>CP098283.1:0-5308057 GCA_023658505.1 Epichloe gansuensis
TAACCCTAACCCTAACCCTAACCCTAACCCTAACCCTAACCCTAACCCTAACCCTAACCCTAACCCTAACCCTAACCCTAACCCTAACCCTAACCCTAACCCTAACCCTAACCCTAAGATGCTTAAAAGATATATTATAAGGCTCTGATCCACGAGCCGGTGCAAACTTTGCACGAGTGTAAAATGCAGGTAAACGGACGCGCTAGCCATTTTTGTCACCTAGATCACATAGAAATTTATAGAACTCTATCTAAATTACATAAACACCACCTCCCTCCCTATTTATAATATATCTTTTAACTAGGGCTATGTAAATACTTATAATAGGATTAAATACTAAGAATAAAGTAAATTCTACTAATTTTTAGGAATAAACCATATACTTTATATAGTCCCCTTATAAAGTTTATACTAGTATAAAGTTTACACCTAGGCAAAAGCTATAATAATGTTTCTTAGGGTTAATAGCCTTATAATTAATTAATTTATTATAGATAAAGACGCTAAGGATAACCTTTAGCTTGTAATATTAATTTTATAGTGTTACTAAAGGCTAGGATTATTATAAAGAGCCCTCTATAGGCTATATTAGCGCCTCTATAAGCATATTAATAGTAACACTCTCCTAAGCCTTATAATTAAAGGTGCCTATGCATTGCTAATAGCATTATAAGATTACTATAAAGAGCTTCTTTAATAATTATTAGACAAGCAATTTACATACCTCTTTTAGATACTAAAGGAGACCTTCTTTAAGCTTTATAACTAGCTTTATATTAATGCCTTAGTAGGCTCTTTGTAATATTAATTAATTAAGCAGAAGCTACTAGTCTTCTTATAGATTTATGCATATAATAAGCTATAGAGGAATATAGGGTATTAATTTCTACTATCCTAATTATTAGTATCTTGAATTTTTTATGTTTATTAATCTAATAAGGCATTTATATATAATCTTTATTTATTAGCTAAAGCTAGAGTTAGTCTTGCTATTTATAAAGCTAAATAAGAAGTTCCTTTAATTTAACAGTGTAATTAGCGCTATTAATAGCATATATATTCTGGCATTTATTCCACTAAATTAGCAGTAGAGATACTAGTTAAGGAAGAATAATATCTCACAAAATGTGCTAGTAGCTACATGCTTTAAGGGATTATTCCTATATATACCAGCAGGCGCTAAAGGTTCTATTTATAATAGCACCTTATTATAGATAGTATTTATAAAGTCTTTTATAATTCCTAAAGGCTAATTTTATCTTAGTAACGTAGGATTTAGCTTATATTATAGCCTAATAACGCCTTTCTTAAGGGTTTAATATTATTTATAAGACTAGAAAGATACTTATAAGCACCTAAATAATAAGAAGGAGCTCTTTAACTTCTAGTATATATAGTTATATATAATTATAGAGCGTGTTTTTAGGTAATATAAGCGAAAGTAAAAGATAATTTACTATAGCGCTACTAAGTATAACTTTCTCGTATAGATTAAGATAGTTTATACTATTATAGCCCTCTTTAACTTTATTAAATTAGGTAGGAAGGAGCTATATAACTTTAAAGTAAAAGAGATAGAATTATTACCTAAAGATAAGCGTAAAGCGCTTAAAGCAGCTGCTGCATAGGTATCTTTGCTTATTATAGGCCTTATAGGCTATTAGGTTTAAAAAAAGATAGCATAGTGGCTTTAGATGTATTAACAAAGTCGTAATTTTAATAGGAAGATATCATTTAATAAATTTAATAGCGTTAATAATGAAATTCTAGCTAATGTGATAATAATGTTATAGGTTAAAAAGTGATAATGTACACGTGCCTGTAGACCTTCTTAAAAGCCTTACTTTTCTATAGATATGCTAGATAGTATTAACACTAAAGTTTAACTTAATCCACGCTTACTTTACCTCTTTTAATAATAATAAGTTCTAAATTAGAGGATTTAGTTAATCTTACTTTAACTATAATATAACTCTAATAATTATGCTTATTCCAAAGTCTTTACTATATAATTAACAGTCCTTAACTACCTTCTTAATGTTATTAGCCCTTATAGCTCTTTAAGCAATAATATACCTCTTTAAGCCCTGTATTTAAGGCCTAAGGACATTAGATATTACATCTAAGAGCTCTTTTACCTATGCTATAGCCCTACGCTTCTATAAACCTTATAGTAATGAATTTAGCTATAATCTATTAGGCATAGCTCTAGCAGAGCTTAATTATAAGTGCTATAGGTTTAGCGTTAAGGAAACAGCTATATTATTAGTGGTTTGCTCTGTAATATTAGTTTAAGGCTAACTTTAATACTATTAATTATTCTTAACTTTAGTGAAATCTTTATTATTAAGGAGCTTAATACTATTATTATAAGCCTTATTATTAGGGCGTTATATGTTAGTAATCCCTCCTTAAGACTTGCTTTTATTATCTTTAGACTTATTAGAGCTCTTTTCTAATACCTTTACTTATTCCCTTATAGTAGTAGCAAAGCTTTAGGTATCTTAAGCTTTAATAACTATATTACTAGCTTTATAGTCTCCTAAGAAGATCTCTACCTATTCCTCTCTTATAATAGCTTAACTTATAATAAGAGGCTTTATTATAATAAATTTTCTAAACCTTCTGTAAGTCTTAATAATAAATTTAGCGGTTTGCTTACTTATATAAAGCTGCCTAGTCTCTTTATTATAGGTTATGCTAGACCTTTTCTCTATAGCGCAAAAGCGCGCTAAACGCCCTTTAGCCACTTAAATCGGTTCTTAATAGCATTTAAAGACCATTAACATTACGGAAATTTCCTTAATAATATAGGAATAAAGCCTTTAAGGATATCTTAAATAATATTAGCCTTATTGCTATTAAGCCATTGCTTACGGTAAGCTTTAAGCAGTAATTTAAGTAAGTAAAGGGTTTAATTATTAGACTAACGAATTCAGGGGATAAGGATGCCTGCGATTAGGTGCTCTAGGATATAGTTATAAAAGGTATTTAAAATATATAGCATTTGCTAGTAAATTATAATATTACTATTATATTAAAGCTATAGAAGGGAGGAGCTGCTATCGTGATAGCTCCCTTGTGCAAAGGCGGTGAAAAACGCTACTAAAGTAGGCCATAACGGTACAAAGTAGCCGCCCCATATAAACCCACATACAACTTGTACCGCGAAAAGTCGGTGTAAAGTTTGCACCGGCTCGTGGATCAGAGCCTAAATGAGGGCTTTTAGAGGTATAGTTATTACCTAGGGTATATACTATAAAATTACTAAACATATCTAGGGAGGTGCTAATTATTACGCGCTAGTGGGTCTAAAAACGACAAATTTTACGAGACTGCGCTAACTTGATCACACCCTTAGCGGAAGCTGTTGTGGTATAACTACCCCTAAATGCAAGATAGTGTTATGAACTAGCCTTAGGGCAGCTGCACGTAAGCGTTCTAAGAGATATTATTATCCTTAGAGAGGAAGGATTAGACTAAGCTAGGTGTCGCACAGGAACTAGCTTTATACCAGTGTGTGTGTGTAGGTCGCATAGGCCTAGGTAAAGCCCTAACCTATCCGCCTATAGTCCGTGTCCTTTGCGTGCCCTTTCCGAAACCTTTACGCGCCCTCTCCGGTCCTAAGATATAACCTAAGCTCCTAAGCTTAAGTCTATAACATACCCCTTACTTAGGCCTCCCTTCCCCTTTACCCTTATTATTAGAATATTCTAAATAAGTGGTATACATACGTAATTAATATAGCGTGTTAGTGCAGGTCCTAGTGCAGGGCTTATACATAGCTTAGTAGGCTAAAAAATTTTCTTATAGGCTACCCTACCCCTAGCTTAAATTCCCCTTTCCCCTAGCTATTACTAGTCTTTCTAACCTCCTATTACTAACTATTTATAATCCCCTGCTAGTTTATATCTAAAGTAAGTGCGTAATTAGAGCTATCCTATAGCTACATCTAGATATAAATAATCCTATATATCCCTTTACTTTTTCCCTTTCCTTTCCCTTTACACACCCTTATTTCTATTATCTTATTAGTTATCTGCTACCTACCTCTCTTTAAATATCCTATTAAAACCCCTTTTATGTCTAGCCTACCTCCTATTATATCTACTACTATTACCCTAAGCGCTATTACCATTACTATCTCTAGTAATGCCCCCTACTACTACCTCCTCCCCCTAAAAGCTAAACTACCTTAGTGGTTATATCTTAGAGGGTAACTCTAATAACTCTAATAATTCTAATAGAGAGAAGTAAGAGGTCCTATGCATTTAATACATAAATAACCTTTATAATAAGGGGACGTAAGAGTATGCCCTAAGGTCTTATTAGGCCTATCTTCCTTATTAGCGCGCCTATTAATTATATAGCTAGGAGCTGCACTTATACTTAGGCAACCTAAAACTAAGATATATGTATAAGCACCTTATAAACCTTTTAGCCGCTAGAAAAGCTATTAAAACACTAGCCATAAGGCACACTGCCTTTAAAAGGGATGCTATGCTATTCTAATAAAAACCTTTATTTACTATTAAAAACATTTTAACACTATTTTAGCTACTGCCCGCATTAATCCTCTATAGTAATGCCCTTTATTATCCCTTACTAGGGTAGCATATACCTAGGGCGCTACTAAATTATAGGCACTTATGCTTACCTAGTAAATAACTCCTACCTAATGTAGTAGTAATATAGTAATAGAGTTTTTTTATAGCATATCTATAATAAATAATAATCTTACCTACATTACCTCTATTTAGGAGAATACCACTACTAAGTAGTATATATTTAATAAGGCCCTTACTTACTAATTAACTACTTATTGCTATCCCCTCCCTAGACTAAACTAGAATAACCTAGCTCCTTCTCCTTCTCCTACCCTTAAGAACTAATTGCTTTCTAATATAATAGAATACTAGCGCTAATACGCGCATAAAGCAAAGGAGACTAGATTTACTTATTCCTTAGTAGTTAAATAAAAACGTACTCTTTAGGCCTATTATATGTTATTACATTACCTTATTATGCCTTAAATCTATCTAGTGCCTCTGTATCTTATATATTTTCTAGTAATTCCTAAGTTAGCTATATATATCCTTTCTATTTAACTAGCATATTCTAGTTTAACCCCTATCCTCTTATATTCTTAGCTACTAGTATCTCTTTAACCTAATACTCTAAGAGATTAGGTTAGTATTAGTTATTATTAGTTCCGGTAGGGGTTGCTTATCCGCTAATATTTAACTAGGTAACAGATTAGAAGCTGCCTATTATACTAAATCCATATAGAAAACAGGGTAAAGTCCCTATAGCACATCTAACTTAATAGTTAAAGGTATAGGGACCTCTAGCACCTTATATTTAGCTATAACCTAATCTAATTTCTTACATAGTCTATTTGTCTTAAAATTTCATAGGTTTAACTATACGTAGTCACTAACCTAAAAGCGTTCCGCTAAACGCTAGCTGCTATTTATTTCCTCCTATTGCTATTGCTAAATAAACGCTATAGTAGCTTGTATTAGGTCTAAGCCCTCCTTAAGATATTATAAGAATACCTAGGCCCTCCCTTTAATAAGGTATAGGACATCTTCTTATCTAGTGGTTCTTAAATTATTACTAGGTTATAACTATATAAGGCTATGTTTACGCTAATCCCTATTACTAATAAGTCCCTGTTATTTAAAGTAAGTTAATAAGCAGGGAGATATTCTAGCTATTTAAATTATAAAAATAATAGTATTACCCTTAGGATAGCCTAAACTTCTTAATTTGCCCTTTCCATGCCGCTGTCTATCTATAGGTAATAAGCTATTAATAGTAATTACTGCGTACCTACCTAGTTATAAAGTGTTATCTAAAAATTACTTAACTAGTCTAAACCGTAATCCGTAATAATTTATATAGGAAAGCTATAGAACCGCTACTAGCACTACTTAAACTATTCCGCGTATGCTTTAGCCCCTATTAATATTATAGCTTCTAGCTAGATATACTTAGAGAGTTTATCTATAATAACTATAAGAAACCATAGGTTATCTAGGTATTAAGCTAGTAGGTCTATTATAAAGTTAATAGAGATCTATGACTAGTAATAGTCTAGTGGAGGGATTAGTTTTAATAAGCCTTATCTTAGCTAGTAGCTCTTTTGCCCCTTATAATAGTAATAGTTTCTTACAAACTAGGTAATCCCCTATGACATGCTATCCTAATAGAAATCCTCTAAAGCGTCTTAAAATTATATTATAGCTAGGATAGCTTAGTAAGGGTAAATCATAAACCTATTACGTTAAGGTTATAGTAAGGGGTTCCTAATTTAGAATCTAAGTCTAGCCCTAGAATTAAAGCATACCTTTAGCGCTAATCTAATAGTCTACTATTTACTCCCTTATATTTATAGCTTCTAGAAACTTCTAGGCCCCTTCCCTAATTGCCTTAAGCTATATCCTATATATAGCATTATAAACTAAGGACTAGTCCTATAGAGATTAGAGATACATATTCGCAAACATTATTACCCCTATTAGAAAACCTATAAACCTACCTATAGTATCCTTAGCCTTACCACCCCTAATAATAATATAGGGTTTACACTAGAGATAAGTCTAGTTCTTTTATAACTATATAGGCCTAGAGTTATTACTAATTATATAATTAGCTCCTCTAGTCCCCCTTATTCTCCTCCCCTTAGAACTATCTTAATAGCATATCTAGTCTTACTACCTATAGGCTAGGCCTATACTATAGGTGAAAATTAAATAGCAATAGTGTCTTTGCCTATCTTACCTGCTATTCTAATATCTCCCTTAGCGCTATAAAGTATTCTAAGTTCTTATAGTCTATAAGTATTATAAATAGCTTACTAATGCTACGTAGCTCTGCTAACTAAGCCTTTAGGCATAATATAATTGCTAATAGCTCCTTATTATATATAGTGTAGTTCTATTAAGCTAGCTATAGTTAAGTAAAATAATAAGTAACTAGGTGTAAGATGCCTTTATTATTAAACTATAAGAGGTAACCCCTAAAGCTATTCCTAAATAGTTAGCTTCTACTATAGTATCCTTATTAAGGTCCTATTATATTAGGATAGGATATAATATAAAGGCTATCTTTAGCGCTTTAAATGCTATATTGTATTTATCTATCTACTAAAATAGGATGCCTTTCTTTATAAGTTTAATTAAAGGGCCTATAATTATTAAGAAGTGTAGTATAAAGTCCTAATAAAAGTTAGTAAACCTAAGAAATCCTCACACCCCTAACCTTCTTTAGCGCCTCCTAATCCTAGATAGCTATAATCTTTTCCCTATTTAGGCAAATTTCTTTCCCTATGTAAATAATAAACCCTAGGTACTTAACTTCCTTTATTATAAAAACGCATTTCTTTATATCTAAGTTTAGTCTTACTTACTATAGCCTTAAGAGCACTACTTAGACCTTCTATATATAGTCTTTCTAAGACCCTCCTAAGTAAATAAGGATATTATTAAGGTAAGCAGTTACGTAATCCCCTAGGATTCTACTAAGCGCGCTATTAATATATCTCTAAAAGGTAGCGGTACACCTGCTAGGCTAAAGGGGCACATAAGCCACTTAAATAACCTAAAACGCATCTAGAAGGCAGTCTAGTGTTCCTTGCCTTTAGCAATATAAAGCTAGTAAAACGCTGCTTATATATCTAGCTTTATAAACCACTTTACCTCTAATAATAATTATAGTATTTCCTTTACTAGAGGTAAGGGATAATAGTCTTATTTTATAATCTTATTAAGGGCATGGTAGTCTATGTAAAACCGCTATCCTTCTCCTAGCTTCTTTACTAATAACACTAGAGCCACTGCTAAAGAGAAGCTAGCCTATATCTATCCCTTATCTATAAGGTTAGTTACTTACTTTTAGATTTTAAGGAGATACTACTAGGGCATATTATATAATAAGGCCTATAGGAGTTCTAGTTTAGATCCATTTGCATTACGCTTTAATTGAATGTAGTGGTCTAATTATCCTTAGTGTAGTAGTAAGGCATTTGCCTTACTTTCTAGGAAGAGGTCTATAAAGTCCTATAGCGCTTAGTAATAAGGATAATAGGTCCTATTCTATAGCCTTAGGGGTTACGTCTATCTATAGAATTAATATAATTTCCGTAGGCTAGTGGCGTATAGTTAGATATATTCTTTCTACTTCTTCGCATGCCTTACGATTCCCGCAAAGGTAAAGCCTAAGATAGATATTGTTAGTTACTTAACCTTCCTATTAGTTAATGCCTGAATTTATAGGTTATTAGCTAATCCTATGCAGAGTTAATAGCGCGCTATATCTAAGTTAATCTCATTCCGTTCTATCCATAGTATCCCTAAAATTAGCTACCTTGTTAACCTAGGGATTACATAGGTAACTATAGGTATTTCCTATCTATCTAGATTCACTTAAAAACAGATAATATGCGTAATATATAACCTCTTTTATAGCTCTCTTTTCCCCTTATTTTACACTAACTATAGTGCAAACTAATCTCTTCTTTAAGAGAGGGAGGTATTCTAACTAGAGTTTTTAGACAAGGTATTTGCTTATAGTAGCATAATAGTTATAGCCTATGTTAATAAGAGCATCCGTAAAGGTAGTCTTATTAATTAATATAGGAACTAGAAAAGGTGCAAAGTCTATATTAGACTAGATCTATTTAAAGTCCTTATTAGTAATAACTATTTGCTATAACGCCCCTCTATCTATCCTCCCGCTACCCTAGTTAAATAACTTAATACTAGGTTTTTCTTTTCTAATATATCCACTATCTCCTCTTCTTTAGAGTTATCTTTTCTTCCTTTATATTACACACATTAATAGCTACCTTTCTATACTAATGTTTTAGTAGAAGCAAAGGGCAGTTAGAAATAAAATGCTTTCCTAAACTATACTATAGGTATTTACCCTCCTTATAACGCGTGTTACGCATAGCCTAGCTAACCCACTTAGCCTGCTTACCGCTAGCCTTATTACCTAGCTTTACCTTACGCTAATTTCCTAGTGACTTTCTATGTCCTTTTAGGCCTATTCTAGGTGCGTTAATTATATATTTATTATAGGAGTATCCTTATCCTAGGTAAGGGCCTTAGGCATATACGCTTACCTTTACGTATAGTTCTTCTCCTCTAATTAATAGGACTTAATATCTAATAAGATACTATAATACTAGGCCATTACCGCTAAGTAATCTATATGCAATATATCTTATCTAACGCTATAGTCCCTTATCTGCTTATTAAGGGCTATGCGTAGCTTAGCTAGCTTTATAGAGTCCTCCTAATCTAATCCCTAGCTAGCGCTAATTTTTATTTAAAACGAATATAAAAGTTGCTAAATTGCTTGTTTAGGCGTTGCGTAATTTAGTTAAGCTTTATAATTACTAATTCCTATTAATAGGGGTTATTAAATATCTTAGTAAGGTAGTTTAAGAACTTCTATAGGTTATAAAGCACTAAGTATCCCTTCTTAAAATAGGGAGTAACTTATACCTAAACCTTTAGTAATAGGTTCTAGTAAATAAAGCACTATTAGTCCTACTAGGACTTAATAAACCCCTATCTATGTCTAGCTTATAGGACATTAGGTTTTGCTATGCTATAAATAGGACCCTTTGCTATTAAATAGGGGTCCTATTAGTAAGGGTTTTCGCTTAATAAGTTAACTAGAAAAGTTAGATCTTTGCTTACTAGCAAGGTCCTTAATTTGTTTTAACTGCTACAATAAGCTCCTATAAGGTTATTATTTTATTAGTCTCTATCCTATTTACTAGTAGCGGTATATCCATTAGCTACTATGCCTTTATAGTAAAGGATAATAAATATTATAAACTAGCCTTAGGGTAGCTATACGTAAGCGTTCTAAGAGATATTATTATCCTTAGAGAGGAAGGATTAGACTAAGCTAGGTATTGCATAGGAACTAGCTTTATACTAGTATATATATAGGTCGCATAGGCCTGGGTAAAGCCCTAACCTATCCGCCCATAGTCCGCGTCCTTTGCGCGCCCTTTCCGGAACCTTTGCGCGCCCTCTCCGGTCCCAAGACATGACCCGAGCTCCTAAGCTCGAGTCTATAACAGATAGTTCCTTATCCATGTTAGGGTTTCTTTGCATGCGATTCACACCGTGACTAGGCGCGATTTTGCTGGTGTAATACCTCGTGTTGGGTAGCATGTTACAAGTGGCCTTCGAGATTTAGATTCCAGACTTGGGATGTTGGGCGTACTCCCATATCAGCAAAAGGCGAAGAGGTGGAGACGCCGATGAGATAAAGCGAATGTGATTATGAAGACAAGCATTGATTAGTGGCCTTCATGTTATTTCTATATTTTGCGTGAGCCGTATCCACTCCGATTTCCAAAACATCTTAGCCCAGTCCATCCATCCCCGATCATGAGCGGCAACCGTGGGGAGAGCACTGATGTTTTGACTATGACCTATCAGAAATAGGCTCAAGTATGGTGTTCTTCACGTACGTTGTTCTATTATTTAACCACTTTGGGGATCGCCGCCTAACAGGCAGCCCCCAGCCCCACAACAATTCCAGAGCATTTTTCGGCGCCGGTTATGTTATTATGCCCGCATTTAGGCAGTTTACATTTTTCGTTGGCTTGGGTGCGGCGGTGGCTGCCATTTCGTACATCTTTGCGTTTATTATATAACTCTATCGTAGAACAGCAACTTGCCTGGGTTCGTATAGACACGCATTGCATAAGCAAGTTTCTGGTGACGACGATTTGACAACGTCGAGGAAAGCATATTGTCTCCTTGCGCTTCGAGCTCCATCTCAGCGACTAATTTCTCATATTGCCTCTTGTCGTCCCACCTCTGACGTGTATCTTGGTCAACTGGAACCCCATTTTCATCGTAATTATTTGGCGCATCCAACTCTGGAGGAACAGTTTCGAGGAAAAGCGGCGCTCTACCAGTTCCCAAGGCATAGTGCAAGCGCCTTCCCAGTCAATAACACCCTGTATGTGGTACTTGGAGTCAACGATAATGTTGCTGTGAAAGAAATCTGTGTGAGTAATAGGAAATGGCCCGTCATTGTGGGTGATCAAATCAGCAGCTGATGAGGCAAGTTGTTTGGGGAATGCCTGATAGACGTAAGGATTCTGGATCTCAAGGCGGCCGATGGGATCCTGTTGACTGCGTCAACGGACAAGGGGAAACGACTATGTCTGGCCCAGGCCTCGATAAAGTCGGTTGCTCTGCGAAAGGGCCCGCCGAGATGTGGAAAAGGACCTACGGTATAGTCACCGGTGGAGTCTTGAATCACCATGCCAATCAATGGGAGACGAACCGATGCCATCTGAACCTAACGATAGATGAGCGCAAAGGACACAAAACAGAAGCACCCGGGCATACCTGAATCTTGGCTGCTGCGAGATGGAAGGGAGGGCGTCGGTGAAGGGGTATCTGTCCTTGGTGAACCTCATAGCCGCCGTCACTGTCTGTAGCAACATTTCCTGAGACGGCTTGCATAAGAATGAAAGCCGCGCCGGTCGGGTTGCGGGTGTCAACCCTCATATGCATATACCGTGGGGACAGGAATGCTGGTTCGCTGACGGATGAGTGCCATGGTGTCGACCTCGCTCTGCAAGATGAACGCCGAATCTTGCGTGATTGTGCGCATTCGAACGCGAGCAATCCAGGTAGTACCATCATCAAACGCGAGAAGCCGGACAAGGTGATGAAGGCCGTTCTTGAGCTCTGGGAGCACTCGGCAAGGCAGGCCCTGTCTGAGCGACGATGCGAGGAGACAAAGCTGATCCCAATTGGTACGAGCAAGACATTCATGTACCGATCGCCCAATACAAGTATCCAATGGATATGAGCAGATTTTCCTCCAGGTCGTGTCTGATGGCATGATGTTTGGAAGTGGATAGAGTTGGAAGTCAGGTGTGCAGATGCGAGAACATGACCACGTTTATCTTAGCTCTGCTGAACTTCCATGCAATGCTGACTAATGATCCTAACATCATGTGGCATGAATGGAATTGACCTTGTTACGCGACACCAGCCCAAATCTTCACAGATTGTAAGGACAAGGTAAGAACATGTTAGGAGATACCTAGTACATAGCTCACGAAGCTCGCTATATCCATTTCAAAAGCTACAGTAGGATATCCTTGCTCGACCGAGAGACGGGCATCAAGAGCCCACTCACTTCTTCGTGTCATTCGCGGGCCGGACCGCTCCACACTTTGGGCATTTTGCATCTCGTTTGATTCCAGTCTGTCCACAGCCAAAGGTGGAGCAAGTAGCGTACTCGCTTGCAGCCATGTTTGACAACTGATCTGGCTTCCAAGTATTCATTAGTTAAAGTTTAGCAAACGAAGAGCTTTTGACTGACAGAATAGGTCGCCTTCTGGCTTGCAGAAGAAACTTGTTGAAAATACGATGACAAAAATTCGAAGGAGGCAAGTAGATTAACAGATTAACTGAGGCACTTCTGGGTTGAGAATTTTCGAGCAAAAAGTGGTCCCAGGTCATGGTTCTTTATACTTTACTTCCTCCAAAGAAATTAATGAGGTCAGTGAGATGACAGGGCCTGCCCACCTGCAACTTGGCCACACTGAGATGCTAAGCTCATTGCACACTGAGTGGGAGGCATGCGGGTTTGGGGCGCCCTCCTCTTGATGTGACTCATCATCACAGCGGCAAGCCTCGTCGCGAGCCCAAGTAAGCTAGACCTGAAGGGTGTTATGATCAGCGCGGTTCAAGTGACGGCTTGCAGCATCTACCACACTATGAGATGCTATGAGCATAGATGCACTTAATAATAGTGCGCATATACTTAAGAGTACCTTCGCTGCACTTAATGATACTGTAAACGCACTTAGTAGTGGTGAGTGCACTTAACGATAGAGTCAGTTGCACTTAAAAATTGAAGCCAATGCACTGAACAATGCAGAAAGCACTTAGCTAAAGTGCATCATACACTAGCCCAAAATAACATCGTAATGACCACCTGACTTGTGCTGTTCAATTGACATGGATGCTCGCCGGATCTGTACTGCAGCTGCCGCATACATCTGCATCTCTATGGGTTCTGTTGATTTGCAGTGATCACCAACTATGTACTGTATTGTTCAGTCACTGGGAAGGAAAAATAGGCATCAAGACTAGCATCATAAAATATTATTTGACACCGAAGAGTTGGTGCACTAACTCCCGATTCCAGATCCGTGGCGCCACGTTGACCTCTCATCAAGGCGGGTTGCCGTTGGTCACTGCTACCATCCGCAAGCATTCGCATGGCAAAACACTCTAGCCAGGCAAATGGTATTTCAAGGACTTCGAAGTTTTCTTCCCGCACTCGGCGCAAATTTGACCAGTGCTGGTAATTCCGTCGTTGCAGTTGCCACACCCTGAGGAAGACATATTCACTGTATTCATCTTAGGAACCTTCTTCGTCAAGTTCAGGAATAACTTACCTCGAGACTGCGTTAAGATGGGTTGATGAGACCAAAATCCAGATTCTGGTGCGGGTGTGAAACTTTATAAGAACGATGTTCTAGCGGCATCTCCTTAGAATGGTTCTGCTTTATGCAATACGAAGCTTATGCACAAAACGGGATTTCAACCTGACCATCTTCGCCTGAATTGCCCCTCACGGCTTGGACATGGACATTGGAAGCGTCAGCACAGTGATCAAGTTATGGCTCCGCCAGGCTTTGACGATGTCTCGCCGTTTGAAGGGT
The DNA here is from genome assembly GCA_023658505.1 of Epichloe gansuensis. Classification (NCBI taxonomy): domain Eukaryota; kingdom Fungi; phylum Ascomycota; class Sordariomycetes; order Hypocreales; family Clavicipitaceae; genus Epichloe; species Epichloe gansuensis. Next base: position 13,733 of record CP098283.1, read on the forward strand.
CGCAGATAGCTGCTTCTGTCATCTCGACCAAGCTATGGAGTTCTTCGAAACGTACGGCATATTCTACCAGGAGCGCGCAGAGATTGGCGAACTTGCGAACATGACACGCGGAGCGCAAATTACTCCTGACAGTCTATCACCATTCCGCACCAGCATATCAAATGACCCGGTATGCATGAAAGCCTTCTGTGATACGAAGCTATTACTCAAATGTCCTCTAGCGCCTTAGTGCTATACTACAGCCATTCATCGAACGCGACCCTATTTTGGCGTTCACCTTGGGACCTGACGATGGGAGCTTTTATTCGCTATCAAAAGATGAAGCAGAAGACGATCAACGCCATTTGATTGTTGTATACATGTGGCGGCCGAAGGCGAAACTGAATTCTCTCATGGCTCCCATATCGGTCCCACGAAAGGGGTCACAGCGTCAAATGGACTGGTCCACAGACCATATAAACACCTCTCCGAAACCAAGGGCCTTAGGGACGTTAAGATAAATCTTGAACATGGTGGAATGTAAGTGTGCATACCTCTGAAGCGAACAGATTGGGTTCTCACGCAGTCCAGATTGGTGGTTCATCGTCGCCTTGCGTTTCAAGTCAGGTCGAGTATTGCAGTCGGCTTTGTGTGCGAAAAGTCGGAACAATAGCGGCCTACTCCGCTCTGGTCGTATTGAAGTGTTGGATGTTCCCGTGGACCGAAGTGTTGTTCGTGGAGTCGTGCATCTGCAGGTTTGGCGATACGTTCTCACAGAATTGGCCACCCTGGGTTGTAGCTCACGATATTCAACAATAGATGATCCCCAGCGAATTCCCAGGGTTTTGCCCGTGTCCAAACACAACCTATTCCACAGTGACGGATCATGTGCAATAGGCCAGAGGGATGATGCTTCGCCAAAGTGTACATCTTGAAACGGATCTGAGCTGGCAGGAGGCAAATGAGAGCTAGTAACGTATTGTGTCGAGCTTTCGTTTGTGCCAGGAATGTTCGGCATCGCCGGAGGACCCGAGGAAGCACCTCCAGCGTCATGGGGGATCTGTTGTGAGGACTCACTGCTCGCAACTAGACCCTTCTTATCTTTGTACCTACTCTTCCGAACCCTTTTAAGCCGAGCCTGGTTTCCATGTCCATTTTGATCGCCGCAGACTGTTTGGCGATGGAAGTACCGCACTGATGTTTCGAGAACGTAGTGGCATTTGGAAACTGTCGGGCACAGTTATGGCAGGTTACTGAAGAGTCGTAATCTGTGGAGGTATATTTAGGTAAGCCAGTGTTCCAGAAAAGTTGTGCAAAGCCGTACGTTTGATAGAATGTCTCACGAGATCCTGCTTCCGACTGAACCCTTTATTACAATGTAGACAGTACACTCTCCTCTTATTCACCCTTAAGGCATCTATATCGTCGTCGCAATGTGAGGTTTCAGGAGAGTCGACGTTTTTCGTAGAATTGCCAAAAGCTCTTGGTTCTTGAGCTTCTCGTGTCTTGCAGACGAGATCGTGGATTCCAGCCTCTTGACCAGCGCAAGCATTTGTGTCTGCAGAATCTTTCAGCCTAACGGTATGGGTCTCGACGATAGTTTGCATCGTACCTGGTGTAACTGAACGTGCAGCAGTATGTCTTCTGGGAGGTGAGCTCTCTAGAGCACACATCGCAATCCATGTTGTGATTGTGTGACGAGAGCATCGTAGTCAACAGCATGAGCCTCGCCATCCCTGCGCAAGACGCCCGCGGACCGGAAAATCTATACTTCCGGAAACTGCGGGAGTGACTTGAGGCGGATTCTCGTTGCACGACAGGCGTTACATTAAAAGTGATTGCACCTAATAAGTAAGTGCTTTGCACCTTACAAAGTGCCAAAACTCGTCCATGTATCATCCTTACCCCCTCCCCCCTTTGCTCCGCCAAATGAGACTGTCATGATCAGGACGCTCATTCACTGTGCTGCCTAGCAGGCAGCAGGCAGTTCGTAATACTTAGCTTCGAGACTTCTAGGCTCGCTTATGAGCTGCCTACCTAACCGGTTAGGCGAGCTGCGGCAAGCTGTTTCCTTCCCCTTTTTCTGATGGCTCGGCTGCCCGATGACACTAGAGTATTACGGCAGAGACGACTCGATTGAACTGCGTCAGAATGGCTACATGGATTGCCGCAACAATGCCATAGATCTCTAGGAGCACAGGCGGCAACTGCGGAAGCCCGAGAAAAGACTGGAGGTGGTATAGATCGATGCAGAAATGCGATCCTGGTCCTTTCCCACCTACCGTCCCACCTACCGGTTTCCAGGCGCAGAGGCGCACGGCGCGTTGAGGTAGCGCTTTTCGTTAATCAGCGTGGACGCTATGGAGCCACCCGCCGGGGCCCACGACCTCACCGAAGCGGACGATATGTACGGGCCCGACGACCGGCTAAAAAGGTTCAAGGAGCCCAAGAAATCTTCGCGGACATTTTGACGACGGTAAGTATCAGCGAGGAAGCATGTTGCAATCGCCGGCCCGCGGGACGACCGACAAGCACGAAGGAGGAGGGTAGTGCACCGACGACCGGACCAGAAGCAGTAGACACAACGAAAACGCACACTAGGCGCCAGCATAGTATAGCAACTTTAATAAGAAATCATCACAGGCGGTCCATAGCGAGTTCGATGGTATGCCGATAGACCCATTGTGTATCGGTGATGCGCCAGCCAGCTCCAGGCCTCGAGCTCACGCTTCCGCGGACGATCCTGGCCCGTGCCGCCACCCCATAACCAGCCTGCTATGCTGTGCCCACGCTGCTGACCCTCCTATTAGTGGCTGTCGGTGGGCATTAACATTAATCTTCATTAACCTTATTGTTGAAGCAGCTTCACGAGGGTTGCAACAGACGCACCTGAGGGCGAGCCCACTCCGCTCGGCGACGCGGGAGTGGAGATGGCAGGTGTGGGCTGGGCAGCTATCCCACAGCCTCCTAACAGGCAGCCGCTGGGATTATTACCAACGTGCGACAAAAATAGGTGGGCAGTCCAGCATTCGGATGACGATAGGCCAGTGACATTCGTCTCGTACTATATAGTATGCGGCTGAAACGGATGCGTTGCGCGTAGGTGGCGTTCAATTCACTCCCACCTTCAAACACCCTCACGAGGCAAGCATCGCGACCCTACTTGCGCGAGGTTCATCTCGCTTCTCACCGGTGTTGAGCAGCGTGAAATTTTATGTGATCGCTTGCTATGGCAAGTACTGTGCCGCATAAAGATGCAGAGACTTGAAGAGCACTAATTTGTTAATTAGAAAGACTCCTGATCGATTAGACATTAAGGATGTATTATGGACCTAGCTAGTGTATCACAATGTTTACAGAACAGTAGACACCACCTCATCCTTCCATGTAGCTGTTGGCGTTCGTGTGCTCTCTTTCGTCTGAACAGCACCATCTGGGCCGGGCATGGAGTTAGAGCTATAGTAGAAGACAAGTTGGCCTATAATGTATCTGTCAAGGTAGGGGTCGGTGTAGCTCATAGAAAAGGTTCAATTCTGATCAATCAGAGGTGCAGACGGCACCTGACTTTTGTACCTAAAAGGTACACAGTGCGCTATGGTAATGACTAGTCTACGGAGGTACTTCTAATACATTTGTTATGGACTCGAGCTTAGGAGCTCGGGTCATGTCTCGGGTCCGGAAAGGGCGCGCAAAGGTTCCGGAAAGGGCGCGCAAAGGACGCGGACTATAGGCGGATAGGTTAGGCTTTACCCAGGCCTATATAACCTATACACACACTAATATAAAGCTAGTTCCTATATAATACCTAGCTTAGTCTAATCCTTTCTCTCTAAGGATAATAATATCTCTTAGAATACTTATATATAATTACCCTAAGGCTAGTTTATAATATTTATTATCCTTTACTATAAAGGTATAGTAGCTAATAGATATACTACTACTAGTAAATAGGATTAAAACTAATAAAATAGTAACCTTATAGGAGCTTATTACTTAGTAGTTAAAATAAATTTAAGACCTTACTAATAAATAAAAATCTAACTTTTCTATTTAACCTATTAAGCAAAACCCTTACTAATAGGACCCCTATTTAATAGTAAAAGGGTCCTATTTATAGTATAGTAAAACCTAATATCTTATAAGCTAAATATAGATAGGGGTTTATTAGGTTCTAGTAGGACTAATAGTACTTTATTTACTAGAACCTATTACTAAAGGTTTAGGTATAAGTTACCCCTTATTTTAAGAAGGGATACTTAGTGTATTATAATTTATAAAAGTTCTTAAACTACCTTACTAAGATATTTAATAACCCCTATTAATAGGAGCTAGTAATTATAGAGCTTAACTAGATTACGTAATGCCTAAATAAGCAATTTAGTAACTTCTATATTTACTTTAAGTAAAAATTAGCGCTAGCTAGGGATTAGATTAGAGGACTCTATAAAGCTAGTTAAGCTATGCATAGCCCTTAATAAGTAAATAAGGGACTATAGCGTTAGATAGAATATATTATAAATAGATTACTTAGTAGTAATAGCTTATTATTAAAGTATCTTATTAGATATTAAGTTATATTAATTAGAGAAGAAAACTATACGTAAAGGTAAGTGTATATACCTAAGGCCCTTACCTAGGATAAAGACACTCCTATAATAGATATATAATTAATATACCTAGAATAGGCCTAAAAGGATATAGAAAGTTACTAGGATTTTAGCATAAGGTAAAGCTAGGTAATAAGGCTAGTAATAAGCAAGCTAAGTAGGTTAACTAGGCTATATATAATATATATTATAAGGAGGGTAAATACCTATAGTATAGTTTAGGAAAGTATTTTATTTCTAACTACCCTTTACTTCTACTAAGATATTAGTAGGGAAAACTAGCTATTAATATATATAATATAAAGGAAGAGAAAGATAACTCTAAAGAAGAGGAGGAGATAAATATATTAGAAAAAGAAAACCCTAGTATTAAGTTATTTAACTAGGGTAGTAAGGAGAATAAATAGAGAGGTATTATAGTAAATAGTTATTACTAATAAGGACTTTAAATAGATCTAGTCTAATATAGATTCTATACCTTTTTAGTTCCTATATTAATTAATAAGACTACCTTTATAGATACTCTTATTAACATAGGCTATAACTACTATACTACTATAAGCAAATACCTTATCTAGAAACTCTAGTTAGAATACCTCCTCTCTTAAAGAAAAGATTAGTTTATACTATAGTTAGTATAAAATAAGGGGAAAAGAGAGTTATAAGAAGAGGTTATATATTATATATATTATCTGTTTTTAAGTAAATCTAGATAGATAGGAAATACCTATAGTTACCTATATAATCCCTAGGTTAATAAGGTAACTTATTTTAGGACGCTATAGATAGAATAGAATAAGGTTAACTTAGATATAGTGCGCTATTAACTCTACGTAAGATTAGCTAATAACCTATAAATTTAGGCATTAACTAATAGGAAGGTTAAGTAACTAACAATATCTATCTTAGGCTTTACCTTTATAGGAATTATAAGGCATGTAAAGAAGTAGAAAGAATATATCTAACTATACACTACTAGCCTATAGGAAATCATATTAATTCTATAAATAAACGCTATACCTAAGGTTATAGAATAGGACCTATTATCCTTATTGCTAAGCATACTATAGGACTTTATAGACCTCTTTCTAGAGAGTAAGGTAAATGCCTTACTACTACACTAAGGATAATTAGACTACTATATTTAATTAAAGCGTAACCTAGATAGATCTAAACTAGAACTCCTATAGGCTTTATTATATAATATACCCTAGTAATACCTCCTTAAAATCTAAAAGTAAGTAACTAACCTTATAGATAAGGGATAGATATAGGCTAGCTTCTCTTTAGTAGTAGTCCCTATATTATTAGTAAAAACTAGGAGGAGAATAGCGGTTTTATGTAAACTACTATACCCTTAATAAGATTATAGAATAAAACTAGTACCCCTTACCTTTAGTAAAGGAAACACTATAATTATTATTAGAGGTAAAGTAATTTATAAAGCTAGATATATAAGTAGTATTTACTATATCTATATTACTAAGGGTAAGGAATACTAGACTACCTTCTAGACGCGTTTTAGATTATTTAAGTGGCTTATATACCTATTTAGCCTAGTAGGTATACTTACTACCTTTTAGAGATATATTAATAGTATACTTAGTAGAACTTAGGGGACTATATAACTACTTATCTTAATAATATCCTTATTTACTTAGGAGGTTCTTAGAAAGACTATATATAAAAGGTTTAAGTAGTACTTATAAGGCTATAGTAAGTAAGGCTAAACTTAGATATAAAGAAATGCGTTTTTATAATAAAAGAAGTTAAGTACCTAGGGTTTATTATCTATATAGGGAAAGAAATTTGCCTAGATAAGGAAAAGATTATAGCTATCTAGGATTAAGAGGCGCTAAAAAGGGTTAGGGAGGTATAAAGGTTTCTTAGGTTTACTAACTTTTATTAGACTTTATACTATACTTCTTAATAATTATAGGCCCTTTAATTAAACTTATAAAGAAGGGTATTCTATTTTAGTAAATAGATAAATATAATATAGCCTTTAAAGCGCTAAAGATAGCCTTTATATTATATCCTATCCTAATATAATAGGACCCTAATAAGGATACTATAGTAAAAGCTAACTATTTAGGATAGCTCTAAGGGAATACCTCTTATAGTTTAATAATAAAGGTATCTTATACCTAGTTACTTATTATTTTACTTAACTATAGCTAGCTTAATAGAACTATACTATATATAATAAGGAGCTATTAGTAATTATATTATACCTAAAGGCTTAGTTAGTAAAGCTATATAGTATTAGTAAGCTATTTATAATACTTATAGACTATAAGAACTTAGAATACTTTATAGCGCTAAGGGAGATATTAGAGTAATAGGTAAGATAGGTAAAGATGCTATTACTATTTAATTTTTACCTATAGTATAGGCCTAGCCTATAGGTAGTAAGACTAGATATACTATTAAGATAGTTCTAAGGAAGGAGAATAAGGGAGAACTAGAGAAGCTAATTATATAATTAGTAATAACTCTAGGCCTATATAGTTATAAAAGAACTAGACTTATCTCTAGTGTAAACCCTATATTATTATTAGGGGGCAGTAAGGCTAAGGACACTATAGGTAGGTTTATAGGTTTTCTAATAAGGGTAATAATATTTATAGATATATATCTCTAATCTCTATAGGACTAGTTCTTAGTTTATAATGCTATATATAGGATATAGCTTAAGGTAGTTAGGAAGGGCTTAGAAGTTTCTAGAAGCTATAAATATAAGGGAGTAAATAGTAGACTATTAGATTAGCGCTAAAGGTATGCTTTAATTCTAGGCTAGACTTAGATTCTAAATTAGGAACCCCTTACTATAACCTTAATATAATAGGTTTATAATTTACCCTTACTAAGCTATCCTAGCTATAATATAACTTTTAAGATACTTTAGAGGGATTTCTATTAGATAGTATATCATAAGGGATTACCTAGTTTATAAGAAACTATTACTATTATAGGGGGTAGAAAAGCCACTAGCTAAGATAAGGCTTATTAAAACTAATCCCTTTACTAGACTATTACTAGTTATAAATCTCTATTAACTTTATAATAGACCTACTAGCTTAATACCTAGATAACCTATGGTTCCTTATAGTTATTATAGATAGACTCTCTAAGTATATCTAGCTAGAAGCTATAATATTAATAGGGGCTAAAGTATATATAGAATGGTTTAAGCAGTGCTAGTAGTAGTTCTATAGCTTTCCTATATAAATTATTATAGATTATAGTTTAGACTAGTTAAGTAATTTTTAGACTATACTTTATAACTAGGTAGGTATATAGTAGTTACTATTAATAGCTTATTATCTATAGATAAATAGTGGCATAGAAAGGGTAAATTAAGAAGTTTAGGCTATCCTAAGGGTAATACTATTATTTTTATAATTTAAATAGCTAGAATATCTCTTTACTTATTAACTTACTTTAAATAATAAGGACTTATTAGTAATAGGGATTAGTGTAAACATAGCCCTATATAGTTATAACCTAGTAATAATTTAAGAACCACTAGATAAGGAAATATCCTATACCTTATTAAAGGGAAGGGCCTAGGCATTCTTATAATATCTTAAGGAGGGCTTAGACCTAATATAGGCTACTATAGCGTTTATTTAGTAATAGTAATAGGAGGAAATAAATAGTAGCTAGTATCTAGTAGAACGCTTTTAGGTTAGTAACTATATATAGTTAAACCTGCGAAATTTTAAGATAAATAGACTATATAAGAAATTAGATTAGGTTATAGCTAAATATATAGGTACTAGAGGTCCCTATATCTTTAACTATTAAGTTAAATATGCTATAGGGACTTTACCCTGTTTTCTATGTAGATTTAGTATAATAGGTAGCTTCTAATCCATTACCTAGTTAAATATTAGCAGATAAGCAACCCCTACTAGAACTAATAATAACTAATACTAACCCTAATCTCTTAGAGTATTAGGTTAAAGAGATACTAGTAGCTAAGAATATAAGAGAATAGGGTTAAACTAGAATATACTAGTTAAATAAAAAGAATATATATAGCTAACTTAGGAATTACTAGAAAATATATAAGATATAGAGGCACTAGATAGATTTAAGGTATAATAAGGTAATATAATAATATATAATAGGCCTAAAAGAGTATATTTTTATTTAATTACTAAGGAATAAGTAAATCTAGTTTTCTTTACTTTACGCGTGTATTAGCACTAGTATTTTACTATATTAAAAAGTAATTAGTTCTTAGAGGTAGGAGAAGGAGGAGAAGCTAGGTTATTCTAGTTTAGTCTAAGAGGGAATAGTAATAAGTAGTTAATTAGTAGGTAAGGGCCTTATTAAATATACGCTACTTAGTAGTAGCGTTCTCCTAAATAGAGGTAATATAGGTAAGATTATTATTTATTATAAATATACTATAAAAGAACTCTATTATTATATTACTACTATATTAGGTAGGAGTTATCTACTAGGTAAGCGTAAGTGCCTATAATTTAGTAGTGCCTTAGGCATATGCTACCCTAGTAGGGGATAATAAAAGGGTATTACTATAAAGGGATTAATATAGGCAGTAGCTAAAATAGTATTAAAACGTTTTTAATAGTAAATAAAGGTTTTTATTAGGATAGTATAGTATCCCTTTTAGAGGCAGTGTGCCTTATAGCTAGTGTTTTAATAGCTTTTCTAGTAGCTAAAAGGTTTATAAGGTACTTATATGTATATCTTAGTTTTAGGTTACCTAAGTATAAGTATAGCTCTTAGCTATATAATTAATAGGCACGCTAATAAGGAAGATAGGCCTAATAAGACCCTAGGACATACTCTTACGTCCCCTTATTACAAAGGTTATTTATGTATTAAATACATAGGACCTCTTACTCCTCTCTATTAGAATTATTAGAGTTATTAGAGTTACTCTCTAAGATATAACTACTAAGGTAGTTTAGCTTTTTAGGGGGCACTACTAGAGACAGTAGTAGTAATAGCGCTTAGGTAATAGCAGCGGATATAATAGGAGGCAGGCTAGACGTAAAAAGGGGTTTTAATAGGATATTTAAAGAGAGGCAGGTAGTAGATAACTAATAAGATAATAGAAATAAGGGTATATAAAGGAAAGGAAAGGGAAAAAGTAAGGGATATATAGGATTATTTATATCTAGATATGGCCATGGGATAGTTTTAATTATGCACTTACTTTAGATATAGACTAGCGAGGGATTATAGATAGTTAGTAATAGGAGGTTAGAAAGACTAGTAATAGCTAGGGGAAAGAGGGAATTTAATAGGTAAAAGGTAATATATAAAAACAAAGTAATAATAACTAGGCAGGTAAAGCTTAATATTAGCTAGTGGCAGGTAAGAAAATAGAGTAGGCTAGTATTATAGGGGGCTAGAGTTAGGTAGGGCTAGTTATTTTAAAGGCTAGGGTAGGGTAGCCTATAAGGAAAAATTTTTAGCCTACTAGGCTATGCATAAGCCCTATACTAGGACCTATACTAACACACTATATTAATTATATATATATACTACTTACTTAGAATATTCTAATAATAAGGGTAAGGGGAGAAGGGAGGCCTAAGTAAGGGGGTATGTTATAGACTTGAGCTTAGGAGCTTAGGTTATATCTTAGGTCTAGAAAGGGCACGCAAAGGTTCTAGAAAGAGCATGTAAAGGACGCGAACTATAGGCGGATAGGTTAGGGCTTTACCTAGGCCTATGCGACTCACACACACACTGGTATAAAGCTAGTTCCTATGCAACACCTAGCTTAGTCTAATCCTTTCTCTCTAAGGATAATAATATCTCTTAGAACGCTTACGTGCAGTTGCCCTAAGGCTAGTTCATAACAACATTATCTCTACCGTTATCTTATTAAGGGTTTTATCCTAGTTATTACGCGGGCTATATCTACACATCTAATGCTCTAGGAGCTCTCCCTAACACACCCCTTAGCTAAGATATCTATTAAAGCTAGAGTTTTTAGCGTAGGAAGTTATTATAATAAATTCCTAGTGTTATGGTTATATAATAATCTCGCATAAGCTAATCTAGTGGTAGAAATCCCTATATATTTAACCTAATAAAGGCTTTATAAAGCTATCTATAGGTATCTTAGAGGTCTTTAACTAATTAACCTTAATATTACCCTTTATATATTACTCTTAAATCTATATTTAATTTATATTAAAGTACTTAAGGCTAGTCTAAAGCCTTCCTTCTACATACTCTATAATCTAGATTATCTGCTTATTATTACACTAGATAATAGAAAGCAGTGGAACGCGGACTTTAATATTATAAAGCAGCCTCCCTAGAGATATATGCTTTTTACACTATAATTTAGGTAAAGAGCTCTGCTTCTATGCTTAATATTATTATGTAATATTACCTGCCTAATTTCTAATTAATTATAGCGCTATATATAATAAAGATATAACCTTACGTTAATTTGCGAGTATTAGGTTATTACTAAGGGAAGCATTAGTACTAGAAAATAATGTATTAAAGCTATTCGCGCCTAAGTAGTAAATACATAGCTTCTTCGTGTTCTAAGCGTATAAAATAGCTCCTTAGCAAGCTTAATATGCTTTACTAATAGATTTGTTATAAAAGAGGCTAGCTTTAATGCTATAAATATTACATTAGGTTTACTAATAATATAAAGGTAAACTAAGGAGCTAATAACTACTCTATAGTAATTAATCTCTTTATTAGACGCTTCGCTAGTATTAGTAAGGATTATAGCTATAGGAAGAGGAGTAAAGGTTAAGCTCTTTAGATTATTATTAATAACATTAGGAATAAATTTCTAAGCGATCTTTTAAATGTATAATTCCTATAATAACTATATCTCTTTAGTATTCTAATTTCTAATAATTTTAATGCCTAGGAATCACTTTAATTCGCCTTAGTCCTTAATGTCTAGGCTGTTTATTAGTTACTTATGTAATTCTTTAAATTCTACTTTAGATCCATTAGGTAAAGCACTATAATATTATCTACGTAGAAAATAAAATAAAATCGTCCTTTATAAAGATATATAGGTCTTCTTTCCCTTATATAAAGCCTAGATCTAAGAGAAATCTTATTAAATAAAGGAACTATTATTAAGAAGCTTCTTATAGCCTATATAACGCTCTTATTATCTTCTAGAGATAACCTTTGTATTTATACCCTTTAGAGGCTTATAAAAGATAGGTTCTTTAAGTTCTACGTGTAGAAATATATTTTAAATATTATATTATTAGGTATTAAGATTATTAGCGTAGTAGACTATAAGTAGTATATATAGAGATTATAAAGTAAGCGTTATAGCGTAGTTATTAAGGTTATCCTTTAGTTATTAGTTACCTTAAATAACTATTCTAGCTTTAAACTCTATAACTACTTCTTTCTTATTAGGCTTATATTTAAAGACCTAGCTAAGGTTTATAATTTCCTTATAGTATTCTAGATTAAGGGATTTGTCTAGTATATTCTCCTAGTAGTTTAGGATAGAAGCTTTAAAAGCTCCTTTATAATTACTTCCTTCTAATAATTATAATAGAGTAAAGCTATAGCTTATTAATGATATATAGGTTCTAGAGGTATATCTTTAATCCATAAACTATATTAAGTGCCTTATAATGCTATAGAAAAGGCATAAGAAAACTATGCTTACCTAGCTTTATATATTTCCTTTCTTTAGCGTTTTCTAGTAATAATCTTATCTAGATTAATGCTATTATCCTAGGGATAATAATTCTTTACTTCTTTACTACCTTTACTAGTAATTTCACTAGTCTCTATAGTAGTCTCTATGTGTTTAATTATTATAACGCGTATAAATTTATTAATTTTATAATATAGCGCATTATTACCTTATATCCTAAGCTCTTTATTCTCTATAGTAACTAGTGCCTTATAAGAAGAGTTAGAAGGGTTAAAAGTACACTAGAAAGGTTATCTTTTTCCCTATTATATAAGGTAGTGTTTTTGCTTTAAACTATTTATTTTCTCCTTCTATAGTTAAAGGTAAAGAAGGGTAATTCTTCTCTTCTAATTTTAATCTAATAAGGTCTTAACTAATTTCCTTATTAATATTATTAGCTTTAAGCTCTTTAAGCAGCGTAATTATTAATATCTTTTCCTTTTAAGCTAATTCTAGCTCTTCTTCTAGTTTCAAGAAGGAATTCTTATTAAATTAAACATATGCTAATATAATAACTTTATAATTATAAAGCAAAGGCACCTAAATAATATATTAGACTTGCCTTTATAACTAATAAGGTACCTAATATAAGCTTTTTACTCTAACTAAGGGATTGCGTTATGCGATTTAATATGCTCTAAAGCCTTTGTTATTATAGGAAAAGCCTTATATCCGTAGGCTTATAGATATATAATTAAGGGCTTTTAGACCTCTACTATCTATGAATAGGCTAGAACTGTTTCCTAGCCTAATTCTACTATAGCTTATAAGGTATAATCTAGGTTCTGTAATGCTTAAAAGGCGTTTAATTTAATAGATAAACGTGGTGTTAAAGACCTTATTATTAAGATCTAATAGAAGCTAAGCCTTTAGACTTAACGTATAAGCTTTCTGCTTAACTACCCCTTAGATCTCTTTGCCTTTCTATTCTAGCTAGGCATTAAGGGAGCTAAATTATAGACTATAATACCTATAAGGGCTATCTTATCCTTTATTTACTCTATAAAGAGGGCTTTTTTAATATTACTATATAGAAAGCATAGTTAAACCCTAAATTAAGTGCTTAGGAATACTATTATTATATAAAAGCTATTATAAATACTATCCTTTATTTTAAAGGAATAAAAGAACTATATTAAGGTTATAAGGTATGTAAAAACACACTAATACTTATCACTATTCTAATAAGGAGAGTTATAGTAATCTAGATTAATAGAAAGCCTATAACCTAGCCCTTATAGAAGTCCTTTAGGTATAACCTATAATCTCTATTGCTTAGCCTTACCTATAGCATAGACCTTATCAGAGTATTGCACTACAATGTGTAGTGTAGTGTAGTATTTGTAGTTAGTGTAGTAACTATAAACTACACTACACTATAAACTACACTACACTAACTACAAACGAAATTTTTCTTAAATACACTAACTATAAGCTAGCATTTATTACACTACACTAACTACAAGCTAAAATCTACTACATTACACTAACTATAAATACTACAAATGTAGTATTAGGTAGAATTTTTTTAGTTTTAAACCCCTTAAATTCTCTTTATAATAGCTTATAATAGCTTATAATAGCTTATAATAGCTTATACTAGCTTAAATTAGTGTTGGTATCACAGGTGCCTGACGTCAGGATCGTAGCCTAGGAATAGGAATTTATCTTCTATTCTAGGCGTTGTAATTAATTAGTTATAAGTGTGTGTAGAAGAGAGGAAAAGAGAGGCTTTTTGGATCGTGAGAAGTGGCCATAAACGCAGTGCGTTTTATAGGTTACATAACTTATAAGCCCTTAACTAATTAGAGGGCAGGCTAATGAGTTATAGGTAGGCTACTCTCGCGAGCGCGCGTTACACGCGCGCCCTTTGCGGCCTAACCTTTGCCAGGTAATTATAGCTACGTGCCGCGATTAATATTATGCTTATTCTAATATTAGAACTTCTTTCTTTTTAATAGGATTATTAACGTATAATATTAATCTAAGAAGGGAAGATATAAAAATTAAATAAATGTGTTATATAAATAAAAGAACTAATAAAAGAAACAATAATAATAGTCCCTCCTTCCTTCCCTATGCTCCACTAGCTTTAGATAACTAGCTTCTCTAATCGCTTATCCTTCTTCCTTATAGAAGGCTACCTCTACCTTCTGCCCTTGCCTATGCCCCTTTATTTAACTAGTGTAATGTAATATTAGATTATATTATAAGGGAAGGTTACCTATAATCCCTTCCTATCTAAAGGTATAATATTAGATTATCCCTCCCTATAGCCCTTTATTTAACTATAATATAATATTAGATTACATTCCTAGGGAAGATTACCTATAATACTTCCCTTCTAAAGGTATAATATTAGATTATACCTTTCTACGCCCCTTATACTCCCTCCTCTTCCCTCTCCCTACTAGAGAGACTTAGGAGGGCGCTCCTTCTAAGGCTATAATTTACGCTCCTTCTAAAGCTATAATTCTATAGCCTTTAATCCCTTAGCCTATGCCCTATGTAGCTATGCTATACTTAGGGTAGCTTTGCCTAGTGCCTTTAGCGCTAGCTTTAGCATAGGCTTAGGTATAGGCTTTAGCGTAGGCTTAGGCATAGGCTTTAGGGCTCTAGTCCCCTACCTCTTTATAGGTAGTGCTAGGTCTAGGTAACCTATCCTCTATCTAGATTATTACTATATTACCTATAATAAACCTCTCTAGGGCTTTATTAGGTATTACCTTTATAAACGTATTAGCTAGGTTATCTTTACTATTAATCTATCTAATCTTATAGAGCTTATAGTGTTTATATAATTACTAAAGGGCTATAATATTAATTATAAGCTACTTTTCCTTTATAGTCCTAAGCTTAATAAGGTATTTATATAATAAGTATAAATCTATATAGACTATAATTAGGATTTCTAGGAGGTTTAATTAATCTATAATAATCTTTAACGTTATTATAATTACGTAAGCTATGTTAATACCTACTACTATTCTATAAACCTTTAAAGTAAGCATACTTCTTATAACTCTCTTACTCTTTATTAAGCTATAGTGTATAATATTACCTTATAGTGTAAACTTACTATCTTTATACTCTTTATTAGCTAGGATAAGAACGTAGCCTAGTTATAAGGTAAGGTCTTTATTATTAGTAAATAATCCATTAATAAATGTAAATAGCTTTACTCTTTTAAGGTTAAGGGGTATAAAGATTAATCCTTAATCTAGGTAGTTTATTTACTACTTAATATAGTAATTAAGTTCCTTAACGTTCTTAGTTATTAGTTCTTAATATTATATAGTAACTAATAGATTAAAGCTTACCTTAGGTTAGTAGATTAAGGTAATATAAGCACTATAGGCCCTTTGCTTTATATACTTCTTATCTAGCTCTTCTAGTGGGATTAACTATAGCTTATTACTTTGCTCTTTTACTATATCTTAATAGTATTATTAGTTAGTTAAATAATTCCACTATTAAATATAAGGGGTTATTAGGCTTAATAAACTACTTTAGTTTTATAGCGAATTTAGCGGTAGCTAGTTAATCTTCTTCTTATTAGGAGAATCCTTTATCTAATAGGCTAAGGGTATTATTAGTCTATATTCCTACGTATCTAAAGTAAGGGCTTTTAGTAGATATAACTAATAAGCACGGATTATAGCTTAATATTATTATCTAGAGCTTTTCTCTGTAGTGCTTATAGTAAGTTACCCACTAGTATATACTAGCCTTTGCAATTCCGTAAAGGGGCTTAATAACTCTTATAATTATTCCTTTAGGGTACTAATTATAAATTTAGATAAGGAGTTAGGTAAGGATTATATAATTTAGCGGTGTTTCTAATTATACGTATGCTTGCGTAATATCTTAAATTTATAGGAGAAATCCTTTTATAAGAAGGAAGGGGTAATTATAAGAATTAATTATTCGCTTGCCCTTTAGATTATTAGGGCTTACATAAGGATTACTTGCTTTGCTTTATTACTAAAGCCTTAGATTATAAGCCTTAATTTCTTATATAGCTAGCTTATTCTTCCTTTAACTTTGTTAATAATGCAGGAATTAAAGATTTAAATCCCTTAGTGCTTCTTTAGATTAAAAGCAATAAATTTAAACACGCCTTAGCTAATTAGGGTATTAATCTTAGCCTTTATTAAGAGCTTAAAAGGTTTGCCAGGAGTTATAATTATGCCTTTCTTACGTAATTAGATTATAAGCTTAAGGTCTACCTCCTCCTTACTTAAGATAAATACCTTAAGGTTATTTGCCTAATTAATAATTATAGAAGGGTTTTTTATAGTCTTCCTAGCCTTCTTTTAGAGGGTTAGAGGCACTATATTATTAATTTATACCTCTTGCTCTTCCCTTTAATTACCTCTAGGTTATTACCTCTTACTAGTAATAGCCTTTCCTTACTTAGATCTTTATTATAGGGCTTAATAGAGGTTAATCTAAAGACCTTAGGATCTTATAGAAGATTAAGGGTATAGCTTTCTTTATCTATTATAAGAAGCTTATATAGGCCTTACTATCCTTTATACTCTTACTAGATAAGAACTAGTAATATAAGTAAGAGATTAAGGGTTAGTAAGGTATTAGGGCTATTCCTTATAGTAAGGGCTTCCTTAACTTTATATAGCGTGTATAACCTCTTAATCTCCTTTATTACCTTTTATACTATAAGAGCTTATTACTTAATATTAGGTAAGGAAGGAGAATTATTAATTATTTAAGGGTAAGCGCTAAAGATAAGAAGGGTTAGAATAATACTATTTAGGCCTGCGGTATTATTAAGGGCTTTTATAGCTATTTATAGGGCTATAGCTTTAGGTGTTAACAAGCATTTACGTTAGATAATATTATAGGCTCTTTAGAGTAGCCTATAGTATCTCTTAACCTTACTAATACTATAGTATGCCTTAATAGGGACTTCTTTAATTAAGATTAATATTAAAGCTATAAATTAGCGGAATTCCTTGCTTCTAAAGGTTATACTAGTATTAGTTATAATCTAGTCTAGAGGACCCTAGTAGGTATTAATCTAGTAAAGGCAAAGAGCTTCCTATATTGCCTTTGCTATAATATCCTTTAGGAACCTAGCCGCGTTAAACGCAGTGGCTATATTAATAGCGTAGAGAATAGGTAATTACTATCTAAATATATAATATCTATAATTACTTTATAGTTAAAGTTATATTTATCCTTTAGGGTGAATTTAAAGCAATGTAAATTGTTTACATTTAATTAGCATTAGTGGTAAATCTTTGTTAATTATCTAATGGTTTTAAAATCTACCTTATAGCCTAATTTAGAAAGCATATTATAAAGTTAGCGGACGGAAGGGTAACTAAATTAGCAATGTAAGCGCTATAATTCTATCTTAGTTAGATAACTCTAGGTAATTAATCTCTCCTTCTATAGAAGCATCTATAGATGTCCTTATTTATAGATAATAAGGACCTTAATATTGCCTTATTAAAGGATATTCTAAGAGATATAGAAATTAATCTTTAGGCAGTCTATATCTGCTAAATATAGTAAGAAGGGAGTGTTTATAGGTATTACATAGAATAGGATAATACTAAAGAGAGTAAGTATATTAATTAATCTAATTAAGGGGATTAGCTTACTGCTTCTAAATTAAATTATTACCTCCCTAGCTCTAGATTTATTAAGCTAGATCTTAGGGATTAACTATTATAAGGCAAGGAATTAGGGGTGCCCTACTAATAAGTAACCTATAGCCCTAGTATTAAGGATAATGCCTTAGAATATACCTAAAGAGTAATAATCTTAAAGAAGGAAGGCAGTTAGGGCTTTCTTTAGTTATTAGAGATTAAATAAATCCTTCTTTATAAGGGTATAGGTAGCTACTTAATTTATAAGGATCTCTATAGTTATATAGCTATTAATTATTATGCCTTATATAAAGAAGCTTATTAGTATCTCTCCTTTATTACTTTCTTCTTTAAATCTAAGTTCTATTATATAGGTAGAAATCTTATCTTCTTTAGAAAAGTAGTATTATTCCCTTTACCTTTATACTAAGTAAGGAAAGCATTATAGGAAGGGGTTATTAGTTCTATAAGGTAGTGGTTCTTAAAGTATTAATATGCTTTCTTACATTCCTCCTTAGAGTGTTTAGTTAACTAATAGCCTTCCTTACTATATATATAATATTTCTTTATATATAGAGCGCCTTTATTACCTTATAATTATAATTATCTATAATAGGCTTCCTTACTATACCTATTATACTTATAGTTAGTCTAATATTACTCTCTTATATTAGGTATTAATAGGAATTAATACTTCTTATCTAATTTCTCTATAGTTATTCTTATTAATATCCTTATGCGTTTATAGAATAGCTAGAGGTTAGTAGGAGGGTTAATAAGGTAAGTTTTACACTTAGGTATACTATAATAGGCAGAGATTAATTAATTCTAGAGTGCTCTTTTAGATTAGGTAATATCTAGAACTACTTATTAAAGGTTTATAAGCTTTATTATAAGTTCTTTAAAGTAATTAATCTTTAGCTTATCTAGGTTTTCTTATATAATCTAGTATAGCTTAGTATTCTACTATTTAAGGAGATACCTTTATTTTATATTATTAGTCTTAAACCTTCTCTTAATATAGCTAATAAGAGTCTTAAGGTCCTAAGGATTGCTAAGCTTATATAGATACTTATAATAGTATATTAAAGCTTTTCCTTTAAGCATAGCTTTAAGGGTATACCTAGCTTTATAGGGTTTAATGCCTAGTATCTTATATTTCCTTAGAAGATTATTAACTTTAAGTTAAGGACCTTATAGTTATTTACGCTATATACATGCCTTAGAAAAGAAGGAAATCATATAAATACTTAGTAATTGCTTAGTCTATAATTATAAATGCCTTTCTTATTTATCTATAGAAGTCTTTAATAAAGTTAGTAAAGAGGCTTCTAGTAATAAGACCTTTAGACTAGTATACCGCTATCTTAAAGAGAATATAGGCTATAATGGCCTTAGGGTTATTACCTTATTTATTAAGATTAAATAATTTCACTATCTATAATATCTTAAATATAATAAAGTCTTATATCTCTAGGGGATATATCTTAAGAGAGGGTTATTAACTTATAAACCTTTACCTTTTTAGTCTCTTTTAACTTTAGTGCCTTCTTTAGTATTACTAAAGTTAAGGCTAAAGAGAGGGACTTTTAATAGTTTTTTTTATTAAGAAGCTTTTAACTTTCTTATCTTTATTATAGGAGAATAGAATAGAGGTATAGTATTAGTTATATAGTAGGTTAAAGGATTATAAGCATAGCTATTATCTTTATCCCTTAGGGGTTCTTAGGATATTAAATCTTAGGAGTAATAAGCTCCTTTCTTATTATAAGAGAGTGCTTTCTAAGGGTTAGGTATATAGTAAAACGCGCTAACTAAGTAATTAAAGATAGGTTAGACTAGTTACTAACTAGGCCTTAATCCTTTAATAGCTTTAAAGTCTTTATAAGGTCTTAGGATATTAGATCTTAGGAGTTATAAGGCTCCTTTTATATTATAAGAGAGTGCTTAGACTTCCTTAGCATAACTATATATGCTTTTAGTAGCCCTTCTATTTTATAGGGCAGGTTTATAGTATAGCTATCCCTATTACTTAGCCTTACTAATCTATAGTTAGGAAAACCATGTGATTATCTATAAAGTTAACCACTGATTAGTGTTAGTATTATAGGTGCCTAACGTTAGGATTATAGCCTAGGGAATAGGAATTATTCTTCTATTCTAGGCGTTATAATTAATTAGTTATAAGTGTGTTTTTTTAAGAGAGAAAAAGAGAGGCTTTTTAGATTGTAAGAAGTGGCCATAAATGCAGTGTTTTATGGGTTATATAACTTATAAGTCCTCGCCTAATTAGAGAGGGCAGGCTAAGAAGTTATATATAGGGCTACCTCTCGCGGGCGCGCGTTACGCGCGCCCTCGCGGCCCGACCTTTGCCGGGTAATTGCGGCTGCGTGCCGCGATTGATATCATGCTTGTTCTAACACATAGCCTTATTATAATTATAGGGGTTACCTATTAGGATTAGTTTTTATCTAATCTAGGTATAGTTAGTAGTGTAATAGGTAGGACTAGTAAAGGGATCTATTTAGGTTAAATTCCTTATAGCTACTTTATTTTAACCTATTTATATAGAGTGATAATTTCCCTATTATTATTTAATTATAAGTTAAAGTAATTTAAGTTAAGCAAAGAGAGCCTCTATAAGCAAAGTAGTGTTTATTAGTAGTATTATACTTCCCTAAGAGTGTTAGTCTCTTAGGCATAATAAATCTATTATGTCTATTATGTCTATTATATCTATTATGTCTATTATATCTATTATGTCTATTATGTCTATTATGTCTATTATGTCTATTATGTCTATTATGTCTATTATGTCTATTATGTTTAATATGCTTATTACGTTTTTAGTAGCCTTCTTTAAGGCTAAAGGAAGTTTCTTAAATGTTATAGACTAGCCTAAAGATAAAGCTATAGGCTATTATAATAATATTAAGAAACTTAAAGGAAGGAAGGAAAAGAAGGATATTACAGGTCCTATACGAGCCCCTTATATCCCCTAATCGGCTTATGTTAGCCCCTTCCCCACGCCCCACTTATGTGTTAACACTAAGGCTTAGGCAAAGCCCAAGCCCTTATAGGTCTTATAAATAAATTCCTAATCTTTAGTATTTGCCTTAATAGATTTATGTATTTTATAAGATTAAATTATAGGTCTTTGCATTTAAAGTTATACTTATCTTTAGTGTCTTTATTAGTAAGCTTCTAATCTTTAAGAGTATTAGGGTTATTCTCTATAATTTCTAGTCTTAGACCTCTCTATAGGTAAGTAAGCATTATAAGTTCTTCTAGTAATTTATCCTAATTTAGATTAATATACTCCTAGATACTATAAGATTCTACGTAATTCTTAGTTTATATATACTATTTAATCTAGTCCTTCTCTAATAATAACACTATATTTAGAGTTTCTTTAGATATTATAAAGGGGAACTATACTGGTTAAAGGGAGCATAGGGTTATTATTTTAACTAATTATTATAACAAAGGGCGATTATCTCTTAATATTAGCAAGCGTTAAATTAATAACTTTAACGGAGCTTTTATCCTCTAATAATTAATAATAAGGGTAATTAAAGCCTCCTAGGCTTATGACTATTAAGGTAGGGGTTAGTGTAGCTTATAGAAAAGGTTTAATTTTGATTAATTAGAGATATAGATAGCACCTTGTTATGGACTAGCCCTAAGGCAAAGCTATAGGCTATCGTGATAATATTAAGAAACTTAAGGGAAGGAAGGAAAAGGAGGATATTACGGATCCTATACAAGCCCCTTATATCCCCTGGTTAGCTTATGTTAGCCCCCTTCCCCTACTCCTCACTTACATGTTAACACTAAGGCTTAGGCAAAGCCTAAGCCCTTATATATACCCTTACTTGCCCCTTCCTTACCTGTTTATATTAATATTATTATAAATCGCCCCTTACTAGGTAATTATCTATGCCTGCCTATTTGCGCGTTATATTTAATATAGCGCTATACCCCCTTATTACCTTTATGTCTCCCTATACTCTTACCCTTATATTTACTATAGATAACTATTTAATAATTCCTTATTAATATAGCGTGTTTAAGTTATATATAGGTAGGGCAATAGTATAACCCTCCTTATGGTTAGTTTATACGCGTTTAACTTAAGTATTATACCTTACTATAACTTATACCCCTCTATTATTATTATTATTATTATCCTCCCCTTATCTATTTATATCCTACCCTACCCTATAGTTATATATATAAATATCCTACTAAGAATCCTATCTAATCTAAACCTTCCCTTAATAATAACTATTCCCTTCCTATTATAAACCTATCTCACTACCTATTCTTTCTCTTGCCTTAATCTATTATTATCCTATTCTTAAGCTACCCTTATCCTTCCTATACCTAATAGTATTATACCTTATTATTAAACCGCTCTTCCCCTAACTAGCCCTAGTCTAGTTCCCCCTAAGACCCCTTTTACCTTATATCTAGCTTAGGCCCTTAGGGAGTTTCTCCTAGAAGGAGACTCTAATAATAAGTAGTATACTACCCCTAAAGCGGTTTTTTATCCTTATAGGCTATATATTAAATAGGCCCTTACTATAGGTATACTAGAATATTACTCCCTTAAGTCTAGTAAGTCCTATCCCTCTTACTAGGAAATTATATTACCTATGTTTAGTTAACTAGGTTTCTATCCGCTAATCCTTGCCTCTAGCGTGTGTTAAAAGATCTTAAAAAGAGATTACTATAGGGATATATATTATCTATCCTAGGGTCCCTTAGACCCTAACTTAAAAGCGAAAAATACTAGTCCTCTCCTAGCGCTATTATGCTCTTATTACCTATTAGACTACTTTTCTATAAGAAGCCTAATTTAACCTAGCCTTTATCTAGTCCTCTCTTAAACCCCTCTAGTATTATCCTCCTTTACCTTAAATATAACTAGGAATAAAGTAATTCTATTTAACTATAGTAATCCCTTAACTAGCTATAGTATAGGAAATTAAATATAATAAGTTATAGGCATTCTATTCTAATAGAACCGCTAGATTATAAGCAGCCTAATTACTATCCGTTAAGAACTTTATAGTAATAGTACTCCTAGCAGGGCCTCCTAGGGTTTATCTAGCATATCCTACGTTATTAAAGCTAGTAATATTTCTCCTTCTCACTAGTAGCATAAGCGCTACGCCTAGAATATAAGTAGCAGTTATAATAAATCCTATTATACCTATAATACGCCCTATAACCCTTAAGACTCCCTCTCCTATTAAATAAGTTAAGCCTATAAGTTAACCCTCTAGAACCTCTATTAGACCTTAACTAGGTCTTACTAGCCCTAAAACTCACATAGTAATTCTCCTAGAAGCAAGGTAGAAGACCTTACTATAAACGCTAATAGTAAGGAGAAGGGTAAGGATAAGTATAAGTATTCTAATATATAAGTAGGAATAGAAAGTAAAAGGGTATAACCTAGGTTCTATATATAATCTCCTTTTAAGGATAAGTTTTATTAAATTAAACTAGTTTATTATTATATTATATATCTCCCTATTCCTTTTAAACTTATCTAGTGCTTATATATCTCTTATGTTTTCTACTAGTTCCTATATTAGTTATATATATCCTACTTACTTTATAAGAGCGTTCTAGTTCCCTCCTTACCTAGTATGTTTTAAGCTACTAAAATCCTTTCTATATAGTATTCCTCTATAAGTTTAGGGTTATCCTCTATTAGAACCTATTCTAGGCCTAGCTAGGAGTCCTATAACTATTAGCTTAGGAGAGGGTCTATTACTACTTATTTAATAAGATTTATATAGAAAACTAGATATATACCCTTTAGGATATTAAGTTAAATAGTAAGCGGAGTTAGGACTTTAACTATAGTGTACTTAGCTACTACCTAGTTAAGTTTACGTAAGGGCTAATTAGTTTTAATATTCCTAAGTAATAACTATACTTTATCCCTTATATAGAATTATTCCGCTAGATATTATAAGGCTATAGAGACATCCTACTATTATTGCTATATATATATAATAGCAGCCTAGGTAAGAGATATACTCTCTTAGAGGTATTCTAGGAAATAAATAGCTCTCCTTTTAATATAGTTACTAATAGGACTATATTTAACTATATTTAAATAGGTTATAAGTTATAACTATATAGGAGTTTATTTAGGCTTACCCCTATAACTAAAGAGTTCTTATTATTAATTACTAGCTAGTAAGCTATAAGGTATTTAGGCTAGTTATACTATAAAAGGAAATATATACCTATAGTATTACCTATACCTCTTAGTTTATTCTCTCTATGCCACTATTAGTCTATAGGTAGTAAGAGGTAAAAAGGAGCTAGTCTATACTAACACTTAAATATAATATTATCTAAAAGTTCCTAGCTAATTAGAACCCCTATTTATAATAATTAATTAGGGAAATCCCTAGAACCACTACTAGACTATTTTAAAATATTCTATATATACCTTAGCTATAATAGAAGTTATTACCTCTAGCTATATAAACTTAAATAGCCTATCTATAATAACTATAAGGAACTATAGTCTCTCTAAGGAAGATATTAGTAAGTTTATTATAAAATTAATAGAGATTTATAACTAGTATTTATTAGGTATTAGTAATAGCTTTAGTAAGCCCTAGTAGTATTACTAACTCTTATAACTACCCTAGTAGAAATAATTATAGATAAACCTACCTATATCCTAAGCTATCCTATCCTAGTGGAATTACTATTATAAAATCTAAAACGTGGTGTTATGCCCTAGGTGCCCTATTACTAGTAAGTTATAGGATTACTAGATAAGGATTATTATTAAAGGCTCCTAGGCTAGAACCTAGGTTTAACCCCTAAACTAGAGCGCTCTATATACGCTAATTATATAATCTACTACCTATTCTCTTATTATTACCTCTAGGGAAACTTCTATACCCCTTCCTATATAGCTTATAAATAGATAAGGTAGATTAGGTCTAATAAAACTACCTAGTCCTAAAGAGTCTAAAGATATTTTATTATAAAAAGGCATTCCCCTAGTAGTAGTAGAGCTACCTAGGGTAGGGATAGACCTAAACTAGAGTCTATCTAGGTCCTAATATATAGTTATAAGAGTGCTATAATAGTAATAGGCTATAGGATATATTCTATTCTTAAAGGCTTACTTACTTTATCCTACTCCCTTTAAGAAAGGGTATCTAGTTATTATGCCTAAGCACTAGGTCTATAATGTAAATAGAAGTTAAATAGGGAGAGAATATTTACCTACTATACTTAATGTTCTATTATAAGGTAAGGAGTAGTAAAGTACTCTAGGTTCTTATAATCTATATATATTATAAATAGGCATAAGATACCTTATAACTCCGCTAACTATGCCTTAAGGTAAGATATAATAGCTAGTAGTTCCTTATTATAAATAGTATAGTTCCTTTAGGGGCTATTAAGCTTATAGAGTAATAAGTAACTAGATATAATACACTATTAGGGCCTTCCTATAATAGGCAACCCCTAAAGCTATGCTAGAGTAATTAGCTTCTATTACTATGTCCTAATTAGGGTCCTATTATGCGAGGACTAGGTATTTAATAAATAACTCCTTTAATTATTTAAAAGCGTTATTTTCCTCTAGGCCTTATTAAAAGGGGATGTTCTTTCTAGTAAGCTAAATTAGGGGGCTACTATTTTAGAGAAGTCCTTAATAAAGTTATAATAGAAGTTTATAAATCTAAGGAAGCTATAGACCCCTATAACTTTATAGGGGCTAACTATTCCCTAATTACCACTACCTTTAAGGGGTTAGAGCGAATTAAGTATCTTACTATAATAATATAGCTAAGGTATTAAACCTCCTTTATAGCGAATGCAAATTTATCTAGATCTAGATATAGGCCTACTGCCCTTAATCTGCCTAGTATTAGCCATACCTTAGCTATATAATCTTTCTTTAACCCCCTAAATAGATAAGAATATCGTTTAAATAGGCTATAATAAAGTCCCTTAACGTATCCCCTAAGGATTTATTTACATAACGTTAGAACATCGCTAGTGTACCTACTAGGCTAAATAGGTAAACTAGCTATTTAAATAGTCTAAATCTAGTGTAAAATACTATAAGATACTCCTATCCTTTTACTATACATAGCTTATAAAACACTAAGTGTATATTTACTTTTATAAACTAACACGCTTAGGATAAGAAATAAAGTGTTTTCTTAATTAATAGGAAGGGATAGCGGTCTTATGCTATTATCTTATTAAGTACGCAGTAGTTAATGTAAAACCTCTAACTACTGTTTACCTTTTTAACTAGTAGAATAGGTATTACTGCTAAAGAGAAGCTAGTATAGATCTATCCCTTATCTATAAGGTTAGTAACTTAACGCTTAATCTCTAATAGCTAGTCCTAGGGTATGTTATATAGAGGTCCCTATAGGAGTGCTAGTTATAATCCATCCGCGTTCTTTTAAAGGTAGATATAGTAGTCTAATAAGCCCTTATATAGGGGTAAGCTATCTGCTTTTAACTTATTAAATAGGTTTATAAAGTCTATAAGCTCCTAGGTAATGCTAAGGTATTAAGCTATTCTAGTTTTAGTCTTAGAGTAAAAAGTTATAATACTATTATAATTTCTTTTAAGCTTATAGTAATAAACCTTATAGTAGTATCCTTCTATTATTATACATAGCATGCCTCCGCGGCAAATAAGGAACTAATTATCCCTTGTATTAATATCTCTATAGTACGCTCTAAGGATTCTAAAATACATAGGCCCTTAGCTATCCTAATAACTAGCTATTACTTTACTACGTAAATTACTATATTATAGTATTCTAACTATAGTATCCTAAAGATTATATTATAGGTTAAACCTAGAATAACATAGAGGTATACTAAAGATTCCTAGCTATTTATATTAATCTAGGTATATACTATGTAAGTAATAGATAAGGTTTCCTCTCTTACTTGCTTTCCTTTTCTTTCTATTTCTACTGTGGTTTAAACTTATCTTTATTTTAGTAATTAAATAAGCTCTAGGTTTAGCTACTATACTACTAATTTGCTAATAGCGCTATAATAATTATAACTATAATTAATTTAAATATAGAGATACTTATATATATTAAAGAGTATAGGGACTAAGAATAGTAATTAATCTATATACTATTTAACTCCCTTTTCTAATACTATATACTAATTATAGTTAAGATTATCTAGCTAGGCTAGCTAGCCTTTACGCCCCTATGTAAGCCTTTGCTTAGGGGCTACTTATTTTCTAATAAGTAGGTCTTAACCCCTTTATCCCTGCTATCTATCTCTGCCCTATAGGTATTAATATACACTCTTAGTTAGTAAGGTAGGAGTAAAGGGCACTCCTATATCTAGTAATCCTTTAAGCTATAGTATAAATAATACTTATCCTTATAGTGCCTAGTTATTTCCTTTACTATAACTTACTTAGTATATTATAGTTTAGTTATCTTCCTTAGTCTACCCTTTTTCCCTCTAGCTTCTTATATTTACTTACCTAAGTTCCTACTATATAAATACCTATTATTAGTGTATTACTATTATAATTAACTTAGGGAGCTAGTGTCTTAACTAGGATAGGCATGTAGTAGGAATAAAACTTTTCCTCTAAGGTATTAGCCTTAATATTAACTATAATACTATAGAATTAGCTAACCACTAAAGAGTAGTCCTTATAGTCTACCCTTTGCTAATACTATACTCCCTTATATACTTATTAAGTATATATTAAAGTATTACTAGTTTTACCTAGCTTACCTATAAGCTATCTCTTACTAAGGAAAGCTTCTATTTAAAGCGAATAAAGAATAAGGTAAATGCCTTCCCTAGCCCTTATTTAATATAATTAAGTTTAGTAAGGGCTATTTCTTATTAATAAGGGTTAGTAAATATAGATTCTAAGTAATCTAAAAGGAGGTAAGTTTATAATTATATTTATAGCCTATTTTAAAGAATATTATAATATAGGGTTAGACCTTAGGCCCTAAGTTCTAGTATATAAATATCTACTAGTCCTTATTAGCACTAATAAAGTCCTTATCTACTACTAGTTTATGCTCTATAAGAATCTTCTAGGAAGTAAACATAGCCTTATCGCTATTATAAGGGTTACCTATTAGGATTAGTTTCTGTCTAATCTAGGGTATAACTAGTAGCGTAATAGGTAAGACTAGGAAGGGAATCTATTTAGGTTAAGCCCCTAGGGACTGCTTTATTTTAACCTGTTTATATAGCGTTATAATTTCCCTTATTATTATTTAATTATAAGTTAAAGTAATTTAAGTTAGGCTAAGAGGGCCTCTATAGGCAGAGTAGTGTCTATTAGTAGTATTATGCTTCCCTAAGAGTGTTAGTCTCTAGGGCGTAGCAAATCTATTGCGTCTATTATATCTATTACGTCTATAATGTTTAATACACTTATTACGTTTTTAGTAGCCTTCTTTAAGGCTAAAGGAAGTTTCTTAAATATTATAGACTAGCCTTAAGGTAAAGCTATAGGCTATTATAATAATATTAAGAAACTTAAGGGAAGGAAGGAAAAGGAGGATATTACGGATCCTATACAAGCCCCTTATATCCCCTGGTTAGCTTATGTCAGCCCCCTTCCCCCACTCCCCACTCGCATGTTAACACTAAGGCTTGGGCAAAGCCCAAGCCCTTACACACCTAACTTTTATACCTAAAAGGTACATAGTGCGCTATGGTAATGACTAGTCTACGGAGGTACTTCTAATATATTATCTCTACCGTTGTCTTATTAAGGGTTTTATCCTAGTTAATGCGCAGGCTGTATCCACACATCCAATGCTCTAGAGAGCTCTCCTGACACTATCACAATCTGTCCTGGTTGCGGCCCACAGCTGCAATGATGGCGACGCTAGGTCTAGCCACCTATACTTCATGCATAGACCTTGGCCACTCCCTAGAATAATGTCAGTAGCCTTAGACATTATAAACCCTAATAAATCTAATCCACTTCCTCTAGCTATTTCTGCATATATTTTAGTCTATTTTTCTTAAGGCCTTCCTAATCTTACCAGCCCATTTCCCTAAGATAGTAACCGCAATCTGGCTCACCCCACGGCTAGGTAGAATACCTCTAATCACCATCCTGCTGGCCATAAATCGCTATATTGCCTTAACCCAGCTACAACGAACCTTAGAGTACCATTCGTTGTGTTGTTCGCGGGCTTTAACCTTATTGCTGTACTTAGCATCCATTTCTTCTTTATAAACGGTGCGCTAACATAACGTCACTGGAAATCGGTAATGCGCGCACCTTGCACCGGTCTCTCCGCCTTTCGCTTAATATTCACGAAACATTTTAAGCTATTGGTAAGCCTTGTTAGCCTTCTCTTAATGTTTATAATGTTTTAGCTTATATGTTCTAACTATAGGAGCCCATTCGTACCAAGCACAGAGCGCGCAACCTACGTTACGATTGCGGATAAGCATGCGGAGCTTAGAAATTAAAGGGTTGAAGTCTAGGGTATATACACGTTCTCTCTAACAGACTTAAAAATCAGGGAATTTAGCCTGCTTACTACGCAAGCTTACCGGATCCTACTTGTCGCTGGTTCGGTCCTTATATTAGGGGCATTGCTTATTGGTGGAGTTAGCGTTGTGGCCTTGCTAACGCTATTACTGTCGTTGATAGATATGGTTCGACTGTTTTGATCTGCGCTGGATGATGGACTGGGCAGGTTAGGCGAGGTTGGCCTGCATAACGCGTTGATATAACCAAGTCGTGGCTTTTTGGAGGAAGCCTTTATGGCCGCCGAACTTGTTGTGCATTACGCAGGTGTTTCTAGGGGAAAAAGGACTGGGGTAGTTGTCTCTTACGAGATTTTTAACTAAATAGGTGAGCATTGCCTGTGCTCTTTGTGAAAGAGGCGGCAGCGTTATGTTCGATAAGACGTTAGAATAGTGGTGGTATTACTCCTTAGTGCAGGTAGGCTAATGCCTACATAGTCCTGTTCTTATTGAGCCTAGACACGTTCAATGCGCGCCGCGGTAAGTGCAGCACCCCTAACGGCATACTACAGTTATAATGTAATAATGTGATAAGTATGATACTATACAGTACTAATCTCCTTTGACACTAAAATTAAAAATAGATTGCTAATTAAACCACAATTCTAACCATACCATTTCTGGTTACTGGTTAGAAAATGATCAACGAAGTTCGCGTAACCTCTAAAAATAGCATCGCAGCCTTACCACTTCGCGAAAGTTTGCAAGCAAGCGTTTTATGCTCTATTACGCCTCTCTCTCAGGTTTCTATGACTCTAACCACCTAATTTCAGTGCTCACAAGTTTAGGGCAGAAGAAACTGAGCTAACTAAAAAAATGGCCAACCAAAAATCACCCGGTCGTGTCGCCTAGTGCCTTATCCCTAACGCGGTCACTAATAAGCTAGTCATCCAGTCCTTCACTTCTAAAAGCCGAATTAACTTCGGCCTAAAACTACCCGAATATAGACAGCGACGCTTCCCGAATAGCGCCTAGGCTAAATCTTGCTCACAAGCCGGACCTAGCACTTGCCTTATTCCCGTCGTCATAGCTAAGCGAACACCTCCTACCCTAAGCTAAGGAATGTTCCTGGGATTCAATACAACGCGAGCTTAGGCTGCTCTCCTTAAGGTTTAATACCAAGGCCGACCAGACTATGTACAATGCTAATCATCCACTAATCCAGTCGTTGCGCCGCCTGATACAAAACCAAGACATACCTTGCTCGTTGTGCACTTATTATAAATGGGGTCTAATTGTCCTGTCATATAAGCTAAAGTATTGCCAATATCGGGCGGAATCTAAGATAGCTCGTATATGGCTTGCTATATTCAGGAACTATTAGGCAGAGGGAGGTAGACTAGGCGCTAGATGCGAACACTACCGATTCCCAGCAACTATATATTAGCGCTATGTGTATCAGGAGATAATAGACATAAAGTATAGTAATGTAACTAAGGCTTTAGAGAAGCACAACAAGCTCTATTATAAGGCTCGCTGCAATTAGGCCAAGGTAGTACAAAAGTTCATAGCTAGTGCTATGGTAGTAGGTGCTAGCAGTTAGGGTAAAGTGGGTGGTATTAGCATGTTAGTATTAGAGGAATTGGGTTAGAGAGATTAGAGAGGTCTGGAGGAGAATGGCCTAGAGTATTTACAGGAATGGTTACAGGAAACAGATAAAATTCGCGGGTTGCGATGTCCTTGGCTTCTTAAGCTGTTCTAGATAGTGGCGGAATGCACCTAAGGCAGGCGGCCCATGTTAGTTAGAGTTAGGCTGCACATGGTCGTTGTTAGGATATATCACGGCAGACTTAAGGGAGAAATGCTTAGGGTTAATTATAGTATTTATAAGGTGCTTAAGGTATAGATTACTGCAGCTAATAAATAAAGAACCTACGTTGCTAATGAGAGATCTGTTCGACCACTATACCGTGTCATGCCCGTTAACATGTCTCCGTTAGACTACCCTATAGCTCTAAGCTACTAATTTTAAACTCATCTTCAGACTCGGGCTCTAGCTTAGCTTAGCTATCCGCTTTTCCGTCTGTTTATTACTTCGCAGTAATAACCAGTATCTGATTCGTAGCGAGAAAGTAGATATGTTATTGCTGAAACACAATCTAAGCCATTAGGTCTTGCGAAAGATAGTTAGAGACTAGGAAAAGACTTGTGCGCAGCACATCAATGTTTCCTTGTCACCTAAAAGAATTTAATTCAAAGGCTTTGCGTATTGCCATATTCAGTTAGGTTTAATATATAAGTGTTAGTTAAGTCGTTTTTTCTAGTTTTATTTTTTTAAAAAAATACAAATACCACTTAGTAAACTGTAGAATTTCCAAAACATGTACGCTAAGCATAAGAATTTACCAAGTAACCCTAGGAAGCTTGTTATATAGCTCTAGACTATCCGTATTCAACTCCTTGTCAATCTCCATCTCCATATCTATCTTAAGCTCGCTCTCTTTAGCTATGGAATCCGCCATTTCTTCTACATCCTCTTTAGGTTAAAGCTGCCTCTCTGGTGGCTCGGTTTGTGCTAGGAACTGCCTTAGCAGCGACGGTAACTAGCTTAATAGTTTAGCTACTTCTCTTTTTGCTTCGAGGTGGCTGCCAATGTCATAGGCTCTGTCGTCGTGGTTAAGCCAACGCCGCGCCCATTTAAGCCGTTCTTTCAGTTTATCCTTCAGTCCTGGCATTATTCCGATTATGCGGATTAGTCTCATCACTGCATCTCTCGTCAGCAGCAGAATCATCAGCTCGCTAAGGAGGTCTTCGTTGTCCGCTTTTAGTACGCTTGCTGCGAGCTAAGGAACCCGAAATACTTCTGTTGTGCCTAGCCGCCAGGGCATAATATAGTCTAGCTAATCCCCACTGCACCACGTCGGTCCTGCTAGAAGAACCTAACATTGAGAATTTATCGTGTCCTTACTCGTTACCTGGAGATCCTTCGTACAGTCCATAATGCATACCCAATCCTAGTATGCCACGCGTTCCAAGTCCTAGAACCACACCATTATCAAGATTCTAGGAGCTAACGCTCCCGTAAGCTGCGTGCGTATATAGCGGTTGTCTCCTGGTGGCGAAAAGTATAGTGCCTAATACTATATCTAGAAGAAAGTTGGCTTTCTATAATACCAGGTTCCCGGCGTATGGCTCGTGCTCACTTCCTTTGCCTAGTTGCTATTGAAGACAACCATAACAGAACGGCCAAGGATGCACTTCACATAGTCATCGAATCGCCCTGCTTTAGCCTTAATAGGCTGCCATATTCTCTTAAATGCTCTGAACACTTAGGGAAAGTGAATGCCATTCCATTTTAGCCTCGTTAATCAGGCAAAGACTTAATAATGCACAAAGTCTAACCATCTATCCTTTAGCAGACAGTGCTTCCTGGTCATTATCCAGCAAGGAAGCTCTATCGGCATATGCTTACTTCTATTCTCAGGAACGGCATTGCAGTATAATGCCTATGCCTCTTTGTAAATCTTAAGTATAACATAAGCGGTAACAATAGCGCTCTTTTCAGCGGCTACGCTCTCTTACGCTTACCGCAAACGTGTTAAGGCTGGCAGCGCAGTACAGCCTAAGTTGCCACGAACTCGGCCCTAATAGGCCTGTATCTTGGCTAGTAGGTGCTAGTTATACGCCCGTGCTATCTCTTTGGCAGATAGACGGATAATGCGCCGGGCAATCTCTTTGGCTTCATTATCCCGATCATCCCTATACGCTTAAAGTCGCTTCTCTTACCCACTCCTAAAGCGTATACTTAACGGTTAGCTGCGTTGTGGTCAGACCTTAGATGTTCGTTTAGGACGTCAGTCGCGCTTGCAGAGGGCTCCTTAGTATATAAAGCTTAACTAGTCTCTAAAGCGACAGATGTCCTCGACGCCAATCAAACACCTCGCGCGGCATCCACAGCATGCCGGAAGCCTCGATCTATGCCTCCAGTCCAAGACCCAGCCTCTTAACTTTAACGCCAGCACTATTTTCTACCTTCTAGCTACAATACCAGATCCATTTATCATAGTTTAGCTCACGTTCACTACTAAAGTTATGAATTAGAAGTCTATAAAAAGCTAAGCTATGTATAAAGCAAACAGTCGCTACACAAACGACTTAGCAGTATTAAAGTGTGCCGCCTCATCACCGTTAATTGTTATCGCCTCCAGATACAGGTGCTCCAGCGGAAGAATGAGTCATGTAGCTTATGTGAAGATAAGATCATTAAGGTCTTTAGTGGGTACAAGCCAGAAAGGGCAATGCTCACTAGCAGCCTCAGGCTCCCTACTAACTAGAATGGTCTCTAACAACCGCCTAGTATAGGGGTTTCGTTCCAGATCAAACTTGCCCTCACTCCACTCCTTCAAGATACTAGCTAAGCAGAACGTGACTTCTTTGCAAGCTCCGTAGTCAATAGCGGCACGTAGGTTAGCGAGGGCCTTAACATATCTTTTGTTCGCTTCCTAGGCGTGAAGGATAGAATCGCGGCCCCGCTGACTCATGAATACTCGCCCCTAATCTTTAGTCATGGAGTTAAGTTCCTGAATCATATCCTAGTTAAGGGCAAGAAGCGGTAGCTGCGCAGAGCTAAACAAGCTATAATTGCTATATATAACGCTAAAAAGTGCTTTATTGCTATTGTAGGCTTTGGCCCGGATCACGCCAAGCTGCCAACAGTTAGGATGACCGGCGTTATGCGCTTTCCTAGACGTAGTTTTAGATATTAGATTGCTGGCATCACAAAACAAGAAGGACTAATAGTGGGTAGCCTTAAGCCTTAAGTCATGTCTAAGCCAGGCCAAGTTCTCGTGGGCCCTGTGATTACACTGAGTCTTCCATAAACACGTTATAGGCTCTACGCCTTCCTCTGTGGACCACGTAGCCCAGAGACGCAGTATCTAGCCCCAATATCCAGCTAGCATA
Organism: Epichloe gansuensis; assembly: GCA_023658505.1. Classification (NCBI taxonomy): domain Eukaryota; kingdom Fungi; phylum Ascomycota; class Sordariomycetes; order Hypocreales; family Clavicipitaceae; genus Epichloe; species Epichloe gansuensis. The sequence continues at coordinate 48,100 of CP098283.1, forward strand.
ACCTTATATCGAGGTAATCGGGGTTCAGGGCTAACATAATAGTGGCGCTAAAATGAGACAAGACCGCCTATAACGTGGAATAGGCAAACGTGTTCTTCAGATCATGCAATTAGAAAAGAAGACACAGGTTCCTAAAATAGGCAACCAGCTCCCCCTCTTTGTTATTATTTAAAACAAGTTTGCCCTATTAACTATGGACGTCCAGAACCAGGCGAGGTCCGATGCAGGCAGGGTGTACGCCAAGTGGAAGAATCCGTTGTTATTAAGGTCTGCGGATAATAACCCTATGGCCGGATTCTCCTGCGTTAATTAAGATTTCGCGTAGATTATGTCGAACGACTGCGGTATCTACTGCCAAGACGGGCCACGAATTGTCTCGCGAAGTGACGGAAGGACAATCTCATCGTAGAGCTCCTTTAGGCGCTCGTGCAATAGCGCGTTCAAGCTTACCAAAGTCTTAGAGTAAGGTGTACTTACAGACGCTAGAAAGAACAGAAACACCGAGAATCAAACACTGCTAGCCTAAAACAATCCAAAAGGAACATATCTTATTCTCGCAAGGTTCATGCCGTAGGGTTGTATAACCTAGTCAGATGAGAGGTTTAGGCTAAAGCGTGGCAGGAACGTAAGCCGAAAATCATTAGGCGCCCGAATCGCCGCAAGGCTTGTTAGCGTGAGCCAGAGACTATCTATGTCAAAATAACGCTCTATCCTACGCTACGACTGCGAGAGCGAGTCTTGTGTCTTCTAGAAGGATAGCTGCTCAAACGGCTAGTCTTCCAGTAGTTGCTGCTAATTAGGAAAGTACGCTTTCGGATTATACGCGCCACTCGCTCCGAAGACCTCTAAGAGAGGCAGAAGGGATCTTTGTAAGTATGCAGTTCTTTCCTTCAACAAATGTGCTAGTCCTGTATCTATTAGCGCATAGGGGAGCAAGCCTAAGTTTTATTCTTATTAGCATGTTCAAGATAGTAAGAGGTTTGTTAAGAGGCAAACTCACAGTCACATCATAAGCTAAAGAACTCTTTGAACATCTTCTAGTACATTCGACCCTGTCTTGTGAGAAAGTTAGGTCCGCCACGGGTTTCCTGTTCGTAAATCACGCGCATATAGTCATTAAGCGTGGTCGTGCTTAACCTACCAGGGTCTAAGCCCGTCCTAACTGCAGTTAGAGTAGTAATCTTAGCTCGCCGGTCGGCGCTCGATGTCATCGACCATGCCAGCGAACTCAAAAGCGAGAGATAGGAGGCAGTGAAGCCCGAAGGCGAGTTATCTTCGGAACGGGCGCTAGACACCGGTATCGCCAGCGCTAAATCTAGACCAAATGCCGCCACCGACCTAACAGATGCATTTAGGGAGGAGTAGGATATTAACGGCGTATAATTAGACCTATTGTCCGCGTTGTTCTCGCATACAATTATATTATCTACAGTAGTGTCTTATAGCTCCATGCGGGACTGGGATCGAACTAATTAGGCTACATCTCCTACTTAAGAGCTCCAAGATTCCATTAATCAATCCTAGCGTCGGCCTTATACCAATATTGTAATCTTACCTCGAGCCACTCCCTAACCTATCTATGCAGCGGGTCTCGGGGCGCACAACTATATCATCCACATCGCTTGCTCCTATGAATACGGTTTCGTCGTTCTAGCGTTAGCTTACGCGATAGAACCTCTTCTACATAGGCAATATACCATAGACGAGTTATGCTTTCACCTGTCTAATAAAGCTTAATGACCAAGGAAGCAGCTGATCCTAACTCAGGCCATGCCGGCGATAGTGACAATCTAGATAAAGACTTCAATCTGGTTGGAGACTTTATTCCATAATTTGTGTACTTAGAGTCTGCTAAAGGAATTGATACGATTGTCTGTGAGGGCAACGGCGACCGCGATAGCTCTGTTATTAAAGCCACGGGGGCTCTAGGGTAAACATAACCTCAACCCGCGTCCTGCAATGGAAGAATAGATGCTATTGCTCTAGGCACAGAAGCGGCTATGGATTGCGTTATCTGCTTTCTAACTACCTCTTCAATTAGCGATTCGCTGCCGTTTCTAGCTTCTTAACTCGCAGACAGTGCCTGTTGCTCGCGGATCTTGCTATTACGAATCCAGGCTTCTTTAAGTCATTTTACGCGCTCATATACGTGCTCTAGCTGTTACTAGCTCTTCAAAGTAAGTATTTTTAGGGCTTTAGGCGCACTAAGAGTCTCGGTTATTCCTAGTCCGCTTGCCTTATCCGTTAAAGGTGCGGTTCATTAGTCAGCTTCCTAGCCTAAAGTCTCTGCCTGCGAAGGCCATTGCCTTAATGCAAGATAAGTTACAGATTGCGCTAGCACCAAAGCTGCAGAGGCTCTTTCCAGACTAGCAAAGTACTAGTGTATCGGGCGTCGACCCGTGGTTGCTTCGCCTTGGTTCAACCATGGCTGGTCTTTAGCGACCTACACTTAAGGATTATCTTTATGCTACTCACGTTTTTGGCAAGATGTTCTTAAAGCAGTTTCTCGCGTCACACTAGTTGCTCTTTGGCTTTGCGTCGTCTCGTTTCCTCGGCGGAAACCGCAAGGCAAGGCATGATTTAACAATTAGCGGTGTCGATATAGCTACAGGCAAGCTTAGAATGACTAGAGAATAACCTTCAGCTTCCAGCTTCCAGCAACGAGAAAGCAGGGTTGCTTATGTTAGAAGAGGAGCCCCTATCCAATCCATCTTTATATCCGTTAGCGGAAATGAATTATTAGTAAATGTCTAAGGCTAATGGCTAGACGTGGTCTGCTAGCACGGAATCACTATAGTGGTAGGTGATGACCACGACTATTGGCAGGGATCCGAAATTGTTCGTGATAGAGCATGGTATACCAATTTTCGGTGCTCTTAGTGCTATATATATTAGGATTAGCATCGCTAACATTCGAGTCTAACATTCGAATGCATGGGATTATCCATCCTTTCGCGTCATGCCCTAAATTCACTGCGGTTAATAATTAAGATTGCTACTAAGTACGCGTTAATTAACTTCCCTAAGACCTGCGTGTGCGTATATTGCTTATACCAGGTGTTTAGAGTGCAGCGCAAATGCTCCTTCGCAGCGACGGCATACCGCATTATATATGCTGCCTGTGAACTCGAATATAGGAGATATTCCTTACAGAGCGAACAGAGTACCTCCAGCACTGAGTGACCGGGATACTTCACGGCTAGAGAACGGATATTCTCTTCCATATACGTCCAATAGGCTTTGCGTTCTAGGGGCTTTAGATACTCCTTAAACCAAAAGACATTGTAGAATCGCATTAGCATTTCATTAATACTTAATACCTTGTAGTCTTTAATACTAAATGTGCCGTTTTTGCCCCAGTTACTGCCCCAAGAATTAAGAAAGGTTAATGATTTTAGAGCACACCTAATCAGCACAATAGCGTAGCCCCTACCCTAAGGCTCTGTCGAGTGACGCGACATCATACTGTTTGTGAGCATAGACTCTGCCGTTGCCTCGTTCCGAAAGTGTTAGCTAAAGGCTTCCTAATCACGTCTTAAGAGGCTAAATGCAGTAAGCACAGGACGTCACAGAAGCATAGCTTTCCTAGCTCCTTCTTTATTAACTTTGTGAAATGTGTATAAAGGGTAGTACTATTGATCCCGCGTTGCTCTATTTAATATCACTCGCACTGAATAGCTATTGCTATTAGGTAGGTATTCTCTTAGAATTTTGCGTCGTATTAATTTAATAGTAGGATGCATCTAACCTAAGGGGAGAACCACGCGGCAAAGTGCTATATGGAGGACAGCGGCGGTCGCGTGGGCATAACATGTCTCCGATTGGCCCTGGTCGGAAGGGTTGGTTAATGTTTTCACGTGCTTGTCATTGATATATTTGTCGAGGTTTGTGCGACTAACGATATCGAGCAAGACATCTGCTAAGCTAAATCGCGCAGATAAGAGCATAGAGCAGAATTCGTCAAGAGCTACGACGCTGCACACTATTGCGTATAGAGCAGCCTCGCCCGCGTGAGGAATACTCCATCCCATGGAAGCTAATGTGGGAATTAGGTGCACTGCGCATGATATCCTGCTAGCCATTGTGAACAGCGTCCGCTGTCCCTGATTCCACTCCGGTTAGATACTGTTATAGATATGACAACGAGAGAGTTCCTCGTTATCCGTGAGATAAACCGCTGCCATTGTAACTTTACTGTTTGCATTAGCCAGTTGCGTCAGATCTAAAGCAGCGTCCACCGGATCCCGGTCATTCCAACAGCCGTCCGATACCACGAGAAGGAAACGCTGTCTAATAATGTCGCCGTTTTCATAATCAACCAAGTCAAATGCCGCCCAAGCCTTGATCAGAGCTAGTTGCAGCGGCGTGTTGCCATACGCGTACTGTCGAATGTTTTTGAGTAAAGTGTTAACGCCTCTTCCGTGGTCCGCCTGCCCGTTAGGTTCTCCCCAGCATGCAGATAGTCTTAGAGCCTATCTAATTAGGCAATAACATCCTTTACTGGTTACGGTTTAAAGTTGCCTAGCGGAGACCACCAGTCATGCCAGATCTCATAGGCGAGGCGAAGTGCTTTGGAATTATTAACCTTTTTGTCCTTAATAAAGTTAGCTGCTGGACGCGATAATGCACCTCCAATGAACGAGCCGAATGCAAGTCCTAAAGGCCCTCCAAAGAACGCGCCAACAGCCGCACCCCCACCGAAACCTCCTATAGATAGTCTATTACGAGCCATGCGGTTCGTCTGTTCAGTCAGAATGGCGTTAAGAAACTCCCGTATTCGTAGCGGATAGTGTTGCAAATGCCTATAAACGATATATGCTTCGTCTTCCAATAGTTTTTACCGGATGTATTCCCTAATGTAGGCCCGCTTATGGTAAGCCAATAAGTCGATGAGAAGATCGTGGCCAGATCCGCCATTATTAACATCCCGCAATTTGATTAGTGCATTAACTAAAGCGCAAAGGTCTACCACAGCGGGACATCCAGCTTCTTCTTTTAAGCTAAGCAGCCCCACAAACATCAGTGCGTCAGGGTGATTAGCAGACTCTGCATGTGCGACTTATAGTGCTACGCGGGTAACAGCCAAGAATCGTTCGGTAGCTTGTTGTCCTTGTCGACCAGCCTCGAGAGCCTCCCGCATAGAACCTGATACGTTAAGCAGGCATCCAACAACCAGCGGTGCATCTGCCATTGTGTATTGCTCACCGCACTTCGATTGTGCAGCTAGGGGTGTCCGAAATATCATAATGCAAAAAGGCTGCTGTCTCCCAATGCGCAGTTCGCGGGGCCATAATGTGCTCTGTTATCTCACGTGGTATGTTAGCAAGTTTAGTCATAGTCACACACCAATCGAGGTATATCGCGAATTCTGCCGTGGGCAACCCGTTTATCTCATGCAACAATAATAATATTTACTATAATAATATACAGACAAATCGTAATCCATCAAGAATTTTTAACTGGAATCTATACCTGATTTGTATGCGAATGGTTATACACTCTTGGATTATTTGTGTAGGGTACCTTGATGAACCCTCTGGTAGTGGAGTACGGCCCGCCTGGATCGGAAAGTCCTGCCAAAGTGGATACGACAGGGATTTAAAGTCGTTTACCGGCGTTGTGATTAGCTCTCTGCCACGGCAGCTAAAATGGCTAGTCCGGCTCGTTAGTCAGCAACGTCGTGCAAGTCGGATTCGACGCTCAAAATGCGTCTTCAAACCTCAATGCACTTGTGACCGATGCACTTAAGGAGAAAAAAATTACTCATGTCATTTAAAAAGGTTTTGTCTATAAAATTATATAGATTTCATGTATTTTAGCCACCGTGTTATGCGGTGGTGTTGTCTGAAAGCCAATTTTAACTACAAGCTGAATTTCGCTAAGTAAAACTGCGTTTTGCCTATGTGTCCCCCTCTAACGCAGTGTTTAATCTAAGTGTAAATTAATATGCTTAGACTAAATAGAAGTTTAAGCAGCGCTTCTGCAGATAGAGTGCGGGTCCCTCTAGCAATAGACATAGCGTTAGCACTCTAGGCGTCTGTATGTTCAGTGGTTCTATTGCTATAGTCTTCCACATACTCTTCATCGCTTTTACTATTGTTATCGTTATTGCCTTCGTACTTATCTTCTTTAGTGTTGGTTCTAGTATTGTTATTAGTGTTGCTTTCCTTATTATCTTAACCGCTTGCTGCTTCTTTAGCGCTTGCCTCCGCGGCATTATTATTCTAATCTGCAGATGCTCTAAGACTATCCCCGCTAGGCAAGGCACGTGGGAAAACGTTATCCAGCGTAATATCTTCCCCGCGAGATAGAAGCTAACCCTTAGCGATATTATCGGCCTTAGCCCAAAAGGGATAATCCTATATCATGCCTAGAAACCGCACCTGCTTTACGCTTAGTTAGATTCCCGCGGTTATAGCCCATATTTCCGGACTCATATGATAGACTTAAAGAATACAAGCTAGACACCGCTTAAATAAAAGTCTATATCTCCTAGTTATCGAAGTATAGCGCACGAAAGTGTATGGCTTTAGGTAACACGAGTTTGTTCTAGTGTTTCGTAACCAGCATAGGATACTTTAGCTAGTCTTCTTCGCTATCTCCTCGCACTAATTTATCACTATGTCAAAAAGGTTTAAGATAGTAAGGATTTTCTCCTTGTCTCCTTAGGGACTTAGTAGAGAACCGTCTGTGTTTCCTAATTTACGGCTAACTAACGCATAATCTTAGGCCGGCTAGTATGTTCCACGAAACGGAATTTGTACTAGCGCAGAGAGCAGCAAATGGTTCTTTCCTAGATACGTCTCTACCTATCCTATCTCTCTATCCATAGGCCTTCCTCGCCAAAACTGAGTCTAGTATTCTTAGGACCTAGACTAACTCTAGCTAGTGTCAAGTTTTTGGTTAACTTATAGCACTCTTCCCTAGCATTCTGTCGCTCCAGTTCTCGCTGTTAAATAGCTTTAAGATAGTCTTGCGCATTCTGACCACCAATTAGTAGCAGACTCCTTTATACTTAACAATCTAGTACTATCTACCTAGCCCCCTAACCCACGTCTATAGGTAAACGTACCTGAATAGATTGTTAATATCTTGCCGTTGTGGAGCGCCGTTTAACGCGCCATTTAATATGCACAATTCTTTCATCAACGTGTCGGAATAATAGCGCTTCATGGATTGTAGGCTAATGGTATAGAAATCGCAGCCGTTGCATGCAAGGCCTTCATAGAGTCGAAGAAACTCGTGTGCTAGGGAGCCATCCTGCCGAGGATCCAGCCGGTCCGGATTCGTACATTAAGGGGATAAAGACTTAAGCAACTTCATCACGCCTTTTCTGGCTTCTTTGCGTATCTTATGTTTGTCGCGTAGATGTGAGGTTACTCGTGAACTGTTAATAAATAGGGCATATTCGCATTTAGGACTAAAGCAAATTAAGGCATATGTCTTATGATTAACGTAAAGGCTAAGGTCGGTTAAAGTGGGGAGGTTTTGCATTATTATGACAAGTCTTGACTAGCCTAACAGGTCTGTCGCGGCAGTGACGCTAATAATAAACGCAAAACTGCTTTCTAAAAGTGTGCAGCAGAACAGACAGTAACTGGTTACAGTTTTAGTACAACAAAAAGGAAGTAAAGAGCTCTTTGCCCTTATACTCTGCCCTAGACTAAGAATTAGCGTAGCCAAGCCCTCCTTTTCAACTCCTTTTCCCCTGACATGGGCTATGCTTGCCGGAGGTTAGCAGCTGTCTCGGCAGAACAAGCCACTCATTGTTAGCAGATATTTAGCCTCATATCTTAGGCATCACTTCTAATGCAGAGTTTTCGCACCTAGATTCATCGCGAGCTTCGTTATAGACCTCTCTTAGATTCATCGCAGGCTTCGTTTAGAAGACCTTGTTTATTCTCGCTTGTTAGATCTCTAATGAATTAGTCTTCTTTGCTTGTTAAAGCCTATTTATAGAGTATTGCTATTCGTGCGGCTAGAAATTGCTATTGGTGCGGCCGCCCCACTTACTTCCTGATTTGTAATTTTTTTACTAGACGCCCTCGCTATTTTATACTACTGTGTATAGATGCTTCTAAATCATTAAAGTAATTAATTAAGGCACTAGGATACTACGAATTTAACCATAGCCACGAGGCCTCTTGAGCTAATTCGCTTAAAAACGCGATTTCTAGTGTTTTCTTTAAAAGTGTATACTTTGCCTAGCCTAACTAGTTATTCTAGGGCATTAGAGGCTGCTAAGGAGCTTACTAACGTAATTTAATACCTCTTGCTACCTACTACGTTATAGGAATAACCTCTATAACGTTAAGAGATAATAAGGCTATTAAATTCCTATAACCCTAACCTCCTTACATTAACTCTACTATTATTAGATTCATAGGGTGCCTAACGTCAGGATTAATAGCCTAGGGAATAGGAATTAATCTTCTATTCTAGGCATTATAATCTATTAGTTATAAGTATGTGTCCGCGAGAGGAAAAGAGAGGCTTTTTCGGATTGTAAGAAGTGGCCATAAACGCAATGCGTTTTATGGGTTACTTAACTTATAGGTCCTTGCCTAATTAGAGGGTAGACCAATAAGTTATAGGTAAGGCCTACCTCTTACGGGCGCGCGTTACACGCGCGCCCCTTATAGCCTAACGTTTTGCTAGGTAATTATAGCTACGTGCTATGATTAATATTATACTTGTTCTAATATTAGAATCTCTTTCTTTTTAATATTATTATTAACGTATAATATTAATCTAAGAAGGGAAGATATAAGGGATTAAATAAATGTGTTATATGAATAAAAGAACTAATAAAGGAAATAATAATAATAGTCCCTCCTTCCTTCCTTCCCTTACGCGCTGCTAGCCTTTAATAACTAGCTTCTCTAATTGCTTATCCTTCTTCCTCGCGGAAGGCTGCCTTTGCCTTCTGCCCTTGCCTACGCCCCCTTATTTAACTAGTGTAACGTGATGTTAGATCATCCCTTCCCGTGGCCCTTTATTAGACCGTAACGTAATGTTAGATTACATTCCTAGGGAAGATTACCTATAATCCTTCCCCTTCTAAAGGTATAATATTAGATTATACCTTCCTACGCCCTCTTATGCTCTCTTCTTTTCTCCCTCCCTTTATAGAGACTTAGGAGGGGTGCCCCTTCTAAGGCTATAATTCCGCTAGGGCCTCTAATCCCTTAGCCTATACCCTACGTGGCATTACTACACTTAGGGTAGCTTGCCTAAGGCCTTTAGCGCTGGTTTTAGCGTAGGCTTTAGCGTAGGCTTTAGTGTAGGCTTTATGTCAGGAGCAGAACAGCGATGGCATCCATGAGGGTGGCGACGGCATCCATGAGGGTGGAACCCAGCGGGGCACGGAGCTAAGGGCTAGCTGCGGGCTAGTTACATAAGAGCTATGGGCTATTTAAAGGGGCTTTCCCATAAACAAAGGGAAAGGGCTAGAGATTAAACCTTTAAGCACCTACCCTAGCTAGCAGATTAATAGCTATAACACTTTAATCTAACCTTTACTCTATTATTCACTCCTAAGCTAAAAGCCTTAATAAATTAATCTCTCTTCCCTTTAGGCAATAGACCATTAGTTAGATTAAGATATCTAGAATTTATTATATAGCAACCTGATTAGGTGGTAGCTATGACTACGCTACAGACAAGTAGGAGAATGTTACACTACTAAACCTAACCAGAGTGGTCTGCTAGTCCCTATTAGATAACTAGTAAAGCAGAACACTTATTAATAATAAGGAGGTAATACTAAATTAGCGCCTTAAAGAAGCAGTAACCTAGATATATATTATAGAAAAGAGATAGAAACTTACTTACTTACAGTAAAACCTATAGATAATAGAAGAAGCTATATCCTTAGGTAACTTAGATATAGGACCTATAAATACCCTCCTTTAGCACCTTAGGTAGCACCTATTATGTAGCGATATAGCCTTATAAAGATATAATTAAAAGCACCTATGTATAAAGGGAATACTTTTAAGAGTCTTTAGAATTTCCTAGCGGATTTAAATATAGCTTTTACTATAGATTATAGAACCTTTATAGATAATATAACTAAGGTTACCTACGCTAGCAGCTACCTAGCAAATAATGCAAAGCAATAATAAATGCGTTATGTAGCTATAGATAGTTATGTAAATTACTAGGGTTACACCTAGGATAGATTCGTGGATTAGCTAAAGATAGGAACTATAGATAAGAATATATAGTGCTTAGAAGTAATAAGGATATTAATAGGTCTTAGATAAGAAAATCACTAATTATTCTAGATGTTTATAAAGATCTAGGGTAAGGCAAAGGCTAAGCTGCCTAAAGCAATTCCTAAACGCCTATAAATCTACATATTTATTAATAGCCTTAATAACGCTATAAAGAAGCAGGTACTTAGCTAGGAGTTCCCTAAGAGTTAGACTTACCTAGCAGGCTAAGGAAGAAAGGCAGAGGTTATAACTAAAGAAGGCTGATTAAGCAATTAAGGTAATAATAGTTAAAAAGATAATAACATTCTACTTTACTAGAAAGGCTATAGCAATAAAGCAGCAATAGAAAGATAAATTTACTATTTATATGTTTTAAGTGTAGTAAGCTAGGACACGCTTTACTAAGCTATACTAAACTAGATTATTCTATTTGCAAGAGAAGTAACTATATAATAGAGACGCATAAGACTAGCTATAACTAGGCTAGAGATAAAGACCTATTAGACTTAAATAAGACCCTATTAGCTTAGTATAACCCTAGGAAAACGCTCTTATTAAATTATTACCTAAAGATCTAAGACTAAGAGTTAAGGCGAAGTTATAGTAAGAATATAAATAGGTAGCTATAAAGGCGCTGTTTAACCCTAGCGTAACCTATTTAATTATCCACCTAAAGTTACTAATGGTAGTTAATTAGGCTAACGTAAAAAGGATAACATAACCCTTAAGAGTGCTACCCTTACTAAAATTAAGCATTAAGGGATCTTATTATAAACCTTATTAATTAAGGATAGCATAGGCTATGCAAGAATATGTCAAGTTAGCTACTACGTAGCAGATACTAGTGAAGACCTATTATTAGGGCATAACTAGGTAGTTATATATAAACCAGTGATTATGTCCTAGATAGATAGTTACTAGAGATACCCTATTACAAAAGAATATCTTAGACTAGTAGTAGGGACGCGATAGGCACGTAAGGAGGTAAAACGCGCTTGCATTAGATTTATCTTATAAGGGATAATAACCGAAATTATATAAAAAGACAATAATATCTTAATAGTAAACAAAGACAGGCCCTACAATAACCTAGTAACTATAGAGATAAGCAGAGCCTATAAGTTAACTATGCAAATACCCTAAGCCTATAAGGAGTTTAAGGATATCTTTTAAACGAACTTATAGGTATTCTCCTACACTAGGTAGCTAAACTTATGCTATTAAATTAGAAGAGGGAAAACGCCCCTATAGGGACTAATATATAATTTAGTAGAAAAGGAGCTAGAAGTGCTCTATAAGTACTTAGCAAGCGCGTAGTAAAAGGGATAGATTTAAAGATCTATTAGCCTAGCTAAAGCCCTAATATTATTTATGCTAAAGAAAGGAGGAAAATTATGCCTTTACGTGGATTATAGAGCCCTTAATAGGATTACCGTTAAAGACAAAGCGCTATTACCGCTGATTACAGAGATCTTAAACCGATTAAAGGGAGCAAAGGTCTATACAAAATTAGACCTTAAAGATACGTACTATTGGCTACGTATCCGCAAGGGTAATAAGTGGAAAATAGCGTTCTAATACAGATACGGTTACTTTAAATATCTTATAATGCCTTTTAGGCTAGTTAATATACCCGTAACCTTTTAAGAATATATTAATAATGCCCTTAAAGGCCTTATAAATACGATTTGCGTTATGTATTTAGATAATATCCTAATCTATAGCAGCGATATAGCTACGCACAAGGGGCATGTAAAATAAGTCCTTTAGAAGCTCTAAGAAGCAAGCCTTTTATTAACCTAGAAAAGTGTAAATTCTTATACAAGGAGGTTAAATTCCTAGGCTTTATTATATCTAAAGAAGGAATTGCAATAGAGCCCGCTAGAATTAAGATAATAGTAACTTAGCTAGTACCTTATAGTGTCTTTAATATCCAGTTATTCCTAGGCTTTATAGGATTTTATAGACGGTTTATTAAAGGCTATAGCAAAATAATAGTCCTATTAACCAATTAACTCTAAGAAGACTAACTAGCGAAGTTTAAGCTAGATCCTAATGAGTTAGCTATGTTTAGGAGCTATAAAAATAATTCTAAGAGGCGCTAATTCTAGTGCACTTTAATCCACTAGCCTTATTAAGGGTTAAGATAAACGCCTTAGGACACACACTTAGGGCTATCCTAGCATAGTTAGTGCTAGGTTACTAGCACCTAGTGGCATATATATTAAGAAAGTTAAATAAGATAGAGCTACGCTACATAACACTAGATACAGAGTTACTAGCTATCTAAGAGGCATTCCGAACTTAGAGGCACTACCTTATATACTTAACGCATCTAGTTATAGTGGTTATAGATTACTTAAACCATAAGTACCTAGCTATAAAGCTAAAGTTAACTAGCAGATAGGTTACTACGCTAGATAAACTCTATCTATTTAACTTTATAATTAAATATAGAGTAAGTAAGTTAAACCCTACTAACGCTCTATTAAGGAGGTTAGATTATATAAGTAAAGAGAGAAAGGCAGAGGCAGCGTCCTTATAATTACTAACCTTTCTTACTAAATTTGCAAATAACACGCTATAAGGACGCTATAATAGAACTACTAGCATCTAGTGCTCTAAGAAAACGCGGCGTGTTTAGTTTATAAATAATAGGCTATAAGGACGCTATAATAAAACTATTAACGTCTAGCGCTCTATAAAATCGCCCCCTACCTATTAACTAGATAAGGATAGACTATATGTAAGACTAGACCTGCTAGCTAAGGAGTTGCTCCTCAGCGGTAGTGTGTTAGCTAGGGTCTCCTTAATTTTAAAGAAACCTAATAGTCTAGACACACTCTAAGGATATTATTATAGCATAGGGGACTGCATATAAGACTAAGCCCGCTAGCTAAGGAGTAGCTATCTAGTAGTGGTATAATAGCTAGGGTCTTATTAATTTTAGAAAAGCCTAATAGTCTAGATATATTCTAAGGATATTATTATAGCATAAGGGGACTACACGTAAGACTAAGCCTGCTAGCTAAGGAGTTACTACCTAGTAATAGTATAATAGCTAGGGTCTTATTAATTTTAGAGAAGCCTATTAGACTAGATACGCTTAACATAAGCGTTATAGTAAGGAATAGACTGCACGTAAGACTAAATTCGCTAGCTAAGGAGTCGCGACCTAGTAAATGCATTATAGCTAGGGTCTTAGCAGTATAGAGAACCTCTTTTAAGTTAAATTCCGCTGTATTTATAAAAGACGCGGAATTAAAACCCTAATCTAAGTCTTACTTTTAGATATATAATAGAGGGATGCCTTTATTATAAAGAAAAGGGCACTGCTATTAAGCGGTGACCTAGATGTATTATAGACATAGTCTATTAGACCCTCTAAGCTATTAATGTTTAAAAATCAAGTTTTTATCCTATAGGAATAAGAAAAGAAATCCTACTACTAATTTATAATAACCCCGCTACTAGATATTAAGGAGTTACTAGAACTCTTTAATAAGTTACTAACTAATATTTTTAGCTAGGAATAAAAAGAGATATTAAGGTACATATATGTACTTATATTAGCTATTAAGTTTTAAAACCGTAAATACACAAACCTTACGGCAAGCTAGCTACGCTGCTAGTGCTAGATTATCCCTTTTAAGAATTATTAATAGATTTTATTACTAGACTCCTACTAGTTAAAGATTAGCAAGGCAGAACGTATAATATAATCTTAGTAGTAGTTAATAGATTTATAAAATATAGTATCTATATCCCTATGTCTACGCGGTTAACTAGCGATAGACTAGTAACTATCTTCCTAGAATATATTTTTAAAGATTATAAAGCCCTAGAAGGTATTATTATAGACTAAGGTTTAATATTTACTAGTGGATTTTAGAGAACATTCTGCTACCTCTTAGTAATAAAGCGGCGATTAAGTACCGCGTTTTATCTATAGATAGATAGTTAGATAAAACGCTTAAATTAAGTTTTAAAGCACTATTTAAGAGTATTTATATGCGCAGAGCAGACTAATTAGGTTAATTATTTCCTAATAGCATAGTTTGCTTATAACACAAGCGTGCATATAAGTTACGGTTACATACCTGCGGAAGCGCTATAAGGGTATAACCTAAGGGGACTAGATTAAGCAGTCACGCTAATTCTAATAGTTAATAATTAAGCTAAAAATAGAGTTTTAGAATTAAAGCATAAGCATATAGAGATTAAGTAGCTATTAAGCTACTTATAGGCCCTATAGAAAAGTATTATAATTAAAAGAGAGTGCTAATAAAGTTTAATATAGGCAACTATGTCTTACTCTTAACTAAGAATATTAATCTACAATGCCCTAGCCAAAAGCTAGCTACAAAGTACTTAGGACTATATAAGATTAAAAAGAAGTTAGCTATTATAGTTTAGCTTATTAATTAAAGTTGCCTAAAGGAACGCGCTTACATAATGTTTTTAACATTATAAGCTTAGAACCTTTTAGAGGAAATCTAAGTAACACGGTTAAAATAACCTTGCTACGAGATAACGTTAAAGAGGATTAAGAGGAATTTAAAGTTAAACGAATTATCGCCTATAAATATAACGGCAAACGGCGTAAATATTTGGTAAAATAGAAGAATTATAATAATTCTAAGAATTCTTAGGTGCTACGTAGAGACTTCATAACAAAAGAGGTTATTAAAGACTATAAGCGGTAACTAAGTAGCTAAATCTTGACTTCTTAGCTACTTAATTAACTCTTAATTGCAATTATAAATAATCGTTAGATTGCAGCGATTTAATTAGGGAATAATTCACTTAATAACAATTTAGACTACCAAACAAATCTTATATTTAAAGCAAAAAACTTAGCATAGACTCGTAGCTATCTAATAGCTAGACTTCAGAGATATATTTAGACTGATTTTTAGCATGGTTTCTAACTTTATTAGCCTTAGACTTATTATTACTAAAGGCTTAAACTCGCAATTCCTTAGGGAGTTCTAAAGGTCTAACACACATAGGGAGAGCAGCTTAAGCAGTAGTAAACTAGCAGTAAGTTAGCAAAGAATAAGTAGTAAAGCTAATAGCACTAACTATAGGGCTATAAGTAGCCATAAACCAAAGACAATTAGCAATTTTAATCTAGGTTTCTAGATTAATAATATTAATTAGCTGCGAGAAAGCAGCGCGTTTATTACACTCCGCTTCTTAAGAGGCCTTAGCTATAAGACGCGCGTGATAAGCTTACTTATGTTTATTAGTATTTTTAAGGCTAAAAGAGCATTATAAAGTTTCTTCTTAGCTTATATAAACTCCTAGTAGCGTATTAGTAATATTAAAGCAGTGGAGTAAAGGGTACTTATATTACTAATATAGTATAGTTCTAGAAGATTATAAAGTATATCCTAAAGCTATTTATATAGCTTTACAATTTAAATAGAATACTAGTAAGGAGTTAGCAGTAATTAAGAGGTAATCCCTTAAGGCTTAACTTACCCTAATATAAGTCTTATTATTTTAAGCGTAATAATAGCATTTTAGAGAATTACCTATAAAAAGCTAAACATTAGTAGTAATAGCAGCAAGCTAGCAGCGAGTTTATACTAGAGGAGTGACCACATTTAGTTAGAGCAGGCTTTCCCTTAGCAATATACTAAGGCTATTTATCTTTATTATTATCCCTTAGAGCTACGTTCTAAATAGCTAACCACTAGGTATAATATATGCATAGAATTTTTGTTAAACTAGCTCTAAGTTAGTAATAAAAAGCAATAAAGAAGCAGTAAACTTACGCGGTCTTTAATAATTATAAGGTTCTCCCTTATAGGATAGCTTAATAGCGGAATCTTTAATAGCAGTAGTATAAGATATAATAGCTTAAGCTATAATAGTTAGTAGTTAACATTATATAATAGCAGCGTTATAGTAGCTATTGCGTTAGTAGGGGACTTACGAGTTAATAAGAGGCTTAAAGAAGAGAAAGAAAAGAGGGAAAAGAAGGAAGGAAATCGCCCTTCTTATAGGAATTCAGGCGCCTTAGATTAATCTAAGCTGCTCTAACTAGAATCTTCCATGCGTTGCGACTAGTGTGTTTATAGAGATTACTGTGATTCACGAGTTATCACTGCAAGCTTACTACGAATTTATTAGGCTGCCACTGCAAGCTTAAAGGAAAACAGAAGGAGTAGGGTAATCTATGCCCTGTAGAGTTAAGCTAATTAAAAATCACGCTAACTAGTCTAGTTAAGAAGAATCTCTTAGGAAGAATAACCTATAGAGAGGAAGTTAAGAAGTAACTATAACCTAGCTTCTATTAGCAAGCGGTTACCGTGAAGAAGGCTAATGCAGCCTAACGTTATTAACATTACTACGTTGCTTTATAAAAATCACTATAGCAAGTAGCAATAAAGGAACTCTTACGCTATAACCTAACCCTAAGATAGCACCTTAATGTAATTAAGGATAATCATAGTGAGAGGGGGTATTATATTAGGAGTAAAACAGCGACAGCATCTATAAGGGTAGCGACGGCATCTATAAGGGTGGAACCTAGCGGGGCACGGAGCTAAGGGCTAGCTACGGGCTAGTTACGTGAGAGCTGCGGGCTATTTAAAGGGGCTTTCCTATAAACAAAGGGAAAGGGCTAGAGATTAAACCTTTTAAGCACCCACCCCTAGCTAGCAGATTAATAGCTACGACACTTCAATCTAACCTTCACTCTGTTATTCACTCCCAAGCCAAAAGCCTTGACACTTTAGGGCTTTAGTCCCCTACCTCTTTATAGGTAATACTAGGCCTAGGTAACCTATCCTCTATCTAGATTATTACTATATTACCTATAATAAACCTCTCTAGGGCTTTGTTAGGCATTACCTTTATAAATACATTAGCTAGGTTATCTTCGCTATTAATCCACCTAATTTTACAGAGCTTATAGCGTTTATATAATTACTAAAGGGCTATAATATTAATTATAAGCTACTTCTCCTTTATAGTCCTAAGCTTAATAAGGTATTTATATAATAAGTATAAATCTATATAGACTATAATTAGGATTACTAGGAGGTTTAATTAATCCGTAATAATCTTTAACGTTATTATAATTACGTAAGCTATATTAACGCTTACTACTATTCTATAGACCTCTAAAGCAAGTATACTTCTTATAACTCTCTTACTCTTTATTAAGCTATAGTGTATAATATTACCTTATAGTGTAAATTTACTATCCTTATACTCCTTATAAGCTAGGATAAGAATATAGCCTAGTTATAAGGTAAGGTCTTTATTATTAGCAAATAATCTATTAATAAATATAAATAGCTTTACTCTTTTAAGGTTAAGGGGTATAAAGATTAACCCTTAATCTAGGTAATCTATTTACTACTTAATATAATAATTAAGTTCCTTAATATTCTTAATTATTAGTTCTTAATATTACGCGGTAACTAATAGATTAAAGCTTGCCTTAGGTTAGCAGATTAAGGCAATATAGGCACTATAGGCCCTTTATTTAATATACTTCTTTTCTAGCTTTTCTAGCGGGATTAACTATAGCTTATTACTTTGCCCTTTTACTATATCTTAATAGTATTATTAGTTAGTTAAATAATTCCACTATTAAATATAAGGGGTTATTAGGTTTAATAAACTACTTTAGTAATATAGCGAATTTAGCGGTAGCTAGTTAATCCTCTTCTTGCTAGGAGAATCCTTTATCTAATAGGCTAAGGGTATTATTAGTCTATATTCCTACGTATCTAAAGTAAGGGCTTTTAGTAAATATTACTAGTAAGCATAGATTATAGCTTAACGTTATTATCTAGAGATTTTCTCTATAGTGCTTATAGTAAGTTACCTACTAGTGCGTGCTAGCCTTTGTAATCCTATAGAGAGGCTTAATAACTCTTATAATTATGCCTTTAGGGTATTAGTTATAAATTTAGATAGGGAGTTAGGCAAGGATTATGCGATTTAGCAATGTCTCTAATTATACGTATGCCTGCGTAATATCTTAAATCTAGAGGAGGAGTCCTTTTATAAGAAGAGAAGGGTAGTTATAAGGATTAATTATTAGCTTGCCCTTTAGATTATTAGGGCTTACGTAAGGATTGCTTACTTTGCTTTATTACTAAAGCCTTAGATTATAAGCCTTAATTTCTTATATAGCTAGCCTATTCTCTCTTTAACTTTATTAATAATATAGGAATTAAAGATTTTGTTGGTATCACAGGTGCCTAACGTTAGGATCGTAGCCTAGGGAATAGGAATTTATCTTCTATTCTAGGCGTTGTAATCAATTAGTCATCAGTGTGTAGAAGAGAGGAAAAGAGAGGCTTTTTCGGATCGTGAGAAGTGGCCACAAACGCAGTGCGTTTTTGTGGGTCACATGACTTATAGGCCCTTAACCAATCAGAGGGCAGGCCGATGAGTTATAGGTAGGGCCACCTCTCGTAAACGCGCGTTGCGCGCGCGCCCTCACGGCCTAACCTTTGCCAGGTAATTACGGCTGCGTGCTGCGATTAATATTATGCTTATTCTAACATTAGAACCTCTTTCTTTTTAATATAATTATTAACGTATAATATTAATCTAAGAAGGGAAGATATAAGGGATTAAATAAATATGTTATATGAATAAAAGAGTTAATAAAAGAAACGACTATAATAGTCCCCTTTTCCTCCCCTACGCGCCGCTGGCTTTAGATAACTAGCTTCTTTAATTACTTATCCTTCTTCCTCGCAGAAGGCTGCCTCTGCCTTCTGCCCTTACCTACGCTCCTTCCTTTAACCAGTGTAATGTAATGTTAGATCATATTATAAGAGGAAGGTTACCTATAATCCCTTCCCTATTTAAAGGTATAATATTAGATTATCCCTCCCCATAGCCCTTTATTTAACTATAATATAATATTAAATTACATTCCTAGGGAAGATTGCCTGTAATTCTTCCCCTTCTAAAGGTATAATATTAGATTATACCTCTCTACGCTCCCTTACGCTCCCTTCTCTTCCCCTCCCTATTATAAAGACTTAGGAGAGGCGCCCCTTCTAAAGCTATAATTCCACACCCCTTCTAAAGATATAATTCCGCTACCTCTAATCCCTTAGCCTATGCCTTACGTAACTATACTATACTTAGGGCACCTTATCTAGTGCCTCTAGCGCTAGTTTTAGCGTAGGCTTAGGCATAGGCTTTAGCGTAGGCTTAGGCATAGGCTTTAGGGCTCTAGTCCCCTACCTCTTTATAGGCAGTGCTAGGTCTAGGTAACCTATCCCTCTATCTAGATTATTATTATATTACCTATAATAAACCTCTCTAGGGCTTTATTAGGCATTGCCTTTATAAACGCATTAGCTAGGTTATCTTCGCTATTAATCTATCTAATCTTATAGAGCTTATAGCGTTTATATAATTACTAAAGGGCTATAATATTAATTATAAGCCGCTTCTCCTTTATAGTCCTAAGCTTAATAAGGCATTTATATAATAAGTATAAATCTATATAGATTATATTTAGGATTTCTAAGAGGTTTAATTAATCTATAATAATCTTTAACGTTATTACAATTACATAAGCTATATTAACGCCTGCTACTATTCTATAGACCTCTAAAGCAAGTATACTTCTTATAACTCTCTTACTCTTTATTAAGCTATAGTGTATAATATTGCCTTATAGTGTAAACTTATTATCTTTATACTCTTTATTAGCTAGGATAAGAATATAGCCTAGCTATAAGGTAAGGTCTTTATTATTAGCAAATAATCCGTTAATAAATATAAATAGCTTTGCTCTTTTAAGGTTAAGGGGTATAAAGATTAATCCTTAATCTAGGTAGTCTATTTGCTACTTAATATAGTAATTAAGTCCCTTAACATTCTTAGTTATTAGTTCTTAATGCTATATGGTAACTAATAGATTAAAGCTTACCTTAGGTTAGCAGATTAAAGCGATATAGGCACCACAGGCCCTTTATTCCACGTACTTCTTTTCTAGCTCTTCTAGTGGGATTAACTATAGCTTATTACTTTGCCCTTTTGCCGTATCTTAATAGTGTTATTAGTTAGTTAAATAATTCTACTATTAAATACAAGGGGTTATTAGGCTTAATAAACTACTTTGGTTTTATAGCGAATTTAGCGGCAGCTAGCTAATCTTCTTCTTATTAGGAGAATCCTTTGTCTAATAGGCTAAGGGTATTATTAGTCTGCATTCTTACGTATCTAAAGTAAGGGCTTTTAGCGGATGTAACTAATAAGCATGGATTATAGCTTAATGTTATTATCTAAAGCTTTTCTCTATAGTGCTTATAGTAAGTTACCCACTAGTGTGTGCTAGCCTCTGTAATTCCGTAGAGGGGCTTAATAACTCTTATAATTATTCCTTTAGGGTACTAATTATAAATTTAGATAGGGAGTTAGGCAAGGATTGTATAATTTAGCGGCGTTTCTAATTATATGTATACCTACGTGATATCTTGAATCTATAGGAGGAATCCTTTTATAAGAAGAGAAGGGGTAATTATAAGGATTAATCATTAGCTTACCCTTTAGATCGTTAGGGCTTACGTAAGGATTGCTTGCTTTGCTTTATTACTAAAGCCTTGGATTATAAGCCTTAATTTCTTATATAGCTAACTTATTCTCCCTTAACTTTATTAATAATATAGGAATTAAAGATTTAAATCCCTTAGTGCTTCTTTAGATTAAAAGCAATAAATTTAAACACGCCTTAGCTAATTAGGGCATTAATCTTAGCCTTTATTAAGAGCTTAAAAGGTTCGCTAGGAGTTATAATCACGCCTTTCTTGCGTAATTAAATCATAAGCTTAAGGTTTGCCTCCTCCTTGCTTAAGATAAATGCCTTAAGGTTATTTACCTAATTAATAATTATAGGAGGGTTCTTTTATAGTCTTCCTAGCCTTCTTTTTAGAGGGGCTAGAGGCATTACATTATTAATTTGTGCCTCTTACTCTTCCTCTTTAATTACCTCTAGGTTATTACCTCTTACTAGCAATAGCCTTTCCTTACTTAAATCTTTATTATTAGGCTTAATAAAGGTTAACCTAAAGACCTTAGGACCTCGTGGAAGATTAAGGGTATAGCTCTCTCTATCTATTATAAGGAGCTTATATAGGCCTTACTATCCTTTATGCTCTCGCTAGATAAGAACTAGTAATATAAGCGGGAGGTTAAGGGTTAGTAAGGTATTAGGACTATTCCTTATAGCAAGGGCTTCCTTAACCTTACAGAGCATGTGTAACCTCTTAATCTCCTTTATTACCTTTTATACTATAAGAGCTTATTACTTAATATTAGGTAAGGGAGGAGAATTATTAATTATTTAAGGGTAAGCGCTAAAGACAAGAAGGGTTAGAATAATGCTATTTAGTCCTATGGTATTATTAAGGGCTTTTATAGCTATTTACAGGGCTATAGCTTTAGGTATTAACGGGCATTTACGTTAGATAATATTATAGGCTCTTTAGAGTAGCCTATAATATCTCTTAACCTTGCTAATGCTATAGTGTGCCTTAATAGGGACTTCTTTAATTAAGATTAATATTAAAGCTATAAATTAGCGGAATTCTTCGCTTCTAAATGTTATACTAGCATTAGTTACAATCTAATCTAGAGGACCCTAGTAGGTATTAATCTAGCAGAGGTAAAGAGCTTCCTATATTACCTTTACTATAATATCCTTTAGGAATCTAGCTACGTTAAACGCAGTAGCTATATTAACAGCGTGGAGAATAGGGCAATTGCTATCTAGATACATAATATCCATGATTACTTTGTAGTTAAAGTTATATTTATCCTTTAGAGTGAATTTAAAGCAATGTAGATTATCTGCATTTAATTAGCATTAGTGGCAGATCTTCGTTAATTATCTAATAGTTTTAAAATCTACCTTATGGCCTGATTTAGAAAGCATATTATAAAGTTAGCGGATAGAGGGGTGACTAAATTAGCAATATAAGCGCCGTAATTCTATCTTAGTTAGATAACTCTAGGCAATTAATCTCTTCTTCTGCAGAAGCATCTAAGGATGCCCCTATTTACGGATAACAGGGACCTTAATATTACCTTATTAAAGGATATTCTAAGAGATGTGGAAATTAATCTTTAGGCAGTCTATATCTGCTAAACATAGCAAGAAGGAGTGTTCGTAAGCATTACATAGAATAGGATAATGCTAAAGGAGTAGGCATATTAATTAATCTAATTAAGGGATTAGCTTACCACTTCTAAATCGAATTATTACCTCCCTAGCTCTAGATTTATTAAGCTAGATCTTAGGGATTAACTATTATAGGGTAAGGAATTAGGGGTGCCTTACTAATAAGTAACCTATAGCCCTAGTATTAGGGATAATGCCTTAGAATATACCTAAGGAGTAACAATCTTTAAGAAGGAAAGCGGTTAGGGCTTTCTTTAGTTATTAGAGATTAAATAGATCCTCCTTTATAAGGGCATAGGTAGCTACTTAATTTATAAGGATCTCTATAGTTATATAGCTATTAATTATTATGCCTTATATAAAGAAGCTTATTAGTATCTCTCCTTTATTACTTTCTCCCTTAAATCTAAGTTCTATTATATAGGTAGAAATCTTATCTTCTTTAGAAGAAGTAGTGTTATTCTCTTTGCCTTTATACTAAGTAAGGAAAGCGTTATAGGAAGGGGTTATTAGTTCTATAAGGTAATGGTTCTTAAAGCGTTAATATGCCTTTTACGTTCCTCCTTAGAGTGTTTAGTTAACTAATAGCCTTCCTTACTATATATATAATATTTCTTTGTACGTAAAGCGCCTTTATTACCTTATAATTATAATTATCTATAATAGGCTTCTTTACTATACCTATTATACTTACGGTTAGTCTAATACTACTCTCTTATATTAAGCATTAACAGGAATTAATGCTTCTTATCTAATTCCTTTATAGTTATTCTTATTAACATCCTTATGCGTTCGCAGAATAGCTATAGGTTAGTAAGAGGGTTAATAAGGTAAGTTTTACACTTAGGTATGCCGTAATAGGCGGAGATTAATTAATTCTAAAGTGCTCTTTTAGATTAAGTAATATCTAGAACTGCTTATTAAAGGTTTATAAGCTTTATTATAAGTTCTTTAAAGCAATTAATCTTTAGCTTATCTAGGTTTTCTTATATAATCTAGCGTAGCTTAGTATTCTGCTACTTAAGGAGATACCTTTACTTCGTGTTATTAGTCTTAAACCTTCTCTTAATATAGCTAATAAGAGTCTTAAGGTCTTAAGGATCTCCTAGCTTATATAGATGCTTATAATAGTATATTAGAGCTTTCCCTTTAAGCATAGCCTTAAGGGCATACCTAGCTTTATAGGGTTTAATGCCTAGTATCTTGCATTTCCCTTAGAATATTATTAACTTTAAGTTAAGAACCTTATAGTTATCTATGCTATATTAAATGTTACTTATATAAAGCTTTGTAAGATTAATTATTTGCTTTAGTGTAGGTCTAGAGGGAAAAAGTGCTCTTAAAGGTATAGAAGGAGGGATTTCTTATCTTAATAGGGGATACCTCTAATAAGGGCTTTCCTAAGGATTATTATGTAATTAGCCTAATAGGGTTAGGCTTAGGGAATAACGTTAGTAAGGTTATAGGATTCCTAGATTGCTCTGTTAGCAATATTATAATCTTAGTCTAATTAGAGGGATTAGAAGGAGATTATTAAGGAAGTCTTAGTCTTTAATGCGTTTTTGGAAGGGTATGTACTTCCTTGTAGCTTCCTATATCTCTTCTTCTTACTAATCCTAGAATTCCTCATAGGTAGTGACTTCCTTAAGCATTACTATAATCTTCCTACGGGCTATTATGTCTATATACACGCCTTAGAAGAGAAGGAAATCACATAAATACTTAGCAATTGCTTAGTCTATAATTATAAATACCTCTCTTATCTATCTATAGAAGTCTTTAATAAAGTTAGTAAAGAGACTTTTAGTAATAAGGCTCTTAGACTAGTATACCGCCGCCTTAAAGAGAATATAGGCTGTAATAGCCTTAGGATTATTATCTTATTTATTAAGATTAAATAATTTCGCTATCTTTAATATCTTAGATATAATAAAGTCTTATATCTCTAGGGAATATGTCTTAGGAGAGGGTTATTAAGTTATAGACCTTTACCTTTTAGTCTCTTTTAACTTTAGTGCCTTCTTTAGTATTACTAAAGTTAGGGCTAGAGAGAGAGGCTTTTAATAGTTCTCCTTATTAAGGAGCTTTTAACTTTCTTATCTCTATTATAGGAAAACAGAATGGAGGTATAGTGTTAGTTATATAGCAGGTTAAAGGATTATAAGCATAGCTATTATCTTTGTCCCTTAGGGGTTCTTAGGATTAGATCTTAGGAGTAATAAGCTCCTTTCTTATTATAAGAGAATGCCTTCTAAGGGTTAGGTACGTAGTAGAACGCGCTAACTAAGTAATTAAAGATAGGTTAGACTAGTTACTAACTAGGCCTTAATCCTTTAATAGCTTTAAAGTCTTTATAGGGTCTTAGGATTAGATCTTAGGAGTTATAAGGCTCCTTTCTTATTATAAGAGAGTGCTTAGACTTCCTTAGCATAACTATACACGCTTTTAGCGGCCCTCCTATTTTATAGGGCGGGTTTATAGTATAGCTATCTCTTCTAATTAACCTTACTAATCTATGGTTAGGAAAAACCATGTGATTATCTATAAAGTTAACCACTAATTAGTATTGGTATCACAGGTGCCTAACGTCAGGATCGTAGCCTAGGGAATAGGAATTTATCTTCTATTCTAGGCGTTATAATTAATTAGTCATTAGTGTATAGAAGAGAGGAAAAGAGAGGCTTTTTCGGATCGTGAGAAGTGGCCACAAACGCAGTGCGTTTTTGTGGGTCACATAACTTGTGAGCCCTTAACCAATCAGAGGGCAGGCTAATGAGTCATAGGTAAGGCCACCTCTCGTGAACGCGCGTTGCGCGCGCGCCCTCGCGGCCCGACCTTTTGCCGGGTAATTGCGGCTGCGTGCCGCGATTGATATCATGCTTATTCCAACAGATTTAAATCCCTTAGTGCTTCTTTAGATTAAAAATAATGAATTTAAACATGCCTTGGCTAATTAGGGCATTAATCTTAGCCTTTGTTAAGAGTTTAAAAGGTTTGCTAGGAGATATAATTATGCCTTTCTTGCGCAATTAGTTTATAAGCTTAAGGTCTACCTCCTCCTTACTTAAGATAAATGCCTTAAGGTTATTTACCTAATTAATAATTATAGGAGGGTTCTTTTATAGTCTTCCTAGCCTTCTTTTAGAGGGGCTAGAGGCACTATATTATTAACTTATACCTCTTACTCTTCCCCTTTAATTACCTCTAGGTTATTACCTCTTACTAGTAATAGCCTTTCCTTGCTAGGATCTTTGTTATAGGGCTTAATAGAGATTAACCAAAAGACCTTAGGGCCTTATTAGAGTATTGCACTATAATGTGTAGTGTAGTGTAGTATTTGTAGTTAGTGTAGTAACTACAAACTACACTACACTATAAACTACACTACACTAACTACAAACAAAATTTTTCTTAAATACACTAACTATAAGCTAGCATTTACTACACTACACTAACTACAAGCTAAAATCTACTACACTACACTAACTACAAATACTACAAATATAGTATTAGGTAGATTTTTTTTAGTTTTAAACCCTTAAATTCTCTTTATTATAGCTTATACTAGCTTATACTAGCTTATACTAGCTTATACTAGCTTATACTAGCTTATACTAGCTTATACTAGCTTATAATATTATAAGTGTTAAACTTTAATAAATAATAAACTAAAGATAAATATATTAAATAGAAAAGAAAGTAAATATTAGTAAATCACTATGTAAAAAGCTTAACCTTTTAGTAATTTAGTATTATAAGGTTTTTAAAAATATTAATAAAATAAAATAATTTTCTCTTTTTATTTTTTTATAATTATAATAATTATAGTAATAATAGTAATACTAGTAATACTAGTAATACTAGTAATACTAGTAATACTAGTAATACTAGTAATATTAGTAATACTAGTAATATTAGTAATACTAGTAATATTAGTAATACTAGTAATATTAGTAATACTAGTAATATTAGTAATACTAGTAATATTAGTAATACTAGTAATACTAGTAATACTAGTAAAAATACTATACTAATTTAAAAAAGCATTATCATACTCTATAAAGTGATAGGTATTAATTATATAAAAAGTGGGTCTTAATATATTACAAAAATATATAAAAATAAGGTTTACTAAGCTTAAATTTATAATTACTAAATATAATCTTTTACCTATTAGACTATTACTAATTAGTAATAGACCCACTTTTATTAAAACTATACTTATTTATAAAAAGTACTTTTATACGTTATAAAGTAAGGGATATTTAAAATATATAATCAAAAGTAGGTCTTAGGATAATTAAGCTTACTTAAGCTATATATATATATTATTTACACTAGCTAGCTCTATATAAGGCTAGTACTAGTACTTCTACTGCTCTTTTAAAAGGAAAACCCTTAATTAGGAAGAAAAACCCTTATATCTATATTTAAGCTAACGCTAACCTTACTCTAGGCTTGCGTTATATTATATATAGCCTATTATAGGTGTTTATTACTAGCTTACGCTAGCCTTATCCTATTAAAAGAAAGAAAGAAAGAAAAAGAAGGAAATCCTAGCTTACTTAAGCTATATAACTTAGTTTTAAAAGTATATAAGTAATATATATATAGATTTCTAATTT
The DNA here is from genome assembly GCA_023658505.1 of Epichloe gansuensis. Lineage (NCBI taxonomy): Eukaryota > Fungi > Ascomycota > Sordariomycetes > Hypocreales > Clavicipitaceae > Epichloe > Epichloe gansuensis. Next base: position 75,120 of record CP098283.1, read on the forward strand.
AAGAAGTTTTATACTTTCTTCTTACTTTCTTTTTAAGTAATATAAATAAGATTAATAGGTTTATTATATGTATTTTACTTAGCCTTTAAGAGTTAAGAGCTAAAAGTATAATTATATTAATATTAGTAGTAAATAATAAGTTATAGCTAAGTAAAGGGTTTTATTATATTACTATAAATTTATAAGTAATATAAGTATAGTTTATTAACTTACATTTATTTATCTAGATATATAAATCATTTAAATCTTATATATTACTTTAGTTTAGGGTATTCTTTTAATATAAAATATTATATATATATATTAATTACGCTAGCTAGCTCTATGTAGGGCTAGTACTAGTACTCCTACTGCTTTATTAAAAGGGAAAACCCTTAAATAGGAAGAAAAACCCCTTATATTTATATTTAGGCTAACGCTAACCCTACACTAGGCCTACGTCGCGTTATATATAGCCTATTATAGGTGTTTAATACTAGCTTATACTAGCCTTATCCTAATAAGAAGAAAAGAAAAGAAAAAAAGAAGGAAAATCCTAAGTTCTAAGCCTTACCTAGCTTTATCCTAGGTTTACTCTAGCATTACTCTAGGCCTCTTATACTATCTTATAGTATACTAGATTTAGTTTTATAATAATAATTTACTTCTTTTTACTTTTTAGCTAGCTCTTCTATAGCCTTACTTTTTAGCCTTCTTTAGCCTAGGTCTAGCTTATTAGTTTAAGGAAGTTAAAGTACCTAGTGCTATTTATCTTCTATAGTAAAGGTATAGGCTTAGTTTAATTTCTAGCTATTTCTAGGCCTAGGTCTCTTAGGTATTATTTAACTAGATTTTTATCTTACATTCTTCTTTCTTTACTAATATCTATAATTTAGCCCTCCTTCCCTTATATAAGTATAAAAGGGTTTCTCCTCCCTAAAGAGGTCTTTCTTTTTCTCTTTTTTATTAAACTTCCTATAGGTTCTTTTTTTCTTAAAGCTACCTAAGGCACTCCTAGGCTAGTATTAGCCTAAATACTAATATTACTATAGATTTATTAAGTTATTTAATAAAATAGCGCTAGCTACTATAAGTACTTTTATATTCTATGCTTATCTAGTTTTAATTTACCTAGGAAAACCCTAAAAATAAGTAATATTCTTAAAAGTCTTTAACTAAGAAGTAGCTTAAGTAAGCTATAGCTAAGGATTTAAAGGTATAACCTCTCTAGCCCTAGCTTATCTTTACTCTAATACTAATTTACTATAGTTAAGGAATCCTTATAGGATTTAGTATATCTCTTATAAATCTTAGTTAATTAACTATCCTAGGCACTAATACTATAATATTACTAGTAAGTTAATTCTCTTTTAGCTTAGGAGTAAGGCTAACTATTTTATAAAGGACTAGCTACTAATACTTACTTTAACTATTAGGTCTAAAACTATAGTTATTTAAAGGTAATCTATGCCCTTATTCTAAGCCTAGTCTAGTGCTAATCTATTCTTAGCCTAACTTAAGTAGTTAATAAAATAAGCACTAGTAGCTAGTAAAGGTCTAGGTAGCTATAGTTACTAGGGGTAATATAAGTGCTACTATACTAGTTTACTATTAGGTCTAGTCTAGGTCTAATAGTTCTCTAGGTCCTAGCTAATTATTAGGATTATATAAAAAAGCTTTATACTAGTAATTAAAGTAAAAGAAGTATAATGCCTTTACTATAGGTCTAGGCTAGTCTTATACTAAGGGGAATAATATAATAAGGTTATCTTTTAGCTATAGTATTTAGATACCTATGCTATAGAGATAAACTATCTCCTAGCTATAGCCTTACTTACTAAGGGATAGGCTAAGGTAATAAAGAGAGTAATTCTAGTCCTAGAGAAAAAGTAATTAATTAGGTAGTTATAGCTTAGTAAAGGGATAGGGATAGGGATAGACTAGTAAGGCTTATAATACCTAGCGTTAAGTAGTTAAAATTAATCTAATATTAGTTCTAGAGTTATAAATCTATAGCTAGCTTACTACTAGCTCTAAACTATATAATCTTATACCTCTCTCTAGTAGTTTATTATATTTATATTCTAGTTATTAGTCCTAGCGTATTAGAAGCACCCTAGCTCTAGCTCCTTCTCTTTACTATATATATTAGCTACTAGTTCTTATACTAATAAGTAGTATTAGAGTTATTTTATACTAAGGAATTATTTAGCTATAGCTCTTACCTTTAGGGAGTAGTTTAGGGCTAGCCTTACCTCCTATATATCTCTAGGCTAGCATAACTAAGGGTATTAGTAATTATATTTAGGGTAGTTAACTATAATATAATATTAGTCTTTAACTACTTTACTATAGCTATATAGTAGTAAGTTTACCCTAGGGATACCTCTTTAGAAGAGGAACTTATTAAGACTAATCTTTCCTATATATAGTTAGACTATAGTTAAGAAGATATATTTTCTAGGCCTATATAGAATCTTTAGATTTCCTTTAGGTTATAAGTTAGTAGTTAGTCCTTAGTTAGTTCTCTTATAAGCCTATACTACCCTAGGCATTCCTTACTATACTATTTATCCTAGTATTACCTCTATTCCTTATATAGTTCCGCTACTAGCTTATTACTCCTAGGGGGTCTTTATCTATAATATAATACTATCTATACTAAGTTAGTAGTGGCTTAGATTATTATATCTATTTTACTCTTCATAATTCTCTCTTTAAACTTCTATTTTATCTTATTTAGGTATAGATCTAGGAGGGGATACAAGTCTTAACCTCTAGTTAGGTAATAGGTATAGCCTTAAATACACTAGCTATAATCTAAAGGTAGGTTAATTAGTCTATTATAAAGCTTTTAACTACTTCTCTTAGTTTTTACCTTTCTTAGTTAGGGTATAGTAAGCGCTTACCCTATAGGTAAGAATAGGCTAGACTACTTATATATATAGGAGTTAGGTATCTTTAAAGCTATAACCCTAGGTTAATACTACTAGTAAGAAGAGTATAAGCTACTACTAGGCTAGTTTACCTTTTAGGATATTCTTATAAGCACTTTAATTAAGTTTCCTATTAACCTAGACTCTAAGAAACCTATATAACTCTATAAGCACTATCTCTTTTATACTAAGTTAAACCCTAGCCTATAGGGGTTAGTATACTTTACTAAAGTATATAAGTTTAGTCTTTACTAGGTTAAACTTTACTCTTACTTCTTTTACCTATTTTTTATATACTTTTTATATAGCTTTAAGCCTTTTCTAGGTTTATATAGTATTTTTCTAAATACTACTATATTTATATTATTTATAAATCCTATTACTACTATACCTAGGATAGCTTAGAGGTATATATAAAGCTTTACTAAGTAAAGTAAGAAGAGGATTAGTAAGAGAGGTAAGCCTTATAGGGTTCTTACCTTTATCTAGAAAGGTCTTAAGAGTTTACTATTAAAGCTAAGCTAGCTTATTCTATCTATAAGGAAGCTATATATTATAGCTATTAGCTAGTATAATATGCCTATTTAGATTAGAACATAGATTAGGTATAGGTACCTAACTCTATTTAAAGCTAATAAGATATCTATTTACGCTAATAAGGTAATGCTACCTCTACCCTAGGCCTCTCTTACGCATTCTATAAGGACTCTAATTATAGTTTTTATTAACCTATTTACCCTATTTCCTATTTATAGCTTAGGGAGAAGGCCCTTAGCCTTAGTAAAGGCTATAAGCTACCTTATAATTACTACTTCTATAATCTTTCCTACTATATTTAGTAATAAGATAGGTCTCTATGTATGATTTTTATAATTTTTTTTTCATCGGCAGTGGCCAATGCATCTAAAATTCATACATAACATAAGAATTACTAGCAACACCTAGCCAGTGTAATAATAAATAACCGATTAACAGTACCGTAATAATAAAAAAGTAGCCTAATATAGGAATAAGCTTTAAGGGCATGAATATAGGGGGCTGTAAGGTTAGTGCAAAGTTTATTAATAATAAACTTTATAGCTATATTAGCGTAAGAGTTATAGTTTGTGACCGTAGTTAAACTTAAATTCATTTAAGTTTTGCTCGTAGCATAAATTAATACAATTCCCCTTTCTCTATAACTATATTTATTCCCTCTCTCTGTATTATCTCTTTTATCTTCTTGCACCTTACTACTCACTCATGCGCTAAAGCTCCAAGGCAAACTTAAACCCTTACACCACACATAACTTATTCTTACTTATTTCTAACCTAATTTAATATAGTCTATATAACCCTAGACCACAAAGTAGGTCTTACGTTATTAGTTAATTAACATCCCTAGCTAATAGACTATAGAATAGCAAAGGGTAATCTAAAGCTAATAACCTTTACTACTAGGCTAAAGAATCTAGAGGATTTGTTAAAAAGCGAGAAGAATCCTAATAAAAGGAAATTAGGTAGTTAGTAAAGTGTAAGGAGTATATAATAAAGAGTAAGAAGAAGTTAAATAATAAGCTTAGCAAGGAAGCTAAGAAGTTTAATAAGATAGCGAAAAATATCGGGCTGTAATAATATAAGCAGTTTTACCTTATACCTAGGAGGGGGTCTCTATGTATTAGCCTTTCTTATCTCCTTAGTGGTTTTTCCTAGCTTCCTAATTACTACTACTTATATAGTTTAGAACTAGGCTAGGAAGTATTTTACTTTAAGGATAGTATTGTCAAGGCTTTTGGCTTGGGAGTGAATAACAGAGTGAAGGTTAGATTGAAGTGTCGTAGCTATTAATCTGCTAGCTAGGGGTAGGTGCTTAAAAGGTTTAATCTCTAGCCCTTTCCTATAATTATGGGAAAGCCTATTTAAATAGCCCGTAGCTCTTATGTGACTAGCCTATAGCTAGCCCTTAGCTCTGTGCCCCGCTAGGTTCTACCCTTATTAATACTATTACTACCCTTATGAATACTATCGCTATTCTACTCCTAATATAATACCCCTCTTACTACGATTATCCTTAATCGCATTAAGGTGCTATCTTAGGGTTAGGTTATAGCATAAGAGTTCCTTTATTGCTACTTACTATGGTGATTTTTACAAAGCAACATAGTAATATTAATAATATTAGGCTATATTAGCCTTTTTCACGGTAACCGCTTACTAATAGAAGCTAGGTTATAGTTACTTCTTAACTTCCTCTCTATAGGTTATTCTTTCTAAGAGATTCTTCCTAACTAGACTAGTTAGTGTGATTTTTAATTAGCTTAACTCTATAGGGCATAGATTACTCTACTCCTTCTGTTTTTCTTTAAGCTTATAGTAGCGGCCTAATGAATTCGTAGTAAGCTTGTAGTAATAACTTATGAATTATAGTGATCTTTATAAGCACACTAGTTGTAACGCATGGAAGATTCTAGTTAGAGTAGCTTAGATTAATCTAAGGCACCTGAATTCCTATAAGAAGGGCGATTTCCTTCCTTCTTTTCTCTTTTTCTTTCTTTTCTTTAAGCCTCTTATTAACTTATAAGTCCCTTACTAATATAATAGCTACTATAACGCTGCTATTATATAATATTAACTACTAACTATTATAGCTTAAGCTATTATATCTTATACTACCGCTATTAAAGATCTTACTATTAAGCTATCCTATAAGGGGAGAACCTTATAATTATTAAAGACTATGTAAGTTTACTACTTCTTTATTACTTTTTATTACTAACTTAGAGCTAGTTTAATAAAAATTCTATATATGCGTTATACCTAGTGGTTAGCTATTTAGAACATAGCTCTAAGGGATAATAATAAAGATAAATAGCCTTAGTATATTACTAAGGGAAAGCCTGCTCTAACTAAATATAGTTACTCCTCTAGTATAAACTTATTACTAGCCTGCTACTATTACTACTAATATTTAGCTTTTTATAAGTAATTCCTAAAATACTATTATTACACTTAAAATAATAAGACTTATATTAAGGTAAGTTAAGCCTTAAGGGATTACCTCTTAATTACTACTAACTCCTTACTAGTATCCTATTTAAATTATAAAGCTATATAAATAGCTTTAGGATATACTTTATAATCTTCTAGAACTATACTATATTAGTAATATAAGTACCCTTTAGTCCGTTGCTTTAATATTACTAATACGCTACTAGGAGTTTATATAAGCTAAGAAGAAACTTTATAATACTCTTTTAGCCTTAAAAATGCTAATAAACATAGGTAAGCTTATTACATATGTCTTATAGCTAAGGCTTCTTAAGAAGCAGAGTGTAATAAATGCGCTGCTTTTTTGTAGCTAATTAATATTATTAATCTAGAAACCTAGATTAAAATTGCTAATTATCTTTAATTTATAGCCACTTATAGCCCTATAGTTAGTGCTATTAGCTTTACTACTTATTCTTTACTAACTTACTGCTAGTTTACTACTGCTTAAGCTACTCTCCCTATGCGTATTAAACCTTTAGAACTCCCTAAGGAATTATAAGTTTAAGCCTTTAGTAATAATAAGTCTAAGGCTAATAAAGTTAGAAATTATGCTAAAAATCAGTCTAAATATATCTCTAAAGTCTAGCTATTAGATAGCTATAAGTCTATGCTAAGTTTTTGCTTTAAATATAAGATTTATTTAGTAGTCTAAATTATTATTAAGTGAATTACTCCCTAATTAAATCGCTGTAATCTAACGATTATTTTAAATTATAGTTAAGAGTTAATTAAGCAGCTAAGAAGTTAAGATTTAGCTACTTAGTTACCGCTTATAGTCTTTAATAACCTCTTTTATTGTAAAGTCTCTCCGTAGTACCTAAGAATTCTTAGAATTATTGTAATTCTTCTATTTTACTAAATATTTACGCTATTTACTGTTATATTTATAGGCGATAATTTGTTTAACTTTAAATTCCTCTTAATCCTCTTTAATATTATCTTATAGCAAGGTTATTTTAACTATGTCGCTTAGATCTCCTCTAAAAGGTTCTAAGCTTATAATATTAAAAACATTATATAAGCGCGTTCCTTTAGGTAACTTTAATTAATAAGCTTAACTATAATAGCTAACTTCTTTTTAATCTTATATAGTCCTAAGTACTTTATAGCTAGCTTTTAGCTAGGCTATTATAGATTAATATTCTTAGTTAAGAGTAAGATATAGTTACCTATATTAAACTTTATTAGCACTCTCTTTTAATTATAATACTTTTTTATAGGGCCTATAAGTAGCTTAATAGCTACTTAATCTCTATATACTTATACTTTAATTCTAAAACTCTATTTTTAGCTTAATTATTAACTATTAGAATTAGCGCGATTACTTAATCTAGTCCCCTTAGGTTATACCCTTATAGCGCTTCCGTAGGTATATAACCATGACTTATATACGCGCTTATATTGTAAGCAAACTATACTATTAGGAGATAATTAACCTAATTAGTCTGCTCTATACATATAAATGCTCTTAAATAGTGCTCTAAAACTTAATTTAAGCATTTTATCTAACTATCTATTTATAAATAAAACGCGGTGCTTAATCGCTACTTTATTACTAAGAGGTAGTAAAATGTTCTCTAAAATCCACTAGTAAATATTAAACCTTAGTCTATAATAATACCTTCTAGGGCTTTATAATCTTTAAAAATATATTCTAGGAAGATAGTTACTAGTCTATTACTAGTTAACCACGTGGATATAGGGATATAAATACTATATTTTGTAAATCTATTAATTACTACTAAGATTATATTATGCGTTCTACCTTACTAATCTTTAACTAGTAGGAGTCTAGTAATAAAATCTATTAATAATTCTTAAAAGGGGTAATCTAGCACTAGTAGTATAGCTAGCTTACTATAAGGTTTATGTATTTATAGTTTTAAAACTTAATAGCTAATATAAGTATATATATATACCTTAATATCTCTTTTTATTCCTAGCTAAAAATATTAGTTAGTAACTTATTAAAGAGTTCTAGTAATCCCTTAATGCCTAGTAGTAAGGTTATTATAAATTAGTAGTAGGATTTCTTTTCTTATTCCCTATAGGATAAAAACTTGATTTTTAAATATTAATAGCTTAGAGGGTTTAATAGACTATGTCTATAATATATCTAGGTTATTGCTTAATAGCAGCGCTCTCTTTTTATAATAAAGGTATCCCTTTGCTATGTATTTAAAAGTAAGACTTAGATTAGGGGTTTTAATTCTATGTCTTCTATAAATACAGTGGAGTTTAACTTAGAAGAGGTTCTCTATACTGCTAAGACCCTAGCTATAACGCATTTACTAGGTTGCAACTCCTTAGCTAGCGAATTTAGTCTTACGTGTAGTTTATTCCTTACTATAATGCCTATATTAAGCGCATCTAGTCTAATAGGCTTCTCTAAAATTAATAAGACCCTAGCTATTATACCACTACTAGGTAGTAACTCCTTAGCTAGTAGGCTTAGTCTTATATGTAGTCCCCTATGCTATAATAATATCCTTTAAATATATCTAGACTATTAGGCTTTTCTAAAATTAATAAGACCCTAGCTATTACTTTACTACTAGGTAGTAACTCCTTAGCTAGTAGGCTTAGTCTTATATACAGTCCCCTATGCTATAATAATATCCTTTAAATATATCTAGACTATTAGGTTTCTTTAAAATTAAGGAGACCCTAGCTAATACACTACCGCTAGGGAGTAACTCCTTAGCTAGTAGGTCTAGTCTTATATGTAGTCTACCCTTATCTAGTTAATAGGCAGGGGGCGATTTTATAAAGCACTAGATATTAATAGTTTTATTATAGCATCCTTATAGCCTATTATCTATAAACTAAACATACTACGTTATCTTAGAGCACTAGATGCTAGTAGTTTTATTATAGTATTCTTATAGTATATTATTTATAAATTTAGTAAGAAAGGTTAGTAATTATAAGGATACTACCTTTACCTTCCTCTCTTTACTTATATAATCTAACCTTCTTAATAGAGCATTAGCAGGGTTTAACTTACTTACTCTATATTTAATTATAAAGTTAAATAGATAGAGTTTGTCTAGTATAGTAACTTATCTACTAGTTAACTTTAGCTTTATAGCTAGGTACTTATGGTTTAAGTAATCTATAACCACTATAACTAGATGTGTTAAGTATATAAGGTAGTGCCTCTAAGTCTAAAATACCTCTTAGATAGCTAGTAACTCTATATCTAGTGTTATATAGCGTAGCTCTATCTTGTTTAACTTTCTTAATATATATGCTACTAGGTGCTAGTAACCTAGCACTAACTACGCTAGGATAGCCCTAAGTGCGTATCCTAAGGCGTTTATCTTAACCCTTAATAGGGCTAGTAGATTAAAGTGCACTAGAATTAGCGCCTCTTAGAATCATTTTTATAGCTCCCTAAACGCAGCTAACTTATTAGGATCTAGCTTAAACTTTGCTAGTTAGTCTCCCTAGAGTTAATTAGTTAATAGGATAACTATTTTGCTATAGCCTTTAATAAACTATCTATAAAATCCTATAAACCCTAGGAATAACTAGATATTAAAGACACTGCAAGGTACTAGCTAAGTTACTATTGTCTTAATTCTAAAGGGCTCTATTGTAATTCCTTCTTTAGATATAATAAAGCCTAGGAATTTAACCTCCTTATATAAGAATTTGCACTTTTCTAGGTTAATAAAGAGGCTTGCTTCTTAGAGCTTCTAAAGGACTTATTTTACATGCCCCTTATGCGTAGCTATATCGCTACTATAGATTAGGATATTGTCTAAATATATAACGCAAATTATATCTATAAGGCTATCTAGAGCATTATTAATATATTCTTAAAAGGTTATAGGTGTATTAACTAGTCTAAAAGGCATTATAAGATATTTAAAGTAACTGTATTTACATTAGAACGCTGTTTTCCACTTATTACCCTTACGGATATATAGCTAATAGTATATATCTTTAAGGTCTAATTTTATATAGACCTTTGCTCCCTTTAATTAGTTTAAGATCTCTATAATTAGTAGTAATAGCGCTTTATCTTTAATAGTAATCCTATTAAGGGCTTTATAATCTATATAAAGGCGTAATTTTCCTCCTTTCTTTAGTATAAATAATATTAGGGCTTTAGCTAGGCTAATAGATCTTTAAATCTATCCCTTTTACTACGCGCTTACTAAGTACTTACAGAGCACTTCTAGCTCCTTTTTGCTAAATTATATATTAGTTCCTATAGGGGCGTTTTCCCTCTTCTAATTTAATAGCATAAGTTTAGCTACCTAGTGTAAGGAGAATACCTATAAGTTTATTTAAAAGATATCCTTAAACTCTTTATAGGCTTAGGGTATTTACATAGTTAACTTATAGGCTCCGCTTATCTCTATAGTTACTAGGTTATTATAAGGCTTATCTTTATTTACTATTAAGATATTATTATCTTTTATATAATTTTAGTTATTATCCCCTATAAGATAAATCTAATATATACGTGTTTTACCTCCTTATATGCCTATCGCGTCCTTACTGCTAGTCTAAGACATTCTTTTATAATAAGGTGTCTCTAGTAACTATCTATCTAGGACATAATCACTAGTTTGTATGTAACTACCTAGTTATACCCTAATAATAGGTCTTTACTAGTATTAGCTACGTAGTAGCTAACTTAACACATTCTTATATAGCCTATGCTATCCTTAATTAATAGGGTTTATAATAAGATCCCTTAATGCTTAATTTTAGTAAGGGTAGTACTCTTAAGGGTTATATTATCCTTTTTATATTAGCCTAATTAACTACTATTAGTAACTTTAGGTGGATAATTAAATAGGTTACGCTAGGGTTAAATAGCGCCTTTATAGCTACCTATTTATATTCTTACTATAACTTTACCTTAACTCTTAGTCTTAGATCTTTAGGTAATAATTTAATAAGAGCGTCTTCCTAGGGTTATACTAAGCTAATAAGGGTCTTATTTAAGTCTAATAGGTCTTTATCTCTAGCCTAGTTACGGCTACTCTTATGCGTCTCTATTATATAGTTACTTCTCTTATAAATAGAGTAATCTAGTTTAGTATAGCTTAGTAAAGCGTGTCCTAGCTTACTATACTTAAAGCATATAAACAGCGAATTTATCTTTCTATTACTGCTTTATTACTATAGCCTTTTTAGCAAAGTAAAATATTATTATCTTTTCTAACTATTATTACCTTAATTACTTAATTAGCCTCCTTTAGTTATAACCTCTGCCTTTCTTCCTTAGCCTACTAGGTAGGTCTAACTCTTAGGGAACTCTTAGCTAAGTACCTACTTCTTTATAGCATTATTAAGGCTATTAATAAATATATAGATTTATAGGCGTTTAGGAATTGCTTTAGGTAGCTTAGCCTCTGCCTTACCCTAGATCTTTATAAATATCTAGAATAATTAGTAATTTTCTTATCTAAGACCTATTAATATCCTTATTGCTTCTAAGCACTATGCATTCTTATCTATAGTTCCTATCTTTAGCTAATCCACGAATCTATCCTAGGTATAACCCTAGTAGTTTATATAACTATCTATAGCTATATAACGTATCTATTATTGCTTTATATTATTTACTAGGTAGCTGCTAGCATAGGTAACCTTAGTTATATTATCTATAAAGGTTCTATAATCTATAGTAAAAGCTATATTTAAATCCACTAGGAAATTCTAAAGACTCTTAAAAGTATTCCCTTTATATATAAGTGCTTTTAATTATATCTTTATAAGGCTATATTACTATATAATAGGTACTACCTAAGGTACTAAAGGAGGGGTATTTATAGGTCCTATATCTAAGTTACCTAAGGATATAGCTTCTTCTATTATCTATAGGTTTTACTATAAGTAAGCGAGTTTCTATCTCTTTTCTATAATATATATCTAGGTTACTGCTTCCTTAAGGCGCTAGTTTAGTATTACCTCCTTATTATTAATAAGTATTTCGCTCTACTAGTTATCTAATAAGGACTAGCAAACTACTCTAGTTAGGTTTAGTAGTGTAATATTCTCCTGCTTATCTATAGCGTAGTTATAGCTACTACCTAATTAGGTTACTATACGATAAATTCTAGATATCTTAATCTAACTAATAGTCTATTACCCTAAAGGGAAGAGAGATTAATTTATTAAGGCTTTTAGCTTAGGAGTGAATAATAGAGTAAAGGTTAGATTAAAGTGTTATAGCTATTAATCTGCTAGCTAGGGGTAGGTGCTTAAAAGGTTTAATCTCTAGCCCTTTCCCTACGATTATAGGAAAGCCTATTTAAATAGCCCGTAGCTCTCACGTAACTAGCCCGCAGCTAGCCCTTAGCTCCGTGCCCCACTAGGTTCTACCCTTATCGATGCCGTCGCCACCCTCATGGATGCCGTCGCTGTTCTGCTCCTGACAAGTATTTAGTAAGCGCACTATAGCTTCTTTAGCTAGATTATTATAAGCCTTAATAAGGCTTACTAGGAGTTTATTATCTCCTAGGGCTTTCTAGCTAGCTATATTTAATAGGATATTTCTAATATCCCTTACTTTAAACCATTCTTTATCTAGGACTAGTATATAATCTAGCTCTAGGAAGGAGAGGTCTAGGATATAGGAGAGGTCTGCTATAGGTTTAAGGAAAAACCTTTATATAAGTATACTTACCTTATCCTTATAAGTAGTAGCTAGGTTAGGGTTATTATTAGTTCTTTCTAGGTCTAGGAGTCTAGGGAGCTCTAAGGAGGCCTAGCTCTAGAGCTAGGCCTATCTCTCTAGTCTTTAAACTCCTCTATCCTTTTCCTATATATTAGCTTTTTATAAGGCCTCTCTCTATATATTTCTTTTCTCTTCCCTAACTATCTATTCCTAGTTATTATTTACCTTAGAGAAGGCTTACTAGTTTATATTAGTCTTTCTATGCCTTTATTATCTCTTAGCCTATTTAGCTTTAGTAACTACCTCTTTTATTCTTCTTAACTACTATACCTCTAGGCTAGGGAGTCCTTAGCGCTTCTATAGGGCTACTAATTCTACTATTTATTATAATTTTATAATAAGCTATATTATATATATATTAATTCCTTCCTTATCTTATAGATCTAGTGTATTTTCTACTTAGAGTTATACCACTGCTTTTACCTTTACCTATAGTCTATTTATTAAGGTTTAGGTATATTTAAGGGTAAGTAAGGTACCTTCTTACTCCTTAGTAAAGATACTAATTAGCTATAGAATATAGTTAGAACCTATAAGGTCTTCTACACTATTATAGTAGACTTAGATATCTAGGGTTACTTATACTAAATCTATAGTGCTATCTCTATCTTCTCTATATTATCTTATAGGTTCCCCTTAGGGTATTACTAGTCTAAGCCTTTACTAGCTTATAAGGTTTAGTAGTTCCTCTGCTTCTCTAGTTATTCTATCTAAGCTATCCTAGAGAGAGTGTTTTTAGTTAAAGTCTTTTATAAAAACGCTTTAGCTATAGGGCTTTTCTATATTAAAAGTATAAATAGGTATATTCTAGTTATTTATATATCCTTCTAAGTAAAGGGAGTAAATATTTATACCTTTTATCTTTACTAGTAACTAGTTAGGTTTCCCTTAGGCTATCTATAACCCTATATTATACTTCTTATTTATATATATTATATTCTATCCTTTATAGTATACTAGTTAGAATTAGGTAAGGCCTAGTACTAGGGGCTATAGGTATCTTATGTGTTCTTACTCTTAAATTACTATTATATTTATATTAGTTTAGTGCTAGAGCGCTATATATATTAGGCTATCCTTTTTATTTATATTCTAAAAAGAACTTATAATATTACTATATTAATTAAGGGGTAGTAAGTCTTTACTATCTTATACTAGTTCTATTCTAGCCTTATTTTAAGATATATAATATATAATACTCCTTACCCTAGGCTATTTAGCGCTTCTCTCTATATTTATAAGGTATCCCTTTTTTTACTTACTATAATAATAGGTTTTATAGCTATGCTAGTTCTCTTATAGGGTAGTATTAGGCTTCTATCTAGGGAGTTACTAGTAAATTATAATAGTTACTCTAGGTAGCTTACTTTTGCTATATTTTACTTCTCTTTTAGAATAGAGTAATCCCTTAACTATACTAGGTATAGGCTAGAGTATAAGATATAGTTTTCCTTTAGTTATTTACTAATTATTAGATATAATATTTCTCCTTTCTTATATTAGCTAGCTTTATACATACTATACCTTAGGGCTACCTTATAAAACTTTATAATATAGCTAGTTTAGAAGTAATTATAGTATTATTAGGGTTATAGGGTTTTATTATATAGTTTAGTTTAGAATAGCTTTACTTTAAAGACTATTCTATCTTAGTATATCTTATTAATATCTTTTACTTTTACTAATCCTAGGATTAGGGTAGTATACTATATGTTTTTACTTAGGGGTGCCTTATAGTTACCTTTATTATATTTACTTTATTTGCTTTTCTAATCTTAGCTACTAGGTTTTTAATAGATATATACTTTATTAGGAATCCCTTAATTATAACACTAAGTATATAGTAATAAAGGGCTACTTCTAGTCTAAATACTTTAGTAATCTATTTTTAGTCTTCTTTATATTAGGTAGTATTTCCTTTAAAGGTAATAATTATATCTTTACTAGGGAGTCTTTTAGTAGCTATAGCTATAGTTTAGCTAGTAGCTCTATTTACTACTATTATTATATCTTTAGTACCTTAAGATTAAAGCGTTTCCTAGATTATATTACCTTTAATAAGTACTTCTCTATATTATCTTCCTAGGACCTATAGGGGGTTTTATTATTTAGCCTTCTTAGTACTAGTCTAGCTATAATGCTTACCTAGGTTACTATATTAGTTCCTTTTACTTCTTCTCTAATAGCCTCCTTAAGAGCTACTTTAAGGGCTTGTTTAGTAATATAAATATTATTATTATTATTATTTATAGCCCTTATTTTAGCGCGGGCATGGTTTGCTGCCTAGTAAGCTATAGCCTTTATAATGCTCTAAACTTATAAGACTTTATTGCTAGGGATAAGGCTAGTAATCTTATTTTAGAATTTTATGTTATCTAGATACTTAAATTATATCTAATCTATTATTAGGTTATCCTTACGTCTATAGGTATTAAATTACTCTATTCCTACGTTTAGGTAGTAATAGCTCTATGCTAGCTCCCTTTCTCTAGTGTTAATTACTATTATATTCTTACCCTTACACCTACCTCTAGCTCTATTATAATGCAATATTATAGGAGGGGGTAAATAAAGGTAAGGAATTCGAATATTAATGTGATTTGTATTTTAGAGGCGATTCCAGACCTTTAGATCGGTGCGGAAAAAGTATTAAAGGTTATAAAATATGATTTTTATAATTTTTTTTTCATCGGCAGTGGCCAATGCATCTAAAATTCACACATAACATAAGAATTACTAGCAACACCTAGCCAGTGTAACAATAAACGACCGATTAATAGTACCGTAGTAATAAAAAAGCAGCTAGATATAGGAACAAGCTTTAAGAGCATAAATATAGGGGCTGTGAGGTTAGTGTAAAGTTTATTAATAATAAACTTTATAGCTGCGTTAGCGCAAGATATAGTTATAGGTTATAACCATAGTTAAACTTAAATTCATTTAAGTTTTACTCGCAGTATAAATTAACGCAATTCCCCTTTCTCTATGACCGTGTTTATTCCCTCTCTCTATCTCTTCTATCTTCTTACACCTTACTACTTACTTATGCCCTAAAGCTCTAAGGCGAACTTAAACCCTTACACTATATATAACTTATTCTTACTTATTCTTACTTATTTCTAACCTAATTTATATACCTAATATAGTCCACACAACCCACAAAGTAGGTCTTGCGTTATTAGTTAATTAACGTCCCTAGCTAATAGACTATAGAATGGCAAAGGGTAATCTAAAGCTAATAACCTTTACTACTAGGCTAAAGAATCTAGAGGATTTATTAAAAAGCGAGAAGAATCCTAATAAAAAGGAAATTAGGTAATTAGTAAAGTGTAAGGAGTATGTAATAAAGAGCAAGAAGAAGTTAAATAATAAGCTTAGCAAGGAAGCTAAGAAGTTTAACAAGATAGCGAAAAATATCGGGCTGTAACAATATAAGCAGTTTTACCTCGTACCCAGGAGGGGAAGGTTATAAAATATTATAATAATCTTTTATAATT
Organism: Epichloe gansuensis; assembly: GCA_023658505.1. Classification (NCBI taxonomy): domain Eukaryota; kingdom Fungi; phylum Ascomycota; class Sordariomycetes; order Hypocreales; family Clavicipitaceae; genus Epichloe; species Epichloe gansuensis. Next base: position 91,265 of record CP098283.1, read on the forward strand.
CTAAATAAAATAATAATAAGTTTTTCTTAAAGTTATATTAGTAGGAAAAACATAGAAAACAATAAGCTTATTTTAGACTATATATATTATATATAACGCCTAGTTATAGTTAAATCCTAATATTAGTAAAATATTATAAGTTATATAACTAATTAAAGAAAATAGCTAATTAAGAAAGTGTAATATTAATAACCTTAGTTTAATTCTTATAATAATAATAACTTATAAAAACCCCACTTTTATTTTTACCTAATACTACATTTGTAGTTTTGTAGTTAGTGTAGTAACTACACTAATTACACTACAAAATAATTTGTAGTAACTAACTACAAACTACACTAACTACAAATTTTTATTTACTACACTACAAATACAAAATTTTCCTAAAAACTACACTAACTACACTATAAACAATACTCTAGGCCTTATAGAAGGTTAAGGGTATAGCTCTCTCTATCTATTATACGGAGCTTATATAGCCCTTACTACCCTTTATGCTCTCGCTAGATAAGAACTAGCAATGCAAGCAGGAGGTTAAGGGTTAGTAAGGTATTAGGGCTATTCCTTATAGCAAGGGCTTCCTTAACCTTATATAGCATGTATAACCTCTTAATCTCCTTTATTACCTTCTATACTATAAGGGCTTATTACTTAATATTAGGTAATAGAGAAGAATCGTTAATTATTTAAGGGTAAGCGCTAAAGATAAGAAGGGTCAGAATAATGCTATCTAGGCCTATAGTATTATTAAGAGCTTTTATAGCTATTTACAAGGCTATAGCTTTAGGTATTAATAGGCATTTGCGTCAGATAATATTATAGGCTCTTTAGAGCGGCCTGTAATATCTCTTAACCTTACTAATACTATAGTCGTTAGTATTCAGGCTAACACCGGCCCGGGAGCGCCTCGGGCAGCTCTAAGGAAGAAAAGAACCTTTTGGAAGTTTAATAAAAAGAGGAAAGAAGGAAGACCCTCTAGGGAGAGGAACCCTTCTTATACTTATATAGGGGAGGGGGCTAAATTATAGATATTAATAAAGAAAGAAGAATATAAGATAAAAATCTAGTTAGATAATGCCTAGGAGACCTAGGCCTAAAAACAGCTAGGAATTAAACTAAACCCATACCCTTACTATAGAAGATAAATAATATTAGGTGCTTTAACTTCCCTAAACTAATAAGCTAAACCTAGGCTAGAGAAGGCTAAAAAGTAAGGCTATAGAAGAGCTAGCTAAAAAGTAAAAGAGAAGTAAATTACTATTATAAAACTAAATCTAGTATACTATAAGATAGTATAAGAGGCCTAGAGTAGCACTAGAGTAAACCTAGGATAGAGCTAGGTAAGGCTTAGAACCTAGGATTTTCCTTCTTTCTTTCTTTTCTTTTCTTGTTATTAGGTTAAGGCTAGCGTAAGCTAGTAATAAACACCTATAATAGGCTATATATAATATAACGTAAGCCTAGTGTAAGGTTAGCGTTAGCCTAAACATAGACATAAGGGGTTTTTCTTCCTATTCAAGGGTTTTCCTTTTAACGAAGTAGCAGGAGTACTAGTACTAGCCCTACATAGAGCTAGCTAGCGTAATTAATATATATATACTAATACTATAGTATGCCTTAATAGGGACTTCTTTAATTCAAATTAATATTAAAGCTATAAATTAACGGAATTCTTTGCTTCTAAACGTTATACTAGCATTAGTCATAATCTAATCTAGAGGACCTTAGTAGGTATTAATCTAGTAGAGGCAAAGGGCTTCCTAGGTTACCTTTACTATAATATCTTTAAGGAACCTAGCCGCGTTAAACGCAGTAGCCGTATTAATAGCGTGGAGGATAGGGCGATTGCTATCTAGATATATAATATCCATGATTACTTTGTAGTTAAAGTTATATTTATCCTTTAGGGTGAATTTAAAGCGATGTAAATTATCTGTATTTAATTAGCATTAGTGGCAGATCTTTATTAATTATCTAATAGTTTTAAAATCTACCTTATAGCCTAATTTAGAAAGTATATTATAAAGTTAGCGAACAGAAGGGTAACTAAATTAGCAATGTAAACGCTATAATTCTATCTTGGTTAGGTAGCTCTAGGTAATTAATCTTTCCTTTTATAGAAGTATCTAATGATATCCCTATTTATAGATAATAAGGACCTTAATATTACCTTATTAAAGGATATTCTAGGAGATATGGAAATTAATCTTAAGGTAGTCTATATCTACTAGGCATAGTAAGAAAGGAGTGTTTATAGGTATTACATAGAATAGGATAATGCTAAAGGGAGTAAGCATATTAATTAATCTAATTAAGGGGATTAGCTTGCTATTTCTAAATTAAATTATTACCTCCCTAGCTCTAGATTTATTAAGCTAGATCTTAGGAATTAATTATTATAGGGTAAGGAATTAAGGGTACCCTACTAATAAGTAACCTATAGCCCTAGTATTAGGGATAATACCTTAGAATATGCCTAAAGAGTAATAATCTTAAAGAAGGAAAGTAGTTAGGGCTTCCTTTAGTTACTAAAGATTAAATAGATTCTCTTTAATAAGGGCATAGGTAGCTGCTTAGTTTATAAGAATTTCTACGGTTATATAGCTATTAATTATTATACCTTATGTAAAGAAGCTTATTAGTATCTTGCCTTTATTACCTTCTCCTTTAAATCTAAGTTCTATTATATAGGTAGAAATCTTATTTTCTTTAGAAAAAGTAGTATTATTCTCTTTGCCTTTATACTAGATAAGGAAAGCGTTATAGGAAGGGGTTATTAGTTCTATAAGGTAGTGGTTCTTAAAGCGTTAATATACCTTCTTATATTCCTCCTTAGAGTGTTTAGTTAACTAATAGCCTTCTTTACTATATATATAACATTTCTTCTTCTATAAAGCGCCTTTATTACCTTATAATTATAATTATCTATAATAGGCTTCCTTACTATACCTATTATACTTACGGTTAGTCTAATACTACTCTCTTATATTAGATATTAATAGGAATTAATACTTCTTATCTAATTCCTTTATAGTTATTCTTATTAATATCCTTATATATTCGCAAAACGGTTAGAGGTTAGTAAGAGGGTTAATAAGGTAAGTTCTATACTTAGTTATGCTATAATAGGCAGAGATTAATTAATTCTAGAGTGCTCTTTTAGATTAAGTAATATCTAGGACTGCTTATTAAAGGTTTATAAGCTTTATTATAAGTTCTTTAAAGTAATTAATCTTTAACTTATCTAGGTTTTCTTATATAATCTAGCGTAGCTTAGTATTCTACTATTTAAGAAAATACCTTTGCTTTATGTTATTAGTCGTAAACCTTCTCTAAATATAGCTAATAAGAGTCTTAAGGTCTTAGGGATTACCTAGCCTATATAAATGCTTGTAATAGTATATTAAGGCTTTCCCTTTAAGCATAGCTTTAAGGGTATACCTAGCTTTATAGGGTTTAATGCCTAGTATCTTGTATTTCCCTTAGAAGATTATTAACTTTAAGTTAAGGATCTTATAGTTCTCTATACTATATTAAATATTACTTATGTAAACTTTTACGAGATTAATTATTTGCTTTAGTATAGGTCTAGAGGGAAAAAGTACTCTTAGAGGTGTAGAAGAAGGCATTTCTTGTCTTAATAGGGGATACCTTTAATAAGGGCTATCCTAAGAGTCCTTATGTAATTAGCCTAATAGTGTTAGGCTTAGAGAGTAATATTAGTAAGATTATAAGATTCCTAGATTACTCTATTAGCAATATTACAATCTTAGCCTAATTAAAGGGATTAAAAGGAGGTTATTAAGGAAGTCTTAGTCTTTAATGCGTTTTTAGAAGGGTATATATTTCCTTATAGCTTCCTATATCTCTTTTTCTTACTAATCTTAGAATTCCTTACGGGTAGCGACTTCCTTAAGTATTACTATAATCTTCTTATAGGCTATTATATCTATATATATACCTTAGAAGAGAAGGAAATTACATAGATACTTAGTAATTACTTAGTTTATAATTATAAATACCTCTCTTATCTATCCGTAGAAGTCTTTAATAAAGTTAGTAAAAAGGCTTCTAGTAATAAGGCTCTTACACTAGTATACCGCTGTTTTAAAGAGAATATAGGCTATAATAGCCTTAGGGTTATTCCCTTATTTATTAGGATTAAATGATTTCACTATTTATAATATCTTAAATATAATAAAGTCTTATATCTCTAGGGGAATGTGTCTTAAGAGAGGGTTATTAAGTTATAAACCTTTTCTTTTTAGTCTCTCTTAACCTTAGTACCTTCTTTAGTATTACTAAAGTTAGGGCTAGAGAGAGGGCTTTTAATAGTTCTCCTTATTAAGAAGCTTTTAACTTTCTTATCTCTATTATAGGAGAATAGAATAGAGGTATAGTATTAGGTTTATATAGTAGGTTAAAGGGTTATAAGCATAGCTATTATCTTTATCCCTTAGGGGTTCTTAGGATATTAAATCTTAGGAGTAATAAGCTTCTTTCTTATTATAAGAGAATGCCTTCTAAGGGTTAGGTATATAGTAGAACGCGCTAACTAAGTAATTAAAGATAGGTTAGACTAGTTACTAACTAGGCCTTAATCCTTTAATAGCTTTAAAGTCTTTATAAGGTCTTAGGATATTAGATCTTAGGAGTTATAAGGCTCCTTTTATGTTATAAGAGAGTGCTTAGACTTCCTTAGCATAGCTATACATGCTTTTAGTAGCTCTCTTATTTTATAGAGCAGGTTTATAGTATAGCTATCTCTTCTAATTAACCTTACTAATCTATGGTTAGGAAAAACCATATAGTTATCTATAAAGTTAACCACTAATTAGTGTTAGATTCATAGGGTGCCTAATATTAGGATTAATAGCCTAGGGAATAGGAATTATTCTTCTATTCTAGGCATTATAATCTATTAGTTATAAGTGTCTGTTATAAAGAGAGGAAAAGAGAGGCTTTTTTGGATTATGAGAAGTGGCCATAAACGCAGTGCGTTTTGTAGGTTACCTAACTTATAGGTCCTTGCCTAATTAGAGGGCAGGCTAATAAGTCATAGGTGGGGCCTACCTCTTGCCAGCGCGCGTTGCGCGCGTGCCCCTCGCGGCCTGACGTTTTGCCGGGTAATTGCGGCTGCGTGCCGCGATTAATATCATGCTTGTTCCAACAGGCTTTTAGCTTAGGGATAAATAATAGAGTGAAGGTTAGATTAAAGAGTTATTACTATTAAACTGCTAGTTAGGGTAGGTGCTTAAAAGGTTTAATCTCTAGCCTTTTCCCTTTATTTATAGGAAAGCCCTTTAAATAGCCCGTAGCTCTTACGTAACTAGCCTATAGCTAACCCGCAGCTCCGTGCCCCGCCAGGCGCTACCCTTATTAAGGCTATCGCCATTCCGCTCCTAACAATAATATATAAGACAAACGCATGTAAACTAACTATAAGGAGGGGTTATACTATTACCCTACCTATATATAACTTAAACACATTACGTTAATAAGGTAATTATTAAATAGTTATTTATAGTGAATAGAAGGGTAGGAGTAAGGGGAGACATAAGGGCTGCTAGGATAATAAGGGGAGGTATAGCGCTATATTAGACGCAATGCGCAAACAGGTAGGCATAGTGTCAGGAGCAGAACAGCGACGGCATCCATGAGGGTAGCGACGGCATCGATAAGGGTAGAACCCAGCGGGGCATAGAGCTAAGGGCTAGCTGCGGGCTAGTTACGTAAGAGCTACGGTCTATTTGAAGGGGCTTTCCTACAAACAAAGGGAAAGGGCTAGAGATTAAACCTTTAAGCACCTACCCCTAGCTAGCAGATCAATAGCTACGACACTTCAATCTAACCTTCACTCTGTTATTCACTCCCAAGCCAAAAGCCTTGACACATAGATAACTATCTAGGAGGGGTAATTTATAATAACATTAATACAAATAGGTAAGGAAGGGGTAAGTAAGGGTATATATAAGGGCTTAGGCTTTGCCTAAGCCTTAGTGTTAATATACAAGTAGCGTGGGGGAGGGAGCTAACATAAGCCAATTAGGGGATATAAGGGGCTTATACGGGACCCGTAATATCCTCCTTTTCCTTCCTTCCTTTAAGTTTCTTAATATCATCACGATAGCCTATAGCTTTATCTTCGGGCTAGTCCATAACAAAATTAATATTATAAGCTAAAGGTTATCCTTAGCGTCTTTATTTATAATAAATTAATTAATTATAAGGCTATTAACCCTAAGAAACGTTATTATAGCTTATACCTAGGTATAAACTTTATACTAGTATAAACTTTATAAGGGGACTGTTGGTATCACAGGTGCCTGACGTCAGGATCGTAGCCTAGGGAATAGGAATTTATCTTCTATTCTAGGCGTTGTAATCAATTAGTCATAAGTGTGTGTAGAAGGGAGGAAAAGAGAGGCTTTTCCGGATCGTGAGAAGTGGCCACAAACGCGGTGCGTTTTGTGGGTCATATGACTTGTGGGTCCCCGCCCAATCAGAGGGGTGGGTTAATAAGTCATATGTGGGGCCACCTCTTGCGGGCGCGCGCCCTCGCGGCCCGACCTTCTGCCGGGTAATTGCGGCTACGTGCCGCGATTGATATTATGCTTGTTCTAATATTAGAACCTCTTTTCTTTTTGATACGATTATTAACGCATGATATTAATCTAAGAAGGGGAGATATAAGTGATTAAATAAATGTGTTATATGAATGAAAGAGTTAATAAAAGAAACAATAATAATAGTCCCCTTTCCTTCCCCTACGCGCCACTAGCTTTAGATAACTAGCTTCTCTAATCGCTTGTCCTTCTTCCTCGCGGAAGGCTCCCTTTGCCTTCCGCCCTTGCCTTTAACTAGTGCAACGTAATATTAGATCACGTTACAAGGGAAGGTCGCCTATAATCCCTTCCCTATCTAAAGGTATAATATTAGATTATCCCTCCCCATAGCCCTTTATTTAACCGTAATGTGATGTTAAATCACATTCCTAGGGAAGATTGCCTGCGATTCTTCCCCTTCTAAAGGTATAATATTAGATTATACCTTCCTATGCCCCCTTACGCTCCCTCCTCTTCCCCTTCCCTGCCGTAGAGACTTAGGAGGGCGCCCCTTCTAAGGCTGCGATTCCGCGCCCCCTTCTAAAGATACAATTCCGCGCCCCTTCTAAAGCTATGATTCCGCTGCCTCTGATCCCTTAGCCCGCGCCCTGCGTAACCGTGCTATACTTAGGGCACCTCGTCCGGTGCCTTTAGCGCTGTTTTCGGCGCGGGCTTAGGCGCAGGCTTTGGCGCGGGCTTAGGCGCGGGCTTTGGCGCGGGCTTAGGCGCGGGCTTTAGCGCGGGCTTAGGCACAGGCTTTGGGGCTCCGGTCCCCTGCCTCTTTGTGGGCAGTGCTAGGTCTAGGTAACCCATCCCTCTATCCGGATCATCGCTGTGTTACCTATAATAAACCTCTCTAGGGCTTTGTTAGGCATTGCCTTCGTAAACGCATTAGCTAGGTTATCTTCGCTGTTAATCTATCTAATCTCGCAGAGCTCGCGGCGTTTATATGATTGCTAAAGGGCTATAATATTAATTATAAGCCGCTTCTCCTTTGTGGTCCTAAGCTTAATAAGGCATTTGTATAATAAGTACAAATCTATGCAGACTACGATTAGAATCTCCGGGAGGTTTAATTGATCTATAATGATCTTTAATGTTATTGTAATTGCGTAAGCTATGTCTACGCCTGCTACTATTCTATAGACCTCTAAAGTAAGCATACTTCTTATAACTCTCTTGCTCTTTGTTAAGCTATAGTGTATAATATTACCTTATAGTATGAACTTGCTGTCTTTGTACTCCTTATTAGCTAGGATAAGGACGTAGCCTAGTTATAAGGTAAGGTCTTTATTGTTAGCAAATAATCCGTTAATAAATATAAATAGCTTCGCTCTTTTAAGGTTAAGGGGTACGAAGATTAATCCTTAATCTAGGTAGTCTATTTGCTACTTAATATAGCAATTAAGTTCCTTAATATTCTTAGTTATTAGTTCTTAATATTATGCAGTAACTAATAGATTAAAGCTTGCCTTAGGTTAGCAGATTAAAGTAATGTAAGCACTATAGGCCCTTTATTCCATGTACTTCTTTTCCGGCTCTTCTAGCGGGATTAACTATAGCTTATTACTTTGCCCTTTTGCCGCATTTTAATAGTGTTATTAGTTAGTTAAATAATTCCACTGTTAAATATAAGGGGTTATTAGGCTTAATAAACTACTTTAGTTTTATAGCGAATTTAGCGGTAGCTAGCTAATCTTCTTCCTATTAGGAGAATCCTTTGTCTAATAGGCTAAGGGTATTGTTAGTCTACATTCCCACGCATCCAAATTAGGGGCTTTTAGCAGATGTGACCAGCAGGTATGGATCGTAGCTTAATGTTATTATCTAGAGCTTTTCTCTATAGTGCTTATAATAAGTCACCCACTAGTGTGTGCTAGCCTCTGTAATTCCGTAGAGGGGCTTAATAACTCTTATAATTATTCCTTTGGGGTGCTAATCACAAATTTAGATAGGGAGTTAGGCAAGGATTATACAATTTAGCGGCGTTTCTAATTGTACGTACGCCTACGTAATATCTTAGATCTAAAGGAGGAATCCTTTCACAAGAAGAGAAAGGGCAATTATAAGGATTAATCGCTGGCTTGCCCTTTAGATCATTAGGGCTTATGTAAGGATTGCTTACTTTGCTTTGTCGCTAAAGCCTTAGATCATAAGCCTTGATTTCTTATACGGCTAGCTTGTTCTTCCTTTTACTTTATTAATAATGCGGGAATTAAAGATTTAAATCCCTTAGTGCTTCTTTAGATTAAAAGCAATGAATTTAAACACGCCTTTGCTAATTAGGGCATTAATCTTAGTCTTTGTTAAGAGCTTAAAAGGTTCGCTAGGAGTTATAATTATGCCTTTCTTACGTAATTAGATCGCAAGCTTAAGATCTGCCTCCTCCTTACTTAAGATAAATACCTTAAGATTATCTGCTAAATTAATAATTATAGGAGGGTTCTTTTATAGTCTTTCTAGCCTTCTTTTTAAAGAGGCTAGAGGCACTGCGTTATTAATTCGTGCCTCTTGCTCTTCCCCTTTAATTGCCTTTAGGTTATTACCTCCTACTAGCGATAGCCTTTCCTTACTTAGGTCTTTATTATAAGGCTTAATAAAGGTTAACCTAAAGACCTTAGGACCTTATAGAAGATTAAGGGTATAGCTCTCTCTATCTATTATAAGGAGCTTATATAGGCCTTGCTATCCTTCGTGCTCTTGCTAGATAAGAACTAGTAATGTAAGCAGGAGGTTAAGGGTTAGTAAGGTATTAGGGCTATTCCTTATAGCAAGGGCTTCCTTAACCTTATAGAGCGCGTGTAATCTCTTAATCTCCTTTATTGCCTTCTGCACTATAAGAGCTTATTACTTAATGTTAGGTAAGGGAGGAGATTTATTAATTATTTAAGGGTAAGCGCTAAAGATAAGAAGGGTTAGAATAATACTATTTAGGCCTGTGGTATTATTAAGGGCTTTTATAGCTATTTACAGGGCTATAGCTTTAGGTATTAACAGGCATTCGCGTCGGATAATATTATAGGCTCTTTGGAGTGGCCTGTGATATCTCTTAACCTTGCTAATGCTATGGTGTGCCTTAACAGGGACTTCTTTAATTAAGATTAACATTAAAGCTATAAATTAGCGGAATTCTTCGCTTCTAAACGTTATGCTAGCATTAGTTACAATCTAATCTAGAGGACCCTAGTAGGTATTAATCTAGCAGAGGCAAAGAGCTTCCTATGTTGCCTTTGCTATGATATCCTTTAGGAACCTAGCCGCGTTAAACGCGGTGGCCATATTAATAGCGTGGAGAACAGGGTAATTACTATCTAGATACATAATATCCACGATTACTTCGTAGTTAAAGTTGCATTTATCCTTTAGGGTGAATTTAAAGCGGTGTGGATTATCTGCATTTAATTAGCATTAGTGGCAGATCTTTGTTAATTGTCTAATGGTTTTGAAATCTACCTTATGGCCTAATTTAGAAAGCATATTATAAAGTCAGCGAACGGAAGGGTAACTAAATCGGCGATGTAAGCGCTGCAATTCTATCTTAGTTAGATAACTCTAGGTAATTAATCTCTCCTTCTGCAGAAGCATCTAAGGATATCCCTATTTATAGATAATAGGGACCTTAATTTCGCCTTGTTAAAGGATATTCTAAGAGATATAGAAATTAATCTTTAGGCGGTCTATGTCTGCTAAACATAGTAAGAAGGGAGTGTTTATAGGCATTACGTAGAATAGGATAATGCTAAAGGGAGTAGGCACATTAATTAATCTAATTAAAGGGATTGGCTTGCCGCTTCCGAATTAAATTATTACCTCCTAGCTCTAGATTTATTAAGCTAGATCTTAGGGATTAACTATTATAGGGCAAGGAATTAGGGTGCCCTACTAATAAGTAACCTATAGCCCTAGTATTAGGGATAATGCCTTAGAACACACCTAAAGAGTAATAATCTTAAAGAAGAAAAGCGGTTAGGGCTTCCTTTAGTTATTAGAGATTAAATAGATCCTCCTTTATAAGGGCGTGGGTAGCTGCTTAATTCGTAAGGATCTCTGTAGTTACATAGCTGTTAATCGTTATGCCTTATATAAAGTAGCTTATTAGCATCTCTCCTTTATTGCTTTTTTCTTTAAATCTAAGTTCTATTATATAGGTAGAAATCTTATTTTCTTTAGAAGAAGTAGTGTTATTCTCTTTGCCTTTATACTAGGTAAGGAAAGCGTTATAGGAAGGGTTATTAGCTCTATAAGGTAGTGGTTCTTAAAGCGTTAATACGCCTTCTTGCGTTCCTCTTTAGAGTGTTTAGTTAACTAATAGCCTTCCTTGCCACATATATAATATTTCTTTGTACATAGAGCGCCTTTATTACCTTATGATTATAATCATCCGTAATAGGCTTCTTTACTATATCCATTATACTTACGGTTAGTCTAGTACTACTCTCTTGCATTAGGCGTTAACAGGAATTAATGCTTCTTATCTAATTCCTCTATAGTTATTCTTATTAATATCCTTATGCGTTTGCAAAACGGCTAGAGGTTAGCAGGAGGGTTAATAAGGCAAGTTCTACACTTAGGTATGCTATAATAGGCAGAGATTAATTAATTCTAGAGTGCCCTTTCGGATTAAGCAATATCTAGGACTGCTTATTAAAGGTTCGTAAGCTTTATTATAAGTTCTTTAAAGTAATTAATCTTTAGCTTATCTAGGTTTTCTTATATAATCTAGCGTAGCTTAGTGTTTTACTACTTAAGGAAATACCTTTGCTTTATGTTATTAGTCTTAAATCTTCTCTTAATGTGGTTAATAAGAGTCTTAAGGTCTTAAGGATCTCCTAGCTTATATAAATGCTTGTGGTAGTATATTAAAGCTTTCCCTTTAAGCATAGCCTTAAGGGCATACCTAGCCTTATAGGGTTTAATGCCTAGTATCTTATATTTCCCTTAGAAGATTATTAACTTTAAGTTAAGGACCTTATAGTTATCTGCGCTATATTAAATGTTGCTTATATAAAGCTTTGCAAGATTAATTATTTACTTTAGTGTAGGTCTAGAAGGAAAAAGTGCTCTTAGAGGTGTAGGAGGAGGGATTTCTTATCTTAATAGGGGATATCTTTAATAAGGGCTTTCCTAAGGGTTATTGTGTAATTAGCCTAATAGGGTTAGGCTTAGGGAATAACGTTAGCGAGATTATGGGATTCCTAGATTACTCTATTAATAATATTGTAATCTTAGTCTAATTAGAGGGATTAGAAGGAGGTTATTAAGGAAGTCTTAGTCTTTAATGCGTTTTCAGAAGGGTATGTACTTCCTCGTAGCTTCCTATATCTCTTCTTCTTGCTAATCTTAAAATTCCTTATAGGTAGTAACTTCCTTAAGCATTACCGTGATCTTCCTATAGGCTATTATGTCTATGTATACGCCTTAGAAGAGAAGGAAATTACATAGATACTTAGCAATTGCTTAGTCTATAATTATAAATACCTCTCTTATCTATCCGTAGAAGTCTTTAATAAAGTTAGTAAAAAGGCTTCTAGTAATAAGGCTCTTAGACTAGTATACCGCTGTCTTAAAGAGAATGTAGGCTGTAATAGCCTTAGGGTTATTACCTTGTTCGTTAAGATTAAACAATTTCGCTATCTTTAATGTCTTAGATATAACAAAGTCTTGCATCTCTAGGGAATGTGTCTTAGGAGAGGGTTATTGAGTTATAGACCTTTGCCTTTCTAGTCTCTTTTAACTTTAGTGCCTTCTTTAGCATTACTAAAGTTAGGGCTAGAGATAAAGGCTTTTAACGGTTCTCCTTGCTAAGGAGCTTTTGACTTTCTTATCTCTATTATGGGAAGTTAGAACGGAGGTGTGGTGTTAGTTATATAGCAGGTTAAAGGATTATAAGCATAGCTATTATCTTTGTCTCTTAGGGGTTCTTAGGATTAGATCTTAGGAGTAATAAGTTCCTTTCTTATTACAAGAGAATGCTTTCTAAGGGTTAGGTGCGTAGTGGAACGCGCTAACCAAGTGATTAAAGATAGGTTAGACTAGTTACTAACTAGGCCTTAATTCTTTAATAGCTTTAAAGTCTTCGTAAGGTCTTAGGATTAGATCTTAGGAGTTATAAGGCTCCTTTCTTATCGCAAGAGAGTGCTTAGACTTCCTTAGCATAACTATATACGCTTTTAGCGGCCCTCCTATTTTATAGGGCGGGTTTATAGTGTAGCTATCTCTTCTAATTAACCTTGCTAATCTGCGGTTAGGAAAAACCGTGTGGTTATCTATGAAGTTAACCACTGATTAGTGTTAGTATCATAGGTGCCTAACGTTAGGATTGTAGCCTAGGGAATAGGAATTTATCTTCTATTCTAGGCGTTGTAATTAATTAGTTATAAGTGTGTGTAGAAGGGAGGAAAAGAGAGGCTTTTCCGGATCGTGAGAAGTGGCCACAAACGCGGTGCGTTTTGTGGGTCACATGACTTGTGGGTCCCCGCCTAATCAGAGGGGTGGGTCGATGAGTCATATGTGGGGCCACCTCTCGCGGGCGCGCGCCCCTCGCGGCCCGACCTTCTGCCGGGTAATTGCGGCTGCGTGCCGCGATTGATATCATGCTTGTTCCAACAGGGACTATATAAAGTATATACCATAGCCAAATGGTTCCTTGGCACAAAACGACTCCAATACTACTCATTAGCATAAGAACTAGTAGCTAATATACGTAGCAAAGAGGAGGAGCTAAAGCTAGGGCGCTCCTAATGCGCTAGGACTAATAACTAGAATATAAATATAATAGACTACTAGAGAGAGGCATAAGATTATATGGTTTAAAGCTAGCAGTAAGCTAGCTATAGATTTATAACTCTAGAACTAATATTAGATTAATTTTAACTACTTGACACTAGGTATTATAAGCCTTACTAGTGTATCCCTACCCCTTTACTAAGCTATAACTACTTAATTAATTACTTTTTCTCTAGGACTAGAATTACTCTCTTTATTACCTTAGCTTATCCCTTAATAAGTAAGGCTATAGCTAGGAGATAGTTTATCTCTATAGCGTAAGCATCTAAATACTATAGCTAAATGATAACCTTATTATATTATTCCCCTTAGTACTAGACTAGCCTAAACCTATAGTAAAGGTACTATACTTCTTCTTACTCTAATTACTAGTATAAAGCTTTTTATATAATCCTAATAATTAGCTAGGACCTAGAGAACTATTAGACCTAGACTAAACCTAATAGTAAACTAGTATAATAGCACTTATACTACCTTTAGTAACTATAGCTACCTAGACCTTTACTAGCTACTAGTGCTTATTTTATTAATTACTTAAGTTAGGCTAAGAATAGATTAGCACTAGACTAGGCTTAGAATAAGAATATAGACTACCTTTAAATAACTTTAGTTTTAGACCTAATAGTTAAAGTAAGTATTAGTAGCTAGTCCTTTATAAAATAGTTAGCCTTACTTCTAAGCTAGAAGAGAATTAACTTACTAGTAATATTATAATACTAGTGCCTAGGGTAGTTAATTAACTAAGATTTATAAGAGATATACTAGATCCTATAGGGATTCCTAACTATAGTAAATTAGTATTAGAGTAAAGGTAGGCTAGGGCTAGAGAGGTTATACCTTTAAATCCTTAGCTATAGCTTACTTAAGCTATTTCTTAGTTAAAGACTTTTAAGAATATTACTTATTTTTAGGGTTTTCCTAGGTAGATTAAAGCTAGATAAGTATAGAATATAAGAGTACTTATAGTAGCTAGTACTATTTTATTAAATAACTTAATAAATCTATAGTAATATTAGTATTTAGGCTAATACTAGCCTAGGAGTGCCTTAGGTAGCTCTAAGGAAGAAAAGAACCTATAGGAAGTTTAATAAAAAAGAGAAAAAAAGGAAGATTTCTCTAAGGGAGAGGAACCCTTTTATACTTATATAGGGGGCTAAATTATAAATATTAATAAAGAAAGAAGAATATAAGATAAAAATCTAGTTAGATAATGCCTAAGAGACCTAGGCCTAGGAATAGCTAGGAATTAAACTAAACCTATACCCTTATTATAAAAGATAAATAGTACTAGGTACTCTAACTTCCTTAGACTAATAAGCTAGACCTAGGCTAGAGAAGGCTAAAAAGTAAGGCTATAAAAGAGCTAGCTAAAAAGTAAAAAGAAGTAAATTACTACTATAAAACTAAATCTAGTATACTATAAGATAATATAAGAGGCCTAGAGTAATGCTAGAGTAAACCTAGGATAGAGCTAGGTAAGGCTTAGAACCTAGGATTTTCCTTCTCTCTTTCTTTTCTTTTTTTCTTATTAGGATAAGGCTAGCGTAAGCTAGTATTAAATACCTATAATAGGCTATATATAACGTAACGCAGGCCTAGTGTAAGGTTAGCATTAGCCTAAATATAGATATAAGGGGTTTTTCTTCCTATTTAAGGGTTTTCCTTTTAATAAAGCAGTAGGAGTACTAGTACTAGCCCTACATAGAGCTAGCTAGCGTAATTAATATATATATATAAAGTATATAGTTTATTCCTAAAAATTAGTAGAATTTGCTTTATTCTTAGTATCTAATCCTATTATAGGTATTTACATAGCCCTAGTTAAAAAGATTTATTATAAATAGGCGAGGAGGTAATGTTTATGTAATTTAGATAAAGTTCTATAATTTTCTATGTAATCTAGGTAATGAAAATAGCTAGCGCGTCCGTTTACATGCATTTTGCACCGACTTTTCGCGGTACAAGTTGTATGTGGGTTTATATGGGGCGGCTACTTTGTACCGTCGTGGCCCACTTTAGTAGCGTTTTTCACCGTCTTTGCACAAGGGAGCCATCACGACAGTAGCTCCTCCCTTCCATGGCTTTAATGTAATAGTAATATTGTAATTTACTAGCAAATGCTATATATTTTAAATACCTTTCGTAACTATATCCTAGAGCACCTAATCACAGGCATCCTTATCTCCCTGAATTCGTTAGTCTAATAATTAAACCCTTTACTTGCTTAAATTACTACTTAAAGCTTACCATAAGCAATGGCTTAATAGCAATAAGGCTAATATTATTTAAGATATCCTTAAAGGCTTTATTCCTATATTATTAAGGAAATTTCCGTAACGTTAATGGTCTTTAAATGCTATTAAGAACCGATTTAAGTGGCTAAAGGGCGTTTAGCATGCTTTTTACGCTGTAGAGAAGAGGTCTAGCATAACCTATAACAAAGAGACTAGGCAGCTTTATATAAGCAAGTAAACCGCTAAATTCATTATTAAGACTTATAGAAGGTTTAGAAAATTTATTATAATAAAGCCTCTTATTATAAGTTAAGCTATTACGAGAGAGGAATAGGCAGAGATCTTCTTAGGAGACCATAAAGCTAGTAATATAGTTATTAAAGCTTAAGATACCTAAAGCTTTGCTACTGCTATAAGGGAATAAGTAGAGGTATTAGAAGAGAGCTCTAATAAGTCTAAAGATAATGAAAGTAAGTCTTAAGGAGGGATTACTAACATATAACGCCCTAATAACAAGGCTTATAATAATAGTATTAAGCTCCTTAATAATAAAGATTCCACTAAAGTTAAGAATAATTAACAGCATTAAAGTTAGCCTTAAACCAATATCGCAGAGCAAAGCACTAATAATATAGCTATTTCCTTAACACTAAACCCGCGGCGCTTGTAATTAAGGTCTACCAGAGCTATGCCTAATAGATTATAGCTAAATTCATTGCTATAAGGTTTATAGAAGCGTAAGGCTATAGCATAGGCAAAAGAGCTCTTAGATATAATATCTAATATCCTTAGGCCTTAAATATAAGGCTTAAAGAGGCATATTATTGCTTAAAGAGCTATAGGGGCTAATAATATTAAGAAGGCAGTTAAGGACTGTTAATTATATAGTAAAGACTTTAGAATAAGCATAATTATTAGAGTTATATTATAGTTAAAGCAAGATTAACTAAATCCTCTAATTTAGAACTTATTATTATTAAAAGAGGTAAAGCAAGCATAGATTAAGTTAAACTTCGGTGTTAATACTATCTAGCATATCTATAGAAAAGTAAGGCTTTTAAGAAGGTCTGCAGGCACGTGCATATTATTACTTTTTAACCTATAACATTATTATTATATTAGCTAGAATTTCATTATTAACGCTATTAAATTCATTAAATGCACATCTTCCTATCGAAATTATGACTTTATTAATACATCTAAAGCCACTATGCTATCTTTTTTAAACCTAATAGCCTATAAGGCCCGTAATAAGCAAAGATACCTATATAGTAGCTACTTTAAGCGCTTTACGCTTATCTCTAGGTAATAATTCTATCTCTTTTGCTTTAAAGTTATATAGCTCCTTCCTATCTAATTTAATAAAGTTAAAGAGGGCTATAATAGCATAAACTATCTTAATCTGTATAAGACAGTTATACTTAGCAGCACTATAGCAAATTATCTTTTACTTTTGCTTATATTACCTAAAAACATGCTCTATAACCATACGTAACTATGCGTGCTAGAAGTTAAAAAGCTCCTTCTTATTATTTAGGTGCTTATAAGCATCTTTCTAGTCTTATAAATAATATTAAACCCTTAAGAAAACCGTTATTAGGCCATAATATAAGCTAAATCCTATATTACTAAGATAAAATTAGCCTTTAGGAATCACAAAAGACTTTATAAATGCTATCTATAATAAGGTACTATTATAAATAGAACCTTTAGCGCCTACTAGTATATATAGGAATAATCCCTTAAAGCTTGCAGCTACTAGCATATTTTATAAGATATTATTCTTCCTTAACTAGTATCTCTACTACTAATTTAGTGGAATAAATGCCAGAATATATATGCTATTAATAGCGCTAATTACACTATTAAATTAAAGGAACTTCTTATTTAGCTTTACAAATAGCAAGACTAACTCTAGCTTTAGCTAATAAATAAAGATTATATATAAATACCTTATTAGATTAATAAGTTTATAAAAATTCAAGATACTAATAATTAGGATAGTAGAAATTAATACCCTATATTCCTCTATAGCTTATTATATATATAAATCTATAAGAAGACTAGCAGCTTTTGCTTAATTAATTAATATTATAAAGAGCCTACTAAGGCATTAATATAAAGCTAGTTATAAAGCTTAAAGAAGGTCTCCTTTAGCATCTAAAAGAGGTATATAAATTACTTATCTAATAATTATTAAAGAAGCTCTTCGTAGTAATCTTATAATGCTATTAGCAATGCATAGGCACCTTTAATTACAAGGCTTAGGAGAGTATTACTATTAATATGCTTATAGAGGCGCTAATATAGCCTATAGAGGGCTCTTTGCAATAATCCTAGCCTTTAGTAACACTATAAAATCAATATTATAAGCTAAAGGTTATCCTTAGCGTCTTTATCTATAATAAATTAATTAATTATAAGGCTATTAACCCTAAGAAATATTATTATAGCTTTTGCCTAGGTGTAAACTTTATACTAGTGTAAACTTTATAAGGGGACTATATAAAGTATATAGTTTATTCCTAAAAATTAGCAGAATTTACTTTATTCTTAGTATCTAATCCTATTATAAGCATTTATATAGCCCTAGTTAAAAAGGTATATTATAAATAGGGGAGGTGGTGTTTATGTAATTTAGATAGAGTTCTATAAATTTCTATGCAATCTAGGTAACGAAAATGGCTAGCGCGTCCGTTTACCTGCATTTTGCACTCGTGCAAAGTTTGCACCGGCTCGTGGATCAGAGCCTAAGTGCAGATGGTGGATGGGACAGACCAACTTAACACCCTGAAAATAACTGCTTTTGGGCTGCAATAGGAAACGATCAGGTCAGAACCTTTCAAGCGATTTAACTGACTATTATCTGTCCTAATAATAATGTAGAAGAAAAGAAAAAAAAGCTACGGTGCTCTCAGCGAAAAATTTGATATAGGTGGGGCAGGGAGCTCCTTCCCCATTTCGTCCACCACCACGGGTGGTTGCCCCAACCACCTATACATAAAGCTATTCCTAATATTTAATATCTAGAGTTTAATCGTTAAGCCGCTTAGAGGCTTAAACCCTCCTACAAGCATAATATCATCCCTTTCCCTTCCGTTTCCTTACCCTTAACTAACGCATATAGATCCTTATAAAGTACTAGTACCTCTAGGGATATATAGTTTAAATAGACTAATAACTTTAAGGCTATAAGCCTATCCCTCACTTCCTATAGTGTAGTCCTCTTCCTAAGACCTCTTAATAGGCTTAACCCTCTAGAAATTTTAAATAATACTTTTGCTATTACTATAGCAAAGATTAAATCTAAAGGGCAACCTATTAAGGTCTTTACCTAGCTAGCTAGACTATCCTTATTCTTTCCTTTTAATCTAGTAAATACTAGTCCTAATAGGTCTATTAGTATAAGAGTGCTAGCTTCTCCCTTAAGGCAGTCTATTAATATCCTGCTAATCAGTCTATGTTATGCTTAGTTAACTTAGATAGAATCCTTATAGTTACTAGAGTTAAGCCTATTATTATAAAGGTTAATTAGATTATAAATCTTCCCTAAGGCTAGATAAAATAGTTAATACGCTATAGAGATTATTATTATTATATTAATAGCTATTACTTCCTTTGCTTACACTTCTCTAGATTATTTTTAAACTAATATCTTATGTCCTTTATTCTAATAGGCTAGAGGGTTAGAGGCATTAAATCCTAACCTAGAAATAGTGCTTCTAGGACTTAGTTAAGCTATTCCTTAGTTACTTAGACTTTAGCTAGTATAAGCAATGTTTAATAAGATAGTGCTAGTGTAAGTCCTTTTAGGTTCGCTAGGGCATTAGCAACTATCTTCTTATATTCTTTAGTTAACATTGCTTAAAGATCTAATAGGGTGGTTATTCCTCTTAGCCTAAGGTTACTGTTCTTATTAAAGTAAAAATCACTTAGGTTAACTAGGTAAGCATAGTTAGCTATTACCTTTATTAAGTCCTGTAAGTCTTAGATAATTAAATACTAAGTAGCTAGACCTAATATCTTAGTAGTATGAGTTAGGGCTAAATCCATTTTTCCTAATAAGGTAAATGCTATATAATATTAAGACAAGGCTAGAGGGCTTAGTGTAACTATATCTATGTCTAGTATGCGAAGAACTTTATAGATAAATAAATCTTAGATATAACTCTAACCACTAGAGGCTTCTCTTATGTAAGCGTGGATAGATCGGTTAGTAATAACCACAGTCCCCTACGGAGGCATGCTTAACTAATTAATTGATTTATTTGATAACTACGATAGTGCTATTAGTTATAGTTGCTTTAATAGTTTCCGAATTGTGTTAGACTTCTGTAATTCGCTTATTATTAGAATTAGGGTTATTAGGTTATTAGCATCCCCTCACTAATCACCCTTCTAAGATTGCCAATCAGTAAGTCAAACTCGGAATCACTTATTATTAATTTCTTCCGTTTTTCCCTAGACAGAGGGCTATCTCTCTTATCGCTTATACCCTTATTACTATTATTATCTTTGCCTTAATCCCCATTATCCCTTTCTCTCTTATTATTATAAGGATCTCTAACACTAGATAGGGGGCTTTAACAATCCCTTATTACCCTTAGGAATATCTTAATTCCCTATTCTAGGATCCCTAGGCAGAAGGCTAGAGGGTTTTATACCTCTCCTGTTTCTATTTTAACTATCCTTTACTCTCTTATTATCCTTTAGGAGGACTACTACCCTTGCATCTCTACCTAGATTAGTAAGCAGTTCTATAGAAATTAGCTACCTTACCTTCCATAGGTAGTAAGGCTTATTCCTAACGTTTAGTCTTAAATAGGTAGGATTAGTAATCTTATAGTATTCTATAGAAGGATCTAAATAAATAGGTAGCGCGTTAGTTAAATAACACTATTAGACTAGTTTCTTTAGTATCTAGACTTTCCTCTTATATACTAGCAGCCTTTCTATAGGCATTCTAATTATACAGAATAACCCTAGTGCTAGAAGGCCTTAAGCTATTAAGGATGGTTTATTTCTAAATGTATGGTTAACTATTATTATTCCTATAGGAATGCTATAGGAGCTGTTTTATAAGAAACTAGGTGTTATAGGTAACCGGAAAGTAAGGGGTAATCCCTTAACCTTTAAAACCACTAATTTTATTATATCTTAGATATAGATATTATTTAGACTAAGGTCTAGTAGTCTTTTATTAGTATTCTTAGTAATAACTTATAGGCCTCTTTTACTATTAATAGTATAATCTAGAATAGATAGGGAAATTTTAATAACTATAACTCATAGCTTATTCTTAACTAGTGCTAGAAGTAAAGGCAGAATTCTTTAGCACTAACTAGATTAACTAAGGGATAACCCTCTTGTCTTTCTTGCTATAGATATATGCAAAATCCTCTGTTAAATAGTCTAGTGCAGTGATTAAATTATTCTATATAACTAGGGCTATAAATAACCTAGTAGTATAAAAGGCATTATTTAGGTATACCTTTACAAAGTCCTTTACTATCCTTAGGATTAAGTTAGGGAATTCTAGTATAGCCACTAGGGGAATACGCTTAAATAGAATCCTAGTTTAGTAATGTTATAAGGGTTAGACTATGTTATCCTAAGGTGCCTATTAGCGCGGTTTAGGCTTCCTCTAGCTATATTACTAGTTTTAGCTAATATATTCTTGCTAGCACACAAAGGGTAACTAGAATTCCCTATTCTAACTGCTATTATGTTAATTCACACTAATATAATAGATATTCTAATATTAGGGTTCCCTGCTCCTCTAGAGACTTTTACCTAAATCCTAGTCTCTTTAGTTCTTTAGTAGTCTTACTCTTTAAGGGAGCGTATAATACCTACTAAAGCAAACCTTTTATTACTCTTAGATTCCTAGGAACTAATATGTCTTAGTGTAGGATAACTAAGCTAGGGAAACACAATGCTTACTATTTATTAAGTTATAGTAATATCTAACTAAATAGTTATTATCTCTATTAAACTAGGCGCTCTAATTTTTATTAGGGATTTATATAGTAATAGGGTATAATGTTTTGGAATTATACCTAACGAAGATCCTAGTTAAACCCTTTACCTAAGTAGTCTTCCCTTTGCCTTTTACCCTTACTATTAGTAAGTCTTATATATTATTTTTCCTAGATAGCTTTAGTTTTTAGAGCTATATAGCAGAGGGCAGCGATTAATAAGAGTAAAATTACACCACTAATTAGACTAGTACCCTTAGCTAAGAATAAGTCTAGTCCCCTTATGTTATTAATTACCTTAGATAAGACTTTGCCTCTAGATTCTATAACTAGAAGGTACCTATTTATCTTTACTATTACTTTAGTAGTTCTTAGGTATTCCTACACCCTTATAGCCTTAATCTAATTTCTATATTATAATCTATTTTTCTTATTTATAAAATAGCTTACTTTATAAAATAGTAGCCTTATTTCTAGTGCATTACTTACCTATTTTACTTCCTATACTGCTAAGGGTATAACATCTTACTTTATAGGCTTTAGTATTCTAGTTATAGCTATAAGTTTATTAGCATAGTTAATTAAGAGTAAGAGGTGCTTATTAAAGGTAGTAGTTCTAAGTAAAGGAATAGAAGTAAGTAACTGCTTATAGAAGTTATTATTTATTTAGAGTTAAGTTATTATATTAGTATTTAGTGTGATTAAAAATGTATTAAGAACTTTAAGGAAACTTTAATAAAATAAGAAAATAAGGAAGAGTAATTAACTCTAAAGCTAAATAAACAAATTTTTAGATAATAAACTTAGTATTAAATATAATTAATTTAAAACCTTTCCTAGTAATAAATTTAATTTAGAGTTACACTCTATGCGCCACTAAAATTATAACTAATAAAGCTAAAAGAATTAATAAAAAGAGAGGGATATAGAAGTTATAGGGAAAGAAGAGAAAGGAAAATAAAAGAATAATAAAGAATAATAAAGAATTATAAAGGGGATATTTAGGGTATGCAGTGCTAATAGCTAATCGTTAGTTATAAAGCTATGATTCGGCTAATTCTAAGTGTTAATTTACTTTTTCCCACTTCTTAATACTATAGCAGCTCTCTTTCTCTCCCTTTTTCCTTTTTATCTTAACTTCTTATTCTTACCCTTATTACCTCCTTAACCTTGTTTTTCCTATTAAGAGCTAATCCTATAGAGCCTTTAGGTAACTACTCTAGGGCTTAAAACTTTTTAATGTATCTTTATAAAAGTCTAACCCTTAGCCTCCTCTTACCCTTAAACCATTAATATTAACTAATTAATAGGATGCCTTACTGTCAGGAGAGCTCCTAGAGCATCGGATGTGTGGATGCGGCCTGCGCATTGACTAGGATGAAACCCTCGATAAGACAACGGTGGAGACAATGTATCAGAAGTACCTCCGTAGACTAGTCATTACCATAGCGCACTATGTACCTTTCAGGTACAAAAGTCGGGTGCCGTCTGCACCTCTGATTGACCGGAATCGAACCTTTTCTATTAGCTACACCAACCCCTACCTTTAACAGTTATAAGCCCAGGAGGCTTCTATTGCCCTTATTGTTGATTATTAGAGGATAAAAGCTCCGTTAAAGTTATCAATCTAACGCTTGCCTATATTAAGAGATAATCGCCCTTTGTTATAATAATTAGTTAAAACAACAACCCTATACTTCCTTTAACCAGTACGGTTCCCCTTCACAATGTCTAAAGAAACTCTAAATATAGTGTTATTATTAGAGAAGGACTAGATTAAATAGTATGCGTAAACTAAGAACTACGCAGAATCTCACGGTGTCTAGGAGTACATTGATCTAAATCAGGATAAATTACTAGAAGAACTGACAATGCTTGCTTACCTAAAAGAGATCTAAGACTAGAGATTATGGCGGATAACCCTAATGCTCTAGAAGACTGGAAGATTGCGTACGAAGACGCTAAAGATAAGTATAACTTTAAATACAAAGATTTACAATTTAACCTTATAAAATACACAAACCTATTAAGGCAGATGCTAAAGATTAGGAATTTATTCGCAAGACCCTTTTAAAGAACATCTAAGACTCTCTTAACTTTAATAGCAAAGAGAAGGGAAAGGAGTTAGTTTATTAGCACTCTTAAAGAATATTAAAGCTTCTTTAGGATTAATATAAGCTAAACGCAAGGAAGATATTAATTCTTGCGGAAACGCGCCTTAATAATTACTTATAAGCTAAAGGTTCCCGTAATTAGTACTAATAGGCAGTAATAACAGAGGTACTATAGAGGAATTATTAAGACCTTAAGACCTAATAGACTAAGGAGATAATACTATATAAGTTCATGATCCCTCTTTATAGCAAATTTAAGTTATTTTAGAAGAAATAGAACGATCTACTTAACAAGGGCACGAATCAGAGCTTTCTTAAGGCTGTTACAGAGTTTAAAAGAGACTACAAAGCTCTGTAGAGCGTACTAAAGGCTGCTAATGCAATTATAACCGATAAATTAATGGGATTAAATAATTTAATAAAATCCGAGAGGCCTAAGTGCCCTAGATGTACGAATCACATGGTTAGAGATGCCTTAAAGTAGTGGGAATCCTATAATTCGTTCAAGGCTCTATATAAGTTAGACCTTGCTCCTAAGAACTAGGAAGTTAGGAAGAACTTTAAAGATAATATTAAGAAGTATCTAAAAGAGAACCTATAAGAGAAAACAAAGGCTATAAATTAGAAATTAAAGGAGAAGAGCAGCGGCAATATTATCATGCCCTTGTAGAATCCTACGAACGACTCCGTGGCTATTACTCTAGGCAAGAAGTCAGCTAATATATTATTATTCGTACGCGCTAGACGCTCTTAACGCGTCACCCTGTCTTTAAACGCGGTTAATAGCTTAGAATCAAAGAGGAATATAGTCCTTTATAACTCTGGAGTAAATATTCATATCTTTAATAACCCTTGTTAGTTCAAGCAAGCTGAATTTAATAATACCGTTGTGACAGAGGTGGAGGCCGGTGGCATAATCTATATAGCTTTAGGCAAAGGTCTAGTGCATATCTTAGTAACGGATCCGCTATCTAGAACGCTAAGGATAATTATACTAGAGAAAGCGCTGCTAATCCCAGAATTTCACGTTAATCTCGTATTAGCAATGATTCTAATAAAGGCAGGGATCTTCTAGAATTAGAAGAAATGCTTCCTATACAAAGGATTAAGGCCTATAGCGAGAGTTCACAATATTAACAAGCTCCATGTGTTATTATGGCTATTAGAAGAGCTAAAAGAGGCCTACGCTATAACTAGTAGGGCACTAAGACTGCCTTAAAAGGAGATGCAGAGCTTTAGCATTAACGATACGGTTATCCAGGCGTATGCGTATTTGTAGAGCTTACGAACGCAGCTTTAGGGGTTAAATTAATAGGTCCTAAGCTTACGGAATGTGAGGTCTATGCTACGGGCAAAGCTAAGTAATAGAGATTATAGGTTACACCTAAAGGCCTTCTATAAGGGCTAGGTTATAGGCTTTCTGTTAATCTAGATTACTATGACTCTCCTTGTTAGAATAGTGATAGGTATTAGTGTGTTTTTACATGCCTTATGACCTTAATAAGGTTCTTCTATTCCTTTAAAACAAAGGACAGCATTCGCAATAGCTTTCGCATAATAATAGCGTTCCTAAGCACTTAATTTAGGGTTTAACTACGCTTTCTACATAGTAATATTAAAAAGCCCTCTTTACGGAGCAAATAAAAGATAAGATAGCCCTTGCGGGTATTGTAGTCTATAATTTAGCTCCCTTAACGCCTAGCTAGAATAGAAAGGCAGAGAGATCTAGGGGGTGGTTAAGCAGAAAGCTTATACGTTAAGCCTAGAGGCTTAGCTTCTAATAGATCTTAATAATAAGGTCTTTAACACTGCGGTTTATCTATTAAATCGAACGCCTTTTAAGCATCGCGGAACCTGGATTACACCTTATAAGCTTTGGTGGAATTAGGCTAGGAAAACGGTTCTAGCCTATTCACAGATAGCAGAGGTCTAGAAGCCCTTAATTACATATCTATAAGCTTACGGATGTAAGGCTTTTCCTATAATAACAAAGGCTTTAGAGCACGTTAAATCGCATAACGCGATCCCATAGTTAGAGCAGAAAGCTTACATTAGGTACCTTGTTAGTTATAGAGGCAAGTCCTAATACATTATTTAGGTACCTTCGCTTCGTAATCATAAAGTTATTATATTAGCGTGTGTTCGATTTAATAAGAATTCCTTCTTTAAACCGGAAGAAGAGCTTAAATTAGCTTAAAAGGAGAAGATATTAATGATCGCGCTGCTTAAAGAGCTTAAAGCTAATGATATTAATAAGGAAATCAGTTAAGACCTTATTAGATTAGAATTAGAAGAGGAAGATTACCCTCCTATGCCTTTAACTACAGAAGGAGAAAACGAATAGTTTAAAGTAAAAACACTACCTTATGTAATAGGGGAAAAAGATAACCTTTCTAGTGCACTTTAACCCCTCCTAACTCTTCTTATAAGGCGCTAGTTGCTATAGAGAATAAAGAGCTTAGGATAGAAGGTAATAATGCGCTGTATTATGAAATTAATGAATTTGTGCGTGATGCGACGATTAAACACGCAGAGACTACCGCGGAGACTAGCGAGATTACTAGCGAAGGTAGTAAAGAAGTGGAGAATCGTTGTCCCTAGGACAATAGCATTAATCTAGATAATATTATCACTGGAAAACGCTAAAGAAAGGAAACATGCAAAGCTAGGCAGGCATAGTTTTCTTATGCCTTTTCTGCGGTATTATAAGGCACTTAATATAGTTTACGGATTAAAGATATGCCTCTAGAACCCGCCTATTATTAATAAGCTATGGCTTTACCCTATCGCAATCACTGGAAGGAAGCGATTATAAAAGAACTTTTAAAGCTCCTATCCCTAAATTGCTAGGAAGATATACTAGATAAATCCCTTAATCTAGAACTTTATAGGGAAATTATAGACCTTAGCTAGGTCTTTAAATACAAGACTAATGAGAAAGGAGTAGTAATAGAGTTTAAAGCTAGAATGGTTATTTAAGGCAACTAATAACCAAAGGATAACCTTAATAACTACGCTATAACGCTTGCTTTATAATCTCTACGCATGCTACTCGCGGTCTGCTACGCTAACAATCTTAATACCTAATAATATAATGTTTAAAATGCCTTTCCACACGCAGAGCTTGAAGAACCTGTCTTTTGTAAGCCTCTAGAGGGTACAAACGCGAAAGGTTATCTCTAGAAGATAACAAGAGTGTTATACGGGCTGCGAGAAGCTCCTTAATAATAGTTCCTTTATTTAACAAGATTTCTCTTAAATCTAGGCTTTATATAAGGGAAAGAAAACCCATGTATCTTTACAAAAGACGATTTTATCCTGTTTTTCTACGTAGATAACATTATAGTGCTTTACCTAACGGATCTAAAGCAGAATTCGAAGAATTACACAAGTAACTAATGAACGGCCTAGACGTTAAGGACTAAGGCGAATTAAAGTGATTCCTAGGCATTAAAATCATTAGAAACCGCTATACTAAAGAGATATAGTTATTATAGGAATTATATATTTAAAAGATCGCTTAGAAATTCATTCCTAACGTTATTAATAACGATCTAAAGAGCTTAACCTCTACTCCTCTTCCTACGGCTATAATCCTCGCTAATACTAGCAAAGCTTCTAACGAAGAGATTAATTATTACAGAGCAGTTATTAGCTCCTTAGTGTATCTTTGCATCATAGGAAGACCTAACGTGGCATTCACAGCATTAAAGCTAGCCTCTTTTATAACAAATCCGTTAGCAAAGCACATTAAGCTTGCTAAAGGAGCTATTTTGTACGCTTAGAACACGAAGAAGCTTTGCATTCGCTACTTAGGCGCGGATAGCTTTAATACCCTGTTTTCTAGCACTAATGCTTCCCTTAGCAATAACTATAATACTCGTAGATTAACGCAAGGCTACGTTTTTATTATGTACAGCGCTATAATTAATTAGAAGTTAGGTAGGCAACATCGCGTAATAACTTTAAGCATAGAAGCAGAGCTCTTTGCCCTAAATTACGGTGCAAAAGAGCGTATATCTCTAGGGAGGCTGCTTTGCAATATTAAGGTCCGCGTGCCGCCGCTTTCTATTATCTAGTGTAATAATAAGCAGATAATCCGAATTACAGAGCATATAGAAGGAAGACTTTAAACTAGCCTTAAGCACCTTAATATAAATCAAATGTGGATTTAAGAGCAATATGCGAAGGGCAACATTAAGGTTAATTAGTTAAAGACCTCTAAGATACCTGCGGATAGCTTTACAAAGCCTCTATCAGGTTAAATACATAGGGATTTCTGCCACCGGATTGGCTTACGCGAGATCCCCGCGTAACCATAACACTAGAAATTCATTACGATTACTTCCTACACTAATAAACTCCAGCTTTAATAGATATCTTAGCTAGGGGTGTGTTAGGGAGAGCTCCTAGAGCATTAGATGTGTGGATGCGGCCTGCGCATTAACTAGGATAAAACCCTCAATAAGATAACGGTGGAGATAATGTATTAGAAGTACCTCTGTAGACTAGTCATTACTATAGCGCACTGTGTACCTTTTAGGTACAAAAGTCAGGTGCCGTCTGTACCTCTGATTGACCGGAATCGAACCTTTTCTATTAGCTACACCGACCCCTACCTTTGACACTTACCTATGTAAGTCTTAATATAAAACAGACCTTGCTAATAAGGTTATAGCTTTAGGGTTTTCCTTTAGTTACCACTATTACTAATTTATCTGTTTTAAAGGGTTTAATCCTTTATTATTTATAGTAATCTTTTTAGGCGGTTGCTTCTAATCCCCTCTATACTATAACTTCTATCCGCTAAGATTTAACGCTACTTATCTAATACATTACTAGTTCTCCTTCTAGGTCTAACTCTAATAGCTAAATTAGAGTTCCGTAGAACTTGTTACTCTAGTTAATTAAGGTTTAAGTTAAAAGGGCTCCTAGCCCTATTCCTAGAATTCGTATTAGTCTATATAGGATCTTAGCAGGGGAATATCCTATAGACTTTATATATCTATGGTTTAAAGCCTTAGCTACTCTTAGGAGCTAAAGGTCCTAGTCTATTAGATTGTTTAATGTCTTATTTAGGATGCTTTAGAGTGTTTGGTTTATTACTTCTATAAGTCTAATACTTTTATATAATTAAGTTAGGGCATTTATTATGCTTACCCTCTCTCCCTTAAAAACATTATTAGCTCCGCTAACCTAAAAGCTAGTCCTAGATTAGTGTAAAATCCTTTTAGTGCTAATAATAATCCGTCTATCTAATTCCTTAGATAGTTTACTACTTCTATTACTCCTATTAATCTATAGGGAAATAGCTAAATGAATCTAGAGAAATAATTCACTATAACTAACACTTATTTAATCTATTGTCTAGACTCTAGAAAAGGCCTAACGTAATCTATTCTAATAACCTAAAGTGGCTTATTTACTACTATAGGTTAGTTTAGTGCCTTTCGCTTTTAAGGGTGTGTCCTACGCATAGCAGGCATCCTATAATGTATTCCACGATATTAGTTCCTATTCTAGGCTAGAACACTAATTAAGTTAATTATTTACAGGTTAGATTTACTCTAAAGTGCCTGGCATAATTATAAGCCTTATAGAGAGCATACCTTACTTCTCCTTTCACTAAATATTATTATCTCCTATATCTTTCTTTATACTAAAGAATATTATCTTTTAACTTATACTATTATGCTTTTATAGATATCCTCTAAGCTATATATTAATTATACTCTCCTTCGCTACATAACCTAGTGGTTAGGAAGTTTATAATCTTAGTGTACTATAAATTATTTAGATACTTCTTCTATAAGGCCTTAACCCTAGGGAACACTTCTACTTACCTTATACCTTAACTAAGTTCTAAGGAATATTCTAATTCCTAATTAGATTAGTTTGCTATTAAAGTCTTTAACATTTCTTTATATCCTCTAACTCTATCTTTCTAGATCTATTAATTAAGGGTTATATCCTATGATCTAAACTTAGTTAGATTATTTATATAATAGTCTAAAGGAAATATTATACGTGATAACCTATTAGTAGCAGTATTCCGCTTCCCTTAGATAAAGCATATTTCCATATTTAATAACCTTAGCTTTATAACCTATCTAGCGTAGATCCCCTTATGTCTAGTGGATATTACAAATATTATAAGTAATTTATAGTCCGTGAAGATTATTAACTTTAACTTTAACTTAAAGAAGTGTTTATATTTCTAGCAAAACTTAATAATAGTGTATAGTTCCTATTTATATATACTATAATTCCGCTAAGTTTTTATAAATAGAAAAGAATTATATAAGATTAGATATAAAACCTTATCCTAGACTTAAAGCACTATATATCCTCCTCTAAACTTACTAGCATTAGAATATATCTAAGTAAGTAAGTTAAACACATATTTATATATACTTAAAGCTATAGCGGCTTTATCCCTTAGGATAGAGAAAGATAGTGCCTTAGAATCTCCTATTACTAATCCACGTTACTAGTTAATCTATTAAGTAGTTAAGCAATCTTAGCATAATTCTTAATCTATTAATAGCATAGGCCTATAGCTCCTAGAAATAAATAAACATTAGTCTAACGTTTTAGAGTAAGCTATTCCCTTAGTTTTATAGCTTAGTCTAGTTTAATATATATCTTTCCCTTAACTTTATAAATCTAACTAACTATAAGGATTAAACTTATCCCTAATAATACCTTTTTAAAGCTTAACTTTAGGAGGGTTTAGAGTAGTCTTAGAAGTAAGTAATCCTTAATAAATAACCACTGCTCTTTAAATAAGGTATGTTTACAGAAGATATTATCTATGTAGCTATTTAACGCGCTAAGGTTACTAGGTAAGTAAGGTGCTATAAGAGATAGTTCTAGATATAGTATAGGGATAGGACCTATTATAATCCTTATCACTTCTATTATTATATATCCCACTGATTAGGACCCTTAAGGTATTTAGGAGGGTTATAGCTAACTAAACCTAGGAACGTTAAAAGCAAACATATACCGTAGTTTCACTGCCATGGATACTAACCAGTATGTATATTTAAGGTTAAACACGCTGTAAGAATTAATTCGTGAATCTAAGAGTTAATTGTAAACCTTAGCTAATAATAGAAGCTAGCTACTAGGTATGTCTTCTATAATATAAGAGTAGTTAATAGTAAGTTATTATTTAGCCTAAGGGTTAGATTTATCCTTTAGTACTAACATAGGTTCTGCACACTAGTCTAACATCCTCCTATTTATAGCTATAGTATACTTATATATCCTAGACTTAATTCCTTTAGTTACTAACTAATTTAGCTAATACTATTAAGGCTCTAACCATTATCTCTTTAGGGATTATGCCTAGGGTTTCACATTTTCCTTTATTCAAGGTACGTGCATATAAAGGTCTATGGCTAGAATATTAGTAATAGATAAAGTATTTAAGTCTCTATAGGTATAAAACATCTATATAATCTCTTCCACTATAGTCTTAGGGACTAGAGGACCTAGGGTTACTCTATAGCCCTTAAACTAGGAAGATACTTCTTCTATAGGAACTTCCTAATCTATTTCTCTTCTTTATACTCTTTACGCAGTTAGAAACGGAAAAGCTAGGGGCCCTTATACAATTAGTCCTAGCTAATTATCTTTTATTAGCTTAGATATACTTCTATAGGTACTAACCTCTAAAAACGCAGGACTCTTTTTAAGCAAATTCACTTCTAATAAGTATACACAGAGACTAAGCTAATTTATAAGTTAATATTTCTCACGCACTACTATAGGATAGGTGATTTAAGGGGCGTGCCTAGCGAACTACACTAAGGGTTTAGCCTAGAAATAAATAAAGGGGACTTCTAGTAAGTCTTTGCTTAGTAGTTTATCCTAGGATAATAGATTTAGTTTTATAATATAACTAGGTTATTCTAGGTGACTTAGTTTTCCGAATTATTAGAGTCTTCTAAATCTAATAAGGCTTTATCTAGCAATATATCTATATTATCCTAACCTGTGTATTATTTTAGGATTAAAGGCTTAGCTAGGCAGAGCATGACTTTCTGTTAATCTAACAGAGCTATGGAAGGCCCTTTAATAGAAATAGGTTTGTCTCCTTTCTCTTTAACACTAATAGATAACTCTAAGTTTCTAATGTTAAACCTCGCGCCTATATTATAGAGCCACGGAAGCCCTAAGATTAGGATAGTTTAATTTTTAGGCTAATTGTCTGGAGTAATAATAGCCTACACTAACCGAGTAACCCTATGGTAAGTTACCTTTATTATCACAAAGTGAGTGACTATGTTCTCTCATCCGTTAGCGTTAATTATCTATAAGCCTTAGAATCTAACTAATCCTAAATCATAGACTAGTATGTTCTCTTCTAAGATAAAGGCGCGAGATATAATATTAATTTTAGCTCCCTAGTCCGCTAGTGCCTATCTAGGTTTAAAATTAAATACCTATTCCTTTTAAAATCCTATATAAGCTTAAATAGTAATTCTAAATAGTTTTACACTAGACTAATGCTCTTAAAGAAGTTCTATGTTATAGTTATTAGGGATTAGAGTTTTTAACCTTTTTAGAGACTATTTAAGCGGAGTTAGCCTTAAGTAAGAAAAACACTATCTTCTTCTTAGGATATTTCTTTAAAGGAGTTATTACTTAAGATAATAGTTTTTAAAATTGCTTTATTATCTCTAGACTAATCTGCTATAGGTCTATTAATAAGATTAGGATAGAAATGCGGCTTACTAGAGCCTTCTAGTTAATAGGGCCTAAACCCTTATATCCCTAAATCTTACTTAAAGCCTAAGCATTCTGTTTAATCACCTTCTCTCTCACTAGGGGGTAACTTTAGGGGTTAATCCTATCCTTAATAATATCGCTAATTGCCATGCCTTTTCGTTTCTTTAAAGGTAGCTTAGCTTTTATAACAAGGGTTATAACCTATAAAGCTCCTTAGGTAATAGATTCTAATATCTCTTAGTTAGCTATTTTTAAGCTTTTTAAGAGTAGCTTTAGTGATTTATCTTTATCTATAACATCTTCTACCTAGGCGTTTAGATTAGCTCTTCTAACCCTAAGTTTCTATAAGTTAGCAGTTATAAACTACTATAAGCTTAAGGGCTTTCGCTTAAGTTAGCTAAGGTAATAATCCTTAGTTACCGTTAACTCTATAATAGTTCTAGGTTTAATTAGAGCATACTAAGCTCCTATAGCGGAATTATAGCTAATTTCTTTAACGACTCTAGACGCATTAGCATTAGTGTGCTTATTACTAGTTAGATATACCTAAGCAGACCTAGTATAAGCTTATCTAGGGACCTATAAGTTATTATTCTAAGGAGGAAGGGTTATTAACTTTAGCTAAGCGGATTCCCACCGCTATAGTAAGTTATTCCTAGTTACAGTGTAATTTATAGTATAGTGCCTAGCAATACTACACTTAAAACAGGCACCTCTGTAAGGTAGCGGCATAGTGCTATTAATATACTAGTTCCTTAACTTAGATGCATGTTATGGACTAGCCCTAAGGCAAAGCTATAGGCTATCGTGATAATATTAAGAAACTTAAGGAAGGAAGGAAAAGGAGGATATTACGGATCCCGTACGAGCCCCTTATATCCCCTAGTTAGCTTATATTAGCCCCCTTCCCTACTCCCTACTTATATATTAACACTAAGGCTTAGGCAAAGCCTAAGCCCTTACATATACCCTTACTCGCCCCTTCCTTACCTATTTATATTAATATTATTATAAATCGCCCCTTACTAGGTGATTGTCTATGCCTGCCTGTTTACGCGTTATGTTTAATATAGCGCTATACCTCCCTTATTGCCTTTATGTCTCTCTATACTCTTACCCTTATATTTACTATAGATAACTATTTAATAATTCCCTTATTAATATAGTGTGTTTAAGTTATGTGTGGGTAGGGCAATAGTATAACCCCTTATGATTAGTTTGCATGCGTTTAACTTAAGTATTATGCCCTACTATAACTTATACCCCTCTATTATTATTATTATTATTATCCCCCTTACCTATTTATATCCTACCCTACCCTATAGTTACACATATAAATATCCTACTAAGAATCCTATCTAATCTAAACCTTCCCTTAATAATAACTATCCCCTTCCTATTATAAACCTATCTTACTGCTTATTCTTTCTCCTACCTTAATCTATTATTATCCTATTCTTAAGCTACCCTTATCCTTCCTATACCTAATAGTATTATACCTTATTATTAAACCACTCTTCCCCTAACTAGCCCTAGTCTAGTTCCCCTAAGACCCCTTTTACCCTACGTTTAGCTTAGGCCCTTAGGGAGTTTCTCCTAGAAGAAGACTTTAATAATAAGTAGTATACTGCCTCTAAAGCGGTTTTTATCCTTATAGGCTATATATTAAATAGGCTCTTACTATAGGTATACTAGAATATTACTCCCTAAGTCTAGCGAGTCCTATCCCTCTTACTAGGAAATTATATTACCTATGTTTAGTTAACTAGGTTTCTATCCGCTAATCCTTACCTCTAATGCGCGTTAAAAGATCTTAAAAAGAGATTACTATAGGGATATATATTATCTATCCTAGGGTCCCTTAGACCCTAACTTAAAAGCAAAAATACTAGTTCTCTCCTAGCACTATTATGCTCTTATTGCCTATTAGACTGCTCTTCTATAAGAAGCCTAATTTAACCTAGCCCTTATCTAGTCCTCTCTTAGACCCCCTCTAGTATTATCCTCCTTTACCTTAAATATAACTAGGAATAAAGTAATTCTATATAACCATAGTAGTCCCTTAACTAGCTATAGTATAGGAAATTAAATATAATAAGTCACAGGCGTTCTATTCTAATAGAACCATTAGATTATAAGCGGCCTAGCTACTATCTATTAAGAACTTTATAGTAATAGTACTCCTAGCAGGGCCTCCTAGGGTCTATCTAGTATATCCTATATTATTAAAGCTAGTAACATTTCTCCTTCTCGCTAGTAGCGTAAGCGCTACGCCTAGAATATAAGTAGTAATTATAATAAATCCTATTATACCCGTAATACGCCCTATAACCCTTAAGACTCCCTCTCCTATTAAATAAGTTAAGCCTATAAGTTAACCCTCTAGAACCCCTATTAGACCCTAACTAGGTCTTACTAGCCCTAAAACTTATATAGTAATCCTCCTAGAAGTAAGGTAAAAGACCTTACTATAAATACTAATAGTAAGGAGAAGGGTAAGGATAAGTATAAGTATTCTAATATATAAGTAGGAATAGAAAGTAAAAAGGGTATAACCTAGGTCCTATATATAATCTCCTTTTAAGGATAAGTTTTATTAAATTAAACTAGTCTATTATTATATTATATATCCCCTATTCCTTTTTAAACTTATCTAGTGCCTATATATCTCTTATATTTTCCACTAGTTCCTATATTAGTTACGTATATCCTACTTACTTTATAAGAGCATTCCGGTTCCCTCCCTTACCTAGTGTGTTTTAAGCTACTAAAATCCTTTCTATATAGTATTCCTTTATAAGTTTAGGGTTATTCTCTATTAGAACCTATTCTAGGCCTAGCTAGGAGTCCTATAACTATTAGCTTAGGAGAGGGTTTATTACTACTTATTTAATAAGATTTACGTGGAAAACTAGATATATGCCCTTTAGGACATTAAGTTAAATAGTAAGTAAAGTTAAGACTTTAACTATAGTGTACTTAGCTACCACCTAGTTAAGTTTACGTAAGGGCTAATTAGTTTTAATATTCCTAAGTAATAACCACACTTTATCCCTTATATAGAATTATTCCGCTAGATATTGTAAGGCTATAGAGGCATCCTACTGTTATTACTACGTATATATAATAGTAGCCTAGGCAAGAGATATACCCTCTTAGAGGTATTCTAGGAAATAAATAGCTCTCCCTTTTAATATAGTTACTAATAGGACTATATCTAACTATATTTAAATAGGTTATAAGTTATAACTATATAGGAGTTTATTTAGGCTTACCCCTATAACTAAAGAGTTCCTATTATTAATTACTAGCTAGTAAGCTATAAGGTGTTTAGGCTAGTTATACTATAAAAGGAAACGTATACCTATAGTATTACCTATACCTCTTAGTTTATTCTCTCTATGCTACTATTAGTCTATAGGTAGTAAGAGGTAAAAAGGAGCTAGTCTATACTAACACTTAAATATAATATTATCTAATAGTTCCTAGCTAATTAAAACCCTTATCTATAATAATTAATTAGGAAATCCTAGAACCATTACTAAACTATTTTAAAATATTCTATATATACCTTAGCTATAATAGAAGTTATTACCTCTAGCTACATAAACTTAGATAGCCTATCTATAATAACTATAAGGAACTATAGTCTCTCTAGGGAAGATATTAGTAAGTTTATTATAAAATCAATAGAGATTTATAACTAGTATCTATTAGGTATTAGTAGTGGCTTTAGCAAGCCCTAGTAGCGTTACTAACTCTTATAACTACCCTAGCAGAAATAATTATAGATAAACCTACCTATATCCTAAGCTATTCTATCCTAGTGGAATTACTATTATAAAATCTAAAACGTGGTGTTATGCCTTAGGTGCCCTATTACTAGTAAGTTATAGGATTGCTAGATAAGGGTTATTATTAAAGGCTCCTAGGCTAGGACCTAGGTTTAACCCTAAACTAGAGCGCCCTATATGCGCTAATTATATAATTCGCTACCTATTCTCTTATTATTACCTCTAGGGAAACTTCTATACCCCTTCCTATATAGCCTATAAATAGATAAGGTAGGTTAGGTCTAATAAAACTACCTAGTCCTAAAGAGTCTAAAGATATTTTATTATAAAGAGGCATTCCCTAGTAGTAGTAAAGCTACCTAGGGTAAGAATAGACCTAAACTAGAGTCTATCTAGGTCCTAACGTATAGTTATAAGAGTGCTATAATAGTAATAGGTTATAGGATATATTCTATTCTTAAAGGCTTACCTGCCTTATCCTACTCCCTTTAAGAAAGGGCATTTAGTTATTATGCCTAAGCACTAGGTTTATAACGTAAATAGAAGTTAAATAGGGAGAGAATATCTACTTACTATGCTTAATATTCTATTATAAGGTAAGGAGTAGTAAAGTACTCTAGGTTCTTATAATCTATATATATTATAAATAGGCATAAGATACCCTATAACTCCGCTAATTATGCCTTAAGGTAAGATATAATAGCTAGTAGTTCCTTATTATAAATAGTATAGTTCCTTTAGGGGCTATTAAGCTTATAGAGTAGTAAGTAACTAGATATAACACACTATTAAGGCCTTCCTATAATAGGTAACCCCTAAAGCTATACTAGAGTAATTAGCTTTTACTACTATATCCTAATTAGGGTCCTATTATATAAGGACTAGGTGTTTAATAAATAACTCCTTTAATTATTTAAAAGCATTATTTTCCTCTAGGCCTTATTAAAAGAGGATGTTCTTTCTAGTAAGCTAGATTAGGAAGCTACTATTTTAGAGAAGTCCTTAATAAAGTTATAATAGAAGTTTATAAATCTAAGGAAGCTATAGACCTCCTATAACTTTATAGGGCTAACTATTCCCTAATTACCACTACCTTTAAGGGGTTAGGGCAAATTAAGTGTCTTACTATAATAATATAGCTAAGGTATTAAACCTCCTTTATAGCAAATACAGATTTATCTAGATCTAAATATAGGCCTGCTACCCTTAATCTACCTAGTATTAGCCATACCTTAGCTATATAATCTTTCTTTAACCCCCTAAATAGATAAGAATATTATCTAAATAGGCCGTAATAAAGTCCCCTAACGCATCCCCTAAGGATTTGTTTATATAATATTAGAACATTACTAGTATACCTACTAGGCTAAATAGGTAAACTAGCTATTTAAACAGTCTAAATCTAGTGTGAAACGCTATAAGATACTCCTATTTTTCTACTATATATAGCTTATAAAACGCTAAGCGTATATTTACTTTTATAAACTAATATGCTTAGGATAAGGAATAGAGTGTTTCCTTAATTAATAGGAGGATAGCAGTCTTATGCTATTATCTTATTAAGTGCGTAGTAGTTAATGTAAAACCTCTAATTACTATTTGCCTTTTTAACTAGTAGAATAGGTATTACTACTAAAGAGAAGCTAGCATAGATCTATCCCTTATCTATAAGGTTAGTAACTTAATGCCTAATCTCTATTAGCTAGTCCTAGGGTATGTTATATAAAGGTCCCTATAGGAGTGCTAGTTATAATCTATTCGCGTTCTTTTAAAGGTAAATATAGTAGTCTAATAAGCCCTTATATAGGGGTAAGCTATTTGCTTTTAACTTATTAAATAGGTCTATAAAGTCTATAAGCTCCTAGGTAGTGCTAAGGTATTAAGCTATTCTAGTTTTAGTCTTAGAGTAGAAAGTTATAATATTATTATAATTTCTTTTAAGCTTATAGTAATAAACCTTATAGTAGTATCCTTTTATTATTATATATAGTATGCCTCTGTAGCAAATAAGGAACTAATTATCCCTTATATTAGTGTCTCTATAGTACGCTCTAAGGATTTTAAAATATATAGGCCCTTAGCTATCCTAATAACTAGCTATTGCTTTACTATATAAATTACTATATTATAGTGTTCTAACTATAGCATCCTAAAGATTATATTATAGGTTAAACCTAGAATAACATAGAGGTATACTAAAGATTCCTAGCTATCTATATTAATCTAGGTATATACTATATAAGTAATAGATAAGGTTTCCTTCCTTACTTACTTTCCTTTTCTTTCTATTTCTACTATAGTTTAAACTTATCTTTATTTTAGTAATTAAATAAGCTCTAGGTTTAGCTACTACGCTACTAATTCGCTAATAGCGCTATAATAATTATAACTATAATTAATTTAAATATAGAGATACTTATATATATTAAAGAGTATAGGGACTAAGAATAGTGGTTAATCTATATACTATTTAACTCCCTCTTCTAACACTATGCACTAATTATAGTTAAGATTATCTAGCTAGGCTAGCTAGCCTTCACGCCCCTATGTAAGCCTTTGCTTAGTGGCTACTTATTTTCTAATAAGTAGGTCTTAACCCCTTTATTCTTACTATCTATCTCTGCCCTATAGGTATTAATACGCACTCTTAGTTAGTAAGGTAGGAGTAGAGGGCACTCCTATATTTAGTGATCCTTTAAGCTATAGCGTAAATAATACTTATCCTTATAATACCTAGTTATTTCCTTTACTATAACCTACTTAGTATATTATAGTTTAGTTATCTTCCTTAGTTTACCCTTTTTCCTCTCTAGCTTCTTACGTTTACTTACCTAAGTTCCTACCGCGTAAATACTTATTATTAGTATATTACTATTATAATTAACTTAAGGAGCTAGTGTCTTAACTAGGATAGGCATATAGTAGGAATAAAACTTTTCCTCTAAGGCATTAGCCTTAATATTAACTATAATACTATAGAATTAGCTAATTACTAAAGAGTAGTCCTTATAGTTTACCCTTTACTAATACTATACTCCTTTATATGCTTATTAAGTATATATTAAAGTTTTGCTAGTTTTACCTAGCTTACCTATAAGCTACCTCTTACTAGGAAAGCTTCTATTTAAAGCAAATAAAGAATAAGGTAAATACCTCCCTAGCCCTTATTTAATATAATTAAGTTTAGTAAGGGCTATTTCTTATTAATAAGGGTTAGTAAATATAGATTCTAAGTAATCTAGAAAGGAGGTAGGTTTATAATTATATTTATAGCTTATTTTAAAGAATACTATAATACAGGGTTAGACCTTAGGCCCTAAGTTCTAGTATATAAACATCCACTAGTCCTTATTAGCACTAATAAAGTCCTTGTTTACTACTAGTTTATACTCTATAAGAA
Source organism: Epichloe gansuensis (assembly GCA_023658505.1). Classification (NCBI taxonomy): domain Eukaryota; kingdom Fungi; phylum Ascomycota; class Sordariomycetes; order Hypocreales; family Clavicipitaceae; genus Epichloe; species Epichloe gansuensis. The sequence goes on from CP098283.1 coordinate 130,915, forward strand.
TCTTCTAGGAAGTGAACGTAGCCTTATTACTATTATAAGGGTTACTTATTAGGATTAGTTTCTATCTAATCTAGGGTATAACTAGCGGTGTGACAGGTAGGACTAGGAAGGGAATCTATTTAGGTTAAGCCCTTAGGGACTGCTTTATTTTAACCTATTTATATAGCGTTATAATTTCCCCTTATTATTATTTAATTATAAGTTAAAGTAATTTAAGTTAGGCTAAGAGAGCCTCTATAGGTAGAGTGGTGTCTATTAGTAGTGTTATACTTCCCTAAGAATATTAGTCTCTAGGGCATAGCAAATCCGCTATGTCTATTATGTTTATTATGTCTATAACGTTTAATGCACTTATTACGTTTTTAGTAGCCTTCTTTAAGGCTAAAGGAAGTTTCTTAAATATTATAGACTAGCCCTAAGGCAAAGCTATAGGCTATTGTGATAATATTAAGAAACTTAAGGGAAGGAAGGAAAAGGAGGATATTACGGATCCCGTACAAGCCCCTTATATCCCCTGGTCGGCTTATGTCAGCCCCCTTCCCCACTCCCCACTCGCATGTTAACACTAAGGCTTAGGCAAAGCCCAAGCCCTTACAATGCAGGCCTTAAATCTAATATATGTCCCTGTGGACTAAAATTTAGCGCCGTTATTAGAGCTTATAGTGCTTAGGGAGGTCCTATACTATTTAACTAATACTATAGTAAGTTAGTACTATTTCCTTATTAATTACCTTAGTTAGGCCCTTTCTAACTATTTAAGGGTTTATCCTCTATATTACCATTTCCTCTACTCTATTATATTTAAGTATAAGGCTAATTTATAGGCGTAGGAGTTTAGCTAATAGGGGAATAGGCTAATACCTATTAAACTAGTAAGGGTTTAGGGCAGTATATATCCCTAGAAACCTAAAGTAAGGTAGTAAGGGTTAGAGCTAAGTAATTAGGGCATTAATAGGAGTGGATTACCGTTTGTAACCTCCTAATACCTCTATAAACCCTAGGGGTAGCTTGTAAGCTTAAGATAATACTTTGTTAGCAGAGCACTTACTCTAGTGTTTAATAAACTCTTCTATTAGTGTTATCTTCGCGTCCTATGCTATCGATTTAGTAAGATTAGCTTTTGCCTCTAAGATAGCGATAGCTTGTTTAATAAGCTCTTAAGCTTCTTAAAGGCTATTAGCAGCTAGCACGTTCTAACTAATAGCTTCCTATATTAGAGATTTATTATATAATCCTTAAATAAACTAATAAATAAAGTTATAGAGGGTATAACTTTTAATTAAGGTAAGCGGGTTATTATTTATAACTAGCTTATCTTTACCTCTAGCATAATAAAGCATATTTAAAACCTAGGAGTAATATATAGTAAGGGCCTTACCCTCTTCCTAATATATTTCTATATTAGTACTTGCTTTTACTTCCTTATTAATAACCTTAGGAGGGTATCTCTCCTAGAGAGATCGTTAAAGAATTGCTAAGTCTATAAATAATGCTATGTTCTGTTTAGCTCTAGAGACTATTAGCCTTAGCTGCTCTAAGCTATTAAGAAATATAGCTACACTTCTATCTAGAGCTATATTAATTGCTTAAATAAAGGTATTAGGATTAACATCTTAACCCTTATTAACAGTCTTAAATGCCTATTATAGGCAACTTAACTAACGCCTAGCGAACGTTAAACCATTAAAGGTTCCGATATCCCTTAATAAAGGCAGCTTATAAGGCTCTATAGCTAAGTATCCGAATAAGGTTAGCTTTATTAATAATAGGGGTTCTAATTTCTTAAAGAAGCCTGCGAGTTAGATCATAGCCTTATCTTTAGTTCCACTATGTGGTAGTTAATCTCTTTATACTACTAGGCAGAAAAGGGATAATAACTTTAATAACTCTAAGTCTAGAGGATAAACCTTAGCGGTCTGTGGATCTCATAGAATGTCTTGTCTGCCTAGGGAATCTAGGATAAAGCAGTGTAGGGATTATAACTAGGGATAGGTAGCTAAAATAACAGGGGGAAGTGATAACTTTCCAGGAGTGCTTAAGGAAGCCTTAATTTGTGCGACTCCTGGCGTGGTCGCCAAAATAACTGCTTTTAGGCTGCAATAGGAAACAATCAGGTCAGAACCTTTCAAGCGATTTAACTGACTATTATCTATCCTAATGATAATGTAGAAGAAAAGAAAAAAAGCTACGGTGCTCTCAGCGAAAAATTGATGTAGGTGGGGCGGGAGCTCCTTCCCCATTTCCCTGCTCGTGCCACGCCCCACTTTATCTGGCCCTCGGAACTTAGTCATGTTATCTATGTAAATCAAACAAGTACATATTGTTAGCGCGCCTTTAAAGGGACATTCACAAAGCTCGCAGCCGCTTTGGTTGTTGTTTCTCTTTATCGTTAACTGATCCGCGAGATGATTTATTCGCCCGCTGGATCTGTTGCATCATGCGTTGGGGAATTAATTTGGACTCGTGGAAGTCAATAATCAAGATCCGACGGAGCTCAGTGTTCCAGAGTATATTTTCGCGTCGAAGGTCCTCATGAATAACGCCCAACCGGCGAATTTCCTTTACTGACCGCTTGAATTCTGCCCGAAGCTCCGATCCCGCCCCGATCTCTCCCGGGCTCTCACCTCCCCAGCCCATGACTAACATATGACGGATTTCTCCCGCCCCGTGAAGAAAATAGTATCTTGATAGGTCAATTGTTCCCAGAAAGACAGTCACCGCAGATGCTTGGGCTTTTGTAACATCCGGTAAGCGTCTGCCTCACGAGAAACTTCTGGCCAATAATCTGTGGTCGTTCCTTTCCCAACCACGGTATAGCCGTAAGTAGCATATGTTAGCTTGAACGGCGCGCCAGATCCCCGCAACGCCCAAACGGCGTGCAATTTCGATCGAGATCTCGGTCCAGCTGCTCCTTTAGTGAGCGCACCAGCTGCTCCGCGGTGATGGGGTGTATCATGGTCTTTTCATTTTGTTGATGAAGTTTTACATTTGGACATTGATCATCCAGAGCGCCTCCATGTTGCAGGCCAAGCAAACAATGCAGCGTGCAAAACTTGGCGTCGTGTTGTCTTGGAGTATAGTCTCTACCACCCTGAAAACTTTGTGAGCGGGATGGTGATTGTGCAGACAGGAGACTTGACTAATTTCACGCTTGCGCTGTGACACTGCTGGATTCGTGTCTGATCCTGATGAGTCCGGTGATTCTTCACGATGCTGCTCGGCTTCCGGCGGCGCACAAGAAGCCCGGAATCTCGCTGGCACGCGTCGACCTTCCGCCGTGGGTGATTCCATTGATGGAGGTGAGGATGGCTGGTACTCTGAATCAGGATTCGGGCTCCCGTGGTCGGGATCAGAATTGTCAGAGTGAAGAGAATCGTTGCTCTGTTCGGCTTTCGGGATTTGACAACGCACATGGTCAAAGCTAGTCTGCCAAGTACGGAGCTGGTTTCGTGCGGAGGTTCGCCACTCTTGACTGCGTATGGGATAGCCAAAGCTCAACAGGTAGAGGCATAGCCTCCTAGCAATAGTTGTCTTCGGTTCCAGCAGATTGCAATCTTCTGGATCTACTTCTCTGTTTGGGTCGTACAGGTGGTAGTGTAAAGTGCTAGGATCATCGTGAGGAACCCAGAAATGAATTTCGCAGGAACCGTTGGTCAAATATGAGACCTCCAGGCCCTCCTGTATCATCACATGGTATTGCTGAACAATGGCGGAGCAGACGAGCCGCTCTGCATTGTATTTGAGCTTTTCTTTCTCGCCTGTAGGGGTTGTTTCGGATTCAACCATGTCATCCCACACATTCATCGGCCTCAGTCCTAAATGGATCGTACTGGTAGAGAGTTTGTGCTGTGGCTTGTATTCTCCCGAAATAATGAGGTTGTCTGTGTTATCGTCAACAACATGGATGCAGAATGCGTCAGGTCTTGGCCGGCGGATACGCGATAGCTGGCTTGCTGCGGCTTCATCATATTGAGTCTTCTCTAAGGAATTTGTATGATTCGTAAACCGGACCCCTCTCCCAAGTTTGAACTCTTCTTGAGCAGCGGGTATTTTGCATAACTCGGCTATTATGTGCCCAACATGATTGTCCACGGCAAATCGCTCGTACATCTCGAGTTCTTGTTCACTGCTAATGGCATGGCTCGTAAGCCATCAGGACAGCCCTTCCAATTCGTATCGGGACGAGAATAAGCGTGGCGTGTCCTTCTGCTAGCTGTAGGTAGCGGTAAACAGAGTCGTATACTTTCTGGTGTAGAGCGGGACAGTCCACCCAAGGTTTCATTCGTGTCGGGCAGTATTTCCCCTTGGGAAGTGGTATCGATCCCGTGGTTGAGCGAGATGGGTCGGCGGATTTCATCGGTAGCGACAGTAGCTTGTGGCACTGGTGCAGCAGTTCCACGAAAGTAGTACGTTGGCTTCGGTCCTCTCGCGTCTTGCGTCATCCTCTGCTAACTCGCGTCTCCTTTTCTCTTGCTCGAAGAGCTCTTTGTAATATTCGGAGGCGTTGCTAGACATCGAGACAGGCAGGTGAATGTAACCAGGTTGTGTTAGAACACGATCGCGTTGCGTGGCTTTGATTGCTTGCCTGCACTAATCTGAGGCTAGAAGAGAAGGGGCCCTCTATGCGCGAGTTACGGAGTATATCAAAAGGGGTTGTGGGGAGTTCACGTGACAAGGGGCCACGCTTGCCGCGGCGCGATCGCGGCTAAGCTAGCTAACCTACAAGCAAATCGCGCATATATTTATATTATTTACGCTAGATGGCAATTTATGCTCTTAACTAGTACCTCTGCGGTGATGTTGCTTTGTTATAGGAAAACCGTACTAGGTTACTAGTTATCTAGATAACTAGATAACTAGTTAGTTGCCTAGTTAGGTGAAAAACCTACTACGATTTGTTACGCTACTTACATGGTTCTAACTCGTGGGTATTTAATTCCTAAAATACCCTTTACAACAATTTCCCCTCTAACTATCTCTATCTTCTTTAATTTAGTTCCTAAATCCCTTAGTTATATAATATAGTTACAAACCCTAGCTTAAAATTAGACCCTAGAGCTCTAGGTATCCTAGCTAATTTATATAGTGAAGTAGCTTGTTTAATTCGCTTGTAATACAAGGAAAAGTGGGTCCGCGGACCTACTTTTCCTTGTACTACTGATTAGTTCAATTTTTAGAGGTGTGACTAAGACCTCTAAAAACTGTGCCCTATGCGGGATTTAAACTCATGACCTGTGACCCGGAACAGGTCTCCACAGCGTGGAACCACCACGCCACGGGGTCAAATCGCGTATAATCAATTAATGATAAATTAACAATAAATATTATACTTATTCTAATAGTTTTATATTCTTTTATATTCTTTTAATCAAGAGAGTTATTGTGTTAGGGTTAATACTATTATAAAAAATAGCTAGCCTGTTAAGTAGGGAAATACATTAGGTAATAGGAAATGCTACTTTTATAGAGAATCCTAGCTAGGCTACTCAATAATACAACAACCATTATTACCCCCATCTTTTAGGTCATGTTTCAAGGGCAGGGAATGCGAGCCTTAATCGATATAGTGTTCCACTTTATTGGATCAATCAGAGTGTGTTATACAACACTTGTACAAAAGGTGAAATTTGAAGTTGTGCAACGTAGAAAGAGACCCTAAACAATATTATATGCTTGTCAATTAATTTCGTGTATTAGCGCTTGTGGCATCGCGGTCTCTGATGAATGGGCAAACATGGAGTCCCAGAACACAAATGAACCGGCCTTCTTAGTCCACTGATCGAAGTCTTCCCCGTCTGGCAGAGCACGAGCCGCACAATCATTGATAAGACATGCGATCATGGCAAGAATGACCAAATTGAATGCTAGAAGTAGGAACTTGTGGGCGTAGGGCAGTTTGTTCCAGTCCACAGGTGTAAACCCTGGTCATATTCGAGACAAATACGCATAGTGAATTAGCTGCCTAGTCTCGCAATTACATGAGTTCAACGAAACTGAGTCAACACTGATATTGAAAACTTATAGAGCCAGTGTGAATTTCCCCGTCTAGATGGTGTAGCGTAAACATCACTAGTCATCCTTGCTGATGAACTGATGGAGTGAGATAAGGGTGCTATTCACCTTTACCCTTCTTCGAGCAGTCAATCTTGTTGCAGCATTGGTCGCCATTCTTCCAGATACAGTTGTTGACGTCGTTCTTGATGTCGCAAGGTACTTCTGTGAAGTCAAAAGCAACACACATTTGAGGATCTTGCGAGTAGAAGGTCATAGCAGGGACTTCGGCTGGGCATGCTGGTCCCACACCCTGAGTAAATCCACCGAGGCAGTACTTGCCACAGGGCCACTTGCTGATGGAGAATTTGCCAGCCAGAGCGAAGTTTGGAGTACGACCGATATGTGCGCCATTCTGTGCATTGTTCAGCCACTGACCCCGACTGGCACCCGTGGCAAGGTCTCCGTACGTGTCGCGTATATACACTTGGCTCGATGGGTTGACAGCTTGCCCGGGGTGCACTTCTCATCAGCACACAATTGGAACTTGCCGTAGCGCTGGATCATGCTATCCGGCGCAGCGTAGTAAACATTATCGTTACGGAGGCCGAGCTTATTGCCATTCTCCGCCTTGAAGACATAGCATTTTCCTATGGGATGTATATTGTTAGAGACATCTTTGCAATAGAGTTGGACTTGTGCTCACCGGTCTCAAGTCCCGAGTCACAGTGAGGAGGCTTGGGCTTCTCCTTGCAGTGCCCATCGGATCCTTCCTCTTGGCCCTCAGGGCAGACACACTTGCCGTCGACAAGAACTTTTCCATTCTTGCAGACTTGCTTGCAACTAATGCCATCCCACTTGAAGCCAGCAGGGCAGCAGTGGTACCCGTGCTCTGGAGTCCCAACCAAGTCATGGCCAGCAGCACAGCAGTCAAAGGCAGTTTCAGGGCTACCCAGCAAACGCTGACCTGTAGCACAACAGGCAAAGTACTTCTTGTTCTCCGTTAAGGCAGGCCCGGTTCCAACAGCAGCGCAAGTCTTTGTTAACTTGCATTCCAAGCCGGGGTCGCAGTCCGGGTCATCGTACTCAATCCTGTTGCCGACAATCTTGACGTTAGGACCAATCTCAAATGTGGGAATGTTCTTTTTATAGTATTTAGCATCAAGCTGAGATGCTTTAAGAAGCATGAACAGCAAAGTAAACCGTGCAGATTTCATTGCTAATGGTTGAATAAAACCACAAGGGAGTTATTTGAAGAAGTAAATGCAGGATTTGTGACGATATGAGAGTGGTATAGAGCTGGGTCTTGACGCAAGACAAATTTGCAACCACTGTGGCAGAAGGGTCTTTATGTCTTTTCTGATGGTCGTTTTTCTTCTCTTGTTGGAGCTTTTTTATCAAGCTCACCCCGAATGTCTGCAGTTGTGGCTTACACCGGACATCCCCTCCTTTCAACTTGGGTTGTTGACGAATGCAGGCCTGACGTCTCATGAAACTCGACTACCGGGAACCATTGGAAGAGATTATCAGGTGCGTAAACGGTTTGCTGCTGCATGCTGGGGTTTGCAGGGGCTGAGTTGTATGTATTGACCGGGTTCGACCTGTTATGGAGACAAGACAAGATGCTTTTGAGACAATTGCTCAACTGAGACTGCCATTTGTCAATTCAACTACTATGTCAAAATGGAAGGCAACTGTGCTCCGAAATTCTATAAGCCTCGCCGTTACACCACATCATCACGGCTTGCAGCTTGCAGCCTCGCAGCTCAAAGGGTACTCCAGCTCTGGAATTGGGTCACTAAATGCGCATATCGCGTTAGTCCTAATCCAGAGGGACAGTGCCCATACCTAATTCTAGTGCGGCTTGCGTTTATTAATTTTTGCTATTAATTAAGATACCTATATATTATATCTTCTATAATTATATAAAATAGCTATATCTTAGGGGAGATGATATAATAGTAAAGGGTATTTAAAAGAGCCTTATTATATTACATCCTTACGTTACATTAGTACATTACTTTATTGCGTTACATTATCACATTACTTTGTTGCGTTACATTATTACATTGCTTTATTGCGTTACATTATGACATTGCTTTATTGTGTTACACTATTACGTTACGTCATTGCGTTATGTTATAAGGCCTTTTGGTAATAAATAGGAAGTGGGAATTCTATAGAAGAGGTTATAAGTATTATCAGCGTTGTAGTGCTTCTCCGCTATGGTCATTCATGTGAGACAAAACAATTTAAATGCTACGCCTACGGTCCACCCTGGTCCAAAAGGTCCGTGATAATTATGGTAAGGCATGTTACCGCCCCCGCAAGGTTATGGCTGGCTACCCTTTCTGTTCTCGGCCGGCTGCAGCAAGGGCCTCCAGTGCCCTTCCAGTAATACGCACAAAACTTGCTCCGAATCAGATAGTGAGCAGAGCATACCCAGCCATTATTAATTCTACCCAATTCGAGATATCCGCGGGCGAGCGTTCCGGTAGATGATGCGGGCCGGCCTTCCCTGTTAGGCAGCCACCGCCCGGCACTTTAAGCGGGACATCGATGTTACAATTGTAATGTGTGATCGCTTATATTGCTTGTTAAGTGTTATGAACTGGCCTTAGGGCAACTGCACGTAAGCGTTCTAAGAGATATTATTATCCTTAGAGAGGAAGGATTAGACTAAGCTAGATATCGCATAGGAACTAGCTTTATACCAGTGTGTGTGTGTAGGTTGCATAGGCCTAGGTAAAGCCCTAACCTATCTGCCTATAGTCTATATCCTTTACATACCCTTTCTAGACCTAAGATATAACCTAAGCTCCTAAGCTTAAGTCTATAATATACCCCCTTACTTAGGCCTCCCTTCTCCCTTTACCCTTATAGTTAAAAAGTTCTAAGTAAGTAATATATATATATAATTAGTATAGCATATTAGTATAGGTCCTAGTATAAGGCTTATATATAGCCTAGTAGGCTAAAAAATTTTCCTTATAGGCTACCCTATCCCTAGCCTTTAAAATAACTAGCCTTACCTAACTCTAGCCCCTTATAATACTAGCTTACTCTATTTTCTTACTTACCACTAGCTAATATTAAGCTTTACCTACCTAGTTATTATTACTTTATTTTTATATAATACCCTTTACCTATTAAATTCCCTCTCTCCCCTAGCTATTACTTATCTTTCTAACCTCCTATTACTAACTATTTATAATCCCTTACTAGCCTATATTTAAAGTAAGTGTATAATTAGAGCTATTCTATAGCTATATCTAGATATAAATAATCCTATATATCCCTTACTTTTTCCTTTCCTTTTCCTTTATATACCTCTATTTCTATTATCTTATTAGTTATCCGCTACTTACCTCCTTTAAATATCCTATTAATACCCTTTTTATATCTAGTCTGCCTCTTATTATATCTACTACTATTACCCTTAGTGCTATTATTACTACTACCTCTAGTAATACCCTCCCTTCCTTACTACTACCTCCTTCTCTCCTTAAAAGCTAAACTACCTTAGTAATTATATCTTAGAGAATAACTCTAATAACTCTAATAGTAAGGAGTAAGAGGTCCTATATATCTAATATATAAATAACCTTTATAATAATAGGATATAGGAGTGTATCCTAAGGTCTTACTAAGCCTATCTTCCCTATTAGCATACCTATTAATTATATAGCTAAGAGCTATACTTATATTTAGGTAACCTAAAACTAAGATATATATATAAGTATCTTATAAACCTTTTAGCTACTAGAAAAGCTATTAAGATACTAGCTATAAGGTATACTACCTTTAAAAAGGGATACTATACTATCCTAATAAAAACCTTTATTTACTATTAAAAATATTTTAATACTATTCTAGCTACTACCTATATTAATCCCTCTATAGTAATACCTCTTTTATTATCCCTTACTAGGGTAGTATATACCTAGGGCATTACTAAATTATAGGCACTTACCCTAGCCTAGTAAATAACTCTTACCTAATATAATATAATAGTAATATAGTAATAGAGTTTTTTATAGCTTATTTATAATAAATAATAATCTTACCTATATTAACTTTATCTAGGAAAATATTACTACTAAGTAATATATATTTAATAAGGCCCTTACCTACTAATTAACTACTTATTACTATTCCTTCCTTAGACTAAACTAGAATAACCTAGCTCTTTTTCTCCTTCTACCCCTAAGAACTAATTACTTTCTAATATAGTAAAATACTAGCGCTAATATATATATAAAGTAAAGAAGACTAGATTTACTTATTCCTTAGTAGTTAAATAAAAATATACTCTTTTAGGCCTATTATATATTATTATATTACCCTATTATACCTTAAATCTATCTAGTACCTCTATATCTTATATATTTTCTAGTAGTTTCTAAGTTAGCTATATATATCCTTTTTATTTTACTAGTATATTCTAGTTTAATCCCTATTCTCTTATATTCTTAGCTACTAGTATTTCCTTAACCTAATACTCTAAGAGATTAGGTGTTAGAACAAGCATGATATCAATCGCGGCACGCAGCCGCAATTACCCGGCAAAAGGTCGGGCCGCGAGGGGCGCGCGCAACGCGCGCCCGTGAGAGGTGGCCTTATATATAACTTATTAGCCTGCCCTCTAATTAGGTAAGGACCTATAAGTTATATAACCCACAAAACGCACTGCGTTTATGGTTACTTCTTATAATCTAAAAAGCCTCTCTTTTCCTCTCTTTTATATATACTTATAACTAATTAATTATAATACCTAGAATAGAAGAATAATTCCTATTCCCTAGGCTATAATCCTAACATTAGGCACCTATAATACTAACACTAATTAGTGGTTAACTTTATAGATAACTGTCAGGAGCAGAACAGCGACGGCATCCATGAGGGTGGCGACGGCATCCATAAGGGTGGAACCCAGCGGGGCACGGAGCTAAGGGCTAGCTGCGGGCTAGTCACGTGAGAGCTATAGGCTATTTAAAGGGGCTTTCCTACAAACAAAGGGAAAGGGCTAGAGATTAAACCTTTAAGCACCTACCCCTAGCTAGCAGATTAATAGCTATAACACTTTAATCTAACCTTTACTCTATTATTCACTCCTAAGCCAAAAGCCTTAATAAATTAATCTCTCTTCCCTTTAGGGCAATAGACTATTGGTTAGATTAAGATATCTAGAATTCATTATATAGCAACCTAATTAAGTGGTAGCTATAACCACGCTATAGATAAGCAGGAGAATATTACACCACTAAACCTAACTAGAGTAGTCCACTAGTCCCTATTAGATAACTAGCAGAGCGGAACACTTATTAATAACAAGGAGGTAACACTAAATTAGCGCCTTAAAGAAGCAGTGACCTAGATATACATTATAGAAAAGAGATAGAAACTCGCTTACTTATAGCGAAACCTATAGATAATAGAAGAAGCCATATCCTTAGGTAACTTAAACACAGGACCTATAAATACCCCTCCTTTAGCACCTTAGGTAGCACCTATTACATAGCAATATAGCCTTGTAAAGATATAATTAAAAGCACTTATATATAAAGGGGATACTTTTAAGAGTCTTTAGAATTTCCTAGCGGATTTAAACGTAGCTTTTACTATGGATTATAGAACCTTTATGGATAATATAACTAAGGTTACCTACGCTAGCAGCTGCCTAGCAGATAACGCAAAGCGATAATAGATGCGTTATGTAGCCACGGATAGTTATGTAAATTACCAGGGTTACACCTAGGACAGATTCGTGGATTAGCTAAAGATAGGAACTATGGATAAGAATGCATAGTGCTTAGAAGCAATAAGGATGTTAATAGGTCTTAGATAAGAAAATCACTAATTATTCTAGACGTTTATAAAGATCTAGGGTAAGGCAAAGGCTAAGCTGCCTGAAGTAATTCCTAAATGCCTATAAATCTGTATGTTTATTAATAGCCTTAATAACGCTATAAAGAAGCAAGTACTTAGCTAGGAGTTCCTAAGAGTTAGACTTACCTAGTAGGCTAAGGAAGAAAGGCAGAGGTTATAACTAAAGGAGGCTAATTAAGCAATTAAGGTAATAATAGTTAAAAAGATAATAACGTTTTACTTTACTAGAAAGGCCATAGCAACAAAGCAGTAATAGAAAGACAAATTCGCCGTTCATATGTTTTAAGTGTAGTAAGCCAGGACACGCTTCACTAAGCTACACTAAACTAGATTATTCTATTTATAAGAGAAGCAACCACATAATAGAGACGCATAAGACTAGCTATAACTAGGCTAGAGATAAAGACCTATTAGACTTAAACAAGACCCCTATTAGCTTAGTGTAACCCTAGGAAGACGCTCTTATTAAATCATTACCTAAAGATCTAAGACTAAGAGTTAAGGTAAAGTTATAGCAAGAACACAAATAGGTAGCTACGAAGGCACTATTTAACCCTAGCGTAACCTATTTAATTATCTACCTAAAGTTACTAACGGTAGTTAATTAGGCTAACGTAAAAAGGATAACATAACCCTTAAGAGTGCTGCCCTTACTAAAATTAAGCATTAAGGGATCTTATTGCAAACCTTATTAATTAAGGATAGCATAGGCTACGTAAGAATGTGTTAAGTTAGCTGCTACGTAGCAGATACTAGTGAAGACCTATTATTAGGGTATAACTAGGCAGTTACATATAAACTAGTGATTATGTCCTAGATAGATAGTTACTAGAGATACCCTATTATAAAAGAACATCTTAGACTAGCAGTAGGGATGTAATAGGCATGTAAGGAGGTAAAACGCGCTTGCATTAGATTTATCTTATAGGGGATAATAACTAAAATTATATAAAAAGATAATAATATCTTAATAGTAAATAAAGATAGGCCCTATAATAACCTAGTAACTATAGAGATAAGCGGAGCCTACAAGTTAACTATGTAAATACCCTAAGCCTATAAGGAGTTTAAGGATATCTTTTAAATAAACTTATAGGTATTCTCCTTATACTAGGTGGCTGAACTTATGCTATTAAATTAGAAGAGAGGAAAACGCCCTATAGGGACTAATATATAATTTAGCAGAAAAGGAGCTAGAAGTGCTCTGTAAGTACTTAGCGAGCGCATAGCGAAAGGGATGGATTTAAAGATCCATTAGCCTAGCTAGAGCCCTGATATTATTTATGCTAAAGAAAGGAGGAAAATTATGCCTTTGCGTGGATTATAAAGCCCTTAATAGGATTACTATTAAAGACAAAGCGCTATTACCGCTAATTATAGAGATCTTAAACTAATTAAAGGGAGTAAAGGTCTATACAAAATTAGACCTTAAAGATACGTACTATTAGCTACGTATCCGCGAGGGTAATGAGTGGAAAACAGCGTTCTAATGTAAATATGGTTACTTTAAATATCTTGTGATACCTTTTAGGCTAGTTAATGCACCTATAACCTTTTAAGAATATATTAATAATGCCCTTAAAGGCCTTGTAGATACGATTTGCGTTGTGTATTTAGACAATATCCTGATCTATAGTAGCGATATAGCCACGCATAAGGGGCATGTGAAATAAGTCCTTTAGAAGCTCTAAGAAGCAAGCCTCTTTGTTAACCTAGAAAAGTGCAAATTCTTATGTAAGGAGGTCAAATTCCTAGGCTTTATTATATCTAAAGAAGGAATCGCGATAAAGCCCGCTAGAATTAAGACAATAGTAACTTAGCTAGTACCTTACAGCGTCTTTAATATCTAGTTATTCCTAGGCTTTATAGGATTTTACAGACGGTTTATTAAAGGCTATAGCAAAATAGTGGTCCTATTAACTAATTAACTCTAAGGAGACTAACTAGCAAAGTTTAAGCTAGATCCTAATAAGTTAGCTGCGTTTAGGGAGCTATAAAAACAATTCTAAGAGGCGCTAATTCTAGTGCACTTTAATCCACTAGCCCTATTAAGGGTTAAGACAAATGCCTTAGGACACGCACTTAGGGCTATCCTAGCGTAGTTAGTGCTAGGTTACTAGCACCTAGTGGCATATATATTAAGAAAGTTAAATAAGATAGAGCTACGCTACGTAATACTAGATATAGAGTTGCTAGCTATCTAAGAGGCATTCTAAACTTAGAGGCACTACCTTACATACTTAACGCATTTAGTTATAGTGGTTATAAATCACTTAAACCATAAGTACCTAGCCACAAAGCCAAAGTTAACTAGTAGATAGGTTACTACGCTAGATAAACTCTATCTATTTAACTTTATAATTAAACATAGAGTAGGTAAGTTAAACCCTGCTAACGCTCTGTTAAGGAGATTAGATTATATAAGTAAAGAGAGAAAGGCAAAGGCAGTGTCCTTATAATTACTAACCTTTCTTACTAAATTTGCAAATAACGCGCTATAAGAATGCTATAATAGAACTGCTAGCATCTAGTGCTCTAAGAAAACGCGGCGTGTTTAGTTTGTAGATAATAGGCTATAAGAATACTATAATAAAACTATTAATGTCTAGCGCTCTATAAAATCACCCCTTACTTATTAACTAGATAAGGATAGACTATATATAAGACTAGACCCACTAGCTAAGGAGTTACTCCCTAGCGGTAGTGTATTAGCTAGGGTCTCCTTAATTTTAAAGAAACCTAATAGTCTAGACGCACTCTAAGGATATTATTATAGCATAGGGGACTGCATATAAGACTAAGCCTGCTAGCTAAGGAGTGGCTACCTAGCAGTGGTATAATAGCTAGGGTCTTATTAATTTTAGAAAAGCCTAATAGTCTAGACATATTCTAAGGATATTATTATAGCGTAAGGGGACTGCATGTAAGACTAAGCCTGCTAGCTAAGGAGTTACTACCTAGTAGTGGTATAATAGCTAGGGTCTTATTAATTTTAGAGAAGCCTATTAGACTAGACGCGCTTAATATAAGCGTTATAGTAGGGAATAGACTACATATAAGACTAAATTTACTAGCTAAGGAGTTATGACCTAGTAAATGCATTATGGCTAGGGTCTTAGTGGTATAGAGAACCTCTTCTAAGTTAAATTCCGCTGTATTTATAGAAGACGTAGAATTAGAACCCTAATCTAAGTCTTACTTTTAGATATATAATAAAGGGATGCCTTTATTATGAAGAAGAGGGCGCTGCTATTAAGCGGTAACCTAGATGTGTTGTAAACATAGTCTATTAGACCCTCTAAGCTATTAATGTTTAAAAATCAAGTTTTTATCCTATAGGGAATAAGAAAAGAAATCCTACTACTAATTTATAATAACCCTACTACTAGATATTAAGGAGTTACTAGAACTCTTTAATGAGTTACTAACTAATATTTTTAGCTAGGAATAAAAAGAGATATTAAGGTGTATATATATACTTATATTAGCTATTAAGTTTTAAAACCATAAATACATAAACCTTACAGTAAGCTAGCTATGCTACTAGTGCTAGATTGCCCCTTTTAAGAATTATTAATGGATTTTATTACTAGACTCCTACTAGTTAAAGATTAGCAAGGCAGAATGCATAATATAATCTTAGTGGTAGTTAATAGATTTACAAAATATAGTATTTATATCCCTATGTCTATGTGGTTAACTAGCGATAGACTAGTAACTATCTTCCTAAAATATATTTTTAAAGATTATAAAGCCCTAGAAGGTATTATTATAGACTAAGGTTTAATATTTACTAGTGGATTTTAGAGAATATTCTACTACCTCTTAGCGATAAAGCAGCGATTAAGCACCGCGTTTTATCTATAAATAGATGGTTAGATAGAATGCTTAAATTAAGTTTTAGAGCACTATTTAAGAGCATTTATATGCGTAGAGTAGACTAATTAGGTTAATTATCTCCTAATAGCATAGTTTGCTTATAACACAAGCGCGTATACAAGTTATGGTTACATACCTATGGAAGCGCTGCAAGGGTATAACCTAAGGGGACTAGATTAAGTAGTTACGCTAATTCTAATAGTTAATAATTAAGCTAAAAATAGAGTTTTAGAATTAAAGCATAAGCATATAGAGATTAAGTAGCTATTAAGCTACTTATAGGCCCTATAGAAAAGTATTATAATTAAAAGAGAGTGCTAATAAAGTTTAATATAGGTAACTATGTCTTACTCTTAACTAAGAATATTAATCTATAATGCCCTAGCTAAAAGCTAGCTGCGAAGTACTTAGGACCGTATAAGATCGAAAAGAAGTTAGCTATTATAGTTTAGCTTATTAATTAAAGTTACCTAAAGGAACGCGCTTATATAATATTTTTAATATCATAAGCTTAGAACCTTTTAGAGGAAATCTAAGCAACGCGGTCAAAACAACCTCGCTACGAGATAACGTTAAAGAGGATTAAGAGGAATTTGAAGTTAAACAAATTATTGCCTACAAATATAATAGCAAACGGCGCAAATATTTAGTAAAATGGAAGAATTACGATAATTCTGAGAATTCTTAGGTGCTGCGTAGAGACTTTATAACAAAAGAGGTTATTAAAGACTACAAGCGGTAACTAAGCAGCTAAATCTTAACTTCTTAGCTGCTTAATTAACTCTTAATTGTAATTATAAATAATCGTTAGATTATAGCGATTTAATTAGGGAATAATTCACTTAATGACAATTTAGACTACTAAATAAATCTCGTATTTAAAGCAAAAAACTTAGCATAGACTCGTAGCTATCTAATAGCTAGACTTCAGAGACATATTTAGACTGATTTTTAGCATGGTTTCTAACTTTATTAGCCTTAGACTTATTATTACTAAAGGCTTAAACTTATAATTCCTTAGGGAGTTCTAAAGGTCTAATACGCATAGGAGAGTAGCTTAAGCAGTAGCAAACTAGCAGCGAGTTAGTAAAGAACAAGCAGCAAAGCTAATAGCACTAACCATAGGGCTATAAGTGGCTATAAACCAAAGACAATTAGTAATTTTAATCTAGGTTTCTAGATTAATAACATTAATTAGCTGCAAGAAAGCAGCGCGTTTATTGCACTTTGCTTCTTAAGAGGCCTTAGCTATAAAACACGCGTAATAAGCTTGCCCGCGTTTATTAGCATTTTTAAGGCTAAAAGAGCATTGTAAAGTTTCTTCTTAGCTTATATAAACTCCTAGTAGCGTATTAGCAATATTAAAGTAGCGGAGTAAAGGGTACTTACGTTGCTAATATAGTATAGTTCTAGAAGATTGTAAAGTATATCCTAAAGCTGTTTATATAGCTTCGTAATTTAAATAGGACACTAGTAAGGAGTTAGTAGCGATTAAGAGGCAATCCCTTAAGGCTTAACTTACCCTAATATAAGTCTTATTATTTTAAGCGTAATAATAGCATTTTAAAGAATTACCTACGAAAAGCTAAACATTAGTAGTAATAGCAGTAAGCTAGCAGCGAGTTTATACTAGAGGAGTAACTATATTTAGTTAGAGTAGGCTTTCCTTAGTAATATACTAAGGCTGTTTATCTTTATTATTATCCCTTAGAGCCACGTTCTAAATAGCTAACCACTAGGCATAACGCATGCATGGAATTTTTATTAAACTAGCTCTAAGTTAGCAATAAAAAGCAATAAAGAAGTAGCAAACTTACGCAGTCTTTAATAATTATAAGGTTCTCCCCTTGCGGGATAGCTTAATAGTGGAATCTTTAATAGCGGTAGTATAAGATATAATGGCTTAAGTTATAATAGTTAGCAGTTAATATTACATAATAGCATCGTTATAGTAGCTATTATGTTAGTAAGGGACTTACAAGTTAATAAGAGGCTTAAAGAAGAGAAAGAAAAGAGGGAAAAGAAAGAAGGAAATTGCCCTTCTTATAGGAATTCAGGCGCCTTAGATTAATCTAAGCTGCTCTAACTAGAATCTTCTATGCGTTATAACTAGTGTGTTCACAGAGATCACTATAATTCATAAGTTATTACTATAAGCTCACTGCGAATTCATTAGGCCGCTACTATAAGCTTAAAGGAAAACGGAAGGAGCAGGGTAATCTATACCCTGTAGAGTTAAGCTAATTAAAAATCGCGCTAACTAGTCTAGTTAAGAAGAATCTCTTAGGAAGAATAACCTATAAAGAGGAAGTTAAGAAGTAACTGCGACCTAGCTTCTATTAGCAGGTGGTTACTGTAAAGAAGGCTAATGTAGCCTAACGTTATTAATATTACTATATCGCTTTGTAAAAATCACTATAGTAAGTAGCGATAAAGGAACTCTTACGCTATAACCTAACCCTAAGATAGCACCTTAATGCGATTAAGGACGATTACAGTAAGAGGGGGTATTATATCAGGAGCAGAATAGTAATGGTATCTATAAGGGTGGCAATAGCATCCATAAGGGTGGAACCTAGCAGGGCACGGAGCTAAGGGCTAGCTATAGGCTAGTTACGTAAGAGCTGCGGGCTATTTAAAGGGGCTTTCCTATAAACAAAGGGAAAGGGCTAGAGATTAAACCTTTCAAGCACCTACCCCTAGCTAGCAGATCAATAGCTACGACACTTCAATCTAACCTTCACTCTGTTATTCACTCCCAAGCCAAAAGCCTTGACAATAACTATATAGTTTTTCCTAACTATAGATTAGTAAGGCTAAGTAAAAGAGATAGCTACACTATAAACCTGCCTTATAAAATAGAAGGGCCGCTAAAAGCATATATAGTTATGCTAAGGAAGTCTAAGCACTCTCTTATAATATAAAAGGAGCCTTATAACTCCTAAGATCTAATATCCTAAGACCTTATAAAGACTTTAAAGCTATTAAAGAATTAAGGCCTAGTTAGTAACTAGTCTAACCTATCTTTAATTACTTAGTTAGCATATTTTACTATATACCTAACCCTTAGAAGGCACTCTCTTATAATAAGAAAGGAGCTTATTACTCCTAAGATTTAATATCCTAAGAACCCCTAAGGAATAAAGATAATAGCTATGCTTATAATCCTTTAACCTACTATATAACTAATACTATACCTCTATTCTATTCTCTTATAATAAAGATAAGAAAGTTAAAAGCTTCTTAATAAGGAGAACTATTAAAAGTCTCTCTCTTTAGCCCTAACTTTAGTAATACTAAAGAAAGCACTAAGGTTAAGAGAGACTAAAAGGCAAAGGTTTATAAGTTAATAATTGTGATGATCTAGGCTTTGCCTAGACCTAGCAATATAGGTGTCAATTGAACAAGTAAGAGAGACTTGTTTAATACGTATCCTTTGCCCGTGGCGCAATGGATTGGGCATTCCACCCGTGCGTGCGCGCTTGACACCCGCGATAGCCCCTAAGGGGCTGCACCGTAACATTTGAACAAGTCACCCCAAGGTCATAGGTTCGAGCCGGCTGCGTGCAAAGGGTTAGTTATAACAGGGCTTTTCCTAGGCTTATAGGGAGAAGGAGTCCCTAGGGGATGCGTGGTATTGCTAGCTAATAGAGAGAGAGAGAGAGATTAGGTCACATAGGTTGCATCGGAAGGAGAAGGCCACTGTGGGAAAGAGCCTATGTAATAATCTAGGCTTTGCCTAGACCTAGCAATATAGGTGTCAATTGAACAAGTAAGAGAGACTTGTTCAATACGTATCCTTTGCCCATAGCGCAATAGATCGGGCATTCCACCCGTGCGTGCGCTTGACACCCGCGATGGCCCCTGAGGGGCTGCACTGTAACAATAATCCTCTCTTAAGATATATCCCCTAGAGATATAAGACTTTATTATACCTAAGATATTATAGATAGTAAAATCATTTAATCTTAATAAAAAGGTAATAATCCTAAGGCTATTATAGCCTATATTCTCTTTAAGATAGTAGTATATTAGTCTAAGAGCCTTATTACTAGAAGCCTCTTTACTAACTTTATTAAAGACTTCTATAGATAGATAAGAGAGGTATTTATAATTACAGACTAAGCAGTTACTAAGTATCTATATAATTTCCTTCTTTTCTAAGGCATGTATATAGATATAATAGCCTGCTAGAAGATTATAGTAATGCTTAAGGAAGTTACTACTTATAAGGAATTCTAAGATTAGTAAGAAGAAGAGATATAGGAAGCTATAAGGAAGTATATACCCTTCTAAAAATGTATTAAAGACTAAGACTTCCTTAATAACCTCCTTCTAATCCCTCTAATTAGGCTAAGATTATAATATTACTAATAAAGTAATCTAGGAATCTTATAATCTTGCTAATAACATTCCCTAAGTCTAACTCTATTAGACTAATTACATAATAATCCTCTAGAAAGCCCTTATTAGAGGTATCCCCTATTAAGATAAGAAATCCTCTCTTTTACACCTCTAAGAGCACTTTTTCCCTCTAGACCTATACTAAAGTAAATAATTAATCTCGTAAAGCTTTATATAAGTAATATTTAATATAGCGTAGATAACTATAAGGTCCTTAACTTAAAGTTAATAATCTTCTAAGGGAAATATAAGATACTAGGTATTAAACCCTATAAAGCTAGGTATGCCCTTAAAGCTATGCTTAAGGGAAAAGCTTTAATATACTATTATAAGCATCTATATAAGCTAGGTAATCCTTAGGACCTTAAGACCCTTATTAGCTATATTAAGAGAAGGTTTAAGATTAATAATATAAAGCAAAGGTATCTCCTTAAATAGCAGAATACTAAGCTACGCTAGATTATATAAGAAAACCTAGATAAGTTAAAGATTAATTACTTTAAAGAACTTATAATAAAGCTTATAAACCTTTAATAAGCAGTCCTAGATATTACCTAATCTAAAAGAGCACTTTAGAATTAATTAATCTCTGCCTATTATAGTATACCTAAGTGTAAAACTTGCCTTATTAACCCTCCTACTAATCTCTAGCTATTTTATAAACGTGTAAGGATATTAATAAGAATAACTATAGAGGAATTAGATAAGAAGTATTAATTCCTATTAATACCTAATATAAAAGAGTAGTATTAGACTAACTGTAAGTATAATAGATATAGTAAGGAAGCCTATTATAGATAATTATATTTATAAGGTAATAAAGGCACTCTATAGAAGAAGAAATACTATATATATAGTAAAGAAGGCTATTAGTTAACTAAACACTCTAAGGAGAAATATAAGAAGGTATATTAACACTTTAAGAACCATTACCTTATAGAACTAATAACCCTTCCTATAATGCTTTCCTTACTTAGTATAAAGGCAAAGAGAATAATATTACTTCTTCTAAAGAAGATAAGATTTCTATATATATAATAGAACTTAGATTTAAAGAAAAAGGTAATAAAGAAGAGATACTAATAAGCTTCTTTATATAAGGCATAATAATTAATAGCTATATAACTATAGAACTTCTTATAAACTAAGTAGCTACCTATACCCTTATTAAAGAGAATCTATTTAACCTCTAGTAACTAAAGAAAGCCCTAACTACCTTCTTTCTTTAAGATTATTACTCTTTAGGTATATTCTAAGGTATTATCCCTAATACTAGGGCTATAGGTTACTTATTAGTAAGGCACCCTTAATTCCTTACCCTATAATAATTAATCCTAAAGATCTAGCTTAATAAATCTAGAGCTAGGGAGGTAATAATTTAATTCAGAAGCGGTAAGCTAATCCCCTTAATTAGATTAATTAATATGCTTACTCCCTTTAGCATTATCCTATTCTATATAATGCCTATAAACACTCCCTTCTTGCTATGTTTAGCAGATATAAACTACCTTAAGATTAACTTCTATATCTCTTAGAATATTCTTTAATAAGGTAATATTAAGGTCCCTGTTATCTAAAAATAGGGATATCCTTAGATGCTTCTGCAGAAGGAGAGATTAATTGCCTAGAGTTATCTAACTAAGATAGAATTACGGCGCTTGCATCGCTAATTTAGTTACCCTTTCGTTTACTGACTTTATAATGTGCTTTCTAAATTAGGCTATAAGGTAGATTTCAAAACCATTAGATAATTAACGAAGATCTACCACTAATGCTAATTAAATGCAGATAATTTACATTGCTTTAAATTTACCCTAAAGGATAAATGTAACTTTAACTATAAAGTAATTATGGATATTATATATCTAGATAGTAATTGCCCTATCCTCTACGCTATTAATACGGCCACCGCGTTTAATATAGCTAGATTCCTTAAAGATATTATAGTAAAGGTAACCTAGGAAGCCCTTTGCCTCTACTAGATTAATACTTACTAAGGTCCTCTAGATTAGATTATAACTAATACTAGCATAACATTTAGAAGCAAAGAATTCCGCTAATTTATGGCTTTAATATTAATCTTAATTAAAGAAGTCCCTATTAAGGCACACTATAGTATTAGTAAGGTTAAGAGATATTACTAGCCACTCTAAAGAGCCTATAATATTATCTAACACGAATGCCTATTAATATCTAAAGCTATAGCCCTATAAATAGCTATAAAAGCCCTTAATAATACTATAGGCCTAAATAGCATTATTCTAACCCTTCTTATCTTTAGCGCTTACCCTTAATCTTTTATAAGGCCCTAAGGTCTTTAGGTTAACCTCTATTAAGCCCTATAATAAAGATTATAGTAAGGAAAGGCTATTACTAGTAAAAGGTAATAACCTAGAGGTAATTAAAGGGGAAGAGTAAGAGGTATAAATTAATAATATAATGCCTCTAGCCCTCTAAAAAGAAGGCTAGGAAGACTATAAAAGAACTCTCCTATAATTATTAATTAGGCAGATAACCTTAAGGTATTTATCTTAAGTAAGAAGAAGGCAGACCTTAAGCTTATAATCTAATTATATAAGAAAGGCATAATTATAACTCCTAGCAAACCTTTTAAACTCTTAATAAAGGCTAAGATTAATACCCTAATTAGCTAAGGCGTGTTTAAATTTATTACTTTTAATCTAAAGAAGCACTAAGGGATTTAAATATTTAATTCCTACATTATTAATAAAGTGAAAGGAAGAATAAGCTAGCTATATAAGAAATTAAGGCTTATTATCTAAGGCTTTAGCAATAAAGCAAAGCAAGCGATCCTTATGTAAGCCCTAATAATCTAAAGGGTAAGCTAATAATTAATCCTTATAACTACCCCTTCTCTTCTTATAAAAGGATTCCTCCTTTAGATTTAAGATATTACGTAAGCATATATATAATTAGAAACGCTGCTAAATTATATAATCCTTGCCTAACTCCCTATCTAAATTTGTAACCAGTACCCTAAAGGAATGATTATAAGAGTTATTAAGCCTCTCTATAGAATTACAGAGGCTAGTATATACTAGTGGGTAACTTACTATAAGCACTATAGAGAAAACCTCTAGATAATAACATTAAGCTATAATCTATGCTTGCTAGTAATATCTACCGAAAGCCCTTACTTTAGATACATAGGAATATAGACTAACAATACCTTTAGCCTATTAGATAAAGGATTCTCCTAATAAGAAGAAGATTAACTAGCTATCGCTAAATTCGCTATAAAACCAAAGTAGTTTATTAAGCCTAATAACCCCTTGTATTTAATAGTAGAATTATTTAACTAACTAATAATACTATTAAGATATAGCAAAAGGGCAAAGTAATAAGCTATAGTTAATCCTAATAGAAAAGCTAGAGAAGAAATACATTAAGCAAAGGGCCTATAGTGCCTATATTGCTTTAATTTACTAACCTAAGGCAAGCTTTAATCTATTAGTTACCGCATAATATTAAGAACTAATAACTAAGAATATTAAGGAACTTAATTATTATATTAAGTAGCAAATAGACTACCTAGATTAAGGATTAATCTTTATACCCCTTAATCTTAAAAGAGCGAAGCTATTTATATTTATTAATAGATTATTCGCTAATAATAAAGACCTTACCTTATAACTAGGCTATGTACTTATCCTAGCTAATAAGGAGTATAAGGATAGCAAATTTACACTATAAGGTAATATTATATACTATAGCTTAATAAAGAGTAAGAGAGTTATAAGAAGTATGCTTGCTTTAGAGGTCTATAGAATAGTAGCAGGCATTAATATAGCTTACGTAATTATAATAACATTAAAGATTATTATAGATTAATTAAACCTCCTAGAGATCCTAATTATAATCTATATAGATTTATACTTATTATATAAATACCTTATTAAGCTTAGGACTATAAAGGAGAAGTAGCTTATAATTAATATTATAGCCCTTTAGTAATTATATAAACGCTATAAGCTTTATAAGATTAGATAGATTAATAGTAAAGATAACCTAGCTAATACGTTTATAAAGGTAATGCCTAATAAAGCCCTAAAGAGGTTTATTATAGGTAATATAGTAATAATCTAGATAAAGGAATAGGTTACCTAGACCTAGCACTGCCTATAAAGAGGTAGGGGACTAGAGCCCTAAAGCCTATGCCTAAGCCTACGCTAAAGCCTATGCCTAAGCCTATACTAAAACTAGTGCTAAAGGCACTAGGTAAGCTACCCTAAGTATAGCATAGTTATATAGGGCGTAGGCTAAGGGATTAGAGGTAGCAAAATTATAGCTTTAGAAGGGGGCATAGAATTATAGCCTTAGAAGGGGCGTCCTTCTAAGTCTTTATAGTAAGGAGGGGAAAAGGAGGGAGCATAGGGGGCATAGGAAGGTATAATCTAATATTATACCTTTAGAAGGGAAGGATTATAGGTAATCTTCCCTAGGAATATAATCTAATATTATGTTATAGTTAAATAAAGGGCTATAGGGAGGGATAATCTAATATTATACCTTTAGATAAGGAAGGGATTATAGGTAACCTTCCCCTTATAATATAATCTAATATTACGTTACACTAGTTAAATAAAGGGGCATAGGTAAGGGCAGAAGGCAAAGGTAGCCTTCCGTGAGGAAGAAGGATAAGTAATTAGAGAAGCTAGTTATCTAAAGCTAGCGGCGCATAGGGGAAGGAAGGAGGGACTATTATTATTGTTTCTTTTATTAATTCTTTTATTTATATAACACATTTATTTAATCCCTTATATCTTCTCTTCTTAGATTAATATTATACGTTAATAATTATATTAAAAAGAAAGAGGTTCTAATGTTAGAATAAGCATAATATTAATCGCGGCACGTAGCCATAATTACCTAGCAAAAGGTTAGGCTATGAGGGCGCGCGCGCAATGCGCGCCGCGAGAGGTAGCCTTATATATAACTTATTAGCCTGCCCTCTGATTAGGCAAGGACCTATAAGTCATGTGACCTATAAAACGCACCGCGTTTATGGCTACTTCTTACGATCTAAAAAGCCTCTCTTTTCCTCTCTTCCACACACACTTATGACTAATTAATTACAACGCCTAGAATAGAAGAATAATTCCTATTCCCTAGGCTACGATCCTGACGTCAGGCACCTGTGATACCAACAGTATCCCTCGCTAAAATATGCACTCGCGTCTAATTCGTTATATTAACTCTCTTATGCCACCTCTTTATAGGTAACTTTAACCAGTAGCTAAGAGAGTGTATCTAGGACTACGTTTAGTGCTCCTAGTATATATATTACTCTTAGGCTAAATTACGATAAGTAGTTCGTGACTTTAGCTAGTTTTAAGTTAGCTTTATTAAGGTCTATTATTAATAGCAAGGTATGTTTAATAATTCCTTTTACTAGAGAATAGTTAGTTAATATATTAACTATAGCATTATTAGATTAGACTATTTTCTAAAGTTTTCTAATGCTCTAAGCAATTACTACTACTTT
Organism: Epichloe gansuensis; assembly: GCA_023658505.1. Lineage (NCBI taxonomy): Eukaryota > Fungi > Ascomycota > Sordariomycetes > Hypocreales > Clavicipitaceae > Epichloe > Epichloe gansuensis. Next base: position 156,584 of record CP098283.1, read on the forward strand.
TACTTCTATTAAACTATATCTTTTTTAACACTTAATATTACTCTTAAAAGGAATAGGATTAGGTTTATTTAGTTATTTTTAATTTCTCTTCTAGGAATACTTTTGCTATCCTAGTTTTCTTTTAATTAGAAGGTATATAAACTAAAACCTTCCTTATAGGTATTAATTTTAAGAAAAGCGGTTTCTCTAGATTATAGTGCTATAGGGTCTGTTTTTACTAAGAAAAGACTTAATATTATTAAACGCCTTTTCCTCTTCTTTAGTTAGCGAAAATATCTTTTACTGCGTTTTCTTTTTCCTTATTAGCTTAGAAATACTAGATACCTTTTCCTCTGTTTCTTAAAATTCGCGTAGTAATGCTGTTTTCTAATCCTATAGTAATTGCATTTGTATATTAAACTATAGAATTCTAGAATAAAGAAACCCTACTATTCTAATAAAAGTTTTAAGACTTAATAAGTCACTAGGAAAACCATTTTCTAAAACGCCTTAAGCTAGTTATTTATGTTTATAATTCTATTACTATTAATAATAAATCTAAGTAGTTAGATAGCAGGATAGCTAATAAAGGACTTCTTTACTGTAATTATTAGCCTATTTTCTTTAAGGATTTTAAGCACTGTCTTAAGATAGCCTAAATACTCCTCTAGGTTATCTAAAAACATAATAATATTATTAATATAAACCTAAATAAAATGCTTATATTTTCGGAATAATTAATCTATAAACCTTTATGTAAATACTAGGAGTTCTTAAATCCTATAAGTGCTACATGTAATGCCTTAAGACCCCTATTTAATATAATCACTATCTAAGCTTAATAGTCTTATTAGATTAGTAGCTAATAGAAAAAACCTATTCTATTAAAGAGAGAAAATACTTTCTTGCTATAAGTATTATTTATAATATTGCTTTAGTTAGGTAAAGGGTATATATCTAGTATTATAATATTATTTAGCGGTCTTATATTAATTATAACCCTACCTTTCCTTTCTTAACCAGTTTCTTACTATACTATAAACGCTAGGCACGCTATTGCTATAGGTTTATCTAGATATAATATCTTTCCTTTTATATAGAGTTTGTCATGTACTTTATTAAGCTTATCTATATCCTGCCCTCCTAGCTTATAAGGCTAAATAGGTTTTATCTAATATTACTATCCTTCTATAAGGTTAATCCTTATCTTTTAGTCTTTAGGCATAGGAATAATACCTTTATTACAGTAGATATTGTATTTATCCGTTACTTTAATAAGCCTAATTGCCGCTTAGTTATTAATATTCGCTATTTACACGCTGAATTTATTAGTTACGTATAGAATTTCCTCTAGGTATAAAATTCTATATAATAGCACCCTTACGTTAACTCTCCTTAGATTAAGGTTATCTTTTATATTACTATTATCTCTGTTTTCTATATGCTTTATTTCTACGCTATCTACTATATCTTTACTTAAAAGGCATAATACACTAATAGGTTATTAATACTATAGTTAGCACTAACTTTATTAGCCACTATTAATTACAGAACTTTCTAGTGTTTATTAATAGTAATGATTTTATCCGTAAGGTTATAAGCAATTATCTATCCTTTATTAGATTCATGTAATAGTGTATCTAGAAAATACTTTAAACATAACTAAGCGTAATACATACTTATCTCTTAATTTCGCTATACTATCTTCTATTTAACTAGTATATATAGCTAGCTCTTTAGTAGAATTAACACTGCTTATACTATAATTACTTGCTAGTATAGGACCTTATTTATTAGCCTAAATATCTCCGCTAGTACCTTTAGGTTATAGACTAATCTAAAAACTACCTTAGGCTAAATAAAATTAATTTTTACTCTATAGTTATATAAGAAATTTATTCTAAGTAATAACTTTAGTCCTAGATTTAGCATTACATCTACTATAACTATAAAATGTCTAGTAATCTTAGTGTTATAAGCTACCCCTAGAATATAAAAGTCAAAAGTAGTGGTCTTAGTAATAAAAAGGATAATTAAACCCCTAATATAGGTTTTAGCTCCTAAGTTCCCTATTTCACGTTTAACCTATGCTACTATAACTATTCCTTATCTACTAGTATTAATAATGTTCTAGTATTAAGGCAGACCTAATGGTTCTTGCCTTTATTATTAAATCTAATTAGAATTTTAAGGAATATATTTGCCTTTTTCCATTATATTTAACTTCCTATAGTCTTACTATAGCTTTAATTACTTACCCTAGTGTAAGCCTCCCTATCCTAACTAGGTTTATGCCTATAGCTACCTCCTTAGTCTTAGTTTTACTATTTTTAATAAAATACATTTTTATAAAGTTTAACTCCTAGGCTAAAGTTTTAGTTTCTTTACCTTCTAGAACTTCCTTTCTTCTTTTATATTGTATTTATAGTCTTAAAGGTAGGTTTTATATTCTTACGCATCTAAATTATTATGATATACTATAATATATGCGTATTCTTTATCCTTTACTAGTGGTTTTTCCTATTACCTAAATTATTATAGTTATTATTACTGATTTTCCTACCTTAGATCTCTAGCTTTCTAAAGCTTATAATTATTTAGCTAGTTTAGCTGTTTTCCTGTCTTATCTTCCCTAGATCTAGATTAATCCCTTATATTATTTTCTTCCTATAATTTATGCTACTATAGTTATTAAGTTTGCCTCTTAAAAGGTTAATTTTACTAATATAGTCTTAGTTAAAAAGATCCTAAAAATCTCTAAGTATCCCTTTAGTCCTATTTATTACGCGGGTTTCCTTAGCAAAATCATAGATTAAATAGCCTATTCTAATTAGCTTATATTACCTATAGTTCTTGCTCTAAGTTACTACTAGAATCTTCTTAGTAAAAATAGACTTTAGCTTTTCCTTTACCTTTTCTAGTATATAGGTAGCTTTTATTACATAAGTAATTATATAAGTTACATTACTTATTATCCACTATTATAACATACGCTAATCTTATATCCTCTTTAGTTAGTGCTAGATATATTTGCTATAATCCTAGGTAAAGCTTAAACTATAACTATATTAGAAGCTAGAAATCCATTATTTCCTATTTGCTCTTACATATTAGAAAATTTTAGATATAAATTCACAAAATAAGACATTATTAATCATATCCTCCTTAGTGTATTTAGCTTTATCTAACTAGGCTATTATATCTTAGACTTAAATACTAAACTCTTTCCTAACTACTATAAATATAGCTACTATTCTGCTAAATATAGTGTTCCTTTCTCTATTATTAAGATATTATTAGTACTATACTATTGCATTACCTTAAAATAATATCTAGATTTTTTCTAAATTATATCTTATCTACTAGGAGTGGTATAATATAAGTAGTCCTTAACTGCCTATATCTATAATTTAATATTATAGAAGATAGTTTATTTCCTATTATATATAATTAGATTACTATTAGCCTCCTCTAGTTTATTATAAGGTTTAAAATATCTAATATCCGTGATCTTCTAGGTTAAGTCTATCTACCGCTCTAATAGATCTATACGTTAATTATATCTTTCTATATCTAGTACTAGATCTATCCTTCTCTAACTTCCTAGCTTAGCATACTATCCCTAGTCTAGATAATAATAGCCTAGCGGCTAAAATTAATAAGGATATAGTTAAGACTATAGATACCCTTATTATACTAAGGGTCCTAGCTAGTTTACCTTAGCATACGGGTAATTATAGTGATATCCTTGCTTAAACTATAGATATATTAGTCCTTAAGCTAGGTTTAGCATTAGCAGAGTTAATCTTAATAGAACTCTTACGCTTTATATGCTTCTAATCTTAGTGGTTAGTATTATTACTAGCTACTCTATTCCTAACACTATTTTAGTTATTATCTTACGTTACATAGCTTATTATTACCTAAGCACTACCTAGAGTATCTTTCTAAGTTAGTTTTATTTATCCTAGGGTAGAATTCCCTAGTTTCGCTATAATTTCTAATAGTCCTAGTTATAGGTCCTTATAGTGTAATTCTATTAGCTAGCTAGGAGGCCTAGGAGGTTAAATAGCAGTGTCCTTTTTAGGTAGTTCTTAATCCCCTTTCCTTTATTAATTTTATTTTTCTCTATGCTATCTTTAGATTCTATAGTCTTAGTGCTATAGGCAAGGCTATTAATATCTTTAGGTTATTTACTTACTTCCTTACTACCTATTACTTAGTTAGATCTATAAATAAATCCTTTATCTTTAGCTTTTATAATAAAGGCTTTAACTTAAATCTAGGTAAGGCAGACTGCTTATAAATCTATAGGATTCTAGTAAATAAGGGGTTCTTAGTAGATTAGTTATTTGTATTTTTAGCTAATCTATTAATAAATTTATATTTAGTAAGTTCCTCTAGCTCCTCTTGCTTATTAGTTCTAATAAGTTTTTTTAATGTTTAAAGTCTAGATTTATGCTATTAAAAGTCCTAAACTAATAAATAAGATATAGTTTACTTTTAGTAAGGGGAATTTAATATTAAGTATTCTAAATTAGTGTTATAGGTAATTAGTCTTAGATATTAAGGGTTTTATTGTAAATAATTTGTGGTACGCATAAAAGAAAGAGCAATTGCTACCACTTATTACATAGTGAAATTGCAGGTTAAGGCGTTAAATCTATTAGAGATGCTAATGGATTTAGAGGTTATAAATCGTACTAAGTTTACTTATAAAAGCTACTAATAGGTATGAATGTAATATAAGAATTAAGTTGTCCCCTGTCTATGGAGTGTCGAATCTGGCCTATTAATGCCTGTTTCTAGCCACCTTGTCTTGTCACGTAACACCTTAGGATAGATAATATATATCCCTATAGTAATCTTTTTTAAGATCTTTTAACGCGCGTTAGAGGCAAGGATTAGCGGATAGGAACCTAGTTAACTAAACATACATAATGTGATTTCCTAGTAAGAGAGATAAGACTTACTAGACTTAGGGGGCAATATTCTAGTATGCCTATAGTAAGGGCTTATTTAATATATAGCCTATAAGGATAAAAACTACCTTAGGGGTAGTATACTACTTATTATTAGAGTCTCCTCTAGGAGAAACTCCCTAAGGGCTTAAGCTAAATATAGGGTAAAGGGAGTCTTAGGGGAACTAGACTACTATTAGTTAGGGGAAGAGTAGTTTAATAAGGATAAGGTATAATACTATTAGGTATAGGAAGGATAAGGGTAGCTTAAGAGTAGGATAATAATAGATTAAGGTAAGAGAAAGAATAGGTAGTAAGATAGGTTTATAATAGGAAGGGAATAGTTATTATTAAGGGAAGGTTTAGATTAGATAGGATTCTTAGTAGGATATTTATATATATAACTATAGGGTAAGGTAGGATATAAATAGGTAGGGGGAAATAATAATAATAATAATAAAGGGGTATAAGTTATAGCGAGGTATAATACTTAAGATAAACGCGTTTAAACTAACTATAAGGAGGGGTTATATTATTACCCTACCTATATATAACTTAAACACGCTATATTAATAAGGGATTATTAAGTAGTTATTTATAGTAAATATAAGGGTAAGAGTAAGGGAAGACATAGAGGCTACTAGGATAATAAGAGGAGGTATAGTGCTATATTAAACATAATGCGTAAATAGGTAGGTATAGATAATTACCTAGTAAGGGGCGATTTATAATAATATTAACATGAATAGGTAAGGAAGGGGTAAGTAAGGGTATATGTAAGGGCTTAGGCTTTGCCTAAGCCTTAGTGTTAATATATAAGTAAGGTATAGGGAAGGGGCTAATATAAGCTAACTAGGGGATATAAGGGGCTTATATAGGATCCGTAATATCCTCCTTTTCCTTCTTTCCTTTAAGTTTCTTAATATTATCACGATAGCCTATAGCTTTGTCTTAGGGCTAGTCTATAACACCTTACTGCCCCTAATAATAATATAGGGTTTATACTAGAGATAAGTCTAGTTTTTAAAACTATATAGGCCTAGAGTTATTACTAATTATACAATTAGCTTCTCTAGTTCTCTCTTATTTTCCTTCCCTTAGAACTATCTTAATAATATATTTAGTCTTATTACCTATAGGCTAGGCTTATACTATAGGTAAAAATTAAATAGTAATAGTGTCTTTACTTATCTTACTTACTATTCTAATATCTCCCTTAGCGCTATAAAGTATTCTAAGTTCTTATAGTTTATAAATATTATAAATAGCTTACTAATACTATATAGCTTTACTAACTAAGCCTTTAGGTATAATATAATTACTAATAGCTCCTTATTATATATAGTATAGTTCTATTAAGCTAGCTATAGTTAAGTAAAATAATAAGTAACTAGGTATAAGATACCTTTATTATTAAACTATAAGAGGCATCCCCTAAAGCTATCCCTAAATAGTTAGCTTTTACTATAGTGTCCTTATTAGGGTCCTATTATATTAGGATAGGATATAATATAAAGGCTATCTTTAGTGCTTTAAAGGCTATATTATATTTATCTATTTACTAAAATAGAATACCCTTTTTATAAGTTTAATTAAAGGGCTTATAATTATTAAGAAGTATAGTATAAAGTCTTAATAAAAGTTAGTAAACCTAAGAAACCCTTACACTTCCTTAACCCTCTTTAGTACCTCCTAGTCCTAAATAGCTATAATCTTTTCCTTATCTAGGTAAATTTCTTTCCCTATATAAATAATAAACCCTAGATACTTAACTTCCTTTATTATAAAAATGTATTTCTTTATATCTAAGTTTAGCCTTACTTACTATAGCCTTAAGAGTATTACTTAGACCTTTTATATATAGTCTTTCTAAGACTCTCCTAAGTAAATAAGGATATTATTAAGATAAGTAGTTATATAGTTCCCTAGGATTCTACTAAGTATACTATTAATATATCTCTAAAAAGTAGTAAGTATACTTACTAGGCTAAAGGGGTATATAAGCTACTTAAATAACCTAAAAGTATCTAAAAGGCAGTCTAGTATTCCTTACCCTTAGTAATATAAATATAGTAAAACACTACTTATATATCTAGCTTTATAAATTACTTTATCTCTAATAATAATTATAGTATCTCCTTTACTAGAGATAAGGGGTAATAGTCTTATTCTATAATCTTATTAAGGGTATAGTAATTTATATAAAATTACTATTCTCCTTCTAGCTTCTTTACTAATAATATAGAGGCTATTACTAAAGAGAAGCTAGCCTATATTTATTCCTTATCTATAAGGTTAGTTACTTACTTTTAGATTTTAAGAAGGTATTACTAGGGTATATTATATAATAAGGCCTATAGGAGTTCTAGTTTAGATTTATTTAGGTTATACTTTAATTAAATATAGTAGTCTAATTATCCCTAGTATAGTAGTAAGGTATTTGCCTTACTTTCTAGGAAAAGGTCTATAAAGTCCTATAGTATACTTAGTAATAAGGATAATAGGTCCTATTCTATAACCTTAGGGTTATATCTATCTATAGAATTGATATAATTTCCTATAGGCTAGTAGTGTATAGTTAGATATATTCTTTCTACTTCTTTGTATGCCTTATAATTCCTATAAAGGTAAAGCCTAAGATAGATATTATTAGTTACTTAACCTTCCTATTAGTTAATGCCTAAATTTATAGGTTATTAGCTAATCCTATATAGAGTTAATAGCGCGCTATATCTAAGTTAATCTTATTCTATTCTATCTATAGTATCCCTAAAATAAGCTACCTTATTAACATAGGGATTATATAGGTAACTATAGGTATTTCCTATCTATCTAGATTTACTTAAAAATAAATAATATATATAATATATAACCTCTTTTTATAACTCTCTTTTCCCCTTATTTTACACTAACTATAGTATAAACTAATCTTTTCTTTAAGAGAGAGAGGTATTTTAACTAGAGTTTCTAGATAAGGCGTTTACTTATAGTAGCATAATAGTTATAGCCTATATTAATAAGAGCATCTATAAAGGTAGTCTTATTAATTAATATAGGAACTAGAAAAGGTGTAGAGTCTATATTAGACTAGATCTATTTAAAGTCCTTATTAGTAATAACTATTTACTATAATGCCTCTCTATCTATCCTCCTTACTACCCTAGTTAAATAACTTAATGCTAGGGTTTTTCTTTTTCTAATATATTTACCTTCTCCTTTTCTTTAGAGTTATCTTCCTCTTCCTTTATATTATATATATTAATAGCTGCTTTTCCTTACTAATGTTTTAGTAGAAGTAAAGGGTAGTTAGAAATAAAATACTTTCCTAAACTATACTATAGGCATTTACCCTCCTTATAACGTATATTACGTATAGCCTAGTTAATGTTATGGACTCGAGCTTAGGAGCTCGGGTTATGTCTCGGGTCCGGAAAGGGCGCAAAGGACACGGGCTATAGGCAAACAGGTTAGGGCTTTACCTAGGCCTATGTAACTCACACACACACTAGTATAAAGCTAGTTCCTATGCAATACCTAGCTTAGTCTAATCCTTTCTCTCTAAGGATAATAATATCTCTTAGAACGCTTATATATAGTTACCCTAAGGCTAGTGTATAATATTTATTATCCTTTACTATAGAGGTATAGTAGCTAATAGATATACTGCTACTAGTAGATAGGATAAGGACTAATAAAATAGTAACCTTATAAAAGCTTATGATTTTTATAATTTTTTTTTTTTCATCGGCAGTGGCCAATGCATCTAAAATTCACACATAACATAAGAATTACTGGCAACACCCAGCCAGTGCAACAATAAACGACCGATTGATATAAAAGCTTATTACTTAGTAATTAAAATAAATTTAAAACCTTACTAGTAAGTAAAGATCTAATCTTTCTAGTTAACTTATTAAGTAAAAACCCTTACTAATAGAACCCTTATTTAATAGTAAAAGGGTCCTATTTATAGCATAGTAAAACCTAATATCCTATAAGCTAGATATAAATAAGGGGTTTATTAAGTCCTAGTAGGACTAATAGTACTTTATTTACTAAAACCTATTACTAAAGGTATAGGTATAAGTTACTTTCTTTTTAAGAAAGAATACTTAGTATATTATAATTTATAGAAGTTCTTATACTACCTTACTAAGATATTTAATAACCCCTATTAATAGGAGTTAGTAATTATAGAGCTTAACTAGATTATATAATACCTAAATAAGCAATTTAGTAACTTCTATATTTATTTTAAATAGAAATTAGCGCTAGCTAAGGGATTAGATTAGAAGGACTCTATAAAGCTAGCTAAGCTACGTATAGCCCTTAATAAGTAAATAAGGGATTATAGCATTAGATAGGATATATTATATATAAATTACTTAGCGGTAATAGCCTAGTATTAAAGCATCTTATTAGATATTAAGTTATATTAATTAGAAGAGAAGAACTATATATAAAGGTAAGCATATATACCTAAGGCCCCTATTTAGAATAAGGACACTCCTATAATAGATATATAATTAATATACCTAGAATAGGCCTAAAAAGGATATAGAAAGTTACTAGGAAATTAGCATAAGGTAAAGCTAGGTAATAAGGCTAGTAGTAAGTAAGCTAAGTAGGTTAGCTAGGCTATATATAATATATATTATAAGGAGGGTAAATACCTATAGTATAGTTTAGGGAAGTATTTTATTTCTAACTACCCTTTACTTTTACTAAAATATTAGTAAGGAAAGATAGCTATTAATATATATAATATAAAGAAAGAGAAAGATAACTCTAAAGAAGAGAAAATAGTAAATATATTAGAAAAGAAGAACCCTAGTATTAAGTTATTTTACTAGGGTAGTAGGGAGAATAGATAGAGGGGTATTATAGCAAATAGTTATTACTAATAAGGACTTTAAATAGATCTAGTCTAATATAAACTCTATACCTTTTCTAGTTCCTATCTTAATTAATAAGACTACCTTTATAGATACTCTTATTAATATAGGCTATAATTATTATGCTACTATAAGCAAATACCTTATCTAAAAACTCTAGTTAGAATGCTTCTCTCTCTTAAAGAAGAGATTAGTTTACACTATAGTTAGTGTAAAATAAGGGGAAAAGAGAGTTATAAAAAGAGGTTATATATTATAAATATATTTCCGTTTTTAAGTAGATCTAGATATATAGGAAATACCTATAGTTACCTATATAATCCCTAGGTTAATAAGGTAGCTAATTTTAGGGATGCTATAGATAGAATAGAATAAGATTAACTTAGATATAGCGTGCTATTAACTCTATATAGGATTAGCTAATAACCTATAAGTTTAGGCATTAACTAATAGAAAGGTTAAGTAACTAATAATATCTATCTTAGGCTTTACCTTTACGGGAATTATAAGGCATATAAAGAAGTAAAAAGAATATATCTAACTATACGCTACTAGCCTATAGGAAATCACATTAATTCTATAGATAGATATAACCCTAAGGTTATAGAATAGGACCTATTATCCTTATTACTAAGCGTGCTATAGGACTTTATAAACCTCTTCCTAGAAAGTAAGGTAAATACCTTACTACTACACTAGGATAATTAGACTACTATATTTAATTAAAGCATAACCTAAATAGATCTAAACTAGACCTCCTATAGGCCCTATTATATAATATACCCTAGTAGTACCTCCTTAAAATCTAAAAGTAAGTAACTAACCTTATAGATAAGGGATAGATATAGGCTAGCTTCTCTTTAGTAATAGCTTTAGTATTATTAGTAAAGAAGCTAGGAAAAGGATAGTAATTTTATATAGATTACTATACCCTTAATAAAATTATAGAATAAGACTATTATTCCTTATCTCTAGTAAAGGAGATATTATAATTATTATTAGAGGTAAAGTGATTTATAAAGCTAGATATATAAGCAGTATTTTACTAGCTTTATATTACTAAAGGTAAGGAATACTATACTACCTTTTAAATACGTTTTAGGTTATTTAAGTAGCTTATATACCCCTTTAGCCTAGTAGGTATACCTACTACCTTTTAGAGATATATTAATAGTATACTTAGTGGAATTCTAAGGGATTATATAATTACTTACCTTAATAATATCCTTATTTACTTAGGAGGGTCTTAGAAAACTATATATAAAAGGTCTAAGTAATACTCTTAAGGCTATAGTAAGTAAGATTAAACTTAGATATAAAGAAATATATTTTTATAATAAAGGAAGTTAAGTACCTAGGGTTTATTATTTATATAGGGAAAGAAATTTACCTAGATAGGAAAAATTATAGCTATCTAGGACTAGAAAGCACTAAATAGAGTTAGGGGGTATAAGGATTTCTTAGGTTTACTAACTTTTATTAGGATTTTATACTATACTTCTTAATAATTATAGGCCCTTTAATTAAACTTATAAAGAAAGGTATTCTATTTTAGTAAATAGATAAATATAATATAGCCTTTAAAGCGCTAAAGATAGCCTTTATATTATATCCTATCCTAATATAATAAGACCCTAATAAGGATACTATAGTAGAAGCTAACTATTTAGGGATAGCTCTAGGAGTTATCTCTTATAGTTTAATAATAAAGGTATCTTATACCTAGTTACTTATTATTTTACTTAACTATAGCTAGCTTAATAGAATTATACTATATATAATAAGGAGCTATTAGTAATTATATTATATCTAAAAGCTTAACCTTTGATACTTTTTCCGCACCGATCTAAAGGTCCGGAATCGCCTCTAAAATACAAACCACATTAATATTCGAATTCCTCACCTTTGTTTACCCCCTCTTATAATATCGCATCGTAATAGAGCTAGAGGTAAGCGTAATAGCAAGATGCTAATAGTAATTAACGCTAGAGAAAGGGGCTAGCATAGAGCTACCACTACCTAAACGTAGGACTAGGGTAATTTAATGCCTCTAGACGTAAGGATAACCTAATAATAGACTAGATATAATTCGAATATCTAGATAACACAAAATTCTATAATAAGATTACTAGCCTTATCCCTAGTAATAAAGTCTCCTAAGTTTAGAGTATTATAAAGGCTATAGCCCACTAGGCAGCAAACCACGCCCACGCTAAAATAAGAGCTATAAATAATAATAATAATAATAATAATAATAATATTTACATTACTAAAGAAGCCCTTAAAGTAGCTCTTAAAGAGGCTATTAAGGAAGAAGCAAAAGGAACTAATATACTAACTTAGGCAAGCGTTATAGCTAGACTAGCACTAAGAAGGCTAAATAATAAAACCCCCTCCTTATAGGTCCTAAGCAAATAATATAGAGAAGTACTTATTAAAGGTAATATAATCTAGGAAACGCTCTAATTCTAAGGCACTAAAGATATAATAACTATAGTAAATAGAGCCACTAGCTAAACTATAGCTATAGTAGCTAGAAGACTCCTAGCAGAGATATAATTATTACCTTTAAAGGAAACGCTGCCTAATATAGAGAAGACTAAAAATAGATTACTAAAGCATTTAGACTAGAAGTAGCCCTCTACTACTATATGCTTAGCGTTATAGTTAAGAGATTCTTAATAAAGCATATATCTATTAAAAGCCTTATAGCTAAGATTAAAAAAGCGAATAAAGTAAATATAATTAAGGTAATTATAAGGCACCTCTAAATAGAAAATGCATAATATACTACCCTAATCCTAGGGCTAGCGGAAGTAAAAGATACTAATAAGATATACTAAGATAGAATAGTCTTTAAAGCAAAGCTATTCTAAACTAAACTATATAATAAAACCCTATAACCCTAATAATACTATAACTACTTCTAAACTAGCTATATTATAAAGTTCTATAAGGTAGCCCTAAGGTATAGTAGGTATAAAGCTAGCTAATATAAAGAAGGAGAAATATTATACCTAATAATTAGCAAATAACTAAAGGAAAACTATATCTTATACTTTAGCTTATACCTAGCATAGTTAAGGGACTATCCTATCCTAAAAGAGAAGTAAACTATAGTAAAAGTAAGCTACTTAGAGAGACTATTATAATTCGCTAGCAACTCCCTAGATAGAAGTCTAATGCTACCTTATAAGAGAACTAGCATAGCTATAGAACCTATTATTATAGTAAGTAGAAAAAGGGATACCTTATAAACATAAAGAGAAGCGCTAAATAGCCTAGAGTAAGGAGTATTATATAATATATATCTTAGAATAAAGCTAGAATAAAACTAGCATAAGATAGCAAAGACCTACTACCCCCTAATTAATATAGTAATATTATAAGTCCTCTTTTAGAATATAAACAAGAAGGATAGCCTAATACATATAGCGCTCTAACACTAAACTAATATAGATATAATAGTAATTTAAGAGTAGGAATACATAAGACACCTATAGCCCCTAGTACTAGGCCTTACCTAATTCTAACTAGTATACTATAAAGGATAGAATATAGTATATATAAATAAGAAGTATAATATAGGGTTATAGATAGCCTAGGGAGGACTTAACTAATTACTAGTAAAGATAAAAGGTATAAATATCTACTCCCTTTACTTAGAAGGATATATAGATAACTAGAATACACCTATTTACACTTTTAATATAAAAGAGCCCTATAGCTAAAGCGTTTTTATAGGAGACTTTAACTAAAAACACCCCTCTAGGATAGCCTAGATAGAATAACTAGAGGAGTAGAGGAATTACTAGACCTTATAAGCTAGTAAAGGCTTAGTTTAGTAATGCCCTAAGGGGAACCTATAAGATAATATAGAGAAGATAGAGATAGCACTATAGATCTAGTATAAGTAACTCTAGATATCTAAGTTTACTATAATAGCGTAGAAGACCTTATAGGCTCTAACTATATTCTATAGCTAATTAGCATCTTTACTAAGGAGTAAGAAGGTACCTTACCTACCCTTAAATATACCTAGGCTATAATAAATAGACTATAGGTAAAGGTAGAAGTAGTAGTGTAACTCTAAGCGGAAAATACACTAGACCTAAAAGATAAGGAAGGAATTAATATATATATAATATAGCTTATTATAAACCTCTAATAAATAGTAGAATTAGTAGCCCTATAGAAGCGCTAAGGACTCCTAGCTTAGAGGTATAGTAGTTAAGGAGAATAAAAGAGGTAGTTACTAAAGCTAGATAAGCTAAGAGATAATAAAGGCATTAAAGACTAAAGTAAACTAGTAAGCCTTCTCTAAGGCAGATAATAACTAGGAATAAATAGTTAAGGAAGAGAAAAGGAATATATAAAGAGAAGCCTTATAAAAAGCTAATATATAGGAAAAGGATAGAGGAGTTTAGAGACTAGAAAGATAGGCCTAGCTTTAAAGCTAGGCCCCCTAGAGCTCCCTAGACTCCTAGACCTAAAAAGAACTAATAATAATCTTAACCTAGCCACTACCTATAAGGATAAGGTAAGTATACTTATATAAAGGTTCTTCCCTAAACCTATAGTAAACCTCTTCTATATCCTAGACCTCTCCTTCCTAGAGCTTAATAATATACTAGTCCTAGATAAAGAATAGTTTAGAGTAAGAGATATTAAAAATATCCTATTAGATATAGCTAGCTAGAAAGCCCTAGGAGATAATAAACTCCTAGTAAGCCTTATTAAGGCCTATAATAAGCTAGCTAAAGAAGCTATAGTATGCTTACTAAATACTATTCTTAAAGTAAGATATTTCCTAGCCTAGTTCTAAACTATATAAGTAGTAATAATTAGGAAGCTAGGAAAAACCACTAAGGAGATAAGAAGGGCTAATATATAGAGACCTATTTTACTTCTAAATATAGTAGGAAAGATTATAGAAGCAGTAATTATAAGGTAGCTTATAGCCTTTATAAAGGCTAAGGGCCTTCTCCTAAGCTATAAATAGGAAATAGGGTAAATAGATTAATAGAAACTATAATTAGAGTCCTTATAGAATGCGTAAGAGAGGCTTAGGGCAGAGGTAGCATTGCCTTATTAGCGTAGATAGATATCTTATCTGTATTTAATAGAGTTAGCTACCTATATCTAATTTACGTTTTAATCTAAATAAGCATACTATACTAGCTAATAGCTATAATACATAGCTTCCTTATAGATAGAATAAGCTAGCTTAGCTTTAATAGTAAACTCTTAAGACCCTTTTAGATAAAGGTAAGTACCCTATAAGGCTTACCCCTCTTATTAATCCTCTTCTTACTCTACTTAGTAAAGCTCTATATGCGCCTCTAAGCTATCCTAGGTATAGTAGTAATAGGATTTATAGATAATATAAATATAGCAGTGTTTAGAAAAACACTATATAAACCTAGAAAAGGCTTAAAGCTATATAGAAAGTATATAAAAATAGGTAAAGGAAGTAGAAGTAAAGTTTAACCTAGTAAAGACTAAACTTATATACTTTAGTAAAGCATACTAACCCTTATAGGCTAGGGTTTAACTTAGTATAAAGGAGATAGTGCCTATAGAGTTATATAGGTTCCTTAGAGTCTAGGTTAATAGGAAACTTAATTAAAGTGCTTATAAGAATATCCTAAAAGGTAAACTAGCCTAGTAGTAGCTTATACTCTCCTTACTAGTAGTATTAGCCTAGGGTTATAGCTTTAGAGATACCTAACTCCTATATATATAGGTAGTCTAGCTTATCCTTACCTATAGGGTAAGCGCTTACTATACCTTAACTAAGAAGGGTAGAAAACTAAGAGAAGTAGTTAAAAGCTTTATAATAGACTAATTAACCTGCCTCTAAATTATAGCTAGTGTGTTTAAGGCTATACCTATTACTTAACTAGAGGTTAAGACTTATATCCCCCTTAGATCTATACCTAAATAAGATAAAACAGAAGTTTAAAGAGAGAATTATAGAGAGCAAAATAGCTATAATAATCTAAACCACTACTAACTTAGTATAGTTAGTATTATATTATAAATAAAGACCCCCTAGGAGTAATAAGCTAGTAGCGGAATTATATAAGGAATAAAGATAATACTAGGATAAATAGTATAGTAAAGAATGTCTAGGGTAGTATAGGCTTATGAGAGAACTAACTAAGGACTAATTACTAACTTATAACCTAAAGGAAATCTAAAGATTTTATATAGGCCTAGAAAAACACATCTCCTTAACCATAGTCTAACTACATATAGGAAAGATTAGTCTTAATAAGTTCCTCTTCTAGAGAGGCATCCCTAGGGTAAACTTGCCGCTATATAGCTATAGCAGAGTAGTTAAAGACTAATATTATATTATAGTTAACTACCCTAAATATAATTACTAATGCCCTTAATTACGCTAGCCTAAAGATATATAGGAGGTAAGGCTAGCCCTAAACTACCCCTAAAGGTAAGAGCAATAGCTAAATAGTTCCTTAGTATAAAAAGACTTTAATACTACTTATTAGTATAAGAACTAGTAGCTAATATACGTAGTAAAGAGAAGGAGCTAGAGCTAGGGCGCTTTAAGCGCGCTAGGACTAATAGCTAAGATATAGATATAGTAAATAACTAGGGAGAGACATAATATTATATAGTTTAAAGCTAGTGGTAGGCTAGCTAAAGAATTATAATTCTAGAACTATTATTAGATTAATTTTAAATATATAACGCTAGGTATTATAAACCCTACTAGTCTACCTCTGCCCCTTTACTAAGCTATATTTACCTAACTAATTACTTCTCCTCTAGGACTAGAATTACCCCTCTATTACCTTAGCCTACCCTTAGCAAGTAGGGCTATAGCTAGGAGATAGTTTATCTCCGCGGCGTAAGCGTCTAGGCATTATAGCTAAAAGATAACCTTATTATATTATTCTCTACTAGCGCTAGACTAGCCTAAGCCTATAGCTAAGGCACTGCGCTTCTTCTTAATTTAATTACTAGCATAGAGCTTCTTTACATAATCCTAATAGTTATCTAAGACCTATAGAACTATTAGACCTAGACTAGACTTAATACTAAACTAGAATAGTAGCACTTATACTACCCCTAGTAACTATAGCTGCCTAAACTTCTAATAGCTACTAGTGATTATTTTATTAATTACTTAAGTTAGGCTAAGAGCGAATTAGCACTAGATCTAACCTAGAATAGAGGCACTAACTACCTTTAAATATCTATAGTTATAGACCTAGTAGTTAAAACAGGCATTAGTAGCTAGCCCTATATAAAATAGTTAGCCTTGCTTCTAAGCTAGGATAGATTTAACTTACTAGTAATATTATAGCACTAGTACCTAGGGTAGTTAATTAATTAAGATTTATAAGAGATATATTAGATCCTATAGGGATCCCCTAACTTTAGTAAATTAGCATTAGAATAGAGGTAGGTTAAGGCTAGAGGGTTATACCTTTAAATCCTTAGCTATAGCCTACTTAAGCTACTTCTTAGTTAAAGACTTTTAAGGATATTACTTATTTTTAGAGTTTTCCTAGGCAGATTAGAGCTAGATAAGCATAGAATATAAGAGTACTTACAGTAGCTAGCGCTATTTTATTAGATAACTTAATAGATCTGTAGTAATATTAGCATTTAGGCTAACACTAGCCTAGGAGCGCCTTAGGTAGCTCTAAGGAAGAAAAGAACCTATAGGAAGTTTAATAAAAAGAGGAAAGAAGGAAGACCTCTCTAGGGGGAGGAACCCTTCTTATACTTACATAGGGGGCTAAATTATAGATATTAATAAAGAAAGAAGAATATAAGATAAAAATCTAGTTAGATAACGCCTAGGAGACCTAGGCCTAGAAATAGCTAGGAATTAAACTAAACCCACACCCTTACTATAGAAAATAAATAATATTAGGTGCTCTAACTTCCCTAGACTAATAAGCTAGACCTAGGCTAGAGAAGGCTAAAAAGTAAGGCTATAGAAAAGCTAGCTAAAAAGTAAAAGAGAAGTAAATTATTACTATAAAACTAAATCTAGCACACTATAAGATAATATAAGAGGCCTAGAGTAGTGCTAGAGTAGACCTAGGATAGGGCTAGGTAAAGCCTAGAACTAGGATTTTCCTTCCTTCTTTCTTTTCTTTTCTTCTTATTAGGATAAGGCTAGTATAAGCTAGTAATAAACACTTACAATAGGCTACATATAACGTAACGCAGGCCTAGTGCAGGGTTAGCGTTAGCCTAAACATAGATATAAGGGGTTTTTCTTCCTATTTAAGGGTTTTCCCTTTTAATAAAGCAGTAGGAGTACTAGTACTAGCCCTACATAGAGCTAGCTAGCGTAAATAATATATATATATATCTAAAAGCTTAGTTAGTAAAGCTATATAGTATTAGTAAGCTATTTATAATACTTATAGACTATAAGAA
The DNA here is from genome assembly GCA_023658505.1 of Epichloe gansuensis. Classification (NCBI taxonomy): domain Eukaryota; kingdom Fungi; phylum Ascomycota; class Sordariomycetes; order Hypocreales; family Clavicipitaceae; genus Epichloe; species Epichloe gansuensis. Next base: position 174,846 of record CP098283.1, read on the forward strand.
CTTAGAATACTTTATAGCGCTAAGGGAGATATTAGAATAGTAAGTAAGATAGGTAAAGACACTATTACTATTTAATTTTTACCTATAGTATAGGCCTAGCCTATAGGTAGTAAGACTAGATATGCTATCAAGATAGTTCTAAGGGGAGGAGAATAAGGGGGACTAGAGAAGCCTATTATATAATTAATAATAACTCTAGGCCTATATAGTTATAAAAACTAGACTTATCTCTAGTATAAACCCTATATTATTATTAGGGGCAGTAAGGCTAAGGACACTATAGGTAGGTTTATAGGTCTTCTAATAGGGGTAATAATATTTATAAATACATATCTCTAATCTCTATAGGACTAGTCCTTAGTTTATAATGCTATATATAGGATATAGCTTAAAGTAGTTAAGGAAGGGGTATAGAAGTTTCTAGAAGCTATAAATATAAGGGAGTAAATAGTAAACTATTAGATTAGCACTAAAGGTATACTTTAATTCTAGGGCTAGACTTAGATCCTAAATTAGGAACCCCTTACTATAACCTTAATATAATAGGTTTATAATTTACCCTTACTAGGCTATCCTAGCTATAATATAACTTTTAAGATGCTTTAGAGGGACTTCTATTAGAATAGTATATTATAGGGGATTACCTAGTTTATAAGGAACTATTACTACTATAAGGGGTAGAAGAGCTACTAGCTAAGATAAGGCTTATTAAAACCAATCCCTCTACTAGATTATTACTAGTTATAGATCTTTATTAACTTTATAATAGACCTACTAGCTAAACACCTAAATAACCTATGGTTTCTTATGGTTATTATAGATAAACTCTCTAAGTATATCTAGCTAGAAGCTATGATATTAATAGGGGCTAACCCTGGCTTTAGGTTATCCTTTGCCATTCTATAAATCCATTAGCTAGGATGATAATCAACTAACAACGCAAGACCTACTTGGTGTGTTGTGGGGACTGTATTGAATTAGATTGGAAGCAAGTGAGAATGAGTTATGTGTGGTGTGAGGGTTCAAGTTCGCCTTGGGGCTTTAGGGCATAAGTGAGTGGTAAGGTGCAAGAAGATAGAAGAGATAAAGAGAGGGAATAAACACGGTTACAGAGGGGGAATTACGTTAATTTATCCTGCGAGCAAAACTTAAATAAATTTAAGTTCAACTACGGTTATAACCTATAACTCTTATGCTAACGTAGCCACAAAGTTTATTATTAATAAACTTTGCACTAACCTCGCAGCCCCCGTGTTCATGCCCTTAAAGCTTATTCCTATATCTAGCTGCTTTTTTATTACTACGGTACTATTAATTGGTTATTTATTATTGCACTGGCTAGGTGTTGCCAGTAATTCTTATGTTATGTGTGAATTTTAGATGCATTGGCCACTGCCGATGAAAAAAATTATAAAAATCATAGGGGCTAAAGTATACATAGAATAGTTTAAGTAATGCTAGTAGTAGTTCTATAGCTTTCCTATATAAATTATTATAGATTATAGTTTAGACTAGTTAAGTAATTTTTAGACTATACTTTATAACTAAGTAGGTATATAGTAGTTACTATTAATAGCTTATTATCTATAAATAGATAGTGGCATAGAAAGGGTAAATTAAGAAGTTTAGGCTATCCTAAGGGTAATACTATTATTTTTATAATTTAAATAGCTAGAATATCTCCTTACTTATTAACTTACTTTAAATAATAAGGACTTATTAGTAATAGGAATTAGCGTGAACATAGCTCTATATAGTTATAACCTAGTAATAATTTAGGAATCACTAGATAAGGAAATATCCTATACCTTATTAAAGGGAAGGGCCTAGGTATTCTTATAATATCTTAAGGAGGGCTTAGACCTAATATAAGCTACTATAGTGTTTATTTAGTAATAGTAATAGAAGGAAATAAATAGTAGCTAGTATCTAGTAAAGCGCTTTTAGGTTAGTAACTACGTATAATTAAACCTGCGAAATTTTAAGATAAATAGACTATATAAGAAATTAGATTAGGTTATAGCTAAATATAAGGTGCTAGAGGTCCCTATACCTTTAACTATTAAGTTAGATATACTATAGGGACTTTAACCTGTTTTCTATATAGATTTAGTATAATAGATAGCTTCTAATCTATTACCTAGTTAAATACTAGCGGATAAATAACCCTTACTAGAACTAATAATAACTAATACTAACCCTAATCTCTTAGAGTATTAGGTTAAAGAGATACTAGTAGCTAAGAATATAAGAGAATAAGGGTTAAACTAGAATATACTAGTTAAATAGAAAGGATCTATATAGCTAACTTAGGAATTACTAGAAAACATATAAGATATAAAGGCACTAGATAGATTTAAGGTATAATAAGGTAATATAATAATATATAATAGGCCTAAAAGAGTATATTTTTATTTAATTACTAAGGAATAAGTAAATCTAGTCTCCTTTACTTTACGTATATATTAGCGCTAGTATTTTACTATATTAGAAAGTAATTAGTTCTTAGGGGTAGGAGAAGAAGAAAGAGCTAGGTTATTCTAGTTTAGTCTAGGAAGGGATAGTAATAACTAGTTAATTAGTAAGTAAGAGCCTTATTAAATATATACTACTTAGCAGTAGTAGTCTCCTAAATAAAGGTAATATAGGTAAGATTATTATTTATTATAAATATACTATAAAAGAATTCTATTACTATATTACTACTATATTAGGTAAGAGTTATTTACTAGGTAAGAGTAAGGGCCTATAACTTAGTAGCGCCCTAGGCGCATATTACCTAAGTAAGGGATAATATAAGGAGTATTACTATAGTAGGATTAATATAGGTAGTAGCTAAAATAGTATTAAAACATTTTTAATAGCAGATAAAGGTTTTTATAAGGATAGTATAGCATTCCTTTTTAGAGGCAGTGCGCCTTATAGCTAGCTTCTTAATAGCTTTGCTAGTAGTAAAGAGATTTATAAGATACTTATATATATACCTTAATTTTAGGTTACCTAAGTATAAGTGTAGCTCTTAGCTATATAATTAATAGGCATACTAATAAGGAAAACAGGCCTAATAAGACCCTAGGACACACTCCTATATCCCCTTATTATAAAGATTATTTATATATTAAATACATAGGACTTCTTACTCCTCTTTATTAGAATTATTAGAGCTATTAGAGTTACCCTCTAAAATATAATTACTAAGGTAGCTTAGCTTTTAGGGGGAAGGAGGTAGTAGTAAGGGGGCATTACTAAAGGCAGTAGTAGTAAGAGCGCTTAGGGTAATAGTAGTAGATATAATAGGAGGTGAATTAGATATAAAAGGGGGAATTAATAGGATATTTAGATAGAGGTAGGTAGTAAAAACTAATAAGATAGTAGAAATAAGGGTATATAAAGGAAAAGGAAAGAAAAAAAGTAGTAAATATATAGGATTATTTATATCTAGGAGAGGCTAGAGATAGCTATAATTACGCACTTACTTTAGACATAGGCTAATAGGGGATTATAAATAATTAGCTATAGGGAGGTTAGAGAGATAGGTAATAGCTAGGGATAAGAGGGGATTTAGCGGATAAGAGGTAATATATAAATATAAAGTAATAGTAACTAGGCAAGTAAAGCTTAATATTAGCTAGTGGTAGGTAAGAAAATAGAGTAGGCTAGTGTTATAGGGGCTAGAGTTAGGCAGGGCTAGGGGTTTTAAAGGCTAGGGGTAAGGTAGCTTATAAGGAAATTTTTTTAGCTTACTAGGCTATATATAAGCCTTATACTAGGACTTACACTAGCATACTATACTAATTATAAATATATACTACTTACTTAGAACTTTTTAACTATAAGGGTAAAGGGGAAGGGAGGCCTAAGTAAGGGGGTATATTATAGACTTAAGCTTAGGAGCTTAGGTTATATCTTAGGTCCAGAAAGGGCATGTAAAGGACACGGGCTATAGGCGGATAGGTTACGGCTTTACCTAGGCCTATGTAACCCATACACACACTGGTATAAAGCTAGTTCCTATGCGATACCTAGCTTAGTCTAATCCTTTCTCTCTAAGGATAATAATATCTCTTAGAACGCTTACGTGCAGTTGCCCTAAGGCCAGTTCATAACAGTTAACCTACTTAGCCTGCTTACTACTAGCCTTATTACCTAGCTTTACCTTACGCTAAAATCCTAGGGACTTTCCATGTCCTTTTAGGCCTATTCTAGGTATATTAATTATATATCTATTATAGGAGTGTCCTTATCCTAGGTAAGGGCTTTAGGCATATATGCTTACCTTTATATATAGTTCTTCTCCTTTAATTAATATAACTTAATATCTAATAAGATACTTTAATAATAAGCTATTACCACTAAGTAATCTATTTATAATATATCCTATCTAATGCTATAGTCCCTTATCTACTTATTAAGGGCTATGCATAGCTTAGCTAGCTTTATAGAGTCCTCCTAATCTAATTCCCTAGCTAGCGCTAATTTTTACTTAAAATAAATATAGAAGTTACTAAATTGCTTATTTAGGTATTATATAATCTAGTTAAGCTCTATAATTACTAGCTCCTATTAATAGGGGTTATTAAATATCTTAGTAAGGTAGTTTAAGAACTTCTATAAATTATAATATACTAAGTATTCCTTCTTAAAAAGGGAGTAACTTATACCTAAACCTTTAGTAATAGGTTCTAGTAAATAAAGCACTATTAGTCCTACTAGAACCTAATAAACCCTCTATCTATATCTAGCTTATAAGATATTAGGTTTTACTATGCTATAAATAGGACCCTTTTACTATTAAATAGGGGTTCTATTAGTAAGGGTTTTTACTTAATAAGTTAACTAGATAAGTTAGCTCTTTAACTACTAGTAAGTTCTTAAATTTATCTTAATTACTAAGTAATAAGCTCCTATAAGCTTACTATTTTATTAGTCTCTATCCTATTTACTAGTAGTAGTATATCTATTAGTTACTATACCTTTATAGTAAAGGATAATAAATATTATAAACTAGCCTTAGGGTAACTATATATAAGTATTCTAAGAGATATTATTATCCTTAGAGAGAAAGGATTAGACTAAGCTAGATATTATATAGGAATTAGCTTTATACTAGTGTGTGTGTGTAGGTTACATAGGCCTAGGTAAAGCCCTAACCTATTCGCCTATAGTCCGCGTCCTTTGCGCGCCCTTTCCGGACCCAAGACATAACCTAAGCTCCTAAGCTCGAGTCCATAACATTGAGTACAAATTACATAGGTACAGGTTATAGGCAGTACTTGCCCTAATGTACACTACACCGCATAATCTAGCTAAAGTGAACCTAATTAGCTATAAAATCTAATACCCCTCCTTAAGTAAGAGCTATAATAGTGCTAATTTTAGTAGATGATTCCTTTCCTATTACCCTTATTAAAACCTAGTAGGAAAAAGAGTAGTAACCTTATTATAATTCTTAACACAGTGCCTATAATATCCTTATTCTATTCCTTCCTTTAATGACCTTAGCCTAGTTAAAGGGCATTGTGTCAGGAGCAGAACGGCGACAGCATCCATGAGGGTGGCGATAGCATTGATAAGGGTAGAGCCCAGCGGGGCATAGAGCTAAGGGCTAGCTATAGGCTAGTTACGTAAGAGCTATAGGCTATTTAAAGGGGCTTTCCTATAAATAAAGGGAAAGGGCTAGAGATTAAACCTTTTAAGCACCTACCCCTAGCTAGTAGTTTAATAGATATAATATCTTAATCTAACTATTACTTTATTATTCACTCCTAAGCTAAAAGCCTTAATAAATTAATCTCTCTTCCCTTTAGGATAATAGACTATTAGTTAGATTAAGATATCTAGAATTTATTATATAGTAACCTAATTAGGTAGTAGCTATAATTACACTATAAATAAGCAGGAGAATATTATACTACTAAACCTAACTAGAGTAGTCTACTAGTCCTTATTAAATAACTAATAAAGCAAAATACTTATTAATAATAAGAAGGTAACACTAAATTAGCGCCTTAAAGAAGCTATAACCTAGATATATATTATAAAAAAAGATAGAAACTTACATAACTATAGTAAAACCTATAAATAATAGAGAAAGCTATATCCTTAGGTAACTTAGATATAGGACCTATAAATACCCTCCTTTAGTGCCTTAGGTAGCACCTATTATATAGCAATATAGCCTTATAAAGATATGATTAAAAGCACCTATATATAAAGGGAATACTTTTAAGAGTCTTTAGAATTTCCTAGCGGATTTAAATATAGCTTTTACTATAGATTATAAAACCTTTATAGATTATATAACTAAGGTTACCTATGCTAGTAGCTGCCTAGTAGATAATATAAAGTAATAATAGATATATGATTTTTATAATTTTTTTTTCATTGGCAGTGGCCAATGCATCTAAAATTCACACATAACATAAGAATTACTGGCAACACCTAGCTAGTGTAATAATAAATAACCGATTAATAGTACCGTAGTAATAAAAAAGTAGCTAGATATAGGAATAAGCTTTAAGAGCATAAATATAGGGGCTATAAGGTTAGTGTAAAGTTTGTTAATAATAAACTTTGTAGCTACGTTAGCGCAAGATATAGTTAGTTTGTAACTATAGTTAAACTTAAATTCATTTGAGTTTTGCTTATAGCATAAATTAATATAATTCTCCCTTTCTCTATAACTATATTTATTCCCTCTCTTTATCTCTTCTATCTTCTCGCACCTTACCACTCACTTATACGCTAAAGCTCTAAGGTAAACTTAAACCCTTATATCACATATAACTTATTCTTACTTATTTCTAACCTAATTTAAGTTCACATAACCTATAAAGTAGGTCTTACGTTATTAGTTAATTAACATCCCTAGCTAATAGACTATAGAATGGCAAAGGGTAATCTAAAGCTAATAACCTTTACTACTAGGCTAAAGAATCTAGAGGATTTATTAAAAAGCGAGAAGAATCCTAATAAAAAGGAAATTAAGTAGTTAGTAGAGTATAGGGAGCATATAATAAAGAGTAAGAAGAAGTTTGATAATAAGCTTAGTAAGGAAGCTAAGAAGTTTAATAAGATAGCGAAAAATATCGGGCTATAACAATATAAGCAGTCTTACCTCGTACCCAGGAGGGGATAATAGATATATTATATAGCTATAAATAGTTATATAACCTACTAGGTTTATACCTGGGATAGATTTATAGATTAGTTAAAGATAGGAACTATAGATAAGAATATATAGTGCTTAGAAGCAATAAGGATATTAATAGGTCTTAGGTAAGAGAATTACTAATTATTCTAGATATTTATAAAGATCTAGGGTAAGGTAAAGGCTAAGTTACCTAAAGTAATTCCTAAACGCTTATAAATCTATATATTTATTAATAGCCTTAATAATACTATAAAGAAGTAAGTACTTAGCTAAGAGTTCCCTAAGAGTTTAACCTATCTAGTAGGCTAAGGAAGAAAGGTAAAGGTTATAACTAAAGGAAGCTAATTAAGTAATTAAGGTAATAATAGTAGGAAGAAATAATAGTATTTTACTTTACTAGAAAAGCTATAGTAATAAAGCGGTAATAGAGTAGTAAGTTTATTCCTTATATATTATAAGTATAGTAAGCTAGGATATGTTTTACTAAGCTATAGCAAACTAAATTACTTTATTTACAAGAAAAGTAACTATATAATAGAGATATATAGAGGTAGCTATAACTAGGTTAAAGACTTATTAGACTTAAATAAGACCCCTATTAGCTTAGTATAACCCTAGGAAAACGCTCTTATTAAATTATTACCTAAAGATCTAAGACTATAAGTTAAGGTAAAGTTATAGTAAGAATATAAATAGGTAGCTATAAAGGCACTATTTAACCCTAGTGTAACCTATTTAATTATTTACCTAAGGCTACTAATAGAAGTTAATTAGTCTAATATAAAGAAGGATAATATAACTCTTAAGAGTACTACCCTTACTAAAATTAAGCATTAAGGGATCTTACTATAAACCCTATTAATTAAGGATAGCATAGGCTACGTAAGAATGTATTAAGTTAGCTACTATATAGCTAATACTAGTAAGGACCTATTATTAGGGCATAACTAGGTAGTTATATATAAACTAGTAATTATATCCTAGATAGATAGTTACTAGAGACACCCTATTATAAAAGAGCGTCTTAGACTAGTGGTAGGGATATAATAGATATATAAGGAGGTAAAACGCGTATATATTAGATTTATCCTATAGGGGTTAATAATAGAAATTATATAAAAGATAATAATATCTTAATAGTAGATAAAGATAAGCCCTATAATAACCTAGTAACTATAGAGATAAGCAAAGCCTATAAGTTAACTATATAAATACCCTAGGCCTATAAAGAGTTTAATGATATCTTTTAAATAAACTTATAGGTATTCTCCTTATACTAGGTAGTTAGATATATACTATTAAATTAGAAGAAAGGAAAACGCCCCTATAGGGACTAATATATAATTTAGTAAAGAAGAAGCTAGAGATACTCTATAAGTACTTAGTAAGCGTATAGCAAAAGAATAGATTTAGAGATCTATTAGCCTAGCTAAAGCCCTAATATTATTTATGCTAAAGAAAGGAGGAAAATTATGCCTTTACATAGATTATAAAGGCCTTAATAGGATTACTATTAAAGATAAAGCGCTATTACTGCTTATTACTAAGATCTTAAACTAATTAAAGGGAGTAAAGGTTTATATAAAATTAGACCTTAAAGATATATACTACTAGCTATATATCTATAAGGGAGATAAGTAAAAGACAGCGTTCTAATGTAAATATAGATACTTTAAGTATCTTATAATGCCTTTTAGACTAGTTAATATACCTATAACCTTTTAAGAATATATTAATAATGCCCTAAAAGGCCTTATAAATACAATTTACGTTATATATTTAGATAATATCCTAATCTATAGTAGTAATATAGCTATGTATAAGAGGTATGTAAAATAAGTCCTTTAGAAGCTCTAAGAGGTAAGCCTCTTTATTAACCTAGAAAAGTGTAAATTCTTATATAAGGAGGTTAAATTCCTAGGCTTTATTATATCTAAAGAAGGAATTATAATAAAACCTATCAGAATTAAGATAATAGTAACTTAGCTAGTACCTTATAGCGTCTTTAATATCTAGTTATTCCTAGGTTTTATAGGATTCTATAGATAATTTATTAAAGGCTATAGTAAAATAGTTATCCTATTAACTAATTAACTTTAAGGTAACTAACTAGTAAAGTTTATACTAGATTCTAATAAGCTAGCTATGTTTAGGGAGCTATAAAAATATTTCTAAGAGGCGCTAATTCTAGTGCACTTTAATTTATTAGCCCTATTAAGGGTTAAGATAAATGCCTTAGGATATATACTTAGGGCTATCCTAGTGTAGTTAGTGCTAGGTTACTAGTACCTAGTGGTATATATATTAAGGAAGTTAAATAAGATAAAGCTATGCTATATAACCCTAGATATAGAGTTACTAGCTATCTAAGAGGCATTCTAAACTTAGAGGCATTACCTTATATATTTAATATATTTAGTTATAGTAGTTATAGATTACTTAAACTATAAGTACCTAGCTATAAAGCTAAAGTTAACTAGTAAATAGGTTACTATACTAGATAAACTCTATTTATTTAACTTTATAATTAAATATAAAGTAAGTAAGTTAAACCTTACTAATGCTTTATTAAGAAGGTTAGATTATATAAGTAAAGAGAGAAAGGTAAAGGTAATATCCTTATAATTACCAACCTTTCTTACTAAGTTTATAAATAATACACTATAAGAATACTATAATAGAACTACTAGTGTTTAGTGCTCTAAGATAACGCAGTGTATTTAGTTTATAAATAATAAGCTATAAGAACACTATAATAGAACTACTAATATCTAGCGCTCTATAAAATTACCCCCTACCTATTAACTAGATTAGAGAGATTTACCTATAAGACTAGATTTACTAGCTATAGAGTTACTACCTAGTAGTTATATAATAGCTAAGGTTTTCTTAATTTTAAAAAAGCCTAATAGTCTAAATATACTCTAAGGAGGCATTATAGTATAGGGAGACTTATATATAAGACTAGACCCTTTAGCTAAGGAGTTATTACCTAGTAGTAATATTATAGTAAGGGTCTTATTAATTTTAGAGAAGCCTATTAGACTAGATATGCTTAAAGTAGGTATGATTTTATAATTTTTTTCCATCGGCAGTGGCCAATGCATCTAAAATTCACACATAACATAAGAATTACTAGCAACACTAAGCTAGTGTAATAATAAATAACTAATTAATAGTACTATAGTAATAAAAAAGCAGCCTAATATAGGAATAAGCTTTAAGGGTATAAATATAGGGGCTATAAGGTTAGTGTAAAGTTTATTAATAATAAACTTTGTAATTACGTTAGCGCAAGATATAGTTATAGGTCATGACCGCAGTTAAACTCAAATTCATTCGAGTTTTGCTCGCAGGATAAATTGACGCGATTCCCCTCTGTGACCGTGTTTGTTCCCTCTCTCTATCTCTTCCATCTTGTCGCACCTTAGAGAAAACAGCGAAAAAGATGGACAAGATGTTGAAGAAAAACGGGCTGTAATAATATAAGCAGTTTTACCTCGTACCTAGGAGGGCTTAAAGTAGGTATTATAATAGGGAATAAACTATACGTAAGACTAAATTTACTAGCTAAGGAGTTATAACCTAGTAGATATATTATAGCTAAGGTCTTAGTAGTATAGAGAACTGTTGGATACACCAAGGTGCCTGCGCAGGTAGATAATTCGTTGTAATTGAAGTCGATGATAGTTCATAATCTAGGAAAGAGAGAAGAGAGAGAGGGAGAGGATCTAGCTAGCTAAAAAGTGAGTGAAACCCATAAGTAAGGCAAAGAGGGGTGGTAAAATAGGGGCAGCTAATCATAAGGCATGCATCCCTCTAAAGGCCCTACTCAGTCCATAACTAGTAGGGCCTTTAGCCATAACTAATCTAATAATAATCTAGAGGAATTAACACTAGCAGTCTCTCTTTTCTTATAGCTAAAGGAGCCTAAAAACGCAATAAAAATCAAATTAAAGGAAAGTGTACATAAGTAAATCCCTTAATAGGAATCCAGAGCCCTAATTAGCTTGGTTAGCATTGGTTAATTTAATTAATCCGATCGCAACGAATCCTTCCCTTCGTCTCCGTTAATTCCCTCTTTATAACGCTTATAACGCTCCTAAAGGCCTTCTAACCTAGCCTTCCATATAGATCGTTAATTCATTTAAATTAATTAAGGTTATAAGCGCCTAATTTAGCAATCCTTTTGTTATTACATTAGCTAGGTTATCGTTACTATTAATCCATCTAACCTCGTAGATCTCGCGCCTCTTATATGATTAATAAAGGGCTATGATATTAATTATTAACCTCTTCTCTTTTATTATACCTAGCTTAACAAGGCATTTGTATAATAACAATAAGTTAGTATAAAGGATTGTAGGGATCTAAGGCACCTTTAATCAGTCTGTGATCTAATTAAGGGTTATAGATATTACGTACGCAATATCAGTGCCTTAAACCATGCTATATAGCTTAGAGGCAAGCGCGCTATGCGTAACTTACTTACTCTTTGTTAAGCTATATATAATAATATTCCCTTTTATAATAAAGATATTATTATCCTACTTTACCTTATTACCAATTATAATTACATACCTAATCTATAAGCTAAGATCCTTGTTATTCGTAAGCAATCTATTTATAAATACAAAGAGCTTCGCTTCTTTAAGGGTTAGTGGAATATAGCGTAATCCTTATTACTAATTCTTAATCTACTACTTAAGGCGTTTATTTAGGCATATAATATCTTTAGTAGCTAGTTCTTAGTGTTAAGCTATAATTAATAGATTATATAAAGCTTCTCGTTAATAGACGGTTATAATATAGCTTCCTTAGGCTCTTTGCTTTACGTAATCCTACCTTGCTATTAGGGATTAAGGATTAACTTCCTTAATCTTCTAACTTTAGCCTTTCTAGGTTAGGGTTAGTGAGTTATTAGCATTTTAGGTTAGGATATAGCCGTTAAAAGTGAGGGATTCCTGCTTAATAGTTACTGCTTCTCTTTAGCTATAAAGTTAGCCTTCTAGAGCTCTTTTTCTTCTTTGTTAAAGAAGTTATTATTGCTTAGACCTAGCGTGTTATCTATTTATATTCTAATAATCCTAAAGAGGTTCTTATTATTTAAAGCTATAATTAATAAGTAGGGATTATACGTTAATGTTATTATATTAAGGTTATCCCTATAATAATAGAAGTACGTTACCTACTAGTGAGTTCTAGCCTTTATAATTCCATAAAGAGGCTTAATAACCTCTATTACAGTGCCTTCTAGAAAGAGGTGCGCAATCTATTCCGGCAATTTCACGATAATCAGCCTTATGAGTTTCGTCTGCGATTAAACGTAGGCTTAGGTAATATCGCGGATCTAGAGGCAAATCCCTTTTGCTTTAACAAAGGAATAATAGCTATAATTAGCTATTAGCTAGCCTATTAGATTATTAGCGATTGCATTAGGATAAATTCCTTCTCCTTATTATTATAGCCTTATATAATAAGGCAAGACTTCTTATATAGCGAATCTATGCCTTTACCTTTAATCTCTCTTACTATTTAAGAGTTAAAGATCCTATAGCTACTATACTTTGCTAGATTAAACTTTGTGAATCTAAATATATTATAAGCTTAAAGAGTATTAATCTTAGCTTAATCTAATTATTTAAAGGGCTTCCTAGGGTTATAATCTTCCCTTCTTAATAGAGTTAAAGGGTAAGGTCTTAGTTAGCTTTTTCCTTTACTATAAGGAACGCTTCTATTAGCAATTCTCTAGTTATAATCTCTTTAATTAATGCCTCTTCTTAGTCTTTATTAATAATTATAAAGCACTCCTTATAATCCTTAGGTCCTTCTATGCCTTAGTTAAGGGAGAATTAGATTATTAGGGCTTTTCTTAGCCTTCCTTACTTTCTCTTTACTAGCACTAGGAGTTCTATATCTTCTTTTACTCCTTCCCTTACCTTTACCTCTATAGAGATAAGAGAATCTCTCTTATTTATAGTCTTCCTAATATCTTTAGGTTTTATCTCCTATAGCCTCTCTATAATATATAGGTCCTTATAGTAAGGCTTTACTACTATAGATTAGAATTTTACTAGGCTATAGGGTAATTAGATAGTATAGGTCTCCCTATTAGTAGTAATTAGCTTATAAGGGCTATGCTAGTTACCCTTCTCCCTTTACATATATATATTAGCCTATAGAGATAGCTAATGTATTAGGAATATATTAGGGCTATTCTAGGCGTTAAGGGCATTATAGACCTACTATAAGGCTAGGTAGTGGCATACCTTATTAGTAGCCTTCTAAATTACCTTAGCATATTAAATAATAGAGACGCTTAGCAGTAACTTATCTATTATATATAGGTAGGCTCTAAAGACTAGTAGGGTTAGCACTAGTCTATTAGGGCTTGCTAAGTTATTAATTGCTTTAATAGCTATCTAAAGATATTACTCTAGTGTAATCTCTACGCTAATTAAATCCGTAATAATCTTATAAGCCTAGCATAAAGGTCTATAGTATCTTTTAACCTTTCTAATGCTATTATAGGCTTTAATTAGTATCTTATTAATCTTAATTAATATTAATTAAGTATAGTGCTTAAATTTAGTAAAGAGAAGTTATTACTAGCGTTATAAATAATCTAGTCTAGCGGTCTAAGATAGGTATTAATCTAGCACTCCCTAATAGCATCCTAGATATCTTAGGCCTTGTGCTTCTTAGGATTAAGGAAGTAAGCTACTTAGAATAAAGTCACTAAATTAATAATATAAAGGACTAGTTATTTATTAATTTACATAATATTAGTAATAATCTTATAGTTAAAGTTATGCTTATCTTTAATTATAAATTTAAACCAGCTAGGGGCTTTTCCTTTTATCTAATAATAGTGGTAGACTTTAGTTAACTTCTTAATTACCTAGCGTTTAATATTATAACTAGCCCGCTAAAGGATCTTTATAAGGTATTAAATAGAAGGGTAACTAAAGCAATAATACAATTAACAGATCTCCCTCTCTAAGAGGTAGAAGGCAACCGTTTCTTTAGCCTTTAGTAGCTACTAAGGATATCCCTATTATTATATAATAGGCATAGTCTTATTGCCTTAAATTAGCATGTTTATAAGGTTATTAATCTTAACTTATAGCTTATCTATATTAGTAATAGAAAAGAGGAAAGGAGTTGCTATATTAAGGACATAGAATTTGTAAGGGCTTGGGCTTTGCCCAAGCCTTAGTGTTAACATGCGAGTGGGGAGTGGGGAAGGGAGCTAACATAAGCCAACCAGGGGATATAAGGGGCTTGTACAGGATCCATAATATCCTCCTTTTCCTTCCTTCCTTTAAGTTTCTTAATATTATTACAATAGCCTATAGCTATATCTTAGGGCTAGTCTATAATATTTAAGAAACTTCCTTTAGCCTTAAAGAAAGCTACTAAAAACGCAATAAGTACATTAAACGTTATAAATATAATAGATACTATAGACATAATAGATTTGCTATGCCCTAGAGACTAATACTCTTAGGGAAGCATAATACCTCTAATAGACGCTACTCTACCTATAGAGGCCCTCTTAGCTTAACTTAAATTACTTTAACTTATAATTAAATAATAATAAGGGAAATTATAATGCTATATAAACAGATTAAAATAAAGTAGGTCTAAGGGGCTTAACCTAAATAGATTCCTCTCCTAGTCCTACCTATCCTACTGCTAGTTATACCCTAGATTAGATAGAAACTAATCCTAATAGGTAACCCTTATAATAGTAATAAGGCTATATTTACTTCCTAGAAGCTCCTTATAGAATATAAACTAGTGTTAGATAAGGACTTTATTAGTGCTAATAAGGACTAGTAGATGTTTATATACTAGAACTTAAGGCCTAAGGTCTAACCCTATATTATAGTATTCTTTAAAATAGGCTATAAATATAATTATAAACCTACCTCCTTTTTAGATTACTTAGAATCTATATTTACTAACCCCTATTAATAAGAGATAGCCCTTACTAAACTTAATTATATTAAATAAGGGCTAGGGGAGGTATTTACTTTATTCTTTATTTACTTTAAATAGAAGCTTTCCTTAGTAAGAGATAGCTTATAGGTAAGTAAGGTAAAACTAGTAAAACTTTAATATATACTTAATAAGTATATAAGGGAGTATAGTATTAGTAAAGGGATAACCTATAAGGATTACTTACTAGTAGTTAGCTAATTCTATAGTATTATAGTTAATATTAAGGCCTATGCCTTAGAGGAAAAGTTTTAGTCTTACTATATGCCTATTCTAGTTAAGACACTAGCCCCTAAGTTAATTATAATAGTAATATACTAATAATAGGTATTTATATAATAGGAACTTAGGTAAGTAAATATAAGAAGCTAGAGAGGAAAAAGGATAGACTAAAGAAGATAACTAAGCTATAATATACTAAATAGGTTATAGTAAAGGAAATAACTAGATATTATAAGGATAAGTATTACTTATGCTATAGCTTAAAGGATTACTAGATATAGGAGTGCTCTTTACTCTTACCTTACTAACTAAGGGTATGTATTAATACCTATAGGGTAGATATAGATAGTAAGGATAAGGGGTTAAGACTTACTTATTAGAAAATAAGTAGCCCCTAAGCAAAGGCTTATATAGGGGTATAAAGGCTAGCTAGCCTAGCTAGATAATCTTAACTATAATTAGTGTATAGTATTAGAAGAGAGAGTTAAACATTATATAGATTAACCACTATTCTTAGTCCCTATACTCTTTAATATATATAAGTACCTCTATATTTAAATTAATTATAGTTATAATTATTATAGCGCTATAAGCAAATTAGTAGCGTAGTAGCTAAGCCTAAAGCTTATTTAATTACTAAAATAAAGATAAGTTTAAACTATAGTAAAAATAAAAAGAAAAGGAAAGTAAGTAAGGGAGGAAACCTTATCTATTACTTATATAGTATATACCTAGATTAATATAGATAGCTAGGAATCTTTAGTATACCTCTATATTATTCTAGGTTTAACCTATAATATAATCTTTAGGATACTATAGTTAAAACACTATAATATAGTAATTTATATAGTAAAGTAATAGCTAGTTATTAGGGTAGCTAAGGGCCTATATATTTTAGAATCCTTAGAGCGTACTATAGAGATACTAATATAGGGGATAATTAGTTTCTTATTTACTATAGAGGTACGCTATATATAATAATAAAAGGATACTACTATAAGGTTTATTACTATAAGCTTAAAAGAAATTACTATAGTATTATAACTTTCTACCCTAAGACTAAGACTAGAATAGCTTAATACCTTAGCGCTACCTAGGGAGCTTATAGACTTTATAAACCTATTTAATAGGTTAAAGGTAAATAGCCTACCCTTATATAAGGGCTTATTAGACCACTATATTTACCTTTAAAAAATATAAATAGATTATAACTAGCATTCCTATAGGGACCTCTATATAATATGCCCTAGGACTAGCTATTAGAGATTAGGTATTAAGTTACTAATCTTATAGATAAGAGATAGATCTATGCTAGCTTCTCTTTAGTAATAGTACCTATTCTACTAGTTAAAAGGTAAATAGTAATTAGAGGTTTTATATTAACTACTATACACTTAATAAGATAATAGTATAAGACTGCTACTCCTCTTATTAATTAAGAAAATACTCTATTCCTTATCCTAAGTATATTAGTTTATAAAAGTAAATATATACTTAGTATTTTATAAGCTATATATAGCAGAAGGATAGGAGTATCTTATAGTATTTTACACTAGATTTAGACTATTTAAATAGCTAGTTTACCTATTTAGCCTAGTAAGTGCACTAGTGATATTCTAATATTATATAAATAAATCCTTAGGGGATGCGTTAAGGGACTTTATTATAGCCTATTTAGATAATATTCTTATCTATTTAGGGGGTTAAAGAAGGATTATATAGCTAAGGTATAGCTAATACTAGGTAAATTAAGGGTAGTAGGCCTATATCTAGACCTAGATAAATCTGCATTTACTATAAAGAAGGTTTAATACCTTAGCTATATTATTATAGTAAGACACTTAATTTACCCTAACCCTATAAAGGTAGTGGTAATTAGGGAATGGTTAGCCCCTATAAAGTTATAGGGGTCTATAGCTTCCTTAGATTTATAAACTTCTATTATAACTTTATTAGGGACTTCTTTAAAATAATAGCCTCTCTAATCTAGCTTACTAGAAAGAACATCCCCTTTTAATAAGGCCTAGAGGAAAATAACGCTTTTAAATAAATAAAGGAGTTATTTATTAAACACCTAGTCCTTATATAATAGGACCTCAATTAGGATATAGTAGTAAAAGCTAATTGCTCTAGTATAGCGTTAGGGGTTGCCTATTATAGGAAGGCCCTAATAGTATGTTATATCTAGTTACTTATTACTCCATAAGCTTAACAGCCCCTAAAGGAACTATACTATTTATAATAAGGAATTACTAGCTATTATATCTTACCTTAAGGCATAGTTAGCAGAGTTATAGGGCGTCTCACGCCTATTTATAATATATATAGATTATAAGAACCTAGAGTACTTTACTACTCCTTACCTTATAATAGAATATTAAGTATAGTAAGCAGATATTCTCTTCCTATTTAACTTCTATTTATATTATAAACCTAGTGCTTAGATATAATAACTAAATACCCTTTCTTAAAGGGAGTAGGATAGGGTAAGTAAGCCTTTAAGAATAGGATATATCCTATAACCTATTACTATTATAGCACTCTTATAACTATATATTAGGACCTAGATAGACTCTAGTTTAAGTCTATCCCTACCCTAGGTAGCTTTACTATTACTAGGGAATATCTCTTTATAATAAAATATCTTTAGACTCTTTAGGACTAAGTAGTTTTATTAGACCTAACCTACCTTATCTATTTATAGGCTATATAGGAAGGGGTATAGAAGTTTCCCTAGAGGTAATAATAAGAGAATAGGTAGCGGATTATATAATTAGCGTATATAGGGCACTTTAGTTTAGGGTTAAACCTAGGTCCTAGCCTAAGAGCCTTTAATAATAACCCTTATCTAGTAATCCTATAACTTACTAGTAATAGGGTACCTAGGGTAGAATACTATATTTTAGATTTTATAATAGTAATTCTACTAGGATAGAATAGCCTAGGATATAGGTAGGTTTATCTATAATTACTTTTGCTAGGTAGTTATAAGAGTTAGTAATGCTACTAGGGCTTACTAAAGCCACTACTAATACCTAATAAATACTAGTTATAAATCTCTATTAATTTTATAATAAACTTACTAATATCCTCCCTAGAGAGACTATAGTTCCTTATAGTAATTATAAATAAACTATTTAAGTTTATATAGCTAGAGGTAATAACTTCTATTATAGTAAAGGTATATATAAAATGTTTTAAAATAGTTTAGTAGTGATTTAGGGATTTCCTTAATTAATTATTATAGATAGGGTTTTAATTAGCTAGGGAACTTTTAGATAATATTATATTTAAGTGTTAGTATAGACTAGCTTCTTTTTACCTCTTATTACCTATAGACTAATAGTAGTATAAAGAGAATAAACTAAGAGGTATAAGTAATACTATATATATACGTTTCCTTTTTATAGTATAACTAGCCTAAATACCTTATAGCTTATTAGCTAGTAATTAATAATAGGAACTCTTTAGTTATAAGGGTTAGCCTAAATAAACTCCTATATAGTTATAACCTATAACCTATTTAAACATAGCTAGACATAGTCCTATTAGCATTTATATTAAAAGGAGAGCTATCTATTTCCTAGAATACCTTTAGGAGGGTATATCTCTAGCATAGGCTACTATTATATATATATAATAATAATAATAAGATATATCTATAGCTTTATAATATCTAGTGGAATAATTCTATATAGGGGATAAAGTGTAGTTATTACTTAGGAATATTAAAACTAATTAGCCCTTATATAAACTTAACTAGGTAGTAGCTAAGTATACTATAGTTAAAGTCCTAACTTTGCTTACTATTTAACTTAATATCCTAAAGGGTATATATCTAGTTTTCTATATAAACCTTATTAAATAAGTAGTAATAAACCCTCTCCTAAGCTAATAGTTATAGGACTCCTAGCTAGGGCTAGAATAGGTTCTAATAGAGGATAACCCTAAACTTATAAAGGAATATTATATAAAAAGGATTTTAGTGGCTTAAAATACACTAGGTAAGGGAGGGAACTAGAATGCTCTTATAAAGTAAGTAAGATATATATAACCTATATAGGAACTAGTAGAAAATATAAAAGATATATAGGCACTAGATAAGTTTAAAAGGAATAAGGGGATATATAATTTAATAATAGACTGGTTTAATTTAATAAAACTTATCCTTAAAAGAAGACTATATATAAAACCTAGGTTATACCCTTTTTGCTTTCTACCCTTACTTATATATTAGAATACTTATACTTATCCTTACTCTTCTCCTTACTATTAGTATCTATAGTAAGGTCTTTTACCTTACTACTAGGAGGAATATTATACAAGTTTTAGGGCTAGTAAAACCTAGTTAGGGTTTAATAGGGGTTTTAGGAGGTTAACTTATAGGCTTAATATATTTAATAGGAGGGAGAATCTTAAGGGTTATAGGGCGCTTAGTAGGTATAATAGGATTTATAGTAACTACTGCCTATATTCTAGGCGTAGGGCTTATGCTAATAGTAAGAAGGAGAAATATTACTAGCTTTAATAATATAGGATATGCTAGATAAACCCTAGGGGTTTTACTAGGAGTGCTATTACTATAAAGTTCTTAATAAATAGTGGCTAGGCCGCTTATAATCTAGCGGTTCTATTAGAATAGAATGCCTATAACTTATTATATTTAATTTCCTATACTATAGCTAGTTAAGGGACTACTATAGTTATATAGAATTATTTTATTCCTAGTTATATTTAGGGTAAAGAAGAATATTACTAAAGGGGGTCTAAGAGAGGACTAGATAAGGGCTAGGTTAAATTAGGCTTCTTATAGTAAAGTAGTCTAATAGGTAATAAGAGCGTAATAGCACTAGGAGAGGACTAGTATTTTTACTTTTAAGTTAAGGTCTAAGGGACCTAGGGTAAATAATATATATTCCTATAGCAATCTCTTTTTAAGATCTTTTAATGCGTATTAAAGGCAGGGATTAGTAAATAGGAACCTAGTTAACTAAATATAAGTAATATAATTTCCCTAGTAAGAGAGATAAGACTTACTAGACTTAAGGGGGTAATATTCTAGTATACCTATAGTAAGGGCTTATTTAATATATAGTCTATAAGAATAAAAAACCGCTTTAGGGGTAGTATATTACTTATTATTAGAGTCTCCCTCTAGGAGAAACTCCCTAAGGGCTTAAGCTAAATATAGGGTAATAGGAGTCTTAGGGAAACTAAACTATTACTAGTTAAGGGAAGAGTAGGTTAATAAGGATAAGGTATAATACTATTAAGTATAGTATAGATAAGGGTAGCTTAAGAGTAGGATAATAATAGATTAAGGTAGGAGAAAGAATAGGTAATAAGATAGGTTTATAATAGGAAGGGGATAGTTATTATTAAGGGAAGGTTTAGATTAGATAGGATTCTTAGTAGGATATTTATATATATAACTATAGGGCAAGGTAGGATATAAATAGATAGGGAAGGGAATAATAATAATAATAATAATAGAGGGGTATAAGTTATAGTAAGGTATAATACTTAAGTTAAACGTATGTAAACTAACTATAAGGAGAGGTTATACTATTGCCTTACTTACACATAACTTAAACACATTATATTAATAAGGGGATTATTAAATAGTTATTTATAGTGAATATAAGGGTAAGAGTAAGGGAAGATATAAAGGCTACTAGGATAATAAGGGAAGGTATAGCGCTATATTAAACATAACGCGTAAATAGGCAGGTATAGATAATTACCTAGTAAGGGGTAATTTATAATAATATTAATATAAACAGGTAAGGAAGGGGTAAGTAAGGGTATATATAAGGGCTTAGGCTTTGCCTAAGCCTTAGTATTAACATATAAGTGGGGAGTGAGGAAGGGGGCTAATATAAGCTAACTAGGGGATATAAGGGGCTCGTACGGGATCCGTAATATCCTCCTTTTCCTTCCTTCCTTTAAGTTTCTTAATATTATCACGATAGCCTATAGCTATGTCTTAGGGCTAGTCCATAACAGAATTTAAGCTCTCTAAGTTCTATAGGCACACGAAGGATGCCTCTTATAGTTGCAGATCTAGCGCTAAATTTAATAATTTATAGCTCGCAGGGGATTATCTTTAATAAAGGCATTAATTATAATAGAGCCTTTGCTTATCCCTAACCTACTATTAATTTACCTGCTACCCTAGTGTTAGGTATAATCCCTTTAAAGACTTCTTTAGAATAGCGCTCTTTAGAGATATAGTAGGTTAATCCCTTATTATATTCTTACTATTAATATAGTTCTTACTTTAGAAAAGCATACTAAAAGGCTTAGTTATTAAGGGTATTAAGAATGTTAGTATCTATAAGATTATAATTATCCTATAGCTCTAAGCAAAAGAATTATATAATACTTAGATATACCACTAGCAATAGCTCTTTATTATCCTTATTACTATCTTTAGTCTTTATATAGGCTATAAGATATAGTTCCTATTCTTAGCTAGGGCCCTTATTAGGCTTATTATTATCTAGCCCTTTATAGGAGGCAAGAAATGCCTAGAATCTCTTCTCTAAAGGAGGCGTATAATAGGTCTTGCTAGTAAACTAATAATCCTTCTCCTTTTAGCGTTCTTTATTAGAGTAATTAAAGGACTAATAGCTATTCTTACTATATATAAAGCAACGCTAAGGGCTATGCCTTAGGCTTTTACTATAATAGCCTCCCTTGCCTTAGGGCTAATATCTAAATTAATAGTTAGTAAACATAGCCTTAGGAGAGCTCCCTTATAATTATAGGTATTAGGTAGCTCTTTTATTTAACTCTAAGATTATAATTACCTTATAGAGATCTCTAGTAAGACTCTTAAAGCCTAGGGAGTAAATATACTCTACTATTTAATATTTAGGTATACTAGATATAGTATTTAGTATTTACTTATAAAGCTTAGTATTTACTATATTAGAAGGATATAGGCCTTAATAGATCTTCTTAAGGGTAGCTAGCATGATTTTAAGGCACTCTAGCCTACTTTTATTAGGGTTCTTAGTAATTATACTATTTAGAGTTATACTACTCTATTTATAGCAGTAAAACTATTAGTTACTTTCTGTCTTAAAGCATTAATAGATATAGCTAATTATCTCTTTATATACAAGGTTTTAACTAAAGAGATAATTAAGGTAGTACTACTTAGTATTATTAATTAAGATAATTAGGAGAGCCTTCTAATAATGCGTTTAAGGGAGGTTAATCCTATTACACTTATTCTTAAAGAGTGTAACTTTTAGGGCAAGGAAATTATATAATTATCCGCTATAATAGTTACTATCCTTATATATCTTTATAAGTTCTAAGATCTTCTTTGTAATCTAGTCCTTAGAGGAGAATTACTATATAGAGGGTAAGGTTTGCTATAGATAGGGATCTTTAGGGTAAATTACCTAATATAATAGGGTTTACTATAGAAGAGGCTCTCTTATAGGTTAAGGGGTTAAAGGTGCTATTAGGGTTAGGAAGGATTAGGTTTTAGGGTAAGTAAATAAGGGGTTAAGGAGGTTAATATTTAGGGGGTTAGAGGATTATAATCTCCCTTTAGGCTATAATAGCCTTATTTCTTATTAGACTACTTCTTCTAGAGATATTATAATTACTAGTCCTTAGCCTTATCTTATAATAATACTATAATCTTGCAGGGAATTCTGTAGCTCTCTAATAAGATCTCTATTAGCTATTACAAAGGTGTTCTTAGACTATCCTTTAAAGTCTTCTTAGAATAATTCCTAGAGGTTATTATCTCTCTAGTCTTAATACCTTCTAAGGTTAATAAACCTTATAATATAGTTATTAAGCTTAGATAGCGTGGCGGAATTAGGGTTTACTATAACTTATTCTTCTTAATCTCTAGTAAGGGTATAAGAAAGGGTTATAGTTATGTTAGTAGTTTACTCTTTTAGGGTCTCTTAGGTGCTATTAAGATCTAGGATAGTTTCTTATTACTAGAGAATTAAGGCTCTTCTTTTAGTAATAGTCTAGGTAATTATGCAGCTTCTGCAGTAGCTTAGGTCTTTCCTCTTATTGCTAGTCTAGCTTCCTAACTTATTATAAGTGATATAATGGTTATTAACGTCAGGTTTAAAGCGAATGCCTTGTGGTAATTAATTTGATTATTTGGTTAGTTTTCTTATGGTAAGTGTAGGATTAGTCTCTCTATTAAAGATAAAGATAATAATAGAAGAAGTTAATCCCTAGGTTTGTGATAGACATAGAATTAATCTCTCTATTAAAAGTGAAGATAATAATAGAAGAAGCTAATCCCTTAGAAGCCTAATAAGTCTATAACCGGAATTTAAGTCTCTTCCTTTAGCACACTCTTATAGCCATGCCCCTATTCCTAAGGATCTAGATAATAGGAAAATAACTATAGCGTCTGTAGAAATGTCTTTTCTTATAATACCTAACTTATCTATGGTTATAATTAACCACTGATTAGTGTTAGATACACCAAGGTGCCTGCGCAGGTAGATAATTCGTTGTAATTAAAGTCAATAATAGTTCATAATCTAGGAAAGAGAGAAGAGAGAGAGGGAGAGGAATCTAGCTAGCCAAAAGTGAGTGAAACCCGTAAGTAAGGCAAAGAGGAGGTGGCAAAAAGGGTAGCTAATCATAAGGCGTGCATCCCTCTGAAGGCCCCACTCGGTCCACAACTAGTGGGGCCTTTGGCCCAACTAATCCGATGATGATCCGGAGGAATCAACAAGAACCTTTACTAAGTTAAACTCTACTATATTAAATAAAGATATAGAATTAGAACCCCTAATCTAAGTCTTACTTTTAGATATATAATAAAGGGATGCCTTTATTATAAAGAAAAGGTTACTACTAGTAAGTAGTAACCTAGATATATTATAGATATAGTCTATTAGACCCTCTAAGCTATTAATATTTAAAAATTAAGTTTTTATCCTATATAAAATAAGGAAAGAAATCCTATTACTAATTTATAATAACCTTATTACTAGGCATTAAGGAGTAACTAAAACTCTTTAATAAGTTACTAACTAATATTTTTAGCTAGGAATAAAAAAGATATTAAGGTATATATATATACTTATATTAGCTATTAAGTATTAAAACTATAAATATATAAACCTTATAGTAAGCTAGCTATATTACTAGTGCTAGATTACTCCTTTTAGGAATTATTAATAGATTTTATTACTAAACTCCTACTAGTTAAGGATTAGTAAGGTAAGATATATAATATAATCTTAGTAGCGGTTAATAGATTTATAAAATATAGTATTTATATACCTATATTTATATAGTTAACTAGTAATAGGCTAGCATTAGTCTTCCTAGAATATATTTTTAAAGACTATAAAGCCCTAGAAGGTATTATTATAGACTAAGGTTTAATATTTACTAGTGGATTTTAGAGAATATTCTATTACCTCTTAGTAATAAAGTAGTAATTAAGTATTGCGTTTTATTTATAAATAAATAGTTAGATAAAACACTTAAATTAAGTTTTAGAATATTATTTAAGAGTATTTATATGCATAGAATAAACTAATTAGGTTAATTATCTTCTAATAGTATAGTTTACTTATAATATAAGCACATATATAAGTTATAGCTATATAGCTATAGAAGCGCTATAAGGGTATAACCTAAGGGGACTAGATTAAGTAGTTATACTAATTTTAATAGTTAATAATTAAGCTAAGAATAGAGTTTTAGAATCCAGATATAAGTATATAGAGATTAAGTAGCTATTAAGCTACTTATAGGCCCTATAGAAAAATATTATAACTAGAAGAGAGTGCTAATAAAATTTAATATAGGTAACTATATCTTACTCTTAACTAAGAATATTAATCTATAATACCCTAGCTAGAAGCTAGCTATAAAATACTTAGGACCTTATAAGATTAAGAAAGAAGTTAGCTATTATAGTTTAGCTTATTAATTAAAGCTACTTAAAGGAACGCGCTTATATAATATATTTAATATCATAAGCTTAGAACCTTTTAGAGGAAATCTAAGTAATATAGTTAAAATAACCTTACTATAAGATAATATTAAAGAAGATTAAGAAGAGTTTAAAGTTAAACGAATTATTACCTATAAATATAATAGAAAATAGCGTAAATATTTAGTGAAATAGAAAGACTATAATAATTCGGAAAATTTATAGGTATTATAAAGGGACTTTACTATAGAAGAAGTTATTAAAGATTATAAGTAGTAACTAAGTAGCTAAATCTTAACTTTTTAGCTACTTAATTAATTCTTAATTATAACTTAAAATAATTATTAGATTATAGCGATTTAATTAGGAAATAACTTACTTAATAATAATTTAGACTACTAAATAAATCTTATATTTAAAGTAAAGACTTAGTATAAACTTATAGCTATCTAATAGCTAGACTTTAGAGATATATTTAGACGCATTTTTAGTAATATTTCTAACTTTATTAGCCTTAGACTTATTATTACTAAAGGCTTAAACTTATAATTCCTTAGGGAGTTCTAAAGGTCTAATATAGGTAAGGAGAGTAGCTTAAGTAGTAGTAAACTAGTAGTAAGTTAGTAAAGAATAAGTAGTAAAGTTAATAATACTAACTATAAGGCTATAAGTAGCTATAAACTAAAGATAATTAGTAATTTTAATCTAGGTTTCTAGATTAATAATATTAATTAGCTATAAAAAGTAGCGTATTTATTATACTTTACTTCTTAAGAAGCCTTAGCTATAAGATATACGTAATAAGCTTACCTATGTTTATTAGTATTTTTAAGGCTAAAAGAGTATTATAAAGTTTCTTCTTAGCTTATATAAACTCCTAGTAGTGTATTAGTAATATTAAAATAATAGACTAAGGAGTAACTTACTTTACTAATATAATATAGTTCTAGAAGATTATAGAGTATATTCTAAAGCTATTTATATAGCTTTATAATTTAGATAAGATACTAGCTATAAGTTAGTAATAATTAAGAGGTAATCCCTTAAGGCTTAACTTACCCTAATATAAGTCTTATTATTTTAAGTATAATAGTAGTATTTTAGAGAATTACCTATAAAAGCTAAAATATTAGTAATAATAGTAGTAAGTCTTCCCATTCAAGGGTTTTCCTTTTGACGAAGCAGTAGGAGTACTAGTACTAGCCCTACAAAGAGCTAGCTAGCGTAAATAATATATATATATAAATAGTAGTAAGCTAGTAGTAAGTTTATACTAAAGGAGTAATTATATTTAGTTAGAGTAGGCTTTCTCTTAGTAATATACTAAGGCTATTTATCTTTATTATTATCCCTTAGAGCTATATTCTAAATAGCTAACTACTAGGTATAATATATATATAGAATTTTTATTAAACTAGCTCTAAGTTAGTAATAAAAAGTAATAAAGAAGTAGTAAACTTATATAGTCTTTAATAATTATAAAGTTCTTTCCTTATAGGATAACTTAATAGTAAGATCTTTAATAGCGGTAGTATAGGATATAATAGCTTAAGCTATAATAGTTAGTAGTTTATATTATATAATAGTAATGTTATAGTAGCTATTATATTAGTAAGGGACTTATAAGTTAATAAGAGGCTTAAAGAAAAGAAAGAAAAAGGGAAAAGAAGGAAGGAATTACCTCTTTCTATAGGAATTTAGGTACCTTAGAGTAATCTAAGTTATACTAACTAGAATCTTCTATATATTATAACTAGTATGTTTATAGAGATTACTATAATTTATAAGTTATTACTATAAGCTTACTATAAATTTATAAGGCCACTACTATAAGCTTAGAGAAAAATAGAAGAAGTAGGGTAATCTATGCCCTATAGAGTTAAGCTAATTAAAAATTACGCTAACTAATCTAGCTAGGAAGAATCCTTTAGAAGGAATAGCCTATAGATAGGAAGTTAATAAGTAACTATAACCTAGCTATTATTAGCAAGTAATTACTATAAAAAGGCTAATATAGCCTAATATTATTAATATTACTACATTGCTTTATAAAAATCACTATAGCAAGTAGCAATAAAGGAACGCTTATGCTATAACCTAACCCTAAGATAGCACCTTGTTATGGACTAGCCTGAAGACAAAGCTGTAGGCTATCGTGATGATATTAAGAAACTTAAAGAAAGGAAGGAAAAGGAGGATATTATAGGTCCTGTACAAGCCCCTTATATCCCCTAACTAGCTTATGTTAGCCCCCTTCCCTATACCTTACTTATATATTAACACTAAGGCTTAGGCTTTGCCTAAGCCCTTATATATACCCTTACTTGCCCCTTCCTTGCCTATTTATATTAATATTATTATAAATTACCTCTCTCTAGGTAATTATCTATGCTTACCTATTTACGTATTATATCTAATATAGCGCTATACCTCCCCTTATTATCCTAGTAGCCTTTATATCTCCCTTACTCTTACCCTTATATTTACTATAAATAACTATTTAATAATTTCCTTATTAATATAGTGTAATTAAGTTATATGTAGGTAAGGTAATAGTATAACCCCTCCTTATAGTTAGTTTATATACATTTGCCTTAAGCATTATACCTTACTATAATATATACCCCTTCTTTATTATTATTATTATTTTCCTCCCCTACCTATTTATATCCTACCCTACCCTATAGTTATATATATAAATATCTTACTAAGGATCCTATTAAATCTAAACCTTCCCTTAATAATAACTATCCCTTTCCTATTATAAACCTATCTTACTACCTATTCTTTCCCTTACCTTAATTTATTATTATCCTATTCTTAAGCTACCCTTATCTATCCTATACCTAATAGTATTATACCTTATTCTTATTATATAGCTCTTCCCTTAACTAGAACTAGTCTAGTCCCCCTAAGACCCCCTTTACCCTATATTTAGCTTAGGCCCTTAGGGAGTTTCTTCTAAAGGAAGACTCTAATAATAAGTAGTTTACTACCCCTAAGGTAGTTTTTTATCCTTATAGGCTATATATTAAATAAGCCCTTACTATAGGCATACTAGAATATTATTCCTTTAAGTCTAGTAAGTCTTATCTCTCTTATTAGGGAAATTATATTACCTATATTTAGTTAATTAGGTTCCTATCCGCTAATCCTTACCTTTAATATATATTAAAAGATCTTAAAAAGAGATTACTATAGGAATATATATTATTTACCTTAGGGTCCCTTAGACCTTAACTTAAAAGCAAAAGATACTAGTTCTTTTCTAGCGCTATTACACTCTTATAACCTATTAGACTACTTTTCTATAAGAAGCCTAATTTAACCTAGCCCTTATCTAGTCCTCTCTTAGACCCCCTCTAGTATTATTCTTTACTACCCTAAATATAACTAGGAATAAAGTAATTCTATATAACTATAGCAGTCCCTTAACTAGCTATAGTATAGGGAATTAAATATAATAAGTTATAGGTATTCTATTTTAATAGAACTATTAGATTATAAGTAGCCTAGCTACTATTTATTAAGAACTTTATAGTAATAGCACTCCTAGTAAGACCCCTAGGGTTTATCTAGTATATCCTATATTATTAAAGCTAGTAATATTTCTTCTTCTTACTAATAGCATAATTACTATACCTAGAATATAAGTAGTGGTTATAATAAATCCTATTATACTTACTATATACCTTATAACCCTTAAGATTCCCTCTCTTATTAAATAAGTTAAGCCTATAAGTTAACCCTCTAGAACTTTTATTAGACCCTAACTAGGTCTTACTAGCCCTAAAACTTATATAGTATTTCTCTTAGTAGTAAGGTATAGGACCTTACTATAAACTATAGTAGTAAGGAAAAGGGTAAAAATAAGTATAAGAATATACCCTTATATTTAAATATATAAGTAAGAGTAAAAAGCAAAAGGGTATAACCTAGGTTCTATATATAATCTCCTTTTAAGAATAAGTTTTATTAAATTAAACTAGTTTATTATTATAGTATATATTTCCCTATTCCTTTTAAACTTATCTAGTGCTTATATATCCCTTATATTTTCTACTAGTTCCTATATTAGTTATATATATCTTACTTACTTTATAAGAGTATTCTAGTTCTCTCTCTTACCTAGTATATTTTAGGCTACTAGAATTCTTTCTATATAGTATTTCTCTATAAGTTTAGGGTTATTCTCTACTAGGACCTATTCTAGGCCTAGCTAGGAGTCTTATAACTATTAGCTTAGGAGAGGGTTTATGTCAAGGCTTTTGGCTTAGGAGTGAATAACAGAGTGATGGTTAGATTAAGGTGTTATAGCTATTAAACTGCTAGCTAGGGGTAGGTGCTTGAAAGGTTTAATCTCTAGCCCTTTCCCTTTATTTATAGGAAAGCCCCCTTTAAATAGCCTATAGCTCTTATGTAACTAGCCTATAGCTAGCCCTTAGCTCTATGCCTTACTAGGTTCTACCCTTATTAATACTATTACTACCCTTATAGATACTATTGCTATTCTGCTCCTAATATAATACCCCTCTTACTATAATTATCCTTAATTACATTAAGGTGCTATCTTAGGTAAGGTTATAGCGCAAGAGTTTCTTTATTACTACTTGCTATAGTGATTTTATAAAATAATATAGTGATATTAATAATATTAGGCTATATTAGCCTTTTTCACGGTAATTGCTTACTAATAGAAGCTAGGTTATAGTTACTTCTTCACTTCCTATTTATAGGTTATTCTTTCTAAGAGATTCTTCCTAGCTAGACTAGTTAGCGTGATTTTTAATTAGCTTAACTCTATAGGGCATAGATTACCTTACTCCTTCTATTTCTCTTTAAGCTTATAGTAGCGGCCTAATAAATTTATAGTAAGCTTATAGTAATAATTTATAAATTATAGTAATCTCTATAAACACACTAGTCTTAACGCATAGAAGATTCTAGTTAGTATAACTTAGATTAGTCTAAGGTACCTAAATTCCTATAAGAAGGGTAATTCCTTCCTTCTTTTCTCTCTTTTCTTTCTCTTCTTTAAGCCTCTTATTAAATTATAAGTCCCTAACTAATATAATAGCTACTATAACGCTACTATTATATAATATAAACTACTAACTATTATAGCTTAAGCTATTATATCCTATACTACTACTATTAAAGATCTTACTATTAAGATATTCTATAAGGGGAGAACCTTATAATTATTAAAGACTATATAAGTTTACTACTTTTTATTGCTTTTTATTACTAACTTAAAGCTAGTTTAATAAAAATTTTATATATATATTATACTTAGTGATTAGCTATTTAAAACATAGCTCTAAGGGATAATAATAAAGATAAATAGCCTTAGTATATTACTAAGGAAAGCCTACTCTAACTAAATATAGTTACTCCTTTAGTATAAAATCACTACTAGCTTACTGCTATTACTACTAATATTTAGCTTTTTATAGGTAATTCTCTAAAATACTATTATTATACTTAAAATAATAAGACTTATATTAGGGTAAGTTAAGCCTTAAGGAATTACCTCTTAATTACTACTAACTCCTTACTAGTGTTTTATTTAAATTATAAAGCTATATAAATAGCTTTAGGATATACTTTATAATCTTCTAGAACTATACTATATTAGTAATATAAGTCTTCTTTAGTCTACTACTTTAATACTACTAATATATTACTAGGAGTTTATATAAGCTAAGAAGAAACTTTATAATATTTTTTTAGCCTTAAAAATACTAATAAATATAGGTAAGCTTATTATATATATCTTATAGCTAAGGCTTCTTAAGAAGTAAAGTGTAATAAACACGCTACTTTCTTATAGCTAATTAATATTATTAATCTAGAAACCTAGATTAAGATTACTAATTATCTTTAGTTTATAGCTAGTTATAGCCCTATAGTTAGTGCTATTAGCTTTGCTACTTATTCTTTACTAACTTACTACTAGTTTACTACTGCTTAAGCTACTCTCCTTATATATATTAGACCTTTAAAACTCCCTAAGGAATTATAAGTTAAAGCCTTTAGTAATAATAAGTCTAAGGCTAATAAAGTTAGAAATATTGCTAAAAATGCGTCTAAATATATCTCTAAAGTCTAGCTATTAGATAGCTATGAGTTTCTGCTAAGTCTTTACTTTAAATATAAGATTTATTTAGTAATCTAAATTGTTATTAAGTGAATTATTTCCTAATTAAATTGCTATAATCTAATAACTATTTTTAAGTTATAATTAAGAGTTAATTAAGCAGCTAAAAAGTTAAGATTTAGCTACTTAGTTACCGCTTATAATCTTTAATAACTTCTTTTATAGTAAAGTCCCTTTATAGTACCTACAAATTTTCTAAATTATTATAGTCTTTCTATTTTACTAAATATTTGCGCTAATTTCTATTATATTTATAGGTAATAATTTATTTAACTTTAAATTCCTCTTAATCCTCTTTAATATTATCTTATAGTAAGGTTATTTTAACTATATTACTTAAATTTCCTCTAAAAGGTTCTAAGCTTATAATATTAAAAATATTATATAAGCGTGTTCCTTTAGGTAACTTTAATTAATAAGCTAAACTATAATAGCTAACTTCTTTTTAATCTTATAAGGTCCTAAGTACTTTATAGCTAGCTTTTAGCTAGGGTATTATAGATTAATATTCTTAGTTAAGAGTAAGATATAGTTACCTATATTAAATTTTATTAGCACTCTCTTCTAATTATAATATTTTTCTATAGGGCCTATAAGTAGCTTAATAGCTACTTAATCTCTATATACTTATATCTTAATTCTAAAACTCTATTTTTAGCTTAATTATTAACTATTAGAATTAGTGTAATTACTTAGTCTAGTCCCCTTAGGTTATACCCTTATAGCGCTTCTATAGGTATATAGCTATAACTTATATACACGCTTATATTATAAGCAAACTATACTATTAGGAGATAATTAACCTAATTAGTCTATTCTACGCATATAAATACTCTTAAATAGTGCTCTAAAACTTAATTTAAGCGTTCTATCTAACTATTTATTTATAAATAAAATATAGTGCTTAATCACCGCTTTATTACTAAGAGGTAATAGAATATTCTCTAAAATCCACTAGTAAATATTAAACCTTAGTCTATAATAATACCTTCTAGGGCTTTATAATCTTTAAAAATATATTCTAGGAAAATAGTTACTAGTCTATTGCTAGTTAACTACGTAAATATAGGGATATAAATGCTATATTTTATAAATCTATTAATCACTACTAAGATTATATTATATATTTTACCTTACTAATCCTTAACTAGTAGGAGTCTAGTAATAAAATCTATTAATAATTCTTAAAAGGGTAATCTAGCACTAGTAGTATAGCTAGCTTACTATAAGGTTTATATATTTATGGTTTTAAAACTTAATAGCTAATATAAGTATATATATATACCTTAATATCTCTTTTTATTCCTAGCTAAAAATATTAGTTAGTAACTTATTAAAGAGTTCTAGTAACTCCTTAATACCTAGTAATAAGGTTATTATAAATTAGTAATAGGATTTCTTTCCTTATTCTATTGTTATGGACTAGCCCTAATACAAAGCTATAGGCTATCGTGATGATATTGAGAAACTTAAAGGAAGGAAGGAAAAGGAGGATGTTATAGATCCTATATAAGCCCCTTATATCCCCTAGTTAGCTTATATTAGCCCCTTCCCTATACCTTACTTGCATATTAACACTAAGGCTTAGGCAAAGCCTAAGCCCTTATATATACCCTTACTTACCCCTTCCTTACCTATTTATATTAATATTATTATAAATCGCCCCTTACTAAGTAATTATATATACCTACCTATTTACGCATTACGTTTAATATAGCGCTATACCCCCTTATTATCCTAGTAGCCTCTATATCTTCCCTTACTCTTACCCTTATATTTACTATAAATAACTATTTAATAATCCCTTATTAATATAGCGTGTTTAAGTTATATATAGGTAAGGTAATAGTATAACCCCTCCTTATAGTTAGTTTAAACGTGTTTATCTTAAGTATTATGCCTTGCTATAACTTATACCCCTTTATTATTATTATTATTATTCCCCCTACCTATTTATATCCTACCTTACCCTATAGTTATATATATAAATATCCTACTAAGAATCCTATCTAATCTAAACCTTCCCTTAATAATAACTATTCCCTTCTTATTATAAACCTATCTTACTACCTATTCTTTCTCCTACCTTAATCTATTATTATCCTATTCTTAAGCTACCCTTATCCTTCCTATACCTAATAGTATTATACCTTATTATTAAACCGCTCTTCCCTAACTAGTACTAATCTAGTTCCCCTTAAGACCCCTTTACCCTATATCTAGCTTAGGCCCTTAGGAAGTTTCTCCTAGAGGAGACTTTAATAATAAGTAGTATACTACCCTAAGGTAGTTTTTTATCCTTATAGGCTATGTATTAAATAAGCCCTTACTATAGGTATACTAGAATATTACTTCCCTAAGTCTAGTAAGTCTTATCCCTCTTACTAGGGAAATTATATTACCTATGTTTAGTTAACTAGGTTTCTATTTGCTAATCCTTACCTCTAATGCATATTAAAAATCTTAAAAAGAGATTACTATAGGGACATATATTATCTATCCTAGGGTCCCTTAAACCCTAACTTAAAAGCAAAAATACTAGTTCTCTCCTAGCGCTATTACGCTTTTATTACCTATTAGACTACTCTTTTATAAGAAGCCTAATTTAACCTAGCCCCTATTTAGTTCTCTCTTAGACCCCTCTAGTATTATCCTTCTTTACCTTAAATATAACTAGGAATAAAGTAATTCTATATAACTATAGTAATCCCTTAACTAGCTATAGTATAGGAAATTAAATATAATAAGTTATAAGCATTCTATTCTAATAGAACTACTAGATTATAAGTAGCCTAGCTACTATTTATTAAGAACTTTATAGTAATAGTACTTCTAGCAAGGCCCCCTAGGGTTTATCTAGTATATCCTATGTTATTAAAGCTAGTAATATTTCTCCTTCTTACTAGTAGCGTAAGCGCTATGCCTAGAATATAAGTAGTAATTATAATAAATCCTATTATACTTACTATATGCCTTATAACCCTTAAGATTCCCTCTCCTATTAAATAAGTTAAGCCTATAAGTTAACCCTTTAAAACCCTTATTAAACCCTAACTAGGTCTTACTAGCTCTAAAACTTATATAGTATTCCTCCTAGTAATAAGGTAAAAGACCTTACTATAAATACTAATAGTAAGGAGAAGGGTAAAGATAAGTATAAGGATATACCCTTATATTCTAATATATAAGTAGAAGTAAAAAGCAAAAGGGTATAACCTAGGTCCTATATATAATCTCCTTTTAAGGATAAGTTTTATGATTTTTATAATTTTTTTTTTTCATCGGCAGTGGCCAATGCATCTAAAATTCACACATAACATAAGAATTACTAGCAACACCTAGCCAGTGTAATAATAAATAACTGATTAACAGTACTATAGTAATAAAAAAGCAGCTAGATATAGGAATAAGCTTTAAGGGCATGAATACAGGGGCTGCGAGGTTAGTGTAAAGTTTATTAATAATAAACTTTGTAGCTACGTTAGCATAGGATATAGTTATAGGTTATAACCGTAGTTAAACTTAAAATCATTTAAGTTTTGCTTATAGGATAAATTAACGCGATTCCCCTTTCTCTATGACCGTGTTTATTCCCTCTCTCTATCTCTTTTATCTTCTCGCACCTTACCACTCACTTATGCCCTAAAGCTCCGAGGCAAACTTAAACCCTCACACCACACACAACTCATTCTCACTATAAAGAGTAAGAATAAGAAGGGTAATGAGAGCTTAGAGAAAACAGCGAAAAAGATGGACAAGATGTTAAAGAAAAACGGGCTGTAATAATATAAGCAGTTTTACCTCGTACCCAGGAGGGAAGGATAAGTTTTATTAAATTAAACTAGTTTATTATTATAGCGTATATTCCCTTATTTCTTTTTAAACTTATTTAGTGCTTATATATCCCTTATATTTTCTACTAGTTCCTATATTAGTTATATATATCTTACTTACTTTATAAGAGCATTCTAGTTCCCTCCCTTTCCTAGTGTGTTTTAAGTTACTAGAATTCTTTCTATATAGTATTTCTTTATAAGTTCTAGGTTATTCTCTACTAGGACCTATTATAGGCCTAGCTAGAAGTCCTATAACTATTAGCTTAGGAGAGGGTTTATTATTACTTATTTAATAAGATTTATATAGAAAACTAGATATATACCCTTTAGGATATTAAGTTAGATAGTAAGTAAAGTTAGGACTTTAACTATAGTATATTTAGCCACTACCTAGTTAAGTTTATATAAGGGCTAATTAGTTTTAATATTCCTAAGTAATAACTATACTTTATCCCTTATATAGAATTATTCTACTAGATATTATAAAGCTATAGAGATATCTTATTATTATTATTATATATATATAATAGTAGCCTACGCTAGAAATATACCCTCCTAGAGGTATTCTAGGAAATAGATAGCTCTCCCTGTTAATATAGTTACTAATAGGACTATATCTAACTATATTTAAATAGGTTATAAGTTATAACTATATAGGAGTTTATTTAGGCTAACCCCTATAACTAAAGAGTTCCTATTATTAATCGCTAGCTAATAAGCTATAAGGTATTTAGGCTAGTTATACTATAAAAGGAAATATATATATATAGTATTACCTATACCTCTTAGTTTATTCTCTTTATACTACTATTAGTTTATAGGTAATAAGAGGTAAAAAGAAGCTAGTTTATACTAATACTTAAATATAATATTATCTAAAAGTTCCCTAGCTAATTAAAACCCTATTTATAATAATTAATTAGAGAAATCCCTTAAACTACTACTAAACTATTTTAAAATATTCTATATATACCTTAGCTATAATAAAAGTTATTACCTTTAGCTATATAAACTTAAATAGTCTATTTATAATTACTATAAGGAACTATAGTCTCTTTAGGGAAGATATTAGTAAGTTTATTATAAAATTTATAGAGATTTATAACTAGTATCTATTAGGTATTAGTAGTAGCTTTAATAAGCCCTAGTAGTATTACTAACTTTTATAACTACCCTAGTAAAAATAATTATAGATAAACCTACCTATATCCTAAGCTATTCTATTCTAGTAGAATTACTATTATAAAATCTAAAATATAGTATTATACCCTAGGTACCCTATTACTAGTAGGTTATAGGATTACTAAATAAGGGTTATTATAAAAGGCTCTAGGCTAGGACCTAGGTTTAACCCCTAAACTAAAGCACCCTATATACACTAATTATATAATCCGCTACCTATTCTCTTATTATTACCTCTAGGGAAACTTCTATACCCTTTCTTATATAACTTATAAATAGATAAGGTAAGTTAAGTCTTATAAAACTAGTTAGTTATAAAAAGTCTAAAGATATTTTATTATAAAAAGGTATTCCCTAGTAGTAATAAAGCTACCTAGGTAGGGATAGACCTAAACTAAAGTCTATCTAAGTCCTAATATATAATTATAAGAGTGTTATAATAGTAATAGATTATAGAATATATTCTATTCTTAAAGGCTTACTTACCTTATTCTACTCCCTTTATAAAAGGGTATTTAGTTATTATACCTAAGTACTAGGTTTATAATATAGATAGAAGTTAAATAAGAAGAGGATATTTACTTACTATGCTTAATATTCTATTATAAGGTAAGGAGTAGTAAAGTACTCTAAGTTCTTATAATCTATATATATTATAAATAGGTATAAGATACCCTATAACTTTACTAACTATGCCTTAAGGTAAGATATAATAGCTAGTAGCTTCTTATTATAAATAGTATAGTTTCTCTAGGGGCTATTAAGCTTATAGAGTAGTAAGTAACTAGATATAATATACTATTAGGGCCTTCCTATAATAAGCAACCCCTAAAGCTATACTAGAATAATTAGCTTTTACTATAGTGTTCTAATTAGGGTTCTATTATATAAGGACTAGATATTTAATAAATAACTCCTTTAATTATTTAAAAGTATTATTTTTCTCTAGGCCTTATTAAAAGGGAATATTCTTTCTAGTAAGCTAGATTAAAGGGGCTACTATTTTAGAGAAGTTCTTAATAAAGTTATAATAAAAGTTTATAAATCTAAGAAAGCTATAAATCTCTTATAACTTTATAAGGGCTAACTATTCCCTAATTACCACTACCTTTATAGGGTTAAGGTAAATTAAGTATCTTACTATAATAATATAGCTAAGGTATTAGACCTCCTTTATAGCAAATATAGATTTATCTAGATCTAAATATAGGCCTACTGCCCTTAATCTGCCTAGTATTAGCTATACCTTAGCTATATAATCCTTTTTAACCCCCTAAATAGATAAGAATATTATCTAAATAGGCTATAATAACGTCCTTTAACGTATCCCTTAAGGATTTATTTATATAATATTAGAATATTACTAGTGTACCTACTAGGCTAAATAGGTAAACTAGCTATTTAAATAGTCTAAATCTTATATAAAATACTATAAGATACTCCTATTCTTTTACTATATATAGCTTATAAAACACTAAGTATATATTTACTTTTATAAACTAATAAGCTTAGGATAAGAAATAGAGTATTTCTGTTAGAACACCAAGGTGCCTGTGCAGGTAATAATACCGTTGTTATTAATGTTAATGATAGTTGATGATGATCTAGGAAAGAGAGAAGAGAGAGAGGGAGAGGAATCTAGCTAGCCAAAAGTAGGTAAAACCTATAAGTAAGGTAAAGAGGGGTGGCAAAAGGGTAGCTAATTACAAGGCATGTATCCCTTTAAGGGCTTTACTTAGCCTATAATTAGCGAGGTCTTTAGCTATAACTAATCTAATAATAATCTAAAGGAAGTAACACTAGCAGTCTCTCTTTTTCTTGTGGCTAAAGGAGCCTAAAAACGCAATAAAAATCGAATTAAAGGAAAGTGTATATAAGTGAATCCCTTAATAGGAATCCAGAGCCCTAATTAGCTCGGTTAGCATTGGTTAAATTAATTAATCTAATCGCAACGAATCCTCCCTTTATCTCTATTAATTCCCTCTTTATAATATTTATAACACTTACAAAGGTCTTCTAACCTAGCCTTCTATATAGATTGTTAATTCGTTCGAATTAATTAAGGTTATAAGCGCCTAATTTAGCAATCCTTTTATTATCGCATTAGCCAGGTTATCATTGCCATTAATCTATCTAACCTCGTAGATCTCGTGCCTCTTGTATAATTAACGAAGGGCTATAATATTAATTATTAGCCTCTTCTCTTTTATTATGCCTAGCTTAATAAAGCATTTATATAATAAGAATAAGTTAGTATAAAGGATTATAAGGATCTAAGGCATCTTTAATCAGTCTGTGATCTAATTAAGGGTTATAGATATCGCGTACGTAATATTAGCACCTTAAACTATGCTATATAGCTTAGAGGTAAGCGCGCTACGCGTAACCCGCTTACTCTTTATTAAGCTATATGTAATAATATTCCTTTTATAATAAAGGTATTATTATCCTGCTTTACCTTATTACTAATTATAATTACGTATCTAATCTATAAGCTAAGATCCTTATTATTCGTAAGTAATCTATCTATAAATATAAAGAGCTTTGCTTCTTTAAGGGTTAGTGGAATATAGCGTAATTCTTATTACTAATTCGTAATCTATCACTTAAGGCGTTTATTTAGGTATATAATATCTTTAGTAGCTAGTTCTTAGTGTTAAGCTGTAATTAATAGATTATATAAAGCTTCTAGTTAGCAGATAGTTGTAATATAACTTCCTTAGGCTCTTTACTCTACATAATCCTGCCTTGCTATTAGAGATTAAGGGTTAACTTCCTTAATCTTCTAACTTTAGCCTTTCTAGGTTAGGGTTAGTAAGTTATTAGTGTTTTAGGTTAGAATATAGCTATTAAAAGTAAGGGATTCCTGCTTAATAATCACTACTTCTCTTTAGCTATAAAGTTAGCCTTCTAGAGCTCTTTTTCTTCTTTATTAAAGAAGTTATTATTACTTAGACCTAGCGTGTTATCTATTTATATTCTAATAATCCTAAAGAGGTTTTTATTATTTAGAGCTATAATTAACAAGCAGGGATTATACGTTAATGTTATTATATTAAGGTTATCCCTATAATAACGGAAGTACGTTGCCTACTAGTGAGTTCTAGCCTCTGTAATACCGTAAAGAGGCTTAATAACCTCTATTATAGTGCCTTCTAGAAAGAGGTGCGCAATCTATTCCGGTAATCTTATAATAATTAGCCTTGTGAGTTTTGTTTGCAATTAAACGTAGGCTTAGGTAATATTACGGATCTAGAGGCAAATCCCCTTTTGCTTTAATAATAGAGCAATAGCTATAATTAGCCGTTAGCTTGCCTGTTAGATTATTAGCGATTGCATTAGGATAAATTCCTTCTCCTTATTATTATAGCCTTGTACAATAAGGCAAGACTTCTTTTATAGCGAATCTATGCCTTTGCCTTTAATCTCTCTTACTATTTAAGAGTTAAAGATCCTATAGCTGCTATGCTTTACTAGATTAAACTTTATAAATCTAAACATATTATAAGCTTAAAGAGCATTAATTTTAGCTTAATCTAATTACTTAAAAGGCTTTCCTAGGGTTATAATCTTCCCTTCTTAGCAGAGTTAGAGGGTAAGGTCCTAGTTAGCTTTTTCCTTTACTATAAGGAACGCTTCTATTAGCAATCCTCTAGTTATAATCTCTTTAATTAATGCCTCTTGTTAGTCTTTATTAATAATTATAAAGCACTCCTTATAATCCTTAGGTCCTTCTATACCTTAGTTAAGGGAGAATTAGACTATTAGGGCTTTTCTTAGCCTTCCTTGCTTTTACTTTACTAGTACTAGGAGTTCTATGTCTTCTTTTATTCCTTCCCTTGCCTTTATAGAGATAAGAGAATCTCTCTTGTTTATAGTCTCCCTAATATCTTAAGGTTTTGCCTCCTATAGCCCCTCTATAATATATAGGTCTTTATAGTAAGGCTTTACTACTATAGATTAGAATTTTACTAGGCTATAGGGTATTTAGATAGTATAAGTCTCCTTATTAGTAGTAATTAGCTTATAAGGGCTATGCTAGCTACCCTTCTCTCTCTATATATATATATTAGCCTATAGAGGTAGCTAATATATTAGTAATATATTAGGGCTATTCTAGGCGTTAAGGGCATTATAAACCTGCTATAAGGCTAGGTAATGGTGTACCTTATTAGTAGCTTTCTAAATTACCTTAGTGTATTAAATAATAAAGACGCTTAGTAGTAACTTATCTATTATATATAAGTAGGCTTTAAAGACTAGTAGGGTTAGCACTAGTCTATTAGGGCCTGCTAAGTTATTAATAGCTTTAATAGCTATCTAAAGATATTACTCTAGCGTAATCTCTACGCTAATTAAGTCTATGATAATCTTATAAGCTTAGCGTAAAGGTTTATAGTACTTTTTAACCTTTCTAATGCTACTATAGGCTTTAATTAGTATCTTACTAATTTTAATTAATATTAATTAAGCGTAGTGCTTAAATTTAGTAAAGGAGAAGTTATTACTAGCGTTATAAACAATCTAGTCTAGCGGTCTAAGATAGGTATTAATCTAGCACTCCCTAATAGCATCCTAGATATCTTAGGCCTTCTGCTTCTTAGGATTAAGGAAGCAAGCTACTTAGAACAAAGTTACTAAATTAATAACGTAAAGAACTAGTTAGTTATTAATTTGTATAATATTAGTAATAATCTTATAGTTAAAGTTATGCTTATCTTTAATTATAAATTTAAACCAGCTAGGAGCTTTTCCTTTTATCTAATAATAGTGATAGACTTTAGTTAACTTCTTAATTACCTAGCGTTTAATATTATAACTAGCCTGCTAAAGGATCTTTATAAGGCATTAAATAGAAGGGTAACTAAAGCAATAATGTAATTAATAGATCTCCTCTCTAAGAGGTAGAAGGCAACTATTTCTTTAGCCTCTAGTAGCTACTAAGGATATCCCTATTATTGCATAATAGGCATAGTCTTATTACCTTAAATTAGCATGTTCGCAAGGTTATTCATCTTAACTTATAGCTTATCTATATTAGTAATAGAAAAGAGGAAAGGAGTTACTATATTAAGGATATAGAATTTAAGCTCTCTAAGTTCTATAGGCATATAAAGGATCCCTCTTATAATTATAGATCTAGCACTAAATTTAACGATTTATAGCTTATAGGGGATTATCTTTAATAAAGGCATTAATTATAATAGAGCCTTTGCTTATCCCTAACCTATTATTAATTTGCCTGCTACCCTAGTATTAGGCATAATCCCTCTAAAGACTTCTTTAGAATATTACTCTTTAGAGATATAGTAGGTTAATCCCTTATTAGATTCTTACTATTAATATAGTTCTTGCTTTAGGAAAGCATACTAAAAGGCTTAGTTATTAAGGGTAGTAAGAATGTTAGTATCTATAAGATTATAATTATCCTATAGCTCTAAGCAAAAGAATTATATAATGCTTAGATATACCGCTAGTAATAGCTCTTTATTATCCTTATTACTATCTTTAGTCTTTATATACACTATAAGATATGGTTCCTATCCTTAGCTAGGACCCTTATTAGGCTTATTATTATCTAGCCTTTTATAAGAGGTAAGAAATGCCTAGAATCTCTTCTCTAAAGGGGTATATAATAAATCTTACTAGTAAACTAATAATCCTTTTCCTTTTAGTATTCTTTATTAGAGTAATTAAAGGACTAATAGCTATTCTTACTATATATAAAGCAATGCTAAGGGCTATGCCTTAGGCTCTTACTATAATAGCCTTCCTTACCTTAGGGCTAATGTCTATATTAATAGTTAGTAAACATAGCCTTAGGAGAGCTCCCTTATAATTATAAGTATTAGGTAGCTCTCCTATTTAAATCTAAGATTATAATTACCTTATAAAGGTCTTTAGTAAGACTCTTAAAGCCTAGGGAGTGATTATACTTTACTATCTAATATTTAGGTATACTAGCTATAGTATTTAATATTTACTTATAGAGCTTAGTATTTACTATATTAGAAGGATATAGGCCTTAATAAATCTTCTTAAGGGTAGCTAGTATAATTTTAAGGCACTTTAGCCTAGTTTTATTAGGGTTCTTAGTAATAGTACTATTTAGAGTTATATTACTCTATTTATAGTAGTAGAACTATTAGTTACTTTCTGTCTTAAAGCGTTAATAAATACGGCTAATTATCTCTTTATATATAAGGTTTTAACTAAAGAGATAATTAAGGTAGTATTACTTAGTATTATTAATTAAGATAATTAGGAAAGCTTTCTAATAATGCGTTTAAGGGAGGTTAATCCTATTATACTTATTCTTAAAAAGCGTGACTTTTAGGGCAAGGAAATTATATAATTATCCGCTATAATAATTACTATCCTTATATATCTTTGTAAGTTCTAAGATCTTCTTTATAATCTAGTTATTAAAGGAGAATTGCTATATAGGTAGTAAGGTTTACTATAGATAGGGATCTTTAGGGTAAATTACTTAATATAATAGGGTTTATTATAGTAAAGGCTCCCTTACGGGTTAAGGGGTTTAAAGATGCTATTAGGGTTAGGTAGGATAAGGTTTTAGGTAAGTATTTAAGGGGTTAAGGAGCTTAATGTTTAGGGGGTTAGAGGATTGTAATCTCTCTTTAGGTTATAATAGCCTTATTTCTTGTTAGACCACTTCTTCTAGAGATATTATAATTGCTAGTCCTTGGCCTTATCTTATAATAATACTATAATCTCGCAAAGAATTCCATAGTTCTCTAATAAGGTCTCTGTTAGCTATTATAAAGGTGTTCTTAGACTATCCTTTAAAGTCTTCTTAGAATAACTCCTAGAGGTTATTATCCCTCTAGTCTTAATGCTTACTAAGGTTAATAAACCTTATAATATAGTTATTAAGCTTAGATAGCATAGCGGAATTTAGGTTAACTATAATTTATTCTTTCTAATCTTTTATAAGGGTATAGGAAAGAGGTTATAGTTATATTAGCAGTTTACTCTCTTAGGGTCTCTTAGGTGCTATTAAGATCTAGGATAGTTTCTTATTACTAGAGAATTAAGGCTCTTCTCTTAGTAATAGTCTAGGCAATTATATAGCTTCTGCAGCAGCTTAGGTCTTCCCTCTTATTACTAGTCTAGCTTCCTAACTTATTATGAGTAATGGTTATTAACATCGGGTTTAAAGCAAATACCCTATAGCGATTAGTTTAATTATTTGGTTAGTTTTCTTGTGGTAGGTATAGGATTAATCTCTCTGTTAAAGATAAAGATAATAATAGAAGAAGTTAATCCCTAGGTTTATAATAGACGTAGAATTAATCTCTCTATTAAATATAAAGATAATAATAGAAGAAGCCTAATGAGTTTATAACCAGAATTTAAGTCTCTTCCTTTAGCACACTCTTACAGCTATGCCTCTATTCCTAAGGATCTAGATAATAGGAAAATGACTATAGTATCTATAGAAATGTCTCTTCTTATAATACCTAACTTATCTATAGTTATGATTAACCACTAATTAGTGTTAGAACACCAAGGTGCCTACGCAGGTA
The DNA here is from genome assembly GCA_023658505.1 of Epichloe gansuensis. Taxonomy (NCBI): domain Eukaryota; kingdom Fungi; phylum Ascomycota; class Sordariomycetes; order Hypocreales; family Clavicipitaceae; genus Epichloe; species Epichloe gansuensis. Next base: position 218,899 of record CP098283.1, read on the forward strand.
ATAATACCGTTATTATTAAAGTTAATAATAGTTAATAATAATCTAGGAAAGAGAGAAGAGAGAGAGGAGAGGAATCTAGCTAGCTAAAAAGTGGGTAAAACCTATAAGTGAGGCAAAGAGGGGTGGCGAAAAGGGGCAGCTAATTACAAGGCGTGCATCCCTTTAAGGACTCCACTCGGCCCACAATTGGCGGGTCTTTGGCCACGACTAATCCGATGATGATCCGAAGGAAGCAACAATTTCCTTAAATAGTAAAAGGGTAGTAGTCTTATGCTATTATCTTATTAAGTATATAGTAGTTAACATAAAACCTCTAATTACTATTTACCTTTTTAACTAGTAGGATAGGTACTACTACTAAAGAGAAGCTAGTATAAATCTATTCCTTATCTATAAGGTTAGTAACTTAATGCCTAATCTCTAATAGCTAGTCCTAGGGCATATTATATAGGGGTCATTATAGGAGTATTAGTTATAATCTATCTATATTCTTTTAAAGATAAATATAGTAGTCTAATAAGCCCCTATATAAGGGTAGGCTATTTGCCTTTAACTTATTAAATAGGTTTATAAAGTCTATAAGCTCCTAGGTAGCGCTAAGGTATTAAGCTATTCTAGTCTTAGTCTTAGGGTAAAAAGTTATAATACTATTATAATTTCTTTTAAGCTTATAGTAATAAACCTTATAGTAGTATCCTTCTATTATTATATATAGTATACCTTTATAGTAAATAAGGAACTAATTATTCCCTATATTAGTATCTCTATAGTATACTCTAAGGATTCTAAAATATATAGGCCCTTAGCTACCTTAATAACTAGCTATTACTTTACTATATAAATTACTATATTATAGTATTTTAACTATAGTATTCTAAAGATTATATTATAGGTTAAACCTAGAATAATATAAAGGTATACTAAAGATTCCTAGCTATTTATATTAATCTAGGTATATACTATATAAGTAATAGATAAGGTTTCCTACCTTACTGTTAGTATCACAGGTGCCTGACGTCAGGATCGTAGCCTAGGGAATAGGAATTATTCTTCTATTCTAGGCGTTGTAATTAATTAGTTATAAGTGTGTGTATAAGAGAGGAAAAGAGAGGCTTTTAGATTGTAAGAAGTGGCCATAAACACGGTGCGTTTTATGGGTTACATGACTTATAGGTCCTTGCCTAATTAGAGAGGGCAGGCTAATAAGTTATATATAGGGCTACCTCTTACGGGCGCGCGTTACGCGCACGCCCCTTATAGCCTAACCTTTTACTAGGTAATTGCGACTACGTGCCGCGATTAATACTATACTTATTCTAACATTAGAACCTCTTTCTTTTTAATACGATTATTAACGTATAATATTAATCTAAGAAGGGAAGATACAAGGGATTAAATAAATGTATTATATAAATAAAAGAACTAACAAAAGAAATAATAATAATAGTCCCCTTTCCTTCCCCTATGCGCTACTAGCTTTAGATAACGAGCTTCTCTAATTGCTTATCCTTCTTCCTTACGGAAGGCTGCCTCTGCCTTTTACCCTTACCTACGCCCCTTTATTTAACTAGTGTAATATAATATTAGATTACATTATAAGGGGAAGGTTACCTGTAATCCCTTCCCTATCTAAAGGTATAATATTAGATTATCTCTCCCTATAGCCTTTTATTTAACCGTAATGTAATATTAGATTATATTCCTAGGGAAAGATTACCTATAATCCTTCCCCTTCTAAAGGTATAATATTAGATTATCTCTCCCTATAGCCTTTTATTTAACCGTAATGTAATATTAGATTATATTCCTAGGGAAAGATTACCTATAATCCTTCCCCTTCTAAAGGTATAATATTAGATTATACCTTCCTACGCCCCCTTACGCTCCTTCTCTTCCCCCTCCTTACTATAGAGACTTAGGAGAGATACCCCTTTCTAAAGCTATAATTCCACGCCCCTTCTAAAGCTATAATTCCGCTGCCTTTAATCCCTTAGCCTATGCCTTATGTAACTATGCTATACTTAGGGTAGCCTGCCTAGTGCCTTTAGTGCTAGTTTTAGCGCGGGCTTTAGCATAGGCTTAGGCGTGGGCTTTAGCGTAGGCTTAGGCGCGGGCTTTAGGGCTCTAGTCCCCTGCCTCTTTGTAAGCAGTGCTAGGTCTAGGTAACCTATCCCTCTATCCGGATTATTACTATATTACCTATAATAAACCTCTCTAGGGCTTTATTAGGTATTACCTTTATAAATGCATTAGCTAGGTTATCTTTACTATTAATCTATTTAATCTTATAGAGCTTACGGCGTTTATATAATTACTAAAGGGCTATAATATTAATTATAAGCTACTTCTCCTTTATAGTCCTAAGCTTAATAAGGTATTTATATAATAAGTATAAATCTATATAGACTATAATTAGGATTTCTAGGAGGTTTAATTAATCTATAATAATCTTTAATATTATTATAATTACGTAAGCTATATTAACGCCTGCTACTATTCCGTAAACCTCTAAAGTAAGTATACTTCTTATAACTCTCTTACTCTTTATTAAGCTATAGTGTATAATATTGCCTTATAGTGTGAATTTGCTATCCTTATACTCCTTATTAGCTAGGATAAGTACGTAGCCTAGTTATAAGGTAAGGTCTTTATTATTAGTAAATAATCCGTTAATAAATATAAATAGCTTTATTCTTTTAAGATTAAGGGGTATAAAGATTAATCCTTAATCTAGGTGGTCTATTTACTACTTAATATAATAATTAAGTTCCTTAATATTCTTGGTTATTAGTTCTTAATATTATGTGGTAACTAATAGATTAAAGCTTGCCTTAGGTTAGTAGATTAAAGCAATGTAAGCACTATAGGCCCTTTGCTTAACGTATTTCTTCTCTAGCTTTTCTATTAGGATTAACTATAGCTTATTACTTTACCCTTTTACTATATCTTAATAGTATTATTAGTTAGTTAAATAATTCTACTATTAAATACAAGGGGGTTATTAGGCTTAATAAACTACTTTAGTTTTATAGCGAATTTAGTAGCAGCTAGTTAATCTTCTTCTTATTAGGAGAATCCTTTATCTAATAGGCTAAGGGTATTATTAGTCTATATTCCTACGCATCTAAAGTAAGGGCTTTTAGCAGATATTACTAGCAAGCACGAATTATAGCTTAATATTATTATCTAAAGGTTTTCTCTATAGTGCTTATAGTAAGTTACCTACTAGTATGTGCTAGCCTCTATAATTCTATAGAGGGCTTAATAACTCTTATAATTATTTCTTTAGGGTACTGGTTATAAATTTAGCTAGGGAGTTAGGTAAGGATTATATAATTTAGTAGCGTTTCTAATTATATATATGCCTATATAATATCTTAAATCTAAAGAAGGAATCCTTTTATAAGAAGAGAAGGGGTAGTTATAAGGATTAATTATTAGCTTACCCTTTAGATTATTAGGGCTTATGTAAGGATTACTTGCTTTGCTTTATTGCTAAAGCCTTAGATAATAAGCCTTAATTTCTTATATAGCTAGCTTATTATTTCTTTTACTTTGTTCATAATATAGGAATTAAATATTTAAATCCCTTAGTGATTCTTTAGATTAAAAGCAATAAATTTAAACATGCCTTAGCTAATTAGGGTATTAATCTTAGCCTTTATTAAGAGTTTAAAAGGTTCGCTAGGAGTTATAATTATGCCTTTCTTATGTAATTAGATTATAAGCTTAAGGTCTGCCTCCTCCTTGCTTAAGATAAATGCCTTAAGGTTATTTACCTAATTAATAATTATAGGAGGGTTCTTTTATAGTCTCCCTAGCCTTCTTTTTAGAGAGGCTAGAGGCACTATATTATTAATTTATGCCTCTTACTCTTCCCCTTTAATTACCTCTAGGTTATTACTTTCTATTAGTAATAGCCTTTCCTTATTAAGATCTTTATTATAAGGCTTAATAGAGGTTAACCTAAAGACCTTAGGGCCTTATAGAAGATTAAGGGTATAGCTCTTTTTATCTATTATAAGAAGCTTATATAGGCCTTACTATCCTTTATACTCTTACTAAATAAGAACTAGTAATATAAGTAAAAGATTAAGGGTTAGTAAGGTATTAGGGCTATTCCTTATAGTAAGGGCTTCCTTAGCCTTATATAGTGTGTATAATCTCTTAATCTCCTTTATTACCTTCTATACTATAAGAGCTTATTACTTAATATTAGGTAAGGGAGGAGAATTATTAATTATTTAAGGGTAAGCGCTAAAGATAAGAAGGGTTAGAATAATACTATTTAGGCCTATGGTATTATTAAGAGCTTTTATAGCTATTTACAAGGCTATAGCTTTAGATATTAATAGGCATTTACGTTAGATAATATTATAAGCTCTTTAGAGCGGCTAGTAATATCTCTTAACCTTGCTAATGCTATGGTATGCCTTAATAGGGACTTCTTTAATTAAGATTAATATTAAAGCTATAAATTAGCGGAATTCTTTACTTCTAAACATTATACTAGCATTAGTTATAATCTAATCTAGAGGACCCTAGTAGGTATTAATTTAGTAGAGGCAAAGGGCTTCCTAGGTTACCTTTGCTATAATATCTTTAAGGAATCTAGCTGCGTTAAACGTAGTGGCCGTATTAATAGCGTAAAGGATAGGGCAATTGCTATCTAGATATATAATATCTATAATTACTTTGTAGTTAAAGTTATATTTATCCTTTAGGGTAAATTTAAAGCAATGTGAATTGTTTACATTTAATTAGCATTAGTAGTAAATCTTTATTAATTATCTAATAGTTTTGAAATTTACCTTATAGCCTAATTTAGAAAGTATATTATAAAGTCAGCGGATAGAAGGGTAACCGAATTAGCAATGTAAGCGCTGTAATTCTATCTTGGTTAGATAACTCTAGGTAATTAATCTCTCCTTCTATAGAAGCATCTAAGGATATCCCTATTTATAAATAATAGGGACCTTAATATTACCTTATTAAAGGATATTCTAAGAGATATAGAAGTTAATCTTAAGGCAGTCTATATTTACTAAATATAGTAAGAAGGAGTGTTTATAGGTATTATATAGAATAGGATAATGCTAAAGGGAGTAGGCATATTAATTAATCTAATTAAGGGGATTAGCTTACTGCTTCTAAATTAAATTATTACCTCCCTAGCTCTAGATTTATTAAGCTAGATCTTTAGGATTAATTATTATAGGGCAAGGAATTAAGGGTGCCTTGCTAATAAGTAACCTATAGCCCTAGTATTAGGGATAATACCTTAGAATATATCTAAAGAGTAATAATCTTAAAGAAAGAAGGTAGTTAGGGCTTCTTTTAGTTACTAGAGATTAAATAGATTCTCTTTAATAAGGGTATGGGTAGCTACTTAGTTTATAAGAATTTCTATAGTTATATAGCTATTAATTATTATACCTTATATAAAGAAGCTTATTAGTATCTCTCCTTTATTACCTTCTTCTTTAAATCTAAGTTCTATTATATAGGTAAAAATCTTATTTTCTTTAGAAAAGGTAGTATTATTCTCTTTACCTTTATACTAAGTAAGGAAAGCATTATAGGAAGGGGTTATTAGTTCTATAAGGTAATGGTTCTTAAAGTATTAATATACCTTCTTATATTTCTCCTTAGAGTATTTAGTTAACTAATAGCCTTCTTTACTATATATATAGCATTTCTTCTTCTATAGAGTGCCTTTATTACCTTATAAATATAATTATCTATAATAGGCTTCCTTACTATACCTATTATACTTATAGTTAGTCTAATACTACTCTCTTATATTAGGTATTAATAGGAATTAATACTTCTTATTTAATTCCTTTATAGTTATTCTTATTAATATCCTTATATATTTGCAGAATAGCTAGAGGTTAGTAGGAGGGTTAATAAGGTAAGTTTTACACTTAGGTATACTATAATAGGTAAAGATTAATTAATTCTAGAGTGCTCTTTTAGATTAGGTAATATCTAGGACTGCTTATTAAAGGTTTATAAGCTTTATTATAAGTTCTTTAAAGTAATTAATCTTTAGCTTATCTAGGTTTTCTTATATAATCTAGTATAGCTTAGTGTTTTGCTATTTAAGGAGATACCTTTATTTTATATTATTAGTCTTAAACCTTCTCTTAATATAGCTAATAAGGGTCTTAAGGTCCTAAGGATTACCTAGCTTATATAGATGCTTATAATAGTATATTAAGGCTTTTCCTTTAAGTATAGCTTTAAGGGTATACCTAGCTTTATAGTGTTTAATACCTAGTATCTTGTATTTCCCTTAGAAGATTATTAACTTTAAGTTAAGGACCTTATAGTTATCTATGCTATATTAAATATTACTTATATAAAGCTTTATAAGATTAATTATTTGCTTTAGTATAGGTCTAGAGGGAAAAAGTGCTCTTAGAGGTATAGAAAGGGAATTTCTTATCTTAATAAGGGATACCTCCAATAAGGGCTTTTCTAAGGATTATTATATAATTAGCCTAATAGAGTTAGGCTTAGGGAATATTATTAGCAATATTATAAGATTCCTAGATTGCTTTGTTAGTAATATTATAATCTTAGCCTAATTAGAGGGATTAGAAGGAGGTTATTAAGGAAGTCTTAATCTTTAATACGTTTTTAGAAGGGTATATACTTCCTTATAACTTCCTATATCTCTTTTTCTTACTAATCTTAGAATTCCTTATAGGTAGTGACTTCCTTAAGCATTACTATAATCTTCTAGCAGGCTATTATATCTATATACATGCCTTAGAAGAGAAGGAAATTACATAAATACTTAGTAACTGCTTAGTCTATAATTATAAATACCTCTCTTATCTATCTATAGAAGTCTTTAATAAAGTTAGTAAAGAGGCTTCTAGTAATAAGGCTCTTAGACTAATATACCGCTATCTTAAAGAGAATATAGGCTATAATAGCCTTAGGAGTATTACCTTATTTATTAAGATTAAATAATTTTACTATCTATAATATCTTAGGTATAATAAAGTCTTATATCTCTAGGGGATATATCTTAAGAGAGAATTATTAACTTATAAACCTTTGCCTTTTTAGTCTCTCTTAACCTTAGTGCCTTCTTTAGTATTACTAAAGTTAGGGCTAAAGAGAGGGACTTTTAATAGTTCTTCTTATTAAGGAGCTTTTAACTTTCTTATCTCTATTATAGGAGGATAGAATAGAGATATAGTATTAGTTATATAGTAGGTTAAAGGATTATAGGCATAGCTATTATCTTTATTCCTTAGGGGTTCTTAGGATATTAGATCTTAGGAGTAATAAGCTCCTTTCTTACTATAAGAGAGTGTTTTCTAAGGGTTAGGTGCATGGTAAAATACGCTAACTAAGTAATTAAAGATAGGTTAGACTAGTTACTAACTAGGCCTTAATCCTTTAATAGCTTTAAAGTCTTTATAGGGTCTTAGGATATTAGATCTTAGGAGTTATAAGGCTCCTTTTATATTATAAGAGAGTGCTTAGACTTCCTTAGCATAACTATATATGCTTTTAGCGGCCCTCTTATTTTATAGGGTAGGTTTATAGTATAGCTATCTCTTTTACTTAGCCTTACTAATCTATGGTTAGGAAAAACCATGTGGTTATCTATGAAGTTAACCACTAATTAGTATTAGTATTATAGGTGCCTAATATTAGGATTATAGCCTAGGGAATAGGAATTATTCTTCTATTCTAGGCGTTATAATTAATTAGTTATAAGTGTGTGTATAAGAGAGGAAAAAGAGAGGCTTTTTAGATTATAAGAAGTGGCTATAAATGCGGTGCGTTTTGTGGGTTATATAACTTATAGGTCCTTGCCTAATTAGAGAGGGCAGGCTAATAAGTCATATATGGGGCTACCTCTCGCGGGCGCGCGTTGCGCGCGTGCCCTCGCGGCCTAACCTTTGCCGGGTAATTGCGGCTGCGTGCCGCGATTGATATCATGCTTGTTCTAACACTTACTTACTTTCCTTTTCTTTTTATTTCTACTATAGTTTAAACTTATCTTTATTTTAGTAATTAAATAAGCTCTAGGCTTAGCTACCACGCTACTAATTTGCTAATAGCGCTATAATAATTATAACTATAATTAATTTAAATATAGAGATACTTATATATATTAAAGAGTATAGGGACTAAGAATAGTAGTTAATCTATATACTATTTAACTCCCTCTTCTAATAACATATACTAATTATAGTTAAGATTATCTAGCTAGGCTAGCTAGCCTTTACGCCCTTATATAAGCCTTTGCTTAAGGGCTACTTATTTTCTAATAAGTAAGTCTTAACCCCTTATCCTTACTATTTATCTTTACCCTATAGGTATTAATATAAACTTTTAGTTAGTAAGGTAGGAGTAAAAGGCACTTCTATATTTAGTAATCCTTTAAGCTATAGTATAAATAATACTTATCCTTATAATATCTAGTTATTTCTTTTACTATAACTTACTTAGTATATTATAGTTTAGTTATTTTTAGTCTATTCTGTAAGGGCTTGGGCTTTGCCTAAGCCTTAGTGTTAACATGCGAGTGGGGAGTGGGGAAGGAGGCTAACATAAGCCAACCAGGGGATATAAGGGGCTTGTATAGGATCCGTAACATTCTCCTTTTCCTTCCTTCCTTTAAGTTTCTTAATATTATTATAATAGCCTATAGCTATGTCTTAGGGCTAGTCTATAATATTTAAGAAGCTTCCTTTAGCCTTAAAGAAGGCTACTAAAAACGCAATAAGTATATTAAACATTATAGACATAATAGACACTATAGACATAATAGATTCGCTACGCCCTAGAGACTAACACTCTTAGGGAAGTATAATACCTCTAATAGACGCTACTCTACCTATAGAGGCCCTCTTGGCTTAACTTAAATTACTTTAACTTATAATTAAATAATAATAAGGGGAAATCATAATGCTATATAAATAGGTTAAAATAAAGTAGCTCTAAGGGGCTTAACCTAAATAGATTCCTCTCCTAGTCCTACCTATCCCACTGCTAGTTATACCCTAGATTAGATAGAAACTAATCCTAATAGGTAACCCTTATAATAGTAATAAGGCTATGTTTACTTCCTAGAAGCTCCTTATAGAATATAAACTAGTATTAGATAAGGACTTTATTAGTGCTAATAAGGACTAGTGGATGTTTATATACTAGAACTTAGGGCTTAAGGTCTAATCCTATATTATAGTATTCTTTAAAATAGGCTATAAATATAATTATAAACCTACCTCCTTTCTAGATTACTTAGAATCTATATTTGCTAACCCCTATTAATAAGAGATAGCCCTTACTAAACTTAATTATATTAAATAAGGGCTAGGGAGGTATTTGCTTTATTCTTTATTTACTTTAAATAGAAGCTTTCCTTAGTAAGATATAGCTTATAGGTAAGTAAGGTAAAACTAGTAAAACTTTAATATATACTTAATAAGTATATAAGGGAGTATAGTATTAGCAAAGGGGTAACCTATAAGGACTACTTACTAGTAGTTAGCTAATTCTATAGTATTATAGTTAATATTAAGGCCTATGCCTTAGAGGAAAAGTTTTAGTCCTACTATATGCCTATTCTAGTTAAGACACTAGCCCCTAAGTTAATTATAATAGTAACACACTAATAATAGGTATTTATATAGTAGGAACTTAGGTAAGTAAACGTAAGAAGCTAAAGGGAAAAAGGGTAGACTAAAGAAAATAACTAAGCTATAATATACTAAATAGGTTATAGTAGAGGAAATAACTAGATATTATAAAGATAAGTGTTACTTATACTATAGCTTAAAGGATTACTAGATATAGGAGTGCCCTTTACTCTTACCTTGCTAACTAAGGGTGCGTATTAATACCTATAGGGCAGATATGGATAGTAGGGATAAGAGGGTTAAGACTTACTTATTAGAAAATAAGTAGCCCCTAAGCAAAGGCTTATATAGGGGTATAAAGGCTAGCTAGCCTAGCTAGATAATCTTAACTATAATTAGTGCATAGTGTTAGAAGAGGGAGTTAAATATTATATAGATTAACCACTATTCTTAGTCCCTATACTCTTTAATACATATAAGTACCTCTATATTTAAATTAATTATAGTTACGATTATTATAGCGCTATAAGCAAATTAGCAGCGCGGTAGCTAAGCCTAGAGCTTATTTAATTACTAAAATAAAGATAAGTTTAAACTATAGTAGAAATAGAAAGAAAAGGAAAGTAGGTAAGGAGAAAACCTTATCTATTACTTATATAGTATATACCTAGATTAATATAGATAGCTAGGAATCTTTAGTATACCTCTATATTATTCTAGGTTTAACCTATAATATAATCTTTAGGATACTATAGTTAAAACACTATAATATAGTAATTCACACAGTAAAGCAATAGCTAGTTATTAGGGTAGCTAAGGGCCTATATATTTTAGAATCCTTAGAGTATACTATAGAGACACTAATATAAGGGATAATTAGTTCCTTATTTGCCGTAGAGGCATGCTATATATAATAATAGAAGGATATTACTATAAGGTTTATTACTATAAGCTTAAAAGAAATTACTATAGTATTATAACTTTTTACCCTAAGACTAAGACTAGAATAGCTTAATACCTTAGCGCTACCTAGGAGCTTATAGACTTTATAGACCTATTTAATAGGTTAAAGGCAAATAGCCTACCCTATATAAGGGCTTATTAGACCACTATATTTACCTTTAAAAGAATGCGAATAGATTATAACTAGCACTCCTATAGGGACCTCTATATAATATACCCTAGGACTAGCTATTAGAGATTAGGCGTTAAGTTACTAATCTTATAGATAAGGGATAGATTTATACTAGCTTCTCTTTAGTAGTAGTACTTATTCTACTAGTTAAAAAGGTAAATAGTGATTAGAGGTTTTACGTTAACTACCACGCACTTAATAAGATAATAGTATAAGACTACTACCCCTTTTACTAATTAAGGAAACACTCTATTCCTTATCCTAAGCGTGTTAGTTTATAAAAGTAAATATATGCTTAGCGTTTTATAAGCTATATATAGTAAAAGGATAGGAGTATCTTATAGCGTTTTACACTAGATTTAGACTATTTAAATAGCTAGTTTACCTATTTAGCCTAGTAGGTACACTAGTAATGTTCTAATGTTATGTAAACAAATCCTTAGGGGATGCATTAGGGGACTTTATCACAGCCTATTTAGATAATATTCTTACCTATTTAGGGGGTTAAAGAAGGATTATATAGCTAAGGTATGGCTAATACTAGGTAGATTAAGGGCAGTAGGCCTATATCTAGACCTAGATAAATTTATATTTACTATAAAGAAGGTTTAATACCTTAGCTATATTATTATAGCAGGATACTTAATTTGCCCTAACCCTATAAAGGTAGCGGTAATTAGGGAATAGTTAGCCCTTATAAAGTTATAGGAGTTTATAGCTTCCTTAGATTTATAAACTTCTATTATAACTTTATTAGGGACTTCTCTAAAATAGTAGTCCCTTTAATCTAGCTTACTAGAAAGAATATCCCCTTTTAATAAGGCCTAGAGGAAAATAACGCTTTTAAATAATTAAAGGAGTTATTTATTAAACACCTAGTCCTTACATAATAGGACCCTAATTAGGACACGGTAGTAAAGGCTAATTGCTCTAGCATAGCGTTAGGGGTTGCCTATTATAGGAAGGCCCTAATAGTATGTTATATCTAGTCGCTTACCACTCTATAAGCTTAATAGCCCCTAAAGGAATTATACTATTTATAATAAGGAATTACTAGCTATTATATCTTACCTTAAGGCATGGTTAGTAGAGTTATAGGGCGTCTCACGCCTATTTATAATATATATAGATTATAAGAACTTAGAGTACTTTATTACTCCTTACCTTATAACGGAATATTAAGCATAGTAGGTAAATATCCTCTCTCTATTTAACTTCTATTTATATTATAAACCTAGTGCTTAGGTATAATAACTAGATACCCTTTCTTAAAGGGAGTAAGATAGGGTAAGTAAGCCTTTAAGAATAGGATATATCCTATAACCTATTACTATTATAGCACTCTTATAACTATATATTAGGACCTAGATAGACTCTAGTTTAGGTCTATCCCTACCCTAGGTAGCTTTACTACTACTAGGGAATATCTCTTTATAATAAAATATCTTTAGACTCTTTAGGACTAAGCAGTTTTATTAGACCTAACTTACCTTATCTATTTATAGGCTATATAGGAAGGGATATAGAAGTTTCCCTAGAGGTAATAATAAGAGAATAGGTAGCGGATTACATAATTAGCGTATATAGGGCGCTTTAGTTTAGGGGTTAAACCTAGGTCCTAGCCTAGGAGCCTTTAATAATAACCCTTATCTAGTAATCCTATAACTTACCTATAATAAGGCACCTAGGGTAGAACACTATGTTTTAGATTTTACAGCGGTAATTCCACTAGGATAGAATAGCCTAGGACATAGGTAAGTTTATCTATAATTACTTTTACTAGGGTAGTTATAAGAGTTAGTAATGCTACTAGGGCTTACTAAAGCCACTACTAATACCTAATAAATACTAGTTATAAATCTCTATTAATTTCATAATAAACTTACTAATATCCTCCCTAGAGAGACTATAGTTCCTTATAGTAATTATAAATAGACTATCTAAGTTTATATAGCTAAAGGTAATAACTTCTATTATAGTAAAGGTATATATAAAATGTTTTAAAATGGTTTAGTAGTGATTTAAGGGATTTCCCTAATTAATTATTATAGATAGGGGTTTTAATTAGCTAGGAACTTTTAGATAATATTATGTTTAAGTGTTAGTATAGACTAGCTTCTTTTTACCTTTTACTACCTATAGACTAATAGTAGCATAAAGAGAATAAACTAAGAGGTATAGGTAATACTATATATATACGTTTCCTTTTTACAGTATAACTAGCCTAAACACCTTATAGCTTATTAGCTAGCGATTAATAATAGGAACTCTTTAGTTATAGGGATTAGCCTAAATAAACTCCTATATGGTTATAATCTATAACCTATCTAAACATAGCTAGACATAGTCCTATTAGTATTTATATTAAAAGGAGAGCTATCTATTTCCTAGAATACCTTTAGAAGGGTATATCTTTAGCGTAGGCTACTATTACATATATATAATAATAATAATAAGATATATCCGTAGCTTTATAATGTCTAGTAGAATGATTTTATATAGGGGATAAAGTGTAATTATTACTTAGGAATATTAAAACTAATTAGCCCTTACGTAAACTTAACTAGGTAGTAACTAAGTACACTATAGTTAAAGTCCTAACTCTACTTACTATTTAACTTAATATCCTAAAGGGCATATATCTAGTTTTCCACATAGACCTTATTAAATAAGTAGTAATAGACCCTCTTCTAAGCTAATAGTTATAGGACTCCTAGCTAGGGCTAGAATAGGTCCTAATAGAGGATAACCCTAAACTTATAAAGGAATACTATATAGAAAGGATTTTAGTGGCTTAAAACGCACTAGGTAGGGAAGGGAACTAGAATACTCTTATAAAGTAAGTAGGATATATATAACCTATATAGGAACTAGTAAAGAATATAAAAGATATATAAGCACTAGATAAGTTTAAAAAGGAATAAGGGGATATATAATTTAATAATAAACCGGTTTAATTTAATAAAACTTATCCTTAAAAGGAGACTATATATAGGACCTAGGTTATACCCTTTTACTTTCTACCCTTACTTATATATTAAAATACTTATACTTATCCTTACTTTTCTCCCTACTATTAGCATCTATAGTAAGGTCTTTTACCTTGCTACTAGGAGGAATATTATATAAGTTTTAGGGCTAGTAGGACCTAGTTAGGGTCTAATAGGGGTTTTAGGAGGTTAACTTATAGGCTTAATATATTTAATAGGAGGGAGAATCTTAAGGGTTATAGGGCGCTTAGTAGGTATAATAGGATTTATAGTAACTACTGCCTATATTCTAAGTATAGGGCTTATGCTAATAGTTAGAAGGAGAAATATTACTAGCTTTAATAACATAGGATATGCTAGACAAACCCTGGGGGTCCTGCTAGGAGTGCTATTACTATAAAGTTCTTAATAAATAGTAGCTAGGCTACTTATAATCTAGTAATTCTATTAGAATAGAATGCCTATAACTTATTATATTTAATTTCCTATGCTATGGCTAGTTAAGGGACTGCTATGGTTATATAGAATTATTTCGTTCCTAGTTATATTTAGGGTAGAGGAGGATATTACTAGAGGGGGTCTAAGGGAGGACTAGATAAGGGCTAGGTTAAATTAAGCTTCTTATAGTAAAGCAGTCTAATAGGTAATAAGAGCATAATAGCGCTAGGAGAGGACTAGTATCTTTTACTTTTAAGTTAGGGTCTAAGGGACCCTAGGGTAAATAATATATGTTTCTATAGTAATCTCTTTTTAAGATCTTTTAACGCGTATTAGAGGCAGGGACTAGCGGATAGAAACCTAGTTAACTAAATATAGGTAATATAATTTCCTTAGTAAAAGGGATAAGACTTGCTAGACTTAGGGGGTAATATTCTAGTACGCCTATAGTAAGGGCTTATTTAATATATAGCCTATAAGGATAAAAAACCGCTTTAGGGGTAGTATACTACTTATTATTAGAGTCTTCCTTTAGGAGAAACTCCCTAAGGGCCTAAGCTAAATGTAAGGTAAAGGGGTCTTAGGGGAACTAGACTATTACTAGTTAAGGGAAGAGTAGGTTAATAAGGATAAGGTATAATACTATTAGGTATAGTATAGATAAGGGTAGCTTAGGAGAAGGATAATAATAGATTAAGGCAGGAGAAAGAATAGGTAGTAAGATAGGTTTATAATAGGAAGGGAATAGTTATTATTAAGGGAAGGTTTAGATTAGATAGGATTCTTAGTAAGATATTTATATATATAACTATAGGGTAGGGTAGGATATAAATAGGTAAGGGGAGAGGATAATAATAATAATAATAATAAAGGGGTATAAGTTATAGTAAGGCATAACACTTAAGTTAAACGCGTGCAAACTAACTATAAGGAGGGGTTATACTATTGCCCTACCTACACATAACTTAAATATGCTATATTAATAAGGGATTATTAAAATAGTTATTTATAGTAGATATAAGGGCAAGAGTAAGGGGAGATATAAAGGCTACTAGGATAATAAGGGGGGTATAGCGCTATATTAAACATAACGCGTAAACAGGTAGGCATAGACAATCACCTAGTAAGGGGCGATTTATAACAATATTAACACAAACAGGCAAGGAAGGGGTAAGTAAGGGTATATGTAAGGGCTTAGGCTTTGCCTAAGCCTTAGTGTTAATATGCAAGTGGGGAGTAGGGAAGGAGGCTAACATAAGCTAACTAGGGGATATAAGGGGCTTGTACGGGATCCGTAATATCCTCCTTTTCCTTCCTTCCTTTAAGTTTCTTAATATTATCACGATAGCCTATAGCTGTGTCTTAGGGCTAGTCCATAACATATTCTTTTTCCCCTCTAGCTTCTTATATTTACCTACCTAAGTTCTTACTATATAAATACCTATTATTAGTATATTACTATTATAATTAACTTAGAGAGCTAGTGTCTTAACTAGAATAGGTATATAATAGGACTAATACTTTTTCTCTAAGGTATTAGCCTTAATATTAACTATAATACTATAGAATTAGCTAACTACTAATAAGTAGTCCTTATAGGCTATCCCTTTACTAATACTATACTCCCTTATATACTTATTAAGTATATATTAAAGTTTTACTAGTTTTACCTTACTTACTTATAAGCTATCTCTTACTAGGAAAGCTTCTATTTAAAGTAAATAAAGAATAAAGTAAATACCTCCCTAGCTCTTATTTAATATAATTAAGTTTAGTAAGGGCTATTTCTTATTAATAGGGGTTAGTAAATATAGATTCTAAGTAATCTAGAAAGGAGGTAGGTTTATAATTATATTTATAGCCTATTTTAAAGAATACTATAATATAGGGTTAGACCTTAGGCCCTAAGTTCTAGTATATAAATATTTACTAGTCCTTATTAGCACTAATAAAGTCCTTATTTACTACTAGTTTATATTCTATAAGGATCTTCTAGGAAGGAAACATAGCCTTATTACTATTATAAGGGTTACCTATTAGGATTACTTTTTATCTAATCTAGGGTATAACTAGTAGCGTAATAGGTAAAACTAGGAGAGGAATCTATTTAGGTTAAGTCCCTTAGGGCTACTTTATTTTAATCTATTTATATAGTATTATAATTTCCCTCTATTATTATTTAATTATAAGTTAAAGTAATTTAAGTTAAGCTAAGAGGGCCTCTATAGGTAAAGTAATATCTATTAGTGGTATTATACTTCCCTAAGAGTATTAGTCTTTAGGGTGTAATAAATCTATTATATCTATTATATCTATTATGTCTATAATATTTAATACACTTATTACGTTTTTAGTAGCCTTCTTTAAGGCTAAAGGAAGTTTCTTAAATATTATAGACTAGCCTAAAGATAAAGCTATAGGCTATTATAATAATATTAAGAAACTTAAAGGAAGGAAGGAAAAGGAGGATATTACAAGTCCTATACAAGCCCCTTATATCCCCTAACCGGCTTATGTCAGCCCCTTCCCCACACCCCACTCGTATGTTAACACTAAGGCTTAGGCAAAGCCTAAGCCCTTACACACCTTAATATAATTAAGGATAATCGCAGTAAGAGAGGGTATTATATTAGGAGTAGAATAGCAATAGTATCTATAAGGGTAGCGATAGTATTAATAAGGGTAGAGCCTAGCAGGGTATAAAGCTAAGGGCTAGCTATAGGCTAGTTACATAAGAGCTATGGGCTATTTAAAGGGGCTTTCCTATAAATAAAGGGATAGGGCTAGAGATAAAACCTTTTAAGCACCTACCCTAGCTAGCAGTTTAATAGCTACGACATCTTAATCTAACCATCACTCTGTTATTCACTCCTAAGCCAAAAGCCTTGACACATTGCTTTACTAAGAATTTACTATACTTACTTAACTTGCTTTACTAATAATACTTTACTAATTTAATACCTAAATAGTAATAGATCTAGGTTATTAGTTTTAGGTAACTTAAGTAGTTCCTCAGGGAATAATAAGTCCTAGCCTACTGCCTAATAAGATTTGCCTAGAAGGTTAACTTTTAAAGAAATCACAAAATTATAAAGTTATTATAAGATATGAAATTTATACTTAACGTGTGCGTATAGCGGACTTGTAATTTAGCAAATAACACGCTTAAAGTTATGTATTTAGTTCCTTATTATATAAGCTTTTTTAAAAAAGTTTTAAAGTAAGCCTTTGTGATTAATTTAATTAAGACTTTAGGTAAAGGAAAAGGTCTTCTGCTGCCCTATAAGCTTTAGTAATTATGCTTTTATAAGATATTAGGAAAAGATATATAATTATACACAAGACTGCGATAAGGAGATAAAAGAGTAAAAGAAAAGAAAAAGGGCGCGATAGAAGCGCTAGGCTTATAACCTATTAAGGGTTATAAGAGAAGGAAGAAAGGTATAGATTAACTATCTAAAGGAGATCTATAAGAAGAGAAAGGAAGCTATATAAATAGGCTTTAATAAGCAAAAGAAGACTAATTTATCGGAAGGTCTAATAAGTAAGGTCTTCTAAACAAAGCCTGCGATGAATCTAAGAGAGGTCTACAACGAAGCTCGCGATGAATCAGTGCAGGGTGCGAAAACTCTGCATCAGAAGTGATGCCTGAGATGTGAGGCTGAATATCCGCCAACATCAACCAGCTTTTCAAGGGATAAATGTCCTCGACGCCACTCGAGCGTCTCGCGTAACATCCCTGACATGCTAGAGGCATTTGTATTTTTTCACATGGTGTCCTAGTTTCGGAGAATGGCATTGGGATCGGTCATCCCAAATCGTTTCTCAGTCCATCCAATCGCTCCGGGCATAACAATATCCGACAAGTCAATCAACACCCCATTTTTCCAATTGGAGCGAAGAGTTCCATCAGCATGACTGAAACCTGCATGCCAGAAGAATTCCAGTACCGATTTGACAACGTTGAAATCGTTGACAGACTCGTTGATGTATTCGTAAACCACCGCGTAATAATTCTTATCATCATCAAGACGTCGTTCTTGCTTTCCGATTTTTATGGGCGGTGGCTCTAGTCCCTGCGGCAGACGGCTACGCAATTCTCGACCTGTGAATTTCAACCAGCCGTAACACTTCCTCATTCAGGGTATCTTGTCGATCAAACGCGATCCGCTCTGACTTATCCCTTTGCAACGTTGGCGGCCTTCGTTAGAAAAGGCTCTCAAGTTCGTTCGCGCCTGCTCTAAGGACTTAGGCTTGGAATGCACTAATATAGGCCCTTTTGGTCGCCACATTGGGCATAATCTGTTACAGCCGCTTCCATCATCTGGAGCACAGCAGCATTTTGGCATTCTCTTTGTGCAGCATAATAATGTGGCCACGCAGGTACGGAATCCCAGAACTAGAAACCGTTCAGTACTATCACAAGACCTGGAAAAGCGCTGCTTTGGACTTACCACCTTCAATACACGAAATGAGTCGTCAAAGACTCCTCTAACTTTCAATTAATTCCATCGAGCCCACCATCATACTCTTGGTCAGGCTGCACGCGTTGAAACTCAGGTATATCTGCCAGCCCGAATGGACATTGTCGAAGTCGCGGCTGACACAAAGCCATGGCTGAGCAGTCAGGAGCCTTAAGGGGATCCATGACTTCGTCGTCGAGGAAGGGCATCTTCATCATATCGAGCTCCTCTACCTTCCTGCGATCCATCAACCTCTTGTGTTTTTTCTGATCCCGCAACTGGCGGCGTACTTTGCTGCTGAAATGATTTTCCATGCTTGTTATGCTTGCGACTCCTTTCTTGGCTCTCCTCGGACTTATGTTGACAGACACATTGGGAAAGACAAAGAGGTTTAAACAATGTGAGGTCTGATTCCAGAGTCGTAGGAGTGAGTATTAGTGATTTAAATAGCCCCAATGATGTGTCCTTCCGCCTAACAACTGTTGCACGAAAAGAGAGGCGCAGCTCTCGCACACGTAAGGGATAAATGACGTGCACGTGACACAGCAATTGACAGGGCCCCTAATAATAGGTAAAAAGAAGGTAAATTAATAATAGATATCTAGTTATAAAAGAGAGATTATAAGCATCCCTTTTATAGAGGAAAGAGCCTGTAAAAAGCTTGCCTAGCTCTTAAGTTATGTATGTTATACATTCCTCCGCTTATGTAATCACGGATAGCTAGTTACCTGCGCTACCTAGGCAATATACCCCTAATTATAGTTTAAGGTTATTAAGACTTATAATTATGCTTCTTTATATAGGGAATATAGTGTTTTTAGCCTATAAGGTAAGGTAAGCTCTAAGTAAATATAGTAAGCTATAAGTAAGCGTATTAACCGCATTCCCTTACCTAAAAAAGCTTCCCTTATAGGATTATAGGCTTCTTCTTTTCCTTTTCCTATATCTTACCCTTTATTTAATTATACCTATATTTTAATTAATATAACTAATAAGAATTCTATTAGCTATAACCCTCTTAAGGGAGTCTTATAAGGTAAGATTTCTAATCCTAGGGAGCGCTTAGCTAGCTATTATACTAGCCTAATATTATACTTAGAGCCTTAGGGAAGCTTCTAAGTATTATTCTCCTTACCCCTAGCTAGCCCTAAGTAGCTAGCTAGTAAGTTATTATCTCCTAAGGAGGAGAGGAAAAGCCCCTTAAGCGCACTTCTTTATAATTCTTACCTCTAGCTAAGAGAAGAGAAGGGCGCCTAAGGGTAATCATAGTAATCCCCTTAGTAGCAAATAGTTTATATAAGCTTCCTATCCCTTATTATAACACACTAACTTTGCTTAGCCTAGTTTACCTAGCCCTTATAGTGCTTTATAAGATATCCCCTATAAAGGGTATGTTTAAGCAGGCATTATAAGTAAAGGTAACCTTAGAAGATGCTTTAAGGTTAGGTCTAGATAATCTTAGAGATATTACTTATATAAGATTAGTAATTATTATTACTACCCTTTATATAATACTTATATTCCTATTACAAAGCGGATATTATTAGTATTAGATAATAATGCTAAGGTAAGTTACACTCCTAATCCCTCTTTCTTTTACTCCCTTTTAATACTTCGCGCTTTATAGATAGTAAAGCAGTGCTATAAGGCGCTATAACTCTAATTAGAACTTATTATAGAGCTAGATTCTATGTATAATAAGGTTATTACTAGTAATAGGGCTATTATAGCTAATAGGGGCCCTTTAGCAGCGATAAAAGAGAAGGTAACTATAGTAATAGCCTATCTTAAGGAGGTTATTTACCTTCTTATATAAGTCTTTTTCTTTTATCCTTAGAATAGCGTTTATATGCGTTTTTTTATATAATAGCGTTTTAGAGTTATAGTTATAAATCCTGTTTACCTTACTAGCGCTTTACTAGCTACGGAGGGGTCTTTATGTATTTCTAGGTTAATTAATTTTATGCCCTCTCTCTAACGTGCCTATGCTTATAACGTGATTTAAGCGCTTTAAATATTATATTAAGTATATAAATCTATTAAACTAAGCATAGATCTAAAGCGTTTAAATTACTAATAATTTAAGGGCTTTATAAATCCGTTAGCTAGCATTTCCTCTGTTAGAAGATATATAACTTTAAAGCTTCCTCTCTTGAATTCCTGCTTTAGCCATATATTATATATATTAACATAGTGTAAATAAGTGTTTAATCGCTTACTCTTATTAAGCATAAGACAAATGGTCTGCTAATTATTACAGTGAATAATCTAGTCTTTATAAGTGTTAAATCTAATATCTTTAAATAAGCGCTAAAGACTTATAGTCTCCTTTGCTATTTATTATAAAGTAAGTAGTTTAGCTTCTATTATAGATATAGTTACTATAGACTAGCGCATAGCTTTCTAGATAATTAGTCCTCTAAAAAGAGTAATTAGATAACCCTATAAAGATCTGCGTGATTTAGGGTTATTAGTAAAGGAAGCGTTACTTATGATTTATAGAGCCTATAGCTCTAATATCCTGCCGTAGTAAAGAGCGAGCTTACTTATTATAACTAAGTAGCGTATAGCTTAGTCTACTACTCTTATATGCTCTACCCTAGGTTTATTAGGTACTATAATAGCTTTGCTACTATAAAGGCTATATCTAGCCTAACTATTATCACTATATATAGGATTAATCTAATCTTCTCTTAGTATACCTTTATTACTTACTTTATAGCCTTGCCTTTAAACTTATAATACTTTACTACTAGGATTAGTATAGTAAGGAAAGTGCCTTTTCCTACTTACCTAAACTTCTTACTAATCTTATTAATATATGCCTTATAACTAAGGTATACCTTCCTTTGTGATTAATCCCTAATAATCTAAATTCCTAGGAAGAAGCGTGCCTCTCCTTCTTATCTAATTTATATATATCCTTAAGGCCCTAAGAGATATGGTCTATAGCCTTTATATTATCCTTATAGAAGGCTATAAGGATGTTATCTATAAAGAACATAAGGAAAACGTCCTGTGCTTTAGTGTAAAACAAGCAGGGCTCTTCTTAGCTAGATTTAAGCCTAAGCTCCTTAAGTTACTTACTTAGCTCTTTCTAACAAGAGACAAGGCTATTGTGGCCTAAAGGGAGATTATAATCCCTAGACTCCTAAGCAATAACCTCCTTAACCCCCTTAACTGCTTACCTTAGAACCTTATCCTACCTAACCCTAATAGCATCTTTAACCCCTTAACCCATAAGAGAGCCTTTTCTATGGCAAACCCTATTAAATTAAGTAATTCACCCTGAAGATCCCTACCTATAGCAAACCTTGCTGCCTATATAGCAATTCTCCTCTAAGAACTAGATTATAAAGAAGATCTTAGAACTTATAAAGATATATAAGGATAGTAATTATTATAGCGGATAATTATATGATTTCCTTGCCCTAAAAGTTATGCTTTTTAAGAATAAGTGTAATAGGATTAACCTCCCTTAAACACATTACTAGAAGGCTTTCCTAATTATCTTAATTAATAATGCTAAGTAATATTACCTTAATTATCTCTTTGGTTAAAACCTTATATATAAAGAGATAATTAGCTATATCTATTAACGCTTTAAGACAGAAAGTAACTAATAGTTCTACTGCTATAAATAGAGTAGTATAACTCTAAATAGCACTATTACTAAGAACCCTAATAGAACTAGGCTAAAGTGCCTTAAAATTATACTAGCTACCCTTAAGAAAATCTATTAAGGCTTATATCCTTTTAATATAGTAAATACTAAGCTCTATAAGTAAATATTAAATACTATAGCTAGTATACCTAAATATTAGATAGTAAAGTATAATTACATCCTAGGCTTTAAGAGTCTTACTAAAGACCTCTATAAGGTAATTATAATCTTAGAGTTTAATAAGAGAGCTACCTAATACCTATAATTATAAGGAAGCTCTCCTAAGGCTATATTTACTAACTATTAATATAGATATTAGCCCTAAGGCAAGGAAGGCTATTATAGTAAGAGCCTAAGGTATAGCCCTTAGCATTGCTTTATGTATAGTAAGAATAGCTATTAGTCCTTTAATTACTCTAATAAAGAATACTAAAAGGAGAAGGATTATTAGTTTACTAGTAAGATCTATTATATTGTAAGGCACTATGCGTTATGGTAAGACGTGGCACCCACAGTGGCGTACGTAGTCATCGAGCACGTTGCTAGGAGAGGCTGTGAGGTGTGACATGTAGAGCGATAGGTCTTAAGTGATTATAAGGTATAATGTAGCGATAGCTAACATTGACGGATCTTTTGGTCTAGTGGCTTACCTCACACACCTTTAGGGTTATAACATTAATGTTAGCTGTCACAGGTCTTCTAGTTACAATAGTCTTAGGTTCGAATCCTAGCGGTGGTCTTAGGTTTAATTCCTAGGTAAGCAGCTTATGTTAGGCTTATAGGGTAGGTTTAGCAAGGCCTACTATAGTAATATAGTTCGCTTATGTTATCCTAGTCCTTAGGGGTTCGTAATTACTAATTTCTAAAGGGCCTTAGTAACCAGGCCTAGCCCCTAGTGGCTTAGCTTAAGGGCAAGCCATTCTAAGGGGGTAATTGTAAGGCACTATGCGTTATGGTAAGACGTGGCACCCACAGTGGCGTACGTAGTTATCGAGCACGTTGCTAGGAGAGGCTATAAGGTGTGACATGCAGAGCGATAGGTCTTAAGTGATTATAAGGTGCAATGTAGCAACAGCTAACATTGACGGATCTTTTGGTCTAGTGGCTTACCTCACACACCTTTGGGGTTATGACATATATACCCCCTTTAGAGAAGAGATTCTAGGCGTTTCTTACCTCCTATAAAGGGCTAGATAATAATAAGCCTAATAAGGGCCCTAGCTAAGGATAGGAACCATATCTTATAGCCTATATAAAGACTAAAGATAGCAATAAGGATAATAAAGAACTATTACTAGTGGTATATCTAAGCATTATATAATTCTTTTGCTTAGAGCTATAGGATAATTATAATCTTATAAATACTAATATTCTTACTACCCTTAATAACTAAGCCTTTTAGTATGCTTTCCTAAAGTAAGAATTATATTAATAGTAAGAATCTAATAAGGGATTAACTTACTATATCTCTAAAGAGCGCTATTCTAAAGAAGTCTTTAAAGGGATTATACCTAATACTAGGGTAGCAGGCAAATTAATAGTAGGTTAGGGATAAGCAAAGGCTCTGTTATAATTAATGCCTTTATTAAAGATAATCCCCTGCAAGCTATAAGTCATTAAATTCAGTGCTAGATCTATAACTATAAGAGGCATTCTGCGTGTGTCTATAGAACTTAGAGAGCTTAAATTCTATATTCTTAACATAGTAACTCCTTTCCTCTTTTCTATTACTAATATAGATAAGCTATAAGTTAAGATTAATAACCTTATAAATATACTAATTTAAGGCAATAAGACTATGCCTATTATGTAATAATAGGGATATCCTTAGTAGCTACTAGAGGCTAAAGAAACAGTTACCTTTTACCTCTTAGAGGGGAGATCCATTAATTATATTATTGCTTTAGTTACCCTCTATTTAACGCCTTATAAAGATCCTCTAGTAGGCTAGTTATAATATTAAACGCTAGGTAATTAAGAAGTTAACTAAAGTCTACTACTATTATTAGATAAAAGGAAAAGCTCCTAGCTAGTTTAAATTCATAATTAAAGATAAGTATAACTTTAACTATAAGATTATTCCTAATATTATATAGATTAATAACTAACTAGTCCTTTATATTATTAATTTAGTAACTTTATTCTAAGGAGCCTACTTCCTTAATCCTAAGAAGCAAAAGGCCTAAGATATCTAAGACGCTATTAGGAGTGCTAGATTAATACCTATCTTAGACCGCTAGACTAGATTATTTATAATACTAGTAATAACTTCTCCTCTACTAAATTTAAGCACTATACTTAATTAATATTAATTAAGATTAATAAGATACTAATTAAAGCCTATAGTAACATTAGAAAGATTAAAAGGTACTATAGACCTTTACGCTAGGCTTATAAGATTATTTTAGACTTAATTAGCATAGAGATTACGCTAGAGTTATATCTTTAGATAGCTATTAAAGCTATTAATAACTTAGCAAGCCCTAACGGATTAGTGCTAACCCTACTAGTCTTTAGAGCCTACCTATGTATAATAGATAAGTTACTGCTAAGTATCTCTATTATTTAACGCGCTAAGGTAATTTAAAAGGCTACTAATAAGGTATACCGCTACCTAGCCTTATAGTAGGTTTGCAATGCCCTTAACGCCTAGAATAGCCCTAATATATTACTAATATATTAGCTACCTCTGTAGGCTAATATACATATATAGAGGAGAAGGGTAGCTAGCATAGCCCTTATAAGCTAATTACTACTAATAGGAGACCTACACTATCTAAATACCCTATAGCCTAGTGAAATTCTAATCTATAGTAGTAAAGCCTTACTATAAGGACCTATGTATT
Organism: Epichloe gansuensis; assembly: GCA_023658505.1. NCBI lineage: Eukaryota > Fungi > Ascomycota > Sordariomycetes > Hypocreales > Clavicipitaceae > Epichloe > Epichloe gansuensis. The sequence goes on from CP098283.1 coordinate 244,049, forward strand.
ATAGAGAGGCTATAGGAGGTAAAACCTTAAGATATTAGGGAGACTATAAGTAAGAGAGATTCTCTTACCTTTATAGAGGTAAGGGAAGGAGTAAAAGAAGATATAAAACTCCTAGTACTAGCAAAGAGAAAGCAAGGAAGGCTAAGAAAAGCCTTAACAGTCTAATTCTCCCTTAACTAAGGCACGGAAGGACCTAAGGATCGCAAGGACTTTGTAATTATTAACAAAGATTAAGAAGAGGTATTAATTAAAGAGATTATAGCTAGAGGATTGCTAATAGAAGCATTCCTAATAGCAAAGGAAAAAGCTAACTAGGATCTTGCCCTCTAACTCCACTAAGAAGGGAAGATTATAACCCTATAAAAGCCCTTTAAGCGATTAGATTAGGCCGAAATTAATGCTCTTTAAGCTTATAATATATTTAGATTTATAAAGTTTAATCTAGCAAAGCACACTAGCTATAGGATCTTTAACTCTTATATAGTAAGAGAGATTAAAGGTAAAGGCATGGATTTACTGTATAAGAAGTCTTGCCTTATTATATAAGGCTATAATAATAAGGAGAAGGAATTTATCCTAATGCAATTACTAATAATCTAACAGGTAAGCTAATAGCTAATTATAGCTATCGCTCCTTTGTTAAAGCAAAAAGGAATTTGCCTCTAGATCCGCGATATTACCTAAGCCTACGTTTAATTACAAACAAAACTCATAAGGCTAATTATCATAAGATTGCCGGAATAGATTGCGCACCTCTTTCCAGAAGGCACCGTAATAGAAGTTATTAAGCCTCTTTATAGAATTACAAAGGCTAGAACTTACTAGTAGGTAACGTACTTCTATTATCATAGGGATAACCTTAATATAATAACATTAACGTATAATCCCTGCTTATTAATTATAGCTCTAAATAATAAGAACCTCTTTAGAATCATTAGGATGCAAACGGATAACACGCTAGGTCTAAGTAATAATAACTTCTTTAATAAAGAAGAAAAAGAGCTCTAGAAGGCTAACTTTATAGCTAAATAGAAGCAGTAACTATTAAATAGGAATCCCTTACTTTTAATAGCTATATCCTAACCTAAAACGCTAATAACTTACTAACCCTAACCTAGAAAGGCTAAAGTTAGAAGATTAAGGAAATCAATCCTTAATCCCTAATAGTAAGGCAGGATTACGTAGAATAACAAGCCTAAGGAAGCTATATTATAACTATCTGCTAACTAAAAGCTTTATATAATCTATTAATTATAGCTTAACACTAAGAACTAGCTGCTAAAGATATTATATGCCTAAACAAATGCCTTAAGTAGTAGATTAAGAATTAGTAATAAGGACTGCGCTATATCCTACTAACCCTTAAAGAGGTAAAGCTCTTTGTATTTATAAATAGATTGCTTATGAATAATAAGGATCTTAGCTTATAGATTAGGTATGTAATTGTAATTAGTAATAAGGTAAAGCAGGATAATAATACCTTTATTATAAAAGGAATATTATTACGTATAGCTTAATAAAGAGCAAGCAGGTTACGCGTAGCGCGCTTGCCTCTAAGCTATATAGCATAGTTTAAGGCACTAATATTACGTACGTAATATCTATAACCCTTAATTAGATTATAGACTAATTAAAGATGCCTTAGATCCCTATAATCCTTTATACTAACTTATTCTTATTATACAAATGCCTTATTAAGCTAGGCATAACAAAAGAGAAAAGGTTAATAATTAATATCATAGCCCTTCGTTAATTATACAAGAGGCGCGAGATCTACGAGGTTAGATGGATTAATAGCAATAATAACCTGGCTAATGCAATAACAAAGGATTACTAAATTAGGCGCTTATAACCTTAATTAATTTAAACGAATTAATAATCCATGTGGAAGGCTAGGTTAAGAGACCTTTAGGAGCGTTATAAAGAGGAATTAATAGAGATAAAGGGAGGATTCGTTGTGATTAGATTAATTAAATTAACCAATGCTAACTAAGCTAATTAGGGCTCTGGATTCCTATTAAGGGATTTACTTATGTATACTTTCCTTTAATTTAAGTTTTATTGCGTTTTTAAGCTCCTTTAGCTATAAGAAAAGAGAGACTGTGTAAGGCGCTAATCGTTAGGTAAGACGTGGCACCCACAGTGGCGCACGTAGTCATCAATGCACGTCGCTAGGAGAGGCTGTGAGGTATGGCATGCAAAGCGATAGGTCTTAAGTGATTGTAAGGTGTAATGTTAGCGATAGCTAACATTGACGGATCTTTTGGTCTAGTGGCTTACCTCACACACCTTTGGGGTTATGACAGACTGCTAGTGTTACTTCCTTTGGATTATTATTAGATTAGTTATAGCTAAAGACCCCGCTAATTATAGGCTAAGTAAAGCCCTTAAAGGGATGCATGCCTTATGATTAGCTGCCCCTTTTCGCCACCCCTCTTTGCCTTACTTACGGGTTTCACCTACTTTTTAGCTAGCTAGATTCCTCTCCCTCTCTCTCTTCTCTCTTTCCTAGATCATTGAATCAACTATCATCGACTTCAATTATAAGGAATTATTACCTGCGCAGGCACCTTGGTGTATCCAACAGATATCTTAAATAATATTAGCCTTATTGCTATTAAGCTATTACTCACGGTAAGCTTTAAGTAGTAATTTAAGTAAATAGAGGGTTTTATTATTAGACTAATAAATTCGGGGAGGATGCTTATAATTAGGTACTCTAGGTTATAGTCGCGAAAGGTATTTAAATTATATAATATTTACTAGTAAATTACAATAGGACTATAATATTAAAGCCATAGAGGGAAAGAGCTACTATCGCGATGGCTCCCTTGTGTAAAGGCGGTGAAAAAAACGCCTCTAAAGTGGGCCATAATGGTACAAAGTAGCCGCCCTATACAAATTCACATACAACTTGTACCGCGAAAAGTCGGTGCAAACTTTGCACCGGCTCGTGGATCACAGCCTAAGAGATGAGCGACCAGGAGCTGGAAATAAACGACGATAATGTACGAGCTACGAGGCATAGACACAAGTGGACCAATGTATATGATATAGGTAAATATTTGCCCCAGAGGTATCTCCACTGGGTGTAGTGAATTATATGTATTTAGCTATCAAGGCGGCTACGCTTAAATCCATATATTCAGTAACGAAGTGCCACTTTCCAGCGCAAAGTAACTTGGCAGACTTCAGCAGGACTTAATATGAAGCACCGGCCCAATTACGTGACAGGTTTGCACCAGGTGGACAAATGATGCGAGACATTTTTCCAACCAATCTCTCTTATTTTGACCGAAGTAGAGACCTGCGGTCTTCTACTTTATCGTTACTTTGTTCGGAAAGTGGCGTTTCCAGAAATTGTCTAGCAATCACCCCGCGACAGTTGCATCGTCGGTTAATACAGGTTCCATACCCACCACGACACTGTCAATTCGCATTAGTGACTATACGTGTAACCACAATAAATTGAAGAAATGCCTACCGCGCAACAAATTGAAGGGTTGTTTGATGGACAGTAGATAGATCGTCCGAAAACCAAATTATCGGTGGCATCTCCACCATGCTCTGGGACTGCCTCAACAGGCCCAGCTTGGGGAAGAGCTGAGGACATAGCAAAGTTGAGAATGATTGCGAGGGTAGGGTAAGAGAACTTCATGTTTGAGAGAGAACTTGTTTTCGTCGCAGTTGTATAGTAGTACTTAATAGATGTATTCTAGCGATTAGTTGAAGGCTGGTATGGCTTTTATAGATATATATAAAAAGAAAGAACTGCATTCGGTATCTGTTGGAAGTATCGCAGTGTAGGGCGGGCCCTCAATTGATCGTCACGTCTATGTCGTCTGAGTCGTAAGGCAGTATGGTGTTCTAACAAATGGGTTGGCTGGAGGGGACGAAAGCTGTAATATTTTAGCTCTGACGTAAGACTGCACGTCCTGTGTAACCCCCTCACAGTTCTATTTTTAGGATAGCAAATAATGCGAGGATAAGCTAGGATGATCGTCCAAGATAGGAAAGGAGCCTGGGGCGAATGTAAGCCCTATAGTACCCATGCCGCATCGTGCCATCGCGCTGGAGGATGACAAGCCGATCTCGCAGTCAGGTATCCTGGTCGGCGAATCTCCACCTCTTCAAATTTGGTGAACGGCCAATGCGAGTGACAACGGACAGGAAAGTGACATTATGTAGATTCCGTTGACGAGGACACATTCATGTGCTTCTGGCAACATGCCTACTAGTGATGTTGTACTATACGTATTTTGGTGTTGTACATACGTACGTACTATGAGGGTGCTGAACGTACGGGTATCTTGTACACGTTCAATGGGACTCACAATATAACTAGCACTACATAATAAGAGCAGTGGTGCGGCGTACAATCTGCCGAAGGCTGAAAGTCTGCGGTCAATGGTAAGACAGTCACCGAAAAATGAAGAATGAAGCATCTCCAATCATACCTTCACTACGTCACTTACACCTTAGTAGTATCGTGGCGTTACATAGCCCCGTGGACTTTCTTATACGGATTTTGAGTGAGAAACTGCCATCTCCTAAGCCTTTGGTTCCTCATCTTCATCTTGATACCCTCCGGAGGGAATGTGTATGTCAGATGATTACGGTCAAACAGGGCATCGAGCATCAAACCCTGCAGTGTTTTCACACGCGAGACAGCTACATAGCTCAAACCTGTCTAAAAGTCACGGCAGGACAGATCTGTCACGATCTTGTCTTCAGTGATGCTCGGCGACTTATGAACTATAATAGCATAGCATACGATTATTAGTAGAGGAAACTGAGTGCGGGTGCAGAGTGTGGCTCCAACGAGGAAGTCCCTGTTTACTGGCAGGATTGGGACTATCTTTCTACCGTCGAGGAATGCCGGTCCGGTCCGGATCAAATGGATTATATTTGTCAGCAAACCCCATCATGATTACGCATGGTTGGTCTCGGATGGGGTCAGCCCCAGGTGCCTAGCCAATGTCGTAACATATCGTGCCACGAATCCCGTTAGAGAGGCCAACTTGTTACCAACTTGTTGCCAGAGGTTGCACGTCAGCATCAGACGGGCACCAATGCATACAGGGACCTGTTTCGCAAGCTTGCATAAAGACATCCTCTCAGCGCGACACGCTCGAGACAACCGTGTCGCTGAAAGGATCCAATGGGATAGCACAAAACTTGCTTGATTGAGCCCATCTCGGCTCGATTGAAACTTGACTTGACTATGCAGCGAGCTCGATTGACAACTTGTCAAGTACTTAATGCATCATGCCTAATCGGGTAATGTGTATAGGCCTTGCGGTACTCTTGGAAGCAATCCAATTCTTCTGTATCATTTTAGCTTCAACTGTGTCATCACCGAGGCCGTTGCGCTTGTTGGTGATGAGCTCACCACCGTCTGAAAATACCCGCTCTGGCTCTGCACTCATCGCTGGCGTGCTGAAGATGTTCAGAGCAAGTTTTGCTGAGAACAGGCCAAACGTGGCGTCGGTCCACCCACCACGGGATTCTTCACATTCACATCTCTCGCACACGTAAGGGATAATGACGTGCACGTGACACAGCAATTGACAGGGCCCCTAATGATAGGTAATAAAGAAGATATAAATTAAAGATAGTTATCTAGTTATAAAAGAGAGATTATAAGCACCCCTTTTATAAAGGGAAAGAGCCTATAAAAGAGCTTACCTAGCTCTTAAGTTATATACGTTATACATTCCTCCGCTTATATAAGCACGGATAACCAGTTACCCGCGCTACCTAGGTAACACACCCCTAATTATAGTTTAAGGTTATTAAGACTTATAATTATACTTCTTTATATAGGGAATATAGTATTTTTAGCCTATAAGGTAAGGTAAGCTCTAAGTAAATATAGTAAGCTATAAGTAAGCATATTAACTATATTCCCCTACCTAAAAAGCTTTCCTTATAGGATTATAGGCTTCTTCTTTTCCTTTTCCCTATATCTTACCCTTTATTTAATTAAGCCTATATTTTAATTAATATAACTAATAAGAATTCTATTAGCTATAACCCTCTTAAGGGAGTCTTATAAGGCAAGATTTCTAATCCTAAGAAGCATGCTTAGCTAGCTATTACACTAGCCTAATATTATACTTAAAGCCTTAGGAAAGCTTCTAAGCCTTATTCTCCTTTACCCCTAGCTAGCCCTAAGTAGCTAGCTAGTAAGTAATTATTTCCTAAGGAAGGAGAGGAAAGTATCTTAAGCACACTCCTTTATAATTCTTACCTCTAGCTAAGATAAGAGAAGGGTGCCTAAGGTATAATCCTTAGTAATCCCCTTAGCTATAAATAGTTTATATAAGCTTCCTATCCCTTATTATAATACGCTAACTTTGCTTAGCCTAGTTTACCTAGCCCTTATAGTGCTTTATAAGATATTCCCTATAAAGGGTATATATAAGTAAGCATTATAGGTAAAGGTAACCTTAGAAGATGCTTTAAGGTTAGGTTTAGATAATCTTAGAGGTATTACTTATATAAGGTTAGTAATTACTATTACTACCCTTTATATAATACTTATATTCCTATTATAAAGCGAATATTATTAGCACTAGATAATAATGCTAAGGTAAGTTACGCTTCTAATTCCTCTTTCTTTTACTCTTTTCTAATACTTTATGCTTTATAGATAGTAAAGCAGTGCTATAAGGTGCTATAACTCTAATTAGAACTTATTATAGAGCTAGATTCTATATATAATAAGGTTATCACTAGTAATAGGGCTATTATAGCTACTAGGGGCTCTTTAGTAAAGGTAGAAGAGAAGGTAACTATAGTAATAGCTTATCTTAAGGAGGTTATTTGCCTTTTTATATAAGTCTTTTCTTTTATTCTTAGAATAGCATTTATATATGTTTTTTTATATAATAGCGTTTTAGAGTTATAGTTATAAATCCTATTTGCCTTACTAGCGCTTTGCTAGCTAAGGAGGGGTCTTTATGTATTTCTAGGGTAATTAATTTTATACTCTCTCTCTAATATACCTATGCTTATAATATGATTTAAGCGCTTTAAATATTATATTATATATGTAAATCTATTAAACTAAGTATAGATCTAAAGCATTTAAATTGCTAATAATTTAAGGGCTTTATAAATCCGTTAGCTAGCATTTCCTTTATTAGAAGGTATATGTTGGTATCACAGGTGCCTGACGTCAGGATCGTAGCCTAGGGAATAGGAATTATTCTTCTATTCTAGGCGTTGTAATTAATTAGTTATAAGTATGTGTAGAAGAGAGGAAAAAGAGAGGCTTTTTTAGATTATAAGAAGTGGCCATAAACGTGGTGCGTTTTATGGGTTATATAACTTATAGGTCCTTACCTAATCAGAGGGGTAGGCTAATGAGTTATATATAGGGCTACCTCTCGTGGGCGCGCGTTACACGCGCGCGCCCTTATGGCCTAACCTTTTGCCAGGTAATTATAGCTACGTGCCGCGATTAATATCATGCTTGTTCTAACATTAGAACCTCTTTCTTTTTAATATGATTATTAATATATAATATTAATCTAAAAAGGAAGATACAAGGGATTAAATAAATGTGTTACATAAATAAAAGAACTAATAAAAGAAACAATAATAATAGTCCCTCCTTCCTTCCCCTACGCGCCACTAGCTTTAGATAACTAGCTTCTCTAATTACTTATCCTTCTTCCTTGCAGAAGGCTACCTCTGCCTTCCGCCCTTGCTTACGCCCCTTTATTTAACTAGTATAATGTAATATTAGATTACATTATAAGGGAAGGGTTACCTATAATCCCTTCCCTATCTAAAGGCATAATATTAGATTATCCTCCTCATAGCCCTCTATTTAACTATAACGTAATGTTAGATTATATTCCTAGGGAAGATTACCTATAATCCTTCCCTTTCTAAAGGTATAATATTAGATTATACCTTCCCGCGCCCCCTTACGCTCCCTTCTCTTCTCCCTCCCTACTATAAAGACTTAGAAGGGGCGCTCCCTTCTAAGGCTATAATTCTACACGCCCCTTCTAAGGCTATAATTCCACTGCCTCTAATCCCTTAGCCTATACCCTATATAATAGTGCTATACTTAGGGTAGCTTACCCGCGTAGGCCTTTAGTGCTATTTTTAGCGTAGGCTTTAGCGCGGGCTTAGGCATAGGCTTTAGCATAGGCTTTAGGGCTCTAGTTCCTTACCTCCTTATAGGCAGTGCTAGGTCTAGGTAACCTATCCCTCTATCTAGATTATTACTATATTACCTATAATAAACCTCTCTAGGGCTTTGTTAGGTATTACCTTTGTAAATATATTAGCTAGGTTATCTTCGCTATTAATCTATCTAATCTTATAGAGCTTATAGTGTTTATATAATTACTAAAGGGCTATAATATTAATTATAAGCCACTTCTTCTTTATAGTCCTAAGCTTAATAAGGCATTTATATAATAAGTATAAATCTATATAGACTATAATTAGGATTTCTAAGAGGTTTAATTAATCTATAATAATCTTTAATATTATTATAATTACATAGGCTATATTAACGCTTGCTACTATTCTATAGACCTCTAAAGTAAGCATACTTCTTATAACTCTCTTACTCTTTATTAAGCTATAGTGTATAATATTACCTTATAGTATAAATTTACTATCCTTATACTCCTTATTAGCTAGGATAAGTACATAGCCTAGTTATAAGGTAAGGTCTTTATTATTAGCAAATAATCTATTAATAAATATAAATAGCTTTACTCTTTTAAGGTTAAGGGGTATAAAGATTAATCCTTAATCTAGGTAGTCTATTTACTACTTAATATAATAATTAAGTTCCTTAACATTCTTAATTATTAGTTCTTAATATTACGTAGTAACTAATAGATTAAAGCTTGCCTTAGGTTAGCAGATTAAAGCAATATAGGCACTATAGGCCCTTTGTTTAATATACTTCTTTTCTAGCTCTTCTAGCAGGATTAACTATAGCTTATTACTTTGCCCTTTTACCGTATCTTAATAGTGTTATTAGTTAGTTAAATAATTCTACTATTAAATATAAGGGGTTATTAGGCTTAATAAACTACTTTAGTTTTATAGTAAATTTAGTAATAGCTAGTTAATCTTCTTCTTATTAGGAGAATCCTTTATCTAATAGGCTAAGGGTATTATTAGTCTGCATTCCCACGTATCTAAAGTAAGGGCTTTTAGTAGATATTACTAGTAAGCACGGATTATAGCTTAATGATATTATCTAGAGGTTTTCTCTATAGTGCTTATAGTAAGTTACCTACTAGTGTATGCTAGCCTTTATAATTCTATAGAGGGCTAAATAACTCTTATAATTATTCCTTTAGGGTGCTAGTTATGAATTTAGATAGGGAGTTAGGCAAGGATTATATAATTTAGCGGCGTTTCTAATTATATATATGCCTATGTAATATCTTAAATCTAAAGAAGGAATCCTTTTATAAGAAGAGAAGGGTAGTTATAAGGATTAATTATTAGCTTACCCTTTAGATTATTAAGGCTTACGTAAGGATTACTTACTTTGCTTTATTGCTAAAGCCTTAGATTATAAGCCTTAATTTCTTATATAGCTAGCTTATTCTTTCTTTAACTTTATTAATAATATAGGAATTAAAGATTTAAATCCCTTAGTGCTTCTTTAGATTAAAAGTAATAAATTCGAATATACCTTAGCTAATTAGGGCATTAATCTTAGCCTTTATTAAGAGTTTAAAAGGTTTGCTAAGGATTATAATTATGCCTTTCTCACGCAATTAGATTATAAGCTTAAGGTCTACCTTCTCCTTACTTAAGATAAACGCCTTAAGGTTATTTACCTAATTAATAATTATAGGAGGGTTCTTTTATAGTTTTCCTAGCCTTCTTTTAGAAAGGCTAGAGGCACTATATTATTAACTTATACCTCTTACTCTTCCCCTTTAATTACCTTTAGGTTATTACCTCTTACTAGTAATAGCCTTTCCTTACTAGGATCTTTATTATAGGGCTTAATAAAGGTTAACCTAAAGACCTTAGGGCCTTATAGAAGATTAAGGGTATAGCTCTCTTTATCTATTATAAGAAGCTTATATAAGCCTTACTATCCTTTATACTCTTACTAGATAAGAACTAGTAATATAAGCAAGAGATTAAGGGTTAGTAAGATATTAGGGCTATTCCTTATAGTAAGGGCTTCCTTAATCTTATATAGTATATATAACCTCTTAATCTCCTTTATTACCTTTTATACTATAAGAGCTTATTACTTAATATTAGGTAAGGGAGAAGAATTATTAATTATTTAAGGGTAGGCGCTAAAGATAAGAAGTATTAGAATAATGCTATTTAGGCCTATGGTATTATTAAGGGCTTTTATAGCTATTTATAGGGCTATAGCTTTAGGTGTTAATAGGCATTTGCGTTAGATAATATTATAGGCTCTTTAGAGTAGCCTATAATATCTCTTAACCTTACTAATACTATAGTATGCCTTAATAGGGACTTCTTTAATTAAGATTAATATTAAAGCCGTAAATTAGCGGAATTCTTTGCTTCTAAACGTTATGCTAGTATTAGTTATAATCTAATCTAGAGGACCCTAGTAGGTATTAATCTAGCAGAGGTAAAGGGCTTCCTAGGCTACCTTTACTATAATATCTTTAAGGAATCTAGCCATGTTAAACGCGGTAGCTATATCTATAGTATAGAGAATAGGGTAATTACTATCTAGATATATAATATTAATAATAACTTTATAGTTAAAGTTATATTTATCCTTTAGGGTGAATTTAAAGCGATATAGATTGTCTGTATTTAATTAGCATTAGTGGCAGATCTTTATTAATTATTTAATAGTTTTAAAATCTACCTTATAGCCTAATTTAGAAAGCATATTATAAAGTTAGCGAATAGAAGGGTAACTAAATTAGCAATGCAAGCACTATAATTCTATCTTAGTTAGATAACTCTAGGTAATTAATCTCTCCTTCTACAGAAGTATCTAAGGATATTCCTATTTATAGATAATAGGGACCTTAATATTGCCTTATTAAAGGATGTTCTAAGAGATATAAAAGTTAATCTTAAGGTAGTCTATATCTACTAAACATAGTAAGAAGGAGTGTTTATAGGCATTACATAGAATAGGATAATACTAAAGGGAGTAGATACATTAATTAATTTAATTAAGGGGATTAGCTTACCGCTTCTAAATTAAATTATTACCTCCCTAGCTCTAGATTTATTAAGCTAGATCTTTAGGATTAATTATTATAGGGTAAGTAATTAAGGGTGCCCTACTAATAAGTAACCTATAGCCTTAGTATTAGGGATAATACCTTAGAATACGCCTAAAGAGTAATAATCTTAAAGAAGGAAGGTAGTTAGGGCTTCCTTTAGTTACTAAAGATTAAATAGATTCTCTTTAATAAGGGTATAGGTAATTACTTAGTTTATAAGAATTTCTATGGTTATATAGCTATTAATTATTATGCCTTATATAAAGAAGCTTATTAGCATCTCTCCTTTATTACCTTCTTCTTTAAATCTAAGTTCTATTATATAGGTAGAAATCTTATTTTCTTTAGAAGAAGTAGTATTATTCTCTTTGCCTTTATACTAAGTAAGAAAAGTATTATAAAAAGGGGTTATTAGTTCTATAAGGTAGTAATTCTTAAAGTATTAATATACCTTCTTATATTCCTCCTTAGAGTGTTTAGTTAACTAATAGCCTTCTTTATTATATATATAGCATTTCTTCTTCTATAGAGCGCCTTTATTACCTTATAATTATAATTATCTATAATAGGCTTCCTTACTATACCTATTATACTTATAGTTAGTCTAATACTACTCTCTTATATTAGGTATTAATAGGAATTAATGCTTCTTATCTAATTCCTCTGTATTTATTCTTATTAATATCCTTATGTGTTTATAGAATAGCTAGAGGTTAGCAGGAGGGTTAATAAGGTAAGTTCTATACTTAGGTATGCTATAATAGGCAGAGATTAATTAATTCTAGAGTGCTCTTTTAGATTAGGTAATATCTAGGACTACTTATTAAAGGTTTATAAGCTTTATTATAAGTTCTTTAAAGTAATTAATCTTTAGCTTATCTAGGTTTTCTTATATAATCTAGCGTAGCTTAGTATTCTGCTATTTAAGGAGATACCTTTATTTTATATTATTAGTCTTAAACCTTCTCTTAATATAGCTAATAAGAGTCTTAAGGTCTTAAGGATTACCTAGCTTATATAGATACTTATAATAGTATATTAAAGCTTTTCCTTTAAGCATAGCTTTAAGGGTATACCTAGCTTTATAGGGTTTAATACCTAGTATCTTATATTTCTCTTAGAAGATTATTAACTTTAAGTTAAGGACCTTATAGTTATCTATGCTATATTTAATATTACTTATATAAAGCTTTACGAGATTAATTATTTGCTTTAGTGTAAGTCTAGAGGGAAAAAGTGCTCTTAGAGGTATAGAAGGAGGGATTTCTTATCTTAATAGGGGATACCTCTAATAAGGGCTTTCCTAAGGATTATTATATAATTAGCCTAATAGGGTTAGACTTAGGAAATAATATTAGTAAGATTATAAGATTCCTAGATTGCTCTATTAGTAATATTATAATCTTAGCCTAATTAGAGGGATTAGAAGGAGGTTATTAAGGAAGTCTTAGTCTTTAATGCGTTTTTAAAAGGGTGTGTACTTCCTTATAGCTTCCTATATCTCTTCTTCTTACTAATCTTAGAATTCCTTATAGGTAGTAATTTCCTTAAGCATTACTATAATCTTCCTATAGGCTATTATATCTAGATATATGCCTTAGAAGAGAAGGAAATTACGTAGATACTTAGTAATTACTTAATCTATAATTATAAATGCCTCTCTTATCTATCTATAGAAGTCTTTAATAAAGTTAGTAAAGAGGCTTCTAGTAATAAGGCTCTTAGACTAATATGCCACTGTCTTAAAGAGAATATAGGCTATAATAGCCTTAGGATTATTACCTTATTCGTTAAGATTAAATGATTTTGCTATCTATAATATCTTAAATATAATAAAGTCTTATATCTCTAGGGAATGTATCTTAGGAGAGGGTTATTAAGTTATAGACCTTTGCCTTTTTAGTCTCTCTTAACCTTAGTGCCTTCTTTAGTATTACTAAAGTTAGGGCTAGAGAGAGAGGCTTTTAATAGTTCTCCTTATTAAGGAGCTTTTAACTTTCTTCTCTCTATTATAGGAGGATAGAATAGAGGTATAGTATTAGGGTTATATAATAGGTTAAAGGATTATAAGCATGGCTATTATCTTTATCCCTTAGGGGTTCTTAGGATATTAAATCTTAGGAGTAATAAGCTCCTTTCTTATTATAAGAGAGTGCTTAGACTTCCTTAGCATAACTACACACGCTTTTAGTGGCCCTCCTATTTTATAGGGCGGGTTTATAATATAGCTATCTCTTCTGCTTAGCCTTACTAATCTACGGTTAGGAAAAACCGTGTGGTTATCTATAAAGTTAACCACTAATTAGTGTTAGTATCATAGGTGCCTAACATTAGGATTATAGCCTAGGGAATAGGAATTATTCTTCTATTCTAAGCGTTATAATTAATTAGTTATAAGTGTATGTAGAAGAGAGGAAAAAGAGAGGCTTTTTAGATTATAAGAAGTGGCTATAAACGCGGTGCGTTTTATAGGTTATATAACTTATAGGTCCTTGCCTAATTAAAGGGGTAGGCTAATAAGTTATATATAGGGCTACCTCTCGTGGGCGCGCGTTGCGCGCGTGCCCCTCGCGGCCTAACCTTTTGCCGGGTAATTGCGGCTGCGTGCCGCGATTGATATCATGCTTGTTCTAACAGTATATAACTTTAAAGCTCCCTCTCTTAAATTCCTACTTTAGCTATATATTATATATATTAACGTAGCGTAGATAAGTGTTTAATCGCTTACTCTTATTAAGTATAAGATAAATAGTCTACTAATTATTATAGTAAATAATCCAGTCTTTATAAGTATTAAATCTAATATCTTTAAATAAGCACTAAAGACTTATAGTCTTTTTCACTATTTATTATAAAGTAAGTAGTTTAGCTTCTATTATAGACATAGTTACTATAGACTAGCGCGTAGCTTTCTAAATAATTAGTCCTCTAAAAGAGTGATTAAATAACCTAATAAAGATCTGCGTAATTTAGGGTTATTAGCAAAGGAAGCATTACTTACGATTTATAAAGCCTATAGCTCTAATATTCTGCTATAGTAAAGCGTAAGCTTACTTATTATAACTAAGTAGCGGATTACTTAGTCTACTACTCTTATATGCTTTACCCCTAGGTTTATTAGGTACTATAATAGCTTTACTACTATAAAGGCTATATCTAGCCTAACTATTATTGCTATGTATAGGATTAATCTAATCTTCTCTTAGTATACCTTTATTACTTACTTTATAGCCTTACCTTTAAACTTATAATACTTTACTACTAGGATTAGTATAGTAAGGAAAGTGCCTTTTCCTGCTTACCTAAACTTCTTACTAATCTTATTAATATATGCCTTATAACTAAGGTATACCTTCCTTTATAATGAATCCCTAATAATCTAAATTCCTAGAAAGAAGTATATCTCTCCTTCTTATCTAATTTATATATATCCTTAAGGCCCGAAGAGATATAGTCTATAGCCTTTATATTATCCTTATAGAAAGCTATAAGGATATTATCTATAAAGAATATAAGGAAAACATCCTATGCTTTAGTATAGAATAAGCAGGGCTTTTCTTAGCTAGATTTAAGCCTAAGCTCCTTAAGTTACTTACTTAGCTCTTTAAACTAAAGCTATAGTAAATCCCTTAGCCTATAGAGAGCCTTAAGTAATTCTACGCACTCTCCTATTATTTTAAAGCTATTAGGGAGATTATAAGTAATAGGAATTACATTACCTCCTTATATTATATAGAGGAATGCATTCTTAATATTATACTACCTTATCTCTAGGTTAAATTATATAACTAGCGCTATAAAGATATAAAACATATATATAATAAGCGTTATAGCGTAGGTTTATTTAATTATAAAGCTTTCCTATAGGTGTCTATAAACATAAATATATGCTTTAAATTACTATAGGATTCCTTCCTTATTAAACTTATATAAGTATACTTACTTTAATAGTAATAGCTTTAAACATATTATAAAGCATTTAATCTGCCTCTAAGTCCCTTATTCCTTAAGTTTATTAATCTCTTTATTTATTACCTTAATCCACTCCTCTCTAAATATATAATTATTTGCTTCTTTCCATGATTTTAAAGGGTTTATGAGATTAGATTAATGTATTATACTAGTCTTTATCTTCTATTTAAGGAGCAATCTGTTTTCCTTATTATAATAAGCATTAAGCACTAACCACACTATTATAACGCTCTTATAGTCTAAGTCTATATTTCCTACTATATTAAGTAAACTAAGCTCCTTATAAAGCTTCTTTAGATTCTATAAGCTACTTATAAGAGTATTATTAGGCCTTTTTCTGCTTCTTCTACCTAGTAGGCTATAATCTAGAATAAGGCCTTTTTCTCTCTTTTACGCAATCTAGAGCTAGTGCGTATACTATTATATAACTCTATTCCTAAGCTCTCTTAAGTATTTTCTTATACTTCTTATAAGCTCTTAGCGTAGGTAGCTAGTCTAGCGTTTACTCTAGAGAAGTCCTTCTATATACTATCCTTACTAGGCATAGCTTCTTCTAGTAGTAATATCCCTATTAGATCCTTATTACTCTCTTAAGTATCTATTTAATAGCTACTTATACTTTAATAAGTGTCTTTTATAGGATTCCTTTACTTCTCTTTACTCTATTAAGTATTTATAATAAGGGTCTCTTACTCCTTACTTAATAGATCTAGTATCTAATATAGCATTTAAAGTCCTATTTGCTTAGTAAGTTATACTGCTTCTTACTCTTTTATTTAAATACTTTTAGTGCTTAGTAAAGCTCCTACCCCTAAGTTTAAATACTCTATTAGATCCTATTAAGGTTCACTAGTTAATAGCATAAGGAATAAATTAAGCTCTTTATCTAATTTACTATTAATCTTAAGGTCTTAAAACTACGCTTCTAGCTCTCTAATAGACTACTCCTTAGCGCTTTCCTTAGTTAAATTATAGAATATTAACTAATTAAAAGTGATATTCCTTATTGTTATAACCCTTCCTAGCTATAGGATCTAAACGCGGTAAATATTAGAGGCTATATAACCTATAAGATACCTAATATATCCCCTAGGATACGTTTTATAATGCCTTCTTTAATAGTTAGCCTTATAATCTCTTTATAGCAAATACACGCAGTAACTATATATATATAACCCGCTCTAATTAGGCCTAAGGTTAGCTATAGGCTCCTAATTAGTAAGTATGCATTATTATAGAACTAACTTTTAAGGGTTTCTAAAGGTATTTTTCACTTTAACTACTAAATAGGACTAATATTATATTAATAAGCAATAGCTTATATGCTCTCTAGCTATAGGTTTAGTAAAAGACTTACGCTTATAAGCATTATATTTAATCTTAAGGTAATTGCTTAATTCGCTTATTTAACGTAGCTATTTAGCTTATATATGTATAGTTATCAAGGCTTTTGGCTTGGGAGTGAATAACAGAGTGATGGTTAGATTGAAGTGTTGTAGCTATTGAACTGCTAGCTAGGGGTGGGTGCTTAAAGGTTTAATCTCTAGCCCTTTCCCTTTATTTATAGGAAAGCCCCTTTAAATAGCCTATAGCTCTTACATAACTAGCCCATAGCTAGCCCTTAGCTCTATGCCCCGCTAGGTTCTACCCTTATTAATGCTATCGCTACCCTTATAAATGCTATTACTATTCTGCTCCTAATATAATACCCCCTCTCACTGTAATTATCCCTAATTGCATTAAGATACTACCTTAGGGTTAGGTTATAGCGCGAGAGTTTCTTTGTTATTACTTACCGTAGTGATTTTATAAAGCGACGTAGTGATATTAATAACGTTAGCTATATTAGCCTTTTTATAGTAACCGCTTGCTAATAGAAGCTAGGTTATAGTTACTTCTTAACTTCCTATCCATAGGTTATTCTTTCTAAGAGATTCTTCCTAGCTAGACTAGTTAGCGCGATTTTTAATTAGCTTAACTCTACAGGGCTTAGATTACCCTACTTCTTCTGTTTTCTTTAAGCTTATAGTGATAGCCTAATAAATTCGTAGTGATCTTATAGTGATAATTTGTGAATTATAGTAATCTCTTATAAATACACTAGTTATAACGCATGGAAGATTCTAGTTAGGGTAGCTTAGATTAATCTAAAGCGCTTGAATTCCTATAAGAAGGGCGATTTCCTTCCTTCTTTTCCCTCTTTTCTTTCTCTTCTTTAAGCCTCTTATTAACTTATAAGTCCCTTACTAATATAATAGCTACTATAACGCTACTATTATGTAATATTAACTACTAATTATTATAGCTTAAGCTATTATATCCTATACTATTACTATTAAAGATCTTACTATTAAGCTATCCTATAAGGGAAGAACCTTATAATTATTAAAGACTATATAAGTTCACTGCTTCTTTATTGCTTTTTATTACTAACTTAGAGCTAGTTTAATAAAAATTCTATATATGCGTTATACCTAGTGGTTAGCTATTTAGAACATAGCTCTAAGGGATAATAATAAAGATAAATAGCTTTAGTATATTACTAAGGAAAGCCTACTCTAACTAAATATAGTTACTCCTCTAGTATAAACTTACTACTAGCTTACTGCTATTATTACTAATATTTAGCTTTTTATAGGTAATTCTCTAAAATACTATTATTACGCTTAAAATAATAAGACTTATATTAGGGTAAGTTAAGCTTTAAGGGATTACCTCTTAATTACTACTAACTCCTTACTAGTATTCTATTTAAATTATAAAGCTATATAAATAGCTTTAGGATATACTCTATAATCTTCTAGAACTATACTATATTAGTAAAGTAAGTTTCCCCTAATCTATTACTTTAATACTACTAATACACTACTAGGAGTTTATATAAGCTAAGAAGAAACTCTATAATACTCTTTTAGCCTTAAAAATGCTAATAAATACAGGTAAGCTTATTACGTGTGTCTTATAGCTAAGGCTTCTTAAGAAGTAAAGTGTAATAAATGCGCTGCTTTCTTATAGCTAATTAATGTTATTAATCTAGAAACCTAGATTAAGATTACTAATTATCTTTATTTTATAGCTAATTATAGCCCTATAGTTAGTACTATTAACTTCACTACTTATTCTTTACTAACTTACTACTAGTTTACTACTGCTTAAGCTACTCTCCTTACCTATATTAGACCTTTAGAACTCCCTAAGGAATTATAAGTTTAAGCCTTTAGTAATAATAAGTCTAAGGCTAATAAAGTTAGAAATTATACTAAAAATGCGTCTAAATATGTCTCTAAGGTCTAGCTATTAGATAGCTGCGAGTCTATGCTAAGTTTTTGCTTTAAATACGAGATTTATTTAGTAGTCTAAATTATTATTAAGTGAATTATTTCTTAATTAAATCGCTATAATCTAACAATTTTTTTAAAATTATAATTAAGAGTTAATTAAGCAGCTAAAAAGTTAAGATTTAGCTACTTAGTTACCGCTTATAGTCTTTAATAACCTCTTTTATTATAAAGTCTCTCTATAGCACCTACAAATTCTTAGAATTATTATAATTCTTCTATTTCACTAAATATTTACGCTGTTTACCGTTATATTTATAAGCAATAATTTGTTTAACTTTAAATTCCTCTTAATTCTCTTTAACATTATCTTATAGTAAGGTTATTTTAACTATATTACTTAGATTTCCTCTAAAAGGTTCTAAGCTTATAATATTAAAAATATTATATAAGCGTGTTCCTTTAGGTAACTTTAATTAATAAGCTAAACTATAATAGCTAACTTCTTTTTAATCTTATATAGTCCTAAGTACTTTATAGCTAGCTTTTAGCTAGGGCATTATAGATTAATATTCTTAGTTAAGAGTAAGATATAGTTACCTATATTAAACTTTATTAGCACTCTCTTTTAATTATAATACTTTTCTATAGGGCCTATAAGTAGCTTAATAGCTACTTAATCTCTATATACTTATACTTTAATTCTAAAACTCTATTCTTAGCTTAATTATTAACTATTAGAATTAGCATAACTACTTAATCTAGTCCCCTTAGGTTATACCCTTATAGCGCTTCTATAGGTATATAACTATAACTTATATATGCGCTTATATTATAAGCAAACTATGCTATTAGGAGATAATTAACCTAATTAGTCTATTCTATATATATAAATACTCTTAAATAATGCTCTAAAACTTAATTTAAGCATTCTATTTAACTATCTATTTATAAATAAAATGTAGTGCTTAATCACTACTTTATTACTAAGAGGTAGTAGAATATTCTTTAAAATCCACTAGTAAATATTAAACCTTAGTTTATAATAATACCTTCTAGGGCTTTATAATCTTTAAAAATATGTTTTAGGAAGATAGTTACTAGTCTATTACTAGTTAACCACGTAGATATAGGGATATAAATACTATATTTTATAAATCTATTAATTACTACTAAGATTATATTATATATTTTACCTACTAGCCCTACATAGAGCTAGCTAGCGTAAATAATATATATATATTTTACCTTACTAATCCTTAACTAGTAAGAGTCTAGTAATAAAATCTATTAATAATTCTTAAAAGGGTAATTTAGCACTAGTAGTATAGCTAGCTTACTATAAGGTTTATATATTTGCGGTTTTAAAACTTAATAGCTAATATAAGTATATATATACCTTAATATCTCTTTTTATTCTAGGCTAAAAATATTAGTTAGTAACTTATTAAAGAGTTTTAGTAACTCCTTAATGCCTAGTAGTAAGGTTATTATAAATTAGTAATAGGATTTCTTTTCTTATTCCTATAGGATAAAAACTTAATTTTTAAACATTAATAGCTTAAAGGGTTTAATAGACTATATCTATAATGTATTTAGGTTACTGCTTAATAGTAGCGCTCTCTTCTTTATAATAAAGGCATCTCTCTATTATATATCTAAAAGTAAGACTTAGATTAGGGGTTCTAATTCTATGTCTTCTATAAATATAGTAGAGTTTAACTTAGAAGAGGTTCTCTATACCGCTAAGACCCTAGCTATAACGTATTTACTAGGTTATAACTCCTTAGCTAGCGAATTTAGTCTTATATATAGTCTATTCCCTACTATAATACTTATATTAAGCGTATTTAGTCTAATAGGCTTCTCTAAAATTAATAAGACTCTAGCTATTACACTACTGCTAGGTAGTAACTCCTTAGCTAGCAGGCTTAGTCTTATATATAGTCCCCTTATGCTATAATAATATCCTTAGAATACATCTAGACTATTAGATTTCTTTAAAATTAAGGAGACCCTAGCTAACACACTACCGCTAGGTAATAACTCCTTAGCTAGCGGGTCTAGTCTTACGTGTAGTCTGCCCTAATCTAGTTAATAGGCAGGGGGCGCTAGATATTAATAGTTTTATTACAGTATCCTTATAGCCTATTATTTACAAACTAAACACACCGCGTTATCTTAGAGCGCTAGATGCTAGTAGTTCTATTATAGTATCCTTATAGTATATTATTTATAAATTTAGTAAGAAAGGTTAGTAATTATAAGGATATTACCTTTACCTTTCTCTCTTTACTTATATAATCTAACCTCCTTAATAAAGCATTAGTAAGGTTTAACTTACCTACTCTATATTTAATTATAAAGTTAAATAGATAGAGTTTATCTAGCGTAGTAACTTATTTACTAGTTAACTTTAGCTTTATAGCTAGGTACTTATAGTTTAAGTAATTTATAACTATTATAACTAAATACATTAAGTATGTAAGGTAGTGCCTTTAAGTTTAGAATACCTCTTAGATAGCTAGTAACTCTATATCTAGTGTTACATAGCGCAGCTCTATCTTATTTAACTTTCTTAATATATATACCACTAGGTGCTAGTAACCTAGCACTAACTACGCTAGGATAGCCCTAAGTATATGTCCTAAGGCGTCTGTCTTAACCCTTAATAAGGCTAGTAGATTAAAGTGCACTAGAATTAGCGCCTCTTAGAATTATTTTTATAGCTCCTAAATATAGCTAACTCATTAGGATCTAGCTTAAACTTTACTAGTTAGTCTCCTTAGAGTTAATTAGTTAATAGGATAACTATTTTACTATAGCCTTTAATAAACTATCTATAAAATCCTATAAAGCCTAGGAATAACTAGATATTAAAGACGCTGCAAGGTACTAGCTAAGTTACTATTATCTTAATTCTCGCGGGCTCTATAGTAATTCCTTCTTTAGATATAACAAAGCCTAGGAATTTAACCTCCTTACATAAGAATTTATACTTTTCTAGGTTAATAAAGAGGCTTGCTTCTTAGAGCTTCTAAAGGACTTATTTTACATGCCCCTTATACGTAGCTATATCGCTACTATAGATTAGGATATTATCTAAATACATAACGTAAATCGTATCTATAAGGCCTTTAAGGGCATTATTAATATATTCTTAAAAGGTTATAGGTGTATTAACTAGTCTAAAAGGCATTATAAGATATTTAAAGTAACCATATCTGCATTAGAATGCTATTTTCCACTTATTACCCTTGTAGATATGTAGCTAATAGTACGTATCTTTAAGGTCTAACTTTATATAGACCTTTGCTCCCTTTAATTAGTTTAAGATCTCTATAATAAGTAGTAATAGCGCTTTGTCTTTAATAGTAATCCTATTAAGAGCTCTATAATCTACGTAAAGGCATAATTTTCCTCCTTTCTTTAGCATAAATAATATTAGGGCTTTAGCTAGGTTAATGGATCTTTAAATCTATCCCTTTTGCTACACGCTTGCTAAGTACTTATAGAGCACTTCTAGCTTCTTTTTACTAAATTATATATTAGTCCCTATAGGGTATTTTCCTCTCTTCTAATTTAATAGTATAAGTTTAGCTACCTAGTATAAGGAGAATACCTATAAGTTTATTTAAAAAGATATCCTTAAACTCTTTATAAGCTTAGGGTATTTACGTGGTTAACTTATAGGCTTTGCTTATCTCTATAGTTACTAGGTTATTATAGGGCCTATCTTTATCTACTATTAAGATATTATTATCTTTTATATGATTTTAGTTATTAATCCCTATAAGATAAATCTAATGCATACGTGTTTTACCTCCTTACATGCCTATTACATCCCTACTGTTAGTCTAAGACGTTCTTTTATAATAGGGTATCTCTAGTACCTATCTATCTAGGATATAATCACTGGTTTATATATAACTACCTAGTTATGCCCTAATAATAGGTCTTTACTAGTATTAGCTATGTAGTAGCTAACTTAACATATTCTCGCATAGCCTATGCTATCCTTAATTAATAGGGTTTATAATAAGATCTCTTAATACTTAATTTTAGTAAGGGCAGTACTCTTAAGGGTTATATTATCCTTTTTATATTAGCCTAATTAACTACTATTAGTAACTTTAGGTAGATAATTAAATAGGTTACGCTAGGGTTAAATAGTGCCTTTATAGTTACCTATTTATGTTCTCGCTATAACTTTACCTTAACTCTTAGTCTTAGATCTTTAGGTAATAATTTAATAAGAGCGCCTTCCTAGGGTTACACTAAGCTAATAGGGGTCTTGTTTAAGTCTAATAGGTCTTTGTCTTTTACCTAGTTATAGCTACTCTTATATATCTCTATCACTGCGGTACTGTCAATCGGTCGTTTATTGTTGCACTGGCTGGGTGTTGCTAGTAATTCTTATGTTATGTGTGAATTTTAGATGCATTGGCCACTGCCGATGAAAAAAAAATTATAAAAATCATTATCTCTATTATGTGGTTACTTCTCTTGCAAATAGAATAATCTAGTTTAGTGTAGCTTAGTAAAGCATGTCCTAGCTTACTACACTTATAGCATATAAACAGTAAGTTTATCTTTCTATTACTGCTTTATTACTATAGCCTTTCTAGCGAATTAGAATATTATTATCTTTTCTAACTATTATTACCTTAATTGCTTAATTAGCCTCCTTTAGTTATAACCTCTACCTTTCTTCCTTAGCCTACTAGGTAGGTCTAACTCTTAGGGAACTCTTAGCTAAGTACTTGCTTCTTTATAGCGTTATTAAGGCTATTAATAAATATATAGATTTATAGGCGTTTAGGAATTGCTTTAGGTAGCTTAGCCTTTGCCTTACCCTAGATCTTTATAAATATCTAGAATAATTAGTGATTTTCTTATCTAAGACCTATTAATATCCTTATTGCTTCTAAGCACTATGCATTCTTATCTATAGTTCCTATCTTTAGCTAATCTACAAATCTATCCTAGGTATAACCCTAGTAGTTTATATAACTATCTATAGCTATATAACGTATCTATTATTACTTTACGTTATCTGCTAGGTAGCTACTAGCATAGGTAACCTTAGTTACATTATCTATAAAGGTTCTATAATCTATAGTAAAAGCCACGTTTAAATCCGCTAGGAAATTCTAAAGACTCTTAAAAGTGTTCCCTTTATATATAGGTGCTTTTAATTATATCTTTATAAGGCTATATTACTATATAATAGGTGCTACCTAAGGTACTAAAGGAGGGGTATTTATAGGCCCTATATCTAAGTTACCTAAGGATATAGCTTTCTCTATTATCTATAGGTTTTGCTATAATTACGCAAGTTTTTATCTCTTTTCTATAATATATATCTAGGTTACTGCTTCTTTAAGGCGCTAGTTTAGTATTACCTCCTTATTATTAATAAGTATTTTACTCTACTAGTTATCTAATAGGGACTAGTAGACTACTCTAGTTAGGTTTAGTAGTGTAATATTCTCCTGCTTATCTATAGCGTAGTTATAGCTACTACCTAATTAGGTTACTATATAATAAATTCTAGATATCTTAATCTAACTAATAGTCTATTACCCTAAAGGGAAGAGAGATTAATTTATTAAGGCTTTTAGCTTAGGAGTGAATAATAGAGTAATAGTTAGATTAAAGTGTTATAGCTATTAAACTACTAGCTAGGGGTAGGTGCTTAAAAGGTTTAATCTCTAGCCCTTTCCCTTTATTTATAGGAAAGCCCCTTTAAATAGCCCGTAGCTCTCACGTAACTAGCCCGCAGCTAGCCCTTAGCTCCGTGCCCTGCTAGGTTCTACCCTTATTAATGCCGTCGCTACCCTCATGGATGCTGTCGCTGTTCTGCTCCTGACAATAGTGGCGTAAGCTTTAAATCTATACCCTATAAGCGCGCCTACTATTAAAAGATTGTATTACTACTCTAACTAATTATAGCACTCTTATTATCCTATCTAATTTTAGCGATTAATAACCTAAATTACCTTATAACCTATTATTTAAAGTAAATTAATATATTAAACACTATTCCTTATAATTTATTAGGTACCGTGTAAACCTATATTATCCCTAAGAATTTATCTTTAATAACTAGTAGCTAATTTATACTCTTATAACTACGCTTATAATCTTAAAGATCCTAGTAGACTCTCTAAAAGGCCTTAGTAACTAATATTCTAGTAGTCTCCTAGAAATAACCTAATAAGTAAGCATATAAGCGTATATCTTATAATTTTAACACGCTATTCCTTATAAGAGCACTTCTCTTATATAGGTAGTAGTCTTACTTAGGTATTCTTTCTAAGGTACCTAGAATATAGATACTAAAGTTCTTTAGGGTTTACTTAAGGTAGGTATAGCTTTTTACTTAGCTACCTATACTATAAGTATAATATATATATTTCTTCTAATCTAAATATAGAAAAGATTACTAAAGGTATAGTTAATATTACTACTTTTAAGGGTCCCTTTAAGTAACTAGAAAGAGGCTTATATTAAAGGAAAATAATATTATACTTTCTTTAAAGCTTTACTAGTAATAAGCTATTACCTATTAGTCTAATATGTAAGGAGCTATTTACTCTATAATACTAAACACCCTTTTTAAGGAGAAGGCTCTCTAATATAATATTTATATAAAACCCCTTAATAAGCGTAATATTACGTAATATAAGGCTCTTAGTCTAAGATCCTTATAGCCTATTTAGGATACCCTTAATTACATACATGCCTCTTCTAGAGATTTAGAAAGAGATTATACTTACCTTAAGGTAGTTATTATAAGTCTCCTTAAATATACTAGGCTTAAGGAATCTTATATTATTTATAATATAGAGAGCGCTATAGTTATTAAATAAAGTTCTCTCTAAGAGCTTATATCTTATATTACTAAGTATAGTGTAGCTCCTCTTTACTAGTTTCTCTTCTTTAATAGTTAATAAGTCTATAATTACTATAGTAATTACCCTAGGATACTTTTCTTTATAATCCTTCTTTCCTTTATATCCTAACTATCTTTTATGATTTCTATATATAAATCCTTCTAATTATTACCTTTATAGCGTTTCTTAATTTTCTTATAATTAAGCTTCTTAAGAGGCTAAAAGCCTTTAACTTTCTAACTAATTATAGTATAATATAGAGTGTAGTAGGTTCTAGGCTTCTATCTATAATAAAACCTTTTCCTAGGTTACTAGTGTAGTAAGGGCACTTTATAAGCTCCTTACTACCTTTCTAGCTATTATTAAAGCGCTTACTAAGTATAGTAGTATAGCTCCCTTTAGCTAAGCCTATATTTACTATATACGCTGCCTTATAGTATCTAGTGTATTTAGAAGCAATACCTTATAGTGTTATAGTATTATTTTGTTTATTAGTAAGCTATATAAGCTATATAATACAGTTCCTAGCCTATTAAGGGTTAAAACGCGCTCTAATTACTTATATAAAATCGCGGATTATATTAGTACCTTATACCTTATTTTTCTTATATATAAAGCCCTTTTAGTATAGCTTATCCTACTACTTAATCTAATACTTAAATATATATATATTATTTACGCTAGCTAGCTCTATGTAGGGCTAGTACTAGTACTCCTGCTGCTTTGTTAAAAGGAAAACCCTTAAATAGGAAGAAAACCCCTTACGTCTATGTTCGGGCTAACGCTAACCCTATGCTAGGCCTGCGTTGCGTTGTGTGTGGCCTGTTATAGGTGTTTAATACTAGCTTACGCCCCCTCCTGGGTACGAGGTAAAACTGCTTATATTGTTACAGCCCGATATTTTTCGCCATCTTATTAAACTTCTTAGCTTCCTTGCTAAGCTTATTATTTAACTTCTTCTTACTCTTTATTACATGCTCCTTACACTTTACTAACTACCTGATTTCCTTTTTATTAGGATTCTTCTCGCTTTTTAACAAATCCTTTAGATTCTTTAGCCTAGTGGTAAAGGTCATTAGCTTTGGATTACCCTTTGCTATTCTATAGTCTATTAGCTAGGGACGTTAATTAACTAATAACGCAAGACTTACTTTATGTGGGTATAGTAGCGAATTAGGTTAGAAATAAGTAAGAATTAGTTATATATAGTGTAAGGGTTTAAGTTTGCCTTAGAGCTTTAGGGCATAAGTGAGTAGTAAGGTGCGAGAAGATAGAAGAGATAGAGAGAGGGAATAAATATAGTTATAGAGAAAGGGGTAATTGCGTTAATTTATGCTATAAGCAAAACTTAAATGAATTTAAGTTTAACTATAGTCGCAACCTATAACTCTTACGCTAACGTAGCTATAAAGTTTATTGTTAATAAACTTTACACTAACCTCATAGCCCCTATATTCATGCTCTTAAAGCTTATTCCTATATCTAGCTGCTTTTTTATTACTGCGGTACTATTAATTAGTTGTTTATTATTACACTAGCTAGGTGTTGCTAGTAATTCTTATGTTATGTGTGAATTTTAGATGCATTGGCCACTGCCGATGAAAAAAAATTATAAAAATCATACTAGCTTACGCTAGCCTTATCCTAATAAAAAGAAGAAAAGAAAGAAAAGAAGGAAAATCCTAGGTTCCTAGCCCTACTAGGCTCTATCCTAGGTCCGCTCTAGCTCTACCCTAGGCCACTTATCCTTCCTCCTAATTATCTATTATGCCTATATCCTAGTTATTAGTCCTAGCGCGTTAGAATCGCCCTAGCTCTAGCTCCTCCTCTCTCCTACGTATGTTAGTAGCTAGTTCCTACGCTAATAAGTAGTATTAGAGTTATTTTATACTAAGGAACTATTTAACTATAGCTCTTACCTTTAGGGGTAGTTTAGGGCTAGCCTTACTTCCTATATGTCTCTAGGCTAGCGTAATTAGAGGTATTAGTAATTATATTTAAGGTAGTTAACTATAATATAATATTAGTCCTTAACTACTTTACTATAGCTATATAGAGGTAAGTTTACCCTAGGGATACCTCTTTAGAAGAGAAACTTATTAAGACTAATCTTTCCTATATATAGTTAGACTAAGGTTAAGGAGATATGTTTTTCTAGTCCTATATAGAATCTTTAGATTTCCTTTAGGTTATAAGTTAGTAATTAGTCCTTAGTTAGTTCTCTTATAAGCCTATGCTACCCTAGGCATTCCTTACTATACTAGTTTTCCTAATATTATTTCTATTCCTTATATAGCTCTACTACTAGCTTATTATTTATAGGGAAGGGTCTCTATCTATAATATAATACTATCTATACTAAGTTAGCAGTGGCTTAGATTATTATAGCTATTCCGCTCTCTATAATTCTCTCTTTAAACTTCTATTTTATCTTATTTAGGTATAGATCTAGGGGGATATAAGTCTTAACCTCTAGTTAAGTAATAGGTATAGCCTTAAATACCCTAGCTATAATTTAGAGGTAGGTTAATTAGTCTATTATAAAGCTTTTAACTACTTCTCTTAGTTTTTACCTTTCTTAGTTAGGGTATAGTAAGCACTTACTCTATAGGTAAGGATAGGTTAAACTACCTATATATATAGGAGTTAGGTATCTCTAAAACTATAACCCTAGGCTAATACTACTAGTAAGGAGAGTATAAGCTATTACTAAGCTAGTTTACCTTTTAGGATATTCTTATAAGCACTCTAATTAAGTTTCCTATTAACCTAGACTCTAAGGAACCTATATAACTCTATAGGCACTATCTCTTTTATACTAAGCTAAACTCTAGCCTATAGGGGTTAGTATATTTTACTAAAGTATATAAGTTTAGTCTTTACTAGGTTAAACTTTACTCTTACTTCTTTTACCTATTTTTATATACTTTCTATATAGCTTTAAGGCTTCTCTAGGTTTATATAGTGTTTTTCTAAACGCTATTATATTTATATTATTAGTAAATCCTATTACTACTATACCTAGGATAGCTTAGAGGTATATATAAAGCTTTACTAAGTAAAGTAAGAAGAGAATTAGTAAGAGGAGTAAGCTATATAGGGTACTTACCTTTATCTAGAAAGGTCTTAAGAGTTTACTATTAAAGCTAAGCTAGCTTATTTTATTTATAAGGAAGCTATATATTATAGCTATTAGCTAGTGTAGTATGCCTATTTAGATTAGAATATAGATTAGGTATAGATAGCTAACTCTATTAAATGCTAATAAGATATCTATTTACACTAGAGAGGTAATGCTACCTTTACCCTAGGCCTCTCTTATATATTCTATAAGGACTCTAATTATAGTTTCTATTAATTTATTTACTTTATTTCCTATTTATAGCTTAGGAAGAAGGCCCTTAGCCTTAATAAAGGCTATAAGTTACCTTATAATTACTACTTCTATAATCTTTCCTACTATATTTAGTAATAAGATAGGCCTTTATATATTAGCCTTTCTTATCTCCTTAGTGGTTTTTCCTTGCTTTCTAATTACTACTACTTATATAGTTTAGAACTAGGCTAGGAAATATCCTACTTTAAGGATAGTATTTAGTAAGTATACTATAGCTTCCTTAGCTAGCTTATTAAAGGCCTTAATAAGGCCTACTAGAGCTTATTATCTCCTAGGGCTTTCTAGCTAGCTATATCTAATAGGATATTTCTAATATCCCTTACTTTAAACTATTCTTTATCTAGGACTAGTATATTATCTAGCTTTAGGAAGGAGAGGTCTAGGATATAAGAGAGGTTTACTATAGGTTTAGGGAAGAATCTTTATATAAGTATACTTACCTTATCCTTATAAGTAATAGCTAGGTTAGGGTTATTATTAGTTCTTTCTAGGTCTAGGAGTCTAGAAAGCTTTAGGGAGGCCTAGCTTTAGAGCTAGGCTTATCTCTCTAGTCTTTAAACTCCTTTATTCTTTTCCTATATATTAGCTTTTTATAAGGCTTCTCTCTATATAATTCTTTTCTCTTCCCTAACTTTTTATTCCTAGTGATTATTTACCTTAGAGAAGGCTTACTAGTTTACTTTAGTCTTTTAGTGCCTTTATTATCTCTTAGCTTACCTAGCTTTAGTAACTACCTCTTTTATTCTCCTTAACTACTATACCTCTAGGCTAGGAGTCCTTAGTGCTTTTATAGGGCTACTAACTCTACTATCTATTATAGGTTTATAATAAGCTATGTTATATATATATTAATTCCTTCCTTATCTAATAGGTCTAGTGTATTTTCCGCTTAGAGTTATACTGCTATCTTTACCTTTACCTATAGTCTATTTATTATAGTCTAGGTATATTTAAGGATAGATAAGGCACTTTCTTACTCCTTAGTAAAGATACTAATTAGCTATAGAATATAGTTAGAGCCTATAAGGTTTTCTATACTATTATAGTAGACTTAGATATCTAGAGTTACCTATACTAGATTTATAGTGCTATCTCTATTTTCTCTATATTATCTTATAGGTTTCCCTTAGGGTATTACTAAACTAAGCCTTTACTAGCTTATAAGGTTTAGTAGTTCCTTTACTTCTCTAGTTATTCTATCTAAGCTATCCTAGAGAGAGTGTTTTTAGTTAAAGTCTCCTATAAAAACGCTTTAGCTATAGGGCTTTTCTATATTAAAAATATAGATAGGTATATTCTAGTTATCTTGTTATGGACTAGCCCTAAGACAAAGCTATAGGCTATCGTGATAATATTAAGAAACTTAAAGGAAGGAAAGAAAAGGAGGATATTACAAATCCTATACAAATCCCTTATATCCCCTAGTTAGCTTATATTAGCCCCTTCCCTTATACCTTACTTATATATTAACACTAAGGCTTAGGCAAAGCCTAAGCCCTTCTATATACCCTCACTTACCCCTTCCTTATCTATCTATGTTAATATTATTTTAAATTACCCTTACTAGGTAATTATCTATGCTTACCTATTTACGCATTATATTTAATATAGCGCTATACCCCCTTATTATCCTAGTAGCCTCTATATCTTCCCTTACTCTTACTCTTATATTTACTATAAATAACTATTTAATAATCCCCTTATTAATATAGCGTGTTTAAGTTATATATAGGTAAGGTAATAGTATAACCCTCCTTATGGTTAGTTTAAACGCGTTTATCTTAAGTATTATACCTTACTATAACTTATACCCCTTTATTATTATTATTATTATTTTCCCCTCCCTTACCTATTTATATCTTACCTTACCCTATAGTTATATATATAAATATCCTACTAAGAATCCTATTTAATCTAAACCTTCCCTTAATAATAACTATCCCCTTCCTATTATAAACCTATTTTACTACTTATTCTTTCTCTTACCTTAATCTATTATTATCCTATTCTTAAGCTACCCTTATTTATCCTATACCTAATAGTATTATACCTTATCCCTATTAACCTACTCTTTCTCTAACTAGCACTAGTCTAGTTCCCCTAAGACCTCCTTTACCCTATATCTAGCTTAGGCCCTTAGGAGTTTCTCTTAAAAAGAGATTCTAATAATAAGTAGTATACTACCCCTAAGGCGGTTTTTTATCCTTATAAGCTATATATTAAATAAGCCCTTACTATAGGTATACTAGAATATTACCTCCCTAAGTTTAGTAAGTCTTATCCCTTTTACTAGGGAAATTATATTACTTATATTTAGTTAACTAGGTACCTATCCGCTAATCCTTACCTCTAATACGCGCTAAAAGATCTTAAAAAGAGATTACTATAGGAATATATATTATTTACCCTAGGGTCCCTTAGACCCTAACTTAAAAGCAAAAGATACTAGTTCTTTCCTAGTATTATTACACTCTTATTACCTATTAGACTACTCTTCTATAAGAAGCCTAGTTTAACCTAGCCCTTATCTAGTTCTCTCTTAGACCCCCTTTAGTATTATTCTCCTTTACTCTAAATATAACTAGGAATAAAATAATTCTATATAACTATAGTAGTCCCTTAACTAGCTATAGTATAGGAAATTAAATATAATAAGTTATAGGTATTCTATTCTAATAGAACTACTAGATTATAAGTAGCCTAGCTACTATTTATTAAGAACTTTATAGTAATAGCACTCCTAGTAAGGCCCCTAGGGTTTATCTAATATATCCTATATTATTAAAGCTAGTAATATTTCTCCTCCTTACTAGTAGCGTAAGCCCTATACTTAGAATATAAGTAGTGATTACTATAAATCCTATTATACTTACTATATACCTTATAACCCTTAAGATTCCCCTCCTATTAAATATATTAAGCCTATAAGTTAACCCCTTAGAACCTCTATTAAACCCTAACTAAGTCTTACTAGCCCTAAAACTTATATAAAATTCCTCCTAGTAGTAAGGTAAAAGACCTTATTATAAATACTAATAGTAAGGAGAAGGGTAAGGATAAGTATAAGTATTCTAATATATAAGTAAGAGTAGAAAGTAAAAGGGTATAACCTAGGTTCTATATATAATCTTCTTTTAAGGATAAGTTTTATTAAATTAAACTAGTCTATTATTATATTATATATTCCCTTATTCCTTTTAAACTTATCTAATACCTATATATCTCTTATATTTTCTACTAGTTCTTATATTAGTTATATATATCCTACTTACTTTATAAAAGCATTCTAGTTCCCTTCCTTACCTAGTGTGTTTTAAGCTACTAAAATCCTTTCTATATAATATTCCTTTATAAGTTTAGGGTTATTCTCTATTAGAATCTATTCTAGGCCTAGCTAGGAGTCCTATAACTATTAGCTTAGGAAAGGGTTTATTACTACTTATTTAATAAGGTTTATATAGAAAACTAAATATATACCCTTTAGGATATTAAGTTAAATAGTAATTAAAGTTAGGACTTTAACTATAGTATACTTAGCCACTACCTAATTAAGTTTATGTAAGGGCTAATTAGTTTTAATATTCCTAAGTAATAATTATACTTTATCCCTTATATAGAATTATTCCGCTAGATATTATAAAGCTATAGATATATCTTATTATTATTATTATATATATATAATAGTAGCCTACGCTAGAGATATACCCTCCTAGAGGTGTTCTAGGAAATAGATAGCTCTCCTTTTAATATAGTTACTAATAGGACTATATCTAACTATATTTAGATAGGTTATAAGTTATAACTATATAGGAGTTTATTTAGGCTAACCCCTATAACTAAAGAGTTCCTATTATTAATTACTAGCTAATAAGCTATAAGGTATTTAGGCTAGTTATACTATAAAAGGAAATATATATATATAGTATTACCTATACCTCTTAGTTTATTCTCTTTATACTACTATTAGTTTATAGGTAGTAAGAGATAGAAAGAAGCTAGTCTATACTAATACTTAAATATAATATTATCTAAAAGTTCCTAGCTAATTAAAACCCTTATTTATAATAATTAATTAGGAAATCCCTAAACTATTACTAAACTATTTTAAAACGTTTTATATATACCTTAGCTATAATAGAAGTTATTACCTCTAGCTATATAAACTTAAATAGTCTATTTATAATTATTATAAGGAACTATAGTCTCTTTAGGGAAGATATTAGTAAGTTTATTATAAAATTAATAGAGATTTATAACTAGTATTTATTAGGTATTAGTAGTAGCTTTAGTAAGCCTTAGTAATATTACTAACTCTTATAACTACCCTAGTAGAAATAATTATAAATAAACCTACCTATATCCTAAGCTATCCTATCCTAGTAGAATTACTATTATAAAATCTAAAACATAGTATTATACCCTAAGTGCTTTATTACTAGTAAGTTATAGGATTACTAGATAAGGGTTATTATTAAAGGCTCTTAGGCTAGGACTTAGGTTTAACCCCTAAACTAGAGCGCCCTATATATATGTCAAGGCTTTTGGCTTAGGAGTGAATAACAGAGTAAAGGTTAGATTGAAGTGTCGTAGCTATTGATCTGCTAGCTAGGGGTGGGTGCTTAAAGGTTTAATCTCTAGCCCTTTCCCTACGATTATAGGAAAGCCTATTTAAATAGCCCGTAGCTCTTACGTAACTAGCCCGTAGCTAGCCCTTAGCTCCATGCCTCACTAGGTTCTACCCTTATTAATGCTATCGCTACCCTTATAGATGCTATTACTATTCTGCTCCTAATATAATACCCCTCTTACTATAATTATCCTTAATCGCATTAAGGTGCTATCTTAGGGTTAGGTTATAGCGTAAGAGTTCCTTTATTACTGCTTGCTATAGTGATTTTTATAAAGTAACATAGTAATGTTAATAATATTAGGCTGCATTAGCCTTTTTATAGTAACCGCTTACTAATAGAAGCTAGGTTATAGTTACTTCTTAACTTCCTCTCTATAGGTTATTCTTTCTAAGAGATTCTTCCTAACTAGACTAGTTAGCGCGATTTTTAATTAGCTTAACTCTATAGGGCATAGATTACCTTACTTCTTCCGTTTTCTTTAAGCTTACAGTAGCGGCCTAATAAATTTATAGTAAGCTTATAGTAATAACTTGTGAATCACAGTGATCTCTATAAGCATACTAGTTATAACATACGGAAGATTCTAGTTAGAGTAGCTTAGATTAATCTAAGGCGCCTAAATTCCTATAAGAAAGGGTAATTTCCTTTCTTCTTTTCCCTTTTTCTTTCTTTTCTTTAAGCTTCTTATTAACTTATAAGTCCCTTACTAATATAATAGCTACTGTAATACTACTATTATATAATATTAACTACTAATTATTATAGCTTAAGCTATTATGTCTTATACTACCACTATTAAAGATCCTGCTATTAAGCTATCCTATAAGGGAAAAACCTTATAATTATTAAAGACTATATAAGTTTACTGCTTCTTTATTACTTTTTATTACTAACTTAGAGCTAGTTTAATAAAATTCCATGTATATGTTATGCCTAGTGGTTAGCTATTTAGAATATAGCTCTAAGGGATAATAATAAAGATAAATAGCCTTAGTATATTACTAAGGGAAAGCCTACTCTAACTAAATATAGTTACTCCTCTAGTATAAACTTACTACTAGCTTACTGCTATTACTACTAATGTTTAGCTTTTTATAGGTAATTCCCTAAAATACTATTATTACACTTAAAATAATAAGACTTATATTAGGGTAAGTTAAGCCTTAAGGGATTACCTCTTAATTACTGCTAACTCCTTACTAGTATTCTATTTAAATTATAAAGCTATATAAATAGCTTTAGGATATACTTTGTAATCTTCTAGAACTATACTATATTAGTAATATAAGTACCCTTTAGTCTGCTACTTTAATATTACTAATATGCTACTAGGAGTTTATATAAGCTAAGAAGAAACTTTATAATGCTCTTTTAGCCTTAAAAATGCTAATAAACGTAGGCAAGCTTATTACACATGTCTTATAGCTAAGGCTTCTTAAGAAGCGAAGTGTAATAAACGCGCTGCTTTCTTATAGCTAATTAATATTATTAATCTAGAAACCTAGATTAAAATTACTAATTATCTTTAATTTATAGCCACTTATAGCCCTATAGTTAGTGCTATTAGCTTTACTACTTATTCTTTGCTAACTTACTGCTAGTTTACTACTGCTTAAGCTACTCTCCCTATATGTATTAGACCTTTAGAACTCCCTAAGGAATTATAAGTTTAAGCCTTTAGTAATAATAAGTCTAAGGCTAATAAAGTTAGAAATCATGCTAAAAATTAGTCTAAATATGTCTCTAAAGTCTAGCTATTAGATAGCTATAAGTCTATGCTAAGTTTTTGCTTTAAATATAAGATTTATTTAGTAGTCTAAATTATTATTAAGTAAATTACTTCCTAATTAAATCGCTGTAATCTAATGATTATTTTAAATTATAGTTAAGAGTTAATTAAGTAGCTAAGAAGTTAAGATTTAGCTACTTAGTTACTACTTATAGTCTTTAATAACCTCTTTTATTATAAAGTCTCTTTATAGTACCTAAGAATTCTTAGAATTATTATAATTCTTCTATTTCACTAAATATTTACGCCATTTACTATTATATTTATAGGTAATAATTTATTTAACTTTAAATTCCTCTTAATCCTCTTTAATATTATCTTATAGCAAGGTTATTTTAATTGTGTTACTTAGATCTCCTCTAAAAGGTTCTAAGCTTATAATGTTAAAAACATTATATAAGCGCGTTCCTTTAGGTAACTTTAATTAATAAGCTAAACCATAATAGCTAACTTCTTTTTAATCTTATATAGTCCTAAGTACTTTATAGCTAGCTTTTAGCTAGGCTATTATAGATTAATATTCTTAGTTAAGAGTAAGATATAGTTACCTATGTTAAACTTTATTAGTACTCTCTTTTAATTATAATACTTTTCTATAGAGCTTATAAGTAGCTTAATAGCTACTTAATCTCTATATGCTTATGCTTTAATTCTAAAACTCTATTTTTAGCTTAATTATTAACCATTAGAATTAGCATAACTACTTAATCTAGTCCCCTTAGGTTATACCCTTATAGCGCTTCCGTAGGTATATAACTATAACTTATATACGCGCTTATATTATAAGCAAACTATACTATTAGGAGATAATTAACCTAATTAGTTTGCTTTACGTATATAAATGCTCTTAAATAGTGCTCTAAAACTTAATTTAAGCGTTTTATTTAACTATCTATTTATAAATAAAACACAGTGCTTAATCACCGCTTTATTGCTAAGAG
This sequence comes from Epichloe gansuensis, assembly GCA_023658505.1. Classification (NCBI taxonomy): domain Eukaryota; kingdom Fungi; phylum Ascomycota; class Sordariomycetes; order Hypocreales; family Clavicipitaceae; genus Epichloe; species Epichloe gansuensis. The sequence continues at coordinate 280,190 of CP098283.1, forward strand.
GTAGCAAAATGTTCTCTAAAATCCACTAGTAAATATTAAAGCTTAGTCTATAATAATACCTTCTAGGGCTTTATAATCTTTAAAAATATATTCTAGGAAGATAGTTACTAGTCTATTACTAGTTAACCACATAGACATAGGGATATAAATACTATATTTTGTAAATCTATTAACCACTACTAAGATTATATTATACGTTCTGCCTTACTAATCTTTAACTAGTAGGAGTCTAGTAATAAAATCTATTAATAATTCTTAAAAGAGGTAATCTAGCACTAGTAGCGTAGCTAGCTTACTATAAGGTTTATATATTCGCGGTTTTAAAACTTAATAGCTAATATAAGTATATATATATACCTTAATATCTCTTTTTATTCCTAGCTAAAAATATTAGTTAGTAACTTATTAAAGAGTTCTAGTAACCCTTAATACCTAGCAGCGGGGTTATTATAAATTAGTAATAGGATTTCTTTTCTTATTCCCTATAGGATAAAAACTTGATTTTTAAACATTAATAGCTTAGAGAGTCTAATAGACTATATCTATAATATATCTAGGTTACCGCTTAATAGTAGCGCCCTTTTCTTTATAATAAAGGCATCCCTTTGCTATGTATCTAAAAGTAAGACTTAGATTAGGGTTCTAATTCTATGTCTTCTATAAATATAGCGGAGTTTAACTTAGAAAAGGTTCTCTATACCACTAAGACCCTAGCTATAACGTATTTACTAGGTTATAACTCCTTAGCTAGTAAATTTAGTCTTATGTATAATCTATTCCTTACTATAATGCCTATATTAAGTATATCTAGTCTAATAGGCTTCTCTAAAATTAATAAGACCCTAGCTATTACACCACTACTAGGTAGTAACTCCTTAGCTAGTAGGCTTAGTCTTATATGCAGTCTCCTATGCTATAATAATATCCTTTAAATATATTTAGACTATTAGGCTTTTCTAAAATTAATAAGACCCTAGCTATTACTCTACTACTAGGTAGTAACTCCTTAGCTAGTAGGCTTAGTCTTATATATAGTCCCCTTATGCTATAATAATATCCTTTAAATATATCTAGACTATTAGGTTTCTTTAAAATTAAGGAGACCCTAGCTAATACACTACCACTAGGAGTAACTCCTTAGCTAGTAGGTCTAGTCTTATATATAGTTTACCCTTATCTAGTTAATAGGCAGGGAGCGATTTTATAAAGCGCTAGATATTAATAGTTTTATTATAGCGTCCTTATAGCCTATTATTTATAAACTAAACACACTATATTATCTTAGAGCACTAAATACTAGCAGTTCTATTATAATATTCTTATAGTATATTATTTATAAATTTAGCAAGAAAGGTTAGTAATTATAAGGACACTACCTTTACCTTCCTCTCTTTACTTATATAATCTAACCTCCTTAATAGAGCATTAGTAAGGTTTAACTTACCTACTCTATATTTAATTATAAAGTTAAATAGATAGAGTTTGTCTAGCGTAGTAACTTATCTACTAGTTAACTTTAGCTTTATAGCTAAGTACTTATGGTTTAAGTAATCTATAATTACTATAACTAAATATATTAAGTATATAAGGTAGTGCCTCTAAGTCTAGAATACCTCTTAGATAGCTAGCAACTCTATATCTAGTGTTATATAGCGTAGCTTTATCTTATTTAACTTTCTTAACATATATACCACTAGGTACTAGTAACCTAGCACTAACTACGCTAGGATAGCCCTAAGTGCGTGTCCTAAGGCATCTGTCTTAACTCTTAATAGGGCTAGTGGATTAAAGTGCACTAGAATTAGCGCCTCTTAGAATCGTTTTTATAGCTCCCTAAACGTAGCTCACTTATTAGGATTTAGCTTAAACTTCGCTAGTTAGTCTCCTAGAGTTAATTAGTTAATAGGATAACTATTTTGCTATAGCCTTTAATAAACTATCTATAAAATCCTATAAACCCTAGGAATAACTAGATATTAAAGACGCTATAAGGTACTAGCTAAGTTACTATTATCTTAATTCTAGAGGGCTCTATTATGATTCCTTCTTTAGATATAATAAAGCCTAGGAATTTAACCTCCTTACATAAGAATTTACACTTTTCTAGGTTAATAAAGAGGCTTACTTCTTAGAGCTTCTAAAGGACTTATTTTACATGCCCTTATGCGTAGCTACATCGCTACTATAGATTAGGATATTATCTAAATATATAACGTAAATTATATCTATAAGGCTATCTAGAGTATTATTAATATATTCTTAAAAGGTTATAGGTATATTAACTAGTCTAAAAGGTATTATAAGATATTTAAAGTGACTGTATTTACATTAGAACGCTGTTTTCCACTCATTGCCCTCGCGGATACGTAGCTAATAGTATGTATCTTTAAGGTCTAATTTTGTATAGACCTTTGCTCCCTTTAATTAGTTTAAGATCTCTATGATTAGTAGTAATAGCGCTTTATCTTTAATAGTAATCCTATTAAGGGCTCTATAATCTATATAGAGGCGTAATTTTTCTCCTTTCTTTAGCATAAATAATATTAGGGCTCTAGCTAGGCTAATAGATCTTTAAATCCATCCCTTTTGCTACGCGCTTACTAAGTACTTATAAAGCACTTCTAGCTCCTTTTCTGCTAAATTATATATTAGTCCCTATAGGGGCGTTTTCCCCTCTTCTAATTTAATAGTATAAGTGTTAGGAGAGCTCCTAGAGCATCGGATGTGTGGATGCGGCCTGCGCATTGACTAGGATGAAACCCTCGATGAGACAACGGTGGAGACAATGTATTAGAAGTACCTCCGTAGACTAGTCATTACCATAGCGCACTGTGTACCTTTTAGGTACAAAAGTCGGGTGCCGTCTGCACCTCTAATTGACCGGAATCGAACCTTTTCTATTAGCTACACCGACCCCTACCTTTAACAGTTATAAGCCTGGGAGGCTTCTATTGCCCTTATTATTGATTATCAGAGGATAAAAGCTCCGTTAAAGTTATCAATCTAACGCTTGCCTATATTAAGAGATAATTGCCCTTTGTTATAACAATCAGTTAAAACAATAACCCTGTGCTTCCTTTGACCAGTACGGTTCCCCTTTACAATGTCTAAAGAAACTCTAAATGTGGTGTTATTATTAGAGAAGGACTGGATTAAATAGTACACGCAAACTAAGAACTACGTAGAATCTCACGGTGTCTAGGAGTATATTGATCTAAATCAGGATAAATTACTAGAAGAACTAACAATGCCTGCTCACCTAAAAAGAGATCTAAGACTAGAGATTATGGCGGATAACCCTAACGCTCTAGAAGACTAGAAGATCGCGTACAAAGACGCTAAAGATAAGTATAACTTTAAATGCAAAGATCTATAATTTAACCTTGTGAAATACACGAACCTATTAAGGCAGATGCTAAAGATTAGGAATTTATTTGCAAGACCCTTTTAAAGAATATCTAAGACTCTCTTAACTTTAATAGCAAAGAGGAGGGAAAGGAGTTAGTTTATTAGCACTCTTAAAGAATATTAAAGCTTCTTTAGGATTAATATAAGCTAAACGCAAGGAAGATATTAATTCTTACAGAAACGCGCCTTAATAATTACTTACAAGCTAAAGGTTCCCGCGATTAGTACTAATGGGCAGTGATAACAGAGGTACTATAGAGGAATTATTAAGACCTTGAGACCTAATGGACCGAGGAGATAATGCTGTATAAGTTCGTGATCCCTCTTCGTAGTAAATTCAAGTTATTTTAGAAGAAATAGAACAATCTGCTTAACAAGGGCACGAATCAGAGCTTTCTTAAGGCCATTGCAGAGTTTAAAAGAGACTACGAAGCTCCGCAGAGCGTACCAAAGGCTGCTAATGCGATTACAACCGATAAATCAACGGGATCAAATGATTTAATAAAATCCAAGAGGCCTAAGTGCCCTAGATGTACGAATCACACGGTTAGAGATGCCTTAAAGTGGTGGGAATCCTATAATTCGTTCAAGGCTCTGTATAAGTTAGACCTTGCTCCTAAGAACTAGGAAGTTAGGAAGAACTCTAAAGATAATATTAAGAAGTATCTAAAAGAGAACCTATAAGAGAAAATAAAGGCTATAAATTAGAAATTAAAGGAGAAGAGCGGTGGTGATATTATTATGCCCTTGCAGAATCCTACGAACGACTCCGTGGCTATCACTCTAGGCAAGAAGTTAGCTAATGTATTGTCATTCGTACGCGCTAGACGCTCTTAACGCGTTACCCTGTCTTTAAACGCGGTTAATAGCTTAGAATCAAAGAGGAATATAGTCCTTTATGACTCTAGAGCAAATATTCATATCTTTAATAACCCTTGTTAGTTCAAGTAAGCTGAATTTGATAATACCGTTATGACAGAGGTGGAGGCCGGTGGCACAATCTATGTGGCTTTAGGCGAAGGTCTAGTGCATATCTTAGTGACGGATCCGCTATCTAGAACGCTAAGGATGATTGTACTAGAGAAAGCGCTGCTAATCCTAGAATTTCACGTTAATCTCGTATTAGCAATGATTTTAATAAAGGCAGGGATCTTCTAGAATTAGAAGAAATGCTTCCTATACAAAGGATTAAGGCCTATAGCGAGAGTTTATGATATTAACAAGCTCCACATGTTATCATAGCTATTAGAAGAGCTAAAAGAGGCCTACGCTATAACTAGCAGGGCACTAAGACTGCCTTAAAAGGAGATGCAGAGCTTTAGCATTGATAATGCGGTTATCTAGGCGTACGCGCATTTGCAGAGCTTATAAACGTAGCTTTAGGGGTTAAATTAATAGGTCCTAAGCTTACGGAATGTGAGGTCTATGCTACGGGCAAAGCTAAGCAATAGAGATCGTAGGTTATACCTAAAGGCCTTCTACAAGGGCTAGGTTATAGGCTTTCTATTGATCTAGATTACTATGACTCTCCTTGTTAGAACGGTGATAGGTATTAGTGTGTTTTTACATGCCTTATAACCTTAATAAGGTTCTTCTATTCCTTTAAAACAAAGGACAGCATTCGCGATAGCTTTTGTATAATAATAGCGTTCCTAAGCACTTAATTTAGAGTTTAACTGCGCTTTCTATATAGTAACATTAAAAAGCCCTCTTTACAGAGCAAATAAAAGACAAGATAGCCCTTACGGGTATTATAGTCTATAATTCAGCTCCCTTAACGCCTAGCTAGAATAGAAAGGTAAAGAGATCTAGGGGGTGGTTAAGCAGAAAGCTTATACGTTAAGCCTAGAGGCTTAGCTTCTAATAGATCTTAATAATAAGGTCTTTAACACCGCGGTTTATCTATTAAATCAAATGCCTTTTAAGCATTACAGAACCTAGATTACACCTTACAAGCTTTGGTGGAATTAGGCTAGGAAAACGGTTCTAGCCTATTCACAGATAGCAGAGGTCTAGAAGCCCTTAATTGCACATCTACGAGCTTACGGATGTAAGGCTTTTCCTATAACGACAAAGGCTCTAGAGCACGTTAAATCGCACAATGCAATCCCATAGTTAGAGCAGAAAGCTCACATTGGGTACCTTGTTGGTTATAGAGGCAAGTCCTAATACATTATTTAGGTACCTTCGCTTTATAATCGTAAAGTTATTGTATTAGCGTGTGTTTAATTTAATGAGAATTCCTTCTTTAAACCGGAAGAAGAGCTTAAATTAGCTTAAAAGGAGAAGATATTAATAATCGCGCTGCTCAAAGAGCTTAAAGCTAATAATATTAATAAGGAAATTAGTTAAGACCTTATTAGATTAGAATTAGAAGAGGAAGATTACCCTCCTATGCCTTTAACCACAGAAGGAGAAAACGAATAGTTTAAAGCAAAAACACCACCTCGTGTAATAGGGGAAAAAGATAACCTTTCTAGTACACTTTTAACCCCTTCTAACTCTTCTTATAAGGCGCTAGTTACCGTAGAGAATAAAGAGCTTAGGATAGAAGGTAACAATGCGCTATATTGTGAAATTAATGAATTTGTGCGTAATGCGACGATTGAACACGCAGAGACTACCGCGGAGACTAGCAAGATTACTAGCGAAGGTAGTAAAGAAGTGGAGAATCATTGTCCCTAGGATAACGGCATTAATCCAGATAATATTATCACCGGAAAACGCTAAAGAAAGGAAACACGTAAAGCCAGGTAGGCATAGTTTTCTTATGCCTTTTCTATGGCATTACAAGGCACTTAATATAGTTTATGGATTAAAGATATGCCTCTAGAACCCGCCTATTATTAACAAGCTATGGCTTCACCCTATCGCAACCACTAGAAGGAAGCGATTATAAAAGAACTTTTAAAGCTCCTATCCCTAAATTGCTAGGAAGACGTACTAGATGAATCCCTTAATCTAGAACTTTATAGGGAAATTATAGACCTTAGCTAGGTCTTTAAATATAAGACTAATAAGAAAGGAGTAGTAATAGAGTTTAAAGCTAGAATAGTCGTTTAAGGTAACTAATAACCAAAGGATAACCTTAATAACTACGCTATAACGCTCGCTTCACGATCTTTACGCATGCTACTCGCGGTCTGCTACGCTAATGATCTTAATACCTGATAATACAATGTTCGAAATGCCTTTCCACACGCAGAGCTTAAAGAACCTGTCTTTTACAAGCCTCTAGAGGGTACAAACGCGAAAGGTTGTCTCTAGAAGATAATAAGAGCGTTATACGGGCTGCGAGAAGCTCCTTAACAATGGTTCCTTTATTTAACGAGATTTCTCTTGAATCTAGGCTTTATATAAGGGAAAGAAGACCCGTGCATCTTTATAAAAGACGATTTTATCCTGTTTTTCTACGTAGATAACATTATAGTGCTTTACCCTAACGGATCTAAAGCAGAATTCGAAGAATTACATAAGCAACTAATAAACGGCCTAGACATTAAGAACTAAGGCGAATTAAAGTGGTTCCTAGGCATTGAAATTATTAGAAACCGCGATACTAAAGAGATATAGTTATTGTAGGAATCGTACATTTGAAAGATCGCTTAGAAATTCATTCCTAACGTTATTAATAACGATCTAAAGAGCTTAACCTCTGCTCCTCTTCCTATGGCTACAATCCTTGCTAATACTAGCAAAGCTTCTAACAAAGAGATTAATTATTACAGAGCAGTTATTAGCTCCTTAGTATATCTTTGCATTATAGGAAGACCTAACGTGGCATTCATAGCATTAAAGCTAGCCTCTTTATAACAAATCTATTAGCGAAGCACATTAAGCTCGCTAAAGGAGCTATTTTATACGCTTAGAACACAAAGAAGCTTTGCATTTGCTACTTAGGCGCGGATAGCTTTAATACCCTGTTTTCTAGCACTAATGCTTCCCTTAGCGATAACTATAATACTCGCAGATTAACACAAGGCTACGTTTTTATTATGTATAGCGCCGCAATTAATTAGAAGTTAGGTAGGCAATATCGCATAATAACTTTAAGCATAGAAGCAGAGCTTTTACCCTAAATTACAGTGTAAAAGAGCGTATATCTCTAGGGAGGCTGCTTCGCAATATTAAGGTCTGCGTGCCGCCGCTTTCTATTATCTAGTGTGATAATAAGCAGATAATCCAAATTATAGAGCATATAGAAGGAAGACTTTAAACTAGCCTTAAGCACCTTAATATAAATTAAATGTGGATTTAAGAGTAATGTGCAAAGGGCAACATTAAGGTTAATTAGTTAAAGACCTCCGACATACCTACGGACGGCTTTACAAAGCCTCTATTAGGTTAAATGCATAGGGATTTCTACCACTGGATTAGCTTACGCGAGATCCCCGCGTAACCATAACACTAGAAATTCGTCACAATCGCTTCCTACACTAATAAACTCCAGCTTTAATAGATATCTTAGCTAGGGGGTGTGTTAGGAGAGCTCCTAGAGCATTAGATGTGTGGATGCGGCCTGCGCATTAACTAGGATGAAACCCTTAATAAGATAACGGTGGAGATAATGTATTAGAAGTACCTCCGTAGACTAGTTATTACCATAGCGCACTGTGTACCTTTTAGGTACAAAAGTCGGGTGCTGTCTGCACCTCTGATTGACCGGAATCAAACCTTTTCTATTAGCTACACCGACCCCTACCTTTGACAATAAGTTTAGCTACCTAGTGTAGGGAGGATACCTATAAGTTTATTTAAAAAGATATCCTTAAACTCTTTATAGGCTTAGGGTATTTACGTGGTTAACTTATAGGCTTTGCTTATCTCTATAGTTACTAGGTTATTATAGGGCCTATCTTTATTTACTATTAAGACATTATTATCTTTTTATATAATTTTGGTTATTATCCCCTATAAGATAAATCTAATGTATACGCGTTTTACCTCCTTACGTGCCTATTACGTCCTTACTACTAGTCTAAGATATTCTTTTATAATAGGGTGTCTCTAGTAACTATCTATCTAGGACATAATTACTAGTTTATATATAACTACCTAGTTATGCCCTAATAATAGGTCTTTACTAGTATTAGCTATATAGTAGCTAACTTAATATATTCTCACATAGCCTATGCTATCCTTAATTAATAGGGTTTGCAATAAAATCCCTTAATGCTTAATTTTAGTAAGGGCAGCACTCTTAAGGGTTATGTTATCCTTTTTACATTAGCCTAATTAACTACTATTAGTAACTTTAGGTAGATAATTAAATAGGTTACGCTAGGGTTAAATAGCGCCTTTATAGCTACCTATTTGTATTCTTACTATAACTTTGCCTTAACTCTTAGTCTTAGATCTTTAGGTAATAATTTAATAAGAGTATCTTCCTAGGGTTACACTAAGCTAATAGGGGTCTTATTTAAGTCTAATAGGTCTTTATCTCTAGCCTAGTTATAGCTACTCTTATACGTCTCTGTTATATAGTTACTTCTCTTACAAATAGAGTAATTTAGTTTAGAGTAGCTTAGTAAAGCGTATCCTAGCTTACTATACTTAAAGCATATAAATAGCGAATTTGTCTTTCTATTATTACTTTATTACTATAGCCTTTCTAGTAAAGTAAAACGTTATTATCTTTTCTAACTATTATTACCTTAATTACTTAATTAGCCTCCTTTAGTTATAACCTCTGCCTTTCTTCCTTAGCCTACTAGGTAGGTCTAACTCTTAGGGAACTCTTAGCTAAGTACCTGCTTCTTTATAGTATTATTAAGGCTATTAATAAATATATAGATTTATAGGCGTTTAGGAATTGCTTTAGGCAGCTTAGCCTCTGCCTTGCCCTAGATCTTTATAAACGTCTAGAATAATTAGTGATTTTCTTATCTAAGACCTATTAATATCCTTATTGCTTCTAAGCACTATGTATTCTTATCTATAGTTCCTATCTTTAGCTAATTTATAAATCCGTCCTAGGTATAACCCTAGTAGTTTACATAATTATCCGTAGCTATATAACGCATCCATTATCACTTTGCGTTATCTGCTAGGCAGCTGCTAGCATAGGTAACCTTAGTTATATTATCTATAAAGGTTCTATAATCTATAGTAAAAGCTATGTTTAAATTCACTAGGAAATTCTAAAGACTCTTAAAAGTATTCCCTTTATACATAGGTGCTTTTAATTATATCTTTATAAGGCTATATCGCTACGTAATAGGTGCTACCTAAGGTGCTAAAGAAGGGTATTTATAGGTCCTATGTCTAAGTTACCTAAGGACATAGCTTCTTCTATTATCTATAGGTTTTACTATAAGTAAGCAAGTTTCTATCTCTTTTCTATAATACATATCTAGGTTACTGCTTCCTTAAGGCACTAGTTTAGTATTACCTCCTTATTATTAATAAGTGTTTCGCTCTGCTAGTTATCTAATAGGACTAGCAGACTACTCCGGTTAGGTTTAGTGGTATAACATTCTTTTGCTTATTTACAGCGTGGTTATAGCTACTACCTAATTAGGTTGCTATGCAATGAATTCTAGATATCTTAATCTAACTAATAGTCTATTGCCCTAAAGGGAAGAGAGATTGATTTGTTAAGGCTTTTAGCTTAGGAGTGAATAATAGAGTGAAGGTTAGATTAAAGTGTTATAGCTATTAATCTGCTAGCTAGGGGTAGGTGCTTAAAAGGTTTAATCTCTAGCCCTTTCCCTATAATTATAGGAAAGCCTATTTAAATAGCCTGTAGCTGTTACATAACTAGCCCGCAGCTAGCCCTTAGCTCCGTGCCCCGCTGGGTTCCACCCTTATTAATGCCGTCGCCACCCTCATGGATGCCGTCGCTGTTCTGCTCCTGACAATATACTAATTATATAATCTATTACCTATTCTCTTATTATTACCTCTAGGGAAACTTCTATACCCTTTCCTATATAGCTTATAAATAGATAAGGTAGGTTAAATCTAATAAAACTACTTAGTCCTAAAGAGTCTAAAGATATTTTATTATAAAGAGGTATTCCCCTAGTAATAGTAAAGCTACCTAGGGTAGGGATAGACCTAAACTAGAGTTTATTTAGGTCTTAATATATAGTTATAAGAGTGCTATAATAGTAATAGGTTATAGGATATATCCTATTCTTAAAGGCTTACTTACCTTATCCTACTCCTTTTAAGAAAGGGTATTTAGTTATTATACCTAAGCACTAGGTTTATAATATAAATAGAAGTTAAATAAGGAGAGGATATTTACTTACTATACTTAATATTTTATTATAAGGTAAGGAGTAGTAAAGTACTCTAGGTTCTTATAATTTATATATATTATAAATAGGTATAAGATACCTTATAACTTTACTAACTATACCTTAAGGTAAGATATAATAGCTAGTAATTCCTTATTATAAATAGTATAGTTTCTTTAGGGGCTATTAAGCTTATAGAGTAGTAAGTAACTAGATATAATATATTATTAAGGCCTTCCTATAATAAGTAACCCCTAAAGCTATGCTAGAGTAATTAGCTTTTACTACTATATCCTAATTAGGGTTCTATTATATAAGGACTAGGTATTTAATAAATAACTCCTTTAATTATTTAAAAGTAATATTTTCTCTAAGCCTTATTAAAAGGGGATATTCTTTCTAGTAAGCTAGATTAAGGGGCTGCTATTTTAGAGAAGTCCTTAATTGTAAGGCGCTAATCGTTAGGTAAGACGTGGCACCCACAGTGGCGCACGTAGTCATCGATGCACGTCGCTAGGAGAGGCTGTGAGGTGTGGCATGCAAAGCGATAGGTCTTAAGTGATTGTAAGGTGCAATGTTAGCGGTAGCTAACATTAGCGGATCTTTTAGTCTAGTGGCTTACCTCACACACCTTTAGGGTTATGACATTAATATTAGCTATTAAAGGTCTTCTAGTTGCAATAGTCCTAGGTTTAAATCCTAAGGTGAGCAGCTTACGTTAGGCTTACAGGGTAGGTTTTGGCAAGGTCCACTATAGTAATATAGTTTGCTTATATCATCCTAGTCCTTAGGGGTTCGCAATCACTAATTTCCAAAGGGCCTTGGTAACCAGGCCTAGCCCCTAGTGGCTTGGCTTAAGGGCAAGCTATTCTAAGGGGGATAATTGTAAGGCGCTAATCGTTAGGTAAGACGTGGCACCCACAGTGGCGCACGTAGTCATCGATACACGTTGCTAGGAGAGGCTGTGAGGTATGGCATGCAAAGCGATAGGTCTTAAGTGATTGTAAGGTGTAATGTTAGCGGCAGCTAACATTGGCGGATCTTTTAGTCTAGTGGCTTACCTCACATACCTTTAGGGTTATGACATTAATAAAGTTATAATAGAAGTTTATAAATCTAAGGAAGCTATAAACTCCCTATAACTTTATAAGGGCTAACTATTCCCTAATTACTACTACCTTTAAGGGATTAGGGTAAATTAAGTATCCTATTATAATAATATAGCTAAGGTATTAAACCTCCTTTATAGTAAATATAGATTTATCTTGATCTAGATATAGGCTTACTGCCCTTAATCTACCTAGTATTAGCTATACCTTAGCTATATAATCCTTCTTTAACCCTTCTAAATAGATAAGAATATTATCTAAATAGGCTATAATAAAGTCCCCTAATATATTCCCTAAGGATTTATTTATATAATATTAGAATATTACTAGTGCACCTACTAGGTTAAATAAGTAAACTAGCTATTTAAATAGTCTAAATCTAGTATAAAATGCTATAAGATACTCCTATCCTTTTACTATATATAGCTTATAAAACACTAAGTATATATTTACTTTTATAAACTAATATGCTTAGAATAAGAAATAGAGTATTTCCTTAATTAATAAGAGAGGGTAGTAGTCTTATACTATTATCTTATTAAGTGTATAGTAGTTAATATAAAATCTCTAATTACTATTTACCTTTTAAACTAGTAAAATAAGTACTATTACTAAAGAGAAGCTAGTATAGATCTATCCCTTATCTATAAGGTTAGTAACTTAATACCTAATCTCTAATAGCTAGTTCTAGGGTATATTATATAAAGGTCCCTATAGGAGTGCTAGTTATAATCTATTTATATTCTTTTAAAGGTAAATATAGTAGTCTAATAAGCCCCTATATAGGGGTAGGCTATTTACCTTTAACTTATTAAATAGGTTTATAAAGTCTATAAGCTCCTAGGTAATACTAAGGTATTAAGCTATTCTAGTCTTAGTCTTAGGGTAAAAAGTTATAATACTATTATAATTTCTTTTAAGCTTATAGTAATAAACCTTATAGTAATATCTTTTTATTATTATATATAGCATGCCTTTATAGCAAATAAGGAACTAATTATCCCCTATATTAGTATCTTTATAGTATACTCTAAGGATTCTAAAATATATAGGCCCTTAGCTACCCTAATAACTAGCTATTACTTTACTATATAAATTACTATATTATAGTATTCTAATTATAGTATCCTAAAGATTATATTATAGGTTAAACCTAGAATAATATAGAGGTATACTAAGGATTCCTAGCTATTTATATTAATCTAAGTATATACTATATAAGTAATAGATAAGGTTTCCTCCCTTACTTACTTTCCTTTTTTTCTATTTTTACTATAGTTTAAACTTATCTTTATTTTAGTAATTAAATAAGCTCTAGGCTTAGCTACTATGCTACTGATTTGCTAATAGCGCTATAATAATTGTAACTATAATTAATTTAAATATAGAGATACTTATTATAAGGGCTTAGGCTTTGCCCAAGCCTTAGTGTTAACATGCGAGTGGGGTGTGAGGAAGGGGGCTGACATAAGCTAACTAGGGGATATAAGGGGTTTGTATGGGATTCTGCAATATTCTCCTTTTCTTTCCTTCCTTTAAGTTTCTTAATATTATTATAATAGCCTATAGCTTTACCTTAGGGCTAGTCTATAATATTTAAGAAACTTCCTTTAGCCTTAAAGAAGGCTACTAAAAACGTAATAAGTGTATTAAACGTTATAGATGTAATAGATATAATAGACGTAATAGATTCGCTATGCCTTAGAGACTAATACTCTTAGGGAAGCATAACACCACTAATAGACATTACTTTACCTATAGAGGCTCTCTTAGCCTAACTTAAATCACTTTAACTTATAATTAAATAATAATAAGGAAATTATAATGCTATATAAATAGGTTAAAATAAAGTAGCCCCTAGGGGCTTAACCTAAATAGATTCCTCTCCTAGTCTTACCTATTATACTGCTAGTTATATCCTAGATTAAATAGAAACTAATCCTAATAGGTAACCCTTATAATAGCAATAAGGCTACGTTTACTTCCTAGAAGATCCTTATAGAATATAAACCAGTAGCAGATAAGGACTTTATTAATGCTAATAAGGACTAGTGAATATTTGTATACTAGAACTTAGGGCCTAAGGTCTAACCCTATATTATAGCATTCTTTAAAATAGGCTATAAATATAATTATAAACCTATCTCCTTTCTAAATTACTTAGAATCTATATTTACTAACCCCTATTAATAAGAAATAGCCCTTACTAAACTTAATTATATTAAATAAGGGCTAGGGAGGTATTTACTTTATTCTTTATTTACTTTAAATAGAAGCTTTCCTAGTAAGAGATAGCTTATAGGTAAGTAAGGTAAAACTAGTAAAACTTTAATATATACTTAATAAGTATATAAGGGAGTATAGTATTAGTAAAGGGATAGCCTATAAGGATTACTTATTAGTAGTTAGCTAATTCTATAGTATTATAGTTAATATTAAGGCTAATGCCTTAGAGGAAAAGTTTTAGTCTTACTATATGCTTATCCTAGTAAAGATACTAGCTCCCTAAGTTAATTATAATAGTAATATACTAATAATAGGTATTTATATAGTAAGAACTTAGGTAGGTAAATATAAGAAGCTAGAGGGAAAAAGGGTAGACTAAGGAAGATAACTAAACTATAATATACTAAGTAAGTTATAGTAAAGGAAATAACTAGGTATTATAAGGATAAGTGTTATTTACGCTATAGCTTAAAGGATTACTAGATATAGGAGTGCCCTTTACTTCTACCTTACTAACTAAGAGTATATATTAATACCTATAGGGTAAAGATAGATAGTAAGGATAAAGGGGTTAAGACTTACTTATTAGAAAATAAGTAGCCCCTAAGTAAAGGCTTATATAGGGGCGTGAAGGCTAGCTAGCCTAGCTAGATAATCTTAACTATAATTAGTATATAGTGTTAGAAGAGGGAGTTAAATAGTATATAGATTAACTACTATTCTTAGTCCCTATACTCTTTAATATATATAAGTATCTCTATGTTTAAATTAATTATAGTTGTAATTATTATAACGCTATTAGCAAATTAGTAGCATAGTAGCTAAACCTAGAGCTTATTTAATTACTAAAATAAAGATAAGTTTAAACTATAGTAAAAATAGAAAAAAAGAAAAGTAAGTAAAGGAGAAAACCTTATCTATTACTTATATAGTATATACCTAGATTAATATAAATAGCTAGGAATCTTTAGTATACCTTTATATTATTCTAGGTTTAACCTATAATATAATCTTTAGGATACTATAGTTAGAATACTATAATATAGTAATTTATATAGTAAAGTAATAGCTAGTTATTAGGATAGCTAAGGGCCTATATATTTTAGAATCCTTAGAGCATACTATAGAGATATTAATATAGGGAATAATTAGTTCCTTATTTACTATAGAGGTATGCTATATATAATAATAGAAGGATATTACTATAAGGTTTATTACTATAAGCTTAAAAGAAATTATAATAGTATTATAACTTTTTACTGTAAAACTAAGACTAGAATAGCTTAATACCTTAGTATTACCTAGGAGCTTATAGACTTTATAGACCTATTTAATAAGTTAAAAGTAAATAGCCTACCCCTATATAAGGGCTTATTAGACTACTATATTTACCTTTAAAAGATTATAAATAGATTAAAACTAGCACTCCTATAAGGACCTTTATATAATATACCCTAGGACTAGCTATTAGAGATTAGGTATTAAGTTACTAACCTTATAGATAAGGGATAGATCTATACTAGCTTCTCTTTAGTAATAGTACCTATTTTACTAGTTTAAAAGGTAAATAATAATTAGAGGTTTTGCGTTAACTATTATGTACTTAATAAAATAATAGTATAAGATTATTACCCTCTCTTACTAATTAAGGAAACACTCTATTCCTTATCCTAAGTATATTAGTTTATAAAAGTAAATATATACTTAGTGTTTTATAAACTATATATAGTAAAAGGATAGGAGTTTCTTATAGTGTTTTATACTAGATTTAGACTATTTAAATAGCTAGTTTACCTATTTAGCCTAGTAAGTATACTAGTAATGTTCTAATATTATATAAATAAATCCTTAGGGAATATATTAAGGGACTTTATTATAGCCTATTTAGATAATATTCTAATCTATTTAAGGGGATTAAAGAAGGATTATATAGCTAAGGTATAGCTAATACTAGGTAAATTAAGGGTAGTAAGCCTATATCTAGATCTAGATAAATCTATATTTATTATAAAGGAGGTTTAATACCTTAGCTATATTATTATAATAGGATACTTAATTTACCCTAATCCCTTAAAGGTAGTAGTAATTAGGGAATAGTTAGCCCTTATAAAGTTATAGGAGTTTATAGCTTCCTTAGATTTATAAACTTCTATTATAACTTTATTAAGGACTTCTCTAAAATAGTAGCCCCTTAATCTAGCTTACTAGAAAGAATATCCCCTTTTAATAAGGCCTAGAGGAAAATATTGCTTTTAAATAATTAAAGGAGTTATTTATTAAATACCTAGTCCTTATATAATAGGACTTTAATTAGGATATAGTAGTAAAAGCTAATTACTCTAGCATAGCTTTAAGGGGTTATCTATTATAGGAAGGCCCTAATAGTGTATTATATCTAGTTACTTACTACTCTATAAGCTTAATAGCTTCCTAAAGAAACTATACTATTTATAATAAGGAACTACTAGCTATTATATCTTACCTTAAGGTATAGTTAGTAGAATTATAGGGTATCTTATACCTATTTATAATATATATAGATTATAAGAACTTAGAGTACTTTACTACTCCTTACCTTATAATAGAATATTAAGTATAGTAAGTAAATATTCTCTCCTATTTAACTTCTATTTATATTATAGACTTAGTGCTTAGGTATAATAACTAAATACCCTTTCTTAAAGGGAGTAAAATAAGGTAAGTAAGCCTTTAAGAATAGAATATATCCTATAACCTATTACTATTATAGCACTCTTATAACTATATATTAGGACCTAGATAGACTCTAGTTTAGGTCTATCCCTACCCTAGGTAGCTTTATTACTACTAGGGAATGCCTTTTATAATAAAATATCTTTAGACTCTTTAGGACTAGGTAGTTTTATTAGACCTAACTTACCTTATCTATTTATAGGCTATATAGGAAAGGGTATAGAAGTTTCCCTAAAGGTAATAATAAGAGAATAGATAGTAAATTATATAATTAGTGTATATAGGGCGCTCTAGTTTAGGGTTAAACCTAAGTCCTAGCCTAGGAGCCTTTAATAATAACCCTTATCTAGTAATCCTATAACTTACTATTAATAGGGTACCTAGGGTATAATACTATATTTTAGATTTTATAATAGTAATTCTACTAGGATAGGATAGCTTAGGATATAGGTAGGTTTATCTATAATTATTTCTACTAGGGTAGTTATAAGAGTTAGTAATACTACTAGGGCTTACTAAAGCTATTACTAATACCTAATAGATACTAGTTATAAATCTCTATTAATTTTATAATAAACTTACTAATATCTTCCCTAGAGAGACTATAGTTCCTTATAGTTATTATAAATAGGCTATCTAAGTTTATATAGCTAAAGGTAATAACTTCTATTATAGCTAAGGTATATATAAAATATTTTAAAATAGTTTAGTAGTAGTTCTAGGGATTTCCTAATTAATTATTATAAATAAGGGTTTTAATTAGCTAGGAACTTTTAGATAATATTATATTTAAGTATTAGGATAGATTAGCTCCTTTTACCTCTTATTACCTATAGACTAATAGTAGTATAAAGAGAATAAACTAAGAGGTATAGGTAATACTATAGGTATATATTTCCTTTTATAGTATAACTAGCCTAAATACCTTATAGCTTACTAGCTAGTAATTAATAATAAGAACTCTTTAGTTATAGGGTAAGCCTAAATAAACTCCTATATAGTTATAACTTATAACCTATTTAAATATAGTTAGATATAGTCCTATTAGTAACTATATTAAAAGGAGAGCTATTTATTTCCTAGAATACCTCTAAGAGAGTATATCTCTTGCCTAGGCTACTATTATATATACGTAGTAATAATAGTAGGATGCCTTTATAGCCTTATAATATCTAGCGGAATAATTCTATATAAGGGATAAAGTATAGTTATTACTTAGGAATATTAAAACTAATTAACCCTTATATAAACTTAACTAGGTAGTGGCTAAGTATACTATAGTTAAAGTCCTAACTTTACTTACTATTTAACTTAATATCCTAAAGGGTATATATCTAGTTTTCTATATAGATGTCAGGAGCAGAACAGCGACGGCACCCATGAGGGTGGCGACGGCATCGCTGAGGGTGGAACCCAGCGGGGCACGGAGCTGAGGGCTAGCTGCGGGCTAGTCACGTGAGAGCTGCGGGCTAGTCACGTGAGAGCTGCGGGCTATTTGAATGGGCTTTCCATAATCGTAGGGAAAGGGCCAGAGATTAAACCTTTCAAGCACCCACCCCTAGCTAGCAGATTAATAGCTATAACACTTTAATCTAACCTTCACTCTATTATTCACTCCTAAGCCAAAAGCCTTAATAAATTAATCTCTCTTCCCTTTAGGGCAATAGACCGTTAGTTAGATTAAGATATCTAGAATTCATTATATAGCGACCCGATTGGGTGGTAGCCATGACCACGCTGTAGACAAGCAGGAGAATGTTACACCACCGAACCTAACTGGAGTGGTCTGCTAGTCCCTATTAGATAACTAGCAGAGTAGAATACTTATTAATAATAAGGAGGTAACACTAAATCAGTGCCTTAAAGAAACAGTAACCTAGATATGTATTATAGAAAAGAGATAGAAACTTGCCTAATTATAGCGAAACCTATAGATAATAAAAGAAGCTATATCCTTAGGTAACTTAGACGCAGGACCTATAAATACCCTCCTTTAGCACCTTAGGTAGCACCTATTATATAGCGATATAGCCTTGCAAAGACATAATTAAAAGCACCTATGTATAAAGGGAACACTTTTAAGAGTCTTTAGAATTTCCTAGCGGATTTAAACGTGGCTTTTACTATAGATTATAGAACCTTTATAGATAATGTAACTAAGGTTACCTATGCTAGCAGCTGCCTAGCAGATAACACGAAGCGACAATAGATGCGTTATATAGCCACGGATAGTTATGTAAATTACTAGGGTTATACCTAGGATGGATTTGTGGATTAGCTAAAGATAGGAACCATGGACAAGAATGCATAGTGCTTAGAAGCAATAAGGACATTAATAGGTCTTAGACAAGAAAATCACTAATCATTCCAAATATTTATAAAGATCTAGGGTAAGGCAAAGGCTAAGCTGCCTAAAGCAATTCCTAAACGCTTACAAATCTATATATTTATTAATAGCCTTAATAATGCTATAAAGAAGCAGGTACTTAGCTAAGAGTTCCCTAAGAGTTAGACCTACCTAGCAGGCTAAGGAAGAAAGGCAGAGGTTATAACTAAAGGAGGCTGATTAAGTAATTAAGGTAATAACAGTTAGAAAAGATAATAATATTTCACTTCGCTAGAAAGGCTATAGTAATAAAGCAGTAATAGAAAGGCAAATTTGCTGTTTATATGTTTTAAGTGTAGTAAGCTAGGACATGCTTCACTAAGCTACACTAAACTAGATTACTCTATTTATAAGAGAAGCAACCATATAATAAAGACACATAAGAGTAGCTATAACTAGGCTAGAGATAAAGACCTATTAGACTTAAATAAGACCCCTATTAGCTTAGTGTAACCCTAGGAAGACGCTCTTATTAAATTATTACCTAAAGATCTAAGACTAAGAGTTAAGGCGAAGTTATAGCAAGAACACAAATAGGTAGCTATAAAGGCACTGTTTAACCCTAGCGTAACCTATTCGATTATCTACCTAAAGTTACTAATAGCAGTTAATTAGGCTAACGTAAAAAGGATAATATAACCCTTAAGAGTGCTGCCCTTACTAAAATTAAGTATTAAGGGATCTTATCGCGAACCCTATTAATTAAGGATAGCATAGGCTATATAAGAATGTATTAAGTTAGCTGCTACGTAGCTAATACTAGTGAAGACCTATTATTAGAGCATGACTAGGCAGTTACATACGAACCAGTGATTATGTCCTAGGCAAATGGTTACTAGAGATACCCTATTACAAAAGAACGTCTTAGACTAGTAGTAGGGACGTAATAGGCATGTAAGGAGGCAAAACGCGCATACATTAGATTTATCTTATAGGGGATAATAACTAAAATTATACAAAAGATAATAATATCTTAATAGTAAACAAAGATAGGCCCTATAATAACCTAGTAACTATAGAGATAAGCGGAGCCTATAAGTTAACCATGTAAATACCCTAAGCCTATAAAGAGTTTAAGGATATCTTTTAAATAAACTTATAGGTGTCCTCCCTATACTAGGTAGCTAAACTTATGCTATTAAATTAGAAGAGAGGAAAACGCTCCTATAGGGACTAATATACAATTTAGTAGAAAAGGAGCTAGAAGTGCTCTGTAAGTACTTAGCGAGCGCGTAGCAAAAGGGATGGATTTAAAGATCCGTTAGCCTAGCTAGAGCCCTAATATTATTTATGCTAAAGAAAGGAGGAAAATTACGCCTCTGTGTGGATTATAGAGCCCTTAATTAGATTACTATTAAAGACAAAGCGCTATTATCGCTAATCACAGAGATCTTAAACTAATTAAAGGGAGCAAAGGTCTATACAAAATTAGACCTTAAAGATATGTATTACTGGCTACATATCCGTGAGGGTAATGAGTGGAAAACAGCGTTCTAATGTAGATACGGTCACTTTGAATATCTTATAATGCCTTTTGGACTAGTTAATGCACCCGTAACCTTTTAAGAATATATTAATAATACCCTTAAAGGCCTTATAGATACGATTTGCGTTATGTATTTAGATAATATCCTAATCTATAGCAGCGATGTAGCCGCGCATAAGGGGCATGTAAAACAAGTCCTTTAGAAGCTCTAAGAAGCAAGCCTCTTCGTTAACCTAGAAAAGTGTAAATTCTTATGCAAGGAGGTTAAATTCCTAGGCTTTATTATATCTAAAGAAGGAATCGCAATAGAGCCCGCTAGAATTAAGATAATAGTAACTTAGCTAGTACCTCGCAGTGTCTTTAATATCCAGTTGTTCCTAGGCTTTATAGGATTTTATAGACAGTTTATTAAAGGCTATAGCAAAATAGTTATCCTATTAACTAATTAACTCTAAGGAGACTAACTAGTAAAATTTAAGCTAAATCCTAATAAGTTAGCTACGTTTAGGAGCTATAGAAACGATTCTAAGAGGCGCTAATTCTAGTGCACTTTAATCCACTAGCCCTATTAAGGGTTAAGACAGATGCCTTAGGACACGCACTTAGGGCTATCCTAGCGTAGTTAGTGCTAGGTTACTAGCACCTAGTGGCATACATGTTAAGAAAGTTAAACAAGATAGAGCTACGCTACGTAATACTAGATATAGAGTTGCTAGCTATCTAAGAGGTATTCTAAACTTAGAGGCACTACCTTATATACTTAACGCATCTAGTTATAGTAATTATAGATTACTTAAACTATAAGTACCTAGCTATAAAGCTAAAGTTAACTAGCAGATAGGTTACTACGCTAGATAAACTCTATCTATTTAACTTTATAATTAAATATAGAGTAGGTAAGTTAAACCTTACTAACGCTCTATTAAGGAGGTTAGATTATATAAGTAAAGAGAGGAAGGTAAAGGCAGTGTCCTTATAATTACTAACCTTTCTTACTAAATTTGCAAATAACGCGCTACAAGGACACTATAATAGAACTGCTAGCATTTAGTGCTCTAAGAAAACGCGGCGTGTTTAGTTTATAGATAATAGGCTGCGAGAACGCTGTGATAAAACTGTTAATGTCTAGCGCTCTATAAAATCGCCCCCTACCTATTAACTAGATAAGGATAGACTATATATAAGACTAGACCTGCTAGCTAAGGAGTTGCTCCTAGCAGTGGTGTGTTAGCTAGGGTCTCCTTAATTTTAAAGAAACCTAACAGTCTAGATATATTTAAAGGATATTATCGCGGCATAGGGGACTGCACGTAAGACCAAGCCCGCTAGCTAAGGAGTTGCTACCTAGCAGTGGTGTAATAGCTAGGGTCTTATTAATTTTAGAGAAGCCTGTTAGACTAGATGCGCTTAATATAGGCATTATAGCAGGGAATAGACTGCATGTAAGACTAAATTCGCTAGCTAAGGAGTCGTAACCTAGTAGATACGTTATAGCTAGGGTCTTAGCGGTACGGAGAACCTCTTCTAAGTTAAACTCCGCTGTATTTATAGAAGACACGGAATTAGAACCCCTAATCTAAGTCTTACTTTTAGATATATAATAGAGGGACGCCTTTATTATAAAGAAAAGGGCGCTGCTATTAAGCAGTAACCTAGATGTGTTATAGATATAGTCTATTAAACCCTCTAAGCTATTAATATTTAAAAATTAAGTTTTTATCCTATAGGGAATAAGAAAAGAAATCCTACTACTAATTTATAATAACCTTACTACTAGGTATTAAGGAGTTACTAGAACTCTTTAACAAGTTACTAACCAATATTTTTAGCTAGGAATAAAAAGAGACATTAAGGTGTATATACATACTTATATTAGCTATTAAGTTTCAAAACCGCGAATACATAAACCTTATAGTAAGCTAGCTACGCTGCTAGTGCTAGATTGCCCCTTTTAAGAATTATTAATGGATTTCATTACTAGACTCTTACTAGTTAAAGATTAGTAAGGCAGAACGCATAATGTAATCTTAGTAGTGGTTAATAGATTTATAAAATATAGTATTTATATCCCTATGTCTATGCAATTAACTAGCGATAGACTAGCAACTATCTTCCTAGAATATATTTTTAAAGATTATAAAGCCCTAAAAGGTATTATTATAGACTAAGGTTTAATATTTACTAGTGGATTTTAGAGAATATTCTACTACCTCTTAGTAATAAAGCAGCGATTAAGCACTGCGTTTTATCTATAGATAGATAGTTAGATAGAACGCTTAAATTAAGTTTTAGAGCACTATTTAAGAGCATTTGTATATATAGAGTAGACTAATTAGGTTAATTATCTCCTAATAGTATAGTTTGCTTATAATATAAGCGCGTATATAAGTCACGGTTACACACCTACGGAAGCGCTATAAGGGTATAACCTAAGGGGACTAGATTAAGCAGTCGCGCTAATTCTAATGGTTAATAATTAAGCTAAAAATAGAGTTTTAGAATTAAAGCATAAGCATATAGAGATTAAGTAGCTATTAAGCTACTTATAGGCCTTATAGAAAAAGTATTATAATTAAAAGAGAGTGCTAATAAAGTTTAACATAGGTAATTATATCTTACTCTTAACTAAGAATATTAATTTGCAATGCCCTAGCTAAAAGCTAGCTATAAAGTACTTAGGACTATATAAGATTAAAAAGAAGTTAGCTATTATGGTTTAGCTTATTAATTAAAGTTACCTAAAGGAACGCGCTTATATAATGTTTTTAACATCACAAGCTTAGAACCTTTCAGAGGAAATCCGAGCAACGCGGTTAAAATGACCTTGCTACGAGATAACGTTAAAGAGGATTAAGAGGAATTTAAAGTTAAACGAATTATCGCCCACAAATATAATAGTAAATGGCGTAAATATTTAGTAAAATGGAAGAATTATAATAATTCTAAGAATTCTTAGGTACTGCGTAGAGACTTTATAACAAAAGAGGTTATTAAAGACTATAAGCAATAACTAAGCAGCTAAATCTTAACTTCTTAGCTGCTTAATTAACTCTTAATTGTAATCTAAAATAATCATTAGATTGCAGCGATTTAATTAGGAATAATTCACTTAATAATAATTTAGACTACTAAACAAATCTTATATTTAAAGCAAAAACTTAGCATAGACTCGTAGCTATCTAATAGCTAGACTTTAGAGACATATTTAGACTGATTTTTAGCATGATTTCTAACTTTATTAGCCTTAGACTTATTATTACTAAAGGCTTAAACTTGTAATTCCTTAGGGAGTTCTAAAGGTTTAACACACGTAAGGAGAGTAGCTTAAGCAGTAGTAAACTAGTAGTAAGTTAGCAAAGAATAAGCAGCGAAGCTAATAGCACTAACCATAGGGCTATAAGTGGCTATGAATTAAAGATAATTAGCAATTTTAATCTAGGTTTCTAGATTAATAATATTAATTAGCTATAAGAAAGCAGCGCGTTTATTACACTCCGCTTCTTAAGAAGCCTTAGCTATAAGACATATGCAATAAGCTTACCCATGTTTATTAGCATTTTTAAGGCTAAAAGAGTATTATAAAGTTTCTTCTTAGCTTATATAAACTCCTAGCAGCGTATTAGCAATATTAAAGCAGCGGAGTAAAGGGTACTTATATTGCTAATATAATATAGTTCTAGAAGATTATAAAGTATATCCTAAAGCTATTTATATAGCTTTATAATTTAAATAGGATACTAGTAAGGAGTTAGCAGTGATTAAGAGGTAATCCCTTAAGGCTTAACTTACCCTAATATAAGTCTTATTATTTTAAGCGTAATAATAGTATTTTAGAGAATTACCTATGAAAAGCTAAACATTAGTAGTAATAGTAGTAAGCTAGTAGCGAGTTTATACTAGAGGAGTAACTATATTTAGTTAGAGCAGGCTTTCCTTAGCAATGTACTAAGGCTATTTATCTTTATTATTATCCCTTAGAGCTACGTTCTAAATAGCTAACCACTAGGCATAACGTATGCACGGAATTTTTATTAAACTAGCTCTAAGTTAGTAATAAAAAAGCAATAAAGAAGCAGTGAACTTACGCAGTCTTTAATAATTATAAGGTTCTCCCTTGTGAGATAGCTTAATAGCAGGATCTTTAACAGCGGTAGTATAAGACATAATAGCTTAAGCTATAAAAGTTAGTAGTTAATATTATATAATAGTAGTATTATAGTAGCTATTATGTTAGTAAGGGACTTATAAGTTAATAAGAGGCTTAAAGAAGAGAAAGAAAAGAGGGAAAAGAAGGAAGGAAATCGCCCTTTCTTATAGGAATTCAGGTGCCTTAGATTAATCTAAGCTGCTCTAACTAGAATCTTCCGTGCGTTGTAACTAGTGTGCTTATAGAGATTACTGTGATTCACGAGTTATTACTATAAGCTTACTGCGAATTTATTAGGCCGCCACTATAAGTTAAAGAAAAACAGAAGGAGTAAGGTAATCTATGCCCTATAGAGTTAAGCTAATTAAAAATCGCGCTAACTAGTCTAGTTAGGAAGAATCTCTTAGAAAGAATAACCTATAGAGAGGAAGTTAAGAAGTAACTATAACCTAGCTTCTATTAGTAAGCGGTTACCGTGAAAAAGGCTAATGCAGCCTAACGTTATTAACATCACTACGTTGCTTTGTAAAAATCACTATGGCAAGCAGTGACAAAGGAACTCTCGCGCCACGACCTAACCCTAAGATAGCACCTTAATGCGATTAAGGACGATCGCAGTGAGAGGGGGTATCATGTTAGGAGCAGAACAGCGACGGCACCTATAAGGGTGGTGACGGCATTGCTAAGGGTGGAACCCAGCGGGGCACGGAGCTAAGGGCTAGCTGCGGGCTAGTCACGTGAGAGCTGCGGGCTAGTCACGTGAGAGCTGCGGGCTATTTAAATGGGCTTTCCCACAATCGTAGGGAAAGGGCCAGAGATTGAACCTTTCAAGCACCCACCCCTAGCTAGCAGATCAATAGCTACGACACTTCAATCTAACCTTCACTCTGTTATTCACTCCCAAGCCAAAAGCCTTGACAATAGATCTTATTAAATAAGTAGTAATAGACCCTTTCCTAAGCTAATAGTTATAGGACTCCTAGCTAGGCCTAGAATAGGTTCTAATAGAGAATAACCCTAAACTTATAAAGAAATACTATATAGAAAGGATTTTAGTAGCTTAAAACACACTAGGTAAGGAAGGAACTAGAACGCTCTTATAAAGTAAGTAAGATATATATAACTAATATAGGAACTAGTAGAAAACATAAGAGATATATAGGTATTAGATAAGTTTAAAAAGGAATAAGAGGATATATAATATAATAATAGACTAGTTTAATTTAATAAAACTTATCCTTAAAAGGAGAATATATATAGGACTTAGGTTATACTCTTTTACTTTCTATTCTTACTTATATATTAGAATACTTATACTTATCCTTACCCTTCTCCTTACTATTAGTATTTATAGTAAGGTCTTTTACCTTACTTCTAGGAGGATTACTATATAAGTTTTAGGGCTAGTAAGACCTAGTTAGGGTCTAATAGGGGTTTTAAAGGGTTAACTTATAGGCTTAACTTATTTAATAGGAGGGGGAATCTTAAGGGTTATAGGGTATATAGTAGGTATAATAGGATTTATAGTAACCGCTACTTATATTCTAGGTATAGGGCTTATGCTAATAGTAAGAAGGAGAAATATTACTAGCTTTAATAATATAGGATATACTAGATAGACCCTAGGGGTCTTACTAGAGTACTATTACTATAAAGTTCTTAATAAATAGCGGCTAGGCTGCTTATAATCTAGCGGTTCTATTAGAATAAAACACCTATAACTTATTATATTTAATTTCCTATACTATAGCTAGTTAAGGGACTGCTATAGTTATATAGAATTACTTTATTCCTAGTTATATTTAAGATAAAGGAGGATAATACTAAAGGGAGTCTAAGAGAGGACTAAATAGGGGCTAGGTTAAATTAGGCTTCTTATAGAAAAGTAGTCTAATAGGTAATAAGAGCATAATAGCACTAGGAGAGAACTAGTATTTTTCGCTTTTAAGTTAGGGTTTAAAGGACCCTAGGATAGATAATATATATTTCTATAGTAATCTCTTTTTAAGATCTTTTAATGCATATTAGAGGTAAGGATTAGCGGATAAGAACCTAGTTAACTAAATATAGGTAATATAATTTCCTAGTAAGAGAGATAAGACTTACTAGACTTAGGGAGGTAATATTCTAGTATGCCTATAGTAAGGGCTTATTTAATATATAGCCTATAAGAATAAAAACCGCCTTAGGGGTAATATACTACTTATTATTAGAATCTCCTTTTAGGAGAAACTGTTATGAACTAGCCTTAGGGCAGCTGCACGTAAGCATTCTAAGAGATATTATTATCCTTAGAGAGGAAGGATTAGACTAAGCTAGGTGTCGCACAGGAACTGGCTTTATACCAGTGTGTGTGTGGGTCGCATAGGCCTAGGTAAAGCCCTAACCTATCTGCCTATAGTCCGTGTCCTTTACGCGCCCTTTCTAGAACCTTTGCGCGCCCTTTCCAGACCTAAGATATAACCTAAGCTCCTAAGCTTAAGTCTATAATATACCCCTTACTTAGGCCTTCCTTCCCCTTTACTATTGTTATTAAAATGTTCTAAGTGAGTGGCATATATACGTAATTAATGTGGCGTATTAGTGCGGGTCCTAGTGTGGGGCTTATGCATAGCCTAGTGGGCTGAAAAATTTTTCCTTGTGGGCTACCCTACCCTAGCCTTTAAAATAACTAGCCCTACCTAACTCTAGCCCCTATAACACTAGCCTACTCTATTTTCTTACCTGCCACTAGCTAATATTAAGCTTTACCTACCTAGTTGTTATTACTTTATTTTTATATATTGCCTTTTACCTATTAAATTCCCCTTTCCCCTAGCTATTACTAGTCTTTCTAACCTCCTATTGCTAACCCTTTGCAATCCCCTTACTAGTCTATATCTAAAGTAAGTGTGTAATTAGAGCTATCCTATAGCTATATCTAGATATAAATAATCTTATATATCCCCTACTTTTTCCCTTTCCTTTTCCTTTATATACCCTTATTTCTATTATCTTATTAGTTATCCGCTACCTGCCTCCCTTTAAATATCCTATTAAAACCCCTTTTATGTCTAGCCTACCTCCTATTATATTTACTACCATTACCCTAAGTACTATTGCCGCCGCTGCCTCTAGTGGTGCCCCCTTACCGCTACCTCCTTCTCCCCTAAAAGCTAAACCATCTTAGTGATTATATCTTAGAGGGTAACTCTAATAACTCTAATAATTCTAATAGAGAGAAGCAAGAGGTCCTATGTATTTAATATATAAATAACCTTTATAATAAGGGGATGTAAGAGTGCGCCCTAGGGTCTTATTAGGCCTATCTTCCTTATTAGCGTGCCTATTAATTATATGGCTAGGAGCTGCACTTATACTTAGGTAACCTAAAACTAAGATATGCGTATAAGCACCTTATAAACCTTTTAGCCGCTAGAAAAGCTATTAAAACACTAGCTATAAGGCATACTACCTCTAAAAAGGAACGCTATACTATCCTAATAAAAACCTTTATCCGCTATTAAAAACGTTTTAATACTATTTTAGCCACTGCCTGTATTAATCCCTCTATAGTAACACCCCTTTATTATCCCTTACTAGGGTAGCATATACCTAGGGCGCTACTAAATCATAGGCACTTACGCTTGCCTAGTAGATAACTCCTACCTAACGCAGTGGTAATATAGTAATAGAGTTCTTTTACGGCATATCTATAATAAATAATAATCTTGCCTGCGTTACCTCTATTTAGGAGAACGCTGCTGCTAAGTAGTGTGTATTTAATAAGGCCCTTGCCTACTAATTAACCACTTATTACTATCCCCCTAGACTAAACTAAAATAACCTAGCTTCTCCTCCTCCTCCTACCCCTAAGAACTAATTGCTTTCTAATATAGTGGAATACTAGCGCTAATACGCGCGGAGCGGAGGAGACTAGATTTGCTTATTCCTTAGTAGTTAAATAAAAATATACTCTTTTAGGCCTATTATGTGTTATTATATCGCCCTATTATGCCTTAAATCTATCTAGTGCCTCTATGTCTTGTATGTTTTCTAGTGGTTCTTATGTTAGCTACACATATCCTTTCTATTTAACTAGCATATTCTAGTTTAACCCTGTCCTCTTATGTTCTTAGCTGCTAGTATCTCTTTAACCTAATACTCTAAGAGATTAGGGTTAGTATTGGTTATTATTAGTTCTAGTGGGGGTTGCTTATCTGCTAATATTTAACTAGGTAATGGATTAGAAGCTACCTATTATACCAAATCCACATAGAAAATAGGGTGAAGTCCCCGTGGCATGTCTAACTTAATAGTTAAAGGTATAGGAACCTCTAGTACCTTATATTTAGCTATAACCTAATCCAATTTCTTACATAGTCTGTTTGTCTTGAAATTTCGCAGGTTTAACTATACGTAGTCACTAACCTAAAAGCGTTCCACTAGACGCTAGCTACTATTTATTTCCTCCTGTTACTATTACTAAATAAACGCTATAGTAGCCTGCATTAGGTCTAAGCCCTTCTTAAGATGTTGTAAGAATGCCTAGGCCCTCCCTTTAATAAGGTATAGGACATCTCCTTATCTAGTGGTTCTTAAATTATTACTAGGTTATAACTATATAGGGCTATATTCGCGCTAATCCCTATTACTAATAAGTCCCTGTTATTTAAAGTAAGTTAATAAGTGAGGAGATATTCTAGCTATTTAAACTATAAAAATAATAGCATTACCCTTAGGATAGCCTAAACTTCTTAATTTGCCCTTTCTATGCCGCTATTTATCTATGGATAATAAGCTATTAATAGTAACTACTACGTACCTACCTGGTTGTAAAGTGTGGTCTAAAAATTACTTAACTAGTCTAAACCGTAATCCATAATAATTTGTGTGGGAAAGCTATAGAACCACCACTAGCACTGCTTAAACCATTCCGCGTATGCTTTAGCCCCTATTAATATTATAGCCTTTAGCTAGATATACTTAGAGAGTCTATCTGTAATAACCATAAGAAACCATAGGTTATCTAGGTGTTAAGCTAGCAGGTCTGTTATAAAGTTAATAGAGATCTATGACTAGTAATGGTCTAGTGAAGGGATTAGTTTTAATAAGCCTTGTCTTAGCTAGTAGCTCTTCCGCCCCTATAATAGTAGCAGTTTCTTATAAACCAGGTAATCCCCTATAATATACTATCCTAATAGAAATCCCTTTAAAGCGTCTTAAAAGTTATGTTATAACTAGGATAGCCTAGTAAGGGTAAATCGTAGACCTGTTGCGTTAAGGTTATAGTAAGGGGTTCCTAATTTAGAATCTAAGTCTAGCCCTAGAATTAAAGCGCACCTTTAGCGCTAATTTAATAGTCCACTATCTACTCCCTTATGTTCGCGGCGTCTAGAAACTTCTAGGCCCCTTCCCTAACTGCCTTAAGCCATATCCTATACGTAGCATTATAAACTAAGGACTAGTCCTATAGAGATTAGAGATATGTATCCGCAAACATTATTGCCCCTGTTAGAAGACCTATAGACCTACCTATAGTGTCCTTGCCCTTGCTACCCCTAATAATAATATAGGGTTTACACTAGAGACAAGTCTAGTTCTTTTATAACTATACAGGCCTAGAGTTATTACTAATTATATAATTAGCTCCTCTAGTCCCCTCTTATTCTCCTCCCCTTAGAACTATCTTAATAGCGTATCTAGTCTTGCTGCCTATGGGCTAGGCCTATACTATAGGTGAAAATTAAATAGCAATAGCGTCTCTGCCTATCTTGCCTGCTATTCTAACATCTCCTTAGCGCTATAAAGTATTCTAAGTTCTTATAGTCTATAAGTATTATGAATAGCTTGCTAACGCTACGTAGCTCTACTAACTAAGCCTTTAGGCATGATATAATTGCTAATAGCTTCTTATTATGTATGGTGTAGTTCTGTTAAGCTAGCTATAGTTAAGTAAAATAATAAGCAACTAGGTGTAAGATGCCTTTGTTATTAAACTATAAGAGGTAACCCCTAGAGCTATCCCTAAATAGTTAGCTTCTACTATAGTGTCCTTATTAGGGTCCTATTATATTAGGATAGGATATAACATAAAGGCTATCTTTAGCGCTTTAAATGCTATATTACATTTGTCTATCCACTAAAATAGGACGCCCTTCTTTATAAGTTTAATTAAAGGGCCTGTAATTATTAAGAAGTATAGTATAAAGTCCTAATAAAAGTTAGTAAACCTAAGAAATCCTTACACCCCTAACCTTCTTTAGCGCCTCCTAATCCTAGATAGCTATAATCTTTTCCCTATCTAGGCAAATTTCTTTCCCTATATAAATAATAAACCCTAGGTACTTAACTTCCTTTATTATAAAAACGCATTTCTTTATATCTAAGTTTAGTCCTGCTTACTATAGCCTTAAGAGCACTACTTAGACCTTCTGCATATAGTCTTTCTAAGACCCTCCTAAGTAGATAAGGATATTATTAAGGTAAGCAGTTACGTAGTCCCCTAGGATTCCGCTAAGCACGCTATTAATATATCTCTGAAAGGTAGCGGGTGCACCTGCTAGGCTAAAGGGGCATATAAGCTACTTAAATAACCTAAAACGTGTCTAGAAGGTAGTCTAGTGTTCCTTGCCTTTAGCAATATAAAGCTAGTAAAACGCTGCTTATATATCTAGCTTTATAAACCACTTTACCTCTAATAATAATTATAGTGTTTCCTTTACTAAAGGTAAGGAATAATAGTCTTATTCTATAATCTTATTAAGGGCATAGTAGTCCACGCAAAACCGCTATCCTCCTCCTAGCTTCTTTACTAATAACACTAGAGCTATTACTAAAGAGGAGCTAGCCTATATCTATCCCTTATCTATAAGGTTAGTTACTTACTTTTAGATCTTAAGGAGGTGTTACTATGGCATATTATATAATAGGGCCTATAGGAGTTCTAGTTTAGATCCATCTACGTTACGCTTTAATTAAATGTAGTGGTCTAATTATCCCTAGTGCGGTGGCAAGGCATTTGCCTTACTTTCTAGGAAGAGGTCTGTAAAGTCCTGTAGCGCGTTTAGTAATAAGGATAATAGGTCTTGTTCCATAGCCTTAGGGGTTGCGTCTATCTGTAGAATTAATATGATTTCCCGTAGGCTAGTGGCATATAGTTAGATATATTCTTTCTGCTTTTTGCATGCCTTACAATTCCCATGAAGGTAAAGCCTAAGATAGATATTATTAGTTACTTAACCTTCCTATTAGTTAATGCCTGAATTTGTAGGTTATTAGCTAATCCTACGTAGAGTTAATAGCGTGCTATGTCTAAGTTAATCTTATTCTGTTCTATCTATAGTGTCCCTAAAATTAGCTACCTTATTAACCTAAGGATTACATAGGTAACTATAGGTGTTTCCTATTTATCTAAATCCACTTAAAAATAGACAATATGCGTAATATATAACCTCTTTTTATGGCTCTCTTTTCCCCTTATTTTACACTAACTATAGTGCAAACTAATCTCTTCTTTAAGAGAGGGAGGCGTTCTAACTGGAGTTTTTAGATAAGGCATTTGCTTATAGCAGTATAACAGTTATAGCCTATATTAATAAGAGCATCCGTAAAGGTAGTCTTATTAATTAATATAGGAACTAGAAAAGGTGTAGAGTCTATGTTAGACTAGATCTATTTAAAGTCCTTATTAGTAATAACTGTTTGCTATAATGCCCTTCTATCTATCCTCCCTACTACCCTAGTTAAATAACTTAATACTAGGGTTCTTCTTTTCTAATATATTTGCTATCTTCTCTTCTTTAGAGTTATCTTTCTCTTCCTTTATATTACACACATTAATAGCTGCCTTTCTATGCTAATGTTTTAGTGGAAGTAAAGGGCAGTTAGAAATAAAATGCTTTCCTAAACCATACCACAGGTATTTACCCTCCTTATAACGCGTGTCACGCATAGCCTAGCTAACCTACTTAGCCTGCTTACTGCTAGCCTTATTACCTAACTTTACCTTACGCTAATTTCCCGGTAACTTTCCGCGTCCTTTTAGGCCTATTCTAGATACATTAATTATATATCTATTATAGGAGTGTCCTTATCCTAGGCAGGGCCTTAGGCATATACGCCTGCCTTCGCGCATAGTTCTTCTCCTCTAATTAATAGGACTTAATATCTAATAAGATGCTGTAATACTAGGCTATTACCACTAAGTAATCTATGCATAATATATCTTATCTAACGCTATAGTCCCTTATCTGCTTATTAAGTGCTATGCGTAGCTTAGCTAGCTTTATAAAGTCCTCCTAATCTAATCCCCTAGCTAGCGCTAATTTCTATTTAAAATAAATATAGAAGTTACTAAATCGCTTATTTAGGCATTACGTAATCTAGTTAAGCTTTATAATTGCTAATTCCTATTAATAGGGTTATTAAACATCTTAGTAAGGTAGTTTAAGAACTTCTATAGATTATAAAGCACTAAGTATCCTTTCTTAAAATAGGAAGTAACTTATACCTAAACCTTTAGTAATAGGTTCTAGTAAATAAAGCACTATTAGTCCTACTAGGACCTAATAAACCCCTTATCTATATCTAGCTTATAGGATATTAGGTTTTACTATGTTATAAATAGGACTCTTTTACTATTAAATAGGGGTCCTATTAGTAAGGGTTTTTACTTAATAAGTTAACTAGAAAAGTTAGATCTCTGCTTACTAGTAAGGTCCTTAATTTGTTTTAACTACTAAGTAATAAGCTCCTATAAGGTTACTATTTTATTAGTCTTTATCCTATCCGCTAGTAGCGGTATATCCGTTAGCTACTATGCCTCTATAGTAAAGGATAATAAATATTATAAACTAGCCTTAGGGCAGCTATACGTAAGCGTTCTAAGAGATATTATTATCCTTAGAGAGAAAGGATTAGACTAAGCTAGGTATTGCATAGGAACTGGCTTTATACCAGTGTGTGTGTGGGTTACATAGGCCTAGGTAAAGCCCTAACCTATCCGCCTATAGTCCGCGTCCTTTGCGCGCCCTTTCCGGAACCTTTGCGCGCCCTTTCCGGACCCGAGACATGACCTGAGCTCCTAAGCTCGAGTCCATAACAGAAACTCCCTAAGGGCCTAAGCTAAATATAGGGTAAAGGAGGTCTTAGGGGAACTAGACTAGTGCTAGTTAAGGGAAGAGTAGGTTAATAAGGATAAGGTATAATACTATTAGGTATAGGATAAATAAGGGTAGCTTAAGAATAGAATAATAATAGATTAAGATAAAAGAAAGAATAGGTAGTAAAATAGGTTTATAATAGGAAATAAATAGTTATTATTAAGGGAAGGTTTAGATTAAATAGAATTCTTAGTAGGATATTTATATATATAACTATAGGGTAGGGTAGGATATAAATAGGTAGGGAGGGGGAAAATAATAATAATAATAATAAAGGGATATAAGTTATAGTAAGGTATAATACTTAAGACAAACGCATTTAAACTAACTATAAGGAGGAGTTATACTATTACCTTACCTATATATAACTTAAACACGCTATGTTAATAAGGGATTATTAAATAGTTATTTATAGTGAATATAAGGGTAAGAGTAAGGGGAGATATAAAGGCTACTAGGATAATAAGGGGGTATAGCGCTATATTAAATGTAACATGTAAACAGGCAGGCATAGATAATTACCTAGTAAGGGATAATTTGTAATAATGTTAATATAAATAGATAAGGAAAGGGCAAGTAAGGGTATATATAAGGGCTTAGGCTTTACCTAAGCCTTAGTGTTAATATATAAGTGAGGTGTGAGGGAAGGGGGCTAACATAAGCTAACTAGGGATATAAGGGGTTTGTATAGGATCTATAATATCCTCCTTTTCTTTCCTTCCTTTAAGTTTCTTAATATCATCACGATAGCCTATAGCTTTGCCTTAGGGCTAGTCTATAACACTTATATATATTAAAGAGTATAGGGACTAAGAATAGTAGTTAATCTATATACTATTTAACTCCCTCTTCTAATACTATATACTAATTATAGTTAAGATTATCTAGCTAGGCTAGCTAGCCTTTACGCCCCTATATAAGCCTTTACTTAGGGGCTACTTATTTTCTAATAAGTAAGTCTTAACTCCCTTATCCTTACTATCTATCTCTGCCCTATAGGTATTAATATATACTCTTAGTTAGTAAGGTAGGAGTAAAGGGCACTCCTATATCTAGTAATCCTTTAAGCTATAGTGTAAATAATACTTATCCTTATAATATCTAGTTATTTCCTTTACTATAACTTACTTAGTATATTATAGTTTAGTTATTTTCCTTAGTCTACCCTTTTTCCCCTTTAGCTTCTTATATTTACCTACCTAAGTTCTTACTATATAAATACCTATTATTAGTATATTACTATTATAATTAACTTAGAGAGCTAGTGTCTTAACTAGAATAAGTATATAGTAGGACTAAAACTTTTCCTCTAAGGCATTAGCCTTAATATTAACTATAATACTATAGAATTAGCTAACTACTAATAAGTAGTCCTTATAGGCTACCCTTTACTAATACTATACTCCCTTATATACTTATTAAGTATATATTAAAGTTAAACCTTTGATACTTTTTCCGCACCGATCTAAAGGTCCGGAATCGCCTCTAAAATACAAACCACATCAATATTCAAATTCCTCACCTCCGTTTACCCCTCCTATAATATTACATCGCGATAGAGCTAGAGGTAGGTGTAAGGGCAGGATGCTAATAGTAATTAACACTAGAGAAAGGGGCTAGCATAGAGCTATTACTACCTAAATATAGGAATAGGGCAATTTAACGCCTATAGATGCGAGGATAACCTAATAATAGATTAGATATAATTTGAACACCTAGATAACACGAAATTCTATAATAAGATTACTAGCCTTATCCCTAGTAATAAAGTCTCCTAAGTTTAGAGTATTATAAAGGCTATAGCCCGCTAGGTAGCGAACCATATCCGCGCTAAAATAAGAGCTATAAATAATAATAGTAGTAATAATAATAATAATATCTATATTACTAAAGAAGCCCTTAAAGTAGCCCTTAAGGAGGCTATTAGGGAAGAAGCTAAAGGAACTAATATACTAACCTAGGTAAGTATTATAGCTAAACTAGTACTAAGAAGGCTAAATAATAAAACCCTCCCTTATAGGTCCTAGGCAAATAATATAGAGAAGTACTTATTAAAGGTAATATAATTTAGGAAATACTCTAATCCTAAGGCGCTAAAGATATAATAACTATAGTAAATAGGGCTACTAGCTAAACCATAGCTATAGTAGCTAGAAGACTCCTAGTAAAGATATAATTATTACCTTTAAAG
Source organism: Epichloe gansuensis (assembly GCA_023658505.1). Taxonomy (NCBI): domain Eukaryota; kingdom Fungi; phylum Ascomycota; class Sordariomycetes; order Hypocreales; family Clavicipitaceae; genus Epichloe; species Epichloe gansuensis. The sequence goes on from CP098283.1 coordinate 316,242, forward strand.
GAAATATAGCCTAATATAAAGAGGACTAAAAATAGATTACTAAAGCATTTAGACTAGAAGCAGCCCTTTACTACTATATACTTAGCGTTATAGTTAAGGGATTCCTAATAAAGTATATATCTATTAAGAACCTTATAACTAAGATTAGAAAAGCAAATAAAGTAAACGTAATTAAGGTAACTATAAGGCGCCCCTAAGTAAAAATATATAGCACACTACCCTAATCCTAGGACTAGTAAAAGTAGAAGATACTAATAAGATATACTAAGATAGAATAGTCTTTAAAGCAAAGCTATTCTAAACTAAACTATATAATAAGACCTTATAACCCTAATAATACTATAACTGCTTTTAAACTAGCTATATTATAAAGTTCTATAAGGCAGCCCTAAGGTATAGTAAGTGCGGAGCTAGCTAATATAAGGAAGGAGAAACATTATACCTAATAATTAGCAAATAACTAAAGGAAAACTATATCTTATATTCTAGCCTATACCTAGTGTAATTAAGGGACTACCCTATCCTAAAAGAGAAGTAAAATATAGTAAAAGTAAGATACCTAGAATAACTATTATAATTTACTAGTAACTCCCTAGACAGAAGCCTAATACTACCTTATAAGAGAATAGGCATAGCTATAAAACCTATTATTATAGTAAGTAGGAAAAGGGAATGCCTTATAAATATAGAGAGGAGTACTAAGTAGCCTAGGGTAAGGAGTATTATATAATATATATCTTAAAATAGGGCTAGAATAAAGCTAGTATAAGATAGCAAAGACCTACTACCCCTTAATTAACATAGTAATATTATAAGTCCTCTTTTAGAATATAAATAAAAAGGATAGTCTAATACATATAGCGCTCTAGCACTAAACTAATATAGATATAATAGTAATCTAAGAGTAGGAATATATAAGGCACCTATAGCCCCTAGCACTAAGCCTTGCCTAATTCTAACTAGTATACTATAAGGGATAAAATATAGTATATATAAATAAGAAGTATAATATAGGGTTATAGATAGCCTAGGGAGGACCTAACTAGTTACTAGTAAAGATAAAAGGTATAAATATTTACTCCCTTTACTTAGAAGGATATATAAATAATTAGAATATACCTATTTACACTTTTAACGTAAAAGAGCCCTATAGCTAAAGCGTTTTTATAGGAGACTTTAACTAAAAACACTCCCTCTAGGATAGCTTAGATAGAATAACTAGAGGAGTAAAGGAATTACTAGACTTTATAAGCTAGTAAAGGCTTAGTCTAGTAATGCCCTAAGGGGAACCTATAAGATAATATAGAGAAGATAGAGATAGCACTATAGATCTAGCATAGGTAACTCTAGATATCTAAGTTTACTATAATAGTATAGAAGACCTTATAGGCTTTAACTATATTCTATAGCTAATTAGTATCTTTACTAAGGAGTAAGAAAGCGCCTTACCTACCCTTAAATATACCTAGACTATAATAAATAGACTATAGGTAAAGGTAAAAGTAATAGTATAACTCTAAGTGAAAAACACACTAGACCTAAAAGATAAGGAAGGAATTAATATATATATAATATAGCTTATTATAAACCTCTAATAAATAGTAGAATTAGTAGCCCTATAGAAGCGCTAAGGACTCCTAGCCTAAAGGTATAGTAATTAAGGAGAATAAAAAGGTAATTACTAAAGCTAAATAAGCTAAGAGATAATAAAGGCGCTAGAAGACTAAAGTAAACTAGTAAGCCTTCTCTAAGGTAAATAATAACTAGGAATAGATAGTTAGAGAAGAAAAAGAAACATATAGAGAGAAGCCTTATAAAAGCTAATATATAGGAAAAGGATAGAGGAGTTTAAAGACTAGAGAGATAGGCCTAGCTCTAAAGCTAGGCCCCCTAGAGCTCCCTAGACTCCTAGACCTAGAAAGAACTAATAATAACCCTAACCTAGCTACTACTTATAAGGATAAGGTAAGTATACTTATATAAAGGTTCTTCCCTAAACCTATAGTAAACCTCTCCTATATCCTAGACCTCTCCTTCCTAGAGCTTAATAATACACTAGTCCTAGATAAAGAATAGTTTAGAGTAGGAGATATTAGAAATATCCTATTAGATATAGCTAGCTAGAAAGCCCTAGGAGATAATAAACTTCTAGTAAGCCTTATTAAGGCCTATAATAAGCTAGCTAAAGAAGCTATAGTATACTTACTAAACGCTATCCTTAAAGTAGGATATTTCCTAGCCTAGTTCTAAACTATATAAGTAGTAGTAATTAGGAAGCTAGGAAAAACCACTAAGGAGATAAGAAGGGCTAATATATAAAGACCTATCTTACTACTAAATATAGTAGGAAAGATTATAGAAGCAGTGATTATAAGGTAGCTTATAGCTTTTACTAAGGCTAAGGGCCTTCTCCCTAAACTATAAATAGGAAATAGGGCAAATAGATTAATAAAAACTATAATTAGAGTCCTTATAGAATATATAAGAGAGGCCTAGGGTAAAGGTAGTATTACCTTATTAGTGTAAATAGACATCTTATCTATATTTAATAGAGTTAGCTACCTATATCTAATTTACGTTTTAATCTAAATAGGCATACTACACTAGCTAATAGCTATAATACATAGCTTCCTTATAGATAGAATAAGCTAGCTTAGCTTTAATAGCAAACTCTTAAGACCCTTTTAGATAAAGGTAAGCACCCTATAAGGCTTATCTCTCTTACTAATCCTCTTCTTACTTTACTTAGCAGAGCTTTATATATACCTCTAAGCTATCCTAAGTATAGTAGTAATAGGATTTATAAATAATATAAATATAGTAGCGTTTAGAAAAACACTATATAAACCTAGAAGAGACTTAAAGCTATATAGAAAGTATATAAAAATAGGTAAAAGAAGTAGAAGTAAAGTTTAACCTAGTAAAGACTAAACTTATATACTTTAGTAAAGCATACTAGCCCCTATAGGCTAGGGTTTAACTTAGTATAAAGAAGATAGTGCTTATAGAGTTATATAGGTTCCTTAGAGTCTAGGTTAATAGGAAACTTAATTAGAGTGCTTATAAGAATATTCTAAAAGGTAAACTAGCCTAGCAATAGCTTATACTCTCTTTACTAGTAGTATTAGCCTAGGGTTATAGCTTTAGAGATACCTAACTCTTATATATATAAGTAGTCTAGCCTATCCTTACCTATAGGGTAAGCGCTTATTATACCCTAACTAAGAAGGGTAGAAAGCTAAGAGAAGTAGTTAAAAGCTTTATAATAGACTAATTAGCTTACCTTTAAATTATAGCTAGTGTATTTAAGGCTATACCTATTACCTAACTAGAGGTTAAGACTTATATCCCTCCCTAGATCTATACCTAAATAAGATAAAATAGAAGTTTAAAGAGAGAATTATAAAGAGTAAAATAGCTATAATAATCTAAACCACTACTAACTTAGTATAGTTAGTATTATATTATAGATAGAGACCCTCCCTAGGAGTAATAAACTAGTAGTAAAACTATATAAGGAATAGAGATAACACTAGGATAAATAGTATAGTAAGGAATGCCTAGGATAGCATAGACTTATAAGAGAGCTAACTAAGGATTAACTACTAACTTATAACCTAAAGGAAATCTAAAGATTCTATATAGGCCTAGAAAAGCATATCTCCTTAACTATAGTCTAACTATATATAGGAAAGATTAGTCTTAATAAGTTCCTTTTCTAGAGAGGTATTCCTAGGGTAAACTTGCTACTATATAGCTATAGTAAAGCAGTTAAGGACTAATATTATATTATAGTAAACTACCCTAAATATAATTACTAATGCCCCTAAACACGCTAGCCTAGAGATATATAAGAGGTAAGGCTAGCCTTAAACTACCCCTAAAGGTAAGAGTAATAGCTAAATAGTTCCTTAGTATAAAATAACTCTAATACTACTTATTAGCATAAGAACTAGTAGCTAATATATATAGTAAAGAGAAGGAGCTAGAGCTAGGGCGCTTCTAGCGCACTAGGACTAATAGCTAGGATATAGATATAGTAAATAATTAGGGAGAGATATAAGATTATATAGCTTAGAGCTAGTAGTAGGCTAGCTAAAGAATTATAATCCTAGAACTATTATTAGATTAATTTTAAATATATAACGCTAGGTATTATAAACCTTACTAGTCTACCCTTACCCTTTACTAAGCTATATTTACCTAACTAATTACTCTTCCTCTAGGACTAGAATTACCCCTTTATTACCTTAGCCTACCCCTTAGTAAGTAAGGCTATAGCTAGGAGATAGTTTATCTTTACTACGTAGGTATCTAGGTATTATAACTAAAATATTAGCTTATTATATTAATTCTCTCTAGCACTAGCCTAGCCTAGGCCTACTATAGAGGCGCTTCTTTTCTTCTTACTCTAATTACTAGTATAAAGCTTCTTTATATAATCTTAATAATTATCTAGGACTTAGAGAGTAATTAGACCTAGAATAGAACTAGTAAAGGACTAATAGAGAAGCACTTACACTACCCCTAGTAATAATATCTACCTAGACCTTAACTAACTACTAGTGCTTATTTTACTACCTAGTTAAATTAGGCTAGGAGTAGGTTAGCGCTAGACTAGGCCTAGGTAAGAGGCACTAGCTACTTACCTTTAAGTAACTATAGTTTTAAACCTAATAATTAAAATAGGCATTAGTAGTAAGCCCTATATAAAATAGTTAGCCTTATCTTTAAACTAGAATAGAGTTAACTTACTAGTAATATTATAGTATTAATACCTAGAATAGTTAATAGACTAAGACTTATAGGAAATATATTAAATCCTATAGGGATTCCTAACTATTATAAATTAGACTTAGAGCAGACTTAGTATAGGGGTAGTAAGGGTTATACCTTAAGATCTTTAGCTATAGCTTACTTAAGTTACTTCTTAGTTAATAACTTCTTAGGGTAGCGCTTATTCTTAGGAGTTTCCTAGGCAAATTAGAGCTAGAATAGCATAGGATATAGGAGTACTTATAGCTACTAGTGCTATTTTATTAAATAACTTAATAGATTTATAGTAATATTAGCATTTAGGCTAACACTAGCCTAGGAGTGCCTTAGGTAGCTTTAAGAAAGAAAAGAACCTATAGGAAGTTTAATAAAAAAGAGGAAAGAAGGAAAACCCTCTAGGGGAGAAACCTTTCTTATACTTATATAGGGGGAGCTAAATTATAGATATTAATAAAGAAAGAAGAATATAAGATAAAAATCTAGTTAGTTAATGCCTAAGAGACCTAGGCCTAGAAATAGCTAGGAATTAAACTAAACCTATACCCTTACTATAGAAGATAAATAACATTAGGTGCTCTAACTTCCCTAGACTAATAAGCTAGACCTAGGCTAGAGAAGGCTAAAAAGTAAGGCTATAGAAAAGCTAGCTAAAAAGTAAAAGAGAAGTAAATCACTACTATAAAACTAAAGCTAGTACGCTATAAGATAGTATAAGAGGCCTAGAGTAGTGCTAGAGTAGACCTAGGATAGAGCTAGGTAGGGCTTAGAACCTAGTATTTTCCTTTTTTTCTTTCTTTTCTTTTCTTCTTATTAGGATAAGGCTAGCGTAAGCTAGTAATAAACACCTATAATAGGCTACACATAACGCGACGCAGGCCTGGTGTAGGGTTAGCGTTAGCCTAAACATAGATATAAGGGGTTTTTCTTCCTATTCAAGGGTTTTCCTTTGATAAAGCAGTAGGAGTACTAGTACTAGCCCTACATAGAGCTAGCTAGCGTAAATAATATATATATATTAAAGTTTTACTAGTTTTACCTTACTTACCTATAAGCTATCTCTTACTAGGAAAGCTTTTATTTAAAGTAAATAAAGAATAAAGTAAATACCTTCTCTAGCCCTTATTTAATATAATTAAGTTTAGTAAGGGCTATTTCTTATTAATAAGGGTTAGTAAATATAGATTCTAAGTAATCTAAAAGGAGGTAAGTTTATAATTATATTTATAGCCTATTTTAAAGAATACTATAATATAGGGTTAGACCTTAGGCCCTAAGTTCTAGTATATAAATATTTACTAGTCCTTATTAGCACTAATAAAGTCCTTATTTACCACTAGTTTATATTCTATAAGGATCTTCTAGGAAGTAAATATAGCCTTATTACTATTATAAGGGTTACTTATTAGGATTAGTTTTTATCTAATCTAGGGTATAACTAGTAGCGTAATAGGTAGGACTAGGAGAGGAATCTATTTAGGTTAAGCCCCTTAGGGCTGCTTTGTTTTAACCTGTTTATATAGCGTTATAATTTCCCTTATTATTATTTAATCATAAGTTAAAGTAATTTAAGTTAGGCTAAGAGGGCCTCTATAAGCAGAGTAGTATTTATTAGTGGTATTATGCTTCCCTAAGAGTATTAGTCTCTAGGGCATAGCAAATCTATTGTGTCTATTATATCTATTACGTCTATAATATTTAATACACTTATTGCGTTTTTAGTAGCTTTCTTTAAGGCTAAAGGAAGTTTCTTAAATATTATAGACTAGCCCTAAGATAAAGCTATAGGCTATTATAATAATATTAAGAAACTTAAAGGAAGGAAAGAAAAGGAGGATATTACGGATCCTATACAAACCCCTTATATCCCCTAGTCAGCTTATGTCAGCCCCCTTCCCTTACACCCCACTCGCATGTTAACACTAAGGCTTGGGCAAAGCCCAAGCCCTTACATATCTATATATCCTTCTAAGTAAAGAGAATAGATATTTATACCTTTTATCTTTACTAGTAACTAGTTAAGTCCTCCCTAGGCTATCTATAACCCTATATTATACTTCTTATTTATATATACTATATTCTATTCTTTATAATATACTAGTTAGAATTAGGTAAGGCCTAGTGCTAGGGCTATAGATATCTTATATACTCTTACTCTTAAATTACTATTATATCTATATTAGTTTAGTGCTAGAGCGCTATATATATTAGGCTATCCTTCTTATTTATATTCTAAAAGAGAACTTATAATATTACTATATTAATTAAGGGAGTAATAAGTCTTTGCTATCTTATATTAGTTCTATTCTAGCCCTATTTTAAGATATATACTATATAATACTCCTTACCCTAGGCTATTTAGCGCTTCTCTCTATGTTTATAAGGTATTCCCTTTTTCTACTTACTATAATAATAGGTTTTATATATCAGGAGCAGAACAGCGACAGCATCCATGAGGGTGGCGATGGCATTAATAAGGGTAGAACCTAGCGGGGCACGGAGCTAAGGGCTAGCTACGGGCTAGTTATGTGAGAGCTATAGGCTATTTAAAGGGGCTTTCCTATAAATAAAGGGAAAGGGCTAGAGATTAAACCTTTTAAGCACCTACCCCTAGCTAGTAGTTTAATAGCTATAACACTTTAATCTAACTATTACTCTATTATTTACTCCTAAGCTAAAAGCCTTAATAAATTAATCTCTTTTCCCTTTAAGGTAATAGACTATTAGTTAGATTAAGATATCTAGAATTTATTATATAGTAACCTAATTAGGTAGTAGCTATAACCATGCTATAGATAAGCAGGAGAATATTATACTACTAAACCTAACTAGAGTAGTCCGCTAGTCCCTATTAGATAACTAGTAAAGTGAAATACTTATTAATAATAAGGAGGTAATACTAAACTAGCGCCTTAAAGAAGTAGTAACCTAGATATGCATTATAAAAAGAGATAGAAACTTACGTAATTATAGCAAAACCTATAGATAATAAAGAAAGCTATGTCCTTAGGTAACTTAGACGTAAGGCCTATAAATACCCCTCCTTTAGTACCTTAGGTAGTACTTATTATATAGTAATATAGCCTTATAAAGATATAATTAAAGGTACCTATATATAAAGGGAATACTTTTAAGAGTCTTTAGAATTTCCTAGCAGATTTAAACGTAGCTTTTACTATAGATTATAAAACCTTTATAGATAATATAACTAAGGTTACCTATACTAGTAGCTACCTAGTAGATAATGTAAAGTAATAATAAATGCGTTATATAGCTATAAATAGTTATAAAAACTACTAGGGTTATACCTAGGATAGATTTGTAGATTAGCTAAAGATAGGAACTATAGATAAGAATGCATAGTGCTTAGAAGCAATAAGGATATTAATAGGTCTTAGATAAGAAAATCACGAATTATTCTAGATATTCATAAAGATCTAGGGTAAGGCAAAGGCTAAGCTACCTAAAGCAATTCCTAAACGCCTATAAATCTATATATTTATTAATAGCCTTAATAACGCTATAAAGAAGCAGGTACTTAGCTAAGAGTTCCCTAAGAGTTAGACCTACCTAGTAGGCTAAGGAAGAAAGGCAGAGGTTATAACTAAAGGAAGCTAATTAAGTAATTAAGGTAATAATAGTTAGAAAAGATAATAACGCTCTAATTCACTAGAAAGGCTATAGTAATAAAGCAGTAATAAAGTAATAAATTCGCCGTTTACATGCTATAAGTATAGTAAGCTAGGACACGCTTTACTAAGCTATACTAAACTAGATTATTCTATTTATAAGAGAAGTAACTATATAACAAAGACGCATAAGAGTAGCTATAACCTTTAAAATTAGGTTAAAGACCTATTAGACTTAAACAAAACCCCTATTAGCTTAGTGTAACCCTAGGAAGACGCTCTTATTAAATTATTACTTGAAGATCTAAGACTAAGAGTTAAGGTAAAGTTATAGTAAGAACATAAATAGGTAGCTATAAAGGCACTATTTAACCCTAGCATAACCTATTTAATTATTTACCTAAAGTTACTAATAGTAGTTAATTAGGCTAATATAAAAAGGATAATATAACCCTTAAGAGTGCTACCCTTACTAAAATTAAGCACTAAGGGATCTTATTATAAACCCTATTAATTAAGGATAGTATAGGCTACGTAAGAATGTATTAAGTTAGCTACTACGTAGCTAATACTAGTAAAGACCTATTATTAGGGTATAACTAGGCAGTTATATATAAACTAGTAATTATATCCTAGATAAATAGTTACTAGAGATACCCTATTATAAAAGAATATCTTAGACTAGCAGTGAGGATGTAATAGGCATATAAGGAGGCAAAACGCGTATATATTAGATTTATCTTATAGGGGTTAATAACTAAAATCATACAAAAAGATAATAATATCTTAATAGTAGTTAAAGATAGGCCCTATAATAACCTAGTAACTATAGAGATAAGCGGAGCCTATAAGTTAACTATAGAAATACCCTAAGCCTATAAAGGGTTTAAGAATATCTTTTAAACAAACTTATAGGTATTCTCCTTACATTAGGTAGCTAAACTTATACTATTAAATTAGAAAAGGGAAAATGCTCCTATAGGGACTAATATATAATTTAGTAGAAAAGGAGCTAGAAGTACTCTGTAAGTACTTAGTAAGCGCGTAGCAAAAAGAATAGATTTAAAGATCTATTAGCCTAGCTAAAGCCTTAATATTATTTATGCTAAAGAAAGGAGGAAAATTATGCCTTTACATGGATTATAAAGCCCTTAATAGGATTACTATTAAAGATAAAGCACTATTACTACTTATTATAGAGATCTTAAACTAATTAAAGGGAGCAAAGGTCTATATAAAATTAGACCTTAAAAATACATACTATTAGCTACATATCCATAAGGGCAATAAGTAGAGAACAGCGTTCTAATACAGATATAGTTACTTTAAATATCTTATAATACCTTTTAGACTAGTTAATACACCTATAACCTTTTAAGAATATATTAATAATGCCCTTAAAGGCCTTATAGATACGATTTGCATTATATATTTAGATAATATCCTAATCTATAGCAGCGATATAGCTACGCATAAGAGGCATATAAAATAAGTCCTTTAAAAGCTCTAAGAAGTAAGCCTCTTTATTAACCTAGAAAAGTGCAAATTCTTATATAAGGAGGTTAAATTCCTAGGCTTTATTATATCTAAAGAAGGAATCGCAATAGAGCCCATAAGAATTAAGATAATAGTAACTTAGCTAGTACCTTATAGTATCTTTAATATCTAGTTATTCCTAGGTTTTATAGGATTTTATAGATAGTTTATTAAAGGCTATAGCAAAATAGTTATCCTATTAACTAATTAACTTTAAGGAGACTAACTAGCGAAGTTTAAGCTAGATCTTAATAAGTTAGCTATATTTAGGAGCTATAAAATAATTCTAAGAGGCGCTAATTCTAGTGCACTTTAATCTATTAGCTATATTAAGGGTTAAAATAAATACCTTAGGACATACACTTAGGGCTATCCTAGCGTAGTTAGTGCTAGGTTACTAGCACCTAGTAGTATATATATTAAGAAAGTTAAATAAGATAGAGCTATGCTATATAATACTAGATATAGAGTTACTAGCTATCTAAAAGGCATTCTAAACTTAGAGGCACTACCTTATATACTTAATATATCTAGTTATAGTGGTTATAAATTACTTAAACTATAAGTACCTAGCTATAAAGCTAAAGTTAACTAGTAAATAGATTACTATACTAGATAAACTCTATTTATTTAACTTTATAATTAAATATAGAGTAAGTAAGTTAAACCCTATTAACGCTCTATTAAGAAGGTTAGATTATATAAGTAAAGAGAGGAAGGTAAAGGTAGTATCCTTATAATTACTAACCTTTCTTACTAAATTTATAAATAATATACTATAAGAACACTATAATAAAACTACTAGCATTTAGTGCTCTAAGATAATATAGTATATTTAGTTTATAGATAATAGGCTATAAGGATACTATAATAAAACTATTAATATCTAGCGCTCTATAAAATCGCCCTTACCTATTAACTAGATTAGGGTAGACTATATATAAGACTAAACCCGCTAGCTAAGGAGTTACTACCTAGCGGTAGTATATTAGCTAGGGTCCCCTTAATTTTAAAAAAGCCTAATAGTCTAGATATATTCTAAGAATATTATTATAGTATAGGGGACTATATATAAGACTAAACCTACTAGCTAAGGAGTTACTACCTAGTAGTAATATAATAGCTAAGGTCTTATTAATTTTAGAAAAGCCTAATAGTCTAGATATATTCTAAGGATATTATTATAGTATAGGGGACTATATATAAGACTAGACCCGCTAGCTAAGGAGTTATTACCTAGTAATAGTATAATAGCTAGGGTCTTATGAATTTTAGAGAAGCCTATTAGACTAGACGCACTTAATATAAGCATTATAGTAGGGAATAAACTATATATAAGACTAAATTCGCTAGCTAAGGAGTTATAACCTAGTAAATGTATTATAGCTAGGGTCTTAGTAGTATAGAGAACCTTTACTAAGTTAAACTCTATTATATTTATAAAAGATATAGAATTAGAACCCTTAATCTAAGTCTTACTTTTAGATATATAATAGAGGATGCCTTTATTATAAAGAAGAGGGCATTACTATTAAGTAATAACCTAGATGCGTTATAGACATAGTCTATTAGACCCTCTAAGCTATTAATATTTAAAAATTAAGTTTTTATCCTATAGGGAATAAGAAAAGAAATCCTACTACTAATTTATAATAACCTTACTACTAGGTATTAAGGAGTTACTAGAACTCTTTAATAAGTTACTAACTAATATTTTTAGCCTAGAATTAAAAAGATATTAAGGTATATATATATACTTATATTAGCTATTAAGTTTTAAAACCGTAAGTATATAAACCTTATAGTAAGCTAGCTATGCTACTAGTACTAGATTACCCCTTTTAAGAATTATTAATAGATTTTATTACTAAACTCCTACTAGTTAAGGATTAGCAAGGTAAAACGTATAATATAATCTTAGTAGTAATTAATAGATTTATAAAGTATAGTATCTATATCCCTATATCCATGCGGTTAACTAGTAATAGACTAGTAACTATTTTCCTAGAACATATTTTTAAAGATTATAAAGCCTTAGAAGGTATTATTATAAACTAAGGTTTAATATTTATTAGTGGATTTTAGAGAATATTTTACTATCTCTTAGTAATAAAGTAGTAATTAAGTACTGTATTTTATCTATAAATAAATAGTTAGATAAAACGCTTAAATTAAGTTTTAGAGCACTATTTAAGAGTATTTATATATATAAAATAGACTAATTAGGTTAATTATCTCCTAATAGCATAGTTTGCTTATAATATAAGCGTGTATATAAGTTATAGTTATATACCTATAAAAGCACTATAAGGGTATAACCTAAGGGAACTAGATTAAGTAGTTATACTAATTCTAATAATTAATAATTAAGCTAAGAATAGAGTTTTAGAATTAAAGTATAAGTATATAGGGATTAAGTAGCTATTAAGCTACTTATAAGCCTTATAGAAAAGTATTATAATTAAAAGAGAGTGCTAATAAAGTTTAATATAGGTAACTATGTCTTACTCTTAACTAAGAATATTAATCTATAATACCCTAGCTAAAAGCTAGCTATAAAGTACTTAGGACTATATAAGATTAAAAAGAAGTTAGCTATTATAGTTTAGCTTATTAATTAAAGTTACCTAAAGGAACACGCTTATATAATGTTTTTAATATTATAAGCTTAGAACCTTTAGAGGAAATCTAAGTAACGCGGTTAAAATAACCTTACTATAAGATAACATTAAAGAGGATTAAGAGGAATTTAAAGTTAAATAAATTATTATTTATAAATATAATAGTAAATAGCGTAAATATTTAGTGAAATAGAAGAATTATAATAATTCTAAGAATTTATAGGTACTATAGAGAGACTTTATAATAAAAGAGGTTATTAAAGATTATAAGTAGTAACTAAGTAGCTAAATCTTAACTTTCTAGCTACTTAATTAACTCTTAATTATAACTTAAAAATAATCATTAGATTATAGTAATTTAATTAGGAAATAATTCACTTAATAATAATTTAGACTACTAAATAAATCTTATATTTAAAGCAAAAACTTAGCATAAACTCATAGCTATCTAATAGCTAGACTTTAGAGATATATTTAGATATATTTTTAGTAATATTTCTAACTTTATTAGCCTTAGACTTATTATTACTAAAGGCTTAAACTTATAATTCCTTAGGGAGTTCTAAAGGTTTAATATATATAAAGAGAGTAGCTTAAGTAGTAGTAAACTAGTAGTAAGTTAGTAAAGAATAAGTAGTAAAGTTAATAGTACTAACTATAGGGCTATAAGTAGCTATAAACTAAAGATAATTAGTAATTTTAATCTAGGTTTTTAGATTAATAATATTAATTAGCTATAAGAAAGCAATGTGTTTATTACACTTTACTTCTTAAGAAGCCTTAGCTATAAGATATATATAATAAGCTTACCTATATTTATTAGTATTTTTAAGGCTAAAAGAGTATTATAAAGTTTCTTCTTAGCTTATATAAACTCCTAGTAGTATATTAGTAGTGTTAAAGTAATAAATTAAAGAAAACTTACTTTACTAATATAGTATAGTTCTAGAAGATTATAAAGTATATCCTAAAGCTATTTATATAGCTTTATAATTTAAATAGAATACTAGTAAGGAGTTAGTAGTAATTAAGAGGTAATCCTTAAGGCTTAACTTACCTAATATAAGTCTTATTATTTTAAGTATAATAATAGTATTTTAGAGAATTACCTATAAGTAGCTAAATATTAGTAATAATAGTAGTAAGATAGTAGTAAGTTTATACTAAAGAAGTAATTATATTTAGTTAGAGTAGGCTTCCCTTAGTAATATACTAAGGCTATTTATCTTTATTATTATCCCTTAGAGCTATATTCTAAATAGCTAACTACTAGGTATAATATATATATAGAATTTTTATTAAACTAGCTCTAAGTTAGTAATAAAAGGTAATAAAAGAGCAGTAAACTTATATAGTCTTTAATAATTATAAGGTTCTTCCCTTATAGGATAGCTTAATAGTAAGATCTTTAATAGTAATAGTATAGGATATAATAGCTTAAGCTATAATAGTTAGTAATTAATATTATATAATAGTAGCATTATAGTAGCTATTATATTAGTAAGGGACTTATAAGTTAATAAAAGGCTTAAAGAAAAGAAAGAAAAGAGAGAAAAGAAGGAAGGAAATCGCCCTTTCTTATAGGAATTTAGGCGCCTTAGATTAATCTAAGCTACCTAACTAGAATCTTCTGTGTATTATAACTAGTGTGCTTATAAGAGATTACTATAATTTATAAATTATTACTATAAGCTTACTATAAATTTATTAGGCTGCCACTATAAGCTTAGAGAAAGATAGAAGAAGTAGGGTAATCTATGCCCTATAGAGTTAAGCTAATTAAAAAATCACACTAACTAGTCTAGCTAGGAAGAATCTCTTAGAAAGAATAACCTATGGATAGGAAGTTAAGAAGTAACTATAACCTAGCTTCTATTAGTAAGCGGTTACTATAAAAAAGGCTAATATAGCCTAACGTTATTAATATTACTATATTGCTTTATAAAATCACTATAGTAAGTAGTAATAAAGAAACTCTTACGCTATAACCTAACCCTAAGATAGCACCTTAATATAATTAAGGATAATCATAGTAAGAGGGGTATTATATTAGGAGTAGAATAGTAATAGTATCTATAAGGGTAGCAATAGCATTAATAAGGGTAGAACCTAGCAGGGCATAGAGCTAAGGGCTAGCTATAGGCTAGTTATATAAGAGCTATAGGCTATTTAAAGGGGCTTTCCTATAAATAAAGGGAAAGGGCTAGAGATTAAACCTTTTAAGCACCTACCCCTAGCTAGCAGTTTAATAGCTATGACACTTTAATCTAACCATCACTCTGTTATTCACTCCCAAGCCAAAAGCCTTGACATTATAGCTATGCTAGTTCTCTTATAGAGTAGTGTTAGGCTTTTATCTAAAGAGTTACTAGTAAATTATAATAGTTACTCTAGGTAGCTTACTTTTATTATATTTTACTTCTTTTTAGTATAGGGTAGTCTCTTAACTATGCTAGGTATAAGCTAGAGTATAAGATATAGTTTTCCTTTAGTTATTCACTAATTATTAGGTATAATATCTCTTCTTCTTTATATTAGCTAGCTCTATACCTACTATATCTTAGGGCTACCTTATAGAACTTTATAATATAGCTAGTTTAGAAGTAGTTATAGTATTATTAAGGTTATAAGGTCTTATTATATAATTTAGTTTAAAATAGCTTTACTTTAAAGACTATTCTATCTTAGTATATCTTATTAGTATTTTCTACTTTTACTAGTCTAAGGATTAAGGTAATACACTATATGTTTTTACTTAGGGGTGCCTTATAATTACCTTAATTATATTTACTTTATTTGCTTTTCTAATCTTAGCTACTAGGTTTTTAATAGATATATACTTTATTAGGAATCCCTTAACTATAATACTAAGTATATAGTAATAAAGGGCTACTTCTAGTCTAAATACTTTAGTAATCTATTTTTAGTCTTCTTTATATTAGGTAGTATTTCCTTTAAAGGTTATAATTATATCTTTACTAAGGAGTCTTCTAGTAGCTATAGCTATAGTTTAGCTAGTAGCCCTATTTACTATTATTATTATATCTTTAATGCCTTAAGATTAAAGTATTTCCTAAATTATATTACCTTTAATAAGTATTTCTCTATATTATTTACCTAGAACCTATAGGGAGGGGTTTTATTATTTAGTTTTGTTAGTATTAGTCTAGCTATAATGCTTACCTAGGTTAGTATATTAGTTTCTTTTACTTCTTCCTTAATAGCCTTCTTAAGGGCTATTTTAAGGGCTTCTTTAGTAGTGTAAATATTATTATTACTATTATTTATAGCTCTTATTTTAGTATAGGCATGGTTTACTGCCTAGCGGGCTATAGCCTTTATAATGCTCTAAACTTATAAGACTTTATTGCTAGAGATAAGGCTAGTAATCTTATTATAGAATTTTATATTATCTAGATACTTAAATTATATCTAATCTATTATTAGGTTATCCTTATATCTATAGGCATTAAATTGCCCTATTCCTATATTTAAGTAGTAGTAGCTCTATACTAGCCCCTTTCTCTAGCATTAATTACTATTAGTATCTTACCCTTATGCCTACCTCTAGCTCTATTACGATATAATATTATAGGAGGGGGTAAATAAAGGTAAGGAGTTTGAATATTAATGTGGTTTGTATTTTAGAGGCGATTCCGGACCTTTAGATCGGTGCGGAAAAAGTATCAAAGGTAATACTTAAATATAATATTAGCACATTTAGTGTCTTAAAGGTATGCTATATACTTAGCTATAACCTCTACTTTAATAATTATAAGCCTTAGTAAGAATTTCTTCTTAAGGTTTATAGTAATCTTATAAAGCGTTAGAGATTAATCCTTATACTTCTCTTTAATCTTATTAATTATCATTATATAGATATTAGGATTAATAGTGTTAGTAATCTAAGTACTAATAGTCCTTTCTCTTAATTTAATAGCCTTATATAATTAATAATTAATATTATACTTATAAGAGAGGAATAATAAGGCCTCTTAGAAGGTAAGCTTTTAACCTCCTATATCCTTCTTTATAAGCTTTATATAGTTTTCTAGTTTAACTTTAGAGGGCTTAGTTAAGTGATTAGTTTCCTTTATTAGGAGCTCTAGGTTTACTCTTTCCTAGATCTCCTAGCTTTACGTAGCTTACTTTAATGCTTTATACTATTCCTTCTATTTCTCTAATAATACTAATTTAATGTTTATCTTAAGGCTTAGGTTAAGAGAGGTTAAGGTATCTATTAGAAGCGTGGTTAATTAGTTAGGATAGGGTAGATATACACTTCTTATACTAGGGGTGCGTAGGAAGTTATAGGTCTAAGCGTAGACCTCTTAGGCTTATAACTCTCGCACACGTAAGGGATAATAATATGCATGTGATATAGTAATTAATAGGGCCCCTAATAATAGGTAATAAAGAAGATATAAATTAAAGATAGTTATCTAGTTATAAAGAGAGATTATAAGCACCCCTTTTATAGAGGGAAAGAGCCTGTAAAAGAGCTTGCCTAGCTCTTAAGTTATGTATGTCATACATTCCTCCGCTCGTGTGAGCACGGATAACCAGTTACCCGCGCCACCCGGGCGACAACATCATCCTTCAAAGGCACCTGCTATATCCACATCTCCCACTCCGTCTCGACCTTCCTCCTCTTGCCATGGTGTGGCCGATCAGTTGTATGGCCCCAAGCATCAAATTCGTCATCACTCGTCGGTGAGGAAGAGGGAGGGTATCTGCTTGGTCGACGTGCCCAGTAGCTACCGCAACTGCAGCGAAGCGGTCGTAATATGCAGTAAGCTCCTTCTCTGCTGTCTTTATCCACTCCTCACGCTTCCACCACTTCTCCCTGAAGTATTCGAATTGGTAAGCCGGGTGGGCGGCGATGGCCATACGGTAGATCGGCGACTGGTCCGTAAGCCTATAGTAGGTGTTGATCTTTGACCATGCGGCGAGTACGCCGGCGGAATAATAGGAAGGAAGAGCGCCCTCGCTATCTGCATCCATGATGTCAATTTCTTCTTTGATGCATTCAAGTTTCGTGAGCAGGAAGTCCATAACGTAGAGAGAACTTGCCACACAGAGCCTTGACCACCCTCATTGCCCTCACTATCCGCTCGGGCTTGCAGTCGCTTCGTGAGTCGCTCGAAGGGTTGCAAGAGCGTGTAGAAGAGCTCAAGCTCATGCCAGTCAGACTCGGTGAGAAAGAAAGTCATTCTTGTGCCTGTCGTTCTTGTCTGGAGAGCTCCACTACACCTGATAGAGATCAATAGCAGGGCGACACTTCAGAGCATGCATGTAATACGTTGGGTTCCATCGAATGCCACCATCTTTGAGGAGCACGCCGACGAAGAGCTTGCCATCGCTTGTCCTCGTGACGCGCGTCATTGCGATGAATGTAGATAACGAGGCTGTGTAGCTTTCCAATAACTCCTTTCCACTTCGGGAGCCTACCACCGCTTAGTACACGCGTAGAAGCTCTCTCTGAGACGAGGAGAAGCAGGGGAGCTGATGGTGGAACAGAGTGTTGGCGCCGCCGTCGAGCGTGAGAATAGCACTGCACAGTTGTATACCACCGGCGCAAACCTTGGCGCCACATGGAAGGACAAGAATCTCTTCAGTGGCTTCGGGAGGCTATTGTACGAGCAAAGAAGCCGCTTTCCGCTATACCTCATCGCAGTCGTCTTTTCCATCGGCGCAGCAGCTGTCGTCCCTCTCCAATCATACTTCTTCGGTATCGTCATCGCCATCTTTCAGGAGACTGCCAAGAGCTTCGGGATGATCCATCGTTCTGGTCTACCATTTGGGTTGTTCTAGCCGTGGGTGTTGGCATATGCTATTTAGTCGTCATCATTGTGTCAACCAACGTCGAGCACTTTATCGCTTCTGTGTATCGCCAGGAATATTTTGGATCCATCCTCTCACAGGAGACATCTTACTTTGACCAAGAAGATAACTCGACTGGTCAACTCACAGCTCGTCTCTCTAGCGATCCGACTTCTCTAAAGGAGGCTCCTTGACATCAATACTTGTATGGTGCTGGCGGGTATCTTCACCCTCGTTGGCGCCATCATCATCTCGTTTGCGTATGGTTGGAGGCTAGCACTTGTCGCCCTTTGTGTCATCATTCCGCTCAATTGTTTGGCTACTTTTTACAAACTTCGTTACAAACTTCGTTACGAATTGCAATTCAATGCCATGAACGAGTCGGTGTTCTCTGAAAGCTCCAAGTTTGGTGCCGAGTCAATAGGCGCGTTCCGCACTGTAACCGCCCTCGTACTTGAGGACACCATCTGCGACCAATATGAGAGACTTCCCCAAGGACACGTCATGCCGGCATACAAGAAGGGTTGATGGTCCACGTTCATCTTTACCTTCTCTGATAGTGTCGGCTTGGCCTGCCAGGCCCTCATCATGTGGTCGCCTGGTCTCTTCCGGAGAGTACGGGATTATTCCATTTTCATTACGTACATGGCGGTCGTCCAAGGCGGAGAATCTGCTGGTCAGTGGCCTAGCTTTGGGCCCAATGCCGCTAAGGCTTCGGCAGCTGCAAACAGAATTCTGAGCCTCCGAGATACCCGACATTAAGACGAGCCATCAACCTTGAAGTCCAATCCCGATCCGCAACACGATAACAAGATCCAATTTGAGGAGGTCCACTTCAAGTATCCCACGCGCGACGTTCCCATTTTCCGAGGGCTCAGCCTCACAATAGAAAAAGGCCAGTTTGCTGCTCTCGTGGTAGCGTCCGGCTCTGGTAAGACGTCAGTCGTGCAGTGCCCTTTGACAACGACCGTATATGTACACATACATGATGACAATATTGTTCTTGGAAACGTCTTGATGCAAGATGATCACATGCACGTATAGGGACCGATGAACTCTGATAGCATTACGAAGTCCCTAAATGAGCTTGACGACAGAACCAACTGTGATGAGCTTGCAGGTTAATAATCCTCTATTCCCTTAGCTAGTGTGCCCTGTATGAGGCTGTCACGTGAGAATTGTCACACACAGGCCTTGGCAATTGGCTGTCATATCCTCATGTTTCATTTGCAACTCACCCGGCATGCCCAAAAACTTTCGAATTGGATCCACCGCAGAGCAGCCCAGCTGCGACGCAATGGAAAGGACAACGCTGACACAGAACGCGAAGACTCGCTGAAGGAGCTGTGCCTGAGTAACAGCAATAGCAACGCGCATCGTCGCCCTATAACGCCTGCAGCTCAGTCCCGTCCTGACAGTGGCCGAATTCCAGGCAACGGCCCTTTTTCGAACTTCCAGCGCATGTTCGCGAGAAGATCATCACGGCCGCCTTTGGAGACCGTGCGTTGCACTTGGTGCTGGAGTATTGTCAGGCCCATCGACGGAACCCTCAGTCCCACGCCGGCTTCTGGCTTGGCCAGTCTGCTCGTGGGCCGTCATCAGACGTTGAATGGGACAATACTTCAATTACAGCTAGCTTGGAGATGGCGAAGCTGCGTTTGTCACCGAGACCCTCCCACCCGTAAATGGTCCGCTATGCACATATCCCTAGATGGATGTCTTCAAGGTGAACCCATGTCATGTGCACATTGGGAGAGGAGCATCCATGCCTGGCAAATGCCTCGTCGGCGTCATGGGCTGGCTCCTCTCATGTCGACAGGCGTAAGTACCGAGTGTTAAAGCCCACGGTTATCTAGTCTAAAGCTAACGGAAGACTGCTGCTTTGAGGTATACCGAGACCATAGGACTTCTCTACAGCAGCAATGTCTTCAAGTTTGAGGACTGGTCAGATACGCTGCGCTACATACCCCAGCTGATTCTGCCGCAGAGACTGGCGGCTCTCAGATACGTCGAGATTCAGTACTGCATGCGAGGCAAGACAGTCGCTGAAACAACCCAGGCGGATACTTCGCCTTTTGATGCGTTGCTTCGCAGTATGTCCCAAGTCGAGATGGTGCATATTTCTCTCTATGGCGGCGATCTGACACCTCTTGATCGAAAGCCACAAATGGATAAAGTCGACCTCAAGCGGCAGCGGATGGTTTACAAGGCAGGCGAGAGGTGGACACACATCCTGACAGACGGCCGCCTCAAGTATCTGTATCTTGCTGTCCCATCGTCTGTCTACAATCGATGGCAGGAGGCGTCAAGCCGACAGTCAAATCAATGTACCCACGATTACCCCGGCCCAAGATTCTGGCGAGCTATCAATACACCGGCGCCTTCGTCAGAGGCTGCGACAGAATCGCCGTCTAACGGAAATTTCTGGACACTGGATTGTTCAAGGAATGGACGATTATATACCGCGAGAATCGCATTGTTTTCAGCCGAGTTGGAAAATCAAGAAGTGCGGCGCTTATGTGGCTTGGCTGTTAAGATCCAGACTCCATCATTGTATTGTTGTAACCGGCCCTGATACACCAATACAGACGTAATTCTTTAGCCACAGCGACTTGCAGTCGGCCCCAACGCCCGAATTCCACTTGTAGAAGTCACTTTGAGAGTGAAGGAAGATTTTGTTAGCAGGAATACTCAATACTCGTGCGGCGGGTTGGCAAGAGCTCACCTGAGACCAATGCCGTTCGAATTGGCAATGGACCAGCAACTATCACCATCTTTGACAAAGTAAAATCGCTGGCATCCGCTTACCATTCCCGGCTGGAAGTAGAGCAAGAGAGCACTGTTGTCAGCGTATTCCATCGCCCGCAATGAAAAATGTGGGTTCGAAGAGTCTGGAGGAAGCCAAAGACTACTAAACAAGGCTCACCTGTGTGGGAAGAGGCGTGGCAACACCTCCCGACGACGTTGTTGTAGGTGGAATCGAGGAGCTGGAGCTAGTCGAGGTAGAAGGAAGTGACGTCCTTGTCGGCGAATTACTCTGTCCTTGAGGTGTGCTCGTCCTAACAGGACCCCCAATTCCGACACAGACGTTGTAGTCGGGCTTGAGATTATCACAACTTGACCCGACAGCCGGGTTCCAGGATAAGAAGTCTGCCAGACTGATTCCGTTGACCCTCGCGATCTTGTCGCAAGTATCAGTGCGGGAAACCTGCCAGAATTTGCTGCAATCAGCCTTGATGCCTGTCTGCACCGGTGCCTCTGTCGGGAACGCCGGCAGAGATAGGGGCGCTGTCCTCGTTTTCGGCGTGCTTGGGATTGCTATGCAGTAGTAGCCATTTGGTACCTTTTTTGACAAAGATCATTAGTATCTGTTGAGGACGTCACCTGGCATGCCGGGGTTGAGGAGACAAAGCAGGTAGTCTTCGCAATTTCCGGCTACGGCATTCCAATCGATGAACTGCCGCTTCGAAAGGTGCCGAACAAGGTCACCAAGAGGTCGCACGTCAAAGGTACCTTCCCAACCTAATACCAGCCGATGCAGTCCTTCGTGTAGGCACCTTTAGCTGGCGGCGAGGGAGACTGGCCGTAGTGGATGGCAATGGGAAAGTCATTGACGCAAAATCGGCTACGCAGTACCAGTAGCCGCTTTTAAAGGCATTGCAGTCACCCTTTAAGCCAGGGTTCCAATCCAGAAGTTGCTTTTCGGAAATGATGGAGTACACTTTCAGGATGCCCTGGCAGTTCTGGCTGGTTGAAGCCTGGTAGAAGCCGACGCAGCCCTTGACCATGCCGCGTTGTGGTCGTTAAAGCAGGCAGTAAGGCCTGAGAGAGGACGCACAATCCTGCCGACGCCGCGAAGAGATGGGTTAGCATTAAGCCGCAAAGGGCAAAGATCCGCGATGGCCTAGCGGAACCATCAAATACTGCTGGGTGGATAGCGAATCCGTAAAAATCCTCTCATTCCCCTCCGACCGCCTCTCCGACTACGATAAACACTGGCCCAAATGGAAGGCGGAGCCCCGGACTACGACGACATCTGCGTGCTGAGGAATACTGCCGCCAGCAATAAGCTTGTTAGTGGCACCGACTATCTCCCTTACGCTGCTGGTTTCCGTAGCCACTTGAAGGACCATTAGCGCAGGCGACAACGACGTCGACTGGGACTCCCTGATGCTGTATCCTAGCGGAGCAGGAGGCAAGGGCGACGTTCCCATTCCTACCGAGGGCAGCCGCCTCAAGATCTCGTTACGCGGGACCCGATTTTACAGAGTGTGACGTAGTTGTCGTAGCCGGTCGTCGGCCACGGGGTATTCCCAGTCAAGGTCGACGCCATCGAAGTCGTTCGCCTGCAGGAAGCTTACGAGAGAGTCGAAGAAGGCGTTTTGCGCGGATTCCGACTTGGCCAGATTAAAAAGACTGTCCTCCAAGGCCCGGGGTCATTCATTGCCCATCCGCCAATTGCGATCCAGACTTGCAGATCTGGTTGGCGAGCTTTGGACGCTGAGACTCTTCTGTACAGCGAGGCGGTTCCAGGATCCATCGGCGCAACTCGAAATGTTTTTGGATCAATGAGAGCAAAAGCAAAGTTGATGTGATTATAGTAACCCAGAGGATTTCCTCCGGTGTCATCGCTACCATCCATCCCCGACGCAGATTAGCATGCTTCCAATACCGGCGAGTCGGTACAATAAATAAATCACAACTTACTTCCACATGGCCTTTGGTAATTCCAACCTTCGTAATACCCAATGGTCTTTTTGTAAGCTCTCTTTCCGCCAGGACATGACGGCGACACGACAGTGCGACCCTGGCAGTAGTCCTGCGTCGTGCCGCAGAAGCCGAACGCACTGCAACTAAAGATATATGTTGGCTCCAGCGCTGAGGTATCGCAAACCATATGCCATCGGCGACAGCTTCACGGCGGGAATTGGCTCTGGAAGGCCGGTAGTCGGTCCAGTAAAGAAGGGCAAGTCGCACAGCAAATGCTCTCGATATGACCTCTCATATCCTATGCTGGTAAATAAGGCACTGGGGCCAGGTGTAGACAAATTTGACTTTGTCGCCTGCAGTAGCGACAGGTCCGGCGGCATCTATGATCAAGCTTTGTTTCTCGAGCCCGAACAAGACCTGGTGATGATGACGGCGGGTGGCAATGACTTGTGATTTCCTTTAAGAACCTCATCATGCAGACAATTGCGTATTACAGGCGGCTATGAATAAGAAAACAAGTGCCAGGAGGTGATAGACAAGGCCCGGGAGAACATTGAGTCCATTCTCCGGCCAAATCTCAAAGGTATCCTGGAGATAATCGACAACAAAATGGCCAAAGACAGCGTTGTGGTATTCAGCGGGTATGCGCCGTTCTTCAATACCGAAAATGAAGACTGTGCCACAAAGCAGGACTGGAAGATCAATCTGTTGGTCTGGTGGAAGATCTGGT
Organism: Epichloe gansuensis; assembly: GCA_023658505.1. Lineage (NCBI taxonomy): Eukaryota > Fungi > Ascomycota > Sordariomycetes > Hypocreales > Clavicipitaceae > Epichloe > Epichloe gansuensis. The sequence continues at coordinate 340,064 of CP098283.1, forward strand.
CATCCTAACCGCGACCGTTTGACCTGTCGATCAAGTATCGAAAACAGTTCAATGAACTTGTCACAAGCATCAACAGAATCATCGAAGACGTGGTCAATGATGTGACCAAAAACTCCAAAGTAAAGTACAAGGTCGGGTACTCGGATTGGTCTGGGTGGGCACCACTGTCCGACGTACATGGGCAGTACTGCGATCCGAAGAGTTCTGGCGCTTACCCCGACGATTCACAACCCAATCTCATGTTCTTTAAGCCTCAAACGAGGAAACCAGACCGCGGTCATGATCCTGACGATTTGAAAAAGCGATGGGAAGGATTGACAGAAGAGGAAATTGAAGCCGTCGAGACGGAGTGGCGTCTCAAAAGAGCCGCGGAAGCAAATGAGAACATCTACGACGCTCTCTTGTGGAAGTCCGCCGACCCGAGGGCTGTGGTCGCAAAGAAGCTCAACCCAAGAGCACCATCGCCGCCCAGTTGCCCCGGAGATGATGCGTGGATTGATCCTACCCTCGGTCTGGGACTGCCGGACTCGTTCGGCAAAAACTTCCATCCCAATCAATTCGGTCATCTAGTCATGGCGTCCTTTGCAGTTGAAACCATGATCCAGCAACGTGCCAGAGTTCTCGGTGTCGACAATCCCACGTGCGCTGCCCAAGATGAGTTCAAGTGCTGGCAGGAAGAGGGTCGCAAGGGATACGCCAACGCCGATCTCCTGGACGAGAACTACAAAGACTTTTGCAACAATTACGTCAAGAAGCCGGATAACGAGGTCGGCTGGAAATCTGGGAAGACTTACAACAAGAAAACGCCCGAGGAGCACAGTTTTGTGCTCGATTTGGACGACGCAACAGAGTACAACAGAGATGAATGCTTGGACTCCTTCAAGCGCATCATCCACGGCTGCGACGGCGACGCAGCAAACAATCCCATGAACTAGAAATTTGGGGGCAAGTACGTCCGCGGGGCTTATACATATGCGTTCAATATCAAGAGAGATAACCGTCCGTGGCCACCACCTCAAGAACCATATGGTACATGTGGCTCTGTGGACAACTGGATTTTGCTCTTCCCAACATGGTCCAGCTTTGTGATTCACGGCGCGGGCTGGGCGGGACATGATTGGGGCCAACAGACATTGCTGGGCAATGCGAAGAAGTGTCTGGGCCTCGGTGTTACATTGCGGCGGTTCGACTATTTCGATAAGCCCGACGAGAATGGCATGGAGTGGAAGTCCGAGTTTAACACACCCATTCTTGTTAAAGGGCGATGTTTTGACAACGAGAAGGTTGTCAAATGGGGCGGCAGGAGGACACGATCTATCAATAAAGGCGAAAATAAGGCTTGTGGTTTCTTTTAGACTTGGAGGGGGCGGAAAAAGTGACGTCTCATTCAATTTTCCGCAGGGTATGTAAGAATAAAATTAAATATTTGCCTGTTCAAGGTAAGCCACATGAGTGACCGTTGAGAGGCAAGGCGATCAGATTCCAGTCATTGTCCGTTGAAGGGTGACATTGAAGAGCATATCTGACAAATCTACCATGTTGAACTGCTTTCCGTCTCTTTTTGCAATACTTCGTCCGATCGTTCAATACTCTTTGCGACTATTTCCATAAAGCCAAGATGAACGCAGCATGTGCAATTCTTGAGCACTCTTTCGACTCAAGATGAAGCCCAATATAAGCGTCGAAACATCAGCGCAAATGAAAAAGCCTCGTGCACCTGACAAGCAGCAGTATTTTTGAACGAGACTATCTTCATATCCTCTAATGAGGAGTCTGACATGACAGGATGCGGTGACGAGGAATGTATTTCCGTCCAGCGACTTCCAGTCTGTCACAATATTCAATTGCCTACATGTTTAACGCCAAGAATATAGATCTTGCCATTAAAATGTCTTGGCTAGGTCCTTCGCCGCTCTTGTGTCGGCCGCCGACTCGATCACGCCCTTTCTTTTCCGTGATCGCCTCATGGTCCCACGCTCGCTTGTTCGGCACCACCTGAGACAGTGCGCGCCGAGGCAACTGCATTATTGATGATCTTTCAAAGTCAATTACCATTATGTCATTCGTCTCGGGGCTGAATAGCATGTTTGCTACTCGCACATCCCTGTGCACAACACCCTGTCGATGTATTGATTGCAGTGATCGCAACGCTCCATCTCGAAGTCTCTTGCCCGTCACTTTAATATTGTCGAGATCGTCGAGTTTGTAGCCGCCCCATGAGAGAAATGTTAAATGCACTATGTAGACCCGGTGGTCATAATAGTATATTTTGTTCATCGATCGGAGGTCAACCGCGCCTAAGAACACTGGCACGTTTATACCTTGCACTGCCTTGAGGCGCTCATAAACTCCGGCTTCGTGCTGAAGATCCTCGATGAAGACACGGACCGTCCCTTTGCCGATGAAAGTATAACCGTAGGAGAGCAAAGTGACTTGAAACAGCGCGCCTCGTGAACCGACTTCGCCCAGAGGAGTCACTCCCTTGTCGAGAGAAACTTCCAACTGTTTCTTCAGAAGTTGGAGCCACTTACTGTGGCTAATAGGATGATGACAGGGCGAACCGACACGGGCAGGACGCATCCATCTCTTGTGAAGTGTTACATTGGGACACGATGAGTCAAGAATATCCCCGAACTAATCCCACTAAGCATCTCTGCGTGCAGTATTGCCTCGCATGTCCACGAGTTTCCTCTGGTGCGACTCCTGTGTACGTTGAGCTTGGATTCTTTGGCTTCGCCGAGTTCCTTGCTCTTGACTCCCGGCCCGCCGTTCCGCTGGACTGGGTGTGTAAGGGAGGTATCGTCCTGACCCTGATTCGTCTTCTGATGACTCCGGGGATCCCGGTCTTGCTGGCTGCTGCCCGGGATGGTTGTCTTCATCAGCACGCCGTCGGGCATAACGAAATGAATATAGCGACCGATCAAAGTCTTCGTATGTTGTGGGCTCATAGTCGGAAGCCGAAGAGCCGCTGGGTGCGGACCGTTCGCTGGCTGGAATAGAACGCAACGTGCTCTCGAAATCTTCTGCCCAAGTCTTCAGTCTCTGAATCACGAGCCGACGCTCCTCCTGGCTATGTTGTGGCCTTCGGCGCAGTTCTCCCAGAGCGATGAGGGTGAAGGCTAGATGCTGGCCGACAGCAGTACAAAAGTGAAAATGATTCGGATGCGCCGAAACCTCTGGCCCTGGCTCAGCCAGATGGTAGTATAGTGTCTCCGGGGACCCCAATCAATTTTGAGGAACACAATTGTCTCGCCCGTTGTCAGAAGCCCGTATTCGAGTCCGCCCTCAATCATGTAGTGGTACGTTTGCGATATGGCAGCAGCTGTTAGTCTTTCGGCATGATATTGGAAACGACCTTCTGGATCTGACGAAGTAGGAATTATCTTGCGATTAACGACTTCCTGGTAGATATTCATCCTCCGCAGGCCAATACGAAGATGCCTCGCTGTCAGCTTATGGGGTGCCTTGTATTCGCAAACGTAGATCATGCGGCGACTTGTTGACTGGCCATCTTCCGATCGGTAAACACATATTTGGTCGGGGCGGAGCTGACCAGAACGACGTCCTTGATCCGGCGTTCTCGGCGGCGATGAAATCTCACGGTCGATAACTTCTTCGGCCACGTCGCTGATGGCGCTAGGGTGATTCTCGAATATGATACCACCTCCAATCTCAAAAACGCTTTGAAACTGCCCGATCTCCTTGAGTTGATGGAGAATAGCCTGACGGGATCCTCCACGCTATTATGAAGGAAGTACTCCAAGTTCTTCTCGCTTGCGATCGGCCTTTGAGAAATTCGATCACCCAGGCCAGATAAGAAGTTTCGGGACTCAAAAAGGCGTAATTCGGTAGGAATCGTATAGCAGAGTAGGCTAGAAGTGAGCCTCTGTTGCTCTATGAAGTCCGGCCACGGCTCAAGGCTTGTTGGACACAGTTTGTTTCTCGGATTGGTGATGGAGCCTCTTGATGTGAGCGACTTGTCACTTTCAACCTCGAATTTTGAAAATACCAGGCTGTGACAAGCCGCAATGTACTCTTCAAAGTTGTAGCACGTGTCTGCTCCTCTGACGCTTCGGCCCGTTGCTGTTCTCTTTCGGCGCGCTGATGTTCTCTTGCGGCGAGCTGATGTTCTCTTTCGGCGCGCTGATGTTCTCTTGCGGCGAGCTGCTGTTCTCTTTCGGCGCGCTGATGTTCTCTTTCGGCGCGGAGCTCAGCTTCTCGTAAACGCCTTTCAAGCTCTTCGATCTGCGTTCGCTCAGCCATACTTTCAACCTCGAATCTTGAAAATACCAGGCTGTGACAAGCCGCAATGTACTCTTCCAAAGTTGTAGCACGTGTCTGCTCCTCTGACGCTTCGGCGCGGTGCTGTTCTCTTTCGGCGCGGAGCTCAGCTTCTCGTAAACGCCTTTCAAGCTATTCGATCTGCGTTCGCTCAACCATAGGATGGTGATGCCACTTGCAATCGTGTCTGAGGCCTATGCTTGAGCCAGTCTTAAATGATATTTTTGGAGCGCAAGAGCTAGTTCTAGATTTGGTCTATGGGTGGGCGCGGGCTACAGTAGGAGAAAAGAGGTATCACAACAAACAAAGAGGGATTGGGGCCTCACACTGAGCTGAGTCAAATGATCATTTTATTAGGTTTCTGATGATTACGGTTCCAAGTTGTTTCTCTGCCGTGAAAACTCTGATGTGGGTGCGGTGGGGCGCACCTTCCCCATTCTAGTAGGAGAGGGTCCACATGCTGTGAGCGGTGAGAAAACAGTATGTAACCGACAGTTCAGCGGCAAATTTGTGGGGCGTTCAAACGATGTCACAATCGCATTTATCGCACCTCCTGCTTATTATCTATCGTGAGGCAACGTTGCCTTCAGCTTCGGTTCCATTACCATTCTTTCCCTGTCTGTATGTGTACAGTCCAAATTACATCAAGCTTCCTATGGCAGCCCGAGCATCCCACAAATGTTCTCCCCACGAGTACGTCGAGATCAAGCCTACTTTCCCAATACTTGGGCAGCGGCGTTCCGCCATCAACGACACCGTCCAAGATAACAGACATTCGAAAATACGGCTATGGAAACGCTGCGCAATTTGGCCAATAATATTCCCATTGGCAACAGCGGCTGCCTGATCCAAATGAACAGGCAAGCCGAGCTGGCTGCCTCGGAGACAAATCATATCGCTTTCCCTCGGCCGCTCCACAACAAGGTCTCATTCGAATTGCTCAAGCCTGAAGATGGCGGCCAATCGTATTCCGATTTCGAAATTGCTGTAGATTCAAGCTGGAACCAAATGTACGCTGCACTATTCATATCATGCCCAAGTACACACGTGGTGTTGAAGATATCAGCCTCACATCGCAGGCATCATTTTCCGATGCAGAGTTTTCGCATGTTTGATTCATCGTAGGCTTCGTTTGTAGATGACTTCGATTTACTTGCCTGTTAGAGTCATACAGGATCTATCCCGTGTGGACCTCCAAAATCTCGAGGATGATGGCAAGCGGAATCTCGGATCGTACATCTCCGCGCATATGGCTGGCCACGTCTACAATGCCCCCGTCGTGATCACTTCGCTCACCAGCTCCTTACTCTGGGCGCTCAACTATGCACAATGGCTCGTGCGCATGGGAGAAGGGGACGTTCAGGTTCACCTGGTTGATTCGCTGAATATCCCAGGGGACAGAATCTATCCAGCCCCATTCTTGGCAGCCTTTCTCGACGTCGCGCCACGAAATATACCTTGGCATGATGATCCTTATCACGAATACTTTGTATTTGGCGGCACCCCGGTCAATGCCATCTTAGGGTCGGTTCATGTCCACCAACAGTCGTTTGCGGTCCGGCACATCAACACACTTTTGCCCGGTTTCGACCAATTCAATCATCGAGACAAACTCCTTGCTAGCCTTGGTCAGTTCATAATGAAACATCAGAACTCAATTTTCATGAATGCAGTTCGTCTTGCCGATGTCACCGATGACGACGTTCTCGCGGCTGGTCTGCTCGCAGAAGAATTCCTCAGTCCTACCCTCAATCCTGGCAATCAGTTCATCCTTTTCCAGATGACCATGATGTTTCTTTCACTGCGAAAGCGCAAGTGGAACGCGAAAGTCTGGTCCATAATACTGAGCCTATTCCAAGGCACGTAGCCAAACAGCCGTCAATTCTTCGTTTGCCGACATATGCTGACTTCACTAACACCAAAACGTCGGCGCTGGCTGCCCTATTCACATTCCCCAGAGATACCTTTACAGATCCGTGAGCTCCAACATTCACCCGAGAATGCTGGACGTACTGGAGTGGGTGAACGGCATGGAGTGTATGTGCATTGAATGCGCCATTAACAACGTGCATCGAATACGTGTTCCACCAGGAGCTATGTAGGAAGTGTGTTTGTCATGAAGAGTCGTCTACCCAGATGCCATTTTCCGCCCTTCATGACACACAGACAGATGACGACGATGCGAGGCCGCAGGAGTTGGGAATAGGATTTCTAGACCGCGCGATCTCTGTCCTTTTGATCCATCTGTTGCAGGTCCTCGTCGCTGAAGAGCGAACATATGTCAAGTATAGGAACGTCGTCTTTGCTCAACCCGATTTCCCCGAGCGTGTCCGACAGCCAGGATAGGCTAGAACTATTGGACAACACAACGTCAAACTCTAATGTATGCGACTTGCATAGGTTCTGTAGCAGTATAAAAGGGGAATGCAAGTAGCCACGTATAAGTAAGACAAAATTACCCATAACAGTGTCCTTGATCTTCCGGCGGCGGCACATCTTTTCCACAGGATAGAGACACCCGTGATCCTCCTCTATGCGTTCCAGAACTTGGTTATGTTGGAAGAAATGGGTCGAGTCCTCAAAGATGTTGATTGAAATGCTTTGGGGGTATTCAATCCTGTGAAATCCCTCTTCCCCATCCGAGACTTCGATGACAACTACGAACGAGTCCTTGAACTGGAGGGAGAAGCATCTCTAGTCATCGTTCATCGCGGACGAATACGAGCCCTATTATAGATGTAAACATTTAAGAGGAAGAAAAATTCAAATGGCCAACTTGTTCCTAGATTCCTCGCTACCATCTGTGCAACGGTTGCGCAGTTGTCAATATTAGCGATTCGTTGCGATTCATGTCCGGTCTAAAGTTCGTCTCTACCTGTATTCTCCGTTACTAACTTTCTCCCCACAACTAAGCTAGGCTCATTTCAAGAGAAACTTCGAGTTGGAACTCGCCCATTCGCATCAGGTTTCCTTGTCCAAAGACTGCCCCAAGACCATCTCGTAGTACACGCCCCTTTTCCGCAACAGCTCATCATGACTCCCCGACTCAACATTGGCCCCTTTGGAAAATACTATAATAGTATGAGCGTCGCTAATAGTGCTAAGCCGATGAGCAACTGCAACCGTAGTCCTCCTTCCGCTGCACGATCCAGCGCCGCCTTCACCACCTTTTCAGACTCCGTATCTAATGCACTCGTGGCCTCATCAAGTAACAAGAGCCTAGGTTTGCGAATAAGAGCTCGCGCAATAGCAATACGTTGTCTCTGACCACCCGATAATGAGAAACCCTGGGCCCCGCATAGAGTGTTTAGACCATCGGGCAGGGAAGAAATAAAGTCCCATATGTTAGCGCTCTGACAAGCCTCAATGATCTGAGCCTCTGAAGGAATTTTTCCTTGTTCTTCGATCCCCAGCGAGATATTGTCTTGAATGGACCCTTGGTATAGCACCGGCTCTTGCTGAACCAGGGCAATGTCGCGACGGTATCTCCGTCGATGAATTGTCTTGATATCGCGATGCTGGTCCAGCCATAAGATGCCGCTGGAAGGGTCATAGAATCGTTGAAGTAAGCCGATGAGAGTGGACTTTCCGCAACCGGAAGCGCCGACAAAGGCAATCATCTTTCCGGACTTTATATGGATGTCTATCCCACGCAGTACTTTCTGTTTCGGTCGTAAAGGGTAGGCGAAATGTACTTTATCGAGACCGACTTCCAGTCCATGGCTCTTCTCGTTGAAAACACTCTCAATGTTCGTGAGAGGATCTGGAAGCTGGAAGGTGGTGTCGGGCACTTCATCTTCGTCGTCATCAAAGAGGATACGATCTCTTCGCAGCCCGAAAATGTAGTTGATTGCTGTCCCCGCCTTGGAAATACTCGTTGTATGCTGGAATAATATTGCTGCGGCCTCGCCAGAGAATATTATCGCCAGGTAAACAATATAGAACTCACTGGATGTGTATTCGCCAGTTGAGACAAGTTTACCGCCATACCAGAAGCCGAGACCCATGACAAGGAGAGACACAGACTGACTAAGCGAGTAGAACAACATTTTAGACCCAAGGTTCCCGATACTATAGTACACAACACCTTGGAGACTCTTGCTGTAGCGCTCAGTAACTGGCAATTCGAGGGCTAGCGAGCAAATCGTGCGAATGCTCATGGCCGCTTCAGATGCAATGGCGCTGCTGCTCGCAAACCTCTCAACGGTGTCTTCTTCAAATTTCGTTTCGAGCCGAATACGTAAGTAGCCTGATCCGATGATGAACGGCAGGGCTCCAAAGGTGAGAACTAGCCCTAGCTTCCAGCCAAATGCGAGAGCGAGTATGCAGCTAGAGAGCAGATTTACCATGCAGATTACAATAAGAGCCAAGTTAATGGATAGAAGCTCTTGTAAACTTGATGGCTCAGAGGCTAACCGTGAAACAAGCGCGCCAGTGCTATTTTCTGGCTTGTCAAAGAATGGCATATCTTGCCGGAGTGTATTGTCGAAGATTTCTGCGCGATAGAATTGCATGACAGTCTTGGTAGTTCTTGTTAGCCTCTCAAACCTTTCCAGGGACATGGGTGACAAGACAAGCAAAGAGAGAAAAGCCCATACTTGCGCAATCACGTTTGAGAACCAACCGGTTAAGGCATATACCACGAGGTTGCCAAGCGCGATAACGAAGAACATCAACGCAAAAAATTTGCTCTATCCACGTCCTTTGTTTCATAGGCCTCCAGAGATTTGGTTACCAACACGGCCATGGCTGGATACATAAGTCCTGATTTTAGTAAGCATGTTGCCATCTTGCCAATGGAAGACTAGACATTTCATCGACAACTCACCTCCAGCTGTACAGCTTAGCAAGATTACGAATGCAGGGCCCCATAATACTCTTTGTTCTCGCATAATCAGAAACAGTCCCTGAAGCAACCCATACTTGGTGGTAGTACTATGGATTTTCCCTTTGTCATTACTCGCCGCCAAGGCGTGTGTTGACTCGTGTTCAATTACAGCGGCTGCGTCACTCTTTTCATCATAAGCCGAGACATCTTCCTCTTCGACCGGCTGCGAATTCGTCCCCCAAGATCTTGCGCCCTCACCAGTCTGGCATAGGCGCTTCCAAGATCAATGAGTTCGTCATGAGTACCGCTTTCCAACACTTGGCCCCCTTCCCTAGGATGATGATATTATCGCTGTCCATAATAGTTGACAGTCGATGAGCGATGATGACGACGGTACGGCCCTTGGCTATGTTATTCAGCGCTGCTTGGACTGTTCTTTCAGCGCTGGGGTCTAGTGCACTAGTGGCTTCGTCTAGTAGAAGAACCTTGGGATTCGAGATAATTGTGCGGGCGATAACAAGGCGTTGCTTTTGTCCACCTGACAGTGAGGCACCCCGTTCACCTATCCATGTATCATACCCGCTTGGTAGGTCCTCGATAAAATCGTGTATCAAAGCAGCCTTGCATGCAGTGACCACACGGCTCTTCTTCTCTTCTTCGGATAATTCAGCGTCAGAGATAGCCAGTCCATCGATGACATTCTGGTATATGGTGCCGCTGAAAAGAGTAGGCTCTTGCTGAATGAGCCGGATATTCGTCCTGAGCCATCGCAAGTTGATGCTTTCCAGCTTGTGCCCATCTAGTGTGATTTCCCCAGCAGAATACGTGTACCAACGCTCCAGCAGACCGAATATTGTACTCTTACCACATCCACTAGCACCCACTATAGCCGTGATTTTGTTTGAAGCGAAATCGAGGCTAAGGTCCTGGAGAACAGGAATGTTAGGCCGCGAAGGATATGAAAAGCACACTCCTCGTAACTGAATGTTGCCTTGGAAGTTCATGAGAGTAGTTCCCTCCTTCGATAGGGAGTCAATACAAGAGACTCTGTCAATCGTAGAGAACATGTCCTGCGCGGCCGCCATAGCTTTCGACACAGCGATTATCTGGGGCGCGATTTGGGTCAAAGCCTGCGCAGCAACCAGCACGGCGAAAATGACCCTGTACACCTTGTTAGACAGACTTGCTGTAAAAAATCTTTAGAAATTCTAATGGCAAGGCATTTACGTTACCACTGTCCCAGGCTGCTGTATTTCACCCCTGGAGTACATCTGCATCCCCTGCCAGAAGGCCAAAGCATAGCCGGCAGTGATGCTGAAGAATTCCGCCGGAAACAAGATAGCATACAAGATGGATTTCTTATTCCCGACCCGTCTTGCCTCGCCAAGGATCTCATTAAATCGGACAGCTAGTTTTGGGAAGGCCCAAAATGCGTGCGCGGTCCTAATAGTCGAGAAGGACTCCTCGGCAAGAGAATTCGATGAGTTATGTATGTTGAATATTTGGCCCTCATATTTCGTGTCAAAGTATATGCATATCAGCATGATAATAGTGTTCACCGGAACGATGGCTAGCGTGATCAACGTCAACTTCCACTGCACAACAAAAGCGACAATGAAAGCGGAGATGAGCATAGAAAGAGACTGGATAACAAGGCCGAGTTTCTCGGAGATGCCATGGTATACAAGGTTACCGTTTGCTGTGATCTGGGCGGCTACAGATATGGACTGTTTATCAAAAAGGCGATTTCCTGTCGTAGGAGTTGACGGACAAAATCGACGCGAAGGTTCCTCGTTGTACGGATGGCAGTTGTGTTGATGAGCACCTGGGAATTTGCGATTTAGACGACTGAACTGCGCACGATGGAAGATGAGAGCTTACCGTCCAGGTGTAAATGAACGCAAATCTCCCAATGAAGATGTAAACAAAGAAGAGACTATTTTGGTCCATTGTCAGTGACAGTGATATTTGCGCCGTTGATACTTGGGAATTGGCATCATTTGTCCACGTACGTGTATTGGCCGACCTGATCCGTGTACTCATCCGGGGATATTTTCCCAACAACAAACTGGTTGAATACGTTGACAAATCCTCCAAAGACAACATCCATAAGTGGAAGGGCAGTGCCAGCACCGATCATGGCCAGGAAAGCAATGACGTTCAGCCCCATCCCATTTTGTCATTGTATCGGAAGACGCGCTGGATTTGACGCGTGATCAGTATCAGTTGCGTATTGCAGGTCAAACTCTACGGCAAACTATTCAACATACAAGAAAAGATCTGAAGTTTGAGTTCCTTCCATATTCATTGCTTTTGTCTTGACTACCAACTTTGCTCGGTTGGTTTGTTGTATCTGGGGCAAGGGTTGGCTGTTCAGGGTTCCCAGGTGACGAAGGATCAGCTCTCGCTCTCTCGTCCGAATCCATTTGCAAGTGGCGATGGAATGGCTTGCAAGAAGAATGCACTATTTCACCTCATCTTTGTTAAATCTCTCAACAGGAACAGAAATGAAGTAGCGGAACAGTTGAGCGACTCATGCAATCAAGGACACAGTTTAGACATTCGCACATCTACAGTGTGCCCAGACTCATATTCTTTTTGTATAACCATGAGTCATCGCATTCTACTACTGTGAAGACTGCCAAGATAGGGCGCACAGAGCTGAGCCGCATTGTGGCACGAAACAAGCCAACAGAGCCCCAGAACCGCACAAATTCGCCGCTCCAGGAGGCGTGGCCTTGCATACAAAGCACTACTAGGGCTATTTCAACGCGCGTTCAGGAACTCAAGCATGTAAGATGCGACCGGTTTAGCCAAGTTACACCAGATCCATCCATAACTCACACAAGGCTGATGATACGCCACACGCGCTCCTGGCGGATAAGTTCCTTCCGCGACTCTGACAGTCACACGGTCACTCACCATTGCTTACAAAGTACTTTCGTTTTCGATGAGGCTGATTATTTCAGCAGTCGAGACTGACGTCTCACCACCCGGATGGTCAGATGGAATGACATGACGCCCCGCGACCTTTGCTGACCACCGAGGGTCAACATCTGCAGTCAGATTGCATATCTCGTGTCCTCTCTTTTGGCTCTATATGTCGGCCCGTTTAATATCTGACTTGATGTTGCGGATTGTTGGAAGCCCCTGCTCGTTGCTCTCGCAGGTGGACTTTTGTGTCCGAATGACGACCCTGGTGAGCTGGTGTCTTCCAATCATGTATGAGAGACAATATCGCCCAGTATCGCCCAAGCGTTTTTAAACATAGAAGCGAGATAGGCGAATCTTGCAGTGATTTTCCGAAAATCTTCTTGGCTTCATTTCCCCAAGATCGTGTTTCCCTCGACCGTGACATTTTCACGACGAGTAGCGTAGAACATCTTCCTGCCCACTACATGTCAGAAACATATAGCACACAACACTTCCAAACCGATGTTGACCTGAACAAGACGCTACGCCAGATCAATATTTAAGCCGTGTCCCTTCACCCCATACAAGGAGGAAGTCAGGTATGGCATCACCTGTCGTCATGTCGCGACATGATGTGGAAGAAACTGTCCTTGCAGACGTTTCAAAGGCGTGCAACATATCAACTGCCGCCATAGAGGACATATACGATTGCACCCCGTCACAATTTCGCATGATCCATGAAACAAAGCCAGACTTGTACCAATTTGTCTTCTCCTCGGCTCCGCAGCCAGTCTGGAACGATTCCGTGACGCCCTCCGACTTGTCATTTCACGAAATCCAACTCTTCGTACGCGATTTGCCACATGCCGACTTGGGAAGACCCTCCAAGTAGTTCTAAAGCCGGAAGAAGACGAAGAGATCATCTCCCATCACTATTCCGTTGATGTCGACGAGTATCTGCAAAGAAGCAGTAGAGAACCCGGCGATAAATGGCTAGGCGTACCGCTCTTTCGGGCGGCGTTCATCGGGATGAGGTTCGTCGTCACGATACATCACGCTGTTATGGACTACTGTTCCTTGATCACTCTCTTCAATGTCGATGTTGTGGCTGCATATTACGGGCGCCCAACTCCAGATCGTCCCGCCTTCAAGGAATTTGTGGCCTACTGCAACGCAATTGATGACTCGGTCGCCAAGAAGTTCTGGCAGACGCGATTTAGAGGCGTCCCGGCTTGCTTTCCCGAGGTCAAGGGCTCAGACTCTGTCTTAAATCAAATGAGCGGGGTGCCAAACGACGAATATCCTTCAGATCCATGGCCGCGGAAGATGTGATGCATTCCCAGATCCCGCACTTCATCGAGGCAGCGTGGGCCATGACCTCGAGCATATACACGGGAACGACAGCGTGGCATATGGATTTTTACTATCTGGCCGGTCATCCTCTTCCAATGGAATGCAAAGCACTTTGGGTCCGACAATCACAGAAGTCCCCATCCAAGTCGATCTCCAACGCAACATGACGGTGGGACAACTCATCAAAGACAGGGCTGTCTCTCTCCGACAACTCCAAGCCAACCCCGCTGTTCACTGCGGCTTACCCAGAATAATCGCAGCGAGTCAGGCGGCCAAGCACGCGGCTGCGTATAGAACGTTGCTGAATATTTTGCCTGAACTCCCTCCTCCTCCTCCGAGTGCTGGCGACCACGACGACGCGAATGTCAGATTTGAGCGAGTGGTGTCAATTGAATCACCGTTTCCTTTGCACTTGATCTTCAACATGAATGAAGACTGGTTCACTATCGATCCACGTTTTGATCCCAAGGCTATTTCCGAGAGCCATCTGGACCAAGTGCTTAATCAGTTCGAACACGTGTTGCAATTGTTGATGGAAGCTCCTTCGCAAACCAAACTCGGCAGCTTAAAGTTGCTGAACCCTCATGATGAAGAGTGCATCTCAATGTGGAACAGCAAGCTTGTTGTTGAGAAAACGGCACAGCCGACTCTCCACGAAGCATTTCGTGCCCAGGCCCGTGTGCGGCCTGACACTACGGCCGTAGAGGGCAGCGATGGGAGACGAATTAATTATCGCACTTTGGATCAAATGTCTGATTCTCTAGCTTGTGCACTACGCAGAAGAGGCATATCACCCCATGTCGCCGTGGGCCTCTTGTTTGAAAGGTCCTTGTGGGCTATCGTCGCGATGCTAGGCATAATGAAAGCCGGCGGTATATGTGTTCCTCTTGACGTTAGTGATAGTAACGAAGGCAGGGCCGCGATATGCTCGAGGGTGAATGCCAAGCTGGTATTGACATCATCCGCAGAGTACGCCATGTCTACCGGTCTTTCGACAGACGTCTTGGTTGTGGACCCCGGCTCTGCGGATGCAAGTCTGGGCGGATCTTTCAATAATAAAGGCGAGATAAACTGTTGTTCGACGGATACAGCCTTGGTGCTCTTTACCAATGGTAGCAATGGGGGCGAACCACAGGGTGTCGTGTTTGCGCACCGCAATCTCGTCTCGTCTTTGAGATCGCAGGCCAAGACACTGGGCTGGCAGCCTGATTGCCGCGTACTGCATCTTGCCGAGTATGTGTCGAGGTGGAGTATCTGCGAGGTTTGGGAACACTCCTGTCGGGGGTTGCATTTGTTTTCCTTCTGACCAGGATTCCCATGGGCGCAGCTTCTCAACCATCATCCAGCCTCCTCAGACGGACTGGGCGGTACTTGCATCGAGTACGCTCGAAACTACATCGTCAAGTGGCGGCACATGTCGGGCCAACAAAGTGATGAGCTGGGCGAGTTCTAGTCCTCGGTTGGTCCGCGGCTGGGAACATGCGAAACTTCCTTCTTAAGCTTTACTTCGGAAGTCACGGCTGCTCCCACGACTCCGAAACCGAATGCATCGGCTTCCCGATCGGGTGTTGCTCCGCCTGGATCGTAAACCCGCACAACATCCATGACCTCGCCCCGGTGGGCAGCGTGGGAGAATTGTTAGTTTCGGGCCCAGGCATAGCAAGGGGTTACTGGGCAGACGATGCCAAAACGGCGTCTTCTTTCATCGCGCCACCTCAGTGGGCGACCTCGTTTGCCTCAGCCTCAAACAGGTTCTACCGCACGGGTTACCTGGCCCGGTACAACATGGACGGCTCCATTGCTCTGTTGGGAAAACGGAGCAATCGCGTCAAGATCAAGGGTCACACCGTCCAGCTGGAGCAGCTAGAGAGATCGCTTCGACTCAGTTGCCATCTAGTGCGGGACATTGCGATTCTGACGCAGATCTTTGCGGGGAGAACGCAGATTGTGGCTGTAGTGTGCTTGGCCAATCTGCCACCAGGACAAGTACTTCAGAGGGCGTCTGATGGGGATCGACATCTCGCTGCCGTACGAGAACACGCGGAATCCATGCTGTTAATACCTGCAGATGTGGTTGCTGCCGTCTGGATTGCCGTAGAAAGGCTGCCCTGGGTGGATCATCAAGATTTAGATCGAGCTCGGATTAGGCAGTGGCTGAAGGCATTGGCTACAATTGCTCCTCCTCCTTCCGCCTGAATTTCCGCCTGAATTCCAAAAGAAAAGATATGCTACCAAGTCTTTGAAGAGGGCTAGATCCTGGTCTTGGCAAAGACTCCGGGTAAGGGTAAGTAATAAGTGGGATTACGCGTGGCCCGCTCCCCGGCGGCCGGCGGACAGTTTTGTAGCATTGTTGGAGAAGAAATCGGTGATTGAGAGGATAAGTCTTTAAAAATGGGGGTTATAGTAAATCTCGGCTCTAGCAAAGTTTGTTAATTGTATCTAGGGTAAAGCCTTTTAACTAGTACAATAGAATATAGTGAGCATATAGTATACATACTAGGTATATGCGTACTGCTCCATATGCGCCTACTATATGTCCACTATATTATAGGGTATATACTAAATATAGCCACTATTATAGCCCCTAACTTGCTTCGTTCCTAGCTGGCTGACTAAGTGACTGACTATCAGTGACTAACTGGCTGGCCAACTGACTAACTATAAGAGTGTTTTTGCGCTAATACACTGTGGTTTTAGGCATATGCTTAGTATATATAGGGACTTTTCACTGCTTACTTAATTTAGATTTAGATACGAGACGAACTTTGCTAGAGCCGAGATATGCTATATGTCCTTAAAAATGCTAACTAGGCAAGCCATTTTCATCTCCTCCGCTGTCATGATCGTACAAGATCCTTATGGCTGCCCGAAGTTCGGCATCATAGGCGCAGCGAAAGCTTCGGTATCCGCGGGGCTACCTACTATTTAAATCGCTAGATAATCGCTGAATTATTATATTAGCTTCCCAATGACTAATTGGACTTTCTGTTATGGACTCGAGCTTAGAAGCTCGGGTCACGTCTTGGGTCAACCCCAGGTCCGGAAAGGGCGCGCATAGGGCGAGGGCTATACGCAAGCCACGCACAAACTCCACGCATACCGGTATAAAGCCGGATCCTATGTAACCTCTAGCTTGGTTCTTTTCTTCTCCTATAAGGATAATATTAGCATTGAGAACGCTTACGTGCAGTTACCCTAAGGCCAGTTCTTAACACTTCCTAACGTAAGGGTCCTAACAGGCTTTGTTAACGGGCTTATTGACAGGCTTGTCGTTGATTGATTGACGGGCTTGTTGATTAACAGGCTTGTTTGATTAATAGGCTTATTGAATGACAGGCTTGTTGATTGTTGATTAACGGGCTTCCCACCCCTCCTTAGGCGATCAAGAGAGGTAGAAAAATTTGTCTCGACCAGTCGCCAAAGAGTATTTTAGAAGTGACTTATTAGAAGAGATGGCTCCATAGGACGGCCTTATTTTAATAAAGGGAAAGCAGGAAGCTGCTACGCAGAGCTCCCTGCCTCCTAACCTCTGCAACACGTGCTTCAATCAGGGTGCTCCGCTTTCCTGATCAAGCTTCCTGGAACAAGGCACATAAGTTTTGCGCCCGTCTTCTCGTCAGCCGTCTTCCCTCCTCGTGTATTGGTCACAGACGCCACCGTGAGACACTGAATCCAATTTCTATGATCCCAAAAGCGTTGGAAGGGGAGGAGGGGGGGTCTTACTCGCGGCATCATGGTCTGACATGTTGTAGCCACCTCTGCTGCTTATTGCTCGTACAAACAAAAAAAAACATAGTACCCGCTCTTTGTTCTTTCGTCCTTCTTTTCCCATCACATACCTCTTCAAATGCTGCTTAGCCAAGATACTCGTGAGCGCCGACGGCGTCAAAATCAGGAATCCCAACAACGAAGAAGTATTAAAGATCAAACAGTCCTGCCGGACCTAGATGTTTTATGCTGACGAGAACTCTTCGTACCTCCTAGGACAGCGTCAGAAGAGGCCATCTAATACTAGTGTTATTGATGGTATCAACCTTCAGGCAGCACAGGCTCTCGCCGCTGCTGAACAAGATGTAATTCATACGCCATCTATTAGTCTGCCTCCTTCTCCACCTTATCCCGAATATCTACAGAAGTCGCATGCCCTGATGGGATGCTACCTTATGCACGATTCATCGTCACACCGACCACCACTACCACGTCACCATCAACAGCAACAGCAACAACAATCATATCAACCTGAGAGTTATTGTGCAGATTCTCATTCTTTGTGGCCTTTGTTGAGTCTGGACTTCGCAGTCAGCAAAGGAAATGAGCTAGAGGAAGGACTGAAAGAAAACAGCCACAACAACATGATGTCGTGCAACAGCTCGATACCACCGCCAGCACTATCCAAAACAGATGACTTATCTTCACTGCCATCTTTTCAGTATCAAAGCCCGGTATCGATCGGTAGTCTTCCATCGAGATCCAGCACTGGCAGTCAACATGCCGTGACCCATCGCAGTAACTATTCGCAAATGCAACATGAGCAGCTGGCGGCTGGATCGAATCAAAGAGTAAGTTTTGATCTTTCTTGCTTCTTCATATTACTCTCCCACGCCATTGCAAATCATTACAAAACTTTGGGTTTTTTTCGAACTCATTCCATTCATCCCGTCCTAATCCCAATGTTAGCGCAGTGACGCAGATGCACAGCCACTATCCAGCTCCGAGAGAACTAAGAGAACCCAACCCTCCCGGCAAGATGAGCCGCCAAAGTTCCGAGCAGAGAAATCAATTAAAGAGGTACAGGTTCTTTATAGACTGGGCGTAAAAGTAGGATTCTTGAGAAGAAACGACCAAGTGCGTGACTACCTTGCTTCTATGAGAAGGACATACCACAAAATACCCTTTCTAATGGACGACGAGGACGACGCTGAGAGTTCAGTTTGTACCGATCATTCTGAAGGCGGGAAGACTAATGAATGGGGTAGAATCCTTGAGAGATGAAGTCCGGGGCCCTTGTTCTCAGAGAAGTAGGGTTTTCCGTTTTCGTTTTTGACTTTGTACAAAAATGGGGAGAAATCGTCCGCAATCTCACTTGCAATGGAGAACATGAGGGATATTCATGAATTCTTATGCAACCTGATTGAGCACGTTTGTCTGTATTAGAGGGGTAGGTATTAAGAATTATAACCTAGAACAGGCATCAATCTATGCTTTTACCAACATGTGGTTGACAAGGTTGTGCATCATGCAATATGCTGTTCTACGTAACACCCTTTCGTTCGGAACAAATTGTGAATCTTTACAGGACGTCGGTTTTGAAGCCTACTTGCTGTTCAATCCCCACAAATCATTTGATTAGTTTTACAAAAGAATACCAATGTAATGCTCCTTTCCCCTTTGTCGTCAGCTAGTATCTGGCCAAGGAAGTGGAAAAAGTGCTGCGGTAGAAGGTCGTACATGAATCGAAATACCACAAACGCAGAGTAGCAAGAACCGCAACCCAAGAAAAGGCGCGACTCACGGAGCACTCGACCAAACGCCATCTCGGCCGGGACAAAAGTCCCCTCCATTCCTTATGTCGTACGTGTATTGAAAAAAGCTGCGCCAAGAAGTGTGCATTTACAGAGTATCGTAAGCCCCAAAGCAAAGGTGGTACGATTCCAGTCCTGACCCTTACCCTTCTTGGCCCCGCCAAAAACCCAGTGAAGCTCAGTATCATTCCCACAGGAGTCCACGCTGACAGCTTCGATCAGTTGAGCTCTCTTACGGAGTACATGCATGCTGACGAGTGAATCATTGTGAGCACTCCTTATCTCTTGCTTGGCTCTATCCCGGCCATTCAGCTTGCGCTGTCGGAAACGTCAGATGAGATTGTGGCGTCAAGACATTGTCCTGCCTCGCTGTGGTCGTGGGTGCTCGGTCTGTTTCCGAGCAGCCTAGGTGGGAGAATCTGTCAGATACTCCGTACACTCATCGGTTTCTCGACACATCAAAGTCGACCCCAACAAGGCAGACGTTTGTACGGAATAGTAGGGTGCTTATTTATTAGCGGGACAAGTTGTGGGCAAGGGAAGGGCGAAGGCTGCTTTACAGTCGCCACGGTCTGTTTTTACGCGAACCAGAGCTATACTGTAAAGAGGAAATACAATTACAAATGTACATTAATCAGTTTGGATCTCTGGCACACGATCCTTCCTGCCCAGCGTCGACAGGATATGTGTCCCTATTAGGATCCATTATCAAAGCTATGTCATTCGTTGACCAGATTCATGCTCGCTCAGCTCGTGAAACGACACAGCACTCTTGCTTTTGCGAAACAGGATACCAAAACTCGCAATGCATATAATCTTCTTCCACATCGGCCGATTATCCTTGTCTTCTTGATCCGTCACCTCCGTCTCCCCATCCGGTGACAAGTGAATATTGGCAGTCTTGGGTAAAAGCGACCGGGATGCCACGTATTCCACATGGCCGAATTGATTAGCATCAGAGTCGCCTCAAAGATGTAAAAATACACCTCGTAGCGCAAAAGAGGACTCAGGGACTGCAGAGTTGCCAGGTCGGTGAAATCCACCGTCGTGTTTCCCACGTGCTCCACGAGTCTGTAGATGCAGCGCATCAGTATCAATCCCATGCTGATGTACAAGACGATCAGCATGGTAGATACGCTCTTGGCGTGAAAGTTGGCTTTTCGGCAGCGCCGGTGAAAGATTCCGGCGAGAGCGACAAATATGACAATGACGACGAGCTGGATCACGAGGGCGGCTATTGTCAAGTGGCTCCCCAGCTGTTGCTGATCGGCGTCGGACGATGGATTGGAGCTCAGCGCCACCCCGATGGCATTCAAGACCTCGACGAGGGCCATCAATCCACCAAACGTCGCCAATACTCGTCCGGGGGCATGGGCGCAAAGTACGGGACGTAGTATAGTATGCGGCCGAGGACACGGTAGTTGGCAAGCTCAAGCAGTGGACTGACGTTGCATTGCAAAGACGCTTCTTGTTCAGCCGTTGTTCAACTTGAATGAGTACGTTCTTGGTGTTAATTGGCGGGGTTGCACTAACGGACACACGAAAATGAAGACCTGACTAAGAATATAGACAAGGAGGTTCTGGTCGTTGTATAGGTAATTCATGGATCCATATTCTCGCAGAGCGTAGCCAGCGGTGAACAAGACGGCGCAAAGGGGTGTAACCCGATAAGCTTCCAGCTTTCATATCGACTGCTTCAATTAGCGTACTTGATGACATATTTACGGGTTGAATTGAGGTTGAACTGAGCATGGTACGCACACGCATTGCCAGATGTGAGCAATTGCCGACAGAGCAAACGCGACGGTGAAAAAGATGGGCGCGGCTTGATTTGGGGCATAGACGAAGAGGCTATATAGAACTAGTCCGAGTTAACATTTCACGCGAGGCAGCGGAGGACAGGCATTCCGCGGTTCTGTCCCCGACGCAACAAGTAAAAAAAAAGGGGAGGGGGGGTTATCAGACTCTGCTTACTAGGCTCGCCGCTCGCCATTTTGAGTTTTGATCGAGGGCTCCAAGTGTGCGTATTGAACTCGACTTTTCTAGAGACAAAACTCGTTGTTGTTTCCTCTTCTTCCGACTGTCACGTTGATTTAAAGAAGAAGTAAGACTTTTTAACTATTTGCTCGGAATGAAAATTTCAAGTTTGAATTCTTGTCGTAACCCTAAGCCGTGCTGTGCACCATCTGGCTGGTGACACGACCAACAACAATATAGGCACACCACTAGTCCGAAAGAGGGTTTGAACAAAGGGCAAGTGGGGGCAAGTGGGGTGCGAGGCAGTTACGATTAGTTCTGGCAGACGCCCGGCTGCCTACAGCTGACGAAGCTAACCCCACACACTATCCCACACCGAGCACACCCAACCCAACTCTACGTACTCCGTACAGCCCAAGCCAATTTGAGCCGTCTGGTTAATTTCTCGCTTGCCACTGCCACTGTCCAGTCTTTAAGTTATGCAGTCTCAATTTCCTGGCCATGATGTTATTTCGATCAGTCACCCATCATTCACCCATCCGTCACCCATCCGCATCACCACGTCTGGTCTGTTCAATCTGTCCCCTTGGACGTTTAAACCACTATCGGCGTCTAGCTAACCCCATCAGCAGTCCCCGTTCTCTTCGGCATCGGACATGTCATTCATCTGTAGAACCGTTACCCAGCTACTGTTCTGCAGCGTCGCCTCCAACCTCTTTTCCACCTCCTTTCGCCCCTCTCCTCCCAACGGGACCGCGTCGACTCTATGCCGTCGCAGCAGCGTCAAAATAACAGCTGTATCTGACCAGGACAGACCCGTGGCCCCATGGCCCACGGGATCCAAGTTCCCTTTGGCGGATGGTAGATTCGCTGATGATGTGTCTTGTCGGAGGGATTGAGCCAACGTGATGGCCGGAACGCGTACTCGTCGCCATCATCTTCTGTCGTTGAGTCTCCCACCCAGTAAAAGGGTGGATCAATTCCTGTTGATATCCCTCTATACGGGAAGCAGATGAACAGCCACCGAGTTTACATAGATTCTCATGTTGGCTGGAACCTGCATATTGCCTGTCGGCGTTTGAAAAACTTGCGTTGATGCCGTTTCCCGATGCATGCGGCACACGGGACTGTAGAGTCTGAGGGTTTCGAACATGAAGGCCATGATGCGTGCGGCACGAGGGAAGAAAGACGTGCACTCCAAAGGCTCTATCCTTCTTCACCACCGTCATCAGCCGTTGTGAGCTCGTTCGTCGAGTTCCTCGAGTAGCCAGCCCTGCCACTGGGGATATCGTGCTAGCAGAACCACAGCATAGGCCAATAACGTGGCGGTTGTCTCAAATCCCGCGGCCGTAAAGATGGAAAAGTTGCTGATCATCTCAGCTTCTGAAAACGGTTGACCGGTGTCCTTGCCATCCTCGGACACCTCCATCAACTCTTCATAATGTTGCTCTTGTTGATCGAATCTGACTCCTCTTTTCCACTGATATTGGAAGCTCTTTTTGCTCCAGAATCGATTGGCTCCGCTTCAGAACTTCCATTTTCGCGCAACCAATTGATCTCATCATGGTATGTCCTGGCATTCACCTGGGCCAGTGGTTGAGAAGGCCGTGCTGTCCAAAGCTCAAGTTGGCCCATTCCCGCGAGCAAATACGACAGCCCCTTTCTGTCGGACTCTCCATTTCTGTTGTGCGCTGCGAATTGCTCAATTGGTCGAAGCTTCTCGTGAAACTACCAACCGAAGATGGTGAGTTTCAGTCGATTCCACACTCTTCGGGAACGATCTTTTCTAGACAGTGGTGGTTGAAGGAGCTAATATCAACCAGGGCAGCTGGGTTTGATCGATTGAAACCACCACCATCGGTAATCCAACGGTTCTGCCATTGATGATGTTTCGAATGAGGCTATAGAAGAATTGGTACAAGTAAGGTATAACTACAGCAATGACTACATTTGTAGCATAAGCCATGCTTGAATGTGTACGATGTGTTGTCTGAGATTTCTCATGGAATATACAGGGCAGTGGTAAGGTGGCCAGGTTTTTCACGAAACGCGAAGCTTGGCACAGTAAAGGGCGGGCATATCCAAGGAAGAAGCAACCAACAGTCAAGTCTCGACAGCCGAGGAATTGAAATCTGCGGAACTTTTCCCACTTTCTGAGTGCAAATCCGGAAAGTGGATGTTTGGAGCCTGCCCAACCTTCCCTTCACCGCGACCTCTTGTGGTGCGTTCATCGAATCGTGTGCAACGCTTCGTGAGACTTCCTAGTATGCATCGAACAAACGGATCTTTCGTCAGAGATCCGCCGCTTCTTGGCCGACTTCCCGTCGGATTTTATGCACATTGCACCCTGGAAAAGACGAACTAATCAGCCCTGTCTTACATACAGCTGACGCAGCCTCGTATATGAGTTGATGCTGACGTTCGACGTGGGAAATCCCTGCATGAGCACACAATGGACCAAGCTGCAGAACAGACAATAATATGAGAAACTCTGACGGCGCTGAATAAATTTGGGAATCCAACTACTTTGCTTGTGAGCACGCACTGGCTGATGCCTCCTTCATGCAGATATATATGCATTCTGACTGATTGAGACACGGAACTGCGCTTGCACGAATACGAAAGGAGGACTTTCCTTCCTATCATACAAATCTAGCACTGTAAAGGTTCGCGTCAAGTTGTGTGCAATATCGAAATAACACTTGTTTTGCTTGGCCACACTTTCAACCCAGCCACGAGCCGCTGCCTACCATATGAATAGCCCATGACGCCTCGCGATTTAATGGCGCCACCAACTGCTTCTTCTTCTTTTTGGATACATTATCATATGCCAAATCATACAACATGTCTCACGCCTTGCTGATACGAGAGAAAAGGGCCAAGCCCGGTACTAAACCCTATTACCCATTGCAACTCAAAGCCTTACCAAAGCCTACACCGGGTCCAAACGAGCTTCTAGTCAAGATTGAGGCAGCTGGACTGAACCATCGCGACTTGTTCATACGGGAAAATCTGTACCCCAACATATCTTTCAAAGCGCCCCTGCTCTGCGATGGCTACGGCACAGTCATTGAAGAAGGACCTGGCTGCACGGCCAACCTCCTTCACAAGCCCGTTATACTCACGCCATGTCGTGGATGGGTTGAAAGCCCGGACGGACCAGAGGACTGGGCCCAGTTCAGCGTCATGGGAGGCACGGAGCCACACATCCACTTGGGAGCTGCGCAGCACTATATAGTCGTGGACGAGTCCGAAGTCGAGCAGTGCCCGGCACATCTCACTCCAGCCCAAGGTGCTGCCATACCAACCTGTGGACTGACGGCCTGGCGTGCCCTTGTCGTCAAGTCGCAAAACGCCAAGCCAGGACACAACATTCTTGTCACCGGCATCGGAGGAGGCGTGGCCCTCCAAGTTCTCCAATTTGCTCTGGAACTAGGCTGCAACATCTACGTGACGTCGGGGTCGCAGGAAAAATTGCAAAGGCAGTTAAGCTGGGTGCCAAAGCTGGCGTGATATACACGGACGATGACTGGCCTGCTCAACTAAAGCAGAAGCTGCCGGCAGAACGACCATTCTTGGACGCCGTCATTGATGGAGCGGGTGGCGATGTCGTTATTAAAACGACTCCGATTCTGAAACCAGGGGTGTCATATCTAGTTACGGGATGACGGTTAGCCCCTGATGGACTGGTCAATGCAGGCTGTCTTGAAGAATGTAGAATTGAGGGGAGTACTCTCGGCTCCCGGGTGGAATTTAGTAACATGGTTGCCTTTATAGGGGAGAAGCAGATTGCGCCTATTGTTAGTCGGACTGTTAAGGGGCTGGATTGCGTTGATGCTATTGATGGGTTATTTGAGGATATGAAGGGAGGAAACAGTTTGGTAAGCTGGTTATTGAGATGTAATTTGGCGGACATGGCACTACAGGTTCATCTGTTGGTTCTGTGTCACGAGATGTTCATGTCGAAGAGCTGCGTGGTGGGTAATATTAATGAAATTAAATGGCACTGATATAAGAATTAGTAGGTCCATAATTCTGCGTCAACGTTGATCGACACCACGTCTTTCCAATACATGAGAATACAGATTCAAAGTCAAATTTCGAGTGAAATGCAATCGACTGCTTCCTCATTCTGCAACGATTACATTCGCTGCAAGTGCGACCACAATTTGTGTGCCAAGACAAAGCGGTCGTCTATTGCTCTCTGTTGTCCAGTGGAAGGAAAACACGGAGCAGACATCATGACGAGGCTCCTGCTCGTTTGTGATATTTTGGTCTGATGTGTGAAACGAAAGCGGATGTGTGGCTGAAGCTTACGATATTTACACTGGCTACTGCATGCTGACTTTGGCACGGTGTACTACTTTGCATGAGAGTCTTTTGTGCTGATATGCTGCATGCTGACAGATTCAGACCTACTAGGTAGACCAAGACGTCACACAAGGCTGGCTCAAAGACATGGATTTCGTCATTCATCCGGATGGGTTGATTGTCAGCCTCTCTTGATGTCACTTGCAGCCACTCATCCTGTCGAATTGCCAAGTTACACGGGGCAGCTCCCACTTGCTGACGCTGACGAAACGTCTTGTTTCATCCGGTATTGGCATGCCGTCCTACCGTGACCTCTTCGACTCACGAGCAACCCGGGCGATTTGCCACATAAGCATCTAGCTTCGAGATCCTTGTTCTCCGAGGTACTCCAGCTCGCGTTAGCATAGAAGGGTTCCCTCAAGCCTGCTATGAACACTATGCAGCAAATCCGAGAGTAAGACGCTCGTCTATGTAATCTTGATAGACGGGGACACAGTTTGTGGAGACATGTTGTGTGGCAAGGGGCAATTTGGAATTTGTCAACCGACTGTTTTGTGTGAATTTTGAGGCTCTCTCACCAATTCCCAAGGATATTGGTACTTTTGTATAGTATATTATAAAGAATGCATATAGATAGACCCGCGAGGCAAAAGAAAGAACCTTGGCCCAGCAGCACTAGTGATACATGAGCTCTTTTGTCCATTTCCACCACCCCTTGACTCAATACACCATACCATAGAGCAAAAGACGAGAGCACGCGTTCATCATGGATCATGATACCCCCATCGCAGTGATTGGTCTCTCCTACCGAGCACCCGGCATCGGCCGCAAAGGTCTCTGGGAGTTCCTAGAACAGGCCAGGTCTGCCTGGACCGAGATCCCACCGGACAGATTCGACCATAAGGCGTATTGGAAGCCCGGTGGCGATGACAAATCGGGAACGTTCCGAGCCGAAGGCGCGCACTTCTTGCCCGAAGACATTTATGCCTTCGATGCCGCATTCTTCCACATGAGAGCTGATGAAGCTCGCGCGTCGGATCCACAGCACAGATTGATGCTGGAGTGTGCTCTGGAAGCAGCTGAGGATGCCGGCAAGACCCTGCTCGACCTTGCGGGCAAAAAGATTGGTGTTTTCATCGGCTCCGGACAGCACGACTACTCGCAGCGCCTGGCAGACGACCACCACGCCGCCAACACGTTCTCGGCAACCGGCGTGGCATCCTGCATGGTCGCCAACAGGATATCGTACTTCTTCGACATTGACGGGCCCAGCGTCGCGCTGGACGCAGCGTGTGCGAGCAGCGTTTACGCGGCGCACCAGGCTGTCTCGGCTCTTCGGAACGGAGAATGCAACGCTGCGTTTGTGGGCGCCGCGGCGTTGTCGTTGCTTCCAGATGGGTGGCTCGCCCTCGAGAAGACAGGGGCACTCTCGTCACACG
The DNA here is from genome assembly GCA_023658505.1 of Epichloe gansuensis. NCBI lineage: Eukaryota > Fungi > Ascomycota > Sordariomycetes > Hypocreales > Clavicipitaceae > Epichloe > Epichloe gansuensis. The sequence continues at coordinate 366,688 of CP098283.1, forward strand.
GACGATCGTACTCGTATGATGAGAAGGCGGCGGGGTTTGGTCGCGGCGAGGGCGCGGCATGTCTTCTCATCAAGCGGGTAGATGACGCGATTCGCGATGGCGACCCGATTCATGCGGTGATTCGGAGTTCGGCTTGCAACCACGGCGGGAGATCCGAGGGAATCACCATGCCCAACGGCGCGGCTCACCGGAAGCTGTTGAGGACGGTGCATGAGAGAGCCGGGTTGGATCCGATCGAGACGCCTGTTGTTGAGGTGCGTGGATTTCCCATCCCCACAAAAAAAAAAAAAAAAAAAAAGTCGTTGGCTTCTTGTCATCGTCTCGTCGTCCTCCAACTAACCTGACTACGTCGATAGGGCCATGGAACTGGAACAGCAGCCGGGTAAGCCAGACACTTCAGTCTCGCATTTCCAGACCGAGAAGCAGAGAACGACTTAGGCGAGCTAACATTGCAAAGTGACCCCATTGAGGCAGGCGCCTTTGCCGCCGTCCTGGGCAAAGACCGAACTTCCTCCAATCCCTCTACATTGGGTCTGTAAAATCCAACTTTGGGTAAGTATTCTGGCCCTTTCCTGAAGCTAGAGAACTTGCCCAGACAGGTCTTTCGCTGGGAACAGTTTACAAGCTGACAACTTCGTATACAGTCATCTGGAAGGGGCGAGTGGTGTTCTCGGCATGATCAAGGCAATTCTCATGATCGAGCATGAGGTCATCCTACCTACCGCGGGGTTCGAAAAGATGAATCCCAAGATCCAAGGGCAAGACAAACTTGTAGTACCCGCTCACCCCATCCCCTGGCCCAGCAACGAACCAAAGCGGGTGATGGTGACAAACTTTGGTGAGTGGAGCTGCTGGCCTTTGATGTCTACCCAAGGTCGAGTTTCATGAGCAAGTACTGATCCCTAGAGGGGTAGGATTCGGTGGTAGCAACTCGGCGATTATTTTGGAAGAAGCCGCGCCATGGGTATCCAAAGGGTTGGTCTCGACCCGTACAAATGGTACCAACGGAGTAAGCAAAACGAACGGCGTACACGATGTAGGTGGAACGAATAGTACTCATTCAGCAACAAATGGTGCAAATGCCATCCGGCAAGCCAACGGCACAAGTGAAATCCATGGTCACAACAGCAGCATTAGGGATACTCGCCTCTTCGTGCTATCTGCGCGCACTGAGAAGAGCCTCGTCTCATATCTCGCATCTCTGGACGAGTATCTCGACGAGGCCCCGGACTCGAGCGACTTCATCCACAATCTCAGCTACACTCTTGGTCAGCGCCGCACACACTTCCAATACCGCATCTCTGTCGTAGCGGACTCGGTAGCTACTCTCCAGGAGAAACTGTCCGCAGCGCCCAAGCCAACTCGGGCCAAGGACCAGATCCTCGCGTTCGCCTTCACAGGGCAAGGCGCGCAATACGCGCAAATGGCTTCGGGTCTTTGGCATTATAAACCATTCGCCGACGCCATGGAAAAGGCCGAAGGACAACTGCGCGCAATCGGCGCAACATGGAGCTTGAAGGAGGAACTCGGCAAGCCAGAAGCCGACTCACTTGTCAATGACGCCGAGATCAGCCAGCCCTCCTGTACCGCGGTGCAACTCGCTTTGATTCAGCTGCTCGGGAGCTGGGGCGTCATCCCGGCCGCGGTAACAGGTCACTCGAGTGGAGAGATAGCCGCTGCTTTTGCGGCGGGATTGATCACGTTCGACGCAGCCATCGCCGTGGCATATTTCCGTGGAAAGGCAGCTGCCGTCCTGGTTCGAGACCAGGCCAAGAGCGGTGCCATGTTGGCGGTTGGTGTTGGCTTCGGAGAGGCGGAGAGACTTATAGAGAAGTATTCCAATGGCCACTATGCTACCGTCGCTGCCGTCAACAGTCCCAAGGCCGTGACTGTTTCAGGAGACCGACTCGCCATTGACGGCATTCGCAAAGCTGCGGAGGAGGAGGGTCTGTTCGTGCGCAAACTCAAAGTGCAAGTAGCGTACCATTCGCGCCACATGCAACAAGTGGCAGGTTCCTATTTCGAGGCCATTGAGCCTTTCTGCTCACCTACAGAACAATCATCACGGCATGTTTCCGAAACCCGCGATGACGCTCGCCCCATATTCGTTTCTTCAGTCACTGGAACCGCGTTGGAACCGCATGTCGACCGCCTCGATGCCTCTTACTGGGTCAAGAACCTGGTTCAGCCAGTCAGGTTCTTGGATGCTGTCCAAACCATCTTTACGCCCAAGAGCGGCAAGTCTACAAATGGCGCTGCCACAGTAAGAGATACCGTGCCAAGTATACTCTTGGAACTTGGTCCGCATGCTGCCTTGAAGAATCCAATCAAGCAGACGATAGAATCTATACAAGCGGAGAGAGGCCGGCAGACATCATCGTCATTCACATACCTCCCTCGCTGCTTCGTGAATCGAGCGACGTGGACGCTCTTTTGAACCTCGCGGGTGCTCTGTTTAACATGGGAGGGGCTCAAGTGCAACTGGGTCTGGTTAATCAGACAAACATGCATAACGCAAGTGTGGTCACCGGTCTTCCCGCATATGCGTGGGATAAGTCTGTGAGCTACGAAGTCAGACCTCGCGCCACTCACCAGAAACTTTTCCCTGGGGAGCCCTTCCATCCTCTTCTTGGCATGAGAATCGCCACAGATAGCGGAAAGCAGCATGTCTACAGACAAGTTTTTAACCTTGACGAGATGCCGTGGATTCGCGATCACATGGTAGCTGGCGTGGTCATCTTCCCCATGACGGGGTACATGTCCTGCGCTATTGAGGCAGCGAGACGAACTGTGGCATCTCCAGCGACATCTTTTCTCATTCAGGATTTCCACGCCGTGGCAAGGCTAGAGATTCAGGAAGAGGCGCCCGTGGATCTTGTCACGAGGATATGGCGATTCGCAACGGGAACGGGAGCCTTCTCTTCGACAACCTGGTCGTTTGAGATTTCGTCCTGGACAGAGGCAGCCGGATGGACCACACATGCGTACGGCCGGATTGAGCCTGAAACGGCAGAAATGACCACCGATACGCCCACACTGCAGGCAGCATTACGGGATGTAAACACAACTCCTGACCTGATTGAGTGCGACATCGCCCAAGCCTACGAATATGCAGGTGTGCGGGCCACAAGGTACGGCCCGACCTTCCGTAACTCTGTCCGGTTCTTTGAAGGGGACGGATACACGGTGTTGGAGCATCGCCTCCGTGATCTTGGCACATGGCAGCGACAACCCGGACCGTACGGCTCTCACGTCACCGTTGATCCGCCGACATTGGATGGTTTTCTGCAGGGAGGTGGTCCGCTTCAGAAAACGGATGACGGAAAAAGGCCAGCGCAGATGCCCAACCACATAAGTCGCTTCCGCATCTCCAATAGCATACCGTCGGACCCCGGACAGCGCTTCGACATCGTCACACGCCTGCTGGATTACGACGTCAAGGGCGGGCGGATGCAAATCAGTGTCGCTGCGTTCGCCAGAGACGCAAACGGATCACCGCTTACTCCCGTCGCAGAATGGGAGTCGGTGGCCTTCCGCTCCATCGGATCGGCCGACGAAGAGGCAGATCCTATGGCTGACATCCCCGATAACTGGATCTGGCAGTTGCTGCCTCGAATCGACTTCATGCGGCCCGAGGACGTTGACAAGGCGTTCCGCGTGGGGAGTTTCGAAGTGTCCCAAGTCACGCACGTGCGAGACCTGGAGACCGTGGCCGGGTACTACCTTTATCAGGGGTTGAAAGACACAGCAGGTGATGATCGTTCAAACCTGCCCTTTCACCTAAGTCGCTTTGTCGGCTGGGCAGAGCGATACATCTTCAAGCACCAAATCAGGTTTGACGCCGAACCGACTGCTCTGTTGGAAAAGGTCCGAGGTCACGATGCTCAGGGCCAGATGTTGTGCGCCGTGGGCGAGCGGCTTCCGTCCATCCTACGAAGCGAAATAGAGCCGCTTGAGATCATGCTTGCAGATGGTCTGCTCACACGTCACTACGAAGCAGACGTGGTGAACGAGCGCATGAGTAAGGTCCTCGGAGACGTGATTCTCAACTACTCGAACCTCGAACCAAACCTGCGCGTGCTTGAAATCGGCGCCGGAACAGCCGGTACGACACTGCCTGTGCTCGAGGCACTGTCAAAGACAACGAAGCAAGGCGCGTTCCTCGAGTACACCTTCACCGACATATCTTCAGGCTTTTTCGAAAACGCCAGAGCAAAGCTAGCAAAGTGGTCTCAGCGCATCACGTACAAGAAGCTGGATATCAGCCAGGACCCCTTGTCCCAGGGGTTCGATGCCGCCGATTTCGACGTCGTCATTGCCGCCAACGTGCTTCATGCAACGCAGAAAATGGGGACTACCATGAACAACCTGAGGCTTTTGCTGAAGCCCAATGGCAAGCTGGTTGTGTTGGAGGAAATCACCATCCAGTTCTGGCGATGCCGTTTGTCTTGCTTCCGGGTTGGTGGTACGCGGAAGACGACTACCGTGATCTCCAGGAGGGGCCGATGATTCCCACGGATGTCTGGAACCGCCTTTTGCTGGACACCGGTTTCTCGGGAATCGACGCCTGCATCCAGGGTGGGCTTGGGTCCAACGGCGAGACCATGAGCATCATGTGCTCCCACAAGGTGACCCAGCAGGAACAGACCGGGTCCATTACCATCTGCGGGCCGTTCGTCGCCGATGGAGAAGTGACCTTTGCCCAGGCAGTGGCCGATGCCATATCGGATCGCCTAGGTCTTCCAGTTGAGACGAAGCCCTTTGCCGAAATAGACGCGTCGAGCAGCAACTCATACTACATTGTCATTGACTCCGCTGACAACTCGCTACTGCGAGATGTCTCTTCCGAGAAGTTTGAGACGTTGAAAAGCTTGCTCGTCTACAATCAGGGACTATTATGGGTGATTCCCGAGGGCGACGTCCCCGAGACCAAGTTGATCAAGGGGATGCTCCGCACGTTACGAATCGAGGCCGACAACAAGAGTCTGCTTTCGCTCGACCAGGTGCCGCCCACGGAACAGGGCATCTCTGGTATTCTCAAGCTTGTTGGAACGCTGTTGGACGCCGAGATGACACTCGCTCAGGACCAGGACTTTGTGTGGCACGACGGCTCCATTCATCTGCCTCGCATGCGAATGCTCAAAGACGCCAAGGAGCATTTCGCCGTGGAGCAGCAGGTTTCTTTCCGCAAGAAGCAAAACATGTGGGACGGCGATCGTGCTCTCGAAATGACGATAGACGCAGCCGGTAGCCCCGACTCCATATACTTCCGCCGGACAGAAGCCCTGGAGCAGCAGCCGCTGGCCGAAGACGAGATCATTGTCCAAGTCGAAGCGGTAGGCGTGAGCCACCGTGATCTTGATCTCGTGCTCGGTGCCATCCCTTGGGCGCCGCCTGGATTCGACGGAGCTGGCAGGGTTGTCAGGGTTGGTTCTGGCGTCGCCGACCTGCAGGATGGCGACAGGGTCATGTTTCTTTCGTTGGAAGGCAGCGCATTCTCGACGTACAAGAGGATGCCGGCATGGCACGCTGCCAGGGTCCCGGGCTTCATCAGCAGCACAGATGCTGCCAGCATCCCCTTGCTTATTCTCTCGCTGTCCTGGCCCTCGTCCGCACTGCTCGTCTCCAGAAGAACGAGACGGTGCTCATTCATTCGGCGGCTGGCGCGGTAGGCCAGGCATGTGTTGCGATTGCGCAACACTTGGGCGCTCGAGTCCTTGCCACGGCGGGCACAGGCGAGAAGAGGGACTTTCTGAACAAGACGTTGGGCATTCCCTCGCACCAGATATTCTCTAGCCGTACAGCTCAGTTCAGAGACGGCATTCTCTGCGCAACGGGGGCAAAGGCGTAGATGTCATTGTCAACTCCCTTGGCGGAGAGCGACTGGCAGACACCTGGTCGTTGACCGCACAATTCGGTCGATTCGTGGAAATGGACAAGAAGGCCGCCCTTCAAAACAACAGCTTGCCCATGAGGACATTTGACAAGAACGTTTCCTTCAACAGCATCGATCTGCGCGAGCTCCATCAACACAAGCCAGACGAGGTCAAGGAAGTGTTCAATCAAGTTGTGCGGCTGATGCGAAGCCACGTCGTTGTCCCCATCAAACCAGTGACCGTCTTGCCAATGTCTCAGTTCTCTTCGAGCCTGCGCAAGCTCAGATCCGGTGAGAACACGGGGAAAATCGTCATCACATTGGGCCGGGACGAACACGTCATCGCGGAGAGTGCCTTGCGGCCGACGCCAGCCTCGCTCAGAGCTGATGCAACGTACCTCATCACAGGAGGAACGCGAGGTATCGGCATCAACCTGGCATACTGGCTGATTGAGAACGGAGCTCGAAATGTCGTCGTGCTGGGCCGCAGCGGTGGTTCCGGTCCCGAAGTAAAGAAGTTGTTGGAGCAATACCAAGGAACCGACGTTACTGTGCGCGCTTTTGCCTGCGACGTGGGATCTCGCGAGGAGCTCTCCACGGTTGTCGAGTCCATTCATGACCTCCCTCCTGTTCGTGGTGTAATCCACAGTGCTCTTCTTCTCAGTGTAAGTCTCCTTCACATACTCTTTCTACCTAAAACGTACAATTTTCAGGAGGTGACCACGCTGACCTTTTTTTCTTTTTTTTCTACCTTCCAACCAGGACAAACTCTTTGAGAATACAACCTACGAAGATTGGGAGATCGTCATGGGTCCCAGAGTCCGGGTGCATGGAATCTCCACGAGCTCATGCCCGACGACCTCGACTTCTTCATTGCTCTGGGGTCGTTCCTTGGAGACACTGGAAATGGCGGACAAGCCATTTACGCTGGCACAGCGGTAAGTAGTCTTCATGATGAACCCAGGCAACGACTAACTTTCGGGGGGGACATAGGCATTCTACGACGCCTTTGCGCAGTACCGCAGTGCCCGTGGCCAGCACACAGTCTCCATTTGCCTGCCCGTCGTCTTGGACGTAGGATACGTGGCAGACAGGAGCCTCAGCGACACTCTCCAGCAGACGCTCGGAGCAACGCTAACAATGGCCAACATCCGGACCATCGTCAAGGGCATCATCTGCAAGCTGCCCCGGTTCTACAACAACGGCAAGTCTGTCGTCTTCAAACTATACCTCGACAGCAAGACGGTGCAGGACGGACCATGGGAGTACATCCACCCCGTCCACTCGATCGAGCGCCTCAAGGCCGACAAATTAAAGGACAAGTCTGGCAGAGGAGGCGGCGCGGACATCTACTCAACCTCCTGGACGACGGCCGAAACCCCGCTCGAGGGCTTGACAGAAGCGCTCATCACTAAAGTCGCCGCCATGGCTATCATGGAGCCCGAGGAGGTGCAGCCCGATGCACCCGTGGCGTCGTATAACTTGGATTCTCTTGTTTCCGTTGAGCTGCGGAACTGGATTCGACGGGAGACGGGCGTGGAGCTGTTGCTGAGTGCCATTACGCAGGCGGCGAGCCTGCGATCGCTTGCTACGGAGATCCTGGACCAAAGGGTTGGTACAAAGTGAGGCGTGTCTGGATGAGCACAAGTCATGCAGTTGCTCTCATGTGCCTCTGGTGATGCTGAACCCCGCCTGTTGCGATCCAGTGAGCGGATAGTCTTTTTTTTTTTTTTTTTTGGAAAAGTCTGCCTCATCGTGAGTATCTGTGGTATGAGCCATCTCAGTGTGCAAATCGCGTCTGCTACTTGAGCTGGCCGGATGGTCACCTTCGAAGACGGGGCCAAATCTACCCGTGCGGCAAGTCTTTCCGTGCCATTTTCTCTTGGATATCACCTGGCATTGATGATGCGATGCCGAAAGCCGTTTTTTTATCTGTTGCTTGTGACGTGTGTCTGCTCGAGGTTGGAGACGTTGATCTGGGTAGGTCTCTGTTCTCGCTTGCCTGTGCTTAAGAGCTGTAAATAGTATCCGGGAGGTTCCAGGTGAGGAGCAACGTGATCGAAGCGAGCGGGCAATGTCTATAGCAAGACAGAGAATGTATCCAAGTTTGCCCTTCATTTCTGCAGGTCCTCGCAAAGACTGGCGGGATATGGAATAGCGCATCTTGACGTTAAACAGTCTGGATAAACTGCAAAGTGCTCCTTTGAGGAACCAGATTAACGAAAATCTCCTCCCCGTGCCGTCGAGAAATCAAAGTTAGCCCCCAGATCTGCTTGCAACACCGTTCGCTTACACAGCCCGCGATGCCCCGGTCACGCGAGACCTGCGTCTCAGAATCCAGCCTACTCTGTAGTCGCGTCGTGGTATCCCACGCCAACAAACGACGCTCCGCGTCAAGAGCAATAGCATCTCCATCCTGTACCACGTCAAATACTGAACTATGGACCAACCCACTCCTGAGAAACATGGAGCACAACCGTCTCACTGGCTATGCCGCGCATCCTTTCATCCGAGATGCTCAGCATGTGACGACCCCTTTCGAGGCCAACTTCCTCAGGCTAGGTACCAAGCCCAGCGAAGTAGAGGCTTGAGTTCCCGATACAAGGCCAGCATGCCGCTCGAGTGATGGAAGTTCATCTTGTAGTTATCCCCAGGGCGTCAACCCAAGCGCGACGACTATACAGGCCATTGTGCTTGCCATCCCCATGACGCCGTGAGAGCCCGCCGTCGGAGTCAGTTCGTCATTGACAACCACCATGTCTTCAACTTCCATCTTCCCAGCACGATACGAAGCCCAGTTGCTTCTGCAGTCGGTGCAAGCACCCACGCGAACTCCGCGATGGCTCGCGGGCATCATTGGCCCAGTCACCAGATGTACTGCTGGTTTGTTGGCCGAGATGGCACCCATGAGCTGAGCCGGGGGTCAATGGCCAGCCCTCCGTGGAGCTGAACTCGTCGCTTCACGGCATCAATGAGCTGGGGAACATTGGCGAGCTGGAAAGTAGGCACATGACTGAGCAAAAGAATGTCGTCGATGGTGGCATTACCTGCTCAACGGGGAGAACGTAAAGACAGCATTCGATCCAAATCTACTTGGAAGATCAGTTTGATTGAGTCCGCTCTCTTTCCCGTGTTTGCAGCGTGACAATGTCCCGAATGTGGCCAATGTGGCTGAAACACGAATAAGCTAATGCGCTGATGCTGATCACCACCACTTGACGACTGACTTCCCGTCAACTTCAACTTACCACAGTGAAACCCAGATTTGATGGAAGAAAAAAATACACATACAACACCGGGTATTCGCTGGTCGTCACCGACCCAACTACTAATCCAGCGCTCGCTAGATTATCCTAGGAGATCGGACGGGATCCTGATTTTTGCTAGCGGCTGTGGTCGTATGTAATTGGTGGAGATGCTGTTTTGGTTATGAATTCATCTTGCTGCGCCAAACCAAGTAGTGGTGACCGGCAAGAAGCGCTGTTACAACATCATAAAGATTGAGAAAGTTAGGGTAACTTTTAATAAGAAAAGTAACAATGAGTATAATTAGAAGATTAGAAGTTTTGATATTTCGCTAGTCGAATGTTAATTAATAGAGGGTTGGCATCTTTAGACGCGTCTAATTCTAAATATAGTATAGGTTAGTGGGTGCATGCTACCGCTGCCACGTTTGCGGCGCGGTGCCTTGCGGCTGTATGACTATTAGATAATCATTGGGTATACATGCCTATTGTCGGTCCGTTAAAATTCTAATTAGCAACCCTGAGGTTCTTTTCCACTTAACAATACTTTTAAAATGGATTCAAAATTTGACGACACGAAGCTCTTTGACTATACGGATACAGAACTTATCCAAATCATCAAGTCTTTTCCTAGCTTACCCAACTTTTCGAACGTTATACCACTATCTGCCAAGTGTTTGGCCAAGGGGTATCCAGGGGATGAGCTCGAAGATGCTGTGAGCGCTCAGAAATTCGCCTCTCAGCTTGGTATCCGTGTCCCACACATTCAGCGAATTGTCCCGGTTAACAATGCCTTCTACTGCATTATGGACCGGATTCCCGGGGCAACACTTGACATGGCGTGGCCGGGGCTTGGTTGGATAACAAGCCTTCGACTTGCCTTCCAACTTGGTCGTGTTGTTCACCGCCTGAGGTCGATCGTTTCAGACTCATCTGGATCACTACCAACAGGCAAATGCACATCATATTTTCTCGACGACTCCTTTGGTTTGCCACCCAGAGCAACTTCTCACCAGGTTAATGCGTTTTTGAATTTCTGGGCTAATTTTACCACTATCCGTCGGGAGGTTCAGAAAACGCCAGCAGAGCATGCGACCTGCCCGAGGCTAGTGTTTTTATGCAGTCGTCCATTTGTCTTTACACATCATGACCTAGCGCCTCGTAATATCATACTCGACCCTGATGGGCAGCTATGGATTATCGATTGGGATCATGCGGGATTTTATCCCAAGTTCTTTGAGTATGCCGGCATGTATAACTTCATTCCTAGAGCGTGGACTAAGTTCGCTATGTGGCGGTGGAATTTATTTGCCTGGATTGCGAGCGGGTTCTATGGCCGAGAATTGCAGTGGCTGAAAACTATAAGATCCAGGTTTACGCGCTTCCGCCCGGCACGTCGATTCAATATGAAAGCCGGCGGATATGCTGCTGTCGCCGGCAGGACTGACACAAGTTCCTGATGGACAGACCCAAGAGGCAAAACATGGTGGTTACACATATGATGCTAAAGTCTTTGCGCGTATACGTCTCAAGGATAAAAATTCTGAACCCAAGTCTAGCGAAAGGTTTCGCCGCTAACAGAGGATGAAAAAGTGCGAACTTGGCAAGGGGTGGTGACGTTATCGTTGATGGAGAATCCCAGATTCGCGAGCTTCACACGACCATTTTCCGTGACAGCTGAAGAGGTTGCGCACAACAGCAAGGTCAAGCTTAGGAAGAAACAACGGCGGTGGAGCAGTCTAGACAGGGTGATAAGGTGCGGGTACAGTGAAAACATGACAACCGGGTTGGCCGACGGATGAAGCTATATAAATACCGAAAAGCAAAGCTAGATGGTGACTGTCCTTGTCTCCTCCATTGCAACGTGCCTTCTGTACGCCATGTCCCCTGCTCGAGTTGAGCCCATCAGAGTTCCCTCACACTTATGCGCAAATAATGCAGAAATTTCCCTAGAGGCCTGTTCCTTTCCAACTGCTCATCGCAAGGAGCAACGCTCTCAGCGTGTTGCAACAGCGCACTCATGAAAGAGAAATCAGTGTCGCAAGTTGGGCACTGAAAGTCAAAGTCTGGATCATCCGAGGTGTATCGCCTAGACTGATAACATTCGAATGCACGCTCGGTGACATATTCCCCATCTGCACCAGAATGGCAGGAGCCCGCTTCGAGGTGCAATACCATGGCCGAGTCAGAGATGAATGCCCTAGGGCAGCCAAAACACTCAATGGTCTTCTCCGCGTGGGTTTTTGGTGCTGCAGTACTCAGCTGATTATCATGTCTAGAAGCAGGAAGCAAGACTCACATTCCTCAGATTCGATTCGGAATTGAAGCGTTTTCCGCATTCCTCGCATTCGTGATGTACATCTACGTCGTGCTGATGGAGCTGCGTTGAGCTGCCGAACCTACGATCACACTGTGCGCAGATGTGATGTTTGGCTGCCAAATGCTCGGCTAGCTCATCCTCGTCGTCGAAATCAGGCTCGTGGGAGCAGCTGTAGCAGATATGGTGTCGGGAAGAGTCTGCGACGTGTTGCTGCTTAGCTCGGGCGTGTGGAAAGTGTCTCTGGCAACGTGAACAGTAATAAGTAAATGGGGTGCTTGCCTTCGAGATGCTGTTCGAGTGCGCGGGGGTAACGAAGGATCGGTCACAGGGCTCGCAGTACTCCATCCTTCCCTCCTATCCGTTCCAAGGCAACCTCTTGTTTAGTCGGCGATCGCAGAGTCTCTAGTTGGTGGAGGAGAGATGCGAGAAGCTAGCTGCGGGATAGGGGATGATGATGTGGGCTTGTAGGTTTCATGCACGCCGCGTTGATCTACAAATTGCCATGGGCTACAGGTCTCATATGTTGAGGGTTGCGAAGAAAAAGCAACATGTTGATTGACTAGCTAGAGGGAAATCTATGTAATACGAAGAAAAGGAAGCTATATAAGCTTCAATTATCAACAACAGACTAATAATTCATCGGAAAGTCTAATCGTGCCACGCCCCACTTCCTTTGGCAGTCGGGTGTCGCCCGGGCGATGCACGGACAAGCACGGATATCGTGAAATCCGTGCTTACACGAGCGTAGGAATGTAGATAACGCATATAACTAGAGCTAGATAGGCTCTTTCCTCTATAAAAGGGATGCTTATAATCTCTCTTTTATAACTAGATAATTATAATCAATTCTATCTTCTTTATAACTGTCAAGGCTTTTGGCTTGGGAGTGAATAACAGAGTGAAGGTTAGATTGAAGTGTCGTAGCTATTAATCTGCTAGCTAGGGGTAGGTGCTTAAAAGGTTTAATCTCTAGCCCTTTCCCTTCGTTTATAGGAAAGCCCCTTTAAATAGCCCATAGCTCTTACGTAACTAGCCTATAGCTAGCCCTTAGCTCTATGCCTCGCTAGGTTCTACCCTTATAGATACTATCACTACCCTTATAGATATTATTACTATTCTGCTCCTAATATAATACTCCCTCTTACTATAATTATCCTTAATCGCATTAAGATACTATCTTAGGGTTAGGTTATAGCATAAGAGTTCCTTTATTACTACTTACTATAGTGATTTTTATAAAGTAATATAGTAATATTAATAATATTAGGCTATATTAGCCTTTTTATAGTAACCGCTTACTAATAGAAGCTAGGTTATAGTTACTTCTTAACTTTCTCTTTATAGGTTATTCTTCCTAAGAGATTTTTCCTAACTAGACTAGTTAGCGTGATTTTTAATTAGCTTAACTCTATAAGGTATAGATTACCCTACTCCTTCTATTTTCTTTTAAGCTTATAGTAGTAGCCTAATAAATTTATAGTAAGCTTATAGTAATAACTTATAAATTATAGTAATCTCTATAAATACACTAGTTATAATATATAGAAGATTCTAGTTAGTATAACTTAGATTAATCTAAGGTACCTAAATTCCTATAAGAAAGGGTAATTTCTCCTTTCTTTTCTCTCTTTTCTTTCTTTTCTTTAAGCCTCTTATTAAATTATAAGTCTCTTACTAATATAATAGCTACTATAACACTACTATTATATAATATTAATTACTAACTATTATAGCTTAAGCTATTATATCCTATACTACTACTATTAAAGATCTTACTATTAAGCTATCCTATAAGGAAAGAACCTTATAATTATTAAAAACTATATAAGTTTACTACTTTTTATTACTTTTTATTACTAACTTAGAGCTAGTTTAATAAAAATTCCTTATATATATTATACCTAGTGATTAGCTATTTAGAATATAGCTTTAAGGGATAATAATAAAGATAAATAGCCTTAGTATATTATAAAGGAAAGCTTACTCTAACTAAATATAATTACTTCTCTAGTATAAACTTACTACTAGCTTACTACTATTACTACTAATATTTAGCTTTTTATAAGTAATTCTCTAAAATACTATTATTATACTTAAAATAATAAGACTTATATTAGGGTAAGTTAAGCCTTAAGGGATTACCTCTTAATAGCTACTAACTCCTTACTAGTGTTCTATTTAAATTATAAAGCTATATAAATAGCTTTAGGATATTCTTTATAATCTTCTAGAACTATACTATATTAGTAATATAAGTACTCTCTAGTTTACTGCTTTAATATTACTAATATACTACTAGGAGTTTATATAAGCTAAGAAGAAACTTTATAATACTCTTTTAGCCTTAAAAATACTAATAAATATAGGTAAGCTTATTATACGTGTCTTATAGCTAAGGCTTCTTAAGAAGTAAAGTATAATAAACACGCTACTTTCTTATAGCTAATTAATATTATTAATCTAGAAACCTAGATTAAGATTACTAATTATCTTTAGTTTATAGCTACTTATAGCCTTATAGTTAGTACTATTAACTTCACTGCTTATTCTTTACTAACTTACTGCTAGTTTACTATTACTTAAGCTACTCTCCTATATATATTAGACCTTTAGAACTCCCTAAGGAATTATAAGTTTAAGCCTTTAGTAATAATAAGTCTAAGGCTAATAAAGTTAGGAATTATACTAAAAATACATCTAAATATGTCTCTAAAGTCTAGCTATTAGATAGCTATAAGTCTATGCTAAGTTTTTACTTTAAATATAAGATTTTGTTGGTATCACAGGTGCCTGACGTCAGGATCGTAGCCTAGGGAATAGGAATTTATCTTCTATTCTAGGCGTTATAATCAATTAGTTATAGGTATGTGTAGAAGAGAGGAAAAGAGAGGCTTTTTCGGATTGTGAGAAGTGGCCATAAACGTAGTGCGTTTTTGTGGGTTACATAACTTATAGGCCCTTAACTAATCAGAGGGCAGGCTAATGAGTTATAGGTAGGGCTACCTCTTACGAACGCGCGTTACGCGCGCCCTCGCGGCCTAACCTTTTGCTAGGTAATTGCGGCTATGTGCTGCGATTAATATTATACTTATTCTAACATTAGAACCTCTTTCTTTTTAACACAATTATTAACGCATAATATTAATCTAAGAAGGGAAGATATAAGGGATTAAATAAATATATTACATAAATAAAAGAATTAATAAAAGAAATAATAATAATAGTCCCCTTTTCCTCCCCTATGCGCTACTAGCTTTAGATAACTAGCTTTTCTAATTACTTATCCTTCTTCCTTATAGAAGGCTGCCTTTGCCTTCTACCCTTGCCTACGCTCCTTCCTTTAACTAGTGTAGCATAATATTAGATTATATTATAAGGGGAAGGTTACCTATAATCCCTCCTATCTAAAGGTATAATATTAGATTATCCCTCCCTATAGCCCTTTATTTAACTATAATATAATATTAAATTACATTCCTAGGGAAGATTACCTATAATTCTTCCCCTTCTAAAGGTATAATATTAAATTATACCTTCCTACGCCCTCTTACACTCCCCCTCTTCTCCTCCTTACTATAGAGACTTAGAAGGGTGCCCCTTCTAAGGCTATAATTCTATACCCTTTCTAAAGCTATAATTCTATGCCCCTTCTAAAGCTATAATTCTACTATCTCTAATCCCTTAGCCTATACCCTATATAACTATGCTATACTTAGGGCACCTTATCTAGTGCCTCTAGCGCTAGTTTTAGCATAGGCTTAGGCATAGGCTTTAGCATAGGCTTAGGCATAGGCTTTAGGGCTCTAGTCCCTTACCTCTTTATAGATAGTGCTAGGTTTAGGTAACCTATCCCTTTATCTAGATTATTACTATATTACCTATAATAAACCTCTCTAGGGCTTTATTAGGCATTACCTTTATAAATATATTAGCTAGGTTATCTTTACTATTAATCTATTAGATCTTATAAAGCTTATAGTGTTTATATAGTAAGTATAAATCTATATAGACTATAATTAGGATTTCTAGGAGGTTTAATTAATCTATAATAATCTTTAACATTATTATAATTATATAAGCTATATTAATGCCTGCTACTATTCTATAGACCTCTAAAGTAAGTATACTTCTTATAACTCTCTTACTCTTTATTAAGCTATAGTATATAATATTGCCTTATAGTGTAAACTTACTATCTTTATATTCCTTATTAGCTAGGATAAGAATATAGCCTAGTTATAAGGTAAGGTCTTTATTATTAGCAAATAATCTATTAATAAATATAAATAGCTTTGCTCTTTTAAGGTTAAGGGGTATAAAGATTAATCCTTAATCTAGGTAGTTTATTTGCTACTTAATATAGTAATTAAGTCCCTTAATATTCTTAGTTATTAGTTCTTAATACTATATAGTAACTAATAGATTAAAGCTTACCTTAGGTTAGCAGATTAAAGCGATATAAGCACTACAGGCCCTTTATTCTACATACTTCTTTTCTAGCTTTTCTAGTAGGATTAACTATAGCTTATTACTTTACCCTTTTGCTATATCTTAATAGTATTATTAGTTAATTAAATAATTCCACTGTTAAATATAAGGGAGTTATTAGGCTTAATAAACTACTTTGGTTTTATAGCAAATTTAGTGGTAGCTAGTTAATCTTCTTCCTATTAGGAGAATCCTTTATCTAATAGGCTAAGGGTATTGTTAGTCTATATTCCTACGTATCTAAAGTAAGGGCTTTTAGCGGATATAACTAATAAGCATAGATTATAGCTTAATATTATTATCTAGAGCTTTTCTCTATAGTGCTTATAGTAAGTTACTTACTAGTGTGTGCTAGCCTTTGTAATTCTATAGAGAGGCTTAATAACTCTTATAATTATTCCTTTAGGGTGCTAATTACGAATTTAGATAGGGAGTTAGGTAAGGATTATATAATTTAGAAGCGTTTCTAATTATATATATGCCTATATAATATCTTAAATCTATAGGAGAAATCCTTTTATAAGAAGAGAAAGGGTAATTATAAGGATTAATTATTAGCTTACCCTTTAGATTATTAGGGCTTACGTAAGGATTACTTGCTTTGCTTTATTACTAAAGCCTTAGATTATAAGCCTTAATTTCTTATATAGCTAACTTATTTTTCCTTTAACTTTATTAATAATATAGGAATTAAAGATTTAAATCCCTTAGTGCTTCTTTAGATTAAAAGCAATAAATTTAAATATACCTTAGCTAATTAGGGCATTAATCTTAGCCTTTATTAAGAGCTTAAAAGGTTTGCTAGGAGTTATAATTATGCCTTTCTTATATAATTAAATTATAAGCTTAAGGTCTGCCTTCTCCTTACTTAAGATAAATACCTTAAGGTTATTTGCCTAATTAATAATTATAAGAGGGTTTTTATAGTCTTCCTAGCCTTCTTTTTAGAGAGGCTAGAGGCATTATATTATTAATTTATACCCCTTACTCTTCCCCTTTAATTACCTCTAGGTTATTACCTCTTACTAGTAATAGCCTTTCCTTACTTAGATCTTTATTATAAGGCTTAATAGAGATTAACCTAAAGACCTTAGGACCTTATAGAAGATTAAGGGTATAGCTCTCTCTATCTATTATAAGGAGCTTATATAGGCCTTACTATCCTTTATACTCTTACTAGATAAGAACTAGTAATATAAGTAAGAGGTTAAGGGTTAGTAAGGTATTAGGACTATTCCTTATAGTAAGGGCTTCCTTAACCTTATAGAGCGTGTGTAACCTCTTAATCTCCTTTATTACCTTTTATACTATAAGAGCTTATTACTTAATATTAGGTAAGGGAGGAGAATTATTAATTATTTAAGGGTAGGTACTAAAGATAAGAAGGGTTAGAATAATGCTATTTAGTCCTATAGTATTATTAAGGGCTTTTATAGCTATTTATAGGGCTATAGCTTTAGGTATTAATAGGCATTTACGTTAGATAATATTATAGGCTCTTTAGAGTAGCCTATAGTATCTCTTAACCTTACTAATACTATAGTATGCCTTAATAAGGACTTCTTTAATTAAGATTAATATTAAAGCTATAAATTAGCGGAATTCCTTGCTTCTAAAGGTTATACTAGTATTAGTTATAATCTAGTCTAGAGGACCCTAGTAGGTATTAATCTAGTAAAGGCAAAGAGCTTCCTATATTACCTTTACTATAATATCCTTTAGGAATCTAGCTATATTAAATATAGTAACTATATTAATAGCGTGGAGAATAGGGTGATTGCTATTTAGATACATAATATTCACAATTACTTTATAGTTAAAGTTATATTTATCCTTTAGGGTAAATTTAAAGCAATATAGATTATCTATATTTAATTAGCATTAGTGGCAGATCTTTGTTAATTATCTAATAGTTTTAAAATCTACCTTATAGCCTAATTTAGAAAGCATATTATAAAGTTAGCGGATAGAGGGTAACTAAATTAGTAATATAAGCGCTATAGTTCTATCTTAGTTAAATAACTCTAGGTAATTAATCTCTCCTTTTGCAGAAGCATCTAAGGATGCTCCTATTTATGGATAATAAGGACCTTAATATTACCTTATTAAAGGATATTCTAAGAGATATAGAAATTAATCTTTAGGTAGTTTATATTTACTAAATATAGTAAGAAGGGAGTGTTTATAGGCATTATATAAAATAGGATAATGCTAAAGGGAGTAAGCATATTAATTAATCTAATTAAGGGATTAGCTTACTACTTCTAAATTAAATTATTACCTCCTAGCTCTAGATTTATTAAGCTAGATCTTAGGGATTAACTATTATAGGGTAAGGAATTAGGGTGCCTTACTAATAAGTAACCTATAGCCCTAGTATTAGGGATAATGCCTTAAAATATACCTAAGGAGTAATAATCTTTAAGAAAAAGGTAGTTAAGGCTTCCTTTAGTTATTAGAGATTAAATAGATTCTCCTTTATAAGGGTATAGGTAGCTACTTAATTTATAAGGATCTCTATAGTTATATAGCTATTAATTATTATACCTTATATAAAGAAGCTTATTAATATCTCTTCTTTATTACTTTCTCCTTTAAATCTAAGTTCTATTATATAGGTAGAGATCTTATTTTCTTTAGAAAAAGTAATATTATTCTCTTTACCTTTATACTAAGTAAGGAAAGCATTATAGGAAGAGGTTATTAGTTCTATAAGGTAGTGGTTCTTAAAGTATTAATATACCTTCTTACATTTCTCCTTAGAGTGTTTAGTTAACTAATAGCCTTCCTTATTATATATATAATATTTCTTTATATGTAAAGTGCCTTTATTGCCTTATAATTATAATTATCTATAATAGGCTTCTTTACTATACCTATTATACTTATAGTTAGTCTAATACTACTCTCTTATATTAGGTATTAATAGGAATTAATGCTTCTTATTTAATTCCTTTATAGTTATTCTTATTAATATCCTTATATATTTATAAAATAGCTAGAGGTTAGCAGGAGGGTTAATAAGGTAAGTTTTACACTTAGGTATACTATAATAAGCAAAGATTAATTAATTCTAAAGTGCTCTTTTAGATTAAGTAATATCTAGAACTACTTATTAAAGGTTTATAAGCTTTATTATAAGTTCTTTAAAGTAATTAATCTTTAGCTTATTTAGGTTTTCTTATATAATCTAGTATAGCTTAGTATTTTACTACTTAAGGAAATACCTTTACTTTATATTATTAGTCTTAAACCTTCTCTTAATATAGCTAATAAGAGTTTTAAGGTCTTAAGGATCTCTAGCTTATATAGATACTTATAATAGTATATTAAAGCCTTCCCTTTAAGTATAGCCTTAAGGGTATACCTAGCTTTATAGGGTTTAATACCTAGTATCTTATATTTCCCTTAGAAGATTATTAACTTTAAGTTAAGAACCTTATAATTATCTATGCTATATTAAATATTACTTATATAAAGCTTTATAAGATTAATTATTTACTTTAGTATAGGTCTAGAGGAAAAAGTGCTCTTAGAGGTATAAGAGAAGGGATTTCTTATCTTAATAAGGGATACCTTTAATAAGGGCTTTCTAAGGATTATTATATAATTAGCCTAATAGGGTTAGACTTAGGGAATATTATTAGTAAGATTATAGGATTCCTAGATTGCTTTATTAATAATATTATAACCTTAGTCTAATTAGAGGGATTAGAAGGAGGTTATTAAGGAAGTCTTAGTCTTTAATATGTTTTTAGAAGGGTATATACTTTCTTATAGCTTCCTATATCTCTTCTTCTTACTAATCTTAGAATTCCTTATAGGTAGTAACTTCCTTAAGCATTACTATAATCTTCCTATAGGCTATTATATCTATATATATGCCTTAGAAGAGAAGGAAATTACGTAGATACTTAGTAATTACTTAGTCTATAATTATAAATACCTCTCTTATCTATTTATAGAAGTCTTTAATAAAGTTAGTAAAGAGACTTCTAGTAATAAGGCTTTAAGACTAGTATGCTACTATCTTAAAGAGGATATAGGCTATAATAGCCTTAGGATTATTACCTTATTTATTAAGATTAAATAATTTTACTATCTTTAATATCTTAGATATAATAAAGTCTTATATTTCTAGGGAATATATCTTAGGAGAGGGTTATTAGGTTATAAACCTTTGCCTTTTTAGTCTCTCTTAACTTTAGTGCTTTCTTTAGTATTACTAAAGTTAGGGCTAGAGAGAGAGGCTTTTAATAGTTCTCCTTATTAAGGAGCTTTTAACTTTCTTATCTCTATTATAGGAAGATAGAATAAAGGTATAGTATTAGTTATATAATAGGTTAAAGGATTATAAGCATAGCTATTATCTTTATCCCTTAGGGGTTCTTAGGATTAGATCTTAGGAGTAATAAGCTCCTTTCTTATTATAAGAGAATGCCTTCTAAGGGTTAGGTATATAGTAAAATACGCTAACTAAGTAATTAAAAATAGGTTAGACTAGTTACTAACTAGGCCTTAATCCTTTAATAGCTTTAAAGTCTTTATAAGGTCTTAGGATTAGATCTTAGGAGTTATAAGGCTCCTTTCTTATTATAAGAGAGTGCTTAGACTTCCTTAGTATAACTATATATGCTTTTAGTAGCCTTCCTATTTTATAGGGTAGGTTTATAGTATAGCTATCTCTTCTAATTAACCTTACTAATTTATAGTTAGGAAAAACTATATAGTTATTTATAAAGTTAACCACTAATTAGTATTAGTATTATAGGTGCCTAATATTAGGATTATAGCCTAGGGAATAGGAATTTATCTTCTATTCTAGGCATTATAATTAATTAGTTATAGGTATATATAAAAGAGAGGAAAAAGAGGCTTTTTTAGATTATAAGAAGTGGCTATAAATGTAGTGCGTTTTTATAAGTTACATAACTTATAGGCCCTTAACTAATTAGAGGGTAGGCTAATGAGTTATAGGTAGGGCTACCTCTTGCGAACGCGCGTTACGCGCGTGCCCCTCGCGGCCTGACCTTTTGCTAGGTAATTGCGGCTGCGTGCCGCGATTAATATCATGCTTATTCCAACAGATTTATTTAGTAGTCTAAATTGTTATTAAGTGAATTATTTCCTAATTAAATCGCTGCAATCTAACGATTATTTTTAAGTTATAATTAAGAGTTAATTAAGCAGCTAGAAAGTTAAGATTTAGCTACTTAGTTACCGCTTATAATCTTTAATAACTTCTTTTATTATAAAGTCTCTCTATAGTACCTACAAATTCTTAGAATTATTGTAATTCTTCTATTTTACTAAATATTTGCGCTGTTTACTATTATATTTATAAGCAATAATTCGTTTAACTTTAAATTCCTCTTAATCCTCTTTAATATTATCTTATAGTAAGGTTATTTTAACTATATTACTTAGATTTCCTCTAAAGGTTCTAGGCTTATAATATTAAAAACATTATATAAGCGTATTCCTTTAGGTAACTTTAATTAATAAGCTAAACTATAATAGCTAACTTCTTTTTAATCTTATATAGTCCTAAGTACTTTATAGCTAGCTTTTAGCTAGGGTATTATAGATTAATATTCTTAGTTAAGAGTAAGATATAGTTACCTATATTAAACTTTATTAGCACTCTCTTTTAATTATAATACTTTTTCTATAGGGCCTATAAGTAGCTTAATAGCTACTTAATCTCTATATACTTATACTTTAATTCTAAAACTCTATTCTTAGCTTAATTATTAACTATTAGAATTAGTATAACTACTTAATCTAGTCCTCTTAGGTTATACCCTTATAGCGCTTCTATAGGTATATAACTATAACTTATATATATGCTTATATTATAAGCAAACTATGCTATCAGGAGATAATTAACCTAATTAGTCTATTTTACGTATATAAATACTCTTAAATAGTGCTCTAAAACTTAATTTAAGCGTTTTATCTAACTATCTATTTATAAATAAAATATAGTGCTTAATCACTACTTTATTACTAAGAGGTAGTAGAATATTCTCTAAAATCCACTAGTAAATATTAAACCTTAGTTTATAATAATACCTTCTAAGGCTTTATAATCTTTAAAAATATATTCTAGGAAAATAGTTACTAGTCTATTACTAGTTAACCACATAGATATAGGGATATAAATACTATATTTTATAAATCTATTAACTATTACTAAGATTATATTATATATTTTACCTTACTAATCTTTAACTAGTAGGAGTCTAGTAATAAAATCTATTAATAATTCTTAAAAGGGTAATCTAGCACTAGTAGTATAGCTAGCTTACTATAAGGTTTATATATTTATAGTTTTAAAACTTAATAGCTAATATAAGTATATATATATACCTTAATATCTCTTTTTATTCCTAGCTAAAAATATTAGTTAGTAACTTATTAAAGAGTTCTAGTAACCCCTTAATACCTAGTAGTAAGGTTATTATAAATTAGTAATAGGATTTCTTTTCTTATTCCCTATAGGATAAAAACTTAATTTTTAAATATTAATAGCTTAAAGGGTCTAATAGACTATATTTATAATATATCTAGGTTACTGCTTAATAGTAATGCCCTTTTCTTTATAATAAAGGTATCCCTTTATTATATATCTAAAATTAAGACTTAGATTAAGGGCTTTAATTCTATATCTTCTATAAATATAGTAAGGTTTAACTTAGAAGAGGTTCTCTATACCACTAAGACCCTAGCTATAATGTATTTACTAGGTTATAACTCCTTAGCTAGCGAATTTAGTCTTATATATAGTCTATTCCCTACTATAATGCCTATATTAAGCGTATTTAGTCTAATAGGCTTCTCTAAAATTAATAAGACCTTAGCTATTATATTACTACTAGATAGTAACTCCTTAGCTAGTAGGCTTAGTCTTATATATAGTCCTCCTATACTATAATAATATCCTTAGAATATATCTAGACTATTAGGCTTTTCTAAAATTAATAAGACCCTAGCTATTACACTACTACTAGGTAATAACTCCTTAGCTAGTAGGCTTAGTCTTATATATAGTCCCCTTATACTATAATAATATCCTTAGAATATATCTAGACTATTAGGCTTCTTTAAAATTAAGGGGACCCTAGCTAATATACTACTACTAGGAGTAACTCCTTAGCTAGTAAGTCTAGTCTTATATATAGTCTACCTAATCTAGTTAATAGGCAGGGGGCGATTTTATAGAGCGCTAGATATTAATAGTTTTATTATAGTGTTCTTATAGCCTATTATCTATAAACTAAATACACTATATTATCTTAGAGCACTAAATACTAGTAGTTTTATTATAGTATTCTTATAGTGTTGTTGGAATAAGCATGATATCAATCGCGGCACGCAGCCGCAATTACCCGGCAAAGGTTAGG
Source organism: Epichloe gansuensis (assembly GCA_023658505.1). Lineage (NCBI taxonomy): Eukaryota > Fungi > Ascomycota > Sordariomycetes > Hypocreales > Clavicipitaceae > Epichloe > Epichloe gansuensis. Next base: position 390,022 of record CP098283.1, read on the forward strand.
CCGCGAGGGGCACGCGCGCAACGCGCGTTCACAAGAGGTAGCCCTACCTATAACTTATTAGCCTGCCCTCTAATTAGTTAAGGGCCTATAAGTTATATAACCTATAAAAACACTACATTTATAGCTACTTCTTATAATCTAAAAAAGCCTCTCTTTTTCTCTCTTTTACACATACCTATAACTAATTAATTATAATACCTAGAATAGAAGATAAATTCCTATTCCCTAGGCTATAATCCTAATATTAGGCACCTATAATACTAATACTAATTAGTGGTTAACTTTATAGATAACTATATGGTTTTCCTAACTATAGATTAGTAAGGTTAATTAGAAGAGATAGCTACACTATAAACCTACCCTATAAAATAGGAGAGCTGCTAAAAGCGTATATAGTTATGCTAAGGAAGTCTAAGTACTCTCTTATAATAAGAAAGAAGCCTTATAACTCCTAAGATCTAATTCTAAAACCTTATAAAGACTTTAAAGCTATTAAAGGATTAAGGCCTAGTTAGTAACTAGTCTAACCTATCTTTAATTACTTAGTTAGCGTATTTTACTATATACCTAACCCTTAGAAGGTATTCTCTTATAATAAGAAAGGAGCTTATTACTCCTAAGATCTAATCCTAAGAACCCCTAAGGGATAAAGATAATAGCTATACTTATAATCCTTTAACCTACTATATAACTAACACTATACCTCTATTCTATCTTCCTATAATAGAGATAAGAAAGTTAAAAGCTTCTTAATAAGAAAAACTATTAAAAGCCTCTCTCTCTAGCCCTAACTTTAGTAATGCTAAAGAAAGCACTAAAGTTAAGAGAGACTAAAAAGGTAAAGGTCTATAACCTAATAACCCTTTCCTAAGATATATTCCCCTAGAGATATAAGACTTTATTATATCTAAGATATTAAAGATAGCGAAATTATTTAATCTTAATAAATAAGGTAATAATCCTAAGGCTATTATAGCCTATATTCTCTTTAAGACAGCGGTATACTAGTCTAAGAGCCTTATTACTAGAAGTCTCTTTACTAACTTTATTAAAGACTTCTATAGATAAATAAGAGAGGTATTTATAATTATAGACTAAGTAATTACTAAGTATTTATATAATTTCCTTCTCTTCTAAGGTATATATATAGATATAATAGCCTATAGGAAGATTATAGTAATGCTTAAGGAAGTTACTACCTATAAGGAATTCTAAGATTAGTAAGAAGAAGAGATATAGGAAGCTATAAGGAAGTATATACTCTTCTAAAAATACATTAAAGACTAAGACTTTCTTAATAACCTCCTTCTAATCCCTTTAATTAGACTAAGGTTATAATATTATTAATAGAGTAATCTAGGAATCCTATAATCTTACTAATAACATTCCCTAAGTCTAACCTTATTAGGCTAATTATATAATAATCCTTAGGAAAGCCCTTATTAAAGGTATTCCCTATTAAGATAAGAAATCCCTTCTCCTATACCTCTAAGAGCACTTTTTCCCTCTAGACCTATACTAAAGTAAATAATTAATCTTATAAAGCTTTATATAAGTAATATTTAATATAACATAGATAACTATAAGGTCCTTAACTTAAAGTTAATAATCTTCTAAGGAAATGCAAGATACTAGGCATTAAACCCTATAAAGCTAGGTATACCCTTAAGGCTATGCTTAAAGGGAAGGCTTTAATATACTATTATAAGTATTTATATAAGCTAGGAGATCCTTAAGACCTTAAGACTCTTATTAGCTATATTAAGAGAAGGTTTAAGACTAATAATATAAAGTAAAGGTATTTCCTTAAGTAGTAAAATACTAAGCTACGCTAGATTATATAAGAAAACCTAGATAAGCTAAAGATTAATTACTTTAAAGAACTTATAATAAAGCTTATAAACCTTTAATAAGTAGTTCTAGATATTGCTTAATCTAAAAGAGCACTCTAGAATTAATTAATCTCTACCTATTATAGTATACCTAAGTGTAAAACTTGCCTTATTAACCCTCTTACTAACCTCTAGCTATTCTATAAATGTATAAGGATATTAATAAGAATAACTATAGAGGAATTAGATAAGAAGCATTAATTCCTATTAATGCCTAATATAAGAGAGTAGTATTAGACTAACCGTAAGTATAATAAGTATAGTAAAGAAGCCTATTATAGATAATTATAATTATAAGGTAATAAAGGCGCTCTATATACAAAGAAATATTATATATATAGTAAGGAAGGCTATTAGTTAACTAAATACTCTAAGAAGGAATATAAGAAGGTATATTAATACTTTAAGAACCACTACCTTATAGAACTAATAACCCCTTCCTATAATACTTTCCTTACTTAGTATAAAGATAAAGAGAATAACACTGCTTCTTCTAAAGAAAATAAGATCTTTACCTATATAATAGAACTTGGATTTAAAGGAGAAAGCAATAAAAGAGAGATACTAATAAGCTTCTTTATATAAGGTATAATAATTAATAGCTATATAACTATAGAGATCCTTGCGAATTAAGTAGCTACCTATGCCCTTATAAAGGAGAATCTATTTAATCTCTAATAACTAAAGAAAGCCCTAACTACCTTCCTTCTTAAAGATTATTACTCCTTAGGTGTATTCTAAGGCATTATCCCTAATACTAGGGCTATAGGTTACTTATTAGTAAGGCACCCCTAATTCCTTGCCCTATAATAGTTAATCCCTAAGATCTAGCTTAATAAATCTAGAGCTAGGGAGGTAATAATTTAATTTAGAAGTGGCAAGCTAATCCCTTAATTAGATTAATTAATATGCTTACTCCCTTTAGTATTATCCTATTCTATGTAATACCTATAAACACTCCCTTCTTACTATATTTAGTAAATATAGACTACCTAAAGATTAATTTCTATATCTCTTAGAATATCCTTTAATAAGGTAATATTAAGGTCCTTATTATCTATAAATAAGGGCATCCTTAGATGCTTCTATAGAAGGAGAGATTAATTACCTAGAGTTATCTAACTAAGATAGAACTATAGCGCTTATATTACTAATTTAGTTACCCCTCTATCTACTAACTTTATAACGTGCTTTCTAAATTAGGCTATAAGGTAGATTTTAAAACTATTAGATAATTAATAAAGATCTACCACTAATGCTAATTAAATGTAGATAATCTACATTACTTTAAATTTACCCTAAAGGATAAATATAACTTTAACTATAAAGTAATTATAGATATTATATATCTAGATAGTAATTACCCTATTCTCTACGCTATTAATATGGCTACTGCGTTTAACATAGCTAGATTCCTAAAGGATATTATAGCAAAGGTAATATAGGAAGCTCTTTACCTTTACTAGATTAATACCTACTAGGGTCCTCTAGACTAGATTATAACTAATACTAGTATAACCTTTAGAAGCAAGGAATTCCGCTAATTTATAGCTTTAATATTAATCTTAATTAAAGAAGTCCTTATTAAGGCACACTATAGCATTAGTAAGGTTAAGAGATACTATAGGCTACTCTAAAGAGCCTATAATATTATCTAACGCGAATGCCTATTAATACCTAAAGCTATAGCCCTATAAATAGCTATAAAAGCCCTTAATAATACTATAGGACTAAATAGCATTATTCTAACTCTTCTTATCTTTAGCGCTTACCCTTAAATAATTAATAATTCTCCTCCCTTACCTAATATTAAGTAATAAGCTCTTATAGTATAAAAGGTAATAAAGGAAATTAAGAGGTTATATATACTCTATAAGATTAAGGAAGCCCTTACTATAAGGAATAGTCCTAATACCTTACTAACCCTTAACCTCTTACTTATATTACTAGTTCTTATTTAGTAAGAGTATAAAGGATAGTAAGGCCTATATAAGCTCCTTATAATAGATAGAGAGAGCTATACCCTTAATCTTCTATAAGGTCCTAAGGTCTTTAGGTTAACCTCTATTAAGCCCTATAATAAAGATCTAAGTAAGGAAAGGCTATTACTAGTAAGAGGTAATAACCTAGAGGTAATTAAAGAGAAAGAGTAAGGGGTATAAATTAATAATATAGTACCTTTAGCCCCTTTAAAAAGAAGGCTAGGAAGACTATAAAAGAACCCTCCTATAATTATTAATTAGGTAAATAACCTTAAGGTATTTATCTTAAGCAAGGAGGAGGTAAACCTTAAGCTTATAATCTAATTACGTAAGAAAGGCATAATTATAACTCCTAGCAAACCTTTTAAGCTCTTAATAAAGGCTAAGATTAATGCCCTAATTAGCTAAGGCATATTTAAATTTATTACTTTTAATCTAAAGAAGCACTAAGGGATTTAGATCTTTAATTCCTATATTATTAATAAAGTTAAAGGAAGAATAAGTTAGCTATATAAGAAATTAAGGCTTATAATCTAAGGCTTTAGTAATAAAGCAAAGCAAGTAATCCTTACGTAAGCCCTAATAATCTAAAGGGTAAGCTAATAATTAATCCTTATAATTACCCCTTCTCTTCTTATAAAAGGATTTCTCCTATAGATTTAAGATATTATATAGGCGTATGTATAATTAGAAACGCCGCTAAATTATATAATCCTTGCCTAACTCCCTATCTAAATTCGTGATTAGTACCCTAAAGGAATAATTATAAGAGTTATTAAGCCTCTTTATAGAATTACAAAGGCTAGCACACACTAGTAGGTAACTTACTATAAGCACTATAGAGAAAAGCTCTAGATAATAATATTAAGCTATAATCTATGCTTATTAGTTATATCTACTAAAAGCCCTTACTTTAGATACATAGGAATGTAAACTAATAATACCCTTAGCCTATTAGATAAAGGATTCTCCTAATAGGAAGAAGATTAACTAGCTATTGCTAAATTTACTATAAAACTAAAGTAGTTTATTAAGCCTAATAACCCCTTATATTTAATAGTAGAATTATTTAATTAACTAATAACACTATTAAGATATGGTAAAAAGGAAAAGTAATAAGCTATAGTTAATCCCGCTAGAAGAGCTAGAAAAGAAGTATATAGAATAAAGGGCCTATAGTGCTTACATTACTTTAATTTGCTAACCTAAGGCAAGCTTTAATCTATTAGTTACTATATAGCATTAAGAACTAATAACTAAGAATATTAAGGGACTTAATTACTATATTAAGTAGTAAATAGACTACCTAGATTAAGGATTAATCTTTATACCCCTTAACCTTAAAAGAGTAAAGCTATTTATATTTATTAATGGATTATTTGCTAATAATAAAGACCTTACCTTATAACTAGGCTATATTCTTATCCTAGCTAATAAGGAATATAAAGATAGTAAGTTTATACTATAAGGCAATATTATATACTATAGCTTAATAAAGAGTAAGAGAGTTATAAGAAGTATGCTTACTTTAGAGGTTTATAGAATAGTAGCAAGCATTAACATAGCTTATGTAATTATAATAATATTAAAGATTATTATAGATTAATTAAACCTCCTAGAAATCCTAATTATAGTTTATATAGATTTATACTTACTATATAAATGCCTTATTAAGCTTAGGACTATAAAGGAGAAGTAGCTTATAATTAATATTATAGCCCTTTAGTAATTATATAAATGCTATAAGCTTTATAAGATCTAATAGATTAATAGTAAAGATAACCTAGCTAATATGTTTATAAAGGCAATGCCTAATAAAGCCTTAGAGAGATTTATTATAGGTAATATAGTAATAATCTAGATAGAGGGATAGGTTACCTAGACCTAGCACTACCTATAAAGAGATAGGGGACTAAAGCCCTAAAGCCTATGCCTAAGCCTACGCTAAAGCCTATACCTAAGCCTACGCTAAAACTATTACTAAAGGCACTAGATAAGGTGCCTAAGTATAGCATAGTTATATAGGGTATAGGCTAAGGGATTAGAGATAGTGGAATTATAGCTTTAGAAAGGGGTATAGAATTATAGCTTTAGAAGGGGGTATAGAATTATAGCCTTAGAAGGGGCATCCCTCCTAAGTCTTTATAGTAAGGAGGGGAAGAGAGGGAGCGTAAGGGGGTATAGGAAGGTATAATCTAATATTATACCTTTAGAAAGGAAGAATTATAGGTAATCTTCCCTAGGAACGTGATTTAATATTATATTATAGTTAAATAAAGGGCTATAGGGAGGATAATCTAATATTATACCTTTAGATAGGGAGGATTATAGGTAACCTTCCCCTTATAATATAATCTAATATTACGCTATATTAGTTAAAGGAAGGAGCGTAGGTAAGGGTAGAAGGCAAAGGTAGCCTTCCGCGAGGAAGAAGGATAAGCAATTAGAGAAGCTAGTTATCTAAAGCTAGTGGCGCATAGGGAGGAAAAGGGGACTATTATTATTATTTCTTTTGTTAATTCTTTTATTTATATAATATATTTATTTAATCCCTTATATCTTCCTTCTTAGATTAATATTATACGTTAATAATTATATTAAAAAGAAAGAGGTTCTAATATTAGAATAAGCATAATATTAATCATAGCACGTAGCCGTAATTACCTAGCAAAGGTTAGGCCGCGAGGGCACGCGCGTAACACGCGTTCGCAAGAGGTGGCCTTACCTATAACTTATTAGCCTGCCCTCTGATTAATTAAGGGCCTATAAGTCATGTAACCTATAAAAACGCACTGCGTTTGTAGCTACTTCTCACGATCCGAAAAAGCCTCTCTTTTCCTCTCTTCTACACACACCTATGACTAATTAATTATAACGCCTAGAATAGAAGATAAATTCCTATTCCCTAGGCTACGATCCTAACGTCAGGCACCTGTGATACTAACAAGTGTGTTATTTATAAATTTAGTAAGAAAGGTTAGTAATTATAAGGACATTACCTCTGCCTTCCTCTCTTTACTTATATAATCTAACCTCCTTAATAGAGCGTTAGTGGGATTTAACTTACCTACTTTATATTTAATTATAAAGTTAAATAAATAGAGTTTATCTAGTGTAATAACCTATTTACTAGTTAACTTTAGCTTTATAGCTAGGTACTTATAGTTTAAGTAATCTATAACTACTATAACTAAATGCGTTAAGTATATAAGGTAGTGCCTTTAAGTTTAGAATACCTCTTAGATAGCTAGTAACTCTATATCTAGTATTACGTAGTATAGCTTTATCTTATTTAACTTTCTTAATATATATACTACTAGGTGCTAGTAACCTAGCACTAACTACACTAGGATAGCCCTAAGTGTATATCCTAAGGCGTTTATCTTAACCCTTAATAGGGCTAGTGAATTAAAGTGCACTAGAATTAGCGCCTCTTAGAATTATTTTTATAGCTCCTTAAACATAGCTAACTTATTAGGATCTAGCTTAAACTTTACTAGTTAGTCTCCTTAGAGTTAATTAGTTAATAGGATAACTATTTTGCTATAGCCTTTAATAAACTATTTATAAAATCCTATAAAGCCTAGGAATAACTAGATATTAAAGACGCTGCGAGGTACTAGCTAAGTTACTATTATCTTAATTCTAGTAGGCTTTATTATAATTCCTTCTTTAGATATAACAAAGCCTAGGAATTTAACCTCCTTATATAAGAATTTACACTTTTCTAGGTTAATAAAGAGGCTTGCTTCTTAGAGCTTCTAAAGGACTTATTTTATATGCCCCTTATACGTAGCTATATTCAGAGCTTTGCATGTATTGTATTTATTGTATTTTTGGCCCTTCGATGTATTGTATTGTATTGTATTGCCCTATGTATTGTATTGTGTATTGTATTGTTAATACAATACAATACAATACAATACAATACATACAATACAATGTATTGTTAGGGGTAAAGAAAAGTGAGGTATTATAAAATTCTATTATATGGTAGATTTAATAACTAATCTAGTTAATATAAGCCACTTTTTTAATATAATTTATTTGCTTTTCTATAAATCTTTAAATATCTAGCTAATTTAGAATATTAACCTAATAACTACTGCTTAGTCATCTTTTATAGTATAGTTTAAATGTAACTTATAAAAGAATTTTTAACTAATTTGAGAGGTCTTTCTAAGTTTATAACTTTTTTTAGATTTATTATCTTTTTAATAGTTTTTCTTAACTTTAAGTGTAAAACTTACCTAAGGAAAAATATTATAACTATATATAAATAAACTAAAACTCTAATAATAATATTTAGATATACTAAGAACTTATATGAGAATAAAGGAATTTTATTTTACTTTAAAAATAGTCTTATAGCTATAAACCCTTTTTATTAGAATTATAAATAATTATATTTACTTTTAAGCTTTTAAAACTAAAGTAAAAGTAAAAGAGAAGGGAAAACCTATCTAGAATTAACTTAAAAGTTAGTTAAAATTAAAAATAAAAGGAAAGTATATAATATATTCCTCTTAAAAGTAAGTCCTAAATAGTCTTTTCTATTATAATTTAATAGCTTTAATAGCTTTAATAGCTTTAATAGCTTTAATAGCTTTAATAGCTTTAATAGCTATATAACCTAGTCTTTAGTATTATTATAAAAGTAAGTCTAAAGTAAGTCCTAATTCACTTATTAATAATAGGTTTTAAAGTGAGAAAAGCTATTATAAGAGAGTAATACTAATATAAAGTTAATAAGGACCCACTTTAAACCCCACTTTTATAAAGTTTGAACATACTACGTTTTAAAGTAAAAAAGTCATAATAACTAATAATAAGAAGGTAATACTTATATAAAGTTAATAAGGACCCGCTTTAAGACCCACTTTTATAAAGTTTGAACATACTACGTTTTAAAGTAAGAAAAACGTATAAGAACTAATAATAAGAAGGTAATACTAATATAAAGTTTTAAGGCCCCACTTTTAGACCCACTTTGATAATATTTGTAAATGCTAGGTTTTAAAGTAGAAAAAGTTATTATAAGAAGGCAAAACTCTTATAAAAATTATATGGACCCACTTTAGACCCACTTTTATGATTTTAGTAAATACTAGGATTTAAAGTGAGAAAAAGCTATTATAGGAAAGTAATACTACTTTAAAGTTAATAGGGACTTACTTTCAGACCCACTTTTATAATATAAGTAAATACTAGGTTTTAAAGTAAGAAAAGGCTCTTAAAACTAATAATAAGAAGGTAATACTAATATTAAGTTAATAAGAACCCTCTTTAGACCCACTTTTATAATATTAGTGAATGCTAGGTTTTAATATAAGAAAATACTATTTTAAGAAGGGAATATTATTATAAAGTTAATAAGGACTTACTCTAGACCTACTATAATAATATTAGTAAATACTAGGTTTTGAAGTAAGAAAAAGCTTATAAAACTAATAATAAGAAGGTATTACTATATAATAATATAAAAGTAAGTCTAAAGTAAACCCTTATTACTTGTTATTAGATGTATATACCTTATAATGCCTTATAATTAAGGAAATCTACTTTAGCGTAGAAAAATAAAAAAATACAATTAAATACAAAATAATACATGTATTGTATTGTATTGTGAAAAAGTACTTGTATTGTATTGTGTAATGTATTGTATTGTATTGTATTGTCAATACAATACAATACAATACACAATACACCAAATGTATTGTATTGTAGTGCAAAGCTCTGGCTATATTACTATTATAGATTAGGATATTATCTAAATATATAACGCAAATTATATCTATAAGGCCTTTAAGGGCATTATTAATATATTCTTAAAAGGTTATAGGTATATTAACTAGTCTAAAAGGCATTATAAGATATTTAAAGTAACTATATTTATATTAGAACGCTGTTTTCTACTTATTACCCTTGCGAATATATAGCTAATAGTATATATCTTTAAGGTCTAATTTTATATAGACCTTTACTCCCTTTAATTAATTTAAGATCTCTATAATTAGTAGTAATAGCGCTTTATCTTTAATAGTAATTCTATTAAGGGCTTTATAATTCACATAGAGGCGTAATTTTCCTCCTTTCTTTAGTATAAATAATATTAAGGCTCTAGCTAGGCTAATGGATCTTTAAATCTATTCTTTTTACTATACGCTTACTAAGTACTTATAGAGCACTTCTAGCTCCTTCTTTACTAAATTATATATTAGTCCCTATAGAGGTGTTTTCCTCTCTTTTAATTTAATAGTATAAGTTTAGCTACCTAGTATAAGGAGGATACCTATAAGTTTATTTTAAAAGATATCCTTAAACTCCTTATAGGCTTAGGGTATTTATATAGTTAACTTATAGGCTTTACTTATCTCTATAGTTACTAGGTTATTATAAGGCCTATCTTTATTTACTATTAAGATATTATTATCTTTTTATATAATTTTAGTTATTATCCCTTATAAGATAAATCTAATATAAGCGCGTTTTACCTCCTTATATGCCTATCGCGTCCTTACTACTAGTCTAAGATATTCTTTTATAATAGGGTATCTTTAGTAACTATCTATCTAGGATATAATTACTAGTTTATATATAACTACCTAGTTATACCCTAAGAATAGGTCTTTACTAGTATTAGCTATATAGTAGCTAACTTAATATATTCTTATATAGCCTATACTATTCTTAATTAATAAGGTTTATAATAAGATCCCTTAGTGCTTAATTTTAGTAAGGGTAGCACTCTTAAGGGTTATATTATCCTTTTTATATTAGCCTAATTAACTACTATTAGTAACTTTAGGTAAATAATTAAATAGGTTATACTAGGGTTAAATAGTGCCTTTATAGCTACCTATTTATATTCTTACTATAACTTTACCTTAACTCTTAGTCTTAGATCTTTAGGTAATAATTTAGTAAGAGTATTTTCCTAGGGTTATACTAAGCTAATAAGGGTCTTATTTAAGTCTAATAGGTCTTTATCTCTAGCCTAGTTATAGCTACTCTTATATATCTCTATTATATAGTTACTTCTTTTATAAATAGAGTAATCTAGTTTAGTATAGCTTAGTAAAGCGTGTTCTAGCTTATTATACTTAAAGCATATAAATAGTAAATTTATCTTTCTATTACTACTTTATTACTATAGCCTTTCTAGTAAAGTAAAATTTTATTATCTTTTCTAACTATTATTACCTTAATTACTTAATTAGCCTCCTTTAGTTATAACCTCTGCCTTTCTTCCTTAGCTTACTAGGTAGGTTTAACTCTTAGGGAACTCTTAGCTAAGTACTTACTTCTTTATAATATTATTAAGGCTATTAATAAATATATAGATTTATAGGCATTTAGGAATTACTTTAGGTAGCTTAGCCTTTGCCTTACCCTAGATCTTTATAAATATCTAGAATAATTAGTAATTTTCTTATCTAAGACCTATTAATATCCTTATTACTTCTAAGCACTATATATTCTTATCTATAGTTCCTATCTTTAGCTAATTCACAAATCTATCCTAGGTATAACCCTAGTAATTTATATAACTATCTATAGCTATATAACATATTTACTATTACTTTATATTATCTACTAGGTAGTTACTAGCATAGGTAACCTTAGTTATATTATCTATAAAGGTTCTATAATCTATAGTAAAAGCTATATTTAAATCCGCTAGGAAATTCTAAAGACTCTTAAAAGTATTTCCTTTATATATAAGTGCTTTTAATTATATCTTTATAAGGCTATATTACTATATAATAGGTACTACCTAAGGTGCTAAAGGAGAGGTATTTATAGGCCCTATATTTAAGTTACCTAAGGATATAGCTTCTTCTATTATTTATAGGTTTTACTATAATTAAGTAAGTTTCTATCTCTTTTCTATAATATATATTTAGGTTACTGCTTCTTTAAGGCGCTAGTTTAGTATTACCTCCTTATTATTAATAAGTATTTTACTCTACTAGTTATCTAATAAGGACTAGTAGACTACTCTAGTTAGGTTTAGTAGTGTAATATTCTCTTGCTTATCTATAATATAGTTATAGCTACTACCTAATTAGGTTACTATATAATAAATTCTAGATATCTTAATCTAACTAATAGTCTATTACCCTAAAGGGAAGAGAGATTAATTTATTAAGGCTTTTAGCTTAGGAGTAAATAATAGAGTAAAGGTTAGATTAAAGTATTATAGCTATTAATCTACTAGCTAGGGGTAGGTGCTTAAAGGTTTAATCTCTAGCCCTTTCCCTTTATTTATAGGAAAGCCCTTTAAATAGCCCGTAGCTCTTATATAACTAGCCTATAGCTAGCCCTTAGCTCCGTGCCCCGCTAGGTTCCACCCTTATGGATGCCGTCGCTGTCGCCCGGGTGGCGCGGGTAACTGGCTATCCGTGATCACACGAGCGGAGGAATGTATGACGTACACGACTTAAGAGCTTGGCAAGGTCTTTTGCAGGCTCTTTCCCTCTATAAAGGGATGCTTATAATCTCTCTTTTATAACTAGATATCTATTATTAATTTTCCTTCTTTTTACCTATTATTAGGGGACTGTGTTACATGCACGTTATTATCCCTTATGTGTGCAAGAGTTATAAGCCTAGGAGGTTTACGCTTAGACCTATAACTTCCTACGCGCCTCCTAGCATAAGAAGTGTGTATCTACCCTATCCTAACTAATTAACCGCGCTTCTAATGGATACCTTAACCTCTCTTAACCTAAGTCTTAAGACAAACATTAAATTAGTATTATTAGAGAAATAGGAGGAATAGTATAAAGCATTAAAGCAAGCCGCGTAAAGCTAGGAGATCTAGGAAAGAGTGAACCTAGAGCTACTAACATAGGTGACTAACCGCTTAACTAAGCCTTCTAAAGTTAAACTAGGAGACTACATAAAGCTTATAGAGAAGGATAATAAAGGCTATAAGCTTACCTTCTAAGAGGCCTTGTTATTCCTCTCTTACAAATATAATGTTAATTATTAATTGCATAAGGCTATTAAATTAAGAGAAAGGACTATTAGTACTTAGATTGCTAACACTATTAATCCTAATGTCTATATAATAATAATTAATAAGATTAAAGAGAAGCATAAGGATTAATCTCTAATGCTTTGTGAGATTACTATAAGCCTTAAGGATAAATTCTTGCCAGGGCTTATAATTATTAAAGCAAAGGTTATAGCTAAGTATATAGCATACCTTTAAGATGCTAAACGCGCTAATGTTATGTTTAAGCATTAGATTAAGCAGTAGGATAAGCTATACTAAAAGGGTTCTATATATAAGATAAATAAGGTATAAGGTACTAACGTAATCCGCGATTTTATATAAGTAATTAGAGCGCGTTTTAACCCTTAATAGGCTAGGAACCGTATTACGTAGCTTATGTAGCTTACTAATAAACAAAACAACGCTATAATGCTATAAGGCATCGCTTCTAAATACACTAGATACTGTAAGGTAGCGCGTATAGTAAATACAGGCATAGCTAAAGGGAGCTATGTAATTACACTTAGTGGGCGCTCTAATAATAGCTAGAAAGGTAGCAGGGAGCTTATAAAGTGCCCTTGCTATACTAGTAACCTAGGAAAAGGTTCTATTATAGATAGAAGCCTAGAACCTGCTATACCCTATATTACGCTATAACTAGTTAGAAAGTTAAAGGTTTTTAGCCTCTTAAGAAGCTTAATTATAAGAAAATTAAGAAACGCTATAAGGGTAATAATTAGAAGGATTTACGCGCGGAAATCACAAAGACAGTTAGAATACAAAGGCTAAGAAGAATTGCAAAGAAAAGTATCCTAGGGCAATTACTATAGCAATTATAAACCTATTAACTATTAAAGAAAAGAAACCATTAAAGGGAGCTACACTACGCTTAGTAATGTAAGGCATAAGCTCTTAGAAAGCACTCTATTTAATAACTATAGCGCTCTTCACGTTATAAATAATATAAGATTCCTTAAGCCTAGTACCTTTAAAGAGACTTATAATAACTACCTTAAGGCAGGCATAACCTCTTTCTAGATCACTAGAAAAGGCACGCGTGTAATTAAGGGCATTCTAAATAGGCCATAAGGATCTTAGACTAAGAACCTTACATTACGTAATATTACGCTTATTAAGGGGTTTTATGTAAATATTATATTAGAGAGCCTTCTCCTTAAAAGGGCGTTTAGTATTACGGAGTAAATAGCTCCCTATGCATTAGACTAATAGATAATAGCTTATTACTAGTAAAGCTTTAAAGGAAGTATAATATTGTTTTCCTTTAATATAAGCCTCTTTCTAGTTACTTAAAGGAACCCTTAAAAATAGTAATATTAACTATACCATAAGTAATCTTTTCTATGTTTAGATTAGAAGAAACATATATATAATGCTTATAGCGTAGGTAGCTAAGTAAAGAGCTACGCTTGCCTTAAGTAAACCCTAAAGAACTTTAGTATCTTTATTCTAGGTACCTTAGAAAGGACGCCCTAAGCAAGACTACTACCTATATAAGGAGTGCTCTTATAAGGAATAAAGCGTAAAAATTATAAAACGTGCACTTACACGCTCACTTACTAGGTTATTTCTAGGAGGCTACCTAAACATTAGTTACTAAGGCCTTTTAGAGAGTCCACTAGGATCTCTAAGATTATAAGCCTAGTTATAATAGTATGAATTAGCTACTAGTTATTAAAGATAAATTCTTAGGGATAATACAGGTTCACGCGCTACCTAATAAATCATAAGGAACAGTGTTTAACGTATTAATTTACTTTAAACAATAGGTTATAAGGCAATTTAGGTTATTAATCGCAAAAATCAGACAGGATAATAAAGGTACTATAATTAGTTAGAGTAGTGATATAATCTTTTAATAGTAAGCGCGCTCACAAGGCATAGATCTAGAGCTTGCGCTACTATACACGCATAAGCCTAATAGCTACGTTAAACAAGCAAATTAAGCGATTACCTTAAGATTAAATGCAATGCTTATAGGCGTAGGGCTACCACTAAACCTATAGCTAGAGAGTACCTAAACTACTGCTTATCTATATAATATTAGTCCTATTTAGTAATTAAAGTAGAAAACACCCTAGAAACCCTTAAGAGCTAGTTCTATAATAATACACACTTGCTAATCAGGGAGCCTATAGCTAACCTTAGGCCTAATTAAAGTAGGTTATACGCATATGGTTACCGCGCGTATTTGCTACAAAGGGATCGCAAGGCTAACTAGCAGAGAAGGCATTATAAAACGCACCCTAGGGGATATATTAGGTATCTTATAGGTTATGTAGCCTTTAACATTTACCGCGTTTAGATCCTATAACTAGGAAGGGTTATAATAATAAGGAACGTTACTTTTAATAAGTTAATATTCTATAATTTAGCTAAGGAAAGCGCTAAAGAGTAGTCTATTAGAGAGCTAGAAGCGTAATTCTAAGACCTAGAAATTAATAATAAATTAGATAAAGAGCTTAATTTATTCCTTATGCTATTAACTAGTGGACCTTAATAGGATCTAATAGAGCATTTAAACTTAGGGGTAGGAGCTTTACTAAGCACTAAAAGCAATTAAATAAAAGAGTAAGAAGCAGTGTAACCTACTAAGCAAATAGGACTTTAAACGCTATGTTAGACACTAGATCTATTAAGTAAGGAGTAAGAGACCCCTATTATAAACGCTTAATAAAGTAAAGAGAAGTAAAGGACTCCTATAAAAGACAGCTTATTAAAGTATAAGTAGCTATTTAATAGATACTTAAGAGAGTAATAAGGATCTAATAGGGATATTATTACTAGAAGAAGCTATGCCTAGTAAGGATAGCATATAGAAGGACTTCTCTAAAGTAAACGCTAGACTAGCTACCTATGCTAAAAGCTTATAAGAAGCATAAGAAAGCGCTTAAGAGAGCTTAGGAATAGAGTTATATAATAGTATGCGTACTAGCTCTAGATTATATAAAAGAGAGAGAAAGGCCTTATTCTAGATTATAGCCTACTAGGTAGAAGAAGTAGAAAAAGGCCTAATAATACTCTTATAAGTAGCTTATAGAATCTAAAGAAGCTTTATAAGGAGCTTAGTCTGCTTAATATAGTAGGAAATGCAGACTTAGACTATAAGAGCGTTATAATAGTATAGTTAGTGCTTAATGCTTATTGTAATAAAGAAAATAGATTACTCCTTAAATAGAAGATAAAGATAGGCATAATATATTAATCTAATCTTACGAATCCTTTAAAATTATAGAAAGAAGTAAATAATTATATATTTAGAGAGGAGTGGATTAAGGTAATAAATAAAGAGATTAATAAGCTTAAGGAATAAGAGACTTAGAGGCAAATTAAACGCTTTACAGCGCGTTTAAAGCTATTACTATTAAAGTGAGTATACTTATATAAGTTTAATAAGGAAGGAATCCTATAGTGATTTAAAGCGCGTATCTATGTTCGCGGAGACCTATAGGAAAGCTTTATAATTAAACAAACCTACGCTATAACGCTTGCCGCACACGCGTTTCGCGTCTTTATGGCATTAGTTACATAATTTAATCTAGAGATAAGGCAGTATAATATTAAGAATGCATTCCTTTATATAATGCAAGGAGGTAATGTAATTCCTATTACTTATAATCTCCCTAATAGCTTTAAAATAATAGGAGAGTACATAGAATTACTTAAGGCTCTCTATAGGCTTAGGGATTTGCTATAGCTTTAGTTTAAAGAGCTAAGCAAGTAACTTAAGAAGCTTAGGCTTAAATCTAGCTAAGAAAAGCCTTGCTTATTTTACACTAAAGCGTAGGACGTTTTCCTTATGTTCTTTATAAATAATATCCTTATAGCCTTTTATAAGGATAATATAAAGGCTATAGACTATATCTCTTAGGGCCTTAAGGATATATATAAATTAGATAAGAAGGGAGAGGCATGCTTCTTCCTAGGAATTTAGATTATTAGAGATTAATCACAAAGGAAGGTATACCTTAGTTATAAGGCATATATTAATAAGATTAGTAAGAAGTTTAAGTAAGTAGGAAAAGGCACTTTCCTTACTATACTAATCCTAGTAGTAGAGTATTATAAGTTTAAAGGTAAGGCTATAAAGTAAGTAATAAAGGTATACTAAGAGAAGATTAGATTAATCCTATATACTATAATAATAGTTAGGCTAGATATAGCCTTTATAGTAATAAAGCTATTATAGTACCTAACGAACCTAGGGGCAGAGTATATAAGAGTAGTAGACTAAGCTATACACTACTTAGTTATAATAAGCAAGCTTGCGCTTTACTATAGTAGGACATTAAAGCTATAGGCTTTATAAATTGTAAGTAATACTTCCTTCGCTAATAACCTAAATCACGTAGATCTTCGTAGGGTTATCTAATTACTCTTTTAGAGGACTAATTATTTAGAAAGCTATACGCTAGTCTATAGTAACTATATCTATAATAGAAGCTAAACTGCTTGCTTTGTAATAAATAGCGAAGGAGACTATAAGTCTTTAGCGCTTATTTAAGGATATTAGGTTTAACGCTTATAAAGACTAGATTATCCACTATAATAATTAGCAGACTATTTATCTTATGCTTAATAAAAGCAAGCAATTAAACACTTATCTACGCTATATTAATATATATAACATGTGGCTAAAGCAGGAATTTAAGAGAGGAGCTTTAAAGTTATATATCTTCTAACAGAGGAAATGCTAGTAAACGGATTTACAAAGCCCTTAAATCATTAGTAATTTAAACGCTTTAGATCTATGCTTGGTTTAATTGATTTACGCATATAACACGACATTTAGAGCGCTTAAATCACGTTATAAGCATAGGCACGTTAGAGAGGGGGCATGAAATTAATTACCCTAGAAATATAAGAAGACCCTCTCCTTAGCTAGTAAAGCGCTAGTAAGGTAAATAGGATTTATAACTATAACTCTAAAACGCTATTATGCGAAAAACGCATATAAACGCTATTCTAAGAATAAAAGAAAAGACTTATATAAGAAGGTAAATAACCTCCTTAAGATAGGCTATTACTATAGTTACCTTCTCTTCTGCTATTACTAAAGAGCCCTATTAGCTATAATAGCCTTATTACTAGCAGTAACCTTATTATACATAGAATCTAGCTCTATAATAAGTTCTAATTAGAGTTATAGCGCCTTATAGTACTACTTTACTATTTATAAAGCATAAAGTATTAGAAGGGAGTAGAAGAAAGAGGGATTAGGAGTATAACTTACCTTAGCGTTATTATCTAGCGCTAATAATATTCGCTTTATAATAGGAACGTAAGCATTATATAAAGGGTAGTAATAGTGATTACTAACCTTACATAAGTAATACCTCTAAGATTGTCTAGACCTAACCTTAAAGTATCTTCTAAGGTTACCTTTACCTATAATGCCTACTTATATATACCCTTTATAGGGGATATCTTATAGAGTACTATAAGGGCTAGGTAAACTAGGCTAAGCAAAGTTAGTGTGTTATAATAAGGAAAGAAAGCTTATATAAACCATTCGCTACTAAGGGGATTACTAAGGATTACCCCTTAGGCGCCCTCCTCTCCTCTTAGCTAGAGGTAAGAATTATAGAGAAGTGCGCTTTAAGCACTTTCCCTCCTCTCCTTAGGAGATAGTAACTTACTAGCTAGCTGCTTAAGGCTAGCTAGGGGTAAGGAGAATAATACTTAGAAGCTTCCTAAGGCTTTAAGTATAATATTAGGCTAGCGTAATAGTTAGCTAAGCACGCTCCCTAGGATTAGAAATCTTACCCTATAAGACTCCCTTAAGAGGGTTATAGCTAATAGAATTCTTATTAGTTATATTAATTAAAATATAGGTATAATTAAATAAAGGGTGAGATATAAGGAAAAGGAAAAGAAGAAGCCTATAATCCTATAAGGAAGCTTTTTAGGTAAGGAGATATAGTTAATACGCTTACTTATAGCTTACTATATTTACTTAGAGCTTACCTTACCTTATAGGCTAAGAAAATACTATATTCCCTATATAAAGAAGCATAATTATAGGTCTTAATAACCTTAAACTATAATTAGGGGGTGTGTTGCCTAGGTAGCGCGGGTAACTAGCTATCCGTAATCACACGAGCGGAGGAATGTATAACGTACATGACTTAAGAGCTTAGCAAGGTCTTTTACAGGCTCTTTCCCTCTATAAAAGGGATGCTTATAATCTCTCTTTTATAACTAGATATCTATTATTAATTTTCCTTCTTTTTACCTATCATTAGGGGCCCTGTTAATTGCTGTGTCACGTGCACGTCATTATCCCTTACGTGTGCGAGAGTCGCCACCCTTATGGATGTCGTCGCTGTTCTGCTCCTGACAATAACCTATTATTAGGGGCCCTATTAATTACCATACTACGTGCATATCTTTTTCCCTTATGTGTACAAGAGTTATAAGCCTAGGAGGTTTATGCTTAGACCTATAACTTCCTACGCGCTCCCTAGTATAAGAAGTGTATATCTACCCTATCCTAACTAATTAACTAAGCTTCTAATAGACACCTTAACCTCTCTAACCTAAGCCTTAAGACAAACATTAAATTAGTGTTATTAGAGAAATAGGAGAAATAGTATAAAGTATTAAAGTAAGCTACGTAAAGCTAGGAGATCTGTAGAAACGTACGAGGTGGTACCGCCTATCTATCCGAGAGAGGACTTTGACTACGCTGGTCACCACAAGTCCTCCAAGGACGAGTTCTCGCCAAGCTGGATTAGCAGGGGTTATTTCTCAACGCAAAGCACAGGTCCCACACGTTTTGGAGGTCATCTAGAGTCCTGCCTCTTTGGAAGACCTCTCGTAGGGTTAACGGTACCGAGAACGTTACCGGGGACGGGTTGGTCGACTGCTGTGTGTTCGAGTCGATCGTGGTCCGCCTTCTTCTTGGTGTTTCGGCTCCGACGTCTCGGTGCCTTGATTCGCCTTGGCCTTACGACTTTGTTTTTAACGGAAAATCGGTGGTTTCGCCTGGGTAGATACGGTCCGAGTCATCGACGGGCACTGGTGTTGAAGCTCTATCTGCAAGGACCTCCTGCGAGAGGCGATGTTCTTCGCCTACCTTTTGTCGTTCTGGAGGAATGAACTGGCAAAGGCGACCATAGGAGGCTCACAAGGTGTTTGCTCGCGCGACACGGACAATCTAGGGCCAAAGTCTTGGGGCGGTGTTGAACCGGGGTCGAATATCCTGGCTGCGTAGAGGTCGGTCGGAACGTCGAAACAAGATCGAAGCGAATGCGAGGGTCAGTCTGGATGGTGTGGAAGATTTCTGGTAACATGCAAATGCGACACGCAATCTAGTTTGTCGTACAATTAGATGCAAAACGTTCCTAAGACAAAGGGAATGACAGTGGAGAAACCTCATCGACATCATCAGGATGGTGGCATGACTGCAGCAGGTTCGAGAAACCTGAGCCCTAGCCACGTACGCTCAGCTGAGCGAAATAGACCACCGACAAAATGTTTTTAAGGCGACCGTTGGCGACAAAGACATCCATCCTTGTTCCTAATGTAACGGTGTTAGGAGTAGTCCGTAGATACGGCTAGGGATGATAACACTGTCTACGGAGTAGCCCACTGTCTATTGGCTTCGTGTCAACCTCGCACGTGACTATAATTACTATCAAATCATGCACATATCACCAGCCGCTGAGCCGTTTTCAGATTTCTACTTCAACAGTTCATTTGACTTCCGGCCCCCGTAACAACCAAGCAACTGTTTATTTTACCGTGCTCTTTATTATGGAGGCTTTGCACTATCGCGGCTCTACATCGCTTTTCGTCGAGTAAAAAGCGGGGTTGTGCTCAAATACCCCATTCTCTCAAAGAAAAAAGTAGATTGTCCTCGAAAATCACCAAGAATTTCGAAGTTGAAAAGAAAATTCTCCAAGTCCTTGGAACCCATCCCAGGATTGTTCAGTATGTTTTCCCTCTTTAAAGCAGACCTCGTTCTCTGACATTGCCTAGATATCTTGGTGAGTTGTCAGGAGATCACGAAGGATTACTCCTTGCAGAGTCGAGCCACGGCGATCTTCAGCAATACATAGATAACAAATTCGATGTCATTCCATTCAAGGTCCGGAATAAATGGTGCATTCAAGCCGTCGAATCCATTGCCTACATACACAGCCATGGCGTAATACATTCTGATATACGCCCTGAGAATTTCCTTGTCCATGCCACTTCCCCGTGTTCACTTGACCTTTGGCTTTGTGACTTTGGCGGCTCAACGTGCGAAAAACTTGGCTTGGATGGTGGACAGTTACCTGACTCAGGATTCTCTGATCCCAAGTCGCAGCCAGAATCAAATCCACAAACGGATATCTTTAGCATTGGATCGGTCATCTACACGATTGTCACAGGGCATTGGCCATTTCGAGGACCTGGTGGTTCATTTCAAACAGGGGAGGAGATGGACGAGTACAGCCAGAGAGTAGACGACTTGTTTGAACGCTGTGAATTTCCAGACACAAATGGGCTTTTTGCAGGCAAAATCATGACGCGATGCTGGCTTCATGAATACGCAAGCGCAGACGATCTTTTAGAAGAGATAAGCCAGTTGAATGAGTGAGAAGAAGGTCAATTATACATCCATCTCCCCATGCATACGACCCCCATCCAGTTTCTCCGTGTCCAATCAGACACGCCACGATCGAGGCATCTCAGTCCCAAGAGATGTTGAAACCTTGAGAATGAAAATTTCACAACCGATGAAACCGATGAAATACTAAGGCTTCGGATTAAGTAGAAGAATTCGAAGACTATTCAAGTGATAACTCACATCACGGGTTTCAACACCCCGGTATCCCTTGACTGTTGCATCCAAATGGGACTCTGTTGGGTTAATGACCTGGTTTGTTCTGACCAGGGCAGGCATCGAATTCGACGCCTGTCACCACATGTGTAGATAGTTGTCGAGTATTTCATGGTGCACATATTGACAAAGTTTCGATAGAAGAGTAAATACAAGGCGTGGGATTGAACATTAAATTAAACAGAAAATTGGCTGACGGAGAGAGGGGCTTTATATATCTAACGTGTGCTTTCGATACCGTAACTCCCTTCTGCAAAGCGATGATAGTGAAGGAATGTGCCACCATGACAGCAAACCAACAAGGAATGGTGTATATGAGTGTTAAAGAACCGAGTACAATTGCACGGTGATCTTTTGACTACTATCAAATTGGTGCTGTGGTGATGCGTCATAGCCAGCTTACCCATCCGCTCTCGGATCCTTCTGGGCTCAACTTCTCCAATGGGGAAAGTTTGTGTCGAGTGAGTTGACCAACTCATGGCACTGGGGCTTTGTTATGGCTGATGATGATGACAAGCACCCTGCCTCCGTGAATGTCCATACTTTGATAGCTAAATTGGTATTCTGAAACCGGACGCCTCTAGCTGGCAATCCGCTTGTGAGATGAACAGCAAAGAAGCCTGCTATGAATAGCTCACCACCAGCTTGTCATGAGTCGGAAAGTCCCCAGTAGGATATGATACAAATAATCCGTGAAATCTTCCGTGGAGACAAATGAGGCGTACTCAGCTGTCGATTGCCATTACATTAACGTTCGACTTCAAAGTCCGGCCGTGACAGATCGCGTTGTCAAACCCAATAGTTGGTATGGATGCTGACGTCACTAGTACACATAATGAACTATCGCAAATAATCTATGCAATAATCTGAAGATGCGTCATGTTCAATAGCAATTTCTCAAAAAAAAAAGAAAAAAAAAGGTCAAGATTCTCACTTACCGACGTGGTTTCTCAGCACCTTGTCGCTATCTTCAAAAGACGTTGGGATTTTTCAGCCTGGCTATATTCCTTCTCATATGTATATTGTCTTTTCAGATTGAGACAATGTAACTATGAATAGAAACGTCAGTGGTTGAACATCCAGTCTCTCTGTCCGAACAACTAACTACCTGATGATAGACCTCGAGGTTGCTCATGAAGCCACCTCCTGGGTGTCTGGTAGAGAGACATAAGTGTCGTTCTCATGGAGGCTTTGATCAAGTTTGCGTTCCGGGACAGAAACGTAAGCAGATAAAGGCAGTGCTACGAACACACCATGACCACGCATACACAGAGGCCTGAGCAGCGATACAGCGACATACCAACGATGAGCTCATCCCAGGTTTTGTCCAGTTCTGGACTTGATGACCCTTTGTACCTTGAAGCACTTGTGAAGGAATCAAACGAATTGTTTCGTAGCTAATGTAAGGGAATCCACCCTGTCATGAAAATCTGCTTTAGAATTGATGGTGGCCTCTTCAAGGCTTGGAGCTGTCCTCCAACGGATCGAGCATCTGGCCAATTCTCCAATAGAGCCTCAGATGATTCTTCCGAAACAGTCATGATCGAGAGGCTTCAACTTAACTGACGAAAACCAGAGAATTTTATGAGTTTCTGTTCTTTGACAACGAGCATAGGAGTCGCAATAAACAGATAATATTTTCTTTGCTTCTTTAGAAGACAGTGCAGCAACAGGCCACACACCTCGCACCAAAAGCAAAAGTTCCTTACCCGCCACTGGACCTTTTCTCAAAAGGGCAATCAATTCATCCTCGATAAGGTGACGGGTCACTCATGTTCAAACATGCATCTTGGTCCGCTTAATAGCTAAAAACTTGTCTTTGGCCACCCTTGGTGATCATCTGGTTAAATAAGCTCTTCCCCTACACCGACTTTTACTTTTCCTCCTTCAATATCGCAATCTCCTGGCACAACGTAAATTCGAACTCAAGCTGATGCTCTGAATAACAAACATCCTTTCTTGCCATGAAGCCAACCGCATTCTTTCTTTGTGCCATCTCAGGTGCCGCAGTCTTGGCTATGCCACATGGTTACGAGCAAGTTCGTCCCGTGTTGACGACCGAGCGGGCAGACTCTGCTTCCAACAGTCTCTCTATAGAGGGTTCTGGAAAGATCCAGTACCTGAAACGGGCATCTACCAAGCTGGCAAGGAGAAGTACGAGTAGAGTCTCGCCTTCCCACCCCACAGACCAAAGGTCAGCCAACGTGAGCATGATTCAAAGCATGTATTTCTGTGAAGCGCACTAACAATGCGCACAAAGGACAAAGTAATGATTCTTTTCATTCTATGGACAGATGGAAAGCGGAGTCGTTGCTTGTGTAGCGCACTTGGAAATGATTGATCAATTTACAGAGAATCTGCTTATTAGGCTCAAGTTTATCCACAAGCCGTTTTCCGTTACAGCTTCTGCTAGTTCCCAACAGAGCCGCTGAGGAGCCGACTTCAGGATTCAACCCAAGTCCGAGGGCCGTCGCTGTAAGCACACCAGGCTGCCAGTATCTGCTTTGATCGGTCCTTGAGAGCCCACGCGAAGATCCTCGGTGGTGTGGCGCAGAGAAATGTGCTCATCAAGAGTCGTCTCTGGCAACAAACGTTCGACATGAAAAACAACTCCGCTGAGCACACACTGTCTGTCTATGTAGCTTGTTAAAGCTTCTTTATCAACAGTTCGGCGACTCTATGTTGCGGAGTGTAATGGCTAAGATCCAATTTCACGAAGCCGTATTTGGACAGTACGTTTTCGGCAGCAATGCATCTGAGGAAGCCCTTCATGATGGAACAATCCCCAGGCATCATCAAATCGGTAGCAACCCACACCAACGACGAAGCATGTGGAATTATGACTTGTAGTGCTTCAAAATAGGAGGTGTCAACATCAGGTCTTGCCACCGGCTTCTAATACGGCTCACGTTTAGTATCCGAAGCACTATCATCCGTAACACCTCGGTAGGATACACATTTCAACTCTCCCATGTCCAGCAGGGGCGTTCTAGGCGAGCTGTATAGCTGCACCCTCGCGCAGACGCTTCGAAGGCCGACAATATTTCCACTCGCTACTCCAAAAACCTGCTCTTCGGCGGATTCGGCAACCCAGACCGACACCTCATTAGTAAAGATTGGGACGAATGCCCTTTTGAAATTCGCAACTTGACCCGCATGACACGAGATCAGAGCCAATTGTATGCACACGCATCTAGAGATCCAGGATGTATCACGTACTTGAATTCGTTCTCAAAGTCAGAGGCAAGGTTGAGAGCAACGTTTGCCGATGCAATGTTGGCGCCACGGTAGGCTTCGAGGTCGGAGAGCCCTTGGAACACGGGGCCATGGTCTAAGCCGGCAGTATAGAACTTCCTGTGCCAGCGCGAAAATGTCGAGCGACTTTGCACGGCGGTTCGATTTGAAGCGTATCATATTGATCAATTGATGTCTCTGTGGTTGTCGCAGAAATCGTACCAGTCAATGCCAAGTCCACGCATGGCTATTCCAAGAATTAAGCCAATGTTGACCCCGTGCCACTGCGACATGATAGTACCATCTTAAATGCATCAAGAGTTGAATGAGCAGTGAACCATGTTGTAGCTATTAATGCTGACATGCAGAAGCCTGTTTGCAGGCCACGGGGTCATTTCAGTCACAACTTTAGCCCTGGCTGTCTCAAAATCGATAGCAGGATTGAACTTCTTGATCCCAATGGTAGCAGGGGATCTCTCCATGCTCCATTGCCAAGACAGCTTTCAAAAATTGCGACATGACACTAGCGGCTTCGCTGTCCATCAGCTGCAACATCAAACGTGTGACAGCGAGACGTAGGGAGACGGCGCCCAGAGTTGATGCGATCAACTCAAGATTGTAGCACCACCTCCCGTCACAACGTAGGGTATAGCCTGTAGTTTCTAAGTAAAGCAACCTTAAAATTAGCGGTATTTTGTTCTCAGCCTAGTCTTAACGACGAATATTCCATGATTCTGTTCCCAAGCCAACCCCAAGCCAACTTCACTTAAATCAAGCCCATCAAACCCATGACGCCCCTTCCACGTACGTGGCAACCACCTATTATACCATGAGCGTAGGCTGCAGAGATGGTGTTTTACACCACTTACTTCCGATCGCGGGTCCGCTGCCTTGCGCAACGACTGAAACTCAGCCAGACTTTGTTATTTTGCGGCGTACCTATTGAGCACGTGAATGTCATCGTTACCTCGAGCCGATTGAATTGTGCCTTTACAACGGATAGCTGCTCGTTTTCGAGATACTCCCACAAGATTGCCGGGTTATCAGGGTGTTCACCAAATTCGAAAGTATCAAGGAAGGGTAAGAAGATGGCTCCCCTTTTGTCGCGTGGGTGGGGAGACTCTTGACCACGTAGAAAGTCGCCAAGTCTAGCACAGAGGCTACATTTGCTTCGTAGAGCTGGGAGATGGAGTTCATTGGGTCACCTCGTATTCGACGTACGCTGTTTCTAGTCAAACGAGGTAGATAGAGTTCGTTGGCGACCCTCCAGAGTCTAGAGGGGGATACTAAAGTTCGGTATTGACCATGTTGGCCATTGTCGTCAAGTGCAGGCAGGATTGGTGTCCGTCTCGAAACATGTGGAATGGAACACAGTATTACTCTCCGTGCTTGGAAGATGACTTTTCTGCGTGAGCCTTGGAGGTTTCCCGGAATAGCCGGATCCCCGTCGATCACCTGCATATAAGCAGCCTGATTTACCCCTGCATAAATCCGGTGCATGTGTGTGCATGCACATGTGTGTGTGTGCATTGTGCACTAGCACTGTGCAGTGTGCAATTGAGCAGGGCAGGGCGCCCATTTCTCAAGTTGCAATGCAGCTCTGCATCTGTGAGGCATCGAAGAATGTTGGCACATGTTCATCACGCGCAAGTGTGAAACGACTAGTATATTGTGCTCCCGTCTCACTTGCAGCACTCACAAGAGGGATATATCGTTCATTTGTCAAGTCAAATGTTGACCCATGCCAGCTCACAAACGAACAACAAAACGCCCAGCGCCCCCTTTTTTATTTTTAACCTACAGCCTATGCTTACTTGGAATTGATTTTTTTTTTTTTTGAGTGTCTCTCCTGGTAGAGTGCTTCAACGCGGCTTTGAAAGAGCTATCTGGCTGGTTTCTGTCTCGGTGCTAGGACAACGTAGCTCGATGGGCGGGCTGTGTGTGGCAATGACTAGGCTAGACAGAGTATTTTTGTTACCTGGCCGTATGGGAAGCGTGTGACCAGAGCAGAGAGGAGGCTCTCGACACCTCAACGCCGGTGATTTGAGTGCAATACTGGAGCGGATTAGTGAACGGCGCAAGAGTTTTCGAGTCTTTTCGAGACTTTCCAAGCAAAAAGGGATGGTGCTCCACGGTGCTCCATTATGGTGCTACATACCGTGACTGATGATTTTCAGAACCAAAAATTCGTGGCGAGAGGCAGACCAGTATCAGTCGCAGGGTAGGCAAACAGGTGCAGATCAATCCAGTGCACACTTCGATCGCAGACCACCACACGATGGACCACTGATCCCAAGTCGGGTTTGTGGTTTTTGCATATCGAGAGATGGACGTGAGACGCAGAAACGACACGACGGTGGCACTAGTCCCTCCAGAATAAGTAAGGCCTTTGCATTTAGTAACCAAGGGCCGGGCAACTCGATGTTCGAGCAGACGAGCGTAGGAAAAGGAGTCACTCACATTGCGCCCGTCAGAAACATGAGCGTCACTCCGATTTTCTTCTTCCAGTGCAACTTGAGCCTTCGCACTTGGCTCAAGGGGATACCCAGAAGCCAGAAATCGAAGCAGCGCCAATCGTTCCGTTTGCCCATCCAGCAGTATTCATCGAGATGCAACTTCCCTCGGCCGTAGGCGAATTGGCCATCTCGTACCTCTCCCACGTGTATCGAATAGGCGTGCACTCGAAAACGATGATAATTAAGAACGATGTACAGAAAGAATGTGGAATACGACGGTACACCACAGGAGACGGCGAATGGTGACACCGGAGAAAAGATTCAGGTAGAAGAAACAGAGCGTCAGCTTCGCCTGCGTCATGAGCGTAATGTAGAGGATCTGCGAGATGTAAAAGTAGAGGCCAAACGCCGTCAGATCCGACTGGGACAATGCCCACATGTCCTTGCCAAGGCCGTGCTTGGCAAGGCCGAGAATGGTCACGGCGATGCAGGAAATGCCGACGGGGAGGGCAGTGAGTAATATCCAGTCGTCGTTTTCGAGGCGCTGCTTGCTGCTGAAGAAGTGGTTGAACACAAGACGTATTCCTACCACGGACGCCGCAACTGAGCCGAGAATGAGTATCATGACATTGAATTGAACCGTTTTGTCTCGAACCGGGCTTCCACAGGCCGTTTTCGTCAAGTTGTTGCTGACTGTGAAGCAGAATGTGTTAGCCATGACTTTTTTTCTGCTGCAGCCAGGCAAGGAAGGACCTCTTTTCTTTGCTGACTGTCTGTCGTATTGCCACCGCCCACATCACATCACATACAGAGTGCTTCTGGAAGAGTGCATGTTTTGAGCAGACAATCTTGCGTGGCGTCGTGGACATCAACCTCGCATATGCATGCTGCGTTGAGTAGCTCGCAAGTTGCTGTCAAGCACGTAGCCTGAGGTAAGAAAAGACTGTCAACGGCGTCAACTAGTTGTAAGTGGGCGAGCTGCCTGCCACTCACTGCGCAAGACGGCAGCGCTCTGAATGCTTGCGCTGCCGTATCCATTGACACGAAAGGAAAGGGGGTTCGAGAAACCAAGGAATTGAATCTCAATTGGTTGAGATGGCGCACAGAGAGGAGAGAGCGAGGTTGCTGATGACGACGCGTGAGGGCATAGTTGACTCTGGCCAATAGTCTCAACACACGAGCATCGTGCAGAGCCGATCAGGTACAGAGACCCAAATGCTTGGCCGGCGGTATTCTGATGCTCTTGAGTCTTGAAGTCGGGTTTCTGAATAAAGACGGTTTGACGAAATTGGAGATTTAGTTGTCCAGACTCCAGACTCCAGGCGCTGGGAGATGGTGATATGACTTCGACTTGAACCGAAAAATGAGACATCGGCGCCCCGCGTCTCTTATGATACGGATATGATACGGAGTACTCCGTAGCGTCCT
This sequence comes from Epichloe gansuensis, assembly GCA_023658505.1. Taxonomy (NCBI): domain Eukaryota; kingdom Fungi; phylum Ascomycota; class Sordariomycetes; order Hypocreales; family Clavicipitaceae; genus Epichloe; species Epichloe gansuensis. The sequence continues at coordinate 418,866 of CP098283.1, forward strand.
ACGAATTGGCGAAATGCCGGCATAAAGAAATGCTCTGAGACATGATCAGCAGCTAACAATGTGATAATGTTGGAACGACACGGCTAGGCATCAGCAGGACCAAGACTAAGACTCGGCCATGGTTGGAGAACTAAGACTTGCCGTCCTTTGGAGAGCAGCGCCAGCAGAACGCCACGCCACGTTAGTCTTGCACCTTGTTCTTCAATTATGTACGGAGTAGATACTCTGGAAGTTTACTGTTTCCTCTTCATTCTTCGTTTTGGGGAGATGACAGACGCCCTATTGGCTGTGGCTTGTGGCAGTGTACACAATAATATTGTTGGATATTGCAGCCTCAAATCTTAGGCATCACTCTTTTTCGCGGTACCTTCCCTTTTGCCGATCCGAAGTCTCGGCACTTGTGGCAAAGGACCCCTTTCTTTGCCCTCCTTATATTTATATATGTAGCCTCCTTTTCCCCATGGATAGTCTAGATGAATGGATCATCATCACTTTCTCTCCACACCGTCTCACACTCACACTCACACATATCACATAATACAGTACAGAGTACGGAGCATATTCCGCCAATGTTGTGTTGTTGCACCGGCTACATAAAAAGTCGACGCCAGGTCCGTGCCCTTCCCTCACCCCAACCTCCACACTGCATGCATGTACATGTACTCACTCACTCCTCCGCGGAGGTCCCAGTCCCTCCCGCGACGAATCGACGAATCGACGAATCGACGAATCAACTAACGAACTTCACATGTGTACATGTGTAGATGGGTTCATCTAAAACAACCAACTATCCCCGGAGGCGCTTCATTTCCGCGTCGTACAGTGGCTCGGCGCTGACCGTCGCACGGATTCTCCGGGCAAAATACTCCAGCTCGACCTTGTCTCCTTGCTGCACTGCGCTCGGCAGATACGCATACGCAATGGGCTTTCCGACCGTGAACCCAAATGCCGCGCTCGTTACGTACCCTGCCGGCTTCCCATCCACGAACACCGGCTCCTTCCCCAGGACCATCGACTTCCCGTCGTCGATGACAAGACACCGCAGTCGGCGAGTAATAGCTTTTCCCGCTTGCCCCCGGCGGCGGCGGCGGCGGCGGCGAGGCTCTTGATGGCCGACTGGCCGACGAAGGCGCCCTTCTTGTCCATCTTGACCGCGAAATCGACCCCGGCCTCGTAGGGGTTATGCTCCGTCGTCATGTCAGTGCCCCAGGACCGAAACCCCTTCTCCAGTCTCAGGGAGTTGAAGGCGCTGCGGCCGGCGGCAATGACGCCGTGTGCCTGGCCTGCCTCCCAGAGCGCATCCCACAGGCGAAGACCATGCTCGGCACTTGCGTAAATCTCCCAGCCGAGCTCGCCCACGTACGACAGCCGCATGGCGGTGACGGGTATGCCCGATATACTGGCCCTCTTGACTCGGAAATAACGGAGGCCCTTGTCGGAAAAATCATCGAGAGTCACCTTGCTGATGACATCCCGCGCACGAGGGCCCCAGAGCCCGATGCAGCACGTTCCGCCCGTCACATCGCGAACCTCGACGGCCCTCTGGGGCGCATTCTTGGTCTGTATGCGCGCCTCTCGAGACAGGTAGGCGAGATCGACCGGGCCGTTGACGCCGACCTGGAACACGTCCTCGCCAAGCCGGGCCACCGTCACGTCACTTCGAATCCCGCCCTTCTCGTCGAGCAGGAGAGTGTATGTGACGGCGCCTGGTTTCCTCGACACGTTGCCCGTCGTCACCCAGTCCAGCAGGCCGACGGCTCCCGGCCCGCTCACTTCCAGCCGCCGAAGAGGAGTCATGTCGTACATGGCCACGGAGGTCCGCGTCTTCCACGCCTCCGCCGCCGCAATCTCGCTGTAGTACTTGCTCGACCAGCCATCTCGCTCGACCGGCCGCCATTCGGGAGGCAACTCGCCCAGCAGCTTCCTGTTTGCTTCGAACCAGTGGGGGCGCTCCCAGGCGCCGGCTTCCAGGAAGAAGGCCCCGAGCTCCCTCTGACGCAGGTAGAAGGGACTCAGCCGGAGGTTCCGCGGGGACTCGCGGGGTTGGAGCGGATGGAGGATATCGTAGATCTCGACAAAGTTTTGCTGGCAGGTTTCGCTCACGTACTGGGGCGTGAGCTGGACCTGTTCGAACCGACCAAGCTCACACTCGGCCAGGTCGATGTGCGATTTCCCCGTCGTCAAAACCTCCGCCAGCGCCCGCGCCACCCCCGCCGAGTGAGTCACCCAAACGGCTTCTGCGACATAGAGGCCGTCGATGGTGGGCGCCTGCCCCACGAGCGGGCCGCCATCCGGGGTGAATGAGAAGATGCCGTTGAATCCGTCCTCTATCTCACTTTCTCCGAGCGCCGGGAGAAGCTCCCGGCTCAGCTTCCACGCCGCCTCGAAGTCCTGGGGCGTGAATTCGAGGCAGGACGGCATCCGGAGCTCCGTCACGTCCTTGGAGGTAGGGCCGAGCGCGGATGCCGCGATTGGCATGGGGCGGTGGCCGTAATATCCTATGCCGTATCGCTCCCCGTGCTCCCTGAAGTAGAGGTCCTGGTCCTGGTGACGAAGAATAGGCAGGCGCGCACTCCTCGACGAGTAATCGCACCCTCTATGCGCGGGCACTGCCGTCGTCTTGACATACTGGTGCGCCATGGGCAGCAGGGGATGGCAAGGCCGGCCATGGCCCCGACCTCGACACCCCAGAACCCGGCGCAAGAGACGACAATGTCCGCCGGAATGGTGGCGGCCTCGGTCACGACACCGGTCACGGCGCCGTCCGCCGCTCGCTCTATCCCCGTGACCCGCGTGGACCCTTGATACCGCACTCCCGCGTCCCGCGTCCTCGCCATCAAAGCTGAACCGCGCGCGCGGCATTCGCCAGCCCATCGCCGGGGATGTGAAGCCCCCAGGACAATGTCCGGGTTGAGAAGGGATAGAGCTCGACGCACCTCTCCGCCGTCACCAGCCGGGCCTCGACCCCACGACGCCGCCAGGCCGTGTTTCCTCTTGAGCTCCTCCATCCTCTGCGGCGTGGTCGCCACCTCCAACCCACCCACCTGGTTGAAGCACGCCTCCCGTCCTTCTCCAGGCCGAGGAACTTCTCGACGGTGTATTTGGCAAACATGGTCATCGTCCTGGAGGCATTCGTCTGGAACACTAGACCCGGCGCGTGCGAAGTCGACCCGCCCGGCATGTGCAAGGGACCCTGGTCAACTACCGTGATGTCCGTCCACCCGCGCGACAGCAGTTCATCAGCAAGATTGGTCCCGACTATACCTGCGCCAATAATAACCACGCGCTGTTGCTGTCGGTCTGCCATGGTCATGATGTATGGCGTGGAAGAATAACCGTCTGTGAGAATTCCGCATTCATATAGTTATTTCCCAGATGGTGCCGCCGCTCACTGACGAGACAAGTGCATGTATATCACCAAGTCAAGTCTTTCCTGTCAGTCTTCAACCTCCCCGTAATACTAAGATGTTTCCTCTTTCTTATGAATCAAGTTTGAAATGAGTACTTTTGAACTTTCACGTCAGTATAGCGATCACGTGATCAGGATTTCTCAAATCCTCCCCGCACCCCCATATCCCGCCGCCGGCATCAATTTGCCTGCTCCGTGCCAAGGCGTCTTGGCGTCGTCGGTCGCAGTCCGGAAGTCAGCATTTGGGGCGGCCCCGTCGATAAAGACACGTCAGTCCATCCTCGTGGACCAACCTTCCATCCGATCTTGGAACAAGTTCCTACTTCCCAGCAGGGCTGCTAGCTCTGTCTCCGATTTCCATGCACGGTGGCAAGCCTTGCAGCACTAGCCGTGGACGGATTAGATTGTCCAACTCCCCAATCGTACCGAGTGTGCTTTCTGATTTACCGATAAGTCATTGCCGCCGGCTGCAAGGAGTGTCAGGAGATTACCACTTTCGGGAGCCCATGTCATTTGTCACGGTCACGGCGCTCTCTCTCTCTCTCTCTCATACCCGTCTCCGAGGCCGGGCAGTACTACAAGCCAGATGAGATGGGTGCATGGGGTCGAGACTCGACGAGCCCATACCGACGGCAGGAATGAAAGCAACCCGGGTTACCAAGTACACTGTACGTACAAGTAGGCGTGGCGTTCAGAAAATCAGTGCGCAAAACCTATGTATTACATTATCTACCATTTTCCAAGTCCAAACAAACACGCCCAACGTCTGATTGTTTCAATTTTTTTCTGGGAGGGCTTGCTTCCCAATCATCGTGAACCCCCTCGAGAGAATGTCCCGCCGTTGCAATTTTTCGCTACTCCTACATGTGGTGGAAGATGCCATCGTCATTGACGTTCCCACCATCCCACCACGATCGATTCCTGTTCCTGTCAAAAGTAGAGCTAGTCTCGTGGTACACCAGATCCACCATGTCATCGAACTGTGACGTATCCGCATATAACCACGGCGTGGTGTTGAACGTCAGGCTGTCCGCCTGCTCGGCAGACAGCTCATTGCATGTATCATGTCCTTGGGAGCCTGGCGAGGAATTGACAGTGCATTTGTACGAGAGAGTGGGCGCATCTTGACCACCATCGGCGGTGTTGACGGTAATTTCGGGCGACGTGGCCACGATGATGTCGATTGTCGTAGTCTCGTCTTCATCTTTGCGTCCCACCGTGGAAGCCAAAGAGGCATCCAGCAGTCCGGTATTCGCAAGTTGGCGGGAATCGGCGGTGCAATTGAATTGTAGAATATTCCACATTAGAGGTACGCTGAGGTAGATTCTGGACGGCATCCAGTCCTCCACGTCGTTTGTTTCAGACCCAGCAGCGATCCGGGTCATCTTGTCGAGATTTCGGTCCTACAACGGGTCATCATCAGCGCATGAAAGAGAAGATGCAAGTGTTTTTTTTTTTTTTTTTAAAAAAAGGAAGGAAGGAAAGGAAAGGAAAGGAAAGAGAATTGAGCACAACGGACCAATGCCCTACAGGCGGGCGAAAGGGGATGAAACCCTTAAGGAACTTTCGACATTTGGCAAAGTCTGCGTTTGACTTGTGCTTCAGTTTCGAAGCAGCCGCGCAGCAATAGTAAAGATGCACAGTGGCGGCGATGGCCGCGATATGTCCAAAGAACGGATCGGTCAGATGCACTTGTTTGTCGAGCACCATTTCCATCATTCGAACAATCCACGTGGCATGGATGAGGGCCAACTCGGAGGATCGCCTCCAGAACGTGTTCGGAATGGCCAAGTTGGGATTGTGCTGCGCCCCAATGATGTACAGGAACGGATGGTTCAGCACGGTGGGTATGGCGTGGTACGTGAATTGCTCCTTCAACCAAGTTGTCCAGTAGTCCCTGTTCATCCTCAAGTCCTCCACCTTTCGCTCGTAGAACTTGACCGAGTCATAGCGATGACACATTGGGATGCTGTTCTCGGCCTCCATAAAGTCCGACAGGACAGCGGCATACGTGGAATCCCTCCGCCATGGTTCTCGGAAAATCCCGTGAGAGCAGTCAGAACATACTTCCGGACGCGGCTCCATACCCAGCCGACTTGCACACTCGTGTTCCATATGCCGGGCTCACTCGGTACGGTATGGCCGAGGTCGTCTAATGGAAGTGGATGAATTTTCGAATCATTCCCTGCTGGGCTGACTCTGCCGTCGCCCCCGGTCGATGAGGAGCATGATTGGCGCCAGATCTCAGTCGGAGTGCTCAGGATGCCGGTCTGGCGACCATGGTATTGATCGAGAACCTGTAGACTCCAAAACACTCTCTTCTTGCGCTCGGCAGTGACATCGTCCATGGCGTAGCCCGAATCCGAGTCCAGCATCGCAGATCGGCAAAGTTGGAGGGCCAGACCGAGGTGGAATTGGCCAAGATGAACGTTGCCGTCTGTATAGTCAGCAATGGCAAGGAGGCGCGTGTTGTGGAAAAAAAAAAAAAGTGATTTAACGTTAAAGGGAAAAACAATATCTTACCAATAAAGGACGAATAAGATAACAGACACAGGCTCTCAATTGTTGCCAGTCCAACGGTGCCGTTCGCAATGCGAGCCATGATCAAGCTTCTGGCATTATCGCCGTACAGCTGCAGCTCCTCGGCTCTCCTGGAAAATCGCGACGTGACGGCCAAGATGCTGCATGCAAGTTCATCAGTAACCAAGCTGATATCGCTAACCTCTTGACGTTCAAAACACCATATCGGCTGTCGATGGCAGAACTCGAAATACAGACGAATTCCCAGGGCAATATTGGGCGAGTCGGGGCGGACATGGGACGTTTCAGGCTCGAATCCGAGGCATGACGGTTGGCTACCGAAAGGGAAAGCGTTGTTGTGGCTCTCGATTGCCGGCAGGGTTACCGATAGAGATTTCTCAGAATAAACGGCTGCTTCGTCCGATGTTGGTTCTGGACGTGATATTTGACTCGGCCTTTTTATTGTTTACAAAACCTGGTCAGAAGGTACAAACTTGGCATGATGGACGTGGACGTCGTCGGTACAACCTCCCGGTCAAGAGGAGATCCAGTTTCTCTTCGAGATGCGCCAACCTCTCCTCCTAATTTCAGAGTTAGTCACTCGAGGTGGGCAAAGAAAGACTGAATGGGAGGAGGGGAAGGGAACCGGATCTCACGTACAGATCGGCCACTCCTTGCTGATTTGGCAGTCGGTGGATAAGAACATGGCTGCTTCAATCGCACGCAGCTTGAACAAGCCGGTTTTTCAGCGGGACAGCGCGTCTTCTTTCTCCTATCAAAGGAAAGGCGTCAGGGTACGAAGCACTTGAGACAAGGGAAGAGGAGAAAAGACAGACAGACCTGCAAGTGAAGCAGGCATGATGTGATCGTCTTCGTCCACGAGAAGCAGTGCCCGGTGTCTCGTCAGGTACTCCAGGAGTCATGGTGGGTGGCAGAATAATTTACATGCGCAATGAAACAAACAACAAACACACCGAGAAAGAAAGCTGGCGAAGAGATGTGACCTTTGTGTATGTGGTGTTATGTGTGGTGTATGTGTGAAAGGGTCCTGACTTCCTGACTTCCTGACTGAGTCCTGTGCCTCATCGCCACATTTATCAAGAGGCGGCGGGTGTACGGGAGGATTGCATGGATGCTTTCTTCTTTGGAAAGGATAGGAAGTGCGGAGTGCGGGGATGCCTACGATGCCCGTAATCACGATGTCAATGATTCTGGTTGGAGCACTTGGCCGATAAAGGGATGAAGGCCGATAAAGGAGACGCCACTAGCTGCCAAGCAAGCCATAACTATGATAGGGCCATAAGTAGTACATACATATGTATGTACGCCATGATGTGGCAAGTTGGCAAGTTGGCAAGTTGGGGGCAACCGCGACCCGCGTGCCCGCCTGGGTTTCAATGCATGTAAGCTCCGTGGTAGTACAACATTACACATGCATATCTATTACTGGTAGTAGTACTGTGGGGCTATGGGGAGGGGTGGAGGTAGTACGTTCTTGGCGGCGTGTGCATGCCATGCAAGTGCATGCAAATCTTGTTCTCGTCCTATCTGGTATCTGGTTTATCTTTTTCGAGCCGGGCCATCTTCAAGCCACGTCTACATACGCGTCAGGTGGCCCATTCCATTTCACGTGGCACACGAATGATTGCTGCTCTCCAGATAAAGACTAGGTTGGTTTTCAACGCTAGCCACCAAGGGATGGGCCCATGAGCGTCCGTGATGGCACTGATAGTCAGACAAAATCGGGGACAAAATTTGTTTGATTGATACGATAAATAACTGTCGAGTATGAAATCGCCCTTCATTCACCACTACACCTCCACCGCGACCCGGTTCACCTTGCCACAGTCCACCGCAGAGCAGAACTTCATGTCCTTCTCAGCCGCCACGGCACTCTTCGGCAAGCTCTGCCGAGCCGGCCAGATCTCTTCGCCGACCCTTGTCTCGAGCTCGTGATGCTCCGTTAGTGCATCACGAACTAGTTTGGAAATACAGCGGCCCCTGTTCCATTTTGGATGCATCTCGCCGTTGACAAACACTCCCGTGTTGATGTTTTTCTGCGCACTCGCACAGAGGACCTTGTCTTCGGACATGATCCTCTTGTAAATGTCGCTGATGAGGTTGAAGTCTTCGTCAGTAGAGTTCTTGTTCCTGTATACCTCGTACTTCATGATTGCTCTCCCGGGCCAAGAGGCACAAATCTTTGCATGAAGAAGAAATGCGGCCTGGAGCGAATGTCAGCATTGAATGAGAATGGGAATGGAAACAAGAGCGGGAACAAGAACAAGAATGATTCGCATGTCGAGGGAGCCAAGGTCAACTCACGAGACGTTCATCGAGGCATTGGGGAAAAAGTACGTGCTGGCGACGTTCAGGCCCCTTGCGATTTGTTCTGGCTTCGGATTTCCAAAATGTTGAATGTGGCAGCCCTTGGTTTCGACAAAGTACGAGTTCAGGTCCGCGATGGTGGGAATGTCGGGATGGGTTGTCTTGCAGTGGTAACATTCGTTGTAGTTGTCGGCCAAGATTTTCCAATTGTAATCGCCCTCCATTTCCCACGCGTGGTCGAATTGGTAGTCATCGAAGTTGTAGTTTTGAAACCTGGGCTGCTCATCAACACCTTCGAAGTCGTCCTGCCAAGCAATCTCGGGCTGCTCGCCTGCATCCATGTTCACCCAGATAAACCCGTTCTTGTCAATATGCACATGAAGGGGAAGAGCCCATTCTTGGACTTGTCGAAATCCTCCATGTCTTGGTAGCCAGGAGCCTTGGCCAACTTGCCGTTCAGTCCGTAGGACCAGCCGTGATACTTGCAAGCCAAGACACTGCTGCTGTGGCCCGTATCCTTTGTCACGATGGGAAACGCTCGGTGTCTGCAGACGTTGTGGAAAGCGTTGATGTTGTCTTGGCGGTCCTTGGTGACAATGAACTGATACCCAGCCACGTCGTATCGCAGCCAGTCTCCTTGGTTCGGGAGTCGAGCTTTGTGCGTAGTGAGGAGCCATTTCTTGGAAAAGATTGCTCGTCTTTCGAGTTCGTAGAGCTCCTGTGAGGTGTACCAGCTGGCAGGCAGAGCTCGGATGGGGGTTTCTTTGCCTTGTCCAAGTTCATCCACGGTTGGGTCGCCGCCAAAACCAAAATATCCTTTAAGAAACGATGGAGCCATGGTGACTTTGTGGGGATTCTTTGACAACCTAAAATTGATAATAGTACAATATCTCTCGTTCTGCTGTCTTTTTGTAAGAGTGTATGCACAGAGTCTGGAATTTATGGATGGCAAACCACGGCGTGCAGCGTGGTTCATATAAGAGCCAACGCCATGTGTCATCATATCTATCCCATAACAGTACGTGCCCTATTCTCAATAGTGCCTTGGTGCCCTTTCCGGAGTCGGACCATACATTCTCAACTTGGAACTTGCACCATCTTTGCCGACGGGATGGGGATGGGATGAACAAGGCCGAAGGCGTCCACGTGATCGGTATCCAGGGCCGCCGGATCATGGAGGCGACCACGTGACCGGTGAGGCGCCTCCATGACTTGAATTTCTGGTCTAGATCCGACATGCACCCAGATGTTCCTCAATTGATTTTAACTGTGTACTTGGTCACCCGTCGTCGTCCTCTGCCTTGCCGTTTTGGTGGTCGTTACCTGTCGTGTTGGGATGAAGAAGAGAAGGAGAAGGAAAAGGATGGAATGGGTAAATGGGTCCACATGGGTCCATGGGGTCCATGGAATGCGATGCCAGCCGCCGATGCGACTCTAAATGTGCAGCTGCCTGCCGGCCCGCCGCCACTTGCAGCCTTCTCCACAGTTGCCCGACTGAATTTGCGTCTGCGTCTGCGTCTGCGTCTGCGTCTGCGTCTGCGTCTGTGTCTGCGTCTGTGTCTCCGACGACGACCCCGTTCGTTCCATGATGCATGGCGCAATGATTCAGGACTCGCAGCTTCCCAGGTCTTGTGACCGCTGCCACTCTCTCAAAGAACGTTGCCGGCGTGCCACGAGCTCAAGCGTCTGCGATCGATGCTTGCGCCTTGGCTTGGCTTGCGTGTCGAACCGGCCCTTCAAGAGGCCAGGTCGCCGTCCGCAGCCGTATTCCCCTTCATCACCCCTGCAGCTGCAACAATACCGGAGCCAACACCAACAACAGTCGTCCAGATGGCAGCCTCCAGACCTTGTTGCCCTGTTCAGCGTGCCGGATAGGCTGTCCCAGGAGGAGGCTTGGCTCGTCCATCGCGCCATGGCCGACGATACCTTTATCGAGCAGTTTCTGGTCGGGCCAAGCTTCTGCAAGGCACATCGCGAGACCATCCTGAGCCAAATGAGGACGTCGCCGGCGCTTGTGCAGGACGCCTACATGGCATGTGTGCTTTCCGTGCCATATCCCGGGGAGGATGCAGAAGGCCCCGACACGGAGCAGCGCATCACCACGAGCTTCAGGCGAGCTTCCTCGGCTCTGGCCAAATTGAGGTCACTCAAGATCGAAAATACTCGAGACATCTCATCATGCCTGGCACTCAGGGGCTCCGTCCTGGCATTCGTTCTACGCTTCGGTGGCAAGGACTGCTTGGCCGTTTGCACCAAGGTCCTGGGTCTGATCAAGCCTGCCTACGACTCCCTGCCGGACCAGAGTCCCCACGCCGACCTAGGTTTTCTCACATGCCTCATCATGTGCGAGACGACGGAATGTCTATTGCAAACCGAGGTGCCCACACTGCGATATCGTCCCCATCTATCGGGTCGCCAGGCTTCGTGGATCGCTATGTTGGGCTCTGCGGGACGCTTCTCCCGTACTTGTATGACCTCTGTGAACATGGCCACCGGTTGCTCCATGGTTTGGATGCTGAACGAGAAGAGCTCGATCGACTGGAGTGTATTCTGGAGGCCTGGCAGCCAACGGTGCCAGCGGGGTTCGCGGACAACTATACCTCTCCCGAGATCACAAACATGCTTTTCCAGGCACATGCCATGCAACAGGCCGCCATTCTCATACTCCACAGGCTGCGGTTTCCCTTTGGCACCGAGCAGATTGCTGCCTTGGCCATGGCAAGAAACATCTTCAGATTGCTTGACACGGTGAAACTAGTCTCTGGCAGGACCCCTAGGTGTATTGATTTCGCTCTGATGGTGGCTTGTCTGGAGATAGAATGCGAGGAGGAGAGGAGGGCCCGTCTAAGGACGGCCTCCTCGATAGCCGTATACTCGCCCAGATTTCTTCGACGATCCGAGGACTTACTGACAACGATCTGGGAAGCTCGGAATTCCAGCACTCGGCCTATTTTTGGTATCATCTTGGAAGCATTGCAAAAACATCCACTCAGCCGATGTACTAGGGGCATAGAATCTTGTTTATCATCTTGATCGTTTTTAATCTAGTTGGCAGAATTGGCATACTTGCAAGTACATATATATATACACGACGAGGCTGTGGGCTGGTCCGAGGCTGCTTGTGCCAGGTGCTTGCTGCTGGCCACGAAAACCCTGGCAAGGACTTTGGAACCGCGCGGTCAACAAGGAGATTCGGACCATGGACAACGACGCACGCTCACATGGTTTTTTTTTTTTTTTTTTTTGAGGGTAGGCCACGCTGCAAATAGTAGCAGGTTGAGTGGGTGCACCATTCATCTGTCTTGATTTATTCACACGAAACCTCCCTCTGTCAGAGAAAGTCTGACCGAATGCTTGAGATGGCCTCTACAGCCGCGATGTTCGCACTGGATCCAGCAACTCTCTCATTTCCACGCTCGGCCAGTCGGGGTTCATCGACGAGTCTGGTCGCTCGCGATCCCAGGCCCACTTCTCGACCAATTTCGCTGGCAAGGAACCCTCCAACATTTGTACCACGTACTTGCCGATGACTGGGAAGAACTTGAACCCATGGAAGGAACCGCAAGTGGCGATATAAAGGCCCTTGGAGGCGGCATGTGGTGAAATGATGAAATCAGAGCTTGTTGTGAAAGCATCCCTGTAATTTTTTTCAGTTTTTTTTTTTTTTACAAGTCAGAATTTGTCAGAATTTGTCGAAATTTGTCCGAGTTCTATAGAATTTAAAAAAAAAAAAAAAAAAAAAAAACTAAGCAGTGGGCATGCTTTCACGTACCAGCAGATTCGATGTTTCTCAAGTTTCCACGTCGAAGCCTCGCGTCCGTAGAAAAGGCTACTCACGCTCAGGATGTCCTCTTTCAGCTTTTCAGATATCGTCCACTGTGCATAGTCGGCCTCGGCAGGAGGCGTCGAGACATAACGGCCCAGGACAACCTCGTTTGTGTTTCTGAAAATCTTTCGGCCCCACCACTTGAGCTCGCCATCTTTGGTTGGCGGCAGACTGCCAACAAAGGGTGCTAGTTTAAAAAGAAGGAATGATGATTAGCTTGTCGTTTACGTACGAAGAATTGGGAATTGGGAACTGGGTCATGGGTCATGAGTTTGGCAAGACGCCCCGGGGGAAACCTTTTTGGCCGTGTATCCTTGGATCCCAACGGGCATGTCGGCAAATCTCGCGAGTGCTTCGTCGTCGAGTTTCGTCATCCCGGTCGTGATGCCGCCGGCAAGAATCCTCGACCCGGCCCGAAGGTCGCTGATGCCGCTGTGAGCCGCACTCAGCTCGAGCAGCTTCGGGGTAAAGGCGCCGGTACACACGATGACGCGAGAGGCGCGCAGCGTTCCCCCGCCGCGGTCTGGACGCCGACGCAGGCGCCGTCCCGGTCGAAGCGCAGCGTGGCGACCTCCTCGGCGACGTACCTCACTCCGAGGTCCATGGCCGCGCGCGTGACGGCCCGCAGGCAATCCCCGCGGCGACCCAGCCGCTGGTCTTGTTCACCAGGACCTGCTCGACGTGCGTGTAGTCGGACCCGTCGAAGAGGCCGCCGAACATGGTCCTCGCCTCGTCCACCGGCCAGACGGCCGTGTCGCGCGCCCGGCCCAGCCTCTCGAGGTTGCCGATGCAGTCCCGCGCGTAGTCGCGGCCGCACATCCAGTACAGCCCCGTCTGGTGGAAGAAGGGCTTCCAGAGCGGGTCCGAGGTGAAGACGTCCTGGGCCTCGAGGGCCAGCTCGCAGTACAGGGGGTCGTCGTAGTCGGCTCGCATCACCTTGTTCCAGTCCCAGGACGCGGCCACGCGGGTGTCGGCGTCGAAGGCGTCGCGGTCGACCACCGTGACGGACGCGTCGGGGTGGCTGCGGATGAGGTGGTAGGCGGTGGAGATGCCGAATATGCCCGCGCCGACGATGAGGTAGGATGATGATTTTTCATGAGTGGTGGCCATTGTTGGTGATTTTTTTTTTTTTTTTTTTTTGATTTTTTCCAGCTTCGATCGATGCGATGCGATGCAGGATGACCACCAACGACCGAATGGAACCGAAGGGCTAGTATAGTCATAGTATAGTATACTGACCGGGTCGTTGGGGACGGGAACTTTATATTTTCTTTCCATTGCCTCTGGTGAGTCGCACCGGTCAACCCACCTGATTGATGTACGTACATATGTCGAGTTTTGCGTCGGGTCGGGCCCCGGCATCTTGTCACCGATTTCCGCTCACGTGAGCAATCGCGGGGTATCTTTGGCAGGAGGAGGCGCATCGGGCTTCCAAATACTCCGTAAATCGCCATCAATCGGCCGACCAGCCGGCCCCTTGCCCGAAGGACCTGTCACCTTCGCCCGACGGGTCCATACCCCTTCCCTATCCTACCATACGCACGGCTTCAGCCTACAAGCTGCTTATTGGCTGTCTAGCACCCAAGGCAAGGCAAGGCAAGGCGAGGCTCTGCCACGAGATCAAGCAAGTCCAATCATCTCGCACAACAGACTTTTCGGGAGGAACAGATGGGTTTTTTTGGGGGTTTTTTTTCACGGTTGCTTCATCACGGGACTAGATACGCATCGCAACTTGTCTCTCTCCGTCATTCGCTCAAAACCACCGTCCACAACAAGCAAAAGTAGTCAGTCAGTCAAGGGCGGTATATCAGAGGGCCTCAGCCAAAACGGATCCATCACCTCGGTCATGATTGCGCCGTCAAAGATCTGCCATGAATAGTCCAAGTTCATGTTGGACTCCAAAGACTGGATCGACGCCGGCATCTCGGCCGAGGCGCTCGGGTGGTGCAGCTTCTGCAGGTTCTGTTGCAGAATACCTGCCAGCTTGGACCTCAGGTTCGGCCCGGGTTCGTTGGTCTCTTGCAGCATTTCCAGGTGCACCCGGATATTTTTAATGTCTGTGTGCAAAACGAAAGAAAGGTCAGGTCAGCTTGCTTCCCCTGCCAAGGTAGATGTGGAAGGAGAAGAAGAATTATAAAAAGAAAAAGAAAAAAAAAAAAAAACCAACCATCCTCTTCCTCCACACCAGCCTCTATGCCATTAATCACAATCAGAGCAGCCCACGAGATGATGACCAAGTCCCAGTTGGACCAGATGGACTTGTCGTTGAAGTGCAGCTTGAGCGTGGCCCGCGCCGAGAGCAGCAGCTCGTGCTGCTCGTTCATGGAGATGCTGTCGGAGCGCAGGCTGCAGCCCTTGGCGGGATGGTAGATGGACAGGACGACGAGCCGGTGGAGGACGTACTGGCGGAAGACGGTCTTGCGCTGCTGGTCCAGGTCGCAGCAGCCCGACTTTGTGAACTCGACCAGCCAGTCGTCGAGGTTCCGGGCCCAGTCGCGGATCACGGCGGCGTCGACGGGGCTGAAGGACTCGGTCGACGACGACGACGACGACGACGAGATGGCGGTTTTGGCGGCGGTGGTGGTGAAGGTGGTGGTGGTGGTGTTTATGGCGTCGTGCGCGCCGCCGCCGCCGGAGGAGGAGGAGGAGGAGGAGGAGGAGAAGCAGGACCATATCGCCGGCAGCCCGCGGCCGGAGAAGTGCGTGAGCCCCGTGTGCATCATGCGCGACAGGCGGTACAGCTGATCCTTGAGCGGCACCTGCAGGACCCCGAGCGGCGGCTCGACGGGCACGGCCGGCGACGACAGGTGCAGCGAGGCGTGCTCCAGGTCCACGATCTGCACGCCGCTGAACAGCCTCCGCCAGTCGCAGTACCCTTCGTCGATCTGCGGCGGGCAGTGCTCCAGCACGAGCCGGTACGCCATGGAGATCCAGATGCCCGTCTCGTAAATGTTGCCCTCGTTGAGCAGGCCGGCGAGCACGAGGCCCAGCACCGTCTGGAAGGCGTACTTCTCGAGCTGCCCCCGCGTCCCCGTCCCCGTCCGGCGCGGCGAGCGGCGCGCTGATCTCGCTCCCCGGCACGCTCAGCTGCGCGATGGCGCCGCACATGATGCCGAAGTAGCCGCGCGCCAGGACCGCGTACTCGGCGTCGCCGCGGACGCTCGAGCAGTACAGCATCGCCGCCAGGAGCACCGGCCCGGGAGACGAGAACCTCTGCGCCGTGGGGAAGAAGTGCAGCCCCGGCATCTTGTCGTGGAACCTGTTTTTTCAAAAGAAAAAGAAAAAAATCAGGATGCGGCAACGAAAAAGGAACGACGGGGAAGGCATGGGAAGCAAAGCATTGCAAAAAAAAAAAAAAAAAAAAAAAAAACGAGTGAGAAACCGCACGTCTTCCACAGGTGCCTGATAGTACTTCTCTTCCACAACGCCGCGTCCGGGGAGCCGGGACAGCATCGCTCCAGCACGGCCGACACCTCCCAGAGCGTGTCCAGGGGCTCGTCGTCATGCCACGGTTCCACCGCGTCTTCCACACGTAGTTTCGCCGCCGCCCCTTGCTGCTGGCCACCGAGGTAGCTGGGGTATTATTATCGCCGCTGCCGCCGCTGCCGCCGCCGCTGGACCCAAGGTTCAGCCCGAGGTGGTCCTCGATCGCCTTGACCCTCTCCAGTATGTCCTTGGCCACGTCAGGCGACTGATACCCCGAGAGCGGGAGCGAGGCCGGCACCATCAGGGCCGAGGCATTGGCGCGGGGACGAAGATGCACGGCAGTCCGGCTCGTTGGCAGCGTCGGCATGTGTCACCGGTGTCGATTCTACACTTCATCTTCTGTCTCCGGCAATTGACTGGAGAGAAGGGGAGGGGGAGGAAGAAGCAAGGCATTTTAGTTACTTTCTTTTATTTTTATTTTTTTCCACGACAGACAGCCGATGGAAAATGGGGGCTCGCGCGCGCGCACGCTCTTGAAACAAAACTTACTGCAGGCCTTGCGAGCCTTGGGCTCGGCTGAATCCTCTTCCATATCGGATGGAGGACTACCTAACTATGTGGATCGTGGGGCGATGGGAATTGATTACAGAAACTAGTAGATTGAAAAAAAAAAAAATCAATAAATTACGATGAGGAGTCCAAGTGGATCTGTGTGCCAACGTGTTGCGCCTATTATTGCCATGATGATGCGGGGCAGCCACGTGAGAGCCCGGCAACGCGGGACCATCTATTTTTAGGTCACAGTCACAGTCTTGTCTTGGCGTCCAGGAAGAACAAGTTCCTTCCATCCTCGGCAACCAGTACATGCCCGAATTTTCCAATGTGCTCGCTCGATTCGCTGGCCAGCCGGTCTAGCGTCTGGGCATCTCCGTGGTTGGCCAGGAACCGCTGGCCGCTGCCCCGGATGCGGCCGACGATGAGGCCCATGGCGGGCGTTCCATCTCGGTGAAACTCGACGGTATATGTCTATTGCATCTTAGTCACGAGCAAAAAAATAAAATAAATAAAAATAAAAATTCATCACGATACGACCATGTCATCCATACCTCTATGGCGGCAGGGCCTTGCGCAGATTCAATGAATGGCGGACTGTATTCATCCACGATGGGGGCAGGGATTGCTCTCGGGATAATGGCGCCCATCGCCTCTGGGTCTTGCCGATAGACAGATGGCGTGTTGGTGCGTGAGCACGCCCCCGTTGGCAAGAATCAAACCGGTGCCATATGTTTTGGCACGTAGTGCTCGGGTCATGGCCGTGATTGCCTATATCGTATATCGGTAGTTAAATCCCATTGTCCGTCCAGTTGCCGCTTTCCCCCTCTCGCGATAAGTCGCGGCACTTACATGCATTGAATAGTTATTCCCAGCGCCGCCAAAGGACGTTAGGCCGCCGAGTAGAGTGATCGGCTTTTGCCATGACGTGGTCGACAGACCGACGTGGTCGCACGCTAGCTTGGGGACGATGGGGAAGCATCTGCGTTGCATTTTAGATTAATGATTTGCAAGTGCCAAAAGTGATTTGCGAAAGAAAGAAAAAATTATAAAAAAATTTTAAAAAAAAAACTCACGAGTAAAAGTCATAGCAGTCGATATCGATGGCGGAGAGACCAGAAACGTCCAATGCGGCATCAATAGATTTACCAATCGCCTCGCTCTGGTATAGGTGGCGTCTCTTCCAAACTGTCATTTCAATATTCACTGTCAGTGCCTGCAGCCAGGTGGAGAAACAAACGCCCGACACGAGCCATCATGGGCCATCACGAGCCATCATCTTTCCCAATACTGACTGACATTCGTTCTTCTCGTGCGTCCCAGCACCGCCCAGGACATATATCCACCTAGCCTCGGAGATGCCGAGCTTTTCGGCATTCTCGACCGAGGTGAGAATACACGCCGCAGACAGATTCACGGCATTGAACGCATTCATGAGCAGGGGATCTGGTCTGGCATTAGCACCCAGCTCATTCGCCCCCAATACTCACACTATACTCATTTCAATCAAGCGGGAGGGAGGGAGGGTAGAGGTGATGGGGCCAGAATTCACAGGGATCGCAAATCATTCGATTCTTGTCAGACGGCGCGCCGATCTGCTCGGCCGTCTTGGCGGACTGCTTGTAGTTCCAGGAATACTCGTTTTCCGACCCGATTCGATCAAAGGCGGCATACATTGTCGCCGACTCCATGTCGTTCTGCCGCGCGGATTGTCCCCGATGGGCGCGACGACCATTTTCGTACAGCGGGTAGACATGTATGGGAAGACCCATGGAATGCAACGTGCCGGGGCCTTTTTTTCATCTCAGACAAGACGATCAGTCAGGCAGACGTCTTGTCAAAATTCGGGCACAGGACGAATGCGTCTGCGTACATCTAGGACGCCCATGTAGTGCTTACCCTCGTTCAGAATGGAAAGATTCAGCGACGCCCGCTGCTTTCCATTAGGATCTGGCTCCGGCCATCCTGGCGGGGAATCTGTCCGCGTTTTTGGCACGAGGCCACTAGGCAGAAGCGCACAACGAATTAATCTCCATTTTTGTGGTTTTTTCTTATATATCATGTTTTTGTGTTTTTTTTTTTTTGTTGTGTCCGAGGCCGCGGAAAAAAAAAGTCTTACGCGATGCAAGCGCCTCCCGCCCGTTATGACGGTCACTGCACTCCTTCGCGCCGCGATATCTCTTGCCGCTTCGTCGCATTGCAGTGCCGGTTGGTTGCCGCCATGCTCGCCAACTATCTGTCGGGATGGACGCAGCCCCAATCGCGCGGATACGACGGCCGGAAGATCATTGTATGCCCAGGTCCATGTAGGAACAACCCTAAGGCTGTCGATTTGTGACACCAGGGCCTCTTGCGATTGCTTGCCCAGGCCAGTGTCTTCGATGGCATGTCGAATGGCCTTGACCATGAGCTGGGCCGGCTCCAATGCATCCTCGATGTTGAAAGACTTGTTACGGACATCGCCGACTCCAACGATGATGGGAACGGCAGGATGAGCGAGCATTGTGACTCAAGATGGGTTGCTCAGTGTGGGGTGAAATCATTCGTCGTGTACGGAGTATGTAGCTTCTTCATGTATGAGGTTAGCAGCAGCCGTTTGTTTCATGGGTTCCCCTGGTTTTTTGGCCGGACGGAACATTCTCATTATTAACCAAGTTGCCAAGGCATGGCATGTGCTAAAATCACGAGGTCCACCGCGCCGGGCCGAGCTTACCATGATGGGATGGGATCGGATGGGCCGAAAAGGCAAATAAATTAAATTACCGAACTCCGCTCTGCCTTCCCCGCTCGAATTGCCCATCAACCGAGATACACTTCGGCGCAACAGGTCCTCGGACCTCTGTCATTGGTCCGAATGTCCGCAGACTTGACTAGCAGACGTGCTATTAGACGTGTGATTAGACGTGTTATAAGACGTGTCATTGAGCCAACAAGGAATTCTCTTCCTCCATCAAAGACAAGTCAATGTCAACTCTTTTCCTTACCGTCCGTTTCTACTCGTCTTCACACGGAACATCATCCGCACACTGGTAGCGCAGCTTGCTCGATATGGCCCACCAGGAATTCGCGAGACAGCCTCCGAAGCTGTCCATCTATGAGCTCGGCTTCCCGCGCCGTACGTGGTTCAGGTCACCATCAACCGAGAGTCGCACATGAACGCGATCCCGTGGCGGGACACTGGGAAGGCGCGAGACTGTGGGAGTGGTTCGACGAGGAACCTTCGCTCCGGGTCGCCATTGTGACGGGCAAAGGGAAAGGGCGTTTTGCTGTGGCGCCGATCTCAAGGAACAGGCGCAGAGAAGGCAATCATCCGAGAACAATCCAGAGGCCTCCTTTTCCCGGGAGGCTTCATGGGCCTCTCGCGACGCGTGGGGAAGAAGCCAGTCATTGCAGCCGTGAATGGATTCGCCTTGGGCGGTGGGTTCGAAATTGCCCTCAATTGGTACGTTGGGCTGAGTATACATCACGCACCCGCAAATGTGCCCCATGTTTCATGTTCCCTCTTGCCATTCTTTTCAGGACCCAGACTGATCTGATCTGATCTGATCTGATCTGATATCTCTACCTAGTGACATGGTTGTCGCATCTCCCTCGGCCACCTTTGGTTTGCCAGAGGTGAAGCGAGGACTTTGGGCAGCGGCAGGCGGCATACCTCGGGTAGTAAGAACTTTTGGGATGCAAACGGCATCCGAGATTGTGCTGGCCGGGAAAGTGCTTGCTGCAGACGAGGCCAGCAGTCTTGGATTCTGTCGAGTTTCGGCGTCTCCAGAGACTGTGGTCCGGGAAGCCATCGCGTTGGCAAGTCACGTTGCAAGCATGTCACCGGACGCCATCATAATCAGTCGTGCTGGACTGCGAGAGGCGTGGAGACTGCCAGTGTTGAACGAGCAGCGCAGCTTGTGCAGGATCGCCATGGCAAGCGTCTTTTGGAGGGGGAAAACCTGCGAATCGGGCTCACGGCATTCGTCACCAAGACAGATCCCAAGTTTGTACCTTCAAAGCTATAGCTCCGGGGCCCTGCCATGCCATCCATCCATAGCTTCTCCGGCGCAGGCTAGATGCCCATTTCGTCCCCTGGGCTTTCAGCGCGCGTGGCGACTGAATGAGGACCTAGAGTCACTCATCAATTATCCCCGTCGTCAGTTTGCATCTTGTTGTGGCCGGTCGGTCGGTCGATCTGGTGGAATCCGAAGCCAAGGGCAGGCATGCGAGGTGCGGCACATGGCTCGAAATCAATCGATGCCGTGGTCGAGAAACTTCAAGTAGCGCTAGGTGAGCTTCTTTCATTTTGTGCTCAGACGAATAATAACTTTGTTTGAGCTCCGTTGGTAATGGAAACGTTCAGTGCCAGCGGACCGACTCTGTCATGACTCATCTCTGAACTGTTTTCTCTCCCGCTCTTCACGTCACGCTTTTTGTGTCGACCCGGCTGCCAGTTGGGTTAGCTAGCAATCTGTCTTCTTACCTGGCTAGTTGCGCAAAGATCAACCCAAAAATCTTTTTAGTTTTTATTTAACACTATTAATTATTATTAATTATAATTATATATTCTATTAGTTCATGTTGGAACAAAGCATGATATCAATCGCGGCACGCAGCCGCAATAGCCCGGCAAAGGTCGGCCCGCACGCGCGGCAACGAATGAAGATGAAATGTGCCGCTTGGTCCAGTGCTGCTTGGTGGGGCCCAGATGTGTCGTATCATTCATTTCATTGGTTCGGTAATACAGTCCAGCTTGCCTGAGATAAGTCGTTATCAACAACTTGTTCAGGGGCTCCCGTAGTCTGTGCCACATTGGGCAACGCGCTGGCGCAGCGGGGGAAACCGCTGACCCGTCATTTTCCCCAATGGGGTTTTTCCACCAATCAATGTCACTCTTCACTTCTACCCGATCCATCGTAATATTGTGCGGAACTCGGGATTCGCATTCTTCTACAACCCGTCGGCCAGAAACTATTGTACTTCTACAAATGACGCCCGTTACCAACCAAATGTTGAACGCACGGCGCGAAAAGGAGTGCGTCGGCCTTACAAATGAGCGAAAATACTTCCGCGTGGACGGCGCGTGGATCAAGCGCAGCCTTCGTCCATCTGAATGGCAGACAAACCCCTTTGCGGGCACGTTATTCATACCAAGATTTGGTAATGAACGTGTTTTGAACGAGGCCGCTGCCATGCGCTTCATATCCGAAAAGACGGACATACCGGTTCCCAAGCTTTACGGTTGTTTTGAAGACGACGGCGCCGTCTACTTAATCATCGAGTACGTTGATGGATTGACGATGAACCATCTTACCCCCAACAGCGCAGAATTGTTGAGACAGAGCTGGAGCGTCACGTGGAAACTCTGAGAAGCTTGAAGTCGGATACTTGGGGCGGGCCATCTGGAATTGTGAGTTCCATCTCTTCTCTCCCCGGATCTGGAACACTAGCATGCCTGTCTTCTTCTTGCGTTCCTTTCAGCTGACCGACCCATGAAACGCAGGTTGTACCACCGTATCGACTCATGGCCAGTTCAGCCCGCTCGCAGTGGAAGATGAAATCCAGGCAATCGAAAGACCTCGTCTTCTGTCATAATGACTTATCCACGCATAATGTCATTGTCGATCCAGCGACGTTGAAGATCAAGGCAATCATCGACTGGGAATACGCTGGTTTTTTCCCCGAGAATTTGAGGCCATGTTCTTTCGCCGACCTGGACCGTCAGTTGCGCTTGAGGGAGAATGCGACGATGAGAAACAACTTCTAGCCATCATGTATGAGAACGAGATGACTTGACGAGTCTTACTACGTTCGAAAATGTGGCAGCTTCCTTCAAATCATTCTTCTCTGACATGCAAAACTCTGGTATCTGTGCTTTCCACGGTGTGCCCTACACGATAGACTAATTCGAAAAAGGGCCGAAAGTTTTATTGATTTAATTGGATACATAAACAAGGACCTCGCATTGGAAAATATGCCCCATCTCGGTTAAGGATACACAGACTTCTCGGCATTATACTTTGGATCACTTGTGCTGAAAAGGTGGTCGTTCTTCAGTGAGTGATTGCTCGATCCAAAGTAGATTTGTGATCAACGTTGGCTATGGTAAGACAATTCTTAGAGCCTGCGCTACCTCTATAATCGGATGAAATTGCTCACATTGCAACCCGTTTATTGGGTTTTGGCTTGGGGTGCGCACTTGCCCAAGGACAGTCCGGTTATGTAAATGAGTTATCTAATTCTATAGAAATACATCTCATTCTATAGAAATACATCTCATTCTATAGAAATACATCTAATTCTATACACATTGCATTTAAGGACTTCAGAGGGCATTGTCTGTGATAACGATGCTTGGCCGATAAGAGAGAATCCGAGCTTTGTCTTTGGTGCGAGAAAATTCTGGAGTGGAGATATGTGAATGGCTAGGCTTTGGTCCAAGCCTGAATTGAAAGAGCCTGGAAGGTTGACAAACTATCATGGGAAATACTTGTGATGAGAATGGAGGGTGTGGGTGAGCCCTCTTTGGTATCTATTTAGTATCTACAGAGCGCTTACTCAAATATCTCAACGAGGTGATAGGATGACAACAAAGCCCTCTTTTGGTATCTTGGACAGCTTCTGGGATGCGCCTAGCCGGACAGCAACGCATGAAAAATAAAATGCAAAGTCTGCATGGACAGAACAGCAACTCGCCGTGAAAACTTGCGTGTTAGATCGAGATCGTCGCACCTGTGCAATCGCACAAACTTGGGCATCCACTCCGCATCTGTAGCTGCACGGCAACGAGAGTAGCGCGGCCGGCATCGCACCGTCGTGAAGTGCTCGATACTACTTGATGCCAGGGCTGCTGGCTCGGGGCGATGGTCTTGGGAGAGGGTTAGCAGGCTGGGAAAGTGTTGGGCATTGATATGCTCGTTTATCGCAGCCACCATTAGGGGTGCGCACTCGGATCTCTTCAAGCGCCCTCGGAGAAGGGTTGGTGTCTTCGTCGTCGTTATCCCGCATCCCACGTCACACTGGAAATCTATCACTGCGGTCTTTGTTATTCGGATCTTAGTAATTGCACTGGCTGAGTATCGCTAGTAATCCCGTCGTTCCATGAAATCAGATGCATTGGCCACAGCCACTGAGAAAAAAATATAAAATTCAATCCTGGCGAGCATGAGTCTCGTCCAGAGGAACCTGGCCGGAGGAAACCTGCGACAACCAATCCAGAACGCTGACCGGCTCTTCTTGGTGTTCAGCTAAAAGTTGGCTCATTTGGGTAGGCGGGAATGGCCAGTCGGCAGGCTCGTCGGTAGGCTCAGCACCGCCTGACATGGCAGCTAGTTGTATTAAAGCCCATTGAATCTTTATGACAGTAATGAATCTGGGTGCGTCGATTTTGTCCAGAGTCACGTCGACAGTCTGGCCTGATAAGATTGGCCGGTTAGACGGGTATACGTTGGCTGCCACGGCAGGATGAGGCGTCTGGAATAGCCCAGCTCGGAAATCATGCTGCCGCTGCTGGTTGAGAGTATCGGACGCCTTGGTGTGTTGGTTCTGCTGTAGCCAGCGAAACTCGAGCTGAACGATTACCTTACTCTGAGCCTGATCAAAAGGCATTGAGCCTAGATATTTGAGGCCAAAGTAGGCCTTGCCCCACCAGGTATGAAGCGATGGGCTCAGACAAATCATGTTCCATGACTTATCTGAATTGCCCAATTTGAGATTGATTCTCGTTTCGTCGTCTACTTCATGCAGGTCAAAAGGAGTCCCTCTGTTATTCCATTCAATAGCATGTCCATAACTTGTGCGCGATCACTTCCGGACCAGGAAAAGGGGACCACGTGGCAAACCTGAGGACAGTCTGTCTTGGTTATAATGCATTGATGGCCGTCTCGCTGTTGGCATTTCATTGCCTCCGCCTTGTTGCGGTTGGCGTTGGGAGATGAGGAACTGACTTGACTGCCGCTGTCGCGGCCCATACCGCTGCCTTCGCTGCGGAACCGCTTGTGTCCAGTGCTGGCGGCTAGGTCGAGTTCATTTCCAATCGAAAAACGTTTTCTTGACATTGCTGCCTCGGCTGGCCACGCCTCGCCCGATTTAGGCTTGCTTAACCGCGTGTTGCTTGCTTTCTTGGGTCCTCTAGTGACTTGACATGAAGATCAACAGAATGGCCTTTATACCGTGAGTGAGGCTAAGTAAGTACTTACAGCACCAGATAAGTTGAGGCAAATTGCCTAAGGATTTAACAGTTCCTGAAGAGAGGAAGGGTGGTACAAGCATTATCTCCTTCAATTTCTGTAATGGCATGACCATGAAAAGCGAAAACGTAGCAGCATTGACTTGAAATTCTGGGTGTGTAGAGCGAAGCCGATTCTCAATCTGCGTAACATGATCTAAACGTATCTCGTACTCATCGACTGGGAGAAGTTCAACAGGTGGCTGATAGGTAGGGCGATCATCTAGGAATCTCTTCAAGATATTCAATGCCATAGGATGATCCTGATACTGCTGACAGTAAGCAGCGTACGCGCTGTCAAGCTGAGAATTATCCATCATTGCGTGTTGAAGATGCTGATGGAGGTGGGAGCAGGGTGACCGTGGTGATGGAATTTGTGAGAAGGGGAAGGGGCGTTGCGAAAGTGGGCAAAGGCAAAGTTGTTGATAGTGAAGAGGTAAGGTCAAGCGTGCAAAAGAAGTAGGGTGAGGCGTGCATTATGTAGTGCGATGGATTTGTGTGTGAGGAAGTTTTCGGTCTGCTGGCTAATGACAACCTGTGACTTTAAAGTTATCACGTACATGGAAAAAAAGTCAAATCCATGAATCACACAGCACCTTGGCCGTCCTGCACTCGTTTGAGTCAAGGAGACCCACCGTAGGCCACCACTTAAAGTTATCCCCACAGCAACGGAAGTTTAAATACGCAGCAGTGACTAGGCCTAAAATAGAAGAGATATTTTTGTATTTCTATACAATCAGATGTATTTCTATACAATTAGATGTATTTCTATACAATTAGATGTATTTCTATACAATTAGGTGCATTCCTAGTTTTACACAAAATAGTGCTAGACCAAGTGCTACTGCGTATTTAAAAATCCGTTGCTGCGTGTTTACGTGCTCGTCTGCATTCTCTTCAGGAATTAGCATCATTGCCAGGGCATCACTTTCCCTCTCTTGCGGCAGCCTCCTGTATTGCGTTTGTCATCGTGCTTCGTGCCGTGCTTTGTTTACTATTGTTCACTGTTGTGCTTCGTGCCGTGCTTCGTTTGCCATCATGCTTCGTGCCGTGCTTCGTACCGTCCTTCGTACCGTCCTTCGCGCCTCGCCTCGTCCGTAAATCTATCCACAGCCCTCATCGATTACCCAACCCAGTGACCAAGTCCCCGCTCAGCTCACAAAAAGCAACCCGTGAACCACCAGGCCAGTAAATCACCGTCAACAAGGCATTCGACCTCTTGCCCACCCGCTCACCAGTCCTTTCCGAAAACAACGTCAGGCAGATGATGCACCTCGTTGCACATCCTCGATGCTTCATCTCTTGTACGCTACTTCGTTCCGAGTACTCGACCCATGGCAGGCAGGTGCGTCTCGGCTTTTCCATCTTGCGATTATTTACTACCTTGGGAATCAGAACCCCTTGCTCTCGGTGTATGGAGCGTCCAGGTCCTTCTCTTGTGTGCAAATCGCTGAAAAAACGCAGAGGATGAAGAACAATCGCCGTTGATGTCGTACATGTCATGTCTTGGTGGATTATCCATTCAGAAAACATCACTTTCCGCGAAATAGAAAAAGGATGAATAGAATCAGATCAATGGTGTTGCCAATAGGTAATATGAGCTGAACCCGACCCTTCCCAAACGCCACTGCGAGTGTATCGATTCAATGTAGTGCCTTCCCCCTCCCCTTAGTCCCCGTTTGGTAATGACCTCTTTGAGAAGCTCTCGATGCTTTGCAACCAAGTCCTTCACCTTCTTCCTCGACCACCGCTGCCACCAGGCATGCCTGACATACCTGGCATGCCGCCGCCCATGCCCATCTGCTTCATCATGGCTTGCATATCCAGCCCACCGGGCATGCCGCCACCTCCACCCAGCATTTTCATCAGCGATCCCATGTCAGGCATGCCACCAGCTCCTCCTGCTCCCCGGCTCCCCGGCTCCTCCCATGCTTTGCAGTCGTTTCTGCATGGCCGCCATTTGCTGAGCCTTGTTGCCGCCGGACATGGCTTGCTGTGCGCGTTGCATGTTCTTCATGTTGCCTCCCATCTTCTTGGCCATGCCTGCCATCATGCGTTGCTGCGTCAGTAAGTCTTCCACCTCTCGAACTGATGTTCCCGAACCGCGAGCTATTCGCGTCATTCTTGTCGGCTGCTCAATCAGAATCTTGCCATCCGAGTCAAGCTCCTTGTCTGTCATGGAGTCGCATATGTATATCATGCGTTTGAGTTTGGCACCTCCCTCCTCGTCATCCATTCCCTGCATCATGTTGCTCATTCCGGGAATCATGCCGGCCATCTTTGACAAGGGTCCCATCTTCATAATGTTGGATAGTTGATCGCGCAGGTCGCGTACAGTGAAAATGCCTTCCTGGATATGCTTCATTGTGTCCTTCTGGCTGAGGTTCAAGCTTTGGACATGTTCGACCAATCCTGCCATGTCTCCCATGCCCAACAACTTTTGAACAAACTGCTGGGGCGCGAACCGTTCGAGATCCAGCATGTGTTCACCGGTGCCGATGAAAACGATGGGAGTGTGTGTAGCTGCGACCGCAGAGATGGCGCCGCCACCATGAGCATGGCCATCGGTCTTGGTTATGATGATTGCTCCGAAACCAGCCGCTTCCTTGAAGGCCTTTGCCTGTGACTCTGCCTGCTGGCCGATTGAGGCATCCAAGACCATGATGGTTTCGTCCGGCCGAATAGCCGTCTGGATATCAATCATCTCCTGGAATAGAGCCGACTCTTGACGATGTCTACCCGAGGTGTCAACAATAATGACGTCAAACTTGTCCTTCTTGAACTGTTCCACGCCAGCCCGCGCTACCGCGGCAGGATCCGTTTCTGTCAAAGACCCGTAGTACGGGATCTTGGCTTTTGTCGCATTTTGTTTCAGCTGATCAAAGGCGCCCGCACGAAAAGTATCTGCGCATACAAGGCATGCCTTGAAGCCCCTCGTTTGGTAGTGTCTGGCCAGCTTGGTACACGTGGTAGTCTTACCCGCACCCTGGAGGCCGACAAACATGATGACGTTGGGCCTTCCCTTCTTCGGTTTGAACGGTTCGGCGTGGGGTCGACGAGGGCGACGAGTTCGTCGAAAACGGCTTTCTGGATCAGCCGTTTTTGTTGACGGCCGGGGAACATCTTTGAAACTGACAGCGCTCTTGATGGATTTTCGAAGTTGCGTAACAAGTTTGACGTTGACATCGGCTTCGGCAAGGGCGTTGGAGATCTCCGTGAGCATCGCGTTGAAAGCCTGGTGACGAAGCAGAATCATTAGCAGATGAAATCTTGAGAGTCCAGTTCTTCGGCACATGCGTCTGCTGAGCATTCACCTTCTCATCGAGGTTTTGGTCTCTGGTGAGGTTGGTGACCGCCGCATTGATGCGGCGGCCGAGATCTTGAAGAACCATGGCGGCAGAGGCGTCGCAGCCGCTGGGTTAGAAGCGATAGCCGTTCAACTTGTTGTTGCGATGGGT
Organism: Epichloe gansuensis; assembly: GCA_023658505.1. Taxonomy (NCBI): domain Eukaryota; kingdom Fungi; phylum Ascomycota; class Sordariomycetes; order Hypocreales; family Clavicipitaceae; genus Epichloe; species Epichloe gansuensis. The sequence goes on from CP098283.1 coordinate 446,594, forward strand.
GGGTGGATTTGCAAGATGGCAAGCCGTCGACATTGTTTGTTGCCCTGTCCGGAACCTTGTCAGACCGGTCGTGGAGTTGGAGGCGGGGCAGTTTTTGGTGGGGCTGGTCGGCGGCAGCATCAAGCTTTTTCCGTTGACCAGCGAAAACTCTCAGCTTACCCTATAGAAGTCGAGCCACAGATTCCGGAAAACACGACAGCAACAAATTTTTACTCTGCTCACTCGGCATAAACATGTTCTCTGGCAAGGAATACATAGCTAACATTAATGTTGTCTTTACGCGCAACAAGTAATCCGTATACCCACTACAAAGCTAGCCCCTTGGCACCCTTTGTCCATCTGTACAAGGAAAGGGCCCGACGTCGTGCTCGGTGTTCCTCCCAGTCCGTCGTGCCCGATCCGCGCACGCTGTATAGAGTGGACCGAACAACCTTGCGGAAATTCTTCTGTTTTATCAATCGTGAGCCCCTCCTCTTCCAATCCAGAGTAGCATGCGCGTGGTCAAATCACTGATGACTTACCTGGAATTCCGTATTCAAGGTGACCACACACACCTCGTGGGCTCTGATGATGTTCTCGCAGGCTTGTTCTACCGATTCGTTGGGACCCAGTTGAGGCATCCTGTCTGCAAACAGAAGGAGGATGAAGCTACCTTGGAGCAGGTATATGCCAAAAAGATAAGACATGAAGGTGAGCTCCGGATCGATGGTGAGAATCGTTGAAACAGACTGCGACGCTGTGATGGCATGAGATGCACATTCGGTAAATCTCTTGGATGTGATCCAGTCGTCGCCGCCGTCCAGCATGGATATAGCATCCCATTTTCCATGTAGGAGAACATGAAGAACATGAAGAATGTGAGCGCTGTACGCCTTCACTAGACGTACTTTTGATTGGTCTGCCTCTCGCATCGATGGAGATGTCGCCGCGTTGAAGCCGGCGGGCGTTGGTAAGCCGCTCAACAAATCTCGGCCGGCCTGCCCGGGTATTTGAAATGCGCTTGGGGCAGGGGCGACGAAAGGGGCGGCATCGCGACCGAGACTGTCTAGGCTGGATTCGTAGTTTGCAAGCAAATCTTGCACGACCGATACAGCATAGGCGTCTGCCTGTTGTCCGAGTCGAGGATGGCGTCGGCGATGGTGAATCACAATGATATCCCCAGGATGGCCATGAGTGGCAAGAAATACTCTAGATATCCGGTCCCAGTGGCCAACACAGGTGGGCCAATGACCCTTGAGGGAAGGTCCTTTGGCAGGATGGCATCCAGGTTCTCCCACACATTATCCGGCAAAGGACCTATGTGATTTTGTTAGCATCGCTCTCAACCAAGATTCTTGATTGGCAGACAACACACTTACTGTAAACTTCGCAGTATGAGTCTGGCATGGATAGTACTGTGTTGAATGACAGACTCAAATGTCGGTCTAGGCTATACAGCAGCCAGAATACGCGTCTCCTTTCTTCCCGACGCTCGAATTCAGCAAAGGTTACGTCTGAGCGGTCTCTGTGGCAGGAACAGAGAGGATTGGCGCATGGGGACACTGATGCGGGACATCGTTCGTCTTCGCGGTTCAGCTGTAGCGCCAGGGTTAACCTGACGGCTTTCGACCACCATTTGTAACAGTCAGACTTGAAGTCGCCTCCTGATACAGCTATGGACAGGAGGATAAAGGTGAGGACGTCGTCTATGCCTCCCGCGGGCTCATTTGCTGCGGTAGTGGTGGGAACAGATGCCGAGTTACTCCACCCAGGGATTGGGACTTCGTTTTCAGCTCTCAATCCACCTTGGATATCAAGGCAGAAAAAAAGTAAATATTAGCAGGGGTTTTCATCGCCGGTGCGGATGGGAGAGGGGAGGAGTATACAAACCATGGATCCGCCTCCACCGATCTGGATCCCTCTCGGACGTCAGAGAAGTGGCAAGGTCATATAAATCATTGACCACTTTGGCACGTGTGCCAGGCACGTGCAGAAGCATGACATCGGCTGTCTGCGCTACACACCATAGTATTGTTGCAAGCAGAGCTGGCGTGGTATATCGAGGGCTTTTGGGGTGGAGGATGGACTGTTTGCGGAATATACGGGTAAGAATATATGGCGATGCTCCGCGGAACAGTGAGCTGCCCGGGTCGGTGAGAAAGATGTCGAGCAACTCGCATGCGACGGAAGCTGGAAGTATGTTGCGAATGTAGGGCAAAACAGGGTCTAGAAACTTGTAGCAACAGTCTTCAGTCGGCGCCTTTTGAAGAAGATCGGGCGATGGTCCATCCACGATTGGTACTGCAGTGCCAAGTGATTCACGAACAAGTTCGCCTCTGCTGCCTGCAGATCTCAAAGAGTTGCGATGATGCCGACTGCGCCTCAATTCAAAGGAGCATTCGCATTCACCGGAGAGGGGTGTCCAGCACTCTCGTCGGAGATGAGAACTTCGGAGTCACCAACATGAGCATCGAAAAAGGTGACGGAGGAAGATGCTGCTCTGGGGCGAAGGGTTTGAGGACCGGGCCGTGAATGCTTGCTGTGCAGGCCGGACTGAATTAGCGAAGGGACTGACATGGACGCAGACGTCCGCCGTCTTTTCTCGGATGACAGACTGCCATGTGACGACGTTGCAGCTGCCGCCACAACCAGTTGGTGAATGACATGTCCGCTCAAGCTACCAGGAGTTGGAGAGTCGCCCATGTTTTCCGTCTGAGTAGATGCTGCCTGCAGCCATCTCTCATCGGCTGGGGATTTGGATGAGGGCGACAACTTGGCTGTGAAAACATCATCATGGCTGCTACCTGCTTGTGATAGGGAGCGCTTTGGCTCGGAGGCGTGTTTTGTTGATGTTGACGTCGATGCCGATGCCGATGCCGATGCCGATGCAGGCAGTCGACCCTTTTCTTGACTTGCCTGTTATACCGGCAGATGAAACCGTAGTCTTTGATGGACATTGTAATGTCGTTAGCAGAAATTTTCATACGCGTAGTATGAGGTAACAGCTGTGGTTCTCATAGGTCAAACGAAGCAAGGTGCTTGATATGTGTAAAATGACCCTTGGCTGCCTGTCCGACCCATTGCTTCCGCGTCTGTCAAATAAGAAAAAGACCGAGACGGGCAAACGAGCAAGTCCTGCCCGAGAGCAGTAAATAACAGTCTACAGTGTGCACAAAATGAAATAAGCAAAGTCGAGAATCATCTCACCTTGACAGCGTCGACAGGGACTTGGCGACCATGGCTGGTCAGCTTTGATGCAGAAGAAGAATGATTCGGGGAGAAAGGGGGGAATGTGAGTCTTGAAAGAAAGACAGACTCACCATTCACCGTCACATCTTGTCCTTGACGTACTACACTTATCGCACGCTCTCCTGGTACGCTTCCTCGGTCTCGCATGCTCTCGTCGCCGAGTCTCGTCGGGGAATGGGCCTGCGTCCCCGTCGTCGTCGTCGTCGTCGTCGTCGTCGCCAAACTCGACCATTTGATTCCGAAGCTCAGTCTCGACCTTGGGGGTCATGACAACGAACGTCTGGGAACGCCGGCGGTTCGGCTCGCAGCAATTTATGGGGAACAATGTCGTAGGATGCCGCCAAGCTCAAGTCTACTCCGTCCTTGGCGACGCACAACCGCAATATGCGGCGCTTGGGGATCGTGGGCCGAGAATGATGGGGGCAGATGAGCGTTGATAAAAATGGCTCATGGCAATGTGCGTGCTCAAGTCGAAGCTCGACCCAGGCTGAGGCTAATAAGGCTGGGCCAATGGCCAATGGACAAGTGCCCAGCCAGCCAGCCAGCTGGCTTGGACCGGCGGCCAGCTCTTCAGCCGGGATGGATAAACTCACCGGGGACAAAACCTTTGTGCCGCTTTCAAAATCCATGCGCCATCTACTGGGTAGATCTGCCCCGCGAAAGTTTGTTGAGAAATGCCCGACGGCAAAGATTGCCGCCCCGCCAAGGCTTGGTTGGTGCCACTTGAGGGGCAACTGAGGGGCAACTGAGGGGCGACAACATTGAACAACACTGGGCATCTCGAGGAAACGTGGGCGACTGGACATTCAAAGAAACTAGCTTGGAAGATATATGTATATTTCGCCTGTTTGTCTAATCATCTCCATAATCCCAAGTAATATGGGCGCGATAACTGCCCCAGAGCTCCTCGTACTGATACCAAATTGGCAAATCTCAAGGAAAAGAAAAGAAATATATATAAGAAAAAGAAAAAGAAAGATTGACCAGGTCCTCTGCAATTGCCATCTTTGTCGTTGCCGTTGATGATCCAAGTCGGATGTGCATGACTAATGACTACTTCTGGTAAGGGTTGTTGTTGTTGCCAATCAGATTGGGCGACCCGCGTATGTCGCCAGCAACTTTATCCTTGGTGGCAGTTGACAGAAGATGCTTGGTCACGCCGTCAACGCCGGCAGCACCGTCAACGGACATGGCGTAGAGAGCAAGGCCGACAACATGGGGAGTTGCCATGGAGGTGCCTGAGATTGTCTTCTCCGACGAGTCTCCCGTGTTCCAGGCAGAGGTGATGTTGGACCCGGGGGCGCAGATGTCCACGACGGAGCCAAAGTTGCTGTAGGAAGCCAGGGTCCAATCGCGATTGATGGCAGCGACGGTGACGGCGCTCGGGGCCGATGCGGGAGACACGTTGGAAGCATCCTGGGCTTCGTTGCCGGCGGCGATGACGGACAAGACGCCAGAGGCAGAGGCCCTTTGACGGCAGTGTTGAAGGCAAAGGACTTGGGACCACCGAGGACATGTTGATGGCGGCCCTCTTGGTGCGGTCCTTTCGAACGATGTCGTTGACGGCCCAGTTGAACCCGGCCAGGATGACGGCGGTGCTGGATGATCTGCTATTGAAGATCTTGACGGCAAGTAACTTGGCGTTCTTGGCAACTCCGTACGTTTTGCCGCCGATGGTGCCGGCGACGTGCGTTCCGTGGCCGACGTTGTCCGTCCTCGTCAGGAACGCGCTCCAGGCGTGGGATGCGCGGCCCTCGAATTCCTCGTGTGTGGTTCGGATGCCGGAGTCGATGACATATGCGTACGTGTCCTTGCCGGCAGATTCGTGATAGCCGTACGTTGTGGCATATGGAGCCCGGTGAGAGACGCTTCCTAGTCCCCATGTCGCATTTTCCTGTTGAATAAAGTTGCTGCCCCCGCCGCTGGAAGGTGGCTCCTTGTTGTCGTCTCTTGCTTCGAGTTGCTGGTCATCAGTGATCCAGTCGAGAGTCCAGATCTTGTCTTCCTCGACAGCCTCGACCTAATCATCATGTTAGCATGCTTTGTTCGCCGATATATCTCATTATACATGTTGGGGAGGGGGAAAGAAAAAAAGGGGTCTCAACTAACGTCAGGGTGACCTTTAATTTGGGCCAGAGCCGCTTCACTGAAACTACCGGCATAGCCCATGAAGCCGTAACTTCCGTCGAACTTGGTCTCCACTCCCTTGATGGCCTCGTCGCCAGATGCTCTTGCGTGAATCCCGTTGACCCATCTCAAGTGGCTCTCGAGTACTGCCGGCTTGGCATCGGGCTTCAGCGTGACGATGAACTTGCCAGGAACCACCTGGCCACTCTGTGCAACTTGCATCTTGGCGTTTCCGGCATTGGGCCCGGCCGGTGCTGCAATGGCCAGCGAAGCAAGCGCCGCTGCCGCTGCGAGAACAAGGTTATTGACGTTCAACATTTTGGTGCTCACTGCTGGGAGGGGTGCTCTTGTTTGATGATGCGAAGGAAGTTGAGGTTGATACAGAAAACTTCAAGTGAAGGTGTCCAGGGATGGATGGGGCCTTAAGTACTTTCTCAACAGCAGATCAAGATGTGAGATCGGGTCGCTCCCAAAGAGCCAGACTTGACTTGAAGCGTTCCTGTGTGCCCGTCTGGAAGAAGAATAGCGACAATGCACAGACTGGATCGACCAGAGGGAATTTGGACATCTGCCAAGCGCTACATCTGACTGTGCTCTCGACTCCTCTCGAGTCCGAGTCTGACCAACCATCGCATCGGGTGGATAGGATGGGCGCCATGGCATCGCATCAGTCACGATGTATTTGCAACAAGGTTTTCCATAATCCTGCTTGGGACCGATCATATCAGGAAAGCGCTGCCGGACAATATTGCCAAGAGGCTCCCATGATGCATCGTTGCGCACTCGAACACGACGGCGGTTGCTCGCTCAGTCTCGACTCTCGAGCCCGAGCTCTTTGTGAGGAGCCAAGAATCCATGGAAGAAAGACAAAGCCACCAAGTAAGCGCTGGCTCCAAATCTAGCGTCCGTTGCAGAACCTTTTCCGAGTCCACGCGGTCGCACTCCGCTCGGACTCGGGGAGGGATTGATCGGGGCAAGTGGCACACCGAGCGGCCTGTACTTGGTAGCGCACGCGAGAACAATTGATTATGAGGAGGGAGACCTAGCTTTCCTAGCTCTGCACTAGAACGCTAGAACGGGCCTTTGATCAGGGGTTGATGGCCAAGAGTCCAAGACAATGCTCGGCCGCGACCGTGGTGTGTGCTTTGAAAAAAAAAAAAAAGAAACCTTGCCATCGAGCCCCACACAATAAATATCCGTGAACCTCACGAACTTGAATTGCAGTGGTTGTATTACGTGACCCGTAGGCTGTAATTGTAGCCTGTGGCCTGTATGTGGAGCCTGTAGCGTGAGCGGGGTGAGCAGGGCGAGCGGGGTGGGGCGGGTTAACACTTGAAAGCGCACCTTTACACCTTTTGACTTTCTCAATCGGTTCGTTGGGATTGGCTTATTCCCGGCGTCAGCATCGGTCAGGGTCTTCCTCGCACTTTCCTCGTTTGGCCAAGTCAGGGTCGCGACTCACCAGGGTGGCAAAACGAATTGCTCGAACCGGGTGTAGCTGTGCACTTCCAACCGATGCGATTCGCTGCTCTTGATCGATTTGTTTTGACAAAAAGGAGAAAATGTGACGGCTTCTTGCCATTGGCACACGATACGCAGCCAAAAGCATACTTGGCCGTCTGTAGCGCAGCACGCACGCAGCCCATCACAGCCAAGTTCCTGGCAATCTACAAGTCGGACAATGTCGCGATCCTGTATCGAGTCATTTCAAGAACAAGCAAGTAGGCGAGATTGCTGACCGAGAGCAAGAGGAAGGAAACCCGCCGGTCCTCGGTCCTCATGACGTGGGCGCGTTACTTCCCGCGCCAACCTTTTTTTTTTTTTTTACAGCTACCGCTGTTTACGACTACCTTGCCGAGTCATGTACGGGTTATCGTAATCGTTCGACTTGATGGCAAGGGAAAGGGAAGTAAGTGCACGTGCTACTACTACTGCTGACGCTCCAACGCCATGTTTCGCGGAACACGATGAAAAATCAAGGTAGGTAGGTAGTAAGTCCACAGACCTGGCCACATTTGCAAAAAAAAAAAAAAAAAAAAATTTGCGATGCACGAGTGACGAGAGGAATGTCAGTAATGCCGTATGTTCAATGCAAGAAGAAGAAAAATAAAAGTAAATACAACCGAAAGAAACATGCCCCCATCCACGATGCCTGCTGTCTGTCGCAGCCTTCATAACGTCGTCATCTCATTCTCATGCATGTGATGCCCGCAACCCACGTAAAATATGATGCCCCCCTCCCCCTTTCCTCCTCTTCCCCTCCCAAAGTCGGAAGTTCCTATGTGCAGAAATCGTTCCCCCTGGCGCCGGCGCCCGTTTCTCACCAGTGTCGAAGAGTCGAGTTGCCGCCGCCCTCGCCATTGTTGATAATGACATTGACCGTGTCCTCAGGAACCCCCTTGATGGCGTCCTTGACACCGTTCTGGGCAATGTACTCGCAGAGACCGTCGACCTTCTGGCCCTTGCCGAGGAAGTAGGCCCCGATCCCGGCAACGTGAGGCGATGCCATCGAGGTGCCGGAGATGGTGTTGGTCTTGCCGCCGATCCAGGTGGAGAGGATCTTGGAGCCGGGCGCGAGGACGTCGACGAGCTTGCCGATGTTGGAGTAGGTGGCGAGGTCGTCTGTCTTGGTCGTGGCGCCGACGGTGCAGGCCGACTCTGCGGACGCGGGAGAGTAGCCCGAGGCGTCCTCGCCGTCGTTGCCGGCGGCGACGGCCAGGAACAGGCCCGCTCCGGTGATGCCGGCAGCGGCTTGGTTCACGGCCGAGGACTTGGAGCCACCCAGGGACATGTTGACGACGCTGCCCTTGGGGCAGGACTGGTTCTGGGCCTCCTTGGCGACGTAGTCCATGCCAGCAATGACGGCAGAGCTGGGAAAGATTTTTGTTAGAAAAAAATAGATAAACTCGGTACAAAAATCCAATAGGGCATGACAACGGTGGGGGTTTTTTTTTCTGGTTTGTTCGCAGGAAAACCACACAAATTTTGCTTACTTGGAACCGGAGCCTTGTGCATCAAGGACCTTGACACCGTAGATCTGAGTCTTCTTGGCCACACCATATGTCTTGGAGCCAATGGTTCCAGAGACGTGTGTTCCATGGCCGTTGCCATCGCTGTCCTGTCCATCACCAGCAAAGTTCTTGAGGAACTTGGCGCGGCCCTCGAATTCCTGTTTTCGTGCTTTCTCGTCAGCCATGTACGCCTCTATCGGTCGCTAGTGGTTTTATACATATACATATATATATATGAGGGAGGGAGGGCTAGCTGCATACAGGGTGGTCCGCTTCGACGCCGGTGTCGATGATGAAAGCGCAAGTGCCCTCGCCGGCACTCTCGTCGTAGGTGTAAGTGGTGCTGCCGGCCGTCCGGCTGGACAGACGGGCAAGACCCCAGTCAGCGCCGGACTGAGTGGCCGAGATGGTCATGATGGCATCTTGTTCGATAAAGTCAACCTTTTTTTCAGTTGTTGTCAGCAAAAAAAAAATCTCACATAATACATAATACATAATACATCTCCTGAACAAGGGAAACTCACGCTGGGGTCTTGGCGGAGCTGCTCGAGCTCTTTGGGAGACAGGGAGGCAGCAAACCCGTTGAAGGAGTGGCTGTAGGTGTGGTCGGCGCCGGCCCTGATGGAGGAAATGGCCGCGTTGACGGACTGGATGTTGGAGTCGCCCTTCATCTTGATGATGTACTTGCCCTCGACGAGCTGGACGCCCCGAGGAACGAGGACAGGCGCGGGAGAAGCGCGCTTGTTGGTGGGGGCGGCCATGGCCAGGGGAGAAGAGCGAGAAGAGTCGAGACCTTCATGTTTGCGATTCTGGTGTGTAAAAAAAAAAAAACTTGGAGAGAGATTCTGGGAACTTCTATGTGTGCAAGATCTGGGCGAGAGGCGGGAAGAATGATTATAGGGGAAAAGGGGTGGCGAAGCTCCTTGGGAATATCCAATTTTCTTTCCACGATGCTAAAGGCGGGAGAGGGCCAATCTATTTATCTTTTCTCGCCCTGATCCAAGATTTGCCTGCCTGCCCAAAAAAAAAAAAAAAAACTTTGCCTCGTCGAAAGCAGGCAGCGAGCGGCCTTCCAGGAGAGGAAAGCCAACAAGCCCCTGCTGACCCTGAGTTGGCCGGCCGGCGACTTTGTCGAAGTTTTCCATCGTCGGTATTAGGTAGGTGCTAGGAAATTTGGAAACCCCAGACGACCCAGATTTACATTACAGATTACAGTTCTGGCACGCCGTTATCGACCTTCGTCGACATGGGGCAGGTGATTTTGGCCAGCCGATCTCGTGTCCCCTCCGGATTTCCTCCCTGAACGAGACGGTTAGGCGCAGATCAACAGCAGCCCTTCTTCTCCGCGTGCACACAACACACGACATGTACGATAACATTGCCTTCTTTCTCGGCCGCGCCGTGGGGGGCGTTGCCTACATTGGCCTACATTGGCCCGGGATGGCAACTTGGCGAGAAGCCATCCTTCACCTCCTGAACGAGGCTAGCTGGACGGAGCATTTGATAAGCGCAGCGGAACCTTGCGGAGCCGCATCAAAAGGTCCCGGAGACCCTTGTTCCCTGTTCCCTGTTCTCTGTTCCCTGGTCCCTGGTCCCCGTTCTCACGAACGTCACGAGGGCTTCTGCTTGCTTTGCCGGCAACAAGGCGATGGATGGATGGATTGAACTGCCGCCGCTCGGGCCGCGAATAAGACGAAATCGATAATAAGCTCGGAAAAAGTCCCAACGGCAAATCAGATGCAGCAACGAAGCCAAGCCCGTTGGGGAGCGCCAAAAGATTATTGTTGAGTGGGTTGTGCAAATTCATTTCGTTGATACCGGCCTCTCTTTCTACTGGTCCTGACTTTCCCTCCCCCTTAATCCCCATTGTATGGGATGTATGGGATGTATGGATTGATTGTACACGGGCTTGCAGATCGTCAGCCGCCCATTTGATTGGAAATTTGCACCCTGGCTGGACTGGACCCCGTTTGGCCGTATGTACATACGGAGTAGAGCCGGGGATAAGGGAAACAGGCAGGCGGCAACCTAATAAGATACCCTGGGGCAACAACGATTTTCCCATCCAGGCCGGCAGGCCGGCCAATCAAGGACTCGGAGCCTCCGATCAGGTGGCAACTACATACATGGAGATAGAAGCACTAGTACAGCAGCACTACTCCGTACCGAGTATAGCGCTGATGTTTCCTTTCGTCCGTCGACCAATGGCCGCACAACATCCAACTTGTGCAGTACATGTATGTACATGAATAGGGAATCAATGCCATCGGTGGACGAACCAAAGGGGGACTCTGGCTGGAAGCTGGGTTCTCTTCAAGGTGGGTTTCCGTATCTACATACGGAGTAGTGTCCCGTCCGTCAATCAGGCCTCTCGGTTCCGAGACAAATCTTCACTTGGTACCCACGACAAATCCATCATCTGACTATCACACGCTGGGTCGATGCAATGCGACTCCAGGGTAGCGTCACCTTTCGCTCCGAGCTTTCATCCCATCTTGATTCCTGCAAGGCTGCCTTGCCTTGCCTGCCTGCCTGCCTGTCTGTCTGTCTGTCTGTCTGTCTGCTCCGCCATGAGCATGAGCATGAGCATGAGCACGAGCCGGTGGGACCCGATGCCACGATCCGCATTCGTGCCTTTGCACTCAAAAAGGCAACATGTTTCCCACAATCAAGGCTACCTGCTCCGACCTTCTAAATCCAGATCTCATCAGGTCGACCAGGACCTTTGCACGCGGCACCAAGTCGACAAGTTGACGCACCTTGGTCAAGCACGCCATCGAGTCTGCAGTGTGCACAATGACCTATTTCGGAACTTGCGTCGTAGCAGCCTCAATGTAACCGAGGTTCTTTGCCCCCTCCCTCCCCTCCCCTTTTCTCAAGGATTCGCGCAAGGCGCGGCACCGCAACACAGAGCGAGTGTCAAGGACTCTTATCTTCTTCTGGGTTGCCAGCGCGACACACAATACTGTGGAATACCTTCCAAGGTGTCCATCTCCAGCTATCGGGCCAAGACGAGCCGACGTCGCAAGGGAGCACCCCGACGCCGATTGTGATGCATGGAGTGTGCAATCCAAAGGTGGGAAAGGCGGCGCATGTGGTGTTTATTCTAAAGGTACTACTTTGATGGAAACTTCGTCGCCACTTCTCATATAAGTAAATTCAGCACTAATTTTCTGTTCTTTTCTGTTCTTTTCTGTTCGTTCCTGTTCGTTCCTGTTCGTTTCTGTTCGTTTCTGTTCATTGCTGTTCATTGCTGTTCATTCCTGTTCATTCCTGTTCATTGCTGTTCATGAGTATTTTCCATTCTCTTTTTCTCCCACAATTGACTTCAAAGCACCACCTCCGAGGATCCAATGTTTCCCCGGCAACGAGAACCTTGTGGCCCCCTCCGCTGTCACCGTAAGCGTCAGCTTCTCTTTCGGCCACAGGGTGACGTAGTTGTCGGACCAGAGGGCAGGATTCACATCCCCCTGCTGATCCACAATGTTCAATCGGATAAAGAACGCCGGCACTTCCGACCTGTTCTCAAGATGGAGAGAATGCGTGCCAGCATTGGCGGCCTTGGACGACTTGACAGACAGCCGAGCCGGCTTCATCTTACCGAGGGCACTGAAGTCGGCAAATTTGGTCACGGGAGTGTGATACCAGGTCGAGTTCGGCCAGTGGAGAGCATCCACGGATTTCGTCAACCAGTACACATTTCGGCTAACAGTCTGTCCCTCGTCGTCGGCGAGAACGAGACGCAAGAGTCCGACATCCTTGATCTTCTCTAGGCCCGAGACCTTGGCAGCTTTGCTGGACTTGTTGGGAACCGTCTCGATGGTGATGGAGGCATTGGATATGTGCTTGCCGCCGAGGTCAATCAGCTCCATGCTCACATGTCTCGTTCCCTTCCTGTCCAAGCTGTGGTTGATGATCCAAGCCTCTTCCCGGACGTAGTCGTACGCGACATGCTCAAGTCTCGAACCGACCTTGGTGCCAAAGTAGGATCCTGCAGGATGTAGGTAGTGGTCAAACTGATTCCAGTGTAGGCTTGGCCAGGCGTTGTTGAGCATCCAATAGATGGTTCCCGTGGCTGGGCGATCTTGGTTCCATTGCGCAGAGTAGCCTTCATGCTGGGCTCGGATTGCCTCGTAATCCATCAACTGTGTCTTGTGAATGTAGTCTTCGAGCGAGGTGGGAGGACCATAGCGCTTGAACAACCCCTCGTTGTATATCTTTCGATTGTAAAATGACGAGGTGTTGGTGGACATATGAAAGTGGTTGGCATCTGGCTTCTTCCAGAGGTCTTCCATTTCACTCCTGGTCATGAATTTCTTGAGACTGCTCATCTCAGGGGTGCCGACTCCGGCGCCAAGCTCGGAGCCAAACCCGAATGCAGCCCCTAGGCGATCTTTTGAAGGCTCAGTGTCGTACCAATAGTTTGGTGGCACCCAGTCGTACGGGCCGTCCATCTTCATCCCCGATGGTCCAAGCAGCGCGGGATAGCCTCGCTTGGACGCCGAAGCAATGATCGGGGTTTGCCAATGTGCATCTTTCATGGCGTCAACATAGATTCGTGTGGCTCTATCATTGGGCCAGTAGTCGCTGCCTACCAAGAACCCCAGCACACTGGGGTGTGGTTGCATCATGGCAGCTTCGTGCCTCATTGTTGCATTGGCAGTTTTGTAATCATTCTCGACCCAGGCGGCATTGACGGAGAGATCGCCGTTGTAAGACCAGCTTTCCCACTTGGAGCAACAAACATAGCCGGCAATAATCATCATGCCGGCTTCGTCGGCGATCCGATACAGCTCGGGGTGCTCCATCATGCCCTCTAGCCGGATCGTGTTGAGGCCCATATCGAGCGAGTATCTGACAATGTTGGACCATCGCTTCGGGTCCCATCGCATAAACATGTCTGGACTGTATCCACCTCCAATTACTTGGAACGGGTGGCCGTTGACGGTGAACATGGTATCATTGTGGCTGTTGAGCGCAGATGTGACGGTGCGAATGCCAAACGTTTCTTGCGCCAAGTCGGACGGCTCGTTGGCAACATGAACCGTCAGCGTGGCTTTGTACAGAGGCTGGCCACCCCAGAACTTGGGCCACCATATCTTGGGTTTTTGGACGCTGTGTGCCATCTCGAGCAGCTTTGTTTCCCGTGGTCCGACTTTGATGGATATCTTTCGGGACCCGGTTCGATATGCTGCTGCTGAAGATTCTGAAATGACCGACGTGGCATCTACTTGTACTTCCCTATTCTCAAGGTTCGCACCTCGGCGCGCACTGTGACCGTCGCGGGATTGGATTCAACGGGAATTTGAATATCAACAGAAACACTCAGAGGCCCCAGGGCAATTGGCCCCGTCTGCTTCACCGTAACGTCCCTCCAAACACCACTTCCATTATCCGGCGCATGGGGATTCCAATCGACAAAACCATAGACGAGGTCCAGATTGAAGTCGGCGGGGTAGACGTTGGCGGCGAGAGCATTCTTTTCCTCCACGAGGCTCGTAACATCGTAGATGTGGCCCCGAATGATCCTGCCTGTTGATCTTTGTCGGCAATCTTGTTTCCGTTCAGATACAGGTCTGCCCGCGACGTGACGCCGTTGGTTTGAAGGAGGAAGTGCTGTCCCTTCTTCGGCGCAAGAGAAAATTCGTGTCGGTAAATCCAAGGAACGAGAAACTGACCCCAGTCGAAGGTATTCAGACGATGCGAGAACCAGAGGTCGTCATCCTTGTACAATCCGGCGTCGATCATGCATCCCATTACGGTGCAACGAGACTGGTCAACATGGTGCCACGAAGTGGTATCGAGCCCGGGCTTGGACAAAGAGGCGACGTCCTTGCTCACGGCAGCTGAGGACGTGAAGTCCCAGTTCGGAATGGCATTCGTCTGTCCTGCTTCCGAGACGAGAGGGTTTGCGGCGGACGCCAATGCAATGAGTCCCTCGACAAGCAACACGGTCAATGGACGTGTACGACGTGTGCCGGCCATGATGGCGCTAGTACGCGAGTACGCAAAAGCGTGCAAATCGGCAAGCTGCACATTTTAGTTTCTACGACGGCAGCGCTCCGCCCCGTTATATACAAGTTTAAACATAGCACACTATTACTTCCGCGGCTCCCGGCGGCTGAGGGCTTGCGCTTGCGGGCACCTATAGGGGCTTTGCAGTAGTGGAGACACGGCCCTACCCACTCCCACCAACTCCCACCAACTCCCACCAATTTCCTACCAACTCCTCATCAGATTCTGCCTCGTGCAAAAGTGAAAATCGACCCCAAGAACAGTAACAGCGCCATTCGCCACCATGCCCCTAGTCTACTACAACATCGATTCCTCCCTCCATCGCCGAATTCTTTTTCAACTTGTCGACGTCTGCAACGAGGACGCAGTGCGATGAATTTGCAAGCAAGCATTTCGGAGGGCCCATTGAGCCTGTTCCGCTTTAGGGGTGACCAGCTACACTGTGACAGCAGGGCGGGACAAGATCGTCTAGTTCCGGGAGCCCACATCTTTGTTAAACATGGACATGTTGGCGCTGGCCAGAAAGGCTCATCCAGATGTCGTGGCTAGCTGTACTTTCCACGGGTTCCTTGGCGAACCCTCGTCAGATGCACTCGCCATATACGTAATGAACAAGCTCCCAGGAGATAACTATATCGTCGCTCGCGCCTCTTTGGCCAACACTACGGCCCTTCAACTGACTACCATGAAAAGCCTGGCGAGGTCCAGTAAAGACTGTTCACGTATTTCCACGCTTTAAGCTGACTTGACACCCTAAAAACAGGTTCTTTGCGCAATCTTGGCAGATGGGCAAGCCAGCAAACCTAGATGAAGCGGATATTTCTATCATCTCAAAAGCATGCTCCTCTGGATTTGACTATATCTTAGGCACTATCCCCTCTCGCTTCTTGCCAGCCGTTACCAAAGTGCGAGATTTTCTTCCAACGCTCTTTTCCAGCAACAATCCATTAGTCCTCACCCACGGTGACCTTAATGAGATGAATATTCTTATTGACCCTAGGAGTGGCAAGATCACAGGAATTTTTGACTGGGCGGAAGCAAAGCATACTACCCTTTGGGTTTACTCTTTTGCTCTAGATAATGCTCTTGGTAGCATGGATGCGAGTGGATGGAAATATTTTGATAACTCTGACTATCTAAGGCGCGAATTCTGCGGCATTTTTCGTGACCTAGTCGGAGGATTATCTGATTCTGAGATGGAGTTAATTCGGGTCGCGAGAATGGCTGGCATGTTCATCCGGTACGGCAGCCCCTACGACAACGGAGTCAAAGGGATGGCGGGGTCCGGGATGCTACGGACGACTTTCTCGAATATCTCGACATACTCATTCAGGAAGGCTGGGTGTGATGGTGTACTTGGAAACCAGGGTCTTCGCCACCGTCGACACTCCGTCGTCTTCAAGCCAGTCATCCCCTCCTCGCGAAGCTTCTTCACTCCGTCGAACCACCACTTGAATCCGGCCGCCGATGTGAAGTCGATGTGACCGTCAATATCACTCTCTCACCACCACCAGCACTCCACAGTCGAAGTTGATGGCAGTTGATTTGGTATGGGGGTCAGTGAAGAATGCGCCCGCGGCTTTGAACTTCTGGTACTCGGGATGGCTCGCCAGAACATACGGCATTCACATTTGCAATCAACCGCATGCCGAGCTTTGTGGTACTTCGTCTATCCACCCTCCTGGGTCTGTGAAGCGATGTCTGTTCCACGTAAACACGTTTCGCGTCTTGGGGCTCCTGCTCGGCCACACAGTGTACCCAGAGGACATCTGATACGCTGAGCAGGGTATATGTCGTGCTCTTTCATCTTCCGAGCCAAAGTCGAGCAGTGCCTCTGAAGCGGGCGGATCATCAAGCATCGAATTACTTCATGCCGCCAGAGAGATGGCCAAAAACGCCCAGCGAGGCACGAGCAGCGGAAAAGCCCGCCAACTCGGCATAAGTCGTGACGATGTCTTGCAAGGTCCTTCCCACGATGATGATCTCCTCGAGTCTTCCGTAATCCTTGCCTGTACACCTTGTAGTGGCCCCCACATGCCGTCCAATTCAGCAGCACCAATCGAGTATTTGCCGCGACCGTGGCTCGTCGAGAAGAGGAGAGCGCGATATGCAGCCAGATGGCGTAGCGTTGATCAGCAAGGGATGTTCTTGTACAAGGGGTCAGTCTTGTATAACACCCGGCTGGGCATTTTCGAAAGAGCAAACTTGTAAACTTGGCATGTAACCCATCCCCACCACGGTGACTTACAGTTACACACAGGTGCCGTTCCGATGTCGTACCATTTCGGACAAATTTCATTCTTTCCCGAGCTAGCGTTCGCAGAGCTGAGAGAACTCGGGAAACGGTCCGTATATATCCGATCGGAGAAGGGCAATCTTTCTCCGACGACCGTCGTCTGTCTGTATATATAACAGTCCCACGTCATGACCTGGCGACAGCTTTCGTCCGGAGCATCGTGACTTTTCCTCCCTGCAACACTACTTTGCCGTGACTTTTTTTTTTTCTTCTTCTGTACTCACAGGCAGTGTCGTGTCCAAAACAGAAATGGGCCAAGTTCCCCAGGTCGAACATGCTGCCAAGACGCCGCCGCCTGCCGACGACGTCGTCTCGATCTCGATACAAGGTCGTGACAAGGCAGCGAAGTTCCTCAGACCCATGTCAAGCGGCGAAGGGTACTCGTGAGCTAGCTAGGAAGCACTAATGCCTCTTTGTTCAGCCAGGAAGTCTGCTGACATACGGCCGTGGCCACATCAAGTCTTCACCAAAGGCACATCAAGTAAGTGTGCGAGCCTCCAAGACGCGGGTTTCGACGAACTCATCAGCCGACACGTGGCGCAGATCAATCATCTTCCTGTCCTGCGGATCTATAACTGTGGCATTCTCGTCTGTCATGTCGTACGTGTGGTGGCCCCGGATTCCATCCAGGACATGACGTTTATTTATATACATGTACAACAATTCAATTAGCATCTTCATGCCCGGCTCCCCATGACTGCGAGATTTCCTCCATAGCGAGGATGAATTCATCGCCTTCGAGCGACTGCGAATGAAATCAAATGGGCATCGGGTCCGGCGTGTGGAAACAGGACCACGTCTTGAATGCGCAATCGATCCAAAGAACCTGGCTCTGGTCCATGTTGATGCTCATCATTTTCCATCCAGTCTCCCGCCATCTCGCTCTCTTCCCGGAAACCACCACCAACTATCGGAATCCCAGTCCCCAGTTCCCCCTCCTCTTCGCCCCAAAACCACAAAGAACCATGTAAAAGACCCTATTCTATTCCATTCTATTCCATTCTATTCCATCAATCAAGCCATGTTCTCATTATACAGATGCATTGTCGGCAAATGTGAGCAAAGTGATTTCAACCACGTCTAAAAATTGCCTCACGGGACCCACCGCCCAAAATCTTCCCGCCATTTCGTGATTCCTTTCCCCAGAAACCCCAACCAGGGCCCAACTCTATTTTACCCCTGATAACCTGATGACGCGGCAAAGTCTATATCCCCCAATCTACGAGTCTCCTGGACGCTAGACGCTAGACAAGGATAGAACTCTTTGCCGACGCCTCCTCGTCTCCCTCCACGCAGGTGGCATCTCGGGCCATCATCTCTCGAACCACCCTCCCCCAATCGACTTCCTGCAACCCGAGCATCGGATAAGTGAGCTTTGTGCATCAAAAAGTTTCCACATCTGACATTTCAGGAAGCCAACGTAGACTTGATGACGGGGGCGAGCGAGTCAAATAGAGCTAGTGCAACAACCAGGTTGGGAATCATATGCATTAACATTGAATGACTAATCCTGTATCGTCATCATGCGCAAGGCCTCTTATATACATGTATTCTATTCCTTGTGCGTCAAGTCAAACAGGCCACTTTTTCCGCATCCCAACCAAACCATCCTCGCTCATGGTGAATGCGCCGCGTAGAGACTGCTTGAAAAACATGCCGTGTTGTTTCATCTTCTTTACAATTAATTCTTACGCGCCTTTACGCAATTGGTGCGCAAGAGAAGACCCCCTCGTAGTACCGGCGTCGAATGACTTGATCTTTTGGCATCACAGTTTAGTGTCATATTCATTTTCGACATTTTGGGGGCGGGGGACAAAAGGAGGTTTTGGGGTTTCTCAAAACTTACAATATCGTTTATACTAGCATATGTGCCACATACCAAGACAACGATGCCGATGAGGAAACAAAAGGCGTTCATGATGGAGTTGGGCAGGTTCTCCTTGAGTACCACTTGCCCTTGCGGAGAAGCTTGAACCACATCCAGGCGGGCAGATAGAAGGTGAAGCCGGAAATGAACAGAGAGGACGAGATTGACAGAAGATCGTTGAAGATGGGGATCACTTCGGCGATGATGAAGGCGGCCACGGTGACGGCGGTGATGACTGCGAGCCACGTGGTCCAGCCCTTGCGAGTGTTGATGAATCGCGTGACCGAGTCCTTGTACATTCGGCCGTGGATATAGCGCCCGATGACGGTCGTGTTGATGGATCCGGATATGAAGATGACGGGCAAGGCAACGCCAAAGGCAATCTTGGACAGGGTATGGCCGGCCGAGAGCAGCGATGGCGACTTGACGTCGACTCCCACAAAGGCATAGACAACAGCGCCCGTGATAGTGTAGATGAAGATTTCAATGAGGCCGAGAGACCAAATCGACTTGACATAGTCGGTGGGAGTATGCATCTCGTCCATGAAGGAGAATTGGCACATGGAGAAGCTGTAGGCGAAGCAAATGTTGGTGATGGCGATGAAACCCTCGGCAAACGTGAGGTCCTCCTTTGGCCACGCCGACCAGTTTACCGCAGACAAACCTCCGGGAGCCTGACCAGCGACGACGCCGGTGCCGATGATGGTGATGCCAATGGCGAGCAGGATGGAGACGAAATCGATGTATCCGAGAATGGCCACCTCTGCAAAGGACGGGGAATGGCGATGATGAGCAGGATGATGGCGGATACAACACCAAACACGACAGAACAGGCGCCGTTGTCGGTGATGTTGAGGAAGGCGATTGTACCAGTCAGGCAGTGCGAGCCGACTAGGAAGGTCAACTGAAGAACAAACATGGCGCCAACCACCTCGTATCCGAAGCGTCCCATCAGGAGACGACCGGCGTCGGCATAGTGAGCGACCTCGGGATAGGCAATCTTGACCTTTCCGACAATATCACTCGTGTAGATGGCGATGAGCCCGAGACCAACGCAGCAGATGACGCCGGCAACCATGCCCAGCGAAGCGAACGCGGCCGGCAAGCTGAGCGAGCCAAGTGCGATGGCCTCGACAATGAGGACAATGGTGAGTCGCTTCCATCCTAGACGGTGGAAATGCGCATTGCCCTCGGCCGTCTTTGCTTCTCCAAATCTGTCCGTCGCTCCTCGAAGTCGGTCACCTCTCCTGCGATGGGAGCACCGAGCACGTTATCTGAAGTGCCGAGATCGGAAGTGGACGAATCCTTTTCCTTGATGGCCTTTTCAGACAGAGCGTGGTCGCGCACGACAGTTTCCGACATTCTGGGTGGTGAAGAGAGTTGTGTGTGTGTGTGTGTGTGTGTGTGTGTGTGTGTCTAAGATGGGAAGGTCGGACCCGAGCGGATCGAGTTGACCCAAAGTCGGGGGATTTTGGAGGCGTCAGGTACGTCAGATGCTGGAGTAGAGTCGTCCTGGTCTTGATGTTGGCAAAGCAGATGAGACACGGTAGAGTAGTCCTTGTTTCAAAAGATGTAGAGGATTGATTCTGAGAGGAAGGAGGAGGGAGGAGAGAGGAGCGGGGAGAACAAGTTGACCACCTCACGAGGAGCAGGATGGGAGAATGAGCCGAGGGGGTGAGACGCGAGAAGAGGGGAGCTGCGGAGCTTTATTTAAAACAAACAAGAAATAAAATATACTTTTCCATACCGCCGTAGTGCTGCTAGCTAATCGCGTGCAAAGTAATTAGCAGTCCCGACGTGGGCAGGGTGGAAGAAGATAAGGTGCAAGAAAGATAAGATGATGGGGACGCACGCACGACCAGGGTTTAGGGCCAGGGTATAAGGGTACGCCACAGACGGTCGGGGCAAATGCAAATGCATGCATGCAATGGAAGGATTCGGGCGCGAAGAAAAGAAGGAAAAGAAGGAAAAGAAAAGGAGGAGGGGGGAGGGGGTGTGATGGGCGAGGAGGAGGACACTGAGAGGAGTGATTTCTTTCTTTTCTTTCCTTGGCCGGACCCGGACAAGTCGACACACACACAGTACGGGGTACATGTATGTACACACAGGCACACCCATGACATGACACTAACTTTGGTACATACATACACCGCGACTGGCCGGCCACCTCTCTCTCGCTTGTTGATCTTGTTGATGAGAAATGGAAAAGCCCTCAACAAGCAAGATTGGAGCAAGTGGGGCAGGGCCCGTCCAGCCCGGCGAAATTTGAATGAATGGCACAATGGGATTGGATTGGGGCGCATCGCATCGCATCGCATCGCATCGCATATTATTATTATCATTATTATTATTACAGTTATCACAGGTTGAGGAGCCAGAGCCCCGTCGTAGATAACAGAGCGGGCTGGCCGCGAACGACTAACCCGCAGGAGTCACGGCATACCCATATTACCCAACATGACTGATAAGGGTTCAAAGTTTCACCTCAGGCTGGTTGGTTGTACCGAGTAAGAGACATCAAAAATTTCCAATGGCGGCGGCCTTGGTCCTTGGACCAAGTTCTAGATTCTAGCGTAGACCACCCATTGATCTTCCACCACCATGACCAATCTTGTCGTGCAATACTCCGTACCCCAGAGGACGGCTCCCCGCAAACATTGTTTTTTTTTCCTTCGGAGTCAAGGGAGGGCCGGATCAAAAGCTAAAAAGCTGGGAGGGGGAATGCTTCTGCACAAGGGAACTCACCAAAGTTGAGTTTTGAGTTTCGTGGAGGAATATACATACAGTAGTGGGGTCCATTTGCATTTGTCTCGATAGGGTCCAATAGTCAGCTGGGCATTATGACTGGAGGACGCCGCTTGGTTTTCGTCCTCGTCTTCCGTGACCCTTGATTTGCCGCGAGATGACGCCAATTGGAAGCCAGGGCTCTCTACATACATACATACATACATGTACATATGTAGATCCGATGAGCTCCGCAAGTTGCCTTTTCTCTGAGAAAAGAAAAGTCTCGGGACCAATTGATGGCCAGACAAGGGTGGAGGGTCGGTCGGTCGAGTCAGGTTCCATGGTTTTCATGTGTCAACGATAACATGGCGACCCGCCGCAGACAAATTCCCTCTCGAGTCTCGTGTGAGACTCCCAGACTCCAGAGTCCGAGGCGGCCGAGGTGTCTGGCGCGAGAAAAAGGCACGATTGGGGAGATTGGGGAGATTAGGGAGATTGGAGAGATTGGAGAGATTAGGAATCGTGGCAGTCGAATCGAATCCTGGGGTAACACTCACACACTGTACATACGGAGCAGCGATGGCACCTTGGATGGGAATCATGGGATGTGCATGTAGTAACCTTCCACTTCCAGTTCTTCCTCTTCCTCGGGTGCTTCAAGCTTGGTTGCTTCCTGGAGCCACAGACAGGGGCCCGCCCACGTTTGCAGCCCGCCGCAAATCTAGGATCCAGGGATTCTACATACATATGTCATGTCATGTCCCCCATTCCCCTTGGACATGCTTCGAGCATGCTTTCGATTTGTTGTTGTCGCTGTTGTCGCTGTTGTCGTTGTTGTTATTCTCGTCATTGTTGTTGTTGTTGTGGTCGTCGTCGTCTGACTGCGGCAAGGAACGGGAGGTGGTGAATCGGATGGCGCATCTGGAATGACGTCGGGTTGTGGCATTGTGGCTTGCGACCAAGAAGGAAATTTTCCTCGCTCCCATCCAGTCCCAGTCCAAGTCGGCAAAAAGTGCCGCGAGCCGCAGCCGCACCAGAGCACCTGCAGGAAGATGGTGTGCCGCGAACAAAGGGAGGGAGGGGGTATGTAAGGATTTGATGAAAAAGTCTGGTCTGCCCGCCAAGAGCCAAGACCAGACAGACCTTGTCTAGACATGGAGCCTCGAAACCAGGCACGGGACACGGGGCACGGGACACGGGGCACGGGCACGAGTATGTACTTGGCGCTCTGCACGCACTGCGCTGGGCCGACTTGACTTGCTGACTGCAATGCAATGCATTTCTATGTATTCATTTGTTGACGAGACTGGACTTGGACCAACAAGCGTCGACTTGGTCTGCGTGGTCCTGGCCCCTCCCCTCCCCCTCCCCTGGGCGGCCTGGCACACGACAGGAGACGGACGGCCGGGTTTCCAGGTTGCCTCGCCTCGCCTCGCCTCGCCTCGCTTCGCTCCTTCCTCTCGGCCGTTGGAGAGCAGATGAGACATGGTCACGCGTCAAAAGACCGCGTCAGACCTGTGCGGCGACTTTTTCGCCTCGCGTGCTTCGTTCTCCGAGGTTCTCTCTCTATTAATCGCATCCTTCCTGTCGCATCGTGTCTATTCAACCGCATTCCGCTCATTGCCCGGGTGATTTTGGGTCTCAGTAATCAATTGCATTGTTGCCTAGCGTTGTCTAATGTTGCTTATCTGCTCGCGCGACTGAGTCAACTCGGGAGTCTTTATTCCCTCACCACCGCCCGCTCGTGGTTTGCATGTACCCATGTATCCATGTATCCATGTATCCATGTATCCACCACAATGCACATCGAATCCACTCACACTGGAACTGGAACTACATAGAACTGGAACGGGAACTGCAATAGCAATTGCAATTTTTTTCTCTCTCCAGCTCCCCCTTCCCCTTCCTCCCTCCCCTGCCCCTTGTCGTTGTGCGCCAGTGCAACCATTACGCCCACCATTCCCACGATTCAGATTGTCTGTTGTACTCGGTACCCATGATCAATCCTCGTCACTACTGAAGATCTGTGGGGATGCATCGGACCATGGAAGCCTTCTGGAAAATCCAGACTGGCTGGGTGGCTGCTGGGTGGCTGCTGGGTGGCTGGTTTCTTCTGCATCGTCATGTTTCCTGCAGACGAGCCAATTTTAGGAGGAACAGCTGCCGCCATAACATGAGTCCAGTACGGATTATTATTGAATGGCAATTCGAGGCAATTGAGGCAATTGATTGATACATTGTATCCGTACACTTCCGGCCAGTCGCATGACACATGGTAGCCCACAAGCCATTTTCCAAGATGAATTTCCTCCCGTTGAACCGACTTTAGCATCCTCCCACTGAGAAGCAACGATGGGGACAAAGTATGCGTATGCATCATGAGCTCACGTTGGACGACAGCCGTCTCTCTGGCACCTTTACATGGGTAGTGGCGCTCAAGGATATTTGATGCGTCTTGTTGTCAAGTCTTTGGAAACCTGCAGAAACCTGCAGCGGCAACTCCTTCGCAACTAAAGCCTACTAGAGCCTACATATGTATTTAAAGCCTATCAAAGCCTACTAAAGCTACTAAAGCCTGCTAGCACATTTACTCCGTAGTAGACGGCGGTATCTGAGATCGGCAAGCCACTCCATCCATTACTCCATACGGACTACATACTCCGCACATACTCCGTACATTCTCCGTACATCCCATCCTCCCATCCATCCATCCATCCATCCATCCCGCACCTACGTGTCATTCGGACACGGTGTCCCCGTATCACTGCGTATCACTGCCCACTTGTCCTGGGAAGAAGAATTCGTGTCGACGGCCTTCAGATGAGTAGTTCGTTATGGTACCCCGGGCACTCACTAACACAAAGGGTTTTCCTATTCCTTGCTGAGTTCTTGCGTACATTACTTTTTCTCATGCTTCCATCCCTTCAACAGTCTCGGGGAGCAAGTTGTTCACTCGTAGGGATGTGCGCCAATCAGAACAAAGGGGGATCAGGGTATTTCTTAATGTCCGTACTCCGTACGATGTACATTGCACAGTACAGGTACTTCATGGAGAGATCTACGTATACCCGGTACATTGCACTATATGACCTCGGTAAGCCTAGTAATTCCTCTGTTGAATTCAGGTTTGCCTCGCTTGTAGCCGGAAACTGTTCCCATGTTCCAAACCCCGTGGGGATGGTGGCTACTTCTCCATACTGGCCCTGTTGTGCTGTCACTATTTCGGGCAGCTGGTGAGCAGTAATTACCAAGATTTCCTCTCCCGTCTCACGCCCAAGTGTTTTCAGGCTTAGCGACATGTCGCGAAATGCCGCACTTTCGCACTCTCCATGATGACGTTTTCACGCCACGTCTCCAGGCATAATATGCTGCCACTACCCTACAGCTTCAATTGCTATTCTGCAGAGGTCACTTACAAAGCTCTAGGGTAGCTCACTGCACTACATACGGTTCACAAATCCAATCAATCTGTCGCCTCGGAGGGGCGAGAAAGTGATATATCCTAAACACCCACAAAGATCCAAGTCATTATAGCCTGTTTCTGATTGTTATGCATCCAATCCGAGACTTACAGAGTTCGTTGCTCTCCCGCGAAGTTTGGTATTCAATGTGCGTGCTGCACGTGATTGACCCTGGAATAAGCGCTTATCTTATCGTTCTAAACTTTTTTTCCTCCCCCCACCTCCATGGGAAAAGAACTTGCCCCCACGCGCTGGACACAAAGGCATATCGATCAGACAGACGGGTATTGTCCTCGATCTCGGCAAATCATCAAGGCCCTGCCTGTAACTGCTCATTGCAGGCTACTTTCAATTACACATACCGACTTTGAACCCGTCGCGACCGCACGGAAATCGCGTGTTTTCGTGTCCTCCGCCTCAAATGGCTGCTACCCCGCCACCAACAGAGCCTGTCGATGGTGCCACCTCGCAAACCACCACCACCACCACCACCACCACCACCAGTACAGAAGCCAACAAGCCGATCCACAGCCTCGTCCTTGATACGGGACCACTGATCAAGAATGACCCTTCTGTCAGCGCACTTGTATCTCAAGCCGAAGTCTTGTATACCATCCCGTCCGTCATCTCCGAGATCAGAGACCCCGCTACTCGAACACGGGTCGAGACCACGCTGCTACCATTCGTCACTGTTCGCGCGCCAGGTCCCGCGAGCATCAAGTTCGTGACCGACTTCGCGAGGCGCACCGGCGACTTGGCTGTTCTGAGTAGGCCGGACATCGAGGTCCTTGCATTGGGATATGAACTGGAGCTCGAGAGGAACAACGGCGACTGGAGATTGAGAAGCACTCCCGTACAGAAGACGCTGAACGGAAGGGTGGCCGGCGATGAGGGAAAGAAGGGAACCGATGGCGGGACGGTGACACCGGCCAACGAGAAGGAGGAGGAGGAAGAAGAAGAGCAGATACATGAAACCCGTGAGCAAACAGCAACTGTTTTCGCCGAGGTCGATCCATCATGCGAGATACCAGCGTTGGACAAATCAATGGACGATTTAAGCTTGGGGGCAGATTTTGAAGAAACACCAACAACACCAACCATTGTTGCCTCTTTCGAGGAGGAAAGCAACGCGCAAGAGACGCAAGAGGCCGAGCCCACTGGAAACGCCGCAGTAAAGGCCGCGACCTCGGACCACCCGGCCGCCGTCGACGACGATTCAGACGAGGACGGCTGGATCACCCCGTCCAACCTCAAGAAGCACCAAGCCCAAGATTCCCACACCAGCACGCCCTCCCAACCGATGCAGAAGAAGAGGCTTCAGGCTGCCATCCTCACATCCGACTACGCCATGCAAAACGTCGCACTGCGCATCAACCTCAACCTCATCACCCCGTCCTTCTCCCGCATAACTCACCTCAAGAACTGGCTCCTCCGCTGCCACGGCTGCTTCTCCACCACCAAAGACACGGAGAAGCAGTTCTGCCTAAGTGCGGACAGCCAACGCTCACCCGGACGAGCTGCTCCACCGACGCGCACGGGAATTTCCAGATCCATCTGAAGAAGAAGTTCCAGTGGAACAAGCGCGGCAACGTGTACAGCGTGCCCAAGGCCGTCCATGGCAGTGCAAACGGTCGCTTGCCAAAGGGCCGAGGCGGCAAGAACGGCTGGGGCCGCGAGCTGATCCTCTCGGAAGATCAAAAGGAGTTCACCAGGGCGGCCGACGAGCAGAGACGCCGGCAGAAGAAGGATCCCATGGACGACGACTACCTGCCGGCGATGCTGACCGGCAAGAGGTCCGGCCAAGCGGGCAGAATCCGCGTCGGAGCCGGCAAGAATGTGAATTCCAAGAGAAAACACTAGATGAATGGCGCGTCGGGACAATGCACTCGAACAAGACGGGATGCACTCGAACAAGATATGAGCAATAATTAAGCATCAAAGTCAGCATCAGTTAGACCACAAATAGAAACTAAGACGAATTGTAAAAAAAAAAACCCCAATCTTCATTCATCAAAGCCAGCCGTCAAACCCAATCCAACGCCTTTTCCCATTTCCCATTTCCCATTTCCCACGTCCATCAGTCTCAACCCCCTCCTCCCCTCCTCCCAGTTCACCATCTCATTTCCCACCGAAATCCCCCTACCCAAGTCAGCAAAAGCACCTCAACAAGAGCACCAGAACCCAAACTCACGCTGCGTAAGAAGCAGGCCGAACCTCTTCTTCATCGTCACCCTCTGCCGAGACCACTTGTCGTCGGGCGAGAACCTAGCCGGGTGCGCCGACTTGGTCACCTGCCCGCGCGCCACCTTCCTGAGGGTGTACAGCCTTTCGCCGGTGCTGTCGAGCGTGTACATAAGGTGCATTGCGGCGTGCGGCTTGCTTTGCTTTTCTTGAGTGTAAAATTTTTTTTTTTCGAGATTGCTTGATGGTTTCAGCGAGGGTGGCTGCGTTTTTGGTTACTGCTGTTGTCGAAATTTTTAACTCCAGGACGACAGGAAGAAAATACCAATGTCTGTCACGTGATCTTATCGACAAGGAAAATTGACCAGTTGGTCCAAGGAACTTTATCCAGTTTACTGAGTAAGCGAATGAAATTGATGCTCGCCCAATTTTATCACACGGTCAAGTTGAAATCATTTTTTTTTACTTCGTAGATTGCATGAATAATACGACGGGATGATGTGACTGATTTAGACTAGAAAGTGGAAAATAGTATTGCGGCACCTCTAGGCTCATGCCCAGTTGCTACTGCCAGAAAGCAAGCTGGGTGCACTACTTTCAAGTACGCTGTCCAGTGAGTGGATTGAGCTGGACCTGGTGGACTTGATCAAAAGACCTGAGCCCCAAGCCAACAAAGAGTAGTAATGACAGGCTACGCAGAAAAGCATAAAAAAATAAAAAAATAAAAACAGGGACTAGAAATAAAGGAGCCGCAGTCCAGCCGGAAACCATCAAGGAACTTCGCCGACACGCGCAGCCTTGTCACCCAGCCAGTCCTCACGCTCGTAGAACCGGAAAACCAGATCGTAATCCTCAAAATCATGCACAATACGATCCACACGACGATACCCACGAACTGGGTCGAGGAGACGCTGCATGGAGAGACTTTTGAATGCGCCATCACCCATGCCGTAAGAGTTGGCGCTGCGGCCTTTAGCCTCGAACAGCGTCACACTGAACCGGCCGGGACGGAATATGTTCACCACGTGTTCGATGATTTCGGCAGTGGTACGACCCTTTGACCCCGGGAACATTCGTCTCAAACGAGGCAAAGGAGAAGCCCGGCTCGGGGTAACATGGACCGTGAAGTAGTGCGTGGCACCTGGCTTCTCGTCGGGGACGATGGCGCAGCAGGAACCACGCCGTTGGCCGAGAACCCACAGGGGCTGAACAGGTAGGCATCGACGCGGGCGTCGGGATAGACAGAGGTGGGATAAACGTCGTCCAATCCGCAGTGTTCGGAGATGACGGAACCGAGGGCGTGTCCTTCGGTTGTGAGCTCTTCTGTTTTGACTTCGGCTTCAACAACACCGTTGTTGAGTTCAAGTTCAGCATCATCGCAGTGTCCAAACACATCCAACTCCTCGGGGTGCTGGAGAGACAGCCGAGGCTGTCCTGAGCCTTCTTGCGTGCGTTTTTGGCCTCGGCAGCAAGCTTGTCACCCGCGACCGCACTCGCGTGGGACAAGTAGAACTGCTTGGCGGTTTCCGGATCAAGATCCGTCATGAGAATCTCGAGTGTCTCGTCGTTCTGGCTGTACGCACCGCCGGCCGAACTTCCACCATTGGACGAAACAGTCGTGGCAGGAGTGGACTGACAATTGATCTCGGAATCTGGCGTCAGAGGTGGTGTCAGAGTCTGGTTGGGCGAAGTGATGTAGAGGTACCAGTGGTCTCCGTTCATCTTGCCCACCATGTAAGCACTGCCGCCACCCTCGAGAGTGTCATCCAGGTACTTGACCTCCTGCTTCCAGCTCCGGTGGGGTCCTTTCTGTTTGTCGGGGAACAAGAAGTTCTTGCGGCTGTAGAAGACGCGGTAGGAGTCGCTGCCGCTCGAATATCGTCGACCGAGTTGGCATTGTGGAACGTGAATCCAGCGTGCACAGCAGCAATGTGGAGAAGTCGCTGAAGACCGAGCAGAAGAGTCGTGGTTCCACATGTCTTGAGAATGAGCTTGTGAGGAAACACGAACATGCTGGACTCAGAAAGGAGGTATGCATCTACGTCGTCAGACCCCAAAACGGAGAGGATCTTGCAATTGACCATGTCGAGCATGGCAACCCACGTGTCCGAAGCCACGCTCTTCAATCCATGGGGAGCTGCAGACGTAGGAAGAGCTTCTGCACTCGGCGCGAACCACACCTCCAGCAGCTTCTCGGGACCTTCAAAGGCGTTGGAAGAGTCTAGGTCTGCCGCGACATCATGGTTGATTGTCAAATGTGGCGGAACCGAGGACGGAGAAAATGTATAGTTTTTCGGAACCGAGAGGTTGACCATAATGACCAAATCACCCTTTCGAGAGTGATTGGCACGCTGAGAAGACGTAGCAGGAAGACCGGGGCGGGAGTTTTCAAGTCCCGGTACAAACGCTGCCGAGTTGGATCAATGGATCCTGTGTATGGGTGTTTCTTTGCCCGCTAGGCAGAGTCCGCGGAGCACTAGCTGCCGCTCAAACAGACCTTGCGGTGCCTGTCTGAGAGAGTAGGCCCACAGAATGTGGTTGATTCAATGATGCTGGCGGAGCCAGCAGCAATCGGATGTATAGATAGAGTTGCTAACGTCTTTGAAGGGACGTTATGGAGGTCGAAAACGGAGGGCGTGAAGAAACAACTTCTGCGACGAAATGTTGGATGCTCGAGGCGTAGTCCGATACCCGTGGGCAAGTACCGGAGCTAGTAGACAGGAATGTCTGCTACGTTTGCAGAATTTTATTTCGAGGTAGTAGATTTTCGTTTATAAATCTCAATCTGAGGACGGGGGTGCTATCGAGGCCTATTACCAGACAGTGGTTAGTGCACAGACCAAACGGCGCAGGTAAGGACCTGGCAGAAGTAGCTTGTCTCGAGAGCTACATAACTTACTTGGAAGGTCGAGAGAAGAGGAAACGCAGGAGATCAGTTGAACGCATAGAATGCGGCGAGGAGAGCTTTTCGTCTCGAGGACCGGGGTTCGCCGCGGAGAACTGCTGGGTAGTATTAGGTATCCGCAGACGAAAGGTGCAAGGGTTTTCGGAGCCGAGTGTTAACCCATGAAGATTATGGAGAACGAAAATCTCAAGGTTCGAGATCAATCGGGACTGACAGACGTCGAGGAAGGTATGTGGTTGTGGAAGGTGGGTAGGGAGGAGAGAAGATATGAGTCAATATGAGAGAGGTGAGGTGGTGGAGTGCTGCCAACAGAGTTTTTTTTTTTTTCTCTGTACGGACCCTCGTCGGTGTCGAGAAGTGGGCACGGACCAGACTCTACCAATGACGTAGGGTTTGCCGTTGTTTAGGCACAAAAAGGTAATCCAAACTGGTCCAAAAACAAAAACAAAAAAACCCTCAAGAGAGAGGAGGAGAGAGAGAGAGAGTGTGTGTGTGGGTGACTGAGCAGCAATGGAGCAGGCCTCCCAAATTTCAGAACAAGACTGTAATAATTGAATCGCACGACCACAGATTCATCGGCACCGAATGCAGAGCGGGTAGTCCAGGCGTGAATATTCTTGTCAACCTCGTGCGCCTGTGGTCCCGAAGCCATGACTTTGCCGGCGGGCCGTTTTCGCTCCTGGAGAGAAAAACTCAAAGCAGCTAGCGTCGCATTTACTAAATTAGAAAGCGGTTGAGATATCAATGTGCTGTTCAGCGGCCTACAACCGTAATCAACGTTGGGTTACAATGGAGAACGGAGAGGCCGGAGACTCGGTATGTTGAAATTGAAATTCAATCATCCCCATGCAGCTCGTCCCAAAATGCAGTAAAAACACGCAGGGAGTGTGGTGTGACTGCCCAAATACCATGACCGAGTAATAAGTGCGTAATAAGCGACGGATGCACTCGTGCTTTTGTGCGCATCGCGCAAAAGTTGGGCCAAGCTGGCCTTGCAATGATTAATGTTCCCCTCAGCAGCCAGTAAGTAGTGCAATACTGGGTCGTGGCCGCCTGCAGTCGGGAAAATGGACAAGTGGTGGTCAGCTCGGAGTACATACATTGAGGCCATTCGTACGTAATATTGGACCCTCGTCATTTAGCCGTCTTCACATAGCTTGTGTACGGAGTAGTACACCGTCTAAAGCAGGGGCTCAATGGGGCCTAACCGACCTTCACAATTGACGGTTACAACGACCGAGGAAATGATTACAAGAGAAAGAGAACAGCGCTCCTGACAAGCTACCTAGTCCTGGGGTAGTGCATCCCAAGTCACATTATAGAGCGCGCACGAACCCAAGTGCTAGTTGGAATTATGAGGTATTACGAGCTTCTGCTGCTTCGGCTTTGGTTGGATATAGCTGTTGAAAGTTCCATCGTCATGCTCTTGAAAATGTGCGACAGCAGGCAATGCCGGTATTTGTCCACGAGGCTGGCTGCGCTGTCGGGCAAGGCGCCGCTTTGGTCGTTCTCGAGGCCCGTCGACGATATGTCGTGCCCGTTGATCTGCGTTCCTGCCGGGTACTGAGGTCGTCTGCCTTCTTCCATCAACCGAATGAACTGTTCGTCCATGGGCACAGATGCCAAAAACGGCACTCCGAACTCTTCTGCCATGCCTCGCCCCCGGAGCCGAATATATCGGTACACTCGGAACAATGCGGGCACACGTAGCCGCACATGTTCTCCACGACGCCGAGCACCCGGATGCCTGTTTTGAAGCAAAAGTTGAGTTCTTTGCGCACGTCGGCCGTAGCGACGGCCTGCGGGGTCGTGACGACGACAGCCCCGGCGACCTGGCTGGGCAGAGCCTCGCTCTGCAGCGCCTCAGCCAGGGAGATGTGTTCGTCGCTCGTTCCCGGCGGTGTGTCGATGAGGAGAAAATCGGTGTCGTCCCAGAGCACGTCGCGGATGAACTGTCGGATCATGGCCGTCTTTTTCGGACCTCTCCAGACCACCGCGTCGCCTCGGCTGGGAAGCAGAAAACCCAGGCTCATGGCGTGCAGGCTCCCCACTCCGCTGCTGGCATCCCTTTCGTGAACAGGCACGGGGCCCAGCCGCCAGGGACTTGCGTGACCTTTGCCTTCTCGATGGAGAGCATTCGCGGCATGGATGGCCCGGTCAGATCGACGTCGAGGATGCCGACCGAGTGCCCGGCCTGTGATAGAGACAGTGCTAGTTGTGTCGTCACCGATGACTTGCCGACTCCGCCTTTGCCAGACAGCACCTTGTCGATGCACACTTCATTTAGCGGCGCTCCTTTTTGAGCAACAAGTTGGGTTGGTTGTTTCCTAAAACGTACCAGTATGATGTGCTTGACCTTGTCTAGACCCATGTTTGTATCGACAACGCCGAGCACCTAGGTACCTAGCTGAGAAGATGCAAAAGAAAACTGAAAAAGCAAGCCCCACGGCAAGTCCGTGGATACATGTTCAACATGGCGAACTTGCGCAAGGTGGCAAGCACGCAAGGAAATGCAGATTGTTGGATGCGTTTGATTAGAAAGCAGTGCGGCGGGAGACGTGTGGGGCCAATGGCTGGATCCACAATAAGAGCCACGCCACGAACGAACGATGTGGTTTCCCTACGAGTGCCTCTGTTGGTATCACAGGTGCCTGACGTCAGGATCGTAGCCTAGGGAATAGGAATTTATCTTCTATTCTAGGCGTTGTAATCAATTAGTCATAAGTGTGTATCGAAGGGAGGAAAAGAGAGGCTTTTCCGGATCGTGAGAAGTAGCCACAAACGCGGTGCGTTTTATGGGTCATATGACTTGTGGGTCCTTGCCTAATCAGAGGGCGGGCCGATGAGTTATATGTGGGGCCACCTCTTGCGGGCGCGCGTTGCGCGCGCGCCCTCGCGGCCTGACCTTTGCCAGGTAATTACGGCTGCGTGCCGCGATTGATATTATGCTTGTTCTAACATTAGAACCTCTTTCTTTTTAACACGATTATTAACGCATAATATTAATCTAAGAAGGGGATATATAAGTAATTAAATAAATGTGTTATATAAATAAAAGAGTTAATAAAAGAAACAATAATAATAGTCCCCTTTCCTTCCCTATATGCCGCTAGCTTTAGATAACTAGCTTCTCTAATCGCTTATCCTTCTTCCTTATAGAAGGCTCTCTGCCTTCTGCCCTTGCCTTTAACTAGTGTAACATAATGTTAGATTACGTTGCGAGGGGAAGGTTACCTGCGATCCCTTCCCTATCCAAAGGTATAATATTAGATTATCCCTCCCCACGGCCCTTTATTTAACTATAATATGATATTAAATCATATTCCTAGGGAAGATTACCTATAATTCTTCCCCTTCTAAAGATATAATATTAGATTATACCTTCCCACGCCCCCTTACGCTCCCTTCTCTTCCCCCTCCTTACTATAAAGACTTAGGAGGGGCGCTCCCTTCTAAGGCTATAATTCCACGCGCCCTTCTAAAGACGTAATTCCACGCCCCTTTTAAAGCTATGATTCCGCTGCCTCTAGTCCCTTAGCCTACGCCCTACGTAGCTATACTATACTTAGGGCACCTTATCCAGTGCCTTTAGCGCAGGCTTAGGCACGGGCTTTAGCGTGGGCTTTAGCGCAGGCTTTAGGGCTCTAGTCCCCTATCTCTTTATAGGCAGTGCTAGGTCTAGGTAACCTATCCCTCTATCTAGATTGTTACTATATTACCTATAATAAACCTCTCTAGGGCTTTGTTAGGCATTACCTTTATAAATGCGTTAGCTAGGTTATCTTTACTATTAATCCATCTAATCTCGCAGAGCTCGCGGCGTTTATATAATTGCTAAAGGGCTATAATATTAATTATAAGCCGCTTTTTCTTTATAGTCCTAAGCTTAATAAGGCATTTATATAATAAGTACAAATCTATACAGACTATAATTAGGATCTCTAGGAGATTTAATCAATCTGTGATAATCTTTAATGTTATTACAATTACGTAAGCTATGTTAACGCCTGCTACCATTCTGTAGACCTCTAAAGCAAGCACACTTCTTATAACTCTCTTACTCTTTATTAAGCTATAGTGTATAATATTACCTTATAGTGTAAACTTACTGTCTTTATACTCCTTATTAGCTAGGATAAGGATATAGCCTAGTTATAAGGTAAGGTCTTTATTATTAGCGAATAATCCGTTAATAAATGTGAATAGCTTTGCTCTTTTAAGGTTAAGGGGTATAAAGATTAATCCTTAATCTAGGTAGTCTATTTGCTACTTAATATAGCGATTAAGTTCCTTAACATTCTTAGTTATTAGTTCTTAATATTATACGGTAACTAATAGATTAAAGCTTGCCTTAAGTTAGCAGATTAAAGCAATATAAGCACTACAGGCCCTTTATTCCACGTACTTCTTTTCTGGCTCTTCTAGCGAGATTAACTATAGCTTATTACTTTGCCCTTTTACCGCATTTTAATAGTATTATTAGTTAGTTAAATAATTCCACTATTAAATATAAGGGGTTATTAGGCTTAATAAACTGCTTTGGTTTTATAGCGAATTTAGCAGTGGCTAGTTAATCTTCTTCCCATTAGGAGAATCCTTTATCTAATAGGCTAAGGGTATTGTTAGTCTGCATTCCTACGCATCTAAATTAAGGGCTTTTGGCAGATATGACTAGCAAGCATGGATTGTAGCTTAATGTTATTATCTAGAGCTTTTCTCTGTGGTGCATGTGGTAAGTCACCCACTAATGTGTACTAGCCTCTATAATTCTATAGAGGGGCTTAATAACTCTTATAATCATTCCTTTGGGGTGCTGATTACGAATTTAGATAGGGAGTTAGGCAAGGATTATATAATTTAGCAGCGTTTCTAATTATACGTACGCCTGCGTAATATCTTAAATCTAAAGGAGGAATCCTTTTATAAGAAGAGAAGGGGTAATTACAAGGATTAATCGTTAGCTTGCCCTTTAGATCGTTAGGGCTTACGTAAGGATTGCTTGCTTCGCTTTGTTACTAAAGCCTTAGATTATAAGCCTTAATTTCTTATACAGCTAGCTTGTTCTTCCTTTAACTTCGTTAATAATACGGGAATTAAAGATTCAAATCCCTTAGTGCTTCTTTAGATTAAAAGCGATGAATTTGAACACACCTCTGCTAATTAGGGCATTAATCTTAGTCTTTATTAAGAGCTTAAAAGGTTTACCAGGAGTTATAATTATGCCTTTCTTGCGTAATTAGATCGCAAGCTTAAGATCTGCCTCCTCCTTACTTAAGATAAATGCCTTAAGATTATCTGCTAAATTAATAATTATAGGAGGGTTCTTTTATGGTTTTCCTAGCCTTCTTTTTAGAGGGGCTAGAGGCACTATATTATTAATTTATGCCTCTTGCTCTTCCCTTTAATTGCCTCTAGGTTATTACCCCTTACTAGTAATAGCCTTTCCTTGCTTAGGTCTTTGTTATAGGGCTTAATAGAGGTTAACCTAAAGACCTTAGGACCTTATAGAAGATTAAGAGTATAGCTCTCTCTATCCGTTATAAGGAGCTTATACAGGCCTTACTATCCTTTATGCTCTTACTAGATAAGAACTAGTAATGTAAGCAAGAGGTTAAGGGTTAGTAAGGTATTAGGGCTATTCCTTATAGCGAGGGCTTCCTTAACCTTATAAAGTGTGTGTAACCTCTTAATCTCCTTTATTGCCTTCTACACTATAAGAGCTTATTGCTTAATATTAGGTAAGGGAGGAGAATTATTAATTATTTAAGGGTAGGCGCTAAAGATAAGAAGGGTTAGAATAATGCCGTTTAGGCCTATAGTATTATTAAGGGCTTTTATAGCTATTTACAGGGCTATAGCTTTAGGTATTAATAGGTATTTGCGTTAGATAATATTATAGGCTCTTTAGAGCAGCCTGTAATATCTCTTAACCTTGCTAATGCTATGGTATGCCTTAATAGGGACTTCTTTAATTAAGATTAACATTAAAGCTGTAAATTAGCGGAATTCTTCGCTTCTAAACGTTATGCTAGCATTAGTTACAATCTAATCTAGAGGACCCTAGTAGGTATTAATCTAGCAGAGGCGAAGAGCTTCCTATATTACCCTTGCTATAATATCCTTTAAGAACCTAGCCATGTTAAACGCGGTGGCTGTATTAATAGCGTGGAGAACGGGGCAATTGCTATCTAGATACATAATATCCATGATTACTTTGTAGTTAAAGTTGCATTTATCCTTTAGGGTGAATTTAAAGCAATGTGGATTATTGTCAGGAGCAGAACAGCGACGGCATCCATGAGGGTGGCGACGGCATCGATGAGGGTGGAACCCAGCGGGGCACGGAGCTAAGGGCTAGCTGCGGGCTAGTCACGTGAGAGCTGCGGGCTATTTGAAGGGGCTTTCCCATAAACAAAGGGAAAGGGTTAGAGATTAAACCTTTTAAGCACCCACCCCTAGCTAGTAGATTAATAGCTACGACACTTTAATCTAACCTTTACTCTGTTATTCACTCCTAAGCTAAAAGCCTTAACAAATTAATCTCTCTTCCCTTTAGGGCAATAGACTATTAGTTAGATTAAGATATCTAGAATTCATCGCATAGCAACCTAATTAGGTAGTAGCCATAACCACGCTACAGACAAGCAGGAGAATATTACACCACTAAACCTAACTAGAGTAGTCCGCTAGTCCCTATTAGATAACTAGCAGAGCAGAATACTTATTAATAATAAGGAGGTAACACTAAATTAGCGCCTTAAAGAAGCAGTAACCTAGATACGTATTGCAGAAAAGAGATAGAAACTCGCTTACTTACAGTAAAACCTATAGATAATAGAAGAAGCCACATCCTTAGGTAACTTAGATATAGGACCTATAAATACCCCTCCTTTGGCACCTTAGGTAGCACCTATCATATAGTAATATAGCCTCGCAAAGATATAATTAAAAGCACCTATGTATAAAGGGAACACTTTTAAGAGTCTTTAGAATTTCCTAGCGGATTTAAACGTGGCTTTCACTATAGATTGTGAAACCTTTGTGGATAATATAACTAAGGTTGCCTATGCTAGTAGCTGCCTAGCAGATAACGCAAAGTAATAATAGATGCGTTATGTAGCCACGGATAGTTATGTAAATTACTAGGGTTATACCTAGGACAGATTCATAGATTAGCTAAAGATAGGAACCATAGATAAGAATACACGGTGCTTAGAAGCAATAAGGACGTTAATAGGTCTTAGACAAGAAAATCACTAATTATTCCAGACGTTCATAAAGATCTAGGGCAAGGCAGAGGCTAAGCTACCTAAAGCAATTCCTAAATGCCTATAAATCTATATGTTTATTAATAGCCTTAATAACGCTATAAAGAAGTAGGTACTTAGCTAAGAGTTCCTAAGAGTTAGACCTACCTAGCAGGCTAAGGAAGAAAGGCAGAGGTTGTAACTAAAGGAGGCTAATTAAGCGATTAAGGTAATAATAGTTAAAAAGATAATAATATTTTACTTCGCTAGAAAGGCTATAGCGATAAAGTGGCAATAGAAAGACAAATTCGCTGTTCATATGTTTTAAGTGTGGTAAGCTAGGACATGCTTTACTAAGCTACACTAAACCAGATTGTTCTATTTATAAGAGAAGCAACTATATAATAGAGACGCATAAGACTAGCTATAACTAGGCTAGAGACAAAGACCTATTAGACTTAAACAAGACCCCTATTAGCTTAGTGTAACCCTAGGAAGACGCTCTTATTAAATCATCGCCTAAAGATCTAAGACTAAGAGTTAAGGCGAAGTTATAGTAAGAACACAAATAGGTAGCTATAAAGGCACTGTTTAACCCTAGCGCAACCCATTTAATTATTCACCTAAAGTTACTAACAGTAGTTAATTAGGCTAATGTAAAAAGGATAACATAACCCTTAAGAGTGCTGCCCTTACCGAAATTAAGCATTAAGGGATCTTATTGTAAACCTTATTAATTAAGGATAGCATAGGCTACGTAAGAATGTGTCGAGTTAGCTGCTACGTAGCCAATACTAGTAAAGACCTGTTATTAGGGTATAACTAGGCAGTTGCATATAAACTAGTAATTATGTCCTGGATAGATAGTTACTAGAGACACCCTGTCACAAAAGAACGTCTTAGACTAGTAGTGGGGACGCGATAGGCATGTAAGGAGGCAAAACGCGCTTACATTGGATTTATCTTGCAGGGGATAATAACCAAAATTATATAAAAAGATAACAATATCTTAATGGTAAACAAAGATAGGCCCTGTAATAACCTAGCAACTATAGAGATAAGCGGAGCCTACGAGTTAACCACGCAAATACCCTAAGCCTATAAGGAGTTTAAGGACATCTTTTAAATAAACTTATAGGTGTCCTCCCTACACTAGGTGGCTAAACTTATGCTATTAAATTAGAAGAGGGGAAAACGCCCCTATAGGGACTAATATACAATTTAGCAGAAAAGGAGCTAGAAGTGCTCCGCGAGTACTTAGCGAGCGCGCAGTAAAAGGGATGGATTTAAAGATCTGTTAGCCTAGCTAGAGCCCTAATATTATTTGTGCTAAAGAAAGGAGGAAATTGCGCCTCTGTGTGGATTATAGAGCCCTTAATAGGATCACTATTAAAGACAAAGCGCTGTTACCGCTGATTACGGAGATCTTAAACTAATTAAAGGGAGCAAAGGTCTATATAAAATTAGACCTTAAAGATGCGTACTATTGGCTATGTATCCGTAAGGGCAATGAGTGGAAAATAGCGTTCTAATGTAGATATGGTTACTTTAAATATCTTGTGATGCCTTTCGGGCTAGTTAATGCACCTATAACCTTTTAAGAATATATTAACAATGCCCTTAAAGGCCTTATAGATATGATTTACGTTGTGTATTTAGATAATATCCTAATCTATAGCAGCGATGTAGCTGCGCATAAGGGGCATGTGAAATAAGTCCTTTAGAAGCTCTAAGAAGCAAGCCTCTTTATTAACCTAGAAAAGTGCAAATTCTTATGTAAGGAGGTTAAATTCTAGGCTTTATTATATCTAAAGAAGGAATCGCAATAGAGCCCGCTAGAATTAAGATAATAGTAACTTAGCTAGTACCTCGTAGCGTTTTTAATATCTAGTTGTTCCTAGGCTTTACAGGATTTTATAGATGGTTTATTAAAGGCTATAGTAAAATAGTTATCCCATTAACCGATTAACTCTAAGGAGATTAACCAGCGAAGTTTAAGCTAGATCCTAACGAGTTAGCTACGTTTAGGGAGCTACAAAAACAATTCTAAGAGGCGCTAATTCTAGTGCACTTTAATCCACTAGCCCTATTAAGGGTTAAGACAAACGCCTTAGGACACGCACTTAGGGCTATCCTAGCATAGTTAGTGCTAGGTTACTAGCACCTAGTGGTATATATATTAAGAAAGTTAAATAAGATAGAGCTACGCTATGTAACACTAGATATAGAGTTACTAGCTATCTAAGAGGTATTCTAAACTTAGAGGCACTACCTTACATACTTAATGCATCTAGTTATAGTGGTTATAGATCACTTAAACCACAAGTACCTAGCCACGAAGCCAAAGTTAACTAGCAGATAGGTTACTATGCTAGATAAACTCTGTCTATTTAACTTTATAATTAAATATAGAGCAGGTAAGTTAAACCCCGCTAACGCTTTGTTAAGGAGGTTAGATTATATAAGTAAAGAGAGGAAGGCAGAGGCAGTGTCCTTATAATTACTAACCTTTCTTGCTAAATTTGCAAACAACGCGCCGCGAGGATGCTATAATAGAACTACTAGCATCTAGTGCTCTAAGAAAACGCAGTGTGTTTAGTTCGCAGATAATAGGCTGCGAGGACGCTATAATAAAACTATTAATGTCTAGCGCTCTATAAAATTGCCCCCTACCTATTAACTAGACGAGGATAGACTGTATGTAAGACTAGACCTGCTAGCTAAGGAGTTGCTCCCTAGCGGTGGTATGTTAGCTAGGGTCTCCTTAATTTTAAAGAAACCTAATAGTCTAAACGCACTCTAAGGATATTATTATAGTGTAAGGGGACTACACATAAGACTAAGCTCACTAGCTAAGGAGTAGCTACCTAGTAGTGGTGTGATAGCTAGGGTCTTATTAATTTTAGAAAAGCCTAATAGTCTAGATATATTTAAAGGATATCATCACGGCGTGGGGGACTGTATGTAAGACTAAGCCCGCTAGCTAAGGAGTTGCTACCTAGTAGTGGTATAATAGCTAGGGTCTTATTAATTTTAGAGAAGCCTATTAGACTAGACACGCTTAATATAGGCATTATAGCAGGGAATAGACTGCATGTAAGACTAAATTCGCTAGCTAAGGAGTCGTAACCTAGTAGATACATTATAGCTAGGGTCTTAGCGGTACGGAGAACCTCTTCTAAGTTAAATTCCACTATATTTATAGAAGACATAGAATTAGAACCCCTAATCTAAGTCTTACTTTTAGATGCATAATAGAGGACGCCTTTATTATGAAGAAGAGGGCGCTGCTATTAAGCGGTAACCTAGATATATTGCAGATATAGTCTATTAGACCCTCTAAGCTATTAATATTTAAAAATTAAGTTTTTATCCCATAGGGAATAAGAAAAGAAATCCTACTACTAATTTATAATAACCCTGCTGCTAGATATTAAGGAGTTACTAGAACTCTTTAATAAGTTACTAACTAATATTTTTAGCTAGGAATAAAAAGAGATATTAAGGTGTATATACGTACTTATATTAGCTATTAAGTTTTAAAACCGCGAATGTATAAACCTTATAGTAAGCTAGCTATGCTACTAGTGCTAGATTGCTCCTTTTAAGAATTATTAATAGATTTTATCACTAGACTCCTACTAGTTAAAGATTAGTAAGGCAAAACGCATAATACAATCTTAGTGGTAGTTAATAGATTTATAAAATATAGTATTTATATCCCTATGTCCACGCGGTTAACTAGCGATAGACTAGCAACTATCTTCCTAGAATATATTTTTAAAGATTATAAAGCCCTAGAAGGTATTATTATAGACTAAGGTTTAACATTTACTAGTGGATTTTAGAGAATATTCTGCTACCTCTTAGCAATAAAGCAGCGATTAAGCACCGCGTTTTATCCATAGATAGATAGTTAGATAGAACGCTTAAATTAAGTTTTAGAGCACTATTTAAGAGCATTTATATGCGCAGAGCAGACTGATTAGGTTAATCATCTCCTAATAGCACAGTTTGCTTATAATATAAGCGCGCATATAAGTCACGGTTACACACCTACGGAAGCGCTGCAAGGGTATAACCTAAGGGGACTAGATTAAGCAGTTACGCTAATTCTAATGGTTAATAATTAAGCTAAAAATAGAGTTTTAGAATTAAAGCATAAGCATATAGAGATTAAGTAGCTATTAAGCCACTCACAGGCCTTATAGAAAAGTATTATAATTAAAAGAGAGTGCTAATAAAGTTTAATATAGGCAACT
This sequence comes from Epichloe gansuensis, assembly GCA_023658505.1. NCBI lineage: Eukaryota > Fungi > Ascomycota > Sordariomycetes > Hypocreales > Clavicipitaceae > Epichloe > Epichloe gansuensis. The sequence continues at coordinate 487,921 of CP098283.1, forward strand.
ATATCTTACTCTTAACTAAGAATATTAATCTATAACGCCCTAGCTAAAAGCTAGCTACGAAGTACTTAGGACTATATAAGATTGAAAAAGAAGTTAGCTATTATGGTTTAGCTTATTAATTAAAGTTGCCTAAAGGAATGCGCTTATATAATGTTTTTAATATCATAAGCTTAGAACCTTTTAGAGGAAATCCGAGTGACGCGGTTAAAACGACCTCGCTATGAGATAACGTTAAAGAGGATTAAGAGGAATTTAAAGTTAAACGAATTATCGCCTATAAATATAATAGCAAACGGCGCAAATATTTGGTAAAATGGAAGAATTATAATAATTCTAAGAATTCTTAGGTGCTGCGTAGAGACTTTATAATAAAAGAGGTTATTAAAGACTACAAGCGGCAACTAAGCAGCTAAATCTTAACTTCTTAGCTACTTAATTAACTCCTAATTAAAATCTAAGATAATCGTTAGATCGCAACAATCAATGGGGAACAATTCACTTAATGACAATTTGGACTACCAAACAAATCTTATATTCAAAGCAAAAACTTAGCACAGACTCGCAGCTATCTAATAGCTAGACTTCAGAGACATATTTAGACTAATTTTCAGCATGATTTCTAACTTCATTAGCCTTAGACTTATCATTACTAAAGGCTTAAACTCGCAATTCCTTAAGGAGTTCCAAAGGTCTAATACGCGCGGGGAGAGTAGCTTAAGCAATAGCAAACTAGCAGTAAGTTAGCAAAGAACAAGCAGCAAAGCTAATAGCACTAACTATAGGGCCATAAGTGGCTATAAACCGAAGATAATTGGCAATTTTAACCTGGGTTTCTAGATTAATAACATTAATTAGCTATAAGAAAGCAGCGCGTTTATCGCACTCTGCTTCTTAAGAAGCCTTAGCTATAAGACACGCGCGACAAGCTCGCCCGCGTTTATTAGCATTTTTAAGGCTAAAAGAGCATTATAGAGTTTCTTCTTAGCTTATATAAACTCCTAGTAGCGTATTAGTAATATTAAAGCAGTAAAGTAAAGGGTACTTACATTGCTAATATAGTATAGTTCTAGAAGATTATAAAGTATATCCTAAAGCCATTTATATAGCTTTACAATTTAAATAGGACACTAGTAAGGAGTTAGTAGCGATTAAGAGGTAATCCCTTAAGGCTTAACTTACTCTAATATAAGTCTTATTATTTTAAGCGTAATAATAGCATTTCAGAGAATTACCTGCGAAAAGCTAAACGTTAGCAGTAATAGCAGTAAGCTAGTAGTAAGTTTATACTAGAGGAGTGACTACATTTAGTTAGAGTAGGCTTTCCTTAGCAATATACTAAGGCTATTTATCTTTATTATTATCCCTTAGAGCTACGTTCTAAATAGCTAACCACTAGGCATAACGTATGCATGGAATTTTTATTAAACTAGCTCTAAGTTAGTAATAAAAAGCAATAAAGAAGCAGCGAACTTATATAGTCTTTAATAATCGTAAGGTTCTCCCCTTATAGGATAGCTTAATAGCGGAATCTTTAATAGCGGTAGCATAAGATATAATAGCTTAAGCTATAATAGTTAGCAGTTAATATTACATAATAGCAGCGTTATAGTAGCTATTACATTAGTAGGGGACTTATAAGTTAATAAGAGGCTTAAAGAAAAGAAAGAAAAGAGGGAAAAGAAGGAAGGAAATTACCCCTTCTTATAGGAATTCGGGCGCCTTAGATTAATCTAAGCTACTCTAACTAGAATCTTCCGTGCATTACGACTAGTGTGTTTACAGAGATCACTGTGATTCATAAGTTATTACTATAAGCTTACTGCGAATTTATTAGGCCGCTACTATAAGCTTAAAGGAAAACGGAAGGAGCAGGGTAATCTATGCCCTATAGAGTTAAGCTAATTAAAAATCGCGCTAACTAGTCTAGTTAAGAAGAATCTCTTAGGAAGAATAACCTATAGAGAGGAAGTTAAGAAGTAACTGCAACCTAGCTTCTATTAGCAGGTAGTTACCGTGAAGAAGGCTAATGCAGCCTAACGTTATTAATATCACTATATTGCTTCATAAAAATCACCATGGTAAGTAGCAATAAAGGAACTCTCGCACTACGACCTAACCCTAAGATAGCACCTTAATGCGATTAAGGACAATTACAGTGAGAGGGGGTATTATGTTAGGAGCAGAACAGCGACGGCATCCATAAGGGTAGCGATGGCATTAATAAGGGTGGAACCTAGCGGGGCACGGAGCTAAGGGCTAGCTGCGGGCTAGTTACGTAAGAGCTGCGGGCTATTTAAAGGGGCTTTCCCACAAACAAAGGGAAAGGGTTAGAGATTAAACCTTTAAGCACCTACCCTAGCTAGCAGATCAATAGCTACGACACTTCAATCTAACCTTCACTCTGTTATTCACTCCCAAGCCAAAAGCCTTGACAATTATCTATATTTAATTAGCATTAGTGGCAGATCTTTGTTAATTATCTAATGGTTTTGAAATTTACCTCATGGCCTAATTTAGAAAGCATATTATAAAGTCAGCGGATAGAAGGGTAACTAAATTAGCGATGTAAGCGCCTTAATTCTATCTTAGTTAGATAACTCTAGGTAATTAATCTCTCCTTCTATAGAAGCATCTAAGGATATCCCTATTTATAGATAACAAGGACCTTAATTTCGCCTTATTAAAGGATATTCTAAGAGATATAGAAATTAATCTTTAGGCAGTCTATGTCTGCTAAACATAGCAAGAAGGAGTGTTTGTGGGCATTACATAGAATAGGATAATGCTAAAGGGAGTAGGCATATTAATTAATCTAATTAAAGGGATTAGCTTACCGCTTCTAAATCGAATTATTGCCTCCCTAGCTCTAGATTTATTAAGCTAGATCTTAGGGATTAACTATTATAGGGCAAGGAATTAGGGGTGCCCTACTAATAAGTAACCTATAGCCCTAGTATTAGGGATAATGCCTTAGAACATACCTAAAGAGTAATAATCTTAAAGAAGAAAAGCGGTTAGGGCTTCCTTTAGTTATTAGAGATTAAATAGATTCTCCTTTATAAGGGCATAGGTAGCTGCTTAATTTATAAGGATCTCTATAGTTATATGGCTATTAATCGTTATGCCTTATGTAAAGTAGCTTATTAGTATCTCTCCTTTATTACTTTCTTCCTTAAATCTAAGTTCTATTATATAGGTAGAAATCTTATCTTCTTTAGAAGAAGTAGTGTTATTCTCTTTGCCTTTATACTAGGTAAGGAAAGCATTATAGGAAGGGGTTATTAGCTCTATAAGGTAGTGGTTCTTAAAGCATTAATACACCTTCTTATGTTTCTCTTTAGAGTGTTTAGTTAACTAATAGCCTTCCTTACTATATATATAATATTTCTTTATACGTAGAGCGCCTTTATTGCCTTATAATTATAATTATCTGTAATAGGCTTCTTTACTATACCTATTATACTTATGGTTAGTCTAGTACTGCTCTCTTATATTAGGTATTAATAGGAATTAATGCTTCTTATTTAATTCCTCTATAGTTATTCTTATTAATATCCTTATATATTCGTAGAATAGCTAGAGGTTAGTAGGAGGGTTAATAAGGTAAGTTCTATACTTAGGTATGCTATAATAGGCAGAGATTAATTAATTCTAGAGTGCCCTTTTAGATTAAGTAATATCTAGGACTGCTTATTAAAGGTTTATAAGCTTTATTACAAGTTCTTTAAAGCAATTAATCTTTAGCTTATCTAGGTTTTCTTACATAATCTAGCATAGCTTAGTATTCTACTACTTAAGGAGATACCTCTGCTTTATGTTATTAGTCTTAAATCTTCTCTTAATATAGTTAATAAGAGTCTTAAGGTCTTAAGGATCTCTAGCTTATATAGATGCTTATAGTAGTATATTAAAGCTTTCCCTTTAAGCATAGCCTTAAGGGCATACCTAGCCTTATAGGGTTTAATGCCTAGTATCTTGCATTTCCCTTAGAAGATTATTAACTTTAAGTTAAGGACCTTATAGTTATCTACGCTATATTAAATATTACTTATATAAAGCTTTACGAGATTAATTATTTGCTTTAGTGTAGGTCTAGAAGGAAAAGTACTCTTAGAGGTATAGGAGGAGGGATTTCTTGTCTTAATAGGGATATCTTTAATAAGGGCTTTCCTAAGGGTTATTATGTAATTAGCCTAATAGAGTTAGACTTAGGGAATATTATTAGTAAGATTATAGGATTCCTAGATTGCTTTGTTAATAATATTATAATCTTAGCCTGATTAGAGGGATTAGAAGGAGGTTATTAAGGAAGTCTTAGTCTTTAATGCGTTTTTAGAAGGGTATATACTTCCTTGTAGCTTTCTATATCTCTTCTTCTTACTAATCTTAAAATTCCTTATGGTTAGTAACTTCCTTAAGCATTACTGTAATCTTCCTGCGGGCTATTATATCTATATACACGCCTTAGAAGAGAAGGAAATTACGTAGATACTTAGCAATTGCTTAGTCTATAATTATAAATACCTCTCTTATCTATCCGTAGAAGTCTTTAATAAAGTTAGTAAAGAGGCTTCTAGCAATAAGGCTCTTAGACTAGTATGCCACTGTCTTAAAGAGAATGTAGGCTGTGATAGCCTTAGGGTTATTACCTTATTTATTAAGATTAAACAATTTCGCTATCTTTAATGTCTTAGATATAATAAAGTCTTATATCTCTAGGGAATATATCTTAGGAGAGGGTTATTAAGTTATAGACCTTTGCCTTTTTAGTCTCTTTTAACTTTAGTGCCTTCTTTAGCATTACTAAAGTTAGGGCTAGAGATAGAGGCTTTTAATGGTTCTCCTTACTAAGGAGCTTTTAACTTTCTTATCTCTATTATAGGAAGTTAGAACAGAGGTATAGTATTAGTTATATAGTAGGTTAAAGGATTATAAGCATAGCTATTATCTTTATCCCTTAGGGGTTCTTAGGATTAGATCTTAGGAGTGATAAGTTCCTTTCTTATTATAAGAGAATGCCTTCTAAGGGTTAGGTGCGTGGTGGAACGCGCTAACTAAGTGATTAAAGATAGGTTAGACTAGTTACTAACTAGGCCTTAATCCTTTAATAGCTTTAAAGTCTTTATAGGGTCTTAGGATTAGATCTTAGGAGTTATAAGGCTCCTTTCTTATTATAAGAGAGTGCTTAGACTTCCTTAGCATAACTATACACGCTTTTAGTAGCCCTCCTATTTTATAGGGCAGGTTTATAGTGTAGCTGTCTCTTCTGATTAACCTTGCTAATCTGCGGTTAGAAAAACCGTGTGGTTATCTGTAAAGTTAACCACTAATTAGTGTTAGTATTATAGGTGCCTAACGTTAGGATCGTAGCCTAGGGAATAGGAATTTATCTTCTATTCTAGGCGTTATAATTAATTAGTTATAAGTGTGTATTAAAGGGAGGAAAAGAGAGGCTTTTCCGGATTGTGAGAAGTGGCCATAAACGCGGTGCGTTTTATGGGTCACATGACTTGTAGGTCCTTGCCTAATCAGAGGGGCGGGCCAATGAGTCATATGTGGGGCCACCTCTTGCGGGCGCGCGTTGCGCGCGCGCCCTCGCGGCCCGACCTTTTGCCGGGTAATTGCGGCTGCGTGCCGCGATTGATATCATGCTTGTTCCAACAGCCTCTTTATATTTCATTCCCAACGCACGCGACCGAGACCCGACAGCATCACTGCGTTTTCATGCATACATGTGTAAAAAAAAAACCAAAAAAACCCCAAGATGAAAGGACAAACGCGACAGCCACTCGATCTATCGAAACCTCGTGTAACGCAATATCAATCTCGCTTGCTTCGTAATCATTTTGCATTAAAAAAAAAAAAAAAAAGACGTCTCACATAATGACAGCGTCATCGTGAGCCGGCCTGCTCCGCATCGAAGCGAACGACACCTCGGGGAAGGCAAAGGTCGAATAGCCTCTCTCGTCGTAGCCGAGCAGTTCCCCTGTGGCATGGGAGGGACGGGCTGCGTGAACTTTACAATCGGGCCGCCTTCCAACGTGAAGCCGATGAAGTCGGCCTGGATGTCACCGCACTTGTCGTCGTCTCTCGAGTTCTGAATCGTGTTCCTGTGAAGATGGGGGCACGTGTTAGAACATTCGAACGTTTTTTTTTTTTTCTAGATGAGCAGGAGCAGGCAGTATGTATATGTATTGTACTTACGCTTGGCTCATTGGTGGTCCTTGGCCGTCCTCTGGGCCGGTGCCAGACGACCGCCTCAGGTTCCTTACCCGTTTTCGCGAGCAATCGTGGATCAAGTGCAGCAGGCCTGCGATGACGAGAACAGGAGTGCCTAGAGCAAGCGCCCAGGGTCTGCAAGTACATGTTAGGCCGGGGCCGGGGTTCTGTTCTGTTCTGTTCTGGGGGAGGAGGGGGAATCGGGAGAAAGCTGTGAAAATACGCACGGGTGCTTGCGGTTGCGAAGGGTATGCCCCAGAGCCAAAATGATGCCCATCATGGCAATCAAGGACCCGACCTGGATCATGGTCCAGGTCGACCAGTACAAGGACATGAGATCCTCGCCGTCGCAGAACTGCAGAGCCAACAGCGCATATGCCTCCATGATGACCACGGCCGTCGACACGGCGACGCACCCCAAGCACAGCAGCATATATGTTCTCAGCACCCTGGCTCTTTTACGAGTGTCGTTGCCAAGCCTTTCTATCGCGTCTTGCCCTCTGTCACGAAGAAGGGGGTTGGTTAGCTTTCCCACGTTCCAAACGGGTTTAGATAAAAAAGAGATAGAGGAACTGGGACTTGTCGGAAGCATACTTTGTGTAAAGCCACGACGCGAAGAACAAAACGAGGAGGTTCGTGATGAACAAGGTCCAGTACAGGATCTTGAAGTGCCATCTGTCCAAGTGAGATGCGAACTGGGCGTACTTTTGGCATAGTCGCGGATCGATAGCGGGACGGCTCGACATGGTTGGACTTTTTGTGTGATGGACATGAATCAAGCTGTTGGAGCTTGGCAGAGTTGACGCCTGAATCTTTGACTCTTTTGGAAATCCTGGGGCCGTGAACCACGCGAGATTTGAGGAGAGGAGAGGCACGTCGGTTTTTCTCCAACGGTTATCAAAGACGTCAGAAACGGGGGAAGGGCAGGCAGCCATGGATAACGAAAGGTAGCTAGAAAGGGGGTATCGTAGCTTGTTATACGTTTCCAGAGGTGGTGACGCGCAAAAAGTCTTCCTACATGCTACATGCTACTAACCAGTGTACACACTACAGCAGATTTGCCAAGGCTGATGGCCTGGCCTCTGTCTCAAACGAAATCCTGAGCCCGACAAGTTGACAGTGGGACATGATTCACATGGACGAAGGAGGGGGCCCGGACGGAGGACCCCGGGTTGGTTTCTAGTTTTCCAGTTGCCGGCCAAACACCAGCGGCTCCGCGGATGCTATCTGAGAAAAAAAAAAAAAAAAAAAAAAAAAAAAACGTACCCTTGGAGCCGCAGAAGCCGCATGATATTGTGATACATGGATGCGCAAGAGGAGCCTGTCTGCAACAGGGGCTCAGCCGGTGCAACTACCGGCTACGCCAGGGCACGGACGGAAGCACAAGTACAGCGGGAAGTATTTCATGTTTTTGTGTTTTGTGCCCTCTCTGCCCTCTCTGCCCTCTCTGCATGCAGATGAATTGACTTCCTCTGCATCCACAACGTCATCTACCACTACCAGTTGCTTTGCCCAAAACAGGCGTGATAACAAGTGCCGACGGGGTCCAATCCACGGATCTCCCACTTGCCGGATTCGATGCCAAGCATTTCACAAGGAAAAACAAAGATGTGGCTTGGCCGCCTCCTCAGCCACCCAGACTTTTGATCTGCATCGTGCCCCCTCCCCTCCCCCAATCCCACCTAGCGATAGCGATCGGCACCCCACCACAGCACCATCCAGTCGGGACAAGCGAGCAACCACCAGCGCAGCACGGCGCAGCACAGCGCAGCACCGTCCACGCGCTTAGAAAACAAATAGGGGCCACGACCCCTTTGGGCGACCGCCAAGAGAATGAATGAGAATAAAAACGGCTCAGCATAAACTTACACATAAGCCGGGGTGGGGAAACGCCAGCTGACAAAGTTAAGCCATATGCGATCGATAATTTGACGTCTCAGACAGCCTCTTTTGACATCTCAGACAGCCCTCTCTATGCAACCCCCTTCGGCAGGGGAGCCATCAACCATTATGCTTAATTTTTAGCGTGGTGCACCGCTGGCAGAAAACAGCCGTTACCTGGGCATCCTGTCCCCGTTCCAAAGAACGAATCTAACCCCCTCCCTCGTGGACAAGAAAGGATTCCTGGCAATCCTTCCCACGCTCTCACTTCTGAGACATTGTTTCGCGACTGAGCCCCGTCGGCGCCCGCGCCAAGACCAGAGGTTGAGATAAGAATGTCAGCCTGATGTTTTGTTCCCGCACAACGTGACCTTCTCTTGGCCAATCATGGCAATGGCCGGATTACTTGGGCGCGACTGAAGGAAGCGAGCGGTGTCACGGGCGAAAGGGAGGGGGAAGGGCCTGCAAAAGGATGAGTGAGTGCGGCCTGGCTGACAAGGGCTTATTTCTGGTTTTACTTTTTTTTTCATGTGTGTGTGTTTGCTTCTCATGATGAATAATCTTCCCCGGGACTCTGTGAGATGACGCCACGAGTTACGGAGCACCGAGTATGTACATACTACGTACGTCTTCGTGTGCAATGTAGCTCCGAACCGGCCATCAGGGTATTTGTTGCACAGGCTTGGAGGAGACGGGCGATTCCCGGTTCGACATGAAGACGCAACAGCGGTCAGATCAGCAGTGTGCTACATGTATGTATGCATGTACAAGGGACGTCCAGCCCCAAGGTTTTATCAAGGTTTAGTTTAGGCTTAAATGTTAGATTTGGAGAATCCCTACCGAGTACTCCGAGCTCCCCAGTCGATATGCGATGAGGCGGGAATCTGTCTCTCTTCCATCATGCGGCAACCTTGCCCCCTCCCCAGCAAGTTGTGCCTCAGCCCATGCGAATGCTCATGTCCCTCATCATGGCCGCCGCCCTCCATCATGTCTTCGTCCTCTTCTTCATCACCATCCTCCTCCGTCCAATCTGGAAACCCATCATCAAAAACATCCTGCAGGGCATCGACTTGGCCCGAATCATCGAGATTCTCGTCTCGCATCACCCTTGTCCACGTCTCCATCTCCTCATCCGTCAGCAGACACTCGTCCAATAACCTCTCCAGGTTCGCATCGTCTAGCTTCTCGCCGATGAAGACGAGTTCTTGTCGACGATCGCCCCACTCGCCGCCTTTCTCAATGTCATGCTGCACGAGCGAATCAACCTCGTCGTCGCCTGTCATGTATTCTTCTGGCGGCAGGGTGCAGAACCAGGGCGGCCCCCGTCATTGTGAGCATGGCGCCCGCCTGCGACCAGTCTCCTGCTCTGTGAGGTCGAGTGGCCAGGAAGTACTCACCCTTGGATCGGAAGAGACGCCTGAAGGTGGGATGAGCACGCTTGTTGGCGAGGATGACGTCGTCCGAGGGCATGACCATGTCATCGTCGACGACGTCCATGTTTGCGTCTTCACCCGTTTGCTTGAGTGGCTCCCCGTGTATGAGAGATGGCGTCGTTCGTTCGGTTATTGCTGCTGAAGTCTTGTTGTCCGAGAGCTCCAAAGAACTGTCACGCCCATCAGATCCTGAAACGGATCCTGTGCTTGGGGACCCTCTGAACCATCCATGTCGACATCCTTGTCTGCATGTGATTCGGCTCTGCCGCGTGTGTCTTGATCCATCTCATTCTCATCGTCCTCATCGTCCTCTTCATCATCTGAATGCTCCAGTTGAAGGATGAACTTGTCATGAAGCAAGGCAAACAATCTCCGGGGATCAAATGGTCTGTGTCTGGTATAGATGAAGCTTTGCACATTGTACTCCTCAGTCTCGGGTCTTGGCGTGAGCACGTTGCGGCCATTGACCTGTTCACTCATGGCTGTCAGAAAACAAACAAACAATCATGCATGCATGCATGCATGTATGCACATGAATCGTGTCTAGAACCCCAACCCACCTCTCGCACAGTCATGGCATGTAGGTCCTGCAACCATCCATACCCGGACTGCGCAACGTCCAGTTTGAAAAGTCCAGTATTGACAATTTCGGCAACGTCGACCTTACCACGACAGGATTCAATGATTCTGGCGCGGTGGTTGAGTTTCTTGACCAAACTCTTGAGCTCCTCTCTCGTCTCTTCACTTATCTGTGCAACTTAAGTCAGACCTGGAACCATGCGAACACGGATTGGTTGATGCTCACCATGTCGATTTTATTGAGGACAATCACATCAGCGAATTCAATTTGATCAACCATCAAGTCTGACACCGTTCGTTCGTCTTCTGGAGTGACATCATCCCGACGAGACGACAGAAGATCGGCCGTGTCAAAGTCATTCAGCATTGTGAAGGAGTCAATGACAGTAACGGTGGTGTCAAGACGCGCAAACCTTTCAAGCCCCCAGCTGCTTTTCTGGAGATGACGGTCAGTTCCCGGGCTAGCATATTTGCCATTCCAATACAGAGGGGAGGTGCTAACAGCTGTTTGAGAACCTTGACAGTGGTCTCGTCCAATGGCATTGCCGTTTCAATGTCTGCCAGCTCGCCCATCTGCTCGGCCAAACGAGCGTCAAATGTTTCGGCGACCTGCTCGGGTTCGCTGATACCGCTGCTCTCAATGATGATGTAGTCAAACTCTTCTAGTTGAGAAATGCGCACGAGCTCCTCCAAGAGGTCACCCGCAGCGTGCAGCAGATGCAGCCATTCTGCAAGGCAATGACCTTCTCTTCTGTCTTGGTCAAGCTATGAGTTTTCTTGATCAGGGCGGCGTCAATGTTGATGCTGCAAAACATCTTGTAAGCAGAAATTCTCATGGTGCGTGTGTGTGTATGCGAGTGCAAAGACCCACGCTCCGATATCGTTTACAACGATGGCTATTTTCAATCCGTGATCAGAGCGAAGAATGTGCTGCAAGAGAGTCGTTTTGCCTGCTCCTGATGTTTCTTGGTCAGAAAAGATCGTCTCCCGTCTCCGAAACCGCGTCAAGTAAACAAACATTGCTTACCAGGAATCCAGACAAGAGAGTCACCGGAAGTGATTTTTCAGGAACGCTTAGCTTGACAGATTTCTTGGACTTTTTGTTTGCCGAGGCGAGCAAGCCGAGCCTCGAGGAGCCCATGTTGAATGCCAGGAAAACCTGATCTTGGCAATGACGAGAGATTTACTTGGGAGTTTTTGTTTTGGGAAACTTTTTTGACAAGCTGAAAAAACACTTTTAAATAGCACATATATTCTTGGACCGTAGCAGGGCTCAAACCTATGCAAAGGTCGGTGTCATACCTCTATGACCTCTTCGATACACCGAGATACTTCCCCGGATAGGGTCATCAAGGTTGGAACCAAAGGCCCATCAAGGTAATTTCGCGAATTCATCATGACATCCGGAGCGCCTTGATTGGTCCATCGTCCGGCAAGGGTCTGCATTGCGTCGCCCGTCAAGAGACATGAATGGGAATAATGTTGTGCCAGCCAGCGGTTTGGATCCATCTGAGAGGCACGAGCAGGAACAGCGAGGTACTTGGAGGATGGCTGGCGGTTGGTGCGACCTCGAGGATGGTCGGACAAGCCACCAGAGCCTTTGACGGTAAAGCGGCCCGTTGAAACCGATTGGTTTATACGTACGTTGGATGAAATGGCATATACGGACTAAACAGAACGAACGTAGCACCGAGTACGTCGGTAGGAATATCGCCAACAAGTCTGCTCTCGCGATGGGAACTGAGGCTAGAGGCTTCCTCACTTTCAGCCCCACACCCCTCACCTCATTGGCTAAACCTCTTCCAGATTGCAAGTTTTCCTCGCAGCATCAGCATCAGCATCAGCATCAGCATCCATCATACATGTAAACACCAGTTGAAGGCGACAACGCCGCAGACAAGACACTGCCCTCACAAGACCCTAACCTGCCACACCATCGCCTCGGTTCGAAACCATGGAGCAGTTTCTAGTCCAAGCACAACATTCGGGAACAATCGGCCATGCCCACAGTTTTTCCTTCCCAGCAAACGCGGTACAGTTGGCCAGGGAAGTACGTCTCGCGGTAACAGTCGTCGCCATCGCCTGGGTCACGGTCAAAGTCCTTGATGCATGGAAAAGGAAACCGGATGGGAGACAATGAGAGAACCTGCCTTATCCTTACCCACATAGACTCAAGTCAATCTATCATCATCTATTGAGCCTTCGTGCCCCCCTCCCTTTCTTATCTCACGATGGCCCTCGCGACTCGGGACCCGTCACTGATATGTGGTGGGTACTGTGCGCATGAGAAAAGAAGTCGCGATTCCGTAAAATGAAAAAAAAAAAAGGATCAAAGACTCCGATTTAATGACTATGCAGCGTATGGAATATGAATACATCTAGGAGTAGCTCAATGCGACTTTTTTTAAAAAAAACACTTTTATCCTACAAGTTTTCTTTCCGGCGCCATGTACTCGAGCAAAACCAAGTGCGAAATTTTACCACCAACGCCCGACGCGCCGCAGCTTACCCAAAAAAAAAAAAAAAAAAAAAAAGGGAGAACATGTTACTCTGCCTCACCAATGACCCGGTTCACTTCCTCTAATACCGCTGGGTATATGTCATTGCAGGCGTTGCGACCCATCCAACAATCTAGATGTCCATACCCTCGAAACACTTGTCTACGATATTGCAGACCTCCGCCCGGTTTTCCGGCGGAAAGTCCAAATGTGCGGGTCAAGATATCGTACGACTTCTCCGTCGAAGCCGGTGAAAGGACGTTGCTGTCGGCACCCGAAAAGAAGAAGAAAGGGATTCCTTGTAAACGACTGATGTTGCTAGATGTGGTCAGGTCCTCATAGTCGGGCGCATTGTTCGTGACAGCCCCGTCCATGTTCATGAGTAGATGCATGAGGGTCATGCTGGCCCCGTTGAAAAACTTGTCAATGTGACGGTGCGTCGGTTCGTTGAGGTTGTCGTGGCTCCAGCAACGACCAAAGAGGAATGTCGTACGATGACAAGAAGCGCTTCTGCACCTCTCCCCTCTCGCTCGGGATATATTCGCAGTATTTTGTCGATGGAACGTTGAACGTAGCTACCAGTTGGGGATGGCCTGCAGTCGAACCACTCTCCTGCTATGCTTTTGTACGCCTTGTCCAGTGGTATCGGCGACGATTTCTTGATGCAATTACTCGTGCTCCATATGGGATTCATAAACACTTGGCTGCATGTGATACCGAGGATCCATTCCGATGGGATGGTCCCGTCAGAAGACCGCTTGCAAAAGCAACAGATCCCATGCAATGCGCGATAGTGTAGAGCTTCTTGGTGGACCAGTTCTCTCTTATGTGTTCGATACAAGCCTTGATGTCGAGTCGTGCGTCGTATGTCGTCCATTTCCCAGTCTCATTCGCTTCCACAATACCGATCCGATGGACTGTAACGAATACGCGGTACCCTGCCCTTGTAAAGTAGTTCACCGCGTTGACGGGCACCGTTGGTAGGGCGTAGATCTGATGATCAACTGCTGCACCGGGGATCATGAATAGATTCTCGGTTCGCGCCGAGGCACTGCCGCTGCCGCTGCCGCTGCCCGCGTCTGGGGCTTGTGGCTCCCAAACATGCATTATCGTTTTCACCCCATCGCTTGCAACAATCTCAATGGTCCTCGAAGGCAACGTTGGATTTATGAATTCGTTTGGTATCGTCGGTCTCGGGTATTGCAGACGCAGGAGAGGCAAGAACAAGTACGAAGAAGAGTTGCGCATGAAAAAGTAGAAGAACCTGCCAATATTGGCCTTCTTCTCAAGAGAGCTCCCCACTGGCATTCAGACTGCGTAGCTCTTTGCCGAAATCCTTGGGCTTCATGTGGAGGACCCCCTTCGCGACGACTGGCCGGCTGGGGCTGTTGAGATCGGTCAAGGTAATGTATAGTGTAGTCAACGCGCGCCACAACTTCTTCGGTTTACCTGAGACTGACGAGTTCACCGATTTGTAGCCGTGGAATCGAAGAACGCGACCATCGATGCCGGTCATATCGAAGTTGTACACCAGCTTACTCGTACCGCTCACCGAGGCGTCCGGCTGAAAAATGGCCAGGCGGCCTCTCTGAACCGTGAAAGGTGATCCCGTGATTGATGGGCACACAAAGGTACCTGTTAAGGAGCCTTCGACCTGGGTTTCTTGCTTTCCCTCATCACCAACGCGAGCCTCTCCATGAACAACGGCGTTGAGAAGAAACTTGGCGATCTGACCCTTGTCCCGTCCAGCTCCGTAAGCTACATCAAAGCTGGCTTCCTGGTCACTGGCCGTCTCCGCAAAATCGTCTACGAAGCCAGCCATGCGCTCAGTGAAGGTTACCGGCCAATGCTCACGCGCGACATCTGTACCACATGCCGCCTTGTTGGGACTCCTATCGATCGAATTGGCCGTTTCTCTGCGAGAGCTTAATGTTTCGTCTGGCTCTCCTGAAGCAACTAGCTCTCTTGAAGCAACTGGCTCTCCTGAAGCAACTGGCTCTCCTGAAGCAACTGGCTCTCCTGAAGCAACTGGCTCTCCTGAAGCAACTGGCTCTCCTGAAGCAACTGGCTCTCCTGAAGCAACCGGCTCTCCTGGAGCAACATTCCTCGCACGTGTTGGTAAGCCGAACAGGTCCAGAGTTCCATTGCTTTCTTGCGAGATGGTGAGACCTTGTGATTTTGCATATTCGTCGACTGCCCTTTCTGCCAACGCGGATATCGTCGCCATCGGATTGACACCCAAAGCAGCAGGCACGACGGCGCCGTCAACGACAATAAGGCCGGAGTGGACTTCTGAAGCTGTTCTTCCTGTGAAGACTTGCCCCAGATGATTTGTAACGCCATTGAGAGCAGTGTTATCTCGTGACATGCGCGCTCCGCTAAGGACATACAAGAATTAACCAACTGTCTTGCTAGTTTCTGATTCTCTTTGTTTTGAGACTTACCCAAGGGGATGGACAGTTGTTTCGTGGTTGCCCGTCAACGCGAGGCCCGGGTTACTGATGAGCGTCCCACCGACTTCGTGAATCGCCTCGCGGAGCAAAGAGTACACAGCCTCCTCACGAGCGCCAGCGCCTCCGGCTCGGAATTGCAGCTGTGGGCTGTCATTCTCCAGCCACATTGTTCCCTGACCACCTTGAGGGCTTGTTAGAAACCTTGTTGACAAGTTTGAAGCGACCCAAAGGTTGATATATGCTTACTGTCATGAGACATGATGAGGAAGACCTGGGTCTTTTGAATGGAGCCACATTTCGTATACGGGCCCAATAATCGACTCTTCCATGCCGCGCCCTTCTTTTCAAGCGACCTACAAGACTTGTCTTGGCGCCAAGAGCACGAGGCTGGAGATCAATGATGGTTTGCAGTACTCTGGACAAGGCATGCGGTACTGCTCCATCTTGTATCACGAAGCCGTGAAGCGGGTGGTCAGTCGCCTCTCGCATGTCTATGATGCCGTTTATCGTTGGACCGACCGGGTTGCCGGCCCTCGGCACCGGGCGACCGATTGCATTCACTTCCTCATTGCAGTTGTAACTGTGATCAGATGTTAGCTGCGTGATTCAATTTCGAGAATGGGGACTCTTTTGACAATTACCCAAACGCCAACATGTCGCCATTCCCACTCATCCCGCGACCTACGTCGTCACTGGTGTCAAGCCCCATAGATTTGCTTCGAAGGAGAATCTCAGTTGTGCCAAGGGACCCCGCTCCGAGGAAAACGGCACTTTTGGCGTGGACATGAAGTAAATCGTTGCGCTTTCCGTTTTGAAACTTGTCGCGACCGGGTTCATGCCAAATGAAGTAGATGTTGTAGCCGCCACGTCCATCTGTTGCTTCCTCAATATACCGCACCTCGCATTGACAGAAGATATCTGCTCCCCAGTTCCAAGCATCAGCCACGTACGTGACGAGCGTTGTTGTCTTGGATCCATCATTGATGCCTGTTGCATCTTGTCCGGTAAGTGTGGAGGGTGACATTTCCACACCGCAACTGTTTGGACCTTTGCGGAAGCGAGTAGTCTGAGGACAATTGTAGTAGCGCTGTTCCAGACCGAGGTTCTTGGCTTGGCGCTTCAAGAGGTCCAACTTCTTCAGCTTGGGCCAACTTTCGGGGTACGACTGGGGCTCAAACACATCTTTGGCCTTTTGATAGTCTGTCAAAGAATGTGAGCAAATCAACCAGTTATCGGAAGGAGGGGAGGGGGATATCATCTACATCATCAGATGTTGATAATTTACTTGAATACACCGAAACTACTTACATTCAGTCAGGGCTTCTGGGTGGTCCCGAATCTCAGGTGGCCAGACATCCAATGATAATGTGCCAGCGTCTGCCTCAAGAAACACGTTGGCGTTGATGAGGCTCGTTCCTCCGAGACCTAAACTGATGGGTCAAACAAGTGAAAATAAAAACAAGGCATCTACACCATGCCACCCACAGTGGAGATTTAAGCTTACCATTGCCAACAACAGCACTTTGGCCATCACCCGCGATAAAACGATACATGCCCGACGCATTACCGAATTGGATTTGCTTGTCATTATGAAATGCCCTGCTGCGGTTCCCCGAGACGTTCAACTCCTTGGCAGTCTGCGTCAGTGTCTCAGGATATTCTCCGGGCCATCTTTCCTTGCCTCTCTCCAGGAGACACACGGACTGGCCAGCTCGCGCCATTCGCGACGCGGCAACACCTCCGCCATATCCCGAACCAATGACTACACAGTCATAAGAGGCTTGAATAAGGTGGAGGGCTTGGAAATCGAGGGTATTTCAATGGTCGGGTACGCTTCTTGCGTTCCGAGTTACCAGAGGTATTATCCATGGAAAAGAAAGGCTCGCGGTACGGTCGTTGCACCACTTGACCTACACAAAGCAGAGTGATGGTTCACTGTTGAACGGATAAAAAATATAGTAAAATAAAAATGAATTAATAGAACTTGAAGAAATCCAAAGGAAAAAAACAGATTCTCGTCCAACGTGTATTTATGCATGTTGTCGCCAGCTGGTCCCTCGCGGTCCCTTGAGGTCCCTTGAGGCCCCCTTGAGGCCCCTTGAGGTCCCTTGAAGTCTCTCTTGAATCGCAACATTCAATATTAAGCTTTCGGCTACTCCGCTTGCGGCGCCGTCGACGCCACTGCCGTTGCAGAAAAATTGTACTAATCAAAGTCAGCCGTCATGCCATGCTCCCCGTCGTTTTAAAAAGGAAACCATGACAAGCCACCCGCGACTCATCTGATGGCGTTTAGCGCCGCGACCTAGTGCCGTCTGTGGTTCACTAGTCAGGCACAGGAAACCAAAACCCCGTAAGACACGGTATAACGGAAAGAGGGTCATGCACGACGACGCATTACACCATCATTACCCATCCTGTCGTGAGTCGAACGGGAAATATCTTCCTATTTCAAACAGCCATGGAACTGAATCGGGAGAGAACAAGTGGATATGGGGGCGGCAGCTCTGGAGAGGCCCCAGCGCCTCGTCGTGGGAATCATAGACATCGCGCCCTTGTGTGACAGTTCAATCATGTCATGTGTTGTGATGACTCGGTGTGATTGCGGCTTTGCCGAGTCCGAAGCTCTGAGCCCGGCGGCCAAATTTGTCCGCAGGAGACAAGAGTCTTTTTCTGTCTTTCTGTCGAGAGTGTCATGATTACAGTAGGAATCCGTAATCTGTATTGCCTGTCCATATCGGTCAGTGGCCTGCATTTAAGAGTTGCATCTTTTGCTGATTGGAAAAGGCAGCAGGCGGGATGTACGGCTGAGGCTGATTGCATCCTGCATCCATCTCATGCATTGCGCCACCGTCCAAGTTCGGCAGGAATTGCGTTTGATTCGAGCGTTGGATCATTGGAGCATGCTCTCCATTAGGCAATGTGCAGCTCGAGAGGCTCTGCGCATCTCCTTCTTTGGGCTACTGGTGAAGCTCTTCATGCATGCCCGCTCCTGCCTGCCGGGTGCATTGCCGGATGCAACGTCGATTTTTCACTTGGGCAAGGACTGATATTTTGGCAGATCAGATGCCAATATTGATTCATCCCTTTACAGATCCTCAACGTCCGATTGCCAGTCAAGCCATGGTGCGATGACAATCTGATGTGGTGTTCCCCTTGCATTCGTACTCGAACCAATTAGAAATCTTGCCGGTGGTTAAAACACCATCTTACACGTAGAAGAGAGCTGATTCTCGCAAAGTCTTTGTCGGTTTGTGCGTGTGACTGCTTTGGCTTGTGACATCTGGTCAAAAGCATTCCCAAGTCCAAAGGGGTGGGAGGAGGAGGAGGAGGAGGAGGAGGAGGCAGACACTCTCTTTTTCCTGGCTTGAACTTCATTTTTCCTGTTGCCAAATTTCTATTTTCAATTCTCAACGAACCAGATGGCGCCATGTCTCAACTGTGCACACCTGCAGCCATGTCTTCAGCAAGGGCCGGCGCGATTGCAAAGAGTCGTATATTTCGGTCGGAAGGCGAGAACAAGGAATGATTGATGGCGTGAGGAAGAGGGCTTCCATCCTCTGCATCTGTTCGGTTCACGATTTAGTAAAGGACAAACTTTCGGCCCGGCTGGCAAAATCCGACGACGCACACGCAAGCATACGCCCACATTATTATGGAGACGCGAACCTGGGCGGCGTGGTGGCGTGGCGGCGCGATTTGATTCCGTCACCGTCCTTCTTCGAATCAACAAACATTATTAACGGCTTTCTGACAAAGCCTGAGCTTCAAATTCGCGACCATTGCGTTTCTTTGCGCGTCAGCCAGAACAACATGCGGAGACCAATTCCATTCGTCAGAAGTCTACTCGCATCAAGGTCCTCTACATTCGTCCGGCAAAAGTCATGTGCAGTGCGGTCATAGATTTCCAGACTCGAACCCTCCAAGCAGGCGAACCTGGATTGCGATCCTTCGATGATCCTGTTCGCCCCGAAGAATATTTTTACTGTTCCGCTCGACCGCCGATGGCCGACCGCAGATCGCGCCGAGAATAACGACACCAAGAACTACGTTGCGCAGTGCACTATGTTCACGCTCGGACGGCCAATGGCGTTGATAGGCGTTCATATGAGAATTATCCCGTTTGTGGCAGCAGCATTGCCGAAGTGGACGAAAATAGCTCAAGTTCCAGATCACCATGAATTCTCTCTGTTCCAAGGTGTCTTCCTGAACGAACGCCATGCTCACAAATTTCCCGACTTCTAGGGAAATGATTACTCAGCCTTGATGAACCCAACCCCGATTTGTTGGCCCATTTTCCACAACATGTTTCCCGGAATCGCGTACCATGATCGAATAAATGAATTCCGTATCTTCAAATTCTCGAATACAACATCGGATGGAACGGGGCCTATAGTACATGTTCATATCCATCACTTGGTCAAGCAATTTGCTGAGCAAAACGGCGGGCGTCAAACCAGCCTTTTTAGTCAGTAGTCCTGGTTAAAAAAGGCGCTGACAATACGCGAGCCGCAGTCATCAAGTATGGAGACTCGGGAGGCCATGTCGAGGAACGTGGATTTTTCCAAGAGATGTGTGAGAAGCTATCATGCCATTTCAAACATCGGGCCAGAGTAGCGAATCTCTTCGTTTCTGCGGGACCGTATCGGCACAAACAAGTGAAGTGTCCAGGGAAGATACGTTTTCGTCATGTCTTATCTATATGGCTAAGTCGCCTCGCTTTGTTCTAGACCTTCTCGTAACAATAATCTCGAGAGTACCTCCCTATTCTCCCAACGTAGCCCAGAGGACACCAATTGTTCTTGACCATCCATGTTCACGGACTGCTGCAGCTACCTATAGAGCCAGTATGCGTCTTTTGGGAAATTGGGACACTCAGCAGTCAACTTTGTCATCTCGAACAATAACATTCCAATCGCCTGGCATGAATGCCTGACCCTTCGTACCCCCTCCGGAAAATCCAAACCTGCATTGGTTCAAAATCGCCGCGGCTCCGACAGCGATGTCTCTGAAGCTGTCGAGCTCAAGCGCAGCGTTTTTCTGGCAGAGTTGGTTAGCCGCCGTGGTCATGTCATCTTGTTCCAGGCCGACTCGCAGATTGCTTACGTCGTTGCACCACCAGATAGCACTGTTGTACGAACAGCTGACCCTTCCGCAGATTCCTGGGCCTGGGTTACTCCTCGGCTTGCCTGGAACATGGGACAGATGGAAGATGCCCCGTTCGATGGCTCCGACATTCGCCGCAGCCCATCTATACGCCAGACTCCCGCAAAGAACGTCGGATGCACCTTGTCTTGCCACCAGGCCAGAAGCATCATCTGCCTGGGCTGAGTGATTCGCGAAATTCTCGTCCCAGCGCGGGTTCAGCTGTCTAACCTGAGATGCGACTTGCTCGATCGTTCCAGTGAAGTTGGTGGGAGCGGTCCCGGGTTCGACGTGGATGTCCCATTCCAAATCTGCCACTCCGAATCCTGGGATAGGAGCTTCGAGTGCTAGAGCCTTCGATCATGTCAACTACTTACATCGATGAAATCATGACACTTTGGATCGCCAACAGCCCTACCTGGGAAGACAAAGTGCCCATGAAAAGAAGAGCGTTGATAAATGCCATGATGAGTTGCCGATGAGCGTTGAAGAATGGGTTTCGGACCCAGAGCCATCACGTGTTGGTCGCGGCCATTATTAAATACTCTCTTTCGGTCGACAAATTTTTTTTTATTGTGCACATTCATACGTTCATAAAAATAGAACAATACTTATCGCACTTGTCAAAAACCTCACAATACAGTCGATGCGTTGGTGGGTCAGCGATACGCTACAGCCAGACACTGGCCATGATGCTGCGTTGTTGAGTCTTGACACGCACGTGTCGACAAGGAGCAACGTGAGGTATGAATTTTAATAAAACTTCTATTAGGTTTCATTGATCCGTTGCTCTCGACAATAAGCCGCACTTGCTCCTATTTTCAAGGCTGTCTGCCTGTTGCTCTGCGGAAATTCGCGATCATAAAGACTGTAGATACGCTGGCTGACGTTGATTCGACAGCGCAAAAAAAAAAAAAAAAAAAAAAAAAAAAAAGGGTGACGAGACGAGATTTCCTATTCTGCACAGCATCGAAAATTCTAAAAAAATTCGGGGTTTCCAAGAGCAAAATTTTCAGTCCTATCGGGCAAAGAGATCGCGACATCGTCTCGCGCTAACTTGACGAGAATGGGGAAGTCCGTGAAACGGGTTTCAAAAACGACTTCGATTGGAAACCTCGCCTCACAAGTTGCACACATGTTCCTTCTTGCCACTATGTCAGGTTTCGTGCTCAGGGCAGGGCGTTGTTACATCGCCAACATGACACGCCGTTGAAGGGCTCGTCCCACTCGACCTGGATGCATGCATGCACCGACGGGAAGCAATTCAGCATCACATACTAATGACGCGGGAAACACTATTGCGTGCGAACAATCGTTTTGGATGCCACTACAGCGACCACTTGTTGATAGAATTTTGACCAACGGTCGTGCCATTGGAGTGGGTTCTAAATGCGGCGCCACATCTGCCACAGAACGCCTGTCTTGAGCGTGAGCGCTCCGCCCGCTGGAGAAGTGGGGCGTGACATAGATGGTCACGTGTCAATTGAAAACTAAGGAGTTCCTTCGTTCGACCACCATCAGAAGACCATTGCCCTTCCGCTTTCACCACCACGACATGGCACTGGACCTCAACTAGGATCCTCGCATCTGGTCTTTACGCAGCCGAATTGGGAAAAGCTGCGATGCAACATTGACCCGAGGTCGGCAAGGATTGTTTGATCCATGGCCTTGCTGCCATTGAGCAGGCATCGCGTGGTGGATGTATCCCAATACCAACCGCGACTTGAGGAGGTCATTCTCGTCTACTCTAGGTTCCCAAGAGAATATCGCACAGTCAAAAAGACGGATCGAACTGCCACGGAAAGCGAAATTTGGTTCGTTCGCTTCTCGTTGTCAGTGTTTGGCCCATACAAACAGCCCAAGATTCTGGGCTAACCCGATGCGGGCTTTCAGCATGCTCTTGTGCGTGAATATGGCGTACTCTCGCTAGTTTGGGCGGCCTTGGCAGTTTTCAAAGGAAGTCATCGCCGGCGCCTAGTTGACGCCTCCGTTATGGCAGGACAGGGCAGCAGTGACGATGAAAGCGCTGAAAGACAAAAGGCGCATTAGGCGGAATACATCACAGGAGGAGTACGTGGTCTCACGTCAGCTCTGACTATCACGTCAGCTCTAACTAGGATCAAGTAGTCCATTGACAGAGAACTCCCAAGGGTCATCTCCTTTTCGTTGTCATCGGTGGTCGAATTCCGTGATGCAAAGTCTAAACTTGAAGCATGGACTCCAAGCTACAAACGGAGACTAGTATCCACAGATGACGGAGGACTCTCTGCCTCCGCCAAGTACTGGGAGGCGTATCTCGGGTAACCAAGAACCGTGTGGCTATTCCTGAAGCGAAAAGCCGCTTCCTATACATCTACGACGGGGAGTCCTGTCACACCCACTCCTCGTCGAGTCGAGCTCAAAGACATGATGCATTCAACCGCCCTGGAGCTTTTCGACCAAAGTCAAATGGCTTGCTCAGTGACACATACTCGCCAACGAGGTTATTAATGGTAGAATATTGCGATCGATCCTAGCCTCAAGGCCGTCTAGGCCAGTAGAAATTACTGCATACCATCAACTGCGTAATTATCAAGTACAAGATAGAAACAAGACCAGTCTGAGTAAATACTAAGCAAGAAAATCAGAAATAACAACGTCTCAAATATAATTCTGCGCTCTTCCTACGCCCCCTCATCTTCATTAGCCTTGGCCGAACCCCAAGTCGAAGCCGGATGAGACATGACACGCCTAAGCTGTCTTCGAATGAGTTGGTAGACCGGTTTCGAGGTGCTTCCGGCCCGTCTCCGAGCACCCAGTGACGGAAAAATGCACCTCCCTCGGCGCAGCCTTCATGTTCAAGACGGTGCTCACTTGTTGCAAAAGCCGAACAATATGACGTTGCTCCATGTCATGAGATGAGCTCATGTCAAACTGAAGATGGGAAATGCGGTGCCCGTGTGGAATCAGGCGGAATGCGTTGCGCCATTCCTCAACTAGGGGCTCTACACTCGGAGAGTCGGGCCCATCGATTCCTCCATTTCGTTCAGTCTCGGTGAGCTTCTTCGCGTCTAGAGGTCGAAGGATGCAAACGCGGAGGCGGGTGGGCAGGACGGATGATGAGTCCTGCGCAACCCGCGAAATTGCGTCGGCGAGCGACGAGGGCTCATCGAACGTCGTCCAAGCGGCATCTGAGGACTCGTTCATTTTTCGTATAGCATCGGCGGGCGACACAGGTCTCGACTCGTTGAGAGGAGGAAGTTTTGGTGAAGGAACATGTTGCAAGGTATTTGATTCATAGGAAGCTCCGTAACTCCGAGCGGGGCGGGGTACGTGGCGAGGCCAGGCCAGGCCGGGCAATCGGATCAAACCGTTTGTCTTACTCCATAATATGTATGTACATATGTATGGTCCCTACCAGTAATAAAATGCGGAGGGCATCCGGGCATTCCTGATGTTACTGCAAGGTTTTGCTTGATTTTGTAGCATGCTTCCGGCTTATCGCCGAAGGAGGGGTAAGCTCTGACTCCCAACCACGTGCAATGTTGCCAGGAGCATGGAAGCATCTTGTGATGAATGAGCTTCATTTCACCGAGGTTGGAGACTCGGATCTTCGCCGAACGTTTCACAAGGCCTAATTCTACTGCATGTCATATTCGAAATTAGAAGGATCAAGTAAATGATAATGCATGCGGCGCGGAGGCCAACTTTTGATTGGCCATTATACTAGTAATTACGTTGGAAGACACGCGCTCTGCTTCATGAGAAATCAACTGATGTACTTTACATAGTCCGTAATCGGCAGATACTACGGAAATTCGATAGTCCAGGCTGGCCATGTTTTCCAATTGCCGCTGTTAGCGTTTGAGCTTAAGTTTGTTATCGGACATCTGACCTGAAATGAGAGAGAAGCAAATGTACACTTGAACACAAGCAACTGGAGCTGATTACTCCGTACAGGGGCATATGATGCATCAGTCCAGCTGAATATAGATAGTTGCGTGTAGAATACTATATAAAGGGGTCCATGGTTCCCTACAGAAGAACCCAAACCAGAGCAAGAAAATCCACACATCAAATTCAAAACTTGGAAAAAACCCATCAGCTTCCTCTTTTTTTTTTTTCAAAAATTCTCTTCCACCAAGGAATTCTCCTGACTCAACATCATGCGTTTCTCCCAGATCTTTACCCTCGCCATGACCGTCGTGTCCGTGTCGGCCGTGACTCTAACGCAGTTCACTCGCCCTCGATGCTACGGTGCCAAGCTTCTCTGCAGCAACATCCCTCCCGGAGTCTGCTGCCAGTCCAGGACCAGGTCTTCGTCTCGGGCAGCTGCCAGGGCTGCACCAGCACCGACTTCCACACGGTCTGGAACATGAATGGCCGGAACTTTTGCGGCCGCGTTGCCTCGGCGCGAAACGGGGCGGCTGCATCGGCGGCCAGAACCTCCGCGGCCACACCTGGTGCCGCCTCTGCCGGACGAAGCGGATGGCGGAGAGGCCCGGCGTCTCGGCCGAGGAGCTCAAGGGCGTGGAGGAGCGCGAGGCCGAGGCGCTCGCGAACGGGCTGGAGCTGCACGACGATGCCGAGTGCAAGGAGTCGGTCGAGCCCGATCTCGTGACCCTCGACGACAAGCGCTTCTTCAAGATCAACTATGCTGTCTCTGACGCGGACACAAAGGCCATTCTGGACTGGATCGAGGGCGAGAACCCCGAGTACTCGGCTTTGTCTTCTAATTTGCTGCAGCACGAGACTCAGTTCGACATGTACGCTGAGCTGGATGGCAAGAAGGAGTGAATGTCCCGGAAGCTCACACGTTGGTCGCCGCTGCTGCTTGTGTAGATGGCCGCGGATTTGGCTGGCTGATAACGCAGGAGCCTTCCGCTACGCATGGGAATGTGAAGGGAAAGATTGATAGTCAATATACTGGTGTCTTATATTTCCTGTGCCTGTGTAGATACTCTGGATGTATCAGTATACTACGACATTAGTAAGGATAGCGGAGCGCCCTTCTTGAAGCACTTTTGCGGAGGTCGGGGCAGGGAACTATCAGGAGAATATAGCTGCATGTTTGCCAAAACCTAGAAATTGATGTGTGAGCCCTATAAGGCGTATGAGGAATAGAACCTTTTACTCCTAGTTAGGTAAGTAGTAAAAATCATCCACATAGCTCACAGCATTTTAGTACGAATTCGCACTTGTAGTTAGTCAGTCGGTTAGTCGATAGTCGTCAATTCGTCAATTCGTCAATTCGAGACAAGTTAGAAAGTTAGTTAGGATATATACCAAGGTTGGCATATGCCCATTTATGAACGCCTCTTATTGCACGCTTGGGTGGCTGTAGTTACGATTTGGCAAACATTTAGCCATAGTCTCCCGTAGCTACGTGCAGTAGTTTCCCGCTTTCATGTTCCACGGCGCTGTCGCTGTCGGCCTGGCGAGTGTACTGTTGGCAAAATGGGGTGGACGTGAATGCTGTTGATGAGAGAAATCATGTGCCAGCTGACTTGATTCACAGCTCGCTGTTGCTCCAGAAAATGTCCAGAAATACGTGCCAAGTTGATGCGTATACTGCTCAAGACGAATTGACGAATTGACGGATCCCTCTTCCATTTCTAGAGCGTTTACAATCTAGCATTGGTTTATTTACCAAAGGAACTACCAGTAAGATCATGAGACCTTCAAGGTCACGGCAGCTGTGTTGTCGTCTGCATCCTTTTCTCAACCTTTTTATACAAGCCGGTAACTGCAGCTGGCTGGCATGCTCCGGCTCACCCCTCGCCTCTCTCATCATACTTGCCAAACGCAAACCAAAACGCCGGCGCCGAGACAATCATGACTGCCGACAGCGCCGTATACACGTACAAAATGTCAGGGTCGGTAGAGACCCGCGACAGCGCCAGAGCAAGAGCAGCCCCTACACCCGCCGACACTTGTCTCAAAGCTTGCACGAAGCTCCGCATATCCTTTGGCGCTTCCGAGTAGCTGTACTCTGAGAGAGTGGTGAATCCCAGAATCTCAGCCATGGCCAGCAGAAAGTAGATGGGGATCTGCAGCCACACGGATGTGCTGTTTGGGGTTTTCCGTCCGCCGATGCTGCGCAGGCAAGAGGCTTGTTGTAACATGGCCCGGATGAGTATATCATTTTCTGCACTCCCGCTGCGTAAGCCATTGCTGCGCTCATGGCAACGAATGACCATGCCATTCGAGAAATAGGCTCAAAGGGGATATTATAGCTCTGAAGTGCTGGATAGAGAATCTTCTGCATGACTGGCCCGAGAACAATACAGCCAATGTCGTTGAACATCTGAATCATGTCGTTGGGTATCCCGCCTAGTTGCATCTGACCTGCCTGTGAGACGAGATTGTTTGTGAGCTGGCTGAAACAAAGGTAGAATGGCACAAAGCATGACCTATAGTGTACATGTCAGCCCAGACAATGCGTTTTGGTCGAGAGCGGACAATTTGGAGCCGGGCGGCGCACATGACTTTGAAGGCGTTGAGGCCTCTTCGTATTTCTGAGACAAAGTCATCATTCCAAGGTACCTCTCTGCCATACTTCTCTTGTTGAGATGCTGGCTTTGCTGCCTCTAGTCGGAACCCATCTTTTGCAGAGTATGCAATGACTCGCCCTGCTTGCGGGAGGACATTGCCCTGAGTTGGTAGTTTGACTGGCGCGTGACAATCAGGGGAGGTATGATCCAAGGTTTGCGTGGGGAAAGTTTTCTTCGTGTTACTCACGTAAGGATCTGTTCCACAACACCAACGAGGGAATCGTTATCCAAAACGAACACAGTGGCAAGAGGTAAGCTGCCCAGAAACCTACATGTTTCTCGAGATACGTAGCAGCAACCAGAGAACCAAGACTCGCAACTTTGGTGAGCCTCGAGAGAGCTCTTCTGTCAGCATCAAAGTCGGAGCACCTTTTTCCATGAAGAAAAAGAAAAAGGAGAAAGGGGAAGTACCAGTAGAAGACATTGTAAATGTATTGCAGAGTCAAAATCCGATCAGCGACGACCCTCTTCCCGCTCTTACGGACCATGGCCTGGGGAGTCATGGTTGCGTATTGATCGCCTATAAAGGGGATACAGTAGCTCTCACGCCGCCATTACCCAGTCCCATCAAGAACAGAGACAAGGCCAATCCAGCCACTTTGGCCGTGCCTCTCGTAACTGAAGGGAGGGAGGTGACGAATAGAATCAGGCAGCCACAAAGATTCAGACTTGTCCTCTGTTAGTGGGCCAAAGCTACCCTTGCCAACCGGTAGCGCATATGGATCATGGATCGTGGGGAGGAGATGAGGGGGAAAGAAGAAGAAAGAAGAAGAAGAAATAAAAATAATCTCACAGAAAACTAAGAAGTAATGTTTTGTACCGGCCTAGCCAAGAGTCGGAAATGATAGCAAAGGGACAGGAGTCAGGAGGCAAAAAAATAGAATGCGTTGCTAATACTTGTCGCAGTCGCTTGGCCAAGGCCAAGAGCACCTGGAAGAGCTTTGCTGTCATGACTGTTCTGTATGTAATTTTCTTCATTGGGGAAGGGGATGTTAGTGAGAAATACTCTCGAGATGATAAATATCCTCTGCTCCTCTTGGGGACTCGAGAGGACAATGTCGCCGTGAACTTGAATACTTACGCCAAGGGGCCGAAACTGCGTAAAAGGTGAACCGTTCCGCTGCCCCGGCGACAAGCGCTACCCACACGATCAAGGGCAAAGAGTCTACAACATGCGGCAATGTCTCGATCTCTTGGTCGGTCGCTTCACGACGATTCTCCTCGGGCGATGAGTGATGCATCTTGGGTAGCTCAAGTGACAAGGACAGATCTTGTGTGAGCAATTCAGCTTTGGAGAACCTTGCTTGTCACAGTATCTCGGATAAAAGATCAAAGTGAGCAAGATGGCGAATGATGGGGAGAAGCCTAGCCCGGTCAGAAAGAAGGGTGCCGGGATCTGGGTGGACATTGTATTACAACCTGTACGGAGTACAAGCCGGGGATGTATGTATGCAGGCAGGCTCCTTGCTAGGTACAGTCTGACTAAATGCTTGTTTGTTTTTACACAGGTAGGTACTATATACCAATCATGTTCCTTCCTGTGTAATAAACGAAATAGTAAGATTCTACATCAACTATAAGTATAGCTACTGTACCATCAAGTATCTCCTTTTATCAAGCAAAAAGTCTGAGCCAGTATATATAGTGACACGGAGGCCGGCCGTCATTGATTCCCTTGGGGTTTTTTTCCCTTGAAATTTGCAGACACTTCACATTGACAACAATGGCCACCCCGAGCAAGTCAAGCAAGTCAAGTATGACATGATTCGGCGTCTTCGCGTCGCCGATTACCTCACAATGTCCAATGGTCCATACCCTTGCCACCACCGCACCTTTACCATCTTAGGCACTGCTGACATGGGCAAGACACAGCCTTTGCGGAGGTGAGAGGAGGGACTTGAACTTGTTCCAAAAAAAAATTCCCATACTCGCGATACGTCCCTGATGGATACTTATTCCCTGTTGCAGTTCTTTCGATATTCTGCTCGGTGCAAAGAAGCTTTCTTGCGGCGCACGTCTTGATACTCGTCGGATTCGAGTGCGACTGTTTCGATGGTAGAGTAGCGCGATGGAGGAACGAGTGCTCTGAATGGGGAAAGAACTTGATAGTTTCTCTGATCTGGTACAGCCACCATGTCCTATGTACACACATGCAGACATCCTCCTCTCCTCGGAACACCCCCTTTACAGACAAGACTTCAGCCATGCTTGGTTGGTTAACAACTTACTGAGTTGAAAAAAAGATTACCTTTGTCGTCGCTCCAGCCGTCATGGTCTTCTGCGTCGGGTTTCAAACCACGGTCGATCAAACAGCTCTGGCATTCTTCGTGCTGTGTGGCGTGCTACGCTTGGCAAGATTCAACGTCGGAGTCAGCCTGGTGCCAAAGAATGCACTCGGTAAAGCAGAATATATGGAAGGTCTTCCTACTGCTTACGCAGCCATCATCATTTCGACCATTGTTGGGGTCTCCGACTACATGGCATGGATTCCACGGCCCGATCAACTCGGAAGTCTGTTCACCAATACACCTTTCCAGGTCCACAATGCAATCATCCCCGTGGTGGCTCTTGGTGCGGCCACGGCGAGCAAGAGACTGAGAATCACGTTTGATGGTGTTCTCTGGATTCCAGCCATGACGGTAGCGATATTCTCAGGGTGCTGGTGGCATCTCCGGGACTAGCTACAAGGGAAGCATGCCGATTGTTCGTTGCGGCCAGATATCTTTAATGGGCTAAAAGTAAGGGCTCTCGCTCACGACCAAAAGTCATGGATGATATGGATCAAAGATTGCGCTTGGATCGTGGGAGCTAGAAAATCATCACCATCTTGAGTATAAAAAGCATATTCCACGCTGACTCTGAGATTCTGTAGTGAGCACTCTTCAAAGTGATCCAGGAGGTAGTAATCTGAAAGGAAATACCGTAGTACAGGGTTGAGGGTACCGGGAAAATGTTTTACCTTGCACGCCAACGTTTTCTCCAATAAAGTATAAATATTCTCCATCCTTCGACCCATACATCTTGGCCAGTCACATTATTTTCATACTCACAAAGACAGCAAAAGGAACGACATCTAGCACAACAGACACAAACAATCATGAATCTCAAGCACTACTTGCAGCTGGCGTACACGGAGGTCCACCTCGGCTGGGAAGGCGTCTTGAACACAGTCCAACACATTGATGTCACGTTGCAACCAGATGGCGACAATCTCATTCTTCTGTACGGAGGGTCCTTCAATCCGCCGCATCGGGGTCACGTCGACGTAGTCCTGTCCGCGCTTCGCCCAGAAGCCCGTGTCGCGGCCATCGTCGTCCTGCCCTGCGAAGACTATCTCCTACGAAACAAAATGGCCAACAACGGGTCGGATTTCTTCCTGAGCAGAGATCGCCGAGCCGCCATCTGGGAGTCCATAACCTCGATACCCAGGGATAGGGTGTGGGTGTGGGCAAGCACCTACTTCCCGTTCAAAGCCATGACTGAAGCTCTCGTCCGACTGACCAAGAGGGATGGGCTGCATCTTGCCTTCTCGCACCTCATTGGACCTGACAATCTTCGGATGCATGATCCTCTTGCCATCCTCCCTATGTATGCGACGGCATCTTTGTGAGCAACAAGGCGAGACATATCGCGGCTCAGTTCTTGCCGGATGGGACACCAGCGATATGGGGTGGCGGTGGCCCTGGTAGTCCTGGCGGGTATGGGAAATGGTCGCGTTGCGAATATAATACCGGGTCAACAGGCAAGTTCGGGATAGAACGATACGCCATGTACTCCGTACTCTGAACTGAACTGAATTGACATGAACAATGAAAGAAGCAGATGATGGTACGGGTCAAGCGGTGTTGTGGACCTGCCACGGTGCTGATGAGAAAAGAGGCTACTACCTAAAGTTTGCGAGACCCAACGCGGTAGACATCAACTCATCATCTCTGCGGAGGACAATGACGAGGCTCCATTGCATTGATGAGACAAGCGTTAACCGCATGAGTACAAAGGCCCTCATGGACCTTCTGGCAGGTGTACTGTAACAGCAGCCCGTGTTACTATGATAAACAACAAACACATCACACAAGCAGTATTATGTGAGAAGCCAAAGGTGTTTGCTTGGAAATGTCGAATTCCCCAATAGACCAAAAGATCCGTCAATGTCCAGAGGTCTCCAGTTGTCCGAGATTTTGGGTGTACGACAGGGACCCCGGGTGTATCGGACCGAGTCGCATAAAGGTGCGAGATGTGTGATTATAGTCAAGGTACCCCGCCCCGAACCAAGATATTGGATCGGGAAAGCCTCTCATTGGAGTTGGTTGTCTGTAACGGTTGCCAATAACTTCACGGACAAGGATTAAGAAAAGCAATGGAAGAAATTATGAACCAATATTAGAGCAACCATCACCATCACCAGTGACCACCCTCGCGTCGTGGGACGAAGGAGAAAGATGCGGAAGCATTCGGCCACTGAACGAGAGAGAATCTTGCACTTTGACTCCGTCCTTGCAGCCCAAAGTCTTTAAAAACTCGTAATGCGGGACTCATTGCATGCCAGCTGCTTGCTGCGACTTCCACACCAATGGCCCCAGCTTTGTTGACTCGAGCTTCTAGAACAGTGCAAGACATCCTGGCATGATGGAAATGGCTCAAAGCCAACTGATTCAGGAGGTACGGTACGGCACGGCACCGTGTTATATCGTCGATCCTCGGAGTAACCTTTCTTTCAAAGCCCGTTGCATCGCAAGACTTGGGTACATACTGACAGACAAGGAAAAGTACTTCCACAATTTACGAGGAGTGATATCCATCTCACTGTCCAACTGCAGTCCCATCGAGCGAGTTTCGTTCAAACAGGTAGTCTTGCAGCAACTTGGCGAGATAGCCGCAGATATCAACCGTGTCAGTCTAGAGGATTGGCCCGACGCAAGCGTAGTAGCCAACGAGCCTTTAGCATGTTACGGTATCCAAGGTTATCGAAATTTAGCAACACAAGGTGAAAGGAGCACAACACCTCCCCAAAGCTCTTCTTCTCTGGATGGACGTGGACGTGAACGTTCAACGCGGGAGCCCGAGAATGCTTTTGATTTTCCTCCGAACCCTCCTTTAGCAACCCAGGACCTAATGGCGTCGGGTATGCTATTCGCTGGGGATCACCATCACGGCAGTATCTTCCGAGAAGACGACTGGTTGCATCTCCTGGACAATCATCGACCGGTGGTTGCTGGGGATAGAGATCAACCAATGTCCATGAATCCGCTGGTCGGTCTCGATGAATCTCCTGCCAACCAGCTGAGCCCCGTGAGCCTTGATGTTAGCTCCAACGATGACACTGTCACCATCTGGTCCCGTTCATATCTACCAAGCACAGCCCCTCTCAATTAAGTCCGCTCCTCTACGGCTTTTTGACCAGCGCGCAACCATTCACCCCGGCGTCTACTCACAATGGAACAGCCGCGGTCCTTGGTGAACCTACTGATCAAGCGCAGCAGCGTTGGCAAGAATTGTCTCAGCCTGCCGCTTGCTCAAAAACAATGACGGCTAGAGATTTACAACCCGACGCAAAACGTCAGCCAAGGGCTCGCCAGAAGCGCATCTCAAGAGTCTCCTCCACCCTCTCCACCGCCGAAATTGACGGATACTTCTCCTAGAAGCTCACGGACTCGACGTTTGAGAGGGTCAACCTTCTCACTCGCCTCTTCGACGCCATAGCAAGCCCCTGTGCCATTGCGCAGCTTCGAAACGCCATCGTCCAGTCAAGAATGGGACCACCTTCCCTCTGCCCGAGGTACGAGGGACGCATCAAAGCCGTGATGCGTGCGCTGGATAGTCTTGACGCATCAGCGACCGGATCGTGTATCGTGCGTCGTTATTACCTCGTCAATCTCCTCGAGATGAAGATCAAAGTCGAGAGTGAAATCAGAGCGTCCAAGCAAGAACGACGGATGAAAAGTAGACGTATATCAATGTACGATTGCGCGAGAATTGAGTTGCTGAAGAAGAAGAAGAAGAACAGCAGCAACAACAACAACAACAAGGACAACGACAACGACAATAAGAGAAGCGGTGAGGGCTTTCAGGGCAAGATATCTGACCAGGGCGAAAAGGCCGCAGGGGGAAGCGTGTGGGCAAAATAGCCTTGAAGAAACTCTTGTCCGTTCTTTACCCAAGGCCAACGGGCGTTTCAGAACAATCCGAGCACGAATCAACAAACGAGTATGTGAGAACAGTGTCAAGATTGAAATCGAGACTGGCCTGCGCACGAAACTGGCATCTTTTGGCTAGTCGCTTCTCCAAGGGAGTATTGGCCCTTGTTCCTTCGGGCGGTGACTATGAGGTCTCGGTTGATGAGTAGGTTTTCCTTCTCTTGAGGAGAGGTAAATACACACACGCAAAAAAAAAAAAAAAGAAAAAAAGAAAGAGAGCCAAGCATTGCAGAGTCGGCCTCTTCAAGCCAGACAAGCTGCTTATAATATTTGTAGTTCCGTTCAGCTAATCGAATTTGTGCTTGTGACAGGGTCGAGAAGATGAAAAGTTCTAATTTTGCCGTGTTTCTGGACGTTTTGGAGGAAAAGCGAGGATCGTTCATTCGGTCTGCGAGTGAACGGATTGGTGATTCGGTAGTTGATATCTTGACGCATGTCGATACAAGCGCGCATTTCAGGTTTGAGAAAGTTGGAGACGGTGAGATCAGAAGCAAGGGTACAGACAGCGACCAAGTTTTGGCTTTGCTCAACACTGTTTCATAGATCCCAGATAGGAAAAAGGAGACAATCCGACTGTTTTTACAAGACCAAGTCCATGGGTAACTTGAGGCTGGTGTCTTCCAACCACCCAATATCGGTACATGTTCCGGTCGTAGTGCAATTGATTATTTGTCAGCTGTTATGCCAGAAATTGAGCCTACATCGAACAGTCTGCTGCTGACTCACGACAAAGCGGCTTAAGGAGTAACGACCTGGGACATGCATTGGTCATGGTCTAGACACGCACACATGGGAACTTTGATAGAGATGGAGGCGAGGAATTCTAGATACCGATAACCAACACTGTTACGATATTTATATTTAGCCCGTATTACACAGACATGTAGACCGATTTGCATACAAGTTGGGCAGTGCTCTCGTGGGTGCGCATGAGATAAAGTTTACATATAATACATGTGTGAACCTGACTTCGTCTCGATATTCCATCGAGCCTTGGGATGCTAGCTCACTTGCAAATACATGGCAAAGATGGTATCGCACACCCATTGTTTAATTAGTGGAAGTAGCAAAGGAAGTGAGTCTACAGGTTAGTCTGACACCAAGTTGGTTTCTTAAGTGGTGTGTGTGTGTCTGACAGAATGTATCACAGGAAACCGATGGAGAATCTCGTGTACCTGGGGCTCTTCTCAGCCACAGCTTGCCCAAGACAACTACCCATTTACGACCATAGACCTCAAACTGAAGAAGCAGGAAATAGAAACAGAAGCAGAATCAGAAGCACCATGTAGTCAAACAACAACGGAGGATGAGACTTGTCGCAAAGGCACACGCTTGCATGACATCGTTGAGGGTAGCGGGGTACTGTCCACGCAGAATCAGGATGAGGTTATCGTCAAGGTCATAGTACCAACCTGCGACGGGTTCCTTTCCAGAAGAGACATACTCGAACTACGACTGAGCACGATTCCGAATGTTCGGTCAACCATACGATACACTACCCCTACACACCATTTCAGAACCCACAACAAATGGATCGCCACGGAACAAAGGATGGTCTTTGGCAGAGTGGCTACAGCTGTCGGCACTTGCCTTGGTTCTGGAGGACGGTTCCGTGTCGGGTCGTGTTGAGTCCGAGCTGAGGGCAAGACTGTCCTTCTCCTGGATGCGTCCCAACCGAGCTGCCCATTCGACAATCGCCGTGGTGAATGGAGGCTACGAGTTCGACCTGCGTGAGAAGACTTTCACCCACAGGGGACATTTGATGCCGCCAAAGCCCTGGACATGAGCCTGATCATCCTGGACAGGCCCGGGCACTGGCTGCAAGAAGCTCCATTGTCACCCGACTGGGACTACGCCTTCATCGCCATCGACATGACTGCAGACGAGAATCTGCATTGGAGAATCTACCAAGCCGTGAAGGAGGCCAAGCTGGATGGCGTCGTGACGTTTACCCAAGACTTCCTGATAGCAACTGCCCGTGCAGCAGAAATGTTGGGCCTCCGGACAGAACCGGTCCCGGCGTTCGAAATTGCACACAACAAGTACGAGACACGCCGGGCGCTGGGAACCGACCCGATAAGGTTGGACGGCTCGGCACAGCTACGTGAGCAAGGAATGCTGGACAAGCTGGAAAGGGAGGTCTCCTATCCTCTGATTGTGAAACCCTGCGAGGGTTGCGGTTCACGAGGCGTGAGCAAAGCCATCGACGCAAACGACCTCGTCAATGCAGTCGAGGAAATCGAGAAGCACTGCGACCACGGCGGGATTCTCATCGAGCCGTACGTTAAGGGCCCGGAAGTGGACGCCAACTTTGTCCTGTGGGAAGGAGAGATGCTCTTCTGCGAGATCACGGACGAGACGCCCTGCCGTGGCGATGCGAGCGATGCTGGCGCATCCGAGCCTTTCATCGAGACAAACATGGTGTATCCGAGTGGATTGCCTCTGTCTGAGCAGCAGATGATCAAGGAAGAACTGTACCATCATGTCATCAAGCTCGGGTTCCGATCGGGCGTGTTCCACGTCGAGGCACGGGTGCGGAATTCTGCGGTGACGTATCAAGATGTCGGCAACGGCGTCGTCGACCTTGTTGCT
The DNA here is from genome assembly GCA_023658505.1 of Epichloe gansuensis. Taxonomy (NCBI): domain Eukaryota; kingdom Fungi; phylum Ascomycota; class Sordariomycetes; order Hypocreales; family Clavicipitaceae; genus Epichloe; species Epichloe gansuensis. The sequence goes on from CP098283.1 coordinate 523,445, forward strand.
GATGGAACGGACGACCGGCAGACTAGAGAAACAGAGGTGTATCTTCTCGAAGTGAACGCGCGTCCCCGGGTCAAGACGCCGTCTACGCCAACCTCTTCGCCCACGGCGTCGACTACTTCGGACTTCATCTCCTCAACGCCATTGGCGACGAGCCACGCTTCAGAGCACTGTCTACGCCCTTCTCCCCGAGGCCCAGCAGCTGTGGACGGCCATGGCGTTCGTTCCTATGCTTCCCTACAAGGTGTACGTGCCGCCGGACTTTTCCTCTCGGGTCCTGGCCGGTCTGAGGGATGCACGGGCAAGAGTCATCTGGCCAGAGTGTTTTAGGCCCGACGAGGTTGTTTCGTCAGAGGATGGGACGGGTATAGTCGGTACCTATATTCTCTCATCCTCCCATGGAAGAAGACAGGTGATGGAGGGTGCGCAGGAAGTCGAGACGGTTGCGCGTGACATATTGCTGTCCCTGGAGAAATTGTCGGGATGAACTTCTTGGACTTGTCCGGGTGTAAGCCGAACTATAGAGCGGCAACTCGCTTATTGCAGCAATATGTACGTAGATCAGTCGATTGGACAACACTATAGATGGGGTACCTTTAGCATGAGCATGAATTCGACAAGACAATCATCTATATATACATACATAGGTCGACCGTCCATAACAGGGTCAGTCAAGGCGTCGTCATGGCGTCGTCATTCGAGCATTGACCCCCTCCTCCAAGGATCCGCCCATGGGCCAACAAATATTTTCCGGCTTATCAAGTCATTCTATTTCACCACTCCTACTCCGTACAACCGTGCCATCTTTTATGTCTCTTCTCTTCTCTTCTCGTTCAATCTACAAACAGCTGGCAAGATCCTTCCAAACTCGCTCCATGCTTCTCACCGGCCAAGAAATCGTCGACCGACAACTGGTCCTTAACCTGCGCCACGTCAATCACCAACTCCAACCATGTGGCGTCGACCTGACTCTCCGTCAAGTTTCCAAATGGACCTCGGCAGCCACAGTCGACCTCGACAACACCAAGCGTCAGGCGGCCAAAGTCTGCTCCCTGCCTTTTGACCATGATCACGCCATCGTGCTACAGCCCGGAGCTTATCTAGTTGACTTCAACGAAACGGTCCGGGTGCCGCTTGACGCCATGGCAAGTGTGTTTCCCAGGTCATCATTGTGGCGATCGGGCGTGAGTATCACTGCTGGAGTGGTGGATGCTGGGTATGAGGGCGCCATGGGAGCCATGATGGAGGTGAAGAACCCCAACGGCATAACCCTCTACAAAGATGCCAAGCTCGCCCAGGTCGTGTTTCAGGAGATGGGACACAGGGTGGAAGGGTATAAAGGTATATACCAGTCTTCGACTAGTAGTGCTGGGTTAGATGGGGTTGCAGCCAAGGTTTGAGTAATAAGTATTGAGCTGTGCCCAAGTTCTTCTTCTCTGAGCCAGGAGGAGCCGGAAAGGGAGGCGCAGGGAAGCTACCAGCTACCAGTAGTATGTGTCAGACTCTGGAAGGGAGTTTGGCTTTTTCGATAAAGGACTACTATTACAAGTGTTGGTTGATATTCAGCCTCACATCTCAGGCATCACTTCTAATGCAGAGTTTTTCGCACCCAGATTCATCGCGAGCTTCGTTTGGAAGCTTTGTTTAGAAGACCTTGTATTCTTTGTTTGTTAGATCACTAATGAATCGGTCTTCGTTTGCTTATTAAAGCTTATTTATATGGCTTCCTTTCTCTTCTAGTAGATCTCCTTTAGATAGTTAATCTACACCTTTCTTCCTTCTCTTGCAACCCTTAATAGGTTATAAGCCTAGCGCTTCTATCGCGCCCTTTTCTTTTATTTTACCCTTTTATCTTCTAGTTATAGTCTTATGTATAATTACATATCTTTTCTAATATCTTATAAAAGCATAATTACTTAAGCTTATAGGGCAGCAGAAGACCTTTTCTTTCTTTTCCCTTACCTAAAAGTCTTAATTAAATTAATCACAAAGGCTTACTTTATAACTTTAAAAAAAAAAAAAAACTCATATAATAAGGAATTAAATGCATAACTTTAAGCGTGTTATTTAATAAATTATAACTCTATAGTACGCACACGTTAAGCGTGAATTTTATATCTTATAATAACTTCACGATTTTGTGATTTCCTTAAAAAGTTACCCTTCTAGGCAGATCTTATTAGGCGGTAGGCTAGGACTTGTTATTCCCTAAGGAACTACCTAAGTTACCTAAAACTAATAACCTAGATCTATTACTATTTAGGCATTAAATTAGTAAAGCATAATTAGTAAAGTAGGTTAAGTAAGTATAGTAAATTCTTAGTAAAGCAATACCCTCTAACTAGGCTAAGGTAAAATATTTAAGGGTATTTAAAAATGCCTTTTAGGCTGCTTATACTCTTAACTTTATGTCTCTATGCATTAGTGGCTATATAGCAATCTAATCTAAAGAGAGCTACCGCTATAACTCCTACTAGACTAAATTAATAATAATTAGTATTAAGTAATTATAGTAATAGGAGTATATAAATTTTAATATATAACTCTCTTCTCTTATTATAAGCATATAATACCCTTCTCTTCCCCTCTATTAAGTAATAATAATAATATACCTACCACTCTAGCTAGTAATAATTTAACTAATATAGCTACGCTAGGATTTAATAATATTACTAAGATATAGTACTTACGAATAGTAACCATTAATCCTCTAAAGGGAGCTAAAAACTATAAGGAATAAAGCATTTTAATTAAGATATAAGTTAGAGTAATAGAGCTTACCCTATATCTTACGGGAGAAATTAAATAGTCTTAAGTAACTAATAAGTATTATAGAATCTTATCTTTAATTATATAGTAAAGTCTCTTTTCTTAGGTATAGAAGAATATCTCTAACGCTAGGTAGTCTAACTTAATGCCAGTTACCTAGATAATAGAAATTATTAAAAAGGATTACGGATTTAAGGCTAATATTACTATTATTAAATTACTTAATTAATTCTACAAATCTAAAAGAGTTAATTTTTAACCACTTACGCTTAGCTTAATTATTATTAGAACCTCTAGAACTAAATTTAAAAGATTAGAAATATTAATAAAATAGTATAGATCTTATAAACTATTAGAGGCATTAAAGGGTTAATTCCTAAACTCCACTAAAGTTAGAGAATAAAGGCTTTTAGTAAAAGGGTCTCTTAAAGGAAACCATGCTTATATATTTAACTTATAAAGTAAACAAACTAGAGAAGGAGTAGAAGCTTAACTTTACTACTTAGAAGACTAACTTAAAGTCTAATTCTAATGGAAAGGGTAAAGAGAAGTTAAAGAAAAACAAGACTTCCGAAACTATTAAAATAGATTATAGATGCTTAATTCGCCCTAGATAGCCTTTTTATATAAAGGATGCTTACTAGAAGCTTTATCCTAAAAAGAAGCTAATATTAAAGAAAGGGAATAAAATAGATAAATTAAAGCCTAGCTAGATAACCGCTTCCCCTAATATTATTACCGCTAGAAGCAATCTATCTCTTATAGCGATTAATTAGGAATATTCCTTTTAAATAACTCCTAACTATCTAACTAAGGAAGATTATATTCTTAACACTAGATGCAACACTTATACCTTTAACACGACTAAATGGTTTATATACTTAAATACTAACGTTAATGCTAAACTAATGTTAGCAAGCAATGGTAAATAACTTAATATTAATAGTATTAGGAGCGTTAAAATCCCTATTAGCAATAGCTACCTAGAACTCTCTAATGCTTAATACGCACTAAAGGCTAAGGTTAATATAATTTCACTAGGCCTCTTAAAGAGAGGAGGTGTTATAATAGATGGATTTAAAGACTAATTAATCTTAAAGTTAACAGGCGCAGTTATTAGTTAATATAACTGGAAGTCTAATGTGACATTATTAATCCTTTATAATAAAGAACCTTATTTTAATTTCGCTGCTCTATTGCATAACACTATAACCAAAAGGTTAAATTTAGTCTCCTTTATAAAAGGCTAGGCTATGTAGGAAAGGAACGTATTATCTAAGCCTATAAGGAAGCAGGAATCGCGATTAATCCTATCTCTTTAGCTAATTTTTATTGCCTAGCTTATTTCCTATCTAAGGCTCCGTAGATAATTTATTACAAAGAGTCTAATGACATAACGAATTTTCTATTGCGTGTTTTCTAGGATTATATTAAATATAAGCCTAAAGGAATTAGAGGCAAAAATCACATATTACACGCTATTAATATTCACACACGCTTTTATTAGGTTATTCTAACTATTAATAGATCTAATGTAGTTAAAGCTATTAAAGCCTAGAAGACTGCTATTAAAAACGGAAGTAGTAGCTTTACTATTAAATGCTTTTATATAGATAATATAACTAAATTCCTTAGAGATAAGTTTAAATCCTTCTATTAGAAAGAGGGAATTATCTTTTAAACCAGCGCTCTATACGTTCCTATACATTAGGAATTATTAAATAGGTAGGTTAAACCCTTATAGAGATAGCAAGAGCCTTAATAATTAGGGCTAAACTCCTAAATTACTCTAGCCTTATGTAATAAAGCATATAGCTAAAGTTACTAACCTATTACTAACCTATAGTAATAAGGATAATTAGTTACCTTAATAAGCTCTATTTAATATCTTAGGCCTTAAAAACAACGCCTCTATTCGTTATTTACAAACCTAGGGCTACATTGCCTATGTACGCATTCCTAATAAACAATGTGTTAAGGTATAGAAAATAGCAGCTAGGGCTAAGTAAGGAAGACTCGTGGGAATAGATAGCCTAAAATGTTACCTTTATAAGGTCTAGCTCCCTAAAGAGCAAAGAGTTATATAAGCAAGAGATATTTGCTTTAATAAAAGAGACTTACTTACTTAATTAAAAGATAATAAGGATATCTACATTACAGATCTTATTAACCCTTCTTTTGCTAAAGAAGGATATTATATTATTAAGATTCTAATAGTAGTAAAGGAATAGGAGCTTTAACTATATACTTAACTTAATTTAGAGAAGAAGAAAGTCTACTTTAAAGATAATATCTATTTTACTTACTTAGACACTAATAATAACTATTAGTCCTTTAGGGAGGAAAAGGATTAGGACTAGACTCTCCTAACTCCCTTACTCTCTTAGAGTCCTCTATATTAAGAGGAACTTACTAGATATTAATAGAGAAGACTTAATAAAGAAGATATAGTTCTAAAGTAACTAGGTGCCTTCCTAAAGAAGAAGTTAAAGATAATAATGCAATCTAATAATAACTTTAATCTAAAACCCTAAGACAAAGCCTCTAAGCTAATACATATTATAACTACCTTAAAATTATAACTTCTAGCAAAAAGAAGGCTCTTAGCTCTTAACAATTAAACCTTGCGATTTAATACTATAATAATAATATCTTTGACTATAATGTTAAAGACCTAAACGTCTTATATGGCTTTTTAATGCTTAAGGCAGCTAATATTGCTAATATAAAGATTAATATTCTAGCTAATTAGTTTTAAGCTAAATCAATAAGCAATTACTACTCTTTCTAGAGGCCTGCTAAACTTAAAGAGCTTGTTAAGATTAATAAGATAAATTACTAGGACCTTGTATATCCAGGCAAAGATAACAAAGTCTTTAACGGTCGCTAGGTCTATATAATTAAATATCTAATTAACTCTAAGCTATACGCAAAAGCATAATAGGTTATAAGGGGAGATTAAAACACTAAAGTCTTTAATAAGGAAGATCTTTACGTAGTAGTTATATATTTAGTCTCTTTACGCATTTTCTATATACTTATTACTATCTTTAACTATAAATAGCAGCAATGTAACGCTATTAATGCCTTTCTTAATGCCTATATAAAGGCTAATATTTACATTAAATAACCACAGGGATATTAAGACAGCTTAGCCTAAGTCTATAAGCTTAATAAAGCTCTTTATAGCCTTCCTATTTCCCCTCTTTAGTAGCTTAATAATATTACTAAAGAACTTAAAAACAGGGCTTTTAACGCCTCTTAAGCAAGCTTTGCATTTTTAACGCGATGACGTTATTTCGCTCCTTTATGTGAATAACATAATTATTAGGGCTAAAACTAACTAAATTATTAATAAGGTAATTACTAAACTTTAAAAGCACTACAAATTAAAGTAATTAGGTAAAGTTAAGTTATTCCTTAGTATTAAATTTGTTTGTAATTAAACTAACTATACTATCCTTCTTTATTAAAAACTATATATATAGGATATTATAAAGAAATTTGATATTAAGAATGTGAATGGATTAAATGTTCTATGGCTTCTAAAGACTGAAATTCCTGCTAATTAGAAGGAACTTAAGATAGCCTTTAATCTATCTAACTAGGCAAAAAGAATAGGAAGCTTTAATTAGCTTTCTATTACAACTTAACCTAACATAATATTTACCGCAAACTAACTTAGCGGTGTAAATTTAGCACTAAAGCAGGTCTATGTGAATCTTATAAAGCATCTCTAGCGTTATCTTAAGAACTCTAATGATTTAGGGATTATTCTTAGTGGTATTAGTAATCCTAAAAGTGTGCTTTAGGTAAAGGGATTTAGTAACGCCTCTCTTGCTAATAACTTAGATACTAGAAGATTAACTACAGGCTATGTTATAATGCTTGCTAGAGGACTAATTCTCTAGTAGTTAAAGAAGCAGACTCTTATAGCACTTAGCTTAACTAAAGCTAAATTTATTAACCTTATACTAACTAGTCTTTTAATACTCTAGGTTACTAACCTTCTTAAGGACTTTAGAATTAATTAATTATAACCGCTGCTCTTATTTATAGATAGCTAGAACGCAAAGGCTAATATGCTTAATAAGAAGTATAAGGGACAAACTTATTATATTAATCTACGCTACAAATAGATTATCTAAAAGACCTATAAAGGGCACTTTTAACTTTAATAGATTAGAACTTAATAGATAATTACTAACGGATTTACAAAGGGACTTAACTGGATTAAATATAGTAATTTTATATGCCTTCTTCGCATAATAAAGGCTAAAGACTTTATTAAAGGAGATATTTTAGAAGATCTATATTAATTATTGCTTTTACCTTTTATTTTATCTCTTTTCTTTTCTCCTTTTTAATGTTCCGCTAGGGGCGGTGTTAGTTAATATTTAGCCTTATATCTTAGGCATCACTTCTAATGCAGAGTTTTTCGCACCTAGATTCATTGCGAGCTTCGTTTAGAAGCTTTGTTTAGAAGACCTTATATTCTTCGTTTATTAGATCACCGATGAATTGGTCTTCGTTTGCTTGTTGAAGCTTATTTATATGGCTTCCTTTCTCTTCTGGTAGATCTCCTTTAGATAGTCAATCTACACCTTTCTTCCTTCTCTCGCGACCCTTAACAACAAGGACGGATAAATTGTCCCTAGAGGTCTTTTTTTCGCTTGTCGGACCGTGCAACTTACACAAGTCTTAATGACATACGTTGACGGTACAAGAGCCGTAAAAGACAACAGAGTTATTCATCTGATAGATGCATCCAAGCCAGAACCTTTTCTGCCCAGCCCCAATCTGTGTCTTTACTCATCAAGTGATGCCTCCATGGGGAGAGGCTGGGATCCTACCACACGTACACGTAAGGTCGCCTCCTTCCAGCTGGTGGCCCTGCCAATAAAACTTGTTCGCTTAAAGGATCGACTCAAGACAGGAAGGAACTGGAGGTCAGGAAAGAGGTACGGGGAGTAGTAGACCGGACACTATGGCCCTATATGGTAGCCCATTCTCCCACTTTGCGAAAGGATAACTTTCAAGTGAACATTAATTCTACTCGCAGTCATCATGTTCTCCTCCCTGACCCGGGCCAGACAGCCTCACTGCACGGCCACCGTCGAGACTCACACAATGGGGACATCTCTGCACCGATATCTGGAAATCAAGATGCACCAAGCGATACGCGAACGACCATACCGCAGAATCACCGTCGTGGGCGAGTACATCAACCGAACCAACAAGAGCCCATCCGTCATAACCTTCGACGGCGAAAAGACAGATAAAGAGTTCAACTGGCAGCGCCCAACCGCCGTCCTCGTCGGCGACGAGCTCCAGATTCAGTGTTTCCCGGGATACGACCACGTCGAGCACTACGCCCAGCTAATTGCCACCTATCTCCAACTCCATCAGCAAATCGTGGGTTGCGAACCGCTCACCCTGCCTTGCAACGTCACGTTTGTCCCTCCTTCCTGCCTGAGCGCGCACAAGGCCCTACACACAACCAACCTGAAAGAGCTACCATCCGATGTCGACACGGTAGTCCTCGGCATCGTACACCACTTTGCACGACTGCTCGGGAGAGACGTCCAGTGGGAGGGCGGCGACGGTTGCTTCGGCTGGGTGGTTCAGAAGTTCAACACGAGGAAGGTCGCCTTCGTGGGGTGCAGAATGTCGTTCTGGGGTGACCTCGCCGGCGAAGTGGTTCACTACGTCGCGTATTCCCTCCCCTTCTTCGCGAGGTCTTGTATTGCGGGAAACTTGGCAGCGTCAAGAAGGGCATCAGACCCAATACGTACTTGGCGACCGGAGAGCGATCCTACGTTCACGGACGGCTTGTGGAATGGGAGAACCCTCTCGAGGCACCTGCTACTCTTCTGGCCCCAGACCGCATCATTGTCGGCGATCACGTCACCGTGGGAGTGTCATGCACGAGACCAAGGAGTGGCTGCGCTCGTTACCTGGCACCGTGAGTGTCGTGGACCCTGAAATTGGCACAATGGCTCTCGCGGCCGTAAGAAGCAGGGTACAGTTTGGCTATCTACACATCATCTCGGACAATGTAGCGCAGAAGTATGTCGAGGATTTGTCTAATGAACGAGAGCAGAGTGTGCTCATGGGAAGAACATATCTCTATGACCTGGTCCAGGAGATTCTGCACCATCACCTCTCTGGGAGCTCATTAAAGACCAATGGTCACACGAGATGAAGTTCATTCGATCTTTTGGGTTTTTTTCCCTTTTTTTTTTTTATTTTATTCCCTTGGCAATTTGTACTAAGATTAACGCAACGGCTTGTCAACTCAAAGCCGACTACCACCAGACAGATGACGGAGGCAAAGACTTTCTAGAATCTCAACGGTAAAAGTTTGTTTTTCATATCTAGTTCATAATTGATCTCGTAGGTACATGCTTGTTTGTTTTGTTGTCGTCTCATTACATCAGCCTCCCATTCAAAATCTCCAACAAGTCTTCCCACCTCAGCGGCGGACGTGGCGGTGCTCCCGCCTGACCATTCCGAATGTAAAAATCTTCCCACCATTCTCACCTGATGCCCCCAAAGCATCAAGCCTACCGCCGGATACAGACATTTGAACAGTCACGCATCCATAAGACTTGATCTGGATAAAGGTTGCCTCCCTTGACCGAAGCCCCTGGGCTGGTTTGGAGACTGCTGCCATCATTACTATTGGATCGCCGAACTTGGTGAATTAGATCTGATTAAACCGTACGAGGTCGAAATAATGGACGACAGAGGCAGAAAGAGAGTATATAGCTTGTTTCAATCGTTGACCGGCTGAGAGGAGCAGAATCATGTTCTGCTGTCATGTGTTTCATACCTTCCGTTTGCCCGATGTAACACGGTAACTACTACCTGCGATCCTCACCATCTCCTATTTTCTTACCCTCTGGCAACTAGAAACTGCTACTTTCTCACTCACCTGAACAATAGCAAGAAGCCTGTATCTTTGACGATGCCATGGAACAGTAGGAGCGAGGAAGCACATGAACTCGCACTAGAACCCTGCGCGCATTTCCACAAGGGCAGCAAGTGGCGTTGCTGCCTTGTCCCACGACAGTACTTGTTGGATCCGCAGCTTTTCAAGTTTACAAAGCGTACGTACAGTACAAGCTTGGGACGCCACTGATCTGCCTTTGCCGGATACATACTCTGTTAGGGATCATGGTCCTCTAAGGTAGCATACTAGAATGACTCCGCTATCCAAGGATCAGGAGTCCGGGATTCAGCTCAGACCTTGCATAAATTTAAGGTTTCAGAATCAGAATCCGAGATTCAACATCTCACATCGTACGTGGCGCTCTAATCGTTTATTTGCTTCCCATCCTGGTGGATATTATTCACAAAATGTAGTCGTCTATATCGCAATACTGGCGTCGTGGAAATTCACCTACAGTTGCCAAAGCCTCGTCCAATTTGGCAGCTCTCGCTTTACATGATCCACTCTAATCTTTCAAACCTCAAACATGTAGTGTAAATCTTATCCCCTGTCTTTAGGGATGTCTAAGAACATGCCGCCCCCTCACTCCGCCTCAGTTGCCAGCCCATAGGCTCGCCAAACGACTCCATATTCTCCATGTGGTTATGCTGCTTGCATGCGACCAAGACCGAGATTGGCGAGGGTGCCTCGTCGTATGTGTGAGGAATTCCGTCTATCCTCATTGTGATGGACTTGCTTGCCAAAGTAAAGCAAGAGTACAAGAACAAAAGTGGAAGGTGTCGGGTCGCAAAGATTGAAGCAGACAACATGATCGATGGTTTCAGAGTAGCGACGAAAGTTGATCAGAGTTGTCTCCATGGTGTCACGATGATTTGAACCATATTGGCCGGTTTCTTTGCAGATTGCAAGCATAGCGGGAGATGTGTCAAATCCCACAAGTCGATTAGTCTTAAGCGCGAATCCGTACTCTGACCAGCCTTTGCTCCCCGACAAGAGCCGACCGTCTTTCTTGCTTGGCGCTGGCCTCTCCGCACGATGGAGAGACGGAGACGGAGAGGAGCAACAGGATTACGTATAAGAGCAAGCATCAATGGCTATGTAATCGAACCTCATCAAAGCCGGTACCCTCCACATAAATGTATTGAGGATAAGCTTGTCTGTGAAAGAAAAAAAAGTTAAGACTTCGATAGGTACAGCACCTGTAAGCGATACATCCGAATGCGTTGCGATTGCTGAGAAACAAACAGAAACAAACATCATGTCAGCATCTTCGGGATTAAAGGCACATGCCCCGTTTGTCAACGCTCTTCTAATGAGCATAATCAACGTCGATGCAAAGGAATGGACAAACGGAAAGTTAACAAGGGAAATTTTAAATACGTTAAATGCAACACAGGGTGGATTGGTTCATTTGCCATCAAAGGGGTCATGATTTCATCATAGAGAAAAGAGCCAACGCCCCTTTGGTCTGTCATGATTGCAAGCCTTATCCAGGCGGCGGCCCCGAGGAAGTGGACCTGATGGCATATATCCAACTGCGGAAAGTGCGCGAGCTTATGATGATGATGATGTTGCGGAGGAATGGGACCCTTACAGGCAGCAGTGGTACTACACAGATGGCTCCGAGAACCCTGTATAAGCAGACCAGGGACAGTCCTCATCCTCAGCACAGTGATGAACACCAACTAGTCTAGGTCAGCCGAGACATGTATCACAACAATTTGACTGCTGCAATTGATCTACTATCCAGTCATTGACCCTTTGCAGCGAGAATTTTACTAACTTGTCCTGTTCACTGGTCGGTTCCCCGCCATCCAGATCGGCCACGTGCAAATCGCGTGCTGCATCAACCCAAGGATGCTTGTATGTATGCTGTCCGGTAAAGTCCATCCCGGTAAGAGCCCATCGGAAAATGTCGCAAACAGTTGCCTGGAAAGCAACATGATCTGGCCAATAGTATGGTGGCTGGCATTTTGAGCAGCCCAATATCAGTATCATGCTCAGCCTCGGGCAAATGCGCACTCTCTAGCTCGAAAGGAGGTTCAATCCACTCTGTCGTTTTCATGGAAGATCGCACCATGGGCTCACCAAGTTGTAGTGCACTCCAGGTTCCCAAAAGACGGACCAAAGAGCCGAGGTGGGAAATAGTGGATTGGAACTGAAAGTCATAAGTTTAACTAAGTCCTTTGGATCGACGCTGGAGCCGACTGACTCTCCAAAGTCATATATCGAGGCGAACCTAGAGAGAAATTTCAGAGCTTGCCTGTCTGAAAGCGGGTCATACTCTGCGGGCAGCAACAGCTCGAAAATGCACATTGCCAGTGTAAGTGACTGACCAAAATGGCTGTTTATCGTCGGCCAACCACCATCCTTGACCAGGAGCGAAGAGTGCAACCCACCAGTGATATTCCTCATCTCCCATCACTGGCATCGTCAAGACCTACTGTAAGACTATCCTTCGGCTCGTTCCCTGGTCTGGGGTGAGACGTTAAATTCCGCAGAGGACTTGTTTGTTTTGCTTCTCCAGCAGTCTTCCCAAGTATGTAAGCCCAGGCAAAGAATAGGCACGAAATGCCATTTGACTCTCTGTCGACATGATTGAAGCTGCTGCGATTCGATATTGTGCAGAGTGTCGGCCGCCGTGTTGTCGATTTCCATTGTCTTTTTTTTTTTCCGAATTCGAGTTCCGCGGGGGTGAACGCACCATGTTGATTTTAAATTCCAAGATGGCAGTCCACGGGATTCCGAAATTTCCGTCATATTATTCGGCAATTCTAGAAGTCGTTGGCTTAAATGTGTGAGGTCGATGGATGGTGCCGCGGATGAGACTCATTGTGCTCGCTGATGTAGCAAGCTCCCGCCAAACCTACAAACCCGCTTGCCCCGAGCGTAGATTGAGCCAATTTGCTCCGCATCGGGAATGACACCATCATCTCCTTTGTCTTGGTAGCAGCAGTCCGAAACCAAGCTCGCATTGATCGACGTCGAAGGGATGCTGTATGCTGCGGACATGTTGTCATCGGTGGAATTGATCAGGAGGCAGGGCCTTGAGACTTTTTATTGCATATTCCATGATCCACTCCAACAGGGGGCAGGGCAGAGCTTACTAATGAAAATTACGGACCTTTCAGACGACAATAAAGGGAATCGAACAAGGTCCTGCTGACGGAGCCAACAACAATGGCGAGTTGGAAGCCTCAGGCTGGTCGTCGGTCCAGATATCACGGAGCTTCAGTCCCTGAATTGACACATGTTAGTACGGTGGTAAGTTGGAGTAAGAGGAACATGAGAGCAGATTGTTTGACTTGCGTCGAATTCAAAGCGAAGTTGACAACCCTCGCTAAGCAGAAATGTCTGCCACCAATCCTGAGGGCAATTTTCAATTTCCAAAGTCTCTGTTGAGCAACCAAAGAGTACTTTCTTTACGCCAAGGGGACCACGTGTAATATATATGACGTCCGTCATTGGTCTGATCTCTGGATCATAAATGAGCTTTTCTGCACATGTGTTGCCTAGCGCTGATATATATGTTTCGCCGTGCAATGTTATGTATGCTGCCTAGATGCCGCGTGAGGTCCGTACTGCACATCTTGAAGCCTCGGTTATCTTCTCTTCCATCTGTAAAGTCGACCGCGCTCAATCGAGCATCGTGGTGTGGTTGCATGCTGCTAGCCCGCGCTCATGGTGATTCGATCGAGCAAGAGCAACTGATTCCTTGGTCATCATCTATATCTACAAATCATCACCAAAGGCGTGACGTACCGACTACGATGGCATTTTCATCCTTCATTTTCCGCGTGCATAGCACGCAGTGAGGGTCAAAGCAGCAGCAGTCCGTGGTCGATGGTTAAAACTCAAGGTTACCAGGGCATGTATACATCAATACGCGATTTTGGTGAAAATTCCTCGGAATTAGTAGGAACCTATGTAATTAGAACTATAGGGAACTGTATTCTTGTAGCCGTTGTTGCTAGGTAACATGCTTAGGGTTGTTCTTTCCCTCAAGGTCCCCAATCGCCAAGGGTTTTCCACTGGGTAAAATAAAATCCGTGCCCGCACCCGCTTCCACAGGTAACTTGTTACTGTCCATTCTGGGTGACCATCTTGCCTTTTGACCTTTTCTTAGCTTCTCAGTAAAATGCTGTCTTCATTGATACATCATTTTCGCATTACTGCTGGCATCGGCTGCTGCCCTTTTTCCAAGCTGGCGAAAAGCTTCGGAAAGCTTCAAAAGACGCTTGTCAGCTTTGCTCTCAGATCCCTTTCCTTGTCCCGTCAAGGGGACGGCCAATACTCACAGTCCACGACTTTCCACCGACCTCGGAACAAGACGACCAACGTCGGTCTGATTTCATTTCCACGATTTCTCCCGAAAGGATTACAGCTCTAGCCCTGCGCCACAGCACACAGCATTCCTGCCGCATCATAAGTCGCGATAGCGGGAGTTACAATGTCAATTTCATCATTGAATTTAATGATAAGACAAAATGTGTTGTCCGGATCCCTATTCTGCCGTTCGTTCACGATCCTTGGAGGAAAGTACTCGGTCATGTTGCTGTTCTAAATTTTCTCAAACAATCAACACAAATTCCAGTCGCTCGTGTACGTGCATTCGGCCGCAATGTGCAACTGTCAAATGATGGCGGTGGCGAGTATGTTTTCCTTGTATTAGACTTTGTCCCCGGTCGAAGTCTTACAAAGCGCATTTTATTCGAATCAACGGTTGCGCAGCGAGCCATTTTTTTCTCCCAACTAATTGCAATCCTTGTCGAGTTACGACAGACCAAGTTTCCAGCACTGGGGTCGCTGGTGCCCGAAACAAAGACGGAGCTTCCGGAAGTTGGTGATTTGCAATCAATACCGCTAAATGAGCTCCGACGTAGCGTCCCACCGACAACATCAGTGCGAGAGTACATGGAAAGCCAACTTCAGATAGTCTCTGACTCGCTAGCAATCCCAGTTGCAGACCAGACCATGGACGATATCAAACTTGAGGTTTTCGCAGTCCATTTCGTCGGGAAATATCTCCTTGATGCCGATGCCTATGCCGACGAAAATGGGTACTCTCTGTATCACTCCGACTTGCGGCTTCCGAATATTATCGTCGGCGATGAGCTGCAAATCAATGGTATAATTGACTGGGATGATGCGAGCACAGTTCCCGAGCAATTATTCTCGCCCCCGCCGTGGATTTCCGGTGTGGACGATAGTAGCATCATGGCATTCCAGAAACTGCATGCCGAGTTCCGCGGCATTCTCAAGGAAAAATCCAAAACCAACCCCATCTGCCATCAGTTTTTCAAACAGTGGTACGAAGAGCCAAACGAAGGACCAACAAAAGCCTTGTACGTTGCTCATATTGTCCGATACCCTACCGAACTTGCAGAGGTGGTCGCCCGTTTCCACAAACATCTAGGCTTGACAGGAAAATTACGCGCCGACATCCATGCCTATTACGAATCAAGCAATACGGTTCAACAAGAAGTACAAAGACGAGCGTCGCTATGCGATCAATACACGAGATACCTAAAGGATCACGGGCTATATACTGTAAACCAACCATTGGATCTGGCAGAGTTAAGAGCAAAGCTTGAAGGGGCAACCAAACGGGCTGAGGAGATGCTTCGACATTGAAAGTTGTAGATTATCGATCTCGACGCCTGTCATTGTCTTTGATTGCCTTGTTCAATTGCCTTTCTTCCTCCTGCAGCTCACAAATCTTTGCCCATAATCGTCCAGCAGTCTGCTCATATTCCACTCGAGTCCTCCGAAGCTCCTTAACATGAGTCTGCATGTCTGTCATTGACGTCTCCGCCACTTGTTCCATTTCATAAGCGTAATGCTCGTCAATCTCCGCCTCTGTCAACCCGTACTCGTTGGCGATCCTTTTCTCTTGGAACTTCGAGAGCTACGCGACATTTGGTCAAGGCAGGCGTTCGGGATGCCTTGAACAGCTTCCAGAATAGCTTCATATTCTTCTTGAATTTGTGTTCGCTGGCGAATTATCTCACTGAGTCGTTTCTTGGCTTCTTGAATATCCATTATTGGAAGGGTCCGCTCTTGAGACGTTGCTGTCCAGACTTTTCACTTTGTGTATCTTTTGAAGATTCGAAAATGGGAGGCTATCGCCCTAATTGTGAGGTTGCAGTTTACTATTATTAAAGGCCACAGCTCGCATGGCCCTGCCCGCTTGCGGGGGCGTGCAGGGTATTTGCTAGCCCTCTACCACGTTGCACCGTGAACCCATTGAGCCCAGTACACAGGAAGAGAGAGGTGAGACCCTTGGTATTGATTCATGAAAGGAGACCTAATTACAGGTTGAACCTGAAATTTTATCTAACGAGTACGTCTATGTCACGGCAGCATCCCCAGAGACCCCAAACCCCGAGAATCGACGAACCACAAAGATCCGCTCAAGACGAAACCAGAGGAAAAACGCGAAATAAAATATATTTTGATGTTCAGAAAGCCAGCCAGAGCAGCAGCACTCTTCGAAGTCATATTATCTATTTTCAACCATTCTATTTTGACCTCCTTTTTGCGCTCTGCGCTCTGCGGTTTCTATCCTTGTCCTTCCACTGTCCACAGAGAGGTATCTAATTCTTGATAATTATGCGATGGATTCATTGGACTTCTTTACTCCCATGCTTTTCATCTAGCTTCTTCTACGCTGACCAAGACGCAAGCAAGTGCTCGGTCAATGCTCGATTTCATGAAGCAAAAACAGCACGTGATGCATATGGTGAGGCTGCTTGAGGTTAAGCTGTTGGTGCGACTTTTTCTGAGTTCCTGGCCGACGTCGTCTCACCCATCCAACCATCGGCATCACATGTCACCCATACCACACATGCCCCCCTCCCTCCCCTCCTCCTCCTCTTCCAAACGCCGGCCACAACAACCACGCGCTGAAAATCAGATGATCCGGATTCCGGACTTGGCCGGGGCCTAGCAAAGGTGCGAAGCCCGCAACCCAAACTTCACACGCGTGATTGCACCAAACCCCGGGTTTCATGCCGAGCATATTGTATTGCAGCTGGGAATGACCAGAGTTCGCGCCTTCTCCAGTCATGTCATGGTCATGAGCCATGACAACAAATACAGGCCGCCGCCCAAATAGCTTGCAAAACACGACGACTTCAGGACACTCAAGCGGTTGTAACTAACTTGTGTGTGTTGTTTCAAAGTCAAATCTCGGGCCATCAAACATGTCAGAAAGAACGAAGCCCGTCATCATCATCGGGCATGGCTTGGCCGGCCTCGTGGCTGCCTTTGAGCTCTCGAAGCGCAAAGTCCCCACCATCATTGTCGACCAGGAAAATGCCAACAACGTCGGAGGACAGGCATTCTGGTCGCTTGGTGGACTATTCGTGGTCAACTCGACCGAGCAACGACGCGTAGGAATCAAGGACTCTCGCGAGCTCGCTATGCAGGACTGGCTCAACTCTGCCCAGTTTGACCGCGAGAAGGAGGACCACTGGCCGCGACAATGGGCCAAAGCATTCGTCGACTTTGCTACAGACGAGATGGAAAACTATGTCAAGGGCCAGGGCTTGGGCTTCATGTTCAACGTTGGCTGGGCCGAGAGGGGCGATGGCAGGGCCGACGGTCATGGCAATTCTGTCCCAAGGTTCCATCTCACCTGGGGCACTGGGCCCGAGGTGGTGCGCATCTTCAAGGAGCCCGTTTCCAAAGCTGCGCAGGACGGCATCGTCCAAGTCAGGCACCGCCATGCCGTCGACGAGCTCATCATTGACGAGAAGACAGGAAGAGCTACGGGCGTCCGGGGCCGCATCCTGGAGGACAACGACGACCTGGCCCGCGGTGTCAAGTCGTCCCGCACCGCCATCGACACGTTCGAGCTGCACGGTTCTGCCATTCTCGTCTCGTCTGGCGGCATCGGTGGAAATGTCGAGGCTGTGAAGGCAGCGTGGCCGCTCGGTCGCCTCGGACCCAAGGTACCGGAGAATTTCGTCGTCGGAGTGCCTGCTCACGTCGATGGTCGCATGGTTGGCATCTCGGAGACGGCCGGGGCAAACGTCATCAATCGGGACCGCATGTGGCACTACACCGAGGGCTTGCAGAACTGGAACCCCATTTGGCCGAATCACGGCATTCGTATTCTACCGGCCCCATCGTCTCTATGGCTCGACGCCACAGGCAAGAGATTGCCGCCGTATCTGTTCCCCGGCTCGGACACGCTGGGCACGTTGAGGCATATTTGCAGTACGGGGCACGACTACACGTGGTTTATCCTCAACCAGACCATCATTGCCAGGAATTCGGCCTCTCTGGATCCGAACAGAATCCCGACGTCACAGGCAAAAGCATATGGCAGCTTCTCGTCCGGATTTTCAACGGCAAGGGCCCCGTTCCCGTACAGAATTTCATGAAGCACGGCAAAGACTTCATCGTCGAGGATACTTTGGAAGAGCTCGTCCGAGGCATGAACAAGCTGGCTTTGGAGCGCGGGGGCCGGCGCTGGACTTTGAAAGGATCAAAAGGCCGTCGAAACGAGGGACTCTCAATTCAACAACGCCTATTCCAAGGACGCACAGGCCATGCTCATCAACAATGGCCGATCCTACTGGCCCGACAGAATCTCACGAGTGGCGAAACCACATGCCATTCTCGACAGATCCAAGGGTCCGCTAATCGCCGTGCGCCTCAACCTCCTCACGCGCAAGACGCTGGGGGCATCGAAACCAATTTACAGAGCAAGGTAATGCGTGCAGATGGGACGCCGTTCCCGGGCTCTATGCCGCAGGGAAGTGGCCGGCTTCGGTGGCGGGGGTGTCCACGGGTACAATTCACTCGAGGGCACGTTTTTGGGCGGATGTATTTTCTCAGGTCGCGCCGCCGGACGGGCCATGGCCGACGAGGTTGCTGGGCCTTTGACATGATGCCGCTTGTAATTAAGCATGAGACCCCATCTGTTCGTAGGTAACAAGCAAGGAGGCCGAGCTGCCCGTTGGGTCGCTTAAAGGCACACAAAGGCACACAGGTTCTTACAGCTACAAGGCGGGAGCTGTGGCACTCGTATGCACAGCGAGATGGATTAGGTTCCCATTGTGTGAATGGCCAATAGATGCGGCAGTAGTAGGTAGGTACGCTGGGACAACGCATGGTTTTAGAAACCGTAGCCTCACAAGTCGGTGGACTAGTGGTGGGATGTTTCGGGAATAGCAGCTTCATAAGTCATGTCTCGGCCGCGCCCTGGGCCAGGGAGGATCCGAGAATCTTATTTTCCGAAGGGCGGGACGTTTCATAGCGACTGTACTCCGTAGACCTGACTATCTTCTGGGAGTCGCGTTGCCCAGCCTTGCCCAGCCTTGCCCTACACTTGGAATAAGAAGAGGCTTGGCCAAATTGAGAGCCATTGGTCGTGTTAAAAAGAAACCGAGTCTGGGATGCGCCAGCCAGAAAACAAAGCGGACATGCGGGTGTGACACTGGGTTTCATTTTAACTTTTCCCAAGGGAGGGGAAGTGAGACTTGTGTGCCGTGGTCATGAAAGACAAAACAGCTTCTAGCTTCTAGCTTCTACTTCTTGCTTCTTGATTCTTGCTGTTAACAGATGGTGACAAAGATGACTGACGCTTGCGCGCGTATATCTTCGAATGTAACCGAAACGAGACTCTAGAACGTCCCAAGCGCAACAGTGTCCGTCTCTACCCATCTTTTGAAGATGCAGCATGTCACGCGACTCTGCGCTCGATGGCATGTACGACTGACCGACTGCCTACGTCTGCCGGAGGTGGTGATGAGCCATCTTTTCCAAAAAGGCGGGCAAGTATGCGCAACGGCACTACCAGGCGGGAGGGAGCAGCGGTCAGCAGTCAGCGGTCGAGTCTGGCATGACCAAAACATGCATGTATCATGGGGAACACGAAAGACGTAGTAGATGGAGATGGGGCATCGATCGACCGCGGCTGGCAGGACGGCAAATGCAAGACAAGAACCGAAGCAACCAGGGTCCCTTCCTTCCCGCATTCCAATTGGTTTCCCGCACCGACCGCCGAGACCGGGGTCGGAGCCGGTGTTCAGGCCTGCAATTTTAAAGGAGCCCGCCACTTGGTCGCATCGCGATCTAAGGATCTAAGAAGATCCTTTTTTAAAAAAATTACAGAGGTAGTACGGGGATTTTCGCGGGATATTAAAGCACAGCCGTGCAGCACTCTTGGCGCGCTAAATAGGCTCATGGGGTCAAGGACCAGCTGCTCTTTCGGAAGAAAAGCGGCGTGAACGTGACACCCAATTGAGAGGGAAAAAAAGAAAAAAAGAAAGAAAAGAAAACTTGCGGCAAACGTTGGATGATGATTCCGACGTGAAGGGATGACGGCTAATTTCGCCACCAAACCTCAAGTCACGTTGATCGAGTCATTCGCTCTTCCCACGCCGACCACACGGTCATGCGAAGCTGTATGACGATCGGCAATGTCTTGCCCCTTTCGAACGATGCAAGGCGTGGGAAAATGCGCAGGAGCCTGTGTGCCATGGGGGGTGATGGGTGATGCGTTGTGACGGCGACTTTCCGAGGTTGCAAGTTGTTGTTTTTTTTTTACGAATTTTACCAACATGGTGTTTAGTGGATGCAAAGTTTCTTGGTATAAAACTTGTGATGCAACCGTTTTCTCACACTTCACAATCTCTTACCGCCTCGCTTGTATTGACGGGGTTGTCGAGCAACCCATTTTTTTTTCTTTCTGCAGTACTTCCAATCGTCTCATTTTTGTATCGTTTTTCCTCCCCACTTCTTTCACGAACAAGACTGAAAGTGAAGTGGAACTGGAACTTCCAAGTTCGACTTCGTCTCGCCAGACCAGCCAGCCAGCCTAAGCCCGTCATGCAGATCTTGCAACGGGTTCTATGGGGCGGCATGTCCCTGCTTCACGTCTTCGGACCAACCGATGCCCAGCAGCAGTCGAATGCGAGCGTCGCCGTGCCGGTACCGGTACCGTACAAGGTACAGAAGCCCCCGCTGGACACCGACTGGACGTACAAGGTTGGCACCAACCCGTGGCCGGAGCATCCTCGGCCTCAGCTCCGTCGCGATGAATGGCAGAGCCTCAACGGTATCTGGACGTACGACGGCGGCAGGGCGGAAAAGAACGACAGCAGCAGCGGCACACCGTCCGCGCCTCCGCCGGTGGACGGCCTCCTCTCCCGCGAGATCATGATTCCGTCGTGCGTCGAGAGCGGCCTCTCCGGCATCCAGGACCTCGATTCCACGACCATGTGGTTCGCGCGCAGCTTCAGGGTGCCCGGGGCTGGAGGGGCCAGAGCGTCCTTCTCAACTTCGAGGCCGTCGACTACGAGGCCACTGTGTTCTTGAACGGGGTCAAAGTCGGACACAACGTCGGCGGCTACTTCCGGTTCACTATCGACGTCACTGCTCGTGTGAAATGGGGCGAGGATAATAAACTGTACGTGCGGTTCCCTGGAATATTGATGATTTTTTTCCCATCTGGGCCCCAAAGCAAAGACATGGGACTAACACGTGCTCCCCTCTTCCCTCGCAACAAGTTTCGTCTTCGTGCATGACCCGTCGGACACGGATATCATCCCAGTTGGAAAGCAATCCCGGAACCCAAGTCATATCTTCTACCGTCCGTGCTCGGGCATCTGGCAGACTGTGTGGTTGGAGAGCGCGCCGTCAAACCACATAACTCAACTGGATGTGTCTGCGGGAATGGACGGTCACGGTGGGAAATCATGTTCCTTGTCCTTGAAAGAAAGAAAGAAAGAAAGAAAGAAAGAAAGCTGGCGCTAATGTCTTCATTTGTTCTTTGTAGTCAGCGTCACGGCTCATTCCTCTTCAAAGCAAGGCGCCGAGGTCAAAATCGCCGTCGTCGATTCAAAGGGACATGTCGTCGCGGAAAAGACTGGTCCCTCTGACGAGGAATTCAGCTTCGCCGTTGGCTCGCCGCAGCTATGGTCCCCGTCAACGCCGATATTGTACAATCTCACCGTCACCATGGGGGCGACGAGGTCCAGAGCTATACTGGGTTCCGCACGATATCCAGCGGCATGGTCAACGGGATCCAGCGACCACTTCTGAACGGCGAATTCGTCTTCCTGTTCGGAACCCTGGATCAGGGTACTGGCCGGACGGCCTGTATACGCCACCCAACCGCGAGGCCATGACGTATGATTTGAAGATGCTGAAGAGCCTTGGCTTCAACATGGTTCGCAAACATGTATGTGTCATCGTACTCTGTCTTTTTTTTTTTTTTTTTTTTTTTTGTCGGTTGGGTTTGTCCCCATGTTCAATGTTCAATACATGCTGACCACGGTTTGATTCCCAGATCAAGGTCGAACCTGATCTTTTCTACCGGGCTTGCGACGAGCTCGGCCTGCTCGTCGTTCAAGACATGCCCAGTCTTCCTCGGACGGCAACAGACCGCCCAACGCGGAGCAGCAGGCCGAGTTCGAGCGGCAGCTCGGCATTCTGGTCAATGAACACAAGAGTTATACTTCGATTGGAATATGGGTACGTAACGGGTCCTGCTCTGCGAGAATATGGCGCGCGAAAAGAGAAGAAAAAAGAAGAAAAAGCAAGAAAAAGCAAGAAAAAGCAAGAAAAAGCAAGAAAAAGCAAGAAAAAGCAAGAAAAAGCAAGAAAAAGCAAGAAAAAGCAAGAAAAAGCAAGAAAAAGCAAGAAAAAGCAAGAAAAAAGCAAGAAAAAGCAAGAAAAAGCAAGAAAAAGCAAGAAAAAGCAAGAAAAAGCAAGAAGAAAAAAAGAAAAGAAAAAAGCTAATGTCGAAACCCAACCAAAGGTCATCTACAACGAGGGCTGGGGACAATTGCGCGGCACGCCGTATCCCGAAGAAAAGCTCACGCAAGTTGTTCGCCAAATTGACCCCTCGAGACTCATCAATTCAGTCAGCGGCTGGAACGACCATGGATTTGGCGACTTTTCGGTAAGCGATAGATGGCCCTCGCGACCAACAAAAAGAAAAGAAACGAAACGAAAAAAAAGAAGAAGAAAAGATGCACTAGTTTGTTCCAGGGGCCAGCGCTAATTCACCAACGCAGGACAACCACCACTACGCCAACCCCAATGCGGAACACCGTTTCACTCCATCCTCTCGTCGCCATACGATCCGAAGAGGATTGGATTCCAGGAGAATTCGGTGGAATCGGCCACACGATCGGAAGAGAGCAGTACGTTCAATGTTCAATGCAGCTCCTCAAATTCTAATACTGCCATGATATGAATGCCAAGCCAAGCCCCATTCTGACGTTTCTTTTTTTTTTTTTTTTTTTCTTTTTTAGCCTGTGGGACGTTCAACAGGCCATCGATCAGATCAACCAGACGTACGAGATCAACGACGACTTGGAATCCTACAACTATCGCGCCGGCGTACTGTTCCGGGAGTTCACGGAGCAAATCGAACGCTACGCCTGCAGCGGCGGTGTATGGACGCAGACCACCGATGTCGAGGGGAGGTGAACGGCCTGTACACGTACGATCGCCGCGTCCTTCGCCCGGACGTTGACCAGTGGAGAAACGACATTGAAGGTTTGTACAAGGCTGCCCAGAAGAGAGGCGGCGTGTCGAATGCCGTGGTTCGCGACAGCACGTCTGCTGCATCGTCACATCTCAGGAATCCAGCTCGGTTGTTCTAGTAGGGAGCACTATACTTTGGTGGCGGCGGGCATCTTCATTTTTTTTTTTCGTAAAATTGTACAAATTTGGTTAGTTACCACCCTGTTCATAACACATTCTTGTATCTTTGTATCTCGTACTTGGTAGTTTTAGTCCCTAGCTTGATGAATGAATGACGACATCTTTTTGGGACGGATTCAAGGAACCACTCGAATGTTCCGGCGGACGGCCAACCCAATCTTGGACTAGGAACAAAGCGCAGGTGAACTAGTTTGGGTTTGACTAGCTTGCTTGCTTGGCTCATTCACGGCCCCATACGAATTAGACGCTGAGATGATGGTGATATCGAGACGGTGCCGAGGTCTAGGCAGTAGCTGAGAATGGCCAAAGAGGGTTTGCCATGATGTACTAATAAAGCGACCCCTTTTCTCCCCATGTTTTCCCTTGCCTGTTTAAAACGTCTTGTTCGTCCGTAGTCGCAGTCGGCACGCCTCATTGTATTTGTTGACAACCACCAAGCAATGGCTCGCCGACATCAGGATGTGACTGTGGACTATGACGTCGTCGTCATCGGCGCCGGCATTTCTGGCATCAATTTCGCATACAGGCTGCAGGAGCGCAACCCGGAGCTGAGCTACTGCATCCTCGACGGACGGCACGAAATCGGCGGCACATGGAGCCTGTTCCAGTATCCGGGCATTCGGTCTGATTCCGATCTGCACACGTTTGGCTTCGCTTGGCGACCGTGGGAGGAGAAGCAGCCCATTGCCCAAGGCTCGCTCGTTCTCAAGTACCTCAAAGAGTCTGCCGCCGCCGAGGGCATCGACAACAAGATCAAGTTCAACCATCGGGTCGTCAGCATGGACTGGTCCTCGGCGTCGTCGACCTGGACGCTCAACGTGACGGCCGGCAACGGCAACGGCAACGGCAACGGCAACGGCAACGTCGTCTCCCTGCGCACCCGGTTCGTGCTGCTCGGCACGGGATACTACGACTACAACAAGCCGTTGGAGACCGAGATCCCCGGCATAGACAAGTTCCAAGGCACCGTCGTCCATCCCCAGTTCTGGCCCCGGATCTGGACTATACCAACAAAAATGTTGTCATTATCGGGTCCGGCGCCACCGCCATCACGCTGCTCCTAACATGGCTGACAAGGCCGCGCACACGACCATGCTGCAGCGATCGCCTTCATATATCGTCGCCCTGCCCCAAGACAACCCTCTCGACAGGGCCATCCGGTTCTCGCTCCCCGGCACGCTGGCCAAGCGACTGATTCGCTTCGAGTGGATTATGTGGGCGTTTCTTTTCGTCACCTGGTGCAAGTGGTTTCCGCGACTCGCCCGCGCCATCATCCTCCGACGAACGTCCCGCGAGCTGCCAAGGGGCACCGAGATGAAGCCTCACTTCACCCCGCGGTATAACCCCTGGGAACAGCGCATGTGTTTCTGTCCGGGCGGCGACTTCTTCCAATGCCTGCGCGCCGGCAAGGCCAGTGTGGAGACGGGCGTCATCGAGCGAGTCACGGAAAACACCATCAAGCTCGTGTCCGGCCAGGAACTGCATCCAGACATCATCGTCACTGCCACGGGGCTGAGGCTCCAGCTTGCGGGGGCATCGACATCTCTCTTGATGGCAAGCCCGTCCGCGTGTCCGACAGCTACTCGTGGAAGGGGTGCATGCTCGAGAACCTGCCCAACCTGTTCAATTCCATGGGTTACGTCGACGCGAGCTGGACGCTCGGGGCCGACGCCACCGCCCAGCTCGTCTGCCGCCTGTTGAACAAGGTCACTCGCGGCGGCTTCGCGTATATAGTGCCCCGGCTGAGCGAGGCGGAAAAGCGCAACATGGCCGAGCTGCCCTTTATGAGTCTCAATTCAACCTATGTGGACAAGGCCAAGAGTATCTTTCCCAAGGTGGGAAACAGCAAACAGTGGCTTCCGCGATCATACTACTGGAAGGATCTCACGGATGCGTGGTGGGGGACGTGCAAAGCGGGTTGGAATGGTCAAGATAGCTTTTCATCATCATCATCATCATCATCATCATCAGTCATCACCTTTGTCCATGGAGTGCCGCAATGGGTGGGTAGTAGGTATGCTACTCACACAATTCGTTCTCCGTTAACAAGGATGGTCATCATATCAAATCAGCTCGTGACCAATCAGTCCCTCCCTCGTGCTATATGGCGTGACTTTTTTTTTCTTTTTTTTTTGGTAAGTCGTCGAATAAAAACAAACCATTGATTAGATTGACACACAAATGAGGCGCTATTTGGAGGCTCAGGCAAGCAACAGGATGAAATAATGCGAAAGACTTGTTCTTGAGAGTGATCGGCCGACCACCGAAGGAGTCATTAACCTCTGACATGGAAAATAGACTGTTGAAGAGCAGAGCAGAGAAGCAGGCGCCGGATTTGATAAAAAGCCCTGATGAAGTAGAAGGTGCGTTGTAAAAGAGAGATCCCCAGAAACATCTCGCACAAAGGCATTGCCAACTTTGTTGTCGACGGTATGTTCAATGCCCATAGACCTTAGTAGAAAGTCCTGACTTTGCTTTCTGAGTTGCTCTGGATCCGCGACGCCGCTGGGAAGGTGAGATGCTTCTTTTGATCGGGTCGCAAAATCCATTGTTTGTCCGACGGTAAGGGTTGGGAAGAACAATTCTTCCTCATTATTCATGACAATTTGTCCAATATATCGACTGGTCTCGTCTGGGTTCAATTTTCCGTAATGCACGTCTACCGATATTTTTCGTAGCCTCTTCGCTTGTTTGCGAGCAAGTTGAGTAGAGTCGTGCATCGCGAGCCAGGTCGGCCCAGAACAAGCAGCATCTCGCCGGGCTTGACGCAGCCATGAGAGTTGTCCACTATTGTTTTCAAGGGTGTTTCGTGACAAGGTTCTCTCACGATTCTGGGAATTTCGAACTGTGATAAGACATTTTCGTGCATGGCGGAATCCGCCCTTCTGGCTTCGACCCGTAAATTAGTCCAGGTCACTCCTAATTCACGACGGGAAAGCCCGAGGCTTGATCCCTCTCGTGAATCTTGACCACTTCGGCCTTCACGGCCCATTCCCCGCTTGGCCCAATGTCTTATTCGCCCAAGTGGTGGATATCTTGGGCAAGGTCTGTGTCTCATCGGACAGCACACTGCCACGTTGATCGCTCATCGATTCAAAAAGACACGGAAATACAGGGCCTTGAAGTCAACTCCGTAATGGAACGAAAACTGACGTTTTGTGACCAACTTTGAAAGCAGACTACGTAAGCGGGATCCGTCTCCTTCACCTTGCAGCGGTCCTTTCATGTCGGTGGGAGCAGCTTCCTTTGCTGCTTCAGCTTCCTTTGCTGCTTCAGGACATCTGAGGCTCTTCTGCGACAGCCCGGTTCAGCCCGTTGATCCATCCAATGTTCAATGTCTACGCCATTCTAGCCATGGCAGGCAAGCAAGAAAAGACCGGCATGCGATTCGTGCCACAGGCGCAAGGTGGGTAACTCACGGCCTCTCTCCTGTTCTGAGGACGAGCTGTCTGTCACATCCGCCTGCCACGTGGCTGTCTTGTTTCTGTCCAATGGGCGAGACATGTGACCATCTATGATAGTCATGCCAACGTTTTGAGGTTAGGCCTAGGACATAGATACAGTCAGTCACTTAGAAATGCCTACCAGGTAGGAATTGCGTCGCCGGCCGGCGTCATTCTCGCTTTGCCGATATGCCGTGGCAACAAGAAGCGCGAGCGCAGGCAAAGGGTCTTCGAATGAATAGAAAGAGCTCAACATGGCGTTAATTCCATCTTGAGGACAAGAAGGCCCTCTTGTTGGAGAAGGCGATACAAAGACATGGTCCACATGGATATCACGTCAAACTAATAAGAGGTTTTCGGAGCGACCTGCGCTGTGGAGCCGATTAGTAAGTAAAACGGCATCACGTGGCCCACGGCCGGATGCGGACAGAGTACCGAGTACCGTGTTTATTCCCGTCATGTACTGTGACCTTTTTCAGCACCGAGCCGGTGGTAGTTATCGCAAACGAACGAAGTTAATTATCAGTACAGAACTGGAGCATGAGCTTCACGTTACAATGCAGCCATTCATCAATCATCTTTTGCGGAGTATAACATTATTCAAATTCATTCTATACATATAAAAAAAAAAAAGAAAAGAGAAAAATCACGCTATCTGTAAATCTACTGACCATGAACGACCTCTTTGGCACGACCATCCTCGCGCAAATTCTTGTCCTTCACAGATGGGCAGCCAGCGTACTCATTGATCTTGCGCGGAACCGCAGCCGCATCCACCTTCCCACGGCTGGTCTTGTACTCCTCCATGGTCGTGGGCGGCAAAGTCGTCGTCTCATGATGGATAGCCGCGTTGTGGTGCTTCTCGTGGACAGGCACGGTCGTGTGCACGACTTCGGGCTTGACCGTCTCCTTTTCGATCACGGGCTGAACGTGATGGTGAACGTGGTGATGGGTGCGTTCTCCGGTGACGACCGGCGCCGCCGAAGACGTGCGCTCGGTGTCATGCGTGGTTGACTTGCTGGCGAACTTGGCCGCGTCCTTGTCCAGGGTCGCCTTGACGTTGGCCTTGTCACCGTGGTCAATGGTCTTGTGATCCACGGGAAGGGCGTTGAAGGAGTGCTTCTCAGGCCTGCAGATGACATGTTAGTGTATGAGGAGTAGAGATGTGATGCGCGAATTTTGGGGGGGATGAACTGACATTACTTCTCGGTCCTTGACGGGTTGTACAATGGTCTGATGGTGATCCTGATGAACCTCCTTGTCGACGGCGGTGATGACCTCTTCGTGTTGTTTGGGGAGAACATGCTCATCTACAACGGGCTTTCGCACTTCCTCATCCACAGTCGTCTTGTGTTTCCCGTCCTGGGAGAGGAAGTTGGACACAGCTTGCTTGGCCTTCTCCATTGTGATATGTTCGTTTGTCAAGTAGCTTTGTTTTGAGTGTATTCTAAAATGTTTTTGCTGATGGAAGTTGTTACTATTGGAGATGGTAGATATGGGAGTTTGACAAGGAAGGACGTACGCATTATATATGTGAAATGTGTCGTCGACATTGTATTAGAACTTCAACCTTTTGATTTTTCTGCTCGTTGTCTTGACAGCCCACAAAACTGCTAGCTAGCTACGAGTTTGGACTCTCCCAAACTACGTCACCGGCATCGTCACCAAGCGCAACATGCTCTTCCTAGTGTTGTTAGCCGGTGAACAAAACGTCCGAGGGCAGTCGGGGTGAGTGATCGATCAAAGGGTCTGTCTGCCTGATTCCGACTTGACCATTAGTGTCTGGATGCGTAACGTCATGCCGAAGCCATGTTCGAGTCTCAAAGCTCCTGCGTCCTGCTATTTCAGCCGAGCCAAGCTCAATGAACTTGGCGCTACCTATCCATCCGGTCGTGGCGCTAGCCAGAAGGAAAACGCCCTTCCTTAACGAATTAAGCCACCATGACACCCCGTCACTTGGTAATCCAAAACGTCAAAGATTCAAAAGCTCAACTCCATTCACTAAAACTCAAATCGCGCGTCATGGATTGAACGCACGTCATAGACCCGCAGACGAAGGCATGCCGCATTGCGTGGCCCATTGACAATCACAACCATTGCGGCGCGATGCCGGTTTCGTTGAAAGAATGAGATTTTGTTCGTTTCCGGTTATTCATAGTGTCAAGATGGGATCAGCTTGGGTGAAAGCGGAAGGCCGACTTTTGCAACCAACTGCTTTTCCCGAACCGCCGATACAATTTCCGTTTTCGGCAACTTGAACACATACCTCGAAAGCGGCTCGTGAAGTCGTCTCTCTGTCGCGACCACGACCATCCCGTGCTCTTTTTTCATCAACGGGACGTCAATTAGTCGAATTAACAAATTGCAAAACTGCCGTGCATTCATCGCATCATGGTCGCTCTGCTCAAGAGGTTCCGCGAACGAATACAATGGTTTCTGAACCGTCTCCTCTCGCGCCGCCGGGCTAATAAAACTACCACCACCACTGAGTCCAAATGCCCATCTCGCCTCGAAGCAAATCACGTTGAAGAGAATCAACTGCCCGACAATCATTCATCAGCAGCAATCGTTCGCGCGCCGCCTCCCGCAGGGGGAGGAGCCCCAGCAAGCGGGATTGAACGTCGAAGAAGGCCAACATCAGACACAGACGGGCCACGATACAACAACAACAACAACATGCGATGATGGAGATCTGGACGCCGTACAGCCCGTACCCCTGCGCGAGCCGCAGCAGAAGCACGAGACTGTCGACTACACGACCCATCAACGAGCGCCTGCTGTCGTGGAGACGGTCAAGCCGCACGTACATACGGTTTACGAGATCAAGAGAACGCGGTCAATCCATTTCCACGAGCATTTCTTCCATATCCAACCTGTTGTGGAGACGCGGGAATCGGATCACAAGGCATAGAGAGATGCCATGGATTCAGACCACTCTCATCACTCATCAGTAACTTGTGAGACTCGATTTGACAGTGGAGGAAACCTTGATACCATCTCGCTTTTCTCAGTAGCTAGTACAATCTCTTGCATATTATCCAACAAGACCAATGCTGACCAGCGCTGCTCCAAGACTGCAAATTCGCCACCTAGTACGGAGGGCTCCGTAGGCTACAGATCTTGTTGAGCTTGACGCAGTGAATGAATGAATGTAACTACCTCTTTGGGACTCTTGTTGGCACTACGGAAATAATAAGCGTCATGTCACCGGATCCGACGACAACTTCTCCCCCGTAACCAAGTCGACAACTTGCCTGCTGGGATAAAGGCCCTACGAACTACTCCGTAGCCAGCCACATCATTGCGCAATTGGATGTTATCCATCCCATCAAATATTGTTCACACCAGCTGGAACCCCTGCCTGTGAAAGCCTCTCCGCCAGCAACAGGCTTGGCACCCTTGCAGCTGAAAGGCCCGAGGCCCCTCTCTCTCTCACCAGAACTACTAACTCCGTACTCACTCCGCATTCGTCTTCTTCCCGAGCGGACTGACTGCGCGGGTGGCGTGGCAGCATCCGGAAACAAGTAGACACTCGAAGCAAGAGCGTCGCAGTGGTTGTTGGTCGGTGAGAGGAAGGGGGACGTTGGTTGCGCGTCACTCTCGAGTTGCGTAGATGGAACCAGCCAGCCTATTCAGTGTCCTAAATCCCGTCTCCTTGTAATTTCAACAGCAGATCTCTCGCCAGATTATTAATCTCGCTCAGACGCCCTAATGTATCAATCAAGGGACAAACGCGATCCCGGTCCTGCCTCTCTCAAGGAAGTTGGCGACGAGCGATAGCACATTCGGCACCAACGGGTGCATCTACAACGTCGTGTCAGTCAACAAAGGAATGGACCGGAACGACTTCCCGACTCCATGAGTCCATCATTCATCAAGATCTAGAGGGGTCCATCATTTCTCTCACCTTGAACAAGGCAAACCGAGGTGCAGTCTTGACCAGGAGCGCGACCTCGGAGGCAGCATCGTACGCCATATCGCTGTAAGACACGGCCATCAAATGACCGCCGAGCGTGGGCCAAGGGTTCGCCGCGGCTGTTTCACTCAATGACACCGACGCGCTGTAAGCCAGGATACGATTGAACCACGGCGCGGCATCGCACCTCGGTGAACCTGGTCTCTGGGCGGCGCCGGCGGCAACGGCAACGGCATCGTCGGCGTCGGCACGGAGCCGTCTTTCCATTGCTGCCGCGACCGTGACGGCGAGCCATTCGTGGCGCGCCCAGAAATCCTGTGACTCGGGCTCGGCGGACTGGGCGAGCCGTCGATGCGCCGCGCACCGGCCGACGAGGTTCGCCAACACGACACATTCGGTAAATGGGCACGGTGACGCCGACGCCGACGGTGAGCTGCGGCTGTCCATGGTCTCGCGCAGGAAGCCCATGCGAGAAGAGGGTTCCTGGGCATTTTGGAAATCCGCCTCCGCCATCGGGAGACGTGTGCGAATCTAGAGTTGGTCAAACGGAGCGTCAGTTGCCTCCTGGGTGTACATATGGCCACCTTTTTTTTTTTTTTTTTTTTTTTGTGTGTGTGTCGAGAGACTCAAGACTCACTGTTTCCTCGTGAAGCACCAACGGCCGATTGTTGAGCATGCTGGACAGTCGATCCAGTACGAAGCCAGTCCACATGGTCCGCCTCTTTTCCTCGAGTTCAATCCACCCCCTGAGACTGAGACTGAGACTGAGACTGAGACGCCGCCAGGGCAGCAGCCGAAGAATGCTTACTGCTACTCCTACCGCTACCGCCACCGTTGCTGTTGCTGTTGCTGTTGCTGTTCTCATCCATGTCCAGTGCGAATAAGCGGGAAAGCTGCAGCAGCCGCAGTGCTCGCTCGGTCGTAACGAGCGCCTGCTGTTCCGGCTTACGCATGAATTCGTAGTGAGCCAGTAGGAGCCAGGCCTGGATTCGCTCGTGTTCGACGCCGTCCTGCTGAGTCTGATTCTGAGGCTGAGGCTGAGTCTGAGTCTGAGTCTGAGTCTGACCACCAACACCAACACTCGTGACACCGACACCGACACCGACACCGACACCGACTCCGGTGGCGATCCATGGCAGCCCATCCTCGCCCTGCCAATGCTTCTCGTCCAGCATGCGCCGCGTCACGGCGTACAAGGCGTCGCTCACTGCGCCGAACTGCGCCGACGCCGCTGCGGCAACGGTCCGCATCGCCAAGCGTAAGCACGCCCTGGCAGGGAGGGATTGTGCTCGCCAGCCCACGCCAGATAGCGCTGCTTGTGTATCATGGGGAAGATGTGGTGAACTCTCTCAAAGTAGAGCAGGTCTCTGAGAAGGCCATGCATGGTTGTTGGGTGGGAGACTGGGTGTCAGCTTTCCACCCGGCTTCGCTCCTCGTCGAGAAGAGAGAAAGGAGAGGAGGAGGAGGAGGAGGAGGAGAAGAAGGAGTGACTTACAGTTCGGCTCGCATAAGATCAGACATGTTCAGCATGTTCAGTTCTCCGTCGCCCGGACAAGTTCTTGGGGGCGATGGCGGCGTGATTGGGCCGAATGGCACGTCGCTGCTCGCCGTGAAAGCATCCAATGCATCCGGTGATGGGAACATGCCATGGCCATGCCATTCCATGTAAAAGTCCGACATGGCGGCATCGTCTGAAGCATGTGTGAACCTGTCCATGACCGAATATGGATGTAGCTCGTTGAACGAGCCCCCTTCTGCCTCTGCCTCTGCCTCTGCCTCTGCCTCTGCCTCTGGTGTGATTTCTGTGCGCGCAACATGACCATGACCATGACCGCCGTTGTCGTCGTTCTTGGACACCTTGTTTTGGTTGACAAGGCGTCGCTCCAACATTGCTGCGTGTAGATAGTTTGTCAGTAAGTAGCAGCAAGGAACACATGATGAGAGAAGCACCAAATGCTCCAGCTTCAAACTCACCGACTCTGGATCGGAGGTCTTTCAATTGTCCCTTCCTAGGGCCTCTCTGTGATCTCTTGTCGACGACGACACAATCGACGCCAGCTTCGGCACATATGCCACACTGGGGACGGACCCGATCGCATCGAGCTTTTCGCCTGCGACATTCCTCGCATGCCAGGCCAGGCTGCTGCCTCGTTCTCGCTGTCTTCACCATCGATTTCAACGCTGCACTGTCCACAGCGGCGGCTTCTGCGCTCAAAGCTTCCATGATTCTGTCCATGGTCGTATGTCTTGTCTGGTCTTATACTCCGTACTCGCTACTATCCGCATCTCCAAGTGCCCTTCATCGGTACCCAAGACTTGCAGCTGCACAAGGCTCGCCATTGTCACACGTCATAAAGTAAGCCCTGCTGCTGTCTCACATGAAAAGTGAATTGATCCGCCTTTTCTGCGAGGTAGTACAGAGTCCAGACGGACATCGACAACTGAGGGGTCATGATTCATGAAGCACGTTTGCCAAGGTTTCACGGCATCCACGGTTCGTCTCAAAGCAGACGATCAACAAGGGACAAAGGTATAGTGGGAAGTGATACTGGAACGTGAGATTCACGGGGTGTCTTGGGGTCATAGTAGCACACGATCTTGTATCTGAATATGTACTACTTACGTCTGATCTCTCTTCAACAACGCAAGAATCCACTTCTTTGCCAGACTTGCAAATACTTCTTCACAACGTCATCGCTCACGGGCCGGACGCATCTCAACGTAGCCGAATGATCCCTGGCTTTATCTGTGGCCATTGTTACCCCCCACAAGACATGTGCTCGAATTTGTGCTCGAAGAAATCAAGGGCTTTCGCCGCCGGGTTGTCCCAGGGATCCTCGCCCGGATACATCTGCACCCTTCTCAGCCAATCCTTCAGAGGCACGATGCCCTTTGCGGAATTCCGAGTGCCTCCGATACAACCCCACCATTTCCTTCCACTCCTTCGAACTGGATTGTCCACGTGATAGACAGCATGGCAGTCGAATGCTTCGTTTCTCAAGAGCAAATCTGCCAGGGACGCTGAAGCCTCCTCGAGCGGGAGCCATGAGAGCACACCGTCTACTGCCGGGAAAGATCGCAGTGTCTGCGCCGACTTGAACAGGAACCCAAGCACCTCCATGTGATTCCAGTATCCCGTTCTCGTGGACCCCGACAATTGTCCCAGGCGCACCGTCATGGCGCGAAACTGATCTGGGTGACGGCCTAGAGTCTCTTGAAGGATGCGCTCACATATCATTTTGGCCCTGCCATAACCGTTTGGGA
Source organism: Epichloe gansuensis (assembly GCA_023658505.1). Taxonomy (NCBI): domain Eukaryota; kingdom Fungi; phylum Ascomycota; class Sordariomycetes; order Hypocreales; family Clavicipitaceae; genus Epichloe; species Epichloe gansuensis. The sequence goes on from CP098283.1 coordinate 557,478, forward strand.
GAGCACTTTCCACGTCCAGTGCTTCTTCGGGGACATCGGTATCGCCACCATGGGCCAATGGGTATCTCCCGACGGCTGACAGTGACGAAATGAATTGGAAGGTGATTTTGAAACTGGAGTCTCCGTCATCTTGGCGGCGCCGCGCCGACGCACCAGCTGCAAGATCCACAAGATTGCGCATTGTTGTAAGTTGTGGCTCGTTTTGCTTCAGGGTGCGGAGCCCATTGACGGGGAATGCATTGTGAACGATGTGAGTCACAGTACGCCGGAGTTTCTCGTACCAATCTTTGGTCAGTCCGAGCATTGTTTTGGAAGAGTCTGCTTCAAGCACCCGTAACTTGAGCAGCATCTTCTCGTCGAGGTTGATGCCCTTCGATTCGAGGGCTTGGATTTGACGCGTCAAAGGGTCACGATTTTCTGTACGAAGTCCAGAACGGTTCAAGCAATATATCGTATGAACTGATTCGAGACCAGCCAGGTGTGTCAGAATGTGACTGCCAAGGCTGCCGGTCGCCCCCGTGATGAGGATGCATGCACCCGCATTGACACTGGCATGGACATGCTTTGTAGGCGACCCTGACTCTGAGCATCTGGGTATTGAGAAGTCCCGGATTCTGTTGGCAACATACTCGTCCGCTGTGGCTTTCAGAGCTCCAAGTTCTTCGTCAGGCAAGTAGTCATGGCGCTTCGTCGTAGCATCCGAGCCTTGCAAGTCCGTGAACGGCCGTCCAACATCTCTGCGTCGGCCGCCAATGCAATCAAGACCCTCTGCACTCGAACCTCGGGCAGCTTTCCATCAGTCCATTCAACTTGCTTGTAACCCGCGTTCAAAAGTTCCGTCTTCCATTGCTCTTCGTCCACGATGGCGTGAGTCCTGCCATCGTCGAATGCCCACCAGCCTTCCAACGTTCCCCAGACAACATCAACCCAATGCAAAGTTTCCATCATCTCAAGCATCATGAGGAACCCATCTGGCCTCAGAAACTTGAGAATATTTGCTGTTGAAGCCTCCAGAGAATGGGTTGCATGAACAGCATTGCTGGCTATAACAATGTGCTGGGAGCCGAATAGATCAGCATCAGACGGCGGCTTCTCAATATCATGCACATCAAACTTCATGAACGAGTATTGCTTAAACTTCCTCTTGGCTTGGGCAACTAGTGACGGAGAAATATCGGTAAAGGTATACTCGACAGGTATCCCTAGTTCTGCGAGTACTGGAACAAGGACCTTCGTAGTTCCGCCCGTGCCCGCTCCCATTTCTAAAATTTTAATCTTCGCTGGGCTGTAAGGCGAGAGTCGCATTTTCGAGACTAGTCTTGCGAGGAAATCTGCCATTTGTTCGAAGTAAAGTTTGTTAAAAGGCAAGTCTCCATAGAAATTGGCTACTAGGTCCCGGTTCTTGGCATCTCCAAATATTAGTTGCGGGCCATCCGTATTGCCCGACAACACGTCTGCCATTCTAGATCCAACATTATATGTAAGCTGGTGTGCTGACGTGTTATCAGAGTGATGCCGGATGAGGTCCTCTAGAATTTTCTCAGCACTTTGTGACGGCAAAGGGATGCCTGTGCGTGTCATCACATCGCCGTCGACATTGATGATTCGCGTTTCTTCCAACATTTTGTAAAGATGCTCGTGGAATCTCTGATGCCTTTCAACACAAGGCACTGGTTGAAGTGCTTGTCCAGGTTGAGCGGCCTCCAGATCGCAACCCAGCTTCTTGAACGCTTCGATGGTCAGCACCAAGCATAGCCTAGTCTGCCCTTGAGATACGCCATTGAGGTATCCGGAGCACCCGTATACCTTCAGAAGATGATCTGTGCGTGCTTTTGACTCGTGAAACGCTTCAAGAACAGCAGCAGCGGGCATTTCGACCACTTCATCAGCGTGTCTACTTGTACCTGGGAATTCTGGCTCTTCTAGCACAGAATTGGGAGTTGTTGGGGTTCCAGCATCGAAGGGGACGGAGAATTCTCTGATGATGGTTCCGAGTGTTCAGATACCTGATCTCCATCATGCGAGCCAAGTGTTGCGCCGAGAAAGTCCAGTATCCCTGGAGCATCGACAATACTGACAAGTTGTGATTGCTCCAATACACAATGGAAGGTTCTCGCTACTTCGCGTGCCATTTCCATGCCCATGAGAGAGTCGATGCCAATATCTGCAAGCGTATCTGTTGTCTTGATTTCCTCTGGTTCGAGGCCTGAAATATCCGCCAATACAGGCAAAAGCCGTGCCCATATATCCGCCTTTGAGTCTTTCTTGCCTTTGCCAGCCAAGTTCTGTGAACCTATTGTCGAAGTCGACGGTTTCGTGAGGTGACGGCCGTCATGAGCCTCATCAGAGATGAAAACGGATGTGGCGGCAGACATAAGAGTACGCTGTGAGCCAGCTGATGAGTTCAAAGACGAAACGAATGGTGGGAGCTCGAGATACCCGCAAGACATCTTTCTCTGCGTCTTCTATTAGCGATCGAGATTGAATGAAGCGCCTCGAAGCTTCAGCTACACCAAGAGATGGCTTCAAAGCAAATTGGGTGCCACACTAACCTCGACAAGGGCATATACCGCACCCCGAGTATAGCTTCTTCGAGCAGCCCAGACTCTGAATCAAACACAAATATGTCCGTAATGAAAGATTTGTCCGAATGCGTGTATGTATGCTGTGCCAATACGTGCCATTCCCTGGTGCGATCGAACCCGTGTAGTCCTTCGGTCATCTTGTGGATCAGTTCTGGTGACCTTATCCACTCCTCGACGCCTGTGGAAGCATAGATATGATCGGTTCGACTTTTTCCATCCGTGGACATACAATTTGCCCAAACAGAAGCAACTTGGAAAAAGCCGTCTCCTAGAGCATAGTCAGGCCATCCGAGAGATGAGCGGCTCCCTACTAGCTTCCCAGCCGATTCGTTGCGTCTCCCACTATCTTCTTCAAGTTTTGATATCTTCGGCCGTAGTCTACAGTTCCCGAGAAAATTTTGTAAACGTTTTGGCCCTGAATAACTTCGTCGGCATCATTGCCGGCTTCCAGCGCTTGTACACATCGCTCGTGTGTAATCAAGCGGCCAAGTCTGTTAAATTCTGCCCGGGAGCGAACATGATCAATGCTTTGGAAACAAATTTGGCCAGTCAGATGCAGAATTTCATCGCCTTTGTCATTTTCGCTGACAAAGGCAAAATCCCAACCATGGCATTGAGACTCGAGGCGTTCGCAAATAAGGAAGATGCCTGCGGTGTGGTCAGTAGTAATGAGACCTTTGCTTTCGACATTTCGGATTTGCGGACAAAGGTTCGTGTTCTCTGCGACTTCAGGCTCAATAGTGGCTGCAGCCTGAACTGCGATGCTAATGTGAAATGTTAGAGGGCAAGACTTTGTCTTCTTGTTGAGCAGATAATCTTCGTTGGCGTCTACATATTCTTTGACAGTGGTGTTTATGCGAAACCGACACTTTGTTCCCGAACTGCCTGAAAACCCCAGAAAGTCAAACAAAGTTTTCGGCATGACATGAGCGTCAGTTTCGCCACCTTGAGATAAAGTAGCGTCAACTACAGGTAGTGGAGGGTCTTAAATGGCAGCCAGTGTCCATGTTTCTCAAACTGATATGGAGGCAGTATCACTGGACTGTAGTGATACGTTTGACGACTCGAATGAGGCCAGAAAGAGCATGGTAAACCGGCTCTCCATAAGCCAAGTGTCGCTTCAGTAAGTCTTTGCAAGCCACAGAGGGTATCGGCGATGCTGATAGACTGAAAGTGGGAGCCTTGTGGTCGGTTGAGGGCATTATACGCCATCGAAGTAACGGTAGAGTTGGAGCCAGCTTCTAGCCAAATTGCTTCCGGATACTGCTTTGCAAGTCTTTGAACAGCCTGATGAAAATAGACTGGTTCTCTCATGTGCTCTGCGATATAGAGTCCGTTCAGCGCATTACTTTGATGTTCCCTGGTCGCTCTTTCCAAGGGAATATTGGCCTTGCCAAAGCTCAGAGTATGGCCGAGAGCTCTCAACTTTTCACTCAGCTTCTCAACAAACGAAGAATGGAACGCGTTAGTTACGTCAAGACGCTTGTACTTGATATTCAAAGTAGCGTGCTCCCGGCTTGAGATTGTTTCCAAAAGTAATTTACTCCCGCGGAAGATCCAGCCAGCGTGAAACTCCTTGGGCCATTGTAGCACGCTACTGTTACGTGGTCGCCGCTTCTGCCTTTCCCAAGGCATGCGTTTGATTCCTCGAGTAGACTCTCGATGTGTGCCAAGTCTGCTTCAATAGCAATCATGGCCCCTTTCTCCACGCCCCAACTGTCGCGAATTATTTTTGATCTTCCATATATCATTCTCAACGCACTTGCCAAGTCCAGCGTGCCGGAAACACAGAGCGCAGTGAGCTCACCGAACGAGTGGCCGACGAGAGCTGTCGCTTCAACACCACAGTCAAGCCAGCTCATGGCACATGAATACTGCATGGCGAAGAGAAGCGGCTGCAGTACTGAGGAGTCGTCTATGTCATCGCGCTGGAATATCGCGGGGTAGATGCTTGCTGCTCCAATCGACTTGCATGCATCGTCGCAGCGATCCAGGTGATACTTGAGAACGGTGGCTCTCTCAAACACTTGTCGGTCGAGACCGATGAACTTGGATACTTGTCCTCCAAAACACAAGATGACGGGGCGCAAACGCGGGACAGGATTCGTTTTGAAGGAGCTCAAGCTTTGCTCCAACTCATTCGTGGACTTGAAGCTGAATATTAGGGCCCTCCCGAGAGACCAATTTGATTGTCGATTCAGATTGAATGCCAAGTCATCAAGATTCATCTTTGCCCCTGAAGCTTGAGTCTTTCTAATAAAATCACGCAGTCGTAGTGTATAGGCAGTAATACTCTTCTCGTCCAGGCCGGTCAGATACACTGGATGCATCAAACGATGTGAAAATGGAGGCTCATCAATTGCATTGATTTTGCCCATTTTCAAGGCCAGGATGGGTGCCTGCTCAACTACCATAGAGGCGTTGGATCCAGCCGCTCCGTAATTGTTGATCAGGGCAATCTTATTATTTTCACTCCAGGGAATTGCGTCTGTCGTGATTTCCATATTGTCTGATGGGGCAGCCTTGATGGCAGGATTAATGCATGTAAAGCTGGCTTGTGGAGGAATATAGGCTCCGTGCATCATGAGCAGGACTTTGATCAGTGCCACGACACCGGAAGCTCCTCGGTGTGCCCAATGAGGCCCTTTACAGATCCTATTTGTAGTGGCTTGAGTCCATCGCGAACAGATCCTCCGAGCACTTGGCGAATGCTGTCATACTCTATCGGGTCCCCTACGGGGTGCCTGTCCCATGTGCCTCCACGAACGACACATCTTTGGGGTCCAGACCTGACTTCAGCACTACCGCTCGAAAGACCTCTGTGAGCGACGATGAGTTGGGAACAAATATGGGGGTAGTATTCAAGTTTTGGTTGATGAATGTCGCCTTGATCACGCCCAAGACTTGGTCCCCGTCGTCGACGGCCTTGGACAGCTTCTTTAGAAAAACAGCACCGATGGCTTCTCCGCGACAATAACCATCAGCCTCTGCGTCGAACGGCTTACACTGCCCCGTTGGACTGAGGAAAGACCCTGCAGCAAGGTTCTGGAAGAACATGGGCGTGCTGTAAACATTTGTCCCGCCGGCCAAAGCAGCCGTGCAGTCGCCGCTCAAGATGGCGCGGCAGGCCAGGTCAATGGCAACCGTTGATGCAGAGCATGCAGTGTCGACCGTCATACCTGGACCAGTCCAGCCAAAGAAGTGGCTGACTTTGCCTGCAATATAGCTTCTCAAAGCACCTGTTGCCGAGAAGGCCGTTGGAGAGGTGTGGGAGATGTTGTTCTCATAATCGTTGGCAACGACACCTATATAGCACCCAATACGGGCATCCGGTCTCTTCCAATGGTAATAACCTGACTGAGAGACAGCTTGGTACGCCATCTGCAGCATCAATCGTTGTTGGGGTCCATGTGAAGAGCCTCGCGAGAGACTTCCTAAAGAACTTGTAATCGAACGCATCGTGGTTATTTATGCAGTTGCCATGCCATTTCTTCTGCTCATCCCCGTTTTCTTTGGGTCGGAAAACTGTCTCCATAGAGAATCGATCGTTGGGCAACAATTCGCGATGCTGTGATTGACCGCGCAAAGGTTTTCCCAATAATTCTGCAGGTCCTCCGCCCCAGCTACGTTGCATGACATCCCAATGACTGCGACATCATCCTCAGCAATGACGTGTTTGCACTCAATATTCTCTCTATTTTCAAGAGCTTGCAGGCTTCTCTCAAGGCCGAAACGGGTTATTTGGCTGCCGAGTCTGCGTAACAACGTGGGAGGGACGCATCTCTCTGGTCCAAACTCGATAAGTTTGGATTGCCGATCCTGTAACGATGCAGTGACCGCAGACCTGAACGTCTTGATCCAGTTAAACTGTTGCACGAGGAAGGCTCGCGAAGCTACTTCTATAAGATTTTCCTGTCCGGCTAGAACGTATTCAGAGTTGACACGTGTGGGCAACACGAGGAGAGAAGAGTCAGGTAGTTGAAATGCAGGTGACTCTTGGCAGTATCGAAAGAAATCTTTAAGGTCCTTCCTATAAAGACCGTCAGCATGGAAGCGTCCATGGAATTCGACCTCATTTGTTGTCATCCCGGCCCTTTGTAGGCCGTCTTTGAGCCAGCCATGCCGCGAGATGATGTCGTTATAGTAGCTCGATTATCATCGTAAAGCACAGAAGCATATGCCTATGGAGCAAATTATTAGAACGGCAAACATCTTGACGTTTAATCTCATCATACTCGGCACTCACCTCTGGGAATTTGGCCAGCGTTTCTTGCAGAAAAGATGATGATTGACCCCTTTCCAAGATGCTATCAACGATTTTGAGGGTCCGGCACTGTCCCACGCATCTTCTGCGTCAGATAATGCCCCGAGCACAAATATCGTGCGAATCACGACCGAGGCATGATGAGAAAACTGCGTCCACGTGGCGCTTGACGATACTACGATTGAGCTGAACACACCGAGGCAGCAGCCAACCGTTTCTGTAAAGAGACGGGATGGGACGAAAAATGCCTTCCCGTCCTCGAGGCCCGACGCTGTCAATGAGTCCAGATATTGTAGATACTCAACAAGCTGTGCTATGACGACTAGCGGTCCAAGAATGGCGTTGGGGAGGGCGGCAACGCTCAGATTTGGCGGCAACAGCCCCGATCGAAGCCATTCGACCAGCTGCTTTACATGGGCTAGCGCCGGAGTCAGCTGCAACTTTGGGATGGCTTCACATAGTGAAGCCCAGAAATGCTCAATTTCCTCGATGGCATGAACAGCCCATTGACTGGCACCATCTTGCTTTGCGAATTTGATTATGCGGCTGAAATACGGCTCATCAAGAGACATGATTCCGGGCCCGAACACGAGAAGAGTCCTATGAGTCGCCATGTTCTAGACGTGATACCGTACGCGCCACTGTAGATGAGACGTTGTTGAATGTGATGAGTCTGTGTGCCACAAGATACGCTCTCAACGATGATGCAGTTTTTGAGGGTAACATGACAGACACGGCATGCTGTTATTATGCGCTTTTGAGGAAAACTCCCAGTTATTTCAGCAGGTAGCACAGCGGCGAGAAAGTACGCACATCCGGAGTAACATTTACAACGGAGCGACACAGTGCTTCAGTATGCAGGATCCCGGACTTTGGATGAGCAAAATATCCGTCCATTGTGACTAGCCTCTGGGCACTGCCTGGGTTGTGTGACACACTTACACCGGAGTTTCATTGCGTCGGTCAGATTCTTTTTGGAACATCAATGCTGAGAACTCCGTTGCCTGTCAGGTAAGTTGTCAGCGCGTCGCGACACGATGTAGACAATTTAAGAAAACTCCGAGGTCCGCCCACTGAAGTTCAGGAATCGAGATAAGCCCGTACCACCCAAGGGTACTCGTGGCAGTTATCTCGCAGTCAGCTTAGTGCTTCCGTCCGTTGCGCCGACCATAGCTCAAAAGCTCTTAAACATAGGCTCGAGAGATCGGTTCGCACTTCTGCCATCTCTATGAACCCCAGCGCAACCCATAACTCGAGCTCTTCATTTCTTGAGGACAACATCGAACAGCTGAAGTAGACATGATGGGTAGCCTCGACGAGCCAACCGAAAATGCCTGGGCTTCGGAACCGATAGCCATTGTTGGCATGAGTTCCAAGTTCGCAGGAGAGGCAACCAATACCGAAAACCTCTGGAGCATGATTTCCCAAGGACGCAGCGGCTGGACGCCATTCCCAGCTTCTAGATTCCGAGCCAAAGGGATATACCACCCAAATAATGAGAAACTTGATACCGTGAGATTCCCTTTGCCTTTGCAGTCCTGTGAAAGCAGAACTCAGCTTATACATCAGGCAGACTCACGTCAAAGGAGCGCACTTTTTGCAAGAGGACGTCGGTCTGTTTGACGCGGCATTTTTAATTACTCGAGTGAAACAGCGTCGGCAAGTACGCCCGTGAATTGTGTGACCGTCTCTTACTTACGAGGACCCTTTATTTATTGTTGCTTCTTCTAGTCACTTGACCCTCAGTATCGACTGCAGCTAGAGTCCGTTTATGAAGCTATAGAGAACGGTTAGTTTGGGGGATAAACCTATTCCTATTTCAGTTTTCGGCTTCGTTAATGCGTTCGTTCAGCGGGATTGCCATTGGCCCAAATCGCGGGCTCAAATACTTCAGTATTTACGGGAGTCTTTGTACATGATTATAGAGATGGCTTACTCCGTGACGCCGACAATCTCCCCAGATTAATGTCGACTGGTACTGGCGTGCCAATGATGTCGAATCGCATCTCACACTTTTTCGACTTCCGGGGTGCAAGCATGACTATTGAAACAGCTTGCTCTTCTGGCATGGTCGCAATGCACCAAGGCATCCAGAGTTTGAGAACAGGAGAGGCGGACATGGCAATCGTGGGTGGTGCCAATCTCACTCTCAACCCAGACATGTTCAAGGCCTTGGCGTCTTCAGGGTACGTCTAGGACGCGTGCGGCACTTGACGTGCTGATCTTCTCGGACAAATGCTCACAACCCGACCAGGTTTCTCTCCGGCGATGGCAAGTCGTATGCATTCGATTCTCGGGCAGACGGGTACGGGCGTGGCGAAGGTGTTGCCACAATTGTCATCAAGCGACTGCGGGACGCGTTGAATGACGGAGATGCCATTCGAGCCGTGATTCGCGAGTCCCTGCTTAATCAAGACGGCAAAACAGACACCATCACAGCTCCAAGTCTAGAGGCGCAGCAAGCCTTGATCAGGGGCTGCTATCGAAAAGCCGGCCTGGATCCGCGAGACACGCAGTATTTCGAGGCACATGGAACGGGCACCCAAGCTGGAGACACTGTCGAGGCAAGGGCCATGGCAACCGTCTTTGCGGCTAACCGCCAACCACTGCTCATCGGGTCCGTCAAGACGAATCTTGGCCATACGGAAGCTGCAAGTGGACTGGCGAGCATTATCAAAACCGTCCTTGCTCTAGAGAGAGCCACGATCCCACCGTCGATCAATTTTGAGAAGCCAAACCCAAAACTCGCTCTGGACGAATGGAATCTCAAGCTGGTCAGGGGATTAGAAAAGTGGCCATCGAGCCTAGTCAGACGAGCCTCGATCAACAACTTTGGATACGGAGGGACAAATGCACATCTTATCGTAGAAGACGCCACCTCGTGGACTCGGACTAAATCACGCGGGGGCGATTCTCTTACAACTTCTCCATTCACCCCATTGAACTCCAAGGTGTTCGTTCTCAGTGGAAAAGACGAACAAGCCTGCCAAAGGATCGTTTCAAATCTCGCAGACTACCTGGATCAGCATGCGTCATCGTTCAAGTCGGAAAATAACCCCATCTTGGACAGTCTGGCCTACACGATTGGCCAACGCAGAAGTCGGTTCCCATGGACGGCAGCGCATCCAGTCCATACCACTGATGGAAATGACACGGTCGTTCAAACACTTCGGTCGCCAAAGTTTAAGCCTGCTCGAGGTTCGCGGAAGCCAAGGATCGGCATGGTGTTTACCGGCCAAGGGGCGCAATGGTATGCCATGGGTAGAGAGCTTGGCGAATCGTATCCGGTGTACAGGGCGTCGATGCAACTAGCGGAGGATTATCTGAAGGAGTTCGGTGCCGGATGGTCATTGTCAGAGGAACTCTTGCGCGACGCTCAGGATTCCCGCGTCAGCGAAGTCGGCCTCGCCACCCCGACATGTGTCGCCGTGCAAATATCTCTCGTCAACTTGCTGCGGGACTGGGGCGTCACCCCGCGGCAGTCACAGGCCACTCCAGTGGAGAGATCGCTGCAGCGTACGCCGCCGGGGCGCTGAGCTACAGGGCCGCAATGGCCTTTGCCTACTACCGCGCTGTTCTTGCTGCCGACAAAACCCTGCCGGGGCGACGGCCAGCCGCTGGCGGCATGATTGCCCTTGGCCTCGGGCTGGACGACGCAGAATCCTACATCACACGCCTGGCGACGCACGGCAAGGCTGTGGTGGCATGCATCAACAGTCCATCCAGCACGACCATCGCCGGCGATGAAGCTGCAATCACGGAACTGGAGGAGCTCGCCACTGCGACTGGCGTCTTCGCTCGCCGCCTCAAAGTTGACACCGCCTGGCATTCCCACCACATGATTCCCGTTGCGGAGGTGTACGTCGAGGCACTTGAGCGAATCGACGACAAGAAACATGACGCAACATCACACGGCCCAGTACTCTTTTCTTCGCCAGTCACTGGGGTCGTATAGATGACCTCGGGCAGATTGCGAGCCCGGGTCACTGGGCTGAGAGCCTGGTTCGGCCTGTGCAGTTTGTCAAAGCCTTCACTGACATGGTCATTGGCAACACGGGCTCTTCTGCCTCCAACGTGGATGTGGTCATGGAGATTGGCCCCCATACCGCATTAGGGGGCCTATTCAGCAGATTCTCGCCCTTCCAGAGTTCAAAGACATCAAGATCCCGTACTGCGGCAGCCTTGTTCGCTACACAGATGCACGAGAAAGCATGCAGGCACTGGCTGCCAACTTGTTGCGGCAAGGATATCCTGTGAATGTCGACGCCGTAAACTTTCCCTGGACAAAGGCGCGGGGACCGAGATATTGACCAATCTTCCATCGTACCCATGGAACCACCAGGTGAAGCACTGGCTCGAGCCGAGATTCAACAAGGCACTTCGTGAGCGACTGCACCCGCCTCATGATATCCTTGGCTCGCTCGTAGAGGGTCAAATCCCGAGACACCTTCTTGGAGACATACTCTTCGAATATCCGAGTCTCCATGGACAAGAGATCACTCCATTCAATCCAGCATTGTTTATCCGGCCGCCGGTTATATCTGTCTTGCTATAGAGGCATTGAAACAACTTGCAACGATGAAACAGCCCGATACATATGGGGCCATCAAGTCTCGGGCTACAGACTCAGAGATGTTGACTTTCTTCGGGCCCTCATCATACCGGACACATCAAGCGGCGTAGAGATCCAAACGAGCTTACGGTTAGTGGGCGCCAAAGACATTGCCCTTCGAGGTTGGACACTGTTTGAGGTCTGGACCGTCACGCCAGACAACCAGTGGACCCAGCACGCCAAGGGGTTGATCATTGCTCAAGTGCAGCATGACACGTACTTCGAGGAGAGAAGAGCAGAACATGGGGTCGAAATGGAAGGTTACACGCGTCGCATTCTTCCTGCTGACTTGTTCTCCAACCTGCGAGCGCTCGGTATCGGCCATGGTCCCATGTTTCAAAACATGACAAGCATTTCGCAGTCGGGCTCAGCAATGAGAAGTGTCGTCACCATGAGCGTTCCAGATACTTCGATACAGAATGATCTTCCTCGTGACCATGTTCTGCACCCCGTCACTTTAGATTCCATCATCACCTCGCCCTACTCAGCCGTCCCAGGAGCCACCTCTCAACAAGGTTCTTCCAAGGTTCCCCGCTCAGTGGCTAGCTTCTGGGTGTCGAGCAAGATCAGCAACAAAGCTGGGCATGTTCTCAAGGCGGACTCAGTGCTCAAGCGAGACGACAGTGACGGAATGACAGCTGACGTGATAGTCTTCAATGACGACAACGGCGAAGTCATGCTGGAAATGGCGGACTTCACGTATCAATCTCTTGGTCGGAACGTTTCGGCTCGGCAAGATGAGCCTTGGGAGAGGAGATGTACAACAAAATAGACTGGTCACTGGATATTTCCTTCAAATCCCCAGCCACTTTAGCTCTTGTCAATGAACAAATTGGGCTGCTCAATCATGCTTTGGATGGCGCGTTGGCCAGAGATGTTTGGAGAGTCTGTGTATATTTCATCAGACAGGCGTTGCGAGTGTTGGAACCACACAGAATGAACCACGCAGCTCCTCCACATTACATCAAATACCACACATGGATGCAAAACATAATTCAGCAGGCGGCCTGCAATGGGCTGACGGACGACAGCGGCAGATGGCTTGCTGACACAGAGGCGGAAGTTCTCGTCCGAATCGAGCACGTATCCAAGGCCAGTGTACTTGGCGAAACGATTTGTCGACTTGGGTTTCATTTGCCGGAAGTCCTGATCGGTCAGGCGCCCGTGACAGACCATTCGCCTGGTTTGTATCATGATTCTAAGAGAGACACATTGGCTGCCGCACAACTGGCTACTCTCCTGCGACATTTGGTGCATAAAAACCCTCGGGCTCGAATTTTGGAGATAGGCGCTGGTCCCAGCGACATGACACGCCATGCGCTCGATGCATTGCAGACGCCCGATGCGGGTGGTCCACACGCCTCTCTGTATCATTACACAGAAGTATCTGCGGACAATCTAAAGAATGCACAAGAAAGCTTCAGGGCGTGGGATGACATCCTCTCCTTTGATACGCTCGATATCGAGCGAGACCCGTCCGCACAAGGTTTCGCAACCGGATTCTACGACATTGTAATCGCTTCTCGTGCGATTCACTTGACTAGGAATATAACGCAATCTCTGGAAAATGTAAAATGTCTGTTGAAGCCCGCAGGAACGCTTCTTTTGGTCGAAGATGAGCCGGGCCAAATCGATGTCGGATTCATCAACGGCCTGTTTCCTGCTTGGTGGCTTGGTGAGGAACCTGGGAGGCAGAGTAGTCCACTGTTGAGTACTTCCTCTTGGGATGAATGCCTTCGTCATGCTGGTTTCGAAGGAGCGGAGGTTGGACTGCCCGGCAGAGCAGGCAAGGAACCTTTCTCTCCTGCCGTCATAATGTCCACTGTAACAATCCGTCCGGCAACCAAGGACACCGTGAATATTGGAGACTTGGTTATTGTCAAAAGCTGCAAGACTGGTTCGCCCCCTTCATCCTGGCTGGAAAGTCTTCAGAAAGTCGTCGCCGACCGTGTTGGAAGCGACACCAAGGTCTTGCCTGTTGTGCAAGAGCTTGAATCCGACTCTGTATCTCCTGGTTGGTACCAAGGAAAACTCTGCATCTTTATTGGAGAGGTCAGCGATCCCATCTTATATGATCTGGATACGGCGTCTCTGAACGGCATTCGGGCTATGAGCGCCGGCAGCAAGGGGTTGCTTTGGGTAACACGTGGCGGTGCCGTCGATTGCGAAAGGCCGGAGATGAGCCTTGCTCAAGGGTTCGTCCGCACGTTGCGCAACGAATATGTCGGCCGCACAGTGGCAACATTGGACCTCGATCCCAAGAGGGCGTTGTGGTCTGACGTTGACATATCTGTTATGGCCGATGTGCTACAAAATGTGTTTTGAAATCCGAGGACATAGTCACGGGTGAAAAGAGCCCTGCCGAGCTTGAGTATGCCGAGCGAGATGGTATCATTTTAGTTCCACGAGTCTTTCATGATGTTCAAAAAATGAGAAATTCTCATCCATTTCTACGGGGCGGTCTGCAAAGGGCGAGTGCACACCATGAGCCATTTCATCAACCAGATCGGCCTCTATGCTGGCACCAGGAGTCTATGCTGTTTGGCGATGATGAATCCGCCCAACTCACACATCATGTACCGCCTCCCAGATCTATTGAAGTCGACCCGAAAGCGTACGGTGCCAGTCTTGGCACGAGTGGTGGTCAAGTCACTGGTTTGGAATGTGCAGGCATCATAGCACGCGTCGGGAGCGAAGCAGCTGCACAAGGCTTCGCAGTTGGCGACCGCGTCATTTGCATCCTGAGCCAATTCTCGTTCCCAAGTCTCGCTATAGTCGATTGGACGGCAACGACGAAGATACCAAATGAGCTGCAATTCGAAGAGGCGGCATCCCTCCCCTTGGCCTTCCTCACAGCATATTACTCCCTCACAGAGATTGCAAATTTGCGTGACACGCACTCTGTTCTGATACACGATGCTGCTGGCCATGTTGGACAGGCCGCGATGATACTTTCACAACACGTTGGGGCGGAAGTATACGCCACGGTAGGCACACCTCAGGAACGTGAATTCATCAGACAAGCGTTCAAGATTCCAAGCGATCGTGTACTCGATAATCGCGATTCGTCGTTTGCCAAAGCCATACTGAAACTCACTCAAAGCCGAGGGGTAGACGTGGTCATCAACTCCCTCGATGGTCCCCGTTTGCAGGAAAGCTTCAATCTTGTGGCGGCATTCGGACATTTTATCGAGGTTGGGGACCATACTTTGGCGACGAACAACAATCTGGAAATGGCACCGTTTGCACGGTCCGTATCCTTTTCAAGCATTGATCCTTTCGATTTGCTCAAGCACAGAGGCCATGACGTCCATCGGTGTCTTGGGCAGGTAGTGAGTCTTTTCAAGGCTGGTGCTGTCAAACCTTTGCGGCCGATTATAAAACACCCCATCTCCAATTTGACTCAGGCGATCCGCTCAATGCAGGTCCAACCCCAACCACACGTGGGCAAGATTGTCTTGTCCGTTCCCCTGGGGAGATTGTGCGCATGTTGCCTCGCAGAATCACAGCAAAGCTGTCGCCTGACGCGTCGTACCTAATTGTAGGCGGCAACGGCGGATTGGGCCAATCGGTTGCGCACTGGCTGGTTTCCCGTGGCGCGAAATACCTCGTTCTGCTATCACGCAGCGCGAGGAGCAGCAAAAGACGAGCGCATTGGCAGAGGAGCTGCGAAAAGCTGGGTGCCGTGAAGTCTTACCAGTGAGCTGCGACGTCGCCGATGAGGATGACTTGGCCAACGCCATCGAAACGTGTGGGCGACAAGGCTTGCCGCCGATTCGGGGCATTGTTCATGCGGCTTTTGTTCTCCGGGTAAGTGAGTGGCAGCTTGCATTAGGATCAGGGTCAGGCGGCGTGGAACAAGTGACGAGCTAATGCCATTCTTTCTACGTGCTAGGACTCGTTTGTGGAAAAGATGACGCTTGACGATTGGCGACGCACCACGAGGAGCAAAGTAGCGGGCGCATGGAACTTGCACAACCAGTTCAGCCTACGAGGTGATCTGGACTTCTTGGTGCTCTTCTCCTCCATCAATGGAATTCTGGGCTACGCGAGCCAGGCTGCCTACGCAGCAGCCGGTGCATACGAGGATTCGCTGGCCCACTGGCGCGTCAAACAATGCCGTCTTCCATGCGTGTCGATTGATCTCTCGCTCGTCAAAGCCGTCGGCTACATGGCCGAGGCGGATGCCCATGCGGCCGAGACGCTGCGCAAGTCGCTCGTAAGGGCCGGCAGGCGCGTCATCGACGAAGACCATGTCTGTGCCTCGCTTGAATGGGCCGTCCTTAATCCGTACGATGCACAGTTCATCGTCGGGGCATAAACTCGGGTCCTGGCCCTCACTGGGATGCGGACGGCGACTTGGGACGCGACATGCGGTTCCTGCCGCTCAGGCACCGAGCAGTCCACGAGTCTGCTCAGGCGCAGCAGCAACAGCAGCAACAGCGTGGCGCCGATGATTCACTGGCCGCCCGAATCGCTGCGTCTGCGTCTCGCCACGACGCCGTTCGTCTTGTCATGGCTGCCGTGGCCGACATGCTGGCCGACATGTTTCTGGTTCCTGTCGAGGACATTGACCTCGGCCAGTCTCCCTCGCAGCAGGGCGTTGACTCCCTCGTTGCGGTCGAGTTACGCAACATGCTGTTCAGCCAAGCCGGTGCCGAGTTGTCAATTTTTCACATCATGCAGAGCCCTAGTCTGTCGCTGTTGGCCGCCGATGTTGTGGATCGTAGTGCCCACGTTGCGTTTGTCGATGCCTAGGCTAGTAGACTAGGGTCGCAGAAATACATTTGGTATGCCATCTTCGCTGTTGATAACAGCCTTGAGTCACTTGGGATTCGCTGGACGCGTTGCTGCTGGTCGTGTTCCGTTGAACATGAAACATGGAGGGGAATGTAGCCGCAGTCCTACTAAGGGAGCTCGCATCCTGTTTTTGGCCCGACGGTTCTCAATAGTGTCATTGGATAACGAATCGGACGACATTGTCCCATTGCGCAGTACAGCGGAGTGAGTATTTCCTTTTGGCCTCGTGGTTCGCTTCTTGTACCCTTCGAGCACCACAATTCATGCAATCGGCGACACCATTTGCGATGAGAACCTCTGAATTGACAATGGGGTTCGACGTAATTACATAAAGATCCCACGCCCTCCTCTCTGGCACACCCATCAACGCCATCCGTCCGTCCGTAACAAGAGATCGGGTAGAGGCCAGGCTTGGGGACGCGTCCGAGTTATACCAATTGAAAGTGACAAGACCGTGCGAAAACGTGAGCGTATATTCTTGAACCCTAGTCTATTCCCAACGCCGCTACAGGAAATCCTCCGTCGTGCCAAAAGAAAGTTGTTGAAATCAAAACCCACATCGTGCATGACATGGTCCAAGAACAGGCTGCAGGAACCGTCTTCATCTTCCAGCCCTGCGTCTCTTGCGTCGTCGTCGTCGTCGGACTTGGCACGCCGCGGTCCCATAATCCTCGCCGAGAGTGTCTCAAATGTCTTGACACACTGCTGGACATACATGCTTAGATGCTGGTGTGATCGAAGAGCTGCCATGGCGTCGGTCCAGGATCGATGCACGGAGTCTGTGTATAGGTCAGACGTGATCATGGCAGCGAGGAAGGTGATCCCCGCGATGTGTAAATAGTAGATGCGGGACCACCAGGGTAGGAGACCGATCGGGTCGCCGGGCTCAAGGGTGTCAACGATCAAGGACGTAATCTTTTCCGCCGTCTCAACGCACGAGGCTGCGCATTCCTTGAGGAGACGATCGCTCAAGCTGGGGCTGGGGCTGGGGCTGGAGCTTATGGGCGCGCCAGGCTGTGCCGATGCATGGGTTTTCAGTGAGTAGAATCGTGCTAGTAATGGCCGATATAGAAAGATCCGGGAGTGGTAAAGCCTAGTCGAAGAGGGGTCAGTGAGTTCATGTTCGTAGTAAGTTGGTCTCGAAGAGGTCGAGAGGAGACAGGGGTCAAGTAAAGGGGAAAAATTATGCGTACCGAAGATGCAATAAATATCGTTCTGCTCGAGAAGCCCTATCGCCGATCTTTGGAAGGTTTGTCAACTTCCAGTCGCTGGGAAGAGCATTTTCCCATCTGTTGAGGCAGGTTTCAAGCTGCACCGCGACGGCATGGTATTCGTCTTGCTGGTACAGACGTGGCAAACCTAATCTGTTGGCCATGTTATTCCGCGTCTGTGTCTGTGCCAGCTGGATCTGGCTGCCTATCTCGAAAAGTTCCAACCCTCTTGTGATTGTATCGGAGCCTCGGTCTGCCTGTTCCAGCTCACTACCTGGAGCGTTTGGGCCAGTCCTATTTGGCAGAGGGATCAGGAATGGCGCTGATGTCCTGCCAAGGGACCAGGACACACATCTTGCCCGGAAATTAGATCAAGAATGGCCTCAAGACTTCGTCGAGGATGAGGTGCTTACCGGTCCAGGGCAACACAGCTTGCCCAAACTTTACGCTTCAAGTTTCCATCTAGAGAAGTACTGTTGCTCGCGGATGCTTCAGACAGGTGGCAGCATATGCCCTGAGCGATTCTAATTGCCAGTCCAGCTGTCATCCACGTCTTTTGCTGGTTACTCGTGCAATGTAGGTATCGATTCATCAGCATGAGGCACTGTACCAGTTCTAGCGACCCTGGTTTCCATAGGATCGTCTCAGGGCGGACGAGGGCCCAGGCATGCTGGAAGTAGCGATTCCCCTCCTCATCTCTCTTTTCTCGTGAGATGGATTCCTGTCTTTGTACTGCCAGTGCGAAAACGATGTTGAGTATGCTCAGCCAGATGTCATGATCCGAGCCTAGTGTCGTTCCAGGCTGAGAGTATGATGCCTTGTAATCTTCAAAGAAACGCCGTCGATCGAGAATGGGTTCAACAGGATCAATGTGCTGCCAGTATATGCTAACGAGATGGTCGGCGTATGACCGCGGTGGCAATTCGGCGGCAAAGTTGAGAACTCGATGTGGCGCATGCAAGTCCATTTCTCCAAACAAAGGCGCATCAACGAACGGCACAAGGTTCGACGTAGCAGCTGGAGCAATTCCAGCCCGAACATCTATGGCAGCTGCGACTTCGCCGGCGAACCGTCCATGAGCAGTGTAATATGCTCGATCTGGGTCGGCGCCTTCTTCTGAGGGCTGAGATCTGGAGCACTGCCCACTCACCGAAGTCGCCGAATCAGTAATTGGTGTCAACGGTATTCCGGGCGAGTGGCGTATTGTTGGAGCAGCCGTCGAGACGTGAGAAGAAGCATGAGCATTGTCAAGGCCGTGTGCCACCCGGTGTGTGCGCCTGAGTTGTGGTCCAGCACTGATTTGAACCAATATCCGGTCACTGGTGCAGTTTCCCCCTTCGCCGATTTTCGGTCACACGCTGCAGGAGTTGAGACGTAGAATTAGCATTTGTGCAGCCGGACTCCCACACGGGGTCGTGCAATGGAACGTCAAGATACCAGATCGAGTGCCGTCACACTTGACCTTTCTTAGGCGGCAAGCATGGCAAGCATTTGATATCCGTAAGCGCTGTCTTCGTGGAGGGTTCGGGGAACATTTTGGAGTTCCCCATTTCGGAGAGTCAGGCTCATGGTACGTTGTGCACTGCTGGATCGCCCATGAGGATCCCACCACCATTACTCCGTAGTCGGTGCTGCAATCGGATTGAACTTGATTGAATGAAAGAATGGATGACGGGTTACGGATTACGATGAGTGATGAGCAGGTGAGATTGGGAGCGGGAAGTGGATCTCATTTATGTAAAGGCCAATCATTGCGTGGTCCGTCCGATAGGCACTCGGCTCCCGAGCGGCAAAGCTCACAGTTGGCTGCCCATCCCGGGTTATTTTTAAGGTCCCCGGCTAGAGATGACAAATGTGGCATGGCACGACGGGAAGCCACGCTGACCCACTAGGCAGCTGTTTGGCAAGGGTTTGGCAAGCTATGAGAAGGAGCTACTAAGCCAATCAAGTGTGTTTCCGCCCGACCGACCGACCAGCTGGCCATGGCTCAGATCAGTTGGATTTTGTATATTACCAAGGTGATGACTCCAGATTTGCCTGGCCAACTTTTCAGTGCATTACATTCTGTCATCCACGCTCAGGATTCTTGGAGAGTCTCTCAACCTAAGAACATGTCTCAACCAAGTGAATCCAAGCAGCCGACAGACCTTGGCGAAGCTGAGAAGCGCCATATATACGACGGCTCGGGAACCATCGAAGACCCTTTCGTCGTCGAATTTCGAAAAAATGACCCAGGGAATCCCATGAACTGGAGCACCTTCAGAAAATGGTTTATTACTGCCATAGCAACGTTTTCTGTATTTGCCGTAACATTCACATCATCAGCGTATTCGGTATCTGCTAGAGAAATCACCCACGAGTTTGACATCAGCACTGAGGTCTTTATTATTGGCGTTTCACTCTTCGTCCTCGGCTTTGCTGTCGGTCCAGCCCTTTGGGGTCCTTTGGTGAGTATAAAAATGATTTCATGTTCCGATTGTGGAGTCCACCAAATATCACAACTGGCTAACGTTCTTCATCAACATAGTAAGTCTTGGAGCCTGCTTTCAGGATAAGTCAGTCTAGCCACACCCTCCTGCTAATTGAAAGAAGGTCCGAACTTTACGGAAGACAAATACTTTGGATTGTTTCCCATATTGCTATGGTGGCCTTCATGGCGGGCTCAGCCGGTAGCCAAAATATTGAGACTCTCGTCCTCCTACGATTCTTTGCTGGAACATTTGCTGGATCCCCAGTCGTAAACTCGGGTGGCGCCATAGCAGATCTTTTCCCACCGGCCCAGAGAGGGCTCGCGATGACCGTTTATTGTGTGGCCCCTTCCTTGGACCTATTCTTGGCCCCGTTGTTGGTGGCTTCATATCGCAAAGCGTGGGATGGAGGTGGGTACAGGGAGTGTGCACGATTTTCATTGGTGTCATAGGTACGTATATTTCTTTTTTTTTTAATCGTTCTTTCCAACTTGACCGCGTGACGGGCTCGTCTGGGGGTTCAAATGGAGCTGACGAAGAAGTAAAGGCATTATTGGCGTGATTTTCATCCCAGAGACGTACGGTCCAGTGCTTCTCACCAGGAGAGCAAAGCTTTGTCCAAAGCCGACGGCAAGACATTCATCAGTGTTCTCGAGAAGAGCCAAGGCAAAAAGCAACCACGGGAAGTCTTTGCGAGAGCTTTACTGCGTCCATGGGTTTTCCTGTTCTTGGAACCAATCGTTTTAGTGGCTTCCCTCTACATGGCCATTATCTATGGCACCGTTTACATGTTCATGGGGGCTATGCCTATCGTATATAACCGTGATCGCGGATGGAGTGAGGGCATTGGTGGACTGGCTTTCATGGGCATCGCGGTCGGAATCATTCTCGGACTGGCTTATGCTATTTGGGACAACCGTCGCTATATGAAAATATTCAACGCCAAGAAGGCAAACGCAGAGTCCCGTCTGCCACCGGCCATGGTCGGTGCCGTTGCTCTACCAGTCGGCATGTTTGCATTTGCCTGGACAAACTACCCCAGCATTCACTGGTCTGTCAGCATCATCATGTCTGCCCCATTTGGATTCGGCTGCGTCTTGGTCATCTTACCGATTATGAACTACCTCATCGACACCTATACTATATACGCAGCCTCTGTTCTCGCGGCTGCAGCGATTTTCCGTTCCATCATTGGTGCCGTCTTTCCGCTATTCACGCACCAGATGTACCAGTCACTCGGAATTCACTGGGCAACTTCTATACCGGCTTTCCTCACACTAGTTTGCATGCCTTTTCCGTTCATCATGTACCGATATGGTGGTCCGTTGAGAATGAAATGCAAATATGCTTTTGAAGCGGCCGAGATGATGAAAAAGATGCAGGCACAACAAACAACGACCCCAGCCAAAAGGGAAGAGGATGCGACCTCGGACTAAGACAACGGGCCTCAATTAGATATCAGCGCTGTCAACACTGTACATACCGATTTGGAACAACCATCACTTCTTTGCATGGGGCTCATAATCTATGTGCCATTCGGATCGGGGCGGGGCAGTGCTGGAGCTTGGCCGAAGATGTTCAAAGAAACCATGTTTGGTAATACGATTGACTAGGCAGGCAGCAAAGGCTGATACGTTGCACTTTATCGCAGTCTCGACTCAGTCAGTGCATGTCTGTCAGTGTAGTTATATGCTGGTAGAAATAGAGCATCTACTATTAATTCCCAAGCCCGTCGGTTGTGCGTTTGCTGCCCCAGATGCAGCTTTTTTTCGAATATTCGATAGTCACGAACCGAATACGTCAAGTGTGGAAGTATGGTAGTATGATAGTATCTGCAAATACCTTGCAAGACTTGGGCGTATTGTTGTGGCTAAATGAGAGATTAGATTGTATTGACATACAAGAGCCAACTAAGGCAGGCGACAAAGTTGATTCAAGACATCGCAATGTACGTCTTCTGGCATGGTTGGCCCGCAATCCTTCGGCATCCGGTCCTTCAAACGGTTCGTATGAAGGCCTTAGCCGAGATTTGAGGATCAATACCTGATAGCTTCTTCATACGGATATACCTGCGGCTACTCGATACAAGTGGTAGAATATAAGTTATCAGGAAGCACAACTACTCTCTCACGGACCTTGATTACACGGCACAACAAAACCCAGACAATCATGCCCACGTCTGCGCCTCATTGAACAAACATGCCTTGGGGCACTACTTTTCGTGGCGTTGGCCGTGTCGGCGCTCGCCTCTGTTCATTCTTCTTCTCAGCCAGTACTGTGAGAGGATCTCCCAGACCTGGATGTGTTCCGTGTGGGGAATGACTGTTACTACTCGGCGTCGACCATGCATTATTCGCCCGGTGTAAGATGACAATATGAGTAGTATGAGTAGTTCACACATGATGGTATTGTCCAAGTCGCTGACTTTCTATACCAGGCACATCTGCTCCATGGCAAGGATCTCATCAAGGCATGTTTACAAACTGCATCGGGCAGGATGATTCGCTAATGGAAGGGTTCTCAGCTGGGAGTATGTAGGCCATTCTGTCCCAGATCTGGACTGGGGACGCAAGTACTTTTGAGGGCTCGCAGAATGCATAATATGTCGAGGGTGTTTTTGCCTCTTCCGTGCGTCGACGCCCAAGCGATGGAAAAGGGTTCTGGGTCGGTTGCGTCGAATACAGCTGCTCCTACATCTACACGGAGGGAAGGCCGAGGGCAGCAGAATGTACAAGATCTAGGGCACCTACTACATCCTGAACGTCGACCCTAAAACGTCCACCGAGTGTGTGATGCAGTCCAAGAACGTATACTGCCCTTACCAGTCGGCTACATTGGCCAATGGACCACAATGTCCTGTTCCTGGCGCTGGATGACCTCACCAGGGTACGTACGGATGTCTGACGAACGGGCTACAAAGTTGCCGCATGCAAATACAATGATAATACGACGATGAACGAACCAACTATCACTAGGAGGCATTGTCGACGATGGGCAGGGGAACTGGTACTACATGGCTTTTTGCGACTTGTATCCCGGCCGGCGGCCGCGTGCCCGTCATCGCTCCCGTCACCTTCAACGGCCAGGGTTTCCCTCAACTGCGCAAATCGAGCGAATGGCCCTTGACCATGACGCCGCCCATGCGATCCGCCGGCAACGGCACCGGATTGACTCTGCGAACAGCAAGTGTGCACAACAAAGGACCTGTACCAAGCGCAGAATACCCTCACCCATCGCATCTTGGGACCAAAGAGCCGCGCAACAATTCAATTATCCTACAAGGGCATGAAGGCGGGAGATCGCGCTGGCTTGGTCTTGTTCAGGGACCTCTCGGCGTGGGTCGGGGTCGGCGTCATCAACGACGATGGCAAGGTGTTGACAGGCTGTGCCCTGACCAAGAGCAACAACAATCAATGGTGACCGACCCTACGACGGCAACTGGCTCGCTACAGACCTCGGCTAGCATTCCCCGCACGGAAGAGAAGAGCATTTGGCTGCGTGCTAGTACCGCGAATGTTGCACCAAATGGTCCACGTACCGTTGCGTTCTCCTACTCCACCGACGGAGACGACGTCCTCAACATCGGCAGCGCTTTTACCATGAAGACGTCTTGGGATTTCTACCTGGGTTATCGTCATGGAATACATTTCATTTGCAACGCAGTCGCTTGGGGGCGGCGTTGATGTAGGTACCTTCAAATTGGACCGCGCTTCATGAGTTTTCGTTTCCTAGGAATATGGCACCACTCCGTGATGAAATTTTGAGTCCCGTATGTAAACGCTACGTCATAGAGTCCCATAGACCTTCGCCCCCCAAACCCGCTCCAAGACATGGAATATAAACACTTGTTTACTCAAATTTGTGCAATTTATTCTATCCTTTCTGTTCATTCACGCACAACTCCTCCGATACCTGCAAGAACATACGCGCAAAAAAAGGCATTCTGTGCTACGAGACCAGACAAAAAGTCAAGATGGCAGCACAGTTTAACAATGGTAGAGCTATGGAATCCCCGACATGTATACCCTCGCAATTCATATCTAATACGCCGCTTCGAAAAGAGCAGGACATTCCCATCTCGAAGCAGTCTTTCCCAGGCACTGACCGTGACATGCCTTCCCCAAGCCTGTCAGGAGTGAACTGCCCGGCGGACGGGGAGAGGCTCACAGCTACTTGGCCGCGAACAAGCTCAAGGGCAAACGGGCACTAATCACTGGCGGCGACAGTGGTATCGGGGCAGCTACAGCGGTGTTGTTTGCCAAAGAGGGCGCCGTCGTAACTATCGCCCATCTTCCCGAGGAAGAGGGCGATGCGCGAGACACTAAGACGCAAGTCGAGAAAGCAGGTGGTGCTTGCCATCTCGTTTCTGCTGATTTAGTAAAGAGGAGAATTGTCAGAGGGTGGTTGACTTTGCGATGGAAAAGATGAAGGGCATCGACATATTGTTCAACAATGCCGCATGTAAGTCTAGACACACACGCACACACACGCACACCCTGTAACATGCCACGAGCTAAACAAGGTTGCAGACCAGATGATGGTGGAAGATATCGCAGACTTGTCAGAAGACCAGTGGGTGCATACATTCGATATCAACATGCATGCTTACTTTTACATGGCCAAGTATGCCCTGCGTCACATGCAACCCGGGTCCGTCATCATCAACAATGCGTCCATCAACGCATACATTGGTCGACCGGATCTACTGGATTATACGTCCTCCAAGGGAGCCATCGTTTCTTTCACGCGAGGCCTGAGCAATCAATACATTTCGAAGGGAATCAGGGTCAACGCTGTCGCGCCAGGGCCGGGTAAGTGTTCCCCCCCAAATCATGCAACCAGAGTAAACGTGATAAGCCAAGCTAACAATTGCGCTACCTAGTTTGGACTCCCCTCATCCCAGCCACCATGAACGACAAGGCGCAAAGGGAATTCACGAGCCCAATGGGACGACCGGCACAGCCGTCGGAAATCGCATCGTGCGTTGTGTTTCTCGCGTCGGCAGACAGCTCTTGCGTAAGTGGCCAGACGATACACTGCAATGGCGGCACCGTTGTCAACGGTTGATTTGATGGGACCATGATGTGCAATGCAATGCACGCTGAGAAGGTCACGAATGGGAGATCCGGGGTTGATATCTCGGGGACTAAAAGGTCTGGAGGAGCTCGGGCTCTGGGAACCTACCTAGGTGCCAATACAATACTCTTGCTTGCTTCCGCTCAGTGTCTCCGTTTCTGATGACTTTTGCAATCGATGAACGAGGTCAATCGGTCATCTGGCCATGCGAAGTACCTACCTGACCAAATGTCATGGAAAGTTTTCTCCCCATGCGTTGTTTCAGTAACAGCCAGCCACGCTTATAAACTCATTTGATTCTTGGTTGGCCGTGTCCGACGCGGGATGGAGTAACGGACCTTTTTTTTTTTTTTTTTTTTTTTTAGACGCGAGAAGACCCCAAGTCGTTCCTGACTCTGGTATTCATGACGGGTAAGGCAAAGGTTCAAACGCAAATTCGTGTGCAAGACCAAGAGAGATGTCCCGTTCCACACTATTCCCCGTGCGGAGGACATGACACGACATGCGGCTTGGAATTGAGCTGAAGAAGCTGAAGAGATGCCCTTTGGAAACCACCGTGTTCAAGCAAAAATAAAAAGACCCGGGGCCAGCATCGAGGGTGAAACGGACGTGTGTCGTCGACTCGTCGAGGGCAGGAAAAGCACGACTCGACTCCGACTCCCGGCGAAGCAAAGGGCTCCACATCCTATCCACTGGCCAATGTTCGCACCTCTTCTCTCGGTCGTTTCCAGTCGTACCATGCACATGAGACGTCTGCAAAAAAACAAAAAAAAATGCGACATGAATTGACGGCGTTTCATTTCGCAAAGGGCCGGGTTAGCCAAGTTCTCTCTGCCCTCGAATCTCGAATCAGATGCGCCGGCCTGGGGGCCAATCACGCGAGGGCAGGGCTCATCATGATACCGAACTTGTAACGATAACTCATCGTCTAAAACACCACGCACCGCCAGGCTTTGACAACAAGACGATTCGCCGTCGGATGATTTTCACGATGTGATGCCCCCAGAGAAGTCGTTGACCCCAGTGGGATACAAATACTCTCTCCATCCTGCTTCATTCAACCTCTGCATTCAACACATCAGCACAGATACATAATCCGACATTTCCTTCCTCACTCGAGCACTAACACATCAATCAAGTATAGCTGGCCTATATCTTACAATCTAATACCTCTAATTCACAAAAGTTCAATAACGAACTTTTTCATACCCCATTTCGTTTTTTTTTTTTTTTAAGAAAAAAAAAGGAAAAACAACACTTCAGCAATCCCTCCCATCCACATCCATCAAAATGGTTCGCATCAACAACTTGGCTCTTATTGCTCGTAAGTTCTTGAACAAACTCCCCAACCCCCACGCTCCTCTTCCCGTCACAGCCGGAAGGAATGCACTTGTTAACACGCCCATTTTGTCAGTGAGCGCAACTGCTCTGGCGGCTACTATTCCCAGCGACCGCCGTGGAGTGGACGTTCTTGCCGAGCGCGACATTCTCGGCCGGGCCTCGCCCTGATCGACTTGGACAGGCGTCAGGGCCAGCAGACGCCTGACACCCCGAGATCCAGAAGCTCAAGGAAGAGAGAGGCCATCTCGCCCGAGCTCGAGCAGGCCAAGGAAGAAATGAAGGCTGCCGGCAAGGCTGCCGAGGATGCCATCCCCAGGAACTGAAGACAAAGGAGGAGGAAGCCAGAAAGAACATGCGCGAGGCCCGCAAGGCAGCCAACGACGCCATCCCCAGGAATTGAAGACGAAGGAGAAGGAAGCCCGCAAGAACCTGAAGGAAGCTTCCAAGGCCTCCGAGGCCGCCATTCCCCAGGAGCTCAAGACAAAGGAGCAGGAGGCTCGCAAGAATCTGAAGGAATCTGCCAAGGCCGCCGAGGCGGCCATCCCCAAGAGCTCAAGACAGAGGAAGAGGAGGCCTTCAAGAAGTTCAGGGCCGTCCGCCAGGGCCTCCCCGAGGACAAGAAGAACCAGCTGAAGGAAAACGGAAAGGCCCTGTCCGCCGCCAGAAACAAGGAGACTCCCGCCAAGAACTAAGTCCGCTGTGGACACCGCAGTTTGGGGATAGGCAAGTCCCACCTGGGGCAGGAAATTGCTCATCCTCCACCCTTTTTTTTTTTTTTTTTTAGAGAGAGATCGCGTAATGCTCCCGCTGCTGCTCCCGCTGTTCTCAATTTGAACCTTGGATGTACCGATTGGCTACAAAGAGATAGTTGTGACGATTGGAAGCAATCAAACAAGGAAAATTATGGGTGCAACGGTATCTCAATTCCGAAACGTGTCGATGCATTTTCACGGACGACAGTGACTGTGTGACTGTGTGCCAGTTTTATCAAAGCGCGAGAGTGTCTTCTTGAATTAATTAACCGTCTTCCATTGCCCGAGCTGTGAAGGTTTTCCTTTGACTGTAAATGTAGTATTAAAAAGGTGGGGTGAATGAAATGGCATCTCGTGAAGTCGTCAACGATCCAAGTAATTGCCATGGTCTCCGAAGTTGAAAACCGCAAATGAATGGTGTCCGACGAGTCAGTGACTGCTGAAAAGAAATGGAACTACCATGTGACTCCAACAAGCTGGCTGTTTGGCCTACCCGTGGCAGAGGAGAGTACGAAACTGGCATTTACATAGGGTAGTGGAACAACCCTACTAGTGACGATTCAACGGAGTACATTCCGAATAAAAAAGCATTTCTGCAAGCACTACCTGGATGCCCGCATCCACGCCCCACGAGAAAGAGCGCGGCAACTGACGTGAGTGGCTGATAGACGTAGCCCCGCCGCGGTCCTGCTCGGCATTGGCTAGCTGCACTTTCTGTACTCCACACCGAGTGCCGGAATCCTGCCACCTGCTTAGTAGCGCGAATCAGCGAGTCAGCAGACTGCGCCCTGTACGGATTATATCTGCACTATGTACGTACCCTATTTAGAGGGCTTCATACCTAGCAAAAATACCCGCAGGAGCGCGTAGTCATTGTACAGTATGTATTTTTTTGTAACCCCTGAATGATTTCATGTCCACGAATATGCACAAGCCCCACGCGGGGTGGCCACTTATTAGCTCTCAGTGGCTGTAGTGAGTGGAGCAATTAAGGATGATATATGTAGGGGCATTTGCACACTAAGCCACGGAAAGGTCTGTTATCGTGAATGAGGGCTTGGTGTGGACGAATCGAAGCGCCTGCATGAGAGCTCAAAACGTTGGAGAAACGTCAACTCGGTTTTTGCCCATTTCCTTCACAGATCTGGCCTGTACCGTACAACGTCACTAACTACATCATCTGTTCCGAGACGGTCGATTCATCGCAACAGCAATCGGACAGTCATCGCGAATGCGTTGCCTATTACGATGAGGGCTGTGCCCATCATCCGCAGCAGAACCGGCTGCTTCACATGTCGACGACGGAAGAAGAAATGCAGCGAGGAAAAGCCCATCTGCATCGGATGCAAGCGCAACAAGTTGGGATGCACATGGCCGGCTGACATGCTGGCGCAAGATCAATCGAAATGGTCGCATGATCGGGCCAACAAGGCATCTTCGTCGTCGTCCTCAAGATCGACCGCCCCCACAAACGCAACCACGACATCAGCTCCTCCCTCCACCCGTCAACCCGTCAGCTCGATGCGCATTCTCCAGTAAGCCCTCGCTTGCAGCAGTCGCAAACTGTGACTTCTCCGCTCGGGGGACTTTTCCCGATGCTTCTTCGTTTCGGAGTGCTGAAAGCCCAGATCTCCGGCGCTGCTCGACTGCATCGTCTGACGAATCGTTCGGACATGGCCATGAAATCCATGATGAGGTGCAAAGTGACTTGGAGAATCCAGCATCGCCCGCGACGCCTTCGCCATCCTTTGGGACTTTGGCAAACCTGACCCTGGAAAGCAACTCGAATGCACAGCATTCGCCAGATGGGTCCAATGTCTCAGAAGTCGTATTCGTTTCTGGAAGAGAAGGCCTCGGCGGAGAGAACATTTACCTGCATGAGAACATCCCCATGGATCTGAGTCTCCTCCCTTCTCATGGCCACGATTCCTTCGAGCTTCTAAGCTACTATCTGTCCCGGACCGCCAACAGCATGGGAAACGGTTCTACCGACATCAATCCGTTCGTGGCCAAGCTGATTCCCTCGCCTTTTCCGACCCGCTCGTTCTGCACCTGATTCTTGCACAGAGTGCTGTCCATCGACACGCTTCAAGGGAATGCACTTCTGGTGGTGAGGTTGCAACAAGATACTACTCGGACTCGTTGAGAATGTTCAGAAATCTAATCGGGGAATACGTCGCGGGCAAAGAGGACAAGAGTCTGGTTGTCACCGTTGGCAGCCTCATCCTATGTCTTACAGAGGTGGGTTTCCAAGCTGATATATGTCGAGCTTTTGTTATAAATGCCGGAAAACGAAAAATAAATAAATAACACATGGCACATATTCTAGGTAGCGAGAGGGGATGTAGACGGCACAATTTTCGACCATCTCGCGGCATCAAAGTCTCTACTGACGAGCTTACTCAGTGGACATAGACCCAATATCTGCGGTGATCTACCAGAGTTTCTAGTCGAGTACTACATGCACATGGTGGCTTCAAGCATGATATCCAAGGACCCAAGGGGCACTGCGCAGGCCGCTCCTAGCCCTGCCATCGAAGACGCCGGGAAACAGTTATTAGCAAAGAATTACATGGGCCAGCTTTGTGGCTGCTGGCTCGAGATACTGACGTTAATACCACAAGTGTTCCAGCTGGGTCAGAGTATCTTACAGACCGGTGATCAACCTGGATTGTCCACGTCACCCGACGACATTATTGCGTTTGGCTTGCTGCAGTCGAAAATACTCGGTTTCATCCCTTCCGTAATGGCCAGCCCCAGTAGTCGACTTGCGGGCTTGGTGTTCAAACAAGCTGCTCTGCTTTACCTGTGGAGCATCTTTGGCACACCGCAACAGAACGCACAAACGTCCATGCATGGAGATCTCATGAACAGTGCCGTCATGGAGGCGGTATCATTCTTGAACCGACTGCCAGCTTCGGAGCGCGTGAACACGAGCCTCTGCTGGCCCCTGATGGTAATTGGGTGTTGCACAACGAACCCAGACGTCCAGCATACACTGAGGTTGAGGTTGCAGGCTATGATTGAGACGATAGGCCTCGGTAACATGCACCAGACACTGACACTTTTGCAGCATGTTTGGGAGCAACCACCCGAGAATATTAGTCCCTGGACACTGCGAAGCGTCATGCAGAAATACGAGATCTGGATATCGTTTGCTTGAGTGAAGGGTGAACCATCATCAACCTATCTATCCTGCGACAACAGGCCGCGAACAACGGTACCGGTGCGGTTTGCAAGTGACTTGAACATCGACCATTACAAAAGTGCAGGCTTTTACATAAAAACCACTCAGCCAATGTCATGTACCACGCTGTTTGTCAGCCAAATCGCCAACACGTCACTGTATGCGAAAAAGAAGTCCCAAATCTTTGCCACAAAGTAGCACACCGTTGTGCGAATGACTCACTCGAGCTATGCCATCCTCGAGCTTTTGTCATCGAAATATACACGCAGTCACTTGCGACGCGCAAGTCGCTCAACGGACACTGAGCCATGTAATGAAGATTTGAGATTTAGCGTGCATAACTGCAAGTCATCGCGCTCAACCCACTCGTCCTCGAGGACAAGCCGATCCCCGCGCTCCGAAATGGCGCCTCCGACGAGTTCTACAGCACGTGGTACGAGATTGAGCAGCGAATGCAGTTCGTCCCGGGCATCGGCACTGCTGGCTCCAGAAAAATCACCTTCAGCGGATGCTTCCACGACGTGGCTTGAGGGTTGCAAACACGCATCTATGCCCCGTTCAACATCGACATGAGGTGCAAGTACCAGATCGCGGGGAACCAGCCAGGAATTGAACCGCAGAAAGCAGGTTTTCCATCAGAATTGGCTGCCCACGCGGAAACGAGAGTCGAGCATAAGTACATAAGGTTACACCGGCTTATAAACAGAAGCAAAACATGTCATATTTCATTTTACACCCGAGGGACTCTGCAATCGGCTCCCACCCATTTTGCGGCATTCTTTTTGCTCCTCTGAACTAATAATGAGTCGGTTGGGCCTCTCGTATCGGGCCAATCCTGCCTAGAAAGTTGGCAGGCGTGTTGCACGGGCAAGGCTTCGTTGAGCCATCTAGCTCCTCCATCAAACACATGCAGTGGACCATGTTTCTCGCAGCGCCACGCTTCTTCACGGCTTCACTGCTGCCACCGTGAGTGCCGCACGCACAGGGCTCCATCTCGCTGCTTTCCACCTCGTCCACGGGACAGAGGCAATGAACTTCGGGCTTTATGCCTGCCTCATCGCATGGCCGCCGGCCTGAAGCGCATTGACTTGAGACGACGCCACTGATGCTCTGAAAGTCTACTCGTCGAACTTTGCGGGGTGTTTTGCAATCGCAGGGCCCTTTTGACGTTAGGCAATCGCAGTGCCTTACTTGGGTGTATTTCTACACGGTATCAATTATGTGCAGCTGACAATGAATGCAGAGGTGTCCTCTGCGGAGTGGTCCGCCCACCTTGGCATCATGTTGGACTGTTGCAGCCGTCAAAGTCACAGCCAGAATAGCCAGGAGAAGGAAGCAAGGTATCTCATTTTGGCACAGGTGCAATTCTGTCTGCGACCGTAGTTCTGACGGGTTCAGGGAATGGGGAAATAGCTGTCTATATGCAACGCAATGTCATGGGCTGTGTGCATGAGCGAGGTCTTAGACACAGATTTGCCAGTTTTCTGGAGAAGAGTATGGTGGCAATGACCTGCTTTACTTGATTGGTTGCTAGCATTCTTAGGAATGAATCCGTCGTCAGTGTGCTTAAAAGCTGGGAATGAATACGCAGCAACGCGAGCTGGAATCATAGCAGCGAGGGCGGCCCAGGTAGCTGACAACTTGCGGAGACGTGAGGAGGATTTCACAAATGCAGTCGCTACGTATATTTATTACGAAAGAGCTTTAATACCTATTTTTGACCGAGTAATCCGCTTGCATTTGCATTTTCTTGAACCACGGCATCGGTAGACCTGATGCATTATGGGAGGGCACTGATTTAGCCGTGACTAGACGGGCGCGATAGGATATAGTGTGAATTAACTAACTGGTGTCCAACAAGCATGAAGCTACTAGTCCCCACAACAGGCTCGTTCGTCTAGGGGTCAGGACGCTGGATTTTGATCAAGAAATTCCAGAAGCACCAGTTCGAATCTGGTACGAGCCTCATAATTTTACACTTTTTTTTTGATTAAAAAATCACGCTATGTTTTGTCTTTGTGATTTGAAGGCGTGTTCTCTACGGAGCGGGATGCCTCTTTATTTTTCAGCTTCCTGGTGCAACGGCAGCCGGGCAGAAGAGGAAGAGGCTTGACATGAATGGCGTTTGTCATGTCGGCGTTGAGTGTAGAAACGCCAGAAAACAGATGCCAACTTATTTACTGCTTTACAATTTACAACCAAGCATGGCGCGGTACGCCAAGTGCAATACATAGATGTATACTCGGTATATATGCGATTCACGACAGACATGGCTAGAAATTGATGTACTGGAATGGAACACCCATTCATCAATTTCCACTTGCTAGCCAGCTAACTTGGGCGCGCGACCGGACTAGTAGACTAGTAGGGCTTATTAATACGAGGACTAGGTAGGCACGGGGACTCAACCACTGTCGCACCTTCCACATCCACCCTCCAGGCGAGTCTCCTCCCTCGCGAGCTTGGCGCCATCCTTGCCGCTTTGAAAGGGGGGAGGGGTTGGAAGAACGGTCAGCAGACCGGTATTACAGTGGGTGTAGCTGCGTCAACCAGGCCTTCACATCACATGCGTGTGACTGCATCCAAGGCCCAACTGCTAATAATATCCTTCGTTCATTCTCTCCATCCCGCGCCTGCTTGCCCGGCTTTCTTCAACACTCGACCTATTGAATTCTCCTCCCAAGTAATGAAGGGTCTTCATCCTAGTCTATAACCTGAGCGGCACATTCATTAGCTACCTATTACCGTCTATACCGACCGTTTCCTCTCGAGCAGAGTTTACCACTACCGCAGTCACTATCGGTCGGTTCTAAATTCTAATTACACTCGCCCATTCACACGGCCCTGTCTCCGCAGTATCCCACCGGTGCCTACGTTTCGCAACAAGTTGGGAGAGACATTGCGGCTGGGCAGTATATGAGGCATCTCCTTCGATAGGCGAGAGTCTTGACAAGAAGGGACACGGAATACGGAACACGAGACGCGGGACGCGGGACATGTCATGACATGTCATGGATTAAAACTCTTGGCTTCCGATAATTCAAGTGTCATCCCTCGGCCATTTTCTTGTCAACAGAATCGAAATGTCAGATCTTCTCGTTCAATCGCACAAGGTTGCAGGGCTTCACGGAACGGGCCCCAGAGAGGCATCCTCTGCTCAAGGAAAAGTCGATGCTCCTTCGTCTCACTCATCCAGCGGTCGAACAATTCGGAAGGCTGTCTCTAGGACACTCAGAGACGCGAATAATGCCATTCTATCATGGAAGGACGGGCTGACTCCCCAAGAGCGCGAATCCATTCGTGTACGGCAGCAGAGGAGAGATGCGCTACTGCATCAGATGAAAAATGTGGGTCAAGTTTTCATAAATTTTTCATAGGAGCAATTGTCTGCAGAAATCATGTGCTAATATATAAATCTTAAAAGGCCGAAACATATCAACAATGGACCGCCGCTGCATCAGAACTTGACGCACTCGATGGTAACGACAGATGGAAAAATGATACAGCTGACGGCGAGTATGACTCCTTGTTCATTCAGGAGCGCTTGCGTGCTCTCGACGAAGCACGCACAAGCGGGGACGTTCGAGCTACGATGCATCTAATTCGAACAGAATTGAGTCGAGACCTGGGCGGCATGGACAATGTTGACCTGTACCGTCATTCTTATGTTGGCACCAAGAAGCTCATTGAGCGCTACGTCGACTCAGCAATCCAATCCATTGACGCCCTTGTCTCCCAAAGCGCAGTCAAACACCACAACGTCGAGGTGAAGGACCTTTTGGAAGCAATGTTGTACTCGCGACAAAGCTTTGGTCGCAGCGCCTTGTTGCTTTCGGGGGCGGTACATTTGGCATGACACATATTGGCGTCTTGAAGGCCTTGTTCGAGCAACAGCTTCTTCCTCGTATCATATCAGGTGCCAGCGCCGGAAGCATCGTCTGCGCCGTCGTGTGTACCAAGACAGACGAAGAGATCCCTGGACTCATCGAGGAATTTCCATACGGGGACCTGTCCGTCTTTGAAGAAGAACATAGCAATGTGGGTGTTTTAGGACACCTCAGGCGTCTACTGACGGAGGGCAGCTGGTCCAATATTGATAACCTCACGAGAGTCATGCGAGGGTTGATGGGCGATATGACGTTTCAAGAGGCATACAATCGAACTCGTCGCATCCTCAACATATGTGTATCTACAGCATCGATTTACGAACTTCCCGGCTTCTCAACTACGTCACTGCTCCAAACGTCATGATATGGTCGGCAGTTGGTGCATCTTGCTCTCTTCCCTTGGTATACACGTCTTCCCTCTACTTGTCAAAGACCCTGCTACAGGCGAGCATCATCCTTGGACTCCCACTCCCCAACACTTCATTGACGGCTCCGTGGACAACGACCTGCCCATGACCCGCCTGGCCGAATTGTTCAATGTCAACCATTTCATAGTTTGCCAGGTGAACCCGCACGTCGTCCCCTTCTTATCAAAGGACGACGTCCTTGCGCAGGACAGCCGGCCCCAAAGACTGCCATCTCCCATCCCGACGGTTTCGATTGGGCATGTACGCTTAGCACTTTGGCCAGAGACGAGGCTCTGCATCGGTTGCAGTTCATGGCTGAGCTTGGCATCTTCCCCAATCTCATGACAAAGTGTCGAACCATTTTGAGTCAAAAGTATTCAGGCGACATCACCATCTTGCCGGAAATCGCCATGAATGACTTGCCCAAACTACTCAGCAATCCCACCGTGGATTTCATGTTGCGCTCTTGTATTGTCGGCGAGCGGGCGACGTGGCCGCGGCTCAGCCGGATACGAGACCGCTGCGCAATCGAGCTTGCACTGGATTGCGCAGTCCACAGCCTGCGTACTCGCGTAGTCTTCTCTGAAAGTCAACGAAATCTGCGAGCTCTAGGCAGAGGCATGGGGAACCTGAACTTCGGCAGCGTGGTGCCTACGATGACATCACAACAACAGACGCCTGCTGTCGTCGCAGGGCAATCGATCACTGGCACCGGCCAAGCACGTAGAAGGCGCCGCTCCGGAGGCAGCGTTCAAGCTCTGTATGATGGAGGTGACCTCCTAGACACGGACATCACCGATGAGGATACTGCTGCTGAGAAATTAATGAGCTGCTGTCTCGCGGCCAACTCGGTATCTACTCTCCCACACCTCAACGCAAGCCACGCCTGAAGAGAACTAGCAAAGTGTTATCAATGTGCCTCAGCACAAAGTGGCTGCCACCATTGCAGCCACACGCGATTTCAACGCAATTCCAGAGTTCAACTTTTCGCGTCCACTCACAAAGGCTGAAAGCAGGTCTAGCCTCATGCGACCTAACTCGGACAGGCGTGATGAGACCAGATCAATGAGTCCGCGAATGTGGTCTGAGAAAATGGCAGGACTAGCTCGAGGCGAGGCAGCATCTCTCACGGACGAGTTGGATACGAGTGAATTGGGTCATTCGAGTGACGCAGATGCAGATGCAGATGCAGAGCAAGCAACGGAGGAAAGCGATCCTGATTCCTACGACTCATCATCTCGAAATGCGCCACAGGAAAAGAGCGAGGGGGCCAATATGAAGTAAGAATTAGATCCTAATCCAAACGGCGCACCACGCCACCATCTTTCGACATATAGAAGGAAGGAGGTAGAGACAGGGTCAAGGTATAAACAGTTGATGCATTTGACCCAGCTGTGTCGGCTGAGTGATGGGTGGTGTACATTGTCTCTTTTGTCGCCGATAGTGCATAGCATACATAGCGTTTTTTTTTTTTAAAAAAAATCTCTTGGATGCAGAATACGTTGACAGTTGTTTCAGTATCTTGCTGATTGCAGTCGTAGCATACGATTGGTTTGTCGCAGGTGTGCATTTTGAACTATAGTTGTCGCATTCGAACAAGGAGCTGTTATAAAAACCGGGTGTTCTTGAACGGTTGTTGTTAACACGCAAGTGTCACTAAAAAGGATCCTTGATGCACAAGAGATACAATCTATTACCCAGCCGGGGAACATTGACTGACCCTTACAACAAGCGCGCAAGACTGCGAAGGGAGTAAATGAGGCTAGCAATGTACCGAAGAACAGACCGTGTGAGCAGGTTCATCTCACCCAGGAGGGAAACAACCGTTTATCAATCAAAAGAAAAAGTATATCAATGCGTTGGAGTAGAATACCTCGGCAGCAGATGCCCTGCGCATTCAGAAAAGGTCGTCGCCGCGTTTAATTGACGTTCTGTTAATTAATAGGCTAGTTGATTGAATAACGGGCTCGTTGACTGATAGTGTATATGTTAGAGATATGGGACGCCATCTTCAATAACGGATATACCTCGGCCGCGTGGCCTAATGGCTAAGGCGCTAGATTTCGGTCTCTGACTCGTCCGAGCTCTCTAGAGATTCCAGGTTCGACTCCTGGCGTGGTCGACTTTTCCTTTCTTGAAAGGTGTCTTGTTTATTTTTGATGATTGTTTTTGCTTGTTCTTTTTCCATCTGTTTAGTCATTTTGTTGAGGCGAAGTTGAAAATGCATATTGCTAGTTGGGTAGGCCCATTGATTTATATTTGAACAGGCTGTTGGTCTTTTTGGGAGGGTATATTTTATGGCGATTGTGAATTGCATGCTTCGCAGACATACGATTTGATTACGAGTGGACGACAGATTCATTGTGAGGAACAAGATGTGTCTACATGTAATTACACAAGACTATAAGTGAGTGAGTGAGTGAGTGGCCCTCAAGATCGACATACGGCGAATACCCTGTACCCTGCCCGTACCATTTCAGGTCTCATGCGCTATGTACAGTCACGTACAAGTCCCCGACGACTGATCATCAAAAAGAGATGAAAAGCCAAGCGCAATCTGCATTCGACCATGGCATTTGTGGCGGGCGGCACTCGCGGGAGGTCGGAGTGGGCAAATTGCGTGCTTGTTTGGCCGTGCCCCGACGGTCCGGGACCAAGCGAAGTACATGATATGGCAGTTCGCTCTGGCAAGAAGCGTAACTTGACTCATCTCATTGCGTCAGCAAGGCTCGGATGGCAAAATAGCGAGGTGGGCCAATGGGGCTTTTGGGGAGCACGCCATCGCTTTTGGGTGCGAAGGCTGGCGGCTTTCAGGGTCCTCTTGCGTTTGGGTGTGCATTTGGAGGTGGGCGGATGTGGATGTGTTATTATTGCGAATGGATTTGGTGAGTTTCTCAGTCTACATAATTTCGAATTGAGCGTGCCATCATGGCAAATTGATGAGCAGGCGTGGGAAAATGCACTTTTGCAAGATTCGACCAGGTTAAGCATATGTAAAGGGAGGGAGGGGCAAGAGGGGCAGATGGAAGGAAGGGAAGGTGGTGGTGGTGGTGGCCCTGGTGGGGACAAAAGATCGGCAACGAAGACCAGACATCAATCAAATCCACGCATCCCAGACCATCATCGTCACAATCAACAAGTGCTTGTGAGTTATTTCTCCTTTGGCTTATGGCGTCACACCAGGCGTACATTGTACGTACCCCTGGTTGGGGCCACGAATGGAGCACAGCCCGAGGTATTAATACTTACATACATACTTACATATTTAAGGTCTTGCCAGTATCCACACGCTCAGCGAGGCCTTTTTCTTCCTCCCACTCCTCCTTCACTCCCTTTTCCTGAAGCATCTTACATCATACATATACATACATACATACATACATACATACATACAACAACCACGAAACCCCACGATCCGCTATCAAACATGGCCAGTCCTCTCCGTCTCGGCTCCAAGGCCCCGACTTCACTGCCGACAGCAACATCGGCAAGATCGAATTCCACAAGTACATCGAGGGCAGCTGGGCCATCCTCTTCTCCCACCCTCAGGATTACACCCCGTCTGCACCACCGAGCTGGGTGCCTTTGCCAAGCTCGAGCCCGAGTTCACCAAGCGCCGTGTCAAGCTTCTCGGCTTGTCGGCCGACACCACCGAGAGCCATGCCGGCTGGATCAAGGACATTGCCGAGGTCACTGGCGGCAACGTCCAGTTCCCCATCATTGCTGACCCAGACCGTGTTGTGGCCAACCAGTACGACATGTGAGTGTTTTGCCCTCGCCCTCGCCCACGGCAAAAAAACTTCCTTCTGAAATGCGCACAAGTCCCCAAGCTTCCGACATGATAATACTAACCCGCGCCGCCCCTCTACAGGATCGACTACCAGGACCCCTCCAACATCGACAGAAACGCCCTGCCTCTCACCATCCGATCCGTCTTCTTCATTGACCCCAACAAGACGATCCGCACCATCCTCTCCTACCCCGCTTCCACCGGCCGCAACGCCGCCGAGGTCCTCCGCATCGTCGACTCCCTCCAGGCCGGCGACAAGCACAAGATTGCCACTCCCATTGACTGGGTCCCCGGTCAGGACGTCATCGTCGCCAACAGCGTCAAGGAGGCCGAGGCCAAGGAGCTGTTCCCCAACCACAAAGTCATCAAGCCTTATCTCCGATACACTGCTCTTCCCCAGATATAAACGCCTGCTGAATTGGATTTTTTTGAACCGGGCGAGGAAGGTTTGGGGCCAATGCGACCAAGATGTGGATTGCGCAAAAGATGCATTGGGAGTTGTGACGTTGATATGAAAATAAGCGAGCGACTCGGGCCGAGAAATGCCCTGGTGAACAACCAAAGCTTCTGCTACCGTCGCCTTTACACACAGTAGGGAACCCAGGGAAAACAAAATTGATACGAGGCGACCTGGGTGAATATGGGAGCCACATGGTCGCGCACGACCGGGACACGATTAATGAAGGAGGTTTCAAAATTCGAGAGTAGCGTCTCAGATCAGACTAGCTTTTGAATACAAGCACGATTTTGAATCACTGCTTCTTACCTTGCTGTTGTTTTGCGTGTCCTCGTCCACCGCACAATGGCCATGGTCTCATTGACTGTTTTGCATGGTAATACAATCATGTCACTTGAAAGGCCGTCATCATCATCATCAATGCAACGATTCGTTGGCTGTTACTCGAAGCTAATTATGGACAAAGTGATAGATCAATGGGAGATGCATTTGTTTTTAATTATTTTACGATTTATTCCCGATATGCGCCGCTACTCGCGCATCTCTCCGCTAAAGCGCCTATGATGCTCTCAATATGCCTTTCCACCATGCGCAAGAGCCAACAGGTCAGGATTGCCCTTCTTGATAAGCGTCTTCTCCTTGGGTAGGTTGTCCAGCAGAGAATCCGGAAGGTTCAAGTGGTCCTTGATGGTCTGTCTCGGAGTGAGGGCAAGCCACTGTGCGACCGAGATGTCGGTAAACTTGGGCGCCTGCAGCACCTCGAGGAAGACCAAGTCGTCGGTGCCCGTGTTCTCAACGTAGTGCGCGTCGTCTCGCGGAATGTACCCGACATCCCCGGCGGCAAAGTCAAACGTCTGGCCGGCGCTGGGCGCAGCATAGATGGTGGCTCGGCCCGAGCCCTGCAGGAAGTAATCCCATTCATCGGACGAGGTGTGCCAGTGCAGCTCGCGCATGGCGCCGGGCTGAACCGTCACCAGGGCCGCGGAGAAGCCAGAGGCGATTGGGAAGGTGGTCGGGTCCAGAAGCTTGACGGAGCCGCCGGGGACCTCGTGAGGCTTCTGCCGCGACCAGTGGTAGGTATACGAGGTGTTTCCGCCGAGGAAGCCGCCCGGGGCGGTGGCGTTTTGCTTCTCCATGTCCTTGGGCTGGGGCGTGCCGTTGAAGATGTAGAGCTCCTTGTCGGGCAGGCGCTTGAAGGCGTCGACGTCGGCCTGGAAGTTCTTGGAGAGGACCTCGCGCGGAGTCCGGGCAAACATCTCGGTGATGAGGAACGTGCCGTTCTCGTCAAAGTCCCCGAGTCGAAGACGAGGAGGAACTCGACCCCCTGTCGAACGCTTGGATGGAATGGGGCATGCCGGAAGGGAAGAACCAGACGTCGCCTTCGCAGAGGTCGTCGGTGAAGGTCTGCGACTCGTCGTTGACGGCCGCGACGCGCGCGCATCCTTTCAGGACCAGCGCCCACTCGTTGGCCGTGTGCCAGTGGAGTTCGCGGTAGGCATTCGGCTCCAGCTTCATGTCGACGCCGGCCATCTGCTTCGCCGACGGGAGGCTGGCCGTGTTTTGCTGGCGAGCCCAGCCCGACTTGCCCTTGTATCCGGACCTGTTGTGCGAGAGGCCGAGGGCCATTTCGCATTCGGCACCGAGCCGGAATCCGTGCCCGGGGGCGAACAGATCCGAATTCAGCTTCTCATACTCGAGCGTCCGAGGTCCGCTGTCTGTGCCGCCGTACTCTCCCGGATCGGCTCGGGCTTCTCGACGCTGTCGAAGTCGAGGAACAGTCCCAGCTTGGCTTCGGCGTCTTGGCCATCTACTTTCTGGGGTCTCTGACCAGAGCATCCGAGGATTCGACGTCGGGCGGTGGAGAATTGCCTCCGAGGAGCTTGCCATCTCCATATAAGCTCCCGCTCAACGACGACGTGGACGACGTGGACGACGTGGACGACGTGGCCGTCGGGATCGGGTCACCCTGTTTCATCCTAGCCGAGATGATTAGATTCCGGCACCGGGGAAGGAAATCCTGGAAACTTACTGCGGTGCTGCCGCCGCCAACGCAGCCAGTAGGAATCCAGTCGCCGGGAGCATCATGATTGTTTTTGCGCGTCGAGTGCGTACAAATATGTACTCAAACGAAAGTTAGTAGTCGACCTCCTCAGATCTAGAGATCTAGCCATGTCCTTTCGGCCTCTTTATACTTTGATCAAGCTCCATCCGAATATCCAAAGGATGCGTCATCGGTCCCCGTCCGCCGTGTGACGTGTCGAGCCCTCGACAAAACTAACGATTGCAATCCGAACAAGGAAAAGGGCCTGCAGCGAATGCTGTACTTGCGCCTCGCGAGCGCTTGTTCTAGTTAGTCCGACGACGAAAAGCCGCGGAGAGTTTTCGGCAACTTGATGGAGGGCTCGTTGCCGAACGTCATCTGTCCGTGCGGCGCCAGCAATGGCGTCCTATTCTCGGAGAATAATCCCATGGGCGAATCAAATCGTCCCCGTGAATGTGCCGGCCTAATGCGGAGACCGACCACCCTAGCCATAAGCCATCTTGAAGATCTAGTTCAAGCTACCTTGTCCGCCAGGCGGCGTTTGCTGACGTCATACGGACTCCATCGGCTTCTTCTCAACTGCCACCAGGAGCGAAACTATACTCACCGTTAGTTTGGAAAAAAAAAAAAAAAAAAAAAAAAAAACTCCCGAGGTGAGCTCATCAAGGAAATGAGATGCCAAGTAGCGCGTCAGACGGGGCGGGTTCATCACAGCTTGCACTGAAACCTACGTACAACGGTCGTAACCAGGCCTCAGATGATGTGTTTGATCTTGCGCCAAGTGTGGCACTTGCTAGAATGTCAAGAAGCGGACGAGCGATGCAGAATATCGAATTGAACTATGATGGATGTAAAATATAGCGGAACATTGACTTTAGTTGTTGGTAGTTTTGCAGAGCAATCTACATTCATGTCTCGTACATCACGAGCAACTTGCGTCGATCTGCCGCAAGACATCAGTGTTGTTTCGGGCTGCAGGACAAGACCATGTTTTACCATGTCTATAGGTATAGTACTCAATGCCACAAGCTGACTTCGATACCTCCCCCTAATTTTTACGGCGGCACACAATCCAAGCTAGGTAGCCAGTCCATCATGATGATGACCATGTTTGCTACACGGTTTCTTTCCCCAAAGCCTAAAACTTGGGGGCATTGAGGAACAGACCCATCAGAACACCACCAATGGTACCGGCGATAGGGACGGTCATAATCCACGACAGAAGCAAAAGTCCAACTCGCTGGAAGTTGACGGCCTTGAACGTGCCGTTGCACAGTCCAACTCCAACTGTGGCACCAGTAATGCACATGGAGGTTGAGACAGGGAGAGAGAACTGAGAGAATACAAGAACCGTGACGGCGGCACCCATTTCCATGGAGCTTCCGCGACTCGGCGAGTGGTATGTAATCTTGTTGCCCATGACTGCAGCATGCTGCTGTTAGCTTTGATCGATTAATAGGCCAAGGGCAAGAAGCAAGAAGCGTAAAGAAAAGTGCTCGAGTATCAAGTAAGAACCCACCCTTCATAATGTTGTAGCCGTAAGTGATGAGACCAACTGAAATGGTGGCTGAGAGAACGGCGAGCTGCCAAATATCGACAGGAGCCTTGGCCTGGGCGGCATTGCCGGTCTTCCAGGCTCCATAGATGACCGCCCATGGTCCAACAGAGTTGCCGATATCATTGGCACCGTGGGCGAAAGAGGCGGTGCAAGCCGTTAAAACCTGGACAAAAGAGTATGTGTGTTCTACCTCATTGGGATACTTTTCGGCGGCGGCATAGACACGCTTCACACGTTCACCCTCAGGGGTACCTTCAATACCTGTTTGGGCAGCGTGGATATCATAGTGTACACCATAGAGGGCTCCGCACACAATCAAGGCTGGAAGACGCTTAGTAGCAAGAATCTTCATGTTGCCAAGTTCGTAAATCTGGCCAGCTCCCATGGGGTTGTCTCTTAGGGTTCTCATGGCCCAGCCGAGGGTCCTCGCTTTTTCACGAGTCTAGCATGGAATCTGGCTTCACCCTCCGCAACAAGCTCCTTGTAAGACTTTTGCGTGGCCTCGAGATTGGCGAGACTCTTCTCGCCGGTCTTCTGGGCTTCAGATGCAGCCGAGTCGGTGTGTTCTTTTCCGTTTGCAGAGTCGTCTTCGGCGGTGAGCTTGGGAGAGCCGGTGGCAGAATCGCCCTCATCATCACGCTGCACAACGGTATAATCGGGAACATGAGCGTGTTCAGCATGTTCAGGCGCGGGCCTCTTGAAGAGAGCAGGACCGTAAATTATCATCCACCACTGAATAGTAGCATCTTTCTTGATGACCCTGGCGTAAACAAAGGGGACGAAGAAAATGGCCGAAAGAAGAGCAACACCACCGCCGGTGCCTAATGTCACAGCCGCGATGTACCATCCGGGCTTCTTGTTCAGTCCTAGATTGGGGAGCCCTTGTAAACGATAGAAAGCGTGCAAATAGTGGCGGCAATAAGGAAGAAGAAGGGCGATGTGTAGACAGCCCATGGAACAGGGTTCTTCCGCATATGAACCACCAGCTTAACCAACATAAAGATGGCAGCTGCAAACCCACCAGAAATCACGGGTGCCATGCCCAGACCGGCAAAGATGGCGCCAAGGCCTTTTCCATCATTCCATCCCCATTGGACCTCGGAGGCGCCAACGGTAGCGACACCAACACCGGCGACAGCAGAGATCAGGGAATATGTGGAAGACACGTGAGCAGAGTGTTTGGTACACCACATGACCCAAGAAGAAGCAGCAGCAAGAGCACAAGTAAACGCAAGCATCTGAACACCAGCGTTGTTCTGAAAGCTGCGCTGGGAATAATGCCGTTCTTGATAGTTTCGGCGGTGCGCGCGCCGACAGTGATTGCGCCGAGCATTTCGAATATGGTACCAAACACCATAGCCTGGCGGTACGAAACCGATCTCGATGAAACACTTGTTGCCCAAGAATTGGCAACATCATCTTCCATGCAACAGCCAGGCGTTAGTCTATCGAATGCCCCAAGGTCCAAGTGCTTTGCAAAGCACTGGCTTGCTCTTGGCTCTGATACTTACTTGCACCATTATTGTAGGCATCAAGCAGGGCAAAGAATGTGCCAATGGCAAAGACGTAGTCGTACTGGTGGAGGGTCGGCATCTTGATGATGGACGAGGATTGCTTTCACACAGTGCACTCGTTGCCGATGACGGAGGTTTCAGTGACCTGATTCTTGGCAGAGGCCAAATATCCCCAGTCAAGTCGAATATAGATGAGATGGGTCATGTTTACCTTTATGCCATCTCGTGGATTGACCAGAAAGGCCTCTGGGACCTACCAGGGTCCCCTTTGGTGATGGCCCAGACGACTTCACTTCCTCGACCCATCCATCCATCACGCGGATGGCTGACAACGGCGTGCAGAATACTTCGACGCAAGGCCGCCGTCAACATTGGGCTATGCAATATGCAGGTATACATGAAGTAGCTCCCTCCGCTTCATTTGCTGTCAAGGCTGATCATTTGGTGTGTATGTACGGAGTATATGCTTATCAACAACAGGCATGGGGCGTTGGGATGTACGGAGTACTCCGTACATGGAGGTTGTTGAACCGGCTCCTGGGCTCCGAGATCCTATCAAAGCAACGGAATCACACACGTGGG
The DNA here is from genome assembly GCA_023658505.1 of Epichloe gansuensis. Lineage (NCBI taxonomy): Eukaryota > Fungi > Ascomycota > Sordariomycetes > Hypocreales > Clavicipitaceae > Epichloe > Epichloe gansuensis. The sequence continues at coordinate 602,010 of CP098283.1, forward strand.
GGTGCCACAGGATTTTGTACTCCATCCTTTTGGGGATATCAGGAGATGCCCCGGGCTGGACAGCTGGAAACAGGGATTAAAACGCCACGCGGCTCGACCTGTGTCAATTTTGGACGCTGAACCCACGTCCAGAATGCATGATTCCGGCGGCCTAGCTCAGCTCGTGGAAAGAATCGACTGGTGGGCCCGAGACGTCGTTTGTTGTACAGAGTATGACGGACACATAATAAAGGATGTTGTCAAATTGGCACACGTGCGAAACTACCCAAGACGAATTTGATTCGATGTCACGGAGGTTTTGACGGGAGCTGGCGCGGGGTCCTGATCTAGAAGAAGAAGAAGAAAAAGAAAAGAAAAAGAAAAAGAAAAAGAAGAAAAATAATAGGGAGCAGAATTCAGTAACTAAAGCGAACTTCCATTCAGGCTTGTGCTCAGGAACGCCTGCTGCCATTGGACCATCGAGTGTCTTGCAAACATTCGTGGAGTCTCGCAATGAGAATCTGGGATTCAACATTTCTGCGTCGATGCGTATCCGCCGCTAGATTTACGACGCAGTCGTTGATCTACATGAATCGATGCCAGAAAGAGTTCAGTTGATGAAACATGTCGTCCGTGAACAGAGAACAATGGCTCGGGATTCGGCAAGAGAATTCTATTCCTCCGAACCTCCGCGGGGAGGCGAGGAGGTTGGGAGGGTCCCGTGAAGGATGCCAGAGACGGGGAAATGCCCGTCAGACCGATCCGGGAGCTTGCGGTGCAGACATCGGTCGGCTATTACGTGCGGAACCCTTTTGCTTCTCATCGAGCCGTTCTGGACGAGAGTCTTCCTCGAACGAGCACACCAGCCTGCTTTATTTATGTAGCTTGACGAGTCGAGCCTCACAAAACGACGGCATCAAAAAATGCGTTCCAAGCCTCGAGTGTTTGGAAGGGGCATGATCAACGCAGGCAGGCGGAAGCGGTTCCTATTTGCCACGGTGCCTGTAGAAGTTCAGCCCGACAACTTCATGGGGCCGGATAGATCTCCCAGGGTTCGCTGCCACATGAACCAGCTGCTGTCTGCCATGCTGATATGCCGTCGCATGTACATAGCTGATGGTTTGGTTTCACGCGTCGATGGTTGAAAAACGTGTCTTTACACCGGAAATGGCCTTGTCGATGAAGTTGATGGATGGCGCGATTGCCAAGGCGTTTTGGGAGAGGGGGCTGCGTTGTACAGAAATGTCAATTCGCACGGCAGGCGGCAGGAATGCTCCTGCCAAGTTGGCCTAAATTTAGCACAAGGGAAGCGTAGGTGGGGGCAAGCTGGCCTGGAGGTTTTGGTGGCTGTAGACGCGCGCTTGCCCGCAGCCAATCCTGTCTCTACTTCTACGGCCTCCAACATCCACAAGTCAGCTACATGCTCGCATCTCTCACGATATCCGCTACGATGGCGTCTATCATTCTGATTCCATGACCCACTGCCATCGGAAACGCCCCTTTATTCGTCGAGCGCTCCATGTTCAACCCGTGCTTTGCTCAAACCGAGTGCCCGCTAGCGCCGCACAGCCAAAAATTGAGACGCGTATCTGCATCTGCATCTTGGCTGTAGTATCTTGAATGAAGTCGTAGGAGTTCCACGCTTATCCATCGATCCATTGATCCATTGATCCCCCTTTCTTTTTCACGACAACGGAAAAGGCTAGTTTGGAAGCCATGACGGTTCCTAGAAACGCGAAACTTCGCACTTTCAACAAGCCAGTACTGCAGCTGGTTATCCTTCAATTTCCGGGCGCGGCGCTTTCGACGTCTTAGTTGGGGAATTAGCGCCAGGGATGCACCACCAGAGGATGAGAAAGAGGAAAGAGCCCCTCCAGATCCTATCCTACCTTTGCCTTCTGGTCATTGCCATGATATGACGACATCCATCCTCCAAATAGATCACTCAATGTTGCTCCCCCAAAAAAAAAAAAACCCTTCGATCCACGACACGACATCTCAGATGACAATCTCGCCGGACAAGGCGCCTGCTCAGACAAGACTTATCCCTCGAGGACCCTCTTTGAATGTAAACTGCTCCATTGCTCCATTTAGTCACATCCCAAGGATCCCCCAGATACGTCTACATACTAACCGCCACAAGTTCTACCTCCTTAACCGCCGGGCCGCCCCAGATTCCCCCTTGGCCAATATCATCGACCCATTTCCCAACAAGTCGACATTTTGGACACGCCGAAATCGTTTCACTTCCATTTTCGTCTTGTAGACCTGGTTGCATCTCTACAGCCGCCCATCGTGGCATTGCTCTTTGTCTTTTTCTTTAGTCAAAGCCATGGATCTCTCATCGTCGTCTCGAGATCTTAAAGCTGCTTCATTTCCCCGTCGTTTGAGGCCAGGCCAAACTTGTTTCGTTTCTTCTCCTCCAACTTCTTCATCCTTTCTTTGAACGTGCCTCGACTGTTTCGGACATTTTACGTTCTCTTTTCGATCCAATCTCTCGTTCCATCACCGGCTTGATCGACGGGGTCATTTTTCTCGGGTCAGCTTCGTCGTCGTGTGCTTCTATTCATTCATCTCTCCCTCACTGGCCCAGGGAACTTGACTACCACACACGAGCTCTCTGTATTATCCATCTTATCCCCATCTTTGATCAATATATCATCATCATCAGTGTTGCAGGGAAGCACATGAACAGCTCTACCCATCCACCTTCATTTCAATCTTGCTATAATCAATACTTGAGCAGCAGCCCGTCAAGTCCGGCTCTAGCCCAGCCTCAGTACGACGACGAGCCGGCCTCGCAGAGTTATATCACATTTACTTTCACCATTCTTGAGGGACACTTTCTCTCGTCAACTCCTTACCATAATGCCCAAACATCAACGCACCGCGAGTGGACCCCTTCACAACTATGCTCATCAGCTGTCGAGCGCCATGGCTACATCGTCCATGTACGCCCAGCAATCACAACGCGTTCAGGTTCCCCCAGTTACTACACCATCCCTCCTGGCCCCGAATCTGCTTCTTTGCAGGTTTCTCCGGCTCAGCAAGCCTCTTATGATGCATATACCGTCGAAGCTTCGTCTTTACCCCCGGCTCAGCATCGGGCATCTTCAGGTGCCTGGACCGTCCACGATGACAACCAACTCATCACGGCAAGAATGCAAGGTCTGAACTGGAGCCAAATCAAAGACGCTTATTTCCCCAACAAGAGTGCAAATGCGTGCCGCAAGCGCCACGAACGCCTAATGGAGCGCAAAGGCGCAGATGACTGGGACACCCGCAAACTTCAGCAAATGGCCAAGGAGTACATGGGCATGCGAAAGGAGATTTGGAGTGGACTTGCTGCCCGCACGGGGAGAAGTGGAATGTCGTCGAAGCAAAGGTAAGCAAGCAAGCAAGCAAGCAAGCAAAGCGTGCATATGCCCTCTCTATCCACGGGCTCGGCTCATAACACCACTTTCCCCTATATCTTGTTTTCCCCAAACAAAAGTTTTTTTCACTTGGAACCCAACAAGAAAAGCAAAAACAAAAGTCGCTGATCCAAAAAAAAAACATCTCTCTCTCGAACAGTGCATGTCCAATGGACTGAAGAATCTACAAAGTGCGGCTCGCGCAGCTTCGCGCCGCGATCGCCTCGAGACTGGCTCTCACATCACAGGGTATGACGACGATAGCGGCATTTCCGGCATCGGCCTGACTCCTGTTGATGAACTAGACGCATCCTACAGCAGTCCTGAAATGGACTCCTCGGTCGGCGCCGCGCATTCCCTCACTTCGAGCTCCGTCGCCTCTGGTGTCGGCTACCAACTACAGGGACATGCAGCAGCAACAGCGCAAATACACCTGCACCCGTCCAACGGCGATCACGGCTCCTACGGCCTCAACGCATACGGCGGCGCCTCCTACGGCGGTCACCACCACGGGTACTCCTCCAGCGTCAGTTCGACGGCGAGCATGGGCCACCGATACGCCTCTCGAGGCAATAGCCCTTACATCGACGGCCAAAGGTTACCCAACGCAGACATGGGCGTCGATAGTCTTATCAACCGATCTGGCGGCAGAAGAGCATGAGCACTCAAAAAAAAAAACCAATAAACAAGTTAGTCTCTTGTGTGACTACGCCAGATCCTTGTCGTTCCTTTCCTCTCAACATTGACAGCCACATATTGTGTCATCAACACACCCCTTTTTAAAACCAAATTTCCTTTCTCTCATTTTCTTTCTGCTTTTCATATCTTGATCTTCATAAAAGACATTACTTTCCCTTTCATCTGCTCATGATCTCAAGGATACAGGTTCTGACTAGGCGTTACGGAGCACGCATGACATGGTTTTTATTTGGGGGAAAGAAACAGAAAACACAGAAGCTGGAGATTGGCAGTGGAAGGGTTTTTTTAATTATGAATAATGATTGCTTTCCTGTGTTTGGAGCAGACGCAGTCCTGCTGAGCAAATGCACCGTCATTTCCTATGATATTTGAACCTGAAACCTGAAATGACTTTGGCAACGGGTCAGTGCATCCTATTGTTCATTCGACTGATGCAAAAAGTAAAGAACGCTCTTTGTTCCGGATTCTGCTTCACTGTATACTAGATGTATTTCGCAGCATGTTTCCCCTCCTTTAACAAAGGTGCCGTGGACATGAAGTCGTTTAATTCTATTGCAAAGAGAAAAAGGTTCAATGCACTAGGCATTTGGTGCAACTCTCATGCACTGATTCGCCGGTCATAGTACAGTAATGGTGTTCTCTCCAAGCGTTTCCCAGCCTCCTTCACCATGGAAACATACTCTTACAACAACATCCTCCACCACACCCATCGGAATTCCGTCTCGTTTCACCGTCTCGCTATCCCGGACAATGCAATGCGTGATCCAGAACTTGATTGCACAGATTAGATGCAACAATGAAAAAAAAAAAAAAAAAAAAAAAAGCATGTTTTCTCGTCAAGACACACTCTTCTTCTCGGCGACATTCGCAGCCGTCATGGTAGCCATCTCCTCCAGCTCTTCGTCCTCCCACTCGCCGTCGTCGTCGTCGCCGAAGACGCTCTTCCACGCTCGACTCCACATGCCCTTTTATGGAGCAGAGCCAGCATCATGACACCTGGCAAGTGCCATACGCTGGCCCAGAAGAGGCCACGCGCACTGCCCTTGTGGCCTTGGAATTTCCAAACCGCACCGCTTGCCGGATAAGCCACAGGTTGACGGGGAGACTGGTCGCGGCAAAGGACCACTCCGTGACACCGGCCGCACACAGGCCGAGACAGATGGGCAGGAAGACGATGCTATATCGCAGGGCGACTCGCGAGTTGCGCGCCGGGTTGGTCCACGCTAGCATGCGCAATCCCGCCGCCTTGTACTCCTCCCGGATCGACCAGCTGAGGGCCATGAAGTGCGGGAACTGCCAGGCAAAGAGCAGCCCAGCTAGCAGCCAGCCTCCGATTGACGAGCCGTCGCTGGCAAATAGCAGTTCGCGCCACGAACCATCGTTCGTGGCCGCCTCTCCGGCAGCGGCTGCCCATCCCATCAGAGGCGGGATGCCACCCACGACGGCGCCGACCCACGTGTTGAACGCTGTGAATGCCTTGAGTGGCGTATACACCCCCGCGTACAAGACAATATTGGAGAGGCCTAGAAACGAGACGGTGGGATTGACGCCGAAGAAGAGGGCACCGACTCCAACACCTCCGGCGAGCATGGCAAAGAGCGCAGCCACCCGAGGCGATACCAACTTGCGAACAAGCGGTCTGTTCCTCGTCCTCGACATTTTCGCGTCGGTCGAGGGTTCGTAAAGCATGTTGAGAGCATTCGCGCTGGCAGAACACAAAGCCGTACCGGTGGTGAGGAAGAGGAGCGTCAGGGGACTCAGACTCGGCGTTTCCGTCATGGTTGGCATGAGCATCTCCGGGACGGGGTACAATGCGTACGGCGCCATGGCGGTGAGAACGACGAGAACAGTAAGTCGCGGCTTCGAGAGTGACAGAAATGTGGAGAGGATTCGTCGAAAGGAATGAGCGGGCTGCGCGGCAGCTACATTGGTGAGGATGGTGGAGGCATTGGCCGGAAGGGTGCCCTCTTCCGACGATGCAGAGGCATCAGCGGTCCCAGACGCGGTAGCTTGTTTTCGAGCCTGTCGCCTGCGATGCGGCGGGGTGTTTGACGCCGACTGAGGCGCATCCTGCACATTGGCTGTAAAAGTGCCCGTCGTTTGCATCCGGCCATGGTTCGTCGATTTGGACGTGGACGTGGACGTGGACGTGGACGTGGACGCGGACGTGGATGTCGGCCGCCTCGTTCCAGATCTACCCATGACCGAGTCGAGGCAGTTGGACCGCTCGAACACACGATTCGACAGGAAGAAGAAGCCCGCGCTCTTGAGCGGCATAGCAAGGACGGTGTTGCGGCCGCTCCGGGAGCTTCCAAGCTCCGCGTCGAGGACAGCCATCGCAGGGACTCCTGACGTCTGAAGGTGAGGACGCCTTGCACATGGACCGCCCGAGATCGACTTGGGAGTTGTGGTGGCCTCATCGTCGCCTGCTGTCTGCGAGCATGGCGATCTCGGAAGAGGCTCGATCCGCTGCACCCAGAAGTTTTGACGATGGCGGGAAAAATCAGCCGCGTCGGTGGTTAGAAGGAACGTTATTGTTCCTGGTGGTGGGCTTTTTTTTTTTTTTTTTCCTGCATCGTCACCTGCAAGACAGACACAGACCCCGTTGCACACAAGCCCGCGCGGTAACGTTCCTGGTCAATCCACGTGGATGGTCATGTGATCGGCCACAGTCGCCGTATACCCCCAGTCGAAGTTGTTTGGTGAGCAGGCGGTCCAACCCAAATGCGAAGCTCCGAGACAAACAACTCCGCTTATTTAATAAAAATACCCTGGGTGCCAGGGGTCTCAGTCGAGTTCCAACCCCCTCCCCATGTACTCCGTATAAACAACAACGAACCGTCCAAAAGTAACAATTGGCTTCTTTCCCAAAGATGACGGTAGCGAACTCGTCCACTAGCAAGTAAAACGTAAACCCACACAAACATCGCGTCTCACTTCCCACCATGTCTTCGTTACTCAGCCTCGTACGGAAAACATCCCAAGTGGACTGCGACACCATGGATGCCCAAGGTAACCAAACAACTCACGATACCACAATCCACCAAACGTCTCTTGTACACAACGCGAACAAGATTCTAAATCTGCCCTGCTCATGCTCATAGTGGCGGAGAAGCTGGGTCCCTTTGTCGACTGCACTTCCAACCAGGTTCTACTCCACGCCAGCCCAACCCATTGTCGCTCATTGCCATCGCTCACACCCCTCGGCAGGCAATTGCCTACTTCGAACTCGCGAAGCTCGACGCCCCTTCCAACACGCTGCACCACCAAGACCTCATCGCAGCCGCCAAGGCAGACGCCGTCGGTCCCTTACACCACCTCCGGGCCACACTGTCCCCGGACGAATTCCTCGTCGACATCCTCGTAAGTACATTCATTCCTTCCATGCCCATCGTCTGCTCGACAAAGTCATATATACATCTCTGATACCGCCAAAGATGGTCAAACTACAGCTCCGTTTCGTAGAATTCACAACGGGCTACATCCATGTTCAGACGAACCCCAAGCTGTCGTACTCGACGGACGCTTCCGTCGAGAATGCAAAGCGTAAGGAAATCTTCTCACCCGTCTCAAAAGTCTCAAGAACAGCCCATCTCCCATCTCCGTTATACTTAAAGTACGTACAACCTGGCAGGCATTGTCGAGATAGTCAAAGTCCTAGCACCGACAGTCGACTCAAAGCGGGTATGTATCAAAATACCCGCCACATGGGAGGGACTCCAAGCTTGTCGGATCTTGGAGTCGGACGGCATTGCCACCCTCGCAACAACCATGTTTTGCATGGAACAAGCAGCCCTCGCTGCGGCTGTCCATTGCACATACATCGCACCATATGTGAATGAGCTCAAGGTTCATTTTGAACCAGGGTGAGTTCGGATGACCCCTTGAATTCACTCTTCACCTTGTGAGCTACTCATTTGATAATAAAAATGAAAAAAAAAAATGGCATGTTGCAGATACGTCGACCACAACAAGGCGTTTGACTTTTGCCGCCAAGCTCAAGCTTACTACCTTAAGAAGTCTTGTCGCACGCAAGTTCTGGCCGCCTCGTTGACTTCCATCCATGAGGTGATGCAACTAGCTGGTGTCCAGCACATCACCATCGCACCCAAGTTGCTGGATGAACTTGCGGCGACGGATGCCACGCCGTGGAGCGGCAAGCTTGGCGAGTTCTTTGCCCAAGCACCGGCAGACAATGCGTGGGAGACTACGGATTACGAGGCTCTCGTAACAGATGAGAGTGCATGGAGACTGGCCTTCACCAGGAGTGGCTTCGGTACAAGCGAGGGCAAGATCATACAGGCCATCAACTATTTTTCCGATTTCCAAGAAAAGATAGAACGTTTGGTCAAGGCGCACGGCGACTAAAGTTGCATGGATGAAGAGAGTCCCGCCCTAGGTATTATGATGCAGATATAAGTCTGCGCCATTGCAAGATTTTACGCTATAGATTGAATTTATTCATCAAAGATCAAGGCACTGGATGTTGAACACACAGAAATGAGACCCCCAAAACTCCAGTCCCAAGGATCATCAGCTCCCAGTCAGTGCAGCCGGCAGCAAAGCTCCATTCACAGGCATTCGATGGCTTTGAGGAGTACATCCACACCCTTCTCGCCAATGTCTCCCTTGCCACATAGTAGACTACCCACGTCGCTCAGGATTCCGAGAGGGATATAGCAACCCGTCTTTGCCTTCTCCAAACTTTCCTTGAGTCGACTGGTATGCTCCCATTCCCGAGCAGCAACCTCGGCTCTTTCAACCACACGATTGGAAATGCCACACATGGCAGCGCAGTGCATACCGAAGCTCCCTCCGCAACGCCGTCTTCCAGTTTGTAAAGGAATGTAACTTTTCGTTCCTCCTCGTCGACATGGATTTGCATCCTCTTCTCTTGGATCTCCGGGTGATTCTCGAATTCTGTAGCCAGAGAATGGTAATGTGTAGCGAAGAACCCGACGCATCCGATGTGAGTCGCGACGTGATGCAGCACAGCCTGTGCAACGGCAACTCCATCGTAGGAACTTGTGCCTCGACCGAGCTCATCTAGAATGACAAGTGAGCGCGGTGTTGCCTCTGAAAGAATCTTCTTGGTTTCCGAGAGCTCTACGAAGAAGGTGGATTGTGCCGCGAAAATGTTGTCATTAGCTCCTAGACGCGACATGATGCGGTCGACAGGCGTGAGGCGAGCAGACACAGCGGGACGTAGCATCCAATTTGGGCCATGATAACCGCGACGCAAGACTATGAAAAGTTAGCACTATAAGAAAATGTCCCAGCCGGGAATTATTCGCACAGGCTTACCATTCTTAAGACTGTCGACTTGCCAGCTGCATTGGCGCCAGTCAACAAGTTTACCTTGGCCAGGCCTCCTCCCAGCTTTATGTCGTTAGGTATGAAGTCGTCTACTGTGTTGGACATGCATGGATGACGCAGCTCATCGAAATCGATAAAGCTGCGCTCTTCGTCAAAGAATTGCGGCCTGCATGCGGGCTGTCCCATAGATGCTGAGGCTTTGGCAAGGCTGACGAGACAATCGAGCTGAGCTATAATCTTGATGGCCAGTAGCCAGGTGTTGTAGTCGACGTCAAACTTCTTGAATAGTCGCGATGCAATCTCTCGCACAAGTTGTGAATGCAGCTCCTCGGCCTCTTGAAGTTCTCTGACCAGCTGTGTCAGCTCGGGGAAGTACCATCGTTTGACGTCCTTGGTGGCAGACATTTGTCGCCAACTGGACGGTACTTTGGCACTCTTTGGAGTCTCAATTTGATAAATTTCTTTGCCCACATCGGTGTACTTGAGGCTTCGGCATTTCAGTTCTCCCTTCTTTTCATTTAGCAAATCACCGAGCCGGCCCTTGATGTCGTCCAAACGGCTCAGGCTGTCATCAAATTCCGGCTCAATACCTTTCTCGGGTATCAAGAGTTTCTCCTCTCGGGCTTTACGTCTATCGAAAGCACCTTTCCAGTAGCTCAGGGGCTCTTCAAGATCAGGCATGGATGAGATGAGTCGGTCAACTACACCATTTCCTCCTTTGAAAGCTGAGAGAAGGCCCATAGTGTACTCTATCTGCTCGAAACCTTCTAGCACGCGCACAAAGTCTTCTGGTTTGCACGCGCCAGCGTGAATGCGGGAAATGAGCCGCTCCAGATCCGGCATCTTGACAAGCTGGGAGGAAAACTGCTCGCGCACCGTTGAATCGGCATTGAGCATATCCACTGCATCCAGTCGTTCATCGATACGTTCAATGTCGCACAAAGGATGGGCCACCCATTGCCGAAACAGTCTTTTGCCAAATGGGGTGATGCACTGGTTTAGTAGGCTGAACAAAGTCGCCTCTGAAGAGCCGTTCGAGGAATTCGTGAACAGTTCCAAATTCGTCAGAGTCTGTCCGTCTAGAATCAGGGTCCCATTCTTCTGAATCGGGCTGTACCGCTCAAAGTTTCCTTGTGAAAGCAGAGGCCGCTCTAACTGCAGAAACTTGAGGTATGAGACCAGAGCTCCCAAAGCCGACATGACCAAGTCATCGTCCTTGAACTGTTGGAGCACCTCTGGCCAATTGCCATCCTCGGAGTCGGGAGAAACAAAGTAATTGCCGCATTTAAGTTCACGGCGCGAGGTATCGGCATCCCAAAACTCGGATCCCGGTTTCAGATGCGTCCAGATCGTAGTCGGGCTCGTGTTGTTTTTAAGGATTCGCAACGCCTTAGTAGAGAGGCGCGATTTCTCCAAGAGCAATTCTCGCGGGCCAATCTGAGCTACAAAGGTTTCAAATTTGGTGCGGTCGATATCATCCACAAAACCTGAGAGCTGAAATCGTCCAGTAGCAGTGTCTGCAAAAGCGATTCCAAACGACGGCATGTCATCCACGACAGACTCCTTGATTGCGACACAATAAGCGGCCATGTCGTCCTGAAGCATACCACCGTCAACAAGTGTACCGGCAGTGAGCACGCATGACAGCTCACGAGATATGACTTTGTCGGCTTTCTTGCCACTCTTGTCCTGTCGCTCGCGCATCTCCTTTCCAAGATTTGTCTCCATCTGGTCTACTCTTGCAACTTTGTATTGCTTGGCGATGAATTGATTGACCCAATGATCCAAGGAGCTCTCTGGAACCCCCACCATCCGCATGTTGACTCTGTCGGTCATCTTGAAATCGAATTCTTGATGGCCGATGGTAGCGTCACGCTCGTAGAGTTCATAAAATTTACCCTTTTGAAGAACACAATTGTGTCCCACAAATTCTGCTTGATCTCCCAGTACTGCTTCTCGAATGGAGAGAACTTGTTCCAAGCCATTGGAGGAACGAAAATAGTTCTGGGGTCGTACTCTGGGTCGCCAGGAAGTCTCTTCTCTTTGTCACGAATGTTCGCTAGCCAAGGGTACCGGTCTTCTGGCTCTTTCGTATATGCTTTTTCTTTTTGTGTTTAGGGTCTTTTCCACACTTCGTTCGACAGGTATCACAACTGGTCGCTTGTCGGCTGAATCGGGGTTGTAGCTCCACTGGGAGGTGGTAGATGTTGGAATTTCAGTCATGTGTTCATCATCCAAGTCGGGGATGGGCAAATCTTCCTTCGCATCGGCCCGGGGAGAAACGTTGGAACGCTTTCGGGTCGTTTGTGATTTAGCAGGACGTTTTCGCTTTTTACTTTGTCGTCGACCTTCTTCTGAATCTTCGGAGGCAATGAAATAGTCCATGTTGTCTAGTAGTTATAGTCAGTATGGAGGAAGCCTACTACTGAAAGCTGAGTTATGATTGATACGTACCGTCGTCGTCAACTGGAGAAACTGCATCATCCTCGTCGTATTCATCTTCGTCTTTCACCACAGGGCGGGCTCTGCCACGTCGTCTGGTCTGAGTACTGCTCCCATAGTTGAAAGGTTTCTCATCATCGGAAGATTCTGCGTATGAAGTAACTTTCTTGACCTGAGCTTTATGCATAAGTAAAGAGCCGACAAGACATTTGTGCCCTCATCCCAACGTGGACATCGAAAACAAGCCCCGTAGGAGACTGTGCGGTCTTACCTTTCGAGTCGGGCTGCTACCGAGCACCGCTTTTGGTTTTGGCGCGGTATCATTAGCCCTCTGTGCGCTCGATTTCATCATTGTGGGCGAGAGTAATGAGTTTCTCGTCGACTTCATCGTGGAGGCAGGATCGGCATTCTCCTGCGAGCTGGACGGCTCAATGACGTCGCTGCTAGGGACGGTGTGGAGAGCTTAACAGATGGCTTAGGCTTTGGCTTTGACTTTGGAAGAGAGTTGGCTTTGGTGGTTTCTTGCAAACATGAAGAAGGTTGAGGATCGGGAGAGACCTTATCGCGAGCGGTGGGCGAAGATGTAGGCCCAGGAGATGACTTCTGAAAGAACGACATGATGGACCGCTGCTTCGCCGAAGAGCTGACGGGGACAGCTGGGTTGGTTGCCGACCTCGCAGGGGTGCGAGCTGTGCTCGTCTCTGCTTTCTCGCCCGCCATGATTGGGATCTTGTCCCAAGAACGCGTATACCGTATACTAAAGCCGATGGACGATCGTCGAGACACTCTCGAGTGCACGCAAGTATCCGCCACGTCAAATACACCAATGGCAAAAACGTGTCAACAATGTTATAATACAGCCCAATACGATATACTTGAATATGAGAAAGCACAAGCTGCGAATAAAAATGGCGAAGATGGGCAGAACTAGAATTGAAGAGGAGAAAATGATATGGTGGTCAAGATATGGTGGAGTGGTGCGTGAATAAGATAAAATTAAGTCGAGACCCTGGTTCCGCGTCGCGCGTGAATGGCGACCCGCGCTCAGGCAGTCGCGTAAAACAGCAGGTAGGTACGGTATTACATGGACGGCTGCTGCCGAACAGACGTCCGAGTTGCTGGCTGAAGAAGGGCCCGCTTATTAAAGATACTACATACAGTGGATGATAGAGTAACGGCCACCAACATGGCTTAAACGAGTCATGACCAATTCTAGGAAAATTTTAACCATAAAACACAGTAATAAGCCTACGGAGTATATATGCGCGATACTCTTCTTCCTATTATTGTTTCATTAGATAATGTGGAATAAATAGTACTTGACTTCTAAAATTATGTTGAAAGAAATGCAGCTACAAAAGCTGGAATTGCTGGGAGTCGTAATAGCTAGCCACTTGGTCCCGTCTGTCCCATTTACTTGCCCGTTACGTCGTCTCCAGGAGCGAACCAGAAGACAAAGCTACAAGCGAGAGCGGAAAGCACCTGAATTGGCCAAAACATGTCCTGCCAGGAAGAAGGGAGACCTTCGAGCAGGTATTGAAGCTCGCCACCGACGAAGAGTCCGGCTGCTTGTTGGTAGAAATTGGTATCGTAACCAATGCAAGTGGTAGGTACTAGGTACCCAGTCACCATGACGGTTTTATACCACCCCATGCCCAGGGCCATCAGGATATTGAGCCCGGCAGTTCCGCTCTCGATCCGATTAGCACCATCATCTATTACAATACGTTTTACCTCGGCCGCCAAAATTGCAACACACATTGCCGCTCTGCAACTTGTTCAGCGCGGCATTGTTGCACCAGACGAGCCCATTGGCAAGCATACTCATTCAGCTTGAGGATAATCATGGATTTGCTGCCGAACAAAAGATGAGAATCCTGTTATCAACTGGACCGAAGCTGGTGCTGTTCTTGCAATCTCGGAGCCTGCAGGGTCTGGAATGCCTCCCGGGACCGTTACCCGGGATGGATTGCCTAAATGTTGTTTCGGCCTGTAAACAGAGAGAGAGGGGCTGGTTGCTGTGTTCGCTATCCAGTTGTTGCCATACGGTGCTGCTAGGGATGTTGTTCTGACCTTTATGCGAAGTGCATGGACAACGTTCCTCTGCATTATTAATATCATTACTTGCAATTGTGTGACATGGCAATAAGTTTGCGACCACCCCCTCTAGTGCGAAGAAGGCGAAGAAGGCCACTTCAGTGTGGCCAATATAGAAAACGGTGCTAACAGTACTGTGTGTTTAGCACTATAGTTCTCAAGCTTATTACAAGTTATAAGTTGTAAGTTATGAACTAAAAGCTAAAAGCTAAAAGCGGTTGCTTATCCAAGGTAGAGAGAGTTAGTTCTGCCATCCTTCCTTCTCCTTCACATCAGGCAGACACATAGCACCGTGATACACATAATTCACATGCTCGCAACGTCAAAGCCCGCATAGTCGACCGCATTAAAAATCGTGACATATTCAAGGAATAGCGTAAGCACCACAATTACCACATCTTCCTCTTCCCAAGGTATCAATCCATCTAGACATTCTCCGCAGTCCGCAGTCCGCATTCCAGATCACCCGTATCCCGTTCGCTTCATGCCTTCACAGGTGCGCCACTGTACGCCGGCTGCGGCTGAGTTGGTGGTGCGTAGTGGTTGGCCGGTTGCTGGACGTAGGTGACAACATTGTTGCGTCGGGCCCGGCTGCGCTTGACGAGCCAGACGATGAGAAGAATCCAGGCGACAATCTTGGCCAGGCCGGCAATGACGAAGCAAGCGACTGCGCCGTAGAAGAGCCCATCGTCGCCGGTGCTGTAGTAATAGGTATAGCGACCAGTCCCCGATGTGTAAGTTGAGTAGCTGGATGCCCATGCTCCCACCAGACCTCCACCGACGATGAAGAAGACGATGGCGACGATGAAGAAGGACAACGGCCACCACTTTGACAATCTCTTCTTTTCCGGGACAGGCTGCGGGGCCTGGTACTGCACGTTGCTCTGCACGTTGCTCTGCATGTCGCTCTGCCCGTAGGAGTTGTTGTCCATTTGATGGGACATTTTGGCTTTCTGTTCTTGCGTGCCGCTCGGGGGCGAGGACTGGCCTGAGATGACTGAGCTTGATCACAGCTAGGAGAAGGGGAAAGAGAGGAAGAAGAAGCTGAATGATCCAAGCTGAATGGGAGCGAGGGGGTTTTAACACCCAAAATCAGCCTTGCTGACTTGATTGGTTACACTGTTGTCGTCTAATCTTAACCTGCGACTTGCCTCAGCTATGTACTCAGCCGCAGCAAGAAAAACTCGACCAACAAGGACTTGCCGCGTCAGTTTTTCAGCTTCCAGCGCCACAATGGCACGATGGCCTCGCCCATTAATGCAGGGTGTCTTTAGTCTTCTACGCTTGTTCTCTTGGCAATATATTCGCCTCGCTAGCAGAGCAGATTGATTCCTCATTCGTGCTCAGCTTCCATAAGTGGGTCCCATTGTCAGGGTCTGTTCGGAAGTAGTTTTTGGATGGGAGACGCTCCATATTACATACATACACTTCACCATCTTCTCAATGACTCAACCAAGTTGCCAACCCATTTTCCAATCCAAAGAATGGCCAGAAACAACCAATATCGTAAGCCCATGCTATGTCCTGCCCTGACGTTCTTTCGGGACCCCTTCCACACTCTCATCGCCCTCGGCTCGCTCAGCCGATCGTAAGCCCCGACTGCTTCCACCAACGTTGGAAAAGGCTTGCAAAGCTGTTCTGGCAGGCCCTGCGCATCGTGCAATGCCAAGTTGGCGCCGAAACCTGCGAAAGGACTCAACGCATGATTGCTGTCGCCGATGAAAACGACCGGCATGTCATGGATAGCGTCGTGACAGAAAGGTGGTTTGTCCCGGCCATTTATGCACATGACGGTGCTTGGATCCGTACGTTGCACAATGGCTGGGAACGGTTCATGGAATAGGGATCCGAGTTCAGCACCTCGGTCAATGACGGCGCGACGCTCTTCTGGGGCAGAAGACCAAGTCAGTTCTTTGACCTCTTCATCTTCCTCATGTCCGACAGCCCACAGGACGGTGTTCCGATCGACCGGGGAGAAGAAGCATGAGACGCCTGTTTTGGAAACCATGAAGCCCCAACTCTCATCGATCGGGGTCGGAAGTCCGGCGGGGAATGTAGAAAGTCCTCCCTGAGCACCACCCCGACGTAGTTCAACCCGTCTTGGGGTCGGAACTGTGCTCGCAGCTTGCTGTTTGCACCGTCAGCAGCAATCAACAGATCGCAATCGGCGTGTGTCGCATCGCCATGACGACTGTGCTCGATATGCAGCCTCAACCGACCATCTTGAAGCTTCTCGACGCCCGAACACCGAGAGCCCCATCGTATACTGCTGTTCTCACACGAATCGACGGCTCTGATCAGTGCCAGCCTCAAGTCTTTGCGGACGATTCGGATACTCGAAGTGGACAGTCCCGCAACCGGGCGGCGACGTAGACTCAGGTGCTCCCTCCAATCTGGTCCCCAAATCTTGAAAGAGCCAGAGCCATGCAACCCCGAAACGGCATGCGCGAGAATATCGTCCACGAGCCCGAGCCTCTTGAGAGCCACGAGACCACCCGCATCGTTGTATCCCGATATCGACAAACTATTTTCTTCTCCTGCCCTCCACGCATCTGGGTCGGGGCTGTCACGTTCGAAGACGATGACGGTGGGAGGGTTTGACGAATGATTCCATTGTTTGTAAATGCCTGTCGCAAAGGCCAAACCGGCTATACCTCCCCAACGACGAATATCGTCTTGCCCTCCAGGAAATGTCGGCTTTGTTCCGAGACGGCCATGTCACGTCTGGGCCTTTTTATCTACTTTGTTTGTGATGTTTCGCGAACCCTTTCCACGGGCAGCCTCCTGGCTTGCAAACGAAGTCAGCCTTTCTACTTTTTTTCTTTTTTTTTTTTAATAGACTGCAGCAACAAGAAGCGAAATCTCTGCCTGTGCGTTTCATTAAAGAGGAAACCACGTGGGAGCACGAGACAGATATAGGAACTCACACCCCACCAAGAAAAATTGTCCAAAAAGGAGTGTCGTCAGTTTTACGATGTTTCAACCCAGCCACTCATTGACCAGGGTCCATGCTTGAGAATGCAAGCCAAGGATGCGCTGCACCAGGATGCAACCTGAGTTCTCTCGGCTACTACCCAATCTTCTCGTACGAGAAGTTGTCCAGCGCAATGCATGATTGGTAGTAATAAACTCTGGATTTATGGACCAAGGGTTCATTAGTCCCGGACCTGTCAACCGCCCCTTCGGCAAAGCCTAAGCATATATATTAATTCTGATCAAGATGGATTCGGAGTACGAGAATAAGAGCCTCGACGACGATTCCGAAACAACGGCAGGCTTACAGCACGACTCATTTTGTGTGGCATGTTACGGGATCCGTGGCGGCGGTCCGGATGAGCTTTGATCGTGCAATCGTGCGTACACGTACTTTCCTATCTGGGCGGGGTCCTTGTTGGGAAAATGAATACCGAGTCACGCCGAAAGCTTTATTTCGTTTACTCCGTACTAGGGATACCGAAGCATGTACCCCATGTAAAGAGGTCAACTACGGAGCACGTCCGACCAATGATTGTATAGTCTTGTCACACCCGGCAGCTTGTCGAAGTATTGTTGCTGGTTTGGGCATGCGATGCTACGACCGGTGTTTGACACGAGCTATGTTACCTTGAGCCACACAAAATATTCAGGTTTTTCGATAATATGCGGCGGGAATGGTTATACTTGGTTCCAGTTTTGTTAAGCTCGCTCCAATTCAGTGGTAAAACCCTTCACCCATCCATCACATGCAGCATCTACTTCGTATCGGATTCATCTCTTGAGTCTTGACGCGTCAAGTCTAGAGTAGAGCACTGATGTGAACTGAGAAAACGCCGCATACTCCTCGTCGTCACCTTCATTATTGGTAAGAAAAAAAAATCACTACAATCTCATGCTGAAACTAGCCACGACGTCTATGAAGCGTCATACTCCAACAGCCCCGCCCTCGCAACAAACTCTTGAACAGAAGCGACACAATACGTCAAGTTATTACAGACCGCTCCGCTCTTCCAAACCTGCACCAGAGAACAGAAATTGCGACAGCCAAGAAGGAATCATTGTCAGGCAGAATGGAGGGTTTCCGGCGACCCCTCATCCAAGTTGAAGTCAAACTTGAAGCCCGGAACCTTGTCCCTGATCTTTGTTGCGCAGCTCTCCAGGTTTCCAGCAAAAGCGTCGTCCTTGAGCGCCATGCTCGCGGAGCCAAAATCATAAGCCACGAGCTTATCCCGCAGCTCCAGGCTGGGAAACCCGTTCCAGGAGATGAGTGCCGACTTCCACCAGACGTGCTTGTGGTTCTCAGGCGGCTCGTCGCCAGCACCCTTTGAGAAACGGAAGTAGTGGGTTCCGAAAGCACCGTCTTTGTTATACACCGCCTTCATGTGCGTGCCCTGCCTGGGAATGTCCTTCCAAAGCCGGGCGTCGTATTTGCCGTGGGCGGATGCGCAGCCGAACTGCGGCTCGCCGTCTTTGGTCCATACCTGCAAGTGCTCCCAGTCATACTGGTGGCCGATGCAGACACGATCACCAATGTCCTTTTCAAAGAAGTAATCGTACAGGTAGGCGCACCAGCCATTGTTGCACCGCTGTCGGGAGTAGACGTTGCCATGGTCCAAATCGTATTCGTCTCGGCAACCTTTTGTGTTTCTCTCGTGGCGGGACCGTCCTTGGTCAATGTGACCATCGGGTCCAATTGCAGGGACGTTGTAGCAACTATCCGTGTCAAAGTCGAGCGCTGGCTGCCATTTCAGATCGTCCGCCGTAGCTCTCTGGGGCAGAGGAGGCGGGGATTCTCGTCGAAGCCTTTGTCATCGCAGAGGCCTTGGGCCACCATGTCCATATCCTCTGGGGGCACAACAACGTCTGGATGTCCCTCTATGGTCATTGTCGCATTGTTCACTTGACCACCCCCGGACGCCCGGTTCACAGTCGCGAGCGCGAGAATGCCAGGGACGGCAACAAGAGCCACAACGCCACGCATAGTTTTCGTTTCGTCACGTCTTTTGCTGTTTTTGAATAAGTCGAGTGTACACTCAATCAGAAGCTCGAAGCACACAGTAAGTCGTTAGTTTAGCAGATAGCACACAAGGTTCGAGGTGTAAGAGAATGGCAGGCCGGCCAACCGAGGCCAAGACGAAGATGATGGAAAAAAATGAGCGACGAGTACAACAAACAGTAAGACAAGCGAAGAGGAAGAGCACAACATCGGGACTGGCTTTAAAATATTAATGAACAATGGTCTCCGATTTCGAAACAGTAGTGTGCCTCGAGACTTGTGCTGGACACGCGCTTCGTTCTCGTGACTGGCGACGCAGACTGACATCCAAAACATGACCCGAGTCAACAAGGTGGTATTGCTCTGGTCGCAACTGCACACGTCCGTCTTGAAATCCCATCATGTGTCTTGGCTATTATACTACCTTGGGAAGTCCAACAGGGGTCTTGCCCGAGCCTCGACGGATCTCTAGTGTAATTCAGGGTCCAAGTGCATGTATCGTGTGTACAAGATTAGGATTCCCCTTTGGATTTAACTAGATTAGAAAAGGTCTCCAAGATAGGGCAAAGTATGCATAGCTTTACAATAGATTGCTAATAACCCGTCTAGCCCCAACAACCTCCGGGCAGTCTTAGTCTGACCTTGTATCTGCCCGGCTTCTTCAGGAGTAGAGTAGAGATGGATGACTTGCATGCTTCCTTTGGTTGGAAAGAAGAGAGTCTCGGGAGGGGGTTGGAGGAGCCCGCCTGCTGAGCTAGGTCCAAAGATGTCGACGTGAGCCAACATTATCGTGCACTTGTGTTGTATCGTGCATTTGTGTTGGAACGTCGGTTCAGCTGATCCTGTCGTGCAGCGACCAGCAATCGGCAACCAATCAGCCACCCATTGTTCATAAATCCTGCAATCAATCTGGTCACATCATTAGTTGATTAGCGTCAAGTCACCCGCATGCCGCATGCCGCATGTCGGTCAGATCATTACTCGTCCGTCGTACGTCGAGCCAATCTCATCCGCGCGCGCATTGCTCACCACAAATCGCAGGCGTTTCGAATGCGCACCCGCTTGGCCCAGCCACTAGCCCCAAAATGGCACCCTCACCCCGCATTCGCACAGGGGTACTCCCGTTGTAGTACATACACGCCGCCAAAACGAAAAAAAAAAAAAAAAAAAAAAACCATCATCTAGATTCGGCACTGGGCAGGCAGGCCGTCTTTGAAGCTGAAAAGTTGTTTTACTGAACACCCCCATCGTCAAGGCCGAGACGAATGGGAGAGCAACACATGTTACATGGTCGCTTTCTACTTTGAACATGGCCGCAGACATGGCCACCGAACTTGCTGCGGCACCGGTTCTGTCAACACCCGACGACCACATTCTCGAGGTGTCCGCCGCAGAAACGATTCCCACGTCGACACTCTCAGACGAGGAGCTGAGATGGACATACGACATTGTCCGCACCACCAAGGAGATTCGGCAGGGTGGCTGGAAGAAGATTGCGCTCCAATTTCCCGATCACATGCTGGTTGATGCCCCTCGAGTCGCCCAAACGTTGGACGCCGAGCTAGCAGCAACCGATGGCGGCGGCGACGGCGACGGCGACGACGAGTCGAGACGAATCCACATTTTGGCAGATACCAGCTACAGCGCGTGCTGTGTCGACGAAATCGCCGCGGAACACGCAGATTCCGACGTCGTGGTTCACTATGGAAGGACTTGCCTGAGCCCAACGAGTCGGCTGCCCGTCATATACGTATACACGTCGCACGAGCTGAACCACCGGGCCGTGGCCGAAAGGTTCGAGGCCGAGTTTGCCAACAGAGACACCAAGGTGGTGGTCATGGCAGACTTGACGTACCAAGACCACGTCGCTGACATTGTCGACGACCTCAAGGCGGCAGGCTACACCAACGTGACGGGCACAACCGTGGAAAGAAACCCGGCCGCGCTCATACCGAACAGGAAAATCGAGGGCCCCGAAATGACCGACGAGGAGATCAAGTCGCACTCCCTGTTCCACATCTCCGATCCGCCCACCGCGTTACTCCTCGCCTTGCAAACCCGATTCGCATCGCTCCACGTCCTCTCCACCACAGACTCCTCGGCGCCCACAATCGACAATCCGACCGCCAGAGCAGCTGGTCTGCTCCGGCGACGCTTCGCACGCGTTCTGTCTCTCGCTGCCGCCGGCATCGTCGGCATCCTGGTGAACACGCTCTCCGTCTCCAACTATCTGGCCTCGATAGACCTCCTGCGTGAGAACATGTCCAAAGCAGGCAAGAAGAGCTACACAGTTGTCGTGGGCAAGCTGAATCCAGCAAAGTTGGCCAACTTTGCCGAAATAGAAAGGCTGGGTAGTCGTCGGCTGCTGGGAAAGCGGCCTGGTCGAAGATGACGTCTCCTACTGGAGGCCGGTCATCACACCCTTCGAAATGGAAGTCGCACTCACGAGCGAAGAAGAGAGAACATGGGGCGGCGAATGGTGGGGGATAGAAAAGTTGACGCAAGAACCTGACGCCCGAAAAGCCGACTCGCAACCGCGGGGCGAAGACGAAGACGAAGGCGAAGGCGCAGGCGGTGCGGCGGCGGCAACAGAATGCGAGGGAGGTGTCCAAGGAGAAGAGTCGCTACCTCCCCAATTCGACTTGCGGACCGGACGACTCGTAAGTCACAGTCGGCCAATGCATCTCACCGTGCGGAGCGCCAGGGGCGCAGAAGATGAGAAGAAGGAAGACGGCCCCGAGAGCACCAACGACGGATGCTCCGACGCCGTGACCAGGAGGGTCGCGGGGGAACTGGTCAGCATCAACGGTGTAGCCAGCCCTGGTGCCGAGTATCTGCGGTCAAAGAGGACGTGGCAGGGTCTCGGGAGCGACTTTGACCAGGACGCAAGCACTCTGATCGAAGAAGGGCGCAGCGGGGTGGCGAGAGGCTACCACGTCGGCGAGGACTCAACACGGCATTGAGTCCGTCGCGACAGAATTCCTCCTTGCAACGTAGCTTTCGGAGCGAGTTTCCAACGAAACCCATCTCACGCCGCATCCAACCACTGAGCGCAGGGCAGGGCATTAGGCAAAGAAGCATGTCCAGGTCAACACAGCCGCGCGGGGCGGTCGATGGGAAATGAAGCGCGTGGTCAACAAGACAGCAAAGTCCGAAGTCGATCCTCAAGTGCTAGTTTGATAAAGAGTCATCTATCTTGGGTCGCCCGTCTAGCCAGCCAGCCAGCCTGTTGTATACAGTTTTTGGTCCCGTCGGCGGACGGGTCCCGATACCGTAGACGGGGTGTACTTTTGTACGTTTTCTAGGTCTCGGTCTACTTGAAATTCATTTCGCCTCGTAGACTTGGGCTTTGTTCAATGTTTTCCATCAATTTAGTAAACGTGTGAAATCATATCGGGGTATATATTACATGGCTTGTGCCACCTCGTCACAAGTACTTCTTCGCAATACCATGCCATCTTAGTAACGTCCTTGGTTCCACCTCGAAACACGCCTTGGTCGCATTGCTCTCGTTTAATTTCTTTAATTTCTAATTTTTATATATATTCGCTCTTTGGCTTGAATGCAGCCACTATCACAACTGTAAACCTTTTTTTTTTTTTTTTTTTTTTTCCAAAACGGCCCGTGAATGGTCTCATACGTAAACACGTCGGTGAGAGTGCGGGCTGCGATGACTGCCGTGGCGAGACCCGCGAGAATGGCTTCGGTGTCGGTGGCTGTGACGGCTAGAATGGTGACGTCGCTCAACATATACGCGGTGATTGTCATAACCCAGGTCACCGCCGTGGCTGTAGGCAGCGATTGCGGACGTAGCAAAGAAGATGATGTTCATGATGGCGAAAGCCCAGCTAGCCTTGAGCATGGAGCAGGGCTTATCCGTCCGCCAACCCCAGTCCGGGACAGGAACGTGATTAGGCGAGTACCACACGGAGCTCGCGTCGGGCGTGCTGCATTCCGCGTCGGCGATGCCTCGTAACTGATACACCCCGGCAATGAGAGCACCCATGAATCCCACGTCGACGAGGGCAACGAAGCGAGCGTTTGCCGATGAGCGGTGATAACTGAACAAGGTGAAGACGGCCCAGGCAAGCGCGAGAACGGTGAGAATGAAGAGGATGAGAATCGAGTCCGGCGTCAACGCATTGTGGGCAACGAATTGGTTGATGAACCAAGCGAGCATTCCCATGGGAGGGATCTGGGGCAGAATGTGCGGTTAGCGTGGGAAAATCTATAAAAAATGAAAAAATGAAAAAAAGTACTCACCAGAGTGACGATCTGAGAGATCCTAGTGCACACGAAGACGAGTGCAAAGATCATGGTGGGCGGATGGTTCCGGCGAAACCAGCTATGCGTGTTTCACTTGGGAGAACAGTTCTTCCCCAACGTGCCAAGCAAGGGTGGGATTGTGGGATTGCAAAGAGGAGATCGAGTCGGAGTGGAGGACGGATTTTTAATTTTGGGGGGCACGGGTTATATCAGTGATCGTCTGTGAGTTATTAAAAGAAGGAAAACTCAACCCTTTCAACGCAAGGGCCAATCCATCTTGACGCCCGGCTGCAATAACATTGCGGAGTAGAGGCAAAAATGAAGGTGGCTGGGCCGACCACGCAGCGACAGCCTACGGAGTACAATATACATACGGAGTACTCGTGCCATCGGCCCATGGCAAAAAGATGCGCCCGCAACGACGCAACCTGGAAACCTGGCCATGCGAATCAAATGCAACCATGACAGGGGGCTCAGAGGCTGGCGAGGCTGGCTCACCTCAAGCGCTGATCTGTGTGTGATCTGTGTGTGATCACATCTGATGACGCTGGCCCCGGGTCCCAACGGGAGCTCCTGTGGGTCTGGCACGCCGATCGTTCTTTCTTGATTCTGCCTTGTGCTCGGTAGGCATGAGAAGTGTGGCTTTTGGCACCAATGATGTGATTTTTCACCCAATTTTATAACTCGTTCAATAACTACTTTCCATCTCCCATATACGTCAAACATTGCCCATAGATTCATCCAAATGTCGCCGCAATCGAATAAAAACTCGAGCGAGGGTATCACTTCTCGGTTGAAAGATAGCACGAAAGAAAGAGAAAGAAAGAAAAAGAGAGGAAAAGAAGAAAAAAAGAAGAAAAAAAGCTCTCCTGCACTGACGGGCCATTCATTACATCCACTCTCCTACGGCAAACAACCCGACCAATCGCCCGGCACCGTGCCCCACCAGTCGTCCACCTAATATCTGTGGCAGTCCAGTTCACGCTACAGCAGCAGCAGGAGCCTGCGGCTCAGTCTGAGAGGTCATTTGGGTGTCCGAAGCACCGGCGTTGGCGCGACCCTTGATGCCGTGCTTGAAGAAGCGAAGCGCCTCGACGACGAGAAGGACAGTGAGCATGATCCAGATGAAGAAGCCGAAAGCGGTGGCAGCCTGAGACGCCCTGTAGACACCGCAGAAGCTGCCGCCATCGCAGTCGGAGACTCCGAGATAAGCGGCGAGAGCAATAGACCCCGCGAACCAAAAGATGGTGGTGACGGCGAGGAGACCGAGGGCGGCGACGGAGAAGTACAGAGCCGCTGCGACGCGGGGAACGACGACCAGGTAGACGAGCGCGAGCAAGGTCCAGATTGTATTGAAGAGCATGAAATTGACCGACGACGGAGACGAGGAACGATAGCGGAGGCCGAAATAATAGCCTCTCCACGAATTGACGGCTGTGCGAGGCTCACCTGGTTAGTAAAGAGGAAAGATTCCACGAGAAGAAGAGCCTGACCCGGCTAGCCGAGGAGATAGATGCTCGACATGATATTTTCAGACGTACCGTAGGCAAGAAGACCTAGAGAGATGATGTTGAACAGCGCAATTGTGGCGTACAAGCCAATGGTGACGATGGGCGGAAGCTCCATTGCGACTTTTGGTCAACGGTTGTTTATTTCTTCAACTTTTTTTTTTTTTTTTTTAAAATGTACCCGATATGTTCGTCGGAAACGAAGCTTGTTGAAGAAGGGTTCGAGATGGTGTATCGCGAACTGTTGAGAATGTAAATGGGCGAGAGCGCAACAGCAGAGTGACGTCAGAAGCTCGTCGCCGCAGATGTGGGTAATGACCAAGGAGCTACTCCGTACTCGGTACACGTTCGTTGATTTATAGAAAGCTGCACGAGCGATGGTCCTTACTCAGCTTCCCTGACGCCTGAGGGTGGGAGAATGTGTGAATTTGCGGCGGGCTGGGGTGAAGTGCAGAAGCACAGCGGCGCGAGGAGGAGATTCGGCTGCTTTATATCAGAGCCCACAGCAGCTCGTTAGCTTGAAAAAGTGATGGGACAAATGCCGGCAGATATCGCCCAATCAATCAACTTCAGCCGGGAAAGGGGAGGTCACTGAATGCGCACACCGCGTTTTTTTTTTTTTGAATGCGCTTACCGCGTGAGTCCAAATCCGGATCGACGGTCCACACACCCAATTCTAGGGTGGCTTACCTCTATCCCTACCTACATACGTCTATTGATTTTCAATTGACTAATAAGATGCCTATGTGCGATATGTAGTAGGTGGTATTTATTACTTGGGTATAATAAAAGAAATGTTCTTCAGTAAACCAGATTATCAAAGACATTAATATTATTTAAAGAAAGCCGTTATAACTACCCTGTAAAATAGCTGTACCTCGGGAATGACATAATAAAGGGCATCCAAAAGAATCTTGTCACGTTGCGTTGTGAGGCCTCCTCGTAATGATAAAAGGAAGGAATTCTACCGTTGCACGTTGCAGTGAGCAGCTGCCTGCGCCACTAAAATGAGCTAGTACACTTAGCGGGGACTAGGTGAGAAGGTACTTCCTCCGTTTTAGGACTAACGCAGTATTATGCGCATTTGACCCAGGATCTATCCTAGAACAAGGACGCGGTGGATCACGTGATCAAGATAGGTGTGCATGTGTCGTGTCAGTGTTACCTAGTACTTGGCAATTTGCTTGAGACAAACCCGCCGCTGCCTACGGAACTGCCGACACGGCTTTACATACACTGAGCGTTCGAGCAGTCCTCATGCAGGACGATTGTGCAAGTGCCGTAAAAATGAACAGCGATTACGTAACTTCTTGCCAGGCTTTTGCAGTGGCCGGCGGCCATCCAGTACGAGAATCGATCTGGCAAATAGACGATAGTTCCTGGCTTATTGGGGACCAGATTCTGCTCTCACGGGCTTCTCTTCCAGATTGTATGTACATGGGGAGATGGAAATGGCGCGGGCTTCATCATCTCTGATCCACCACTCACTCACTCCCTTTGCCAAAGAGTCGACCACTATCGGATACGGAGCGACGTCGAATTAATACATGATGCTGGAGGCGTCTCTGGCCGTCTTCAGCATCGGAGATGCCTTCTGTAAAAAAACGGGTGTTGGATATACCAGACGTGACGAGGAGCAAGTCACGCTGGCATGGCTTCAACACCGAACTTGGAGCTTTGCGGTTCCCCCGTGTCCTCCACCACGCCGAACATGACGGTCGATACTATATTGTGCTTGGCCGGGTTTTCCGGAGAAACTATCGACAGCATGTGGGCAACCTTGGACGAGTTCCATGAGACTGATGGGCCAGGTGGTACGGCAAAGTCGAGGATTGTCAACGCCTTGACGGATGTGTTTCGCGGCCAGAGCTCTCAAGGTCGTCTCCTTCAAACTACTGGAACATCTGGCAGTGCCGCAGCTGAGTGACTCTAAAGCTCAAGGCGAAGACATTTTCCGAGGTACTGTTGGAGCTACGAGGAAATCGCATGACCAACGGTGAACATTCTAAAATGCGGTTCTTTACCAGTCTCTACGTACAGCTATCCAGGTGTGCGACGCTTCAAGGTATCAAGCTTCTTAATCCTATCCGACACCAGGAATTTCATCGGGAACAGGCTGCATCAGACCAGACCGTACCTGATGGAATGCAGCGACTCAACTTCCTCGCCGCAGAAACGAGACGGGGCATATGTAAGAGTCAGAGCCACCCACCATAGCTAAGAACAGCATGAAGATGACCTCGACATAGTGCAGGCCTATGGGACATCGAGGGTGCCAATTCCGCATTCTTGTAGGCCAGAAGATGCGCCTATTTCGTATTAGAAGTCTTCACTTTCGTACGGCGACCTGACGGCCCGCCAATCATCAGGATCACGCTCGCCTCCCTTCCCGGAGCGCAAACGCTTCTGTTCCTTGCAGTAACCTTCCCACCACTGCTCAAAGGCCGGGCGGTTGTAAAGCCAGCTCGGCGCGCCTGCCCCTTCTCCAAAGACGTCTAGAATGTGGTCGCAGTACATCCACACGCCCTCAAGATGCTGCGGAAGCAATGGCTTCCTGTCTCTTCGCGCGACCAGGACAGTGCCAACGTTCGATTGCCACGAGGCGGGCGCGAAGCCGCAGTGAGCATCCATGTTGAGGAACGTCGCGATCTGATTGTCGAGGCCAGTCCCGTTGGCAGACCGGGTGCCCATGCGACAGACAACGAGCGGGATATCGATGAGCCCCGGTACGGGAGGCACCTGCTGTGAGAAGACTGGATGATCCGCGGGAATTGTCGTGGCAGACCACGGTGGGGATGTACGTTTCTCAGCACCGCAGCGGACGAGGACTGCTTGGATGCCGCCTGCACCGCCTTGTGATTCCGTCGGTGTAGTCGATCGTGAGGAGCAACGCGCGGGCGCTTGCTGCGGCAATACCAATACCTCTGGCTCAGAATCGGCGTCTATATTGTCCCATTGTGAGTAGTCGATAGGTGCCATGTATTTTTTTTTTTTTTATAAATCACTTTATGAGTTGCGTAAGAGACAGTTGTGGAATGATGCGAAGGAGAAGAGAGAAGATGCAGATTTACTGTCTAGAAATCTATCGGAAAGGAAAGGAAGCTGTATATAAGCTCCAAATCTATCAACAAAAGACATGTTTAACAGAAGGTCGGTCACGCAAGTGAATCGAGGTCTTCGGATAAATCAGCAAACGAAGCCTACGATGAACCGCGATAACAAACAAGATGCGGGAAGCTGCATCGAAAAGTGATGCCTAGATTGTGAGGCTGCGACATGTCCAACATCTTGTGTGCTTCCATTCCGCTAACTTACGGGAGTAGCTAATCCAAGGATAAATGGCGCGATTTCCAATAAAAAAATAATAGGGCAGGATAAGTGCATTCAGGCTCTTTCAAATGTAGGATAAAGGGAGATGAGTTTATTTCATTATAAGAAAAATTTCCTCACTAGGCAAAGGTCTGCGACTTTTGTGTATTTGTTTGTTGGCGCTGGCGGGCCCCGGATCCCGTTTGCTGAATTCGTGACCATCGTACTCCTTGTTTGTTGTGCATGTACTGTGTACGCTGCTCGATATATCATATATCTTACCGATCCTGGGCGGTACAAGGTGGGATGATGGTGTTCCGACTATCCAAAAACTGATTATTCTCTATCAGGAAACAGGACCACAGACTGCAACACATGCACTCTGGTTGTAATATAGCTGAGCCGCAATAATAGTCGTTGGCGCCCAGCCGGCTGGATCCACTTTGAAAAGGACACTCACACACTCACACACTCACACACTCATACTCACACACTTACATAATACTTACACTCACACACTCACACACTCACTCTCATTACATGCGCACTCACTGCGCTCGGACTAGGCTATGAGCTTACGGGCTACTACTCGTCACTCACTCACACACCCATTGATTAATCTAGGGCTGACTTGTTGTCCGTCCTATACTCCGCATTACTGGTCCGAGAATCTGCTTGACCGCCAGTTCACCCCCATCACCAACACTGAACCTTGACATGTGCTTCGTAATCCGTACCGACGTGTCGATTGTGCTGTTGTGTGTGCTGCCCACGCGGCCCGGGGCCACGCCACGCCACGCCACAAGTCCACAGCCTCTTCCGCCAAGTTGAAGTGGGACAAGGAGGGGACAGCCACGTGACAGCTTTCGACGTTTGCAAGTTCTGAATCCCCCTTTTATGTAGCCCTCTTACATAAACCTTGGGTCACGTCCACAAGGGGTCTGTGTCCAAATCGGATAAAAAGGGGATTGGATGTACATTTGTTTGTGCGTAAATTATGCCACGGTATTTGTACCAGGAATGCGTACGGGCCAACAAGGAAGATTTGGCACTGGCACTGGCCCAGTCCGTTGACATGCCGTGAATGGCAAGGATCTGCTGCAGTGCAGACGAAACCAGACAAGCTTCGTCGATTTCTCGTCGGATCGGAAAGATACTGAGAAGCTGTACGAATTTGATCCAAGAAGGATGTCATCTGACAAATGTTCCGGTGCGCGCAACCTTGCCGCACCGTAGCCTAAACATAATAATGGCTGACAAGAACTGATGAAACATGCACCCTGCACCGATGGAATACTACCGATTATTAGATAGATGTCTGAAACCACCAAAGATGGTAAGCCCATGCAGAATCTCGCAGAGACAAGAATTCTGCCCTCTAAATTCAAACCTTGATCCGTGCTGCGGTCGAGAGAAAGTAGTAAAAGTCTCGAATGAGGGGACCACAAAGCGCAGACTTGACGTCATACGTCTCCCATAATCACCATCAACAACGCACACCAGAACTCTATAAACACCAACACCCTTCATCACTCCGTCCTTTCATCCATCATCATTCATCATTCATCATTCATCATTCATCAAAAACAACATTCGACGACTCAGCAAAATGTCCAAGATCCTTTCCGTCTTTGGCGCCACCGGCAACCAAGGCGGCTCCGTCATCAAGTCCATCCTCGCAGACCCCGTGCTCTCCAAGGAATTCAAACTTCGCGGAATCACTCGCCACGTCAGCAAGCCTGCTGCCCAGGCCTTGGCCGCCAAGGGCGTCGAAATGGTAAAGGCACGTACTTGACCAGTCTGTCTCTCCTCCTCCTCCCAAAGAACCAAGATCACATATAATAAAAATCCCCAACACACGACTCCAAACTCTCCCGTCTCTCCTGCCGGGCGGCACACACCAAACTAACAAGGCAATACGCAAATAGGCCGACATGTCGTCCGCCGAAGAGGCAGCCCCGCCGTTCAAGACGCCCACACCGTCTTCATCGTCACCAACTTCTGGGAGTCCATGTCCGACGCCGTCGAGATTGCCCAGGAAAAGCAGTCACTGATGCCGCAAAAGCAGCCGGCGTCAAGCACATCATCTTCTCGTCCCTCATCAACGTCTCGGAAGCGACCGGTGGTCGTCTCAGCCACGTCGCGCACTTTGATGGAAAGGCCAAAATCGAAGACTACATTCGCAAGAGCGGCGTCCCCGCCACGTTTGTACAGCCTGGCCTGTTCATGAGCGGTTTCTTCCAGTTCATTCGCAAGCAAGATGATGGGAGTCTCCTGTGGGCCATGCCCGCGGGCGTCAAGGCCAATGAGGCTCAACTTCCCTTGTTCGACGCAGCTGCCGACACTGGCATTTTCGTCAAGGCTGCGATCAAACACTTCCCCAAAACGGATGGCCAACGAATTCTTGCCGCCGTAGATTATTACACTCCTGCCCGTATCGTCTCGGAGCTGGAAGAGGTCACTGGCAAGAAGGTCTCGTAC
Organism: Epichloe gansuensis; assembly: GCA_023658505.1. NCBI lineage: Eukaryota > Fungi > Ascomycota > Sordariomycetes > Hypocreales > Clavicipitaceae > Epichloe > Epichloe gansuensis. Next base: position 632,492 of record CP098283.1, read on the forward strand.
ATGGAGGCGCCCCATGATGTTTTCAAGTCTTTCCTACCTCCACCTGCTGCACAGGAACTGTTGGAGAACATGTTGCTACTCCAGGAACCGGGATACTACGCAGGCGCTGATCTCAAGCCCAGCCTGGAACTGCTTGGGGCGGATAAGCCAACCACTTGGAGGGCTTACGCGCAGGAGAACAAGAACAAGTGGGAATGAGCTGTTGCGTCGATTCATGAGCTACAGGACGCGGCTGTGGTTCGGTATGAGTAAATGGTTTGCCACTGTCTTAAAAGACCCCTGATGATGTCGACAGGTTTGTGTGTAGAAAGTAAATCAATTTATATAATGCTACTTTATCAATAACCACTGGTTGTCATCACTGTTTGTTTTGTCATCCACAGATAGCGCCATTCACAGCATCACATGAACCCAGGTAATGATAATATCTCGTCTTCTGCTCCATGCATTATTTTAAATTGCGAGAACCATCTATTTTGCATACCCGTTGGCCTTGACCCAGGCAGCGACGTCTTCACGATCACGTCCCAGCCATGAAATCTTGGATCGAATCGCATCTCTGCTTTGTGCGAGAGATTGGTCGTATCCGCTGTTATTCTTGCCCTCGAAGAATTTGTCGACCCTGTCAAGTTGCTCTTGGGAAGTAAAACCCGACGTCATGATGTTGACCATGCTGCCTAGCATGGATAGGGCAGGGGGCAACCTCTCGTACAGCAGGGCCCAGTTGGACTCCATCCAGTTGTAAAGAGCGTTGATACCCTCGGCATGTGTACGTAGGCCGATGACTGGCATGTAAACGTCCTGGTCCTTGACGTCAGCGCTGAACAAGAGGCCCAAAGTCTTCTTGATCAGCTCTGGCTGCTTGGCACGGCCTAAACTTCGCAGGCAGGTGTTGCGTTCGTCACTGTTGCTGGAAGAGCGGTAGAAATTCAAGATTTGATTGTACTAATGATGGCAAAAAGGTTAGTATAATCGCCAGTCACGCGAGAATAATAAGAGTGGATGATGATGAGTACCTCCTCGGCGCCACCGTATTTCACTGCAATGGCAAAAACGCTCTTTCTGATATTGGGGTGAATGGCAGCCTTGTCGCCGGCCATGAACTTGGCAAACATATCTTTGGAAGCGTCAATGATCTTTTGATCGCCGCTGAGACCGGCGCCTTCAAACAGCATGGCCTTGAATTGCTGCTCAATGTGACCGTCGCTCTCCGAAAATTGCCAGCCCATCTTGTGTGCTTTGGGGCTGAGAAGATCACGCTGGAAGGCCTTGAGACCTTCTGTTACGGCATCGTCTTCAAATACCCAAGCGCTCTGAATAGCACCAAGACGGGCAACAATCTCGTTCCAAACCACAAACTCGGTCTCGGAGTCAAAGCCCTTGAGCAAGTTGAGCACGCCAGAGGTCTTCTGGTAACCAGATGTGGCGAGGGCACCAGCATCAGCGATCATACCAGCACGGTCTTCAACAGACAGCAGACCCTCCTTGGCAGCCTGACCAAGCTTTTCCAAACGGGCAGGAGTATACGAGGTTCGGAAAATTCCAGTGTGATTGGCGTTGAGCTTGAAGAAATTTGTGCTAGGGACTTTGAAGTCTCCCTCGCGTTCTCTCAAGGCAACTTGTCCATCAACGCCATCCTTGGTGCGAAGGCCAAGGAACACAGGGTACAGAACCTTATCCTCCTCGGGCTTGGTATCGCCAGTCCGCAAGAAACGGTTCTGCTTAACATGGATGGTGCTGTCGGCGTCGTTCTCGGTGACAGTCAGAACGGGATAACCGACCTCCTTGGTCCAGGCCCTCATGACTTCCTCAACTGGCTTGCCACTGACAGCGCTGAGGGATGCCCAAAGATCTCCAGTCTGGGTATTTCCATAGGCGTGTTTCTTCAGGTACTGACGTACACCCTCAAGGAAGACATCCTCGCCAATATAGGTGGACACCATGCGCAGAACGCAAGATCCCTTGGAGTACGAAATGGCGTCAAAAATCTGGTTGATCTCATCGGCGCGCTTGACGGGGACCTCAATGGGATGAGAGCTGCGAAGGGAATCCAGAGAGAGGGCAGACTGAAGGTTGTCGGTGACATAGTTTTCCCAAACCTTCCACTCCGGATAAAAGACATTGGCGGAGTACTACAAATTCCTGGTTAGCAATCGTAAGAGGATAGACGAAACAGACCTGGGGAGGAATTATACCCAGGAAGTCCAAGTTGCGAAGCCCTCGTTCAGCCAAAGACCTTCCCACCAGTCCATGGTAACAAGGTTTCCAAACCACTGATGAGCCAGCTCGTGCTGAACGACTTCTGCAACGCGCTCCTTGGTAGCAGCTCCACTAGTCTTCTCATCAAGCAAAAGATCAACCACGCGGTAGGTTACGAGACCCCAATTCTCCATGGCACCTTGGGCGAAGTCAGGAATGGCGACCTGGTCCATTTTAGGCAGAGGAAATTCAATGCCGAAGACCTTTTCATAAAACTCAAGGGTCTTGACGGCAAGGTTGAGTGAGAACCGTCCGTGTTCAATGTCCTGACCGGGAGGGGCGTAAACTCGAACGGGGACTCTGAAGTCCTTAGACTCGACGTAATTGAGCTCACCAACTATGAAGGCCACGAGGTAGGTAGACATCAGAGGAGACGTATTAAAGTGAACAGCTTTTCTAGTAGAGCCGCTAATGGTGGACTGGATTTCGGTCTCATTGGCGACATCCATGTTACTCAAGCAAGTCAAGTTCTTGTCAGCAATCAGCGTGACGGTGAACTTTGCCTTGAGGGCAGGCTCATCAAAAGAGGGGAAAGCTCTACGACAATCGGTAGCCTCCATCTGGGTAGTGGCCAAGATGCCCTCAGATCCGTCGTCTCGTCTGTATGTGGATCGGTAGAAGCCAGCCATCTTATTATTCAGCTGACCGGTAAACTTGATCTCAAGCTGGGCTTGGGAGTCCTTGGCAAGAGAACCGTCGAAGTCGAACTTGCTGACTTGTGTAGCCTCATCGTAGGAAACCTTTGCGGTTGAGCTAGGAACAGACAGAGTAAGCTTTCGACCATAGCAAAGTCAAGGTTTACGTTGGGGATTTGGTAGCTATTGCCCGGTACCTGACTGTCTGACCATTGGCAGAGATTTTGGAGCTGTGGATGTCAAGCTCAAGAGTATGGAGAGAGACGGAGCTGGACTCCTCAACGACATCGAGATCAATGACGACGGTTCCGTCAAAGGTCAATTTGTTGAAATCGGGTTCGAGGGTGACATGGTAGTGGCGCGGGATGACATTTGCGGGAAGCAATTCACGGCCCTGGGTGCTACCGGGAGCGGCACCGCCACCCGTCTGGTCGATACCAGCCTGAGCACGACACATGTTGTCTAGGTGTCGTCGGTAAGAACAATGGCGAAGTTGAAGATGGCACCTGGTGTTGGATCCGAGTGCTTGTCGAATGGGGCTGTTGACACGTGTTGTCGAAGACAGTCGAGAAGGAAAGGCAACAGCGGATATGTATCTCTTATTCAAGTCGGAAACCCTGAGGCAGAATTCATCAGTATTAGCGGGTCTGAGGACAGCTGCAAGTAGAAGGTGAAAGCTGTTGTTATCATGTAAGTGGAAGTGAGCCGGAGGGAAGGTGGGGACGTGCTTGAAGCGAGAATGAGGGGCAAAGGAGGGCAGTGAGCAGTGATGGGTAAGCAGACTAATGAAATTATTACTACTACTCCATCGTAATAGTATTAGAGTTAGTTGCCCGTAGACGTGGGTCGCTGCACAATGTGTACACTGATACTTGTGGCTCATGCGATAGCTTGGGGACTGACTGACGGGGTTTGAGATTGATCGCGTGGTTGCGACAGGGAAAATGGAAAGGATTTGTCAGATTGAAGGAGAGTTCCCGAAGCCGTGATTGGACATTGCGAGTTTAATTGTGCTCTCTGTGCTCTCCAATGTTCGTTCGTCAACAATAAAGATCCCACTAGCAGCTATATGTGTATGGCGATTTTGACTTTGACCGGCTGCCAGTGAGCACCAATCAGACAGACACCACCGGGACAAATCAATGCCAATGGCAAGTCACTCCCAGCAACGACAGCCACAGCAACGGCCGAGGCCAGGATTATTACGGATGCGAGCTTCGCTCACTTGAGCATGTGTCCGCAGCGTCCACGGTTCGATTGCCATGTTGGGAAGTTGGCCAACTGCTCCGTACAACAAAAGTCCTTTCGATGTAGGCGGCGTCGTTTCTTACATGCAATACCCTCGGGCGTTGGCAGCGCCTAACTTCCGCCAGTTCTGCCGCGGACCGTATGAGTGCACGGCGACACAAGAAGCACTCGATTTTTGGCTGCTATTGATCCGGGCAGAAGCGGCTTTTTCGTTGATGTCGGAACTGATGTCGTTAATTTGCGCAGTGACGGCTCGATGGCGATCCGCTTTTGCAAAGCCGTTGTGTATTGCAGCGCTGACATTGTGGCTGGTCTTGGGTTGATGAACGAAGGGAAAAAGTATTTATGCCATCGACGGTGTATCAAAGAGTAGGAAAGGGAAGTATGAGGACGGTCAAAGAGAGTCGGCAAGTGCACCCAAGCACACAAGGTAATATCAGAATCGAATGAACGCGCTGTGTGGCCCCTTTACTGGTGAAAATCGAATCCTTCGTCAGCGTCTGTCAAGCCGCACTTCCAAGATGAGGAGCAGCACACGCATGTTACTCAAACCAGAAGGGAGAATCTGTCCAATGCAATGATACATCAAGTGCACTCCCAATCTGTCTGTGCAGCACCAAGTTTGAAGTTCCGAGACTTGAAGGAAGAATCCGAGCTTTCTCAAACGCAACCGCGAACTGCGAGCGTCTGGACATGTCTCAGTGGGCCCTCATTGTTGCCTACAGCCAATGGTAGGCGGGACCCCTAATTTTCCGTCGCCGAGGACATCATCTGTCCAAATTCATTGACACTCCTCCCATGGATTCGTTGCCATCGCTGCATTATCAACAAAGAAATGCCTTTACGTGCCAATCGATGGTATTGATTTAGCCATCACATATTGCCTCTAGGCCCTTTCGATGCACGCACTAAGCGATCCCGGTGCACCGCTTGTTTTACAAGCCATCTCAAGGTACCGTGCTTTTCCGTTGTCTTATCCGAGATCTGGCTGGTAGTGTCTTCTAGTTGGTTGCTGACACCAGCTGACGTTTTAGAGCTCCGGAGACGTCCCTTGTGACAACTGCTCACGAAGGCGAATTGCGTGCACGCATACTGCTCGAAATACAGCTGAGAAGCTCATTCTTTTCGAGAGAAGAACACGAAAAATTTGCAGTTGACTGGTCATCGAAAAAGGCTCTCCAGATGCATGGCATACACTCAACGCTCAATCAGCAACTGGTGGATTTCCACCACCGGGACTGCTGGTAGATTAGACTGCCCGACATCTTTCATTCTTTGACATTTGTGCAAAGAGCAATAGTTTCACAGGAAGGGATAGAACCATTGGGGATGAAGTGAAGCAACTGACGTAGCTGCATTCGCGCGAGGAAAACCATGTTCTACATGCAATGCTGGCAGTCGGCGGCATGTGCGCTGGTGAGCCCAACCTTATGCATGCAGCAGCTCGTCGGGAGACAATAATTGTTGCTTTTCAGCATTATTCGTATCTCAGTAGAGGGACTTCGAAAGGCCATTGACAGGTTGGAAATCCCCAAGGGCCCAACGCCCAAGGACTCGGGACGAACAACATTCCTTCTTGGGCTATTTGAGGTGAATTCTTCCTCGTGAAGAAATGTGCTCAGAAACTCTTTTCGGTATGCTAACAGAGCTAAGCTCATGAACGATGCAACTGGTCGCGGATGGCAACAACATATCATTCACAGGACATGCATGGCGCTCAAAGCTAGTGGGCCGTCATGATGTTGATCTGGACCTGGCTTGACATTTCTCACTCAAGCTAGAATTTTTGAGATCGGCCGTACTATGCTTTTCAACCAGAGTACGTTTCTGACCGAACCGCAGTGGGTGGCATTATCGCGAGATATGTGCTCAAACGAGGGAGTACATACTTGATCACCGTTGGACTCATTGCTTGACATAATGGTCATGTGGTCCGATCTGAGAGTCCGGTAGGTGTTAATATTGACTCAGTACCCCGATATGATATGACGATATAAGCGCGTCATGAATCTCAACGTTGCTGACTTTGCATGTAGCGCAGCGACATTCGTTGAACAACATCTCGTCTCGTGGAGCTCTCAGGCTGTTTCGGAGATTGTCGCCATTTCAGAGGACAATTTTAGATTGAGAGAGGCACTGGCAAGCTGGAGTTCTGCATACATGCCTAATTAACATGCATTCGGAGAAGATCATAACACAGTGTTTGCCAAATTCGGAGAGGTTTCTGGAGCAACTTCCAGAGGCGCCAACGATGCTCAAGTCAACGAACCAAGTACTCTGTTATCTCATGTATTCTACGCATCGATCAGCATCTACTTGTCGGGCGTATTCGACTACGATGTGGTTCACTGGCACAGCGCTGGTCTCGCAGTGTCATCACTTGATCATCAGCCTGTCATGCACCATGTTCACACAATATTGGCTTTGACAAAACTTGGCCTAGACAAAACCTCATTGTCTCCGGTGTTATTTCTGTTCCCACTTCGCATTGCTGTTGCAAGATCGTGTCAACAGTGGCAGCGTGATTTGGTGAGCACACTGGTGGCCCAAATCAGCAGGGCTTTTGCCGTTGCTGGAGCCATTGAGACCGATCTAGCTGCCGTGTGGAAGTTCAGGGCCCTTCCAACATGAACAGTTTGTTATTGGAATTTTTGGCTACAATATGCCCGATCATTGTCTTTACTTTTCTTCCGGGACATTTAGACATGGATAATTATCTGTGAACTGGGCTGCTTTGCTCATCATACAGTTCTCATTACACATCGACATACATACTGCGGTATCTAGCCTCTCTCAGCAACGCTTGCGCCACAACTCAAACCACGGACTTCTTGGACCACTTAGACTTGGCCCTGATACTTCTTCCATACGTATAAAAGATGAATGGCACAGGAATCAGTAACACCGCAAATCCACCAGTTATACTTGACCCTGGTCCTACACCGATATTATGATATAGCGGCCCAACTACGAGGGGAAGGCTCCGGCAAAACAGGATCGCAGAAAGGTATTTGCTGCGACAGCCGAAGCCGCATAGGCTTGGAACGTATCAACCAAGTAATTCAGGGCAGCTTGGAAGATGGTAAAACCCCGTGCCCATCAAGAAAAGACCAAAACATGGAGCAATCCAGTGGATATTCGGTTCTGAAGTCCATCCCAGAACGAACTGCCCACCACTGAACAGCACAGACCCTAGCATCATGGGTGGCAATCGCTTTTCGGGGATGGCTCTGTTTCCCGCTGCGTGGTAATACTTGTTATAGACGGTCTGGTTGTAGACGTTCAGACCACATCCTAGGACCGCACCAGTGAAGATGCACAGGAATGGCAGAGTTGCGACAAGGGGCTTCCAGCCTCGGATTTCGCCAAAAATGATGGGGATCGCGCCGAGCTGCATGTACAAAATGCCGTAGCAGAAACTGGCGTACAATGCCATGAGAAAACAGATGGGCGTGCAAATAAGCTGAATGGGTCGCAGCAGAAACTTGTGAGCGAGTTCGGATATGCTGACGTCCCATTCTTCAAACTTGGCGTGCAAAGCCCAGTTACCAGTTTCGTGACGCAGACGCCGGGCTTTGTACACCAGCAGTTTGGGCGGATAGCTCTCATCAATGAAAATGATGGCGAAGGCGAGCACGACGGCTTGCAGGATGCCCGTCAGGTATTCGGTCCATCGCCAACCCAACGAGTCTTGCTGCGCCACTGCTGCAGAAACGATCGGGCCTACACAGGAAGTTAGAGTCCAATTACGTCTTCATTGGGGTAAAATGTTGCCTTTCAGGCGCCGCACATGAGTGTTACTCACCAAGTACAGGACCGCCAACAACAGCCATGGCATAACCCGCCATGGCAATGCCTCTCCATGCAGGAGTATACATGTCGCCCAAGACGCCACCGGTATTTGTCACCGGCGCGGATGCGAAAAAGCACCGAAGAATCGAGTCAACATTAATGTTTGGAAGTCTTTTGCAGTAGCGGTTCCAAAGGTGAAGCAAATCGCTACGATCATGGGCACAATGACAGCTGGTCTTCGCCCAAATACCTCGCTTAATGGCGCCCAGAGCAAAGGGCCAATGCCGAAGCCAAAGAGGAAAAGGGTCGTGCCCAGTACAGCAACTTGCGTGCCGACATTAAATTCTTGCGCAATCTGATCCGTGCCTACAGAGTAAGCTGATGATGCCCACGTCGCCGTCATAGTGGTCAATCCATAAAGCAATGTGGTGAAGGCCTTTTGCGCGTCACCCAGTTCAGTGGGTGGTAGGGATCGTCTGGGCCATCAAAGTCAACGAGCTCGGCTTCGCTAGTCGGAACATGGGCCAGAGGGTGTGTAAATTGAGGGACGGGGCGCGATCGAAGTTTCGACAGGACAGTGTCTCGGCGGCTGACTGCCCTCACAAGGCTTCCTGTCGTAGCGGACGATTCTGCGCGCCGTTTTCTGCTGGAGTGTGAAGTGTGAGAACGTGTCTCGCGCAAAGTGGGACGATGGCCATCGAGCTCTCCGGGTTTGGACTCGTCGTACGAGTCGAAGTCGAACCTGTCTTCGCCGTTGGTGTCTTTCGATGTTTCTACATTGTGATTCATGTTGACAGTTGGAACTGCAGGCTCGGCGCCGGCCGGGTCAAGAGCTCGGTCAGGAACATTTCGGTTATCCTTTGACATGACAAAGTGCACGATATGAGAAACGAAGATTACGATGAGAAGGCGGAAGGAAATGTTGTGATGCCTTTCATAGTGTAGACATCTTCCATTCCGTGGTTGTGAGCAATCTCGGAACGGAACACGAACAGCTACTATTTAAGACCGATATGTTAAGGGAGCCCGGGCCGAAGACGGGCAAGAACCAGGCCGAAGCGGTACTGTAAGCAATCCGGTGAAGCCAATTAGCTCTCTGTTTAGTACATAGTGTAGCAAGCTGTGTTTGGGAATGCCGTGGGAACCGCTCCGGTCATGACGTCAACATGCTTGGAACTTGTCTAGATTGTTCAAGCACATCTGCGCCTTTGCGCTTTTGCGGTTACGCGTGCCGAGAAGGCGACTTGCCAGTTGCCACTGCAGGGTTTCAGTAAATCTCCGAGTTGAGCTCGGGTCTAGAGTGGAGCCTTTGAATCCTAATTTGTAGGCAGGCAGTGAAAGATTGCTGCATATGCTAAAGATCACAGTGTATTAGTGCGAATAGTCAGTCAGTCAGTTAGTTAGTTAGGGAGCTTAGGGTAGTACATCACCTAGAATACAGCATGTGCTTATTCTATGCCTACCATATGACCTGTACATAAATATTAATAGGCTGTAATATATTTTATATAGTGTTATATGCATACATGTATGTATGTATGCCATTCCGTCGGTTGGAAGGCTCCACTCTAGACCCGAGCTCAACTTTTGGTTGTTGATGTATGGAGAGTATGTAGCAGAATGATCTGCGCACTGACAGCAGCCGGAGACTTTTCGTAAATACGAAGCAGCATCCAAGACGACTACGCCGCATGCAGACATAGCTGGATGCGGCTGTTACCGCCGCCTAGATATTGCCGGAAGTGCAAGGATTTTTGGAGTTCAAAGACGTAGGAAGATATAATATATATACTTCCATAGAATTTGCGACTCGAGAGCGTGAGTGAGTATGAAGATGAGACAGGGTGATCCTGGATTCAATTTTGGCGCGAGCATGATTCTTCATGTCTGGCGTACGGAGCGATAGTAAAGTCTGACTCATGCCTGCCTGCCTGCCTGCCTGCCCACGTTTCTTGGTGAGCGAAATGTCCTGAATAATCTGAAGGGCGTTTTACTTGTCCCCCTCATGTTTTCTTGTTGGAGATATTCCAGTCGTTTCTGATCACTGCCAGGGACCGGTTCTGGCCTGTTCCTCGGTGCACCACTGCCATTCGTATCCGTCGGCGACCCTCACATATCTCTGTATGTACGAAGTACTGGATGCTATTTCTTCATGCACCCACATCCCAACAAGTTGTGCGCGCCATCGTCCTGTCCACCCCCTCCTGACTCGAAGAAGCAGTGAAGCAGGGCAGGTGCAAGTGCAGGTGCCTGCCGGACGGAGTACCTGACGTCAGGGTACCAGACCTGGCAGGGACCAACAAACCCGCGAATCCGCAGGCGGCAGAGGTACCAGAAGGGCCCTTCCTTCTCACCTTTTCTGTTCATCTTGATTTTATCTATCCCCTTGAGGATAAGGGTCGCCCTGCAATTCGAGTCGACTTCGTGTCCACACCAACAAAGTCCCAACAAAGTCCCAGCGCTCACCAACTTGCAAAGAGGCGCCCTCTCTGTCACCTCGTCGCCGCCACGAACCTGGCCTTCGCACGTTTATTAGATTACTACATGTATGTAGTCATCTTTCGTCGTCCGGAGATAATCGGATAAAGTGACATGTCCAAGAGGCCATATATTTTTGGTCCTTTCCCTAGCAAATTTCCACGCGCGTTCATGTTCAACGACGCACAATGAATACACAAGTGTTTCTGGCCCGTGCTTGAACAAAAAAAAAAACATGGCTCCCCGGCGATGTCAGACATCAGACACGTCAGACGCACCCGAGCACACTGTCACTGGGCTGGGGCACAGACAGTGTTTTGCTTTTGCTCGGCTCCCTTTGTCCAAACGGATGTACCTCGACCCCTTCCACCCCTGTCGAATACAGGTCTTCTCTCCACCGCGGTCCCAGCAGAAGCAGAAGCTGATCCAGTGACCCCCTCTCGGACGATTGATTCTCCACGTTGGTGGTTCTGTTCCTCCGTTTGTGCCCGTTTTTGTGCCCCTGGTGGCTCGAACAACCAACGCCATCCGCCAGCACGCAAGCCTTCTTCTCTCGCTTGTCCGCTCGCGACTCCTCTCGGCCTCCCCTCCGACTCGACAAACTTTTTGGTGTCTTATCTGTATGTACCTTCAAAACTACTGCATGTACGTGCGACACATTCCTTGCTCATTGCGGCCAAGGGCCCGCAGCACCAGCCGATGACCCCTATCTATGGCTAGCTGAGGAAGCTGGAAACCTAGGCCGGCCTGTCCGGTTCAGGTACGCTTGGCTTCTCTTGTGCTTGTATGCGACCTACTCACTCTCTTGAATCAACCCTATCCTCATTCTTTCACAGCCTCTCTTACCGACCCATTTGTGCCATCGTCAACCATATTTCCCCCCTCGGCATCTGCATTGTCATGGTCGACAACGTGCCATGATGTGCCATCCCCAACCCCATCCCCATCCCCATCATCATCGTCATCGTCATCGTCATTCTTCTGGAAATTATCTCATCCCAAAAGTCCGCAAGACTGGTGTCCTTTTTCTCGCTCGAAAAAGTAGTCTGTTTGTGGCAACTTCATCGCGCAATCAATCAACGAACCTGAGCACACGTCGGCCCAAGTCGAATAGTTGCTAGTGTTAGCTTTCAATCTGGTGGCCTGGTTTGTCTCTTTTAGCCAAGGGCTTATCATCAAATGTCTCCATCATAACAAGACTAGGACGAATCGCGCAGATGTGAGCTATCTTGGCATTTGGCAATATCACGGTATTCCAACCAGCGAGACAATTTTCCCCGTGCAGCAGCAGCAAAGAACCCCTCTTACCCGCATATCACAAACCATACCCAATCGAATACCCGTGCATCGATTAGTACGCCCAGCTGCGGCGACAGAGCGGACTGGCGGCCAACTTAACGCCCAAGTAACCATGGCCTCGGACTCAGGACTGACTGGCTCGCATAGACGTGCTCCTTCCCGCGCAGAAAGCCACCTTTCGTCCTCGTCAGAACCCGACGGTGACAGACACCACGGAGCAATTTCCATCCCTGACACCGCTAGCAGTTTCCTGGGCGCAAATCGAGGCCTTCCGCCAAGCCCCCGACGAGAACGCTCGCACGAAAACCGTCGATCCTCAGCTTAAAGAATCGCTTCACCTCCAACAACGTGAATCCCAACAACAACGTTGGCAGCAGCTCGACGCATCAGTCGTCGTCGGATGGCCGGAGGTCGTCGTCGCCCACATCCAGGCCTGCGCCTGCGAGAAAACCGAGCCTGAAACAAAGTCTCGCAAAACCGCTTCCACAAACGCCTTTTGGCTCAAAATCCTCGAGCTTCTCAAAACTTGGCAGACTCGAGTCTGGCGAGGAACCGCAGTCGCGGTCGGCCGAATCGAATATGGACAGTCGCTCGAGTACAATGGACTCGTCGAGCTCCGCTGCTGCAGGGCAAATATATGGTGGACAGGACCAGTACTTGCAAGGTATGAACAGCAGCATGAGCAGCTTGGCGAGCTCAGTCAGACAAGAAACCAGCGAAGACGGCTTGACACCAAGAAGCACTGGCCCTGCGTCAGCTGTCCCTTCACCGGCCGTCGGTCAGGGAGGAAGGGCAGCTGGCGCAGCAGCCGGCAACGTTGCACAAGGTTCTTCAACACACTTGTCAGGATTGATGTGCAATGTACATCGTACCACGGGTCGTGAGCCGCCGCCCTGGTTGGTGCTACTACTACCATTATTGGAGACAAACTCTATGTATTTGGCGGCCGGATTTTATCTCGCAGTCGCCCTGCGCCTTTGACGTCAGATCTTTACGAATTGGACTTGATTTCGCGTCACTGGACCAAATTGGAAACAGGAGGAGATGTCCCTCCCCGCGATATTTTCATTCCATGTGCGCTTTGGGAGATACGAAGATGGTTTGCTACGGCGGCATGTCGCCTGCTTCAAATGCCAATCAGACTGCATCGGCCGCGGATCAGCAACAACAACCCGAAGTCTCCGTCATGTCCGACATATATATATACGATGTCGAGAGCCGCAAGTGGACCTATCTGCCAGCCCAGGATGCGCCTCAGGGTCGTTACGCACATTGCGCTTGTGTCTTGCCATCTGCGGCTTCCTTCTCCTCAACCCGCGCGCCATTGGCGGCCCTGCAACACAACCCACCATCCTCCAACCCGAACGAGGGTCGAATCGGTGTTACTATCGACGGATCCGGTGGTGCAGAGATGGTGATTGTTGGAGGACAAGATGGCGCGAACCATTACATTGAACAGATTAGTGTGTTCAACCTCCGCAGCCTGAAATGGACATCAACGCAACCGCTTGGCAAAGCTGCGGCGCTTATCGTAGTGTTGCTGCTCCTCTACCCCCATTCGTGTCCGCGAAAGTCGGCATGGCACATACCAACGGCGGTCAGCGAGGAGATGGGAGCGGCATCAGCCAAGAGTCTCGAGAAACTGGCTCTTCCATGCTAATATATTCCAATTACAACTTCTTGGACGTCAAATTGGAGCTGCAAATCCGGTCATCTGATGGCACGTTAGCCGAGAAGCCCATGACAGGGACGTATTCCCCGCCAGGACTTCGATTTCCCAACGGCGGTGTGATTGACACCCACTTTGTTGTCAGTGGAACATATCTCACATCGTCGAAGCAAGAGTACGCACTGTGGGCACTCGACCTTCGCACACTGGTCTGGAGCCGCATTGACGCTGGTGGTAGTGTGTTCAGCCAGGGTAGCTGGAACCGCGGCGTGTTATGGAACCGACGGAATACCTTTGTCATTCTAGGTAACCGAAAGCGCAGCCTCGTCGATGACTACAACCACAGGCGAATCAACTTTTCGAATGTGTGTATGGTGGAATTAGAAGCCTTTGGATTTTACGACAACCCGCGCAAAACGAGCCCAATGTCAGGCTTCATTTCTGCGAGCAGTCCCTACTCTGGTCCTGGTTCAAGTCTCACGCGCAAAGCAGGGTACACTGCTGGTGGACGCCTTCATTCAAGAGCCAGTGAGGAACTTGGAGAAAAAGCCCTTGCGATGCGCGAGCTCGCTGACATGGATATCTTGTGCATTGGTGGTGAGAGAATCGGTGAATTCGCGCGTTGTTTCTCGAAGATGGGGTCCATACTTTGTCCAGCTGTTGCGCGAGGGAACTGCAACTCAAGATGGCAGCGACGCGGTGACTTTACGGTCAGGCCTCTCAAGCAACCCTCTCCGTGCCTCTGCACTGACCATAACGCCAAGCTCCCAGGATGCAACGCAGCCGCCGTCCTCGTCGAGTGGTACCAGCATGATGTCGACATCAAGTGGCGGAGCTGGCTCAAACACGACTACTGGGGCATCCGGTATTTGCGAATCTGCAGCTGATGTGTCTGGACATGGTGATGGCCTCAACCCAGCTGCCGTGAACGCCGCTCCAACACCTCGGTCGTTGCCGCCAAACTCGAGGCCGAGATGCTTGTATCTTCCTCACACATATCTGACTGTGCAGGCTCTGCTTCACTTCTTGTATACAAGCTCGCTGCCTCCCCGACATCACCCTTGTGCACACCTCAAATATTGTGCTCGTTATTGCAGATTTCGAGACCTTATCGCATCGATGGCCTTTTAGAGGCTGTGGTTGAGCGACTGCACGGACTTCTCGACAGCCGCAATGCGGCAGCCGTTTTCAACGCCACGGCCATGGCTGCCGGGGGTGGACGCGGGATAGATGGCTCTCTGAACCCCAATTTCTTTGTCAGTACGTCTGATCCCGTCGGGTCACCCACATCGGTATCCGACTTCTCCTAGGCGGGACGACTGCAAACGAGTCATCTACAGACCTGGCCGCAGCATCATCGGGCCTTGGTATAAACACCAACGTGCAAAAATGGGCCGTCCACTGAGTGGCGAAATTTCAGCTTCGACCAGCGTGAGCGGCTCTGAATGGGGCTCTGAAGTCGGAGGCAGTGATCGCGACAACAACTTTATTTGGGGCGGGGAGCTGAGTAGCGTTATTGGCTTGCAAAAGCGCGGCCTTCGCGGCTTGATGGAGGGACGACGAATGCGTGAAAGGACCGGCACGGGCAACGCAGCCACAATGGCCGCCCCGGGAGGTGGCTCGCCTTTTGCTGCGGTCCAGCAAGGCGGCGGTGGTGGCCAACGCGTTGGCCTGGGCATAGCTGGATCTTGAAGAATGAAATTTGACACATGCAGTGCAGGTTTCTTACAAGGCCGCTGGATGAGACGACTTTGAGTGGCCAATGTGCCGGATGGCCAGAAGGAGACTGCATCACGACCGACCAAGGTTACAGCATCATTGACGCGACGATTTGAACGAAAAACATGAGAGTCGTACATGGAACAAGTATAGTAGACCAGTGTTTAGCTATATATATATATAGAGGAGCCATCTTGGTGTATATAACTTGGGTTATCTGCACGGATGGAGATGGAAAAAGGGGTTCGTTCCATTGGGTCCATGCAGCAAGTATGCCCCTACTCGTTTGAATCTACTCGATTTCACGCCCATGTCAACTTGCAGTCACTTCATGATGAATTATTCCTTGTCTCGAGGCGGCATTCTACATGCTGATCTTCTTTCGAAACACGTACGCTTGAAACATTTGACTCGACGCATCTCGTGATTTAGGTTTGACAAGAATTGAAAAGAAGAGAATTGACATGCTGGCTCTTGATGTGCTTGAAAATGCTTCCCCTTCTCCTCCCAAGGACTAGAGTTTCACACGACCAGCCTCGAGTTCTTGCCAATCTTGGTCTTGAAACGGCACATAGGCGTCTCCCTTGAGCCAGTACACATCTCCCTCGGCGTGTTGGGCGCCCGGCTTGACGCCGGCTTGGCGCAACTTGTGCTTCTGCTGCTTCATGGTGCCCGTGGTTTGGGCCGCGCCGCCAACTCCCTTGAGGACACGGAGGAACAGCGGCTGGGCGTACCGAGGTAGTGCTGATTTGACGTGTCCTGCGAGGCTGCGGAGCACGTCCTTGTCCGCCTTCTCATCAAAGGCAATGGCTACGCAGCCGGCGCGGCCGTCGTGGTTCGGTAATTGGACGCCGTAGACGTTGGCTTCGCGGACCGAAGGGTGACGGCCTACGGCCTCGCTGACTTCGAAGGTGGACACGTTTTCCGACTTCCAGCGGAAGGTGTCGCCGATGCGGTCCATGAAGTACATGCGGCCGTCTGCGTCCCAGCGTGTTACGTCGCCGGTGCGGAACCACGCGTCTCCGGTTTTGAACACGTCGCGCAAGATCTTGGAGGTCGTGGCGCCCTGGTTGCCGTAGTAGCCTTGGAATCGCTGGCTGATGTTCTCGGCGTCGAGCTTGCAGATCAGTTCGCCGGGATCGCCGACCTTGACTCTGGCGCAGAAGCCTGTCTTGGGGTCTCTTCTTGGCAGATCGGTGGCCCAGTCGACCTGCACGAGGGCGAGGTTGAATGCTTGCAGGCAGCCGTATACGAGCCCGCTGCGGCCTATGGCGCCGGCTGAGTAGTCGTTGCGGCTGAGATTCCACAGCCCAAACGGACCTTCGGTGGCGGCGTAGAACTCAAGGACCGTGTCGATGCCGAATCGGTCCTTGAACGCATTCCAAATGTCGGGGCGTAGACCGTTGCCAAACGCCGCCGTGACCTTGTGGGACTTGTCCATGCATTCGCCGGTGAGGGGTCATGCTCAGGGGTGCTGCCAGCAGGTAACGCAGCGTCTCGCCGACATATTGGATCATTGTCGCGTTGCTTTCCTGACTTCCTTCCAGAAAAGCTTGGTGGAGAACTTGTGGCCGATGGCTTGTGTGCTGCCGGCCAATATTGTGGAGCAGAAGGAAAGCAGGGCAGCTGCCGAGTGGTAGAGCGGCATGGACTGTGAAGACGACGATAAGCCATTTGTCTGTCAGTGTGAAGATTCGGAAGGGTGGTCCCTACCGTGTACATGATGTCGTTTCCTCCGCGAGCCAGCAGCGTCTCTGAAATGGTACCCCGGCGATGATCTTGGCCCACGAGACAACGGCTGGTTTGGGCAAACCCGTGGTGCCTGATGTGTAAATCAAGATGGCCAGGTTGGTCAAGTCATCCTGGTGTAGGTCCGAGTCCGGCACTCTCCTGGGAGCAGTGGCATCAACCTGAGCTTTCACGTCGGGGTGAAGACGACAAAGTTGACGTGGCTGAGCTCGTTTCGCGCTTGGTCCGTGATGTTTTCGGCGACGCTGGGATCGACCAGACAGATGCTCGACTTGGAAACTTTGATGCAATGCGACAACGGCTTGCCGGTCAGATTGTAGTTGATGAAGGCGGGCTTTGCGCCAATGCTCCACAATCCGAGCCACACAAGGATGAAGGTATCCGAGTTCTTGAAATCCATGGACACGACATCGTTGGGCTTGACACCCAGCGTATCACGCATCCATGCTCCGTGACGAAGAGCCTTGTCGTAGACTTGAGAATATGTGAGTTTGCGCCCCTCGAAAATAAGCAGGTCCTTGTTCGCGGTGGACGGGTGCTTGGCTCGTTCTTCAAGGTTGTAGAAGACAGACAGGCGGCCAGAGCGTTGGCGAAGGAGCACGCGACATGCCGATTTGAAGGCGGCTTTGAAGAGCATGTAATCGTACCCGAATGAGGTCCTGGCATTGAGGTAGGCCAGCGCTGCAGCGGCCGCCGGGGCCGCCACGGCCAGAGGAACTGCTTCTCGGTCAGTTAAATTTCCATGAGCCAGGACACACTGACGGGGATAGTGGATGCGCCGAGGACGTACTCGGCATTTCGAAACACAACCGCAGCGAATGTGATGTGCAGAGATGAACTAGAGTCTAGGAGTGAGGAAACAAGAGACCGAGAGAGGACCAAGAGGAGACCGGGAGGAGACCGAGAGGAGATGCCACTCCGGTGGTGGTGGTGGTGGTGGTGGGAGAAGTGCGCTTTGATATGGGCCGGGATGAAGTGACGAACGGCCCGGCGCAATGGGGCAGCCGAGGGACGGCTTTTGAAAGTAGCTAGTGCCCAACAGCCAACAGATGGAACGGGGTTCGGGAACGGGGTATTGGAAAACAGGGTCGGTCTCCGGTGATCAGCGTGCCAGCGGCGAATGAATTGTAAACAAGGGGACAGGGGTACAGGAGGACAGGAGGACAGGCGCAATTGATCAGCCCCAAGCCCAGCCGTCTTGCTGTGCTGAGCTGAGCTGAGCTGTGCTCTGCCTCTTATGAATAACATAATGCGGAGTGGACCACATGGTGAATTCGAGACAGCAGCCCACGGCAGTCTGCATCTCAACAATCAACAATAGTCGATGGGAGAGCCACCGGCCATTAAATATTGAGCCCGGATAATGCCATGCGCTGCGTCGCGTCGCGTCGCTATTTGTTACACTACAGCAACCGCCTTTCCGGACAAAAAAGCTGGTGGCTTGAAGTGTTACAGTGCCACGCCATGTGCCACGCCATGAGCACATGTTGTGACTTCCTAGCCATGTGGCGGCTGAGAAGACGCAGCAGCGGAGAAGCCAAGGAAGCCGACGGTGGTCAGCTACCTAGAACTAGATTTGTTAGATACTGGCTGATGAGAGCAACACGTCGCGGAAAGGCTTTTTTTTTTTTTTTTTTTTGGCGACAGATTCGTCCTGGGTCGGTTCGTGGCTGGTTCGTCCATCTTGGCTGCGCTTGGACCATCGAGAATGACGACGGGAATCTTTGGAATCCATGGCCCTAGCTTAGCCTAGCCTAGTCTAGCATCATCTCGCATCGCTTGCAAGCTTGACGGATTGAAAGATGGAAAGATGCCTCGGCTCGCAACGGTGAATCACCTTGGTGGGGAAAACTCGTGGCATGGCTTGGCTTCGGAGATAGATGGGCTGCGGAGAAGTCCCAGCGAGGGTCGGAGGTTCTGATTGTCGGGGTTTGGCAAGTGTATCGGTTCCAGTGTCTGTCTGCTGTGTCCGGTGACGATAAATCCTGACAATCCTGACGCCATCAAAAGCCCAGTCTTTCCCGAGCAAGGGTGAAGAAGGGCTGGGCATGTCACGACGTCGCCGTCGATGTAAACTGAGCTTCTTTCTGTATATATAAGCAGGACCGTAGAAAGTTGGCAGTTGATGGAGCAGCTGAATGCACTTGATTTGAATCTGTGGATTTGACATCTCTATGCGAGTGAAAGGCTGGAACGACGAGCAACCAAGTCAAGAGGACAACAGACATGCGCAACATACATGAAGGCCAAGTTGCCAGTCTGGATACGACTTGGTGTGGAGCGCTGGTCCACGTGACGGCGCGTCGCCAGACAGGGGGCTGTGGGCGGATCAAACGCCGCACGCAATTCCGTCTAGGCTAGGAGCTTCGTTAGTTGGCCATGATCTTGATGCCACGAAGCTTCATGACAGCTCAGCCAACGACGGGTTTGCGCATTGCTGACGGGCATTCGATTCGAATACCACCGCTCAAGAGACATCGACCTTACTAGGCCCCTGGCTGCTTTAAAGACAAGCAACATACGAGCGCAACCAAGTCGTACCTACCTCACCGGGTCGGCATCCCGATACGCACCGCTCGCTCTTGTCGATAGATCTTTACGCGCCGCATCGTTTGCGATTCTGACATCTCAGAGTCTTGTATCAACTTGAAGCTCTCCATCACGAAAAAGACAGGTCGCTATTTGCAACTTGACGATGACATCGCCGCCGACCGAGGTGGCAGCTCTGCCACCAGCAGAGTCCACACCCAAACAGCCCCCTCCAGAGAAGCCTAGCGAGACGCGCCGAAGAACATACGTAATTCTCTCATTTTGGTTCATCGTCCTCGTGCTTGGTCTGCCTATATGGTGGAGTACAACGACAATCTATCGAGCAGATTTGCCGCTGGAGAGAATGTTGCAATGGGCTAATGGAAAGGTAAGTTTGTCATTGATGCTTTATGCCACCGACGAGAGTTTGCGAGCGCGAGCAACTTCTAATTCGGCTTGAAACGCTACAGGCCTGCCGTCCGACTTTCCCTCTGCAGATCTCCATCCGTGCTGATGCAGTAGCCGATCAAGATGCCCAACATTTGGTTCGTCTCACGCAACATGCCCTCGACGACCTCAATGATTTCCCTGGTCACCATTTACGCCTCAAGCTTGACCAGAATTGGAACAAGGAATCCGCCAGTTCGAGACAGTACGACTCTGACTCGACACTCACCATCAACCTCACACCGGGTGATGCCAACTCGGCCTCATTGAGTCCAGACTCACCAATCCTCGACATGACGTATGCCCCACACTCGATTCCGTCTCCCAATTCCGCCTCGTCCACTTTGGCCACGTTCATAGCCAACGAACTACAACATACCTTCTCTGAGGAACAGTCTATTATTTCCTATCTGCTCTCCACATCGTCAATGTCTTCTACCGCAAGACAGCAAGGGTTGACGGCGGAGACTGCAGAAGTACTATCCAAGCGAACGACGAGGTCGCTTCGCTACGCACCAACTTACCACCTGAGCTTTTCCTTGTTCACAGATGGCGCCATTCCCAACACATGGGATATAGACGCCGCCATCAGTGAATATATGAAACCAATGTTGGACGTGCTTGGGCCGATTCATAATTTCACAATAGACACGCAAGTTCAGTTGTATGCCACGCCTGGCGTACAGTCTCAGACCCTGAACAAGGAACACCTGGCTTCATTTGTCAATGCTGCAGAATGGCCACTGTCGCCGTCAATCGGTGGGGCGCCGACAATCAACTTCATCATCTTTGTGGGAAGCCAAACCATTAGTTCCAATGACGCACAAGTTGAGAACTCACAGTCATGGATGATACCGCAATGGGGCTCTGTATATCTCCTGCAAATGCCCTCCAGCGAGAAGCACGTTCCAACTCAGGCTCTCAAGCAACCCATGCTGATGTTCGGCGGCCATCTCCTCACTCTTCTGGGCACGCCGCAGTCTGGTTCCCTTCCCTTGCGACTGTCCACTCTTGCTCGAATTCGGACGATAGATTTGCTGCTTAGAGCTGCATCCTCCCTCGGCTCCTTGGCCCGTCTGTCTCCTAGTCTACCTTCAATTTCCATACCTCGTAGCGTTGCGGATGGGGTGTCAAGCTCGCTGCAGCATTTAGAGCAAGCCTGCGCCAATCTCGCTGGCGCAGAGGGCTTGCTGCATGCACGGATAGCCGAAGAAGAGGCCGAAAGGGCCTTTTTCGAAAAGAGCATGGTCGGCCAGCTCTACTTCCCAGATGAGCACAAAATTGCCGTCTATTTGCCTCTACTTGGACCAACCGGAGTACCACTAGTGCTCGGCTTGATTAATGAGTTCAAGAATTGGATTAAGAGACGGAAGCAGAGAGCGCAGGAAGCTAAAGAAAAGAAAGGCCACTAGACGTACTTATAAAATCAAGGACGATGGGCGTTTATAAATGACTCCTGGAATCACGTTCAATTTTCAATTTCCGCTGGCATGTACAACATTTCGTCGCTATCGTAAGCACGTGATTTGGGCCTCGGACCGTGCCGTCCTCAGGTACGTACATAGCACTCTCCACTCTCGCTGTAGCATTCAACAACAAGGCGACGGTGCGAGCCGCAGCTTCAACACTGGCCACTCTCCACCACAATGTGAAATAATGATACTAGCTAAACAATGCTGCCGGAGCCAGCTTTTAGCTTCACTATACCCAGTCTCCACGACGGAACAAGCCTTGACTGTCGCGTCTACCACCCCGCATCGCTGGCTGCGACAAACACCAAAGCTCCGCCATGGAAGAAACACGCGGCTGTGGTCGCGCACCCGTATGCGCCCATGGGCGGAAGCTACGATGATGCGATCTTGGAGAGCATTGCCGCAAGGCTGCTGAGGGCTGGCTACCTCGTGGGAACCTTTAATTTCCGGTATGTCTGAGACGGCGTCGCAACATCATCGACTTCAAGCGTGAGGCGCGTGCGATCTGAAGGGAAGGTGCTCACTGCTGACTGCAGTTACCTGAAGAGGCGCAGGGCACTCTGCAGGAAGAACTTCGTGGACGGCCAAACCAGAACGAGACGACTATGCGAGCATTGTTGGGTTTGTGGCGCATTATGTACATTTTTGAATCCATTTTCGACAATACCCTTGACTGCCGAGGTCGAGACGACGACGACGACGACGACGACGACGACAACGAAAACGAAAACTCTGTCTTCCTCGGAGACAACTGAGCCCCCGGTCCTATTGATGGGGGATACTCATACGGCGCAATGGTGACAACACAGCTACCGCCCATCGAGGACATTCTCTCTCCATTTGCCGCGCCAGACACCGATTCCAACGCCTCCCAAATTCGACTCCGAGCCCAACACTTGGCAGAGCAACAGAATTTGAGACTTGGGAGTATGCGAGCCGCCATGCTACAGATCAAGAACCCACACAGCCCCAAGAAGCGTTCAAGTGGTGTACGAATGGGGGCGGTGAGGGGACCGCTCGCCCAGGAAAAGCCATGACAGTCCTAGCCGAAGAAGCTTCTCCTTGGATGCCGAAGACAGGGTTCGAAGAGGAGTGTATGAATTCATGGCCAAGAGGAAAGCTAAACATCACGCACATAATTTAAATTGGACTCAACAACGACGATCAATGAGTAGTCCGGAACCCCACGATGCCAGGCGATCTTTACAGCAACAGACATCAGAAGCATCAGAATCCCTAGAGGAGCCCGTCGATGCGACAGATGACACAGAGCTAGAAAGGCTCCCGCCATCGTGAATTTTGTGTATCCTCGGCCGGCATATATTCTGGTGTCTCCTTTGCAAGGACTAATCATGCACCTGGCCACCATGTCTCTTTACCCATCGAGGCATAAGACAAGAGATGATGCGGCTGAGAACAAACTGGTGGAAACCCCAACGTTGGCCGTCTTTGGGGATCATGATGTTTTCGTGCCGATTGAGAAGCTCCGAACGTGGACAAAGAGGCTTTCTTCAAAGGATAAATCTCGATTCACTGGGCATGAAATACCTCGAGCAGGGCATTTTTGGGCGGAAGAGGGTGTTTTGCATGTCATGAACGAGAGGATCGGCGCCTTCGCGGGCGGTCTGATCCATAAGGAATAACGGATTGATTGCTCCTTCTGCCGGAATTTGGTGCTGCTCCAGCTGTGTAAGAGATGTGGTGGTGTAGATGAATCATGACATGGTTACGACACTCGAGAAAGTTACACAGACTACGCATAGTGATCAGCAGGGAATCAGGATTCCATCACAGAGTTGCAGAGTTCGTCGTGTCCTTGTCATGTCTCGAACGAACCAGACGAAAGGCAGGTGCAACTTGTCTCCAAGAGTTACATCGTGGGCAGGACAGTCATGTCTGCCACCAATGACCATCCATCATCCATGCACGTTATTCCGTATTTCTCTATCGATGATGCATTAATGGCATGTAGCGCGCCCTCCCCTCATCCCCCTCATCCCCCTCATCCCCCTGAGGGACGCTGCCGCCGAATCATGAAGTTTCACTCGTCTCTCTCCACTCAGACTACGAATTGGGTTCATGATGCATTCATCCAGGGAGGGAGCCATGGGCGCCTAACATCGGGCCGCCCGCTTACACACATATGTAAGCTACAGAGGGGATGCTCCTTACGCCAGAGGATAACTTCCACAAACGCTCCCTTCATCTATTCACACTGGCACACGGGTAAGAACCATCCATGGCTCAAAAGGTCCAGCTCAAGGCTCCCAATGGCGTGGCGTTCAGCCTACCGACGGGCCTCTTCATTAACAACGATTTCGTGAAATCAACTTCTTCTCAGAAAATCACTAGCATCAGCCCAAGGTACGCCGCTCTCCTCTCACCCAGCCACTTCTGCTCACTCGCTTGTGCTTGCTTGCTTGCTTGCTTGCTTGCTTGCTTGCTTGCTTCCTTCCTTGCTTCCTTTCTTCCTTCCTTTCTTCCTTCAGCATCAGTGGCCGGCGCAGCTAACAACTTGCCAGCACCGGAGAGGAAATCTGCTCCGTCGAGGCAGCATCTTCTTCGGATATCGACCACGCCGTGTCCGCCGCTCGAGCAGCCTTCAGAGACCCATCATGGCGCGACATCACCGGCGGCGCTCGAGGCGCGCTGATGCACAAGCTCGCAGACCTGGTTAAGCAACACCAGCGCGTGCTTGCGACCATCGAGACCTGGGATAATGGCAAGCCATACAGTGTTTCTTACCACGAGGATCTCGGAGAGGTCATCGGATGTCTTCGCTACTACGCCGGCTGGGCAGACAAGATCCACGGCCAGACAATATTCACCACCGCTGCCAAGTTCGCCTACACGCTCAAGCAGCCCGTCGGCGTGTGTGCTCAGATCATCCCCTGGAATTATCCCCTCGCCATGGCTGCCTGGAAATTGGGCCCCGCGTTGGCCACGGGCAATACCGTCGTTCTGAAGCCGGCTGAGCAGACGCCGCTGTCCATCTTGTACGTGGCCGACCTTGTCCGCCAGGCTGGTTTCCCTCCCGGCGTGGTCAACGTCGTCAATGGCTTCGGCCGCGAAGCCGGCTCTGCGCTCGCCTCTCACCCGGGCATCAACAAGATTGCTTTCACGGGCTCGACCCTCACTGGTCGCGAGATCATGAAGACGGCCGCCGTCAACATGAAGAACATCACTCTCGAGACTGGTGGTAAATCACCACTGCTGGTCTTCGGCGACGCGGACATCGAGCAGGCTGCCAAGTGGGCCTACGTCGGCATCATGAGCAACCAAGGCCAGGTGTGCACCGCTACCTCTCGGCTGCTGGTGCAAAAGTCCGTCGTGGACAAGTTCGTCCAGGCATTCATCCAAGTCGTCGAGACGTCTGTCAAGATTGGCGACCCGTTTGCCCAAGAGACAACACATGGTCCTCAAGTCTCGCAACCCCAGTATGACAAGATTCTGAGCTACATTGACTCGGCCAAGAGCCAGGGCGCAAAGCTCGAGACGGGCGGTTCGTCAGCCCAGAAGACTGCCGGCAACGGCAAGGGGTTCTTCATCGAGCCCACCGTCTTCTCCAACGTCACCAAGGATATGAAAGTCTTTCAAGAGGAAGTCTTTGGGCCTCTTGTGACAATCACCCCGTTCGAGGAGGAGAGCGATGCCGTCGAATTGGCCAACGACTCCATGTACGGCCTGGCCGCCGCCGTGTTCAGCCAGAACATTGAGCGCGCGCACAGAGTCGCTGCTGCGCTGGAAGCGGGCATGGTATGGGTCAATTCGTCCAACGACTCTGAAATTCAAGTTCCCTTTGGAGGTGTGAAGCAGAGCGGCATTGGTCGTGAGTTGGGAGAGGCTGGTCTGGCTGCTTACACTGAGACCAAGGCAGTGCACATCAATTTGGGATCAAGGCTGTGAAAATTTTGCATCATTTTGCAACTTCGCTTGGAAAGGGTACAGCACCGGAGACCGCTTGTTTAGAACGGTCATCCTGGAAATTCACACTTGAGGCAGACAATGGCAAACAAAGCTACCATGAATGAATGAAAAATAGTATCAGTCATGTCTCCACAAGAAATCCACCTCAACGGTATCTGTGATCTAGTATAGAAGAGCGAGTGACGTTTACATTACACCCTGTGCCGTCGAGGAGGAAAAAAAGCCTCGTCCTTGAGGCTACCCGTTCGCGTACCCATACCTCAACAGGTAGCTAGTTAGTTGCCTTACACGGCACATGCAAATGAGTCTTGACTCACATGAGGCCAAACGACATTTAGAAAACTCCACATTCGGGCCTTTGTTGCCAGGCAGGCGTCTAACTGCTCCGTCCCCGATGTGTGCTTGGATCTTGGTCCTGGCGTACAAGTCCTTTACCTTTGCTGGGCTGGGGAACGGCGCTGAGATTGCTGTTCTGGCTTGATCCGCAGTCTTGTGCGTACAAAATATCTTCCGCTGTCCCTGCAATCTGCATGAAGGCTCGATGCCCCTGAGCAAACCAGAAGCCTAGGAGAGAACCAGCATAATGCCAAATACGGCAATGGCAAAGTTCATGTCGCTCGGGGCAGGGTGTGGTGCGCTTGGGAAAAAGAAGAAAACCGTAGTGATGGAGCAGTAGATGACGGAGACGCAATTGACAAAGGGTCCGAGTCTGCCAAGTTGAAACTCCCCTCCGCTGGGAAGTTTGTCACGGCCAACGGCCATGAGCACTCCTATAGGCAAAGCGTAGGATATTGTGAGCGCAATGGTGCTCACGCTAAAATTGCCTGTAGGACGGTGTCGGAAAAGAGGTAAAGGATGCCGACAAGGCATATGATGAAGCACTGCAACCAGAGGGCGCGTCCAGGCACCTTCCAAGTTTCGTCCACTCTTGAAAACCAAGCGCTAAAAGGAAGTCCGCCGTCACGAGCAAAACTCCATGTCAGTCTGGAGGACGTCGTGAGCGCACTGGATCCCTGGCCCAGGCCGTTGAAGATGAAGAGTGCAACCATGACAGCCCCGCCGACCAGCCCAACGGTAGATAAGAGAAGTTCGATGAATGGGTTGCCCGAGGCCGGTTTCAGGACATTCTCTACGTCCTGGATGCAGAAGAGACAGACGACCATGAAGATGAAGCCTGAGAAGGCGCCAATAAGAACCGCAAGGTACATTACTCTAGGGCATTGCGCCTCGGCGCGGGAATTTCTTCCACCAGGTGAATGACGGAATCAAAAGCTGTCAGGCCGTATGCACTCTGTACGAGGCCGAGAAACCATACGACACCATCACCCCATCCTGTTCGGTTGATCCATTGTCCAAACACAAAGGACGCTGATTGGAATGAGAGGTCGCTGGTCGTTCCAACACAGATGAGGAGTGCCAGCGAGAAGGCGACGAAGAGACCACCGAAGTTAATGCCGACGAAGTTGTTGAGCATGGGAAGAACCCAATCCCTTCGACAGGCGCCGTAGTTGATAAGGGTGCAGAAGACGGTTATCACCACGTAGACAACGAGCTGCAGCCATCCTTTACCGGCACCCTCCCAGTTTGGATCAAACATGAGCCTCATGGATAGGAGAAACTGTGTCATGAAAGCAATCTGCGAGGCCGCCAGCGTCCACCATCCAAACGTGTTGATCCATGCACACAAATACGATGTAAATCGTCCGGTCGGTGTACTCCAGAGGAAGAGATCCAGTAGGCTTGACCGAGAGCTGTTGGCATACTGCTCACTAGCTCGCCCAGAGAAACGGCGACACAAGTGTTGCAAACCGTGACGAGCAAAAGACCCCAGATAATGGCGACTGGGCCACCATTACTCAGGCCAGTGGCCAGGTTCTGTGCCATGGTAGACCATGTTCCTAACACGCAAAACGCCAGGGCAAGCATGCTCCAAAGGCTGAATTTGCGTGAAAGGATCTGGACATGGCCCAAGGCGGCGAGATCTTGTGCATCGCGGGTGGCTTGGTCGTTCAGGTCGAGGGTGGCTTTCCGATACAGCTGGCTTGCTTGATCCATGCTATTTTCAACGAAGGGACCGCCGTCATTCTCTGATTACGTGTTCTCGGGAGTGCCTGGTCAAGAATGACTACATATGATGACGGGAAAATATATGAAAGAAGAGAGAAGCGGCTTGCGGGCAAAGACACTGAACTTCATGAACTACGTCTCCAGACACGACATGGTTGCTCACGTCGGTAAATCTTCAGCCAGGATGTGCATTGGGAGAACTTTCTGATTCAGATTCGTAGTTGACAAATTGGCCACCAAGTCTAGTTAAGTACTTGGGAATGATTGCTTTGTGCGAGAAAGAACCCCCCCAATCGGGCTGCAGATGCTGGTTGGGGACTGAATGCAAGACATGAAAGTCGCAGAAACGCCACGAGATACAATGAAGTCACGGGTAATCCGTAATTGGTTGTGCCATGGACAGTCCGGCCGGGCTGGGGTGTGTTTGTGTAACTTCTTAGCGAGGTAAGAATAGGGCACCTCTAGGCTCTGACGGGACAAAAGAGTCAAGGACGGGACGAGTCGCAAACAGCAGCGGCGGGCTTGTCTTGATCGATCTTGAGATGTGTGACTGAGAAAAGTATGAGAACCAAGTCGGCAACAACAGAGGCGGGAGTCACAGCCCCCTCAGGCCAAACGCAGCGCCGTTATTATCGCGACGATGCCCCCTTCGTCCACGACGCAAAGTGGTGCCGTCATGGCTGATCACAGTGCATGGAGGACATAGGAAGAGGGAAGAGAAGAGTAAGCCGCATGCATGTACTCCCAGCCCGTCGAAATCTTGACATTATTGGTGTGGGAGGAGGACGCAGGAGGACCCGAAACCTGGGGCTTGGGTTCAAGCCACACGATAACGGCGTCCCAGAACGGCCCTATTACGAGAGACAGGTCACAGCACATACCATGATCTTGATAGCAAAGACAAGAACAAATAGAAAATATCAACGATTACCTTGGAAACTAGATGGGTACCACAAAGGGGCAGCGTGGGAATCCTCGGTGTCTACGTACAACGTCGAAGCTGACGGAGCACTCAGGAGTCAATCTCTGTTAAAGCCGAAGCCGCTTCCCAAAGGAGGAAGGAGCGACACACACGCAAGGTGGGGGTGGAGTCCGTGTACATATATCCGTGGGTCAAACTATGAAGAAGAATTGTATCGTCCGTCTGTCCGTCTGGTTTCCTCGTCGGCTCGTCCCAAAACACGGCTTTATTAGAGTTTAAACAAACGTGGCGGCAAAGAATTTCGGGTCTCCCGCGATGCAACCCGTGTCATGACAATTGGACCGACTCCGCTGCTTATCTAGCTTATCATCAGCTGTTTGTTACTGCGGGCGAGCCCGATTGGAGAGGGTGAAGTGGACATGTACCGTCACCACAAATCACCACAAATCACCACAAAGCCTCCCGCAATGGCTTCCTTTCCAGTTTGCGTCTACACCGAGGAGCCGGGGATTCATGGTACAAGAAACGACATCTGGATTCTGTGCATCTTGATCCCCTTCCCCACAGCAGTATGTACATATGTATGTACCTTGGAGTATCCACCACGATGATCGCCGTTATCCGTCATCTAATAACAGAAGGCAGCCATCGCCAAGGCGCTATCCGCGGACGCCCGGGATCCCAGGCTCTCGTGACGATGTTTCCAGGCTGTCTGTCCCTAAATCAGGGCATCCTGGGAACAGACGGCTTCGGGGCGGTCACGGAGCTACGGTAAACCACCAGGGTCTGAGGTACATTTCGGCTGGCTGGCTGGCTGCAAGAAGTCTCGATTCGGGCCAAGTTGATGAAAATGTTACAAAGCCCGTTAATATCAGTGGCCATGGGCTTGCATGGACACGTTCCGGTCATACACATGCATTGCCTTGCTGCTGGGTCATGATCCCCATAAGGTTTCGACGCCAATGGTGTAGGACGCCATCTTCACCGGTTGCACCGGCCTGACTGCTCAAGCCTGGCCGGGAAACGGAGCATGAACCTAAAGCTCTTGGCTCTCAAACTTTACTAACCAACCGCGTGCCGCTGCTGGGGGTGTATAGGGGTGGGCTGACCGACCGGGACGGTGGCCGCGGGCTAGCGGTCCACGTCCACGTCCACGTCTCTCCCAATTGAGAACGGCGGCTTGGGAAGCAAACATGAAGATTGCGAACAGTCTTCAGGTTGGGGTATATATTCTTGTGCCCATGACGGGCTGGGTCAAACATGGCCGGAATCTACCGTGGCATAGCCTTTTGCTTCTTTAAGACTTTTGAACAAATACGATAGAAAAACGGGAATACAGAAAACCTTGCACAGGACAAGACGATTCAACTTGAAACGCATATCATGGCCGCCCCGCTATGCAAGAGGAACTGGACACTTCGTCAATACCGGGCTATGTAATCTTTCCGGAACAGAATGATATAGCACCGCAAGCCGGAGCTGCACCACGTTCGCGACCTCATCCGCTTGGTAAGTGAAGTTGGAACCCCTCCCCTCCCCTCGGGCTCGGCATTCATAGATGATGGGACCACCACTGACTTTGGGATTTCAGACCAACTCTCGGTCCAAGAAATCTCCACATCTGCAAAGCTGATCCGAGACTTTGCAAGCCCCAAGCAATTGAAGTTCAATTGCATTACTCTGCGTGAGCCCAAAAGAACGAGTATGCTGCTTTTCGGTCAAGAACGGCCCCACGCCCGCACAGGCGGGCCTTCGCCATCGTCCTTGAGCAGGGAACTCCCGTTGTCGCCGAGGTCATTGTCAACTTGACAAATTCACAGGTTGAGGACTGGAAGCCTGTACGCGATGTTGCGCCGACTCTCACTCTCGAGGACCTTGATGTCATGGAGCGCGTCGCTCGTGTCGACCCTCGCGTCATTGAAGTTTGCGCCGAAATCGGCATCACCGACATGTCCAAGGTGTATCTTGACGCCTGGGCTATCGGTGTTGACCGTCGATGGGGATTTGAGCGCCGTCTTCAGCAAGGTCTCCTTACTATCGAGCCTCCGAGTTCGACAATCAGTATGCCCATCCGCTCGACTTCACAGTCGTTGTAGACACTGAGACCGAAGAGGTTTTGGCTGTCGATGTTCGCCGAGTCAACGGAGAGCGCACCAAGATTCCCTACAACAGCACAACTACTTGCCGGAATTCATCAGCGACAGTTATCGGCCACACAAGCTCAAGCCCATCGACATTACCCAGCCCGAGGGTGTGTCGTTCCAAATGAAAGGCAATGAGATACACTGGGCCAACTACAAGATGCACATTGGCTTCAACTATCGAGAAGGAATTGTTCTCTCTGACGTCCGCATTCATGACCCTCATGAGAACCGCGAGCGCACCCTCTTCAATCGCATCAGTGTTGTAGAAATGGTGGTTCCATACGGCAACCCTGACCCTCCTCACCACAAAAAGCATGCCTTTGATGTTGGTGAATATGGTTCTGGGCTGATGACCAACTCTCTGAAGCTCGGATGTGATTGTAAGGGTGCCATCCACTACCTTGACGGCGTGGTCTCTACTTCCAAGGGTCAGGCTGCCGTCATTCCCAACGCCATCTGCATTCACGAGGAAGACAACGGATTGCTGTATAAGCACACTGACTTCCGCGATGCCAACGTCATTTCTGCCCGTGACCGCAAGCTCATCATTTCGCAAATCATCACCGCTGCCAACTACGAGTACGGCTTCTATCACACCTTTATGCTTGATGGCACCTACAAGCTCGAGATGAAGCTTACCGGTATGCTCAACACATACTGCATGCATCCGTCTGAGACTGCTGCGCCATATGGTACTGAAGTCGCCCCTGGCATCAATGCTCACAATCATCAACACATCTTCTCGCTTCGTGTTGACCCCGAAATCGACGGACCCAACAACTCTATCCTACAGAGCGACGCTGTATCGTCCGATGCCCCACTTGGCTCACCAGAGAATTTCTACGGCAATGGGTTTTATTGCAAGAAGACAATCCTGAAAACGGCCAAAGAGGGCGCTGCTAATTACTGTCACGAGACTCAGCGAGCCTGGGATATCATCAACCCCAACAAGATGAACGAGTCGTGCAAGAAGCCAATCGGCTACAAAATTATCAACAACAGCTGCCCGCCGTTGTTGGCCAAGGCTGGCAGTGTCGTGTATGACAGAGCCGCTTTTGCCCGCAAGAGTCTTTGGGTAGTGCCGTACAAGGACTACGAGCTATTCCCTGCAGGCGATTATGTCTGCCAGTCCAACGGCGAAGAGAACCATCCGTACAACAGCACTGTGCTCGACTGGTCAAACCGGGATGAGTCCATCGAGAACACAGATATCGTGTGCTACCTGCAGTTCGGTCTCACTCATTTCCCGCGCTGTGAGGACTTCCCCATCATGCCCGCCGAGCCTGTCGGCATCATGATTCGTGCAAGCAATTTCTTCCAGAAGAACCCAGCATTGTGGGTCCCACCTTCCCAGATCAAGAACGACACTTCCTCCAGAAATGCGTTCTCGCCATCCGGCGGCTGCTGCAGCGGCAATAAGTCTAGACCCTCGGCTCGTTTGTAAAATGGCTCAAAGGAAATTGAGTATATATAGCATCAAGTGCCGGTCTCGGTCAGTCACATTTGTTTTGAGGGGGCCTTGAAGAGCGTGTCGGTGATGATGCAAATCAGCGCACTTGACTGAACCACAACGTTTGAGTGTTATATAGTAGCCATACAGCTATATTTACTCAAAAGAACTTGCAACCTCTTACAGCTCTGGCATCACAGCTTGTCGGAGGATCATTTGTGATGACGTTGTTACAACTTACAGGTGAACCACGCCACGATGAGTTGGGGTATCGAGGACCTGGTTGTTCAAGTTGTTTAATCTTACAAACTACCACCTTCAGATGCCAATTTGTTTGGTCAAATCTCAAGGGTCCGCGCCTAGAAGTTGCCACAAACGGAACGGCTCATGGTTCTTTCACAGATGGCCCATTGCTCGTGAGTGCGCTCCATCTTCCAGGACTTGCGCTGAAGGGGTAGAAGGTTTTGATAAAGTCCATCCATGGCAGGCGCCTGGTGACTTATTGTGAACCATGTCCTCCTCGAATTCTTCAACTACACGTTCTAGAAACAAGACGAGAGTATAAGATTGTTGACAGAAAAATATGATATGCTGAAGTCTCGATTCCACGGAGCAATCTGTAGATGGACCTCATTTGTGCGCTTTCTCGCGCCAAAACGCATATACGGAGTAATAAGGACGTGTTCCTCATTGCGACGCGGCGGCATAGGCGCGTTGCTGGACATTTTGGATGAGCGCTTGTATGCCAACTTGCATAAACTTTGTTTCTCATCCACATGGTCCGGTTTTTCACAGAAGTGGCATTTTCACTGCCCCAAAAATAGATAGATGGCTATCTATTACATACAGAGAGAGAAAGTTTACCGAAAGTAGTAAACCATGAATGGAAGAATGGGGCCTAGACGAGCTGGAGACCAAAGCAGTTGGCATAATATGTGACTGTGGCACTCCAATCGGAGAAGATGCCAGAAACGCCAACCTGTCTTGCCAAGACATCAAGGTAGTTGTACATGTCTCCGTCTTTGGTCACGACGTCCTGGACACCAGTGTAGTAGTAGTCCCCTTTTTCATGAACCAGGGCCAGAGGAGGAGACCGCTCCAAACTCCAGGTGATCAGCCTCAGCCCCAGCTCCTTGGCTTTCTCGGCATACGCACTGGGCACCATGGTCCCGTTTCGAACCTGTACCAGGTAGTGCATGGGAGGAGCCATGGACTTGATGCCCTCGTTGGCGTACAGGGTCAGGTTGGCGACGGCCTCGGCCATTCGGCCCTCGTCGTCGCCCGATTCATCGAGAAGGATGGCGTTGTTGCCGAACTCGGGCTCGTTCTCGAGCCAGTATCGAAGCGACTTGGCCTCGAAGCTTTGCGACATGACTCGGGACGCGGGGATCCCGGCACGCTTGTAGGCATCGATCATCTGCTGCGCAAACATGTCGTGGGTGTAGTTGCCGGCAAACGGCATGGGCACCTCGGGGCCTTGAGCTCGGGCGTGTGGCGGAGGCCCAAGGCCTCGACCAAGGCGATGTGTTCGTCGAGGGACATGAGCTCGCCGCAGGTGGCATAAAGATCGGTGCGCCAGCCGGGCGTGCCGCCGAGGTAGTCCTCGGGGTGGTGGCCGTGGCGTTGGATGCGTCCATCTTGGCGCAAAGGGACTTGAACTCGGCGAGCGTGATGTCGCTGGTGCAGCACTTGGCCGAGGCGGGCTTGCCGACTCCTCCTTCTCCTCCTCCTCCTCCTTCTCCTCCTCCTCCTCCTCCTCCTCCTCCCTCTGCGGCAGCGAACGGTCTGGTGCACTTTGCGTTGAGGGCCGGCATGGCGACGATGTTGGTGGTTGTGTGCAGGTCGCACTGGCTATGGCGGCAGACGAGCTGACGATCCTTGGTGAATGTCACGTCGCATTCGAGGACGCCGGCGCCCATGCGAGCTCCGGCCATGTTGGACTCCTTTGAATGCTCGGGGAATTGCAGGCAGGCTCCTCCGCGATGGGCGATGGAAAAGGTCGATGGCTTCGTCGTCATCTCTTTGCACGACTCGAGCTTGGACTTGAGAGGGCCATCGCTCATGTCGTCCACCAAGAAGTAGGGTCTTGGGCCCAGGTCGATGGGCTTGATGGACTTGATGATGGGCTTGTTGGGGTGAGTCGGATAAGGCGAGCCTGAGACGTGGCCGACGGCGGCAAAGGCGAGGCTTACCAGCAGTGGTGATACGACGGAACGCATCGCGGGTTTAAACTTAAGATAAGGGGGCAAAAAGAGGGGAGGGGATCTCCTATCTTTCTCTTTCTCCAAAACCGTACAGAAAAGAGAAACACTACTCCCGCACAGAAAGCTCAAATAGTTCCCAGATACAATGCGATGCAGCTTATGGTTTTTATTTATTCATTTATTTTCCCCAAAGGCCAACGAGAACGTGGGCTTGACCGAACCCAGGCCTGATCAACAAAAGCCACTCTCCTCCGGTCTCCCTCCTGCGTGGGCTAACAAAGCTGCGTGACTCGTCAAACCCAATATGCGCGCAACACGCACGTTTATATCTATGCATAATCGTGCCACGCCCCATATTTTTAGTAATCGGGGACCCTAACCACCAAAGGTGGTGCTTTCTAAAGCACTATAAGTGAGATAAGTAAGTAAGGTAGCGGAGGAAAAGGCCTATAAGTATATAAAACATATGTTTTTAAAGCTATAAAAGAGGTATATAAGAAGCGTTATAATTATAGCTTAGAACCCTAGTTATTTACAACAAAAGGGCCTTTATTGTGTGCGAAAGGGCTAATAAAGCTATTTATTGTCAAATTAGTCGTTGTATTGATAATAAGCACCACCTTTGGTGGTTGGGGTCCCCTGATTGCCAAAAATGTGGGGCGTGGCACGATTACTAGTAAGTACAATCCATCTGCAGCGAGGCAACTGGCAACTGATTGTCCAGATTAGAGGTGGGAACTTGAATGAATGGTATATGTAGATGGTATTACCATCTTGGGTATGGAAATGCCACGAGGTGCAAAGCATGTTGACTATAATTCGTCCCGACTCTGAATACTTTTCAAGTCTCTCAAACTTTCCAGCGTGGTGATCAAGTGGGAAAATTGCGGTGCATCTTCTCCCAAACCCCATGCAAAAACACCACCCAGTCTCAGTGGCGCAACAATATCGTTGAATTTGCGGCCAATCACGCTTTGTGTGTCAAAGTCCACCATCTCCTCTCTTCAGCATCCCAGTACCCAAAACTGCCATCTTCGAAGTACCTCCCTCGGGATGTGGCACGTGCGAACGATGGCTTCAGATCGTCTGGTGCTTCATCTTGCCAGCTGAAGGCTGCCGTTTTGCCCAAGTCGGCTCCGGTATTCGGGTCTTCCAATAGCTCTGTATGGCACCCGAGTGGTTCATCTGCATCACAGCCTTGAGTCTTGGCCCATTTGACGTAGTAGGCGAGGCCCAGGTTGAGCATTTCTGGGGAGCTCCTCGTTCCATGTAAGTTCGGATGGATGCCGACGACGCTGCAACTCCACTGTGGTGCTTCACAACTGTGTCGCGCCTGTTCAAGAGATCGTACGTCATGACATTGATGAAGTCGACTTGTTCGACGATACGTGGTAAAGTAGTGGCTGTGAAGGCCATCAAGTCTCGCTCAAGTCCTGGCACCGCGATGGACAAGATCTTCTGCTTGCCAATCGCTCTGCGTAGATCGGTCAACAGCTGCACAAAAGCCTCAATCTCCCATTCTCGCTTCTTGTTGGGGATGAGCTTGTAGTCGTCGCGATTACCCCTGTGTGCATATCCGTCAGTAAAAGCCTCGATCGAGTATTGGGTGTGAAAATCCTCTCAGCAGCTCACCCTGGATATTCCCAGTCAATATCCACTCCATCAGCCCCTGTGAAATCCATCATTTTCTTCACGTTGTTGCTCCACTGCTTCCTGGATGCCTCGTCTCGGCAAGCCTCTTCGAAGCCCTGAGAATCCCCATCCACCAATTGCTACCATAATATTGGTAGCAGAATCAAACCGCTGTCGAGTCTTCTTCACAGTGGTGAACAGGGAAATTCTGGGGCTTCTTCCTCGGAATTGAATACATCTGATCTCATAAACGCCAAGACAACGTGTGTTATATCCTTTTGCATGCTAACATTTGACGGAAAGTCTCTGTGCTGGCTATTATGCAGATATCAGACCTGAGAATCTATGTTGCCATTGCGTTCAACAGTGAACACTCACCCAGTAAGGTACATGATGCATCGGAGAGGGGACATATCAGAAGCAAGTATTGCAGTCGCCCGCATGAGAAAAAGCCATACTACGGCATTTAACACCGAGATTTTCATTTCACGTGTGCAGGTTTTTGACTGGAAAGACCTGTGTTAGTCGTACACTTATCATGTGTATTCCTGCATTTACCGGCTTTTTAAGGAATGTAGAGGCTTATTTCAGTTTTCAAATCGATGCAAATTTGGAAAGGGAGATGGCGCAAGTGTTTCTTTGATGGGAGCTTTGTATAAACCTATAGTGCGATTTGTGTTAATCTGTATCAGTCGCACTGTAAACCTAGAAGTGGGGCTAAATAAAGCTTCTTCAACGTCGGTTGAGCTCCTGTTGCGAGGCACAAGGCACAAGGCACATAATAAGGGTTAATAATTAAACGCACAAATAAGTGGCCAGTCGGCTGCGCCTCTTTTTCGTGCAACAGCAGCTTTAACGAAAAAAAAAGCTTAGGAAAAGTACGGATTATGGGAGAAAAACTTCCACAAGCTGTACTGACTGCTCTTTAAAATTCGCCAATTCATTTGGCCGCTCCATTGTCCTATTGGAACACTCCATTTTTACATATACATTGCAACCCATTAACCCATTGCAACTTTGATCGCCTGCCTGTCTCACTGGAGGTGCATCGGCTTAGCCGCCGTCGCAACGCCTATCGTTAGATTTTTTTTTTTTTTTTTTGTCCACGCCGCCACACGATTCGCCGCCATGTTTGAAAATCTATGCACTCTCCTCTGGAGTCGGATGTATTTGCAACAGCCCTTCACCCGACGGAGCCGCTTCTCACCGTCGGCCTCTCTAATGGGCACGTTGAGACATTCAGACTCCCCGAAGCAATTCTCCAGACGACGATGGCGACGGTGACAATAGCGTGTTGAGCGATGGTCGGGCAACGGTAGATACGATCTGGAAGACCAGGAGACACAAGGGAAGCTGCAGGTGTTTGGCGTACAACCATGACGGTCAAGGTATGTTGCTTCCGAAGGAAAGGGGGCATGGCCGTCCGTGACAGTCTTCTTTGCTGATGTGCCATTTTTGCAGCCATGTATTCAGCCGGAACTGACTCTTTAGTCAAGTACTTCGACCCAAACAACGGCAAAGTCGTTTCCAAAGTTTCCATCCCCAGCACAACGTCTGTGCCTGATGCCCTGACCCTGCTCCATGTCCTTAATCCTCAGCATCTCCTCCTCGCGACCGATTCCGGAGCTCTTCACATCTTCGACTTGCGGGATGGCGCTCCCGGGAGAAAACCAGCTCAGTCCCATTTTCCTCATTTTGATTATGTGTCATCGATCACGCCCTGCCCGCTTCCGAAGAAAGCACGAGCGGGTTTTCAAGCAATGGGTCAGCACTGGTGGTACGACACTGGCCGTGACTGATGTGCGTCGTGGCGTACTGGTGCGCAGTGAAGACCAGGAAGACGAACTATTGAGCGCTTGCTTCATGCCGGGGTTGGGACCCAAGCATAATCGCAACAATGGTGTCGTTGCCGTTGGCTCTGGCAGCGGGGTCCTGACCATCTGGGACAAGGGATCATGGGACGACCAGCAGGAGCGTATCATCGTTGACGGCAGTAAAGGAGGAGGCGAAAGCATCGATGCCATGGTCGGAGTCCCACAGGACATGGGGCTCGGGAAGAAATTGCTATGTGGGATGGGTGATGGCAGCCTCAGAATCGTTGACCTCGTTCGCAGAGAGGTGGATGGGTCAACCAACTTGAGACACGATGACATCGAGGCTGTGGTATCTCTCGGTTTCGATAGCCACAACAGATTAATCACCGCTGGTGGTCGGACCGTCAAAGTGTGGGAAGAATTATCCGAATTACAAGGTGACGGGGATAGCCAAGATGAGAAGGACCATGAAGAGGAACCTAGCGACAACCGAAAGAGGTCGGCAGACGACGACAGTGACGGGGACGGGGACGACAGCGATGACAGTGATGGCGACGGGGTTGAAGAGATGAAGCAACGGGCGAAGAGACGCAAGAATATTCAGAAGAACAAACTGGGACCAATGGGCGCACATGGTGTTATGGGGTTTGACGGACTAGATTAAGTTCGGTTTGGATAGCAGAAGGCGAAAGTTGACGATCCGGGGCGAGATGGGGAAGAAGAAATGATTGATTCTTTTCCATTTCGCGGCTTGGTTAAGCACGGGTAAGAAAATAGACCAAGATTTCAATCATTGACAGAAACATTAAACGAATCATGTCGCACGTGTAAAGCATACATGATTATAGATAGCAAACACCTCGAACATTATCAAAAAAGAGACATACACACCAGTGACTGACAGTGGAGAGTCATGTGACAAGCGATTTCATTCTTTTCAACCAAAAATACATTGTACAGTTTTGTTGCCTTGATTGACCTTCCAATCCAGTACTCCATTGTCCATGAACCCTTCTCATAACCAACCGCTGTGTCATTCATCACTTAGGAAAAAGTATCACGAGAATCCGCCATTGAGAATGGAAAGATTTCAGAAAAGATTCGTCGCGCAGCAGTTCTGAGTGAGCAGAAATTCCATCGAATCATAATAGTACAAGAGTTGCCGTACCACCAGGGACACAATGTCTCTCGTAATTTCAACCCCGCCAAGAGTACAGACAGCGCCGAGATTAGAGGCGAAAGCTGTCGCTCTCTCATTGATATTGACTGAGGGAGTCGAGGCACTGCTTGCATGCTCATGGACATTTATATCACAGAACTTGATGCTGTAGTACCTAGTGGAAAACTTGCCAAGATATCGGGAGCTGCTTCTAATAAAGCCTTTTGCTCTGCAACTTGAACTCAAGTTGCTTCAGAACCAGGACATCTGACTCTGGCAAACCACCGAGCCGCGCTGAAGCGAGGTTGAGCCGCGACAGGAAAGGAGGTGGTCGTATGTGTTCCTCCCATTCTGTGATTCAAGTCGAGTGATACCAAATTGTGCTTTGATGTAGTATCCAACAACAGCGCGAAACAAATTCGAGTTGTGCCCATCCTCGAATACTGACGAGATGCAGTGGGGCGGGACAGGGTGAATATGGATAAATAACCAGTCGTAATAACCGATTATCAAAGTTTGAGAAAATTATTGAGATGATGAGATTAAAGTCTACCTTAGACTCCTGGAAGATGGAGATAGCTCCATTGAGAGGTTTCGTCTTCTTTCCTTATTTCAATTGATCGTCGTGCCATGGCTACCTCGTCGGAGGGCGCTGAGAATCGTTTCGATTCGCTCGTGGTAAGATCATCATCGTAAATGACAACCGCCGGTAGCACTCTTGGATCACGAAAGGAAGTGGTACGCGGCCCTTTGCGGCTGCTGTGGCTTGAGAATTCCCGTTCACGATGTCGGCGATGGGACTTCTCTGACTTGCTGCTGCTGTGACTGATACCCTGAATCATGCTGCTGTGTCTTGCAGGGCATGCGTCGAGTAGAAGAGGCATCATTTCGGACCCGCTGTAGGTAGTAGGAATACAGACGTGGGGATGCACTTTCGACAGCCAATGGCTTTGGCCAGTCCAACAGCGGAAGCGCCTCCGACACTAATAACCACGTCTCGATCGTCTATGCGAGATACAGCGTCGTCCACAACATGGGCCGGCACGTTGACCACAGCAGAATCGAGAATCCGAGAGTTGAGGTTTGGGATGATGCTTTGGATGCGGCGGGCCAGAGATATTCTTGAAGGGCTGGAGACGATGAGTGGTGCGGAGACGCGCAAACGGCCGAGCTCGGTGGATAGACGACTGATTTTGCCTGGACCATACACTATTCGAGGTATTGCAAGTTCCAAATGTGATTCCTCGGTCGGTGTAGTTCTGGACGAGCCTGATGACGACCCAACTAACGACTTCCGACTCTGCCGTCCAGATTCAGTCGATGATGAGCTCTTGCGCCGACTCGCAGCAGCCGCAGCAGCATCAGCAGCAGCAGTTATACTGCCACTGCCAGCGATCTCCCCGCCCTCGGAAGGACCCTCCCTCAAAGCCGATGTAGAAGGTGGCGAAGTTGTTGTCGAGAAGGTTGATGCGGTATAATTATCGGCTGAGGACGGTTTGGCAGCTGGATTCATAACCCTTAGGTGGAAGGGGTCTGTCTCATCACCTGGTTACAGGCCGACACTCTTTTCGGACTCACACACGGCGTTTCAACGGTCTGTTCGGTTGTGAATTGAAGGTTGAACGGAGCGGAAATGGCTTCTCGATCCTCGGGTCTGGTGGAAGGTCCGGAGATCGAGCCCCATTTTCTTAGTACATACGTACATACGTACTCTCTCTCTGGGCCCCAAGGACACCCCTATGTATTACTAACAGACGAGAGGCCCACACACAAGCAAGAATGCCCAAGGAGGAGCGAAGGAGGAACCGACGACGAAAAGAGGCAAAGCACAAGGAGTAGCGTGGTAGGGGCGAGGGATGCCGACTAATCACAGACAGTTATCCAAATGTCTCAAGACATGTCAGATGATCGTGTTGTATGTATTTCCCTCTTTCAGTCAAGGCCGTTCCTTGTCTGATACGGGCTAAGGTTTTGGACAGAACAGCCGAGGCGTGCGATTGGTGGTGTGAAAATATGAACGTAGGGGTGATGGAGAGCCATGAGTGGCCAGCAGGCAATTTAAGCGGAGATGATGACAGTGGCGAAAGGAGCATCTTGTCCGGCAGGATGCTGATCTCGCTGTGCGGTGCTCTTCCCTGCTCTTCCATGCTCTTCCATGCTCTTCCAGATGGCATTTCAGAAATTCCTGGTTCTGGAGAAACCGTTTTGTTCATTCAGGCATGTTGTAATGCCATTCCACGATACAATAAATGTTTTCCCATCGGACTGGGATTGCTCCGCCCCTGTTGTGGCAACGACCCACGAAGCACACGACACGGAAACAGAACTAATATATATCTCTTTGTTGAAGGTCTAATATTACTGCAATTGTTCAAACATCCAGTTTTGGTCAAATCCGGTGAAACGAAAACTATATATATATAGTATGACGATTTCTTTGCTCGAAGGACCATGCCACCATGCGCAGGTGCTGTTGCTGATACGTGTACATATGTAGGTAGGCGCTGCTCTGCTCATGGTTGGGTGGAGCTTTATCCCCGAGAATTGTCGGCCCACCACCCAGGCAGGAGCTTTGCACTTTCGCTACTTGTGAGAGGCGGGGAAAGAAGGAAAGCTGTGTGGCAACTTCCCACTATCCCTCCTATTAAGATGAGGTCGTTCCTATAGATAATAGAGATGGAGGAATCAATAATAATAATAAGTCAGGTAAGAAATAAATTCGTTGGGAGATCAGTTAGTAGAACACAAGTTGTGCG
Source organism: Epichloe gansuensis (assembly GCA_023658505.1). Taxonomy (NCBI): domain Eukaryota; kingdom Fungi; phylum Ascomycota; class Sordariomycetes; order Hypocreales; family Clavicipitaceae; genus Epichloe; species Epichloe gansuensis. The sequence continues at coordinate 673,863 of CP098283.1, forward strand.
CTGGTCTCGGTTTTGAGAGGCTCGTCAGGATCCTCACGTCAACGGGCTTGTCAGGACTCAGGACTCTCATATTAATACGCTCGTCAGATCCCTTTGATTGACGATGTAGCGAGGTACCGGTAAATCCACCACCCATCATTATGTAACTCGTCAGAGATAGAAGAAGGCAAACAACCTGGCGTTAATCTTCCGGCTTGCCGTTCAACGATATGGGACATCTTTTCACACCTCATCTTTGAAATCTGACTTCGACAATTTGGTCAAAGGGGGAATAGCGCAAATTCCCCTCACTCTCACTACTCCGTATTGGGGGAAAGGTTGTTATGAAGGGTCTGAGCGAGTTCATGGCTGACTGACTATCCCATTCGACAACAAAATGGGCCAGATGTTGCTTTGAAAGTGCTCGGTTCTATTTGAACCTCATGTTTGTTCATGCTCTTCAGGAGCGGTGATTACTCCATCACTTTTACCTGTTCTCCTCTCTGAAGGTGTATCAACCCTGGTCAACTCGACACCCCTCTCATCAATATCGCCGTCCATCTCCTCGGGCAATACCAGATTCAGTGTCATGCAGACCGCTGCTGTCACCGCAAAGCCAGTCTCCATGACTAGCACAATTGCATCTAGGAGGCCCTTCAAGGCGTGATTATTACCAGAATATGAAAAGATTTTGTCAAAGTAAGTCGGAACTGACGTCGCACCGTAGCCCAAGGCTAGGCCAGCTGTGAGAATGAACCGAGTGCGTCGATCAAGCGTAGTTCCACGGTTGATAATGGCCATTCCAGATACTGTCACTGCAGTAAATAGAAATGTGGTCATACCTCCCAGAACCGGCGATGGAATGGCTACCAAAGCTGCAGCAAACTTGGCAAATATGCCCATGATGATGAGGAAGAAGCAACACGCCAGGCCAGCCTTGCGATTTGCACATCTTGTCAGAGCTATGACGCCGTTGTTTTGAGCAAACCTACTCATAGGAGTCAGCGTCATCATGGCTGCAGCAATGCCGTTGAGGCCATCAGTGAGAAGCCCTCCTGGATTCGGGATTCGTAGATGCGTCCCTCGAGCTCGATGTGGGAAACGTCGCATGTCGCTGTGATATCACCTACGGCTTCAGTAGCGCATATCACAAACAGTGCTAATATTGGCAGAACCAGCGGTCCGTATATCGTAAGAGGAAATGTGTGTACCCAGATGAAGGACACGACGGGAGCCGAGTCGATTCCACTTGGGTCAAAATACCCACAAGCTGCGGCAACGATGCATCCAACAAGTAAGCCCCATACTACAGAGGTTGACTTCATAATCGGGGATCCGAAACGTTCGCAAAGTATGATGGTAAGAAATGCCGCAAACCCCAAACCCAGGTATTCCGGTGAGCCCCATGGTAGCGCATGCGGCGCGTTGATATTGGGGCATGATGCGAAGAAATTGGCTTGGTCTCCCGCGACTGATGGATTGGCACATGGGCCGCTACCTCCCATCCAGTCCTTGAAACCGCTCTCGATTAGATGCACACCAATGATCATGACGGTGGGGCCAGTCACAATCGGAGGAAACATTCGAAGGAGTATCTTTGGTGGAAGAAATGAGATTAAAATCTCAACAAGGGCACAGATGGATGAGGTGCCGACCAAAGCACCATATCCATGAGGGCATGGAAGAGGATTGCCTCGTGCATCGGAAGGACAGAATCCATCGGCATACATTTGCTTGAAGGCGCCTTGAGCAATGGGTATGATGCTGAAAGATATGCCCACGACTGAAAGTATTCCTGTACCGATAAAGTAGCTGGGAAGGAGTGTTAGTGATTGAAAGCATATTCATTTCTCTAGCAGAGTGTGAGCGACCTCAAAAAATTAGAAGATGAAAGGAGATTTCGTGTGTCAATTTGTAAGGTGTATGTGTGATACAAACTTACGATGTCTTCGGGATCCGAAATCTGTTAATCTGTATACTCGAAAGGAGTCCAGAAACAATCAGGGCTGTAGAAACTAGATACTGTTGTTGCGCTGGTTCCAGGTTTGCGCCTCCCGCGCCGCTGAGAATCAGGGGGCGCAATAACACCTGCCAGCATGGCTAGGGCATGCTGCAAGCCAAGCAGCATAACGAGGAACACTGGCATCTTGTCGTTGATCCCAAAGAAGGGGCTTCTGTATGTGCTCTTGATCATAAAGGGAAGATTTGGTCGGAGCAGGAATGCATAGTCGTAATCGCCGACAAGGCCATCTCGCGTGGTGAATGACCAAATGACTGATCGAAGACGACCCTTGAATCGATCAATAATTCCATTATTTGATGGTTCTTTTGGCGGAATGATGGTATCCGGTCCCTGATCTTCGTCCATGGTTGCGCTATTGTCGCGCTCTCACTTGGTCACCAGAGAGATTTTGGCGTGGTCTTGTCCTTGGCAGATGGATGATTCAACCTTTGACGAGGAAGTTGATATGCATGGCGCAGATTCAAGGTGACCACAAAACTGAAGAGCCTGATGAAGAATATCAGTCGCTGACAGAAGTGACGTTGCATGCAGAGAATTGTTGAGCCAACCGAGGTGTGAATTGATGTCGATCATGGAGTCAGAGTTCTGATAGCGTGACCAGAGTAGCGTAACATCAAAAGTCAGGTCAGCAGGAAGGCCGATTCCGTTTTATCTCTTCGGTGCTAAGGTTGGATGATCTCTGAACCCTTTGGGCAGTTACCAAGTCAGCGTACCCCACGTGTAGCGTTGCCATTATCGGGCGTCTTGTCTTATTGGGCAAGAGGAATGCTCCCGCCGGTGATGGCCGGGGCTGACGGGACGTTGTCGCTGGGTCCGAGTTGGCCGTCGAGCGATGATAAATCCAGATTGTATGATTGGAGCAGCAATTTTTATCCTTTTTATACCACAGGCATCGGATGGCGTGTCTGGGTCTACGGAATACGGCAGAAAACTCTACGCAGAAAGTTAATGAGGCTGCTACTTCTGGCTTCCGAGCATCATAACGGCTTACCATTTATTCACAAATGTATATGGAAAGACACGAGTATTGAGTAACGAGCATGCCGTAACGCTATCCGTATGCCTGTGACCCGTTGAAAACCTGAATCAATCCTTTCCCTTTTCTTTATCCGCGAAACTGAATACAGACTAACCAAGCTGACGTTTCCAAACGTTCCTTATGTACAAGACCTCCTCCTCATGCCATCTAACCTTACTTTGGAGTATATCAAATGCGACATGTCGCTGCTATTGGCGATACAATGAGAGAATCTGGATCGTTTTTTTTTTTTTCATGTTACGCCGCCATGTAAGAGGTCGGGCAGCTTGCGAAAGCAACGCCTCTGACATCGTAAAGCATTGTCTGCATCAAGAGAGCCTAAACACAATGGCGAAATCCCTGCAATTCAGCCGAAATCTCTGGCTTTCCGCGCCAGTACTCGAACATTGTCCAAGAAACCTTCGATCAACTCTTGGTACCTGTGAGGTGCCCCATTCATGGCCTTTGCACCTTGATCTAGTACAATAGGAGACGCCAGTTCGATTTCAAGTTCGTGTTCCTTGTCCGTTTTTTGTGCGATCTAGAGTTTGGCATTAGCGGGAAAGTACATTTCGTTGTCCACAAACATAAAAAAGAAGCTTACCCCGGGGCCGAATTTGACAAAGTGACTTGTGTTAAATCAACCTGGTAGTGACCCTGTGTATAACTCAGACGATCCTTTTGCCTATCTGAAGATTTGTCATTCTGGGCTGGTCCGAGCTGCTCCAACTCTTGCACTGGACCTTCCCAATTCATTTCTAGATTGATGCTTAGTCGGCAGTCCATTGGATTTGTCGGCATGTGTATGTCAATATCTGCTATTCGTGCTTTGACAATTTTGTTGAGCACTTCCCCGTTCTTTGATCATACGTCACACGAGCTTTGACATTCCTCACGCGCGACCCTAGTCTGGATCTGACACAGCCCGGAAGCCGATTTTGCAGCTCTGGAGTGAGCTCGAAATACCTGTCAACCTCGCGCCTGTGCTTGTAGTGTACTTGAACGCGGCCGGTTCCATTCGGGGCCCGGGGATCGGTTTTGATAACCACATCGTTCAGGAAATCGTTGAACGCTTTATGATGCGCCTGAAACCCGTTAGTTCGTAATCCAAGGGTGGTCGGTCTGGCTTGGTCAATTTCAGTAGAGAAAACGCGGGTAGATTACCTCTGTCATGCTGCTTTTAAAGGCCACGCGGCCATTGTCGTGCAGCACACATTCTGTGTCCAACAGTCTGTCCACACGGAAATTGGTGTCCCTGTCGATAAGTGTTCCAAGTTTTGCCTCAATCTCGAATTGAATTCCTCGACTAATTATTTCTTTGATGTCAGGATTGTTAATAACATGAATAAATATGAAGTCGGCGACTGTCTTTGATATCTCCTCGTACGGTTTGACACCTGTAATGCTAGCTTCCCATGGCCCCAGAATGTCTTGAGGCCCAGGCTCTGCGGGCGGTGGTGGCGGCGGCGGCGGTTTAGACGCGTTCGAAGTTGATGTTCTTGCTGCTTCCGGCGATGTATGCCGGCTTTGTCGATCAGCCTTGGCAACCCCATCAATTTTCCCATTTATATGAGAGTGTGCTCGCTTCTGAAGAACAAAGTTCGCCTGGTTCGGCATTTTATTTCCAAGAACAGCAGCACTCTGGGCCCATATCGGCGGATGCGATCGACGGAGACGTTTGTTTCTTGGTTCGGCGGGGAGGACGAAGGCTGTACGTTGGTGATACTGCCGCCATTCACTTCGCCTGGTGGTGGTCGCGAAGACTTGTGTTCCAGCTCCTTTGGACTCAATTTGCGATCGTCTAGCTTGCGCTTCGCCGGCGTCGATGCGCGGTCTGAGTCTCCGGCGAGGCCCTGTGATGCCGATAGGGACTTTCTGTCGCTCTCGACTGGGGAAGCCATGGCGCGATCGGAGTTGCTGGCGACAGAGGCGACCTGAGTCCGTGGGCTTACAGACAAGCTGTGTTCCCGCGAGTGCAAAGACTTGGATCGTCGGTGCGATTCTGTGACGGGGACTCTTGGTGAACAGATCCAGACACTCGACGAAGATGCGTACTCGCTGGTGCTGGTGACTGTGGCTGCTGGCCACTGCCAATAGACGTCATCCGCTGTTGATATGGGCTTGGGGTTGTGTGAAATTCGTAGGTGGTCCAGGCTGTGGACGAGAAATAGTTGACTGAGGTGGTCCAAGTGGTGTCGGCGGTTGTGAAGGGTGCCGATATTCGGATTTTGCGCGTGCCCCTTGGACTGGGCTTCCGTGACTTGGAGTCGGGCCAAATGGTTGCTGACTATGCGCGGACGTTGGGGTCGGTGTTGATTGTGCAGATTGAGATCGTTGGTGCATGTATTGTTGCGAGGGCCCAGTAGCAGTGCTTATGGGAGGTGTCTGTGGGACTTGATGCTGTTGCACATACGTGCCTGACGAATGCGCAACTTCTCTTTGCATATAGCCATCTTGTGATGGATGTTGCTGCGCGTAATGTCCTGGGGATATTGGTGCCGTTGGCTTGGGCTGGAAATGTCCTGGACGCCTTGGCTTGGGGAAATGGATATCCTGATGCGCCGCCTGGAGCATGAGTCGACATCTGTGTTGGACGAAAGGGGACTGTGCCGGCGCCGGCATGCCTCCAGGAGATCGTGCATCGTGGAACGATCCAGAGTGATGGGCATGATGAGTTTGCGGTGCACGCGTTGCGTACTGCGGGCCGGAGTTCTGGTACGGAGAATGGGGAGGGTATGCGTTCTGTGTCTGCTGTTGTTGCACATGGCGAGGATACTCCTGCCCGACTGCTTTGTTGCCAGGAGATGGATGGGGTGGCGGTTGAGCATACTCGCGATAGGCGATTTGAGCTGGGTTTTGAGCAGGTCTGGCCTGATGTTGTTGTTGTTGTTGTTGTTGTTGTCGTTGTTGTTGTCGTTGTTGTCGTTGTTTTTGTTGCGGCGTAGGCGGAGCCTTGGGCGGCCCACCATCGCCGTTATCTGAGGTATTGAGTACCGAACGAAGGTCCATGATAGTTCTTGATGAGTGATCTGGTCTGAAAATTGTCGATCGAGGTGGCTGTCCCAGTTGACCAAGGGTCTAGGACCAGCAAGGGGGTATAATGGGGATCAGCAGCTGTCAAGAGCGCGCTCGATGTGTTCCCGGTCGAGTTCGTATTCACACGTTATGGACAGCGGGGGAATCAAACGCAGGAAGTCATCGGGCGCGAGGCAGATGCGATCGAGTTGGGCGAGTCGGAATCGCAATTTGACATCGTCACCTGTCGCGAGAGTTGAACGAAAAATATATTGCCCGCTATAAGGGGTGTCTTGACGTGCAGACGTGGCGTTGGCGCGGGGAGCAGAACAAAGCTTGACACAGTCGTGCCACTTGACGGCAGCACTGGCGCAATGCCCGACGCAGACAATATAGGTAAAATACGCTGCTTCTACGTCGACTCTGGAAGGGCATGACAGCTGGTTGATATAACGACGAGCGAGGGCCACGAAGTAGTACAGTAGTGGCTGAGGTCAGGGATGGATGGATTTGAGGACAGATGGTGGGAGTCGGGCAAATATGTGAATGCGCCGGTCGACATTTTTCCCAGACCAGACTGTGGTACCGGGCGCAGGTGCGGACGACTGGACAGAATTGATTCGGGCCGGAACCACTATTAAGCAACTAACGACATTTTTATTAACGGGCTCCTCAAAAATATAACCGGGAGCTTATTTAAGAGGGTAGTACCCAGTGATGGCGTGTTCTTTATCGGCTTTTTGTTCTAGAACGTTGGATTTTATAACCAGTATTTGTGCACAAGAGATGCCGGCAAAGCTATACCCATCCGGATGACGTTGACTAACTTGACAACAAAATACAACACACGCGTCCGAGAAGAGTCTTTATATTGCCTCCAAGGTCGATTTGGGAATCTGCAACAAATGCTCGAATCAGAAGTATGGGGAAAATGTCTCGCGATACGACGCATTCAGGGGCACATACCTACCCGATAGATAGTTTTCTATCGATAATGTCGCCAGAAGCAAAGTAGAACCCCTGTCATGGACAAAGCAGATGTATTTGGTATTGCCTGTTTCTGATATGACCACGCTTTCCTCCATGTAGAGATCATAGGGACATCCGGTCGCGGTGAATGTTGGTAGCTGGGCTTATTAATGAACTGCGGCATCCTTTTTCATTTTACACAATATCGATCCGCAAATGAAGCACGAGGAAGCACCTCTCCGAATCACGACAACGACTAATCGTACAAAAGGTGACTTTAAATTTATGGATAAACCCAGTGCCTGAAGCTAATCTTCAAGTACAATCAATGAATGAATACCAAAAGCGACGCAACCGCCAACCGGAGCCAGTAAACACGCCATCACGTGAAGGGTCACGCCCTTGACACCTGAACTGAACCCTATTCCAATTGGCTGGCTGCTTGGCGCGCCGTTTCTGTTAGCAGCTGCACAATGGTCCGTGCATCACCAAGGCAGAGCTGTGCCTGACGTGTATCATCTCGTGCCTTCTCCCTACCCTTGGCTACCCACGCTGCACGTTGCTCGTTACTCGTTGCTCGTTGCTGTGCGCATATCGTCCATCACTTCCTTGAGCTTCCTTGTTTATCAAGAAGAATTCCAGCACAACCACGCTCTTTCCTACCTGTCCAAAATCCTCCGTGTACTACTCTATCTTTGCCTAATTCTCGCGTTTGGCTCGGCCAGCCCACGTCTTGTCGATATTGGAAATTACTCTTAATTTTCATTCGTCATCCACCCTTTCATCATGCCTGGACTCGTATCAGCCACCGGCGTTCTGGCCTTCCTGGCAGATGAAGAGCCTGAACTCAAAATTTTCGCACTTCAGACTTTGAATGATGATATTGATACGGTTTGGACTGAAGTTGCTAGTTCTCTGAGCCAAATGTAAGTCCCCATTCAACCTAAATTTTATTCGCAAACAACCATCGACCAAGTCGGTATTGATACCATGGACAGAGAGGCTTTGTACGAAGACAACTCGTTTCCCGAGCGTCAGCTGGCTGCTCTTGTTCTGGCCAAGGTCTATTACCATCTCCAGGCATACAACGACAGCATGGTCTTCGCGTTAGCTGCTGGGGATCTCTTCAAGCTAGACGCCCCTGGCGAATTCGAGGAGACCATAATCTCCAAGTGTGTCGATCAATATATTGCAACAACTGCTGCAAAGAATAACCAGCCACGAACTGCGAAGAAGACCGACCTCCCGAACTTACAACAACGTTCTCCAGTGCGTCCGACAGTGCTGTGATGTCTCCTACAACGCCGTTCTCCCACACAACTTTGCCGCCCAAGTCTCTGCTCTCGCGTGCCTCTCTCGACAACACTATCCTTGACGCCACCTTTCAGCCCATTGCCAAACAGGGCCGCTCTGGCTCGATCACGGATTTGCCCGACAAAGCCACTGAAGCTTCCCTGCAGCGCATTATCGATCGCCTATTCAAAAGCTGTTTGAAGCAAGGGCGTTATCGGCAAGTAGTTGGCATCGCCGTAGAAGCCCGAAACATGGAGGTTTTGCGACGGGTCATCAAGCAAGCCAGTGAAGATGAAAAGACATCCAAAGCAAAGACTCAGGGGGCCTCCAAGGTCCGGCTGAGGAACTGATGGAATATACACTGGCTATCTGCATGGACATTGTACAAGAACGAAGCTTCCGCACCGAGATTCTGCGACTTATCCTCGATCTTTTGAACGATATTCCGAATCCCGACTATTTCGCCATCGCAAGATGTGTCGTCTATCTGAATGCCGACGATGAGGCATCTCGCATGCTTAAAACCCTCATTGCCAACGGCGATCGTACGTCTATTGCCAATGCCTACCAAATAGCATTCGATCTCTATGACAACGGGACCCAAGAGTTTCTGATCAAGGTCTTGGCATCTTTACCGGCTCCCAAGGAACCTATGAAGGACGCTGAGGCGCCGGAGCCGCCATCTGAAAGCGAGCCGCTACTTGAAAACCAAGAAGAATCCTCTGGAGACGATCTCTCCGAAGATGATGCCAAAGTCTATAGAAATATCCGTTCCATCCTCGACGGATCCAAGACCATCCGCCTGAATCTCGAATTTTTGTACCGCAACAATCACACCGATCTGAGTATTTTGAACAAGGTTCGCGACAGCCTTGAAGGACGCAATTCCATTTTCCACACTGCCGTCACTTTTTGCAACGCCTTTATGAACCAAGGTACCACCAATGACAAATTCTTCCGCGACAACCTCGAATGGTTAGGCAAGGCGGTCAACTGGTCCAAGTTCACAGCTACTGCAGCATTGGGAGTCATTCATCGAGGCAACTTGTCGCAGTCTAGGAAGCTCCTCGAGCCTTATCTTCCTCGGCAGGGAGGTCTCAGCAGCGGCTCTATCTTTAGTCAGGGCGGCGCTCTGTACGCATACGGATTGATTCATGCTAATCACGGCGCAGATGCCTTGGACTACTTGAAAGGTCAATTCAGTCAAGCTGAAGAAGAAGTCGTCCAACATGGAGGAGCCCTCGGCTTAGGAATTGCTGGCATGGCAACAGGCGACAGTGATGTTTTCGAGAAGCTTAAAGAAATACTGTTCCAGGACTCTGCTCTTAATGGTGAGGCTGTTGGGCTGTCCATGGGTCTCATCATGCTCGGAACCGGCAATGTGAAAGCTCTAGAAGACATGATTACTTATGCTCACGAGACCACACATGAGAAAATTGTTCGTGGCGTTGCCTTGGGAATGGCTTTGATCATGTTTGGCCGACAGGAAGGTGCCGATGTACTCATCGACGGATTGCTCAATGACCCCGACCCCACCTTGCGGTATGGCGGTATCATGACTGTTGCAATGGCTTATTGCGGAACTGGCAGCAACAAGGCCATAAGAAAGTTGTTGCATACTGCTGTCAGTGATGTGAACGACGATGTTCGCCGAATTGCCGTCATGAGCTTGGGCTTTATTCTATTCCGAAAACCGGGTAGTGTCCCTCGTATGGTTGAGCTGCTCTCGGAATCGTACAATCCTCACGTTCGCTACGGTTCTGCAATGGCCCTCGGAATTTCATGTGCTGGAACCGGGCTTGATGAAGCCATTGACCTCCTGGAGCCCATGATGAAGGATCCTACAGATTTTGTTAGACAGGGTGCTTTAATCGCCCTGTCAATGATCATGGTTCAACAGAATGACGTCATGAATCCAAAGGTGTCATCTATTCGCAAAACCCTGAAAAAAGTTGCGGGTGATCGTCACGAAGATGCAATGACGAAGTTTGGTGCGGCTCTCGCTGTCGGAATCATTGACGCTGGTGGCCGCAATTGCACCATTGGTTTACAAACTCAGACCGGCAATCTCAACATGGCAGGCATTGTTGGCATGGCTGTCTTTACGCAATATTGGTACTGGTTTCCATTTACCCACTTCCTGTCTTTGAGCTTCTCCCCTACTGCGATCATCGGACTTGATCACGACTTGGAGATGCCTGACATTAAGTTTCACTGCGCTACTCGCCAGAGCCTATTCGACTATCCACCTGAGCAGGAAGTCAAGGTTGAAGAGGGGCCAGCCTTGATAGCTACTGCCATTTTGTCAACAACGGCTCAAGCCAAACGCCGAGCGCAAAAGAAAGAGCGTGCCCAACGACGAGAGTATGGATCTCGACCATACCGGCCTAAAGGCGGGTGACAAAATGGACGTGGACGATGATAAAAAGAATGATGACCAGGATGACAAGGAGAAGAAAGAAGGTGATGATAAGGAGATGAGCTTGGCTGAAACCAAGAAGAAGCCTGAGAAAGAGAAGATAGGCTACGATATTGAGAACATGACTCGAGTTGTACCTGGTCAATTGAAGTTTGTCAGCTTTTCAGGTGGCCGTTATAGGCCTGTCAAGAAGGTAATTTATTCATCGCCTCTGCCAGTCTGGACTTGAACTATATTTGCTGACTTAGAATCTAGCCCACCGGAGGTCCTCTTCTACTCGATGATACGCAGCCGAATGAGCCAAAAACACTTATAGAAGAGAAATTGAAGAAGGTAACTACCGAGCGGGCTCCTGTCGCCAGCCAAGGCAGAAGTGGCGCTGGTGGCAGAAGCAGGTCTAATACTTCGGCACGGTCACTTTTGGAGGGACTTGCTGACCCTGCACGATCGACTACTGGTAATCAAATGATGGATCAGCTACTGCGTAGCCAAGGACGATCTCCATTCGGGGTAGCTGACCCCAAACTCCTGGTGGGGTTGGCAATCTCGGAATCGGCGTTGGGGCAGCAGCAGCAGCAGGTGTGCTGACAGCAGTTGACGAGGACGGCGAGGAAGATGAGGAGGCGCAGACTCCTGGGGAATTCGAGTATTTCTCGGATGCTGAATCTAGCGAAGACTAAAGGTGGGAGGAAATTGTACTTTATTCGACCTGAACACGTTTGGCACGCAGGGCGTGTATTCGATATGTATCATTACCAGATCGGATTTGAAGATAATAAATACCTTTTTTATTTAACCCTCGGCAAACGCCAAGAGAGGAGGTATTGTAGCAAGTTGTATTGTGACAAGAGGTAACTAGGAGACTAATCTAAGTAAGCATGCCACAGCAGAACGACACCACCAGCGGAGTGATGAAGAGTCTGCATCGTGTAGAAAGAATGTTCTGATATGCCTGCCTCGTTGATAAGAGAAAATGGAGCCAATCAGAGAGATATTCGATAGAACAGGTAGTACAAGCACACTGATCATTCAGAAACAAACTGCGTAGGCGTTCTTTTGGAAGAGTTCAATCGCTCCTTTATAACGAACAAACTGCCAAACGCCAAGAAGGCCCCAAGCCCAACCGAGATCTATAATGATAAAGAATCTACGTCTTTACGCGGATGCCAATCATCCCCTGGCTGGGTATAGCCAGTAACAATAAGTGAGAATATGCTATTAGAAACCCAATGCGTTGGCCACAAGCACTGATGAAAGCGTATATTATAAATCAAAAATCAATAAAAAAACTTACTATAAAAATCGACGTGCTCGATTTATGAATTCGAAAGGGTGGTGTCTCTCACGACATATTCATCACTCGACTACCCTGGCATTACTCGTCGGCGCACGGGAGCAGTCTGTACATACTTGTATTCGATGCCATGCCGATGCGAGATTTCCACGCAAATTCCACGTCGCCGCATGACTCTCTGGCTGTGTGTTGTACGCGTCGTCAGTCGCCTTGACTAAAACGGTGGTACAGCGTTGGTCGCCTGTGTCTATACTCTGAGCACGTGTGACTTCTGCAGTCGTATCGCCAGACCTGTCCCGGGACCTCTGCCTCAACTTATCAAGGGAATATGTCCTTCATAGCTCCATCTTTCCAGGCCCAAGCCCCATGCCCTTGGCATGGCGAAGGAGCCCCATTCTTGGATACACAGTCAGGTAACAGATACGCTTGATCCCAAGAATTGCCGTCATCCAGGGATACGTCAACTCGGATAATTGACCGTCCCCGAGAATGCATACCCGCTCATGGTTATTTCTCGTCCCGGTGCGCACTGCGACGAAGATGCGGTTTCATTGTTATTCTTTAGCACATTGTTTTCTGGGCCCGGGTTTTCCACTTTCCCAGCCGTAGCGTTGTGATGGCGCTCTGAACAGGCATTTCTTGGATGGCTGGGGCATCTTCCCAGTTGACTTTTGTCTGGTTGGGGCCAAAGCATTTGTAATCCTTGCGCTGCCACTGACTAGTGCTCTCTTCGTCACTGAGTGTGACATGATTCAACCACTTGACAGACCGAGCGGCGACATGTCCTGGAACGATGGCTCGAAGTGGAAAGCCATGATCACGTGGAAGGGGCTCACCATTCATACTGTAAGCTAGCAGTACATCCCCTAGAGGATCTACAGCTTTTTTGAGAGGTATAGATGCACCATAGGCTTCCAGCCCCATGAATTGGACATGCTTTGTCTCGCCTAGGCCATTTCTAGCCTCACTAAGGTCAAATCCAGCATCTGCTAGCACATCGGACAGAAGAACACCTTCCCACAATGCGTTTGAAATGGCACCTGCTTGCCACGGTAGCCCATTTGTTTTTCGCCCCGATTCTTCATTCATATGACTTCGGCGGTTTCCAGAGCACTGTAGTGCTGCGGTGACTTTGCGACTAGGGAATTTCGTTTTCAAGTCTTGGAGTGTATATTCCTGGATGGTGCCGTCCAGAAGTTCTATAGTCAAGCGATAATTATCCGACTCGGTTGCTTGAATATTGGGCACCCACATGTGGTTACGAACGTAAAAGAGTTCGTTCGGAGTTAGAAACTGCGCGCTGAGTGCCTCACCAGGCGTCTCTGCATTCCTCGGCTTGGCTGTGCGTGTTATGAGGGAAGGATGTCGTTCTGGCTCATTTTGGAAGGGGTCCTCGATCTGGTCTTGGGCAGGCTTTCCATTAATTAGATCTTCTTGATCAACATATCCAATCAGGTATTGCGACAGGATGTCGTAGACGTATTGGTTTTTATGGATTGTAAAAATGTCCCAGTACGGGTCAATAGAGCCCCCAGCAGCTCGAAGAATAACTTGGCCTCCAGGATGTGCTGGTATCCATTCAGTGATGTCGTATACCTTGTCACCGTGGATGACCCACGGATTGTCAGAGCCAGCGCCGTGTTTACGTATTTCATTCAAACGATACCGAGGAAGAGTTGGATCCCGGCCGTCGGCGGCACTGATCTGAGAAAGCCCCGATTGAGGGTTGAATTGTGAGGATGTGACTGGGCTGGAGCTCGCATAATGAGCATCAAATGTTGTGCGGGGAGCGGGATGCAGATAAAGTGCGAGGGAAAGCAAGCCAGCTCCGGCTATGAAAGCCGCGATATGAGAACGGGGCCTGACCGAATGTCGTACACGGGGATCGACCGGCCCTTATTGAAACCATTTCCCGCGCTGTTCGTTGAACATCTAAAATCAAGTCGAGTAATGGTCGTCGACGCGACCTCTGAGGTTGGCCGTAGCTGAGGTGTGCGGAGGCTGAAGAGTCGTTGAGCGACAGAGCAAGCTTGACGAGAGTTCATGGCGGGATATTACCGGGGCAGTATCGACCGTGAGTTAGTTAAGTCAGTTAGAACGGCCAAATGCTAACCCAGCAGAAGAAGCCTAGGCAGAGATCATCGAACAACTTCAACTTCTCGTTGTTGGAGAAGTTGTGAATCTCTTGTGCGGAGAGATCCAGCCTCCCCGCCCCCGGTGAAATACGAAGTCAATGCAAGACGAAAAGAGCGTTCCGTGTTCAATGTCGAGAATAATCGTGGACCCTGATGCCGACCGAAATCACAGCATCGAGAATTACTCCGTTCAGAATTGAGAGTAAGCTGTAGCGTCTCAGAGGCTGCAGATGAGCGCTTCCAGGTTCGGAGTAGGATAAGTCTGATTCGACTTGCTTGCAGGCCGTTTAGCATCGAGATTGTTCTGGGATTGAAGCACAATGAAAATTTTGGACTGGAGCCTCATCCGAAAGTAGACGGGTTATGCAGGTCGCGGCGGGGCACTGAACCGTTGCTTGGCAAATTGGTGCTTTGGGATAAAAACGGTTGTCGCAGGCATCTGCAGTAAGTAACGCAGACTCTTCAATTGAGTCTTGTTTGAGACGAAAAGAAGGTGCGCCCCTCCCTCCCATATTAACGGCGTCACCCTGGATTTTATTGGGTGGGCGGTCAGTTGGGTCAGCGGCTGGCGCCGGCACCCTTGCCATTTTTCGTCAAAGGAAGCAAGGAAGGAAGGCACAGGTGATTCCTTGATGTACTGTACGGAGTAGTAGTCTGTAGTTTACTGCGACACGTCGGCTTCCATTTGCTGGGTCCTCGATTGTTTGTGCGACATAGACCGTTTTACCGCAGACACCGTTTCGATCTCTCACAATCAACTGTGCCCTCGAAACAAAATGGGTACCAACACGAGTTCGAGGCAATCGAGAATGCAATGCGCACCATGACAGGCCACTATCAATTACAACAATGCTATTTTCCAAAATCCGGTCTACTGGTATTTGCGCCCGACAGTACTCCAGGAAGATTATTTTCAACAATATGCCGTGGATTCAACGCCAATCATGGCGGCACAATGAGCTGATCAACTTGAACTCTTTCAAAGAAACTGATGTGACCGAATCCCACCCAATACTGGGCAAGTCGGTTCGGTCCGATGAGCAAGAGTTGACTCTCGATGTACTTGTCTGTAGAAGGGCGTGAGCCAACATCGTTATTTCCGTGGGTTCAAAAACGAAACCAATTTGAGTTCGCACATACCTTGCACAAAGCCCGTGGCAGCAATGTGTCCCTTGCTCTTCACTACCCTTGCTCCTGCAAAAGGAACGTCGGAGGCTACCCCAATATAGCCGTCTGGGCCAAGGTCATCGGCTACAAATGTATACTCTCCCGGGAACATTGGGATCTCCGGTCAACTTTATAGCCTCGAGACGGCCAAGATACATATGAGTTTCTCTTCGGCGCTTTCCCCAAGCCTCGTTCGTCTCATCTATCTCTCGTACCAAACCAAGCTCTGCATCTGTCACAGGAGGACCATCTGGCTGATGAATGAGTAAAAATTCACATCCGTGTCCGCTGTAATCGCCGACCCAGATACCTCGCCATGGCTTTGTTTCTGTTGGCGTATAGAGTACTGGATCCAATGTCGAATACGTGATGACTTCCTCACCAGTATGGATACCGCCGTCCACCACGCCGCTTAGCCCGTTAAAAACTTGTGCCATCCCGGCAAAGCTTCCCGTCTGGCCACCCATCAGACTCGGCGGCGATGGCGTCCCAGGCATTTGCATCCATTGCCGAATTCGGAAGGTCTGGTCAGAAACTTCACCTCTGGACCGGGGATCATCCAGTGAAAGGTCTGCCACAGCTTGGCCAGATCTCGCACCAGATACGCGATGGCCGGCCGGTACAGTCGGTGGAGGCCAAACATAGTCATAAGGGTAATCAAGATTAAGCTTTGCATCCGCTGCTTCGGGGTCCATTGGGCGTGTGAGCAGAAAGTTGCTGAACATGAGATCTGTGCGATCTCCAAGCATCATCGGCATTTCGGCAGCGAAGCGGTTAGCGCCGGTTCTTGTGGCATAACATCGAACCTCCTGCCTGTCTCGGATGTTGAGTTGCAGGACAGGTTTGTCCAAGTGCAGCTTGACCTGCGGCTCGAAACCATGAATAGTGACATCACTGTCCGCTGACCATTGCTCGAATGTTTTATTTCTGCTTACTGCCAATAATTGGTAGCCTTCGATGCAACCTCGCCGTGGGTCAAACCGTACGACAATCAGCTTACCCATCAGATCCCTGTCACAGTACCAGATCTTGTACTTGGGCAGAAACCAAATTGGGTCATGCGCCATGTAGAGCTCCTGAAAACTCTTACAGGGTCCAGGGCTGGATAAAACCAAGCCAGGTACATTTTGTTGTACGCAACGGAGCCAATGAAAATCCGACCCAGCTTGATTGTGAAGCTCACGGCAAGTTGCGGAGACGGAACACAATTCTGTTGCAGACAAGTGCGTCAGGATTGCGTCAATCAGTTCCGGTGGCAGGTTGAGTAATGGGCATCTATCTGCTTGCCACATTGCCCTTCCCGTCAGGCTATGATTACTGGCCGTCTCATCCTGGCATGATGCATGTTTTGCTAAAAGAAAAATGTTAGATCAATTGGCGTTGATTTTTCTTGTAATTGAGTCCACAGGACGTGTCGTGGAAACAGCAAAGCAAAGCAGATCGGATTTCATGGGGAAGAAAAAAACGAGTACGAATCGCTAGTAGTAGGATCAGGAAGCAGCCGATGATACGAAGGTGTAGGTAAAATCCGGCACCACAATGAGCTCACTCAGAAAGCAGTGGGCTGAATGATGACGAAGATGCTACTAAAAAGTCAGCCACATACCTGGTCTTCCAAGGCCGGCATTGAAGTTTTCAATCTCAGGACTGTCGAGGTCGATCATGCTGCTATGCTGGCTGTGAAAGGCCAGATGTAAACGTATGCCCTCAATCAGGCTCAAGTTGGTTTCGTTTTCTGCGTTGATACGACCGTAATTTGAGGGCGATGTAGTGGTCAATGTCGGCACTATAGGCAACAGATCAAGCGGTTCTTTCCGGATGTGCTTGAAAGATCTCGTAAAGAGGAGGATGAAGATGCCTGACGTTTGGAAGCCCGCAGGTTGTAGGAAGAAGTTTTCAGGAGATGGTGATATTGAAGAAGAAAGGGAATGGTGCCGGATCTGCTTGGTAATCCTCAGTCAGCTCCGCAGGACGTTTCCCTTTTATGAGATGTAAAGCCAGCCATGGCGTAGGTCTTATAGACAGACAATCCTGAGGTGGAGATAAGTGGGCAAGCAGATAGATGTATGCTCACCACCAATTTTGGAACTTCCTTTGTACAAGCAGAGAAGGTCTAGATCCGCACAATTAACAAGATGCTACCGGCTGATCACGGTGCAGGGACAAGTATTGTTCACAAAGTCAATTGAAGTGGATCTCAAACTGTCCAAGAAATTTAAAAGTTGCCGGTGTTCCGTTCCCAGGCACATCTGCAGGTGTTGCTCTATATGGGCTTGGGCTTGGTGTCGGCTCTCTGTTCCGTATATGCCAGGCTGTTCTTCAGTCGATAGCGGCCGGGGAGTGTGCGCACTGTGAAACAACACGGCTTATGTACTGACTGGCCCCAGCAGGCGGCAGAGTAGTGACCGGAAAGGGAAGCAGAAGACGAACGGCGACGGCGACGGCGACGATGCTGGACCTACTGCTTGCAGTCGAAACTTGGCTCGGGCTATTTGGGTGGGCAAGTGATGATGGCGAAGAGTCAGCGACACGGAATGACGACTGCGGAAAGTGTGAAAAAGTAAAAATAAAATTGCCTGCTGTCGTGCGGCTCTACGTGGAGAAGAGGGCGACGTCAGAAAGCAGTGACAGGGTATTTCGAAACGTCTGTCGAACACCGCAAGTGTGCTGGGTGCGATGATGGATGATGAAGTCAGACGGGTCTGGGCGGATGCTCTCTGTGCATTCAATAATAATCAGTGGCTGTCACTATCTAGGCGCGGGTGGCAAGAACTGAAGCACCAGACCACGAGCTGACTGACACTTCCCAGCCATCTGTAATAACAAGCTCGATTGATCATCCGAGCTCGGAAGTACAGGGACAGCTTGTTACGCGGAACCCCACGGCTCAGCCAAGTACAAGTACTCTCGCCATCACAATGAGTACGCAAACATGCAGCAACGCATCTTTGATCATGCAGTAACAACTAAATCCAAAACAGAAGAGGTGCATGTCGACGCTCCGCCTTCCTATTCGGGTCTCGCTCATCTCTGAAGCTCCGTGCCGCGTTGGTGATATTCCACAAGATCGTTTGTCTGTCCTGACATAGTTTCTTGGAAGCCCACGGATCTCTATCCCGGCAGCGTGGGAAAGCCACGATCTCTGAGCCGCTTGATCCCGGTGTTGGTGTAGGAGGTCACCTTCCAAGAAGAGATTTGGCATATGATATGAATTTATGTTCGCCGTGTAGCCCCAAGCCTCTGATTTGTTGCGACAAAAGGTCGACGACCCATCGTGGCGAACAGGGAAGGCATAGCGGACCTCGCGTAACAAGCATTGAGCAACTTTGATCTGGATCATGCTCCCACCAGCCAAACGTCTCTAGTCATGGCCGGAGTATTGCATCACATTTTGAAATGTAGTCTTGTCTTTTTAGATAATGTGGTATATTTCTAATTAATACAAATTTAGGAACTTGATCTTATTTTAAGGTAGTAGGACCAAAAACTACATGTAGTGCTCTAGTAAAGTGGGTCTAAAAGGGGTTCTACATAAATGTACATGGCTAAAATTGCTTGTAATAGTGTAAGAACCCAGAAGGTGTGCTAGAATCCCCAATAGACCAAAAGATTCGCCAATGAACATGGCATCTTACACTTGTGTTGGATATTACAGCCTCACATCTTGCATCACTCTCTTCGCGATACCTCCCCTCGGTTTATCCGAGACCTCGGCACCTGGGGCAAAGACCCTCTTTGCCCTCCTCATACTACATAGCCTCTTTTCGCCATGTGTGGATAGCCTAGATAGCTGAATTGATCATCATCACTTTCCACATCGTCTCACAAATTTCCTGCGGTACATGCGTTCATAGTGTTTTGTAGTTTTTATTTATAACTCACTACGGACACACATTAGTATAGACCCACTTTGTGGTTTTTCAATAAACCATCTATTAATAGATTTATTCTATGCTTCTCTACATGTATATATTTAAAATTATATAATTAATCAAGAAACACAGTTTAAACCACATTTTCATGCACCGTCAATACTTTGGTCATGGCGTCGTTCTTCCCCTCATCTCGGAACTTCTTGCCAATGATTATGCATACATTTTACAAGGGCCAAGGATAGCGAGTCCGAGCTTCCGACCGTAGATGGATGGTGGGGCTGTGACTGTGGACCTGCAATTGTGTAAGTGTCAGGGAGAGCTCCTAGAGCATCGGATGTGTGGATGCGGCCTGCGCATTGACTAGGATGAAACCCTCGATGAGACAACGGTAGAGACAATGTATCAGAAGTACCTCCGTAGACTAGTCATTACCATAGCGCACTGTGTACCCTTTAGGTACAAAAGTCGGGTGCTATCTGCACCTCTAATTAACCAGAATTAAACCTTTTCTATTAGCTACACTGACCCCTACCTTTAATAGTTATAAGCCTAGGAGGCTTCTATTGCCCTTATTATTGATTATTAGAGGATAAAAGCTCTATTAAAATTATTAATCTAACGCTTGCCTATATTAAGAGATAATCGCCCTTTGTTATAATAATCAGTTAAAATAATAACCCTATGCTTCCTTTTAACCAGTATAGTTCCCTTTATAATATCTAAAGAAACTCTAAATATAGTGTTATTATTAGAGAAGGACTAGATTAAATAGTACGCGTAAACTAAGAATTACGCAGAATCTTATAGTGTTTAGGAGTATATTAATCTAAATCAGGATAAATTACTAGAAGAACTAACAATGCTTACTTACCTAAAAAGAGATCTAAGACTAGAGATTATAGCGGATAACCCTAACGCTTTAGAAGACTAGAAGATCGCGTATAAAGACGCTAAAGATAAGTATAACTTTAAATGCAAAGATCTATAATTTAACCTTATAAAATACATAAACCTATTAAGGTAAATGCTAAAGATTAGGAATTTATTTATAAGACCCTTTTAAAGAATATCTAAGACTCTCTTAACTTTAATAGTAAAGAGGAGGGAAAGGAGTTAGTTTATTAGCACTCTTAAAGAATATTAAAGCTTCTTTAGGATTAATATAAGCTAAACATAAGGAAGATATTAATTCTTACGGAAACGCGCCTTAATAATTACTTATAAGCTAAAGGTTCCTATGATTAGTACTAATAGGTAGTGATAACAGAGGTACTGTAGAGGAATTATTAAGACCTTAAGACCTAATAGACTAAGGAGATAATGCTATATAAGTTTGTAATCCCTCTTTATAGTAAATTTAAGTTATTTTAGAAGAAATAGAATAATTTACTTAATAAGGGCATGAATTAGAGCTTTCTTAAGGCTGTTATAGAGTTTAAAAGAGACTATAAAGCTCTGCAGAGCGTGCTAAAGGCTACTAATGCAATTATAACTAATAAATTAACGGGATTAAATGATTTAGCGAAATCTAAAAGGCCTAGGTGCCTTAGATATATAAATCTGTTGGTATCACAGGTGCCTGACGTCAGGATCGTGGCCTAGGGAATAGGAATTTATCTTCTATTCTAGGCGTTGTAATCAATTAGTTATCAGTATGTGTGTTAGGGAGGAAAAGAGAGGCTTTTCCGGATCGTGAGAAGTGGCCACAAACGCGGTGCGTTTTGTGGGTCACATGACTTGTGGGTCCTCGCCTAATCAGAGGGGCGGGCCGATGAGTCATATGTGGGGCCACCTCTCGCGGGCGCGCGTTACGCGCGCCCTCGCGGCCTAACCTTTTGCTAGGTAATTGTGGCTGCGTGCCGCGATTAATATCATGCTTGTTCTAACATTAGAACCTCTTTCTTTTTGACATAATTATTAACGCATGATATTAATCTAAGAAGGGAAGATATAAGGGATTGAATGAATGTGTTATATGAATAAAAGAACTAACAAAAGAAATAACAATAATAGTCCCCTTTCCTTCCCCTACGCGCTGCTAGCTTTAGATAACCAGCTTCTCTAATCGCTTGCCCTTCTTCCTTACGGAAGGCTCCTCTGCCTTCCGCCCTTGCCTTTAACCAGTGCAATGTAATATTAGATCACGTTGCGAGGGGAAGGTTGCCTGCAATCCCTTCCCTATCTAAAGGTATGATATTAGATTATCCCTCCCCACAGCCCTTTATTTAACCGTAATGTAATATTAAATTACATTCCTAGGGAAGATTACCTGTAATTCTTCCCCTTCTAAAGGTATGATATTAGATTATACCTTCCCGCGCCCCTTACGCTCCTTCCTCTTCCCCTCCTTACTATAAAGACTTAGGAGGGCGCTCCTTCTAAGGCTACGATTCCGCGCCCCTTCTAAAGATGCAATTCCACGCCCCCTTCTAAAGACGCAATTCCACGCCCCTTCTAAAGCTATGATTCCGCTGCCTCTAATCCCTTAGCCTATGCCCTACGTGACCGTGCTATACTTAGGGCACCTTATCTAGTGCCTCTAGCGCTGGTTTTAGCGTAGGCTTAGGCGCAGGCTTTAGGGCTCTAGTCCCTTGCCTCTTTATAGGCAGTGCTAGGTCTAGGTAACCTATCCCTCTATCCGGATTATCGCTATGTTACCTATGATAAACCTCTCTAGGGCTTTATTAGGCATTGCCTTTATGAACGTATTAGCTAGGTTATCTTTGCCATTAATCTATCTAATCTCGCAGAGCTCGCGGCGTTTATATGATTACTAAAGGGCTATAATGTTAATTATAAGCCACTTCTCCTTCGTGGTCCTAAGCTTAATAAGGCATTTATATAACAAGTACGAATCTGTGTAGACTATAATTAGGATCTCTAGGAGGTTTAATTAATCTGTAATAATCTTTAACGTTGTTATAATTGCGTAAGCTATGTCTACGCCTGCTACTATTCTATAGACCTCTAAAGCAAGCATACTTCTTATGACTCTCTTGCTCTTTATTAAGCTATAGTGCATAATATTGCCTTGTAGTGTGAACTTGCTATCTTTATACTTCTTATTAGCTAGGATAAGAACGTAGCCTAGTTACAAGGTAAGGTCTTTGTTATTAGCGAATGATTCGTTAACAAATATAAATAGCTTTACTCTTTTAAGGTTAAGGGTATAAAGATTAATCCTTAATCTAGGTAGTCTATTTGCTACTTAATATAGTAATTAAGTTCCTTAACGTTCTTGGTTATTAGTTCTTAATGTTATGCGGTAACCAATAGATTAAAGCTTGCCTTAGGTTAGCAGATTAAAGCGATGTAAGCACCATAGGCCCTTTGTTCCATGTACTTCTTTTCTAGCTCTTCTAGCGGGATTAACTGCAGCTTATTACTTTACCCTTTTTGCCGCATTTTAATAGTGTTATTAGTTAGTTAAATGATTTTACCGTTGAATACAAGGGGTTATTAGGCTTAATGAACTGCTTTGGTTTTGCAGCGAATTTAGCGGCGGCTAGTTAATCTTCTTCCTATTAGGAGAATCCTTTGTCTAATAGGCTAAGGGTATTGTTAGTCTGCATTCCCACGCATCTAAATTAAGGGCTTTTAGCAGATGTAACTAGCAAGCACGGATTATAGCTTAATGTTATTATCTAGAGCTTTTCTCTATAGTGCTTGTGGTAAGTCACTCACTAATATATGCTAGCCTTTACAATTCCGTAGAGAGGCTTAATAACTCTTATAATTATTCCTTTAGGGTGCTAATTACGAATTTAGATAGGGAGTTAGGCAAGGATTATACAATTCAGCGGCGTTTCTAATTATACGTACGCCTGTGTAATATCTCGAATCTAAAGGAGGAATCCTTTTATAAGAAGAGAAGGGGTAATTACAAGGATTAATCGTTAGCTTACCCTTTAGATCGTTAGGGCTTGCGTAAGGATTACTTGCTTCGCTTTATTACCAAAGCCTTAGATTACAAGCCTTAATTTCTTATACAGCTAGCTTATTCTTCCTTTAACTTCGTTAATAATGCGGGAATTAAAGATTTAAATCCCTTAGTGCTTCTTTAGATTAAAAGCAATAAATTTAAACATGCCTCTGCTAATTAGGGCATTAATCTTAGTCTTTATTAAGAGCTTAAAAGGTTTGCCAGGAGTTGTAATTATGCCTTTCTTACGTAATTAGATTGCAAGCTTAAGATCTGCCTTCTCCTTGCTTAAGATAAATGCCTTAAGATTATTTACTAAATTAATAATTATAGGAGGGTTCTTTTATAGTCTTCCTAGCCTTCTTTTTAGAGGGGCTAGAGGCACTGCGTTATTAATTTATGCCTCTTGCTCTTCCCTTTAATTGCCTCTAGGTTATTACCTCCTACTAGCAATGGCCTTTCCTTACTTAGGTCTTTATTATAAGGCTTAACGGAGGTTAACCTAAAGACCTTAGGACCTTGTGGAAGATTAAGGGTGTAGTTCTCTCTATCTATTATAAGGAGCTTATACAGGCCTTGCTATCCTTTATGCTCTCGCTAGACAAGAACTAGTAATGTAAGCGGGAGGTTAAGGGTTAGCAAGGTGTTAGGGCTATTCCTTATAGCGAGGGCTTCCTTAACCTTACGGAGCGCGTATAATCTCTTAATCTCCTTTATTGCCTTCTGCACTGCAAGAGCTTATTACTTAATGTTAGGTAAGGGAGGAGAATTATTAATTATTCAAGGGTAGGCGCTAAAGACAAGAAGGGTTAGAATAATGCTGTTTAGGCCTGCGGTATTATTAAGGGCTTTCATAGCTATTTGCAAGGCTATAGCTTTAGGTGTTAATGGGCATTTACATCGGATAATATTATAGGCTCTTTAGAGCGGCCTATAATATCTCTTAACCTTGCTAATGCTATAGTGTGCCTTAACAGGGACTTCTTTAATTAAGATTAACATTAAAGCTGTAAATTAGCGGAATTCTTTGCTTCTAAACGTTATGCTAGCATTAGTTACAATCCAATCTAGAGGACCCTGGTAGGTATTAATCTAGCAGAGGTGAAGAGCTTCCTATGTTGCCTTTGCTGTGATATCCTTTAGGAACCTAGCCGTGTTAAATGCGGTGGCTGTATTAACAGCGTGGAGAATAGGGTGATTACCATCTAGATATATGATATCCATGATTACTTCGTAGTTAAAGTTATATTTATCTTTTAGGTAAATTTAAAGCAATGTAGATTGTCTGCATTTAATTGGCATTAGTGGCAGATCTTTATTAATTGTCTAATGGTTTTGAAATCTACCTCGTGGCCTAATTTAGAAAGCACATTATGAAGTTAGCGGACGGAAGGGTAACTAAATCGGCGATGTAAGCGCCGTAATTCTATCTTGGTTAGATAGCTCTAGGTAATTAATCTCTCCTTCTGCAGAAGCATCTAAGGATGTCCCTATTTACGGATAATAGGAACCTTGATTTTGCCTTATTAAAGGATATTCTAAGAGATATAGAAATTAATCTTTAGGCGGTCTATATCTGCTAAACATAGTAAGAAGGGAGTGTTTATAGGCATTACGTGGAACAGGATAATGCCAAAGGGAGTAGGCACATTAATTAATCCGATTGAAGGGATTGGCTTGCCGCTTCCGAATTAAATTGTTGCCTCCCTAGCTCTAGATTCATTAAGCTAGATCTTAGGGATTAACCGTTATAGGGTAAGGAATTAGGGTGCCCTACTAATAAGTAACCTATAGCCCTAGTATTAGGGATAATGCCTTAGAACACACCTAAAGAGTAATAATCTTAAAGAAGGAAGGCGGTTAGGGCTTTCTTTAGTTATTAGAGATTAAATAGATCCTCCTTTACAAGGGCGTGCGTAGCTACTTAATTCGCGAGGATCTCTGCCGTTACATAGCCGTTAATCGTTATGCCTTATGTAAAGTAGCTTATTAGCATCTCTCCTTTATTACTTTCTTCTTTAAATCCGAGTTCTGTTATATAGGTGGAAATCTCGTCTTCTTTAGAAGAAGTAGTATTATCCTCTTTGCCTTTATACTAGGTAAGGAAAGCATTATAGGAAGGGGTTATTAGCTCTGTGAGGTAGTGGTTCTTAAAGCGTTAATACGCCTTCTTGCGTTCCTCTTTAGAGTGCTTAGTTAACTAATAGCCTTCCTTGCCATATACATAACATTTCTTCGTACGTGGAGCGCCTTTATTACCTCGCGATTGTGATTATCCATAACGGGCTTCTTTACTATACCCGTTATACTTGCGGTTAGTCTAATACTACTCTTTTACATTAGGCGTTAACAGGAATTAATGCTTCTTATCTAATTCCTCTGTAGTTATTCTTATTAATATCCTTATGCGTTCGTAGAATGGCTAGAGGTTAGTGGGAGGGTTAATAAGGCAAGTTCTACACTTAGGTATGCCGTGATAGGCAGAGATTAATTAATTCTAGAGTGCCCTTTTAGATTAAGTAATATCCAGGACTGCTTATTAAAGGTTTGTAAGCTTTATTATAAGTTCTTTAAAGTAATTAATCTTTAGCTTATCTAGGTTTTCTTGCATAATCTAGCGTAGCTTAGTGTTCTACCACTTAAGGAGATACCTCTGCTTTGTATTATTAGTCTTAAATCTTCTCTTAATGCGGTTAATAAGAGTCTTAAGGTCTTAAGGATCTCCTAGCTTGCATAGATACTCATAGTAGTATATTAAAGCTTTCCTTTAAGCATAGCTTTAAGGGCGTACCTAGCCTTATAGGGTTTAATACCTAGCATCTCGCATTTCCCTTAGAAGATTATTAACTTTAAGTTAAGGACCTTATAGTTATCTACGCTATATTAAATATTACTTATATAAAGCTTTGCGAGATTAATCATTTGCTTTAGTATAGGTCTAGAAGGAAAAAGTGCTCTTAGAGGTGCAGGAGAAGGGATTTCTTGTCTTAATAGGGGATACCTCTAATAAGGGCTTTCCTAAGGATTATTATGTAATTAGCCTAATGGGGTTAGGCTTGGGGAATAACGTTAGCGAGATTATGGGATTCCTAGATTGCTCTGTTAACGATGTTACAATCTTAGCCTAATTAGAGGGATTAGAAGGAGGTTATTAAGGAAGTCTTAGTCTTTAATGCGTTTTTAGAAGGGTATGTACTTCCTTATAGCTTCCTGTATCTCTTCTTCTTGCTAATCTTGAAATTCCTTATGGTTAGCAACTTCCTTAAGTATCACTGTGATCTTCCTACAGGCTGTTATGTCTATGTACACGCCTCGGAAGAGAAGGAAATTACGTAAATACTTAGCAATTGCTTAGTCTGTAATTATAAATACCTCTCTTATCTATCCGTAGAAGTCTTTAATAAAGTTAGTAAAGAGGCTTCTAGTAATAAGGCTCTTAGACTAGTATGCCGCTGTCTTAAAGAGAATGTAGGCTGTGATAGCCTTAGGGTTATTACCTTATTCGTTAATATTAAACGATTTCGCTATCTTTAATATCTTAGATGTAATAAAGTCTTATATCTCTAGGGAATGTGTCTTAGGAGAGGGTTATTAAGTTATAGCCCTTTACCTTTCTAGTCTCTTTTAACTTTAGTGCCTTCTTTAGCATTACTAAAGTTAGGGCTAGAGATAGAGGCTTTTAATGGTTCTCCTTGCTAAGGAGCTTTTAACTTTCTTATCTTTATTATAGGAAGTTAGAACAGAGGTATAGTGTTAGTTATATAGTAGGTTAAAGGATTGTAAGCGTAGCTATTATCTTCTTCCCTTAGGGGTTCTTAGGATTAGATCTTAGGAGTAATAAGTTCCTTTCTTATTATAAGAGAATGCCTTCTAAGGGTTAGGTGCGTGGTGGAACGCGCTAACTAAGTGATTAAAGATAGGTTAGACTAGTTACTAACTAGGCCTTAATCCTTTAATAGCTTTAAAGTCTTTATAGGGTCTTAGGATTAGATCTTAGGAGTTATGAGGCTCCTTTCTTATTGTAAGAGAGTGCTTGGACTTCCTTAGCATAACTATACACGCTTTTAGCGGCCCTCCTATTTTATAGGGCGGGTTTACGGTGTAGCTATCTCTTCTAATTAACCTTGCTAATCTGCGGTTAGAAAAACCGTGTGGTTATCTGTGAAGTTAACCACTGATTAGTGTTAGTATCACAGGTGCCTGACGTTAGGATTGTGGCCTAGGGAATAGGAATTTATCTTCTATTCTAGGCGTTATAATCAATTAGTTATTAGTATGTGTGTTAGGGAGGAAAAGAGAGGCTTTTCCGGATCGTGAGAAGTGGCCACAAACGCGGTGCGTTTTGTGGGTCACATGACTTGTGGGTCCTCGCCTAATCAGAGGGCGGGCCGATGAGTCATATATGGGGCTACCTCTTGCGGGCGCGCGTTGCGCGCGCGCCCTCGCGGCCCGACCTTTTGCCGGGTAATTGCGGCTGCGTGCCGCGATTGATATCATGCTTGTTCCAACAAAATCACATGGTTAGAGATGCCTTAAAGTAATAGGAATCCTATAATTCGTTTAAAGCTCTATATAAGTTAGACCTTACTCCTAAGAACTAGGAAGTTAGGAAGAACTCTAAAGATAATATTAAGAAGTATTTAAAAGAGAATCTATAAGAGAAAACAAAGGCTATAAATTAGAAGTTAAAGGAGAAGAGCAGTGGTGATATTATTATACCCTTGTAAAATCCTATAAATAACTCTATGGCTATTACTCTAGGCGAGAAGTTAGCTAATGTATTATTATTTATATACGCTAGGCGCTCTTAACGCGTTACCCTGTCTTTAAACGTGGTTAATAGCTTAGAATTAAAGAGGAATATAGTTCTCTATAACTCTAGAGCAAATATTTATATCTTTAATAACCCTTATTAGTTTAAGCAAGCTAAATTTAATAATACTATTATAATAGAGGTAAAGGCTAGTAGCACAATCTATATGGCTTTAGGCGAAGGTCTAGTGCATATTTTAGTGACGGATCCGCTATCTAGAACGCTAAGGATAATTATACTAGAGAAAGCGCTGCTAATCCTAGAATTTCATATTAATCTTATATTAGTAATAATTCTAATAAAGGTAGGGATCTTCTAGAATTAGAAGAAATGCTTCCTATATAAAGGATTAAGGCCTGTGGCAAGAGTTCACAATATTAATAAGCTTCACGTGTTATTATAGCTATTAGAAAAGCTAAAAGAGGCCTATGCTATAACTAGCAGGGCACTAAGACTGCCTTAAAAAGGAGATATAAAGCTTTAGCATTAATAATACAGTTATCTAGGCATATGCGCATTTGCAAAGCTTATGAACGTAGCTTTAGGGTTAAATTAATAGGTCCTAAGCTTACGGAATGTAAGGTCTATGCTATAGGTAAAGCTAAGCGATAGAGATCATAGGTTATACCTAAAGGCCTTTTATAAGGGCTAGGTTATAGGCTTTCTATTAATCTAGATTACTATAACTCTCCTTGTTAGAATGGTAATAGGTATTAGTGTGTTTTTATATGCCTTATGACCTTAATAAGGTTCTTTTATTCCTTTAAAATAAAGGATAGCATTTGCAATAGCTTTTGTATAATAATAGCGTTCCTAAGCACTTAATTTAGGGTTTAACTACGCTTTCTATATAGTAATATTAAAAAGCCCTCTTTATAGAGCAAATAAAAGACAAGATAGCCCTTGCGGGTATTATAGTCTATAATTTAGCTCCCTTAATGCCTAGCTAGAATAGAAAGGCAAAGAGATCTAGGGGGTGGTTAAGCAAAAAGCTTATATATTAAGCCTAAAGGCTTAGCTTCTAACAGATCTTAATAATAAGGTCTTTAACACCGCGGTTTATCTATTAAATTAAACGCCTTTTAAGCATTATAAAACCTAGATTATACCTTACAAGCTTTAGTGAAATTAGGCTAGGAAAACGGTTCTAGCCTATTTACAGATAGCAGAGGTCTAAAAGCCCTTAATTACACATTTATAAGCTTACGGATATAAGGCTTTTCCTATAATAACGAAGGCTCTAGAGCACGTTAAATCGCATAACGCAATCCTATAGTTAGAGTAGAAAGCTTATATTAGGTACCTTATTAGTTATAGAGGCAAGTCCTAATACATTATTTAGGTGCCTTCGCTTTGTAATCGTAAAGTTATTATATTAGTGTGTGTTTAATTTAATAAGAATTCCTTCTTTAAACCAGAAGAAAAGCTAGAATTAGCTTAAAAGGAGAAGATATTAATAATCGCGCTACTTAAAGAGCTTAAAGCTAATAATATTAATAAGGAAATTAGTTAAGACCTTATTGGATTAGAATTAGAAAAGGAGGATTACCCTCCTATACCTTTAACTATAGAAGGAGAAAACAAATAGTTTAAAGCAAAAACACTACCTTATATAATAGGGGAAGAAGATAACCTTTCTAGTGCACTTTTAACCCCTCCTAACTCTTCTTATAAGGCACTGGTTACTATAGAGAACAAAGAGCTTAGGATAGAAGGTAATAATACGCTATATTATGAAATTAATAAATTTATGCGTGATGCGATAATTAAATACATAGAGACTACCGTGGAGACTAGCGAAATTACTAGCGAAGGTAGTAAAGAAGTAGAGAATCATTATCCCTAGGATAACGGTATTAATCTAGATAATATTATCACTAGAAAACGCTAAAGAAAGGAAACACGTAAAGCTAGGTAGGTATAGTTTTCTTATGCCTTTTCTATAGCATTATAAGGCACTTAATATAGTTTATGGATTAAAGATATACCTCTAAAACCCGCCTATTATTAATAAGCTATGGCTTTACCCTATTGTAATTACTAGAAGGAAGCGATTATAAAAGAACTTTTAAAGCTCCTATCCCTAAATTACTAGGAAGACATACTAGATAAATCCCTTAATCTAGAACTTTATAGGGAAATTATAGACCTTAGCTAGGTCTTTAAATATAAGACTAATAAGAAAGGAGTAGTAATAGAATTTAAAGCTAGAATAATTATTTAAGGTAACTAATAACTAAAGGATAACCTTAATAACTACGCTATAACGCTTGCTTCATAATCTCTACGCATACTACTCGCGGTCTGCTACGCTAACAATCTTAATACCTAATAATATAATGTTTAAAATGCCTTTCCATATGTAGAGCTTAAAGAACCTATCTTTTACAAGCCTCTAGAGGGTATAAACGCGAAAGGTTATCTCTAGAAGATAATAAGAGCGTTATATAGGCTACGAGAAGCTCCTTAATAATAGTTCCTTTATTTAATAAGATTCCTCTTAAATCTAGGCTTTATATAAGGGAAAGAAAACCCATGTATCTTTACAAAAGACAATTTTATCCTGTTTTTCTACGTAGATAACATTATAGTGCTTTACCCTAATAGATCTAAAGCAGAATTTAAAGAATTACATAAGTAACTAATGAATGGCCTAGACGTTAAGGACTAAGGCGAATTAAAGTGATTCCTAGGCATTAAAATCATTAGAAACCGCGATACTAAAGAGATATGGTTATCGCAGGAATTGTACATTTGAAAGATCGCTTAGAAATTCATTCCTAATGTCATTAATAATGATTTAAAGAGCTTAACCTCTGCTCCTCTTCCTATAGCTATAATCCTCGCTAATACTAGCGAAGCTTCTAACGAAGAGATTAATTACTATAGAGCAGTTATTAGCTCCTTAGTGTATCTTTGCATTATAGGAAGACCTGACGTGGCATTTACAGCATTAAAGCTAGCCTCTTTTATAACAAATCCGTTAGCAAAGCATATTAAGCTTACTAAAGGAGCTATTTTATACGCTTAGAACACGAAGAAGCTTTGCATTTACTACTTAGGCACGGATAGCTTTAATACCCTATTTTCTAGCACTAATGCTTCCCTTAGCAATAATCCTAATACTTATAGATTAACGTAAGGCTACGTTTTTATTATACATAGCGCTATGATTAATTAGAAGTTAGGTAGGCAATATTATGTAATAACTTTAAGCATAGAAGCAAAGCTCTTTGCCCTAAATTACAGTGTAAAAGAGCGCATATCTCTAGGAAGGTTACTTTGCGATATTAAGGTCTGCGTACCGCCGCTTTCTATTATCTAGTGTAATAATAAGTAGATAATCTAAATTATAGAGCATATAGAAGGAAGGCTTTAGACTAGCCTTAAGCACCTTAATATAAATTAAATATGGATTCAAGAGTAATATGTAAAGGGCAATATTAAGGTTAATTAGTTAAAGACCTCTAAGATGCCTGCGGATGGCTTCACAAAGCCTCTATTAGGTTAAATGCATAGGGATTTCTGTCATAGGATAGGATTACGCGAGATTCCCTTATAATAACACTAGAAATTCGTTACGATCGCTTCCTACACTAATGAATTCTAGCTTTAATAAATATCTTAGCTAGGGGGTGTGTTAGGAGAGCTCCTAGAGCATCGGATATGTGGATGTGGCCTGCGTATTGACTAGGATGAAACCCTCGATAAGACAACGGTGGAGACAATGTATCAGAAGTACCTCCGTAGACTAGTCATTACCATAGCGCACTGTGTACCCTTCAGGTACAAAAGTCAGGTGCCGTCTGCACCTCTGATTGACCAGAATTGAACCTTTTCTATTAGCTACACCGACCCCTACCTTTGACAGTAAGATATCCATGAATGAGAGAAGCACTTTCCAGTCAACGGCTTCATTGTCAAGTTTTTGGGCTAACATTCGCGAGCAGTCATAACTGTTCGGCTACTGGTCTGAGACAGCCAGTTTAGCATAATAGCGAGCAAGGTCTGTGTGCATCATTATTTGTTCCCGTCCAGTTTGGTCATCGCTCTTTCGGGGCACGAGTGCAAATTTGTGCGGCACAACGTCGACGAATCATGTTCATTGTTTTTGCACCTGCATTTCACGAACTTTTGGCATGTCGTACGTATTACTGTCCTGGAACCTAACATAGTATTGGCAGATGCCATTTTCTATGTCGTATCCGGGAACGGTACCCTCATCGTAAATGAAGGATTCGAGGCAGAGCTGCGAAAGCACGACATCGGCGATGGGGATTTTGTATTTGTTCCTGCATGAACTGAGAATCAGGTCCTCAACGCACAAGATGTAGACTTGGTTTGTGTTGTAATTCACGGAGGGCCACAGTCGGTGGCAGCCACGCTTGTAGACTAGGATGGAGATGAAGATACGGCAGGTACATAAAATAGACATCGTATATTTTTTACATGTCCGGTGCGTTGCGTGCTATTAATAGTTCTCTTTCCTATGTTTTCCACTTCGTACGTCTATCCATTGCCAACACCAAGTCAACCATACGAAAGAATGAGTTGCACTACCCAATCTCGCGCATATTTGCAGTCGAATACTTGGGCATGATCTAGAAGCGGAAAAATCACGACATCAACCTCGTCCGAGGGCACCTCGCTGTGTTCTCTGGGGTGGCCAATGGCGTCATCGCCAGTAATGATTCGCGGCTTGGACGTCAAATAGTTTGTAACTGATGCAGTGTCGACAATCAAATCCCTTCCAGATAAGCTGACAGCTACTTTTCGCCTGCCTGATTGGGCTCTTTCAGCTCCCGATTGCAGAGGATCCGAAATCAAGTCTTCCCGCCATAAAATATTGTCGCGCCAGAAAAAGTGGCGACCAAGACTGTAGGCGACACCAGGATCAGTGCTGGCGAAGTACCAAAGCTGCCACTCGTTAGCCATCTTAGGTGGCCTTCGAGTGAAGTTGTAAGCTACATCAGGCAAATGTAGGAGAATGGTGACCGGATCAATAAGAACAACCGCGGCTATACGTTGTTGAAGAATGGGCGAATGTAACATGTGCGTGGTCGGAACAGACCCATAGGAATGCGAAACAAGATTAAAAGTCTCCCATCCATGGTGATGATCTAACATGCCGATGATCATTCGCAGAAGCTCGTGCTTTCGTGGTGGTGGGTGAGTGAGTCGAAAGGAGATCAGGAGTACCTCTGGCACGATCAATCCCACGTCACCCGATCTGGCTGAACAGCCTAATTGTGTGAGAAACCGCACATAAGTCCACAATCCAATCCCGATACCATGCCAGAAAACAATTGGCCGTGAATTTGGACAAGTGTGAGGCTTAAACCAGTACCCCAGTTCCGGCTCGGGTGAGCGACATTTGGCGAATAATTCTTGTGGTCGGGGTGGAAAAGTTGCCCATGACATCTCGGATGAACGAGCATAGTAACGGAATCCGCACCAGGAAAGAGCGGCATGTGTAGCCATATCGATCAAAAATATGATAGAATACCACAGCAGGCACCTATACACAGAGGGGACATCGTCAAATGTCAAACGAAGGCATTTTGCGGCACCTCTTCCCTCCCCTACCGGATGGCCAAGCTGCTTCTCAGTCAAAGTAATGTATTCTTCGAGTTCATTCAAGATGTCTTCATCGATCAGTCCAGGACTTAGACTCTGCATGTCAGTATCGAAGAAAGCCCACAGGAAAAATTCTCGGAGGTTATCATGCCGGATATCTTCCATACGGGCACCCAGGAACCACCACCTCAAATATTCCTGGGGGTGAGGGGTATTGGTGATGCATTTTTCGAACAAGGCTTTCCGGTCTGCTGGGAAATAGGAACAGGATGAATCGCTACTCGACGTAGCCTCTGTTTGTGGGGAGCGTAAATGAGAGTGAAGAAGAGGAGCTCGGCCAAGAGCAAACCCGACAACGCTATTCTGAGCCTCCGAAGTAAGCTAGAGTCGGTTTGAATGAGAAAAGTAGAGGCAAGCAAAGCGATATAGAGAACGGGCATGTAGCGAAAACGAGGACCGAGAGACGGATGAACACCAGTTCGCTCAGGGATGTTCCAATCATTTTCGGTGCTTCGTATTGTTTCGCTGACACTCTGAGACACCAGTAACAGGTCGAGATCACTATGGATGCAACCTCCAATGCCCACCCACTATCGCATTGCTCAAGATCCACCTGGGCAGATAATATGAAGGTCGTCAAATTCTAATCACGTAGCGTCTCTAGGCTGGTGAATGCTTGCTGCGCGCCCGCGAGTTCTGAAAATCAAGTTAGACTAGACCGAACTTCATTCACAGAATTACACTCTGTAGATCTTGTAGGATGGGACTGGATGGGGTTTAAACCAGAGTTTTGCTGAAAATCAGAAATTGTTGGAATGGAAGTTGTCGAATTGAATGCGAGACACAGCTCTGTTACAAGCATAAAAGCAAGACATGCCACTAAGCCTTCCTCTGTCTGGTCTGGTTCTCCTATTTTTACTCATTTTCAGAATAAACTTCCTTTTTTGTGGGGATATCGAGATGTTCCTAGGCATGTGGTGATAACGACAATGATTGATCCAAATTTGCTGCTACAATGGCTTGGTTGTTTTAAATTTCGCGGTTCATAGCCATGAGGAAATCGCGCCCCAAGTTGCATGTATGTGGTGTGGTTACGTGGTGCTCTCTTTGCTGGCCGCAGCAGTTTAGCATTGGCACCCATCAAAATTCCCCCACCTACGGAAGACTAGCAGCCTTGAAAATATGTCGACGTCATGGGAGGAAAACGGGAACGGCCCCAGTAACTCTCCCCAACAGAATTGAACATGGCAAATTTGGCAAGTTCAAATTTGAACATTTTCTTCCTCGATCAAAAATTATCCAGAGCCCAAGTATCGACATGGCGGACAAGTACGTGCTGCGGATCACCGCTGGCCCAAGCTATGATGCAACGACGCACGTTGAAATTCCTGTGAACAAATCCGAGCCAACAAGCATCAAGGGCGACGGCGCCGACATCGAACTGAATGTGAGAATACAGGATTACAATGGTCTCCCCTAGGATCGCCGTCTACATCAGCGTATTTCTCAACGGAGCCCCACGCATATAGCCAAGACCAGTACAGCATTTCATTTCAATTTACGCCGCACAAACGCGCCTCTTCCGAAGACAACCTGTCACGCAGCGCAGAGGATGGTAAATACAAAAGGGCCTATTATAAGACGGCGAATGAAGGAATAAGTGGTCATGACCTTCAGTTCGGCAATGATTTCGACCGTCCTATTCGTGACAAACTGCCTCCCGGATTTAACACTGCTTTGAGAATTGTCAGATGGTGGATTGATCCTGGTCTCGATGGAGACGCCTACGCAGACAGGCCATACCTCTATGGCCCTGCTCTGAGTTCCTTCAACTCTATTCATGTAGGCGCTGGCGTCTGCGATGCGGATAAGGGCGGTCTGTGGTTCGAGGAAGGCGGCGACGAAGAGGGCATGAAAGCCCGGCAAGCGGTTGGCATGCCGGACGACCGTAAAGCACGCATGAAGTGGGCATTACGAGACGACAGTAAGACAAAATGGGTTTTTGAGTATGGGAAGACATACGGGCTCGATTTTTACAATCCCTACATCGACTTTGCAAACCTGGCTTTGAAACTGCCTGGGTTTCATTTGCCAATTGTAAAATACTGGGATGGCCAAGGCCTAAGGTATGATCATCCACTCCTTGTGTTCTTCATTCTAGTCTAGTCTATGTGCAAGTTTGCTCATCATTGGCTTGCTTTTCTGCTCTCCACAAGGCAAAGATTTGTTTTTACTCTACGGGGTCAACCTTCTCTTCTTTTTCTCTTCTTTTCTCTCTCTGTCTCTCTTTTCGTTTGTGCAATGCTGCTTTGCTATTCTTCTCGTTTAACTTAGATCTCTCAGGCGCTCACACGAACTTAGATATGTCCTGCGAAATAAACGAACGGAGAAGGTATACCTAGTAATCGTATTCACCATTTACCTACGGGAAGACGTCAACGAGGACGGCACACTCAAAGAAGGTGCGGCGGAACGAGTCGTGGAAGGAATAGATAGTGAAAGAAGGAGTCGCGAGGATCATGATGAAGACAAGGCATTGAAAGAGGCCGAGGCGAAACTAGGGCCGAAAGTTGCAAGCAATGAAACAAATGCGGATGACGTCGACTAATTTATGTTTCGTAGTCTCTCTGCCTTGCATATGGCAGCGAGGCAATAAAAGGTTTGGTTTCCCCTTCCACTTCCGTACGATGCATACCGTTGTAAGCCTCTCCAATCCAAAGGCATTGCATCATTTCTTGACTGGGAGAAAAAGACATGTGTTCTCTGATACTGACGACCCGGCCATCTTGTAGTGGGCTTGAGCTTGATTCGTTACAAACGCCTTTTGGTATAACCTTGATGAGTCCGAGCAAGCTAGCCAATCCTTCGCAGCGGTGTCTTGACCTGTAACCCGGAATCGGACCCAACAGAATTGCAAGGGAAGACGAGAATTGGGGTGGACAAATGAAACGACTCGCATCAGGGTACTGGTTGGCAAAGCATGGCCGAGCAACCAGGGAAGGTGTGGCATACTCGTTTGACTCGAGATCGGCAGGGTTCACGATCGCCAAAGCTCCATTCTGGGCGATGCTCGACTTGCAAGCAGTTACAAAACCGGGGCAATCATCGGCCGCATGCAGTGTACAGAGTGAATCTTCACCGCCTACATAAGCATGAGCTGAGGCCTGGTTTCTAGCAGGGAACGACAAGAGATGAGGCTACTGCGAACAGGAAATGTGTTCACCTTGATGACGTGAGGAAGGAGTCTTTGCATTGTCTGAAGGAGGAGTATTGAATGATTTTGTTCCCGTAATCCCTTCAATTGGTGTTATATTGTGATGGCGTTCGTATGGATTCCCCGCTTCAAATTTATGTGGTGAAACTTGCTCGTCGCCGTGTTCGCTTAAGATGGCTCGTTCGAACTCCCAAACGTAAGCTTCAGCGTTCGAACCCAGGACTGGACTTGATTTCGGTACGGGGCGCGGTCATTCCGCCGAGATGCTATTTTGTACATGATCCGATGGCCGCCCGAATGAATTGGCAGCATAGAAACAGGCGAAGCGTCGGTATCCATGGTGGCCATTGACTAGGGTAGGGTAGCTCGTCAAATCATTAATGAAAAGGACCTGACGAGCCAGTTGACATGTCCCTCCCTATCGCGATATATCTCTTTTCATTAACAGCAGCCGAAGGGTACTTACTAGATGGCGTTGCTATTCTTTATTTTGAGAAAGGAAAGCGAGAAGCTGACAAGCAGCTAGGCCAAATCGCCAAAAACGGAGTGCGCACCCCTCATATGGCTGCGGTGATACGAGTATGCGAGTATGCTCAACAGAAGCTACCATACATACAGCTTTTTTCCCCACCTTTCGCAGGGTGTCTTAACTCGGGCTTTCCCTAGTCAAGGAATTCCCGTTTTCTATAGGATATCCTTAATTTGATAGAGGCAAAGCGGGAAGCTGTCTCACAGCCTCTTTCCTGACTTCTGCAGATGCTTCAAACCACGGATCGCTCCGCTTTCCCTGACCACAACTATTGGAGCTGGTTGAGATCAGCCCTACTCCGTACAATCAGACCAAAATGTTGAGCTGGGAAAATACCCGGACTGCTTGTACCTGTTGCTTATTCCCGTGGAATCCCATCGAGGTCCCACTTTTCTTCTTACGTACTTCTTATTATTAGCGTACGACACCCGTCAGTCAAGTTTTCTCTGGCCAAAGTCGTAACTCCCCATCTTCTTGAGATAAGCTAGCGTCTCCCCTTGCTATTAATTCATATTATTTTCGCGGTAGCTCTTGTTCCAGCGAGTCTAGTTGTCTCCGTTTGAACCAACACTTAGACCTCTGTAGAAAATGTAGAAACTGTAGAGGGTTGCCAGGGGCTGGGCTTCAAGCCCATTATCGCTTCACCACGAGTCGCAAAACCCCAGCCTCTATAATCACCCCCATCTTGCATCATTCCTGCGACTTCCAATAGCGCCTTTATTAGCGTGGGGGTGGCCACAGCGAGGGCAACTCCTCACGACCCTCGCGTTATTCCCGTTCAACCCCGACTTACTCCCGGTTCTTATAACTGTTTCCTCTCTCACTCATAGATAAAAATGCCGCCTCCGCATCGTCTCGTCTGGGCCGAACACATCGGCAGAATTTTGTCCTTATGTCTGGTCTACAATAGGAAGCCATCGCTGTCCTGCGTATGGAAGGCTATGTATGCTTCTGATTGACCCATCTTCAACAAAGGTCACTCATCTTCACAGTTATTGTTGCCGGTGTATTTTTTATTCTCCCCCTCCCCAATACTTTTGAGTAATCCGCCATGGTCACGGTTGTCAATTCTACTCGCATCTCTGAAGAAGGACGTTGCAAGGTCTTGGGAAAAGATCAGCCAAGACAATCCTTTTGCAATGCTTCTCAACAATGTTTAACGGACACGATGCATGGCAAATCATATGATGCCTCAAGTCGTGGGGCGCAAATTGACGAGACCAGTTCCATCAAGTATTTCTATTTGTCTTTTGATACGATCATGCCAACGGTCCCAACCCCGCAGCAAGCTGGATTCAGCAATGAGAACAATCTTCCGTCATGCCCCGACTTGAAGCCTTACATGTCTCCTTTGAAATGGAGCTCAGCTAGGAAGAACGTCTCTTTAGC
This sequence comes from Epichloe gansuensis, assembly GCA_023658505.1. Taxonomy (NCBI): domain Eukaryota; kingdom Fungi; phylum Ascomycota; class Sordariomycetes; order Hypocreales; family Clavicipitaceae; genus Epichloe; species Epichloe gansuensis. Next base: position 712,494 of record CP098283.1, read on the forward strand.
GCTTTCATGTATTGCTACATTCCTCACAGCATACACGGCAGGCTGCTATTCACCATCAGCAGGTACTATTGCCTATGACCTCAACACAACTCGCCTTGTCACGTTGGTTGGCATCACTACGTTTTGCATGGGTTTCGCACTTGCACCCATGGCATTGGCCCCGATTTCAGAGATCTGGGGACGCTTTCCAGTCTTTGTCATTGCCGGTGTAATGTTCGTCGTTTTTCAAGCAGTCTGTTCTGTCATGCCTCACATTGCGGGACTTCTCATAGCCCGATTCTTTGTTGGAGTTGGCGCATCAGTCTTCAGCTCCGTTGTTGGTGGAGTCATAGCAGACCTGTGGGATAAAAGCGAACGAAACACGCCAATGGCCCTATTCAGTGGCTTTGTACTTGCTGGGACTGGTGCTGGTCCATTGGTTGGCTTAGCCTTCATGGAAACACTTGGGCAAACAACGTTAGCTTGGAAGTGGACCTTCTGGCACCAGGTCGTCTTGGACGGCATGCTTCTTATTTCCTTGGTCTTTTTGTTCAAGGAGAGTCGGGCCTCTGTCTTGCTGAGAAAAAGGCAAAAAGCTGAATCAGTGGTACGAAGAGTTGGAAGCGAACGGCGTGTTTGGAATGTACATGCTAGGCTCTTCGATGCCGATTGCTGCACGATCGGCATCCTCCAGCGATACCTGCTTGTCCTCTGGTGCAAATGACCTAGAACAAGACCTTGCTACTGCATCTATGAAGCGAGGAAGTCTTCTGCGCATTCGATGGGTCGTCGAGGAAGATGAAAACCGACCCTCTGTGCTCCAAATGATGGCCACCTCTGTAAGACGTCCTTTTCACATGCTTTTCACCGAACCAGTGGTCTTCTGTTTCTCCCTCTGGGCAGCCTTCTCATGGGCAGTACTTTATCTTTCCTTTTCTGTTGTTACTTTTCTGTATCAGAACAGTTTCGATCTGTCCAGTCGAGTATATGGAGCTATTATGGCAGCCTCGGTTGTCGCCACAACGGTCAGCATTTATCAACAGCATCTGCTCCAACATCCTCAGTGGCGGACTTACGGTGAGGAGTTCATGTACTCTGATTCAAAGTTCTGGGCATTCATGAGGAAGAACTTCCCTACCGACTCACCGGAGGCACGCCTGTATTTCGCCTGCATCACAGCTTTGTTTCTTCCTGCTGGTCTGTTTGGAAGCTTCCTAAGCCCAGATTACATGGATGGTCATGCAGAAGCCATTGGGTTAGGTTTTGCGATCTGGGGCATTTATTCAATCTACCTTGCCACATTCAATTATCTTGCCGACACGTACCAGGTATACGCATCTTCAGCATTAGCTGCACAGAATTTTTGCCGCAATGTTCTTGGCGGTGTTTTCCCACTCATTGTCAATGCAATGTTTGGCAACCTGGGCCTCAAGGGCGCTGGAGGCATGCTTGGTGGGATCGCCATGGTTCTTTCAGTCATTCCCTGGGTGCTGTTGATTTTTGGTGAAAAGATCAGGTCAAAAAGCAAACTTGCAATTGTGAGTAATCATTAATGATGATATTGGATACGCAACATAACTCCTCTAACAGCTTCACAGTCTCTGCAACAATAGCTGCGCTAATCAGAGGTTGTCTTTCCATGTTTTGGTTAAGACGATGAATTTCCATTTTAGCCTTCCTTACTCGAGGAGTTTGGGCCACGACAAAACTTGGTGATCAGCATGTCGCCGTAGTTCATTCATTCACCACTTGGGGCATTGGAATCATGGTCATGAGTCGGACATGGCGAGATATGATAGTTTTACAGTATTTTTGAACAGCAGCAAAGTAAATGAATCGCATGAGAACAGATGTGAAACCGCTTACGCTAAGCTTAGGCCTCAGAAGCAGATAATCACAAAAGACCAGAGTCGCACAACGCGCATTGGACTACGAATGCCATCTTTTCCATGTCCGCGCCAGTGAGTTATTCTAGTTTGCACATTCCTGCATCAGCTCGAAATGAATACGGTCTTTTGATACATCATCTGTGCTCTTCACTGTTTGTATGACTCGGCATAATGAAAGATGCATTACCCTTGACTGCGCAGTCCCGTACGAACCCCGCAGAAACCATGCCTATGATCCAGTGGGTTGGCGAAATGCAAATGGCATTGGCCAATTGACAGAGATCGGTTATCAAAGTCCAGATTTGTAACATTTCTGGACGTATATTTTATGTACTTTCCTTCTTCTTTGAGGCTCATAAGACTAGCCGCATGAAGTTGCATGTCTACTTTGACCTGGCCTTTTCAGCTTGAGCCTGCTCGTAAATCCAGTCGTTCAATCCATTCTTGTTCCTGAGTTCGGCATCATGTCAGAGTTGAAAGGCGCTTAAGTATTATTCCCAAGACCTTGAATTTGCTCACCTTGCAATTTCTATGGCATAAAACTGCATTCGCGGAACTATATTGCACAACACGTTAGGCAAAGACGATTGAAGATGGCTCAACGTAAATATTGAACGAATACATACCGAAAACGGTTGTGCTCTCCCCATACTCCACCTTGGGATTGTTTCGGACCATTGTGCCAAAGTTGTAATCGTCAATTTTCTTCTCGTAAGCCATCATGAAAGCTCTCCAGCGCTCCTTTCCGCTCTTGCTCTTCATTTCATCTTCATCAATGGTGGCGGCGGGGTTGAACTCGGAAAAGCTTCCTTGAAGTGGTCATAAATTTCATCGTCCATTTTGGTGAGTCGTAACAATGAGCCTTTGACCTTCTCAAGAATCGACCAGTATGTCTGCATGTGTTGAACGACTGCCGACAGACTTAGCGACCGATGCACTTTTCGGGGGCGGAAGGAAGAATTCGCGAACCTTTGACAGCAAATTGCTTCTCCATCTGCATTGAATTAGCTCAAGATCGTTGTCGCATTAAGCGCTTGGCCACACCGGCGAGGGGTGCGACTATAACGCACATCTTCCATGTTCACTGCTTCTTCCGCGTTGAAACCAGTTGGCAAAGGGCCTCCGGCAACGGACATGCTATCCATTGGATCCATTTTTGTTATGATGTCCTGTAGTTTTTGCTTGCTTTGACTCTGCGAGAGCGTATCATGCGACTTGGTAGACAGTCAATCTTTATGCATTCGTCGCGACAAAAATCTTAGGTTGAGTGCGCCTGCCTGTTAAACGTTTGGTTGGGAGGGGGTTCAAGTCAAATCTTGGAAATTTTGTACATTTTGTTAGTAGAGGGGCAGAGGGGCATCGATCCACGCACGTATGACATCAAGCTCACAGTGAAAGCTAAGGAAAAACTGTGCTAACACTGTGCGTTGTCACTTTATTATTGGCCAGACGTCTTTTAGCATTGTCTGCCACCTTTCCCCTGTAGATGGCAATGCCTCTGAATGGCATGTTGTTGTATTCTGGACATCATCGGCATTGTTTCCTCTCTTTAGTTTCCTGGTCAGGCTGGTGTGATCATCAATTGCGGTGCGAAGCGTCAAAGCTCAAACAATGCTGTTTCGCTCTAAGCTGGCAACGTTTTCTTCTACTACATCTGTGCGGCTGAGTGAGAGTTTGAAGCATCAATGACGTCGCTTTTAGCATCGCCCGCCATGTGCATTAACTGATTTCCTTCCTGATATCCTAACACAACAAGTATTTTTGTGTGGTTCAACCGCTCATTATTTGCCATCTTGCGCTCTAACCGCTCGTTGGGAATCTGTTTGTTCTCCATGAATGTCCTTCAGACAATAGTAATGCTCTCACCTCCACACAATGGGGCCTCGTATCATACTAAGCACCGTCCATCGCGCCCTTGGATTCGGTCGCACAACAGAACCATGTTGCATCACAGGAAGGGTTCATCGCTCACCAACTTTCTTACCACGACTATGATCAAATCCGGCCTTTTCTTTTCAACATCAATATAGTATGTGATCGGTCCAAGCCTGCTCTGAAAGACTATACTTCATCGAATGGCCGGAGCATGGATTCCAAGAGCAACTCATCGTTCTCAGACCAAGGGTCTGCTTCGGATGACTTTCAGAATTATTCGAACTCTCATAAAGCTGGCACTTCTTGCTCATGGGGAGTCTATTTTCGTTCACAAAGAAGACTCACGCAGGTATTTTCTTGGCTGCGTTCGTGGCGACTGCTTCGAATGCATTTCTGAAAACACTCTTATCAGTGTTCTTAGGGCGAATATTTGATGTCGTTTCTCAGCTTGGAGAGGATCCCGTTCTGGACAATCCGCTCTTGCCGAGGTGTCGAAATGGTGTATTGTCCTTGCAGGGCTTGGAGTTGGCAACTGGATGGCAAGTGCTTCATTCCTCAGCCTTTGGATTGTATTTGGTGAGCTGCAGGCCAATGAAGTAAGAAAACATGTCACTTCAAATCTTCTTTCCAGAGATGTTGAATGGTTAGAAAATCTCAACGATGGAATCGAGGGTCTGCACATCAGGATTGATACGTAGGTTCAGTTCAGGACGCTTGCAAAACAACTCAGCGTCACTTGTCCCTCGATGTGTTCCGTCAACTAACTTTTTGTTTTGCACAGACAGACGCGTGATCTCCAGTTAGCGCTCTCGCAAGTATTGGGCCTCGTCATTTGTGACACTGTCACATCATGTGCGTCACTCGGCATCGCCTTCTACTACTCATGGAAATTGACTTTGGTTCTCATGTCTACCCTACCAGTATCTTTCATGGTCTTGGCTATCGCCACTCGGAACTTAGATTCCGAAATCTTGTCTCAAAGGCAATCCTTGCAAAGGCATCTACAATTGCCGCCGCCGCTTTCAATGGCATAGACGTCGTCCGAGTATTTTCCGGTTTTGATCGAGAACAAAAAAGTACGGTGATGCTTTGAGACTCGCTGCTCGCCATTTCTTGGCGCAAGCTCGCTGTAACTCAATACAAATGGGATATCTCGCCTTTTGGTCGATATCAATTTTCGTCTTGGGATTTTGGTACGGGCTCGTTCTGGTAGAACAAGGTCTCTTGCCCGGACACGTCGTTACAACCTTTTATGCGGTCATCACAGCATTCAATGGAGTCGAATCATTTGCCGGTCATTGGCTCATATTATCGAAAGGAAAGTCTGCAGCGCATTTTCTCGTACATTTGGCTCGGTCAAAGAATGATCTAGACATCACTACTCGTGCCGAGCGTTCTGTCATACTTCGAACATGTGCTGGCAATATCCAGTTGAATCAAGTAAGCTTTTCGTCGTGTTACAATTTTCCATCTTTGGCTTACAATAAAGCAAAGGTCGATTTTGCCTACCAGTCAAATCTCAAGGATAACATTATAAGAGGAGTGACCATGCATATACCAGCAAAGCAATTTACGTTTCTGGTAGGAGAGTCCGGGTCAGGAAAAAGCACTGTGTGCAGTCTGATGGCCAACCTACTCACGCCTATCGCAGGAGAAGTGTCCGTCGATGGACACCCTGTTGATCATATACAGCCAAGCTGCCTGAGCAGGCATGTTTCGTTGATACATCAAAACAGCTCTGTTATGCACGATTCCTTCTTCAACAACGTGGCATTTGGTTCCAGATGCCCAGACGATGTCTCTGAAACGGAGGTTCGACAAGCCTGTACTTTTGCACAACTAGAGTCCACGATATCGCAATTACGCAGCGGATTAGCCACCATTGTCGGTGGTGAAAACCACAGTCTCAGCGGTGGACAAAAACAAAGACTTGCTCTTGCAAGGGCTCGGATGCGCGATCCCGCGATACTGATTCTTGATGAACCAACAAGTGCCCTGGACCCAATCGGTCAAACCATCGTCATGAATGCCGTCAGGGAATGGCGTAAAGACAAGACTACAATAGTCGTTACACACGACATTTCAAGCATACGAGAAGAAGATTTTGTCTTTATCATGAGAAACGGTACCATCCTTCGTCAGGGACGCATGCAAGACCTTCGAAACGCGTTGACCGCGCCTTGCATTCCAAAAAGTTGCACCACGTCTGATCAAGCCAACTTGATGTCGGCTTCGAGTACTTTGAACCCACACGATAAAGGTTCATTCCGTACTGTTGCCAATGCCTCCGAAACAGAGTTTCAACAAATCACATTGCGCTCATCTTTATTCATGCAGCCAGCTGGTAGACATGCCAGCATCTCAAGATCTCGTACAAAAGATACGCGCAAAAGCCTAATCGAAGGTTGGCGAATCACAGACGATGTGGAAAGAAAGCAGCAGCAGTTCTCAACCTATTTAGACAGACATTTTGGCACAACCGAGACAAGTCATGTACTCGAGAAACGTCATGCATGTACAAAAGCATGCTTTGCTCCGGAGACAATTGACAACAATGATCAAATCTCGGAGTCGTCTGATACGAGTTTTACAGGAGAGAGCCCGATGGAGAGAAAGCCCAATTGCAAATATCGGTATGCAGAAATTGAAGACAGAACCAGCCAACCAGACCCACGTCCACATGACTCCATTCGAGGCATACTTTCCACTTTTGGCCATCCCTAGGCTTCAAAGATCGCATTCTTTGTGTTTTGGCTCTTTTCCTTTGCCTATTGGCTGCAGCTGCCACTCCTGCATTTTCCTTCTGCCTGGCTAGGTTGTTGGGTGCAATGTGGTCCAAGACAGACAAGGTCGAACAAGGGCTCAGGTGGGCATTGTTTCTCATCGGAATCGCTGTGACAGACGGGATTTGCACTGGCGGAGGACACTATTTGTTCGACAAAGTCAGCCAAGCATGGATTGATCACCTTAGGCAAGATATCTTTGGTAAAGTGTTGGTCCAGCCAAAGTTGTGGTGTCAAGCGACACAGCACAGTCCAGGACAGCTCAGCCGGTGCCTCGATAGAAACGCCCAAGAAATGCGTAGCGTAGTGGGAAAGTTCTTGCCAGTTTTGATAGTGGTTGTTGCAATCATGTCCATATCTGTGGTATGGGCAATGACAATCTGTTGGCAACTCACATTGGTTGCGCTATCTCCCCTACCTCTTTTTGTTCTGGCTATCAAGATGTACACCATGGTCAGTTCGAAATGGGAACAAAGGTGCAACGAAGCTGCTTCGGACTCGAGCGCCACATTGAAAGAAGTACTGCTCAACTTTTCGTTTATCCGAGTCTTTGGATTGGGCCAATACTTCGATGATAAGCAAACCACCACAGCACATAAGGCATGGCGAGTTGGACTTGAAAGGGCAGTATACACCGGCCCCTGGTTTGGACTCTACCAGTCCATTACCTTGCCGCTCACTGCGTTGGTATTTTACTACGGAACTTCCCTCACATCGCAAAATACACGCGATTTAAACGTCAGCGACGTTCTTCAGGTCATCAACCTATTGCTTTTTAGTATCGGGACATCATTCGAGCTTCTGAATGGACTTCCTCAGCTCACAGCCGCACGAGTAGCAGCGACCGAGCTCCTTGACTACACAAAGTCAACGAAAACTATGGACACAAGCAAACATTCTCTAATGCGCCCAGATTCTCCTTTGCCGATTGAGATGCACAATGTCAACTTTACCCCTGAACAAAGCTCAGCTAAGGCTTTAAACGAGTTTTCTTATGTCATCGACCCCGGCTCATGTGTAGCAGTTGTTGGGTCCTCGGGCAGCGGCAAAACCACGATGTTGTCACTCATCCTTGGCTTAACAACACCAGACTCTTCGGTTCATGCTCACGAACGGAAATCAGAATTCACACTTTGTTTTGGAGGTGTGCCATACTCCAATCTCGACTTGCAACATGTGCGCTCAATGATGGCTTATGTGCCCCAACAACCGTTCTTGTTTCCAGCCACCATCCGGGATAACATAGCTTATGGCGTCTCGTCAACATGCCCCATACTCGTCCAAGAAGTAGTGGTACAGGCAGCTCAAGCATCAGGCATTCACAAGTTCATTGTCTCACTTCCCGATGGATATGACACGGCCGTTGGGGATGGGGGCAAGCATTATCAGGGGGCAAGCTCAGCTAGTGAATATAGCTCGCGCGTTGGCCAAGCGGCCTCGTCTCCTCATTCTAGACGAGCCTACTAGTGCCCTGGATTCGGAGAGTGCTTCAGATGTCCGCATTGCCCTAAGATCGTTGATTCGATCGCCTTGCTGGCGAGAGGACGGCATGGCCCTCGTCATTGCAACTCACAGTATCGAAATGATACAAATGGCTGCCGAGGTAGTGGTTTTAGATAAAGGGATCAAGGTTGAGCAAGGAACATATGGTACTCTAATCGCAAGTCGAAGCCATCTGTGGAGACTCATGAATGAAGGCAGTACGTGATCTAACCGAACGACACTTTACATTCAATGTGTCCAAAATTTGAGCTTAATTTCATGACAGAGTTCAAAATCCATTTCCCATTTTGAAAAACAAAGATATGTATGTATATATATAATGGATTAAATGCCTATATGTTTGATATATAAATGTCATGTTATCGTGGCAAATGTAGTGAAATACAAATTTACACTCTCCGTATATACTACTCAAGTGCCGTTTAGAATGACTAGCTGTCCGACCCGACGTAGACATGTCCCGGTCATATCATAGAACGGAACCTCCTCACCTCCGTTTAGATCGCAAAAGCTCTCCCAAGTTACACCTCGCCTCTTGGGGGTGGCAGGGGCAGCAGATCTTGGTCGCGTGGGCTCTACCCAAATATGTCTTGCCGGTTGTCTTCGTGGCCGGCGTGGCTGTTCCTCCCCATGAGGCTTAGTCATGTATTTCATGATGCACGGGTCTTGGCTAGGTGGTATATCGATATTGGTCCTTGTTTGAAGAATAGGGTCGTTTGGTAATGTCTGCGGATGTATTTCCAATATGTGCTTGCCCATGGGGCGACCGAAGCGAGCATCATATATCAGTGCGTGGAGATCTAGATCTCTCTTATCACTGTCGCCAGTTCTTTCCGTAAGTGCCTCCGATATGTGTCTTTGGTGAATTGAGGTTTCGCTTTGGGTTGAGCGACTCGCTCGTCGCTTAGAAGTCTTCGTATCGATGATGGTATTGGTACTGCTTTTGGAGCCAGCTGACTTTTGCCTGCTTCGGATGTGCAGAATAGACAGGCAAGAGCACCAGTTTCGAAATGGCAGCGTGAGCCATCGAAGGACATGTCCGACCTTGTGGAAGAACGACGCAATGTATCTGTCAGGAACTTGTCGGATCAAAGCGCCCAGCGGAATCGTTAGTACTCCGAAGAGCAGGCTCCATCCCCATTGTGCCCCTGTTAGAGGGACAGTGTCAAAAGCTTCACCACCTTTAAAGATAATCACGAATTGACCGACCAGAGTGAGAATCTGAACACCGATAAACCAAGGGTTTCGGAGAACTCCTTGGTACCAAATATCGAGCTTGTTATCGACGCGGCGACAGTTATGCTGGTTGAAGAACTGCATCCAGACATATATATTGAACACAAGAGTCTGCAGCTTCTCAATCTCTGCCGGAGTATGTGGATCGAAGATGTCCCAACCAGCATAATGCACGACAAAGACAACTGCGAGCTGATACAGCGCTTGCCCCAGAATCATTTTCCACATCGTTATGTTGATAATTGGGGCATTGCGAGGTTCTGGTTTACGTTTAAGGAAGTCTGGTGATGGATGATCCGTGGCGAGTCCTAGAGATGCGAAGATATCCATAATAAGATTGATCCATAGCAGCTGGACGACTGTGAAAATAGAGTCGCCCACGAGTTCGGAGACAATTGTAAGAATACCTGCTGTAATATTGATGGTGAACTGAAACTAGTTTTAATTAGTCTTCATTCCACCAAAGCCGCAGCCAGTCACTTTTGCATTTATAGACTTACTTGGCAGAATTTCTTAACAGCATCATTGATCGTACGACCCCAACTTAGTGCTTTGACAATGGAAGCGAAATTATCATCAAGCAGAATGATAGAAGCCGCTTCTTTGGCGACTTCAGTGCCTTGGATGCCCATGGCAAAACCAACGTCTGCTTCTTTGAGAGCTAGCGCGTCGTTTGTGCCGTCTCCGGTAACGGCCACTGTCTCTTTCATGGAGCGCAGATGAGTGACAAGGAGCAGTTTGTCCTCAGGACTGGACCTAGCCAAAACCTGGAGGCGGGGAATTACAGCATCAAGCTGTTCAGGAGTAAGTTTGCGGAACGTTGGTCCGTCCATTGCAATACCACCACTAGAGTAAATGCCACATTCGATGGCAACAGCCTTGGCTGTTAGAAAGTTGTCTCCTGTGACCATACGTACGAACACTCCAGCCTCCTGGCATCTCTTAACAGAATTGATGACCTCGAGTCGCAGTGGGTCGCGTATTCCGAAGAAGGCGATGAATATTAAACCTGATGCAAGCCACTCAAGATTGATGGAAGCTGGATCGTCATCAGGATGCTCGAATACTTCGGATTCGTCGAAGTCTCTGTATGCAATGGCGACAGGCCGAAGCATATTGTTAGCGTATTCTTGAATGGTGTCCCGGAAGCCACCTCTGTCATCTTCCGATAAACGAGCAGTCGTCAGCTGGTACGTATGATCCTCCACAGCATAAGCACAATATTCGAAAACAATTTCAGCAGCTCCCTTGATTAGGAGTCTGTATCTCCCGCTTGGAAGTCTGATGAGAACTGCCATCCACTTTCGCGATGATTCGAAGGGAAGCATAGTAACGACAGGTGTGTTAGCTCTTTCAGTTCCTAGAAGTCCCATACCAAGATGGTCTCGGCTGAATTTCAGCAACGCGGTTTCGGTACTAGAGCCGAAATAGTCCGGAGTATTCGAGTCATCACTTTCGAAAGCAGTGGAATTCAGTGCAATGCTGTCTTTAATGAGATCCTTCACTTCGTGGGACATGGCTGCTACAAGTTGAGATGACCCGCCCGTTCGCGCGATGTCAGGAACAGGTGCCGACTGTCCGTTTTCGATAGCGGGTGCATCCATGTCATCAAAAGCACCGTCAAGAGCAATGCGGCCAGAAACAACTGACATTTTGTTTTGCGTGAGGGTCCCCGTCTTGTCGGAACAAACACTAGTAGCATTGCCCATGACCTCACACGAGCGGATAAGCCGAACCAAATTGTTGTCTTGAAGCATGCGCGTCGTAGCGAAAGCGAGGGCAACAGTAACATTTAGTGCCAATCCTTCAGGGACCGTGATGATGACAACAGTGATGGATAAAATGAGAATGTGAAAAAAGCCTCCGCTTTGTTGGATGGCTCCTTGTTGGCCATTAATCTCAGGCGTAACAAGAATCGAATGAACAATATCACAAAAAAATGGCGCCAGCGATGGCGCCAAAAACAATAAGTTGCTTGCCAAGTCGGCCCAGCTTAGCTTGCAGGGGCGTCTCCTCAACATCTTCGCGCAAAGACATGAGTGTGCGACCATATGTGGAATTTGCACCAACTGAAAGAACGAGATACCGCCCAACGCCTCGCGACACAGTAGTACCACTCAAAATGAAGGGATCAGCAAGAACCGCGTGAGAAGCGTCGTGGTCCGCTGGAACAGTCTTCTGAACCATACCAGATTCACCGGAGATTGAAGATTCGTTGATATATAGGCCAGAAGCCTCAATCAAAACCCCATCCACTGCGATGACTTCTCCCGCCTCGATATGCATAACATCTCCGACCAAAACCTGGGTGATATCGACTTGCTGAGCTCTGCCGGATCTGAGCACGGTCACTTCGCGATGCTTCTTCCGCTCAGTCAATTTTTCAAATTTATGGTTCTTTTGCCAATCATTGGCAGCACTTGCCAAAACGATGATGACGATAGCAATAACAACCGTTACGCCGTCTACCCACTCAATGTTGGAGTACCCTTCTTCTGCCGTTACGGATTGGTAAATCCCAATGGCTAACGATATGCACGCCGAAATCGTGAGGAGTATTAGCAGTTTGTCATTGAAGGCGATCCACATGAGCTTAAAGAAAGACTTTTGTCTCCGGCGAGGTAGACGATTCGTCCCGAATATTCGTTTTCGATCGGCAAACGGAGATGCAGAATTGTCCCCAAGTCGTAGAGTATGGTGCAGATGGTGTGTTGATATCGGTGGAATGCTATGCAAAACGGCAGGACGTGATTCTCGACCGGCGGCTACAGCTTCGTCGAAGGAAACAGAGCCATCGAGGTTGGTCTCATCGGTACTGAGACCAGCGGCAACATCGGTCCGGAGACCGGCTGCGAGACCTCGAAGGCCGCCAAAGAAATCAAGAGCTTCGAGATCGCGCAGTGTCAGGAGTTTATACAGTTGTGAGGGCGTAAAGGCGAAGTTATTGGATGGTATAGGAGAATCTTCGCGCAGTTCCTCTGCTAGAGGTGTAGCACTAAGTCTTTCGGTCGGGCCATGGTTATCACGGCGCTGTGCTGATACGACGAGAATTGAATCCATAAGGGCACGACCTAATCGGCAGCCTTCTTAGGAGGTGTGGAGTTCCTCGAGGACTGTATCGTCTCGATAATTCACGGCGTGAAAGTGTTCTGGCTAAGCATTTCAAAAATGGCAATGTCACAATTGCTGAACGATGCATTGGTTTGAAAACGACTAGATACGAGCGGCCCGCACAAAGTTCCGTACATACGAATGGGATGCCCAGCGGAAAGGGACTTTCGTTAGTCGTTTTAACAGCGCATACGGAGTACAGTACACCCCTTGAATGATTTTACAAATCTACATGACAGGGGACTTAAGCGAATTCGGTATTAGTAAGGAAATAAAGGAGATACAGGCTAGGATTAGTAGTTACCTTAAACTACTAGTAATTCTCCTATAAATAAATGTACTCTTTTAAAGCGCTATATACCCTATATATTTTCCTTATAGCCCTCTAATAATAGTGTTACTTATAGCTAATCGTAGCTATTAGAGCGGAATAGAGAAGTGGGGCTTGTAGATTTGTAAAATCATTCAGGAGTACACTACAGCCCCTGAATTATTTTACAAAGATACATAACAGGGGATAGCGAGCCAATTAGGCATCAAACAGGAGATAGGGCAGACAGGGGCTAGGACTAGTGGGTACCTTAAATTACAAGCGATTTACAAGGAAAACAATGTATCTTTTAGTGGCGTTCTATACCTTGCGTATCGGAAAAACTTTTGACATTCCTTCCGCACCGATCTAAAGGTCCGGAATCGCCTCTAAAATACAAACCACATTAATATTTAAATTCTCTACCTCTGTTTACCCCCTCCTATAATATTACATTATAATAGAGCTAGAGGTAAGCGTAAGGCAAAGATACTAATAGTAATTAACACTAGAGAAAGGGGGCTAGTATAGAGCTATTATTACCTAAATATAGGAATAGGATAATTTAATATCTAAAGATATAAGGATAACCTAATAATAGATTAAATCTAATTTAAACACCCTAATAATATAAAATACTATAATAAGATTATTAGTCTTATTCCTAGTAATAAAGTCTCCTAAGTCTAAAGTATTACTAAGGCTATAGCCTACTAAGTAGTAAACCACGCCTATGCTAAGATTAGATCTATAAATAATAATAATAATATATATATATATTATTTACGCTAGCTAGCTCTATGTAGGGCTAGTACTAGTACTCCTACTGCTTTGTTAAAAGGAAAACCCTTGAATAGGAAGAAAAACCCCTTATATCTATGTTTAGGCTAACGCTAACCCTACGCTAGGCTTATATTACATTATATATAGCCTATTATAGGTGTTTAATACTAGCTTATACTAGCCTTATCCTATTAAAAAGAAAGAAAAGAAAGAGAAAAGGAAAATCCTAGGTTTCTAGCCTTACTTAGCTCTATCCTAGGTTTACTCTAGCTTTACTCTAGGCTACTTATACTATCTTATAGTATACTAGATTTAGTTTTATAGTAGTAATTTACTTCTCTTTTACTTTTTAGCTAGCTCTTCTATAGCCTTACTTTTTAGCCTTCTCTAGCCTAGGTCTAGCTTATTAGTCTAGGGAAGTTAAAGTACCTAATATTATTTATCTTCTATAAGGAAGGTATAGGTTTAGTTTAAGTCTTAGGTATCTCTAGGCCTAAGTCTCTTAGGCATTATCTAGCTAGATTTTTATCTTATATTCTTCTTTCTTTATTAATATCTATAATTTAGCCCCCTCCCTTATATAAGTATAAGAAGAGTTCCTCCCCTAAAGGGATTTAATTTCTTTTCTCTTTTTTATTAAACTTCCTATAGGTTCTTTTCTTCCTTAGAGCTACTTAAGGCATTCCTAGGTTAGTATTAGCCTTAATACTAATATTTATTATAGATTAGTTAAATTTATAATAAGATAGCACTAGTAGCTATAAGTAGTCCTATATTCTATGCTATTCTAGCTTTAATCTACCTAGGAAACCCCTAACTCTAAGCGCTACCCTTAGAAATTATTAATAAAGAAGTAACTTAAGTAAGCTATAGCTAAAGATCTTAAGGTATAGCCTCTCTTACCCCTATTCTAGGTTTACTCTAATTCTAATCTATAGTAGTTAAGGGATCCCTATAGGATCTAGTGTATTTCCTATAAGTCTTAGTCTATTAACTATCCTAAGCACTAATACTATAATATTACTAGTAAGTCTATTCTATTCTAGCTTAAAGGTAAGGCTAACTATTTTATATAGGGCTAGCTACTAATGCTTATTTTAATTATTAGGTTTAAAACTATAGTTATTTAAAGGTAGCTAGTGCCTTTATTCTAGGCCTAGTCTAGTGCTAACTTACTTTTAGCCTAACTTAACTAGATAGTAAAATAAGCACTAGTAGTTAGTTAAGGTCTAGGCGGATATAGTTACTAAGGGTAGTATAAGTGCTACTTTACTAGTTCTTTACTAGTTCTAGTCTAGGTCTAACTATACTCTAAGTCCTAAATAACTACTAAGATTATATAAAGAAGCTTTATACTAGTAATTAAAGCAAGAAAAATAGAGCACCTTTATAGTAAGTCTAGGCTAGGCTAGTACTAGGGAGGACTAATATAATAAGCTTATCTTTTAGTTATAATACCTAGATACCCGCGTAGTAAAGATAAACTATCTCCTAGCTATAGCCTTACTTACTAAGGGGTAGGCTAAGGTAATAGAGGGAGTAATCCTAGTTCTAGAGAAGAAGTAGATTAGTAAACTAGTTATAGCTTAAGGGAGGGTAGGGATAGGTTAGTAAGGTAATAATACTAGGCGTTTATAGTTTAATATTAATCTAATAATAGTTCTGGAATTTATAGGTCTATGTCTAGCCTACCGCTAGCTTTACACTATGTAATCTTATGCCTTCTCCTAGTTATTTATTATGTCTGTGTCCTAGTCATTAGTCCTAGCGCGTTAGAAACGGCCTGGCTCCTCCTCTCTCCCGCGTATGTTAGCGGCCAGTTCCTGCGCTAATGAGTAGTATTAATAATAATAATAATATCCACACTACTAAAGAAGCCCTTAAAATAGCCCTTAAGAAAGCTATTAAAGAAGAAGCTAAAGAAACTAATACCCTAACCTAGGTAAGTATTATAGCTAGACTAGCACTAAGAAGACTAAATAATAAAACCCCTCCCTATAAATCCTAGGTAAGTAATATAGAGAAGTGCTTATTAAAGGTAACTTAATATAGAAAACACTTTAATCTTAAGGCACTAAAGATATAATAACTATAGTAAATAAGGCTACTAGCTAAACTATAGCTATAGCTACTAGAAGACTCCTAGTAAAGATATAATTATTACCTTTAAAGGAAACGCTACCTAATATAAAGAAGACTAAAAATAGATTACTAAAGCATTTAGCTTAGAAGCAGCCCTCTATTACTATATACTTAGTATTATAGTTAAGGGATTCCTAATAAAGTATATATCTATTAAAAATCTAGTAACTAAGATTAGAAAAGCAAATAAAGTAAACATAATTAAGGTAACTATAAGGCGCCCTAGGCAGAAAATATATATATATTATTTACGCTAGCTAGCTCTATGTAAGGCTAGTACTAGTACTCCTACTGCTTTGTTAAAAGGAAAACCCTTAATTAGGAAGAAAACCCCTTATATCTATGTTTAGGCTAACGCTAACCCTACTCTAGGCCTGCATTGCGTTATATATAGCCTATTATAAGTGTTTATCACTAGCTTACACTAGCCTTATCCTATTAGAAGAAAGAAAGAAAGAAAAAGAAGGAAAATCCTAGGTTCCTAGCCTTACTTAGCTTTATTCTAGTTTTACTCTAGCTCTATTCTAGGTCTCTTATACTATTCTATAGTATATTAGATTTAGCTTTATAGTAATAATTTACTTCTCTTTTACTTTTTAGCTAACTCCTTTATAGCCTTACTTTTTAGCCTTCTCTAGCCTAGGTCTAGCTTATTAGTCTAGGGAGTTAGAATACCTAATGTTATTTATCTTCTATAGGGGGTGTAGTTTTAGTTTAAGTCCTAGGCGTCTCTAGGCCTAGGTCTCCTAGGCGTTATCTAGTTAGATTTTCGTCTCGTGTTTTTATTTCTTCGTTAATATTGTTATGGACTAGCCCGAAGACAAAGCTATAGGCTATTATAATGATATTAAGAAACTTAAAGGAAGGAAGGAAAAGGAGGATATTACAGGTCCTATACAAGCCCCTTATATCCCCTAATTAGCTTATATTAGCTCCTTCCCCACACCCCACTCGTATGTTAACACTAAGGCTTAGGCAAAGCCTAAGCCCTTATATATACCCTTACTTACCCCTTCCTTGCCTGTTTATGTTAATATTATTATAAATTGCCTCTCTCTAGGTAATTATCTATACTTACCTATTTGCGTGTTATATCTAATATAGCGCTATACCTCCCTTATTATCCTAGTAGCCTTTATATCTCCCTTTACTCTTACCCTTATATTCACTATAAATAACTATTTAATAATTTCCTTATTAACATAGCGTGATTAAGTTATATATAGGTAAGGTAATAGTATAACCCCTTCTTATAGTTAGTTTATATGTATTTACCTTAAGTATTATACCCTACTATAATATATACCCTTCCTTTATTATTATTATTATTTTCCCTCCCTTACCTATTTATATCCTACCTTACCCTATAGTTATATATATAAATATCCTACTAAGAATCCTATTAAATCTAAACCTTCCCTTAATAATAACTATCCCTTTCCTATTATAAACCTATCTTACTACCTATTCTTTCCCTTACCTTAATCTATTATTATCCTATTCTTAAGCTACCCTTATCTATCCTATACCTAATAGTATTATGCCTTATTCTTATTATATAGCTCTTTCCTAACTAGCACTAGTCTAGTTCCCCTAAGCCTCCCTTTACCCTATGTTTAGCTTAGGCCCTTAGGGAGTTTCTCCTAGAAGGAGATTCTAATAATAAGTAATATAGTACCCCTAAGGTAGTTTTTTATTCTTATAGGCTATATATTAAATAAGCCCTTACTATAGGCATACTAGAATATTACCTCCTAAGTCTAGTAAGTCTTATCCCTTTTACTAGGGAAATCACATTACCTATGTTTAGTTAACTAGGTTTCTATCCGCTAATCCTTACCTCTAACGCGCGTTAAAAGATCTTAAAAAGAGATTACTATAGGAATGCATATTATCTATCCTAGGGTCCCTTAGACCCTAACTTAAAAGCAAAAATGCTAGTTCTCTCCTAGCGCTATTACGCTCTTATTACCTATTAG
The DNA here is from genome assembly GCA_023658505.1 of Epichloe gansuensis. Lineage (NCBI taxonomy): Eukaryota > Fungi > Ascomycota > Sordariomycetes > Hypocreales > Clavicipitaceae > Epichloe > Epichloe gansuensis. The sequence goes on from CP098283.1 coordinate 730,084, forward strand.
ACTACTTTTCTATAAGAAGCCTAATTTAACCTAGCCCTTATCTAGTCCTCTCTTAGACCCCCTCTAGTATTATCCTTTACTACTCTAAACATAACTAGGAATAAAGTAATTCTATATAACTATAGTAATCCCTTAACTAGCTATAGTATAGGGAATTAAATATAATAAGTTATAGGCATTCTATTCTAATAAAACCACTAGATTATAAGCGGCCTAGCCGCTATTTATTAAGAACTTTATAGTAATAGCACTCCTAGTAGGACCCCTAGGGTTTATCTAGTATATCCTATATTATTAAAGCTAGTAATATTTCTCCTTCTTACTAATAGCGTAAGCGCTATGCCTAGAACGCAAGCAGTGGTTATAATAAATCCTATTATACTTACTATACGCCCTATAACCCTTAAGATTCCCTCTCCTATTAAATAAGTTAGGCCTATAAGTTAACCCTTTAGAACCCCTATTAGACCTTAACTAGGTTCTACTAGCCCTAAAACTTACATAATATTCCTCCTAGTAGTAAGGTATAAAACCTTATTATAAACTATAGTAGTAGGGAGAAGGGTAAAGATATATATATTAATTACGCTAGCTAGCTCTATGTAGGGCTAGTACTAGTACTCCTGCTGCTTCGTTAAAAGGAAAACCCTTAAATAGGAAGAAAAACCCCTTATGTCTATGTTTAGGCTAACGCTAACCCTACACTAGGCCTGCGTTATATTATATATAGCCTATTATAAGTGTTTATTACTAGCTTATACTAGCCTTATCCTAATAAGAAGAAAAGAAAAGAAAGAAAGAAAGAAAATCTTAGGTTTTAAGCCTTACCTAGCTCTATCCTAGGTTTACTCTAGCACTACTCTAGGCCTCTTATACTATCTTATAGTATACTAGATTTAGTTTTATAGTAGTAATTTACTTCTCTTTTACTTTTTAGCTAGCTCTTTTATAGCCTTACTTTTTAGCCTTCTCTAGCCTAGGTCTAGCTTATTAGTCTAAGGAAGTTAGAGTACCTAATATTATTTATCTTCTATAGTAAGGGTATAGGTTTAGTTTAATTCCTAGCTATTTCTAGGCCTAGGTCTCCTAGGTATTATTTAACTAGATTTTTATCTTATATTCTTCTTTCTTTATTAATATCTATAATTTAGCCCCCTCCCCTATATAAGTATAAGAAGGGTTCCTTCCCCTAGAGAGGTTTTCCTTTTTCTCTTTTTTATTAAACTTCCTATAGGTTCTTTTCTTTCTTAAAGCTACCTAAGGCACTCCTAGGCTAGTATTAGCCTAAATACTAATATTACTATAGATCTATTAAGTTATTTAATAAAATAGCACTAGTAGCTATAAGTACTCCTATATCCTATACTATTCTAGCTTTAATTTACCTAGGAAACTCCTAAGAATAAGCATTACCCTTAGAAGTTATTAACTAAGAAGTAACTTAAGTAAGCTATAGCTAAAGATCTTAAGGTATAATCCTTACTACCCTTATACTAAGTTTACTCTAAGTTTAATCTATAATAATTAAGGGATCCCTATAGGATTTAATATATTTCCTATAAGTCTTAGTTTATTAACTATTCTAGGTATTAATACTATAATATTACTAGTAAGTTAGCTCTATTCTAGTTTAGAGATAAGGCTAACTATTTTATATAGGGCTTATTACTAATACCTATTTTAATTATTAGGTTTAAAACTATAATTACTTAAAGGTAAGTAGCTAGTACCTCTCTACTAGGCCTAGTCTAGTGCTAACCTACTCCTAGCCTAATTTAACTAAGTAGTAAAATAAGTACTAGTAATTAGTTAAGGTCTAGGTAGATATTATTACTAGGGGTAGTGTAAGTACTTCTTTATTAGTCCTTTACTAGTTCTATTCTAGGTCTAACTACTCTTTAAGTCCTAGATAATTATTAAGATTATATAAAGAAGCTTTATACTAGTAATTAAAGTAAGAAAAGAGAAGTGCCTTTATAGTAAGCTTAGGCTAGGCTAGTGCTAAAGAGGATTAATATAATAAGCTAATATTTTAGTTATAGTGCTTAGATACCTATATAATAAAGATAAACTATCTCCTAGCTATAGCCTTACTTACTAAGGGGTAGGCTAAGGTAATAAAAAGGCTATTCTAGTTCTAGAGAAGGAGTAGGTTAATAAGCTAGCTATAGCTTAGGGAAGGGTTAGGAGTAGGTTAGTAGGCTTATAATACTAGGTATTTATAGTTTAATATTAATCTAATAATAGTTCTAGAATTAGTAAGTCTATATCTAGCCTACTACTAGTTCTATACTATATAAACTTACTCTTTCTCTTAGTTATTAGCTATATCTATATTCTAGTTATTAGTCCTAGCGCACTAGAAGCGCCCTAGCTTTAGCTCCTTCTCTTTACTATATATATTAGCTACTAGTTCTTATACTAATAAGTAGTATTAGAGTTATTTTATACTAAGGAACTATTTAGCTATAGCTCTTACCTTTAGGGAGTAGTTTAGGGCTAGCCTTACCTCTTATATATCTCTAGGCTAGCGTAATTAGGGGCATTAGTAATTATACTTAGGGTAATTAACTATAATATAATATTAGTCTTTAACTACTTTACTATAGCTATATAGTGGTAAGTTTACCCTAGGGATGCCTCTCTAGAAGAGAAACTTATTAAGACTAATCTTTCCTATATATAGTTAGACTATAGTTAAGAAGATATGCTTTTCTAGGCCTATATAAAATCTTTAGATTTCCTTTAGGTTATAAGTTAGTAGTTAGTCCTTAGTTAGTTCTCTTATAAGCCTATGCTACCCTAGGCATTCCCTATTATACTATTTATTCTAGCGTTATCTTTATTCCTTATATAGCTTTACTACTAGCTTATTATTTATAAGGGGGTCTTTATCTATAGCGTAGTACTATCTATACTAAATCTATAGTAATTTAGATTATTATAGCTATTTTACTCTTTATAATTCTCTCTTTAAACTTCTGTTTTATCTTATTTAGGTATAGATCTAGGGAGGGATATAAGTCTTAACCTCTAGTTAGGTAATAGGTATAGCCTTAAACGCGCTAGCTATAATTTAGAGATAGGTTAATTAGTCTATTATAAAGCTTTTAACTATTCCTCTTAGTTTTCCTCCCTTCTTTATTAGGATATAGTAAGCGCTTACCTTATAGGTAAGGATAGGTTAGACTACCTATATATATAGGAGTTAGGTATCTTTAAAGCTATAACCCTAGGCTAATACTACTAGTAAGGAGAGTGTAAGCTACTACTAGGCTAGTTTACCTTTTAGGATATTCTTATAAGCACTTTAATTAAGTTTCTTATTAACCTAAACTCTAAGAAACCTATATAACTTTATAAGCGCTATCTCCTTTATACTAAGTTAGACTCTAGCCTATAGTAGTTAGTATACTTTACTAAAGTATATAAGTTTAGTCTTTACTAGGTTAAACTTTACTCCTACTTCTTTTACCTATTTTTACACACTTTTACGTAGCTTTAAGCCTTTTCTAGGTCTATATAGTGTTTTTCTAAATACCACTATGTTTATATTATCTATAAATCCTATTACCACTATGCCTAGGATAGCTCTAAGGCATATATAGAGCTTTGCTAAGTAGAGTAAAAAGAGGATTAGTAAGAGGGTAAGCCTTGCGGGGTGCTTGCCTTTATCTGGAAGGGTCTTGAGAGTTTGCCATCGAAGCTAAGCCGGCTCGTTCTATAAGGGTAAAGATAAGTATAAGGATATACCCTTATATTCTAATATATAAGTAGGAGTAAAAAGCAAAAAGGGTGTAACCTAGGTCCTATATATAATCTCCTTTTAAGGATAAGTTTTATTAAATTAAACTAGTTTATTATTATAGTATATATCCCCTATTCCTTTTAAACTTATCTAGTGCTTATATATCCCTTATATTTTCTACTAGTTCCTATATTAGTTATGTATATCCTACTTACTTTATAAGAGCATTCTAGTTCCCTCCCTTACCTAGTGCGTTTTAGGCTACTAGAATTCTTTTTATATAGTATTCCTTTATAAGTTTAGGGTTATCCTCTACTAGAACCTATTCTAGGCCTAGCTAGAGTCCTATAACTATTAGCTTAGGAGAGGGTCTATTACTACTTATTTAATAAGATCTATATAGAAAACTAGATATATGCCCTTTAGGATATTAAGTTAAATAGTAAGCGAAGTTAGGACTTTAACTATAGTATATTTAGCTACTACCTAGTTAAGTTTATATAAGGGCTAATTAGTTTTAATGTTCCTAAGTAATAACTATACTTTATCCCTTATATAAAATTATTTTACTAGACATTATAAAGCTATAGAGGTATCTTATTATTATTATTATATATATGTAATAAAACCTTTGATACTTCTTCCGCACCAATCTAAAGGTCCGGAATCGCCTCTAAAATATAAACCACATTGATATTCGAATTCCTTACCTCCGTTTACCCCCTCCTACGATATCACATCACAATAGAGCTAGAGGCAGGTATAAGGGTAAGATGCTAATAGTAATTAACGCTAGAGAAAGGGAGCTAGCATAGAGCTACTACTACCTAAACGTAGGAATAGGGTAATTTAATGCCTATAGACATAAGGATAACCTAATAATAGATTAGATATAATTTAAGTACCTAGATAACATAAAATTCTATAATAAGATTACTAGCCTTATCCCTAGTAATAAAGTCTCCTAAGTTTAGAGCATTATAAAGGCTATAGCTTACTAGGCAGTAAACCACGCCTACGCTAAAATAAGAGCTATAAATAATAATAGTAGTAATAATAATAATAATATTTACATTACTAAAGAAGCCCTTAAAGTAGCCCTTAAGGAGGCTATTAGGGAAGAAGCTAAAGGAACTAATATATTAACCTAGGCAAGCATTATAGCTAGACTAGCACTAAGAAGGCTAAATAATAAAACCCCTCCCTTATAGGTCCTAGGTAAATAATATAGAGAAGTACTTATTAAAGGTAATATAATTTAGGAAACGCTCTAATCCTAAGGCGCTAAAGATATAATAACTATAGTAAACAAAGCTACTAGCTAAACTATAGCTATAGTAGCTAGAAGACTCCCTAGTAAGGATATAATTATTACCTTTAAAGGAAACATAGCCTAATATAAAGAGGACTAAAAATAGATTACTAAAGCATTTAGACTAGAAGTGGCCCTTTACTACTATATACTTAGCGTTATAGTTAAGGGATTCCTAATAAAGCATATATCTATTAAGAACCTTATAACTAAGATTAGAAAAGCGAATAAAGTAAACGTAATTAAGGTAATTATAAGGCACCCCTAAGTAGAAAACATATAGTGCACTACCCTAATCCTAGGACTAGTAGAAGTAAAAACACTAATAAGATATGCTAAGATAGAATAGTCTTTAAAGTAAAGCTATTCTAAACTAAACTATATAATAAAACCCTATAACCCTAATAATACTATAACTACTTCTAAACTAGCTATATTATAAAGTTCTATAAGGTAGCCCTAAGGTATAGTAGGTATAGAGCTAGCTAATATAAGGAAGGAGAAATATTATACCTAATAATTAGCAAATAACTAAAGGAAAACTATATCTTATATTCTAGCCTATACTTAGCGTAGTTAAGGGACTGCCTTATCCTAAAAAGAAGTAAAACATAGTAAAGGTAGGATATCTAGAATAACTATTAAGATTTACTAGTAACTCCCTAGATAGAAGCCTAACACTGCCTTATAAGAGAATAGGCATAGCTATAAAACCTATTATTATAATAGGTAGGAAAAGGAATACCCTATAAATATAGAGAGAAGTGCTAAATAGCCTAGGGTAAGGAGTATTATATAATATATATCTTAAAACAAGGCTAGAATAGAGCTAGTATAAGATAGCAAAGACCTACCACTCCCTTAATTAATATAGTAATATTATAAGTTCTCTTTTAGAATATAAATAAGAAGGATAGCCTAATACATATAGCGCTCTAACACTAAACTAACATAGAAATAATAGTAATCTAAGAGTAGGAATATATAAGGCACCTATAGCCCTTAGCACTAGGCCTTACCTAATTCTAACTAGTATACTATAAGGGATAGAATATAGTATATATAAATAAGAAGTATAATATAGGGTTATAAATAGCCTAGGGAGGACCTAACTAGTTACTAGTAAAGATAAAAGGTATAAATATTTACTCCTTTACTTAGAAGAATATATAAATAACTAGAATATACCTATTTATACTTTTAACGTAGAAAAGCCTTATAGCTAAAGCGTTTTTATAGGAGACTTTAACTAAAAACACTCCCTCTAGGATAGCTTAGATAAAATAACTAGAGAAGCAAAGGAACTACTAGACCTTATAAGCTAGTAAAGGCTTAGTCTAGTAATACCCTAAGGAAACCTATAAGATAATATAGAGAAGATAGAGATAGTACTATAGATCTAGCATAGGTAACCCTAGATATCTAAGTCTACTATAATAGCATAGAAGACCTTATAGGCTTTAACTATATTCTATAGCTAATTAGTATCTTTACTAAGGAGTAAGAAGGCGCCTTACCTACCCTTAAACACACTTAGACTATAATAAATAAACTATAGGTAAAGGTAAAAGTAATAGTATAACTCTAAGTAAAAACATACTAGACCTAAAAGATAAGGAAGGAATTAATATATATATAACGTAGCTTATTATAAACCTCTAATAGATAGCAGAACTAGTAGCCCTATAGAAGCGCTAAGGACTCCCTAGCCTAAAGGCATAGTGGTTAAGGAGAATAAAAGAGGTAGTTACTAAAGCTAGATAAGCTAAGAGATAATAAAGGCGCTAGAAAACTAAAGTAAACTAGTAAGCCTTCTCTAAGGCAAATAATAACTAGGAATAGATAGTTAAGGAAGAAAAAGGAATATATAAAGAGAAGCCTTATAAAAAGCTAATATATAGGAAAAGGACAGAGGAGTTTAAAGACTAGAGAGATAGGCCTAGCTCTAAAGCTAGGCTCCCTAGAGCTCCTAGACTCCTAAACCTAGAAAGAACTAATAATAACCCTAACCTAGCTATTACTTATAAGGATAAGGTAAGTATACTTACATAAAGGTTCTTCCCTAAACCTATAGCAAACCTCTCTTATATCCTAGACCTCTCCTTCCTAAAGCTTAATAATATACTAGTCCTAGATAAAAATGGTTTAGAGCAAGAGATATTAGAAATATCCTATTAGATATAGCTAGCTAAAAAGCCCTAGGAGATAATAAACTCCTAGCAGGCCTTATTAAGGCCTATAATAAGCTAGCTAAAGAAGCTATAGTATGCTTACTAAATGCTATCCTTAAAGTAGGATATTTCCTAGCCTAGTTTTAAATAGTATAAGTAGTAGTAATTAGGAAGCTAGGAAAAACCACTAAGGAGATAAGAAGGGCTAATGTATAAAGACTTATCTTACTACTAAATATAGTAGGAAAGATTATAGAAGCAGTAATTATAAGGTAGCTTATAGCCTTTACTAAGGCTAAGGGCTTTCTCCTAAGCTATAAATAGGAAATAGGGTAAATAGATTAATAGAAACTATAATTAGAGTCCTTATAGAATATATAAGAGAGGCTTAGGGTAGGGGTAGCATTGCCTTATTAGCATAGATAGATATCTTATCTATATTTAACAGAGTTAGCTACCTATATTTAATTTACATTTTAATCTAAATAGGCATACTATACTAGCTAATAGCTATAATATATAGCTTCCTTATAGATAGAATAAGCTAGCTTAGCTTTAATAGTAAACTCTTAAGACCCTTCTAGATAAAGGTAAGCACCCTATAAGGCTTACCCTCTTACTAATTCTCTTTTTACTTTACTTAGTAAAGCTCTATATATACCTCTAAGCTATCCTAGGCATAGTAGTAATAGGATTTATAAATAATATAAACATAGTAGTGTTTAGAAAAACACTATATAAACCTAGAAAAGGCTTAAAGCTATATAAAAAGTATATAAAAAATAGGTAAAAGAAGTAAGAGTAAAGTTTAACCTAGTAAAGACTAAACTTATATACTTTAGTAAAGTATATAAACCCTTATAGGCTAGGGTATAACTTAGTGTAAAGGAGATAGTGCCTATAGAGTTATATAGGTTCCTTAGAGTCTAGGTTAATAGAAAACTTAATTAAAGTACTTATAAGAATATCCTAAAAAGGTAAACTAGCCTAGTAATAGCTTACACTCTCTTTACTAGTAGTGTTAGCCTAGGGTTATAGCTTTAAAGATACCTAACTCCTATATATATAAGTAGTCTAGCCTATCCTTACCTATAGAGTAAGTGCTTACTATACCCTAACTAAGAAGGGTAGAAAGCTAAGAGAAGTAGCTAAAAGCTTTATAGTAGAATAATTAGCTTACCTCTAAATTATAGCTAGTATGTTTAAGGCTATACCTATTACCTAACTAGAGGTTAAGACTTATATCCTCTCCTAGATCTATACCTAAATAAGATAAAATAGAAGTTTAAAGAGAGAATTATAGAGAGTGAAATAGCTATAATAATCTAAGCTATTACTAACTTAGTATAGTTAGTATTATGCTATAGATAGAGACCTCCCCTAGGAGTAATAAACTAGTGGTAGAACTATATAAGGAATAGAGATAATACTAGGATAAATAGCATAGTAAGGAATGCCTAGGATAGCATAGGCTTATAAGAGAGCTAACTAAGGATTAACTACTAACTTATAACCTAAAGGAAATCTAAATATTTTACACTAGCCTAAAAAGTATATCTCCTTAACTATAGTCTAACTATATATAGGAAAGATTAGTCTTAATAAGTTCCTCTTCTAGAGAGGCATTCCTAGGGTAAACTTACTACTATATAGCTATAGTAAAGTAGTTAAGGACTAATATTATATTATAGTAAACTACCTAAATATAATTACTAATACCCTAAATACGCTAGCCTAGAGATATATAGGAGGTAAGGCTAGCCCTAAACTATTCCCTAAAGGTAAGAGTAATAGCTAAATAGTTCCTTAGTATAAAATAACTCTAATATTACTTATTAGCATAAGAACTAGTAGCTAATATATATAGTAGGAGGAGGAGCTAGAGCTAGAGCGCTTTTAGTATACTAGGACTAATAGCTAGGATATGGATATAGTAAATAACTAGGGAGAGATATAAGATTATATAGTTTAGAGCTAGTAGTAAGCTAGCTAAAGAATTATAATTCTAGAACTATTATTAGATTAATCTTAAATATATAACGCTAGGTATTATAAACCCTACTAGTCTACCCCTACCCTTTACTAAGCTATTTTTACCTAATTAATTACTCCTTCTCTAGGACTAGAATTACCCCTTTATTACCTTAGCCTACCCCTTAGCAGGTAGGGCTATAGCTAGGAAATAGTTTATCTCCGCTATGTAGGTATCTAGGCACTATAACTAAAATATTAGCTTATTATATTAATCCCCCTAGTACTAGCCTAGCCTAGGCTTACTATAAAAGCACTTCTCTTTTTCTTACTCTAATTACTAGCGTAAAGCTTTTTATATAATCTTAATAATTATCTAGGACCTAGAGAGTAGTTAGACCTAGAATAGAACTAGTAAAGGACTAATAGAGAAGCACTTATATTACCCCTAGTAATAATATTTACCTAAACCTTAACTAACTACTAGTGCTTATTTTACTACCTAGTTAAATTAGGCTAGGAGTAGGTTAGCGCTAGACTAGGCCTAGGTAAGGAGCGCTAGCTACTTACCTTTAAGTAACTATAGTTTTAAACCTAATAATTAAAATAGGCATTAGTAGTAAGCCCTATATAAAATAGTTAGCTTTACCTCTAAACTAAAATAGAGTTAACTTACTAGTAATATTATAGTATTAATACCTAGGATAGTTAATAAACTAAGACTTATAGGAAATATATTAGATCCTATAGGGATCCCCTAATTACTATAGATTAAACTTAGAGTAAACTTAGTATAGGGGTAATAAGGGTTATACCTTAAGATCTTTAGCTATAGCTTACTTAAGTTACTTCTTAGTTAATAACTTCTAAGGGTAGCGCCTATTCTTAGGAGTTTCCTAAGCGGATTAGAGCTAGAATAGCATAGGATATAGGAGTACTTATAGTTACTAGTGCTATTTTATTAAATAACTTAATAGATTTATAGTAATGTTAGCATTTTAGCTAATACTAGCCTAGGAGTGCCTTAGGTAGCTCTAAGGAAAAAAAGAACTTATAGGAAGTTTAATAAAAAAGAGAAAAGAAGGAAAACCTCTCTAGGGGAAGGAACCCTTCTTATACTTATATAGGGAGGGGGCTAAATTATAAATATTAATAAAGAAAGAAGAATATAAGATAAAAATCTAGTTAGTTAATGCCTAAGAGACCTAGGCCTAGAAATAGCTAGGAATTAAACTAAACCTATACCCTTACTATAAAAGATAAATAATATTAGGTACTCTAACTTCCCTAGACTAATAAGCTAGACCTAGGCTAGAGAGGGCTAAAAAGTAAGGCTATAGAAAAGCTAGCTAAAAAGTAAAAGAGAAGTGAATTACTACTGTAAAACTAAATCTAGTACACTATAAGATAGTATAATAGGCCTAGAGCAGTGCTAGAGCAGACCTAGGATAGAGCTAGGTAGGGTTTAGAACCTAGGATTTCCCTTTTCTCCTTCTTTTCTTTTTCTCTTATTAGGATAAGGCTAGCGTAAGCTAGTAATAAACACCTATAATAGGCCACACACAACGCGACGCAGGCCTAGTTTAGGGTTAGCGTTAGCCTAAACATAGAAGTAAGGGGTTTTTCTTCCTATTTAAGGGTTTTCCTTTTAACGAAGCAGCAGGAGTACTAGTACTAGCCCTACATAGAGCTAGCTAGCGTAAATAATATATATATATATATATATGTAATAAACCTTTAATACTTTTTCCGCACCGATCTAAAGGTCCAGAATCGCCTCTAAAATACAAACCACGTTAATATTCAAATTCCTTACCTTTATTTACCCCCTCCTATAATATTACATTATAATAGAGCTAGAGGTAGGTATAAGGGTAAGATACTAATAGTAATTAACGCTAGAGAAAGGGGGCTAGTATAGAGCTACTACTACTTAAACATAAGAATAAGGTAATTTAATACCTATATATATTTATATTATTTACGCTAGCTAGCTCTATGTAGGGCTAGTACTAGTACTCCTGCTGCTTCGTCAAAGGAAAACCCTTAAATGGGAAGAAAAACCCTTGCTTCTATGTTCGGGCCGAAATTTAATACCTATAGACATAAGAATAACCTAATAATAGATTAGATATAATTTAAGCATTTAGATAACATAAAATTCTATAATAAGATTACTAGCCTTATCCCTAGTAATAAAGTCTTATAAGTTTAGAGCATTATAAAGGCTATAGCCCGCTAGGTAGCGAACTATACCTATACTAAAATAAGAGCTATAAATAATAATAATAATAATATTCACACTACTAAAGAAGCCCTTAAAGTAGCCCTTAAGGAGGCTATTAAAGAAGAAGTAAAAGAAACTAATATACTAACATAGGTAAGCATTATAGCTAGACTAGTACTAAGAAAACTAAATAATAAAACCTGTTCCCTATAGGTCCTAGGAAGATAATATAGAAAAGTACTTATTAAAGGTAATATAATCTAGGAAACGCTTTAATCTTAAGGCACTAAAGATATAATAATAGTAGTAAATAGGGCTACTAGCTAAACTATAGCTATAGCTACTAAAAAGACTCCCTAGTAAAGATATAATTATTACCTTTAAAGGAAACGCTACCTAATATAAAGAAGACTAAAAATAGATTACTAAAGCATTTAGACTAGAAGTAACCCTTTACTACTATATACTTAGCGTTATAGTTAAGGAATTCCTAATAAAGTATATATCTATTAAAAACCTAGTAGCTAAGATTAAAAAAGCAAATAAAGTAAATATAATTAAGGTAACTATAAAGCACCCTAAGTAGAAAATATATAATACACTACCTTAATCCTAGGACTAGTAAAAGTAAAAGACACTAATAAGATATACTAAGATAGAATAGTCTTTAAAGTAAAGCTATTCTAAACTAAACTATATATATATATTAATTACGCTAGCTAGCTCTATGTAGGGCTAGTACTAGTACTCCTACTGCTTTATTAAAAGGAAAACCCTTAAAAGGGAAGAAAAACCCTTATATCTATGTTTAGGCTAACGCTAACCCTACACTAGGCCTATGTTACATTATGTATAGCCTATTATAGGTATTTAATACTAGCTTACGCTAGCCTTATCCTAATAAGAAGAAAAGAAAAGAAAGAAAGAAGGAAAATCCTAGGTTTAAAGCCTTACCTAGCTCTATCCTAGGTTTACTCTAGCATTACTCTAGGCCTCTTATACTATCTTATAGTATACTAGATTTAGTTTTATAGTAATAATTTACTTCTCTTTTACTTTTTAGCTAGCTCTTTTATAGCCTTACTTTTTAGCCTTCTCTAGTTTAGGTCTAGCTTATTAGTCTAAGGAAGTTAAAGTACCTAGTAATATTTATCTTTTATAGTAAGGGTATAGGTTTAGTTTAATTCCTAGCTATTTCTAGGCCTAGGTCTCTTAGGTATTATCTAACTAGATTTTTATCTTATATTCTTCTTTCTTTATTAATATTTATAATTTAGCCCCTCCCTTCCTATATAAGTATAAGAAGAGTTTCTCCCCTAGAGAGATCTTCCTTCTTTTCTCTTTTTATTAAACTTCCTATAGGTTCTTTTCTTCCTTAGAGCTATTTAAGGCACCTCTAGGCTAGTATTAGCCTAAATGCTAATAATTACTATAGATTAGTTAAATTTTCTAATAAAATAGCACTAGTAGCTATAAGTACTCCTATATCCTATGCTTTTCTAGCTCTAATTTACCTAGGAAACTCCTAAGAATAAGCACTACCCTTAGAAGTTATTAACTAAGAAGTAACTTAAGTAAGCTATAGCTAAAGATCTTAAGGTATAATCTTTACTACTCTTACACTAAGTTTACTCTAATTCTAATCTATAGTAGTTAAGGGATCCCTATAGGATCTAATATATTTCCTATAAGTCTTAGTCTATTAACTATCCTAGGTATTAATACTATAATATTACTAGTAAGTTAGCTCTATTCTAGTTTAGGGGTAAGGCTAACTATTTTACATAGGGCTTATTACTAATGCTTATTTTAATTATTAGGTCTAAAACTATAGTTACTTAAAGGTAGCTAGCGCCTCTTTCCTAGGCCTAGTCTAGCACTAACCTAATCCTAGCCTAATTTAACTAGGTAGTAGAATAAGCACTAGTGGTTAGTTAAGGTCTAGGCAAACATTATTACTAGGGGTAATATAAGTGCTTCTCTATTAGTTCTCTACTAGTTCTATTCTAGGTCTAATTACGCTCTAAGTCCTAGATAATTATTAAGATTATATAAAGAAGCTTTATACTAGTAATTAGAGTAAGAAAAGAGAAGTACCTTTATAATAAGCCTAGGCTAGGCTAGTGCTAGAGGGGATTAATATAATAAGCTTATATTTTAGTTATAGCGCCTAAATACCTATATAGTAAAGATAAACTATCTCCTAGCTATAGCTTTACTTACTAAGGGTAGGCTAAGGTAATAGAGAGGGCTATTCTAGTTCTAGAGAAGGAGTAGGTTAGTAAGCTAGTTATAGCTTAGGGAAGGGTTAAGGGTAGGTTAATAGGGTTATAATACTAGGCATTTATAGTTAATATTAATCTAATAATAGTTCTAGAATTAATAAGTCTATATCTAGCTTACTACTAGTTCTATACTATATAAACTTGCTTTTCCTTCTAGTTATTAGCTATGCCTATATTCTAGTTATTAGTCCTAGTGCACTAGAAGCGCCTAGCTCTAGCTCCTTCTCTTTACTATATATATTAGCTACTAGTTCTTATGCTAATAAGTAGTATTAAAGTTATTTTATACTAAGGAACTATTTAGCTATAGCTCTTACCTTTAGGGGGTAGTTTAGAGCTAGCCTTATCTCCTATATATCTCTAGGCTAGTGTAATTAGGGGCGTTAGTAATTATATTTAGGGTAGTTAACTATAATATAATATTAGTCTTTAACTACTTTACTATAGCTATATAGTAGTAAGTTTACCCTAGGAATACCTCTTTAGAAAAGGAACTTATTAAGACTAATCTTTCCTATATATAGTTAGACTATAGTTAAGGAGATATGCTTTTCTAGGCCTATATAAAATCTTTAGATTTCCTTTAGGTTATAAGTTAGTAATTAGTTCTTAGTTAGTTCTCTTATAAGCCTATACTACCCTAGGCATTCCTTAATATACTATTTATCTTAATATTATCTCTATTCCTTATATAGTTTTACTACTAGCTTATTATTCCTAGGAGAGGTCTCTATCTATAATATAATACTATTTATACTAAGTTAGTAGTAGCTTAGATTATTATAGCTATTTTACTCTTTATAATTCTCTCTTTAAACTTCTATTTTATCTTATTTAGGTATAGATCTAAGGGAGGGATATAAGTCTTAACCTTTAGTTAGGTAATAGGTATAGCTTTAAATATACTAGCTATAATTTAAAGGTAAGTTAATTAGTTTATTATAAAGCTTTTAACTACTCCTCTTAGTTTTCTACCCTTCTTAGTTAGGGTATAGTAAGCGCTTACCCTATAGGTAAGGATAGGCTAAACTACTTATATATATAGGAGTTAGTTATCTCTAAAGCTATAACCCTAGGCTAATACTACTAGTAAGGAGAGTATAAGCTATTACTAAGCTAGTTTACCTTTTAGGATATTCTTATAAGTACTCTAATTAAGTTTCCTATTAACCTAAACTTTAAGAAACCTATATAACTTTATAAGTACTATCTCTTTTATACTAATTTAAACTCTAGCCTATAGGGATTAGTATACTTTACTAAAGTATATAAGTTTAGTCTTTACTATATTAAACTTTACTCTTACTTTTTACCTATTTTTATATACTTTTTATATAGCTTTAAGCCTTTTCTAGGTTTATATAGTATTCTTTCTAAATATTACTATATTTATATTATTTATAAATCCTATTACTACTATACCTAGGATAGCTTAAAGATATATCTAAAGCTTTACTAAGTAAAGTAAGAAGAGGATTAGTAAGAGAAGTAAGCCTTATAGGGTTCTTACCTTTATCTAGAAGGGTCTTAAGAGTTTACTATTAAAGCTAAGCTAGCTTATTCTATCTATAAGGAAGCTATATATTATAGCTATTACCTAGTATAGTATACCTATTTAGATTAAAATATAGATTAGGTATAGGTAGCTAACTCTATTAAAAGCTAATAAGATATCTATCTATACTAATAAGGTAATATTACCTTTACCCTAGGCCTCTTTTATATATTCTATAAGGACTTTAATTATAGTTTTTATTAACCTATTTACCCTATTTCTTATTTATAGCTTAGGAGAAGGCCCTTAGCTTTAGTAAAGGCTATATATATATATTATTTACGCTAGCTAGCTCTATGTAGGGCTAGTACTAGTACTCCTGCTGCTTCGTCAAAAGGGAAAACCCTTAAATGGGAAGAAAACCCCTTGCATCTATGTTCGGGCCGACGCCGACCCTGTACCGGGCCTGCGTCGCGTTGTGTGTGGCCTATCGTAGGTGTTTGTTGCCAGCTTAGTAAAGGCTATAAGCTACCTTATAATTACTACTTCTATAATCTTTTTACTATATTTAGTAGTAAGATAGGTCTTTATATATTAGCCTTTCTTATCTCCTTAGTGGTTTTTCCTAGCTTTTTAATTACTACTATATATATAGTTTAGAACTAGGCTAGGAAATATCTTACTTTAAGAATAGTATTTAGTAAGTATACTATAGCTTCTTTAGCTAGCTTATTATAAGCCTTAATAAGGCCTACTAGGAGTTTATTATCTCCTAGGGCTTTCTAGCTAGCTATATCTAATAGGATATTTCTAATATCCCTTACTCTAAACTATTCTTTATCTAGGACTAGTGTATTATTAAGCTTTAGAAAGGAGAGGTTTAGGATATAAGAGAGGTTTACTATAGGTTTAGGGAAGAACCTTTATATAAGTATACTTACCTTATCCTTATAGGTAATAGCTAGGTTAGGGTTATTATTAGTTCTTTTTAGGTCTAGGAGTCTAGGGAGCTCTAGGGGGCTTAGCTTTAGAGCTAGGCCTATCTCTCTAGTCTTTAAACTCCTCTATCCTTTTCCTATATATTAGCTTTTTATAAGGCTTCTCTTTATATATTCCTTTTCTCTTCCCTAACTATTTATTCCTAGTTATTATTTACCTTAGAGAAGGCTTACTATTTTACTTTAGTCTTTTAGTGCCTCTATTATCTCTTAGCTTATCTAGCTTTAGTAACTACCTTTTTATTCTCCTTAACCACTATACCTTTAGGCTAGGGAGTCCTTAGCGCTTCTATAAGGCTACTAATTCTACTATCTATTAGAGGTTTATAATAAGCTATATTATATATATATTAATTCCTTTCTTATCTCTTAGGTTTAGTATATTTTTACTTAGAGTTATACTACTACTTTTACCTTTACCTATAGTTTATTTATTATAGACTAGGTATATTTAAGGGTAAGTAAGGCGCTTTCTTACTCCTTAGTAAAGATACTAATTAGCTATAGAATATAGTTAAAGCCTATAAGGTCTTTTATACTATTATAGTAGACTTAAATATCTAGAGTTACCTATGCTAAATCTATAGTATTATCTCTATCTTCTCTATATTATCTTATAGGTTTTCCTTAGGGTATTACTAAACTAAGCCTTTACTAGCTTATAAGGTCTAGTAGTTCCTTTACTTCTCTAGTTATTCTATTTAGGCTATCCTAGAGGGGGTGTTTTTAGTTAAAGTCTCTTATAATAATACTTTAGCTATAGGGCTCTTTACGTTAAAAGTACAAATAGGTATATTCTAGTTATCTATATATCCTTCTAAGTAAAGAGAGTAAATATTTATGCCTTTTATCTCTACTAGTAACTAGTTAAGTCCTCCCTAGGCTATTTATAACCCTATATTATACTTCTTATTTATATATACTATATTTTATTCTTTATAGTATACTAGTTAGAATTAGGTAAGGCCTAGTACTAAGGGCTATAGGTATCTTATATATTCTTACTCTTAAATTACTATTATATTTATATTAGTTTAGTGTTAGAGTGCTATGTGTATTAAGCTATCCTTCTTATTTATATTCTAAAAGAGAACTTATAATATTACTATATTAATTAAGAAGGTAGTAAGTCTTTACTATCTTATGCTAGTTTTATTCTAGCTTTATTCTAAGATATATATTATATAATGCTCCTTACCCTAGGCTATTTAGCGCTTCTCTTTATATTTATAAGGTATTTCCTTTTCTACTTACTATAATAATAGGTTTTATAGCTATACTAGTTCTCTCTTAGGGTAGTATTAGGCTTTTATCTAGGGAGTTATTAGTAAATTATAATAGTTACTCTAGGTAGCTTACTTTTATTATATTTTACTTCTCTTTTAGGATAGGATAGTCCCTTAATTACGCTAGGTATAAGCTAGAGTATAAGATATAGTTTTCCTTTAGTTATTTACTAATTATTAGGTATAATATTTCTCCTTCTTTATATTAGCTAGCTTTATACTTACTATACCTTAGGGCTACCTTATAGAACTTTATAATATAACTAGTTTAGAAGTAGTTATAGTATTATTAGGGTTATAGGGTTTTATTATATAGTTTAGTTTAGAATAGCTTTACTTTAAAGACTATTCTATCTTAGTATATCTTATTAGTGTTTTCTACTTCTGCTAGCCCTAGGATTAGGGTAGTGTATTATATGTTTTCTACTTAGGGGTATCTTATAATTACCTTAATTATATTTACTTTATTTACTTTTCTAATCTTAGCTATAAGGCTTTTAATAGATATATACTTTATTAGGAATCCCTTAACTATAACACTAAGTATATAGTAATAAAGGGCTACTTCTAGTCTAAATGCTTTAGTAATCTATTTTTAGTCTTCTCTATATTAGGTAGCGTTTCCTTTAAAGGTAATAATTATATCTCTAATAGGAGTCTTCTAGCTACTATAGCTATAGTTTAGCTAGTGGCTCTATTTACTATAGTTATTATGTCTTTAGTACCTTAGGATTAGAGTGTTTCCTAGATTATATTACCTTTAATAAGTACTTCTCTATATTATTTACCTAGGACTTATAAGGGGGTTTTATTATTTAGCCTTCTTAGTACTAGTCTAGCTATAACGCTTACCTAAGTTAGTGTATTAGTTCCTTTTACTTCTTCCTTAATAGCTTTCTTAAGGGCTACTTTAAGAGCTTCTTTAGTAGTGCGGATATTATTATTATTATTATTATTATTATTATTTATAGGTCTTATTTTAGCGCGGGCGTGGTTCGCTACCTAGCGGGCTATAGCCTTTATAATGCTCTAAACTTAGGAGACTTTATTACTAGGGATAAGGCTAGTAATCTTATTATAGAATTTCGTGTTATCTAGATATTTAAATTATATCTAGTCTATTATTAGGTTATCCTTATGTCTATAGGCATTAAATTACCCTAGTCCTACGTTTAGGTAGTGGTAGCTTTATGCTAGCCCCCTTTCTCTAGTGTTAATTACTATTAGTATCTTACCCCTATGCCTGCCTCTAGCTCTATTGCGATGTAATATCGTAGGAGAGGGTAAACAAAGGTAAGGAATTCGAATATTAATGTGGTTTGTATTTTAGAGGCGATTCCGGACCTTTAGATCAGTGCGGAAAAAGTATTAAAGGTTACGATTCTTTAATTATAACTATAATTAATTTAAATATAGAGATACTTATATATATTAAAGAGTATAAGGACTAAGAATAGTAGTTAATCTATATACTATTTAACTCCCTCTTCTAATACTATACACTAATTATAGTTAAGATTATCTAGCTAGGCTAGCTAGCCTTTATGCCCCTATATAAGCCTTTGCTTAAGGGCTACTTATTTTCTAATAAGTAAGTCTTAACCTCCTTATCCCTACTATCTATCTCTACCCTATAGGTATTAATACATACTCTTAGTTAGTAAGGTAAGAGTAAAGGGCACTCCTATATCTAGTAATCCTTTAAGCTATAGTATAAATAACACTTATTCTTATAATATTTAGTTATTTCCTTTGCTATAACCTACTTAGTATATCATAGTTTAGTTATCTTCCTTAGTCTACCCTTTTTCCTCTTTAGCTTCTTATATTTACTTACCTAAGTTCCTACTATATAAATACTTATTATTAGTGTATTACTATTATAATTAACTTAGGGAGCTAGTATCTTAACTAGAATAGGCATATAGTAAGACTAAAACTTTTCCTCTAAGGCATTAGCCTTAATATTAACTATAATACTATAGAATTAGCTAACTACTAATAAGTAGTCCTTATAGGCTACCCTTTACTAATACTATACTCCCTTATATACTTATTAAGTATATATTAAAGTTTTACTAGTTTTACCTTACCTACTTATAAGCTACCTTTTACTAGGAAAGCTTTTATTTAAAGTAAATAAAGAATAAAGTAAATGTTAGTATCACAGGTGCCTGACGTCAGGATCGTGGCCTAGGGAATAGGAATTTATCTTCTATTCTAGGCGTTGTAATCAATTAGTCATAAGTGTGTATTAGGGAGGAAAAGAGAGGCTTTTCCGGATCGTGAGAAGTGGCCACAAACGCGGTGCGTTTTATGGGTCATATAACTTGTGGGTCCTTGCCTAATCAGAAGGGCAGGCTAATAAGTTATATATAGGGCCACCTCTTGCGAGCGCGCGTTGCGCGCGCGCCCTTGTGGCCTAACCTTTTGCCAGGTAATTACGGCTGCGTGCCGTAATTAATATTATGCTTATTCTAACATTAGAACCTCTTTCTTTTTAATATAATTATTAACGCATAATATTAATCTAAGAAGGAAGATACAAGGGATTAAATAAATATGTTATATGAATAAAAGAACTAACAAAAGAAATAATAATAATAGTCCCCTTTCCTTCCCCTACGCGCTGCTAGCCTTAGATAACTAGCTTCTCTAATCGCTTATCCTTCTTTCTTATAGAAGGCTCCCTTTACCTTCCGCCCTTGCCTTTAACCAGTGTAACGTAATATTAGATTATATTACAAGGGAAGGTTACCTATAATCCCTTCCCTATCTAAAGGTATAATATTAGATTATCCCTCCCTATAGCCCTTTATTTAACTATAATATAATATTAAATTATATTCCTAGGGAAGATTACCTATAATTCTTCCCCTTCTAAAGGTATAATATTAGATTATACCTTCCTATACCCCCTTACGCTCCCTCCTCTTCTCCCTCCCTACTATAAAGACTTAGGAGGGCGCTCTCTTCTAAGGCTATAATTCCACGCCCCTTTCTAAAGACACAATTCCGTACCCCCTTCTAAAGATATAATTCCGCTGCCTCTAATCCCTTAGCCCGTACCTTACATAACCGTGCTATACTTAGGGCACCTTATCTAGTGCCTCTAGTGCTAGTTTTAGCGCGGGCTTAGGCGTAGGCTTTAGGGCTTTAGTTCCCTGCCTCTTTATAGGCAGTGCTAGGTCTAGGTAACCTATCCCTCTATCTAGATTATTACTATATTACCTGTAATAAACCTCTCTAGGGCTTTATTAGGTATTACCTTTATAAACGCATTAGCTAGGTTATCTTTGCTATTAATCTATCTAATCTTATAGAGCTTATAGCGTTTGTATAATTGCTAAAGGGCTATAATATTAATTATAAGCCGCTTCTCCTTTATAGTCCTAAGCTTAATAAGGCATTTATATAATAAGTATAAATCTATATAGACTATAATTAGGATCTCTAGGAGGTTTAATTAATCTATAATAATCTTTAATGTTATTATAATTACATAAGCTATATCTATGCCTACTACTATTCTATAGACCTCTAAAGTAAGCACACTTCTTATAACTCTCTTACTCTTTGTTAAGCTATAGTGTATAATATTACCTTATAGTGTAAACTTACTATCTTTATACTCCTTGTTAGCTAGGATAAGAACGTAGCCTAGTTATAAGGTAAGGTCTTTATTATTAGCAAATAATCCGTTAATAAATGTAAATAGCTTTACTCTTTTAAGGTTAAGGGGTATAAAGATTAATCCTTAATCTAGGTAGTCTATTTACTACTTAATATAGTAATTAAGTTCCTTAATATTCTTAGTTATTAGTTCTTAATATTATATAGTAACTAATAGATTAAAGCTTACCTTAGGTTAGTAGATTAAAGCAATGTAGGTACCCTAGGCCCTTTATTCCACGTACTTCTTTTCTAGCTCTTCTAGCGGGATTAACTATAGCTTATTACTTTACCCTTTTTACCGTATTTTAATAGTATTATTAGTTAGTTAAATAATTCCACCGTTAAATACAAGGGGGTTATTAGGCTTAATAAACTGCTTTGGTTTTATAGCGAATTTAGCGGCGGCTAGTTAATCTTCTTCCTATTAGGAGAATCCTTTATCTAATAGGCTAAGGGTATTATTAGTCTGCATTCCTACGCATCTAAATTAAGGGTTTTCGGCAGATATAACTAGTAAGCATGGATCGTAGCTTAATGTTATTATCTAGAGCTTTTCTCTATAGTGCTTATAGTAAGTTACCCACTAGTGTGTGCTAGCCTCTGTAATTCCGTAGAGAGGCTTAATAACTCTTATAATCATTCCTTTAGGGTGCTAATTACGAATTTAGATAGGGAGTTAGGTAAGGATTATATAATTTAGCGGCGTTTCTAATTATACGTATGCCTATATAATATCTTAAATCTAAAGGAGGAATCCTTTTATAAGAAGAGAAGGGGCAATTACAAGGATTAATCATTAGCTTGCCCTTTAGATTATTAGGGCTTGCGTAAGGATTACTTGCTTTGCTTTGTTACTAAAGCCTTAGATTATAAGCCTTAATTTCTTATATAGCTAGCTTATTCTTCCTTTTACTTTGTTAATAATATAGGAATTAAAGATTTAAATCCCTTAGTGCTTCTTTAGATTAAAAGCAATGAATTTAAACACGCCTCTGCTAATTAGGGCATTAATCTTAGTCTTTATTAAGAGCTTAAAAGGCTTACTAGGAGTTATAATTATGCCTTTCTTACGTAATTAGATCGTAAGCTTAAGATCCACCTCCTTCTTGCTTAAGATAAATGCCTTAAGATTATCTGCTAAATTAATAATTATAGGAGGGTTCTTTTATAGTCTTCCTAGCCTTCTTTTTAGAGGGGCTAGAGGTATTATATTATTAATTTATGCCTCTTACTCTTCCCCTTTAATTACCTCTAGGTTATTACCTCTTACTAGTAATAGCCTTTCCTTACTTAGGTCTTTATTATAGGGCTTAATAGAGGTTAACCTAAAGACCTTAGGACCTTATAGAAGATTAAGGGTATAGCTCTCTCTATCTATTATAAGGAGCTTATATAGGCCTTACTATCCTTTATGCTCTTGCTAGATAAGAACTAGTAATGTAAGTAAGAGGTTAAGGGTTAGTAAGGTATTAAGGCTATTCCTTATAGTAATAGCTTCCTTAACCTTATAGAGCATGTATAACCTCTTAATCTCCTTTATTGCCTTCTACACTATAAGAGCTTATTATTTAATATTAGGTAAGGGAGGAGAATTATTAATTATTTAAGGGTAGGCGCTAAAGATAAGGAGGGTTAGAATAATGCTATTTAGGCCTATGGTATTATTAAGGGCTTTTATAGCTATTTATAGGGCTATAGCTTTAGGTATTAATAGGCATTCTTATTAGATAATATTATAGGCTCTTTAGAGCGGCCTATAATATCTCTTAACCTTGCTAATGCTATAGTGTGCCTTAATAGGGACTTCTTTAATTAAGATTAATATTAAAGCTATAAATTAGCGGAATTCTTTGCTTCTAAACATTATGCTAGCATTAGTTATAATCTAATCTAGAGGACCCTAGTAGGTATTAATCTAGCAGAGGCAAAGAGCTTCCTATATTGCCTTTGCTATGATATCCTTTAGGAACCTAGCCACGTTAAACGCAGTAGCTATATTAACAGCGTGGAGAATAGGGCGATTACTATCTAGATATATAATATCCATAATCACTTTGTAGTTAAAGTTATATTTATCCTTTAGGGTAAATTTAAAGCGATATAGATTATCTGTATTTAATTAATATTAGTAGCAGATCTTTGTCAATTGTCTAATGGTTTTGAAATCTACCTTATAGCCTAATTTAGAAAGCATATTATAAAGTTAGCGGATAGAGGGGTAACTAAATTAGCAATGTAAGCGCTATAATTCTATCTTAGTTAGATAACTCTAGGCAATTAATTTCTCCTTCTATAGAAGCATCTAAGGATGCCCCTATTTATGGATAATAGGGACCTTAATATTACCTTATTAAAGGATATTCTAAGAAATATAGAAATTAATCTTTAGGCAGTCTATATCTACTAAATATAGTAAGAAGGAGTGTTTATAGGTATTATATAGAATAGGATAATACTAAAGGGAGTAGGCACATTAATTAATCTAATTAAGGGGATTAGCTTGCCGCTTCTAAATTAAATTATTACCTCCTAGCTCTAGATTTATTAAGCTAAATCTTAGGGATTAACCATTATAGGGCAAGGAATTAGGGGTGCCTTACTAATAAGTAACCTATAGCCCTAGTATTAGGGATAATGCCTTAGAATATACCTAAAGAGTAATAATCTTAAAGAAGGAAGGTAGTTAGGGCTTCCTTTAGTTATTAGAGATTAAATAGATCCTCCTTTACAAGGGCATGTATAGCTGCTTAATTTATAAGGATCTCTATAGTTATATGTCTGTTAATTATTATGCCTTATATAAAGAAGCTTATTAGCATCTCTCCTTTATTACTTTCTTCTTTAAATCTAAGTTTTATTATATAGGTAGAAATCTTATTTTCTTTAGAAGAAGCAGTATTATTCTCTTTACCTTTATACTAGGTAAGGAAAGCATTATAGGAAGGGGTTATTAGCTCTATAAGGTAGTGGTTCTTAAAGCGTTAATATGCCTTCTTACATTCCTCTTTAGAGTATTTAGTTAACTAATAGCCTTCCTTACTATATATATAGCATTTCTTTATATAAGGAGCGCCTTTATTACCTTATAATTATAATTATCCATAATAGGCTTCTTTACCATACCTATTATACTTATAGTTAGTCTAATACTGCTCTCTTATATTAGGTATTAATAGGAATTAATGCTTCTTATCTAATTCCTTTATAGTTATTCTTATTAATATCCTTATACATTCGCAGAATAGCTAGAGATTAGTAGGAGGGTTAATAAGGCAAGTTTTACACTTAGGTATCTTATAATAGGCAGAGATTAATTAATTTTAGAGTGCTCTTTTAGATTAAGTAATATCTAAAACTGCTTATTAAAGGTTTATAAGCTTTATTATAAGTTCTTTAAAGTAATTAATCTTTAGCTTATCTAGGTTTTCTTATATAATCTAGCGTAGCTTAGTGTTTTACTACTTAAGGAGATACCTTTGCTTTATGTTATTAGTTTTAAATCTTCTCTTAATATAGTTAATAAGAGTCTTAAGGTCTTAAGGATCTCCTAGCTTACATAGATGCTTATAATAGTACATTAAAGCTTTCCCTTTAAGCATAGCCTTAAGGGTATACCTAGCCTTATAGGGTTTAATGCCTAGTATCTTGCATTTCCCTTAGAAGATTATTAACTTTAAGTTAAGGACCTTATAGTTATCTACGCTATATTAAATATTACTTATATAAAGCTTTACAAGATTAATTATTTACTTTAGTGTAGGTCTAGAGGAAAAGGTGCTCTTAGAGGTATAGAAGGAGGGATTTCTTATCTTAATAGGGGATACCTTTAATAAGGGCTTTCCTAAGGATTATTATATAATTAGCCTAATAGGGTTAGGCTTAGGGAATAATATTAGCAAGATTATAGGATTCCTAGATTGCTCTATTAATAATATTATAATCTTAGTCTAATTAGAGGGATTAGAAGGAGGTTATTAAGGAAGTCTTAGTCTTTAATGCGTTTTTAGAAGGGTGTGTACTTCCTTATAGCTTCCTATATCTCTTCTTCTTACTAATCTTAGAATTCCTTACAGGTAGTAACTTCTTTAAGCATTACCGTGATCTTTCTACAGGCTATTATATCTATATATATGCCTTAGAAAAGAAGGAAGTTATATAGATACTTAGCAATTACTTAGTCTATAATTACAAATATCTCTCTTATCTATCTATAAAAGTCTTTAATAAAGTTAGTAAAAAGGCTTCTAGTAATAAGGCTCCTAGACTAGTATACCACTATCTTAAAGAGGATATAGGCTATAATAGCCTTAGGGTTATTACCTTATTTATTAAGATTAAACAATTTTACTATCTTTAATATCTTAGATGTAATAAAGTCTTGTATCTCTAGGGTAATATATCTTAGGAGAGGGTTATTAAGTTATAGACCTTTGCCTTTTTAGTCTCTTTTAACTTTAGTGCTTTCTTTAGTATTACTAAAGTTAGGGCTAGAGAGAGAGGCTTTTAATAGTTCTCCTTGCTAAGAAGCTTTTAACTTTCTTATCTCTATTATAGGAAGTTAGAACAGAGGTATAGTGTTAGTTATATAGTAGGTTAAAGGATTATAAGTATAGCTATTATCTTTATCCCTTAGGGGTTCTTAGGATTAGATCTTAGGAGTAATAAGTTCCTTTCTTATTATAAGAGAATGCCTTCTAAGGGTTAAGTGCGTAGTAAAATACGCTAACTAAGTAACTAAAGATAGGTTAGACTAGTTACTAACTAGGCCTTAATCCTTTAATAGCTTTAAAGTCTTTATAGGGTCTTAGGATTAGATCTTAGGAGTTATAAAGCTCCTTTCTTATTATAAGAGAGTGCTTAGACTTCCTTAGCATAACTATATACGCTTTTAGCAGCCCTCCTATTTTATAGGGTAGGTTTATAGTGTAGCTATCTCTTCTAATTAACCTTACTAATCTATGGTTAGGAAAAACCATGTGGTTATCTGTAAAGTTAACCACTAATTAGTGTTAGTATTATAGGTGCCTAACGTTAGGATTGTGGCCTAGGGAATAGGAATTTATCTTCTATTCTAGGCGTTATAATTAATTAGTTATAAGTGTGTATTAGGGAGGAAAAGAGAGGCTTTTCTAGATCGTGAGAAGTAGCCACAAACGCGGTGCGTTTTGTGGGTCACATGACTTATGGGTCCTTGCCTAATCAGAAGGGCGGGCCGATAAGTTATATATAGGGCCACCTCTTGTAGGCGCGCGTTGCGCGCGCGCCTCGCGGCCCGACCTTTTGCCGGGTAATTGCGGCTGCGTGCCGCGATTGATATCATGCTTGTTCCAACAGTAAATGCCTTCCCTAGCCCTTATTTAATATAATTAAGTTTAGTAAAGGCTATTTCTTATTAATAGGGATTAGTAAACATAGATTCTAAATAATCTAGAAAGAAGGTAGGTTTCTAATTATATTTATAGCCTATTTTAAAGAATACTATAATGTAGGGTTAGACCTTAGGCCCTAAGTTCTAGTATATAAATATCCACTAGTCCTTATTAGCACTAATAAAGTCCTTATCTACTACTAGTTTATATTCTATAAGGATCTTCTAGGAAGTAAATATAGCCTTATTACTATTATAAGGGTTACCTATTAGGATTAGTTTCTATCTAATCTAGGGTATAACTAGTAGCGTAATAAGTAGGACTAGGAGAGGAATCTATTTAGGTTAAGCCCCTTAGGGCTACTTTATTTTAACCTATTTATATAGCATTGCGATTTCCCTTATTATTATTTAATTATAAGTTAAAGTAATTTAAGTTAGGCTAAGAAAGCCTTTATAGGTAGAGTAGTGTCTATTAGTAGTGTTATGCTTCCCTAAGAGTGTTAGTCTCTAGGGCATAGCAAATCTATTATATCTATTATATCTATTATGTCTATAATGTTTAATGCACTTATTATGTTTTTAGTAGCCTTCTTTAAGGCTAAAGGAAGTTTCTTAAATATTATAGACTAGCCCTAAGATAAAGCTATAGGCTATTATAATAATATTAAGAAACTTAAAGGAAGGAAGGAGAAGGAGGATATTACGGATCCCGTATAAGCCCCTTATATCCCCTGGTTAGCTTATATTAGCCCCTTCCCCACTTCCCACTCGCATGTTAACACTAAGGCTTAGGCAAAGCCTAAGCCCTTACAAATAGCCTCCTTAAGAGCTACTTTAAGGGCTTCTTTAGTAGTATAAATATTATTATTATTATTATTTATAGCTCTTATTTTAGCGCAGGTGTGGTTTGCTACCTAGTAGGCTATAGCCTTTATAATACTCTAAACTTATAAGACTCTATTACTAGGGATAAGGCTAGTAATCTTATTATAGAATTTCGTGTTATCTAGGTGCTTAAATTATATCTAATCTATTATTAGGTTATCCTTATGTCTATAGGTATTAAATTACCCTATTCCTATATTTAGGTAGTAATAGCTCTATGCTAGTCCCCTTTCTCTAGTGTTAATTACTATTAGTATCTTACCCTTATACCTGCCTCTAGCTCTATTATAATGCAATATTATAGGAGGGGTAAACAAAGGTAAGGAATTTGAATATTAATGTGGTTTGTATTTTAGAGGCGATTCCGGACCTTTAGATCGGTGCGGAAAAAGTATTAGAGGTAGTAATCTTATTATAGAATTTTATATTATCTAGATACTTAAATTATATCTAATCTATTATTAGGTTATCCTTATGTCTATAGGCATTAAATTACCCTATTCCTATATTTAGGTAGTGATAGCTCTATGCTAGCCCCTTTCTCTAGCGTTAATTACTATTAGCATCTTGCCCTTATACCTACCTCTAGCTCTGTTATAATGCGATATTATAGGAGGGGTAAACAAAGGTAAGGAATTCGAATATTAATGTGGTTTGTATTTTAGAGGCGATTCCGGACCTTTAGATCGGTGCGGAAAAAGTATCAAAGGTTTCGCAAAGATTAAATATAGTAATTTCTTATAAATTCTTTAAAAATAAGAGTATGAGACTTTACTATGGATACTTTAGTAGATTGGGCGTAATACGTTTATTTATAGCCTTGCCTTAAGCTAGATATTCTGCTAGGGGCGGTGTTAGATATTACAGCCTTACATCTTAGGGTTTACTATCTTCGTGGCTGATTGCGAGACCTCGGAGTTCTCGGCACCAAGGGCAAAGACGGTCTTTGCCCTCTCTCTCTTATATAGCCTCTTTTCGTCGTATGTGTGGACAGCCTAGATAGCTAGATTGATTATCATCACTTTCCACACCGTCTCATAGCTGCAACGTAACATATTGCCATTGTTTTTGTTTTTGTTTTATTAGGGCAACGTTAAAGCCATAGGTCTTGCTTATATCGCCCCGTAAAGCTTACTTATCCAAGTCTCCCATATTGTTTACTTTGTAAGTGATGGTTGTATTTAAAATCGTAAGCGAGAGAGCACAGGCACCCGGTCTACGGAGTAGTGTGTTTGCCCTGGGGCCTCACCTTGTATCACCAATGCTCTCGCCAGCAGTTGCAGAGATTTCCCAGTAGCAATAAGCGAGAAGAACGCAACCTTGAATCCAGAACAAAATGCCATATACTTTATGGTGCTTAAGAAATTAATCAGGTCGGCCGAGTCTATGCACATTCTGAAGCCTGCTGTTCGGGGATACTACGAACATCGCTAGCTGGCAAGCGAGCGTCGATCTGTTGTAACTTGTGGTCGTTATTAGCTTAGCACAGAAAAATAATCAGTATGTATTACTTGTGCCATGCCCCACCTGAGTACCCGTGGTGCAACGCGAGACACGACCGCACAATACACCCCTTGAATAATTTTACAAATCCACATAATAAGGGGAATTAAGCGAATCAGATGTTAGCAGGGAAATAAGGGTAATAAGGGCTAGGATAATAGGTACCTAAAATTACAAATAATTTAGATAGAAAATAATACATCTTTTAGTAGCGTTAATACCTTATGTATTCTTCTTATAACTCTTTAGTAATAGCATTACTTATAGCTAATTGCAGCTGTTAGAGAGGGACAAAAACTAGGGCATGTACGGAGGTGCAAGTCAAAAGTCATGTCCCCTGCACAAGGACCTAATTAGCCAGCGGGGTCGTGGTCTCACCGGGTAAATTAAATAAGAGGTTTACCTCTTCTCTACATATTTCCTCTTTTCTTCTCCGCTACTATAGATTATTTAGTAAATAATTAGCTTAGAAGAGGATAATAACTATTATCGTATCGATTCATGCTGCGAGCAAAACTCGACCGGATTTGAGTTTGACTGTAGTCGTGAACTATAACTCTTGCACTAACGTACCTATATTATTTTATTATTAACTTTACCTCCTATATTTATGCCCGTAAAGCTTATTCCTACATTAAGTCACCTTTTATTAATTATTACACTAGCTAGGTGTTCCTAGTAATCCTAATGTTATGTGTGAATTTTAGATGCATTAGCCACTGGCAATGAACAAAAAAATGATAAAAATCAATAACTATTATCGCAAAGGTCGCGAAGGTTATGCTAATGGTTAGAGGGTTTCAAGGGCTATAGTTAGAAGACAAAGCTACTGCTACTATCAATAATAATCTACATTACTATGTAACCCTACATTACTAGGTGCCATGTCTCCTTCTAATAGGCATTGAAGCCGCGTACACTAGCCACTATTAGCAAGTTATTGTCAGAATCCTAGAAGGTGTGCTAGAATTCCCAATAGACCAAAACATCCGTCAATGCTAGCCGCTGCTGCATTGCACCTTACAATTGCTTTTCAAGGCCTGTGGAGCCGTCACAGCACCTGACAGTTACGCGGAGAGAATATAGGGGATTAAGCACTACTAAAAAAATACACTACTTTCCATGTAAATTGTCTGTAATCTAAGGTAGTTACTTATTCTAGTCCCTTATCTCCCTTATTTCCTTACTAATATCTAATTTGCTTAATTCCCCTTATTATATAGATTTTTAAAATCATTAGGGAGAGTAGGTTATCTCAATGGATTAGGACTAATACCGGATGCACATTTCATTTTTGGACGTATACGCGTTCAGTTGTCCCTTGACTCCTTGAGTCCATGCTCATGCTTAGAAGGGTTAATCAAATATATTAAATATTAATAGACATAGGCTAAAATTTTTAGGCTTCATTATCCAAGTAAACGTCTAAATTAAGGGGCTTTATCTAGTTTAGAGTCATGTGACCAGAAGTTAGGAGGCTAAAGGTGCGTACAAGCTAGCAAACAATAATAAATTACGTATATCGTTACTTAAATTTCCTTTTGCTAGCTTTGAAAAGTATATGCTTTACTTTTAAAAAGCCTGTCACTTGGGATTACTAGTGACCCACTGTCCACTAAGCTTATGTGTGCGCTAATGTTAGCTTAGCTCACATTTGCCATCGCTGCATGTCCACCTCTTGTAGATACTGCAAATTAAACCATAGCCACTCTAGAGTTATGGCATTGTCTCAAGGTAACCCAAACGGTTTCGGACACAGTGTAACAGATTTATGCTTTTATTTTGCTTCTCGTCTACTAATTAAGAAACTATAACATGGCCACTATGTCTTACTTAAACGTTGATTATCTTAAGTTCAACCCAAAATTACAGTACACCTTAACTATTTTGTCTTTGGATTTTCATCCGTCTGAAAAATGTTGAGACAACTGCTCTCTCTACTAGCCCTAGTTGTGTCTAGTTACGCTTCGCGCTCTAGCTTCTATGACAACACGAGAGGTTTGATAAAACCACAAGTTGTGATCGTATCCATGGTGAATCAAAACAGACTTTACGCTTCCAAGGCAGACTTTCTAACCTTTTAACGACGGCAGTGGCACCCAGAAGCACAAATATGGCACAAAAGATTTCAGGAATCAAGGCTGGGGAATTTAACTGCAAGATCAATGGCAGTCCCTGGACTTTCGATGTTGTTTCCACGCGTGTTCTGTACAGAAACGGGGATTATATGTCAAGTGACTCTTGGAGAGGGCGAGATCAATTCTGCTGCGTCCATGATGGCGTTTATACTATCAAACAACTTCGATCTTCGTCAGACGTACTTTCTTTTGCTGGAATAGCTGGTGTAAACCCTCACTATGCTACAATCGGGAGCGTTGCCCTTGCTCGCTATACTGTTCAGGTTGCTCTTCAGTACGAAATTGATCCTCGATCTCTTCCAGAGGATTGGCCAACAGGATACATCTCTTATGGACGTGACTATCCCCTTCAGTATCCTGCCATAACGTACGGTACAGAGGTGTTCGAAGTCAACAATGCGCTCAGAGACACAGCATACATTCTTGCATCTAAAGCAAGGCTTACTGATCATATAGGTCCCCGGGAGTATCGGTCAAAGTATTCTGGGTCTGTCTATCATAACGCAATGGCATCAAAGGCTCCGAGCGTTGTGAAATGTGATATTGCTACAAGTGATGTCTATTACTCCGGTACAAAACTCGCCATTGCGTTTGAGAACACAACTAGATTGTGGACTAATGGAACGGGCACCTATTGTATGAGTGCCCAAGAAGAGAACGCGACGCTGGAGGTCATGGTAAGAGGTGCCATAGAGGGTTTGGTAGACTTCTCAAGGATGATCATAATGAGAACTGGTACGCCGTCCACTCATGGGAGATCCAGCGTGGTCCGCTTTCACCTCTTTCGAAGCTCCTGTAACTAATGTAGGTGTATGTATAGGCTCTAACTTCGATCGACCGCCACCCCATTTGTCTGACTGGGAGCATCTTACTAGGGCTGATCAAAATGGCTTCCTCATTGCAGTCGAAAACGTCTATAATGCGGGCATCGAAATCGTTAAAGGGATCGTTACCAATTGGGGCTGCACTTATAGTCGGGGAATAAAACCGAACAATTATGTAGGCGATATATTCGGCAGTCTCGGAGGTAAGCCAGATTTTGGGTTTGGAAGCTTAACTGAGGGTAAGAAGGTCAAGTCCGGTGGTTACGACATTGGTCTGGCTGCCGCCGAAATGGATAGACGGGTACGCTTTGGATCTAGAGCGATGCTCAGATGAGCATGTAATTGATGAAGTTTATACACATCTACGATTTGTAAACCCATGATAGGGTTCATCAAGGAGAGTCGTTGGACAAATTAGATAGACTTTAGCCCCGGCGGATACCGACGCTTTCCCTGTGCCTTCGATACCGATAATTCGGGCAGCCATAAGGATCTTGTGAAAGCTCGTATGACTCAAGGTAATATCACAAAGGTCCAATTTCAAGTCCATTGATTTGGTCCAGGTGGGGCTGTGTTTCTCATTCATGTCGTGTTTTGCTCATGATTGGCACTTTTTGAGATTCATTGATAGCCTACTATTCGAGAAGCTAGACGCAAGTTTGCAACGTTCACTAGGTGTTCTTGATATATGGTTATAATTCGCCTGCAACTCAGCAGTTTATTCATTTTACCAGTGTCTTCATCCGACGAGACAGAGCGAACCACTTCAGAGACTTGAGTTAAATCTGAGACAACTCTTGGTGCCTACAACCTGCTAGACTTTCTCGATTATCGTCAATTCGTCCACTCGCCTCGAGGTCTTCCGGTGCACAGCATATCCCAGCGACGAGCAGTCCACAAGACCCCGAAGTGAAATCCAAGTAGTATCGCTCTAAATCCAATGCTGAGCCCAACAAGGCCCCCCGCTGCGTCAAATCACGACTTCTGTGATTATGGGGCCAGCTCAAATGTATGACAGAGCTTGGCCACCCCAATTCTAAAGCCGCGAATGTCATTAATGGAAATCCTACCTCTATGCTTGCTACGTATGGCCAACACGGTTGGGATAAAGTGACAAGCTTTAGTAAGAAGACCATCAGGCGAATAACAGGTTCGATTGATTCAGTATCAATCTGGAACCCAGACGCAACGCGGTGGCTCAGGATCGTCAGCTGATACCAGAATTCCTCACCTCGCGTCCGAGGCGGTGCCATCAGTAGGTGTGGAGTGGAAGGTTTGGTTGACTCGGCGGCGGCCACTGCTGTTAGCTCTTCCATAGTAAGTGAGCTGATTTGACCATGCTCTTGTTGCATTCTTCCGAAGCTGCGGCTGTGTTGCTCATGTTTCCCAAACTCCTCTTTACGTGGCGATGAGGGACCAAGTTCTTGAGATGCTCTTCTGCCATCTGCAAGATGTGCATACACACCAGCACTTTCATTTTTGTTCCTTGTTGCCCTCGTATGGTCTCTTTTTTGAATCTGCTTCGATGTCAGCTTCCATCTACACGGGACTATGCTCCGAAAATTGAATGTGTCAATTAGTCAAACATTACCTGCGACAGGAGTTCCCGGTGGCAACGGAGAGTCCAGATTTTGTATGCGGTTACCCTGTAGCGTTGAGGAATTCGTAGTCATCCAATCATGTTTTGTGATATTGTCGAAATTTGTTTCGCTTTTCATTGCTAGCAGAACTTCGTTCGCACTTGGACGCTCTACGGGGTCCAAGGCAAGTAGCTTCTTCAGCAGTTTATACAACTTAGACGGCAGATCAGGGCGTTCCTGGCGCTCATCTTGAAAACCTTGCCAATCTGTAATTTCGGCCCGCAATTGATCAATGTCTTCGAGCTCCTCCTGAATAGCGTTAGCACCTTGATAGGGCAGTCGCCCGAAACACATGAAGTAGAGAATCATCCCAAGCGAGAATACATCAGACTTTGTTGTAAAATTTCCATACTGGCCCGACACGTCCATTCTTAACACTTCCGGGGCGCAATATGATATCGTGCCCGTGGACCCAGTAGATTTGCGGACGATATTCTCAGGTTGAACCTCACCAAAATCGCTGATGAGACAACTCAATTTCCCACCCTCACTATGGAGGAGGCAGTTACTCGGTTTTAGATCCCGATGGATGTAATTTGAGCCATGAAGATACGCCACGCCGGAGGTGATATTCTTAAAAGGGAATATATCTCTTCAAAAGAGAGTTGCGGTCGAGCGGTAAATGGGTCCAGATGTGTCTCCGCATGGCCTCTGGATCGTCGTCTCATCTGCGCTTTCAACTCCTCCTTCGTCACTTCACTTGGAGCACCGCCGACAACATACTGGTGGAGATCACCACTATTGCAGTACTGTTGCAGAATGAAAGCGCAGGCGACACTCGGTCCGAACCTTGTCAAGCGAACATCCTCGAGCCACACGTGGCGGTATGACACCAGATTGGGGTGCGAGAGTTTGGCCAAAAGCTCAACTTCTATCAACACCTTTTCCAACCAGGAATGGTCGTCGCCGACTGGTACTCTCTTGCAGGCAAAGTGCCCGAGAGGACAGCCGTCGATCTCATGGCGTACTAGCAACACGACTCCTTTGCCTCCCTTACCGAGAATTCTTTCTTCCACGAAAAGGTCTTGAAGTAGTTCGGGCTAAAAGCTTCACGCCGTATTCTACTTCTTTCGGTTTGTTGGGGTTCGGGATCATTATTAGTGAAGCTCGTTTCTCTCTGTCTCTGCATGGCTTCCGTAGGGGACGTGGACCGCCTTTTGGAGCTTGCGACCGATGCTGGCTCAACTAGTCTTCGAACGGGACTCGGGGTCTGCTACCAAGGGTGAAGTCATAATTTCCCGTTCTGAGCATTCTAAAGTATTCTGGAGCGACATATTCGTTATTCATTTCAAATGACCGGTCGTATGACCGATCAGGAGATGATGAGCGGGCCAGAGGTTGATGACATGTCGGGCATTCGGAACCCCGAATCTCGAGACGTTGAGAGTCACGATCTCGAACAACGACGGCATTGCGATGGCGACTAAAGACATCAGGATGTCAGTACGTGTCCACTTCGACTGATATCTTGAAGTAGAACAATCACAGGAACGTTGTTCACGAGCAATATTGAAGCTCCTGGGGCTAAAGGTGCTTACAGAACGATCTCCCGGCCTTCCTTCGGGTGGTAGGGTATCAGCGACATAGCGGCTAGTTTTGAGGCAACATTTCAATCGTGATGGTGTCAAATCTCTGCATATGGTTGCATCAGGAAATGCGCCTATTGCATGGCTTGGTATGCAGCAGGACCATCTACTTCGATATGGATACAAGCTAGCTAGACCTACTAAGCAATATAAGCATATTTAATACCCCTAGCAATTAGGCAATACTTTATGGTGATAAGAATAGGATATTATTTATTTAATTAATAGGGTTTAGGGTATCTTTTATATTATTACCTATATATTACTAGCTTTAAATTATGAGCGTTGCTATTCGGACCTGTGTTTTCTTGCTCACCGGCGCTGTACTCACCACGTGATAGGCCCACATCCCATATCCCACGCCTTGCCACTAAACTTATATAGGGAGCGTTTATGAAGCATCCCCTCTGGCGTAAGGAGCATCCCTTTGTGGCTAGGGAAGTGGCTTAGACATCCGTTACCAGCCACCCATAGTAATTTGTATAGTGACTAAGTCTAATGTATTAAACGCGTTTATAATGCATGTGATGTAATACTGCCTTGCATTACAGATATATAGACTATAAAGCTATTCACATAGCTATAATTAAAGCTATTAACTTAATTATAAGAGTTAAGGTCTTATATTAATATAATTAAGCCTGCTTCCTCCTATACTCGCTGCTAAATCCAGATCTTAGCGTAATCCTAGTATTCTTAAGGAATATCCTATTTAAATTATAAGGTATCTTATAATACACCTTTTGCTATAGCAGCGGTGGTAGCGGTGGTTACACGTTAGCAATGCCTTTAGCGTTATTGCTTATATCTTTAATCCGTAATAATACTCTTATTAATACTCGCTAGCCTTCTATTCTAGGCTTATATAGATTGTTTTTAGCCACTGTCTATAGTCTAATATATATTATTTACACTAGCTAGCTCTATGTAGGGCTAGTACTAGTACTCCTACTGCTTTATTAAAAGGGAAAACCCTAAAATAGGAAGAAAAACCCCTTATATCTATGTTTAGGCTAATGCTAACCTTACACTAGGCCTGCGTTACGTTATATATAGCCTATTATAGGTGTTTATTACTAGCTTACGCTAGCCTTATCCTATTAAAAAGAAAGAAAGAAAGAAAAGAAGGAAAATCCTAGGTTCCTAGCCCTGCTTAGCTCTGTTCCGGTTCTGCTCTGGCTCTGTTCCAATCTATAGTCTAATAGTTATTAAAGATATTACCGCAGAGCTAAGAGCTATAGGCGCTGTAGAAGGTAGTGGTTAATAATGCGTATTACGATCTGCCCTTGCCTCTACTACCTCTTACGCCTAAATATACTTAAATTTAGAGGGATTATACTAGGTTAAATTAATACCCTTACTTTTCTCTAATCTAAGTGCTCCCTTTAGCCTACCCTTTACCCTAATAACTAGGGGCTTAAATAGTCCTAGAGGTAATTTAGAGTCCTCTTAAGTAATATAGTAATACTTACGCTAATAAGGATTAATTTTATTAAGCCTAATAGGCTACTTATTACGTAATTTACACTAAAGGTTATAATAGCATAGAAGGCCTAGAGATAACTTATTTATATAGGGAAGACACTCTATAGGTAGTGCCTTTATAAGGTCTTTCTCTAGGTTATATACCTTATTAATAATAAGCTATATTACAATAGGTAATACTACCTTACAAATTAATTAATATAAAGGGTCTTAACTCCTTATAAGTGTCTTATAATAGCGCTAAGAGTATAGATTCTATATATTAATAATCTAATGCTTCTAGAAAGTTATAAGCTAGTAAAAACCATACTTAAATCGCTATTACTACTCTAAAGGAATGCTTTTAGGGTAGCATAGAGTAACTTAACTATAGAAGTTACTATATATCTAAAGTAATAGTACTTATTAATAAAGCATTATATAAGCTTTGTTTTCTAGGGTATTATCTATGTATTAATAGCGTATTAAATAGTATCCTTTAGATATTACCTAGCCTTTTAGAAGCGGCGTAGTTAGGCTTTAAAATTAGACTCTTTATTATAGTTGAGTAGCTTATTCTAGTTACTAAGGAATTAGCTAAAGGTTAGGGCATGGACTATTTAGCGCATAAAGGCATTATAGCTAGCCTTAGGGAACCTGTTGGAACAAGCATGATATTAATCGCGGCACGCAGCCGCAATTACCCGGCAAAGGTCGGGCCGCGAGGGCGCGCGCCCGCGAGAGGTGGCCCCACATATGACTCATCAACTCGCCCCTCTGATTAGGCGAGGACCCACAAGTCATGTGACCCACACAACGCACCGCGTTTGTGGCCACTTCTCACGATCCGGAAAAGCCTCTCTTTTCCTCCCTTCTACACACACTTATGACTAATTGATTACAATGCCTAGAATAGAAGATAAATTCCTATTCCCTAGGCTACGATCCTAACGTTAGGCACCTGTGATACTAACACTGATTAGTGGTTAACTTCATAGATAACCACACGGTTTTTCCTAACCATAGATTAGCAAGGTTAATTAGAAGAGATAGCTACACTATGAACCCGCCCTATAAAATAGGAGGGCCGCTAAAAGCGTGTATAGTTATGCTAAGGAAGTCTAAGCACTCTCTTATAATAAGAAAGGAGCCTTATAACTCCTAAGATCTAATCCTAAGACCCTACAAAGACTTTAAAGCTATTAAAGGATTAAGGCCTGGTTAGTAACCAGTCTAACCTATCTTTAATTACTTAGTTAGCGCGTTCCACTACACACCTAACCCTTAGAAGGCATTCTCTTACGATAAGAAAGGAACTTATTACTCCTAAGATCTAATCCTAAGAACCCCTAAGGGACAAAGATAATAGCCACGCTTGCAATCCTTTAACCTACTATATAACTAACACTACACCTCTGTTCTGACTTCCTATAATAGAGAAAAGAAAGTTAAAAGCTCCTTAGTAAGGAGAACTATTAAAAGCCTCTCTCTCTAGCCCTAACTTTAGTAATGCTAAAGAAGGCACTAAAGTTAAAAGAGACTAAAAAGGTAAAGGTCTATAACTTAATAACCCTCTCCTAAGACACATTCCCTAGAGATACAAGACTTTATCACATCTAAGACATTAAAGATAGCGAAATCATTTGATCTTAACGAACAAGGTGATAACCCTAAGGCTAGCATAGCCTATATTCTCTTTAAGACAGCGGCATACTAGTCTAAGAGCCTTATTGCTAGAAGCCTCTTTACTAACTTTATTAAAGACTTCTACGGATAGATAAGAGAGGTATTTGTAATTACAGACTAAGTAATTGCTAAGTATTTACGTGATTTCCTTCTCTTCTAAGGCATATACATAGACATAATAGCCCATAGGAAGATTACAGTAATGCTTAAGGAAGTTACTAACCGTAAGGAATTTTAAGATTAGTAAGAAGAAGAGATATAGGAAGCTGCAAGGAAGTATATACCCTTCCGAAAACGCATCAAAGACTAAGACTTCCTTAATAACCTCCTTCCAATCCCTCTAATCAGGCTAAGATTATAACATTGTTAACAGAGCAATCTAGGAATCCCATAATCTTACTAATAACATTCCTTAAGTCTAACCCTATTAGGCTAATTACATAATAATCCTTAGGAAAGCCCTTATTAAAGATATCCCCTATTAAGACAAGAAATCCCTCCTCCTACACCTCTAAGAGCACTTTTTCCTTCTAGACCTGCACTAAAGCAAATAATTAATCTCATAAAGCTTTATATAAGCAATATTCAATATAGCATAGATAACTATAAGGTCCTTAACTTAAAGTTAATAATCTTCTAAGGGAAATACAAGATACTAGGCATTAAACCCTATAAGGCTAGGTATGCCCTTAAGGCTATGCTTAAAGGAAAGCTTTAATATACTACTATAAGCATCTATGTAAGCCAGGAGATCCTTAAGACCTTAAGACTCTTATTAACCGTATTAAGAGAAGATTTAAGACTAATAATATAAAGCAAAGGTATCTCCTTAAGTAGCAGAACACTAAGCTACGCTAGATTATATAAGAAAACCTAGACAAGCTAAAGATTAATTGTTTTAAAGAACTTATAATAAAGCTTATAAACCTTTAATAAGCAGTCCCGGATATTACTTAATCTAAAAGGGTACTCTAGAATTAATTAATCTCCGCCTATTATAGCATACCTAAGTGTAAAACTTACCTTATTAACCCTCCCGCTAACCTCTAGCTATTCTACGAACGCATAAGGATATTAATAAGAATAACTATAGAGGAATTAGATAAGAAGCATTAATTCCTATTAACGCCTAATACAAGAGAGCAGTATTAGACTAACCATAAGTATAATAGGTATAGTAAGGAAGCCTATTACAGATAATCATAATCGCAAGGTAATAAAGGCGCTTTACGTATGAAGAAATATTATGTATATAGTAAGGAAGACTATTAGTTAACTAAACACTTTAAAGAGGAATGTAAGAAAGCGTATTAACGCTTTAAGAACCACTACCTTATAGAGCTAATAACCCCTTCCTATAACGCTTTCCTTACCTAGTATAAAGGCAAAGAGAATAACACTACTTCTTCTAAAGAAGATAAGATTTCCACCTATATAATAGAACTTGGATTTAAAGAAGAAAGTAATAAAGGAGAGATACTAACAAGCTACTTTACACAAGGCATAACAATTAACGGCTGTGTAACTATAGAGATCCTCGCAAATCAAGTAGCTACCCATGCCCTTATAAAGGAGGATCTATTTAATCTCTAATAACTAAAGGAAGCCCTAACCGTTTTTCTTCTTTAAGATCATTACTCTTTAGGTGTGTTCTAAGGTATTATCCCCAATACTAGGGCTGTAGGTTACTTATTAGCAGGGCACCCCTAATTCCTCGCCCTGCAACGGTTAATCCCTAAGATCTAGCTTAATAAATCTAGAGCTAGGAGGTAATAATTCAATTTGGAAGCGGCAAGCCAATCCCTTTAATCGGATTAATTAATATGCCTACTCCCTTTAGCATTATCCTATTCTACGTAATGCCTACGAACACTCCCTTCTTACTATATTTAGCAGACATAGACTACCTAAAGATTGATTTCTATATCTCTTAGAATATCCTTTAATAAGGCGAAATCAAGGTCCCTGTTATCCGTAAATAAGGACATCCTTAAATGCTTCTGTAAAAGGAGAGATTAATTGCCTAGAGTTATCTAACCGAGATAGAATTACAGCGCTTACATTACCGATTTAGTCACCCTTCCGTCCGCTAACTTTATAATATGCTTTCTAAATCAGGCCATAAGGTAGACTTCGAAACCATTAGACAATTAACAAAGATCTGCCACTAATGCCAATTAAATGCAAACAATCCACATCGCTTTAAATTCACCCTAAAGGATGAATATAACTTTAACTACGAAGTAATTGTGGATATTATGTATCTAGATAGCAATCGCCCTATACTCCACGCTATTAATACAGCCACCGCATTTAATATAGCTAGGTTCCTAAAGGATATTACAGCAAAGGCAATATAGGAAGCTCTTTGCCTCTGCTAGATTAATACCTACTAGGGTCCTCTAGATTAGATTATAACTAATGCTAGCATAACGTTTAGAAGCAAAGAATTCCGCTAATTTATAGCTTTAATGTTAATCTTAATTAAAGAAGTCCCTATTAAGGCATACTATAGCATTAGTAAGGTTAAGAGATATCACAGGCCGCTCCGAAGAGCCTATAATATTATCTAACGCAAATGCCTGTTAACACCTAAAGCTATGGCCCTGCAAATAGCTATAAAAGCCCTTAACAATACCGCAGGCCTAAATAGCATTATTCTAACCCTTCTTATCTTTAGCACTTACCCTTGAATAATTAACGATTCTCCTCCCTTACCTAACATTAAGTAATAAGCTCTTATAGTGCAAAAGGTAATAAAGGAGATTAAGAGGTTACACGCGCTCCGTAAGGTTAAGGAAGCCCTTACTACGAGGAATAGCCCTAATACCTTACTAACCCTTAACCTCCCGCTTACATTGCTAGTTCTTATCTAGCGAGAACATAAAGGATAGCAAGGCCTATACAAGCTCCTTGCAATAGATAGAGAGAGCTATACCCTTAATCTTCCATAAGGTCCTAAGGTCTTTAGGTTAACCTCTATTAAGCCCTATAATAAAGACCTAAGCAAGGAAAGGCTATCGCTAGCAGAAGGTAATAACCTAGAGGTAATTAAAGGGAAGAGTAAGAGGCATAAATTAATAACGCAATGCCTCTAGCCCCTCCGAAAAGAAGGCTAGGAAGACTATAAAAGAACCCTCCTATAATTATTAATTTAGCAGATAATCTTAAGGCATTTATCTTAAGTAAGGAGAAGGCAGATCTTAAGCTTATAATCTAATTACGCAAGAAAGGCATAATTATAACTCCTAGCGAACCTTTTAAGCTCTTAATAAAGACTAAGATTAATGCCCTAATTAGCAGAGGCGTGTTCGAATTCATCGCTTTTAATCTAAAGAAGCACTAAGGGATTTGAATCTTTAATTCCTATATTGTTAATAAAGTTAAAGGAAGAATAAGCTAGCTATATAAGAAATTAAGGCTTATAATCTAAGGCTTTAGCGACGAAGCGAAGCAAGCGATCCTTACGCAAGCCCTAACGATCTAAAGGGCAAGCCAATAATTAATCCTTATAATTACCCCTTCTCTTCTTGTAAAAGGATTCCTCCTTTGGATTTAAGATATCACGTAAGCGTATATATAATCGGAAACGCCGCTAAATCGTATAATCCTTGCCTAACTCCCTATCCAAATTCATGATTAGCACCCTAAAGGAATAATCATAAGAGTTATTAAGCCCCTCTATAGAATTGCAAAGGCTAGCACACACTAGTGGGTGACTTACCATAAGCACTATAGAGAAAAGCTCCAGATAATAACATCAAGCTACGATCCGTGCTTGCTGGTTATATCTACTAAAAGCCCTTAATTTAGATACGTGGGAATGTAGACTGATGATACCCTTAGCCTATTAGACAAAGGATTCTCCTAACGGGAAGAAGATTAACTAGCCACCGCTAAATTCGCTACAAAACCAAAGCAGTTTATTAAGCCTAACAACCCCTTGTATTTAACGGTGGAATCATTTAACTAACCAATAACACCATTAAAATGCGGCAAAAGGGCAAAGTAATAAGCTATAGTTAATCCCGCTAGAAGAGCTAGAAAAGAAGTACGTGGAATAAAGGGCCTGTGGTGCTTACATCGCTTTAATCTGCTAACCTAAGGCAAGCTTTAATCTATTAGTTACCGCATAACATTAAGAACTAATAACTAAGAACGTTAAGGAACTTAATCGCCGTATTAAGTGGCAAATAGACTACCTAGATTAAGGATTAATCTTCGTACCCTTAACCTTAAAAGAGCAAAGCTATTTATATTCGTTAACAGATTATTCGCTAATAATAAAGACCTTACCTTGTAACTAGGCTACGTTCTTATCCTAGCTAATAAGGAGTATAAAGACAGCAAGTTCACACTATAAGGCAATATTATGCACTATAGCTTAATAAAGAGTAAGAGAGTCACAAGAAGTGTGCTTGCTTTAGAGGTCTATGGAATAGTAGTAGGCATTAACATAGCTTACGTAATTATAATAACGTTAAAGATTATCACGGATCGATTAAACCTCCTAGAGATCCTAATCGTGGTTTGCATAGATTTATACTTGTTATATAAATGCCTTATTAAGCTTAGGACTATAAAGGAGAAACGGCTTATAATTAATATTATAGCCCTTTAGTAATCATATAAACGCCGTAAGCTCTGTGAGATTAGATAGATTAATAGCAAAGATAACCTAGCTAATGCGTTTACAAAGGCAATGCCTAATAAAGCCC
Organism: Epichloe gansuensis; assembly: GCA_023658505.1. Lineage (NCBI taxonomy): Eukaryota > Fungi > Ascomycota > Sordariomycetes > Hypocreales > Clavicipitaceae > Epichloe > Epichloe gansuensis. Next base: position 773,067 of record CP098283.1, read on the forward strand.
TAGAGAGGTTTATTATAGGTAACATAGCAATAATCTAGATAGAGGGATAGGTTACCTAGACCTAGCACTGCCCACAAAGAGGTAAGGGACTAGAGCCCTAAAGCCTATGCCTAAGCCTACGCTAAAACCAGCGCTAGAGGCATTAGATAAGGTGCCCTAAGTATAGCACAGTTACGTAGGGCATAGGCTAAGGGATTAGAGGCAGCGGAATCATAGCTTTAGAAGGGGCGCGGAATCATGTCTTTAGAAGGGGCGTGGAATTATAGCCTTAGAAGAGGGCGCCTCTCCTAAGTCTCTATAGTAGGGAAGGGGAAGAGAAGGAGCATAAGGGGGCATAGGAAGGTATAATCTAATATTATACCTTTAGAAGGGAAGAATCACAGGTAATCTTCCCTAGGAATATAATTTAATATTATATTATAGTTAAATAAAGGGCCGCGGGAAGGGATAATCTAATATCATACCTTTAGATAGGGAAGGGATCGCAGGCAACCTTCCCTTGTAACGTGATCTAACATTACGTTACACTGGTTAAAGGCAAGGGCGGAAGGTAAAGGAGCCTTCTGCGAGGAAGAAGGACAAGCGATTAGAGAAGCTAGTTATCTAAAGCCAGTAGCACGTAGGGGAAGGAAAAGGGGAGGCTATTATTATTGTTTCTTTTATTAGTCCTTTTATTCATATAACACATTCATTTAATCCCTTATATCTTCCCTTCTTGGATTAATATTATGCGTTAATAATCGTGTCAAAAAGAAAGAGGTTCTAATGTTAGAATAAGCATGATATTAATCGCGGCACGCAGCCGCAATTACCCGGCAAAAGGTTAGGCCACAAGGGCGCGCGCCCGCGAGAGGTAGCCCTATATATGACTTATTAACTCGCCCCTCTGATTAGGCGAGGACCCACAAGTCATGTGACCCACACAACGCACCGCGTTTGTGGCCACTTCTCACGATCCGGAAAAGCCTCTCTTTTCCTCCCTTCTACACACACTTATAACTAATTGATTACAACGCCTAGAATAGAAGATAAATTCCTATTCCCTAGGCTACGATCCTGACGTCAGGCACCTGTGATACCAACAGAACCATTTCTTACATTTAGTAAGTACATTTATATTAACATGCTATTAGCAAAGAATATATGTAATTATAGTAAAGAAAAGGTTCCTTTCTAAAGCTTATAGTAGTGCTAGCTCTTAGTCTATAATAATAACCTTTAGCGGCTTAATTAAATATGCTATAATTAGGTCCTAAAGGCTACTAATAGCCTAATTAAAGTTATTAATAGTCTTAGCACTAAGAAAAACAGCTACTACGTGGAAAGACCTCTTTAATAAGGTAATTCCCACGATATTAAATATTAGCATATTAAAGCAATTTATCTTATAGGTGCTATTAAGGAAGATAATATTAGGGAAGCATTTTAATAGCTAGATTCTAGTCTTTAGAGCTATTAGGACTTTAATTATCACGATAGTAAAAATTATTATTATCCTTTAGCTAATTATAAAGCCACTGCATTTCTATGCGGCCTAATAGCTCTTCCTACTAGTGATGCTAGATTAGATTATATATATTATGCCGTAAGATCTGCGATATCTAGCTAGATTCTTTAGAGTCTTTAGTACAGAATTTCGTAAGGATTTAAATAGGAGAATACCCGCTATTATATATATATATATTATTTACGCTAGCTAGCTCTATGTAGGGCTAGTACTAGTACTCCTACTGCTTCGTTAAAAGGAAAACCCTTAAATAGGAAGAAAACCCCTTACGTCTATATTTAGGCTAACGCTAACCCTAAACCAGGCCTACGTTATATTATATATAGCCTATTGTGGGTATTTAATGCTAGCTTACGCTAGCCTTATCCTAATAAAAAGAAAGAAAAGAAAGAAAAGAAGGAAAATCCTAGGTTCTTAGCCTTACCTAGCTCTATCTTAGGTCTACTCTAGCACTACTCTAGGCTACTTATACTATCTTATAATATGCTAGATTTAGTTTTATAGTAGTAATTTACTTCTCTTTTACTTTTTAGCTAGCTTTTCTATAGCCTTACTTTTTAGCCTTCTCTAGCCTAGGTCTAGCTTATTAGTCTAAGGAAGTTAAAGCACCTAATGTTATTTGTCTTCTATAGGGGGTGTGGGTTTAGTTTAATTCCTAGCTGTCTCTAGGCCTAGGTCTCTTAGGCGTTATCTAACTAGATTTTCGTCTTATGTTCTTCTTTCTTCGTCAATATCTATGATTTAGCCCCCTCTGTACGAGTATAAGAAGAGTTCCTCCCCGGAGGGGGCCGCTATTATATATAGTAATTGTCTCTTTCTTCCTTAATTTAATTATTATTTGCTAGAATTACAGGAAAGCTATTGCATTAGCAAGGTTATAGTTATATTACTGCTCTTCTATACCTATTAGGCATTAGATGTGAAATTTGCTATTAATAACCTTAATTTAAATCTTATACTTACAGTCTAATATATAGGATAATTATTAAGTGTAGCGCTAGCTACTATATGTCTCTCTAGAAGGACATTCTTAATAGACATAACCTTTATAGCATTATAAGATAATTCGTGTTAGATTTCTCGCGTTTAGGCATTAGGTATAAATAATAAGGTTAAATCTAAGCTTAATTATAACGCTATTAAGAGCCTTATAGGCATCCTAAAGAGAGGGAAATTTATAGTTAAAAAGGGCCTCTATAGTAATATAAGTTATATGTGAATAGGAGCGTAGACCTTTGACACTTTTTCCGCACCGATCTAAAGGTCTGGAATCGCCTCTAAAATACAAACCATATCAGTATTCGAATTCTCTACCTCTATTTACTCCCTCCTATAATATTATATTATAATAGAGCTAGAGGTAAGCGTAAGGGTAAGATACTAATAGTAATTAATGCTAGAGAAAGGGGCTAGCATAGAGCTATTACTACCTAAATATAGGAATAGGGTAATTTAATGCCTAAAGACATAAGGATAACCTAATAACAGATTAGATCTAGTTTAAGCACCCTAATAACACAAAATATTATAATAAGATTACTAGCCTTATCCCTAGTAATAAAGTCTTCTAAGTTTAGAGTATTATAAAGGCTATAGCCTACTAGGTAGCAAACTATGCCTATACTAAGATAAGAGCTATGAATAATAATAATAATAATATTTATACTACTAAAAAGCCTTTAAAATAGCCCTTAAGAAGGCTATTAAAGAAGAAGTAAAAGAAACTAATACTCTAACCTAGGTAAGTATTATAGCTAGACTAATACTAAGAAAACTAAATAATAAAACCCTTTACTTATAGATCCTAGGTAAATAATATAGAGAAGTACTTATTAAAGGTAATATAATCTAGGAAATGCTTTAATCTTAAGGCATTAAAGATATAATAATAGTAGTAAATAAGGCTACTAGCTAAACTATAGCTATAGCTACTAGAAAACTCCCTAGTAAAGATATAATTATTACCTTTAAAGGAAATGCTATCTAATATAAAGAAGACTAAAAATAGATTACTAAAGTATTTAAACTAGAAGTAGCCTTTTACTATTATATACTTAGTATTATAGTTAAGGGATTCCTAATAAAGTATATATCTATTAAAAACCTAGTAGCTAAGATTAGAAAAGTAAATAAAGTAAATATAATTAAGGTAATTATAAGGTAACCCTAAGTAAAAATATATAGTATACTACCTTAATCCTTAGACTAGTAAAGATTAAAGATACTAATAAAATATATTAAGATAAAATAGTCTTTAAAGTAAAGCTATTCTAAACTAAACTATATATATATATATTATTTACGCTAGCTAGCTCTATGTAGGGCTAGTACTAGTACTCCTACTGCTTTATTAAAAGGAAAACCCTTAAATAGGAAGAAAAACCCTTATATCTATGTTTAGGCTAACGCTAACCCTAAACCAAGCCTGCGTTACGTTATATATAGCCTATTATAGGTATTTAATACTAGCTTATACTAGCCTTATCCTATTAAAAAGAAAGAAAAGAAAGAAAAGAAGGAAAATCCTAGGTTCCTAGCCTTACTTAGCTTTATCCTAGGTCTGCTCTAGCTTTATTCTAAGCTACTTATACTATCTTATAGTATACTAGATTTAGTTTTATAGTAGTAATTTACTTCTTTTTTACTTTTTAGCTAGCTTTTCTATAGCCTTACTTTTTAGCCTTCTCTAGCCTAGGTCTAGCTTATTAGTCTAGGGAAGTTAAAGCACCTAATATTATTTATTTTCTATAGGGAGGGTATAGGTTTAGTTTAATTCCTAGGCATCTCTAGGCCTAGGTCTCTTAGGCGTTATCTAGCTAGATTTTCTTCTTATATTCTTCTTTCTTTATTAATATCTATAATTTAGCCTCCCCTATATAAGTATAAGAAGAGTTCCTTCTCCTAGAGGGGTTTAACTTCTTTCCTCTTTTTTATTAAACTTCCTATAGGTTCTTTTCTTTCTTAGAGCTACTTAAGGTATTCCTAGGCTAGTGTTAGCCTAAATGCTAATATTTATTATAGATTAGTTAAATTTATAATAAGATAGCACTAGTAGCTATAAGTACTCCTATATTCTATGCTTTTCTAGCTCTAATTTACCTAGGAAACTCCTAAGTCTAAGTATTACTCTTAGAAGTTATTAACTAAGAAGTAACTTAAGTAAGCTATAGCTAAAGATCTTAAGGTATAGCCCTTTTTACCCTTATTCTAGGTTTACTCTAATTCTAATCTATAGTAATTAGGGAATCCTTATAGGATTTAGTGTATTTCCTATAAGTCTTAGTCTATTAACTATCCTAGGTATTAATACTATAATATTACTAGTAAGTCTATTCTATTCTAGCTTAGAGGTAAGGCTAACTATTTTATATAAGGCTTACTACTAATGCTTATTTTAATTATTAGGTTTAAAACTATAGTTATTTAAAGGTAGCTAGTGCCTCTATTCTAGGCCTAGTCTAGTGCTAACTTACTTTTAGCCTAACTTAACTAAATAGTAAAATAAGCACTAGTAGTTAATTAAGGTCTAGGTAGATATAGTTACTAAGGGTAGTGTAAGTGCTTCTTTACTAGTTCTTTACTAGTTCTATTCTAGGTCTAACTATACTCTAGGTCTTAGATAACTATTAAGATTATATAAAGAAGCTTTATACTAGTAATTAGAGTAAAAAGAAAAGGAGTGCCTTTATAGTAGGTTTAGGCTAGGCTAGTACTAGGGGGACTAATATAATAATCTTATATTTTAGTTATAGTGCCTAAATACTTATATAGTAAAGATAAACTATCTCCTAGCTATAGCCTTACTTACTAAGGGGTAGGCTAAGGTAATAAAAGAGTAATTCTAGTTCTAGAGAAAAAGTAGATTAATAACTAGTTATAGCTTAGGGAGGGGTAGGGGTAGGTTAGTAAGGCTATAATACTAGGTATTTATAGTTTAATATTAATCTAATAATAGTTCTAGAATTTATAAATCTATATCTAGCTTACTACTAGCTTTATACTATATAATCTTATACTTTCTCTTAGTTATCTATTATATCTATATCCTAGTTATTAGTCCTAGTATATTAAAAGTAGCCTAGCTTCTCCTCTCTCCTATATATATTAGTAGCTAATTCCTATACTAATAAGTAGTATTAGAGTTATTTTATACTAAGGAACTATTTAGCTATAGGTCTTACCTTTAGGGGATAGTTTAGGGCTAGCCTTACCTCCTATAAATCTCTAGGCTAGCGTAATTAAGGGCGTTAGTAGTTATATTTAGGGTAGTTAACTATAATATAATATTAGTCTTTAATTACTTTACTATAGCTATATAGAGGTAAGTTTACCCTAGGGATATCTCTTTAGAAGAGGAACTTATTAAGACTAATCTTTCCTATATATAGTTAGACTAGGGTTAAGGAGATATATTTTTCTAGTCCTATATAGAATCTTTAGATTTCCTTTAGGTTATAGGTTAGTAATTAGTCCTTAGTTAGTTCTCTTATAAGCCTATACTACCTTAGGCATTCCTTACTATACTAGTTTTCTTAATATTATTTCTATTCCTTAGATAGCTTTATTACTAGCTTATTATTTATAGGGAGGGTCTTTATCTATAATATAATACTATTTATACTAAGTTAGCAGTAGTTTAGATTATTATAGCTATTTTACTCTTTATAATTCTCTCTTTAAACTTCTATTTTATCTTATTTAGGTATAAATCTAAGGGGGATATAAGTCTTAACCTTTAGTTAAGTAATAGGTATAGCCTTAAATATACTAGCTATAATTTAGAGGTAGGTTAATTAGTCTATTATAAAGCTTTTAACTACTTCTCTTAGTTTTTTACTCTTCTTAGTTAGGGTATAATAAGCGCTTACTCTATAGGTAAGGATAAGTTAAACTACTTATATATATAAGAGTTAGGTATCTTTAAAGCTATAACCCTAGGCTAATACTACTAGTAAGGAGAGTATAAGCTATTACTAAGCTAGTTTACCTTTTAGGATATTCTTATAAGTACTCTAATTAAGTTTTCTATTAACCTAAACTCTAAGAAACCTATATAACTTTATAAGTATTATCTTTTTATACTAAGCTAGACCCTAGCCTATAGAGGTTAGTATACCTTACTAAAGTATATAAGTTTAGTCTTTACTAGGTTAAACTTTACTTTTACTTTTTACCTATTTTTTATATACTTTTTATATAGCTTTAAGCCTTTTCTAAGTCTATATAGTGTTTTTCTAAATACTACTATATTTATATTATTAGTAAATCCTATTACTACTATACCTAGGATAGCTTAGAGGTATATATAAAGCTTTATAAAGTAAAGTAAGAAAAGGATTAGTAAAAGTAATAAGCCTTATAAGGTACTTATCTTTATTTAAAAAGGTTTTAAGAGTTTACTATTAAAGCTAAGCTAGCTTATTCTATTTATAAGGAAGCTATATATTATAGCTATTAGCTAGTATAATATACCTATTTAGATTAAAATATAGATTAGGTATAGGTAACTAACTCTATTAAATACTAATAAGATATTTATTTATACTAATAAGGTAATACTATCTTTACCCTAGGCCTCTCTTATATATTCTATAAGGACTTTAATTATAGTTTCTATTAATCTATTTTCCTTATTTCCTATTTATAGCTTAAGGAGAAGGCCTTTAGCCTTAGTAAAGGCTATAAGTTACCTTATAATTACTATCTTTATAATCTTTCTTACTATATTTAGTAGTAAGATAGGTCTTTATATATTAGCCTTTCTTATTTCCTTAGTAGTTTTTCCTAGCTTCTTAATTACTACTACTCTTATAGTTTAGAACTAGGCTAGGAAGTACCTTACTTAAAGAATAGTATTTAGTAAGTATACTATAGCTTCTTTAGCTAGCTTATTATAAGCCTTAATAAGGCTTACTAGGAGTTTATTATTTTCTAAGGCTTTTTAGCTAGCTATATCTAATAGGATATTTCTAATATCTCTTACTTTAAACTATTCTTTATCTAGGACTAGTATATTATTTAGCTCTAGGAAGGAGAGGTCTAGGATATAGGAGAGGTTTACTATAGGTTTAGGGAAAAACCTTTATATAAGTATACTAGCCTTATTCTTATAAGTTATAGCTAGGTTAGGGTTATTATTAGTTCTTTCTAGGTCTAGGAGTCTAGGGAGCTCTAGGGAGGCCTAGCTTTAGAGCTAGGCTTATCTCTTTAGTCTTTATACTTCTCTATCCTTTTCCTATATATTAGCTTTTATAAGGCTTCTCTTTATATATTTCTTTTCTTTTCTCTAACTATTTATTCCTAGTCCTTATTTACCTTAGAGAAGGCTTACTAGTTTACTTTAGTCTTTTAGTGCCTTTATTATCTCTTAGCTTACCTAGCTTTAGTAACTATCTCTTTTATTCTCCTTAACTACTATACCTCTAGGCTAAGGAGTCCTTAGTGCTTCTATAAGGCTACTAATTCTACTATTTATTATAGGTTTATAATAAGCTATATTATATATATATTCGATAGTGATACTTTTTCCGCACCGATCTAAAGGTCTGGAATCGCCTCTAAAATACAAACCACATTAATATTCGAATTCCTTACCTCTGTTTACCCCCTCCTATAATATTATATTATAATAGAGCTAGAGGTAGGTGTGAGGGTAAGATACTAATAGTAATTAATATTAGAGAAAGGGGCTAGTATAGAGCTACTACTACCTAAACGTAGGAATAGGGTAATTTAACGCCTATAGACATGAGAATAACCTAATAATAAACCGGATATAATTTAAGCACCTAGATAACATAAAATTCTATAATAAGATTACTAGTCTTATCCCTAGTAATAAAGTCTCCTAAGTTTAGAGTATTATAAAGGCTATAGCCCACTAGGTAGTAAACCGTGTCTATGCTAAAATAAGAGCTATAAATAATAATAGTAGTAATAATAATAATAATATTTACACTACTAAAGAAGCCCTTAAAGTAGCCCTTTAGGAGGCTATTAGGGAAGAAGCTAAAGGAACTAATATACTAACCTAGGCAAGCATTATAGCTAGACTAGTACTAAGAAGGCTAAATAACAAAACCCCTCCCTTATAGGTCCTAGGTAAATAATATAGAGAAGTACTTATTAAAGGTAATATAATTTAGGAAACGCTCTAATCCTAAGGCACTAAAGATATAATAACTATAGTAAACAGAGCTACTAGCTAAACTATAGCTATAGTAGCTAGAAGACTCCCTAGCAAAGATATAATTATTACCTTTAAAGGAAACATAGCCTAATATAAAGAGGACTAAAAATAGATTACTAAAGCATTTAGACTAGAAGTAACCCTTTACTGCTATATACTTAGCGTTATAGTTAAGGGATTCCTAATAAAGTATATATTTATTAAGAACCTTATAACTAAGATTAGAAAAGTAAATAAAGTAAATATAATTAAGGTAACTATAAGGCGCCCCTAAGTAGAAAACGTATAGTATACTACTCTAATCCTAGGACTAGCAGAAGTAGAAGATACTAATAAGATATACTAAGATAGAATAGTCTTTAAAGCAAAGCTATTCTAAACTAAACTATATAATAAGACCTTATAACCCTAATAATACTATAACTACTTTTAAACTAGCTATATTATAAAGTTCTATAAGGTAGCCCTAAGGTATAGTAGGTATAGAGCTAGCTAATATAAGGAAGGAGAAATATTATGCCTAATAATTAGTAAATAACTAAAGGAAAACTATATCTTATATTCTAGCCTATATCTAGCGTAGTTAAGGGACTACCCTATCCTAAAAGAGAAATAAAATATAGTAAAAGCAGAATACCTAGAATAACTATTAAGATTTACTAGTAACTCCTTAGATAAAAGCCTAATACTACCTTATAAGAGAATAAGCATAGCTATAGAACCTATTATTATAGTAAGTAGGAAAAGGAAATACCTTATAAATATAAAGAGAAGTGCTAAATAGCCTAGGGTAAGGAGTATTATATAATATATATCTTAAAATAAGGCTAGAATAGAGCTAGTATAAGATAGTAAAGACCTACTACCCCTAATTAATATAGTAATATTATAAGTTCTTTTTAGAATATAAATAAGAAGGATAGCCTAATATACATAGCGCTCTAGCATTAAACTAATATAGATATAATAGTAATCTAAGAGTAGGAATATATAAGGTACCTATAGCCCTTAGCACTAGGCCTTACCTAATTCTAACTAGTATACTATAAGGAATAGAATATAGTATATATAAATAAGAAGCATAATATAGGGTTATAAATAGCCTAGGGAGGACTTAACTAGTTACTAGTAAAGATAAAAGGTATAAATATCTACTCCCTTTACTTAGAAGGATATATAGATTACTAGAATATACCTATCTATACTTTTAATATAAAAGAGCCCTATAACTAAAGCGTTTTTATAGGAGACTTTAACTAAAAACACCCCCTTTAGGATAGCTTAGATAGAATAACTAGAGAAATAAAGGAATTACTAGACCTTATAAGCTAGTAAAGGCTTAGTCTAGTAATGCCCTAAGGAAAACCTATAAGATAATATAGAGAAGATAAAGATAGCACTATAGATCTAGCATAGGTAACTCTAGATATCTAAGTCTACTATAATAGCATAGAAAACCTTATAGGCTTTAACTATATTCTATAGCTAATTAGTATCTTTACTAAGGAGTAAGAAAGCACCTTACTTACCCTTAAATATACCTAGACCTTAATAAATAGACTATAGGTAAAGGCAAAAGTAGCGGTATAACTCTAAGTAAAAACACACTAGACCTATAAGATAAGGAAGGAATTAAAATATATATAATATAGCTTATTATAAACCTATAATAAATAGTAAAATTAGTAGCCTTATAAAAGCGCTAAGGACTCCCTAGCCTAAAGGCATAGTAATTAAGGAGAATAAAAGAGATAGTTACTAAAGCTAAATAAGCTAAGAGGTAATAGAGGCACTAAAAGACTAAAGTAAACTAGTAAGCCTTCTCTAAGGTAAATAATAACTAGGAATAGATAGTTAGGGAAGAGAAAAGAAATATATAAAGAGAAGCCTTATAAAAAGCTAATATATAAGAAAAGAATAAAGAAGTTTAAAGACTAGAGAGATAGGCCTAGCTTTAGAGCTAGGCCTCCTAGAGCTCCCTAGACTCCTAGACCTAGAAAGAACTAATAATAACCTTAACCTAGCTACTACCTATAAGAATAAGGTAAGTATACTTATATAAAGGTTCTTCCCTAAACCTATAGTAAACCTTTCCTATATCCTAGACCTCTTCTTCCTAGAGCTAGATAATATACTAGTTTTAGATAAAGAATAGTTTAAAGTAAGGGATATTAGAAATATCCTATTAGATATAGCTAGCTAAAAAGCCCTAAGAGATAATAAACTCCTAGTAAGCCTTATTAAGGCTTATAATAAGCTAGCTAAAGAAGCTATAGTATACTTACTAAACGCTATCCTTAAAGTAAGATATTTCCTAGCCTAGTTCTAAACTATATAAGTAGTAGTAATTAGGAAACTAAGAAAAACCACTAAGGAGATAAGAAAGGCTAATATATAAAGACCTATCTTACTACTAAATATAGTAGGAAAGATTATAGAAGTAGTAATTATAAGGTAGCTTATAGCCTTTACTAAGGCTAAGAGCCTTCTCCCTAAGCTATAAATAGGAAATAGGGTAAATAGGTTAATAAAAACTATAATTAAAGTCCTTATAGAATATATAAGAGAGGCCTAGGGTAAAGGTAATATTGCCTTATTAGCGTAAATAGATATCTTATTAGCTTTTAATAGAGTTAGCTACCTATACCTAATTTATATTCTAATCTAAATAGGTATACTATACTAGCTAATAGCTATAATATATAGCTTCCTTATAGATAGAATAAGCTAGCTTAGCTTTAATAGTAAACTCTTAAGACCTTTCTAGATAAAGGTAAGAACCCTATAAGGCTTATCTCTCTTACTAATCCTCTTCTTACTTTACTTAGTAAAGCTTTATATATACCTCTAAGCTATCCTAGGTATAGTAGTAATAGGATTTATAAATAATATAAATATAGTAGTATTTAGAAAAACACTATATAGACCTAGAAAAGGCTTAAAGCTATATAAAAAGTATATAAAAATAGGTAAAAAAGTAGGAGTAAAGTTTAACCTAGTAAAGACTAAACTTATATACTTTAGTAAAGTATACTAATCCCTATAGGCTAGGGTTTAACTTAGTATAGAAAAGATAGCGCTTATAGAGTTATATAGGTTTCTTAAAGTCTAGGTTAATAGGAAACTTAATTAAAGTGCTTATAAGAATATCCTAAAAGGTAAACTAGCTTAGTAATAGCTTATACTCTCTTTATTAGTAGTATTAGCCTAGGGTTATAGCTTTAGAGATACCTAACTCCTATATATATAGGTAGTCTAGCCTATTCTTACCTATAGGGTAAGCGCTTACTATACCCTAACTAAGAAGGGTAGAAAACTAAGAGAAGTAGTTAAAAGCTTTATAATAGACTAATTAACTTACCTTTAGATTATAGCTAGTATATTTAAGGCTACCCCTATTACTTAACTAAAGGTTAAGACTTATATCCCTCCCTTAGATCTATACCTAAATAAGATAAAATAGAAGTTTAAAGAGAGAATTATAAAGAGTAAAATAGCTATAATAATCTAAGCTACCGCTAACTTAGTATAGATAGTATTATATTATAGATAAAGACCCCCTCCTAGAAATAATAAGCTAGTAGCGGAATTATATAAGAAATAGAGATAATATTAGGATAAATAGTATAGTAAGGAATGCCTAGGGTAATATAGGCTTATAAGAGAACTAACTAAGGACTAATTACTAACTTATAACCTAAAGGAAATCTAAAGATTCTATATAGGCCTAGAAAAGTATATCTCCTTAACTATAGTTTAACTTTATATAGAAAAGATTAGTCTTAATAAGTTTCTCTTCTAGAGAGGTATCCCTAGGGTAAACTTACTACTATATAGCTATAGTAAAGTAGTTAAGGACTAATATTATATTATAGTTAATTACCCTAAATATAATTACTAATGCCCTTAATTACACTAGCCTAGAGATATATAAGAGGTAAGGCTAGCCCTAAACTACCTCCTAAGGGTAAGAGCTATACCTAAATAGTTCCTTAGTATAAAATAACTCTAATACTACTTATTAGTATAAGAACTAGTAGCTAATATATATAGTAAAGAAGAGAAGCTAGAGCTAAGGCGCTTTTAGCGTACTAGAACTAATAACTAGAATATAGGCATAGCTAATAACTAGGAGGAAGAGTAAGTTTATATAGTGTAAAACTAGTAGTAAGCTAGATATAAACCTATTAATTCTAGAACTATTATTAGATTAATATTAAACTATAAACGCCTAGTATTATAACCTTACTAACCTACCCCTAACCCTCCCCTAAACTATAACTAGCTTACTAACCTACTCCTTCTCTAGAACTAGAATAGCTCTCTCTATTACCTTAGCCTATCCCTTAGTAGGTAAGGCTATAGCTAGGAGATAGTTTATCTTTACTATATAAGTATCTAGGCGCTATAACTAAATTATAAACTTATTATATTAATCCTCTCTAGCACTAGCCTAGCCTAGGCTTACTATAAAGGCACTCCTTTTCTTCTTACTTTAATTACTAATATAAAGCTTCTTTATATAATCTTAATAATTATCTAGGACCTAGAGCGCTATTAGACCTAGAATAGAACTAGAGAAAAACTAATAGAGAAGCACTTACACTACCCCTAGTAATAATGTTCGCTTAGACCTTAACTAACTACTAGTGCTTATTCTACTACCTAGTTAAATTAGGCTAGGAGTAAGTTAGCGCTAGACTAGGCCTAGGAGAGAGGCACTAGTTACCTTTAAGTAACTATAGTTTTAAACCTAATAATGAAAATAAGTATTAGTAGTAAGCCCTATATAAAATAGTTAGCCCTACCCTTAAACTAGAGTAAAGATAACTTACTAGTAATATTATAGTATTAATACCTAGGATAGTTAATAGACTAAGACTTATAGGAAATATATTAAATCCTATAGGGATTCCCTAACTACTATAGATTAGAATTAAAGTAAACTTAGTATAGGGATAGTAAGGATTATACCTTAAGATCTTTAGCTATAGCTTACTTAAGTTACTTCTTAGTTAATAACTTCTAAGGGTAGCGCTTATTCTTAGGAGTTTCCTAGGTAAATTAGAGCTAGAAAAGCATAGGATATAGAAGTACTTATAGCTACTAGTACTATTTTATTAGAAAATTTAACTAATCTATAGTAATTATTAGTATTTAGGCTAATACTAGCCTAGAGGTACCTTAAATAGCTCTAAGGAAGAAAAGAACCTATAGGAAGTTTAATAAAAAAGAGAAAAGAAAGAAGATCTCTTTAGGGGGAGGAACCCTTCTTATACTTATATAGGGAGGGGGGCTAAATTATAGATATTAATAAAGAAAGAAGAATATAAGATAAAAATCTAGTTAGATAATACCTAAGAGACCTAGGCCTAGAAATAGCTAGAAATTAAACTAAACCTATACCCCTATTATAAAAGATAAATATTACTAGGTACTCTAACTTCCTTAGGCTAATAAGCTATACCTAGACTAAAGAAGGCTAAAAAGTAAGGTTATAGAAAAGCTAGCTAAAAAGTAAAAGAGAAGTAAATTACTACTATAAAACTAAATCTAGTATACTATAAGATAGTATAAGAGGCCTAGAGTAATGCTAGAGTAAACCTAGAATAGAGCTAGGTAAGGCTTTAAACCTAGGATTTTCCTTCTTTCTTTCTTTCCTTTTTTTCTTATTAGGATAAGGCTAGTATAAGCTAGCATTAAATACCTATAATAGGCTACACATAACGTAACGTAAGCCTAGTATAGGGTTAGCGTTAGCCTAAATATAGATATAAGGGGTTTTCCTCCTATTTATAGGTTTTCCTTTTAACAAAGTAGTAGGAGTACTAGTACTAGCCTTACATAGAGCTAGCTAGCGTAATTAATATATATATATATAGTTTAGTTTAGAATAGCTTTACTTTAAAGACTATTTTATCTTAGTATATCTTATTAGTATCTTTAACCTTTACTAGTCTAAGGATTAGAGTAATATACTATATATTTTTTACTTAAGGGTACCTAATAGTTACCTTAATTATATTTACTTTATTTACTTTTCTAATCTTAGCTACTAGGTTTTTAAGAAATATATACTTTATTAGGAATCCCTTAACTATAATACTAAGTATATAGTAGTAAAGGGTTACTTCTAGTCTAAATGCTTTAGTAATCTATTTTTAGTTTTCTTTATATTAAGTAGCGTTTCCTTTAAAGGTAATAATTATATCTTTACTAAGGTGTTTTATAGTAGCTATAGCTATAGTTTAGCTAATAGCCTTATTTACTACTATTATTATATCTTTAGTGCCTTAAGATTAGAGTATTTCCTAAATTATATTACCTTTAATAAGTACTTCTTTATATTATTTACCTAGGATTTATAAGGGAGGGTTTTATTATTTAGTTTTCTTAGTGCTAGTCTAGCTATAATACTTACCTAGGTTAGTATATTAGTTTCTTTTACTTTTTCTTTAATAGCCTCCTTAAGGGCTATTTTAAGGGCTTCTTTAGTAATATAAATATTATTATTATTATTATTTATAGCTCTTATCTTAGCGTAAGCGTGGTTTACTACCTAGTAGGCTATAGCCTTTATAATACTCTAAACTTATAAGACTTTATTGCTAGGGATAAGGCTAGTAATCTTATTATAGAATTTTATATTATCTAAATGCTTAAATTATATCTAATCTCTTATTAGGTTATCCTTGCGTCTATAGGTATTAAATTACCCTATTCCTCTATTTAGGTAGTAGTAGCTTTATACTAGCCCCTTTCTCTAGCGTTAATTACTATTAGTATCTTACTCTTACGCTTATCTCTAGCTCTATTACAATGTGATATTATAGGAGGGGTAAATAGAGGTAAAGAATTCGAATATTAATATGGTTTGTATTTTAGAGGTAATTCCGGACCTTTAGATCGGTGCGGAAAAAGTATTAAAGGTAGTAAAAACATATAGTATACTACCCTAATCCTTAGACTAGTAAAGGTTAAAAACACTAATAAGATATGCTAAAATAGAATAGTCTTTAAAGTAAAGCTATTCTAAACTAAACGATATAATAAGACCTTATAACCCTAATAATACTATAACTACTTCTAAACTAGCTATATAATAAAGTTTTATAAGATAGCCCTAAGGTATAGTAAGTATAAAGCTAGCTAATATAAAGAAGGAGAAATATTATACCTAATAATTAGTAAATAACTAAAGGAAAACTATATCTTATACTTTAGCTTATACTTAGTATAGTTAAGAGATTACCTTATACTAAAAAGAAGTAAAATATAGTAAAAGTAAGCTACTTAAAGTAACTATTATAATTTATTAGTAACTCTTTAGATAGAAGCCTAATATTACCTTATAAGAGAACTAGTATAGCTATAAAACCTATTATTATAATAAGTAAAAAAGGGAATACCTTATAAATATAAAGAGAAGCGCTAAATAGCCTAGGGTAAGGAGTATTATATAGTATATATTATAGAATAAGGCTAGAATAAAACTAGTATAGGATAGTAAAGACCTATTACCTCCTTAATTAATATAGTAATATTATAAGTTCTTTTCTAAAATGTAAATAAGAAGAATAGCCTAATATATATAGCGCTCTAGCACTAAACTAATATAGATATAATAGTAATTTAAGAATAGGAATATATAAGATACCTATAGCCCCTAGCACTAGGCCTTACCTAATTTTTACTAGTATACTATAAAGGGTAAAATATAGTATATATAAATAAGAAGTATAATATAGGGTTATAAATAGCCTAGGGAGAAACTTACTAATTACTAGTAAAGATAAAAGGTATAAATATCTATTCCCTTTACTTAAAAGGGTATATAGATAACTAGAATATCCCTATCTATACTATTAATATAAAAGAGCCTTATAACTAAAGTGTTTTTATAAGAGACTTTAACTAAAAATACCCCTCTAGGATAGCTTAGATAGGATAACTAGAGGAGTAAAGGAATTACTAGACTTTATAAGCTAATAAAGGCTTAGTTTAGTAATACCCTAAGGGGAACCTATAATATAATATAGAGAAGATAGGGATAGCACTATAGATTTAGCATAGGTAACTCTAGATATCTAAGTCTACTATAATAGTATAAAAGACCTTATAGATTCTAAAGATATTCTATAGCTAATTAGTATCTTTACTAAGGAGTAAGAAGGTACCTTACTTATCCTTAGATATACCTAGATTATAATAAATAGACTATAGGTAAAGGCAAAAGTAATAGTGTAACTCTAAGCAAAAATACACTAGACCTATAAGATAAGGAAGGAATTAATATATATATAATATAGCTTATTATAAACCTATAATAAATAGTAGAAATAGTAGCCCTATAGTAGCGCTAAGGACTCCTAGCCTAGAGGTATAGTAGTTAAGGAGAATAAAAAGGTAGTTACTAAAGCTAAGTAAGCTAAGAGATAATAGAGGTACTAAAAGACTAATATAAACTAGTAGGCCTTCTTTAAGGTAAATAAGGATTAGGAATAAATAGTTAGAGAAGAGAAAAGAAATGTATAAAGAGAAGCCCTATAAAAAGCTAATATATAGGAAAAGGATAGAGAAGTATAAAGACTAAAGAGATAGGCCTAGCTCTAAAGCTAGGCCCCTTAGAGCTCCCTAGACTCCTAGACCTAGAAAGAACTAATAATAACCCTAACCTAGATGCATGAGCCACTGCTAATAAAAAAAAATTATAAAAATCATAAAGGTTCTTCCCTAAACCTATAGTAAACCTCTCCTATATCCTAGACCTCTCCTTCCTAGAGCTAGATAATATACTAGTCCTAGATAAAGAATAGTTTAGAGTAAGAGATATTAGAAATATTCTATTAGATATAGCTAGCTAGAAAGCCCTAGGAGATAATAAACTCTTAGTAAGCCTTATTAAGGCTTATAATAAGCTAGCTAAAGAAGCTATAGTATACTTACTAAACGCTATTCTTAAAGTAGGATATTTCCTAGCCTAGTTCTAAACTATATAGGTAGTAGTAATTAGGAAGCTAGGAAAAACCACTAAGGAGATAAGAAGGGCTAACATATAAAGACCTATCTTATTACTAAATATAGTAGGAAAGATTATAGAAGTAGTAATTATAAGGTAGCTTATAGCCTTTACTAAGGCTAAGGGCCTTCTCCCTAAGCTATAAATAGGAAATAAGGTAAATAGATTAATAGAAACTATAATTAAAGTCCTTATAGAATACATAAGAGAGGCTTAGGGCAAAGGCAGTATTACCTTATTAGCATAGATAGATATCTTATCTATATTTAATAGAGTTAGCTACCTATATCTAATTTACGTTTTAATCTAAATAGGCATACTACGCTAGCTAATAGCTATAATATATAGCTTCCTTATAGATAGAATAAGCTAGCTTAGCTTTAATAGTAAACTCTTAAGACCCTTTTAGATAAAGGTAAGTACTTTATAAGGCTTACCTCTCTTACTAATCCTCTTCTTACTTTACTTAGCAAAGCTTTATATATGCCTCTAAGCTATCCTAAGCATAGTAGTAATAGGATTTATAGATAATATAAATATAGTAACGTTTAGAAAAATACTATATAGACCTAGAAAAGGCTTAAAGCTATGTAAAAAGTGTGTGAAAAATAGGCAAAGGAAGTAAGAGTATAGTTTAACCTAGTAAAGACTAAACTTATATACTTTAGTAAAGTATACTAACCCCTATAGGCTAGGGTATAACTTAGTGTAAAGGAGATAGTGCTTATAGAGTTATATAGGTTTCTTAGAGTCTAGGTTAATAGGAAATTTAATTAAAGTGCTTATAAGAATATTCTAAAAGGTAAACTAGCCTAGTAGTAGCTTATACTCTCCTTACTAGTAGCGTTAGCCTAGGGTTATAGCTTTAGAGATACCTAACTCCTATATATATAAGTAGTCTAGCCTATCCTTACCTATAAGGTAAGCGCTACTATACCCTAACTAAAAGGGTAGAAAACTAAGAGAAGTAGTTAAAAGCTTTATAATAAACTAATTAACTTACCTTAGAATTATAGCTAGTGTGTTTAAGGCTATACCTATTACCTAACTAAAGGTTAAGACTTATATCCTCTCCTTAGATCTATACTTAAATAAGATAAAACAGAAGTTTAAAGAGAGAATTATAGAGAGTAAAATAGCTATAATAATCTAGACTATTACTAACTTAGTATAGTTAGTATTACGTTATAAATAGAGACCCTCCCTAGGAGTAATAAGCTAGTAGTAAAACTATATAAGGAATAGAGGTAATACTAGGATAAATAGTATAGTAAGGAATGTCTAGGGTAGCATAGGCTTATAAGAGAACTAACTAAGGACTAATTACTAACCTATAACCTAAAGGAAATCTAAAGATTTTATATAGGCCTAGTAAAACATATCTCCTTAACTATAGTCTAATTATATATAGGAAAGATTAGTCTTAATAAGTTCCTCTTCTAAAGAGGTATCCCTAGGGTAAACTCACTGCTATATAGCTATAGTAAAGTAGTTAAAGACTAATATTATATTATAGTTAACTACCCTAAATATAATTACTAATGCCCTTAATTACACTAGCCTAAAGATATATAGGAGGTAAGGCTAGCCCTAAACTACCCCCTAAGGTAAGAGCTATAGCTAAATAGTTCCTTAGTATAAAATAACTCTAATACTATATATTAGCATAAGAACTAGTAGCTAATATACATAGTAAAGAGAAGGAGCTAAAGCTAGGGCGCTTCTAATACACTAGAACTAATAGCTAGGATATAGATATAGAAGATAACTAGGAGAGATATAAGATTATATAGTTTAGAGCTAGTAGTAGGCTAGCTATAGAATTATAATTCTAGAACTATTATTAGATTAATTTTAAATATATAACGCTAGGTATTATAAACCTTACTAGTTTACTTTTACCCCTTTACTAAGCTATAACTACCTAACTAATTACTCCTTCTCTAGGACTAGAATTACCCTCTCTATTACCTTAGCCTACCCCTTAGTAAGTAAGGCAGTAGCTAGGAGATAGTTTATCTTTACTATATAAGCGTTTAGACATTATAGCTAAAAATAACCTTATTATATTATTCTCCTCTAGCGCTAGACTAGCCTAGACCTATAGTAAAGGCATTATGCTTTTTCTTACTTTAATTAATAGTATAGAGCTTTATTATATAATCCTAATAGTTATCTAAGACCTATAGAACTATTAGACCTAGACTAGACTTAATAGTAAACTAGAATAGTAATACTTATACTACCCCTAGTAACTATAGCTACCTAAACTTCTACTAGCTACTAGTGCTTATTTTATTAATTACTTAAGTTAGGCTAAGAGTAAATTAGCACTAGATCTAGCCTAGAATAAAGGCACTAACTACCTTTAAATATCTATAGTTATAGACCTAGTAATTAAAATAGGCATTAGTAGCTAGCCCTATATAAAACAGTTAGCCTTACTCCTAAGCTAGGATAGACCTAACTTACTAGTAATATTATAGCACTAGTGCCTAGGGTAGTTAATTAATTAAGATTTATAAGAGATATATTAGATCCTATAGGGATCCCTTAACTATAGTAAATTAGTATTAGAATAGAGATAGGCTAGGGCTAGAGGGGTTATACCTTTAAATCCTTAGCTATAGCTTACTTAAGCTACTTCTTAGTTAAAGACTTTTAAGGATATTACTTATTTTTAGAGTTTTCCTAGGTAGATTAGAGCTAGATAAGCATAGAATATAAGAGTACTTATAGTAGCTAGTGCTATTTTATAAGATAACTTAATAGATCTATAGTAATATTAGTATTTAGGCTAATACTAGCCTAGGAGCGCCTTAGGTAATTCTAAGGAAGAAAAGAACCTATAGGAAGTTTAATAAAAAGAGAAAAGAAGGAAAACCTCTCTAGGGGAGGAACCCTTCTTATACTTATATAGGGGGCTAAATTATAGATATTAATAAAGAAAGAAGAATATAAGACGAAAATCTAGTTAAATAATGCCTAGGAGACCTAGGCCTAGAAATAGCTAGGAATTAAACTAAACCTATACCCTCTTATAGAAAATAAATAATATTAGGTACTCTAACTTCCCTAGACTAATAAGCTAGACCTAGGCTAGAGAAAGCTAAAAAGTAAGGCTATAGAAAAGCTAGCTAAAAAGTAAAAGAGAAGTAAATTACTACTATAAAACTAAATCTAGCATGCTATAAGATAGTATAAGAGGCCTAGAGTAGTGCTAGAGTAAACCTAGGATAGAGCTAGGTAAGGCTTAGAACCTAGGATTTTCCTTCTTTCTTTCTTTTCCTTTTTCTTATTAGGATAAGGCTAGTGTAAGCTAGTAATAAACACCTATAATAGGCTATATATAACGTAACGCAGGCCTAGTGTAGAGTTAGCATTAGCCTAAACATAGATATAAGGGGTTTTTCTTCCTATTTAAGGGTTTTTCCTTTTAATAAAGCAGTAGGAGTACTAGTACTAGCCTTACATAGAGCTAGCTAGCGTAAATAATATATATATAATAAGTAAAAAAGGAATACCTTATAAATATAAAGAGAAGCACTAAATAGCCTAGGGTAAGGAGTATTATATAGTATATATTATAGAATAAGGCTAGAATAGAACTAGTATAAGATAGTAAAGACTTACTACTTCCTAATTAATATAGTAATATTATAAGTTCTCTTTTAGAATATAAATAAAAAGGATAGCTTAATACATATAGTACTCTAGCACTAAACTAATATAGATATAATAGTAATTTAAGAGTAGGAATATATAAGATACCTATAGCCCCTAGCACTAGGCCTTACCTAATTCTAACTAATATACTATAAAGAATAGAATATAGTATATATAAATAAGAAGCATAATATAGGGTTATAAATAGCCTAGGAAGGACTTAACTAGTTACTAGTAGAGATAAAAGGTATAAATATTTACTCCCTTTATTTAGAAGGATATATAGATAACTAGAATACCCCTATTTATACTTTTAATATAAAAGAGCCCTATAGCTAAAGTGTCTTTATAAGAGACTTTAACTAAAAATACTCTCTCTAGAATAGCTTAAATAGAATAACTAGAGAAGTAAAGGAATTACTAGACTTTATAAGCTAGTAAAGGCTTAGTCTAGTAATACCCTAAGGAGAACCTATAAGATAATATAAAGAAAATAGGGATAGTATTATAGATCTAGTATAGGTAACTCTAAATATCTAAGTTTACTATAATAATATAAAAGACCTTATAGGTTCTAACTATATCCTATAGCTAATTAGTATCTTTCTAAGGAGTATAAAGGTACCTTACCTATTCTTAAATATACCTAGACTATAATAAATAAACTATAGGTAAAGGTAAAAGTAGTAGTATAACTCTAAGTTAAAAATACACTAGACCTATAAGATAAGGAAGGAATTAATATATATATAATATAGCTTATTATAAACCTATAATAAATAGTAGAATTAGTAGCCCTATAGAAGCGCTAAGGACTCCCTAGCCTAAAGGTATAGTAATTAAGGAGAATAAAAGAGATAGTTACTAAAGCTAAGTAAGCTAAGAGATAATAAAGGCACTAAAAGACTAAAGTAAACTAGTAAGCCTTCTCTAAGGTAAATAAGGACTAGGAATAAATAGTTAGAGAAAAGAAAAGAAATATATAAAGAGAAGCCTTATAAAAAGCTAATATATAGGAAAAGGATAGAGAAGTATAAAGACTAAAGAGATAAGCCTAGCTCTAAAGCTAGGCCTCCTAGAGCTCCCTAGACTACTAGACCTAAAAAGAACTAATAATAACCCTAACCTAGTTATTACTTATAAGGATAAGGTAAGTATACTTATATAAAGATTCTTCCTTAAACCTATAGTAAACCTCTCCTATATCCTAGACCTTTCCTTTCTAAAGCTTAATAATATACTAGTCCTAGATAAAGAATAGTTTAGAGTAAGGGATATTAGAAATATCCTATTAGATATAGCTAGCTAAAAAGCCCTAGGAGATAATAAACTCCTAGTAAACCTTATTAAAGCCTATAATAAGCTAGCTAAAGAAGCTATAGTGCACTTACTAAATACTATCCTTAAAATAAGGTATTTCCTAGCCTAGTTCTAAACTATATAAGTAGTAGTAATTAGAAAGCTAGGAAAAACCACTAAGGAGATAAGAAAGGCTAATATATAAAGACCTATCTTATTACGAAATATAGTAAGAAAGATTATAAAAGTAGTAATTATAAGGTAACTTATAGCCTTTACTAAGGCTAAGGGCCTTCTCCCTAAGCTATAAATAGGAAATAAAGTAAATAAATTAATAAAAATATAATTAGAGTTCTTATAGAATATATAAAAGAGGCTTAGGGTAAAGGTAGTATTACCTCTTTAGTATAAATAGATATCTTATTAGTATTTAATAGAGTTAGCTACCTATACCTAATCTATATTCTAATCTAAATAAGTATATTATACTAGCTAATAGCTATAATATATAGCTTCCTTATAGATAGAATAAGCTAGCTTAGCTTTAATAGTAAACTTTTAAGACCCTTTTAGATAAAGGTAAGTACCTTATAAGACTTATCTCTCTTACTAATCCTTTTCTTACTTTACTTAGTAAAGCTTTATATATACCTCTAAGCTATCCTAGGTATAGTAGTAATAGGATTTACTAATAATATAAATATAGTAGTATTTAGAAAAATACTATATAGACTTAGAAAAGGCTTAAAGCTATATAGAAAGTATATAAAAAATAGGTAAAAAAGTAAGAGTAAAGGTTAACCTAGTAAAGACTAAACTTATATACTTTAGTAAAGTATACTAATCCCTATAGGCTAAAGTCTAGCTTAGTATAGAAAGATAATGCCTATAGAGTTATATAAGTTCCTTAGAGTTTAGGTTAATAGGAAAGTTAATTAAAGCGCTTATAAGAATATTCTAAAAGGTAAACTAGCCTAGTAATAGCTTATACTCTCCTTACTAGTAGTATTAGCCTAGGGTTATAGCTTTAGAAATACCTAACTCCTATATATATAAGTAGTTTAACCTATCCTTACCTATAGAGTAAGCGCTTACTATACCTTAACTAAAAAGGGTAGAAAACTAAGAGAAGTAGTTAAAAGCTTTATAATAGACTAATGAACCTACCTCTAAATTATAGCTAGTGCTTTTAAGGCTATATCTATTACCTAACTAGAGGTTAAGACTTATATCCCTCCCTTAGATCTATATCTAAATAAGATAAAATAGAAGTTTAAAGAGAGAATTATAAAGAGTAAAATAGCTATAATAATCTAAGCTACTACTAACTTAGTATAAATAGTACTATATTATAGATAAAGACCCTCTCTTATAAATAATAAGCTAGTAGTAAAGCTATATAAGGAATAGAAATAATATTAGGAAAACTAGTATAGTAAGGAATGCCTAGGGTAGTATAGGCTTATAAGAGAACTAACTAAGGACTAACTACTAACTTATAACCTAAAGGAAATCTAAAGATTTTATATAGGACTAGAAAAATATATCTCCTTAACCTTAGTTTAACTATATATAGGAAAGATTAGTCTTAATAAGTTCCTCTTCTAGAGAGGTATCCCTAGGGTAAACTTACCTTAATATAGCTATAGTAAAGCAGTTAAAGATTAATATTATATTATAGTTAACTACCCTAAATATAATTACTAATACCCCTAATTATACTAGCCTAAAGACATATAGGAGGTAAGGCTAGCCCTAAACTACCCCTAAAGGTAAGAGCTATAGCTAAATAGTTCCTTAGTATAAAATAACTCTAATACTACTTACTAGTGTAATAACTAGCTACTAATATACATAGGAGAGAAGAGGAGCTAGGCCGCTTCTAATAAGCTAGGACTAATAACTAGGATATAGATATAGTAAATAACTAGGGAGAGGCATAAGATTATATAGTTTAGAGCTAGTAGTAGGCTAGCTATAGAATTATAATTCTAGAACTATTATTAGATTAATTTTAACTATATAATACTAGGTATTAAAAGCCTTACTAGTTTACCCCTACCCTTTACTATGCTATAACTACCTAACTAATTACTTCTTCTCTAGGACTAGAATTACCCCTCTATTACCTTAGCCTATCCCTTAGTAAGCAGGGCTATAGCTAGGAGATAGTTTATCTCTATAGCATAGGTATTTAGATACTATAGCTAAAAGATAACCTTATTATACTATTCTCCCTAGTACTAGACTAGCCTAGACCTATAGTAAAGGCACTCTACTTCTTTTTACTTTAATTACTAGTATAAAGCTTCTTTATATAATCCTAATAGTTATCTAGGACCTAGAGTATTATTAGACCTAGACTAAACCTAATAGTAAACTAGTATAGTAGTACTTATACTACCCCTAGTAACTATAGCTACCTAGACTTCTACTAGCTACTAGTGCTTATTTTATTAACTACTTAAGTTAGGCTAAGAGTAAATTAGCACTAGATCTAGCCTAGAATAGAGGTACTAATTACCTTTAAATATCTATAGTTTTAGACCTAATAGTTAAAATAGGTATTAGTAGCTAGCCTTATATAAAATAGTTAGCCTTATTTCTAAGCTAGGATAAACTTAACTTACTAGTAATATTATAGCACTAGTGCCTAGGGTAGTTAATTAACTAAGATTTATAAGAGATATATTAAATCCTATAGGGATTCCTTAACTATAGTAAATTAGAATTAAAGTAAAGGTAGGCTAGGGTTAGAGGACTATACCTTTAAATCCTTAGCTATAGCTTACTTAAGCTACTTCTTAGTTAAGGACTTCTAAGGGTACTACTTAGTATTAGAGTTCTCCTAAGTAGATTAGAGCTAGAAAAGCATAGAATATAGGAGTACTTATAGTAGTAAGCGCTATTTTATAGTATTTAAGAATAACCTATAATAGATATTAGTAGGTAAGCTAATACTAACCTAGGAGTGCCTTAAGTAGCTCTAAGGAAGAAAAGAACCTATAGGAAGTTTAATAAAGAAAGAGAAAAGAAGTTAGACCTCTCTAGGGGGAACTCTTCTTATACTTATATAGGGAAGGGGGCTAAATTATAGATATTAATAAAGAAATAAAAATATAAAATAAGAATCTAGCTAGAGAATGCCTAGGAGACCTAGGCCTAAAGATACCTAGGACTTAAACTATAACTATACCCCACCTATAGAAGATAAATAATATTAGGTACTTTAACTTCCCTAGACTAATAAGCTAGCCTTAGGCTAGAGAAGGCTAAAAAATAAGTTTATAAAGAAGTTAGCTAAAAAGTAAAGAGAAGTAAATTACTACTATAAAGCTAAAGATTACA
This sequence comes from Epichloe gansuensis, assembly GCA_023658505.1. NCBI lineage: Eukaryota > Fungi > Ascomycota > Sordariomycetes > Hypocreales > Clavicipitaceae > Epichloe > Epichloe gansuensis. The sequence goes on from CP098283.1 coordinate 799,095, forward strand.
CGCTATAAGATAGTATAAGTGACCTAGAATAGGGCTAGAGTAAACCTAAAATAGAGCTAAGTAAGGCTAGGAACCTAGGATTTTCCTTCTTTTCTTTCTTTTCTTTCTTTTTAATAGGATAAGGCTAGTATAAGCTAGTATTAAAAACCTATAATAGGCTATATATAACATAACGCAAGCCTAGTGTAGGGTTAGTATTAGCCTAAATATAGATATAAGGGAGTTTTTCTTCCTATTTAAGGGTTTTCCTTTTAATAAAGCAGTAGGAGTACTAGTACTAGCCCTACATAGAGCTAGCTAGCGTAAATAATATATATATATGTGAATAGCTTTATATAAAGATCTTTAAAGAGCTTCTAAGGTAAATAAGGCTATTTACGAATTTTTACGAATTCTAGCGGTAAGGGCTTTGTGTCCTAATTGCCTTACTAATCTATAGCGGAGCCTGACATCAGGCGTTCACACACGCAAGGCACAGAGGGGATGCTCCTTACGCCAGAGGGGATGCTCCATAAACGCTCCCCTTATATAGTACTCCCTAGTAAAAAAATAGTAAGAATTATAGGCCTATTACCCTGCTTACTATACCATAGGTAGCTATTGTGTGGCTGGAATTATACCCTCTTCTAGCCTCGTCAATCAGCTTCGTCAGAATCGTTGAATTCGTCAGAATCATCGAAGTCGGATGCATCGGATCAGATCCTAGACATGTGACCTAGTCACATGTCCCTTAGCTAGATAAAATCCGTAGATTCCCTTCCCTCTTCGCGATTAGCTAGGGATTGTTCAATTAAATGATTTTGAGGTCAGCGCCTAGCATCTGCTATGGCTGAGGTTTATTATAACACCAAGATGGGCAATTCGCTGCCGTTGATATTGACCCCTTTGATGTTAGCAGGCATCATCATCGTCATTAACACCATTGTCAAGGCTTTTAGCTTAGGAGTGAATAACAGAGTGAAGGTTAGATTAAAGAGTCGCAGCTATTAGACTGCTGGTTAGGTGAGTGCTTAAAAGGTTTAAACTCTAGCCCTTTCCCTTATAAGTAAGGAAAGCCCCTTTAAATACCTTATAGTTCTTACGTAACTAGCTTATAGCTAGGTTATAGCTCTATGCCTTGCTTAAAGAGCTATTAGACCTAAACTAGAACTAATAGTAAGCTAGCATAGTAATACTTATACTACCCTTAGTAACTATAGCTACCTAGACTTTAACTAACTACTAGTTGTTATGAACTGGCCTTAGGGCAACTGCACGTAAGCGTTCTAAGAGATATTATTATCCTTAGAGAGGAAGGATTAGACTAAGCTAGGTATCACACAGGAACTAGCTTTATACTAGTGTGTGTGTGGGTCATATAGGCCTAGGTAAAGCCCTAACCTATCCGCCTATAGTCCGTATCCTTTGCGTGCCCTTTCTAGAACCTTTGCGCGCCCTTTCTAGACCTAAGATATAACCTAAGCTCCTAAGCTTAAGTCTATAATATACTCCCTTACTTAGGCCTCCTTTCCTCTTTACCCTTATTATTAGAAAGTTCTAAGTAAGTAATATACATACGTAATTAATATAGCGTATTAGTGCGGGTCCTAGTGTAAGGCTTATATATAGCCTAGTAAGCTAAAAAATTTTCCTTATAGGCTACCTTACCCTAGCCTTTAAAATAACTAGCCCTGCCTAACTCTAGCCCCTTATAACACTAGCCTACTCTATTTTCTTACCTACTACTAGCTAATATTAAGCTTTACCTACCTAGTTATTATTACTTTATTTTTATATATTACCTTTCACCTATTAAATTCCCCTTTCCCCTAGCTATTACTAGTCTTTCTAACCTCCTATTGCTAACTATCTATAATCCCCTATTAGTCTATATCTAAAGTAAGTGCGTAATTAGAGCTATCCTATAGCTATATCTAGATATAAATAATCCTATATATCCCTTACTTTTTCCCTTTCCTTTCCTTTATATACCCTTATTTCTATTATCTTATTAGTTATTTACTACCTACCTCCCTTTAAATATCCTATTAAAACTCCTTTTTATATCTAGCTTACCTATTATTATATTTACCGCTATTACTCTTAGCGCTATTACTACTACTACCTCTAGTAATACTCCCCTCCCTTATTACTACCTTCTCCTCCCCTAAAAAGCTAAACCACCTTAGTAATTATATCTTAAAGGGTAACTCTAATAACTCTAATAACTCTAATAGTAAGGAGTAAGAGATCCTATGTATCTAATATATAAATAACCTTTATAATAAGGGGATATAGGAGTATGCCCTAGGGTCTTACTAGGCCTATCTTCCCTATTAGCGTGCCTATTAATTATATAGCTAGGAGCTACACTTATACTTAGGTAACCTAAAATTAAGATATGCGTATAAGCACCTTATAAACCTTTTAGCCACTAGAAAAGCTATTAAAACACTAGCTATAAGGCATACTACCTCTAAAAGGGACGCTATGCTATCCTAATAAAAACTTTTATTTACTATTAAAAACGTTTTAACACTATTCTAGCTACCGCTTACATTAATCCTCTATAGTAATACCCCTCTTATTATCCCTTACTAGGGTAGTATATACCTAAGGTATTACTAAATTATAGGCACTTACCCTAGCCTAGTAAATAACTCCTATCTAATATAGTAGTAATATAGTAATAGAATTCTTTTATAGTATATTTATAATAAATAATAATCTTACTTATATTACCTTTATTTAGGAGAATACTACTACTAAGTAGTATATATTTAATAAGGCCCTTACCTACTAATTAACTACTTATTACTATCCCTCCCTAAACTAAACTAAAATAACCTAGCTTCTCCTCCTTCTCTTACCCCTAAGAACTAATTACTTTCTAATATAGTAAAATACTAGCGCTAATATATATATAGAGCAAAGGAGACTAGATTTGCTTATTCCTTAGTAGTTAAATAAAAACATACTCTTTTAGGCCTATTATATATTATTATATTACCTTATTATACCTTAAATCTATCTAGTGCCTCTATATCTTATATATTTTCTAGTAATTCCTAAGTTAGCTATATATATCCTCTCTATTTAACTAGTATATTCTAGTTTAACCCTATTCTCTTATATTCTTAGCTACTAGTATCTCTTTAACCTAATACTCTAAGAGATTAGGGTTAGTATTAGTTATTATTAGTTCTAGTAAGGGTTATTTATCCGCTAGTATTTAACTAGGTAATAGATTAGAAGCTACCTATTATACTAAATCCACATAGAAAATAGGGTAAAGTCCCTATAGCATGTCTAACTTAATAGTTAAAGGTATAGGGACCTCTAGCACCTTATATTTAGCTATAACCTAATCTAATTTCTTATATAGCCTATTTATCTTAAAATTTCGTAGGTTTAACTATACGTAATTACTAACCTAAAAGCGCTCCGCTAAACGCTAGCTACTATTTGTTTCCTCCTATTACTATTACTAAATAAACGCTATAGTAGCCTGCGTTAGGTCTAAGCCCTCCTTAAGATATTATAAGAATACCTAGGCCCTTCCCTTTAATAAGGTATAGGACGCCTCCTTATCTAGTGATTCCTAGATTATTACTAGGTTATAACTATATAGGGCTATGTTTACACTAATCCCTATTACTAATAAGTCCCTATTATTTAAAGTAAGTTAATAAGCAAGGAGATATTCTAGCTATTTAAATTATAAAAATAATAGTATTACCCTTAGGATAGCCTAAACTTCTTAATTTGCCCTTTCCATGCCGCTATTTATCTATAGATAATAAGCTATTAATAGTAACTACTATGTACTTACTTAGTTATAAAGTATAGTCTAAAAGTTACTTAACTAGTCTAAACCGCAGTCTATAATAATTTATATAGGAAAGCTATAGAACTACTACTAGCACTGCTTAAACTATTTTACGTATACTTTAGCCCCTATTAATATTATAGCTTCTAGCTAGATATACTTAAAGAGTTTATTTATAATAACTATAAGAAACTATAGGTTATCTAGGTATTAGGCTAGTAGGTCTATTATAAAGTTAATAGAGATCTATAACTAGTAATAATCTAGTAAAGGGATTAGTTTTAATAAGCCTTATCTTAGCTAGTGGCTTTTCTGCCCCTATAGTAGTAATAGTTCCTTATAAACTAGGCAATCCCCTATAACATACTATCCTAATAGAAGTCCCTCTAAAGCGTCTTAAAAGTTATATTATAGCTAGGATAGCCTAGTAAGGGTAAATCGTAAACCTATTGCGTTAAGGTTATAGTAAGGGGTTCCTAATTTAGGATCTAAGTTTAGCCCTAGAATTAGAGCATACCTTTAGCGCTAATCTAATAGTCTACTATTTACTCCCTTATATTTATAGCTTCTAGAAACTTCTAGGCCCCTTCCTAACTACCTTAAGCTATATCCTATATATAGTATTATAAACTAAGGACTAGTCCTATAGAGATTAGAGATATGCATCTATAAATATTATTACCCCTATTAGAAGACCTTTAAACCTAACTATAGTATCCTTAGCCTCGCTGCCCCTAATAATAACATAGGGTTTACACTAGAGATAAGTCTAGTCTTTTTATAATAGTATAGGCCTAGAGTTATTACTAATTATATAATTAGCTCCTCTAGTCCCCCTTATTCTCCTCCCCTTAGAACTATCTTAATAACATATCTAGCCTTACTGCCTATAGGCTAGGTCTATACTATAGGTAAAAATTAAATAGTAATAGTGTCTTTACCTATCTTACCTATTATTCTAATATCTCCCTTAGCGCTATAAAGTATTCTAAGTTCTTATAGTCTATAAGTATTATAAATAGCTTACTAATGCTACATAGCTTTGCTAACTAAGCCTTTAGGCATAATATAATTACTAATAGCTCCTTATTATATATAGTATAGTTCTATTAAGCTAGCTATAGTTAAGCGGAATAATAAGTAACTAGGTATAAGATACCTTTGTTATTAAACTATAAGAGGCATTCCCCTAGAGCTATCCCTAAATAGTTAGCTTCTACTATAGTGTCCTTATTAAAGTCCTATTATATTAGAATAAGATATAACATAAAGGCTATCTTTAGCGCTTTAAAGGCTATATTACATTTATCTATTTACTAAAATAGAATACCTTTCTTTATAAGTTTAATTAAAGGGCTTATAATTATTAAGAAGTGTAATATAAAGTCCTAATAAAAGTTAGTAAACCTAAGAAACCCTTATACCCCCTAACCCTCTTTAGCGCCTCCTAATCCTAGATAGCTATAATCTTTTCCCTATTTAAGCGAATTTCTTTCCCTATATAGATAATAAACCCTAGGTACTTAACTTCTTTTATTATAAAAACGCATTTCTTTATATCTAAGTTTAGCCTTACTTACTATAGCCTTATAAGCACTACTTAGACCTTCTATATATAGTCTTTCTAAGAACCTCCTAAGTAAATAAGGATATTATTAAGATAAGCAATTACATAGTCCCTTAGGATTCCGCTAAGCGCGCTATTAATATATCTCTAAAAGGTAGCAGGTGCGCCTACTAGGCTAAATAGGCATATAAGCTACTTAAATAATCTAAAATGCGTCTAGAAGGCAGTCTAGTATTCCTTGCCCTTAGCAATATAGATATAGTAAAACGCTACTTATATATCTAGCTTTATAAATTACTTTACCTCTAATAATAATTATAGTGTTTCCTTTACTAAAGGTAAGAGATAATAGTCCTATTCTATAATCTTATTAAGAGCATAGTAGTCTACGTAAAACCACTATCCTTCTCCTAGTTTCTTTACTAATAATATAGGGGCTACTACTAAGGAGAAGCTAGCCTATATTTATCCCTTATCTATAAGGTTAGTTACTTACTTTTAGATTTTAAGGAGGTATTACTAGGGCATATTATATAATAAAGCCTATAGGAGTTCTAGTTTAGATCCGTCTAGGTTATGCTTTAATTAAATATAGTAGTCTAATTATCCTTAGTGCAATAGCAAGGCATTTACCTTGCTCTCTAGGAAGAGGTCTGTAAAGTCCTATAGCATGCTTAGTAATAAGGATAACAGGTCCTATTCTATAACCTTAGGTATAGTATCTATCTATAGAATTAATGTGATTTCCTATAGGCTAGTAGCGTATAGTTAGATATGTTCTTTCTGCTTCTTCGCATGCCTTATAATTCCCGCAAAGGTAAAGCCTAAGATAGATATTGTTTGTTGCTTAACCTTCCTATTAGTTAATGCCTAAATTTGTAGGTTATTAGCTAATCCCACGTAGAGTTAATAGCGCGCTATATCTAAGTTAATCTTATTCTATTCTATCCATAGCGTCCCTAAAATAAGTTACCTTATTAACCTAGGGATTACATAGGTAACTATAGGTATTTCCTACTATAAGATTTTACGTAATTCTTAGGATGCTACTAACTTTTGATACTTTTTCCGCACCGATCTAAAGGTCCGGAATCGCCTCTAAAATATAAACCACATCGATATTCAAATTCCTTACCTTTATTTACCCCTCCTATAATATCGCATTACAACAGAGCTAGAGGCAGGTGTAAGGGTAAGATGCTAATAGTAATTAACGCTAGAGAAAGGGGCTAGTATAGAGCTACCACTACCTAAACGCAGGACTAGGGCAATTTAACGCCTATAGACGTAAGGATAACCTAATGATAGATTAGATCTAATTTAAGCATTTAGATAATACAAAATTTTATAATAAGATTACTAGCCTTATCCCTAGTAATAAAGTCTTCTAAGTTTAGAGTATTATAAAGGCTATAGCCCACTAGGTAGTAAACTATACCTACGCTAAAATAAGAGCTATAAATAATAGTAATAATAATAATAATAATAATATTTACACTACTAAAGAAGCCCTTAAAGTAGCCCTTAAGGAGGCTATTAAGGAAGAATCTAAAGGAACTAATACACTAACCTAGGTAAGTATTATAGCTAGGCTAGCACTAAGAAGGCTAAATAATAAAACCCCCTATAGGTCCTAGGTAAATAACATAGAGAAGTACTTATTAGAGGTAATATAATCTAGGAAACGCTCTAATCCTAAGGCGCTAAAGATATAATAACTATAGTAAACAGAGCCACTAGCTAAACTATAGCTATAGTAGCTAGAAGACTCCCTAGTAGTAATATAATTATTACCTTTAAAGGAAACACTACCTAATATAGAGAAGACTAAAAATGGATTACTAAAGCATTTAGACTAGAAGCGGCCCTTTACCACTATATACTTAGTATTATAGTTAAGGGATTCCTAACGAAATATATATCTATTAAAAGCCTAGTAGCTAAGATTAGAAAAGCGAATAAAGTAAATGTAATTAAGGCAACCATAAGGCACCCCTAAGTAGAAAATATATAACGCACTACCCTAATCCTAGGACTAGTAGAAGTAAAAGACACTAATAAGATATACTAAGATAGCATAGTCTTTAAAGCAAAGCTATTCTAAACTAAACTATATAATAAAACCCTATAACCCTAATAATACTATAACTGCTTTTAAACTAGCTATATAGTAAAGTTCTATAAGGTAGCCCTAAGGTATAGTAGGTATAGAGCTAGCTAATATAAAGAAGGAGAAATATTATACCTAATAATTAGTAAATAACTAAAGGAAAACTATATCTTATACTCTAGCTTATACTTAGCGTAGTTAAGGGACTATTCTATCCTAAAAGAGAAGTAAAATGTAGTAAAAGCAAGCTACCTAGAGTAACTATTATGATTTACTAGTAACTCCCTAAATAGAAGCCTAACGCTACCCTATAAGAGAACTAGTATAGCTATAGAACTTATTATTATAGTAAGTAGAAAAAGGGAATACCTTATAAATATAAAGAGAAGTGCTAAATAACCTAGAGTAGGAAGTATTATATAATATATATCTTAGAATAAGGCTAGAATAGAACTAGCGTAAGATAGTAAAGACTTACTACCCCCTTAATTAATATAGTAATATTATAAGTTCTCTTTTAGAATATAAATAAGAAGGATAACCTAATATACATAGCGCTTTAGCACTAAACTAATATAGATATAATAGTAATCTAAGAATAGGAACACATAAGGCACTTATAGCCCCTAGCACTAAGCCTTACCTAATTTTAACTAGTATACTATAAAGGCTAGAATATAGTATATATTAATAAGAAGTATAATATAGGGTTATAGATAGCCTAGGGAGGACCTAACTAGTTACTAGTAAAGATAAAAGGCATAAATATCTACTCCCTTTACTTAGAGGGATATATAGATAACTAGAATATACTTATTTACACTTTTAACACAAAAGAGCCCTATAGCTAAAGTGTTTTTATAGGGGACTTTAACTAAAAACACCCTCTCTAGAATAGCTTAGATAGAATAACTAGAGAAGTAAAGGAACTACTAGACCTTATAAGCTAGTAAAGGCTTAGTCTAGTAATGCCCTAAGAGAAACCTATAAGATAATATAAAGAAAATAGAGATAGCACTATAGATCTAGTATAGGTAACTCTAGATATCTAAGTCTACTATAATAACATAAAAGACCTTATAGGCTTTAACTATATTCCGTAGCTAATTAGCATCTTTAATAAGGAGTAAGAAAGCGCCTTACCTACCCTTAAATATACCTAGACTATAATAAATAAACTATAGGTAAAGGCAAAAGTAGCGGTATAACTCTAAGCGGAAAACACACTAGACCTAAAAGATAAGGAAGGAATTAATATATATATAATATAGCTTATTATAAACCTCTAATAAATAGTAGAGTTAGTAGCCCTATAGAAGCGCTAAGGACTCCCTAGCCTAGAGGTATAGTAGTTAAGGAGAATAAAAGAGATAGTTACTAAAGCTAGATAAGCTAAGAGATAATAGAGGTGCTAGAAGACTAAAGTAAACTAGTAAGCCTTCTCTAAGGCAAATAATAACTAGGAATAAATAGTTAGGGAAGAAAAAGGAATATATAGAGAGAAGCCCTATAAAAAGCTAATATATAGGAAAAGGATAAAGGAGTTTAAAGACTAAAGAGATAGGCCTAGCTTTAAAGCTAAGCCCCCTAGAGCTTCCTAGACTCCTAGACCTAGAAAGAACTAATAATAACCCTAACCTAGCTATTACCTATAAAGATAAGGTAAGTATACTTATATAAAGGTTCTTCCCTAAACCTATAGTAAATCTCTCTTATATCCTAGACCTCTCCTTCCTAGAGCTTAATAATATACTAGTCCTAGATAAAGAATAGTTTAGAGTAAGAGATATTAGAAATATTCTATTAGATATAGCTAGCTAGAAAGCCCTAGGAGATAATAAACTCCTAGTAAGCCTTATTAAGGCCTATAATAAGCTAGCTAAAAAAGCTATAGTATGCTTACTAAACGCTATCCTTAAAGTAAGATATTTCCTAGCCTAGTTCTAAACTATATAAGTAATAATAATTAGGAAGCTAGGAAAAACCACTAAGGAGATAAGAAGGGCTAATGCGTAAAGACCTATCTTACTACTAAATATAGTAGGAAAGATTATAGAAGTAGTAATTATAAGGTAGCTTATAGCCTTTACTAAGGCTAAGGGCCTTCTCCCTAAGCTATAAATAGGAAATAGGGTAAATAGATTAATAGAAACTATAATTAGAGTCCTTATAGAATGCATAAGAGAGGCTTAAGGCAAAGGCAGCATTACCTTACTAGCGTAAATAGATATCTTATCTGCATTTAATAGAGTTAGCTACCTATATCTAATCTATGTTTTAATCTAAATAAGCATACTACACTAGCTAATAGCTATAATACATAGCTTCCTTATAGATAGAATAAGCTAGCTTAGCTTTAATAGTAAACTCTTAAGACCCTTTTAGATAAAGGTAAGCACCCTATAAGGCTTACCTCTCTTACTAATCCTCTTCTTACTTTACTTAGCAAAGCTTTATATATACCTCTAAGCTATCCTAGGTATAGTAGTAATAGGATTTATAGATAATATAAATATAGCAGCGTTTAGAAAAAACACTATATAGACCTAGAAAAGGCTTAAAGCTATATAGAAAGTATATAAAAATAGGCAAAAGAAGTAGAAGTAAAGTTTAACCTAGTAAAGACTAAACTTATATACTTTAGTAAAGCATACTAACCCCTATAGGCTAGGGTCTAACTTAGTATAGAGAAGATAGTGCCTATAGAGTTATATAGATTCCTTAGAGTCTAGGTTAATAGGAAACTTAATTAAAGTGCTTATAAGAATATCCTAAAAGGTAAACTAGCCTAGTAATAGCTTATACTCTTCTTACTAGTAGTATTAGCCTAGGGTTATAGCTTTAAAGATGCCTAACTCCTATACACATAGGTAGTCTAGCCTATCCTTACCTATAGGGTAAGCGCTTACTATACCCTAACTAAGAAGGGTAGAAAGCTAAGAGAAGTAGTTAAAAGCTTTATAATAGACTAGTTAGCCTACCTCTAAATTATAGCTAGTGTATTTAAGGCTATACCTATTACCTAACTAAAGGTTAAGACTTATATCCCCCTAGATTTATACCTAAATAAGATAAAATAGAAGTTTAAAGAGAGAATTATAAAGAGTAAAATATTTATAATAATCTAAACCACTACTAACTTAGTATAGTTAGTATTATGCTATAGATAAAGACCCCCTAGGAGTAATAAACTAGTAGTAAAACTATATAAGGAATAGAGATAATACTAGGATAAATAGCATAGTAAGGAACGCCTAGGATAGCATAGACTTGCTAGAGAGCTAACTAAGGATTAATTACTAACTTATAACCTAAAGGAAATCTAAAGATTCTATATAGGCCTAGAAAAGCATATCTCCTTAACTATAGTCTAACTATATATAGGAAAGATTAGTCTTAATAAGTTCCTCTTCTAAAGAGGCATTCCTAGGGTAAACTCACTGCTATATAGCTATAGTAAAGCAGTTAAGGACTAATATTATATTATAGTAAACTACCCTAAATATAATTACTAATGCTCTTAAACGCGCTAGCCTAGAGATATATAGAAGGTAAGGCTAGCCCTAAACTACCCCTAAAGGCAAGAGTAATAGCTAAATAGTTCCTTAGTATAAAATAACTCTAATACTACTTATTAGCATAAGAACTAGTAGCTAATATATATAGTAAAGAGAAGGAGCTAAAGCTAGGGCGCTTCTAGCAGGCTAGGACTAATAGCTAAGATATAGATATAGTAAATAACTAGGGGAGATATAAGATTATATAGTTTAAAGCTAGTAGTAGGCTAGCTAAAGAATTATAATTCTAAAACTATTATTAGATTAATTTTAAATATATAACGCTAGGTATTATAAGCCCTACTAGTTTACCTTTACCCTTTACTAAGCTATATTTACCTAATTAATCACTCCTTCTCTAGGACTAGAATTACCTCCTTTATTACCTTAGCCTACCCCTTAGTAAGTAAGGCTATAGCTAGGAGATAGTTTATCTCTATAGCGTAAGCGTCTAAGCATTATAGCTAAAAGATAACCTTATTATATTATTCTCCACTAGCGCTAGACTAGCCTAGGCCTATAGCTAAGGCGCTATGCTTCTTCTTACTTTAATTACTAGTATAAAGCTTCTTTACATAATTCTAATAGTTATCTAGGACCTATAGAACTATTAGACCTAGACTAGACTTAATATTAAACTAGAATAGTAATACTTATACTACCCCTAGTAACTATAGCTACCTAAACTTCTACTAGCTACTAGTGCTTATTTTATTAACTACTTAAGTTAGGCTAAGAGTAAATTAGCACTAGATCTAGCCTAGAATAGAGGCGCTAACTACCTTTAAATATCTATAGTTATAGACCTAATAGTTAAAACAGGCGTTAGTAGCTAGCCCTATATAAAACAGTTAGCCTTACTTCTAAGCTAAGATAGATTTAACTTACTAGTAATATTATAGCACTAGTGCCTAGGGTAGTTAATTAATTAAGATTTATAAGGGATATATTAGATCCTATAGGGATCTCCTAACTATAGCAAATTAGCATTAGAATAGAGGTAGGCTAGGGCTAGAGGGTTATACCTTTAAATCCTTAGCTATAGCCTGCTTAAGCTACTTCTTAGTTAAAGACTTTTAAGAATATTGCTTATTTTTAGAGTTTTCCTAGGTAGATTAGAGCTAGATAAGCATAGAACGTAAGAGTACTTATAGTAGCTAGCGCTATTTTATTAGATAACTTAATAGATCTATAGTAATATTAGCATTTAGGCTAATACTAGCCTAGGAGCGCCTTAGGTAGCTTTAAGGAAGAAAAGAACCTATAGGAAGTTTAATAAAAAAGAGAAAAGAAGGAAGACCTCTCTAAGGGGAAGGAACCCTTCTTATACTTATATAGGGGGCTAAATTATAGATATTAATAAAGAAAGAAGAACATAAGATAAGAATCTAGTTAGTTAATGCCTAAGAGACCTAGGCCTAGAAATAGCTAGGAATTAAACTAAACCTATACCCCTACTATAGAAGATAAATAACATTAGGTACTCTAACTTCCCTAGACTAATAAGCTAGACCTAGGCTAGAGAAGGCTAAAAAGTAAGGCTATAGAAGAGCTAGCTAAAAAGTAAAAGAGAAGTAAATTACTACTATAAAACTAAATCTAGCATACTATAAGATAGTATAAGAGGCCTAGAGCAGTGCTAGAGCAGACCTAGGATAGAGCTAGGTAGGGCTTAAAACCTAGGATTTTCCTTTTTCTTTCTTATCTTTTCTTCTTATTAGGATAAGGCTAGCGTAAGCTAGTAATAAACACCTATAATAAGCCACAAATAACGCAACGCAGGCCTAGTGCAAGGTTAGCGTTAGCCTAAACATAGATATAAGGGGTTTTTCTTCCTATTTAAGGGTTTTCCTTTTGATAAAGCAGTAGGAGTACTAGTACTAGCCCTACATAGAGCTAGCTAGCATAAATAATATATATATATAGGTATTTCCTATCTATCTAGATCCACTTAAAACGGACGATATGCGTAATATATAACCTCTTCTTATAACTCTCTTTTCCCCTTATTTTACACTAACTATAGTGCAAACTAATCTTTTCTTTAAGAGAGAGAGGCGTTCTAACTAGAGTTTCTAGATAAGGCATTTGCTTATAGTAGCATAGTAGTTATAGCCTATGTTAATAAGAGTATTTATAAAGGTAGTCTTATTAATTAATATAGGAACTAGAAAAGGTATAGAATCTATATTAGACTAGATCTATTTAAAGTCCTTATTAGTAATAACTATTTGCTATAATGCCCCTCTATCTATTCTCCCTACTACCCTAGTTAAATAACTTAATGCTAGGGTTTTCTTTTCTAATATATCTATCTCCTCCTTTTCTTTAGAGTTATCTTCCTTTTCCTTTATATTATATACGTTAATAGCTAGTTTTCCCTACTAATATCTTAGTAAAAGTAAAGGGCAGTTAGAAATAAAATACTTTCCTAAACCATACCATAAGCATTTACCCTCCTTATAACGTGTGTTACGCATAGCCTAGTTAACCTACTTAGCTTGCTTACTACTAGCCTTATTACCTAGCTTTGCCTTACACTAAAATCCTAGTAACTTTCCGCGTCCTTTTAGGCCTATTCTAGGTATGTTAATTATACATCTATTATAGGAGTGTCTTTATCCTAGGCAAGGGCCTTAGGTATATACGCTTGCCTTCACATATAGTTCTTCTCCTCTAATTAATATAACTTAATATCTAATAAGATACTTTAATAATAAGCTATTACCACTAAGTAATCCATTTGTAATATGTCCTATCTAACGCTATAGTCCCTTATCTACTTATTAAGGGCTATGTGTAGCTTAGCTAGCTTTATAAAGTCCTCCTAATCTAATCCCCTAGCTAGCGCTAATTTTTGCTTAAAACAAATATAGAAGTCGCTAAATTGCTTATTTAGGCATTACGTAATCTAGTTAAGCTCTGTAATTACTAGCTCCTATTAATAGGGGTTATTAAATATCTTAGTAAGGTAGTTTAAGAACTTTTATAGATTATAATACACTAAGTGTCCCTTCTTAAAATAGGGGGTAACTTATACCTAGACCTTTAGTAATAGGTTTTAGTAAATAAAGCACTATTAGTCCTACTAGGACCTAATAAACCCCTATTTATATTTAGCTTATAAGACATTAGGTTTTGCCATGCTATAAATAGGACCCTTTTGCTATTAAATAGGGGTCCTATTAGTAAGGGTTTTTGCTTAATAGGTTAAATAGAAAAGTTAGATCTTTGCTTATTAGTAAGGTCTTAAATTTATTTTAATTACTAAGCAATAAGCTCCTATAAGGTTACTATTTTATTAGTCTCTATCCTATCCACTAGTAGCAGTATATCTATTAGCTACTATACCTCTATAGTAAAGGATAATAAATATTATAAACTAGCCTTAGGGTAACTACACGTAAGTGTTCTAAGAGATATTATTATCCTTAGAGAGGAAGGATTAGACTAAGCTAGGTATTGCATAGGAACTAGCTTTATACCAGTATATGTGTGGGTTATATAGGCCTAGGTAAAGCCCTAACCTATCCGCCTATAGTCCGCGTCCTTTGCGCGCCCTTTCCGGACCCGAGACATGACCCAAGCTCCTAAGCTCGAGTCCATAACACTAGTGCTTATTTTACTAACTAGTTAAATTAGGCTAAAGAGTATATTAGCACTAAGTTAGGCCTAGAATAGAGGCACTAACTACCTTTAAATAACTATAATTTTAAACCTAATAGTTAAAATAAGCATTAGTAACTAGCCTTATATAAGATAGTTAGCCTTACTTCTAAGCTAGAATTAAATAGACTTACTAGTAATATTATAGCACTAGTGCCTAGGGTAGTTAATTAACTAAGATTTATATAAGATATATTAGATCCCCTAGGGATTCCTAATTACTATAGATTAGAGTTAGAATAGGAGTAAGGCTAGGGTAAAGGGATTATACCTTTAAATCCTTTACTATAGCTTACTTAAGCTACTTCTTAGTTAAAGACTTTTAAGGGTATTACTGTTATGGACTAGCCCTAAGACAAAGCTATAGGCTATTGTGATGATATTAAGAAACTTAAAGGAAGGGAAGAAAAGGAGGATATTACAAATCCTATACAAACCCCTTATATCCCTTAGTTTGCTTATATTAGCCCCCTTCCTTATACCTCACTTATATATTAACACTAAGGCTTAGGTAAAGCCTAAGCCCTTACATATACCCTTACTTACCCCTTCCTTATCTATCCATGTTAATATTATTATAAATCGCCCCTTACTAGGTAATTATCTATGCCGGCCTATTTACGTATTATATTTAATATAGCGCTATACCCCCTTATTATCCTAGTAATCTCTATATCTTCCCTTACTCTTACCCTTATATTTACTATAAATAACTATTTAATAATCCCTTATTAATATAGCGTGTTTAAGTTATATATAGGTAAGGTAATAGTATAACCCCTCCTTATAGTTAGTTTAAACGCGTTTATCTTAAGTATTATGCCTTATTATAACTTATACCCCTTTATTATTATTATTATTATTTCCCCCTCCCTACCTATTTATATCCTACCTTACCCTATAGTTATATATATAAATATCCTACTAAGAATCCTATCTAATCTAAACCTTCCCTTAATAATAACTATCCCCTTCCTATTATAAACCTATCTTACTACTTATTCTTTCTCCTATCTTAATCTATTATTATCCTATTCTTAAGCTACCCTTATCTATCCTATACCTAATAGTATTATACCTTATCCTTATTAACTTACTCTTCCCTAACTAGTACTAGTCTAGTTTCCCTAAGACCCTCTTTACCTTATATCTAGCTTAGGCCCTTAGGGAGTTTCTCCTAAAAGGAGATTCTAATAATAAGTAGTATACCACCCCTAAGGTAGTTTTTATCCTTATAGGCTATATATTAAATAAGCCCTTACTATAGGTATACTAGAATATTACCCCCTAAGTCTAGTAAGTCTTATCCCTTTTACTAGGAAATTATATTACCTATGTTTAGTTAACTAGGTTCCTATTTGCTAATCCTTACCTTTAACGTATACTAAAAGATCTTAAAAAGAGATTACTATAGGAATATATATTATTTACCCTAGGGTCCCTTAGACCCTAACTAAAAAGCAAAAGATACTAGTTCTCTCCTAGCGCTATTAAGCTCTTATTACCTATTAGACTACTTTTCTATAAGAAGCCTAGTTTAACCTAGCCCTTATTTAGTCCTCTCTTAGACCCCCTTTAGTATTATTCTTCTCTACCCTAAATATAACTAGAAATAAAATAATTCTATATAACTATAGTAATCCCTTAACTAGCTATAGTATAGGAAATTAAATATAATAAGTTATAGGTATTTTATTCTAATAGAACCGCTAGATTATAAGTAGCCTAGCCACTATTTATTAAGAACTTTATAGTAATAGCACTCCTAGTAAGGCCCCTAGGGTTTATCTAGTATATCCTATATTATTAAAGCTAGTAATATTTCTCTTCCTTACTAGTAGTATAAGCCCTATACTTAGAATATAAGTAGTAATTACTATAAATCCTATTATACTTACTATATGCCTTATAACCCTTAAGATTCCCCTTCCTATTAAATATATTAAGCCTATAAGTTAACCCCTAGAACCCCTATTAAACCCTAACTAAGTCCTACTAGCCCTAAAACTTATATAAAATTCCTCCTAATAGTAAGGTAAAAGACCTTACTATAAATACTAATAGTAAGGAGAAGGGTAAGGATAAGTATAAGTATTCTAATATATAAGTAAGAGTAAAAAGCAAAAGGGTATAACCTAAGTTCTATATATAATCTCCTTTTAAGGATAAGTTTTATTAAATTAAACTAGTTTATTATTATATTATATATCCCCTTATTCCTTTTTAAACTTATCTAGTACCTATATATCTCTTATGTTTTCTACTAGTTCCTATATTAATTATATATATCTTACTTACTTTATAAGAGTATTCTAGTTCCCTCCCTTACCTAGTGTGTTTTAAGCTACTAAAATCCTTTCTATATAATATTCCTTTATAAGTTTAAGGTTATCCTCTATTAGGATTTATTCTAGGCCTAGCTAGGAGTCCTATAGCTATTAGCTTAGGAAAGGGTTTATTACTACTTATTTAATAAGGTTTATATAGAAAACTAGATATATACCCTTTAGGATATTAAGTTAAATAGTAAGTGAAGTTAGGACTTTAACTATAGTATACTTAGCTACTACCTAGTTAAGTTTATATAAGGGCTAATTAGTTTTAATATTCCTAAGTAATAACTATACTTTATCCCTTATATAGAATTATTCCACTAGATATTATAAAGCTATAGATATATCTTATTATTATTATTATTATATATATACCTTTGATACTTTTTCCGCACCGATCTAAAGGTCTGGAATCGCCTCTAAAATACAAACCACATTAATATTCGAATTCCTTACCTCCGTTTACCCCCTCCTATAATATCGCATTGTAATAGAGCTAGAGGTAGGTGTAAGGGTAAGATACTAATAGTAATTAACACTAGAGAAAGGGGCTAGTATAGAGCTACTACTACCTAAACATAGGAATAGGGTAATTTAATGCCTATAGACGCGAGGATAACCTAATAATAGATTAGATATAATTCAAGCACCTAGATAATACAAAATTCTATAATAAGATTACTAGCCTTATCCCTAGCGATAAAGTCTCCTAAGTTTAGAGCATTATAAAGGCTATAGCCCACTAGGTAGCAAACCATGCCTACGCTAAAATAAGAGCTATAAATAATAATAGTAGTAATAATAATAATAATATCTATATTACTAAAGAAGCCCTTAAAGTAGCCCTTAAGGAGGTTATTAGGGAAGAAGCTAAAGGAACTAATATACTAACCTAGGCAAGCATTATAGCTAGACTAGTACTAAGAAGGCTAAATAATAAAACCCCTTATAGGTCCTAGGTAGATAATATAAAGAAGTGCTTATTAAAGGTAATATAATTTAGGAAACGCTCTAATCCTAAGGCACTAAAGATATAATAACTATAGTAAACAAAGCTACTAGCTAAACTATAGCTATAGTAGCTAGAAGACTCCCTAGTAAAGATATAATTATTACCTTTAAAGGAAACGTAGCCTAATATAGAGAGGACTAAAAATAGATTACTAAAGCATTTAGACTAGAAGCAGCCCTTTACTACTATATACTTAGCGTTATAGTTAAGGGATTCCTAATAAAGTATATATCTATTAAGAACCTTATAACTAAGATTAGAAAAGCAAATAAAGTAAACATAATTAAGGTAACTATAAGGCATCCCTAAGTAAAAACATATAGTATACTACCCTAATCCTAGGACTAGTAGAAGTAGAAAACGCTAATAAGATATACTAAGATAGAATAGTCTTTAAAGCAAAGCTATTCTAAACTAAACTATATAATAAGACCTTATAACCCTAATAATACTATAACTACTTCTAAACTAGCTATATTATAAAGTTCTATAAGGCAGCCCTAAGGTATAGTAAATATAAAGCTAGCTAATATAAGGAAGGAGAAATATTATACCTAATAATTAGCGAATAACTAAAGGAAAACTATATCTTATATTCTAGCCTATACCTAGCGTAGTTAAGGGACTACCCTATCCTAAAAGAGAAGTAAAATATAATAAAAGCAGGATACCTAGAATAACTATTAAGATTTACTAGTAACTCCCTAGACAAAAGCCTAATATTACCTTATAAGAGAATAGGTATAGCTATAGAACCTATTATTATAGTAAGTAAGAAAAGGGAATGCCTTATAAATATAGAGAGAAGTGCTAAATAGCCTAGGGTAGGGAGTATTATATAATATATATCTTAAAACAAGGCTAGAATAAAGCTAGTATAAGATAGTAAAGACTTACTACCCCTTAATTAATATAGTAATATTATAAGTTCTCTTTTAGAATATAAATAAGAAGGATAGCCTAATATATATAGCGCTCTAGCACTAAACTAATATAGATATAATAGTAATCTAAGAGTAGGAATATATAAGGCACCTATAGCCCTTAGCACTAGGCCTTACCTAATTCTAACTAGTATACTATAAGGGATAGAATATAGTATATATAAATAAGAAGCATAATATAGGGTTATAGATAGCCTAGGGAGGACCTAACTAATTACTAGTAAAGATAAAAGGCGTAAATATTTACTCCCTTTACTTAGAAGGATATATAAATAACTAGAACACACTTATCCATACTTTTAATATAGAAAAGCCCTATAGCTAAAGCGTTTTTATAGGAGACTTTAACTAAAAACACTCCCTTTAGGATAGCTTAGATAGAATAACTAGAGAAGCAAAGGAACTACTAGACCTTATAAGCTAGTAAAGGCTTAGTCTAGTAATACTCTAAGGGGAACCTATAAGATAATATAGAGAAGATAAAGATAGCACTATAGATCTAGCATAGGTAACTCTAGATATCTAAGTTTACTATAATAGTATAGAAGACCTTATAGGCTCTAACTATATTCTATAGCTAATTAGTATCTTTACTAAGGAGTAAGAAGGCACCTTACCTACCCTTAAATATACCTAGACTATAATAAATAGACTATAGGTAAAGGCAAAAGTAGTAGTATAACTCTAAGTAGAAAACGCACTAGACCTAAAAGATAAGAAAGGAATTAATATATATATAATATAGCTTATTATAAACCTCTAATAGATAGTAGAATTAGTAGCCCTATAGAAGCGCTAAGGACTCCTTAGCCTAAAGGTATAGTAGTTAAGGAGAATAAAAGAGGTAGTTATTAAAGCTAAATAAGCTAAGAGATAATAAAGGCACTAGAAGACTAAAGTAAACTAGTAAGCCTTCTCTAAGGTAAATAATAACTAGGAATAGATAGTTAGGGAAGAAAAAGGAATATATAGAGAGAAGCCCTATAAAAAGCTAATATATAAGAAAAGGATAGAGGAGTTTAAAGACTAGAGAGATAGGCCTAGCTCTAAAGCTAGGCCCCCTAAAGCTCCCTAGACTCCTAGACCTAGAAAGAACTAATAATAACCCTAACCTAGCTACTACCTATAAGGATAAGGTAAGCATACTTATATAAAGGTTCTTCCCTAAACCTATAGTAAACCTCTCCTATATCCTAGACCTCTCCTTCCTAGAGCTTAATAATATACTAGTCCTAGATAAAGAATAGTTTAGAGTAAGAGATATTAGAAATATCCTATTAGATATAGCTAGCTAGAAAGCCCTAGGAGATAATAAACTCCTAGTAAGCCTTATTAAGGCCTATAATAAGCTAGCTAAAGAAGCTATAGTATACCTATTAAATACTATCCTTAAAGTAAGATATTTCCTAGCCTAGTTTTAAACTATATAAGTAGTAGTGATTAGGAAGCTAGGAAAAACTACTAAGGAGATAAGAAAGGCTAATATATAAAGACCTATCTTACTACTAAATATAGTAAGAAAGATTATAGAAATAGTAATTATAAGGTAGCTTATAGCCTTTACTAAGGCTAAGGGCCTTCTCCCTAAGCTATAAATAGAAAATAGGGTAAATAGATTAATAGAAACTATAATTAAAGTCCTTATAGAATACGTAAGAGAGGCTTAGGGTAAAGGTAGTATTACCTTATTAGCATAGATAGATATCTTATCTATATTTAATAGAGTTAGCTACCTATATCTAATTTATATTTTAATCTAAATAGGCATATTACGCTAGCTAATAGCTATAATACATAGCTTCCTTATAGATAGAATAAGCTAGCTTAGCTTTAATAGTAAACTCTTAAGATCCTTTTAGATAAAAGTAAGTACCCTATAAGGCTTACCTCTCTTACTAATCCTCTTCTTACTTTACTTAGTAAAGCTTTATATATACCTCTAAGCTATCCTAGGTATAGTAATAATAGGATTTATAAATAATATAAATATAGTAATATTTAGAAAAACACTATATAAACCTAGAAAAGGCTTAAAGCTATATAGAAAGTATATAAAAATAGGTAAAAAAGTAGGAGTAAAGTTTAACCTAGTAAAGACTAAACTTATATACTTTAGCAAAGCATACTAACCCCTATAGGCTAGGGTCTAACTTAGTGTAAAAGAGATAGCGCTTATAGAGTTATATAGGTTCCTTAAAGTCTAGGTTAATAGGAAACTTAATTAGAGTGCTTATAAGAATATCCTAAAAGGTAAATTAGCCTAGCAATAGCTTACACTCTCTTCGCTAGTAGTATTAGCCTAGGGCTATAGCTTTAGAGATACCTAACTCCTATATATATAGGTAGTCTAGCCTATCCTTACCTATAGGGTAAGCGCTTACTATACCCTAACTAAGAAAGGTAGAAAGCTAAGAAAAGTAGTTAAAAGCTTTATAATAGACTAATTAGCCTGCCTCTAAATTATAGCTAGTGTATTTAAGGCTATACCTATTGCCTAACTAGAGGTTAAGACTTATATCCCCCTAGATCTATACCTAAATAAGATAAAATAGAAGTTTAAAGAGAGAATTATAGAGAGTAAAATAGCTATAATAATCTAAATCGCTGCTAACTTAGTATAGTTAGTATTATACTATAGATAAAGACCCCCTAGGAGTAATAAACTAGTAGTAAAACTATATAAGGAATAGAGATAACACTAGGATAAATAGTATAGTAAGGAATGCCTAGGATAGCATAGACTTATAAGAGAGCTAACTAAGGATTAACTACTAACTTATAACCTAAAGGAAATCTAAAGATTCTATATAGGCCTAGAAAAGCATATCTCCTTAACCATAGTCTAACTATATATAGGAAAGATTAGTCTTAATAAGTTTCTCTTCTAGAGAGGTATTCCTAGGGTAAACTTACTACTATATAGCTATAGTAAAGTAGTTAAGGACTAATATTATATTATAGTGAACTACTCTAAATATAATTACTAATACCCTTAAACACGCTAGCCTAGAGATATATAGAAGGTAAGGCTAGCTTTAAACTACCCCTAAAGGCAAGAGTAATAGCTAAATAGTTCCTTAGTATAAAATAACTCTAATACTACTTATTAATATAAGAACTAGTAGCTAGTATATATAGTAAAGAGGAGAAGCTAGAGCTAGGGCGTTTCTAGTATACTAGGACTAATAGCTAAGATATAGATATAGTAAATAACTAGGGAGAGATATAAGATTATATAGTTTAAAGCTAGTAGTAAGCTAGCTAAAGAATTATAATTCTAGAACTATTATTAGATTAATTTTAAATATATAACGCTAGGTATTATAAGCCTTACTAGTTTACCTCTACCCCTTTACTAAGCTATATTTACCTAACTAATCACTCCTTCTCTAGGACT
This sequence comes from Epichloe gansuensis, assembly GCA_023658505.1. Taxonomy (NCBI): domain Eukaryota; kingdom Fungi; phylum Ascomycota; class Sordariomycetes; order Hypocreales; family Clavicipitaceae; genus Epichloe; species Epichloe gansuensis. Next base: position 821,489 of record CP098283.1, read on the forward strand.
AGAATTACCCCTTTATTACCTTAGCCTACCCCTTAGTAAGTAAGGCTATAGCTAGGAGATAGTTTATCTCTATAGTATAAGCGTCTAGGTATTATAGCTAAAAGATAACCTTATTATATTATTCTCTACTAGCGCTAGACTAGCCTAGGCCTATAGCTAAGGTACTACGCTTTTTCTTACTTTAATTACTAGTATAAAGCTTCTTTATATAATCCTAATAGTTATCTAAGACCTATAGAACTATTAGACCTAAACTAGACTTAATATTAAACTAGAATAGTAGTACTTATACTACCCCTAGTAACTATAGCTACCTAAACTTCTACTAGCTACTAGTGCTTATTTTATTAACTACTTAAGTTAGGCTAAGAGTAAATTAGCACTAGATCTAGCCTAGAATAGGGATACTAACTACCTTTAAATATCTATAGTTATAGACTTAATAGTTAAAATAAGCGTTAGTAGCTAGCCCTATATAAAACAGTTAGCCTTACTTCTAAGCTAGAATAGACCTAACTTACTAGTAATATTATAGCACTAGTGCCTAGGGTAGTTAATTAATTAAGATTTATAAGAGATATATTAAATTCTATAGGAATCCCTAACTATAGTAAATTAGTATTAGAATAAAGGTAGGCTAGGGCTAGAGGGTTATACCTTTAAATCCTTAGCTATAGCTTACTTAAGCTACTTCTTAGTTAAAGACTTTTAAGGATATTGCTTATTTTTAGAGTTTTCCTAGGCAGATTAGAGCTAGATAAGTATAGAACATAAGAGTACTTATAGTAGCTAGCGCTATTTTATTAGATAACTTAATAGATCTATAGTAACGTTAGTATTTAGGCTAATACTAGCCTAGGAGTGCCTTAGGTAGCTCTAAGAAAGAAAAGAACCTATAGGAAGTTTAATAAAAAAGAGAAAAGAAGGAAGACCCTCTAGGGAGAGGAACCCTTCTTATACTTATATAGGGGAGGGGCTAAATTATAGATATTAATAAAGAAAGAAGAATATAAGATAAAAATCTAATTAGTTAACGCCTAAGAGACCTAGGCCTAGAAATAGCTAGGAATTAAACTAAACCTATACCCTTACTATAAAAGATAAATAACATTAGGTACTCTAACTTCCCTAGACTAATAAGCTAGACCTAGGCTAGAGAAGGCTAAAAAGTAAGGCTATAGAAGAGCTAGCTAAAAAGTAAAGAGAAGTAAACTACTATTATAAAACTAAATCTAGCACGCTATAAGATAATATAATAGGCCTAGAGTAGTGCTAGAGCAGACCTAGGATAAAGCTAGGTAAGGCTTAGAACCTAGGATTTTCCTTTTTCTTTCTTTTCTTTTCTTCTTATTAGGATAAGGCTAGCGTAAGCTAGTAATAAACACCTATAATAGGCTATATATAACGTAACGCAGGCCTAGTAAAGGGTTAGCATTAGCTTAAACATAGATATAAGGGGTTTTTCTTCCTATTTAAGGGTTTTCCTTTTAACAAAGCGGCAGGAGTACTAGTACTAGCCCTACATAGAGCTAGCTAGCGTAAATAATATATATATATATTATTATATATATATAATAGTAGCCTACGCTAGAAATATACCCTCTTAGAGGTATTCTAGGAAATAGATAGCTCTCCTTTTAATATAATTACTAATAGGACTATATCTAACTATATTTAGATAGGTTATAAGTTATAACTATATAGGAGTTTATTTAGGCTAACCCCTATAACTAAAGAGTTCCTATTATTAATTACTAGCTAATAAGCTATAAGGTATTTAGGCTAGTTATACTATAAAAGGAAATATATATATATAGTATTACTTATATCTCTTAGTTTATTCTCTTTATACTACTATTAGTCTATAGGTAGTAAGAGATAGAAAGAAGCTAGTCTATACTAATACTTAAATATAATATTATCTAAAAGTTCCTAGCTAATTAAAACCCCTATCTATAATAATTAATTAGGAAATCCCCTAAACTATTACTAAACTATTTTAAAATATTTTATATATACCTTAGCTATAATAAAAGTTGATCCAAATAGGCATACCACGCTGGCTGATAGCCGTGATACGTAGCTTCCTCGCGGATAGAACGAGCTAGCTTAGCTTTAATGGCAAACTCTTAAGACCTTTTTAGATAAAGGCAGGCACCCCGCAAGGCTTACCCCTCTTACTAATCCTCATCCTACTCTACTTAGCAGAGCTTTACGTATGCCTCTAAGCTATTCTAGGCATAGTAGTAATAGGATTTGTAAATAATATAAATATAGTAACGTTTAGAAAAACACTTTATAAACCTAGAAAAGGCTTAAAGCTACGTAAAAGTATATATATATATATTATTTACGCTAGCTAGCTCTATGTAGGGCCAGTACTAGTACTCCTGCTGCTTCGTTAAAAGGAAAACCCTTAAATAGGAAGAAAAACCCCTTACATCTATATTCGGGCTAACGCCAACCCTACACCGGGCCTGCGTCGCGTTATATGTGGCCTATTATAGGTGTTTATTACTAGCTTGCGCTAGCCTTATCCTAATAAGAAAAGAAAGAAGAAAGGAAAAGGGAAATCCTAGGTTCTAAGCCCTGCCTAGCTCTATCCTAGGTCTGCTCTAGCACTACTCCAGGCCTGTTATACTATCTTATAGCGTGCTAGATTCGGTTTCGCAGTAGTGATTCACTTCTCTTTCACTTTTTAGCTAGCTCTTCTATAGCCCTACTTTTTAGCCTTCTCTAGCCTAGGTCTAGCTTATTAGTCTAGGGAAGTTAGAGCACCTAATATTGTTTGTCTTCTATAGTAGGGGTGTAGGTTTAGTTTAATTCCTAGCTGTTTCTAGGCCTAGGTCTCTTAGGCGTTAACTAACTAGATTCTTATCTTGTATTCTTCTTTCTTCATTAATATCTATAATTTAGCCCCCTATATAAGTATAAGAAGGGTTCCCCCTAGAGAGGTCTTCCTTCTTTCCTCTTTTTTATTAAACTTCCTATAGGTTCTTTTCTTCCTTAGAGCTACCTAAGGCGCTCCTAGGCTAGTGTTAGCCTAAATGCTAACGTTGCTATAGATCCGTTAAGTTATTTAATAAAATAGCATTAGTAGCTATAAGTATTCCTATGTCCTATACTGTTCTAGCTCTAATCCGCCTAGGAAACTCCTAAGAATAAGCGTTACCCTTAGAAGTTATTAACTAAGAAGTAACTTAAGCAGGCTATAGCTAAAGATCTTAAGGTAAGACCCTACTACCCCTACCCTAAGTCTGCTCTAAGTCTAATCTATAATAGTTAGGGATCCCTATAGGATCTAATGTGTTTCCTATAAGTCTTAGTCTATAGACTATCCTAGGCATTAATACCATAATATTACTGGTAAGTTAGCTCTATTCCGGTTTAGAGGCAAGGCTAACTATATTACATAGGGCTTACCACTAACGCCTATTTTAATTATTAGGTTTAAAACTACGGTTATTTAAAGGTAGGTAGCTAGCGCCCTTACCTAGGCCTAGTCTAGCGCTAACCCGCTTCTAGCCTAATTTAACTAGGCAGCGGAATAAGCACTAGTGGTTAGTTAAGGTCTAGGTAGATATTATTACTAGGGGTAGTGTAAGTGCTTCTCTATTAGTCCTCTACTGGTTCTATCCTAGGTCTAACTACTATAGGTCCTGGATAATTATTAAGATTATGTAAAGAAGCTCTACGCTAGCAATTAGAGTAAGAAGAAGAGAAGTGCCTCTATAGCAGGCCTAGGCTAGGCCGGTGCTAGAGGAATTAACATAATAAGCTAATATTCTAGTTATAGCGCCTGGATGCCCGCGTAGCAGAGACAAACTATCTCCTAGCCATAGCCCTACTTGCTAAGGGGTAGGCTAAGGTAATAGAGGGGTAATTCTAGTCCTAGAGGAGGAGTAATTAGTTAGGTAAATATAGCCTAGTAAAGGGGCAGTAGCGGACTAGAGGGGTTTGTAATACCTAGCATTATATATTTAAAATTAATCTAATAATGGTTCTAGAATTATAATTCTTTAGCCAGCCCACCGCTAGCTCTAAACTATATAATCTTACGTCTCTCCCTAGTTATCTATTATATCTATATCCTAGTTATTAGTCCTAGCGCGCTAGAATTAACCCGGTTCTAGCTCCTTCTCTCTACTGCGTATATTAGCTGCTAGTTCTTATGCTAATAAGTAGTATTAGAGTCGTTTTATGCTAAGGAACCATTTAGCTATTACTCTTACCTTTAGGGGGTAGTTTAGGGCTAGCCTTGCCTCCTATGCATCTCTAGGCTAGCGCGTTTAGGGGCGTTAGTAATTATATTTAGGGCAATTCACTATAATATAATATTAGTCCTTAACTGCTCTACCACAGCTACATAGCGGCGAGTTTACCCTAGGAACGCCTCTCTAGAAGAGAAACTTATTAAGACTAATCTTCCTAGTGCGTAGTTAGACTATAGTTAAGGAGATATGCTTTTCTAGGCCTATGTGAAATCTTTAGATTTCCTTTAGGTTATAAGTTAGTAGTTAATCCTTAGTTAGTTCTCTTACGAGTCTATGCTATCCTAGGCGTTCCCTACTATGCTATTTATCCTAGCATTATCTCTATTCCTTATATAATTCCGCCACTAGTTTATTACTCCTAGGGGGAGTCTCTATCTATAACATAACACTAACTATACTAAGTTAGCAGCGGTTTAGATTATTATAGCTATTCCGCTCTCTGTAATTCTCTCTTTAAACTTCCGTTTTATCTTATTTAGGTATAGATCTAGGGGGACGCAGGTCTTAACCTCTAGTTAGGCAATAGGTATAGCCTTAAACGCACTAGCTATAATTTAGAGGCAAGCTAACTAGTCTATTATAAAGCTTTTAACTACCCTCTTAGCTTTCTACCCTTCTTAGTTAAGGTATAGTAAGCACTTGCCCTATAGGTAAGGACAGGCTAGACTACCTATGTATATAGGAGTTAGGCGTCTCTAAAGCTATAACCCTAGGCTAACGCCACTAGCAAAGAGAGTATAAGCCGCTACTAGGCTAGTTTGCCTTTTAGGATATTCTTATAGGCACTCTAATTAAGTTTCCTATTAACCTAGACTCTAAGGAACCTATATAACTCTATAGGCGCTATTTTCTCTATACTAAGTTAGACCCTAGCCTATAAGGGTTAGTATACTTTGCTAAAGTGTATAAGTTTAGTCTTTACTAGGTTAAACTTTACTCCTGCTTCTTTTACCTACTTTTCGCATACTTTCTACGTGGCTTTAAGCCTCTTCTAGGTCTATATAGTGTTTTTCTAAACGCTACTATATTTATGTTATCTGTAAATCCTATTGCTACTATGCCTAGGATAGCTTAGAGGCGTATATATAGCTCTGCTAAGTAGAGTAGGAAGAGGATTAGTAAGAGGAGAGCCTTATAAGGTGCTTACCTTTATCTAAAAGGGTCTTAAGAGTTTGCTATTAAAGCTAAGCTAGCTTATTCTATCTATAAGGAAGCTATGTATCACGGCTATTAGCTAGCGTGGTATGCCTATTTAGATTAAAACGTAAATTAGATATAGGTAGCTAACTCTATTAAATATAGAAGAGATATCTATCTACGCTAGCAAGGCAATGCTGCCTCTGCCCTAAGCCTCTCTTATATATTCCATAAGGACTCTTATTATAGTTTCTATTAATCTATTCGCCCTATTTCCTATTTATAGCTTAGGAAGGAGGCCCTTAGCCTTAGTAAAGGCTATAAGCTACCTTATAATTGCTACTTCTATTATCTTTCCTACTATATTTAGTAATAAGATAAGTCTCTATATATTAGCTTTTCTTATCTCCTTAGTGGTTTTTCCTAGCTTCCTAATTACCACTACTTATATAGTTTAGAACCATGCTAGAAAATATCCTACTTTAAGGATAGCATTTAGTAGGCGCGCTATAGCTTCTTTAGCTAGTTTGTCATAGGCCTTAATAAGGCCCGCTAGGAGTTTATTATCTCCTAGGGCTTTCTAGCTAGCTATATCTAATAGGATATTTCTAATATCTCTTGCTCTAAACTATTCTTTATCTAGGACTAGCGTTATTAAGCTCTAGGAAGGAGAGGTCTAGGATGTAGGAGAGGTCTGCTATAGGCTTAGGGAAGAACCTTTATGTAAGTATGCTTACCTTATCCTTATGGGTAGTGGCTAGGTTAAGGTTATTATTAGTTCTTTCTAGGTCTAGGAGTCTAGGGAGCTCTAGGGGGCCTAGCTTTAGAGCTAGGCCTATCTCTCTAGTCTCTAAACTCTACTATCCTTTTCCTATATATTAGCTTTTATAGGGCTTCTCTCTATACATTCCTTTTTCTTCCCTAACTATTCGTTCCTAGTTATTATCTACCTTAGAGAAGGCTTACTAGTTTACTTTAGTCTTTTAGCGCCTCTATTATCTCTTAGCTTATCTAGCTTTAGTAACTACCTCTTTTATTCTTCTTAATCACTATACCTCTAGCCTAAGGAGTCCTTAGCGCTTCCATAGGGCTACTAGTTTTACTATCTATTAGAGGTTTATAATAAGCCACATTATATATATATTAATTCCTTCCTTATCTTTTAGAGCTAGTGCGTTTTCTGCTTAGAGTTATACTACTACTTCTGCCTTTACCTATAGTCTGTTTATTATAGTCTAGGTATGTTTAAGGGTAAGTAAGGCGCCTTCTTACTCCTTAGTAAAGATACTAATTAGCTATGGAATATGGTTAGAGCCTATAAGGTCTTCTATGCTATTATAGTGGACTTAGATATCTAGAGTTACCTATACTAGATCTATAGTGCTATCTCTGTCTTCTCTATATTATCTTATAGGTTCCCCTTAGGGCGTTACTAAACTAAGCCTCTATTAGCTTATAAGGTCTAGTAGTTCCTCCGCTCCTCTAGTTATTCTATCTAAGCTATCCTAGAGAGGGTATTTTTAGTTAAAGTCTCCTATAAAAACGCTCTAGCTATAAGGCTCTTCTACGTTAAAAGTGCGGATAGGTATGTTCTAGTTATCTATATATCCTTCTAAGTAAAGAGAGTAAATATTTATGCCTTTTATCTCTACTAGTAACCAGTTAGGTCCTCCCTAGGCTATCCATAACCCTATATTATATTTCTTATTTATATATACCGTATTCTATCCCTTATAGTGTGCTAGTTAGAATTAGGCAAGGCCTAGTGCTAGGGGCTATAGGTGCCTTATATATTCCCACTCTTAGATCACTATTACGTCTATGTTAGTTTAGTGTTAGAGCGCTATATATATTAGGCTATCCTTCTTGTTTACGTTCTAAAAGAGAACTTATAACATTACTATGTTAGTTAGGAGGTGGTGGATCTCTGCTATCTTATGCTAGCTCTGTTCCGGCCCTATTTTAAGATATATATTGTATAATACTCCCTGCCCTAGGCTATTTAGCGCTCCTTTCTATATTTATTAGGCATTCCCTTTTCCTACCTACTATAATAATAGGTACTATAGCTATACTAGTTCCCTTATAGGGTAGCGTTAGGCTTCTATCTAGGGAGTTACTAGTAAATTATAATAGTTACTCTAGGTAGCCTACTTTTGCTATATTTTACTTCTCTTTTAGGATAGGGCAGTCCCTTAACCACGCTAGGTATAGGCTAGAATATAAGATATAGTTTTCCTTTAGTTATCCGCTAATTATTAGGTATAATATTTCTTCTTCCTTATATTAGCTAGCTCCGCACCTGCCGTACCTTAGGGCTACCTTATAGAACTTTATAATATAGCTAGTTTAGAAGTAGTTATAGTATTATTAGGGTTATAGGGTCTTATTATATAGTTTAGTCTAGAATAGCTCTGCCTTAAAGACTATTCTATCTTAGCATATCTTATTAGTATCTTCTACTTCTGCTAATCCTAGGATTAAGGTAATACGCTATGCGTTTTCTACTTAGGGTGCCTTGCGGTTACCTTAATTATATTTACTTTATTCGCTTTTCTAATCTTAGTTATAAGGTTCTTAATAGATATATGCTTTATTAGGAATCCCTTAACTATAATGCTAAGTACGCGGCGGTAAAGGGCCACTTCTAGACTAAATGCTTTAGTAATCCATTTTTAGTCCTCTCTATATTAGGCTACGTTTCCTTTAAAGGTAATAATTGTATCTCTGCTAGGAGTCTTCTAGCTGCTATAGCTATAGTTTATCTAGTAGCTCTATTTACTATAGTTATTATATCTTTAGCGCCTTAGGATTAGAGTGTTTCCTAGATTATATTACCTTTAATAAGTACTTCTCTGTGTTATTTGCCTAGGACCTATAAGGGGGTTTTATTATTTAGTCTTCTTAGTGCTAGTCTAGCTATAACGCTTACCTAGGTTAGTGTATTAGTTCCTTTAGCTTCTTCCCTAATAGCCTTCTTAAGGGCTACTTTAAAGGCTTCTTTAGTAGTGTAAATATTATTATTATTATTACTACTATTATTGTTTATAGCTCTTATTTCAGCGCAGGCACGGTTCGCTGCCTAGCAGGCTATAGCCTTTATAATGCTCTAAACTTAGGAGACTTTATCGCTAGGGATAAGGCTAGTAATCTTATTATAGAATTTCGTGTTATCTAGGTGTTTAAATTATATCCAATCCATTATTAGGTTATCTTCGCGTCTATAGGCATTAAATTGCCCTATTCCTACGTTTAGGTAGTAGTAGCTCTATGCTAGCCCCTTTCTCTAGCGTTAATTACTATTAGTATCTTGCCCTTGCACCTACCTCTAGCTCTATCGCGATGCGATATCGTAGGAGGGTAAACGGAGGTAAGGAATTTGAATATTGATGTGGTTTGTATTTTAGAGGCGATTCCGGACCTTTAGATCGGTGCGGAAAAAGTATCAAAGGTTTTAGAATATAAGATAAAAATCTAGTTAGTTAATGCCTAAGAGACCTAGGCCTAGAAATAGCTAGGAATTAAACTAAACCTATACCCTTACTATAGAAGATAAATAATATTAGGTGCTTTAACTTCCCTAGACTAATAAGCTAGACCTAGGCTAGAGAAGGCTAAAAGTAAGGCTATAGAAAAGCTAGCTAAAAAGTAAAAGAGAAGTGAATTACTATTATAAAACTAAATCTAGCACGCTATAAGATAGTATAATAGGCCTAGAGCAGTGCTAGAGTAGACCTAGGATAGAGCTAGGTAGGGCTTAGAACCTAGGATTTTCCTTTTTCTTTCTTTTCTTTTCTTCTTATTAGGATAAGGCTAGCGTAAGCTAGTAATAAACACCTATAATAGGCTATATATAACGCAACGCAGGCCTAGTATAGGGTTAGCGTTAGCCTAAACATAGATATTAGGGGTTTTTCTTCCTATTTAAGGGTTTTCCTTTTAACAAAGCAGTAGGAGTACTAGTACTAGCCCTACATAGAGCTAGCTAGCGTAAATAATATATATATATAAGTTAAAGTAATTTAAGTTAGGCTAAGAGGGCCTCTATAGGTAAAGTAATGTCTATTAGTAGTATTATGCTTCCCTAAGAGTGTTAGTCTCTAGGGTATAGCAAATCTGTTATATCTATTATATCTATTATGTTTATAACGTTTAATACACTTATTGCGTTTTTAGTAGCCTTCTTTAAGGCTAAAGCAAGTTTCTTAAATATTATAAACTAGCCCTAAGATAAAGCTATAGGCTATTATAATAATATTAAGAAACTTAAAGGAAGGGAAGAAAAGGAGGATATTACGGATCCTATACAAACCCCTTATATCCCCTGGTCAGCTTATGTCAGCCCCCTTCCTCACACCCCACTCGCATGTTAACACTAAGGCTTGGGCAAAGCCCAAGCCCTTACAATTACTTAGAATTAGAGTTATCTTATGTAAATTAAAGCTAGAATAATATAGAATAAAGGGGTACTTATAGCTACTAGCGCTATTATAGTATTTTATAATTAGCCTATAATAGATATTAGTATTTAAGCTAATACTAATCTAGGAGCGCCTTAAATAGTTCTAGGGAAGAAAAGAACTTATAGAAAGTTTAATAAAGAAAGAAAAGAAGTTAAACCCTCTCTAAGGGGAGAAACTTTTCTTATACTTATATAGGGAGAAAAGTGTTATAACCCTAAAGGTGTGTAAGGTAAGCCACTAGACCAAAAGATCCGTCAATGTTAGCTGTTGCTAACACTGCACCTTACAATCACTTAAGACCTATCGCTCTGCATATCACGCCTCTCATAGCCTCTCCTAGCAACGAGTCTACACATGCGCTACTATAAGCGCGCTATGCCTTATGGTAACGCATAGCGCCTTATAATTATCCCCCTTATAACGGCTTGCCCTAAGCCATAAGGGATAGGCCTAGTTACTAAGGCCTTCCGGAAAATTAGTAATTATAAACCCTTAAGGACTAGGATAACATAAGCAAACTATATTACTATAGTAGGCCTTGCTAAACCTACCCTATAAGCCTAATGTAAGCTACTTACCTAGGACTTAAACCTAAGACTACTGCTAGGATTTAAACCTAAGACTATTATAACTAGAAGACCTATAATAGCTAATATTAATGTTATAACCCTAAAGGTATATAAGGTAAGCCACTAGACTAAAAGATCCGTTAATGTTAGCTATCGCTAACACTACACCTTACAATCACTTAAGACCTATCGCTCTGCATATCACGCCTCTCACAGCCTCTCCTAGCGACGAGTCCACACGTGCGCCACTGTGAGCGCGCCACGCCTTACGGTAACGCATAGCGCCTTACAAAAAGAGACTAAATTATAAATATTAATAAAGAAATAAAAATATAAGATAAAAATCTAGCTTAATAATACCTAGGAGACCTAGGCCTAGAGATACCTAGGACTTAAACTAAAACTATACTCTCCTTATAAAAGATAAATAATATTAGGTACTCTAACTTCCCTAGAATAATAAGCTAGATCTAAGCTAAAGAAAGCTAAAAAGTAAGGCTATAAAGGAGTTAGCTAAAAAGTAAAAAGAAGTAAATTATTACTATAAAGCTAAATCTAATATACTATAGGATAGTATAAGAGGCCTAGAATAAAGCTAGAGTAAACCTAGAATAAAGCTAAGTAAGGCTAAGAACCTAGGATTTCCTTTCTTTTCTTTCTTTCCTTCTTTTTAATAAGATAAGGCTAGTATAAGCTAGTAATAAATACCTATAATAGGCTATATATAACGTAACGTAAACCTAGAGTAAGGTTAGCGTTAGCCTAAATATAGACATAAGGGGTTTCTCTTCCTATTTAAGGGTTTTCCCTTTTAACAAAGCAGTAGGAGTACTAGTACTAGCCTTACATAGAGCTAGCTAGCGTAAATAATATATATATATCCTATTCCTATATTCAGGTAGTGGTAGCTCTATGCTAGCCCCTTTCTCTAGCGTTAATTACTATTAGCGTCTTACCCTTATGCCTACCTCTAGCTCTATTATAATATAATATTATAAGAGGGGTAAACAGAGGTAAAGAATTCGAATATTAATATAGTTTGTATTTTAGAGGCGATTCCGGACCTTTAGATCGGTGCGGAAAGAATGTCAAAGGTTTTTAATACGTGAATTATAGTAGGATTCGCGGTTAAACGCGTTCTATTATTAAAGTGGTTCCGTTGTGGTGATCGGTCCGTTTTGGTGATAAGCACCACCTTTGGTGGTTGGGGTTTCCCGACTGCCAAATAATGTGGGGCGTGGCACGATTAGAAGATGAAGGCCGTGAGATCGATCGTCTTCTTCCTCTTGTCAGCCTGTTTGTGACAAGTAAAGAAGGAATCATCGGGAAACCTAGACATGATGTTGGCTTAAATGGCGTTTTGTCAAGTTGTACGAGGCCCCCAGGGCATTGGATAATTTCAGAATTCCCAACGCCTTGTCATCCGCCCACGCATTGATAACGGCAATGCGAAGTATAATTGCTATTGTCGTGCAAGTTTGCACTGGCAACAATTGTCGCTTGACTAGCGCCGGCAGTTTGTTAGAGCCTCAAAACCAGGGGTCAATCATTGGATCTGAAATGGTACCAATTGATTGGGTGGTTAATGATGGTTTTATTCTCAAGTCTCATGCTGCGGCCATCTCCACCTAACCACTACTTATTATTACATAATCCATTCTCCACCCCAACAGGTCAGCGAATGTACGCAAATGGATACCCATATACCTAATCGGAGCTGTACAAGTTTTTCGTCCTGCAGTTAGCTGAACGCACCGGTGGCGCCAGATTTGGACGGTTCACCCCATTCCAGTCAGACACTAATAATAATAAGTGCAGCTTTTCAAGGCCGCCTGATCCGGACGCTGGGTTCGTCATAGCGGTTCCGAACCACTGGCTCTAATACTGGCGTGTCTCTTTGCTGCTACAGTGTAGTGGTGTACATAACTAGCTCCCACCAGAATCCACCCAGGTGAAATTTTCCCTTATTTTTCGTCATAACCAGAACTATACACCTCAGCCCGTTTTAACCAATCGCCATTATGACTCCTCCAGTTGAAATCCAAGGAACGACCATCTCTGGCCAAAGGACTGTCTCCCACAGTTGGGATCAGAACAATTTGTCGACTTCTCCGATTGCCACATTTGCATCCCCGCCAGGCAGCTGGGGGACATTGGCTCAACGCGGAGCGCTGAAACAGCTCAAGCCCTTCAACACACAGGATATTAAGATATTGCTCCTGGAAAATGTCAACGCGGCTGGCCAAGAAATTCTCAAAGGTCAGGGATATCAGGTCGAAGCTCTCAAGACCTCTCTCCCGAGGACCAGCTAATTGAGAAAATTCGGTACGTCAGATCCCCATGTGATCAACTACAAGATGCGACATCATGTAGACAGAGTTACTCACGTCACATACAGCGGTGTGCATGTCATCGGCATTCGATCAAAAACCAAGTTGTCCGAGCGTGTATTACGCGAAGCCAAAAACCTGTTAGTGGCGGCATGCTTCTGCATTGGAACTAATCAGGTCGACCTAGAATACGCTGCTCGTCACGGCATTGCAGTTTTCAATTCCCCGTTCGCCAATTCCCGCAGTGTTGCAGAACTCGTGGTTGGCGAAATCATCTCACTTGCTCGTCAATTAGGCGATCGCTCTTCCGAAATGCATCGTGGGACGTGGAACAAAGTGAGCGCAAAGTGTTGGGAGATTCGAGGCAAGACCCTAGGTAACTATCCACTGGCCACGTACTGATGCGATTCTATTCTCTCGCACATATTTTGAATTCAATATTGTATGACTCACCCTTTGCTGACTTTCTTCCGTCAGGCATAATTGGATATGGCCATATCGGTTCACAACTTTCAGTACTTGCTGAATCCATGGGCATGAATGTCATCTACTACGACGCGATTACCCTCATGGCTCTTGGTACTTCACGACAAGTTCCAACATTGGACCATCTTCTCGCAGATGCCGATTTTGTGACCCTCCACGTGCCTGATCTTCCGGAGACAAGAGGCATGATTTCTACAGCACAGTTTGAACAAATGAGAACTGGATCATATCTCATAAATGCAAGCCGAGGAACAGTCGTTGATATTCCTGCTCTTGTGAAGGCCATGCAATCAGGAAAGATAGCGGGTGCTGCTCTTGACGTGTATCCCAACGAACCAGCGGCTAATGGTGACTATTTCACCAACAATCTGAATGAATGGGCTGAGGACCTTCGCTCTCTGAGCAACATCATTCTTACACCTCACATTGGCGGTAGCACCGAAGAGGCTCAGCGTGCAATCGGTGTCGAAGGTGGATACATAGTCAAACCCTCGTTTGAGACTGAACATTTTTGGCTAATTTTGTGTTCTCCAGTCGCCGACGCTCTTGTCCGTTATATCAACCAAGGCATTACTCTGGGTAGCGTTAATTTGCCCGAAGCCCAACTTCGGTCACTTACTCTAGACGAGCCCAATCATGCAAGAGTAAGAAAACTTCTAGCCATGCCTGGGCAACTATCGTCTCCATTGCTTTTGAAGACTGTCCCGTTAACAATCCACGCGTTATCTGACAGGTCATTTACATTCACCACAATGTTCCTGGTGTTCTTCGAAAAGGTAAGCGTCAAGGAGAGCTCGAATCCGAACCAAGTTAGAGGTTGAATTCATGCTAATATTGATGTAGTGAATGAGATTCTTGGGAATCACAACGTTGACAAGCAAATCAGCGATAGCAAAGGCGATGTAAGCTTGACCCTAAATCATGACCATGAAAAATATATCTAATCATTGACTTTTAGGTTGCATATCTTATGGCTGACATCAGCAATGTTCGATATGAGGAAATCAAGGATATCACTGAAGGCCTTGAGAGTTTATCCTGTAAGTTTGAGTGGCTGGCCCCTTGGCTGTGGAACGTCCTCGACTCACAAATATCTATTAGCATGCATTATGACCCGAGTATTGTATTGAAGCCTATTGCTGCGGAACGGAAATTGTGGGAGCCTAATCAATGGTACTCAACGTGCCGGATGGAGAAACCCAAGTGTGGAGATTACAAGAGTGATGGGGTTGTGATGAAGATTTTGCTAGATCACGGCCAGCTTGAATCGCCGGCGTTTAGGAGTGTGATGGAAATATAGAAGCATTTGATCGGGCTATTGGCACAGTTGAGCTCAACAACAACTTCGGCCATTAACGAATTAGTACCTCATGAAGACAAAAAAACATTTGAGTTGTACACAGTCGATGTTTCAGATCGGATAGTCTAGGTGATCCAGATGAAGTTTTAGCATAACTAAGACTTATCCCCAATATAGATAACGTCTTTTCTAGTGTATATCATTCTTCTAATATACTAGAAAAATTACTGACTTGGAATTTAAATCTGACCGTAGGGAACACAAGGGACTCTTATATATAGGGATAAGACAGGGATTTGAATTATATTACATCATATTTCATTAATCTAGTCTATTTGATAAAGGGAAGAAAAAGGCTACAAGAAAAGGGAGCCTCGTGCGTAATTTATAGGAAAAGGGGTTATGGGCAACTACGTAATGTAGGCTCCACTAGCCTCTACGCGGTCGCAGGCGTGGTTGCGATTGTAGCCGCGCTGATCAGCCCGCAATAGAAATCGCGTGTAATAATTGATGGGTCACTAAATGCGCATATCGCGGTTTTTGAATGCGCATATCGCGTTAGTCCTAATCTGGAAGGACGGTCCCCACAACTAATTTTAGTGTAGCTCGCGTCTGTTTATTTTCGCTATCAATTAAGATGCGTGTAATATTATATAAAGGTATTGATTTTATTAAAGCTATTATAACTGCCCTAACGGCGGATTTAACTACTATGAATCCCTTGCTTACTTGCTAGGTATTCTAGTATATTTAGCAGGGGATTAGGTGGAAAGGTACTTCTTGTGTTTTGGGACTAACGCGATATGCGCATTTAGTAACCCATAATTGATACCATGCTTATTCTGACACTAACCTTAAAGAGGAAGAAAAATAGGCTAAATCTAAACCTAAAAAGGTAGACGAAATACTAACCAAATATACTATTAGGCTATTATAAGTATATTATTAAATTATAAGCCGTAATTTAAACTTGAAATCACTTAATTTAAAAACCTAGATTTATAGTCCTGTTGTTATGGACTTAAGCTAGGAGCTTAGGTTAAGCTCCGAATTACATGGATTAATTTATTGAGTTCTATTGTCACTCTTTGAGAAATGATTGTTGGACGCTTGACTGAGCCCTTACTTTATGTACTTCGGTACCTAGGTTCCTACCTGTCTTTAGTCTCTGCCCCGTATTTTGGACCCGCCCCCTTTAACGTGCCACGGCCGCTCGAAGCATCTTTAAAACACTCCCGCTCCTGATTGAGCTTTCTTTAGAGTACCGAAGTCCTGAATGACTTTCATAAACGCTAACAAAATCCCGTATCGCTTGTTGCGTTGTCCTCCATCGCTCTATTTTCAGCTCTCTGCCTGGTAGCTTATTCCATGGCATCGACATACGATGTTGGCACGAGGGCGTGGCAGCCTGATGCTGCCGAGGGCTGGGTAGCCTCGGAGCTGGTTAGCAAAGACATTGAAGGATCCAAGGCCAAGCTTGTGTTCAAACTTGACAATGGCGAGGTGATAATTCCTTCCCCAACCTACTATGGATAACTTGACGAACTTACACTGACTTGCGTCATCCATCACCAATAGACGAGATCAATCCAAGTTTCCGTCGAAGCCCTGCAGAGCGGAAATGATGCGTCCTTACCGCCCTTGATGAATCCCACGATGCTAGAAGCCAGCGATGACCTCACAAACTTGTCCCATCTGAACGAGCCAGCAGGTATATACCTCTCAACTTCCCAAGTCAATCGATCTGAAGTCAGTTGGGCAATTGCTGTACTAAATGAATGGTTGCATAGTTCTGCAAGCTATTAGGCTACGCTATCTACAAAAAGAAATCTACACTTATAGTGGTATTGTTCTTATTGCAACAAATCCGTTTGCTCGAGTCGACTCTCTATATGTTCCAGGTATGGTACAAGTATACGCTGGAAAACAAAGGGCAACACAAGCTCCTCACTTGTTTGCCATTGCTGAAGAGGCTTTCATGGATATGATCCGGGACAACAAAAACCAGACAATTGTGGTTTCTGGTGAATCTGGTGCTGGAAAGACTGTAAGCGCAAAATATATTATGCGGTACTTCGCAACCAGAGAATCACCAGACAACCCTGGCGCTCGTTCCAAACGTGGAACTGAGACTATGAGCGAGACCGAAGAACAAATACTGGCAACCAATCCTATAATGGAAGCGTTCGGCAACGCCAAAACGACACGAAATGACAACTCTTCAAGATTTGGAAAATACATAGAGATCATGTTTGACGAGAAAACGAACATTATCGGCGCCAAGATCAGAACATACTTACTTGAGCGATCGAGACTTGTGTTTCAACCACTGAAAGAACGCAACTACCATATTTTTATCAACTTGTGGCCGGCGCATCCGACGCCCAAAGGCAGGAGCTTGATATTCTTCCAATCGAGCAGTTCGAATATCTTAATCAAGGCAACTGCCCTACTATTGATGGTGTTGATGACAAGTCCGAATTTGAGGCTACCAAGAAATCACTCCACACCATTGGTGTTTCTGAGACGCAGCAGAATGATATTTTCAAGCTTCTGGCTGGTCTATTGCACCTTGGCAATGTGAAAATTACGGCCTCCAGAACCGACAGTGTTCTGTCACCAACGGAGCCATCCTTGGAGAAGGCTTGCACTATCTTGGGTGTCGATGCGCCTGAATTCGCCAAGTGGATTGTCAAGAAGCAGCTGATCACACGCGGTGAAAAATAACATCAAATCTGAGCCAAGCTCAGGCGATTGTTGTTCGTGACTCAGTCGCCAAGTTTATCTACTCTAGCCTGTTCGATTGGCTAGTTGATATCATCAACCACAGCCTAGCCACAGAAGAAGTCTTGAATCGCGTTACTTCGTTTATTGGTGTCCTTGACATTTACGGATTCGAGCATTTCGCCAAGAACTCCTTTGAACAGTTTTGTATCAATTACGCCAACGAGAAGCTTCAACAAGAGTTCAATCAGCATGTCTTCAAACTCGAACAGGAGGAATACTTAAGAGAACAGATTGACTGGACATTTATCGACTTTTCGGATAATCAGCCGTGTATCGATCTCATTGAAGGCAAACTGGGTATTCTGTCGCTTTTGGATGAAGAATCCCGACTACCCATGGGATCCGATGACCAGTTTGTTACAAAGCTTCATCACAACTTTGCAACAGATAAGCAACACTCATTTTTAAGAAGCCAAGATTTGGCAAATCCGCTTTCACCGTCTGCCATTACGCCATCGATGTCACTTACGAATCAGAAGGCTTCATCGAGAAAAACAGAGATACTGTCCCTGATGAGCATATGACAGTCCTGCGGGAAACTGCCAATCCTTTCTTAAAACAAGTCTTGGACGCAGCCTCTGCAGTCAGAGAGAAAGACGTTGCATCTGCTTCCTCAAATGCTGTAAAACCTGCAGCTGGGAGGAAAATTGGTGTCGCTGTGAACAGGAAGCCAACGCTCGGTGGCATTTTCCGATCGTCGTTGATTGAACTAATGAACACCATCAACAATACAGATGTGCACTACATTCGATGCATTAAGCCTAATGAAGCGAAAGAGGCTTGGCAATTTGAAGGACCGATGGTTTTGAGTCAATTGCGTGCTTGTGGTGTCTTGGAGACCGTACGCATCTCCTGTGCTGGATATCCAACTAGGTGGACGTACGAAGAGTTCGCTTTAAGATATTACATGCTTGTTCAATCCGGAAACTGGACATCTGAGATCCGCGACATGGCGAATGCCATTCTTACGAAAGCATTGGGCACCAGCACGGGCAAAGGACTCGACAAGTATCAGTTAGGTCTGACGAAGATCTTTTTCCGAGCCGGCATGCTCGCATTCCTAGAAAATCTTCGAACAAATCGTCTCAATGACTGTGCCATTCTCATCCAGAAGAACTTGAGGGCGAAATATTATCGTCGTCGATACTTGGATGCCAGAGAGTCCGTCATTCGTTCGCAATCTGCCGCTAGAGCGTACATTGCACGAAAACACGCCCAGGAATTGCGTACAATCAGAGCCGCCACGACGATACAACGTGTCTGGCGTGGCCAGAAAGAACTCAAGAAGTTCGTGGCTATCAGGAAGGACATGATTCTCTTTGACTCGGCGGCCAAGGGATACCTGAGGCGAAAGCAGATAATGGAAACAAGAGTGGGCAATGCTGCGCTCGTCATCCAGCGAGCTTGGCGATCACGACGTCAATTGCAGTCCTGGCGTCAGTATCGCAGGAAAGTAACATTAATCCAAAGCTTGTGGCGCGGTAAGCGAGCTCGACGTGGGTACAAGAAAATCCGGGAAGAGGCTCGTGACCTAAAGCAAATCTCCTATAAATTGGAGAACAAGGTTGTTGAACTTACTCAGTCATTGGGGTCGATGAAGGAGAAAAACAAGAATCTCGCTGGACAGGTTGAGAACTATGAAAGCCAGATCAAATCGTGGAAGAACCGCCACAATGCTCTTGAGGCGCGAACGAAGGAATTGCAGACTGAAGCCAACCAGGCTGGCATTGCGGTTGCACGACTCCAGGCAATGGAAGACGAGATGAAGAAGCTCCAGCAAGCTTTTGATGAGTCGACTGCCAACATTAAACGAATGCAGGAGGAAGAGCGTGAGCTGAGAGAATCACTTCGCTTATCAACCACAGAGTTGGAGTCTGCCAAGCAGACAAATAATGAGCGCGAAAAGGACAATAGTAGTCTCAGACAAGAGCTTGAAGCTCTTCGTGATGCATTAGAGGTAGCCAAGCGCAGTGGGCCTGTCAATGGCGAGCTTGTAAACGGTGCTGCTGCTGGAACATCGAATGCAGCAGGGCTCATCAATCTCGTTGCATCCAAAAGCCCAAGCGCAGGAGTGCAGGAGCGGAACCAAGAGATTTGGATCGCTTTAGCGGCGCTTACAACCCTCGTCCTGTCTCTATGGCGGTTACCAACACTGCTCATCGGCAGAATCTTTCCGGCACAACCTATATTCCTGGTGTGGACAATATTGAAATAGAATTGGAGACTCTTCTCGCCGATGAGGATGGTTTGAATGAAGAAGTGACCATGGGCCTGATTCGAAATCTCAAGATTCCATCACCTAACACGATACCTCCTCCCTCTGATAAGGAAGTTCTCTTCCCATCCTACCTCATCAATCTCGTCACGTCAGAAATGTGGAACAATGGGTTCGTGAAGGAATCCGAGCGTTTCCTGGCAAATGTCATGCAGTCAATTCAACAGGAGGTCATGCAACATGATGGCGATGAGGCTATCAATCCTGGAGCATTTTGGCTCTCTAATGTGCACGAAATGCTATCCTTCGTCTTTTAGCCGAAGATTGGTACGAAACCCAGAAGACTGATAATTATGAGTACGACCGTTTGCTCGAAATTGTGAAGCATGATCTTGAGAGCTTGGAGTTCAACATCTATCACACGTGGATGAAGGTTCTCAAGAAGAAGTTGCACAAGATGATAATTCCTGCCATCATCGAATCCCAGTCGCTCCCTGGCTTCGTTACAAGTGAAAGCAACCGATTCTTGGGTAAACTGCTACAGTCCAACTCCGCGCCGGCGTATAGTATGGACAATCTCCTCAGCCTGTTGAACAGTGCCTTCAGAGCCATGAAAGCCTTCTATCTCGAGGACTCTATAATTACGCAGACCGTTACGGAACTTCTTAAACTTGTGGGTGTAACGGCCTTTAACGACCTTCTGATGCGCCGTAACTTCCTTTCCTGGAAGCGAGGGCTGCAGATAAACTACAACATTACCCGTATCGAAGAATGGTGCAAGAGTCACGACATGCCCGAAGGCACACTTCAACTTGAACATTTAATGGTGAATATTGCAATGATACCCAATGTTGTTAAGGAAAGACCGTTCACTGATATCGTTGACATTAAAAGCAAGCAACGAAACTTTTACAGCTGAAGAAGGCGACACTCAACGATATTGAGATCATACAGGACATTTGTTGGATGTAAGTCCTTGTTCTGGTCATATCCGGAAATTTAGTAACATAAATTGCTCACTTTGCATTAGGTTGTCACCGAACCAGATTCAAAAGCTACTCAACCAATATCTGGTTGCAGATTACGAACAACCCATCAATGGCGAAATTATGAAAGCTGTCGCATCTAGAGTAACTGAGAAAAGTGATGTTTTGCTCCTCCAAGCTATAGATATGGATGATAGCGGGCCGTACGAAATAGCGGAGCCGCGAGCCATCACTGCTCTTGAGACGTACACCCCGTCTTGTAAGTTGTCACCCAATGAGCTCGCCTGGGTGAATTGTTGAACTTGACTGACCATTTACGTAGGGCTACAAACTCCACGACTGAAAAGGTTGGCAGAAATTGTATCTGCACAGGCCATTGCGCAGCAAGAGAAGCTCGAGTGCGGCAATAGTGACGGCTTTGACGGACAAGATGGTTCCATTCTCGAAGAAGTAGATGAAGCAGCTATTGAGCCCGCTCATTGAGTATGATGAATATGCCAGAAACGTGGTCAATGTTTCAATGGGTTGCAACTGGAAGAACATAGAGTAGAGCTGTATTATTTTCTCACTGGGATACTTACGATGCAGGACGGTGGGGGTGTAGGCAGATGAAGACTTGTTGCTAGGCTCCATACTGTGACAAGCTTCAATGTAGAAGACGGACGCTGTTATGGCCGAGGGCGATGCATGACAACACCATCCATCCCTTGACAAAGGCTTTAGTATTCAGGATGTGAACCATTTATCTGCTAATGTAACTGTAGGTCTAATTAGGGAAGAACGGCTTGGGTTTAGCAAACATAATTTTTAGAACATTCAATGACATGTGTCTATGCTCTAAATGATGAATACATATTGATACTGTATGTATCTGTGGGTGGAAGTGATTGCTGTGAATAAAAGTGGGTGGGCAGTCTGCCTAAGTGCATATATAGCTTGGAACGGAATTTTTGCAGTTTTGCAGAACTTCAAACATGGCGAGAGGTTTAAGTGCTGCAATGGGCGGGCCATTTCGTTGACGACCATCTCGAACTTCGCGATTAATCAAGTTACTCAATCCAAAGAAAACGCCATCAAAGTAAAGTAGTGGAAGTGTTCCTACTTCGCTGTTTCTTGGTCAAATATGAGAGAATCACCAAACATAATCGTGACGGGAACACCCGGCGTTGGCAAAACTACACATTGCGAGACTCTAGCCCAACGAACTGGTCTTCGACATGTATCTGTGAACCAGTTGGTTAAGGATAAAGAGTGCCATGAAGGGTGGAGTGATGAGTTTCAGAGCTGGATTGTTGACGAGGACAAGGTAAAAATTTTTACTCAATACATCCTGTTATGGCGAGAACGAAGAGGTTTTCCAGCTGACAGAAAATTGTGCTATCTTAGCTGCTAGATTCCATCGAGGAAGACTTGAAGGCTGGCGGATGTATAATTGATTGGCACGCCTGTGATCTTTTCCTCGCAGCTGGATAGACTTGGTTGTTGTGTTGAGGGTGAACTCTTCAACCCTATATGACCGACTGACAGCCAGGTAAGTCCTCTACCGCGAATTATCTTCCCGCCGTGGCGACATGTCCTGACTTCATACTAGGAATTATGCAGAAGCTAAACTTCAAGAGAACTTGGACTCGGAAATTATGGAGGTTCTGCTTCAAGAAGCGCGAAAGCATTCGATGAGGAGATTGTCATTGAGTTGATGAGCAATACATCAGATGAGATGGAATCCAATGTTGATCGAATTGAAACTTGGGTCAAACAATGGAAATATGACAATGCTTCTGGTGCGAAAAGATCATGATGATACTGAGATGACAACGGTGACTGGGAATCTGTCGCCTTCGGTTTGTATTTGTTGATGCCCTGTCAATAGATACAAAAGCTCATAATTAACATAAGTCTAATCCCAATTCCAAGCTACGTCTTATCTACTAACATGTAAATTGCTGTGCATGAGTGTATCATAAAATGCCCACATAGACCTTCCCAATCATTCATTATCCGCTACAGGAACAAATTGTGATATATTAATGCAACTAACGGGGCACTCCGGGATGCGAGACTTCGCTGTGATCCACCAATCAAAACCTAATACTTTCTCTCGCCGCCATGTAGCGGAAATTCTTTTAATACATGTTTGCCTAATATATTAACTTGCCTTTCCCGAATACCCTAAACGCTTAGAATCAATCGAACGTGAGTAAAGAATCCGCTTATATGTAAACAGAAATATGTTACTTTTGCACAGACAACACCTTCTTTTTATTGTCGTCAAATTGAGCTGACAAAATTATGATCACATACATATCCAATATAGAATCATGGCAAACTGTGTAAACTTTGTAACTGGCAACGCCAATAAGTTGCGAGAAGTAAAAACCATGCTCGAGCCTGGTATTGAGGTGCGAAGTTATCCATTAGATATCGAGGAGGTCCAAGGAACAATCGCAGAGGTGACCAGATCCAAATGCCGGAAAGCCGCTGAAATTCTTAACGGGCCGGTGCTTGTTGAAGACACAGCTTTGTGTTTTAATGCTTTAGCTGGCCTCCCAGGACCATACATGTAAGACTGAATGGCCTATTTCCAACGATCTTGGTCTCCTTTTCAACCATCATTAACCTGAGTATAGTAAGTGGTTCCTGGCAGACATTGGCCATGAAGGATTGAACAACCTCTTAGCCGCTTACCCAGACAAATCAGCTGAGGCAGTGTGCACTTTCGGCTACTCCAAAGGACCAGGACATGACCCCATCATTTTCCAAGGAAGATGCCCAGTAAGTTAGGTAAACTTCCTGATGGGATTCATAGAAATGCTTGAGCGCGTTCTGACCCATCGGACGCAAGGGGAAAATTGTGCCAGCAAGAGGACCTAAACTTTTTGGTGAGAAAAGAAAAACTGCTATCCGCCGTCTATGCTATGTATCTAAGATCACAACACCTGGCAAACGCTGATGTAATTGCTATGAACAGGATGGGACCCAATATTTCAGTATGAGGACAAAACGTAGGTTTGCTGGCTTGACTTCCATCGGAAATTGAGAGATTGAAATTAGATCGCAGATCGCTAACTACAACTCGTTAAACAGATTCGCTGAGATGGATGGGGCCGAAAAGAATAAAATTTCCCATCGAGGTAGAGCGCTCGAGAAATTGCGGCAATGGTTTAATTTGGCCAAGTAGATTGTGGCATGACCATTAGCTAGCTAGCTACTTACCTAAGCTGTTGCAAGCTCTTTTGCAAGCTTGGAAGGCTTTAATTAGAAACTTCTCTTGAGCATCAACAAAGAGACTAGTACTAGCATTTAGGACTTACAACAGTAGCTCAAAGTCATCGTGCTTGCTAAGGTAACGTTTGCCTCGTCGATAGACGTCAATGACTGATTCTTTCTTGGAATCACCGGTTTTTAGACGGTCGCTCCGGCTATATTTCTTTATGGCCTGAGGGTCCCGACTTGACGGATCAAAAACGTAGAAATAAGATTCGTTTTCCAATTCCGCTCAAAACCCACGATGGTAAGGGAATGTCCTGTGGCCTTTCCTTTGAGCATTTTGACTCGGCTCTTGTACTTGGAAGTCTCTCATCGCCTGCGAGATTTACGTACCTTGATGCTGCAAATAAATAGGTGGGAGTTCAGTAGACCGCGTTTTACTATATTGGTCTGTGCTGCAGGCTTGTTCGAAATAGGCTTCTACCTCCTTCAGCACCTCTTGATATGAGTTTCCGTCCTTAGTGCGACGAAAAGCTTTGACTGAGCATCTATAATTCGATTAGAGAGCCAATATTCTGGATGTGATAGACTTGACGGGCATAAGTCTTACGGAATCGAAATACTGTTGAAAAGGGCCTGCGCCTGTGAGTGATTTTTAATCAGCAAAAAGTCCGTCGTCGATTTATTTTGTAGGGGCAAAATTGCGACTGGTACCTCAGGTGTTCCAATGTATTTCCGAGTTCCCCTAATGCCACCCGTTTCCAAGCGGCCATTTGAATTGAACCCCAGATCCCAAGCCTTTTCGATAAGATCTTGAATCTGGAAGATAGATGGAAGATTGTTTCCAAAAGTTTCAAATCCGGATGACCTCGTCCTTATAATATAGGATATCAATGATTGGATGTTCCTATATCCACAAAATCCTCCTAGTTGTCCGAATTGCTGGATTAACTTTGCTGGAACATGGAATATCGTCCATTTCGATGCCATAAACGCAACGCTCACCTTCTAGACGCAACTTGGAGACATGCTGTACGCAAGGATTGCAAAAATACGCGTACCTGATAGAACTACTTCGTTCAGCCAGCTGTATGAGATCTGGAATTACGCCTGTGATCATGGTCAGATAAGCAACTACTGAGGCCGCGGTCCGCGGGTTACGTTTCTTCATATTACTCCTCACCGTCAATACACACTTGACCTCCTTTAATCAACATTCTTGCAAGCCAGTTTGGCATTTCGCGCTCATAAGCGAATCTACCTAGATGGTTTTTCTGGAACGCGATATCAGCGCAAAGTTTCTCTTCGGCCAGGAGGGTGAGAATCAGACCCTAGTGGTGATACAGTGTGAATATGCTCAATCCCGTCACAACTTCTTGGGCCTCTTCCACCTGAATCTTCGCATGATAAGCTATTAGCCACAGAGATAGCCTTGTTGGAGCTCTTTTTTGTGCGATGTGTGCGACGCGTCTCCTGCTTTGTTCCCTTTTGTCCCGCCTCCTGAAGGTCAAAGCACAGTCTATCATGATGGCCGTCCGATGTGAAATTGTCGGGTTGCGATATATGTAGATTGGAAATACTGTTTCATTCCAGATAGGCCTGACGCAAACGGTCATAGTCTAGACGGCTGTGAGAGGGCTAATGTGAAGGCGGAAAGGAAAAGTATTGGACGCGCCACCAAGAAGACAGCTTTTCAGGTGTCACCACTTCTAGCCACACAGCGTAGGAATAATAACATCAATGACATTAATTGTGTGGGTGGATATGCAACAATGATGTGCCTTTCACAAGTAGAATGTAAAGATAACGGCCATGCATCCGTATTACGGAAGACTATAGCTACATCTTTACCGAAGCCTAAAAATTAATATGTGAACCCTATGGGGCGTATTAGGAATAGAATATTTACTCCTAATTAGGTAGGCGGTAAAATTATCTGTATAGCTTACATACAGTATTTAAGTATAAATTCACACTTATAGTTAGTTAGTCAATTAATTAGTCAATCAGTTAATTAGTCATTCAGTCAATTAGTCAGTTAGTTAGTCAGTTAACGAATTAACGAATTAACGAATTAGGTTCATACTGTGAGGCCCCTTAGATACGCCTCTCATTACACGCTAGGGTAGCTGTAGTTACGAATTTTTGGGTTTCGGCACAGTCCGTATGCATGGGAATTACTGACACTCATCATGGTGCTTATACTTGCCCAACCATCCAGGTCACTAAATGCGCATACCGCGTTAGTCCAAATCCGGAAGGACGGTCCCTATACCTAATTTTAGTGTGGCTCGCGTCCGTTGATTTTCACCATTAACTAAGATGCCTATTTGTGCGATATTTAAAGGTGTTAAATATTGTTATTAAAGGAAGCTATGATAACTGCCATAAAAATGCTGTAGTTCTAAAGACTAGCTACATTTAAAGGAGCCTTATTGCGTTAAGGTTATAAGCATTATATGTTATAGTGAGCTTAGCTACCTATATGCGCTACTATCAGGTGGAAAGGTACTTGTTCCGTTTTGGGACTAACGCGGTATGCCCAGTCAAAAACGCGGTATGCGCATTTAGTGACCCTAACCGGCCTTAGCTACCTAGATGGGTACCCATACCTTGAGCTTAATCATGGTACCTGGGTAAAAGTATTGCCACGCGACATCTAGTTCCTAACTGTGCACACACGTCTGTCCATTGATCTTAAGTCTTAATCTCCTATACGCTCCCGCCATCTCCTGTAGATTATTTCTCACATTCCGTTTTCCCTTTTCTACGGAATACTTATTTTATTTCTAACTCTCCGATATTTAGTCTACGTTTCACACGAGTATCAATTTCGTGACCTTTATTTGCCATTCTTTCCTCTGATTGGATAAGATTTATGTGACGTAGATTCCTTAGGCAGTTCCTTGGCGAATGGAATAAAATCCGGGGTACCAGGGAGATATTTGCGAAGAGGTTCGGGAACGCGGAGACCCTGTAGTTGACAGGTGCTTAGCAAGTCACCTTACAACAATTTGGACGGCGCCATCTTGGACAGTTAAAAGCGGCATGAATTCACTTACCTCCTCAGTTTGGTAGTTCTCGAGGATACAGCACATGGTTCTCGTTGTGGCGCAAAGAGTAGAATTGAGACAGTGTACGTATTTCTTCTTAATATCGGTCTGGGTCTTCGTTCCAAACCGTATCTCAAGCGCGCGGGACTGGTAGTCGGTACAGTTAGAGCAGGAGACGAGCTCTTTGTATTCTCCTTGGAAGGGAACCAAGCTTCCAAATCAAACTTCTTTGAGGCGGCATTATTGAGAGCGCCGGAAACGATGGAAACGATCTGGTAGGGAAGCTGCAAGGACTTGTAGAATTCCTCTGAAATAGCAATCATGTCTTCAAAAGCTTCCCAGGATTTCTCCGGATCAGTCAAAAGGAATTGCTCAATCTAGCAGCATTGTCAGTCATGTTAGTGATGTAAAAGCCCGAGAGAGACGACAACGCCTGTACCTTCTCGAATTGATGCACACGGTAGATGCCCCAGGCATCTCGACCATGGGACCCTGCTTCTCGTCGATAACAGGTGCTATAACCAGCATACCTGTGTAGCTGTCAGAGTTGGAGGCATCGTTGCGGGAACATGGTTCAACGTCATCTTACTTGATGGGAAGTTCCTTCGGAATAAGCCACTCATCGGCATGAAACGCTGAAATTGGCTGTTCTGACGTAGCAATCAGATACTTGTCGTTTTTAGCATCTCCGTCAATGACCTTGTAGAGCTCCTCGTCGAATTGCTCTAGCTGGGCTGTCTTGCCCATATAATCCTTGAGCATGAACTGCGGGGTCTGTAAGGCGCTGTAACCTCGCTGGCTGAGGAACTCGAGTCCATAGTTGATCAAAGCCTGGTTGAGAAACACACCCCATTGCCGCAGAAAGTAACCGCGGTGGCCAACTACTTTAACACCTCGATCAGGGTCGTAGCCATCCAGTCTGAGGAGGACTTCATGATGTGAAAGAACATTACCGTGTTTCTCAACCGTAACTCCATTCGGGGCCCAAGTGCGTTCCACAACATTATTGTCCTAAATGCTGCTGTTCAGCGCATGTCACTTCCAAGCACCAAAGACATCTATTTATTTTCAAGGGTGACGACGAACCTCGTTGTTGCTCACAGGTACAGAGTCGGCCACGTAATTGCCCACAGTCCTGAGTTTGGCCTTGAGCAGTGCATCTTTTTCGGCAGCCGACTCGACTAGCGCCTTCTTCTCCTTCTCAAATTCGATCTTCTCTTGAAGAAGGTCGTCAGCGGCTTCCTTTGCCTAAAGATAGTAGCGAGAGTCAGCAACAGTGGTCCGGAAATACCATGAGAGTTTGTCCGGTTTTTTTTTTCTAAACCTTCTTCTTGGCTCCAATCTGCTTCTGAACGTCGTTGATTTTCCCGTTGATCTGCGAAGCACTATAGTTGGCTGGTGTTGAAACGTTGGGTATTAGCTGGTCGGTCGAGCGCGATGTATATAGGGAGCAACCGGCATGCTAACTCTTGCGGTGATCGTCGAAAAGAGCGATGATTTCATCAACGATTTCTACATTGGCGTAACGTCGGCGTTGAGACTCGCGAATTTTCTCGGGATTTCCGCCGCGTTCGGCGATGAAATCAACGACGTCGAGCATCGTGCCTTGGACTTGCCGTTTCCAATGCAACCGTCTTGGAGACCCCTGGACACGGTGAAGTGCTGCTCTTATGACCCTCTAATAAATATATCTGATGGCTTTTGAGTCATAAGCCGTCAGATACGTCCCACGTACTCTGTGTGCTTTTTTTTTTAGTTAGGAAAGAGGGCAAGTCGAGTGAGGCGGTTGGCGGGGTCATCGAGCTGGAGAGGTGCTAGACAAAATAATGTAGACATTACTAAATGGCAGCGAGATATCAATATTCACATAGCGGGGCGACGGCAAAACGCTACCACGTCGAAAACCCCACTTTATTAAACTTATATCGGTTCTAATGGCAGAAGTGGCTGACCCATTCCGTACTAGCAGATGGCACGTATGCTATCGGGTCGAAGATCATGTATCGCGCAAGTCTTTTCTTCCATTTCTCCTCCCAAATGCAAACATCCCTTGTCCCGACAACAAACATCTTGATTAAAGCGTTTCAAGATACATTCTTCCTTATTAATTTTCTCCTTTTGCAGTCTTAGAGCCATAATCCTCGCAGTACGTGTATATGCTTCAGTGAATCTTGTGTAGGCTATGTATGTATGTAAATAATGCACAATCATCAACAACATCCCACCACTTAGCCACTCTGACGTAGTTCTACATGAGAGAGCAGTTGCCCTTTGCTGGAGCTTCTCCAGGGTTCTGCGATTTCTCGATCTGGGCAACGAGAAGTTCAAAGGCACGCCCGACGTTCTCATTATATCGCGCGCTAGCCTCCGTCCAACCACACTGAAACTTCTCTGACAGCTTCTTCCCTTCCTCTGGGCTGACTTGGCGTTGCTCGGGTCGAAGATCACTCTTGTTTCCAACGATGACGATGGGTACAGACTCGCTTCCCTATGATATCGATGAGAAACACAAGTTCGCCTGGGTTAAGGAGTTATTTCGCAGCATATGGCCAAAATCAGAAGGTGGTGTGCTCACAAGGTGATTGAGAATCTTTTCCCTTATAACTTGAATCATCTCGAATGAGGGCAATGACGAGACCGAATAGACGAGCATGTACCCATGTATCCCGATAAAGTGTTTCGAGTTTAATATACTATATTCATCTTGGCCGGCCGTATCAACAATTTCGGTGGCATAGTCTTGTCCTTTATGTCGAATCGTCTTGCTGAAAGTATTCTCAATCGTTGGATAGTAGCTATCCACGAAATGCCCATCGACGAATTGAACGGCAAGCGAGGATTTTCCTGAAATAATAAGTATAATTTCATGTATCATCACATGCATCGAGCTCAAGACGTACCCACGGACCGACTGCCGACGATGGCAACCTTTCTCTGCTTTGGCGCAGACATTGCTACACCACTAGCGGGTGGAACTATATTTCAAGAGCAAAAGTCTCCTGAGATTCAATCAGAGGATCCCGGCTGTGTGGTCGATCGTGCGATCGAAAGTAATAAATGTGTCAATTGGCGAGGTTCACCAGATTAATGATGTAGGCATGTTGTCTGCAGGATGGTCAAGTTCATCCGCCGGTACGTAATGACCTGCCTACCCACCGCTAGTGGATACCGGGATCGGAGGGTCTTGCCACAATCCGACCTCCCGCCTTCTCAGAGGACGGCTGGAATGTTTGCATGCGAACACGAGCCATCATTTTCACCGTGAGATCCAAGACGGAGAGTTAGTCCCTTATTCGCGTAGGACAGGAAGAAGATCGGGCCACGTTACAGTGCGCACTCGTATGGTATCAATGGCTACGAGCCGGGGGCTAATCAAATACAAGCGCTGCAGTCTAACGTCAAACATGCATTGATATTCAAATCGTTATCTCGTCGAAGAGCTTAGCTTCGATACGCACGCTCTGATGCACGCAACATTGCCTAAGGCTCATGTTCAATCCAATCCAGTCTAATCAGACTAAAGTGGTCTATGGCGAGCATGGTGGTGATACGTCATCTTTGTTGGAGTTGGCAACAACCAAAAACGATGCCCGGCCAGCTGACCAAGAATTACTCAACTCGTTTGAGTTCTTCCACTAGGTTATCCATAGCATGGGCCTTGTTATCGACAGCCTTGTAAAGGTGTACGAACTGCTGTATAGAACTTCTTAGACTGTGCAGGGCATTACGTCCAACACGGTTCTCGAGGTGTTCTCTTGCTTGCCCAGCCAGACACATATATCCAAGTAGCACGGATAAATAGCCCACAGCCACGCTTAATTTGGATTTATTCACGGAATCCGCCTGGGTCAGATCAGTAAAATGCCAAGGCAATTCATTATTCATGGTCAGGCTTACCTCGCCAACGGACTGCTGGTTCTCCTGCCAAAGCGTCATCAACTTGTCCATTGCGTTTTCATTCATCGCCCTCCGAGCCGGAGGGCAATGCTCCATGATGTTTATCATGACGCCCAGCATGAGCAAGAGTTCGTCGTACTTTTCACTTTCAAGCTTCCCTACTCCAATGGTGGCGTGGACGCTGGCAAACAATTCACTAATACGGATGGCCAATTTTGCAGAAAGTTGTGGATCATCGAATGCTGCGGCTTCATCCTCCGTGTTCGTTGTGTTAAGTGCAAGTTTCAGGATGGCCGAATCCAGCTCAGTTCGCCCGCTAGGCCACCGCCGGATTGCTCGTAAAAGCAGGCTGGATATTCTCATCGGATGACCACCATCGCTGTTTAGCCTCGAGCTGACTCCCGCGCTAGATTGTGTTTGAAGCGTGAAGACAGTCAAGGCGTAGTCCACATCATCAAAAGAGCCTTGTTCACTGGCCCATGTTGCAACAGCCACAATAGCCCGCTGCGACTCCAACAAGATCTGGTCTAGGAGTGCAGCATCCGCACATTGACTTAGCAGGGCCATCAGCTGTAGCGCTGCAGTTCGCGGCGAGATGCTAGTGGGCTGATAGCTGTGCCAAATGGGTAGTTGTTGCAGTATTGTCTTAACATCCCCAACAGATGATCTTGACATTCGAGACATGTTGAGCTTCTTTTGAGCAGCCATGACAGCGATATCCTCGTCCATGGGAAGTAAACCTGCCAATAATTTTCCTGCGCCATCATTCGCAAGCTGACGAAGCAGATTAGGGGCGGGACCAGAGGTTAGGAAGCAGATAAGTGCTGCTATGAGGGCGAAGCCGCTGATAGGATCCGTCTCTTTCCCGACATCCCGGACAACCGTATCACGAGATGCGTGGTCTCTGAATTGTCGTAGAAACTCCTTTCGCTGAAGTTTTTGCACGAGCTCGCAGAGAGCATTCCTTCTCATACCCGGAGTATTCGTGCTTGGAAGCCCAATTCTAGCTATCAAATCATCCATTTCGTCTGCAAATCGATTATTTGCACCCGCACGACGTAGTTCGTGAACGCTCTTGATTGCTGGCTGCGCGCTCTCATCGGCGTCTGATTCGTCCAAGGCAAACGCATCTGTTGGAGGTGGTGATTTCGGACGCGGCTCCAGGATCATAGATTCTGAATTATCCTCGACTTCCCTGAAAGAGCTTTCAAAGACTTCGGGAGTTTGCGATTCGCTAGCAATGGTCCGCGATTGACTGTACGTAAATCGAACTTTGCGATTAGTGGGAGTTGTCCACGACGGTCCAAATTTCGTACACGGACATCATATGTAGATGAGCTCTGATGCAATTCTGCAGGCTTTCGTTGCGGCGACTTGTAGCCACTGTTACTGCCTGATTCTGCCTCATCGGAATTTGCGTCGTCGATGGTCATCACTGCCTTCTGCGCTGCAAGAGCATCTATCAATCGTGGTCTCCGAGAAGGAGTGTTCGTGCGCTTAGTACCTTCGGAGCCATCGGTTTTCGCGTTTGGGAATCGTCCGACAACAGACTCGGGCTTCGTAGCTGGCTGCTGAACCTGTGAATGGTCTGTCGCGAAGGCTACCGAATGATCTCTTTTGCGCAAAGGCCCATCATTATGTGACGGAGAGCCGTGACTTGAGTGAAAAGACGATGGCCTGAACGCGTAGTATGAGTCTTTTGGCCTAGGCGATTGAATGCTCCTATTCGATCTCGTCGGTCTCGGCGATTCTGACTTGTCAAAGGTTTGTTCCCGTCTGAGTGTAGGGGGAGCTTGACTCCAAGCCACGGTCTATCTTGGCATTGAGAGAGCGCTTGCGCGAAGAACCGCCACCGTATGTGGCCAGCCTTTTCTTGCCGGATGAGTTTGGCATATGTGATGATGCCATAGCTTCTGGTGGTTAGGTGATCGAGGGTGAACGGCCCTGAAGGTAGACCGGTGGAGGTTTTAAACACCACGAGGAAACATCACGAGGGAAGGATCAGCTACGTAGCAAGCATTCGATGGACACTGATGCCAATAGCCAATCAGCCAGTGGCTGTGCGCCAAAGCGACTGAAAAAAATTACTGCACTGTTTTCACAATTTCAAAAAAATTCTCCAGGTCGGGCCCGCCTAGAAAAATACCTATATTTTTATAATAGTGGGCTTTTAATATTTTGGCGGCACTAATTCCCTCCCTGAACGACAAAAAAAGACAGACAGAAAAAATGTGTATTATGCATACAATTGAGTATATTATTTTTAATTTCGACGCACAATAATTAGTAGCGACTAGAATAATCGCGATAAAATATATATAGGAAAATTAGCCCAATTGCAAATGTTCTTTTCAGGTCGTCTTATTATTGTTATTTTTACATAATATGGTGCACCGACCTTTATAAAGACCGGTCATCTTTTTTAAAACATATAGTTCATCTCTTAAGGCTGATCAACAAAAATTGATCCTTTGTGTAGTGATCAAAAATTCCTGTTTTCATAAATATCCATTTCTACTAATGCCAACTCATCAAGCAAGCAAAACACTCAGCAAGTAGTAAGTAAATAACACGACAGTCTCGTTGGAACACTAAATGCGCATTTAGTGACCCAGTCTCGTTGCAGGTATCATGTAGGTTTCGGGCCCCCAAATTTGTAGATACCGCCCTGATGCTTGAGTCTACTTTCTTTGCCATTCTCTCCAGTGGCAGGCGGTTATCCACACGTTGTACTGCTCTGGAAACAGAAGGTTCGATGCGTTGGACGGCGCGTTCCACTGGCGGAGTGAAATATGTAATGTTGCGCTCCCATCTTGGGGCCCATTTGGCTGTTTGCCGAGCTAGTCTTTCTTCGGCGCCAGGCATCAAAAGATAGAGAGGGTGAGTACACCAACGCCAGCAGCACCCATGCAAAGTACTTCGAGCGCTTGGCCCCGGGCATTCGGGGAATCCGGTGAGGCATGACGTTGGAAAATGGCTGGAAATAACGTGCCCTAGATGTGGTGTTAGTGTTGACAGTTGGCGCTCTGTTATGAATTGGAGCCGTACAAATCGTGCGTTACTAAGATTTCTTGTGTATGAGAGATGATAAAATGGATTAGAGTGACAGCTGGTCGTAAGAATGAAGGGAGGCAACTTATACTACATGTTTGCCGGCAGCCAGTATAGCTAATAGGCTTCGCAGAACGTGAAGTATACTGGCTTACAAAAGGCGCAGCGAGTTACAGACTTCTCCGCACTTCGGTACATGTAACACGCTGTCACACTGTGTCAGAGACGCCACCATTGCACGAATCATCTTCCTCTGTTGCCGACGAGTGAATTATGGCCCCACCACCCCAGAATCGCGTCCCACTTCCCCGGATTGGGAGGGGCAGGTACCACTTTGATACCTTCAGCTTACTTTGCGAGGCCTTATTGTTTCTGTAGTGCCGGAGCTGTATTTTATGGTTGCGATCGTGTGATGAGACTCTGATCTTATCCTAGTATGGAAGTCCAATCTCTAACAGAAAAATGAAAGATTCGCTAAGATAGAAGGAATGCCAACGAGTCTCCCCACCACCGGTGCTAGTGATGCTATTTAATTGTCAGGGGACGAATACGACTTGTTCCGCGTGGAAGAGATACGATGTGGTGCGGCGCCCGAGCTACATGATGATATCCAGACGAGTTTTGACATACCCATACGACAAGGCTGGGGTATCCTGAACTCACGACACTACTTTTAGTCTTTATTCATAAATCCGTTACACGACTACGATCATACCTCCACCGCAGTATATACGAGGCTTTTGCTTTTCTAACGTAACGTGTCCTGAAAGGCAGGATCCTTCATGGTAACACTTGGACGGCTTTTTAAAGAACACGTCCTTGATTCACATTGTCGGAAAGGCCTCCTTTAGGACTTCGCGATTGCCCGGTCCTTGTAGATAGTTCAGTGACGGAAATAGAAGAAGTCAATTCTTAAAAATCGTGGGACATCTTTCTTTGCTAGCACGTGATATATGGGTGGCAATGATTTTCTGGGAATATAGATTTGAATTCAATAACAAAGGCATGCGCATATCTGCTTCCTCTCGTGTCAAGACTCATAGCTGTTGCCGGGATCATGCTGTTTACAGCTGATGACCTCACCACTCACGTAGTGGCCACATTTGATGGACCAAACGGTTCTGCTCCTCCATGCGATGTTGACTGGGACATTTGGAATCGGCGGCTTTCCCGCATGTTTTTCCTATGTTTGGCGTACTGAGGTAGAGATATCATTTAGGGACTTGACGATCGTGTGCATCTCTCAGGAGCATCTTCGGCGTATGTCCTAGAGCAACTGCGTGTAAACCTTTAGTACCGTATATGCAAGTGTCTTTAATTCCTGCATTTGCTTGGTGCCAGTGTGACCTACGTCTGTCAAAGAGATAATAACTTGTTACTATAAGAATAGGAGTGCTATCATGGTAGATACCCATTTTCTTGCTGCGGTATTATATCGTTCTTTGTTTTGTCTCCCTTCTGCCTTTTTTCTTTCAGCTGCGATCTCGGATTCTATACGCCTTTGCGCGCGGGATGCTTGCAGAGCAGCTCCCTTGCCTCTATTGTCCTTCGTGAAGACGCCCATGATCGTGACTTGTGGGAGCTGGCAAGGCTTCTTGTGGTGGTAGGCGATAAACGCGCTTGTCTGGCTGAAGAGTCTGCTCCAGTTCTGCGAATACCTATCATGCATAAGGCGGAGGCCTTTTGCAATCCGTCCTGCTGAGTAGAGTCGTACTTATTGACGGGGTTTTTAATCTTGCCATCCATCTCCACTGAGCAAAGGTTGGCATTTTGGTGCAGATGCTCTGATCGAGGAGTAGTCGCTGAGTTAGTTGTCTTACTTAGAAGAGAGGTGGCACGCCAAGTTCCTAGTGGGGTTTGAGCTTATAATGTGTAGGGTAGGCCGGGCAGAGATGAATGGGCCATTGCAAACAGTATCGGAGCTGTAGCAGGCACTACTTACACGTATGCCGGAGGTTATTGAAATAAAAGCATTATATTGCATAGTACATAGGAGTTTTGCTAACTACGCAGAACCATATCAGGCAGAAAGACCTCATGATGAGCCAAACTAGTTCTATCGGTTCAATTACAAGTCCCTAACGCCATGTCTTTCCCCAACCAGACTCCGCCTCATATTACGAAAGAGCAACCGGCGGTGCTACTGGTTGTCCTAGTCATCGTCCGTATACCTGGGTCCGCTAGCCGCAGGAGTTTCAGGAGCACCACCATACGCAGCTGGAGTTGGAGCACCGTAGTAAACACTCGCCCCGGGGTCGGAGCGGCTGCCGCAGGAGTCGGAGCTGGATCTGCGCTCCATCCTCCTTGCCAACCCGCTCCCGGAGTAGGTGCATTCGCAGCAGGCGTAGGTGCGGAATATGCTCCTGGGGTCGGGGCATTCAATGCGCCGGGTGTTGGCGCTCCAATAGCTGCACCTGGGGTAGGAGCATCGTAAGCGCCAGTGTTAGCACCGGGCGTGTATCCCCAAGAATCATTTCCACTAGCCCCGGGGTTGGCGCCGAAGCCCCCAAGCAGGCGTCTTAGATCCAGATGCCCAACCGTCGGGACCACCACCCGCATAAGCTGGCGTTCGTGAGCCGGCACCGAATGCATCACCAAGTGCGGGAGTTCGAGCACCGGATTGCCATGCCGGTGTTCGCGACCCGGAGCCATAAGCGGTACGACTGCCGTCGTAAGGATTGACGGTCCTAGAGCCATCAGCCCAAGCTGGGGTGCGCGAGCCGGAGTAATCTTGGGCTTTCCAGGCCGGGGTCCTGCCACCAGCTGCGGCAGGTGCTGCTCGCATCCCCAGATCAGCGGCGAAACTACGAAGAGTATCATGATGGATGACTTACTGCGCGAACCCCAAGCGGGCACTCTGTCGGAATTGTTAGCGCCCATTGGCGTTCTCGAGCCGCCCCTTGCCAAGCAGGCATTCTGTCTCCACCACCTCGGCCAGCACTTCCAGGAGCTCCACCACCTCGGCCATTGATATCGATTGTCGCACCCGTGGTCTTGTCCTTGAAACTCAACGAATCTCTCGGTACTGTAATCGTCTTGCCCTTTGTATGCAGCTCAACCCGAGCATGCGTATCGGTTGTATCCTTGACTATACCTAGTAGACCTTTGTATGGACCCTTCCTGATGATCGCAGTCTGATTGATCGCTCGATCGCGGCCAAACATCTTGATGGGTTGATTGGGCTTATTTTCGCCGCCATTCTTATGTATCTTCAAGGCAGGGTTCATGCTGCTAAGGTCTGGACCCGAGGTGGCCGCATTCACGCGTCCACCTTTGGCAGCAACAGTATTTACCATACTGGCCTTGGTTACAAAAACGCCAGCGTTTTCGTTGCTGTCATTAGTGTGTAGAAACACATAAGATCGGTGTATGTGGATGATTTTTCCCTGTCTATGTTGCCCTGTGAATTCTTTCACAACATCGTCCAGTCGTATTTCCGAGCCGTCTCGATCAGCGGCTACAGCCTGTTTTCGTTTCGGTAATTTGTTCGAAATCTGGGAAGGCATGGCTTGCCTCGTGTCGCCATACTGGTCAAGTACCACGAGTGATTCACGATCGATTTTGACGATGCATCCCACCGTAGTCGGGTCCAGCTGCACCAGGTCGTGCAGGGAAAATTGTCCCAACGATCCTTGACCGCCGATATCACTAGCTTCTCTGAGATCTTTGCTAAACACCGCCACTTCAGTATTTGTTTGGTCCGTCAGGAGGGTAACACGATCTTCGGATATCTTGACCACTGTGCCCACTTCATCGCGAAATTTGCTTCCACCGATAACTTTAACATGGTCTCCGACTTTGAACCGCTTGCGCAATCCTTTGATAGGCACTTCAATAGTCTGTCCCCGTAGATCGCCTTCAGTTACGGACATGGTAACGATGTCTCCTTGAACATTTGTCGCCTTGCCTACCACACCCTTTTGCTCGCCAGAGTAAACCTCAATAATATCACCCGGAAGGTATGTCACGAGTGTGTTGCTATCCTTCAAACTAGCAGCAAGAGCCTTGAGGTCAAGATTCTCGGTGCCGTCTTCGGCACCAGATGCAAATCGCGTGACTTCTTCCAAAGACGGATTCACGTCAGTAACGACGAGTTGCTGGATCTTGACGTCTTTCACCTGGAAGCCGTTCTCGAATTCGTCTCCCATGTAAGACCATGTGTTGGTTGTAGAATTTCCTTGAATATATCTCGGATGCCGTTTTCGGGCTTCGATCTCACTGAACAAACGTTGAGGGGGTCTAGGACCAGCAGCACCGGTCCGTTTCCGTTTTCCGTCTGACGATAAACTGGATAAGGCATCATCACGCATGCCATAATCCAGTCGCGGGATGAAACGAACTCTTGCTTCTAAGCCGTTCTCTGTTACGTCTAGAACTTGAGCCAAGTCTCCAGAGTGCTTCGCGGGCCGGCGTAAACGAACCCAAGCGCCGGGTTCTAGTGTCGGAGTCTTGGTAACCCGCAAAAGCTCGGGCATGTCCTTTATGTCTACAAGAGTCATCTTAGACCGAGGATAAACGTTGAGCATACCATCCAAGGCCACAAGAATGTCTGTTTGGCGCTGGGCTTCAACATAGATAAAACCCTTCATGACGGACTGAGTACCCCCTCGTTCGAAGGCCGCGGTGATGGCAAGCTCATCCTTTGTTCCAATGCGCTCTTCTATCCGTTTCATGATAGAAAGAACAACTTCGCGTTCTTTGCCTTCTTTGCATCTTACGGCCCAAATACTTGGGTCATCCACGCTTGGAAGCAATAAACGTTTTGGAACGACTGCAGAGTCACCGAAGCCTTTTGCCGGCCGTCTATTTCCATACCGCTGGCGGAGTATCTCTGCCTGCTTTTCAGCATCCAGACTAGACTCGAGCTCACGGCGACGATCAAGCTCGCGGTGTCTTCGATCATCATCTAGTCGGGCACTTTCAGCGATATCGTCTGGGTGTTCGTTATCGATGAAATCCTCGATTTCCTCGCCGTCTTTTTCCTCGTCTTCTCCTTCATCTTCATCATCTACTTCGGCCTCTATGTCGAAGAAAGCATTGCGTCTATCTCGACGTCGTTTTCGCCGATGACCCTAGTAGCAATGATCAGTAATGCCTCCAACTCCGCCCCTTACTCGGGGACAGAATAGATCGTGATTGGATGGCAAAACAATAGGTACCTGTTGAATGTCCTCGTCTTCATCATCTTCATCATCTTCCTCGTCGTCATCTTGCTCTGCCTCATCTTCGACGTTGTCATTGTTTTGGTCATTGCCTCCATCGTCTCCAGCGCGTTGTCGACGATCTGTCACCTCGGCGTTATCCTCATTGTCGCTAAACCGAGATCGAGGTTTGCGATTAGTTTCTTCATCGTCTGCGTCGTCGTAATCACGAGTTGACTTTGATTTAGCAGGTGGGCTAGAACCATCGTCGGCGGGCTCTTCGTCAGACAAGTCCGCCGGCGCAGGGTTGAAATCATCCTCATCTTCAGATTCATCAAACCGCGGTGGCCTATTTGTCGCCATGATCCTGTTATAGAAGATGGCCTTAGGAAGACCTGAGGAACAGAGCTATGGCAGTAAGATGAGCTTAGATAGAATGCGAAGTAGTGCTTCCTTTTGGCAACAAATGGTCCACACAATGACTTGAGCAGAGCGTACACCGGTAAAGTGTCGGATGCACCTGCGGGTGAATGCTATGAATCAATCCCTTTGGGTGTACGAAGACCTCAGGCAGGTCACGTCGCGGACCCACACTCTTCGTAGTACTTGATATCGATAGTAATCGTGTACTATTAATGTGTTTGGAAACATACAGAATGATGATAGAAAAAGTGATAAGATAAGTATTATTAAATATAAGGAAATCTAGATAAAGAGGAGAAAACTTTTATATTTATGAAAGAAAAGTGAAGGGTTTTAAATTTATTGATGATTCAGGTTTCGTGGCGTTCTGTGGCTCCTAACTCTGTTCTAGGCGTGATTCACATCGCGCGACTGTCAAGGCTAATGCCTGCCTGGGTTGAATATAACAGAATGAAGGTTATAACTTAGATCTGCAACTAGGTTACTGCCAAGGAGGGCATGTGCTATGCCCTTACTATTATACCCTCTTTTATACCACGTTACTATCTCGCTGTTAGGCTCTTGCGCGTTACTACACGTAGCAATGCACCTATCCCACTGCTCCTGATAGTTTACTAGTAAACCAAGTATTCCTCATTTAGCCTTATTCTCGTTGACCTACATTCCTATCTGCGACTTGCCTGAGGTCTTCAGGCACCCAAAGGGACACGTTGTCACTTGAAAGAATTCCGGATACCACCTATCGCAATAAGGCCAACTCCATGCCCAGATCCGTTACAGAAATGGAGATGCTGGCTTGTCGCCCGAATATTTGGCATTGGTTTTCTTCGTAATAGGAGTAAGCATACGCTCTTCATACTAAGTAAATCCCCGGCCACTATATCACATTAATCTAGTTCCCCAGACACCGCGACCGGCGCTAACACCCAGCCACTCGCCATGCTCGGCGTTTTGAAGGTGAGGAACCCATCCAAGATTCCCAACTTCGTACTCGCACTCCCAACTTGCTACTGGACTGCGTTGATTATCCTGTTGCTGAGATCCGTTGATTGGATGCCCGCCTACTGATGAGCTCGAATTCATGAGATCCCAAATAAGCACTTGGCAATCATCAGCTCCAGAAGCAAGAGTTCCCCGCCTGAGCGGTGACCATTCGACACAATTGATCGGGCCAGTATGTCCCTTGAGCTCGAGGAGGGCTTGACCTGGCTGTCGCACATCTAAAATGCGAATGGTACTCGAATCTTGCGCAAAGGTTGCTAAGAGGTGTGTGTCATGCGGTGAAGTCGCCAGGCGTAATAGGGGTGGGGACTTCCCATCGATTGTTGAGCATGGGCTGGGCTTGACCGCCCGCTTCCATCTGCGCAGGATGTCAATATGATAATGTTTATGAGAACTTTCAGAGACTGCCTGAAATGTTGATTCGATGGGGACTCACCTCGCTCTTCCTTGCCTGTCGGCTCATAGATAATTGTCGAATGCTCCAAGCTACGTAAATCAAACATTCGCACACTACCGTCCTGACCACAGCTGACAAAGACATCTACGCTGTTGGCGCAGAACCGCACATCATAAACTTCCTTGTCATGAGCGATGAGCTGCGTTTTAGCGGTCAGAGATGGTATATCCCAGATTGTGCATGTCGTGTCAATACTAGATGTAATTATCAAGCTGGGCGAAACTGTGTTCCAGTCGAGCGATGTGAGCGGGGCCGTATGATCCGGTGTTTTCGAATTCGACAAAAGTGCCAACGGAGTCAATTTGGTGATGGAAGAGGCGTCTCTGCCCCCTCGAGTA
The DNA here is from genome assembly GCA_023658505.1 of Epichloe gansuensis. Taxonomy (NCBI): domain Eukaryota; kingdom Fungi; phylum Ascomycota; class Sordariomycetes; order Hypocreales; family Clavicipitaceae; genus Epichloe; species Epichloe gansuensis. The sequence continues at coordinate 862,605 of CP098283.1, forward strand.
ATGTTGTTGCCGGGGACCACATGAGACTCGGAAGGCAGTGACCACAGCCGCAAGTGATCACCAGAGGTAGCTAGAAGGTCCGTAGATTGCTTCTGAGATGAGGAGGTTCCCATAATAACCTCGTGACAGGGTACGAATGTGTAGCCTCAGCTATTTTCGTGAACTCTAAACTATATTTCGATGTACCTGGCGTGAAGACATCCTGTCCTGTAGGAACGACTTGACTGTCGAGGATTTGGATCTATCACAATTAGATGAACAATCCTGGATAGCCTAGTCACAACAAGTGAACTTACAAAATTGTGACCATCTTCGAGATAGCTCCCAAGCGCTAATTTACCTGCTCCATTGCCTTGAGGCGGCCACTTGCACCAGTCATAAGCATACACAGCCCACGGCGCGAGATAGTTGCTTGGTCCCGGTTGGGGGTTGAATGGTCTTGAAGAGCTCCTGATGCGCTATCTGACATGTTGGAGTCGGCGCGGGGCCGTATGTCGGCAAGGCCAAGCGGCGTATTAGAGAAGTGCCTCTGTGAGCCGGGAACATTGAATTTACCGGCCTCCGCGGGAGACGTGAGTTGAGAAGAAGAACCGCCTGGTGTTGTTGGAGTATAAGCATGGTAGCTTGCTGCGCCGTCGTAGCCGGCAGCTGGGCTCGAACGAGAATATGAGTGCGAGTGCGACATGGAAAGCGAGGGCTTGGGCGGCGTATGGAACTCGTAGGAAATTGGTGATGGGTGATGTCCGTGTTGATTTTGCTGCGACGACGACGACTGCGACGGCGGCTGCATTGCGCTGTACACTGTGGGAACAACTGGAGCTGTGTTCGAGGATATGACCGGCGGCCGTGCTGACAATCCACCTGGTTGTAGAATGTTCGGCACGCCCGAGCCACCAGATTGTTGCGGATGATGATGTTGAGATTGGGTCCGCGTGGTGAGTTGGGCGCCCGCGGGGGAATGGTTAAGCTTGATCTGAGGTGTGCAATCTCGCTGGGATCCAATCTGATCATGCGGAGTGGAAGTCATGTCAGACATATGCAACTCGTCTTGTTGGCCAAGATGAGCTCCATATGAACCTGCATTCACCCGTCTCCATGTCGGAGGGGGCTGCTGTGACTGGCTCATTGACAAGCTCTGCTGGCAGCCAGCTGTCGACGTGAGCTCGTTATTATATATGTAGAGTTCGGGAGAGAAACGAGAAAACACAGAGTTGAAGCTACCACTACAACGACCGCACTTCAAGGGGCAGGGTTTGCCTAATGGCTGCGAAATACCGTCGTTCTGCGCAGTGACGGATAGTTTGGGACGGCAACGAGAGAGGTCTGCTGCCTGATCAAATTGAACTTCCAGTCGGTCGCGGTGGGAATTGGCAGTAGCCTACGTGCCAAGGCACGTACTTACCAGACGCTTCAGCATCAATGTCTCGGTCGATCGTAACAACAAATACAGGCCCAACATGCACCAGACCGCACCGGATCAGCCACTTCACAGTGCGTGGCTAAGGCACTACCGACGAATTTGTTCGACGAACCTGTGCAGTTTACGGAACAGTTGATGACCTCCAGCCTCCACGACCCATGTGCCCCATTACAATTGGCCGGGATTTGTCCTAGCCAGGGTCTCGTGTAAACTGTTAGGCAGTCAATAACCAGGTGCTATCAATCACCGTTCGAGCATCATACGTAGGATTTGTTCTCCAGTTACAAATCATCAAAAGCAGGATCCGTTGCATTGATGTCTTTTGATTCACATTTTCTGTCCTCAAACTGCTTCGCTATGGCGCTGACCTCGCCAACCCTGATGAACCGATTTGATGACGTCGCCCAAAGAGCTTCGAAGTTGTCTTTGACCACATCTACTGCCGAGCCATCAGCAGAATACCAGCTTCAAAAGCTAGGACCCCGACCGACCGATGCATGGCAACATGACGATGGATCTTTCAGTAGTAACGTTCCTCGCCACCGGACATCGGACGCAATGCACGAGGAACATTCTCTGAAGTCTTCGTCTACAAGGCGGGATAGCTCCATTGGTTCGATGTCGAAGCGCAAGCCGAAATCGTTGTTCGCTGGTCCACCGCCTCCTATTACCGCATCGATACTAGCTACGAAGCAACTCTCTGGCGTGTCGCCTAATGGGTACGAATCTGATACAAATTCTCATGGACCTTTTCGGATGATTGACGGTCTATAGGCCATTTCATGTTCAATCAGTCGCGGTCTGAATATGGATCACATCATCGACGACCTGATGCGCTCTGGCGTAATATGCGGCGGCGCGAGCGAAATCTCGAAGACGAAATTCAGCAGCTTCTAGACTTTCAGGCAGCTGGGTTGGTGTCTGGCAGTCAAGTCGACGAGACATCCTCGCGCGGGAATCATGACAATTATAGTGATATCGGGAGCAGCACACCAACCGGGATCTTCTTTCCTACGGCAACATCAAGATCCCAATTGCCAAAGAGCTTGTACCTAAATCGACGGTCCACTACGGACGGCAAAGTTATCCCTGTCAGACAGCCGACCAAAACTCGCCAACCTGGACTAAGGACTATTCGGAATGGCCTGCGCACTGCTATAGAGTCACTTGAAGAACTTCGGCGAGAGGAAAGTGAACATATCGCCACAGCTATCAGAGAGAGGAAATTAGCCCTTCAAGAACTTCATAATCTTGCCACAAGGCGACTTGGTATACAATCCGAGCTAACAGCATCTGATAACGATGGAGAGGAACCACTGGCAAGAGAGCTTCGGGAACTTGGAGAGAGGCATAGTTTCGTGGATCATGAGATTAGCCGACTTGAAGAACAACTCACGGGATTGCGAAAACAGCGGCGCTGGCTGCAGGACCAGATGAGTGATGTGCGAGGGCAGAGGGAAGCAGATCTTAGTGGGTATCGAGGCGCCCTTAGAGACGTGGACTCGGAGCTGAGTAACCTGATGAGGCGCCCGCCTGTTCTTCCCTCGACCCAGCCATACACGGCGAAGGTGATGAGACTCTGCGCAGAGACTTAGCTTCAGCAGGAGGACCCGAATTCCTGAGTCTCAACCCTGAGCGTCGGAGTCCTGAGATGGCTAAGTCTTGGTGGGAAGCTGAACTCGCCGTGTTAGAAAAGAGGGTTATGCACGTAAATGAGGATCGGAAAGCACTAGAAAGAGGCTCTGCATTATGGAAAGACGTGTTGGCGTTGGTTTCAGGCTTTGAATCTGACCTTCGACGGACAATGAAATGTGATGCCCCATCACAATTGAACTCATCTGCCAAAGGGAAGGAGAAAGCGTATACAGAGGAAGAGCTCATTCGCAATCAGGCGGCAAGCATGGGCAACATTCTCACGCAACTGGAGCAAGCCATGGAAGTGGCAGAGTCGAATAGATGGAATTTGCTCATATGTGCCATCGGGGCCGAGTTGGAAGCTTTTAAAGAAGCCCACGACGTTTTAACTACACTTTTGCCTCAAAAAGACGAGATACCGTCGAGCCCTAGCAATATTCCACCGAACTCTGGCCAGTCTGTTCTTGCTAATCATGCCTTCGTTCACGTCGACGAAAGTGACGACGATGTGCCGCCGGATCTTCTCGAGTCACACACGAATGACGGCAAACAACACTCTACGAATATCGCGACAGCCGTGGATTTTGCCGAAGCTGAGGACACAGGCTACAAGAGGCCACTGAGCCAGGGCAGTGGAAATGAAATTCCGCTGGAATTTCTAGCGGAGCATGGATGAGACAGCCAGACAACCAGAAGTAAATGCTATGGAAATGTTTCATTATTCGGATGGTTATTTAAGCCAGTTTTTATCTTCAAGATTCCGGGACTCTTTCATGAAGCCATTGAACATGAGACGCAATATTTGTGCCTCACATTCAATTTAAATGGGTAATGCCGATCTCACCCGGTTGCTCCCAATCAAGACCAGATCCATAGCAACTGTTTGTAAGACTCGAGAAGCCACTGGGGAGAAAAAGTGAACTGGGAAGCAGTGGTCGCCGGGAGAACTATCACGCTCTAGCCACGAATGATGAAATCATGTTTTATTCCGAAGTTGAGCGTAATGTGTCCAAACGTATAAGCGTCCCCGACTTGCAGATTAGATCATCGCCTTCGTTCAAAAAAACCACTGGATCCTGCGATAGCGACTGACTGGTCCATGACCCATTCGCCGACGCCTAGATACTTATCGATCCATTTTGAAACCTCTTTATTTTCGCCAGCAACTTTATCTGTCTTGAAACTAGGCCTGGGATTTCCCGAATTTGGGAAGTCGTAAGCAAATCAGTGGTAACAATGTGTGGGATTTCCAGTCGCAGAATACTCACGTCAACCCGGTAGATCGCTTCATGCCCGCCAAAAATGCAGAAACTGAGACCATGTATGCTTAGCCGTTCCGCTCACGCGTTGTGTGTAGAACAGAACAAATCAACTTACTGAGCACGGCGTCGAAGGCGTAGTGCGTCAATCGTCCAACCTTGACCATAACCCAAATGTCAGCAGGTTGAGAAGCTGCGATCTTCTTAGACTACTGGTGCTAAGAAGGGGTAATTTGTTCCTCTTGGCCGTTGAAAGCGATGCTGATGACTCCGCCGCCGATACACGAAGGTTCCTAGTTTCTGTACGTACCACCATAATGCTTATCGGGTCTGGCTCAGTCAAGACGTGGTGCCTGCCTGATTGGCACGAAGGGAAAGCCAAGGGCACTCTGAAAGAAGACCGGTTGTGAGTTCGACTGTTGAGGCTGGGGTGCGACACGACTATAATGATACGAAGTCGAAGTTAGGCATGCGAAAGCTCAATTTATCTCGTTGCCAACTCACGTGCCACTCTCAAACTGCTCGATCGATCACAACTGTCTCCGAGGGCGCCACTTTCCACTTTTGCCACTAGACGGGCTGGGGGCTTTCTGTATTACAGTACACTACAACCCCTGAATTATTTTACAAATCCACTTGCCCCACGTAAGGCAGTAGATACAGTACAAAAGTAATGCTATTATTAGAGAGTTATAAGAAGAAATTATAGGGTATTTAATATTACTAAAAGATATATTATTTATAATTTTAATTACCTATTAATCCCAGCCCTTATTGCCCTTATTTCCCTGCCAATGTCTAATTCGCTTAATTCCCTTTTATGTAGATTTGAAAATAATTCAAGGGGTGTATTATACACAGCTAGCACCTAGGTACACTACAACCCCTAAATTATTTTACAAAGATACATAATAGGGGATAACAAGCTAATTAGGCCTTAAATAAGGGTAGGGCAGAGAGAGGCTAGGTACCTTAAACTATAAGTAATTTACTAGTAAAAGAATATACTATTTATACCCCTATGTATCCCCTTATAATATGCTAATAGTATACTCTACCCTAGGTAGAATATAACTATAGGTAGCTGTTATTAGGTAACCTACCAGCTGCCCCACGTGGGGCAAGTAGAGTTGTAAAGGGGTTGTAGTGTAGGTATCAAGGTACTCCAGGTACTCCGCCTTTAGGGGCGACGTGCCATGATTGTGCATCTCAGAGTGCATTCGATACGGAGTAATTAGTAAGTAGGAGGAAGCGGCTGAGTGTGCTCCGAGCACGGGCAGCCACCAGCTTCTACGGTTTCAGTTTTCTGCAGGGTCTGAGAGCGGGCTCCTTCCCGCTGCTCCATCGGCGCTTCATGGGTTCGGGCTCGGGATTGGAGCTGCGGAACTTATTAAGTTGCGTGGTTTTATGTACACGGAGGATTTGGAGGGTCGATCAGCGCTTGGAGGAATACATATCCAGGTCCGAGCTCCCTGCCTTAAAATCGATTTTATTTCAGATGGAATGAATAGACGCGCTGGGCGAGAGGGAATATGTCTTAATTTTTCTTCTTCGTTTGACTACTGGACAACAACGGCACATTCGGGCAGTGGAAAAGACATATTGTACGGATTATTCTGCATAGGGCTTTCAGTCAACCTGGTTTTATTTTTGTTGAGAGCTGGCGCCCGAAGGTTACACCAGTTCAAGTCACCCATGGTCCCCGGAGATGGCGGGCCAAAACACCCGCTTTCTGCTGCGTAGATTTATGGCAAGTGTCTGATGAGCTCATAGCTATGGCACAACCTCTACTCCGTGTAGCATCGCAAATCCCTCAAAAACAAAGGAAACGCCCTTGACTCATATTTCAGGCTACTCTGAAACGTCGTTATTCAGACTGGGTCGTGAGTCAAGTTTCTAAATAGCTGCGATTACCTCGCAAGGGATTGAAAGGACTAATATATTCTAACTTTGGTGCGGACAGAGGTTTCAGAGGCCATCTCCACAAGGGTAGTCTAAACGGGCGAAACCTCATTTGTTTGAACAGTGGGATAGAAGCAATGAGCGAGCTTTGGACTGCTTGCTTAAAGACACGGCAGGGCACATTAATGTTTTGACGTAATATTATTAGTGTCTTGTTTGTCGAGGAGGCGTTATGGGTACGGAGTACCTTCCGCCTGGCTTGCTTCGGTTGGACAATTTATATGTATGTATGTTGGCCCTACTCCGTACATAATATCCAGAAATAACACCCTGTGCTTCCTTATCCTTGACCGCACGACGAATGGAGACATCTGGACCTTTGCACCCACTTCCATACATACTAAAAGAAAAGCCAGGCCGGGCGTTCCAAGCTCTGTTCCGCTGTCGCGTCCCCACCAACATCACATTTGACACTTCCAAACCCCACCATTGATTGCCTGGTCTCAACCAAGGCTTTTTTCTTTCCATTTACCTCGCCCATCCCCTCGCCCACCGCGCTTTCTTTTTTCTCTCTTCCTTCTCATCATCCATTAACCTAGAAACTGGAACGAGCAACTAGCACGAACACTCTGGCTATTGGTCTCTTTGAATCTTCTCCGCGGCTCTATTGACGAGTTCATTCCTCAGGTTTGTGCCCTTTCTATTTGAATACTGCAACCCCACCTTTCAGTAGCTTTTCTTACCTACCTGCGTTTCTACCATCATGATCCTGGGCCGTCACCGCACGTATTACTATATTATTCAGGAGACCCGAGCACCAGGGTCGAAACATTACCGAATATAACCTCCTCTAACAACCATTCTGTACCCCAGGCCAGACACGATACATATATTTCACAATGGCGGCTAGTCGATCGCGTTCGTTTAGCATCATGGCTGCTACCCAACAAGATCACCTCGACACTGGGGGTAGGGTCGCATGGCTGGCTTCGCTTGACACTGCCTACAGCCCCGAGCACAATTATCGCCGGTCCTCCATCATCTGCACGATTGGTCCTAAGACAAATTCCGTCGAAGCTATCAACAAGCTGCGTGACTCTGGACTAAACGTGGTTCGAATGAACTTTTCTCATGGGTCATACGACTATCATCAGTCTGTCATTGACAACACTAGAGCAGCCGTTGAGTGTCATGCTGGCCGCCCTGTTGCCATTGCTCTTGACACCAAGGGGCCTGAGATCCGGACTGGTAACACGACAAATGATGAAGACATTCCTATCTCGGCCGGTAAGGTGATGAACTTCACCACTGATGAGAAATACTCCACCAGCTGTGACACAGAGAACATGTGAGTCTTCAATATGCCTTCTTCATTCTATTTGCGTGGACCACGCTCATGTCGCTGAAGACCACCACTTTCCGTCTTTCGTACACTATCAATATCGATTAAGAGCTGACAAAATTGGACCATTGTAGGTACGTTGACTATAAGAATATTACCAAGGTGATCGAGCCTGGCCGTGTTATTTATGTTGATGACGGTGTTTTGGCCTTCGAAGTACTGAGCATCAAGGACGACAAGACCATCGAAGTTCGTGCCAGGAACAACGGTTTCATCTCATCGAGAAAGGGCGTCAACCTGCCCAATACGGATGTCGATCTCCCGCACTATCCGAAAAGGACAAGGCTGACCTGAAATTTGGTGTGAAGAACAATGTAGACATGGTCTTTGCATCATTTATTCGCCGTGCTCAAGACATCAAAGATATTCGCGCTGTACTAGGCGAAGAGGGCAAGCAGATCCAGATCATTGCCAAGATTGAGAACCGCCAGGGTCTAAACAACTTTCCAGAGATTTTGGAGGAGACGGATGGTGTGATGGTAGCGCGAGGTGATTTGGGCATTGAGATCCCTGCTGCCGAAGTCTTCGCAGCGCAGAAGAAGCTCATTGCCATGTGCAACATTGCCGGGAAGCCTGTCATCTGCGCGACTCAGATGCTGGAGTCGATGATCAAAAATCCACGTCCCACCCGTGCCGAAATCAGCGATGTTGGCAATGCCATTACCGATGGAGCTGACTGTGTAATGTTGTCTGGTGAAACGGCCAAAGGCAGCTACCCCTGTGAAGCCGTCCAAGAAATGCACGAGGCGTGCTTGAAGGCCGAAAACTCCATCCCGTACGTCTCGCATTTTGAGGAGATGTGCACCTTGGCCAAACGCCCTGTCAAGACCGTCGAGTCTTGTGCTATGGCCGCCGTCCGAGCCTCGCTTGACCTTGCTGCTGGTGGTATCATTGTCCTGTCAACCTCAGGCGAGTCTGCTAAGCTTCTTTCCAAATACCGCCCTGTTTGCCCCATTTTCATGGTCACTCGAACTGCCACGACTTCTCGATTCAGCCATCTTTACCGAGGAGTTTACCCTTTCCTATTCCCTGAGACTAAGCCGGACTTTAACAAGGTTAATTGGCAGGAAGATGTTGACAAACGCATCAAGTGGGCTGTCAATCACGCATTAGAGCTCAAAGTTCTTACGCCTGGAGACACTGTGGTTGTTGTGCAGGGCTGGAAAGGAGGCATGGGTAACACTAACACGCTGCGAATTGTCCGAGCTGACCCTGAACATCTGGGAATCGGTCAAGCGTAAAATAAATCAGCGTGCTCTATTTAACGACGACGAACTGACGGGACAAACCAACATGGTAATGAGCTGGAATTGACTAGCCAATTTTATTAAGTAGACTACATGTGCAAAGTTTACTAGGATCCAGAATAGCAGGCTAAGAATGACACGAGTTCTAGATTTCGACTTCGATCTAAGCGCAATTACTATTACTACTACTAGTAGTGCTTTCTCTCTCTTACTACTACCTTCCCTTTCCCTTAAAAAGCTAAACTACCTTAGTAATTATATCCTAAAGAGTAATTCTAATAACTCTAATAACTCTAATAACCCTAATAATAAGGAGTAAGAGGTTTTATATATATATATATTATTTACACTAGCTAGCTCTATGTAGGGCTAGTACTAGTACTCCTACTGCTTTATTAAAAGGGAAAACCCTTAATTAGGAAGAAAACCCCTTATATCTATATTTAGGCTAATGCTAACCCTATTCTAGGCCTGCGTTACTGTTACGGTGCAGCCCCACAAGGGCCATCGCGGGTGTCAAGCGCGCACGCACGGGTGGTGTGCCCAATCCATTGCGCCATAGGCATGGGCAAAGGATACGTATTGAACAAGTCTCTCTGACTTGCTCAATTGACACCTATATTGCTAGGTCTAGGCAAAGCCTAGATCATCACATAGGGGTAAATAATAGAGTAAAGGTTAGATTAAAGAGTTATAGCTATTAAACTACTAGTTAGGAGTAGGTACTTAAAAGGTTTAATCTCTAGCCTTTCCCTTTATTAGTGAGAAAGCTCATTTAAATATCCCGCTATTATGGACTAGCCCGAAGACAAAGCTATAGGCTATCGTGATGATATTAAGAAACTTAAAGGAAGGAAGGAAAGGAGGATATTGCGAGTCCCGTACGAGCCCCTTATATCCCCTAATTAGCTTATGTTAGCCCCCTTCTCCACACCTCACTTATATGTTAACACTAAGGCTTAGGCAAAGCCTAAGCCCTTACATATACCCTTACTCGCCCTTTCCTTGCCTATTCGTGTTTGCGCGTCGCGTCTGATATGGCACTATACCCCCTTATTCTCCTAGCAGCCTTCGTGTCTCCCCTTGCTCCTGCCCTTGCCTCCACTATGAATAACTATTTAACAATCCCCTTATTAGCGTGGCGTGTTTAAGTCTTATATAGGTAAGGCAATAGTATAACCCTCCTTATGGTTAGTTTACACGCGTTTATCTTAAGTATTATACCTTACTATAAAAACCTTTGATACTTTTTCCGCACCGATCTAAAGGTCCGGAATCGCCTCTAAAATACAAACCACATTAATATTCAAATTCCTTACCTTTGCTTACCCCTCCTATAATATTGCATTATAATAGAGCTAGAGGTAAGTGTAAGGGTAAGATGCTAATAGTAATTAATACTAGAGAAAGGGGCTAGCGTAGAGCTGCTATTACCTAAACGTAGGAATAGGGTAATTTAATGCCTATAGACGCAAGAATAACCTAATAATAGATTAGATATAATTTAAGCACCTAGATAATATAATATTCTATAATAAAATTACTAGCCTTATCCCTAGTAATAAAGTCTTATAAGTTTAGAGTATTATAAAGGCTATAGCCTACTAGGTAGCGAACTATACCTACGCTAAAATAAGAACTATAAATAATAATATATATATATTATTTACGCTAGCTAGCTCTATGTAGGGCTAGTACTAGTACTCCTACTGCTTTGTTAAAAGGGAAAACCCTTAAATAGGAAGAAAAACCCCTTATATCTATGTTTAGGCTAATACTAACCCTATACTAGGCCTGCGTTACGTTATATATAGCCTATTATAGGTGTTTATTACTAGCTTACGCTAGCCTTATTCTAATAAGAAGAAAAGAAAAGAAAGAAAAAGGAAAATCCTAGGTTCTAAGCCTTACCTAGCTCTATCCTAGGTTTACTCTAGCACTACTCTAGGCCTATTATACTATCTTATAGCGTGCTAGATTTAGTTTTATAGTAGTAATTTACTTCTCTTTTACTTTTTAGCTAGCTTTTCTATAGCCTTACTTTTTAGCCTTCTCTAGCCTAGGTTTAGCTTATTAGTCTAGGGAAGTTAAAGCACCTAATGTTATTTATCTTCTATAGTAAGGGTATAGGTTTAGTTTAATTCCTAGCTATTTCTAGGCCTAGGTCTCTTAGGCATTAACTATTTAGATTTTTATCTTATATTTTTCTTTCTTTATTAATATCTATAATTTAGCCCCCTCCTCCCTATATAAGTATAAGAAGGGTTTCTCTCCTTAGAGAGGTCTTCCTTTTTCTCTTTTTTATTAAACTTCCTATAGGTTCTTTTCTTCCTTAGAGCTACCTAAGGCACTCCTAGGCTAGTGTTAGCCTAAATACTAATATTACTATAAATCTATTAAGTTATTTAATAAAATAGCACTAGTAGCTATAAGTACTCCTATACCCTATGCTATTCTAGCTCTAATCTACCTAGGAAACTCCTAAGTATAAGCGCTACCCTTAGAAGTTATTAACTAAGAAGTAACTTAAGTAAGCTATAGCTAAAGATCTTAAGATATAACCCTTACTATCCTTATACTAAGTTTACTTTAAGTTTAATCTATAGTAATTAAGGGATCCCTATAGGATTTAATATATTTCCTATAAGTCTTAGTTTATTAACTATCCTAGGTATTAATACTATAATATTACTAGTAAGTTAACTCTATTTGTTATGAACTGGCCTTAGGGCAGCTGCACGTAAGCGTTCTAAGAGATATTATTATCCTTAGAGAGGAAGGATTAGACTAAGCTAAGTGTCGCACAGGAACTGGCTTTATACCAGTGTGTGTGTGGGTTGCATAGGCCTAGGTAAAGCCCTAACCTATCCGCCTATAGTCCGCGTCCTTTACGCGCCCTTTCTAAGACCTTTGCGCGCCCTCTCTAGACCTAAGATATAACCTAAGCTCCTAAGCTTAAGTCTATAACATACCCCCTTACTTAGGCCTCCTTCCCCTTTACCCTTATTATTAGAATATTCTAAGTAAGTGGCATATATATGTAATTAATATAGCGTATTAGTGTAGGTCTTAGTGTAGGGCTTATGCATAGCCTAGTAGGCTAAAAATTTTTCCTTATAGGCTACCCTACCCCTAGCCTTTAAAATAACTAGCCCTACCTAACTCTAGCCCCTTATAACACTAGCCTACTCTATTTTCTTACCTACCACTAGCTAATATTAAGCTTTACCTGCCTAGTTATTATTACTTTGTTTTTATACATTACCTTTTACCTATTAAATTCCCTTTCCCCTAGCTATTACTAGTCTTTCTAACCTCCTATTACTAACTATTTATAATCCTCCTTACTAGTCTATATCTAAAGTAAGTGCGTAATTAAAGCTATCCTATAGCTATATCTAGATATAAATAATCCTATATATCCCTTACTTTTTACCTTTCCTTTCCCTTTATATACCCTTATTTCTATTATCTTATTAGTTATTTACTACTTACCTCCCTTTAAATATCCTATTAAAACCCCTTTTCGTGTCTAGCTTACCTATTATTATATCCACTGCTATTACTCTTAGCGCTATTACTACCGCTACCTCTAGTAGTACTCCCTCCTTACCACTACCTCCTTCCCCTAAAAAGCTAAACTACCTTAGTGGTTATATTCTAGAGGGTAACTCTAATAACTCTAATAACTCTAATAGTAAGGAGTAAGAGGTCCTATGCATCTAATATATAAATAACCTTTATAATAAGGGGATATAGGAGTATGCCCTAGGGTCTTACTAGGCTTATCTTCCCTATTAGCATGCCTATTAATTATATAGCTAGGAGCTATACTTATACTTAGGTAACCCTAAATTAAGATATATGTATAAGCACCTTATAAACCTTTTAGCTACTAGAAAAGCTATTAAAACACTAGCTATAAGGCATACTACCTCTAAAAGGAATGCTATACTATCCTAATAAAAACTTTTATCCGCTATTAAAAATATTTTAACACTATTTTAGCTACTACCTACATTAATCCTCTATAGTAATACCCTTTTATTATCCCTTACTAGGGTAGTATATGCCTAGGGCGCTACTAAATTATAGGCACTTACGCTTACCTAGTAAATAACTCTTACCTAATGTAGTAGTAATATAGTAATAGAGTTCTTTTATAGTATATTTATAATAAATAATAATCTTACTTATATTACCTTTATTTAGGAGAACGCTACTACTAAGCAGCGTATATTTAATAAGGCCCTTACCTATTAATTAACTACTTATTACTATCCCTCCCTAGACTAAACTAGAATAACCTAGCTCCTCCTCCTCCTCCTACCCCTAAGAACTAATTACTTTCTAATATAATAGAATACTAGCGCTAATACGCGCGTAGAGCAAAGGAGACTAGATTTGCTTATTCCTTAGTAGTTAAATAAAAATATACTCTTTTAGGCCTATTATATGTTATTATATTACCCTATTATGCCTTAAATCTATCTAATGCCTTTATATCTTATATGTTTTCTAGTGATTCCTAAGTTAGCTATATATATCCTTTCTATTTAACTAGTATATTCTAGTTTAACCCTATTCTCTTACATTCTTAGCTACTAGTATCTCTTTAACCTAATACTCTAAGAGATTAGGGTTAGTATTAGTTATTATTAGTTCTAGTAAGGGTTGCTTATTTACTAATATTTAACTAGGTAATAGATTAGAAGCTACCTATTGTACTAAATCTATATAGAAAACAGGGTAAAGTCCTTATAGTATATCTAACTTAATAGTTAAAGGTATAGGGACCTCTAGTACCTTATATTTAGCTATAACCTAATCTAATTTCTTATATAGTCTATTCGTCTTGAAATTTCGTAGGTTTAACCATATATAGTTACTAACCTAAAAGCATTCCGCTAGACGCTAGCTACTATTTGTTTCCTCCTATTACTATTACTAAATAAACGCTATAGTAGCCTATGTTAGGTCTAAGCCCTCCTTAAGATATTGCAAGAATACCTAGGCCCTCCCTTTAATAAGGTATAGGATATCTCCTTATCTAGTGGTTCTTGAATTATTACTAGGTTATAACTATATAGGGCTATGTTTGCGCTAATCCCTATTACTAATAAGTCCCTATTATTTAAAGTAAGTTAATAAGCAGGAAGATATTCTAGCTATTTAAATTATAAAAATAATAGCATTACCCTTAGGATAGCCTAAACTTCTTAATTTGCCCTTTCCATGCCGCTATCTATCTATAGATAATAAGCTATTAATAGCAACTACTATATACTTACCTGGTTATAAAGTGTGGTCTAAAAATTACTTAACTAGTCTAAACTATAATCTATAATAATTTATGTAGGAAAGCTATAGAACTACTACTAGCACTACTTAAACCGTTTTGCGTATGCTTTAGCCCCTATTAATATTATAGCTTCTAGCTAAATATACTTAGAGAGTTTATCTATAATAACTATAAGAAACCGTAGGTTATCTAGGTATTAAGCTAGTAGGTCTATTATAAAGTTAATAGAGATCTATAATTAGTAATGGTCTAGTGAAGGGATTAGTTTTAATAAGCCTTATCTTAGCTAGCGGCTCTTCTGCCCTCTATAATAGTAATAGTTTCTTATAAACTAAGTAATCCCCTGTAATATGCTATCCTAATAGAAATCCTCTAAAGTGTCTTAAAAGTTATGTTATAGCTAGGATAGCCTAGTAAGGGTAAATTATAAACCTATTGCGTTAAGGTTATAGTAAGGGGTTCCTAATTTAGGATCTAAGTCTAGCCCTAGAATTAAAGCGCACCCTTAGCGCTAATCTAATAGTTTACTATTTGCTCCCTTATATTTATAGCTTCTAGAAATTTCTAGGCCCTTTCCCTAACTACCTTAAGCTATATCCTATACATAGCATTATAGACTAAGGACTAGTCTCATAGAGATTAGAGATACGTATCTATAAACATTATTACCCCTATTAGAAGACCTATAAACCTACCTATAGTGTCCTTAGCCTTACTGCCCTTAATAATAACATAGGGTTTACACTAGAGATAAGTCTAGTTCTTTTATAACTATATAGGCCTAGGGTTATTACTAAATGCATAATTAGCTTCTCTAGTCCTACCTTATTCTCCTCCCTTAGAACTATCTTAATAGCGTATTTAGTCTTACTGCCTATAGGCTAGGCCTATACTATAGGTAAAAATTAAATAGTAATAGCGTCTTTACCTATCTTACTTACTATTCTAATATCTCCTTAGCGCTATAAAGTATTTTAAGTTCTTATAGTCTATAAGTATTATAAATAGCTTACTAACGCTACGTAGCTTTGCTAACTAAGCCTTTAGGCATAATATAATTACTAATAGCTCCTTATTATATATAGTGTAGTTCCGTTAAGCTAGCTATAGTTAAGCGAAATAATAAGTAACTAGGTATAAGATGCCTTTATTATTAAACTATAAGAGGTAGCCCCTAAAGCTATCCCTAAATAGTTAGCTTTTACTACGGTGTCCTTATTAGGTCCTATTATATTAAGATAGGATATAATATAAAGGCTATCTTTAGCGCTTTAAACGCTATATTATATTTATCTATTCACTAAAATAGGATACCCTTCTTTATAAGTTTAATTAAAGGGCTTATTATTATTAAGAAGTATAGTATAAAGTCCTAATAAAAGTTAGTAAACCTAAGAAATCCTTACACCCCCTAACCTTCTTTAGCGCCTCCTAATCCTAGATAGCTATAATCTTTTCCTTATCTAAGTAAATTTCTTTCCCTATATAAATAATAAACCCTAGGTACTTAACTTCCTTTATTATAAAAACGTATTTCTTTATATCTAAGTTTAGTCCTACCTACTATAGCCTTAAGAGCACTACTTAGACCTTTTATATATAGTCTTTCTAAGACCCTCCTAAGTAAATAAGGATATTATTAAGGTAAGCAGTTATATAGTCCCCTAGGATTCCGCTAAGCGTACTATTAATATATCTCTAAAAGGTAGCAGGTGCACCCGCTAGGCTAAAGGGATATATAAGCCACTTAAATAACCTAAAACGCATTTAGAAGGCAGTCTAGTATTCCTTACCTTTAGTAATATAGAGCTAGTAAAACGCTGCTTATATATCTAGCTTTATAAACCACTTTGCCTTTAATAATAATCATAGTATCTCCTTTACTAAAGGTAAGGGATAATAGTCTTATTCTATAATCTTATTAAGGGCATAGTAGTCTATGTAAAACCACTATCCTCCTCCTAGCTTCTTTACTAATAATACTAGAGCTACTGCTAAAGAGAAGCTAGCCTATATCTATCCCTTATCTATAAGGTTAGTTACTTACTTTTAGATCTTAAGGAGATGCTACTATGGCATATTATATAATAGGGCCTATAGGAGTTCTAGTTTAGATCTATTTGCGTTACGCTTTAATTAAATATAATAGTCTAATTATCCCTAGTGCGGTAGTAAGGTATTTGCCTTGCTTTCTAGGAAGAGGTCTATAAAGTCCTATAGCGCGCTTAGCAATAAGGATAATAGGTCTTATTCCGTAGCCTTAGGGGTTACGTCTATCTATAGAATTAATATAATTTCCCGTAGGCTAGTAGCGTATAGTTAGATATGTTCTTTTTGCTTCTTTGCACGCCTTATAATTCCCACGAAGGTAAAGCCTAAGATAGATATTGTTAGTTACTTAACCTTCCTATTAGTTAATGCCTAAATTTATAGGTTATTAGCTAATCCTATGTAGAGTTAATAGCGCGCTATATCTAAGTTAATCTTATTCCGTTCTATCTATAGTGTCCCTAAAATTAGCTACCTTATTAACCTAGGGATTACATAGGTAACTATAGGTGTTTCCTATCTATCTAGATCCACTTAAAAACAGACAATATGTGTAATGTATAACCTCTTTTATAGCTCTCTTTTCCTCTTGTTTTACACTAACCATAGTGCAAACTAATCTCTTCTTTAAGAGAGGGAGGTGTTTTAACTAGAGTTTTTAGATAAGGCATTTGCTTATAGTAGTATAATAGTTATAGCCTATGTTAATAAGAGCATCTATAAAGGTAGTCTTATTAATTAATATAGGAACTAGAAAAGGTATAGAGTCTATATTAGACTAAATCTATTTAAAGTCCTTATTAGTAATAACTATTTACTATAATGCCCCTTTATCTATCCTCCCTACTACCCTAGTTAAATAACTTAATACTAGGGTTTTTCTTTTCTAATATATTTACTATCTCCTTTTCTTTAGAGTTATCTTTCTCTTTCTTTATATTACATGTGTTAATAGCTACCTTTCTATACTAATGTTTTAGTGGAAGTAAAGGGCAGTTAGAAATAAAATGCTTTCCTAAACTATACTATAGGCATTTGCCCTCCTTATAACGTATATTACGCATAGCCTAGCTAACCTACTTAGCCTACTTACCACTAGCCTTATTACCTAACTTTGCCTTACGCTAATTTCCTAGTAACTTTCCGCGTCCTTTTAGGCCTATTCTAGATACGTTAATTATATGTCTATTATAGGAGTGTCCTTATCCTAGGCAAGGGCCTTAGGCATATACGCTTGCCTTTGCGTATGGTTCTTCTCCTCTAATTAATAGGACTTAATATCTAATAAGATACTATAATACTAGGCTATTACCGCTAAGTAATCTATACGTAATATATCTTATCTAACGCTATAGTCCCTTATCTGCTTATTAAGTACTATGCGTAGCTTAGCTAGCTTTATAAAGTCCTCCTAATCTAATCCCTAGCTAGCGCTAATTTCTATTTAAAATAAATATAAAAGTCGCTAAATCACTTGTTTAGGCGTTACGTAATCTAGTTAAGCTCTGTAATTGCTAATTCCTATTAATAGGGTTATTAAATATCTTAGTAAGGTAGTTTAAGAACTTCTATGGATTATAAAGCACTAAGTATCCTTCTTAAAATAAGGAGTAACTTATGCCTAAACCTTTAGTAATAGGTTCTAGTAAATAAAGCACTATTAGTCCTACTAGGACCTAATAAACCCCTTATCTATATTTAGCTTATAGGACATTAGGTTTTGCTATGCTATAAATAGGACCCTTTTGCTATTAAATAAGGGTCCTATTAGCAAGGGTTTTTGCTTAATAAGTTAACTAGAAATGTTAGATCTTTGCTTACTAGTAAGGTCCTTAATTTGTTTTAACTACTAAGCAATAAGCTCCTATAAGGTTACTATTTTATTAGTCTCTATCCTATCCGCTAGTAGCGGTATATCTATTAGCTACTATACCTCTATAGTAAAGGATAATAAATATTATAAACTAGCCTTAGGGTAGCTACACGTAAGCGTTCTAAGAGATATTATTATCCTTAGAGAGGAAGGATTAGACTAAGCTAGGTATTACATAGGAACTAGCTTTATACCAGTGTGTGTATAGGTCACATAGGCCTAGGTAAAGCCCTAACCTGTCCGCCTATAGTCCGCGTCCTTTGCGCGCCCTTTCCGGGACCTTTGCGCGCCCTCTCCGGACCTGAGACATGACCCGAGCTCCTAAGCTCGAGTCCATAACACTATTCTAGTTTAGAGGTAAGGCTAACTATTTTATATAAGGCTTATTATTAATACCTATTTTAATTATTAGGTTTAAAACTATAGTTACTTAAAGGTAAGTAGCTAGTGCCCTTACCTAAGCCTAGTCTAGCACTAACTTACTCCTAGCCTAATTTAACTAGGTAGTAAAATAAGCATTAGTAGTTAGTTAAGGTCTAGGTAAATATTATTACTAGGGGTAGTATAAGTACTTCTTTATTAGTTCTTTACTAGTTTTATTCTAAGTCTAACTACTCTCTAAGTCCTAGATAATTATTAAGATTATATAAAGAAGCTTTATACTAGTAATTAGAGTAAGAAGAAAAGGAGTGCCTTTATAGTAAGCCTAGGCTAGGCTAGTGCTAGAGGGGATTAATATAATAAGCTAATATTTTAGTTATAGCGCCTAGATACCTATATAGTAAAGATAAACTATTTCCTAGCTATAGCCTTACTTACTAAGGGGTAAGCTAAGGTAATAAAGGGGTAATTCTAGTCCTAGAGGAGAAGTAATTAGTTAAGTAAAAATAGCTTAGTAAAGGGGTAGGGGTAAACTAGTAAGATTTATAATACCTAGCGTTATATATTTAAAATTAATTTAATAATAGTTCTAGAATTATAATTCTTTAGCTAGCTTATTACTAGCTCTAAACTATATAATCTTATATCTCTCCCTAGTTATTTACTATATCTATATCCTAGCTATTAGTCCTAGTGTGCTAGAAGCGCCCTAGCTCTAGCTCCTTCTCTTTACTATATATATTAGCTACTAGTTCTTATACTAATAAGTAGTATTAAAGTTATTTTATACTAAGGAATTATTTAGCTATTACTCTTACCTTTAGGGAATAGTTTAGGGCTAGCCTTACCTTCTATATATCTCTAGGCTAGCGTATTTAAGGGCATTAGTAATTATATTTAGGTAGTTTACTATAATATAATATTAGTCCTTAACTACTTTACTATAGCTATATAGTAATAAGTTTACCCTAGGAATACCTCTTTAGAAAAGGAACTTATTAAGACTAATCTTTTCTATATATAGTTAGACTATAGTTAAGGAGATATGCTTTTCTAGGCTAGTATAAAATCTTTAGATTTCCTTTAGGTTATAAGTTAGTAATTAATCCTTAGTTAGCTCTCTTATAAGTCTATGCTATCCTAGGTATTCCTTATTATACTATTTATCCTAGTATTATCTTTATTCCTTATATAGTTTTACTACTAGTTTATTACTCCTAGGAGGGTCTTTATCTATAGTATAATACTAACTATACTAAGTTAGCAGTAGTTTAGATTATTATAGCTATTCCGCTCTTTATAATTCTCTCTTTAAACTTCTATTTTATCTTATTTAGGTATAGATCTAGGAGAGGGATATAAGTCTTAACCTTTAGTTAGGTAATAGGTATAGCCTTAAATACACTAGCTATAATTTAGAGGTAAGCTAATTAGTCTATTATAAAGCTTTTAGCTACTTCTCTTAGCTTTTTACCTTTCTTAGTTAGGGTATAGTAAGCGCTTACCCTATAGGTAAGGATAGGCTAGACTACCTATATATATAAGAGTTAAGTATCTCTAAAGCTATAATCCTAGGCTAATACTACTAGTAAAGAGAGTATAAGCTACTACTAGGCTAGTTTACCTTTTAGGATATTCTTATAAGCACTTTAATTAAGTTTCCTATTAACCTAGACTCTAAGGAACCTATATAACTCTATAGGTACTATTTCCTTTATACTAAGTTATACCCTAGCCTATAGGGGTTAGTATACTTTACTAAAGTATATAAGTTTAGTCTTTACTAGGTTAAACTTTACTCTTATTTCTTTTACCTATTTTTATATACTTTCTATATAGCTTTAAGCCTTTTCTAGGTTTATAAAGTGTTTTTCTAAATACTACTATATTTATATTATCTATAAATCCTATTACTACTATACCTAGGATAGCTTAAAGGTATATATAAAGCTTTACTAAGTAAAGTAAGAAGAGGATTAGTAAGAGGGTAAGCCTTATAAAGTGCTTACCTTTATCTAAAAGGGTCTTAAGAGTTTACTATTAAAGCTAAGCTAGCTTATTCTATTTATAAGGAAGCTATGTATTATAGCTATTAGCTAGTATAGTATGCCTATTTAGATTAAAACGTAAATTAAATATAGGTAGCTAACTCTATTAAATATAGATAAGATATCTATTTATACTAATAAGGTAATGCTACCCCTGCCCTAAGCCTTTCTTATATATTCTATAAGGACTTTAATTATAGTTTCTATTAATCTATTTACCCTATTTCCTATTTATAGCTTAGGGAGAAGGCCCTTAGCCTTAGTAAAGGCTATAAGCTACCTTATAATCACTGCTTTTATAATCTTTCTTACTATATTTACTAGTAAGATAAGTCTTTATGTATTAGCCTTTCTTATTTCCTTAGTGGTTTTTCCTAGCTTCCTAATTACTACTACTTATACTATTTAGAACTAGGCTAGAAATATCTTACTTTAAGAATAGTATTTAGTAAGTATACTATAGCTTCTTTAGCTAGCTTATTATAGGCCTTAATAAGGCTTACTAGGAGTTTATTATCTCCTAGGGCTTTCTAGCTAGCTATATCTAATAGGATATTTCTAATATCTCTTACTCTAAACTATTCTTTATTTAGGACTAGTGTATTATTAAGCTTTAGGAAGGAGAGGTTTAGAATATAGGAGAGGTTTACTATAGGTTTAGGGAAGAACCTTTATATAAGTATACTTACCTTATCCTTATAGGTAGTGGCTAAGTTAGGGTTATTATTAGTTCTTTCTAGGTCTAGGAGTCTAAGGAGTTTAGGGGGCCTAGCTTTAAAGCTAGGCCTATCTCTTTAGTCTTTAAACTCCTTTATCCTTTTCCTATATATTAGCTTTTATAGGGCTTCTCTTTATATATTCCTTTTTCTTCCCTAACTATTTATTCCTAGTTATTATCTGCCTTAGAAAAGGCTTACTAGTTTACTTTAGTCTTCTAGTGCCTTTATTATCTCTTAGCTTATCTAGCTTTAGTAACTACCTCTTTTATTCTCCTTAACTACTATACCTCTAGGCTAGGGAGTCCTTAGTACTTCTATAGGGCTACTAGTTTTACTATTTATTAGAGGTTTATAATAAGCTATATTATATATATATTAATTCCTTCCTTATCTTTTAGGTCTAGTGTGTTTTCTACTTAGAGTTATACTATTACTTTTACCTTTACCTATAGTCTATTTATTATAGTCTAAGTATATTTAAGAGTAGGTAAAGCGCTTTCTTACTCCTTAGTAAAGATACTAATTAGCTATAGAATATAGTTAGAGCCTATAAGGTTTTTACACTATTATAGTAAACTTAGATATCTAGAGTTACTTATACTAGATTTATAATGCTATCTCTATTTTCTCTATATTATCTTATAGGTTTCCCTTAGGGCATTACTAGACTAAGCCTTTACTAGCTTATAAGGTCTAGTAGTTTCTTTACTTCTCTAGTTATTCTATCTAAGCTATCCTAAAGGGAGTGTTTTTAATTAAAGTCTCCTATAAAAACGCTTTAGCTATAGGGCTTTTCTATATTAAAAGTATAAATAGGTATATTCTAGTTATCTATATATCCTTCTAAGTAAAGGGAGTAGATATTTATGCCTTTTATCTTTACTAATAACTAGTTAAGTCCTCCCTAGGCTATTTATAACCCTATATTATACTTCTTATTTATATATATCACATTCTATCCCTTATAGTATACTAGTTAGAATTAGGTAAGGCCTAGTGCTAGGGGCTATAAGTGCCTTATGTGTTCCTACTCTTAGATTACTATTATATCTATATTAGTTTAGTGTTAGAGCGCTATGTATATTAGGCTATTCTTCTTATTTATATTCTAAAAGAGAACTTATAATATTACTATATTAATTAAGGGAGTAATAAGTCTTTACTATCTTATACTAGCTCTATTCTAGCCCTATTTTAAGATATATATTATATAATACTCCTTACCCTAGGCTATTTAGCACTTCTCTTTATATTTATAGGATATTCTCTTTTCTTACTTACTATAATAATAAGTTCTATAGCTATACCTATTCTCTTATAAGGTAGTATTAGGCTTTTATCTAGGAGTTACTAGTAAATCTTAATAGTTATTCTAGGTATCTTACTTTTACTATATTTTACTTCTCTTTTAGAATAAGGTAGTCCCTTAATTATACTAGGTATAGGCTAGAATATAAGATATAGTTTTCCTTTAGTTATTCACTAATTATTAGGTATAATATTTCTCCTTCCTTATATTAGCTAGCTTTATACTTACTATACCTTAGGGCTACCTTATAGAACTTTATAATATAGCTAGTTTAGAAGTAGTTATAGTATTATTAGGGTTATAAGGTCTTATTATATAGTTTAGTTTAGAATAGCTTTACTTTAAAGACTATTCTATCTTAGCATATCTTATTAGTATCTTTTACTTCTACTAGTCCTAGGATTAGGGTAGTGCGCTATATATTTTCTACTTAGGGGTGCCTTATAGTTACCTTAATTATATTTACTTTATTTACTTTTCTAATCTTAGTTATAAGGTTCTTAATAGATATATGCTTTATTAGGAATCCCTTAACTATAATACTAAGTATATAGTAATAAAGAGCTACTTCTAGTCTAAATGCTTTAGTAATCTATTTTTAGTTCTCTTTATATTAGGCTACGTTTCCTTTAAAGGTAATAATTATATCTTTACTAGGGAGTCTTCTAGCTACTATAGCTATAGTTTAGCTAGTAGCTTTGTTTACTATAGTTATTATATCTTTAGTGCCTTAGGATTAGAGTATTTCCTAAATTATATTACCTTTAATAAGTACTTCTCTATATTATTTACCTAGGACCTATAAGGGAGGGTTTTATTATTTAGCCTTCTTAGTGCTAGTCTAGCTATAATGCTTACCTAGGTTAGTATATTAGTTTCTTTAGCTTCTTCCCTAATAGCCTCCTTAAGGGCTACTTTAAGGGCTTCTTTAGTAATATAAATGTTATTATTATTATTACTACTATTATTATTTATAGCTCTTATTTTAGCGTAAACGCGGTTTACTACCTAGTGGGCTATAGCCTTTATAATGCTCTAAACTTAGGAGACTTTATTACTAGGGATAAGACTAGTAATCTTATTATAGAATTTTGTGTTATCTAGGTGCTTAAATTATATCTAGTCTATTATTAGGTTATCCTTGCGTTTATAGGCATTAAATTGCCCTATTCCTATATTTAGGTAGTAGTAGCTCTATGCTAGCTCCCTTTCTCTAATGTTAATTACTATTAGCATCTTACCCTTACACTTACCTCTAGCTCTGTTATAATGTAATATTATAGGAGGGGTAAACAGAGGTGAGGAATTCGAATATCAATGTGGTTTGTATTTTAGAGGCGATTCCGGACCTTTAGATCGGTGCGGAAAAAGTATCAAAGTTTATAAATAATAATAATAATAATATTTATATTACTAAAGAAGCCTTTAAAGTAGCCCTTAAGGAGGCTATTAAGGAAGAAGTAAAAGGAACTAATATACTAACCTAGGTAAGCGTTATAGCTAGACTAGTACTAAGAAGGCTAAATAATAAAACCCTCCCTTATAGGTCCTAGGTAGATAATATAGAGAAGTACTTATTAAAGGTAATATAATCTAGGAAACACTCTAATCTTAAGGTACTAAAGATATAATAACTATAGTAAACAAAGCTACTAGCTAAACTATAGCTATAGTAGCTAGAAGACTCCCTAGTAAAGACATAATTATTACCTTTAAAGGAAACACTACCTAATATAGAGAAAACTAAAAATAGATTACTAAAGCATTTAGACTAGAAGTAACCCTTTACTACTATATACTTAGTATTATAGTTAAGGGATTTCTAATAAAGTATATATTTATTAAAAACCTAGTAGCTAAAATAAGAAAAGTAAATAAAGTAAATATAATTAAGGTAACTATAAGGCACCCTAAGTAGAAAATATATAGTATACTACCCTAATTCTAGGATTAGTAGAAGTAAAAGATACTAATAAGATATACTAAGATAAAATAGTCTTTAAAGTAAAGCTATTCTAAACTAAACTATATAATAAGATCTTATAACCCTAATAATACTATAACTACTTCTAAACTAGCTATATTATAAAGTTTTATAAGGTAGCCCTAAGGTATAGTAAGTATAAAGCTAGCTAATATAAAGAAGGAGAAATATTATACCTAATAATTAGTAAATAACTAAAGGAAAACTATATCCTATACTTTAGCTTATACCTAGTGTAGTTAAGGGATTATTCTATTCTAAAAGAGAAGTAAAATATAGTAAAAGTAGGCTACCTAGAGTAACTATTATAATTTACTAGTAACTCCCTAGATAAAAGCCTAATACTACCCTATAAGAGAACTAGTATAGCTATAAAACCTATTATTATAGTAAGTAAAAAAGGGAATACCTTATAAATATAAAGAGAAGCACTAAATAGCCTAGGGTAAGGAGTATTATATAGTATATATCTTATAATAGGACTAGAATAAAACTAGTATAAGATAGTAAAGACTTACTACTCTCTTAATTAATATAGTAATATTATAAGTTCTCTTCTAGAATATAAATAAGAAGAATAGCTTAATATATATAGCACTCTAGCACTAAACTAATATAGATATAATAGTAATTTAAGAGTAGGAATATATAAGATACCTATAGCCCCTAGTAACCTTTAATACTTTTTCCGCACCGATCTAAAGGTCTGGAATCACCTCTAAAATACAAACCACATTAATATTCGAATTCCTTACCTCCGTTTACCCCCTCCTATAATGTCGCATTGTAATAGAGCTAGAGGCAAGTGTAAGGGCAAGATACTAATAGTAATTAACGCTAGAGAAAGGGGCTAGCATAGAGCTACTACTACCTAAACGTAGGAATAGGGTAATTTAATGCCTATAGATATAAGGATAACCTAATAATGGATTAGATATAATTTAAGCACCTAGATAATATAAAATTCTATAATAAGATTACTAGCCTTATCCCTAGCAATAAAGTCTCCTAAGTTTAGAGCATTATAAAGGCTATAGCCCACTAGGTAATAAATCACGCCCACGCTAAAATAAGAGCTATAAATAATAATAGTAGTAATAATAATAATAATATTTACACTACTAAAGAAGCCCTTAAAATAGCCCTTAAGAAGGCTATTAAGGAAAAAGCTAAAGGAACTAATACACTAACCTAGGTAAGCATTATAGCTAGACTAGTACTAAGAAGGCTAAATAATAAAACCCTCCCTTATAGGTCCTAGGTAGATAATATAGAGAAGTGCTTATTAAAGGTAATATAATTTAGGAAACACTTTAATCCTAAGGCGCTAAAGATATAATAACTATAGTAAACAGAGCTACTAGCTAAACTATAGCTATAGTAGCTAGAAGACTCCCTAGTAGAGATATAATTATTACCTTTAAAGGAAACATAGCCTAATATAAAGAGGACTAAAAATAAATTACTAAAGTATTTAGACTAGAAGTAGCCCTTTACTACTATATACTTAGTATTATAATTAAGGGATTCCTAATAAAGTATATATCTATTAAGAACCTTATAACTAAGATTAGAAAAGTAAATAAAGTAAATGTAATTAAGGTAACTATAAGGCACCCCTAAGTAGAAAACGCATAGCATACTACCCTAATCCTAGAACTAGTAGAAGTAAAAGATATTAATAAGATATACTAAGATAGAATAGTCTTTAAAGCAAAGCTATTCTAAACTAAACTATATAATAAGACCTTATAACCCTAATAATACTATAACTACTTCTAAACTAGCTATATTATAAAGTTCTATAAGGTAGCCCTAAGGTATAGTAAGTATAAAGCTAGCTAATATAAGGAAGGAGAAATATTATACCTAATAATTAGCGAATAACTAAAGGAAAACTATATCTTATATTCTAGCCTATACCTAGCGTAGTTAAGGGACTACTCTATCCTAAAAGAGAAGTAAAATATAGTAAAAGTAAAATACCTAGAATAACTATTAAGATTTATTAGTAACTCCCTAGATAGAAGCCTAATATTACCTTATAAGAGAATAGGCATAGCTATAGAACCTATTATTATAGTAAGTAAGAAAAGGAATACCTTATAAATATAAAGAGAAGTGCTAAATAGCCTAGGGTAAAGAGCATTATATAATATATATCTTAAAATAGGGCTAGAATAAAGCTAGCATAAGATAGTAAAGACCTATTACCCCTTAATTAATATAGTAATATTATAAGTTCTCTTTTAAAATATAAATAAGAAGAATAGCCTAATATATATAGCACTCTAGCACTAAACTAACATAGATATAATAGTAATCTAAGAGTAAGAATATATAAGGTACCTATAGCCCTTAGCACTAAGCCTTACCTAATTTTAACTAGTATACTATAAGGGATAGAATATAGTATATATAAATAAGAAGTATAATATAAGGTTATAAATAGCCTAGGAGGACCTAACTAGTTACTAGTAAAGATAAAAGGTATAAATATTTACTCCCTTTACTTAGAAGGATATATAAATAACTAGAACATACCTATCTATACTTTTAACGTAAAAGAGCCCTATAGCTAAAGTATTTTTATAAGAGACTTTAACTAAAAATACCCTCTCTAGGATAGCTTAAATAAAATAACTAAAGAAGTAAAGGAACTACTAGACCTTATAAGCTAATAAAGGCTTAGTCTAGTAATACCTTAAGGGAACCTATAAGATAATATAGAGAAAATAAAGATAGCATTATAGATCTAGTATAGGTAACTCTAGATATCTAAGTTTACTATAATAGTATAGAAGACCTTATAAGCTTTAACTATATTCTATAGCTAATTAGTATCTTTACTAAGGAGTAAGAAGGCGCCTTACTTACCCTTAAACATACCTAGACTATAATAAATAAACTATAGGTAAAGGTAAAAGTAATAATATAACTCTAAGCGGAAAACGCACTAGACCTAAAAGATAAGGAAGGAATTAATATATATATAATATAGCTTATTATAAACCTCTAATAGATAGTAGAATTAGTAGCCCTATAAAAGCGCTAAGGACTCCCTAGCCTAAAGGCATAGTAGTTAAGGAGAATAAAAGAAGTAGTTACTAAAGCTAAATAAGCTAAGAGATAATAAAGGCACTAGAAGACTAAAGTAAACTAGTAAGCCTTCTCTAAGGTAAATAATAACTAGGAATAAATAGTTAGGAAGAAAAAGGAATATATAAAAGAAGCCTTATAAAAAGCTAATATATAAGAAAAGGATAGAGGAGTTTAGAGACTAGAGAGATAGGCCTAGCTTTAAAGCTAGGCCTCCTAGAGCTCCCTAGACTCCTAGACCTAGAAAGAACTAATAATAACCCTAACCTAGCTACTATTTATAAGGATAAGGTAAGTATACTTATATAAAGGTTTTTCCCTAAACCTATAGTAAACCTCTCCTATATCCTAAACCTTTCCTTCCTAAAGCTTAATAATACACTAGTCCTAGATAAAGAATAGTTTAGAGTAAGAGATATTAAAAATATCCTATTAGATATAGCTAGCTAGAAAGCCCTAGAAGATAATAAACTCCTAGTAAGCCTTATTAAGGCTTATAATAAGCTAGCTAAAGAAGCTATAGTATACTTACTAAATACTATCCTTAAAGTAAGATATTTCCTAGCCTAGTTCTAAACTATATAAGTAATAGTAATTAGGAAGCTAGGAAAACTACTAAGGAGATAAGAAGGGCTAATATATAAAGACTTATCTTACTACTAAATATAGTAAAAAGATTATAGAAGCAGTAATTATAAGGTAGCTTATAGCCTTTACTAAGGCTAAGGGCCTTCTCCCTAAGCTATAAATAGGAAATAAGGTAAATAAATTAATAGAAACTATAATTAAAGTCCTTATAGAATATATAAGAGAGGCTTAGGGCAAAGGTAGTATTACCTTATTAGCGTAAATAGATATCTTATCTATATTTAATAGAGTTAGCTACCTATATCTAATTTATATTTTAATCTAAATAGGCATACTATATTAGCTAATAGCTATAATATATAGCTTCCTTATAGATAGAATAAGCTAGCTTAGCTTTAATAGTAAACTCTTAAGACCCTTTTAGATAAAGGTAAGTACTCTATAAGGCTTACCTCTCTTACTAATCCTCTTCTTACTTTACTTAGCAAAGCTTTACATATACCTTTAAGCTATCCTAGGTATAGTAATAATAGGATTTCTAGATAATATAAATATAGTAGTATTTAGAAAAACACTCTATAAACCTAGAAAAGGCTTAAAGCTATATAGAAAGTATATAAAAATAGGTAAAAAGTAGGAGTAAAGTTTAACCTAGTAAAGACTAAACTTATATACTTTAGTAAAGTATACTAACCCCTATAGGCTAAGGTCTAACTTAGTATAAAAGAGATAGTGCTTATAAAGTTATATAGGTTTCTTAGAGTTTAGGTTAATAAGAAACTTAATTAAAGTACTTATAAGAATATCCTAAAAAGTAAATTAGCCTAGTAATAGCTTATACTCTCTTTACTAGTAGTATTAGCCTAGGGCTATAGCTTTAGAGATACCTAACTCCTATATATATAGGTAGTTTAGCCTATCCTTACCTATAGGGTAAGCGCTTACTATACCCTAACTAAGAAAGGTAAAAAGCTAAGAGAAGTAGTTAAAAGCTTTATAATAGACTAATTAGCTTACCTCTAAATTATAGCTAGTATATTTAAGGCTATACCTATTACCTAACTAGAGGTTAAGACTTATATCCCTCCCCTAGATCTATACCTAAATAAGATAAAATAGAAGTTTAAAGAGAGAATTATAGAGAGTAAAATAGCTATAATAATCTAAACTATTACTAACTTAGTATAGTTAGTATTATACTATAAATAAAGACCCTCCCTAGGAGTAATAAACTAGTGGTAAAACTATATAAGGAATATAAATAACACTAGGATAAATAGTATAGTAAGGAATGCCTAGGATAGCATAGACTTATAAGAGAGCTAACTAAGGATTAACCACTAACTTATAACCTAAAGGAAATCTAAAGATTTTATATAAGCCTAGAAAAGCATATCTCCTTAACTATAGTCTAACTATATATAGGAAAGATTAGTCTTAATAAGTTCCTCTTCTAAAGAGGTATTCCTAGGGTAAACTTACCGCTATATAGCTATAGTAAAGTAATTAAGGACTAATATTATATTATAGTAAACTACCCTAAATATAATTACTAATACCCCTAAATACACTAGCCTAGAGATATATAGGAGGTAAGGCTAGCCCTAAACTACCCTTTAAAGGTAAGAGTAATAGCTAAATAGTTCCTTAGTATAAAATAACTCTAATACTACTTATTAGTATAAGAACTAGTAGCTAGTATATATAGTAAAGAGAAGGAGCTAGAGCTAGGGCGCTTCTAGTGCGCTAGGACTAATAGCTAAGATATAGATATAGTAAATAACTAGGAGAGATATAAGATTATATAGTTTAGAGCTAGTAGTAAGCTAGCTAAAGAATTATAATTCTAGAACTATTATTAGATTAATTTTAAATATATAACGCTAGGTATTACAAGCCCTACTAGTTTACCTTTACCCTTTACTAAGCTATATTTACCTAACTAATTACTCCTTCTCTAGAACTAGAATTACCCTCTCTATTACCTTAGCCTACCCCTTAGTAAGTAAGGCTATAGCTAGGAGATAGTTTATCTCTATAGCGTAAGCATCTAGGTATTATAGCTAAAAGATAACCTTATTATATTATTCTCTACTAGCGCTAGACTAGCCTAGGCCTATAGCTAAGGCACTATGCTTTTTCTTACTTTAATTACTAGCATAGAGCTTCTTTACATAATCCTAATAGTTATCTAGGACCTATAGAACTATTAGACCTAGACTAGACTTAATATTAAACTAGAATAGTAGTACTTATACTACCCTTAGTAACTATAGCTACCTAAACTTCTACTAGCTACTAGTGCTTATTTTATTAATTACTTAAGTTAGGCTAAGAGTAAATTAGCACTAGATCTAGCCTAGAATAAGGGCGCTAACTACCTTTAAATATCTATAGTTATAGACCTAATAGTTAAAATAAGCATTAGTAGCTAGCCTTATATAAAATAATTAGCCTTACTTCTAAGCTAGAATAGACCTAACTTACTAGCAATATTATAGCACTAGTGCCTAGGGTAGTTAATTAATTAAGATTTATAAGAGATATATTAGATCCTATAGGGATCCCTTAACTATAGTGAATTAGTATTAGAATAGAGGTAGGCTAGGGCTAAAGGGTTATACCTTTAAATCCTTAGCTATAGCTTACTTAAGCTACTTCTTAGTTAAAGACTTTTAAGGATATTACTTATTTTTAGAGTTTTCCTAGGCAGATTAGAGCTAGATAAGCATAGAACGTAAGAGTACTTATAGTAGCTAGCGCTATTTTATTAGATAACTTAATAAATCTATAGTAATATTAGCATTTAGGCTAACACTAGCCTAGGAGCGCCTTAGGTAGCTTTAAGAAAGAAAAGAACCTATAGGAAGTTTAATAAAAAAGAGGAAAAAGAAAGACCTCTCTAGGGAGAGGAACCCTTCTTATACTTATATAGGGAGGGGGCTAAATTATAGATATTAATAAAGAAAGAAGAATATAAGATAAAAATCTAGTTAGTTAACGCCTAAGAGACCTAGGCCTAAAAATAGCTAGGAATTAAACTAAACCTATACCCTTACTATAGAAGATAAATAACATTAGGTACTCTAACTTCCCTAGACTAATAAGCTAGACCTAGGCTAGAGAAGGCTAAAAAGTAAGGCTATAGAAGAGCTAGCTAAAAAGTAAAAGAGAAGTAAACTATTACTATAAAACTAAATCTAGCACGCTATAAGATAATATAATAGGCCTAGAGCAGTGCTAGAGTAAACCTAGGATAAAGCTAGGTAAGGCTTAGAACCTAGGATTTTCTTTTTCTTTTTTTCTTTTCTTCTTATTAGGATAAGGCTAGCGTAAGCTAGTAATAAACACCTATAATAGGCCATACATAACGCAACGTAAGCCTAGTAAAGGGTTAGCGTTAGCCTAAACATAGATATAAGGGGTTTTTCTTCCTATTTAAGGGTTTTCCTTTAACAAAGCGGCAGGAGTACTAGTACTAGCCCTACATAGAGCTAGCTAGCGTAAATAATATATATATATAGCCCCTAGTACTAGGCCTTACCTAATTCTAACTAGTA
Source organism: Epichloe gansuensis (assembly GCA_023658505.1). Classification (NCBI taxonomy): domain Eukaryota; kingdom Fungi; phylum Ascomycota; class Sordariomycetes; order Hypocreales; family Clavicipitaceae; genus Epichloe; species Epichloe gansuensis. The sequence continues at coordinate 894,382 of CP098283.1, forward strand.
TACTATAAAGGATAGAATATAGTATATATAAATAAGAAGTATAATATAGGGTTATAGATAGCCTAGGGAGGACTTAACTAGTTACTAGTAAAGATAAAAGGTATAAATATTTACTTCCTTTACTTAAAAGGATACATAGATAACTAGAATATACCTATCTATACTTTTAATATAGAAAAGCCCTATAGCTAAAGTATTATTATAGGAGACTTTAACTAAAAACACTTCCTTTAGAATAGCCTAAATAGAATAACTAGAAAAGTAAAGAAACTACTAGACCTTATAAGCTAGTAAAGGCTTAGTTTAGTAATGCCCTAAGGGGAACCTATAAGATAATATAGAGAAGATAGAGATAGCACTATAGATCTAGTATAAGTAACTCTAGATATCTAAGTCTACTATAATAGTATAGAAGACCTTATAGGCTTTAACTATATTCTATAGCTAATTAGTATCTTTACTAAGGAGTAAGAAAGCACTTTACTTACCCTTAAATATACCTAGACTATAATAAATAGACTATAGGTAAAGGTAAAAGTAATAATATAACTCTAAGTAAAAATACACTAGACCTAAAAGATAAGGAAGGAATTAATATATATATAATATAGCTTATTATAAACCTTTAATAAATAGTAGAATTAGTAGCCTTATAGAAGCACTAAGGACTCCCTAGCCTAGAGGCATAGTAATTAAGGAGAATAAAAGAGGTAATTACTAAAGCTAAATAAGCTAAGAGATAATAGAGGCACTAAAAGACTAAAGTAAACTAGTAAGCCTTCTCTAAGGTAAATAATAACTAGGAATAAATAGTTAGGGAAGAGAAAAGGAATATATAAAGAGAAGCCTTATAAAAAGCTAATATATAGGAAAAGGATAAAGGAGTTTAAAGACTAAAGAGATAAGCCTAGCTTTAAAGCTAAGCCCTCTAAAGCTCCCTAAACTCCTAGACCTAGAAAGAACTAATAATAACCCTAACCTAGCTACTACCTATAAGGATAAGGTAAGTATACTTATATAAAGGTTCTTCCCTAAACCTATAGTAAACCTCTCCTATATCCTAGACCTTTTCTTTCTAAAGCTTAATAATACACTAGTCCTAGATAAAGAATAGTTTAGAGTAAGAGATATTAGAAATATCCTATTAGATATAGCTAGCTAGAAAGCCTTAGGAGATAATAAACTCCTAGTAGGCCTTATTAAGGCCTATAATAAGCTAGCTAAAGAAGCTATAGTATACTTACTAAATACTATCCTTAAAGTAAGATATTTCCTAGCCTAGTTCTAAACTATATAGGTAGTAGTAATTAGAAAGCTAGGAAAACCACTAAGGAGATAAGAAGGGCTAATATATAAAGACTTATCTTACTACTAAATATAGTAGGAAAGATTATAGAAGTAGTAATTATAAGGTAGCTTATAGCTTTTACTAAGGCTAAGGGCCTTCTCCCTAAGCTATAAATAGGAAATAAGGTAAATAGATTAATAGAAACTATAATTAGAGTCCTTATAGAATATATAAGAGAGGCTTAGGGCAGAGGTAGTATTACCTTATTAGCGTAAATAAATATCTTATTTATATTTAATAGAGTTAGCTACCTATATCTAATTTACGTTTTAATCTAAATAGGCATACTACGCTAGCTAATAGCTATAATATATAGCTTCCTTATAGATAGAATAAGCTAGCTTAGCTTTAATAGTAAACTCTTAAGACCCTTTTAAATAAAGGTAAGCACCCTATAAGGCTTACCTCTCTTACTAATCCTTTTCTTACTTTACTTAGTAAAGCTCTATATATACCTCTAAGCTATCCTAGGCATAGTAGTAATATATATATATTATTTACGCTAGCTAGCTCTATGTAGGGCTAGTACTAGTACTCCTGCTGCTTTGTTAAAAGGGAAAACCCTTAAATAGGAAGAAAACCCCTTATATCTATGTTTAGGCTAATGCTAACCCTACACTAGGCCTACGTTACGTTATTTATAGCCTATTATAAGTGTTTATTACTAGCTTACGCTAGCCTTATCCTAATAAGAAGAAAAGAAAAGAAAGAAAAAAGGAAAATCCTAGGTTTTAAGCCTTACCTAGCTCTATCCTAGGTCTACTCTAGTATTACTCTAGGCCTCTTATACTATCTTATAGTATACTAGATTTAGTTTTATAGTAGTAATTCACTTCTCTTTCACTTTTTAGCTAGCTTTTCTATAGCCTTACTTTTTAGCCTTCTCTAGCCTAGGTCTAGCTTATTAGTCTAGGAAGTTAAAGCACCTAATATTATTTATCTTCTATAGTAAGGGTATAGGTTTAGTTTAATTCCTAGCTATTTCTAGGCCTAGGTCTCTTAGGCATTAACTAACTAGATTCTTATCTTGTGTTCTTCTTTCTTTATTAATATCTATGATTTAGCCCCCTGTACAAGTATAAGAAGGGTTCCTCCTCCGGAGGGGTCTTCCTTCTTTCCTCTTTTTCATCAAACTTCCTGTGGGTTCTTTTCTTCCTTAGAGCTGCCTGAGGCGCTCCTAGGGCATAGTAGTAATAGGATTTATAAATAATATAAATATAGTAATATTTAGAAAAACACTATATAAACCTAGAAAAGGCTTAAAGTTATGTAAAAAGTATATAAAAATAGGTAAAGAAAGTAAGAGTAAAGTTTAACCTAGTAAAGACTAAACTTATATACTTTAGTAAAGCACATTAACCCCTATAGGCTAGGGTATAACTTAATATAGAGGAGATAGCACTTATAGAGTTATATAGGTTCCTTAGAGTCTAGGTTAATAAGAAACTTAATTAGAGTGCTTATAAGAATATCCTAAAAGGTAAACTAGCCTAGTAGCGGCTTACACTCTTCTTACTAGTAGCATTAGCCTAGGGTTATAGCTTTAGAGATGCCTAACTCCTATATATATAGGTAATCTAGCTTATCCTTACCTATAAGGTAAGCGCTTACTATACCCTAACTAAGAAGGGTAGAAAACTAAGAGAAGTAATTAAAAGCTTTATAATAGACTAATTAACCTACCTTAGAATTATAGCTAGTGCGTTTAAGGCTATACCTATTGCCTAACTAGAGGTTAAGACTTATATCCCCCTTAGATCTATACCTAAATAAGATAAAATAGAAGTTTAAAGAGAGAATTATAAAGAGCAAAATAGCTATAATAATCTAGACTACTACTAACTTAGTATAGTTAGTATTATATTATAGATAGAGACCCTTCCCTAGGAGTAATAAGCTAGTAGTAGAACTATATAAGGAATAGAGGTAATACTAGGATAAATAGTATAGTAAGGAATATCTAAGGTAGCATAGGCTTATAAGAGAACTAACTAAGGACTAACTACTAACCTATAACCTAAAGGAAATCTAAAGATTCTATATAGGCCTAGAAAACATATCTCCTTAACTATAGTCTAACTATATATAGGAAAGATTAGTCTTAATAAGTTCCTCTTTTAGAGAGGTATCCCTAGGGTAAACTCACTACTATATAGCTATAGTAAAGTAGTTAAAGACTAATATTATATTATAATTAACTGCCCTAAATATAATTACTAATGCCCTTAATTACGCTAGCCTAGAGATATATAGGAAGTAAGGCTAGCCTTAAACTACTCCCCTAAGGTAAGAGCTATAGCTAAATAGTTCCTTAGTATAAAATAACTCTAATACTATATATTAGTATAAGAACTAGTAGCTAATATATATAGTAAAGAGAAGGAGCTAAAGCTAAGGCGCTTCTAATACGCTAGAACTAATAGCTAGGATATAAATATAGAAGATAACTAAGGAGAGATATAAGATTATATGGTTTAGAGCTAGTAGTAAGCTAGCTATAGAATTATAATTCTAGAACTATTATTAGATTAATTTTAAATATATAACGCTAGGTATTATAAACCTTACTAGTTTACCTCTGCTCCTTTACTAAGCTATAACTACTTAATTAATTACTCCTTCTCTAGGACTAGAATTACTCTCTCTATTACCTTAGCCTACCCCTTAGTAGGTAAGGTAATAGCTAGGAGATAGTTTATCTCTACTATATAAGTATCTAGATATTATAGCTAAAAGATAACCTTATTATATTATTCTCCTCTAGCGCTAGACTAGCCTAGACTTATAGTAAAGGCACTATGCTTTTTCTTACTTTAATTACTAGCATAAAGCTTCTTTATATAATCCTAATAGTTATCTAGGACCTATAGAACTATTAGACTTAGACTAGACTTAATAGTAAACTAGAATAGTAGTACTTATACTACCCCTAGTAACTATAGCTACCTAAACTTCTACTAGCTACTAATACTTATTTTATTAATTACTTAAGTTAGGCTAAGAGCAAATTAGCACTAGATCTAGCCTAGAATAAAGGCACTAACTACCTTTAAATATCTATAGTTATAAACCTAGTAGTTAAAATAGGCGTTAGTAGCTAGCCCTATATAAAATAGTTAGCCTTACTCCTAAGCTAGGATAGACCTAACTTACTAGTAATATTATAGCACTAGTACCTAGGGTAGTTAATTAATTAAGATTTATAAGAGATATATTAGATCCTATAGGAATCCCTTAACTATAGTAAATTAGCATTAAAATAGAGGTAGGCTAGGGCTAGAGGGTTATACCTTTAAATCCTTAGCTATAGCTTACTTAAGCTACTTCTTAGTTAAAGACTTTTAAGGATATTACTTATTTTTAGAGTTTTCCTAGGTAGATTAAAGCTAGATAAGTATAGAACATAAGAGTACTTATAGTAGCTAGCGCTATTTTATTAGATAACTTAATAGATCTATAGTAATATTAGTATTTAGGCTAATACTAGCCTAGGAGCGCCTTAGGTAGTTCTAAGGAAGAAAAGAACCTATAGGAAGTTTAATAAAAAAGAGAAAAGAAGAAAGACCCTTTAGGGGGAGGAACCCTTCTTATACTTATATAAGGGGGCTAAATTATAAATATTAATAAAGAAAGAAGAATATAAGATAAAAATCTAGTTAAATAATGCCTAGGAGACCTAGGCCTAGAAATAGCTAGGAATTAAACTAAACCTATACCCTTACTATAGAAAATAAATAATATTAGGTGCTTTAACTTCCCTAGACTAATAAGCTAGACCTAGGCTAAAGAAGGCTAAAAAGTAAGGCTATAGAAAAGCTAGCTAAAAAGTGAAAGAGAAGTAAATTACTACTATAAAACTAAATCTAGCACGCTATAAGATAGTATAAGAGGCCTAAAGCAGTGCTAGAGTAAACCTAGGATAGAGCTAGGCAGGGCTTAGAACCTAGGATTTTCCTTCTTTCTTTCTTTTCCTTTCTTCTTATTAGGATAAGGCTAGCATAAGCTAGTAATAAATACCCACGATAGGCCACACATAATGTAACGCAGGCCTAGTGTAGAGTTAGCGTTAGCCTAAATATAGATATAAGGGGTTTTTCTTCCTATTTAAGGGTTTTCCTTTTAATAAAGCAGTAGGAGTACTAGTACTAGCCCTACATAGAGCTAGCTAGCGTAAATAATATATATAGTTTAATTATTTTCTTTAGTTTACTCTTTTTCTCTCTAGCTTCTTATATTTACCTACTTAAGTTCTTACTATATAAATACCTATTATTAGTATATTACTATTATAATTAACTTAGGGAGCTAGTATCTTAACTAAAATAGGCGTATAGTAGGACTAATACTTTTCCTCTAAGGTATTAGCCTTAATATTAACTATAATACTATAGAATTAGCTAAGCTCCAAGGAAGAAAAGAACCCACAGGAAGTTTAATAAAAAGAGGAAAGAAGGAAGACCTCTCTAGGGGAGGAACCCTTCTTATACTCGTATAGGGGGCTGAATTATAGATATTAATAAAGAAAGAAGAACACAAGATAAAAATCTAGTTAGATAACGCCTAAGAGACCTAGGCCTAGAAATAGCTAGGAATTAAACTAAACCTATACCCTTACTATAGAAGTTAAATAGTATTAGGTACTCTAACTTCCCTAGACTAATAGGCTAGACCTAGGCTAGAGAAGGCTAAAAAGTAAGGCTATAAAAGAGTTAGCTAAAAAGTAAAAGAGAAGTAAATTACTACTATAAAACTAAATCTAGTATACTATAAGATAGTATAAGAGGCCTAGAGTAGTGCTAGAGTAAACCTAGGATAAAGCTAGGTAAGGCTTAGAACCTAGGATTTTCCTTCTTTCTTTCTTTTCTTTTCTTCTTATTAGGATAAGGCTAGTGTAAGCTAGTATTAAATACTTATAATAGGCTATATATAACGTAATGCAAACCTAGTGTAAGGTTAGCGTTAGCCTAAACATAGATATAAGGGGGTTTTCTTCTTATTTAAGGGTTTTCCTTTTAACAAAGCAGTAGGAGTACTAGTACTAGCCCTACATAGAGCTAGCTAGCGTAATTAATATATATATATAGAATTAGCTAATTACTAATAAGTAATTCTTATAGGCTATCCCTTTACTAATACTATACTCCTTTATATGCTTATTAAGTATATATTAAAGTTTTACTACTTTTACCTTACTTACCTATAAGCTACCTTCTATTAGGGAAAGCTTCTATTTAAAGTAAATAAAGAATAAAGTAAATGCCTCCCTTAGCCCTTATTTAATATAATTAAGTTTAGTAAGGGCTATTTCTTATTAATAGAGGTTAGTAAATATAGATTCTAAGTAATCTAGGAAGGAGGTAGGTTTATAATTATATTTATAGCCTATTTTAAAAATACTATAATATAGGGTTAGACCTTAGGCCCTAAGTTCTAGTATATAAACATTTACTAGTCCTTATTAGCACTAATAAAGTCCTTATTTACTACTAGTTTATATTCTATAAGGATCTTCTAGGAAGTAAACATAGCCTTATTACTATTATAAGGGTTACCTATTAGCATTAGTTTCTATTTAATCTAGGGTATAACTAGCAGTGTAATAGGTAAAACTAAAAGAGAAATCTATTTAGGTTAAGTCCCTTAGGGCTACTTTATTTTAACCTATTTATATAGTATTATGATTTCCTTATTATTATTTAATTATAAGTTAAAGTAATTTAAGTTAAGCTAAGAGAGCCGCTATAGGTAAAGTAATATCTATTAGTAGTATTATGCTTCCCTAAGAGTGTTAGTCTTTAGGGCGTAATAAATCTATTATATCTATTATATCTATTATGTCTATAATGTTTAATACACTTATTGCGTTTTTAGTAGCTTTCTTTAAGGCTAAAGGAAGTTTCTTAAATATTATAGACTAGCCTAAAGATAAAGCTATAGGCTATTATGATAATATTAAGAAACTTAAAGAAAGGAAGGAAAGGAGGATATTGCGAGTCCTATACAAGCCCCTTATATCCCCTAATTAGCTTATGTTAGCCCCCTTCTCCACACCCCACTCGTATGTTAACACTAAGGCTTAGGCAAAGCCCAAGCCCTTACACCCGCAGCCCTTACGTGACTAGCCCGCAGCTAGCCTATAGCTCCGTGCCCCGCTAGGCGCTACCCTTATTAATGCTATCGCCATTCCGCTCCTAACATATATTATATAAAGATAAGGACCTTAATCCTAAATTTAGCTATAATCTAGGGCATTTTATCCGTAAAAGCCTTATTATAGCTATAGAGCTAATCTAAATAAAATAAGACCTTAGGCATATAAAAGTAGCTAAACTAGTATTATAAAAACATAGGGCTATAAAAATTAACTACTAAAAATAGGTAGTATGCTTTCTATATATAAAGCTTAAGGGATAGTATGTTAAAAAGAGATTAATAATAAGGTATTAGCAAGATATATGGTTAAGGTAGTAGAGGAAAAGGCTTATAGGTATATAAAACGCGTGTTTTTTTAAAGCTATAAAAGAGGCATATAAGAAGCGTTATAACTATAGCTTAGAACCCCTAGTTATTTACAATAAAAGGGCCTTTATTATGTGCGAAAGGGCTAATAAAGCTATTTTATTATTAAAGTGGTCCGTTGTGGTGATCGGTCCGTTTTGGTGATAAGCATTACCTTTAGTGGTTAGGGTTTCCCGACTGCCAAATAATGTGGGGCGTGGCACGATTATGTCCTTCAGGCTAGCCATTATTCCTAGACCAGTGATCACGAAGAGCGTGTGTGTGCGGGGGTACCTGAGGTATTGCATGAATGGTAAGCAGCTCTCCGATGTGCGGACAGCCTGTAAGCGGTTTTGTCACAACTGCGTGACTTGAGGGCTCCACAGCTTTCCACAAATCGATACCCTTTTGGCAGCACCGCGTTTTGACCAATGTTCAATGAACGTGTCGGTCTCTCCATTCCATACCATTCCATCCTACCATTCCATCCTACATGCAGTTCAACCAACTTCCGTCTGTCCATCCTCGACGTGCAGATGTCAGCAACTAATTATCAGGCGTGTGCAAAACATCGAATGGCTCTGATGTCCACCCACACACGAAAGCCCCTGCCGCAGTAAAGTTGATAGTTGCAATGAATCAGCACTCGCATAAGCAGATGAAAGAGGGAAGAGCGTCAGGTTAATATCACGCTCCTGGCCTCCGAGGTGTGATGACCAAAATGGTGGTTTTGTTCGGCTCGCTTGGGGCCTGGGGTAGTTAAATTGACAGGTCATTATTATATACTCGTTTAACGAGCGCGAGCGCTCGAATAGTTGCAATGGGTCCGAACTGTCACAATCTTATGGTGGACGAAGAAAGAGGGGGAAACTAAGTCTGCCAGTCCTCAGTACGCCCATTTTGTGTGTCTATTACATAAATCCAGAGCTCTCAAACTATTCCGTGGAGTTTCCCATCACCTACACTGCCGGCACAGCGTCACAGCTTGACAGGCAAAGTCAAGCCAAGTGTGCTGACTTACTGTTTATTATTTTATTTCTCCATGCAATTGTCTCGCCCACCCAATTACTCTCGGGGTCCAAGACTGGATTTCAAACAGGTAGACAAATGAAACCGCAATTGTCTACTCTGAATCGGTCTTGTACTTCAGCTTTGCTTGCATTCAGCGGCCTCCTGTTTGGGTTTGCCAGACTCATCCTGCGCAAGCTTTAATTAGCGGGTTTTTCGATCGACGAAACACTCTAGTGACTGACCTCCTCATCGGACTCTTCCTCCTCGTCATGATCCTCACTCATGTCGTCCTCATCCTCGTCGTCGTCGTCAAAGTCTTCAGCATCTAGATCATCCTCATCAAAATCTTCCTCAAATGCCAAAGCTTCGCCAGTGAACCAGTCAATTGCGCGAGGAATGAGCTTCTCTTTGATATCTTCGCCGAGTTGGTAGTCGAGTTCAAGTCGGTCTTCAATATCGCGAACTGCATCGTCGTCATCTGCATCATCGTCGTCGCTGGGGGCTTGTGGGGGCGAGAAGAAGTTAAAAATGATTCGGTCGGAACAGTCTTCTTCACAATGCGGGTCTGGTTGGTATCTACTTGACAGTTAGCGGGTTGTTGTGGTAAGAGATTTGAAAGAGGCGGCAAGTTGAGGCAATGCAATACTTACTCTTGTTTCTCTGCTTCTTGGCTTCAATGCGCACCGTCAAATCTTTGCCTGCGTGCCAATCAATCTTGTCACCCTCTGCGTGATCATAGATGAAGTCACCACCATAGCCACTCTCATTTTGGTAGAAATATGTTTTGGTGATAATCTTATTGCTAAAGTATTCATTTTCTGTGAATTCGAAGATAAGACGGAACCCAGGCTTGTCGAGATACTCCATGCGAATGTCTGTCAAGTGCTTGAGGGCAGCCTCGTCGCGATCCGTAATCATTTCGGCGAGTGTGGTTTGGTTCTTCATGGCAGAGAGCCAAAACTCGGGAATGCCTGCCACATCCTCGGTATTTTCGCTCTGTTGTTGATCAGTGGCGTCGGCACCACCTTCAGCATGAAGTTTCCCATCTTCGTTGTCGCCAGCTTTGACTTCTTCCTCGGTGGGCTCTGTTTTTCCGTTGACGATAGCGGCACGCTTCTCGTACAGCGGTGTGAACTTGGCGAAGTACTTCTTTTCGAGTTCGAGCACCTCCTTCTGAAACTCGTCTTCGAGTTTCGAGTGCTCTTGCTGGACTGCCCGGAGTCCGGCGACTCGACGACGTACAGCAGGAGGGAGGGATTCGATGTAACCAGAAGAACGACCAATGAGCGAACCAAGGCGACCTTGAATCATCTGCACCAACTTGGGGTTCTGGGCAAAGATGGCAGCGGCTGTGGCGCGATCCATATCCTCTATGACACAAGTCAGGTAAGCCAGGACACGATAGATTTGGTGTTTTTCATGTATTCTTACCTTCTTTGATGCTGGCCACGCCAGGCTGTTGGGCGTGGGAAGAGATTGGCGCATTGGTAGCCGGTGTGTTCTGCGGCGTGCTGCAGGTGGGGTAATTAGTATTTCAAGCGATGTTGTATCCTTAGGAAATACGTGTCACTTACGGTGCAGTTAGGTCGGGTCGCTTATTTCGAATAGGTTCAGCCATTTTGCTTGCTTTGTTAATACACGATATGTGTGACAGCAAGCGGTAGTTAGGTGATGGAACAAAAGATTATGGGAGAGGTTGAGGAAGATGGGGAAGGAGAAGGTTGAGACGAGGGGGGCGAGTGGGAAAAAATGGGCGATGGGAGAATTAGCTTGTTGGGCTTCCGAGCCATGTAATTAGTAAAAGTCCCAAGACCCTCAGCCGATGGACGACAAGTGGGAAGTGAGCCTATTGCGCGCTGCACCTACTGCACCCACCTACCAGTGTGCCGTTGCGTGCACATGCCCATTTAACACCTGTGTCTTGGATGGAAGCGTCCAGGGAAACTGGCATTACTGTCCTGCACCTTGTACGCACCAGGCTGCTTGCTTTTCCAGGTCTGCTATCGTATAAGTTCCAAACCTGGCTCTGGTTTCTTAAGATCATTGTCGCATATGAATCCATGAAATGAGATATCTCCATTACTCGGCTTGCGGTCGCCCTTGAGCCAACCACCTGTTGGATTTGATATTGGGTTTTCGAGTTATAATATGTGGAGATAATGGAGTTCTAAGCACAGTTGTTTGCTGTGTATGACGAACCAATAACGAACGACCTTACGGGAGTATATCACTTTAAATATGTCCGAGACTCGTGTGATAATATCGTGGCTTATAGCACTGTATCACAACAGCATCGTCGAGGCGCGTCCAAGGCGATGATGAACGTAAAGTCGACAATGCACCTACTCCATATGTGTTCCAGTATAAACCCAGAACTAGCCGCCCAGCCATTTATAACGCATACCTGCAGACCATTAAATGCATCGGTCTGGAATTCAAATGGAGTTGCGCGAGGTAAAACGATACTGCGATACGTGCTACAGGGTAGGGCGGGACTAACGAACCCAGTCAACAGGTTCTTATGCTTGCACGCATTCTATTCAATGGACTGGCTTAAAAAGAAAATGAGGCATTATCGCTGGAGTTTTTCGGTTGTATTCATAGACAATGAAGCAGTTGCGGGCCTTCTGCGTCGCCCGCGTGGCGTTCGCGATGTAACTGGGACGGACTCGATCGTGCCAGGGAGGGCAACAGACGTTGGCGGGGAGCACGTTCTTCGGTTGCTGGGCTAGTCGATTCGTTCAACCTTGAAACAGCACACGAAGCTAGCTGATTTTCGACTTTAACCTCAAGTCCGCACGAAATAATCGCTCGTGACTTGCCATTGTATCCGGGTCAATCGCCTGGCGGTTACAGAGATATATTTTAAAACTGCACAGATATGCCTTAAGGTCACTCGAAGCTTATATGCCCGATGAATGACAATTCGAGCCATAAAATGAGTCGATGCGAATCTCGCGGCAATGGCCCTGCAACACTTTATCGACTCAACTCCAACCAGAGCAGCTCGAGTGTCTTCGAAGATGTGGAGATGGCGCATGACGAGGTACATTTATTCACTTTACCACAGACCATGTTGCTTGGTTTCCCAGCACAAAATAGTAGACTAACGTGGGAATCCCTAGCTGTATTCGGGCCCTGTTGCCGAGAGCCTCCCGACCAGTGTTTCTGCCTTTTCGCATCGCCGTGCCCGTGCCGACTCGACAGCGAGCTTCACATACTACGAGGAGCTGGATTCTGAACCAGGAGCCGAGAATGAAAACCAAGATTTTGCCGAATTGAGTGACAGGTTCATGCGACGGAGCGTTAGCGACTTAGAGACCTCGAATTCGGTATGGAGGATGACGAGGATTCTGCAGATAGAGAGTATATGGCAACACACCACGACTATATTCTCAGACGTTGCTCGTCAACCCAGTCAAGGAATTCCGTTCACGCACGATTGATACGTAGAGACAGCACAGCTACCGCTGCAAGTGCTCGGGCAGATGGTCGTTCTACCCAGAAAATCTACATGGCCAATGAAGACATCACTATTGTCGTCGCAGGCTTCCGCACTAGCAAATTTGGGTTTTTGTTATACACCTCTATATGTATACTGACTGGCGGACTGGCATTCCTTCTCTTTCGTTGGCTGCCACGTTTATATGTCGCCACAGTCGGACGGTCGTGTCCATTGAGAGATTGCGAGTGGACAGTCGTCGAAAACCAATGGGAGAGCTCGTCATTATTCAGGTCACTGCCCAGGAATACGGCCGACCTGTCTCTTCCGTCTTTGGTGCGCCAGAGAAACCTATGCTCTATGGGCTCGATGACGAGAACGACCCCATCGTGGACTATCTTCGTTCGTTGGATTACCGCTATGTACGACTGTACTTTCATCCTATAAAAGACAAGTTTGTCATGTCTGCTGGCTGGAAAGACCCAGATTGGTCGGATACACGACTCGTCCGCGCTGGTCTGGACAGTGACGAAAAAGCCATTCGCGAGATCATCTTCGGTACCAATCTTATTGACATCGAGCAGAAATCTATCGGACAATTATTGGTGGACGAGGTATTTTCCTTTGAAATTCTCACCATTTGGTTACATGAAGGGGTTCAGTTGAAATACGACTAACCCCTGAAACTAGGCCCTTCATCCCTTTTACATTTTCCAGATTGCCAGCTTGATTCTTTGGTCTATGGATTCATACTACTACTACGCTGCATGCATCTTCATTATGTCTGCCGCAAGTATCTCTGCAACTTTGGTAGAAACGTGCACTGTCAGTTTCCCATTTCCAAAATAAGCAGTATCCGCACTGACCCGAGTAGACAACGAGACGTCTCCGTGAACTTTCCAGATTTGAGTGCGATGTTCGAGTGCTTCGTAATGGGTTTTGTATGAGAAATTATTTGCAGACTTCCATTATTGAACCAAGAGCTAAAACTCATGCAGGGAAATATGTTTCGTCCAGTGATTTGGTTCCTGGCGACTTGTATGAATTGAGCGATCCAAATTTGACGCAGTTTCCTAGTGACAGCCTCCTCCTCACTGGTGACTGTATTGTCAATGAAAGCATGCTCACAGGTAAGTGTCTACTGTCTCATATCACAGGGAGCCGTTATTAAATATAGATAGGCGAATCCGTGCCCGTTTCCAAACTCCCAGCTACCGAAGACACGCTACATATAATGGATCTTGCGGCGTCTTCTGTCGCCCCTGAAGTCGCTCGACATTTTTGTATTGTGGGACGAAAATAATCCGAACGCGAAGACCCCATGAAGACCAAGACGGAGACGCTGTGGCTTTGGCCCTCGTGGTCCGAACGGGTTTTAATACGACGAAGGGCGCACTGGCACGCTCAATGCTTTTCCCCAAACCATCAGGCTTCAAATTTTATCGCGACTCCTTCAGGTATATAAGCGTGATGTCCATTATTGCTATGCTTGGTTTTATCGCATCTTTCGTCAACTTTATCAGACTGGAGCTTGCATGGCATTTTATCATAATCCGAGCACTTGATCTGATCACTATTGTTGTCCCACCCGCCCTGCCTGCAACTCTCACTATTGGGACAAATTTTGCGCTATCACGGTTGAAGAAGAAGAAGATATATTGCATCAGCCCGCAAAGAGTCAATGTAGGTGGAAAATTGGATATCATGTGCTTCGATAAAACGGGCACATTGACAGAAGATGGCCTTGATGTCCTTGGGCTCCGCATTGCATCAGAAGCGGATGGTCCAGTTAGTGACCTTATCACGAGACCGGCGTTGTTGAGAAATAATCTTGCAGAAGCCGGAACTAGAACCGCTGTCCAATCTGCACTTTACACCATGGCTACTTGCCACTCCCTGAGAGTTGTGGATGGAGAGCTAGTTGGTGATCCCTAGATCAGAAAATGTTCGAATTCACTGGATGGTCTTTCGAGGAGGGTAATCAAAGATCCGCAGAGGGAGAAGATGATGAGCAAGGAGGATTGGCACCTTCTGTTGCTCGACCGCCCGATGTATGTTTCCACAACACCCATGGTATGTGTAGATACAGAAGCTAACCTGCCTCAATGCAGAATGCAGTGGAGTTGGGGGTACTGAAGTCCTTCGAGTTCGTGTCTCAACTTCGACGAGCTAGCGTCGTTACCCGTCAATTCGGTCAAAGAAGCGGAGACATTTTTGTAAAGGGTGCCCCAGAAGCAATGAAGGAGATATGCCGTCAAGAGAGCTGTCAGACTTCCCAAGTTTTGCATATCTGGTTTGCATTACTAACGTGCTTCAGTTCCAAATGGTTATGATGACTTACTATCGAATTACACCCATAAGGGCTATCGAGTTATTGCTTGCGCTACGAAGCACTTGCCCAAATTAAGCTGGGTCAAAGCACAAAAGATGACACGATCAGAGGTTGAAAGCGATCTTGAATTTATCGGCTTTATCATTTTCGAGAACAAGCTGAAGACCACCACTACGAGAGTCATCAAAGAGCTCTTAGACTCCAATATCGGCGCAGTAATGGTCACCGGAGACAATATTTTGACCGCCATCAGCGTCGCCCGAGAATGTGGCCTGGTAGATCGACAGGCGCATTGTTTTGTGCCCCGTTTTATCAGAGGTGCGATAGCCCTTTAATGATTGATTTTGAGTTTCAGAAGACTAACACGCGGCTCGTCACGCCATTAAGGCAACGCCCGCGACCCCATGGCAGAACTTCAATGGGAAAGCATTGATAATAGTAGCTTTTGCCTTGACAAGAAAACGTTGCTGGTGAGTGTAGACCTCATACCTGGACTAAATAGCAAATCTGACTCTGCAAAGCCACTTCCAGCACCGCCCGAAGAAGATGTTTCACTTCCATATGACATATCCAATCTACGCAATTACAATCTGGCAGTCAGCGGTGAGGCGTTCCGGTGGATCGTGGATTATGCCTCACCCGAGATCCTGCAAAGAGTATGTTCGCGTTTCAGCTCCTTCATCTTGCACATGTGATTAAATATGATCAAACAGATGCTCGTTCAAGGCAAAGTATTTGCCAGAATGTCTCCAGACGAGAAACACGAACTGGTTGAGAAGTTACAGAGTATTGACTTCTGCTGTGGCTTTTGTGGCGATGGAGCAAATGATTGTGGTGCTCTGAAAGCAGCGGACGTGGGGATATCACTCTCTGAAGCGGAGGCTTCAGTTGCAGCCCCGTTTACCTCGCGGGTGTTCGATATTCGCTGTGTTTTGGAAGTAATCAGGTATGCCAAAACCCAACGGTCGTATGTCACGGCGTTTCATTCGCGCCTAACAGTCATGTAGAGAGGGAAGAGCAGCACTGGTCACGAGCTTCAGCTGTTTCAAATATATGAGCTTGTATTCGACCATACAGTTCACTTCCGTGAGCTTTCTTTACGCAAAGGCGTCGAATCTGGGAGATTTTCAATTTCTCTTCATCGACCTGTTGCTGATTCTACCCATTGCCATCTTCATGGGCTGGGCAGGACCCGCGCCGCTTCTCTGCAGGAAAAGACCCACTGCGGACTTGGTTTCACGGAAAGTTTTGACGCCGTTATTGGGCTTGATGGCAATTTGTGTATTGATTCAAGGGGCTGCCTTCCTGACGGTAAGGGAGCAATCGTGGTACCAACCTCCTGAAATTGGCCATGACGAGCCGAACATCAAGAACTCGGAAAATACCGCTCTGTTCTTGTCATCCTGCTTCGAGTATATCCTTTCAGGCGTAGTTCTGAATGCCGGACCTCCATTCAGGCAGAACAGCACCAAAACTGTAAGTGACAATCTTCATTTATAATTCAATGGTAAAAACGAGGGCTAACCTCCACACAGGGCCCTTCACTATGACTGTGATGGCAGCATTAATACTCACGGTGTACATGATCGTAGGCCCAGCGCATTGGTTGAAGAAGTTGATGGAACTCAGCCGTATTGAGAAAGACTACAAGTATTTTCTGTTGCTCCTAGGCTTGGTTTACTTCTTCTTCGCATGGACTTTCGAGAGGCATCTGGCTATGCCTCTTGCAAGAAGCATTGGCTATATGCAGCGAAAGATCACTGGCAAAGCCAAAAAGCGTAAACAGTACAAAGTCATACGGGAGCAAATGTGGGATTTGTAAATCAAAATGATGTCATACGAGCACAATACTCATTAGACTAGACTTTGATAGCATGTGATGAAGACAGTGCCTCGGCGAACCACTTTCGACTGCCCTGATACCTACTTAGGCAATTCAAGCCACTGGGTTCATGTTATTCAGATCACAAGCCTGGCATTAGTGAGTATATAGCAGATGTAATATCTGAGTCTGTTCAGCGCAAATGCTTTTGCCTTCTACCCTCGAGCGACAATTGAGAATAATGACCATGAACACCTTTTCGTCTTGGTACTGGTGGGTCACGACTGGGTGGCTGCAGAGTGTATGACCTCACCTCACCTCGACTGCGAGTTGCTAGTCTTCCCACCCAAGCTCTCAACCACTTGATTTGAACCAAGTCTTCAGATATTCTCTTGCAAGACTTTCTTTAGTTTAGCGACAGTGGGCACGACGTGGACACCAATTAGGATTCGATTATCTGGGACATAAACGTCCACATACATGCTGCATCGCGTCTGAGATTGAAGACTCTGGGAAGATTCAAAATGAATTACGGTACGTCTACGGCAAGAGTGTGATTGCATTGAAACATACTAACCCCTGATCACTATCTGCGAATGGCACAGACTGGATCTTAGACGGCGGATATCTACCGCACACAATTATTAGACTGGGAATTCGTCAGCAGCTTCGGGATCGTTTGGCAGCCATCGGAAATAGATCACTTGATGATGCTTACGAGGCCAAAATGGCGTATATTGAGAGGCTACGAACTCAACCGATGGCAATCGCCACGGATATAGCCAACAAGCAGCACTACGAAGTTGGCACTGGCGTTCTTAAGGCTTGTCTCGGTCCGCGAATGAAGTACTCATCTTGCCTTTATCCACGAGGTGATGAGACTCTTGCTGAGGCAGAGGTCGCGATGCTGTGGTCGTACATCGACAAGGCAGATTTGCGAGATGGTATGAGCATTCTTGATCTTGGGTAAGCTGTAACAACCTCTTTCTCTTACCTGCTTTTGCATGGCCATCGTCATAATGAGGAGCAAACGGCAGCGTACGAAGCAGGCTTCTAATACTATTTATTAGTTGTGGTTGGGGCTCTGGCGCTTTGTACTTCGCAGAAATGCTCCCGAAGTCCGCCATCACGGCCTTCTCGAACTCTCGAACTCAAAAGCTGCACATTGAAGCCGAGGCAGCCCGCCGAAACATTACCAATATTAAAGTGATTACTGGAGACATTGTTGACCATGAATTCGACCGTGGAAGTTTCGACCGTGTCGTGTCTATTGAGGTTGGCATAATAGTTCTTCTTCCTCTTCTCGCTTGTGACTGACAGTTTCAAGCTTTTCGAACACATGAAAAACTACGAGCTGCTAATGGCGAAGGTTTCGCGCGCACTGAAGCCCGGGGCAAGCTGTTTGTACACATCTTCTCCCATTGCACCACGCCTTATGACTACGAGGAGGGCTGGATGACAACACATTTCTTCACTGGCGGCACAATGCCGTCTGCAGATCTGCTGCTTTACTTTCAAAAAGAGTTGCATATCAAGAAGCAGTGGTGGGTAAATGGAAAACACTATTCTAAAACGTGTGAGGTATACTTCCCAAATAGTGTTTAGACGTCCCACATACAAAAACGGTGGCTAAGTATTGCAATAATAGGATTGGTTGTCTTCGATGGCAGCGAATAAGAAAAAAATGTGGCCGCATCTGGTGGCAACTTACGGAGATCAAGACGCAGCTACTTGGTATTATCGCTGGCAAATCTTCTACATGGCCTGTTCAGAGCTGTTTGCACATGATGGAGGCGATACCTGGGGTGTCTCGCACTACTTGTTTGAAAAACCGGATAGCGCTTGATTTAAATATCGAATGCACGCAGATAGTAAGATACACTTGGCTAGATGTCCGCCTGTCAGTGAGAAGCCAATTCAGCCTAACCTACTGCTCTGTGCCCTAGTGATCCCAAGGATGCTTCCACCCCATCAACGCAGGTCCTGTTCCGTTAATTAGTAATAGTTCGTAGAAGTATCCGGCCTGTTCTAGTGGTCGTTGCCGGATGAAGGGATTGATATATGCAAAGGGCGTAGACCTACCATCCTTTTTCGCTCTGTACATGAGCTATGAATATCGTTAAACGTTAGTGAAGGGAATCACAATGAATCGAAGTTATATGATGTGAGATTGAATTATTTTGGAAGATGCACTCACCCAAAACCACATTCCGGCACCTAGCGCAGTGGCGGTCAGGCGATAAATAGGAGCCACATGGGGCACCGGGGGTTTGGGAGGACCCATTGTGATACAGTGATACAATTCGGCTCGTGCGATTCGCCTGATTTATTGATTGCTCCGTGAAGTTGCGAACTGAGCTTGCGATGTGATGGTGGTCGACCGGTCTTCTAAACTGTTTGTGTCAGCGAGCGTAATTGAATCGATAATGGCCACAGCTGATAGGTTCAGTTACCTGAAATGAAGCCCTTGTGTCAATTGAGAAGATTTTCGCAATGAGCGCAGTGTACAGACCCCGTCTTCACCACAGTTTAGAGAACATGGCAAAGGACTTGTACTGTATTTCGTAGCTGTAGATGTGAACGACTGGAAGGCTTAGTAAGCGTTCTTTCGAGGCGATTTAAGTGGTTCCTGAGCATTTGGCGTAAAGCCCTCCGCAGTTGTGGGTCCCCACGAGTGAAGGTAGGAAGTTCTCTATCTGGCAATCCCGACCTCACTTGCTTGATTGTACTGTTTACGTCCTTGTTCCTTTATGTATCAATTGTATTCCAGACAACGCATTGATACGCTCTCATTGGGTCAAAACATTTTGAGTGGAGGACGGTGATGCATATCTGCAGGCTGATGGTGCCAGATCGCATCTTGAAGTTCCTTGCCCCTCCTACCTACGGTCTCTTCCGGACACGTCGGCTTGTAAGCAGATCAAGAGATTATCTTTGCAGACCCTTGGACTCGCCCTCAGCACTCGCAAACTTTGAGCGTTTGGGCCATATTCTTGAACTTTTACAACGTTCCTTTTCTCGATCACAGTGCGCTATCCTATCTTCTGCCCCATTTAGCGTCTCAACCCGAATAGCCATGCAACGGACCCTATCTACATAGAGACACACCCAAAGGAGTACATCCATCTACAGAATCTATCGGATTCAATTTTGATTGCCTGGGAAGCATTCATGGCAGCGGCTGCAAGTATGGCTCCGCAATTCAGTTCGAAATCGCCTACAATCCGGCGGATTTGTAAGTGCTCGATGCTAAAGCTTAACTTTGGACAACTCGCACTCTAGAAGCGTCGCTGCTGTGTAATTCGGCTGGACTCAGGCTGACGTTGAGAATCAAGTGCGAGAAGCCGCCGAAATGTCCAACTCTCCCTCTGGAGACTACACGGCCGAACCTCTCGAGTCCGACCTTTTCGAATGGCACTTTACTCTCCGTGGTCCTCCGAACTCGGTCTACAGCGAAGGCCTCTATCATGGTCGAATAATTCTTCCCTACATACCCGTTAAGACCACCGAGCTTTCGCTTCACAACACCAAGTGGCCGTTTCGAGGCGAATCGGGAAATCTGTCTCAGTATCAGCGGTCATCACGAAGAAACCTGGCAGCCTGCATGGGGAATCAGGACGGCAATTGTAGCGTACGTGAACACTGTTTCTTGATTCAGCAGCGGATGAGTTCAATTTACTGACAGTGAGCTCACATTGGATTAGACTACGGAGTTTCATGGAAACTGACGCTCGCGGGCAATTAGGCGGGTTAGACACGACGGACGAGGTACGCCGTCGCCTAGCTCGTGAATCTCGCTCATTCAAATGCTCAACATGTGCCCGGTCAAATATTGACATTATCTCCGAATCTGAAGATCAGGCCACCAAGTCTTCGGCCTCTACAAATCCCATCGTTCAAATCCCATCTGAGCTAAGCATGGGATGGAAAGATGAATTGACAGCTAAAGGCCAAGCTAGCGGAAGCGGCTCATTACCTGCCGGCCAGGTTGAGGCATCACAGGACGGTATTGATGAAAATGCGGAATTGGCCGAAGGATTTGTGCCAACCGGATTCGTGGATCAACAGACATCGGAAAATGACCAGCTTCCGCCACCAACTACTGATGCGCCGCCGTCTTCGTCTGGTAGGCTGGGGGCCGCCTCACAGAAGTAGAAAACACTAGAGGCAGAGAGTCAACTTCCCAGCAGCAACTTATTCCGAGGAGACCGGCGACACAACGTCCTCAGGGCGATGGAGGCGTTCCTTTGTGGATCGACCGAGCTATTGTAGCATTGGTGATTGCTTTGGCGGCACTTCTACTCAAAGTACTATTTGGCATTTGAATTGCCACCAATTGGGTTAAGCAAGAGATATATACCAGACATTACGACACGCTGTCCCGCCATTATACATTATCAAAAAGGGTTGACGCGACAACATCTATTAGAACAGATTGCGAAATGGGTGCATCTTATGGCGATAAATGACACCATTTATTCACAAAGGCTTGGAAACCACTATGGATCCCCCTCATTTTTAGTTGGTGCTCGAGAAAGCCTTGGAACTGAACAAATGGCCAAAATTTTGGTTTGAGCGAGAGACTTGGTTACAGTGGCATTATATAGGATATCATACATAGTACAATCATTTCAATTGTAAAGTGAGTCAGTCAATGTTTCCCCGGCGGGGGTGTAGCAGGCATCACTTGTATATGAACAATACTTGTCATTAAATCTAACGTGCTGATAATAGCCATTGAAGAAGACTTAACAAAAACGCAAAATCAATGCAATCATTCCAAAAGTGTGAATCTGTCTTGACTGCCTTTGTGCTTATACTAAGTCAAGAATCTACTTTGTCTTGCTCTACCTTCTGCGAAGCCACGGCACGACTAGCCACCACCACTCGCCAACCACTGAGCCTAGGCCATCGGAGATATCGGTGAGCACGCCAGTTTGCTTGCCCCAGTGCACAATGAGTCGCGCCTCGAACCTGTCCAAGACTGGATTTAAGGCGCTACAGATGCCTTCGATATCCATAGACCCCCGAGTTGCCATCGCAAAACAGAAAGCGCCGAGCACTTCAGACCAACGGGTTTCATTTGGTTCACCAAAAACATCGACCCACTGAGGCAATTCTCCGCATCGGCCAGAGAGTGGTGGTCCATTGGTGCTTGCAGCTCGTATAACATCAATTTGCTCGTGAAACAAGTAAGTTTCCGTAGGCACAGCTTCTAAGCCAAAATGGTAATAAGACTTGGGATACTTCCGACTCTCATAATTTCCTGGTTCAAATCCGAACGGAATGTAGGGAAGGTTCGTTGGCACCAATCTGATTCTGCCAGCGGCGCTGAGGTTTGTCAGAGCCATCATAGCTCCATCGCTTAAAGAATAGGGAATCGTAAATTTTTCTTCTTTTCGAAATGCGAGGTCGAGGATTGTCTTGAAACGAGCGGCATCGTCGTATTTTGCAGTTTGAGCCAATTTGCTAAGCGTGGCCAGATATCCTTCATTAAGCCTGTATGGTCGGCCTCCCAATGGTGGCTTTTTGATTTTGCAAATTATTCTCTGCTTCGTCAGCTGATCGATAGCTTCTTTGAAGACTGCTGATGTCCTGCGCTTGTTCCCTGGCAATAGCGTGAAAAACTTGTCCCTGATGCTCTCTACCGAATATTTACAATCCTCCGTGCCACAGAGAGACTTGACCCAAGATCTTGCAATGTCAAGGTCAGTTACTCGGCTTGGATGCTGATTCCTATCACCAAGGTCGTCAATAGAAAGAGCGGCTGGTACAGAGGTAACTGCCTCGAAACGTGCAAAGATGGAAGCCTGCACATGAAAGAAACGTTCTCGCCAATCGTCATTTACTGTCTTGATATCTGTTAAACTGAAGCGTTCTTTTAACAGCTTTCGAGAACGAGGTATGTCGAAACCTTCTTGCCGGGGAATGTCCATCGTCCAGCTGATGAGTCTTGTCCAATCATAATCTTGAGGATTGTTATAGTTAATCATTGCAACATCGCCATGCTGAAGTGCAATGATGTACCTTTCTTGAAAAGCACGCGTAAAAGCGGAAATATGAGGTCCTTGTTGCTTTCGACAATTGTCCCAAAATCTCCGTAAATTTTTGAGACCAGCGTCTGGGAAGATGAACATGAGTAAACCCCAGTCAATGGATTTATCTGCTCCGCCCATCAGAGTTCGTACAGCTACGAAGGCCGCCATGAGCTCATCCGGAGAATCAAAAGGATAGTCTTCTTGTTCAACGTCATCATTAACGGTGTGTTCGAGTTGAAAGCCATGTAATGAGGTCAGAGCGCGGGTGACAAGCGCCACACGCTTGGCCTTACCGTAGGAAGTTGTCTCGCCGTGGTCTGCAGGATTTGCTTTCAAATGAACGTGGCCAATCAGTGGAGATGCTCGCCAATCGAGCTCGTCATCACTTGAAGATGATGTGTATTCTGTTGCTTCTGGGATGATGTCGTCTGATCTTTTATCAAGCTGTCCATCTGCAGGCCAAACGAGTTTGAGAGAGGAGGCTTCCGTGTTGACAATGTCGCTGTTAAATCGTACAAAAATATTGTGTGGGCCGGCAGTTTTTGACATGGTATTGACAGAGGACAACGGTAATTTCATCTCCATCTTGAAGCACGCGCGGACTTTGTCCATGAATCGTTGGTTCCTTTCGACGCCAGACCCGTTGGCGGAAGCCAGTTTTGCATCCTCATGACCAAGTCGCTTCTCCAAATTCTGGGAGAAATTTTCCCATCCTAGCCACTTTGTATCTGGCATCCAGCCTCTTATAGTGAAGCTTCCACTTGTACGTTCAAAATACTGGGTGTCCAAGGATGGCCATGTCCCATTGCAACCAGAGAGTACCGTCACATGGTCATGACAACTTTCATTGCCTGTGCCATGATCAGTGCTATCGGAAAGATCGACGGAAATACTGTTGGCACGAGTCGTTTCCCGGCTAGGATCCTCTTGCCCGGTTATCTGCTCGTTTTCGAAAGGCAGATTTTGTGGGACCTCTATGTCCGGGGCATCTTGTCTCAGAAAGTTGTTCGGCTCAAGAAAGTGTAACCTGAAAGATGGCGCTGTTCTGCGCAACTCTTGCGGAAGTTCATCATAAGATCGGGAGAAATCAAGCTGACCATCAGAAGAAGCAAATTGGTAGACCTTTTGCCTTTTTATGGGGGAATCGAGGCAACATCTTCAATACTGTCCCTGGCTTCCGAGAGTCGCTGCCTCTTCACTCGATCTCGGTTTCCGGATTCCTGATCTTTCTTAGCTGCAACTTGCGCTGCGTATACTGGTGCGTGAAGTATAGCCATCTCCTTGCCAGCGCCCTCCGCCCGCGTCCCCGACCTTAGGCTCTGATAAGCCAGCATTTGTATCTGAGCCAAGTACAATTTCTCCACGTGATGGAAGTGGTCTTTTGATCTTCTTAAGTAGTTCTAGAGACTCTGCAGAAAAAGCGTCGATGCCCGGCAATGTGAGTAGTTGACACTTCGAAAATGATCCAGATGAATCCCGGAATGCATGCCAATGCTCCATGACAACACCATCCTTCAAAAGACTGTTCACAGTTGACTGAAACTGGGCCTTAACTGGAGTCGTTTTTTCAGCGAAATGCGTATTCCATGAGGCAAGAATTGAGTCCCAAAGGGGCTTGCCACCAATAATGACGCCGTGCTGCTCGTTGAGCAGTTTTTGAATCAAGAGGCGTAATTCTGTGTGGCTGTTCCTAGACTTCGTCTTGGAAAGCCTCGATTTATGATTCGGCGTGAGGATCGAGTCAGATTGGTTAATCGCTCTATGGCCTTGATTCTGGCTATCTACCTGATTTGGGGAGAAGTTAATGAGCTTGGTGTTATTGTCCCGACTGTTATTTGTCTCTCCGGCAAATTGACTTGCGACTGAGAATGCTGCAGAGGTTTCGAATTCATTAATACTCCTGTCTGCACTTCTCGATGGCGGGGTGTTTCCAGTAGTACTTGTTTCTGAGCGCAAACGATCTTGTAGGATCGAGCCTTGCCTTTGTGGTTTAATGGCTCGAGAAGAAAGTAATCCTTGATCGATTTTGGGGTGTGAAGACTTGACTGGCTCGTTGAGTACGGTCGTACCTCTCCTCCACGACTTGACAGATCCAATTGAGGGAGACAAGGGAATCTTGGGGTTCGCTTTCTCAGTCGCTGAATTCTGATCGAGGGAAAGACGGTTGCACATGGATTTTTGCTCGGCATTCTGGTAACGAAGTTTGGTTTCAGGGCTAGCAACTGCTACTTCTTGACTTTTGCGGTTCAGGTCTGAGCGGTTTGTTCGCGGAATTTTATCAGCGATTTCTGCGTTCACAGAGTCTTGCGCTCGACGGTTGAAAAATGCCGAAAATTTGCCTCGTCGACCCGATTCTTGGATCACGGAAGCGTATTCAGGATTGCATGACGTTCGTGACTTTTCAAGGTGATACTTTAGGCCAAGATCATTCTTCCAGCTACCACCGCACTTTTCGCAGGTCCATGGCCGAGATGAAGAGACGTCCGCATTGGACGT
Organism: Epichloe gansuensis; assembly: GCA_023658505.1. Taxonomy (NCBI): domain Eukaryota; kingdom Fungi; phylum Ascomycota; class Sordariomycetes; order Hypocreales; family Clavicipitaceae; genus Epichloe; species Epichloe gansuensis. The sequence goes on from CP098283.1 coordinate 919,369, forward strand.
TGACTGTGGTGGTCTACCACGGCCTCGGCCTCGCCCACGTGCAGAGCCACGACGACTGATGCGATTGGAACTGTCGTTGAAACTGGTGGGAGTGTTTGATAGTGACGCTTCGGGGCTGCCTACTCTCTCGGATGACTGAAATAGGTATGAAGATGGGCTTTTGGCATTCAGAACGGGCTCATCGGATGACATAGCGTTCCGGAGTGCTTTGGCAGAGACTCGGAGTGTGATGAGAAGTTTTATTCTTGCTATTGACTGCGGTTTTGGCAAAGGTACTTCGGGTTCTGCGGAGTTTAAACGAGACTCGGGCTGCTTCTTGACTCGTATTTGTCTTTTTGCTCCAAATTGACCTGTACTTCGTGACTTGGCAAGACCACAAATGTCTGATAGCGTAACATCTGCCCCTGAGAATCTCGGCTTGCATGGGCCTGGAGAAAATCCATACATACTGATCGTTGAAGCCTCGAGGTTCTCCTGTATTTGGGTGAGCGTACCTGTTGGCAAAATCCGTGGCGTGTAGAATCTGTACGAAGCCACTTTTCCTACTCTTATATGTTCGCTTTTGAGCTGAAGGTGTTTCAATTCTGGAGGTTGCACGTTCTGAAGTAGCCATGCAGCTAGTAAGGGACGAGATATAACGGTTGAAGGTTGGGCCCAGGGTCAAGACGTATATTTCGGGGTTTGTTAAACCAACGGTTCCAAATGATTGAGCAGACTTGACAATTTTCTGAGGGAGCGGATCATCAACGGACCATGGAGGGCATTCTCCGAGCCTAGCACCATTGACCTGCGAGATATCGATCTGCCATTCAGCATCAGCCCTTTCAGCCATGCCTAACAAGGCAGTCTTCATGGGTTTAGCAGAACGCTTGCCAGTCGCAAGAAATGCCGACCAGTCTTTTGCGCTTAAGTCCCGATTGAATCGGATGCAATCCTTGTAAACCTTGTTGTCCAGCTTGGCCGCGACGTACTGAATAGCACCACGAGAATTGAGAAATCGACAAATCTTAGATACAATCTTCATTTGCCAGCGCAAACACAGAACGCCTAGCTTGGCCTTTAAATCTTGAAGACGAATAACTTGCCATTCTTTTGTGACAGCCATTATTGTAGTAGCCAGGGCGTGAAAATCCATCGAGTCTCCTGTCCAACGCGTGTGCCAGGGAACTTGATCGAGGCTGGCCGTCAAAGTTTGAGAAGACATGTTCATTTCTGCCTCAGACTCCAAATTCGGATTGTCGCTTTCCTTGGGAAATGGAGGCGCAAAAGTTTTAAGCCATAGCTTACTCGTCTTAGTGCCTCTAACGAGAGTTGTTCGTTTCACGATATAGCCTTTCTTCAGTAACGAGTCAGTCCGCTTCGGTACAGATCGCTTGTCTTGTCCCACCAGACGCCCAAGGTCACCTTGTAAGATTCCTTGTGATTTGGTAGATGCTATCCCCAGAAGCAAAACCCATTCCAAGCGTGGTACTCTCTTGTAATTCACAGAGTGACCTGTGATCATTTCCCACATGGTATTACCCGAAGTGAACACATGAACAGCAGAAGACAATGTCAAGTCTGGATTGTCTGAAGCCGACTCGAAATTGATCTGGTGTGATGAATTGACTCTTTCTCCCTTGGAAGGCTTGGAGACATGTGCCCCTATGCTGTTTAACTGCTGCAACTTTTGAAGAGGAAGTTCATTGTACTTTCTCCCGGGGCCAACTGAGACGTCATTCCGCACAACTAGCCAATTCCATATAGTAGCAGCAGCTTGGTCTGAAAGTGGCTCGCCAGCATTTCGACTGCGCATGCCCGAAACCCCGGAAGAGCCTTTGATTTCATTGACAATCTCTTCGACAGGGCAGCCTTTTCAGATAGTTGTTAGTAATATGATTGACAGGTACCATGGTGACTTGAAGATTGACCGAGGACCCATCTCGATGACATGCAGAATGCGAATTGCATGAACATTATATGTAGGACGCTCGTCAGTTGTAATTCATAACTCAAGCTATCTCTCACCTTGTTCACCTGCACAGGAAATCAGCATCAAAAGATGTGAGATTAGTCCCTCAAGCTCCCAAGCCATGGTAATCGTGTTGTTTGTGTTCTCATATTGCACCGGAAGCTGTTTGGTTGGGTTTAAAAAAAACCATATCGATTTTGATGTTCTTGTTGTCAGGAGTTGAACATGCGACTTCCGAGGATGCGACAGAAAATGCAAATGTTTTTCTTCTTGTGTGGTTAGTCGGGCTGTAGGAGCATGACAGTCCGTGCAGCCGTAAGACACCCAATTAGGCCTAGTGTGGGTGTGTGACTGGGGAAATATCGGATATTTTTAACGTATTCAATTGGCCACGAATAATCAGGGAAAGCGAAGCACCCTGATTGAAGCACGTGTTGCGGAGGTCAGGGGGCAGGGAGCTCCGCGTAGCAGCTTCCCGCTTTCCCTCTATTAAAATAAGGCCGTCCTGTGGAGACATCTCTTCTAATTAGTTAGTTCCGAAATACTCTTTAGCAACTAGTTAAGAAATTTTTTTCTACCTCTCTTAACCACCTAGCTCTTAGGGGGCTAAGAGCTAGAGGGGGTAAGTAAGAAGGAGGCCCGCTGTAGGCATAGCTCGCCGCAGGCGGCCCTAGCAGGGCCCCCGGAGGCCCCGGAGGGAATAGAAAAGCTTATATATCTGAAAATAATTAAATTTAAAGATGTATAGTATTAGTAATTAATTCGTAATCGCAGATGTGGTGTTGTGGTTGAATTGTGGTTGTAAAGAGCCTATTAATCAACTAGCCCGTCAATCATCAATCAACAAGCCCGTCAATTAACAAGCCCGTCAATCAATCAACGAGCCCGTCAATCAACGATCAACGAGCCTAGGTTAGGGAGCGTTTATCAAGCACCCACTTCTGCGTAACCAGCACCCCCAAATGTGGCTGGTGGCAGATGGCAACCAATACCAGGCTCACCGCATTTTTAGCGGGGAAGCTAGTAGTTAGACCTAACATTTTCTATAGCTTAAAAATAACGCACTTAGCATTATAACCATCCATTATTACTAAGCATTACAATCGTAAATCACAATTTAAAGCTATTTACACTAGCTAAACGCTTATAGCCTCTTATAATAATAGAGTCGCTTTATAATTATTAATTTAATAGCTTCTAAGTTACCTAAGAGGCTATTAACATAGCCTCCTACACTAAGGGGTATAGCCTTATAATTTATAGAAAAAGCTAAATACTAGTAATCCTACGTGGATTATCTTTTAATATAGTAAAGGCTAGAGGTATACCTTATAGCGTAATCCTTTAGCTTATAAAACTAAGTCTTATAATAATATAAGCTTATCTTGTTCCCACATCGGGCTGCTTTTTTTATCACTGCGGTACTGTCAATCGGTCGTTCATTGTTGCACTGGCTAGGTGTTGCCAGTAATTCTTATATTATGTGTGAATTTTAGATGCATTGGCCACTGCCGATGAAAAAGAAATTATAAAAATCATAAAGACCTAGATTAATCTATAGAAGGAAAAATCATTAAGTGCTTCGTTAATTAACATTATTACTTTAGTTACATAGTTATATCTATTATTAATGTTATGAACTGGCCTTAGGGCAACTGCACGTAAGCGTTCTAAGAGATATTATTATCCTTAGAGAGGAAGGATTAGACTAAGCTAGGTGTTACATAGGAACTGGCTTTATACTAGTGTGTGTGTATAGGTTACATAGGCCTAGGTAAAGCCCTAACCTATCCGCCTATAGTCTATGTCCTTTATACGCCTTTTCTAGACCTAAGATATAACCTAAGCTCTTAAGCTTAAGTCTATAATATACCCCCTTACTTAGGCCTCCCTTTCCCTTTACCCTTATAGTTAAAAAGTTCTAAGTAAGTAATATATATATATAATTAGTATAGTATATTAGTATAGGTCCTAGTGTAAGGCTTATATATAGCCTAGTAGGCTAAAAAATTTTTCCTTATAGGTTACCTTACCCCTAGCCTTTAAAATAACTAGCCTTACTTAACTCTAGCCTCTTATAACACTAGCTTACTCTATTTTCTTACCTATTACTAGCTAATATTAAGCTTTACCTACCTAGTTATTATTACTTTATTTTTATATATTACCTTTTACCTATTAAATTCCCTCTCTCCCCTAGCTATTACTAGTCTTTCTAACCTCTTATTACTAATTATTTATAATCCCTTACTAGTCTATATCTAAAGTAAGTATATAATTAGAGCTATCCTATAGCTATATTTAGATATAAATAATCCTATATATCCCTTACTTTTTCCCTTTCCTTTTCCTTTATATACCCTTATTTCTATTATCTTATTAGTTATTTACTACTTACCTCCCTTTAAATATCCTATTAAAACCCCTTTTTATATCTAGTTTACCTCTTATTATATTTACTACTATTACCCTTAGTACTATTATTATTATTACCTCTACCACCGGTCCGCCCCCGCCCTCCACCGAGCCATAACCACCTAACCGCTCACTCCTCCTCTAGGACTAGAATCGCCCCTCTATTACCTTAGCCTACCCCTTAGTAGGTAGGGCCGTGGCTAGAGATAGTTTATCTCTATAGCATAGGCGTCTAAACACTATAGCTAAAAGATAACCTTATTATATTATTCCCCTAGTACTAGACTAGCCTAAACCTATAGTAAAGGTATTATACTTCTTTTTACTTTAATTACTAGTATAGAGCTTTTTATATAATTCTAATAATTAGCTAGGACCTAGAGAAATATTAGACCTAGACTAGACCTAATAGTAAACTAGCATAGCTATACTTACACTACCCTTAGTAACTATAGCTACCTAAACCTTTACTAGCTACTAGTGCTTATTTTATTAACTACTGTTATGAACTGGCCTTAGGGCAACTGCACGTAAGCGTTCTAAGAGATATTATTATCCTTAGAGAGAAAGGATTAGACTAAGCTAGGTGTCGCATAGGAACTAGCTTTATACCAGTGTGTGTGTGTGTGTTATATAGGCCTAGGTAAAGCCCTAACCTATCCGCCTATAGTCCGCGTCCTTTGCGTGCCCTTTCTGGAACCTCTGCGCGCCCTTTCTAGACCTAAGATATAACCTAAGCTCCTAAGCTTAAGTCTATAACATACCCCCTTACTTAGGCCTCCCTTTCTCCTTTACCCTTATTATTAGAATATTCTAAGTAAGTGGTATATATATATAATTAATGTGGTATATTAGTGTAAGTCCTAGTGTAAGGTTTATATATAGCCTAGTAGGCTAAAAATTTTTCCTTATAGGCTACCCTACCCCTAGCCTTTAAAATAACTAGCCTTGCCTAACTCTAGCCCTCTATAATACTAGCCTACTCTATTTTCTTACCTACTACTAGCTAATATTAAGCTTTACCTACCTAGTTATTATTACTTTGTTTTTATATATTACCTTTTACCTATTAAATTCCCTCTTTCCCTAGCTATTACTAGTCTTTCTAACCTCCTATTACTAACTATTTATAATCCCCTTACTAGTCTATATCTAAAGTAAGTATATAATTAGAACTATCCTATAGCTATATCTAGATATAAATAATCCTATATATCCCTTACTTTTTCCCTTTCCTTTCCCTTTATATACCCTTATTTCTATTATCTTATTAGTTATTTATTACCTACCTCTCTTTAAATATCCTATTAAAACCCCTTTTTATATCTAGCCTACCTCCTATTATATCCGCTACTATTACTCTAAGTGCTATTACTACTACTACCTCTAGTAATACCCCCTATTATTACCTCCTTTCTCCCTAAAAGCTAAACTACCTTAGTGGTTATGTCTTAGAGGGTAACTCTAATAACTCTAATAATTCTAATAAAGAGAAGTAAGAGATCCTATATATTTAATATATAAATAACCTTTATAATAAGGGGATGTAAGAGTGCGTCCTAGGGTTTTATTAGGCCTATCTTCCTTATTAGCGTGCCTATTAATTATATAGCTAGAGCTACACTTATACTTAGGTAACCTAAAACTAAGATATATATATAAGCACCTTATAAACCTTTTAGTTACTAGAAAAGCTATTAAAACACTAGCTATAAGGCATACTACCTCTAAAAGGGATGCTATACTATTCTAATAAAAACCTTTATTCACTATTAAAAATGTTTTAATACTATTTTAGCCACTACTTATATTAATCCCTTTATAGTAAAACCCTTTTATTATCCCTTACTAGGTAGCACGCGCCTAAGGCGCTACTAAATTATAGGCACTTACGCTTACCTAGCAAATAACTCTTACCTAATATAGTGGTAATATAGTAATAGAGTTCTTTTATAGTATATCTATAATAAATAATAAAATTAATATAAGTGATACTTTTTCCGCACCGATCTAAAGGTCCGGAATCGCCTCTAAAATACAAACCACATTAATATTCGAATTCCTTACCTCTGTTTACCCTCTCCTACAATATTGCATTGTAATAGAGCTAGAGGCAGGTGTAAGGGCGAGATGCTAATAGTAATTAACATTAGAGAAAGGGAGCTAGCATAGAGCTACTACTACCTAAACATAGGAATAGGGCAATTTAATGCCTATAGATATAAGGATAACCTAATAATAGACTAGATATAATTTAAGTACCTAAATAATATAAAATTCTATAATAAGATTACTAGTCTTATCCCTAGTAATAAAGTCTCCTAAGTTTAGAGCATTATAAAGGCTATAGCCTACTAGGCAGTAAACCATGTCTATGCTAAAATAAGAGCTATAAATAATAATAGTAGTAATAATAATAATAATATCTATACTACTAAAGAAGCCCTTAAAGTAGCCCTTAAGAAGGCTATTAGGGAAGAAGCTAAAGGAACTAATATACTAACCTAGGTAAGCGTTATAGCTAGACTAGCACTAAGAAAGCTAAATAATAAAACCCTTCCCTTATAGGTCCTAGGTAGATAATATAGAGAAGTACTTATTAAAGGTAATATAATTTAGGAAACGCTCTAATCCTAAGGCGCTAAAGATATAATAACTATAGTAAATAGAGCTACTAGCTAAACTATAGCTATAGTAGCTAGAAGACTCCCTAGCGGAGATATAATTATTACCTTTAAAGGAAATATAGCTTAATACAAAGAGAACTAAAAATAGATTACTAAAGCATTTAGACTAGAAGTAGCCCTTTACTACTATATACTTAGCGTTATAGTTAAGGGATTTCTAATAAAGTATATATTTATTAAGAACCTTATAACTAAGATTAGAAAAGTAAATAAAGTAAATATAATTAAGGTAACTATAAGGCGCCCCTAAGTAGAAAATATATAGTATACTACCCTAATCCTAGGACTAGTAAAAGTAGAAGATACTAATAAGATATGCTAAGATAAAATAGTCTTTAAAGTAAAGCTATTCTAAACTAAACTATATAATAAGACCTTATAACCCTAATAATACTATAATTACTTCTAAACTAGCTATATTATAAAGTTTTATAAGGTAGCCCTAAGGTATAGTAAGTGTAAAGCTAGCTAATATAAGAAAGGAAAAACATTATACCTAATAATTAGTAAATAACTAAAGGAAAACTATATCTTATATTCTAGCCTATACCTAGTGTAATTAAGGGACTACCCTATCCTAAAAGAGAAGTAAAATATAGCAAAAGTAAGATACCTAGAATAACTATTAAGATTCGCTAGTAACTCCCTAAACAGAAGCCTAACGCTACCTTATAAGAGAATAGGCATAGCTATAAAACCTATTATTATAGTAGGTAGGAAAAGGGAATACCTTATAAATACAAAGAGAAGTGCTAAATAGCCTAGGGTAGGGAGCATTATATAATATATATCTTAAAACAGGGCTAGAACAGAGCTAGTATAAGATAGTAAAGACCTACTACCCCCTAATTAATATAGTAATATTATAAGTCCTCTTTTAGAATGTAAATAAGAAGGATAGCCTAATATATATAGCGCTTTAATACTAAACTAATATAGACATAATAGTAATCTAAGAGTAGGAACACATAAGGCACCTATAGCCCCTAGTACTAGGCCTTACCTAATTCTAACTAGCATACTATAAGGGATAAAACGCGGTATATATAAATAAGAAGTATAATATAGGGTTATAAATAGCCTAGGGAGGACCTAACTAGTTACTAGTAGAGATAAAAGGTATAAATATCTACTCCCTTTACTTAGAAAGATATATAAATAACTAGAATATACCTATTTATACTTTTAACATAGAAAAGCCCTATAGCTAAAGCATTTTTATAAGAGACTTTAACTAAAAACACCCCCTCTAGGATAGCTTAGATAAAATAACTAGAGGAGCAAAGGAACTACTAGACCTTATAAGCTAGTAAAGGCTTAGTCTAGTAATGCCCTAAGGGGAACCTATAAGATAATATAAAGAAAATAGAGATAGCACTATAGATCTAGTATAGGTAACTCTAAATATCTAAGTCTACTATAATAGCGTAGAAGACCTTATAGGCTCTAACTATATTCTATAGCTAATTAGTATCTTTACTAAGGAGTAAGAAGGTACCTTACTTACCCTTAAATATACCTAGACTATAATAAATAAACTATAGGTAAAGGTAAAAGTAGTAGTGTAACTCTAAGTAAAAACACACTAGACCTAAAAGATAAGGAAGGAATTAATACATATATAATATAGCTTATTATAAACCTCTAATAGATAGTAGAATTAGTAGCCCTATAAAAGCGCTAAGGACTTCCTAGCCTAGAGGTATAGTAGTTAAGAAGAATAAAAGAGGTAGTTACTAAAGCTAAATAAGCTAAGAGATAATAAAGGCACTAGAAGACTAAAGCAAACTAGTAAGCCTTCTCTAAGGCAGATAATAACTAGGAATAAATAGTTAGGGAAGAAAAAGGAATATATAAAGAGAAGCCTTATAAAAAGCTAATATATAGGAAAAGGATAGAGAAGTTTAAAGACTAGAGAGATAGGCCTAGCTCTAAAGCTAGGCCCCCTAGAGCTTCTTAGACTCCTAAACCTAGAAAGAACTAATAATAACCCTAACCTAGCTATTACCTATAAGGATAAGGTAAGTATACTTATATAAAGGTTTTTCCTAAACCTATAGCAAACCTCTCCTATATCCTAGACCTCTCCTTCCTAGAGCTTAATAATACACTAGTCCTAGATAAAGAATAGTTTAGAGTAAGAGATATTAGAAATATCCTATTAGATATAGCTAGCTAGAAAGCCCTAGGAGATAATAAACTCCTAGCAGGCCTTATTAAGGCCTATAATAAGCTAGCTAAAGAAGCTATAGTATGCTTACTAAATACTATCCTTAAAGTAAGATATTTCCTAGCCTAGTTCTAAATAGTATAAGTAATAGTAATTAGGAAGCTAGGAAAACCACTAAGGAGATAAGAAGGGCTAATATATAAAGACCTATCTTACTACTAAATATAGTAGGAAAGATTATAGAAGTAGTAATTATAAGGTAGCTTATAGCCTTTACTAAGGCTAAGGGCCTCCTTCCTAAGCTATAAATAGAAAATAAGGTAAATAGATTAATAGAAACTATAATTAGAGTTCTTATAGAATACATAAGAGAGGCTTAGGGTAGGGGTAGTATTACCTTATTAGTATAAATAGATATCTTATCCGTATTTAATAGAGTTAGCTACCTATATCTAATTTACGTTTTAATCTAAATAGGTATACTATACTAGCTAATAGCTATAATATATAGCTTCCTTATAGATAGAATAAGCTAGCTTAGCTTTAATAGTAAACTCTTAAGACCTTTTTAGATAAAGGTAAGCACCTTATAAGGCTTACCTCTCTTACTAATCCTCTTCTTACTTTACTTAGCAAAGCTTTATATATGCCTTTAAGCTATCCTAGGTATAGTAGTAATAGGATTTATAGATAATATAAATATAGTAGTGTTTAGAAAAACACTTTATAAACCTAGAAGAGGCTTAAAGCTATATAGAAAGTATATAAAAATAGGTAAAAAAGCAGGAGTAAAGTTTAACCTAGTAAAGACTAAACTTATATACTTTAGTAAAGTATACTAACCCCTATAGGCTAGGGTATAACTTAGTATAGAGAAAATAATGCCTATAGAGTTATATAGGTTTCTTAAAGTCTAGGTTAATAGGAAACTTAATTAGAGTGCTTATAAGAATATCCTAAAAGGTAAACTAGCCTAGTAATAGCTTATACTCTCTTTACTAGTAGTATTAGCCTAGGGTTATAGCTTTAAAGATGCCTAACTCCTATATATATAAGTAGTCTAGCCTATCCTTACCTATAGGGTAAGCGCTTACTATACCCTAACTAAGAAAGGTAAAAAGCTAAGAGAAGTAGCTAAAAGCTTTATAATAGACTAATTAGCTTACCTCTAAATTATAGCTAGTATGTTTAAGGCTATACCTATTACCTAACTAGAGGTTAAGACTTATATCCCCTCCCTAGATCTATACCTAAATAAGATAAAATAGAAGTTTAAAGAGAGAATTATAAAGAGTAGAATAGCTATAATAATCTAAACTGCTACTAACTTAGTATAATTAGTATTATACTATAGATAGAGACCCTCCCTAGGAGTAATAAACTAGTAGTAAAACTATATAAGGAATAGAGATAATACTAGGATAAATAGTATAGTAAGGAACGCCTAGGATAGCATAGACTTATAAGAGAGCTAACTAAGGATTAACCACTAACTTATAACCTAAAGGAAATCTAAAGATTTTACACTAGCCTAGAAAAGCATATCTCCTTAACTATAGTCTAACTACATATAGGAAAGATTAGTCTTAATAAGTTCCTCTTCTAAAGAGGTATTCCTAGGGTAAACTTACTACTATATAGCTATAGTAAAGCAGTTAAGGACTAATATTATATTATAGTAAACTACCCTAAATATAATTACTAATGCCCCTAAATGCGCTAGCCTAGAGATATATAAGAGGTAAGGCTAGCCCTAAACTATTCCCTAAAGGTAAGAGTAATAGCTAAATAATTCCTTAGTATAAAATAACTCTAATACTACTTATTAGTATAAGAACTAGTAGCTAATATATATAGTAAAGAGAAGGAGCTAAAGCTAGGCGCTTCTAGCACGCTAGGACTAATAGCTAGGATATAGATATAGTAAATAACTAGGAGAGATATAAGATTATATAGTTTAGAGCTAGTGGTAAGCTAGCTAAAGAATTATAATTCTAGAACTATTATTAGATTAATTTTAAATATATAACACTAGGTATTATAACCCTTACTAGTCTACCCCTACCCCTTTACTAAGCTATTTTTACTTAACTAATTACTTCTCCTTTAGAACTAGAATTACTCCTCTATTACCTTAGCCTACCCTTAGTAAGTAAGGCTATAGCTAGGAGATAGTTTATCTCTGCTATACGGGTATCTAGGCGCTATAACTAAAATATTAGCTTATTATATTAATCCCCTCTAGCACTAGCCTAGCCTAGGCTTACTATAGAGACGCTCCTTTTCTTCTTACTTTAATTACTAGCGTAAAGCTTCTTTATATAATCTTAATAATTATCTAGGACCTAGAGAGTAGTTAAACCTAGAATAGAACTAGTAGAGGACTAATAGAGAAGCACTTATACTACCCCTAGTAATAATATCTGCCTAGACCTTAACTAACTACTAGTGCTTATTCCGCTACCTAGTTAAATTAGGCTAGGAGTAGGTTAGCGCTAGACTAGGCCTAGGTAAGGGCGCTAGCTACTTACCTTTAAGTAATTATAGTTTTAAACCTAATAATTAAAATAGGTATTAGTAATAAGCCCTATATAAAACAGTTAGCCCTACCTCTAAACTAGAATAGAGTTAACTTACTAGTAATATTATAGTATTAATACCTAGGATAGTTAATAGACTAAGACTTATAGGAAATATATTAGATCCTATAGGGATCCCTTAATTACTATAGATTAGACTTAGAGTAGACTTAGTATAGGGGTAGTAAGGGTTATACCTTAAGATCTTTAGCTATAGCTTACTTAAGTTACTTCTTAGTTAATAACTTCTAAGGGTAGCGCTTATTCTTAGGAGTTTCCTAGGCAGATTAAAGCTAGAATAGCATAGAATATAGGAGTACTTATAGCTACTAGTGCTATTTTATTAAATAACTTAATAGATTTATAATAATATTAGCATTTAGGCTAATACTAGCCTAGGAGCGCCTTAAGTAACTCTAAGGAAGAAAAGAATCTATAGGAAGTTTAATAAAAAGAGAAAAGAAGGAAGACCTCTCTAGGGGAGAAACCCTTCTTATACTTATATAGAGAGGGGGCTAAATTATAAATATTAATAAAGAAAGAAGAATATAAGATAAAAATCTAGTTAGTTAATGCCTAAGAGACCTAGGCCTAGAAATAGCTAGGAATTAAACTAAACCTATACCCTTACTATAGAAAATAAATAACATTAGGTGCTCTAACTTCCTAGACTAATAAGCTAGACCTAGGCTAGAGAAGGCTAAAAAGTAAGGCTATAGAAGAGCTAGCTAAAAAGTAAAAGAGAAGTAAATTACTACTATAAAACTAAATCTAGCATACTATAAGATAGTATAATAGGCTTAGAGTAGTGCTAGAGCAAACCTAGGATAAAGCTAGGTAAGGCTTAGAATCTAGGATTTTCCTTTTTCTTTCTTTTCTTTTCTTCTTATTAGGATAAGGCTAGCATAAGCTAGCAATAAACACCTATAATAGGCCATATATAACGTAACGCAGGCCTGGTATAGGGTTAGCGTTAGCCTAAACATAGATATAAGGGGTTTTTCTTCCTATTTAAGGGTTTTCCTTTTAACGAAGCAGTAGGAGTACTAGTACTAGCCCTACATAGAGCTAGCTAGCGTAAATAATATATATAACCTTAATAATACTATAACTATTTCTAAACTAGCTATATTATAAAGTTTTATAAGGTAGCCCTAAGGTATAGTAAGTATAAAGCTAGCTAATATAAAGAAGGAGAAATATTATACCTAATAATTAGTAAATAACTAAAGGAAAACTATGTCTTATACTTTAGCTTATACCTAGCCTAGTTAAGGGACTATCCTATCCTAAAAGAGAAGTAAAATATAGTAAAAGTAAGCTATTTAGAGTAACTATTATAATTTACTAGTAACTCCTTAAATAGAAGCTAAATAATACCTTATAAGAGAACTAGCATAGCTATAAAACCTATTATTATAGTAAGTAGAAAAAGAGAATACCTTATAAATATAAAGAGAAGCACTAAATAGCCTAGGGTAAGGAGTATTATATAGTATATATCTTAAAATAGGGCTAGAATAAAACTAGTATAAGATAGTAAAGACTTACTACCTCTCTAATTAATATAGTAATATTATAAGTTCTCTTTTAGAATATAAATAAGAAGGATAGCCTAATATATATAGTACTTTAGCACTAAACTAATATAGATATAATAGTAATTTAAGAGTAAGAATATATAAGATACCTATAGCCCTTAGCACTAGGCCTTACCTAATTCTAACTAGCATACTATAAAGGATAGAATATAATATATATAAATAAAAAGCATAATATAAGGTTATAGATAGCCTAGGGAGGACCTAACTAGTTACTAGTAAAGATAAAAGGTATAAATATTTACTTCCTTTACTTAAAAGGATATATAGATAACTAGAATATACCTATCTATACTTTTAATATAAAAGAGCCCTATAGCTAAAGTATTTTTATAGAAGACTTTAACTAAAAACACTCTTTCTAGGATAGCCTAGATAGAATAACTAAAGAAGCAAAGGAATTACTAGACCTTATAAGCTAGTAAAGGCTTAGTTTAGTAATACCCTAAGGGAAACCTATAAGATAATATAAAGAAGATAGAGATAGCACTATAGATTTAGTATAGGTAACTCTAGATATCTAAGTCTACTATAATAGTATAAAAGACCTTATAGGTTCTAACTATATTCTATAGCTAATTAGTATCTTTACTAAGGAGTAAGAAGGTACCTTACTTACCCTTAAATATACCTAGACCTTAATAAATAGACTATAGGTAAAAGCAAAAGTAATAGTATAACTCTAAGTAAAAATATACTAGACCTATAAGATAAGGAAGGAATTAATATATATATAACATAGCTTATTAAAAACCTATAATAAAAAGTAGAATTAGTAGCCTTATAGAAGCGCTAAGGACTCCCTAGCCTAAAGGTATAGTAGTTAAGGAGAATAAAAGAGGTAGTTACTAAAGCTAAATAAGCTAAGAGATAATAAAGGTACTAAAAGACTAAAGTAAACTAGTAAGCTTTCTCTAAGGTAGATAATAACTAGGAATAGATAGTTAGGGAAGAGAAAAGAAATATATAGAGAGAAGCCCTATAAAAAGCTAATATATAGGAAAAGGATAGAGAAGTTTAAAGACTAGAGAGATAGGCCTAGCTCTAAAGCTAGGCCCCTAGAGCTCCCTAGACTCCTAGACCTAGAAAGAACTAATAATAACCCTAACCTAGCTATTACTTATAAGAATAAGGTAAGTATACTTATATAAAGGTTTTCTCTAAACCTATAGCAAACCTCTCTTATATCCTAGACCTTTCCTTCCTAGAGCTAGATAATATACTAGTTCTAAATAAAGAATAGTTTAAAGTAAGGGATATTAGAAATATCCTATTAGATATAGCTAGCTAGAAAGCCCTAGGAGATAATAAACTCCTAGTAGGCCTTATTAAGGCCTATAATAAGCTAGCTAAAGAAGCTATAGTATACTTACTAAATATAGTCCTTAAAGTAAGATACTTCCTAGCCTAGTTTTAAGCTATATAAGTAGTAGTAATAAGAAAGCTAAGAAAAACCACTAAGGAGATAAGAAAGGCTAATATATAAAGACCTATTTTACTACTAAATATAGTAGGAAAGATTATAGAAGTAGTAATTATAAGGTAGCTTATAGCCTTTACTAAGGCTAAGGGCCTTCTCCCTAAGCTATAAATAAGGAATAGGGTAAATAGGTTAATAGAAACTATAATTAAAGTCCTTATAGAATATATAAGAGAGGCCTAAGGTAAAGGTAGCATTACCTTACTAGTATAAATAGATATCTTATTAGCTTTTAATAGAGTTAGCTACCTATACCTAATCTATATTCTAATCTAAATAGGTATACTATACTAGTTAATAGCTATAATATATAGCTTCCTTATAGATAGAATAAGCTAGCTTAGCTTTAATAGTAAACTCTTAAGACCCTTTTAGATAAAGGTAAGAACCCTATAAGGCTTACCTCTCTTACTAATCCTCTTCTTACTTTACTTAGCAAAGCTTTATATATACCTTTAAGCTATCCTAGGTATAGTAATAATAGGATTTATAAATAATATAAATATAGTAGTATTTAGAAAAACACTATATAAACCTAGAAAAGGCTTAAAGCTATATAGAAAGTATATAAAAATAGGTAAAAGAAGTAGGAGTAAAGTTTAATCTAGTAAAGACTAAACTTATATACTTTAGTAAAGTATACTAACCCCTATAGGCTAGAGTCTAACTTAGTATAGAAGAGATAGCGCTTATAGAGTTATATAGGTTCCTTAAAGTCTAGGTTAATAGGAAACTTAATTAGAGTGCTTATAAGAATATCCTAAAAGGCAAACTAGCCTAGTAGTAGCTTACACTCTCCTTACTAGTAGTATTAGCCTAGGGTTATAGCTTTAGAGATACCTAACTCCTATATATATAGGTAGTCTAACCTATCCTTACCTATAGGGTAAGCGCTACTATACCTTAACTAAGAAGGGTAGAAAACTAAGAGGAATAGTTAAAAGCTTTATAATAAACTAATTAACCTACCTCTAAATTATAGCTAGTGCGTTTAAGGCTATACCTATTACCTAACTAAAGGTTAAGACTTATATCCCCCTAGATCTATACCTAAATAAGATAAAATAGAAGTTTAAAAAGAGAATTATAGAGAGCGGAATAGCTATAATAATCTAAACCGCTATAGACTTAGTATAGATAGTACTATGCTATAGATAAAGACCCTCCTTATAAATAATAAGCTAGTAGTAAAGCTATATAAGGAATAGAAATAATATTAGGAAAACTAGCATAGTAAGGAATGCCTAAGGTAGCATAGACTTATAAGAGAGCTAAGTAAGGACTAACCACTAACTTATAACCTAAAGGAAATCTAAAGATTCTATATAGGACTAGAAAAACATATTTCCTTAACTATAGTTTAACTATATATAGGAAAGATTAGCCTTAATAAGTTTCTTTTCTAAAGAGGCATTCCTAGGGTAAACTTGCCTTTATATAGCTATAGTAAAGTAGTTAAAGACTAATATTATATTATAGTTAACTACCCTAAATATAATTACTAACGCCCCTAATTACACTAGCCTAAAGATATATAGGAGGTAAGGCTAGCCCTAAACTACCCCCTAAAGGTAAGAGCTATAGCTAAATAGTTCCTTAGTATAAAATAACTCTAATACTACTTACTAGCATAAGAACTAGTAGCTAATATATATAGGAGAGAGGAGAAGCTAGAGCTAGGGCGCTTCTAATACGCTAGGACTAATAACTAAGATATAGATATAGTAAATAACTAGGGAAAGGCATAAGACTTTATAGTTTAGAGCTAGTAGTAAGCTAGCTATAGGATTATAATTCTAGAACTATTATTAGATTAATCTTAACTATATAACGCTAGGTATTAAAAGCCTTACTAGTCTACCCCTACTCCTTTACTAAGCTATAACTACCTAATTAATTACTTTTCTCTAGGACTAGAATTACTCCCTTTATTACCTTTACCTACCCCTTAGTAAGTAAGGCTATAGCTAGGAGATAGTTTATTTCCGCTACGTAAGCATCTAAGCGCTATAACTAAAGATAACCTTATTATGCTAATCTCCCTAGTACTAGATTAGCCTAAACCTACCGTAAAAGCACTTTATTTCTTCTTACTCTAATTCCTAGCATAAAGTTTCTTAATATAATCCTAATAATTATCTAGGACCTAGAGAACTATTAGACCTAGATTAAAACTAATAGTAAACTAGTATAGTAGCACTTACATTACCCCTAGTAACTATAGCTGCCTAGACCTTAACTAACCACTAGTGCTTATTTCGCTAGCTAGTTAAATTAGGCTAAGAGTGTCAAGGCTTTTGGCTTGGGAGTGAATAACAGAGTGAAGGTTAGATTGAAGTGTCGTAGCTATTGATCTGCTAGCTAGGGTAGGTGCTTAAAAGGTTTAATCTCTAGCCCTTTCCCTATGATTGTAGGAAAGCCTATTTAAATAGCCTATAGCTCTTACATAACTAGCCCATAGCTAGCCCTTAGCTCCGTGCCCTACTAGGTTCCACCCTTATTAATGCTGTTGCTACTCTTATAGATACCATTACTATTCTACTCCTAACATAATACCCCCTCTCACTATAATTATCCTTAATTATATTAAGGTGCTATCTTAGGGTTAGGTTATAGCGTGAGAGTTCCTTTGTTACTGCTTGCTATAGTGATTTTTATAAAGTAATATAGTAATATTAATAACATTAGGCTATATTAGCCTTTTTCACAGTAACCGCTTGCTAATAGAAGCTAGATTATAGTTACTTCTTAACTTTCTCTCTATAGGTTATTCTTTCTAAGAGATTCTTCCTAACTAGACTAGTTAGCGTGATTTTTAATTAGCTTAACTCTATAGGGCATAGATTACTCTACTCCTTCCGTTTTTCTTTAAGCTTATAGTAATAGCCTAATAAATTTATAGTAAGCTTATAGTAATAACTTATAAATTATAGTAATCTCTGTGAGCACACTAGTTATAACGTACAGAAGATTCTAGTTAGAGTAGCTTAGATTAATCTAAGGCACCTAAATTCCTATAAGAAGGGGCGATTTCCTTCCTTCTTTTCCCTCTTTTCTTTCTTTTCTTTAAGCCTCTTATTAACTTATAAGTCCCTTACTAATATAATAGCTACTATAACGCTATTATTATATAATATTAACTACTAACTATTATAGCTTAAGCTATTATATCTTATGCTACTACTATTAAAGATCCTGCTATTAAGCTATTTTATAAGGGAAGAACCTTATAATTATTAAAGACTGCGTAAGTTTACTGCTTCTTTATTACTTTTTTATTACTAACTTAGAGCTAGTTTAATAAAAATTCTATACATGCGTTATGCCTAGTAGTTAGCTATTTAGAACATAGCTCTAAGGGATAATAATAAAGATAAATAGCCTTAGTATATTACTAAGGGAAAGCCTACTCTAACTAAATATAGTTACTCCTCTAGTATAAACTTACTACTAGCTTACTGCTATTACTACTAATGTTTAGCTTTTTATAGGTAATTCTCTAAAATACTATTATTACGCTTAAAATAATAAGACTTATATTAGGTAAGTTAAGCCTTAAGGGATTACCTCTTAATTACTACTAACTCCTTGCTAGTATCCTATTTAAATTATAAAGCTATATAAATAGCTTTAGGATATACTCTATAATCTTCTAAAACTATACTATATTAGCAATATAAGTACCCTTTAGTCTACTACTTTAATATTACTAATACGCTACTAGGAGTTTATATAAGCTAAGAAGAAACTTTATAATACTCTTTTAGCCTTAAAAATGCTAATAAACATAGGCAAGCTTATTACGCATATCTTATAGCTAAGGCTTCTTAAGAAGTAAAGTGTAATAAACGCATTGCTTTCTTATAGCTAATTAATATTATTAATCTAGAAACCTAGATTAAAATTACTAATTATCTTTAATTTATAGCCACTTATAGCCCTATAGTTAGTGCTATTAGCTTTACTACTTATTCTTTACTAACTTACTACTAGTTTACTACTGCTTAAGCTACTCTCCTATACGTATTAAACCTTTAGAACTCCCTAAGGAATTATAAGTTTAAGCCTTTAGTAATAATAAGTCTAAGGCTAATAAAGTTAGAAATTATGCTAAAAATCAGTCTAAATATATCTCTAAAGTCTAGCTATTAGATAGCTATAAGTCTATGCTAAGTCTTTACTTTAAATATAAGATTTGTTTAGTAGTCTAAATTATTATTAAGTGAATTATTCCCTAATTAAATCGCTGCGATCTAATGATTATTTTAAATTATAGTTAAGAGTTAATTAAGCAGCTAAGAAGTTAAGATTTAGCTGCTTAGTTACCGCTTATAGTCTTTAATAATCTCTTTTATTATAAAGTCTCTCCATAATACCTAAGAATTCTTAGAATTATTATAATTCTTCTATTTCACTAAATATTTACGCCGTTTACTATTATATTTATAGGTAATAATTTATTTAACTTTAAATTCCTCTTAATCCTCTTTAACGTTATCTTATAGTAAGGTTATTTTAACTGCGTTACTTAGATCTCCTCTAAAGGTTCTAAGCTTATAATATTAAAAATATTATATAAGCGCATTCCTTTAGGTAACTTTAATTAATAAGCTAAACTATAATAGCTAACTTCTTTTTAATCTTATATAGTCCTAAGTACTTTATAGCTAGCTTTTAGCTAGGCTATTATAGATTAATATTCTTAGTTAAGAGTAAGATATAGTTACCTATATTAAACTTTATTAGCACTCTCTTTTAATTATAATACTTTTCTATAAGGCCTATAAGTAGCTTAATAGCTACTTAATCTCTATATGCTTATGCTTTAATTCTAAAACTCTATTTTTAGCTTAATTATTAACTATTAAAATTAGTATAACTACTTAATCTAGTTCCCTTAGGTTATACCCTTATAGCGCTTCTATAGGTATATAATTATAACTTATATACGCGCTTATATTATAAGTAAACTATGCTATTAGGAAATAATTAACCTAATTAGTCTACTTTACGCATATAAATACTCTTAAATAGTGCTTTAAAACTTAATTTAAGCGTTTTATTTAACTATTTATCTATAGATAAAACACAGTGCTTAATCGCTACTTTATTACTAAGAGGTAGTAGAATGTTCTCTAAAATCCACTAGTAAATATTAAACCTTAGTTTATAATAATACCTTTTAGGGCTTTATAATCTTTAAAAATATATTCTAGGAAGATAGTTACTAGTCTATTACTAGTTAACTACGTGGATATAGGGATATAAATACTATATTTTATAAATCTATTAACTACTACTAAGATTATATTATACGTTTTACCTTGCTAATCTTTAACTAGTAGGAGTCTAGTAATAAAATCTATTAATAATTCTTAAAAGGGTAATCTAGCACTAGTAGCATAGCTAGCTTACTATAAGGTTTATATATTTATGGTTTTAAAACTTAATAGCTAATATAAGTATATATATATACCTTAATATCTCTTTTTATTCCTAGCTAAAAATATTAGTTAGTAACTTATTAAAGAGTTCTAGTAACCCCTTAATACCTAGTAGTAAGGTTATTATAAATTAGTAGTAGGATTTCTTTTCTTATTCCCTATAGGATAAAAACTTAATTTTTAAATATTAATAGCTTAGAGGGTCTAATAGACTATGTCTATAATATATCTAGGTTACTGCTTAATAGTAATACCCTTTTCTTTATAATAAAGGCATCTCTTTATTATATATCTAAAAGTAAGACTTAGATTAAGGGTTTTAATTCTATATCTTCTATAAATATAGCGGAGTTTAACTTAGAAGAGGTTCTTTATACCGCTAAGACCTTAGCTATAATATATCTACTAGGTTATAACTCCTTAGCTAGCGAATTTAGTCTTATATATAGTCTATTCCTTACTATAATGCTTATATTAAGCGCGTTTAGTCTAATAGGCTTCTCTAAAATTAATAAGACCCTAGCTATTATACTACTACTAGGTAGTAACTCCTTAGCTAGTAGGCTTAGTCTTATATATAGTCCCCTATGCTATAATAATATCCTTAGAATATATCTAGACTATTAGGCTTTTCTAAAATTAATAAAACCCTAGCTATTACACTACTACTAGGTAGCTACTCCTTAGCTAGTAGGCTTAGTCTTATATGCAGTCCTCTTATACTATAATAATATCCTTAGAGTGCGTCTAAACTATTAGGTTTCTTTAAAATTAAGGAGACCTTAGCTAATACACTACCGCTAAGGAGTAACTCCTTAGCTAGTGAGTCTAGTCTTATATATAGTTTATCCTTATCTAGTTAATAGGTAAGGGGTGATTTTATAAAGCGCTAGATATTAATAGTTTTATTATAGTATCCTTATAGCCTATTATCTATAAACTAAACATGCTATATTTTCTTAGAGCACTAGATACTAGTAGTTCTATTATAGTGTCCTTATAGCGTGTTATTTATAAATTTAGTAAGAAAGGTTAGTAATTATAAGGATATTACCTTTACCTTCCTCTCTTTACTTATATAATCTAACCTCCTTAATAGAGCGTTAGTAGGGTTTAACTTACCTACTTTATATTTAATTATAAAGTTAAATAGATAGAGTTTATCTAGCGTAGTAACCTATTTACTAGTTAACTTTAGCTTTATAGCTAGGTACTTATAGTTTAAGTAATCTATAACCACTATAACTAGATATATTAAGTATATAAGGTAGTGCCTCTAAGTTTAGAATACCTCTTAGATAGCTAGTAACTCTATATCTAGTATTATATAGCGTAGCTCTATCTTATTTAACTTTCTTAATATATATGCCACTAGGTGCTAGTAACCTAGTACTAACTACGCTAGGATAGCCCTAAGTGTATATCCTAAGGTATTTATCTTAACCCTTAATAGGGCTAGTGGATTAAAGTGCACTAGAATTAGCGCCTCTTAGAATTATTTTTATAGCTCTCTAAACGTAGCTAACTTATTAGGATCTAGCTTAAACTTTACTAGTTAGTCTCCTTAGAGTTAATTAGTTAATAGGATAACTATTTTGCTATAGCCTTTAATAAACTATCTGTAAAATCCTATAAAGCCTAGGAATAACTAGATATTAAAGACGCTATAAGGTACTAGCTAAGTTACTATTATCTTAATTCTAGCGGGCTCTATTGCGATTTCTTCTTTAAATATAATAAAGCCTAGGAATTTAACCTCCTTATATAAGAATTTGCACTTTTCTAGGTTAATAAAGAGGCTTGCTTCTTAGAGCTTCTAAAGGACTTATTTTATATACCCCTTATGCGTGGCTATATTGCTGCTATAGATTAGGATATTATCTAAATATATAACGCAAATTATATCTATAAGGCCTTTAAGGGCATTATTAATATATTCTTAAAAGGTTACAGGTGTATTAACTAGTCTAAAAGGCATTATAAGATATTTAAAGTAACTATATTTACATTAGAATACTGTTTTCCACTTATTACCCTTATGGATACATAGCTAATAGTATGTATCTTTAAGGTCTAATTTTATATAGACCTTTGCTTCCTTTAATTAGTTTAAGATCTTTATAATTAGCGGTAATAGCGCTTTATCTTTGATAGTAATCCTATTAAGGGCTTTATAATCTATATAAAGGTATAATTTTCCTCCTTTCTTTAGCATAAATAATATTAGGGCTTTAGCTAGGCTAATAGATCTTTAAATCTATCCCTTTTACTACGCGCTTACTAAGTACTTATAGAGCACTTCTAGCTCCTTTTCTACTAAATTATATATTAGTCCTTATAAGGGCGTTTTCCCTTTTCTAATTTAATAGCATAAGTTTAGCTACCTAGTGTAGGGAGAATACCTATAAGTTTATTTAAAAGATATCCTTAAACTCCTTATAGGCTTAGGGTATTTACGTGATTAACTTATAAGCTTTGCTTATCTCTATAGTTACTAGGTTATTATAGGGCCTATCTTTATTTACTATTAAGATATTATTATCTTTTTATATAATTTTAGTTATTATTCCCTATAAGATAAATCTAATGTAAGCGCGTTTTGCCTCCTTATATGCCTATTACGTCCCTACTACTAGTCTAAGACATTCTTTTATAATAAGGTGTCTCTAGTAACTATTTATCTAGGACATAATCACTGGTTTATATATAACTGCCTAGTTATGCCCTAATAATAGGTCTTTACTAGTATTAGCTACATAGTAGCTAACTTAATATATTCTTACGTAGCCTATACTATTCTTAATTAATAAGGTTTGTAATAAGATCCCTTAATGCTTAATTTTAGTAAGGGTAGCACTCTTAAGGGTTATATTATCCTTTTTATATTAGCCTAATTAACTACTATTAGTAACTTTAGGTAGATAATTAAATAGGTTACGCTAGGGTTAAATAGCGCCTTTATAGCTACCTATTTATATTCTTACTATAACTTTACCTTAACTCTTAGTCTTAGATCTTTAGGTAATAATTTAATAAGAGCGTTTTCCTAGGGTTATACTAAGCTAATAGGGTCTTATTTAAGTCTAATAGGTCTTTGTCTCTAGCCTAGTTATGGCTACTCTTGTGTATCTTTATTATATAATTACTTCTCTTGTAAATAGAGTAATCTAGTTTAGTGTAGCTTAGTAAAGCGTGTCCTAGCTTACTATACTTAAAGTATATAAATAGCGAATTTATCTTTCTATTACTACTTTATTACTATAGCCTTTCTAGTAAAGTAAAATATTATTATCTTTTCTAACTATTATTACCTTAATTACTTAATTAGCCTCCTTTAGTTATAATCTCTGCCTTTCTTCCTTAGCCTACTAGGTAAGTCTAACTCTTAGGGAACTCTTAGCTAAGTACCTGCTTCTTTATAGCGTTATTAAGGCTATTAATAAATATATAGATTTATAGGTGTTTAGGAATTACTTTAGGTAGCTTAGCCTTTGCCTTACCCTAGATCTTTATAAATATCTAGAATAATTAGTGATTTTCTTGTCTAAGACCTATTAATATCCTTATTGCTTCTAAGCACTATGCATTCTTATCTATGGTTCCTATCTTTAGCTAATTTACAAATCTATCCTAGGTATAACCCTAGTAGTTTACATAACTATCTATAGCTATATAACATATTTATTATCATTTTACGTTATCTGCTAGGTAGCTGCTAGCATAGGTAACCTTAGTTATATTATCTATAAAGGTTCTATAATCTATAGTAAAAGCTATATTTAAATCCGCTAGGAAATTCTAAAGACTCTTAAAAGTATTCCCTTTGTATATAGGTGCTTTTAATTATGTCTTTATAAGGCTATATTACTATATAATAGGTACTACCTAAGGTGCTAAAGGAGGGGTATTTATAGGTCCTATATCTAAGTTACCTAAGGACATAGCTTCTTCTATTATCTATAGGTTTTGCTATAATTAAGCGAGTTTCTATCTCTTTTTATAATATATATCTAGGTTACTACTTCTTTAAGGCGCTAATTTAGTGTTACCTCCTTATTATTAATAAGTGTTCCACTCTGCTAGTTATCTAATAGGGACTAGCAGACTACTCTAGTTAGGTTTAGTAGTGTAACATTCTCTTACTTATCTATAGCATAGTTATAGCTACTACCTAATTAGGTTACTATGCGATGAATTCTAGATATCTTAATCTAACTAATAGTCTATTACCCTAAAGGGAAGAGAGATTAATTTATTAAGGCTTTTAGCTTAGGAGTAAATAATAGAGTAAAGGTTAGATTAAAGTGTTATAGCTATTAATCTGCTAGCTAGGGTAAGTGCTTAAAAGGTTTAATCTCTAGCCCTTTCCCTATAATTATAGGAAAGCCTATTTAAATAGCCTACAGCTCTTACGTGACTAGCCTATAGCTAGCCCTTAGCTCTGTGCCCCGCTAGGTTCCACCCTCATCGATGCCGTCGCTACCCTCATGGATGCCGTCGCTGTTCTGCTCCTGACAAAGAGCAAATTAGCATAGGACTAGGACTAGAGCAAAGGCGCTAACTACCTTAGAATAGCTATAGTTTTAAACCTAATAGTTAAAACACGTATTAGTAGCTAACCTTATATAACCTAGTTAGCCCTGCCTCTAAGCTAGAATAGGCTAGACTTACTAGTAATATTATAATACTAGTGTCTAGGGTAGTTAATAGACTAAGACTTATAGGACACACACTAGACCCCTTAAGGGTTACCTAACTATTATGGATTAGACTTAGAATAGGCATAGAATAGGGATAGAGAGACTTTACCTTAAGATCCTTAGCTATAGCTTACTTAAGTTACTTCTTAGTTAATAATTTCTATAGGTAACGCTTAGAATTAGGAGTTTCCTAGGTAGATTAGAACTAGAATAGCATAGGATATAGGAGTACTTATAGCAGCTAGCGCTATCTTATTATAATTAACTAATTTATAGCAATTATTAGCATTTAGGCTAACACTAGCCTAGAGGTACCTAAAATAGCTCTAAGGAAGAAAAGAACCTATAGGAAGTTTAATAAAAAAGAGAAAAGAAAGAAAACCTCTCTAGGAGGGAGAAACCTTTCTTATACTTATATAGGGAGGGGGGCTAAATTATAGATATTAATAAAGAAAAAAGAATATAAGATAAAAATCTAGTTAGATAATACCTAAGAGACCTAGGCCTAGAAATAGCTAGGTATTAAACTAAACCTATACCCTTACTATAAAAGATAAATATTACTAGGTGCTTTAACTTCCTAGACTAATAAGCTAGACCTAGGCTAAAGAAAGCTAAAAAGTAAGGCTATAAAAGAGCTAGCTAAAAAGTAAAAGAAAAGTAAATTACTACTATAAAACTAAATCTAGTATATTATAAGATAGTATAAGAGGCCTAGAGTAGTGCTAGAGTAGACCTAGGATAGAGCTAGGTAAGGCTTTAAACCTAGGATTTTCCTTCTTTCTTTCTTTTCTTTTCTTTTTATTAGGATAAGGCTAGCGTAAGCTAGCATTAAATACCTATAATAGGCTATATATAACGTAACGCAGGCTTAGTGTAGAGTTAGCGTTAGCCTAATTATAGATATAAGGGTTTTTCTTCCTATTTAAGGGTTTCTCTTTTAATAAAGCAGTAGGAGTACTAGTACTAGCCCTACATAGAGCTAGCTAGCGTAATTAATATATATATTATTATATTACCTTATTATACCTTAAATCTATCTTGTGCCTTTATATCTTATACATTTTCTAGTAATTCCTAAGTTAGCTATATATATTCTTTTTATTTAACTAGTATATTCTAGTTTAACCCTTATTCTCTTATATTCTTAGCTATTAGTATCTCTTTAACCTAATACTCTAAGAGATTAGGGTTAGTATTAGTTATTATTAGTTTTAGTAAGGGTTATTTATCTACTAGTATTTAACTAGGTAATAGATTAAAAGCTACCTATTATACTAAATCTATATAGAAAATAGGGTAAAGTCCTTATAGTATATCTAACTTAATAGTTAAAGGTATAAGGACCTCTAGCACCTTATATTTAGCTATAACCTAATCTAATTTCTTATATAGCCTATTTATCTTAAAATTTTATAGGTTTAACTATATATAGTTACTAACCTAAAAGCGCTTTACTAAATGCTAGCTACTATTTATTTTGTCTTATTATTATTACTAAATAAACGCTATAGTAGCCTATATTAGGTCTAAGCCCTTCTTAAGATATTATAAGAATACCTAGGAGACCTTTGATACTTTTTCCGCACCGATCTAAAGGTCCTGAATCGCCTCTAAAATACAAACCACATTAATATTCAAATTCCTTACCTTTGTTTACTCCCTCCTATAATATTACATTATAACAGAGCTAGAGGTAGGTGTAAGGGTAAGGTGCTAATAGTAATTAACAATAGAGAAAGGGGGCTACTATAGAGCTACCACTACCTAAACATAAGAATAGGGTAATTTAATGCCTATAGACATAAGGATAACCTAATAATAGATTAGATATAATTTAAGCATCTAGATAATATAAAATTCTATAATAAGATTACTAGCCTTATCCCTAGCAATAAAGTCTTATAAGTTTAGAGCATTATAAAGGCTATAGCCTGCTAGGTAGCGAACCACGCCCACGCTAAAATAAGAGCTATAAATAATAATAATAATAATATTTACCCCCGTATTCGTGCCCTCGAAGCTTGTTCCCACATCGGGCTGCTTTTTTATCACTACGGTACTATCAATCGGTCGTTTATTATTGCACTGGCTAGGTGTTACTAGTAATTCTTATGTTATGTGTGAATTTTAGATGCATTAGCCACTGCCAATGAAAAAAAAAAATTATAAAAATCATAATAATATTTACACTACTAAAGAAGCCCTTAAAGTAGCCTTTAAGGAGGCTATTAGGGAAGAAGTAAAAGGAACTAATATACTAACCTAGGTAAGCATTATAGCTAGACTAGTACTAAGAAAACTAAATAATAAAACCCCTCCCTATAGGTCCTAGGTAGATAATATAGAGAAGTACTTATTAAAGGTAATATAATCTAGAAAACGCTTTAATCTTAAGGCGCTAAAGATATAATAACTATAGTAAATAGGGCTACTAGCTAAACTATAGCTATAATAGCTAGAAGACTCCCTAGTAAAGATATAATTATTACCTTTAAAGGAAATACTACCTAATATGAAGAAGACTAAAAATAGATTACTAAAGCATTTAGACTAGAAGTAGCCCTTTACTACTATATACTTAGTATTATAGTTAAGGGATTCCTAATAAAATATATATCTATTAAAAACCTAGTAGCTAAGATTAGAAAAGTAAATAAAGTAAATATAATTAAGGTAACTATAAAGCGCTCTTAAGTAGAAAATACATAGTATACTACCTTAATTCTAGGACTAGTAAAAGTAAAAGATACTAATAAGATATACTAAGATAAAATAGTCTTTAAAGTAAAGCTATTCTAAACTAAACTATATAATAAGATCTTATAACCCTAATAATACTATAACTATTTCTAAACTAGCTATATTATAAAGTTTTATAAGGTAGCCCTAAGGTATAGTAAGTATAAAGCTAGCTAATATAAAGAAGGAGAAATATTATATCTAATAATTAGTAAATAACTAAAGGAAAACTATATCTTATACTTTAGCTTATACCTAGTATAGTTAAGAAACTATTCTATCCTAAAAGAGAAGTAAAATATAGTAAAAGTAAGCTACCTAGAGTAACTATTATAATTTACTAGTAACTCCTTAGATAAAAGCCTAATATTACCTTATAAGAGAACTAGTATAGCTATAAAACCTATTATTATAATAAGTAAAAAGGGAATACCTTATAAATATAAAAAGAAGTACTAAATAGCCTAGGGTAAGGAGTATTATATAGTATATATCTTAAAATAGGGCTAGAATAAAACTAGTATAAGATAGTAAAGACTTACTACCCCCTAATTAATATAGTAATATTATAAGTTCTCTTTTAGAATATAAAGAAAAAGGATAGCCTAATATATATAGCGCTTTAGCACTAAACTAATATAAATATAATAGTAATTTAAGAGTAAGAATATATAAGATACCTATAGCCCCTAGCACTAGGCCTTGCCTAATTCTAACTAGTATATTATAAAGGATAGAATATAGTATATATAAATAAGAAGCATAATATAGGGTTATAAATAGCCTAGGGAGAACCTAACTAGTTACTAGTAGAGATAAAAGGCATAAATATCTATTCCCTTTACTTAGAAGGATATATAGATAACTAGAATATACCTATTTATACTTTTAATATAAAAAGCTTTATAGCTAAAGTATTTTTATAAGAGACTTTAACTAAAAATACTCCCTTTAGGATAGCTTAGATAGAATAACTAGAGAAGTAAAGGAACTACTAGACCTTATAAGCTAGTAAAGGCTTAGCCTAGTAATACCCTAAGGGGAACCTATAAGATAATATAGAGAAGATAAAGATAGCACTATAGATTTAGTATAGGTAACTCTAGATATCTAAGTTTACTATAATAGTATAGAAGACCTTATAGGTTCTAATTATATTCTATAGCTAATTAGTATCTTTACTAAGGAGTAAGAAGGTACTTTACTTACTCTTAAATATACCTAGACCTTAATAAATAAACTATAGGTAAAGGTAAAAGCAGTAGTATAACTCTAAGTAAAAATACATTAGACCTATAAGATAAGGAAGGAATTAATATATATATAATATAGCTTATTAAAAACCTATAATAAATAGTAGAACTAGTAGCTTTATAGAAACACTAAGGACTCCTAGCTTAGAGATATAGTAGTTAAGGAGAATAAAAAGGTAGTTACTAAAGCTAGATAAGCTAAGAGATAATAGAGATACTAAAAGACTAAAGTAAACTAGTAAGCCTTCTCTAAGGTAAATAATAACTAGGAATAAATAGTTAGAGAAGAGAAAAGAAATATATAGAGAGAAGCCCTATAAAAAGCTAATATATAGGAAAAGGATAGAGGAGTTTAAAGACTAGAGAGATAGGCCTAGCTTTAAAGCTAGGCCCCCTAGAGCTCCTTAGACTCCTAGACTTAGAAAGAACTAATAATAACCCTAACCTAGCTATTACCTATAAGGATAAGGTAAGTATACTTATATAAAGGTTCTTCCCTAAACCTATAGTAAACCTTTCTTATATCCTAAACCTCTCCTTCTTAAAGCTAAATAATATACTAGTTTTAGATAAAGAATAGTTTAAAGTAAGAGATTTTAGAAATATCCTATTAGATATAGCTAGCTAAAAAGCCCTAGGAGATAATAAACTCCTAGTAGGCCTTATTAAGGCCTATAATAAGCTAGCTAAAGAAGTGTCAGGAGCAGAACAGCGACGGCATCCATGAGGGTGGCGGCGGCATTGATAAGGGTGGAACCCAGCGGGGCACGGAGCTAAGGGCTAGCTGCGGGCTAGTTACGTAAGAGCTATAGGCTATTTAAAGGGGCTTTCCTATAAATAAAGGGAAAGGGCTAGAGATTAAACCTTTTAAGCACCTACCCTAGCTAGTAGATTAGTAGCTATAACACTTTAATCTAACCTTTACTCTATTATTCACTCCTAAGCTAAAAGCCTTAATAAATTAATCTCTCTTCCCTTTAGGTAATAAACTATTAGTTAGATTAAGATATCTAGAATTTATTATATAGTAACCTAATTAGGTAGTAGCTATAACCACGCTATAGATAAGCAGGAGAATATTACACTACTAAACCTAACTAGAGTAGTCTACTAGTCCTTATTAGATAACTAGTAGAGTGAAATACTTATTAATAATAAGGAGGTAACACTAAACTAGCGCCTTAAAGAAGTAGTAACCTAGATATATATTATAGAAAAGAGATAGAAACTCGCTTACTTATAGCAAAACCTATAAATAATAGAAGAAGCTATATCCTTAGGTAACTTAGATATAGGACTTATAAATACCCCTTCTTTAGCACCTTAGGTAGC
Source organism: Epichloe gansuensis (assembly GCA_023658505.1). Taxonomy (NCBI): domain Eukaryota; kingdom Fungi; phylum Ascomycota; class Sordariomycetes; order Hypocreales; family Clavicipitaceae; genus Epichloe; species Epichloe gansuensis. Next base: position 949,723 of record CP098283.1, read on the forward strand.
ACCTATTATATAGTAATATAGCCTTATAAAGATATAATTAAAAGCACCTATATATAAAGGGAATACTTTTAAGAGTCTTTAGAATTTCCTAGCGAATTTAAATATTACTTTTACTATAGATTATAAAACCTTTATAAATAATATAACTAAGGTTACCTATGCTAGCAGCTGCCTAGTAGATAACGTAAAGCAATAATAAATATATTATATAGCTATAGATAGTTATATAAACTACTAGGGTTATACCTAGGATAGATTTATAGATTAGCTAAAGATAGGAACTATAGATAAGAATACATAGTGCTTAGAAGTAATAAGGATGTTAATAGGTTTTAGATAAGAAAATCACTAATTATTCTAGATATTTATAAAGATCTAGGGTAAGGCAGAGGCTAAGCTACCTAAAGTAATTCCTAAATACCTATAAATCTATATATTTATTAATAGCCTTAATAATACTATAAAGAAGCAAGTACTTAGCTAAGAGTTCCCTAAGAGTTAAACCTACCTAGTAGGCTAAGGAAGAAAGGTAAAGGTTATAACTAAAGAAGGCTAATTAAGTAATTAAGATAATAATAGTTAGAAAAGATAATAATATTTTACTTTACTAGAAAGGCTATAGTAATAAAGCAATAATAGAAAGATAAATTCGCTATTTATATATTTTAAGTATAGTAAGCTAGGATATGCTTTACTAAGCTATACTAAACTAGATTACTCTATTTATAAGAGAAGTAACTATATAATAGAGATATATAAGAGTAGCTATAACTAGGCTAGAGACAAAGACCTATTAGACTTAAATAAGACCCTTATTAGCTTAGTATAACCCTAGGAAAACACTCTTATTAAATTATTACCTAAAGATCTAAGACTAAGAGTTAAGGTAAAGTTATAGTAAGAATATAAATAGGTAGCTATAAAGGCATTATTTAACCCTAGCGTAACCTATTTAATTATCTACCTAAAGTTACTAATAGTAGTTAATTAGGCTAATATAAAAAGAATAATATAACCCTTAAGAGTGCTACCCTTACTAAAATTAAGCATTAAGGGATCTTATTATAAACCTTATTAATTAAGGATAGCATAGGTTATATAAGAATATATTAAGTTAGCTGCTATATAGCTAATACTAGTAAAGACCTATTATTAGAGTATAACTAGGTAGTTACATATAAACTAGTAATTATATCCTAGATAGATAGTTACTAGAGATACCTTATTATAAAAGAATGTCTTAGACTAGTAGTAAGGATATAATAGGCATGTAAGGAGGTAAAACGCGCTTATATTAGATTTATCTTATAGGGGATAATAACTAAAATTATACAAAAGATAATAATATCTTAATAGTAAATAAAGATAGGCCTTATAATAACCTAGTAACTATAGAGATAAGCAGAGCCTATAAGTTAACTATATAAATACCCTAAGCCTATAAGGAGTTTAAGGATATCTTTTTAAATAAACTTATAGGTATTCTCCTATACTAGGTAGCTAAAATTATACTATTAAATTAGAAGAGAGGAAAACGCCTCTATAGGGACTAATATATAATTTAGTAGAAAAGGAGCTAGAAGTGCTCTATAAGTACTTAGTAAGCGCGTAGCAAAAGGGATAGATTTAAAGATCCATTAGCCTAGCTAAAGCCCTAATATTATTTATGCTAAAGAAAGGAGAAAAATTACGCCTTTATGTGAATTATAAAGCCCTTAATAGGATTACTATTAAAGATAAAGCGCTATTATTACTAATTATAGAGATCTTAAACTAATTAAAGGGAGCAAAGGTCTATATAAAATTAGACCTTAAAGATATATACTATTAGCTATATATCCGCAAGGGTAATAAGTGGAAAACAGCGTTCTAATGTAAATATGGTTACTTTAAATATCTTATAATGCCTTTTAGACTAGTTAATACACCTATAACCTTTTAAGAATATATTAACAATGCCCTAAATAGCCTTATAGATACGATTTATGTTATGTATTTAGATAATATCCTAATCTATAGTAGTAATATAGCTATGCATAAGGGGCATATAAAATAAGTCCTTTAGAAGCTCTAAGAAGCAAGCCTATTTATTAACCTAGAAAAGTGTAAATTCTTATGTAAGGAGGTTAAATTCCTAGGCTTTATTATATCTAAAGAAGGAATTATAATAAAGCCCGCTAGAATTAAGACAATAGTAACTTAGCTAGTACCTTATAGCGTCTTTAATATCTAGTTATTCCTAGGCTTTATAGGATTTTATAGATAGTTTATTAAAGGCTATAGTAAAATAGTTATCCTATTAACTAATTAACTCTAAGGAGACTAACTAGCGAAGTTTAAGCTAGATCCTAATAAGTTAGCTATATTTAGGGAGCTATAAAAACAATTCTTAGAGGCGCTAATTCTAGTGCACTTTAATCCACTAGCCTTATTAAGGGTTAAGATAAATACCTTAGGATATACACTTAGGGCTATCCTAGCGTAGTTAGTGCTAGGTTACTAATACCTAGTGGTATATATATTAAGAAAGTTAAATAAGATAGAGCTATGCTATATAATACTAGATATAAAGTTACTAGCTATCTAAGAGGCATTCTAAACTTAGAGGCATTACCTTATATACTTAATGTATTTAGTTATAGTAATTATAGATTACTTAAACTATAAGTACCTAGCTATAAAGCTAAAGTTAACTAGTAAATAGGTTATTACACTAGATAAACTCTATCTATTTAACTTTATAATTAAATATAGAGTAGGTAAGTTAAACCTTACTAATACTTTATTAAGGAGGTTAGATTATATAAGTAAAGAGAGAAAGGTAAAGGTAGTGTCCTTATAATTACTAACCTTTCTTACTAAATTTATAAATAATATACTATAAGGACGCTATAATAGAACTACTAGCATTTAGTGCTCTAAGAAAATACAGTATATTTAGTTTGTAAATAATAGGCTATAAGGATACTATAATAAAACTATTAATATCTAGCGCTCTATAAAATCACCCTTACCTATTAACTAGATAAAGATAGACTATATATAAGACTAGACCTGCTAGCTAAGGAGTTACTCCTAGCAGTAGTGTGTTAGCTAGGGTCTCCTTAATTTTAAAGAAACCTAATAGTTTAGACGTATTCTAAGGATATTATTATAGTATAAGGGGATTATATATAAGACTAAGCCTACTAGCTAAGGAGTAGCTACCTAGCAGTAGTGTAATAGCTAAGGTCTTATTAATTTTAGAAAAGCCTAATAGTCTAGACATATTCTAAGGATATTATTATAACGTAAGGGGATTGCATATAAGACTAAGCCTGCTAGCTAAGGAGTTACTACCTAGCAGTGGTATAATAGCTAGGGTCTTATTAATTTTAGAAAAGCCTAATAGTCTAGATATATTCTAAGGATATTATTATAGCGTAAGGGGACTGTATATAAGACTAAGCCTGCTAGCTAAGGAGTTACTACCTAGTAGTGATATAATAGCTAGGGTCTTATTAATTTTAGAGAAGCCTATTAGACTAGACGCGCTTAACATAGGCATTATAGTAAAGAATAGACTATATATAAGACTAAATTTGCTAGCTAAGGAGTTATAACCTAGTAGATGTGTTATAGCTAGGGTCTTAGCGGTATAGAGAATCTCTTCTAAGTTAAACTTTGCTATATTTATAGAAGACATGGAATTAGAACCCTAATCTAAGTCTTACTTTTAGATATATAATAGAGGGATGCCTTTATTATAAAGAAAAGGGCATTGCTATTAAGTAATAACCTAGATATATTATAGACATAGTTTATTAGACTCTCTAAGCTATTAATGTTTAAAAATCAAGTTTTTATCCTATAGGGAATAAGAAAAGAAATCTTATTACTAATTTATAATAACCTTACTACTAGGCATTAAGAAGTTACTAAAACTCTTTAATAAGTTACTAACTAATATTTTTAGCTAGGAATAAAAAGAGATATTAAGGTATATATATGTACTTATATTAGCTATTAAGTTTTAAAACTATAAATATATAAACTTTATAGTAAGCTAGCTATACTACTAGTGCTAGATTACCCTTTTTAAGAATTATTAATAGATTTTATTACTAGACTCCTATTAGTTAAGGATTAGTAAGGTAAAATACATAATATAATCTTAGTAGTGGTTAATAGATTTATAAAATATAGTATTTATATCCCTATATTCACGTAGTTAACTAGCAATAGACTAGTAACTATCTTTCTAGAATATATTTTTAAAGATTATAAAGCCCTAGAAGGTATTATTATAGACTAAGGTTTAATATTTACTAGTGGATTTTAGAGAATATTCTACTACCTCTTAGTAATAAAGTAGCAATTAAGCACTGTATTTTATCTATAAATAAATAGTTAGATAGAATGCTTAAATTAAGTTTTAGAGCACTATTTAAGAGTATTTATATGCGTAAAGTAAACTAATTAGGTTAATTATCTCCTAATAGCATAGTTTACTTATAATATAAGCGCGTATATAAGTTATAGTTATATACTTATAGAAGCGCTATAAGGGTATAACCTAAGGGGACTAGATTAAGTAGTTATACTAATTCTAATAGTTAATAATTAAGCTAAAAATAGAGTTTTAGAATTAAAGCATAAGTATATAGAGATTAAGCAGCTATTAAGCTACTTATAAGCCCTATAGAAAAAGTATTATAATTAAAAGAGAGTACTAATAAAGTTTAATATAGGTAACTATATCTTACTCTTAACTAAGAATATTAATCTATAATACCTTAGCTAAAAGCTAGCTATAAAGTACTTAGGACTATATAAGATTAAAAAGAAGTTAGCTATTATAGTTTAGCTTATTAATTAAAGTTACCTAAAGGAACGCGCTTATATAATATTTTTAATATTATAAGCTTAGAACCTTTTAGAGGAAATCTAAGTAACGCGGTTAAAATAACCTTGCTATAAGATAATGTTAAAGAGGATTAAGAGGAATTTAAAGTTAAATAAATTATTGCTTATAAATATAATAGCAAACAGCGCAAATATTTAGTGAAATGGAAGAATTATAATAATTCTAAGAATTCTTAGGTATTATAGAGAGACTTTATAATAAAAGAGGTTATTAAAGACTATAAGTAGCAAATAAGCAGCTAAATCTTAACTTCTTAGCTGCTTAATTAACTCTTAACTATAATTTAAAATAATCATTAGATCGTAGCAATTTAATTAGGGAATAATTCACTTAATAATAATTTAGACTACTAAACAAATCTTATATTTAAAGCAAACTTAGCATAGACTCGTAGCTATCTAATAGCTAGACTTTAGAGATATATTTAGACGCATTTTTAGCATAATTTCTAACTTTATTAGCCTTAGACTTATTATTACTAAAGGCTTAAACTTATAATTCCTTAGGGAGTTCTAAAGGTCTAATATGTGTAAGGAGAGTAGCTTAAGTAGTAGTAAACTAGTAGTAAGTTAGTAAAGAATAAGTAATAAAGCTAATAGCACTAACTATAGGGCTATAAGTAGCTATAAATTAAAGATAATTAGTAATTTTAATCTAGGTTTCTAGATTAATAATATTAATTAGCTATAAGAAAGCAGCGTATTTATTACACTTTACTTCTTAAGAAGCCTTAGCTATAAGATATGCGTAATAAGCTTGCCTATATTTATTAGTATTTTTAAGGCTAAAAGAGCATTATAAAGTTTCTTCTTAGCTTATATAAACTCCTAGTAGTGTTGTTGCTTCCTTCGGATCATCATCGGATTAGTCGTGGCCAAAGACCCCGCCAATTGTGGGCCGAGTGGAGCCCTCAGAGGATGCACGCCTTGTGATTGGCAGCCCCTTTTCGCCACCCCTCTTTGCCCCACTTACGGGTTTCACCCACTTTCTAGCTAGCTAGATTCCTCTCTCTCTCTCTCTTCTCTTATCTAGATCATTAACTATCATAGACTTCAATAATAACGGTATTATTACCTACGCAGGCACCTTAGTGTTCTAACACTAATCAGTGGTTAATCACAACCATAGATAAGTTAGGTATTATAAGAAGAGACATTTCTACAGACACTACAGTCATTTTCCTATTATCTAGATCCTTAGGAATAGGGGCATGGCTACAAGAGTATGCTAAAGGAAGAGACTTAAATTCCGGTTACAGACTCGTTAGGCTTCTAAGGGATTAGCTTCTTCTATTATTATCTTCACTTTTAATAAAGAGACTAATCCTACGTCTATTACAAACCTAGGGATTGACTTCTTCTGTTATTATCTTTATCTTTAACAGAGGGACTAATCCTATACCTACCATAAAGAAAACCAACTAAATAATCAAATTACTTCGCTTTAAACCTAACGTTAATAACCATTAATTATAATAAGTTAGGAAGCTAGACTAGTAATAAGAGGGAAGACCTAAGCTACTATAGAAGCTACATAATCGCCTAGACTATTACTAAGAGAAGAGCCTTAATTCTCTAGTGATAAGAAACCATCCTAAACCTTAATAGCACCTAAGAGACCCTAAGAGAGTGAACTGCTAACATAACTATAACCTCTTTCCCATGCCCTTATAAAAGATTAGAAAGAACGAATTATAGTTAACCCTAATTCTACCACGCTGTCTAAGCTTAATAACTATATTATAAGGTTTATTAACCTTAGTAAGCATTAAGACTAGAGGGATAATAACCTTTAGGAATCATTCTAAGAAGACTTTAAAGGATAGTCTAAGAACACCTTTACAATAGCTAACAGAGACCTTGTTAGAGAGCTACGGAATTCTTTGCGAGACTATAGTATTATTATAAGACAAGGCTAAGGATTAGCAATTATAACGTCTCTAGAAGAGGTAGTCTAATAAGAAAGAAGGCTATTATAGCCTAAAGGGAGATCACAATCCTTTAACCCCTAAATATTAACCTTATTAACCCCTTATCTACCTACCCTAGAACCTTATCCTTCCTAACCCTAATAGCACCCTTAACCCCTTAACCTATAAGAGAGCCTCTTCTATAGCAAACCCTATTACATTAAGCAATTTACCCTAAAGATCCTATCCATAGCAAACCTTGCTACCTATATAATAATTCTCTTCTAAAGACTAGATTATAAAGAAGATCTTAGAACTTATAAAGATATATAAAGATAGCGATTATTACAGCGGATAATTATATGATTTCCTTGCCCTAAAAGTTATGCTCTTTAAGAATAAGTATAATAGGATTAACCTCCTTAAACGCATTATTAAAAGGCTCTCCTAATTATCTTAATTAACAATGCTAAGCAATACTACCTTGATTATCTCTTTGGTTAAAACCTTATATATAAAGAGATAATTAGCTATATCTGCTAACGCTTTAAGACAGAAAGTAATTAATAATTCTACCGCTATAAATAGAGTAGTATAACTCTAAGTAGCACTATTACTAAGAACCCTAATAAAACTAGGCTTAAGTGCCTTAAAATTATGCTAGCTACCCTTAAGAAGATCTATTAAGGCCTATATCCTTCTAATATAGTAAATACTAAGCTCTATAAATAAACGTTAAATGCTATAGCTAGTGTGCCTAAATACTAGATAGTAAAGTATAACCACTCCCTAGGCTTTAAGAGTCTTACCAGAGACCTCTATAAGGTAATTATAATCTTAGAGTTAAATAAGAGGGCTACCTAATACCTATAATTATAAGGGAGCTCTCCTAAGGCTATGTTTACTAACCATTAATACAGATATTAGCCCTAAGGCAAGGGAGGCTATTATAGTAAGAGCCTAAGGCATAGCCCTTAGCGTTGCTTTATATATAGTAAGAATAGCTATTAGTCCTTTAATTACTCTAATAAAGAACGCTAAAAGGAGAAGGATTATTAGTTTGCTAGCAAGATCTATTATACACCCCCTTTAGAGAAGAGATTCTAGGCGTTTCTTACCTCTTATAAAGGGCTAGATAATAATAAGCCTAATAAGGGCCCTAGCTAAGGATAGGAACCGTATCTTATAGCTTATATAAAGACTAAAGATAGCAATAAGGATAATAAAGAGCTATTGCTAGCGGCATATCTAAGCATTACATAATTCTTTTACTTAGAGCTATAGGATAATCGTAATCTCATAAATGCTAACGTTCTTACTGCCCTTAATAACTAAGCCTTTTAGCACGCTTTCCTAAAGCAAGAACTATATTAATAGTAAGAATCTAATAAGGGATTAACCTACTATATCTCTAAAGAGCGCTATTCTAAAGAAGTCTTTAGAGGGATTATACCTAACACTAGGGCAGCAAGCAAATTAATAGTAGGTTAGGGATAAGCAAAGGCTCTATTACAATTAATGCCTTTGTTAAAGATAATCCCCTGCGAGCTATAACTCATTAAATTTAGTGCCAGATCTATAACTATAAAAGGCATGCTTTATATGCCTATAGAACTTGGAGAGCTTAAATTCTATGTCCTTAACATAGCAACTCCTTTCCTCTTTTCTATTACTAATATAGATAAGCTATAAGTTAAGATTAATAACCTTATAAACATGCTAATCTAAGGTAATAAGACTATGCCTATTATGCGATAATAGGGATATCCTTAGTAGCTGCTAGAGGCTAAAGAAATGGTTGCCTTCTACCTCTTAGAAGGAGAAATCTATTAATTATATTATTGCTTTAGTTACCCTTCCGTTTAATGCCTTACAAAGATCCTTTAGCAGGCCAGTTATAATATTAAACGCTAGGCAATTAAGAAGTTAACCAAAGTTTGCCACTATTATTAGATAAAAGGAAAAGCTCTAGCTAGTTTAAATTCATAATTAAAGACAAGCATAACTTTAACTATAAGATTATTGCTAATATTGCGTAAATTAATAACCAACTAGTCCTTTACGTTATTAATTTAGTGACTTTATTCTAAGCAGCCCGCTTCCTTAATCCTAAGAAGCAGAAGGCCTAAGATATCTAGGATATAATCAGAGAGTGCTAGATTAATACCTATCTTAGACCGCCGGATTGGATTATCCATAACGCTAGCAATAACTTCTCCTCCGCTAAATTTAAGCACTACGCTTAATTAATATTAATTAAGATTAATAAGATACTAATTAAAGCCTATAGTAGCATTAGAAAGGTTAAAAAGTACTATAGACCTTTACGCTAGGCTTACGAGATTATTATAGACTTAATTAGCGTAGAGATTATGCTAGAGTAATGTCTTTAGATAGCTATTAAAGCTATTAATAACTTAGCAGGCCCTAATAGACTAGTGCTAACCCTACTAGTCTTTAGAGCCTACCCACGCATAATAGATAAGTCGCCGCTAAGCATCTCTATTATTTAACGCGCTAAGGTAATTTAGAAGGCCACTAATAAGGTACGCCGCTACCTAGCCTTATGGCAGGTCTGCAATGCCCTTAACGCCCGGAACAGCCCTAACATATTACTAATACATTAGCTACCTTTATAGGCTAATATACGTGTATGGAGGGAGAAAGGTAGCTAGTATAGCCCTTATAAGCTAATCGCCACTAATAGGAGACCTACACTATCTAAATGCCCTATAGCCTAGCGAAATTCTAATCTATAGTAATAAAGCCCTACTATAAGGACCTATATACTATAGAGGGCTATAGGAGATAAAACCTTAAGTTATTAAGAAGACTATAAATAAGAGAGATTCTCTTACCTCTATAGGGGCAGAGGTAAGGGAAGGAGTGAAAGAAGGAGTAAAACTCCTAGTGCTAGTAAAGAGAAAGCAAGGAAGGCTAAGAAAAGCCCTTATAGTTTAATTCTCCCTTAACTAAGATATAGAAGGACCTAAGGATTATAAGGACTTTATAGTTATTAATAAAGATTAAGAGAAGGCATTAATTAGAGAGATTATAACCAGAGAATTGCTAATAGAAGCGTTCCTAATAGTAAAGGAAAAAGCTAACTAGGACCTTACCCTCTAACTCCGCTAAGAAGGGAAGATTATAACCCTAGGAAAGCCCTTTAAATAATTAGATTAAGCTAAGATTAACGCTCTATAAGCTTATAATATATTTAGATTTATAAAGTTTAATTAAGCAAAACACAGTGGCCATAGGATCTTTAACTCTCGTATAGTAAGAGAGATTAAAGGTAAAGGCATGGATTCGCTATACAAGAAGTCTTACCTTATTATATAAGGCCATAATAACAAGGAGAAGGAATTTATCCTAACGCAATCGCTAATAATCTAACGGGCAAGCTAATAGCTAATTATAGCTATTACTCCTTTACTAAAGCAAAAGGATTTACCTCTAGATTCGCAATATTACCTAAGCCTACGTTTAATCGTAAACAAAACTCATAAGGCTAATTATTATAAGATTGCTAGAACAGATCGCGCACCTCTTTCTAGAAGGCACTGTAATAGAGGTTATTAAGCCTCTTTATGGCATTACAGAGGCTAGAACTTACTGGTAGGCAATGTACTTCCGTTATCACAGGGATAACCTTAATATAATAACATTAATATATAATCCCTGCTTATTAATTACAGCTCTAAATAATAAAAACCTCTTTAGGATTATTAGAATGCAAATAGATAACACACTAGGTCTAAGTAATAATAACTTCTTTAATAAAGAAGAAAAAGAGCTCTAGAAGGCTAACTTTATAGCTAAAGAGAAGTAGTAACTATTAAACAGGAATCCCCTTACTTTTAATAGCTATATCCTAACCTAAAATACTAATAACTCACTAACCCTAACCTAGAAAGGCTAAAGTTAGAAGATTAAGGAAGTTAACCCTTAATCTCTAATAGCAAGGCAGGATTATATAGAACAATAAGCCTAAGGAAGTTACATTGCGACCGTCTGCTAACCAGAAGCTTTATACAATCTATTAATTACAGCTTAATACTAAGAACTAGCTACTGAAGATATTATATGCCTAAACAAACGCCTTAGATAGCAGATTAAGAATTAGCAATAAGGATTACGCTATATCCTACTAACCCTTAAAGAAGCAAAGCTCTTTATATTTATAGATAGATTGCTTACAAATAACAAGGATCTTAGCTTATAGATTAGGTATGTAATTGTAATTAGTAATGAGGCAAAGAGGGATAATAATACCTTTATTACGAAAGGGAATATTATTACATATAGTTTAATAAAGAGTAAGCAGGTTATGCGTAGCGCGCTTGCCTCTAAGCTATATAGCATGGTTTAAGGTGCTAATATCGCGTATGCGATATCTACGACCCTTAATTAGATTACAGACTGATTAAAAATGCCTTAGATCCCTATGATCCTTTATACTAACTTGTTCTTATTATATGAATGCCTTGTTAAGCTAGGCATAATAAAAGAGAAGAGGCTAATAATTAATATTATAGCCCTTTGCCAATTATACGAGAGGCGCGAGATCTACGAGGTCAGATAGATTAACGGTAATAATAACCTAGCTAATGCGATAATAAAGAGATCGCTAAATTAAGCGCTAATAACCTTAATTAATTTAAACGAATTAATAATCTATATGGAAGGCTAGGTTAAGAGACCTTTATAAGCGTTATGAGTATTATAGAAAGGGAATTAATAGAGGCAAAGGGAGGATTTATCGCGATTAGATTAATTAAATTAACCGATGCTAACTAGGCTAATTAGGGCTCCGGATTCCTATTAAGGGATCCACTTATATACACTTTCCTTTAATTTAATTTTTATTGCGTTTTTAGGCTCCTTTAGCCACGAGAAAAAGAGAGACTGCTAGTGTTGCTTCCTTTGGATTATTATCGGATTAGTCGTAGCCAAAGACCCCGCCAATTATGGGCCAAGTGGAGCCCTTAGAGGATGCACGCCTTGTGATTAGCAGCCCTTTTTCGCCACCCTCTCTTTGCTCCCACTTATGGGTTTCACCCACTTTCTAGCTAGCTAGATTCCTCTCTCTCTCTCTCTTCTCTTATCTGGATCATTAACTATCATAGACTTCAATAACAACGGTATTATTACCTGCGCAGGCACCTTAGTGTTCCAACAAGTGTATTAGTAATATTAAAGCAGTAGACTAAAGGGTACTTATATTACTAATATTATATAGTTCTAGAAGATTATAAAGTATATCCTAAAGCTATTTATATAGCTTTATAATTTAAATAGAACACTAGTAAGAAGTTAGTAGTAATTAAGAGGTAATCCCTTAAGGCTTAACTTACCCTAATATAAGTCTTATTATTTTAAGCGTAATAATAGTATTTTAGAGAATTACCTATAAAAAGCTAAATATTAGTAGTAATAGCAGTAAGCTAGTAGTGAGTTTATACTAGAGGAGTAACTATATTTAGTTAGAGCAAGCTTTCCCTTAGTAATATACTAAGGCTATTTATCTTTATTATTATCCCTTAGAGCTACATTCTAAATAGCTAACCACTAGGTATAATATATACATAGAATTTTTATTAAACTAGCTCTAAGTTAGTAATAAAAAAGCAATAAAGAAGTAGTAAACTTATATAGTCTTTAATAATTATAAGGTTCTCCTTATAGGATAGCTTAATAGTAAGATCTTTAATAGTAGTAGTATAAGACATAATAGCTTAAGCTATAATAGTTAGTAGTTAATATTATATAATAGTAATATTATAATAGCTATTATATTAGTAAGGGACTTATAAGTTAATAAGAGGCTTAAAGAAGAGAAAGAAAAGAGGGAAAAGAAGGAAGGAAATCACCCTTCTTATAGAAATTTAGGCGCCTTAGATTAATCTAAGCTACTCTAACTAGAATCTTCCGTGTATTATAACTAGTGTGTTCATAGAGATTACTATAATTTATAAGTTATTACTATAAGCTTACTACAAATTTATTAGGCTATTACTATAAGCTTAAAGAAAAACAGAAGGAGTAGGGTAATCTATGCCCTATAGAGTTAAGCTAATTAAAAAATCACGCTAACTAGTCTAGTTAGGAAGAATCTCTTAGGAAGAATAACCTATAGAGAGGAAGTTAAGAAGTAACTATAACCTAGCTTCTATTAGTAAGTAGTTACTATAAAAAGGCTAATATAGCCTAACGTTATTAATATTACTACATTGCTTTATAAAAATTACCATAGCAAGTAGTAACAAAGGAACTCTTACGCTATAACCTAACCCTAAGATAGCACCTTAATACAATTAAGGATAATTATAGTGAGAGGGGTATTATATTAGGAGCAGAATAGTAATAGTATCTATAAGGGTAGCGGCGGTATTAATAAGGGTGGAACCTAGTAGGGCACGGAGCTAAGGGCTAGCTACGGGCTAGTTATATAAGAGCTGCGGGCTATTTAAAGGGGCTTTCCATAAACGAAGGGAAAGGGCTAGAGATTAAACCTTTTAAGCACCTACCCTCGCTAGCAGATCAGTAGCTATGACACTTTAATCTAACCTTCACTCTGTTATTCACTCCCAAGCCAAAAGCCTTGACAAGAAGCTATAGTATACTTACTAAATGCTATCCTTAAAGTAAGATATTTCCTAGCTTAGTTTTAAACTATATATATAGTAATAATTAGGAAGCTAAGAAAAACCACTAAGGAGATAAGAAGGGCTAATATATAAAGACCTATCTTACTACTAAATATAGTAAAAAGATTATAGAAGTAGAAATTATAAGGTAGCTTATAGCCTTTACTAAGGCTAAGGGCCTTCTCCCTAAGCTATAAATAGGAAATAGGGTAAATAGGTTAATAAAAACTATAATTAAAGTCCTTATAGAATATATAAGAGAGGCCTAGGGTAAAGGTAATATTACCTTATTAGTATAAATAGATATCTTATTAGCTTTTAATAGAGTTAGCTACCTATACCTAATCTATATTTTAATTTAAATAGGTATACTATACTAGCTAATAGCTATAATATATAGCTTCCTTATAGATAGAATAAGCTAGCTTAGCTTTAATAATAAACTCTTAAGACCTTTCTAAATAAAGGTAAGAACCCTATAAGGCTTATCTCTCTTACTAATCCTTTTCTTACTTTACTTAGTAAAGCTTTATATATACCTCTAAGCTATCCTAGGTATAGTAGTAATAGGATTTATAAATAATATAAATATAGTAGTATTTAGAAAGAATACTATATAAACCTAGAAAAGGCTTAAAGCTATATAAAAAGTATATAAAAATAGGTAAAAAAAAGTAGGAGTAAAGTTTAACCTAGTAAAGACTAAACTTATATACTTTAGTAAAGTATACTAACCCTTATAGGCTAAAGTCTAACTTAGTATAAAAGAGATAGTGCCTATAGAGTTATATAGGTTCCTTAGAGTTTAGGTTAATAGGAAACTTAATTAAAGTGCTTATAAGAATATCCTAAAAGGTAAACTAGCCTAGTAATAACTTATACTCTCCTTACTAGTAGTATTAGCCTAAGGTTATAGCTTTAAAGATACCTAACTCCTATATATATAGGTAGTCTAGCCTATCCTTACCTATAGGGTAAGCACTTACTATACCCTAACTAAGAAAGGTAGAAAACTAAGAGAAGTAGTTAAAAGCTTTATAATAGACTTATTAACCTACCTCTAAATTATAGCTAGTATATTTAAGGCTATACCTATTACTTAACTAGAGGTTAAGACTTATATCCCTCCCTTAGATTTATACCTAAATAAGATAAAATAGAAGTTTAAAGAGAGAATTATAAAGAGTAGAATAGCTATAATAATCTAAGCTACTGCTAACTTAGTATAAATAGTATTATATTATAAATAAAGACCTCCCCTAGAAATAATAAGCTAGTAGTAAAATTATATAAGGAATAGAGATAATATTAGGATAAATAGTATAGTAAGGAAAGCCTAGGGTAGTATAGGCTTATAAGAGAACTAACTAAGGACTAATTACTAACTTATAACCTTAAGGAAATTTAAAGATTTTATATAGGCCTAGAAAAACATATCTTCTTAACTATAGTCTAACTATATATAGGAAAGATTAGTCTTAATAAGTTTCTTTTCTAAAGAGGCATCCCTAGGGTAAACTCACTACTATATAGCTATAGTAAAGTAGTTAAAGACTAATATTATATTATAGTTAACTACCCTAAATATAATTACTAATGCCTATAGTTACGCTAGCCTAGAGATATATAGGAGGTAAGGCTAGCCTTAAACTACTCCCTAAAGGTAAGAGCTATAGCTAAATAGTTCCTTAGTATAAAATAACTCTAATACTACTTATTAGCATAAGAACTAGTAGCTAATATACGTAGTAAAGAGAAGAAGCTAGAGCTAGGGCGCTTCTAGCGCGCTAGGACTAATAACTAGAATATAAATATAATAAACTACTAGAGAGAGGTATAAGATTATATAGTTTAGAGCTAGCGGCGGGCTAGCTATATTTATAACTCTAGAACTAATATTAGATTAATTTTAACTACTTAATACTAGGTATTATAAGCCTTGCTAGTCTACCCCTACCCCTTTACTAAGCTATAACTACCTAATTACTTACTCCTTCTCTAGGACTAGAATTACTCTCTTTATTACCTTAGCCTACTCCTTAGTAAGTAAGGCTATAGCTAGGAGATAGTTTATCTTTATAGTATAAGTATCTAAACACTATAGCTAAAAGATAACCTTATTATATTATTTCCCTTAGTACTAGACTAGCCTAGACTTATAGTAAAGGTATTATACTTCTTTTACTTTAATTACTAGTATAAAGCTTTTTATATAATCCTAATAATTAGCTAGGACCTAGAGAACTATTAGACCTAGACTAGACCTAATAGTAAACTAGTATAGTAACACTTATACTACCCCTAGTAACTATAGCTACCTAGACCTTTACTAGCTACTAGTGCTTATTTTATTGATTACTTAAGTTAGGCTAAGAATAGATTAGCACTAGACTAGGCTTAGAATAGGGTGCTAACTACCTTTAAATAACTATAGTTTTAGACCTAATAGTTAAAGTAAGTATTAGTAGCTAGTTCTATATAAAATAGTTAGCCTTACTCCTAAGCTAGAAGAGAATTAACTTACTAGTAATATTATAGTATTAGTGCCTAGGGTAGTTAATTAACTAAGATTTATAAGAGATATACTAGATCCTATAGGGATTCCTAACTATAGTAAATTAGCATTAGAGTAAAGGTAGGCTAGGGCTAAAGAGATTATACCTTTAAATCCTTAGCTATAGCTTACTTAAGCTACTTCTTAATTAAAGACTTTTAAGAATATTACTTATTTTTAGGGTTTTCCTAGGTAGATTAAAGCTAGATAAGCATAGAACATAGGAGTACTTATAGTAGCTAGCGCTATTTTATTAGATAACTTAATAGATTTATAGTAATATTAGTATTTAGGCTAATACTAGCCTAGGAGCGCTCTAAGTAGCTTTAAGGAAGAAAAGAACCTATAGGAAGTTTAATAAAAAGAGAAAAGAAGAAAGACCCTTTAGAGAGAAGGAACCTTTCTTATACTTATATAGGGGGCTAAATTATAGATATTAATAAAGAAAGAAGAATATAAGATAAAAATCTAGTTAAATAATACCTAAGAGACCTAGGCCTAGAAATAGCTAGGAATTAAACTAAATCTATACCCTTACTATAGAAGATAAATAGTACTAGGTGCTCTAACTTCCCTAGACTAATAAGCTAGACCTAGGCTAGAGAAGGCTAAAAAGTAAGGCTATAGAAAAGCTAGCTAAAAAGTAAAAGAGAAGTAAATTACTACTATAAAACTAAATCTAGTATACTATAAGATAGTATAAGAGGCCTAGAGTAGTACTAGAGCAAACCTAGGATAAAGCTAAGTAAGGCTTAAAACCTAGGATTTTCCTTCTTTCTTTCTTTTCTTTTCTTCTTATTAGGATAAGGCTAGTGTAAGCTAGTATTAAACACCTATAATAGGCTATATATAACGTAATGTAAGCCTAGTATAGGGCTAGCGTTAGCCTAAACATAGATATAAGGGGTTTTTCTTCCTATTTAAGGGTTTTCCTGTTAAACAAAGCAGTAGGAGTACTAGTACTAGCCCTACATAGAGCTAGCTAGCGTAATTAATATATACCTACTATTCTAATATCTCTCTTAGCACTTTAAAGTATTCTAAGTTCTTATAGTCTATAAGTATTATAAATAGCTTACTAATACTATATAGCTTTACTAACTAAGCCTTTAGGTATAATATAATTACTAATAGCTCCTTATTATATATAGTATAGTTCTATTAAGCTAGCTATAGTTAAGTAAAATAATAAGTAACTAGGTATAAGATACCTTTATTATTAAACTATAAGAGGTAATCCCCTAAAGCTATCCCTAAATAGTTAGCTTTTACTATAGTATTTATTAAGGTCTTATTATATTAGGATAGGATATAATATAAAGGCTATCTTTAGCGCTTTAAAGGCTATATTATATTTATCTATTTACTAAAATAGGATACCCTTCTTTATAAGTTTAATTAAAGGGCTTATAATTATTAAGAAGTATAGTATAAAGTCCTAATAAAAGTTAGTAAACCTAAGAAACCCTTATACTCCCTTAGCTCTCTTTAGCGCCTCTTAGTCCTAGATAGCTATAATCTTTTCCTTATCTAAGTAAATTTCTTTCTCTATATAAATAATAAACCCTAAGTACTTAACTTCCTTTATTATAAAAATATATTTCTTTATATCTAAGTTTAGCCTTACTTACTATAGCCTTAAGAGTACTACTTAGACCTTTTATATATAGTCTTTCTAAAACCCTTCTAAGTAAATAAGGATATTATTAAGATAAGTAATTATATAGTTCCCTAGGATTTTACTAAGTATACTATTAATATATCTCTAAAAGGTAGTAAGTATACTTACTAGGCTAAAGGGATATACTAGCTACTTAAATAACCTAAAACATATCTAAAAGGTAGTCTAGTATTCCTTACCCTTAGTAATATAGATATAGTAAAACACTACTAATATATCTAGCTTTATAAACTACTTTACCTCTAATAATAATTATAGTATTTCCTTTACTAAAGGTAAGGGGTAATAGTCTTATTCTATAATCTTATTAAGGGTATTGTTGGAACACCAAGGTGCCTGCGCAGGTAATAATACCGTTGTTATTGAAGTCTATGATAGTTGATGATAATCATCTAGGAAAGAGAAGAGAGAGAAGGAGAGGAATCTAGCTAGCTAAAAAGTGGGTGAAACCCGTAAGTAAGGCAAAGAGGGGGTGGCGAAAGGGGCAGCTAATCACAAGGCGTGCATCCTCTGAGGGCTCCACTTGGCCTATAATTAGCAAGGTCTTTGGCTATAACTAATCTAATAATGATCTAAAGGAAGTAATACTAGCAGTCTCTCTTTTTCTCGTGGCTAAAGGAGCCTAAAAACGCAATAAAAATCGAATCAAAGGAAAGTGTACATAAGTGGATCCCTTAATGGGAATCCGGAGCCCTAATTGGCCTGGTTAGCATTGGTTAATTCAATTAATCCAATTGCGACGAATCCTCCCTTTGCCTCCGTTAATTCCCTCTCCACAACGCTTACAACGCTTACAAAGGTCTCTTAACCTAGCCTTCTACACGGATTATTAATTTATTCGAATTAATTAAGGTTATTAGCGCTTAATTTAGCGATCCCTTTGTTATCGCATTAGCTAGGTTATTGTTACCGTTAATCTATCTGACCTTATAGATCTCGCGCCTCTTGTATAATTGGCAAAGGGCTATGATATTAATTATTAGCCTTTTCTCTTTTATTATGCCTAGCTTAATAAGGCATTTGTATAATAAGAATAAGTTAGTATAAAGGATTATAGGGATCTAAGGCATCTTTAATCAGTCTGTGATCTGATTAAGGGTTGTAGATATCGCGTACGTAATATTAGCACCTTAAACCATACTATATAGCTTAGAGGCAAGCGCGCTACGCGTAACCCACTTACTCTTTATTAAACTATATATAATAATATTCCCTTTTGTAATAAAGGTGTTATTATCCCTCTTTGCCTTGTTACTGATTACGATTACATACCTAATCTATAAGCTAAGATCCTTGTTATTTGTAAGCGATCTATTTACGAATACAAAGAGCTTCGCTTCTTTAAGGGTTAGTGGGATATAGCGTAATCCTTATTGCTAATTCTTAATCTGCTACTTAAGGCGTTTGTTTAGGTATATAATATCTTTAGTAGCTAGTTCTTAGTGTTAAGCTATAATTAATAAATTATATAAAGCTTCTAGTTAGCAGATAGTTATAATATAGCTTCCTTAGGCTTATTATTCTACATAATCCTACCTTGCTATTAGAGATTAAGGGTTAACTTCCTTAATCTTCTAACTTTAGCCTTTCTAGGTTAGGGTTAGTAAGTTATTAGCGTTTTAGGTTAGGATATAGCTATTAAAAGTAAGGGGATTCCTATTTAATAGTTGCTGCTTCTCTTTAGCTATAAAGTTAGCTTTCTAAAGCTCTTTTTTTCTTTATTAAAGAAGTTATTATTGCTTAGACCTAGCGTGTTATCTGTTTATATTCTAATAATCCTAAAGAGGTTTTTATTATTTAGAGCTATAATTAATAAGCAGGGATTATATATTAACATTATTATATTAAGATTATCCCTGTGATAACAGAAGTACGTTACCCACTAGTAAGTTCCAGCCTTTATAATACTGTAAAGAGGCTTAATAACCTCTATTACAGTGCCTTCTAGAAAGAGGTACGCAATCTATTCTAGTAATCTCATGATAATTAGCCTTGTGAGTTTTGTTTACGATTGAATGTAGGCTTAGGTGATATTGCGAATCTAGAGGCAAATCCCTTTTGCTTTAACAAAGGAGCGATCGCTATAATTAGCCGTTAGCTTGCCCATTAGATTATTAGCGATTGCGTTAGGATAAATTCCTTCTCCTTATTATTATAGCCTTATATAACAAGGCAAGACTTCTTATATAGCGAATCCGTGCCTTTACCTTTAATCTCTCTTACTATATAAGAGTTAAAGATCCTATAGCTACTATGCTTTATTTAATTAAACTTTATGAATCTAAATATATTACAAGCTTATAAAGCGTTAATCTTAGCTTAATCTAATTACTTAAAGGGCTTTCCTAGGGTTATAATCTTCCCTTCTTAGCGGAGTTAGAGGGCAAGGTCCTAGTTAGCTTTTTCCTTTACTATTAGGAACACTTCTATTAGTAATTCTCTGGTTATAATCTCTTTAATTAATGCCTCCTCTTAATCTTTATTAATAACTATAAAGTTATTATAGTCCTTAGGTCCTTCTATGCCTTAGTTAAGGGAGAATTAAACTATAAGGGCTTTTCTTAGCCTTTCTTACTTTCTCTTTACTAGCACTAGGAGTTCTACTCCTTCTTTTACTCCTTCCCTTGCCTTTGCCCCTATAGAGATAAGAGAATCTCTCTTATTTATAGTCTCCTTAATAACTTAAGGTTTTATCTCCTATAGCCCCTCTATAGTATATAGGTCCTTATAGTAAGGCTTTACTACTATAGATTAGAATTTCGCTAGGCTATAGGGCATTTAGATAGTGTAAGTCTCCCTATTAGTGGTAATTAGCTTATAAGGGCTATACTAGCTACCCTTCTCCCTTCACACACATATATTAGCCTATAGAGGTAGCTAATGTATTAGCAATGTATTAGGGCTGTTCTAGGCGTTAAGGGCATTGCGGACCTGCTATAAGGCTAGGTGGCGGTGTACCTTATTAGTAGCCTTCTAAATTACCTTAGCGTGTTAAATAATAAAGACGCTTAGCAATAACTTATCTATTATATATAGGTAGGCTTTAAAGACTAGTAGTATTAGCACTAGTCTATTAGGGCCTGCTAAGTTATTAATAGCTTTAATAGCTATCTAAAGATATTACTCTAGCGTAATCTCTGCGCTAATTAAGTCTATAATAATCTCATAAGCCTAGCGTAAAGGTCTATAGTACTTTTTAACCTTTCTAATGCTACTATAGGCTTTAATTAGTATCTTATTAATCTTAATTAACATTAACTAGGCGTAGTGCTTAAATTTAGTAGAGGAGAAGTTATTACTAGCATTATAGATAATCTAATCTAGTGGTCTAAGATAGGTATTAATCTAGCACTCTCTAATTACATCCTAGATATCTTAGGCCTTCTGCTTCTTAGGATTAAGGAAGCAGGCTGCTTAGAATAAAGTCGCTAAATTAATAACATAAAGGACTGGTTAGTTATTAATCTACGCGATATTAGCAATAATCTTATAGTTAAAGTTATGCTTGTCTTTAATTATGAATTTAAACCAGCTAGGAGCTTTTCCTTTTATCTAATAATAGTAGCAGACTTTAGTTAACTTCTTAATTGCCTAGCGTTTAACATTATAACTAGCCCGCTAAAGGATCTTTATAAGGCATTAAACGGAAGAATAACTAAAGCGATAATGTAGTTAATGGATTTCTCCTTCTAAGAGGTAGAAGGCAACCGTTTCTTTAGCCTCTAGTAGCTACTAAGGGTATCCCTATTATTACATAATAGGCATAGTCTTATTGCCTTAGATTAGCACGTTTATAAGGTTATTAATCTTAACTTATAGCTTATCTATATTAGTAATAGAAAAGAGGAAAGGAGTTACTATATTAAGGATATAGAATTTAAGTTCTCTAAGTTCTATAGGCACATAAAGCATGCCTTTTGCGGTTATAGATCTAGCACTGAATTTGACGAGTTATAGCTTATAGGGGATTATTTTTAACAAAGGCATTAATTATAATAAAGCCTTTGCTTATCCCTAACCTACTGTTAACTTACCTGCCGCCCTAGTGTTAGGCATAATCCCTCTAAAGACTTCTTTAGAATAGCGCTCTTTAGAGATATAGTAGGTTAATCCCTTATTAGATTGTTATTATTAATATAGTTCTTGCTTTAGGAAAGCGTGCTAAAAGGCTTAGTTATTAAGGGCAGTAAGAACGTTAGCATTTATAAGATTATAATTATCCTATAGCTCTAAGCAAAAGAATTATATAATGCTTAGATATACTACTAGCAATAGCTCTTTATTATCCTTATTACTATCTTTAGTCTTTATATAGGCTATAAGATATAGTTCCTATCCTTAGCTAAGGCCTTTATTAGGCTTATTATTATCTAGCCCTTTATAGGAGGCAAGAAACGCCTAGAATCTCTTCTCTAAAGGGGTGTATAATAGATCTTACTAGCAAACTAATAATCCCTCTCCTTTTAGCGTTCTTTATTAGAGTAATTAAAGGACTAATAGCTATTCTTACCACACACAAAGCAACGCTAAGGGCTATATCTTAGGCTCTTACTATAATAGCCTTCTTTGCCTTAAGGCTAATATCTGTATTAATAGTTAGTGAACATAGCCTTAGGAGAGCTCCCTTATAATTATAGGTATTAGGTAGCTCTCTTATTTAACTCTAAGATTATAATTGCCTTATAGAGGTCTCTAGCAAGACTCTTAAAGCCTAGGGAGTAGTTATACTCTACTATTTAGCATTTAGGCACACTAGCTATAGCATTTAACGTTTACTTGTAGAGCTTAGTATTTACTATATTAGAAGGATATAGGCCTTAATAGATCTTCTTAAGGGTAGCTAGTATAATTTTAAGGCACTTAAGCCTAGTTTTATTAGGGTTCTTAGTAATAGTGCTGCTTAGAGTTATATTACTCTATTCGTAGTAGTAGAATTATTAATTACTTTCTGTCTTAAAGCGTTAGTAAATATAGCTAATTATCTCTTTATATATAAGGTTTTAACTAAAGAGATAGTTAAGGTAGTATTACTTAGCATTATTAATTAAGATAATTAGGAGAGCCTTCTAATAATGCGTTTAAGGGAGGTTAATCCTATTACACTTATTCTTAAAGAGCATAACTTTTAGGGTAAGGAAATTATATAATTATCCGCTATAATAATCGCTATCTTTATATATCTTTATAAGTTCTAAGATCTTCTTTATAATCTAGTCTTTAGCAGAGAATTATTATATAGGTAGTAAGGTTTACTATAGATAGGGATCTTTAGGGTGAATTGCTTAATATAATAGGGTTTACCATAAAAGAGGCTCTCTTATAGGTTAAGGGGTTAATAGTACTATTAGGGTTAGGAAGGATAAGGTTCTAGGGTAAGCAAATAAGGGGTTAAGGAGGTTAATGTTTAGGGGTTAGAGGATTATGATCTCCCTTTAGGCCATAATAGCCTTGTTTCTTATTAGACTACCTCTTCTAGAGATGTTATAATTGCTAATCCTTAGCCTTGTCTTATAATAACACTATAGTCTTACAGAGAATTCCGTAGTTCTCTAATAAGGTCTCTGTTAGCTATTGTAAAGGTGTTCTTAGACTATCCTTTAAAGTCTTCTTAGAATGATTCCTAAAGGTTATTATCCCTTTAGTCTTAATGCTTGCTAAGGTTAATAAACCTTATAATATAGTTATTAAGCTTAGATAGCGTAGCGGAATTAGGGTTAACTATGATTTATTCTTTCTAATCTTTTATAAGGGCATAGGAAAGAGGTTATAGTTATGTTAGCAGTTCACTCTCTTAGGGTCTCTTAGGTGCTATTAAGATTTAGGATAGTTTCTTATTACTAGAGAATTAAGGCTTTTCTCTTAGTAATAGTCCGGGCGATTATATAGCTTCTGCAGTAGCTTAGGTCTTCCCTCTTATTGCTAGTCTAGCTTCCTAACTTATTATAAGTAATAGTTATTAACGTTAGGTTTAAAGCAAATTAATTTAATTATTTGGTTAGTTTTCTTTATAGTAGGTATAGGATTAGTCTCTCTATTAAAGATTAAGATAATAATAGAAGAAGTTAATCCCTAGGTTTATAATAAATGTAGAATTAGTCTCTTTATTAAAAGTGAAGATAATAATAGAAGAAGCTAATCCCTTAGAAGCCTAACGAGTCCGTAACCGGAATTTAAGTCTCTTCCTTTAGCACACTCTTATAGCCATGCCCCTATTCCTAAGGATCTAGATAATAGGAAAATGACTATAGTGTCTGCAGAAATGTCTCTTCTTATGATACCTAACTTATCTATGGTTGTGATTAACCACTGATCAGTGTTAGAACACCAAGGTGCCTACGCAGGTAATAATACCGTTATTATTGAAGTCTATAATAGTTAATAATAATTATCTAGGAAAGAGAAGAGAGAGAAGGAGAGGAATCTAGCTAGCCAAAAAGTGGGTGAAACCCGTAAGTGGGGCAAAGAGGGGTGGCGAAAAGGGGCAGCCAATCACAAGGCGTGCATCCCTCTAAGGGCTCCACTCGGCCCACAATTGGCGGGGTCTTTGGCCACGACTAATCCGATGATGATCCGAAGGAAGCAACAGGTATAGTAATCTATATAAAATTACTATTCTTCTCCTAGCTTCTTTACTAATAATATAAGGGCTATTACTAAAGAGAAGCTAGCTTATATTTATCTCTTATTTATAAGGTTAGTTACTTACTTTTAGATTTTAAGGAGATACTACTAGGGTATATTATATAATAAGGCCTATAGGAGTTCTAGTTTAAATCTATTTAGGTTACGCTTTAATTAAATATAGTGGTCTAATTATCCCTAGTGTAATAGTAAGGTATTTACCTTGCTTTCTAGGAAGAGGTCTATAAAGTCCTATAGTATACTTAGTAATAAGAATAATAGGTCCTATTCTATAACCTTAGGGGTTATGTCTATTTATAGAATTAATATAATTTCCTATAGGCTAGTAGCGTATAGTTAGATATATTCTTTCTGCTTCTTTATATACCTTATAATTCCTATAAAGATAGAGCCTAAGATAGATATTATTAGTTACTTAACCTTCCTATTAGTTAATGCCTAAACTTATAGGTTATTAGCTAATCCTATATAGAGTTAATAGCACACTATATCTAAGTTAATCTTATTCTATTCTATCTATAGTGTCTCTAAAATAAGCTACGTTATTAACCTAGGGATTATATAGGTAACTATAGGTATTTCCTATCTATCTAAATCCACTTAAAAACAAATAATATACGTAATATATAACCTCTTTTTATAACTCTCTTTTCCCCTTATTTTATACTAACTATAGTGTAAACTAATCTTTTCTTTAAGAGAGGGAGGTATTTTAACTAGAGTTTCTAGATAAGGTATTTGCTTATAGTAGCATAATAGTTATAGCCTATATTAATAAGAGTATTTATAAAGGTAGTCTTATTAATTAATATAGGAACTAGAAAAGGTATAGAGTCTATATTAGACTAGATCTATTTAAAGTCCTTATTAGTAATAACTATTTACTATAATGCCTCTCTATCTATTCTCTCTGCTACCCTAGTAAAATAACTTAATACTAGGGTTCTTCTTTTCTAATATATTTACCTTCTTCTCTTCTTTAGAGTTATCTTTCTTTTCCTTTATATTATATATATTAATAGCTACTTTTCCTTACTAATATTTTAGTAAAAGTAAAGGGTAGTTAGAAATAAAATACTTCCCTAAGCTATATTATAGGTATTTACCCTCCTTATAATATATATTATATATAGCCTAGCTAACCTACTTAGCTTGCTTACTACTAGCCTTATTACCTAGCTTTACCTTACGCTAAAATCCTAGTAACTTTCTATGTCCTTTTAGGCCTATTCTAGGTGTATTAATTATATATCTATTATAGGAGTGTCCTTATCCTAGGCAAGGGCCTTAGGCATATACGCTTACCTTTATATATAGTTCTTCTTCTCTAAATAATATAACTTAATATCTAATAAGATGCTTTAATAATAGGCTATTACCGCTAAGTAATCTATTTATAATATATCCTATCTAATGCTATAGTTCCTTATTTACTTATTAAGGGCTATGTATAGCTTAGCTAGCTTTATAGAGTCCTTCTAATCTAATCCCCTAGCTAGTGCTAATTTGTGCTTAAAATAAATATAAAAGTCACTAAATTACTTATTTAGGTATTATATAATCTAGTTAAGCTTTATAATTACTAGCTCCTATTAATAAGGGTTATTAAATATCTTAGTAAGGTAGTTTAAGAACTTTTATAGATTATAATATATTAAGTATTCTTTCTTTAAAAAGGAAGTAACTTATACCTAAATCTTTAGTAATAGGTTCTAGTAAATAAAGTACTATTAGTCCTACTAAGACCTAATAAACCCCTTATTTATATTTAGCTTATAAGATATTAGGTTTTATGATACTATAAATACGACCTTTGATACTTTTTCCGCACCGATCTAAAGGTCCGGAATCGCCTCTAAAATATAAACCACATCGATATTTAAACTCCTTACCTTTGTTTACCCCTCTTATAATATTACATCGCAATAGAGCTAGGGGCAGGTGTAAGGGCAAGATACTAATAGTAATTAACGCTAGAGAAAGAGGGCTAGCATAGAGCTACTACTACCTAAACGTAAGAATAGGGTAATTTAATGCCTATAGACATAAGGATAACCTAATAATAGATTAGATATAATTTAAGCACCTAGATAACACGAAATTCTATAATAAGATTACTAGCCTTATCCCTAGTAATAAAGTCTTATAAGTTTAGAGCATTATAAAGGCTATAGCCTACTAGGTAGTAAACTATATCCACGCTAAAATAAGAGCTATAAGTAATAATAATAATAATATTTATATTACTAAAGAAGCCCTTAAAGTAGCCTTTAAGGAGGCTATTAAGGAAAAGTAAAAGGAACTAATATACTAACTTAGGTAAGCGTTACTACTAGACTAGCACTAAGAAGGCTAAATAATAAAACCCTTCCCTTATAGATCCTAGGTAAATAATATAGAGAAGTACTTATTAAAGGTAATATAATCTAGGAAATACTCTAATCTTAAGGCACTAAAGATATAATAATAGTAGTAAATAGGGCTACTAGCTAAACTATAGCTATAGTAGCTAGAAGACTCCCTAGTAAAAACATAATTATTACCTTTAAAGGAAACACTACCTAATATAAAAAGACTAAAAATAGATTATAAAAGCATTTAGATTAGAAGTAGCCCTTTATTACTATATACTTAGCGTTATAGTTAAGGGATTCCTAATAAAGTATATATCTATTAAAAACCTAGTAGCTAAGATTAGAAAAGCGAATAAAGTAAATGTAATTAAGGTAACTATAAGGCACCCCTAAGTAAAAACGCATAGTATACTACCTTAATCCTAGGACTAGTAGAAGTAAAAGATACTAATAAGATATACTAAGATAGAATAGTCTTTAAAGTAAAGCTATTCTAAACTAAACTATATAATAAGACCTTATAACCCTAATAATACTATAACTATTTCTAAGCTAGCTATATTATAAAGTTTTATAAGGTAGCCCTAAGGTATAATAAGTATAAAGCTAGCTAATATAAAGGAGAAGAAATATTATACCTAATAATTAGTAAATAACTAAAGGAAAACTATATCTTATACTTTAGCTTATACCTAGTATAATTAAGAGATTACCCTATCCTAAAAAGAAGTAAAATATAGTAAAAGTAAGCTACCTAGAGTAACTATTATAATTTACTAGTAACTCCTTAGATAGAAGCCTAATACTACCCTATAAGAGAATTAGCATAGCTATAGAACCTATTATTATAGTAAGTAAAAAAGGAATACCTTATAAATATAAAGAGAAGCGTTAAATAGCCTAGAGTAAGGAGTATTATATAGTATATATCTTAGAATAGGGTAGGAATAGAACTAGTATAAGATAGTAAAGACTTACTACCTTCTTAATTAATATAGTAATATTATAAGTTCTTTTTAGAATATAAATAAGAAGGATAGCCTAATATATATAGCGCTCTAGCACTAAACTAATATAGATATAATAGTAATTTAAGAATAGGAATATATAAGATACCTATAGCCCCTAGCACTAGGCCTTACCTAATTTTAACTAGTATATTATAAAGGATAGAATATAGTATATATAAATAAGAAGCATAATATAGGGTTATAAATAGCCTAGGGAGAACCTAACTAGTTACTAGTAGAGATAAAAGGCATAAATATCTATTCCCTTTACTTAGAAGGATATATAGATAACTAGAATATACCTATTTATACTTTTAATATAAAAGAGCCCTATAGCTAAAGCGTTTTTATAGGAGACTTTAACTAAAAACACCCTCTCTAGGATAGCCTAGATAGAATAACTAGAGAAGTAGAGGAATTACTAGACCTTATAAGCTAGTAAAGGCTTAGCCTAGTAATGCCCTAAGGGAAACCTATAAGATAATATAGAGAAAATAGAGATAGCACTATAGATCTAGTATAGGTAACTCTAGATATCTAAGTCTACTATAATAGTATAAAAGACCTTATAGGTTCTAACTATATCCTATAGCTAATTAGTATCTTTACTAAGGAGTAAGAAGGCACTTTACTTACCCTTAAATATACCTAGACCTTAATAAATAGACTATAAGTAAAGGTAAAAGTAATAGTATAACTCTAAGTAGAAAATACACTAGACCTATAAGATAAGGAAGGAATTAATATATATATAATATAGCTTATTATAAATCTATAATAAATAGTAAAGTTAGTAGCCCTATAGAAGCGCTAAGGACTCCCTAGCCTAGAGGTATAGTAGTTAAGAAGAATAAAAAGGTAGTTACTAAAGCTAAATAAGCTAAGAGATAATAGAGGTACTAAAGGACTAAAGTAAACTAGTAAGCCTTCTCTAAGGTAAATAATAACTAGGAATAAATAGTTAGGGAAGAGAAAAGAAATATATAGAGAGAAGCCCTATAAAAAGCTAATATATAGGAAAAGGATAGAGGAGTTTAAAGACTAAAGAGATAGGCCTAGCTTTAGAGCTAGGCCCCCTAGAACTCCCTAGACTCCTAAACCTAGAAAGAACTAATAATAACCCTAACCTAGCTATTACTTATAAGGATAAGGTAAGCATACTTATATAAAGATTCTTCCCTAAACCTATAGTAAACCTCTCTTATATCCTAGACCTCTCCTTTCTAGAGCTAGATAATATACTAGTCCTAGATAAAGAATAGTTTAAAGTAAGGGATATTAGAAATATCCTATTAAATATAGCTAGCTAGAAAGCCCTAGGAGATAATAAACTCCTAGTAAGCCTTATTAAGGCCTATAATAAGCTAGCTAAAGAAGCTATAGTATGCTTACTAAACGCTATCCTTAAAGTAAGATATTTCCTAGCCTAGTTCTAAATTATATAAGTAGTAGTAATTAAAAAGCTAGGAAAAACCACTAAGGAGATAAGAAGGGCTAATATATAAAGACCTATCTTACTACTAAATATAGTAGAAAAGATTATAGAAGTAGTAATTATAAGGTAGCTTATAGCCTTTACTAAGGCTAAAGGCCTTCTCCCTAAGCTATAAATAGGAAATAGGGTAAATAGGTTAATAAAAACTATAATTAAAGTCCTTATAGAATGCGTAAAAGAGGCCTAGGGTAAAGGTAGTATTGCCTTACTAGCGTAGATAGATATCTTATTAGCTTTTAATAGAGTTAGCTACCTATACCTAATCTATGTTTTAATCTAAATAGGTATACTATACTAGCTAATAGCTATAATATATAGCTTCCTTATAGATAGAATAAGCTAGCTTAGCTTTAATAGTAAACTCTTAAGACCCTTTTAGATAAAGGTAAGAACTCTATAAGGCTTACCTCTTTTACTAATCCTCTTCTTACTTTACTTAGTAAAGCTTTATATATATCTCTAAGCTATCCTAGGTATAGTAGTAATAGGATTTATAAATAATATAAATATAGTAGTGTTTAGAAAAACACTTTATAAACCTAGAAAAGGCTTAAAGCTATATATATATATATTATTTACGCTAGCTAGCTCTATGTAAGGCTAGTACTAGTACTCCTGCTGCTTCGTCAAAAGGAAAACCCTTAAATAGGAAGAAAAACCCCTTATATCTATATTTAGGCTAACGCTAACTCTGCAGTAGGCCTGCGTTACATTGTGTGTGGCCTATTATAGGTATTTATTACTAGCTTACGCTAGCCTTATCCTAATAAGAAGAAAGGAAAAGAAAGAAAGAAGGAAAATCCTAGGTTCTAAGCCTTACCTAGCTCTATCCTAGGTCTACTCTAGCACTGCTTTAGGCCTCTTATACTATCTTATAGTATGCTAGATTTAGTTTTATAGTAGTAATTCACTTCTCTTTTACTTTTTAGCTAGCTTTTCTATAGCCTTACTTTTTAGCCTTCTCTAGCCTAGGTCTAGCTTATTAGTCTAGGGAAGTTAAAGCACCTAATGTTATTTATTTTCTATAGTAAGGGTATAGGTTTAGTTTAATTCCTAGCTATTTCTAGGCCTAGGTCTCCTAGGCATTATCTAACTAGATTTTTATCTTATATTCTTCTTTCTTTATTAATATTTATAATTTAGCTCCCCCTTCCTTATATAAGTATAAGAAAGGTTCCTCCCCCTAAAGGGTCTTTCTTCTTTCCTCTTTTTTATTAAACTTCCTATAGGTTCTTTTCTTCCTTAGAACTACCTAAGGCGCTCCTAGGCTAGTGTTAGCCTAAATACTAATATTACTATAGATTTATTAAGTTATCTAATAAAATAGCGCTAGCTACTATAAGTACTCTTATATTCTATACTTATCTAGCTTTAATCCGCCTAGGAAAACTCTAAAAATAAGTAATATCCTTAAAAGTCTTTAACTAAGAAGTAGCTTAAGTAAGCTATAGCTAAGGATTTAAAGGTATAACCCCTCTAGCCCTAGCCTACCTCTATTCTAATGCTAATTTATTATAGTTAAGGGATCCCTATAGGATCTAATATATCTCTTATAAATCTTAATTAATTAACTACCCTAGGCACTAATGCTATAATATTACTAGTAAGTTAGGTCTATCCTAGCTTAGGAGTAAGGCTAACTATTTTATATAGGGCTAGCTACTAATGCCTATTTTAACTACTAGGTTTATAACTATAGATATTTAAAGGTAGTTAGTGCCTTTATTCTAGGCTAGATCTAGTGCTAATTTACTCTTAGCCTAACTTAAGTAGTTAATAAAATAAGCACTAGTAGCTAGTAGAAGTTTAGGTAGCTATATTTACTAGGGGTAATATAAGTACTACTATTCTAGTTTACTATTAAGTCTAGTCTAGGTCTAATAGTTCTATAAGTCCTAGATAACTATTAGGATTATATAAAGAAGCTTTATACTAGTAATTAAAGTAAGAAAAAGCATAGTGCCTTTACTATAGGTTTAGGCTAGTCTAGTGCTAGAGGAGAATAATATAATAAGGTTATCTTTTAGCTATAATATCTAGACGCTTATGTAATAGAGATAAACTATCTCCTAGCTACTGCCCTACTTACTAAGGGGTAGGCTAAGGTAATAGAGAGAGTAATTCTAGTCTTAGAGAAGGAGTAATTAATTAGGTAATTATAGCTTAGTAAAGGGGTAGAGGCAAACTAGTAGGGTTTATAATACCTAGCGTTATATATTTAAAATTAATCTAATAATAGTTCTAGAATTATAATTCTATAGCTAGCCTATTGCTAGCTCTAAACTATATAATCTTATATCTTTCCCTAGTTATCTTCTATATCTATATCCTAGCTATTAGTTCTAGCGCGTTAGAAATGCCCTAGCTTTAGCTCCTTCTCTTTACTATATATATTAGCTACTAGTTCTTATGCTAATATATAGTATTAGAGTTATTTTATGCTAAGGAACTATTTAGCTATAGCTTTTACCTTAGGGGGTAGTTTAGGGCTAGCCTTACCTCCTATATATCTCTAGGCTAGCGCGATTAAGAGCGTTAGTAATTATATTTAGGGTAGTTAACTATAATATAATATTAGTCTTTAACTACTTTACTATAGCTATATAGTAGTAAGTTTACCCTAGGGATACCTCTCTAGAAGAGAAACTTATTAAGACTAATCTTTCCTATATATAATTAGACTATAGTTAAGGAGATATGTTTTTCTAGGCCTATATAAAATCTTTAGATTTCCTTTAGGTTATAGGTTAGTAATTAGTCCTTAGTTAGTTCTCTTATAAGCCTATGCTACCCTAGACATTCCTTACTATACTATTTATCCTAGTGTTATCTCTATTCCTTATATAGTTCTGCTACTAGCTTATTACTCCTAGGGAGAGGTCTTTATCTATAATATAATACTAACTATACTAAGTTAGTAGTGGTCTAGATTATTATAGCTATTTTACTCTTTATAATTCTCTCTTTAAACTTCTATTTTATCTTATTTAGGTATAGATCTAGGGGGATATAAGTCTTAACCTTTAGTTAGGTAATAGGTATAGCCTTAAACGCACTAGCTATAATTCTAAGGTAGGTTAATTAGTCTATTATAAAGCTTTTAACTACTCCTCTTAGTTTTCTACCCTTCTTAGTTAGGGTATAGTAAGCACTTACCCTATAGGTAAGGATAGGCTAGACTACCTATATATATAGGAGTTAAGTATCTCTAAAGCTATAACCCTAGGCTAATACTACTAGTAAGGAGAGTGTAAGCTACTACTAGGCTAGTTTACCTTTTAGGATATTCTTATAAGCACTCTAATTAAGTTTCCTATTAACCTAAACTCTAAGGAACTTATATAACTCTATAAGCGCTATCTCCTCTATACTAAGTTATACCCTAGCCTATAGGGATTAGTATGCTTTACTAAAGTATATAAGTTTAGTCTTTACTAGGTTAAACTTTACTCTTACTTTCTTTACCTATTTTTATATACTTTTAATATAGCTTTAAGCCTTTTCTAGGTTTATATAGTGTTTTTCTAAATACTACTATATTTATATTATTTATAAATTCTATTACTACTATATCTAGGATAGCTTAGAGGTATATATAAAGCTTTACTAAGTAAAGTAAGAAAAGGATTAGTAAGAGAGGTAAGCCTTATAGGGTGCTTACCTTTATCTAAAAGGGTCTTAAGAGTTTACTATTAAAGCTAAGCTAGCTTATTCTATCTATAAAGGAAGCTATATATTATAGCTATTAGCTAGTATAGTATACCTATTTAGATTAAAACGTAAATTAGATATAGGTAGCTAACTCTATTAAATATGGATAAGATATCTATCTATGCTAATAAGGCAATGCTACCTTTACCCTAAGCCTCTCTTATATATTCTATAAGTACTCTAATTATAGTTTTTATTAATCTATTTACCTTATTTTCTATTTATAGCTTAGGGAGAAGGCCCTTAGCCTTAGTAAAGGCTATAAGCTACCTTATAATTACTACTTCTATAATCTTTCCTACTATATTTAGTAATAAGATAGGTCTTTATATATTAGCCCTTCTTATCTCCTTAGTGGTTTTTCCTAGCTTCCTAATTACTACTATCTATATAGTTTAGAACTAGGCTAGGAAATATCCTACTTTAAGGATAGTGTTTAGTAAGTATACTATAGCTTCTTTAGCTAGCTTATTATAAGCCTTAATAAGGCCTGCTAGGAGTTTATTATCTCCTAGGGCTTTCTAGCTAGCTATATCTAATAGGATATTTCTAATATCTCTTACTCTAAACTATTCTTTATCTAGGACTAGTATATTATTAAGCTCTAGGAAGGAGAGGTCTAGGATATAGAAAAGGTTTACTATAGGTTTAAGGAAGAACCTTTATATAAGTATACTTACCTTATCCTTATAGGTAGTAGCTAGGTTAGGGTTATTATTAGTTCTTTCTAGGTCTAGGAGTCTAGGGAGCTCTAGGGAGGCCTAGCTTTAAAGCTAGGCCTATCTCTCTAGTCTTTAAACTCCTCTATCCTTTTCCTATATATTAGCTTTTTATAGGGCTTCTCTTTATATATTCCTTTTCTCTTCCCTAACTATTTATTCCTAGTTATTATTTACCTTAGAGAAGGCTTACTAGTTTACTTTAGTCTTTTAGCACCTTTATTATCTCTTAGCTTATTTAGCTTTAGTAACTACCTCTTTTATTCTCCTTAATTACTATGCCTTTAGGCTAGGAGTCCTTAGCGCTTCTATAGGGCTACTAATTCTACTATCTATTAGAGGTTTATAATAAGCTATATTATATATATATTAATTCCTTTCTTATCTTTTAGGTCTAGTGTATTTTTACTTAGAGTTATACTACTACTTTTGCCTTTACCTATAGTCTATTTATTATAGTCTAGGTATATTTAAAGGTAAGTAAGGCGCTTTCTTACTCCTTAGTAAAGATGCTAATTAGCTATAGAATATAGTTAAAGCCTATAAGGTTTTCTATACTATTATAGTAGACTTAGATATCTAGAGTTACCTATACTAGATCTATAGTGCTATCTTTATCTTCTCTATATTATCTTATAGGTTTCCCTTAGGGCATTACTAAACTAAGCCTTTACTAGCTTATAAGGTCTAGTAGTTCCTTTACTTCTCTAGTTATTCTATCTAGGCTATCCTAGAGGGAGTGTTTTTAGTTAAAGTCTCCTATAATAATACTTTAGCTATAAGGCTCTTTTATGTTAAAAGTGTAAATAGGTATATTCTAGTTATCTATGTATCCTTCTAAGTAAAGAGAGTAAATATTTATGCCTTTTATCTCTACTAGTAACTAGTTAGGTCCTCCCTAGGCTATTTATAACCTTATATTATGCTTCTTATTTATATATACTATATTTTATCCTTTATAGTATACTAGTTAGAATTAGGCAAGGCTTAGTGCTAGGGGCTATAGGTATCTTATATATTCCTACTCTTAAATTACTATTATATCTATATTAGTTTAGTGTTAGAGCGCTATGTATATTAGGCTATCCTTCTTATTTATATTCTAAAGAGAACTTATAATATTACTATATTAATTAAAGGCCTAACTACAGCGAATTAGCATCGGAACAGAGGCGGGCTAGGGCCGGAGGGGTTATACCTTTAAATCCTTGGCCATAGCCCGCTCGAGCTGCTTCTTAGTCAAAGACTTTCAAGGATATCGCTCGTTTTTAGAGTTTTCCTAGGCGGATTAGAGCTAGATAAGCATAGAACGTAAGAGTACTTATAGTAGCCAGCGCTATTTTATTAGATAACTTAATAGATCTGCAGTAACATTAGTATTTAGGCTAATACTAGCCTAGGAGTGCCTTAGGTAGCTCTAAGGAAGAAAAGAACCTATAGGAAGTTTAATAAAAAAGAGAAAAGAAGGAAGACCCCTTTAGGGGAGGAACCCTTCTTATACTTATATAGGGGGCTAAATTATAGATATTAATAAAGAAAGAAAAACACAAGATAAGAATCTAGTTAGTTAATGCCTAAGAGACCTAGGCCTAGAAATAGCTAGGAATTAAACTAAACCTATACCCCTACCACAGAAGACAAATAATATTAGGTACTCTAACTTCCCTAGACTAATAAGCTAGACCTAGGCTAGAGAAGGCTAAAAAGTAAGGCTATAGAAAAGCTAGCTAAAAAGTGAAAGAGAAGTAAATTACCACTATAAAACCAAATCTAGCACGCTATAAGATAGTATAAGAGGCCTAGAGTAGTGCTAGAGTAGACCTAGGATAGAGCTAGGTAGGGCTTAGAACCTAGGATTTTCCTTTTTCTTTCTTATCTTTTCTTCTTATTAGGATAAGGCTAGCGTAAGCTAGTAATAAATACCTATAATAGGCTATAAATAACGTAACGCAGGCCTAGTGTAGGGTTAGTGTTAGCCTAAACATAGATATAAGGGTTTTTCTTCCTATTTAAGGGTTTTCCTTTTGACAAAGCAGCAGGAGTACTAGTACTAGCCCTACATAGAGCTAGCTAGCGTAAATAATATATATATATTAATTAAAGGGGTAATAGGTCTTTACTATCTTATACTAGTTCTATTCTAGCTTTATTCTAAGATATATATTATATAATGCTCCTTACCCTAGGCTATTTAGCACTTCTCTTTATATTTATAAGGCATTCCCTTTTTTACTTACTATAATAATAGGTTTTATAGCTATGCTAGTTCTCTCTTAGGGTAGTATTAGGCTTTTATCTAGGGAGTTACTAGTAAATTATAATAGTTACTCTAGGTAGCTTGCTTTTACTATATTTTACTTCTCTTTTAGGATAGAATAGTCCTTTAATTACGCTAGGTATAAGCTAGAGTATAAGATATAGTTTTCCTTTAGTTATTTACTAATTATTAGGTATAATATTTCTTCTTCTTTATATTAGCTAGCTCTATACCTATTATACCTTAGGGCTACCTTATAAAACTTTATAATATAGCTAGTTTAAAAGTAGTTATAGTATTATTAGGGTTATAGGGTTTTATTATATAGTTTAGTTTAGAATAGCTTTACTTTAAAGACTATTCTATCTTAGTATATCTTATTAGTATTTTCTACTTCTACTAGCCTTAGGATTAGGGTAGTATATTATATATTTTTACTTAGGAGTGCCTTATAGTTACCTTAATTACATTTACTTTATTTACTTTTCTAATCTTAGCTATAAGGCTTTTAATAAATATATACTTTATTAGGAATCCCTTAACTATAACGCTAAGTATATAGTAGTAAAGGGCTACTTCTAGTCTAAATGCTTTAGTAATCTATTTTTAGTCTTCTTTATATTAGGTAGTATTTCCTTTAAAGGTAATAATTATATCTTTACTAGGGAGTCTTTTAGCTACTATAGCTATAGTTTAGCTAGTAGCTTTATTTACTATAGTTATTATATCTTTAGTGCCTTAGGATTAGAGTATTTCCTAGATTATATTACCTTTAATAAGTACTTCTCTATATTATTTACCTAGGACCTATAAGGGAGGGTTTTATTATTTAGCCTTCTTAGTGCTAGTCTAGCTATAATGCTTACCTAAGTTAGTATATTAGTTCCTTTTACTTCTTCCCTAATAGCCTTCTTAAGGGCTACTTTAAGAGCTTCTTTAGTAGTGTAAATATTATTATTATTATTATTATTATTATTATTTATAGCTCTTATTTTAGCGTAAGCGCGGTTTACTACCTAGTAGGCTATAGCCTTTATAATACTCTAAACTTAGGAGACTTTATTGCTAGGGATAAGGCTAGTAATCTTATTATAGAATTTCGTGTTATCTAGATATTCGAATTATATCTAGTCTATTATTAGGTTATCCTTGCGTCTATAGGCATTAAATTGCCCTAGTCCTATGTTTAGGTAGTGATAGCTCTATACTAGCCCCTTTCTCTAGCGTTAATTACTATTAGTATCTTACCCTATGCCTGCCTCTAGCTCTATTATGATGTAATATTGTAGGAGGGGTAAACAAAGGTAAGGAATTCGAATATTGATGTGGTTTGTATTTTAGAGGCGATTCCGGACCTTTAGATCGGTGCGGAAAAAGTATCAAAGGTTGCTTAAAGCTATATAGAAAGTATATAAAAATAGGTAAAAGAAATAAGAGTAAAGTTTAACCTAGTAAAGACTAAACTTATATACTTTAGTAAAGTATACTAACCCCTATAGGCTAGGGTTAGACTTAGTGTAAAGGAGATAGCGCTTATAGAGTTATATAGGTTCCTTAAAGTCTAGGTTAATAGGAAACTTAATTAGAGTGCCTATAAGAATATCCTAAAAGGCAAACTAGCCTAGTAGTAACTTACACTCTCCTTACTAGTAGCCTTAGCCTAGGGTTATAGCTTTAGAGATACCTAACTCCTATATATATAGGTAGTTTAGCCTATCCTTACCTATAGGGTAAGCGCTTACTATACCCTAACTAAAAGGGTAGAAAACTAAGAGAAGTAGTTAAAAGCTTTATAATAGACTAATTAACCTATTTTTAAATTATAGCTAGTGTGTTTAAGGCTATACCTATTACCTAACTAAAGGTTAAGACTTATATCCCTCCCTAGATCTATACCTAAATAAGATAAAATAAAAGTTTAAAGAGAGAATTATAGAGAGTAAAATAGCTATAATAATCTAAGCCACTACTAATTTAGTATAAATAGTATTACGCTATAGATAGAGACCCCCTAGGAGTAATAAGCTAGAGGTAGAACTATATAAGGAATAGAAATAATATTAGGATAAATAGTATAGTAAAGAACGCCTAGGGTAGCATAGGCTTATAAGGGAACTAACTAAGGACTAACTACTAACTTATAATCTAAAGGAAATCTAAAGATTTTATATAGGCCTAGAAAAATATATCTCCTTAACTATAATCTAATTATATATAGAAAAGATTAGTCTTAATAAGTTCCTCTTCTAGAGAGGTATCCCTAGGGTAAACTTACTACTATATAGCTATAGTAAAGTAGTTAAAGACAAATATTATATTATAGTTAACTACCCTAAATATAATTACTAACGCTCTTAATTACACTAGCCTAAAGACATATAGGAGGTAAGGCTAGCCCTAAACTACCCTCTAAAGGCAAGAGCTATAGCTAAATAGTTCCTTAGCATAAAATAACTCTAATACTACTTATTAGCATAAGAACTAGTAGCTAATATATATAGTAAAGAGAAGGAGCTAAAGCTAGGGCGCTTCTAACACGCTAGGACTAATAACTAGGATATAGATATAGTGTCAAGGCTTTTGGCTTGGGAGTGAATAACAGAGTGAAGGTTAGATTGAAGTGTCATAGCTATTAATCTGCTAGCTAGGGGTAGGTGCTTAAAAGGTTTAATCTCTAGCCCTTTCCCTTTGTTTATAGGAAAGCCCCTTTAAATAGCCTATAGCTCTTACGTAACTAGCCCATAGCTAGCCCTTAGCTCCGTGCCCCACTAGGTTCTACCCTTATTAATACTATTACCACCCTTATAGATACTATTGCTATTCTACTCCTAATATAATACCCCTCTTACTATAATTATCCTTAATTATATTAAGGTGCTATCTTAGGGTTATTAAGAGTTTCTTTATTACTACTTGCTATAGTGATTTTTTATAAAGTAATATAGTGATATTAATAACATTAGGCTATATTAGCCTTTTTATAGTAACTGCTTACTAATAGAAGCTAGTTATAGTTACTACTATAAGAGTTTCTCTCTATAGAGATTCTTCCTAACTAGACTAGTTAGCGTGATTTTTAATTAGCTTAACTCTATAAGGCATAGATTACCCTACTCCTTCTGTTTTTCTTTAAGCTTATAGTAATAGCCTAATTAATTTATAGTAAGCTTATAGTAATAACTTATAAATTATAGTAATCTCTATAAACACACTAGTTATAATATATAGAAGATTCTAGTTAGAGTAGCTTAGATTAATCTAAGGCACCTAAATTCCTATAAGAAGAGGTAATTCCCTTCCTTCTTTTCTCTCTTTTCTTTCTTTTCTTTAAGCCTCTTATTAACTTATAAGTCCCTTACTAATATAATAGCTACTATAACGCTACTATTATATAATATTAACTACTAACTATTATAGCTTAAGCTATTATATCTTATACTACTACTATTAAAGATCCTACTATTAAGCTATCCTATAAGGGAGAACCTTATAATTATTAAAGACTATATAAGTTTACTACTTCTTTATTACTTTTTATTACTAACTTAGAGCTAGTTTAATAAAATTCTATACATATATTATACCTAGTAGTTAGCTATTTAGAACGTGGCTTTAAGGGATAATAATAAAGATAAATAGCCTTAGTATATTACTAAGGAAAGCCTACTCTAACTAAATATAGTTACTCCTCTAGTATAAAGTTACTACTAGCTTACTACTATTACTACTAATATTTAGCTTTTATAGGTAATTCTCTAAAATGCTATTATTACACTTAAAATAATAAGACTTATATTAGGGTAACTTAAGCCTTAAGGGATTACCTTTTAATTACTACTAACTCCTTACTAGTGTTCTATTTAAATTATAAAGCTATATAAATAGCTTTAGGATATACTTTATAATCTTCTAGAACTATACTATATTAGTAATATAAGTACCCTTTAGTCTACTGCTTTAATATTACTAATATGCTACTAGGAGTTTATATAAGCTAAGAAAAACTTTATAATACTCTTTTAGCCTTAAAAATACTAATAAATATAGGTAAGCTTATTACATATGTCTTATAGCTAAGGCTTCTTAAGAAGCAAAGTATAATAAATATACTACTTTCTTATAGCTAATTAATATTATTAATCTAGAAACCTAGATTAAAATTACTAATTATCTTTAATTTATAGCCACTTATAGCCCTATAGTTAGTGCTATTAGCTTTACTACTTATTCTTTACTAACTTACTACTAGTTTACTACTGCTTAAGCTACTCTTCCTATGTGTGTTAGACCTTTAGAACTCCCTAAGGAATTATAAGTTTAAGCCTTTAGTAATAATAAGTCTAAGGCTAATAAAGTTAGAAATCATGCTAAAAATATATCTAAATATATCTCTAAAGTCTAGCTATTAGATAGCTATAAGTCTATGCTAAGTTTTTGCTTTAAATATAAGATTTGTTTAGTAGTCTAAATTATTATTAAGTAAATTATTCCCTAATTAAATCATTATAATCTAATAATTATTTTAAATTATAGTTAAGAGTTAATTAAGTAGCTAAGAAGTTAAGATTTAGCTACTTAGTTACTACTTATAGTCTTTAATAACCTCTTTTATTATAAAGTCTCTCTATAGTACCTAAGAATTCTTAGAATTATTATAATTCTTCTATTTTACTAAATATTTACGCTGTTTGCTATTATATTTATAAGCGATAATTTATTTAACTTTAAATTCCTCTTAATCCTCTTTAATATTATCTTATAGTAAGGTTATTTTAACTATATTACTTAGATTTCCTCTAAAAGGTTCTAAGCTTATAATATTAAAAACATTATATAAGCGCGTTCCTTTAGGTAACTTTAATTAATAAGCTAAACCATAATAGCTAACTTCTTTTTAATCTTATATAGTCCTAAGTACTTTATAGCTAGCTTTTAGCTAAGGCATTATAGATTAATATTCTTAGTTAAGAGTAAGATATAATTACCTATATATATATTATTTACGCTAGCTAGCTCTATGTAGGGCTAGTACTAGTACTCCTGCTGCTTTGTTAAAAGGAAAACCCTTAAATAGGAAGAAAAACCCCTTATATCTATGTTTAGGCTAACGCTAACCCTTTACTAGGCCTGCGTTACGTTATATATAGCCTATTATAGGTGTTTATTACTAGCTTACGCTAGCCTTATCCTAATAAGAAGAAAAGAAAAGAAAGAAAAACGGAAAATCCTAGGTTCTAAGCCCTGCCTAGCTCTATCCTAGGTCTACTCTAGCACTGCTCTAGGCCTATTATATTATCTTATAGCATGCTAGATTTGGTTTTATAGTAGTAGTTTACTTCTCTTTTACTTTTTAGCTAGCTCTTCTATAGCCTTACTTTTTAGCCTTCTCTAGCCTAGGTTTAGCTTATTAGTCTAGGGAAGTTAGAGCACTAAATATTATTTATCTTCTATAGTAAGGGTATAGGTTTAGTTTAATTCCTAGCTATTTCTAGGCCTAGGTCTCTTAGGCATTAACTAACTAGATTTTTGTCTTATATTCTTCTTTCTTTATTAATATCTATAATTTAGCCCCCTCCCCTATATAAGTATAAGAAGGGTTCCTCCCCCTAGAGAGGTCTTCCTTCTTTTCTCTTTTTATTTAACTTCCTATAGGTTCTTTTCTTCCTTAGAGCTACCTAAGGCGCTCCTAGGCTAGTATTAGCCTAAATACTAACATTACTATAAATCTATTAAGTTATCTAATAAAATAGCGCTAGCTACTATAAGTACTCTTACATTCTATACTTATCTAGCTCTAATCTACCTAGGAAAACTCTAAAAATAAGTAATATCCTTAAAAGTCTTTAACTAAGAAGTAGCTTAAGTAAGCTATAGCTAAGGATTTAAAGGTATAACCCCTCTAGCCCTAGCCTACCTTTATTCTAATACTAATTTGCTATAGTTAGGGGATCCCTATAGGATCTAATATATCTCTTATAAATCTTAATTAATTAACTACCCTAGGCACTAGTGCTATAATATTGCTAGTAAGTTAGGTCTATCCTAGCTTAGAAGTAAGGCTAACTGTTTTATATAGGGCTAGCTACTAATACTTATTTTAACTATTAGGTCTATAACTATAAATATTTAAAGGTAGTTAGCGCCCCTATTCTAGGCTAGATCTAGTGCTAATTTACTCTTAGCCTAACTTAAGTAGTTAATAAAATAAGCACTAGTAGCTAGTAGAAGTTTAGGTAGCTATAGTTACTAGGGGTAGTATAAGTACTACTATTCTAGTTTAATATTAAGTCTAGTCTAGGTCTAATAGTTCTATAGGTCCTAGATAACTATTAGAATTATATAAAGAAGCTTTATACTAGTAATTAAAGTAAGAAAAAGCATAGCGCCTTAGCTATAGGCCTAGGCTAGTCTAGCGCTAGTAGAGAATAATATAATAAGGTTATCTTTTAGCTATAATGCCTAGACGCTTACGCTACGGAGATAAACCATCTCCTAGCTATAGCCCTACCTACTAAGGGATAGGCTAAGGTAATAAAGGGAGTGATTCTAGTCCTAGAGAAGGAGTAATTAGTTAGGTAAATATAGCTTAGTAAAGGAGCGGAGGTAGACTAGTAGGGCTTATAATACCTAGTGTTATATATTTAAAATTAATCTAATAATAGTTCTAGAATTAT
Organism: Epichloe gansuensis; assembly: GCA_023658505.1. NCBI lineage: Eukaryota > Fungi > Ascomycota > Sordariomycetes > Hypocreales > Clavicipitaceae > Epichloe > Epichloe gansuensis. The sequence goes on from CP098283.1 coordinate 992,285, forward strand.
AATTCTTTAGCTAGCCTATTGCTAGCTCTAAACTATATAATCTTATATCTCTCCTAGTTATTTACTATATCTATATCTTAGCTATTAGTCCTAGCACGCTAGAAGCGCCCTAGCTCTAGCTCCTTCTCTTTACTATATATACTAGCTACTAGTTCTTATGCTAATAAGTAATATTAAAGTTATTTTATACTAAGGAACTATTTAGCTATTACTCTTACCTTTAGGGGGTAGTTTAGGCTAGCCTTACCTCCTATATATCTCTAGGCTAGCGCGTTTAGGGGTATTAGTAATTATATTTAGGGTAGTTTACTATAATATAATATTAGTCCTTAACTACTTTACTATAGCTATATAGCAGTGAGTTTACCCTAGGAATGCCTCTTTAGAAGAGGAACTTATTAAGACTAATCTTTCCTATATATAGTTAGACTATAGTTAAGGAGATATGCTTTTCTAGGCCTATATAGAATCTTTAGATTTCCTTTAGGTTATAAGTTAGTGGTTAATCCTTAGTTAGCTCTCTTATAAGTCTATGCTATCCTAGGCATTCCTTACTATACTATTTATTCTAGTATTATCTCTATTCCTTATATAGTTCCGCTACTAGTTTATTACTCCTAGGGGGTCTCTATCTATAGTATAATACTAACTATACTAAGTTAGTAATAGTTTAGATTATTATAGCTATTCTACTCTTTATAATTCTCTCTTTAAACTTCTGTTTTATCTTATTTAGGTATAGATCTAGGGAGGATATAAGTCTTAACCTTTAGTTAGGTAATAGGTATAGCCTTAAATACACTAGCTATAATTTAGAGATAGGCTAATTAGTCTATTATAAAGCTTTTAACTACTTCTCTTAGCTTTTTACCTTTCTTAGTTAGGGTATAGTAAGCGCTTGCCTTATAGGTAAGGATAGGCTAGACTACCTATATATATAGGAGTTAGGCATCTCTAAAGCTATAGCCCTAGGCTAATGCTGCTAGTAAAGAGAGTATAAGCTACTACTAGGCTAATTTACCTTTTAGAATATTCTTATAAGCACTCTAATTAAGTTTCCTATTAACCTAAACTCTAAGGAACCTATATAACTCTATAGGCACTATCTCTTTTATACTAAGTTAAACCCTAGCCTATAGGGATTAGTATGCTTTACTAAAGTATATAAGTTTAGTCTTTACTAGGTTAAACTTTACTCCTGCTTTTTACCTATTTTTATACACTTTTTATATAGCTTTAAGCCTCTTCTAGGTTTATATAGTGTTTTTCTAAACACTGCTATATTTATATTATTTACAAATCCTATTACTACTATGCCTAGGATAGCTTAGAGGTATATATAAAGCTTTACTAAGTAAAGTAGGAAGAGGATTAGTAAGAGGGTAAGCCTTATAAGGTACTTACCTTTATCTAAAAGGGTCTTAAGAGTTTGCTATTAAAGCTAAGCTAGCTTATTCTATTTATAAGGAAGCTATGTATTATAGCTATTAGCTAGTATAGTATGCCTATTTAGATTAAAACGTAAATTAGATATAGGTAGCTAACTCTATTAAATATAGATAAGATATCTATCTATACTAATAAGGCAATGCTACCTCTGCCCTAAGCCTCTCTTATATATTCTATAAGGACTCTAATTATGGTTTCTATTAATCTATTTACCCTATTTCCTATTTATAGCTTAGGAGAAGGCCCTTAGCCTTAGTAAAGGCTATAAGCTACCTTATAATTACTACTTTTATAATCTTTCCTACTATATTTAGTAGTAAGATAGGTCTCTATACATTAGCCCTTCTTATCTCCTTAGTGGTTTTTCCTAGCTTCCTAATCACTATTACTTATATAGTTTAGAACTAGGCTAGGAAATATCTTACTTTAAGGATAGCGTTTAGTAAGCATACTATAGCTTCTTTAGCTAGCTTATTATAGGCCTTAATAAGGCCTACTAGGAGTTTATTATCTCCTAGGGCTTTCTAGCTAGCTATATCTAATAGGATATTTCTAATATCTCCTGCTCTAAACCATTCTTTATCTAGGACTAGTGCGTTATTAAGCTCTAGGAAGGAGAGGTCTAGGATATAGAAGAGGTTTGCTATAGGTTTAGGGAAGAACCTTTATGCGAGTGTGCTTGCCTTATCCTTATGGGTGGTGGCTAGGTTAGGGTTATTATTAGTTCTTTCCAGGTCTAGGAGTCTAGGGAGCTCCGGGGGCCTAGCTTCAGAGCTAGGCCTATCTCTCTAGTCTCTAAAGTCCTCCGTCCTTTTCCCACTATAATTACCTATATTAAACTTTATTAGCACTCTCTTTTAATTATAATACTTTTTCTATAAGGCCTATAAGTAGCTTAATAGCTACTTAATCTCTATATGCTTATGCTTTAATCCTAAAACTCTATTTTTAGCTTAATTATTAACTATTAGAATTAGCGTAACTACTTAATCTAGTCCACTTAGGTTATACCCTTATAGCGCTTCTATAGGTATATAACTATAACTTATATGCATGCTTATATTATAAGTAAACTATGCTATTAGGAGATAATTAACCTAATTAGTTTACTCTATGTATATAAATGCTCTTAAATAGTACTCTAAAACTTAATTTAAGTATTCTATTTAACTATTTATTTATAGATAAAACACAGTGCTTAATTACTACTTTATTACTAAGAGGTAGTAAAATATTCTCTAAAATCCACTAGTAAATATTAAACCTTAGTCTATAATAATACCTTCTAGGGCTTTATAATCTTTAAAAATGTGTTCTAGGAAGATAGTTACTAGCCTATTGCTAGTTAACTACGTGGATATAGGGATATAAATACTATATTTTATAAATCTATTAACCATTACTAAGATTATATTATATATTCTACCTTACTAATCCTTAACTAGTAGGAGTTTAGTAATAAAATCTATTAATAATTCTTAAAAGAGGTAATCTAGCACTAGTAGCATAGCTAGCTTACTATAAGGTTTATATATTTATAGTTTTAAAACTTAATAGCTAATATAAGTATATATATATACCTTAATATCTCTTTTTATTCCTAGCTAAAAATATTAGTTAGTAACTTATTAAAGAGTTTTAGTAACTCCTTAATGCCTAGTAGTAAGGTTATTATAAATTAGTAATAGGATTTCTTTTCTTATTCCCTATAGGATAAAAACTTAATTTTTAAATATTAATAGCTTAGAGAGTCTAATAGACTATGTTTATAATACTTCTAGGTTACCGCTTAATAGTAGTGCCCTTTTCTTTATAATAAAGGCATCCCTTTATTATATATCTAAAAGTAAGACTTAGATTAAGGGTTTTAATTCTATATCTTCTATAAATATAGCGGAGTTTAACTTAGAAGAGGTTCTCTATACCGCTAAGACCCTAGCTATAATATATTTACTAGGTTATAACTCCTTAGCTAGCGAATTTAGTCTTATATATAGTCTATTCCTTACTATAATACCTATATTAAGCGTATTTAGTCTAATAGGCTTCTCTAAAATTAATAAGACCCTAGCTATTATACTACTACTAGGTAATAACTTCTTAGCTAGTAGGCTTAGTCTTATATATAGTTCCCTTACGCTATAATAATATCCTTTAAATATATCTAAACTATTAGGCTTTTCTAAAATTAATAAAACCCTAGCTATTACACTATTACTAGGTAGTAACTCCTTAGCTAGTAGGCTTATTCTTATATATAGTTCCCTTATACTATAATAATATCCTTAGAATACATCTAGACTATTAGGTTTCTTTAAAATTAAGGAAACCCTAGCTAATACACTACCACTAGGAGTAACTCCTTAGCTAGTGGGTTTAGTCTTATATATAGTCTACCCTTATCTAGTTAATAGGTAGGGGTGATTTTATAGAGCGCTAGATATTAATAGTTTTATTATAGTGTCCTTATAGCCTATTATCTATAAACTAAATATACTATGTTTTCTTAGAGCACTAAATGCTAGTAGTTCTATTATAGCATTCTTATAGCGTGTTATTTATAAATTTAGTAAGAAAGGTTAGTAATTATAAGGACACTACCTTTACCTTTCTCTCTTTACTTATATAATCTAACCTCCTTAATAGAGTATTAGTAGGGTTTAACTTACTTACTTTATATTTAATTATAAAGTTAAATAGATAGAGTTTATCTAGTGTAGTAACCTATTTACTAGTTAACTTTAGCTTTATAGCTAGGTACTTATAGTTTAAGTAATCTATAATTACTATAACTAAATATATTAAGTATATAAGGTAGTGCCTCTAAGTTTAGAATACCTCTTAGATAGCTAGTAACTCTATATCTAGTATTATATAGCATAGCTCTATCTTATTTAACTTTCTTAATATATATGCTACTAGGTGCTAGTAACCTAGCACTAACTACGCTAGGATAGCCCTAAGTATATATCCTAAGGCATTTATCTTAACCCTTAATAGGGCTAGTAGATTAAAGTGCACTAGAATTAGCGCCTCTTAGAATTATTTTTATAGCTCCCTAAACATAGCTAACTCATTAGGATCTAGCTTAAACTTTACTAGTTAGTCTCCTTAGAGTTAATTAGTTAATAGGATAACTATTTTACTATAGCCTTTAATAAACTATCTATAAAATCCTATAAAGCCTAGGAATAACTAGATATTAAAGACGCTATAAGGTACTAGCTAAGTTACTATTATCTTAATTCTAGAGGGCTCTATTATAATTCCTTCTTTAGATATAATAAAGCCTAGGAATTTAACCTCCTTATATAAGAATTTGCACTTTTCTAGGTTAATAAAGAGGCTTGCTTCTTAGAGCTTCTAAAGGACTTATTTTATATACCCCTTATGCGCAGCTATATTGCTACTATAGATTAGGATATTATCTAAATATATAACGCAAATTGTATCTATAAGGCTATCTAGGGTATTATTAATATATTCTTAAAAGGTTATAGGTATATTAACTAGTCTAAAAGGCATTATAAGATATTTAAAGTAACTATATTTACATTAGAACGCTGTTTTCCACTTATTACCCTTACGGATATATAGCTAATAGTATATATCTTTAAGGTCTAATTTTGTATAGACCTTTACTCCCTTTAATTAGTTTAAGATCTTTATAATAAGCAGTAATAGCGCTTTATCTTTAATAGTAATCCTATTAAGAGCTCTATAATTCACATAAAGGCATAATTTTCCTCCTTTCTTTAGTATAAATAATATTAGGGCTCTAGCTAGGCTAATAGATCTTTAAATCTATCCTTTTTACTACGCGCTTGCTAAGTACTTATAAAGCACTTCTAGCTCCTTCTTTACTAAATTATATATTAGTCCTTATAGGAGCGTTTTCCTCTCTTCTAATTTAATAGTATAAGTTTAGCTACCTAGTATAGGGAAAATACCTATAAGTTTGTTTAAAAAGATATCCTTAAACTCCTTATAGGCTTAGGGTATTTATATAGTTAACTTATAGGCTTTGCTTATCTCTATAGTTACTAGGTTATTATAAGGCTTATCTTTATTTACTATTAAGGTATTATTATCTTTTGTATAATTTTAGTTATTATTCCCTATAAGATAAATCTAATGCATATGCGTTTTACCTCCTTATATGCCTATTACATCCTTACTACTAGTCTAAGACATTCTTTTATAATAAAGTGTCTCTAGTAACTATCTATTTAGGATATAATTACTAGTTTATATATAACTGCCTAGTTATACCCTAATAATAGGTCTTTACTAGTATTAGCTATATAGTAGCTAACTTAACATATTCTTATATAGCCTATGCTATTCTTAATTAATAGGGTTTATAATAAGATCCCTTAATGCTTAATTTTAGTAAGGGTAGCACTCTTAAGGGTTATATTATCCTTTTTACATTAGCTTAATTAACTACTATTAGTAACTTTAGGTAGATAATTAAATAGGTTATACTAGGGTTAAATAGTGCCTTTATAGCTACTTATTTATATTCTTACTATAACTTTACCTTAACTCTTAGTCTTAGATCTTTAGGTAATAATTTAATAAGAGTGTCTTCCTAGGGTTATACTAAGCTAATAGGGTCTTATTTAAGTCTAATAGGTCTTTATCTCTAGCCTAGTTATAGCTACTCTTATATATCTCTATTATATAGTTACTTCTCTTACAAATAGAGTAATTTAGTTTAGTATAGCTTAGTAAAGCATGTCCTAGCTTACTATACTTAAAGCATATAAATAGCAAATTTATCTTTTTATTACTACTTTATTACTATAGCCTTTCTAGTAAAGTAAAATATTATTATCTTTTCTAACTATTATTACCTTAATTACTTAATTAGCCTCCTTTAGTTATAACCTTTACCTTTCTTCCTTAGCCTACTAGGTAAGTCTAACTCTTAGGAACTCTTAGCTAAGTACTTGCTTCTTTATAGTATTATTAAGGCTATTAATAAACATATAGATTTATAGGTATTTAGGAATTGCTTTAGGTAGCTTTGCCTTTACCTTACCCTAGATCTTTATAAATATCTAGAATAATTAGTGATTTTCTTATCTAAGACCTATTAATATCCTTATTACTTCTAAGCACTATATATTCTTATCTATAGTTCCTATCTTTAGCTAATCTATAAATCTATCCTAGGTATAACCCTAGTAGTTTACATAACTATTTGTAGCTATATAATATATCTATTATCACTTTATGTTATCTACTAGGCAGCTACTAGCATAGGTAACCTTAGTTATATTATCCATAAAGGTTCTATAATCTATAGTAAAAGCTATATTTAAATCCGCTAGGAAATTCTAAAGACTCTTAAAAGTATTCCCTTTATATATAAGTGCTTTTAATTATATCTTTATAAGGCTATATTACTATATAATAGGTGCTACCTAGGGTACTAAAGAAGGGGTATTTATAGGTCCTATATCTAAGTTACCTAAGGATATAGCTTCTTCTATTATTTATAGGTTTTACTATAAGTAAGTAAGTTTCTATCTCTTTTCTATAATATATATCTAGGTTACTACTTTTTTAAGGCGCTAGTTTAGTGTTACCTCCTTATTATTAATAAGTATTCCACTCTGCTAGTTATCTAATAGGGACTAGCGGACTACTCTAGTTAGGTTTAGTAGTGTAATATTCTCCTACTTATCTATAGCATAGTTATAGCTACTACCTAATTAGGTCACTATGTAATAAATTCTAGATATCTTAATCTAACTAATAGTCTATTACCCTAAAGGGAAAAGAGATTAATTTATTAAGGCTTTTAGCTTAGGAGTGAATAATAAAGTAAAGGTTAGATTAAAGTGTTATAGCTATTAATCTACTAGCTAGGGGTAGGTGCTTAAAAGGTTTAATCTCTAGCCCTTTCCTTTATTTATAGGAAAGCCCCTTTAAATAGCCCGCAGCTCTTACGTAACTAGCCCGTAGCTAGCCCTTAGCTCCGTGCCCCGCTGGGTTCTACCCTTATCGATGCCGTCGCCACCCTCATGGATGCCGTCGCTGTTCTGCTCCTGACATATAGTAAATAACTAGGGAGAGACATAAGATTATATGGTTTAGAGCTAGTGGTAAGCTAGTAATAAAATTATAATTCTAGAACTATTATTCAATTAATTTTAACTATATAACGCTAGGTATTAAAAGCCCTACTAGTCTACCTTCGCCCCTTTACTAAGCTATAACTACCTAACTAATCACTTCTCCTCTAGGACTAGAATTACCCCCTCTATTACCTTAGCCTACCCCTTAGCAAGTAAGGTAGTGGCTAGGAGATAGTTTATCTCCGCAGCGCAAGCGTCTAGGCATTATAGCTAAAAGATAACCTTATTATATTATTCTCCTCTAGCGCTAGACTAGCCTAGACTTACAGTAAAGGTGCTATGCTTTTTCTTACTTTAATTACTAGCATAGAGTTTCTTTATATAATCCTAATAGTTATCTAGGACTTATAGAACCATTAGATCTAGATTAAACTTAATAGCGAACTAGTATAGTAGTACTTACACTACCCTTAGTAACTATAGCTACCTAAACTTCCACTAGCTACTAGTGCTTATTTTGTTAACTACTTAAGTTAGGCTAAGAACGAATTAGCACTAGATCCGGCCTGGAATAGAGGCGCTGACTACCTTTGAATATCCACAATTGCGGACCTAACAGTTAAAACAGGCGTTAGTAGCTAGCCCTATACAAAACAGTTAGCCTCGTTTCCGAGCCGGGATAGACTTGACTTACCGGCAATGTCATGGCACTGGTGCCTGGGATAGTTAATTGACCGAGAGGCCTGGAGCAGTGCCGGAGCAGACCCGGGACAGAGCTAGGCAGGGCTTAGAACCTAGGATTTTCCTTCTTTCTTTCTTTTCTTTTCTTCTTACTAGGATAAGGCTAGCGCAAGCTAGCATTAAATACCTACGATAGGCTATATATAACGCGACGTAGGCCTAGTCTAGGGTTAGTGTTAGCCTAAACATAGATATAAGGGGTTTTTCTTCCTATTTAAGGGTTTTCCCTTTGACAAAGCAGTAGGAGTACTAGCACTAGCCCTACATAGAGCTAGCTAGCGTAATTAATATATACTATAAATACGGGGTGAACTCGCCTCTATGCAGCTGTGGCAGAGCAGTCGAAGACCAATATCATATTATAGTTAACTGCCCTAAATATGATTACTAACGCCCCTAATCGCGCTAGCCTAGAGATGTATAGGAGGCAAGGCTAGCCCTAAACTTCCCCTAAAGGCAAGAGCTATAACTAAATAGTTCCTTAGTATAAAATAACTCTAGTACTACTTACTAGCATAAGAATTAGTAGCTAATATATATAGGAGAGAGAAGGAGCTAGAGCTAGGGCACTTCTAATACACTAGGACTAATAGCTAGGATATAGATATAGTAAATAACTAGGGAGAGATATAAGATTATATAGTTTAAAGCTAGTAGTAGGCTAGCTATAGAATTATAATTCTAGAACTATTATTAGATTAATTTTAACTATATAATACTAGGTATTATAAGCCTTACTAGTTTACCTCTACCCCTTTACTAAGCTATAACTACCTAACTAATTACTTTTTCTCTAGGACTAGAATTACTCTCTTTATTACCTTAGCCTACCCCTTAGTAAGTAAGGCTATAGCTAGGAGATAGTTTATCTCTATAGCGTAAGTATCTAGATATTATAGCTAAAAGATAACCTTATTATATTATTCTTCTCTAGCACTAGACTAGCCTAAACCTATAGTAAAGGCACTATACTTCTTCTTACTCTAATTACTAATATAAAGCTTTTTATATAATTCTAATAGTTATCTAGGACCTATAGAACTATTAGATCTAGATTAGACTTAATAGTAAACTAGTATAGTAATACTTATATTACCCTAGTAACTATAGCTACCTAAACTTCTACTAGTTACTAGTGCTTATTTTATTAATTACTTAAGTTAGGCTAAGAGTAAATTAGCACTAAATCTAGCCTAGAATAAAGGCATTAACTACCTTTAAATATCTATAGTTATAGACCTAATAGTTAAAATAGGTATTAGTAGCTAGCCCTATATAAAATAGTTAGCCTTATTTCTAAGCTAGGATAGACTTAACTTACTAGTAATATTATAATACTAATGCCTAGGGTAGTTAATTAACTAAGACTTATAAGATATATATTAGATTCTATAGGGATCCCTTAACTATAATAAATTAGAATTAGAGTAAAGGTAGGCTAGGGTTAAAGGGACTATACCTTTAAATCCTTAGCTATAGCTTACTTAAGCTATTTCTTAGTTAAGGACTTCTAAGGGTATTACTTAGTATTAGAGTTCTCCTAGGTAGATTAGAGCTAGAAAAGCATAGAATATAAGAATACTTATAGTAGTAAGCGCTATTTTAGAGTATTTAAGAATAATCTATAGTAATATTAGCATTTAGGCTAACACTAGCCTAGGAGCGCCTTAAGTAGCTCTAAGGAAGAAAAGAACCTATAGGAAGTTTATGTTATGAACTAGCCTTAGGGCAACTGCACGTAAGCGTTCTAAGAGATATTATTATCCTTAGAGAGAAAGGATTAGACTAAGCTAGGTGTCGCATAGGAACTAGCTTTATACTAGTGTGTGTGTAGGTTGCATAGGCCTAGGTAAAGCCCTAACCTATTTGCTTATAGTCTATGTCCTTTACGCGCCCTTTCTAAAACCTTTACGTGCCCTTTCTAGACCTAGGATATAACCTAAGCTCTTAATGTTAGAACACCAAGGTGCCTGCGCAGGTAATAATACCGTTGTTATTGAAGTCTATGATAGTTAATGATCCAGATAAGAGAAGAGAGAGAGAGAGGAATCTAGCTAGCTAGAAAGTGGGTGAAACCCGTAAGTAAGGCAAAGAGGGGGTGGCGAAAAGGGCTGCTAATCACAAGGCGTGCATCCCTCTAAGGGCTCCACTCAGCCCACAATTAGCAGGGTCTTTGGCCACGACTAATCCAATGATAATCCGAAGGAAGTAACACTAGCAATCTCTCTTTTTTTCTTATGGCTAAAGGAGCCTAAAAACGCAATAAAAATCAAATTAAAGGAAAGTATACATAAGTGGATCCCTTAATGGGAATCCAGAGCCCTAATTAGCCCGGTTAGCATCAGTTAATTTAATTAATCTAATCGCAATAAATCCTCCCCTTTGTCTCTATTAATTCCCTTTCCATAACGCTTGTAACGCTCACAAAGGTCTCTTAACCTAGCCTTCCACACAGATTGTTAATTTGTTTAAATTAATTAAGGTTATTAGCGCTTAATTTAGCAATCTCTTTGTTATTGCATTAGCCAGGTTATCGTTGCTATTAATCCATCTGACCTCGTAGATCTCGCGCCTCTTATATAATTAGCAAAGGGCTATGATATTAATTATTAGCCTCTTCTCTTTTATTATGCCTAGCTTAACAAGGCATTTGTATAACAAGAACGAGTTAGTATAAAGGATCATAGGGATCCGAGGCATTTTCAATCAGTCCGTGATCTGATTAAGGGTCGTAGATATCGCGTACGCAATATCAGCACCTTAAACCATACTATATAGCTTAGAGGTAAGCGCGCTACGCGTAACCCGCTTACTCTTTATTAAACTATATATAATAATATTCCCTTTCGCGATAAAGGTGTTATTATCCCTCTTTGCCTTATTACCGATTACGATTACATACCTAATCTATAAGCTAAGATCCTTGTTATTTATAAGCGATCTGTCTACGAATACAAAGAGCTTCGCTTCTTTAAGGGTTAGTGGGATATAGCATAATCCTTATTGCTAATTCTTAATCTACTATCTAAGGCATTTGTTTAGGCATACAATATCTTTAGCAGCTGGTTCTTAGTGTTAAGCTGTAATTAATAGATTATACAAAGCTTCTGGTTAGCAGATGGTCGCGATGTAACTTCCTCGGGCTTATTGTTCTACGTAATCCTGCCTTACTATTAGAGATTAAGGGTTAACTTCCTTAATCTTCTAACTTTAGCCTTTCTAGGTTAGGGTTAGTAAGTTATTAGCATTTTAGGTTAGGATATAGCTATTAAAAGTAAGGGGATTCCTATTTAATAGTTACTGCTTCTCTTTAGCTATAAAGTTAGCCTTCTAGAGCTCTTTTTCTTCTTTATTAAAGAAGTTATTATTGCTTAGACCTAGCGTGTTATCCGTTTGCATTCTAATAATCCTAAAGAGGTTTTTATTATTTAGAGCTATAATTAATAAGCAGGGATTATATATTAACGTTATTATATTAAGGTTATCCCTGTGATAACAGAAGTACGTTGCCCACCAGTAAGTTCTAGCCTCTACAATGCCGTAAAGCGGCTTAATAACCTCTATTACAGTGCCTTCTAGAAAGAGGTACGTAATCTATTCTAGCAATCTTATAATAATTAGCCTTATGAGTTTTGTTTGCGATTAAACGTAGGCTTAGGTAATATCGCGGATCTAGAGGTAAATCCCTTTTACTTTAGCGAAGGAGTAATAGCTATAATTAGCTATTGGCTTACCCATTAGATTATTAGCGATTGCGTTAGGATAAATTCCTTCTCCTTATCATTATAGCCTTATATAATAAGGCAAGACTTCTTGTATAGCAAATCCATGCCTTTACCTTTAATCTCTCTCACTATATAAGAGTTAAAGATCCTATAGCTACTGTGTTTTGCTTAATTAAACTTTATAAATCTAAACATATTATAAGCTCGCAGAGCGTTAATCTTAGCTTAATCTAATCATTTAAAGGGCTTTCCTAGGGTTATAATCTTCCCTTCTTAGTGGAGTTAGAGGGTAAGGTCCTAGTTAGCTTTTTCCTTTACTATTAGGAACGCTTCTATTAGTAATCCTCTGGTTATAATCTCTCTAATTAATGCCTTCTCTTAATCTTTGTTAATAACTATAAAGTCCTTATAATCCTTAGGTCCTTCTATATCTTAGTTAAGGAGAATTAAACTATAAGGGCTTTTCTTAGCCTTCCTTGCTTTCTCTTTACTAGCACTAGGAGTTTTACTCCTTCTTTTACTCCTTCCCTTACCTCTGCCCCTATAGAGGCAAGAGAATCTCTCTTATTTGCAGTTTCCTTAATAACTTAAGGTTTTATCTCCTATAGCCCCTCTATAGCATATAGGTCCTTATAGTAAGGCTTTACTACTATAAATTAGAATTTCACTAGGCTATAGGGTATTTAGATAGTGTAGGTCTCCTATTAGTGGCAATTAGCTTATAAGGGCTGTGCTAGCTGCCTTTCTCCCTCCACACACGTACATTAGCCTATAGAGGTAGCTAATGTATTAGCAATGTATTAGGGCCGTTCCGGGCGTTAAGGGCATTGCAGACCTACCGTAAGGCTAGGTAATAGCGTACCTTATTAGTAGCCTTCCGAATTGCCTTAGCGCGTTAAATAACAGAGACGCTTAGCAGCAACTTATCTATTATACATAGGTAAGCTCTAAAGACTAGCAGGGTTAGCACTAGTCCATTAGGGCCTGCTAAGTTATTAATAGCTTTAATAGCTATCTAAAGACATTGCTCTAGCATAATCTCCACGCTAATTAAGTCCGTAATAATCTTATAAGCCTAGCGTAAAGGTCTATAGTACTTTTTAACCTTTCTAATACTACTATAGGCTTTAATTAGCATCTTATTAATCTTAATTAACATTAATTAAGCGTAATGCTTAAATTTAGCGGAGGAGAAGTTATTACTAGCATTATAGACAATCCAATCCGGCGGTCTAAGATAGGTATTAATCTAGCACTCTCTAATTATATCCTAGATATCTTAGGCCTTCTACTTCTTAGGATTAAGGAAGTAGGCTACTTAGAATAAAGTCACTAAATCAATAACGTGAAGGACTAGTTAGTTATTAATTTGCGTAATATTAGTAATAATCTTATAGTTAAAGTTATGCTTATCTTTAATTATGAATTTAAACTAGCTAGAGCTTTTCCTTTTATCTAATAATAGTAGCAGACTTTAGTTAACTTCTTAATTACCTAGCGTTTAACATTATAACCAGCCCGCTAAAGGATCTTTATAAGGCATTAAACGGAAGGGTAACTAAAGCAATAATATAATTAACGGATTTCTCCTTCTAAGAGGTAAAAGGTAACCGTTTCTTTAGCCTCTAGTAGCCACTAAGGATATCCCTATTATCGCATAACGGGCATAGTCTTATTGCCTTAGATTAGCATGTTCGCGAGGTTATTAATCTTAACTTATAGCTTATCTATATTAGTAATAGAAAAGAGGAAAGGAGTTACTATATTAAGGACGTAGAATTCAAGCTCTCCGAGTTCTATAGGCACACAAAGCATGCCTTTTATGGTTATAGATCTGGCACCGAATTTAATAAGTTATAGCTCGTAGGGGATTATCTTTAACGAAGGCATTAATTATAATAGAGCCTTTGCTTGTCCCTAACCTACCGTTAATTTGCCTGCCGCCCTAGTGTTAGGTATAATCCTCTAAAGACTTCTTTAGAATAGTGCTCTTTAGAGATATAGTAGGTTAATCCCTTATTAGATTCTTACTATTAATATGGTTCTTGCTTTAGGAAAGCATGCTAAAAGGCTTAGTCATTAAGGGCAGCAAGAACATTAGTATCTATAAGATTATAATTATCCTATAGCTCTAAGCAAAAGAATTATGTAATGCTTAGATATGCCGCTAGCAATAGCTCTTTATTATCCTTATCACTATCTTTAGTCTTTATATAAGCCATAAGATACGGTTCCTATCCTTAGCTAGGGCCCTTATTAGGCTTATTATTATCTAGCCCTTTATAGGAGGTAAGAAACGCCTAGAATCTCTTCTCTAAAGGGGGTGTATAATGGATCTTACTAGCAAACTAATGATCCTTCTCCTTTTAGCATTCTTTATTAGAGTAATTAAAGGACTAATAGCTATTCTTACCACATATAAAGCAACGCTAAGGGCTATGCCTTAGGCTCTTACTGTAATAGCCTCCCTTACCTTAGGGCTAACGTCTATATTAACGGTTAGTGAACATAGCCTTAGGAGAGCTCCTTATAATTATAGGTATTAGGTAGCCCTCTTATTTAACTCTAAGATTATAATTGCCTTATAGAGGTCTCTGGCAAGACTCTTAAAGCCTAGGGAGTGGTTATACTCTACTATCTAGCATTTAGGCACACTAGCTATAGCATTTAATGTTTATTTATAGAGCTTAGTATTTACTATATTAGAAGGATATAGGCCTTAATAGATCTTCTTAAGGGTAGCTAGCATGATTTTAAGGCACTTAAGCCTAGTTTTATTAGGGTTCTTAGTAATAGTGCTGCTTAGAGTTATGCTACTCTATTTATAGCGGTAGAATTATTAATTACTTTCTGTCTTAAAGCGTTAGCGGATATAGCTAATTATCTCTTTATATATAAGGTTTTAACCAAAGAGATAATTAAGGTAGTATTGCTTAGCATTATTAATTAAGATAATTAGGAGAGCCTTTTAATAATATATTTAAGGGAGGTTAATCCTATTACACTTATTCTTAAAGAGCGTAACTTTTAGGGCAAGGAAATTATATAATTATCCACTATAATAATCGCTATCTTTATATATCTTTATAAGTTCTAAGATCTTCTTTATAATCTAGTCTTTAGAAGAGAATTATTATATAGGTAGTAAGGTTTGCCGTGGATAAGGATCTTTAGGGTGAATTACTTAATGTAATAGGGTTTGCTATAGAAGAGGCTCTCTTATAGGTTAAGGGGGTTAAGGGTGCTATTAGGGTTAGGAAGGACAAGGTTCTAGGGTAAGTAGATAAGGGGGTTAATAAGGTTAATGTTTAGGGGGTTAAAGGATTATGATCTCCCTTTAGGCCACGATAGCCTTCTTTCTTATTAGACTACCTCTTCTAGAGACGTTATGATTGCTAATCCTTAGCCTTGTCTTATAATAACACTATAGTCTTGCAGAGAATTCCATAGCTCTCTAACAAGGTCTCTGTTAGCTATTGTAAAGGTGTTCTTAGACTATCCTTTAAAGTCTTCTTAGAATAATTCCTAAAGGTTATTATCCCTCTAGTCTTAATGCTTACTAAGGTTAATAAACCTTGTAATATAGTTATTAAGCTTAGATAGCATAGCGAAATTAGGGTTAACTATGATTTATTCTTTCTAATCTTTTATAAGGGCATAGGAAAGAGGTTATAGTTATATTAGCAGTTTACTCTCTTAGGTCTCTTAGGTGCTATTAAGGTTTAGGATAGTTTCTTATCACTAGAGAATTAAGGCTCTTCTCTTAGTAATAGTCTAGGCAATTATATAGCTTCTACAGTAGCTTAGGTCTTCCCTCTTATTGCTAGTCTAGCTTCCTGACTTATTATGATTAATAGTTATTAACATTAGGTTTAAAGCAAAGTGATTTGATTATTTAGTTAGTTTTCTTTATAGTAGGTGTAGGATTAGTCCCTCTATTAAAGATAAAGATAATAATAGAAGAAGTCAATCCCTAGGTTCGTGATAGACGTAGGATTAGTCTCTTTATTAAAAGTAAAGATAATAATAGAAGAAGCCAATCCCTTAGAAGCCTAACAAGTCCGTAACCGGAATTTAAGTCTCTTCCTTTAGCACACTCTCATAGCCATGCCCCTATTCCTAAGGATCTAGATAACAGGAAAATAACTATAGCATCTGCAGAAATGTCTCTTCTTGTAATACCTAACTTATCTGTGGTTGTGATTAACCACTGATTAGTGTTAGAACACCAAGGTGCCTACGCAGGTAATAATACCGTTGTTATTAAAGTCTATGATAGTTAATGATCTAGATAAGAGAAGAGAGAGAGAGAGAGGAATCTAGCTAGCTAGAAAGTGGGTAAAACCCGTAAGTAGGGCAAAGAGGGGTGGCGAAAAGGGGCTGCCAATCACAAGGCGTGCATCCCTCTGAGGGCTCCACTCGGCCCACAATTGGCGGGGTCTTTGGCCACGACTAATCCGATGATGATCCGAAGGAAGCAACACTTAAGCTTAAGTCTATAATATACTCCCTTACTTAGGCCTCCCTTCTCCCTTTACCCTTATTATTAGAATATTCTAAGTAAGTGGCATATATATATAATTAATATAGCGTATTAGTGTAGGTCCTAGTATAGGGCTTATATATAGCCTAGTAGGCTAAAAATTTTTTCCTTATAGGCTACCTTACCCCTAGCCTTTAAAATAACTAGCCTTACCTAACTCTAGCCCCTTATAATACTAGCTTACTCTATTTTCTTACCTATTACTAGCTAATATTAAGCTTTACCTACCTAGTTATTATTACTTTATTTTTATATATTACCTTTTACCTATTAAATTCCCTTTCCCCTAGCTATTACTAGTCTTTCTAACCTCCTATTACTAACTATTTATAATCCCTTACTAGTCTATATCTAAAGTAAGTATATAATTAGAACTATCCTATAGCTATATCTAGATATAAATATTCCTATATATCCCTTACTTTTTCCCTTTCCTTTCCCTTTATATACCCTTATTTCTATTATCTTATTAGTTATTTACTACTTACCTCTCCTTAAATATCCTATTAAAACCCCTTTTTATACCTAGCTTACCTCCTATTATATCTATTACTATTACCCTAAGCACTATTACTACTACTACCTCTAGTAATACCCCCTTATTACTACCTCTTTCTCCCCCTAAAAGCTAAACTACCTTAGTAATTATATCTTAGAGAGTAACTCTAATAACTCTAATAATTCTAATAGAGAGAAGTAAGAGGTCCTATATATTTAATATATAAATAACCTTTATAATAAGGGGATATAAGAGTATATCCTAAGGTCTTATTAGGCCTATCTTCCTTATTAGTATACTTATTAATTATATAGCTAGGAGCTATACTTATACTTAGGTAACCTAAAACTAAGATATATATATAAGTACCTTATAAACCTTTTAGCTACTAGAAAAGCTATTAAAACACTAGCTATAAGGCATACTACCTCTAAAAAGGGATATTATACTATTCTAATAAAAACCTTTATTTACTATTAAAAATATTTTAATACTATTTTAGCTACTACCTATATTAATCCTCTATAGTAATACCCTTTATTATCCCTTACTAGGGTAGTATATGCCTAAGGTATTACTAAATTATAAGCACTTATACTTACCTAGTAAATAACTCTTACCTAATATAGTAGTAATATAGTAATAGAGTTTTTTTATAGTATATTTATAATAAATAATAATCTTACCTATATTACCTCTATTTAGGAGAATACTACTACTAAGTAATATATATTTAATAAGGCCTTTACTTACTAATTAACTACTTATTACTATCCCTTCCTTAGACTAAACTAAAATAACCTAGCTTTTTCTTCTCCTCTTACCCCTAAGAACTAATTACTTTCTAATATAGTAAAATACTAGCGCTAATATATATATAGAGTAAAGGAGACTAGATTTACTTATTCCTTAGTAGTTAAATAAAAATATACTCCTTTAGGCCTATTATATATTATTATATTACCCTATTATACCTTAAATCTATCTAGTGCCTTTATATCTTATATATTTTCTAGTAATTCCTAAGTTAGCTATATATATCCTTTTTATTTAACTAGTATATTCTAGTTTAACCCTATTCTCTTATATTCTTAGCTACTAGTATCTCTTTAACCTAATACTCTAAGAGATTAGGGTTAGTATTAGTTATTATTAGTTCTAGTAAGGGTTACTTATTTGCTAATATTTAACTAGGTAATAGATTAGAAGCTACCTATTATACTAAATCTATATAGAAAATAGGGTAAAGTCCTTATAGTATATTTAACTTAATAGTTAAAGGTATAAGGACCTCTAGTACCTTATATTTAGCTATAACCTAATCTAATTTCTTATATAGTCTATTTATCTTAAAATTTCATAGGTTTAACTATATATAGTTACTAACCTAAAAGCATTTCACTAGATACTAGCTACTATTTATTTCCTTTTATTACTATTACTAAATAAATACTATAGTAGCCTATATTAGGTCTAAGCCCTCCTTAAGATATTATAAGAATACCTAGGCCCTTCCCTTTAATAAGGTATAGGATATTTCCTTATCTAGTAGTTCTTAAATTATTACTAGGTTATAACTATATAGAGCTATGTTTATACTAATCCCTATTACTAATAAGTCCCTATTATTTAAAGTAAGTTAATAAGTAAGGAGATATTCTAGCTATTTAAATTATAAAAATAATAGCATTACCCTTAGGATAGCCTAAACTTCTTAATTTACCCTTTCTATACTACTATTTATCTATAGATAATAAGCTATTAATAGTAACTACTATATACTTACCTAGTTATAAAGTATAGTCTAAAAATTACTTAACTAGTCTAAACTATAATCTATAATAATTTATATAGGAAAGCTATAGAACTACTACTAGCATTACTTAAAACTATTTTGTGTATGCTTTAGCCCCTATTAATATTATAGCTTTTAGCTAGATATACTTAGAGAGTCTATTTATAATAACTATAAGAAACTATAGGTTATCTAGGTATTAAGCTAGTAGGTCTATTATAAAGTTAATAGAGATCTATAACTAGTAATAGTCTAGTAAAGGGATTAGTTTTAATAAGCCTTATCTTAGCTAGTAGCTCTTCCACCCCTTATAATAGTAATAGTTTCTTATAAACTAGGTAATTCCCTATAATATACTATCCTAATAAAAATCCTCTAAAGTATCTTAAAAGTTATATTATAGCTAGGATAGCCTAGTAAGGGTAAATTATAAACCTATTACATTAAGGTTATAGTAAGGGGTTCCTAATTTAGAATCTAAGTCTAGCCCTAGAATTAAAGTATACCTTTAGCGCTAATCTAATAGTCCACTATTTACTCCCTTATATTTATAGCTTTTAAAAACTTCTAGGCCCCTTCCTAACTACCTTAAGCTATATCCTATATATAGCATTATAAACTAAAGACTAGTCCTATAGAGATTAGAGATACGCATTTATAAATATTATTACCCCTATTAGAAGGCCTATAAACCTACCTATAGTATCCTTAGCCTTACTGCCCCCTAATAATAACATAGGGTTTACACTAGAGGTAAGTCTAGTTCTTTTATAACTATATAGGCCTAGACTTATTACTAATTATATAATTAGCTTCTCTAGTCCCCCTTATTCTCCTCCCTTAGAACTATCTTAATAGTATATCTAGTCTTACTGCCTATAGGCTAGGCCTATACTATAGGTAAAAATTAAATAATAATAGCATTTTTACCTATCTTACTTATTACTCTAATATCTCCCTTAGCGCTATAAAGTATTCTAAGTTCTTATAGTCTATAAGTATTATAAATAGCTTACTAATGCTATATAGCTTTACTAACTAAGCCTTTAGGTATAATATAATTACTAATAGCTTCTTATTATATATAGTATAGTTCTATTAAGCTAGCTATAGTTAAGTAAAATAATAAGTAACTAGGTATAAGATACCTTTATTATTAAACTATAAGAGATATTCCCTAGAGCTATCCCTAAATAGTTAGCTTTTACTATAGTATTCTTATTAGAGTCTTATTATATTAGGATAGGATATAATATAAAGGCTATCTTTAGCGCTTTAAAGGCTATATTATATTTATCTATTTACTAAAATAGAATGCCCTTCTTTATAAGTTTAATTAAAGGGCTTATAATTATTAAGAAGTGTAGTATAAAGTCTTAATAAAAGTTAGTAAACCTAAGAAACCCTTATACCCCCTTAACTCTCTTTAGCGCCTCCTAATCCTAAATAGCTATAATCTTTTCCCTATCTAGGTAAATTTCTTTCCCTATATAAATAATAAACCCTAGGTACTTAACTTCTTTTATTATAAAAACACATTTCTTTATATCTAAGTTTAGCCTTACTTACTATAGCCTTATAAGCACTACTTAGACCTTTTATATATAGTCTTTCTAAGAACCTCCTAAGTAAATAAGGATATTATTAAGATAAGCAATTATATAATCCCCTAGGATTTCACTAAGCATGCTATTAATATATCTCTAAAAGGTAGTGAGTATACTTACTAGGCTAAATAGATATATAAGCCACTTAAATAATCTAAAACATATCTAGAAGGTAGTCTAGTATTCCTTACCCTTAGTAATATAGATATAGTGAAACACTGCTTATATATCTAGCTTTATAAACCACTTTACCTCTAATAATAATCATAGTATTTCCTTTACTAGAGATTGTTATAGACTTGAGCTTAGGAGCTTAGGTCATGTCTCGGGTCCGGAAAGGGCGCGCAAAGGTTCCGGAAAGGGCGCGTAAAGGACACGGACTATAGGCAAATAGGTTAGGGCTTTACCTAGGCCTATATAACCTATACACACACTAGTATAAAGCTAGTTCCTATGTAATACCTAGCTTAGTCTAATCCTTCCTCTCTAAGAATAATAATATCTCTTAGAATGCTTATATATAATTACCCTAAGGCTAGTTTATAATATTTATTATCCTTTACTATAGAGGTATAGTAGCTAATAGATATACTACTACTAGTAAATAGAATAAAGACTAATAAAATAGTAACCTTATAAGAGCTTATTACTTAGTAGTTAAAATAAATTTAAGACCTTACTAATAAGTAAAAATCTAACTTTTCTATTTAACCTATTAAGTAAAAACCCTTACTAATAAGACCCTATTTAATAGTAAAAGGGTCTTATTTATAGCATAGTAAAACCTAATATCTTATAAGCTAAATATAGATAAGGGGTTTATTAGGTCCTAGTAGGACTAATAGTGCTTTATTTACTAAAACCTATTACTAAAGGTCTAGGTATAAGTTACCCCTTATTTTAAAAAGGGATACTTAGTATATTATAATCTATAAAAGTTCTTAAACTACCTTACTAAGATATTTAATAACCTTTATTAATAGGAGTTAGTAATTATAAAGCTTAACTAGATTATATAATACTGTTGGAACAAGCATGATATTAATCGCGGCATGCAGCCGCAATTACCCGGCAAAAGGTCGGGCCACGAGGGCGCGCGCGTAACGCGCGCCCGCGAGAGGTGGCCTTACATATGACTTATTGGCCTGCTCTCTAATTAGGCAAGGACCCACAAGTCATATAACCCACAAAACGCACCGCGTTTGTGGCCACTTCTTACGATCTAGAAAAGCCTCTCTTTTCCTCCCTTCTACACATACTTATAACTAATTAATTAGAATGCCTAGAATAGAAGATAAATTCCTATTCCCTAGGCTACAATCCTAACGTTAGGCACCTATAATACTAACACTAATTAGTGGTTAACTTCATAGATAACCACATGGTTTTTCCTAACCATAGATTAGTAAGGTTAATTAGAAGAGATAGCTATACCATAAACTTGCCCTATAAAATAGGAGGGCCGCTAAAAGCATGTATAGTTATGCTAAGGAAGTCTAAGCACTCTCTTATAATAAGAAAGGAGCCTTATAACTCCTAAGATCTAATCCTAAGACCTTATAAAGACTTTAAAGCTATTAAAGGATTAAGGCCTAGTTAGTAACTAGTCTAACCTATCTTTAATTACTTAGTTAGCGCGTTCCACTACATACCTAACCCTTAGAAGGTATTCTCTTATAATAAGAAAGAAGCTTATTACTCCTAAGATCTAATCCTAAGAACCCCTAAGGGATAAAGATAATAGCTATGCTTATAATCCTTTAACCTACTATATAACTAACACTACACCTCTATTCTATTTTCCTATAATAAAGATAAGAAAGTTAAAAGCTCCTTAATAAAGAGAACCATTAAAAGCCTCTCTCTCTAGCCCTAACTTTAGTAATACTAAAGAAAGCACTAAAGTTAAAAGAGACTAAAAAGGTAAAGGTCTATAACTTAATAACCCTCTCCTAAGACATATTCCCTAGAGATATAAGACTTTATTATATCTAAGATATTAAAGATAGCAAAATTATTTAATCTTAATAAATAAGGTAATAATCCTAAGGCTATCATAGCCTATATTCTCTTTAAGGTAGTGGCATACTAGTCTAAGAGCCTTATTACTAGAAGTCTTTTTACTAACTTTATTAAAGACTTCTATAGATAGATAAGAGAGGTATTTATAATTATAGACTAAGTAATTGCTAAGTATTTACATAATTTCCTTCTCTTCTAAGGCATGTATATAGATATAATAGCCTATAGGAAGATTATAGTAATGCTTAAGGAAGTCACTACCTGTAAGGAATTCTAGGATTAGCAAGAAGAAGAGATATAGGAAGCTATAAGGAAGTACATACCCTTCTAAAAACGCATTAAAGACTAAGACTTCCTTAATAACCTCCTTCTAATCCCTTTAATTAGACTAAGATTATAATATTACTAATAGAGTAATCTAGGAATCCTATAACCTTACTAACGTTATTCCCTAAGCCTAACCCTATTAGGCTAATTACATAATAATCCTTAGAAAGCCCTTATTAGAGGTATCCCCTATTAAGATAAGAAATCCCTCCTTCTATACCTCTAAGAGTACTTTTTCCCTCTAAACCTATACTAAAGTAAATAATTAATCTCGCAAAGCTTTATATAAGTAATATTTAATATAGCGTAAATAACTATAAGGTTCTTAACTTAAAGTTAATAATCTTCTAAGGGAAATATAAGATACTAGGCATTAAACCCTATAAGGCTAGGTATACCCTTAAGGCTATGCTTAAAGGGAAGGCTTTAATATACTATTATAAGCATTTATGTAAGCCAGGAGATCCTTAAGACCTTAAGACTCTTATTAACTATATTAAGAGAAGATTTAAGACTAATAATATAAAGTAAAGGTATTTCCTTAAGTAGTAGAACACTAAGCTACGCTAGATTATATAAGAAAACCTAGATAAGCTAAAGATTAATTACTTTAAAGAACTTATAATAAAGCTTATAAACCTTTAATAAGTAGTTCTAGATATTACTTAATCTAAAAGAGCACTCTAGAATTAATTAATCTCCGCCTATTATAGGATACCTAAGTATAGAACTTGCCTTATTAACCCTCCTGCTAACCTCTAGCTATTCTATAAATATATAAGGATATTAATAAGAATAACTATAGAGGAATTAGATAAGAAGCATTAATTCCCATTAACGCCTAATATAAGAGAGTAGTATTAGACTAACCATAAGTATAACAGGTATAGTAAAGAAGCCTATTATAGATAATCACAATCGCAAGGCAATAAAGGCGCTTTACGTATAAAGAAATATTATATATATAGTAAGGAAGGCTATTAGTTAACTAAACACTCTAAAGAGAAATATAAGAAGGCGTATTAACACTTTAAGAACCACTACCTTATAGAGCTAATAACCCCTTCCTATAATGCTTTCCTTACTTAGTATAAAGGGAAGAGAATAATACTACTTTTTCTAAAGAAGATAAGATTTCTACCTATATAATAGAACTTAGATTTAAAGAAGAAAGTAATAAAGGAGAGATACTAATAAGCTTCTTTACATAAGGCATAATAATTAATAGCTATGTAACTACAGAGATCCTTACGAATTAAGTAGCTACCTATGCCCTTATAAAGGAGAATCTATTTAATCTCTAATAACTAAAGGAAGCCTTAACTGCCTTTTTTTCTTTAAGATTATTACTCTTTAGGTATGTTCTAAGGCATTATCCCTAATACTAAGGCTATAGGTTACTTATTAGTAAGGCACCCTAATTCCTTGCCCTATAATGGTTAATCCCTAAGATCTAGCTTAATAAATCTAGAGCTAGGGAGGTAATAATTCAATTCGGAAGTGGCAAGCTAATCCCTTAATCGGATTAATTAATATGCCTACTCCCTTTAGCATTATCCTATTCCATATAATACCTATAAACACTCCCTTCTTACTATATTTAGTAGATATAGACTGCCTAAAGATTAATTTCTATATCTCTTAGAATATCCTTTAATAAGGTAATATTAAGGTCCCTATTATCTATAAATAGGGGTATCCTTAGATGCTTCTATAGAAGGAGAAATTAATTACCTAGAGTTATCTAACTAAGATAGAATTATAGCGCTTACATTACTAATTTAGTCACCCCTCTGTCCGCTGACTTTATAATATGCTTTCTAAATTAGGCTATAAGGTAGATTTTAAAACTATTAGATAATTAACAAAGATCTGCCACTAATGCTAATTAAATGCAGACAATTCACATCGCTTTAAATTCACTCTAAAGGATAAATGTAACTTTAACTACGAAGTAATTGTGGATATTATGTATCTAGATAGCAATTGCCCTATTCTCTACGCTATTAATACGGCTACTATGTTTAACGCGGCTAGATTCCTAAAGGATATCACAGTAAAGGCAATATAGGAAGCTCTTTACCTCTACTAGATTAATACCTACTAGGGTCCTCTAGATTAGATTATAACTAATACTAGCATAACATTTAGAAGTAAAGAATTCCGCTAATTTATAGCTTTAATGTTAATCTTAATTAAAGAAGTCCCTATTAAGGCATACTATAGTATTAGCAAGGTTAAGAGATATTATAGGCCGCTTTAAAGAGCCTATAATATTATCCAACGCGAATGCCTATTAATACCTAAAGCTATAGCCCTATAAATAGCTATAAAAGCCCTTAATAATACCGCAGGCCTAAATAGCATTATTCTAACCCTTCTTATCTTTAGCGCCTACCCTTAGATAATTAATAATTCTCCTCCCTTACCTAATATTAAGTAATAAGCTCTTATAGTATAAAAGGTAATAAAGGAGATTAAGAGATTACACGCGCTCTGTAAGGTTAAGGAAGCCCTTACTATAAGGAATAGCCCTAATACCTTACTAACCCTTAATCTCCTGCTTATATTACTAGTTCTTATCTAGTAAGAGCATAAAGGATAGTAAGGCCTATATAAGCTCCTTATAATAGATAAAGAGAGCTATACCCTTAATCTTCTATAAGGTCCTAAGGTCTTTAGGTTAACCTCTATTAAGCCCTATAACAAAGACCTAAGCAAGGAAAGGCTATTGCTAGTAAGAGGTAATAACCTAGAGGTAATTAAAGGGAAGAGTAAGAGGCATAAATTAATAATATAATGCCTCTAGCCCTCTAAAAGAAGGCTAGGAAGACTATAAAAGAACCCTCCTATAATTATTAATTTAGTAAATAATCTTAAGGCATTTATCTTAAGTAAGGAGAAGGCAGATCTTAAGCTTATAATCTAATTACATAAGAAAGGTATAATTATAACTCCTAGCAAACCTTTTAAGCTCTTAATAAAGGCTAAGATTAATGCCCTAATTAGTAAAGGCATGTTTAAATTTATCGCTTTTAATCTAAAGAAGCACTAAGGGATTTAAATCTTTAATTCCTATATTATTAATAAAGTTAAAGGAAGAATAAGCTAGCTATATAAGAAATTAAGGCTTATAATCTAAGGCTTTAGTAATAAAGCAAAGTAAGCGATCCTTACGCAAGCCCTAATAATCTAAAGGGCAAGCTAATAATTAATCCTTGTAATTACCCCTTCTTTTCTTATAAAAGGATTTCTCCTTTAGATTCAAGATATTACGTAAGCGTACGTATAATTAGAAACGCCGCTAAATTATATAATCCTTGCCTAACTCCCTATTTAAATTCGTAATTAGCACCCTAAAGGAACAATTATAAGAGTTATTAAGCCCCTCTATAGAATTACAGAGGCTAGCACATACTAGTGGGTAACTTACCATAAGCACTACAGAGAAAAGCTCTAGATAATAACATCAAGCTACAATCCGTGCTTGCTAGTTATATCTGCTAAAAGCCCTTAATTTAGATACGTAGGAATATAGACTAATAATACCCTTAGCCTATTAGATAAAGGATTCTCCTAATAGGAAGAAGATTAACTAGCTACCGCTAAATTCACTATAAAACCAAAGCAGTTTATTAAGCCTAACAACCCCTTGTATTTAACAGTAGAATTATTTAACTAACTAATAACACTATTAAAATGCAGCAAAAGGGCAAAGTAATAAGCTATAGTTAATCCTACTAGAAGAGCTAGAAAAGAAGTATATAGAATAAAAGGCCTGTAGTGCTTATATTACTTTAATCTACTAACCTAAGGCATACTTTAATCTATTAGTTACTATATAGCATTAAGAACTAATAACTAAGAATATTAAGGGACTTAATCGCCGTATTAAGTAGTAAATAGACTACCTAGATTAAGGATTAATCTTTATACCCCTTAACCTTAAAAGAGCAAAGCTATTTACATTTATTAACGGATTATTTGCTAATAATAAAGACCTTACCTTATAACTAGGCTACGTTCTTATCCTAGCTAATAAGGAGTATAAAGATAGCAAGTTCACACTATAAGGCAATATTATACACTATAGCTTAATAAAGAGTAAGAGAGTTATAAGAAGTATACTTGCTTTAAAGGTCTATAGGATAGTAGTAGGTGTTAATATAGCTTACATAATTATAATAATATTAAAGATTATCACAGATTAATTAAACCTCCTAAAGATCCTAATCATAGTCTATATAGATTTATACTTATTATATAAATGCCTTATTAAGCTTAGGACTATAAAGAAGAAGTAGCTTATAATTAATATTATAGCCCTTTAGTAATTATACAAACGCTATAAGCTATACAAGATTAGATAGATTAATAGCAAAGATAACCTAGCTAATGTGTTTATAAAGGCAATACCTAATAAAGCCCTAGAGAGGTTTATTATAGGTAGCATAGCGATAATCCGGATAGAGGGATAGGTTACCTAGACCTAGCACTGCTAATAAAGAGGCAGGGAACTAGAGCCCTAAAGCCTATGCCTAAGCCTACGCTAAAGCCTATACCTAAGCCTACGCTAAAACTAGCGCTAGAGGCATTAGATAAGGTACCCTAAGTATAGCATAGTTACGTAAGGCATAGGCTAAGAGATTAGAGGTAGTGGAATTATAGCTTTAGAAGGGGCGTGGAATTATATCTTTAGAAGGGGGCATGGAATTATAGCCTTAGAAGGGAGTGCCTCTCCTAAGTCTTTATAGTAAGGAGGGGAAGAGGAGGGAGCATAGGGGCATAGGAAGGTATAATCTAATATTATACCTTTAGAAGGGAAGAATTATAGGTAATCTTCCCTAGGAACGTGATTTAACATTACATTATAGTTAAATAAAGGGCCACGGGGGATAATCTAATATTATACCTTTAGATAGGGAAGGGATTATAGGCAACCTTCCCTTATAACGTAATCTAATATTACGTTACACTAGTTAAAGGAAGGGGTATAGGTAAGGGCGGAAGGCAAAGGAGCCTTCCGTAAGAAAGAAGGATAAGCAATTAGAGAAGCTAGTTATCTAAAGCTAGCGGCGCGTAGGGAAGGAAAAGGGAGACTATTATTGTTATTTCTTTTATTAGTTCTTTTATTCGTATAACACATTTATTTAATCCCTTATATCTTCTCTTCTTAGATTAATATTATACATTAATAATCGTGTTAAAAAGAAAGAGATTCTAATGTTAGAATAAGCATAATATTAATCGCGGCATGCAGCCGTAATTACCTAGCAAAAGGTTAGGCCACGAGGGGCGCGCGCGCAACGCGCGCCCGCGAGAGGTGGCCCTACATATAACTCATTAGCCTGCCCCCTCTGATTAGGCAAGGACCTATAAGTCATATAACCCACAAAACGCACCGCGTTTATGGCCACTTCTCATGATCTAGAAAAGCCTCTCTTTTCCTCCCTTCTACACACACTTATGACTAATTAATTAGAACGCCTAGAATAGAAGATAAATTCCTATTCCCTAGGCTACGATCCTGACGTCAGGCACCTGTGATACTAACAAATACCTAAATAAGTAATTTAGTAACTTCTATATTTATTTTAAGTAAAAATTAGCGCTAGCTAGGGATTAGATTAGGAGGACTTTATAAAGCTAGCTAAGCTATGCATAGCCCTTAATAAGTAAATAAGAGATTATAGCGTTAGATAGGATATATTATAAATAGATTACTTAGTAGTAATAGCTTATTATTAAAGTATCTTATTAGATATTAAGTTATATTAATTAGAGAAGAAAACTATATATAAAGGTAAGCGTATATACCTAAGGCCCTTACCTAGGATAAAGACACTCCTATAATAGATATATAATTAATATACCTAGAATAGGCCTAAAAGAACATGGAAAGTTACTAGGATTTTAGTGTAAGGTAAAGCTAGGTAATAAGGCTAGCGGTAAGTAAGCTAAGTAAGTTAACTAGGCTATGCGTAATATATATTATAAGAAGGGTAAATACCTATAGTGTAGTTTAGGAAAGCATTTTATTTCTAACTACCCTTTACTTTTACTAAGATATTAGTAAGGAAAACTAGCTATTAATATATATAATATAAAGGAAGAGAAAGATAACTCTAAAGAAGAGAAGGAGATAAATATATTAGAAAAGAAAAACCCTAGTATTAAGTTATTTAACTAGGGTAGCAGGGAGAATAAATAAAGGGGTGTTATAGTAAATAGTTATTACTAATAAGGACTTTAAATAGATCTAGTCTAATATAGATTCTATACCTTTTCTAGTTCCTATATTAATTAATAAGACTACCTTTATAGATACTCTTATTAATATAGGCTATAACTACTATACTATTATAAGCAAATACCTTATCTAGAAACTCTAGTTAGAATGCCTCTCTCTCTTAAAGAAAAGATTAGTTTATACTATAGTTAGTGTGAAATAAGGGGGAAAAGAGAGTTATAAGAAGAGGTTATATATTATATATATTATCTGTTTTTAAGTGGATCTAAATAGATAGGAAATACCTATAGTTACCTATATAATCCCTAGGTTAATAAGGTAACTTATTTTAGGACGCTATAGATAGAATAAAATAAGGTTAACTTAGATATAGCGCACTATTAACTCTACGTGGGATTAGCTAATAACCTATAAATTTAGGCATTAACTAATAGAAAGGTTAAGTAACTAATAATATTTATCTTAGGCTTTACCTTCGCGGGAATTATAAGGCATATAAAGAAGTAGAAAGAATATATCTAACTATACGCTACTAGCCTATAGGAAATCACATTAATTCTATAGATAGACGCTATACCTAAGGTTATAGAATAGGACCTATTATCCTTATTACTAAGCATGCTATAGGACTTTACGGACCTCTTCCTAGAGAGTAAGGTAAATGCCTTACTACTACACTAAGGATAATTAGACTACTATATTTAATTAAAGCGTAACTTAGATAGATCTAAACTAGAACTCCTATAGGCTCTATTATATAATATACCCTAGTAGTACCTCCTTAAAATCTAAAAGTAAGTAACTAACCTTATAGATAAGGGATAGATATAGGCTAGCTTCTCTTTAGCAATAGCCCTTATATTATTAGTAAAGAAACTAGGAGAAGAATAGCGGTTTTACGTAAATTACTATGCTCTTAATAAGATTATAGAATAGGACTAGTACCCCTTACCTTTAGTAAAGGAGATACTATGATTATTATTAGAGGTAAAGTGGTTTATAAAGCTAGATATATAAGTAGTGTTTTACTATATCTATATTACTAAGGGTAAGGAATACTAGACTGCCTTCTAGATATGTTTTAGATTATTTAAGTAGCTTATATGCCTATTTAGCCTAGCAGGCGCACTTACTACCTTTTAGAGATATATTAATAGCGTGCTTAGTAAAATCCTAGGGGATTACGTAATTACTTATCTTAATAATATTCTTATTTACTTAGGAGGTTCTTAGAAAGACTATATATAAAAGGTCTAAGTAATGCTTATAAGGCTATAGTAAGTAAGGCTAAACTTAGATATAAAGAAATATGTTTTTATAATAAAAGAAGTTAAGTACTTAGGGTTTATTATCTATATAGGGAAAGAAATTTACTTAGATAGGGAAAAGATTATAGCTATCTAGGATTAGGAGGCGCTAAAAAGGGTTAGGGGGTATAAGGGTTTCTTAGGTTTACTAACTTTTATTAGGACTTTATACTATATTTCTTAATAATTATAGGCCCTTTAATTAAACTTATAAAGAAAGGTATTCTATTTTAGTAAATAGATAAATATAATATAGTCTTTAAAGCGCTAAAGATAGCCTTTATATTATATCCTATCCTAATATAATAAGACCTAATAAGGATATTATAGTAAAAGCTAACTGTTTAGGGATAGCTCTAGGGGATGCCTCTTATAGTTTAATAATAAAGGTATCTTATACCTAGTTACTTATTATTCCACTTAACTATAGCTTGCTTAATAGAATTATACTATATATAATAAGGAGCTATTAGTAATTATATTATGCCTAAAGGCTTAGTTAGCAGAGCTATATAGCATTAGTAAGCTATTTATAATACTTATAGACTATAAGAACTTAGAATACTTTATAGCGCTAAGGGAGATATTAGAGTAATAGGTAAGATAAGTAAAGATGCTATTACTATTTAATTTTTACCTATAGTATAGGCCTAGCCTATAGGTAGTAAGACTAGATATGCTATTAAGATAGTTCTAAGGGAAGGAGAATAAGGGGGACTAGAGAAGCTAATTATATAATTAGTAATAACTCTAGGCCTATATAGGCATAAAAGAACTAGACTTATCTCTAGTATAAACCCTATATTATTATTAGGGGTAGTAAGGCTAAGGATACTATAGGTAGGTTTATAGGTCTTCTAATAGGGGTAATAATATTTATAGATATATATCTCTAATCTCTATAGGACTAGTCCTTAGTTTATAATACTATATATAGGATATAGCTTAAGGTAGTTAGGAAGGGGCCTAGAAGTTTCTAGAAGCTATAAATATAAGGGAGTAAATAGTAAACTATTGGATTAGCACTAAAGGTATACTTTAATTCTAGGGCTAGACTTAGATTCTAAATTAGGAACCCCTTATTATAACCTTAATGTAATAGGTTTATAATTTACCCTTACTAGGCTATTCTAGCTATAATATAACTTTTAAAACGCTTTAGAGGGATTTCTATTAGGATAGTATATTATAAGGGATTGCCTAGTTTATAAGAAACTATTACTATTATAGGGGGTAGAAGAGCCGCTAGCTAAGATAAGGCTTATTAAAACCAATCCCTTTACTAAACTATTACTAGTTATAGATCTCTATTAACTTTATAATAGACCTACTAGCTTAATACCTAGATAACCCATGGTTTCTTATAGTTATTATAAATAGACTCTCTAAGTATATCTAGCTAAAAGCTATAATATTAATAGGGACTAAAGCATACGTAAAATAGTTTAAGCAGTGCTAGTAGTAGTTCTATAGCTTTCCTATATAAATTATTATAGATTATAGTTTAGACTAGTTAAGTAATTTTTAGACTATACTTTATAACTAGGTAGGTATATAGTAGTTACTATTAATAGCTTATTATCTATAGATAGATAGCGGTATAGAAAGGGTAAATTAAGAAGTTTAGGCTATTCTAAGGGTAATGCTATTATTTTTATAATTTAAATAGCTAGAATATTTCCTTACTTATTAACTTACTTTAAATAATAAGGACTTATTAGTAATAGGGATTAGTGTAAACATAGCCCTATATAGTTATAACCTAGTAATAATTTAAGAACTATTAGATAAGGAGATATCCTATGCCTTATTAAAGGGAAAGGCCTAGGTATTCTTATAATATCTTAAGGAGGGCTTAGACCTAATATAGGCTACTATAGCGTTTATTTAGTAATAGTAATAAGAGAAAATAAATAGTAGCTAGCGTCTAGTGGAATGCTTTTAGGTTAGTAATTACATATAGTTAAACCTATAAAATTTTAAGATAAATAGACTATATAAGAAATTAGATTAGGTTATAGCTAAATATAAGGTACTAGAGGTCCCTATACCTTTAACTATTAAGTTAGATATACTATAAGGACTTTACCCTATTTTCTATATAGATTTAGTATAATAGGTAGCTTTTAATCTATTACCTAGTTAAATATTAGTAAATAAGTAACCCCTACTAGAACTAATAATAACTAATACTAACCCTAATCTCTTAGAGTATTAGGTTAAAGAGATACTAGTAGCTAAGAATATAAGAGAATAAGGATTAAACTAAAATATACTAGTTAAATAGAAAGGATATATATAGCTAACTTAGGAACTACTAGAAAATATATAAGATATAAAGGCACTAAATAGATTTAAGGTATAATAAGGTAATATAATAATATATAATAGGCCTAAAAGAGTATATTTTTATTTAACTACTAAGGAATAAGTAAATCTAGTCTCCTTTACTCTATATATATATTAGCACTAGTATTCTACTATATTAGAAAGTAATTAGTTCTTAGGGGTAGGAGGAGAAGAAAGAGCTAGGTTATTCTAGTTTAGTCTAGGGAAGGAATAATAATAAGTAATTAATTAGTAGGTAAGGGCCTTATTAAATATATACTACTTAGTAGTAGTATTCTCCTAAATAAAGGTAATATAAGTAAGATTATTATTTATTATAAATATACTATAAAAGAACTCTATTACTATATTACTACTATATTAGGTAAGAGTTATTTACTAGGTAAGTATAAGTACCTATAATTTAGTAATGCCTTAGGTATATACTACCCTAGTAAGGGATAATAAAAGAGGTATTACTATAGAGGGATTAATATAGGTAATAGCTAAAATAGTATTAAAATATTTTTAATAGTAAATAAAGGTTTTTATTAGAATAGCATAGTATCCCTTTTAGAGGTAGTATGCCTTATAGCTAGTATTTTAATAGCTTTTCTAGTAGCTAAAAGGTTTATAAGGTACTTATATATATATCTTAGTTTTAGGTTACCTAAGTATAAGTATAGCTCCTAGCTATATAATTAATAGGTATGCTAATAAGGAAGATAAGCCTAATAAGACCCTAGGATATACTCTTATATCCCCTTATTATAAAGGTTATTTATATATTAAATATATAGGACCTCTTACTTCTCTTTATTAGAATTATTAAAGTTATTAGAGTTACTCTCTAAGATATAATTACTAAGGTAGTTTAGCTTTTTAAGGAGAGAAGGAGGTAATAATAAGGGAGGGAGGGTATTACTAGAGGTAGTAGTAGTAATAGCGCTTAGGGTAATAGTAGTAAATATAATAGGAGGTAGGCTAGATATAAAAAGGGTTTTAATAAGATATTTAAAGAAAGGTAAGTAGTAAATAACTAATAAGATAATAGAAATAAGGGTATATAAAGGGAAAAGAAAGGGAAAAAGTAAGGGATATATAGGATTATTTATATCTAGATATAGCTATAGGATAGTTCTAATTATATACTTACTTTAGATATAAACTAGTAAGGGAATTATAAATAGTTAGTAATAGGAGGTTAGAAAGACTAGTAATAGCTAGGGGAAAGGGGAATTTAATAGGTAAAAGGTAATATATAAAAATAAAGTAATAATAACTAGGTAGGTAAAGCTTAATATTAGCTAGTAGTAGGTAAGAAAATAGAGTAGACTAGTGTTATAAGGGGCTAGAGTTAGGTAGGGCTAGTTATTTTAAAGGCTAGGGGTAAGGTAGCTTATAAGGAAAAATTTTTTAGCCCACTAGGCTATATATAAGCCTTACACTAGGACCTACACTAATATGCTACATTAATTACATATATATGCCACTTACTTAGAACATTTTAATAATAAGGGTAAAGGGGAAGGAGGCCTAAGTAAGGTAGTATATTATAGACTTAAGCTAAGGAGCTTAGGTTATGTCTTAGGTCTAGAAAGGGCGCGCAAAGGTTTCGGAAAGGGCGCGTAAAGGTTCTGGAAAGGGCGCGCAAAGGACACGGACTATAGGCGGATAGGTTAGGGCTTTACCTAGGCCTATGCGACCCACACACACACTGGTATAAAGCTAGTTCCTGTGTGACACCTAGCTTAGTCTAATCCTTCCTCTCTAAGGATAATAATATCTCTTAGAACGCTTACGTGCAGTTGCCCTAAGGCCAGTTCATAACAGAGATAAGGGATAATAGTCCTATTCTATAATCTTATTAAGGGCATAGTAGTTTATATAAAATTACTATCCTTCTCCTAGTTTTTACTAATAATATAGGGGCTACTGCTAAGAAGGAGCTAGCCTATATCTATTCCTTATCTATAAGGTTAGTTACTTACTTTTAGATTTTAAGGAAATACTACTAGGGCATATTATATAATAAAGCCTATAGGAGTTCTAGTTTAGATCTATCTAGGTTATGCTTTAATTAAATATAGTAGTCTAATTATTCTTAGTATAGTAGTAAGGCATTTACCTTACTCTCTAGGAAGAGGTCTATAAAGTCCTATAGTATACTTAGTAATAAGGATAATAGGTCCTATTCTATAACCTTAGGTATAGCGTCTATCTATAGAATTAATGTAATTTCCTATAGGCTAGTAGCGTATAGTTAGATATATTCCTTCTACTTCTTTATATGCCTTATAATTCCTATAAAGGTAAAGCCTAAGATAGATATTATTAGTTACTTAACCTTTCTATTAGTTAATGCCTAAATTTATAGGTTATTAGCTAATCCTACGCAGAGTTAATAGCGCGCTATATCTAAGTTAATTTTATTCTATTCTATCTATAGCGTCCCTAAAATAAGTTACCTTATTAACCTAGGGATTATATAGGTAACTATAGGTGTTTCCTATCTATCTAAATCCACTTAAAAATAGATAATATACATAATATATAACCTCTTCTTATAACTCTCTTTTCCCCTTATTTTATACTAACTATAGTATAAACTAATCTTTTCTTTAAGAGAGGGAGGTATTCTAACTAGAGTTTCTAGATAAGGCATTTGCTTATAGTAGTATAGTAGTTATAGCCTATATTAATAAGAGTATTTATAAAGGTAGTCTTATTAATTAATATAGGAACTAGAAAAGGTATAGAATCTATATTAGACTAAATCTATTTAAAGTCCTTATTAGTAATAACTATTCGCTATAATACCCCTTTATTTATCCTCCCTATTACCCTAGTTAAATAACTTAATACTAAGGTTTTTCTTTTTTAATATATTTATCTCCTTCTCTTCTTTAGAGTTATCTTTCTCTTCCTTTATATTATATATATTAATAGCTAGTTTTCCTTACTAATATCTTAGTAAAAGTAAAGGGTAGTTAGAAATAAAATACTTTCCTAAACTATACTATAGGTATTTACCCTCCTTATAATATATATTACATATAGCCTAGTTAACCTACTTAGCTTACTTACCACTAGCCTTATTACCTAGCTTTACCTTATGCTAAAATCCTAGTAACTTTCTATATCCTTTTTAGGCCTATTCTAGGTATATTAATTATATATCTATTACAGGAGTGTCTTTATCCTAGGTAAGGGCCTTAGGTATATACGCTTACCTTTATATATAGTTCTTCTTCTCTAATTAATATAACTTAATATCTAATAAAATACTTTAATAATAAGCTATTACCACTAAGTAATCTATTTATAATATATCCTATCTAATGCTATAGTCCCTTATTTACTTATTAAGGGCTATATATAGCTTAGCTAGCTTTATAAAGTTCTTTTAATCTAATCCCCTAGCTAGCGCTAATTTTTACTTAAAATAAATATAGAAGTTACTAAATTACTTATTTAAGCATTATATAATCTAGTTAAGCTTTATAATTACTAGCTCCTATTAATAAGGGTTATTAAATATCTTAGTAAGGTAGTTTAAGAACTTTTTTAGATTATAATACACTAAGTATCCCTTCTTAAAATAAGGGGTAACTTATACTTAGACCTTTAGTAATAGGTTTTAGTAAATAAAGTACTATTAGTCTTACTAAGACCTAATAAACCCCTTATCTATATCTAGCTTATAAGATATTAGGTTTTACTATACTATAAATAGGACTCTTTTGCTATTAAATAAAGGTCCTATTAGTAAGGGTTTTTACTTAATAGGTTAAATAAAAAGTTAGATTTTTACTTATTAGTAAGGTCTTAAATTTATTTTAACTACTAAGTAATAAGCTTCTATAAGGTTACTATTTTATTAGTCTTTATCCTATTTACTAGTAGTAGTATATCTATTAGCTACTATACCTCTATAGTAAAGGATAATAAATATTATAAACTAGCCTTAGGGTAACTATATATAAGCGTTTTAAGAGATATTATTATCCTTAAAGAGAAAGGATTAGACTAAGCTAGGTATTATATAAGAACTAGCTTTATATTAGTATATATATAGGTTACATAGGCCTAGGTAAAGCCCTAACCTATTTGCCTATAGTCCGCGTCCTTTGCGCGCCCTTTCTAGAACCTTTGCGCGCCCTTTCCGGACCTAGGACATAACCCGAGCTCCTAAGCTCAAGTCCATAACAGTTTAATAAAAAGAGAAAAGAAGGAAAACCTCTTTAGAGAGAGAGAACCCTTCTTATACTTATATAGGGAGAGGGGCTAAATTATAAATATTAATAAAGAAAGAAAAATATAAGATAAAAATCTAGTTAAATAATACCTAAGAGACCTAGGCCTAGAAATAGCTAGGAATTAAACTAAACTTATACCCTTACTATAGAAAATAAATATTACTAAGTACTCTAACTTCCTTAGACTAATAAGCTAGACCTAGGCTAGAGAAGGCTAAAAAGTAAGGCTATAGAGAAGCTAGCTAAAAAGTAAAAAAGAAGTAAATTACTACTATAAAACTAAATCTAGTATACTATAAGATAGTATAAGAGGCTTAGAGTAATACTAGAGTAGACTTAGGATAGAGCTAGGTAAGGCTTAGAACCTAGGATTTCCTTTCTTTCTTTCTTTTCTTTTCTTTTTATTAGGATAAGGCTAGTATAAGCTAGCATTAAATACCTATAATAAGCTATATATAACATAATATAAGCCTAGTGTAAGGTTAGTGTTAGCCTAAACATAGATGTAAAGGGTTTTTCTTCCTATTTAAGGGTTTTCCTTTTAACAAAGCAGTAGGAGTACTAGTACTAGCCTTACATAGAGCTAGCTAGCGTAAATAATATATATATATACTATAAATAGGACCCTTTACTATTAAATAGAGGTCTTATTAGTAAGGGTTTTTACTTAATAAGTTAACTAGAAAAGTTAGCTTTTTACTTACTAGTAAGGTCTTAAATTTATCTTAACTACTAAGTAATAAGCTCCTATAAGCTTACTATTTTATTAGTCTTTATCCTATCCGCTAGTAGCGGTATATCTATTAGCTGCTATACCTCTATAGTAAAGGATAATAAATATTATAAACTAGCCTTAGGGTAACTATATATAAGCGTTCTAAGAGATATTATTATCCTTAGAGAGAAAGGATTAGACTAAGCTAGGTATTACATAGGAACTAGCTTTATACTAGTGTATATATATAGGTTATATAGGCCTAGGTAAAGCCCTAACCTATCCGCCCACAGTCCGCGTCCTTTGCGCGCCCTTTCTGGACCCGAGACATGACCTAAGCTCCTAAGCTCGAGTCCATAATAATTAAGTTATTAAACGCTACTATAAAGAGGATTTTAATAAGCAGTATAGGCAATCTTACCTCTGTTTTCCAGCGCCTATAAACATACTAGATTAACTAATATACAAAAATACACTAGTCTTCTAACAATAAGTATTATAAGATATTAAATCTATCACGGAAACCTATCTATAGTATTATTTGTAATAAGATCTCCTTTGTTACGCTATAACTTATAATAAACAAGGAAATAGCCCTAGATAAGGACCCTAAAAAGCCCTTATATTACCTTATTACCCTTGTAAGCTTATTATATCCTATGGTATGCTTTACTAGCATCTTCTTTAGCAGTATATAAAGGATAATAAGCTAATTAAGCTTTATAAGGTTAATAATCATTAGCACTAATATTATAATAGTTTAAGCACTAATAGCAATAAGAATAATAATAATACCGATTCCTAGGTAAGACTATTTAATCCTATACTAATATAAGGAAAAGGCAGGCCTAAGGGGCTCTTAGGTTAGAGAAGAGGAATCCTATTATAGGTATATTACGCAAGCTATTTACTTTTAAACATACCTAGGTAAGAGAGGCTAATAAGGGTTAAGAGGCTTATAATACCCTATAACCACTACCCTTAACAGCCCCTGCTATAATTAGTATAGTCTAAATAGCTTTATGTAAGGTTATTAAAGTCTCTAATAATAATAATACTAATAATAATAATCTCTATAAGCCTAGCATAGAATATCCTTAGTTATACAGGCGCGCACTTAATAGGCTTACTAACTATAACTCTAATAACTTAACACTAGAGATTTTAGATAATATAGTAGTAGATAACGTAGGAATAGTTATATAATATATATATATTATTTACGCTAGCTAGCTCTATGTAGGGCTAGTACTAGTACTCCTGCTGCTTCGTTAAAAGGGAAAACCCTTAAATAGGAAGAAAAACCCCTTATATCTATGTTTAGGCTAACGCTAACCCTATACTAGGCCTGTGTCGCGTTATGTATAGCCTATTATAGGTGTTTATTACTAGCTTACGCTAGCCTTATCCTAATAAGAAGAAAAGAAAAGAAAGAAAAAGGAAAATCCTAGGTTCTAAGCCTTACCTAGCTCTATCCTAGGTTTACTCTAGCACTACTCTAGGCCTATTATACTATCTTATAGCATACTAGATTTAGTTTTGCGGTAGTGATTCACTTCTCTTTCACTTTTTAGCTAGCTCTTCTATAGCCTTACTTTTTAGCCTTCTCTGGCCTAGGTCCGGCTCGTCAGTCTAGGAAGTCAGAGCACCTGATGTTGTTTGTCTTCAATAGTTATATAATAATATAGCTTACTATTATAAGATACCTTATATATTAATAATTAGGATATATAAGACTTTTAGCTTTAGCTATTATTATAATTACGTAAGCGGACTATAGCTAAGGCTAAGCTATAGGAAGAGATAATTTAGCTTAGCTAGGGCGTGGAAAGGTAGCGTAGGGAGCGGATAGAAAGGATAGACACTAACTA
Source organism: Epichloe gansuensis (assembly GCA_023658505.1). Lineage (NCBI taxonomy): Eukaryota > Fungi > Ascomycota > Sordariomycetes > Hypocreales > Clavicipitaceae > Epichloe > Epichloe gansuensis. The sequence continues at coordinate 1,031,812 of CP098283.1, forward strand.
CTAAGCTATTATGTAATTTACTATATGCAGCTAGTATCGGTTGTCTTAGCCACCTTAGCCACATTTGGGGGTGCTGGTTACGCAGAAGTGGGTGCTTGATAAACGCTCCCTAGGTTAGTGGTTATCTAGCGATTTAGATTAGTTAGCCCCGCGGATACCGAAGCTTTCCCTGTGCCTATGATGCCGAACTTCGGGCAGCCATAAGGATCTTGTACAGCCCCGCCTCTGATCACGTGTAGATAAGATTGAAAGACCCATAGTGAAAGCCGGACCAATTACAGACTATCATTCTTTGATATTTCATAGAGGCCCGGCGTGCAGCCAGTGGCGCAGATCCAGGATGGCCAGAGTCTCTCATGTAATCTTTCCTCCGCTTGCCAGTATGTAATACCAAGAAAACATGAAATTTGAAGTATAGATAAACGCGCAGCAACGGATTCTTGAATGCGTAGCAGCAACTAAGCCTCAAAGCGGTATAGCTAGGTGGGTTTTTGACAAAGATTAAAAGGATTACAAGGGAGGTCCTGAGTCCCGACTTTTAGAGGTCTTAATTGACGAGGGTCTTGCAATTAAAGAAGGTTACGATAGTGGTAGAGGGCCTTAATCTTAGTGTCAAAGGTAGGGGTCGGTGTAGCTAATAGAAAAGGTTCGATTCTGGTCAATCAGAGGTGCAGACAGCACCTAACTTTTGTACCTGAAAGGTACACAGTGCGCTATGGTAATGACTAGTCTACGGAGGTACTTCTAATACATTGTCTCCACCGTTATCTTATCAAGGGTTTTATCCTAGTTAATACGCAGGCCGCATCCACACATCCAATGCTCTAGGAGCTCTCCTAACACACCCCCTAGCTAAGATATCTATTAAAGCTAGAGTTTATTAGTATAGGAAGCGATTGTGATGAATTTCTAGTGTTATGGTTACGTAGGGATCTCGCGTAAGCTAATCTAGTAGCAGAAATCCTTATGTATTTAACCTAATAGAGGCTTTGTAAAGCTATCCACAGGCATCTTAGAGGTCTTTAACTAATTAACCTTAATATTACCCTTTATATATTGCTCTTAAATCTATATTTAATTTATATTAAGGTGCTTAAGGCTAGTTTAAAGCCTTTCTTCTATATGCTTTATAATTTAGATTATCTACTTATTATCACACTAGATAATAGAAAGCAATAGCACGCGGACCTTAATATTATAAAGTAACCTCCCTAGAGATATACGCTCTTTTACACTATAATTTAGGGTAAAGAGCTCTGCTTCTATGCTTAAAGTTATTACGTAATATTACCTACCTAACTTCTAATTAATCATAGCGCTATGTATAATAAAAACATAGCCTTACGTTAATTTATAAGTATTAGGGTTATTGCCAAGGGAAGCATTAGTGCTAGAAAATAGGGTATTAAAGCTATCTATGCCTAAGTAGTAAATGCAAAGCTTCTTCGTGTTCTAAGCATATAAAATAGCTCCTTTAGCAAGCTTAATGTGCTTTGCTAACGGATTCGTTATAAAAGAGACTAGCTTTAATACTATAAATGCTATGTTAGGTCTTCCTATAATGTAAAGATACACTAAGGAGCTAATAACTACTCTATAATAATTAATCTCTTCGTTACAAGCTTCGCTAGTATTAGCAAGGATTATAGCTATAGGAAAAGGAGCAGAGGTTAAGCTCTTTAGATTGTTATTAATAACGTTAGGAATGAATTTCTAAGCAATCTTTTAAATATATAATTCCTGCGATAACTATATCTCTTTAGTATTACGGTTTCTAATGATTTTAATACCTAGGAATCACTTTAATTTGCCTTAGTCCTTAACGTCTAGGCTATTTATTAGTTACTTATGTAATTCTTTAAATTCTGCTTTAGATCCATTAAGGTAAAGCACTATAATATTATCTACGTAGAAAAACAGGATAAAATTGTCTTTTATAAAGATATATAGGTCTTCTTTCCCTTGTATAAAGCCTAGATTTAAGAGAAATCTTATTAAATAAAGGAACTATTATTAAGAAGCTTCTTATAGCCTATATAATACTCTTATTATCTTCTAGAGATAACCTTTTGCGTTTATACCCTCTAGAGGCTTATAAAAATAGGTTCTTTAAGCTCTATGTGTAGAAAGGCATTTTAAACATTATATTATTAGGTATTAAGATTATTAGCGTAGCAGACTATAAGTAATATACGTAGAGATTGTAAAGCGAGCGTTATAGCGTAGTTATTAAGGTTATCCTTTAGTTATTAGTTGCCTTAAATAACTATTCTAGCTTTAAACTCTATTACTACTCCTTTCTTATTAGTCTTATATTTAAAGACCTAGCTAAGGTCTATAATTTCCCTATAAAGTTTTAGATTAAGGGATTTATCTAGTATGTCTTCCTAGTAATTTAGGGATAGAAGCTTTAAAAGCTCTTTTATAATTACTTTCTTCTAGCAGTTATAATAGGGTAAAGCTATAACTTATTAATAATAGGCAGGTTCTAAAGGCATATCTTTAATCTATAAACTATATTAAGTGCCTTATAATGCTATAGAAAAGGCATAAGAAAACTATACCTACCTAGCTTTATATGTTTCCTTTCTTTAGCGTTTTCTAGTAATAATGTTATCTAGATTAATACCGTTATCCTAGGGATAACGATTCTCCACTTCTTTACTACCTTTGCTAGTAATTTCGCTAGTCTCCGCGGTAGTCTCTACGTGTTTAATCATTGTATTACGCATAAATTTATTAATTTCATAATATAGCGCATTATTACCTTCTATCCTAAGCTCTTTATTCTCTATAGTAACCAGCGCCTTATAAGAAGAGTTAGGAGGGGTTAAAAGTGCACTAGAAAGGTTATCTTTTTCCCTTATTATATAAAATAGTGTTTTTGCTTTAAACTATTTATTTTCTCCTTCTATGGTTAAAGGTATAGGAGAGTAATCTTCCTCTTCTAATTCTAATCTAATAAGGTCTTAACTGATTTCCTTATTAATATTATTAGCTTTAAGCTCTTTAAGCAGCGTAATTATTAATATCTTCTCCTTTTAAGCTAATTTAAGCTTTTCTTCTGGTTTAAAGAAGGAATTCTTATTAAATTAAACACATGCTAATATAATAACTTTATAATTATAAAGCAAAGGTACCTAAATAATGTATTAGGACTTGCCTCTATAACTAATAAGGTACCTAATATAAGCTTTCTGCTTTAACTATAGGATTGCGTTATGTGATTTAACGTGCTCTAGAGCCTTTATTATTATAGGAAAAGCCTTATATCTATAAGCTTATAGATATGTAATTAAGGGCTTCTAGACCTTTGCTATCTGTAAATAGGCTAGAACCGTTTTCCTAGCCTAATTTTACTAAAGCTTGTAAGGTATAATCTAGGTTCCGTAATGCTTAAAAGGCGTTTGATTTAATAGATAAACCGCGGTGTTAAAGACCTTATTATTAAGATCTATTAGAAGCTAAGCCTCTAGGCTTAATATATAAGCTTTCTACTTAACTACCCCTTAGATCTCTTTACCTTTCTATTCTAGCTAGGCATTAAGGGAGCTAAATTATAGACTATAATACCTATAAGGGCTATCTTATCTTTTATTTGCTCTATAAAGAGGGCTTTTTAATATTACTATATAGAAAGCGTAGTTAAACCCTAAATTAAGTGCTTAGGAACGCTATTATTATGCAAAAGCTATTATAAATACTATCTTTTGTTTTAAAGGAATAAAAGAACCTTATTAAGGTTATAAGGCATGTAAAAACACACTAATACCTATTACTATTCTAATAAGGAGAGTTATAGTAATCTAGATTAATAGAAAGCCTATAACCTAGCCCTTATAGAAGGCCTTTAGGTATAACCTGCGATCTCTATTGCTTAGCTTTGCCTGTAGTATAGACCTTATATTCCGTAAGCTTAGGACCTATTAATTTAACCCCTAAAGCTACGTTTATAAGCTCTATAAATACGCATATGCCTAGATAACCGCATTATTAATACTAAAGCTTTGCATCTCCTTTTTAAGGCAGTCTTAGTACCTTACTAGTTATAGCATAGGCCTCTTTTAGCTCTTCTAATAGCTATAATAACACGTGGAGCTTGTTAATATTGTGAACTCTTACTATAGGCCTTAATCCTTTATATAGGAAGCATTTCTTCTAATTCTAGAAGATCCCTGCCTTTATTAGAATTATTGCTAATATAAGATTAATGTAAAATTCCGGGATTAGTAGCGCTTTCTCTAGTATAATTATCCTTAGTATTCTAGATAGTAGATCTATTACTAAAATGTACACTAGACCTTTGCCTAAAGCCACATAGATTATGCCACTAGCCTTTACCTCTATTATAACGGTATTATTAAATTTAGCTTGCTTAAACTAATAAGGGTTATTAAAGATGTGAATATTAGCTCTAGAGTTATAAAGGACTATATTCCTCTTTAATTCTAAGCTATTAACCGTGTTTAAAGACAGGGTAACGCATTAAGAGCGCTTAGCGCGTATAAATAATAATACATTAGCTAACTTCTTGCCTAGAGTAATAGCTATAGAGTTGTTTATAGGATTCTATAAGGGTATAATAATATTACTACTGCTCTTCTCCTTTAATTTCTAATTCATAGCCTTTATTTTCTCTTATAGGTTCTCTTTTAGATACTTCTTAATATTATCTTTAGAGTTCTTCCTAACTTCCTAGTTCTTAGGAGTAAGGTCTAACTTATATAGAGCCTTAAATAAATTATAGGATTCCTATCACTTTAAGGCATCTCTAACTATGTGATTTATATATCTAGGGCACTTAGGCCTCTTGGATTTTGTTAAATTATTTAATCCTATTAATTTATTAGTTATAATCGCATTAGTAGCCTTTAGTACGCTCTATAGAGCTTTATAGTCTCTTTTAAACTCTATAATAGCCTTAAGAAAGCTCTAATTTATACCCTTATTAAGTAGATTATTCTATTTCTTCTAAAATAACTTAAATTTGCTATAAAGAGGGATTATAAACTTATATAGCATTATCTCCTTAGTCTATTAGGTCTTAAGGTCTTAATAATTCCTTTACAGTACCTCTATTATTACTGCCTATTAGTACTAATCGCAGGAACCTTTAGCTTATAAGTGATTATTAAGGCGCATTTCTATAAGAATTAATATCTTCCTTACGTTTAGCTTATATTAATCCTAAAGAAGCTTTAATATTCTTTAAGAGTGCTAATAAACTAACTCCTTTCCCTTCTCTTTGCTATTAAAGTTAAGAGAGTCTTAGATATTCTTTAAAAGGGTCTTATAAATAAATTCCTAATCTTTAGTATTTACCTTAATAGGTTTATGTATTTTATAAGGTTAAATTATAGATCTTTATATTTAAAGTTATACTTATCTTTAGTATCTTTATACGCAATCTTCTAGTCTTCTAGAGCGTTAGGGTTATCCACTGTAATCTCTAGTCTTAGATATCTTTTTAGGTAAGCAGGCATTATTAGTTCTTCTAGTAATTTATCCTAATTTAGATTAATATACTCCTAGATACTATGAGATTCTACGTAATTCTTTATTTACACGTACTATTTAATCCAGTCCTTCTCTAATAATAACACTATATTTAGAGTTTCTTTAGATATTATAAAGGGAACCATACTGGTTAAAGGAAGCATAGGGTTGTTATTTTAACTAATTATTATAATAAAGGAGCGATTATCTCTTAATATAGGCAAGCGTTAGATTAATAACTTTAACGGAGCTTTTATCCTCTAATAATTAATAATAAGGGCAATAGAAGCCTCCTAGGCTTATAACTATTAAAGGTAGGGGTTAGTGTAGCTAATAGAAAAGGTTTGATTCTGGTTAATTAGAGGTGCAGACAGCACCTAACTTTTGTACCTAAAAGGTACATAGTGCGCTATGGTAATAACTAGTCTACGGAGGTACTTCTGATACATTGTCTCCACCGTTGTCTCATCGAGGGTTTCATCCTAGTCAATGCGCAGGCCGCATCCACACATCCGATGCTCTAGGAGCTCTCCTGACACTTAGATATATAGGGGCTACTATGTATTTTTCTAGTACAATACGTGTAAGAATACTTTGCTACTGCGCGTTTACGTACTCATATTTGACCATGCAGAGTAGCTATAGCGTATTTTGCTCTACTACTATAGTTTCCATCTTTGGGCATCGAGTTTCGCTTGCTCATGCTCTCTGATCTTTCTGTAGGCTTCAACTACGTCATCTCTCGCTATTTGTAGTTCTTCACGTCGCCTTAAACTTCCAGCAGCCTTCGGGATGTTGTCAACATCGACGATTGCCCCGTTCATTTGTAGTTGCTTTCGTGATTTCTTGTGAGGAAGTTCCGGGGGCGCCTGGGCAACATCGTGTAGTCAATCTTGGCCTCGCCTCTCTTACGAATCAATTCCCGCCAGGGATCATCCGCTTGTGCTTTGCCCCGTTTGCGAGACTTCTTGCTTCCATTTGACTGATCTGTGCCTTCAAAATTACTTTCGGGAACATGCCAGGGGCATCATTATCCATTTCACGTTCCTCCGCAAGCTCACGTTGTTCTTCTCTTTGTTCCTGAATCTTTCGCTCCTCGGCTCTCCACTGGTCGTAGAGCTTATGCATCTTCTTTTCCTTTCGCGTGCGATGGACCTTGAGTCCAAGAGAATCTTTTCCGTCCTTCGTTTTTGTCTTTGTTGTTGAAAGACCTGAGATTGGTAACGCGGCATCTACACGGGCTGAGAAGGATCGCATGTCCTCGCCCGGCTTTATACAAGGTGTTTCTACTCGGTCTTCTCGTGTATGCTTCCTACTATTATTGGTTTCCCCGTTGTCGAGTCCAGAGGGTGTCTTCTTGCCTTGCGCAAATGCCATTAGCCTCCGAAACGCACGAGGGCATCATTGCCGTTCTTGCGGTCCTTCCGTTGTCTCTTCTTGTTTGGCTGCTGAGTTGCTTGCTTGCCATTCTGTTTACTGAATGCCACCGGAAGTGGGAGCGCTCTCTGTGACGGAGGGAGGTCGAAGCTGAAACTTCTGTTAGTGGCTCTCCATAGAGGGTCTCTTGATCAATAATTGCAACTACAACTTACACGTCTTCCTCGCCTCGCTTTCTCTTGTGCTTGTGAGGCATTGTGGATTCTGGTCAGGCAGCAATTTGTGCTGGTACGGAGGTGAGTTCCTTCAGCTTCGGTCTCGTATCAACAATTATCAAGGTTATCAACGAAAGTGTGCAAGTGAGAAGCAGTACATGTATGGTAGTAGTTGAGGTGCAAATAATAGTGTTATCATTCACCTTTTTTTCGGCCTGTCTCCACCAGACATTCTGCTCAAATTGACCCACTTCCCACGCCCACGCGCAGCTGCCCTGCTAGCGTGGCACGAGCATCGGCAGGTATTATGCTAGATACCTCTTTACTGGTAAGTTCTACTACTTGACTACCTGGGTACTAGCTACTTGACACTTGTCATGTTAGCATGAAATCATGGAGTACAGTATAATTGACTCTATGCCCCAGAATACGGGGATAAACTTTGTAACTATAGGTAACTGAATACCTACTTAATTAGATAAGTACCTATGTGCATCTGAAGATTATTAGGTACGAACCTCCAGGGCAGCTTTCTATCAAACGATACACACCAAGGCATCTCTATTCTACCTATTGATTTATCTATCAGCTTAACGCAGCCTTATCGGCACTAATGAGATAAATGGTTCTTCTGGTCCAGAGCCTGCTACCTAACTACCTAAGATGTCGCGCTGCCTCTGTCGTGTGGTAATGGCAGCATTGATTATAGCATCGGCTTTCCCAACATTTGAACCATTTCCCTCCTCATGGTAGCATTGTCACATGTCAGAACCCAGGAGAAAACGATAAATCGTTAGGCAATTCTCTACCCCAACATGGAATCATTTCCAGAATGAAACAAATGAGATTGGGGTGTCGCCCATTGAGCATCAAAAACTGCTGGATATACCCATACTAAAGAGTTGGCTGGTCAAAAGGAGGATTGTGGCAACAACGCGGAACAATGGAGCTCGTCATGGTATTGGGTACAATAAGCAGGCTCGGTGTTGCACGGATATGATACGGGGACAGGATCATCTTATCTGGTGGCGTGGCCCCGTCCACACGTCCAATTCTTCCAACATTCGAGATACAAGCACATTACACGAATCTTCAATTACCGACTTACTCATACACCTCCTTCATTTACGTCCTTGCGAAAGTCCTAGGTATTTACCAGGTACGTCTAAAGCCTCTGAAAGGTATTCAACGGCATAAAAATTGACTTATCAGACAACATGATGAAAGTACCATACTATACTGCACACAACATTGAAATAATATGCCAAGTAATTGAAGTTCTAAGCATGCCGTGCTGTGCAATATAGCAAGGAATCTTGCGATGCTATCAGACCTTCCCTGTCAGTAACAGCTCAACATCGTGGGTGCGTGGGATTCCGCCCGCCCTGCTGAAAGGACCCGCGAAACCGTTTGGCAGATTAGGTACTGGCATGCATAATGAAAGTTCAATCGATCGAACAATATCAAGATTCACTGCCGCAACAGAATCTTCGCAGTCGAACAATCATTGTCTGTGTGGTGCATAATACGGAAGAGTTAAGGTTGAGTGGCGGCGCAGACAATACTAAAGGAAACAATGAAGCATTTCCGAGCCTGGACCAGTCGCCACGCAAACAACTCGAATAAGTCACCGGAGTGGCCAATCCCATGTTATATTTGGATCATGTGGGATTAGAACAAACAAAACGAATACTCGTCTTGAACCGAATCCACTCGGGCAGACCCTACTGGAGCTCAATGGCGATAGCCTCGACGGATTAATGATGAACAATATCAAGCATGTGTAGTACTCGCCAAGCCATGCAACTTGGACCAAAGCACTAAGTTCTAATTTAACTACGAGGCAAGAAGAACGATACGGCTCGAGACTCAGAGCCTCCAAATATATAAGTCGGATTAGCTTCCCTTCGAATTTCGTTGATCATCAGAAAATCAAACTTCAATCACACAATAATATCATTACTCGAATCACTCAAACCCTCCTCTCAAAATCAATATGCCTTCCACCACAAACAACGTCCAGGTCACCAAGCCCACCACCGCTTCCTCCGAGGAGAATGCTCACACTGCGGGCTATGTTGGTTGCACCATCATGTAAATGACCATTTATGCCACCGAGACCGGCTTCAGGGTTGTTCCAGTACACCAGAACGACTGAAGCGCACACAATCTCTCCATTCAACAACTGCCGGTTAATCATTATGGATTTGAAGGAATGTCGATGGAGAGTGTTTTATCCTCAAAGAATGAACCTTGCAACAACATCAAACATTTGCCCTTGGCTCTCGACAGCGACACCACTATTGTCGTCAGTCGGATGATGAATATGTATTTTTGGTCACCGAGATCGATGGAGTGGAAGATGATCGATTATGGGAAGGCCTCTCAGTTAAGGAATTATTTGCAACATTCAGTATTTTGTACATTGTTCTCACGAGAGCGCATTTTTGAATAGCCTTGGTCACGCACAAAGTGTATATTAGCTGACAGAAATATGAAATATGTGATATATTCTGTGGAATGCACACAAGAGAAAAGGACAACCCCCAATATATTTGTGATCAAAGGGGCATCAAGTGATAACAAAACATCACGCCATCCTGAAACTCTCGATTGCCCAGCAACGCTATCCATGTCGCTCTCAACGTCGATAGGCGGTTGCACTTTTCCTTCAATACTGGAGTGAGCGCAAGTGCCTCTTACTTCAAGGGATGCAGTGGAAAGATACATCAAGTCATCACTTGATCATTATCTCATGAAAAAGTCCGACGTCCTTCTGCTTTTTGCTTACGAATATCGGTGCTACTTATTTTGCCTGCAAAGTTGTTGGCAGCCTTTTCGTGCTCATTTCCGTTAGCAGTATCAGAACTGGCATCCAGTACGTCGATTTCGTATACTTTCAACGTAGACCAGCCTTGGCTGCGTCGTTTCTCGTTGACCACTCCTCCACCACTTCTGGTTTCTCCAGATACGACCAAGGCTTCAATTGCCTCTTCTTTTACAGTCGGGCCGTAGACATCATGAAAGTCTACACAACGCACGAGGATAGAGCCATCTCGGTATAGTGCGTGTAGTTCCTTGGTCTCGGCTCGGACGGCTTTCATGTGGGTGGCTGCTGTAGTGGAAGTAGAGAGGAGGGTAGAGAGAAAATTGATCACAGAGCGGGCACGAATATCCCACGACTGCAATTCCTCTGCATACTTTTTCTTGACGAGTAGTTCGTCGCTAGAGATGCCGATGACCAACTCGCATTGGTGACCTGTCTTCGCGCCAGTATCTCTAACATTCAATAGGAGAACAGCTGCATGGAGGAATAACTTGTGACCAGGATGCAAGTGATCGAACGTGCCGCCCAAGCAAACCGTAGAGTAGCCTTCACAAGCATCGCTCATAGACGTTTCAATGGTTTGATCGGCGACTAGAGCAGGTGCTGGCTTTGATAAGCCGAGACCTCCTGAACAGCCACAAGCTGCTTGTGCTGCAGCTTTTGACTTCCCTCTAAGTATTTTAAGAAAGAGGTCAGAAGCTCGTAGCCTTGTTCACTGCTAGGGTGGAATATTTGTCTCCACGGGTGAACAGTAGAGGCAAAGGTAGCCAAGTCCAGGATTGTGCTACTGTTCGGTTCGTATACACCCCTGGAATTTGGCTTGTATAACCCTTCGGAAGCTCGACTATGGTCGATGAGCACTACACGTATATCAACAGCGCCTGGGTCGTCAGCCTCAATATCGCTGGCGATTGATCTTTTGCACATATAGAAGCCACTAAAGAATATATCTCTGCCAATATGGACTGTGATTTTCGCCAATACACTAGTCGTATGTTGCCTCTTTGGGGTGTCAGAACTGGACAAGCAACGGCGACGACAAGAATTGGCCCAACGCCGCGTGCAGTGCTGGATCTGTGTTCGTTGCTCAATCGTGATATTACGGAGTCAAGTGGTTCATAATATGCCGCTCGAACCGTCACCGCTGTGGCGGGTTCTGGGGAGAGGAGAAGTAGTAATGACGGTGCGTCTGTCAAGTCTGGTGATGGCGGCATGGCAGGGAACTCGCTTAACGATGATTAGGTTGTGATGGGCGATTATATCCAGTGAAGGGGATCATGCGACTATGCAGTGCGGATACTTTCCCGGAAATCTCGCGATTAGGAAGTATGTTTTCAGGATTCGATTTGCTGGACATGCTAAACCATCTGAAATGGCGATGGATTTTGCCGAGGATAATATTTTTAGTGGAACCAGACTACAAATGCAAGGCAAGCACATGTGGGTCAGAGGAAAGGCGGTGGCGTACATGCAGCGGCAGAATTTTGTAAGTTTTCTGGGAGGACGAATATTTTGGCTTGGAGGATCCAGAGTGCCAGTACACTTTTTCCCACCATTAGATCTCCCCGCTGCCAAATCGTTAAAAATGGTCACGAAGAGTCGCCTGCGCATGGCTTTAGCCGCTGAGAAAGGAATTGATTACAAAAAAATAAAACAACAAAAAAACACAAAGAATATATGAAGCGAAAGAATTCTACATCACAACTTGGCGGGGCACCATTGCATGGTGATGAGAACGACGAAAATGAAGACAAGGGTCAGAATAGGTTGAATGACGACTTTGAAGAAGAGGTGAAAAATGACGACGAAGTTGAAAATGAGAGGGTCAGCAGTCAGCTTCTCTATAGGAACGCGTGTCTCTGAAATGCAGACGCTGATAAAACTTGCAGTTGAACTTTGGCGCTGTCGACGAGACCGACACTTCTGATTCAGAAATCGAGATGGAGGAGAAAATCGAGAGAAAATCAGCGAAGAACGAAAGAATATTCAACTCGACAAAATCTAAACAGAACGAAGAGGAAGAAGAGGAAGAAGAGGAAGAAGAGGACGAAGGGGATATTCCTGTCTCGGATCTTGAAGATCTCGACGACGAGGACAAAGAAGACCTCATACCCCATACCCGACTTACCATCAACAACACCTCTGCTCTTCTAGCGGCGCTCGATCGCATCTCTATTCCCAAAGATCAGCGTTCAACTTTCGCATCCCATCAGTCTATATCCTCCTCCATTAAGACTGCTGAATCTATCCCTGATGTCTCCGACGACCTGCAGCGCGAGCTTGCCTTTTATTCTCAATGTCTTGAGGCTGCCAAGGCAGGACGTGCAAAGCTGCTTGCAGAAGGGATACCATTCTCACGGCCTAAGGATTACTTCGCCGAAATGATCAAGGAAGATGCCCACATGGAGAAGGTCAAGGCCAAGCTCATTGAGGAAGCGTCTGCCAAGAAGGCTTCTGCTGAAGCACGAAAACTCCGTGACTTGAAGAAATTTGGCAAGCAAGTGCAAGTAGCCAAGCTTCAAGAGCGACAGAAAGCTAAACGCGAGACTCTTGAAAAATAAAGAACCTCAAGCGAAGTGAGTACACTTATGACAGGCTTTTACGTTACCCTTCCTCCTCTTGCATTTTTATTCCAAGTTTATGTTTTCTTTTGAAATGCTGATCCATTGTTCTCCCTCCATTTAGAGCGCCAAGAGTCTGGAGGTGATATGACTACGAACGAAGCAGACATCTTTGATGTCAGCGTCGATAATGAACTCGCTAAGCACTCTCAACGTAGTGGCCCTCCCGGACGAGGCGGCTCCTCGAGGGGCCCAGGCGCGAAGCGTCAGAAGAAGAACGAGAAGTACGGTTTTGGAGGCAAAAACGACATGCAAAGTCTGGAGACGCCATAAGCTCAGGAGATCTATCGGGGTTCAATACCAAAAGAATGAAGGCTGCTGCCAAGACGAAATCCCGACCAGGCAAGAACAGACGCAAGGCTATGGCATCAAAATGACAACTCTCCCTGTCTTGACTTCCTCTGTACATGATCACTCTTCAAAACAAGATTTTAGTTAGGTATCTACATCGTATCAATCCTTTGTCAGGCAGTCGGGTCTTTTGAGGTTATTACGTGCACGGCAAATCAATGGCGCCTGGTGACTCGAGAAGTTTCATTCGAATGAATTTAAAAGTAAATATGTTTCTTGGAAGTGATTTGATATGGACCCTCGCATTCCCCATCTTACATTGTGAACAATCCAGCCATCTGCCTCCACGTTTGTGTCGTAATGCGATGAATTGAGTTAGCAGGCAAGTTCATCTCACGATATAGATGTCTGCGATAGTGCTCTCGAGTAACACAAGATAGCAGGCAATGACTTTTCAATGCTGTATCGTAATATCATTGCGCATTCATCTATGACTCAAAAGGAAAAATAGAATAAGAGATTCAGAATAGCCCTGCCTCACGCCAGCTATCATATAATACTACTTGTGGCTGCGGCCCTACATCACACGTCTTCCTAAGCGTGATAAATACCATCGGCGCCAAACTGCCCCCTCGGCTGGCCTTCTCATACCTTCAGTTCAGTTCAGGTCATTAAAAACTCCCTCCGTTCAGATAGACACAACCTTTTGTTCAAAACGGCCCACGGTTGCTTAACAATCGTCATTGAGAGCCTTCTTGTGATGTTGTCGGATGTAGGGCAGACGCTCGCCCCTCGAGCTAGGTTGCTGGAAAGGGTCGGTTGCGTTGTCTTGATTTTATGCTCATATAATTTGGTGTGGTTCTTACAGCTCATCGTGCCAGCAGCAACTAGCAAAGAGGTGGAAGTCGCCGCTGGAAGTACCCCCATAATAAAATCGGGTATGATAGAACCTAGGGATTGCAAAAATGGAAACAATAGAATGCAATATGCACTGATGCTAAAATGTTATGACTTCGCCCAGGACGCCGTAAAAACCCGTGGTATCGAGATAAATGCCTTGCGCTGATCGAACGCTTGCTATGCAGTTGCAACCTTTCCGTACAACGTTGAAAAGAAAACAAAGAAACCGCTGTGGCGACGTCATTAAGACACGCTTTGGGTTTATCACCATCTACTGCGAAGCGGCTACACACCAATGGCGGTGGAAGGCCCATGCGCTTTTCTGGCATTCCTTGCTGCAGTATTTGGTACGGCGACATCGGCGACACTTAGCGAATTGTCTTGTATACTCCTCCCATTTCCCACATTGATAGTAGGCACATTGTCGAATGCCACCGCGAGTATCGTCCTTGCGGCACAAATTTCGCATGACGACTCCGGCCCAGTATTGCATATCGGTGCTGTGGTATCGGACGGTAAACTTTTCAACCAGAGGAAAGAGGTTGAAGTCATTAGGAAGAATAAACTCCCCATCAGAGGCGTCACAATCCTCTGAGTCAATAGTTTCCTCGTCTCCATCGAGAGCGGCGAAATTCATTCCCAGTGAGAGTTTTGGCACGAGGTGACTCTTCTGGAAGTATGTTCGCAGGCCGCAATATTTCGAGACATAAGCCAGCAGTTGCAGAGACATGAGCACATCTTCCTCTCGCGGCATGACAGCAAGCATTTGTGGAGTTGGTATGAAATGTCTATCAAGTAGATACCTTGGTACGGCCGAGTTTGGTGCCTGTGGCTGGGGGCGTCACCATGGTCGGGCGATTTGGAGACAAACCCATGGGTGGTACGGGTGTTGGGTTTGCGGTATTTCCTATAATGCCGTCCAGAGCTGCTCGATGTGTAATGTTGAAAGCGCCAGGGTCTTGGTGCGTCTCCGAGACGGTGGGGGTAGTGAGTTCTAGTGAGGATCCTGCGAGCATACTTTCTCCATCCTCCATGGAAATATCCTGAATTCCGACCGTTGATTGCATTTCTGTAGTGCCAGCCATGTCAGCATCAGGAGACTCATCCGAGGGCATGCTGTCAGCATTTATGTCGTCTGTTTCTATGGTGGAGTTCTGATGTCTAATAGATGGTCTTCTGCGAGTTCCATCGGTAGCATCCAGCGCAGCTGTTGCGGCCGCGGCTGCTGCAGCTGCTGCAACCACATTGATGACCGGCGCAGGCCCTACGGTTGGCGAGCGGAGCTGAGAGGAGGGAGTGGTGTAGTTGGCGAAGTAGGTTGGGATCCAACTTCCCTTGGCCGAATAGAGCCATAGATGCCAGACGGTCAGCGTCACGAACAGGTCGAACAAAGCTGTCAATGCCATCTATTGCCGGTGTTGTAACAAGGGGCTGCGTTGTCGCGCCGCCAGCAAGATTATTAGCATGGCGTCCATCAATGCCTCTGAAGCTATATCGTTGCCGACTTTCTAACGTCGCCGGTCGGTCGGGTGTGGTGGTAAGTGCTCGAGATGATGACGATGCAGGCGCTGATTCAGGAGTAGCCTGAGAGGCGGCGGTAGATGGCCCGGCGTAGCTCGCAGATACGTCGATGGATGGCGGAGGGCCATGACGCCGGACTGATCGTTGTTCGGGTTCGAGCCGAGCCGAGCGATTGGTAAACGAACTTGTTGGCTTGGATGAAGCACGATGATCATGGCCTCTGTGACGACGATGATGGTGCTCATGTATTTGTTTCTGATTAGCCTCTTCCGCCTTTTCGCGGCATTTTTCGATGATTTTGATGTAATTATCAAGAATGGTCGCGATGACTGGAACCATGTCGGCTTCCACCACACGGGTTCGCACATTTTCCGTCCCTCGAACACCAATGTTAACGACACATTGAAACGCAAGATTCCATTTCCACATGCCCATCATATCCTTGCTGCGTCCCTGTTTCAGTATGCAGACAAGTCGCTCGATGCCTCCATCGACGGTCAGAATGTCACGAATGCGAGCGGATGATGTTGTGAGGTAGGCGAGATGGTTGAGCGAGTTGATGAGCGGTAGAGTGGACGTGCAATCGAGTGCTCGCCGGTCGTAGAGTGCCGTGGTGATGCCAACCGACGCCTTGTTGACGTTCGGGATGCTGAAGTTGACTTCCCTCATGTTGAATAATTAATCCCGTCAAAGGGACAAACAGACCAACTGAAGACAAAAGTGACAAGTTTTTGCCTGCAGGAAGATGGCGACGTAAAATGAAGATGCCCCTCAGACAGAGGGGCTCGACAAGATGAGTATTAAAGCCAGGATGCTCACTCGAGAATATTTAGATATCGATGTGTTAATAGACGCGGCGTCGAGTGTATACTTTGTTGAGGGGGTGAAAGTCTGAATGTGATCGGGGTGACCGAGTGGCGGTTTGCGTCCAAGCACACTTGGATGGCGAAGGATGTATCAGCTCAGTACCACAGCCAACGTAGTCGATGAAATGAGTCGTGATGATTGAAGCAGATGAGCGGGTGATATTGACGAGCAAGAAAAGCTTGTCGCAGTCGATATCGTATGGGGATAGCGATGAGTGTTTGAGTCTGCCTGTGTTTCAGGCAAGGCTGGGCCAAACCCAGACGAAGACGAGCTGAAGGAGTATGGCGAAGGGAACGTGCAGCGGCAGCGGATAGGACAGGAGTAGGTAGTCCCGCACGTTCATCAAGATATAAGTTCTCGCAGGAAGGGCGCTTGTTGCAAAAGCAGTTGGTTGAAAGGTTGATTCGATGATGATGCAGAATACGAGTGTGCCCTTTTTAGGCAGAGTTGAAAGACGGCGCCGGACCGTGGTGTGGGAAGCGAGGTCGAAGGGGTAATAAGTAAGCAGGCAAGCAGCATGAGGGAAGGGGAAACATCGAAGGCTGGCGGAGGTTGGAAGTTGGGCGGCTGGGCGGGTCCAATGCTGCTGGCGATTGGCGAAACACGGACTCAAGGCTCCATGCAAGCTGGTAGCGATTTACTAACGTCCACTGAGAGCAGCTCGCAGAGGCAGAGACGTTCAGTGCTAATTTTGACTGCACTCTGACTGCACTCTGACTGCACTCTGACTGCAACGCAACTCGCGCCCATTGATGCAACCAACGCAGAGATTCCTCATTGATTCGACTAGTTCTTTTCTCGTTGTCTACTTCATTACGTAGGTAGGTATGGTAGTATGCTATCTCGTAGCTGATATCAGTGTTCCAGCGCCTTGTGGCCCTCATATCAGTAGCAGGACAGTCATGGCTAGACTACTTGGCCGATTGTATTCCAAGTATTTGCAGATATAGCGGTCCGAGTAGAGGCTGTCCTTTGCTAGCTGTCCTGAAAATACCTTTAGGTGGACGACTGCTTGGAGTTGTGAAGCCACTGGCATATGGCAACACTGCCCACCAACCTAATTATTACATGCCTGAGCAGTCAAACATCATGGAATCATGCCGAACAGTATCACCGGGAAATGTTCATGACTTAGCCGCATTTCATATTTTTAATTGATGCAGAATACAATCGCACTCAGTGAAATCCTATAAATGCAGGCATATTATTTTGAAGCCAGGTATGATTGTCAGGGGGCTGAAAAACACCTCGAGGTGGAAATTTCGGCACGAGAGACTCGCCGTCAGACTATGATGAATGTAATAAGGATGTAATAAGGCTAGATATTTCGGATGCCGGCCATGCCGAGTGTCGCAAGTTGGCAATACAAGTCGTCGAATGAACAAGAAATAATGCGTGCATTTTTAACCCCTTTAACCTCTTTTGACTGCCGCTGACAATGTTAATGATTGGCAGAAGAAACGTGTTCGAGAATATGCAGTGATCTGGCTATGTCAGTTAGCGGTAGGAGATATGCGCCTGTGAGTCTGTGACATGACATGACAGAGCCTCATGGGCACAGTACTAGGCCAAATGCACGTGCGAGACAACAACCTTTTAGGAAACGCTGTCAAATGCCGAAAGTGCAGCACTTTGGGCGACTGAGAGTGTACACATACTTAGACAGTGGAAGATGCTGCATACGACACACGGCACTTTGGCGTTTGGCATTCAATCGCCACTAATCTTTGCATGCCGGAAGTACTTCATGCCTACCCAAGCAACGACTACCCAAACCCAGGCCATGACACCTGTTAGTATGATGAGGGCTGGATAGTACCCAACAATAGGTAGAGTCGGATCGTCCTCGAGTTCTGGAGGCGCGTATGGTGTCTTGCCGACATCCCAAGCCCAAATCCATACATTGAGACAAGATCCCATGCCAATAACAAAAACAAGCCAAGTTACAGTAAGGACAACCCAACCCCACCATTCAGTTTCCGAATAATCCCAGTCAGAGTCAGGTGGGGGCAGAGCCTTTGTCGAAATCCCGGTATAGGATAAAGGAGATTTTGCTTGTTGAAATGACCTGCGACGAGGGCGACAGTTCGGGCTGCAAAATACGACTCAGAGCCTGAAGACAATGAAGCGCTGAATGGCGCTGGCCGCAAACCCTGAGCTATCTGTAGAACATCCTCCTCATCCGTGGTCGAGTTATACGGGTTTTGTTGTGAGCTTTGTTGCTGAAGTCGAGTTTCATCAACTGCTGTGTTCGTTGCCAACTGATCTGCCCCAAGAGAGTTCTGAAAGATCTCCTGACTATCTGAGGATGTGCGTGGCGCGAAGTCGGATATGTTGAGGCCTAAAGCGTCTCGTTCCGGTGTACTAGAGGCCAAAGATGCAGTGCCCACTGGCTCAAAAGCAGCGGCTTGTGAGGTATCAATCGTCAAAGACTTGCCGTCCCTTCGCTCCCGCTGTGCGCCGCGCCCGAGCAGGGCCGCCTTCCTAAGGGATCCTCTCCGACGTCGCGTCTTGTGCTGTTGTATTACGGCGTGAAGTGATGGTGACGTAGCTGAGACTGGAGTCGCGGCGTCTTCTTCTTCGATGTCTGGGCGGGATTTGATCTCTGCAGATGTTCGCATAAATGGGAGCCTGGACAAGAGTCCAGAACCGGAGGTTGCTCGTCGAGGTGCCGAGGACAAGCTCGCGTGGTCATTTTGAACAAAATCGCTGACTTGACTCTCCATAGCCTGTAGCTAGCATGATGCCTACCTGAGGCACCACGTCCGATACGACGCAAAACACCCGATGCGACAAAGTCAGACTTTGTTGTGGGTTCACAAGCCCATTGGTTCGGTCGCAGGTGATTTGGTATTGAATTGAAGAAAATTAAAAGATGCAATATTCGAGTTGTAAATGCAGCTGTAGAGAATTGGTCAGAGGGCATGAAGCAAGGTCCTCTGCTGATGCCGCTGGCGTAGCCGCGAGCCACCAAACAACCAGAATTTTAGGTCTAGGTAATATTATCTTTGTATGTACTCCGTAGGCAGGTGCATGTGGGTACCATTGGCGCCACCACGGTTACACCAGTGATTGACTGACTATATCTGTCCACTCAAGCCACTCAAGCAAGCATCCACGCTGGCAGTCAAGCCGGTGATAGGGTATAAATTTGGAAGCGACGATGCATCTCTTGGTGATGGTAGGATTTCGTACCTGTACTAGAACTCTACAATCCCTAGAAGAACAAGCGTGATAACGAGTGACTTACTCGGTACTCGGTACTCCGTACAGTCTGGTGACTTGCTAAATACCAGTGAATGCTATAATAGACAGTACTTATGCTGGTGTATATATCTCGTATGTGTAGAGGTATTCTCTATCTAAAAGTATCATATGTGTATGAAAGAATCCTCTATATGTAACAGTATCTCTGTCCCTAATTAACATAAAGACCTTGTCAGTACAGGTGCGAGGCGCCAATTATTACCCACAGCACAGGCAGTTGACCCTCTTGCCTCGAACCATAGCCCCGAACTTGTCGTGTGCATTCTCAAACTGTCTGTCGTCCTTTGTTTATCCCCCTTTTGAACCTTTTATTTTAGGCAGCAAGATGAGAACGAAATGCTTTATCTGAGGTTTCAATCTCCAAACTTGGACCGAGGCCTCATCACTATTAGCCTAGCTGCCTGGGGTGCTATCCACTACCAAAACCAAAAATCCAAACATTTGAACCACACCATTGAAACAGTACTTGTAATTGTATTATTGCATTGCATTATTGAGAGCCGCCGTCGTTCGAGATGGCACCGTCTGAAATGAATCGGCACTACGCGATATGATCACGACATACAATGAACTCAACAGCTCAACCATCGAAGAACTCGACTCTGAGCCGAGCCCCTAGAGTTTATGCGTTACGTATCTCGAAACACTCCATTTGTAATTCGGGGAGGAGCCTCATCATGGAAGGCTACACGAAAATGGAACGCTGCGTATCTCAAATTAGCCCTCGCGGGTCAAACTGTGAACGTTGCCGTTACACCTCACGGGTCCGTCAGTCCATCTATCCATCTCCCTACAATCCCGAATTCTCATTTACTTAACGGCTCCTAGTAATGCTGATGCACCCACATATTCACCCCAGCATTGTATCACTGTTTTGTCAAAGCCTCACGAAGAATCTCAATCCTTCGACAACTTCCTGGCGTACCTCTTACAACAAGAGAAATCGGATGAACTGCCTGAAACCACCGAGGTGCGGTATGCACAAACCCGTCAGTTTCCCCGTCTCCGTCACCACGGGATACACGCGGTGGTTGTAATAATGTTTGCAATAAAGAAGACTGGACTTCTGACCTTGTTTAGAAAACGATAACTTCAGGGATGAGTACGCCTGTTTATTGCCTGACGCACAGAAAGATATCCCCTTTGCACGCATAGCCCTGCAAAAGAAACCTGATGCCGTGAACCTTTGGATCGGAAACTCAAAGTCAGTCACCGCGACTCACAAAGACAATTTCGAGAACATATTTGTACAGATCATTGGCAGAAAGCACTTTGTACTGCTGCCACCTGTGTGTCATCCGTGCATGAATGAGGCGCTACTGACGCCTGCTACGTATGAACGCGACAACAACGGCGGACTGAGCATTCGGCTCGATGAACATGCTGATTTGGTCCCTTTTGTAACTTGGGATCCCGACAACCCTCAAGATAACTCGACTCCGTTGTCCAAATTTGCGAAACCAATGAGAGTAACCTTAGATCCGGGAGACATGTTGTATCTGCCAGCCATGTGGTGAGTGGACAAAGGCCACTATTGTTCATCAATTGTGAACTAACCTTTGAGGATGTAAACACTAGGTATCATAAAGTAAGCCAGTCCAGTAGCCCTGATGGAGAAGGTTTCGTGGTCGCTATTAACTACTGGTAAGTTTTAAGTTCTATACATAGCTGATGCCGTTGTTCGTAACCTTCCCATGTTGATGACACAGGTATGACATGGAGTTTAGTGGTCCATTGTACCCGGCTGTCTCTCTTATTCGAACTCTAACAAAGAGCCTCCCTTAGTATACTTCAAGAGTCTCGTTTTCACAATTTTAGGGAGATTGAATGCATTATCCGGTATCGCTGTCTGTGCAAAATGACTTTCATTTATGTAGGCCGTGATTTCACCTCTTCTTCTTCTGTGCACTCCTTTTCTGAGCTCTCAGCTCCTTCTTCATTCTCGGGTCCACCATACGATATCGTCCTCTGACACCCTTAGGTCGCCCCTGGAGTCCTCTGTTCAAGCCTCGTGCTACAACTAGCTTGGCAGGTTGCGAAGGCTTCTTACGAGCAGCTTTGCTCAGGAGCTTGGCTATACTGTCCGCCTTTTCCTTCTCTGTCATGCCCTCGTCATTTGCAAGCATGTCCGATTTCTTCTTAAGCTTCTCCAATCTCTGGGCAGCCTTGAGCTTCTTCCTTGCCTTAGCTTCCCGAACCTTCTTGATGGGTCGAGCATTGAAAGCCCGAAGCTTCTCTTTGATTGCGTTCGCTGCAGCTTTCGTAATTGGCTTCTGAGGTTTATCGTGTTTGCCCTCGTCATCCAAGAACCAATCTGGCAACCCTTCCCTCTCACGAAACGCGTGCCTATTAAAGCCGTCATCAATCATATCATGACTAGTTTTTGCCCGGTAGCGAGCTGATGTGCGAGCGTCATTGCTTCGGCCGTGATAATGTCAATATCTTCGAGGTCTTGTTAGCGCTCGAAAACTCCTCAAAAGAAAAGTAAAGCGGCATTTGCATCGTGTACTCACCCAGCTTCCCATCTGGAAGACGCTTTTCTTCTTCCCAATCTTCCTCGCGGTTAGTCTTAACGATTTCGTAGTCATTATCAGAGTCAACCTCGATATTCTCTTCTGCCTTCTTCTGGACTTCCTTTCTCTTCTTTTTGCCTTCATCGATACTACTCGGCTGTTTTTTTAAGCTCGCCGCTGCCAACTGCACCCTTGGGTTTGACATCTGCTTCCAAATCAGGACAAGTGATATCTTTGAAAAGGTCTTGCCCAAAGAAAGCGGCAGCGCGTTTGGATAAACCGGCTGCCGATGGCGCGCTATCGTCGAGATCCGTCAAAAGACTTTTGCTGGGTACATCTTCATCATCATCAGAGGAATCGTCCTCTTCTTCAAAATCGCTAGAGTCTGACTTCTGCGCAGCTTCATCGGCGGATAGGCCCTCCCATTCATCATCGCCACGCTCTTGCCTGGCCTTCTTGGCTCGATATTTTGCATCTGCCTCCGCCTTTTTCTCCCGATAATTATCGTACATCGAATCAAGCTCCCGCTCTAGTCGATCCTCTTCCTCGTCGGTTTCACTGTCATCGCCGGCTGTTCGATCTGCTTCGTAAAGAGCTGTTTCTGTCTGAGCTTGATTTGGCACCACTACCATTTTCCCGCGAGACAGCCTGCGTAGTGTATCTGATTTGTCTGCGGACTTCATTGAAAACATTGCACCTTCTCCGATCGGCCCTGATTCCTCCATGCCAATATCCATAGGTGCAATCATGTTTAGCTGCATACGAACAATATCTCTCTGTCTCTTCTCGTTCTCTTTGCGCCTTTCTTTCTTTTTCTTTGCATTTTCCCTATCCTTCATATTTTGCAGCTCTTCTTGTATTCGAAGCTCTTCGTCCATTGATTCAACCTCGGCCACCTCCTCACCAGCAGGTGGCTCTTCGGCTTTCTTTACTTTGGCTGAGAGACCAAATATGTCTCTCACCTTGAGTCTCCATTTCAATAGCAGTTTGAAATCTTTCCGGCCCAGCACTTTGAGATCTCGGCAGCTAGTCCGAATTTCATCTGTAGTTTCAGGAGCTTATCCAGCGCAGCCAAAGCAACATCGCCATTTTTGGCTGCTCAAAGCTGAGTTTATTGCTAGAACCTAGAATTGCGATGGGGTCCATGGTCTGAATAAACTCGCTGGCGGGGACTTCTTTGAATTGTATATAGTCGCCTTCTTCATAGCCGTCTCGCTTTCGCTTCTTGACTTCGGGGTTGAATACCTTGGCTTCATTGTTTGGTGTTGCGCCAGTAAGTTCCGCAAAAACGTAACGTGGATCAAGGAATCGAGGATCGATGCGCTTAGGGCTTTGAACCCTCTGCAAACAACGAAAATTTCTGCAGACACGTTTCGAGAAGACGGCGGCTTTGTGGCTTCAACTTTATTGAAAAGCTGATTCAACACCCAAAGTAATGGATTGTAATCCTTCGATCGGAAAACCTTGGTCACAAATGTTCCTCCTTCGACGAGAAATTCGGTCGCCAGTTTCATGGATTGCAAAGCGAGTTCTGCTTGGTTGAAGGAATCCTGAACCCATGCCGTACCAACGTTCGGAGCACCGTCGTGCAGAACCGTGTCAGCTTTCCAGGTCTTCAAGTGTTGTCGAATAGTGGCACGGCATTTTTCCGTAGTAATATCGCTCTGGAAAGTAATTACTCTTGGGATTGGCTTGATTGGGGCCAAATCAACACCGACAATGAGACTATTGACGGGCATCACTTCGGCCGCAACTTGACACCATGACTAAGTTGAATAATAAGTTTTTGTGCTCTTGGTTTATGAGGGGCAAAGAACGGAATACCTACACCGGGGGCAGCGCAAAGGTCCAGAAGGACCTTGCTCTTCTCCAAGAACCCATACTTCTTGTTCAATTGGATCAATTTGAAGGCCGCTCGGGCGCGATAGCCTTTCTCTTTGGCAAGTTTATACCACTTGTCCAGACGGCCCTTGCCGTGTTTCTTCTGAATCGCCATAGCGGCGAATGAAGCAGTCGTTACAAAAGTGCGGATGCTCAATATTTCGAAATAGGCCTTTTGAGCCCAGAAATTTTGTTCCAAACGTTGCTGATAAGCTCAATCACGTGGCGATAACTGCTACAGAATGCCGTTTGCCCCACTATTAAGAGGCGGGCATGTCCCTTCCCACCTACGGAGTACAGGCAAACTTGGCAAACTATGTAGGTACCGGGGTGCCGCCGGGGTACCAGGAAGTGGAGCAGCGCCGCCAGGTTGGACCAGACCAGACAGACTACCAGACTCCATGACATATTTTCGACTCGTCACGCACTTGCCAAACTTGCTTGAATGCTCGTCACGGAACGCTACATCACCTTGCTGCTTTCAGGATACGATGCACGTCTGTATGCGCAACTGACCATCTACCCCCGACTAGAAACATTCGCTGCGATGAGTAGACGGGCAGTTGCCGAAGGCTTCCGGCCAGCGACGCGACGCACATCTATTCAGGCAGTCCGACAACTGCATCGAATGCCCTCTGGAGGACTCTTACGAGCTGATGCGTCAATTCGTGCGACCAGGAGACGCATGTGGTTCGAAGGCAACTCTTTCCACAATGCTGTCACTGCTCGGAATGCCTCATTTGCCCGATTCTTGCCCAAGCTAATGGTCAAGTTCATGAGAATACCCGCCATGTTCGGCGGATTGGCCATAGGAACTTTTGCGTGGGTCCAATATCAGGCAAATCGTATGTTGAGCAAGTCAGTATCTAGATTTCCGGCGTATGCTGACTCTAAACAGAGGCTAGTACTTACGCCGTCGAACTTTCAATGTGACGAGAGACACACTTACGTCAACGACGACAAGCTTTTTGACGCGGCTAAAGACGTAGCCTCACAGACTCGCCAGGGATGGGAGAACACAAAGGAACAAATGGAAACCCCGGGATGGCTTAAACGAATTCTACGATTACATGAAGATGTTGGCACTGGCGGTTCAGGCGGCCCGGGTGGCGACGGAGATCGAAACACAGCAAAACAGGTGCCGTCGTAGCCGCTGGTGCTTCTGCTGCTGCATACGGATATGAACATTCAGACGAAACGGATCCCCGTGTTCCTGAGGAAGTTGCAAGAGATGATCAAATGATGGTTCTGACCAAAAGATGATTGAGATTCGGAGTATACTCCAAAAAGTCGGGCAATCCAGCTCATTAGCTTTACCATCCATTGTCGTCATTGGCTCGCAATCATCGGGCAAGAGCTCTGTTCTCGAGGCCATCGTTGGTCACGAGTTTCTTCCCAAAGGATTAAATATGGTGACACGGAGGCCGATTGAGCTTACACTAGTTAACACTCCTGAATCAGGCGATGAGTACGGGAGTTTCCTGACCTGGGTCTAAGGCGCATCTCGGATTTTCCTCTATTCAAAGAACCCTTACGGAGCTCAACATGGCGGTATCGGACACGGATTGTGTCTCTGATGACCCAATTCACCTAACCATTTATTCTCCAAATGTTCCTGACCTTTCTCTCATCGACTTACCTGGCTATATACAAGTTGTAGGACAAAATCAACCTCTCCAGCTCAAACAGAAGATCTCAGAGCTGTGCGACAAGTACATTCAGCCTCCCAACGTCATCTTAGCCATTTCGGCTGCCGATGTGGATCTCGCAAATTCAACAGCCTTGAGAGCATCGCGTAGAGTTGACCCGAGAGGAGAAAGAACCATTGGCGTTATTACGAAGATGGATCTCGTTGATCCCACCCGCGGCGCATCAATCCTCAATAACAAACAGTATCCTCTCAGGCTAGGCTACGTCGGTGTAGTCTCCAAAGCGCCCTCTACACAGAGCTTGTTCAAGAAGGGCCCAGCGAATTTAATGTCTGCGATCACAAAGCACGAAAATAGCTTCTTCTCGTCTCATCCCTCAGAATTCGGCCCAGATGCGGGAGTTAACGTGGGGACAACAACATTGCGCAAGAAACTAATGCACGTTCTTGAGCAGACCATGTCAGCCAGCCTGCAAACGACGAGCGACGCCATTCGGCAAGAGCTAGAGGAAGCAACCTATGAATTCAAGGTGCAGTATAACGACCGACCGCTTTCGGCCGAGTCTTACTTGGCAGAGAGCTTGGACACCTTTAAGCACTCTTTTAAACAATTCGCCGAGGGGTTTGGTCGGCCACAAATGCGCGAACTCCTTAAGAGCGAGTTGGACCAAAAAGTTCTGGATCTTTTAGCTGCCAGATACTGGAACAAACCTATCACAGATCTCTCGGTAGCTAAACCAGAACCTGATCACATCGCGGACCTTCCAAAATCGGAGGCTGACTCGCTGTATTGGCATCGGCAACTCGACGCTTCAGTCTCGGCACTTACAAAGCTCGGAGTTGGACGGTTGGCGACTACAGTTGTGGCATCTTCTTTGCAAACCCATGTCGATAAGCTTCTCAATAACTCCAACTTTGCAACTCATCCCTTTGCTCGCCAGGCCATCCTGGAAGCAGCGTCAACAATTCTCAATGAAAGATTCTACAGCACCAGCGACCAAGTGGAAAACTGCATTAAACCCTTCAAGTTTGAAATTGATATTGAGGAGCGCGAGTGGTCTCAAGGACGGCAACATGCGGGAGAGCTATTAAAGAAGGAACTACACGACTGTGAAGCAGCTTTGGGCAGTCTCGAATCATCTGTTGGAGGTCGTCGAAAGATGAAAGAGGTTATCAACTTTATTGACAGAGCGCGAAAGGGTGACATCGTGGTCGAGGGCGATGGGAGAAGTGGCGCTGGAGGCTTTAGTGCGGCTCTTCTCACCAAAGGTTTGTTGACTAAAATTCGCTCGTTGCTGTTGTCTTCACCTTGTTCACACCATGAGTCTAACGGCTGATAGGACGCGAGGCGGTCTTCCTTCGTGATCGCGCAGACATTATCAAGATGCGCCTGATGGCTGTGAAGTCTAAACAGTGCGCATGTATCAAAAACAAATACTACTGTCCTGAAGTGTTTCTCGACGCTGCGGCGTCTAAACTAGCCTCCACGGCAGTTCTTTTCCTGAATGTGGAGCTGCTGTCTGAGTTCTACTATAACTTCCCTCGGGAACTAGATCTTCGCCTGGGACGACATCTCACAGAGGACGAAGTAGAGAAGTTTGCCAAAGAAGACCCCAAGATTCGTCGTCATCTGGAGGTTATTCGTAGGAAGGAATTACTGGAGCTCGTTTTGGAGAAGATGGACAGTCTACGACAACTTGAAGGCCGAGAACGTGACCGAGGTACAAGTGGCCGAAGGCGCGAGGGAGAAACAGCGTGGTAGATGGGGCTTGTTCTAAATTTCTGCAAGTTGGAAGAAGAAGAGTAATTTGTGATTAGTGTCGCCATGAAATTATGACGTGCGGGAGTTGGTCGATTGCAATTCTTTTATACAGCACGTTGGCATATTCCTTTTGTTTTGCTTCCTCTTCCTTTTGTTCGTCGTCTTTTTGTTGTTCTTTCTAGTCGTCAGTCAACAAGGCAGTGTAACTAGCGTCTCATATCCAAAGGGGTGTTTCTGTTGTTACTAGATTCTCTTCTCTACTTGTCATATTACTACCTGCAGGATTGGCGTTTGGACGCAATTAGTGTCTTGCCTCAGAATTATTCTTCTCAAACAGTATACATATATATATATATTTGCGGCGTCATGTCGGACATTTCAAAGGTTCAGGCGAGCCCTTGCTGAATGCGTATGAAGAAATCATGGGTGAAATAAGTCATCATAATATTGGTTGGTTTGATTATATTCTGAGGAAATCATGTTAAAAATAAGAACAGGCAAATGCTATCTACCCCTTCAGGAAACTGTCACAGACCTCTCAGGAGCCCGCATCATGTGTGATTTGCAAAGTTACCTCCCATCGAATGTTACCACCAACACCATAGCCCTCACCCAACCTATTTTGAACCAAAGCAGAGACCCGATTGCGCAATTTGCTGAGTGAGACCTCGTCATATCCCCGAGGCACGCGTACTTTTAGGTTAGCCATGCATAGTCCATAGTGCACCTGCCAGAACTGAGATTCCTCAACTCGAAATATAGTGGTGTCTGATTCGATTTCTCTCAAAACAGACGTTACACCATCGTCTCCGTTTGTCCCGCCATAAGACATCAGCAGCATCAACCCCTGTGCAATCACTACACGCATGCCTACACCAAACATAGCCACTGCAATAACAGCGCAAATCAATCTGTCCAGCCAGGTATACAGAGAGATGGAAAGCAGCGGTAACAATGCAACAATCGCCGAGAAGAGAAGTGTCAGGAAGTGGAAGGGGTTAGACAAAATGCTAGGGAGGGTAGCCAGATATGAAACTCTCATGACTTTCGCAATGCGAGAGTGATTCTTCAGTCCGTATGCTGAAACGAGGCGTGCTAATGATAGCAGCCGCCGCTACCATGTCTATGGAACCCGCAGATACACGCTCATGTGCGTGTTCATGATGGGCCTCATGGTCTCCAAGGGATTCCAAGAAGTGTTTCAAGTTGTGCGAAACGAGGTCAAAGCCTCCAAACAGAAGAAAAATAGATAAGGCAAATCCGGCAAGGACCTCGGCTCTTTCAAGTCCAAATGGATGGCGTATACTGCTGCGGCGCCAAACTTCAAAATTTCCTAGTACCTCCACAGCGACGCAAACTGCAGCACTGCCAGCGTCGAAGAAGACTAAATGAGACAATGCCATTGCGGACAATGAGCCTTCACACTTGAAAAAGATAAAAACCGCGACAGCCAGATGGCACAGACTCCAGTAAAGTCGGGCTCTTTGATCTTTGTCCATACTCTTCCATGCTTCTGAAACTGTCGGTATCGGTAACGAGGCTGGTAGAACAGGAGGGGTCTGGGGAGGTTCTTGAAAAATTTGATGCTGGGCTGAGATGCTACTATGCTTGTACCTGTGGCCGCGGCGCTGGCCAATATTCTAAGGACGATTGTCAGTTCATGGGAAGTCTTGAGTTCAATTAGTTGAGGTAGACGGATCCAAACGCACAGACTTGACTGGCGATGTAGATATCACCTGAGTTTGGAAGTTGAAGGGATTGTGAGGAGTATTGGCGGCAGTATTTTCAGCTGAGTCACTTTCCGATGCCATGGTGTACGACGGCGAAAGAAGGCGAGCTTCCAGAGGTCGCAATGATTGATCCTACCTACTCCAGCACCGCAGTCTGTGTCGTCGACTATGAAGATTGGAGGAGCTTCGAGGCGAGATTCAGATTCAGATTGATTTATGGAATGGTCATTCTTGAACGGCTCCATGTGCCTTAGTTACGGCCGAATCTTCGAGGCATACGTATGAACGATAGACACTGGCGCTTCAGCATTGAAAAATCAGAGCCATGCTTTGGGTGGGCGTGTTCGGTGGACAGGCAAAGACTGCACGAGAAGCAGGAAAGGGCGGGAATTAATGTTGTAATATCAGTAACACCAGAATGCGTGCGATGGTGCGTGATTGAGGGCGTCTGACACGTCTGCTCTTGGAGCCAAAAGCGGCAGAATTCTGCACATGGTTACGGAGTATGTACTGTGTGCTAAAAGCATTACCGCCTGCCCAATTAGGATGTCAAAATGTCAAAGGCTCCTCCCTGAACCTGAATTGCGTGGGGCCTGCCCTCGGTACAGTGAGTGAGTCTGTGGCTGCATCTCTGTGTTGAGCCCAACCGGAAGCCTGTCAGCCATGAGCTCGTTTCGAACTTCTCGGTTCCAGCGCTCCCGTCTGTGATCAATCCGGCCGAGTAAGATCAATTGCCAGCATCGAAACGACCAGCGCGGCTACTGCTTGAACCTGTGCCCAGCTCAAGCAGTGATATTCTCGTTTTCAGCTCCACGACAGGTATTTACGGTGAACGGACCGGATACCCTGCCCAGTAGGCTTGACCACACTACCATTTGCCTTCATGGCGAGCGCTCGTTAGCTGCAGTCTCAGCAGACAATTCCTGAGCCTGCCGTCAATTCTTTCGCATAGACACCAACGTTTCATGGCAGCTTTAGCTGCATTAATCCAATTCTACGAGCTTAGTTTGTGGATTGTGGCCTTGGACTGACTGACTCTGACCGATCAGAGTGGCGGGTTATATCAGGCTCATCGCGAGTCCTAACAGTCCTTCCGCCCAGAAACACGGTTGTACCAAGGCCAAGATAATTCGGCCCAATCAAAGCCAGAAAGCGTATCTGTTGCCATTGGCAGTACGATATCATGATCTGGTACTTGCTATATCCACTCAGAGGGTAAGATTGCATTATAAATATGTCAACCCCAATCCGTCCTCGAAACCCTCACACACACCATACTAATAAAAACTAACGCATGGCCAGAACTACGGAACCTCCTAATATTGCTCCAGAGCATCTTCTACGTAATTTCTTCGCTAGATATGGCCGATACGTGGCGTGCCATGTTGTCATGGCTGTTCTCATCTCAGCTACTGTAGCAACAATTTTCATATATCCCATCCCATACTTATTCACCCGTGATTTCGTCAACGGCGCATCTTATGTACCTCACCATGTCTGGACAGGGGCTCAGCCTGTCTCTTATGATGCCACTATTGAGCCAGATATCATCATGAAGTCTATTTGGGTCCACTCCAACTACATGGAAGCTCTCAACACAGACTTACTGGTATCGGCATTGGACCTCCAAATCGAACTTTTAGGCGATACTGAGAACTTCAGTCCACGACAAACACTGACAAAGGGAGAATTTGACTCCGTTGATGGCTCTCTCTCTGTAGCTCAACGTAACGCATTGCATATTTCCAATGGACTCACTCCAAAGTCTTGGTTCTTCCATTCACCACTCATATATTGGCACTGCTCTCGGAGCGATATTCTAACAGATCCAGATGTTCTCTCGACCATAAACGATCGGAAAAATCAGTCCAACTTTGCTAACACGACACTCCGACACTCGGTCGTCTTCAGTGGAAAGCGTTTCGAGGATAGACGCCTGGTGGCTGCAGATGCCATAGTTATCACCTTGCTCTATCTGAAGGACTCGCCAATGGGCTGTGAGTGGGATAAAAACGCCTTGGATCTCCCCCAAAAAGTCGCCGACAAATTTGATGTTTATCCGTCAGATGGCCGTTCCCTGGAAGCCACTTATACGAGTTCCAGTTTCGTCCCATGTCGGCTAAAGACATCCTCAGCCTGGCGCTGGCTTATGGCCTGGCTCTTTTTACCTCATGATGAGTTTATCCAAACTAAGAGCAGTCAAATCCAAATTTGGACTCATCATTACTATTATCATGCAAATAGCCCTTTCCATCATGTCTAGTTTCACAATCTGTGCTATATTCAATTTGGACTTATCCCGAATCCCTCAAGCAGCGTATCCGTTAGTTGTTCTTTCAATGAGCTTGGAGAACATACTTCGACTGATCAATGCTGTTATTCTCACCCCTTTCGAAGACAGTACGAGTAACAGAATCGGCTACGCATTTGGACAAACCGCACATACAGCATTGGCAAGTTCCATGCAAAATGTTCTGATTCTCATTGTATTATCTCGCTTAGTTTCTCCGGGAGTGTCAGCATTTTGTGTTTTTGCAGCCGTCGCGATCGTGTTTGACTTTTTATCTGTCCACATTCTTTTTATCGGTCCTGAGTGTGGATGTTAGGAGAATGGAGCTCGGCGATGCCCTGGCAAAAGCTGCTTTGCGGCAAAGTCATCGCAAGTATGGTGTTCAAGGTCGCAGCACATGGATTGACAGTCTCTTTCAACGAAAAGTCGCATGGTCAACTCGAATTGCTGGTACGATTATCATGGTTGGATTTGTGGTTATTGCCCAATGGCATTTCTTTGGCGACGATCATGTGTTTTATCACCTTATACGGCTCTGCAAGAATTCTGACTTGAATCGGAGGTCACGAAAGTCAGAAACAGTAATGCTACAAGGACTGCACCAGGCTAGGAGTCATGCCTCTTGGATACGCAACCAGGACCACGAAACCGCCCAAGAAGTTATTCGACTTATTAAACCAACAGCGTACAGCTATGTAGCCAGAGTCTTCGAGCCCCTCGTGTTTGTCAAGAAAAACTCGGATCGAATACCTCACAGCAAAGAGCCAGCGCTTCTACCTGCAGTATATGACTTTGTTCACCACCAAC
Organism: Epichloe gansuensis; assembly: GCA_023658505.1. Classification (NCBI taxonomy): domain Eukaryota; kingdom Fungi; phylum Ascomycota; class Sordariomycetes; order Hypocreales; family Clavicipitaceae; genus Epichloe; species Epichloe gansuensis. The sequence continues at coordinate 1,063,825 of CP098283.1, forward strand.
TATCACGATTTGTTCTTATCGTTGTTCTTATCGTAGCCGCGTTACGGCTGCTAATGAACTATCTTCTCTGGGGCGAGGACACAGAGTTAAAATATGACGATGATCCAACAGACCCTTCGTTGATCTCAATAAAGTCATTGGGAGGAGGTCACATTCTCGATGTGGCCATGCTGGGAAAGTCTAAGTCCGGGCATATAGTATCCATCGGACTTGACAGAGTTGTTAGAGTCTGGGATGTCCGTGGATCTGGGAGAAGCTATGTCTTGGCTGATGGCACCGACAGCGAAAAATGCCCATTCCCTGTCCTGTCAATGGCTATTGATGATAGATCCACGTGGCTAGCTCTATTATCAACCTCAAAGGTGTCTTTCTGGAATCTCACTAAACAAACATGGGCCGGCTCTGTGCCTCTCGAGACCCTGACCAGGCGGCCAGCAGCTTTCTTCTTCGATCACAACACAGACACCGGGAAGCCTGCCATAGCATTACTTCACCCTAACGGCACGTTGGTGGAAATCGCGGCTGGTGATCAGATTGCCACCAAAGTAACAACGATCTGTGCCGAACCAATCATTCTCGCCCGCACTCTGTTCAAGAAAGGTTGGATTATTCTCTGCCCCTCTCTCCACCATCAGTTACTCAAAGTATAATATCGTACTTTCCAATGAAATAACACTAACCGTAAGCTGTTCTGCAGACAAAAGGCAGTCCTCGATGTTTATTGTTCTTATATCTAAACGTGGGGAGTTTACATTGCGGAAAAGAAAGCGGTATCATGGGATACTCGGCATCTGAAGCTGGATCTTCAAAACACAGGCGCAATTTCTCAAATTATAACGCTGTCACCGCTGGGTTTGTTTGCTCTGGCGGGGAGCGATACCGTGAATTTTGTTGATGTTCAACAGCAACGCATCGTATGGACCTTCAAGACTGAGAAAATGAGTCCGAAATCCCTACAATGCACCTACTCGAGTTACCCAGCTTCCAAAGTAGACACTGTGGGGTTGACATCCCTAACACTCTGCTACGCTGCCGCTGAAACAGGCGACTGCGTTCTCCAGATGTACGTTCCGGCAAATGATTCGGAGGCCATCTATAGTAGTAACCCCCGGACAGCGCGGAGCTCAGCAACATGGATGAGTCCATGAAGGAGTTGAAAAACAAGTCAAGAACCCCGGAGCTTGGCAAGTTCTCTCGGATGGCAGCGTGGTCGGTATAAGACAAGTCACGCAGCACGAAAACTCAGTCCACATCACAAGCCCCGGGTTGCGACGACGGCATATAACGGAGAAAGAAAATCGATACTCCTTTGCCAACTGGGAAGTATGGGTGACCTCACCATGTAATAAGCCAAATCTGGAAGAGTGCCGAAGTCTCCTGGATCATAGCGAAGAGTCCAATCATCTAGTGGTGTCGGAGTTGGGACCAAAAGTCACGGTCGGCTTGCGCTCTGTCGCTTTTGCTTTTGGCAATGTCATCAAGCTGGTGATAACGGGGGGACGAGCGTTACGGCGCAGAATCCGAAGACAGAAGTTATGAGTTGTCGATGAACACAACAAGCAGGCGTCGCAAGACGGGGCTAGGATGCAAAGCTAGAATCTTAAGTTAAGATGTTGTTTAGTGCACATCCTCGGATGAAATATATGTGCATGGTATTTGTGTCAACTTATGTAACATGAAGAGAGGAATATAATAAGAGTAGAGCAGTTTGGGCACATGAAATGGTGGTAAAGCCAAAAAGTCCTATTTGTGTTTAACACGGCCATTTGATTTCATGTACGAGGGAAGCCGAGGTACAAATTCTGTCTCTGACAACAAATTACGGAGTTCGTTCGTTACTATACGCGGACTCTGCTTCCTTGGTCCAACATCGTATTTCAGACAATGTCTTACATAGACTAACAAAGATCAAACTTGACAAGCCTGCGGGTGGGGCTGCAGTGAGTGACGACCGCCTCTTCGAATATGTTGCGCATTATCTCACGATTGATATCGACTGATGGGATGGTTGAAGTGAAAATCCAAAACCGGCTGGTTGTCGTTGATGTTCCACGGGAACGACGTTATTTATTTCATTTACTGTATGAGTGCTGCCTCTCGAAGGCTCTATTTGCTCACACCGCTTTTCGCATTGAATCCACCCCGGTTATCTTGAGCTTTTGTGTCACCCAAGGGCGGAGTGTCCTGGCAGAGTAGAGTATTGGAGTATTGAGTAGGGAGGAGACGTAGATGGTAATATCCCTAAAAAGTAATAGGAGAAGGAGACGCGCAGTTGATGTGTCATTAACTTATGGTGAGTGGGGATGGTTTGAAGGCCGAGGCCACAGGGTCGCATAAAGCGCGACCTCGTCAGAATCGGTGACGAGGAACAGGCGAACTGTTGTCATTTTCGGCTTGCGCTCGCACTTCCAGTGCGCGCCATGCCATGTCAGCTTCCCCCTGTCGCGATGGCCAATTGAATATGAGATGGCGCTCGTGGTGCATTTGCGTAATCCGCATGTACCTTGCCAAACGAGTGCCCGATCCTCGACGACTGCTCCAGCCAGCAAGCATCCATCCAGACGCGAAGTCGCGCCTCAACTTGCAAGCTGGCAAAGCTATGAAGCAAGTCCGTGATAAGCTTTCTTGCCCTTCGACGTCCCGATATCGAACAATATTTCTGAACAGATATCTTCATTCATTTCCATGCATGGTAGCTTGTCACCCCTGCTAGTGACGTTGCACACGGTTTCTCTTTAATTACCCGCCGGTGCCGGTGTTGATCGACCCCAAAGAGGAGGAGAAAGCGACTCATCATCACCATCTTTGTTCAGTTGTTCAACTTGTATTACTGCATCTTGGTTACGCGTGCCAGGTCACTGGTGCCAAGTGCGAAGTACCAACTCCTTTCCCCATTGCACGGGGTTCCTGGCTGATCCGCGGCACTTGCACAAAACTCTGGACTCTCACGAGCCCTTCACACCTTCTTCGTCAAACCGGGCCCACGCCGTCTCGACTGCCCTCCGCTTTTTCACCACGATCTCGTATCGCATGATTCCAACCTCGGGCTATTACAGGTTGCTGGTTCTCGAGGTTCGTGAGCTGCGCAGTTGTTTGGCATGTTTGGCACAATAGCAGCATCACGAAACCGTTGAAATTTGGTCAGGACGTGCAACGACTATATTTGCCCGCCTCTTGAATCTGGTAAACGCGATCCCAAAACGCCTCATCCACCACCTGATCCGACCTGTATACGAGACCGAGCACTGCGAGGCTTCGTCATTTCCGCCACAGTCTCTCTCACCCTTTTTATCTGCGGCTCACTACGCTCGAGGCTGCTACATACGGATCGGATCGACTTCGATCCTGCGACCCCGATTGCCACTTCGCTGGCATTGTGAGGCGGGTGACGTCGCGATCAAGGCGACCAGTCATTGGCTATTGCCCATGGCACGCAGTACTATGATTGTAAGTTAGAACATCAACCTCTATCTTTCGTCGTCAAGTCAAACATCATGCCCGCCTCCTCTTCAACCCGACATCTCCGCACCGCGCTCCCACGCCCACTCCCATTTTTATATGCAGCCGCTACTTCGTGAACCACGCATGCACCTCGCGAGCAGCCCGGCCCAGCCCCTGACAGCAGCCCACTTGAGTGCATTCGAGATACATTCATTACTCCGTCCAAGTTCCAAGCACACACACTGGTTGCACCACAACCTGCGTTTTGCATGTAGGATACTGAACTGATCCGATATTGAGAGCCTCCCCAAGTTGATCCAAGGTGATCTCATTCCTATCCAGTGTTCCGATGCCTGTCCTGCCCCTTATCCTGGAATTTTGGTGGTGACGCCCACGAGTCTCGTACACGTCTAGGGGTAAGGGGGGGACTGTTTTTGGTATCGTGAAGAAAGTGGAATCATACTGCTCAGCTCTCCTGTTTGTTCTTGCTTGGCTACAGAGTACTCCGTGTACAATGAACACAAAAAGGCTGGCTCCACGAGACGAGACTCGATGGGTTCTGTTCGCGCGGAGTATTATTACTAGTATTCTACATGATATACCCTGGTCAACGGGCGTGTAAGCCAACTTTCTTCCTCACCGCCCTTCGTCCCTGGTCAGGCGTTAGCCAAGGCTCCGACAGGGATAGTCACGGACGCTGTTCCTTGACCTCCCCTATTGCCATGTTTAATTCACATCTTCATCCGAATTGGGGACAACATCATCTGTGGGAATCTGCATATTGGCCATATTGACAGCGGATCTATGGATTGTTTCGTCGCCTACGGCATAAGCTGCTGAAGACTTTACCTAGTCCGAGTCCTGGCTTCGCATCGTTCAACAATCTTCTATCACTTGCAGAATTGTGCTGCGGAGAAACCGGCTTAATCTTCCTACATAAGGACATCGCAACAGTGCATGCTGTTGATGGCTTGGCCAGAAAGCCACTGGCAAGCCTAATGCTGCGTTAGTCGCTCATCCCCTGATAGCCAACCGCTTGGAGTCTTGTCAGGTTGCCCCAGGCCTTCGTCCAATTGCTCTCCCGTTGGTGGCCATCATCCTCCAACCCCGTTGTCCCAGCCCTACCTGCACGATGATCATACTTTGACGTTTCCTCTCGGGATCCAATCACCACTCGCCAGCTGTCAGGCTTTCTCGCCACTGGCAAATACTCTGTTTCTTTCTCGTCCAGTCTCTTGCCTTGTTTCTTTGGCGTTCAGCGAACATCCCAAACGTGTATATTCCGTCATGCGAGGCTGCTGATATAGAGCTTGGCTACAGATTCTGTACCGTGCTCCCAGTAATTGATTTACAATACTGATCCTTAATTCTTTTAGAACCTCATTGAGGGTCGTATAGCTTCATATCATACGGTCTTGCCTGACACTAGCCGAGTCCAGAAGGTCAGAGAAAGACACCGACAACTTGGGGTGGAACGGGGGCCAGCTTGGCATCAACTGGACTGGATGGCGTCTTCAGAGGTGGACCAGAAGTTCTTGGGCAGGCTTGCCAAAGCCGTCGAGCAAGACAATCCGCTACTCTCGTCCATGCTCTTCAAGATTCTCGGTCTTTCACTCAACCTCGCTGAGCAGCTTGTTGCTGCCAAGAAGGCGCGAAGGCCAGATCCTACCACATCACCATTCTTTTGAAAAGAGTGTTGCATATCATATGGCTATCCCGTGAAGGTTTGGTAATGCTCCAACAATATGTCATCCCAATGGTTGGCAACTACGTCGAACTTAAAGTTCTGGCCTACAAGCTACGCGCCAGTTTTCACCATATTTTCGTCCTTTTCCATAACCAACCTCCAATTTCCAACATGGGCAGCTGGACACCTGAAGCAAGAGAGGCCGCTTTGACTTCGGCGGCAAAAGCGGAGTTGTGCAAAGAGACACATCCGATGGCGACATTATTTCGAGACCTTCATCTGTACAACCTACCCATTCTTTAGAGGGTGGTCCAGTCGGTCCACCGCCAGGTTTCGAAGCACATGTAGCTTTGTTACCACCGTCTTTCCTCTTACCGGAGCAGGATTACCTTCCTACTGCACATGAGCATTTTAAAGAGGCTATCAAACTTGCAGATGAACTACTATGGGGTTCTCACTCTTTACGCTTGTCCGTAAAGACTGAGTATTCTGCGTTCCTTTACGAATGCGTTCAAGATGCGGACGCCAGCCGCAAACTGGCTAAAGATACGATAGCCGAGGTCTACGACGCGACAGAAGGCATGGACGATGATATGTTCAACGACGCATGCGAATTGGTCACAGTTCTCGGCAAAATGATGAAGCGAGGACTCAGATCATCGAACAATACCCTGCGAAGCAAAGGCCTGGAATCAAATTCTGCGACTGGAATAAAGCAAGCCCCTCATCCTGGGACTGGGATGGAGAATCCTATTTGATCAAGGAACACACGCTGGGCTAAACTTACGAGCTTGATTTGATCTGGCAAGTTTTTCTGCTGCTGTGGCATACGCCACCAAAATTCCATTCGACAGTAAGCTTGCGGCTCAGATGGGTTACGGACAGGCGACCCAGATGGGCACATTGAAGTTACTCACCATCAGCATTTTTTCGACGCCAAATCATGTATATGGCCTCACCAATACGACGCCCTTGGAGCAAATCTACAACTCTTTCCTTAGCTTCATCATCGTCGCGTGAAGCAGCTCGGCCACAGAAGCCTCGTATTGGACAGACTTTTTGTGTAAAGTTTTTCGAATAAAATCAACCTCTTTTGGCACAGTCTATATATTAACGGGCGTTTGCTTCTTGACACATTAGATTATATATTTGCATCAAAGCTTGGGCGTCATTCGCAGCGATCTGGGTGATGACGGCGCGAGTGATCTGGACAAGCAAGCACCAAGGTTTGCATATGCAAGGAGCATTTGTGGTGTTGTTGAATTCATTGCAACCCGTAGCATATTGCGAGGACTCTGGCGCATCACCTAGGGAAGAATATCCTGCAGTTAAGGGTCTTGTATAGATATACCTTGATACACTGAACACACTTTGTCTATAGTGATTACCGTAATCGCGCGTTCACGACCCATCACCGAACTATTATGTGTTCTTCTAGATTTGATACCTTGGATTCTCTGATCTAGTCTGAGCCCATTCTCCTAAAAAGCAGTGGCGTTCCTAACATGGTTCATCGCTCACCTTTTTGATTTGTGGATACTCAGGTTTCATATAACATTGCCATCATATCTTATTGTACATCAACCATCCCGTCAGAACTCAGTGATTCATCTCCCCTGAACATGATCGATCCACTTCTTGACACTTGCAATCTTGTTTTGCTCAGCATCCTCCCCAAGAGATTGTGCGTTGAGAAGCTTCTCTCGTAGATAAGAGATGGGAATTTTCTTCCCGCAGCATTCAGGAAATTAGCCTGCATTTCGAGCAAGCGGCCTTGCTCGTATTTACTGGCGATAGTTGCGAGGGTAGCACAATCCTCCTCGTTCAAGATGCTGTCTGGTTCCAAGCGAATGTCCGGTGGGTACAGACAACCGTATAAATCTCGGTACAAATATCGTTTCTGAAGCGTTGGTTCGTCCAACCCGTAGTCACTCTCGTTTTCATGATGACCACGACTGGATGATTCAGACGAAGCTTCTTCGCCCGATAAGATGCCGTCGTGTCCTTTCTCTTCTCTTTTGCTTGGTTTCTTGGATAGATCCGGTTCAGACGATTTCACCTTGCAAGTCTTGCTGGAATCGTTCTTTGGAGATGCCTCGGCGCTTTGACACTCTTGGCGTTCGGTATTTGCTCCAGCGTCTCCGTCTGTTTGGTCTTTGATCATCTTCCAACGAGCCTTGACATCATTCTTGCTTCGATTGAGTGACTTGCCAATGTCTACCCAGGGCAGATTGTCGGTGGATTCCTTCATGCCTCTCAGCAGAAGATCCTCCGAAATTGTCCACCGAGACTGGTTGTCTGTCTCGGAAGCAGACTTTGATCCATCACTTTCAGTACCACCAGAGTTGCTCTGGGCAGATGACTTCGTGTCGGAGGACTGGTCAGCAGGGGTGGTAGAGTCTTCATCTGCACTCGCATTTGCATTCGCGCCAGCATCCTCGGGCTCCGACAAAGTCACACCGGTGTCATGGCTGTCTGAATCCTCAACCGGCTCATTCTTGCCACTTTCACCATCGCTAGAATCCGAAGTGGTTGTTATTTGCTTCTTGCAGAGAGTAACGTTTTGCGATTCGTCGCCTGGAGAGGAGCTGTTGTGGTCGGACGACTAGTCAGACTGACTGGGAATCTCGTTGGATGAATCAGTGGCAGACTCTTCGATGGAAGCTGCCAAGCATTTCTTCTTCTTGCATCCGCTATTACCTTCTGGCGATATCTTTTGAAGCTTCTTCTGACAGGGAGTCGCTGAGTCGTTGGAGGTGGTGTCATCATTCGAAGAGCAACCAGCTTCGTCAGCCGGGAAACAGCGGATTCTTCACCTTCATTAGATGAAGACATATTCTCGGAGGTGTCCTCGTGGTGTACCGTCTCGGGCGACTCAGCCGAGCTGGAGTGCATTGGAACGACAGGGTCGTGGCTCATGATGGCTCCTGACGGGCAAACGTTGAAGTTGACACTGTCAGAAGAATTTCTTTTATTTCAGCAGACGTGATGATCTTGATTCATAATGTTGCGGATCTGTTTCTCAGATACGGCGCGCGCGGTCTTGCTTGCACGCGAGGTGGTATGGAAGTAGGCGATCAGGAGTGGAAATCGAGGCTCACAAACTTTACAGTCTGAAAATTATATATTGCGTGTGCAGCCACTGAGAACTGGCCCAGGCATTTTGCGTAATTTTTTTTTTTTTTGCGCCTGGCAGCTGCTGGGGCAGTGCAAGACTGTCTGTCACTTGGCCAGCGGAACGCAAACGAGTGCTGAAACGTCCGACCTATGAGTCTATGACACTTTGGTAGTTTCCCTTGCCCAGTATTCCAAACTTTTGCAAATTCGTAACAATCGCATATGTGATACGAGACGTCCGTCTAACTTCGAAAGAGTTGAAAGTCTGATGTAGTGAGCGCGCCCTACTTTTGAGTGTCTGGGGTGGGACATGACATTAACTTATCATTTCAAGCACACACAAATCGAGAGATGTTAAAACTTCATGGATTCAGATTTGTTAACAACCCAAGTTCTTGTGGTACTTACTTGTTCTAGTGGGCTTATGACGCTTCGTCCAATTGAGACTCGAACAAGAAAGCTTACTCATCAGTTCATCACCTGAGTCTTGAGTCCAGAGTCCTTGCGATAAGCATCTGCCAGCTACGCAGTTGACACCCTCTCTTGAAACGGGAAAAAAAAACCACAAACAAGCCTACATAGGCAAACGAATTGTAGTGAGACCAGGACCTCTCTGCCGGACAAAGCACTCCGAGTTACAATGGCGGCTTCATCGCTCACCAGTCTTTTGCCTGCTCACGAACAGGCGCTGCGACTCATCGACGAAGCTCATGCTGAGGATCCAAACAAGATTGATGGGCCTGATGGTTCCGATTCTGTGCCGTATGAGCTGCATTATGCACGGAAGATGACAAAATGGTTGGCGTCTCGATGCCCAGGTGCTTCGCCTACTCTGCAGATAGCTTGCCGGGCTCAGCACTTCCGCCGGTATGTATTCGTTACTGGTCTCTAATTTCGCAGAATACTAGACTCGAGGATAAAATTACCTTTTTCGAATACTCATGACTCTCAAATTAAAATTACGTACTGTTAAATCATATAAACTGACGGGATACTGGATCATCTTTCGTAGATGGGAACTCCCCGATCTAGCTTCCCCATGACCCGTCCTGGCTACCTTACCTGGAGAGCCAGGCAAAAGTCGCAAGCTGCATCAAAGGTGGCCGAGCTACTTACGTCTTCAACAATCCAGCCCCCGGTTTCCGATGGGGAGCGAGACCGTGTCGCGGCGCTGATTCGAAAGGAAGGGCTATCCACAGACAATGAGACCAAAGTACTCGAAGACGTAGCATGTCTCGTGTTCCTCGACGACCAGTTCGACGACTTTGAAGCCAAGGACGACATAGACGAGGAAAAGATCGTGGCCATTCTGAGAAAGACATGGGGAAAGATGACGGAGGAAGGGCGACAATTAGCATTGGGTATGGATCTCAGCGATAGGGCCAAGACATTGATTGGGAAAGCTCTCGGGGATAGTTGACCGACAGATTCGAACTGATGCAGAATGCCCGGTTCACGACGAATTTCGTCTTCTCCAAGTCTGACATGGAGTAGTGACATCCGTCCGTCTACTATTTCTTCCAGAACACTGACTTCTCTCTGTGAACGCAACACGGTGGCAACCACTTTTCAAATCATTCCAGCCTCGCTGATTAGCTTTTGCATGTGTTGAAGTCCCGCGGCAATGGCCCATCTCGTGCATCGCCAAGGCAAAAGAACATAGGCACAGCACAGCTTGCAAGCGCTCTGGGATCGCCCAGTGCATCTCGACGAGCGCGAGTGTTCCTTGGTAGTGACACCACATCTTCAATCCGACAGCATCCCGTAGACGAGCCGTATTCTTGTCCTTGTCCTTCTTCCGGCTGTACATGGGACAAGAATCGAGACAGATCGCGTGAACTGCTTCGCATGGTCGGAAAAAGATAGACGCCAAAGCAATATTCCTTGCGATCGGGCTGCCATAGGAAGCTTGATGTAATTTTGACTGCACACATACAGACAGGGAAAGAAAGGTAAGTCATACCTGGGATCCATAGCTGTGTTCCCGGACTGCCGCTTGTTCTCAAGGGCATTCAGATCAGCGAGGATGCGCTTATAGCCATGGAAGCGGGCGTGGATGCCATTAGTCGTATCGGACCACGGGTGAAGAAGCCTGGATACCTCATCTGCGAGTTGTCCTTGGACTGTTGGAACTTCGCAAAACTGTCCGCAGGTATTTGACGAAATGGAAGGGAGGATACATCGACCGGGATATCAGGCGTGGCACAGATATATCCAAGGCTTTATGTCCGGTAGCCAAAGCTGTCGGGGTAGGATGCGGTGGCTTATATGCATTGATTTGTGGATAGGAGGCGCGTGGGACGCTACATGGAAAGTAGGTGTTTTCACAAAGTACATGCAAAAAAAAAAAAAAAAAAAAAAAAAGAAACGAATCTGGTAAAAGGGTTGCTTGCTAATCTTTGATTTATCAACTAGTTTTATGAGATGAGTCGGAAACAACGATGAAAATGTGCGGGGTGACAAGTATTCAACAGCTTCACCGTGGATATTTGAATGCCCTTGCAGTATATCCGTTGATTTCCCCTTTGCCGATTCATGGACCAGCAGCCCGTGGCATATGGTTGTCTTTAGAGGAGAAAAAGGGGGAGCTCCTGCCTCCCCAGGGTTCAAAGTCATACTCGACTTTAGACTCTTGTATACATGCATTTGACCAGATGTACCGAGTTCATGAAACTTTCCAACATGTCAATCTTGGCGATGCTAACATGAATTAAATCACCATCCGTATCTTGGGCTGAACTATCGTCTCGGTCTGCTCCTGAGCTCTATCGATGATGCCTGTCCCGGTGATCGGCTGCGTCTCTTGGATGAGTGGCGTTTTCTTCTCTCGTCACACAGTTTCCGACGCCGATTCATCCTGGTTCGAACGAGCTGGTACACAACGTAGAAGCATCCGGCCATGATAGCCGAAGCAGCTACGTAATGAGTGAAACCACGCGTGTTAGGAGATGAAAGAAAGGGAAGCGAGCTTCGATGGTGTGGGAGGCTTTGTTACCCACCTGTTGCCCCCAACACAATTCCTACAATCGACGAGGGCGATGCCGAGAGTGAAGATGCAGGGCTTGTGGACTTGGATGCATATGATGTAGTGCCTAAACTCGTAGCACTTTTCTCATTTTGATCCGTCATTGTCGTGATCGATGAGCCTCCCGAGCCAGTCATGTCAGTGGCTTTGGTGGCCAGAGAAGTATGAGTCGTCGTCGTCGTGGGGTTTCCGGGCCTTGAAGTCGAGGTCGACGGAGCAGCAGTGGGAAGGGCTGACGATCCCAGCGTAGGAAGATCTTGGTCTTGACTCCTTGATGGCGTCGTAGTGAAACGATAAATCGTTTCTGTTCGCGTATTCGAGGCGCACAGAAATAAAGAAAATCCATCCAAATTTGGATCGCCTGCGAATACGTTTGTCTTACAATACGGGGCTGCAGACGCGGCACTGGGGGTTTATGCGTCAGCAGAAGGAACTTGGCAGATGTTTTAAAGGGGCATTTCCGCATACGCATACTTACCAGACCATGGCAGAGCTGGCTTCGTTTTCGAGGTTATCAGCTGCTCCCAGTCTTCTGTCCAAACAGGTCGTCACCAAGGTACACGTTCCACTTGTTGGACTCCAACAGCATCCGACAAGGCTGTTGGCGACATCTTTGGCGCAACGTTGGCCAGTTTGGCAGGTCAAAGGACGTTCTTACATCTTCTGCTTAGTATGTCGCAAAACGAGGCATTATGTATAATTCTGCTCGCTCACCGGATTTGCCTTCGATCCAACCGCATGTTTCCAGGGCCATTGCTCGTCGCCGAGGCAATATTTGCAGAATACGTGATGAATGATTGCGAACCCTTTGGGAGGAAATGTATATGTTTTTCTCCAAGCGCCGAACGGCACGTCGATTCCAGGGTCTTTACTGTGGTTGAATGGAAAAGCTCTTTACGCTGCTATTCACCAACGCTGTGCGCAGTATAATTATGGGATGGTTGAAGCTGTACAAGTGAATAACGCACCCTTGAAAAACAGCGTCAAGAGATGGACATGTGCCAATTTTGAGGCTTGGTCACTCAATGATAGCATTCTTTACCAAGTTTGCTCGAGTACACGTCCAGTCGTCGGTGACAGTCGGGACCTGTTTGCTAAAGATGATGGTGTCACTGAAATAGCACATATCCTATACAGTCATGTGTCGGGTTTGTAGTCCGTTTGTAACATGGCAATTTTGATTGATCAAACCTCGATATTGTTTGTGTTCGTACTGACTACATCGAAAGTCAGGACGATGGGGATTGGGGATATGTTCTCCCCAGTGAATGAATAACCCGTCGCGAGCCTGCTGGTGGTCACGAGAAATTCCCAACAGAATGTTGCTTGATTTTCCTAGTTTTCCTAGTTTTCCTAGTTTTCCTATGCGAGACATCAACCCGAGAGAAAAACAGTCTTACGTGAGTCACGCAAGGCCATGCTTTGTTCTCAATAAAGGATGCGATACTGCGTGTCACCCCACGATGTAAACATTTTTATTTCGATGAATCACTGCAACTCGCTGCCTAGTTGAATGGCCAGGGCCCATCATTCCCATTGCAGGGGAAGATCTCAGCTTGATACATTTGAATCAGCGAGCATCCCGTTATGAGGAAGAAACGCGTGAATAATTCTGCTACTTGCGTACGTATATGTAGACGCCATGTTCTGGGTGGGGTGCAAACAAGACAACTTGCAAGACAAGACAAGACACCCCCTGCTACTGCTTGGGCTGACACCCTGACAAGCGTCGACAAGGCGTCCAGCCCGGAGCATCTCTTCATTCTTCGTCACAAGGATGTTTCTAGTGTTAACGAAACACCACCCATTCGGCCACAGCGGAACCTTGAACAGCTGACGCCCTGTCTGGGCATGCCCTTTTTGCTTCGGACATTGTCACCTGTCTCACCACTGAATAGCGGCCCGTACCCAGAAACGAGCACACGAATATGGCTGTTGCATGACTGGTATTTTCCTTCCTGTCGACTGATAAAGTATGCGGAAAGTCTGATCTGAAGTGAACGGGCGGGAAACTCCGACATTTGGTTTAATAAGAATGGTAAGAATGATGCGTACGGAGTAATCTGATTGTATCGCCCAGCTGAGAAGTGGATAAAAATTTCTCAGCACACGTTACGTTGGACGTGATGAGGGCCTATTTTTGTTCACAGCACTCTCCTCTCGGCGAAGCGACTGATGATATGAGCCAGTCGCATTTACGAAACCCGAATCTCTGGTTCGGGCGGATTGTTGGCGATTCCACGTCAAGTCTGGATCTGGTTCGTGCAGGGAAGTTGCCCTCTGAGGCTCTGAATAAGCCTGCAAGGATAGCATCAGTTACCAGCTGAAAGGACGGGGACTTTTACGGAGTACTGCCGACACTAACGCGATGGAAGCAAAATCCTTTCCCAGATAAGAAGAGGCTTTTCAATCCTGCCCGGGCCTCTCTAATAAATAACAAGCCACTTATTATTAGTAGTACCAGGGCTGTCTGGATTGCTCCCAATCAGACGTCGTCCCGACAGCTTGGACTGACTGTCTGTCGCCTTCGTGACACAGCATTGGCAAGAGTCACAAGACACTCTCGTTGATCACTACCTGCGAGAGTAAGATTCGACAAAATGGTTCCAGGGCCACTTTTAGAACAGGAAGACTTGTCGATGGATGGATGGGCTTCTTCGTTTGAGTGACTTGGCCTAGTCGATGCAGGAACTCTTTGTATTAGCGAGCTTTACACACACCAGGAAGTACCCGTACGTACCGTACCATACCAGTATGTATTAGTATTGGTCGTAATAATCCTAGTCAGTGTTTTGCCTCACTGGGGGGGTCCCTTCGCGCACTCAAATGGATCATGGTATTTATTACCCCGTATTAGCTGCAACAAACCAGGACATAATCTTGAACTAGAGTACTCAGGGGCTCGGGAGCAAAGTACAATTTTACTGCTTTGACACGATGGAGAAATTTTTGATAGGCATGCGAGTTCAAAGCCGGGGTTTTTTTGTTGAAAGATGACTAATAACGCAAGAGCCACGCGGATGGCCTATAAATGCATACCGAATGAGTGAGTGCTCATGTACACATGCGCTCTGTCCTCTTCCTTCCTAGCTTTCCGTACTTTCCAGATATATGTACATGTACATATGGCGTCTGTTCGCCTATTGGTCCCGATGCTGCCCCCAGTATTACATTATTACGTATGTACATTGGCGCCACCTGTACCACCCCTGTCGGGCTTATATAAGATTTTCAGTCCGTTGAAGTGCCATCTTCGAATGTATTAGCGCGGGTGACCAAGGACGGAGGAATAACGATCTGACCCATAAATCAACGCGACGCTCGAGCTGAAGATGAAATGTCAAGGAAGGCATGGGTTGCGTTAGTCCGGTCCACCTTTCATCTGTTCCATTGTCCCTCCTGTCCTTTACTGGATCTTCTCGAGGCGGCTTTCCAAATCAGGGCTCCTGGATACGGCCAATCAACATTCAAAGCTCCCAATGATTTTGAAATGCCCTTGTTCAGCCAGACGTCATCTTTCAGTTGACTTTTTTTCTTAAAATGTTTGGCTGCAGCCCCAAGTCAATAACTTGGTTTCCTAGACAACGAGGGCGTGGCAGAAAGATACATTATACCTGTGTTACCTTTCTCCGTCAGCATTCCCCATCCTTCAACAATTGTCTTATACGTTTCTCTTTTTGGAAGGGTCTTTGTTATATGTATTTAATAATTAGACTTTCTCACTTCAATCTCTGGGAGAGGGAACACTGAATACTGCTCTAAAGCCAGTTTTCGTTCTCCCCGTGCACTCGATAACACATCTATCGACATCGATTCTTTCTTCTTTCTATATTCTCATCTACTTGCCTAAAAAACGGCTTGATTTGGCTGTATTGCTGCTTAGAAGAAGTGATAATCTCCTGGTCGAAAAAATGCCGCCACAATTCCAACATGTAAGTACCAATGATAGCCAAAGAAAGCAACACAGGCGCTATATAATCTGACAATCATGGTCCTTCCAGCCGTTCCAAGAAGGGGAATACGGCATCATGGCGTGGTATCCAAAGTACCGATCCTGCCACCAGTTCTTCATCCATCACGCACAACACACAGAGGCTGTCCAAGCCGTCGCAGCCCGGATCAACATTCTGCTACCGTTCGAAAAGGCGACCAGCAGTGGCTCAGCACCAGCATCTGCCAGCTCGTCGTCTCCTGCAGAAACAGGAACAGGAGGCACGCGTGTGACTCTAGTCCCGTATATAAGACGCCTAGTCGTCACGGGATTCGACAACCCAGCAACTTTGTACGGGTTTTCGGTGATGATTGGAGCGAGGGAATCGCTTCAATTCATGAGACGGAGAGAAGGAACTACTTGTTTGCCGCCAAGAGTGAAACTTGGTTGAAAGTGAAGGCGCAATACGATATGGAGGACGGCCAAACTGTCCCTTTCTTGCGGCCGCTGACGGGCGTCACGGAGAGAGAAATCGTCTCTGCGGAAACAAATTGGAGTGACTGGTTGGCGATGCAAGACTGGATGCTGGGCCCACGAGCTCCTCCGGGAGGAAACTAATCATTGGCCTTCTCGAGGCTCAAGATTTCGGAAAACCAGGAGGCATCTCGATCGGCCATCTTCCACCAAGATTGATGGATGGTTGCAAGTTGCGAGTTGAAGTGCAATTGCGATTGCGATTCCGACCGCTCGACACTAAGCTTCTACACGGCTACGTCGCTCAGAAACATGTTTGAAAGATCTATTTCTACATGGGGTCTGGGGCATTCTCCATTTCCGAAAACAGCGGCAACGGCAGGCCCTTTTACCCTCCTCTAGAATCGTTCCATCATTTTCTCGATGTCGTGCCTACGCGTACAACAATTGGGACACCAGTTTAGGGCAGACAAGGACACAGACAGGACTCGCATGTTGTCATGTCATGGGGTAGCATAACACTGAGCACGTCCCCTCGATCAGAGGAAATCACCCATTTTGTCTCGGACGTATTGCATCTTCACGTTTTCTCATCACTTAGACATCATTCCGATGTGCTAGGTGTAGTGTAGTGTAATCTTATGTACAAGAGGAAGTCGTTTTGCTCAACCGACGCTTTGAAGGATGGTTGACGACGGGGATGAGGACTAAGATACAAAAATAGTAGATATAGTTGATATAACAAAGCATTCACATGGCCGACTTGAAAACGACGCTTGCAAAAAGACAGCAACCATGGGCTTAAGTAAATCACAGCCCTTGTTGAACAGAAAACAAAGATTAAAGTTTCGTCGCTTAAAGTCCATCACCCTTGTTTTTCCTGCACAAAGGTGGCGAGACACAGCCGAGGATCCCAAGAACAAGGCAATGAGAGAGAAGCCATGCACCCCTGTTACCAGAACCCTCCCAAGAATGCAAAAAAAAAAAAAAAAAAAAAAAAAAAAAAAGAAATTTACCATGTCATTTTCGTCCGGTGACAATGCCCGCCCAAACGCCACAGCACGAAAAGCGTGTCCCTAACGCCTTTTCATCCGGGTGAACCTTGCCTTCCTCCTCCTCCTTAATAGTATTCAACCTGGGTGAGACCAAGATTTGATGGCAACATAGAGCATGAGTTTTGTGTGACGGTGAGAAACCAATAGTATTGTGTGACGGAGCATGCGACTCGATCTGTGTTGAGAAAAATAGGTTCTTTCCAAGGGAAGAGCTGTGAGATATTTAATTGAGGAAACCTTTGCAGGCTGCAGTGCCACAGAGACATGGAATACGGTCCAAGCTACCGATTTCTCGCTCAAACTTGTAGTCGTATGTCAATTCTTCGTCTACGATGAACAAAGTCAGTAATTGTGAGTCTTGGGGAAAAAATTTCTTACGATGGCTTCTTCATAGGGTGAAGGAACTTACTCAGAGCAATGTCACGGAGGGCATAGATGACGATTCTCTTGCTGCCTTCGACTTTGATAATCTTGGCCGTACAATTCGGCATGCAGCTGTGGTTGATGAATCGCGCAATGCCCCCTTCTTGGTCGCATCCACGACAGTGTCGTCGTCAATGCGAAACAGGTAGCTGCTTCCAATGCCACTCTTGAGATAACGCTTCTCACGAATTTCCGCGATTTGCTGGCGCACTTCCTCGCCCACGTACTCGATAATCATGTCATCCTTGTTGATGTTCTCCATGGCGTACAAGCCCCAGTTGTGAATGGCAGATCGAGCAAACTTGACAGGCTTCTTCCGCTTCTTAAGCTGGTTGAATTTGAAGACATCTGAGTCCTGACCCAGAGTCTTCTTCTGATCATTCAAGTCGGCAACATATCGGCGATTAGTCGCACGGTTCGCGCGCGAGTTGCCTTTGGCTATTTTTTCCGCTGCAAGCTTAGCAGCTTCCGAGGCAGCTGCTGTGCTGTCCTTGCCATTCTTCTTTGAACGAGCTTCGCGTTCTTCTCGGGCCTTTTGCACCTTGATATGATGTGGTAGATACTTGGACTTTTCGAAATTCAGAATCTTCTTGACCCCTTCGGTCCGGGCACATCCTGTTGAGTTGGGTACATAGTATCCCTCTATATGTGCAAGGCGGTCTGAGGAATGCGACACGGTATTAAGTTCTCGAATACGATTGCGTTTCCATAACCAAAGTTCAGGATTTCCAATATCGCTAATGTTGAACTTTTTCTGCAGCTTGCCCAAGTCAGGCTTATCTTTGAGGCCAAGGGCAAGGTTTTGCAAGGACTGAATATCAGGTTTGAACCCATCGGGTAAGACGAGTGCGGCAGTAAGTGGCTCTTTGGAGAAGAGTCGCTCATCATATTCTTTATGCAATGCCTCCGTTTGAGGACGGGCCCCTCTTTCATTTTGGTTGGCATTGCGGTGTCTTTACTATCGTCCTCATCCGCATCTGCATCTTGCTGCTTCTTCAAAGCGTCCTGTTCTTCCAGCAACTGCTTCTTCGTTTTCTTCTTTGGCTTCACTCCCGGCTTCTTCTTTGCGCCTTTCATGATTTGGGGCACAGGGGTTTCAGACCTGGAAACACTACTTTCATCTTCTCCCACAAAGTCGAAGTCGGGGCCAATGTCTTCTGAATTTGGAAGACGGTCGATGTCTGAGTCCATGGGCTTGACTCCGAATAGCTCTTCGTCGGACCTCTTCCGGCGTTTCAGAGCGTTTTCGAGGGAAACTTCCAATTTCCTCTTCTTGGAGGACGGACGTTCGGCAAATGCCACACTGGACTCTGTCATTGAGTCATCATCACGACGACCCCAAGAGCCGAACTCGTCGTCTGTGCTCATACGACTGCGAGGTCGTGACTCGGGTTCCTCCGTATCACGAGTAGCCAGTGCTTTAGTGTCTGCATCATCATCTGATTCAAAGTCACTATCGAAGCTTTTGAGACGATGATGCAAAGATCGAAAGGCGGGTCGGGCAACAGACTGGCACTTCCTTGAGAACGGATCAACAAACATGTTGCGTTGGCCCTTGGCTTTGACCTTTCGTATTCGAGGAAGCGCTTTTGGTTCCAGACGACCTGTTCGTCGCTCGATCGGGTCTGCTCCAGAGTTCGGAGTCCTGATACCAGGACTATTGTTGTTCTCTTCATCCTCTTCCTCGTCAACTTGGTCAAGGTTGAGTTTCCTTCTTTTGGCCAGATGATTTGCCGGGTCCAGGAAATCAGAAAGATAAGGTGCTGCAACCTGAGTTCGGATGTGTCTGATCAAATGCTCTGTCATTTCCCTGCGAACTGCCTCTACTGCCTCGAAAACAGGATCAAAGTTCTTAGCTCTTTGCTTCTTTTCTTCTTCGAGGTCTGCTTCCTCCTCTCGACGGCGTCGTCTAGCTTCTTCGAGTCGCCGACGCTCTGCTGTACCCTGATCGTGACCTCTTTCCCGGTCTTTGTCCTTCTCCCTCTCCTTTTGTCGATCTCGATCTCGATCTCGGTCTCTTTCTCTCTCTGGGGTGGAGTTCGCTTACGGTCGGTTTCGGGACTGCGAGGAGGTCGAGGCAAGCAAAGCTGCATAGCCATGTCATAGTTGAAGAATTCGGTGTGGTTTACCGCCCGATAACATCGTTCTGCTTCTGACTTTCCGGTGAAAGAGTTTCTGAAAACGACGTAGAAGCCTGTGCGGTCGATTCTGATTTCTTCGAAGCCATAGTTCTTCAGTCGTTTCCTCATATGAGGAACGATACTTGGCAGCACAGGAACATCCTCAGACGCAATAAAAATGTAAGGGTCGTTTGAAAGTTGTGCAGCGATGTTCTGCAACTCCACAGCGGCTTGCAACCGCGATGATGGGGTGCCACCAGGCTGCAAAGATGTTCCTGCCGTTGGTGTTGCTACTGTTACTGTTACCGGTGTCTGCCTATGTCCAGCCATGGATGCAGGCCCTGCTGGCCCTTTGGGAGCGGTCGGTGGATGTCTTATGAAGGGAGTTGCAGAAGATGCAGATTTGGGTCCCGTCGGCGGCGGTTTATTGGCAGCCTGATCTCGATATTCTTGCTCCTTGTTTTGCTTCTCTCGCTCCTTTTAAGATGCTCTTCCAACATCCGCCGACTCTTGCGACCTTCGGGATCGTACTCAACCCTAACGACGTCCGCGTCTATCTTGATCCCGCGGGCGCGAACAGCGCGACGAGCAGCATCCATTGCTGAAACAGACGGCCGACCCGATCGTTTTGAGTCGCGGTATCGAATAGTAGCAAAACCGAGATAGCTTCCCGTGTCAGGGTGCATCTTATTACTGCTCTCCGCAATCTCGCCAAAGGTCGCAAAAATAGCAGTGATTTTGTTGAATGGCACCAAAGGATTGTACCGCGTTACAACTATTTGAGTGGGTGGGCCAGGCCCAATCGAAGTCTTCGGGTCATATGGATAAGGCTGGAGATTCTCAGGCGCCGGGCGTAATCGTGCTTTTGGTAGATAATAGTCGGTATTGATGTAACCAAGACGACCTCCAGCCTTTGCAAGCGAGGGTCTACCGGGGGCGTCATCATCCTGTCAATCAAAAGTTAGCCAAAATGCTTCATGGTACACCCCAGCGACGCCCCCACTTCTGTCTCTCCGTCTCTGGCTCGGCCGTCTTCTTCTTATCGAGAGGCAATTGTATATGTAGAAATACATACTAAACCGAATTCTTTGTATACTGGCTTAGCAGTCTTGCTAACGCCCTTGTTGCGTGCTCGATCGAGGACCGGATCATAGGTACATTTTTGCCTTTGACTGATGGGAGTAGATCTCGTGCCGGAGGGCGTTCAGCATGGTAAGTTGACAAACTTGAGCCATTAAATGAATGAGTGACAGCCACATCATGTGTCCTCTTCAAGTCATTGTCGAGTGTTGTTAAAGGGGCATATCTGTCTTTGAGTATGGGGAACAGGTGAGTAAGATGATGAGTCTCGAGGAGCAAGAGGTGTGGTGCTAGTGGACATATGTGACAACGAAGATGTCGTGTTCTGCCTCTGAGAGTTGCTAAATATGGATGAGGCAGAGCTTGTATGCGAGCTCGTTGACCCGACTGTACTGGGTATATCTCCTAGGGAGTATCGTGATCGTCGATTTGAGAGTGGGGGCCATCCGATAAGATGTTGGATTGTGAGGGTCGAGCGAAACCTGTGGAATTCGCATCCAGCGCGCTAGAAGCAGGCTCTCGGTCAGAATCGCCAGCAAGACTATTGCGCCTTGATCGCTCGCGATCTAATCGGCCCTGCGCGGCTTCTGCTCTCACTTTGGGAGCGTTGGGAAAGAACTGCGCGAAACTCACGCCGGGTGGCGGGCGAGTCATCGTGTCGATGCGCTCCGGTTATCGTTTGCACCGTGACCTGGTCATGATATCTCGCGTTCGAGCTCAGGCCATTCACGATACAAAGACTTGTGGTGGGTGCTGACCGTCACACGCAACCTGGTACGCGCTTCGATTGAGCCCACGCGACCGGGAGGCAGGATGGCGAAAGGCGAAAGGCAGGCGGCAAAACGTCATTCACCGGCTCAGCAGCAGCAAACGGACGTTCGAAAAGTAATGTCGAGATAGAGGGAATGCATGCGATTGTGTCGCAATAGGTGCAGCACCAAGAAACTGGGGTGCGATGTGAGCACTTGTGAGAAAAATATGAAGCACGAGAGTGTGAAGTCCAACGTAGGTTGATACTCACTCCCTTCAGGGATGGATGGATGGACATTTGCTGCCAGTGCGAGGCACTGGCCCAGCCACGGCCAGAAAAGGCCATCCTGCCCGTCGGCATGGTTGGCTGTTTCGGTGATACGATTTTCCATTGATGTCCCACTTCTTGTCCTGATGCGGCCGAATGCAGCAACAGCGCGCAGCAACAGCGCAGCACGGTTGATGATGCGGTGTGGCTAATAAATCGACCAAAATCTACCTCACTGTTGATGTAGTTGAACCCAGCGAGCTAGGACATATATAGGTTCAAGGGCGATGCATATTCATTGTTTGAGATTCATTGACAGAAGTAGCAATATGCCTTGGTTTCATTCTTCATTCATGTTGACGTGAGCCAAGTGCCAAGTAAGCAAAGCAATGCACCCCTAATTCATCATTTTCAACCGAAACCCTCCGAATCAGTCTATCATTGTACATTGTGGGCTTGGAGACTAAGCAGAACAAAAGGAAGAGCCACATTATACCCGATAAACCTGTCGAACAGCAGTCACGCCGACTTATACCGTCCACACCCTAAACTCCAAAACTCCAGCTTCGGGTCATCTCAGAATTCAAATTGTTATCTTCAATTCAAACTCTTCTTCATCATCCGAGTGCAAGAATGGTCTTTGAACTGGTGGTAGTTCTTCGTCGTCTACGTCGTCAAAGATTGACATAAACTGCGGCCTGCTTTGTTCTGTGGTTCCAGAGGTGGCCTGACGAAGTCGAGCTGGGGTAATCGTGAGATTCGCCTCGGCATGATGTGACGGCGCAGGTCTAAGTGGCAGCAGCTGCTTGGCAGAGTGGCTTGCACCTCGCATATGCACAATCGAAGATGCTGATCGACCTTTGCTGTAGCCCAAGGTGGTTCGCGATGCAGCCTCACCGGTGGAGTTTCCAGAATAATTGGGCTTTGTGACAACAGGTTTGGCAGGTGCGGTTCCAGTGATAATTGATGACAAAGGTCTTCTTGTAGCTTGGCTGGTGGTTGAGACAGGCCGCAATGCATTGCGACTACGTCCGTCTGAGTGGACGGCCAGAGCAGACGCTGCTCGTCGAGCAGATATCGTGGGGGCTTGCTTCCGAGTAGCTATGGCCGCTTTGGTCAGAGGGATAACTGGTTTCCTATTGTCTACCATATCTTCGGGACTCCAATCGAAAGCGGCAAGTTCCTGGGCATTCCGCTCCTCTGCCTGATGCATAAGTGCTGCCATCTCGTCGTTGAACTTTTTCTCCATGCGAGAAACACCATTCTCGTCGACAGGATTGTGGAAATGTTGATAATAGCCCTTTAGGAGATTCTCTTTCTTAATTCCATTGAATGTTAGGCCACCCGGTGGAAGCACGTCTGACTCATAGGGTAGTGGTGTTGGCCTTGGAGGAGCATACTCCGGTTCAGGTAGTTCGTCACTGGGAGTCTCGGCGAAGTCGGATTGTATGCTGAATTTCACCGGCTGAAGATCTAAGGGCTGTTTTGAGTTTTCGCACACTCGTTTGTTTAGGTCGAGTTTTTCGATTTCTCCAACCATGCTCTTCACCCCACCGGTCTGAGCATTCCTCGCCTTTATATTTGTGGTCTTGTTTCCCAAAGGCGCGCGCGAACGGTTCTCTGATACACACAAGTCAGTGAAGAACTTGGTTTCACACACCCATTGAAATCTAGGCAGAACGATACGAACCCATAGGAGTCACCATCGTTTGATGGGGACCGGTGGCTTTGCCCATCGCCAAATTGCTAGTCGCTCCCAACATTGCACCGCTCGCCAATCCAGCCTTGCCCGCCAAAGCAGTGGGCGCATTCTCGTCGTTTCGGCCAAAATTACCAGGAGTCTTGGGATATCTTGCACCCGGTGTTTTGGGCTGTTGTTTGGTTGGTGCATGCTGATGACTATGCACCAGATTCTCCTGGTCTCGGTGTGCCGCGAGCATGGCGATGTTCGTGATGTTGATTTTGGGTTTTATTGCTGCTTTCGCGATGATGGTGTGTTGATAGAAGGTGGAAAAACACAGTCAGAAAACACCTATTCTGCAGCCCCTGAAGAAATTAAGGGGTTTATTAGAGAATCTAGTCGTATGATGTTGTCAGGGTCCCTGGTCACGGTCTACCAGAAACGTGTTGTTCAATGCGTGACATGAACATGTTGACCAGGCAACGGTGACGATTGAGCAGACCCTGAGTATTACGGAGTACAGGATGTGGCAGACAGGCGTGACCGCCACTAGCCACAGGTGCCACTAGCCTATAGAGGAGGTATTACAGCATCGTTGGAGGGTATGTACTCTGTATCTCCTGCTCCTTACATCCCCTTTTTGACCTAATCATCAAATCCGGCCGCATCCTAACCTGCAACACAACTGACATCGAACTGCAACCAGAAACAATCATCTACAAAGTCTTGTTTGAAAATACATCACCATAATGGATCGTATTAAGGAGGTTTGTCTTTTCTTTCCCTCCATTTACCCACAAGACCGCTTCCCTCTTTTGTACCCCACCCAGCTCCTTTGTAGAGGGTAGACGCGTGGTGGTCAAGCAAGCATAATGACTAAAGTTGAGGTTTAGAAAATGAACTCCATCCGCCTGGAGGCCGACGAAGCTGCCGCCAAGGTGGAAGAGCTTCAGACCAAGGTCAAGACTCTTGAACAAGAAAATCTGTCCAAGGAGCAGGAGATCACTTCCCTGCAGCATAAGAATAACTTGCTGGAGAGTGAAGTGGAGAAGCTTGAGACCGCTATTAAAGACCACAAGAAGGCTGCAGACGAAGGCCAACAACACGGTACTCAGAACGAGACTCTTCAGAGACGACTCCAGCTCCTCGAGGAGGAAGCCGAAGATGCCGATAAGACTCTGCGGGAAGCCAACGAGAAGTACGTACCCTTTGAGTGCCACTGAGGCTCACATTACGCCCAGTCGCACTTCACGGCCCCCTTGACACCATTTGGTCGTGGTACTAACAGCTTACTTCCGCAGGCTTCGACAAACCGACGTCAAAGCAGGACATTTCGAGCGCAAGGTTCAAGCCCTCGAGCAAGAACGCGATCAATGGGAGCAGAAATACGAGGAGATGGCAAAGAAGCACTCAACCTTGCAGAAGGAGTTGGAGGAGCTTCAGAATGAGATTGGCAACATCTAATTTTTTTCCCCTTTGTAGAGTAATCAATCTCCGTTTAGTGCGCTGTTTTGAACGAGCCTGTGCGATCACGCCAAAATAGCGATGGAGTGGTCGCAGTGATTGTTTAGATGCAAAACCCTCTATTTATGGAAGAAACGAGCGCTTTATCAAGCTGCAACATGTAAAATACTCTCCAAAAGTTTCCGCTACATCATATTGGGGTATCTGACTTTCCCTTGTATAATTACTGACAACGTTGTCGAATGATGTACCACCTGCTTGAATCCAATTGATAACTTATGCTCTTCCCTTATGGTCTCCGTGATTTGAGTTTTTGTTTTCTGTCCGTCAGCCGCCGCTCTAGCTTTGTCTCATATCGAATTTTTTTCTTTTTCTTCTTCTGCCATGATGGCTTCTTGTCTTTGTCCTCTGCTTCTTTCATCTCAGCTGCCTCACGTTTTTGCAAGCTTCTTCCTCCGCCTCATCATCGGACTGATCTGGCCTGCTGAGCCCATCTCTCGAAACAGATACAGATTCAATTTTCACTACAGTATATCGGTCTTCATCGACGTACTCTTCTTCTTGGTCAACAATATCAACATCTGGCTTGTCAGGAAAGCCATCCCACTTGTCTGAATTTTCTCCTTCAGAATCGCCCTCTTCGAGATCGGCTGATACAGCTCCGGATTCGCGCAACAATTTGTTCACAGTTTCGACATGCTCAGAGACTTCTCGACGTCTTTCTTCCCTGATCTATCAATGGTGAAGTTAGCAAAGGTTATTTGGAAAAAAAAAACCCCTTTTATTTCATCTGCTGCTCTCGGCCATACCTGTTTCCGAAATTCCAATTTTTCCTGACGAGCTCTCTTGGCAGCCTCCTCCTGTGCATGCTTAATTCTTTGTTGTTTTCGCTTACGGAATCCCGTCAAGTACTCTTCGCGAGCACCATCATCAAATGATATTTCTTCAACTGTCGATGTAGTCTTTCTCTTCTTGCTTGGAGGTGGCAATGGATTCTTTTTAGGTCTAGGTTTGGCGAACATTATGAATCCTAAGGCAAAATACTACCCAAAATTCGTTCGTGGGTGTTCGTACTAGAGAAGTTCAATTTATGAAAAGCTGTTGCTGGAGACATCAACTTTTCTTTCCTCCGATCCATGAACTTTGCCGCAAGTAACTGGACCCACCTGGCAATGTGGCTGTTGTTGTTCACCAAGTTGAAGTGGAGCACTGTGCTTAAGCAAGATATTCCTTACGTAAGGCAGCACACTGCATCCACGTCCGTCGTCACGGTAAGTATTGGAACTCAGATGGCTTCCTGGCGATACGACAAGGTGGCAGCTAGGTTTACCATCGTCAACCATGCGTTTCTATCCTACTTTAGGCGCACTGGCGCTTTGCAGAACAGCTGTGGCCTTCTCAGATTCTTCTCCGTGGGTGCTGCTGTCAACGTCCAAGTAAGCTTACTCCCGCCTGGGAAAGACAGCGCCGTGGAAGCAGTAGCTGACTCTCATGACAGCATCGAACAAACTCCTATCGCGAACAAAATACAGACAAGCTCTGAAGCTATCAAGTTCACCAAAGATTTTCTCGCTGAATGTCCGACCGACCGATACCTCATAGTAACACTGCCCGGTATCAACGCAGCAGACTTCTGGACTCGGGATGGCTGCGCCATGCCACACCTGTGCAAAGCTGTGAAGGATGCTCGCGTGAAGGGAAAATACACCGCGGCCGAAGTCGTCGGAGACGTAACATCCGCTGGATTCGTGCAACACATCAGATCATCTTGCAACGATAAAGGAAAGGTGGTCAAGATTAACGCGCAGCTGCTTGAGTCACTATCTGGTGACAGGAGCCAGGCTCTCGACACAAGTGGTAAGTGCTTGGATTCCATCCATGTCAAACGAAGATGGAGAAAACTAAGTGGCAATTATTGCAGATGCTTCGATTGCTCTCGACGTTGAAATGGCCTCTGCCGACAGTTATACCATTCTGTTCTATGCGACTCCCAGAGAACCATTATATGATCCGGAGTTCATTGAGCCGCTTCATATGGACATAAGAAGAGGCCTTGATGGCGCCGCTTCGATGCAACAAGCCAACAGAACCGAGCGCGACACACGACCTCTCTTCGAGAAGTACCAGTTCTTTACTCCAGGTATGACGCGCTTTTCATGGATCCCTGTACGTACTACTGAAAACTAACAAGGTGTCGCAGGCATTTTCATGGGTATTATCGTCGCACTCGTTCTTTTCTCTATTCTTGGTGCTGGTATTAGAGGTCTTGCAAGTCTGGAAGTCTCGTATGGTGCATTTGACAAGGAAATGGGCCCTGCAGCGCAAAAAAGCAACAGTAATTGGCGAGAACCTGTCAGCAACACCTCGAATGAAATCGAGCTCATCTGTACTGTAAACTATACACATTAAACATGGAGTTATGGACTGCTTTTCGGACGCAGATGTAGCCAGAGACCATTGTCATTGGGCGTGGAATCGAATACAGTGAATTGGGCTCACATCACAGTTGTGCATTTTCAACGAAATACAGCTTTTTTAAAAAAAAACCCCGAAGAAGTTTGATATTGTTGCTACAGTATGGCACCAAATTTCAACGTGTCAAAGTATACTCTTTTCAGGAAATAGATGCATCTCTCTAACTCCGTATGCGCCAGCCAGACTAATGATGGCAACCAGTCGAACATAACAAAAACAAGTCTGCATCATCGACCGCCTTTTCCTAGAGCTCATCTAATCATTGAATGTACCAAAAAAACTTTTTAATTCCTTTCAGTTTAGACCAAATGACTCGGGAGCAAGAAGTTCGCAATGCCTTCCTTCACAAAGTATTCATGCCCACAGTTGCCGCATACCAGCTTCCCCTCCGACATCTGCGTTTCCAACAGCAAATGATGCAAATCTTTCAAGGTCTTCTCATCAGCCTCGAGCTCCTCCGCAGTAGGAGGCTGCTCTGGAAGGACTGGAAATCCAAGCTATTACCCGAAGTGTTAGGCAAGCCTCACACGTAATACGCAACAACAAGGTAAATAAAAAGGACAGAGCGGGAGAGAATAAAAGAGATGGATAGAAACAGGGAGATAAGAAAAATGATTTCAATCCCAAAAAATGTATTTTCTTCCTATTCTCCCAAGCAGATATTTTGAAAGCATTTCCCCGTTCTGCCTCGGACCAACGGACATCCCCTCCCGAAACAAAAAAACCCACGTATAGTTTGAACAACGTACCTCAGAGGACGTAGTCCGCAAAGCTGCCAGTCCAAGCGCGGTAACACGTTGATAATCATCTGGGGATTCAGATCGATCTCGTCCTGAACTAGCTCGGCGTCCTTGGGGTGAAGTGGATATGAATCAGAAGAGTTCTTGCATGCCTTTGCGGCGCAAGTCAAAAATTGAGACTAAGGACCTTCATCATGAACGATTATGTAGAGATGTGGACAGCAAGAAGAGGCGTTGTATCGAGGAGATGGCTCTTGACACTAGAAGCCTTTTTATACGAGAGAATTTGAATGCCAGGGCAAGTTGTCAAATGCACTCAGGTTTTGCTGTGAAGCTGGCCGCCGAACGTACAACTTTTTTTTTTTTTTTACTTTCCGGATAGATGCAAGTTCACTGCCATGCAGCCCCACGTGACGGGGTCCATTCGCACTACAAACCCAACCCATGTTCCAAACAAGGAACAAAAGACTGGGAGTGATGGCAAAAATTGATATGAAGGCGATGGTCAAATCGCGCTAAGACTTTGTTGTCATTGACAAATGGTTGGGCGCCCAAGATTTGAGTAATATTATTTCAGAAATGATTTATTAAAGCATGACGAAGCAATAGATCCTGCTATTGGTACATGTTCTACATTTTGCCTGCGGAGGCAACGTTTAAGCAATTGTCTTTCCCAAGTCAAATTTGTTCTTGTTGGAAGACTTGCGAAGACGAACATAGAACACAGCAGCGGTGAGCACAAATCCAAATATGGCGATCTTCTGTATGAATGGCAATCCTTCCGGAGCCTTGACTGCAGCAGTCACGTCGTTTTCAATGGGTACAACACCATCGGCCCAACCAGCTGAGCCATGGAGGCCTGAGTAATCCCATACACATCAGCACACCGACATCGGGTGAATTTTAGATAGTTTGGATTTGTGAAGAGCCGCATAAGAATCTTAAAGCTCGACGTGAATACCTTCAGGAGGGACCTCAAGCTCGCCACTCTTGACGATCTTGACAGTCTCTACAGGCTTGTCGCCTGCTGAGGTCTGAACATTCTCGATCTGCTCGACAATCCCGAAGCCCTCGAGGACTTCACCAAAGACGACGTGGCGGCCATCGAGGCCAGCTAATGAAACCAATAGTCAGTATTACTGGGACCATACTCCTGAGGAATTGAGCGCATTGTTGTATGAACTTACGGGGTGAGAACGGTGGTAATGAAGAACTGAGAGCCGTTGGTGTCAACACCGGCGTTAGCCATAGAGAGGAGACCCTTCTTGGTGTGCTTGAGCTTGAAGTTCTCGTCCTTGAACTTGTCGCCGTAGACTACAGAGAATCGCATGATTAGTAAATGGACTCGGCACAGGGATGTTTGTCGGAAATAACAGCGGGCATAACTTACTCGACTTGCCACCAGTGCCGTCACCTTTGGTGAAGTCACCTCCCTGGATCATGAACTGCTTGATGACACGGTGGAAAGTAGAGCCCTGGTAGCCGAATCCCTTCTCACCGGTAGCCAAGGCACGGAAGTTCTCGGCAGTTTCTGGAACAGTCTTTCCATACAGACCAAACACCACGCGGCCCAATGGCTTACCGCCGTGTTCAATGTCGAGGTAGACCTTGTGGGTGATCTTGGGTCCCTTGGTCGCCTCGGCAGTCTGGGAGAAGAGAACCAGGCCAACTCCGACAAGGAGGGCGAAAGAGACTATGAGTCGCCTCAGATTAAGCATTTTGGATGGACACAAATTCGGCAGACTCAAAGAGCAATCGACTATTTTTTTCAATGGAAGATGAAGATGCGGAAGGGAAGATCAAGGTTAGGACAGCTGGCGGAGCGGACACCTGTACCTAAACTCAAAGCCGTTTCAAGCTTCCCCGCCGAAAGCGCAGCGGGGTCTATGCGCAGGGGTTTCCTGTTTCGCGGCATTGCGCGATCAGGTGTTAAGTGCTCCAACCAGATCCGATCAGATTCTAGTGGTACATGTAGTCTTATTATCTCTATTATTACATCAAAGAGAAAAGACACGCTTTATAAGTTAGTGGAATTGCCCGCCATAGTTCCCATCGTTCGCGTGTATTGCAGTTCGATGGCTCATTCTGGTCTATAGCTTATAGCAACTAATTCACTGTATTGTCCAAATCAATCAACCTATTCCCGCAGTTCTAGCGCCTAATCCAATAGCTCGTCTGCAAGTTCAATGTAATGCTTCTAAGCACAGCTGCCTCTTCACAGCCTTTGCCTTTGATTTTATACGTAGGAAACCTAGATTCAATCAACAGAACAAGTTGAATGGGTGCCTCTTTTTCCTCTTCTAGAGGCATGTTTGTAAGAAGATGCAAAGGTTGCAGCCTTTGTAAAGGCAGGCACTTCCTGGTTGGTCTTACCACAGAGGAAAGGCACGAGATTAGTAGTGTCGTAGATGCCCTCTTTTATGCTAGGACTCTTTCATGCTCCTAGCATCCTTTTGACTAACTTAATCTACCGTATTATACATTTTGATTTTTGTTTTACTAGCTTCTTTAATGAGTCATAGAATGATAACTGATAATAGAATTATTACCTCATCGAGTTCGAATCCTTTTTGTTTCATCCAGCGACCTCTATGTACTCAAGCCTGCAGGCTTACAGGCAGGGTGGCAAGTGGGTCTTCAAGGTTATTGCACGAGCTGGCATGCCGAGTTGTGCGGCCCCGCTCATTTACAGGCGAACTAGTTGACTTGTCGACCACACGTTCTTCTTCTCCATTCCCAGCTTCCATTTTAATAGTCGCGAAGCGTTGGAAGACCAACCAATTTCAAGTCAGTATCTTCAGTACTGGATTTGAATTAGATATTATCAACATGGTAAGTCTCCAAAGTTGACAGCTCCCACGGGATAAAACCCCCTTCCAGTCGCTCATGCAGTCTCTTCCAACAGGTGTTCGTTCTTGGGGTCAACTTTAACGAGGGCAAGCTCGTAAAGGTAATAAGCGTACCTCCTTCCATCTGCAATAATGGCATTGCAAACCGAACGGGCGCTAAAAACCACGACATAGAAAACCCTTGAGTCATTCTACGCATTAGGATCAACAACTGCCTCCCGAATTATGGCAAAATACTCGATTCACAAGCTCGCCAAGATCGGCTCCCTTAGTCCCAGAACCGTCACATCTTTGACGGCTGAATTATCGCAAATGACGATCGAAACCGATGCGAGGAGGGTCGTACAAGATAACATAAGAAGACTAAAAGACATTGGCTCGTTCCGCGGCCGTCGTCATGCGATGGGTCTGCCGGTGCGCGGTCAACGAACAAGAACACAAACGGCCACTGCCAACAAGCTCAACAGGGTGGACCGACGATCCTAAGCACAATCAACTCATCAAGCAGACTCCGGCATAGCTTGGACGCTTCCAATCAACGTGACTTTCGTGGAAGTCTTGTCGAACGATATCAAATTCAGGCGGAAGCAAGCTTTTGGCCCAGTATGTCACAAGCTCATGACAATATACCCGGGTCAATGACAGACATATTGGGGGCATTTCAGAGTATAGCATGGTGTCCTCCATAACAGCCTGCTGGACTGTACAAGAGTGTACATAGAAATCTTTGTACGATTACATGAAGGGAGTTTGTAGAGATTTCAGATAATTTCCAGCTCTTGACTGTGTCTATTCTGAGAGCGGCATGTTGTGTGATTTAGTTGGATGCCAGTGAAGCAATATCGTCCTCCATGGCCGGCACACTTCCCGCCTTCATCTGTGCAGAACGACCTCTACTTCGTGCCTCGCGAAGCAAATTACCGCCAGAAATCTTGGCAGCATCCCGGTCACTCACGCCAGCTCGCAGTAGAACAGCAAGTTGGTTGGGGTAGTCCGTGACATCTTCAAATCCCTTAGTCAACTGAGCAATGCCATCGAAGTCGGTGCCAATACCCACGTGGTCAAAACCAATAAGGTCTTGGATATGTAGAATGTGCAACAACCCGAACCTTGCAAAGTAGCGTTGGCGGGAGCGTCATCAGGAAAGACCATTTTCTTTCTCAACATTCACGCATGAGATGAAGTCAGGACTGATGTTGACCATGACTATAGATTTTCATTTCTTGAATAGCTTCAGAATATTGTCCTCGAAGTTACGCGAATGTGGGCATATAACATACTGTAGGCAGAGCTGTGGGACAAAATGATGGGAACTTTGGAGCTGGATAAGTCACTTTCTACCACCCAAAACATCAAGTAAAGGATCATCGCTATATTGCAGTCACTATGGAAGAAACAACTAAGACCAACGATACGAAATGGGTTGCAGGAGCTTTATCTTAAGACGTCGCTTCTGCTTTGTGAGATGGTAAGATGTCTTTACCAGTCACCATGACGATGTTCATCTCTATCGGTGCTTGCAGCGAAGCACGGACTGAAATGAAATAGATGATGGAATGAGTGAAAGCCAAGATGCAGTGACTTGCTGGCGAGGGTGGCAAGGGAAAAAGAGACGGACGCACTTGAAACACCAAGATGACGTTGATCCGAACTGGTGATGTCAAGAAGTCGAGCACAGTTCAAGAGGGGGCATCTGGGGATCCGCCACAGTGGGAACCGCTAGGTAGGCCTAATTACGGGTATTGCCTTGCCAGCTTGTCTGTCTGTACATACATTGCCAAGTCCCACCTGCCATGCCATGCCATGCCATGCCATGCCAGTCAGGTACCGTCGTCAGTAGTCAGCGGCGAGACAGGACCCCTGATAGAGCCGGCGCTGGCGGCTGCACCTTCAACCTTCACTGCCACCAGACGGCATCTGATTAGGCAGCTAGCTGGCTCTCGTCGTCTGGTCTGTGCCACCAATCAACCAGGAGGAGCTTGTTGATCCCACGACTTTCTCTCAGCTCCTCCGCCAACTCAGTCTTGCACTTCTAGCCATTGACAATTTATGAACATCATTCTCGCCGTTTGAACTGTTTGGAGTTGGCTAGGTCTTGTGCAGCCATTTGCGTGCACCACTCTCTTATTCACTCGTTCCTGACTTTGTTGACTTCGTCCGTTGAGCAATTGCATTGCATTCATTCCACGAGGTCGAGAAGCCACATCATCACTTGCGCCTGCGGCCCGACCTACGTACGTACGTTCCAGTTCCAACCACGAGCTTCGTGGGAACCAGCCCCCTTCGTTGGAGACGACGACCTACCACAACTTTCAAAGGCTGCGATATCACGACCAGAGAATTTCGTTCCGTACGAAAGCACAAAGTGCTACGGTCACAACACTGCCACTTTGTGTGGACTACAATCCTACATAGATTGCTTGCAGCTGTAGTGTGCGACGCCGCGGCGGCAGTTCCAAGATGCCCGGCTTTGCAGACTCCTTCTGGTCTGGCGATTATGCCGCAGGTTGGTCCTGTCAATTTTTGTTTTGTTTTTCAAACGGTTTCGATTACGCCAAAACTAATATAACCTGTTAGGACTCGGCGTCTTGTTCGGGAAGCTCCAGCAAGGTGTAATGGAGAACCGTCAGGTTCTCATGTTAGCTCGACTGCGTGCGGAAGCCGAGGAAACCTATGGGCAGCGCTTGTCTGACATTGCGCCATCCGTGGACAAAATCAATGGTGGATTTTCAAGAGACGATGGTGCCACTGTCCGAAAAGTGAGTCATCGCCAACTTCAACACTGAAATGCATGAGCTCTCGATGCTTGGTTGTTCGTTCTGGTCGCGACCTGTCACTAACAACATCTTTCTTTTGCTTTCATGCAGGCGTACGACGGTATGCGAACTGAGATGCAAGATGCCGCGCGAAGCCACCAGCGAATCGCACAAAACATAAGGGACTTGGTGGTCAACCCATTCTCTCGTTGGTGTGATTCCCACGAGGCTCGTATCCAGGATTCGCAAGACGAACTTCAGGGCCGCATCAAGACGCATGATCGACAGGCCGATACCGTACGAAAGCTTCGCTCGAATTACTTCAACAAGTGCCGACTGGTCGAAGATTTGGAAGAGGAAAATAAACTAGGATTTCAGGATCCCGAGACCAGCCCACCGGCCAACCAGGCTAAAATCCCTGAGATCAAGGTTCAGACCCATAAAGAGGAGGAGGTGTCTGACGACGAGGAACTGTTCGAAATTGGTGACGAAGTATACCAGCCTGAACAGCTTAAGAAAATTCTTTCACACATGCTCTCTACCATCAAGATGGGTGAAACCAAAGTTCCTATTTTGGGTACCTACTTGAATACATCAGCAGGCTCTGATATTGTCGAGTATCTTCAGCGGAGCATGGCTATTACCAGTGTGAGCTATGCTGAGCGCATAGGTCAGGATCTTATTTCCAACGGTCTCTTGAGACTCATTGGCAACGTCGGCAACACCTTTGCCAACAGCTCTAAAATGTTCTATCAATGGCGCCCAAAATCTTTCAAAATTGCCGGACTGTCTGAGAAGAAACTGAATAGGACTTTCTCGCTCCCCATCACTGGCTCAGATGCTGGTTCAGATTCGCCCATGGTTGGGACTGTCAGTGAATATCTTGCCAACTGGAATGTACTTGGCAACAGAGATCCCAACGAAACGCCGTCTATGCGACTTCACCGCGAGGCGCGAGAAGCCGACGAGAAGTACAAGGTTGCCGTTCGAAAATTAGACGAGTTGCGGTGCGGACTTGAGGAGGCCATTTTTACACCTCAAATTCCTTGAACGATGTGAGCTGGATCGGTTAAAGGCCATCAAAACCGTCATTCTCGACTTTTCAGGTACCATTGGCAACGTGATTCCCAGCTTGCAGTCAACTGTGGACAAGTTTGTTTTGTTTCAAGAAACGGTCCAGCCTGCAGGGGATTTGCGATATCTTTTGGAGAACTACCGCACGGGCAGCTTTGTCCCCAAGGTGGTCGTGTATGAGAACTATTACAACAAGATCGACGAGCAGACATTTGGCGTTGATCTCGAAGCCCGTGCTAGGGTAGATAAGAAGCGCGTGCCAATCATTGTGACAACGATATTGACATATCTGGACCATCATTATCCAGATCTGGAAGGTGACGAAGCCCGCAGAGGTGTCTGGCTGGTCGATGTGCCTTTAACCCGAATCCATAAACTGCGAGCAAAGGTGAATGATGGGAAGCCGATTTCACCGGATGTCTTCGAAGAATTCGATGTGCCTACTGTTGCTGGATTATTGAAACTTTATCTCTTGGAACTTCCTGGTTAGTTGATGCTCCCTTTCACACTCCTGTCAAGCCAAAAAGAGTTTATGAGAAATCAACAAACTAACAACGATTACCACAACCTAGATTCTCTTGTCAGCGCACATGTATATGAAATCATTCGTACCATTTATACCACTCCAACTGCAGATGCTACGGAGGCATCACGGGTCGCCGTCCTTCAACAAACCCTGTCACAGTTGCGATTGACAAACATTGCCACTTTGGACGCTTGCATGAACCACTTTACTCGCTTGATTGACCTAACGTCGGCCGATGAGAAGTATGTGGCGTCTTTGGCATCCTCTCTGGCACCATGTATCCTAAGACCTCGAACCGAGACATCTCTTACATTGGAGGAGAAGCACGCAGCGCGACTTGTCCGAGATCTGTTTGCTCATAAGGAAGCCATTTTCAGCGAGCTCAAGCGCATGTCTACATTGAACCATTCATCTTCAGTCAGCGGAAACCGCCCCCGCGCGATTAGTACCGATGAAAGTAATAGAAAGGCGCTAGTAGAAGAGCGCAATCGCGCTCTGTTAGAAAAAGCCAGCGCCTCGCGAGGCCGAGCAACAAGCCCAGCCCCAGGCCCTCGAGGACACCGACGCGACAGGAGTAGCGGGGGACCAGACACTCGGTTCCCTATCCAAACCAGTCCAACGACCGCCGAACGAAACCGAACCAGCTTGGGTAGTATGGGCAGCATCGAAAGCCGTTTCAAGCGAACGTCTCTGGACGTCCCAGGCCCTGAAAGCGTCGCCATCGCAGACGTTATAAACGGCTCACCACAGGGCAAAGAAAACGACAGTGATGGAGAGAAACGAGATAGTGGCAGTCGCATCGGCACGAAGTTTGTCGGCGGCAAGAGGGTGCCCAGCACGCCGCCACCAGACGGCACACCTACACGAGGAGTTACTCTTGAGG
The DNA here is from genome assembly GCA_023658505.1 of Epichloe gansuensis. Taxonomy (NCBI): domain Eukaryota; kingdom Fungi; phylum Ascomycota; class Sordariomycetes; order Hypocreales; family Clavicipitaceae; genus Epichloe; species Epichloe gansuensis. Next base: position 1,099,644 of record CP098283.1, read on the forward strand.
ACAAACCCATGGATGATTAGTAAAAGACCATGGATCCTGAACATGCCCCTTTGAGGCCTATCGCCTCCTTTTTGTCTCTGTTACTCGTTTCGTGATCGTGGCTACCAACCATGTTGGAAGGCCATTTTGTGGGGACAACACTATTTTGTTATTGATAGGGGTGACGAGGGGTTACGAGCAGGCTAAGAATAGCTACTTTTAGCGTGGGGACCAAGAAGAACATTATGAGGGTGCCGTACATTTTACCTCTTATCTCTTTTGTCCTCGCCCACTTGTTCTTTTCTTTTCTTTTATCCGTTGCATGACGGTGGGTATAAATTGTTACATGATGTACGGGCTTAGGGGTATGAGACATGTGCAAGTTGAAATTCTCCCATGTCGCGTAGGAAACAGTTTTCGTTTTGCTTATTTTAAGGAAGGAATATATCCGCACGAGGCTACGCTTATGAAGCTAGAAGTGAATTTTTATTATTCATGTTGATACTACTTTGCTGTGCTGTGCTGCATGCTCTATGTGATGATGAATGTATTCGAGTGGCACGCTGTGTTACTGTGCCATATAGGAGGATGTAGGATGTGTCAAGATTGGACATGGCGCAGTGTATTTCAAAAGACATGTTTCTGACTTGCACTCTGTGTAAGTAAGATGCATGTGAATTGCACCTTGTGCCACGCACGTGTTGAGATGCAGGTAAATCCCTACTGAAAACGATTCAACTTCCAGGAACCATGTGCTAATCCCACTAATCGCAAAAACAGGTCGATCAACTCAATGCCAACATATCGAATGGTGCTTCACTGCTCTCTTTATGCCATTGTATCAATGCTCATACTATAATGTCTTGTCATGCCGGCCCAAAGCCCTAACCACGGGCTCACCTCCCCACCTAGTCTTCAATCTCAGCCATCTTCTTCTTCTTCTTCTTCTTCTTCTTCTTCACCGTCTTCTTCACCCCCGACAAGACCAAGTCATCCATCATGGTGTCATCTGCCGGGAGTGTATTCTCAACGGAGGATTTATCCCCATAGAAAGGACGATGCCACCATCCGTGCCGGGTGTTTCTTCCGGAGCAGCCTGAGACTCTTTTGGCCCCAGCTTTTCTTCTTCTCTTTCTTAGGCTTCACCTCCCCTTCTGCTTCTGCACTGTCTGGAACCCCATCCGTCCTGTTTACCGTCTTGACCTTCTTCTTCTTCTTCTTCTTCTTAATAACGGCGCCTTCTGCATCCACTCCTTGGGCAATTTGGATTCGTTCATTGGCACGCTGCATTTCGAGACGCAGTCTTTCTACCTCCTTCATTGCCTGCTGCATCTCGGCCTCTTCGCGCTGTTGCCGCTCATAGTCGAACCCGTTGGCGGGTGTGCCTTCGAGGCTGAATGACCCAATGTGGCTGGAGTCTACTTGCAAGAGAGACTGCTTTAGTTTCCTGCTCCTCGCTTTTGCGTGGCTGTCCGAGTTGTTCTCCGAGTCGTACTGACGAGTACTGCTACCGCCGTCGCCGCTTTCAAGAGTCTCGTCGCTAGCAATCACTATTTTTGTTTGGCATGGCTTGGGGCTTGGGTGTTGGCAGGGCAGGGCCGGCCAAGTCATCAAGATTAAGTTTCATGATTGGTATCGAGTCGATGTCAAGATCGGGTCCGTTGTTGCTTTGAAGAATGGTGTGAATCGGGGTGGAAGTTCGTGGTACATCGCTGCCGTTGGGAATGTAGAACGGGTCGTCCTTGTTTCTTTCCAGTCGCTCTGCTTTGCGCCGCGCAATGATGTCTGCATCGAGGTAGCTTTCTTCGCTCGGCTGTTGTTGGTACGAGCCCACCATCTCTTCGACTGGTCCGGCCAGTCTGCTGATGGCCGGCGCGGAGGACGAAATTGCGGTGGGAGCTGGTCGGTGATTATAGTACACTTCGAATTCATCTGATATATCGGCTTCGAGGGTGACAAGGTCTGCGGTAGAGAGGAGATGATTCAAGTTGGAATGAATGGCTTCGTCGAGGTCCAGGCCGTCAGGCATAGGCACGTTACGCTGTGCGCCTTGCGCAACCGAGTTAAGTTCCCAACCCGTGAAGAGTGAGGGTATGGCCTGAGTTAAAAGCAGAGGAGGATCTTGAGGGGCCTCATCTGTCGATGCAGGCTGCCCTGAAACCGCCTCTGTCGTGAGTTTCAGCAGCTCTACAAGCTCAACAGCCCGTTCTTGCACCTCAAGGTTCGGATGTAAAGCAAGCGGCTCTGCCACATGAAGAATTCGGGCCATGAGAAGCGATATTCGAGACTTGCGTTCTGGCGTCCATGGCTGAGATTCGTCACCCGCGATGGATGCGAAAATTTTGGCGATTGCAAGCATCGAAGTTGTGCAGACTTCCGTTCGGGCGGCTCGCGATACCAGCTGGAGCAGACTGTTCAAGGTGTCATCGGGGTCCTGCAGCAGAATCGCGTATTCGCCAAGAATCCACGTCACTGACTTGAGCGCTCCGGATGTCACTTTATGGCTACTAGGAGTATCTGCGTTCAGCTGTGTAACTATGTTACAGCCTGCTCGCACCGCTGTTGATCTCATGGCCCTGACTTTGACAGCGACGTTTCGTAGCTCGTCACCTATTCTCTCTGATATGTCGGCCGACGATCGCGAAGAAAGGGATGAAGTATCAAGCGAATCGAACTGTCGAGGAATTGGAGCCATGCGAACCAGCTGAGTCAACACGTCAATGTACCAATCAAAGTCCAGGACGTTTGCATAGTTATCTTTTGAACACATGAACAATATTCGTCCCACGACACCAAGTCTGTAATCTTCAGGAGCGGTGGTGCCTGGCCCTCGGTCTTCTTGGGTGCTGTGATCGCTACTTGCGATTCGTCATCGGAGTCGGAGCTAGGTTCCAGTGATGGCGTTCCTGAATGATTTCGGTTTTGCTAGGTGCGGATAGTTTGAGTTGTTTCATCAAGCGACTGATCACCGGCACTAAATTGTCTCCCGTCACCATTCCTTGAACCAGATCAAGAGCCTGTATTCGAATCGTGATGTCCGCGCTGTCAATGCACTCCAAGATGACATCCTCCTGTTGGGCTACAAGATGTGGATGAGTAACTACAATCTTGTTGAACGCCAGCAAAGCCACATATTTGACTATTACCAGTATTAGCTGAGGGAATATGCAAGAGAGGGCGTCAATTGCATCGCTCGATACTTACGATTGGGATCACCATTAATCATCACCATCCCTCGAAGCTTGTTGACACAGAGCGTCGCAATCTCATCCGTGTCGGTTGGGTCGTCTGTGCTTCCCAAAATACCGCCTTGGATGATGCCGTTGATGCATTCATATAACAAGGACATTGCTGGTGTAGTAGCTATTATGTTCGTCAAAGGAGGCAACAATTTCTTTACGAGACGCGGCTCCAGGGGTGTCAAAGTCGCAAACTTGGCAGTTTAGTTAGTACTTGGTACTTGGCCTGTGCCGAACAGCTGTGACGCGCTGATTGCGAATACATACCAGTTTTATGAGTTTGATGGCCATCCAGTTGTTGCCACCATCTACAAGTAGGTCGAACAACCGGGGCGCGAGAGGAAGAAAGTCATGCGGCCGGCGCCATCCCAACTCACATACCACGTTCACAATAGCTGCCGTCACGCTGGGATCCTCATGAGGATCCATCAGACGTTCTTTGATCTTGGGCCATGCTGCTCTTAGAGCTTCCGGATACACGAGCGCCAATCGATATAGGGTGACCAATGTCTTTTTCCTAATATTAGACTGGCTGTGTCCTAAACGCGGGAGGAGGTCGGCCAGAGTTGAAAGCGCCAAAGATGGCGTAATGACGTGTGGGAGCGTCGCGATGGGAAGAGATATGACAATTGGAGTAGACGATCCGAGATCCTGTAATCAAACGAAATAAAGGGTCAGTGTCAGTCCACCTGTCACATGATTTCTTGATATATATATTGTTTGGTTATTGAACACGCATACCTTTTTCAACAAGTTCGTGGCCAACATGAGCACTTCCGTGTCTGGCCGGAAGCTCTGCACAGCACCCAGATAGCCCACTCGCTTCTGGTGATATTTGGGAGACGACATGACTTCTAGGACATGGAACGAAGCCCAGGACATATCGTAACCCAACATCTCGAGATATACGAGCTTGAGGAGCGCGGTCGCCTTGACGTCTAAAACCGAGTAGAAATAACACTGTTAGCACCTCGAAAGCTCCGTATGAAACACACGGGGAAGTTCAAGCATTGATGCTCGAAGAATAGGAATCACACACCCATGTCCTGACTGCGAACTTCGGCACGACATTCCTTCAAGCTCTTTTGGACGTATTCCTTCTCGTTTCCCTTGTGGTTCCGCAGTCCTCGAATGAGGTCGTAAAGCGACTTTTCGAACCTAGCGAGCTCTTGTCAACTCCAAACTCTGTGTTGCCGATCATATTTGCCCGCATGAGCTCCCCTTTTCGAAGAGGCAGAGGTGTTCGTCGTACATTGTGCCAGCTTGATTGCCCCGCGCGTGGGGCTGCTCCAGCTCTGTCCACGATGCGAGCCTCGATGTGTCTGCTTCAAGCTATGATGAGAATGCGACGCAGGGGAGTTGTTCGGTTCATGATGCGTCGTGGTCGGTCCAGAATTACTGTGGCAGGTCGGCGTGCACCGATAAATGCACGTGAGAATCCGGGCCGCCAAAGGGTAGTTGCGAGCTCTTCTCGTCAGAGAACGTTGGAGGACTTGAACAAGGGTGGATCTCAGTTGAGCGATTGTTCGGGGCTGATTTGTACAAATGGCCGACCCGACGTCACTATAACAAAGCACCAGCGGTCGGTCAGTAGTGGCCCACAGCGATCAATAATACCTGCTGCCATGCCGTGCAACCTCCTCCCTCGGCTTCCCTTCGGAACCCAATCTCCCCCTCTACTCTAGAGCCAATACACCATCTTCTACAACAAGATAAGAATTGGCTTTCCCAACCACAAAAACATGTCTCTCGAACCGCAGCCCGTCCATCTCCATTCCGAACCATACACCTCGCGCGCACCACAACTTCAATCCCGCTTTCCCACCACCGCCCGTTCTTCAACCTCCCCGGCAGCCCAGCCAGCGACACTCAAACCATCGCGGCCGCCCGAACCCTTCCCTACGCCCAACAGCCATTGTACAAGCTCATTGCCGACGTAGACTCCTACTCGACCTTTGTTCCATACTGCTCCCACTCCCGAGTGACCCAATGGTCCGAACGCGACGAGCAGGGTCGTGCTTGGCCGACACTGGCCGATTTACATGTGGGATGGGGTGGCTTCAACGAAGTCTTTACAAGCCGGCTGCACTGCGTGCCAGAAGTATCAGTAGAGGCCATCAGTGGTGATCCTGCTTCCTTTGAGGCCAAAGCTGCTTCGGCCGTCTTCAAAAGCCTGGTTACGCGGTGGCACTTGAAGCCCTTGTCGCAGGAGGCTTCCCCCTCAACAGCGGTCCATCTGACGATCAAATACCAGTTCGTTAATCCACTTTACGCGGCTGTCAGTGCAGCCGTTTCCGACAAGGTAGCAGGTCTCATGATTGAAGCATTTGAGAAACGTGCTTCAGAAGAACTTGGCGGTACGCGGAAGTTATGAAAACGTACGCAACTAACCCACGCTTTCTTCTCGCTAGCGTTTGGAGGACATGTGACAGGTGCTATTTTATTGCCCTTTTTTTTTTTTACGTCGGCAAGGTAATAGAGAGGTGGAGTTCTAGTACAGCTACGAGGCCTTGCCGGCACCAGAGAGATAGATAACAAGTCTGTGCATTCGGATCGGCGTTACAGCAGGACTCATCATCATGTTGGGGGTATAGAATGTGAATTCATATGTATAAATATTCACGCTTTTGGGCAATACTGATTAGAGGAGAGGCTGCTATTAACCAAAATGTTCATCTTTAAAATACCTGCCCAAGGGAGAAAGGTTCATGTACCGTTTCGAAAAAAGAAGAAAAAATCAAGTAAGCCCAAGCCGATATACCAAAAAAGAAGGAACCAAGAAATAAACCAAGAAGAACTTGCTAAATGTATGCGCAAAATGGAACGAAGAATTACGCCTTTGGCTTCTCCCATAGCCGGCTCACCACTCGCCGCTTCGTCTTTCTGCTCAGACACTTCCCTGTGTGCTCATGCCTTTTATATCCAGAGCCGATTACCATCACTTGCTGACCCACCTACCAGGCGTATTCACCCTCTTGTATTAGAATGAATTGGGAGTTGCCACACAACAGGTTGAATAAAGACAATAACCGCCAGGGTGCCGCAACCAAGGGAAAATCCGCGTTATGTAAGAACAGTAGCGCCACGAACCACAAAAACATTCGCTATGGTATCTGAGGAAGGAAATCGTTGTCGTACATCGTCGTGATAAAGTATAGCACCGCCGGATTTTTGTTGCGTTTTTGTCATTTCTTGCTAGACCTGTTTTGGAAGAAAATGAGAGAAATCAAAAAGTTAGTAGATGGGGTCGAGGCCAGTGTCAATGTTTGATTGGGGAGCAATTTCTCACTTCTTCTTGGCTGGTTTGCCTGCCAGGAAGCCAAGCATACCCGTGTTTTTGGCTTGTGCTTGGATGGCTTGGAATGTTTGGGCTCTGGTCCGACGTTCACAATGTCGATATTGGGAGGTATGTTCGGATGTCGTCGGCCACCAAGCCCCGGCCAGCCTGGGGGCGGCATGGGGCTGGCACCAGCAGGGCCACCAGGTCGTCCCATACCTGGATGCATCATTTCGGGCGGAGACCCATGTGATGGCGCGGCCTGCCGGCAATGTTTGGCATCCCAGAAATCTTGGATGCATCGTGTGACTTCACGTTAGGCCACATGGTCATTGTGATGCTCCAGTCCGGTTGAATGACCTTCTCCCAGACTGCTGGCAGTATGATTTCGCCACTGGGGCCAATGAGATCAAAGTGGCCTTGCTGCACTTGCGGACCAAGAACATCGACTTGGACGAAGGCCTGCTTGATGAGATCTTCCATGCCCTATCGAGTAGCAGAAGCGTCAGCTCAAGATATGTACCTCGCAACGGCCAGTGTAAATTAATATGTGTAAACTTACTTGCCATGTTGAGCAGAGATGGAAGGAAAGCTGAACTTCCTTCCCACAGCGTCCTTGAATTTGATTGGAGCCTTGACGTTCTTCTTGGCTGCTTCCTCTAATTTTGCCTTGGTTTCCTCCTGTATACGTTTCTTGAGCGCCTCTTGCTCTGCTTTGGCGGCTTCTGCAGCCGCTGCAGCCTTCTTGGCAGCCTCCTTCTCGTCTTCAATCTTTTCAAGGTCTCGATCTCCGCCTGGCGCTTGGCATCTTCTTGCGCTAGCTTGAGCCTTCCCGCTTCCTCGGCAGCCTTCTTATCTGCGGCAGCCTTCGCCTCGGCCTCGGCCTTAATGGCAGCTTCAAGGCGTTTCTGGGCGGCCTCTTCGGCTCTTATTCGATCCTCTTCTTCCTTTTTCTGCGAGCCTCAGCTGCCTTGATCTCGGCCTCAAACTTTAACCTTGCATTCTCTTCTGCTCTTTTCATAGCCTCGGCGTGCTGCTTTTGTCTTTCCTCTTCAGCCTTGCGTTCAGCCTCAATGCGCTCTCTGGCGGCACGCTCGGCGTCAGCTCTAGCGCGCTGAATCTCCTTCTGGGCCTCCTCCTGCGCCTTCTTCATGTCGTCCATTCGTCGTTGAAAAGCCTCTTCTGCTTCCTTTCGAATCTGTGCTTCACGCTCGCGCTGTTCCTCAGCGGCCTTGGCTTTCTCCTCTTGAGCTTTGAAAGCTGCAAGTTGTGCCTCGAGCTTTATTTTTCCAAGTCCGGAGGAGGTTCCTTGGCAACGGGGGTGGGCGGCTGCGCCGGAGCTTCTGTAGCTGGAGGCGGAGGAGGGGCGCCGAGATGAAATTGTTGAAGATGTGCAGGCAAACTGTACTGCGGTGCAGGAAATAGCCGGGCTGCTGGTAGGGTATCATGTCGTACATATGTCTTGGTTCACCCCGAAGTAGCTGGTGCCACTGGAGGTATTACTCATTGGCGTAAACGGGTTTGGCGCATAACCTCCGTACGGAACCATTTGGTTCCCGCCAGGATAACCCCATAAAGTGACCTTGTTGCTGTTGTTGATATCCTGGATGCTGGCCACGCCCGCCGTAGAACCCTCCGCGGGGAGCATGGGGAGGCGCATAACCTTGGCCGTAATGGCCATATTCTTCGGAAGGATCCACGCTGGGCGGTGGAATCGGTGCGTGTGTAGGCACCGGAGGATAGTCTTGAGGTGGTGGCCGAGTTACTCGGTGACGGCGCGGCGCTTTCGAAGGGCGTGGGCGAGGGGTTGTGTGTCGTTGCTGGCTGAAGCAGAATCAGATGGATGGAGATCCTCCTCGTCGTCTTCCTCCTCGTCGTATATGTCCTGCCAGTCGTCCTCTTCGGCTGCGGAGAAATCGGCCTCGTGACGAGAGGATTCTTGATCGCTATGGTAAGGAGTAGAGCGAGAACTCTCGCCACCACGGTGAAAGGTGATGGTCGTTCGTCGTCTGACGAACGTGGTCAGTTGTAAGCTGCTGCTTCAATCGTGGCGCAAACACTGCACTGCAAGTATAGGCTATGGCACTCACGGCATAGCAGACAAATGATATCAAGCACGTTTGCCCTTCACTCGCGACAATCCAGTTCAAGATGGTCGGAGTCAAGGCGCTGGCTCAATGATGGTAGTATTCCTAGGACAATAAAGAAGAAGAAGAATACTGTCGGCAAGGGCGAGAAAACCCGTGCGGTGAGGAATGCGTCGAAGCTTGGGCGGGGAGGGAGTTCGTTGTGGTGCACTCAGATGGCAACGCTGACGCTAGATTACGAGGCGCTCTAGGAAGAACAGCGGTAGCAGCAACAGAGCAAAGCTGGCAAAGTATGCTGAGGTGCCGGGCACCGATATGGCCCAACAGATGCTAAGTGCGACAAATGTGAGGGGTCGGTTGGCCCAAGACGCCACGGGAGCGCGAGGGATCGACTAGTGAAATCTGCGGGCAGGGCACTGAAAAGGAGGTTGGTTGTCAGAGTTGTGAGAGAGGGGAAATGTATGATGATGGTAACAACAGGAAAGACAACAACAGACTAGTGCTTGCTCTGGATGATGTGTGTATGTACCAAGGAGAGGCCGAAGGTTTGGGGGTTAGGGGCGACTGTTTGAGCTTGAGCTGTTGAAGCCTGAACATGTTATGTGCGCGCGAATACCACGCTTCCGTGCCTGAGGGTCCGGTATTCTGGACAATTTGGGAACTTGTTCATGTACAACACTGGGAAGACCTACCCGAGTGGAGAGAGCCTTTTGGGAGAGCCACAGGAACTTTGAGGAGGAGGGATAGATCGACTGTCCGAGGTTGCGATAGCCCAAGGCGCGATTCGGCAAAGTGGCTACGAGCGGATTGGAAAAATTTATCAGGGCTTGGATCAGCGGTGAGCGGCGGAATGTGAGATTGTTGCTAGTCAGAGGGCGGTGCAAGCAAGTCTGAGCCCAGGGAGAGGCTGAGAGAATACAGCAGCTATCGAGCGTGTGGCTCCGGTACGGGCCGCAAAAGGCAAAACGTTCGAGGAGCCCAACAAGGCAGACAAAAAGGTCGTCGGGTGAAGTGAAGTGAGCTGCTTCGCAATAGCAAAGCGGCATCGAAGCGTGCGCAGCGCAATTATGTGCATATCAATCGTAGACTGGATTTGGCGCGCCTCTGAAATCAATTAACGGCCGCGCGGATAGATACTTCTTCCAAGTCTTTATGAGCCGTGAAACGTCTGGAATATGTGGGAAAGAATGCGTTAGTACATAGTCATTCGATGAACAAGTGTTCGAGTCAGTCATCACAAGATCTGCCTAGTAGATCTGCCTAGATCTGTGACTGCGGTAGAAGACCAACAAGTTGGTATGCCCCTGCCCAGAATCCTGTTCGCCTTCTGCAAGCCGCCTCCCCCTCCCCCAAAAAAACCGGATTTGTCAAGGCCGGAGCAAAGCCGAATTATATAGAATCAACACAAAAGGACACAGACACTTCTGAAAAATTGGACACTTGCAACGGCCACTCCCAAGAAGCTCACAATGAGCAGAAGAAATGCAATGAAGACGACTAACATATTGCCTAATGAGGGTTCCTCGATGACGCGCAACAATCCTTGATCCTTGGAAAGTTGGAAAGGGCGATGCGGCGATGCGGCGACAATCGGAACCATCCAAGTGGCAGTGAGTCTAGACTAACATGTGCATGCATACAACTTACCCTCGATAAATCCGTTTCGGTAGATGTACAAAAGGCCCTAAGGATCTAGACTTCTGGACGTCGTTGTTGTGAGGCGTGACGTACTCCGTAGCTCGGACCAAATTGTGAGAGAAGGGCGGACTTTCAGATAGAAAGGCCTAACTAATTCTAGCAGGCGGTCAAGAATCGATGTCTGCATCGAAGTTTGTCCTAGCTTGGAGCCCCTGAACCCATTAGGTGGAAGGCTATATGTATGTCGTGGTGTTAAAGAACTGTAGCCGTTAGTCTCGCAGGATGTGTTCAAGCAGTGGTTGTTGGAGGTGCCGATGTTGTTGCTCGCTGGTGGTCACGATTCACAACGAAAGTGACTCCGTGTGTTAGATTGAGAGAGTTTTGCCGATTCCTGGATTTGGCTTCCTAAAATTTTTGTATCCACCACCCGTCAGCTTCGATAATGCCAACAAGCGAGAAACTCTCGGAAGTTGAGTCCGAGACAGAAAAGAAGAAATGTTCCCAAGCACCTTCCACCACTTCTTGTACCTGGTTGCCTGGTCGGGCAGTCAATGACTGACTCAATACAAGAGGGCAGGAACGCAGGCAGCAAAGCCCCACTTTGGCTTTCAAGGGCAGTGTTTAATATTGCAAGTTGCGGATTGGGACGTTTTACTTGCACTCCCCCTCCCGAGGGCTGTCAGTGTAATTTTTTTTTCCGTTCCTTTCCACCAGGGCTTATTGTTAGGCACAGAACCGGCCCCTTGCTTGAAATGCTTCGAGAAGGCCCTAGCCTTGACGAAAGTGATGTGTTTTTGTGGCACACAATACATATACACGGACGTGTGTTGTGTTAGAGATGTTGGGATTTAAGAGAAAAACAATAGTGATGGACAGTCCTCAATTTTGGTCTTGCCCTGTAATCACGGAGGGAAAGAAATAAAAAAAAACGGTTATTTTTCTCTGCCTCTCGGGAATGTTGCAACGTAGTAGACTCCGGTGTCAAGATGCTAGTTTGACGTCCGGTGCAGATCCAGAGATGCGGCAATCCTCGGAATCATACAATGAAGGCAGGGAAGAGGCAGAAACTATGTAGTTCCCGGGTGGGACAAGTATTGGCTGGTCTGTTGTGATCCTTGAGGGCAGCGATACCAAAACTGGGATCCGTGATGTGGTGGTGTCCTCGGGCAAGAATTCCGATTTCAGCAATGGTTCTCAACTCGTGACAATCGATGCTGTTACTGACATGACATGTCTCTGCCGGAACTTCTCGACGGGGACAAGAGTAGCGATGCTTCCATGTAATATACTGGCGCCACCGAGGCCTACATTTGCTCTCGTCACCGTCAAACACGTCATATCTTTTGACTTTTCACGACACACGTGGCAACTGAAGCCTGTGTACACCCTTTTTGTCCGCTTCTTTGGGCCATGCATAGCGCATGGGTTCGATATCTGTGAAACGACATATCCGTACCGTGCGTCCATACAGTGTACTATGTCGGTGGTGGCTGAGGGAGTGTCTTTGGGAGGTTTTCCATCCCCATATTGTCATGATTCCAACGTTGATACCAATCTTGTTGGAACCAAATTCCTGTTCTCCACGCAAAATGGTAAGATCGAGTTGGCCCCTGAAGAGACCACCATCAATCTTCATTGTCAGCAGCAGCTTCAGCGATTCGCAAAGCCTTTGAAGTGCCACATAGCAACAAACGAGAGCGCCGCGAACATTCGGGTCTTCATCGAATTCTGTTCCTATTGATGGTAGGCACTGAAATGCAATATTAAAGACTGCATGGACGAGGATGGATTATACTTCAACATCGTCAATGGTTTTGTTATTCTTACCCAATAGGGTGATGAATCTACTACCCCAGTTCGTCTCTACGGCTTTGGCACATATATACTCATCTAGTTGATTGGCCCTCTGAGAAGAAGTCAATACTTCTGTCGATGTTGGGATAAGCCCTTGACAATAAATTGAACCGCCTCTGGTGGTTGGTGGTTGGTAATCCGACACATCTGCGGCGTACCCTCCTTACCCATATCAAGGAGCGTGGACAAGCTACTGCAATAACCTTGATGCCTGCAAGTTCTTCAAACTGAATTGCAAATAGGTCAACACCGGTTGATCCAGCGTAGATCAAAATCGGAGTATCGTATCATGGCGGCTTCCATACTGAGCCACTTTGAATCGATTCGCTGCCCTGTCCTCAAGTTTTCATTTTCCAGGCGCATGTATGCCGATCTGTACGACTTTGCCTGCATAATCTCATCCAACTACGGCTTCTCTGGGAGAGACGACATCAACGCGTTTGGCGTCGGTAAAATTCAGAGCAATCATAGCAAAGATCCATCGCAGTGCAAAAACTAGACGAGATGATAACGTCACTGAAATTGGAATTGACGACTAAGGTACTTAACTACCTAGGTAGGTACCTAAGCACTTCCATGAACACTTAAATGGCATCAAAACGAATTCTGACCTGAAAGTACAAACACAGTACGAGCCACAAACAGGGAAGACCACAACGGAAAGTGTAGACAAAAGAAAATCAAACACTCTCTTTGCTTGACCCTGTTAACAAGCTGGTTCAAGCTACTGACCGCCAGCGCCCGACACCTGCTTGTTGAAGCCCGATAGGCAAGGGTTGTCTGACCTAAGGCTTGGCTCACAAAGCCCAGGTGGATCGGTACCTGCACTACCAGCCTTGCATGAACAACATGAACAAGCTAGTTTTGTTGAAGAACAAAGCATCAAGATGCAAAAGAGAGCAAAGGATACGGTGGACGATTGAAAAACTGAAAAATCCCTGGTCTCTTTGATGTCTAACACTATGAACTTGGATGCCCAGCCAGTGGAGATGTTATGCTAGAACTCGCCCGGGGCCAATGGATTGAACCTCACTAGAGACAACAGAAACTAGGCAGTTGCAGCCTGGCCGCTTGGCTTACTGCTTTGTTTTCTTTGTTTGTTTTTAGCCAAATCTGGGTCTGGTATCTGGCATGTATGTCAAATTTCAAAGATATGCAATGCACGTAGACATGAGGTCGTTACACTAGGCTCACCGTATTGCGCTACCGTTGCATAGATAGGCACCATGCGGTGCCACCAAGCCAGATTATTCTGTTGGACGGGAATCATGCAATCGCGGATTTTAGTGCCTCTGCTTCTGCAGCCAGGATTCCTTGTTTGAAACATCGTGCATGATTTCTCGCTATTGCAAAAGGCAACGTGTGGCCAGACGGTCGAGATGCCGCTGCATGCCCACCTTTCGCCAATACATGCCCAATGAGAAATTATATGAAACAAATGCTTTCGCCGCTCTCCTGATCGTAGATTGACATGGTCTAGTCAAAATCCATGACTGCCTGAAGCAAGACAGGGTGTGCTTGAACAGGATGTTAGAGCTTCGTCTTCCTTGCCGCTGACGTGTACGTCCCAATCTCTGCTCCATCGGGCGATGTCCAACGTTGCTCCTGTCCAACCAGGCGAATGGAATGACTTTGTGTTTGACAAAATAACACTTTTGATTATTTCTTGACGATGGTTCAGAATGTGTTGCAAGCCGTCACTTAAATCGAATTCCGTACACCCTCTCGTTTCGGTCTCTGCGTAAATGTTACGATAGACAACTATCACCCTATGTACCCGACGTTATGGTATAGACGACAACATTATATTATACACCAGTGCCTTACCGCACGATTTTCGCAGATGAGCTGGCTAAAAGTTCCTGGGCTGCTGCGATCTCACCAGCATTGTATCCTTGCCAGTGTTTTGCTTGGGCTTTATTTCGACGAACAATCTCTCCCAGCTTCTCGGTGGCTGCTCGATTTAGTTTCTCGGTAGTTTCTTGACTTGGTAGAAGAAAACCTTCAACATCCCTTTTCGACTTAGGTGAAGCTTCTAGAAGCTTGTCGGTTGCCTAGTCGCATGATTTAGTAAGAGAGCAGTATGCAATGGGTGTTTGGTAACTTACAAGCTTCAGTCCGTAGTAGCCGCGCAGGTAATCATCGCAAAGCTCTATACTTCGACAGAATCGTTTGATAGCTTCAGCAAAATGCTTCAACGGTCCGCCTTCTGAGGCGCTTGTGGCAGCCATTAACGAGACTTCGCCCAGTCGAGCATGGATCTATCACTACAATTAGTCTCTAGTTCACAAGCCCCAAAGATAATTTCAATGGATGCAGCTTACATTCCATGCATTTGGTGAGAGTACGAGAACCTCTTCAAGTGCGTAAATGGCTTGAGCATATAAGCCCTGCAAGACGTACATGTCCGCCAGCTCGCTCCAGGCTTCAGGGTCCGTCGGACAGGTGTCGAGGAAAGAGTTCAGAGCTGAGATTGCTTCGGGAAGCTTGCCCAGCGATCGGAGCAGCGCTACTTTTCTTTTGAGAATTGGCTACATTGAAGTCAGGGAACAGATCTACTTGGTCAGACGCTACTTCGATGTCAACCACTCACAATATTGGCGTCGTTTTCTCGAAGAAGTGTCTCATAATCTTCCAGGATCTTCTGCAGCTCGGCATCATTTGACGCTGTGGCCTCCTTAAAAAGTCCTTGTAGCGCTAATACGCGTTCATGTTTGTCACCAAACCGGATGGTTATCCTTTCCAAGCATTCGCGCGCAGCTTCGTCGTCCCCAGTACGTAGGCACAGAACCATCAAGTTCTCGTACATTGTCCAAATTTCGGCGGTTTCCGTGACTGAGAAAAGAGATTTAAGAGGCGACGCTGAAAAGGCCCTCGAGTTTTTGCGCAATATCTCGGGCGCTTGTTGCGCCAGCTTCAATGTCTCTGCTGGCGAGAGGTTGCCGACTGGTTGAAGGAGAGACAGCGCCATGATGTGAAATGACGTGGATTGATATAGGAAATCGCGTGGAAATCAAATAGATTCAAGGCGGATTTACTGACGGTCAGAGTTGATACACGAGGCGGCAGAATCAAGGATCTGGTCAATGGTCGACAAGCTGTATATGAAAGTTGAGGTTCATTCGCAAGCTTCCTCTCCACAGTTGCACCCTGCGACATGAGAGCTGGGCTGTTAGGACCTGACGGAAGGCGCGAATATCCGAGGCCGGCCCAGTCTGGCCAATTACATAGAGGACCGGAGATTTCCACCCCACCAGGGCACTTTATCAACGTAGCACTTTTTCCCATAGCTACCTCTAATCTTCCTCCCCTATCAACTTTTTCTTGGACCAGCCACAAGGGCAGGTGGCCCCAAAGATCCTGTTTATCTGACTGTGTTACTTCACACAATCATATCAGGTATCATGGCTGCGCCAAGCAGTGTTCCTGCTGTGGATGCTGCAGGCACGCATGCCTCTCTTGAGAAGCTGGCTGCGTTGGATATCACCGATGACAAAGATTCCAGTGCAGAAGTGCCCCGCATCGTTCACACGATCCAGCAAAGAACTCGAAACGGACAGACCCGTTCCAATTTGGCAGTCGCTTTCTCGGCGAAGGGGACAACGTGTTCGAGTTCAATGCTTGGGATCACGTTGAGACTGACGATGCGTACAAGGAATACGCTGAACGTCAATTCGAGATGCAGCGTCAATCTCCAGTATCTGACTTTGACAAAAGTAAGTCGCATCATACTTTTTGTTTATTTACACCTTGTTAAAATAACGGGCGTACCTGCCTTCGTGTTGTGATGATCCCCAAGCAATGCATAGTTCATCTGAAACTACTGATGAGACCTACACCTTCAATAGTCTTTCGCTCCCATCTGAACACACTCAAAACCCTTTACTCTTACGCAACTTGTTCTTCTGAGACAAGAAGTTGAGAGTAACATATGCTGACTACAGAGTGCAGGCAGGTTCAATGGCAATCCAGCCAAGTGGTGGAATCAGTTCTACAAGAACAATACCGCAAACTTTTTCAAGAACCGAAAGTGGCTCCAACAAGAGTTCCCTATTCTCGCCGAAGTAACCCAAGAGAATGCTGGGCCTAAAGTAATTCTCGAGATCGGCGCTGGCGCCGGTAACACAGCATTCCCTGTTCTTGCCAACAACAAAAATCCCCTACTAAAGATCCACGCGTGCGACTTCTCCAAGACCGCTGTTGAGGTTATGCGCAACCATGAAGCGTATGACACAAATTACATGCAGGCTGACGTGTGGGATGTCGCAGGAGAGTGCCTGCCTCCTGACGTCGAAGAAGAATCCGTAGATGTCGCCATTATGGTTTTCATTTTCTCTGCCCTGTCACCAACCGAATGGTCAAAGGCCGTTCACAATGTGCATAGAATACTAAAACCAGGAGGCTTGGTCTGCTTCGAGACTATGGAAGAGGAGATCTTGCCCAGGTTCGCTTTCGCAAAGGTCGATACCTAGAAGAAAATTTCTACATCAGAGGCGACGGTACTCGCGTCTATTTCTTTGACAAGGATGAACTCGCTGCCATATGGTGCGGCGAGGCCGCTGCCGGCGACAATGCATGCAACGTCAACGTACCCCAGTTCGAGGTCGAGGACCTCGGCGTTGATCGTCGCCTGCTCGTCAATCGAGCTGAAAAGCTCAAAATGTATAGATGTTGGCTGCAAGGTCGATTCAGAAAGAAATAGATGAAATCTCAGACGATAACAATAATGAAAGAAGCTGAAGTCTCATTTTTGTTGGAATTTACAAATACCGGCTCTATCAATACATGAGCAATTCTTGAAGTGCAGCTCTCTGGTCTGCATCAAAGCCAACGCCGTCCAGATAGGCCTCCAAACCACCGTACTTGAGATGCAAGTGCTTCTGCAACCCATTGATCATGACTGGGGATGTAGCCACCCACTCATCCGTCAACCCAAACTCCCGCACTTCAGCTAGTCTCTCCTCCCTCTCTGCCTCTAGAGCCTTGTCAGTGAGAGAATAGTCATGCTCGATGGCATCAACAGGGACACCTAGTATCATCAATATCAAAATGATGACCAGGCCTACACGCTCAATCATATCAGTTTCCTTTACGGCAATCGAACGCCCCCCTCCTTCCCTATTCTCACTGGAGATTAGTTCTGCAAGAACATGAACCGACGTACCTGTCCTATCTTTACCTTGCGTACAATGCACCAAGATGGGCAGCGAACCCTTACAGGTATACAGCGAAAGAACGGTTTGAATCTCCGCCCCTGAATGATCAAGCGTGTCGACTCCGAGACCTAACAGCCCCGGGGAGCATCACCTCTGTCGCGATGATCCTGACGGCATGAATTCGATATCCGAGTATGAACAAGAGAATGACTTTGCTGAAATTCCGCCAATTCCGCCAAAAGCGACTTTATTAGTTGCATGAACTGCAAATCATCGTACAACACCAGCAGATGCGCAGAGCCGTGGGATATCTTACAAGAAACTCGACCAGGCTAGTTGGCGGAGGAGATGTCTTTCAAAGGGCGTCCTGTAACTTGAATATATTCGTACTTTATGCCGTCGATGTGAAGAAGGCTCGGTGGGGGTGAGAACCAGGAGGACAATAGGTTGGAGCTAGGTTGAGAGTCTTGTTGAAATCTCTGCGCTTGCTTGATGAGCTCGGTTCTGTTGTATTTTAGATGGTTAGAAATAGAAAATCAGCTTCTGGTTCCATGGTCCCCGTGTGGCTAGTGTACTGTCGGAAGACGTTACCTGGTTCGAAGATCAATTATGGTCCGGATGCCAAGATCATCTTTGATCAGGGCCTTGTCTTCCGAGGAGGCATCGTCTACGGAGTGGGATTAGTATCTCGCGCTCGCAGAGACGGCTTTAGCTACCGGCGAATGTATGTACCTGGTCTTGCGGAGCGGAACAAGACACCTTCGCGGAGGAACCTGCACGACGGCCAAGGATCTCATTAGTCGCATGAGCAAGCAAGTACGCTAGCTATGGGGTCTAGAAGTCTGGTCCTGTTGCTGCGTTTTTGCCGCGCAAGGCTCGACCTTACTTTCTGCCCAAGTATTGATTCACCGTTTGTCCAACGTCTCTAAAGTTAGCCACGCCTTGGAGCCCGATGGGTTGACTCATTTTGCATGGTGAACTTTGCGATAGGGGTGTACCGATGATATGTGATAAGGGGGAAGGAAGAACTGTTTGTTCCTTCTTTGGGATTGGAACTGACTGGTACTGGAAAACTGGTGGAGCAGGCATCACAGGTTTCATTCAGTACGGGATAAGTAAGTCTTCTAATGGGTCCTAGTTCGAGTACATGCAATATCCTTGTCGCTTGTAAGTTGTCACGTAGTAATTGAGCAGCCCAGCTTCTTCCAAGTGCCTGGACTTGGCGACGCCAGTGTTTTGTTGTATTTTTACAAAGTGCCGTCGTCAAATTCTCACCGATTCGAGGTCAAAGACACGCAGATTCCTTGTGGTGCCGCTCTTGCTCTGGGGCCCTGGGGCCGTCACCAAAAAGGCCCCATTTTTTTCGAGCAACCAGCGCAGAAGCAGAAGCAGAAGCTACTACGTCATCGGTGGCCCCGTCTGAATCATTCAGGCCGTTCCAATTGCAGACATCGTGCGGTGTACGGAGTACTCCGTGATGTTGATGGACGGGGTTGAGGTCGCGCAGCACTGCATTTACTTGCCTACCCAATGCAAATGCTGCATATTGATTTCTATCTCTCTCCAAGAGGAAAGAAGATGGATGGCCGTGTGCTTTATAAAAAGCCCGCACTGATAGATAGACTGCAAGAGGGTGTCCAGGGTGGCAGGGAACCTGTTCATGAGGCTGTCCGGCAATCAGTTGTCGCAATCCCAAACGAGCCGGCACACCGCGAGGCCGTCCATGGACCATTGCAGCAGATAAATGGAATGCGACCAACAGCATCTCCGTATTGTATCCAGGTTTCATGGCATCAATTGAGACGTCGATACATGGCGTCATGCACCTGTGTACATCTCCCAAAGGGTCTCCATGACGTCAGACCAACGACCCTTCCGGCCCTATTGTCTGAAGCCAGCCAGATCTTTCTCCATTGCCGTGATGTGCTAGTCATTAATAGTCATTAATTAGTGCCAGAGGTGATCCGTCCGTCCGTGAAGCACGAGCAGCCGAGTAGCTAGCGCAGTCGCCGCTGTTGCTCGTCCCGTCCGATCCAATTTCCCCACGGCCCAGAATAAAACCGACTTGAAGCCCGCGGCAATAAAACGCACCGAACTTGCTCCCTCACGATCTGCAATATTTCGGCAAATATTCCTTCCTGTTTAGTTTCATCCGTCATCCGACACTTGTACTTTGTACTTGGGCGCAAAACAAACCCAGACTTTTTTTTATAGTCATATACCCTTTTTTTTTTTTTTCCTTGTCAACGCTTCCTGGCTTGAGCCAAAAACAGCTTCCGTCAGCTCCCTTATAATTTATTCGAGTCCCCGGATATCAGTGAAGTGGAGGTCGTTCGTTGCGATCACAACGTCTGCAACGACCAAGCAACGATTATTAGTCTGTGACGCAACCATCCCCACACAGTACACACACGCCTGGTCTAGAAGAATACATACAGTGCAGGTAGCAAGCAGCCATGGCCACCGCAAAGACGCCAGCGCAACAAGCGCCACCTTCAAGTAAGTCACCTTCAAGTAAGTTTTTCAGCATGAAACGAGTCTGGTACCCATCAACGTCGACAAAGGGAGGAGGGGAAGGAGATGAGCCGCAGCCACTTGGCACTATGTGAAGTGAGCAAGCAAGTGAACGCCGTTGCCTCTGCTCTGGGGCCGCGAGCTCAATCGCAGCTTCCATGCTTCGGCGGAGTCGGCTCTTTCCGCATCTGCGAAGTGGCATTGGCATTGGCAGTGGCAGTGGCATTGGCAGTGGCAGTGGCAGTGGCCTTGGCAAAGTTGGTGATTCGTAATTTCTGCGACGCGCCACAGTTATTGATTGCATCCATTGCATCCGACTCCCTTGCACCCGACTCCCTTCCAGACAAGTCTTCTACCACTACAGCTTCACTTTTACATGGGTCAGAGCTAATTTTGACCTGTCTTTCTGTTCCTGTGCGACAGTCCAGAATAACACTGGCCGTATCAAGTACGCCGATCCTCGCAGCTTGCCGAGCTTCCCTTCATCTGGCTTGGCTCCTGATGGTGCTGCTGCTAGCGCCGCCGCGTCACTTGGTTGGTCTAATCAGAAATCCGTGGACCTTTGGAAGCCAAATCCTTCATCATCCGCCTCTGCTGCTGCTGTGCTTGCCAAAGACTACAAAATGTCGCCCCAGTGGGAGCCTTCAGCCCAATCAGATGGACACAAGGCCGCGCTGTTGGCTGTCGGTTCTGCCGGAGCAGCTTTGAAGAAGTCCAACTCCGTCAGTGTTAGATCAGGACCGTCCCAAAACACTTGGGGTAATTCTGCCGCGAACCAGGCGTTCCATGCCGATCGACCGCTTACCGAAGAACCCTTGAGTTTGGCTCATGGAAGTTCCGCTGCCACCCAGGCCTTCAATATCAATCGATCCCAGTCGATGAGAAGGTGGAGAGACCAAGGACGCCTCCCGGTAACAAGTCTCTCATGGCAGCCAAGGGTGCCATGAACCGTCCTGCGTCAGTAACTGGATTAAAAGATGTTCAGGCATCGGAAGCAAGTGCAGCCGCCAGCGCCCTGAACGGCGCTACCCTGGCTCACAGGCAGTCAATGAAGGCCAAGCCCGGGCTTGAAGACGTTGGGGCAGTTTCCGTCACGACGATGACGCGAAACATGTTCACAGCCAACCCGCCCGTGAAGCCTGAAGTTGATGAGCGGACATACAACGAAAAGATTCATCAATCCGCAGTCGAGATGGCCAAGAAGATGTACGCGCGCCAGCAAATCATGGTGGAGCAGACACAGGGCGCCCATGCCAAGGAGACCGAGGCGTCTCAGCCTAATCAGTACATGAATCTCCAAGATGCTGCATACAAGCAAGCTCAGGTACGTCTGGCCAAGCTGCATGATGAGCATCACCAGAATCGCGATTTCCAGGAATACTATGGCAACGAGAAAATGAGCCCAAAGAACCGAAACTCTGTGATCAGCAAGCTTCGCCGCAGAGGCTCCGACAGTGACGATTCTGTTGATGATCGGCAGCAATCCGAGAGAATTCGCGAGCAAATGTCCATGTTCTCGACCAAATTATCTCAGGTGGACAAGGAAAAGCGAGAAAAGGATCGCGAGGCCCTACTGGCTGCTGCGCAGCGCAATGTAAAGGCTCGCTTGCACGGCATGGACGAAAAGGTCTCCCAGGAGACCGGACGGGCTAATCCTAGTTTGATCACTGACTGGGAGGCTAAGGCTCAAAAGGCTGCTCAAACCCGTCACGACTCTCGCACAGAGAACAAGGGCAAAATTGACATTGGAGGAGGGATGTTTATGACGCAGCAGGAGATTGATGCCATTGCCTCCAAACGAATTCAGCCCGTCCTTGACGATATCAATGACAAGGCGGAGACGGAGCAGGAGCGACAAGAGGTACTCAAGCTGGAAGAACAGGCGAGACGCGAAGAGGCAGAGAAGCAAAAGTCTCGAGATCGCGAAGCAAAGGATATAGCCAGGAAGACGAAGGGTAAGCACCTACACGGCGACTCTTCTGCTGCTTGAAATCTGATATATTTGGGAGGCTAACGGGGGCTAAATAGAGCAAGAGAAACAGGAAGACAAGGCTAAGAAAACGCAAGAAAAGTTGGAAGAAAAACACCGCAAAGACGAAGAGAAGGCTGCAAAAGCCGAGCAGAAACGATTGGCCAAGGAAAATGCAAAGATGAGAAGCGAAGGTCAAAGCTTGGCCCGGCTGTTGTCACTGCTCCCTCTACTTCTCAGCAAGACAATCATGGCGAAATTGTCTCAACTCGGGATCAGGAGAGCCAAGCCGAGGTTGCTGAAGAGCCAAGAGCAGAACGGCCCGGCGTTAAAACCAACATCGAGGCATCGGGATCATCTCAGCACAAGGGTGATGAATCAGGCTCCCCAACGTCAAAGGTCAAGGGCTGGATAAAGAACCGGTTTTCTCGCGGCAAGTCTTTTGGCGAGCAAGATAAGAAGAGGCGCAGCTTCTTCGGTGGTGCGTCGATGAAGGATAAAGAAGCCATGGATAACGGGACCGCGGTCAGCATCGAAAACCGATCTACAAGCATGCATGATGTCGCACTGGCAGGAAAACCCGGTGATGAGGCGCTTGGGGAAGAAGAGAAGAGTACCGGAACTGGGCTCCAGACCGCTGGTGAGTCGTCCCAATATGGAGAGGATAGGGACTCTCAGGGTGTTAGTCCTGTGAGCACTCCGTTGGAGGAGGAGCGTGAACTTGGGGAAAAGATTCTTGATGATGACACGCGCGAGGCGGGGCCCGCGAGGCTCGTCAAAGACGGAAGGACAGCATTGAGCCTCCTCCCATTGGCAACCCTGTTGCTCGCACCAGCAGCCCAAATCGCGACTCACGCTTCCGTGAAGAATTGGGTCGATAGAGAAAGGGGAACGGAGACAACTGAGGGTGGATGTTTTCAAGAGGGAGAGTCAGTCGTCTGACTACGCCGATTTTTCAATTTTATTGTCATGAGACGAGGTGTTACATAACGATGAGTCAATTACTTCAGGAGGAAGATTTCTTGGGATGTTGGATTGCAGTTATTTGTCCCTATGTCAAGAACGTACGAAAACTGTTGTTTTGGATGATGGGTCGTTTTTGTGTTGAATATGGTGGGATACTTCTGTAATGTATGGTTATTAATAGTCTTTTGATGAGCTTGTCTGGCTCCAAGTAGCGACATATTCAATGCGTTTTGTCGTTCTTGCATTGTTCAAAGTAGAGCTTGCTACGATTTGCAGCGGCAATAAACGGGAACTTGAGTTAGCTACATAGATTCGTCTTGTATAAGTCATGAGCAATCCATTCCTTTCGTCACTTCGCGAGGCACTTGTGTGAGTAGGCGATAATTTCATAGCATGGTAATTTATATACGCCTATTTCCTGGCTAGCAGTGCAAGATAATCAAAAACAAATACGCCTCTCAGATGTAGCCTCTTGTCTCATTACATTCCTCGTCTACTTACCCCGGGCCTTCCTTTTTTTTTTTTTTTTTTTTTTTCCTCAAAAATGTCCCGCGCGTGTATCGGCAGTCCCCTCCGGCGTCATCCCATGTCCATTGACTCCATTGACAAGCGCTTCTCCGTCAGGAGTTTTGCCCATTTCCACATCGCCTGGCTTGTCAAAATGCGCAGAGGCCCGTCGCGTATGCACTGCGGGGCGAAGATCAACGATGAACGAGAGCACGTAGAAAGTGAAGATGAAGGCGACGATCCATTCAAAAACGGCGGCGACGTTGCGATTTTTGGTAAAGGTTGTGGATGCGAAAACGACAGCGAGAACAAGTTCGACGAGGATAAAAGTCAACTTGATCCAGAAGGACGAGCGGAGGATACGGTATTCGCGGTTTTCTAAATTGGAAAAAAACCCACATCATTAGCTTTGTTGCGCGCCGCCACCAGCAAAGATGCTCGTTCCTCCTCAATCTGCTAGAAACCATTCCAATTTCGGCTTCATGTTGCAGTCCAGGAAAAGATATGTAGATATGTACGTACTGATTCCCAGCCTCTGATACTCCCAGCAGATGAAGACGGCGGAGAGGACGTACCCGCCTATGAACAACAGGAGGAAGCCGTTGTGCATCCTCGAATGGTGAGCGACGTCAAAGACGGACAGCAAGATCAAGCCCGCTGCTCCGGCGATGGCCCAGAAGATGCTCAGCCAGACGAGGGCCTTTTCCCCGCGGACTGGTTGGGCACCAGCCGGCCGCGGTGACGCAGCCATCGCTCGGCGAAGAAGGCCAAGTCGAGCGTGACGACGGTGACGCAGGAGCCCGCGATGAAGAGGGGCTTGAGCTTGCCGGCGCCGATGTGGCTGATGTATGCGATGGAGGCATTCTTGTCCATCCAGGGGTAGTGCCGGCGGTCGGTGTCGACGATCCAGTAGAGGAGCATGCCGAGGAGCATGCCTAGCCATACTAGGGCGGAGAAGAGTGGGAGGAGCTGCGGATTGAGTCCATGTCGTTAGTTTTTGATAAAGGAAAATCGTCATTGTTGGCCCTCTCGTGAATGGTTGGAAACAGTGTGTGCGCTTCGTTTACTTGCCCAGTATGAGATGAGGCCGCGAACGGCCATGATGAATGGATATAATATCAAACGAAACTTTTCCTACGGAAAGGATGGCGGGACGAGACGAGACGGAACAATATATAACACGTGGTACGGACGGCAATTATGTGCAAAGGTACAACACCGTTTTCGGAAGCGAGCGTTTGGAATAATCACGATTCCATGTCTCACACCTACCTCACCCGCGACGTTGGTCCCAGAAAAGAAAAGAGAGGGGGAGAGCACAGACGGGGTGTTGTAAGGAAGAAGAGGGAAAGGAGTTGTTTGAAGCTGATTTGGAATTAGCAGCCCGATGTGGCCCCAGCGATGGGTGAAGATAGTTTGCATCTTCTCATTCATGAATGATATCATGATGAATGTACCCGCCCCCAGCCTGGGCAATGACGCATGACGTATGACGAGACGAATTGGAATTGGGGCCGGCTTTACGGAATTTGCTTAGTCCGGTCTAATTTCCGGGTCTGCAACACTCCATGGAAGGGGGGAAGGGGGTGCATCGCGATCTGCTTTACGCACGCAGGCTTTTGAGAAAGAAAGAAAGAAGAAAAATAACAATAGATGAAGAACAACCAGGAGAGAGCGTCGTGCTCGTCTCGCTCTATTGCCAGCAAGTAATAACCAAGTTTACTCGTGCCATGCCCCACTTTTCTGATCCGAGCCAAGCCAACCAACTCCTCCCAACTCCCGGACCCGAAAGTTTTATCAAAAATCACGCGCGAAACGCACAACAACCAACCACCCCCATCGTGTCAAACATTCTTCGAGAAGGAATTCCCGCACCGACCGCCCCCCCATCATGGCCGCCTCCGCCAGCCAGGAGGCCTCGTCCGACGGCACGCCGAAGCGGTCCCAGTCCCAGTCCCAGTCCCAGTCCCAGCCGGAGCCGGAGCCGGCGCCGACGCCCTCGCTCACGCTCGACCTGGCCGAGCAGATGAACGAGGAAGAGAAGCGCAAGTACGCCAAGGGCAAGAAGCTCGGGAGGGAACCTACGCCATCGTCTTCCTGGGCCACCTGCGGTCCAGGCCGTCGACGCTCGTGGCCATCAAGAAGATCAAGGTGCAGAAGGAGTACGCCGAGGGCATGGCGCCCGACGCGGTCCGCGAGCTCAAGCACCTCCAGGAGCTGCACCACCCAAACATCATCTCCCTCCTCAGCGTCTTCTCCTCCAAGGACCAGAACCTCAACCTCGTCCTCGAGTACCTGCCCCTCGGCGACCTCGAGATGCTCATCCGCGACACGGACCGCGTCCGCTACGGCGCCGCCGACATCAAGGCCTGGATGGGCATGCTCGCCCGCGCCGTCTGGTTCTGCCACGAGAACTTCGTCCTCCACCGGGACATCAAGCCCAACAACCTGCTCATCGCCGCCGACGGCGAGGTCAAGCTCGCCGACTTTGGCCTCGCCCGCGGCTTCGCAGACCCCACCAGAACATGACGTCCAACGTCATCACGCGCTGGTACCGCCCTCCCGAGCTGCTCTTTGGCGCCAAGCACTACGGCGGCGCCGTCGACGTCTGGTCCGTCGGCACCGTCTTCGCCGAGCTCGTCCTCCGTGCCCCCTTCCTCCCGGGCGCCAACGAGGCTCGACCAGATCAAGATGATATGCGAGGCCGTCGGCACCCCCGCCGAGGAGAACTGGCCCGGCGTCACCAAGCTGCCCGAGTTCACCGTCCCGGCCCAGCACCCCGTCCACGGCAAGGACTGGTACGAGATGCGCTTCGGCACAGTCGGCTCCGACGGCGTCGATCTCCTCATGAAGACGCTGTCGCTCGACCCCAGAAGGCGAATCACGGCAAGGGACATGCTCCGTCATGGGTGGTGGCATTCTGAGCCCAAGCCCACGCCCAAGCAGCATCTGCCGAGGAAGACGAGCGGCGCCGAGGAGAAGAAGAAGCTCGGTGCCGATTTGAAGAGACGGCCTGGCGTCGTGGACGAGGATAGAGGCGCCAAGATCGCAAGGAAGTTGGACTTTGGGGCGCGATGAGAGAAGCCATCAAAAGTACACCTGCCCGTAGTAGTAGTAGTATCTATCATCCATACATAGATGATGAGATCGACTGTACTACGAGCCGGTCGTGTCTGAGAACGGACTTGGGGATATGACCATGGCGTTGGGATTTGGGATTTGGGATCTGGCATTTAAACGGCGTTTACAGAGCTGAGACGGACAAGACGGTTCATGTCATCTTGCAACATTGCAATACAGCAAGTGCATCTTTACTAGCACATACACACACACATATAAATTTATATATATGCATTCAACATCTTCACGCTGTTCCCCCCTCCCTTTTCATCTAATCAACGCCACGCGCCCACCTACATGACCACGCAATCCATACCATACATGGCCCTCTCCACACTCTTCCGAACCTGGTACCAATCTGCCCTCCGCTGCGCATACTCATACACCTCCTCTGCTCGAAACACGCCGCCGAACCGATCGCCGTCCGCAATCACAGACGCCATCTCCTTGGCGTGCGCCTGGTCAATCAGATATATCTGACTGAGTTCCCGGAGGGCCGCGAAATACGCCACCAGGTCCTGATGTTTCAGAGTGCGAATGTACTCGGCGTAGAGATTCATGTCAGCAATGAGTTTGACGGCACCGTCGGTAGACACACGCTGACGCTTGAGGTGCTTGCATATCGCTGTGAATAGACGCTGGCCCACTTCGCCGTTGAACACGTCCAGCATGGCCTTGTCCGTTGTGCCGACGAGCATGCTTGTGTGGGACGACACGAGCTCGACGATGCGTCTGGCTGTTGAGGTCGGGCCAATGTCTGGCTCGGACGCGACGCCGGCGGTGCCGCCCAGAGTGGACGCCGATACGGTCGACATGGTTGATGAGACGGGCCGCGGGTTGTAATCTGTGGGCAGCTGCGTCGTCGAATGCAAGTATTCCACCTCGTCCATCAGAACATCGATGCCCTTGTTGAGCCCGGCCGCTACGCTCTCGTCGAGCATCTGCTCAAACTTCTTCTTTGCTAGTCCCGCTGGGTCAAGGAAATCATTCTTGTCGGCGATTTTGGGCGTCGCTAGCTGCTGCTCGTAGAAGACGTCGATCATTTGGGATATCAAATCGCCCACGTTGACCAGCTCGATGAACATGACGAGCGGCGCAACGCCTTTTTGGCTGTGGTTGCTCACGTCGCGCGGGTTATAATGGGAAAGGTGGCCAACAGCCGTTTCAAATCCACTTTTGACATGTCGTTGACCAAGGATTCGCAGCAAAACTACAAACATGCTGGAGCATTGCTCTTTTGCTTCGCCGCCCACTTGGCCGCCAAGCGGTATCAGCACTGCTGCTCGGCCGAGACTTGTCTTGGCCAGATGAACCAAATTGAGCGCCACTTCGATACTGCACAGTGACTTGATGCCCTCGAGCTTGGACGCCATGAGAGCAGCCTTGGCTGCCAGCTCATCTGTCGGCGCTTTGCCCGGCATCGGGCTGGCTCTGCCACTAAGACCTGGTGTCTCCGGTCGTGACAGCATGGGTGTCACGGCTGCTGAGCCGTTCGCGGCGGCGGCAGCAGCAGCAGCAGCAGCAGCTGTAGGAATAGAAGCAGACGGCTTTGCCGTTGCAAACGGTGATCCCATGGGAAACTTGGTAGTACCGTAACCGGCATCATCACTACTTTCTTGAACGAACTCAGGAAATCCGACTTCTCCGCAGATCGATTTACATTCGCCATGTAAAACGATTCAAGCGACAGATCCTCCTCGGAGAGCTTCTTCTCCCATTGCGAGACCTCTGCTTCCGCGCGTTTTGTGAAGAATTCCAGCTCTTCTTGCAGATACAAGTCGAAATGCGGCTCAAAACTTTTAGCCCTAGCTCTTTTGCTTTGGACGTCACGTCGTCTTCTTCTCCATTCATCTTCTTCGGCGTCTTGAGCGACTGGAGGAATCGCATCAACTGCTCAAATACGCCAGAAATTGCTTTCAAGTACGATACGATGCTGCGCTCATGGCTCTCATCAAAAAGTTGTGTTGTGTACTCCGTGATGATATCCTCTCTGACCTTGTCAACAAATTCCCAGAATACTGTATTGGCGTTTGGGAAAATGCGTTCGATAACAGCAGCTTGGTCGTTCATCTTAGCAAGCAAGATCTCAAAGAAAACTCTCGATGGCTCTAGAGATATCTCGTCCGCAGGGCCCCTGTTCAAGCACTCGATGGGGTTCAGCTCCAGTTCGTGATCACTAAATATCGGGTGCTTTTGAACGAATAAGGCAACTGCGCCTCGTGCACCATTCAGTGTATGCAGGACATGTGCGTATCGGTGCATCCGCCCGTCCACATCCCAAAACTCATATCCCTGCTCAAACTCTCGAAGGACAGCGCTTTCGAACAGTCCCATCATGTTGGCCAACTTTTGTTCCCGCTCATCGCACCCAGAAGACCAATCGCTCTTAGAAAACCGCAGTAGATTCGCCAACATTTGCGCCTGTTTCTCAGGGTCTCGAAACGCATGGAATACGATCGGATCCGTGTGACTTTTGGCTCTGACGATGTCGAAGTAGAATGGTGCCAGCGCCCCGTAAATCTTGCCATATTCTTGTCTCGCTCCGCCTCGTATACTTTTTACTTTTTGAACACTTCCAGATAGGTATCTGATTCCTGAGGATCTCTGCTTACAGCAGTCGCGGAGCAGCCGGGGCTCCTCCGCCGACACTCAAGGTTTCAAAGCCATCTCGCAACTCAGATGCCGCTCTTCTCCGTTTTTGTTCTTCGGCCGAAGCATCGAATAGTGTAGTCGTCTGTGGTTCACCCGTTGCCGCTCCATTGGGCTGATGAGGCACTTTCGAAGCTCGCTGCGCCTCCCTTCTCTTGCGGACGGATTCTTCAAACCGCCATCGTGCTTCCCGCTCGTCCCAGCACTGCATACTCTTCAATCGCGATACCCATCTCGTGTCGTCGTACACCATTTCTTGTAACCTGCGTGAAGTTCGTGCTACGCGAAGCTGGTCGGCTACGGGAAGATAATCGAGAACGGCATTGAAGATTTCTGTACAAGTACGCCGCTTGTTAGCGTCTCGTGGCATGCCATGGTGGAAAGCAATTGCCTACTGACCGGCTGGTAGCTTCGACTTGACATCGACCATTTCCATGGCATGGAGGGCATTCAGAATACCGGCACCTTTGGTGGTACCAGTCCGCTTGTTCCTGTACATGATGGCGCTTCAGGTGGAACAGACCTAGAGGACGACCGCTTGCTATGTAGCCTGTACTGGATAGGAGAGCATGGCGATGACTTGTTTTCTGCACACGCCAGATGGATTGAAGAGTTGCTGATGACTCAGTGATGAGACACAGACACCAGCGGGATGCCACGTTCCTCGTTTCCTCGTCCAGATGCAGGTTGTCGGTCGTTGTCCGTTGCTGAGTCTCGCTGGGTCCGTCCCGCACCGCAATCTTATTAAGTACCCAGGTATACATGTACAGAGGACCCTCATTGGTGCTCCAGTGACATGCCCGCTTCCATGCGCAAGAGCTACCCGGAACTCTTCTCTCTAACAATGTCAACCCGGAACTTGACTTTACTGAATTACCACCAAAGGAGCGTCATGTTACGCGTATGGAAGACAGTATGCATCACATCATTATTTACAGCGGTACAGATGCGTATGTGTACAGCAGACAAAGCTGGCTATGCCGAACTAATTCTATCCTAGGAAACAATCGCATTTTCAAAACTCCGTCCTGTGACACCCGCAGCAACTCACTCGTCTGCCAAGGATAAATAGATAGGCTTCTTGGAAAATCTTCCAGTCGTCAAGTTTCATCATCTCAATCAATGCATAACGCGACTTTGTTGTCCCAGATGAGACTGGAGGCACAAATACTCTGTATAGTCTATACGTAAACGATATCGCCCCACGGTTTCGGCATCATTGCCGCCGCCATTCAATCGCCGATTCGAATCGGCTTCCTACTCGAGAAACGTAAATAAGTGAGTATGCAAGACATTCATGGCTCGCGTGGCGTCCCTGGCCTCGATGACGCACGATATGTTGATTTCACTAGCGCCTGCGGGAATGATGATTGTGAGAATCCGCCGTTCGCGGCCTTTGTATCGTGGAATGGGTAATTAAATTGGCGCTCACCTTGTGAAATCATTTCCAGATTGACTCTGTGCTCACCGAGCGTGGAAAACATCCGACCGGCGACACCAATCATGTTCTTCATGTCCGCACCAACCAGGCTCAGGATCGCCATGTCGGATAGAACACTCACTTCGCCACATTCTGCCAGGCTCTTCTTTGCATTGGCAAAGTTGTCGACGCGCGTACTTCCCGAGTGGATCGCAAGTGACACATGGACCTCGGACGTAGAGATGAGATCGACCGAGATGGCATACTTGTCAAGGATGGAGAAAACCCGGGCGAAGAATCCGTGCGAGATGGATCGCTTGTTCGAGTGAACATTGATGACGCTGATGTCATCCTTGATCGTGACGGCAGTAGGGCGCTTGGGAGACTTGATAGATATCTGGGTTTGTGAAGGAGTGCTGCGATGGAGCTGGTGACTTGCCGAGAGCACCGGATTTGGTACCACAATGGTGCCATTTCCACGGGGGTTCTTGACGTTTTTGATGCGAATCGGTATCGGTGGCTGAGCATGGATGACTTGATCCATCGTGAGGTGGTGGATGACCTCCGACCCGTAGAATGTCAACTCGGCAGCCTCTGACGGTGTGATGGATGACAGCAGCCGGGCTGTGGGAACCTTTGAAGGATCAGCCGTGAAGATGCCGTCTACTTCTTTCCATATCTGGAGTTCCTCTGCTTTTAGTCCAACAGCACAAAGTCCAGCACACAGATCCGTGTATCCACGTCCGATATCGCCGTCGATGAGACTGCCAGGGACGTTGCCGAAAAATCCGTTACCACCGGCACTCGGTCACCACATGCCTCGAGCTTTCTTCTGAAAGCCGCCGAGGCAGATTTGTAGAAACCGTTGTCTAGTTGAGCTGCAGCATCGTGATGCAACACATCGCAAAGGTCAACATATTCTGCATCGACACCCTGTTCCACAAGAGCGCCCCATTTGGGGCTTGTGTGTTAGCATGTCCAAGGTGACCGGAAAGAGGGCCGGAAAGAGGGTTACAAAGGGAAAAGAAGAGAAAAAAATTAAAAATTCGCGAAATTCGTATGTAGACATACCACATCCTGAAGAAGCATTGTCATGTACAGACAAGCCAGCCTCTCCCCAAAACTAATGACACGATCCTTGGCTCTTGAGTTGATTTCGAGGTTGAAGCGCCTGGCAGCCACAATGTATTCAATGAGCTCTTGGCACTCTGCTTCAATCTTGCGGGCCAATGACTCTCTCAAACTGGGTTCTTTGACGAATGACTCTGCTGCAGAAACATGATCGTTGCAAATATCGGTAATGAGATCCTTGGCCTGCTCAATGAGCGCGACTTGCTCCTCATGAGTACTGATGGCGTAGGCAAGGCCGACATCCTTCAACTTGTTATAAACGGCGAGCAATCTGGGTTTCAGAGGGTTAGGATTTGCGCCAACGGAGACAAAGCAAAAACAAAAACAAAAACAAAATATAATATAATAGAGCAGAGCAGAGCAATAGGTTGAGTGCAGAGAAAAGAAAGATTATTGCAAAAAAGAAGAGAGCTGCAGTCTGCAAAACCGCCAGTTCTGCGGATTTGGAGCAACAATGTTGACTCACCGGCTGGTAGTACCCTCTGCCTTCTTCCTGTACTTCTCGCCGAGCACACCACGACAACACGATTCTTCAATAAGCTTGTCCTATTGAGACAATTAGAGCCCCCGCATATGAGGCAAGACAATGGTCAAAATATCAACCGTCAAGCGGCGCTGCACGCCAACTTACTTGACAATATCACGAACGATCTAGATACCCAAGTCAGCGCGTCGTCTGCACATCCCAGGCCATTCCCGCCTTATATGCAGAAGAAGTCGGGAAAAGATGAGGAGGAGGAACGCACCTTGTCAGGGAACTTGCCGACACTTGTTCCCCGAATTTTTGAACGATCCAACCCTTTTCGGAAGCATTGTTGTGCGTGGAACTACCCATGGTGTCTTGTCTGTCCTATATGTTCAACTTCGTCTCTAATGTATGCGATGGGCCGGAACCGGACCAGCGGAGAGGCAGAATGGCAGAAAAAAACGGTGCAATTACCCCTCCGAGAGAATTGCGAGTTGCAATGATGAAATGCAATACGCCGCCAAGATGCTAGATATGTTAGACGTATGTCGAAAACATGCAGTGCTTAAGTATTGATCTCCGAGGAAAGTAAAGGCAGCGAGTGAGCAATCGAGTGAGTGAGTGTGTGAGTGAGCAACAAAAAGTCTGGTTGAATCCGGAGCCCGAACCCAGGTCCAGCAGGAGTGGGGTTCCAGGAACGGGCTGCGTCCGGATCTGCCGTGACTCGTAACTCGCTTGGCCGCTGCTCGGCCGCTGCTCGGACGTCACGTGTGTTCAAAATATTGGTCTTGACTCTTGAGCAAACCGAGCAAACCAATTCTCCGCGCTTTATTCCTCAGGTTGGAGTCGTGGTGATGAGAGACTTATAAAAGTTAGCCAGGACAGAGGAACTTGTGTGATAAGCGACGTCGACACCCATTACAGCATCTCAATTTAACCGCTCCATAACAGGTTAATTTCACTCAGACGAAAATTGGCAGTCGCTGTCGTTCCGGTTGCAGCAAACACCGTGCAACATAGCAAAGTTTGTGTATATCATCTACTATCACCAACCACCATAAAACCTGCCAACCTAAAATATAGATGCAACTGAAAGAACAAAACTTCCCAACGTGAAATTGTGCTTCGTATCAACCATAAAGCAATAATCCAGATCCTTATAAACAAGTCCGTCTCTTGCTCAAAAGCTTGAAGAACAACGGTAAAAGTCATCTTCCACTACTCCGCCAAACTCATCGGCCAGTCATGTCTTCATCCTGTCGTCATTCCAATCGTCTCTTGATTAGTTGCTGTGGTTCCTGGTAAAAGAAGGAGTAAATAAAATGATAAAAATGGGTATTGAAATCGACCCTATTCCAAGTCATCACCGAGCAAACGCCGCCTTCCATGCCTCCAAACAATTGAGTTACGCCGTTCCTGACGATACGCCTATGAGCCTGCCCCGGCCGTTAATTCTGGCTCAGTAACCACTCCGCCGTTTTCTATTCCAGAAAAGGCGAACTTATCCATGGGAAGTCCTCTTCCGGTGTCCGAATTCCGATGCCACTGTCATCATGAGGGTCTCCACCACTCACCCCGACTGGTGCTTGGTTCGTGCTTGGTGGCGGAGGAAATGGTGCTCTCCCAGGTTGTGACTGAGACACATTGGACAAGTTCAAATCATCGCTACCACTGCTGTACCGTGGGTTTTGGCGGCTGGTTTCCTTCTCTGCGGTCTGGGCATTGGTACCAACGTCGGCAGATTGTTGCACGCGAGGCTTTTGCTTCATGAAACCACCTTGTTCTGCCAAGAAGCACACCATCTCGTCGACCCAAGTTTTCGTCACCCACCAAGAGCCAAAGCTCTTGCCTTGTGCAAGAGTGAGGTCTCGCATGACCGAGTGCCGATTCGCTCAACACACCAAACGATGTTGGTGTGTGAGGCATATGGAAACTTCTTGGGAAGCATCTGGAGAAAATTGACCCATCTATCCAAGACGTTTTGACCGGTAGAATTGGCTCCGCTGTTCATATCAGCTTGTCTGCCGCTTCGGGTGACGACGTCTCCGTAGATTGTGAGACATTCAACCTCCCAAGGAACATTGACAGGGTCCAGCAGGTCTCGCATTTCAGTAATAAGAATATCCACCACATCGTCCATGCCACGTGTGGGCACGCATTCGGCCACTTTGCGAGCTCGAATCATGGTAATCCAGTCGACATACATCTGATCCCTGTTTGCGGGATTGGAGAGCATATTGGCTGCCGCATGAGCTGTCAGATTCACTCGCAGAGCCCGGTCGATAAGGCCGGAGAAGAGTGCTGCAGGAGACTCCTTGGCGGAGAGAATATGTTGAGGTTGTCCCTGAAAGGATTCTCGAATATGTGGCACCAGCCTCTCGGAGATGTTTCGGAGTGTATCAAGGACTGGTTTGGGCACGACCTGAAGCGTGAGCCCGGAAATGATGCTCATCATCCGTTGATATAATACAAAGTCGCACCCTTCAATCCACGGTGCCAATGCGGCATTCGCGAACAACCTCTGGACAGGCATCGTCAAGGTCCCTTGAAATGAGGTGAAGAGATGGAAAAATGTCTTTTCTCGACAGTAACGAATACATTCCACGAGTGATGTACAATGAGAGCGGTATAGAGCGGATAATGATTTGGCGGCATCGGGATCTGTTCCTTGTGGTAGGTATGACTCAATTGGAGGGAGTGCAAGTATCTCGGTCTGATTGAGCATGTCGTCATCTGATGTGAGAAATGAGAGCTCAAGCTCAGTTTTGATTGACGTTGTTCGAACATTGTCGATGCTAGCCAAGTCTGGCAAGTTGTAAAGGCTGTGCGAGGTGCCAGAATATTTATTCAGGTCGAGAGTAGCTTTTTCGACGTGGCTAGCTTCTCTGGGAGAGGGGAGCGAGCTGCGGTTGGCGGTGTTTCCTTGAGTGGTAGAACTGTTTACTCATTAGCTGGCTGTTTAAACGAGGTAACCCGCGAAACGTTCCTCTCGACATACTTCAAGGATTGTGAGAAGCTCTTGGCTTCGGGTAGTGGGCGTGGTACGGGCGGCTGCGAATCCCTCAAGTCCGGCTGGTCATCGACAATGGCGAAATTGACGTAATGGTATTTCGATTCTCCCCGGACGCCCAGACGGCGCGTCTTCAGACCGGGGAAGAGTACGCGGACCAGCTTTCCGAAGCTAGCAGGATTCAGGACCGTAATTCTCTCAGTGGCACATCTCGAAGCATAGTTGGCATAAACTCGACCTCGCGGTACGGAGCCCTTGCCTTTCGAACAGACAGAGTTAATCCTGGGGTACAACGTTAGCATCTTCATGTAGCAAGTTTAGACCACTGAATGTTTCCACGGCGTACCACAGCATGGCAAACACCTGTCGAGTTCGCTCCGAGTTGGGACCTCGTTCGTTTCCATGGAGCTCTCCAGCAACATCCTGAAGATGACGGTGGCGGTTGGCAGTGAAGAGTTGCCTCATCTCAAGCTCATTATTGGCACTGGACCTTGTACTAGTTGGCTTCGCTGCCCCGACAGGCCCGGAAATTGAGTCGCCATCTTCATTGTCGTCACGATCGAGCATCTGGCTGTCTCCTTCGGTAAAACTTGCGTTGGCGGCGGCGTACTGGTCAGCGGGAAGAGGATGCCTGTTCATGACATGCTGTTGATGTTGATGCTGATGCTGATGCTGATGTTGGTGTTGATTTTGATGTTGATGCTGATGTTGTTGCTGCTGCTGGTAGGACATGTGGTGATGATGGCCCATGGCTGCTCCCATGGATGCATCCACGGCAAAGTCATGATTTCCCGTCTGCATATGGGTGGCAGCCTGAATGATCATATCTTCCGGAGTCATCTGCGGAGCGGTGCCCATATCCTTTCCGTGGCCATGGCCGTTGGGAATCCATTGCCCAGCATACATGGCAGACGAGTCTGAAAAACCCGACTGATCCATGGTCGGTTGCGTCGTAACGCTGTGAACAGACGTGGTCGAGGCGCGGGATTGTGGACGCTTCCTCGACTTGATGGCAGCACGCGCTGCTGGATTGTCTGCAAACGTGAAAACAAAAAGAAGAAGAAGTCAGCGCAGGATCCTGCTACGCACGTTCACGTGCAATTGATATTGTTTTCCTTTTGTTTTGGATGTTGTCTGGAACAAAGCGCAGGCAAAGGAAAGGGACATACCTTGCTCCATGGTGTGGTGTGTGTTATTATGCTGTTATGAAATCTTGTGGGAACCGAACAACAAACATTGGCTGACAGAGGGAGAAACACCCAAAAAACACCGGCCGGCGACTCTGCGGCAAGAAAAGCGAGGTCCCAAAAAGCACAAAAGAAGAAATTATGAACAAGCGCAATGCTGTCGCAGGTCCGAGCAAGGATGTAATGCAGCAGATTCTCTGAATGCGCGCGCCTCGTGGTTCGTCGATTATCGACTTGCAGCAGATGTTGGTGTTGTTTTCTGTTGCGAGGCCAACGAGAGGAGGAGGCAGGATACACAGAAAAAGCGGGCTGGGTGGCAGGAGCAAGGCGGGCACAAGAAGGAAAATGGGTTTGCAACCAAACAAACGGCCGAGCTGACCCGAAAGTGGATAAAGTGGGGAGTCATCAAAAGAATGCAAAACAATTACTCGCCGTTTTAGGTAAGCAAGCTCGCAACTAAATTAAGTGAGATTCCAGCATGCGGCTGTTTGCTGCGGCCGGCTCCTGTTGCGAGAAACATGAGTGGCTCTTTTGGCCCAAGATGGGAGCTCAAGCGAGCAACTCATCCTATTTTCCCAGACTAATCGCCAGACAGTAATGCGCGGTACCTTGCAGGTCAGACAACATTGCAGCGAGCACGAGTTCATTAAACCTAGACTATGCACGGGTCGCAAAGCGTAAATGAGATACGGAGTACGGAGTACTATCGCCCCTTTCTCTCGTGGAGCTGTGCGCTGTGTTCGAGGTTGGAGAAAGAAAAGGTGACTTTCGGGCACAATGACGTATTACGAGAAGTTGTTGCATGTATAAACCGTTCACCTGGATTTCTGCTTTCCCTCTTATTGATGTGTTACGTAAGTGAGCGAGTCTAGCTAGGCCTTGGCGATCTTGCAAAATCAACGACCAGAAGGGAGATTTGCCAGTGTGCTATTATTAGAATCAATCAATTTGTCAATTTTGCATTTGCCATTTTCATGATGAGAGATCCTCCCCGTGTCATTATGATTGTGGCCTGACCCATTTTGGCATTGTGACGATCAAGATCGACTTTGACAGATTGGGGGCTTCGTACAATAGAGATCTAGGTGTTTGATGCTCCAGTGATGGCTTCCGCGCATTCGTGTCCGGCTAATAACATTCGTTAATTTTTCGAGTTTCGTGGCCTGGTGGCTGTTCTTAGCGCAAGCTATGATCAGGCTCGCTACTGATTAACATGAAGGAAGGGAGGGAAGAGAAGGTGGGTTGCCCTGCAGTTTGTTCGAAGACGAATCAGCGGAATGCCTCAGTCTCACACTTGATCGCATCGAAAGCTCCGCCCCACCCAACCAACCACCCCAAGTGGCACACAACCCGTAATACACCACCAACCCGACACTCCGATGCCATGCTCGCTTCTACCCCCACTGTCCACGTCCACATAATGCGTAGCTCCGAGCCATCTTGGGTCTCAACACCTCTTTGAATCCCGTCGTCATCTTGCACCTTCACACATCACATTTACGATTGCTAGGTCGTCGCAATCAGTCACTTTTCTCCATTGACTAGTACTCATTCTATTGTCACGCAATTTTTCCGAAAATCCGCCGACAGAGACACCGCCAAAGATGTCTGCACAGGAAAAGGCACAGAATTACCTCAGTTCCTTGGACAAAGAAGTCGGTGATTTCCTGAGCGCATACTCCCACATAACTAACCACACTATGTCTGCGTTGCTGTTCACGATTTACTGACAAGAAGCGGTCTGTTTTGCTCGGTCATGATAGCTCTCCAAGTACCCGGCTCTGAACAATCTCGAGAAGCAGGCTGGTGTTCCTAAGGCATATGCCGTCATCGGTGTTGGCGCCCTCTACTTTTCCTCATTATCTTCAACCTCGGTGGCCAGCTCTTGACCAACTTCGCTGGCTTCGTTATCCCGGGCTACTACTCGCTCAATGCCCTGTTTACCACCGATAAGGATGATGATACCCAGTGGTTGACCGTATGTAAAACCCTTCGTTTTCCCTCGGTTCGCTGTAGTCGTTGCATTGGTGACAGCAAGCTAACCATGTCATGCGTGACTTTGCAGTACTGGGTGGTTTTCTCCTTCTTCACTGTCCTCGAGAGCTTCTTCAACATTGTCTACTGGTTTCCCTTTTACTTCGTTTTCAAATTCATCTTCCTTCTGTGGCTGTCCCTGCCCGTGTTCCGGTAAGCTACCTCAATTCGCTGCTGCTTGGCCATTATGCCGCTGAGGCAACATGCTACCTCATATGTCTGGCTATTCTCGCTAACGTGTCTGCAGAGGTGCTGAGGTCATCTTCCGATCCTTCTTGGTTCCCACTCTTAGCCGATACTTCCAGCAACCCGCCTCAACCTCTGCTGGATTGCGCTCCAAGACTGGTGGCCTTGACAAGTCCGACTAAGTGTCGGGTGTATGTGATGGTCAAGTTGAGTCGACAGAGCGCCCTAATCCGCACTTATAGAGGGGCCTTTATGTCGCACCATTTCTCGAGGAGTGATACTGGAGATGTATGATTCTACTCAACGATGGCCACATAAGCGACGACAGCCACCACGCTGGAACAGCTTGACAAAAATTTAAGGGACTCGAGAGTGAACAGCATTCAGACATTCTTCTCCCGGAACGCATTAGTTTCAATCTGTCACCAATCGATGCTGTTCATGGTTTTTTTGGGGCAGGGTCTGGTTTTGGGAACACGGACACGGACAGGGAGATATATGGAGGTCAATTTGGAGAATCTATGACTGGAACGTTGAACTTATGGCGCAATATATCTTTATTTTTTGTCCTTGTTGGAACGGACCGGGGTTATGCGATTTCGAGTGAAATTTGCCATTGCTGCCGCGCCGCGAAGTGCATCGCTTCCTCGGTCACACATGCATGATCTTACCTCGGAACAACAGGGGTCTCATGCAACAGCCAGCACCTTGTGACGGAAGTGTACTCACGGAGCTTGAGGTAGTTAGATGTTGATGCAATGAAAGCACAGTCAAAGAATGGTTTCAGTTTTCGTATTCATCTTCTCCATTTCTGGCAGGAAGCAACCTATCGCCCGCCATCTAGATGATATCGGTCCCAATTTGGTCCCAAAATTGCTCGTGCAACCTTGGTCTCGAGCCAGGTTGGCCAGAAGCTGAATCGGGTATGGGTGGCTTTGCGTCACGTACGCAGTATGGGAGTAAATTGGTCGGTTGTGAAGAGACGCCCGCCAATGGATGCTACGCTTCAGGATCTTGATTTCAATGTTTTTGCTCTCCCAAAATCGGGTCACAAATGCCTCATGATGGAGTGTGAAGTAGGATCCACGATAAATAGCATGTGCCATCAGGGCCCTCGCGATCTTTAAATGGGGTGAGATGTCGGTGGCGCCCCGCCGCCCCCTGTGTGGCTGTGCCTCTGGCTGTTCTGGACCCTGGTGAAACGAAAAGCTGATTCAAGATACCAGACACTACGACACCCTCCCTCGTATGTCCAACTTGCACAGTTACACTTGTGCCGATTACACTCATTTTGACGAATTGCCTTTCGCTAACCGCCTCCGAACTACGTTGCCATGAAATAATGATCGACGACTAGAGATGGATTATTGATCGCCACCCCGTCCGTCCGTCCGTCAAGACAAAGCTCCCAGCTTACAATCTTCCTTCGAAACACACGACAATTCGTTCATCCCGCGCAAACGGGGAATTGACATAGCAGCTTGCCCCGGGTGGGCTCATAGCCCATTATGCAGCTGAGCCCATTGCAGTCGCGGCCTGTAGCGTCACTTGCCGCGACGTTTTGTCTGCTGGTGCTGTCTTCCCTGCTTCTGGTGCCAAAGGGAGCTGTCGCCTACGAGTTCCCCTTCCCCATGGGTCCTTCCTTACGTCCTCGTCCTGGCCCGACTTGGCCTCCGTTGAAGAAGAAGAAGGCCACAGCCCCGACTCACAAACCTCATCCTATGAGCCCATCCTCAACTTCCTGGGTCGGAGTATACTCGGCCGTGCCACCGGTGACACCATACCTCTGAAAACGATAAGCCGTTGGCATTCAACATCCGGCCGGGCGGCGCACCGATATGCTACATCATTAAAAAGGGGTCACTGGGCAATAGCACGTCCGAAGGCAAGCAGGTACAACAAAAGCAGACGGACGATGACAATGAGAGAACCGGCCAAGAAGTGAAGAATGCCACCATTTACATATCGGCGAATACGTGCCTGCAACCGATAGTGCAGTCTGGTGGCAAGAGGTCCAAGCCACCACAGTTGATTCTGTTCTTGTCCAACAGTACAGGGGCGGCTGGATGCCCACAGGTCACAAGCCACCCCAATGGAGACCAGGCAAAGGGCTTCACATCTCACACTTTCGAGGAAGGTGCAGTGAGGGTGAGCGCCAACGCGACGAGCGATATTTACATCGGCCTTTATGCGCCAAATATTACCGATAGCTTCGAGGGATCATATGACTACCAGGTAGCGGCTTCTAGTACCGAATACTTTCATCAATATCAGAGCAATGCGGCTGAGGGTGCAAAACTTCTCTGGATGGATAGCGACTCAACAGCGGCGCTGCTGATAACGCGAAATCTGACGACTGAAGCTAGCGAGGCTCGGCACATTTGGAGCGAGGATCCGCCTTACCAGCTCTACGTAAGCGGACAAGACTGGCCAGTGCTGGATGGCCTTCATCACTCAGCCTGTGGTCTGGAGAGGAATGCGCTCGTCGGCGCCAATAAAGAAGGGACTGCGAAGAATAACGGCATGGTCAAGACCTCGATGACGCTTAGAGGGCCGGGTGGCATGCCGAAGCAGCAATTCTATGTCGTCGGATTGAATGCCACGACGTCTTATAGCGCCGTGCTCGTTCAGCCTGCCAACGTGACGGTGAATTCAAAGAGGCAGGCGAATGGTGGTCAGAGTTCGAAGAAGCCTGGCAGTGTCGTATTTCAGGGCACAACCTTTCAGACTAACGCTGGTAAGTGATTCGAAGTCCTCGGGTGATAGATACCCTTCGGATTGCAGGAATGTATGGACATGGGAACTTTGGCCGGCTGACATGGATTGTAGCACCCAATTGCAAGGTAGTCACGGACCTGGAATTCTGTGACGAGATCCAGTATGCGGTGCCCGGAAATGACGGCAAGTTCAACAACACGGAGCTGGCCAAGGTCTACGACAAGCAAGCCAAGACGGTATACGACAATTTTCTCAAAGTCATGCAGCAAATCCAATGCGAGGCGGACAGGACATCCAAATACTCGCTGGCCAGAACATGTGAGGATTGCAAAAGAGCATACAAGCGATGGCTTTGTACAATCACCTTTCCCCGGTGCGAGGACTTCCTAGGTGGCTCAAGCTTCAGCGTTTTTCGGAACGTGAACCAGGCTTTCCCCAACGGCACCCTCTTACCGAAGGAGATTCGGCAGGAGCTGGCCAAAGTGCCGGCGCAAAATGCTTCGCGGAACTCGTTTATCGATGAGACCATCCAGCCGGGGCCATACAAAGAAATCATGCCCTGCGAAGATATTTGCTACCAAGTGGTGCAAAGCTGTCCGTCCAAGATCCAATTCAATTGTCCGCAGCCAGGCATGTACGGTTTCAATGTGACGTATGGGAGACGAAACGTCGACAACACTGTCGTTTCCTGCAACTTCCCTGGAGAGGCGAGAACACGAACGAGTGCGGGTCATAATACTATACCCAACTTGGCGTTTCTGACTTGTATCATGTCCATATTCGGCATATTCATGATGGCGCGTTGAGGAGGCTATATAATCGGCAGAACCAGCGATGGGACTGTTTTGTTTTTGGCGTAATGGAAAAATTCTCATGGGCATGGGACGGCGTTGAGTCATTCTTTTCTTCTTCTTCTTCTTCTTCTTCTTCTTCTGCTTTGGAGCGTTGACTCTTGTTCAGCTTGGAACTTGGGTATAAATGGGGGCATATGATGGAAATAGGCATCCAACCGAAGTGCGTTGAAGGGCATTACAGAGAAGACATGGCAGAAGAAGATTCTGCGGAGTCGGTGAAGAAGATGATCAAGAAACAGGACCTTAGAAACATATTCACAGGTTCTTGGTACCCAAATGTGCTTTTTCGGGTGATATGAGACTCGTGATAAATCATGAGAAGCAGAGTCCATGGGGGAACTAGGGAGGGGACAAGCAGATGTGTGCCTTGCCCAGCTTCCAAAGTTGGTTTTCCCGACAGCCATCATGATATGACCACACTCTCGCTGCAATCCGCAGACAACAACGTCCAGGGAGGGCTGCGAGGATGAGTGCCGATGAATGCTGATGAGTGCCGGATGAGAGAGTTGGAGTTGGAGTCCTTTGGGGTGATGGACGTGAACGAGGGCGGAAACGCATGATGTGATTTCCAAGTATGGGAGACTCGTAATCCTGGATGGTGTAAAATATGTACATATGTATGTACTTTCTCCAAACAAATCTTTCCTTGCACAAAAAGCCAAAAAGGCCACCTTTCCCATGCCGTGCCATGCACCCGTGGGCCGTGGACACCCACCGTGCACCCAACCTGGTTACACTCACTGCCTCCACTGGCTCACTGAGTCCACTGACTCGCTGACTCACTGATCATGACTGTACTGTACCCACTGTACTGTACCCACTGTACTGTACCCACTGTACTGTACTCACTGTACTGTACCCACTGTACTGTACTCACTGTACTGTACCCACTGTACTGTACTCACTGTACTCTCCTAACCACCCGGACAGACACTGACACCTCGAATATGGACACGGCACAGCTTCGCTATTCGTAGCTTGCATCGAACCTCCCTTTTTCTCTCCGTCTCACAGCCTCACAACCCCCATCACCTCTGTCAATTGCCCTTCCCTCCTTTCACCCCCTCCCCTCTCCTCCCTCCTCCCTCCTTCCCATCCCCTCTCCTCTCCCAATTGAGTCGCCTAGAATACTCGTCAATTCTTTCATACCTCCGACTCAATCGCTTTCTCTCCTTGGTCCTCCCTCTCGTCGTCACCTCGTCACCACCATGTTGCTCACCTCACTGCTCTCAGCACTCGCTCTGCACGTCTTTGGCGCATCAGCGGTATGTGCCATCTCCCGCCCCTACGTGTCACTAATTCCTCTCCGAGCTACATGACGAGTTACCACGCTCTCCTCTATCGAGGACATCTATCGAGGACATTCGAACCCTACCTAACACGACTAATCTTTGCCAGGCTGATGCTCCTCCTGCCGCCGCAGACGGCAGCGTCCCCTCGTCGCAGCCCGAGCTCAAGGCCAACCTGAAGACGACTTTCCCCGATGCCGACGTCCTGGGCGTGCGCCTCATCAACGGCCGCCCGACAAAGGCTCTCGTCGAAATTACAAACAACGAGGATGGCCCCATTCAAATCACCTTCTTGGCCGGCTCCGTCGCCAACCCCAAGGACCTGCCCGAGGGCACCCCCGCCTACCAGAGCATCCTTCGCAACTTGACCGCCGTGCAGTACAACCACGCCGTTGAGGCCGGCGAGACCAAGAGCTTTCCTTACTCGTTCGCCCTCGACATGCAGCCCCAGGACGTGAAGCTGCAGCTTGCCGCTGTCGTGACCAGCGCCAGGGGCATGCATCAGGTTGTGGCACATGATGGCTTGGCCTCCATTGTTGAAGCTCCCACCAGCTTCCTGGATCCCCAGATGTATGTTTAGTCTTGTACTGGCTGCTTTGCCTTTGCTTCCCCGATTACCTTGGATGCCGTGAAACATGTACCTAACAGCGCCACCCGCCAGCATCTTCCTCTACCTCGTCCTATCTGCCGTCTTCGCCGGTACCCTCTACTTCGTCTACAAGACCTGGATCGAAGCACTCTTCCCCAAGCCAAGCGCGCCAAGTCCTCCTCCGCCGGAAAGAAGACCAAGAAGATGTCCTCTGACGCCGACGCCGCCCTCTCCGGCTCCGAGTCCG
The DNA here is from genome assembly GCA_023658505.1 of Epichloe gansuensis. Taxonomy (NCBI): domain Eukaryota; kingdom Fungi; phylum Ascomycota; class Sordariomycetes; order Hypocreales; family Clavicipitaceae; genus Epichloe; species Epichloe gansuensis. The sequence continues at coordinate 1,143,730 of CP098283.1, forward strand.
TCGGCACTGCTACCGGCTCCAAGACCTACGACGAGAGCTGGATCCCCGATCACCACATCAACCGCCCTGTCGCCAAGCGCGTCAGGTCTATCCCCAAAAAGAAGATTGTTGAATAAGATGCATCAACCTTCCAGTCAATATCTCTTGGGTGTCGGGGTCAAAGTTACCTGCGACGCCTACGTCTAGACTCGACTTGCCACAAGGGAGAGCGGCATGTGCACCAGTGTGCACAAAACGAACTACAACGTATCTTCGATGATGCAGTATTCAATAGAGGAGCAAATTTTGTAACATGGGGAAAAAAGAGCGGGAGGCTGCCCGTTTGCATCAAAGAGAAGGGTGTGTGTACAATAAGGGCAGCTGGTAGGACGTAGAAAAGAAAGAAAAAGCCAACTTACACTAGTGACAGTGGCAATAATGTAGCAACGCAGCATGATGAGCACCACGAGTGGCGTACCTACTACTATCATTTCCCAGAGATTCATGTTTCAGTCCCGGAGCCTAGAGCTACTTCTTTGGCATGTGTCATGTCAAGCTGTGTTTATTACCATCGGCCCTTGACTCCGCAAGACATCAACAACGGCTCGGCAACGTCACGAGAGCGAAAAAAAGTCCGTACTATTTCAAGCTACTGCCCATGTTTAATAAGAAAGATGCATACGAATAAGCATGTCCGTAGCTTCATATGTACTGCTTCCAAGCTACAAGTGTAAGCTATCCCTGTATATCCATCTATCAGTCAGCCCAGAACTCCCCTTCTTTTGTCCTACCTGCCCTGTAGCTCATAGCTCATATCATACATCCATTCACGCAAAAGTCATGCTCGCCGCGCCTCGGCCGCCTCACCGGCCAAATAGCTCAAGACGGCTTTCTCTTGTATCCTGGCGTCTCTGTGTCCCTCGTTGGCATTGTCCACCGAGCCGGCGCTGCCGAATAGACACTCCCACAAGTCGCCCTTGGCGACCATTTCTCCCGCCGTCCTATCTTTGCTCATCAACTTGGACAAGGCCGCGTGCTCGAGCTCAAGCGTATTGGCGGCTTCGATACGGGCGTCGAGCACCTCGGGTGTGGCCGCCCCTCTGGCCGATGCTTGGTTGGAGTTTCGGCGGCCCATGTGCTCCATGCGGCGCTGGACCGAGAGATTGTAGATGCTCTCTTCTACTGTCCCCGAGACGAGGTATAGCCAGACTGTCGTCTCGTGCTGTTGCCCGATGCGGTCTACCCGTGCGATTGCCTGGAGTTCCAGGGCGGTATTGAGCAGGGGCTCGGTGAGAAAGACGTGGCTCGCGTTGACTAGATTTAGGCCGCTGGAGTGGGCTCGTGCATGGAGAAGGAAGACTTCCACGGCCGCGTCTTCCTTGAAACTGGCAATACCGTTCGAGTCATCGATGGATGCGTATCCAATGCGGAACCGTCCAAAGGCGTTGCGCAGAATATGTAAGAAATCGCGATATCTAAATATATGCAAAGTCAGTACGAAAAACCTAGCAGGTTGATTGTTACAGCGCCACGATTCACATGCCACATGCCAAAAAGGAAGGAGAATGTGTGACAGACATACTGAGAAAACACGATTGATTTTGCTCCAGGGTCGGATTCTCTCAGCCATAACAGATGTCGAACCAATGTGTCGACCTTTGTTGTGAATGACGGTCCACCGAGGTCGATGTTCTTGATCTCTGCCAGTTTATCTGCGTTGAATTCCGAGTATATTGCCGTCTTCCTGGGTGAATTCGTCTCACGTCTTTGCACCCTTTGACTCTGGTCGCTGGCACCTCGCCGCGGACCTGCAACTGCTGCGGTTTGATGGCAATGTCATGCAAGTTGGAGGGCTTGAGGCCTCTCTTACACACAGGACAGTTGTGGTGAGCCCGGAACCACAGAGCCATGCACTCTTTGCAAAATTGGTGCCCGCATACAGTCAAGACGCCTATGACGAAGGGCATCTGACAGATGACGCACATTCGCGGTTCGTTCGACTTGGAGCCAGCCTCCTTCAGGTTCACGAGATATCTGTGCTTTGCTTCGGCGGAAGACAGCTTCCTGCGCAACTCGTCTTCAGTGTGTTGAAGCTTCGCGACTGCTGCGTCGGTCTTGGGCCCGTCGTGGGGAGGACTGCGTCTGACACCGCCTGCAGCTGTCGATAATACTCCAACCTGGCGTTCATGGTTGCCTTGAAGCCCTCGATTTCCGATTCCAGGGCGAGTGCCGCCTTGGCCTGCTCGGTAATCTGCGCTTGTATCGACCGCAGCTGATCAGAAGCAATCTTTGACTCCACGACTTCACGGCTTCCTGGAGCGGCATCACGAGATATTCGCGATTGCAGGGCACGGAACTCGGCAATGGCGGCTCTCATGGATAAGTTTGCCATCTTCGGTTTGATCTCCGCTCTCAACTTCAGCATGGCCGCCATTTTCTCGGGCGCAGGACCATTGCCAGCTTTTGCCAACTTTAGTGACGTCTCCGTTTCATGTTTGGCAAGTTCATTCGTCTGCCCAGATATTGCGTCTTGGCGGTCAGCAATTGCAGCTCTCAGAGTAGTCACGTAAACCATGAGTAAATCTTGGAATTTGGCAGAGTCTCCGAGCTCCTCTCCTGTAACCTCGACTTTGACTTCGTCTTCGTCTTCGTCTTCATCGACTAATGGTCGGAGGAGCAGCTGCACAATTTCTTCGCGCCATTCATCGACAACGCTTGCCTGCTCATTTAGCTCCCCATAGAGCACTTCCAAATTGTCCACGATGCGACCGCTTTCAATGCCCTTCTTGGGGTTTGTGACGAGCTCAGGTATTTCGGTAAATGTTTGTTTGGAGGCCATACGACGAATTTTGTTCATGAATCGAGTCGCTTTTCGGTTACTTTCTCTGAGGATCTCTTGCCTCAAAACTTTGGCTGAAGTGTACCCTTCATCTTCTAGCTTTTTTAAGCGCCGAAACTCTTCCGAGTCTGGTTCGGTCATCTCTTGATTATCCTTGATCTGGAACGCAGCGTTTGCGCAGAAGAAAACGGCTCTGTGGTGCAACTCGAGCGCTGACCGAAGCCTTCGACGACATTCGCCAACTTTGCCCTTCGTTTCCGACTCATCGGGCTCGTCATCGTCAGTCTCGGACAAATCGCGAATTTGGGCTTCTTCTTCTGCCCTTTGAACAGCCTCCTCTCCACCATGTTCGCGAATGGCATCCTTTAGTTTCATCCTGGCATCTGATACCAGTCTTTCTGTGTCTTTTCTCACATCCTCCCATAGCATCATGGCCTCCTTGACGCGAGGACTGTTCTCGTACAGCTGGCCTCTTGTCAAGCGAGTGAGCAGGTAGGCTCTTTCTTCAGTTCTGATTGCGTTTTCGCTCTGTTCTAACATGGCAGTAAGCACCTCTTCGACGGTTCTCATCGGTCTTGCTTTATTGTAGCCTAAAAGCCGGCGACTGTAAATGCCAACTTCTGGATGTAGTGTTGTTTGACGTAGCCGATTTAGCCAAATTCTCATGACATCTTCGTAATTTTCTGGGTCCCAATCGTCTGTCTTCGGTGCACCATCGACGTCAAGCCCACATTCTTCCGCCATGTCTTTAAAAAGCGACTGATAGTGTTGTTCTTCGACCGCAGTGAATGGCATGCTGATAACATACCTCTTTTGCGGAGGCAAGAGAATCTCATCTCGAACGAGAGATTTTGTGTGTCGCAGAGCTATCGAGTTGAAAATTTGCTGGAACAGTCGTTTATGTTGTGTGATTAAGCTCTGCCATACCTGGGAAGCAGAACAGTACGGTTCGTATCTGAGAAATAGTAACAGCCCAAATAAGTCTTTGACATCATCCTTTACTGGGGTTCCAGTGATGCCCCACGCATTGGTACGGGGAAGAACTCGAGCGACGAAAGCTGCTTGACTGAACCCGTTCTCGATCATTTGCGCTTCATCAAGGCATAGTCTCCACCACGATATCTTGACCAACGGCGACGTTGCACGATGGTATGCTCTCTCGAACCGCCGAGACCTCTGCGGCGGTTCTAGCGCATAATGAAGCTCCGCGGAGAGTACAGAGTACGTTGTGATCACCACGTCATATTCACAGAGCTCCTCGACTATCGCTGTCTCGTCCCCGTCGCGGATTTTCTTGCACCCTTGATAATGCTTGACTCGCAAGCTGGGAGCATGTCGCGCAATTTCTGTGATCCACTGTTGCCGGAGAGACTCGGGAGTGACAATAAGAGTAGCTCTCGTGGGAACCAGCGCGTCTATACCGTGGCCCTTGTGTTCTGTTTGAACATTCGTTCTACTATGTAGAAGAATAAGACCTAGGACCTCCAATGTCTTTCCCAACCCCATTTCTTCTGCGAGAATGCCCCCTTTCACATGCTCATCCGCCCGTTGGTAAGGGAGGGGTCCTCGTGACGGTCTGAAACACGTCGCTTACAAACACGGCGTTCCTGCTGGCGTCTCGTACCTTCCGAAAACTGTCGATCGAAGTTGATCTTGATTTCGCAGACAAGGTCTGAAGCCCGGCCTCTTCTTGCGACCACATCACGCCTTCTCTGGCGAGAAGCCACTGCAGCGTGCGCTTCTGATACGGAAACAGGGTGGACTTTAGACCCGGAACAACAATGTCCGGAACTTTGCCATCCTTGGACGGAACATGTGCCGCTTCGTAGAAGTGTGTTGGCGACCAGGCTGACTCGTTCTCGTGATCTGCATTGGGCCAAAAGCAGTCAATCAGACGACTTGTGATTTTCCTCTCGTTTGAGTTGGGAAGTGAGTAATAAGGCGAAGGGATCTCGTTCCAATTCAGTTGGAGCGATATATCGAAGGTAATCAGGCCGTCCCGACATGTCAACGTCAGCGCCGCCCCGATCCAAATGTCGCCTGGGCCATCCCGCTTATTATTTGTGCCACCAACGTCAAGAATGAGAGCAGACTTTTCGTCCAGCTCGTCGGGTCCCAAAGCAAAGATTACCGATAAGAAGCCAACCGGAGCTTTCGGTCGAGATGATATGAGTAACTCATTCGACCGCAATGTGATTTTTAAGCACTCCCCACATCGTCGCAAGATTTTGCAAATGCAGCACAATCTCTTTCAAGGACGCGGCGAGTGAACTGGATCTCTCCTTTTGCGACGCAAATTGGCAAAAGGGTTCAGTCTTCACTTTGCGACGCTTCGGGGACGGATCTACATCGGCAGGAGCTCCAAGTCTATTCTCCGAAGGAAGAGTGGCAAAATATTCGAAGACTGTAGATTGTATATAGCCTACAGAGAGTAACAGTCAGCTCCGTGCGCCAATTCATGGCAGAATTCACGTACCATCGATTGCTACTTCTAAACTTGATAGCGTCGCCACCTTCAGTGGTCGTCGTCGTACCGCAGCTTTTTAGGCATTTTGCATACAGAGCGGGACTGTAAGGAATGTTTGTCTCGTTCCGCTTGGAGAATATAGGCTACACAGTCATTTCATCTTGAACATTCTTCTCGTGCACGAGGCGCAAGAGGCGGGAGTGAGAGAAGAATGAAGAAGAAATGAGGGAAGTAGTTGAAGCCGGCAGCTGCCTTACACTCGGCGCGCCAAGCCTCAGCCGAACGGCCGCCCACCACCCGGCTCGCAGGAACCAATCAATGGTTAGATGAACAACGCCACAATTGATACCCCAAAAAAGACCAGCCTTGCTTACATAAGGATTATTGGTGTCAAATTTCGGGAGCTTTAACAAACCGATTTGAAATAGCTAATCTCAACCACCAATACAGGCAATTGGCGCGGCACATCTTGCCAAGCCATCATTCCTCAGGGTACGTTCTTTCCCACTGCCAGCAACTGTACAATTCTTTCAGTTGCATTGGGGACTCGATCATTGTAGATTCTCGCCGCATCAACCCAGGATGCTAACGACTTTTGACAGCATCATGAAAGCTCCCACACTCCGAGCTTCATTTCGCCTCTTCGCCCCAAACACCTGCCTCAACAACGTGCAGATCAGATTACTTCATAAAACGAGACCACCACATGCGATCCCCAGCCGCGACCCTTCGTTCCCGACGTCCCAACCTTCCTGACCCTCATTGGGCGTGGCCTCAACAAGCACGCCTCCAAGTTCCCTCATGGGAATCTCTGTTCTCCCTCACGTCGCCTGAACTCAAAGAACTCGGTATTGAGCCTCCACGGAATCGCAGATACTTGCTCCAATGGATGCAGCGGTATCGCAAGGGGCGCTCGGCCCTGGAGGAGACTTCAAGTTCGTCAACGACGGACAGGCCCTCTTGAAGGTAGCCACACCGCCCGCTTCGGTCGTCAGTGACGCGAAATGGGTAGTCAATATTCCGAGCGGCGAAGATGGCAGCGGTGCCGCAGCTGCAGAAAGCCTACCACGACCAAAGGGCTACACAGTCCGCGGTCTCAAGTCAATAGCTGGTCCCTACGCCACGCCACTTCCAGAGGAAGCCGGTGCTGTCGTCAAAGTCACAGAGGGCATGTGGGAGCAACGCCAAGGAAGAAGGATTGATGGTGGTGAGCGTCGCAGGGCAGAGGTTCGCTTCAAGCGTCGTTCCGCAGAGCGCAGAGCAGAGCGGGAGGCTGAGATGATGGCGAAGATGTAATGTGGTTGTGTGACTGACTAGAAGGTTGATAAGGGAGTCTCGGGGCTGTAAATTTTGCCGGCATGGCCATTGTATTTTAGATTTTGTATCCTCAGCAAAAATGGGGCTGCTGGGCCGTCAAACACCGTGACACGATCTCAAGGTGCCGAACGCAGAAATCACCTACGGGATGTCAGTATCATGACACTTCCAGGCCACGGAAAGACCTCAACTTGAAGACAAGTCCTCTAGCTAGCGCCCTCGTGTTTCCCTCTACCATATTTGGACGGCCAATCTCGCGCTGTGGCATCTTCCCGTTTTAGGTATGATCACAAACGAATCCAAAAGTGCCCGGGCGACTTCGACTCCATCCCTGATTCGTTCCCAGTCTGAAAGCTACAGAATTCTTGCCCGTAACACCACTCACCTACCCTACGTTTTTAAAACATCACCAATGACAACAAACCTCAACCTTCCATCGCAACCCCTAGTACCGCCGACTCGCGGCAACCTGCCTGGCTGTCATAAACGACCGCCCAAAGTGGTTTAAAGATCAATGGAGAAGAAAGAAATCAAAACTCCTCATCTGGTCCATCGTTGCATAGCGTTTTCTGCCACATGTGCAGTACATGTAACATGGTGCATAACATCCTGTACTTGCGTCGCAGATAGAAGTCGCATGGGGTAATTCCCACGGGTTAATGGGGAAAACTTGTTGACGAAAGAGGGCATGCTTTGCTAACAGTAGGGTGACATTTTCTCTACTCTATTTCTTTGGACTCAGAATTATGCCCGAATGTTAAGTGCGCTGGACCCAGTCACGCTGTGACTTGAGCAGTGAGAATAACGGAACGGAGTACAGGGACGAGTTGCTTGGCCTTGCTCGTGAACGAAGATGGGCATATGTACGTGCCGTGTGCATGGACCCTTTTGGTTTCATAGAAATTGTCATGCAATGCTGTACTCCGTACCCTGTTCACGATGGGTGATGATATCAACGGCATATGTAAGCGAGGCTGTCTTGTCCAAAAGGAAAAAGATGTCTCGGCCTTTTTTCCATCATTCCAATCCATGCTCATGCTACTCTACTCTGTTCTCACCGGATGACGCAACCGTGATACTGCAGATAATACCACGACGCCACGTGCGTGGGCTCCATGCATGAAGGTCTGAGAAAACACCCCCTCACCAAAAAGTTCAACATCGCGACCCAATATTGTACACAAAATCCCACTAGGCACACAGACCAACTCGCTTGATTCCGAGTGTCTTAACGTCCAAGCATCAGGAGGGAGTATAAGTCAGACAACGCACGCGTCCACCCACAAAGCCCAAGGGCCCTACTACATGCCTCGCGTCAAATTGAATGCGTTTCTTTCCTATCACATATCCCCCCTCAATCGGCTACACCCAATCCAGGCAGCAGCGAAAACGATGAACCGGGCATTCTTGACGCTGCCGAGCCCTGCATATCTGTCCTACCGTGCTCGTAGGGCCGACGACGATAGAATACGTCAAAAGGCGGTGTGGTGTGCCATTCTCGAATTTCTCGGGCAGTGCCCTCATGAACATTTCTCCTGCGAGACCAGTTCGATCCGGAGTCAAAATCCTCCATGTCCAAGAACCCCAGCGAATAACAATCAACGTGGCTGCTTTGCGGCTGGAAGTTCTGACCGTCATCTGCATGCCCTGGGCGAATTTTCTCTGACTCTTCCCTTCCAGAACGGGCACTTCTGCGATGGGTAACTCGTGTAGCTGGCAAACACACACTAAATAAGAAGGAAAGTAGCGAGCGTGGCCCCCAACGTGGTCACCATTCCCCTTCGCCGCCAGGTAGGCGGATCAATCATTTTGCCAGGTTAAACTTCTTGCAGAGCGAGTTGGGCGTCGGGCGGTTATGAACTGTCAAGGATATGATTTTTCACCTGGGATAAACGAGAAAGAATGAATCTCCCTGACCTGTCTGCGAGAATAATAACCGTGACAAACCCTCAAGCCGGATTCGAAGGCGAACCACCTTTTCTTTGTTGCGTCACAAGGTTGCAAAATAGAGCCGCTGCCTCAACGTGCTGGCAATGCTGGCGAGGCGAAACGGCTGCCATAGAGGCTCGAGCAACTCTGTCTTGCTGAACGTGCAACAGGGGCACGCAAATATCGCACTGGAGTTTTCAAATTTCGCACTGGCGCTAGCCAAATCAGGAAGGGTCCCTGCATACCTGTTTTTCGTGCGGAAGTACCTCTAAGGTTTTTTTCGGGCTAGTAAGTCCTTTGCATTAGTAGTGTGTGTGTAATTAAGCAAAAGTGCGTTTTTAAGGTCTTTTTCAAGGTCCCTTCTAAAGTGCTAAGCGATATCTATTACTAATATTCTATAGTAATCCTTATATAAACTAAGTAGTTATTATTAATTAAAGCTATTTCTATAAGGGTTATATAACTATAGCTGCTATAGCTACTGCTAAGGAGAGCCTTAAGGGCCTGGAATAAAGGGATTTAGTGGTATTAGACACAGAGGGGGATAAGAGCTAGAAGCAGGGCTAATATTACCTTATATAAGGCTAGAATTATATATAAAGCCTATAGAAGGAGCTAGAATGTATAGCGGCGGCCCTTAATATATTATTTAAGGCTAAAGATATTACTATTACTACCATAAGGCCTTGAATATCGTAAGAAGTGTGTTAATCCTTATATTAATATTCGTAAGGGTGTTGTTAAGGCTTTTGGCTTGGGAGTGAATAACAGAGTGAAGGTTAGATTAAAGTGTTATAGCTATTAATCTGCTAGCTAGGGTAGGTGCTTAAAAGGTTTAATCTCTAGCCCTTTCCCTTTATTTATAGGAAAGCCCCTTTAAATAGCCCGTAGCTCTTACGTAACTAGCCTATAGCTAGCCCTTAGCTCTATGCCCCACTAGGTTCTACCCTTATAGATACTATTACTATTCTACTCCTAATATAATACCCCCTCTTACTATAATTATCCTTAATCACATTAAGGTGCTATCTTAGGGTTAGGTTATAGCGTAAGGGTTCCTTTGTTGCTACTTGCTATAGTGATTTTTATAAAGCAATATAGTAATATTAATAACGTTAGGCTATATTAGCCTTTTTCACAGTAACTGCCTACTAGTAAAAGCTAGGTTATAGTTACTTCTTAACTTTCTCTCTATAGGTTATTCTTCCTAAGAGATTCTTCCTAACTAGACTAGTTAGCGTGATTTTTAATTAGCTTAACTTTATAAGGCTTAGATTACCCTGCTTCTTCTATTTTCTTTAAGCTTATAGTAATAGCCTAATAAATTTATAGTAATCTTATAATAATAATTTGTAAATTATAGTAATCTCTTATAAGCACACTAGTTATAATATATAGAAGATTCTAGTTAGAGTAGCTTAGATTAATCTAAAGCACTTAAATTCCTATAAGAAAGGGCAATTTCCTTCCTTCTTTTCCCTCTTTTCTTTCTTTTCTTTAAGCCTTTTATTAACTTATAAGTCCCTTACTAATATAATAGCTACTATAACACTACTATTATATAATATTAACTACTAACTATTATAGCTTAAGCTATTATATCCTATACTATTACTATTAAAGATCTTACTATTAAGCTATCCTATAAGGGAAAAACCTTATAATTATTAAAGACTATATAAGTTTACTGCTTCTTTATTACTTTTTTATTACTAACTTAAAGCTAGTTTAATAAAAATTCTATATATATATTATACCTAGTGGTTAGCTATTTAGAATATAGCTCTAAGGGATAATAATAAAGATAAATAGCCTTAGTATATTACTAAGAGAAAGCCTACTCTAACTAAATATAGTTACTTCTTTAGTATAAACTTACTACTAGCTTACTATTATTATTACTAATATTTAGCTTTTTATAGGTAATTCTCTAAAATACTATTATTATGCTTAAAATAATAAGACTTATATTAGGTAAGTTAAGCCTTAAGGGATTACCTCTTAATTACTACTAACTCCTTACTAGTATCCTATTTAAATTATAAAGCTATATAAAGAGCTTTAGGATATTCTTTATAATCTTCTAGAACTATACTATATTAGTAATATAAGTACCCTTTAGTCTACTACTTTAATATTACTAATATACTACTAGGAGTTTATATAAGCTAAGAAAAACTTTATAATACTCTTTTAGCCTTAAAAATGCTAATAAATATAAGTAAGCTTATTATATATATCTTATAGCTAAGGCTTCTTAAGAAGTAAAGTATAATAAATACGCTACTTTCTTATAGCTAATTAATATTATTAATCTAGAAACCTAGATTAAGATTACTAATTATCTTTAGTTTATAGCTACTTATAGCCCTATAGTTAGTACTATTAACTTTACTACTTATTCTTTACTAACTTACTACTAGTTTACTATTACTTAAGCTACTCTCCCTATATATATAAGACCTTTAGAACTCCCTAAGGAATTATAAGTTTAAGCCTTTAGTAATAATAAGTCTAAGGCTAATAAAGTTAGAAATTATACTAAAAATGCGTCTAAATATGTCTCTAAAGTCTAGCTATTAGATAGCTATAAGTCTATGCTAAGTTTTTGCTTTAAATATAAGATTTATTTAGTAGTCTAAATTATTATTAAGTAAATTATTCCCTAATTAAATTGCTATAATCTAATGATTATTCTAAATTATAATTAAGAGTTAATTAAGTAGCTAAGAAGTTAAGATTTAGCTGCTTAGTTATTGCTTATAGTCTTTAATAACCTCTTTTGTTATAAAGTCTCTCTATAGTACCTAAGAATTCTTAGAATTATTGTAATTCTTTTATTTCACTAAATATTTACGCTATTTACCGTTATATTTATAAGCGATAATTTGTTTAACTTTAAATTCCTCTTAATCCTCTTTAACATTATCTTATAGTAAGGTTATTTTAACTATATTGCTTAGATTTCCTTTAAAAGGTTCTAAGCTTATAATATTAAAAACATTATATAAGCGTATTCCTTTAGGTAACTTTAATTAATAAGCTAAACCATAATAGCTAACTTCTTTTTTAATCTTATATAGTCCTAAGTACTTTATAGCTAGCTTTTAGCTAGGGCATTATAGATTAATATTCTTAGTTAAGAGTAAGATATAGTTACTTATATTAAACTTTATTAGCACTCTCTTTTAATTATAATACTTTTCTATAAGGCCTATAAGTAGCTTAATAGCTACTTAATCTCTATATACTTATGCTTTAATTCTAAAACTCTATTTTTAGCTTAATTATTAACTATTAGAATTAGTATAACTACTTAATCTAGTCCCCTTAGGTTATACCCTTATAGCGCTTCTATAGGTATATAACTATAACTTATATACACGCTTATATTATAAGTAAACTATACTATTAGGAGATAATTAACCTAATTAGTTTACTCTATGCATATAAATACTCTTAAATAGTGCTCTAAAACTTAATTTAAGCATTTTATCTAATTATTTATTTATAGATAAAACGTAGTGCTTAATTACTACTTTATTACTAAGAGGTAGTAGAATATTCTTTAAAATCCACTAGTAAATATTAAACCTTAGTTTATAATAATACCTTCTAAGGCTTTATAATCTTTAAAAATATATTCTAGGAAAATAATTACTAGTCTATTACTAGTTAACCGCGTAAATATAGGGATATAAATACTATATTTTATAAATCTATTAACCACTACTAAGATTATATTATATGTTTTACTTTGCTAATCCCTAACTAGTAGGAATCTAGTAATAAAATCTATTAATAATTCTTAAAAGGAGTAATCTAGCACTAGTAATATAGCTAGCTTACTATAGGGTTTATATATTTATAGTTTTAAAACTTAATAGCTAATATAAGTATATATATATACCTTAATATCTCTTTTTATTCCTAGCTAAAAATATTAGTTAGTAACTTATTAAAGAGTTTTAGTAACTCCTTAATACCTAGTAGTAAGGTTATTCTAAATTAGTAATAGGATTTCTTTTCTTATTCCTATAGGATAAAAACTTAATTTTTAAATATTAATAGCTTAGAGGGTCTAATAGACTATATTTATAATATATCTAGGTTACCGCTTAATAGTAACGCTCTTTTCTTTATAATAAAGGCATCCCTTTATTATATATCTAAAAGTAAGACTTAGATTAGGGGTTTTAATTCTATATCTTTTATAAATATAGCAGAGTTTAACTTAGAAGAGGTTCTCTATACCGCTAAGACCCTAGCTATTATACCACTACTAGGTAGTAACTCCTTAGCTAGTAGGCTTAGTCTTATGTGTAGTCCCCTATGTTATAATAATATCCTTAGAATATATTTAGACTATTAGGCTTTTCTAAAATTAATAAGACCCTAGCTATTATACCACTACTAGGTAGTAACTCCTTAGCTAGTAGGCTTAGTCTTATATATAGTCCCCTTACGCTATAATAATATCCTTAGAATATATTTAGACTATTAGGCTTCTTTAAAATTAAGGAGACCCTAGCTAACACACTACTACTAGGAGTAACTCCTTAGCTAGTAGGTCTAGTCTTACGTGCAGTCTACCCTTATTTAGTTAATAGGTAAGGGGTGATTTTATAGAGCACTAGATATTAATAGTTTTATTATAGCATCCTTATAGCCTATTATCTATAAACTAAATACACTATGTTTTCTTAGAGCACTAGATACTAGTAGTTTTATTATAGTATTCTTATAGCATATTATTTATAAATTTAGTAAGAAAGGTTAGTAATTATAAGGACACTGCCTTTACCTTTCTCTCTTTACTTATATAATCTAACCTCCTTAATAAAGCGTTAGTAAGGTTTAACTTACCTACTCTATGTTTAATTATAAAGTTAAATAGATAGAGTTTATCTAGCATAGTAACCTATTTACTAGTTAACTTTAGCTTTATAGCTAGGTACTTATAGTTTAAGTAATCTATAACTACTATAACTAGATACGTTAAGTATATAAGGTAATGCCTCTAAGTTTAGAATACCTCTTAAATAGCTAGTAACTCTATATCTAGTATTACATAGCATAGCTCTATCTTATTTAACTTCCTTAATATATATACTACTAGGTGCTAGTAACCTAGCACTAACTACACTAGGATAGCCCTAAGTATATATCCTAAGGTATTTATCTTAACCCTTAATAAGGCTAGTGGATTAAAGTGTACTAGAATTAGCGCCTCTTAGAATTGTTTTTATAGCTCCTAAATATAGCTAACTTATTAGGATCTAGCTTAAACTTCGCTAGTTAGTCTCCTTAGAGTTAATTAGTTAATAGGATAACTATTTTGCTATAGCCTTTAATAAACTATTTGTAAAATCCTATAAAGCCTAGGAATAACTAGATATTAAAGACGCTATAAGGTACTAGCTAAGTTACTATTATCTTAATTCTAGTGGGCTTTATTACAATTCTTTCTTTAGATATAATAAAGCCTAGGAATTTAACCTCCTTATATAAGAATTTACACTTTTCTAGGTTAATAAAGAGGCTTACTTCTTAGAGCTTCTAAAGGACTTATTTTATATGCCCCTTATATATAGCTATATTGCTACTATAGATTAGGATATTATCTAAATACATAACGTAAATTATATCCATAAGGCTATCTAGGGCATTATTAATATATTCTTAAAAGGTTATAGGTATATTAACTAGTCTAAAAGGTATTATAAGATATTTAAAGTAACTATATTTACATTATTGTTTTCAGAGTTTTCCTAGGCGGATTAGAGCCGGACAAGCACAGAACGCAAGAGTACTCATAGCAGCCAGCGCCATCTTGTTAGATAACCCAATAGATCTGCAGCAATGTTAGCAATTAGGCCAACACCAGCCTAGGAGCGCCTCGGGCAGCTCTAAGGAAGAAAAGAACCTATAGGAAGATTAATGAAAAAGAGGAAAGAAGGAAGACCCTCTGGGGGAGGAACCCTTCTTATACTTATATAGGGGGCTAAATTATAGATATTAACGAAGAAAGAAGAACATAAGATAAGAATCTAGTTAGTTAACGCCTAAGAGACCTAGGCCTAGAAACGGCTAGGAATTAAACTAAACCCACACCCCTACCACAGAAGACAAACAATATTAGGTGCTCTAACTTCCTAGACTAATAAGCTAGACCTAGGCTAGAGAAGGCTAAAAAGTAGGGCTATAGAAGAGCTAGCTAAAAGTAAAAGAGAAGTAAATCACCACTACAAAACCGAATCTAGCATACTATAAGATAGTATAACAAGCCTAGAGCAGTGCTAGAGTAGACCTGGGATAGAGCTAGGCAGGGCTTAGAACCTAGGGTTTTTCCTTTTCCTTTTTCTTTCTTTTCTTACTAGGATAAGGCTAGCGCAAGCTAGTAACAAACACCTACGATAGGCCACACACAACGCGACGCAGGCCTAGTGCAGGGTTAGCGTTGGCCTAAACATAGACGCAAGGGTTTTTCTTCCTATTTAAGGGTTTTCCTTTTAACGAAGCAGCAGGAGTACTAGTACTAGCCCTACATAGAGCTAGCTAGCGTAAATAATATATATATATATTTACATTAGAACGCTGTTTTCCACTTATTACCCTTACGGATATATAGCTAGTAGTACGTATCTTTAAGGTCTAATTTTATATAAACCTTTACTCCCTTTAATTAGTTTAAGATCTCTATAATTAGTAGTAATAGCGCTTTATCTTTAATAGTAATCCTATTAAGAGCTTTATAATTTACATAGAGGTATAATTTTCCTCCTTTCTTTAGCATAAATAATATTAGGGCTTTAGCTAGGCTAATAGATCTTTAAATCCATTCTTTTACTATACGCTTACTAAGTACTTATAAAGCACTTCTAGCTCCTTCTTTACTAAATTATATATTAGTCCCTATAGGGGCGTTTTCCTCTCTTCTAATTTAATAGTATAAGTTTAGCTACCTAGTATAAGGAGAATACCTATAAGTTTATTTAAAAAGATATCCTTAAACTCTTTATAGGCTTAGGGTATTTATATAATTAACTTATAGGCTTTGCTTATCTCTATAATTACTAGGTTATTATAGGGCTTATCTTTGTTTACTATTAAGATATTATTATCTTTTTATATAATTTCGGTTATTATCCCCTATAAGATAAATCTAATGTATACGCGTTTTGCCTCCTTATATGCCTATTATATCCTTACTACTAGTCTAAGATATTCTTTTATAATAGGGTATCTCTAGTAACTATCTATTTAGGATATAATTACTAGTTTATATATAACTACCTAGTTATACCCTAATAACAGGTCTTTACTAGTATTAGCTATATAGTAGCTAACTTAATATATTCTTACATAGCCTATGCTATCCTTAATTAATAAGGTTTATAATAAGATCCCTTAATACTTAATTTTAGTAAGGGCAGTACTCTTAAGGGTTATGTTATCCTTTTTATATTAGCCTAATTAACTACTATTAGTAACTTTAGGTAGATAATTAAATAGGTTACACTAGGGTTAAATAGTGCCTTTATAGCTACCTATTTATGTTCTTACTATAACTTTACCTTAACTCTTAGTCTTAGATCTTTAGGTAATAATTTAATAAGAGTATCTTCCCAGGGTTATACTAAGCTAATAGGGGTCTTATTTAAGTCTAATAGATCTTTATCTCTAGCCTAGTTATAGCTACTCTTATATATCTCTATTATATAGTTACTTCACTTATAAATAGAGTAATCTAGTTTAGTGTAGCTTAGTAAAGCGTATTCTAGCTTACTATACTTAAAGTATATAAATAGTAAATTTATCTTTCTATTACTGCTTTATTACTATAGCCTTTTAGTAAAGTAAAACATTATTATCTTTTCTAACTATTATTACCTTAATTACTTAATTAGCCTCCTTTAGTTATAACCTTTACCTTTCTTCCTTAGCTTACTAGGTAAGTCTAACTCTTAGGGAACTCTTAGCTAAGTACTTGCTTCTTTATAGTATTATTAAGGCTATTAATAAATATATAGATTTATAGGCGTTTAGGAATTGCTTTAGGTAGCTTAGCCTTTGCCTTACCCTAGATCTTTATAAATATCTAGAATAATTAGTGATTTTCTTATCTAAGACCTATTAATATCCTTATTACTTCTAAGCACTATATATTCTTATCTATAGTTCCTATCTTTAGCTAATCTATAAATCTATCCTAGGTATAACCCTAGTAATTTATATAACTATCTATAGCTATATAATATATCTATTATTACTTTATATTATTTACTAGGTAGCTGCTAGCATAGGTAACCTTAGTTATATTATTTATAAAGGTTTTATAATCTATAGTAAAAGCTATATTTAAATCCACTAGGAAATTCTAAAGACTCTTAAAAGTATTCCCTTTATATATAGGTGCTTTTAATTATATCTTTATAAGGCTATATTGCTATATAATAGGTATTACCTAAGGTACTAAAGGAAGGGTATTTATAGGTCTTATATCTAAGTTACCTAAGGACATAGCTTCTTTTATTATCTATAGGTTTTGCTATAATTAGGCAAGTTTCTATCTCTTTTCTATAATATATATCTAGGTTACTACTTCTTTAAGGCACTAATTTAGTGTTACCTCCTTATTATTAATAAGTGTTTTGCTTTACTAGTTATCTAATAAGGACTAGCGAACTACTTTAGTTAGGTTTAGTAGTGTAATATTCTCCTGCTTATCTATAGCATAGTTATAGCTACTACCTAATTAGGTTACTATGTAATAAATTCTAGATATCTTAATCTAACTAATAGTCTATTACCCTAAAGGGAAGAGAGATTAATTTATTAAGGCTTTTAGCTTAGGAGTGAATAATAGAGTAAAGGTTAGATTAAAGTGTTATAGCTATTAATCTACTAGCTAGGGGTAGGTGCTTAAAAGGTTTAATCTCTAGCCCTTTCCCTTTATTTATAGGAAAGCCTCTTTAAATAGCCTATAGCTCTTACGTAACTAGCCTATAGCTAGCCCTTAGCTCCGTGCCCCGCTAGGTTCCACCCTTATGGATGCTGTCGCTACCCTTATGGATGCCATTGCTGTTCTGCTCCTAACAGGTGTTCCTCTGCTTACTATAGCCTCTAGAAGCGCTGCTTGTAACTAATAGCGCTAGCGTAAATATAGGCATAGAAGAAGGCGTTAAAGGTAATGATTTAGAGCGTTGTAAGTCCCTTGCTATATTATGCTATAGCTGCTTAAGACTATTATAAATTCGGCCTATTAGTGTTATCTATAAGGGAAGCTTAATAGCGTTATTCCTTATATAAGCTATGTTATTAGGATTCCGCTTATATAAGGCTTTAATTAATTAACACTCCTTATCTATTATAGCCTTTAGCCACTAGTAAGTGTTAAAGTCTATTATCTAAAGAGTCTCGCCGCTTTCTATTATAGTAGAAATTATATATATATATATTATTTACGCTAGCTAGCTCTATGTAGGGCTAGTACTAGTACTCCTACTGCTTCGTTAAAAGGGAAAACCCTTAAATAGGAAGAAAACCCCTTATATCTATGTTTAGGCTAACGCTAACCCTACACTAGGCCTGCGTTACGTTATGTGTGGCCTATTATAGGTGTTTATTACTAGCTTACGCTAGCCTTATCCTAATAAGAAAAAAAGGAAAAGAAAGAAGGAAGGAAAATCCCTAGTTCTAAGCCTTACCTAGCTTTATCCTAGGTTTACTCTAGCACTGCTCTAGGCCTCTTATACTATCTTATAGTGTACTAGATTTAGTTTTATAGTGGTAATTTACTTCTCTTTTACTTTTTAGCTAGCTCTTCTATAGCCTTACTTTTTAGCCTTCTCTAGCCTAGGTTTAGCTTATTAGTCTAGGGAAGTTAAAGTACCTAATATTATTTATCTTCTATAGTAAGGGTATAGGTTTAGTTTAATTCCTAGCTATTTCTAGGCCTAGGTCTCCTAAGCGTTATTTAACTAGATTTTTATCTTATATTCTTCTTTCTTTATTAATATCTATAATTTAGCCCCCCTCCCTTTATAAGTATAAGAAGGGTTCCTCCCCTAGAGAGGTCTTTTTCTTTCCTCTTTTTTATTAAACTTCCTATAGATTCTTTTCTTTCTTAGAGCTACCTAAGGCGCTCCTAGGCTAATGTTAGCTTAAATACTAATATTACTATAGATTTATTAAGTTATCTAATAAAATAGCGCTAGCTACTATAAGTACTCTTATGTTTTATACTTATCTAGCTCTAATCCGCCTAGGAAAACTCTAAAAATAAGTAATATCCTTAAAAGTCTTTAACTAAGAAGTAGCTTAAGCAAGCTATAGCTAAGGATTTAAAGGTATAACCCCTCTAGCCCTAGCCTATCTCTATTCTAATACTAATTTACTATAGTTAGGGGATCCCTATAGGATCTAATATATCTCTTATAAATCTTAATTAATTAACTACCCTAAGCACTAGTATTATAATATTACTAGTAAGTTAGATCTATCCTAGCTTAGAAGTAAGGCTAACTGTTTTATATAAGGCTAGATTTAGTGCTAATTTACTCTTAGCTTAACTTAAGTAATTAACAAAATAAGCACTAATAACTAGTAGAAGTTTAGGTAGCTATAATTACTAAGGGTAGTATAAGTACTACTATTCTAGTTTAATATTAAGTCTAGTTTAGGTCTAATAGTTCTATAGGTCCTAGATAACTATTAGGATTATATAAAGAAGCTTTATACTAGTAATTAAAGTAAGAAGAAGCGTAGTGCCTTAGCTATAGGCCTAGGCTAGTCTAGCGCTAGTGGAGAATAATATAATAAGGTTATCTTTTAGCTATAATACCTAGACGCTTACGCTATAGAGATAAACTATCTCCTAGCTATAGCCCTACTTACTAAGGGGTAGGCTAAGGTAATAAAGGAGTAATTCTAGTCCTAGAGGAGAAGTAATTAGTTAGGTAAATATAGCTTAGTAAAGAGGTAGAGGTAAACTAGTAAGGCTTATAATACCTAGTGTTATATATTTAAAATTAATCTAATAATAGTTCTAGAATTATAATTCTTTAGCTAGCTTATTACTAGCTTTAAACTATATAATCTTATATCTCTCCCTAGTTATTTACTATATCTATATCTTAGCTATTAGTTCTAGCACGCTAGAAGTGCCCTAGCTTTAGCTTCTCCTTTTACTATATATATTAGCTACTAGTTCTTATGCTAATAAGTAATATTAGAGTTATTTTATACTAAGGAACTATTTAGCTATTACTCTTACCTTTAGGGGGTAGTTTAGGGCTAGCCTTACCTCTTATATATCTCTAGGCTAGCGCGTTTAGGGGCGTTAGTAATTATATTTAGGGTAGTTAACTATAATATAATATTAGTCCTTAACTACTTTACTATAGCTATATAGCGGTAAGTTTACCCTAGGGATATCTCTTTAGAAAAGGAACTTATTAAGACTAATCTTTCCTATATATAGTTAGACTATAGTTAAGGAGATATGCTTTTCTAGGCCTATATAGAATCTTTAGATTTCCTTTAGGTTATAGGTTAGTGGTTAATCCTTAGTTAGCTCTCTTATAAGCCTATGCTATCCTAGGTATTCCTTACTATACTAATTATCCTAGTATTATCTCTATTCCTTATATAGTTTTATTACTAGCTTATTATTTATAGGAGGGGGTCTCTATTTATAGCGTAATACTATCTATACTAAGTCTATAGTGGTTTAGATTATTATAGCTATTTTACTCTTTATAATTCTCTCTTTAAACTTCTGTTTTATCTTATTTAGGTATAGATCTAGAGGGGGACATAAGTCTTAACCTTTAGTTAAGTAATAGGTATAGCCTTAAACACACTAGCTATAATTTAGAGGTAGGTTAATTAGTCTATTATAAAGCTTTTAGCTATTTCTCTTAGTTTCCTACCCTTCTTAGTTAGGGTATAGTAAGCACTTACACTATAGGTAAGGATAGGTTAGACTACTTATATATATAGGAGTTAGGTATCTCTAAAGCTATAACCCTAGGCTAATACTACTAGTAAGGAGAGTATAAGCTATTACTAGGCTAGTTTACCTTTTAGAATATTCTTATAAGCACTTTAATTAAGTTTCTTATTAACCTAGACTCTAAGGAACCTATATAACTCTATAAGCACTATCTTCTCTATACTAAGTTAGACTCTAGCTTATAGGGGTTAGTATACTTTACTAAAGTATATAAGTTTAGTCTTTACTAGGTTAAACTTTACTCCTACTTCTTTTACCTATTTTTATATACTTTTTATATAGCTTTAAGCCTTTTCTAGGTCTATATAGTGTTTTTTCTAAATATTACTATATTTCTATTATTTATAAATCCTATTATTACTATACCTAGGATAGCTTAGAGGCATATATAAAGCTTTACTAAGTAAAGTAAGAAAAGGATTAGTAAGAGGGTAAGCCTTATAGGGTGCTTACCTTTATCTAGAAAGGTCTTAATAGTTTACTATTAAAGCTAAGCTAGCTTATTCTATCTATAAGGAAGCTATATATTATAGCTATTAGCTAGTATAGTATGCCTATTTAGATTAGAATATAGATTAGGTATAGGTAGCTAACTCTATTAAAAGCTAATAAGATATCTATCTACGCTAATAATATAATACTACCTCTGCCCTAAGCCTCTCTTATGCATTCTATAAGAACTCTAATTATAATTTCTATTAACCTATTTGCCCTATTACCTATTTATAGCTTAGGGAGAAGGCCCTTAGCCTTAGTAAAGGCTATAAGCTACCTTATAATTACTACTTCTATAATCTTTCCTACTATATTTAGTAGTAAGATAGGTCTTTATATATTAGCTTTTCTTATCTCCTTAGTAATTTTTCCTAGCTTCTTAATTACTACTACTTATATAGTTTAGAACTAGGCTAGGAAATATCTTACCTTAAGGATAGCGTTTAGTAAGTATACTATAGCTTCTTTAGCTAGCTTATTATAGGCCTTAATAAGGCTTACTAGGAGTTTATTATCTCCTAGGGCTTTCTAGCTAGCTATATCTAATAGGATATTTCTAATATCCCTTACTCTAAACTATTCTTTATCTAGGACTAGTGTATTATTAAGCTTTAGAAAGGAGAGGTCTAGGATATAGGAGAGGTTTACTATAGGTTTAGAGAAAACCTTTATATAAGTATACTTACCTTATCCTTATAGGTAGTGGCTAGGTTAGGGTTATTATTAGTTCTTTCTAGGTCTAGGAGTTTAGGGAGCTCTAAGGGAGCCTAGCTTTAGAGCTAGGCCTATCTCTTTAGTCTTTAAACTTCTCTATTCTTTTCCTATATATTAGCTTTTTATAGGGCTTCTCTTTATATATTCCTTTTCTCTTCTCTAACTATCTATTCCTAGTTATTATTTGCCTTAGAGAAGGCTTACTAGTTTACTTTAGTTTTTAGCGCCTTTATTATCTCTTAGCTTATTTAGCTTTAGTAATTACCTCTTTTATCCTCCTTAACTACTATACCTTTAGGCTAAGGAGTCCTTAGCGCTTTTATAGGGCTACTAATTCTACTATCTATTAGAGGTTTATAATAAGCTATATTATATATATATTAATTCCTTTCTTATCTTTTAGGTCTAGTGTATTTTTACTTAGAGTTATACTACTACTTTTACCTTTGCCTATAGTTTATTTATTATAGTCTAGGTATATTTAAGGGTAAGTAAGGTACCTTCTTACTCCTTAGTAAAGATACTAATTAGCTATAGAATATAGTTAGAGCCTATAAGGTCTTCTATACTATTATAGTAAACTTAGATATCTAGAGTTACCTATACTAGATCTATAGTGCTATCTCTATCTTCTCTATATTATCTTATAAGTTCCCCTTAGGGCATTACTAGACTAAGCCTTTACTAGCTTATAAGGTCTAATAGTTCCTTTACTTCTCTAGTTATTCTATTTAAGCTATCCTAGAGGAGTGTTTTTAGTTAAAGTCTCCTATAAAAACGCTTTAGCTATAGGGCTCTTCTATATTAAAAGTATAGATAGGTATATTCTAGTTATCTATATATTCTTCTAAGTAAAGGGAGTAAATATTTATACCTTTTATCTTTACTAGTAACTAGTTAGGTTCTCCCTAAGCTATTTATAACCCTATATTATACTTCTTATTTATATATACTATATTTTATCCCTTATAGTATACTAGTTAGAATTAGGTAAGGCCTAGTGCTAAGGGCTATAGGTGCCTTATGTGTTCCTACTCTTAAATTACTATTATATCTATATTAGTTTAATGCTAGAGCGCTATATATATTAGGCTATTCTTCTTATTTATATTCTAAAAAGAACTTATAATATTACTATATTAATTAGGGGTAGTAAGTCTTTACTATCTTATGCTAGTTCTATTCTAGCCTTATTCTAAGATATATATTATATAATACTTCTTACCCTAGGCTATTTAGCGCTTCTCTTTATATTTATAAGGCATTCTCTCTTTTTACTTACTATAATAATAGGTTCTATAGCTATGCCTATTCTCTTATAAGGTAGCGTTAGGCTTTTATCTAGGGAGTTACTAGTAAATTATAATAGTTATTCTAGGTATCTTACTTTTACTATACTTTACTTCTCTTTTAGGATAGGGTAGTCCCTTAACTATGCTAAGTATAGGCTAGAATATAAGATATAGTTTTCCTTTAGTTATTCGCTAATTATTAGGTATAATATTTCTCCTTCCTTATATTAGCTAGCTTTATACTTACTATACCTTAGGGCTACCTTATAGAACTTTATAATATAGCTAGTTTAGAAGTAGTTATAATATTATTAGGGTTATAAGGTCTTATTATATAGTTTAGTTTAGAATAGCTTTACTTTAAAGACTATTCTATCTTAGTATATCTTATTAGTGTTTTTACTTTTACTAGTCCTAGGATTAGGGTAGTATACTATGTGTTTTCTACTTAGGGGTACCTTATAGTTACCTTAATTATATTTACTTTATTTACTTTTCTAATCTTAGCTATAAGGTTTTTAATAAATATATGCTTTATTAGAAAACCCTTTACTATAACACTAAGTATATAGTAGTAAAGGGCTACTTCTAGTCTAAATGCTTTAGTAATCTATTTTTAGTCTTCTCTATATTAGGCTATATTTCCTTTAAAGGTAATAATTATATCTTTACTAGGAAGTCTCCTAGCTACTATAGCTATAGTTTAGCTAGTAGCTTTATTTACTATAGTTATTATATCTTTAGTGCCTTAGGATTAGAGCGTTTCCTAGATTATATTACCTTTAATAAGTACTTCTTTATATTATTTACCTAGAACCTATAGGGGAGGGGTTTTATTATTTAGCCTTCTTAGTGCTAGTCTAGCTATAATGCTTACCTAGGTTAGTATATTAGTTCCTTTAGCTTCTTCCTTAATAGCCTTCTTAAGAGCTATTTTAAGGGCTTCTTTAGTAGTATAGATATTATTATTATTATTACTACTATTATTATTTATAGCTCTTATTTTAGCGCGGATATAGTTTATTACCTAGTAGGCTATAGCCTTTATAATACTCTAAACTTAGGAGACTTTATTACTAGGGATAAGGCTAGTAATCTTATTATAGAATTTTATATTATCTAGGTGCTTAAATTATATCTAATCTATTATTAGGTTATCCTTATATCTATAAGCGTTAAATTACCCTATTCCTACGTTTAGGTAGTAGTAGCTCTATACTAGCCCCTTTCTCTAGCGTTAATTACTATTAGTATCTTACCCTTATACCTACCTCTAGCTCTATTATAATGCGATATTATAGGAGGGGGTAAACAGAGGTAAAGAATTTGAATATTAATGTGGTTTGTATTTTAGAGGCGATTCTAGACCTTTAGATTAGTGCGGAAAAAGTATTAAAGGTAGTAGAAATTATATATATATTATTTACGCTAGCTAGCTCTATGTAGGGCTAGTACTAGTACTCCTACTGCTTTGTTAAAAGGGAAAACCCTTGAATAGGAAGAAAAACCCCTTGCATCTATGTTTAGGCTAACGCTAACCCTACACTAGGCTTGCGTTGCGTTGTATATAGCCTATTATAGGTGTTTATTACTAGCTTACGCTAGCCTTATCCTAATAAGAAAAGAAAGAAGAAAGGAAAAAGGAAAATCCTAGGTTCTAAGCCCTACCTAGCTCTATCCTAGGTTTGCTCTAGCACTGCTCTAGGCCTATTATACTATCTTATAGCGTGCTAGATTTAGTTTTATAGTAGTAATTTACTTCTCTTTCACTTTTTAGCTAGCTCTTCTATAGTCCTACTTTTTAGCCTTCTCTAGCCTAGGTCTAGCTTATTAGTCTAAGGAAGTTAGAGCACCTAATGTTATTTATCTTCTATAGTAAGGGTATGGGTTTAGTTTAATTCCTAGCCGTTTCTAGGCCTAGGTCTCTTAGGCATTAACTAACTAGATTCTTATCTTATATTCTTCTTTCTTTATTAATATCTATAATTTAGCCCTCCCTCCCTATATAAGTATAAGAAAGGTTCCTCTCCCTAGAGAGGTCTTCCTTCTTTCCTCTTTTTTATTAAACTTCCTATAGGTTCTTTTCTTCCTTAGAGCTACCTAAGGCACTCCTAGGCTAGTGTTAGCCTAAATACTAACATTACTATAGATCTATTAAGTTATTTAATAAAATAGCGCTAGTAGCTATAAGTACTCCTATATCCTATGCTATTCTAGCTCTAATCCGCCTAGGAAACTCCTAAGAATAATTACTACCCTTAGAAGTTATTAACTAAGAAGTAACTTAAGTAAGCTATAGCTAAAGATCTTAAGGTATAACTACTACTACCCCTATACTAAGTTTACTCTAAGTCTAATCTATAATAGTTAGGGATCCCTATAAGATTTAATATATTTCCTATAAGTCTTAGTCTATTAACTATCCTAGGCATTAATGCTATAATATTGCTAGTAAGTTAACTCTATTCTGGTTTAAAGGTAGGGCTAACTATTTTATATAGGGCTTATTACTAATGCTTATTTTAATTATTAGGTTTAAAAC
The DNA here is from genome assembly GCA_023658505.1 of Epichloe gansuensis. NCBI lineage: Eukaryota > Fungi > Ascomycota > Sordariomycetes > Hypocreales > Clavicipitaceae > Epichloe > Epichloe gansuensis. The sequence goes on from CP098283.1 coordinate 1,169,323, forward strand.
TACGGTTACTTAAAGGTAAGTAGTTAGCGCCTCTCTCCTAGGCCTAGTCCTATGCTAATTTGCTCTTAGCCTAATTTAACTAGTTAGTAAAATAAGCACTAGTAGTTAGTTAAGGTCTAGGCAGCTATAGTCACTAGGGGTAATATAAGTGCTGCTATACTAGTTTGCTATTAGTTCTAGTCTAGGTCTAATAGTTCTCTAAGTCCTAGATAATTATTAGGATTATATTAAGAAACTCTATACTAGGAATTAGAGTAAAAAGAAGTAAAGTGCTTCTATAGTAGGTCTAGGCTAATCTAGTACTAGGGAGATTAGCATAATAAGGTTATCTTTTGGTTATAGCGCCTAGATACCCGCGCTATAAAGACAAACTATCTCCTAGCTATAGCTTTGCTTACTAAGGGGTAGGTAAAGGTAATAGAGGGGTAATTCTAGTCCTAGAGAAGGAATAAATAGTTAGGCAGTTATAGCTTAGTAAAGGAGTAGGGGCGGACTAGTAAGGATTTTAATACTTAGTGTTTTTAATAGTTAAGATTAATCTAATAATAGTTCTAGAATTATAATCCTATAGCTAGCCTACTGCTAGTTCTAAACCGCGTAGTCCTATGCCTCTCCTAGTTATCTATTATATCTATATCCTAGTTATTAGTCCTAGCATAGCGAAAGCGCCCTAGCTCTAACTCTTCCTCCCTCCTACGTATATTAGCTGCTAGTTCCTATGCTAATAAGTAGTATTAGAGTTGTTTTATGCTAAGGAACTATTTAGCTATAGCTCTTGCCTTTAGGGGTAGTTTAGGGCTAGCCTTGCCTCCTATATATCTCTAGGCTATTATAATTAGGGGCATTAGTAATTATATTTAGGGTAGTTAACTATAATATAATATTAGTCCTTAACTACTTTACTATAGCTATATAGGGTAAGTTTACCCTAGGGATACCTCTTTAGAAGAGGAATTTATTAAGGCTAATCTTTCCTATATATAATTAGACTATAGTTAAGGAGATGTGTTTTTCTAGTCCTATGTAAAATCTTTAGATTTCCTTTAGGTTATAAGTTAGCGGTTAGTCCTTAGTTAGCTCTCTTATAAGCCTATGCTGCCCTAGGCGTTCCCTGCTATGCTATTTATCCTAGCATTATCTCTATTCCTTATATAATTCCGCTACTAGCTTATTATTCCTAGGGGGTCTTAGTTTACGCTATAGTACTATCTATACTAAGTTAGCAGTAGCTTAGATTATTATAGTTATTTTACTCTCTGTAATTCTCTCTTTAAACTTCTGTTTTATCTTATTTAGGTATAGATTTAGGGAGGGATACAAGTCTTAACCTCTAGTTAGGTAATAGGCATAGCCTTAAACGCGCTAGCTATAATTTAGAGGTAGGTTAATTAGTTTATTATAAAGCTTTTAACTACTTCTCTTAGTTTTCCACCCTTCTTAGTTAGGGTATAGTAAGCGCTTACCCTATAGGTAAGGATAGGCTAGACTACCTATATATATAGGAGTTAGGTATCTCTAAAGCTATAACCCTAGGCTAATGCTACTAGTAAGGAGAGTGTAAGCTATTACTAGGCTAGTTTACCTTTTAGGATATTCTTATAAGCGCTCTAATTAAGTTTCCTATTAACCTAGACTTTAAGGAACCTATATAACTCTATAGGCGCTATCTCTTTTACACTAAGTTAGACCCTAGCCTATAGGGGTTAGTATACTTTACTAAAGTGTATAAGTTTAGTTTTTACTAGGTTAAACTTTACTCCCGCTTCTTTTACCTATTTTTATATACTTTCTATATAGCTTTAAGCCTCTTCTAGGTCTATATAGTGTTCTTTCTAAACGCTACTATGTTTATATTATTCGTAAATCCTATTATTACTATGCCTAGGATAGCTTAAAGGCATATGTAAAGCTCTGCTAAGTAAAGTAAGAAAAGGATTAGTAAGAGAGGTAAGCCTTATAGGGTGCCTGCCTTTATCTAGAAAGGTCTTAAGAGTTTACTATTAAAGCTAAGCTAGCTTATTCTATTTATAAGGAAGCTATATATTATAGCTATTAGCTAGCGTAGTATGCCTATTTAGATTAAAACGTAAATTAGGTATAGGTGGCTAACTCTATTAAATATAGACAAGATGTCTATTTACGCTAATAAGGCAATACTACCTCTGCCCTAGGCCTCTCTTACGTATTCTATAAGGACTTTAATTATAGTTTCTATTAATCTATTTACCCTATTTCCTATTTATAGCTTAGGAGAAGGCCCTTAGCCTTAGTAAAGGCTATAAGCTACCTTATAATTACTGCTTTTATAATCTTACTACCTATATTTAGTAGTAAGATAGGTCTTTATATATTAGCCCTTCTTATCTCCTTAGTGGTTTTTCCTAGCTTCCTAATTACTACTACTTATATAGTTTAGAACTATGCTAGAAAATATCCTACTTTAAGGATAGTATTTAGTAAGCACGCTATAGCTTCTTTAGCTAGTTTATTATAGGCCTTAATAAGGCTTACTAGGAGCTTATTATCTCCTAGGGCTTTCTAACTAGCTATATCTAATAGGATATTTCTAATATCTCCTGCTCTAAACTATTCTTTATCTAGGACTAGTACATTATTAAGCTTTAGAAAGGAGAGGTCTAGGATATAGGAGAGGTTTACTATAGGCTTAGGGAAAAACCTTTATATAAGTATACTTACCTTATCCTTATAGGTAATGGCTAGGTTAGGGTTATTATTAGTTCTTTCTAGGTCTAGGAGTCTAAGGAGCTCTAGGGAGGCCTAGCTTTAGAGCTAGGCCTATCTCTCTAGTCTTTAAACTCCGCTATCCTTTTCCTATGTATTAGCTTTTTATAGGGCTTCTCTCTATATATTCCTTTTTCTTCCCTAACTATTTATTCCTAGTTATTATCCGCCTTAGAGAAGGCTTACTAGTTTACTTTAGTCTTTTAGCGCCTCTATTATCTCTTAGCTTATTTAGCTTTAGTAACTACCTCTTTTATTCTCCTTAACCACTATACCTCTAGGCTAGGGAGTCCTTAGCGCTTTTATAGGGCTACTAGTTTTACTATCTATTAGAGGTTTATAATAAGCTATATTATATATATATTAATTCCTTCCTTATCTTTTAGGTCTAGCGTGTTTTCCGCTTAGAGTTATACTATTACTTCCGCTTTTACCTATAGTTTATTTATTATAGTCTAGGTGTGTTTAAGGGTAGGCAGGGTACCTTCTTACTCCTTAGTAAAAATGCTAATTAGCTATAGAACATAGTTAGAGCCTATAAGGTCTTCTACGCTATTATAGTAGACTTAGATATCTAGAGTTACCTATACTAGATCTATAGTGCTATCTCTATCTTCTCTATATTATCTTATAGGTTCCCCTTAGGGCGTTACTAGACTAAGCCTTTACTAGCTTATAAGGTCTAGTAGTTCCTCCACTCCTCTAGTTATTCTATCTAAGCTATCCTAGAGGGGGTGTTTTTAGTTAAAGTCTTCTATAAAAACGCTTTAGTTATAGGGCTTTTCTGCGTTAAAGGTATGGATAGGTATATTCTAGTTATCTATATATCCTTCTAAGTAAAGGGAGTAAATATTTATACCTTTTATCTTTACTAGTAACTAGTTAGGTTCTCCTAGGCTATTTATAACCCTATATTATGCTTTTTATTTACATATACTATATTCTATCCCTTATAATATGCTAGTTAGAATTAGGCAAGGCCTAGTACTAGGGGCTATAGGTGCCTTATATATTCTTACTCTTAGATTGCTATTACGTCTATATTAGTTTAGTGTTAGAGCGCTATATATATTAGGCTATCCTTCTTATTTACATTCTAAAAGAGAACTTATAATATTACTATATTAATTAGGGGTAGTAGGTCTTTGCTATCTTATACTAGCTCTATTCTAGCCTTATTTTAAGATATATATTATATAATACTCCCTACCCTAGGCTATTTAGCACTCCTCTCTATATTTATTAAGCATTCCCTTTTCCTACCTACTATAATAATAAGTGCTATAGCTATGCTAGTTCCCTTATAGGGTAGCGTTAGGCTTCTATCTAGGGAGTTACTAGTAAATTATAATAGTTACTCTAGGTAGCCTGCTTTTACTACATTTTACTTCTCTTTTAGGATAGGGTAATCCCTTAACCACGCTAGGTGTAGGCTAGAATATAAGATATAGTTTTCCTTTAGTTATTTACTAATTATTAGGTATAATATTTCTCCTTCCTTATATTAGCTAGCTCTACACTTACTATACCTTAGGGCTGCCTTATAAAACTTAATAATATAGCTAGTTTAAAAGTAGTTATAGTATTATTAGGGTTATAAGGTCTTATTATATAGTTTAGTCTAGAATAGCTTTACTTTAAAGACTATTCTATCTTAGCATATCTTATTAGTGTCTTTTACTTTTACTAGTCCTAGGATTAGGGTAGTGCGCTATGCGTTTTCTACTTAGGGGTGCCTTATAGTTACCTTAATTACATTTACTTTATTCGCTTTTCTAATCTTAGTTATAAGGTTCTTAATAGATATATGCTTTATTAGGAATCCCTTAACTATAATACTAAGTATATAGTAATAAAGGGCTACTTCTAGACTAAATGCTTTAGTAATCTATTTTTAGTCCTCTCTATATTAAGCTACGTTTCCTTTAAAGGTAATAATTATATCTCCGCTAGGGAGTCTTCTAGCTACTATAGCTATAGTTTAGCTAGTGGCTTTATTTACTATAGTTATTATATCTTTAGCGCCTTAGGATTAGAGCGTTTTCTAAATTATATTACCTTTAATAAGTACTTCTCTATATTATTTACCTAGGACCTATAAGGGAAGGGTTTTATTATTTAGCCTTCTTAGTGCTAGTCTAGCTATAACGCTTACCTAGGTTAGTGTATTAGTTCCTTTAGCTTCTTCCCTAATAGCCTCCTTAAGGGCTACTTTAAGGGCTTCTTTAGTAGTGTAAATATTATTATTATTATTACTACTATTATTATTTATAGCTCTTATTTTAGCATAGACGCGGTTTACTGCCTAGTAGGCTATAGCCTTTATAATGCTCTAAACTTAGGAGACTTTATTACTAGGGATAAGGCTAGTAATCTTATTATAGAATTTTATATTATCTAGGTGCTTAAATTATATCTAATCTATTATTAGGTTATCTTCGCGTCTATAGGCGTTAAATTACCCTATTCCTATGTTTAGGTAGTAGTAGCTCTATGCTAGCTCCTTTCTCTAGCGTTAATTACTATTAGCATCTTGCCCTTACACCTACCTCTAGCTCTGTTGTAATGTAATATTATAGGAGGGGTAAACGGAGGTAAGGAATTCGAATATTAATGTGGTTTGTATTTTAGAGGCGATTCCGGACCTTTAGATCGGTGCGGAAAAAGTATTAAAGGTTACTTAGTAGAAATTATATAATAATAAGGGATTCCCTACTATGTTATAAATACGTAAGTATAGCTTATAATAGGTTTTTGCCTTTAGCTTTAAGTTTTACCTTATTAATTTGCCTAACTACCTTAGTTATTACCTTCTAGCCTAGTTTTCCTACTAAGTTATATAAAATCAGGTATCTATCCTAATTAATATAGCGGTGGCTAAATTAGTGCTTAAATTTGCATTAATATACAGCCTAGCAGCCTTATATAAGGTCCTAAATCTTCTCTTAAAGCTAGAAGAGGTTAGCAAATCGGTTAGTAAGAAGGACCTTTAATTCGCTATAGGAGCCCTTAGTATAAGAAGTGCTTATTACCCTAAAGTTTTATAGTTTCTTTATTATAAAGGTTATAAATTAATGCCGCTATAGGATATATATATTAGAGAGGTAATTAATAATAGCTACTGTTAAGATTAGTAGGGGAATTATATATAAAGCTTAATAGAAAAACCCTTATGCTACTGCTTATAAAATTAGCTATAGAGCTTATCCTACTAATCTTAGAAGCCCTTTTCTATAGCTAAATACATTACTATAATCTAGGCATCTTAAAGCCTAGATACTATCTTTAGTATATTATTAACTCTTAAAGGACCTATAGCTATAAGCGCCGTAGTAACCTATTAATTAAGTTTAGCTATATCTCCTACTAAAGATAAACTAACCTTTACCTTATTATTTTCTTTAATAGGTGCCTAAGCAGGTTAGCCTTCTTTCTTTTATTTCTTTAGTTATAGTGTAAGAATATTATAGTTATTAAGGCTTCTAATCCACTTCTTTATAATATTTAGGATAATATTCTAAAGTATATGCTACTTATATATTTGCTATTATAATAATAGGAAGATATTTATTAGAGCTTGCTTTAAAGTAGTATTAAAGTCTGTGATAATAACCTTTAGGTTAGGAATTAAAGCCTGCTATATGGCCTGCTTAAGATACCCTAAAATCTATAAAAAAGCGGCTATATCCTCTTTAGCTGCTAAAGCAAATGCAGCACTAAATATTATATATAAAGAAGTAATGCCTATTACCTATAATAGTGGTAAATTAAAGCGGTTTACCTTATAAGTATTATCTATCTATAATTAGTCTGGATTATTCTTCTAATCCTAAATTAAGTCCTTATAAATCTAGAAGATTCGCTAAATCTTCCTAGAAGGGCTTTAATTAATTGCCTTATAAAATATATGATTATCTTTATTAAGAAGCTTTATAAAGGCTTATATTAACGTTCCTAGCCTATATTTAGCTAACTAAAGCTAATACTAGAAGAAAAACATATCTATGCCTATGATTAATACATTAGGATATTTATATATAATTTAGCGGGTAATCTCCTTTGCTATTAATTACTAGTATTAGCTTTTAATTTTAATAAGTATCTATAAGTATTTAAGGCTAAATTTTTCCTAGCTTTAAACTCTGAATTAGCTAGAGCCTAGAGGATCTATAATATACTTATAATTATATGTATTATTAATAATATAGACTATGTAGGCTTTATAGATTGAATCCTTATAAATTCTAGCGCTAAAGGGGTAATTTATCTTCTTTATTAATATATTATAGGTGCCTTTAGCCTGGTTATTACGCTTATAGCGGCGGCTCTTATAGCATTATATTAAGAAGGATATAAGCTCGCTAGTTTAGCGGCTTTGCGTGTTACTATTAGGGGTAATAAAATAACCCTTATTAGCTTAAAGCTATTATAAAGCGTTAAAGGCTTTGTTATATAAGATAAATTCGCGTTTATAAAAAGGCTAATCTATATAGAATAATTAAATGTAAGAGCAAGGCTTTTAGCGATAATGTAGCTATTATAGTAATAACGCAAAGATTAATATAAAATTCGTTGTGGTGGTGAGGTTACACGCACATAAGCATTGTAGGTAGGCGTTGTAGGCTGCGGGCGTTGCAAACATGGCCAAAATAGCTATATAGCTTGAAAAAAACCTCAGAGGTACTTCCGCACGAAAAACGGGTGTGTAGGGACCCTTCCTGATTTGGCTAGCGCCAGTGCGAAATTTGAAAACTCCAGTGCGATATTTGCGTGCCCGTGCAACAGACAATGAGAAACACTCTATTTTCGGGTTTGGCCCACACCAACATCATGCTTGATTCCAAGATATCATTCGTCGTCAACGCAACAGGGCAAGCTTGTGGCCCGCGGCCCGCGGCACTCTCTAGCCTCGCCTCAGCCTCACGGCCCAATTTGGTCAGCTATGCGCGTAACGCGTTGCAGATATTATTCCTGCGATGATAGCATAAGGCATACTGGATTCTGCCCGCCTGCCCCACGTCCCCGGGAATATGCAATATATGTAATATATGTACCAGCTTGCCATGTCGAGTTCAGAAGCCCTCCAGAGTCCAGACGCAGCAGTTCCTGCACACACCCACCCACCCTGCATCCCTTCGCTGGCTCTCGGCAGGCAACAGGGGCTCTAGAATCTCTCCGCCTGCGTCACCACGCCATTTCCCCGGCGTACTGCAATATACTGATATTCGCACCACGATGCGTATGTGTGCTCTGTACCATTCTGTCTAGTCTGCCCACACTCCTCCAGGCAGTTATTTTATGAAAAAAAAAAAAAAAAAAAAAAATTTTTGGGGGAGGGGTATGTTGTCGTTGCAGATCGACGAGTGCCAGATGGGACGCCCTGGTACCTTGGCCGTAATGGCTCAATGGCTGGACGATGATTTATTATTAGACCCCGAGCCCTCGTTTCTTTATTACAAAAAAGGGTTAAAAGTTCATTTTCATCTTTGGTTGTGTTCACAGCACTTCATCACCACGTTGCTGATGAACTGAGACAAGTGATACGACATATCTCCTTTCATTCTCTATAAGAAAATCACTCTATTCGTAAACTTGCACATACTTCACATCGGTACTCTGTATCTACATTGTTTCAACCCATCCCCATAGAAGCCACCCTGGAATCAGATCGGAAAGGCGATCTCTCCCCAAATATCGGATCAAAACATCCCCCGAAACTCCAACTATGACGGCCAAAACGACGAGGCGCAGCTCACAGAGCAGTACAAGCAGCACATCATCCGCCAAAAAGCTTCCCGCCACACAGTCAAGAAGGTCAAAATCTATTTCCAAAGACAAAGAATGGACGGATATCACGGATCCAGAGGAGAGAAGGCGCTTTCAGAACCGTATTGCCCAGCGCAAGTTTCGTAAGTAACCAGGTGAGCATGCACATGCTTCCGGCATAATACTGACCATCATGGCACAGGCGAAAAAGCCCGAGAAAACAAAGAAAAAGCAGAAAGGGATGTTCGCAACCAAGAACATGCTGGAAACTGTTATCGCATACCTTCACCAACCGATTTTAGCTTGGACAATGAGCTATCCGGCCTGCCGTGGGGAAGTGCCAACTGGGGCGTGGCAATTATCAGAGGGCATCAAGACCAGAGTCGACGAAGCAGCGGCAAGAATACATTTGTTGGAGACGACCATTACTCGAGACCACAATATATCGCATACGGGCATGGTCTCTTGAAAACACCGGCCTACAGCAGCAGCGGTGGTGAAGAAGCCTATTACCAGGATTCAAATCATGTATACGACCCTCGGGGATCCAGGCTTTCACAGAGATGACACACTAGAGACTCAGTCTTTGGCAGGGTTGGGTGGGTGTGGTGGACGCCTCTTTTCCTCTTTTCCTCTTTCCTTCTTTCCTTCTTTCCTTCTGTACATATTTGGTGTGGACTTCTGACTCTTGCCCTTGCCCGCGGGGGTAAACTGAGGGACCTGACGTGAGACCTGCATAAGTCTGGCGAAACACAATAATTCTCAGCCTCACTGCGAAGCACAGCCAGAGAATGCATACATACACTCTTTAGTACAGATGAAATGCTCGGGCGGATACACTGTTCTCATGATGACGGGCTGAAACTAGACGTTTGTTGGTCACGGTACGGATATGGTTCCGGTCATTGTGGACTGGTGGCAAGAATGGAATGTGCCCAAGACGTGGGCTAGAGTTCCATGTTTCTATCAAGTCCTCTTCTACAATTGTCCTGTAACTAAATGCTATATCTTGCTACACTGACTGAGATATAAATACATATACTCAATAGAGTGATTTTTTTAAAAAAAAAACTCCATGGCGACTCAGTATATTTTGACGCGGCCTCTAGAATTTTTTTTTCCCGGTAAACACTGGACAAAGTGCTCTCTTGACTCCTCGCAAGTCTTCTCTCACGGACATGGCACTGTCAGTGAGAAACGCGATTCGTTGTGAGCTCACGAGACCGCATTGAGTTCCTTGACCCGCCACCAAAGCTGCCACCGAAAAGCACGGCTGCCTTGCGCAATATTTGGCGCCCTTGCAGAAAAAGATGCTGTCATCCACGCCGTGCTCACCAGTTGCTGAGACAATTCCCTCCCCGGCCTAGTTAGTGTACGGTCTCGAACAGCACGCCCTTTTCGAATTTGGACCCCATCAAGATCGCAAGGGTCGGAACGGAGATCTGAACATGGCAGCCGTGGATGATAAAAAAATTAAACTGTTGTGCCTTGGGTTGTCGTGTGGCGGGGTTTCCATCCGGTTATCGCTGAAGGAGAGGCTGGAGATCCTCGCAACCGCATTGTTCGGAAGTCGCCGAATGGACCGTGCGAATAACGGTGGATTTTTTTTTTTTTGGCCCTGTCATGTGTCAAAGTAGGCTGGGTACATCGACGCAGCCACATAATACTTCCGGCCCTTCACCACACCACGGATAGAATCGACAACAGATAGTAGCATTGTGACGCTAAATTTGATGAAGAAAAAAGTTCCTGCATTAGAGTAATGTTCACATGATTGGAAGCCGCAACTAAGCGATTTGCACGGGACTGAAGCCACCGGTACTCTGCCATCATCCCCCTTCCCTCTCAATCCCTCTCATTTGAGATTTCAGCACAGCACGTGGCCATCTATCGCTGCCAGCAATCTTCATCAGAATATGTAATACGATACCCGGCAAATTCCCAGCCATGGTACTTAATCATCTGCATTTGGCGAATGAGGTTACCATATGGCGGGGGTTTTTTTGACGAGATGCAGATGAACCTCAGGGATAGACTCGAGCGTCGGTGGCTGCTGTTCTGTCCTTTTTGAGAGTCACTTTTCGCCGATACTTGATTGGATTGGTAAACAAGAGAGCTAATGGGATTGTAGTTCATCTTGGAAGCAGTCGGCGATTGTGGTGGAAGAGGAAAAGCATGAGGTCTGAATGCAGGAGAGATCAATTGCTATTCATTGTCGCGTCTGATGCGCTTCTTTGACAAGGCAGCAGGCAAGCAGGCGCTGGGCTCGAGCGGCCAGTGAACAATGGCCTCGGGCCAAGATGTTGGGTACGCATACGGAGTACTCATTATTGTTACGTCTTGGTTCAGTATTATTATCGGCATGAATGTCGATCATGGAAGGTCAAGCTGTTTCACCGCCCGGCAAAATCCGGCCTGTCATTTTTTTTTTGGCCTGTACAACTGAATACGCCCCTCCAAAGCACGGCCAAAAAAACCTGTTAAGTGAGGAATAGGCAAATTCGCATTACGCAATTGTCGAGTTTACAGTGATTGGGAGCCAGAATTAATCTCCTTGCCAGTCCATCCCTCACCTCAATCAAGGTCGAGCAAACAAAATGGGTGTCGGAAAGCCTCTGAAAAAGGTATGCAGTCACTACTCTGCAAAGCATTCTAAACACAGTCTACCGTTCAAACATCCTTGAAAATGATATTGCTGACATGGACGCCCATCATTTTGGGGACACCTGCAGAAAAAAAAACGTGAAGAAAGTCGGCAAGAAGAAGGCGAAGCGAAGCCGCAGAGTCAACGATGAATTGTTATCCAGGACCAAGGAGGAGAAGAAGGCCTTGAAGAAGGCCAAGGCTCTCGCCAAGGCGCCCGGACGACAGGAAAAGAAACGAGAGCGGCTTCTCAAAAGATCCAAGAGGCTGGAATTACAGGGCAACAAACTCCTCGCCGAGGCAAAGAAGGCTGCTGAGCAATACAGACAATTGACAGAAGCCAAGAAGGTATGTGCCCTCAACAAAGGTCGAATGCGCCGCATTGTCTTTTCCGAGCAGAAGCGAGACACACGCATACGCATACGCATGCGTCATTCGACACCCCGATCCCAAACTGGCAGGACCCCGTGGCTAATGTGCGTCATGCAGTTGGCCGACGCGAAGAAGGAGAACGACGACGAAGCCTCTGCTCCCGGAGACGATAGTGACGATTCTTCCAAGATGCCGTCGTCGTCTTCATCCAAGTCCACCTCGGCTCCATCAGAGTCCGATGGAGGTGTGTCAGTCAAGCCCGCTGCCGCCACCAAAGTGGAAGGCACCAAGAAGCGCCGCCGAGAAAGTGATGCCGCCAAAGATGTTTCCATCAAGCAAGAGGGCTTGACACCGAAGAAGAAGAGTAAGAAAGCCACGGTTGAGGAAAGCTCGGATTCAGATGACACGAGCAGCGAATCCGAGTCGGAGGCGGAGGTTGTAAAAGACAAGAAGGCAAAGGTTGCAAAAGACAAGAAGGCGGAGATTTCCAAAGACAAGAAAAAGAAACAAAAGACGAAAGAAGCGAAGAACACAAAGAATAAGGAAGAGCCCGCTGTCGAAGCGGCGGAACAATGGAATGTTGGTGGACTCGAAGGAGGTTCTCTTCGCCAGGCCAAGTTTATGAAACTTCTTGGTGGTGGGAAGAAAGGCGGCGCCTCGACTTCACGCCCGATTACCAACACCAAGTCAGACTCAATCAAGGCCGAGGCCGATATCCAGCGCCAATTCGAGGCGGGCATGAAGGCCAAAGCTGAAGGCACTGGCCAGCGCAGAGGCCTCGGCGCTTGATTTACTTTGGACTCGTTTATCTATTAAAGCTTTGCCTGGACCTGCCTGATGATTTGGTCGGCAGGGTTATGCATCGTTGAATCCATATGTTTTGCCCTTTTTTTTTTTTTTTTTTTTTTTTTTTTGGGCGCACGGGTGTATGCTGGATGAAGAGAAAGGAGATAAAAGGGCTGATACCATGGATCTAATGATTCTTGCACCAAGAAACTTGGACGGAGCACAAGTGCATTGCATGAGGGGAGTAGTCGGTGCCAGATTACATTCACCCTCGGCCTAGTTGATTGTTTCATTCAGGGCAGTGAATAGCGAATGCTACGAGCCCATGTCCGTGGATTTGATTCTGTTGCTTTGCAAAGTGCTTGTCGTTCGTTGTGCAAATTCGCCAGTCGTCAAATGTGGGAACAAATGGTTTCACGGCCGCTTATCGTTCTTGCCACGACAAGCAATCTGTCAACCCGATAGGCCCTGGTGCTATTAGCATCGATGACACAGACGGCTGTTCATGGTGAGATGTCAACTTTTGATGGACGTTGCTTCATCATGTCTGGGAAGAGACAGGGTTTGACAAAGGCGAGCAAAGTATTGAATGAGATTAAAAAGACCTCGTAAAACGGTTCCTGTGTTGTCGCTAAATACAAAAGAAGTAGCAGGATTGCTCTTTATGTACATGCTGTCAATGACGGGTAAAAGACTGCAATGACTGGGCCAAGGAAAGAAAAGAAAAGAGAGATGAAGAGTAATAACTGTACACCATCTTGCGCGGTGTGGCGCAAAATGCGAATGCCTCAATTCAAAAAGACTGGCAAGTGAAAATTTGCTCGTCAGACATATTTTTGTTGATGATATTCTTTCATACTCTTCGGACTGGCTGTTGACATGCCTAAGATTGCTGAAATGGCGATTGCTCAGCAACGCACATGAGCCAACTAGATCTGCTTTCTTGTGTATGCCCTCGCTTTTCGCCAGCCCCCTTCCTTTTTCTTCGTTTTTAAAGGTTGATTTTCGCATGCATCTAGCAAGGTTCGTCTAGGTGAACATGCGGGAGAGGCCCTCGAAAAGTAGGCCGCCGAAGACGATGAAGCCGAGAACACCTGTGACCTTGTTAGACTGCGCCGGTTCATTGTGCAAGGATGAGCTTGGTACGAGTGCCGGTGTAATGGGCCCTGGATGACTGCATGTGCAGCCTGCGGAACGCAATTGCATCTCACTCCGTCCAATTTTTGCAGGAAGCGCATCGCGGGCTAGACGGGCCAACCAACATGCCTCTTTCGCGAATCCCATTAAATAAAGCGGAAGCCAGCCCACGTGCATTGTGACCGGAAGAAGAAACCCAATGGTAGAATGACAGCGGTAACTAACCAATCCAAACAGGAGAGATGGGCGACTTGGGCGTCTCCTTGACTCGCTTCTTGATCTGGTCGTCTGACTTGCCCATACGGGCCTCCTGGCCCTTGGCGAACTTTGCGTTTCGTCGGCGCTGCTCGAGTGTTTGGGCCTGCAGGAGATTGAACTTGGTCAATCCATGGTTCCGATCATGTAGAATGAATGAGGGAGGGAGAGTAGCGCAGGCGGATTGAAAAGACAGCGTACCATTGCGTCGGGTGGTTGATGGATTATTCGTAGCACAAATAGTTGGAATATTAGATGGATTGTGGAGGGGGAGGAGGAGCGAAGAGAGAGACCTCTGGTCAACAGATGGAGCTTGACGTTCTTTTAGATAAAAAAATTGGGAAGGAGGTTCGAATGAAGGCAATGAGCGCACAATTTGGCAACGTCTTCACAGAAGATGAGAGAATGCGACAGATGTTGACGGGTTGGTGTACATGTGTTCGTTCAGGATGTAAGTTGAACCGGCCGACGGGTTAGTGCATCTTGGGATGGACATGGATGGGACGTGGACATGTGTCGTCAAGGAAGAAGCAAGGAGGAAGGGCCCCCTGTGGGGAGAAGGCATGCGCCACGATGGTGTGGTGGCTCAACGGGCTTCGAGATGTTGCATCGGGGTTCGGATAATTGTGGGGAGAAGCTGCACCGCCACAGGACAAGACAAGAGCTGGGCAAAAGCTCTCACGTCGCAATTCTAGCCAACGTCGCTCTCAAGTGTTCGCAGTGCTCGCGATTCGCTGACTCACCCACCACCACCATGACAATGCAAAGAATCGCTCGGCCAATCGCCACGGCGGTATCGCGTCAGACACAGCTTCAAGCACTGCGATTACCGAGGCGGACGTATGCGACGGCGTCGAAACAGCCTGGGCCGACCGTAGGTGTGCACTCTTGCATTTCAGTTGACAACGGGCTTCCTCACAGGACACGAGAAAGAAAAGGAAAAAAAAAAAAAGGCTAATGCACAGGAATAAAACAGTCCCAGTTCTACAAGACCTTCACTCGGCCGATTGCCAAAGTGCTGGTCGTCGCCGTCTTCACCTACCAGTTCTTTTACTGGGGCTGGGTGAAGCTCGAGACGGACGAGCACCAACAAAAGACGAATGGTACGATCCTGCGGAAATCCCCGAGGCATTGTAACGTAGGACGAATAATAAGAAGAACCGAGGAAGAAGGGGAAAAAAAGAAGAAGAAAAAAAGGAAAAAGAACTAACACATGTCGACTTTCAGCCGAGATAGCCGATTTAGAAGCCAAGGTCAGCGTGTTCGACAAGGCATGCAAGACTGGGGAGAAGGCAACGAAAGTGGAGGAGGAGCCGAAGAAGAAGTCGTCGTCGTGGTGAAGCAAGCGTGCGAATCGCGATATCCATGGAGTTTTTGGTGGGGACCTCATCCCTCTAATTCTACATTACATTATAACGCAAATGTTGCATAACGAAAATTGAACATCTGCTCATCATTCACTCACGGAAATCACACCGGTCAGCCGTATATCCCGACTGCTCGCGCCCACAAACACCTTGTACTCGCCATCCTGCACCACCCACGTCTGCATCCCAACATGCCACTCGCTCAAATCCCGCCTCGTCAGCTCAAAGCGCACCGTGGCATCCCGTCCCGGCGCAAGCTTCACCTTTTCAAACCCGCGGAGCTGCCTGGGCGGCGCCCCAGGAATGCCCAAGTACAACTGAGCGACCTCCTCGCCGGCCACGGCCCCGGAATTCCTCACCGTGACTTGGGCCGTGGCGACCACGTCCCACAGGTTCGCGCCATTATTGCTCGACGACTTGCACAGTCCCTTGCCAGTCGATAGCACCAAGTCGCTGTAGGAAAAGGACGTGTAGCTCAAGCCGTAGCCGAACTCGTATCTAGGCGTCATGTTCCTCGCGTCAAAAGCCCTGTAGTCGAGATACACACCCTCTGTGTAGTCGCACTGCGGGCTCGTCGTGTTGTGCCGCCCCCTTCCGCACGGCGCATACACGGGGTAGTCGGATTCGTTCCTGGCAAGCGTATACGGGAGCTTGCCGGAGAAGTTGGCCTCTCCCCACAGCAAGCTGACGAGGGCTTTGCCGCTATCCTGGCCCGGCAGATGGGCCATGACGACGGCCGTGACGTTGGGGTGCTCGATCCACTGGTCGACAAGCCGAACACCAGCTGCGTGAATCACAACAATCGTGTTGGCGCACTTGGCGGCGACGTTGCGGACGAGAGCATCGCTGAAGTCGTCGTGCAGGCCTTCGCGGTCCCAGCCCTCCGTGGCCATGGCGTTGATGAAGACGAGACAGGCTTGCGAGGCGCCGTTGACGTCGGGGTTCGACGAGGACAACTCCCAGTTGATCCATGTGTTGTCCTTTTCTGCCCTTTGCTGAATGGCACTCAGGGGCTACGCGGGCGAGTCAGTATTTTGGGGAAGAAAAGAAGAAGAAGAACAATCCTACATCGCTTATATACGGCGGTGCATTGGACCCAGCTCGTCCTCCTACCACGATGGTCCCCCTCGCTGCCTGGTCGAAATGATACTTCCTGCCGAGCACGGCCTGCCCCATTTCCCTCGAGGACATGTATCCCAGTCGAAATAGCGTGTCGGCATTCTTGGTCGCCGGCACGGTGGCATCGTGCCCATACACGGACACCATCTTGAGCTTCCTCAGCGGCAAAGCCTGCTTTTCATTCTTCACAAGCACGTGTCCTGCGAGAGCGCCTTCCATAAGAACAGGCTTCGATCGGATGTCCCGCGCATCAATAGGCTCATGAGGCTCCGTCAGGTTCTTCATGCCCACTCCTGGCGTGGGGAAGTCCTTGTCCTGGCCGACGAGGTACCACGCGGCTAGGATTCTATCATCACCAGAACATGTTTAGCCGTTTCCAGCGAATTCCAGTGCGCGCAGCTCTTCCCGGATCGAAGCAAGGGAACCATGTAACCATACCTCGTAGCCATGTCCGCAACCCTCTTCTCATCAACAGTGCCATTGCGCACCGCCTCCGTCAAGTTATCGCCCCAGGAACCCCCGACGGCATGAGCATGTCCAGTCCCGCGTTGGCACTGTCCAGCGTGTGCTGGGCTCCCCAGTCGAGCATGACGAAGCCTGGGAAGCCCAGCTCCCCTTGAGCACCCCGTTGAGGAGCTTGCTGTTTTCGCAGCCATACGTGTTGTTGATCCGATTGTAAGAGCACATGATGGAGGCGGCGCCCGCTCTGACGCCATCCATGAACGGCCAGAGGTAGTACTCGTGCAGAGTCTTGTCGTCAATGTTGGAGGACGCTGCTTCGACGCCGAAATACGGACGCCGGTACGTCTCTTGCTCGTTTGCGATGAAGTGCTGCAATTGGCTGCGTTAGTATTGTGATTTGATCCCCATCCATCGTCAACAAGCTGAAGGCGCACCTACCTTGAGATTCGCCATCACTCCAGCATCTTGCATCCCCGCGATCGTCTCGGCATTCAACCGCCCCGACAAGTACGGGTCTACCGAGAAACCCTCCCAGTTTCGTCCGCCAAGAGGCGTGCGTCCAAGGGGCCGGCATTGGGGCCCAGCGCAATATTCACTGGCCATCCATGTCAGTTGACGACCCCTTGGACCCGTAGTAGTAGAAGAAGAAGAAGAATGAGAGTAAGATAAGAGAGTTTTCGACGAGTCAAAACATACCTCCCTTGGCTCTGAACTCCCTCGCCATCCACAAACCCCTCTCGTACGTAAGGTTCCTATCCCAGCCCGCCCCGACATGCAGACCCGACGCCCACGCGCTGACCATGTCCGTCGCCCTCACCCCATTCCCTGCATCCATGAGACACAAGCCATGCCAGTTCAGGCGCGGCACGGATCCCGTATTGCCCGCGCAGGTATTGCTCTCGTCAGTGTAGCCGCGCGTCATGTTGACTCGTTCCTCCAGCGTCATTGCCGCGACGAATGCGCGGGCCTTGGCGTACGCGTCTGCCCATTGCCCGATGCCTTGGCCTTCAGCTGTGATATTTAAAAAAAAAAAAAAACGTCAATCAATTCATCTTCAAGCTATTGAGAACCCTCCGCACTGCCCTACGCCACCTTTCCCCCAAACCAAAAAAAAGGGACCAGATCAAAGTGAAAAGATGTGACATACGAGTCGGGTACACAGACGGTGATACCGCTACCGCCGCTGCGAATGGCACCGCGAAGCTTGGAACCCGCATACCGAATATTATCAGTTGCTGAAATCAGTAGGAACAAAAATAGAAGAGGGGGAGGTTTCTCAGGAACATGGAATAACAACCAGACGAGCGGCCCTCGTATTTATCATCTCACGACTGGGGAGGAAAAAAAAAAAACCAGTTGGCGGTGTAGAAATAGACCATCCACATAAACTCCTAAGCCGTCCAGGAAATTGCCAACGGTCTGAATCCCAATCAACGGACTGATATCACGGGCAGACCAGCCCTTTCCCAAAAGCGTTGGTGTCGGAGAATTGGCGAAATGGCGAAATGAAGGCTTGCCAATTGACTCCTTGTGACTAAACGAGAGTAAAGCACGCCATGTTCACTGGGCGAAACCGAATTTGCGAAATAATGCCGACCCAGCAAATTAGGCGGTGTCTCCCCACGATGACGATTTGTCTCAGGAGAGGAAGAGGAAGAGGAACGGAAGAGCGGAAACGTTCCGCGGTCTAATCGGGATGGAATCCGGGGAGGTGGGGGCCTCTGTGCTGGATGTGCCGGGCCGATAACTCCGCCGGAGGACAACGCGGCCCACCGGCCAGTGACTTTGCACGGAGTGAAAATTCATAAGTTATGGATATCAGCAGCAGCACTTACATATTACACATCCTTCTACATGCAAGTCGTGGGCTTTGAACCCCGACAGCCATTCGTTCGTCTGGCACAATACATGACTTGTTGTATTTCCCCATTTGATGCTCAACAACTCGGCAATTAATTACCAGTCAAGTCCATGCCGTCCCATCCAAACATATCCATGCTCGTGTCCAGTCCTCCAAACAAGTTTCCATCGGTCGTATCCAGACCAGCCGCGCTCCCTGGCCCACCCAAGCCCATGTCTAATCCTACCGTGTCGACACCGCCCAGGCTGTCCCCTCCCACGCCCGCCGCCGCCGCCGCTGCCGCCATGGCATCGACGTCACCGAGGCCGGTCCCACCCGCTGTGAGGTCGAGCTGGATCCCTGGTGCTTCGAGAATGACCTGCGGTTGGGGCATGGCCATGTGTGCTTCGATACGTCGGTGAAGACGCACCACTATGTCTGCCAGCATGGCGTCCTGCTTTGTAGTTTACGAGCCTGCTCCGCGGCCGAGCCAAGGACTTGGCGAAGCGTCAGCGGCCGTTGTATTGCAGTCGGCACGTTCCCAGAGGCGTCCATCATTTGGTTCGTGGGAGCCGCTTCGTTTGTGACGTTGGGCGCGCAGACAAGGGCCCCAACTACATCGTAAACAATGCTCGCGCTGCCAGCCTCGGACTGACTTCGGATCTCATCGAGAAGTAAGCGCAGCGTCCGTTTTGCTCCCGTGACTCGCATCACTGCAATGAGTTGTCTGTGTGTGTAGGATGTCGGCATCGTGTTGGCCCCTGGATGCATCGCCCATTGCACCAGCCCTTGCACCGTATGTCGCAGGGCCCCGGCGATCCCCGTGCTCGAGCTGTTGGCCCACGATTCGAGCTCACAGTGATCCGCGCCTCCTGTCCGTCGCGAAACAGTCAGGCTATCTTTGAGGGCTCTCAAAAGCGGCTCAATGTCTTGATTTTTGGGATCCTGACGTTGATAGGTTCGTAGCGAATGTTCTAGCGGGCTTGCAACTAGGTTCCGCACTGATGATAGCATGGCGCTTGCTTCTCCAGAAATCGACGTGGGCAGCAGGATAAGCTGAAGAATCTTGATGATGGCCTTTTGCTCTTTTGTTCTATCCACAAATAGTCTGCGAGGAACCGTAAGGCTGGAACCAGGGAAGGTAGCAGAAAAGTATCAACTAGGTCTGTGTCCAACAAGTTAGCGGATTCTGTTCAAGAACAAAAAAAAAAACAGAAAGAAAGAAAGAAAGACTAGAAACTGTAGGAATTGCACAAATACGCACATTCGATACCTCCCTTGAGGGCTTCGTCGTTGAGATACCCATAGGTGTGAGCCACGACAATGTTATGGAATATGGTAGCCACGAGTAAATGAAAGTCTTGTGGCGGGCAGGAAGACATCAAATCATCTCCGAGGCCGCCAGAGTCACTATCAAACAGACCTTTGATCCAGCCAGTGACATGTCCCTTTTCTTGGTCTGTCAAATCATCCCGCTCACGGCTGACATGTGCTCTGCTCAATATCTTGGCGATGCACGAATCAGGAGACGAGATGCCAATATCTGCGGCAGTCAGGTTGTATCTATAAGAAAACGCTAGGATGAGCAGCAGGATGGATCCGAACTCTTCGTAGATTGGCTGATACTCGCCCTGGTCTTCCTCGTAGTGCCAGTTATCCAGCAACTGGCACAGTGGCTCCAGAACAGTCGGTAGCTTCTCAAACAGTAGGAGGATGTCCAAGGTCTGAGGTTTCTGCGCCAGTTGGCTGCACAACATCTTGAGAGACATGGTCTCTTTGTTGTGACATAGCTGACGCATAACTTCCACCAAGGCTTGAGCCACGGCTCCAACATTGCCATCCATTTTTCCAGATCTCTTATTAATCCTTGCATCTTGTCGGCATCTGCCAGGCAATTCTGGACCAATTTGGCCTTGGAATGTTTTTCGAGTGAGGGCTCATACGACATGGAAGTCTCGCCCAAGATCCTTTCCACATGCTCTCTTTGTACCAAGCCGTGGAGAGCGCAGGCCGTACAAAATTCCTCGCGGACACTCTCTGTGTATGGATTGTTGCTCCGTGATTCGTCAAACATCAGAGAGGCGGTGGGGAAGATGCTGGTGTCGACTTGATTTAGTGCTTCCGTGATGCAAAATTCCGACGAATTGGCGTCAAAACCAGCGCAGAGCTGACGGAGCACCAGTGGCACTTTGTTTATCAAGAACGACTTTAGTAGATGAGCATCCTTGGCTGCCTCACTGCGGAACACTGTGTTGGCAAGAACGTCGAAAGAAGCGAGAATAAGATCAACGGCGCCTGACTGCGTTTGGCCCTGTATTACCAGCATTCAAGTCAGCTTCGCTTCATACATTCATCAGCAACAGGTTCTTCAGCAACACATACCTGACATCGGTTATGTATATAGGATACCAGAGAACTATTATCCATCAAGGGGCGTCCAACAAGCTACATTGCAATTAGCTTCCACGCGCAGACTTCAGCCACAACGCCAGCTTTGGAACGT
Organism: Epichloe gansuensis; assembly: GCA_023658505.1. Taxonomy (NCBI): domain Eukaryota; kingdom Fungi; phylum Ascomycota; class Sordariomycetes; order Hypocreales; family Clavicipitaceae; genus Epichloe; species Epichloe gansuensis. The sequence goes on from CP098283.1 coordinate 1,190,315, forward strand.
ACCGAAGCGTTCAAGTGGACGTATAATGCCGCTCTCGTAGTAGAGATGGGCACATCTGGGATGACAAAGTTGTCTACCCCAACTGTCGTCTCCAGCAGTTCATCCATGGCAGCATTGGCAGCCGCCTGCCTCTTCTTATCAACAGGGTCCAATTTTGCCAGGGTCTCTGTACGAAATATTTCCAGTCGATCAACAAACTGGGTGGGCTGCAACGTCTGGATAAAACTTGACAAGCTGTTTGAGAAGTGTTTACGAATCTCTAGTCAACAAATGTTAGCAGGGCCGACATCATCTTTGCAGAAAAGATCAGATATCCGTACGTTTCGCGAAAGGCTTGCCAATGACTTTGACTAGCAAAGGCGTTTCTACCGACCGCAGCAGCAGAGGAACAAAGGCACCTCGGGAAACGTCCAAGTCGTCCCGTAGCTGGGAGTTCTGCTGCAGCTCACCCATGACATCACCAGCGAATGCATTCGACACCAGAGTGAACAGCTCCATCCATTTGGAAATAACATGGCACAACTCCAGCGCAGCTTTTGTATTTCGGAAAGCAGTGCCCTCGACCATGGTCTTGATGACATGGTAGAACATGACCTCTTCAGCCCAAGAAGAGCTCCTCCAACGCTTCGGCTGCCTCTCACCATCTACGGCAGCTTGGCCCTGCCCGCCGCCATCCTTGCTGTCCTGGGGGTTGTTTCGGGCCATTGACGTGAGCTGCGCGTGCAACGACGAATACTTGTACAATGCACGCAGTAGTGAGGAGCATCAACATACCCGAGCTGGCTGAGGACTTGAACGTATGGCGGAATTCGCGGGTCGAGACTTACGTCATTGTCGGGCTGTGGACGTAGAAACAGCTCTGCGATTAGGAAGGGAGTAAGTCGATGTTGGGAGTGGACGAGGCGGACAAATTCGCTGAAGCGTTCGGTCTCGAGTCTTTGGGAGATGCACTTGGTGATGAACTTGAACCAGTATTGCGCAGCGTCACGCAATGCGCCAAGGGTGTCGCTGTTTCGATTCATGGCGCGCGCGGGCTGGAAGATGGGGGCAGGGAGAGTCGAGCCAGGAAAGGAGCGAGCGAATGGAGGTCAGATGCGATCAAGCGCCATGGAGGAGAGGTTGCTGCGCGTAGCAGCGCAATCAGAAGGCGTCAATGATGAGATATGAACAGCTATGGTGCCTGAACGGAGTAGATGGTAGATGACAAGTGAACATTTGTTGCTATGTGACGAGGCAACAAGGAAGATTAAAATGTATGTTTGAAGCACGGTGACGATGATGGAAAGGACTGCGGAAAGTGATGGAACTCGAGAAGAGTCGTGTGGACCCGACGGATCAAGTATCAATCAAAGTTGGTACCAGCCAGGTACATGCGGATTAATACCGTGCGTCTTGCATGCATGCAGGTGGTTGTGGGGCAGGAGCCATGCAGATTTACATTAATTATTTAATAATTGATTAAATGACTTTTGAGCGTACATGTACGTACGTACGTACGTATGTATGTATGTATGTAATGGCGGACCGGGAGACAAGGGTTAATAGGAACAGCCGCCTTTATTGTCATTTCAGTTCTTCTCTTGGGCATGATGTCTCGTGTAGTACATGGGCAGTGGAACCCCTCTATACATGTACATAAATAGAATCTTCCACATATCCCGTCGTCACCAACCGAGCATTCGCCACTATCGCAAAGCATGCTTCAAAAAAATACATTGTATGGAACTGCCAGAAGTCGTGTTCTTATCAAACTTGACATCGCAACGAAGTTCCCTGTTCATAATGAACCGGCGCCGCCACAGATGTCGAAAGAAATCCAAGTCCGTAAGTCCAGGAAAGGGAGTGATGAATAATTACGTATTACGCTGCATGCCTTCCCAATGTGTAACAATATGCCGCCCCATCCACCTATGTACTATGTACACCCACTGCATATATGCACATGCACATGCACATGCACATGCACACGCATCCGACATGTTGGTCGCAGCAATCAATTGCATCTCCTTGGAGACGATAAGGCTTCAGGGAAGAGGTACTGATAAGGATTTCCATCCAATTAAAACATCGCCCAGAGGCTTTAATTTATTCCCAATTTATACTATAACAAAAGTGCTAACAAGCGTTGAGGTGCTGATCAAAGGCTTTGATGATCGCTCCTTACCAAGCTTGGCGGGCGAGGCCTCTGCAGCTGTGCGTGGCTCGCGATGCATCGTAATGGTCGAATTCAAGGTGTTACCATAAGTTACATGTACATACTCGAGGTCTAGCACACGAGCCAGGTGGGGGTTGTAACTTGTGGGGCACCTACCTCTGTTGTCGCAAGGCAACCATGGATATATAAAAGGGATAAGTTATGTATGCATAAATAAGGCCAGTTGGCTGCGCCTCTTTTTGCGTGCAACATCGGTGAATGAAGCCTTACTCCGCACACACACAGTGCAAGTCGAGGCACACGATATTAGACGACGACAATATGACACGAATTTTGAGGGATATTAATAGCTACCAAGCACAGCTCATGGCCGCCTCATTTCCTAGGCCCGTCTTTCCGTTTGTTCTCTTCTGTCTCTCGTCACGCGTTTTGCCTTGATTCACACACATAAAATGCCGCCTCTCCTCTTTCTCAGATGTTGAACACATCGTCAGGGCTCAGCTGCATCGTCCCGCAAACGACAACAGCCAGTTACATACAGGACAACGCTCTACACCACGCCGTCAAGTAAACTACATCAACTAGTCCCCCCCAAAAAAAAAAAAGTCACGTCTCATTTCTCCTTCATGCCACCCAGGAGAAGACAGACAGCCAAGAGCTGTTCCTGTATCCAGACCTGCACGACCGTGTTGAAACGCTTCTGAAAGAAGACGACCTCAGCCTCAAATTTCACCCCGTTGATGATGACGAAACCGCCATCGAAGACTACTCCACATGTATCATGGGTCGATTCGTATGCCACAATGCTTCATGCAGCTCCAACGGATGGTCCAGCAAGAAGATTGCGATCCGCATTCGCATGTACGCCGGTAGTAGATACAACGCAAGGGTCTATCACCAAAGATGTCAGCAATGCAATTCTTTGAGTCGCCCCAAGTTGGACGCCGAGTCTTATGCAGAGCGAGTGAGTTACCGCTTGAAAAAGTGGTCTGATGTCGACGTGAAACCACCACCCTACGACGGTAGGAAAGGCAAGCCGCACAGGTCGGAATTATGCGAGGGGTGCAAAGTCGGTGATTGCAAGGAGGGAAGGCTGGAGGTTATGATGGCTGGACTAGATCTAAGCTGATGAGTTTTTTTTTCTAATAGGATCCTGTAATACACCCCGTCACACCAAGTTCAATCTCCTCCATTCATCCACTTGCAAGCTCTTTTGGCATGATTGAATAGAGGCAGATACTCTGCTTTACTTCCACGCTCCAGACCGTAGATGAGCTCATGGGCAGATTCCGCGGCAACCACAAGGTGGGCGTGAATAGCAACGTGCGTGTGTCTGACCAACGCGGGTCACCGCCATTTCCTTCCTCGGACCAACATGCCAAATGGAAGAGAAGTTTCCTGATTCACGACTACAGCAGACAAATTTGTCACGGGTCGTCGACTTGACAGCCATGACGGCGATTACGTACCTCTTTGGCTTCAACTTACGCGTTCCACGACGTCTTGATCATAATTATCCCGCAAGTCGAGTGGCTCTGCAAACTTCCGGGGCGTCATGTATTCACTCTTGTCAGCGCCTCTTCATTCAAAAGAAGAAGAAAAAAAGTATAAGAAGGCGTGCTGCTCCCACTCGTCCATCGCCTTACTTCCCAGTTCTCGCAACAGTCTGATCAGCAACAACACACACCCACAGTGTTGACACGCCACGCCATACACCACAAGCATCAGGTTAAAGTCTCTCTTCTCTTTACCGGAGCCGCAATAAACTGCTGCAATAAAAAAAAGTCACTCTTTATGCCTTGACCAGGAAACATACCCACATATACACCAACTGTTTCCGGCACTACGAAACCGTTGGCACAAGAATGGGCTGGACTCCTCCTTCACATACGACGCTGCAGCGAGCCTCGTCAAAATCGCCACTTCGCAGATGAAGAACGAGTAATCCGCGGGTTTTACAAGCAGACGATGGTCCGGGATGTACAAATGCTCCCTATACACAGTCCCCAGGCACTACTGCATACCTGCTTCTCCAACTACAGCACGAGGCGTGCATCAATCAACTCTATCAACCTCACTTCTATACAGCCAAGGTTCAAACAGGCCATGTCATCATCCAAGGCCCTCCATCGTCTCCAGAACGTCTGCAGAATGGTGGTACAGCTAGAGATCTTGATATCAGTCACCATGTCTGCTTTCTACTATGACACGTTATTGCAGAAGAAACCAGCAAGAGACACTTAGCATCACGGCAAGAGGTCCGACAGAATCAACAGCGCCCCCGTAGATAGGGCTTCAAAACTATCCTCGCAATGCTCATATTGAGAGCCTTGCAACAACCTGGCTGGAGGAGTGTGGATGGCAGTGGCCTGGCGAACAGCTGTGTTTGCTTTGACGAGGCTCTCGTGCCAAAAGACACAGACTTCCCATCACCAATCCCAATCATCACAACCAGAGATTAGAGGCCCTCACTTGCACCACGAGAGAGACGGAAAAGGCCGCCAGAAACACACGGCTTAACCCCAGAGATGACAAGCTGGGCCCATCGTTTACTTTCCAGGTGACTGCCGCAACACTTATCCTCACTACACCGCTCGGCATCGTTATTGGCATCTTGATCTCACCAACCTACATCTACGCCGTCGGACAGTTTCCCACGCATTTCAACCCAGCCACGGTGGACACGTATTCCCATGCGCCCAGAGAGACACAATATACTCTGAAAACAAGAGCAGAACAACTCCAGCACGCAAGAGATGGCTCCTCAACTCACGCCGATCGTCCGGCCCAAGAGCGCAAACACATTGTACATGTTTCAAGCACATGCCGAAGAAGCTCCTCTGCCCGATAATCGCACAACGTACAGTGCTCCAAGATCTAATCACATTACCAACCCATTATGCATGCAAGGATACGCGGCGAAGTTCATGGTACTCTGTCTGCCTGGCGCACGCGAATTGCCAGCACAAACGCGGACTAATGGCACGGATCAGAAGTCGCGCTGAAGTGAGACAGTACTAAGCAAGATACGTGACTAATGAATAATGTGTGGGAATGGAAAATGCGTCTGGAGGCGTCTGGAGGTCGCAAAGCCTGAGTTGTTTACTACATATATACGACGATTTCAGGTCGCGGATGGCCTCAACATACGGGGAGCGAGGCGAACGAAACATGACTCACACATGGCCATTCACGCTCAAAAAAAAAAAAAAAGAAAGAAAGAAAGAAAGAAAGGGTACAGCAAAGAGATATACTTGCCGACTTTCACTATAACTCCCCTCGCAACCCCGTCAGCCATACAAACATGATAGCGGGGTAGCCTCACAGCAGAGCATCAACAGGACAACACACGACTTCCCGACCCGTTGCTGAAAGTTTCAACAACAAGCCATAGACGAACACAAAATCATGGTCTGCTACGTTGACACTTCACCGGGCCCCTTTGGCACGTCCCGACAAAACTTGGACCATGCCATGAAACAAAAACATTATTAGGGGTCTTGTCTTTACCGGGGGACTATGTAAATCGTGAACAGGGGTAGCAACGGCCAATTCGAGCACGTGCATTCCACGAAACCACTACTCGGGTGTGAGCAGTGATGAATGAGAAGATGTAGTTGATGGTCGGTCCTACAAGGAGGCGAGTGGTGAACCCAGGGTGCGGTGCAGGGCCACGATATGTTCTTGGATAAAGGGCCATGACGATGATTTGGCGGTACAAAACACCACTACGTAATGGTGAAGAAGATGGGAGACCATTGAGGGAGCCATTTGAAGGAGCAGATTTATGGGGTTTCGAATCCGGGACAGATATCATTCACTGCCGTATCAGTTTTCATGTACAGAGTTCATCTGAGGTTGGGAAGCCCAAGAGTTGCGTAGTAGGAGCTTGTTTTTGTAAAGGAAAGACGTTTAGGAAAACATGGCAGCTAGGATTTCAACCGTCAACGTCAATTGGTCAGAACCTGATTATGGTAGTTTTTCTTCCTCTTCCTTTTCTCTTGTAAAGAAAACCTGATGTCTAGGGTACCCAGCGTTGATGGTTTTTACCTGGGTACAGAACAACATCAAGTGATATTCGTGACAGCAACTAGCATCTATCTATCATCGATACGACATCGCGTCTTGAACTTCAACTTCGCCAATCATTTCAATTCGTATCTCAAATCTTACCATCTTACCCCTTTAAAGCTACGTCACTTCGGAGGGGTCCCCGGACATCAGTGAAACCAGCAGCTTAGAGTTCGTCAAGCTAAATGTGACATCACCGATAGAAGAATGTACTCCGTACCGCGTACAGGCATCGCGGCTGCACGCAACGGAACGACAACTTGACAATCATGATCCTTGCGAAAAAAAAACCCCGTGTTCCGAGACAAGATGACGGACGATTTAAATAATAGCGCGGGGCACGCAAAATTTCGCTTCGGAGTTTTCAGATAATAGGCAGGATCTAACCAAATCCGGAAAGGTTGCTCTTTGACCAAGATGTTAAAGGACATGGATTCATGCCAATGAAGAGGATTCTCCATGAATCATGAATGCAAAGACTTGATAATCGGGCGTGCCTGGGATGTGGTAGCCGTCGGAAAATTCGTTATGAGAAAGAGCCTGTTAATATAGCACGGGCGCTGTATTTATCAATCACCGCCATCTTTATCATTTGGATGTTCATCGTTGCAACTGGCTGGGTATCGCCAGTATCCCGATGTTCCATCATACTCAGGTGTATTGGCCACAGCCAATGAGGAGAAAAAGAAAATGAATAAAATTCAATAACTTACCAGACTTAAAAACATTAGAGGTCCTTCCCCTATATCTTAGTGAAGAGCGAGATTTCTAGATTTCAGTCAGACCCTTCTTATTTGAAAACTCCTCAGCGAAATGTTGCGTGCGCGATAAACATGTATATTTTTCGTTTGTCCTTGCCTGCTTGCGCAATCATGTCAAGTCAGCCGCGGTTCTTTGTCAAAGTCAGGTAGGTATTGTCACAGCATGGAAATGGATTTCGAAATGATCTGTAAAAACAGGGGTTGGTATACCACCCTGCGTCAAGAATAGAACTTCTCTCTTGGAAAGGAGCGGGCCTTGTCTGGGATCTGGAATGCAAAACAACACAAACACAAGGCGGGAGCACGTGTTGGTTTTGGGGGGGCTACTATGGAGGGTGAGACCAGGCGGCTCCTCGTCCCTTGTAACTCGTTGGCGTGATGAACAAATAAATGAAGTTGTGGCCCGTTCGCATCTAGCGTGAGATCTCGAGGTCGCTTGGCAAATCTCTTGATCTCGGGGTTTTCTTTGGTTACTGACTGAAATAGTTGTGGGGACGGTTCGACAGACGTACATGTACATAAATCATGATGATTTGTGCTATAGAACAGAGTAGCAGAGTACATAGTAGTCCCTAGTCCGGCTGGTTTCCCGGGCTCTTGGTGATGATACTCCTGGGCCGAGCAACAAGTTCTTGCCACTGGAGCAAGGTGAGAAATCTCGGGCCTAATGATAAAACATCGTGCATGTACATAATGAATGTGAATGCGAGGCTACGTAATGAGGCTCTGACACGACTGCACCCCGTCAACCATATGTACATGTACATGTATGTGTTACATGTACTGCGGGGTCCCATGACGCTGCCGTCCCTTTCTTCATTTGCCACCTAGCCACCTGGTGCTTCGTCATGCCCGCAAATCGGTGGCACGAAAGACGAAAGACGGATGGTGCTTTTGTTGTTGACGTGACTGAACAGTGAAGAGCATCGAGCGTCATGCGTCTTGAACGGAAGGCTGCGTATAACATACACATGTACATACATTTTAGGTAACCTTGTTTTGGGCCATGATCCACCCTTTCCCGTGCCAGTGACATCACAGGCAGATGGGGGTGGAGAATATTTGCTCATTGGATGATCATGGTGGGTCCGCCATTGACGCGATGAAGTGCGTCTCCGTCCGCCCGTCCCCGTCCCCATCCCCGTCCCCGTCTCTGTCCTCCACTGACCTCACTCACCGTTTCGGCGAAACGCACTCCACAAATGATCCCAGTTTTCCGCCACGGAGCTATTACCTTTGCCTCACTTTCCTGTTGATGGTTGACAACTGTCTGTCTAATCTCACTGGTTGCCACCGCGATGGTGCTGACGCTGGTGCAGGTGGTGCAGGTGGTGCAGGTGGTGCAGGTGGTGCAGGGACAGGGTGCAAAAATCTGAAACGGAAGAGCTGGCGAAAAACTTCGAATTGTAATCCGTACGGGAGTGTCTGTCGCCCTCATTCAGCCGCCTCCACATGTCTCCGCTCGTCAAAGAGACTATCCGGTTCTGGAAATGAAGGGTTTGACTGGCATGCTGCGTATCGTATGGGGAATTGGTACTAAGATCCGCGAATAACCCTCATTTCCATGGATATCGCCGCCAAATGCCATGATGTGCGATGAGCCAACTATTCCTGACAGGATTTAGCGCACATGTCGGCGTCCGTCTGGCAAGAAAACCCCGCTGACACATAAGCTTTTTTTTTTTCAGTGTATGTGGCCATGTAGCCAATGATCTTATGGCAGATGTTCCCTGGTCCCTGGGGTGGTCCCTTGTAGTTTGTGAGGGAAATGCACCCTGACAGTGATGAAGCTGGCTGTTTCAATATGTACCTTTCAGTCCCCAAGGGAGAGTCACTGAGTGTCAGGGACCGAGAGAGTATTTGCGACGAGGTGCTGCACACTGACACCATTGCTCCCGGGCAATACGCGGCGTGCAAAGAATACGCACACCCTCTTCGACAGATGGGGACGCAGAATTTATCTGGAGTCGTGACACAGCATGACTTCATTGTCTGCTTATTGTATTTGTTAGGCAGGGGTCCTAATTGTGTAGTATTGCTTGCCCGTTCTTTTCGTCGACGCCTCCGCATCACCGAATGTTCACCCAATGACGAGCTCAAATGTGAAGCAAAACATCCCAATCCATTCAAACCAAACCCAGTTCGCGAAAGCTTACATAGCTCTGGTGACGAGGACCCTGTGCTTTGCAATGCGAACGGCAACCAGGCACGCGAGCGTCATTGTCGATCAAATGAGTCAAGTCGTCGGGGCGATGCGCGTCCTGCCTTCAGAAGTGGTGAGGATTTGCAATACTAGAAGAATTCACTGGAGAATAGCTAGCGCATGCTGGTACCTGCTTCTTGGCGTGGGATTTCTTTTTGCGGAGGCAAAGACGTTTGCCGTCATTGTCCCCATCATCGCCCGTACGGAGTGGGTTTTATGGCATCATGGTTCACAGCGAGGGTCGCACACCCGCGCCGCCACTGATGGAGCGCCGCACTTGTCGACCTGTCCAGTTCAGCCAAAGCTGTCGTTGTTGTCGTTAATGGGATGGCGAAGAGGCGGATGGATCCAGCCGATTCACAGACAATCCATCACAACCTTCTTGTCAAGAAGGCTTTGTGGGTGGTGTCAGTGGGCGTGTTGTGTGTCCGGCGAGCCACCTCGTGGTCCGTCACTACATACATACATGTAGTTAGGGGTATCACATTTGTGACCACGATCAGCTTTTTTTTTTTTTGCTTCAACCACAACAGGAAATAGGATGGCTTTCGCTTGGATTTGACAAGCGTGCGGCGGCATTAGTGATTTTTCTTCCTCTTCTTTTTTTTTTTTGGGGGGTTCTTACGATGTCAGTGGCTCCTTCCACTGCCCCCAACCTTTGCGACCCCTGCTGCTCTTGCTCCTGCTCCCGCTCCCGGGGTGTCCTGCAAAAAAGCCTGGTCCACTCGGCCGCAGGTGCTGCAGGTGCTGATGGGCTGATGGACCGACACGGGGTCAAGGGGTGTTGCGACGCCACCCGAATCTACACACCCCCACCCACGAGCCAGCACTGGATCCCCCTCTGGCGACCCCACCCCATTTCGAGTCTGGGCCTTAATAAAGACGGGGCCACGGATCCACCACCCACCCAGACCCGAGCGGTCCCTTTCCTGATTTTATAAAGACCCTGAAAATCCACCCTCTCTCATTTTCCATTCATTCATTCATTCATCCATCCACTTCCTCATCAGCCAGCGCGCAGGCATTCTACCTACTACTTCGTAAAATATCAAACTCTCCCCGTCCTACTACTCCGCACAGTCTCGTCCTCAAAAAGTCCATCAAACTCACCACAACTACCACTCCGTCTCTACAAATATGCCTACCGCCCAAGACTCATACACTATTGCCTTGCCCGTCTCGCCGCCTCCTCCACGAAGCTTGACAAGCTACTCTCAATTCATGCACGACCACACTAAGCGACAGATGGAGGCCAATGGCTCTTCGCCCACACGCGCAAGTACAAGCAGCAACTCCTCGACGAGCAGTTCTTTGACCAACGGCAACATGTCGCGCGATTATTAGTCATGAAACGGCGTTGGCTGTTACGTCAACATTCTACATTTCCATTGCCAACGCACGTCAAGCTGATTATCAATCTGCTGCGACATACGTTGGCGACTCTAGATGAGTCTATCAACCACGACATATCACACACGGCGGCGTTTTGACAGGATGAACACAATGTTCAGTTTGATCAATTATGGGTAGCGAATACGGAAACAAGGGAGTTTGTCTGCACACTATTAAGGAGTGACATATTGGGACTAAATGACGGCGCATGGATGGTATATGAATATAAATTTTCAGTTACACCACGACATGTTGATAAAAAGGGAACACGTGATAAAAATATAATCATCTCTGTTGTTCTTACCACGCATCCGGACGCTTAACATCATCCACTTATTTAAGGACTAGTTACACTAGTGACTTCTTTTGATGCCCAATAACGCTGAATGATCCTTCTTCTTCTTCGCCACCCGTTTAAATGAAGGTACTGATGGTAGTGGAGGATCTTGGAAGCCAGTGGGCATTGACTCTGCCGAGGCCTCAGATGTGTCGTTACTGAAACCACACACTCCTGTATCGACTGCCACTTCTTCCACGTTCGCCTTTGCCTCAGCAAAGGCCCTCTTAGCAGCCTCCTCATCTTCCCGCTCCTGTCTGGCACGCTCCTCGTCCTCGGCTCGTACGATGGTATCGGCATAGTCCATTCCATCCTTCTCCGACCGATGTATCCTGGCATTGCGCTGTCGAATCTCATCGAGCATGTCCGCCGCAGCCATCTCGCGTCTGGCATCAGCATTCTTGGCTTCCAAATCTGCCATGGCATTCTTCTCTTCTTCTCCCGCCGCCTCAGCTTCTTCTCGCTCCAGGCGATCGAGCCGTTCGTCAACGGACTCTTCTTCTGCCACTCGATTTCTCCACGGCTCCATGTTTCGTATGGCTCCCTTTACCATGGCGTAGTCGTTGTTTTTGGATCCGTCCGCAATATAATCTCGGCACTGCAGCGCGTGCATTTGATATGGAGCTGGAAAATCTGAATGTTCAAGTATTTTTGCTCCATGTTTGTTTCCTTCTGCGAGTTGAACTTTCGGCCCTTGTATATGAACTCTCCGCACGTGGTGCACTTCATGCTGAATGGCGCCATGATTCGCACGGACTGAAAGCGTGGTCCGCTATTCTTTGATTTGTTGCCGCGCTGGCGGGAGATGGCTCGAGGGTCGAAGTCGGGGGATACCATTTCTGCGAAGAACGGTTAGCGAGAGATCCTGGCTATACTGACTTTAAGAGCATGCGAGCGAATCGTACCTGAAGAACTTTACGTTCAGACATGGTGGGCTAGTTATGGTTGTTTTGTTTTGTTTTGTTGTCTTGTCTGTTTCTCGCGCGCGCGGTGCAGCTATCGCCGTGCGCGTTTGTTGGTGGCGCGAAGGGGGAGTAAATAGACGACAAAGTTTTATGTAGATGTGCGAAGCAGCTAGAAACCAACTGAGCTGTTGAAAACGTCAAAGGGAAGTGAATGAAGCAACATGCGAGATGGAAGTGACAGCAGCCCGGAGTGAGAGCGGCGCTAGTGTTTTGCATCAAACGGGGCGAGTGATAAGATAAGCCCCACGTTCGGCATGCAAGGCTACCCGCGGAGTACCTGAAGCATGTCAAGCATCTTCGGCCCTTTCAACTCTTCAACACCAACTCCCACCACCAACTCCCACCACCACCAAATTCTCTCGTGTCGCAATATACACCCGTCGCCAACATGCCCAAGGCAGAAGTTGGCTCGACCAAGCATCTCGCCAACAAGCTCAAAAGTAAAGGCCTCCAGCGCCTCCGGTGGTTCTGCCAAGTCTGCGAAAAACAATGTCGTGACGCCAATGGATTCAAAATGCACACGCAGTCGGAGAGCCACGTCCGACAAATGCTCGTCGTGGGCGAGGATCCCAAGAAATTCATCAACCAATATAGCGACGATTTTCTAAAAGACTTCCTGCAGCTACTGAAGACGGGACACGGCGAAAAGCAAGTACAGATCAACCATTTCTACCAAGAGTACATATCCAACAAGGAGCACATCCACATGAACGCGACCAAGTGGCCCTCGTTGACCGAGTTTGCCAAATATCTCGGCAAGGAAGGTCTCTGCCGCGTCGAAGAAACAGACAAGGGGATTCACATCTCGTGGATCGACAACTCGCCAGAGGCTTTGAAGCGCCAGGAAGCACTCCGGCGCAAGGAGGCGCAGGATCAAGGTGACGAGCAGCTTGAGCAGCGCATGATTCAGGAGCAGATTCGGCGGGCACAAGCGAATGCGAGCACGCGCGGAGACAGGGGAGACAACGACGAGGAACGGGAGCTGAAGAGGCAAGACGGCGGGAAGATTACATTGTCGTTTGGGTCGAAACCCAAGGCCGTTGCCAAAACTATATCGGACTCTGCTGGAGAAGCCAAGGAGTCGCCGTCATTAGACCCTTTAGCGTCGGCTGATACTATTCAAACAGAGGAAAGAGCACTCCAGAACCGAAATCAGCTGGTGTCGGCGGCGTGTCGATGAAGCTCGGAGGCAAACCGCAGACGAAGAATGTATTTTCTCAGGCAAAAAGAACGCGCTGGCCGGCGGGTCCAAGAAGACGGGCAAAATAGAGCAACCGAGGAAGATGACTGAAGCGGAGAGAATCATGCGCGAGGAGATGGTTAGAAAGAGGTCGCGCGAGACAGCGGGCTTCGGGTTCAACATACCATCGGGCAAGAAACAGCGAAGCAGCTGAAACGGAGTTGTGCATGTACATTTGGGACGCGGACGTTTTGTTGAGCAGAAACACAAGGCGCACATGCTCTATTATGGTTAATATTCCCAAGATATCATGAATCATGACTGTTTACCATGCCAGCCATTCTTTTTTTTTCGTCTTATATACCAATCCCAACGCCATATTCACCCAAGTCCTCAAAACCAAACAAAAGAAAGAAAGAAAAGAAAGACCTTCAAGTTCCGGGTTCCCAGCCAGCTCAGATGCCCACGAGTCTAGTTGTCCGCCTCCGTCTCGGTACCATCTCTCCTATCAAGACAATTAGCACACCACTCCGTCATCAATCGCAAATGCCAACCTCGACCCCCTCCCCCAAAGCATCACCTACGGGATATACTGTATCCTATACTCCTCCTCCAGCGTAGACCGAATCTCATCCGGCAGCTGCCCTGACACTTTAATCGCATACACCCCGCCACATAGCCATCCAAGCGCTGCCACTTGGCAACCCACGATTTCGCAGGGTTCGCCAGCGTCATCAGCCCCTCGAAGACTTGCGACGTGCAGCTCTCGATCTGGTCCTGCGAGCCGGCGAGGTGCAAGAATTCTTCGCAGTTGGGACATCCTTCCTCGCGGAAGCGCTAGAGCATCAGGAGCGGGCCACGTTAGAAACTTGTTTTCATCTTTGTCGCAACTCAGGCGAGCTCGAATCCCGCGAGTTTTCGGTATAGCATTGCGAGCGGAGGGAGGAGGGGAGGGGGTTGTTGCTGACGGGGGTGTGTTTCGTACCGAAAAGGTCATTACGATGGAGCACACCATGCAGGCGCGCAGGTAGCGCTGCTGGCCGGGCGTGACAAAGTTGGACATGATAATTTTTTTTTTTTTTTTTTTTTTGCGAATCGTGCGAGCGGAGGAAATAATAGGCGGGCGCAAGTTGACGAGAAGAAGCGTGGGTTGGCGGCATTGTGGTCAGGTCACTACTGGTCTGGAAGCTCAGCTGGGGTGGATGGATCGTGTTATGCTTATATCCGATATGTATTGATCACTCCGACATGGCTTGGGAAAAAAAGCTTAACTTGACGGGAACTTGTTATACTTTCATAAGTTTCTAAACTGCGCATTTCAAGGCCATTGTAAGGAAAGACAGGAAGAGATGGGGAAGAACAAGGGCGGAAGTACTTCATAATGTCTTCAGATTCACAAACTAGAACCAAAATCCCCTCGTCCAAACGGGGCCAAGAGACGGCTCACACACTATTCACCAGCACCATCACAGAGCAGCCCTTCGCATACGCACATTTGGAACTCGATACCGACGGTCCTCAAGACATCAAGTTGGACAACCTCATGGTCAAATCCTACTTCACTGCTGCGTTGAGACAATTTCTCGGCCTCACGGGGCAAGCCATCCCCATTGATATTCTCAAAGCACAAGACTCGACATGCTGGGTGAGATTGCCCCGAGAAGATCTAACTTCGTTCGCGGCAGCAATTACTGCGTATAGGGGAGCAGCGATGGCGATACGCAGTATATACTACGCATGAAAGCGTCTTCGAATTGGCTTGGCCTTTTGGTGAGCCAGGTTGGACAGCAAGCGCTATTTCAGAGGTGAGAGCCAAGTACGCCGACATTCACGGCAACAACAAAAAGAAAGAGAGGGAGAATGACGAAAGTACTCTTTATAGATCTTGACGGGTATCTATGTACTTTGATATCTCTCTTCTTTTCCAACGCACCACCCGATGCCAGAACCGAAAGATTGAGAAAGCATAAAGGTATCACCAAGGAATGCCGCCTTTTTCCTGACTCCGGATCCAATGCTCTCTCCTGATGCTTCTTCTCCTTCCTTTTTTTTTTGTTGTTGGGGGTCTGTGGCTGCTTTTGGACCTATAAAATAGCTCTGTACTTGTTCATGATTGTTGGGGTTTTACATCAGAGATGACATGAGAGAACTTTGGGCATATGCCTAGCAAGGAGTCAGCAAAGAAGAGATATGCAACTGGTGAGAGGTGCTGCAGTCGGGGCCTTACCATTGGCCTAATATTCGGATGCGGTACAGCATCGAATTGCTCGTATCGAAGCTTGTAATCCGACTTGACGTTGATATAGGCACCTCTGTTTTCTGTCGAGTCGCAGTACTTGGGTGCGGAGAAGACTAGCAAATTCGTGTTAGAAACAAGAGGGGGCAGGGCAATACGGAGAGGCTCCAGGAGCAGGTTGATACATACCAGTGATGCATCTTCCATCGTGCTGGACTTCGTAACCGTCCATGCGAACCTCATGACTTCGAATCACTGCTTCGAGGCCGTTGTTCTCGCAGAACCTCTTGGTGATGTCGGGCCCGAATTGCATTCCGACGCCTCGTTTGCTGGGACCTCGACCAGGTTCGTCTTGCGGATCAGTCCACAGCATCTCCATCATGAGGCCGGCCTGGCCGGGTTGTCTTTGGTTGTGTCGGTTGAGCTTTCGAATATCGTTCAGTGTTACGCTATCATCAGAGAACAGACCGCCGTGGAGGACCAGATATTTCTTGCCCACCAATGTGGCCAGTGGGAGAGCAGAGAAACTCTCTGAGAAGAGCTTGAAGACTCTATCCAAATAGGTTAGTGTCCGTCCTTGATGAATACAGGTTACGAATCAAACTCGTGGTCACGCAGAACGCACCTTTCATTGTACTTGGCCTTGCATTCTCCCTCGAATCCGTAAACGCGATTCATGTCATCGGTCTCGTGATTGCCGCGATTGAGGAAGAAACCACTTGGTCGTAGCCATTTAAAGGCATACAACAGCAGGGCAATTTCAGTGGACCATGAGCCTCTGTCGACAAAGTCGCCATTGAACAAGTACCAGTGCTTGTCATTGGGCGATCCATTGCGGCGGAATAACTCCATTAGATCGAAGTATTGACCTTGAAGCCGTTGTGTCAGCACCTTGTGTGGCAATTCACGGGAATTCCCAAGAAGGAAAAAAAGAATACCAAATACGAACCATGGGTATCGCCACAGATTGTGAGCTCAACATCGTCGGGGATATGCATCTCCACCATGGTAGCCTCGTCGTAGACAACCTTCTTGACTGCCAAAATAATTTGGTAGACGTACTTCCGGTGAATCTTCTTGCCGTTCTTGAACCGTTCAATCATGTCGTCGATGAATTCTTGTGTCATTTCGTTTCCAAGTTGGACGCCATCGTAGTCTTCTTCAACAACCATAGAGTCGAGATCGAGGCCCTCAGCCGCCGAGGGTTCGTCGCCAACCTCGATAGCAGCAAAGAAGGCCATTTGGCGCACGATCTTCTTGCATTCCTCCAGCTTGAGCCTTGCATCTTTGTTGTTGGTATCTAGTCGGACACATTCTTTAAAGTCATCGATTGCTTCCTTGGGCCGGAGGATGGCGGTTCGGGCAAGACCACGTCGGTAAAAAGCCTGAGGAAGGGAACCATGGTAAGCTCAAGTCTTGCGGTGGCTGATTGAGAGTAAGCTTAAAGTGGTACCAACCTTGACCATGGTGGGATTCAGCTCCAGCGCCTTTCCGGCATCTCGGATAGCATATCCGTATGCTTCGGTTTTGATGTAAGCCTGCAATTGTTCAAAACAGTGGTAGAAAACGTCAGTGACACGACCATGAGAGCAAATCGCACATCGCACATCGCAGACCACAGCAGACTTTGTATACGCACTTGGGCACGATTGGTGTAAAGGTGGGTTCTTTGTCATTCAATTCGATGGCCGCTGAGTAGAAATCGACAGCGGCAAGATAGTCGCCTGAGGCGAAGGCCTTGTTGCCCTTGTTTTTGAGATCAACAGCTTCTTGGGACATGGTGGTGACGGAAGGCCGAGCGCGGAGGGCGGGGGGGTTGACGGATGAGAGGCGAACCAATCGAAGCTATGACGGTGCCGCTGCAGCAAGCAAAGGCAAGACAAAAACGGGGTGTTGAGTGCAGACGAAAAAAGTGGCATATAAAGATTTATCAAGTCTATCAGACTTGAAAGAAATGCGGGAGGCGACAGGAACGACTGTCAGCGGCGAGCCAACTGGCAAGGGAAAAAATAGCGGCGTCTTATTACGTCTTGCGTCTTAGTAGGTGAGTGAATGAATGAATGGACGAGGACGTCGAGTGGGTGGCCCTTTGGGTGGGCTTTTTGGCTGGGTCATGTCTACATGCAGCCAACCACAGGCTGACTGGATTTACTGGATTAACTGGGGCAGCTGGCGTCCGCATTAGTTACACCACTTACGGTCACACGGTGCATTATATGGTGCATTACGGTGCATTACGGTGCCTCCAAATAATCACAAAAGTGTCAACTTGGGTCTGGTGGCCTTTTGGTGTTGTCACTGCTTCGTACTGTGTACGGAGTACGGGACCGCGCATGCGTGTACCCGTGCCTTGGATATTATGCGAGCCGAGCATGTTCATGATTCTTCACGAGTCATAGACTAGCATGGAGAAACCTCTAACCGTCAAATTGGGGAAATCGACTGTTACACTCTTCTTTGTAATAAGCCGCTGGTTGTTGCATCTTTGTCCGTGAAGAAGTAATCGACTCTAGCAGGTTCCTTTGTCCCAGGCAGTGACAAACTTTCTGCAAGTTCAAGAGCTCGGAGGAACTGTTCCATCTGGGGCTCATAAAGAGCTCGAAAGTCTTCCAGAGAACCGCTATTAAGCCATACTTCCGGGCCAGATAGCAGTAGCCACTATAGAGTGTCGTAGATGAATTGTGCTGGCATGGAATCAGTACATGTAAATTCCAAGTCAAGCACCGCCGTTATCGGATGGGGTCTCCGATTCGCGATTACATAATCCAACAAACTAAGTCTGTTTGAGTTATCAGTAAAGTGGATCTTCCAATCACGTGGCCTAGAAAAGCGTCCACTTGACCCAAAAGCTCCCATATTATTTTGTTTATTTATTAAGGTTTCTAAAATTGGAAAATAATCAGATTATTCTCAATTTTATTTTCAAATTAGAGTTATATACGTACTCGTTGTGGTATAGGCAATGCTGCCGGCATCTGCAAGGTAAAAACCTTGACAACAAGCTCACACTACAAAAGAAAAGTCTTGGAATTCTTTGAAATGCCATCAATTATGCCTCTTTCATAACACCTCTGCAAAGTCGTCATCCATCTCACTGCCATCGCTTCAACTCCAACCATATGAAAAATACCCCAAAATGATGACAAACACAAGCACAAACACGCGCATCGCGTTACCATCAACCAGCAAGGCTTCCTCGGCCTTGGTGAGGAAAAGGACAGATACAGAGTTGATGCCGGCACCGCCCCGGGTGAAGAAGATCAAACGCCCCAAGAAGGTCCTGGATGAAGATTCCTACACCGAGGCCCTGTCCCAAATCATCGCCAGAGACTTCTTTCCTGGCCTCTTGGAGACCGAAATTCAGCAAGAATATTTAGATGCACTCGAATCCAAAGATACGGCCTGGATCTCAAGTGCCGGCCGCCGACTCCAGCATGTCATGACTCCAGGAAGACATGTCAGGCCATCATCAGCTAAATCAACGATTGATGGGGACGCACACCAACCACTTTTGTGGGAGATACGCCTGCTTCATCTGTTGCACCCACCGTGGTCACCAACAACCCTCGACTCAACACCAACATGAGTCTATCAAAATTCCAAGCAACTTATACAAGTGAAGACAACGAGAGCTTCTACAAATTGGTGGACAAACAAAACCAGAAAAGGCCGACAAATATGACTGGCTGTGGCGTGGGAACAAGCTTCCGTCCAAGCAAACGATCAAACAGAAGGAAGTGTCCGAGAAACTGGCTCTTACTCGGAGCCTTGTTGACGATGGATTCGAACGCAAAAGACTAGCTATCAAGGATCGCGACGACCGACCAGCAAGGCCAGATTCTTGGAACGCTGCACCCTATAATGGTCTCATGTTTGAGCCCGAGGGCCTCGAGGATGGCGTTGTCACCGTCGCCCAACGAGCCGAGGAGGCTTCCAGGATGGCTCCCAGATCGATAGAGTACGCCAACACCAGGATGCCTCAGCCACACGTGCCACAGCGCCCCCTCTCCCACCATGTCATCTGTGAGATGTGCCGTCGCCGGCAAACCTCGCCCTCACGACCAATATTCTAGTGTTGTAGGAGGAGGCGAGACCCCAAAAGTAAATGGGTACTCCTTTGTCGACGACGAAGATGATGAGATCGGGACCGAGAAGACCCTCCGACTCTAAATTTGGGCCCTGGTGACGCACACAATCCCTTCAAGTTGCAAGACCAACGCAAACGGGAGCTACTACATGAGCGAATGGTGGATCGCATCTCGAAGTCCAACAAGAAATTCGCAAGACATGGTCTCACTGGAAAAGACACGAATCCACAGGTCCCTAGATTTCCTAGCAGTCCTAAAGTATCCGGCGACCTGACTCCTGCAGCTCAAAGACTCTGGAACAAAATGGCAACTCCAAAAACAAGACACCAGGAAGTTCTTTCGGACAGCCTACCCCGATGAGAGCCAGAGGCTCGCTATTACGGATCGCCACCAGGCCGAGTTCAGAAAAGAACTAGATGTTGGGTCCTCAGTTGAGCAAGGCCTATCGCCTCTCTTGGATTCTCTTATCAGCAATTCTACATATAACACACTCACACTCGAATTCGAACTCTACATATACCACGTTCACGGAGGAATGGAATAAATTCGTATCATCATAACTTCACGGCGTTTCTCTATGGGGACAAGGACCGCATTGCATCATGTTAACGACATGCCGTCCATCTATCTGATTGCAGCATTTGGGCATTTGGGTGCCAGCATTTGGGAGGAGTTTGCAATGATATCAAAGCATGTTACACTGAGCTCAAGACTCTTGTTCGTTTAAATGCTCGCACAAAGGATAAATCAAGCGCCTGAATTCAACCAATATATTTTTTCCAATTACTGCTGCGACGTAATGTGGTGCGCTCATGCATGTGTCTTATGGAGTGCGTGGTGAATGTGCCTGTCATTGACCCGCTTACTAATAGCTGCATACTTTGCACGTCAACGTTGATGAAGTCACCACGACGGGCAAATTAAAAAAAAAAATCCCTTCTTTACCCGCCCGCCCTGTTCGAAGCTCCGTTGTCCTACGCTCCCCAGCTTTCCCGCCTACCACACAGCTCGCTACAGCTCTCGTACCGATGCGCCTCGGTCGATAGAGGCCTCCAACAAGTCCTCATGGGGTTTGTCGACTTGGCCATTGATGTTGCAGCGCTGCTTGGCGCCTCACGGTCCGTCGCCGCCAAGCACATCGCCCTCAGGGCTCGGCAGCTGAACGCATACAGCAAATCGTCGGTCGTGACAGCGAAATGGCGAGGAGACAATAGAACTACGGTGGCCTATGCGGAGGGTAGCAGCGGAAAGGGCGTCCGACGAACAGAAAACCCGACAGACAATGGCTTGACAGATACCGACACCGGTGCCTTCGTATCAAAGCATGCAGAAGGAGCATCTACCACTCCTTCTTCGCCGGCGCCGCCATTGCCACCGCAACCCATCCTTGCACAGCATGAGACCGCAGAGAACAGGCCCAAAGAAACTTCTGCAAATACTGCGTTTGTCCAAGCATATAGACAGAGGCAAGAAACTCTCAGGGCCGCTACAGAGCAACGAAACGTTCCGGATGACGTCGACGTGAACATTTTCCATACCACTCATGGTTCGACGATATTGAGTTCGCTACGAAAGAAGGACGGTGCTGCTGCGAAAACCCGTAACGAGCCTGGTGCTCCTGCAAAGGATCATCCTCTGCGATACTGGCCGAATCTCGCGCCTGCACCGCCAAAAGTGGAAGCCACAGAGTCTGGAGAATCTCATCCAGCGCAAGGCCCTGCTGCTACTTCGAGTACGTCCACAACGGCCGAGTCTCTCGATCCTGTGCAACCGGTGACATCTAGTACTCCTGATCCAAAGCCTCAGTCAACGAAGATAGACGAAGATGTGGCCGAGTTAGCCAAAGACCTTGCTGGCGCCGAAACAACGCCCACCACGCCGGCACACTCGCTGCGAGAATCCGCGGTCCCAGCATCACGGTTCAGCCGCCTCTGGAACTATGGCGGCCTCGCAGCCGGCATGCTAGGTGGTGCCATGACGGAGAGCGTGAGCCGAGCATTTGGAGGCGGCGGCCAAGGCTCCGTTCTACTCAGCGGCAAGAACATGGAGCGAATGGTGGCCAAACTGTCACGGATGCGCGGCGCGGCGCTCAAGCTCGGCCAAATGATGAGCTTCCAGGACTCCAAGATGCTCCCGGCTCCGATTCAAGAGGTTTTGCAGCGTGTCCAGGACAGAGCAGACTACATGCCCGCCTGGCAAAGAGACAAGGTTCTCGTGAGCAACCTGGGCCAAGACTGGCGCCATCATTTCGGCGACTTTGAGGAGACGCCCATCGCAGCCGCATCCATCGGACAAGTCCACAAAGCCACTCTCAAGTCCAACGGCAAAGGGTCGCCGTCAAGATCCAATTCCCCGGCGTCGCCGACTCCATCAACTCAGACCTGGACAATTTGGGAATCCTCCTCAACGCCACGAAACTACTCCCCAAGGGCCTCTACCTCAACAAGACCATCGACAACGCCCGGCTAGAACTCGGCTGGGAATGCGACTACGAGCGCGAGGCACAATGCGCGCTCCGGTACAGAGAACTCCTCAAGGGGGAACAAGATGTGTTTCTAGCCCCCGACGTGCACCTCGAGGCCAGTGGGAAACAGGTCCTCACCATGGACTTCATGGACGGCGAAGGCGTTACGCGCGTCAAGTCCTTCACCCAAGAGCAGCGCGACTGGATCGGCACCCAGATCATGCGCCTGTGCTTGCGAGAAATCACCGAGTTCAAATTCATGCAGACGGATCCCAACTGGACGAATTTCCTGTACAATGCGCAGCTCAACAAGCTGGTGTTGTTGGACTTTGGAGCCTCGAGGGAGTATCCCGAGGATTTCGTACGGCAGTACGTCCAACTGCTAGATGCGGCGTCTCGCTCAGACCGCGCCACAGTCAAGCACTTGTCCGAAAACCTGGGATACCTGACCGGACACGAGAGCAGGACTATGCTCGAAGCCCACACGCAATCCGTGCTCACGCTCGCAGAGCCCTTTATGAACTCTGCGCCCGACGTGTATGATTTCAAGGACCAGACCATCACGGAGAGAGTCAAGGCTCTCATCCCCGTCATGTTAAGAGAGAGGCTGGCGCCTCCACCGGAAGAAACGTACAGTTTGCATCGGAAGCTGAGCGGTGCGTTCTTGCTATGCGCGCGATTGGGGAGTAAAGTCGCCTGCAAGGACATGTTCAAAGAGAGCGTCAAGAGGTCGGGCTACGTGTAGTATATATATATATATATATTCCATGCCTGTAAACAAACAAAACCATGCACAATAGCAGGGAAAATGTGTAAAAACACCACCCCCATGGAACTGGCCGCCAATACAACAAGCATGTACATCCTACTTTCTTCTTTCCCGTCCACGTATTATATACAAGTCATCTCATCACAAGGGTATCTATATTCGCACAAACAAAAAGCCTACCTCCTCCTCACTAACCCCCCAGCTCCTTCTTCTCCTTGCCAACAACCTTCCTCCTCTTCCTCTCAATCGCCCTATCCACCTGCCCCTTAGTCATCTTTCCGTACCGATTCGTCAACAACTGCTTCTTCTGCTCACTCCTCTTGAGATAAAACGGCGTTTTGCCCAGAGCAACAAGCTCCTTCTCCTTCCGCCTATGCTCCGCCAGCAAATTCTCCTCGTCGTCCTTCTTCTTCTGCGCCTTCTTCCTCGACTCCATCGACATGAGCTGCCTCTTCAGCCTCTCCTTGTGGAGCGGATCCTTGGTCTTTTTGATTTCGGCCCGCAGCTCGGCCATTTCGGTCTCGCGGTACTCGTCCAGGAAGGCGTAGGCCCTGCGGGCCCTGCCCTCGTCTACTTTGCCGACGAGCGGGTCGAAGCGAGGGTCGCGGGCTTTGCGGCGCGCGTCGGGGATGATCTCGCGCATGCGCGTGACGGGCCGTTTGGAGGTTTGCTCCTGGGGTGCGTGTTTGGAGGAGCGCTTGGCGGGGGGCTTGGAGGACTTGGCGGGGGCAGGGTGAGGAGGCGTCTTGGTCGGTTGGGGGGGTTGGATTTGGATTTGGATTCGTGCCGGGAGCGGGGGAGGGGAGGGATGCTTGGGCGCGGGCGAGGGCTCCGAAGGAGAGGGAGGAGAGGTCGACTTTTGGGTGGGGGTGCTTTCGGATGAGGAGGACTGTGTTTTTCGTGGTTGGTTAGATTTGAGATGATTCGAAGGGGGTTGTTGTTCGAGGAGAGAACTTGCCGCTGATGAATCATGGTCGGAATCTTCTTGGCTGTCGTCTTCGGGATCGCTCTCGGCATAGTCGATGCGCTCCTCCTCTACTGGGCCGTCGTCATCCGAGTCTGATGGCTCCGGGCGGGCTCTGGCTCCCATTTGTCTTCCCGTCGGGGTCGCACTCGGCGCTCTAGGTCGCTGGAGGGCACCTTTCGTTTTGGCGGCATTGTGCTTGGTGATTTTGTGGGTTCTGATTTGTGTGAGAGGAGGAGGGCGCTGTGTGGTCTGTTGTGGCCTTGCCGCCTTGGTTTGGTCATGGAAAAGTCGAGATGCAGTTTGGCCAGCTAGAGTGGCCTTTTTCTTTTTTTTTTTTTTTCTTGAGGGTGGGATGATGCTTGCTTATCGATTATCGATAACAGGGGACCACCAGCTCAATCTCGTCCAGGGTGGGTTGGCTGGCATATGAGATTATTTTTAGATTTCCATTCATTGTTTGCAGATGGCCAAGCATGTCTAAAGTAGAAAGGAAGGAGACAGGACTTGTTGAATGTTCTCATGTTTCATTCAGTCAACGTGTGACTGTTATTCATTTACTCTCCGAGCGTGCAAAACCAGCATGACAAGTTACAACTCATCCAAACAGGGATCCCAGACTTTCCACTCACTGCAGGGAGAGGACTTAACTTAGTTGCCGACTCGTGATGGATTTCAGTTGAACTTGACTTCACTTTTTACTTCTTCAACGCGCCGCCTCTCTCTCTCACCCCATACGCAATCGCCACATCACATGAAAGAAACTCCTAATGCGCCGCAACCTGGTCCCGCCATCTCTCGCCCGAAAACCGCTCGGCAGGACCGTTCTTCTTCATCGCCCATCTCATCCCCGCGAAACCCAAACCCAAACCCAAACCTCATGTAACCTCGCCCCCAGACTCTCACAACACCGCCTCTATTCCGACGACACGACAACTCTCAGACACTCATCGGCCATATACGTCTCCCTCGTTCGACCGCGACGCACGCCGGGCATGGCCCTCTCTGCAGCAATGCAAGCCCCGTCTCCCCTACCAGCAAAGCCAGCAAAGCTGAATGCCCTCGCCGGCCCATTCACACCCACCCTTTCCCAAATCCCAACAGGACCCAAAATCAGCATCCAGTCCTGTCCTAAGAAAGGGATCAAGCGAAAGTCCAAAAAGACCATATTGATCCCACAAGCGTGCGTTCTCCCTCACAGCCCCCAAAAGAAACCCATCTTCCACGCCAAAAAAAAAAAAAAAAAAAAAAAGGCTGACCAAACCACCATTTCTTTCAGTCCAGCAGATGACCACGCGAAAACGACAACAGGCCCCGACAGGTCCCCTCCAAGTCATCCGGTGGCATCCTCCCCCTCAACCACGTACCTCGCGCGGGCCCTCCCCGGCCGACCTCCCTCCCCGTCCCGCGCTGCATCCTCGTCATCCTCGACCTCAACGGCACGCTGCTCTTCCGCCCATCTCGCCATCACCCATCCCGCTTCGTGGAGCGCCCCCACGCCCGCCACTTCCTAAAATACTGCCTGGACACGTTCCGCCTCGCCATCTGGTCGTCTGCGCGGCCCCAAAACGTGAACAACATGGTCTGTCAGCTCCTCACGTCGGAACAACGCAAAAAGTGTGTCGTAATCTGGGCTCGGGACAAACTGGGTCTTTCAACCGACGACTACAACGCAAGGGTGCAGGTGTACAAGCGGCTCTCTCAGCTATGGAGCGATCCCCACGTCAGGAACTCTCATCCCGAGGCCGGCGCGGGAGGACGCTGGGATCAATCGAATACCGTCCTGGTGGATGACTCGTTTGAAAAGGGCCGCAGTGAGCCGTACAACATATTGCCGATTCCTGAATTCGCCGGGTTGGATGTTGAGCCGGCGAATGTGTTGCCGCAGGTCCATGATTACCTGAATCATCTTTGCTCTCAGGCGGATGTTAGTAGGTATATGAGAGAGAACCCATTTGGTCTGGATCTAGGCTATAGGTTGCCGAATGAATCTTGATGTTGGGCGTAATTTTTTTTTTTTTTACTCTTCAGACGTCACATAGTTTCTTTTCTTCTTTTCGTGGACATAAAACGAGCTTCAGGCGATTGCGTTGGTTCGACGATGGGAGCTGTCATCAGATCAAAGGCCAGATGGATGAGAATCAAGTATGCAACATTCCTAGCTGACGTATTGTGCGGACTTGGGAAAGTGCTGCGGCATACCTTTGGTAGAACCTATAGACTGGATTCTGCATTCATTTCATTCACGACAACACATCAGCGGACTGAGAGCAGTATCGTACGGGTTATGGTTTTTTTCTCTGATTGCGGCTATTGACAATAGAGCCCGTCCGCTTCATACAGTCCTTACGTCCCTTACAGCCATCGTTGTATCGGATATGCCGCAACCAACGTAAGCTAACGAGACTTCGTAAGTCGTCTTCATTCCACTTTTAAACCCATCCCAAATCGTTTCATCAATGTACCATCATCATCATCATAACGCTTTTACTCGGTTTTGTCCAGTCGCTACATTTACTTAAAGACCTTGCCGCAGGCGTGAGGGTACTCCTTGCCGTTAACGGTGATGCCCTTCTCCCATGACCACATGTTTTCGAGGAAAGCACGGTCCTCAGCATTCTTGGGGTCAAGCTTGGTGAACTTGTAGCTCTCCCAGTCAGGGGCGACATCGAAGACGGGCTCATACTCCTGGCCTCGAATGACGAAAGCACCCTGGATGACGGAGTCGTTGTTCTCGCCGTAAACGGAAGCACTGCCGAAGATGAACTTGCGGGAGCCCTCCAGACGAGTGTTGAAGCCACCGATGAGGTTGTTAGACATGAAAGTCAACGTAAGCTCATCGTTGTACTTGTAGTCGCATCGCCAGATAGAGTACTCCTCAAAGGAACGTTCTCCCAGAACCACTTGAGGGCCTCAGGGGTCTCATTGTTGGAGAAGTGACGCTTCCACTCGTCGAGAGGGAAGGTAGCGCGGGGAAGGAGGTCGCAAGGGTGCTTGGGCTTGGGAGCAGGAGCATCCTCCTCAGTAGCGGTGGCAGCAGCAGCAGGCTTGGCGGCAGGCTTAGGAGCCTCCTTGGCAGCCTCAGGCTTCTTGGGAGCAACGTTGGTCAGAGCAGGCTTCTCAAGGAAATCAACCTTCTTGGCAACATCGGTGTAGATGGGCTGGTTGACAACGGTATCGTACCATCGAGTGACGTTGGGATGCTGCTGGCGCCACTGCTTGTCGAAGAAGTACTGGAAGCCAGGGTTCAGGAAAGGGCGGAGAACAAGTCAGCGAGAGTCATGCGCTCGCCGACAAGGAAGGTGTTGTGCAGGAGATGCTGCTCAACAACATCGATGGCCCGCTCAGCGGCCTTGGAGGCATCATCAACGTTCTTCTTGTTGTACGACACCTTGCCAACCAGGGGCAGGATCCAGTTAATAAAGGGGTTGATGATCTCGGAGTTGAAGAAGGACATCCACCTCAGGATGGAAGCGTAGCTAGTGAGACAGCGTCAGCAACCTGAGCCTCGTTAAACGAAAACGAATTTGGCAGAGGAACAACGTACTCTTGCTTGGTCTTTCCGAGAAGAGTAGTCTTCTCATTCTGGGAAGTGACTGTAATGGAATGTCAGTGTTCGATGAACCAAAACACACCAACATTTCATCAATATTATGGAGAACGAAATGCAAAGCATATTGGGCAAAGGTCAGAAGTTAGGCGTTATCCACACAAGAAAGATATTTCAGACAGGGATAACTGTATAAAATAAAAGCTAAGTCATCACACGCAAAGGCCAACACGCACAAACTGTTGGAACACGATATTAAAGTACCAGAAAGTATAAAAGGATAAGCTTACCATAAATGGCGACAGCAATGCATTCGGACAGAGCAAAACCGTCCTCGCCAACAAAGGCGGGGATCTTGCCAAGGCCGTTGGCCTTCTTGTGTTCAGCGACAGGCTTGCCCATCTCGACCTCAGCAATGTTGAGCTCGAGGTTGTTGGCCTTCGCAACCGCCTTGATGGCGATGGAGCGGGGTTGTCCTGCAAAAAGTAAAGAGTTGGTCGGTCAGCGAACAAGCTCTGCGTGTCTGTAGAAGCATGGAGAGAAAGAAAAGCAAGGCAGGTTCAGAAACCTACAGAAGTGGTGTAGAGAGTGCCGAAAGCCATCTTGACGAAGTTTGCCAGTTAATCAGTGATACGAAAAACTGAAGATGGGAAGATGAGAGCAGAACAAAAAGCTTGAGGGCTCTCGCTGAGGAAATTTTTTTAATAAATGAGCGGAGCTGGAGGATCTGCCCCGCGCCAGGAAGGCTGTCTTGGCAACCAATGTAATCTTATCTCCACGTGATAGCAATGGAACACTTCACGTCGAGGTTTGTAAGCCCGAATTTCTGGCGTCAAAGTCTAGACGGTAGCTGGATCCAGGAGGTCAATCCAACGGCAGTGCACGACGACGAATTGCGTATCTCGTGGCCGCGGCAGCAGTTATGGCCACCCTGGCAAAGGCCTCCGGCGATTGCGGTGCCCGAGGCAGCTTGCCAACCCTCAGTGGCATCGACCGACATGGAAGCAATCGGTTCCTCTCTGCATCAGAACCCTCAACACCACCGCCGGAGTCGACGACGCCGTCAATTCAACCGCCCTGGTCGAGGCTGCTCGAATGCCCTACCAGGGCGTCACACATGCACGCACCATGCCAGCGACGCCCTCGTACTTTTCTCGAGAGCCTCAGTTCAATGACCTATATATCCGAATATCGAACCTCCTTAACCGATTTCACCACCTACCGACCGTGACACCCAGCGAAGCACCACAAGTACCTTGGACAAAGCTGGAAGAAATGCGAGCTCAAATGGGCGAGCCCATCAAGGCATCACATTACGCCAAAGTTCTCCGAGTGGCCAAAGGTTGAACCTCATCGAGCCCAGTCTACGACCAGCCGAGGTCAGCATTGCTCTTCAGGAGTTTGCGCGCGACATCAACCCATTTCTCAACATGCCTAGCCCCATTACAATTGACAGGTTTGGACGAGCAGTTGGTGTGGGCAAGCGGAAGGCCTCGACGGCGCGTGCCTTTGTCGTAGAGGGAGCGGGAGAGGTGCTTGTTAACGGAAAGCCTCTGAACGAAGCTTTTGGTCGTGTCCATGACCGCGAGAGCGCTGTTTGGGCCCTGACCGCAACCGAAAGATTGGACAAGTACAATGTTTGGGTCTTGGTCGAAGGTGGTGGAACAACTGGACAGGCCGAGGCAATTACACTTGCAGTTGCAAAAGCATTGATCGCCCATGAGCCGGCTTTGAAGACAGCTTTGAGAAGAGGTATGTTAATATTTCATTCATTGTCCCTCAACCCAGCCCAAATTCTGCCAGTCACCTTACCCTATTGGTTCCTTTTTGTTGGCACAAACACTGACTTTTTTTCTTTCCGATTCAACAGCCGGCTGCATCACCAGGGACGCCAGAACAGTCGAGAGAAAGAAGCATGGCCATGTCAAGGCCCGTAAGATGCCAGCATGGGTCAAGCGGTAGTTTCTTACTGTGAGAACCGTTGCTGTTCTCCCGACACGCCGCATCGTTGGCACTGTGTAGTAGTTAAGCGGCGGGCGGAAAGACCTTTCCCTCACCGAGAAGGCGTATTTTCTATTAGGTGTCCCTGGATTGTATTATATAAACTAACCACTTATAGTTGGGATGGTAAAGAAAAGTATTGATGCACTATCTACGCATCCATCTCCTCTTTACGCGGTGCGCCATCAACCAAACTAAAGAAGTTGCGTGAGATCTATCCACGGCGAACAGTCATGTATTTACACGGAAGCGCTAAATATTAACAGAGGCACATTGTCGCAATTTGTGCTTCCACTGCCAATGAGCCATTCCGGCCCATCATTGAACGTACATGGACATTCCGCAAGCGCACCGCAAGCGGCATCAAATTCGAACACTGCGTGTAATTGAGTTGTACGGTACTATACCATGCACACAATGCCAAGAACCATCCTTCAACAATAATCAATTGCTCTTCCTAGGTATCGATGGTTGGTAGGTAGTTCTATCGTAGGCATAAAGTTCTGCCCCAGACAGTATTCGTGAAACGCGACGGAGTCCGTAAACAGGCTCGGTCTGCGACCACTCTCTTGTCTCGGGCGCATAATGGCGCCGAGAATGCATGGCGCGTTGAACTTTTATGATGCAAAGTGTCATGTGGAGGAGGCGCAGACCGTCAATAGGTATTATGGTCATCATCATTATTATTATTTGAAAGAATTCTCTTCGTTCACTTGGTTTCCGCAACATTTGGGGCCCGGTTCGATTCGGACAGACCGAGTCTCTTCTCCCGCAAATCAGACCAACGCAGGATCTGCAAAATTTCCATGAGCTACTTGCATGTAGTATCTTAGTGGAAAAATAACTGGTCTTTTCAGTTACAAGGATTTGTGACGAAACTAGAACTTTTAAATAAAATAATTAATCATTACCTATCCTAATAGTTAATGTAAAAGAAAAAGATTAGCTACTATGCTCTAGCGAAAAATTTTAATATAGAGTGGGGCAGGAGCTCCTTCCCCTATTTCGTCCACCACCATAGGTGGTTACCCCTAACCACCTATACATAAAGCTATTCCTATTATCTAATACTTAGAGCTTAATTATTAAGCCACTCAAAGGCTTAAACCCTCCTATAAGCATAACATTATCCCCTTTCCTTCTATTTCCTTATCCTTAATTAATATATATAGATCCTTGTAAAGTACTAGTACCTCTAGGGATATATGGTTTAAACGGATTAGTGATTCTAAGGCTATAAGCCTATCTCTTACTTCCTGTAGTGTGGTCCTTTTCCTAAGACCCTTAATAGGCCTAACCCTCTAGAAATTTTAAACAATACTTCTGCTATTGCTATAGCAAAGATTAAATCCAAAGGGTAACCTATTAAGGTCTCTGCCTAGCTAGCTAGACTGTCCTTATTCTTCCCTTTTAATCTAGCAGATACTAGTCCTAACAGGTCTATTAGCATAAGGGTGCTAGCTTCTCCTTAAGGCAGTCTATTAATATCCTGCTAATTAGTCTATGTTATGCTTGATTAACTTAGATAGAATCCTTATGGTTGCTAGAGTTAAGCCTATTATCACAAAGGTTAATTAGATTATGAATCTTCCCTAAGGCTAGATAAAATAGTTAATACGCTATAGAGATTATTATTATTATGTTAATAGCTATTACTTCCTTTTTCTTACACTTTTCTAGATTGTTTCTAAACTAATATCTTATATCTTTTATCCTAACAGGCTAGAGGGTTAGAGGTATTAAATCCTGACCCGGAAATGGTGCTTCTAGGACTTAATTAAGTTATCCCTTAGTTACTTAGACTTTGGCTAGTATAAGCAATGTTTAACGAGACGGTGCTAGTGCAGGTCCTTTTAGGTTTGCCAGGGCATTAGTAACTATCTTCTTATATTCTTTAGTTAATATTGCTTAAAGATCCAATAGGGTGGTCATTCCTCTTAGCCTAAGGTTACTATTCTTATTAAAGTAGAAATCACCTAGGTTAACTAGGTAAGCATAATTAGCTATTACCTTTGTTAAATCCTATAGGTCTTAGATAATTAAATGCTAAGTAGCTAGACCTAATATCTTAGCAGCATAAGTTAGGGCTAAATCCATTTTCCCTAATAAGGTAAATGCTATGTAATATTGTGACAAGGCTAGAGGGCTTAGTGTAACTGCATCTATATCTAGCATGCGAAGAACTTTACAGATAAACAAATCCTAGATACGACTTTAACTACCAGAGGATTCTCTTATGTGAGCGTGAACAGATCGGTTAGTAATAACCATAGTTCCCTACGGGGCATGCTTAACTAATTAATTAATTTATTTAATAACTGCGATAGTGCTATTAGTTATAGTCGCTTTAATAGTTTCCGAATTATGTTAGACTTCTGTAGTTTGCTTATTGTTAGAATCAGGGTTATTAGGTTATTAGCATCCCCTCGCTAATTACCCTTCTAAGGTCGCTAAATAGCAAGTTAAATTCGGAATCACTTATTATTAGTTTCTTCCGTTTTTCCCTAGACAAAGGGCTGTCTCTCTTATTGCTTATACCCTTATTTCTATTATTACCTTTGCCTTAATCCCTATTATTCCTTCCTCTCTTATTATTATAAGGGTCTCTAACACTAGACTCTCTATTACTAGTTAGGGGGCCTAGACAATCCCTTATTACCCTTAGGAATATTTTAATTCCTTATTCTAGGATCCCTAGGCGGAAGGCTAGAGGGTTCTATACCTCTCCTATTTCTATCTTAACTATCCTCTACTCTCTTATTATCCTTTAGGAGGACTACTACCCTTACATCTTTACCTAGATTAGTAGGCAGTTCTATGGCAATCAGCTACCTTACCTTCTATAGGTAGTAAGGCTTATTCCTAACGTTTAGTCTTAAGTAAGTAGGATTAGTAATCTTATAGTATTCTATAGAAGGATCTAAATAAATAGGTAGCGTGTTAGTTAAATAACACTATTAGACTAGTTCCTTTAGCATCTAGACTTTCCTCTTGTGCGCTAGTAGCCTTTCTATAGGCATTCTAATTGTGTAGAATAACCCTAATGCTAGGAGGCCTTAAGCTATTAAGGATGGTTTATTTCTAAATATATGGTTAACTGTTATTATTCCCATAGGAATGCTATAGGAGCTATTTTATAAGAAACTAGGTGTTATAGGTAGCTAGAAAGTAGGGGGTAATCCCTTAACCTTTAAAACCACTAATTTTATTGCGTCTTAAACGTGGATATTATTTAGACTAAGTTCTAGTGGTCTTTATTTTAGTATTCTTATTAATAACTTATAGGCCTCTTTCGCTATTAATGGTATAATCTAGAATAGATAGGGAAATTTTAATAACCGTAACTCGTAGCTTATTCTTAACTAGTGCTAGAAGTATAGGCAGAATTCTTTGGCACTAACTAGATTAACTAAGGGGATAACCCTCTTGTCTTTCTTCCTATAGATATGTGTAAAATCCTCTGTTAAATAGTCTAGTACGGTAATTAAATCATTCTATATAACTAGGGCTGTAAATAACCTAGTAGTATAAAAGGCATTATTTAGGTATACCTTTACAAAGTCCTTTACTATCCTTAGGATTAAGTTAGGGAATTCTAGTGTAGCTACTAGGGGAATACGCTTAAATAGAATCCTAGTTTAGTAATATTACAAGGGTTAGACCATGTTATCCTAAGGTGCCTATTAGCGCGGTTTAGGCTTCCTCTAGCTATGTTACTAGTTTTAGCTAATATGTTCTTGCTAGCATATAAAGGGGTAACTAGAGTTCCCCTGTTTTAACTAACATTGTATTAATTCACACTAATATAATAGGTATTCTAATATTAGGGTTCCTTGCTCCTCCAGAGACTTCTACCTAAATCCTAGTCTCTTTAGTTCTTTAGTAGTCTTACTCTTTAAGGGAGTACGTAATACCCACTAAAGTAAGCCTTTTATTGCTCTTAGATTTCCAGGAACTAACATGTCTTAGTATAGGATAACTAAGCTAGGGAGACACAATGCTTGCTATTTGTTAAGTTATAGTAATATCTAACCAAATGGTTATTATCTCCGTTAAACTAGGCACTCTGATTTTTATTAGGGATTTATATAGCAATAGGGTGTAATATTTTGGAATTATACCTAACGAAGATCCTAGTTAGACCCTCTACCTAAGCATTCTTCCCTTTGCCTTTTACCCTCACTATTAGTAAGTCTTATATATTGTTTTTCCTAGATAGCTTTAGCTTTTTAGAGCTATATAACAGAGGGTAGCGATTAATAAGAATAAAATCGCACCACTGGTTAGACCAGTACCCCTAGGCTAAGAACAAGTCTAGTCCCCTTATATTATTAATTACCTTAGATAAGACTTTGCCTCTAGATTCTATAACTAGAAGGTACCTGTTTATCTTTACTATTACTCTAGTAGTCCTTAGGTGTTCCTATACCCTTATAGCCTTAATCTAATTTCTATATTATAATCTGTTTTTTTGTTTATAGAATAGCTTACTTTATAAAACAGTAGCCTTATTTCTAGTGTATTACCTACCTATTCCACTTCCTATGCCGCTAAGGGTGTAACCTCCTACTTCATAGCCTCTAGCATTCTAGTTATAGCTACGAGTTTATTAGTATAGTTAATTAAGAGTAAGAGATACTTATTAAAGGTAGTAGTTCTAAGTGGAGGAATAGAAGCAAGTAATTACTTATAGAAGTTATTGTTTATTTAGAGTTAAGTTATTATATTAGTATTTAGTGTGATTAAAAATGTGTTAAGAACTTTAAGGAAACTTTAATAAAATAAGAAATAAAGAAGAGCAATCCACTCTAGAGCTAAATAAATAAAATTTTTTTAGATAATAAACTCAGTGTTAAATATAATTAATTTGAAACCTTTCCTAGTAATAAATTTGATTTAGAGTTGCACTCTATGCACCACAAAAATCATGACTAATAAAGCTAAAAGATTCGATAAAAGAGAGGGGATATGGAAGTTATAGGGAAGAAGAGGAAGGAATGCAAAGGAATAATAAGGAATCATAAAGGGGACGTTTAGGGGTATGCAGTACTAATAGCTAATTGTTAGTTGTAAAGCTATGATTTAGCTAATTCCGAGTGTTAATTCACTTTTTCCCACTTCTTAATACCATAGCAGCTCTCTCTTTCTCTTCCTTTTCCTTTCTATCTTAACTTCTTATCCCTACCCTTATTACCTCCTTAACTTTGTTTTTCCTATTAAGAGCTAATCCTATAGGGCCTTTAGGTAATCACCTTAGGGCTTAAAGCTTTTAATGTATCTTTATAAAAGTCTAACCCTTAGCCTCCTCTTACCCTTAAACCATTAACATTAACTAATTAATAGGATGCTCTGCCTATGTGAGCTTTAATGCGGAATAGCCCTTGCTAATGGGGTTATAGCTTTAGGGGTTTTCCTTTAGTTATTACTATTACTAATTTGTCTGTTCAACAGGTGCTCCGACTTCCCTAGACTGACGAGCCGGACCCGGGCCGGAGAAGGCTGAAAAGTGGGACCACAGAAGAGCTGGCTAAAAAGTGAAAGAGAAGTGAATCACCACCGCGAAACCGAATCTAGCACGCTATAAGATAGTATAATAGGCCTAGAGCAGTGCTAGAGCAAACCTAGGACAGAGCTAGGCAAGGCTTAGAACCTAGGATTTTCCTTTTTCCTTTCTTCTTTCTCTTCTTATTAGGATAAGGCTAGCGTAAGCTAGTAACAAACACCTATAATAGGCTACACACAACGCGACGCAGGCCCGGTGTAGGGTTAGCGTTAGCCTGAACATAGATGCAAGGGGTTTTCTTCCTATTCAAGGGTTTTCCTTTTGACGAAGCAGCAGGAGTACTAGTACTAGCCCTACATAGAGCTAGCTAGCGTAAATAATATATATATAATTTGTCTGTTTTAAAGGGTTTAATCCTTTGTTATTCATAGCGATCTCTTCAGGTAGTTGCCTCTAATCCTCTCTATGCTATAACCTCTATCCGCTAAGATTTAACACTGCCTATCTAATATATTGCTAATTCTCCTTCTAGGTCTAACTCTAATAGCCACGCTAGGTTCTATAGAACTTATTACTCTATTTAATTAAAGTTTAAGTTAAAAGGGCTCTAGCCCTATTCCTAGAATTCGTGTTAGTCTATATAGGATCTTAGTAAGGAGTATCCTATAGACTTTATATATCTATGGTTTAGAGCCTTAGCTACTCTTAGAAGCTAAAGGTCCTAGTCTATTAGGTTGTTTAATGTCTTGTTTAGGATGCTTTAGAGTGTTCGGTTTATTACTTCTATAAGTCTAACACTTTTGTGTGATTAAGTTAGAGCATTTATTATGCTTACCCTTTCCCCTTTAAAAACATTATTAGCTTTGCTAACCTAAAAGCTAGTCCTAGATTAGTGTAGAATCCTTCTAGTGCTAATAATAATCTATCTATCTAATTCCTTAGATGGTTTACCACTTCTATTGCTCCTATTAATCTGCAGGGAAATAGCTAAACGAACCAAGAGAAATAATTCACTATAACTAACACATATCTAATCTGTTGTCTGGACTCTGGAAAAGGCCTAATGTGATCTATTCTAATAACCTAAAGTGGCTTGTCTACCACTATAGGTTAATTTAGTGCCTTTGCTTTTAAGGGGTGTGTCCTACGCATAGTAGGCATCTTATAATGTATTCCACGATGTTAGTTCCTATTCTAGGCTAGAACACTAATTAAGTTAATTGTCTATGGGTTAGATCCACTCTAAAGTGCCTAGCATAATTATAAGCCTTACGAAGAGCATACTTCACTTCTTCTCTTACTAAACATTACTATTTTCCATGTCTTCCCTTATACTAAAGGACATTATCTTCTAACTTATACTATTATGCTTTTGCGGATATCCTCTAAGCCACATATTAATTATACTCTCCTTTGCCATATGACCTAGTGGTTAGGAAGTTTATAATCTTAGTATACTATGGATTATTTAGGTATTTCTTCTATAAGGCCTTAACCCTAGGGGACACTTCTACCTATCTTATACCTTAACTAAGTTTTAAGGAATATTCTAATTCCTAACTAGACTGGTTTGCTATTAAAGTCTTTAATATTTCTTTATATTCTCTAACTCTATCTTTCTAGATCTATTAATTAAGGGTTACATCCCGTGATCTAAACTTAGTTAGATTATCTACATAATGGTCTAAAGGGAATATTATATGTGATAACCTATTAGCAGTAGCATTCCGCTTCCCTTAGATAAAGCATATTTCCATATTTAATAGCCTTAGCTCTATGACCTATCTAGCGTAGATCCCCTTATGTCTAGTGGATGTTATAAATATTATAAGTGGTTTATAGTCTATAAAGATTATTAATTTTAACTTTAACTTAAAGAAGTGTTTATGTTTCTAGCAGAACTTAATAATAGCGCATAGTTCCTGTTTGTATGTACTATAGTTCTATTAGGTTTTTATAAACAGAAAAGAATTATATAAGATTAGATATAGGACCTTATCCTAGACTTAAAGCACTACATATCCTCCTCTAAACCCACTAGCATTAGAATACATCTAAGTAAGTAAGTTAAACATGTATCTATATATACTTAAAGCTATAGCAGCTTTATCCCTTAGGATAGAGAAAGACAGGGCTTTAGAATCTCCCTATTGCTAATTTATGTCACTAGTTAATCTATTAAGTAGCCAAGCAATCTTAGCATAATTCTTAATCTATTAATAGCATAGGCCCATGGCTCCTAGAAATAAACGAATGTTAGTCTAATGTTTTAGAGTAGGCTATTCTCTTAGTTTCGTAGCCTAATCTGGTTTAATGTATATCTTCCCTCTGACTTTATGAATCTATCTAACTATAAGAATTAAACTTATACCTAATAATACCTTTTTAAAGCTTAACTTTAGGAGGGTCTAGAGTAGTCTTAGAAGTAAGTGATCTTTAATAAATAACCACTACTCTTTAAATAAGGTATGCTTGCAGAAGATATTATCTATGTAGCTATTTAATACGCTAAGGTTACTAGGTAAGCAAGGTGCTATAAGAGATAGTTCTAGATATAGCGCGGGGATAGGACTTATTGCAATCCTTATTACTTCTATTATTGTGTATCCCGCTGATTAGGACCCTTAAGGCATCTAGGAGGGTTATAGCTAACTAAACCTAGGAACGTTAAAAGCGAACATATACCGCAGTTCCGCTGCCATGGATACTAACCAGTATGCATGTTTAAGGTTAAACACGCTATAAGAATTGATTCGTGGATCTAAGAGTTAATCGTGAACCTTAGCTAATAACGGAAGCTAGCTGCTAGGTATGTCTTCTATAACATAAGAGTAATTAATGGTAAGTTATTACTTAGCCTAAGGGTTAGACTTATCCTTTAGTACTAATATAGGTTTTACACACTAGTCTAATATCCTTCTATTTGTAGCTATAGTATACTTGTATATCCCTAATTTAATTCCTTTAGTCACTAACTAATTTAGCTAGTACTATTAAGGCTTTAACTATCGTCTCTTTAGTGATCATGCCTAAGGTTTTATATTTTCCTTTATTTAAGGTACGTGCATATAAAGGTCTATAGCTAGAATATTAGTAATAGATAAAGCATTTAAGTCTCTATAAGTATAAAACGTCCGTATAATTTCTTCCACTATAGTCTTAGGGACTAGAGGACCTAGGGTCACTCTGCAGCCCTTAAACTAAGATAATACTTCCTCTATAGGAGCTTCCTAATTAATCTCTCTCCTCTATACTCTTTACGCAGTTAGAAACGGAAATGCTAGGGGCCCTTATGTAATTAGTCCTAGCTAATTATCTTTTATTAGCTTTAATATACTTCCATAGGTACTAACCCCTAAAAACGTAGGACTCTTTTTAAGTAAATTTACTTCTAATAAGTATATATAGAGACTAAGCTAATTTATAAGTTAATATTTCTTACGCACTGCTATAGGACAGGTGATCTAAGGGCATGCCTAGCAAACTATACTAAGGGTTTAACCTAGAAATAAATAAAGGGAACTTCTAGTAAGTCCTTACTTAGTAGTTTATCCTAGGATAATGGATTCAGTTTTATGACATAACTAGGTTATTCTAGGTAACTCAGTTTTCCAAATCATTAGAGTCTTCTGAATCTAATAAGGCTTTATCTAGCGACATATCTACATTATCCTAACCTATATATCTCTTTAGGATTAAGGGTTTAGCTAGGCAGAGCATGACTTTCTACTAGTCTAACAAAGCCACGGAGGGTCCCTTAATAGAAACAGGTTTGTCTCCTTTCTCTTTAATACTAATTAATAACTCCAAGTTCCTGATATTAAACCTCGCACTTACATTATAGAGCTAAGGGAGCCCTAGGATTAGAATAGTTTAGTTCTTAGGCTAGTTGTCTAGAGTAATAATAGCCTATACTAACCGAGTGACCCCATGGCAAGTTACCTTCATTATCACGAAATAAGTGACCATGTTCTCTTATCTATTAGCGTTAATTATCTATAAGCCTTAGAACCTAACTGATCCTAAGTTATAGACTAGTATGTTTTCCTCTAAGACAAAGGTATAAGATATAATGTTAATTTTAGCTCCTTAGTCCGCTAGTGCTTATCTAGGTTTAAAATTAAATACCTATTCCTTTTAAAATCCTATATAAGCTTAAATAGTAATTCTAAATAGTTTTACACTAGACTAATGCTCTCGGAGAAGTTCTGTGTTATGGTTATTAGGGATTAGAGTTTTTAACCTTTTCGGAGACTGTTTAAGCAGAGTTAGCCTTAAGTAAGAAGGACACTATCTTCTTCTTAGGATATCTCTTTAAAGGGTTATCACTTAAGATAATAGCTTTTGAAATTGTTTTGTTATCTCTAGACTAATCTGCCACAGGTCTATTAATAAGATTAGGATAGAAATACAGCTTGCTAAAGCCTTCCAGTTAATAGGGCCTAAACCCTTACGTCCCTAAATCTTGCTTAAAGCCTAAGCGTTCCGCTTAATTACCTTTTCCTTACTAAGGGAGCAACTTTAGAGGGTTAATCCCTATCCTTAATAATGTCGCTAATTACCATACCTTTCCGTTTCTTTAAAGGTAGCTTAGCTTCTGTAATAAGGGTTATAACCTATAAAGCCCCTTAGGCAATAGACTCTAATGTCTCTTAGTTAGCTGTTTTTAAGCTTTTTAAGAGTGGCTTTAGTGGTTTATCTTTATCTATAATGTCTTTCACCTAGGCGTTTAGATTAGCCCTTCTAACCCTAAGTTTTTATAAGTTAGTAGTTATAAACTACTATAAGCTTAAAGGCTTCCGCTTAAGTTAGCTAAGGCAATAATCCTTAGTTACCGTTAACTCTATAATAGTTCTAGGTTTAATTAGGGCATACTAAGCTCTTACAGCGGAATTATAGCTAACTTCTTTAATAACTCTAGACACATTAGCATTAGTGCGTTCATTACTAGTTAGATATACCTAAGCAGACCTAGCATAGGCTTGTCTAGGGACCTATAAGTTATTATTCTAAGAAGGAAGGGTTATTAACTTTAGCTAAGCGGATTCCTACCGCTATAGTAAGTTATTCCTAGTTACGGTGCAATTTATGGCATAGTGCCTAGCAATACCACACTTAAAGCAAGCACCCCCGCGAGGTAGCGGCGTAGTACTATTAATGTACTAGTTCCTTAATTTAGATATAGGCCTTAGATCTAATGTGTGTCCCTATAGACTAAAATTTAGTGCTACTATTAGAGCTTGTAGTGCTTAGGGAGGTCCTATACTATTTAACTAATACTATAGTAAGTTAGTACTATTCCCTTGCTAATTTCCTTAATTAGGCCCTCTCTAACTATTTAAGGGTCTATCCTCTATATTACTATTTCCTTCACTCTATTATGTTTAAGTATAAGGCTAATTCACAGGCATAGGAGTTTAGCTAGTAAGGGAATAGGTTAATACCTATTAAACTAGTAAGGGTCTAGGGTAGCATATATCCCTAGAAACCCAAAGTAGGGCAGTAAGGGTTAAAGCTAAGCAATTAGGGCATTAATAGGAGTAGACTGCTGTTTGTAACCTCCTAATACCTCTATAAACCCTAGGGGCAGTTTATATGCTTAAGATAATACTTTATTAGCAGAATATTCACTCTGGTGCTTAATAAACTCCTCTATTAGCGTGATCTTCGTATCCTATGCCATTGATTTAGTAAGATTAGCTTTTGCTTCTAAGATAGTAATAGCTTATTTAATAAGCTCTTAAGCTCCTTAGAGACTGTTAGTAGCTAGTATATTCTAGCTAATGGCTTCCTGCATTAGAGATTTATTATATAATCCCTGAACAAACTAATAAATAAAGTCACGGAGGGTATAACTTTTAATTAAGGTAAGTGAGTTATTATTCGTGACTGGCTTATCTTTGCCTCTAGCATAATAAAGCACGTTTAAGACTTAGGAGTAGTATGCAGTAAGGGCCTTACCCTCTTCTTAGCGTATTTCTATATTAGTACTAGCTTCCACTTCCTTATTAATAACCTTAGGAGGGTATCTCTCTTAAAGGGATTGTTAAAGAATTGCTAAGTTAGCAGATAATGCTA
Source organism: Epichloe gansuensis (assembly GCA_023658505.1). Lineage (NCBI taxonomy): Eukaryota > Fungi > Ascomycota > Sordariomycetes > Hypocreales > Clavicipitaceae > Epichloe > Epichloe gansuensis. Next base: position 1,231,032 of record CP098283.1, read on the forward strand.
TATTCTATTTAGCTCTAGAGACTATTAGCCTTAGCTACTTAGAGCTGTTAAGAAAGGTTATAGCGCTTCTATCTAGAGCTATATTAATTACTTAGATAAAGGTATTAGGATTAATATCTTAACCCTTATTAACGGTCTTAAATGCCTATTATAATTAACTTAACTAATGCCTAGCAGAAGTTAAACCATTAAAGGTTCTAATATCTCTTAAAGAAGGCAGTTTACAGGCTTCTATTATTAAGTATCCTAATAAGGGTAGTTCTACTATAGATAGGGGCTCTAGTTTCTTAAAGAAGCCTATGAGTTAGATTATAGCCTTGTCTTTAGTCCTACTATATAGTAGTTAGTCTTCCTGCATAGCTAGATAGAATAGGGATAATAACTTTAATAATTCTAATAATGCTAAATATAGAAGAAACACTTCTACAGTCTATAGGTCCTATGGTATGTCTTATCTAACCAGGGAATCTAGGATGAATTAGTATAGGGATTATAACTAGGGATAGGTAGCTAAAACAACAAGGGGAAGTGATAACTTTCTAGGAGTACTTAGGAAGTCTTATTTTTCGCAACTCCTAGCGTGGTCGCTAAAATAACTGGTCTTTTTAGTTGTAAGGATTTGTAACAAAACTAGAACTTTCAAATGAAATAATTAATCATTACCTGTCCTAATGGTTAATGTAAAAGAAAAAAGATTAGCTACTGTGCTCCAGCGAAAAATTTTGATGTAGAGTGGGGCGGGGAGCTCCTTCCCCATTTGTGGAGGCTGAGGTTTCAATCCTCTCAAATTATTGTTCTAATCGTGCCACGCCCCACATTATTTGGCAGTCGGGAAACCCTAACCACCAAAGGTGGTGCTTATTAATGCAACGGACCGATTAGTACAACGGACCAATTTAACAATAGAACGCGTTAAACCGCGAATTCTACTATTATTAGCGTTTTTATTATAAAACCTAATATTGAATTACGTGTTAATAAGGCTCTTAATTATATTAATAATAATCTAAGAGCTAAAATCCAAGCGGTTACGCGTTAATTTAACGTATTACATAGTTACCTTATTTAATAAAGTTAAGGGATCTAACCTAAAAGGGTTAGTAATTATCTAAAACAAAGCTTTTAAATAAAGAAGAGATTACCTTATACCGCTATATTAACTAACTTAATAATATAAATCTTATAATATACCCTAAGTTTATTATAAATACTATAAATTATATTCTAAAAAAGAGAGCATTAGAGAGGGCATTAAATATATTAACTAATCTAGAGCTTATTAGAAAGCTCTAGACTATACGCTTTCTAAAGCGCTATAGTTATAAGTAATACCTTTAAAAGAAGCTTAACTCTAATTATAAGGTATTAGAAGATATATAAGTTATTACTTTATACTTTAATAAGCTTTAAGAGGTTATTAATACTAAAGGCCTTATTCCTAAAGATATCTAGAATATAGATAAGACTAGCTTTTAAATTAGTATAGGAAAAGATTATATAGTTATAATAAAGAGAAAGAGAGCATATCTCTTTTAATGCCTAAAAATCGCAAATCTATAACTATAATTAAAGCTATTATAGCTAGTAGTAAAGTTATACTAGCCTTCCTTATCCTTATAGGTTAAAATTATATAAAAGGTAGTATTATATTAAAGAGCTTAATCTATAGATAAAGATAACACTATTATTATCTAGATATACTAATAATAAGCTTACCTTTAAGTAGTTAAAGCACTTTAATTAATACGCTATATCTATTAGCTAAAAACGCTTACTAATTCTTAATAGCTATGGATTATATTATATACTTAAATTTATTAAATTCTATAAAGATTATAATATAATTCCTTTTAGGCTACCTTTATATCTAATATATCTCTTATAACCTCTTAATATTATAGTCTTCTAGCTACTTAAGTATTATCACGCTAAAGCCCTTAATATTATAGTCTATAATAGAGCTATAAGTATTATAAAGATTAAATTCCTTAGCTATATTAGAAGCGTTTAAAAACAAGCATTTAAGAAGTCTATAATAATCTTTGCTTTTTAAAAACCAGGATTTAGCCCTTTAATTTAAAGCTTATAATTAAAGAGCTTATTAGATAAGCCCCTATTTATACGCCCTCTCTAGCCTTATTAATCTATAAATCTTCTGAATTTAAGACCCTAGTTATATTAAGGTAAATTAATAAGGTTACTAATAAGCTTAAGACTATATTATATAAAGATAAGGACCTTAATCCTAAATTTAGCTATAATCTAAGGCGTTTTATCCATAGAAGCCTTATTATAGCTATAGAGCTAATCTAAATAAAACAAGACCTTAGGCATATAAAAGTAGCTAAAATAGCATTATAAAAACATAGGGCTATAAAGAATTAATTACTTAAATCTAGCGGTATGCTTTTTATATATAAAGCTTAAGAAATAGTATATTAGAAAGAGATTAATAAGGAGATGCTAGTAAGATAGGTAGTTAAGGCAGCGGAGGAAAAGGCCTATAGGTATGTAAAACATGTGTTTTTAAAGCTATAAAGAGGTATGTAAGAAGCGTTATAATTATAGCTTAGAACCCTAGTTATTTGCGATAAAAAGGGCCTTTATTATATGCGAAAGGGCTAATAAAGCTATTTATCGTTAAATTAGTCTATTACACTAATTAGTCCGTTGCACTGATAAGCACTACCTTTAGTGATTAGGGTTTCCTAACTGCTAAATAATGTGGGGCGTGGCACGATTAGCCTTTAATCATGCCACGCCCTACGTTATTTAGTAGTTAGGAAACCCTAACCACTAAAGGTAGTGCTTATCAGTGCAACGGACTAATTAGTGTAACGGACTAATTTAACGATAAATAGCTTTATTAGCCCTTTCGCACACTATAAAGGCCCTTTTATCGCAAATAACTAGGGTTCTAAGCTATAGTTATAACGCTTCTTACGTGCCTCTTTATAGCTTTAAAAACATGTATTTTATATACTTATAGGCCTTTTTATCCACTACCTTAACTACCTATCTTGCTAGTATCTTATTATTAATCTCTTTCTAATATACTATTCCTTAAGCTTTATATATAGAAAGTATACTACTAGTCTTTAGTAATTAATTCTTTATAGCCCTATGTTTTTATAATGCTATTTTAGCTACTTTTATATACCTAAAGTCTTATTTTATTTAGATTAGCTCTATAGCTATAATAAGGCTTTTACGGATAAAATACCCTAGATTATTGTCAAGGCTTTTAGCTTAGGGATTGTTACGGTGCAGCCCCACAGGGCCATCGCGGGTGTCAAGCGCGCACGCACGGGTGGAATGCCCGATCCAGTTGCGCCATAATCGTGCCACGCCCCACATTATTTGGCAGTCAGGAAACCCTAACCACCAAAGGTAGTGCTTATCAATGCAACGGACCAATTAGTGCAACGGACTAATTTGACGATAAATAGCTTTATTAGCCCTTTCGCATATAACAAAGGCCCTTTTATTATAAATAACTAGGGGTTCTAAGCTATAATTACAACGCTTCTTACGTACCTCTTTTATAGCTTTAAAAACACACGTTTTACATACCTATAGGCCTTTTCCTCCGCTACCTTAACCACTTATCTTACTAGCATCTCCTTATTAATCTCTTTCTAATATACTATTTCTTAAGCTTTATACATAGAAAGCACACCACTAGATTTAAGTGATTAATTCTTTATAGCCCTATGTTTTTATAATGCTATTTTAGCTACTTTTATATACCTAAGGTCTTATTTTATTTAGATTAGCTTTATAGCTATAATAAGGCTTTTATAGATAAAACGCCCTAGATTATAGCTAAATTTAGGATTAAGGTTCTTATCTTTATATAATATAGTCTTAAGCTTATTAGTAACCTTATTAATTTACCTTAATATAACTAGGGTCTTAAATTCAGAAGATTTATAGATTAATAAGGCTAGAGAGGGCGTATAAATAGGGGCTTATCTAATAAGCTCTTTAATTATAAGCTTTAAATTAAAGGGCTAAATCCTGGTTTTTAAAAAGCAAAGATTATTATAGACTTCTTAAATGCTTGTTTTTAAACGCTTCTAATATAGCTAAGTGTTATGGACTCGAGCTTAGGAGCTTAGGTCATGTCTCGGTTCCGGAAAGGGCGCGCAAAGGACGCGGACTGTGAGCGGATAGGTTAGGGCTTTACCTAGGCCTATGCGACCTACACACACACTAGTATAAAGCCAGTTCCTATGTAACACCTAGCTTAGTCTAATCCTTCCTCTCTAAGGATAATAATATCTCTTAGAACGCTTACGTGTAGCTACCCTAAGGCTAGTTTATAATATTTATTATTCTTTACCATAGAGGCACAGTAGCTAACGGATATATCACTACTAGTAAATAGGATAGAGACTAACGAAATAGTAACCTTATAGAAGCTTATTGCTTAGTAGTTAAAACAAATTAAGGACCTTACTAGCAAGCAGAGATCTAACTTTTCTAGTTAACTTATTAAGCAAAAACCCTTACTAATAGGACCCCTATTTAATAGCAAAAGGGTCTTATTTATAGTATAGCAAAACCTAATATCCTATAAGCTAGACATAGATAGGGGTTTATTAGGTCCTAGCAGGACTAATAGTGCTTTATTTACTAGAACCTATTGCTAAAGGTTTAGGCATAAGTTACTCCCTATTTTAAGAAGGAACACTTAGTGCTTTATGATTTATAGAAGTTCTTAAACTACCTTACTAAGATATTTAATAACCCCTATTAATAGGAATTAGTAATTACAGAGCTTAACTAGATTGCGTAATGCCTAAATAAGCGATTTAGCGACTTCTATATTCGTTTTAAATAGAAATTAGCGCTAGCTAGGGGATTAGATTAGGAGGACTCTATAAAGCTAGCTAAGCTACGCATAGCACTTAATAAGTAAATAAGGGACTATAACGTTAGATAAGATATATTACGTATAGATTACTTAGCGATAACGGCCTAGTATTATAGTATCTTATTAGATATTAAGTCCTATTAATTAGAGGAGAAAACCATGCGCGAAGGTAGGCATATATGCCTAAGGCCCCTGCCTAGGATAAGGACACTCCTATAACAGACATACAATTAACGCATTTAGAATAGGCCTAAAAGGACGCGGAAAGTCACTAGGAAATTAGCGTAAGGCAAAGTTAGGTAATAAGGCTAGTAGTAAGCGGGCTAAGTGAGTTAGCTAGGCTATGCGTAACATGCGTTATAAGGAGGGTAAATACCTATAGTGTGGTTTAGGAAAGCATTTTATTTCTAACTGCTCTTTGCTTCCACTAAAACATTAGCATAGAAAGGTAGCTATTAATACGTATAACATAAAGAAAGAGAAAGATAACTCTAAAGAAGAGAAGACAGCAAATGTATTAGAAAAGAAAACCCTAGTATTAAGTTATTTAACTAGGGTAGTAGGGAGGATAGATAGAGGGGCGTCATAGCAAACAGTTATTACTAATAAGGACTTTAAATAGATCTAGTCTAACATAGACTCTGTACCTTTCTAGTTCCTGCATTAATTAATAAGACTACCTTTACGGATGCTCTTATTAACATAGGCTATAACTATTATGCTACTATAAGCAAACGCCTTATCTAAAAACTCTAGTTAAAATGCCTCCCTCTCTTAAAGAAGAGATTAGTTTACACTACGGTTAGTGTAAAATAAGGGGAAAAGAGAGCTATAAAAGAGGTTATACATTACGCATATCGTCCGTTTTTAAGTAGATCTAGATAGATAGGAAACACCTATAGTTACCTATGTAATCCCTAGGTTAATAAGGTAGCTAATTTTAGGGATACTATAGATAGAATAGAATAAGATTAACTTAGATATAGCGCGCTGTTAACTCTGCGTGGGATTAGCTAATAACCTATAAATTCAGGCATTAACCAATAGGAAGGTTAAGCAACTAATAATATCTATCTTAGGCTTTACCTTTGCGGGAATCGTAAGGCGTGCAAAGAAGCAGAAAGAATATATCTAACTATACGCCACTAGCCTACGGGAAATTACATTAATTCTATAGATAGACGTAACCCCTAAGGCTACAGAACAGGACCTATTATCCTTATTACTAAACGTGCTATAGGACTTTATAGACCTCTTCCTAGAAAGTAAGGCAAATGCCTTGCTACCGCACTAGGGATAATTAGACCACTATATTTAATTAAAGTATAACGTAAACGGATCTAAACTAGAACTCCTATGGGCCTTATTATATAATATACCATAGCAGTACCTCCTTAAGATCTAAAAGCAAGTAACTAACCTTATAGATAAGGGATAGATATAGGCTAGCTTCTCTTTAGCAATAGCTCTAGTATTATTAGTAAAGAAGCTAGGAGGAGAATAGCGGTTTTACATAGACTACCGTGCCCTTAATAAGATTATAGAATAAGACTATTATCCCTTACCTCTAGTAAAGGAGACACTATAATTATTATTAGAGGCAAAGTAGTTTACAAAGCTAGATATATAAGCAGCGTTTCACCAGCTCTATATTGCTAAAGGTAAGGAACACTAGACTGCCTTCTAGACGCGTTTTAGGTTATTTAAGTAGCTTATATGCCTCTTTGGCCTAGCGGGTGTACCTACTACCTTTTAGAGATATATTAATAGCGCGCTTAGCGGAATCCTAGGGGACTATATAACTACTTACCTTAATAATGTCCTTATCTACTTAGGAGAGTCTTAGAAAGACTATATATAGAAGGTCTAAGTAGTGCTCTTAAGGCTATAGCAGGTAGGACTAAACTTAGATATAAAGAAATGCGTTTTTATAATAAAGGAAGTTAAGTACCTAGGGTTTATTATCCATATAGGAAAGAAATTTGCCTAGATAGGGAAAAGATCGTGGCTATCTAGGATTAGGAGGCGCTAAAGAAGGTTAGGGGGTGTAAGGATTTCTTAGGTTTACTAACTTTTATTAGGACTTTATACTATACTTCTTAATAATCACAGGCCCTTTAATTAAACTCACAAAGAAGGGTGTCCTATTTTAGTAAACAGATAAATGTAATGCAGCGTTTAAAGCGCTAAAGATAGCCTTTATGTTATATCCTATCCTAATACAATAGGACCCTAATAAGGACACCGTGGTAGAAGCTAACTATTTAGGGATAGCTCTAGAGGTTGCCTCTTATAGTTTAATAACAAAGGCATCTTGCACCTGGTTGCTTATTATTCCGCTTAACTACAGCTAGCTTAATAGAACTACACTATACACAATAAGGAGCTATTAGCAATTATATTATACCTAAAGGCTTAGTTAGCAGAGCTACGTAGCGTTAGCAAGCTATTCACAATACTCACGGACTATAAGAACTTAAAATACTTTATAGCGCTAAGGGAGATATTAGAATAGCAGGCAAGATAGGCAGAGACGCTATTACTATTTAATTTTTACCTACGGTATAGGCCTAGCCTATAGGTAGTAAGACTAAATATACTATTAAGATAGTTCTAAGGGGAGGAGAATAAGGGGGACTAGAGGAGCTAATTATGTAATTAGCAATAACTCTAGGCCTATATAGTTATAAAAGAACTAGACTTATCTCTAGTGTAAACCCTATGTTATTATTAGGGGTAGTAAGGGTAAGGACACTATAGGTAGGTTTATAGGTCTTCTAATAGGGGTAATAATGTTTACAGATACATATCTCTAATCTCTATAGGACTAGTCCTTAGTTTATAATACTACATATAGGATATAGCGTGAGGTAGTTAAGGAAGGGGCCTAGAAGTTTCTAGACACCGCGAACACAAGGGAGTAGATAGCGGACTATTAAATTAGCGCTAAAGGTACGCTTTAATTCTAGGGCTAGACTTAGATTCTAAATTAGGAACCCCTTACTATAACCTTAACGTAATAGGTCTATGATTTACCCTTACTAGGCTATCCTAGCTATAATATAACTTTTAAGACGCTTTAGAGGGATTTCTATTAGGATAGTATATCATAGGGGATTACCTGGTTTATAAGAAACTGCTACTATTATAAGGGGCGGAAAAGCCGCTAGCTAAGATAAGGCTTATTAAAACCAATCCCTTTACTAGACTATTACTAGTTACAGATCTCCATTAACTTCATAATAGACCTACTAGCTTAACACCTAGATAACCCACGGTTTCTTATGGTTATTATGGATAGACTCTCTAAGTATATCTAGCTAAAGGCTATAATATTAATAGGGGCCGAAGCATACGCAGAATGGTTTAAGCAGTGCTAGTAATAGTTCTATAGCTTTCCCACATAAATTATTACGGATCGCGGTTTAGACTAGTTAAGTAATTTTTAGACCACACTTTATAACTAGGTAGGTATGTAGCAGTTACTATTAATAGCTTATTATCCACAGATAGACAGCAGCACGGAAAGGGCAAATTAAGAAGTTTAGGCTATCCTAAGGGTAATGCTATTATTTTTATAGTTTAAATGGCTAGAATATCTCCTTACTTGTTAACTTGCTTTAAATAATAGGGACTTATTAGTAATAGGGATTAGCATAAACATAGCCTTACATGGTTATAACCTAGTAATAATTCAAGAACCACTAGATAAGGAGATATCCTATACCTTATTAAAGGAGGGCCTAGGTATTCTTGTAATATCTTAAGGAGGGCTTAGACCTAACGCAGGCTGCTATAGCGTTTATTTAGTAATAGTAATAGGAGGAAATAAATAGTAGCTAGCGTCTAGTGAAACGCTTTTAGGTCAGTAACTACGTATGGTTAAACCTATAAAATTTTAAGACAAATAGACTATGTAAGAAATTAGATTAGGTTATAGCTAAATATAAGGTGCTAGAGGTTCCTATACCTTTAACTATTAAGTTAGATATGCCACGGGGACTTCACCCTATTTTCCATATAGATTTAGTATAACGGGCAGCTTCTAATCTATTACCTAGTTAAATATTAGCGGATAAGCAACCCCTACTAGAACTAATAATAACTAATGCTAACCCTAATCTCTTAGAGTATTAGGTTAAAGAGATACTAGTAGCTAAGAACGTAAGAGGATAGGGGTTAAACCAGAATATGCTAGTTAAATAGAAAGGATACATATAGCTAATATAGGAACCACTAGAAAACATGCAAGATATAGAGGCACTAGACAAATTTAAGGCATAATAGGGTAATATAATAACACATAATAGGCCTAAAAGAGTACGTTTTTATTTAACTACTAAGGAATAAGTAAATCTAGTCTCCTCCGCTCCGCGCGCGTATTAGCGCTAGTATTCCACTATATTAGAAAGTAATTAGTTCTTAGGGGCAGGAGGAGGAGGAGGAGCTAGGTTATTCTAGTTTAGTCTAGGGGGATAGTAATAAGTAGTTAATTAGTAGGTAAGGGCCTTATTAAATACACGCTGCTTAGCAGTAGCATTCTCCTAAATAAAGGTAATATAGGTAAGATTATTATTTATTATAGATATGCTATAAAAGAACTCTATTACTATATTACCACTGCGTTAGGTAGGAGTTATCTACTAGGTAAGCGTAAGTGCCTATAATTTAGTAACGCCCTAGGCATGTGCTACCCTAGCAAGGGATAATAAAAGGGTATTACTACGGAGGGATTAATATAAGTAGTGGCTAAAATAGTGTTAAAATGTTTTTAATAGTAGATAAAGGTTTTTATTAGGATAGCGCGGCGTCCCTTTTTAGAGGTAGTGCGCCTTATGGCTAGTGTTTTAATAGCTTTTCTAGCGGCTAAAAGGTTTATAAGGTGCTTATACGTATGTCTTAGTTTTAGGTTGCCTAAGTATAAGTATAGCTCCTAGCTATATAATTAACAGGCACGCTAACAAGGAAGATAGGCCTAATAAGACCCTAGGGCGCACTCTTACGTCCCCTTATTATAAAGGTTATTTATATATTAAATACATAGGACCTCTTACTCCTCTCTATTAGAATTATTAGAGTTATTAGAGTTACTCTCTAAGATATAATTACTAAGGTAGTTTAGCTTTTAGGGGAGGAGAAGGTAGTAGTAAGGGAAGGGGGCACTACTAGAGGTAGCGGTAGTAATAGTACTTAGAGTAATAGTAGCAAACATAATAGGAGGTAGGCTAGATATAAAAAGGGTTTTAATAGGATATTTAAAGGGAGGTAGGTAGTAGATAACTAATAAGATAATAGAAATAAGGGTATGCAAAGGAAAAGGAAAGGGAAAAAGTAAGGGATATATAGGATTATTTATATCTAGATATAGCTATAGGATAGCTCTAATTACGCACTTACTTTAGATATAGACTAGCAGGGGATTACAGATAGTTAGTAATAGGAGGTTAGAAAGACTAGTAATAGCTAGGGGAAAGGGGAATTTAATAAGTAAAAGGCAATGTATAAAAACAAAGTAATAATAACTAGGCAGGTAAAGCTTAATATTAGCTAGTGGTAGGTAAGAAAATAGAGTGGGCTAGTATTATAAGGGGCTAGAGTTAGGCAAGGCTAGTTATTTTAAAGGCTAGGGTAGGGTAGCTTATAAGGAAAAATTTTTAGCCTACTAGGCTATGCATAAGCCCTGCACTAGGACCTGCACTAACACGCTACATTAATCACGTATATACGCCACTTACTTAGAATATTTTAATAATAATAGTAAAGGGGAAGGAGGCCTAAGTAAGGGGGTATATTATAGACTTAAGCTTAGGAGCTTAGGTTATATCTTAGTTCTAGAAAGGGCGCGTAAAGGACGCGGACTATAGGCGAATAGGTTAGGGCTTTACCCAGGCCTATGTGACCCACACACACACTGGTATAAAGCCAGTTCCTATGCGACACCTAGCTTAGTCTAATCCTTCCTCTCTAAGGATAATAATATCTCTTAGAACGCTTACGTGCAGCTGCCCTAAGGCCAGTTCATAACACTAAGGAATTTAATCTTTATAATACTTATAGCTCTATTATAGACTATAATATTAAGGGCTTTAGCGTGATAATACTTAAGTAGCTAGAAGACTATAATATTAAGAGGTTATAAGAGATATATTAGATATAAAGGTAGCCTAAAAGGAATCATATTATAATCTTTATAGAATTTAATAAATTTAAGTATATAATATAATCTATAGCTATTAAGAATTAGTAAGCATTTTTAGCTAATAGATATAGCATATTAATTAAAGTGCTTTAATTACTTAAAGGTAAGCTTATTATTAGTGTATCTAGATAATAATAGTATTATCTTTATCTATAAATTAAGCTCTTTAATATAATACTACCTTTCTATATAATTTTAACCTATAAGGATAAAGAAGGCTAGTATAACTTTATCACTAGCTATAATAGCTTTAATTATAGTTATAGATTCGCGATTTTTAGGCATTAAAAAGAGGTATACTCTCTTTCTCTTTATTATAACTATATAATCTTTTCCTATACTAATTTAAAAGCTAGTCTTATCTATATTCTAGATATCTTTAGGAATAAGGCCCTTAGTATTAATAATCTCTTAAAGCTTATTAAAGTATAAAGTAATAACTTATATATCTTCTAATGCCTTATAATTAGAGTTAAGCTTCTTTTAAAGGTATTACTTATAACTATAGTGCTTTAGAAAGCATATAGTCTAAAGCTTTCTAATAAGCTTTAGATTAGTTAACGCATTTAATGCCCTCTTTAATACCCTCTCTTTTAGAATATAATTTATAGTATTTATAATAAACTTAGGGTATATTATAAGATTTACATTATTAAGTTAGTTAATATAGTAGTATAAGGTAATCTCTTCTTTATTTAAAAGCTTTATTTTAGATAATTACTAACCCTTTTAGGTTAAATCCCTTAACTTTATTAAATAAGGTAACTATGGAGTACGTTAAATTAACGCGTAACCGCTTAGATTTTAGCTCTTAGATTATTATTAATATAATTAAGAGCCTTATTAATATGTAATTTAATATTAGGTTTTATAATAAAAACGCTAATAATAGCAGAATTCACGGTTTAACGCGTTCTATCGTTAAATTAGTCCGTTGCACTAATCAGTCCGTTGCATTAATAAGCACTACCTTTAGTGGTTGAGGTTTCCCGACTGCCAAATAATGTGGGGCGTGGCACGATTAGGTCTAGGCAAAGCCTAGATCATCACATAGGCTCTTTCCCACAGTGGCTTCCTTCCGATATAGCGTATGTGACCTAATCTCTCTCTCTTTTAGCTAGCAATACCACGCATCCCCTAGGGACTCCTTCTCCCTATAAGCCTAGGAAAAGCCCTGTCATGACATTCTTCTTTGCACGCAGCTGGCTTAAACCTATGACCTTAGGGTGACTTGTTCAAATGTTACGGTGCAGCCCCATAGGGGCTATCGCGGGTGTCAAGCGCGCACGCACGGGTAGAATGCCCGATCCAGTTGCGCCATAGGCAAAGGATACGTATTGAACAAGTCAACATTTACTTGTTCAATTGACACCTATATTGCTAGGTCTAGGCAAAGCCTAGATCATCACAGGGATGAATAATAGAGTGAGGGTTAGATTAAAGAGTTGTAGCTATTAAACTGCTAGTTAGGGGTAGGTGCTTAAAGGTTTAATCTCTAGCCTTTCCCTTTATTTATAGGAAAGCCCCTTTAAATAGCCTATAGCTCTTACATAACTAGCCTATAGCTAGCCTATAGCTCTATACTCTACTAGGCATTACCCTTATTAATACTATTACTATTCCGCTCCTAATATAATACTCTCTCTTACTATAATTATCCTTAATTATATTAAGCTACTATCTTAGGGTTAGGTTATAGCGTAAGTATTCTTTATTACTACCTACTTGTCAGGAGCGGAACGGCGACGGCATCCATGAGGGTGGCGCCCAGCGGGGCACGGAGCTAAGGGCTAGCTACGGGCTAGTCACGTGAGAGCTGCGGGCTATTTAAAGGGGCTTTCCCATAATCGAAGGGAAAGGCCAGAGATTGAACCTTTAAGCACCCCCTAGCTAGCAGTGCGATAGCTACGACACTTCAATCTAACCTTCACTCTGTTACTGTCAGGAGCAGAACAGCGACGGCATCCATGAGGGTGGCGACGGCATCGATGAGGGTGGAACCCAGCGGGGCACGGAGCTAAGGGCTAGCTGCGGGCTAGTCACGTGAGAGCTGCGGGCTATTTAAAGGGGCTTTCCTATAAACAAAGGGAAAGGGCCAGAGATTAAACCTTTTAAGCACCTACCCTAGCTAGCAGATTAATAGCTATAACACTTTAATCTAACCTTCACTCTATTATTCACTCCTAAGCCAAAAGCCTTAACAAATTAATCTCTCTTCCCTTTAGGGCAATAGACTATTAGTTAGATTAAGATATCTAGAATTCATTGCATAGCAACCTAATCGGGTGGTAGCTATAACCACGCTACAGATAAGCAGGAGAATGTTACACTACTAAACCTAACTAAAGTGGTCCGCTAGTCCCTATTAGATAACTAGCAAAGCGGAACACTTATTAATAATAAGGAGGTAACACTAAATTAGCGCCTTAAAGAAGCAGTAACCTAGATATATATTATAGAAAAGAGATAGAAACTCGCTTACTTATAGTAAAACCTATAGATAATAGAAGAAGCTATGTCCTTAGGTAACTTAGACGCAGGACCTATAAATACCCTCCTTTAGCACCTTAGGTAGCACCTATTACGTAGCGATATAGCCTTATAAAGATATAATTAAAAGCACCTATATATAAAGGGAATACTTTTAAGAGTCTTTAGAATTTCCTAGCGGATTTAAACGTAGCTTTTACTATAGATTATAGAACCTTTATAGATAATATAACTAAGGTTACCTATACTAGCAGCTACCTAGCAAATAACGCAAAGCGATAATAAATGCATTATACAGCTACAGACAGTTATGTAAACTACTAGGGTCACACCTAGAACAGATTCGTGAATTAGCTAAAGATAGGAACTATAGATAAGAATACATAGTGCTTAGAAGCAATAAGGATATTAATAGGTCTTAGACAAGAAAATCACTAATTATTCTAGACATTTATAAAGATCTAGGGCAAGGCAGAGGCTAAGCTGCCTAAAGTAATTCCTAAACGCCTATAAATCTGCATATTTATTAATAGCCTTAATAATGCTATAAAGAAGCAGGTACTTAGCTAAGAGTTCCCTAAGAGTTAGACCTACCTAGCGGGCTAAGGAAGAAAGGTAAAGGTTATAACTAAAGGAGGCTAATTAAGTAATTAAGGTAATAATAGTTAGAAAAGATAATAACATTCCACTTTGCTAGAAAGGCTATAGTAATAAAGCGGCAATAGAAAGATAAGTTTACTATTTACATATTTTAAGTATAGTAAGCTAGGATATACTTTACTAAGCTACACTAAACTAGATTACTCTATTTACAAGAGAAGTAACTATATAACGGAGACGTATAAGAGTAGCCATAACTAGGCTAGAGATAAAGACCTATTAGACTTAAACAAGACCCCTATTAGCTTAGTATAACCCTAGGAAGACGCTCTTATTAAATTATTACCTAAAGATCTAAGACTAAGAGTTAAGGCAAAGTTATAGTAAGAACATAAATAGGTAGCTATAAAGGCGCTATTTAACCCTAGCGTAACCTATTTAATTATCTACCTAAAGTTACTAATAGCAGTTAATTAGGCTAACGTAAAAAGGATAATATAACCCTTAAGAGTGCTGCCCTTACTAAAATTAAGCATTAAGGGATCTTATTACAAACTTTATTAATTAAGGATAGCATAGGCTACGTAAGAATATATTAAGTTAGCTACTACGTAGCTAATACTAGTAAAGACCTATTATTAGGGTATAACTAGGTAGTTACATATAAACCAGTGATTATATCCTAGATAGATAGTTACTAGAGACACCCTATTATAAAAGAACGTCTTAGACTAGCAGTAGGGACGCAATAGGCATGCAAGGAGGTAAAACGCGCTTATATTAGATTTATCTTATAGGGATAATAACTAAAATTATATAAAAAGATAACAATGTCTTAATAGTAAACAAAGACAGGCCCTATAATAACCTAGTAACTATAGAGATAAGCAAAGCCTATAAGTTAACCATGCAAATACCCTAAGCCTATAAGGAATTTAAGGATATCTTTTTAAACAAACTTACAGGTATTCTCCCTATACTAGGTAGCTAAACTTATACTATTAAATTAGAAGAGGGAAAATGCCCTTATAGGGACTAATATATAATTTAGTAAAAAGGAGCTAGAAGTGCTCTATAAGTACTTAGCAAGCGCGTAGCGAAAGGGATGGATTTAAAGATCTATTAGCCTAGCTAAAGCCCTAATATTATTCGTGCTAAAGAAAGGAGGAAAATTACGCCTCTATGTGGATTATAAAGCCCTTAATTAGATTACTATTAAAGACAAAGCGCTATTACCGCTAATCACAGAGATCTTAAACTAATTAAAGAGAGCAAAGGTCTATACAAAATTAGACCTTAAAGATACGTACCACTAGCTACGTATCCGCAAGGGTAATAAGTGGAAAACAGCGTTCTAATGCAGATACGGTCACTTCGAATATCTCGTGATGCCTTTCGGGCTAGTTAATGCACCCGTAACCTTTTAAGAATATATTAATAATGCCCTTAAAGGCCTTATAAATACGATTTACGTTATGTATTTAGATAATATCCTAATCTATAGCAGCGATATAGCTGCGTATAAGGGCATGTAAAATAAGTCCTTTAGAAGCTCTAAGAAGCAAGCCTCTTTATTAACCTAGAAAAGTGCAAATTTTCATGTAAGGAGGTTGAATTCCTAGGCTTTGTTTTTCCGAAGAAGGAATCGCAATAGAGCCTGCTAGAATTAAGACAATAGTAACTTAGCCGGTACCTCGTAGCGTCTTTAATATCCAGTTATTCCTAGGCTTTACAGGATTTTACAAATAGTTTATTAAAGGCTATAGTAAAATAGTTATCCTATTAACTAATTAACTCTAAGGAGACTAACTAGTGAAGTTTAAGCTAAATCCTAATAAGTTAGCTATGTTTAGGAGCTATAAAAACAATTCTAAGAGGCGCTAATTCTAGTGCACTTTAATTCACTAGCCCTATTAAGGGTTAAGATAAATGCCTTAGGATACGCACTTAAGGCTATCCTAGCGTAGTTAGTGCTAGGTCACTAGCACCTAGTAGCGTATATATTAAGAAAGTTAAACAAGATAGAGCTATGCTACGTAACACTAGATATAGAGTTACTAGCTATCTAAGAGGCATTCTAAACTTAGAGGCACTACCTTACATACTTAATGCATCTGGTTATAGTGGTTATAAATTACTTAAACTATAAGTACCTAGCTATAAAGCTAAAGTTAACTAGTAGATAGGTTACTACGCTAGATAAACTCTATCTATTTAACTTTATAATTAAATATAGAGTAGGTAAGTTAAACCCTGCTAACGCTCTATTAAGAAGGTTAGATTATATAAGTAAAGAGAGGAAGGCAGAGGTAGTGTCCTTATAATTGCTAACCTTTCTTACTAAATTTATAAATAATACGCTATAAGAATACTATAATAGAACTACTAGCATCTAGTGCTCTAAGAAAACGCGGTGTGTTTAGTTTATAGATAATAAGCTACAAGGACACTGTAATAAAACTATTAACATCTAGTGCTCTATAAAATCGCCCCTACCTATTAACTAGATAAGGATAGACTATACGTAAGACTAGACCCGCTAGCTAAGAAGTTACTCCCTAGCGGTAGTGTGTTAGCTAAGGTCTCCTTAATTTTAAAGAAACCTAATAGTCTAGATATATTTAAAGGATATTATTATGGCGTAAGGGGACTGTATATAAGACTAAGCCTACTAGCTAAGGAGTAGCTACCTAGCAGTAGTATAATAGCTAGGGTCTTATTAATTTTAGAAAAGCCTAATAGTCTAGATATATTTAAAGGATATTATTATAGCATAGGGGACTGTATATAAGACTAAGCCCGCTAGCTAAGGAGTTACTACCTAGTAGTGGTATAATAGCTAGGGTCTTATTAATTTTAGAGAAGCCTATTAGACTAGACACGCTTAATATAAGCGTTATAGCAGGAATAGACTGCATGTAAGACTAAATTTGCTAGCTAAGGAGTTATGACCTAGTAAATATATTATAGCTAGGGTCTTAGCGGTATAGAGAACCTCTTCTAAGTTAAACTCCACTGCATTTATAGAAGATATAGAATTAGAACCCTAATCTAAGTCTTGCTTTTAGATACATAACAGAGGGATGCCTTTATTATAAAGAAGAGGGCGCTGCTATTAAGCGGTAACCTAGATATGTTATAGATATAGTCTATTAGACCCTCTAAGCTATTAATGTTTAAAAATTAAGTTTTTATCCTATAGGGAATAAGAAAAGAAATCCTACTGCTAATTTATAATAACCTTACTACTAGGTATTAAGGGGTTACTAGAACTCTTTAATAAGTTACTAACTAATATTTTTAGCTAGGAATAAAAAGAGATATTAAGGTATATATATATACTTATATTAGCTATTAAGTTTTAAAACCGCAAATGCATAAACCTTATAGTAAGCTAGCTACGCTACTAGTGCTAGATTACCCCTTTTAAGAATTATTAATAGATTTTATTACTAGACTCTTACTAGTTAAAGATTAGTAAGGCAGAACGCATAATATAATCTTAGTGGTAGTTAATAGATTTATAAAATATAGTATCTATATCCCTATATCTACGCGGTTAACTAGCGATAGACTAGTAACTATCTTCCTAGAATATATTTTTAAAGATTATAAAGCCCTAGAAGGTATTATTATAGACTAAGGTTTAATATTTACTAGTGGATTTTAGAGAATATTCTGCTACCTCTTAGTAATAAAGCGGCGATTAAGCACTGCGTTTTATCTATAGATAGATAGTTAGATAAAACGCTTAAATCAAGTTTTAGAGCACTATTTAAGAGTATTTATATGCGTAAAGCAGACTAATTAGGTTAATTATCTCCTAATAGCGTAGTTTACTTATAATATAAGCGCGCATATAAGTTATGGTTATATACCTATGGAAGCGCTATAAGGGTATAACCTAAGGGGACTAGATTAAGCAGTCACGCTAATTCTAATAGTTAATAATTAAGCTAAAAATAGAGTTTTAGAATTAAAGCATAAGCACATAGAGATTAAGTAGCTATTAAGCTACTTATAGGCCCTGCAGAAAAAGTATTATAATTAAAAGAGAGTACTAATAAAGTTTAATATAGGTAACTATGTCTTACTCTTAACTAAGAATATTAATCTATAACACCCTAGCTAAAAGCTAGCTATAAAGTACTTAGGACCGTATAAGATTAAGAAAGAAGTTAGCTATTATGGTTTAGCTTATTAATTAAAGTTACCTAAAGGAACGCGCTTATATAATGTTTTTAATATTATAAGCTTAGAACCTTTTAGAGGAAATCTAAGCAACGCGGTTAAAATAACCTCGCTGCGAGATAACGTTAAAGAGGATTAAGAGGAATTTAAAGTTAAACGAATTATCGCCTATAAATATAATAGCAAACGGCGTAAATATTTAGTAAAATAGAAGAATTACAATAATTCTAAGAATTCTTAGGTGCTGCGTAGAGACTTTACAATAAAAGAGGTTATTAAAGACTACAAGCGGTAACTAAGTAGCTAAATCTTAACTTCTTAGCTGCTTAATTAACTCTTAATTGCAATCTAAAATAATCATTAGATCGCAGCGATTTAATTAGGGAACAATTTACTTAATGACAATTTAGACTACTAAACAAATCTTATATTTAAAGCAAAACTTAGCATAGACTCGTAGCTATCTAATAGCTAGACTTTAGAGACATATTTAGACTAATTTTTAGCATAATTTCTAACTTTATTAGCCTTAGACTTATTATTACTAAAGGCTTAAACTTGTAATTCCTTAGGGAGTTCTAAAGGTCTAACACACATAGGGAGAGTAGCTTAAGCAGTAGTAAACTAGTAGTAAGTTAGTAAAGAATAAGCAGCAAAGCTAATAGCACTAACCATAGGGCTATGAGTGGCTATAAATCGAAGATAATTAGCAATTTTAATCTAGGTTTCTAGATTAATAACATTAATTAGCTATAAGAAAGCAGCGCGTTTATTACACTCCGCTTCTTAAGAAGCCTTAGCTATAAGACACGCGTAACAAGCTTGCCTGCGTTTATTAGTATTTTTAAGGCTAAAAGAGCATTATAAAGTTTCTTCTTAGCTTATATAAACTCCTAGTAGCGTATTAGTAATATTAAAGCAGTGGAGTAAAGGGTACTTACATTACTAATATAGTATAGTTCTAGAAGATTATAAAGTATATCCTAAAGCTATTTATATAGCTTTGTAATTTAAATAGAACACTAGTAAGGAGTTAGCAGTAATTAAGAGGCAATCCCTTAAGGCTTAACTTACCTAATATAAGTCTTATTATTTTAAGCGTAATAATAGCATTTTAGAGAATTACCTATAAAAAGCTAAACGTTAGCAGTAATAGCAGTAAGCTAGTAGTAAGTTTATACTAGAGAAGTAACTATATTTAGTTAGAGTAGGCTTTCCCTTAGTAATATACTAAGGCTATTTATCTTTATTATTATCCCTTAGAGCTACGTTCTAAATAGCTAACCACTAGGCATAACGCATGCATAGAATTTTTGTTAAACTAGCTCTAAGTTAGTAATAAAAAAGCAATAAAGAAGCAGCAAACTTACGCGGTCTTTAATAATCATAAGGTTCTCCCCTTATAGGATAGCTTAATAGCAGGATCTTTAATAGCGGTAGCATAAGATATAATAGCTTAAGCTATAATAGTTAGTAGTTAATATTACATAATAGCAGCGTTATAGTAGCTATTATATTAGTAAGGGACTTATAAGTTAATAAGAGGCTTAAAGAAGAGAAAGAAAAGAGAGAAAAGAAGGAAGGAAATCACCCTTCTTATAGGAATTTAGGCGCCTTAGATTAATCTAAGCTGCTCTAACTAGAATCTTCCATGCGTTATAACTAGTGTGTTTACAGAGATCACTGTGATTCATAAGTTATTACTATAAGCTTACTACGAATTTATTAGGCTGCCACTGCGAGCTTAAAGAAAAACAGAAGGAGTAAGGTAATCTATGCCCTGCAGAGTTAAGCTAATTAAAAAATCGCGCTAACTAGTCTAGTTAAGAAGAATCTCTTAGGAAGAATAACCTATAGAGAGGAAGTTAAGAAGTAACTGTAACCTAGCTTCTATTAGTAAGCGGTTACTGTGGAAAAGGCTAATGCAGCCTAATATTATTAATATTACTACGTTGCTTTGTAAAAAATCACCACGGTAAGTAGCAATAAAGGAACTCTCGCGCTATAACCTAACCCTAAGATAGCACCTTAATGCGATTAAGGATAATCACAGTAAGAGGAGGTATTATATTAGGAGCAGAACAGCAATGGCATCTATAAGGGTAGTAATAGCATTAATAAGGGTGGAACCTAGTAGGGCACGGAGCTAAGGGCTAGCTGCGGGCTAGTTACGTGAGAGCTATGGGCTATTTAAAGGGGCTTTCCTATAAATAAAGGGAAAGGGCTAGAGATTAAACCTTTTAAGCACCCACCCCTAGCTAGCAGATTAATAGCTACGACACTTCAATCTAACCTTCACTCTGTTATTCACTCCCAAGCCAAAAGCCTTGACACTACTATAGTGATTTTTATAAAGCAATATAGTAATATTAATAATATTAGGCTATATTAGCCTTTTTTATAATAACTACCTACTAATAGTAATTAGGTTATTACTAGGTAGTGATAAAGGATGCTTACGCTATAACCTAACCCTAAGATAGTAGCTTAATATAATTAAGGATAATTATAGTAAGAGAGGGTATTATATTAGGAGCGGAATAGTAATAGTATTAATAAGGGTAATGCCTAGTAGGGTATAAAGCTATAGGCTAGCTATAGGCTAGTTACGTAAGAGCTATAGGCTATTTAAAGGGGCTTTCTTATAAATAAAGGGAAAAGGCTAGAGATTAAACCCTTTAAGCACCTACCCCTAGCTAGCAGTGCAATAGCTATGACTCTTCAATCTAACCTTCACTCTGTTATTCATCCCTAAGCTAAAAGCCTTGACAATTAGGCTCCCTAACTATTAAGTTATTAGGCTAATGTCTTGATTTGCTTATCTCTCTACTACTTAACTAAATTATATTAGGCTAAATCATAGCTTCTAAAATTCCGTTTCTTAAGCTTTAGCCTATATTAGCATAACTAGTATTGTTTATTCCTATTACTCCCTATAGTTAGCCTTAAAAGGCTATGCCTTCTTTAACTATTTATTAAGGAATTATTAGAATGTTTATTAGCTTTCTGCCTACTCTATAGGATAGTTAAATAATTATTAAAATAGTAGAAAACCTATTACTAGGTGATTAATTAGCTCTTTCTAGTCTAATTAAAGTTCTATATTTAACGAATACTCCTCCTCTGGGACTGGAATCGCCCCTCCATCACCTTGGCCCGCCCCTTGGCGGAAGGGCCGCGGCTAGGAGACGGTTCGTCTCCGTGGCGCGAGCGTCTAGGCGCCGCAGCTAAAAGATAACCTCGTTATGTTACTCCCCACCGGCGCCGGACTGGCCTAGGCCTATAGCTAAGGCGCTACGCTTCTTCTTACTTTAATTGCTAGCATAAAGCTTCTTTACGTGATCCTAATAGTTATCCAGGACCTATAGAACTATTAGACCTAGACTAGACTTAATATTAAACTAGAATAGCAGTACTTACACTACCCCTAGTAACTATAGCTACCTAAACTTCTACTAGCTACTAGTGCTTATTCCACTAATTACTTAAGTTAGGCTAAGAGCAAATTAGCACTAGATCCGGCCTAGAATAGAGGCGCTAACTACCTTTAAATATCTATAGTTATGGACCTAATAGTTAAAATAGGCATTAGTAGCTAGCCCTATATAAAATAGTTAGCCTTACTTCTAAGCTAGGATAGATCTAACTTACTAGTAATATTATAGCACTAGTGCCTAGGGTAGTTAATTAATCGAGATTTATAAGAGATATATTAGATCCTGTAGGGATCCCTAACTACAGCGAATTAGCATTAGAACAGAGGCAGGCTAGGGCTAGAGGGTTATACCTTTAAATCCTTAGCTATAGCTTGCTTAAGCTACTTCTTAGTTAAAGACTTTTAAGGATATTGCTTGTTTTTAGAGTTTTCCTAGGCGGATTAGAGCTAGATAAGCATAGAACATAAGAGTACTCATAGTAGCTAGCGCTATCTTATTAGATAACCTAATAGATCTATAGCAATATTAGTAATTAGGCTAACACTAGCCTAGGAGTGCCTTAGGTAGCTCTAAGGAAGAAAAGAACCTATAGGAAGTTTAATAAAAAGAGGAAAGAAGGAAAACCCCTCTAGGGGAGGAACCCTTCTTATACTTATATAGGGGGCTAAATTATAGATATTAATAAAGAAAGAAGAACATAAGATAAGAATCTAGTTAGTTAATGCCTAAGAGACCTAGGCCTAGAAACAGCTAGGAATTAAACTAAACCTACACCCCTACTATAAAAGATAAATAATATTAGGTGCTTTAACTTCCTAGACTAACAAGCTAGACCTAGGCTAGAGAAGGCTAAAAAGTGGGGCTATAGAAGAGCTAGCTAAAAAGTAAAAGAGAAGTAAATCACTACTATAAAACCAAATCTAGCACGCTATAAGATAGTATAATAAGCCTAGAGCAGTGCTAGAGTAGACCTAGGATAGAGCTAGGTAGGGCTTAGAACCTAGGATTTTCCTTTTTCCTTTTTCTTTCTTTTCTTATTAGGATAAGGCTAGCATAAGCTAGCAATAAACACCTATAATAGGCCACACACAACGCGACGTAGGCCTGGTGCAGGGTTAGCGTTAGCCTAAACATAGATATAAGGGGTTTTTCTTCCCATTCAAGGGTTTTCCCTTTTAACAAAGCAGCAGGAGTACTAGTACTAGCCCTACATAGAGCTAGCTAGCGTAAATAATATATATATATTTAACGAATTAATAAATCTGCGTAATTATTATACCTCTGCGATTAGGAATTTATCTAGCGTATTATTTAATATTCCTTAACTAATAAGAACGTAAGAGCGTAATAATTAATAAAGTAAAAATATTCCGGTTTTGGTTCTGGTTATGCAATTGCTACTAACTGTGATAATGGGTATGTGAGAGGAGAGTTATATTGTTCTGTCTACCGCCCGTTGGGCGAGGTATTTATCTGCTAAGCTAAGCAGCTTTACTGTGCGATCGTAGGTCACGTGTGTTGTGACAGCTCGTCTCTATAACCCTGAGCGAGAAGCAGCTGAAGACAGTTACGGAATATCCACTGAACGACAAATTTGACGAAATTCGAGACAAGTTGCGTACTTCCTGCGAGATTGATAATACATGGCAAGATCCAGTCGCCAGCCTCCTAGGTCTCTTAGTTGCCTCTCCTGCTGCATATAATCTGCACTCTCGCGACGGCGGTAGTAATGTGGCAGTGAAGCTCTTGCCCATACAGCAAAATGTCCGAGGAGGCTCACACAAGTTCGATCATTTCCGCCCCTTATCGACGCCGTCGCCGCAGGCCTGCCCGACACCGACATCTGGACCGCAGTCATTAACCTTATCGACGCCGTCAATCAGGTCAATACTTTTGGAGATACGGCAAGGATGATGATAGGAACACCTGCCGGGGATCCAGCGCGACTCTACCATGACATCATTGCGGTGTACAACGATGCCATTGGGAAACTATAGAAGCTGCATAGATTCACATGAGCGTTAACCATATAGGCCTGATCAGTCCATGGCAACGTGGCAGGGCTCCTAATAGTGCAACCAGTGCGTGTTGACCACCCAAACGGCCTGTTCAGTGCGTGTGACTACGCCAGACAAAACTTCCAGTTTGGTTGACTCAGCCGCACTTAACTCTCGGTGTTGTCCCCACGTTCAAACTGACTGGTGGTGCGTTTATCAGCAGTGAACTGAACTGTATTGCAGTTTGTAGTGGACTGGTAGTGCGAACGTATAATCCAACTATGCACTCGAGGAAGACGCTGCTTGCAATTATCTAGACCAGTTCATCGCCTGCGCCAGTTCACCTATTTTGATTGGTCGTATCATGGCTCTGCTGTGCTCCACTGCCCTTTCGTATATCACTTACGTGAGTCAGTGGGAGGACCGTCCACAATTGCGACGGATACGCTCCGGCAAATTCTTCAGTGATTGTTGACCCATGGACGAAACTAAAAACATGGCCGGCATGGCTTTCAATCGATTTCACTTCGAGTCTTTACTCAAACGCCGATTCTTTTTCGCCGAATCGTTCGAGATCTATCGAACTTCTGCAGCTCAGTTGCTGGACAACCGAGGGCTTTACGATTATGGCCCCCAGGCTGCGCTCTTCAAGCAAACATCATTAACGAATGGCGAAATCACTTTGTCATCGAGGAAAATATGATGGAACTGGACTGCACTGCCATAACCCCAGAAGCGGTCCTCAAGACTAGTGGTCACGTCGACAGATTTGCCGATTGGATGTGCAAGGACCCTGCCAAGGGCGAGTACCTTCGTGCCGACCATCTCATCGAATCCGTACTAGGAGACAGATTAGCAAAGAACAAGAGTCTATCCGATCCAAAACTTTCAAAATCCGAAAATTTGGATGCAACCATGGTGAAAGAATATGAAGAAATTCTCGCGAAGGTAGCGTCCATCTCGTTATTCACAGCAAGGTCATCGCTAATCCACGCTTTTATGCCTTAGATTGACAATTACGACGGCCCTGAGCTTGGAGATTTAATTAAGCGACACGAAATACGAAACCCGGATGGTAATGGTGAGGTCTTGCCACCTACCCCGTTTAACTTGATGTTCAAGTCCACGATCGGTCCAAGTGCTGCTGCGCCGGTGTATTTACGACCCGAAACTGCACAAGGTCAATTTCTCAATTTTCGGAAGCTTTTAGAGTTTGGGCAGGGATCTATGCCTTTTGCCTCAGCAACAATTGGAAAGTCATACCGCAACGAAATCGCCCTCGATCTGGGCTTTTGCGAGTAAGAGAGTTTCTCATGGCTGAGGTCGAACATTTCGTGGACCCCGAAACAAGCAAGAAACATCACCGCTTTCTGGAGGTATCAAACATCGAGCTGCCTTTCCTAGATAAGGCTACTCAGCTATCCGGTAATACTGCACTGGCATTGTTATCTGTTGGAGAAGCTGTGAAGACAAAGCTTGTCGACAATGAAAGTCTAGGCTATTTTCTCGCACGAATTTACCTCTTCTTGTTAAAGATTGGCGTGGACAAGAAAAAGTCCGTTTTCGACAACATCTTTCAAACGAAATGGCCCATTATGCTTGCGACTGCTGGGACGCCGAGTTACTGACCTCTTATGGTTGGATCGAATGCGTTGGATGCGCAGATCGGAGTGCTTATGATCTTTCCGTCCACTCCAAGGCCACGGGTACATCACTTGTTGTGAAGGAGGCACTCCCACAGCCTATTGAGATCGAGAAATGGCAAGCCACATTGAATAAGAAGCTTCTTGGACCCAAGTTCAAGAATGATGCCAAGAAAATTGAAAAAGCGGTAGAGTCCCTAGACCAACAGGCTCTAGCACGCTTGGCCTCTGAGCTAGCAGACAGGTCCGCCATTAGTGTCTCAACAGAATCTTTAGCCAACGGTAGCACGAGTGTGGACCTTGATCAGGAGCTTTGCACTATCAAAAGGTTAAATATGTCGAAACCTCACGGGAGTATACGCCAAATGTTATTGAACCGTCATTTGGCATTGGTCGTATCCTTTACAGCCTTTTGGAACATGTTTATTGGCACCGATCTCAGGACACCGCACGAGGGGCAAGTACCATCTGAACTCCACGCATCAAGAAATCCAAACTAACGCCTGTATAGGTTCTGTCACTTCCAGTTCTTGTAGCGCCGACCAAGGTACTTATTGTTCCACTGTCCAATCATTCATCTTTTCAGCCGGTCATCAAGAGGATCGCGAGCCGTCTTCGTGCTCTCCGCATATCAAATAACATTGACGCATCTTCAACGTCAATTGGGAAGAGATATGCGAGAAATGACGAGTTGGGCACACCCTTTGGTGTTACTGTTGACTTTGAGACTGTCAGTAATGGCTCTGTCACTTTACGAGAACGAGATTCAACGTCCCAGGTTAGAGCGTCGGAAGACGACGTCGTTCAAGCCATTCGAAACCTTTTCGATGGTAGTGAGACATGGACCGAGATATCCCAGAGATTACCTGCTTTTTACGGTCAAAGCGCTGGTGAACGATGAGTATGAGTTTGGAAGTGTACCGGACATATAGATATATTCTGATGTAAGGATTCCGTATTTATGACCTCAAATACAGTCTTCTTTACGTGCTCAAAACCCCAATTCCAGATCATTTGCTCAAATCTCCATACACTTTACCAGGTCGCATTTATCGCATTCTCCAAATCTGTTGCACAAGTGCGTGATGGATTTCGCACCGATCGTGATAATCCGGAGGAGGCACTTTTCGAGAGTTGGAAACCTTGACACACAAAAACGGTAATGAATAATCTCGCACATTTTTGCAATTTTATCTTCCAAGCACAATGTGTATCAAAGGTTATCGGGAGATGAGTGAACTTGAAGTAGAAGGACTTTCTTATAGACAGGAGACTGGGTGAGTTTCCATTTACATTCTTGCTTGGGAGAGCCGACAAGAGCCATTTTTATATATGCGACGCCTTTGGACGTTAAACCAGAAGATGGCATGGCTGGCTTGTTGGCTGTAATTTTAGGACTGCTGATGCATTTGAGGCCGCATGAGGTTTACAAAGAAGATTGCGATCCAACCCAGGGTGCACTCTGGTGTGCTCGCGAAAAGGCCGGCTGGCCCTTGTATGGTAGGCGGTTAGAGCATGAAAGACGGCCTCATTGGACGCAATTAAAAGCATCCATTCCTTATTTACGCAGTCAGTCTTGGTTGAGGCGTTTCAACAGCCGCGCGGTCATTCGCTTGCAACCGTCCTTGGTCCGAAGCGCCTTCGACATTCGACAGCCCAGAGAATGAATTCGGAGGCGCTTAGCACGCTTTGCGGGCGGCAAAGATGGATGATCCCACCTTCTCATTAGTCCTATTTTAATGAAAATGGCGCAGTGCTCGAAGTGTGCCTACCTGACATCTGCACAAGCTAGACTTCACCGCGGGTCACGGCCAAGGAATTGCCTGAAGGGACAGGCCAACAGTCAGTCCCTGCTAGCTGAGCTGTGGAGGTGGAGGGACTTGGAGAGCAGGCAGCAGCAGTAGTTCAAAGTGGTTCCCCGAGTGTTTTTAGGCTGTGATCCACGAGCCGGTGCAAACTTTGCGCGAGTGCAAAATGCATGTAAACGGACGCGCTAGCCATTTTCGTTACCTAGATTACATAGAAAATTATAGAACTTTATTTAAATTATATAAACACCACCTCCCTCCCTATTTATAATATATCTTTTTAACTAGGGCTACGTAAATACCTACAATAGGA
Source organism: Epichloe gansuensis (assembly GCA_023658505.1). NCBI lineage: Eukaryota > Fungi > Ascomycota > Sordariomycetes > Hypocreales > Clavicipitaceae > Epichloe > Epichloe gansuensis. The sequence goes on from CP098283.1 coordinate 1,258,589, forward strand.
TTAGATACTAAGAATAAAGCAAATTTTACTAATTTTTAGGAATAAACTATATACTTTATATATATATATATTATTTACACTAGCTAGCTCTATGTAGTGCTAGTACTAGTACTCCTACTGCTTTGTTAAAAGGAAAACCCTTAATTAGGAAGAAAAACCCCTTATGTCTATGTTTAGGCTAGCGCTAACCTTACTCTAGGCCTACGCTATATTATATATAGCCTATTATAGGTATTTATTACTAGCTTATACTAGCCTTATCTTATTAGAAAGAAAGAAAGAAAGAAAGAAAAAGAAGGAAAATCCTAGGTTCCTAGCCTTACTTAGCCTTATTCTAGTTTTACTCTAGCTTTATTCTAGGCCTCTTATACTATCTTATAGTATATTAGATTTAGCTTTATAGTAGTAATTTACTTCTCTTTTACTTTTTAGCTAACTCCTTTATAGCCTTACTTTTTAGACTTCTCTAGCCTAGGTCTAGTTTATTAGTTTAGGGAAGTTAAAGTACCTAATATTATTTATCTTTTATAAAGGGAGTCTAGTTTTAGCTTAAGTCCTAGGTATCTCTAGGCCTAGGTCTCCTAGGTCTTCTCTAGCTAGATTTTTATCTTATATTTTTATTTCTTTATTAATAACTATAATTTAGCCTCCCTTTCTTATATAAGTATAAAAGAGCTCTTCCCCTAAAGGGGTTTAACTTCTTTTCTCTTTCTTTATTAAACTTCCTATAGGTTCTTTTCTCTCTTTAAACTATTTAAGGCACTCCTAGGTTAGTATTAGCTTAAATGTTAAATTTATTATAGACTAATTATATTTATAATAAGATAGTATTAGTAGCTATAAGTACTCCTATATTCTATACTATTCTAGCTCTAATCTACCTAGGAAACCCCTAACTCTAAGCACTACCCTTAGAAGTTATTAACTAAGAAATAACTTAAGTAAGCTATAGCTAAAGATCTTAAGGTATAGCCCTTTACCTTTATTCTAAGTTTACTCTAAGTCTAATCTATAGTAGTTAAGTAACCCTTAAGAGATCTAGTATATATCCTATAAGTCTTAGTTCATTAACTATCCTAGGTATTAGTATTATAATATTACTAGTAAGTCTAGCCTATTCTAGCTTAGTGTAAGGGCTTAGGCTTTGCCCAAGCCTTAGTGTTAGCGTATGAGTGGGGTGTGGGAAGGGGGCTGACATAAGCCAACTAGGGGATATAAGGGGCTTGTACAGGACCTATAACATCCTCCTTTCCCTTCCTTCCTTTAAGTTTCTTAATATTATTATAATAGCCTATAGCTTTGTCTTTAGGCTAGTCTATAATATTTAAGAAACTTCCTTTAGCCTTAAAGAAGGCTACTAAAAACATAATAAGCGTATTAAATATAATAGATATAATAGATATAATAGATATAATAGATTTGCTATGCCCTAAAGACTAATACTCTTAGGGAAGCATAATACTACTAATAGATATTACTTTACCTATAGAGGCCCTCTTTACTTAACTTAAATTACTTTAACTTATAATTAAATAATAATAGGGGAAATTATAACTCTATATAAATAGGTTAAAATAAAGCAGCTATAAGGGATTTAACCTAAATAAATCCCTTTACTAGTTCTACCTATTACGCTACTAATTATACCCTAGATTAAATAGAAACTAATCCTAATAGGTAACCCTTATAATAGTAATAAGGCTATATTTACTTCCTAGAAGATCCTTATAGAATATAAACTAGTAGTAGATAAGGACTTTATTAGTGTTAATAACGACTAGTAAATATTTATATACTAGAACTTAGGACCTAAGGTCTAACCTTATATTATAGTATTTTTAAAAATAGGCTATAAATATAATTATAAACCTATTTACTTTCTAGAATACTTAGAATTTATATTTACTAACCCCTATTAATAAGAAATAGCCCTTACTAAACTTAATTATCTTAAATAAGGGCTAGGGGAGATATTTACTTTATTCTTTATTTACTTTAAATAGAAGCTTTCCTAGTAAGAGATAGTATATAAATAGATAGGGTAAAACTAGTAAAACTTTAATATATACTTAATAAGTATATAAGGGAGTATAGTATTAGTAAAGGGATTACCTATAAGGATTACTTAGTAGTAATTAGCTAATTCTATAGTATTATAGTTAATATTAAGGCTAATGCCTTAGAGAAAAAGTATTAGTCCTATTATATACCTATTCTAGTTAAGATACTAGCTTCCTAAGTTAATTATAATAGTAATATACTAATAATAGGTATTTATATATTAAGAACTTAGGTAGGTAAATATAAGAAGCTAGAGGGGAAAAGAGATAAACTAAAGAAAATAACTAAACTATAATATACTAAGTAAGTTATAGTAAAGGAAATAACTAGATATTATAAGAATAAGTATTATTTATACTATAGCTTAAAGGATTACTAGATATATATATTATTTACGCGAGCTAGCTCTATGTAGGGCTAGTACTAGTACTCCTACTGCTTTATTAAAAGGAAAACCCTTAAATAGGAAGAAAAACCCCTTACGTCTATGTTTAGGCTAACGCTAACCCTACACTAGGCCTGCGTTACGTTATATATGGCCTGTCATAGGTGTTTAATGCTAGCTTACGCTAGCCTTATCCTATTAAAAAGAAAGAAAAAAAAAGAAAGAAAAGAAGGAAAATCCTAGGTTCCTAGCCTTACTTAGCTCTAACCTAGGTTTGCTCTAGCTCTATTCTAAGCTACTTATACTATCTTATAGCGTGCTAAATTTAGTTTTATAGTAGTAATTTACTTCTCTTTTACTTTTTAGCTAGCTCTTCTATAGCCTTACTTTTTAGCCTTCTTTAGCCTAGGTCTAGCTTATTAGTCTAGGGAAGTTAAAGTACCTAATATTATTTATCTTCTATAGGGAGGGTATAGGTTTAGTTTAATTCCTAGGTATCTCTAGGCCTAGGTTTCTTAGGCATTATCTAACTAGATTTTTATCTTATATTCTTCTTTCTTTATTAATATCTATAATTTAGCCCCCTCCTTATATAAGTATAAGAAAAGTTTCTCTCCCTAAAGAGATTTAACTTCTTTTCTCTTTTTTATTAAACTTTCTATAGGTTCTTTTCTTTCTTAGAGCTTCTTAAGGCATTCCTAGGCTAGTATTAGCCTAAATACTAATATTTATTATAAATTAGTTAAATTTATAATAAGATAGTACTAGTAGCTATAAGTACTCCTATATTCTATGCTTTTCTAGCTTTAATTTACCTAGGAAACTCCTAAGTCTAAGCGCTACTCTTAGAAGTTATTAACTAAGAAGTAACTTAAGTAAGCTATAGCTAAAGATCTTAAGGTATAGCCCTTTTGACCCCTATATTAGGTTTACTCTAATTTTAATCTATAGTAGTTAGGAGATCTCTATAGGATTTAGTATATTTCCTATAAGTCTTAGTGTTGGATACACCAAGGTGCCTGCGCAGGTAGATAATTTGTTATGATTAAAGTTAATAATAATCTAGGAAAGAGGGAAGAGAGAGAGGAGAGGAATCTAGCTAGCTAAAAAGTGGGTAAAACCTATAAGTAAGGCAAAGAGAGGGTGGCGAAAAAGGGTAGCTAATTACATAGCGTGCATCCCTCTAAGGGCCTTACTTAGTCTATAACTAGTAGGGTCTTTAGCTATAACTAATCTAATAATAATCTAAAGGAATTAATACTAGCAGTCTCTCTTTTTCTTATGGCTAAAGGAGCCTAAAAACGTAATAAAAATTAAATTAAAGGAAAGTGTATATAAGTGAATCCCTTAATAGGAATCCAAAGCCCTAATTAGCTTGGTTAGCATTAGTTAATTTAATTAATCTAATTACAATAAATCCTCCCTTTGCCTCTATTAATTCCCTCTTTATAACACTCCTAAAAGTCTCTTAACCTAGCCTTTTACATGGATTATTAATTTATTTAAATTAATTAAGGTTATAAGCGCTTAATTTAGCAATCCTTTTGTTATTATATTAGCCAGGTTATTGCTGCCGTTAATCTATCTAACCTTATAGATCTTACGCCTCTTATATAATTAACAAAGGGCGATAATGTTAATTATTAACCTTTTCTCTTTTATTATACCTAGCTTTATAAGGTATTTATATAATAAGAATAAGTTAGTACAAAGGATTATAGGGATCTAAGGCATCTTTAATTAGTCTATAATCTAATTAAGGGTTATAGATATTGCGTACGCAATATTAGCACCTTAAACTATGCTATATAGCTTAGAGGTAAGCGTGCTATGCGTAACCCGCTTACTCTTTATTAAGCTATATGTAATAATATTCCCTTTTATAATAAAGGTATTATTATCCTGCTTTACCTTATTACTAATTATAATTATATACCTAATCTATAAGCTAAGATCTTTATTATTTATAAGTAATCTATCTATAAATACAAAGAGCTTTACTTCTTTAAGGGTTAGTAGGATATATTATAGTCCTTATTACTAATTCTTAATCTACTACTTAAGGTATTTATTTAGGTATATAATATCTTTAATAGCTAGTTCTTAGTGTTAAGCTATAATTAATAGATTATATAAAGCTTCTAGTTAGCAAATAGTTATAATATAGCTTCCTTAGGCTTATTACTCTATATAATCCTGCCTTACTATTAGGGATTAAGAATTAATTTCCTTAATCTTCTAACTTTAGCCTTTCTAGGTTAGGGTTAGTAAGTTATTAGCGTTTTAGGTTAGGATATAGCTATTAAAAGTAAGGGGATTCCCGCTTAATAGTTACTGCTTCTCTTTAGCTATAAAGTTAGCCTTCTAGAGCTCTTTTTCTTCTTTATTAAAGAAGTTATTATTACTTAAACCTAGTATATTATCCGTTTGCATTCTAATAATCCTAAAGAGGTTCTTATTATTTAGAGCTATAATTAATAAGCAAGGATTATACGTTAATATTATTATATTAAGGTTATCCCTATAATAATAGAAGTATATTGCTTACTAGTAAGCTCTAGCCTTTATAATTCTATAAAAAGGCTTAATAACCTCTATTATAGTGCCTTCTAGAAAGAGATATATAATCTATTCTAGTAATCTTATAATAAATAGCCTTATAAGTTTTGTCTGTAATTAAATATAGGCTTAGGTAATATTATAGATCTAGAGGCAAATCCCTTTTGTTTTAATAAAGGAGCAATAGCTATAATTAGCTATTAGCTTACCTATTAGATTATTAGTAATTACATTAGGATAAATTCCTTCTCCTTATTATTATAGCCTTATATAATAAGGTAAGACTTCTTATATAGTAAGTCTATGCCTTTACCCTTAATCTCTCTTACTATATAAGAGTTAAAGATCCTATAGCTATTATGCTTTACTAGATTAAACTTTATAAATCTAAACATATTATAAGCTTAAAGAGCATTAATCTTAGCTTAATCTAATTACTTAAAGGGCTTTCCTAGGGTTATAATCTTCCTTTCTTAGTAGAGTTAAAGGGTAAGGTCCTAGTTAGCTTTTTCCTTTACTATTAGGAATACTTCTATTAGTAATCCTCTAGCTATAATCTCTTTAATTAATACCTTTTCTTAGTTCTTATTAATAATTATAAAGCACTCCTTATAATCCTTAGGTCCTTCTATACCTTAGTTAAGGAAGAATTAGACTATTAAAGCTTTTCTTAGCCTTCCTTACTTTCTCTTTACTAGCACTAGGAGTTTTATATCTTCTTTTACTCCTTCCTTTACCTTTATAAAGGTAAGGGAATCTCTCTTATTTATAGCCTCCCTAATATCTTAAGGTTTTATCTCCTATAGCCCCTTTATAATATAAGGGTTCTTATAGTAAGGCTTTATTACTATAGATTAGAATTTTGCTAGGCTATAAGGCATTTAGATAGTGTAGGTCTTCCTATTAGTAGTAATTAGCTTATAAGAGCTATGCTAGCTACCCTTCTCCCTTTATATATATACATTAGCCTATAGAGATAGCTAATATATTAGTAATATATTAGGGCTATTCTAGGCATTAAGGGCATTATAGACCTACTATAAGGCTAGGTAGTAGCATACCTTATTAGTAGCCTTCTAAATTACCTTAGCTTATTAAATAATAGAGATGCTTAGTAATAACTTATCTATTATTTATAGGTAGGCTCTAAAGACTAGTAAGGTTAGTACTAATCTATTAGGGCTTACTAAGTTATTAATAGCTTTAATAGCTATCTAAAGACATTACTCTTATGTAATCTCTACGCTAATTAAGTCTATGATAATCTTATAAGCCTAGCGTAAAGGTCTATAGTATCTTTTAACCTTTCTAATACTATTATAGGCTTTATTTAGTATCTTATTAATCTTAATTAATATTAATTAAGTATGTATTCGTGCCCTTAAAGCTTGTTCTCACATCGGGCTGCTTTTTTATCACTGCGGTACTATTAATCAGTTGTTTATTATTGCACTAGCTAGGTGTTGCTAGTAATTCTTATATTATGTGTGAATTTTAGATGCATTAGCCACTGCTAATGAAAAAATAAAAATTATAAAAATCATAGCCTTATTTCTTATTAGACTACTTCTCCTAAGGATATTATAATTACTAGTCCTTAGCCTTATCTTAAAATAATACTATAATCTTGTAAAGAGTTCTATAGCTCTCTAATAAGATCTCTATTAGCTATTATAAAGGTATCCTTAGACTATCCTTTAAAGTCTTTTAGAATAACTCCTAGAGATTATTATTCCTCTAGTCTTAATGCTTACTAAGGTTAATAAACCTTATAATATAGTTATTAAGCTTAGATAGCGTGGTAGAATTAGGGTTTACTATAATTTATTCTTCCTAATCTTTAGTAAGGGCATAGGAAAGAGGCTATAGTTATATTAGTAGTTTACTCTTTTAGGGTCTCTTAGGTATAGTTATTAAGATCTAGGATAGTTTCTTATTACTAGGGAATTAAGGTTCTTCTCTTAGTAATAGTCTAGGCAATTATATAGCTTCTGTAGTAGCTTAGGTCTTCCTCTTATTACTAGTCTAGCTTCCTAACTTATTATAAGTAATAGTTATTAATATTAGGTTTAAAGCGAATGCCTTATAGCAATTAATTTAGTTATTTAGTTAGTTTTCTTATAGTAGGTGTAGGATTAGTCTCTCTATTAAAGATAAAGATATATATATATTATTTACGCTAGCTAGCTCTATGTAAGGCTAGTACTAGTACTCCTACTGCTTTATTAAAAGGGAAAACCCTTAAATAGGAAGAAAAACCCCTTATATCTATATTTAGGCTAATACTAACCCTACACTAGGCCTATGTCATATTATATATAGCCTATTATAGGTGTTTAATACTAGCTTATGCTAGCCTTATCCTATTAAAAAGAAAGAAAAGAAAGAAAAGAAGGAAAATCCTAGGTTCTTAGCCTTACTTAGCTTTATCCTAGGTTTACTCTAGCTTTATTCTAGGTTACTTATACTATCTTATAGCATACTAGATTTAGTTTTATAGTAGTAATTTACTTCTTTTTACTTTTTAGCTAGCTCTTCTATAGCCTTACTTTTTAGCCTTCTTTAGCCTAGGTCTAGCTTATTAGTCTAGGGAAGTTAAAGTATCTAATATTATTTATCTTTAATAGGAGGGGTATAGGTTTAGTTTAATTCCTAGCTATCTTTAGGCCTAGGTTTCTTAGGCATTATCTAACTAGATTTTTATCTTATATTCTTCTTTCTTTATTAATATCTATAATTTAGCCCCCTCCTTATATAAGTATAAGAAAAGTTTCTCTCCCTAAAGAGATTTAACTTCTTTTCTCTTTTTTATTAAACTTTCTATAGGTTCTTTTCTTTCTTAGAGCTTCTTAAGGCATTCCTAGGCTAGTATTAGCCTAAATACTAATATTTATTATAAATTAGTTAAATTTATAATAAGATAGTACTAGTAGCTATAAGTACTCCTATATTCTATGCTTTTCTAGCTTTAATTTACCTAGGAAACTCCTAAGTCTAAGCGCTATCCTTAGAAGTTATTAACTAAGAAGTAACTTAAGTAAGCTATAGCTAAAGATCTTAAGGTATAGCTCCTTTTACCCCTATACTAGATTTACTCTAATTTTAATCTATAGTAGTTAAGGGATTCCTATAGGATCTAGTATATTTCCTATAAGTCTTAGTCTATTAACTATCCTAGGTATTAATACTATAATATTACTAGTAAGTTTATTCTATTCTAGCTTAAAGGTAAGGCTAACTATTTTATATAAGGCTTCTTACTAATACTTATTTAAATTATTAGGTTTAAAACTATAGTTATTTAAAGGTAGCTAGTGCCTCTATCCTAGGCCTAGTCTAGTGCTAACCTATTTCTAGCCTAATTTAACTAGATAGTAAAATAAGCACTAGTAATTAGTTAAGGTTTAGGTAAATATAGTTACTAAGAGTAGTATAAGTACTTTTTTACTAGTTCTTTACTAGTTCTATTCTAGGTCTAACTATACTCTAAGTCCTAGATAACTATTAAGATTATATAAAAAGCTTTATACTAGTAATTAAAGTAAGAAAAAAAGGAATGCCTTTATAGTAAGCCTAAGCTAGGCTAGTACTAGAGAGAATTAATATAATAAGCTTATATTTTAGTTATAGCGCCTAGATACCTGTATAGTAAAGATAAACTATCTCCTAGCTATAGCCTTACCTACTAAGAGATAGGCTAAGGTAATAGAGAGAGTGATTTTAGTTTTAAAGAAGGAATAGATTAATAAACTAGTTATAGCTTAGGGAAGGGGTAAGGGTAGGTTAGTAAGGCTATTCTACTAGGTATTTATAGTTTAATATTAATCTAATAATAGTTCTAGAATTTATAGGTTTATATCTAGCCTATTACTAGCTCTATACTATATAAACTTATACTTCCTTCTAGTTATCTATTATATCTATATCCTAGTTATTAGTCCTAGCGTATTAGAAGTATCCTAGCTCCTTCTCTCTCCTATATATATTAGTAGCTAATTCCTATGCTAATAAGTAGTATTAGAGTTATTTTATACTAAGGAACTATTTAGCTATAGCTCTTATCTTTAAGGGTAGTTTAGGGCTAGCCTTACCTCCTATATATCTTTAGGCTAGTATAATTAAGGGTATTAGTAATTATATTTAGGGTAGTTAACTATAATATAATATTAGTCTTTAACTACTTTACTATAGCTATATAGAGGTAAGTTTACCCTAGGGATACCTCTCTAAAAGAGAAACTTATTAAGACTAATCTTTCCTATATATAGTTAGACTAAGGTTAAGGAAATATATTTTTCTAGCCCTATATAAAATCTTTAGATTTCCTTTAGGTTATAGGTTAGTAGTTAGTCCTTAGTTAAGTCTCTTATAAGCCTATGCTACCCTAAGCATTCCTTACTATACTAGTTTTCCTAATATTATTTCTATTCCTTATATAGCTTTACTACTAGCTTATTATTTATAGAGAGGGTCTTTATTTATAATATAGTACTATTTATACTAAGTTAGTAGTGGCTTAGATTATTATAGCTATTCTACTCTTTATAATTCTTTTTTAAACTTTTATTTTATCTTATTTAGGTATAGATCTAGGGAAGGGATATAAGTCTTAACCTTTAGTTAAGTAATAGGTATAGCCTTAAACACACTAGCTATAATTTAGAGGTAGGTTAATTAGTCTATGATTTTTATAATTTTTTTTTCATCGGCAGTGGCCAATGCATCTAAAATTCACACATAATATAAGAATTACTAGTAATACCTAGCTAGTGCAATAATAAACGACCGATTAATAGTACTATAGTAATAAAAAAGTAGCCTAATGTGGGAATAAGCTTTAAGGGCATGAATATAGGGGCTACGAGGTTAGTGTAAAGTTTATTAATAATAAACTTTATAGCTACGTTAGCGTAAGATACAGTTATAGGTTATAACCGTAGTTAAACTTAAATTCATTTAAGTTTTGCTTATAGCATAAATTAACGCAATTCCCTTTTTCTATAACCGTGTTTATTCTCTCTCTCTATCTCTTCTATCTTCTTACACCTTATTACTTACTTATGCCCTAAAGCTCTAAGGCGAACTTGAACCCTTACACCACACATAACTCATTCTCACTTGCTTCTAACCTAATTCGTTACAATCACCAGGTAGGTCCTGCATTACCAATTGACTAAGGTTAATTAGTCTATTATAAAGCTTTTAACTACTTCTCTTAGTTTTCTACCCTTCTTAGTTAGAGTATAGTAAGCGCTTACCCTATAAGTAAAGATAGGTTAAACTACTTATATATATAGGAGTTAGGTATTTCTAAAGCTATAACCCTAGGCTAATACTACTAGTAAGGAGAGTATAAGCTATTACTAAGCTAGTTTGCCTTTTAGAATATTCTTATAAGCACTCTAATTAAGTTTCCTATTAACCTAAACTCTAAGAAACCTATATAACTCTATAAGCACTATCTCTTCTATACTAAGCTAAACCCTAGCCTATAGGGATTAGTATACTTTACTAAAGTATATAAGTTTAGTCTTTACTAGGTTAAACTTTACTCCTACCTTTTTACCTATTTTTATATACTTTTTATATAGCTTTAAGCCTTTTCTAAGTCTATATAGTATTTTTTCTAAATACTACTATATTTATATTATTAGTAAATCCTATTACTACTATACCTAGGATAGCTTAGAGGTATATATAAAACTTTACTAAGTAAAGTAAGAAGAGAATTAGTAAGAGAGATAAGCCTTATAGGGTACTTACCTTTATCTAGAAGGGTCTTAAGAGTTTGCTATTAAAGCTAAGCTAGCTTATTCTATCCGCGAGGAAGCTATGTATTACGGCTATTAGCCAGCGTGGTATGCCTATTTGGATTAGAACGTGGATTAGGTACGGGTGGCTAACTCCTAAAGATAAAGATAATAATAGAAGAAGTTAATCCCTAGGTTTATAATAGACGTAGAATTAATCTCTCTATTAAAGATAAAAATAATAATAGAAGAAGCTAATTCCTTAGAAGCCTAATAAGTCTATAACCAGAATTTAAGTCTCTTCCTTTAGTATACTCTTATAGCTATGCCCTTATTCTTAAGGATCTAGATAATAGGAAAATAACTATAGTATTTGTAGAAATGTCTCTTCTTATAATACCTAACTTATCTATAGTTATAATTAACCACTAATTAGTATTAGATACACTAAGGTGCCTGCGTAGGTAGATAATTCGTTATAATTAAAGTTAATAATAATCTAGGAAAGAGAGAAGAGAGAGAGGGAGAGGAATCTAGCTAGCTAAAAAGTAGGTAAAACCTATAAGTAAGGTAAAGAGAGGGTAGCGAAAAGGGGTAGCTAATCACGTAGCGTGTATCCCTCTAAGGGCCCCACTCGGTCTATAACTAGTGGGGTCTTTGGCCACGACTAATCCGATGATGATCCGAAGGAATTAACACTTAGTCTATTAACTATCTTAGGTATTAATACTATAATATTACTAGTAAGTCTATTTTATTCTAGCTTAGAGGTAGGGCTAACTATTTTATATAAGGCTTACTACTAATACTTATTTTAATTATTAGGTTTAAAACTATAGTTATTTAAAGGTAGCTAGTGCCTCTATCCTAGGCCTAGTCTAGTGCTAACTTGCTTTTAGCCTAACTTAACTAGATAGCGGAATAAGCACGAGTGGTTAGTTAAGGTCTAGGCAGATATAGTTACTAGGGTAGTGTGAGTGCTTCTTTGCTAGTTCTCTACCGGTTCTATTCTAGGTCTAACTGTGCTCTAGGTCCTAGATAACTATTAAGATTATGTAAAGAAGCTCTGTGCTAGCAATTAGAGCAAAAAAAAAAAAAAAAAAAAAAGGAGCGCCTCTGCGGCAGGCCTAGGCCGGGCTAGTACTAGGGGGACTAACATAATAAGCTTATATTTTGGTTACAGCGCCTAGACGCCCACGCGGCGGAGATGAACTATCTCCTAGCTATGGCCTTGCTTACTAAGGGGTAGGCTAAGGTAATAGAGAGAGTAATCCTAGTTCTAGAGGAGAAGTAGATTAATAAACTAGTTATAGCTTAGGGAGGGATAAGGGTAGGTTAGTAAGGCTATAATACTAGGCGTTTATAGTTTAATATTAATCTAATAATAGTTCTAGAATTTATAGATTTATATCTAGCTTACTACTAGCTTTACGCTATATAATCTTACACTTCCTCCTAGTTATCTATTATATTTATATCCTAGTTGTTAGTCCTAGTGTATCTAAAGTAGCCTAGCTTCTCCTCTCTCCTATATATATTAATAGCTAATTCCTATGCTAATAAGTAGTATTAGAGTTATTTTATGCTAAGGAACTATTTAGCTATAGCTCTTGCCTTTAGGGGTAGTTTAGGGCTAGCCTTACCTCCTATGTGTCTCTAGGCTAGCGTGATTAGGGGCGTTAGTAGTTATATTTAGGGCAGTTAACTATAATATAATATTAGTCTTTGACTGCTCTGCCATAGCTACATAGAGGCGAGTTCACCCTAGGGACGCCTCTCCGGAAGAGGAACTTGTTGAGACTAATCTTTCCTGTGCGCAGTTAGACTAGGGTTAAGGAGACGATTACTAGATATAGAAATACCCTTTACTCTTACCTTACTAACTAAAAGTTTATATTTATACCTATAGGGTAGAGATAGAGAGTAAGGATAAGGGGTTAAGACTTACTTATTAGAAAATAAGTAGCCCTTAAGTAAAGGCTTATTGTTAGAACAAGCATGATATCAATCGCGGCACGCAGCCGCAATTACCTGGCAAAACGTCAGGCCGCGAGGGCGCGCGCGTAACGCGCGCCCGCGAGAGGTAGCCCTACCTATAACTTATTAGCCTACCCTCTAATTAGGTAAGGACCTATAAGTTAGGTAACCTATAAGCACACTGTATTTATAGCTACTTCTTATAATCTAAAAAAGCCTCTCTTTTCCTCTCTTATATATACACACTTATAACTAATAGATTATAATGCCTAGAATAGAAGATTAATTCCTATTCCCTAGGCTATTAATCCTAATATTAGGCACCCTATAAATCTAATACTAATTAGTGGTTAACTTTATAGATAACTATACGGTTTTTCCTAACCATAGATTAGTAAGGTTAATTAGAAGAGATAGCTATACTATAAACCTACCCTATAAAATAGGAGGGCTACTAAAAGCATATATAGCTATGCTAAGGAAGTCTAAGCATTCTCTTATAATATAAAAGAAGCCTTATAACTCCTAAGATCTAATATCCTAAGACCTTATAATAACTTTAAAGCTATTAAAGGATTAAGGCCTAGTTAGTAACTAGTCTAACCTATCTTTATTTACTTAGTTAGTGTGTTTTACTATATACTTAACCCTTAGAAAGCACTCTCTTATAATAAGAAAAGAGCTTACTACTTCTAAGATCTAATATCCTAAGAACCCCTAAGGAATAAAGATAATAGCTATGCTTATAATCCTTTAACTTACTATATAAATCTAATACTATACCTCTATTTTATTTTCCTATAATAGGGATAAGAAAGTTAAAAGCTTCTTAATAAGAAAAACTATTAAAAGCCTTTCTCTTTAGTTTTAACTTTAGTAATACTAAGGAAGGCACTAAGGTTAAGAGAGACTAAAAAGGTAAAGGTTTATAAGTTAATAACCCTCTCTTAAGATATATCCTACTAGAGATATAAGATTTTATTATATTTAAGGTATTATAAATAGCAAAATTATTTAATCTTAATAAATAAGGTAATAACCCTAAGGCTATTATAGCCTATATTCTCTTTAAGATAGTAATATACTAATCTAAGAGCCTTATTATAAGAAGCCTCTTTACTAACTTTATTAAAGACTTCTATAGATAGATAAGAGAGGTATTTATAATTATAGACTAAGTAATTACTAAGTATCTATAATTTTCTTCTCTTCTAAGGTATATATATAGATATAATAGCCTATAAGAAAATTATAGTAATACTTAAGGAAGTCACTACCTATAAGGAATTCTAAGATTAGTAAGAAGAAGAGATATAGGAAGCTATAAGGAAGTATATACCTTTCTAAAAATATATAGAAGACTAAGACTTCCTTAATAATCTCCTTCTAATCCCTTTTATTAGGCTAAGATTATAATATTACTAATAGAGTAATCTAGGGATTTTATAATCTTACTAATATTATTCCCTAAGCCTAATACTATTAGGCTAATTATATAATAATCCTTAGGAAAGCCCTTATTAAAGGTATTCCCTATTAAGATAAGAAATACTCCCTTTTATACCTCTAAGAGCACTTTTTCCCTTTAGACCTATACTAAAGCAAATAATTAATCTTATAAAGCTATAAATAAGTAATATTTAATATAGTATAGAGAACTATAAGGTCCTTAACTTAAAGTTAATAATCTTCTAAGGGAAATATAAGATACTAGGTATTAAACCCTATAAAGCTAGGTATACCCTTAAAGCTATGCTTAAAGGGAAAGCTTTAATATACTATTATAAGTACTTATATAAGCTAGGTAATCCTTAAGACCTTAAGAGTCTTATTAGCTATATTAAGAGAAGGTTTAAGACTAATAATATAAAGTAAAGGTATTTTCTTAAATAGTAAAACACTAAGCTACACTAGATTATATAAGAAAACCTAGATAAGTTAAAGCTTAATGTTAAGGCTTTTGGCTTGGGAGTGAATAACAGAGTGATGGTTAGATTGAAGTGTCGTAGCTATTGAACTGCTAGCTAGGGGTAGGTGCTTAAAAGGTTTAATCTCTAGCCCTTTCCCTTTATTTATAGGAAAGCCCCTTTAAATAGCCTATAGCTCTTATATAACTAGCCTATAGCTAGCCCTTAGCTCTATGCCTTACTAGGTTCTACCCTTATTAATACTATCGCTACCCTTATAGATACTATTACTATTCTACTCCTAATATAATACCCTCTCTTACTATAATTATCCTTAATTATATTAAGGTGCTATCTTAGGGTTAGGTTATAGCGTAAGAGTTCCTTTATTACTACTTGCTATAGTGATTTTTTATAAAGTAATATAGTAATATTAATAATATTAGGCTATATTAGCCTTCTTTATAGTAACTACTTACTAATAAAAGCTAGGTTATAGTTACTTCTTAACTTCCTCTCTATAGGTTATTCTTCCTAAGAGATTCTTCCTAACTAGACTAGTTAGTGTGATTTTTAATTAGCCTAACTCTATAGGGCATAGATTACCTTACTCTTTCTGTTTTCTTTAAGCTTATAGTAATAGCCTAATAAATTTATAGTAAGCTTATAGTAATAATTTATAAATTATAGTAATCTCTATAAACACACTAGTTATAATATATAGAAGATTCTAGTTAGAGTAGCTTAGATTAATCTAAGGCACCTAAATTCCTATAAGAAAGGTAACTTCCTTCCTTCTTTTCCCTTTTTCTTTTATTTCTTTAAGCCTCTTATTAACTTATAAGTCCTATACTAATATAATAGCTACTATAATGCTATTATTATATAATATTAACTACTAACTATTATAGCTTAAGCTATTATATTCTATACTATTACTATTAAAGATCTTACTATTAAGCTATCTTATAAGGGAAAACCTTATAATTATTAAAAACTATATAAGTTTACTACTTCTTTATTACCTTTTTATTACTAACTTAGAGCTAGTTTAATAAAAATTCTATATATACGTTATACCTAGTAATTAGCTATTTAGAATATAGCTCTAAGGGATAATAATAAAGATAAATAGCCTTAGTATATTACTAAGGGAAAGCTTACTTTAACTAAATATAGTTACTCCTTTAGTATAAAATTACTACTAGCTTACTACTATTACTACTAATATTTAGCTTTTTATAGGTAATTCTCTAAAATACTATTATTATACTTAAAATAATAAGACTTATATTAGGTAAGTTAAGCCTTAAGGGATTATCTCTTAATTATTACTAACTCCTTACTAGTGTCCTATTTAAATTATAAAGCTATATAAATAGCTTTAAGATATACTTTATAATCTTCTAGAACTATACTATATTAGTAAAGTAAGTTTCCCTTAATCCACTACTTTAATACTACTAATATACTACTAGGAGTTTATATAAGCTAAGAATAAACTTTATAATACTCATTTAGCCTTAAAAATACTAATAAATATAGGTAAGCTTATTATATATATCTTATAGCTAAGGCTTCTTAAGAAGTAAAGTGTAATAAACACGCTACTTTCTTATAGCTAATTAATATTATTAATCCTTTGAACATCCACAGTTGCGGACCCAGCAGTCAAAACAGGCGTCAGTAGCCAGCCCTATACAAAACAGTCAGCCTCGCTTCCGAGCCAGGACAGATCTAACTTACTAGCAATGTCATAGCACTAGTGCCTAGGGTAGTTAATTAATTAAGATTTATAAGAGACATATTAGATCCTATAGGGATCCCCTAACTATAGCGAATTAGCATTAGAATAGAGGCAGGCTAGGGCTAAAGGGGTTATACCTTTAAATCCTTAGCTATAGCTTGCTTAAGCTACTTCTTAGTTAAAGACTTTTAAGGATATTACTTATTTTCAGAGTTTTCCTAGGCGGATTAGAGCTAGATAAGCATAGAGCATAAGAGTACTTATAGTAGCTAGCGCTATTTTATTAGATAACTTAATAGATCTATAGTAATATTAGCATTTAGGCTAATACTAGCCTAGGAGCGCCCTAGGTAGCTTTAAGGAAGAAAAGAACCTATAGGAAGTTTAATAAAAAAGAGAAAAGAAGAAAAACCCTCTAGGGGAGGAACCCTTCTTATACTTATATAGGGAGAGGGGGCTAAATTATAAATATTAATAAAGAAAGAAGAATATAAGACAAAAATCTAGTTAAATAATGCCTAAGAGACCTAGGCCTAGAAATAGCTAGGAATTAAACTAAACCTATACCCTTACTATAGAAGATAAATAGCACTAGGTGCTTTAACTTCCTAGGACTAATAAGCTAGACCTAGGCTAGAGAAGGCTAAAAAGTAAGGCTATAGAAAAGCTAGCTAAAAAGTAAAAGAGAAGTAAATTACCACTATAAGACTAAATCTAGCACGCTATAAGATAGTATAAGAGGCCTAGAGCAGTGCTAGAGTAAACCTAGGATAGAGCTAGGTAAGGCTTAGAACTAGGATTTTCCTTCTTTCTTTTTTTCTTTTCTTCTTATTAGGATAAGGCTAGCATAAGCTAGTAATAAACACCTATAATAGGCTATATATAACGTGACGCAGGCCCGGTGTAAGGTTAGCGTTAGCCTAAACATAGATACAAGGGGTTTTTCTTCCTATTTAAGGGTTTTCCTTTGACAAAGCAGCAGGAGTACTAGGACTAGCCCTACATAGAGCTAGCTAGCGTAATTAATATATATAATATTATTAATCTAGAAACCTAGATTAAGATTACTAATTATCTTTAGTTTATAGCTACTTATAGCCCTATAGTTAGTACTATTAGCTTTACTACTTATTCTTTACTAACTTACTACTAGTTTACTACTACTTAAGCTACTCTCCCTATATATATTAAACCTTTAGAACTCCCTAAGGAATTATAAGTTTAAGCCTTTAGTAATAATAAGTCTAAGGCTAATAAAGTTAGAAAATATTACTAAAAATGCGTCTAAATATATCTCTAAAGTCTAGCTATTAGATAGCTATGAGTTTATGCTAAGTCTTTACTTTAAATATAAGATTTGTTTAGTAGTCTAAATTATTATTAAGTAAATTATTTCCTAATTAAATCGCTATAATCTAATTGTTGGTATCACAGGTGCCTGACGTTAGGATCGTAGCCTAGTGAATAGGAATTATTCTTCTATTCTAGGCGTTGTAATTAATTAGTTATAAGTGTGTGTAAAAGAGAGGAAAAGAGAGGCTTTTTCGGATTGTAAGAAGTGGCTATAAACGCGGTGCGTTTTATGGGTTATATAACTTATAGGTCCTTGCCTAATTAGAGGGGCAGGCTAATAAGTTATATATAGGGCTACCTCTCGCGGGCATGCGTTGCGCGCGCGCCCTTGTGGCCTAACCTTTGCTAGGTAATTACGGCTATGTGCCGTGATTAATATTATACTTATTCTAATATTAGAACCTCTTTCTTTTTAATATAATTGTTAATGCATAATATTAATCTAAGAAGGAAGATATATGGGATTAAATAAATGTGTTATATAAATAAAAGAATTAATAAAAGAAATAACAATAATAGTCCTTCCTTCCTTCCCCTACGCGCTACTAGCTTTAGATAACTAGCTTCTCTAATTACTTATCCTTCTTCCTTACGGAAGGCTACCTTTACCTTCCGCCCTTACCTACGCCCCTTTATTTAACTAGTGTAATGTAATATTAGATTATATTATAAGGGAAGGTTACCTATAATCCCTTCCCTATCTAAAGGTATAATATTAGATTATCCCTCCCTGCAGCCCTTTATTTAACTATAATATAATATTAGATTATATTCCTAGGGAAGATTACCTATAATCCTTCCCCTTCTAAAGGTATAATATTAGATTATACCTTCCTATGCCCCCTTATGCTCCCTCCTCTTTTCCCTCCTTACTATAGAGACTTAGGAGAGGTGCTTTCTTTTAAGGCTATAATTCTATACCCCCTTCTAAAGCTATAATTCCACTGCCTCTAATCCCTTAGCCTATGCCTGTTATGGACTCGAGCTTAGGAGCTCGGGTCATGTCTCGGGTCCGGAAAGGGCGCGCAAAGGTTCCGGAAAGGGCGCGCAAAGGACGCGGACTATGAGCGAATAGGTTAGGGCTTTGCCTAGGTTTATGCAACCCACACACACACTGGTATAAAGCCAGTTCCTATGCGACACCTAGCTTAGTCTAATCCTTCCTCTCTAAGGATAATAATATCTCTTAGAACGCTTACGTGCAGCTGCCCTAAGGCCAGTTCATAACAATGCCCTATGTAACTATACTATACTTAGGGTAGCTTGCCTAGTGCCTTTAGCGCTAGTTTTAGCGTAGGCTTAGGCATAGGCTTTAGCGTAGGCTTAGGCGTAGGCTTTAGGCTTTAGTCCCTTACCTCTTTATAGGTAGTGCTAGGTCTAGGTAACCTATCCTCTATCTAGATTATTACTATATTACCTATAATAAACCTCTCTAGGGCTTTATTAGGTATTGCCTTTATAAACGCATTAGCTAGGTTATCTTTACTATTAATCTATCTAATCTTATAAAGCTTATAGCATTTATATAATTACTAAAGGGCTATAATATTAATTATAAGCTACTTCTCCTTTATAGTCCTAAGCTTAATAAGGTATTTATATAATAAGTATAAATCTATATAGACTATAATTAGGATCTCTAGGAGGTTTAATTAATCTATAATAATCTTTAATATTATTATAATTACGTAAGCTATATTAACGCCTGCTACTATTCCGTAGACCTCTAAAGTAAGTATACTTCTTATAACTCTCTTACTCTTTATTAAGCTATAGTGTATAATATTACCTTATAGTGTGAATTTGCTATCCTTATACTCCTTATTAGCTAGGATAAGTACATAGCCTAGTTATAAGGTAAGGTCTTTATTATTAGCGAATAATCTATTAATAAATATAAATAGCTTTGCTCTTTTAAGGTTAAGGGGTATAAAGATTAATCCTTAATCTAGGTGGTTTATTTGCTACTTAATATAATGATTAAGTTCTTTAATATTCTTAGTTATTAGTTCTTAATATTACATAGTAACTAATAGATTAAAGCTTGCCTTAGGTTAGTAGATTAAAGCAATATAAGCACTATAGGCCCTTTGCTTAACGTATTTCTTCTCTAGCTTTTCTATTAGGATTAACTATAGCTTATTACTTTGCCCTTTTGCTATATCTTAATAGTGTTATTAGGTAGTTAAATAATTCCACTGTTAAATATAAGGGGTTATTAGGCTTAATAAACTGCTTTGGTTTTATAGCAAATTTAGCGGTAGCTAGTTAATCTTCTTCTTATTAGGAGAATCCTTTATCTAATAGGCTAAGGGTATTATTAGTCTATATTCCTATGTATCTAAATTAAGGGCTTTTAGCAGATATTACTAGTAAGCACGGATTATAGCTTAATGTTATTATCTAGAGGTTTTCTCTATAGTGCTTGTAGTAAGTTACTTACTAGTGTGTGCTAGCCTCTGTAATTCCGTAGAGGGGCTTAATAACTCTTATAATTATTCCTTTAGGGTACTAGTTATAAATTTAGATAGGGAGTTAGGTAAGGATTATATAATTTAGTAGCGTTTCTAATTATATATATGCCTATGTAATGTCTTAAATCTAAAGGAGAAATCCTTTTATAAGAAAAGAAAGGGCAGTTATAAGGATTAATTATTAGCTTACCCTTTAGATTATTAGGGCTTACGTAAGGATTACTTGCTTTACTTTATTGCTAAAGCCTTAGATAATAAGCCTTAATTTCTTATATAGCTAGCTTATTCTTCCTTTTACTTTGTTAATAATATAGGAATTAAATATTTAAATTTCTTAGTGCTTCTTTGGATTAAAAGCAATAAATTTAAACATGCCTTAGCTAATTAGGGCATTAATCTTAGCCTTTATTAAGAGCTTAAAAGGTTCGCTAGGAGTTATAATTATGCCTTTCTTATGTAATTAGATTGCAAGCTTAAGGTTTACCTTCTCCTTACTTAAGATAAATACCTTAAGGTTATCTGCCTAATTAATAATTATAGGAGGGTTCTTTTATAGTTTTCCTAGCCTTTTTTTAGAGAGGCTAGAGGCACTTTATTATTAATTTATGCCTTTTGCTCTTGCCCTTTAATTACTTCTAGGTTATTACCTTTTACTAGTAATAGCCTTTCCTTACTAGGATCTTTATTATAGGGCTTAATAGAGGTTAACCTAAAAACCTTAGGGCCTTATAGAAGATTAAGGGTATAGCTCTCTTTATCTATTATAAGGAGCTTATATAGGCCTTGCTATTCTTTATGCTCTTACTAGATAAGAACTAGTAATATAAGCAGGAGATTAAGGGTTAGTAAGGTATTAGGGCTATTCCTTATAGTAAGAGCTTTCTTAACCTTATATAGCGTGTGTAACCTCTTAATCTCCTTTATTACCTTCTATACTATAAGAGCTTATTATTTAATATTAGGTAAGGAAGGAGAATTATTAATTATTTAAGGGTAGGCGCTAAAAATAAGAAGGGTTAGAATAATACTATTTAGGCCTATAGTATTATTAAGGGCTTTTATAGCTATTTATAGGGCTATAGCTTTAGGTATTAATAGGCATTTACGTTAGATAATATTATAGGCTCTTTAGAGTAGCCTATAGTATCTCTTAACCTTACTAATGCTATAGTATTGTCAAGGCTTTTGGCTTGGGAGTGAATAACAGAGTGAAGGTTAGATTAAAGTGTTGTAGCTATTGATCTGCTAGCTAGGGTAGGTGCTTAAAAGGTTTAATCTCTAGCCCTTTCCCTTTATTTATAGGAAAGCCCCTTTAAATAGCCTGTAGCTCTCACGTAACTAGCTCACAGCTAGCCCTTAGCTCTATGCCCCACTAGGTTCCACTCTTATTAATGCTATCGCTACCCTTATAGATGCTATTGCTATTCTACTCCTAATATAATACCCTCTCTTACTGCGATTATCCTTAATTATATTAAGGTGCTATCTTAGGATTAGGTTATAGCATAAGAGTTCCTTTATTGCTACTTACTATAGTGATTTTTATAAAGTAATATAGTAATGTTAATAACATTAGGCTGTATTAGCCTTTTTATAGTAACCACTTACTAATAAAAGCTAGGTTATAGTTACTTCTTAACTTCCTCTCTATAGGTTATTCTTCCTAAGAGATTCTCCCTAACTAGACTAGTTAGCGTAATTTTTAATTAGCTTAACTCTATAGGGTATAAATTACCCTACTCCTTCTGTTTTTCTTTAAGCTTATAGTAATAGCCTAATAAATTTGCAGTAAGCTTATAGTAATAACTTATAAATTATAGTAATCTCTATAAACACACTAGTTATAACACACAGAAGATTCTAGTAAGAGTAGCTTAGATTAATCTAAGGCACCTAAATTCCTATAAGAAGGGTAATTTCCTTCTTTCTTTTCCTCTTTTCTTTCTTTTCTTTAAGCCTCTTATTAACTTATAAGTCCCTTACTAATATAATAGCTACTATAACGCTACTATTATATAATATTAACTACTAACTATTATAGCTTAAGCTATTATATCTTATACTACCGCTATTAAAGATCCTACTATTAAGCTATCCTATAAGGGAAGAACCTTATAATTATTAAAGACTACGTAAGTTTACTACTTCTTTATTGCTTTTTATTACTAACTTAGAGCTAGTTTAATAAAAATTCTATATATGTATTATACCTAGTGGTTAGCTATTTAGAACATAGCTCTAAGGGATAATAATAAAGATAAATAGCCTTAGTATATTACTAAGGAAAGCTTACTCTAACTAAATATAGTTACTCCTCTAGTATAAACTTACTACTAGCTTACTACTATTACTACTAATATTTAGCTTTTTATAGGTAATTCTCTAAAATACTATTATTACCCTTAAAATAATAAGACTTATATTAGGTAAGTTAAGCCTTAAGGGATTACCTCTTAATTACTACTAACTCCTTACTAGTATTCTATTTAAATTATAAAGCTATATAAATAGCTTTAGGATATACTTTATAATCTTCTAGAACTATACTATATTAGCAATATAAGTACCCTTTAGTTTACTGCTTTAATATTACTAATACGCTACTAGGAGTTTATATAAGCTAAGAAGAAACTTTATAATACTCTTTTAGCCTTAAAAATACTAATAAACATAGGTAAGCTTATTATATATGTCTTATAGCTAAGGCTTCTTAAGAAGTAAAGTGTAATAAACGCGCTGCTTTCTTATAGCTAATTAATATTATTAATCTAGAAACCTAGATTAAAATTGCTAATTATCTTTAATTTATAGCTACTTATAGCCCTATAGTTAGTGCTATTAGCTTTACTACTTATTCTTTACTAACTTACTACTAGTTTACTACTACTTAAGTTACTCTCCCTATGTGTATTAGACCTTTAGAACTCCCTAAGGAATTATAAGTTTAAGCCTTTAGTAATAATAAGTCTAAGGCTAATAAAGTTAGAAATTATACTAAAAATACGTCTAAATATATCTCTAAAGTCTAGCTATTAGATAGCTATAAGTCTATGCTAAGTTTTTGCTTTAAATATAAGATTTATTTAGTAGTCTAAATTATTATTAAGTGAATTATTTCCTAATTAAATCGCTGTGATCTAATAATTATTTTAAGTTATAATTAAGAGTTAATTTAGTAGCTAGAAAGTTAAGATTTAGCTGCTTAGTTACTACTTATAATCTTTAATAACTTCTTTTATTATAAAGTCTCTCCGTAGCACCTAAGAATTCTTAGAATTATTGTAATTCTTCTATTTTACTAAATATTTACGCTATTTGCTATTATATTTGTAAGCAATAATTTGTTTAACTTTAAATTCCTCTTAATCCTCTTTAACGTTATCTTATAGTAAGGTTATTTTAACTATATTGCTTAGATTTCCTCTAAAAGGTTCTAAGCTTATAATGTTAAAAACATTATATAAGCGCGTTCCTTTAGGTAACTTTAATTAATAAGCTAAACCATAATAGCTAACTTCTTTTTTAATTTTATATAGTCCTAAGTACTTTATAGCTAGCTTTTAGCTAGGGTATTATAGATTAATATTCTTAGTTAAGAGTAAGATATAGTTACCTATATTAAACTTTATTAGCACTCCCTTTTAATTATAATACTTTTCTATAGGGCCTATAAGTAGCTTAATAGCTACTTAATCTCTATATACTTATGCTTTAATTCTAAAACTCTATTTTTAGCTTAATTATTAACTATTAGAATTAGTGTAACTACTTAATCTAGTCCCCTTAGGTTATACCCTTATAGCGCTTCTATAGGTATATAACTATAACTTATATACGCACTTATGTTATAAGCAAACTATGCTATTAGGAGATAATTAACCTAATTAGTCTGCTCTATGCATATAAATGCTCTTAAATAATACTCTAAAACTTAATTTAAGCGTTCTATCTAACTATCTATTTATAGATAAAACACAGTGCTTAATTACTACTTTATTACTAAGAGGTAGTAAAATATTCTCTAAAATCCACTAGTAAATATTAAACCTTAGTCTAT
The DNA here is from genome assembly GCA_023658505.1 of Epichloe gansuensis. Classification (NCBI taxonomy): domain Eukaryota; kingdom Fungi; phylum Ascomycota; class Sordariomycetes; order Hypocreales; family Clavicipitaceae; genus Epichloe; species Epichloe gansuensis. The sequence continues at coordinate 1,282,859 of CP098283.1, forward strand.
AATAATATCTTCTAGGGCTTTATAATCTTTAAAAATGTATTCTAGGAAAATAGTTACTAGTCTATTACTAGTTAACCGCGTGGATATAGGGATATAAATACTATATTTTGTAAATCTATTAACCACTACTAAGATTATATTATATATTCTACCTTACTAATCCTTAACTAGTAGGAGTCTAGTAATAAAATCTATTAATAATTCTTAAAAGGGTAATCTAGCACTAGTAGTATAGCTAGCTTACTATAAGGTTTATGTATTTATAGTTTTAAAACTTAATAGCTAATATAAGTATATATATATACCTTAATATCTCTTTTTATTCCTAGCTAAAAATATTAGTTAGTAACTTATTAAAGAGTTCTAGTAACTCCTTAATGCCTAGTAGTAAGGTTATTATAAATTAGTAGTAGGATTTCTTTTCTTATTCCCTATAGGATAAAAACTTGATTTTTAAATATTAATAGCTTAAAGGGTTTAATAGACTATATCTGCGATATATCTAGGTTACTGCTTAATAGTAGCGCCCTTTTGTTATAATAAAGGCATCCTCTATTATATATCTAAAAGTAAGACTTAGATTAGGGTTCTAATTCTATATCTTCTATAAATACAGCGGAGTTTAACTTAGAAGAGGTTCTTTATACCGCTAAGACCCTAGCTATAACGCATCTACTAGGTTATAACTCCTTAGCTAGCGAATTTAGTCTTACGTATAGTTTATTCCCTATTATAATGCCTATGTTAAGCGTGTCTAGTCTAATAGGCTTCTCTAAAATTAATAAGACCCTAGCTATTACACTACTACTAGGTAGCAACTCCTTAGCTAGTAGGCTTAGTCTTATATGCAGTTCTCCTACGCTATAATAATATCCTTAGAATGTGTCTAGACTATTAGGCTTTTCTAAAATTAATAAAACCCTAGCTATTATATTACTATTAGGTAGCCACTCCTTAGCTAGCGGGCTTAGTCTTATATACAGTTCCCCTACGCTATAATAATATCCTTAGAATATGTCTAGACTATTAGGCTTTTCTAAAATTAATAAGACCCTAGCTATTATATTACTACTAGGTAGCCACTCCTTAGCTAGCAGGCTTAGTCTTACGTATAGTCCCCTATGCTATAATAACATCCTTAGAGTGTATTTAGGCTATTAGGTTTCTTTAAAATTAAGAAGACCTTAGCTAACACACTACTACTAGGAGTAACTCCTTAGCTAGCAGGTCTAGTCTTATATATAGTCTACCCTTATCTAGTTAATAGGCAGGGGGTGATTTTATAGAGCGCTAGATATTAATAGTTTTATTATAGTGTCCTTATAGCCTATTATCTATAAACTAAATATACTGCATTTTCTTAGAGCACTAGATGCTAGCAGTTTTATTATAGTATCCTTATAGCGTGTTATTTATAAATTTAGTAAGAAAGGTTAGTAATTATAAGGATATTACCTTTACCTTTCTCTCTTTACTTATATAATCTAACCTCCTTAATAGAGTGTTAGCAGGGTTTAACTTACTTACTCTATATTTAATTATAAAGTTAAATAGATAGAGTTTATCTAGCGTAGTAACCTATTTACTAGTTAACTTTAGCTTTATAGCTAGGTACTTATAGTTTAAGTAATCTATAACCACTATAACTAGATGCGTTAAGTATATAAGGTAGTGCCTCTAAGTTTAGAATGCCTCTTAGATAGCTAGTAACTCTATATCTAGTATTATATAGCATAGCTCTATCTTGTTTAACTTTCTTAATATATACGCTACTAGGTGCTAGTAACCTAGCACTAACTACGCTAGGATAGCCCTAAGTGCGTGTCCTAAGGCATTTATCTTAACCCTTAATAGGGCTAGTGGATTAAAGTACACTAGAATTAGCGCCTCTTAGAATTATTTTTATAGCTCCCTAAACGTAGCTAACTTATTAGAATCTAGCTTAAACTTTACTAGTTAGTCTCCTTAAAGTTAATTAGTTAATAGGACAACTATTTTACTATAGCCTTTAATAAACTATCTATAAAATCCTATAAAGCCTAGGAATAACTAGATATTAAAGATGCTATAAGATACTAGCTAAGTTACTATTATCTTAATTCTAGCGGGCTCTATTGTAATTCCTTCTTTAGATATAATAAAGCCTAGGAATTTAACCTCCTTACATAAGAATTTACACTTTTCTAGGTTAATAAAGAGGCTTACTTCTTAGAGCTTCTAAAGGACTTATTTCACATGCCCTTATGCGTGGCTATATCACTACTATAGATTAGGATATTATCTAAATACACAACGCAAATCATGTCTATAAGGCTATCTAGGGCATTATTAATATATTCTTAAAAGGTTATAGGTATATTAACTTGTCTAAAAGGCATTATAAGATATTTAAAGTAACTATATTTACATTAGAACGCTGTTTTCCACTTATTACCCTTTGCGGATATATAGCTAATAGTATGTATCTTTAAGGTCTAATTTTGTATAGACCTTCGCTCCCTTTAATCGGTTTAAGATCTCTATAATAAGCAGTAATAGCGCTTTATCTTTAATAGTAATCCTATTAAGGGCTCTATAATCTACGTAAAGGCGTAATTTTCCTCCTTTCTTTAGCATAAATAATATTAGGCTCTAGCTAGGCTAACAGATCTTTAAATCTATCCTTTTGCTACGCGCTTACTAAGTACTCGCGAAACACTTCTAGCTCCTTCTCTGCTAAATTATATATTAGTCCCTATAAGGGCGTTTTCCTCTTCTAATTTAATAGCATAAGTTTAGCTACCTAGTGTAGGAGGATACCTATAAGTTTATTTAAAAATATCCTTAAACTCCTTATAGGCTTAGGGTATTTACGTAATTAACTTATAGGCTTTGCTTATCTCTATAGTTACTAGGTTATTATAGGGCTTATCTTTATTTACTATTAAGGTATTGTTATCTTTTTATATAATTTTAGTTATTATTCCCTATAAGATAAATCTAATATATACGCGCTTTACCTCCTTATATGCCTATCGCGTCCCTACTACTAGTCTAAGATATTCTTTATAATAGGGTGTCTCTAGTAACTATTTATCTAGGATATATTCACTGGTTTATATATAACTACCTAGTTATGCCCTAATAATAGGTCTTTACTAGTATTAGCTACGTAGTAGCTAACTTAACACATTCTTACGTAGCCTATACTATCCTTAATTAATAGGGTTTATAATAAGATCCCTTAATGCTTAATTTTAGTAAGGGCAGCACTCTTAAGGGTTATATTATCCTTTTTACATTAGCCTAATTAACTACTATTAGTAACTTTAGGTAGATAATTAAATAGGTTACACTAGGGTTAAATAGCGCCTTTATAGCTACCTATTTATGTTCTTACTATAACTTTACCTTAACTCTTAGTCTTAGATCTCTAGGTAATAATTTAATAAGAGCATCTTCCTAGGGTTACACTAAGCTAATAGGGTCTTATTTAAGTCTAATAGGTCTTTATCTTTAGCCTAGTTATGGCTACTCTTATGTCTCTGTTATATAGTTACTTCTCTTATAAATAGAGTAATCTAGTTTAGTATAGCTTAGTAAAGTATATCCTAGCTTATTACACTTAAAGCATATAAATAGCGAATTTATCTTTCTATTACCGCTTTATTACTATAGCCTTTCTAGTAAAGTAAAACATTATTATCTTTTCTAACTATTATTACCTTAATTGCTTAATTAGCCTCCTTTAGTTATAACCTCTACCTTTCTTCCTTAGCCTACTAGGTAGGTCTAACTCTTAGAGAACTCTTAGCTAAGTACTTGCTTCTTTATAGCGTTATTAAGGCTATTAATAAATATATAGATTTATAAGCGCTTAGGAATTGCTTTAGGTAGCTTAGCCTTTGCCTTACCCTAGATCTTTATAAATATCTAGAATAATTAGTGATTTTCTTATCTAAGACCTATTAATATCCTTATTACTTCTAAGCACTATATATTCTTATCTATAGTTCCTATCTTTAGCTAATCCACAAATCTATCCTAGGTATAACCCTAGTAGTTTATATAACTATCTATAGCTATATAACGCATTTATTATCGCTTTACGTCTTTTGCTAGGCAGCTGCTAGCATAGGTAACCTTAGTTATATTATCTATAAAGGTTTTATAATCTATAGTAAAAGCAACGTTTAAATCCGCTAGGAAATTCTAAAGACTCTTAAAAGTATTCCCTTTATATATAGGTGCTTTTAATTATGTCTTTATAAGGCTATATTACTATATAATAGGTGCTACCTAAGGTGCTAAAGAAGGGGTATTTATAGGTCCTATGTCTAAGTTACCTAAGGACATAGCTTCTTCTATTATCTATAGGTTTTACTATAAGTAAGCGAGTTTCTATCTCTTTTCTATAATATATATCTAGGTTACTGCTTCTTTAAGGCGCTAGTTTAGTGTTACCTCCTTATTATTAATAAGTATTCCGCTCTGCTAGTTATCTAATAGGGACTAGCGGATCACTTTAGTTAGGTTTAGTAATGTAACATTCTCCTGCTTATCTATAGCGTAGTCATGGCTACCACCTAATTAGGTCACTATATAATGAATTCTAGATATCTTAATCTAACTAATAGTCTATTACCCTAAAGGGAAGAGAGATTAATTTATTAAGGCTTTTAGCTTAGAGTGAATAACAGAGTAAAGGTTAGATTAAAGTGTTATAGCTATTAATCTACTAGCTAGGGTAGGTGCTTAAAAGGTTTAATCTCTAGCCCTTTCCCTTTATTTATAGGAAAGCCCCTTTAAATAGCCCGTAGCTCTCACGTGACTAGCCCGCAGCTAGCCCTTAGCTCCGTGCCCCGCTAGGTTCCACCCTTATCGATGCCATCGCCACCTCATGGATGCCGTCGCTGTTCTGCTCCTGACAAGTATGCCTTAATAGGGACTTCTTTAATTAAGATTAATATTAAAGCTATAACTTAGCGGAATTCCTTGCTTCTAAAGGTTATGCTAGTATTAGTTATAATCTAGTCTAGAGGACCCTAGTAGGTATTAATCTAGTAGAGGTAAAGAGCTTCCTATATTACCTTTACTATAATATCCTTTAGGAATCTAGCTATATTAAATACGGTAGCTATATTAATAGCGTGGAGAATAGGGTAATTGCTATCTAAATACATAATATCTATAATTACTTTGTAGTTAAAGTTATATTTATCCTTTAGGGTAAATTTAAAGTAATATAGATTATCTATATTTAATTAGTATTAGTAGCAGATCTTTATTAATTATCTAATGGTTTTGAAATCTACCTTATAGCCTAATTTAGAAAGCATATTATAAAGTTAGCGGATAGAAGGGTAACTAAATTAGTAATGTAAGCGCTATAATTCTATCTTAGTTAGATAACTCTAGGTAATTAATGTCTCCTTCTATAGAAGCATCTAAGGATATCCCTATTTATAGATAATAGGGACCTTAATATTGCCTTATTAAAGGATATTCTAAGAGATATAGAAATTAATCTTAAGGCAGTCTATATCTACTAAATATAGTAAGAAAGGAGTGTTTATAGCTATTATATAAAATAGGATAATGCTAAAGAGAGTAGGCATATTAATTAATCTAATTAAGGGATTAGCTTACTGCTTCTAAATTAAATTATTACCTCCTAGCTCTAGATTTATTAAGCTAGATCTTAGGGATTAACTATTATAGGGTAAGGAATTAGGTTACCTTACTAATAAGTAGCCTATAGCCCTAGTATTAGGATAATACCTTAGAATATACCTAAAGAGTAATAATCTTAAAGAAGGAAGGTAATTAGGGCTTTCTTTAGTTACTAGAGATTAAATAGATTCTCTTTAATAAGGGTATGGGTAGCTACTTAGTTTATAAGAATTTCTATAGTTATATAGCTATTAATTATTATGCCTTATATAAAGAAGCTTATTAGTATCTCTCCTTTATTACCTTCTTCTTTAAATCTAAGTTCTATTATATAGGTAGAAATCTTATTTTCTTTAGAAAAAGCAGTGTTATTCTCTTTACCTTTATACTAAGTAAGGAAAGTATTATAGGAAAGGGTTATTAGTTCTATAAGGTAGTGGTTCTTAAAGTATTAATACACTTTCTTACGTTTCTCCTTAGAGTGTTTAGTTAACTAATAGCCTTCTTTACTATATATATAGTATTTCTTCTTCTATAGAATGCCTTTATTACCTTATAAACGTGATTATTTATAATAGGCTTCCTTACTATGCCTATTATACTTATAGTTAGTCTAATACTACTCTCTTATATTAGGTATTAATAGGAATTAATACTTCTTATCTAATTCCTTTATAGTTATTCTTATTAATATCCTTATATGTTTATAGAATAGCTAGAGGTTAGCAAGAGGGTTAATAAGGCAAGTTCTATACTTAGGTATGCTATAATAGGCAGAGATTAATTAATTCTAGAGTGCTTTTTTAGATTAGGTAATATCTAGGACTGCTTATTAAAGGTTTATAAGCTTTATTATAAGTTCTTTAAAGTAATTAATCTTTAGCTTATTTAGGTTTTCTTATATAATCTAGCGTAGCTTAGTGTTCTACTATTTAAGGAGATATCTTTATTTTATATTATCTATCTTAAACCTTCTCTTAATATAGCTAATAAGGGTCTTAAGGTCCTAAGGATTGCCTAGCTTATATAGATGCTTATAATAGTATATTAAAGCTTTTCCTTTAAGTATAGCTTTAAGGGCATACCTAGCTTTATAGGGTTTAATGCCTAGTATCTTATATTTCCTTAGAAGATTATTAACTTTAAGTTAAGGACCTTATAGTTATTTACGCTATATTAAATATTACTTATATAAAGCTTTATAAGATTAATTATTTGCTTTAGTGTAAGTCTAGAGGGAAAAAGTGCTCTTAGAGGTGTAGAAGGAGGGATTTCTTATCTTAATAGGGAATACCTTTAATAAGGGCTTTCCTAAGGATTATTATGTAATTAGCCTAATAGGGTTAGGCTTAGGGAATAATATTAGTAAGATTATAAGGTTCCTAGATTACTCTATTAATAATATTATAATCTTGCCCTAATTAGGGGATTAGAAGGAGGTTATTAAGGAAGTCTTAGTCTTTAATGCGTTTTTAGAAGGGTATATACTTCCTTATAGCTTTCTATATCTTTTCTTCTTACTAATCTTAAAATTCCTTATAGGTAGTGACTTCTTTAAGTATTACTATAATCTTCCTATAGGCTATTATATCTATATATATACCTTAGAAGAGAAGGAAATTATATAGGTACTTAGTAATTACTTAGTCTGTAATTATAAATACTTCTCTTATCTATCTATAGAAATCTTTAATAAAGTTAGTAAAAAGGCTTCTAGCAATAAGGCTCTTAGACTAGTATACCACTATCTTAAAGAGAATATAGGCTATAATAGCCTTAGGATTATTACCTTATTTATTAAGATTAAATAATTTCGCTATCTATAATATCTTAGGTATAATAAAGTCTTATATCTCTAGGGGATATGTCTTAAGAGAGGATTATTAACTTATAAACCTTTACCTTTTTAGTCTCTTTTAACTTTAGTACCTTCTTTAGTATTACTAAAGTTAGGCTAGAGAGAGGGACTTTTAATAGTTCTCCTTATTAAGAAGCTTTTAACTTTCTTATCTTTATTATAGGAAAATAGAATAGAGGTATAGTATTAGTTATCTAGTAGGTTAAAGGATTATAAGTATAGCTATTATCTTTATCCCTTAGGGGTTCTTAGGATATTAGATCTTAGGAGTAATAAGCTCCTTTCTTATTATAAGAGAATGCCTTCTAAGGGTTAGGTATATAGTGGAATACGCTAACTAAGTAATTAAAGATAGGTTAGACTAGTTACTAACTAGGCCTTAATCCTTTAATAGCTTTAAAGTCTTTATAAGGTCTTAGGATTAGATCTTAGGAGTTATAAGGCTCCTTTCTTATTATAAGAGAGTGCTTAGACTTCCTTAGTATAACTATACTTACTTTTAGCAGCTCTCCTATTTTATAGGGTAGGTTTATAGTATAGCTATCTCTTCTAATTAACCTTACTAATCTGCGGTTAGAAAACCATATAGTTATCTATAAAGTTAACCACTAATTAGTGTTAGTATTACAGGTGCCTAACGTTAGGATCGTAGCCTAGTGAATAGGAATTATTCTTCTATTCTAGGTATTATAATTAATTAGTTATAAGTATGTATAAAAGAGAGAAAAAGAGAGGCTTTTTTAGATTATAAGAAGGAGCTATAAACGCGGTGTGTTTTATGGGTTATATAACTTATGGGTCCTTGCCTAATTAGAGGGGGCAGGCCAATAAGTTATATATAGGGCTACCTTCGCGGGCGCGCGTTGCGCGCGCCCTCGCGGCCTGACCTTTGCCGGGTAATTGCGGCTGCGTGCCGCGATTGATATCATGCTTATTCCAACACTAATGATTATTTTTAAGTTATAATTAAGAGTTAATTAAGTAGCTAAAAAGTTAAGGTTTAGCTACTTAGTTACCGCTTATAATCTTTAATAACTTCTTTTATAGCAAAGTCCCTTTATAGTACCTATAAATTTTCTAAATTATTATAGTCTTTCTATTTTACTAAATATTTGCGCTGCTTTCCGTTATATTTATAGGTAATAATTTATTTAACTTTAAATTGCTCTTAATTCTCTTTAATATTATCTTATAGTAAGGTTATTTTAACCATATTACTTAGATTTCCTTAAAATAGTTCTAAGCTTATAATATTAAAAACATTATATAAGCGCGTTCCTTTAGGTAACTTTAATTAATAAGCTAAACCATAATAGCTAACTTCTTTCTTAATCTTATAAGGTCCTAAGTACTTTATAGCTAGCTTTTAGCTAGGTATTATAGATTAATATTCTTAGTTAAGAGTAAGATATAGTTACCTATATTAAATTTTATTAGCACTCTCTTCTAATTATAATATTTTTCTATAGGGCTTATAAGTAGCTTAATAGCTACTTAATCTTTATATACTTATATCTTAATTCTAAAACTCTATTCTTAGCTTAATTATTAACTATTAGAATTAATATAATTACTTAATCTAGTTCTCTTAGGTTATACCCTTATAGCGCTTCTATAGGTATATAACTATAACTTATATACGCGCTTATGTTATAAGTAAACTATGCTATTAGGAGATAATTAACCTAATTAGTCTATTCTATATATATAAATACTCTTAAATAGTGCTCTAAAACTTAATTTAAGCATTTTATCTAACTATTTATCTATAGGTAAAATACAGTGCTTAATTACCGCTTTATCGCTAAGAGGTAGTAGAATATTCTCTAAAATCCACTAGTAAATATTAAACCTTAATCTATAATAATACCTTCTAAGGCTTTATAATCTTTAAAAATATATTCTAAGAAGATAGTTACTAGTCTATTACTAGTTAACTATATAGATATAAGGATATAAATGCTATATTTTATAAATCTATTAACTACTACTAAGATTATATTATATATTTTACCTTACTAATCCTTAACTAGTAGGAGTCTAGTAATAAAATCTATTAATAATTCTTAAAAGGGGTAATCTAGTATTAGTAGCATAGCTAGCTTACTATAAGGTTTATGTATTTATAGTTTTAAAACTTAATAGCTAATATAAGTATATATATATACCTTAATATCTCTTTTTATTCCTAGCTAAAAATATTAGTTAGTAACTTATTAAAGAGTTTTAGTAACTCCTTAATACCTAGTAATAGGGTTATTATAAATTAGTAATAGGATTTCTTTTCTTATTCCCTATAGGATAAAAACTTAATTTTTAAATATTAATAGCTTAGAGGGTTTAATAAACTATATCTATAATATATCTAGGTTACTGCTTAATAGTAATGTTTTTTCGTTATAATAAAGGTATCCCTTTATTATATATCTAAAAGTAAGACTTAGATTAGGGGTTTTAATTCTATATTTTTAATAAATATAGCAAAGTTTAACTTAGTAAAGGTTCTTTATATTACTAAGACCTTAGCCATAATACATCTACTAGGTTATAACTCCTTAGCTAGTGAATTTAGTCTTATATATAGTCTATTCCTTACTATAATACCTATATTAAGCGTATCTAGTCTAATAGGCTTCTCTAAAATTAATAAGACCCTTACTATAATACTACTACTAGGTAGTAACTCCTTAGCTAGTAAATCTAGTCTTATATACAGTCTCCTATACTATAATAATATCCTTAGAGTATATCTAGACTATTAGGCTTTTCTAAAATTAATAAGACCCTAGCTATTATACTACTACTAGGTAATAACTCCTTAGCTAGTAAGTTTAGTTTTATATATAGTCCCCTTATGCTATAATAATATCCTTAGAATATATCTAGACTATTAGGCTTCTTTAAAATTAAGAAAACCCTAGCTATTATACTACTACTAGGTAATAATTCCTTAGCTAGTAGGTTTAGTCTTATATATAGTCTACCCTAATCTAGTTAATAGGTAGGGAGTGATTTTATAGAGCGCTAGATATTAATAGTTTTATTATAGCATCCTTATAGCCTATTATTTATAAACTAAACACACTATATTATCTTAGAGCACTAAATACTAGTAGTTTTATTATAGTATCCTTATAGTATATTATTTATAAATTTAGTAAGAAAGGTTAGTAATTATAAGAATACTACCTTTACCTTTCTCTCTTTACTTATATAATTTAACCTCCTTAATAGAGCATTAGTAAGGTTTAACTTACTTACTCTATATTTAATTATAAAGTTAAATAGATAGAGTTTATCTAGCATAGTAACCTATCTACTAGTTAACTTTAGCTTTATAGCTAGGTACTTATAGTTTAAGTAATCTATAACCACTATAACTAGATATATTAAGTATATAAGGTAATGCCTCTAAGTTTAGAATGCCTCTTAGATAGCTAGTAACTCTATATCTAGTATTACGTAGTATAGCTCTATCTTATTTAACTTCCTTAATATATATACTACTAGGTGTTAGTAACCTAGCACTAACTATACTAGGATAGCCCTAAGTATATATCCTAAGGTATTTATCTTAACCCTTAATAGGGCTAATAGATTAAAGTATACTAGAATTAGCGCCTCTTAGAATTATTTTTATAGCTCCCTAAACGTAGTTAACTTATTAGGATTTAGCTTAAACTTTACTAGTTAGTCTCCTTAAAGTTAATTAGTTAATAGGATAACTATTTTACTATAGCCTTTAATAAACTATCTATAAAATCCTATAAAACCTAGGAATAACTAGATATTAAAGATACTATAAGGTACTAGCTAAGTTACTATTGTCTTAATTCTTATAGGCTTTATTATAATTCCTTCTTTAGATATAATAAAGCCTAGGAATTTAACCTTCTTATATAAGAATTTACACTTTTCTAGGTTAATAAAGAGGCTTACTTCTTAGAGTTTCTAAAGGACTTATTTCACATGCCCCTTATGCGTAGCTATATTACTACTATAGATTAGGATATTATCTAAATATATAATATAAATTATATCTATAAGGCCTTTAAGGGTATTATTAATATATTCTTAAAAGGTTATAGGTGTATTAACTAGTCTAAAAGGCATTATAAGATATTTAAAGTAACTGTATTTACATTAGAACGCTATTTTCTACTTATTACCCTTTGCGGATATATAGCTAATAGTACGTATCTTTAAGGTCTAACTTTATATAGACCTTTGCTCCCTTTAATTAGTTTAAGATCTCTATAATAAGTAGTAATAGCGCTTTATCTTTAATAGTAATCCTATTAAGGGCTTTATAATCTACGTAAAGGCGTAATTTTTCTCCTTTCTTTAGCATAAATAATATTAGGCTTTAGCTAGGCTAATAGATCTTTAAATCTATTCCTTTTGCTACGCGCTTACTAAGTACTTATAGAGCACTTCTAGCTCCTTTTTACTAAATTATATATTAGTCCCTATAGGGGCATTTTCCTCTCTTCTAATTTAATAGTATAAGTTTAGCTACCTAGTATAAGAAGAATACCTATAAGTTTGTTTAAAAAGATATTCTTAAACTCTTTATAGGCTTAGGGTATTTATATAGTTAACTTATAGGCTTTGCTTATCTCTATAGTTACTAGGTTATTATAGGGCCTATCTTTATTTACTATTAAGATATTATTATCTTTTTATATAATTTTAGTTATTAATCCCTATAAGATAAATCTAATATATACGCGTTTTACCTCCTTACATGCCTATTACGTCCCTACTACTAGTCTAAGATATTCTTTTGTAATAGGGTGTCTCTAGTACCTATCTATCTAGGATATAATTACTAGTTTGTATATAACTGCCTAGTTATGCCCTAATAATAGATCTTTACTAGTATTAGCTATATAGTAGCTAACTTAACATATTCTTGCGTAGCCTATGCTATCCTTAATTAATAGGGTTTATAATAAGATCCCTTAGTGCTTAATTTTAGTAAGGGTAGCACTCTTAAGGGTTATATTATCCTTTTTACGTTAGCCTAATTAACTACTATTAGTAACTTTAGGTAAATAATTAAATAGGTTATGCTAGGGTTAAATAGCGCCTTTATAGCTACCTATTTGTGTTCTTACTATAACTTTACCTTAACTCTTAGTCTTAGATCTTTAGATAATAATTTAATAAGAGCGTCTTCCTAGGGTTATACTAAGCTAATAGGGTCTTATTTAAGTCTAATAGGTCTTTATCTTTAACCTAGTTATAGCTACTCTTATGCGTCTCTATTATATAGTTGCTTCTCTTGTAAATAGAATAATCTAGTTTAGTGTAGCTTAGTAAAGCGTGTCCTAGCTTACTATACTTATAGTATATAAACAGCAAATTTATCTTTCTATTACCGCTTTATTACTATAGCCTTTCTAGTAAATTAGAATATTATTATCTTTTCTAACTATTATTACCTTAATTACTTAATTAGCCTCCTTTAGTTATAACTCTACCTTTCTTCCTTAGCCTGCTAGGTAAGTCTAACTCTTAGGGAACTCTTAGCTAAGTACCTACTTCTTTATAGTATTATTAAGGCTATTAATAAATATATAGATTTATAAGCATTTAGGAATTACTTTAGGCAGCTTAGCCTCTGCCTTTCCCTAGATCTTTATAAACATCTAGAATAATTAGTAATTTTCTTACCTAAGACCTATTAATATCCTTATTACTTCTAAGCACTATATATTCTTATCTATAGTTCCTATCTTTAGCTAATCCACGAATCTGTCCTAGGTATAACCCTAGTAATTTACATAACTATCTATAGCTATATAACGCATCTATTATTGCTTCGCGTTATTTACTAGGTAGCTGCTAGCATAGGTAACCTTAGTTATATTATCTATAAAGATTCTATAATCTATAGTAAAAGCTATGTTTAAATCCGCTAGGAAATTCTAAAGACTCTTAAAAGTATTCCTTTTATATATAGGTGCTTTTAATTATATCTTTATAAGGCTATATCGCTACGTAATAGGTGCTACCTAAGGTGCTAAAGAAGGGGTATTTATAGGTCCTATATTTAAGTTACCTAAGGATATGGCTTCTTCTATTATCTATAGGTTTCGCTATAATTAAGTAAGTTTCTATCTCTTTTCTATAATATATATCTAGGTTACTACTTCCTTAAGGCGCTAGTTTAGTATTACCTTCTTATTATTAATAAGTATTCTGCTTTACTAGTTATCTAATAAGGACTAGCAGACTACTCTAGTTAGGTTTAGTAGTATAATATTCTCTTGCTTATCTATAGTATAGTTATAGCTACTACCTAATTAGGTTGCTATATAATAAATTCTAGATATCTTAATCTAACTAATAGTCTATTACCCTAAAGGGAAGAGAGATTAATTTATTAAGGCTTTTAGCTTAGGAGTGAATAATAGAGTAATAGTTAGATTAAAGTGTTATAGCTATTAAACTACTAGCTAGGGGTAGGTGCTTAAAAGGTTTAATCTCTAGCCCTTTCCTTTTATTTATAGGAAAGCCCCTTTAAATAGCCCGTAGCTCTTACGTAACTAGGCCATAGCTAGCCCTTAGCTCTATGCCCTGTTGGGTTCCACCTCATTAATGCCATTGCTACCCTTATGGGTGCTGTTACTGTTCTGCTCCTAACATGAATTATAAGGCGCTAATCGTTAGGTAAGACATGGCACCTATAGTGGCACGTAGTCATCGATGCACGTTGCTAGGAGAAGCTATGAGGTGTGGCATGCAAAGCGATAGGTCTTAAGTGATTGTAAGGTGTAATGTTAGCGGCAGCTAACATTAACGGATCTTTGGTCTAGTGGCTTACCTCACACACCTTTGGGGTTATAACATTAATGTTAGCTACCATAGGTCTTCTAGTTATAATAGTCTTAGGTTCGAATCCTAGCGGTAGTCTTAGGTTCGATTCCTAGGTGAGTAGCTTACGTTAGGCTTACAGGGTAGGTTTAGCTAGGCCCACTATTATAGTCTGCTTATATCATCCTAGTCCTTAGGGGTTTGCAATTACTGATTTCCAAAGGGCCTTGGTAACCAGGCCTAGCCCCTAGCGGCTTAGGGGCAAGCCGTTCTAAGGGGGGATAATTGTAAGGCGCTAATCGTTAGGTAAGACATAGCACCTATAGTGGCACGTAGTTATCAATGCACGTTGCTAGGAGAAGCTATAAGGTATAACATGCAAAGCGATAGGTCTTAAGTGATTGTAAGGTGCAATGTTAGCGGTAGCTAACATTAACGGATCTTTTGGTCTAGTGGCTTACCTCACACACCTTTAGGGTTATGACATAAGGCTAGTAATCTTATTATAGAATTTTATATTATCTAAATGCTTAAATTATATCTAATCTATTATTAGGTTATCCTTATATCTATAGGTATTAAATTACCCTATTCTTATATTTAGGTAGTAGTAGCTCTATGCTAGCCCCCTTTCTCTAGCGTTAATTACTATTAGCATCTTACTCTTACACCTACCTCTAGCTCTATTATAATACAATATTATAGGAGGGGGTAAATAAAGGTAAGGAATTCGAATATTAATGTGGTTTGTATTTTAGAGGCGATTCCGGACCTTTAGATCGGTGCGGAAAAAGTATTAAAGGTTATAATATATATATAGAATTTTGTAAGGGCTTGGGCTTTGCCTAAGCCTTAGTGTTAACATGCGAGTGGGGTGTGGGGAAGGGGGCTAACATAAGCTGACTAGGGGATATAAGGGGCTTGTATAGGATTCGCAATATCCTCCTTTTCCTTCCTTCCTTTAAGTTTCTTAATATTATCACAATAGCCTATAGCTTTGTCTTTAGGCTAGTCTATAATGTTTAAGAAACTTTCTTTAGCCTTAAAGAAGGCTACTAAAAACGTAATAAGTATATTAAACGTTATAGACACAATAGATATAATAGACATAATAGATTTACTATGCCCTAAAGACTAATACTCTTAGGGAAGTATAATACTACTAATAGACACTACTATACCTATAGAGGCCCTCTTAGCTTAACTTAAATTACTTTAACTTATAATTAAATAATAATAAGGGGAAATTATAATGCTATATAAATAGGTTAAAATAAAGTAGCCCTAAGGGGCTTAACCTAAATAGATTCCTCTCTTAGTCCTACCTATCCTACTACTAGTTATACCCTAGATTAGATAGAAACTAATCCTAATAGGTAACCCTTATAATAGTAATAAGGCTACGTTTACTTCCTAGAAAATCCTTATAGAATATAAACTAGTAATAGATAAGGACTTTATTAGTGCTAATAAGGACTAGTAGATATTTATATACTAGAACTTAGGGCCTAAGGTCTAACCCTATATTATAGTATTCTTTAAAATAGGCTATAAATATAATTATAAACCTACCTTCTTGCTAGATTACTTAGAATCTATATTTACTAACCCCTATTAATAAGAAATAGCCCTTACTAAACTTAATTATATTAAATAAGAGCTAAGGAAGGTATTTACTTTATTCTTTATTTACTTTAAATAGAAGCTTTCCTTAGTAAAAGGTAGCTTATAGGTAAGTAAGGTAAAACTAGTAAAACTTTAATATATACTTAATAAGCATATAAGGAAGTATAGTATTAGTAAAGGGATAGCCTATAAGGACTACTTATTAGTAGTTAGCTAATTCTATAGTATTATAGTTAATATTAAGGCCTATACCTTAGAGGAAAAGTTTTAGTTTTACTATATACCTATTCTAGTTAAGATACTAGCCTCCTAAGTTAATTATAATAGTAATACACTAATAATAGGTATTTATATAGTAAGAACTTAGGTAGGTAAATATAAGAAGCTAGAGGGGAAAAGGGTAGACTAAAGAAGGTAACTAAACTATAATATACTAAGTAAGTTATAGTAAAGGAAATAACTAGATATTATAAGAATAAGTATTATTTACACTATAGCTTAAAAGATTACTAGATATAGGAGTACCCCTTACTCCTACTTTACTAACTAAGAGTGCGTATTAATATCTATAGGGTAGATATAGATAGTAAGGATAAGGGGTTAAGACTTACTTATTAGAAAATAAGTAGCCCCTAAGCAAAGGCTTACATAGGGGTGTAAAGGCTAGCTAGCCTAGCTAGATAATCTTAACTATAATTAGTATATAGTATTAGAAGAGAGAGTTAAATATTATATAGATTAACTACTATTCTTAGTCCCTATATTCTTTAATATATATAAGTATCTCTATATTTAAATTAATTATAGTTATAATTATTATAGCGCTATAAGGGGGCTAAATCATAGATATCAACGAAGAAAGAAGAACACAAGACGAAAATCTAGTTAGACAACGCCCGGGAGACCTAGGCCTGGAAACGGCTAGGAATCAAATCGAACCTATACCCCCACCATAGAAGATAATCATCACTAGGTGCTCTAACTTCCCTAGACTAATAAGCTAGACTTAGGCTAGAGAAGGCTAAAAAGTAAGGCTATAGAAGAGCTAGCTAAAAAGTAAAAGAGAAGTAAATCACTACTATAGAACTAAATCTAGCATGCTATAAGATAGTATAAGAGGCCTAGAGCAGTGCTAGAGTAAACCTAGGATAGAGCTAGGTAAGGCTTAAAACCTAGGATTTTCCTTCTTTCTTTCTTTTCTTTTTTCTTATTAGGATAAGGCTAGCATAAGCTAGTAATAAACACTTATAATAGGCTATATATAACGTAACGTAGGCCTAGTGTAGGGTTAGCGTTAGCCTAAACATAGATATAAGGGTTTTTCTTCCTATTTAAGGGTTTTCCTTTTAATAAAGCAGCAGGAGTACTAGTACTAGCCCTACATAGAGCTAGCTAGCGTAATTAATATATATATATATAGCGCTATAAGTAAATTAGTAGTGTGGTAACTAAGCCTAGAGCTTATTTAATTACTAAAATAAAGATAAGTTTAAACTATAGTAAAAATAGAAAGAAAAGGAAAGTAAATAAGGAGGAAACCTTATCTATTACTTATATAGTATATACCTAGATTAATATAGATAGCTAGGAATCTTTAGTATACCTCTATATTATTCTAGGTTTAACCTATAATATAATCTTTAGGATACTATAGTTAGAATACTATAATATAATAATTTATATAGTAAAGTAATAGCTAGTTATTAGGGTAGCTAAGGGCCTATATATTTTAGAATCCTTAGAGAGTACTATAGAGATACTAATATAGGGGATAATTAGTTCCTTATTTGCTATAGAGGTATGCTATATATAATAATAAAAGGATACTACTATAAGGTTTATTACTATAAGCTTAAAAGAAATTATAATAGTATTATAACTCTTTACTCTAAAACTAAGACTAGAATAGCTTAATACCTTAGCACTACCTAGGAGCTTATAGACTTTATAAACCTATTTAATAAGTTAAAGGCAAATAGCCTATCCCTATATAGGGGCTTATTAGATTACTATATCTATCTTTAAAAGAACGCAAATAGATTATAACTAGCACTCCTATAGGGACCTTTATATAATATGCCCTAGGACTAGTTATTAGAGATTAGGCATTAAGTTACTAATCTTATAGATAAGGGATAGATCTATACTAGCTTCTCTTTAGTAGTAGTACCTATCCTACTAGTTAAAAAGGCAAATAGTAATTAGAGGTTTTATATTAACTACCATATACTTAATAAGATAATAGTATAAGACTACTACTCCCTTTTACTAATTAAGGAAATACTTTACTCCTTATTCTAAGTATATTAGTTTATAAAAGTAAATATATACTTAGTATTTTATAAGCTATATATAGTAAAAGGATAGGAGTATTTTATAGTATTCTATATAAGATTTAGACTATTTAAATAGCTAGTTTACCTATTTAGCCTAGTAAGTACACTAGTAATGTTCTAATATTATATAAATAAATCCTTAGGGGATGCGTTAGGGGACTTTATTATAGCCTATTTAGATAATATTCTTATTTACTTAGGGGGTTAAAGAAGGATTATATAGCTAAGGTATAGCTAATACTAGGTAGATTAAGGGTAGTAGGCCTATATCTAGATCTAGATAAATCTATATTTACTATAAAGGAGGTTTAATACCTTAGCTATATTATTATAGTAAGATACTTAATTTACCCTAACCTTATAAAGGTAGTAATAATTAGGGAATAGTTAGCCCTTATAAAGTTATAGGGGTTTATAGCTTTCTTAGGTTTATAAACTTCTATTATAACTTTATTAGGGACTTCTCTAAAATAGCAGCCCTCTTAATCTAGCTTACTAGAAAGAATATCCCTTTTAATAAGGCTTAGAGAAAATAATACTTTTAAATAACTAAAAGAGTTATTTATTAAATACCTAGTCCTTATATAATAGGACCCTAATTAGAATACTATAGTAAAAGCTAATTACTCTAGCATAGCTTTAGGGGTTACCTATTATAGGAAGGCCCTAATAGTATACTATACCTAGTTACTTATTACTCTATGTTTAATAGCCCCTAAAGGAACTATACTATTTATAATAAGGAACTACTAGCTATTATATCTTACCTTAAGGTATAGTTAGTAGAGTTATAAGGCATTTTACGCCTATTTATAATATATATAGATTATAAGAACCGATAGTACTTTACTACTCCTTACCTTATAATAGAATATTAAGCATAGTAAGTAGATATCCTCTCCCTATTTAACTTCTATTTATATTATAGACCTAGTGCTTAAGCATAATAACTAGACGCTCTTTCTTAAAGGGAGTAGAATAAGGTAAGTAAGCCTTTAAGAATAGGATATATCTTATAACCTATTACTATTATATTACTCTTATAATTATATATTAGGACCTAAATAGACTCTAGTTTAGGTTTATTCCTACCCTAGGTAGCTTTACTATTACTAGGGGAATACCTCTTTATAATAAAATATTTATAGACTCTTTAGGACTAAGTAGTTTTATTAGACCTAATTTACCTTATCTATTTATAGGCTATATAAGAAGGGGTATAGAAGTTTCCCTAGAGGTAATAATAAGAGAATAGGTAGTAGATTATATAATTAGTATATATAGGATGCTTTAGTTTAGGGGCTAAACTTAGGTTCTAGCCTAGGAACCCTTAATAATAACCCTTATTTATATATATATTAATTACGCTAGCTAGCTCTATGTAGGGCTAGTACTAGTACTCCTGCTGCTTTATTAAAAGGAAAACCCTTAAATAGGAAGAAAACCCCTTATATCTATGTTTAGGCTAACGCTAACCCTACACTTGGCCTGCGTTACATTATATATAGCCTATTATAGGTATTTATTACTAGCTTACGCTAGCCTTATCCTAATAAGAAGAAAGGAAAAGAAAGAAAAAGGAAAATCCTAGGTTTTAAGCCTTACCTAGCTCTATCCTAGGTTTACTCTAGCACTACTCTAGGCCTCTTATACTATCTTATAGCGTGCTAGATTTAGTTTTGCGGTAGTAATTCACTTCTCTTTCACTTTTTAGCTAGCTTTTCTATAGCCTTACTTTTTAGCCTTCTCTAGCCTAGGTCCAGCTCATTAGTCTAGGGAAGTTAGAGCACTTCCTATAGGTTCTTTTCTTCCTTAGAGCTATTCAAGGCGCCTCTAGGCCAGTGTTAGCCTAAATGCTAACAATTACTGTAGATTAGTTAAATTTTCTAATAAGATAGCACTAGCCGCTATAAGTACTCCTATATCCTATGCTATTCTAGCTCTAATCCGCCTAGGAAACTCCTAAGAATAAGCGCTACCCTAGAAGTTATTAACTAAGAAGTAACTTAAGTAAGCTATAGCTAAAGATCTTAAGGTATAATCCCTACTACCCCTATACTAAGTCTACTCTAAGTCTAATCTATAATAGTTAAGGAATCCCTATAGGATCTAATATATTTCCTATAAGTCTTAGTTTATTAACTATCCTAGGTATTAATACTATAATATTACTAGTAAGTTAGCTCTATTCTAGTTTAGGGTAGGGCTAACTATTTTACATAGGGCTTACTACTAATACCTATTTTAATTATTAGGTTTAAAACTATAGTTACTTAAAGGTAAGTAGCTAGCGCCTCTCTCCTAGGCCTAGTCTAGTGCTAACCTACTCCTAGCCTAATTTAACTAGGTAGCGGAATAAGTATTAGTAATTAGTTAAGGTCTAGGTAGATATTATTACTAGGGTAGTGTAAGTGCTTCTCTATTAGTCCTTTACTAGTTCTATTCTAGGTCTAATTACTCTCTAGGTCCTAGATAATTATTAAGATTATATAAAGAAGCTCTCTGCCATAGCCTTTAACCTTTCGGTTAGGGCAGTGTCTTTTTGTCACCCTTGGCCATCTATGATCTAATTAGTTAAGGGTTAATTAGTCAATTGGTAATGCAGGACCTACCTAGTGATTGTAACGAATTAGGTTAGAAGCAAGTGAGAATAAGTTATGTGTGGTGTGAGGGTTTAAGTTTGCCTTAGAGCTTTAGGGCATAAGTGAGTGGTAAGGTACAAGAAGATAGAAGAGATAAAGAGAGGGAATAAACACGGTTATAGAGAAAGGGGAATTACGTTAATTTATGCTGCGAGCAAAACTCGAATGAATTTAAGTTTAACTACGGTCGCGACCTATAACTCTTACGCTAATATAGCTATAAAGTTTATTATTAATAAACTTTACACTAACCTTATAGCCCCTGTATTTATGCCCTTAAAGCTTATTCCTATATTAGGCTGCTTTTTTATTACTGTGGTACTGTTAATCAGTTGTTTATTATTGCACTAGCTAGGTGTTGCTAGTAATTCTTATGTTATGTGTGAATTTTAGATGCATTGGCCACTGCCGATGAAAAAAATTATAAAAATCATATAAAGAAGCTCTATACTAGTAATTAGAGTAAGAAAAGAGAAGTGCCTTTATAGTAAGCCTAGGCTAGGCTAGTGCTAGAGGGGATTAATATAATAAGCTAATATTTTAGTTATAGCGCTTAGATACCTATATAGCGGAGATAAACTATCTCCTAGCTATAGCCCTACCTGCTAAGGGGTAAGCTAAGGTAATAAAGGGGCTATTCTAGTTCTAGAGAAAGAGTAGGTTAGTAAGCTAGTTATAGCTTAGGGGAGGGTTAGGGGTAGGTTAGTAGGCTTATAATACTAGGTATTTATAGTTTAATATTAATCTAATAATAGTTCTAGAATTAATAGGTCTATGTCTAGCCTACCGCTAGTTTTACACTATATAAACTTACTCTTCCTCCTAGTTATTAGCTATACCTATATTCTAGTTATTAGTCCTAGCATCCTAAAAGCGCCCTAGCTCTAGCTCTTTCTCTTTACTATATATATTAGCTACTAGTTCTTATACTAATAAGTAGTATTAGAGTTATTTTATACTAAGGAACTATTTAGCTATAGCTCTTACCTTTAGGGGTAGTTTAGGGCTAGCCTTACCTCCTATATATCTCTAGGCTAGTGTAATTAGGGGCATTAGTAATTATACTTAGGGTAGTTAACTATAATATAATATTAGTCTTTAACTACTTTACTATAGCTATATAGTAGTGAGTTTACCCTAGGGATACCTCTTTAGAAAAGAAACTTATTAAGACTAATCTTTTCTATGTATAGTTAGACTATAGTTAAGGAGATATGCTTTTCTAGGCCTATATAGAATCTTTAGATTTCCTTTAGGTTATAAGTTAGTGGTTAGTCCTTAGTTAGTTCTCTTATAAGCCTATGCTACCCTAGGCATTCCCTGCTATACTATTTATCCTAGTATTATCTTTATTCCTTATATAGCTCTGCTACTAGCTTATTATTTATAGGGGAGGTCTCTATCTATAGCATAGTACTATCTATACTAAATCTATAGCGGTTTAGATTATTATAGCTATTCCGCTCTCTATAATTCTCTCTTTAAACTTCTGTTTTATCTTATTTAGGTATAGATCTAAGGGGGAATGTAAGTCTTAACCTTTAGTTAGGTAATAGGTATAGCCTTAAACACGCTAGCTATAATTTAGAGATAGGTTAATTAGTTTATTATAAAGCTTTTAACTATTCCTCTTAGTTTTCTTCCCTTCTTAGTTAGGGTATAGTAAGCGCTTATACTATAGGTAAGAATAGGTTAGACTATTTATATATATAGGAGTTAGGTATCTCTAAAGCTATAACCCTAGGCTAATGCTACTAGTAAGAAGAGTATAAGCTACTACTAGGCTAGTTTACCTTTTAGGATATTCTTATAAGTACTCTAATTAAGTTTCCTATTAACCTAGACTCTAAGGAACCTATATAACTCTATAGGCGCTATCTCCTCTATACTAAGTTAAACTCTAGCCTATAGGGGTTAGTATACTTTACTAAAGTATATAAGTTTAGTCTTTACTAGGTTAAATTTTACTCCTACTTCTTTTACCTATTTTTATATACTTTCTACGTAGCTTTAAGCCTCTTCTAGGTTTATATAGTATTTTTCTAAATACTATTATATTTATATTATCTATAAATCCTATTACTACTATACCTAGGATAGCTTAGAGATATATATAAAGCTTTACTAAGTAAAGTAAAAAGAGGATTAGTAAGAGAGGTAAGCCTTATAGGGTACTTACCTTTATCTAGAAGGGTCTTAAGAGTTTACTATTAAAGCTAAGCTAGCTTATTCTATTTATAAGGAAGCTATATATTATAGCTATTAGCTAGTATAGTATACCTATTTCAATTAGAACGTAAATTAGGTATAGGTAGCTAACTCTATTAAAAGCTAATAAAATATCTATTTACACTAATAATATAATACTGCCTTTACCCTAGGCCTCTCTTACGTATTCTATAAGAACTCTAATTATAGTTTCTATTAACTTATTTACCTTATTTCCTATTTATAGCTTAGGAGAAAGCCCTTAGCCTTAGTAAAGGCTATAAGCTACCTTATAATTACTACTTCTATAATCTTTCCTACTATATTTAGTAGTAAGATAGGTCTTTATATATTAGCCCTTCTTATCTCCTTAGTGGTTTTTCCTAGCTTCCTAATTACCACTACTTATATAGTTTAAAACTAGGCTAGGAAATATCTTACTTTAAGGGTAGTATTTAGTAAGTATACTATAGCTTCTTTAGCTAGCTTATTATAAGCCTTAATAAGGCTTACTAGGAGTTTATTATCTCCTAGGGCTTTCTAGCTAGCTATATCTAATAGGATATTTCTAATATCCCTTACTCTAAACTATTCTTTATCTAGGACTAGTATATTATTAAGCTCTAGAAAGGAGAGGTCTAGGATATAGGAGAGGTTTACTATAGGTTTAGGGAAGAACCTTTATATAAGTATACTTACCTTATTCTTATAGGTAGTGGCTAGGTTAGGGTTATTATTAGTTCTTTCTAGGTCTAGAAGTCTAGGAGCTTTAGGGAGGCCTAGCTTTAGAGCTAGGCCTATCTCTCTAGTCTTTAAACTCCTTTATTCTTTTCCTATATATTAGCTTTTTATAGGGCTTCTCTTTATATATTCCTTTTCTCTTCTCTAACTATCTATTCCTAGTTATTATTTACCTTAGAGAAGGCTTACTAGTTTACTTTAGTCTTTTAGTGCCTTTATTATCTCTTAGCTTATTTAGCTTTAGTAATTACCTCTTTTATTCTCCTTAATTACTATACCTCTAGGCTAGGGAGACCTTAGCGCTTCTATAGGGCTACTAATTCTACTATTTATTAGAGGTTTATAATAAGCTATATTATATATATATTAATTCCTTTCTTATCTTTTAGGTCTAGTGTATTTTTACTTAGAGTTATACTATTACTTTTGCCTTTACCTATAGTCTATTTATTATAGTCTAGGTGTGTTTAAGGGTAAGTAAAGCGCCTTCTTACTCCTTAGTAAAGATACTAATTAGCTATAGAATATAGTTAGAACCTATAAGGTTTTCTATACTATTATAATAAACTTAGATATCTAGAGTTACCTATACTAAATCTATAGTGCTATCTCTATTTTCTCTATATTATCTTATAGGTTCCCCTTAGGGCATTACTAGACTAAGCCTTTACTAGCTTATAAGGTCTAGTAGTTCCTTTACTCCTCTAGTTATTCTATCTAAGCTATTCTAGAGAGGGTATTTTTAGTTAAAGTCTCCTATAAAAACGCTTTAGCTATAAGGCTTTTCTATATTAAAAGTATAAATAGGTATATTCTAGTTATTTATATATCCTTCTAAGTAAAGGAGTAGATATTTATACCTTTTATCTTTACTAATAACTAGTTAAGTCCTCCCTAGGCTATTTATAACCCTATATTATACTTCTTATTTATATATACTATATTCTATCCTTTATAGTATACTAGTTAAAATTAGGTAAGGCCTAGTGCTAGGGGCTATAGGTATCTTATATATTCTTACTCTTAAATTACTATTATATCTATATTAGTTTAGTGCTAGAGCGCTATATATATTAGGCTATTCTTCTTATTTATATTCTAAAAAGAACTTATAATATTACTATATTAATTAGGAAGGTAGTAAGTCTTTACTATCTTATACTAGTTTTATTCTAGCCCTATTCTAAGATATATATTATATAATGCTCCTTACCCTAGGCTATTTAGTGCTTCTCTTTATATTTATAAGGTATTCTTTTTTTTTACTTACTATAATAATAGATTCTATAGCTATACTAGTTCTCTTATAAGGTAGTATTAGGCTTTTATCTAGGGAGTTACTAGTAAATTATAATAGTTACTCTAGGTAGCTTACTTTTACTATATTTTACTTCTTTTTAGGATAGAATAGTCCCTTAACTATACTAGGTATAAGCTAGAGTATAAGATATAGTTTTCCTTTAGTTATTTACTAACTATTAGGTATAATATTTCTTCTTTTTATATTAGCTAGCTTTATACTTACTATACCTTAGGGCTACCTTATAGAACTTTATAATATAGCTAGTTTAGAAGTAGTTATAGTATTATTAGGGTTATAGGGTTTTATTATATAGTTTAGTTTAGAATAGCTTTGCTTTAAAGACTATTCTATCTTAGTATATCTTATTAGTATCTTTTACTTTTACTAATTCTAGGATTAGAGTAATATATTATATATTTTCTACTTAGGGGTGCCTTATAGTTACCTTAATTATATTTACTTTATTCGCTTTTCTAATCTTAGCTATAAGGCTTTTAATAGATATATACTTTATTAGGAATCCCTTAACTATAATACTAAGTATATAGTAATAAAGGGCTACTTCTAGTCTAAATACTTTAGTAATCTATTTTTAGTCTTCTTTATATTAGGTAGTGTTTCCTTTAAAGGTAATAATTATATCTTTACTAGGGAGCCTTTTAGCTACTATAGCTATAGTTTAGCTAGTAGCTCTATTTACTATAGGTATTATATCTTTAGTGCCTTAGGATTAAAGTGTTTCCTAGATTATATTTCCTTTAATAAGTACTTCTCTATATTATCTACCTAGGACCTATAAGGAGGGTTTTATTATTTAGCCTTCTTAATACTAGTCTATCTATAATGCTTACCTAGGTTAGTATATTAGTTCCTTTTACTTCTTCCCTAATAGCCTCCTTAAGGGCTACTTTAAGGGCTTCTTTAGTAGTGTAATATTATTATTATTATTATTATTATTATTATTATTATTATTTATAGCTCTTATTTTAGCGTAGGCGCGGTTTGCTACCTAGCGGGCTATAGCCTTTATAATGCTTTAGACTTAGGAGACTTTATTACTAGGGATAAGGCTAGTAATCTTATTATAGAATTTCGTGTTATCTAGATGCTTAAATTATATCTAATCTATTATTAGGTTATCCTTATGTCTATAGGCATTAAATTACCCTAGTCCTACGTTTAGGTAGTAGTAGCTCTATGCTAGCCCCTTTCTCTAGTGTTAATTACTATTAGTATCTTGCCCTTACGCCTGCCTCTAGCTCTATTGTAATGTAATATTATAGGAGGGGGTAAATAAAGGTAAGGAATTCGAATATTAATGTGGTTTGTATTTTAGAGGCGATTCCGGACCTTTAGATCGGCGCGGAAAAAGTATCAAAGGTTTAACCCTTATTTAATAATCCTATAACTTACTAGTAGTAAGGCACCTAGGGTATAATACTATATTTTAGATTTTATAATAGTAATTCCACTAGGATAGGATAGCTTAGGATATAGGTAGGTTTATCTATAATTATTTCTACTAGGGTAGTTATAAGAGCTAATAATACTACTAAGGCTTACTAAAGCTACTACTAATACCTAATAGATACTAGTTATAAATCTCTATTAATTTTATAATAAACTTACTAATATCCTCCCTAAAGAGACTATAGTTCCTTATAGTAATTATAAATAAACTATTAAAGTTTATATAGCTAGAGGTAATAATTTCTATTATAGCTAAGGTATATATAGAATATTTTAAAATAGTTTAGTAGTAGTTTAAGGGATTTCCTAATTAATTATTATAAATAAGGGTTCTAATTAGCTAGGAACTTTTAGATAATATTATATTTAAGTATTAGTATAGACTAGCTTCTCTTTACCTCTTACTACCTATAGACTAATAGCGGTATAAAGAGAATAAACTAAGAGGTATAGGTAATACTATATATATACATTTCCTTTTTATAGTATAACTAGCCTAAATACCTTATAGCTTATTAGCTAGTAATTAATAATAAGAACTCTTTAGTTATAGGGGTTAGCCTAAATAAACTCCTATATACTTGTAACTTATAACCTATCTAAATATAGTTAGATATAGTCCTATTAGTAACTATATTAAAAGGGAGAGCTATTTATTTCCTAGAATACCTCTAGGAGGGTATATCTCTAGCATAGGCTACTATTATATATATATAATAATAATAATAAGATATATTTATAGCTTTATAATATCTAGTGAAATAATTTTATATAAGGGATAAAGTATAGTTATTACTTAGGAATATTAAAACTAATTAGCCCTTATATAAACTTAACTAGGTAGTAGCTAAATATACTATAGTTAAAGTTTTAACTTTACTTACTATCTAACTTAATATCCTAAAGGGTATATATCTAGTTTTCTATATAGATCTTATTAAATAAGTAGTAATAAACCCTTTCCTAAGCTAATAGTTATAGGACTCCTAGCTAGGCCTAGAATAGGTCCTAGTAAAGGATAACCTAAAACTTATAAAGAAATACTATATAGAAAGAATTCTAGTAGCTTAAAATACACTAGGTAAGGGAGAGAACTAGAATACTCTTATAAAGTAAGTAAAATATATATAACTAATATAGGAACTAGTAGAAAATATAAGGGATATATAAGCACTAGATAAGTTTAAAAAGGAATAGGGGATATATACTATAATAATAGACTAGTTTAATTTAATAAAACTTATCCCTAAAAGGAGATTATATATAGAACCTAGGTTATACCCTTTTACTTTTTACTCCTACTTATATATTAGAATATAAGGGTATATCCTTATACTTATCTTTACCCTTCTCCTTACTATTAGTATCTATAGTAAGGTCTTTTATCTTACTACTAGGAGGAATACTATATAAGTTTTAGGGCTAGTAAGACCTAGTTAGGGTTTAATAAGGGTTTTAGAGAGTTAACTTATAAGCTTAACTTATTTAATAGGAGAGGGAGTCTTAAGGGTTATAGGGTATATAGTAAGCATAATAGGATTTATTATAGCTACTACTTATATTATAGGCGTAGCGCTTATGCTACTAGTAAGAAGGAGAAATATTACTAGCTTTAATAATATAGGATATACTAGATAGGCCTTAGGGGCCTTACTAGGAGTACTATTGCTATAAAGTTCTTAATAGATAGTAGCTAGGCTACTTATAATCTAATAGTTTTATTAAAATAGAATACCTATAACTTATTATATTTAATTTCCTATACTATAGCTAGTTAAGGGACTACTATAGTTATATAGAATTACTTTATTCCTAGTTATATTTAAGGTAGAGAAGAATAATACTAGAGAGGGTCTAAGAGAGGACTAGATAGGGGCTAGGTTAAATTAGGCTTCTTATAGAAGAGTAGTCTAATAGGTAATAAGAGTATAATAGCGCTAGGAGAGGACTAGTATTTTTTACTTTTAAGTTAGGGTCTAAGGGACCCTAGGATAGATAATATATATCCTTATAGTAATCTCTTTTTAAGATCTTTTAATGCGTATTAAAGGTAAGGATTAGCGGATAGAAACCTAGTTAACTAAATATAGGTAATGTGATTTCTAGTAAGAGAGATAAGACTTACTAGACTTAGGGGGTAATATTCTAGTATACCTATAGTAAGGGCTTATTTAATATATAGCCTATAAGGATAAAAACTACCTTAGGGTAGTATACTACTTATTATTAGAGTTTCTCTTTATGTTGGAACAAGCATGATATCAATCGCGGCACGCAGCCGCAATTACCCGGCAAAAGGTCAGGCCGCGAGGGCGCGCGCAACGCGCGCCCGCGAGAGGTGGCCTTACATATAACTTATTAGCCCGCCCTCTAATTAGGCAAGGGCCTATAAGTCATATGACCTATAAAACACACTGCATTTATGGCTACTTCTTATAATCTAAAAAGCCTCTCTTTCCTCTCTTCTACACACACTTATAACTAATTAATTACAACGCCTAGAATAGAAGAATAATTCCTATTCCCTAGGCTATAATCCTAACATTAGGCACCTATAATACTAACACTAATTAGTGGTTAACTTCATAGATAACCACACGGTTTTTCTAACCGTAGATTAGTAAGGTTAATTAGAAGAGATAGCTACACTATAAACCTACCCTATAAAATAGGAGGGCCGCTAAAAGCAAGTATAGTTATACTAAGGAAGTCTAAGCACTCTCTTATAATAAGAAAGAAGCCTTATAACTCCTAAGATCTAATCCTAAGACCTTATAAAGACTTTAAAGCTATTAAAGAATTAAGGCCTAGTTAGTAACTAGTCTAACCTATCTTTAATTACTTAGTTAGCGCGTTCCACTATATACCTAACCCTTAGAAGGCATTCTCCTATAATAAGAAAGGAACTTATTACTCCTAAGATCTAATCCTAAGAACCCCTAAGGAATAAAGATAATAGCTATGCTTATAATCCTTTAACCTACTATATAACTAATACTATACCTCTATTCTATCTTTCTATAATAGAGATAAGAAAGTTAAAAGCTCCTTAATAAGAAGAACTATTAAAAGCCTCTCTCTCTAGCCCTAATTTTAGTAATACTAAAGAAGGCACTAAAGTTAAGAGAGACTAAAAAGGTAAAGGTTTATAACTTAATAACCCTCTCCTAAGACATATTTCCCTAGAGATATAAGACTTTATTATATCTAAGATATTAAAGATAGTAAAATTATTTAATCTTAATAAATAAGGTAATAATCCTAAGGCTATTATAGCCTATATTCTCTTTAAGATAGCGGTATACTAGTCTAAGAACCTTATTACTAGAAGTCTCTTTACTAACTTTATTAAAGACTTCTATAGATAAATAAGAGAGGTATTTATAATTATAGATTAAGTAATTGCTAAGTATCTATATAATTTCCTTCTCTTCTAAGGCATATATATAGATATAATAGCCTATAGGAAGATTATAGTAATGCTTAAGGAAGTTACTACCTATAAGGAATTCTAAGATTAGCAAGAAAAAGAGATATAGGAAGCTATAAGGAAGTATACACCCTTCTAAAAACGCATTAAAAACTAAGACTTCCTTAATAACCTCCTTCTAATTCCCTAATTAGGGCTAGATTATAATATTATTAATAGAGTAATCTAGGAATCCTATAATCTTACTAATAATATTCCCTAAGCCTAACCCTATTAGGCTAATTATATAATAATCCTTAGGAAAGCCCTTATTAGAGGTATCCCTAATTAAGATAAGAAATCCCCTTCTACACCTCTAAGAGCACTTTTTCCTCTAGACCTATACTAAAGTAAATAATTAATCTTATAAAGCTTTATATAAGCAATATTTAATATAGCGTAGATAACTATAAGATCCTTAACTTAAAGTTAATAATCTTCTAAGGAAAATATAAGATACTAGGCATTAAACCCTATAAAGCTAGGTATGCCCTTAAGGCTATGCTTAAAGGGAAAGCTTTAATATACTATTATAAGCATCTATATAAGCTAGAGATCCTTAAGACCTTAAAACCCTTATTAGCTATATTAAGAGAAGGTTTAAGACTAATAATATAAAACAAAGGTATCTTCTTAAATAGCAAAATACTAAGCTATGCTAGATTATATAAGAAAACCTAGATAAGCTAAAGATTAATTACTTTAAAGAACTTATAATAAAGCTTACAAACCTTTAATAAGTAGTCCTAGATATTACCTAATCTAAAAGAGCACTCTAGAATTAATTAATCTCTGCCTATTATAGCATACCTAAATATAAAACTTACCTTATTAACCCTTCTACTAACCTCTAGCTATTCTACGAACATATAAGGATATTAATAAGAATAACTATAAAGGAATTAGATAAGAAGCATTAATTCCTATTAACACCTAATATAAGAGAGTAGTATTAGACTAACTATAAGTATAATAGGTATAGTAAGGAAGCCTATTATAGATAATTATAATTATAAGGTAATAAAGGCGCTTTATATATAAAGAAATGTTATATATATAGTAAGGAAGGCTATTAGTTAACTAAATATTCTAAGGAGGAATATAAGAAGGCATATTAATGCTTTAAGAATCACTACCTTATAGAACTAATAACCCCTTCCTATAATGCTTTCCTTACTTAGTATAAAGGTAAAGAGAATAACACTATTTCTTCTAAAGAAGATAAGATTTCTACCTATATAATAGAACTTAGATTTAAAGAAGAAGGTAATAAAGGAGAGATACTAATAAGCTTCTTTATATAAGGCATAATAATTAATAGCTATATAACTATAGAAATTCTTATAAACTAAGTAGCTACCTATACCCTTATTAAAGAGAATCTATTTAATCTCTAATAACTAAAGGAAGCCCTAACCGCCTTTCTTCTTTAAGATTATTACTCCTTAGGTATGTTCTAAGGCATTATCCCTAACACTAGGGCTATAGGTTACTTATTAGTAAGGCACCCCTAATTCCTTACCTTATAATAGTTAATCCCTAAGATCTAGCTTAATAAATCTAGAGCTAGGGAGGTAATAATTTAATTTAGAAGTAGTAAGCTAATCCCCTTAATTAGATTAATTAATATACCTACTCCCTTTAGTATTATCCTATTCTATGTAATGCCTATAAACACTCCCTTCTTACTATATTTAGCAGATATAGACTACCTAAAGATTAATTTCTATATCTCTTAGAATATCCTTTAATAAGGTAATATTAAGGTCCCTATTATCTATAAATAGGGATATCCTTAGATGCTTCTATAAAAGGAGAGATTAATTGCCTAGAGTTATCTAACTAAGATAGAGTTACGGCGCTTATATTGCTAATTTAGTTACCCTTCTATTCGCTAACTTTATAATATACTTTTTAAATTAGGCTATAAGGTAGATTTCGAAACCATTAGATAATTAATAAAGATCTGCCACTAATGCTAATTAAATGCAGATAATCTATATCGCTTTAAATTCACCCTAAAAGATAAATATAACTTTAACTATAAAGTAATTATAGATATTATGTATTTAGATAGTAATTACCCTATTCTCCACGCTATTAATATAGCTACTACGTTTAATATAGCTAGATTCCTAAAGGATATTATAGTAAAGGCAATATAGGAAGCTCTTTACCTCTACTAGATTAATACCTACTAGGGTCCTCTAGACTAGATTATAACTAATGCTAGTATAACCTTTAGAAGTAAGGAATTCCGCTAATTTATAGCTTTAATATTAATCTTAATTAAAGAAGTCCCTATTAAGGCATACTATAGTATTAGCAAGGTTAAGAGATATTATAGGCCGCTTTAAAAAGCCTATAATATTATCTAATATAAATGCCTATTAATACCTAAAGCTATAGCCCTATAAATAGCTATAAAAGCCCTTAATAATACTATAGGCCTAAATAGTATTATTCTAACCCTTCTTATCTTTAGCGCTTACCCTTAAATAATTAATAATTCTCCTCCCTTACCTAATATTAAGTAATAAGCTCTTATAGTGTAAAAGGTAATAAAGGAGATTAAGAGGTTATACGCACTATATAAAGTTAAGGAAGCCCTTACTATAAGAAATAGTCCTAATACCTTACTAACCCTTAATCTCTTACTTATATTACTAGTTCTTATCTAGTAAGAGTATAAAGGATAGTAAGGCCTATATAAGCTCCTTATAATAGATAGAGAGAGCTATACCCTTAATCTTCTATAAGATCCTAAGGTCTTTAGGTTAATCTCTATTAAGCCCTATAATAAAGATCTAAGTAAGGAAAGGC
Source organism: Epichloe gansuensis (assembly GCA_023658505.1). NCBI lineage: Eukaryota > Fungi > Ascomycota > Sordariomycetes > Hypocreales > Clavicipitaceae > Epichloe > Epichloe gansuensis. The sequence goes on from CP098283.1 coordinate 1,315,809, forward strand.
TATTACTAGTAGGAGGTAATAATCTAAAGGTAATTAAAGGGAAGAGTAAGAGGTATAAATTAATAATATAGTGCCTCTAGCCTCTCTAAAAAGAAGGCTAGGAAGACTATAAAAGAACCCTCCTATAATTATTAATTAGGTAGATAACCTTAAGGCATTTATCTTAAGTAAGAAGGAGGTAGACCTTAAGCTTACGATCTAATTGCGTAAGAAAGGCATAATTATAACTCCTAGCAAACCTTTTAAGCTCTTAATAAAGGCTAAGATTAATGCCCTAATTAGCTAAGGTATGTTTAAATTTATTGCTTTTAATTTAAAGAAGCACTAAGGGATTTAAATCTTTAATTCCTATATTATTAATAAAGTTAAAGGAAGAATAAGCTAGCTATATAAGAAATTAAGGCTTATAATCTAAGGCTTTAGTGACAAAGTAAAGCAAGCGATTCTTACGTAAGCCCTAATAATCTAAAGGGTAAGCTAATAATTAATCCTTATAATTACCCCTTCTCTTCTTATAAAAGGATTCCTCCTATGGATTTAAGATATTATATAGGCATACGTATAATTAGAAACACCGCTAAATTATATAATCCTTGCCTAACTCCCTATCTAAATTTGTAATTAGTACCCTAAAGGAATGATTATAAGAGTTATTAAGCCCCTTTACGGAATTACAGAGGCTAGCACATACTAGTGGATGACTTACTATAAGCACTATAGAGAAAACCTCTAGATAATAACATTAAGCTATAATCTATGCTTGCTAGTAATATCTGCTAAAAGCCCTTACTTTAGATACATAGGAATATAGACTAATAATACCCTTAGCCTATTAGATAAAGGATTCTCCTAATAAGAAGAAGATTAACTAGCTACTGCTAAATTCGCTATAAAGCTAAAGCAGTTTATTAAGCCTAATAACCCCTTGTATTTAATAGTGGAATTATTTAACTAACTAATAATACTATTAAGATATAGTAAAAAGGCAAAGTAATAAGCTATAGTTAATCCCGCTAGAAGAGCCTAAAAGAAGTATATAGAATAAAGGGCCTATAGTGCCTATATTGCTTTAATCTGCTAACCTAAGGCAAGCTTTAATCTATTAGTTATTGCATAATATTAAGAACTAATAACTAAGAATGTTAAGGAACTTAATCACTGTATTAAGTAGTAAATAGACTACCTAGATTAAGGATTAATCTTTATACCCCTTAACCTTAAAAGAGCAAAGCTATTTATATTTATTAACGGATTATTCGCTAATAATAAAGACCTTACCTTATAACTAGGCTATATTCTTATTCTAGCTAATAAGGAGTATAAAGATAGTAAGTTTACACTATAAGGTAATATTATACACTATAGCTTAATAAAGAGTAAGAGAGTTATAAGAAGTGTGCTTGCTTTAGAGGTCTATAGAATAGTAGTAGGCGTTAATATAGCTTATGTAATTATAATAACGTTAAAGATTATTATAGATTAATTAAACCTCCTAGAAGTCTTAATTATAGTCTATATAGATTTATACTTATTATATAAATGCCTTATTAAGCTTAGGACTATAAAGGAGAAGTAGCTTATAATTAATATTATAGCCCTTTAGTAATTATACGAACGTTATAAGCTCTATGAGATTAGATGGATTAACGGCGAAGATAACCTAGCTAACGCGTTTATAAAGGCAATGCCTAATAAAGCCCTAGAGAGGTTTATCACAGGTAATATAGCAATGATCTGGATGGAGGGATGGGTTACCGGACCTAACACTGCCTATGAAGAGGCAGGGGACTGGAGCGCCTAAGCCCGCGCTAAAGCCTACGCCTAAGCCCGCGCCAAAGCCCGCGCCTAAGCCCGTGCCAAAGCCCACGCCTAAGCCCGCGCTAAAGCCCACGCCTAAGCCCGCGCTAAAGCCCGCGCCTAAGCCTGCGCTAAAACCAGCGCTGAAGGCACTGGGCAAGCTGCCTTAAGTATAGCATAGTTACGTAGGGCATGGGCTAAGGGATTAGAGGGCGCGGAATTATAGCTTTAGAAGGGAATGCCTCTCCTAAGTCTCTATAGTAAGGAGGGGGAAGAGGAGGGAGTATAAGGGGTGTAGGAAGGTATAATCTAATATTATACCTTTAGAAGGGGAAGAATTACAGGCAATCTTCCCTAGGAACGTAATTTAATATTACATTATAGTTAAATAAAGGGCTATAGGGAGGGATAATCTAATATTATGCCTTTAGATAGGGAAGGGACCGTAGGTAGCCTTCCCCTCGCAACGTAATCTAATATTATGTTACACTAGTTAAATAAAGGGGCGTAGGTAAGGGCGGAAGGCAGAGGTAGCCTTCCGCGAGGAAGAAGGATAAGCGATTAGAGAAGCTAGTTATCTAAAGCTAGCGGCGCGTAGGGGAAGGAAAGGGGACTATTATTATTATTTTCTTTTGTTAGTTCTTTTATTTATATAATACATTTATTTAATCCCTTATATCTTCCCTTCTTAGATTAATATTATGCGTTAACAATCGTGTTAAAAAGAAAGAGGTTCTAATGTTAGAATAAGCATAATATTAATCGCGGCACGTAGCCGTAATTACCTGGCAAAAGGTTAGGCCACGAGGGCGCGCGTGTAACGCGCGCCCGCGAGAGGTAGCCCTATATATAACTTATTAGCCTGCCCCTCTGATTAGGTAAGGGCCTATAAGTTATATAACCCATAAAACGCACTGCGTTTATGGCCACTTCTCACGATCCGAAAAGCCTCTCTTTTCCTCTCTTCTACACACACTTATGACTAATTGATTATAACGCCTAGAATAGAAGAATAATTCCTATTCCCTAGGCTACGATCCTGACGTCAGGCACCTGTGATACTAACACTTTAGGAAAAACTCCCTAAGGGCCTAAGCTAGATATAGGGTAAAGGGGGTCTTAGGGGAACTAGACTAGTGCTAGTTAAGGGAAGAGCGGTTTAATAATAAGGTATAATACTATTAGGTATAGGAAGGATAAGGGTAGCTTAAGAATAGGATAATAATAGATTAAGGTAGGAGAAAGAATAGGTAGTAAGATAGGTTTATAATAGGAAGGGGATAGTTATTATTAAGAAAAGGTTTAGATTAGATAGGATTTTTAGTAAGATATTTATATATATAACTATAGGGTAAGGTAGGATATAAATAGGTAAGGGGGAAATAATAATAATAATAATAGAGGGGTATAAGTTATAGTAAGGCATAATACTTAAGATAAACGCGTTTAAACTAACTATAAGGAGGGGTTATACTATTGCCTTACTTATATATAACTTAAACATGCTATGTTAATAAGGGATTATTAAATAGTTATTTATATTAGATATAAGGGTAAGAGTAAAGGGAGATATAAAGGCTCCTAGGATAATAAGGGGGTATAGCGCTATATTAAACGCGATGCGTAAATAGGCAGGCATAGATAATTACTAGTAAGGGGCGATTTATAATAATATTAACGTAAACAGGTAAGGAAGGGGCAAGTAAGGGTATATATAAGGGCTTAGGCTTTGCCTAAGCCTTAGTGTTAATATGCGAGTGGGGTATGGGAGAAGGGGCTAATATAAGTTAACTAGGGGATATAAGGGGCTTATACGAGATCCGCAATATCCTCCTTTTCCTTCCTTCCTTTAAGTTTCTTAATATCATCACGATAGCCTATAGCTTTGTCTTCGGGCTAGTCCATAACAAATTTTTATTAAACTAGCTCTAAGTTAGTAATAAAAAGTAATAAAGAAGTAGTAAACTTATATAGTCTTTAATAATTATAAGGTTTTTCCCTTATAGAATAACTTAATAGTAAGATCTTTAATAGTAATAGTATAGGATATAATAGCTTAAGCTATAATAGTTAGTGATTAATATTATATAATAGTAGTGTTATAGTAGCTATTATATTAGTAAGGGACTTATAAGTTAATAAAAGACTTAAAGAAAAGAAAGAAAAAGAGAAAAGAAAGAAGGAATTACCTTTTCTTATAGGAATTTAGGTACCTTAGAGTAATCTAAGTTATACTAATTAAAATCTTCTATATATTATAACTAGTATATTTATAAAGATTACTATAATTTATAAGTTATTACTATAAGCTTATTATAAATTTATTAGGCTACTATTATAAGCTTAAAGAAAAACAGCAGGAGTAAGGTAATCTATGCCTTATAGAGTTAAGCTAATTAAAAATCGCGCTAACTAGTCTAGCTAGGAAAAATCTTTTAGAAAGAATAGCCTATAGGTAAGAAGTTAAGAAGTAACTATAACCTAGTTACTATTAGTAAGTAGTTACTGTAAAAAGGCTAATATAGCTTAATATTATTAATATTACTACATTGCTTTATAAAAATTACTATAGCAAGTTAGTAATAAAGAACGCTTACGCTATAACCTAACCCTAAGATAGTAGCTTAATGTAATTAGGGATAATTATAGTAAGAGGAGTATTATATTAGGAGTAGAATAGTAATAGTATTTATAAGGGTAGTAATAGTATTAATAAGGGTAGTGCCTAGTAAGGCATAGAGCTATAGGCTAGCTATAGGCTAGTTATATAAGAGCTATAAGCTATTTAAAAGGGCTTTCCTATAAATAAAGGGAAAAGGCTAGAGATTAAACCTTTTAAGCACCTACCCCTAGCTAGCAGTTTAATAGCTATAACACTTCAATCTAACCATCACTCTGTTATTCACTCCCAAGCCAAAAGCCTTGACACTAGGCTTATAACTGTTAAGGTAGGGGTTAGTGTAGCTAATAGAAAAGGTTCGATTTAATCAATCAGAGGTGTAGATAGCACCTAACTTTTGTACCTAAAAGGTACATAGTGCGCTATGGTAATGACTAGTCTACGGAGGTACTTCTGATACATTGTCTCTGTTACGGTGCAGCCTCACAGGGGCCATCGCGGGTGTCAAGCGCGCACGCACGGGTGGAATGCCCGATCCATTGCGCCATAGCAGGCAAAGGATACGTATTAAACAAGTCAACATTCACTTGTTCAATTAACACCTATATTGCTAGGTCTAGGCAAAGCCTAGATCATCACAGTCTCCACCGTTGTCTCATCGAGGGTTTCATCCTAGTCAATGCGTAGGCCGCATCCACACATCCGATGCTCTTCCTGACAATAACCTATAGCCTGTCCTCTAATAGGGTAAGGGCCTATAAGTTAGGTAACCCATAAACGCTCTGCGTTTATAGCCACTTCTCACGATTTAAAAAAGCCTCTCTTTTCCTCTCCTTTACACATATACTTATGACTATAGATTATAACGCCTAGAATAAAAGAATAATTCCTATTCCCTAGGCTATGAATCCTGACGTCAGGCACCCTGTGATTCTAACAAATACCTTATAATTAGAGTTAAGCTTCTTTTAAAGGTATTACTTATAATTATAGCGCTTTAGAAAGCGTATAGTCTAGAGCTTTCTAATAAGCCCTAGATTAGTTAACGCATTTATTACCCTCTTTAATACCCTCTCTTTTAGAATATAATTTATAGTATCTATAATAAACTTAGGGTATATTATAAGATTTATATTATTAAGTTAGTTAATATAGTGGCATAAGGTAATCTCTTCTTTATTTAAAAGCTTTATTTTAGATAATTACTAACCTGTCGGATACACCAAGGCATATGCACTAGTGCAAAGGGCCGCTCGAGGTCAAAGCCCACGATAGTTATAATGACTAATTGATTGATCTATGATATAAGAGGAGAAGGAGAGGAATCTAGCTAGCTAGGAACGTGAGAGAAAGTAAATAGAGATATAGGGCAATAGCAGTAGGGCAAAGAGGGGTAGCGAAAGGGGTAGCTAATCACATAGCGTGCATCCCTTTAAGGGCCCCACTCGGCCTACAATTAGCAGGGTCTTTAGCCATAACTAATCTAATAATAATCCGAAGGAATTAACACTAGCAGTCTCTCTTTTTCTCGTGGCTAAAGGAGCCTAAAAACGCAATAAAAATCGAATTAAAGGAAAGTGTATACAAGTGGATCTAGACAATCAGATCCAGGCCTCTTATTGGTTTAGTTGCTTGTTATTCTGTTATCTAGTTATCCTTTAGAACTTAGTTATAGATAGCGAGATCTTATTAAAGTTAATATTCTTATCTTTATCTACTTACCTATTATTATAACCTTTGTAAGATATAAGGAATGCTAAAAACTTCTTCTCTAAAGGAGGTTTATAATGTCTTTGCTCTTCCACTAGCGATCCTTTTCTTATTATTACTCTTTATCTAGATAATTCATTAACTAGCAGCCGCTTTTACCGCAAATAAAGCACCTATAACCCTACCTATAGCCTCTATTATAACGTGTGTTATATTAACGGTTAATATACATTGCCTTTAAAGGGTCTTTAGTATCTTAATGCTAGTTATATTAGAATATCCCTTTTCTTAATTCCACAATGCTAATTAATTTACAAAGGTCTCCTATAAGGCCCTTAAAGCCTAGGGAGTGGACGTATTCTACTATCTAATACTTAGGCACACTAGCTATAGCATTTAATGTTTACTTATAAAGCTTAGTTGTTGGAACACCAAGGTGCCTGCGCAGGTAATAATACCGTTGTTATTGAAGTCTATGATAGTTAATGATAATAATCTAGGAAAGAGAAGAGAGAGAGGGAGAGGAATCTAGCTAGCTAAAAAGTGAATAAAACCCGTAAGTAAGGCAAAGAGGGGTGGCGAAAAAGGGCAGCTAATCACAAGGCATGCATCCCTCTAAGGGCTCTACTTAGCCTATAATTAGCGGGGTCTTTAGCCATGACTAATCTGATGACAATCTAAAGGAAGTAACACTAGTAGTCTCTCTTTTCCTATAGCTAAAGGAGCCTAAAAACGCAATAAAAATCGAATTAAAGGAAAGTGTATATAAGTGAATCCCTTAATAGGAATCCGGAGCCCTAATTGGCTTGGTTAGCATTAGTTAAATTAATTAATCTAATCGCAATAAATCCTTCCCTTTGTCTCTATTAATTCCCTCTTTATAACGCTCCTAAAGGTCTCTTAACCTAGCCTTCTATATAGATTATTAATTCGTTCGAATTAATTAAGGTTATAAGCGCCTGATTTAGCGATCCTTTTATTATTATATTAGCTAGGTTATCGTTACCGTTAATCTATCTAACCTCGTAGATCTCGCGCCTCTTATATAATTAATAAAGGGCTATAATATTAATTATTAGCCTCTTCTCTTTTATTATGCCTAGCTTAATAAGGCATTTATACAACGAGAATAAGTCAGTATAGAGGATTATAGGGATCTAAGGCATCCTTAATTAGTCTGTGATCTAATTAAGGGTCGTAGATATCGCGTACGCGATATTAGCACCTTAAACTATGCTATATAGCTTAGAGGCAAGCACGCTATATATAACCCGCTTGCTCTTTGTTAAGCTATATATAATAATATTCCTTTTGTAATAAAGGTATTATTATCCCTCTTTGCCTTATTACTAATTATGATTACATACCCGATCTATAAGCTAAGATCCTTATTATTTATAAGCGATTTATCTACAAATATAAAGAGCTTCACTTCTTTAAGGGTTAGTAGGATATAGCGTAATCCTTATTGCTAATTCTTAATCTACTATTTAAGGCATTTGTTTAGGCATATAATATCTTTAGTAGCTAGTTCTTAGTGTTAAGCTATAATTAATAGATTATATAAAGCTTCTAGTTAGTAAATAGTTATAATATAACTTCCTTAGGCTCTTTACTCTATGTAATCCTACCTTACTATTAGAGATTAAGGGTTAACTTCCTTAATCTTCTAACTTTAGCCTTTCTAGGTTAGGGTTAGTAAGTTATTAGTGTTTTAGGTTAGAATGTAGCTATTAAAAGTTAGGGATTCCTGCTTAATAATTATTACTTCTCTTTAGCTATAAAGTTAGCCTTCTAGAGCTCTTTTTCTTTCTTATTAAAGAAGTTATTATTGCTTAGACCTAGCGTGTTATCTGTTTATATTCTAATAATCCTAAAGAGGTTTTTATTATTTAGAGCTATAATTAATAAGCAGGGATTGTATGTTAATGTTATTATATTAAGATTATCCCTATAATAACGGAAGTACGTTACCCACTAGTGAGTTCTAGCCTTTATAATACTGTAAAGAGGCTTAATAACCTCTATTATAGTGCCTTCTAGAAAGAGGTACGCGATCTGTTCTAGTAATCTTATAATAATTAGCCTTATAAGTTTTGTTTGCGATTAAACGTAGGCTTAGGTAATATTACGGATCTAGAGGTAAATCCCTTTGCTTTAATAAAGGAGCAATAGCTATAATTAGCCATTAGCTTACCTATTAGATTATTAGCAATTACGTTAGGATGAATTCCTTCTCCTTATTATTATAGCCTTATACAATAAGGCAAGACTTCTTATATAGTGAATCCATGCCTTTACCTTTAATCTCTCTTATTATGCGAGAGTTAAAGATCCTATAGCTACTATGCTTTACTTAATTAAACTTTGTGAATCTAAATATATTATAAGCTTATAAAGCATTAATCTTAGCTTAATCTAATTGCTTAAAGGGCTTTCCTAGGGTTATAATCTTCCCTTCTTAGCGGAGTTAGAGAGTAAGGTCCTAGTTAGCTTTTTCCTTTACTATAAGGAATGCTTCTATTAGCAATCCTCTAGTTATAATCTCTTTAATTAATACCTTTTCTTAGTCTTTATTAATAATTATAAAGCACTCCTTATAATCTTTAGGTTCTTCTATGCCTTAGTTAAGGGAGAATTAGACTATTAGGGCTTTTCTTAGCCTTCCTTACTTTCTCTTTACTAGCACTAGGAGTTCTACTTCTTCTTTTACTCCTTCCCTTACCTTTATAAAGGTAAGAGAATCTCTCTTATCCCTAGCCTCCCTAATGTCTTAAGGTTTTATCTCCTATAGCCCCTCTATAATATATAGGTCCTTATAGTAAGGCTTTACTACTATAGATTAGAATTTCGCTAGGCTATAGGGCATTTAGATAGTATAGGTCTTCTTATTAGTAGCGATTAGCTTATAAGGGCTATGCTAGCTGCCCTTCTCCCTCTATACATATACATTAGCCTATAGAGGTAGCTAATGTATTAGCAATATATTAGGGCTATTCTAGGCGTTAAGGGCATTATAGACCTACTATAAGGCTAGGTAGTGGTATACCTTATTAGTAGCCTTCTAAATTACCTTAGCGCGTTAAATAATAGAGACACTTAGCAGTAACTTATCTATTATGCGTAGGTAGGCTTTAAAGACTAGTAGGGTTAGCACTAGTCTATTAGGGCTTGCTAAGTTATTAATAGCTTTAATAGCTATTTAAAGATATTGCTCTAGCGTAATCTCCGCGCTAATTAAGTCCGTAATAATCTTATAAGCCTAGCGTAAAGGTCTATGGTATTTTTAACCTTTCTAATACTACTATAGGCTTTAATTAGCATCTTACTAATCTTAATTAATATTAATTAAGCGTAGTGCTTAAATTTAGTAAAGGAAAAGTTATTGCTAGTATTATAAATAATCTAATCTAGCGGTCTAAGATAGGTATTAATCTAGCACTCTTTAATAGTATCCTAGATATCTTAGGCCTTCTGCTTCTTAGGATTAAGGAAGTGAGCTACTTAGAATAAAGTCGCTAAATTAATAACGTAAAGGACTAGTTAGTTATTAATCTGCATAATATTAGTAATAATCTTATAATTAAAGTTATGCTTATCTTTAATTATGAATTTAAACTAGCTAAGAGCTTTTCCTTTTATCTAATAATAGTGGCAGACTTTAGTTAACTTCTTAATTACCTAGCGTTTAATATTATAACCGGCCCGCTAAAGGATCTTTATAAGGCATTAAATAGAAGGGTAACTAAAGTAATAATGCAATTAACGGATTTCCCCTTCTAAGAGGTAGAAGGTAACTATTTCTTTAGCCTCTAGTAGCTACTAAGGATATCCCTATTATTATATAATAGGCATAGTCTTATTGCCTTAAATTAGCACGTTTATAAGGTTATTAATCTTAACTTATAGCTTATCTATATTAGTAATAGAAAAGAGGAAAGGAGTTACTATATTAAGGATATAGAATTTAAGCTCTCTAAGTTCTATAGGCATATAAAGAATGCCTCTTATAGTTATAAATCTAGCACTGAATTTAATAATTTATAGCTTATAGGGGATTATCTTTAATAAAGGTATTAATTATAATAGAGCCTTTGCTTATTCTTAGCCTGCTATTAATCTGCCTACTACCCTAGTGTTAGGTATAATCCCTCTAAAGACTTCTTTAGAATAGCGCTCTTTAGAGATATAGTAAGTTAATCCCTTATTAGATTCTTACTATTAATATAGTTCTTGCTTTAGGAAAGCATGCTAAAAGGCTTAGTTATTAAGGGTAGTAAGAATATTAGTATCTATAAGATTATAATTATCCTATAGCTCTAAGTAAAAGAATTATATAATACTTAGATATACCACTAGTAATAGCTCTTTATTATCCTTATTACTATCTTTAGTCTTTATATAGGCTATAAGATATAGTTCCTATCCTTAGCTAGAGCCCTTATTAGGCTTATTATTATCTAGCCCTTTATAGAAGGTAAGAAATGCCTAGAATCTCTTCTCTAAAGGGGTATATAATAGATCTTACTAGTAAACTAATAATCCTTCTCCTTTTAGCATTCTTTATTAGAGTAATTAAAGGACTAATAGCTATTCTTATTACACATAAAGTAATGCTAAGGGCTATGCCTTAGGCTCTTACTATAATAGCCTCCCTTGCCTTAGGGCTAATATCTATATTAATAGTTAGTAAATATAGCCTTAGGAGAGCTCCCTTATAATTATAGGTATTAGGTATCCCCGGGGTGAACTCGCCGCTATGCAGCTGTGGCAGAGCAGTTAAAGACCAATATCATGTTATAGTTAACTGCCCTAAATATAATTACTGATGCCCTTAATCGCGCTAGCCTAGAGACGCATAGGAGGCAAGGCTAGCCCTAAACTACCCCTAAAGGTAAGAGTAATAGCTAAATGGTTCCTTAGCATAAAATAACTCTAATACTACTTATTAGTATAAGAACTAGTAGCTAATATACATAGTAAAGAGGAGGAGCTAGAGCTAGGGCGCTTCTAGCGCTAGGACTAATAGCTAAGATATAGATATAGTAAATAACTAGGGAGAGACATAAGATTATATAGTTTAGAGCTAGCAGTAGGCTAGCTAAAGAATTATAATTCTAGAACTATTATTAGATTAATTTTAAATATATAACGCTAGGTATTATAAACCCCACTAGTCTACCTCCGCCCCTTTACTAAGCTATATTTACCTAACTAATTACTCCTTCTCTAGGATTAGAATTACCCCTCTATTACCTTAGCCTACCCCTTAGCGGGTAGGGCTATGGCTAGGAGATAGTTTGTCTCCGTAGCGTAAGCGTCTAGGCATTATAGCTAAAAGATAACCTTATTATATTATTCTCTACTAGCGCTAGACTAGCCTAGGCCTATAGCTAAGGCACTATGCTTCTTCTTACTTTAATTACTAGTATAGAGCTTCTTTATGTAATCCTAATAGTTATCTAGGACCTATAGAACTATTAGACCTAGACTAGACTTAATATTAAACTAGAATAGTAATACTTATACTACCTTTAGTAACTATAGCTATCTAAACTTCCACTAGCTACTAGTGCTTATTTTATTAACTACTTAAGTTAGGCTAAGAGTAAATTAGCACTAGATCTAGCCTAGAATAGAGGCGCTAACTACCTTTAAATATCTATATTTATAGACCTAGTAGTTAAAATAGGCATTAGTAGCTAGCCCTATATAAAATAGTTAGCCTTACTTCTAAGCTAGGATAGATCTAACTTACTAGTAATATTATAGCACTAGTGCCTAGGGTAGTTAATTAATTAAGATTTATAAGAGATATATTAGATTCTATAGGGATTCCTAACTATAGTAAATTAGCATTAGAATAGAGGTAGGTTAGGGCTAGAGGAGTTATACCTTTAAATCCTTAGCTATAGCCTACTTAAGCTACTTTTTAGTTAAAGACTTTTAAGGATATTACTTATTTTTAGAGTTTTCCTAGGTAAATTAGAGCTAGATAAGCATAGAATATAAGAGTACTTATAGTAGCTAGCGCTATTTTATTAGATAACTTAATAGATTTATAGTAATATTAGTATTTAGGCTAACACTAGCCTAGGAGCGCCTTAGGTAGCTCTAAGAAAGAAAAGAACCTATAGGAAGTTTAATAAAAAAGAGGAAAGAAGGAAGATCTCTTTAGGGGAGGAACCTTTCTTATACTTATATAGGGGGAGGGGCTAAATTATAGATATTAATAAAGAAAGAAAAATATAAGATAAAAATCTAGTTAGATAATACCTAGGAGACCTAGGCCTAGAAATAGCTAGGAATTAAACTAAACCTATACCCTTACTATAGAAGATAAATAATATTAGGTGCTCTAACTTCCCTAGACTAATAAGCTAGACCTAGGCTAGAGAAGGCTAAAAAGTAAGGCTATAGAAAAGCTAGCTAAAAAGTGAAAGAGAAGTGAATTACTACTATAAAACTAAATCTAGCACACTATAAGATAGTATAAGAGGCCTAGAGCAGTGCTAGAGCAGACCTAGGATAGGGCTAGGTAGGGCCTAGAACTAGGATTTTCTTCTTTCTTTCTTTTCTTTTCTTCTTATTAGGATAAGGCTAGCGTAAGCTAGTAATAAACACCTATAATTAGCTATATATAACATAACGTAAGCCTAGTGTAGGGTTAGCGTTAGCCTAAACATAGATATAAGGGGTTTTTCTTCCTATTTAAGGGTTTTCCTTTTGATAAAGCAGTAGGAGTACTAGCACTAGCCCTACATAGAGCTAGCTAGCGTAAATAATATATATATAGGTATTAGGTAGCCCTTTTATTTAATTCTAAGATTATAATTACCTTATAGAGGTCTTTAGTAAGACTCTTAAAGCCTAGGGAGTAGTTATACTTTACTATCTAATATTTAGGCATACTAGCTATAGTATTTAATATTTACTTATAAAGCTTAGTATTTACTATATTAGAAGGATATAGGCCTTAATAGATCTTCTTAAGGGTAGCTAGTATAATTTTAAGGCACTCTAGCCTAGTTTTATTAGGGTTCTTAGTAATAGTGCTATTTAGAGTTATGCTACTCTATTTATAGTAGTAGAACTATTAGTTACTTTCTATCTTAAAGTGTTAATAGATTTAGCTAATTATCTCTTTATATATAAGGTTTTAACTAAAAAGATAATTAAGGTAGTACTATTTAGCATTATTAATTAAGATAATTAGAAAAGCCTTTTAATAATGCGTTTAAGGGAGGTTAATCCTATTATACTTATTTTTAAAGAGCGTAACTTTTAGGGCAAGGAAATTATATAATTATCCGCTATAATAGTTACTATCCTTATATATCTTTATAAGTTTTAAGATCTTCTTTATAATCTAGTCCTTAGAAGAGAATTACTATATAGGTAGTAAGGTTTGCTATAGATAGGGATCTTTAGGGTAAATTACTTAATATAATAGGGTTTACTATAAAAGAGGCTCTCTTATAGGTTAAGGGGTTAAAGGTACTATTAGGGTTAGGAAGGATAAGGTTCTAGGGTAAGCAGATAAGGGGTTAAGAAGGTTAATATTTAGGGGTTAGAGGATTATAATCTCCCTTTAGGCTATAATAGCCTTATTTCTTATTAAACCACTTCTTCTAGAGATATTATAATTACTAGTCCTTAGCCTTATCTTATAATAATACTATAATCTTATAGGGAATTCCGTAGCTCTCTAATAAGATCTCTATTAGCTATTATAAAGGTATTCTTAGACTATCCTTTAAAGTCTTCTTAGAATAATTCCTAGAGGTTATTATCCCTCTAGTCTTAATGCTTACTAAGGTTAATAAATCTTATAATATAGTTATTAAGCTTAGATAGCGTAGCGGAATTAGGGTTAACTATAATTTATTCTTTCTAATCTTTTATAAGGGCATAGGAAAGAGATTATAGTTATATTAGTAGTTTACTCTCTTAGGGTCTCTTAGGTACTATTAAGATCCGGGATGGTTTCTTATTACTAGAGAATTAAGGCTCTTCTCTTAGTGATAGTCTAGGTGATTATACAGCTTCTATAGTAGCTTGGGTCTTCCCTCTTATTACTAGTCTAGCTTCCTAACTTATTATAAGTAATATAATAGTTATTAATATTAGGTTTAAAGCGAATGCCTTATAGCGATTAATTTGATTATTTAGTTAGTTTTCTTATAGTAGGTGTAGGATTAGTCTCTCTATTAAAGATAAAGATAATAGCAGAAGAAGTTAATCCCTAGGTTTATAATAGACGTAGAATTAATCTCTTTATTAAAAATAAAGATAATAATAGAAGAAGCTAATTCCTTAGAAGCCTAATAAGTCTATAACCGGAATTTAAGTCTCTTCCTTTAGCACACTCTTATAGCTATACCCCTATTCCTAAGGATCTAGATAATAGGAAAATAACTATAGTATCTGCAGAAATGTCTTTTCTTATAATACCTAACTTATCTATGGTTATAATTAACCACTAATTAGTGTTAGAACACTAAGGTACCTACGTAGGTAATAATACCGTTATTATTAAAGTCTATAATAGTTAATAATAATAATCTAGGAAAGAGAAGAGAGAGAGGGAGAGGAATCTAGCTAGCTAAAAAGTGAATGAAACCCGTAAGTAGGGCAAGGAGAGGGTGGCGAAAAGGGGTAGCTAATCACAAGGCGTGCATCCCTCTGAGGGCTCCACTCGGCCCACAATTAGCGGGGTCTTTGGCCACGACTGATCCGATGATGATCCGAAGGAAGCAACATTAGTATTTACTATATTAAAAGGGTATAGGCCTTAATAGATCTTCTTAAGGGTAGCTAGTATAATCTTAAGGCACTCTAGCCTGCTTTTATTAGGGTTCTTTGTAATTATATTATTTAGTGTTATACTACTGTATTTATAGTAATAGAACTACTAATTACTTTCTATCTAAAAGCGTTAATAAATATAGCTAATTATCTCTTTATATAAGAGGTTTTAACTAAAGAGATAATTAAGGTATTACTACTTAGCGTTATTTATTAAGATAATTAGGAAAGCCTTCTAATAATGTATTTAAGGGAGGTTAATCCTATTATACTTATTCTTAAAGAGTGTAACCTTAGGGGTAAGGAAGTTATATATATATTATTTACGCTAGCTAGCTCTATGTAGGGCTAGTACTAGTACTCCTACTGCTTCGTTAAAAGGAAAACCCTTGAATAGGAAGAAAACCCCTTATATCTATGCTTAGGCTAACGCTAACCCTACACTAGGCCTGCGTCGCGTTATTTATAGCCTATTATAGGTGTTTATTACTAGCTTACGCTAGCCTTATCCTAATAAGAAGAAAAGAAAAGAAGGAAAAAGGAAAATCCTAGGTTCTAAGCCTTACCTAGCTCTATCCTAGGTCTGCTCTAGTACTACTCTAGGCCTCTTATACTATCTTATAGCGTGCTAGATTTAGTTTTACAGTGGTAATTCACTTCTTATTTACTTTTTAGCTAGCTCTTCTATAGCTTTACTTTTTAGCCTTCTCTAGCCTAGGTCTAGCTTATTAGTCTAGGGAAGTTAGAGCACCTAATATTATTTATCTTCTATAGTAAGGGTATGAGTTTAGTTTAATTCCTAGCCGTTTCTAGGCCTAGGTTTCTTAGGCATTAACTAACTAGATTCTTATCTTATGTTTTTCTTTCTTTATTAATTTCTATAATTTAGCCCCCCTCCCTATATAAGTATAAGAAGGGTTCCTCCCCTAGAGGGTCTTTTTCTTTCCTCTTTTTTATTAAACTTCCTATAGGTTCTTTTCTTCCTTAGAGCTACCTAAGGCGCTCCTAGGCTAGTGTTAGCCTAAATGCTAACATTACTATAGATCTATTAAGTTATTTAACAAAATAGCACTAGCAGCTATAAGTACTCCTATGTCCTATGCTATTCTAGCTCTAATTCGCCTAGGAAACTCCTAAGAATAATTACTACCCTTAGAAGTTATTAACTAAGAAGTAGCTTAAGTAGGCTATAGCTAAAGATCTTAAGGTATAACCCCTACTGCCCCTACACTAAGTCTACTCTAAGTCTAATCTATAATAGTTAGGGGATCCCTATAGGATCTAATATATTTCCTATAAGTCTTAGTCTATTAACTATCCTAGGCATTAATACTATAATATTACTAGTAAGTTAACCCTATTCTAGTTTAGAGGTAGGGCTAACTATTTTATATAGGGCTTACTACTAATACCTATTTTAATTATTAGGTTTAAAACTATGGTTATTTAAAGGTAAGTAGTTAGCGCCTCTCTCCTAGGCCTAGTCCTATGCTAATTTGCTCTTAGCCTAATTTAACTAGTTAGCGAAATAAGTACTAGTGGTTAGTTAAGGTCTAGGTAGCTATAGTCGCTAGGGGTAATGTAAGTGCTACTACACTAGTTTGCTATTAGTTCTAGTCTAGGTCTAATAGTTCTCTAGGTCCTAGATAATTATTAGGATTATATTAAGAAACTCTATACTAGGAATTAGAGTAAAAGAAGTAGAGTGCTTTTATAGCAAGTCTAGGCTAGTCTAGTACTAGGGAGATTAGTATAATAAGGTTATCTTTTAGTTATAATGCCTAGATGCCTATATAGCAAAGATAAACCGTCTCTTAGCTATGGCTTTACCTGCTAAGGGGTAGGTAAAGGTAATAGAGGAGTGATTCTAGTCCTAGAGAAGGAATAAATAGTTAGGTAGTTATAGCTTAGTAAAGAGGTAGGGGCAGACTAGTAGGGATTTTAATACCTAGCGTTTTTAATAGTTAAGATTAATCTAATAATAGTTCTAGAATTATAATCTAGCGGCTAGCCCGCCGCTAGTTCTAGACTGCGTGGTCCCACGCCTCTCCCTAGTTATCTATTATATCTATATCCTAGTTATTAGTCCTAGCGCGGCAAAAACGCCCTAGCTCTAGCTCTTCCTCTCTCCTACGTATATTAGCTACTAGTTCCTATACTAATAAGTAGTATTAGAGTTGTTTTATACTATAGAACTATTTAGCTATAGCTCTTGCCTTTAGGGGGTAGTTTAGGGCTAGCCTTGCCTCCTATGCGTCTCTAGGCTATTGCAATTAGGGGCGTTAGTAGTTATATTTAGGGCAGTTAACTATAATATAATATTAGTCCTTAACTACTCTACTATAGCTATATAGAGGCAAGTTTACCCTAGGGATATCTCTTTAGAAAAGGAATTTATTAAGGCTAATCTTTCCTATATATAATTAGACTATAGTTAAGGAGATGTGTTTTTCTAGTCCTATGTGAAATCTTTAGATTTCCTTTAGGTTATAAGTTAGCGATTAGTCCTTAGTTAGCTCTCTTATAAGCCTATGCTACCCTAGGCATTCCCTGCTATGCTATTTATCCTAGCATTATCTCCATTCCTTATGTAATTCCGCTACTAGCTTATAGTTCCTAGGGGGTCTTAGTCTATGCTATAATACTATCTATACTAAGTTAGCAGTGGCTTAGATTATTATAGTTATTTCGCTCTCTATAATTCTCTCTTTAAACTTCTATTTTATCTTATTTAGGTATAGATCTAGGGGGACGTAAGTCTTAACCTTTAGTTAGGTAATAGGCATAGCCTTAAACGCACTAGCTATAATTTAAAGGTAGGTTAATTAGTCTATTATAAAGCTTTTAACTACTCCTCTTAGTTTTCTACCCTTCTTAGTTAGGGTATAGTAAGCACTTACCCTATAGGCAAGGATAGGCTAGACTACTTACGTATATAGGAGTTAGGTATCTCTAAAGCTATAACCCTAGGCTAATACTACTAGCAAGGAGAGTGTAAGCTACTGCTAGGCTAGTTTGCCTTTTAGGATATTCTTATAAGCGCTCTAATTAAGTTTCCTATTAACCTAGACTCTAAGGAACCTATATAACTCTATAGGCACTATCTCTTTTACACTAAGTTAAACCCTAGCCTATAGGGGTTAGTATACTTTACTAAAGTATATAAGTTTAGTCTTTACTAGGTTAAACTTTACTCCCGCTTCTTTTGCCTATTTTTACACACTTTCTACGCGGCTTTAAGCCTCTTCTAGGTTTATATAGTGTTCTTTCTAAATACCGCTATGTTTATATTATCTATAAATCCTATTACTACTATACCTAGGATAGCTTAGAGGCATATATAGAGCTTTACTAAGTAAAGTAGGAAGAGGATTAGTAAAAGGGTAAGCCTTATAGGGTGCTTGCCTTTATCTAGAAGGGCCTTAAGAGTTTACTATTAAAGCTAAGCTAGCTTATTCTATCCGTAAGGAAGCTACGTATTATAGCTATTAGCTAGCGTAGTATGCCTATTTAGATTAAAACGTAAATTAGGTATAGGTAGCTAACTCTATTAAATACAGACAAGATGTCTATTTACGCTAATAAGGCAATGCTACCTCTACCCTAGGCCTCTCTTACATATTCTATAAGGACTTTAATTATAGTTTCTATTAATCTATTTACCCTATTTCCTATTTATAGCTTAGGAAAAGGCCCTTAGCCTTAGTAAAGGCTATAAGCTACCTTATAATCACTGCTTCTATAATCTTTCCTACTATATTTAGTAGTAAGATAGGTCTCTATGTATTAGCCCTTCTTATTTCCTTAGTGGTTTTTCCTAGCTTCCTAATTACTACTACTTATATAGTTTAGAACTATACTAGAAAATATCCTACTTTAAGGATAGCGTTTAGTAAGCGCGCTATAGCTTCTTTAGCTAGTTTATTATAGGCCTTAATAAGGCCTACTAGGAGTTTATTATCTCCTAGGGCTTTTTAGCTAGCTATATCTAATAGGATATTTCTAATATCTCCTACTCTAAACTATTCTTTGTCTAGGACTAGTGTATTATTAAGCTCTAGGAAGGAGAGGTCTAGGATATAGGAAAGGTTTGCTATAGGCTTAGGGAAGAACCTTTATATAAGTATACTTGCCTTATCCTTATAGGTAGTAGCTAGGTTAGGGTTATTATTAGTTCTTTCTAGGTCTAGGAGTCTAGGGAGCTCTAGGGAGGCCTAGCTTTAAAGCTAGGCCTATCTCTCTAGTCTTTAAACTCCACTATCCTTTTCCTATGTGTTAGCTTTTATAGGGCTTCTTTCTATATATTCCTTTTTCTTCCCTAACTATCTATTCCTAGTTATTATTTACCTTAGAGAAGGCTTACTAGTTTGCTTTAGTCTTCTAGTGCCTCTATTATCTCTTAGCTTATCTAGCTTTAGTAACTACCTCTTTTATTCTCCTTAATTACTATACCTCTAGGCTAAGGAGTCCTTAGCGCTTTTATAGGGCTACTAGTTCTATTATCTATTAAAGGTTTATAATAAGCTACATTACGTATGTATTAATTCCTTCCTTATCTTTTAGGTCTAGTATGTTTTCTACTTAGAGTTATACCACTACTTTTACCTTTGCCTATAGTCTATTTATTATAGTCTAGGTATGTTTAAGGGTAGGTAAGGCACTTTCTTACTCCTTAGTAAAGATGCTAATTAGCTATAGAATATAGTTAGAGCCTATAAGGTCTTCTATGCTATTATAGTAGACTTAGATATCTAGAGTTACCTATACTAGATCTATAGTGCTATCTCTATTTTCTTTATATTATCTTATAGGTTTCCCTTAGGGCATTACTAGACTAAGCCTTTACTAGCTTATAAGGTCTAGTAGTTCCTCCGCTCCTCTAGTTATTCTATCTAAGCTATCCTAGAGAGGGTGTTTTTAGTTAAAGTCTCCTATAAAAACGCTTTAGCTATAAGGCTCTTCTACGTTAAAAGTGTGAATAGGTGTGTTCTAGTTATCTATATATTCTTCTAAGTAGAGGGAGTAGATATTTATACCTTTTATCTCTACTAGTAACTAATTAGGTCCTTCCTAGGCTATCTATAACCTTATATTATGCTTTTTATTTATATATACTACGTTCTATCCCTTATAGTATGCTAGTTAGAATTAAGTAAGGCTTAGTGCTAGGGGCTATAGGTGCCTTATGTGTTCCTACTCTTAGATTACTATTATATCTATATTAGTTTAGTGTTAGAGCGCTATGTGTATTAGGCTATCCTTCTTATTTATATTCTAAAAGAGAACTTATAATATTACTATATTAATTAGGGGTAGTAGGTCTTTGCTATCTTATACTAGCTTTATTCTAGCCCTATTTTAAGATATATATTATATAATACTCCTTACCCTAGGCTATTTAGCACTTCTCTCTATATTTATAAGGTATTCCCTTTTCCTACTTACTATAATAATAGGTGCTATAGCTATGCTAGTTCCCTTACGGGGTAGCGTTAGGTTTCTATCTAAGGAGTTACTAGTAAATTATAATAGTTACTTTAAGTAGCTTGCTTTTACTATATTTTACTTCTCTTTTAGGATAGGGTAGTCCCTTAACTACGCTAGGTATAGGCTAGAATATAAGATATAGTTTTCCTTTAGTTATCCGCTAATTATTAGGTATAATATTTCTTCTTCCTTATATTAGCTAGCTTTACACTTACTATACCTTAGGGCTACCTTATAGAACTTTATAATATAGCTAGTTTAGAAGTAGTTATAGCATTATTAGGGTTATAAGGTCTTATTATATAGTTTAGTCTAGAATAGCTTTGCTTTAAAGACTATTCTATCTTAGTATATCTTATTAGCGTCTTTTACTTCTACTAGTCCTAGGATTAGGGTAGTATGCTATGCGTTTTCTGCTTAGGGGTACCTTATAGTTACCTTAATTATATTTACTTTATTCGCTTTTCTAATCTTAGTTATAAGGTTCTTAATAAATATATACTTTATTAGGAATCCCTTAACTATAACGCTAAGTACATAGCAGTGAAGGGCTGCTTCTAGGCTAAATGCTTTAGTAATCTATTTTTAGTCCTCTTTATATTAGGCTACGTTTCCTTTAAAGGTAATAATTATATCTCCGCTAGGGAGTCTTCTAGCTACTATAGCTATAGTTTAGCTAGTAGCTCTGTTTACTATAGTTATTATATCTTTAGCGCCTTAGGATTAAAGCGTTTCCTAAATTATATTACCTTTAATAAGTACTTCTCTATGTTATCTACCTAGGACCTATAAGGGGGTTTTATTGTTTAGCCTTCTTAGTACTAGTCTAGCTATAACACTTACCTAAGTTAGTGTATTAATTCCTTTAGCTTTTTCCTTAATAGCTTTCTTAAGGGCTACTTTAAGGGCTTCTTTAGTAGTGTAAATATTATTATTATTATTACTACTACTATTATTTATAGCTCTTATTTTAGCGCAGGCATGGTTCACTGCCTAGCGGGCTATAGCCTTTATAATGCTTTAAACTTAGGAGACTTTATTGCTAGGGATAAGGCTAGTAATCTTATTATAGAATTTTATGTTATCTAGGTATTTAAATTATATCTAATCTATTGTTAGGTTATCCTTACGTCTATAGGTATTAAATTACCCTATTCCTACGTTTAGGTAGTGGTAGCTCTATGCTAGCCCCTTTCTCTAGCGTTAATTACTATTAGCATCTTGCCCTTACACCTGCCTCTAGCTCTGTCGTAATGTGATATTGTAGGAGGGGGTAAACGGAGGTAAGGAATTCGAATATCAATGTGGTTTGTATTTTAGAGGCGATTCCGGACCTTTAGATCGGTGCGGAAAAAGTATCAAAGGTTGGTATATTATATAATTAAGGAAGTTATATAGTTTTCCGCTATAGTAATTACTATTCTTATATATCTTCGTAAGTTCTAAGATCTTCTTTGTAATCTAGTCCTTAGAGGGGATATAATATATAGGAGGGGCAGGAGGGGTTAATTAATATAATTAGGTTCGCTATAGAGGAGGCTCTCTAGAGGGTTAGGGGGTTAAAGAAGCTATTAGGGTTAGGTAGGGTAAGGGGGTTAAGGGGCTTAGTGCTCTAGGGTTTTAGAGGATTATAATTAAGGTTCTAGAGGTTTAGAAGATTTGTCTTTTAGCTAGGGTAATCTTATTTCTTCTTAAAGCACTTATACTAGTGTATTCACAATAATAGTGCCTGCGCCTTAGGCAATGTAAATGCCTTTCTCTTATAGGTAGTTTTAGAAATCACACATAAGGTACTTTAAAGCTCTTTTAAACGTTTCCTTAGACTAACCTTTAAGGTCCTCTTAGAAGGTCTCCTAAAGGTCTTTGTTCTACCACCTATAATACTTACTAAGGTAAATAAACCTTATAATATGGTTATTTAGTTTATACTCCTTAGCGGTATTAGGATTTAGTTTATTAGGTCTTTCCTAGTTAAAGCTAAGCAATAGAGAGTAAGGTTATAGCTATCTTAGTAACTTAGCCTTTAAGGGTCTTATTAGTGCTAATGTTATAGCTATTATATGTTTTAAAGGGAAGAAAAAGAAGGGATATAGGTAAAGGGAAGAAGAAGGGAAGGGGGTAAAATTAACCTTAAAGATTAATCCTTTAATGCAATATTCCCTTAGTAATGCCTAGAATTAATAGTTAAAGTATTAATCCTTTTAGAAGCTTATAATAGATAAGAAGACTAACTCTTCTTAACAAAGGTCCCTTATATTACTCCTAGACTCTATAATAGAAGGAATTAATCCCTTAGAAGCCTAAGAAGTTATCTAAAGTAATCTACTCTCTTCCTTTAGCACACACTTATAGTTAAATCTCTCTTTATAATAAAGGTCCCGTGGATTACTCCTAGACTCTATAGGAAGGAGGTTGTAATTATAGGAATGTCTCTTCTTAGTAAACCTAGCTTATCTATGGTTTTACTAACCACTAATTAGTATTAGATATACCAAGGCATGTGCACTAGTGCAAAGGGCCGCTTAAGGTCAAAGCTAATAATAGTTATAATAACTAATTAATTAATCTATAATATAAGGGGAGAAGGAGAGGAATCTAGCTAGCTAGGAAAGTAAGAGAAAGTAAATAGAGATATAGGGCAATAGCGGTAAAGCAAAGAGAGGGTGGCGAAAACGGGCAGCTAATTACGTAGCGTGCATCCCTTTAAGGCCCCACTCGGCCCACAATTGGCGGGGTCTTTAGCCACGACTAATCCGATGATGATCCGAAGGAATTAACATAACCCTTTTAGGTTAAATCCCTTAACTTTATTAAATAAGGTAACCACGTGGTATGTTAAATTAACGCGTAATCACTTAGATTTTAGCCCTTAGATTATTATTAATATAATTAAGAGCCTTATTAACACGTAATTTAATATCAGGTTTTATAATAAAAACGATAATTATAGCAGAATTCGCGGTTTAACGCGTTCTATCGTCAAATTAGTCCGTTGCACTGATAAGCACCACCTTTGGTGGTTGGGGTTTCCCGACTGCCAAATAATGTGGGGCGTGGCACGATTACCATTTTATTCTGTCCCCACGCTGGTACTTGTCAAATGCCCCCCTCCAAAAAAAAAAAAAAAAAAAGAGAAAGAGGGGAGAAGAAAAGAAGCCATCAATGCGCTCGTGGGGCTTCATATAACGTGTGCAAATGTTCAAAAATTTGAAGGTAGATATGGGCGGGAGTAACTCCAATAGGAAACGACTTCAACCAATCAGCGATAGGTAGCTTCGGACACACTAAGTTTCTTTAAGCAATATATTACAGAATTCGTTAAGAGCCTGGATTGCCATGTTATTAGAGTCAGTTCAAAAAAAAAAGCCGACACGGACGAGACTCGTCCCGATGTAGTAAAGGGCTTGGCCAACATTCATGCCATGTGGCTCATTCCAACGGCACGTATCTTGAACGGTCAACTTGCAAATGAGCCACTCCGCTGGGACTGCTTTGGATAAGATAGCTTGGTCTAGGTGAAAGACTATGCCAGGAGACTCGGCTTTTCGAGTTTGTCGACCGAGGTCTATGTGTGTATCGAAAAATTAAGAAAGAAAATAAACACTCTGGGTGCCTGTCTTGGATCGCCGCTTTGAAATCCAGGGGTCTGCAAGGGGCCGACAAATGCCGATCTGTTGTCGGTTTTGAGAAGCCCCACCTTTTCGGTAGTCAAGTCTCGGCGGTGACTCACACAGCCAGCTGCTGTGTGCCCACTTGCCCTGAAAAGCCTGGCGCCTGGCATGGCCTGGCATGATCTGATAGTCATGCGCGCCAACGACACAGGGTGGACTAACTTATAGTAATAAACCCTGTCAATTGCCTCGGTGCCTCTGTTACAGGACGTCTGCTCCGTGGTCCCTGATGAGTGATGACCCGTAAAATAGGTTCTGATGAAGTTTTATGAAAGCGTACTGATGAAATCTTGTTGCAAGTGTATACTGTAGGTCGCCCAGCTGACAACGATGATTATTATGAGAGACGTTCCAAGTCCACCATCACCACCTCCAAGCTGACCATGCATTGCGACTGGGCACTGTGAATACCTCGAGCAACGCATCTGCGGCAATGTTTTGCATAAATAGTCTTGTAACACGTAGACATGCGCGAACTCCTCATCCTGTAATCTGACACAAAAGAGGCTGCATGGTGTTTTTAGGCAGCCGAAGCTGCGGCCTTTAATGAATAGTTTCTTGCATGCAACCCAGACTCGATCAAATTCTGTCCATGTATCATGATTCTTGATTTTTGGCGTCGGAGCCTCTCCGTAGGGGTGTTACAGGTGCAGGGCGGCTGGGACAGCTGGGACAGCTGGGACAGCTGGCAACCAGTCGACGTCCCTTCAGATCGAACAGCCGGCAGCTGCCCGTCTCCTGTTCTGGCCCGATGTTTGCTCAGAGAAAGAGCCGTGCTGTCTCGCGTCGGTTGTATCAGTAGCCTCGAGGTGACATCTGATATAGAACTGCGCCCTTTATTTCCCTTATCAAATTCGACATACTCCGTACTCCGTACCGAATCCAGAGTCAAACCGACGGGCCAGCCACAGAGGGGTACGAAATGAGGAGAAATCTCCTGATCAGGCATTTTCTCGATTCGCCGCCGCCTAGAATCCTCGTCCACTTTCCACATGAAGCCAACGCGAACAAGTCGATCAGTTGATCTTTCCAACACACCGTCGTACGTGTTATAACTTATCCACAGAGCAACCAAGTCAGGCACTCTAGCTCGCTGGCTAACATGCACGTCCTGCCTACGGCCAAAGCCCGCTGGAATGAGCTCTTCCGAACCGCCATCCCGTTGGATCGTGCTCAGTGAGCGAAAGCAAAACAAGAGATATCTTGACAGCCAACATGCATGAAGTAGCTGACATTTGGCTGTGGTTGATGTTTCTCTCTCTCTCTCTCTCTCTCTCTCTCTCTCTCTCTCTCTCTCTCTCTCTCTCAATTTTTTTTGACGTTCGGTAGGAAGCAGACGCAATTCGCACGTTCCCACTTTTGAGAAGCTAGGCCCTCCCACGTCAACAAGGGCAACCAACTCAACACTTGGAACGATTGCCATGTCTCAGATCGAGCAAAGCAAAGAAGATATGCGATCCACTTTCACATCTGGTAGATGTACACCAACAAGAGTCCTCATACGTTGTTTCTAAGCTCGGTGTTGATACAACCGGGAAGCTGGGCAAACAAATGATCTCTCTGATAAACGATCCTCGAACATGTCCCTCCAAGGATGGCCTGTCATGTTCGATGATGGATTGTCAATCCCGGCACTGATTCTTTTCTTCGTCTCTCCTTATTTACATTACATCTCGCCAGACTGTTCGCGCTAGTCCGTGGCAGGGCCGCGCTTGCTCGGATATTATCCACCGTGCGGCTGTTCTGTGGCACGGCAGCTTCACTACAGGCCTTGAGCAAGTGAGGACCACGCTCCGGCTGTCGCCTTTGCATAAGACAGATTCAGACCTGGACTGGTTGGTCTGTTCATTTCCACGCTGGGCCACTTCAGAGCCCTGGCAATCTAGGACAGCTTGATCGGTGTCGGCGTCAATGCCAATGCCCGAAAGATGCTGCAGCGAAATGCTATTACTGGGGTGCTGTCTCAGGTCTGTTGCTCGCATCTCACCTGGAGAAAAACGACGTCTGCTCGTCCAACAAAGCGCACCCCCTCCCTGTCGCCAGGCATTTGGAATGACTGTTTAGACCTTTGTACATACTTCATCGAGCTGCTGACACGCCCCGCCAGCCTGTTTCTACTAGGGCATGCTTAGTGACGTTCATCTGTGCAGAGAAAATTTCATTCCTGTACCGCGAAGCTGCTAATTCCAGGCATACATAGAAATAAGTTCGACTGGGTTAGTCTGGGAAGACACCTGCTACAAAGCTTTCGTGCATTACGGAGTACATGTTTGCTAACAATCAACGAGATACCACATTCTTCAAGTTTGTCTGGATTCCTGGGCATGCGTAGAGACCGGATCGGGCGCGTCAACTGACCGGCAGAGCGATCTGTGTCCTCAGCACTTTGACGCGCTCTTCACTTTCATCCTCTTCTCTTCAGCCTATCTCCGTAGGCTCCTCTCCTCTTCTTACGTGCCCATTGCAAGCCACAATGTGTCTGGCCCCAGACGTCCGCTTTGTTGTTCTTACCTACCTCGCCGCCCATCAGTGAATCTCGTGACCCGCGGAAAGCAGCCCACACAGTCAGTATTTGCTGTTGCGTTGCTGCAACCCTCATCAACAAACTCTCTCGTGTTGGTCGCTTTAGTTGGTTGTATTGCCAACTTCCGCCCGTCCACACGACGTCGGCCATACCTCATTCTTGTTTGTTTTACCTGGCCCGGACTCTAGTTGGAGCTCGCCCAATGCACTGGGTCACAATCTGGATCAATCATCCCACCTAGGCCGCGGTGTGTTATCCGTGCCCTTGTGTCCAGTCGGATTATGTCTGGGCCAGCCTGGGTTGTCATTACCAGTCAGTCCTGTCGAGTACGGAGCACTCAGAGCCCTCAGCCCTCCAAAACGTGGCACACTCTATGTACCCATAAGAATAGAGTGAAATGTCACATACACGTACCTGACCTGATGTCTTGGTCTCTTGCTCGGCTGTTAGCGTGGACCCAAGGGCCAATCCAAGCCGGTGGAACGGTCAATCTGATGTATGATGTATAAGACCCCAACCACATCCTTTGTGTTGTCAATGCTCTAGTGGTTGGTCCTATTCTCATATCTCAGTTGCTATTTTGCCCGCCTCTGTCGTTTGGTCTCTTTCCTGTCTCCGAAGTCCGCCTGAGCCGTACTTTGAGCCGGCCTTGGACCATCACACTTACTAAGAACTCCTCTTCGGGCTCCGATACACCAGACGTTGCGTCTGAACACTGACTCGGTCTGGCTTCGCCCTAGTGTCATCTTGCAACAATCCTAGCAGATCGGGCAGCTTGCAGGGGAAGGGACTATCATGCTAGAGACTGGGACTAATAGACCCTCTGAAATTCTGATATTAAGCACGAGTCGTCAAGGCTGTGCTCGCAGCCTCGTACTTTTCGAACAGTACCACCCTACTTCGGCGTGCTACAGCGAGGCACTTAAAACTGCAGCTTGGAATCCGTTTCCGAGACTCTGTTGCCTCTTTGCAGTCTGCAAACCAGGGCATGAATCTGCAAGGTATTCTTTAGGCACGAACTAAAAAAAAAAAAAAAAGAAGAAGAAGAAGCGGCTAAGGCAAACTCGGGCCTATCTTGACAGCACCCGTCCACCCTCGAAGGCATTGACATGACATGACCCCTTGGGCTACAATATAACTATGCTCCTAGAGTTTTTCCAGGGACAGCAAGAAAACTGTAACGTCATTTGTTTTCTCACACGACTCGGAAGTATTTCTCGAAACGTTGGAATACATAAAGCTCTCTACGAATGCGCATCACCTACCAGACTAGGGTTGAGAATCAAAACATTCAGTTGAATTTTGCATCTTCTCCTGGTAGAGAACCGATTTTCATCTCAGCGCCTGATGTCCTGGTGGTATCAGGTTAGTCACACATTGCACACATTGCACACAACGGCCACACTACAGGATTGGTATCGCCATTCAAGAATAAGTCGGCCCATTGTGCGCGTCTACTTCGTCGAAGTGTTGTTGGCATCACGTTGCATCTTCCCCTGCAGCACAGTGTACATCTACAACTCGAGGACGTATTGAACGGGACTGAATAGAGAGTCCCAACTCGGTGATATGGACCATCCTCGCCCAGGTGAGGGGCGAAGCGAAGATTCAGCTTCTCACCAGGGATCAAACTCGAAATATCCGCCGCAAATTCCGGCAACACAAGAAGGCTCAACTGCTGGCAGTACTACACAAAGACACCGTCCGGCACCTCTGAATCTATCTACCTCAACCCCAGAAGCATGGGAGTGTCTGGTAATTACAGCAACTACTATCAGGATTCTTCGTCTGGGTTTTCTGCGCCAACAATGTCTACCACCTTGCTAGCATACGGAACCGACTATGGAAGCGATACGCGAAACCCTGCGCCAGCAATGGGCAGCTATGGTACGAGCATGATGATGTACAACGTCCCACATACGGCAGCACAACAATCCGTCTATGACACGCAGCAATTCACACCGCGGCAGCATGCAGCAATGCAGATGATGCCCGCGGACGTCTCGTCAACCTACTTCACCTCGGAGGCAGTTGGCAACACCGCAACGCCATTGCAAGCATCAGGTCACGGCTCGAGCAGCTCGCCCAACGTCTATCAGCACCATCAGCAGAACCCCAGCATGCCATTTTCAAGGACCATGTCCGGCGTCAACGAACTGCACCACCAGCAGCAACCGAGCAGTTCACATCCTGGCGCTCCAGAAACCCGAGGCCTTGCCTCCAACCAAGATGCGGCTTTGGAAAAATGGGAAAACTTTCGACGACAGTTGGGCATGGTCTTCCAAGATATTTCCATAGGCCAGCTGGAAAGGGCTTCAGGAACTCTGTTGGGAATATCTACCTGGATGTTGTCACAGGTAGTGGAGCTGGGTAAGAAACACTGAAGAAGGCATTAGGTTCTTTAACATGGCGAGAACGGAGAGAAAAAGTACGTTGGAACTGATAAGAAACTACTCAGGCTTACATCAGGACAACTCAGCCCTGCACGAAGACCGGCTCAGACTCTGGAACGACTTCAACCATGCTTGGCTAGCCCTCGCCTTTCAGCAGAAGGAGCTCATGACATCCGGGGAGCAAGTTTCGCCATCGCAGAGGCTCATGACCGAAGAAACCGTCCAGAATTTGGGCGATGAGCTCGTTCGACTGTGCGATGGGGTCGAGCGCCACGGCCTAGTAGACTACCAGTATGGCGTATGGGAAGAGCAAATCGAAGCTGGTGTGTAATCCCAAACGTCGAGCGCTACCCGCTCATTCCATGACCCCCAAAAGACTAATCTTTGTTTTGTCTTTCCTCACATACAGTTCTAGAAGAGTGCCTCGATCTATTCGACAGCCAGGAGAGGCTTCGAGATGAGCACTCCCCGTTGTATTCTAATTTCCTATCCCGCACAACAAATATATATCCAAGTACACACGAGCCGCACGAGTTTTTGACCTGCGTCAGGTTCAATAACTTGGGCACATGGCATCTTCAACGGGTTCTTCTTGGATTCTGTCCTTTATCTTTCTTCTTTGTCCTTCCCCCTTTGATATCAACCTTGTTCAGCATTATAGAGAATACATTACTGCACGGAATGCAGCAGTACTAAAACATCACGGGTCATGTCTGCTATTCGCGATGAGTGTCGGGAGTGCAACGAGACGTCCACAGTCTTCTCACATTGCATTGGTTTTCTCACCTTGCATTGGTTTACTTGCCAAGGGGTTCTTATGGTCTCTGTCGTGTGTCGTCACCAGGTCCAATCATCACGGCAGGGAGCTTGCGAGGCGCGGGCGGTAATCAGTAGCCGCAGGCGCTCTTACACATCAAATCATGGTGGCGTTGGAACCGGGAAGGCTCCCTCCCCTTCCCCCTTTTCCCCTTTCCCCTTTGGTGTTATGTTTGAGATACCTAAACTTGTCACTTTCTCGTCACTTTACTTCCCTCTTTCTTCGCTTCAACTTGAAGCGCATGGAATCAGGCAGTTGACATGTACTAGTAGGGTTTGGCATGATGGTGATGTGATGATAGGCAATTCTTCGGCTTACAATTGATTATTTGCTCTACATCATGAGCGTGCTGGGGGTAATTAGAGGGAGCCAGAGGGTGTGCTATAGTATACTCCGTACTGAAGCAAACAATAATGACAGGGAAATCGTAACATGGTCGAAGAGGAATCGACTTGCGAACGTCGCGTTGAGAAAACAACAAAGCGGCGCCCACGCAATAATAGTGATCTTCGGAAACATCCAACCGTTCTGTTCTGATGCCTGCCTTGCCTGCACTAGAACAAAACAGTCGACTCCTTTGTATAAAAGTTCCGACTGATCAACGACCGGTGGGTCCCCACGATCTTCAGCTTTCCATCCAAGAAGCTGGCTTCGGACAATTATAACCCCCGGCTCCCGGCTCCTCGGGACAATTGTCAACAGAATCGGGTACGCCCCTATTTGCCCAGCCGAAGGATCATCGAAAATTAGGCAGGAAAATATAATGCAATAAATAGACCGACGACACGGCGCGTCCCGGGCGTTTGCTCACCGAGGCGTGTAGAATAGCTCCAGCGCCGATGATTGGTCTAGCATCGGTTCCGACTATCACGACCCATGCATGTATGTGCGTGGCGGACAGACAAGACGCGTTGACATCTGTGTGCGCACGGCACATTAATAGTGATGGATGCCATGTATTTATTGCCTGGAGCGCGTCCGAAACCCCGGCTGGCGTATTCCCAGTGCCCACCCTGTCATGTCTTTCATTTTCACTTGCGAATGATCATAACAGTAAAAATGGTGGCAGTCAGCATTTTTGCCCCTCGCGCAAGGACTGTGCGAGATGCTGACCTTTTGACGATTTGTCACGGCAGATTGGACGGGCCTGTTGGTTGTCAACTTGTGCAGCCGGACCTGGTGTTTCTCAAGAATGCTTCAGCCACGAGCCTGCCACCCGTCGAAACTCGGTCAGAAGCCAGGGAAGGTGACGGTCACAAAACAACTGCGCTGTGCTGTGGCTTGACGAGGGTTATCATTTGGCACGGCTACATCATCCATCATTGTGTGTGACTTGGCGACATCGCCGACAGACGGGCAAGGAGTCAAGAATCGGTCTGCACGGGGTGACTCAGACAACAGTTCATGTGCCTTCCCACTACGGAATATAACAGACGTTTGTGGAAGGTGCCGTGCCTCAACGTGCCTCAACGTGCCTCAAGTGGGCAGCCACAAACGAGTTGTTGAGGGTTGTTGAGGCAGGCACTACTGCACTTACTCTCGGCTCCGTACTGACCATGCATGGCACATGACAGCGTCACCTAGTCCGTACATTGTGCAGCAAACATGATTTTATGCATTTGCACATTTCCGTTCAGCATACAATACAGTCTTGCTCGTCCGGTTGCTGAAGCGGAAGGAAGCCGGGGCATGTCACCTTCTTTTCACCCAGTCTCTCTTTCATCCTTTGACATGGAGGTAGAGAGGTACGGAGTAGACGCTTTTCATTCATCGTCCCGTCGCTTCGAATCGTCGGGAATTACCGCATTAGGCATGTCGCCTCTTTTCCAACCCAAGCTGTTGTGCGTACTTTCATTCATCGATGCCGGTAGTTCGTTATCATCATGTTCTTGAATCTATGCTGAATGCTCCCAAAAGTCTCCCAGCGACTCTGTATTTCAACGATGGGCACCACAGTCCTCTCCTTTCCTTTGCAAGGCCTGTTCAGGGGTTTAAAACTGGTCTACATCAATGTTAGTCAAACCAACTCAGGTGAGGTCTCGCAATCTTTCCACCCAAGAAAGCGATCCAAAATTGTAAAGAAAATCGCATCCTTCACACACAAAGTCCACTCTCAACACCGTCACGCCAAAAGGGTAGACAAGGAGAGAAAACATACCCAGCGTCATGCTCATACTGACGTCCGTATTCTCCACCATCTTGGTAAACTCCTCAAAGCTAATCTTGCCATCATTGTCCAAATCCGCCTCCATGATCGTCTTGTCCACGATTTGCTGCAGCTGCTGATCCTTAAGGTTGCTACCCACCATCATCTTGAGGACTATAAACAGCTCTCCGTTGGAAATGTACCCGTCGCGATCAATGTCGTACACTTTGAACGCGAATTGGAGTTTCTGCTCCTTGTTGCCCTTGCTGCTGAAAGCGCTCAGGCCCGAGACGAATTCCTGGAAGTCAACGTCACCGCCGCCGTCTTCGTCAAAGATGGCGATCATTCTGGGATTGGGGCTCGAATTTCAGTACCTTTGCGCGATGAAGCAGTTTATTCCAGAGTAGTTTCCCGCTCCCCAAAATCACGACGGAAAGGGAGTAAGTTTTCTTTTGGGGACGGGGGGTAAGTTGTACGAACCGTGTGGCGAGGGGATTGGATGAGATTTGTGGGAGACTTAGGAACTCGTCTCGCTCGATGGTGCCGGAGTTATCCTGATAGATGTTGCTTAGTTTGTGAATGGCAGAGTGATGACCTCGTTCGAGCGGGGAGTGATAATAATACTTTGTCGAGTTTCATGAATCGTTTCCGTAATCGATCGACTTCATCTCTGTCGACTTCAAAGTCGTGTTAAAATTGTCGTTGGTTCGGTTGGATTGGACATGGCAATCGTGGGGTGTGGGAGTCAGGGAAACAATGGATTCTCACAGTTGGAACCCTGGACGATATTGTCCAGGACCTGGCTGGTCGTGTTGCCCATATTGACGGACAAGCAACAGATGGAGACGGGACAAGGCTGTATGCTAGTCGGGCGGCGGACCGATATGATGCGTTGCGGAAGAGGAACTCGGCCGGTGGGCGAGTGTTGTGAAAAGGAGAAAGGAGGGCTTCGAGGCTTGGTGACGCTTGGTGCATGCGCAACAAGGCCGATGGATTGAACAAAGGTTGAATGGTTGCAAGACCAGCTGTGGTAGAGGCTACTACGGAGTAACGGAGTAGAGGGGTTCATCGGCCCCGGGTGCACGGGCCATTTTGGTGGACAGACAGGTGCGCCAAGACTTTGGGAAGTAGAAAAACAACGATTTTGCGCAAACCTTTAAAAGTCTACTGATGCTGCTATTAATGCCACGTTTTTTTTTTTTTGGTCTTATACAGCATGAGTGTGTGCAGAGCCCTGCTCTTTGCATGCGGACTCTTGCATGTGTTCCTACAGTTTGTTTCATTTCTCGAACAACATGCCTTGCATGGCGCGAAAATCTATAGCTATTTACGGAATATTCCAGACGCAAGAAGCATTTCTCCTGTGGCTGAAGGACGCAGAGAATACATATGTGGCGCAGTGACAGCGGCGATACATCGGGTATTATTGCCGTGCCCCGCTACCAAAGTGCTGCCAGATGGAGCCGCAAACAGCCCAAATCAGTCCCAGCATTATTACAGGTCACTCGTGGAGTCCTTTCAGGCGCGTCAAGTTCTGAAGGAGGGATGGAAAAGGAGGCGGTGGCCCGAGCGCCACAAGTATTTCCCCACTAAACAAGCGTGCGCAGTGACTTTTACCTCCTTCCCTCTGCCTAGCACCACCTAATGCTCGCCGCCGTCATCAGACAACTGCAATCTTTCCACCCAGTGAAAATTCTTCGCGCGGCAAAACAATCCCAACGTCACCCCGTCGACCGTGACACCTTTGCCATCAAATAGAAGCCACCACAACGCCTTTTCCATCTTAATTTTGGCAAGAGGCGACTTTTGATGCCTCATTTTATGACTTGATCGATTTTTGCGCGGATTTTCCGCTGGCTTGACGCCGACCTTGTCCAACCCGCCACCATGTCGTCGCGCAAGGTCAGAGTCAAGAAGTTGAGTGTGAAAACCGCTCTTCCTGTGCTCAGAGAGGATCAAATCGATCCTTCCGAGTATGAAGCTCTTACTACCGATATCCAAATTGCAACTGGTGTCGAGCATGCTGAAGAAAAAGTGAGTATAATTCTCCCTTTATCCTGCACTCTGATATCACGTGTTTGTGCACGTGATATCTACAAATGCTATCAAGCTCTCGGCGTTGGGCAACAACAAGATGCGTTTGAAGCACCCTTGGCTAATCGCTTTCTTCCCTCCCCGCCCCCGCCTCTATAGGAATTTCATCTTCAGAGTATTCTTAAAGAAACTGGTGTCAGCAATGCTCAGGAAATCCCGGTCCCTCCACCCCAGGAGAGTGACATCAACTATGATGAAGTATATCCCAGTAACTTCCATCAACCATCCTCATACATTCGGTTTTCACAAACCGTAGAGGAATGCATCAGCTGTCAGTATGACATGAGCAGCGAGGATAGAGGATTCTTAAAATCATACAACGCAAAGAGCCCCGCTGGAGGCCCTCTTTCCGACGATGACTTTGAACGAATCATGGAGGTGTTTGAGGATACTGCGGCTGAGCAGACCCCATTTGCATCGGTTGACAATACTGTTGTCGCCTACGACATGATGGTTCCGTCTCTTAACCACCTCGATTCCACTTCCATTCTCCAGCACGCCAAGGCGATTTATGAATACTGGAAGAACAGTCGACTTGCAGTGGGCAACAAGCCTTTGCACCCAACTCTCAAATTCGAGATACATCAAGAGACGGATGATACGGATCCGTTTGTCTGTTTCCGACGCAGAGAAGCCAGACTGACCAGGAAGACAAGAGCTCGCGATAATAAGGCCGCCGAGACGCTAAAACGTCTCAGACGCGAGCTCGAGGATGGTCGCCAGCTTGTCTTGTTATCATTCGAGCGTGAAATGATGAAGCAGGAAGTGCTGCACATGGACCGCGCCATCTTTGAAGAACGAGCCAAATTGAAACAAATGAAGCTGAGACTAGGAATGAAGGGCGAGGATGAAGACCTTGTGAATCAAAAGGTAAGCAGAAGCACAATCAATCAAACGCGCATCCTTCATTGCAACATTTCTCGATGCTAACCTAGGATATCTTAGCCACAGAAGCGCAAGGCCGCCGAGCCTTCGGGTGCTCAAAGACAGCAGGCCACACAGCTTCGGGCGCCTGTTAAATTGGATGGTCGTTCACTCGAACAAGACCTGGTATCGCTTGCTGATCAGTTGGTCCAGAAGGAAAATGAACTCCGAGAAGAAATCGAGAACAAAGTACAAAATCACAGGCGATGGAATCAGAACCACATCGACCTCACTAGACATCCATTATCGCCGGTCAAGGAGCAGGGCATGGAGCCCAAGTTCCGACCAGCAAAGACTCAATATTTAATGACACCCCCTGCATCAATATCCTCTGAGGAGATGGATATTGATGAGATGCCTTCTGAGCCGATGGACATTGACAAGCCTGCAAGCCTTCCTGTTTTCCAGTTCAAGGCGGGCATATCCAACAATCAACCACAGACGAACCAACCGTCATTCCGACGTCGTGTTGGCCGACTCCAGAGACTATGGATTGATCGTAGAGGAATGACAACGACGCCGAGACAGGAAAGCAACGAATACTCGGATCGGTGGAAGTATGATTCGGACGATGATGACGTCGATTCTCCGGTATATGAAGTCGATCCATTTGATACACGCGCGCTGAAATTCCGAGCGACCATTCCACTCAATCTGTACATGTTCCGTGGAGGGCGACCGCAGATGCCCCCAGATGCAGCGACTGTCGCAGCGGCGGCAGTTGGCAATAGAGCATTGCCGCAGCCACCACCGGCACCGCCGGCAGCAGCTCAAACGCAGGCGGCGTCATAGAAGTTTGTTGCGGATCGCATTTTTCCTCAATTTGTCGGCGAAGGATGTTTGTATGATGAGCGATGGCTTTTGGAGGCGGGCGGACGGGACTCGGTACATAGCGGCGATGCCCCCGTGTTGTGGTTTTTTTTTTTTTTGGTTAATTCCTGTCGGCTCGAGTCTGGGTATTGCAGAGCAAGGACCTCCAAGATTCCCATTCTGTACTGCGAAAGATATTGGACTGGACGATTTTGAAGTGTATAGTATTCTTTTTGCTCTCTTCGGCGCAGGCTTGGAGGTCGGTCGGTCGGACGGACGGACGGTTAGGCGGGCTGGCATTTTGCGCGGAGTTGGGAGTTGATGAATGTTTTGCTTGGGCGTTCTTTAGACCAAGAAGAAAGACGCAGAACAGCCCTCACAAGGCGAGAAGGCACAAATCAGTAAAATCAGGGTCGTTCTTAGACCCGTTAGCATCGCTCATTCCGTTTTCCTCTTGTGACATGATGTCCGAGTTCGATGAGATGGCGCATGAAGTGGAGGAGGCGGGCTTGAGCGTTGTGGACGTTTGGAAAGCTGATGATTTCAAGTTCCGCAAGTTTCGAGCGCCCCGAATTTCTGGTCGTCCTCCTCCCCAGGCAAAAGGTCCTGCTTGGTGAAAGTGGCTGTCCAGACGTCGTCAGATCCAAGACGGACCTGATTGAGCAGGACCCATTCGCGAGCACTCGATTCCATGGCATGTATCGCGAACCATGAAGTACGTCCAAAGCTAGGCCACCTGACGACCACGCGGCGAAGTGACACGAAAAGCAAAAAGTCATGTGTGTGCGTATTCCGTGCTCGTTGGTGCGTGGGCCGGATGAAATAAAGCCCGCCGTCAGACGTACCAAGTCGGCGTAGCATTTCGGTCCATCATCTGCCGAGGGCCTGGTCGTCTCTTTGGCAAAGTTGCAGGAGCATCGCAGAGCAGTGGGTGATGAATGTTAGTATGGGAGAATTTAACGATATGTCGAGTGGTGGTGACGTTTTTTTCTTTTCTTTCGTGGCACTGCTCGGGACGGGTGCTGAAAATGTGAGGCATGTTTGTGGGCCGTCGTGGGATGATGGCAGAGTCATGCTGGATACTGTTTTTTTGTGAGGGTTTTTATTTTATTTTATAAAGCACTTTCGAATAAATAGTGTGAAATGATGGGGAATCTGTGTTGGCTGTGGTTTCGGGTATTTAGCTAGGAACTTGATTGTTTTCGGCAAGGTTTCAGGTGATGATGGATGGGAGGTGGATGGCCATGAGAATAAGCGATCCCTGTCCGGCGCCCCCACCCGCCAACCAGAGTGGGATGGCCCGTCTGCCCCTCATCCCCTCCATCATCAATCATCAACCTCCCTGCACGACAATATCCATGTACTTTTCGAGCCTCACTTTTCCAAACGTCAGGCCCCCATCCCATCGGTGGCACCATCTTCTTCTCCCAACGACGCCCTCGATACACTCTGCCATGACTCATTCCTAGCACCACCCTCTCTCTCACGAACATCCCATCATACCCTCTCATCTCTGCCCCTCCCCCAACAACAACAACAACAACAACAACTAACCATCCCGCAACAACCTCACCCATGACTCCCAACCCAGAACCCAGCTTCATAGCCCTCGGCTGCGAAGGCTCCGCCAACAAGCTCGGCATCGGCATCATCCAGCACGCCCCCGACCGGACAACCATCCTCTCCAACCTCCGCCACACGTTCGTGCCCCCGGAACAGGCTTCCTCCCCAAGGACACAGCCGCCCACCACCGCGCGCACTTCGTCCAGCTCGCGCGGTCCGCCCTCGCCGCCGCCAAGTGCACCCCCGCCGACATCTCCTGCATCTGCTTCACCCAGGGCCCCGGCATGGGCGCGCCCCTCACGTCCGTCGCCATCGGCGCGCGAACCCTCTCCCTGCTATGGAACGTGCCCTCGTCGGCGTGAACCACTGCGTCGGCCACATCGAGATGGGGCGGCACATCACCGGCGCGCGGGACCCCGTCGTCCTGTACGTCAGCGGGGGCAACTCCCAGGTCATCGCGTACGCGGAGAAGCGGTACCGCATATTCGGCGAGACGCTCGACATAGCTGTGGGGAACTGTCTGGACCGGTTCGCGCGAACCCTCGGGATAAGCAACGATCCTGCGCCGGGGTACAACATCGAGCAGATGGCCAAGAGGGGCAGCCCGGACAGACTTCTCGACCTGCCGTATACAGTCAAGGGGATGGACTGCTCGTTCTCGGGGATCCTGGCGAGCGCGGATGCGCTGGCCGCCCAGATGAAGGCCGCGGGGACAAGGCGGATTTCACGGCCGAGGATCTATGTTTCGCTCTGCAGGAGACGGTGTTTGCCATGCTGGTGGAAATCACCGAGAGGGCCATGGCTCACGTGGGGAGCAGCCAGGTCTTGATCGTAGGTGGCGTGGGGTGCAACGAGCGGTTGCAGGATATGATGGGGAGATGGCGCGGGAGAGAGGGGGCAGCGTGTACGCTACCGACGAGAGGTTCTGCATTGACAATGGCATCATGATTGCCCAGGCGGGCTTGTTGGCGTACAAAGAGGGGTTCAGGACGCCGTTGGAGGAGAGCGTGTGTACGCAGAGGTTTCGGACCGATGAGGTATACGTTGAATGGAGGGATTGAGCACCAGTGGATTGATGTTGATGAAGGGGAGGACGTTGTGATGAATCGATGGCAAAATCATGGGGCGGCGTTGCGTTGCGTGCACTTGGTCTTGTCGTCTCTGTTCTATTTCTTCTCCCATGTACATATTTGTGGCTTCACACAAGAGGCCCAAAAAAAAAAAAAAAAAAAAAACCTGTTCGTCTGAGGAACCTACCCAAGGTCCGTGCCTGGCTACAAAAGGTCTCGACTGCATGAAAACCTGTTTTGTTATTATAGTCATCTCGACTAGGCCATATACTTCAACCAAACTATTAATCGAACTTTCCACGCCATCATGGTGCCCGCATAAATCATCTTCTAATGAGAAAGTAAAAGAACCCCCATTTGTGAGCTGTGGTCTAGAAGACCGTTTTGAAATGAAAAAGACATTTACCCAAATTTTCTCATAAGCACAAGTCGTAATCAGCCCTCATCCGTCGATGTGGGCTTGTACATTATCGTGGTGACGTACTGCGTACAGGGACATGTAAGCATTGTTCTCTCGTGTGTGTGTTCGCACAGGTGGCGAGGAAAATGACTTACCTTGTTGTGATATCTCGTCGTCGCCGACACAGCCAGGACGTTGTTCTTGATACTGCTCGTGGCCAGATGATTGAGAACGGTGTGGTTGGGCATATTCAGCACCGAGTTGTCATCCTTCATGAGCGTAGCGGCATTGAGGATGGGCTTGCCCAGGAAGCCAGGTAGACTGGGCGGGGTTGGCAATTTCTCGATCGCTCCTACAGCGTTCCTATACGCTGACGAGTCCTCGGGTTGGTCGAAGTCGATGAGGTACTGCGGAACCTGACTAGCGTAGGCACTGGGAGCAGGGACAGGTTTGCCCTTGGGCTTGGCCGGCTCCTTGGCTTGTGAATCTGTTTGGGAAGTATCGATTTCTGTGCCGGCCTGGGAGACGCTGCCAGAGCTTTGCTTGGCTTTGAGTAATGCGTCGGGATTTACTTCGATATAATTGACGAGGTTGTTTCCAAAATCTACTGTTGTTGGCAGGTCCGACGAGGTTTGCATGATACCATCGGCCAAGAAACGAAGATGGTGTGTTCCAGGGAGAATGTACACCGTGGTGGCAAAATGTCCTGGCTTTCCCTCACTTGATTGCCATGGCATGATCAGAATT
Organism: Epichloe gansuensis; assembly: GCA_023658505.1. NCBI lineage: Eukaryota > Fungi > Ascomycota > Sordariomycetes > Hypocreales > Clavicipitaceae > Epichloe > Epichloe gansuensis. Next base: position 1,355,390 of record CP098283.1, read on the forward strand.
TGGTCCTTGTATGGGAGAAGATAGTGCGCAACAAGACTTTGTGGAGGCCGCAATAGAAGGGGAACACTTACACGGGATGCAGCCGCTGCTTGCGGTTCCATTGAAAAATGGTACCTGTGACATAGATCTTGTCTCCTCCTTGCTTCCACTCAATCTTGGTCGGGACCACAGGTCTCGTCTTGTCAACTCGCAATTCCTCGGACTCGTCGTCGTCGACCGTCGTAGCACTCAGGGCGGAGCTCTTCCTTGTCAAGCCATCCGAGGAATCGCCCAACTCTAGGTCGGCAAGTCCCTGCTCCGGGGCTAATATGGGGAGCCAGGTGTGTGAACTTCCTCCTCGATGGGCAGAGGCAGTCGAGGCGGTCCTCTCAGGTACATGTCTGTGACGCTGTTGTTGGAGACGAGGTACGGGTCAATACCGGCAGCTCGCTCGGCGGCAGAGATCTGGGCTTCTCTATGAGAGCGAAGCGAACCGGATTCGACAGGGACATCGACGGGTTTGGTGGGCTCGTCTCGGACCGGACGAGCCTCGGTGGGTTTCGACGGGGCTGATATGTTGCTGTGTGGCGAGCCGCTCAATGATGAGACAGCTGTGCCGGGCAAGCTCTTGGGACGGTTGACGATGGTCGAGCCGGTGGCCTGGGCGAGCGAGGGCTCTGGAGGGGCGGCCGAGCTGTGAGTTGCGTGGGCGGCGATGGGATTGGTGCGAGCTTCCTTCCGGTGATGAGGCAATAGGTGATGGAGATGAGAGTGGCCGTCGGCGGGAGTCGAGGTGTTGGCGGTTGAGCTGGCGGTTGAGCTGGCAGCATCGTTTGGCGGGGGCACCAGGCGGCAAGCCTGACGAGCCTGACGAGCCCGACGAGCCCGACTTGGCAGCGGACGAATGGTTGTGCCCATGGTCGTCTGGCGTGGGAGACATGGGCCTTTATGTTCGTGATTTCCGTATGGGGATGAGGGGAGCAAGTGGTTCGATTGGGCGAGTTGGGCGAGTGGGTGGTTGAGTGAAATGTCGCGTGACGGCGAGGCTCTGGCTCTCTGGCTCGGGCACGGCAGTCGAGATCGAGATGGAGGGGAGGGAGGGAGCTAGGCGCCGGCAGCGGAGCCATCTGGCAGCAGGTGGCGGGCGGGTCTTGTCAATGTGGGCCTCGATCAACAAGAATTTCTACATATGTAATATGCATAGTATGGAGTATACATACATAAGCTCTATTCATATTTTTCATCGGTTCCCACGAAGCGCGTAGTGTATACATATACTATGATAGTGTATTGGTACTTGTGGACTATGTTGGTTTCACTTGGGAGTTGGCTGAGGGACGAGCATTACCGAGTTGGGTGTGGGATCATGGATGGATTAATAAGCCGCTCGGGACTTATACTATTATTGATCGATTCACGGAGCATTGTCTCTTCATCCCGTGCCCGAGTCCGACGTACATGTACACATATCCCAGTTCTTAGCCTCATCGCATGATTCGCCGTCAGTGACGCCATCTCACCTCCGCATTCCGCCTCCCCAAAACTCCGCGCCGATTTGAAATCATGCGACGACATCTCCTCAGTATTGGAAATCATGTTGTTACTGCCAAATTGTCCAAGTCTCACTGGCTATGATTATCAATCGGGCCCTGAAAATGACAAAGGTCATGCATCAGATGGCGTGCCGAGGTAAAACTGCCTCCGACTGCTTTATATATAAACCCCGGAAGCAACAGCAATCGCATACACCTCACCACGCTGCATCTTAGCAAAAGCTGTTTCATCATCACCCGGTTCATATTATCCACGCATCTTTCACACATCTTCCCCCCTTCACGTCCACGTTCAGACCATGGCCGCCGCCGTCGCCGCCCAACCCGCCGCGCCCTCGCAAATTGTCCCTCAGATCATCCAGCGCGCCCGAGAGCGCCCTGTGCCGAGGCACGACGTCAAGACCGTCCTGAACTACTTCAAAGAGAACGAGGACGGGTCTCCGCCGCGTCCTACGTACATTGATCGCCCAGAGACATACCCTCGCCTCTTTGAGCCCCACCAGGTCGTCGTCAAGGATATCGCGGGCGAGGAGGACAGGTACTCGCTTGACAAGAACGGGTTCCAGATTTACGGACACGTAGCTTCCGAGAAGGCCTTTCTGGACGATGACAAGATCAAGGCGGGATACTATGCTGAAACGGAGAGACTACTCAAGGATGCGTACGTGCCCTGTTCCATCCCACTTGCACCGTTCTTGTCGAACGCCACGGCAAGCATCAGGCAGACAAATATGTCACCTCACATGAAACTGACCATCTCTGCATCGCTGAAGAACCGGCGCCTCCAAAGTCTTCATCTTCGACCACACCGTTCGCCGCCAGCCCCCGGCCAGGTCAAAGACGGCGCCGCCCGCGGTCCAGTCCAGCGCGTCCACGTCGACCAGTCCTACGACGCGGCCCTCTCGCGCGTACCGTACCACCTCCCCGACGAGGCAGATGCCCTCCTCAAGGGCCGCGTGCAAATCATCAACGTGTGGCGGCCCATCAGGACGATTGAGCGGGACCCGCTGGCCATTGCGGAGGCTGATTCCGTTCCGGACTCGGACCTCGTTGTCACGGAGCTGATTTATCCCAACAGAAGGGGAGACGTATGACGTGAGATATAATGCGAGCCATAAGTGGGTGTACAGGTCTGGCTTGTCGCCGGAGCAGGTTATTCTCATCAAGTGCTTCGACAGCAAGAAGGATGGGCGGGCCAGACGGGTGCCGCACACGGCGTTTGAGGATACGGGCGCGAGGAAGGATGCGCCTCCTCGGGAGAGCATCGAGGTGAGGGCTTTGGTGTTCCATGAGGATGATGGTGATGATTGAGCAGTTGAGCAAGCAAGGGGCTGTATACTATGTACTTGTTGGTTCAATCAATTGTGAAATACCATTTCATGTTCTCATCTCACCTCACCAACCGTGAGGCCAAAGGCGCAGAGATGCTCAACAGCAAGCCAGCCATCACGGGGCATGCCAACATTTCCACTCTCTCCGAGCAACAACACCCCACCCACCTCTACTCCCGGGGCTCAACAAACGCCGCAAACACCCTCGGCGTCTTCACAAGCCGCGCAAAGTAGCTCTTATGCGGGTGCTCCCCAATCTTGGTATCCAGGTCCTGGATGTGCCTCAGCTGGGAGTACTTCCTGCCCGGATAAAACGAGACCTCGAGGCCCGACTCCTTGACAACCGCCGGGTGCGTCACCTCCTCCAACACGCCCTTCATGTTCTCCAGGATCTGCCTGTCTCTGTCCCTGACGGAGCCGCTCTTCGACGTTGCGAGGAATAGGTTGCGTACGCCGAGGGCGATGATGATTTTCTGATCCGTGTCCAGCTCGTTGTATCTTGGGCCCGCGGAGGAGGGGTCCTTGATCATGTCGTGGAAGGAGAGGATGGCGCGCCATTGTGAGGGGTGTCTTCTTCTTCTTCTTCTTCTTCTTCTTCGTCTTCGTCTTTGTCATCTTCATCATCATCATCGTCGTCGTCGTCGTCGTCGTCGTCGTCGTCTTCATCGTCTTCATCGTCTTCATCTTCTTCTGATTCCTCGTCTGATCCTTGATCAGAGACGTCTTGTACATCCTCCTCCTCCTCCCCGTCTTTATATTCTTCTGAAGCGCATCGTTCGACACGCGGCGTCTTGGACGGCTCGTGGTCATCTCCGTGCTTTCTCTTGATTGGCTTGGCTCCCAGCTGGTCCGAAGATGGGTTCGCATCCGCAGCCGGTGCGGCATCCTTGCCCGGGAGTGCGACGGAGTCGTGTCCGAATGGCGTTCCATGGCTCAAGGGTTGCCCTTCAAGAGGCGGTGTATCGTAGAGCCACGGGTGGTAGGTAGTTCATTGGGATACATTGATAAATTGATAAATTGATGCTATTCAAAGGGCGTTGAATCGCGGAAAACGTCCGCGCCGTCCCACCAGTGTGTGGGGCACACTTGTTGGATACCTGACATGGGAATCAATAAACCAGTCGACCAACATTTGACAAGATGCGCAAAATTGACCGGAAATTTCAAGCTTTCCTGTTGTATATATAAATATCTAATTTTAAAAAAACAAGAGAGAGAGAGACAATGTTTAATGCTGCATCGCCGTCCGCCTCCGATACTGCAAGGCAGAAGAGCTGTGGCGGACCGGACCTTCCTCCACAGATCACAATCACAATCGCCACCAAACAAACCTCCACCCATGCAGCATTCAATAAATAACCTTCACAACGCGCCCACCACACGGCAACGCAACTCTTCTCGCTCAACCAGTTCCCCAATTCAAGGAACGCTGTGTCCAAACACGCCTTGCAACTCCGTGTCATAGACACGTATCATCGCGACGCAGCGCGACGCAACACACAATGGGCGACGTCAACTCGTCATTCATCACCACCCTCACCCACGTCGTCAAGACCATCTGGTCCCTCCTGGCCGCGGTACGCAGCCCTCCTGGTCAGCAGCATCGCCTTCCCCCTGCGCATACTGTGGATTCCCTTCTCGTACCTCGTCGGGGGTCTGCAAGCTCTCTTTGCGCCGGCAGCGCATGTGCTCTCGCATGTAGGCGGCTGGGTTACCGGCCTCGCAGGTTTTCTCGTCAGTCTCGAGGTAAATAGAGCATTTATTTGGGCACCACCTCGAAAACCTCTGCTTGCAAATTTATCGTTCAAACAAATGCTAATGAAGCCATCGCGTCGCATCGCATAGCCACTGTACACATTCGTAAGACTTTCAAACACTTTGCTGTTGCTGTTCTATCCCTCTACCCTTCCCATTCTTCTCAATGTCGAGATTTATATTCTCCTAACCGTCGGGATCAATATTCTCTTCACCCGTCGCGACCACTGAACATGGAAAAGAAAAGAAATAAAGAAGATCAAGCTAATCTCTTGCACTCGCTCACTCCACAGTTCAGCATAGCCGCCCTCATAGGCATCATAGCAGGCATCCTCACAGCAAACGCCTCCGCCATCCTTACAACCTCCTTCAACATGCGAGACCACGACCAGCACGCCTCCCGCAAAGCATACCAGAAGAACTGTGCCCTCGAAAACCAGCACCTCAAGGACCAGTACCTCAAAGACCAGTACCTCAAAGACCAATACCTCTCGGCAGGAGAGCAAACACATCTCGGCCTCGAACCAGACTGGCGCTGGGCCGATCCGGCTTCTTCCCTGTCGCCCAACTCTGCACGGTTCCGACACATTTCTAGTGTGCAGGCGCAGACGATTCATGAGGAAGAGGATGATTCCGAGTAGTAATCTGGGGAACCCCTATTCTTTTGTTCCAGAAGGTGGCCAAGTCCCTTGGGCAATGGAATCGTAGTGGATTTCCATCTTGTACTTGTATCATTGTTATAACTTCGTTGTCTCTTACGCGCTACTTGTTTGTTTCCCTGTTTCATGTACGATGATGTCAAGATACCCCATTTCAAGTTTCCCCTCATTCATAAAAGCCACGATCGCTTCTTTATTCGTTTACTTTTTGATCGTCTAATAAAAACAAGTTTCATATCAAAGAAGCTGCACTGCACTGGGCCCTGATGTCTTCGAATTCAATCTTGCGTTTTTGGTTCTTGTCGTCCTCAGCGACGGTATACTTCTCTGCTCCTTTCGTGTGCGGGTGAGCGGCTTCGACTCCTCGTCCTCCTATCACGATCATTCCATCTCTCCTTGTCGGCATACCGACGTCGGTCATCCGTGGCGGGCGCTCGTCCCTCCGTCGACCAGCACCAGCACCAGCAGCACCACCACCCTCTCCCGCATCGCCTCGATATGCCGGGATATAAGTGTCTACATCGGCAGCGCCTGGGCCCGGACCACCCCGTCCAGGAATACGGTTCCTCCGAAATTCCGCCTCGTCCCTATTCCCCGGTCGGTCTTGCGGGGGGCCGAGCGTGTGGCCCGCGATCTCTTTGCCATGCCGGCCGTCTGTCGTCTCTGTACCGGCTGCCATTGGCGCCGTTTCGTCCGTATCCATCTCCCGTGTTGAAGCCGGCCGTGGCGCCATTCGCATCGGGACCGACACCTACTGTGCCGCCCTTGGGTGCAGGCGGCAGGTTGGCTTTGCGATCGTGAAACTTTCTTCGGTCGAGCTCGTGGCTGTCTTCGTACGTTGGGATGTCCTCGGGAGCCATGGGCAGCGGGGCCATTTTGAAGTAAGGGTGTTCTAGTGCATCTACGGCGTTGATCCGAGTGCGCCAGTCCAGTTTGAGGAGCTCCCTCAGAAGTGAAATGGCACCAGAGCCGTACCTAGCCACCAATGTTAATCGGCTGAGCTGGATTTGAATGGACACAGGTATGGTATGGTATGGTATGGTATGGCATGGTACATACTCTCTGAAACGGTTGGACAGATTCCCGGTCGAGGTCGCGGCGACAGATGCTCTCCGCCAGGAGCTGTTTCCATCCAGGCATTACGTCGTCGCTGGGTGACCCCATGAGATCCCAAATCAAGTCGAGCTGATGGGCGTCGCTCTCGCCAGCAAGAATGGGCTTTCCGACAAGCATTTCGCCAAATACACAGCTGCCCACGGTCAGTCTCATGGGCTGCTCCGTCGAAAAAAAAAAAAAAAAAAAAAAAAAAAAAAGGATGGAGTAACGGGGCTGTATTCGATCTTACCCAACACCCCACACATCAATGGCCGTGGTATACTGCCTCAACTGCAGCAGCAGCTCAGGCGGTCGGTACCATCGCGTGACGACCAGGCCCGTATAATCTCTGCGTCCGTCGCCCATCGGTCGTCCGGCCCGTGGCGTAGGGCCGTCGTAGTGTCTGGCTAAACCGAAATCGGCGATCTGCAGCAAGCCCTTATTGTCAATCAAGAGATTGGCCGCCTTCATGTCTCGGTGGAGGATGTGATTGTCGTGGAGATAGCAGAGGCCCTCGAGCAACTGCTTCAAATAGCACTTGATCTGGGCTTCTTTGAAATGGACCGAAGGATTGTCGAGCAGCCCGGACAAATCGTGGTCCATATAAGGCGTGGCCATGTACATGATGGGCTTTTTCCGCTTATCGGCTTGTGTATCCGAGTTAATAATGGAATAATAGTCTTTCGTGCTAAATGGTGAGAAACCCACTTGATCGCAAAGGGTGCTCAACAGCCATGTCTTCGAGTCCAAGTATATTTTTATGCGACAATAATTTCAAAAGTTTGATTTCTCGCAGAGCAGTAATGGGGAACTAGGCGCAGCCGATGTTGTCAACATGTCGTTTTGTTCTCTCTGCCTCGAACATGGCCCAACGGACGTCCGAGGAAAAAAAAAAAAAAAGAGAAAAAAAGAAGGAAAAAAAGGCAGAGGAAGGGCCGGGCGGCCAGCATACATACCCCATCCTTTTCGTGATGCATGATGATCTTCTTGAGCGCAATGAGGGCCCCGTCTTTTTCGAGCGGGCCTTGTGAACCTCGCTGTGGTTTCCTGGTTTTTAGCACGTACAGTACCAGCACACTCCAACACCCTTGTGAACGGCGGCGCATCATGTCATGTTGTTTGCTGTAGGACGCGTGTTTACGTACCCGAAAGTTCCTTCGCCCAGCTTGCCCAGCAGCTCGTAGTCGGATATGCGCGAGCAGCCCGTGAAGCTATGCTTGGGTCGGACGTGGTTGGGAGCGTACGTGTGCGGCGACGTGCCGTTGGGCGTCGTCTTCTCGGACGGGCGATCCATGGTGGCGGCGGCGGCCATGGAGCAAAAGGCGGCTTTGCTAAAAGGAGTTTGGGAAGAAAAAAAAAAAAAAAAAAAAAAAGTAAAGATTTGTTTCCGACGAGGCGGGAGGGCGGGCGGGTCGCGCGGGCGGAGAAAATTAGGATGGAGTTTTAGGATGGCATCGTGGTCTCTGCGCGATGCTGCGCGATGCGGCGCGTTGAGAGAGAGAGAGAGAGAGAGTGAGCGAGTGAGACGGACAATTTCCTAGGTGTCGTGGAACTTGAAGGGTTTGCGACAAAGCACGTGGCGGCAAAAGGGGTTGAAGGAGAGAGAGAGTTTATTAGGTTGAATGACGCAAGATGATTGATTGATGGGCCCCGATTGGGGCGGGGGCTGGCTCCATGAATGAATCCGGTCCAATCTCACTCACCAGTCACCCTGTCTGGTGGGTGAGGTGAGACGAGGAGAAGACAAGTTCTCGAATTGATGAGGAAGAGACATGATCAACAGTCTATGTATGATGCGGGGTGCTGGGCCCATTATTGATTGAACACAGGCATCATCGTTATGAGCTTGGATTACCATAAGACAGACAAGATGCAGGGTTGGGCAAGTCGAGCCACTTATTACTCACAGGCTACACCACCTCTCAACTCTCACTCTCTGCACTCGTTCTCCGTTTCCATTTCCATTACCCCTCGCAAACTCGCCAGCGAATCCCCACGCAGCAAATGACTAAAAAAACCCCGACTCTCCCCGCCGGCATCCAATCCGCGCGCATCCTCATCCGTCGAATCGGCGCCTCCGCCGTTCTGCAGTGCCGCCGCCGTCGCCCCCGGGCATCGGACCCCGTCAGTGGCGTGTAAGAGACCCCCTCCCAAAAAAAAAAAAAAAAAAAAAAAGGCCCTATTCTCTCATTCTTGACATTTTGTAGGCTACACCTTGTTGGTCTTGAGTTTGCTCCCCAGCCTCTCCTCCTCCTCCACAACCTCACCTTGACCTCTCTCCGCCCTCACAGCAACAAGTTCCCGCGACAAAACCGAGCCATGGCGCCGTCCTCGACGCTCCCCGACCAACCCGCCGGTCTGCCGGAGTCGCGCGTCCTCATCATCGGCACCGGCGGCGATATGCATGCAAGAAGGCCCCGATGGCCTGGCCCCAGCGAGGGCTTCCTCGATAGTGCCATGGCGCCGAGGCCGACCTTTAACGACATGTCCGGCCCAGATGGTATGTCTTTTATTTTTATTTTTATTTTTCTTCCTTCCCTCTCCCCTCGCAAAATCACTTTTGTTCTCGTCGTTGATGTCATCACGTTTGTTTCCCATCGATAAATCCTTCTTGAAGAACCGCACACTCCCAACCCCCTCCCCTTTCAACACCAAACCACCAAGACCAAAACCCACGATAGCAATGCTGACTACTCCTCCTCCTCTCTCTACAAAGTCAAGCTCCAAGCCTACCGCCAAGGCCACCTCCTCTCCTCGACTCCCTCCGCACCCCACCAACCTCCCACAACCGCCACATCCGCTACTCCGTCCTCGAATTCACCCCCTCCTCGACTCCTCCTCCATCTCGGCCGCCGACTGGGTAGCCATGGCCTCGTGCGTCAAGGAAAACTACCACCTCTTCGACGGCTTCGTCATCCTCCACGGCACAGACTCCCTCGCCTACACCGCCTCCGCCCTCTCCTTCATCATGTCCAACCTCGGCAAGCCCGTCATCTTGACGGGCTCCCAGGCCCCATCTTCGCCCTGCAGTCCGACGCCGTCGACAACCTCCTCGGGTCGCTCATCATCGCCGGCACCTTCGTCGTGCCAGAGGTCGGCCTCTTCTTCCACCACAAGCTGTACAGGGGCAACCGGACCACAAAGGTCAGCTCCGCCGCCTTCGAGGCCTTTGCCTCGCCCAACCTCGATCCGCTGGCCAAGGTCAACGGCCTCGGCATCACCGTCGACTGGTCTCTCGTCCTGCGCCCGACGTCCATCGCCGAGTTCCAGGTCCAGGAGCACCTGGACACGACCCACGTCGCCTGTCTGCGTGTCTTCCCCGGCATCAAGCCCGAGATGATCGACGCAGTGCTCCATCTCCCTGATCTGAGGGGCCTGATACTCGAAACCTTTGGCATGGGCAACGTCCCCGGCGGCGCCGACGGGCGTCTCACCCAGGTCATCCGCGCAGCCGTCGAGCGCGGCGTCATCGTCGTCAATGTCTCCCAGTGCGTGAGCGGCTTCGTGTCCCCGTCTACGCCCCGGGGACGCAGCTCGGTCGTGCGGGCGTCATCTTTGGCCTCGATCTCACCGCCGAGGCCGCCCTCGCGAAGCTCTCCTACCTGCTTGCTCTGCCTAATCTCACCAACAAGGATATCACCCTCTACTTCTCCCGCTCTCTGCGCGGCGAAATGACCGAGATTGCCCACCCGACCTTTTCTCATCCCACGGCGCCCCTGGAGGATCCCGCATCGCGTCTCACCGCAACAGAGTCGGCTTTCACGGCCCTCGGATACGCCATCCAAAATGGAGAACTGTCCGTCGTCAAGCAGCTGCTCGAGGGAGATGGCAGTCAGCTTCTCAAAACGGCAGACTATGCTGGCAACACGGCTGTTCATTTGGCCGCCGTCAGTGGCAACACGGACATTATGCTGGAACTCCTCAAGCAGGGCGCGAGCGTGCACGAGAGAAATCGTGCCGACAATTCACCTCTCTTTTTGGCAACCTTGTCTGGCAACGAAATCTGTGCCGACTTGTTGCGTTCTGCCGGCGCTCATCTCTCCATGGAGGAGATCGAACGAGGACCCCTGGCCAAATATAGACAGGACAGGCATGCGTGAACTTTTTGCCCCCTTTTCTTCAAAATTGGCGTTGCGTGAATGGAAGTTTTGTTTTGGTCGTCTTGTTTTTTTTTTTTAATGGGTTTTCCTCCCGGCAGATGAATCGCAGCGTGGTAGGTGAGTCATCTGAAAAAGTCCAACCATAGAACGAAATGATAGAGCGCAACGACTTTTCAATTGCTACATGCACTTGCCAGCTTCACGGGATACTTCATCACCAGATACGCCAGCGTGCGCTTGTCAAACTCTTTCATCAGAGCGTAAGCCATGTTTTCCATATAGCTACTTTAGTGTTTTTGATAGCCCAACGTAGCTGCCCCCGTGTATCCAGAGTCTCTACCCTTCTCTTGTTGGTCACTGCTAGGTATGCGAAACCGTAAACAAGTCAGCCATCAAGTACGCCATGGCTTGCGACACCCCGACGCCACCTTAATTCAAAAGAATGCCGCCTTTTCCCCTTGATATCACGTTTGGTATAGCTGCGTATCATTTGCGTCAACATGCTTTGCTTCGCTCATCGGAGGAACAAATCCCCGACACCGTTTCTCAGAGACCTGGTCCTATCCACGTGGTCCAGACCGAGAAAGTCGTCCTCAGGTGCTGCCAAATTCCATAACTCATCATCTGCCGCCGCTTACATTAGTCATCACTCCAAATCAATTCCATTCCAGGTTCTGCTGGCGGGTGGGTAGCAAGGGAGAAGAACCCACCATCATTGAGATAATGCGGTTTCGAGTAGTTCGATCGACGGACGACCGCAAACTTAATCTTCTCAAAGCTCTTGCCCTTGAGGCCAGTGCGTTTCTCGAGACGCTTCTTGGTGTCTGCGAATTTCTCGCCCTCTATCAGAACAAACTTGAAAGGCACTCCGTGGACTCTGTTGACCTCATTCTGGAAATGAAAGACTTGGATGAAGTTCTCTTCCGCGGCAGCTGCCTCTTCTTCCGTGACTCGCTCGGCATAGATCTGCGTGTATTCATTAAGGTTCATAACAGGATGTTCTCTTCGCGGCTCACGGTAGAATCTGTTTGCGCTCGCCTCGTATACCCTTATTCGACCACCTTCTTGCTCGTCAGGTATCTGGGCCTTTTTGATCAGTGCTTGGATGACGTCTTCTATAGTTCCAATCTTGGGAACAAGCAAATCAAAGTGATCCTATTTGTTTATCAGTTTGTCAGTCGAGGGGCATCCAAAATGTCTACGGTGTGACAATGGCGTTGCGCACCTCTTTTGTAATTCCCTCGCTCAGCCATGTAAGCTTTATGCTCTTCTTGGTGTCCAACTCGGCCAAGCTCATCTCCAACACCTCAAAGTAAAGGCATCTCCTCTCTGACTCGAGTTGGCAGTGCTTGAGCCCATGGGATTCAGGATTTGTCTCAAGCTGGGGTTGGTACCGCGCCGAACCGGGGCCTTGGGGTTGTTTGTCGCGGCGTTGACCGTCCACAAGCGAATATGGGTCGGTTCAGTATTCAGGTACGTTCCGACGCGCTCTGATAGATTGTCATAATTAATCTTTGAATTGAGCACCAGGTCGAATGGTTGATACTGTTCTTGCACGCATCTGGTCGGGTGAGGGTGGAACCTCACTGTCCTCTTGTTCTCCAAAAAGTCATAGTATTCACGGGCATCTTCAAATCGGTCCGATGTGCGTAATCTGCACAATGTCAGTTGCTTGAAAAGTTCAAAACCAGAGGTTTGTAGCAAGACAACAACCAAAAAAGAACGAACTCACGGCTCTTGCAGAGACTTGTCCTGTGATTGGAGTTGTTCTGCTTGGCGGGCAGAGGATCTTTGGAAGCAAATAATGTCACCGTCTTGCAGCTCGGCAACCTTCAATGTCTGCTTCCCCTTCAGGGGCTCGATCATGGTGGGTTTGATTTCCTATTCGAGTCAGCATAAAGCTCATTGCTTTTCTTGTCCCGTGCCGCGACGACGACCAAGATGAGAGAAACCAAGCTCACCTCCCAAAGCAGGAGCTTATCATCTGCAGGTAGCTTTTCACCCCATCCCATCTTCTCCATGATCTGAGGTACCAGGTCGTCAACCTTCTTTTCCTTGCCAATATACGTGTGGCCTATTCCCCGCAGCGTCTGTTGTTCACTGTCAAAGTGTTTGAGGAAGAGAAGAATTGTGTCGTTCTTGACGACTACACCGTTTGACTGGCTCTGGTAGGATGGCCAGATGGGCTGACCGTCAGGGTCTAATTCTTCCGCCACTTCTGCCCAAACCCGTAGACTGTTATCACGATGGGCTGCAGAGCGACTATAGACTTCTTCGACAGTGGGGCGCAGATCCATTATCGGTTGATCAGGCCGAATGGTCTTGTTTTGTCGATTTACCATTAGCCAAAGGCGGATTTTGCGAGCGTCTTGACCCATGTCCTCGGCCACCTGAGCTGTGAATTCTTCCATTTTCATGGTTCGGCGGATGCGATAAGACCTCGGTGAAGCCTCATCCATTTCTTGATTTGGGTCAAAGGTACAGAGGTCAGTGGCACCATACTGACGGAACGTATCGTCGGTGATGACCTTGGCCATCATGTATAGGTGAGCTTCTCTCTGCTCACGTCTGCGGGCCTCTTTCATCGCATTTTCTTCTTCAACCCGTCGTTCTGCAAGGACTGGTCAGCGCACGCATAGCCGGGGAGGAGAGAGAGGAGGAGGAGATGGGATTTGTCGAATTGAACAGGGAAAGCCACATACGCAAGTGCTGAGGAATGTCGTTCTTCTGCACCTGACAGAGAATCTTGTCGAGTTTTGACTGACGGATATACACTAACATGTAGGCACTGTTCTGGCGGATGACGGGTGCCTTTTTCTGAAGAGGAGCACGGTGTCCGTTTGGGGTCCTGTACTCTCCTCCGAAATTCTCTTCCAGCACTTCTCGAGAAGTGGCCCTGGTTACTTTGTCATCATCATACCTATAAAACCAGCCATCCTTTTCAGGCTTGATGAATGCATAATAATGGCCGGCGTTGAGATCGCCGCTGTGAACAAGGACGCCGTGCAACTGATAGGTCCAAGGCTCGGACTTGTCAGCATCCTCTATCAGATACGGCGCAGCGTCAAAAATGTCCGGGAACTCGTAGCGGTCGTTGATCTTCATCATCATGTCTCTTTGAATATCATACTCAAATCGCTTGAGTTGCAGGTGAAGAACGTCTGGAAAGCTTGTGAAGATGACACCCTTGTTGGCGTCCTGCAGCTTGTGCTCGTCCCCAGCAAAGTACTGATTTTCTCCATCCATTTTTTCGACCTGAATATAGTCCTGGAAACTTTCGAGCAAGTTACTGTTGCCGCTGACATTAAGCTGGATGTCCCAAAAGTCCTCGATGCGGCTTGATTCATAGTCCACGTTGATACATGAAATATAAGTCTTGATCTTACCGCTGAACATCTCCGGGAGGACATTTTCAGCCTTTGTGCCCTTCATTTTCTCCTCCATTCGCTCCATCAATTTTCTTGACAATTCTTGAACGTCCTGCTGCTCGAAAATATGACGAGTCTCCCAACCAAATGACTTTGTCAATTCATTGGTACCAACAGCCTGGTCGGAAGTTTGAAGTTGATAGAATAATCGTTGAAGGGTGTAAGCAGAGTTGTGCATACTCTCATCATTCTCGGTGGGAATCTCATACACGGCCTGCTTCGAATTAATAATGTGGCTCGTCACACAACGCTTCAAAAAGGGTCATACCTTGCGAAAAGCGTTGGTGAAATACAGCGACTGGAGCAGACTGTTAAGGTAGCATGTAGCGCCTTGGTTCTTGAGACCCACGTAACCAGTCTCCTTCTTGGAATCGTAATTGATGAAGTTGTGCCACAAAACACCAGTCTCATCCTCGACGATACGCACATAGGCTGTTATGTTGGCAACGTCATCTTCGCAGAGGGTCGTGTACCGTGCTGCCATGGCACATTGAACATTCTCCTGTGCTCTACAAAGCGCGTGAAACCCCAGTCGCCTTCCTCTTTTGTGAATCTGTGATGCGCTGCGTGATGAGCGTGTAGGCTAGGATCGTTGGGATTCCACAGGACCAGGGAAAATTGTACACAGCAGCTCCAGTTTTCGGGAATAGCATCTGCCTCGAACCCGTGCTCTAGATATATAGAACACTGGTCTGTGTTGTTGCCGTGTGGAAAGAGGAGAATTCGCCTTGGATATAGTCAGAATCATGTTTCACGGTCTGCTTCTTTACCAATTGGCTTCATTCAACATGCTCAGGATCAAGTTTTGTGACGCACCATGGATAGCCACCAGCCTGGAAAACGGGACCATGCTCCCTCTTTCCCAAATTTCTCCAGTTTTCAACGGTCCAGGTATTGTGGGCATCGTCAAGGATTTTGGGTTCGTCCGATAAGGGTGGCAAAGCCACCTCTCTCATAGCCTCATCTAGTACTTGCGTGTCAGCTTGATTGTCTTGCCTTTGAAGATGCAATGCGAGGGTCGACCGGTGGGGGGGTGAAGCATACAATCGTTAGCTAGAGGAAGGTCCTGGAGTTGCTGATCCGAATCGCCTTGCTCGGGGCCGTCAGGGCCGTCGGGGTTGATGATTGCTACGGAATCTTTCTCGGGAGCATTGGCGACACCGATATAGTCGTCCGTGTCCACCACCATCTCACTGGGGAGTCGACATTGTAGCTCTGATTTTCAACCAATTTGTCAGTCTTCGATTTGCTGCGGTAGGGCAGATAGCGGGTGCCACAGAACATGATGGGCTAAAGATTTTCGAGCAAAGAAGAGACAAGGAATGATGAGCGTGCGCCGAGTCTGTGCCAAAGGCGTTCTGGTTGCAACCTCACAAGATAGATATATCTTGGTGGCGTGCCGGCGTTGATGGGTAGACGTTGTCTGAAGAACCGTCTTATGAGCACCACGGGAATCGAGTCGGGCAACTGCGCCGCACGGTAACTGTCCAAGTACCTAGCAATGCAATGACTGTGCCGTTTCCACTTGAACACGCAAGCACGCAGGAGAGAGGATGCTATCACGGCAAGTCATGTTTGAAGACAATTGCCCAGCGCAGACAAGCCGAGGCGT
Organism: Epichloe gansuensis; assembly: GCA_023658505.1. Classification (NCBI taxonomy): domain Eukaryota; kingdom Fungi; phylum Ascomycota; class Sordariomycetes; order Hypocreales; family Clavicipitaceae; genus Epichloe; species Epichloe gansuensis. The sequence continues at coordinate 1,370,902 of CP098283.1, forward strand.
GACTACACAAAAGCATGTAACTGAGGCAATCGGCGCCGGCAAATCCAACGAGGGCTTTAGGGAAGGTGCAGCGCAAAATGGAGGGCCTTTTTTTTTTTTTTGGTCTCGTGAATCTCTCTTACCATCTTGACGGCGGCCGGCAGGGTGTGAAGCTCTACAGCGCCCGAGTTTCCTGTTCAAGAATTCGCACAGCCAAAGGCTAGGGCTGGCAGACACGGGACCGGTCTGAACAAAGGAGAACGTCGACGCCGGATGCACAAGTCGTGGCGGGATCGCGGATTGTCAGAAAGGCCCTAGTGTCTTGCAGTCGGAAGTCGGAGGTGGTGGTTTCAAGGTCTACCGCAGAGTCGACGAGGCCCAGCACAGCCTTTCCGAATACGCGGCAGCCGATTCGGTGGAAGAATTAAGAATTGCGGCGGGGAAGGTACGGACGGGCGTGCCTGCGCAAGCGATGAATGTGAGCAATGACACGTTTCGAGGTTGAGTCTTTGATGGTATTGGGGAACGGGAGGGTTGAAGGACTACGACGGAGGCGGCGAATACGACGACGATGGATGGCGACGTCAGGCATATCACGCACTCGACAGCAGCAGCAGTTTTGCAGGACAAGCCAGGATGCGGATGCGTCTGGTACGTATGTATTATTATCCATCTGGCGCTGCTAGGAGCGCTGCTAATAGCCCAAGGCTAAGGCAGAGAGGTCTGTAACAATAGTGGGTGGGCGACGCAAGCGCAGAGTGGGAAAACCTCGGTGTCAGTGCGGGGTGTCGCAGCAGTACGGAGTATTACGGAGTAGGCGATTAATAAAACTACCAAGGTGAATTGTTCCCCTCACTGATTGATCAACAGCATCAACAAGAGCTGGTCGCATCGTGTGATCAATGAGCTGGGGTGGTAGTCGGCAAGGACAAAGTGGTCTGTTCCAAAACTTGACATCAATGCAAATCGCCTGCGGCGCGTACATAACCCCAGCCAGGATCGGGCACGTTCGTGGCTCTCACCTCAGGGCAGTTGGGCTTTTGTTTCACTTTAAGGTTATTATTACCAGACTGACTGCACCACTACATACATGTACATCCCATCCATCCACATGCATCCAGCATAAACATCGATCCGGGATCCCTCTCCCGTACTCTCCCGCCTCTAAACCCCCTTCGAACCTGCAATTCCCCTCTTGCTCCGTCTTTCTCATTCCCTCATATCTCATATCCATAAATTGATACTGGACATCTGTGTGTCGTTCATCGTTGCTTTCCCAGGCTTGCAAAACTCACCGTTCCCTTCAAGAGGAGCACACGACCCGATCTCGCTTCCAAGCTGTTCCCGACCACAGGCTGCGAGTACAACAATCAAGCATAGCCCAAGCGTCGCAAAGAAGATTTAAATAGTCATCGATTGCATGGAACCCATATCATGTTCTCCATCGCGCTGCGCAGTACCAGGAAACGATGCAGACTGAACACACATGATGCCCTGAGCACAGCTGCAAGAGCTGTTGTCTTTTGGCCAGGATGGGAGGCTTCACCAACCATGTGTCCGCGACATGGGCTACTACAGCAGTCGCGCAAAGCTAGCAATGGCACATGGCGTCCTGTGTCTGTCCTAGACGAGTACGTTTTGACTTACCTTCCAGCTCGATGCTCGATCCAGCAAGTCATACTGACGCGCATCGTCTCTGCGAGCAGATGGGTAGCAAGAGAAGCAAGGCCCATCAGCTTGCGACAGCTCATGGTCTTTGGACGCTCCTTGACAGAATCGCGACTCATCAGCTCGGCAAACTATGTTAGAACAGAGCTTCCAGCAAGGCAAGGCCGCGTCATCATGTTCTGTTTGCTCCCGACATTGTTGCCAAGGTTAACTGTTGTAACTATGTAGAATAGCCCATCGTCTCCGTGACATGCAGCAGCTGCCCTACGTCGTCGTCACCAACCCACACATCAACGAAGTCTATGACCTATACTACAATGCGTTTGATCAATTCCGGAAGATGAAAGAAATCAAGACACTGGAGGATAACGAGAAGCTCTGCGACATCATCAGTCATAACCTCAAGGGGCACCTGACTGTGATTCCCAAGCTGGCCATGGGCATCCTCGAATGCGGCGGCCTCATGGAGCCCCAAGACCTCGACAAATTCATGAACACTATACTTCGATCCGTATGTTGTCATTGCCACTTCCTAACCTCATTTACCCCCGGGAGAAAATAAATCTTTCCCCTTGTACCGCAAACGCTTACCATGGAAACCCAACAGCGCATCTCACGTCGTGTCATTGCCGAGCAACACCTCTCCCTCACAGAAACCTTCAACTCACCCTACTTCTCACCCGGCGCCAAACTCTCCGAGTCCGACTTCATCGGCGAAGTCTTCATCCGCTGCTCCGCCAAAGATGTCATCGAGCGATGCGCCAAAGCCGTCACAGCCCTCGCCCGGTCCACCAACGGCCCTGGCGTGCCCATTCCCGAAATCAACGTCGTAGGCCACCTCGACGCCAGCTTCCCTTACATCCTCAGCCACATAGAATACATTGTCGGTGAGCTCCTCCGAAACTCCGTCCAAGCGGTGATTGAGCGCCACCAGAAGCGAAACACGGCTTCGGCCCCTTCCCCGTCGAAGTGACCATATGCGAAGCCCAGGAACACGTCATATTCCGCATCTCAGACCGCGGCGGCGGCATCCCTCGCGCAGAACTCCCCTACCTATGGTCCTTCTCCAAGGGTCCCAACTCACAGCATCGACTCGAGAATTTAGGCCAAGTGCCTCGCATGGCGGCCACCATGCAAGAACTCCATATAGAAGACGAATTGGGCCGCGCCGACCTCAAAACCCCCGCGTACCAGAGCTCTGATTCCTCCCTTTCCTCCCTGTCAAGTAGACCCCGGTCTACGACTAGGCATGGGCCTCCCCTGAGTAGAGTATACGCCGAATACTGGGCGGGAATTTAAATCTGCACAGTCTAGAAGGCTACGGCGTAGATGCCTTTTGCAAATATCAAGATTGGGCAATAAGAACGAACAGCTTGTGACGAGAGCGAGCATGGATTCCGTCTAAGCTAGCTTGGATACACCATTCTTCTACTTTTGCATCCCACTTGATAAAAATTGGGCATCGTTGGGAGAGGAGGGGGCGGGGCGGTGATTTTGACGAAATCATTTACACTTGTCTTTTAGTTCAGCATTGCTCCGGGAAATCGGAAACGGATAGTGAGTCATGGGTTAGCGTACTGGGGATATCAGATAAAGCGTGGGTGGTAGGCAGTCAGACCACATGGGGTGACTTGACCTTATTTTTATTTTCGAACCCTTGTGCTGTCAGTCTACTGCAGTCTCCTTCAAACTTGGGTTTTCTTCTTCCCTTTTTCAATGCCTTGTTTGCTTTTGTTAAGCGCGTTTATCTGAGATGAGGACCGACAGACAAGAGACGGAACAAACTACAGCAAACCAGACACAAGCATCTCAAATGCTCGTTGCACATGTACATCGCGTTATTTACAGCGGGGCCCGAATCATGGAAGCGTGACTGAAACTATATCCGCCAACTTAAATACCTAGCTGACTGCGAAACGGGGATCTGAGTATAAACCGAGCAAATGAAGATAAGGCTGCATACATGATGAATGGAAAAGAGCAAAAGAGGTTGCATTCCACGCCCTCACCCCTCATTCCTTGGTAGTAAGAGATTCATCAGGAGGCGATACTTTTCTTCCCTAACTACCCAGTCCATCAAGAGACCCAAGAGACATCGAGAATCAAGACTGTAACCCCTATGCTTCTGTTGATTGCTGTCTACTCGAGTCCGATGGGTAAACACACGCTAGAGTCCTCAGAAAAAACCCCAATGGTAGTAGCAGATTTCGTAAGCATTCATAAATGCCTGTTTCTTTCCCTCCTTGGTGGCACTGGTAGACCGTTCTTGTGAGATATGCCATGCTTTTTCCAACTCCAAGCTCCCAGGGCGGAGCACACGAGCGAAAGAAACAATGGCAAACCTGAACAACACTAACATCGCTTGCTTGTAAAGACATTCTGAGCTTAGCGGCGACCGTGGCTGCGAACGGCGCTGCCCTGCATCTGCTCGAGCTCGGTTTCCAACTGCTTGATCTGAGCGTGGGTCTGTTCGAGATCCTTGTTGAGGCGGTCGCGCTCGGCAATGAGCTTCTGCTCCCACTGTCGGAATCTCTGCTCCTCGATCTTGACTTGTTCGGTGAAACGCTTGCGCAGGGCCTCCTCTTCCTCCTTGAACTTGGGGTTGTCCAACTTGCGAGGACGGGCTTCGCCGAACTTGCGCGTCTCCATTTGCTGAGCGCGATAAGCCTCATAGTGCAGCTCCTCGGTGGTGTGAATAAGGTCCAGCATGTGGGTTCGGATGAGGATGGATCGCAGCTTCTTGAAGTCACAGTGGTCTTCGTTCTCCACCTCGGCAACACCCCAGGAGTATTGGCGGCCCTTGACGATGCGACCATCGCTGGCTTTGACATCCTTCTCGGAACCAATGACGGCGAAGGGCATGGCGGCCATAAGGCTTCGGGCATGCTGAGCGGCAGCTTCATCGTCCTCCTCGATCGGGGGCTGGTAGATTTTGATGTTCTGGGCCTCGATGACGGAGATGATCTGGACAAGTTAGCGTCAAACAACACATTGAAGGACCGAGGCAGCTGTCCCATCCGCGCGACTTACTCTTTGCTTGAACTTGGCCAAATCAGCAGGGCTCAAGGTATCAGCCTTGGCAATGACGGGGATCAAGTTGACACGAGAGCAGAGTCTCTTCATAACTTCGATGTCGAGAGGCTTCAAGGTGTGGCCGGTAGGGCGGATGAAGTAGAGGCAGGCATGGACACGGAGGTCGATTTTGTCCTGACGGCGAGGCTGCTGCTCCTGAAGCATGTAGGATTCGTGCTGGTCGTCAAGGAACTCGATGATGGGCATCCAGGAGTCACGGTTGTTGACGTAGTCACCGAACCCAGGGGTGTCAATGACGGTCAAGCGGACTAGAACGGATCGATTAGTTGTGCCAGGGTAGGAGTAGAGTGCAAGACGACTGGATGCTGCTGATGCTTACCCTTGAAGAACTTCTCCTCGAGCTCAGCCTTGGTGATCTCAATCTCGACAGTCTTGTCGACCTGCTTCTGGTGTCGACGCTTGTGGTCGGCGTAGTTCTTAATGGTAGTGGAGAACAGGGTGTTGATAAAGGTGGTCTTTCCAAGGCCAGATTCGCCAGCAACCTGAAGCGATTCAGGTCAGTCTTTAACTCTTCACATGAATAATAACAAGTTCAGTGTTTTCACCGCCAAGATGAAAATATACCATGATAGTGAAGCTAGCACCCCTCTTGGCGACAATCTTGTGTCGCTGGTTGGGGAGATTGGCAATGCCAATCGGTGAGGCACTCTCCGCAGCCGGGGCCATCTTGGACAAAGAGATTTGTGAGTCGGAAAGGTATCTGGAAGCGAAGGCTCGGTGGTGATTCAACAGCACGCACTCAGGCAGAATGAGGCACCTCGGGAAGGGAGACAGACAAAAGCAGGTCAGGTTCAAACAAGACGCGAGGCGAATTGAAGGATGGATGGGGACAAGGTCGAAGATCAGGGCAGGTGGAGGCTGTAGCTTGTTGGGATGACAGCAATCAATGTACAATGTACTTCAGGGGCACCAGACCACAGGAAACAAAATGCTCCCTCGTTGGCTGGATGGAAGTACGGTCCGATTGGCTCTCATTGGCGGTGGCTCCCAGTCTGGCTAGGTCCCCTTTTCTTTCCCTTCCCCTTCTTCCTTCTGCTCCCCAACGGTCGGTGCGCAACGCTTGGCTCGATGGAGCCTAGTTGTTATTATTAACACACAAGATAAAAACGCATTGGCCTTATCGATAAGCTATTTCGTCGAAATTTTGACATTGGACAATTCTTGACGCATCTACACACATGATGGCTTTGAAGGTGGACGACAAACATGAAGACTGACTTCAAGGTAAGGCGTCACAAACGAGATGTGCTAAAAATCAATGGATATTTTTGAGCTCGACATTGCAAGAGTGATTTACTGACTTTGCGACAGTTCTCGAACTTGCTGGGCACCGTCTACTGCCAGGGCAATCTGCTCTTCAGCCCGGACGGAACCCATTTGTTCTCACCTGTAGGCAACCGAGTGACTGTTTTCGATCTTGTTGAGTGAGTCTTTTGGCCAGACGCAGAACCTAAATTAGACTCAGCTAAAGCCGGTGCGGCGCAGAAATAAATCCCATACCCTGCCGTTTGCTCATCGCAAGAATATTGCACGAATCGGACTTACACCCGCGGCAATCTTCTCCTCACCGTCGACGAGGACGGACATGCCATCTTGACGAATGTCCGTCGCCGAATTGCCATCTATCACTTCTCATTCCGCGCACAAGTCACGGCGCTGTCATTCTCCCCCTCCGGAAGACATTTTGTCGTGGGTTTGGGGCGCAAGATCGAGGTATGGCACGTACCGTCCACGCCTGATACCAATGCCGATGGAGGACTCGAGTTCGCGCCATTCGTAAGGCATCACAGACATACGGGCCATTTCGACACTGTGCGACACATCGAATGGTCAAGCGACTCGCGATTCTTCCTGACGGCGTGCAAGGACTTGACGGCCCGAATATGGAGCGTGGACCAAGAGGATGGCTTTACGCCAACGGTCCTGTCCGGCCACAAGCAGACGGTCATCGGCGCGTGGTTCTCCGAGGATCAAGAGACCATTTACACAGTCAGCAAAGACGGCGCCGTGTTTGACTGGCGCTACGTGAAGCCCATCAACCCCAAGGAAGACGAAGACATGCTGGACCCGGATGACGACTCAGATATGCGTTGGCGCATTGTTCAGAAACATTACTTTATGCAAGGAAGTGCTCACGTCAGATGTGCCGCCTTCCATCCCGGATCGAATCTTCTCGTGGCAGGCTTCTCGAACGGCATCTTCGGACTATACGAAATGCCAGACTTGAATAATATTCACAAGTTGAGCATTTCTCAAAACGACATCGACTTTGTCACTATAAACAAGAGCGGGAGTGGCTTGCATTTGGCGCCTCGAAACTCGGTCAGCTTTTGGTATGGGAGTGGCAGTCAGAGTCCTACATCTTGAAACAACAGGGTCACTTTGACTCAATGAACTCTCTCGTCTACTCTCCTGACGGACAACGAATCGTCACGACCGCAGACGATGGCAAGATCAAAGTTTGGGATATCGACTCGGGCTTCTGCATCGTCACATTTACCGAGCACACCAGTGGTGTTACGGCGTGCGAATTCGCCAAAAGAGGAAATGTGCTCTTTACATCTAGTCTGGACGGCTCGATCCGAGCATGGGACCTAATCAGATACAGAAACTTCCGCACATTCACCGCACCGACGCGGCTATCATTCTCCTGCATGGCCGTAGACCCTAGCGGCGAGGTCGTCGCGGCCGGTTCGCTAGACTCTTTCGATGTCCATATCTGGTCTGTTCAGACCGGCCAACTCCTAGACCAACTCTCTGGTCACGAAGGACCCGTATCAGCGTTGGCATTTTCACCGAACGGTGACTCTCTCATCAGTGGAAGCTGGGATCGCACAGCACGAATCTGGTCCATCTTCAATCGCACGCAGACGAGCGAGCCCCTCCAATTGCAGGCAGACGTATTGGACATTGCCGTCCGTCCAGACTCATTACAACTCGCCATCTCGACGCTCGATGGTCAATTGACATTCTGGTCCATTGCCGACGCCGAACAGGTCGCTGGCCTTGACGGACGCCGAGACGTTTCCGGGGACGAAAGTTCGGCGACCGACGAACGGCCGCCAACGTGTCAGGAACCAAGAGCTTCAATTCGATTCGATACAGCACCGATGGAAGCTGTCTCCTCGCAGGCGGCAACAGCAAGTACATCTGTCTGTACTCCGTGACGACGATGGTCCTGCTGAAAAAGTTCACCGTCAGCGTGAATCTCTCGCTCTCGGGAACACAAGAGTTCCTCAACAGCAACCGACTCACCGAGGCCGGGCCGGCAGACGAGTTGGACGACCAAGGCGAGGCATCCGACCGCGAAGACCGCATCGATTCAAGCCTGCCAGGCTCCAAACGAGGCGGCGACCCATCAGCACGCAAGAAGCTACCCGCCGTCCGCGTCAACGGCATCGCCTTCTCGCCCACGGGAACCGCCTTTTGCGCCGCATCAACCGAAGGTCTCCTCATCTACAGTCTCGACACGACCATTCAGTTCGACCCGTTTGATCTAAACATGGAAATCACGCCAGCTTCAACGCTGAACGTGTTGGAATCCGAACGCGACTACATCAAAGCGCTGGTCATGGCGTTCCGCTTGAACGAAGCCGGCCTGATCAAGCGCGTGTTCCAAGCCATTCCCGCGCCCGATATATCTCTCACAGTAGGAGACCTGCCCATAGTCTACGTATCAAGGCTGCTTCGATTCGTGGCCGCCCAGACGGAGGAATCGCCACACATTGAGTTCTGCCTGCTTTGGATCAAGGCCCTGGTTGACAAGCACGGCGCGTGGCTGACGGCCAACAGGAGCAAAGTGGATGTGGAACTGAGAATTGTATCACGCGCCATGGCCAAGATGAGAGACGAGATAAGACGGCTTGCAGATGAGAATGTGTACATGGTAGACTATCTGCTAGGGCAGGCGGGCAAGGAGTCAGATAAGGGGATGAAAGTGGCGGTAGCGAAAACCAAGGGTGATGATGCGATGATCAATATGGGCGTGAATGGGGGAACGGAAGAGTCGTCTGAGTCGGATGACGAATGGATTGGATTGGAGTAGACGTAACGTATGTATGTACTATATATATATGTCGGAATTTTCGATATCATCACAATCAATGTTCACTTTCTGCCGACCACCTAGCACCCTCGCAGTAAATAGTGCGTATCAAGACCAATGGATGAAAGACGAAATAATAACAATGCACAAAACTGCTTCGTTCCCAAGTGTGATTCATTTCCAGCCAAACCACCCATTCAAAAAAAAAAAGTCCCTGAAAACTTTCACATCATCATTGTTAGCCGCGAGCAACCTCGGGACCCACCGAAAGCTCAACACCAAATTGACCAAACCAAACCACGCTCATGATCCCCTCAACAAAAGAGAATGAAAGCCTGAACGAAGTTTTGGCTGATCGAGGACTCTTTTTCTGTCTCAAAGGAACAGATGGAGAGAATTGCCGGCATATTGAGATGGTAGCTTGTCAACTGCTCCATCAGACCGACTTGCTCCGGATCCAACAATCATGAGACTCTGATGTGATTGTGGCTGCGTTCTCTTTCCTCACATCCATCCCATCTGCCCTTGTTCAGAGTCGTCCAGACATGATTATCCATGAAAAGCTGCTCCTTGACACAAAGGGCAGCTGTCGGGTTTTCAAAACTTTGTAACGTCTTCCCACGCGCCCCTGACCCTCCCACCACTCGTCCTTGGAGGGATCATGGCCGCGCGTCAAGGCATAGGCGACTGATTTCATGGTAAATTGCTCTGTTAGACAAGCAGCTGTGCCGTTGGCTGTATAGAATATTCTCTAGTCTTTATAATCTACAGTCGCACGTGGTGAGTGGTTTTGAGCTAGGTACGCTAACGTGGAGGAGGTAGGACCTTACACTCTTCTAATTTCTTATATTTAATTGTGAAGCCAAATAAGTCTAATTAACCTTCTTAATCCAACTACTCTCTATACTTGATCTTAATTCACATACAGTTTATATATCCCTCGACTATAGAGTAGGTCTTACGTTATTAATTTATTAATATCCCTAGCTAATAGACTATAGGATAGCAAAGAGTAATCTGAAGCTAAAGACCTCAACTACTAGGTCAAAGAACCTGAGGATCTCCCAAAAAGCGAGAAAAATCCTAATAAAAGAAATTAGGCAGTCGTTACTATTAACTTACTACTAGTACTTTTCGAGGCAGCGCTTCTGCTCGTTCTGTTTGTAAGGACCCCATCGTTTGCCGGGCGAGATGACCAGCTCGCTCAACTTCATCAACCACATGTCCTCTCCAGATGACTGGGTCATGGCTAACAATGTCCACCTCTGCAATGTCAGTCTTGACTAAGCACAACTTAATCCGGCGCATCACTAAACTTCAAGGAGATGCGTTGGCCGTGCTGGACGATGTTCATAAACGGCCACAATCGAGTTTGCAAAGCGGACACACAACTAAAAACACCAAGTCGGAAAGTCTTTAACATGCATATAGGAACAACCTGCTTTATTTAGCACCGGACCGGATGTAGCCAGTGCCAGTACCAAAGGTCTGCGTGCTTCCACTGGAGGCAACTAAAGGGGTTGGATTCATGTATATTGATCATGTTTAAGATGATGATGCATGTTTTGAGTTGCGACCCTTTCCTCCCCCCTCCTTTCAATTCTCTGGGGAATTCCTCCCTTTACATCTTGGACCTTTCCCCTCGGTTTCCGACGTCTTTCCTCGAATTTCCGAACTCTCCAATATCTCTCCAGACCTCTCTGTTATCCGACATCAATACTCTCTTATGGATCTCGGGTGTCGGCCAATGCATCTGCTCGGCCACTGCGTGCTTCCCTTGCCCGTTAAACGCAAGCGCCTTTATCTCGACAGTCTTCAACGCGCTAGTGGTAAGTTGACCTTTCTTCCTGCTCGACGGACCATCACAGAGAGACTACTCGGAAGGCTCGAGTGTCCCTTGCCGAGTGGCTCTCCTGAGGCAAACGCAAGCAAGGCGGCTGACAGCTTGCCTGCCTTGGATGTTGCGCTTTCCCAACTTTGTGACAATCTCGCCTAGTGCCGTTGCCTACCCTTTTGGTCAGCTACATTCATTCTTTCCTTCATGAACCTCGCGTAACACTTTACGAGGAGGAAATAATAAGCGAGCACGTGCTTTCGAATGGTATAAGTTCGCGTCCTTCTCATATTCGATTTTGCCTTCTTTTCTTTTCTTTCCTCTCCATCTTTTCATCGCACTTCCGAATTAACCGGACCGCCGCTCATCACTGACGCTCAAGAGGTCAGGTTGGGTGTGAGATTGTGGTTACTGGAAAGTGGTTTTCCTGGCATGAAGTCATGGTAAAGTGGAAAATGTAACAGCTATTGCAAAGAAGATGAGGGATGCTTTGGAACAGAAAACTCGATGCTGATAGGGAGGAAGAAAGGGGCATCTTATACTCGGTAGTAGGGATTAGCCAGCGTGCCAATGCATATGAGCCCTCATCAAGCTTTTATTTAAGCTCGTACGCCACAGAGTGGAGGGATTGCGTGTACATAGAAATAGCCTCCACTGCTTTACGCGCCTCGGGATACATTGTACATGTAGATGAGTCACGCTCCCACTTATTAGTCTCGTAGTTGTAGTCATAGCTTTGTGGATTGCTTAGAGTTTTGCTTTATGTCGAGACAAATGTTGCGCGTCAGTGTCTCGTCAAATTGCTAACAAAACTTTTACTGCGGGTATATTTGAGTCATGATGAATCCTTAGCCCTCTCCTGGGGATGACGAACTTGCTCGTCATGACTGCAAGACTTGGGTTGGTCGGCTTTTGGCGAGTGGCGAAAATGTGAGCTAATCATTGAAAGTTTCTTGCTTGAATATATTACTATATAGGCAAAGTTATTGCAAAGTTTTCGACTTGCGCTAGTGGCATTCAATCATTTATCTATAAACCTTGATTCTATCTCGCCATGTCTCGCCAAAGTTTATTTTACTCAAGTTTTGTCACACTAGTACACGGCCAGCAGACCAAAGAATATTCTGTCCATTTATGATTAATCCACATTCTGTCACGAGATATTCCATGTCCGGAGTAATCCATAATACGTGAAGTAGTTTTCATTACGTCGCGAATTATGCAGTTTAAACTCGAGGCGTTGCCGTCTTCAGCAGAGAGTACGGGATGGTAGGCAGGATCAAGTTGCAGGATAGTGCAGCTGGCTTATAGGAAAGAATGAATCGACGAGCGTCCCGAATCAAGTCTCGAAGCTCCTCTGAATTCATTCTACTCTGATAGTGTTTTAGCTTGCGACATGGATTTTGAAAAAAAACCCCCAATTCTGGGCTCACTGTACTATTTTCGAGGGTCTGTATTGCTATTACGCCCTCTGACATTCTACGTAGCAGGCTCTGAGACTCTAGCCAATATAGAAACTTCAGCTTAATGAATTTATAGACAGTGTTGGTCGCGCATGTACTCTTGCTGTTCCTTCCATCATCAGACTCCGTAATGGTCGACTCGTCGAGATGGTCAACCCAGGAGACACAGGAATAGCTAACGGAGGCCAGCGGATCGGGGTTAGGGTGCTGAAACTTGTTCGATAAATAGTATATGGCGTCGGGCCACCTCGGGCCTCGAGAGCTCTTTGGCAAATCAAAGACACCCACGAAAAGGTGCCTTGTGCGTTGGAAGTTGAGTGATTTCGAACAGCGGTGCATGTATTTTCGTCACAATTTTTGGTTTTGGAGAGTTGATGCAGTTGCCGTTGAATATATACCTCAACAGCCTGAGATATTAACTCTTGGTTAAGCTCAAGCCGCAGGCCGTTCGAGAAGACTTTCGATTCGGCTATCTCAGGTCCGTCAACTGAATTGGGTGAGGTTGTGTACATATTCTGAGGCAACCTCCGTTGGAATGTTTGAGAAGGATGACCAAGACTTTGAATATATTGCTCTTTTCTTATCGCTTGACTGGGAGTCATTACTGACAGGGACGTCGGATTCTTAGGGGTTTTAGAAGAGGAAAAAAACAATCCGTTGGGACGTTACCATCTTTGTCATTTCCAAGGCAAGCATTGCTTTCATCACAGGGCCTCGAGAGCCGTATAAAATCACAAGATTGGCTCTCGTTCCATTCGACCTGTCATCCAAATGTCCGGTGGAAGTTACTAGTTACTTCATCGTGTCGCACCCCGAACAGGGATGAACCTCAAGCAATACATGGGCTTGAGTTTTCCGGCCAGGCAGTCCAGGATGAGCTTCCGGAAACGACATCTCTCGATAAAAGGCTTCGTATACTCGGAAAAACTACATATCAATCCTCTACTCCGTAGTGCAACCCACTTCTTGGTATGAGAACTAACTAAATCTGCCCCAGGATGCAATCAACTCGTGCATTTTCGCCCATATTGCTGCAGGCAAACTTCCAGTGATCCAATACCCGCCAGACGGTGTTCCAAAGACGAGAAAATTTTTCTGGAAAAGATGTTCTCACCACCGAGCTCCTGCATATGGAAATACGCCACCTGGCCTGCTGCGCCATTCTCTTCACCGGAAATGTGTCCCTCGCGCCCTTTCGACAGATCAGTTGCTCGACGATGAAGAACTGCCGGTCCGAAATCTACCTTTTTATAGAATTGTGCCTTGGTCATGTCGGAGATGATGATGACCAAAGATCGAGCGTCTCCGAAGAACGCCGGGAGTCCATTTTCCGCCATGGACAGTCGTTCCAGTCGGTTTAGAGCGTGGATCTGGCCCTCTGACGTCTGTAGCTTCAGGCTGCGCCTGAGCGCTTTCGCCGTATCAATCACGCCGCTCCGGCTTCGCGGACTTCTCATGACTTTTGCGGGCACAATCGTGGAAACAATTGGCGCCGCATTGGTGACATACACGCCATTGGCCTCCGAAAAGACGGAGGGCATGCGGCCCCGAATGTCGATGGGACTCAGGATGACGGCGCTCCGGCTGGATGATGCTGGAAGTTGATGTGCTGTGAGATTGGCGATGAATGCGGCCACGACATCGCTGCTGCTGACATGCTGTATCGAATCGTCTCGACCGGGCATCTCATCCGCCAGCGACGAGTTGACGCCATCTTTCATCGCATGCACAACCTTGCCTGGGAGGTATACGAGTTGCTTCTCCATCCTGGGCCACCAGAGGATATCCAGGAGATAGAACAGCCCCCATACAAGTATCTTCCATCCAGTCATGTGCCTGGACTCGTTCACATGTCTCTCCTGAAAGTTGGGATCCAAGCCCGCCGATTCCATGGGGTCTTCAGCACCCCAGTCAACATGGGCGGCACATCCCCAGCACGACCGGCCAGCACAAGACTCCACGCTTCCATCAAATAACCCAGACTCACCCTGTCCAGTGAAACATGTGGCCATGTAAGCGAGACCAGCGTTGCATCCGTGAAAGAGACGACGTGGAGGCTGAGCTGCGGACGATCCGATGTGACGTAGTCTTCAAAGGTCTGCGGCGCGTTCGGGCCAACGCCTAGCTCCCGAAAGATGCGCGGGTTTGGCTGGATTGAAGCCGATTCGGTCACTTCTGGAAGCTCTGATGCGAGAGAGTGCTCGCGAATGCTGATCTGGAGATGCAGGTGCGAGAATGTTATTGCTGGCCGCGCCGGCGTGATGTTCGAAGGGACATGAATCTGTAGTTTCCCGCGGTCCTGTAATTCGACACACAAAAGGTTAGCCAGGCCCTCTCTCTCTCTCTCTCTCTCTCTCTCTCTCTCGTCGGCTCTAGGAGATACTTGTGAATAGCATGCATTTAGACGAAGGCGGCCGCGGAGCTTCCTCCAACCGTCGCGGGCTAGAAGATCAACAAGACTAGACTGCAGCTTGGCGACATCCAACACATCGTTGAAGCGACAAGTCGAGCACATGATTGCATTTCGCAACATGGGGCTATCGTCGAAGAAGAATACCGGCAGGCATTCATCTCCAGGCGCCAGTCGCTGCACTGCTGGCTGAGCTTTGCGTCCCGTAACTAGGCTGGTCAACGCATCCATGGTGTCGCATGTTTACACAGGTGTTTTTTTTTTTTTTTTTTTTGTCTTTTCTTCTTCCCTCTTGGCTGACTATTGCAGCCCTGATGTCGAGATTATCCCAGCTAATAAACGTATTCAGGGTTATTTGTCGGAAAACAAGAGCATGATTATGCACAGTACCCCCGTACTGGATATTGAGATATCGCCTAGACTTCCCAGGCTCACTCAGCTTTATTAGCCTCCGGCCCTTGACCATTATGGAAGACCCTACTACTTACTACAGGTGGCTATGCAAGTAAGCTTACAGTGTTTCATAAATCTGCTGTATTATTACCGAGTACGTTGTGGCTACCCGAGACCTGCACTCCTCCACCACTCCACCACTGCATACGCCCCCTCCATTGTTATTTTTCCCTCTTCGCTTTCGAAGAAGAACCACCTGGTAATATTTGGTACGTAAATTGTGGAGAGCATCAAGATAGCAGGACTACGGAGTACATGTATGATCATCCCAGGGGGCCTTCTTCGTCATTTTCCTTCTATGTTTTCATGATAATCAAGTCGCTATACTAATTAAGGTATTATTTTATGAAGTACTTACCAAATAGTTGCTAGGTATATGTACTTTTATTCCATCAACGATCCCAATCTTTTCAAGATGCATCTGAGCGTCTTTCCCACCGGATCGTGGAAGGTTGCATGGGTCGAGAAAAGAGGGAGGTATAGTCCGTCGCAGGCACTGTAGACTTGCCATCCATTGTGGTAAACTTCATGTTGCGCACCAGTGTGGATATAATTGTGCACAAGTTTACATACGCAAACTTCTCGCCGATGCAGCGATGTCGACCGGCACCAAAGGGCAGATATGGACTCTTTGTTCCCTTCGAAACGGCTCCATATCCATAATCAACCATGTCCCCCTTCTCTTCGGCTGAGATGTCTTCCCATCGATGCGGATCCCAGACATGCGCGTTAGTGAAGTGCTCTTCACTCAAATGTGACATGATTGGCGACGATACAAGGACCTTGTCTGACCCGATAACGTAGTCGCTGTTGGGCACTGGTATCGGTCGCATAACCTTTCGCATAAGGGAGTGGATTGAGGAGTGAACTCGTAGAGTCTCTTTGATAACATTCTGTAGGAGCGGCAACTTGTCGATATCTGAGTACTGCAGGGGCTCCGAGCCAGTATAACCCAGATTTCGGACCTGTTCCTGATACAGCTCTTCGACGATGTCGGGTCGGGATGCGAGACGGAGCATAATCCAGGAGCTTGATGACGATGAAGAGTGCTGGCCCGCCATCAGCAGCGTGATCATCATGTGCGCAATCTCCTTATCCGGGAGAGGCGTTCCATTCTTGTAGACACAAGTCATCAAATGCCAAATCATATCTGTATCTTCTTCGGTGGGCGTCTTCCCAGACGCTCGGCGCTCGTTGATAATATCGATGTAAATCAATCTCATCTTTGCATGGGCGATGTCTCGGCGTCTATTTTGCGGCAAAGGCGCCCATGGCATGAGGAAGTTAATAGGACGGAAGCCAAGGTCGAGATCGTGATATAGTTCTGCAAATTCAGCCGATAGCTTGTTTCGGACTTCTTTGCCCTGCAGCGTTCTGCTCGCTGTAAAGATGGTGATTTCAGCCATGGCAGCAGGAATGTCAACTACACCAGATTGGCCTTTGAATGCAGGGGCCACTTTCAGGTAATCAACAACCTCCTTCTCGATGAGAGGTACATAGGAGCACAAAGCATTATGCGTCAGGCCGAATTTGACGAATTTCTTCTGCTCCATTAATTTTGCGTTTGGGCAGTCGTAGATAATATCGCTTCCGAAGACAGGAGTTGTAAGTGGAGCGTAGATCTCCTCGGCGTTGACGTCTTGAAGTTTGCCATTGAGGATGAAGTCGTTTCCTTCAAGGCCCAGGTAGACCGTCATTTTTCGGCCGAAAAGGATAAAAGTGAAGATGTCGCCATGCTGTCAGAAAGCAGACGGAAGAACACAGTTAGCAGTGGCAATATTTGCGAAATTTGGTACCTCTTGCAAGAACAAAACGGAGGATGAATAGCTGAATGGCTGATTGATTGATTGATTCTTTCATACCCTTTTCTGGCATTGCGAGTAAAAGGCAAATGGATCCAGACCGTAGGACACGGCATTGCCGATGAACGGTATCCAGTGAAACACCAAAGGCGGCTCCGATTTACTTCGAGGGAGCTGCTGGCGGATGAGGTTGATGACAATCAAGAAGACCACGAGAACGAGCAAACAGCTTCCAAGAAAAAGTACTGGCGAGGCACGTAATGTTTGTTTTGACTGCTCAACCAACGGATGGAACTCCATGGTGAGAGAATGAACGGGCTTTGCCAGAGAGTCCATGGTTTTTTTTTTTTTTTGCTGTTGTCCTGCAGCTCGGGAGAACACACAACCACCCAGAGAGCCACATGCATGCTGCTCTGCACATCTATATATACGTAGGATTCAATCAGTGTTTTTCACAAGAAAGGGTCGTTTACAGGCTTTAGACACGTGCTAGCAATTGCGATCAACTTGGCAGCCTGCCTTTTTGTGAAGGCGGCCTCGTATTCGGGTCTGGCGACTTGCACTCGCACTCGGGCATTTAAAGAGAGTCACTAGCGTCGGCTCGTATTCGTATCGGCCCACTTAGGCGAGACTCATCAGGCACGGTCCAAAGGCGGGTTGGCTGACAGTTGGCTGACAGTTGGCTGCCAGTCGAAACGCTCTCATCAGCGCGACATCCGGGGCTTGGCAGTAGGAAAGATCCTTTGTACATATTAGGGTGTGATCCACGAGCCGGTGCAAACTTTGCACCGACTTTCCGCGGTACAAGTTATATGTGGATTTATATAGGGCGGCTACTTTGTACCGTCATGGCCCACTTTAGAGGCGTTTTTTCACCGCCTTTGCATAAGGGAGCCATCGCGACAGTAGCTCTTTCTCTCTATAGCTTTAATATTATAGTCCTATTATAATTTACTAGCAAATATTATATAATTTAAATACCTTTTATAACTATATCCTAAAGCACCTAATTATAGGCGTCCTCCCCCTGAATTTATTAGTCTAATAATAAAACCCTTTATTTACTTAAATTATTACTTAAAGCTTGCTATAAGTAATAGCTTAATAGCAATAAGGCTAATATTATTTAAGATATCCTTAAAAGCTTTATTCCTATAATATTAAGGAAATTCCCGCTATATTAGTGGTCTTTAAATGCTATTAAGAACTAATATAAGTGGCTAAAGGGCGTTTAGCGCGCTTTTGCGCTATAGAGAAGAGGTCTAGTATAATATATAATAAAGAGACTAGGTAGCTTTAAATAAGTAAGTAAACCGCTAAATATATTATTAAGACTTATGGAAGGTTTAGTAAATTTATTATAATAAAGCCTCTTATTATAAGTTAAGCTATTAAAAGAGAGGAGTGGGCAGAGATCTTCTTAGGAGATTATAAAGCTAGTAATATAGTTATTAAAGCTTAAGATATTAAAGGCTTTGCTACTACCATAAGGGAATAAGCAGAGATATTAGAAGAGAGCTCTAATAAGTCTAAAGATAATGAAATTAATTCTTAAAGAGGGATTACTAATATATAATGCCTTAATAATAAGGCTTACGGTATTATTAAGCTCCTTAATAATAAAGATCCCTTTAAAGTTAAGAATAATTAATAGCCTTAAAGTTAGCCTCTAAGCGATATTATAGAGCAAAGCACTAATAATATAGCTATTTCCTTAACGCTAAACCCGCAGCGCTTATAACTAAGCTCTGCTAGGGCTATGCCTAATAGAGCATAGCTAAATTTATTACTATAAAGTTTATAGAAGCATAGGGCTATAGCATAGGCAAAAGAGCTCTTAGATATGGTATTTAACATCCTTAGGCCTTAAATGCAGGGCTTAAAGAGGCATATTATTACTTAAAGAGCTATAGGGGCTAATAACATTAAGAAAGCAGTTAAGGACTGTTAATTATATAGTAAAGACTTTAGAATAAGTATAATTATTAGGGTTATATTATAGTTAAAGCAAGATTAACTAAATCCTCTAATTTAGAACTTATTATTATTAAAGGAGGCAAAGCAAGCATAGATTAAGTTAAATTTTGGTGTTAATACTATCTAGTATATACGTAAAAGTAAGGCTTTTAAGAAGGTGTCAGGAGCAGAACAGCGACGGCATCCATGAGGGTGGCGACGGCATCCATGAGGGTGGCGACGGCATCCATGAGGGTGGAACCCAGCGGGGCACGGAGCTAAGGGCTAGCTGCGGGCTAGTCACGTGAGCTACGGGCTATTTAAAGGGCTTTCCCACAAATAAAGGGAAAGGGCTAGAGATTAAACCTTTTAAGCACCTACCCTAGCTAGCAGATTAATAGCTATAATACTTTAATCTAACCTTTACTCTGTTATTCACTCCTAAGCTAAAAGCCTTAATAAATTAATCTCTCTTCCCTTTAGGGTAATAGACTATTAGTTAGATTAAGATATCTAGAATTTATCGCATAGCGACCTAATTAGGTAGTAGCTATAACCACGCTATAGACAAGCAAGAGAATGTTATATTACTAAACCTAACTAGAGTAGTCCACTAGTCCCTATTAGATAACTAGTAAAGCGAAATACTTATTAATAATAAGGAGGTAATACTAAATTAGCGCCTTAAAGAAGTAGTAACCTAGATATGTATTATAGAAAAGAGATAAAAACTTGCTTACTTATAGCAAAACCTATAGATAATAGAAGAAGCTATGTCCTTAGGTAACTTAGATATAGGACCTATAAATACCCCTCCTTTAGCACCTTAGGTAGCACCTATTATATAGCGATATAGCCTTATAAAGATATAATTAAAAGCACCTATATATAAAGGGAATACTTTTAAGAGTCTTTAGAATTTCCTAGCGGATTTAAACGTGGCTTTTACTATAGATTATAAAACCTTTATGGATAATATAACTAAGGTTACCTATGCTAGTAACTGCCTAGTAAATAATATAAAGTAATAATAGATATGTTATGTAGCTATAGATAGTTATGTAAACTACTAGGGTTATACCTAGGATAGATTTGTGAATTAGCTAAAGATAGGAACTATAGATAAGAATATATAGTGCTTAGAAGTAATAAGGATATTAATAGGTCTTAGATAAGAAAATCACTAATTATTCTAGACGTTTATAAAGATCTAGGGTAAGGCAGAGGCTAAGCTGCCTAAAGTAATTCCTAAATGCCTATAAATCTGTATATTTATTAATAGCCTTAATAATACTATAAAGAAGTAAGTACTTAGCTAAGAGTTCCCTAAGAGTTAGACTTACCTAGTAGGCTAAGGAAGAAAGGCAGAGGTTATAACTAAAGGAGGCTAATTAAGTAATTAAGGTAATAATAGTTAGAAAAGATAATAACGTTTTACTTTGCTAGAAAGGCTATAGTAATAAAGCAGTAATAGAAAGACAAATTCGCTGTTTATATGTTTTAAGTGTAGTAAGCTAGGATACACTTTACTAAGCTACACTAAACTAGATTGCTTTATTTATAAGAGAAGTAACTATATAATAGAGATATATAAGAGTAGCTATAACTAGGCTAGAGATAAAGACCTATTAGACTTAAATAAGACCCTATTAGCTTAGTGTAACCCTAGGAAGATGCTCTTATTAAATTATTACCTAAAGATCTAAGACTAAGAGTTAAGGTAAAGTTATAGTAAGAACATAAATAGGTAGCTATAAAGGCGCTATTTAACCCTAGTGTAACCTATTTAATTATTTACCTAAAGTTACTAATAGTAGTTAATTAGGCTAATGTAAAAAGGATAATATAACCCTTAAGAGTACTACCCTTACTAAAATTAAGCACTAAGGGATCTTATTATAAACCTTATTAATTAAGGATAGCATAGGCTACGTAAGAATATATTAAGTTAGCTGCTATGTAGCTAATACTAGTAAGGACCTATTATTAGGGTATAACTAGGTAGTTACATATAAACTAGTAATTATATCCTAGATAAATGGTTACTAGAGATACCCTATTATAAAAGAATGTCTTAGACTAGCAGTAAGGATGTAATAGGCACGTAAGGAGGCAAAACGCGCTTACATTAGATTTATCTTATAGGGGATAATAACCGAAATTATATAAAAGATAATAATATCTTAATAATAAATAAAGATAGGCCTTATAATAACCTAGTAACTATAGAGATAAGCGGAGCCTATAAGTTAACTATGTAAATACCCTAAGCCTATAAGGAGTTTAAGGATATCTTTTAAATAAACTTATAGGTATCCTCCCTATACTAGGTAGCTAAACTTATGCTATTAAATTAGAAAAGGGAAAACGCTCCTATAGGGACTAATATATAATTTAGTAGAAAAGGAGCTAGAAGTGCTCTATAAGTACTTAGTAAGCGTATAGCAAAAGGGATGGATTTAAAGATCTATTAGCCTAGCTAAAGCCCTGATATTATTTGTGCTAAAGAAAGGAGGAAAATTACGCCTCTACGTGGATTATAGAGCCCTTAATAGGATTACTATTAAAGATAAAGCGCTATTACCGCTGATTATAGAGATCTTAAACCGATTAAAGGGAGCAAAGGTCTATATAAAATTAGACCTTAAAGATATATACTACTAGCTACGTATCCGCAAGGGTAATAAGTAAAAAACAGCGTTTTAATATAGATATAGTTACTTTAAATATCTTATAATGCCTTTTAGACTAGTTAATGCACTTATAACCTTTTAAGAATATATTAATAATGCCTTAGAAGGCCTTATAAATACGATTTACGTTATGTATTTAGACAATATCCTAATCTATAGCAGCGATATAGCTACGTATAAGGGGTATGTAAAATAAGTCCTTTAGAAGCTCTAAGAAGCAAGCCTCTTTATTAACCTAGAAAAGTGTAAATTCTTATACAAGGAGGTTAAATTCCTAGGCTTTGTTATATCTAAAGAAGGAATCATAATAGAGCCTGCTAGAATTAAGATAATAGTAACTTAGCTAGTACCTTATAGCGTCTTTAATATCTAGTTATTCCTAGGCTTTATAGGATTTTATAGATAGTTTATTAAAGGCTATAGCAAAATAGTTATCCTATTAACTAATTAACTCTAAGGAGACTAACTAGTAAAGTTTAAGCTAGATCCTAATAAGTTAGCTATGTTTAAGGAGCTATAAAAACAATTCTAAGAGGCGCTAATTCTAGTATACTTTAATTCACTAGCCTTATTAAGGGTTAAGACAAATGCCTTAGGACATACACTTAGGGCTATCCTAGTGTAGTTAGTGCTAGGTTACTAGCACCTAGTAGCGTATATATTAAGAAAGTTAAATAAGATAGAGCTACGCTATATAACACTAGATATAGAGTTACTAGCTATTTAAAAGGCATTCCGAACTTAGAGGCATTACCTTATATACTTAATATATTTAGTTATAGTAGTTATAGATTACTTAAACTATAAGTACCTAGCTATAAAGCTAAAGTTAACTAGTAGGTAAGTTACTATGCTAGATAAACTCTATCTATTTAACTTTATAATTAAATATAGAGTAGGTAAGTTAAACCCTACTAACGCTCTATTAAGGAGGTTAGATTATATAAGTAAAGAGAGGAAGGCAGAGGTAGTATCCTTATAATTACTAACCTTTCTTACTAAATTTATAAATAATATACTATAAGAACACTATAATAGAACTACTAGTATTTAGTGCTCTAAGAAAACGCGGTGTGTTTAGTTTATAAATAATAGGCTATAAGGATACTATAATAAAACTATTAATATCTAGTGCTTTATAAAATCGCCCCCTGCCTATTAACTAGATAAGGATAGACTATATATAAGACTAAACCTACTAGCTAAGGAGTTACTCCCTAGTGGTAATGTGTTAGCTAGGGTCTCCTTAATTTTAAAGAAACCTAATAGTCTAGATACACTCTAAGGATATTATTATAGCATAAGGAGACTATATATAAGACTAAGCCTACTAGCTAAGGAGTAGCTACCTAGTAGTGGTATAATAGCTAGGGTTTTATTAATTTTAGAAAAGCCTAATAGTCTAGATATATTCTAAGGATATTATTATAGCGTAGGGGACTATATATAAGACTAAGCCTGCTAGCTAAGGAGTTACTACCTAGTAGTAGTATAATAGCTAGGGTCTTATTAATTTTAGAGAAGCCTATTAGACTAAACGCGCTTAATATAAGCGTTATAGTAAGGAATAGACTATATATAAGACTAAATTTACTAGCTAAGGAGTTATAACCTAGTAGATACGTTATAGCTAGGGTCTTAGTGGTATAGAGAACCTCTTCTAAGTTAAACTCTGCTATATTTATAGAAGACATAGAATTAAAACCCTTAATCTAAGTCTTACTTTTAGATATATAATAGAGAGATACCTTTATTATAAAGAAGAGAGCGCTACTATTAAGCGGTAACCTAGATATATTATAGACATAGTCTATTAGACTCTCTAAGCTATTAATGTTTAAAAATTAAGTTTTTATCCTATAGGAATAAGAAAAGAAATCCTACTACTAATTTATAATAACCTTACTACTAGGTATTAAGGAGTTACTAGAACTCTTTAATAAGTTACTAACTAATATTTTTAGCTAGGAATAAAAAGAGACATTAAGGTATATATACATACTTATATTAGCTATTAAGTTTTAAAACCGTAAATATATAAACCTTATAGCAAGCTAGCTATGCTACTAGTGCTAGATTACCCTTTTAAGAATTATTAATGGATTTTATTACTAGACTCCTACTAGTTAAGAATTAGTAAGGCAGAACACATAATGTAATCCTAGTGGTAGTTAATAGATTTATAAAATATAGTATTTATATCCCTATGTCTATGCGGTTAACTAGTAATAGATTAGTAACTGTTTTCCTAGAATATATTTTTAAAGATTATAAAGCCCTAGAAGGTATTATTATAGACTAAGGTTTAACATTTACTAGTAGATTTTAGAGAATATTCTACTACCTCTTAGCAATAAAGTAACGATTAAGCATTATATTTTATCTATAAATAGATAGTTAGATAGAACGCTTAAATTAAGTTTTAGAGCACTATTTAAGAGCATTTATATGCATAGAGTAGACTAATTAGGTTAATTATCTCCTAATAGTATAGTTTACTTATAACATAAGCGTGTATATAAGTTATAGTTATATACCTATAGAAGCGCTATAAGGGTATAACCTAAGGGGACTAGATTAAGCAGTTACGCTAATTCTAATAGTTAATAATTAAGCTAAAAATAGGGTTTTAGAATTAAAGCATAAGTATATAGAGATTAAGTAGCTATTAAGCTACTTATAGGCCTTATAGAAAAAGTATTATAATTAAAAGAGAGTGCTAATAAAGTTTAATATAGGTAACTATATCTTACTCTTAACTAAGAATATTAATCTATAATACCCTAGCTAAAAGCTAGCTATAAAGTACTTAGGACTATATAAGATTAAAAAGAAGTTAGCTATTATGGTTTAGCTTATTAATTAAAGTTACCTAAAGGAATGCGCTTATATAATGTTTTTAATATTATAAGCTTAGAACCTTTAGAGGAAATCTAAGTAACGCGGTTAAAATAACCTTGCTATAAGATAACGTTAAAGAGGATTAAGAGGAATTTAAAGTTAAACAAATTATTACCTATAAATATAATAGCAAACAGCGCAAATATTTAGTAAAATAGAAGAATTATAATAATTCTAAGAATTCTTAGGTGCTATGTAGAGACTTTATAACAAAAGGGGTTATTAAAGACTATAAGCGGTAACTAAGTAGCTAAATCTTAACTTCTTAGCTGCTTAATTAACTCTTAATTGCAATCTAAAATAATTATTAGATTACAGCGATTTAATTAGGGAATAATTCACTTAATAATAATTTAGACTACTAAATAAATCTTATATTTAAAGTAAAAACTTAGCATAGACTCATAGCTATCTAATAGCTAGACTTTAGAGATATATTTAGACTGATTTTTAGTATAATTTCTAACTTTATTAGCCTTAGACTTATTATTACTAAAGGCTTAAACTTATAATTCCTTAGGGAGTTCTAAAGGTCTAACACGCATAGGAAAAGTAGCTTAAGCAGTAGTAAACTAGTAGTAAGTTAGTAAAGAACAAGTAGTAAAGCTAATAGCACTAACTATAGGGCTATAAGTGGCTATAAATTAAAGATAATTAGTAATTTTAATCTAGGTTTCTAGATTAATAATATTAATTAGCTACAAGAAAGCAGCGTGTTTATTATACTCTATTTCTTAAGAAGCCTTAGCTATAAGACATGCGTAATAAGCTTGCCTATATTTATTAGTATTTTTAAGGCTAAAAGAGTATTATAAAGTTTCTTCTTAGCTTATATAAACTCTTAGTAGCGTATTAGTAATATTAAAGTAATAGAGTAAAGGGTACTTATATTGCTAATATAGTATAGTTTTAGAAGATTATAAAGTATATCCTAAAGCTATTTATATAGCTTTGTAATTTAAATAGAATACTAGTAAGGAGTTAGTAGCGATTAAGAGGTAATCCCTTAAGGCTTAACTTACCCTAATATAAGTTTTGTTATTTTAAGCGTAATAATAGCATTTTAGAGAATTGCTTGTAAAAAGCTAAACGTTAGTAGTAATAGCAGTAAGCTAGTAGCGAGTTTATACTAGAGGAGTGACTATATTTAGTTAGAGCAGGCTTTCCCTTAGTAATATACTAAGGCTATTTATCTTTATTATTATCCCTTAGAGCTAGCCAGGGAGCGCCTCGGGCAGCTCTAGGGAAGAAAAGAACCCACAGGAAGTTTGATGAAAAAGAGGAAAGAAGGAAGACCCTCCGGGGAGGAACCCTTCTTATACTCGTATAGGGAGGGGGGCTGAATTATAGATATTAATAAAGAAAGAAGAACATAAGACGAAAATCTAGTCTAATAACGCCCGGGAGACCTAGGCCTGGAAATGGCTAGGAATTAAACTAAACCCACACCCCTACTATAGAAGACAAATAACATTAGGTGCTCTAACTTCCCTAGACTAATAAGCTAGACCTAGGCTAGAGAAGGCTAAAAGTGAGGCTATAGAAGAGCTAGCTAAAAAGTGAAAGAGAAGTGAACCACTACTGCAAAACCAAATCTAACACGCTATAAGATAGTATAATAGGCCTAGAGTAGTACTAGAGCAGACCTAGGATAGAGCTAGGCAGGGCTTAGAACCTAGGATTTTCCTTTTTCTTTCTTTTCTTTTCTCCTTATTAGGATAAGGCTAGCGTAAGCTAGTAACAAACACCTACAATAGGCCACACACAACGCGACGCAGGCCTAGTGCAGGGTTAGCGTTAGCCTAAACATAGATATAAGGGGTTTTCTTCCTATTTAAGGGTTTTCCTTTTAACAAAGCAGCAGGAGTACTAGTACTAGCCCTACATAGAGCTAGCTAGCGTAAATAATATATATATCCCTTAGAGCTACGTTCTAAATAGCTAACTACTAGGCATAATATATGTATGGAATTTTTATTAAACTAGCTCTAAGTTAGTAATAAAAAAGCAATAAAGAAGTAGCGAACTTACGTAGTCTTTAATAATTATAAGGTTCTTCCCTTATAGGATGGCTTAATAGTAAGATCTTTAATAGTGGTAGTATAAGATATAATGGCTTAAGCTATAATAGTTAGTAGTTAATATTACATAATAGTAGCGTTATAGTAGCTATTATATTAGTAAGGGACTTATAAGTTAATAAGAGGCTTAAAGAAGAGAAAGAAAAGAGGGAAAAGAAGGAAGGAAATTACCCTTCTTATAGGAATTTAGGCGCCTTAGATTAATCTAAGCTACTCTAACTAGAATCTTCTATGTGTTATGACTAGTGTGTTCACAGAGATTACTATAATTTATAAGTTATTACTATAAGCTTACTGCGAATTTATTAGGCTACTACTATAAGCTTAAAGAAAAATAGAAGGAGTAGGGTAATCTATGCCCTATAGAGTTAAGCTAATTAAAAAATCGCGCTAACTAGTCTAGTTAGGAAGAATCTCTTAGGAAGAATAACCTATAAAGAGGAAGTTAAGAAGTAACTGTAACCTAGCTTCTATTAGTAAGTGGTTACTGTGAAAAAGGCTAATGCAGCCTAACGTTATTAATATTACTACGTTGCTTTATGAAAAATCACTACGGTAAGTAGCGATAAAGGAACTCTTATGCTATAACCTAACCCTAAGATAGTACCTTAATACAATTAAGGATAATTATAGTAAGAGGGGTATTATGTTAGGAGCAGAATAGCAATAGCATCTATAAGGGTGGCAATAGTATCTATAAGGGTAGAACCTAGCGGGGCACGGAGCTAAGGGCTAGCTATAGGCTAGTTACGTGAGAGCTACGGGCTATTTAAAGGGGCTTTCCTATAAACGAAGGGAAAGGGCTAGAGATTAAACCTTTTAAGCACTTACCCTAGCTAGCAGATCAATAGCTACGACACTTTAATCTAACCTTTACTCTGTTATTCACTCCCAAGCCAAAAGCCTTGACAGAAGGTCTATAGGCACGTGCACATTATCACCTTTTAACCCATAATATTATTATTATATTAGCTAGAATTTTATTATTAACGCTATTAAATTTATTAAATACATATCTTTTTATTAAAATTACTACTTTAATAATCTATCTAAAGCCACTATGCTATCCTTTTTAAACCTAATGGCCTATAAGGCCTATAATAAGCAAAGATGCCTATGTAGTAGCTAATTTAAGCGCTTTACGCTTGTCTCTAGGTAATAATTTTATCTCTTCCGCTTTAAAGTTATATAGCTCCTTCTTACCTAATTTAATAAAGTTAAAGAGGCTAGTAATAGTATAAATAATCTTAATCTATATAAGAAAGTTATATTTAGCAGCGCTATAGCAAATTATCTTCTACTTTCGCTTACATTGCCTAAAAACACGCTCTATAACTATTTATAATTATATATACTAGAAGTTAAAGAGCTCTTTCTTATTATTTAGGTGCTTATAAGTATCTTTCTAGTCTTATAAATAATATTAAACCCTTAAGAAAGGTGTAATTAGGCTATAATATATGCTAAATCCTGTGTTACTAAGATAAAATTAGCCTTTAGGGATTGCGAAAGACTTTACAAACACTATCTATAATAAGGTACTATTATTAATAGAACCTTTAGCGCCTGCTAGTATATAAAGAAATAATCCCTTAAAGCTTATAGCTACTAGCATATTTTATAAGATATTATTCTTCCTTAACTAGTATCTCTACTGCTAATTTAGCGGAATATAGGCCGGAATATATATGCTATTAATAGCGCTAATAGCACTATTAAATTAAAGGAACTTCTTATTTAGCTCTATAAATAGTAAGACTAACTCTAGCTTTAGCTAGCAAATAAAGATTATATATAAATGCCTTATTAGCTTAATAAACTTATAAAAATTTAAGATACTAATAATTAGGATAGTAAAAATTAATACCCTATATTCCTCTATAGCTTATTATATATATAAATCTATAAGAAGATAATTAGCTTTTGCTTAATTAATTAATATTACGAAGAGCTTACTAAGGCATTAATACAAAGCTAGTTATAGAGCTTAAAGAAGGTCTCCTTTAGCATCTAAAAGAGGTATGTAAATTGCTTATTTAATAATTATTAAAGAAGCTCTTTATAGTAATCTTATAATACTATTAGTAATATATAGGCACCTTTAAGGCTTAGGAGGGTATTAATAAGAGTGTTATAATTAATATGCTTATAGAGGCGCTAATATAGCCTATATAGGGCTCTTTATAGTAATCCTAGCCTTTAGTAACACTATAAAATTAATATCACAAGCTAAAGGTTATCCTTAGCGTCTTTATTTATAATAAATTAATTAATTATAAGGCTATTAACCCTAAGAAACGTTATTATAGCTTATACCTAGGTATAAACTTTATGCTAGCGTAAACTTTATAAGGGGACTATATAAAGTATATAGTTTATTCCTAAAAATTAGTAGAATTTGCTTTATTCTTAGTATCTAATCCTATTATAGGTATTTACATAGCCCTGGTTAAAAAGATATATTATAAATAGGGGAGGTAGTGTTTATATAATTTAGATAAAGTTCTATAATTTTCTATATAATCTAGGTGACGAAAATGGCTAGCGCGTCCGTTTACATGCATTTTGCACTCGCGCAAAGTTTGCACCGGCTCGTGGATCACAGCCTTAACAAGGAAATGAGGGTGCAGCCCGGTCCACAGCGCTCCGCTAAAGCAAAGTCTAAAGGCAAAACACGGGCTGCCGTACCAAAGAAACTAGTTTGCAATTTCTTGCGGCTGCGTAATATCACTTTTCTCCTCATTTATTTACCTGCGTGGTCCAGTCACATGGAGCCCATTACATTACAAGACATCAAGCCTTTCCCGTCCTGCGTTTCGCATTCGTGTCCACCACTTGCTTGCCGCCCGGCACACACTGAATTATCTACCTGGCCAACGCGGAAAGGTAGTCTGAAACACGTTGGTCGAGCGCCTTTGGCAGCGTTTGGCTGATATGTGCGAAGTCATCCAGCAGGCTGTCGATGAACTCTGCCGAGAGAATCTCCTCGTCGAAGCTCACGCGGAAGGCGACGCCACTGTCCAGCATGACACACTCCATCAACAGCGGATAAGGATTGAAGGCACCCATGGCCGCCGGATCAGCCCGTGGTCCACATAGGATGGCACCGGGAATACTCTATTTTCTCCAGGCATGCTTGGTGGCGTTCCGCCACCGCCAGGCATGGGCTGTATCACAAGCAGGTTGCGTATCAAGTCCCGGTCAACTCGGCAGGTTTCATAAATCGTCTTCATGCCCGCGTTCTCATGGGGAATCATGTCTATGGCTTCCGACTGCAAACGCGCAAGAAACTCGCGTACCGTTTCATTCGGCAAAATTCGAGCCAGAATTGGCACATGCGCGAATGTTGGCGCCGCCAGCTCCTCTATCCCAAGAACATCTGCATTCCGACCTGCGAGAAACGTCGAAAACACGACACTTTCTGAATTCGCGAGACGAGAGCTTCAGGGCCCAAGATCCACGTATAATGGTAGACAGGGTCAGATTCCCAAGAGGAGGTGTCTCGCTCTCGAAGGGCTGGAACCTCATTGTGCCCTTTGACGATTTTGGAAAATAGGTCGACTCTTGTATTGGCGGAAATGTGTTGGCATCCCTCCAGCCCGCAAGATATTTCGTCCAGAACTCGTGGCCTTCTGCCGCTTTGTTCTGTGAGACAAGCTTCATGTGATGCAGGTAGGCACCAAAGTCCGGAGGAGTCTGGCACACGGCCTGACCTTGGTATGCCGCATACAAATCGCCGAAAATACGTTGCAGAGTGATGCCATCAAAAAGAGAATGATGAATACTGATAATGAGCATGATTGCGCCGGTTTCCCCATTCTCTGGGCTCGGCTCTTCTTGGTACAATGTCCATCGGGCAAGTCTTTCCCCAAGACGCAGAGTCTGTCCAAAGTATTGCGACATGTAACTGTCGAAATCGGTTGCAGAACCCCAATCAAGTTTCTCGGCAACTATTACCTGTCTCATACAGCCATCTTGTTTTGCCCTAATAAATCTGGCTCGGAGTATAGGATGCAGGTCAACCATGTCCTCCCAGGCCTTCTTGAATCGCTCGAGATCCAAGGTCGGCCAAAGTCTACACAATTCGTGCGCAAACTGATGTGGCTGTCCTTGCAGGGACAGTTCCATCATCTCTTGTTGTAAAGGTGTGCATGGATAGATGGCTCTGATGGCTTCTTTGGCTACCCCGGCCTGCTCCGCGGCATCTTCGAGAATTGAGTCCGGCTCGCTAAAACTTGTTTCTTTTTTGAGGACGCGTTCAACTGTGCTGAAGACGATACGTCCTCGAGTGGCATTACCCTGGTTGCCATATTCTTCAGCTCCGGGTGTTGCATGATGTCCGCGACCTTCAGCGAAGCGCCTTGACGTCGATAAGCCCCCGCCAAGTGGATTGCTTTGAGAGAGTCGCCACCAAGCGCGAAGAAATTGTCTGTCGCTCTCAAGGCAGTCGCTGAAATGCCCAGCACTTGAGTCCATCGATTGGCTAACATTGTCTCAGCGTCGGACATGGGGATCTCGAGCATAGCTGTTTGATCGGGCGTGACAGTGCTTTTCGGAGCAGAGGCAAACAGTTTCGATAATTCATACCAACTGAAGTTGGCCCACTCCTGACGAAGTGCTTTTCGGTCTGTCTTCGCCGAAGAGTTCAAAGGTATGGCAGCTACGGGGATAAAGACTGCTGGCAGCATGTAGGATGGAAGAACCTTGGCTAGCTCTGGCTTGGCGTGCGATTTCAACCTTTCCAACAGCTGTTGCGCCTCAGAAGACAAGACCTTCTCGTCGCGAGCGATCCGTGGGTTCGTTGCCATGCTTACAAAAGCTGCTAGGACCGCGTCCTTTGAGTCGCGTGGCCAAATGACATCGACTACAACATCCTGTTTGCTATCCACAAACCGCTTCAGATGGAATTCTATTTCCATGAGCTCAATACGCTGTCCACGTATCTTTGCTTGGTTGTCTTTTCGACTGATGAAGACCAAAGAGCCATCTTCTGCACGGTAGCGCACCAAGTCCCCGTTTTATACATCCGACGTCCTCTGCCAGGGCCAAACCAGCGAACCCATTCTGGGTCGGTGATGAAGGCTGCTCCGGTCTTTTCAGGGTCGTTCATATAACCTCCTGCAAGGAGAGGCCCTTCAACAAGAAGCTCGCCTATGGCACCAACAGGCAATAGGTAGTCATGATTGTCCGGATGAACAATCCACGCCCTCGAGGCCAAGCCAAAGCCAATGTTGGATTCGCTGTCTCGCAAGCCCACATTGGGGCGCATGAAACACCACACAGTGCACTCAGCGGGCCCGTAGATATTGTGCAGTGTGACTTTGTCTGCCCAATTGGTAATGGTTTGTTTTGCCATCGGCTCGCCTCCCACGGTGAGTACCTTGAGCGAGGCAACACTCTCGGGATCCAGCGTGCCGACTGCCGTCGATGTCAAGCACGCATGAGTGACATTCATTCTTGCCATGGCGCTGCACAAGCCATCCGTCCTTTCGGACTCGGATGGTATGCACAAGCAAGCTCCGGCCGTCAATGTCGTGAAAATGTCCCCGACGCTGACATCGAACGAATATGCAGCAAACTGCAGTACGCGAGAACCGCCATCAATCTCCATCGCCCGAGCTTGCTGCTCGACACCGGTGCATAAGGCAGAATGCTCTACTGTGATTCCCTTCGGCTGGCCGGTGCTCCCGGAAGTGAAGACGCAGTAGGCAACGTCTGATGGGTCGCCTTCTTCACTGCCGTCCACATCGAGGGGCATGTTCTCTAAAGCTTCTCGTGAGACACTAATATGGTGTATTCCAATTCCCAACTCCGTTGAATCGAGCTCCTTCGGTAAAAGCACCAAATTGGCCTTTGCGCTTTCCAGGATAGTGTTTCGTCGCTCCTGAGGGTAAGTCGGATCAACCGACAGGAATGTCGCCCCTGCCTTGAGCACGGCGAGCATAGACACGACGGCCCAGAGGGACTTGGGAAGCATAGAGCCACCATGTCGTCTCTCTTGACCGCATTCTTACGAAGAAGATGAGCCAGCTGTGAGGATAAAACCTCCAGCTCGGCGTAGGTCAGGTTGCCATCCCATGAGCATATAGCCTGTGCGTCTGGACTTTTCGATGCCACTTGCGAAATAATGTCCTGCACAAGCGCATTCCTTGCAAGCAATGGCTTCTCATTCCATAAGCTCAAAAGCTGATGGTCCAAGACAGTGAGAGGGCGTACGTCGCCGAGGATTGTCTGGGGACGAAGCAGTATCGTTTCCAGAGCAGATTGCAAAGCGGATGCCAATAGGCTTTGTTGCTGAAGAGAGACAGATTGTGGTGTACAGGTAATCGTCACGTTGGGTTTAGCCCCACGAGGTCTGCAACCAGGAGGATCGGAAGCTGTACGAAGAATGCATTGTTAGGTTATCCGTAGTCAAGGCATTGAACTGTGCAAAAATTTGGAATAGAAGGACTTGAAAAAAAACCAGAAAATTGGATCACCTTACATCATTTCTAGGTACGATGTTGTCTGTGCCAGCCTCTGAGGAGTTGGGCCTCACAAGCAGGGCTGTGTTGTATGGTAAAGATTCTCCAAGCTGCCGTGTGCTATTTTTCACGACATGATGACAAGTAGAAGGCTCGTTCCATCGACTGAGCAACTCGGAGATCAACATGCTTTTGTCAAGGGCAACACATATCTCGTCCAATTGCTCAGTTGTGACAGACTCACCAGCCAGCTCGGGGCTCGCGTACCCAAAGCATATTGAGCTGGAACCGAGGTACCCTTGCAGAGCAACAGACCAAGCTAACTGGATGAGCTGCTCGGCATCAAGTTCATATTGTCTAGCAAATGTGTGTAGGTGACTGGGAAGAGCAACGACAGAGCGGGATGTCGGCTCCGGCCATCGGATGTCGACGAAGTACCCATGCAGGGGAAAATGCTTGAATCCGGGGCACTCCGCCAGACGCTCGGCCTCGGACCCGATTGGCCAGGGAGCCGCCTGATTTTTGCACTGCATCACCGGCGTGGCGCTAAACTAGGCTACCACGGCCAAGCTTACGGTGTGCGGCTATAACATGTTACAACGTGCAAGTGTGGAGGCTTCCACGTGGAGTGATTTACTATGTAAGGACTTATCATTACCAATATTAATACACAATATTGATGCATAGTGTACGTGTTAATACGCAGTCTAGTCTGTATGTACATGTATGTAGATTCGCTGCTTGCAATCAAGGGCGGCAACGTCGGCGCCCACCGCATTCGCGAAATCCGGAATCGTGCAAAGGAAACGCCACAAGATAGGAGGAGGAGAATGGTCCTTCCCCACGCCTTCTGAGACAGTTGTCTGGAGTCCCTAGATCAGTTTCTAATTTTTTTTTTTTTTTTTTTTTTACCGTCAGGCCAGTCCTTCCTCTTCTTCGGAGAGAACCCAAACGCCATATGCGGGATTTTGACCCATTGAATCATTTGGCTTTCCTCACAGCTTCAAAACATACAACATGAAAGCCATTGTTGCAAAGGAAGGACGTGCTGCCCTGGTCACTGATAGACCACTGCCCTCGCTTAGGAGGATACGTTCTCCTCGGCTGCGATCACGCCGGGCACGGTAGAAGAAGTAGGGACTGGAGTGACAAAGCCGTTCCACAAGGGAGACCGAGTCATGGGCTTCGTTCATGGTGGCAACTCGGCCCAGCCTGAAGATGGAGCTTTCGCCGAATACATTGTTGCCAAAGGCGATATACAAGCTCACATTCCCGAGTCCATGAGCTTTGAAGAAGCAGCCACCTTTGGCGTTGGCATCACAACAGTAGGCCAAGGCCTGTATCCAAGTCCTTCTCGGCCTGCCCACTTCCCCGCGATGAACCTCCTCCCCTCAGCACCGTGGCAAGATGCTCACATATGGAGGCTCGACCGCTACTGGTGTGCTCGGCCTTCAGTTTGCCCGTCTGTCTGGTTTTGCTCCCATCGCCATCTGCTCACCTCATGACTTTGATCTCGTGTCCCAGTACGGCGCCGAGGAGACACTTTGACTATAGGGATGACGACGCCGCAGAGGACATCAACGACTCTTCTACCGATGGTGAGATAGGATTGGCTTGGGATACCGTCTCGACCGCATGGACGGCCAAGTTTTGCGCGAGTGCCATGTCGCCCACGTCATCAAAGCTGGCCACACTTCATCCGATCAGACTGCCGGATGCAGGGATAGAGACCTTCTGCACCATGGCCTACACTGTTTTTGGTGAGCCGTGGCAAGCTAGTGATAGGAAGTACCCAACTGTTCCCGAAGATTTTGAGTTCGGGAAGATGTGGTGGGATACGGCGGAAGGACTTATTGGGGAGGGAAAGATCAAGCCTTCAACGATGGATATGGGAAAGGGGGTTTGCAGGGGGCTCTTGAGGGCCTAGACATGCTTCGTGATGCCAAGATCAGCGGGCGCAAGCTCGTTTATCGTATTTCAGACACGCCATAGTTCAAAAAATGATATTACTCGATCAATGTCATCATTTATTAATGTCACAGGCTTCTGGGGTGGTGCCGTAATTCAGAACATTTGTATTGATCTGTACGGCACGGCGAGATCGCATCATCTATTACGCGTCGCTATATATATATATATATCCCTTTTCTACCTCTGCCGAAAGAAAAGCATGAGACTTGCGATGCACATTAACAACGCCATAAACAGCACAATGGTGGCAGTCCAGCTTGGGAAGAGGCCGCTACCGCTTTGGCCGACATGTCTCTCCGACATCCACTCGTCCACCACTCCTGGAAGTCGCTTGGCGTATAAAGGCCAAATATTTCCGAAATAGGATTGCTAGGGCGCCATGGTTCTACATGTGAGTCCCCATATCTCAGGCCTGAATCTCATTGAAGTCTTTGTCTGCGTCAACAAACAAAAAAAAAAAAAAAAAAATAATCCATGGGTGGACTGACTTTTTCGACTTAGGAGTTGATATTCAGCACCATGTCGCTGCGGCAGTGGAATCAGGGCATCCACCCCAAGGTCCAAGGAACAATCTACCTCCACGAGCTTCTCCAGTATGATGACCTCGACTTTTTCGTCATGTGTAGCTCCGTCCTTGGTGCCATCGGTGCGGCCGTGCCTTCATATACTTAATAGCTCACACTAGTGCAGACGCCTAGCAGTCAGCCGACGGGGTCCATTTTATATGAAAGAGTGTAGAAAGGGGAAGCTAGATTTGCATATAGATCCGATCAGTGGGCATGTCAATGCTGCCAAAGACGCTTGAATCATTGTCCATTGCGCCATGACATGCTCAAGTTTTGGCAATCTAGACGTCGTTAGAGTCGCCCATGGACATGCATGAGAAAAAGATTCGCTGACAGGTACTTCACGAAAAACCTGGCATAATATCTCGCAGGGTGTTCCCTCGAAAGCCCTCTATGAGCATGTAGATAGCGCCAGCATCGGTTGCGAGCTGAGATCTAGGACCTTCGTAGGCGTACACGCGGGGTACAACCACAGTTGAGAGTTTCCGCCTCACGAAACGCATCGAGTCTTTCTTTCATGCCGTTGTAGTCCCAGCCCACAAATGACGTCCATCTTCTGCTTGGAGCGAATCTCGACATATTGCATCTGTCTTGATTCTCAACACTGTGACTCTCACTTCATCGTGTAAATTTGGGGCGTAAATGGCGTGGAGAAACTGAAGGAAGCTGTTTACTCTCGGCCAAATTTTTAATGTCGGTGTGGTAGGGCGCACCTTCTCCATTTTGGGGCGCTTTGGGGCTGATTTCACAGGCCGCATTGCATGAGCGCGGGGAAAAGCCAATCAAACCCCACCAAACTCGACCCAACCTTACTTCCCTTCCCGTTTGCACTGCTTAGCTCCTCTTTGGCATGCTGTGGAATTTTGGGAAGGGAATTTTGGAAAGGCAACTTTGTCAACTTCTTCGATCACTCGATATATCGTGGGCCGCCCACTCTGCAACCAAGACGAGATGCTGAGTCGAATGCACGTCGATCATTGTATAGGAACCCTACGAGGTAAGCCTGATGTGCTGCTATTCAGACATGACTCCGGTGCTCTATCTGGAAGGATGAAAGTCGGCCACAGCATTCGCCAACGCCCAGAGCGACATCCCACACGGTTTCAGCCGGTTCATGATATGGGGAACCCATTTTGGCCCTGCCTGTTCATTTGTTACCCGAGCAGGATGTGCGCTCAATGCAGCTTTCAGTCCTGTGCCGAGGAGCTGCCTCGGTATCTCCCACAACCACAGCGTCCGCAACCTCACTAGTCTGCGTCGTGGACAAGACATATTTCTCCTCGTCAATGTGCTTGAAGGTGAACCACTGCAGCCCATGTCAGAATGTGAGACCCTGTAGAGACTGATGTAGAGACTGATAAAGATCCAATATCCGTCGACTCACAAAGAACACCGTGACAACGCAGCCAACAACGGCCGGGCCGCCAAAGTCCCACACCAAGTACGGGTCAACAATGACAGCAGACGTGGCCAGGTTCACAATGTAAGCGAACCCAGTGCTGAACAGGTTGATGGCTGAGACTAGACCTCTCATATTGACCGGGGCTCGCGAGTACGCAATGCCATAGGCTGCGAAACGGTCGCGTGTTAGTTCCCAGTGTCTTTCTCTCTTTCTTGTTTTCTTTCTTTCTCAGAGGAAGACGGGCCAAAGGGGAGAGACATCGTTCCACGCATACCTGGAACATTGACGAAAAGTTCGGAAAACCCACCCAGCGCGTACGGGACAGCCTGCCACCATAGCGAGATTGGGGAAAACAGTTCATTTTCTACACAACGGGGTCCGTAGAACCATACCAACCGCAGGGCGACGTCTGGTACGCTTTGTAGCACAGAACGGCATTCCCGATGCCAGCAAGAGTGCTGATGAGAAACCCAGTCGTGATACGGGCAACAGGGCCGTAGTGGATCTTGGCCTTGCGCAGCATGGGGTATAGCACATACTTGAGAATGTCCCGGTCAGCCGGAGTCTTTCTCACAAACAGAGCATGTGCTCATCAAGGGAAGCTTACGTTGAGGACTGGCCCCAAAACGATGATGCTGAGACAGTTGAAGTTGCCAACGACATCATTGGGCACGCCGTCGCTGGTAAGCATGGTACCCAAGTAGTTTGTTGAGCTTCCGATCCTGCATAGCCGTGTCAGCAGTGAGCACAATGAATTCAGATACCACGGAGGGGCTCACGGAGGGGCCCACGGAGGGCCCACGGAGTCGTCATTACCCGTTATCGTTCCAATACTGAACTGGGAAAAAACAAAACATGCCAGTTGCCTGCATGGTCCGCTGCACATCCACGACGAAGTCATCGCTGTAGTGAGTCTCGGGAGACAATCCACTTTTGGCTCTTACCGAAGGCTTTGCATTGTCCCACCAGCCCCTGCGGCCGATTCTGAAAATGCCACCACCGGCAAGACAATGACCAACGGCTCGGAAGACATTGGGCAAGTCAGAGCCACCCGGCTTGCGCAAGATGAGACGAGGCTTTAGCCAGATGAGGAGCAGAGGCAGTGGGAGATATAGAATGAGGGGAAGCAAGAATGCCAGCCACCAGCCAACATATTTTGCCGAGTATGATGTCGCTGTGGACATGAAGCCACCAATGTTGATGAGAAGGTAGAACCACAACATGACTCGTTCGGTGCTGTGTTCAGGGTCCTCAATGACTCGCTCGCCAGATTTGAGCATCTTGATCTTGGGTACATGAGATCTCATCTGGTCGAACAGAAGGGGTGTAATGTTAGGTTTGACCATGGCTGCAGGAAGTCGTGAGTGAGTTTGAACCAATGAGCCAGACCGACTTTTTGTTAGGAAAAGAACATACCAGCTCCGACAGCAAGGACATAGACGCCGAGGAAGAAGGGGATTCTCGCTGTGTCATTGTCAATGAGTTCTTTGGCACCGCCGGCGACGATGAGAATATGCCCGATACCGCAAACAATGACACCCCAGAAAATCATGGGATATCGGCCAAACTTGCTGTCGGCAAGATAACCAACGGCCAAGGGAAGACAGAAAGCTATCAGACTAAAAGACTGAGTCGTGGCATTCTATATTCCATTGAAGCGTCAACGTTGATGCGAAATAAACCCCAGCGAAACACAACATTTATACAAGGTCATGGTGGTACAAGTACGTACAGCGATTTGCTCGCCCATGCCCAAGGCACCCTGAATACCGCTTGTGCTTCCCGAGGCCACGGCGCCATAGCCATTGCCACCTTTGGGCAGTGGTCGGTTGATGTAGTTTGTCCAAATTTGAGCGCATCCTGACCAGGTCGAGTCATATGAGCCAGACGGACTTTCTCGAAAATCACACCCAAACCCAAGAGCTTGATTGCAGCCACAACGTGTCGGTCGAGTCAGCAGATGAACTCACCAAGGAAGGAAGCCCTCTCACAGAATTCGACAGCACAGAGCAGGTAAGCGACGGCAGGAATCTGACCAGGAACATGACGCAGAGTGGCAAACTCTTCGTCTGTGGGTTTGCCCTCGTAATCTTGATTGAGAATGGCAATGTCGTTGCCGTGGCCGTAGCGCACCTCCATGATGCCGCCGTCGAGGCCCTCTTTTCTCCCATCGGCCGTGAGCTCAGGCCTTGCTTTTACGCGTTCCGCTGATGCCGAAGGGTGTCATGTACGTTAGTATTGAACAATTTTACATAGGACAGCTTGATGAAGCAGAGCAGAGCAGAGCAGAGCAGAGTCGCATCCCATCCCATCCCATCGCATTGCCTTGTCTGACCCTCAGGACTGTCCAAAAGGATCATTTTCTCACACGTACCCATCGCTGCTCGTGATTGCCTTTAGATAATATTATAGATTCAAGAAAATACGGCCGGGGGAGAGACAAGAGACTTGTCAAACAACTATTTTGTGGACCACCACAGACAGGGCGACAAGTCGGCTTTTTGTACATACTTGCCCCCTGAAGAATGCGCACCGAGGAACATGATGATCAAACATGGGCCCATTCATCATTGCCAAACCGCCCATCCAGGCTCAAGCAACGATGACGAGGAGCTTGAAAAGGCCCGACAAGATCAGGCCATCACAGGTCGCCCACTCATTGGCTGTACAATGAGATCAACTAAACTTAAGTAGTATGTAACAAGATCCTTATGGCTGCCCGAACTTATCGGCATCATAGGCATAGGGAAAGCGTCGGTATCCGCCCGGGCTAACTATTATCCACTTCCGTTTTTATATAATAATTCGTTAAAGTGCGTAAAAGGCCTTTTTAGTTAATCTAGTGTGGACTATTATACAAATTTATATATTAGGCCCTCTCTTACTTCCTTTCCTTTCCTCCCTTAATATCTTAGCTACTGTATTATTATAATATAGCGTGAATTATCTTAACCTCTTATTAGCACGCGTTAAGAACCCTTAGACTAGTATCTAGGTTAGTTTAAGAAGTAAGAGTGCTAAGATTAAAAGGAGTATTAAATATAATGCCCTTAAGAGTCTTTACTCTTAAGATAGCAACGTATATAAGGCCTGTTATGAACTCCTTTGCGGAGATATTAGCCACTGCCTTATTAAGAGTAATGCCCTATAACTTGTGTATAGTGATGCTATATATAATTATAAGAGGAAATTAACGCTAGCTATATAGGTTACTACCCTTAATAAATTTGCGGTACGCTTAGAAAATAGGAATTATAGTAGCCTTATTAGGCTCTAAGAAAAAGGGCAGTCCTATATACTTATCTATTCGCATAAATACAATATTAGGAGCCTATTAGTAAGGATTAGTAATATCTTAATCCTAGTAAATATCTTCTATAATCCCTATAGCGCTGTTAATAAGGGCAATAGGTATCTAGATATTCTTTATTAGTATAACCCTTACTCTAATATAAATTAGTAAAGTTTAGTAAAGGTTTCTAGCTATCTAAGAATTAGCATTATGTCTAAATTCGCTAATATATATCATATAGACCTAAATAATTAGCAACATAAGCCTTTCTATGTAATTACGGTTATAATCTTAGACCTGCTGATTTATACTATAGATATAAACCGCATTTATAAATAACTTAACCTCTTAAGGCAAGAGCTGCGATTAAATTCGCAAGCAAAGAAGCTACTAATAGTTAATAAATAGCTAACCTAAACAAAGGCCCTAGAGAGCTTTACGGAACAGTGCCTATGCATTGCCTTGTTAGCAGATAATTTACTAAAGAATAATAGTCTTATTAAAGGCCTAATAGGCATTACGCCTAGCTAGATCTATGTTATTTACAAGTCTATTAGTGCTATAAAGAGGCTTCTTAAAGACTAGTAGAAGCTAGTAGAAGTTACTAAAGAGAATTATGCTATAGCTACTAAAGTACTTTAGATTAGAAAAGATCTAATAAAGTTATTAGTTAATTAAGTAAAGCGTCTTTAGCCTAATTATAGACTTCTTATTAATAATAATATATTTAACTATTCGTAGGGTGCCCTATAAATTAGAAAGCTTATTAGTTAAAAGCTTAGGGAGGGTTATAATCTGCCTTAAGACTAGAAGATATAGTAGCAAATATAGTGTTATTCTATTAATACTATTCATAGCGATTCTAGTAGGGGTAGCTTATATAATATATCCTAGGGCGCGCTATTCTAGTGCTACGGATATAGCGTGAATTATAAATAATTTCCTGTGCCTCCCTAGCTATTAACCTATAGGAGAAGTAATTTAGGTGTTTGCTTGTTTAGATTAAGGGTATCCTTAAGATAGCAAAGACATATATTATAGATAAGGCACTGCTCTAGATTAAGGCTTAAGATATTCTAGTTACTTAGAGGATCCTAAGGAGTAATAGTAGTAGTAAAAGACTCCTTAAGGTTCTTCTAGTACTCTCTCTTCTATACTAGAAGATTAGGATAGGTGCTAATGTAATCTTACTAATTATAGGCTAAATTATAATCGCAGTTCACCTTTGATACTTTTTCCGCACCGATCTAAAGGTCCGGAATCGCCTCTAAAATACAAATCACATTAATATTCGAATTCCTTACCTCTGTTTACCCTCCTATAATATCGCATTACAATAGAGCTAGAGGCAAGTGTAAGGGCAAGATACTAATAGTAATTAACGCTAGAGAAAGGGGGCTAGTATAAAGCTACTACTACCTAAACATAGGAATAGGGTAATTTAATACCTATAGACATAAGGATAACCTAATAATAGATTAGATATAATTTAAGCACCTAGATAATATAAAATTCTATAATAAGATTACTAGCCTTATCCCTAGTAATAAGGTCTCCTAAGTTTAGAGCATTATAAAGGCTATAGCCTGCTAGGTAGTAAACCGCGTCTACGCTAAATTAAGAGCTATAAATAATAATAGTAGTAATAATAATAATAATATCCACACTACTAAAGAAGCCCTTAAAGTAACCCTTAAGGAGGCTATTAGAGAAGAAGCTAAAGGAACTAATATATTAACCTAGGTAAGCATTATAGCTAGACTAGTACTAAGAAGGCTAAATAATAAAACCCCTCCCTTATAGGTCCTAGGTAAATAATATAGAGAAGTACTTATTAAAGGTAATATAATTTAGAAAACACTCTAATCCTAAGGCACTAAAGATATAATAACTATAGTAAATAAAGCTACTAGCTAAACTATAGCTATAGTAGCTAGAAGACTCCTTAGTAAAGATATAATTATTACCTTTAAAGGAAACGTAGTCTAATATAGAGAGGACTAAAAATAGATTACTAAAGCATTTAGACTAGAAGTAGCCCTCTACTGCTATATACTTAGTGTTATAGTTAAGGGATTCCTAATAAAGCATATATCTATTAAGAACCTTATAACTAAGATTAGAAAAGTAAATAAAGTAAACGTAATTAAGGTAACTATAAGGCACCCCTAAGTAGAAAACATATAGCACACTACCCTAATCCTAGGACTAGTAAAAGTAAAAGATATTAATAAGATATACTAAGATAAAATAGTCTTTAAAGCAAAGCTATTCTAGACTAAACTATATAATAAGACCCCTAAACGCGCTGGCCCGGAGACGCACGGGAGGCGAGGCTAGCCCTGAACTACCCCTAAAGGCAAGAGCAATAGCTAAATGGTTCCTTAGCATAAAACAACTCTAATACTACTTATTAGCATAAGAACTAGTAGCTAACATACGCAGTAAAGAGAAGGAGCTAGAACTAGGTTACTTCTAGCGCGCTAGGACTAATAGCTAGGATATAGATATAATAGATAACTAGGGAGAGACATAAGATTATATAGTTTAGAGCTAGCGGTAGGCTAGCTAAAGAATTATAATTCTAGAACTATTATTAGATTAATTTTAAATATATAACGCTAGGTATTATAAACTCTACTAGTTTACTACTACCCCTTTACTAAGCTATATTTACCTAACTAATTACTCCTTCTCTAGGACTAGAATTACCCTCTCTATTACCTTAGCCTATCCCTTAGTAAGTAAGGCTATAGCTAGGAGATAGTTTATCTCTACTATATAGGTATTTAGGCGCTATAACTAAAATATTAGCTTATTATATTAATCCCCTCTAGCACTAGCCTAGCCTAGGCCTGCTATAGAGGCACTCCTTTTCTTCTTACTCTAATTACTAGTATAAAGCTTCTTTATATAATCTTAATAATTATCTAGGACTTATAAAGTAGTTAGACCTAGGATAGAACTAGTAAAGGACTAATAGAGAAGCACTTACACTACCCCTAGTAATAATATTTACCTAGACCTTAACTAATTACTAGTGCTTATTCCGTTATTTAGTTAAATTAGGCTAGGAGTAAGTTAGCGCTAGACTAGGCCTAGGTAAGGGTGCTAGCTACTTACCTTTAAGTAACCGTAGTTTTAAACCTAATAATTAAAATAGGCATTAGTAGCAAGCCCTATGTAAAATAGTTAGCCCTACCTCTAAACTAGAATAGAGCTAACTTACTAGTAATATTATAGTATTAATGCCTAGGATAGTTAATAAACTAAGACTTATATATTATTTACGCTAGCTAGCTCTATGTAGGGCTAGTACTAGTACTCCTGCTGCTTCGTTAAAAGGAAACCCCTTAAATAGGAAGAAAAACCCCTTGCATTTATGTTTAGGCTAACGCTAACCTTACACTAGGCCTGCGTCGCGTTATATATGGCCTATTATAGGTATTTATTACTAGCTTGCGCTAGCCTTATCCTAATAAGAAAAGAAAGAAAAAGGAAAAGGAAAATCCTAGGTTCTAAGCCTTACCTAGCTCTATCCTAGGTCTGCTCTAGCACTGCTCTAGGCTTATTATACTATCTTATAGCGTGCTAGATTTAGTTTTATAGTAGTGATTTACTTCTCTTTTACTTTTTAGCTAGCTCTTCTATAGCCTTACTTTTTAGCCTTCTCTAGCCTAGGTCTAGCTTATTAGTCTAAGGAAGTTAAAGCACCTAATGTTATTTATCTTCTGTGGTAAGGGTATAGGTTTAGTTTAATTCCTAGCTGTTTCTAGGCCTAGGTCTCTTAGGCATTAACTAACTAGATTCTTATCTTATATTCCTCTTTCTTTATTAATATCTATAATTTAGCCCCCTATATAAGTATAAGAAA
The DNA here is from genome assembly GCA_023658505.1 of Epichloe gansuensis. NCBI lineage: Eukaryota > Fungi > Ascomycota > Sordariomycetes > Hypocreales > Clavicipitaceae > Epichloe > Epichloe gansuensis. The sequence continues at coordinate 1,414,849 of CP098283.1, forward strand.
GGTTCCTCTCCCTAAAGAGGTCTTTCTTCTTTTCTCTTTTTATTAAACTTTCTATAGGTTCTTTTCTTCCTTAAAGCTACCTAAGGCACTCCTAGGCTAGTATTAGCCTAATTACTAATATTACTATAGATCTATTAGGTTATCTAATAAGATAGCGCTAGCTATTATAAGTACTCTTATATTCTATGCTTATCTAGCTCTAATCCGCCTAGGAAAACTCTAAAAATAAGTAATATCCTTAAAAGTCTTTAACTAAGAAGTAGCTTAAGCAGGCTATAGCTAAGGATTTAAAGGTATAACCCCTCTAGCCCTAGCCTACCTCTATTCTAATGCTAATTTACTATAGTTAGGGATTCCTATAGGATCTAATATATTTCTTATAAATCTTAATTAATTAACTACCCTAGGCACTAGTGCTATAATATTACTAGTAAGTTAGATCTATCCTAGCTTAGAAGCAAGGCTAACTATTTTATATAGGGCTAGCTACTAATGCCTATTTTAACTATTAGGTCTATAACTATAGATATTTAAAGGTAGTTAGTGCCTTTATTCTAGGCTAGATCTAGTGCTAATTTACTCTTAGCCTAACTTAAGTGATTAATAGAATAAGCACTAGTAGCTAGTAGAAGTTTAGGTAGCTATAGTTACTAGGAGTAGTATAAGTACTACTATTCTAGTTTAATATTAAGTCTAGTCTAGGTCTAATAGTTCTATAGGTCTTAGATAACTATTAGGATTATATAAAGAAGCTTTATACTAGTAATTAAAGTAAGAAAAAGCATAGTGCCTTAGCTATAGGCCTAGGCTAGTCTAGCGCTAGTAAGGAGTAATATAATAAGGTTATCTTTTAGCTATAGTGCCTAGATACTTATGCCATAGAGATAAACTATCTCCTAGCTATAGCCTTACCTACTAAGGGGTAGGCTAAGGTAATAAAGGGGGTGATTCTAGTCCTAGAGAAGGAGTGATTAGTTAGGTAGGAATAGCTTAGTAAAGAGGCAGAGGCAGACTAGTAAGGCTTATAATACCTAGTATTATATATTTAAAATTAATCTAATAATAGTTCTAGAAATATAATTCTTTAGCTAGCCTATCGCTAGCTCTAAACCATATAATCTTATATCTCTCCCTAGTTATTTACTATATCTATATCTTAGTTATTAGTCCTAGCGCGCTAGAAGCGCCCTAGCTCTAGCTCCTTCTCTTTACTATATATATTAGCTACTAGTTCTTATGCTAATAAGTAGTATTAGAGTTATTTTATACTAAGGAACTATTTAGCTATTACTCTTACCTTTAAGGGGTAGTTTAGGGCTAGCCTTACCTCCTATATATCTCTAGGCTAGCACGTTTAGGGGCATTAGTAATTATATTTAGGTAGTTTACTATAATATAATATTAGTCCTTAATTACTTTACTATAGCTATATAGTAGTAAGTTTACCCTAGGAATGCCTCTCTAGAAGAGGAACTTATTAAGACTAATCTTCCTAGTGTGTAGTTAGACTATAGTTAAGGAGATATGCTTTTCTAGGCCTATATAGAATCTTTAGATTTCCTTTAGGTTATAAGTTAGTAGTTAATCCTTAGTTAGTTCTCTTATAAGTCTATGCTATCCTAGGCATTCCTTACTATACTATTTATCCTAGCATTATCTCTATTCCTTATATAGTTTTGCTACTAGTTTATTACTCCTAGGGAGGGTCTCTATCTATAATATAATACTAACTATACTAAGTTAGTAGTGGTTTAGATTATTATAGCTATTCCACTCTCTATAATTCTCTCTTTAAACTTCTGTTTTATCTTATTTAGGTATAGATCTAGGGGGATATAGGTCTTAACCTCTAGTTAAGCAATAGGTATAGCCTTAAATACACTAGCTATAATTTAGAGATAAGCTAATTAGTCTATTATAAAGCTTTTAACTACTTCTCTTAGCTTTCTACCCTTCTTAATTAGGGTATAGTAAGCGCTTACCCTATAGGTAAGAATAGGCTAGACTACCTATATATATAGGAGTTAGGCATCTCTAAAGCTATAACCCTAGGCTAACGCTACTAGTAAAGAGAGTGTAAGCCACTGCTAGGCTAGTTTGCCTTTTAGGATATTCTTATAAGCACTCTAATTAAGTTTCCTATTAACCTAAACTCTAAGGAACCTATATAACTCTATAGGCACTATTTCCTCTACACTAAGTTAGACCCTAGCCTATAGGGGTTAGTATGCTTTGCTAAAGTGTATAAGTTTAGTCTTTGCTAGGTTAAACTTTACTCCTGCTTCTTTTGCCTACTTTTCGTATACTTTCCACGCGGCTTTAAGCCTCTTCTAGGTCTGCGTAGTGTTTTTCTAAACGCCGCTATGTTTGTGTTGTCCGCAAATCCTATTGCCACCGTGCCTAGGACGGCTCGGAGGCGCACGTATAGCTCGAAACTAAGACTTATAGGAAATATATTAAATCCTATAGGGATCCCCTAACTATTATAGATTAGACTTAAAGTAAACTTAGTGTAGGGGTAGTAAGGGTTATACCTTAAGATCTTTAGCTATAGCTTACTTAAGTTACTTCTTAGTTAATAACTTCTAAGGGTAGCGCTTATTCTTAGGAGTTTCCTAGGTAAATTAGAGCTAGAATAGCATAGGATATAGGAATACTTATAGCTACTAGTGCTATTTTATTAAATAACTTAATAGATCTATAGTAATATTAGCATTTAGGCTAATACTAGCCTAGGAGCGCCTTAGGTAGCTCTAAGAAAGAAAAGAACCTATAGGAAGTTTAATAAAAAGAGAAAAGAAGGAAGACCTCTCTAGGGGAGGAACCCTTCTTATACTTATATAGGGGGCTAAATTATAGATATTAATAAAGAAAGAAGAATATAAGATAAGAATCTAGTTAGTTAATGCCTAAGAGACCTAGGCCTAGAAACGGCTAGGAATTAAACTAAACCTATACCCTTACTATAGAAGATAAATAATATTAAGTGCTTTAACTTCCCTAGACTAATAAGCTAGACCTAGGCTAGAGAAGGCTAAAAAGTAAGGCTATAAAAGAGTTAGCTAAAAAGTAAAAGAGAAGTAAATCACTACTGTAAAACTAAATCTAGCATACTATAAGATAGTATAAGAGGCCTAGAGCAGTGCTAGAGTAGACCTAGGATAGAGCTAGGTAAGGCTAGGAACCTAGGTTTTTCCTTTTTCTTTCTTTTCTTTTTTTCTTATTAGGATAAGGCTAGTATAAGCTAGTAATAAATACCTATAATAGGCCATAGACAACGCGATGCAGGCCTAGTGCAGGGTTAGCATTGGCCTGAATATAGATGTAAGGGGTTTTTCTTCCTATTCAAGGGTTTTCCTTTTGACGAAGCAGCAGGAGTACTAGTACTAGCCCTACATAGAGCTAGCTAGCGTAAATAATATATATATATAATAAGACCTTATAACCCTAATAATACTATAACTACTTCTAAACTAGCTATATTATAAAGTTCTATAAGGCAGCCCTAAGGTATAGTAAGTATAGAGCTAGCTAATATAAGGAAGGAGAAATATTATGCCTAATAATTAGTAAATAACTAAAGGAAAACTATATCTTATATTCTAGCCTACACCTAGCGTGATTAAGGGACTACCCTATCCTAAAAGAGAAGTAAAATATAGTAAAAGCAAAATACCTAGAATAACTATTAAGATTTACTAGTAACTCCCTAGATAAAAGCCTAACGTTACCTTATAAAAGAATAGGTATAGCTATAGAACCTATTATTATAGTAAGTAGGAAAAGGGAATGCCTTATAAATATAAAGAGAAGTGCTAAATAGCCTAGGGCAGGGAGTATTATATAATATATATCTTAAAATAGGGCTAGAATAAAGCTAGCATAAGATAGTAAAGACCTACTACCTCCTAATTAATATAGTAATATTATAAGTTCTCTTTTAGAATATAAATAAGAAGAATAGCTTAATACACATAGCGCTCTAGCACTAAACTAATATAAATATAATAGTAATCTAAGAGTAGGAATATATAAGGCACCTATAGCCCTTAGCACTAGGCCTTATCTAATTCTAACTAGCATACTATAAGGGATAGAATATAGTATATATAAATAAGAAGTATAATATAGGGTTATAAATAGCCTAGGGAGGACTTAATTAGTTACTAGTAGAGATAAAAGGCATAAATATTTACTCCCTTTACTTAGAAGAATATATAGATAACTAGAATATACCTATTTATACTTTTAACATAGAAAAGCCCTATAGCTAAAGCGTTTTTATAGGAGATTTTAACTAAAAACACCCTCTCTAGGATAGCTTAGAAAGAATAACTAGAGAAGTAAAGGAACTACTAGACCTTATAAGCTAGTAAAGGCTTAGTCTAGTAATACCCTAAGGGGAACCTATAAGATAATATAGAGAAGATAGAGATAGCACTATAGATTTAGCATAGGTAACTCTAGATATCTAAGTCTACTATAATAGTATAAAAGACCTTATAGGCTTTAACTATATTCTATAGCTAATTAGTATCTTTACTAAGGAGTAAGAAGGCACCTTACTTACCCTTAAATATACCTAGACTATAATAAATAGACTATAGGTAAAGGTAAAAGTAGTAGTATAACTCTAAGTAAAGAATACACTAGACCTAAAAAGATAAGGAAGGAATTAATATATATATAATATAGCTTATTATAAACCTCTAATAAATAGCAGAATTAGTAGCCCTATAGAAGCGCTAAGGACTCCCTAGCCTAGAGGCATAGTAGTTAAGGAAAATAAAAGAGGTAGTTACTAAAGCTAAATAAGCTAAGAGATAATAAAGGCGCTAGAAGACTAAAGTAAACTAGTAAGCCTTCTCTAAGGTAGATAATAACTAGGAATAAATAGTTAGAGAGGAAAAAGGAATATATAGAGAGAAGCCCTATAAAAAGCTAATATATAGGAAAAGGATAGAGGAGTTTAAAGACTAGAGAGATAGGCCTAGCTCTAAAGCTAGGCCCCCTAGAGCTCCCTAGACTCCTAGACCTAGAAAGAACTAATAATAACCTTAACCTAGCTATTACTTATAAGGATAAGGTAAGTATACTTATATAAAGGTTCTTCCCTAAACCTATAGTAAACCTCTCCTATATCCTAGACCTCTCCTTCCTAAAGCTTAATAATGCCCTAGTCCTAGATAAAGAATAGTTTAGAGTAAGAGATATTAGAAATATCCTATTAGATATAGCTAGCTAGAAAGCCCTAGGAGATAATAAACTCCTAGTAGGCCTTATTAAGGCCTATAATAAGCTAGCTAAAGAAGCTATAGTATGCTTACTAAATACTACCCTTAAAGTAAGATATTTCCTAGCCTAGTTCTAAATTATATAAGTAGTAGTGATTAGGAAGCTAGGAAAAACCACTAAGGAGATAAGAAGGGCTAATATATAAAGACCTATCTTACTACTAAATATAGTAGGAAAGATTATAAAAGTAGTAATTATAAGGTAGCTTATAGCCTTTACTAAGGCTAAGGGCCTTCTCCCTAAGCTATAAATAGGAAATAGGGTAAATAGATTAATAGAAATTATAATTAGAGTCCTTATAGAATATATAAGAGAGGCTTAGGGTAGAGGTAGCATTGCCTTATTAGCGTAAATAGATATCTTATCTATATTTAATAGAGTTAGCTACCTATATCTAATTTATATTTTAATCTAAATAGGCATACTATGCTAGCTAATAGCTATAATACATAGCTTCCTTATAGATAGAATAAGCTAGCTTAGCTTTAATAGTAAACTCTTAAGACCCTTTTAGATAAAGGTAAGCACCCTATAAGGCTTACCCTCTTACTAATCCTCTTCTTACTTTACTTAGTAAAGCTTTATATATACCTCTAAGCTATCCTAGGTATAGTAGTAATAGGATTTATAAATAATATAAATATAGTAGTATTTAGAAAAACACTATATAAACCTAGAAAAGGCTTAAAGCTATATAAAAAGTATATAAAAATAGGTAAAAGAAGTAAGAGTAAAGTTTAACCTAGTAAAGACTAAACTTATATACTTTAGTAAAGCATACTAACCCCTATAGGCTAGGGTCTAACTTAGTGTAAAGGAGATAGTGCCTATAGAGTTATATAGGTTCCTTAGAGTCTAGGTTAATAAGAAACTTAATTAGAGTGCTTATAAGAATATACTAAAAGGCAAACTAGCCTAGTAGTAGCTTATACTCTCTTTACTAGTAGTATTAGCCTAGGATTATAGCTTTAGAGATGCCTAACTCCTATATATATAGGTAGTCTAGCCTATTCTTACCTATAAGGCAAGTGCTTACTATACCCTAACTAAGAAGGGTAAAAAGCTAAGAGAAGTAGTTAAAAGCTTTATAATAGACTAATTAGCCTACCTCTAAATTATAGCTAGTGTATTTAAGGCTATACCTATTGCTTAACTAGAGATTAAGACTTATATCCCCCTAGATCTATACCTAAATAAGATAAAATAAAAGTTTAAAGAGAGAATTATAAAGAGTAAAATAGCTATAATAATCTAAACCACTACTAACTTAGTATAGTTAGTATTATATTATAGATAAAGACCCCTCCCTAGGAGTAATAAACTAGTAGTAGAACTATATAAGGAATAGAGATAATGCTAGAATAAATAGCATAGTAAGGAATGCCTAGGATAGCATAGACTTATAAGAGAGCTAACTAAGGATTAACTACTAACTTATAACCTAAAGGAAATCTAAAGATTTCACATAGGCTTAGAAAAGCATATCTCCTTAACTATAGTCTAACTATATATAGGAAAGATTAGTCTTAATAAGTTCCTCTTCTAAAGAGGTATTCCTAGGGTAAACTTACCGCTATATAGCTATAGTAAAGTAGTTAAGAACTAATATTATATTATAGTAAACTACCCTAAATATAACTACTAATGCCCCTAAACACGCTAGCCTAGAGATATATAAGAGGTAAGGCTAGCCCTAAACTACTCCCTAAAGGTAAGAGTAATAGCTAAATAGTTCCTTAGTATAAAATAACTTTAATACTACTTATTAGCATAAGAACTAGTAGCTAATATATATAGTAAAGAGAAGGAGCTAAAGCTAGGTTACTCCTAGCGTGCTAGGACTAATAGCTAGGATATAAATATAGTAAATAACTAAGGAGAGATATAAGATTATATAGTTTAAAGCTAGTAGTAAGCTAGCTAAAGAATTATAATTCTAGAACTATTATTAGATTAATTTTAAATATATAACGCTAGGTATTATAAACCTTACTAATCCACTACCACCCCTTTACTAAGCTATATTTACCTAATTAATTACTCCTTCTCTAGGACTAGAATTACTCCCTTTATTACCTTAGCCTACCCTTAGTAAGTAAGGCTATAGCTAGGAGATAGTTTATCTTTACTATACGGGCATCTAAGCACTATAACTAAAATATTAGCTTATTATATTAATCCTCTAGCACTAGCCTAGCCTAGGCTTACTATAGAGATACTCCTTTTCTTCTTACTTTAATTACTAGTATAAAGCTTCTTTATATAATCTTAATAATTATCTAGGACCTATAGAGTAGTTAGACCTAGGATAGAACTAGTAAAGAACTAATAGAGAAGCACTTATACTACCCCTAGTAATAATATTTACCTAGACCTTAACTAATTACTAGTGCTTATTCTACTACCTAGTTAAATTAGGCTAGGAGTAGGTTAGCGCTAGACTAGGCCTAGGTAAGGAGCACTAGCTACTTACCTTTAAGTAACTATAGTTTTAAACCTAATAATTAAAATAGGTATTAGTAGTAAGCCCTATGTAAAATAGTTAGCCTTACCTCTAAACTAGAATAGAGCTAACTTACTAGTAATATTATAGTATTTGTTATGAACTGGCCTTAGGGCAGCTGCACGTAAGCGTTCTAAGAGATATTATTATCCTTAGAGAGGAAGGATCGGACTAAGCTAGGTGTCGCACAGGAACTAGCTTTATACTAGTATATGTGTAGGTCGCATAGGCCTAGGTAAAGCCCTAACCTATCCGCCCATAGTCCGCGTCCTTTGCGCGCCCTTTCCGGGACCTTTGCGCGCCCTCTCCGGACCCGAGACATGACCCGAGCTCCTAAGCTCGAGTCCATAACAGTATTAATACTTAGAATAGTTAATAAACTAAGACTTATAGGAAATATATTAGATCCTATAGGGATCCCCTAATTATTATAGATTAGACTTAGAGTAAACTTAGTATAGGGGTAGTAGGGGTTATACCTTAAGATCTTTAGCTATAGCTTACTTAAGTTACTTCTTAGTTAATAACTTCTAAGGGTAGTGCTTATTCTTAGGAGTTTCCTAGGCGGATTAGAGCTAGAATAGCTTAGGACATAGGAATACTTATAGCTACTAGTGCTATTTTATTAAATAACTTAATAGATCTATAGCAATATTAGCATTTAGGCTAACACTAGCCTAGGAGCGCCTTAGGTAGCTTTAAGGAAGAAAAGAACCTATAGAAAGTTTAATAAAAAAGAGAAAAGAAGGAAGACCTCTCTAGGGGAGGAACCTTTCTTATACTTATATAGGGAGGGAAGAGGCTAAATTATAGATATTAATAAAGAAAGAAAAATATAAGATAAAAATCTAGTTAGTTAATGCCTAAGAGACCTAGGCCTAGAAATAGCTAGGAATTAAACTAAACCTATACCCTTACTATAGAAGATAAATAATATTAGGTGCTTTAACTTTCCTAGACTAATAAGCTAGACCTAGGCTAGAGAAGGCTAAAAAGTAAGGCTATAAAAGAGCTAGCTAAAAAGTAAAAGAGAAGTAAATTACTGCTATAAAACTAAATCTAGTACACTAAAAGATAGTATAATAGGCCTAGAGTAATGCTAGAGTAGACCTAGGATAAAGCTAGGTAAGGCTTAGAACCTAGGATTTTCCCTTTTTCTTTCTTTTCTTTTCTTCTTATTAGGATAAGGCTAGCGTAAGCTAGTAATAAACACCTATAATAGGCTATATATAACGCGACGTAGGCCTAGTGTAGGGTTAGCATTAGCCTAAACATAGATATAAGGGGTTTTCTTCCTATTTAAGGGTTTTCCTTTTGACAAAGCAGTAGGAGTACTAGTACTAGCCCTACATAGAGCTAGCTAGCGTAAATAATATATATATATATATAATCGCAGTTCCTAAGTAATTTAACCTTATCTGTGTTAAGTTTAACGTTTAGAATTTAGCAAGCTAATTCCTACTAAGCCTTAGGTAGGACCTTATTTTCCTATTAAGGGTCTTCCTTAAACTTATCTTCTATTACAGGAGGCAGCTCCTATAGTAATTATAATAATAAGCGCTAGCGTAGACTCTCTAATAATATATATATGCCTCACGAAACGTAGTAAAGCTCTCCTTCTTCACTATCTTAAGCTAGTTATAATTAGTATAGGGATAGTTAAGTATAAGCTTTACTCTATAGAAGTCCTTAAAGCTTTTATTATTAGGATTAGCCTTATTGTTGCTTCCTTCGGATCATCATCGGATTAGTCGTGGCCAAAGACCCCGCCAATTGTGGGCCGAGTGGAGCCCTTAGAGGATGCACGCCTTGTGATTAGCTGCCCTTTTCGCCACCCTCTCTTTGCCTTACTTACGGGTTTCACCTACTTTTTAGCTAGCTAGATTCCTCTCCCTCTCTCTCTTCTCTTTCCTAGATTATTATTAACTATCATAGACTTTAATAATAATAGTACTATTACCTGCGCAGGCACCTTAGTGTTCTAACACTAATTAGTGGTTAATTATAACCATAGATAAGTTAGGTATTATAAGAAGAGATATTTCTGCAGATGCTATAGTTATTTTCCTATTATCTAGATCCTTAGGAATAGGGGTATGGCTATGAGAGTATGCTAAAGGAAGAGACTTAAATTCCGGTTATGGACTCGTTAGGCTTCTAAGGGATTAGCTTCTTCTATTATTATCTTCACTTTTAATAAAGAGATTAATTCTACATCTATTATAAACCTAGGGATTAACTTCTTCTATTATTATCTTTATCTTTAATAGAGAGACTAATCCTACACTTACTATAAGAAAACTAACTAAACAACTAAATCAATTGCCACAAGGCATTCGCTTTAAACCTAACGTTAATAACCACTACTCACAATAAGTTAGGAAGCTAGACTAGCAATAAGAGGGAAGACCTAAGCTATTGTAGAAGCTACACAATCACCTAGACTATTACTAAGAGAAAAGCCTTAATTCTCTAGTAATAAGAAACCATCCTAAATCTTAATAGCACCTAAGAGACCCTAAGAGAGTAAACTACTAATATAACTATAACCTCTTTCCTATACCCTTATAAAAGATTAGAAAGAATAAATTATAGTTAACCCTAATTCCGCTACGCTGTCTAAGCTTAATAACTATATTATAAGGTTTATTAACCTTAGTAAGCATTAAGACTAGAGAGATAATAACCTCTAGGAATTATTCTAAGAAGACTTTAAAGGATAGTCTAAGAACACCTTTGCAATAGCTAATAGAGACCTTGTTAGAGAACTGCGGAATTCTCTGTAAGATTATAGTGTTATTATAAGATAAGGCTAAGGACTAGCAATCATAATATTTCTAGAAGAAGTGGTCTAACAAGAAATAAGGCTATTATGGCCTAAAGGAGATTATAATCCTCTAACCCCCTAAATATTAACTTCCTTAACCCCTTATCTTATTACCCTAGAACCTTATCCTTCCTAACCCTAATAGCACCTTTAAACCCCTTAACCTATAAGCAGAGCTTTGCATGTATTGTATTTATTGTATTTTTGGCCCCTCGATGTATTGTATTGTATTGTATTGCCCTATGTATTGTATTGTGTATTGTATTGTTAATACAATACAATACAATACAATACAATACATACAATACAATGTATTATTAGGGGTAAAAAAGTGGGGTATTATAAAATTCTATTATATAGTAGATTTAATAACTAATCTAGTTAATATAAGCCACTTTTTTAATATAATTTATTTGCTTTTCTATAAATCTTTAAATATCTAGCTAATTTAGAATATTAACCTAATAACTACTGCTTAGTCATCTTTTATAGTATAGTTTAAATGTAACTTATAAAAGAATTTTTTTAACTAATTTTAGAGGTCTTTTTAAGTTTATAACTTTTTCTTAGATTTATTATCTTTTTAATAGTTTTTCTTAACTTTAAGTGTAAAACTTACCCTAAGGAAAAATATTATAACTATATATAAATAAACTAAAACTCTAATAATAATATTTAGATATACTAAGAACTTATATGAGAATAAAGGAATTTTATTTTACTTTAAAAATAGTCTTATAGCTATAAACCCTTTTTATTAGAATTATAAATAATTATATTTACTTTTTAAGCTTTTAAAACTAAAGTAAAAGTAAAAGAGAAGGGAAAACCTATCCAGAATTAACTTAAAAGTTAGTTAAAATTAAAAATAAAAGGAAAGTATATAATATATTCCTCTTAAAAGTAAGTCCTAAATAGTCTTTTCTATTATAATTTAATAGCTTTAATAGCTATATAACCTAGTCTTTAGTATTATTATAAAAGTAAGTCTAAAGTAAGTCCTCTAATAATAGGTTTTAAAGTGAGAAAAGCTATTATAAGAGAGTAATACTAATATAAAGTTAATAAAGACCCACTTTTATAATATTAGTAAATACTAGGTTTTAAAGTAAAAAAGCTATATATATATATATTATTTACGCTAGCTAGCTCTATGTAGGGCTAGTACTAGTACTCCTGCTGCTTTGTCAAAAGGAAAACCCTAGAATAGGAAGAAAAACCCCTTATATCTATGTTCAGGCCGACGCTAACCCTGCTCTAGGCCTGCGTTGCGTTATATGTGGCCTATTATAGGTGTTTATTACTAGCTTACGCTAGCCTTATCCTAATAAGAAGAAAAGAAAAGAAAGAAAGAAGGAAAATCCTAGGTTCTAGGCCTTACCTAGCTCTATCCTAGGTCTGCTCTAGCACTACTCTAGGCCTCTTATACTATCTTATAGCATGCTAGATTTAGTTTTATAGTAGTAATTTACTTCTCTTTTACTTTTTAGCTAGCTTTTCTATAGCCTTACTTTTTAGCCTTCTCTAGCCTAGGTCTAGCTTATTAGTCTAGGGAAGTTAGAGCACCTAATATTATTTATCTTCTATAGTAAGGGTATGGGTTTAGATTAATCCCTAGCTACTTCTAGGCCTAGGTCTCTTAGGCATTAACTAACTAGATTTTTATCTTATATTCTTCTTTCTTTATTAATATTTATAATTTAGCCCCCTCTCCCTATATAAGTATAAGAAGGGTTTCTCCCCTAGAGAGGTCTTCCTTCTTTCCTCTTTTTTATTAAACTTCCTATAGGTTCTTTTCTTCCTTAGAGCTATCTAAGGCACTCTTAGGCTAGTGTTAGCCTAAATGCTAACATTACTGCAAATCTATTAAGTTATTTAGCAAGATAGTGCTTACTACTATAAGTACTCTTGTGTTCTATGCGTATCTAGCTCTAATCCGCCTAGGAAACTCCTAAAAATAAGCAATATCCTTAAAAATCCTTAACTAAGAAGTAGCTTAAGTAAGCTATGGCTAAGGATTTAAAGGTATAATCCCTCTAGCCCTAGCCTACCTTTACTCTAGTGCTAATTTACTATAGTTAGGGGATCCCTATAGGATCTAGTGTGTCTCTTATAAGTCTTAGTTAATTAACTGCCCTAGGCACTAGTGCTATAATATCTCTAGTAAGTTAAATCTCTTCTAGCTTAGGGGTAGGGCTAACTATTTTGCGAAGGACTAGCTACTAATGCTTGCTTTAACTATTAGGTCTAAAACTATAATTATTTAAAGGTAGTTTACGCCCCTATTCTAAGCCTAGTCTAGTGCTAATCCGTTCTTAGCCTAACTTAAGTGGTTAACGAAACAAGTACTAGTAGCTAGTGAAGGTCTAGGCAGCTATAGTTACTAGGGGTAGTGTAAGTGCTGCTTTACCGGTTTACTATCGTGTTTAATCTAGGTCTAATGGTTCTCTAGGTCCTAGCTAATTATTAGGACTATGTGAAAAAGCTCTATACTAGTAATTATAGTAAAAAGAAGCGTAGTGCCTTTGCTATAGGTCTAGGCTAGTCTAGCGCTAGGGGGAATAATATAATAAGGTTATCTTTTAGCTATAGCGTCTAGACGCTTGCGCTACGGAGATAAACTATCTCCTAGCCATGGCTCTGCCCGCCAAGGGGTAGGCTAAGGTAATAGAGGGGTGATTCTAGTCCTAGAGGAGGAGTGATTAGTTAGGTGGATATAGCTTAGTAAGGGAGCGGAGGCAGACTAGTAGGGCTTGTAATACCTAGCGTTATATATTTGAAATTAATCCAATAATAGTTCCGGAATTGTAATTCTTTGGCCAGCCCGCCGCTAGCTCTAAACCGTGTGATCTTGCGTCTCTCCCTAGTTATCCGCTATGTCCGTATCTTGGAAAAAAAGCTATAATAACTAATAATAAGAAGGTAATATTTATATAAAGTTAATAAGGACCCACTTTAAAACCCACTTTAAGACCCACTTTTATGAAGTTTGAACATACTACGTTTTAAAGTAAGAAAAACATATAAGAACTAATAATAAGAAGGTAATACTAATATAAAGTTTTAAGGCCCCACTTTTAGACCCACTTTGATAATATTTGTAAATGCTAGGTTTTAAAGTAGAAAAAGTTATTATAAGAAGGCAAAACTCTTATAAAAATTATATGGACCCACTTTAGACCCACTTTTATGATTTTAGTAAATACTAGGATTTAAAGTGAGAAAAAGCTATTATAGGAAAGTAATACTACTTTAAAGTTAATAGGGACTTACTTTCAGACCCACTTTTATAATATAAGTAAATACTAGGTTTTAAAGTAAGAAAAGGCTCTTAAAACTAATAATAAGAAGGTAATACTAATATTAAGTTAATAAGAACCCTCTTTAGACCCACTTTTATAATATTAGTGAATGCTAGGTTTTAATATAAGAAAATACTATTTTAAGAAGGGAATATTATTATAAAGTTAATAAGGACTTACTCTAGACCTACTATAATAATATTAGTAAATACTAGGTTTTAAAGTAAGAAAAAGCTTTTATAACTAATTATAAGAAGGTAATACTATTATAAAGTTAATAAAGACTTACTTTAGACTTACTATTATATTATTATTAGATACTAGGTTTTAAGGCAAGAAAAAGCTTATAAAACTGATAATAAGAAGGTATTACTATATAATAATATAAAAGTAAGTCTAAAGTAAACCCTTATTACTTATTATTAGATGTATATACCTTATAATGCCTTATAATTAAGGAAATCTACTTTAGCGTAGAAAAATAAAAAAATACAATTAAATACAAAATAATACATGTATTGTATTGTATTGTGAAAAAGTACTTATATTGTATTGTGTAATGTATTGTATTGTATTGTATTGTCAATACAATACAATACAATACACAATACACCAAATGTATTGTATTGTAGTGCAAAGCTCTGCCTATAAGAGAGCCTCTTTTATAGCAAACCCTATTACATTAAGTAATTTACCCTAAAGATCCCTATTTATAGTAAACCTTACTGCCTATACAATAATTCTCTTCTAAAGACTAGATTACAAAGAAGATCTTAAAACTTACAAAGATATATAAAGATAGCAATTATTATAGCGGATAATTATATAATTTCCTTGCCCTAAAAGTTACGCTTTTTAAGAATAAGTATAATAGGATTAACCTCCCTTAAACATATTATTAAAAGGCTCTCCTAATTATCTTAATTAATAATACTAAGTAATACTACCTTAATTATCTCTTTAGTTAAAACCTTACATATAAAGAGATAATTAGCTATATTTGCTAATGCTTTAAGACAGAAAGTAATTAATAATTCTACTACTATGAATAGAGTAGTATAACTCTAAGCAGCACTATTACTAAGAACCCTAATAAAACTAGGCTTAAGTGCCTTAAAATTATACTAGCTACCCTTAAGAAGATCTATTAAGGCCTATATCCTTCTAATATAGTAAATACTAAGCTTTATAAGTAGATATTAAATACTATAGCTAGTGTGCCTAAATACTAAATAGTAGAGTATAACTACTCCCTAGGCTTTAAGAGTCTTACTAGAGACCTCTATAAGGTAATTATAATCTTAGAGTTAAATAAGAGAGCTACCTAATCCCTATAATTATAAGGGAGCTCTCCTAAAGCTATATTTACTAACTATTAATATAGATATTAGCCCTAAGGTAAGGGAGGCTATTATAGTAAGAGCCTAAGGCATAGCCCTTAGCATTGCTTTACATATAATAAGAATAGCTATTAGTCCTTTAACCACTCTAATAAAGAACGCTAAAAGGAGAAGGATTATTAGTTTACTAGTAAGATTTATTATATACCTCCTTTAGAGAAGAGATTCTAGGTATTTCTTACCTCCTATAAAGGGCTAGATAATAATAAGCCTAATAAGGGCCCTAGCTAAGGATAGGAACCGTATCTTATAGCCTATATAAAGACTAAAGATAGTAATAAGGATAATAAAGAGCTATTACTAGCAGCATATCTAAGTATTATATAATTCTTTTACTTAGAGCTATAGGATAATTATAATCTTGTAAATACTAATATTCTTACTACCCTTAATAACTAAGCCTTTTAGCACGCTTTCCTAAAGCAAGAACTATATTAATAGTAAGAATCTAATAAGGGATTAACTTACTATATCTCTAAAGAGCGCTATTCTAAAGAAGTCTTTAGAGGGATTATACCTAACACTAGGGTAGCAGGTAAATTAATAGTAGGTTAAGGATAAGTAAAGGCTCTATTATAATTAATACCCTTATTAAAGATAATCCCCTATAAGCTATAACTTATTAAATTTAGTGCTAAATCTATAACCATAAAAGGCATACTATATGTGCCTATAGAACTTAAAGAACTTAAATTCTATATCCTTAATATAGTAACTCCTTTTCTCTTTTCTATTACTAATATAGATAAGCTATAAGTTAAGATTAATAACCTTATAAACATGCTAATCTAAGGCAATAAGACTATGCCTATTATGCGATAATAGGGATATCCTTAGTAGCTACTAGAGGCTAAAGAAATAGTTACCTTTTATCTCTTAGAAAGGGAAATCCATTAATTATATTATTGCTTTAGTTACCCCTTTGTTTAATGCCTTATAAAGATCCTTTAATAGGCTAGTTATAATATTAAACGCTAGGTAATTAAGAAGTTAACTAAAGTCTGCTACTATTATTAGATAAAAGGAAAAGCTCCTAGCTAGTTTAAATTCATAATTAAAGATAAGCATAACTTTAACTATAAGATTATTACTAATATTACGTAGATTAATAACTAACTAGTCCTTTACGTTATTAATTTAGTAACTTTATTCTAAGCAGCCTGCTTCCTTAATCCTAAGAAGCAAAAGGCCTAAGATATCTAGGATGCTATTAGAGAGTGCTAGATTAATACCTATCTTAGACCGCTAGATTAGATTATTTATAATACTAGTAATAACTTCTCCTCTGCTAAATTTAAGCACTACGCTTAATTAATATTAATTAAGATTAATAAGATACTAATTAAAGCCTATAGTAGCATTAGAAAGGTTAAAAAGTACTATAGACCTTTACACTAGGCTTATAAGATTATTATAGACTTAATTAGCATAGAGATTATGCTAGAGTAATATCTTTAAATAGCTATTAAAGCTATTAATAACTTAGTAAGCCCTAATAGACTAGTGCTAACCTTACTAGTCTTTAGAGCCTACCTATATATAATAGATAAGTTACCGCTAAGCGTCTCTATTATTTAACGCGCTAAGGTAATTTAGAAGGCTACTAATAAGGTACACTACTACCTAGCCTTATAGCAGGTCTATAATACCCTTAATGCCTAGAATAGCCCTAACATATTGCTAATATATTAGTTGCCTCTATAGGCTAATATATATATATAGAGGAGAAGGGTAGCTAGCATAGCCCTTATAAGCTAATTACTACTAATAGGGAGACTTACACTATCTAAATACCCTATAGCCTAGTAAAATTCTAATCTATAGTAGTAAAGCCTTACTATAAGGACCTATATGCTATAGAGAGGCTATAGGAGATAAAACCTTAAGTTATTAAGGGGATTATAAATAAGAGAGATTCTCTTACCTTTATAGGGGTAAAGGTAAGGGAAGGAGTAAAGAAGGAGTAAAACTCCTAGTGCTAGTAAAGAGAAAGTAAGGAAGGCTAAGAAAAGCCCTTATAGTTTAATTCTCCCTTAACTAAGGTATAGAAGGACCTAAGGATTATAAGGACTTTATAGTTATTAATAAAGATTAAGAGAAGGCATTAATTAAAGAGATTATAACTAGAGAATTACTAATAGAAGCATTCCTAATAGTAAAGGAAAAAGCTAACTAGGACCTTGCCCTCTAACTCCGCTAAGAAGGAAAGATTATAACCCTAGGAAAGCCCTTTAAGTAATTAGATTAAGCTAAGATTAATACTTTATAAGCTTATAATATGTTTAGATTTACGAAGTTTAATTAAGCAAAGCATAGTGGCTATAGGATTTTTAACTCTTGTATAATAAGAGAGATTAAAGGTAAAGGCATGGATTTACCGTATAAGAAGTCTTGCCTTATTATATAAGGCTATAATAATAAGGAGAAGGAATTTATCCTAATGTAATCACTAATAATCTAACAGGTAAGCTAATAGCTAATTATAGCTATTGCTCCTTTATTAAAGCAAAAAGGATTTACCTCTAGATCCGCGATATTACCTAAGCCTACGTTTAATTGCAAACAAAACTCATAAGGCTAATTATTATAAGATTACCAAAACAGATTGCGCACCTCTTTCTAGAAGGCATTATAATAGAGGTTATTAAGCCTCTTTATAGCATTGCAAAGGCTAGAACTCACTGGTGGGCAATGTACTTCTATTATTATAGGGATAATCTTAATATAATAACGTTAATATACAATCTCTACTTATTAATTATAGCTCTAAATAATAAAAACCTCTTTAGGATTATTAGAATATAAACGGATAATATGCTAGGTCTAAGCAATAATAACTTCTTTAATAAAGAAGAAAAAGAGCTCTAGAAGGCTAACTTTATAGCTAAAGAGAAGTAGTAACTATTAAACGGGAATCCCTTACTTTTAATAGCTATATTCTAACCTAAAACGCTAATAACTTACTAACCCTAACCTAGAAAGGCTAAAGTTAGAAGATTAAGGAAGTTAACCCTTAATCTCTAATAGTAAGGCAGGATTACGTAGAATAATAAGCCTAAGGAAGCTATATTACGACTATTTGCTAACTAGAAGCTTTATATAATCTATTAATTATAGCTTAACACTAAGAACTAGTTACTAAAGATATTATATGCCTAAACAAACGCCTTAAGTAGTAGATTAAGAATTAGTAATAAGGATTACGCTATATCCTACTAACCCTTAAAGAAGTAAAGCTCTTTGTATTTATAAATAGATTACTTATAAACAATAAGGATCTTAGCTTATAGATTAGGTATGTAATCGTAATTAGTAACAAGGCAAAGAGGGATAATAATACCTTTATTATAAAAGGGAATATTATTATATATAGTTTAATAAAGAGTAAGCGGGTTACGCGTAGCGCACTTGCCTCTAAGCTATATAGCATGGTTTAAGGTGCTAATATTGCGTACGCAATATCTATAACCCTTAATTAGATCACGGACTAATTAAAGATGCCTTAGATCCCTATAATCCTTTATACTAACTTATTCTTATTATACAAATACCTTATTAAGCTAGGCATAATAAAAGAGAAGAGGCTAATAATTAATATTATAGCCCTTTGCTAATCGTATAAGAGGCGCGAGATCTATAAGGTTAGATAGATTAACAGCAATGATAACCTGGCTGATGCGATAACTAAGGGATCGCTAAATTAAGCGCTAATAACCTTAATCAATTTGAACGAATTAACGATCTATGTGAAAGGCTAGGTTAAGAGACTTTTATAAGCGTTATAAATGTTATAGAGAGGGAATTAACGGAGGCAAGGGAGGATTCGTTATAATTAGATTAATTAAATTAACTAATACTAACTAAGCTAATTAGGGCTCCGGATTCCTATTAAGGGATTCACTTATATACACTTTCCTTTAATTTGATTTTTATTGCGTTTTTAGGCTCCTTTAGCTATAAGAAAAGAGAGACTACTAGTGTTACTTCCTTTAGATTATTATTAGATTAGTTATGGCTAAAGACCCTGCTAATTGTAGGCCAAGTGGAGCCCTTAGAGGATGCATGCCTTGTGATTAGCTGCCCCTTTCGCCACCCCTCTTTGCCTTACTTACGGGTTTCACTCACTTTTGGCTAGCTAGATTCCTCTCCCTCTCTCTCTTCTCTTTCCTAGATCATTATTAACTATCATAGACTTCAATAACAACGGTACTATTACCTGCGCAGGCACCTTGGTGTTCCAACACTTATACCATAGGAAGTAATTCAGGACCTAGTTAGGCGTGTTAGGGAACTCTTGCTAATACTTAGGCTTCTTAGAGAAGTTAATATAGGTTAGGAACTGAAAATAAGAGAGATCCTATAAGCTTATAGGGTGATTTAGATACTTTTAGTAAGAATTAGAAGTCTATTAGACTTAATCTTCACCCTTAGCAGGTAGATAATCCGCTTGCTAATGCTTATTAGGTAGGCGGTAATTAACACTGTAAATAACATGTAATCCTTCTTAAAGGTTAAGGTTAAGCAGTAAATACAGGACCTCTTACGTAAACTAGTCTCTCTTAGTAACGAGTTTATTTATAAACTTAGCTATAAATCTAATAAGCCTATGACTTACATTAACCCTAGGCAGTATCTCCTTAGCTATATCCTTAAAGGTCTTTAACTATTATTTAGCCTTGCTATAGTACTTTACTATATAGGTAATTATAGCATGTACGCTTATATAGGGTATAAAGTTAATATTAGTAAGCTATAAGACTATAACCATAGGGCTAAAGTTATTTAGAAAGGCATTATTCTAAGCCCTATTAAATATAAGATACTGTGGGTTTAAGTCCTTTATAATAATTAGCTCTTTATAATAGGCTCGTAGAAAGTGGAATTAGCAGTATATCTCCTCTATTAATATTCTATTAGGCAGTCGCTTATAACGCTAATAGTATATACCTATGCACTTATAGCATTAAACTTAATTAACTATATTAACTAAATCCCTAAACTTAGGATTTATAATAGGTAAGATTAAAGGGTTATTACCCTGCCACTGCTAATTTACTAACTTAGGGTAAGCATTAGTGGTAGTAATATACTACCCCTAGTACTTAGCAAAGTCCTTCTATAGTTACTTAGTTATAAGGTTAGTAGTTAAGGTATCTTTAATCTAAAAGAGGTAGTAAGCGTAAGGGCTGCCTTAGGACTACTACTTATATTAGTATTAATGCTCCTTAATACTAAATTTAGGCTAAAGAACTTACTTAAAGAATAATTAGAAGCATATCTTAAAGTACTATACTAATATATATGGATTCTTATAAAGGTTCTTACCTATAATTTTAGTCTTAACTTAGTTATTCCTTAACTACTATTAATTATAATTTAGCATAAACCTCTAAAGGTCTTGCTAGTGTAAATTAGTAGCTAAAAGGGTAATAAACATAGCTAGGTAGCTAAGAGCATAAATATATACCTTAAGCTAGTTCCTATGGCCTCCTAGTAAGCTTATATGCCTTATAGGCTTCCTAAGAATCTTACTATAGAGTTAAGTAATGCCTTAGCTTTAGTAGTATCTAAGTTAAATGCTAGTTAAAGCTAGTTAATATTAATAGCCTAATGCTAACCTCCTCTCTTAATAAAGTAAGCGCTTTATTTATTTACCTGCTAATACATAAGCATATTAAATGTAATATAGCGAAATTAAGAATGCTAAGTAAAGTAACTATTATTATACTTAATTAGGTAATTAATATAGTTAGAGTAGCTTATAGTGCGTTTACAAGGCTTAATAAACTTAGCTTTACTATTTAGAAAGAGACCTAGAAATGCCTCTAAGAGTAATAGCTAAGACTAATTAAACTTATTTAAAGGCATGCTATGAATATTAGGTATATTAAGGTATATTTAAGGTTTTACTTACTAAAGAGGAATTTGCTCTAGCCACACCTAAGGCCTATTAGTACCTTAGAGCTAATAATAGAGTTATATAAGCTCCTATTCCTAGGTAATAAAGTTTAGAATTATAGCTTTATTAAAGTGTGCATTAATCTAGTTATCCTTTTTATTAAGGTAGGTATCTTTAATATTAATAGCCTTAGTTATCTTTACTATAAGCTAGTCTATAATATCTCTATCACTAGGTAAATAGAGTAGATTAGCCTTATTTATTTTAATATAGCAATACCTAGGATAATTAGCCTGTAGATGCATAAGCTAGGCCTAGATAATAGGCTACTATACTTTAAACTAGTTATAGAACTAATGGATTATATATAGCTGATTTGTCTGATTTATAGGTTAAAGGATAATAATATTAAGATCCCTAGGTAAAAGCAGTAGCTAGTTATAGACTTAACTAATATTCTTTATAAAGTTAATTATATAGCCCTTATATCTATACTGCTAGCCATAATAGGTCATAACCATAACGTAAACGTAAACCTTAGTAATAAGCATCTCTTTAGTCTGCGTAAGCTTAGGTAAATAACCTAGAACTATCCTAGGATTAAGCTTATTTTCTCTAGACTAAAAAAGGGCTAACTAGCGCGGCGTTAATTACAAGATACGCAGCCCTAAGGGACTATATTATAATAGTTATAAGAGCGGTAGATACTATTCCTAATATTAAGATTAAACTATCTTACCTTATAATAAGTGTAATACTCTATGCTATTTAACGCTAGGTTTGCTACCTAGTGTTTAATTAAGCTATAGTTACGCTTAGTTAGGCATAACTAATCTAGATTACCCTTAAAGACTAGATTAGGTAAGACTAGCAAATCTTAAGAAGTAAACCTACTAAGGTTTAAAGGCAAACATAGTTATACTAATAAACGCTAAGAAAGTAATATATTTAAATTAGAATTATCCCCTACTAAGGACTAAGAAGGTGTGAATTTATCTGCTATATTATAATAGCACTACTTATAGTATATTTATTCTACTCTATTAGGAGTAATAAAGCTCTAGCGGGAAAACATATAATAGTATAATAGGTATGCTTTCTATTCTATGCCTAAGTTAGGATTATTATTATTACCTATATTACCTACTATATTAATTTAGCTACTAAAGAGTTCCTAAACTCTAGGTTAATATAAAGAGGCTACCTAGTTTAGAATAGTAGCTAAGGAAGGAGTAAGGGTAGGTTCTTCTCTAGCTTATTATATAGCTTAATGCTCTTATTAGATAGTGGCCTACTCTATCTTAGTATAAATATATATAGTGGTAAAGTAGATTACTATACCTATTAAGAACATGCCTTAGCTTTTTCTAGTGTATCTTAAGAAGCCTATCTATAGTAAAGAAACCTTATTAATCTATATGTTATTTGTCTTAAGATATTAGCTATAACCTCTTATAGGCTTATAGGCTATTATTACTATTAGGGTAATAGTGTAGGAAGTTGCTAAGTTAGTTACTGCTTAGGGATTGCATTCTAGTAATTAGGCGCTTGCTACTACTATATACTATAGCTAATATAGAATGTAAGAATCTTATAAGAGCTTAAGACTATTATAATTAATATTAGCATTATAATATTAGGTTAATATTAGGGTACTAAATAGTAGCATATACTAGTGTGTTCTATTAGTTATAGCATTCTAGGCATTTTTATATTAACTTATCCCTGTTTTTAAAGCTAATAAATTTGTTAATAGGTTTTCCTATTTATAACGCTAATATTTATACGTTTTAGAGGTATTATTATTAGGGATGTCTATAGTATTAGCTAGATTCTTATAGCCTAGATTATAAGGGGATTAGGCAGTGGTATAGGAGGAGTAATAAAAGCTATCTTATTAGGATGCCTATAAATATCTTAAAATAGGATAATTTACTACGTTATGCGTGACCTAGTAATAGCGTATACCTAGAGCTATAGTAAAAGGAGTAGTATATAACTATTATAGCTAATAGAGGATAACTTACTACCTAGAGAAAGCAAGATAAAATAAATAATAATAGGATAGGAATTTATAGAAAATTAAAGTAGGAAGTTAAGTAGAAATTCAGGTTCTTATAAGAGAGAAGAAGGTAAGAGGTAAGAGGTTAAAGTAAGGAAGGAGCCCTTAAACGTAGGAAAGTGAGACTACTATATATAATACTATAAATCCTGCTAGAAGAAAAAACATATAAATAAATTATTAAATTATTATATGTGAAATTCATAGCGTTTGCTTTTATTAGTAAATTCTATGATTTTGCCTTACTTTATAAGTCAGTAGGATTATGCGTGCATGCGTGCGTGTGTGATTATATTAACTTTATAATATTAAATAGTAGGTAGATTTAGGTAGTATTCTTATACCTTACTTTTGTCTTAGCATATAGACCCTAAGGTAGGTATATAGTCTATAATTACTATACTCCTTATAACCTAAGATTTACTTAGAATATTACGTTTAGTCTAGTTAGCAGTAAGGCTAGCACTATTAACTATATTAAATATTACATAGACTAGCCCTATATAGTAGATTGCCCTTATAGATTAGTAGTTTTTATAGGCTGCTTCCTTGCCTTATTTAAAAGAAGAACCCTTTTAGGCTATTAGCTAGCTATTAATAACTAGTAGTAAAGGTATTTTAAAGTAAAAGTAATAGGGTTAGGAGGAGGGTAATAGGTATAGATATGTATATAGTAGAGTTCTAGTCTAGCTTTATACTTGCTACTATAAAATTAATACTATAGAATATCCTAATAAAAACCTAAACTATAAACTATAAATCTAATATAAAGCAAAGCGAATTATAATATTAACGAATTAGGTAAGTGTGTGTAAACTATAGGGGATAGTGGCTTAATTATGCTTTACTAAATTATAAGTAATTTGCTATTCTCCTAACTACCTTACTAATATATAACTATAGATATTTAGGACCTAGGGCATTGTAATACTTTAATTCCTAATAATCCGTGATAGGCGCTAACTCTGGTTTATAAGATAGGTGCCTAAGGCAGCTTCTTTAAAGAAGTATTAAGTCCTAGCCTACTACTATATAGAGTTGCCTAGTAAGGGTGATATTTTTTAATATTAAAATTAATTATATTAAAGATAAGTGTGTTTAAATTTATTAAGTTAAAATTGATTGTGTTATAATTAATCGCGATGTTATAATTAATCGCAATGTTAAAATTAATTGCGATGGTTTAGTGTTAAGATTAAATGTAAGGGTCCACTATAAATTCTGCTTACGTAACGCAGTAACCTTTATATTTACTATGTTATAATAGTAAAAACAGGTAATTTAAAAGGTTACGCATTTGAATTATATCTATGTTCTTTTTTTCTTTTTATATTATATAACCATAACACTATAATTTGTATTACAAGTTCTTTATAACTATAATTCCACTATAACACTATATCTACAATTGCGAATTAATTACGCATCTTTAAATTTAATTATTTTTAAATATATAAGCTTTTCTATTCCCTCTAGGGGCCCTCTAGGGGCCCTGCTAGGGGCTGCCTATGGTAAGCTATGCCTATAGCAGGCCTTCTCCTTCTTAACTACCCCCTAAGAGTAGTTAGGTAGTAAAAGAGATAGAAAAAATTTCTTAACTAGTTACTAAAGAGTATTTTAGAACTAACTAATTAGAAGAGATATCTCTATAGGACGGCCTTATTTTAATAGAGGGAAAGCGGGAAGCTGCTACGCGGAGCTCCCTACCCCTAACCTCCGTAATAAGTGCTTTAATCAGGGTGCTCCGCTTTCCCTGATAATTATTTGATTCTAATGCTCATTGTTGCACCGGCTGGTTATCGCCAGTTATCCCGATGTTCCATCAAATCAGATGCATTAGCCACAGCCAATGAGAAAACAAAATTGAGTTCAATAAATCAAATGTGCGCGCAGTAGTAACTAGGCCTTGAACGGGGAAAGATTTATCCATACCAACCTTGTACAGAAGAGGTTGGTTCCTCCATGCCCATCTTGTACGGAAGAATACATACCACAGTTCATGCCGCTAGATAAAGGGCAAATACAAAGCTCGCTTCAACGTTTCAAGACCCCTATTCATCAAGAACCTTTTGTTTTCATCAGGGCCTACTACGACGGAGTGCGCTAGCGCTCCGCACTATGTCATCTGTAGAAGAAACCATACAAAGTACCTTCCTCTGCAATCAAAAAAATACCCCATGGGAAGTATATCTCTTCTGTTTTAGGCTTAGTCGCTACTGCGCATTTGATTTTCATTTTTTTTTATCCAGGTTACTGCGCGTTTATTTAGGTCCTCGAGGGATGAGAATACATATATGCAATGCAACCGTCCGTCTGGACAAATGATAATATCGTACGAAAGTTGCGCTTCATTGCGAGGAAACGGTAGGCCTGCCGCGTGGGCTGCGCATGCGAGAACCAACAACGAATTATGGCCTGCCTGACAGGGGGCAGCGAGCTAATTGGCCCGTTCCGGTGGGAAACTACAAGCAAGACAGGGAGTGGAAATAACAAGTAGCCTTGAATTACGGTACTAGTTGCTCCGTAGGGCAGGAAAGAATGTACACGTATCTTGGAAGCCAGTGTGTGTACACTACAACCCCTGAATTATTTTACAACTCTACTTGCCCCACGTGGGGCAGCTGGCAGGTTACCTAATAACAGCTGCCTATAGTTATGTTCCGCCTAGGGTAGAGTATGCTATTAGCGTATTACAAGGGGAATACGTAGGGGTGTAAATAGTATATTCTTTTACTAGTAAATTACTTATAGTGTAAGGTACCTAGCCCCCTCTGCCCTACCCTATTTAATGCCTAATTAGCTTGTTATCCCCTGTTATGTATCTTTGTAAAATAATTCAGGGGTTGTAGTGTACGTTAGTCCCAAAACGGAAGAAATACCTTTCCACCTAATCCCCGCTAAATATACTATAAGGAGAATTGGAAAGCTAGGCAGGAACAACCAGGGCATTTGTATATTAGACTAACGCTTGCCAAGTCTAAGTATAGTGTGCGGACAAGTCGCTAGTTTATTAGCTAGTGGCTTACAAGTGTCACGTGGGCCTAGCCCTATGGCCCCGTACGCCTGTGTGCTAGAAGGCACGCCAACGTTTCAGAGACAGGGCCTCACATAGGTCTTGGTTCAATGGGCTTTGTTAGAATTGTCGGCTTCGTCGGTCCGGCTGCATCGGATCGCTAGTCATTTAACCTAGCCTCTCTACATGTGGTTACGTGGCAATTGGCTGAATAAAACCCCTAGAATTTCCCCTTTTCATAGAAGAAAATCAACCCCTTTAATAGTTTAATTAAGATTATTGAGATATCTTAAAGAGCATTTTTTTACATCATTGAGGTTTTATGGCCTAGCTAGCTAGCTATAGCCAAGGTATATTTTCCAACCTATTGCAAAGGTCGCTGCCATCAATATCGACCCCTTTTGACGTGCGCACTGTTCAGGCATTCTCTTTGGTTGTCCTTTTCCCCGTCAAAAATGGTGGGGAAACGGGTAATTGAACCCCGGACCTTCCGCAATGGTTGAATTCCCTTTGGAGATATGCATTTCCACGACCAGCATATTCAACAGCAGGTTTTTTTTTTACACCCTTTCCCTTCGATCCAGGCTGGCAGGATCAGTCCGATCAATCGGAATCAGGTCATCTGATTCATCCGATGTCGTCAAAATCATCAAAGTCATCAGATCAATTGATCTTGCCCCTTAGTCCGGGCCAGCCTGATCAAATCGTTGACTCCGATCAATTCAATCAGGTCATCTGATCGATCCGATATCATCAAAATCATCGGATTTTATCAGACTGATTGATCGCAGCCGTCACGACGTCTTCCCCTTAATCCGGGACAGCCTGATCAACCCATTCTTTCTTTCTTCTATCACATTATTTCAACCTTGGGATCTTCCTTCGTTATATTGACCTTTTGACCTTTATGACTTTGACCTTCTTATTCCGATTTCAACCTTCCGACCTGTCCTAGTTAGCTCACTAGCTCGAATCGATTTAATATCCTAGCTTTTGCTTAGCTATCCACTGGGGAGGCAAGCAGCTAGACCTTCGATTCGACCTTCATAAATTAGGTCTTCTATTGACTAGACCAGACCTTCAACCCGACATTCGTTTGCTGACTTCGACTTCATCTTCTCCATACACCGTTTCGTATAAGCACGACTTTTGTGGTCATGGTCAAATATCTTCTTGCCGTCACTTTGAGCTACTAGGCCCGTGAACAATTCCAGGGACGGGTGATGAACCCTGGAACTTTCATGTCAATGGTGATATCACGACACGTGGTGTGAGACTTCAAACTTGAAAATGCAAGTCACTCGCGTGCTCAACTCTGTGAGCGGGTAATCTGTTTCTAGGTCCGATCCTAAAACAAAATGCATGGAAAAAAAAAGACAAGCAAAACTCAGGACAGTTTAGATGTAATCGTGTCTACATCTCGTCATCGCAGCCTCGAAGGCTTCCATCATTCCAAACACCTCCTCTACTACCCCCTCCTCAAAACCATCCCATTTGCGTCCTTTCTAAACAGGTGAATGAAGGCATGAATTTAGGCCTTGCGCTTCTTGGAAGGCTGATCATCGCCGTCACCCTCGCCCATCTCCTCGTCGTCATCCTCAAAGTCCGCGTCGCTCAGGGCAGCAAGCTCCTCGCTGTCCCGGAAGTAGCGGATAGCTTCGGGGTACAAGTCTTCGGCAATGGCGACGGCGACATCATCACCGTTGGGGAAGATCTCGAACTCGTACTCGATATCGTCCTCTTTCTCGTCCTCTTCCATCTTCTCCTCGATTTCCTTGCCCTCCTTGCGAGCCTTGCGCTTCTCGTCGGCAACCTTGGAAGCAGCTGCGCTCTCCTCGGCGGTAATGAAGCGGCCTCGGAAACCGAAGAAGTTGAAGAAACTGACCGTGTCGAGGCTGGTGTCCTCGAGTTTCTTGAGAAGCTCTTCCTTGGCGGGGTCTTCTCCTCAGACTTGCCAGACTTGTCGTCCTCGTAGATCTTCTTGGCGAGGTCGAGGAGGCCGTTGGTCAAATCTTTACCAGGCTTCCACTTGATCCCGACGGGCTCGGAGACAAAGCCCTCCCAGCCGTCCTTCGCGTGGCGCCACCAGAACTTCTTCTCCAGAGTCGTCTTCTCAAAGTACTCGTTGTCGGCGAACTCGAACTTGATGAGGATACTGCGGGGATGGCCGTTGGGCAGCTCAAAGCGCTCGACGGAGAGGTTCTTGAGGGCAGAGACGATGATGCTGGCATCGATGGGCTGAATGAGCTCATCGATCTCAGCGGGGCTTGCTCGAATACAAGAGACCAAAAATTGGGGATCTCGGAGATGATCTTGTCACGCTTGGCATACATATCCCGAGTCATCTTGTCCTGGATGCGCACTGAAGGGCGGTATTAGTACGCAAGGTTCTTCCAAGGGCGATGGATCAATCAGTGCATAACGGAGGCTGCTTGTTGCAGATTGCTGGTGAAGGACAAGCAACAGAAATTGGGAATCGGTGCTAGATGGGAAAGGAGAGAAAGATGAACTTACGGATTTCAAGATCGACCTGCTCAAAGTCATCCTCGATGTCATCGAGCTGCTCGTAGTAAACAGGGGATTGTCGACATTTTCGGCCGACATGATGATGGTTATACAATTAGAGGACCGTGGGTATGTGTCCGATGTTGTTATGGTGAGTTATAGAGGGGGAGAAGGAGGAACAGGAAGAGGGACAAGAACAGGAACAGGAACAAGGGGAGAGGCGCGAAGTGGCGGTATGAGGAACAAGTTGACTTAAAAGGGCTTCCCAAAGAAGGACCAGGTACAATCGCACACTAAATGGAGCAGTGACTGACTGACTAGCCTTGGTGGGCGCCTGAAAGAAAAGGCCCACGAGAGGTATAAATTATAATGGAGAGGAAAATTTCAAATTTTATACGGGTGGTGAGGAGGATCCTGCTTTGCTTCAATCCGATAGGGTGGGTGTCCGGGGGTGCGGGAGATCTATCTAGCAGGGGGTGGCAGCAGCGAAGCTCAAGCTTTCTTTGGAGCAGCAGAAGTCTGTCTGTGTGGTGAGGAAGCTTTTTTTTTTTTTTTTTCTGCGTCCGTCTATGTACAATCTCTTTTTAGCAGCTCCAGGTTTGCTTGCATTGGCATTGGCATCGCACTGCAGTGTTTTCCGTGCAAATTGGTCAATCATTGGGTTGGGGTTGATACCATTGGGTCCCTAGTTTAAGAGGGGCTAAAAAAAAAAAAGGAGAGGGGGCTGTTGCATCTTGTCTGTTGATGAAAATTTTGCCTCTTCTTGGCTTGATCTGCAACAGAGGCCTGTTTGAGCGGATGCCGCGCTCCTATTCACTGCGGCAAAGGATGGCTTGTGAATTGACTTGAATCCATTGTTTGACTTTTTTGCCCTTGTCTTTAGTGGGGTCATTAATTTTTTTTTTTTTTTTTTTTGGTTTTTACCCCTCCCTTTCTAATCTCAGGGTCCATGGTGCGGGGTACTTTTTTACTTACTCCAAGACCTACTCCGTACAAGTATGTTATGCACAGCGCTGTTGTGCATGTCCAGAACTCGACGGCGCGGAAACTAACTAACAACAAAAAAAAAAAAAAAAAACCCTTCATCCCCATTTCTTTTCTTTCCATACATTTTCCCACCATATCCACCCCACCATGGCTGTCAAGATCCCTCTGGAAGTCGCCGTCTTCTCCGGGAATCCATCCTCAAGGCGCAGTCCCAAGGCGCCTCGCGGGTGGAGCTCAACGCCCCGGGCTCGTACCATCTCGGGGCACGACGCCGCCCGTGTCGGAGCTCGCGCGGGTCGCAAGCCGGGTGGAAATCCCCGTGCGCATCATGATCCGGCCGAGGGGACCGCCGGGAG
Source organism: Epichloe gansuensis (assembly GCA_023658505.1). Lineage (NCBI taxonomy): Eukaryota > Fungi > Ascomycota > Sordariomycetes > Hypocreales > Clavicipitaceae > Epichloe > Epichloe gansuensis. The sequence goes on from CP098283.1 coordinate 1,444,998, forward strand.
AAGGAGGCGGCGCCCAGCAGGACTTCATCTACGCCCGCGCCGAGGTCGACGCCATGGCCGACTCCATCCGGGAGTTCAAGGCCACGGGCCTCATGGATCCCTGTCGGAGCGACGGATTCGTCTTCGGCCTCCTGAAGGCTTCCCCGGTGGTGGACGGCGGCGGCGGCGGCGGCGAGGGCGGCGAGGGCGGCGAGGGCGGCGGTGTCGCCATCGACGAGGAGAACTGCGCGGCGCTCATCCGGCTCGCGAGGCCCTACGGATGTGTCTTCCACCGGGCGTTCGATGCCATCGCGGCCACGAGGCGCGCCTCGGAGGGCATCCAGATCCTCATCTCGTTGGGCTTCGAGGGCGTGCTGACGGCCGGCGGTCTCGGCAATTGCCTGGGCAACATTGACAGGATCGACCATCTCTGCCACAGGTATGCGGGAGCTCTCGAGATCGTCGTCGGCGGGGGCTCCGACGAGACAACATCCTTGGGCCCGCGAGGCAGCTGGCTCATTACAAGGACGGCGTGTGGATGCACACGGCTGCGCTGAGCAAGAGACGTCATCGTGCCACCGAGGAGATTGACTCGGATGAGTTGGTCGAAATGGTGGCCCAAATGGACCTCGTCGAAGCGGCCTAGAAGGACCCCGCGGGTCATTGGAAAGAGACCAACTTTCTGCATGGACAAGTGTTGGCGAGATGAATCGACTTATTGTGAGTTTCCATATAACGTGGGAATGTAAATAGCAACATGGACATGTATTGCAGGGCAACGCTTTGGGCACAAAGATTTTGAATTTTCTCTTCTCTTTCTCTTGTTCTTCCTCGCTTAGATTACTTGCTTCCTTGTTCCCAAACTATGGCGTGGGCGGGCCCTCGGCGTATATACACTGGCATTTGATCTCAAGGCTTTTCGTGCAGCATAATATACAATCATTGGTGACATGAACCCCCGACTTTTCTGCTCTCGTCGAATCAGCTGCTGATACACTGGGTGAGAATGAATGACCTCTCTCGCAACGCCACCAAGCCCTACTCTACAACCGCCGCCGGTCACAATCTATGCAACTATTCTACAGCTTTTCTCATCACGTCATGAACGTCCGCTAGGGTCATTACCTCTCCCGCTAATTCTTTTCATTTATTTTTTTAGTCCAGAACATCTTCTGGGATGGGATTAATCACAGAGATACCGGGAAGAAAAGAGAGAATGAACAGATATTACCCCGTCTTAGACTTAGAGCTGGTGTTGGGACGAGCCAGACCCAGACAAACAGCCATCTTGTAGAACATGTCGACGTTGTTAAAGGTACCGCCAAAGGTCTCCTGGCAAGGTCCCATGGCGAACACGGGAACATCGGTCAGGAGTGGACGCCCTGCGCTTCGCTGGTAGGCAGAGTGCCGTTGATGACGATGCCGTTGACGCCGTCCTTGGGGTTGACAATGTAGCCGTCGGCGCTCTGGACGGCGGGCGTGCGAGGGCCATTCTTGTGGACCTTGTAGTCCTCGCGGTGGTCGGGGGCAGCTCCGACACCGCCGGCGATGGCGTATCGTGGCTCCCAATTGGCAGGGAAGTTGACGCCAGTGCCGTACTTGAGGTCCTTGGGCTTCTCCGTGTACTGGGATAGCCCAGACTTTTCGTACACACCAATGGCGTTGCGCTTGGTGCGCTCGTCCTTCTGTTTGGCGAGGTACTCGGTATCGGCAGATCCCCAAACGCTATAATGTTCGTGTTAGCAAGAGCCGAATATGCTTTCTTTCTCTTTTCTCTTTTCCTACTTCCCTTTCTCGGGCATCTTCTCAGGTAGACCAAGCTTGAGAAACTTACTCGAATCCGTGGCCGTGATCGGCTGAAACAACGACAAGAGTCTCTTCCAAAATGCCCATTTTCTTGAGCTTCTTGACGGTGGCGCGGACGGTGTCGTCAAGCTCCAAGAGGTCACCGAGGGCGCGGTCGTAGTCTAAAGCATGCATCTGCTTGTCAACTGAGGCAGCCTCAGACATGAGGAAGAAACCCTTGTCACCACCACGCTTGTGGAGAACCTCGACGGCCTTGAGAGTCATGTCCTTGAGTCCGGGGAGATCAAGGGCAGAGTCGTTGCCACCTTTGGGGTTGTTCTTGAGCTTCTTGAGGTTCTCGGGGTAGATGTTACGGTCCAGCCAGACGGGCAGATTGCTCTGGCAGAAGACGCCAAGAGCTCTCTTGCTCACGTCAATATTCTCAAGAGCCGTCTTGTTCAAGCTGACAGTGTAGTCCTTCTTGGCAAATTCTTCGTAGTAGTCCTTGCCCTGGTAGGAACCTTTGCCGGGATAAAACTGTTCGGCACCGGCGCCGAAAAAGACATCAGGGCCGCCGTGGTTGGTCCAGCTGTAGTTGGTCACGCCGTTGAGGGCCTGGTCGATGAGGGGTCCATACTCGGAACGGCGGCGCGTGTGGCCAGTAAGGGCAATGGGAGTAGCATCAGCCAGGAACGCCGTGGAAACGGCACCCCAGGCACCTTTCTGTGATACTTGTTAGCACATTTTCTCCACGAGATTTCACCTTCACTCGCAAAGAGTTCCGTCAACATACAGTAATTCGATGGAACACCTCAACAATGGTCTCAACTTTGGGGTCATCAAAGGGTCGGGAGAAGAATCGGCGTGGACACTAGATCATTTATTAGCCATGCGCCAGGTCAGGAATTGTGCGCTGTTCGGCCTACCCCATGGCATTGACAGTGCTCTTGTGTCCGGAGTACAGAGCAGAGGCCGAATTGGCCGAATCAGTGATATAGCTGTCGATCGAATGGGTCATTTGGTGGCCAAGGACGGGAACTCGTCCATCTGCATGCGAGTCTGGTATTTGCCATTGATGCTCTTGTGTCCAAGTAATCGGGCGGCAGTAATCTACGAGTCGTCAGTCTCGTTGCAAAGTTGCCTTTGAACAAGAAATTGAATTTTTAAAAAAAAAAAAATCGTAAGCCTGGCTTACCATGTTGGTGGTCATGCCGTCGCCAATGAAAAAGATGACGTTCTTGGCCTTGCGTTCTTTGACAATGGGGCGGACGAGCCATTCAGCAGTGGTCTTCTCGCCATTGAAGTACTCCAGGGTGACGGTGTATTTGCCGGGTTCGTTCAGAAAAAGCTTGCGATAAGCCTTGGACGTGACATTGACGACAGAGGGCGTCTTGGCATCCTCGGCAAACAAGTCCTCGTACCACTTGAAAGTCCACTTCTCCAGCTCGGGCTCTTCAATCTTGAAAACTTTGGCGATGTCCTGGGGCTCCTTGCCCTCCTTGGCAATGGTCACCTTGAACTTCTCGTCAGGCTTGCCGTCATGGGCGGCCTCGGAGCCATTGACTGGCGCGTGGACTTCGACTCGCAAGTCGAAGAGCTGACCGGGAAGAAAATCGCTCTGGTCAGGTGGGAGAAGGCATCCCAAGCTCGGGCAGGTTCCCAGTCGCTGGAATGTCTGGCCCGACACGGCCGAGAGTGAAGCTGCCAGAACGGCAGCAACGTGGAGCTTGGCAAGCATGATTGTGTAGGTCCTCGCCGGAATTGCAACGAAAAAAAGAGGCAAGGAAGGGAGCGTGGCCTGGCTTCACAGGGCTCGTGGCCGGCTTATATATATGCCTCTTGGCTCTCGCATGAAGAATTCGTTGCAATCGCCGCACGCGCGCACCCTCTCTTTGAAAACAGTGGTGGATCAAAGACCCTATCCCCATCCATGGGGCCGGAAATGGATATTGGATATCTTGGCCAGGCCGCCCAGCATTGATAACTTTGGTCGTGACAGGCATATAGCCGTCTGACAGCTCCAATAAGTGGAGAGACATTGACACCGTTCCCCAACAATCTCGGCAACACGTCCAGCGCGATGTGACCGTGACCGACGACGGTGAAAACCCTTCATCTCAAAGAGAAGAGAGGTGGCTGGGGTGGGTGGATAAGCAGGACCTAATCTGGAATCACCATCCATTCTCGACGACACACAACCGAACCTTCCCCGCCTCTTTCCTATTGATTGCAGTGCCCGTGGCTTGCTAGAGGCTTGTTAGCGGCCGAGGCCACAAGCCCATCATCGACCAGGGCGATCGGCAGCAGTCCCCGTGCTCATGTCGTTGTATCCCATTGGCGATTGTTGACGACGGGGACCCTTGTCTTATCCAAGGTAGGTTCTTTCTATACGGATCCGTAAAGAATGATAATATGTTTTCTGAGTCCAGACTCCAGAGAGCAGAGGGCAACGTGGGGAGACGAAAGGATGGACCAAATCACCCGCGTCATCGCGTCATCGCGTCATCGCGTCATTGTGCCCTGCCCGCCCTGCCAGTGCCAGCTGCCAGCTGCCAGCTGCGAGGTGACAGCTGCGAGGTTGACGATCGCGCAGCCGTCAAGTTGAATCAATCGGACTTCAACACCAGGCATTTGCATTTGCATTTGCATTTGCACTGCATGATTCCGTGCTGTCATCTAAGCTCGTAGCTTCTCCAACGTCTCAAACATGGACTGTCAAAATAGCTTGAATGCAATATTCCAGCTCCCAACCACAGCAGCCAATACGTATCATATTCATTAATCCGTACTGGCAAGTCAGTCACTGTGGTCGAGCAATCGGCACCTCCTCTGCGCCACGTGCCAAGTCCCCAAAATAAATACAACGGCAAAGTCTCGATCCATTGGCTCCGCAGAGAACGAAGGCTTCTTCACTTGCATCATATTCGATCCTACTGTTCGGGGCTTGTGGTGTGCAGGAATTAGCTGCAGCACTCCCGGCCGTCTAGCCGTCAAAAGGACTACCAACCCCTACCCAGCCACATTGCATGAGATGCGTCTACATACATATTTTGCCAGATTCTTCACCGACCGTCCCGCTGTGGCATCCACATAGACCCGATTTCGTTCCTCGCCTCTGAAATAGTACCAATTAGATTGGGTGGTTAATGATGCTTGTATTATCTAGGTATTATGTGGCGGACATCTCCACCTAACTACCACTCTATATTACCTAAGCCATTATCCACTCTAATAGACTAGCTATTTTTCTATAGTAGTGTTAACCCTAACACTATTTATTAATATTATTCTCTAATCTCTATATTCTTATATTCCTAAGTCTAAGGGTCCTAATCTATTATATCCTAGGTATTTAGTCTTAGCGGTTATAGTCTTTTATATCATGAAATATAAATCTTTAGGTTATTAATATAAATTTTCCATCCTAGTCCCCCTTTAATTAGTTTAACCTTATATATAACTAAGGATAACTTCTTTACTATCTTTAAAAGTTTTCCCTAGGTTTTATAGAACTTATTCTTAAGTTTATTTTCCTTATCTATCCTTTCCTATACTAGATTTCCTATATTAAAACTCCTTAGTTATTTAGTTAGGTCTTTCTAGTTATTAATTTTCTAAGTTTAAACTAACTCTCTTCTCTCCTCCCTAGAGTTAATATTCTATAGATTTATCTCTCTAATAAGAGTTAGATCTTTGATTTCTATAACTTCTAATAACGCGAATTTGTCTACGCCCTAATATATAGAAAACGGTTTAAAACCTAATATAGATATTACTAGAGTTATCCCTATGCTTATTATATACTAATTATTTAAGACTACTATAATATTTAGGATAGTTTAATCCTAGAACTCTAAAGAAACTCTATCTTACTTAACCGCCTATTTTATTAATTATTATTTTACTAATCTAACATTGCATTTAGCTAGTCCTATAGATAATAGGTGTGATATTAGTCTAAAGGATACTATTATCCTATGTTTTCTAGCGGTAGTAGTAAAGTTTAAATTCTTAAAGTAGGATCTGTTATTATAATAAATTCCTATAGCTAACCAAAAGTTAAACTCTAGTGTTTACTCTAAGTTTCTATTACTAAGTCTCCTATAGCTTCCTTATAGGATTATCCTAGTGTAAATCTAGATATATAGTTAACTATAATAAGAATATAAGCATTACTATTCTTTACCCTTAGAGTAATTAGACCTAGATAGTCTATTGCGACTATTTTCTAAGGTTCTAGAATCGTAACTATTCCTAGTTCCACTCTTAACAATCTTAGACCTATCTATTAGTAAACAAGACAAGAGTAGTAGTATAATTTAACATCCCTTATCTAATTAGGCTAGAAATATTTCCTACGTAGTTTCTGCATAGTAATAACTAGGCTAAAATATCTAGTAGCATTATAGGCTTATTAAAGCTTTATTAGCATGTCTTTAGATAATAGGCATTTAGCTAGAGACTTATTAGATTCTATATAATACAGTATTTAGTTAAAGATTTAGTATTTAAGTAATTAATATTATATTAGTTTTCGTTGTTTAGTAGGTATTATTTAGTGTCCGTAGACTATGGCAGTTAGGATCTCTCCGTACTATTTTAAATTAAACTAGTCTTTTAGTTCTAATAAGATTCTTTCTAAAGTCTTATTATCTAGCTTTTCTCCTCTAGGAGGATTATTTCTGCGTTTATAGATATTAATATTAGATAACTTCCTGTCATAGGAGTTATATTTACTCCTATTCTTCTTTCCACCTTTAGTGGGTCTAAATGGAGATTATTAGGTAGTTAAGACATTCTATTAGTAATTATTATAATTTTGGTTGTATTAGGTTAATGGATGTATTTGATATTTAACTCCTATAGGATATTTACCTATCTTGCGACTTTACTATAGACCTTAGATAAGTTTGCTATTAAGTTAATAATCCCTTTGTGATTAGTATAAACCTTTACTAGGAATAGTAATCTATTTATAAGCTACTTAGTTTCTTTTAAGCTAACTATAATTACTAATATCTCCTTCTCTAGCATTAAATATCGTTTTTTAGCATTACTAAGCTTATAAGAAAGCTATATAATAACTCTAACTTTATTAAAGTTTGTATCTATTATATTAGTCCTAGTTTCTATGTCTTCTAACTAAAACAAAACACCACCTATCCTAGTATTAGATGTGTCTATCGCTAGATAGAATTAAACCCCTAGGCAGGCTCTAAAAGTAGCATTCTCCTAAATGCTATTATATATTTTTATTAGGGCTTGTTAAGACTTATCTATCTATAGAGGCTTATCTCTTAAAATCTCTTTCTTTTAGACTAATTATTTCCCTATTCTTATAGTTTTAAATAATTTATAAAAGAAAGCCTTCTTTATAGTAATTACTAGATTTAACCTACTAGGAATAAACTTCCTAAGAAATAGCGTTAGGTAAATAAGTACTAGAATCTTATCCTATATCTTTAGAGGTTATTTAGCAAAGTGTGTTACTAAGTTTACAAATCTTTTATAGTGTTTTTAAGCTAGCTAAATTTTCCTATCTTCTAGGGAGTATTCTATATAATTAACCTTTAAAGCAAATAGCTTAGTCTTATATTCGCTTAATCTAATTAGTGCCTATGTAACCCATGGAAAATATCTTTTCTATAGAAAGTTAAAATAATCTTCCTATATCTTAGATCCTAAATAATAATTGTTTACATAGATAGAGAATAAAGTCTTTAAGTCTTCTATATACCCTAATATTAATTTACTTTCTATCCTATCCTAGAAGAAAAGGTATCTAAATATTAGGTCTCTAAATCTCGCATAGGTAGAAGGTCCCCTAGTTAATCCCTAGGCTATGTTATTATAAAAGTATATTCTATTTAGTCCTAAAAAGCTATCTTATGTTTATCTAAGGGATAAACTCTTACTACCTAAAACCTATTTAAAGCGTTAGTTTAGGATAGAATTATAGAGTAACTATAGTGAATTAAATCTAAATTAGCTTCTATATTATAGTATAGATAACCGGATTTTATTATCTTACTATTAATATCATAATAATTATAAACCACCTAAAACACTTTTTTCTTTTCTAGCTTTAGGGTAAATATTATAGGTATAACCTAATCTAAATCCCCTTACGAAATTATTCCTACTCTCTCTATAGCTAGAAATACTTGCTTAGAAAACTAATAATATACTCTAGAATAGTAATATTGCTTTCTCTTGCTAGGTTATGCACTAGGTATTAAGGGAATGTAGTAATGTAAAAGATTAGTGGTATAAATATCTTTAAGTTTTAAAATAAAGTAATCTTTAAATATATAGTATAATCTTATAATTATTATCCGTTAAGATAAATTACCTGCGCGGTCTCCTAGTGTAATGCGCAACTATTTAAACCATAAAGTAATGGTTTTAGGGGTAATTTAGTTAATAGGCGATTTATATATAGATTTTAGAATCTTAAGGGTACCCCTTATAATCCGGTTTTCCTATACAAATTAGCAATTCGCTCTGTCTAGGTCTATCTAGCATAGCCTTTAGTTTCCTACTAGTTAAGCTATACTATTGCCTAATTCTCCTAAGTATAAATAATAGTGCATCCTATTATTCGCTTCTAAATTTAAATCTATAATTTCTTTAATTTAGTAAGAGTTTTTAATTATTAAGGGTCTCCTTGATTTTCTAATTCTACACCTAAATCCGCTTATGTCTCTATCCCTTAGTGTTTAGCTTAAAATGCCTAGGTTATTTATGCACTAGGTCTAAGGCATATAGGTTCCTATAATAAGTTTTAGTTGCTAAGTCTTTAGACTTCTTAATTATATAGGGTTTTAACTTTTCTAGGGGTACCCTTAATTTTTAGATTTCCTATATAAATTTGCTTATCTAAGTGTCCTTTAATATCTAATAGCGTATATTGTGTTTGTTAAGCTCCTAAGTCTATAATATATTAGTTTATATAATAAGTTTCTATTGCTAAGTCTTTATAGTTCTTATTTATATAGGAATTTAACTTTTAAGGGGATACCCTTAATTTTCGGATTTCCTATATAAATTAGCTTCTCTACTTATCCTTCTGTGTCTATTATCACATTGTCTTACTTTCTTATATTTAATGGTTTAACTAGAATCCTTAATAGATCTAGGTTATCCTCTCTAACGTTATCCTATTCCTCTTCTAGAGTCTAGTCTAAGTTATTCTTCTTACATTCTCCTAATTATCCTTTATTCTCTTCTTCTTTAATTATTCCTATATTCTATGTTATTCCTAAATTCATTTTAGGCCTTCTTAGTTTATTAATCTATTGTAAATGCTAGGAATTCTCCTGCCTCTTAATTTAACTCTAAGTAATTTGCTAGGTCTTTAGTATAGGTCTTAAGGGTATAGAAGTATTAAGGTAAGAGTTAATATATTTAATTTCTATCTACGCTTTTGGATTATTGCTTAACCTAAGAGTATAATCATTTTCCTATGGTTCCTAAATGATTATAGCCTTTAATATCTCCTCTGGTTTAGTAATCCTAGTCTAGTTATTATCCTTTATAGTCTTATTATTATAGTTAGACTTATTAGTTAACTAGTTACCTATGCTATCTCCTAAAATTATTTTTCCTTTAGTTTATCTATCTTCCTAATAGATTCTTTATTAAAGGTCTATTTGCTAAGTATTCTCTGGTGATATTTAATCAAATTTTATTATCCTAAAATTATCTAACGTTAATATATTAATATTCTCGTTCCGCGGATAATTATCAGAAATATTATCCACGCTATCTAGTTTTTCAAAACCTTATCTATTATTTAATTAGTTAATCCTTTTAGGATCTCTTTCACTTCTTCTAAGATTTAGCGGTTATCCTTAACAAACTCCATAGCTTTATTTAGAATTATCCTCTAGGGTAATTAAGCTCTTATATTATTACTTTAGAATAGGTTAGGGCAAGGGTATATAGGAAGTATCTATGTTACTCCTTTAGTTCCTATAATAGTAATCTTTTCTTTACTATAATATTTAATTACGTTAACACGCTAAAGCTAAACTTTCCTAATAGGATATCCTAATCTTATTAAGCTAGCATTACATAACACTTTACTAATATAAGAATTCCTCCTATAATAATCCTTAGATATGCATATAGATAGATTAGGTGCTTAGCGTTATTAGCTATTTAAACGAATCTCCTTTTGTAAAGCTATATAGCTAGGAACCTATATTTAGCTAAGTAGTTTTCACTAACTAGTTTAACACTTAATCCGCTATTAACTAAAGCTAAGTTATATTAAATACCTTTAATATATGTTATAATATATCCTAATAATGTTGTAACTTCTCTATTAGACCTAGCGATATTATTCCAGGCTATAACTATATTTACTATTCCTAATAATCTAGGAGTAGGATTAAGTACCTCCTAGTATAGTTCCACTAAATAAGAGATAATTAATTTAGCCTTATTGTGTTAAGGCTTTCGGCTTGGGAGTGAATAACAGAGTGAAGGTTAGATTGAAGTGTCGTAGCTATTGATCTGCTAGCTAGGGGTAGGTGCTTAAAAGGTTTAATCTCTAGCCCTTTCCCTTTATTTATAGGAAAGCCCCTTTAAATAGCCCGTAGCTCTCACGTAACTAGCCCGCAGCTAGCCTTAGCTCCGTGCCCCGCTAGGTTCTACCCTTATCGATGCTATCGCTACCCTTATAGATACTATTACTGTTTTACTCCTAATATAATACCCCTCTTACTACGATTGTCCTTAATTGCATTAAGGTGCTATCTTAGGGTTAGGTTATAGCGCGAGAGTTCCTTTGTTGCTACTTACCGTGGCGATTTTTACGAAGCGATGTAGATGTTAATGACATTAGGCTGCATTAGCCTTTTCACGGTAACCGCTTACTAATAGAAGCTAGGTCATAGCTACTTCTTAACTTTCTCTCTATAGGTTATTCTTCCTAAGAGATTCTTCCTAACTAGACTAGTTAGCGCGATTTTTAATTAGCTTAACTCTGTAAGGCATAGATTACCCTACTCCTTCTGTTTTCTTTAAGCTTATAGTAGTAGCCTAATAAATTCGTAGTGAGCTTGTAATAATAACTTATGAATTACAGTGATCCCTATGAACACACTAGTTATAACGCACGGAAGATTCTAGTTAGAGTAGCTTAGATTAATCTAAGGTGCCTAAATTCCTATAAGAAAGGGTAATTCCTTTCCTTCTTTTCTCTCTTTTCTTTCTCTTCTTTAAGCCTCTTATTAACTTATAAGTCCCTTACTAATATAATAGCTACTATAACGCTACTATTATATAATATTAACTACTAACTATTATAGCTTAAGCTATTATATCTTATATTACTACTATTAAAGATCTTACTATTAAGCTATCCTATAAGGGAGAACCTTATAATTATTAAAGACTATATAAGTTTACTACTTCTTTATTACTCTTTTATTACTAACTTAGAGCTAGTTTAATAAAATTCTATATATATATTATACCTAGTGATTAGCTATTTAGAACATAGCTCTAAGGGATAATAATAAAGATAAATAGCCTTAGTATATTACTAAGGGAAAGCTTACTCTAACTAAATATAGTTACTCCTTTAGTATAAACTTACTACTAGCTTACTACTATTATTACTAATATTTAGCTTTTTATAGGTAATTCTCTAAAATACTATTATTACGCTTAAAATAATAAGACTTATATTAGGTAAGTTAAGCCTTAAGGGATTACCTCTTAATTACTACTAACTCCTTACTAGTATTCTATTTAAATTATAAAGCTATATAAATAGCTTTAGGATATACTTTATAATCTTCTAAAACTATACTATATTAGTAATATAAGTACCCTTTACTCTACTACTTTAATATTACTAATACACTACTAGGAGTTTATATAAGCTAAGAAGAAACTTTATAATACTCTTTTAGCCTTAAAAATACTAATAAATATAGGTAAGCTTATTATATATATCTTATAGCTAAGGCTTCTTAAGAAGTAAAGTATAATAAACACACTACTTTCTTATAGCTAATTAATATTATTAATCTAGAAACCTAGATTAAAATTGCTAATTATCTTTAATTTATAGCTACTTATAGCCCTATAGTTAGTGCTATTAGCTTTACTGCTTATACTTTACTAACTTATTACTAGTTTATTACTGCCTAAGCTACTCTCCTTATATGTATTAGACCTTTAGAACTCCCTAAGGAATTATAAGTTTAAGCCTTTAGTAATAATAAGTCTAAGGCTAATAAAGTTAGAAACCATGCTAAAAATTAGTCTAAATATGTCTCTAAAGTCTAGCTATTAGATAGCTACAAGTCTATGCTAAGTTTTTGCTTTAAATATAAGATTTATTTAGTAGTTTAAATTATTATTAAGTGAATTATTCCCTAATTAAATCGCTGTAATCTAATGATTATTTTAGGTTATAATTAAGAGTTAATTAAGTAGCTAAGAAGTTAAGATTTAGCTACTTAGTTACCGCTTATAGTCTTTAATAACCTCTTTTATTATAAAGTCTTTACATAGTACCTAAGAATTCTTAGAATTATTATAATTCTTTTATTTTACTAAATATTTACGCTGTTTACTATTATATTTATAAGCGATAATTCGTTTAACTTTAAATTCCTCTTAATCCTCTTTAACGTTATCTTATAGTAAGGTTGTTTTAACCGCGTTACTTAGATTTCCTCTAAAAGGTTCTAAGCTTATAATATTAAAAACATTATACAAGCGCATTCCTTTAGGTAACTTTAATTAATAAGCTAAACTATAATAGCTAACTTCTTTTTAATCTTATATAGTCCTAAGTACTTTATAGCTAGCTTTTAGCTAGGGTGTTATAGATTAATATTCTTAGTTAAGAGTAAGATATAGTTACTTACATTAAACTTTATTAGCACTCTCTTTTAATTATAATACTTTTTTATAGGGCTTATAAGTAGCTTAATAGCTACTTAATCTTTATATACTTATGCTTTAATTCTAAAACCCTATTTTTAGCTTAATTATTAACTATTAGAATTAGCGTAACTACTTAATCTAGTCCCCTTAGGTTATACCCTTATAGCGCTTCTATAGGTATATAACTATAACTTATATACGCGCTTGTATTATAAGCAAACTATGCTATTAGGAGATAATTAACCTAATTAGTCTGCTTTACGCATATAAATGCTCTTAAATAGTGCTTTAAAACTTAATTTAAGCGTTTTATCTAACTATTTATCTATAGATAAAACGTAGTGCTTAATTACTACTTTATTACTAAGAGGTAATAAAATATTCTCTAAAATCCACTAGTAAATATTAAACCTTAGTCTATAATAATACCTTCTAGGGCTTTATAATCTTTAAAAATATATTCTAGGAAGATAGTTACTAGTCTATTACTAGTTAACCACGTAGACATAGGGATATAAATACTATATTTTATAAATCTATTAACTACCACTAGGATTATATTATGCATTCTACCTTACTAATCCTTAACTAGTGGGAGTCTAATAATAAAATCTATTAATAATTCTTAAAAGGGGTAATCTAGCACTAGTAGTATAGCTAGCTTACTATAAGGTTTATGTATTTACGGTTTTAAAACTTAATAGCTAATATAAGTATATATATACACCTTAATATCTCTTTTTATTCCTAGCTAAAAATATTAGTTAGTAACTTATTAAAGAGTTCTAGTAACTCCTTAATACCTAGTAATAAGGTTATTATAAATTAGCAGTAGGATTTCTTTTCTTATTCCCTATAGGATAAAAACTTAATTTTTAAATATTAATAGCTTAGAGGGTCTAATAGACTATATCTATAATATATCTAGGTTATTACTTAATAGTAATACCCTTTTCTTTATAATAAAGGTATCCCTTTATTATATATCTAAAAGTAAGACTTAGATTAGGGTTTTAATTCTATATCTTCTATAAATATAGTAGAGTTTAACTTAGAAGAGGTTCTCTATACCACTAAGACCCTAGCTATAATATATTTACTAGGTTATAACTCCTTAGCTAGCGAATTTAGTCTTATATATAGTCTATTCCTTACTATAACACCTATATTAAGTATATCTAGTCTAATAGGCTTCTCTAAAATTAATAAAACCCTAGCTATTACACTACTACTAGGTAGTAACTCCTTAGCTAGTAGGCTTAGTCTTATATACAGTTCCCTTACACTATAATAATATCCTTAGAATATATCTAGACTATTAGGCTTTTCTAAAATTAATAAGACTCTAGCTATTACACTACTACTAGGTAGCTACTCCTTAGCTAGTAGGCTTAGTCTTATATATAGTCCCCTATACTATAATAATATCCTTAAAGTGCGTTTAGACTATTAGGTTTCTTTAAAATTAAGGAGACCCTAGCTAACACACTACTGCTAGGAGTAACTCCTTAGCTAGTAGGTCTAGTCTTATATATAGTCTATCCTTATCTAGTTAATAGGTAGGGGGTGATTTTATAAAGCGCTAGATATTAATAGTTTTATTATAGTATCCTTATAGCTTATTATCTATAAACTAAATACACTATATTTTCTTAAAGCACTAGATACTAGTAATTCTATTATAGTATTCTTATAGTATATTATTTATAAATTTAGTAAGAAAGGTTAGTAATTATAAGGACACTACCTTTACCTTTCTCTCTTTACTTATATAATCTAACCTCCTTAATAGAGCGTTAGTAAGGTTTAACTTACCTACTCTATATTTAATTATAAAGTTAAATAGATAGAGTTTATCTAGTATAATAACCTATCTACTAGTTAACTTTAGCTTTATAGCTAGGTACTTATAGTTTAAGTAATCTATAACTACTATAACTAGATATATTAAGTATATAAGATAGTGCCTCTAAGTTTAGAATGCCTCTTAGATAGCTAGTAACTCTATATCTAGTGTTATATAGCGTAGCTCTATCTTATTTAACTTTCTTAATATATATACTACTAGGTACTAGTAACCTAGCACTAACTACGCTAGGATAGCCCTAAGTGCGTATCCTAAGGTATTTATCTTAACCCTTAATAAGGCTAGTGGATTAAAGTGCACTAGAATTAGTGCCTTTAGAATTATTTTTATAACTCCTAAACATAGCTAACTTATTAGGATCTAGCTTAAACTTTACTAGTTAGTCTCCTTAGAGTTAATTAGTTAATAGGATAATTATTTTACTATAGCCTTTAATAAACTATCTATAAAATCCTATAAAGCCTAGGAATAACTAGTAATTAAAGATACTATAAGGTACTAGCTAAGTTACTATTATCTTAATTCTAGCGGGCTTTATTATAATTCCTTCTTTAGATATAATAAAGCCTAGGAATTTAACCTCCTTATATAAGAATTTACACTTTTCTAGGTTAATAAAGAGACTTGCTTCTTAGAGCTTCTAAAGGACTTATTTCACATGCCCCTTATGCGTGGCTATATTGCTGCTATAGATTAGGATATTATCTAAATATATAACGCAAATCATATTTATAAGGCCTTTAAGGGCATTATTAATATATTTTTAAAAGGTTATAGGTATATTAACTAGTCTAAAAGGCATTATAAGATATTTAAAGTAACTATATTTACATTAGAACGCTGTTTTCCACTTATTACCCTTGCGAATATATAGCTAGTAGTACGTATCTTTAAGGTCTAATTTTATATAAACCTTTACTCCCTTTAATTAGTTTAAGATCTCTATAATTAGCAGTAATAGCGCTTTATCTTTAATAGTAATCCTATTAAGGGCTTTATAATCCATGTAAAGGCATAATTTTCCTCCTTTCTTTAGCATAAATAATATTAGGGCTCTAGCTAGGCTAATAGATCTTTAAATCTATTCCTTTTGCTACGTGCTTACTAAGTACTTATAAAGCACTTCTAGCTCCTTTTCTACTAAATTATATATTAGTCCCTATAAGGGTGTTTTCCTCTCTTCTAATTTAATAGCATAAGTTTAGCTACCTAGTGTAAGGAGAATACCTATAAGTTTGTTTAAAAGATATCCTTAAACTCCTTATAGGCTTAGGGTATTTATATAGTTAACTTATAGGCTTTGCTTATCTCTATAGTTACTAGGTTATTATAGGGCCTATCTTTATTTACTATTAAGATATTATTATCTTTTTATATAATTTTAGTTATTATCCCTTATAAGATAAATCTAATATAAGTGCGTTTTGCCTCCTTATATGCCTATTATGTCCCTATTACTAGTCTAAGACATTCTTTTGTAATAAGGTGTCTCTAGTAACTATCTGTCTAGGATATAATTACTAGTTTATATATAACTGCCTAGTTATACCCTAATAATAGGTCTTTACTAGTATTAGCTATATAGTAGCTAACTTAATATATTCTTATATAGCCTATGCTATCCTTTATTAATAAGGTTTATAATAAAATCCCTTAATGCTTAATTTTAGTAAGGGTAGCACTCTTAAGGGTTATGTTATTCTTTTTACGTTAGCCTAATTAACTACTATTAGCAACTTTAGGTAAATAATTAAGTGAGTTACGCTAGGGTTAAATAGCGCCTTTATAGCTACCTATTTGTGTTCTTACTATAACTTTACCTTAACTCTTAGTCTTAGATCCTTAGGTAATAATTTAATAAGAGCGTCTCCCTAGGGTTATATAAAGCTAATAGGGGTCTTATTTAAGTCTAATAGGTCTTTGTCTCTAGCCTAGTTATAGCTACTCTTATATGTATATATATTATTTACGCTAGCTAGCTCTATGTAGGGCTAGTACTAGTACTCCTACTGCTTCGTCAAAAGGAAAACCCTTAAATAGGAAGAAAAACCCCTTATATCTATATTCAGGCCGACGCTAACCCTGCACTAGGCCTGCGTCACGTTGTGTGTAGCCTATCGTAGGTGTTTATTACTAGCTTACGCTAGCCTTATCCTAGTAAGAAAAGAAAGAAAAAGGAAAAGGAAAACCCTAGTTCTAAGCCCTATCTAGCTCTATCCTAGGTCTACTCCAGCACTGCTCTAGGCTTGTTATACTATCTTACAGTGTACTAGATTTGGTTTTGTAGTGGTAATTCACTTCTCTTTTACTTTTTAGCTAGCTCTTCTATAGCCTTACTTTTTAGCCTTCTCTAGCCTAGGTCTAGCTTATTAGTCTAGGGAAGTCAGAGCACTTAATGTTATTTATCTTCTATAGTAAGGGTATAGGTTTAGTTTAATTCCTAGCCATTTCTAGGCCTAGGTCTCTTAGGTATTAACTAACTAGATTCTTATCTTATATTCTTCTTTCTTTATTAATATCTATAATTTAGCCCCCTCCCTATATAAGTATAAGAAGGGTTCCTCCCCTAGAGGGTCTTCCTTCTTTTCTCTTTTTATTAAACTTCCTATAGGTTCTTTTCTTCCTTAGAGCTACCTAAGGCGCTCCTAGGCTAGTGTTAGCCTAATTGCTAACATTACTATAGATCTATTAGGTTATCTAATAAGATAGCGCTAACTACTATAAGTACTCTTACGTTCTATGCTTATCTAGCTCTAATCCGCCTAGGAAAACTCTAAAAATAAGCAATATCCTTAAAAGTCTTTAACTAAGAAGCAGCTTAAGTAGGCTATAGCTAAGGATTTAAAGGTATAACCCCTCTAGCCCTAGCCTACCTCTATTCTAATGCTAATTCGCTATAGTTAGGGAATCCTTATAGGATCTAATATATCTCTTGTAAATCTTAATTAATTAACTACCCTAGGCACTAGTGCTATAATATTACTAGTAAGTTAGATCTATCCTAGCTTAGAAGCAAGGCTAACTGTTTTATATAAGGCTAGTGTTATGGACTCGAGCTTAGGAGCTCGGGTCATGTCTCGGGTCCGGAGAGGGCGCGCAAAGGTCCCGGAAAGGGCGCGCAAAGGACGCGGACTATGGGCGGATAGGTTAGGGCTTTACCTAGGCCCATGTAACCCACACACACACTGGTATAAAGCTAGTTCCTATGCAATACCTAGCTTAGTCTAATCCTTCCTCTCTAAGGATAATAATATCTCTTAGAACGCTTATATATAGCTACCCTAAGGCTAGTTTATAATATTTATTATCCTTTACTATAAAGGCATAGTAGCTAACGGATATACCGCTACTAGCGGATAGGATAAAGACTAATAAAATAGTAACCTTATAGGAGCTTATTACTTAGCAGTTAAAACAAATTAAGGACCTTACTAGCAAGCAAAGATCTAACATTTCTAGTTAACCTATTAAGCGAAAACCCTTACTAATAGGACCCCTATTTAATAGCAAAAGGGTCCTATTTATAGCATAGCAAAACCTTATGTCCTATAAGCTAGACACGGATAGGGGTTTATTAGGTCCTAGCAGGACTAATAGTGCTTTATTTACTAGAACCTATTGCTAAAGGTTTAGGCATAAGTTACTCCCTATTTTAAGAAGGGATACTTAGTGTTTTATAATCTATAAAAGTTCTTAAACTACCTTACTAAGATATTTAATAACCCCTATTAATAGGAATTAGTAATTACAGAGCTTAACTAGATCGCGTAACGCCTAAATAAGCAATTTAGTAACTTCTATATTTGTTTTAAATAGAAATTAGCGCTAGCTAGGGATTAGATTAGGAGGACTCTATAAAGCTAGCTAAGCTACGCATAGCACTTAACAAGCAGATAAGGGACTATAGCGTTAGATAAGATATATCGCGCATAGATTACTTAGCGGTAATAGCCTAGTATTATAGCATCTTATTAGATATTAAGTCCTATTAATTAGAGGAGAAGAACCGTGCGTAAAGGTAAGCGTATATGCCTAAGGCCCTGCCTAGGATAAGGACACTCCTATAATAGACGTATAATTAACGCATCCGGAATAGGCCTAAAAGGACACGGAAAGTTACTAGGAAATTAGCGTAAGGCAAAGTTAGGTAATAAGGCCAGTAGCAAGCGGGCTAAGTGGGTTAGCCAGGCTGTGCGTAACACGCGTTATAAGGAGGGCAAATGCCTATAGTGCGGTTTAGGAAAGCATTTTATTTCTAACTACCCTTTGCTTTTACTAAAACATTAGCATAGAAAGGTAGCTATTAATGCGTGTAATATAAAGGAAGAGGAAGATAACTCTAAAGAAGAGAAGATAGTAAATATATTAGAAAAAGAAGAACCCTAGCATTAAGTTATTTAACTAGGGTAGCGGGGAGGATAGATAGAGGGGTATTATAGCAAATAGTTATTACTAATAAGGACTTTAAACAGATCTAGTCTAATATAAACTCTACACCTTTTCTAGTTCTTATATTAATTAATAAGACTACCTTTATAGATACTCTTATTAACATAGGCTATAACTATTATGCTACTATAAGCGAATGCCTTATCTAAAAACTCTAGTTAGAATACCTCCTCTCTTAAAGAAGAGATTTATTCGCACTGTGATTAGTGTAAAACAAGGGGGAAAAGAGAGCTATAAAAAGAGATCATACATTACGTATATTATCCGTTTTTAAGTGGATCTAGATAGATAGGAAACACCTATAGTTACCTATATAATCCCTAGGTTAATAAGGTAGCTAATTTTAGGGACACTATAGATAGAACGGAATAAGATTAACTTAGACATAGCGCGCTGTTAACTCTACATAGGATTAGCTAATAACCTACAAATTCAGGCATTAACCAACAGGAAGGTTAAGCAACTAATAATATCTATCTTAGGCTCTGCCTTCGCGGGAATTATAAGGCGTGCAAAGAAGCAGAAAGAACATATCTAACTATATGCCACTAGCCTACGGAAATCACATTAATTCTATAGATAGACATAACCCCTAAGGCTACGGAATAGGACCTATTATTCTTATTACTAAGCGCGCTATAGGACTTTACGGACCTTTTCCTAGAAAGTAAGGCAAATGCCTTACTACTGCACTAGGGATAATTAGACTACTATATTTAATTAAAGCGTAATGCAGACAGATCTAAACCAGAACTCCTATAGGCCCTATTATATAATATGCTATAGTAGCACCTCCTTAAGATCTAAAAGTAAGTAACTAACCTTATAGATAAGGAATAGATATAGGCTAGCTCCTCTTTAGCAGTAGCTCTAGTGTTATTAGTAAAGAAGCTAGGAGGAGGATAGTGGTTTTACGTAAACTACTATGCCCTTAATAAGATTATAGAATAAGACTATTATCCCTTACCTCTAGTAAAGGAAACACTATAATTATTATTAGAGGCAAAGTAATTCACAAAGCTAGATATATAAGCAGCGTTTTACTAGCTCTATATTACTAAAGGTAAGGAACACTAGACCGCCTTCTAGACGTGTTTTAGGTTATTTAAGTGGCTTATATGCCCTTTAGCCTAGCGGGTATACCCGCTACCTTTTAGAGATATATTAATAGCGCGCTTAGCGGAATCCTAGGGGACTATATAATTGCTTACCTTAATAATATCCTTATTTACTTAGGAGGGTCTTAGAAAGACTATATATAAAAGGTCTAAGTAGTGCTCTTAAGGCTATAGTAGGTAGGACTAAACTTAGATATAAAGAAATGCGTTTTTGCGATAAAGGAAGTTAAGTACCTAGGGTTTATTATCTATATAGGGAAAGAAATTTGCCTAGATAGGGAAAAGATTATAGCTATTTAGGATTAGGAGGCGCTAAAGAAGGTTAGGGAGGTGTAAGGATTTCTTAGGTTTACTAACTTTTATTAAGACTTTATACTATACTTCTTAATAATTATAGGCCCTTTAATTAAACTTATAAAGAAAGGCATCCTATTTTAGTGAATAGACAAATGTAATGCAGCGTTTAAAGCGCTAAAGATAGCCTTTATATTATATCCTATCCTAATATAATAGGACCCTAATAAGGACACTATAGTAAAAGCTAACTATTTAGGGATAGCTTTAGGGGTTACCTCTTATAGTTTAATAATAAAGGCATCTTACACCTAGTTACTTATTATTCCGCTTAACTATAGCTAGCTTAACAGAACTACACTATATATAATAAGGAGCTATTAGTAATTATATTATGCCTAAAGGCTTAGTTAGCAGAGCTATGTAGCGTTAGTAAGCTGTTTATAATACTTATAGACTATAAGAACTTAGAATACTTTATAGCGCTAAGGGAGATATTAGAATAGCAGGCAAGATAGGTAAAGACGCTATTACTATTTAATTTTTACCTATAGTATAGGCCTAGCCTATAGGCAGTAAGACTAGATACGCTATTAAGATAGTTCTAAGGGGAGGAGAATAAGGCAGGACTAGAGGAGCTAATTATATATTTAGCAATAACCCTAGGCCTATACAGTTATAAAAGAACTAGACTTATCTCTAGTATAAACCCCGTATTATCATTAGGGGTAGTAAGGCTAAGGACACTATAGGTAGGTTTATAGGTCTTCTAATAGGGGTAATAATATTTACGGACGCGTATCTCTAATCTCTATAGGACTAGTCCTTAGTCTATAATACTATATATAGGATATAGCTTAAGGCAGTTAGGAAGGGCCTAAAAATTTCCAGAAGCTATAAACATAAGGGAGTAGATAGCGGACTATTAGATTAGCGCTAAAGGTACGCTTTAATTCTAGGGCTAGACTTAGATTCTAAATTAGGAACCCCTTACTATAACCTTAACGCAACGGGTTTATAATTCACCCTTACTAGGCTATCCCAGCTATAACATAACTTTTAAGACACTTTAAAGGGATTTCCATTAGGATAGTATGTTATAGGGGATTACTTAGTTTATAAGAAACTATTACTATTACAGGGGGCGGAAGAGCCGCTAGCTAAGATAAGGCTTATTAAAACCAATCCCTCCACTAGACTATTACTAGTCACAGATCTCCATTAACTTCATAACAGACCTGCTAGCTTAATACCTAGATAACCTATGGTTTCTTATGGTTATTACAGATAGACTCTCTAAGTATATTTAGCTAGAAGCTATAATATTAATAGGGGCTAAAGCATGCGCGAAACGGTTTAAGCAGTGCTAGTGGCAGTTCTATAGCTTTCCTATATAAATTATTATAGATCACGGTTTAGACTAGTTAAGTAATTTTTAGACTACACTTTACAACCAGGTAGGTACGTAGTAGTTACTATTAATAGCTTATTATTCACAGATAGACAGTAGCATAGAAAGGGCAAATTAAGAAGTTTAGGCTATCCTAAGGGTAATACTATTATTTTTATAATTTAAATAGCCAGAACATCTCCCTACTTATTAACTTACTTTAAATAACAGGGACTTATTAGTAATAGGGATTAGCGCAAACATAGCCTTACATAGTTATAACCTAGTAATAATTTAAAAACCACTAGATAAGGAGATATCCTATACCTTATTAAAGGAGGGCCTAGGCATTCTTATAATATCTTAAGGAGGGCTTAGACCTAACGTAGGCTACTATAGCATTTATTTAGCAATGGTAGTAGAAGGAAACAAATAGTAGCTAGTGTCTAGCGGAACGCTTTTAGGTTAGTGACTATGTATAGTTAAACCTGCGAAATTTCAAGACAAACAGACCATGCAAGAAATTAGATTAGGTTATAGCTAAATATAAGGTGCTAGAGGTCCTTATACCTTTAACTATTAAGTTAGATATACCACAGGGACTTCACCCTGTTTTCCATGTGGATTTAGTACAATAGGTAGCTTCTAATCCATTACCTAGTTAAATATTAGCGGATAAGCAACCCCTACTAGAACTAACAATAACTAATGCTAACCCTAATCTCTTAGAGTATTAGGTTAAAGAGATACTAGCAGCTAAGAACGTAAGAGAATAAGGGTTAAACCGGAATATGCTAGTTAAATGGAAAGGATACATATAGCTAACTTAGGAACCACTAGAAAATATACAAGATATAGAGGCGCTAGATAGATTTAAGGCATAATAAGGCAATATAATAACATATAATAGGCCTAAAAGAGTATGTTTTTATTTAACTACTAAGGAATAAGCAAATCTAGTCTCCTCCGCTCCGCGCGTATTAGCACTAGTATTTTACTATATTAGAAAGCAATTAGTTCTTAAGGGCAAGAGGAGGAGAAGGAGCTAGGTTATTCTAGTTTAGTCTAGGGGATAGCAATAAGTGGTTAATTAGTAGGCAAGGGCCTTATTAAATATACGCTGCTTAGCAGTAGTATTCTCCTAAATAGAGGTAATGCAAGCAAGATTATTATTTATTACAGATATACCGTGAAAAACTCTATTACTATATTGCTACCGCGTTAGGTAGGAGTTATCTACTAGGTAAGCGCAAGTGCTTATAATTCAGTAGCGCCCTAGGCATATACTGCCCTAGCAGGGGATAATAAAGGGGTGTTACTATAGAGGAATTAATATAGGTAGTAGCTAAAATAGTATTAAAATATTTTTAATAGTAGATAAAAGTTTTTATTAGGATAGCATAGCATCCCTTTTAGAGGTAGTGCGCCTTATAGCTAGTGTTTTAATAGCTTTTCTAGTGGCTAAAAGGTTTATAAGGTGCTTATACGCATATCTTAATTTAGGGTTACCTAAGTATAAGTATAGCTCCTAGCCGTATAATTAATAGGCGCGCTAATAGGGAAGATAGGCCTAGTGAGACCCTAGGGCGCACTCTTACGTCCCCTTATTATAAAGGTTATTTATACATTAAATACATAGGACCTCTTACTCCTTACTATTAGAGTTATTAGAGTTATTAGAGTTACCCTCTAAGACATAACCACTAAGGTAGTTTAGCTTTTTAGGGGGAGGAGGTAGCGGTAAGGGAGGAGCATTACTAAAGGTAGCGGTAGTAATAGAGCTAAGAGTAATAATAGTAGATATAATAATAGGCAGGCTAGACGTAAAAGGGGTTTTAATAGGATATTTAAAGGGAGGTAGGCAGCGGATAACTAATAAGATAATAGAAATAAGGGTGTATAAAGGGAAAGGAAAGGAAAAAGTAAGGGATGTGTGGGATTATTTATATCTAGATATAGCTATAGGATAGCTCTAATTATGCACTTACTTTAGACATAGACTAGCAGGGGGATTACAAATAGTTAGCAATAGGAGGTTAGAAAGACTAGTAATAGCTAGGGGAAAAGGGGAATTTAATAGGTGAAAGGTAATATATAAAAACAAAGTGATAACAACTAGGCAGGTAAAGCTTAATATTAGCTAGTAGTAGGTAAGAAAATAGAGTAGGCTAGTGTTATAGGGGCTAGAGTTAGGCAGGGCTAGTTATTTTAAAGGCTAGGGGTAGGGTAGCCTATAAGGAAAATTTTTTAGCCCACTAGGCTATGCACAAGCCCTGCACTAGGACCTATACTAACACGCCACATTAATTACATATATACGCTACTCACTTAGAACATTCTAATAATAAGGGCAAAGGGGGAAGGAGGCCTAAGTAAGGGGGTATATTATAGACTTAAGCTTAGGAGCTTAGGTTATATCTTAGGTCTAGAGAGGGCGCGCAAAGGTCTTAGAAAGGGCGCGCAAAGGACGCGGACTATAGGCAAACAGGTTAGGGCTTTACCTAGGCCTATGCAACCTACACACACACTGGTATAAAGCCGGTTCCTGTGCGACACCTAGCTTAGTCCAATCCTTCCTCTCTAAGGATAATAATATCTCTTAGAACGCTTACGTGCAGCTGCCCTAAGGCCAGTTCATAACAGCTAGCTACTAATGCTTGCTTTAACTATTAGGTCTGTAACTATAGATATTTAAAGGTAGTTAGCGCCTCTATTCTAGGCTAGATCTAGTGCTAATTCGCTCTTAGCCTAACTTAAGTAGTTAATAGAATAAGCACTAGTAGCTAGTGGAAGTTTAGGTAGCTATAGTTACTAAAGGTAGTGTAAGTACTACTATTATAGTTTAATATTAAGTCTAGTCTAGGTCTAATAGTTTTATAGGTCCTAGATAACTATTAGGATTGCGTAAAGAAGCTCTATACTAGTAATTAAAGTAAGAAGAAGCGTAGCGCCTTAGCTATAGGCCTAGGCTAGTCTAGCGCTAGTAGGGAGCAATATAATAAGGTAATCTTTAGCTACGGCGCTTAGACGCTCGCGCTACGGAGACAAACCATCTCCTAGCCGCGGCCCTGCCTGCTAAGGGGTAGGCTAAGGTAATAGAGGGGGTAATTCTAGTCCTAGAGGAGGAGTAATTAGTTAGGTAGGTATAGCTTAGAAGAGGGGCGGAGGTAGACTAGTAGGGCTTGTAATACCTAGTGTTATATATTTAAAATTAATCCGATAATAATTCCAGAAATGTAGTTCTTTGGCCGGCCCGCCATAGCTCTAAACCGTGTAATCTTATGTCTCTCCCTGGTTGTCTGCTATATTGTTAGTCCTAGCGCGCCGGAAGCGCCCTGGCTCTGGCTCCTCCTCTTTACTGCGTATATTAGCTGCTAGTTCTTATGCTAATGAGTAGTATTGGAGTTGTTTTATGCTAAGGAACTATTTAGCTATTACTCTTACCTTTAGGGGATAGTTTAGGGCTAGCCTTACCTCCTATATGTCTCTAGGCTAGTGCGTTTAGGGGCATTAGTAGTTATATTTAGGGTAGTTTACTATAATATAATATTAGTCCTTAACTACTTTGCTATAGCTATATAGCGGTGAGTTTACCCTAGGAATGCCTCTCTAGAAGAGGAACTTATTAAGACTAATCTTCCTAGTGTGTAATTAGACTATAATTAAGGAGATATGCTTTTCTAGGCCTATATAGAATCTTTAGATTTCCTTTAGGTTATAAGTTAGTGGTTAATCCTTAGTTAGTTCTCTTATAAGTCTATGCTATCCTAGGCATTCCTTACTATGCTATTTATCCTAGCGTTATCTCTATTCCTTATATAGTTCCGCTACTAGTTTATTGCTCCTAGGGGGTCTTTATCTATAATATAACACTAACTATACTAAGTTAGCAGCGGTTTAGATTATTATAGCTATTCCGCTCTCTATAATTCTCTCTTTAAACTTCTGTTTTATCTTATTTAGGTATAGATCTAGGGGGATATAGGTCTTAACCTCTAGTTAGGCAATGGGTATAGCCTTAAATATACTAGCTATAATTTAAAGGCAGGCTAATTAGTCTATTATAAAGCTTTTAACTACCCTCTTAGCTTTCTACCCTTCTTAGTTAGGGTATAGTAAGCGCTTACCCTATAGGTAAGGATAGGCTAGACTACCTATGTATATAGGAGTTAGGTATCTCTAAAGCTATAACCCTAGGCTAACGCTACTAGTAAAGAGAGTATAAGCTACTACTAGGCTAGTTTACCTTTTAGGATATTCTTATAAGCACTCTAATTAAGTTTCCTATTAACCTAGACTCTAAGGAACCTATATAACTCTATAGGCGCTATCTCCTTTACACTAAGTTAGACCCTAGCCTATAGGGGTTAGTATACTTTACTAAAGTGTATAAGTTTAGTCTTTACTAGGTTAAACTTTACTTTTGCTTTCTTTACTTACTTTTTACACACTTTCTATATAGCTTTAAGCCTCTTCTAGGTTTACATAGTGTTTTTCTAAACACTACTATGTTTATATTATTTACAAATCCTATTACCACTATGCCTAGGATAGCTTAGAGGCATACGTAAAGCTTTGCTAAGTAAAGTAGGAAGAGGATTAGTAAGAGAGAAGAGCCTTATAAGGTGCTTACCTTTATCTAAAAGGGTCTTAAGAGTTTGCTATTAAAGCTAAGCTAGCTTATTCTATCCGTATAGGAAGCTATGTATTATAGCTATTAGCTAGTGTAATATACCTATTTAGATTAAAACGTAAATTAGATATAGGTAGCTAACTCTATTAAATGCAAAAGAGATATCCATTTACGCTAGTAAGGCAATACTACCTCTACCCTAAGCCTCTCTTATATATTCTATAAGGACTCTTATTATAGTTTCTATTAATCTATTTACCCTATTTCCTATTTATAGCTTAGGAAGGAGGCCTTTAGCCTTAGTAAAGGCTATAAGCTACCTTATGATTACTACTTCTATAATCTTTCCCACTATATTTAGTAGTAAGATAGGTCTTTACGTATTAGCTCTTCTTATCTCCTTAGTGGTTTTTCCTAGCTTCCTAATCACTACTACTTATATAGTTTAGAACCATGCTAGAAAATATCTTACTTTAAGGATAGCGTTTAGTAGGTATACTATAGCTTCTTTAGCTAGTTTATTATAGGCCTTAATAAGGCCCGCTAGGAGTTTATTATCTCCTAGGGCTTTCTAGCTAGCTATATCTAATAGAATGTTTCTAATATCTCTTACTCTAAACTATTCTTTATCTAGGACTAGTATATTATTAAGCTTTAGGAAGGAGAGGTCTAGGATATAAGAGAGGTCTGCTATAAGCTTAGGGAAGAACCTTTATGTAAGTATACTTACCTTATCCTTATAGGTAGTAGCTAGGTTAGGGTTATTATTAGTTCTTTCTAGGTCTAGGAGTCTAGGGAGCTCTAGGGGCCTAGCTTTAGAGCTAGGCCTATCTCTCTAGTCTTTAAACTCTACTATCCTTTTCCTATATATTAGCTTTTTATAAGGCTTCTCTCTATATATTCCTTTTTCTTCTCTAACCATCTATTCCTAGTTATTATTTGCCTTAGAGAAGGCTTACTAGTTTGCTTTAGTTTTCTAGCGCCTCTATTATCTCTTAGCTTATCTAGCTTTAGTAACTACCTCTTTTATTCTCCTTAATTACTATACCTCTAGACTAGGGAGTCCTTAGCGCTTCTATAGGGCTACTAGTTTTGCTATCTATTAGAGGTTTATAATAAGCTATATTATATATATATTAATTCCTTCCTTATCTTTTAGGTCTAGTGCGTTTTCCCTTAGAGTTACACCGCTACTTTTACCTTTACCTATAGTCTATTTATTATAGTCTAGGTGTGTTTAAGGGTAGGTAAGGCGCCTTCTTACTCCTTAGTAAAAATGCTAATTAGCTATAGAATATAGTTAAAGCCTATAAGGTCTTCTGCGCTATTATAGTAGACTTAGATATCTAGAGTTACCTATGCTAGATCTATAGTGCTATCTCTATCTTCTCTATATTATCTTATAGGTTCCCCTTAGGGCATTACTAGACTAAGCCTTTACTAGCTTATAAGGTCTAGTAGTTCCTTAGCTCCTCTAGTTATTCTATCTAAGCTATCCTAGAGAGGGTGTTTTTAGTTAAAGTCTCCTATAAAAACGCTCTAGCTATAAGGCTCTTCTATATTAAAAGTATAGATAGGTATGTTCTAGTTATCTATATATCCTTCTAAGTAAAGGGAGTAAATATTCATACCTTTTATCTCTACTAGTAACTAGTTAGGTCCTCCCTAGGCTATTTATAACCTTATATTATACTTCTTATTTACATATACTATATTTTATCCCTTATAGTATGCTAGTTAGAATTAGGCAAGGCCTAGTACTAGGGGCTATAGGTACCTTATGTGTTCCTACTCTTAGATTACTATTACGTCTATGTTAGTTTAGTGTTAGAGCGCTATGTGTATTAGGCTATCCTTCTTATTTATATTCTAAAAGAGAACTTATAATATTACTATATTAGTTAGGGGTAGTGAATCTCTACTATCTTATGCTAGCTCTATTCTAGCCCTATTTTAAGATATATATTATATAATACTCCTTACCCTAGGCTATTTAGCACTTCTCTTTATATTTATTAGGCATTCCCTTTTCCTACCTACTATAATAATAAGTGCTATAGCTATGCTAGTTCCCTTATAAGGTAGCGTTAGGCTTCTATCTAAGGAGTTACTAGCAAATCGTAATAGTTACTCTAGGTAGCTTGCTTTTGCTATATTTTACTTCTCTTTTAGAATAGGGTAGTCCCTTAACTATGCTAGGTATAGGCTAGAATATAAGATATAGTTTTCCTTTAGTTATTTACTAATTATTAGGTATAATATTTCTCCTTCCTTATATTAGCTAGCTTTACACCTACTATACCTTAGGGCTACCTTATAGAACTTTATAATATAGCTAGTTTAGAAGTAGTTATAGTATTATTAGGGTTATAGGGTCTTATTATATAGTTTAGTCTAGAATAGCTTTGCTTTAAAGACTATTCTATCTTAGTATATCTTATTAGCGTCTTCTACTTCTACTAGTCCTAGGATTAGGGTAGTATGCTATATGTTTTCTACTTAGGGCGCCTTATAGTTACCTTAATTATATTTACTTTATTTACTTTTCTAATCTTAGTTATAAGGTTCTTAATAGATATATGCTTTATTAGGAATCCCTTAACTATAATGCTAAGTATATAGTAGTAAAGGGCTGCTTCTAGACTAAATGCTTTAGTAATCTATTTTTAGTTCTCTCTATATTAGGCTACGTTTCCTTTAAAGGTAATAATTATATCTTTACTAAGGAGTCTTCTAGCTACTATAGCTATAGTTTAGCTAGTAGCTCTATTTACTATAGTTATTATATCTTTAGCGCCTTAGGATTAGAGCGTTTCCTAGATTATATTACCTTTAATAAGTACTTCTCTATGTTATTTACCTAGGACCTATAAGGGGGTTTTATTATTTAGTCTTCTTAGTGCTAGTCTAGCTATAACGCTTACCTAGGTTAGTATATTAGTTCCTTTAGCTTCTTCTCTAATAGCCTTCTTAAGGGCTACTTTAAGGGCTTCTTTAGTAGTGTAAATATTATTATTATTATTACTACTATTATTATTTATAGCTCTTATTTTAGCATAGGCATGGTTCGCTGCCTAGCAGGCTATGGCCTTTATAATGCTCTAAACTTAGAAGACTTTATTGCTAGGGATAAGGCTAGTAATCTTATTATAGAATTTCGTGTTATCTAGGTGTTTAAATTATATCTAATCTATTATTAGGTTATCTTTATGTCTATAGGCATTAAATTGCCCTATTCCTGCGTTTAGGTAATGGTAGCTCTATGCTAGCCCCCTTTCTCTAGCGTTAATTACTATTAGTATCTTACCCTTGCACCTGCCTCTAGCTCTATCGCGATGCGATATCATAGGAGGGTAAACGGAGGTGAGGAATTCGAATATCAATGTGGTTTGTATTTTAGAGGCGATTCCGGACCTTTAGATCGGTGCGGAAAAAGTGATTTAAGGTATCTACTCTTATATGTCTCTGTTATATAATTACTTCTCTTATAAATAGAGTAATCTAGTTTAGTATAGCTTAGTAAAGCGTATCCTAGCTTACTATACTTAAAACATATAAATAGCGAATTTATCTTTCTATTACTGCTTTATTACTATAGCCTTTCTAGTAAAGTAAAACGTTATTATCTTTTCTAACTATTATTACCTTAATTACTTAATTAGCCTCCTTTAGTTATAACCTCTGCCTTTCTTCCTTAGCTTACTAAGTAAGTCTAACTCTTAGGGAACTCTTAGCTAAGTACTTACTTCTTTATAGTATTATTAAGGCTATTAATAAATATATAGATTTATAGGCATTTAGGAATTGCTTTAGGTAGCTTAGCCTTTGCCTTGCCCTAGATCTTTATAAACGTTTAGAATAATTAGTGATTTTCTTATCTAAGACCTATTAATATCCTTATTACTTCTAAGCACTATACATTCTTATCTATGGTTCCTATCTTTAACTAATCTATAAATCTATCCTAGGTATAACCCTAGTAATTTATATAACTATCTATAGCTATATAACGTATCTATTATTACTTTACGTTATTCACTAGGCAGCTACTAGCATAGGTAACCTTAGTTATATTATCTATAAAGGTTTTATAATCTATAGTAAAAGCTATATTTAAATCCGCTAGGAAATTCTAAAGACTCTTAAAAGTATTCCCTTTATATATAGGTGCTTTTAATTATATCTTTATAAGGCTATATTGCTATATAATAGGTACTACCTAAGGTGCTAAAGGAGGGGTATTTATAGGTCCTATGTCTAAGTTACCTAAGGACATAGCTTCTTCTATTATTTATAGGTTTTGCTATAATTAAGCAAGTTTCTATCTCTTTTCTATAATGCATATCTAGGTTACTGCTTCTTTAAGGCACTAATTTAGTATTACCTCCTTATTATTAATAAGTATTCCGCTCTACTAGTTATCTAATAAGGACTAGCAGACTACTCTAGTTAGGTTTAGTAGTGTAACATTCTCCTGCTTGTCTATAGCGTGGTTATAGCTACTACCTAATTAGGTTACTATGCGATAAATTCTAGATATCTTAATCTAACTAACAGTCTATTACCCTAAAGGGAAGAGAGATTAATTTATTAAGGCTTTTAGCTTAGGAGTGAATAATAGAGTAAAGGTTAGATTAAAGTGTTATAGCTATTAATCTACTAGCTAGGGTAGGTGCTTAAAAGGTTTAATCTCTAGCCCTTTCCCTTTGTTTATAGGAAAGCCCCTTTAAATAGCCTATAGCTCTTACGTGACTAGCCCGCAGCTAGCCTTAGCTCCATGCCCCGCTAGGTTCCACCCTTATCGATGCCGTCGCCACCCTCATGGATGCCGTCGCTGTTCTGCTCCTAACATATTGCCTTTTAATTTCCACTAGTATTACATTAGGTATCCTATTTATTATTAGATAATTAGGGCTAACTATAATAGTTATAATACTATAATAGGAACTATTATTTCTCCTAGGTATTTCCCTAAGTTAAATGCTAGGATATTGTATTTATTAGTCACTCTAATGTTTTCTAAGTCTAGTTTTTAGTAAGGTTAAGATTTTATTCTAATATCCCTTATTTCTACTTTACAGGAGAGATAGATACCGCTAGTCCCTAGGAATAACCTAAGGACTATTCTAAATAGGGTCTTAGAGCTAGTAATAATCTCTAAAATTCTATCTCTAATAGTTCCTAAATTAGATAAGTCTAGTCTATACCCTTATCCTAATTCTTATCTAAGGTTTCCTAAGTATTATCTAAGTTTAGAATATCTTATATATAATTTTAGGTCCTTTTATCTAAGACTATTCTAGGTTTAGTTATAGGTTTTATAACTCCTTTATTCTACCTGCGTCTCTAGGTTATCTTAGATATCTTTAGATTACCCTTAGAAGGAGGAGTCATAGCGTAAGAGTAATCCACCACCTTATTCTTATCTCTAATATAGCTTAGGGGTTAATAGTTTATTGTGAATATAGTAAAGGACTGTATTTTTAGAATAAGGCTAAACCTAGGAGGTAGGATAATCTAGTTTACCCCTAAATCTCTAATATAATTAGATTAAATTCGGTTTTAGCTTTCTAATTCTTGTCGTTAATCCTGTTTCATTTAGATACCATTCTAGAACTATTGTTCGCGTTGTTTCTCCTTATTAGATAATAAATAACTATCCTTTATAGGATAGTTATATCCTATATAACCCTATTCCCTGCACTTAAAGCACTAGTAAAAGTTAGGATCTCCCTTACTATAAGAGTTTCTAGTATTAGTATTATTAGAAGATTTCCTAGGAGACTAGGAGGTATTATTTGTACTATATTTTAATTAATTATATTGTCTAGCCAATTAGTTAATATTGTTAGTAGATTAAGCGCGGAAGGCTTTAAGTTATCTTACTAATTCTAATATTTAGTCTTCTTTAACCTTATCTTGTTTTACCTATTCCTCTATCTATTGCTAGAATGGATTAGTTAAGATTATGGTTTTATTACTTAACTAAGGGATCTTTTTAGAAGCTAATAACTAATAGTTATATAAAGAACCTTTAGATCTAACATAGTTAGATCCTTAGATGCTATACTGTTTATCTATTTATCTAATAAGAATAAACAATCTAACACTCTCTCCTATAGCTAAGAGTCCTTGTCCCTATCCGCTAGGTTTAAGATAAAATTTATAAATAATATTTGTCTTATATTTAATTTTACCTTTAATATAATGCGTTCTACCTAATAGATATAAGACTTAAGTGTTTCTCCTTTCTTATAGGAAAAACTAATTACCTCTTTCTATAATACTATCTTAAAAGGGAGTCTAGCTTTTTAAACTTTATTAGAAATTTAGAAAATATTTCCTTCTATCTATAATCTTTAAAATCTAAGTCTTAATACTATATTTCTGCCTTTCCTCTAAGGCCTTAGATAAAGATATATTAAGCTAGAGTGTTAGAATATTCCAGTAGGACACTAGATATTACTACTATTATTTTGTAATATTTTATGTATTTATCTACTAGTTTATCCTTAGAAGACTAGAAAATGTGATCCTAGTTAATAGTCCTATAGGAGCAGCTATTGCAAAGAATAGGTTGTTTATAGCTATAGGAATCTATCCTGTTTTCCTAGGACTAGACTGTTATTCTAGTGTTTTAAGTAATAAAGAAGGAAATTTAGGAAGAATTATCTCCTCCTAGGAAGTTAATACTAGGGAATATTAGGGACTAAAAAGGAAATCTAATAAAGGTCTATCTAGTTCTATATCTAAGCTTAGTTCTAATTCTTCCTAAGTTTAAAGGAAATCTAATAAGGGTTTATCTAGTTCTCTATCTAGACTCTATCCTAAGTTCTTAAGATTTTAGATATTAAGAAAGTCTAGTATTAAGGTATTATCTATCTATAAGACACTTAGGGAGTAGGAGATTTTATATTAGGGGTAAAGTATAACTTAATTTAAGAGAGGGTAATAAATAGGTAAACACATAGAATACCTTAAAGTTTTCCTAAATAAAGTTTTTAGCATTACTAAGATTAAAAGTTAAAATATTCCTAAGTCTATCTAGTCTAATAATAATTCTAAGTCTAAAAAAAAAAGTCCTTCTTCTCCCTAACTTTTCTATCCCCTATAGCGTCCTCTATATACTTCCTTTTACTAGGTAATACTTACCTTACTTCTTATTATTAAGGCTTCCTAAATTCCTAAGGTAAGTTATAACTTATAGCATAATATAATAGTGTAAAGGCAAAAGTTATACTTATTCCACTAATTAGAAGTCTTCTCTAGTAAAATTATAGAGATAAAAGTAGGTAAAGGCAGGGCTATAGGGCTATGCACTAGTCTATGCGCAATACTAAGGCTATAGTGGTTAGTTTGCTTAAGTAAACTAAGGTTTTTAGCTTTAAGGTGTGGTATAAAGGGGTTAAAAAGCATAAGGTTTACACCCTATATCTATAACTATTATAGTTATCCTAAACCACTCCTACACGCTTAATACGCTAGTACTAGCGTATTATAGCGATCTTCTAGTGTTATCCTAGAGGCAGAACTCTATAGTAATAAATATTACTATTAAATGTTTTTTTAAGTTTATAAGTTTCCCTATCTCCTATAAGGCCTTATTTAAGGTTAATATCTAGTAGAGTTAGGCGTAGCATATTCTATAGGGGGCGTTAATGTTTAAATTTAATAAGCACGTAAATGCCCTTTCCTATGTCTAGTTTTCTAACCTTATAGTTAAGATCCCTTATTAGAAAAATCCTTAAGATTAGACCCTATATCTAATCTTATTTAATTAGATATCCTAATTATTCCCCTTAACTAGCTCTGAAGATACGCTATTCTAAGGTCTAGTTTCCCTGCTTATAGTAACACCTAGACCCTTCTCTAAATTATAGGTTAGAAGGATATATCTATTTATATCTAATCCCTAATAGACAATAGCATAGCGGTTAATATAGATTTCTATAATTAGATTTCTCCGCTTATAAGGGTTTCTAATGTCTCCTTAAAGTTACTATTTTAAAGGTCCTATCTAGTCCTATCCTATCCTAGATATAACTAGTATTTAGTTTACCTAAAGTAATTATTCTAATTTTAGTTAAGTATTCTAACTTAACGCTATCTCCGCGCCACTATTCTTATTTAATCGTAATCATTACGCGTTAATCCTTATATCTTAATTATTTATTATGTCTTCTATCTTAACGCCTACTACTCTATTTAGATCTAAGTGGTTTATAATAGTTAGTCTTCCTATAATATAAGTGTTATTATATTCCTATAGTCCTATATCTATCTAGCCCTAACCCGTAGTTTAAGGTAGTCTTGTATTTTCTAATAGATAAGATTCCTAACCTTAGCTAGAAAGAAGTTTTAAATTTTAATAGTAACCATAGCTCTAATAATTATTCCTTATCTCGCTATAATCTAATAGTAACCGTAGCTCTATTAATCATTCCTTATCTTGTTTTATAACCATAGCCTAACAGACCCTTAGTACCTATCCTAATTCCCTTAGTGGCATCTGTTTAATTATTTAACAACGTTTAGTGGTTGGTAATTAGATTATTAAGGTTTTAAGGAAGGATATTATTAATTCTAAAACAAATCAAATCAAATTAAATGTCCTAGTCTTATTACCATGAAATAGTACTAATTAGATTAGGTGGTTAATAATGCTTGTATTATCTAGGTATTATGTGGCGGACATCTCCACCCAACTACCACTCCATATTACCTAAGCCATTATCCACTCTAACACCTCGTACTGATCAATAGCGCGAGAGGCCGCGCCAGTAAGCGTTTGATTTAGACGCCGCTTTTCCCACCTCTGTCTTCAAACCCACCCACCCACGCAGGCTTGTTAATTTTGTCCTGTCCGGCCTCGCTTTTGAAATGATATCCCCGGGCCCTCGGACGCTCGCCCGTCCCCTCTGGAAGTTTAGGCTCATACGCCGCTAGAAACCTCTTCCTGCTCTCCTCAAAGCTGTCCACTCCTTTGGACAGCTCTGTTCTTACGCCTTTGAAGAATTCGTCGATGACATGGTGATTGTGGATTTGGAGCAGACTCCAGCCGAGCATCTCCTTGGCATTGAGCAGATGCTTCAGGTAAGCTCGATGATGATGGGTGCACGCATAGCATTCACACCCGTCTTCAAGCGGCACAACTGCGACGCTGTGCTCTTCAGACCACATGTTGACCCCTAGAGGCTGGGGTGCTTCAGTTTCGGGTGGTGGAAATGTAAACGTCAAAGCAATGCCAGCGTCAGAGGTGGTATTCACAAAAGGAAGGGCACAGATGTCCACACCAAGTGATACCTGACGTAAAACATCATGCGGTGACTTGGGCTGGTCGAATGACAGTTTTGGCAGAGGACCCAACGGTTTGTAACTCGCGAGCTGCGGAAGCAGATTCGCGTCGTAGATAGCCAGTCCAGACAGACTTCCCGCGATATCGTCCGCGAGGTGCCGCAAGTAGTCCCACTGAATGGGGAGCTCGACGGGCAGAACAGGGGCAAAAACAGAAATGCCCAGTTCATCCAGGTGCTCTCTGCTTTCGAACTGGCGCAAAAACTCATCGACCCATTCTTCCGTACGCTCCACCATCTTGATGAGCTTCTTTGACGCTGGCGTGGTGCTTGTGTGCAGTGCGTCAGCCAGAGGTACCACCACGTCGGGTTGCAGATTTTTGACAGCCGCGACATATTGAGCCACGTTGACACTCGCAAAGCCAGTTGATGTGAAGAGTGACACGGCCTTGGCTCCATTCCCCATGGGGTAACGACCGAGGACACCTCCTTGCAGCAAATACGGTGGTTCGATCCGATGCCAAAGCTGTGAAGTTGTGCAGCCGACGGAGGCTGGCATGTTGTGGTGTGTTATAAATGGGGGCTCTTTTCGCTCAACAACTACATGCCTGTGAGCTTTTATGAAACGGCGCGACCACAGAGCTTCCGCGACACCTACAGTCTTCTAGGGCCATATAGGCGGACGTAAAATTCGTATATTTGATTACATTATCGGGGGTCAGGTGAGGATTGCCCCCGGGATGTGATGGCAGTGTAATTCGGCGTGTCAATTTGCCTCCTCCCCGGTATAGACAGGCGGCCGAGTCGAGCGATACAGCCATCAGCGATTGTGGTTTCCAAAATCTCGAACACCTTGCGTGCAGGCATCTCTGTAGACTCGTGTGCCGTTGCCTCACTCATCTTCGCATCTTCAACGACCCAGGCGCCGGAAGTGAAAGAGAATGCGGGCCTGAGATGATACCAGAAGACTACTGCAGCAGAAGGGAGATGAGTTCGACCGGTGTGAAATATGTCGAAAGCACACGTCAGTCGAGCTTATTAGGGTCATGAGTTCAAGACCTGTCCTTGCCTGCCTGGTTCGCCTCAGTCTCATGTAAGATTATTCCCAACGTGAAATTTGGCGTGCAAAAGAAAAGCCGCCATCGAGCCGATAAGCGGGTCCCCTTGCGATTGCTGTCCACAGGCTGCCGACATTCACCCGCGGCCTGACCCCGTTGCGGGCATTGCGGACGGCGGACGCTGCGGAGAATTGATGCAGATATGTACATTGTATGTAAGTAGACAAGCAGAAGGGGAAGCTGTGGACCAGATGGCAACTGCAGCCGTCAGCCTGGATGGATCCTGCCACTCCCTCCCGAGGAATTGTTGCACGAAAAACGAGAGGCGCAGCCGACTGATCACTTTACCCTTATTTCTACATATACATACATGCCTTGCAACAGGAATCTTGCTCAAATACTCCGTAGCATGAACCATCACGGCCAAGATTCACAACTGTTGCCACATCTCCAGAGCTGGGACCCGATCCAGACCAGCCCGCCTGGCAGCTTACGCGAAGCCCAGCCAGCATCAGCAATTGTCGGTCCAACCGACAGCAGATTGGATTCGAGGCTGGCTGGCTTCCAGACCGGCGGAACTTTCTTTTTACGCCTAGCGTAGCTACTAGTCTGCTCGGTGCTACAGTCTGACAGGTGTTTGGGAACTTGTGCAGATCGACCCACGGCGGATTGCGCTCGTTCTAGCTGCCTCTTTCGTCTCCGACGTTGGTTTCTGTCTCCTGCATCAAACATGGTCGGTCACCATGAGGACGAAGACGAATACCAGCCCCTCATGACGAACCCGGACCGGCGTCAAGTCGATCTCGACTTCGACCATGACAGCACCAACAACGACTTCGACCGCCATCGTCAACACCACAGCAGCCAGCGCGGGCGCGGCGGCAACAATCCCACGGATGCCGGACATCCAGATGCACCTCTCGATACCAGCGACGGCACGCTCCTGGTCGAAGATGAGAGTGATCCGCCCACGCCGCGCTTTGTACAGGACGAAAACGCCTGGAAGAGATGGAAATGGGTGCCGTATCCCGTGCGCCGAATGTTGCGAGCCGTTCGCAAATGGTCCGTCGGTCCTCCAGACCCGCAGCCGTATCGAATCAATCCCTTCTTTCCCATCGTGCAAGAGTACCCATTGTTCCTGGTGGATAAGTTTCTGACGACTTTCAAACGACGCTTCTGGCTCCTGTTTTCTACTTCTCCATCTGGCTGATCAGCTTTGTGCTCGTGAAAAGGAAGGGCGAGATCGCCACCGAGGTCGCGGGATGGGGTCAGCCGCGGACGATTGGATGCGGTGCCACGTACTGGGGATCGGGCAACTCGTGCGGCGTCGATGGCAATGATTGCCGCCCATTTGGAGACAGCGGATTTCCCTTTCGCTGTTCCGCCAACTGCGCGAGCTACCAAGTGCTGAATCCCCACGCCGTCGGTGACCAGGAGCTTGTCTATCAGCCGATCATCGTCGGCGGACCGTCCAACGACGTCTTGCCTGAGAATGCAACGTATCGCGGGGACTCATATATTTGTGGCTCTGCAATCCATGCCGGTGTAATTTCCAACGCCAATGGAGGGTGCGGCGTTGTCAAGCTCATCGGCAGAAGCCAGAACTACCTGAGCACGCAGCGAAATGGCATAACGAGCGCGAGCTTCGACTCATATTTTCCGCTGTCGTTCCAGTTTATGCCGCACATTCGATGCGATGCCCAGGACACACGGTGGTCTTTACTGGCAATTTCCGTCGTCTTCACGGCCGTCCTGTCTCTCTTCGCCGCCTCGCCGGCCTTGTTCTTCTTCTCATCGTTCGTCATCATTTTCTGGACCGTGGGCATGGCTCTCGATCCGCCGCCGCACAAGTCTGTCGCGGCATTATTTTCCAACATATTGGGCAAGTTTCTGCCAGCCATGTTCGTCGCATGGGTCATGTACGACAAGATGGGCGTTCGACGCACTCTCAGCGGTATGACCGCGCAGGTGGAAAAGACGGTCCTCTGGCTGGGCGCCTGCTGGGTCGGCGCACTTGACAATTACACGCTGAGCTTCATTCCCGTCCAACGCCTCAACGCCCACGATCTGAACCAGCAACCCGGTGCCAAGGCCGCTCTTTCCATCATTGTCATCATCCTCGTGGTAATCATAGCCGCCCAAATGTGGTTCTTGCGCCAAGAGGCCCGCCTCGTCCAGTACATCAAACTCTACGCCATCTTCCTCCTCGGCATCATCGTCGCCCTCGTCTTGCCAAGACTGAACCTGCGAATCCACCACTACATTCTGGCACTTCTTCTCCTGCCAGGGACGAGCTTGCAAACGCGCCCCTCCCTCGTATACCAGGGCCTTCTCATCGGTCTCTTCATCAACGGCATTGCCCGGTGGGGATTCGATCCTGTCCTCCAAACCTCCGCCGCTTTGCAGGGTGATGCGCAGAAGGAACCCCGCTGCCTGTTATCCATGTTCCCAAGATTGATCTATCGAACAGCACGACACTTCAGTCCAACATCAGCTTCACGTGGGATAGGCCCGAGCTCAAGCAGTTTGATGGTATAAGCATTCTTGTCAACGATGTGGAGCGGTTCAGGTCCTATTTTGCGGACGTGGATGCCAAGAATACGTTTGTGTGGTCTAGAAACCGGACACTTGGTTTGCCGGAATACTTTAGATTTGCATTTATGGACGGTAGTGATAGCGGTGACTATACCAAGGCTGGTGTTTGGGCGGCTGACGGCGAGTGGTTGGAGATGAAGCCAGGGCCGTCAAGGGTCAAGGTCCGTAGCTTTTGGGGGAAGATATCATGAAGCATACATGGAGCGATTTGTGATGGATGTACAGAATTGGATATTGAACAAAATTACAAATTAAATAAGCCAATTTAGAAAGGTCAGTGAATGCTCCTCCGACTGGGTATAGCCGGCATACGTACGCACAAGCACATAATTGAACCCATCGTGTTGACGGAAGCCGTCGATAATGGAAACTCGTCGGAATTAATATTTTGTTCAACTATTTGAAATCTTGAAGCCAAGGGATCTCCATGGTGTATATGCATATCAATGATGAAATCCCACAACATGCCCACCAAAGCCCAGGAGTAGAAATTGAAAATACGCAAAACTTTTCAAATCAACCCCGCCTCCTCTCCCCTTCATCTATTTAAACAATCAGCAGGCCCCGGTGCACGTACAAGTGGTGATGACATCACACATTACACACCGTCCACTTTCTTCGTTCGACCTTGACCTCCATCTCCACATCTCGTCTGTCATCCACACAACTCAACCACCAACAAACAACCAAAGACCTACATACAACATTCCAAATCCCTTTCTCAGACACCCCCAAAAAAATAAAGATAAAAATACATAAAATGCCCCCGAATACCCACCGAATCCGACTTCGCCTCCCTCCCACTCCACACCACCCTGCACTTCCCCTCCCCCGAATCAACAACGGCGTTCCTCATCCTGCTCCACGGCCTAGGCGACACCGACGTCCCGTTCGCCGCCTTCGCGCGCAACCTCTGCCTCCCCGGCGTCCTGTGCATATCCGTCCGCGGCACGTCCCCCTCGCCCCGTCCCTGCTCGGGCTCCCGGGCGACCACTACCACTGGGGCGACGACATCCAGCTGGACCCGGAAACAGGACATCTCGAAGCCGACCCGGGGTTCGAAAAGGCCGCGGGGCTGGTCGCGGAGGGACTCGTGCGCGGGGTGCTCGTCGATGAGTGCGGGTGGGAGACGGCGGATGTTCTGGTCTTTGGCTTCGGGCAGGGAGGATCGTTGGCCCTGGGACTGGCGGCGAGGTTGGGCAACGAGAGGGTGGTGGAGGATGTCTCCGTGTCGGGGCGAGGGAATCCTGCGGGAAGGTGCTCAAGGGGTCGTTTCGATAGGCGGCGGGCTGCCGATGAGCATGGTGTCGAGTAGGGAGGCGCGAGGTGGAAGAGCGATACGCACGTGTTGCTGTGTCAGGTGAGTGCGGAGGAGGAAGATCTTGTCAAGAGGGAGTTTAAGAATGTGAGTGTCGTGAGGTGGAAGAGGAAAGAGGTGGGTATGCCGCGAGACAGGGAGGAGGTGTTTCCGATTATGAAGTTTTTGCGGATAGACTGAGGGACCGAGGATGGTAGCTACAGGCTGGACACTGGGTGTGTTTTATTTGCTCAGTTGTTCCATTGCTTGACATTGAATCATGCACTCTATCCATCTATGACGAACAACAACAGGTCGATAGTCCCTTTGCCATCTACACGCTTGTTTGTTTATTCATCTACATCGCCTGCTTGCAGCATATCGGCGAGCATGTCCCACTTGGTTGAATGCGCATTACTCGTCGCACGTGCAACGCTGCGCAGGCCGCTCCAGATGAAGCGAACCTGTCTGTCAACTTCCATCTTGATGTCTCCCAGGCGCTCTTGATATGATTTGTTGGCTTCTACATCATCTAGCGTGTCCGTCACCCCACTCCTGATGCGTCCCAGCTTGAGTGCTAGATCGAGTACATCTAGCATGCAGTCGCGGATAGGGGTCAACCTGCTTCCCAGACAGGCTTGGTCTACCATGGCCTTCAATGCTCTGTCGTGGGCGGCAATCAACTCGTCCATATCAATAGCAGAGGCCAAGTCTCGTCGAAGCTGTGAGTCCAGCGGTGTGAGAACAAGGGTGGTTAGATACGTCTGCACGGTAGTGCAAAACCACAAGAGTTTGATGCGTATTGAGTAGAAGACTGCCGTGACGTTCCAATTGTCATGGTCTGTCCAGTAATTGTCCAGGATTTTGGGTCTATGAAGGGCATACGTTGCGCGCTTGAATTGTAGTAGAAAAGTAAAGAGAGATTGGTAGTGCTCGAGGCTGGTAGCGGTCAACCCCATCTGCAAGGGCCAGGGAAGTCTGTAGTCCACCCTGATTCTGCTGAGTATCGTCCTTACTGATTTGCGGCAAATGATCGAGTCAAGGCGCTGCTGTGTTGGCTCTACACAGACGGCCAGGCGGCCTGGGTCAACAATGGCTGCAAAACAATCCTGTGCTGCTGCTGTCAATGCGTAGCGGTCTGACCAGTCGGTCCTCAGCTCGTCCAATTTGCCAAAGATGCCCTCCGTGAAAGCGGCTGCGGTCGAACCGTTCGACATGAGATAAACCTCACGCAGAGTATCCAACGTGGGGAAAAGCGACCAGTCCTCGAAAATGGAGGTTCTCAGTATTGTTGATGTCGCTCGGTACTTGCTTTGAATCCATCGATCGAAAGCAATGTCAAAGAGCTCAGGAAACGGCACCAGTTCTTGACCAGCTGGACACATCGCGTCATAATCGAGTGGTGGCTCAGCTCTTTGCTTAGATGAGATGGCCGCATCGTGCTTGCCCAGCAGTTTTAGCACAACG
Source organism: Epichloe gansuensis (assembly GCA_023658505.1). Taxonomy (NCBI): domain Eukaryota; kingdom Fungi; phylum Ascomycota; class Sordariomycetes; order Hypocreales; family Clavicipitaceae; genus Epichloe; species Epichloe gansuensis. Next base: position 1,487,134 of record CP098283.1, read on the forward strand.
ACATTCTTTCCGGCATTGTATATGTTTCCGACTGCGGTCGGAGGAAAGTTGGGGCGTGCAGAGCTCCATCGGGAGCTTTGCGTAGATGATATCTATCTTTCCAAGTTTTGCCCAAGGGCGTGAGAGACGATGCCTCGGTAACAAAGAACAGGTCGCTAGCGGACAACAACTTTCCCTCGTCCATCCAGAGCCGAATTGGCCGTAAATATACTCGGAAACATTCGGCAAAGATGCGGGCAAAGAATTTGAAGAGACCAGATTTTCCACTTAACTGAGCCAGGCACGATTCGTCAAACACAAGCTCCAGGTACCGGAAGGGGTTCGGTTGTGGTTCAGACTCGATTGTTGAGACTATTTCGGCCAAGGAACACAGTGGATCGAGCCACGGCACGAGCTCTGTCTTGGTCCTGACGAGACTCAAAACGACATCGGTTGTAGGTGCAGTCAACTGCCTCTGTAGATCGGAAATATGAAGGTCGAGCTGTCGTAACCTGTCCGAAATGCAATCCTGGAACGCTTGTAGATGAGGCACATCCTGGCGTTCTCCCACAAAATGCCTTAGCGTTCGTAGGTGAGTGCCGTAATCCGAAAAGCTGTGCATCATTGCTCTGAAGGGCTCCCATTCCATATTTTCAAGCTGGAAGTAAGGCACGGCGACACCGACTCGGCTGAACAGTGTGCAGTCGAGTCCTTGCAACATAAAGAGGATATCTCGGATAACTTGCACCTCGGAGACTGCAACCTTTTTGGTTGCCTCAAAGACTCCTCGGAAGCCATTGTGCTTCTCCATTTTTGCGACTCCTGGACTTTCTCGAATGTTGATGTGTCTTCGGGCTGAATTACATAGGAATCGGCAGCTCGTGACCCTTGCTCACCGTCGCCGACGAGGGACGTCGCTTCTGATTCACCAGTTGAGTCTTGTTCGAAGACTTCGTCATCTGACTCATCGCTAAAGTCAATGGATCTCCATAAGGCATCATCTTCGTCCCAGCCGTCCTCCTTTGCGATGTCTTCCCAGCGCAAGTTCGCCGTGGCTGTGTCGGCCTTGGTCTCCAGTAATCCGAGGTCACGGACGTCGGATTTGAAAGTTGGCTGATCGGATAGCTCCAAGAACAAGTGCAGAATTTCCGGATGCCATCTTGATGGGTAGCTCCGTAGGTCTCTCAGCCTTTCAAGCAAGGCATCGGCTAATTCATCTCGATTGTTCACGCGGAAGCGTTCATCAAGCCCAAGCAGTGCATTTTCTACCTCGAAGTGATTTGTTTGCAGGAACGTGTGCGACCTGAGCTTCCTCAAAACAGCATCGCTCAATCTCTCATGACTCCTTGATCGTGTCTACCAGAGTCATCATCAGCATCATGGATATAGCACTGATGGATGCTAATTCTGCGGCATATTACCTGATGTAAAGATGGAGCGGATACTTCGATGAGCTCACGAGTTAGGGACTCAAGCCGAGAAGCAAAAGACATGTCGGAAATTTTCTTCCATCTTCAGCTCTCAGGTGTGAGACCGTGACGCGCAAGTGCAATGTGGCAGCACGAAAAGAACATCAATCCTGGTTTCATCAATCCTGGTTTCATCAATCCGCGTCGTGCGGGCTACGGCAGGGACGATCTTTTGTCAGAGCAAATGGAAGTACCTATGTACCTGGGTTGGGTACTTGGGTAAACCTGGGTTCATTTCTGATCCCTCAGGCGGGTGGGGATCCTGTTCTTAGCGTGACCAGTAAGCAACCCCTTTGCCAGTACAGTAGCAAGCATCTCGGAAATTTGGCGAACGCGATTCTCAAAAGTAGGGACTACTTCATCTTCACCTCTATTCAACCCCGTCAATGACGAACGTCGGGCTCCGCATCCTGCGTGACTGAATTGTATTGCAGCCAACTGGCTCTTCGACTCATCGGCTGCAACAATTTGCTGCCGCAAAAGTCATGGCTATCGCACGACCCGTTCGGGTCTTGCTGTTTGCCGCAGCCGTGCTCTGGTGTTTTTCTCTACCAGATCATCCGTCCTTCGTCAGGACTGCGCGGTCCAGGGAGCGATATGTCAATTTTGAAAGAGATCCCAATCTAGATCGTTCGTTATCCACTCGATTCCATTCGGCCTCGATTTAACATATTTCTAACTTGAGTATGAACTTGCAGCTACGGGAGAACCGCCAGGAGTTCTCGTTCGTACCTCCGCAACGTATGCACCTGACGCTGTACATACCGACCGCATTAATGCGACCCTCTTGGCCCTCGTGCGGAACTCAGAGGCCGATGAAATGGTCTCGTCAATGGAAGACTTGGAGAGGACATGGAATCACAAGTTCAACTATCCGTGGACGTTTTTCAGCGACGAGCCCTTCTCAGAAGATTTTAAGAAAAAGACTCGGGCAGCCACCAAGGCCAAGTGCAATTATGGTACGTCAGACGACTCTGCCTTCACGCAGAACTCAGTTAGTCTTACTAACAGTCTGCAGAGCTGATTCCAAAGGAACACTGGGCAACTCCATCATGGATTGATCAGCAATTGTACGACGAGTCCACATCTATTCTCGAAAAGGGGGTGTTCAGTACGCCAAAATGATGTCATACCATCAAATGTGCCGATGGAATAGCGGCATGTTTACAGACACCCAGCGCTTGAAAACATTCGATGGTATTGGCGTGTGGAACCGAAAGTTCACTTCTTTTGCGATGTCGACTATGATGTATTTCGATACATGCAGGACAACAACAAGACCTACGGCTTCACCATTACGCTATATGACGAGCCCAAAACCCTGCCGACCTTGTGGCCCGAGACTATTAAGTTCCTTGCCGATCATCCGAACTACCTTCATGAGAACAGCGCTGTCAAATGGCTCACAGATGACCAGCGGAGACCAGCACACAACAAAGGTGCTCAAGGCTTTTCTACGTGTCACTTCTGGAGTAATTTCGAGATTGCAGACATGGATTTTTCAGAAGCAAGCCGTATGAGGATTACTTCAACCACCTTGACCGTGCAGGCGGCTTTTTCTACGAGCGCTGGGGTGATGCTCCTGTCCACAGCATTGGCCTTGGGCTATTCGAAGACAAAAGCAAGATTCATTGGTGAGCTGCATTGACCCTAAATTCTCTTCGAGCTACCCCAACTGACTGACTTGTTAGGTTTCGCGATATTGGTTATCAACATATTCCATTCTTCAACTGTCCCAATTCTCCCAAATGCAGTGGTTGCATTACGGGTCGACTGACCGACGGCGCAGCATTCCTCCATCACGAAGATTGCAGACCCAATTGGTTTAAATATGTCGGAATGGGCTAATTCTATTGACTGGGTGAAAATTCAGCCCCATTACAAGTGGTAGATGCCCTTCCCGTGATCAGCTCGATTTGGAAAACAGTAGTATGGTTCACAATGCATCAGTGTGATAAATGGGGCATGATCTAGTTTGGGATATTTGGTGTTAATGGCGCACTTGCTAGGACTGTGGCACTCGGCTTCTTGAGACAACATTAGGGCCTACGACGTCGCCTCGAGTCGTTGTTTCGTGGCTCGAACATCGTGTACCGATATGAATGACTTAACGAAATGGGGACAGACACACTGAGGAGTTTTAATATTTAATTTTTTATTTGTTTATTGTTGGGTCGCAAGTGACTGTGCTTGGGTCACTACCCGATGTATATTATGATAAACTATATACCGTTGCAACCCCTGACGAAGCACCCGCACAGAACTGGTCTCCCCATCCATCTTCCCTCCACGCCATGCAGCTGACAATATTATTGCGTATTCTCTCGCGGCCATCTTTTCCCATGGTCTTCTTTTTTGCTCATATCCGGGCGGTCCCCAGGGCACAGTGAGTTTAGCGACAATTTTGCCCGTGAGCAAGTCCCAAACCCACACCCTGCCGTCGCCATTGCCGTCAGGTTCAACGGCCATTTCATCGCCAGCCACCACATATTTCTCCCGGTGCCCCAACAATGACTGAACTCGAATATCTTCGTTTTCCAAAACGGATCGGCATATGCTCGCAGGCAAGATCCATTGTCGCGATCCATCAATCGTATCTTGCTGTCCAAGGTGCCCACCAGCATGGATCTCCCATCCTTTGTCAGATCCAAGCTCGTGACACTCGCGCCCATGACGTCCGTCGTACATTTGCCCATCCTCACGTCATAGCTTCGAACGCGACCATCAACGCTACCAGTCACAACCTCGGGGCCACGAACGACCAGGCAGGTGATCGCATCTCAGGCCTCCCCGAGTACCTGTATGGGTTTTACGCTGCCACTCTTCACATCCCATATTCGAGTAGATGTATCAAAGCCGCCGCTCACAACCAAGGAGCCTCCATCGCCGGCGAAACGCACACAGTTGATGCGCGCAGTGTGTCCATGAGCGTTGCCGCCAAAACGTCTGGTCGTCACTGCTGTGGCGACATCCCAGAGAAAGACGGCCCGGTCCCCGCCTCCAGATATGAAACTTTCGTTATCGTATGCTACATCAAGACTGAGAACTTCATATCCATGGGCTGCATAGGTCTGGATGAGTCGGCCCTGTGGAACAGGAGCTTTCCCACTAGGTGCACTAGGTGGTGGCTCATGCACATTAGTGCCAGGGAAAGGGTTGTAAAGCCGTATTGTACGATCTGCAGATCCCGTCAAGATATAGGACCCAGGTGATGCTGAGTATTTCACGGCATGTACAGGGCCTGGAGAGAAGATTGCTCAAATTAGTTTCAGTTACCCTGGCTCGGACATTGACTGAGTCGACGTACCATTCGAACCAAGTAGGTAAGCGGCGGGAGTTTCTGGAAAAATCATTATTCAGATCACGCGAACATGATGCCTTTTGCGTAAGCAGCTGCAAGTTTCCTTCTCACCGACGCCTTTCTTTTTACAGGGAGCGTCGCATTGTGCAAAATGAGGAAGGAGCCTGAAGGAGCCTTGGGTAGGTAGGTAGGTGGTGCCTTCTTCGTCCTTGAAATTGGTGATCACTGATGAGCTAAGCGCCTTTGTCCGCCAATGGGGCGATCTGATTGGATAGTAAAGCCTACCGAAACACCTTCCATCCAATCGAATTTGCGTTCCTACCTCGCACTCATAACCTGGACATGAACCCGTGCTGCCACTTCTCGCACGTTCAAGCATATTTTCGGGACGAGCATCTAAAACTTGCAATACATTCAAGGTTCTCTCGTGACAGATTGTTTTGCATCTGTATTTACGGGTATTGAGTATATGTGCATACTTCATACATTTTCGGCTGTCTGTATCAGTGCCTCTTGGTGGTCCATACAAGCCACCAAACATGCAAAGGCCCCAAGAACGAAACAAAAGAACCAACATCCGTGAGGATTGTGTCATCCCGACTCTGGTTCGTTACAAACCACAAAACACTTTCAAATCGAAGACATGGATCATAATTATGACGACGCAATTCCAGGATGGGCTGATCTCAGCCGTAGTCTGTGCTGCCACAGCAAAGGCTGCCAGCCTCCCATGAACATATGAACACGAATAAGCGTTCATCAAAACCGATACAACGCCAATACATGCAGAAAAATAAAAATAAAAAGATGAAAGAAAAGATATGGGGATGACTCAGTTTGGGGAGCAAAAGACCACATCCATATCCAGGGGATAGGTTTGTTCAAGCGGCCGATAAATCTGCCATCGAGACTGCTCAGATTCATCACTGGAGAAGTTTCCAACCTGGAATTCATCGGCGGATACCGTAAGAGAGGCCTGTTCACGGACCCGGTACAGATTCTGCAAGCGTTGGTCCAAAAGCTGTTGGCATGTACGGGCTTGCTCCCAAATCTGAGCAGTGCTGTCGACTGACGTTATTGCCACCCTCAAATTATCAATAGTGTCATTTATGGCGCCTAATGATCCGGTCGAAGTCAAGACATCCATGGCTGTTGTCACCACCGTGGCCATGGCTGGTGGGGGCGTGTTCAAGATAGTTGGGCGAATTCGCAAGATACGATCTAAGCAGTAGACGATATCCACAACGCTTCTTGCGTTTTCGCGACATTTTGAAAGTGGCTGGTGCGGTACTCGACTGACAATCTACCCACTGACAAATGATAACGGTTGAGTTGGATGAGGGCGTGGTGACAGAGCAAATGCATGGTCAAGAATGATCCGACTTTGCCAGAAAAGGCAGCAGACTCGAGGTTGGAGCCACCAAATGAAAGTCTCGATGGTAAAGTCGTGCGCCAGTCGTTTACTCTTTTCTTCAGGGTACGAATTCTCAATCCTTCGCCTTCGGCATCGGAAACATTAGGTCTACTGGCTAACCGATGGATTGTCGACTGACAAGATGACCAAATGTGAATCATCTCAACAAGGTGGCATGTAATATCGGACGGTCTGTCGGCAAAGGCACCGATATTCGTTTCGTAGGGATTGAACGTTGGCATGCAAGCGTCCACCTGCTTCTCGAAACTCTCCGAATCAGACGGCAATCGAATATAGATGTCCTCCCCGTGGATCATCGTTGCGCGATCCGGGAAAAGCGGGCTGAGTCGCTCCAGCATAAACAAAGACCAGAGAGTTCGTCTTCTGGACTCGGCATAGCCCGTCCTGTTCATTCCAAATGGGTAATTCTTGAGTCCGGCATCTCTTGAGTGATCAAGTTCCTGGTTCAGTTGCAAGCAAGCAGCAGTGGCGGTGGCCGATGAAACGAGTTCGTTGGCTTCCCAGAGCCGAGACGCCGCAATGTTGTACAAAGCCAAGAGTATTCTACTCTGGATCAATTGAAGACAAGGTTCAGTCAAAGACTTCTGAGCATAATGCGCAACCTGCGAGTACTCATACGCAATGTGTTTGGGTCCTCCAGAGAGAGCAACTCCAATAGCCAAGACACTATACAGCAGCATCATGTCCTCAGGAGCTCTTTGGTGCACCGAGTTGGACACCCAAGACTTGAAAACATCTTCTGGCAAAAACGAACCACGATAGAGTTGTCAATATGTCCGAAAAACTGCGACAGGACAGTGCTGATTGACTGGGGATCGGAGACAAATGGATCTGTTCGCCAAGCTCTGCGCAGAACATCGTCCGGAATCCGAGGTATATCTGATGCAGGTCTTTCTGCGGAGAGAAACGACTTGTAATGATTCATCGGTCGGAGCCTCCCAGCGGGAGGCTCGCCATTCGTTGCATATGCATCCGGTCCAAGTCTAATCCTCTTATTGGCGTTCCCAGTATCTGGGGTCGGCTCATGCAACACCACGCGAGGCGACATAGCAGAAGAAGATCGACTTGGCGAACGTCCCAAGTCATTCCGCCTCGATATATCATTTGCTTTGCGTTTGTCATCGAGCTCGGCAGGTGGTGTAGATGGAGACGTGTTGTGTCCACCTCTTGGGCTAAGAAATAATCAGCATGTTGAATGAAGTTTTCGACGGGGATACCTTGAGACAACTCACGCGTTCTTGAACTTGCAAACTCGTCCAAACTTTTCACATTGAACGCATCTTGGATAGTCAGGGTCGCACTTGATCTTCTTCTCTCTGCAAGTAATGCAGGCAATGGCCAGCCTTTTGCGAGGCTTGCCTGCCTTTGTTACCCCAGTGAGCATTCACGGCTTCTCCGTCAATGACAGTCTTGCAGTGGCCTCCGTCGTCATAAAAATAGCACATGCCCTCACCAGGAACTTCTGCCGCACGGACGAATCGTGGCAAGAAATGGGTTCCGGTCCAAATCTTTGGACCCAGGCCATCTTTAGTGGGCACCCCTTCAGAAACTGCAGAGCTGTCTGGGGTTGGTGGCGCGCTGGAAGTCGATGTTGCCACTTTGTGGGTTGAGTTGTCTCTGTGTGAGTCCTTGGAAGCTGGAAGTTGGGTTCGTGGTCGCTCCTCTGGAGATTGGAAGGATGCGTCTCTTGAACCTAGAGTATAGCTTGTGTCCTGCTGTGCGGACCACTTGCTGCTTTCGGATTCAGGTCGAGAGTCGGATCTACTTCGCTGTTGCTCGAGGAACTTGGGAGATCGCGGCCCAGAGTACGAGCGAATCCAAGATTGAGCATCTTGTCGTGAATCGTACGTGCTACGTGGTTGTGAGATTGGGAGAGAAGATGACGAAGGAAAATACGAATTTGCACCAGGGCCGATACTTGGAGAGAAACGCGGTCGATCAAGTGGTGACTGCGCAAGATGCGATGTCTCCCTCCCACCCGGTGAATGAAGAGGTCGGATGGCGGATGGTGGGCCGAACAGGCTTTGTAATGATGGTAACTGTTGCCGTGAAGAAGCTTGGTTGCTCGACTCTGATCGATCTTGACTGGATTCTCGATGTCCAGATGCCATGAATGCGTCGGCACCAGATGCCTTGTCGTAAATAGACATGAGCAGTGACGTTGTGCTTCTATGGACCCAGGCTTGTTCCGTCGACGGTGAAGATCGAGAAGAGAATGACGAGGCACTGGGGCTCGCCAGCTCGGGCGGGGTGTCTGGAAGATCCAAACGCTGACGAGACTCGAAACTTGATAGACTCCCCATTGAGAAAACTGTCAGACTAGGTCGGTGGTAACCTGAGGCGGATTCGACGCTGTCGAGACTTGATCCTTTCAACCCGATCAAACACGTGTTTAAGACTCTCGAGTGTGGCCAGCAAAGTCAATACCCAATAACAGTCTCTCTGCATCAATGTTCTTGTTTCCTTTCGAGAAACGCGGTGGGAATGTTGCCGTTGTTGGAGTACGTTTTGCTTCAAGACGATGATTTCGCTTTTTGGTGTCAGAGACGAATCTCTTAGTCTTGGCGGACTAGTAAGATCTTCAAGAAGACTGAAGAAAAGAAATCCTCCGGTTTGCAAAGTATCACAATGCACAAGTAAGAATAGGGCAAGCTACGGATTGGGGTGTGGGCTGCTTTTGAGTTGTCGACGACTGTACGAGGAATCCAACGACCTAATAAGTTCGGCAGGTTCCAGGTACACAGAGCCGCCCCAAAAGTCCCACGTCGGAGCTGAGCTCTGCATATTACAAACCGGCCCGAGGCATGTCACCAAAAAGTGCCAGAAAGCGTCTAAGTGCCACAGCCTCCGGGGTGGCCACAGCACGTGGTTTGCCTCTCATGGCATGACTCCACGAGATGACTTGCAGAAACTACAGTGTTCTCAAGATGGTGGCGGTCGGCATAGATGGCATGACATAGCGGCGGGTAATTGTGCCAAGTAGGCAATCGCTAGTATCAATCTCACAACGGTGTCGGTGTTTCGGCTAGGCTTTTCGGGGGCGGGGGGCGTGTCTTTCTTGAACTCGCTTTTGCATTGCGCCGCACATCCTGGTCAGCTGGAGAGAACACCGAGAAAGGCCAGGGAGGGTGGCCCGCCATCAAACATTCTTCATGTGTTTTCGAAGCTCTAGAAGAAGGGGGTGTGCTAATACCTGCCAATGCGCAGCCGCATTTTCTTTCAGTTGCCTGTGCGCAGAGCATGGATGCCTTGAAGAAGAACCTGGAGAACAGACGGAAGTATCCCGTTCGAAGAACTCCATGTTCTGTTCTGGATAGACAAGACAGTGTACGGAGCCATCGGCCATGCTTTGGTGAGTAAGAGCAGCGACAATATCTGCATCGGGCCAAAACTTTGGGAATGCCCAGGTTGGACCGCTTGTGCCATTGTGAGCGAGGACTTGAAATGCTAGATTTGCCTGTTTCAGCACCAGCAATATTTACAGAGCAGTGCGACAGGAGTACCACTAAGACCGGGTTCTTGATTTTCAATCGGTTATCATGGCTGGTAGCAGCCCCAATCAACACGAAGTCGCCTTGCTTGCATTCGCAAGGGCTAAAAGGTACTTGCCGCGGCCTACCATTTCATGACAATGAATTCAAGCAAGTGTGTCTGCCGCCTCAGTACATAAGGTTGGCGGCAGGACATGAGCCTCTATCCATGTACCCACACCGAGCAGGGAGGAGTCGGAGAACCACAAGGAATTGTGCTCGGAAGGTCTTCCGGTCCCTTGGGAATTGTGTGGCACAGAGGGCACAACGCAGTTCCAGCATCGTACCTCCCTAATACTGTTGTTACAGGCGGCGCGCCTCGGTCATGAGACAGTGATGCACCTCGAGAGATCAAGATGAAGCTGGGCACTGATTGCGAGGTGGGCTTTCAATCCACGACTCTTGCAGTGAGAACAGCTTAGTGAGATGGAATGCAACACTGTGCCGCGCTGAGCACACGACACCTCTCGCATCTCACGGGAAACCAGCCCCAGAAAGAACCAACCGTCAAGGCTGTCCGAGAGGGCGTGCGATTGGTTCATGGGAAGATGGACCTCAGGGAATAGACCCGTAAAGACGACAATAACCAAAACCCGAGCCGCTTCCAGGGAATTTAATTGGTGACACGTGATTCTCACAGCCCGGGCGGGCAGCTCGTCGCTTAAAAGCCAAAACCCTTGAGAATATTCCATGGTTGTAACAACGCATGTTGAATCATCAAGACGAAGATGCTAGTACATACGTTATCACTGCTGGTATGACAAACGCTTGACTGTGTCCCCACATGGTTGAACCGACGTTGTCCAGGAACATTACTAATCCAAGGCCGCCTCGATGCTCTGCTATTTTCCATCGTCGGGGATACCAACCGGGGCCGCATTGACTGGCATCTTCCCTTTTGGTGCGTCTCAGATGCGACGGCTCAGCGCTCCACGGCTTTGTGACAAGCGGCCGGTCACTACCGATACGTTACGTCAAGAGACTATTGCGGCTTGGTCTCGGTGCCCCAGTCAGTAGCCGACGGCCGTTGCGGCCTTGTTGGGGTGGATCGATCAAAATTCCTCCGATGGGGTGTAACGGACAATAACTACATCACTGCAGACGAAATTCAAAGGCATGCATTGAAAAGGCAACGTCGAGGATGTCGATTACATCGAGCACACTGTTGACGCAGCCCAACAAGACAATCATGTCTCTTACGAAGAAGGATCCCATCTAGTTCCAGCTTAGCTGTCATGACTTATGACTGTTCCACCGCTGGGGCGATTATTGCTGAAAGGAGCCCTTACCTGGCAAGACAAGAATAGAAAATATGTCTCGGGTCAACATCAGTAACCCAGTTCGGCATCGATGAATTGTACATGTACGGTAGTATGGACGAGATGGCGCTTCGCATGGCGAGGCCTGCACTTGATCCCGCCGTCGCACCCTTGCTTCCTTGGCTCCCGCAACTGCGAAAGCCGGAGGGTCCAGTTCTGTCAGTGAAGCCTGATCTGGAGCAAAGTCGGCCTTTGATTCCCTGATGTAGCATCATCTCCGATCACACCGTCACTGGCAGCGGCCGGAGTATTAGCATCTGATCTGGGTCTGATCTGGGCAATGAACGAACAGCATTGACGACGAGCCGGTGAAATAGGCCCGACGAACCGGTCAATTTACTTTTGCAGGGCTTATTCATTGAATGGGGTGATATCTGACACCCGGGCCTATATACCCGAATTTTGTGTTTGAAACACTGGGCGTCCAGCGCATTCGTTATTACTGGTGCGAGAAAACAACAAGGCACTAGACAGAGCTCCTCCCGCCATCTCGGGGTGTACATAATGACTTGAACTTTCTGGAGAGGGCGGGTCGCTACAGGAAAACTCCCCTTTCGCGTCTATCGTTGGAGTCACCATTGTCAGCAGTGATTAGCAAGATGCAAACGTCAGCGTAATCTCGGATCCTTCAATAAATTCGTACGCCAAGGTTATTTTTAGGCCAAGGCTGGAGATATTATTGTCATCATTTCCAGCCATTTGCAGGGCAAAGCCGCCCTCGGTCCAAGACATAGGGAAATTGGTACAGGGATCTGTCATGTGTCTGTCGTCTTACTGGTCTCACTGGCGAAATCCGAGCTCGACCTTACGCATTGCATCCCCTGATACTTTGTCGGCTTCGGTCCCGATTCAGGTCTCCCCAGGCCGAAATCTTCCAAGATCTTAGCGGTGAGTTAAGTACATGACGTCGCCACTAATATCAATTGAAGTTGAAGAAGAAGAAACTTCGGGATGTCGGGACCGCATCGGCCGGCGCTCGATCTCCAGAGAATGAAGACAGGACTGTCTACTAGAACGCAGGCCATCTCTAACGAGACCATGATGAAGTGAACGATTGAATCTATTTACTCGATATGCAAACGCTCGCAACCCGGCTGCCTTCACTGTCTCAGCCAGCGATGCACCTGGTTTGTCTCGGACTTTCATTTCCCTTTTGGCCAATGACGGGATGCCCAAAATGGGGGTTTTCTTTGTCTGCTTGACTGTCGCGACTGTCACGACGCCACGACAAGGCAATTTCGAATGGATGTCTTGATCTGAAGAAGCAATCAATCTCCACCCTGATGAACTGTTTCTCGTTCAGGAAACTGGTCAGCCCGCCCGTGGTTGCATCGATCCGATATGCTCAGGATCAGGGCTGCAAAGTGCTCCTGTTTTGTGAGCCGCCCAAAAGTGCCTGCCCTTTGCTCGAGGAGAAAGCATTGCTTACTTGGCTCGGCTCGGCTCGGCTTGGCTCGGGGCACTGGTTCCGAAGACTCAAAACATCAAACTCTGGCGAGTACGGTCTGGCTGGTCGTATATAACGGCATCCGACGACCATGATTCTGGTGATGGTAATAAGGCTATGTACTCCGTACAACAGACAGAATCATGATCTGTTATCCTGTTGGCCGGCTATTTGCAGGCTTTGCGCCTTCCAGACTCCACCCCGACGCTGCGTCGCAAAGGTACTTTCGTTTCTGAACAAAGCGACTGACTCAACTGCGACGTCGCATTTCCGTTCAGTCGGTAACCTCTCAGGATTGAGAACGTGGAAGCAGAAGTGGCTAAACTTGCTTCTGAATGGGTCAGCTGAGGTGTCAACGAATGGGAATGGGCCTCTGCCGCGCAATGAGATAGTGGAAGGGTTGTCGACCCCGGCGCATTATGTATGCATCATCAGCATCTACCAACCAACAATGGTGTTGAATCAAGGTACAACAGACGACGAGGACTTCGTGCGGGCCAACCGCTCGTTGCTGCTCATAACGCATACTCCGAACTACATGCAGAACAAGTCATTCTTATTAGTGTAAAACTTTCCCGTCACGGCTTTGTCGCCCCATACAGGCTCCAGCGCTACCCTGCCTGGCGTCTTAAGCACACCACGTTCGGCGACTTCCCAATCGGAAAAGTACCGGTATGCAGAAGCCTGATGATACTAGTACATGTACATACGTGACGAGTGGGCCAGAAGTGGTTGGCATCGGGTAATCCCAAAGTACTATGTATTACTCCGTACTCCGTACTCCGTTCCACATTTGCTAATGTTCAGAGACCGATGCAAGCGAGCAATAACCAATGACAGGCATCCTCAGACAATACAGAATCGTGCTACGCGGCAGATGCCTAATTAATAACACAGTGAGAGGTCGCCCAACAAGCTATATTACGACAGGGTTATTTGTCTGGCCAGCCGGAGACTAACTGGAAGGGGCAAACGAACGCGACTTGTCCATGGCTTGACACACACACACACACACATACATACACCACACACCATTCTTGTCCCTTCCTTTGTTCTTTTGCCCTTCCGAAGACCCGGCGAAGCACGGAGAAAATTTCTGGGGTTGTGCTAAAACGAAATCGAACTGGGCGCTTGCGATCACTAGCTCGGAAATGTGGTGATGCAGGCTTCGCGTGGCAACCCCTGGCTTGACACACCCCGGCTGGTAATGCCAGGCTAGTCGGCTGTACATTAATGGTGCGCTTTTGATTCCGATCCTGATCCTGATCCTGATCCTGATCCTGATCCTGACGCGACCTCGATGTCCCCGCGGCGCAGGCCTTGGCCCGCAACAGGTAAATTATCCGGCAGCATTCGTGTAATACCGGGCCGCATCTGCTATTCATATACACCATCGGCACATAGCGTCACATCGTATGGCCCTCATTAGAGAGGGCTACCGCAGCCGAGGCATATATATGTATGTACATGTATGTATGTATTCTGCCCAGGCAGCCCTGTCCACACCAAGCAAGATTGTGCAATACATACGGAGTACTCGGCACATCTTGACCGAGTACATTGCTCCAATCAGCATCGTTCATGAGTGCGTCAATACCGTTGTCGACGCCGACGCGGCACTGTTATTGCCACATACAGCAGAACTGATTGACAGAAGTTCTTAGCCAGTCAGAACTTGATTGACAGTGGTCCAAAAAGACGAACCTGGACTCCCCTGAAAAATCGATAGAGCGGGTCAGATCTGGCATGTTTGGCCCGCACTACTCCGTACATACTTTACAAATTCGTCAAATCAAATACAGGGAGGTAGTCAGTCGCTTGGCAGAGAGAGAGAGAGAGAGAGAGAGAGAGAATGCCGACGTCATCGTCAGAATGGGTGCTCATGTCACAAAAGATTTGGAGTTTCGAGAAGCAGTACATACATACTCGTTAATGCACTTTTGTCCGTCTCGGCACACATCTCTTCGAGCGAGCTTCAACAGTCTGCTTCACCGCTTATTAGGCTCATTCGATGGCGGGTCTCGAGCATATTGCTGTGGCTCACTGGCACGGGCCGGCAGTGGAATTCTTTCTCCTTGCCAAGGCCGAAGACCCTGATGTTCAATATTGGAACAGTAAGCACTTATTGATACAGATTACTGTTGTCGACGATGGTCGATTGATAATAAACCCATGGCATCAGGTCAATCGCTGCATGAGCAGCATTACATATTGTCCCAGTCTCTGTTTCTCTCCCTTCTTCTCTTTTTTGTTTTTCCTCCTCCTTCCTTTGTCTCGGCAATGGTGAAATCAGGTCCCGCGGCTCAGCGGCCAGGGGATCCGGTTGCAACGGCTCTCAAAAATAGTGCCGTGTTTCCTCGTGCCACTTCTTCTTCATCATCGTCGATGTCAATTTTCTCACTAGTATCGAGCGGTAGCATACAGGCGGGTCCGCGCTGATCATGTACATGTACATACATGTATGTTGGTTCAGACAATTACGTAACAATACGTGTTGTCAAGATTCTACGAGGGTGTTGAGAACTTCTGTACGGAGTGCTCGGAGAAGTTTCTGTCATGGACAGACACCAAACGGCACCCCTCCCGTATTCAGTTGTTCTGGCCGTGATTGCAGGGGGCAAGCTTGACTTTTGAGTTTTGAACCAGACGGTCGGGACCTGAGAAGTAACCTGCCATTTCAGGCCAAGTTGCGTGACATGTTTGCGTGACAACATTGCTCGGTTCAGCATGAAGATGTACGGCACATCTGCTCTTTTGGCCTGGCCGTGTTTGACTCCACAGCATTTGCTTGTCATTCATTGCTTTGGTCGACGGCACATGATGGCCATGACTTGTTTGTTCGTCCGGCGTCAGGCAGCAATGATTTATTATCTGGGGGTCGCAGGGGATGAGCATTGGCATCGCGCATGGACAAGGAGATAACGACTGACCAACACGACATGCGGGTCATCCTAGCAATGGTCAAGCCAACATGGTATGTATGGTGTCAGTCTGTTCTATGTACCTTGGTTTCCTGGCTCTTGGAATGATGTGGTGGCCACGCTGGCATGTCACCGATGCAAATTTTCTTTCAAGGATTCAACACTTTTTGTGCGCTTGTTGGCACTTCATCTCGCATTCACATCCATGTGAATGAAGCGTGTGAGGGGTTTTTGTTGGGTCCGACCCAGCCAAGGCTTTTTTGTTGCCATTGCGCGCCGGGCCTCCGCAACGAAGACAAGGTCACTTATCAAGAATCTCAGCCGGTGGTCCTTGGGGTCGTATTCGATTCCAGCTTGCGTAGCAACCTTACCTGCCTCGAATATGGGCCAGTTCCAGATTCTCGGGTCGTAGGCAGCAGCGATGAAGTATGTACATACTTATTCATCATCAATGCCACAGAAACCCTGACAGTGATGCGATGCTACGCAGACGGTAGGTGACGGCACATTCCCTGCCTAGACGGGTGGCAGTTGCATACGTATGTACATACATTTATGTATGTCCAACGTACGGAGTGTGCATGGTATGTGTGTGTTCTCTGGGCGCTCAGAACTTTTGCATCGGGAGTGTGTGCGTTGCTTCAACGAGCGGGCTGAAAACGGATAGGACTCGCGAGATACATGTAGACACATACTCTGATTCACTTTCCGCCGCCTCACCTATTACATACTTGCATACTTGCGATGACAGCGACCAACAGAACCGGTAGGGGCGGCATTGTCCACGTTGGGTTTAGCCAGTCTGGTTCGTCACGACGGAGTTGCGGAGCGTCAGTCTGACTGTGCTTTGTATGTACACGTCGTACGTACATCTGCATCGACGAATAGCATCTGGCGGGTGGGAGGCCGGGCTTTGATGAGTGGAACAGCCGCGCGGGTGTCAAGTCAACCATGTACATGGCACTTGCTTGGCAACTTGGGTAATATCAAGTGCCTCATCGGTGTTAAGGGGTGATGGGTCCGTACATTGTACAGGAGCGAAGAGCCGACGGTCGCCACGGCAGGCAAAAAGCAAGCCTGAGTCATGAGCGAGATCTGCCCCAAGCCGTCGAAAATGTCCACCATCCATCCATTTCGATGTCGGCATGGGAAAGGAGGGGAAGGGAAGAGGGAGGAGAGGGAGGGAGAAGCGGGTGGGAAGGCGGGTGAGTCGGACCAACTGGGGTTCAACAGGGCGGCCAGGGGACTTTGGGAGTGGGCGACAGGACCGGCACTCAATCTCGACAAACCCATGACGACGACCCCCTCTCGGATCTGTCTTTCTTCTCTCGGACGATGGTACGGTTGGTACGGGAAGAGTACGGATATGGAGTACGGAGACGAGCACCACCACCAGGTCCACCACCATGCTTGCCGTGGACGCATTCCGCCTGCCCAGACTCCGTACAACAATGTCCTGTACAAGTACGTACATTATTACTTGTACATACACTGAACATGGCATCCCTGGCATCCCTGGCATCCCTGGCATCCCACAAGCAATCCATCCACACCACGAGGATCGCGAACCTGTCACTGGACTGTGGCGTGTGTCATGCCGAGATAAGTCGGGGTTCCGGACGGCATCCTGCACTGGTCAAACTTCCATGAAGAAGAAGAAAGCGGCTTGTTGAGTACACCCCCTCCGTCCACTTTGGCTTTTGTTTTTATGTATGTACAACGGTCGCCGGCAGTCCACAAGCGCACCCCTCTCTCTCTCTCTTCTTTTCATGGGGGCCTTGACTCCTCCCTGATCCGCCCACTCGTTCAATCTCACTAGAGCCGAAAACGGGCAAAAGCTGGCGGGATGCAGAAAGAACGAGGAAGGGACAATTACAACAGATGCTGCAGGAGAGCAGTACTCGGCTGAATATGGAAGAAATGACGACAAAACGGCACCGGCGGAAAGGCCGGGTTGTGCCGGGCTTTGCCAAGGATGGCCCTAGATACATTCAGCAGCACGACCGAAAAGATTGGGCAAACATTGCCATGACTGCCGAGTGCTACATCCACAATCAGGCAGAAGAGAAAAAAGTGCGCGAGTTGAATAAAATACACTGCAACCCCTGAATTGTTTTACAAATCTACTTCTAATGCCCCCCAAAAAAAAACATGGGACAGCAGATACTTTTTTTTTCTTAAATCACTACTTAATCCAAGGTACCTGCTGATCCTAGACCCCCCAAACCACCCGTGGCCCGCAGCACGGCGGAACAGCGGGGCCCTCTGATAAGCTTTTACAGGGGAACAACGGGAGCTCGTGATTCGCCCGGATACGGGATGCATATGTTGTATGTACATTATACATATGTACCAAGCCTGTCGCGGCCATTCTTTCTGCCGCCGCCAAGAAACGAAATGAAATTACATATGTACATACTCAATCAGTCAGTCATGATTGTGCAATACATACCGAGCGAGCCGATCCGCCGGAGGGCGTGATTGCCACGATGACGAGCTTTTCTTTTTTTTTTTAAATTTTCTTTTTTTTTCTTATGTTTTTTTCTTATGCCTTTGATTATTTCTTGCCAAGTATTTTGGAGCAACCTTGGATCAACCACCTACAGAGTATGTACTACCACCCCATGAATCGTTTTGCCATTCTTCGTTGGGTACTCCTCCATATACTCCATAACACGGCATTTGTCTGTTTTAGCCGTGATGTCTGTCCAGGGTCTGGGGTCCCGTCCATCCGGAAAGCTCGTTCGTGGAAGAAAGAAAGAAAATGGCTCCTCCGACACCCACATCACCCATATCGATCGGTGCCAAGAAATGCAGAGAGACCGTTTTATCCAGTTGGCGGCTCGGCTAGGCTACGCTACATGTACGCCAGTCTGTTCGCTAGTTTGAGCCAAGAGCCAAGGCCGCTTTTTGCTTTGCTAGCTGATTGCCGTGAATAATAGGTGAATGATCGCCTTGGCGTTTCGATGCAAAGACCAAAGAAAAGTAAAAAAAAGGGCATCGGGTTTTGCTTGCAGATGCCGTCTGACGGGCTGACGGGCTGACGGGCTGACGGAACACAAACTCGGCAATGCAACCAACCCTCGCCCCCCCATCCCATGTTCATATCTTTCTTCATCTTGTGTCTCAACGCACGGTCCAAATCAGATGCAAAGGCAGATCTGGCGCTCTGCTCTCGTCGGTAGCGTACCTACATTCCATGTTAGTAGGAGCAGAGCGCAAGTGGCCACGGGGATGCAGGACATTTCATCCTTCTCATGTGCCGTGCGTTGTTGTTGCACAGCTCGTTCGTTGCCTCCTCCGTTCACGGGGAGACTGCCGGGCGGGATGGCAGGACGAGCAACGTCGTCAGTCAGTCACCTTGGCTTGTTGGGGTCCATCGGACAGGGCGCAGCCCATATGGCTATTACTATCTACGTGAGACATGGGCTTGGCGCACGACTTGTGTTTGTTGCTTACTCGGATGGCTTTTCTTGACGGAGATTGATTCGCAATTGCATTGGGGTTGATGACGGTGCTGGTTGCTGAAAAACCGGGATTGGAGGTGAAGGGATACGTAACATACATACGCACGCACGTGGTGGTGAGATTCAAGTTGGAGTAGACGGGGTGGTACTGACTACGACGGGGAGGGGGTGGGTGTATGTAGGCCCCAGTGGCTAATAGTGATGGCTAATACGGAGTAGTGGTTGTTGAACTGTCTGTTTGTGACGACTTGTTGGACAGGATGCGATGAATTAGAGTTGATGACGATATCTGGTGCAGGGTAGGTAGTTCTTGTTCCGGGGCCGTCAACTTGGGCTTCTTGGATAAATCTGGACTCTGCCATGCGGCGTTTGGGAAAGTAACTGCGTAGACAAAATGACTAGATATGAAAGTGCTATTCGGACGAAAAAAAAAGGAACAGAATAACGGGGATTTTCGAGCGGCTGAGCTGTCTGTCTGTATGGAGTTTTGACAACGGGGGGTGGATGTGCTGGAGACAATATAGAAATAAGTTGAAAAGTTGGCAGATTGCTAAACAGATCTGGATAGGTAGATGGACCTTGGAAACGGTCGTAAGAGGTAGGAACGAAAAGCACGAAAGCTGTTGTGTTTTTGCTCTTCGAAAACAACTTAGGCAAGATGGGTGTGAATATGTGGGTGAGGTGAGTATGCGAAGTATCTCGAGTCTCTGATGTCGATTGTTCATTGTTCCCAGTGTGCTCGATACGAAGATGCACCTAGTTTAGGACATTCGCAGGCCTGAAGGGGTAAAAAGGCACGACGGCAGCGTATATGAGGAGCTTTTTTTTTTTTTTTTTTTTTTTTTTTTTTTCATTCGGGTTCGATACAGGATTTCACGGAGAAGAGGTCTGAATGCCCAGTGAACCAATCAGCATTGCTGCTGGCTCCCAGAAACTGGGAATTTGTCTCAACTTTGTTCACACGAGCTTCCATACACATGGGTTTGGCTTTGACGCAACGCAGGAAGAAGCAGCCCAAGACGAAGCGCACATCAATGTTGTCAGGGATCAAGATTCGATAGATGGCCTGACGGTAGCCATGGTGCCGTCTCGGCCCACCCCGACAGAATTGTTCATCTAGGAATGGGTTTTCCGGATGCCGTTTCCGATAACTCGGGCGGGTTGTTTGGTCTGTCCGAGGAATTTGAGCGTTGACTACTACGTTTTGCTGACACGTTGAACGGTGTTTGAACGTGTGAGCGAGCCCAGGGGCGCTAGAATGGGCTCGCCCCGTCGGGGAGTCTTTCTGTTCCCTCGTCGTATATATAATAGCTTTGTTGCGCGGCTCGCTGCTAATACGGAGAAATCGGAGCGAGATCAGGAACCGGATCGATTACGGGTGTTGTCTCTGGGCTGGAGCAGGACGTGAAACATGGCAGACGAATCTTTGTCAAGATCAATCTTCGTTCCTCGAATTTAGGTGGAACTATCAAATTGCCCCACCAAATGGCACCTCCACCCAATCAAAGCCCCGAGCGAGTCGGCCACTCAGGTACAGGTACAGGTACAGGTACAGGTACAGGGGGAGCGGAGCAGGGCAGGGCTATCGGACAGAAAACAAGATTGGGGCGCGTCACGACTTTTGGATTGATTGACTGACTTGACGAATTCCAGGAGAAGCCGTTCAGGTCAGCACAGCTTGATCGTATCTTTCTACAAGGCGCCTGCGAATGGACTCACCATAAAACTTTGGCGCTTTTTCTTCCTCTTCTTTGTTCAAACTCACCTACGCGCCCTCTTTCCGCCGTGCGCGTTTCCTTGCGTGTGCCCATCATTTCCGTCAAGCATCGCTCGTCGCAATCCCACCGACCTTCCCCTTTTTCCTTTCCGATATTCTCAACCCGTCGAGAAAAAAAAAAAAACGCGACAATCACAATCATGAGCTGGTTGACCACGTTGACGGGCTTCGCGGCCCCCTTCTTCATCATCATGTCGCCCATAATCTCCTACGGCGATCAGATCGTGGCCATGCATCGCAGCAAAACCAGCGCCGGCTTCTCTCTCGACATTCCCTTGATCATGCTGGTAGCATCCTTCTTGAGGTACGCTGGGTTGCCAGCTTCTTTTCCTGTGCGACGCGCATCGCCCTTCTGGATCCTTGATCTCTAACAAGAAAATTTGTGTATGTGTGTGTGTGTGGTACAGAATCTTCTACTGGCCTGGCGCCAGATTCGATGCCAGTTTGCTCGTGCAGTCATTAATCATGGTGGTCGTCCAACTCGTCCTGCTCAAGATTGCCCTCGAACACCGACCACTGCCTGCCACCAAGGGAGGTGAAGGAAGCGCGCCATTTTCCGGCCTCGAGGGAGGCGGTCCTTTTGCCATTCAGCGACCTCATAATTTCTGGCAGTGGCGATCGCACAAGCCGTATGTTTGGCCCTCTTCCCTGACTCCTGAATGGCTAATAGTCCGCAGTTCAAGTTTGCTTGGACTGTATGCATGTCTGCCCTACTTCTCTGCGCTCACCAGATTTGATGACTGACCGTGTTGCTTCGGTTTTCTTTCTTTTATTTTTATTTTTTTCCCCGCACAGATACTGGCACTTTCTCCTGTACCTCCTTGGCGGCCTCATCGTTTGCCAAGTTGTCTTGCGACCCATGGGACCCATCTATTCCGCCTACTCCGTCTTCATCGGATATCTCGGCCTCTCTATCGAAGCGACCCTGCCTATCCCCAGCTGATCTCGAATGCCCAAAAACAGTCGTGCAAGGGCTTCCGACTTTCGGTTTTGGCGAGCTGGATCGGTGGTGACGCCATGAAGGTCTTTTGGTTCTTCACGTCGACGAGCGCGATCCCCATGGCTTTCAAGGTTTGCGGATGTTTCCAGGCCGCTTGCGATTGTCTTTGGGAGTTCAGTACTTCATCTACGGTGCCGGAGACGGCGACGCTATCCTGAAGGAGCATGCTATGGAGGAGGCTCATTGGGCTAGCGGCCACCGGTCGTCTCACTCGCATACCCGAAGCCTGTCGGCGTCGAAACGATCGACCATGTTTAGCGAACCCGAGTCGGAATAGAGGACTGTCTTGGAATCGATTCTCCATTGGCCGCGCGACAGCAGGATGCGATGGCAGGCGAGC
Source organism: Epichloe gansuensis (assembly GCA_023658505.1). NCBI lineage: Eukaryota > Fungi > Ascomycota > Sordariomycetes > Hypocreales > Clavicipitaceae > Epichloe > Epichloe gansuensis. Next base: position 1,509,119 of record CP098283.1, read on the forward strand.
CAGTCCTTGATGGTTTCTCGGTGGTTGGGCTACCAGTCTTGCGATATGAGCATACATACAGGGGATGAAGAAGTACATTCAGTGTGTTGATTGATACATTTGCCACGAAGCGAGGAGGAAAATAAAAGGGCAAAGTAGAGCTGGGATTCCACGGAATGGAATAGAACGAATCGGGAGTGGGTTTCTTGGTCTAGAAGAAGACGTGTTTAGAAAAATCACAGACTCGCATTGGACTGGACTGGACTGGACTGGACTGGACTGTATTGGATAGGATAGGATTTGAAAAGGGCAGAAAGGGCATCATGCATCTCTGCGCAGGCGCGCAAAGGCGTTAAGTCATGATAGAGCGGTACGAGCCACGGCCGCGGTCGGTCCTGAAAGATTTCGAGTAACAGGGCGCCAAAGGCATGTATTTACCATTGTAATAAGACCAAAAGGCATTCTGAACATCAGAAACGGACTCTTTTCGAGCCTTCTGTGATGCGGCCCACGTGCTCGTCGCGGGTTGAGAGATGTCGGCCAAGTCGCCTGGTATCATGGACGCACGGGTCAGTCGAGGCTCAGGACTCCATCAGGCCTGACTCAGGAGACGGCCGGCCGGCCCAGCCACGTCACTTTCGATTCGACAGATGCTTATTACAAGTTACAACATTTGTTGGCGATTGCACTGGCAGGCAGCATCAAGTCAACCAGAGGAGCTGGCTGTGCCGAGAATCTAAATTGTCCAACTATTGACTTTTCGGATACGCACTGCAATTTTACTCTGATCGATTTTGCCGTTGGTTTGTCGAGCTAGGCCAGCCAGGCTGCCTGCAACTGCCACGGCGACGGCAACGGCAACGACATCAACGGCGGGACACGGCTTCGGCTTTCAAAACCCCTTCTTGCTTTTCTCTCAAAGAATAGAAAACTCTCCGATCGCCGTCTCAGAAACTGGTCGATGACAGATTCGCTGGGACAGTCTCCTCACCAAGGCGCTCCACGGCCGTCTGGTCTGTTCTGTTCATCCAAGATCAGGTAGGTGTACACATACACACACACACACACACACACACACACACATATATATATATATATGTATATATATACACTGGCAAGAAACGAAGCAGACCAACTCGGCATCAGAAAAGTAAGAACCAATGTCCGTACACTCCACATCCCATCTCACTTCGTCTTCACCCTACGGCTCAACTGCCGCGCAGCTGGCACGTCGGACACCTACAACTGGCCAAGTGGTGCACTTCTGGCCACGCAGGGTCGCAGATTTCCCCGTTTTGAGATTTCCTACATCCCCTTCCTTCCTTCTCCTTCTCTTCTCGCTACAGACTCAATTCACCCAGAGATTGCTGCTTTTTGTGCTTCACAGAGCTCTCCTTTCTTTGAACATTGCAAATCCCATGAGCTAACCTATTTTTGTCCTGACAAAGTACGGAGTCAGACGTGAGGTCCTTCCTGTCCTCTCAGCGTGTCCCTCTCATCAACCACCACCCAAGGGACTCGTCCTGGAAAACTACGTCCTCTGCCCTTGGACAAACGCTCACAGTTCAAAAAGGATATCCAAGAGAGTGAGAGAAAAATGGCGCCTGCCAACTCCAAAGCAAACTACAAGACGTACGAAGCACAAGCTCGCATGGTCAGAGCCATTGTCGCAGCTCATCCGGAGGTGAAGTGGAATTACAAAGGTAAGAAGATGCCGTTCGTTTAGTCGTGGCATCACCTTGACGCATCTTTCGTTCCCCAAGGTCATATCCTGTACAGTCCCTCTCGCTTGCATCCCGTCTTTTTCTTTGGTTTTTTTTTCCATCTCTTCGTCACAGGGACAAAGTTGACAACCCCTGCTTTGTGGTCCTCCCAGAAATCGCCGCCTGCTACGGCTCAGACATGTCGGAACACGCGCTGAACCACCGGTTCCGCAAGATCAGGGCCCAAAGCCTGGTCATCAAGACGGGGCGTGAGCGCGGGTTCGACATGCGGCGTTTGTCTGTCGATGAGAACGAGTTGCCTTCGACGAAGGAAGGCGTTGATCAGAAGAGTATGCTTTTTCACTTACTCAGTTTTCTTGACGCTTTCTTGACGCTTTCTTGTACCAAACAAACCATTCTTGTGTCCTCTCGTTTTCCCCCTTTGTATTCCAAATCATTCCACATCTTGTCGTTGTTCCATTCAAGTGTCCATACATTTTTTTTTTTTTCCACAAATCTGCATACCCAACGAAAGCTAACCCTCCATCCCCTGGGGGCATCAGACATCGCCAAATACTTTGGCCAATCCACCGCCGACGGAATCCAGTTCCAATTCCGCACCTACAAAAGGACGCCGAGAAACTACGCACCGTCCACTCCTCTGGAGGCAACGTAGCCAACTGCCTCCCGCTCTCAACGCTCGCCACCCCTCCAAGGCCACCCTCCCGCACAACACCCACCTCCCGCGCCAGCACCGCCCGCAAGCGCCCCCTCGGCGCCAAGATCAAGCGCTCGTCATCCGATGACGAGGACGAGGCCTCCGCCGACCCGGAGGACTGGAGCGACGGCGACGGCGACGAAACACCCTCCAGGAGACCCTCCAAGCATGCCAGGACCGCAGCCACCCCCGCCACGGCGTCCACCCCGTCCCGTCGCCTCGCCGCGAACAAGGCCAACGCTACCATCGCCCATGTCTCGGCGCAGCTGGGGGCCAGGACGAGTCCCCGATGATTCGAGTGAAGAGACGGCGACGGTATCGCAATCTACCTCTGCCGAGTATAAATCCCTGTTTGGAGACGCCCGTGCTTCGGCCAATGGAAACGGAAACGGAAACGGGCTTGCAGATTCCCTGGGCGAGGGACTTACCACCTTCTCCCTGGATCCCTACATATCTAGCACCATGAGTAGGAGTGTGTATAGCGATGGTCTCGGTAGGGATGACGCGTATGGGGATGGAGAAATCTGAGGGCACGGGGACGAGTTGCGGACAGGGTTTGAGATTCGAAGATTTGTCTGCTCCCTATTCATCTATTTTTTTTTCTGTTGTCGAAAGGAAAGTGGCATCGTGGAATATGGCTGGCGTTAGTTGGGATGAAAACTTCAACACCAAGAGAAGAGTGTCTATATCCTGAGAGGTGGACATGGCCTGGCAATTTGCTGGATAGAGATGAAGGGAATGGGGATCCTTCATTAACACGAAAAGAGTTGCAATGCTTTACATGGCTGGAACGCACATCTCGAGACGGAAAAAGTTTAGCCAAGGCCAGAGTGTATGCCTGGATGCACATAGTGGTCATCTTTTCATAGTATACAAGGTTTTGTTGTTTTCTACTCTGGGTCCCTGAGCGTCCTCTACTCCGCTCCCATGTAGATGGATATATATGCTTTTGGTCCCTCACCCTGTTGAATCAACCCTCAGCCGAGCAGCAAGTTCCACAGCGCCTCTTGATCTATAAAATCGTGGTGGATGATGTTGACGAGCCAGTAATTTGACCTGATGCTGCTCAGCAACTTATCGCTATCTGATCCCCGTCCGTACACCTTAGCCCACTCGCCCCAGATGCCAAATGCCTCCTCGCTCCATGCCTTGAAACTGACTTCTTCGATAATCGTCGGCGTGACAATCTCTTTGCCCGGGAACACGCCCCATGTTACTGCGTTGGTGCTCGCTGCAACGGTGCGGGTCGAGATTCCGCCATTGACGTCGGAGGACACGAACTCGCCCTTGGCATTGGCGGCGTAGAAACAAACGCTGTCGCAGTAGTCAGAGCCCTTCAGCTTGTCTGCCAATTTGTGCCAGTCGGCCGAGGGCAGGAAAAATTCGGCAAAGGCCTTCTGGAACACGAAGCCATTCGCTGGGCCCCATCCGAACGTCCTGTCACTGGATGGGATGCCGTTGACGGCAGGTTGCGAAGCTACTGTCAGCCAGCCCTTGGTGTTCATGTCTATCAGGCGGGGCTGAATGGTCGAAGACTCTGCAGATAAACCTTCCTCGCTCCAGGGGATGGCCGAAACTTCCCTTTGATGTGTTTGACAAATATTTCGTTGATGTCTGCGTGTGTCTTGGGGTGTCCCCATAGACGTACGGCTTGGTTGACAGACATGTGCAGGCTCACACCGTAGCCATCAATCTCGCCGTACGCCGGTGATCTCGAGTCACCAAAACGCCCGTTGGGGAAATCATCCCACGTGGCTTCTCGACCCAGCACGCCTTCACCTTCAGATATCGCAAGCGTGTTGGCACGAGAATTTATGCTCTCGGCAGGGACACCGGCTTCCTGACCAGTTGCCTCCCATTCGGGATGTGTAGCTGGCCGACCGCCAACGATGACGCGGTTATAGGGGTCTGAACCAACTGATGATCTTCTTCTAGACGTCCTCGAGTGACTTGAAGTCCGATTTCCATTGATCTGCAACACAGGTGGTACAAGAGCCATCGAGTCGTCAACAACTGCCTCCTCTCTTTCCGCGTCATGTGGAATGAGGCCGGTTCCCTCGACAATGAAGGAAACAGCCTTTTCCAGGTTGAGTGTATAGAAATGATAGCCTTTACGGCCCGGTGATCGGTCCTTGATGGTCCTGATCTGATCTACCAGCTCGCTGACAATTTCCACACCAACGAGCTTGACCCTCTCATCGTCGCCCTTGACAGCATCGAGCCGGTCCATAATGGCACTCGGAATCTTGGCATGACTGAGCTTGGTTGTTCTCTTGATCATTTGATAGCTCTGAATGGGCATCAGCCCGGGCATAATGGGAATGGTCTTGAACGATCCGCTGGGATGCTCTCTCAAGGTCTTTTCGAAACGATCGTAAGCGTTAATGTCGAAAAACAACTGGGTCATGATGAAGTCGGCGCCGGCCTGGACCTTGTCCACAAGATAAGGCAAGTCATGATCCAAGCTTTGTCCCAACGGGTGGCTCTCGGCGTGTCCCTCGGGGTATGCAGCCACACCGATACAGAAGTAGTCATTATATTTCTGTCGAATATATCGTACGAGGTCAATAGCCCAAATAAAATCATCACTGCCATCATCTTCAGAATCTTCCGCGTCTCGGTATTCTTCTTTTCGAGGAGGATCGCCTCTCAGAGCGAGAATGTTGCGGATTCCAAGAACCCTGGCGTCTTCGAGCGCTTTATCAATCAGTCGCTTGCTCATGTTGGTGCAGGTCAAGTGTAAACAGGTTGTAAGGCCCAGCTCCCGTTGGCATAGCTCTGCGAGCTGCAACGACTTGGTCGCAGTCGATCCGCCAGCGCCCCATGTGACATTGACAAACAGAGGCTTGAGAGCCTGTTCCATGCGTTGTAGTCGATGCCGTAGATTGGAGAAGCCCATTGCCGTTTTGGGCGGGAAAAATTCGAGGGAGAAGTATTCCCCATCGGCCGGTAGAGCGGCAATCTTGTCCGTGATTTTGTCCATCATGGCAGCGATGGTGGGGACGAGGATGATGGAATTTGGTATTGTCTAGATAATCGAAATACGTCGACACGGAAAATGTCTTCAAGACGGGATACCCTGTATCTGCAGATCTTCTACCGCGGGGCAGGATATCAGTCGAGTGAGTGCAAAGCTATCCAAGTGGCGCCAGCCAAACTCAACACTATGGCGGGGTTATCGCGATCGGAGGAGGGGAAATCGAGGAAATCGAGGCAGCTCCGAACACGCATGCACCGTCGTTTTGGCAAAGTGGTTGATTGAGACACAAAGGCAAGCCGAAGGAAGCGAAGGAAGAAGAGTTTGGTGGTCAGTCTAACGCTCAACAGCGGGCGCGCTACTAGCGCTCATCGGAGCCGAAGGTCAAGCCACAAAATGCGGTCCTCGATGAAGATTGAAATGTTCCGCACTCGGTATTGACGGCCGAGTATTTGAGAGGGTCCAACGCCGAGGACTAGACCTGACGAAGACTAAGTTGTTGGGAAGGGAAAGGAAAGGGAAGTGCAACTCAATCCATTCTATCCATACTCCCTGCTAGCATGAATGAATTGATAGATCGGTCATTTCGTTGGTCAAGACGGACGGGAAGCAATCACAAAAGGCAGGCAAGTGCTCCCTCCGTAATACGGATCAGATGACGCACAAGGTCCCGAAACGGCAGGAACCCTGCAGGGAGGGTCCTGCGTTCCGACTTTCGCAGCGGATTCTCGTCTCGTTACGCGTTCTGGCGTTCTTGCGTCCTTTTTTTTTTTTTTTTTTTTTGACAGGCGGCCTCATCCATTGACAGCTAGCTGGCTTGTCTCGCACCAGGTATCTCTGCCTGCTCGTATGATGCAATTGCCTCGATGCAGCTCGTCTACGCAAAGCACATGGGCTGCAACTCTACCGGCCCGGTACTTTGGGCTGCTGCGCGATGGATGCCCGGCGGCGGTGCACGCAGAGTGCGCCTCACAAAATGGGCGCCTTCCACACCGTCGAGCGGTGCAACGCCGAGGTCCTACGCCGTTGATCTGAACTCTTTGGACAGCAAATGGAGGCAAAGATGGAAGGAAGACGAAGAAGAAGGTGCCATCCGATTTCAGGGCCAACAAGACGCTGCTCCGCCCAAGTCTACCCGAAAGACGAACTACGTTCTGTCAATGTTTCCCTACCCATCAGGCAGCCTACATCTTGGGCACCTGCGAGTCTATACAATTGCCGATGTCGTCGCTCGATACAACAGAATGAAAGGGGACGACGTCTTGCTGCCAATGGGCTGGGATGCATTTGGTCTGCCGGCTGAAAATGCTGCTCAAGAAAGAGGAATCGCCCCAGGAATTTGGACAAGGACCAACATTGCCAAGATGAAGGAGCAGATTGACATGATGAATGGTAGCTGGGACTGGAGTTGTGTGAGTACTCCAATGGCTGAAAAGAAGGAAGGAAAAGGGGAGGGGAGGTTTACAACGCTCCAGGACTAACGGCTTCCTAGGAGGTCACTACCTGCGAACCCGAGTTTTACAAACACACACAGAAGCTCTTCCTCATGTTATACGAGCGAGGCCTTGCATATCAAGCCGAGGCCGAAGTCAACTATGACCCTGTGGATAAGACAGTCCTAGCGAACGAGCAGGTAGATGCCAACGGCTGCTCCTGGAGATCAGGTGCCAAAGTAGAAAAGAAAAATTGAAGCAATGGTTTTCCGCACCTCAAAATATCGCGAGGCACTTCTCAGAGACTTGGACAGGTTGGCCGAGGACAATGCCTGGCCGGAGCGCGTCATTTCTCAACAAAAGAACTGGCTGGGGAAGTCTGCTGGTGCCATGATCAAGTTCCCAATCTTGGCCAAGGGAGGTGCAAATGTTGGCGCAGCAATCGAGGTCTTCACAACACGGCCCGATACCCTATTTGGCGTTCATTACATTGCACTTTCCGCCTCGCATCCCATTGTCAGTCAATTGGCACGAACAGACGCCGAGCTACAGGCTTTTCTGGACACGCTACCTGGTTTGCCCCAAGACTCCAAGGTGGGCTATCTTCTGCCTCAAATACGAGCCATAAACCCGCTGGCTTACCACGACGACACCCCGATGCCACCAAGGCCTCGCTACCCATATATATAGCACCCTACGTGCTGGGTGACTACGGCGAGGGAGCCGTGATGGGTGTTCCTGGCCACGATGTGCGGGATCATTTCTTCTGGAAGACACACCAAACAGACCAGCCAATACGCATGGTTCTAGCAGCATCAGAAGACGGTAGCACAACCGTGCTCCCAAACCAGGGGCCTTTTGTAAACCATGGCGTCATGACGCATCACAGTGGTGCCTACAAGGGAAGCCATCACAGGAAGCTGGACAGATCATGGTGCGCATGCTTGAGGCAGCCGGTCTGGCCAAACCCGTCGAGAAGTGGCGTCTGAGGGACTGGTTGATCAGTCGTCAGCGATACTGGGGGCTCCTATACCCATTGTTTACTGTGATTCTTGTGGCGCGGTGCCAGTTCCCGACGAAGAACTTCCCGTACAATTACCAAACGTTGATCAACACTGGGCTGAAAGCAAGACTGGCAATGCTCTTGAATCGTCGCCCGAATTTGTCAACACTACCTGCCCCAAGTGCAAAGGGGCTGCTCGCCGGGATACAGACACCATGGACACGTTTGTGGACTCAAGCTGGTATTACACTCGCTATGTGGACCCTCACAACACGAAGCAGCCGTTTTCCCTGAAGCGAGTAAGATGTTGCCAGTTGATACCTACATTGGAGGCATTGAGCACGCAATTCTGCACCTTTATATGCTCGGTTCATCTACAAGTTCCTGGCATCAACCCCCTCATGGCAGGTTTCAACGAGAAGACGTCGTCATCCGCAGAACCGTTCAAGCGACTAATCACACAAGGCATGGTTCATGGAAGGACGTACATCAATCCTGAAAATGGAATATTCCTGAAACCCAGCGAAGTGGATTTATCTGACCCATTGAATCCCAGGGTCATTGCTACGGGTGCTCCGGCAAGAGTGGCTTTTGAGAAGATGTCCAAATCCAAGCACAATGGCGTTGACCCAACAGAGTTCATTGCCAAGTACGGTGCCGATGCCACAAGAGCCCACATGCTTTTCAAGCGCCAGTAGGAGATGTGCTCAACTGGGACGAGTCCAAAATCTCTGGTGTTACCCGCTGGCTGCAGAGACTGCACGATCAAGTGGTGGCAATCGCGGTGTCCGATGATGGATCTATGGAGGTCAAGAAATTCCTGGAATCGAGGTATCAGAAGATGGACTCGATGAATGCCGCAGAGCTGGCGCAATGGGATGTAGATACTGCCTTGTGGCGACAGGTGCAGCACACTATTGCTTCCGTCTCGAGGTCATACGCCGAAGTCTACTCCTGAACACGATTGTGTCAGACCTGATGAGTCTCACTAATGCCTTGGTGAGCTCAAAGGCTGAAAATGCAATCAAGAAGCATGCAGCCAGTACGATGATGCAGCTCTTGGCGCCGATTACGCCAGCATTCGCAGAAGAGTGCTGGAGTGTGTTGCATCCATCAAAGGGTCAGTCTTCAGGTCAGCCCGCTTCCCGTACAAGACGGCACTTTGGATTCCGCCATGCTAGAGCCCCGACGTCAGTCCTGCGCCGTGCAAATTAATGGCAAAATACGAGGCGTGGTGGATATACCTCCTCCACCAGCTGGGCTGCAGGGCGATGACCTAAAAGACTGGATGATTACAGCAATTCTCGACACTGAAGTTGGCAAGGAGCGGTTTGGAGATGGCAAGTATGACTTGAAGAAAGCCAAGAGGGCCTTTCCCGTGCGTGGTGGCAAGGTGATGAACTTTGTCTTGTAAAACATAGAATACCCACAATAGTAGTACAACAGTCACAGACGAACAAGTTCGCCGACTTGTACAATGACTGACTGGCGACAAATGAAAATCAATTTTACGGCACATCTGCCTGTATGTAGTGCGTGTTGTTCCAATGCAATGCCATTCATGTGGCAACCCAGCCGTGCAAATTGTCCAACAAATGCCCTCCTCTTTCTGCAAATGCAATCCGTGTAATCATGACAATATTTTCATCCACCGTTTCCGTGCAAGCACAAGCTCTGAATGCGTCTATCCCATAAAATTTATAAAATCCCATCATGTTCAAAATCATACTTCCATTTCCACAACACATGATGCAATCATTGCGTAAATTGGACCCATTGGTGGGCAATCCAGTCAATCTTGGTTGCCCTGTCGGCATTGAGGTCGAAACCCCTCCACACATTGCAGAGCATCTGATTAATAGCATTGACTAGAGATTGTTAGCACGGGTTTCGTTCCGGGGATGGGGGCGGCAGTCATGTACTTACTTTCTGCCTTGTTCAGCTCAGGGATCGTCTCGGGGAACCAGATACATGGTTTCCCGTTGCTGGGGTCCATCAACGGATAGAGAGGGGCGAAGGGGCTGTGGACGAAGATAGCGCCGTTGATGCGGGCTAGGCGACGGTTTTCAAAGCTATGACTTGTTAGTACTACTTTTTTTTTTAGGAGATGAGGCAGATGCCAAGGAGAGTGTGATGGTGTACTTACTATATATCCTGATCTTGATCCTGATGGTCGTCGTCGTCGTCTTCCTCGTTGCAGTAGGGAGAGGTAAATGGCAGCCCGGCAACAGGGAATCGTGCGTACCAAGGCGTGGGATTTCGCGCCGGGGGCTGAAGATGAGCAAGAGGATACTGACGCTCGTAGATGAGCTCCTGGTTCAGGGGCCCTGAGCTCGGGGATGCGGGCAAAGGAAGGAGGAGGAGGGCACAAGGAGGAGGAGGATGATAATATGGAGGTCACCGACGCGGCAGGGTTGATCAGCGGCTCGCAGTAGGGTTGAAGCTCGTCTGCTAGCTGTGCGAGATCAAGGGAATCTTCGACGAGGGCGTTCTGGGCCTCTTGCTCTGCCTGGCGCCTGAGGCGGTCTTGCTCGAGGCGCATCTTTCGGTCCTGGGCGACGCGGAAGACGTGTGGGTGAGGAGTGGGTGGCCTTCGTGGTGCAGCAGGGGCCGGAGCCAGAACCGGAAGCGGAACTGAAGTTGATAACGAAGAGAACGATGTAGCTGTTCTTGAATCTGATTGCGAAGCTGAAGCCCATGGTCTTGCTGGGTCAGGACCGGGGCTGAGGGCGCCGGACATCAGGGGAGGTTTTGGCTGGCATGTTTGGAGATGTATGTCTCTCAGTTGTTATCGTAGATGAGGTGTTTTTTTTTTTTTTTTTTTGACAAAGTAATGAAGCAAACTTGTTTTCAAGTTGCGTATAAGAAGCTTGTGTATAGGTGTGAGATGAGATATATGTCTGATCAGGTTGTTTTGGTGAGAAAGTGGTGAGAACACTTGATGATTTGGTATTTTTGGTTAAGGGGCTCAGGTACTTGGTTAAAGGAAAGGCGACAAGAGTAAGAAAAAAAAACAGTAGAGAGGAATAAATAGGGGAGTATATAGTCGATGGCATAAAAGAAGCTTTTACGACTAAGTTCGTGGAGTTGGCAAGCTCGAAACGTTAATTCGTGATGGTCATGCAGGTGTGTGGTTTACAAGCGGTCCGACGACTTAAGTTGTCGTGTTTCTGCATGGACAAAGGTAAATCAGAGCAGAGTGTCTTTCCGACAAGTTTAGCAGTGAGATGTCCATGGCGAGCTCAAATACGTTCCAACGGATCATGGAGACGAGGACGTATTACCGAGAACACAGGATGTGATTTTTGAGGAAAGACACGAAGCTCACTTCTGGCAAACTAGTGATCCTGTTTCGAGGTTCAAGGAAGACTCCAACAACATGCTCTCCCACCGAGGCTTGCAGTAAACCATAAAATTTACTTTTGCTCTTGCTTATTTCTTGCCCTTAGATGACTCTGTAAAGTTGCCGCGGGCGCAGATGAGAGTTCAATATCTACTTGGGACAACACGTTCATTGGTGAGGGTTATGCGACACGTATCCTTATAGTGGTAAGACGTCGCGGTAAAAGTATACGGTGAAGTGATGAGACTTGATGCTGCTCATCAGGCATATCAAGTGGCCAGTCTGGCCAGTCTGGCCAGAGCTTATTTGTAGCATGATAATTCGTGAGGTGACGCGCACCCCATGATGCGCGAGGAAAGCAGACGCTGAAACGAATTCCGAATAATGGCGCAGGGCCGTCCAAGCTTGTATACCACATGTACGTGATTCGATCTCTTCCATCTTCCGGGAGAGTAATCGCTTGGCGAGGTGGGTGAAGGTGGGTTTTTTGAAATTTGGACGAGAGTCAAGGGATCGGTGGTTCGTCAGGTCGTCGAGTGCAAGCATGCTGTTTGTTGCAAGGCACATAATCCGTAGTCGGGGACAAGAAGCGCAGAAATGAGTAGCCAGTCGGCTGCGCCTCTTTTTCCGTGCAACATATGCGTATCCAAAGCGTATCCAGAGTCTATCCAGAGCCTAGTCCCACCCACCGCCGCCTGCTCGGCTCCTCGTCATCGCCCAGCAAAGTCTGCTCCTCGGCCCCTGCAAGCTTGTCGTCGGACTCGCGATACAAAACATAATGCTGCGCGAGGAAAATGCTATCGTACACAAAGCTTATGTTGCCCAGCGCAAACTTGACGGGATTCCCGTGATTCCACTCCAGTCATGCTGCAAGTAACTATCGATGCCCTGCTGTCCGGTGCTCAAGATGCCACCCAGGAAATCCAGCGTGACTTGCCAGACACTCCAGCCCTTGGTGCTCTTGTTGCGGTAGTTGGTGAGGATCTGCGGCCATAGCTTGATCATGGAAACCACGAGCTTGACGTAGCCCAACGTGTAGACAATGTCCAGTTCACACCAGTCGCTTAAGGGGTCGACGTGGCCCTTGGCCGCGGCAGATGCAGATGCAGTAAAAGTCCAGACAATGAACATGGCAACGAACGAGCCGACTGCGACACCGAGTATAAAGCGGCTGGGGCGCGAGCCCGTCGAGGAGTGAATCCCCACCATGACCAACTCAGGTACTGCGACACAGTGATGGCGGAGACTATGGATGCGTGCAGCGCAAAGGTGATGTCGTTGAACTGGACGGTCGGGGTCAACCCATTGTGTCGAGCGGCGTACTGGCTGCGGACGACGCTGGAATAGTACAGAGCGGCGTTGGAGAGAAAGTAAGCTACGAAGCCTAGAGAAACAAAATCTTGTCAGCAACAAGCAACAGCCTTTGCGCGTACGCGAGAGCCCGCTACGATGTTTTTATGCTTGCAAGACATGCTTGCTTACTTACCAAGGACGTTGATCAGGGAAATCAACTGTAGTCCCGGACGTGCTCTTCCGACGGAAATTCAGCCAAACTTGGGGATAGAAAGATGCGCTCCAGCAAAGGTGTAGATCCAGCCAAAGAGGCCAGAAATGACTCCAAGAAAGCCCATGGCCGTGGCGTGACTGTAGGTTGCGAAACGACGAGCGAATGCGAAGTGTGTGAAGTACCGAAGTACTCCGTACAGGAGAATCCCAGAATCCCGTGCAGAATGGATTGAACCACGGGGCCGCGCCTTCCCAAAGTGGGATGTGGGTCGATGTGGGTTTGGCCGAAGCCGGCGTTGGGGAGGGCCGACAGACTGACTGACTCTACATGTACGACAACCAGGAGAACTCAGTCGACTTGCAGCAGCCAAGGTCACGAGGTGTCACGCTCTCGACAGACGGACAGAGAGACGGACAGCCACGCAATCCAGCACCCCAGGGCACCCATCTCCAAGAAAAGTCAAGATAAGCCAAGACAGGGTCCATGTGACACATTCGGGAACTTCACGATCTTGAGACAGCACACAGCTGCTGTCGTGAAAACATGGAACACAAAACACTATCTCTGTTGGTATCTAGACTCATCGACGTTGTCCATCAACCCCGAAAAACGTCGCCAAAAATATACACATTAGAAATGACTGAAGACGCTGAAAAGGCCCGTAACCAAGCTCATATATGTTGCCCCACAAGTCTCAGCCTTGTTGGTCGTCCTGAACACGAAGAATTCATACAAAGGTCGGAACGTTTAGAGGCCAACGGGAAGATCTTTAAGAGGCCCGTCGACGATCCCACCGATGGGCTTCAGGATCTGGTCGACGTCGTCAATAGGGAGGCCAGTGTCTCGCTTCTCCTTGCCACCAACAATCAGGAGGTCCTTGAGGAGATCGTTCCCAGAGCCAACAACCGGGAGGCCCTCGAGGAGATCGTTCCCAGAGCCAACGACGGGGAGGCCAGTGTCTCGCTTCTCCTTGCCACCAGCAATCAGGAGGCCTTTGAGGAGATCGTTTCCAGAGCCAACAACGGGGAGACCATTGACGAGGCCGCCCTTCTCGCCACCAACAATCAGGAGGTCTTTGAGGAGATCGTTCCCAGAGCCGACAGGGAGGCCAGTGTCTCGCTTCTCCTTGCCACCAACAATCAGGAGGTCCTTGAGGAGATCGTTCCCAGAGCCAACAACCGGGAGGCCCTCGAGGAGATCGTTCCCAGAGCCAACGACAGGGAGGCCAGTGTCTCGCTTCTCCTTGCCACCAGCAATCAGGAGGCCTTTGAGGAGATCGTTTCCAGAGCCAACAACGGGGAGACCATTGACGAGGCCGCCCTTCTCGCCACCAACAATCAGGAGGTCTTTGAGGAGATCGTTCCCAGAGCCGACAGGGAGGCCAGTGTCTCGCTTCTCCTTGCCACCAGCAACCGGGAGGCCTTTGAGGAGATCGTTTCCAGAGCCGCCGGGAGGCCTTTGAGGAGATCGTTTCCAGAGCCGCCGGGGAGGCCTTTGAGGAGATCGTTTCCAGAGCCGCCGGGGAGGCCTTTGAGGAGATCGTTTCCAGAGCCGCCGGGGAGGCCTTTGAGGAGATCGTTTCCAGAGCCACCGGGAGGCCTTTGAGGAGATCGTTTCCAGAGCCACCGGGAGGCCTTTGAGGAGATCGTTCCCAGAGCCACCGGGAGGCCTTTGAGGAGATCGTTTCCAGAGCCACCGGGGAGGCCTTTGAGGAGATTGTTTCAGAGCCAACCGGGAGGCCTTTGAGGAGATCGTTCCCAGAGCCGACGGGGAGACTTTTAAGGAGATTGTTTCGGGGCCAACGGGGAGACCATCGACGGGTCCCTTCTTAGTCGAAGAGGGTACGGCAGGTTCAACATTGGCATCCTTGGTAAGGTCATCAATGTTTCCGACTCCACCTCCAGTCAGGCTGTTGACTGGATCGGCAACAGGGACATTGTTCCCAAGGGTAGAGGAACAACACTTCGCTCTCCAAGGCCACCAGCGAGGTTCTTGGTAACGTCGTTGATGGGAAGGCCCTTGGTCACACCTTCAAGCATATCAGTGACCTGGTTGACTGGTGCACCGATGGGAGCACCGAAAGAGCTGCCGTACAGGCAGGTAAGAAGAACAGCGTAGACTGAAGGATGCATTTCGACTGATAAAAATGAGAAACAGGTTGGTATGGGAATGAATGTGTGGTAAGATGGCCTATTATAATAATGAATGACTGGCTAAAAGCTGACTGAGGAGGCGAGAGTTGGAGTTGAGAAATGGTTTGCAAAAAATGCCAGCAGCCCAATGTGTACTACCATGTCTTTATAAGGTGATGAAAAAGGGCCCGAGAGGAAAGGCAATGGACATTGATTGCAATTACGAAAATACGGAGTAGCCAGCATCGATTCAAGGTTGCTCTCCTAGGGGAGGAGATCTGCAGCAAAGGGGACGTCGACTTGGATTCGTGAGACATGCACGAAGTACTCGGTACACAGATTGGCTGATGCGCAACAAGTGGGCAAACTGGGTTAAGATTGCAGTATGTACGGACCGTGGTGATACCACCCACCACAAGATATGGAAACAAGACATACATGATATACCGTCGTCGTTGGAACCTCATCTGCATTTATACATGTACAGCTGACATGTCACCCTCCCGTCTCGTTCCCGGAGCCGAACCACCCTCCAAAGCGCACCCATCTCGACCCTTTGTCCTACTTTGTCCTACTCTTTTTTTCTTTCTTTTTCTTGCCGCAGCGGGATGCCATCTGTCCAAGACAATAATAGACGGGACGTCATGTATGAAACCTTTCACGTGTGTTTTCCAGACCCAAACACGCTTCGTGGCTTGATCCCGGCCAATGGCGAGTCAGGACATGAAACATGTTTAATGGGATGGAGCCCCGGGCCTTGCAGAGTAGCACTACTACTGAACCTGTGCTGACGTCGTCAGAAAGCGGAATGTTCCGCGAGCGCTCTCCGTTCCGTTCCGTTCCTGGGGAAAAGGAAAACAATCTCCCGGGAATTGTGTGCCGCAATCACCACCGACGCAAGTGTCGAACCAGAACCAGAACCAGGACCAGAACCAGGATGGGGTGGTGGTAAATTGCACTCGTCCAACATGACGTGTCGCTGCCTACAGGGTGGTTTCGATGAGTTGAGTGAATGGATGGATGGATGGATGGATGATTATGGATACGAGGAGTGGAAGTGGTGATGAGCGAATGGACGTGAATGAACTTGCATGTGAGCGCGAGCAAGGATCGAATAGGGTTTGGTTCAGTGCCCATGTACATGACCAGTGTTTGAGAGAAGAGCACACACGAAAGGATAATGACACGAACCGAACAGAGCTGCGATCCGGAATGACTTTTCCCATCACGTTCGATGGAGCCGGACGGGCACACCAACGGCGCCGCAAATAACGCAAGATGCTACTTCCTCGAGAAAACACCACAGCGACAGAAACAATGCCTGGAATAATACCCAGACCCAGGAAAAGCATCACCACCGAACAATGTTCGGCACAGCAGCAAAAGATGCTCACGGACCAGATGAAAAGGAGAATATACCAATGATGATCTATTCTCACAAATATCAGCTAGCCCCACTCATTCACCCATCCCTTCCATCATCATTTCCATTAGACACAAACAGAATGTATAAAGAACAAGAGATGAGCAAATAGCAAAGAAAAAGAATACCAACAGCAATATACAATTCCAATTCCAAAGCTTAGCTTTCCAACGCAACAAAGACGCGCCACAATGCCAATTGAGATTCTTTTCATCATAACCCCTAACGCCTCATCGGATGCTGTCTTTATTCCCATCAGATGACATCTTGGTTTCGTGAATACCCCTTTCTTCTGTGACAAGATCAGATACTTCCGGGGGCCGGGAGTCAAACAAAACAAGATTGCTCTCGCCTCACACAGAACTGACAGCAAAGCAGGTCCGATTTGTAAGTTTGCATGTTGTTTTCTTATGATGCTGCGCCGCCCCCGCCCATGGCCTTGGGCAGACCCTTCCAGCTATCGGCATCAGGAATCTTGGCTCGTCCAAAGTCCTCGTCGAGATCCAGGATAATCTTGAGGGCGTTTCTGCTACGCGCAAACGGCGACGTGTCGACGTTGGCTGCCTTGGTCATGATGGAGTTGACTGCGTCTCCGACGCCAACCTGCATCTTCTCTTCCTGCTTCTTGCTGCCGGGCATGGGGAGAATGTTCTGAAGGAATTCATACGCGGCGAGCGTGAAACCGAATTGCGGCGAGGATCGGAAAATACGGGCTGGGCCACCCTTGAAAAACGCAGTGAAGCCTTCCTCCTTCCAGATGGTCTTGGCGGCGTGTCGCAGCCCCGTGTACGTGGCCTCGCCCTTTCGAGCTTCGACCTGGAGACGTGTCTTGATGACATCGCACGGTGTCGTCAGGTACGCAGCAGGCATACCGGCAATAGCACCGGCCGTCAGGAGCTGCAAGACACCAAGCTTTTTGGTCGGTGACTCGCCGAAGAAATCTCTCTTCAAGTGGCTGTAGGTGGGGAAGTAAATGGCAGAGAAGGGCACATCACGCAGCAGACACGCAGACGCTCCCTTATACAAGCCGACCAAGCCCAGGTTACGTACAATCCACATGGCTGATCGCTTGGTGTGCCTTCAATCGTCTTGGCGACCTCGCCCTGGATCTGCAGTCGAATCTTGACAATCTCAAGGGGTTGGTAAAGACCTAAACGACTGCGTGGTTAGCAAAAAAAAAATCTCTTGTTTCTTCTTTCTTCGCTGATATCGTCGTCATCATCACCATCATTGATCCAACGTACCACTTGACAACCACCAGCAGTGGCACCAGCCAGAATCTCAGCGGTCAAGGCAATGCGTCCCTGCTTATCGGTGAAGTGACTACGGACGAGATCGTTCACTGTCAACTTGATGGCCTTTTCGGGAGCCACACCGACCAGCTGAGGCAAGACACCCGAGTACAGGCCACGAATGCCCTCGTTGCGAAAGACCTTTTGGAAGCAGTCGATTGAGTTCTTGTACAGGCGCTGGCCAGGCTGAGCACCACGCTGGTTCTGAAGGCGAGTCTTGACCAGGTCAATGGGATATACCATGAAGGCACCAAAGGCACCAGCCAAACTACCCAGTCAAAGTTGTACACCGACTCGAGCGCGCCGTGCAATATGGATGCCTTTTTCGGCGCAGCAGCCGCATCGTCGCCATCGTACATGGGCGTCCGCCATGAGGGTCGAGCACCTTGGCAAAGTCCATCAATCCCAGGCGGCCCGAGGGCTCGTCCAGGCTGGCAAAGTGGAAGAGGATGTCGGCCTCCATGGGCGTGAAGAGGAGAAGCGCGTGATTTTGGAGGCCTCGTGAACAAATTCAGCGCGAGTGATCTTGCCGTCGGAGCTCTTGCTAATGGCGCGACGCACAATGAGCTCTACAAGATCCATTTCCTTAATCATGTTCTGGAAGGCGCGAACATTGGCGTACGAGATCTTGCTTCCCGTGGAGATGTTGCACAGAGTGTGCAAGTTCTCCAGAAGATGGTCGGAGAGCTTGTGCTTGGAAGTCTCGCGAATGATGCGCTCAAACTCCTCGGGGTCGATGTAGCCGTCACCATCCTTATCGAAGAGCTGGAAGGCTTGTCGAATGCGCTCACCCTGCAAGCCGCGCAGCATTTGCGAGAACTGAGGGTAACTCAAGTTGTGGCGCTTCTTCTTGCTGCCAATGTACAACTTGGCCCACTCGCAGTCCCAGTCAAAGGGAATGTTATCCGGGCCCTTGTTGAGTTGGTAGAGGCGTCGGAAGTTGTCGTACTTGACAGTGCCGGTGCGGTCAACGTCAAATAGGCGGAACGCGATTTCGTACTCGGCATCTGGTTTTAGCAAGAGGTTGTCAAATACACCCCAGTCAGTCAAGCTCACACGTCCAGTGCCTTTGTTGTCAGCGACGCGGAACAGAATTGAGTACTGGTCTCTTTGAATTTTGTGCTGCAACCGCCCCAAAAGAAGAACAGAGCGTCAATCAGCATGTAGGAACCAATTTGTGATTCTGTTCTCGTTTTCCTCAACTCACATAATCTTCGTCCTTGGGCGCAATAGCATTGATAAACTCCTCCTGTCCCATGTACAGCTCTCCGGTCTCAGGGTCCTTGACAGCATGCGAATTGAAGCGCGCTCTGCTCTGCGCCGACAACTGAGAACCAGGCTCCTCGGTCGCGGTTCCCACGAGGGTCTCCTTGACCGTTTCCTTGACCACCGCGGAAGGGCTCGCCATGATGGGGAAGATGAGCAAAAAAAAAGACAGGTCTATATGCGTGGGTATATCGAAATCACACGCCAGAAAGTCGCCCCTATCGACCGAGGAAGGGAAAGGTCTTGTTTGTCCCGAATCGGATCGAGTCGACCGAAGAAGAATGTCAAATGCACGGAATTGAACGAGCACAAGTGAAAGAGCGCGCGCGTGCCCGAGAACCCGGGGAAAGGCTCTGATTCGCCTTTCGTTTCCCTTTAGCCGTACAGGGCTTTGACCGTACAGGGGTGCACCGGAAGGCTGGCCAAGACAAAGTCGAAAGTGAAAATGAAGATGAAGAGGGAAAGTGGGCTCGGGAGGACACGGGTCACCTTCACCTGAACTCCGTCCGTACAGTGAGTAATCGATCCTAAGAGCGAAGAAATCCCCAGTTTCGTCACAAATTGGAAAGGAAAAAGAGAGAGAAGCAATGGGGAAAGAAAGAATAACTAATTGATCACGAGAGAAATACTCGTAATGTCAGCACTTCAGAAAATGCAGGTCGAAGCGTCAATGTACGAAGTCGAAAAGGCAGGCAATGCGACATCGCAAGGGGTCAGCGTACCAGCCTCGACAAAAAAATTTCCTCAATTGGAGGCAGGCGTCAAGGGCGCACCTCACCTTTTCAGCCACGGAGGGTCGTCGGAGAAATATTGTTCCTTCAGTCGCGACATGGGCCACGGTCCGCGGATTCCGCAGTGACGGAAACGAGACCAACTTTTACTATTTGGATCCAAGGAAGCAAGCATACGAACGGCGGCCGGTTCCGCTGCAGCTTCGCGTGATTTCTGTGTACTCAATAATGACTTGCGCTTGCTCGGTCATCTATCTGTTTACTCCGTCGCGCAAACTTGAGATGATGCATGCTTGGTTATTCAATCCTCAACCTCGACGTCTCCCATGATCTCCCCTCCTTGATGCAATCGGTTCAACACTTACGGGTCCATCACGAGGACAGCCTCACTTGCCCTCATTATGACTGACAATGACTCATCCGTCTCCAATGAGTACTATCCCAAACCAAGAGTGCATAATACATACAATTCACAGTGCACATCCATCATCATACAAGTACGGTATGCCAAATCGCCTGGTATTATTCGCCTTACAGTAGGCTTTAAATATGTCTCAACAAAGATGCCTCCCATAGCCACAGAACTGCCTAATGGTCTGAGCAAAGATTAATCCATACAAAAATGTCGATTCTCCCCTGCCACACCGCCACGTGTGGCCAGCTATAGACAGCATCATCCTCCCAGCAAGGCTTCTCTGCGGCGTGCTTTCTGCCTTTCATCTCATACCAGAGGCAATCAAGCAAACTTTGGAATCTGAGTGACAAGTAAAAGTGGAAATCGAAAAAAAAAGGAATCAAACGCAGCACTACATCCGCCGAATGTGCCAGAATACTCCTTTCCTTTTTGATGCGATATATATGTCCGTTCCGGGAAAGAAAAACACAATTAACTGTCTAAGAGCAAGCCCGAAAACGCCGAAAATGTGGAACAGAAAAGCAGCGTCGACCAGGTTTACTGGAAGACTGACCAAAAAGATGCAAACCAAGTCATAAAACTCGTTAAGGAAAAAAAGTTTTCACAAGAAGAACTTGTCGGAGACTCTGTCGTGGGGCAAGTCTTTGGTAGCCCCAACGGGATAGCAAAGTCCACATATTAGGTGTTTCTGGTCACAAGTGCCATCTTGAAACGAGCATGGAACACGGCGGCAGACTAGGAAAATTCCGCAGAATGACATGTCCAGTTTCGACCAACCTCGATCAACAAATCCAGCCGGCAAAGCTGTGTGTGGTGTATGTGTGTATGTAAATATGCTCAGACAGGCAATTCTCAACAATGTGGGCGGAAAAAGATTGGCTCGGTGCATTCATTAAATTTCCGCGGGGACCAACAAGTCGTTTGCTCATTCCGCCGAGCGATCCGGCAGTCCGCCCAACGGTCCAAGGACAGGTCGAACAGGAACAGCATGATGGGGCAGGGTGAACCCGGCGTCCAAGGCGTGCTGGACAACAGCCGAAGCCTCCTTGAATCTCTTCTCCTGATACTTTTCGAACACGGCACAATGATGAAAACGTGCGTGCTCGCAACACTCAATCATCGTGGTCACTAGAGGCCGCAGCTGGGTCCAAGTGTATCCAGAGTAGTGGACATGTGCCTTGGTCTGCAAAGAAGGCGGTCAGTAAAGATATGGCCCAGATATGGAAAAAAAGATCAAACGGGCATCTTGTCAGCAAGAGAGACTAAGAGAGACTTACCCAATCGCCCTTCTTCAAAATCAATCTCGACAAGCAGTGGGCTCCAGCAGCCAGAAAACTGGGAGGCGACGCGACAAAACGCTCATCCATGATTGTCAACTCAAGAAAGTACTTGGCAAGCGTGCGCGTGTCGAGGTCGTAGTCATCAGCTTTGCTCACCCGACGGAGAAAGCTCATCGGACCTGGCCAACCAAGCTCGAAGCTGAGCATGCTCAACATGAAGCGCTCGGCCTTGAGTATCTCTTCTGGTGTGTAACCACCATCTACCATGTATACGATTTCCTCGAGAGAGGACAGTTGATCTCTTCATATTTTGATGCGACCAGAATGGCCGTGGCGCCAACCAGCTGCAATTTGCCAATCGACACAATCTTGCACGACAAAAATCGATCAATGTAGTTGACCGTGAGAAACAATGTCTCGGGCAGCAAGCTGAATCGGTTGTGAACTTGTACAAGCCAATCCATAAGAACTGACCGCATCGTCCACTGGATTTCCGTCTGCATTTCCATGTAGTGAGGATTCGGCTGCATTTTAATCTAGAGTAGACACGCGCCATGTTAGTAAAGTACTCCAAAACCGTCACGAAAGGATGCTCTGCTTGGAGCACAATGGAAAGAAATACAGCCCCCAGAGAGACAAGGTACCAGGAAGGAGTGGGCGATCAACAACATACTTCTAGCTCCCGCATGTATTCGAAAATTTCCTCTCCATACTCGGCCACCATGCTGACGTCCCACATTTCCTCTTCAATATCATCCAGAGTTCGAGTTTGTTGAACTTCAAGCTTCGCTTCTTCTAGCTCGCGCTGTGTCTTGGAAGTGATCGATGGCGCAAGAATGGTGGTCACGCCACCAGTGGTCATGTTTTGCGACCGGAAAGAGTGAGCGGTAGTGTATGCTTGATCTTGATCGTCATAGTCCTCGTCCTCTTCCTCGTCCCAGTACTCCTCTGGCTCTGACAGTGTTTGCGTGTGAGTTTCCTTGGCAGAGTTGTGAGTTTGGTGAGCCTCTTCAGAGATGAGGTCCAGCTTTGAGGAGAGCTCAGGGTACGCGTCTACGTGATTCACGGCGTGCAGCAGCTCGGGGTCGTCATCGGCACAGTAGGGGAGATGAGCGTAAAGTTGCTCTTCCACAATGCTGGCAGGAAATCCGATAAAATCGGAGCTTGCCCCGGCTGACTCTCGGGTAGACTTGTCGAGTGACTGGTCAAGGTGCTCAAACTGTTTACTTTGGGTTCGGCGAAGCATCGGTTGCCGTGATTGTTTCAGATGTGGCTGGCTCTTGTGATGACGAGGTTGCATCGGCGGTGCGTCGAACGTGGCTGTAGACGAAGGCATAACAGCTTCTCTATCAGAAGATGCATGGGTCGTTCGGGGTCGGGCAACGACGCTTGGGTATCAGAGTGAGCCCCAGCGGCAGACATGGCTGCTCTCGCGTCTTGGCCACCAGTGCCTACCGCTGACTTCTTTCCTGCATCAGGGAATACCATCAAGTTTGGTCTGCTGGACGACGCAGTGCTCGGCCGTTGTGTAGGACGGACAAGAGTGTCCTTGCTGCCGTGTTTGTATGGAGCGTTCTCCTTGTTCATCAAGGTCGTATTGGGAATGCCGTTGATCGTCTGCATCTTTGCCAGTTTTCCGTCGTGGAGTCCGCCGACCGTGTTTTTGGGCATGTTGGTCACATCGCCAAATGCAGCACGCTTGGCCGGACCACGAAAGCCAGCCGTGGCGGTAGCGGCGGCAGCCATGGCCAAGTTGCCTGTCGACTTGTGTTTTTGGTGGAGAGACTGAAGGTTGTTTTCGGAACCGCGAGGTCGGAAGGGCTAGAGATGTGTACAAGACACAATTGTCAGCGACGTCCATGCAAGGTCGCGAGTAGCCAGCTCCAGCTTCCGCAGAGGAAGAGGGAGGAAAGGAAAGGAAAGGAAAGGGGGCAAGGCTTCGGAGGAGCTGTCGAGGCTAAAGAAAGAAAACAGATATGCACATACCCTGGCGTCCATTTTGTCCCTTCTGAGCGAGTGACAACAGAAGAATAGATGAGAACAAAATTTTTAAAGATAATGCGAGAATCCTACTCGAGAGGAGGCGCGGCTCTGGCAGATAACCTCGTGAGGAAGAGGCAACCTCGCAGACCCTCAACTTCGGCAATGCGCAATCGATCGCGTCGACGATGTCATGTAAATAAGGGGAGAAGAGCAGGAAAAGAAGAAAGAAAAGCCCGTCGGCCGATGCAAGGATGCAGTGGGTGCTTGCCGTGTTTTGTTGTTTCTTCTTCTTTTCTTTTCTTTATCAAGACGTGCCTTTCTTTATCTGAATGTGTGTTGATTCCCCGTTGAGGCAAAGTCGAAGGTTAAGAAATGCGGACTCTGAGACGTGTCTGAGCCAGAGTAGATTGCGGAAAAGACTATGTCTCCGGAGAATTGAAAGGTAATAAGCAACCGAGAGCCTTTTTTTCGCGAGTCAACACACACACACACACACAAAGATACAAGGAAAGACGTGAACAGGCCAGACAAGAGCAGCCGCGAACGAGTTGGCAAGTGCTCACTTCATTCGGCACGGAATCGAGAAGGCAGTGATTTGGTGATCCGGGGCTCACCTTACCGAGCAGACCAGAGCAGACCAGAGCAGACAGCAATGACTATGGGCCCAGCTATTCAGCTAGCACCACGGCACGGTGCAGCTCACTTTTTGCAGGCCGGAAAAGAGAACTGTCCAGTGCTGGGAAATAATTCAAAAGGGATAATATCGAGGCTACCGCGCGCGTACTCCGTAGATGCCAGCGTCGTGTCGGCCGTGGTGCGAAAGCGTGACAAGTGTCATGCGCTAAAAGGGAACGACGAAAAGAGACAAGGAGAAAGAAAAACTAGACCAAGGACAGGTTGGCGGCCGAATCGATCCTCACTAGCCCAAACCGAATCCTGGCGGTGTTGCGTATTTTGGGTGTCCGCAAATCTCTAACCGAAAAAGGATGGAAGAAGGGGAGATTGGTGATGCGATGGGGATGGGGATGGGGATGGAGGATGGAGGATGGGAAATGGAAAATGGAAAATGGGGACCAGGCAGGAAACCAAGTCGTAATTCAGCAGCAGTGGTGCGTTGTGGAAAGGAAAAAAAAAGCAATAAAATAAACAGCACCAACAGGACAAAGAACTGGTGAATTATGGATGAGACAAGAAATCGAACAAGACGCATGGTTGGACTTATCCGTCGCTACGGGTACCAGACGGGGCTGGCTGTTTTCGATATCGCTCTGTCAAATCATTGCGCATGCATAATAGCTTATAACACGACGAATACTAATTAATATGATCCATATGATCCTGCGCTCATCAAGCTAGCAAGCAAGCAAGCATCGAATGGCATGGGGCCGGCTTTCCACATCTTCCCTCCGTAAGAGAAGACCGTAAGAGAACGAAGAGGTTCCATGGTGGAGTGTTTATTTGTTTATTTACCCCAGTCCTGGGCTGGGCTGGGCCGGACAGGCAAAACTGACTAGTTCGCATCATCAGCCTGCGACTGGATTGGATTGTTTGTGCAAAGGGGCTTCATCCACTTCATCCACTGCCGCCAGCCAGTCACAGGCCGCGCAGCCGCGTCGATTGAAGACAAGTGGTATGCAGTGCAGGGGCCAGAGCACGCCTGTGCCGCGCCTGACCAGATCGAGCCATCTAGTTCGAAGAGGGTCCCATGAATCCGTCGTCCGGACGATGACGATGGGTTCACTTTCCGGGATCCTGCCCCAGCCGGTCCGCACTGCTCAGGCGCTAGTCAAAGTAGGACTTTTTACGTCGTCCCGTCGCGTCTCACCAACTAGTAATCGTAAGTGAGGAAAAAGTGAAATTCATCAGCGCTTCTAGCAATCGTCAAGTAGGCATGCGAAAAAAATGTCAGACTTGTATTTCCACACATTTAGACAGGTATTGCAGCAGTTTTGCCACTCGAACTTGAGCGCATGTGGTAAAAACAAGCCCATGAGTATTTCATTGCGTATCGCGTCAACTCAAATTTGCAAAAGTCACCAACTTTGCGCGGACGCACGTGATCCCGGCTCATTGCTTCATGGCCCTCTACGCACCCGCCTACGGAGTACAAACGCGGATACTATTACCTTTTTTTTTTTTTTTTTTTTTTTTTTTTTTTTTTTGGGTGCTGAGAAACAAGTCGGCCATGTGCCGAAGCTGGAGCTATTATCAATATGTAATGGCTGAAGAACGAACGCAACGAAGTCCCTATAATAGTGATTTTCGTCGTTTCTACGAGAGTTCATCTGAGGTTTCATCCGCGCGCGATCCCGTACGCGCCAATGGTCGCATTCCAACTTCAACTGAGCGGCGCAAGCGCAAGCCAGCGTTTCATTGTCGTCACGCACGATCGAGGCGACACATGTGGTTGGTTCAATTGCGCAAGTGATGGCGGCGACGACAGAGGAGTCGAAACTGTTGATAATGACATAGACGCAGGCAAAACTGCCCCCAGGTGCCAGTGTGCTTTCTCTGCTGCCGGCCGTCATCGGCTGCCAAGTCCAGTTTTGCCGAGTGCCACGCAGACGCTAATAATACATAAATAAATAACGGTGTGCGCACACCCGAGCTATTATTACGATTCCTCACTGATCAGCCACCACGCTTCATCATGTTGGCCGCCCTCGGCTCAACTCCAACCACTCACCCACGGGCCACTTTGGCGCCGACTTCGTCCACACAAAATTCGTGTTGCGTGACCGAAAAAATGTTCTGGCGTTTGGCCCATGCGCCAGGCGTCGTTTGGGCAGTCGTCCCAACCAGCAGCACTCCACCTCGACTCAACGGGCCGCGCAAATGACCATCATGAATGAAATGCGCGAAAAGTACCTTTGGTCTGTGCTGCCTGTCTCGAGTCAGAATTCCCTGATGGATTGGACAGGGACGAATAGTAGAGCTGCCTTCTAGTTTTGCGATTGCTTGAATAATACTGCTCATGCTCAATTCCTTGGACCGTGGGAATGCGATGCCGATCTGGCACCGGAAAGCCAGGTCCAGCTCCGTCGGCAAGTCCATACATAATACATACACTGTCTGTCACTGTATGAAGATGGAGGAGGGGAAGGAAACAAGAAAGACAAGCCATTTCATGCATTACGGAGTATGTATGTGCCTGAGGATTCACTGCCTCGCCAGGCGCGGGCCGCATCCTTTCCAACCACCCGAAAAAAACGGTAAGGATTTCAGGTGGAATGAATGATGGTGCCTGATGGTACCTGATAAGCTGCCAGCGGGAGGCGGTGGGCGTATGTACATGTATAACAAACAATTTGGGAGGAGAAACCCACCCGTAGTTTGCCATTGGTCTAGCTCGATAAAACATGGAACTGACATTGGCTCAGTCGAGGCAGATCCAGAGCCGGAGCCGAGAGCCTGAAGCAAATGAAACAAATGAAGCAAATGAATGAATCCTGACCGAGGCGCGCAACTCGGCATTACCCTGTAAACAAACGGTACGGAGTAGGCTGCTTTGACACACATCGGGATGGGATGCTGCCCTCCAACGCAACTCTCAAACAATCTTGGGTTCTTCATGAATCGCCGTCATCCAGTTCCCCGTCACTTCGTTCAACTATTACTAACTTTAATGGGTGCATGAGCGCCCTGATTCCTGAGCGATACGTTGTTTGCTGAACGTTGTCGCTCAGGTTGGCTTGATGACTTGCCATGCGCCTAGAGATAGTGCAATCAATGGCATGAAACGTGCTACTTACTCCCTTGTGTTTGTTCCCCTGCGAACTTGAATCGGGAATCGGGGAGAGTGTTTCTTGCTCTCACAGGAAATTCTTACCCCAGTCCGTACATGTACATAACTCCGTACATACATGTACCTGCTCCGTAATCCGCACAACGCACATTATCAAAGTCGTGTGCCGTTGTGCCAAGTTGCGGAGTAATAGACTGCCCATCACATTCTTGGGCAGACGGTTGAATCCATGTTTCGTGACTATGTGTCTCGCCAGTCCAACATGCAACAACAGGTGGACGAAAAGTCTTGGTGTGGACAGAGTCAGGTGGCCCAAGTCTATTGGTGTTTTGGTTTTCATAATATGTATATCTATGTAATATCCCCTTCACTTTGCCAACATAGCACTCATCACTCTGTGGAAGAAAATGGAGACGAGAGATCAAGCAAGGGCCGGCCTGCTCGAACCTTGAACGAAGCCAGGCATTCTATTCATTCATTCACCCCACCACACACGCACACACGCACACACGCACACACGCACACCTTTATTAGAGTCCACGCACCTGGACTCCGCTTATCGCTCAGATCCCTGCTGCAGGCAATGCCAGCGGGCAGTCGTGGCAAGACGAAGCAAGACCTGTCTGTCCATCGGGTGTGAATGGCTTTTCTTGATCTTGAAACAAACGTTGGTCTAACTGGCGGCGCCGACGTCTCTTCCAGTTTGTATCCGGATCGATGACTTCTTTCGAAAAAGCGCATCAGGATCAACCTTGGTTGGCAACGACCGGAGCCATGCCAAGTAAAAGTGTCGAGGACAATGTTCGTGGTCTGTTGCGGTGAGTACGGAATGCGGGCTTGCGGCCACTTGCGGACAGAAAAATGTACATACATACATATAGGCTTGCAGGCGGACAATCCTGGGAGTCTGTGACCATGAAATCAGAAATGGGAGGGGGCATCGTCACGTTCTATCATCGTCAAGCCAGCCGTCCATGTCGCACTTGTACAAAACTGTAGCACTATTCCTTCAGCGCTGAGTGCCGCTTGAGGATGTGTGTGTATGTACGAGCCGCCCATTGATCTTTGTACATATTACTCCGTATTGTGGGCTAGATATTGCTTTGCCGACCGTAGAATAACGCAAGCGGTGGCAGCTTTGCGAATCGCAGGAGACTAGCGGCAGAAAGAGCCATGCCATCCGGCTGCGTCAGTTTAAGTAATAACAGCTTCTATACATGTATGGTCACCGGAACGTCACCAGACTGAGATGCTGGATGGGTGGAGGAGCCACTTTTAAAGCTGGCAAACGGAGCATCAAGAAATAGTCAACGTGCCATCTACATATAGTCGAGTTTTCCCTGGTCTCAAGCGCTTCGAGTTTTCTGGACAACAAAGCCATGACAAGTCAATGCCTACATGGAATCTTTGCCTATAATCTCAAAATTCTTTTCTTGAGAGTCGTAATAATTAGTCGCTGTCGTCGTGTCGTGTCGTGTCGTGTCGGTGACACTCGAAGAAAATGAGAGCCCCACATTCAGATACAGGTCTGGCTGGTGTTGGGGTTGGGGCCGCAGATACACACATGTACATGTGTACCTACTAGACTTTGCCAGTCACCAGCCAGTCCCAGTCAACCAGTCACTGCCCTTTTATTTAATCCAGCCCAGCCAGCAGACGGAGCTGGTCCAGCGTGACCGAGCGAATGAAAAGCCGTCGTGGTCCCAAGTGGCCAAGCCTGCGGGGAGGGTACGGAATTTTCGAACAGAACTTGCCCGTTGACTATCATGTACCTGAGTACCCTCTACCGACCACTTGCGGCTGCGCGGTGACGCCACACCACCGTTTCTGCGCAAGTTTTGGATGTCGAGTGCTACTGTACATACGGATGGATGTATGTATGTACATAAAGGCATGCTTTGGTCTTCTCGAGGGTTGTCGTCCCTCATCACGGGCGCCTCATGGATTTCACCATGCACTCCGACGAGTAGCACGGCCGACTACCGCCAGCCAGCCATGGTCAAGATCGGCATTGACGCTGGCAATCCCACCATCTTTTCTTCTTGTCCTCCTTCCTCCATGAACCCGACGCCTGTCCCCTCATGGCGCCTGTTTTGTCGAACTTTGCGTATCGGTATGGCCTGCCTTGCGCGCACAGGCATTTCCACCCGGCCATGTTTTATTGGTTTATTAGTGACGGACGGAAACATTTTAAGAGTAGTGGGCTGTGCTGGGCTGGCCTGGCCTGGCCTGGCCTGGCCGCAGTCAGTTGGACTTGAAGCAGAGCCCATCCCAGAGCAAAGAGACGAGACATATGGTCCGTAGTACATAGATACCTAGACAGACCATGACGCCCAACCGAGCAGTAAAAAAAAAGAAGAGGAAACATGGTCGCAGGCTCAACAACAACTCAACCACCTGGATGGTTCAACGGTCCAGTCCAGTCCGAGCGAGAGAGCCATCGGGGGCCCATCAGCGGCCTACTGGCCATGTTTCAGGCCCTCGCGTACGACCCATTGGCCATCTTCACTGGACAATGACACCCACAATGCGCCTGAGCCGCGCCTGAGCCGTCCACTCGACAGGCATGGGGAGCACTAAACAACTGAGCCAGGCCTGACTTTCAGCACTGGAAGGCGAGCTAGAGAGGCCTGACCAGCTGCTTCTTTCCACTGCACGCTGCCTGGCCCAGATGGATGTGTGTGTTCTCTCTCACTCTTCTCACTCTGGTGCGCCCGGGCAGCCAGCCAGCGAACAAATCGTTCGACCTCGCCAGCCAGCTCCTCTTTTCCCCCAACACACACATTCTTTCCATCTTGGTCACCATCAACAACCATCCAAGCCACTCCTGACATCTCTGGTAAGTCCCATCGTCTCTATCGTCATGCGCGATCACTATAGAGTCTCAATTTGAGCCATTACAAGCCGTCTCGTCTCTGCGGCGCTCTACTTGTGTGCCGTGCCAGGCTCGCATTTGCCCCGACCATCGGTAGCAAGCCACCAAGGGCACAGAACAGCCCTGACGAGGACCATTCCAACATTCATTCAAGCCATTCGTACCACGGTATATGCTAATCACTCTGAACCTTCTATAGATCCTGTCTTGGTAGGTGCCATCTCCTCCTAGCCAAGTATTGCTGTCGCCGCGCAAGCCTGGATCCCAACATCGAGTTGGCGCTTACCGCCCGCAGCCTTGACGGCGGTGTTTTCCCTGGCTGTGCTCAGAGAGGCATCAACGAGTGGCTATCGATCGTATAATCATATATTCATACCGTACAGAAGTCTACAGAAAATACAGAAGTCTCTTGAGGGCCATCGAGCGACTCTGCTCTCCCTGCCCTCTCTGGCACTTTGGCGCCTGGCTGCGTCAATCCATCCATCCATCCACCACCCATCCACCCACACAACTTCTTCTCTCCTCGCTCACAGACAAAACCCGCACGAGCCGGTCTTTCCCCAACCACTCCAGCCTTTGCTGGACGCTCGTTCCGGCCGATATCAATATTTCGCAGTCCGGCGAAGAAGAAGAAAAAATTCACTGTCCGAAAAAAAAAAAAACCACTGTCCGGCGTCATGACTTCCATGTCGCCCGTCAATACTTCGCATGGGGAGTCTCCCAATGGTGGCAGTGCGTCGCCGGGGCTTCCAACAACGCCCAAGAATGTTGCATTCGAGCTTCTCTTTCTCGAATCGCCACAATATCGCGCGCGCTTGCCCATGCGGGTGCAGATATTTCCCATGATACCACAGACTCAATAGTCACCACCGTGAAGAACTTTTACGGTCTGTACTCTGGTCCCACTGGGTCCAAAGGTGTCAGCTTCGAGGACGAACATGGCAACACCCTCATTGCTCGGTACGAAAACTTCAAGAACAACATGGTCGTCTACGTCCGTGTCATTGAGGAACCTCCTGTAGTATCAGGACCCATTGGCCAGCAGTCAACATTCCACCGGGCCCCTGTGAGCAACACTGCCGCCGAGTTCTACTATGAGCAGGGTGGTTATCCACCTCAGCAACAGCAACACCAGGGCTATGCTCAAGATATTGCCAGACCCAATTCTAGGGGCTCACGGCGACGTAGCCCGTCTCCTGTCAATGGCCATGTTCGAAGGAGTGACTCGGTCAGCACAAGTGAAGCATGGTCGGTCCCAATCTGCCAGAGATCGGAGGTCAATCAATTACGCGCATGCCGATGCGTACAGCGATAGTCTGAACGGCTACAGCAGCGGCGATGGCGCTGCCAGCAGTGCTTCTGCCAAGGCCAAGGAGCAGCTGGGCACGACCGACATCAGCGTCGAGAATATTGTTGAAGGCGGACGTCGCAAGCGAGCCAAGTTCGAGAGTTCGGTAAGAAACTTGACATGCCGTGTTTCTTTCTTTATCATCATCATCATCATCCGCACCGAGCCAATTTTTCCCATCCTCTCTGCTTCTAAGACTTCTTACTGACCAGCTTTGGCCCTTGCAGGAATTGCCATTGTTCGCACCGCCTCAGATGCCTGCGGCTACTTCAAATCCTTCTGTTTCGCCGGCTCGTCGTATCGAGCATCATCGCCCATCATTACCGTTTGTCCATCCGGGGCAGCACCCATTTTCCAACCCTCGACCGATGCAATCCCCTCAGAGCTATAATCATGCTCAGCCTACCATGTATGCCACACCGGCGCATGGCCATCGCTCCCGCGACAGCATCGGCTACGCCAGCAATGGCAGCGGTGTAGGGTCTGGCATGGGTGGTGTGCTGCCCACGCCCGACCCCACCGTCGGTAGTTGCATGTCAGAGGAGGACAAGGATGTCGCCATCCAACTCATGCGACTGGGAGAGATGTCCAACATTTCTCATGGCCGCACCTCTGCATCCACGCTGGATGACACATTCAGTGGTCGCGCCGACGCCGCATCCTCTACTGGAGCCACTAGCGATGGCGACAGTTCTAGCGAAAATGAAATGCCAGCACCTCGCCGGCAGAAGATGGACTCTACTGGCACTGCTCGGTTGATCTACCCATCTACCGAGACGCCCTTCCTTCCTTCCACCGAGACGGCCGATGTCAGCAGCGATGAGGCTGACCATCAAGATGGAAAATTAGCGTCGAATCCTGGCGCTCACAAGGCCGGATCAGCAAAGGCAAAGTCGGCCTCCTCAAGCACAAACCCATCGCTATTTCGGCGTCTAAGCCGTCGACGCAAAAGGCGCCAAAGCCACCTCGACATGCCAACATCGTCAAGACCAAGAAACTACCTCCTGTCGCCGCTGGTGGCGCTTCTGCCGCCACCGCACCTGGCCCAATGTCTCCTGCATCCACAAACCATTCGAGAAAACCATCCGTCGCGTCCGTTGGTCACATTTCTCAGCCGGGCGGGGATGAGCACCGGATCTTTCAACCAAACCTCGCTGCCAGCGCTGTCGCAAGAGCAAGAAGGGCTGCGATCGCCAGCGTCCTTGTGGACGTTGTCGGGATGCAGGACTTTCGGCTGATCAATGTATCAGCGAAGATGAAGGCAACGGTCGCAAGGGACGATATGGTCGCCACATGGGCGTGCCGATCAAGAAGGAGGAAGTGACCGCTCCATCGCAGCCCGCTCTTTGCCAGCAGCTCCCATTACAGCGGCTGGCTCGGCTGGACTCGACAAGGCCAAGAAACGGAAAAGGTAGTCGAACACTGCATGCAATCCATGCCAACGCTGACGGGCCATTATCCAAGATGTCCCATATGTATGAAAACTTTTTTTCCATCCATCATCTTGGAAGAAGATGACAGCCACTCGAATGAGTGAGCCATGAATGAGCAGAGATTTGCTGCTTGGTCTCGCTCTTGTCTGATTTCTATTTTTTAAGGGCATCACGTCCCGTATTTATGACTTTAGAAGGAGTATGTAATTACGACGGTCAATGCTAGCAAGACCATTACGCTCCTTGATAGGCGTTGGGAAAGAGAATGAGTTGGAGTTGTGTCTTCTTTTTTTCTTTTCACTCTGCAGGACGAGAAGGAATTGCTGTGTTGTCTTTTCTTCTTTGTCGCTGGCCCTTTGTTATCGTGGTGCTTTCCTCATCCTTCTTTCGACTCTTTTATCACGCATTGATTGTGTGCGATTCCTCTGGCTACACAGGAGACGAAGAGGCAGTCGATTTTGAGAACGGCCTGGTTCACAATAGGCGATAGGGTGGCGCGGAAGGATTTGGCTGCGCTTTGGGGATTCGTCACATCTCACCAGCACAAAGCAATTTGCGATTGACGGATGTATTGTTGGCGATATACATGATTGCATGGTGCCGGGCTCAGGAATTGCGTCGAACTGGCTTTGCGGCGAGCCCTCGGATGTACTGTACCCTGGTACAATCATCTATCGAGCGCTTGCAAAGGCGGACAGGACAGGACAAGACAGGAAAGGCCCCAAGGAGGAAAAAAAAAAGGCCACGGGGATAATTTTGAAGATGGGAAACCCGGGTTTTGATTGCACGTTGATTGTAGTTTTCGTTTTTTTCCCCGTATGTCAGTCTCCTATTTTGTGTTGGGCCTCTATTTTCTTCACATTCTTTTGGCGGTGTTCCGAAAATAGGGCTGGGCCGGGCTGGGCTGGTTAATCGGCGGCAAATGGTTGATTTAAGCCCGATTGATGCTTTGCTTGTCATGTTAATTCGTTCTCGTTGTTTTCTATTTAAAAAAAAAGATTCCTGCGTTGCACCTATTTCCATGTAGTTTCCGGCTCTTTTCGCCTTGTTTTCCCGTCAACTCGGCGGCGCATGCGCAGACCGCCGCGCCAGGACAGGATGAGCACTTGAAAATGGAGAAAAGTCGCGCGCAGCTCGTATACGGAAAATTAGCATTCTATACTATCCATCCTATCCTATTCCATTGCCTTGTATTTTTGCGCGCGAATGCGCATCAACGGCACGCAATGCGATGCGCTGCGATGCGCTCGTTCGGTGCACCGCTCCATACATGATGAGCGAGCGCTGCGCCCGTTAATGCGCCCGTTTTGCACAATGCGCCCGCGGCCAGCCACCATTCTTCACGACATCGTTTTGGAAACAAAAAGGCATTTATGGCCATCCAACGTCGTCGGGCACGAAGTACGCTATTCCGTAAACGGATGTGGGGATCTCGGGAAAGCCGTTTCTGCAGGGGTTTTTGAAGACGGGGAATCATCCCGATTGGTTGATTCACACGTGATGCCTTACGACTCACGAGCGGTGGTTACGTCATGTGCTTACCCCGCTAGCGGGGTTGCGAGGGGCGTAGATTGCGATGCCAAAAGGTGAGGCTCGGTGACTAGATAGACGGGTGAGCGTTGGGCGAGTGGAGGATGATGTTGGGATGTTTTTTTTTTGTTTGGGCGATTCGGTCGCGCGGCAAGTTTCTCGTCCAGAATCCAGAACTTGGTTTCGGCGCGTCGCACATGGACCGAGAGTTTTTCGGGTTATCGCGCGGGCGGGCGATGACGGGCCAGGAAATACGTGAGGTGCGCGGCTACCCTGCAGCGAGCCGCTTGGCACCGACTCGTATCCGATTTCAAACGACGATTGTGGTTGCTGAATCTCGTCTGCTGAATTGCGCATCGGGTTACCGAGATGCTTGGCCATGCTTTTCACATGATTGTTTGGGAGAAGACGTAGACCGAGATGGTTTTACTCACCCACCCCGGACGCCACGGTGCTGGGTCCGGGCACGACGCGGGCGGATAAGACGGCGAACCCGTTTTGAGAGCACGCCAGCCTTGTGTGCTTTGCTGGAACGTGAGAAATTGGGGGCACCTGCGCTTTAGTACGAGGCCGTGGCGTCGAGGGTCATGACAATCGAGAAACAGCGGTTTGGCGTTTTCAGGACAAACACTTGTAGCGCAGCTGTGGAAACCTCGGTGGGAAAGGTTCTTGGTCTTTTCCATCCGCAATACAGTTTCTGCATTCTGCATGCTTTCCGTGAGGTGGCGAGGTGCGCGGCCCTCGTGGCTCTTGCCATTTGTACGGGCGCTTGTTTCCGTCAAGGCCCCTTTGTTTCTCCAAAGGAATCAGACTCTTTTGTCCCGGCGTTCAGGGAGCCCTATTCGTTGTTTGATGCCGGTTTCGATGATGAACTTACTTTGGGCAAGTCCTATGTGAGTCCACTACAACTTGCCGTGCTCCCTGACCCGCTTGACCACCGCCTTCTCAAGCTCACAAGTTCATGATTACGTTTATATATATATATATATATACATATAGGTAACATGCTATATGCTTTAATTGGTGGTACGACTCACACAAGTATGTACATGTACAGCGCTTTTCTTTGGAGCAGCAATCGGTACGAATCAAGTCATCAAGCCGCCTTTGTCCCCGTCGCTGGCAAAAGATCCCCAGAATATGAGTACTCTCGCTTTAGCATGGTAGAGACGCCGTGTTCGTTTTGCAACGCTGGTTGGTCCTATTACGGCGGGTGCTACTTCTTGGCTCAAAGTCTGGAGAGGTTCCTTGATGATGGCTGGCGCGTATACTAGCCACCGGTTGGAAGTGGAAGGCAGTGATGCAAGATGAGGAGAGGCCCCGTCCAAAAAGCAAAGACGAAGATGGATCGAGGAAGAAAGGCAGGGAAAAAAAGAACGAGACGAGGCGGGGGCGAGGGAAAATTGAAAGCATGTTTGAATCCTCAAGGTAATGTGGGCCACGATGGAGTTGAGGCTATTATGGTAGGATTGATAGGTCGACGTTCAGATTTATTATACAGTCAAGAAAAAAAAATTAATGCACACACACAACATGTTCTCTCCTATACTTGCCTAAAAGATTGTGCACAGGTACCTAAACGACCTGGATATGGGCAGGTCAAATGCGAAAAAAAAAAAAAAACTATACTATAAAACCCACTCTATAAATAGGAGAGTTACTAGTTGCAACCCTTCTCCATCTCAAAGTAAATCCTTGTCAATCCAGAACCGAAGCAACCTACAGTTACCTTCGTCTTGATGCGCTCGGACACTTGGCGAGATGGGCGAGAACCACGAAATGAACGAGGGCCCTATTGTCGAGGACATGGTGTATTGGCTGTAACACACCAGAAGAAGCCTGTTCACAAATCAAATGCACTGGCATCGCCAATCGCGGATCTGGGCCGGGAAGCGGTTTCCCACCAGTACATGCAGCGAGAAGCTGGTTGTCGGGGTTTGGGGTTTCTGTCGGGAGCCGCCGCCCATAGTCAACTGCGGACTGGACCCCAGGGCCCCAGGGGTCAGTCGATTGTGCTGGAACTCGCCGTGTTCGTGCTGAAATGATACAGACCAGACCCTTCTAGAGCATACTGGTCTCCTCCACGCCGGGTGGCATTTCGGGTATCGCGTGCTGGGCGGTGGGCGGTGGGTGGGTGGTGGTTTCTGCCACGATCTGAAACATCAGAAAGACCAGCAAAGCCGAAATCGTGCTGACCCGGCGGCGATTAGAGTCGTAGATCCCAGGCGAAGGGCAGGGGTTGTTTTGAAATCCGACGTCGTCGTGGTTGTTTCACGAAAGAAATGGCCAAATACGCACACGGACTCAGTCACCCGTTCAATTTTTTGCACCTTCCTGAAGAGTCAAGTCGGTCAACTCGGCACGTGAGGAGGGTCACACGCGTTCAAGGTCGCGTACCTGCTGCTGTCCTGCTCCGTGTCTGCTTCATTCAAAGTTTGCAGAAAAGCTAGTGGCTCACCAACAACAACAACAAGAGTCAGTACCAACAACTAGTGCACAATGCGGCCGAATGGAATCATTTGAAGCT
Organism: Epichloe gansuensis; assembly: GCA_023658505.1. Classification (NCBI taxonomy): domain Eukaryota; kingdom Fungi; phylum Ascomycota; class Sordariomycetes; order Hypocreales; family Clavicipitaceae; genus Epichloe; species Epichloe gansuensis. Next base: position 1,545,762 of record CP098283.1, read on the forward strand.
GTGTCAGAACGGCAAACGGATGCATGATCGATCGGTCCTTCCATCCTTCCATCCATCCATCCACCCGTCCACCGGGTGCATCGATGACGGACGCTGAAAACCATGAGCTAATCCAGTCCCTGCAGCGTACAGATACAGTTCAATCGTCGTGCTGATATTATATCCCGACTGATCTATCAATCGGGAGCGTTCGATTCACCCATGGAAGCCCGGATTGGCAATCAATGCCCCTGATTGCGCACGCTCTGGTTCGGTTCGGTTGCGTCGCGTCGCGTTGCCTTGCATGGCAAGCGTAACTATTATGTATTTATTAATTAACCACGCGATCGGCCGCATTGACAGACCAAGCCAGCTTCATCCTATTCTGGGCCTAGTTACTATTGCATGATGAAAAAAAAACGACTACTGCGTTAGTTATTACTCCTCTGCAGCGTGCATGACTCAGGCCTCTTCAGAAAGGTGAAGTGGTCCTCATCAGACAAATCACGGCGGTCATTCGACTGCGTCCATCTCGTTCTCATCAAGGTCCACATGCCAAACCCGGCAGCCCCGTTCTCCAACGAAGCGAGACCTAGGGCTGTGTGCAGGTTCCATGTTGCTGGCTCGCGAGAAATGCTCAAGGCCCTACATACTAGTCTTGGGAAAGTCTCCATTGTCCAGGCTATCGGTGGCTGCTCCCAACCCGCGTATCGAGCCCTAGTTGCAGCTCGACGCTCAAATGAGTCGTTCTCTCTAGCCGGCAAGTATTACTGGAGTGGTCGATTGACGCGGGTGCCTTTTCCTTCCCATTTGTCATGCTTGTTTGGTCTTGGTATTCAAACTTACCATATTCGAAACTCTGCTCGTGAACTGTGAACTGTGAACTGTGACTTACAAACGTCGCGAGGTTCACAAAGAAGCCCACCGGATTCGAACCTTTTGGTTTGGCACCGCCCAGACGACGAAACTTGGACATATTCTTCGATACGGCTGCGACTCGGGCATGATCAACGGGTGCAAAACGTGACAAAGTAACGCGTGCCTGAGCGTCGTCGATAGCCATGGCTGAGGAGACGGTCGATCTTACCGAATACAATGGTGACAGCTTGGTCGCCACGTGCGTAACATTGCTGCTTACAAGCTGGATCGCTGTTGGGCTTCGATCGTATACAAGAGTGGTCTTGATGAAAAGTTACCAGGCAGACGATTGGCTCATGTTGATTGCTCAGGTCAGCCCCCTCCTAACCGTGTCCCTGAAAAATTCCAGGCAGCCTCCTTTTCAGGGTTTCCATCTTTGCTGACAAGTGCTGTCTGTAGGTGATATTTACTGTGACATGCGCATTTACCTTGGAAGGTGTACGGAGGGGTCTGGGGAGACACAATGCTGCAGTTGCCAACGAAGAAGATCGAGTGGCAGCCCTCATGGTATGCCCCCATCTAAGCGACAAGAAAGGCAATGAGCGAATTCATTTCATGCATGATACGATGGGCGGCAGATGGCTGATGATCGTAAACAGTGGCAAGCCCTCGCAATCGCCATCTACATCGTTGATATGATGTTTGTCAAGCTGAGCATTGGCGTTTTCCTGCTGCGACTCGCCACAAGGAAGGTGTACATCTGGACCATCCGAATCGCATTGGTCATTGTCACGCTCTGGAGTCTCGGCATCTTCATATGGGACATCTTCTTCCAATGCACACCGGTTCAGAGACAGTGGGACTTCAGAATCACCAGCGGCCACTGTGCTGGGAGCGACGAAATCAAAGTGGCGATATATGCTCTTAGTGCCATGACTGTCTTGTCGGATTGGTTTTTGTAAGTGGGCTGACTATTATTGTTCTTTCCGGGAATCGTCATGGGCTGCATTAGATTGTTAACTCGGCGTATTTGCAGGCACTCATTCCGATCCCTATGCTCTGGGGAGTCAAGATGAACAAGCAGGCCAAAGCCACGGTGATTGTAATTTTGGGTCTCGGTGTCTTGTTAGTTCCGCGATGCTCTTTCATCGTTCCCCTATCATGTAATTTGCTGTACTAATCGCTTGGGCAGTGCAAGTATGGCTACGCTCATCCGACTCAAATTCTTGTCAGGACTCGAGTCGCCCGACGACCTTATGTGTACGTAATTTGGGTCGCGCCAACGTCAAAATAATCCCGGAAAAAAAGGAAAAAAAAAAGGCACTAACCAGGCTTAGATTCCGTGACCGACGCAACCATCTGGAGTCTGGTGGAACCTGGTGTGGCCATCATTGCATCTAGCTTGGCAACGATTCGGCCTCTTCTCCGGTCCCTCAAAGTTCGTGGCTTCCTATCGACGGACAAGACGCCCACCACTGGCATCTCCGGCGCGGGACGTTATGCCCTGGGAAGCCGCAACGTGCCTGGGTCCACGCCGGGCAATGGCTCGAACAAGATATCTCTCCACAGCGGGACGAGCAGAGGTAATGGCCGAGTCGACAAACACGTTGGCATCGCGATTGACGAATACCGCACGCCTGTCAACGACTGCAGCTCGAACAGCAGCCAGCCCGGTGATGCCAAGAGCGATGATGCCAGGAGCGAAATCTATGTCATTGAAGGCAGCAAACACTCCCCGACATGCAGTACGCAAGCCATGCAACCGACCAATCGGTCCATGGAAGAAACTCGACCTGATTTGGAGTCCCATGGACAGGAGTACCTTTCACGGAGGGCATAGATAGGGTGTTTGATAGCACGCCGCGAGGGGGTTGACATGTGCATATCATACATGGATTACAATTCACCTGCACTCTGCTATACGCCGCAGAGGCATGTTTTGAATCCGTGTTACGAATATAGTTTCTGTACTTTTTTTTTTACTTTGGTACTTGGTGGTCTTGCTTGAAAGTCTCGGCGAGGACAGAACACAGGGTATATTGGAGTTTGGGAGGTATTCTTTAGTTAGGGACATGATATGTATACAAAATGAGCAGACAGGGTCGATACCAAGAAATTCCGTTCGCCGGCTCATCCGGGGCGTCTTTTTATTCCCTCTCTCTCCATCTTCTCCCGGATTCATTCCGCGACCAACTCCTCTGGTGCAACGTCCCAGTCCTCCTCCTCGCCCCAAATAGGCGCAAGCACGAAGCGACCCATGATCTTGCCCATCCCGACGCATTCGCCGCCCAGCACACCATGCTGAGGCTTCTCATCGTTCTCCTCCACAATGACGGCCGTGGTCAAGAAGCTCATGCTTGCCGCTGGACTCATTTCCAGGGCCATGCCGCCCCAGTCGAGTTCGACTTTGCCCGATTTCGGACAGTCATTTTGCCAACCATGCCGCCGCGCGACAGGAACTGTGACCGGAACCCATCTGCCTCGAGCTCTCCTTCTTCTCCCTTTTCGTCATCTCCACCACCGTTGGTCAGGTCGACGGGCGTCGGATCGCTCGCACTTGGCGCGTCCATGAGATTGACATCCCTTGCTTCCTCCTTGATCTTGAACACCGGCTGCGCTATCTCTTTCAGGGGAGGAAGCAGCGGCGGAACTGGAACAGATATAATCGTCCATCTTTGTTGGTGGGCCCCACTGTGTGAGACACGCCGGCTTCGTCTGTGACTGTGACTGCCCCGAGCTCGCTTGCCAGAAGATCCATGTCGCTCTGAATCGCCCTCTCTTCGGGATCCTTGGGCAGATCCTTTTTGACGCTGGCGGCTGGCATCGGTTTCTTCGTCTCCTTTGCTTCTTCTTCCTCTTCATCCGTAGGCGCAGGCTTGATCTCCGCATCCAGATCCATAAAATCCTCGGTTCCCGGCTCCTTTTTGATCAGGAAGACCTTGCCGTCTGTGTTCCAGACGCCTTCTTCGGGTTGGTCCACTGGTGGTAGTGTGCCCGAACCCTCGCCGTCTACCCATAAGCTTTCTTCCTCCTCGCCCGTAGCCTTTTCCGCGGCCTCGAGCTCTGCTGTAGTAGCCACCACGACTCCTTGTTCCTTGTGTTCTTTTCGGTAAATACCCATGGGCATTGTGGTGGCTGTGCGACCGCTGAGTGCCTCTATCATGGCTTCGTCCTCGCTGTCGAGCTCGTCCTCCGGTGACATGACGTGGAGTTTGTCCGCGTTGATTCTCGCCTCGCGCTGTCGGATATTCGCTTCGGCAAATTCCTTGCCCTTGGATCCGGATTTTCCACCTCTGCCTCCGAAGAATCCGCCACCAGCACCTACACTACTACTACCTCCACCAAACCAACTGCCGCCGTGCCCACCAGCTATAAGCGTAGTTAGAAACCACACAGACCTTGCCCTTGATATCTCTGGAGATGTGCAACAGTTCTCGACGACGTACCTGCTCCCACAAAGCCACTAGAGAACGGGCCGCTGGCTGTTGTGGTACCTCCCCTGCCTCCTCTGGCACCCATTGCATCGCCGCGACTTCTTTGGCTTCGGTTCCTTGACCGGCCGCGTGCCCTTCTCTCAGCTGCCGCTCTTTCGTTCGCCTTTTGCTCTTCTTGCCGAGCCAGCTTATCTCTATCGGCTTCGTCTCGTCGAAGAATCTTGGGCCGTAGGCGACCAGCCGTCGCGCCACCTCTGCGCGCAGGGGCAGTGGTGCTGCTTGAAGCAGAGGCTGCCGCTTCGTCATGAGCGGAGGGTCGTCGCTGTGGGCTCTGTTGAAGCTGTGACGGTCTCGCTTGCCTCGCCAGCGTCCGCCGTGGCTCGTTGCCTGCTGGCGGCTGCGGCACCGCGACGGGCTCCTCTGCCGGTAGCCCGGGCTCGCACCATCGTTAATTTTGAAATATGAAATACTTCCCACTCTGGTATTCGGATATCTGTGGTGATGGTGCGGATGATTGGGGCTTTCAAAGGATGGGGATAATTCCGTCAAATTATCAAGCTTGCATGTGATTGACGTAGAGTCCATTCCATAGACAATGATAAACATTAATAGTTGGTTGCAGAAGATTTGGGCGGTGAATAAAAAAACATTCACTGATCATGGTGGGGGCGATATTCTGCCATTTTGTACCCTGCTACAGAGTAGAGGTGGGCAGGCTGGCAGCCAGACGCCGTGAGGCAGTGACAATGCAAACGCCAACTGTAAAGTACGGATTATTACTTTATTATTACTTTGGTGACGGCTTTTGGCTTTGGCGGGGCATCTTGGATGACAACGAAGAGGTGCAGTTAGAATGAGCCAGTTTTGCTTTTCTTGCTCTGGGCTACTCGGTAATTTTAAACTTACGTAAGCAACAGTGTCCTTGGGGCTGAAGAGCTTCATGTGCCCTTGAAGGCATGGTCCATGTCAAAGCAATCGATCTACTTGACAGATGACGGCTTCACAGCGATCATCTTCAATTCAACCCCTCGTAGAATCAACAACTGGTCTTATTTTTCGACCAAGTTTACTTGACACATATGAGAGCTTCGTCGCCAAAGTGTGAGTAAATCGTGCCTTCTTTGACAAGCATAGACCCAATCCACTCCCTGCCAGCTTCCACTGTTGGAGTGCCGAACTTTACTATAACGCAGCCCCTGACGCGGGCTACAGACCATAGAACGCTCTCCTTTGCTTCGTATGAGAGCCTTCGTGCCCGCCACTTCTCCATTTCCGTCAATTCTTTTGTGTCTTCCTCCCGAGCCTTTTGTGTACGAAAATCGCGAGCCCCCAACCTGGGTAACGCATCGAATTCGGCCAGGAAAAAGTCACCCAGTGTCCTCAGAACATCACCTCGCAGTATGAGTGTTCCAAATATGCTCATTCCATGCATCGTTTCGCAAAGCGATTGGCCAATGCCTTGTGCACCCTTCTGGGAGAGAATCACCGTATCTCTCACCAACAGCCGATCTCGTTGTGACTTGTCGTCGCCCCGGAGCCAGACTTCGTTGCGGCCGGTCCAGTTGATGAAGCTCCAATACTCTCCTCGAGCCGTTCTACCGGCTGTGACCCAATCCAGGAGGCAGAGCGATGCTCCTGCGGCCAAGTTGAAAATTTGTGTTTGAGTGTATACGCTGTCCTGGAATGGCTGGACAGGGTCTGGGAGAAGACACAACGCAGCTCCTTCATCCACTCTGACGTTCATCAGCTGGCTTGTGACGACATCTGGACCGGGTGATTTGAAAACTTTGGTGTGACCCTGGGTGACGAGGCTGAGGTTCGCTTTTGTCTGGACGCGAATTGCCAGGTTGACTGCATCTCCGCCGACAAGGCCACCCCGTAGGACAAGAGAAACACCAGCACGCTTTTCTGACCGCCGGTTGGCGAAGTAGGCGAGATGAGTTTCAATGGGTATTGATACGAGATTGATTCGATGCCATTTCCGCCGCCAGGAATTACCTTGGCCACGATATGGCCTTGACCAGGTACAGAAGAGGACTTTGGGAAGGGCAAGCTCCAAGCTTGCACCATGGCTCCCGAGGAGCTCATCAAGATTGAGGGCAAATTGTGATGAGGTGTGCGCAATGCTGACAATCTCAAGAAGCATACCTTGCAGATTGGCTCATGAGGAGCTAGGAAGGTGGATGTCGGCAACGATGATGCCAATTGATGTATGAGAGCGCATTGCTGGCTATAGGCGCAATGCAGAATCAAGCATAGCAATCAGTCGTCGTTGTCGTTGTCGTCGTCGTCGGCGGCGTCCGATTTGGCCGATGCAGACGGTGGAATTGGCCGATGGTTAGCTCACAAGAACAGTTGTCAGCAGGCAGGCTTTGCCGAAATTCTGCCGGGGCGCACGTACCCAACCCAACAGCTGCCAGCCTGGCCGCCCACCTGGCCACCCACCCACCTTGGCCGAAAATAGACCAGCCCAGCTGCTCCACGCAAACGCGCGCCATTCACTCGCCAGAAACATTCAGTCGCGATCCACGATCCAAGATCCCACGATCCAGGGCCTGGAACCGCCAATCTGCACTCTCGGGCTTTTCGCAGGTAACATCTGCCCGAGTTTTTGCGCGCAATTGCGAGGATATTCACCATGGATTTGGACGCCAGCCCCAGCGCAACTCCAGAACCAGATGCGACATCGCGTCGTCGCTCTGGACGCGTCGTAAAGGTCCCTGCCAAGTTCGCGCCCGAGCCTGCGGCCACCGCTGCGCCGAAGCGCAAGAGGGACGAGGACGACGGCCAGGAAGCAGAGGACGACGAGATTGACCCTGAGGAGGACATTCATAGCGATGACGACAACGACGATGCCGAAAGCGATGGAGACCATCCTGCCCCGAGGTCGCGCAAGGCCGGCGCCCGTGTGAAGAAGCCCTCGAGCAAGAAGCCCAAGATGAACGGCGCGCAGCCGGCCGGGCCGAACCAGGTTTGTCGGATTCCCAGCCGTCCCAAAAGGCTGTGCGGATTGAAGCAGGAGAGAAGGGGTCTGGTCTTTTTGGTACGTGGATCCTGTTGCCCGTAGGCAAAGGCGATCGATGCTCGACTTTATCTTGGGGTTATCCAACATTGACTGACTTTTATTTTATTTTTCTATAACATTTACTGCAGCGGACATCTTCGGATCCGGGGATTCTTCAGACAGTGTCGCCCAACTATGGCTGGAAAAATACAAAGCAGACGACGCTTCTGCATTGGCCGATCTCATCAACTCTATCCTCCATTGTGCCGGCTGCGATTTGGAGGTCACGGTTGATGACATTCGCGACCCAGAAAACATTCCCAATCGACTGGTTGACTTGCAAAATGTTTACCAAGAGGTTCGGCATTGCTTCATACCCTTTTCACGCATTTCCTCTTTGTGGCTGAATTTGTAGCGGCCACTGCTAACGAGGCAAAACAGCAACAAATCACAGACTACCCATTAATATCGAAAGCCAAAAGCACCAGGTCGTTCCGAGACATGCTTGTCGGCTTTATCACTCACTGGTCGAGTTGCTTCACGAGACGGATACGCTATACAAAGATGCTGATTTGATGGACAACTTGCATGCATGGTTGGCAAGCATGTCGTCGTCGTCGCTCAGACCGTTCCGACATACGGCAACCACGATTTCACTAGCTGTTCAAACTGGTCTCGTTCGTGTCGCAAGCGTTCTTGATCGAAGAATAGCCAACATTGAGCAGCAGCTGCAAGCCGCCAAGAGGAGCAAGAACAAGGCAAAGGCCTCCGAGGTGCAGCGCGGTTTGACCGAGGCGAATGGCTATCGCAAGACGTGTAGCGAGGGCATCCAGTCGTTCTTCGACACCGTCTTTGTCCACCGCTACCGCGATGTAGACCCCAAGATTCGCGCAGAGTGCGTTGACGCACTGGGCACATGGATCTTGAGCCTGCCTACCGTGTTCATGGAGCCGGGCTATCTTCGATATCTAGGATGGATGCTGTCCGATACAAATGCGCAAACCCGGCAAGAGGTGTTGAAGCAACTGCTCAAGGTGTTCCGACGTGATGCGCAACAGCTTGGTCACTTCATCGATAGATTCCGCCCGCGTCTGATTGAAATGGCAACGCTCGACTCGGAAGTATCAGTACGGGTGACGGCAATTTCTGTCATTGACTCTCTCAGATCTGCCGCCATGCTCGATCCGAATGAGATTGATGCCATTGGGAAGTTGATCTTCGACACCGAGCTACGAATTCGCAAAGCCGTCGTCAGCTTTTTCGTTGCATGCGTGGAAGACGTTCTCGAGGGCAAGAAAGAGGAGATTGGTGGCCAAGAAGTTTTGGACGAGCTGGACGAGGTTGAAGAAGATGACTACGAGAACCCTCGAAAGGAGTGGGTCAACATCAAATGTCTCGCCGAGACTTTGGCTAGCTACGATGCCCAGATCGAGGAAGCCCAACCAAACGAGGCTGCTACGGGCATAGATGCTGCTGTAGAGCTGTTGGAAGCTGCCAACCCAGAGACCAGAATCTCTCTCGCAGCCCAAGCGCTTTACGAAAAAGTGCCCGAAGTCAATACCTGGGAGATGATCGCCGGCTACCTGCTATATGACCACACAACGAGCTCCAAGTCCAAGTCAAGATCGAAATCCAAGGCAAGCTCGCCTGAAGAGGCGTTCAAGAAGGCTGTTGCGCCGACTGCCGAGGAGGAATTAATCCTTCTCGATGTGCTTAGCTCTGCTGTCAAGTCAAGTCTCACCTCAACGAGCGATCACGACAAGGGGAAGAGACGACTTGGTCGATCGGAAGCAGCTGAAGCTCAAGAGGAAGTGGCCCTCGAATTGACTACGACGATACCAAAGCTCCTGAACAAGTTTGGCGCCGAGCCAGAGACGGCGGCGATTGTCCTCCGCCTGGACCGATTCCTGAATCTCAACACCTTCCAACAGTTACGCCAAGACTCCAGCAAGTTCGAAAGGCTGTTGGACGAAATCAGCACCCAGTTCAACCGACATGATGATAAGAGAGTCTTGTCTGAGGCAGCGGCAGCCTTGCTACATGCCCGACAGTACGAAGAACTGGAGGAGCTAACTGACAGCAAGTTGTCCTTGTTGTGGGAGAACGCCGTCAATGCCCTCCGCAACTTCGACAAGTCTTGTGAACTGTCTGTCCGCGGCAACTTGGCAGAAGCACCGCTGCGCGAGCTATCCACGGTTCTGATGAAGATAAGCAAGCTTGCGAGCATCTCGGATTGCGTGGAAACCTTGGAAGCCAAAGCCAGCTCGAACGACTCCAGTTCCTCGGTCATCCAACTTCTCAGCCAGATTGTCCACAGAGGCAAATATGCGCCACAAGAGGATGAAATCGATGATCTCGAAGATGAAGTCGTCACGTTCGCCATCAAAGCATCCCAGTTTTATTTCATGTGGAAGACGCGAGCGCTGGCCAAGCTCCTCGCAGCCGGCACGGCCATCTCGGACGCAGACCTGGACGAGTTGTCCTTGCTACGACAGTCGTACCGCCGCCACCTGATCGAGACGCTTTCGTCTCGCGCCGCCATCGACCAGCTCCGCCTGTTTTCCACAGGAAGCCTATGCGATCTTCACCTCACCTTTGCCACTCTCCGCCCTTACATCAAGAACTTCCGACCCGCCTCCGACGCCGCGGCCGGCCGAGGCGAGAAGCTCAAAATCCTCCTCCAAGACATCGAGCCCGGCCTCGTACCCGAGCTCATCTCCATCTTTGACGGCGCCGAGCGGCAATTCGCCAAAAAGGCCAAGAAGGAAAAGACGCTCAACGAGCCAGCCGAGGACGAGGACCCCATGGCCGATGACGAGGAACTCGACGACGATGACGACGACGGCGACGACGGCGACGACGAGGACCTCACTCCAGAGGAACGCTACGCCGCCCAACTCAAAGCCGAGCGCGCCCTTTGCGAACTAACAGCCAAGTACGTCCTCGCCATCACAGCCCACCTCATCGACGACCGCGGCTCCATGGCCGTCAAGCTCCGCCGCCGGATCCTCCGCAACGAGACAAAACTCGGCAACAACTTCAAAGAAGTCGTGGCCTACCTCGACGAAGAGAAACTATCAAGACGGCACAAGAAGCCTGCTCCTGCGCCGAAACCCAAAAACGGAAACAGACAGGCCCTCAGTCTGGACATCGTCACCGCCGAAGACGAAGACGAGTTGGACAATGTCTTTGACGATGCTGAGCCGGAGGAAGGCACGGCAGAGGACCTGCGTCAAAGGGAGTTGATAGAGGATGATCCGATTATCGATGATGCAGAAGAGGATGAGGCGTTGAATAACGAGAGAGATGGCGATGGGGCGTTGAATAACGAGGGAGATGACGATGATGGTCTCGGGGATTAAAGGGGTGTTTGCTCAGGACGAAAAGGTGGCTTATGAGTCGTTGCAAACTGACTGGTTTGTTCGAGGACGGAATGGGATGGAAATGACAAGTTGGGTTATTGCAAGCCTATTGTGTGTTTTTTTTTTTTGTTTATACCACTGCCAACGACCTTGGCGTGTGGATTTTTGGAACCTGTTATTTTGTCACGGTGCCTCGTAAACCAATGCATGAATGATAGAAACTTGGTCAAATCACGTAGTTTTTATTCTTGTATTTTTCGTCCCCTTACATTGATGTCAGGATGGGGTTGGGTGAGGAGGTTAGGCGTGGCCTGGCGTTGTTTGATGACTACTGGTTTGTTCATTCTCGAGATTCTGGCCTTTATTTTTTAAAAAAAAAAATTAAAAAATTTCATGATTTGTATTGATCGTGTGACGTATTTTGGTGCTACGGAGCAACATGGGTGGGTATCTTAGTAGATGGGATTCATTCATTAAGTTTGATGGGCAAATGTGCCATGTTGTTTCAGACTCCGGATATTCTTGTCCCGAATAGACCAAACATTCGCTGCCAGGGTGCCCGTACTCTCCCCTTTATCGCCGTCGTCGATATGCCCTGAATTAAGTTTGACGCCGTACTGGCGAATGCAGCATCAAAGGGGCGGTTGGAGAAGGTCTGCACAGGCGTCTGTTTGGAAGGAGCCTCCTCTTCGTCGTCTGAGTCGGTGGGAGGGCCGGCATTTGTAAAGGTCTGCTTTTCAGAGCCCTGTTTTCGAGCTGTGCTTTGTGTTCTTCCAGGTCTCCCCAGAGGATGAACATCCTTTGTCGTAATCGAGCGAGGTTCTCGTCGTCATTGCGCAAATCTGTTGCGTCGAGGTTGAGCAGCATCTGGGCGGATTGGTTGTCTACCACGGCCCAGAGAGACTTCTTTGACTTCCCATCTTCAGAAGTGTTGGCTTCTTCGAGACGCAGGTAGAAGCGCCATTCCCATTGTTTGATGACCCTGGTTGCCTCGTCTGACTCTGTTGCTGCGTCTGAGTCGGTGTCTTCGTTGTCTGAGAGGGCGGCGTATTCTGATGAACCCCTTTTGGGATGTGCAAAGCCTTCGAGCTGCGATGGCAGAAAGTCAATGACGCGCACGTATGTGCGATAATTGGCGTTGATGAATGGCAGGGTGATGTGCGTCATTTCGCCGTTGATTAATATCTCATGTTGTACAGGCGTTAAAATGTCTGCTACCGGAGTAGCTGACTTGTTCCCGTTTTCACACTTGACTTGGAGGCAGTGTAAGCAAGGGTTGCCAAATGGTTCGGGCTGATTGTTTTCATGACTTACCATGTGTGTTCAAGTCTGACGGTACGTCTGGTACATTATCCTTGGGCTGTGCCTCGCCATTATCCCGTTCTTGCTCCTTGTAAGATTGTCCCTTGTGAGCCCGCTTCCAAGTTTCGACGCGCTTTTGCATTCAATTTAGAGGCCCGCTCGCCATACAGGCTTAGGTCTGCCCTGCGCTTGGCGCCAGCGGTGGCGGCCTCTGTTATCTCTTTGATCTGCGTCTTCTTCGTCTTCTCGTAATGGAGCTTCCTTCTGAGCGCATTCTTTACCTCAGCTCGGGTGGTTTCAGGATCGTGCGCGAACTCTTGTGAGATATTGATCTTGTTGCACTGAGTACCTCGCTCTTCTCGGAGGTATCCCTCCAAGTTGGCCATGCTGTGACCGTACTTGATCTGCAGGTTTCGCAGCGACACCCACGCTCCAACCGTGAGTTTTTCGTCCCGAATTACTGATGCATGCGGCTCGAAGCATGTTACTTGCATGCTGAGCTTGCCGAATGGCCCGCTCCACTCCGACTTTGATACGGATGCTCCGGACCTAGTTGTGTACCCAAAGGGATCAGTCTGCTGTCCTTTGCCCCCATGAGCTGATGCTGATAGAACAAGGGGTTTTCTGTATAGTCGGAAACCCATAGCGTGATTTTGTCGCCTAGGTCGTACGGCTCCCTGACTATTTGTGCAACTGTGTCGACAAATTTGTTGTCTTGTACATCCTTCAATTCCGAGAACTTCTTCTTCACGTTTGTTGAATTCAACTTCAAGGTCTCAAACTCAGAGGCCGTCGGAAGTCTCTCCTTGTTAATTGACCCATACAAGACACTGACAAACTCGCTTTCAGCTCGATTGAGGCGACGAGACGTCTGGCTGCGGGTAGTTGGGCGCATGGCTTTGGAGGCATCTGCAACTGGTTTGGGGATTTGAGCAGCGTCAAATACATAAACATCTGTTGTTTTGTGCGTACATAGGGAGTATGAATGTTGGTAATCTTGAACCTGTTCGGCGATTTAGTTGATAACGTACAAGGTGTTGATCTCATATGCCACTACAACTAACCTTGGCGGCGAAAACAACGACTACATCACCGCCCCTAGCGTCTGGCATTTCCTTTTCGGGCCGGAATATGTTGAGAAGAACAGCGGCGTCGGGATCATTTTGCACTGATTGATCATATATACGCATTTGACATTTCCAGTCTACTGCAGTTAGTGTGTACTTGCAGAGCAACAACTAATTTGCACCACAATAAACAAATGGATGCGTACCTTCACCTTTTGTGGCGATTGGAGCTCTGAAATCAGTCACAATTCCAGCAACATTGACTCTGGATCCCCTTTGGTGTTTACGATCGATTATATCCTGAATAGATGCAAATCCAGGAGGGCTTGCCCTGTCTGGCAGACCGCGAAGTTGCCATCTGGAGAGCATATCGTGATACTTTGTTGGTGAAATTTATTTGGCGGATAACGAGTTCAAGTCATCATGATGACGCCCACATTGTCAATTTCACGACGATTAATCATGAAACACTCGAGTCGATTATTGGTTGGGCGCGTGGTGCAACAGAACTTACTCGCGTCAACCTGGTCTTTGACAATCTGTTTGGGCGCGGTCGCACGTGACTGCCCCAGTCGCAACACCCGTCAAAGTAACGGTGCTAGTGAGAAGGAGCTTCTTCTCACCACCGGTTAGGCTTTCGAGCAGCCTGCCACTAACAACAGCTACCTTTCCATTGACACTATTCGCTGCGACACTGTGTGTAGCAGCTAGTTTAACGGGCTCCCCGGCCAGGTGTGCCAGCAACGTGTGGCAGTCTGCGGCCTCAGGCAGCCATAGTCCCCAGTCCCACCCAGTACCTCAAAATGGAGCAGAATTAGGTGGGCTCCCAGGCTCTCAGGCTCTCTGGCAACGGATCTAGTAAAAAGACCATCATTTCTTTTCGTGGACTTTCTCTCCCCCAATCTCCCCCATCAAACAAACTTCTCTTCGATCTTCTCCAGAGGTTCGTCTCGAGCCGCTTTACTGCCGCCATTTCTCCTGGAGACGCAATTTGAGCCATCGACTGTTTTTGGTCTCCTACGAACCGCTTTCGGGGCATTGTCCTCAACTATCAACAATAACCCCCGCACTACGTGTGTGCCATCATCGCCCACTTCGTCCACCCCCGATACAATGGCGGAGCGATATATTCCAGAGCACCGTCGAACGCAGTTCAAGGCTAAGAATACCTTCAAGCCTGAGGAACTGCGCCGTCGTCGCGAGGAACAGCAGGTTGAAATTCGCAAAGCAAAGAGAGAAGAGAACCTTGCTAAGCGTCGAGGTATTGGAACCGGTGAGAACAGACCTGGTGCCGCTCTCGGTGCCGCCCCCGACAGCGACGATGAGTCCGCTCCTACAGAATCTCAGGTATGGCTCCCACCTTCTTGTCTTGTTTTTTTTTGGTTCTTCGCTTTGAAAAATTCTATGCATTGAATATCTCCTGTTTTTAGAACCAATTAACGTGTCTGGCAAAACACTGTCTCGCCTCTGATGTGGGGTCTAACATGTGTTTTGTCTGAACCCCACACCAACAGTTGGTCTTGTAAACAAGAGCAAGAAATACGCCAATAACACTTGATTTTGAAATTATTACCTCAATTTAATTGATTTCAACTGCTTTTTGCGAACTGGAACTAACGCACCTTTAACAGTTGAACGAAGATCTTCCTCAGATGGTTCAGGGGTCTTCTCAGACCAAGTCGACTTGCAGATTCAGGCCACCACAAAATTCCGCAAGCTGCTATCTAAGGAGCGAAACCCTCCGATCGAAGAGGTCATCAAAACTGGTGTCGTTAGTCGCTTCGTCGAGTTCTTGCGATCTCGTCATACTCTTGTACAGTTTGAGGCTGCTTGGGCTTTAACCAACATTGCATCTGGCTCCGCCACTCAGACTCAGGTGGTGATTGAGGCAGGTGCCGTGCCCATTTTCGTTGAGCTTCTGGCTAGCCCTGAACCCGACGTCAGAGAGCAGGCTGTCTGGGCCTTGGGCAATATCGCTGGTGACAGCCCCCAATGTCGTGATTATGTCCTCAGCTGTGGTGCTCTCAAGCCCTTGCTCAACTTGCTGGGCGACAGCCGTAAGCTCAGCATGCTGCGCAATGCCACCTGGACGTTGAGTAATTTCTGCCGTGGCAAGATGCCTCAACCTGATTGGAACACTGTAAGTTACTGCTTGAGTAGCTTCTTCCTTTTCTTTCTTTGTGTGTGATGCTGATGTAATTTTCAGATTGCCCCTGCTCTTCCCGTCCTGTCAAAACTAGTCTATTCTTTGGACGACGAGGTCCTCATCGATGCTTGCTGGGCCATATCTTATTTGTCCGATGGTTCCAACGACAAGATTCAAGCCGTGATCGAGGCCGGTATCCCTCGCCGATTAGTCGAGCTTCTGATGCACGCCTCTACCTCTGTTCAGACACCTGCTCTCCGATCAGTCGGCAATATCGTAACAGGTGACGATATTCAAACTCAAGTAATCATCAACTGTGGCGCTCTGCCCTGTCTGCTATCGCTTTTAAGCTCGACCAAGGACGGTATCCGCAAGGAAGCCTGCTGGACAATTTCCAACATTACCGCGGGCAACACGTCCCAGATTCAGGCCGTAGTTGATGCAAACATTATTCCACCCTTAATTCACCTTCTGCAAAACGGCGACCTCAAGACCCGTAAGGAGGCTTGCTGGGCTATTAGCAATGCAACGTCGGGTGCTCTGCAGAAACCTGAGCAAATCCGCTATCTTGTTTCTCAAGGCTGCATCAAACCCCTTTGCGATCTCTTGATTTGCCCCGACAACAAGATCATCCAGGTCGCCCTGGACGGTCTTGAGAACATTCTCAAGATTGGAGATCTTGACAAGCAAGCTGCTGGCGAAGGAGGAGAGGCCATCAACCGTTTTGCCCTCTTCATCGAAGAGTGCGGTGGTATGGAGAAGATTCACGACTGCCAGAACAACGCCAACGAAGATATTTACATGAAGGCCTACAACATTATAGAGAAGTACTTCTCCGACGATGAGGAGAACGCAGACGAGGGTATGGCTCAGCCTGCTGGTCCTAATGGCACATTTGGTTTCGGCACCAATGGCGCCGCCGGTCAGTCTGGCGGCTTCAACTTTGCCAATGGGGGTGACTCCATGGACATGTAAAGTGAGCCGATGACAATTTGATACATTTTGAAGTCGACCATGCACATCATCTCAAGACTCACAACGCAATACCCCTATTCACATCCATATTTGCCCCCCTTCCCCTCAATTTTTTCCCCGATAACGTCACATCACCACGACTTCTTTTTAATTTGGCATGAGAATCTGCGAACGCGGAAAGCGAGGTGAATTACTGGGAAGATTTTATACGGGCCCTTTGGTAGCTTGAAAGTTCCAGCCCGTGACAGATGAATGAATGATGGATGCTCGATACGATCGTTCGATGCGGATCTTGCCTATGAAGTGGCTCACGTTGAAGCAGATTGTGCGGGCTCATAATGATGTCGGACGTCTGACTCGGGAAAGGTCCCATCTTGGAGCGTCATGGTTACGTCTCGGGATTAAGAGCATGTCCATGCAGCAGCGAACATGCATGCATTGGTGCGCAGTGCTGAAGCTAGTGCTTTTGCGTCTGCGTCTCTCGTGAGAGGCTCATCATGCCAGTGTAGATGTAATAACCAAGTGGTTATACATGACATGGCAGAAACACGAGCGTAGCAAAATTCAAAAGTAAAAAGATATCTACGTGTTGTAAAAACCTCTATCTTGGTGAAACGTACAACATGGATAATGGATAGTGTACAGCGTGATGGTGTTTGTCGTTGGCTTGCATCAACTTCGACGAGAAATGCATCGCATCCGGGACAGACGCACAACATCGAACCGGATTTAAGCCGGCACAGTAAGACTACTGTACGGAGTTTGTATGTGCTTATGGAGATCTCGTGAATCTGCACAGTGCGACAATGCCGTCATACTTTGGCTTCACAAATTCATGCGCCTTCAATCCACCCCTTGGGCATAAGAACCTGACCGCGCCAAACAGGAAACCTGGACGACAGTTCTGTTATGGTGAAGAAAGGGAAAGCAAAGGCCGACCAGCCTACACAGGCGTCGACTGTAGCTGGTAAAGATGCCATCAAAGACGCTGCGAAAGGCAAAAAGGGTCCAAAATGAGCCAGCGACGCCGGCTGTGCCAGCAGCCGCACCGCCAAAACCCACGGTCAAACAAATCATCGGAGGCTCATCTTGGACAGGAAAACTCCCAGTGAATCTACTGAGCGAATATTGCCAAAAACAGAAGTGGGAGAGACCAGAATATGATACCAGAAAAACTCCAGAGGGCTTTTCTGTGTGGGTAACATTGAGCGCCAAGGACCCCAAGACGCAACAGTTCATGAAGCTGGATCCGTTCAAAATCCCAGCGACTCACAAGCACTTACTTCTACGAGATACCGCCTTGGAAGCCAAACATGCCGCTGCAACGTATGCCCTTTTCCGAGTGTGCAGCATGCAAAACAAGCACACAGTTCTCCCGCCAGATCACAAGTCTCTCTGGAAAGATTTCCAAGCCTTGAAAAAGGAAGACCTGAAGGAGGGAAAGGTATGGATGTACGAGGCTGACCCTTTCAAAGCCTTGCAAGAGAGGCAAGACGCGAAAGCCGCTGCGGAGAAGAAACGCAAAGAGATTGAGCAGGCAAAGGCCAAAGCCAAGGAGATGCCAGGAGCGGCTGGGCTGGTGCTGATGAGCAACTCAAACGGCGACAAAAGGTCAGCATTTGATCCGATGAAAGGGTGGGCAACAGCACCCAAGGTCGAAATGGGTCGACAGACACGGGTGCAGTTGGAGGGCCTCTTGCGAAGCGGAATATCATGGAACCCTCATGGCGTACGGATGCAAAACAGTCAAAAAGACTCCATTGTTGCGGATCTGGTCAGACTGGGATTCAGGAAGAGTCATGTTGTCGAGGCAGTGAATCACTGCAAAGATCGCGAGGAAACGCTTGAGTGGCTACTGATTCACGTCCCAGAAGATGATCTTCCGCGATGGGCAATGCCAGAGAGTTACTCTGCTGGAGTCTCGTTTGGATCCACAAACCTGAAGAGGGAAGGAATCATCAAGTCACTTTCCGAGACCGGATATTCTGTCGAGTTATGTACGCGTATACTTGATGACAATGATGGCGACGAGTAAGGCCGCGAAGGCTTTACAGGGCCTTTTGAATGCTTCTAGTGTGACAAAGAATGACCATACCAGCGATACCGACAACTTTCTTGATATGGGTTCGCCAGAAGAGCAGTGGAATGATGAGGTCTCCAGCCTGGAAGCCATGTATGGCGAGGGTTTCCGTCGAGACTCTACCGATTCGATATCGATCAGACTGGAAGCCGTTAAGAATGCCCAAAACGGACAGAAGGGTGAAGTTGATACATACCTGCAAGTCAGAAAACCCTCTAGTTATCCGAAGCATTTGATCATCGCGATCATCGCCAAGCTTCCGTCTTACATCAAGTTGAGTGTAGTGAGACAAGCGCTGGCTTACATGGAGGAATCGCTGCGCGATGAGCCGATGAAAATTTACCTTGTCATGGACTGGATCCAACAGAATATCAACGGCATCATTGAGAACCCTGGCAATCTGGTGGATATCTCCGCAGTTTCTTCTGCCGCATCTGAAAGCCGACCTCGGGAACAGCGCAGGGGAGGCAGGAGACCGAGACAGCCTCGACCGATTCAATGGAGGCCAGACCCCATCAATAGGGAGAAATGGTTACAGAGTCAGGAGTCGCCATCGTGGCAGAACATGCTGGCAAAACGTGAAAAACTACCGGCTTGGCAAATGCGCGAGCAAATTGTCAATACAGTTCGCGAGAATCACGTCACTATTATCAGCGGCGAAACTGGTTCGGGAAAATCTACGCAGTCGGTCCAGTTCATTCTGGATGATTTGTACTCCAAGGGATTGGGGGTTGTGCCAATATGATTGTCACCCAACCTCGTCGAATTTCCGCGCTCGGTTTAGCAGATCGCGTGGCAGAAGAACGATGCTCCAGGGTCGGAGAAGAAGTGGGATATACAATTCGTGGAGAATCTCGACAGTCCAAAGACACCAGAATCACCTTTGTCACGACGGGTGTGCTGCTGAGGCGCCTGCAAACCTCTGGTGGGCGAGTCGACGATGTCATTGCCTCTCTGGCAGATGTCAGCCACGTCATTATTGATGAAGTTCACGAGCGCAGTCTTGACACCGACTTCTTACTCAACTTGATTCGAGAGGTCATGCGAATGGAGAAAGATATGCTCAAGCTGATTTTGATGTCTGCGACGCTCGACGCCGCCACTTTCAGGGGCTACTTTGCTTCTGAAGGATTGAGCGTTGGAAGCGTGGAAATTGAGGGAAGAACGTTCCCTGTCGACGAGTACTACCTCGACGATGTCATTCGGATGACAGGCTTCAGCGTCGAGACGCCAGATACGGGATTCATCACGGACGATTCCATGGGCAAAATTATTCAAAAGCTGGGCCATCGGATCAACTACAATCTCATTGCCGAGGCAGTCAAGGCAATTGACTACGAGCTGTCGTACGAAAAAAAGACGGGCGGTATACTCATATTCCTGCCTGGCGTAGGCGAAATCAATCACGCTTGCAATTATTTGCGATCCATGAGCTCGTTGCATGTGCTTCCCCTGCATGCTTCTCTGGAGACACGGGAACAGAAGAGAGTGTTTTCAAGCCCCCTCATGGGAAGCGCAAGGTGGTGGTAGCCACAAACGTTGCAGAAACGTCCATTACCATCGACGACATCGTGGTTGTTATCGATAGCGGCAAAGTCAAAGAAACTAGTTTTGACGCATCAAACAACATGAGAAAGTTGGAAGAGACGTGGGCATCTCGGGCGGCTTGCAAGCAACGCCGCGGACGAGCTGGACGTGTTCAAGAGGGCAAGTGCTTCAAGCTATATACGGAGAGGCTGGAACAGCAAATGGCTGAGCGTCCCGAGCCGGAAATCAGAAGAGTGCCACTCGAACAACTGTGCCTCTCTGTTCGTGCCATGGGTATGCGCGATGTTGCTAATTTCCTGGGACGATCACCTACGCCGCCCGAAGCCAAGGCCATTGAAGGAGCTATAAAGTTGCTGAGACGAATGGGGGCTCTGGATGGAGACGAGCTCACTGCCATGGGTCAGCAGCTTGCCATGCTGCCTGCAGACCTTCGTTGTGGAAAGCTCATGGTCTTTGGCGCCATCTTCGGCTGTTTGGATGACTGCGTAACGATTGCGGCCATTCTGAGCACCAGAAGCCCCTTTATCTCGCCGCAAGAAAAGCGAGAAGAGTCCCGCCAGGCCCGATTGCGATTCTTCAGTGGCAATGGAGACCTCATGACAGATCTCGAAGCGTTCCGAGAATGGGACGGTATGATGAAAGAACGCCTACCTCAGAGGCAAATTCGATCGTTTTGCGACGAGAACTTTTTATCGTACCAGACGTTGACGGATATTTCAAACACTCGATCACAATACTACGAAGCTCTGATCGAAATCGGGATTGCGTCACGGCCGAGAGCCTCGGAGGCCGCGGCCACGTCGTCGCGGAATGTACAGCTGATTCGTGCGCTTATCGCTTCTGCCTTTACGCCGCAAATAGCGAGAATCCAGTACCCTGACAAGAAGTATGCCAGCTCAATGTCTGGCGCCATGGAGCTCGACCCAGAAGCCAAGTCTATCAAGTATTTCAACCAAGAGAATGGGCGAGTCTTTGTCCATCCGAGCAGCACCGTCTTTGATAGTCAAGGATTCTCCGGTAATGCGCCGTACATGTCGTATTTCAGCATAATTTCGACGAGCAAGATCTTCATTCGAGATCTGACGCGTAAGTTTTATAACCCCGTGACTGCAAACACACAAGCACATCGTGTCTTGGTGATTTTGGTTTCGAGCTGACGCATGTGTAGCTTTCAACGTGTTCACACTCCTGTTATTTTCCGGACCCATCGAATTGGATACACTGGGCCGCGGATTGCTGGTAGATGGATGGCTGAGACTACGAGGGTGGGCTCGCATTGGAGTCTTGGTGGCCAGGCTCAGGGGCATGGTGGATGACCTGATTGCGCAAAAGGTGGAAACCCCGGATTGGATTTGGGAAACGAGGCTGTCATCAAGCTGGTAATCAAACTGATAGAATTGAACGGGCTAGATATGTGATGTACGGATGCGTGCCGGTCGTGGATGGAAAGATGCAGTCAGCATGGGCATGTCTCCCACGCATTGTCGAATAAAGTAAATGAACGATTTGGGCTGCAATCTTGTCATGGGTGAGGTGAGTCATCCAAAAGTGAGGCGCGGGGCCAACCAAGACTTGAACTCGCTTCACACACACATCTAAGCTACGTACATACATACATATCAACTCGTCGTCTCTCAAACAATACAAGCAAGCGCCATGGAGTCCGACCCCGACGAAGCCATGACCGCGGATGAACTCCAAGGCGCTGCGCCAAAGTCAAACCCCGAATGCCTGTAAGCACACACACACGATTCCAAAGCCTCACCCATGTCGCATCTCGCATCTCGCATCTCGCATCTCGCACCACACAGTCACTAACTAACGCCTCCAAGTCACAGCCCTCATGGCTCCAAAGCCCAAGCCCCATCCCCATCCCCATCCCTCCAGAGACCGCCTCGGCCTAGGCGCCTACCTAGCCGACCCATCGTCCTTCCCCCTCCACCATAATCTACCACAACCAAGACTTCGTCGCCATCCACGACAAGTATCCCAAATCCACCATCCACGCGCTCCTCCTCCCCGCTCCAGCAAACACAACCTCCTCCACCCGTACGAAGCCTTCCAGGACACCGAGTTTCTGCGAAAAGTGCAGTCGGAGGTTCCGAAACTGAAAGCCCTCGTGGCGAGGGAACTACAGCGCCGACTAGGACGGCATAGCCGGTCCGAGAAGGACAGACAAGCCGTGTTGGATGGGGAGATGGACTGGGGCGAGGACAGGAGTTGCCGGGGGCAGGGATTGGGAGGCAGAAGTGATTAGTGGTGTGCATGTGGTGCCGAGCATGAGCCATTTGCATGTTCATGTCTTGTCTAGGGATATGCACTCGGAGAGTCTGAGGCACAGGAAGCATTATAATTCGTTCAACACGGGGTTTCTGGTGGATGTGATGGATTTTCCGCTCGGGGAGGGCGACGAGAGATTGGATCCCAAGAGGGAGGGGTTCTTGAGGAGGGATTTGAAGTGTTGGCGGTGTGGGAGGGGTTTGGGAATGGATTCAAGAGGTTGAAGGAGCATTTGGAGGACGAGTTTGTGAGCTGGAGGAGGGAGTGATGGTCAGATGGTCAGATGGTTGTGTTGAGCAGGGGGACATGTACGAGAAATGTGGAATGTGCAAAATAGACTGACTACGCAGTTGTTATCAAGACAGACAGACAATGGCGAAATTTTGTTTAAAAAAAAAAAAGATTTAGAGAGAAAAAGCTTTCGGATTGTTGTACACAAGCAAAGATCTTCACCCAACTCCATACTATATAAAGCTTTCATTCCCGACGTGGCGACCAAGTGTTGTTACCAGGTCCGTTCCACCCCTTCCGAGTCGTGTACTTTTTCGTTTCACATGCACCATTGAACGTGTCTTCAATAGAGGTAGAAGTGAAGATGAGGAGTAGCAATTCCTGTGCTCGCATCAGGCAAAATACCCCGTGAATTTAGACAGCCATGGCGACTGGGTCGTATCTCCTGCCGTTAACGCCGAGGGGGACTCCTATTTTGTTTTCGACGCTGAGCAAGACGGGGACTCGAGTCACCATTTTGAGCATGGCTACTCACTGTTGCTATTGTCGTCCTCATCTACGCCCTCGGCATCCTCGGCGTCAATGTCAATGTCAATGTCCTCGTCTTCAGCATCATCTTCCGCCTGAACGACTTCCTGAACCTTGGCATCAGGCTCAGCGGCAGCGCTGAGTCTCGGCCGACCTCTTCCCTCTTTGGCCCATCTTTGGCAGCGGCTGCCGTCGCGGCGGCACGACCACCCGCCGGGGCTGCCTTGGGAGGTCTGCCCCGTCCTCTTCCCGTGCCAGCGGAGGGCTTGACTGGTGTTTTCTTTTCCGCAACGTTCTTGGTGGTGCCCTTGGGGCGACCGCGAGGCCGTCCGCTGGGAACTTTGACTTTAGGGTTGGCCGAGGGGGTCTGCCGCGCGGTCGACCAGTTGGTTCGTATGGCTTTGTGACGCGGCCATCCTTGCTGCCCTTGGGACGTCCTCGTCCGCGAGGCTCTGCTGCCGGTTCCGCACCGGTAGCGGCATTGAGAGATTCTCTGGATTTTGCCATTTTTGGAAAATCGGGATTGTGTGTGATTTTTTTTTTTTTTTTTTAAAAAAGGGCAGATTTGTATTGTAATTGGACTTGTCTTGTTGAGGAACGTTGTTGGGGTGCGAGACCTCAGGTGATAGATAACTCGCGGTGTTTCTACCCAACAAGTGCAATCAAAGTGGAAGGAGAAAAACCCGGCTCATCAATCGCTTGGCACGAAGGGGGCTGTTTGGCCAGGCGCGTGAGGGGCTGGGGGCTGGGAGCCAGTCGTATTTGGGAGAAAAATTTGATTGGGAAAAAAAGGAAGAAAAAAAAAAAAAAGCAAACGAAATCCAGAGGGAGAGTGCAATGAACTAGTAGGATCAGAAGGGATGCGACGCGCAAAATAGGCCAGAAGAGTGATTGGCTCTGCGGATGCGACGCGTCGAGAATTGGTAGACAGCACAACAAGTGACAAGGTCTGGGATAGATTGACGATGAAATACATAAGACGGAAGGGGACGTGTGAGACGGAGACGGGACCTCTGGTTAGTCTGGTTAGTCTGGTTAGTCTGGTTAGTGGGGGTGGACTTGCACAGCACATGTACATATGTACACACAATGTATGTATGTATGTATGTACGTATGCACAAAAAGCTTGCACAAGTCTGCGCCGAATAGTGATTGGGTTGGAACTTGGGCGGCCCCACCTGCCACAACGCACAAACCCTGACGCCCACCGACAGCTGGCACCAGCTGTTGAGTGTTGGTTGACCCTGGCAACAGAATGACGCCAGTAAACAATTCCCGGCCGCCCAAAGAGGACATCGCGCCCCATCAGTGTTTGGTCTCGCTCGGAAGATTACGTTCGCACTTGGCGTCCACGGCTCGAAATATGTAGTGTATTTTTCGCCAGCGACTCCAAGACGACACTTTACAGATTCAATTGACACTGCGCACAATGGCTCTCGATGCGCGACTGATGCCACCTGCTGCAACACCTGAAGGTCGTCAGGTTCGTTCTTCCGCCTCAACACCCTCTCTGCGGTCCCGAGATGGGAGCGTGCCTCTACTTGCCAGGATGGACGGAGGAGGAAATGTCAAGGTTGTGGTACGAGTTCGGGCTTTCTTGCCAAGAGGTATGTCGTCCTCCTTTCCTTTCCTTCTCTTGCGAAGAAGGAGACGTTGTGTTTTGTTGTGCTTTGTTGTGCTTTGTTGTGTAGTGGCTAACCGGAGGAAACATTAGAAATCGACAAAAAGACGCGGTGCCTAGTCCAGATGGACCCCATGACGCAACTCACCACATTGCGAGCACCTGATCAGGATGCAGTTGATAGCCCGATACCAAAGTCTCGCAAAGTAATCGAGGACAAAAGTTTACATTCGACAACTCCTTCTGGAGTCACGACACCAAGGACGCGCACTATGCACACCAGGAAGACGTGTACAATAGCTTGGGAGAGGAGTTTCTCGACCACAACTTCGAGGGATATCACACGTGCATCTTTGCGTATGGCCAAACCGGCTCTGGAAAGAGTTATACCATGATGGGGACACCCGAGCAACCTGGTCTCATCCCCGAACCTGTCAAGATCTATTCGAGCGCATCGATGCGGCTCACAGTGAGGACTCAAACATTGCTTACAATGTCAGAGTGTCCTACTTTGAGGTCTACAATGAGCATGTGCGCGACTTGCTCGTGCCAGTGGCACCCAACGCTCCCCAAACTACCTCAAGATTCGCGAGTCCCCAACCGAGGGTCCATACGTCAAAGACTTGACAGAAGTCCCAGTTCGAAATATCGACGAGATTCTGAGGTGGATGAAGAACGGAGACGGATCACGAACCACCGCTAGCACCAAGATGAACGACACGAGTAGTCGAAGTCACGCTGTTTTCACAATCATGCTGAAGCAGATACACCACGATATGGAGACGGATGAGACCACTGAGCGCAGCTCTCGTATCAGATTGGTCGATCTGGCAGGCAGCGAGAGAGCCAAGTCCACCGAGGCTACCGGAGCTCGACTTCGCGAGGGTAGCAACATCAACAAGTCGCTCACCACCCTTGGCCGCGTCATCGCAGCACTAGCGGACCCCAAAGCCTTGCGGTCCGGGAAGCGAAAGGACATTGTGCCGTACAGAGACTCCATACTCACTTGGCTTCTCAAAGACTCACTCGGCGGCAACAGCAAGACAGCCATGATCGCGTGTATTGCCCCCTCAGACTATGACGAAACTCTGTCGACGCTGCGATACGCCGACCAAGCCAAGCGTATCCGAACACGCGCTGTTGTCAATCAGGATCAAATTTCGACAGCAGAGAGGGATGCCCAAATTGCTGCCATGGCCGAAGAGATTCGAAAATTGCAATTGTCTGTTTCAGATTCCCGACAACAGGAGAAGAACGCCAAAGAGGCCGAGGAGAGATTGGAAGAGTACCAAAATCGGGTGGCGACCATGCAACGCATGATGGAAGAACGAAGCATGGTGGCTGAAAGCAAGATCAAGAAGCTGCAGACGGAGAATGAGGCCCTGAAGCTGCACCTCAAGCTGGCAATAGAAAGTCTCAAGAACCCCATCCCGGCCGTCACCGTCAAGGCTCAGCCCGCCGGAGAGGCCGAAAAGGAGAACATGGACGATGATGATGCATCCGGCGAAGAAGATGGGGACTACTACTATGAGGATGAGTACGACTCGGACAGCACAGCAGGCGGTGACGAGTTGCAGGAGGAGATGCATCGGTACTTGCAAGACATGGGCAACCTTCGCAAGCTCATCGGTGGAGATCTAAGCCGGTTCAAGAATGAGGAAAGTGTGCGCATGCCTCTCGGAACGAGGGAAAACGTGTGACGAAAGGAAACAAGCAAGCATGCGAGCAGACAAATGCGGCAGGTATGATGAGCGGCATTCAAGATTGGAAAACAAGCGCTGGTGTTATGGGAGTGTCTTGTGGGACCGACTCACATGTTTTTATAATTTTATTGCATCATTTTACGTACATGGGGACTATGGATAGAATCTTGCCATCCAGGGATATCACTCGTCTTCTTCTATCCTATTGCGCCATATCTGATATCGTACACCCCGTGTTCGCCTACTATGCGTTGCATAACACGGCGTATCAATACATGACAGTCCGACTTTATCACACATATCAAGCCGCCGTTGGCCATAGCCGACAACTATCCGCGTACAGTCATGACGAGAAGAACATTCATTCTTGCTCTCTGCCGCTCCCTCTTCACCCGCAACACCTTGCATCTCACTTGACTCCTGTGTCCTACTACTCATATCCACGTCCTCGTTGTCCTCCCTCGTTTCCAATACGGGACTCGCCTCCTTGACGTCAAAAACTCCGTCTTGCTCGAGTCTCCCGAGTAGTGACTCGACGAAGTCTCCCCATCAACCACGTCCGTGCTCGGCGATGGCGGCAGCGGTGGCAGCGGCGGCGGCGAATCATCCATGGTGGAATCCTCATCTGTCACATCCGGCATCATGCTCTCGAAAACAGAGCTTTCCATTCCCTCTTCGGGATCTACCAGCGCAAGGTGGACCATAATCTCGGGAACATGATAGAGCAAAAGCGACCTGCTCAGATGCCCGACGCGCAATGGCTCCCGAATGCCCGCGTAGTCGTCGTCCGCGTCGTCGTTCATCCTATCCGCCAGCTGGGCTTCCAGCATGTCTACCGCGTCGAATATCTCGATGTCCTCCAGCAGCGTTGGCTCAGAGTACTCTGGGAACTGCATCAGGACATCCCCCTCATCTTGGTCGTCAATGGAGTTCTCATTTTGATCCATGTCCATGTCCACATTCCTGTCCGCGCCCTGAGGCTCTTTGGGGTCCAGGCGCTGCCAGGAGGGAATGTTGAGATCAAATATGCTGGGGTACACGCGGAGGAGCTTATCGGGGCGGCGGGCGATCAAGACGCCGGGGTGGAAGTACTCTCTGCACCAGAGGTTGGCGCGGTTCTTGACGTGCAGGAGCTCGTCGTAGGTGTTGCCGGCGTTGAGGTAGTCGAGGACGAGCTCGAAGCCGGCGGAGAACTGTTCTTGTTCGTAGGTTGGTATTAAGGGGATGACATGTTTTTTTCTTTTTTTTCGGCGGTCCGAGTTGGTTGGTATGGTGTGAAGATTCCTCACAGTTTGAGCAGGTTATGACGGGTAAGAGGAGTTTTCAGGTTGAGTAGGCTAGATGGTATATCAAGGATATCCGAGAAATCGTCAAGATCTGAAACTGGTTTGCTCGGAGCTGAGGTCTGCGAGAGTGAAAGTTGGTTGCTGAATGACGTAAGTGGTGGGAAGTCATATTTATGAGAAGGCAGTATGAGTTCCTGGGGTAAAATAAAAATTTTAAATGCACGAGCATGCTTGGATATGCTTTGTGTGTTGCTGAGATGGAGGTTTATTTTTCTTGAGAGCCCCGTAGCGGCATGTGGTGTTGAACCTTATTGAGGTAAGGCCTTTTGGTTAGTGGTTATTATGTTAAATTTTATGCGTCTTGTGCATGGTGACTTACTTAATTGCAGGTAGGTTTGGCTTTTTCGTTAAAAAAATTCTATCTTGGAGGCGGATGTGGTGGTTGAAAAGGGTGTGTGTGTATTGAGACGTGTGGGCGGCAAAATGTTTTTTTTTTTGTGAAGCCAGAAAGATGATTGTGAAGTAGAGAGATGGAATGGATGGCATTTAATGCTCCCTTTTGAAATACAAGCCTTGATTGGTGTCATTACGTCAAGCTGAGACGGAAAACGGAAACACTTGTCCATCTCTCCATCCATTTTTGCTTGGAATCTTATCCAATCTGCGCGTTGGTGACTACGAAGGCAGAGAATGTCTCTCATGACGACCACAACAGACTTTTGCGCGCTACATGACATGTCATGACTTTTCTCCAGGCCTGAGTTGAACATGCAGTCGAACAAGTTCAGCAAGAAACGTTCGTCGATCAGCCTTGTAGGGTCGCTTACAAGGACTACGGGCACGGGGACTTTTATTTTCAGAATACAGCAAAGTCTATAATTCAATATCAAGTGCTGAATACGTTGATTGAGCTGAAACCAAACGCTACATGGAGAGGTTCACGTCAATCCCATCATGATGGCGAGCAGATCGTTCAGTGCAAGTCAAATGAAGGCGTTTGTCAAGTCCCTGAACGAGGGACCCGGCTGCCCAGTCTGCAGAGCTTTGTCTCGAGCACTTGGAAGACGTCACAATATACTCGAAGACGAGGTACTGGATTGTACTGGACTATGTATATGTACCCGTTCGAAACTTTCACATAGTGGCAGCTTCGAACCGGTCGCGACGGTGGAGCGGAACGTGTGGACCTTGAGTTAGATGAGTGATGGCACTGATGAGCCAGACTCGAGTCGTGGCGAATGGAAGAAGAGAATGCGGCAGAGAATTTAGCCAACGCCTCGACTGGTTTGAGACGTGCTGGCCCTTGAAAATTACTTTCTTGTTGAATTCTTCCAAATCATGTTGAATATGTTGAATCTGGCTGGATGTGGGATTGGGATCGTCGAGCAAAGTTATCTGGCTGAGCAGAGTTCAAGACTGAACGGAGAAATATGCCTTGGCTCATACCCGTCGAATCAAGGATTACTCATTGGCGTTGAAAGTATGGCGGCCCCTCGAGAGCCCAGAATTGAAAGATTCCCAAAACCATTGCTGCGAAGCATGTGTCGCGAGAGAAGCCTTGATCCAAGAGAGATTCTACCGCCGCCGCCGCCAAGTTGTTGCTGCCGGGGAAGAAGCTCAAGGTGTATCTGCTGCGACAAGCAGGAACAGTCAAGTCAGTCCGTGGCAGCTTCCCAAGCACCCAACAAAGCATTGGACGACGTTCGGCCGACAAGGCAGGAGCAGCACAGCGTCCCGTGCTACATGTACTAAATGGATCCATCTCATTGGGCGAGAGCTTACATACGGAGTAGTTGCTTATTTATTAGGCGGGGGCGGCACGGCGGGTGATGTCATTGTTTGGCACTCAAACGTCGACTGGTTCTGAATCACGGACGCCCCACCGCATGAGCGACAAAGAGCCCCTCTGCCCCTCGAACAGGATCCCGACACACGGGTTAGTTATGTACATAGTTGGACGGTTCAACAAAAGTGGTCCAACGTGTAACGTGCCGGCCACCTGGCGTCCATGAAGGTCACCGAGTTATTGCGCTCATCCTCCATCTCATCTATCTTGGACAAGCGTCCCATCGAATCCTATCGCATCGCACCGCATCGCACCGCATCGCATCGCATCGCATCGTCTCCCCTCTACATACAGAGCAGAACATCGCACACTCGATCCATCATGTCGACGCGGCCACAGCTCTTCACCCGCGGCCTGTCTGGCTTGTCGCAGAGCACCTCGGCCAACGATAATACCCTGTCCCCGCCGAACAGCGAGATGACGCGAAGCGCAACTTTCTCAAGACTATGCGCCCTTTGCCTACACAGCATTACTGGAACATCTACTTTGACAGGTACTTTATTTGTTACCACGGACATGACCAAAAAAAAAAGAAATTAATCCTGTTTTCTCCTTCTCCTGCCGCAGTTGAATCGCCACATGAAGAATTGCTAACGCATCCCCTCCCCGCCATGCACTCAGGCAATCCAAGGATCACAAGCCCGACGATGGCGAATACAATGTCCAGCTTGAGCAGCTCGGCTCCCAGATCGAATCCATCCAAGATTTCTGGCGATACAATAACAACACCCCGGTAGACCAGATCAAAATGCGCGAGTCGATATATCTCTTCAAGCAGGGCTTCAAACCTATCTGGGAGGATCGTCGAAACATCAACGGCGGCAGCTGGACATTCCGGGTTCCCAAATCAGCTGGTCCTGATATCTGGACGCGGGTGCAGCTTCTAGCTATCGGTGAGAAGCTACAGAGTGTCTTGGACGAGGGTACGTTCTTGTTTTTTTTTGTTCTTGTTGTCTCCTTGCCTGTACCCCTTACACTTTGTTTCACACATCACAGCGTTGCGCCCTCTACATTCTCAATGTTGCTGCTTTACACTAACACCTTCCCTTCACATCCATGTAGGCGACCAGCTTTGCGGCGTTGGTCTATCGGTCCGTTTCAACTCACACCTTATTACCGTGTGGCACCGAGATTCGTCCAAGAAGAGTTCGGTCGATGCCATGCTTGCTTGTATTTTGGAGGAACTCCCTCCTGAGATTCGTCCCAAGCCCGACAATTACTTCTACAAACGACACTGCGATCACTCGGGCTTCAAGGCACCTCCCGAGTCGAAGGCTGTTCTGGACCCGCAAGACCGCGCTGAACAACCGGCCCCGACTGCGGCAAACGCGCCGTCAGTTACGATCGAGGCTCCGTCAGCCTAGTGAGATATGTTTTGATGACCATGTTTTCAATTATTTCAACGTCGCCATGTTTCACCAGGGTTATTTTTTTTTTTTTCTATTTTATTAATGGAGTATATTCAGAGCTACGGCACAGAAAAGTAACACCCCTTTGCCATTGCATTAGAACCTTTCAAGTCCTCGCTGCCACGAGAAAGCGAGGGTCACGGCATGAACCCACGGCGTTTCACAAACAAATGGGGTGTTACACGTATAGCTATGGTACGGACGCCCTGTTAGACGTGGGCATCTTTTCTTTCTACCATTCTTTTGTCTTCAGGTACACAACTGCACCCGTTGTACGAGATTCAAAAAGCTAAATACTTTCTCCAATACGCCCCTTTGTCAAGAATTTTGCTCTCGTGCCATAAAGCCTTCCTTGTCCGACCCGAACAAAGAAGCATCACATGCAAAGAAACGACATGACAAATTGAATCATGTGCCCAACTCCATAACCTTTCAAGCAATGCTCGCTCTAACGTATGATACAAGTCCCGATGACACGGGAAGCCGGAAAATAGGAAACCAAAAACCAACGACATGTAATGCCCCCTAAGATCACCTCCACACCCCAGCGCTCCTCATCACACCATCAAACTCATCCATCTTGACACCCCTCGCCACGCCGGCACCCCCATTCGCCTCCAGAATCATATCCTTGAGGATCTCGTCGTCCACCTCCTCCTTCAGCACGGCCGCCACGCGCCGCAGATGCGCGAGCGTAATCGGCCCCTCTTGGCTATTCGTGAATAAGCGAAACGCCTCATCCAGCTGCGCCTGGTGCGCGGCCTCGGAGTCATTGTGTTCACGGGCATGGAACTGAAGCGCGCAGATGGCGAAGAAGGGCTCGTAGGTGGCGTAGCCGTCCGAGTCGGGGTCAAGAATGTCTGTGAACTCTCGGAGCTGTGCTTGCGATGAAGGTGGGACGCCCAGGGCTCTGGTCCTCCGACTCCCAGGTTTAGTTCATGTAGTTTTTGAAAAATAAAAATAAAAAGGTCAGGCCAGAGGAAAACCCCGTGCCAAGGCCGAGTTATTGTAGCACGTACATCAGCGCGGATTTAACATCGTCGATGGGCAGAACGCCCATCCTCTCTCCGTCCAGGGGCTCCGCGAACAAGCTCCATGCCTCTTTGATCTCGACCTCCTCTTGGGCCGAGATGTTGTGCTCTTTGCGAGTTTCGACTGGCGCGCTTTGGGGTCGCGCCGCCGGAGGTGGGTTTGCGCTTCGGCGGCTGGGCATGTTAGCACTCTCTCTCTCTCTCTCTCTCTCTCTCTCTCTCTCTCTCTCTCTCTCTCTCTCTCTCTTGCAGCATCTGCGAGATGGCGGGATTTGTGGATTTGTAAGAATGGTTTAAAAAAGAACTGGGAGGAGGGAAACCACGTACCATTTCGCGTGCACTTGTCTGCGTTGTTGCTCGACTGGTGATAGGGTCGGTGGTGTTTGTTGCTGGGTGTTGATGTCACGGCCACAGTGTATAGTGCGCAGTCTGGAGAAATAACACTGTGGTGGATGGAATCCCACTTGTCGCTAGTTACTTTTGTTGTGGGTTTTTCCACAATCTGGGTTCCTTTTTTTTTTTCCTCCCAACAACTCCTTCTTCCCCTTGAACATTTCCAGAACGGACTGACGGACCATGATTCGACCAGACAGACCATGGGACAAGGGCCCATCTTGGCTTTATTTATTAGCATCCTCATGGGACCGGGTTTGTATTGCTACTTTACTTGTCGTGTCGATGGGTCGTCGGTTCTAGTTCGGTGGTTCTTGCCACGGATCGAAGTTGGCTTCAAATTTTGCTAGAGCTTGCCGCCGCCATTTCCTAGAGCGAGCAAGTGTGGACAGTGAAGCAAGATCAACATTTGGGAATCGTGCTACGGCTCTGGTTCCTTCCGAGTGGTGGCTTGCGGGTGCTCTGTTGTGCAGATTGCCTAGCTGTCTTCGGAGACAATCGTCGCGAGATGGTATTTTTTTCTTTTTCCCTATTCTTCTTTAAAATACCGTGACAGTGGTCTCCTACGATGCATTCAATAGATGCTTTCTCTTGGTTCCATTAATGTTACACTGCTGTGACTGGAACTAGCAATTTTATCTTGGAACCTCGTGAAACTGACTATAATTTAGAAGGCGTACTGGCTTTCGCGTCAGGGCCTGCAATAATTATGTACGGAGTGTCGGCCTCACTTGAAGTTGTTCTTCATCTCACGCAGCTTGCTCATCACGTCGACGGGGTCGCTTGCGCCAGCGGCCTTTTGCACAACCGGGTCCTACGACATGGTTAGACGGGGTAAAAAGTCGAGGGGTGAGTATCGTACGGTAACGCGCATGAAAACATTGTGTTCCTATTTCTCATTAGTGTCGAGCTCTTAGAACGGAAGAAGTCTGGGGGTGAAGAAATGAAAAACAAAAAGAAAAGAAGAAAACGCACCTTCTCGTCGGCAATGGTAAATTTGCCCGTCGTGACCTCGTTGCCGTCCGCAAAGCCTGCAGCTTCTTCACCGGGTCGCTTTGCAACACGGAAATGGCAAACTTGACGTTGGACTTGGTGTATTCGTGGCCGGGCTGCTCTCGTTAGCACCAGGCATGCTCCCGAATCCTTGCTCGTTCGTGGAAAAGAGCGGAACCTACATAGACAACCGTGTCGTTTGGCAGCAAGGCAAGCCTCTTGTTCAACGCCTCATGCATTTCCGCGGCGTTTCCTTCGAAAAACTTGCCGCATCCTGACAAAGTACCCCTCAACAATCAGCAACTTGTATTTCGTCCTCACAAAAACCGACTCTGACACGCCCAACGTACCGCTGATGAAGAGCGTGTCGCCCGTAAACACAGCCCTGCCCGAATGGTCCTCCATGAAGAAGCAAATGCTATCCTGGGTATGGCACGGCGTATGAAGACTCTTGATGGCAATATCGCCGAGCTCGAACAATTCTTCGTGCCCGGGTGTCTTGGTGACGCCCTCGCAGTTCTTGCCGCCAATGATGGGCAAGTCTGGTGTTCCGAGCTCTTGCAGCTATCTGTTCGTTAGTAATTGCGCGTCGCCCAACTCCAAGCTCTCTTGTTCTCGACTCACAAGCTTCTTGTTCCCGCCGGCATGATCCCAGTGACTATACGCCCATCAGTACTCATGCTCCATGTGGCGCCTCCCTCTTGTCAACCACACCGGTTCCCTTACTGATGTGTATTCACAATCCCCTTGAGGTTAATGGTGCCTCCAGAAATTGCCTCTTTCAGAATCGGCGCAACCCTATTCTCCACGTCAGCGACTCTTCATACTTCACATGTCCAAGTGACTTTTTTGCAATGCATACTCTGGTGGATTAGCTGGGTCGATGATGAAAGCATCCTTGGATTTGTCATCCACGACGAGGTACGCGTAGTTGTTACTACTCCCGACCCTAGACCAATGCAGTCAGTTCACACCCTAGAACCAAGTACCAGGAAATCCCTCCTTGATGAGTAAACAAGTAGGTTTTTTTTTTTTTTAAAAAAAAGGAGAAAAAACCATACACATGGGGATTGACTGAATATGCATCTTGCGCCTATTGATAAACTACAGCAAGTTAGCAGGATTGCCATCCACAACACAGCTCAAAGGGACTTTGACCGCACAGTTCGAGATGATAATAAATTCCAATGCCTTGTCGTCGAAAGTCTTCGCAACATGACCTTTTGATTTGATGACAGAATGCGAAACGAGAGTCGTTGATTCAAGCGGCAGTGAAGCTCGCCCCCACGTTCATGACGTTGTGGAGCGCACGTGATTGGTGGGCAGGCACTCAACATAACTGCGTATCAAAGCGGGGGCAGTGAAGTGAGTTGTCGTGATATTCTTGCGAATGCCTCACCGTGATGTGCGGAAAGCTCGCTTCAAGCAATGGCCTACTTGCAGATACACATGGTATTTTCCTCGGTAGAACATGCTCGGGCATACTCCTCAGGGGACTGGCAGCGATGCCCGTCCAAGGCGGACTTGCGTACGCAAATTCAACCACGCGTCTTATCACCACGGATCGGATATTCATGGCAAAAGTAGATGAATTATATCTGCATGAACACCTCCTTCGGTAAGTCTTCTCAGCAACGACCGGCGAGCTCACGCCCGTAGTATCTACCCATGTATTCTATAATGAGGGTATCAATGAAACAAGGTACTATGCAACTTCTCCAAGCCCCAATGCAGGCGCTCAGGAGAGCGAAATGGATCCAATGATATGAGAGCTATAATGCTCGAATTCCGGAAAAAGCAGGCAGAGGATTACACAGGCGATGAACCGCCAGCGCTAGACAACCAAGCAGAGCAAACCCAGCCACCACAAGAATGAGGATTTTGGCTTTTCTTGAGCCCCTGCTTTGGGAGCGTTGTGCGCTCTAACCATTGTATCCATTTCGCTCTCCTGAGCGCCTACTAATGGAGTTTCATGCTCCTTTTCGCTCTCTTGAGCGCCTGCATTGGGGGCCGTATGCTTCCCACTTGTTGGTTCTGGTGTCTCCAAAAGTAACTTCCCTCTGGCCGACTCATCACCTATCGCAACGGGTTATCATGAAGCAACTCAAACCATGCCAATAGGCTTCGGCTTCCACGGCCCTTCATACAGTCCCCATCCTGAACTCGACGTAGCCGCCTCATATCCCTCCTCCTCGTCCACAACAACCTCCTCCTCTTGAACCACCTCCTTGTCCTCCCGCGTCATCACCTCCTAGAGAGCTTCAAACACCGCAGATATACCTGGTTCCCAGGCAAACTCCCTGCACGTCCGCAATCACACCCAAAACCTTCTCCTTCCCAAACTGCTCCACCGCCCGCATCGTGTGGCTCTCGTCCCCTCCCCGCAGATACTCCAGCACAACATCCCTACACGGATCACTTTTGGGCGCGGCATATTCATCAACCAGGTGCTTCCAGTAGTAGTTCCAGATCCAGTCGAGTGCTTTTTCGCCGCACTCCGTAACTTCGCCAGGGATGGGAGCTGCTCATGCGTAGCTTGATGGCGCAGTTCTACGAATGTTGCGGGGAGGCCGATGGTCTTGGCGATGGAGTACATGCTCTGTTTACGTTGCCTGTCTTGGTGGCCGTCCAGAAGACCTGTTACGAAACTAGTCGTCACGTTGGAAATATGTTAGCATATGGGCCTTGTTTTGGTAGACAGAGATGTGCACCCAGCCAATTTCAGTGCACCAATGTGACGTTTTCGTGATTATTTTCGAAACAAACGATTGATACTGCATGACATTGGAGCGAGGGGGAACAAAGCAAAGGCCGTTGGGATGTTTTGGCCCCCGCCTTCATCACAACGCATATGTACTATGCATATGCAAGTTGTGCTTTGGATGGAACACGACGAGATAGACGGACATCCCTGACCATTTGGGAGATCACACTCCCTCCTCGGAGAGGTTGTGAGCAGCATGAGGATGTGGCATCTGTAGGGAGACGAAAACAAAGAAAAGGAAGAATCCTCCAAAAAAAAAAAAAAAAAAAACCCCCAAGGTACATACCGACTAAAGGCAGCCGAATAAGCCGCCCTCACGGCATACGCACTGCCAGCCAACAACAAGCCGTCGTCGCTCAACATGGCAGCCGTTAATAAAGCCGTTGACTCCACCATATGTGGACAGTTGCCGCGCTGCATCCACATGGACACACGAGCGACGGCCTGTCTCTGCCGGTGTGTTTTGCCCGTCTCATCCTGACTCGGTTGCGAATGCGAGTGCATGTGTGCGGAACTTGGTTGGGTATCACCACTGCTGACACAGGGAGGAACTCGATTCCGGCGTGTATTCGCTGATTGTTCCTGCTCCCGCGCCTGGCTGTTGCAGGCTACGTTATAAAACTGCTCTCGAACAAGGAGCAGTTCCTGACGGTCCCGCCATGGCGTAAGGATGTACTGGACCATGTTTCTTGCACCGGGCTCTCCGGTCTCCGGGCTCTGGGCTGCTCTGTCTAGTGCAAAAAGACTGGACACAATAATGTACATATGGTTCGGCGCCGGGTCTTGGTGCGTGGTCTTGGTGCGTGCAGTGCAGTGCAGTGCCGCTCAATTGCAACCGTTGCTTGGACACAGCAGGCGTTGGCCCCGCACGTCGTCGCGCAAATTGAACGGTTCCCGAATAAAAACGACGCTCGGCAGAGATGGCGAAAAGAAACGAAACCCGTCGTGAAGATGGGGGTATACGGTGTATGATGGATGATGGCAGGGAGTAGGAAAAAAAAAAAAAAAAAAAAAAAAAAGATGAAAGGTCAAGTGGATTCGTTTCCAAGGCGCGGGGGCGTGTGGTCCAGACACATACGAGATTATTAAGACCAAAGTCAGTGGGGAGGATAGGTTCGCCCACAACATTAAACCAGTTATTCCTACATATGTAATATATGTGTATGTATGTATCTGATCCTCTGCCTTTAGCCGCGCTTGGGAAGGGCGTGCGATGAGAAGAAGGATCATGGATCTCGGCTTGGTCTCGTGGGTTATTGTTGTACATATGGAGCCAACTTGCCAGCCAGCCCATGTCATGACATGCACGCACGTGCCATGCCCTGACCCTGTTTTCTTTTCACCCTTCCAGCCCAAACACGTATGTACGTACAGCAATGCGTCAAATATGCAGCTTATCACGCAGCAGCAGCAAAGCCTACGTGTATGTACATGTAAGAAGGAATGGCATAAGAGTCTCCGCCAAGTTGGTGGGTTGAGATGGAGATCCTGACAAAAGGCCCTGCAGGAATAACGAAGGTTGGTTGTACGTATGTACGGAGTACGGAGTCCATCTAGTATATTTCACACTAAAAGTATCTACTCTACTCCGTAGTAAAAACACATGTAAATATTCTCGCTGCTTGCATGATTTACGTACCCCGCCAGTTTCACATGTCGGAACCAAAGAAAATTGTCGCTTGCGTTGCTATTATCTTGTGGGGTCTCAGGTAATACCAAGTCCGAAGTGGACCCCTTTACCAAATAAGATTGCTTGACGTATGTACGATTTATCCTGGCACATATGTATGTACATGCGGAATAGACTTGAGCAAGTTTTGTACAACCGCAGACGGAAAGAATGATGAAGCAATGCCTCAGTTGTGTCCGAGGAATATTAATACAGGTGAGCTAGCCTTGTGCAGCCGAACCTCCTGTGAATACGTATTAGAAGACAATGCGTGAAGTCTGGGCAGCTTTACTCCAAGCTTCTCTCATTCGCACGTTGGACCTCTCATACGCGGTTTTAGCTTACATATAGACATCAAACGCCGTAGAGTCAGTTTCTGGTGCTGCATTTGATATTTACTTATTCGATCCCGCAGTTCTAGAATCTATGTATCTGTGACTTTATGTTATGTTCATTTTGATCAACAACCCCTATAAACATTTAAACCTGCGCATGTTTCCAGACCTCTGTCCCATCTCACAGGACAGTCTTCTCAATCAACTCAATGCCGTATTTCTCCTTCAGCTCCTTCATGATGGGGTTGTTGATCTTGGGCGTCATGGGAGCCAAGATACCCTTTTCAGACAAGGTGCCATTTAGCACCTGCTGAACAGCAACAGCACAAGGTACCGAGACCAACTTCTCCATTGCATTATAACCGTTCGGGTCTGCGTACTCGACCAAGGTGGAGGTACGAGTCTCGCGGGAGCCATCCTTGTGTTCAATCTCAAACTTGTGCTGCAGCATCACCATGTCACGCTCGTTTTTCTCATACTGCATCTTCTTCTCGAGGCTGGCGCAGAGCGTGTCAAGAGGGTTGCCGCGAGGGGTGATCTTCTCATCAGAAAAGATTCCGATCCATCGTAGACCCGAAAGGATGCGGTCTCGGTCCTCGGGAGAGTCGAATTCGGACTTGGACACCACGGTGGACTCGAGTTCCTTGGGATCCGACGACGACGTGCCCAGGATGGCTTGAGTGGCTTCTTTCCAGGTAATGGAGGTCTTGAGGGCATCGATAGGAGTCTCCTCAAGGAAGCCAGTCTGGACAAGGACCTTGATAAATTGGGAAAGCCCTGGTATCTCAACGTTCCGCGGATAATGGTCTCGGCCTCGGGAATGTTGTACCGCTCCTTGTAGGGCGTTGAGTCACGGTTGGGATACGCGACAAAGGCGTAGCCAGGCATGATGAAGTAGGGCTTGGCAGTACCCATGAGGTCCTTGGAGGCTATGTCGACAATCTTACCGCCCTGGTAGAACTTGGCGGCGTTTCTCAAGGCGAGCAAGACGCCACGAGAAGACCAGGAGAACTTGTAGCCGAGGGGATTGTCAGATGCCTCGGGTGCAGCTATCGACTCTTGTCAACACCAAAGCTTACGCGTCTTCATTGAAGAGGAACGAAAA
This sequence comes from Epichloe gansuensis, assembly GCA_023658505.1. Taxonomy (NCBI): domain Eukaryota; kingdom Fungi; phylum Ascomycota; class Sordariomycetes; order Hypocreales; family Clavicipitaceae; genus Epichloe; species Epichloe gansuensis. The sequence continues at coordinate 1,584,711 of CP098283.1, forward strand.
GAAAAAAAAAAAAAAAACCGAAAACGAAAACGAATTCCTCTCAGGGTCAGGGTCAGGGGCAGTACGTACGAAGGCCACCGCAGTAGCTGAGGAACGAGAGGATCTTGCCACCGGCCTGGTGTACCTCATCAATGGTTTTCACAGCATATAAATGATCGATGCCCGGGTCTAAACCGATCTCGTTCATGACAGTAATGCCGGCATCCTTGCACTGCTGGTCCAGCTCCATCATGGCCGGGGAAACGTAGCTCGTAGTGACGACATTCTTCTTGTTTCGAATAGCAGACTTGATAACAGTAGCGTGATAGGTGTAAGGAATTAAGCTGATGACCAAGTCATGCTTGGCAACCTCGGCATCAAAGCCTTCTCGTCGTTGACGTCGAGAGAAATGGGAGTCGTAAGCTTGACATCAGCGGACAGCTTCTTGGCGGACTCGAGAGTTCGGCAGGCTGTGTGCAATTCAAGTTCACAAATCAGTCCATCGTCGCTAGCAGTGACGACCAAAACAAGTCGAAGCAATTCAGACTTACCAATGGTGACGGGAATGCCAGCTTTGCTCAAGATATCAAGCGCGGGTCCTTGAATCAAATCAATGTCAGTTCAATCCTCAGCAATTGAGCCAAGTCATTGATTGCCAACAACTCCAAAGAGAGAGGGAGGGATATTTTACGAGTGACGAATCCCGCGCCGAGCATCAAAACCGACCTATTCAAAGAAGGGACATTAGTAACGCTTCCGATTTATCCAAACCCCGCATCTTTTGCTTTTCCTCTTGATTTTTCTTTCAATGCACGTACTGTTGCCCCATGGTGAATCAGATCTGTATCAAAGGTACGCGCGTAATTGACTAGAAGATGAAAATCAATCAGTTCTCGCGCAGCACGAAAATTTAAATGACGGAAAATGCAGATGGTAGTAGAAGAAAAAAAACCTTGATGGTAGTCGAAGAAAAGAAAAAACCTTGTTGGCCCAGACAATGCTCCCCCTCCTCAAACTCTTTGCGACAAGTACATATTACGACATCTCATCGGGGTTTTGTGGATGTGATCAACATGGCGGGGCACAGTCACGCCGGCCGATAGCGGCTTGCTTACTGTCTGCATTATGCTGACGAGACGAAAGCAAGTGATTAGCCGGAGAAACAAGCGGAGAAAGGCGGCCGATATCACTACATACATATGCACATACATACATAGGTAGTACTTGAGTGCATACATAATACGGAGTACATATATTACTGAAAAAGGTTTTGGCAGCAAAAGTCAAGCCACACTTGCTTGGAAGGATAAAGCGGGGTTAGAGAGGGCGGCTGGCAATACATAAATTGGAGGTGCGGATGTGGCTGGTGGTGTGACTTGGAACTCTGTGCTGCACAGCAGTGCTGTCTGGTATTATTGTTCATTTTATTCATGCAGCGGAGCACCAAGAAAGGCGGCCAGAAAGGAAAGCCGGGTGCAAGTGTTTCATCGACGGTCTTCCGCTTTTTTTTTTTCTTTTTTTTTTTTTTTTAAAGCCTGCCGCGCAACATCTTGTTTCTGAGCCTCATAAATCTTGCTTGCTAGCCCCATCGAAACAAAAGACATCCAAGAGAGCACAACACAAATATGTACATACAGTGAGGGAGGGGTGGGACTGAACAAGAACAAGAACAAGAACAAGAACAAGAACACACACATCCCTGCCTCTGCCTCTGCCTCTCTGTCTCTATGTATGTACTCACTCGACCCCCACCCACTTCATTCTTTTCCTTTCCCTTCCCGAGCCCAGCCGCACGGGCCCATCTCGACACATGTCGGACAAGGGTCCGGCACAGGCTGATCCCCTGTCTGATCCACTCTTCTTTCCTTTTCCCCCAGAGCCTCTTTTTCTTTCTTTCTTCGGCTCGAGTACGCGGGGGTGGCTTCGTGAAAAGATTGACTGCCAGACTTCCATCTCACGCACGAGACGACGTGGTACTAAAGCCCGCTACTGTACTCTACTGTCCTCTACTGTACGGAGATACAATACATACTCTGTAGTATTGATGCAGACCTGCAAACTGTTAGGAATTGCCGGCCCTCCTACTCGGCCAAGTCTCTCCCGCGCGCGCTCGACCTGTCACCAAAGTACTCCGTACGGAGTAGACTAGAGACTGGCGGGCTACGACTACGTCCGCACTACAAGCTCAACCAGGGATACTTGCAAATTAGTCGCCAAAGTACGAAGTATCGACTCACGATTCGTATCTTACTAATCAGTCCCTCCGTTATTCATAGAGAATTCATAGAAATGCAACATGGCATGGCATGGCACGACATGGCTCTCGAAGCTCGAGTAATGTCAGAATAAATGGGCTAAATTAGCGCAGTATTTATTCTAATGCTAGTAATGCTACGGAGTAAATATGTGCATGCTCCGTACATGTAGTCCGTACATAGGAGCGACTCCACTTCTCTTCTGTACAGCCCCACCTTCCCTTTCTGGTGTATCGCTTCCAGTCCCCACCACTGTGATGCACTTGCCTTTGTCAGCATGGCGCTGCCTATCCATTCCATACAATAAGCGTCATGTATCAGTCCGTTTCCTGTGTAATAATGATATGCAAATGTTGTATCTGGCTCCGTGCCCCCGTAGATAGATGCTTTCAGGACAATGGTAACAAAAAAAAAAAAAAAAAGAGATGAAGAGAAGAAAAGGGAAAATTTGGTGCCATCAGATTGTGTTTCTCAAATCTTTTGTTTCCCCAACACCCGCGAACATTATGCGGTTGAACCATATTCTAACAGATAGTGTCATTCGGCTTTCCGAGCATCCGATTTACGCGTCGTCATCATCCTCGACTTCGTCGTCATCTGCATCGTGGTCCGACTTGGCGGGTGGTTCCCACGTCTCCTCCAACTTCAGGCCTTTGCCCTTGGGTTCCTGTTGTCGGTATGGTGATGCTAAAAGCGAGGATACGGTGGAGCGGTAGTTGTTAAGCTGGGGATCTTCACAGACCTTGTCTGGCGTGTCATAAAGACCCATACCAACAAGAATCTCGCCTTCCTCTTCAGGCTCATCCAGCGGCTCATATAGTATGGTTCCCTGGGGCATGACAGGTGGTTGTCGAGTCTGTGAGAATGCCTCTGGAGTTGGTGGTGTGGTGCTGTTGAGGCCTTGCATGATGAACGAGTTCCAGTCGAGTTCACTTGCTCCCGCGTTTCTTGTATCGACTTGGCTGTGAAGTGCTGGCAAGGGTTCCTCCGCCAAGCTCAAGTTCTCACCGAAATTGTAGACAGAACTTGACTTTTGACTCTCATTCCATTCTGCACCCTGTGCGTACTGCACTTGGTCAGAAGCAGGAAATATGGGAAGAGGAGAAAACGTTGAAGACGGCGAAGTGTCGTTGGAGTAAGATGTCATCATGGGGAGAACTGAGGCTGGCCGCCATACATTTCCGTGTAGTCGGTACCAAACAGGCTTGAGTTGGGCATCGCATATGCTGCGTGTTGATGTTGCAAGTATGGTTGTTGATTTTGATGTGGGCTTTGCTGATGTTGATGTTGATGTTGTCGGTGTTGGTGTTGATGTTGTGCTGGAGGTTGTGGGACGAATTGCTGATGAATATATGATGAAGGATGCCAACTGACAGGCCGTGTCGTCTGTTTCGGGGAGCAGAGAAGTAATCCAACACTTGCTGTTGTCTTTGAGGAGTCCACGAGTCGTTTGCCATCATCGTCCGTCTCCGACCAGCCATGCTTGAGGATCTGGGACTGCTGCCGGTGCTGCTGGGCTTGGATACCCTCGTCGAGCCGGCTCCCGCTCGTTGTCCGCTCGAGCCTTTCGACAGTCTTCGTGACGCTTGTTGTGTTGCTGCATTGTCGAGGAACGCATCTTGCGGAGATGAGAATGGCAGAGTGTCAGGAGTGTGTACTCCATACGTTAGATACATCATGTTGGCCGTGTTATTATCTCTTCGTATGCTGCCTTGGTTCCCTGATGCTGTCTATGACTTGCTTGTAGCCACGAGATGATTGATGATGAGGATATGCTTGATATCAGATTCGGAATGGGGCAACTTGAATTCGAGTAGGACAAAGATTTTCACCGAGTATGGTCGTCTCCATTGATCCAGTGTGGCGTCAAGTGGTTCTTTATGTACAGCGACAATGGCAGAATACATATATGTATCTTGAGAAACGGAAGACGATTCAAGGGCGTTTCCCAAGATTATGTATCTTCAAGTTTAGGAGGAGTGTACATACACACGGAGGGCTAAAGGGGGTGTGCGTTTTGAGGGATGGGGGCCACTACTCCGTACATACTCCATTCGTCAAAAAGGGTGGTGGCTTGAGAGGATAACCCAAATCCCAAATCCCAAACCCATATCGCTGGTACAGGGGTACAGGGAGCCGGAGGCAAGATCCAAACCCAGCACTTAGATCATGGATCTGGAAGCGGGCCAAGCAACAGACAAGTTGAAGTCAACAATGACAAGGATTAGATCTGGTCCTGCCGACAGGGCTAGCTCGCCAACGTGCGTGCGGGTTGCGTTTTGGTTCAAGTCCAGGGGCGACTTGAAAAGGAGTACAGCCAGTGAGTGTCTCGCGCACCCCTTCTTTCCCTTCCAGCATATTCCAGTATTAGCAAGAATTCAGAAGCCAGTTTATGTATGTAGTTTGCCTTGTTCCTCTTAGTGCCCTCACTCGTCGCGAGGGGAGGGGAGGGGGTGAATAATCGAGCGAGAAAGGGCGTGTCCTTGTATTATGTAGCCGCCTCAGGGAAGGAGACGGGGAGGGAAAAAGAAAAAAAGAAGAAAAAGGCAAAGGCCAAAGGCCAAATGGGTTCCATAATCCGGGGCGCGGCCGTTCCGGAAGACAATAGCGCGCCATTGGTGTGGTGGGTTTCGATTATCTCTTCCCCGTCGTCCCCGTCGTCCCCGTCGCAGAGTCTGGTGGTCTGGTGGTCTGGTCTGGTGTCTGGGTAGCAATGTATGTATGTACATTCGCAATGTACGCTTGTTGAGCCCTACTCATGACTACTCACTACCATACGAGTAGTAATACGAAACATCACACGAAAACCTCCCGTGGCCGTGGCGTGGAGACCGCTAATATGTACATACAGTAAAGCGCCATGAGTCCATGACAACCAACCTGGGCTGGCGCAAACTGAAAATGCTTTCCCAAATAGCTCGATCTGGTGGGTGGACCGTACATAGCATCAAGTACGGACGGAGTACGGAGTAGAATATGTAGTAAAATCCTGGAAATCGTCGGGACCAGAACCACCGTATGTAGCCGTTGTCGTCGTCGTCGGCCACTTACATGTATTACATGACACTACATGTACATACATATTACATGTATGAGGAGGGCAGTGACGTGCTGGGGCCAAAGCAGGGGCGACACGACATGTCGACCAGGAATCGCGGCCTTCGGACCTATATACAAGACCAGAGCCATTCATTCACCCCGTTAGTAATTACCCATTGAAAACCTGGCCTGAAAACCTGGCCTGGCGTAGCGCCGCCTGGCTGGTTGAGAAAGATGCTGGGTGCTGGCTGCGGGCTGCGGGCTGGGGCACTGCTGCAGGCCATGGCGTGGAGATTTCATGTACATACCTGTTATGTACGTGTAGATTGCTATGTAGGTACTTCCGTACGGAGTAGGAACGGTGTCTGTGTTCCATGTACATGTGGTCATCTTTGCCGTTGCGCATTGCATGTGTACATGTAAGCGCAACAACCGATGCCCCTCAGACACCCAGACCCAGTCACCAGACATGGAAGATGGAAGAGAGGGAGAAGGATCTAGTCCTTGGAAAAGGGGGGAAGGGAGTGGAGGAGGGAGTGGAGAAGGGGGAGCAAGAGGGGTGTACATACGGTGTAGGTGGTGCACAGGAAGCCCATGCTGTACATTGTACATTGTACATGTCCTATTTCCACGACAACTGTCGCCCACCGTCAAGACCCACACATCCGCGACTTCTTCATACCATGGAACCATTGGTACCAACTTTGTCCTCTGAACGGCAGCTACCTCGTCTCCAAGGAACCAGGAAATGCCAGAAAATGCAGGTCCAACCCACGCATCCCACGCGCATGACAGCAAAAATGGATGCCCAATAAAGTTCAAAAAGCCATCATGTGCCGTCATATGTACTCTGAAGTGGAGGCGTCCACTTCCTGAACCAACAAAAGACATCTTTCAAAAGTGTTGGAACTTGGCCGTGCATGTGCTCCGTACATAATACATATGTAGGCAGGCAGGCTAAGGCAGCGATTGAAATCATGACATGACGCCCCCAGTCATGTATGCCCACCCCGGGTGTGGTAATCAGTAAACCAACTTCTGGCTGACCCCGGGATTATTTCGAGTGGCCCTTGCTGTACGGGTACATACGGAGTAGGCAAATTAATAATGTAATCGGACAATATGTTTTTCGAGGGACTAACAAGTTTTTTTTTTTTTTTTTTTTGCTCACCACCGACATCCGACATCCCATCGTCGCCTGAAATCCCACCACGTTCGCTTTTCTTTGCTCATTCATTACATACATATTATGTATGTACTGTAAAGGCCGTAGTCAAAATCCTGTGGCCTCGGGTCATCCGATGGAACCAAGCCCTCGTCCATTTTCCAATCCCTTCTTATTCGTTCCCACACCGAGTCGGCACACAAACATCATCCTTTCCTTTTTTGGGTTGCGTACGTGAATGTACTGTTGCCTGCCACCTGCGTATCATGATGGCAAAACTTTGCCCGGAGAGGGACAAGGAAGGGAATGTGATTGATGTGCATGCTTTTGTGCAACGAAGCTAGTCACTAACCCACCCCAGTGGGTGCGCCTTTCTCTTGCGGAACTAAAAATTTTTAGCCCAAGCGGAATTCGCCATTTTATCACGGACGGATGGGGTTACGATGAGTACATACGTAAGGGCTTTTTTGGCTAAACCCCATACCTCGTAGACAAGGCCTTACCAATTCCATGAGGAGTCCTCGGAAGTCGTGAGAACTAGCAGAATCAAGGAGAGCCCAAGGTCAATCGACAGACGACAGGCAGATGGCCAGAGCGAGTCATAGAATATATGAATCGAGAGGTAATACATAATAGAGGTGCCCCATCCCATCCCATCCATCCTCACGTGTTCTCTGCCAAGCAACTCGTTGCAACCACGCTACTTCCGTACTCATCCGTATGTACATATGTATGTACTCTCTGGTAAGATCACCACACATGGGCCAGAGAAACCAGGGATGGTGTACTATCCGTTTCAGAGCGGATGGCAGGCATCCAGGGTCGCTGAGAGCCACCCGCAAGGAAGGATGCATGCCTGTCAGCCTCAAGACACCGCCGTAGTACATACGGAGTAGGCCCTACAAATAGCCAACCAGGCTGATGCCTACTTAAGCATAGTGCAAAAGGTGCAGGGAAAGAAGGGAGGTGGTTGGGCGGGAGAGCACGGCACCAACGCAAAGGGACTGGAGCATACATGTAAATATGTACGCCGAGCGCAAGCCAGGACAGAAGGCCATGTTATGTGTTAGCGGGTGCGTGGCGTCCCCGCGATGCCATTATGGCGACTTGAACTCACTCAAAGACCGTCTGTTTCAAGGATGCCGTGTCAGGACCCGTGCTGCTTCGAAAGAGTCATGTTATATTTACAGCCCCCTTTTCACTTTGGCTACGCATTGATTCATGTCTGGCACGTAAAAGCAACAGTGAAATGTATCGTCGGTAGACTCCTTCCTCAGACCTTTGGAGTTTGTTCTCGGTCTTGTTTCGGCAGTTCCAGAACTGGTCAACTCGAGTGGTCCTTGACCAGTTGAAAATTTGAAAATTGCGCGATCCTCGGAAAAGTGGTTGACCTGTGATACGGCGGAGTATTCCATGCCTAGTATACCTACATTTGGCCCTGGACCATGTGTCTGTCGCTGAAGGGGTTGAAAAGATTGTCACTATCCCAGCAAGTGAGGAACAAGGGCGAGGTGCTCTACATACATGTATATGTACGTACGTACATATAATGGGCCAACTGTCTGGCATTATTAACCGAACTTGGCATGACTGACCCTCGCTCCCCCTTGCTCACGCCGCGCAGCAAATAACCCCAGTTATTTCACGCGTGGTGTGTACCGTCATGTTTTCTTAATATTGCAGTTGAATGCCCCCCGCCGCGAATTATTGTACAGATCTATGTATTTACATATATACATACAAGCCCCAATTTTCGTTAGTTTCTGATAGCTGCGGTTAGCTATAACTTATAAGTAATGCTATTACTAATGAGTTATAAGGAGAATATTTAGGTATTAAACGCTATTAAATTATATACGTTATTTTCTATACAAATTATGCGCAATTTTAGGTACCTATTAAATCTAGCCCCTGTTGCCCTTATTTCCCTACTGACATCTGATTCGCTTAATTCTCTCCTGTCATGTGGATTTGTAAAATACAAGCAATTCAAGTGGTGTAGTGTTACTAGTGTACATACATGTCTGAGCGTAATATAAACATCCCCTTGCTAATCAGTACACTATAAATGTATGTACTACATGTATGTACAGTCTACCCCCTGTTTAATTTTACACGACTATAAGCCTCACATTAACTCATAGTCACTAACAGGTTACCATAAGCTATAGAGAATAGAGCTATTAGGAGGTCTTGTAGGCCACTTATGCTGGTAAAAGATACTATATCTTCCTAGTGAATGATAGGGAAGACGAAGTATCTTTTCTCTACCTATTGTTTGTGATCACTGATAACCTAGGGTTTGCCTAGACCTAGCAATATAGGTGTCAATTGAACAAGTCACCGCCGTCGGTTCCGCCATTGCAGTAAAACTTGTACATGTAGGGCTCGTCATCGCCAAGGGCCACGGCCGGGATTAAGAGAAGCAAGAGAAGCTTCATTTTGGCCGTCTGCTACGGATTAGATCGGATTAGATTCGCAGGTGGGGAGGAAGGAGGAGTATTACTACAGTACATACATACATATTCGTCTTCTTAGGCGGTTAATGCTGTTTTTTCGGGCAGGTCAAATGTGCTAGCCGGCTGCCTTTATACATGTACTCGCGAAACAGAATCTCTAGAAGCTCACCAGGTGCTTTTCAAAGTTAATTATACAGTACATATAACCCCTGGGTAGCCTCACGTGGGGTACGTGGGATACGTGGGGTAGTCACTAACAGCCATTAGTGACTGCAGAGGGTAGAGCTGTTAGGAATCCCACAGGGGAAGAAAAGGTACACTTACACTCTAATACCTATTTTATTTTACACAAATATAACTATGTAGGGGCAGCAGGCCAATAATACATGTGAATATTTTTATAATTTAGCGTGGCACTTAGTGAAGTAAAAGGTACTTTATTTCACCTATAATTTACTAGGGCTATATAGTACCTTTTCTCAGCGTATACACCCCTACATACATGTATGTATTAGCTTCGTGATGCAGTGCGTCTGGAATGATAATAGCGGCATTAAATACTTGTATGAGGGCCTCAAATGAGCATCGCAGAGGACAAAAAGCGGAGATCCTTGTTCCACAACTGCCACCAGGGTCCTCCGTTTCGCTGCCAGGCCGGCGGTGGTCAACGTTTTGAGATAACACGAGCGTTCGTCGCAGCAAGGGATTGATGTTGAGCCAAAGAATCAATCATGGACATGTCGAGTAAAAGCGACAGGGTTGATATTGGTGGGCTACATGTACGTGTAGTTTGGTGCGCTGTTCCTTGCCAACAGGAAGACAGGTACATACCTCGAGTGATGTCTGATCCTGCCTAGTTAACAAGCCAGGGCAATGGACGAGTGCGCGTTCCGAACATGATAAAGTGCCCGTGGTGCTTGGCTCTCGTTGTGATGGGACAAGTCCCCCTTGGCCTTCGGTGGTTGTCCGCCGCATCGACCCACCCTCAAGACAGTTTGCCAATATTGCCGGTCATATCAATACGGAGTACATAAGCGTTAACTCTGTTTTGTACATACATGTACATAAGTCGAGATGCGAAGTGGAGGCGGCTCAGGCAATACCGGAGCACAAGGATTGGCGAGTTAATAGGCCAGGGTGCGTACGGATTATGTAGATGGTAAGATGGTAGCCCCAACAAGCACCAAGCAACCAAGCAAAGAAAGTCCTTTTGTAGGAGGGGTCAGTCAGACAGTCAGACATGTATTATCGGAGGGCTTGGTGCAATCGCCTACCGTTTTACAAGGGTTACTTTTTGGTGACTCGAAAAAGAACCGACGAAAGAGGAGAGGCGTGCTTGGATTCGGCTGTTGTTGACCAGCGTTGTTGGAGCAAGCAACTATGTATGTATGTATGTATGTATGTATGTATGTATGTACATACAACACATGTACTCGGTAGACGGAACATGCATGACGAGACACTGTGTGGTCACTGTGTGGTCACTGTGTGGTCACTGTGTGGTCACTGTGTGGTCACTGTGTGGTCACTGTGTGGTCACTGTGTGGTCGCTGGTCACTGTGGCGTGGGTGCCGCGTTCCAGGTTCACCACCAGGTGCCAGTTCTGGCACTCTCTCTTCTGGTCAACTGGTGCTTGGCCGCACCTGACTGACTCTCTGTGCGCCCCATGCGCCCCGCCCCAAGTGGCCTGCCTGCCTCAACACGTTGCGCCTCGTCAATCCATGTCCCATGTCCCATGTCTGACTGACCCGGCGCCACCGACACCTGGAGCTCGCTCAGACATGGATTTCAGCTTTGAACTTCTGGTGTCTGGTCTTCTGGCCCATTGGTTGCAACGCGCTCAATGCGCTCGGGAATCCAAGGGCATGCATGGATGGGTACATACATACATACATATGTACATATATGGGCATGGCACGGCATCAGGGATTTCGTCTCGCTGGGGAAGGGGAGTTGATTCAACGCTCGTGCCACATCGTGCTGCCCTGTTCGATTCGCCGTTGTTGACTCTCGAGACAAAACTTGATCGATCAGGCCGTGCGACTGTATTGCAGAGTCGTACATACATACTGTACTTGGTCATGTTTTAGGGGCCACCTAGCCCTGATCGCCCTGGTCCTTCCTTCCTCCTTCCTTCCTTTGCCTTGGTCGTGTGGGTGCGTTCGGCTTCGCGTCCAGCCCCTCCACTCCCTCCCCCTTCTCTCCTCCTTCCCTTCCCCCTCTGTGCCTCTGTGCCTCTGTGCCTCTGTGCTCAACAAGTGCTGTTTTCACAATCTGACGACGGCTGCGTACTCCGTATTTTCTTCTGCTATGCGCACTAATCCTGCCACGGCGCCACCATGGCGCAGTATGTATGTACATATGGAATCCGTACGTACATATTTTGTACACTCTGCCATGGCAGACCGGCTGTGTTGAAGGTCTGGACACTCTCACTCTCCATTCCAGACCGCCAAACCCATTTTGATTGGCACGGGAAAGCATCCGTCATCCTGATCCTGCACTCCTGCTTCCGCCCTCTACTCCTCTACTGCCAGGCCGTCCGTCTTCAATCCACATCCACCCACAGCTTCCTTCAAGGCGCTGTCGGTGTTGTATTCATATCCAAGACAGCCTTGCCTTGCAGATGGTAGTACTCCGTGGGCTCTCGTAGGGAGGTATCTGCCCGCTGTTCCACCTGATACACCTGATACACCTATGTAATATATAGCTCGAAGCCTCAATCATTTACATGTAGTTAGGTCACCTTCGTCATGGCGCCTCATCACTCCTCCACAGGCTCTGCAGCCAACCGCCGATGAGCCGCAGTCACCATGAGTCAAAGGGCTGGAGGCGGCCTTGACCGAGGGAGGTATCATCGTTGTACATTACATGTAAGGCAAATGCTATTATCATTGTCATTATTGTCATTATTGTTATTATTATGATACCACTACTCCGTATTAGTGCAGCTTGCCAATTGTGCGGGATTCCTACATGTATGTAGATGCTTGCTCAATCGACTGAGTCGTACATACATACATACATACATACATACATAATGTAAGTGATGGCTTGCTGCCAATTATCCCCCATCCCCGGTGCTAATATGCTGCGACTACATTGGGCATGCATGTGATTCGCACAACACCGCTTCCACATGTATGTACATATTACATGTATAACCCCGCTCCTCGCTTATCCAAAATAGGATGAATTACGCAAACTAATTGGCCAGACTTTTGGGTGATATGAAGTGGGTACCGAGCGTACATACAGTACATACTCCGTACATATGTACATGTGGACTGTTGTTTAGTGACATCATATCACGCTCTGCTTATCATGTCACCGTACGACGAAAATGCATTGGCAATGATATTCACCGGCACTACATACGGAGTAGGCCAGGGAACCTTGGTGCGACAGGTCGCTACGAGCTGCAACGCTTGTTTGCCTTTCCTCAGTTGAGCTGTGTCGTGTTCATTTCTATGAACTGCCAGCTTTCTGCGCGAGATGAGCGTTGCTATTCGGAGCTAAGATTCAGCTTTAGGACAACTCTGCATCTGAGACACTTCAGTGGGCGTCGTGGCCAATGGAGGCTTATTAAGCGTCTGGCTAGCATATTACATGTAATTAGGGTTCCTGCACAAAACCCACCTTCTTCGACATCGCGAGGTCCCGGATGCGGTTCATGCCTTGGGATGTTGAAAACAGGGATACATACATTTGTACATACGCTCCAACGGCCCAAAAAAAAAAAAAAAAAAAAAAGGTCGAGCTCTAATCCGTACGGAGTACATACATGATCACTACTCCGTATGATCGGTTCGACTCCCGCGCGTGCCCGTATGCAGTCACGCAGTGCATCAATTGCAATGCACGGGAGTTTCCGTATTACGGAGTATGTATGTAATGCAATATGTACATATACCCACGTCAGTCATCTGTTTGCGAGGCATCCTGTTATGAGAAACGATAGGGCAGGATGATCGTGCATGCCTTCCACAAATGGCGAATTGTCCATCTGCCAGGACAAGGGGTGCCGACACAATTCCAGCCTCACACACATGGATTTATGTACATGTACGTACCCCACAGAGAGTCCCACCCCAGTTGTTATCGACCAGGCACACGCCCCCAGGCTTCGGGTGCTGGGGAATGGCACACACCCCTTGCTGGTGCAGGTGCTGGTGCGAAGCCTTAATACCAACCAATCAGCACCAACGTGAAATCCAACCAGCAACCTCTGACCGAACCCTGTTTATTGGTTGCCGATCCGCGAAAGGAAGAGGAAAGGGGGAAACGACGACGACTCATGAAAGCTGTCTGGTACTCCGTATTTGCGGACCAATCATGACGCTCATTGGAGTGGGATCCACATGGCATATTGTTACATATGTATGCATGCAAGGTCATATGAGATGAGAGAGAGAGTCTCAAGAACTTACAATACTAGTACATGACAACATCAGGCAAGAAATCCCTATGTAACTTTCTAGGCCTGAATACGGTCACGGTCATGGCTGTGACACACTGGAATTGGAACGGGCGCCAAAAAGTAAGGATGGGGAGCCGGGAAGGGGGTTGCACGCACAGATGCATACCGAGTATGGAGTACATACGGAGCGTGATGCAACAAAAAAAAAAAAATGAACGAGCCAAATTTGTTGACACGGCGCGGCACAGCAAAATTGGAGGTCCCAGGTCCCCACAGCGCCCGAGGTTGCACTAGCAGCACCGTGCACCACCACACAACAAACACAGTCTGCATCGAAGTGAGTGGAAACAAAAAGGACCTAAAATAAATAAATTCACGGCTATTGTTTCCGTCATCAATCGATTGAATCACCGTTTTGGACCCCCTTCTGAGCGAGCGCACGGTGATCTGACGCCCCCGCTTCCGTAGCAAATTCACCGCGTCGGTTCCCATTAGGAAACGGTGGCAGAGACATCAGGTAGTGTCCAATCATGGACCACGAGGCCATACATACATAATGTACATACAAACATATGTACAGCATGCCTGCGATGAAGGTATCGCCAGCGCCAACAGGGCTGCACACACGCAAAAAGCACCGCCAATCGCAGCGGCAGTACTAATTTGCAAAGCAATGTGTCTCGTCTCCATTCACACTGCTGCTGACTCCTGCCGAGGCCCTAACAGTAGGAACGCTTCCCGCGAGAACTCGACGGATCAGAACTCACTCGATGACTGTTAATATTCGCTCAGCCTCGGTTTGTACACTACACTACTGACTGGGGGCAATGGACACAGGCCACCGGATGCCTGAGACATGGGCTGTGGCCCCCAACAAAGGGCCAAAGAGCCGGAGGGGGAAAACAACTTAACAAGGTCATCCCAGGTCTTTCCCATACATCATGTACACAAGCCGTTGAATCCATTCCCTTTCGAGGCCTGCGTACTTTCTTTGGTCTTACCCTGGGCGGTGCTCCTTTCTGAGACATGATTCGGCAGAAGTGTGTCCTCGACTCTACGGAGTATATGTACATGTGTACACCCAGCAAGCAATATGTAGATTTGCTCACGTTAGCCCAACACAAGTGAGTGATGCATCATGTGTACTCCGTGCACATCCATCAAAGTACCGGAACCGGAATGAACAGATACAACTCACCTCAAAGTGCCACCACGTCTCCTCCTCACCAAACCCATCCGCCACGCCCGCAAACCCGGCAACCCATTGTACATAATTCACAATCGTCCTGCTATCGCTCTCCTCACCCCTAATGACGTAAGCTGCTCGTCGGGTCCGCGTACCCCTTCTCGATAGGAAAGCAGTGGCCAAAGTTGATGATGCCCGGGTCGTCCCCGAACGAACCTATGATTCTTCCCGTAGCAGCCCAGTCTGCCCCCGGAAGACACGACACAAGATGTAAATAGCTGGGCTTGCTTGATGCCCTCGTAGCAGCTGCTGTATTTGTGTGAATTCGGGCAGTTTCTCCCCCTTGGGAACCTGGAGGTTCGTTGCTCGGAGCTTGGAATACTCGGTGGAGAAGTGAGGGACGCTGCAGGGTAGGCCTCTCGGTTTTTGTGTGCTAACGGGGCCAAGGTTCGCGGACATGGCTTGTTTGTTTCTATATTGCTGCTGCTTTTTTTTCATGACATGTCTGGTACTGACGAAGGAGAAATGGGGCAGTATTTCAAAGGAATGCGTGTGAGTGAGTTTGGGACCAAGACAAGCTTGAAGCGGAGGTTGGCTACAACAGTGATGAAACTTACGGACTTGATTTTGGACTTGACAAGTCGGGGGGGCGGGGGACAAGGACTAGAGATTTTGCAATTTCTCCTTCTTACGGTTTGTACGTCTGTTCGGGAGCAACTGTCATGTACAGCGCCTACCCTGCTATGAACGGAAAACCCAAGATGGTAGTCGAATAATGATCCGGCAGCACGCTATCTGAGGACCTGGACATTGAAAACGGCCGGGTGAGATAGATGTAGCAATGGGTCGTGTAAAACTAGCCGAATTCGACATGGTGCCTATGAACAAGGAAATGCCTCTCTCGTCAAAATACCCGGCTTGTAATGACGAGAGTGATACGATGGATCAGATAAAAGACTATGTCGAGGAACAACAAGATCTTGTTCCGTTCTTGCTCGTGCTCAGACGTTGATCGAACGAGTGGCTTGTCGGCTCTGATATCTATCTGTTGGCTGGAGCGATGATGGTTGAAAAAGGGAGGGAATGGTTCGACCACAGACTTATCGGAAGAAAAGGACAAAAGCGGCGGCACTTCACAAACCTGCTCTCTGAAGGAAAAAAACAAACTATTCTTCGGTCGACTGATTGCCTCTCAATTCTCACGGTGCCGGCCTATTCAACATACATTAGGACGAAGCTCTTCAAATCGCCTGCATGATTGCGAATACACCAAAGCAAAGGGCAGTAAATGTGTGTTACTATTGTTCCTTGATTCGTGTCCTCTCGATAAAACGCGGACCAGTGACTGACTGATCGATGTGAAGGGGAATAACTCCGAAAGCAGCGGCGTAGTTGTTCTAAGACGCACGTCAACATTGGCAAGTTGCTGGGGTCGTCTTGCTTTGCTGCACGGAATGCCAAGCACTTTGACAACCTTTTCAGTGAAAACGACAGAAGCGTAAGCACAAACGAATCACCCACTGTACGTATGTTATTGTATGCGTGTGACACCCCAGACGTCCGAGGCATGCCGTGCCGTCGTTGTCAGCACGTCGGCCTGCTCCTGCTGATAGCCCGGAATGAAGGGATTCACGGCATTGGACGCGGAAGGGGATATAATAAGAGCCATAAGCAGGGCCAATTGTACCAATATTACTTGAGCTCGCCCATAACTCTCCGCCTCTCACTATTAGTTAGTCACCGTCCAAGGCTGACACACATCCGAAGAATTGCATGACTACCCACCGTTTCTCGTGTCTAGGACAAGGTTGACCGCCACAATGGAATGGATGGATGGAATGGTGTGAAATGAAGAGAAGACCACTGGGCCAAAAAAAAAAGCGCACCCTTAGAAAGGACTGCGTCTATGATCTCCTTTTATTCAACATGAAATAGGTCCTGCGGGTTCGGACGCGATGAAGCGACCTGTCCGTAAAAGTAAACTAAAGCATGGCACCTGTCCGCTTACCATATGGAGGAGAATTTCAAGGTCCCGTTTGAAATCCATCCCGAGTGATTTTTGGGTGATGAGTAATTCGCCGACGACAATCTCAAACACTTTTCAGCCGTTCCAACATGTCGGACCGCGAAACTGCATTGGAAGGAAGTAAGTAATGATGCCGTCGTTCCTGCCTTATTACATAGAGCTGGCCGGCCTTCAAAGAGGTCAATTGATCAGCGCCTCCCCGGCCCCTGCCCCCTGCCCCCAGTAAAATCCAGTATCACGGAGTACTTATTTTACCCGCAAATTTGCATGGTGATATGTGTACTGTGAAGTCGGAGTACCGTGCTCAAATATCATTCGGCACGCGTCGGCCGTGGCTCTTTTGCTCTCGCAGACACCATGTCTCCCTACATACATTATTACATGTACAGAAATTCTGCTCGACATTGCCGACAAATGTACCTGGGCCGTCGACTGTGTCCATGGGAAACGCGAAGGCACCCAGTTCAGATGTTTTTCCCACCTGGCCAGAACATGTTGCCGGTTACGCGGAACACTCAACTTCACGCTATATGTACAAGCGCCACTTCGCAGAGGGCCCCCAAACTTTTGCCTTCGAGTCAAGAGAACCCCATGAACCCCATGAACCCCACCATCATCTCAGCAGTGAGCACACACGTCACCACCGAACCGCCCTTCCCCGCGGTGAGCCGGTGACACAGCGTTTCAAAGTGCTGGCAGAGTGTTGAGAGTCGTCACTATTCATTCCAACTTTCAAGCATCTTTCGCCATGAAAGACCGAGATGGCGACGAGGACGGCGACGAGGATGGCAAGGTCGCCGCAGTGGCTGGGGACAAAACCGCTATTACCTTTGCTGATCCAGGCAAGACCGAAGATGGGCCTGACGAGGACAGCGACGAGGACGCAAAATCACTCGAGGTAGGCACGACTGTCTCGATTTTCTTGCCCCGGAAACACCCACGAGATGTGCAGCGCTGATAACGAGGCCATTGAATTTCCTTTCAAAGGTGACCTTTGATCCCTCCAATCCGTACCGCCGAAAGAGCTCCTCGTGACGTCAGAAGGTGTTTTGCCTCACAGCCATCGTGTCACCTCCCGGCGCGACCGGTGCCTAGTTCACCAGTTCCTTGACAGCCAGCGGCGGGCGAACGCAGCTGCAAGCGACCCAGGAAGTAAGCGATACCATGCGCACCCCATCTACGCCAGCCCGGACGAGCTCGACGAGAACGTCCCGAGTCTCGCGAAGAAAGGCCAGGACCAGCTGGTCGAGCCCAAGCACAAACCGCGACAGCTCTCACGCGTTGAGATCGACCACACAAGTCTCGATGGCGATCAAGTTGGACAAGCCGACCAGGAAGCGTGGGCGCACGAGATGACCAAGAACATGTCGCAAAAGGATCTGACAACGTACGATGATGTTCACAGTCGCATGCTCACCAAGAAGCAGCTGAGCGACATGGCCTGGGGCGTCCGCGAGCTTAGTCGAAGGCTGAGCAGCATGAAGATTCGATTCCGCGTCAGGACCATCTTCCTTCTTACCAAGATCTCCGATCAAGACCTGATACCAAAAACCAGAGAACTGACAAAGTGGCTCTTGGATAAGGAGCGTGATGTCCAGTACGTCGTCTACGTACAAGACAAGCTCAAGACAAACAAGAAATTCGATGTGGCGGGCATCATAGACGAGGTGTCCCCGGCCTACGCCGCCGACGGTGATGTTGACTTGGCCGCTGCCAAAGAGGGCATTGCACGACGCCTAAAACACTGGGATGAACTAATGTGCAAGTCTCGACCACACATGTTCGACTTTGTCATCACACTAGGAGGAGACGGGACTGTCCTTTACGCAAGCTGGCTGTTCCAGCGCATTGTCCCTCCTGTCCTGAGTTTTGCGCTGGGTAGCTTAGGCTTCTTGACAAAATTTGATTTCGAGGATCACAGGCGCATCCTGGGTTCCACCTTCAGCAAGGGTGTCACCATCAGTTTGCGCCTTCGGTTCGAGAGTACTGTCATGCGAAGTATCAAGCGAAAATATTCTGATGATGAGAAGGAGTCTGGGGAGGATGATGACGAGCGTCATCGACGTAGGGATCTGGTAGAAGAATTGATTGGGAAGAGAGAGAAGATGAACATACGCACCGGCCAGATGGGACCTTTGAGATATTGAACGAAGTGGTAGTGGATCGCGGTCCAAATCCTAGTGAGTACACGACCAGACAAGACCTTTTCGCATCAACTTGCTTGACTAGCAAGGCTGAAAATCTAACTGCATGTCTTCTTGTAGCCATGTCGTATACCGAGATTTTCGGAGACGATGAACACTTCACCTCTGTCCTCGCCGACGGTATCTGCGTATCGACTCCCACCGGATCAACAGCTTACAACCTCGCAGCAGGAGGTTCACTGTGTCATCCCGAGAATCCCGTCATGCTCGTAACATCAATCTGTGCGCACACGCTCTCGTTTCGTCCCATTATCCTCCCGGACACGATTGTCCTCCGCGTTGGCGTACCATATGCCGCTCGGACAGCATCATGGGCGAGTTTCGACGGCCGCGAGCGCGTGGAGCTCAAGCCCGGAGATTATGTGACCATCAGCGCGAGCCGATTCCCCTTGCGTCTGTACAGGCTGAGGGCCGGCGCAGTGAGGATTGGATCAATAGCATCAGTGGCAAGTTGGGGTGGAATACAAGGCAGAAGCAAAAAGATTTCAAAGAGTGGTGAGAGCGGCTATGGGTTTCGACAACGCTTTTGCTGTCGTTGGCGTTGGGGACGTGGCGATCTACTGGCGTATGGTGGATGTATATAACATTATCTTGGGTTATTAGGAGTTTTTTTGCATAGATTGGGTGAATTTTCTCTCTATTACTTCGTAGTCGAGTTGACGATTATGCGAAAACACGCATCTACCAAACAAGTTCGCCGGCATTACTAAAATACAAACCCATTGTATGATGCATCAGTACGGAGTAGTCCGCATCAGCAATGCTACTACTACTAAGTAACTGAACCTCCCGGCTCGGCCGAAAAAAAGGGGGAAACGGCGGACATGCATTATTCATTGAATGCATCGCCTCTCGCTCCCAAAAAGCTTCAAGCATCCTTCCCCAACTTGTCATTCTCCTCTAGGATCCATCACAATACTCCGTACGTACACATCTTCTCTTGACCAAATTGTCCCAAGAACCAGAAGAGCCCCGAATTCGTCGTTCGCTTTCCCTCCCTCCCTCCCTCCCTCCCTCCCCGGCGCGCACCTAGCCCGCCATACATCATCCATGGCCGAGCAGCCATCACCCCCGACCTCTTCGACACCACCACCATCGCCTCCCTCCTCGCGACCGTCGCCATCGTCCTATTCGCATACGGCACGTCCAGAGCCGTCCTCCCGGCTTCCACCGGCACCGGCACCGGCACCGGCCCCGCCCTCCGATTCCTCTTCGTCTGGCACCTCGCCGACGCGCTCTGCCACTTCATCCTAGAGGGCAGCTTCCTGTACCACTGCTTCTTCTCCTACGTCGTTCCCAGCAACGCGGACACCGACGCCGACGTCGCGGGCCTGTTCCCCACGCCGTACAACTTCCTGGGACGGGAGGACAAGAGGATCTACGGTCCCCAGAGCGGCGGGGGAACCCCTTTGCGCGGCTGTGGATGGTGTACGCTCGGGCCGACAGGAGATGGGCGGGCGTCGACCTCGGCGTGGTGAGCCTCGAGCTCCTGACGGTGTTTTTGACGGCCCGGTGGCGCTGTATGTTTGCTACTTGATTAGCAGGCAGAGTCATAAAGTGTACTTCTGGATGATTGTCCTTGCTACGGCTGAGCTGTATGGTGGTACGTGTCCCCTTTCTTTCCTTTTCCTTTCGCTTCACTTTTCTCCACACCCTTCTCCCCGAGGCGATGGTTGATTGGATATGGCTGACTTGGTGTGCGTGGTGATTAGGTTTCATGACGTTCTGCCCCGAGTGGTTGACGGGCAATGTGAACCTTGATGGAAGCAACTTCATGTACATGTGGGTATATCTAGTCTTTTTCAACTGTCTTTGGGTCGTTATTCCGATTTACGCCATGGGATACTCGTACTGTCAGATCTCGAATGCATTCGCGGCACAAGTTATGAAAAACGAAACTAGGACTTGTGACAAACTTTCATACTCGTCAAATGGATGCAAAATTAGTTGGCAATTATCACGAGAAATCCCTCTCTATCTTTTCCTCATTTGAATAAGAAATTTACAAAAATATCTTCATGGAAAAATTTCTCACGGGCGAAAAAGTTGAGCCGATATCTCTTGATTTGCAAGTTATCTAGGGTATTTTGCGTTGCAAGTATACTTCTCCACCATACAACCATGTCTACTTTCATCACCCGATTTCCCTCCTCCGATGGTGAGCGATTAGATTTGCTGCTTGTGAGCCTCGGACTTGGCGTCGTGCTTGCTCTCGCTAGCCTTGTCACCAAGAGCATCCTTGGCAGCCGAGGCACTAGACACTTTCAATTAGCAAAAGACTCGGAAACATAAATTGCAAGAAAAGTGAGAACATGGACGACAACGTACCGAGTGCCGATGGAAGCGTTAGAGTCCTTGGCGACCTCCTTGTTGGCCTCCTTGGAAGCACCGCTGGTGGCCTGCTGGACGGTCTCAGAGACGTAGTTGACACCCTGCTTGATAGACTCCATTGTGATGTGTGGTGGTCTTGTGAAAGAACTTGTGTGTATTTCTGAGTGGTTGTATTAAAGTGTGATGAGATGAGAGGTGATGATGATGGGAAGCGAAAATGCGAAAGCAAGTGAGCTCCCAGATGGTTTATATAAGAAATTCTTGGCCAGCCTGTGACAATCGAAGGAGCAGGTACCAACCGAGCTTGGAGCCACTCAGCTTCATCAAGAGGGGTCTTTCCCGATCTCTTTACTTGTTGAGACACATTCGCTTTTGATCAGATCCAAGATGGATTGCGTCATGGACAGCCGGCGGCGTTCAAGATTCCTGAGTTTTCCCCTGAGGAGGAAAGTGGGTAGCGGGGTATAAGCTCCCTCCGGTGATTGGATTGTTCGAGGTCAAAACTGGTACATGTGGATACGAGATGGTCTGCATTTGTCTATTTTTGACGAAAAGGCACGGGTTGGCAATCCCCGAGCCAGAAGCCTGTCCTTCCTTGGTCAAGCTTCCTCATAATAATGGGCAATAGTTCTGGCTTGCTCTGCTCGAGAGGGGGAATGCGGGACTCTCCTGTCGTACATTACATACATGTAGAGAATCGCTCAACCAGCTCTCTCTGCCCAGTCTTTCTCGTCTCGTCCAATCCAAGGGTGACCCAAAGCTTCAGAAATGACGTCGATTCTCCTGTGGCTTGACGCGCGTTGGCATGCCACTTTTTATGGCAGTCCTTCACGTCATGATAGGTTGAAATATGCCTCGTGCCAACAAGAACGGCGTCATTTGTCTTGATGATGGAGCGTTGAATTTCGTCTGGCTGCGTTGTTATCGATAGCCAGCACTGGACAGAGGATGACGCTGCAACGTCTGTAAAGTTGGCGGGGCGGGAAGCTGCCTGCTTTTCTGGCATAATGACGCATGGCAGGGTGAGAGAGGGGCAGCTGCTGCCCGCGGCCGCGAGCCTTCCTGCCTTCCTTGTGGAATTGGACACCTTTGCTGAGGTATCCATTGGTTGCAATGGTTGCAAGTATCTTCTGATGTTGCATCGAGATCCGGTTGCCTGCGCGGACGATTGACTCCGGGACTCCAGTGAAGATGGTGGGTGATTGGCCTTTACGTTCATTTACTAATCACGGAGCACACAAGTCTTCCTTTCTATTGTGGTGATCCGGTTGAGAGCGAGGGCACGTGCTAGCCTGTCCATGACGATGGGCTGCCGGTTGCCTTGGGCTTCCCGTGCCTGAGAAAATGCATCGAATACGCGTTCCATTAGCTGCCAATACTGCTGGTCTACGAGGACAATGAGGTTTATACATTCTCATGGAGCTACTTCGCAAGACTTTTGCAGACTGATGGAGGGTCGTTCAAAAGCGATTGTGCTAACGTACAGGATTGCAATTAGATCAATACACTACAAGATAGCAACTACAAGCCGACAGTTCTTCTTGATCGTTTCAACGCTTTAAGGTAGTCTCAAATGAACCAGTGTCAGAACCAGTGTCAAAAGCCGCGATTGATGATGCCGGGTGTGTATGATGGACGGACCGAGAGTTGATTAGAGAAGTTTTCATGGCATTCTCCTGTGATTTTACAGGTGCTTCACAGCGTGCCATCGTGGACAAGTACGGCCAACCTTGATGGACGAAAGACGGGAACGCTTCTAGTGTCGAGGGAAGTCGCTTCGGCTACATTTTGACGGTACTGTCACCCCTTGGGATCTTGGGATGGCGAAATTTTATTACGGAGTTGTCAGTGCGTCGCTATCAAATCAAGCATGATAGCGAGAGAGCTACTGAGCAGAAGATGGGGCAATCAATCATGGCCGCGATGGACTTTCTGGCATGGCCACTGTAGCAATATTCTGGAAAGAGGGCAATCGATTAATCTGATACACTCCTTGCAGCCTGCCTCCCCATCTCTCGGACGCGACATCCCATCGCCAAGCTTGGGCAATATATTTCCCGGCCATTCAGACACAGTCATCATTTCAACACCAGACGTGACCCGATATATACAAGGCTGAAGGCTAGTCGTCCACATGGATGGGCCAAAGCGAAGGCTCGATCAGGGCATTCAGGGCAGCGACCTTTCATTCATTCCTGTTACGGCTTAGCGCCCATGGCCAATCCAACCTACCCGTCTTTGAAACTTGACGTGTTCCAAGAGTGCTTCAACATCTTTGGTCCCAAACAGCCACGCACAGTGATTGATGCATCTGATGCATCTTGGTGTCAAGGGCATCAAGACGGGATAGCGTCGTGGGTCCGCACCCGCAAGCGGGCAATTATGTGCATTATCATAGCGTTCCCTGGTCGGGCAGATGATGCGACAACTTTCCCCATCCTGGAACATCCAAACATCACCCTGGATGAGGTCCCTGACCATGTTCCCCGGCTGAAGACTTCTGACAAAACTGAGATTGACCTCTGCTTTGGCAGTGACTCGGCTTAGCGCCGTCCCGGATTGCGCGTCTTGGTTTCCTGAGCCGTGGTCCCTTGCCATCATGGTGTCAATCAACGTCCAAGCCACCGAGATTCTCGAGCTCGCCATCGATAGTACTCGAATCCTTCCCCGCGTTCATCTTGTGTGTTTGTGACTTTCTGTAACTTTTCTGAATCGCGGGAGTTTATACTTGTTGCTTTATTCTTCGGCCTGAGCCCGGGTTGATCCCCATATCCTCTTCTTACCTATCACTTACTTGCCTTCAACCAGTTCAAACCGTGTTTGCGACTGTCTGGACGAAACGCTCCCAGCATTTCCTCTCGATTGTCAGAACCGCCGAAGAACAAGAAGTGGAAGAGGAAAAAGAAGAAACTTCGAGGGATTTGAAGAATGGACGGTGCTGGCTCATGGTGGCTCGAGTCGTCGTCGGGTGAACTGCACCCAAGGCTGCCACAGCTGTCTGGCTCGCCTGACGGTTTTGACCATCGGTCAAACAGTTCCTCGGCATTTATAAATAATTTGCGATTTCAGGCTTCCAAATCGATTCGTACGTCGTTTGTCATTTTGGCGAGTTTTAATGCTCTGACAGCGGCGGCAACAGCTGCCGGGATATACTGGGACTGTTACAAGAACTCGAGGAGGAATGATCCCGATTTTAGGTTCAAGTACGTCGAAATTTCTCCCGATTCTCTCACCCAAAAGACAATAATACATTCTCTAACCCGGATGGTATAGAACGTCGTTTTGGAAATTGGTCGGGTCTGCTGAGATCTTTCCTTTCATGTTATCTTTATCAATAATTGGCCAGAGCATCACCTTTGCCGTCGTACAATCTTTTGGGCTGCAGTCTTCTTTGATTCTGGGCTGCGCACCCTCTCGCAAACGCTACTTCCTTGTATGCAAAAATTGTTTTTTTGTTCTTTGAAACATGATGTTTTTGTTACTAACAATCAGAGTTAGCCTTTTTAATGGTGCCGTACATGCAGTTCACATTCGGCATGGAGGCGATAATCCAGGCTCTGCGCCCAAATAATACGTTTTCTCCCGAAATAAATGGAGCTTACAGGCTTGTCTAGCAATCCTCTGCTCGGATCAATAGGAACCTACGTTGTCACTCGATTTGTACTTCCGCCCAACTTCTGTTTCGCTTCCCTTGTCTTCTTTTTGAGACGTTGGGCGCTTGGCTGCTTTGGCATCATTGTAGTAATTGCCTCTACTCTTCTGGTGGGTAGTGGCATTGTCTTCTATCGACTGTACCAGGTGTCTGGAATTGGCGAGCAACAAAGGATCACGGCATCATGGATGGCGTGGTTTATGGTCTTGGGTGGTATCTCGATGGTGAGTTTCAAACAAAACCAGCGATTTGACGTGTATAGACAGCCGACTGATTTCTCATCCCAGTCAATAACTGCCCCATTCTTTTTCTCGGTCTCTGCCGATGATGGCTCCAAAATCAGCACGTTGCAGTCGCAGTTGTCGATGGCAGCCGCGGTAACAGTGAACCTTGGTGGGATATCTACCGGCATCCTATACGTACTTTTGCGCTCAAGTAGGCTCGGCAAAATCGGCCCCAAAGGCTATCACGAGTTCGATTCTCGACGCTCTGTGAGACATCCTAGGACGAGAAAGCTACTTAGCTTCGTTTTCACCGAACAAATGGAACAACCTGTGCCGGTGCCTGCAAGATTCCCAAAATGTCGAGCCACCGACTACTATTCCCCGGCCGGCATTGAAAATGCAGCAGCCGCCTCCGATACAAACAATAAAGGTGGGAAACAAAACGTTGTCGCTGCCACACAGCCCTTCACAATTGGGGTCGCAACAACGTCGAGCGCCACCACTCCCGCCTCTCAGCAACAACATGCTCGGAAAAACTCATACAACAATCTCTTCCCCCGCGACACTGCGCCAGACCCCAAATCCAAATCCATATACATGCTTTCCGCCGCAGCTTATGCCCCTCGGACAATGACGTGGGCCTCACAGACCCATTCGCCGACGAGATACCCGCTCCTCCGACCATATGGTTTTTGGGGAGGGCGCAATCGCGACTCATCATTTGGCTCCTCATCGGCCACCGTACCGATCGGTCTGCGCGTCTCCAACATTGACAACATGCCCCTGTTCGGTCCTTTTATCAGATGGCCCCCACTGCAGTATCGGGACATGGCAACAGACCCGAGTCTGCCGTTCCCGTGCCGCCCATTCCGAGCTCTCTAATCATTTCGGATACCGATGCCGAAGAAAGCAAAGATAAGCAACTTCCACCGGTACCACTCGATCTCACAAAAGTACCGAATGAAAAGAACGGCGAGGCTCCTCAGGAAGGGCTACGGCTCAGTCCGACGGTTTACAGCCCGCAGAAAGCAGTGGGCAAGAGCAAGGGAAACGCACCCAGCCCAGGAGCTAATCCGCCCGGACGACAAAACTGGACGCCAGAGAGCCATTCCCGAGTCAATGAAGCGGAATGGATATGAGAGAAGTTGGGACTGACATCGAACAAGACAAAACAAAATAAAACAAGACATAATAATGATACCTTTTTCATGTGCCAGAACGGGCGGCGATTTCTGATTTCCCCAGCCAAATCATCACTGTATAGCGGGTTTTATTCAAAGGGCGCAGGTCTGCAAATAGAAGGAATACTCGCCATGAGGTGGATGGCTGGGTACTTAATTCTCTCGTCTTTCTTCCTCTTCTCGCTCACTTGATACTTGATGTGCGTATTTGTTGGAAACTCTGTGTATTCCACTACCTATGATGTATGATTGAAATGGCGTGGCGCTTTTTTTCTTTCCCTTCAGTCGTTCTCTTCTCTGGTTTTTTTCGGGGGAGCTGTTGGGAAGGGAAAATGTTCCACCGGCGACTGCCACTATTCATGGGGAGTAGGATAGGAACAAGACACTAATTGTGACAATACCGACCGACAGGCTGTGCTCTGGGTCCTGGACGAATACAATAATGTACGACGATGTAAATTTGATTCCTCGTCAGTATTATATGCGTGTGACGCCGCTCTACGATGCACGTCCTCGCTCCTCTAGATGTGCTGCGATGCAAACCCAGCAAATAAACACTTGTCCTCTGCCCCGGATGACCAGCGCTTCAACGACCCTTCTTACCCGCGTCTTGTACTGCTTTTCTTTCTCGGCCCATCTTGACCTTTCCGACCCTCGCCAATTCCCACTTCTCCCACCCAGCCTGGCACATGTCCTCACAGACCATCAGGTCTCGCACCCGCAGCGCCCTCGCCAGCGGCAGCTCCAGGCCCCGTGCCAACAAGCCCGTATGCCTCACCACGCTCGTCAGCCCAAAGAAAAGTAAAGCAAGCAGGACACCCACCGCGCTGCCCACGATGACCTGCCTCGGCGTATGGTAATTCAAGTATATCCTGCTCCAAGCCGTAGCGGCAGCCACGCCGCACGCCGCAACGCTAATGGCCGTTCTCTCCAGCAAAGACCACGGCCGGCCATGCCCATGCCCATGTGTCTGCCTATCCGCGCTCGGCTTGTGACGAAGAAGGAGGAACAGGGCGAGGGACACGCTCCAGAAGGCAACGTACTGCGCATGCGAGCTGGGCATGCCGTAGCCCTTGCCGTGGATCCTGCGCGGTCGCCCCTCTTTGATGAGGCGCTTGAGGAGGAAGTTGAGTGCCTCGCAGCCCATTTGGCCGGCGAACATGAGGAGGATCTCGACTTCACGCGTCGAGAGGATGAGCGTGGCGTAGACGATGCACAGGGCTTGGGGAGGAGGGCTAGGTATGCGCAGAGGAGGGAGATGGGATCGTCGGGGTCCTAGGCGTGGGGAAGTTAGTATGTTTGACCTGGGAGTGAAGAATATGGGATTCTTTTTTTAAAATTCAGAAGAAAAAAATTGGCAGCGCATACGTAGTAGACGTGTGTGACGGAAAGAGACGCAAGAGGGGCGGTGTCGTCAGTCATGGTGGTGGTTCTGGGGAGATGCAGGATTCATGGATCAGTAGTTTCTTGGTCGGCAGGAGCTATGAATACATAGCTGGTGTGTAATCCGTATAGGAGGAGAAGTATTGTCAAGGGCGTCTGGTATGATCTGTAAGCGAGCACGTTGGTCGGGGGCTCTGGCTCGTATCGTGATGATGTCAGAAGGGTCCGTTGGATCTATTAGAGGGTGGTATTTTGCGTTGGAGTCGTTGGAGTGGGCAGATGGGGACGGATGGGGCGGGCGCTTGGGGTTCTCACCGCCTGCTTTTTTCGGTGACGTGGGGCGCTTAATTTGGATGAGTCATTGTCATCGATTTTACGGAGTTTAATAAGCTGTGCAATCACTCCGTCGCTGGTGAAGCTGGAACTTGGACTTGTCGAGCTTGGAAAAAAAAAAAAGAGAGAGAGAGATTTGATATTGCGACTAAAGTGGGCTGCGAAACCGAAAATATCGTGGAAAGAAAAGAGTTACTCCGACCAGCTTCAAAGGCACGACGACATTTCGAGCCCAACTTGGCCCCCGTCTTACTTTACTCGTGCACTTGATCTAGGCACTTTTAATTTTAGAATCGTGGCAGCACACCTTTCTGCGTCCAGAGCAGGACCATGGTTTTGTAGCCCTCGCATCCACAAGCAGCCCTTGCCATGGACAATGCGCGGGACGACGACCCTCGGTTCATGGAGCTCGAGACCCTCGAGGCCATCTTTCCCGAGATACGGCACGCGCACCATGTTCCACAGAAGTATACGTTTGAACTCGAACTGCCAGTGGAACCGGCACAGCCTGTCACTGTCGTCTTCCCCGCTGCGTCTTCGGCCTCGAATGCGACGCACGATGGCCCTGCTGGCCATGTCTCGACGGTCTCTCTGACAAGGAGCGGCACGGCGGCGCCGGAACCTGTCGATACCCTTCTCGTGTCTCACCTGCCTCCGCTGTCCTTGCGCATCACACTTCCGGATGGATACCCTTCGGACGAAGCGCCTCTCGTTTCCCTCTCCACGGCACCTCAGTGGCTTGCCAGCGAAACCCTGCGTGCTCTGGAAGAGGATGGGCCGCGGCTGTGGGAGGAATCGGGCAGAGACATGGTCGCGTACACGTACATTGACCATTTGCAGAGGGAGGCTCACAATATATTCGGGACCATCAGCCCTGAGGGAACTTTGAGGTGAATCCGGAGCACAAGCTTGCTGTGTTGGACTTCGACATCAATGCGAAGAAGGCGGCGTTTGAGAAGGAAACATTTGAGTGTGGGATATGTTTGGGTGAGTTATTTCGTCTTATTTTTCCCCCTCTTCTTCCCTTTGTAGCTTCCTGTACAGGCCCGTCCTGCCGTTGGGTATGGAAATGATCCGTGCTAACACGTCACAAGACCCCAAAAGGGCACAAAGTGCCACAGAATGATGGACTGCGGTCACATATTCTGTCTCCAATGCCTTCAAGACTTCTACAATCATGCCATAAAGGAAGGGAGCATCTCTACAGTACGCTGCCTCACGCCCAACTGCGCCAAAGCCAGGGCTTCCGGTTCGCCAGACAGGGTAGGCAAGTCCAAGACCTTCATCAGCCCAAGCGAACTTCTCCAGATTGGTCTCACCAAGGACATGGTTAAGCGCTACGTGAACCTGAAGTACAAAACAGAGCTTGAAGCCGACAAGGACACCATCTACTGTCCCCGCCAGTGGTGCAACGGTGCTGCCCGGTCCAAGAAACACAAGAAACCAGAGGGTTTGGATTTTGCAGAACCAGCCGGCGACGAAATCGACGACACCCAAGACGAGAGTCAAGACACGGTAATCGACGAGAAGACGACGACAGTACGCAAAAAGGTCAACAAGGCATTCGACCCTGCCGACCTCTTGTGTATATGTGAAGATTGTGGGTTCGCCTTTGTAGTCGCTGTCTGCAAACCTGGCACGGGGAATTCGTCCGCTGTGCGCCGAAGCGGAACAAGGATGAATTGTCAGAGGAAGAGCAGGCTTCTCTGGAATATCTGCAACTTCACACGAGTCCGTGTCCTACGTGCAGTGCTCCGGCGCAAAAGACACATGGCTGCAACCACATGATCTGTTCGCGATGTGACACCCACTTCTGCTACCTGTGTTCTTCGTGGTTGGATCCCGCGAATCCATACAAGCACTACAACCAACAATCAGATGGGAAGGTCACATCCTGTTACATGCGACTCTGGGAGTTGGAAGGTGGCGACGGAGATGATGTCGGACTGGGCTTTGTCGGAGGCCGTGGTCCTGGAGGAGGCGACGCTGCCGCGGCCGCAGAACCAGAGGAGCTGATCCAGGTGATTCCCGAAATCGAGGAGCCAGATACAGAAGAGGAAGAAGACGACGCGGCGCCTCGGCAGCACCCAGTCGATCCCAACGGCAACCCCAACCCCATCGCTGTAGCCCGCGAAGCACCCCTTGTTCTACGTGTAATAATGGACAACCGACCCCGTCGAGAGCCAGCACCCCAACCACCACCTCCTCCCGACCAAGGCAGAGCACGCGGACGCGGGCACGCACACGCACACGCACAACCTCGGGAGGAGCTCCTCGTGGGGATGTCCGCGGCAGAGGAGGGCATCACGGCCCTCCAGCTCGAGCAGGAGGTCACGACCGGCCCCGAGGTCAGCCTCAACAAGCGCCGAGGGCAGCAAGACCCATCGGCCGTGGCGCTGCCCGTCAACAGCAACCCGTTCAAAACGAAGCCGTCGCAGGTGCGTTAGACCCAGCTCAGGAAGCCTGGGTACGGCGCTTCGTACAAATGGCGCTCATGGACGCCGAGGACCAAATCGACGGGGAGACTCTGACTCTGACGACGGCAACTGGCAGATTCGGTAACAGCCAGCTACTTTACATAGAGCCATGTACTTACTCCTCCGCACACATGAGTCATTTCACGCACGGGAACCCAAAATGGACCGTGTGCATTGCTCTCACGGGTCCCTGAACTGAACACAGCACATGTACTCTGTACAGCGAGTTAAAATCTCATTATTCCGTCTAAACTCGGCTACTGCAGTTCGCCGGATCATTTGCAATCGTACGACGCCAAAAATATCAAGCTTTTGCGGTATCTAATACGGAGCATCTACTCATCTCAATGGGTCCCCGTTGGACCCCACTATGTTCCCTAGATAAGGAGCGCGATTTTCAAGAGCGATTATGTAGATTCGCTGCTATGAGCTCGCTGTGATTCGTGCGACATGCAAAGGATTCCGGAATACTTGGAATGGGCCCGAAAGGACAATGGAGGACAGGTGTGCCGGACAGCAAGACCAGAATAGGATACTCCATCTGCTCTGTGATGGAAGTTGGCATATGGCATATATATATATATATATATACTCGGTAGAAATACTACCAGTTGAAACTCGAACTCCCTAGGTTATTTTGTTCCACTACCATGTAGTTAGGTCCTGTCTGTTCCCCGTCCCGCCTTCTACATGGAAACGGACGAGACATTAAATACCGCAAGGCAACATGCATTTCATTTCGTGAAAGAAAGGAGGGGAGCCCAACTTGCAAAGGCGCGGCGCATTGGGAGAATGGGCAATCTGGGCAACACCAAGACCAGTCGGAACTTTTGGTCTACGGAAACGTACGATCGGGCGAAGCTGATCTGTCATACTGCGCGGTTGGTGTCGTTGCGAAGAACGGAGCAAGCACATGGAGCATGCGATGGGGTTCTTGTTCAATACACCCTGGGGCCGTGATGGATGGATGGATGGATGGATAAATGCTACTTTTTCGAACAATAGAACGTGGCACGGCTGCTGTTTTCCTGTTTTCCTGTTTTCTGCAGACGGACGGAGCGGCAGCTGGCTGGCTGGGACCAGACGCCTCTTTAAAATAAGAGGGAGAAGGGGGTGAATGAAAAAAAAAAAAAAAAAAAAAAAAAAAAAATAGGTTGCCTCTCCGGATAGGGAAGGAGGTTGATGAGTAGGCCGACACCGACATGCGACGCGGGACGGTGCGGGACGGACCTCCACGGCTTTTTTTTATGCTCATGCTCATGCTCCATATAGCCCTGCCAAACGGCGTGCGCGGGGAGGAAAACTGCGGACTTTCTTTCTTTCTTTCTTTTTCATTCTCTGCTGGACAGGTTGACGGGCAGCGAAATGGCCTGCTTGACCGGGGGCCGTTACCAGACGGGTAGTTGGTTTGTACAAGCACGGCAGAGTAACTCCGCATGTGCAGCAAAAGAGCGCGCGGCAGAATAAGGGGTCTGGCGTGTTCATATAACAATCAAACCCAGTACAGGGATCCCATGTTATTGCCGCACCCCTCGAGGCGCGAGGCCGCTGCCATGGTAGGCTCATGTGTAGGTTCAGACCGGCATGCCGGCCCAAATCGAGTCATGATGGCAGTGATAACGTATCAGAGCAATTTCTCCAGAGTCAAAGCAAGACAAAGAAAAAAACGCATCATTTCCGACCAGCCCGTCATGAGGCGCCCGTGACGAACGAGGTTTTTACTGGCTTTGCTCGTTTCACAAAGAGTCACTGTAAAACACCAGGCCGTCATCATGGGGCGGGAGTAAAGCGCGAAACGCGAAACGAGACTGGGTTCTGAAGGGAATGCAATTGTTCTCATCATAAGACATGTCTTATGTCCGCGACAATGGGGGCAAACCAAATTTTTCTCAACAAGACATCGATTGAATGTCGCAACGTGGATGTAAAGGTAGAGCATTATTGTGAATGTTCACGGCACCTTCCGACACCTTGACACTGCGAACAAGTACTCCGTAAAGCAAGTGATGCTATCCATCCGGCACCGTCGGCTGTGCCTGGAGTTTTGGACAAGCAAATGCGGAAAGGGTCCTCAGCAGCAGATTCTCAGAGTCTCTGAGTCTCAGAAGTACATGTTAAATGAGCCTTTGAAGTACGCAGTGAGTGCCTTGAATGATTTTGCCCTATCCGGACCGATTCATTGCCGTTCTGCAAACGGAGTTTAGAGCCATCGATCAGCTGTGTTGTCTTTCGACTGTCATACTAATTTTGCCAACTGTTTGTGGCAATAGCATTTCCACTACCAGCCGCTTTGGCCGCGAATCATTTGCTCAGGTGGCGGACGACTGACTGACTGACTGACTGGCTGGTAGGATGACCTGACTCGTTTCGCCCTTTTTCACTCTCCGGGGCGCATGATGGAGGTTATAGAGGTTGAGCTGCTGATTTTTTTTTTTGACGCCGTCGCCGTCCTTTTCTTATCCGAATGAAACTTGACTCGGACCCGAAGTCACGGCGAACCAGTGGCTGACTCCCTTTAGTCTGTCGGATACGTCCTTGACAGAATGCATCACACGGACAGTTGCGCATGTGCCATTATTGCTTGGTTTCTTCTATTAGGCCCTTCACACCCAAGGTTGCATTGCACGTTGTGTCAGTGGCTATAAGCGCCGGAGGCGTCAAGGTGCGTGCGGTTGTCGGCGTTTAGAGGACAAAAGAAAACCCTCACGCCCGTACTCGGTACCCCTTGCATCGCAGCAGATTGCGGGATAATTGTGTGAAGTTGCACCCACCCACTATTCCGTACTCCGTATATTACTCATCCACTTCGGCTGTCTCGTGCCGGCCATGAGAGAAAGCTCGTTTTCTTATTCCGCCCGCAAGTGGAAATCTACGTGTACGTCCGTTGCCGCCAATGACTTGGGCCTATCGATGGTTGGTGCATATATGTTGGCGGTAGACATACGCAGCCATTTTGTCCACCTTGTATGAGCTGCGCCGCTCGTATCACAGCGCTCGACGCCGTGGGACTGGCCCTCTGTAATAAATGTCGACTGTTGCAGACGCTGCAGATGCTGCAGATCGATCAGTAGAGAACAAGTTTCCCGGCTCGTAGCCCCGCGACTCCACGGTGGTGGCTGAGACGGGGGTCAGAGGCCCTGGATGAGCAGAAATTGGCAGGGGACGGACGAGCATGGAGCTTGGGCCTCTGGGACTGGACTGAACGGGGTGTGAGGTGAAAGTGTTCACCATGTGAGTCTCACGGAGTACGGAGTACGACGTTGGTGATATCTGGACAATCGACAATCTTCAGGTCAAGGGATTTCGGCCGACAGGTCCAGCAATTAGCAGACGCTGATCTTGTGTGCAAAGGGAAAGGGAGGGGGTGAGAAGGCGTGGAGCGTGGAGCGTGGGACGTGGGGCGTGGGCAAAATGCACCTGTGCGCAAGGCAAGGAAGCCACGAAGGGCATGGGAGATCGTCACCAAATTGTGTAGGTGGGTCACTCGGCTGGCCCACCCTTAGGCCAATGTTCGGCGAACGTTTGCGTGAACCAATTGTCATGCGGAGGACCCACAGTTAGACAAAAGCATCCACTCCTACCCACGGAGTAGATGGAACCACCATTGTTGATGTAGACCAGTTGCGGGTTGCCTTTCTCATAATAATACTGGGCTCATATGTTAGTCCCCTGCCGTTGAGTCGGCTTGCACTCTTTGAGATGCTTAGTACATACACTACATACAACCCTTGAAATATTTTACAAATCTACTTGCCTCACATGAGGCTATCTAATAGCAGCTGCCCGCAGTTGCGTTCTGCCTAGGTTAGGATAAGATATTAAAGCGTTATAAGGTAGATATACAAGGTATAGAACGCTACTAAAAGATACATCTTTTCCTTAAAAATCGCTTATAATTTAAGGTACTTGCTAATCCTAGCCCCTGTCTGCCCTATCTCCCGTTTAATGCCTGATTGGCTTGTTCTCCCCTGTCATGTATCTTTGTAAAATAATTCAGGGGTTGTAGTGTATTATCGAAAGGCACTTCGCAACCTTGTCTTTAGGCGACCTGCCTAAATTGAGGACTCTGCAGCCAGCACAGCCAGCATCGGGCAATGAGATGTGGGAGGACAAGCCCTTCTGTAAGCCTTGAGTGTATGAGAGGGCATTTATTAGGTTCATAGCCGCGATAGCTTGCGCGAAGTTTGACACCTTCATATCGATGAACGGCGGATACAATTGAACCCCAAGAACGATCTCTAGGAAGGTCTGTTCGAACTATATCATATGCACGAACCATGACGGCAGGTCCATGATATACATATATCCCGCCATTTGACTAAGAAACTCCCTCTTCAGCAAAAACGGTCTCGGGAGCGCTGCTTTGGCCAAGACCATGCAGTCAGTGGTAGATTTGAAATGGGTGGACGGACAGGCTTCTTGCGTGACTGCTCCGTTGCTCATGCAACATACTATACTGCGATCCTCAACTCGTGAGACTGACTCCCTACCATGTAAATAGATGGTGGTCTTGGTTTGCGTACGACATCTCTTCTTCCGTTGGAGGACCGTCGTCGCGTAGAGTCCCAAGAATAAATCAAGGCATTGCATCTTCGGCGGGTCCCAACGGGAAGTAACCCGCTCAAATCCCAGAGGCCGACAGAAGGCCGGGTGAAGACAGAAGCAGTGCAGTTTGGGTGTCATTGTGGCAGTATGAATGGCGAGATCTGGCAAGTTTGACGGTCACACCATCCCCGGTTGTTACATCGCAACGGCGCAGACCATGTCAAAATATTCTGGTTCGGCCGAATGCGTTAGGCAATTGTGGCGAGGTTTTGGAGTGCCACCGAACCATTGACCCAGTCTGGGGAATAGAGAAGTAAATGCTTGAGAGCAGAGAACGATGAATGTGGCTTGAGGGCGTTTTGTCCGGAGAAAGGGAAAAGAACACACACACACACACACACACACACACACACACAAAAAAAAAAAAAAAAAAAAAAAAAGGGGGTCTTGCTTCGCGCAACTGATTAGACAGCCTTTAATAACAGTTTATTAGCTTTAGCCCGTCAAATTCACAGGAGAACCGGTCGGCCCAGATGCGCAACTGCGGTAGATCTGTATTATGGCGAGCCATTCCGAGTGTTACTTTGCTCAACGATAAAATCTGGCGGATGGGCTGGCCGGCTGCGTCAGATGGGAAATTCTTCCGTGAATTAACAAACCATCTGCTCGTTTGCCCAACTCATGAATGTCTACGAACAAGAGACAAGAAGATAGCGTTGGCGTCCTTCTCCTGTACTCCGTACGTGCGTGCTAATACTCATCGCGTAGGAACTGACGGACGTTGTCCCATGTTTGTTGGAGCGAGCTACTCCGTACATCCGTACATGTAGCATATGCCCTTTTTATCCTGCACATCATGCATCGGCGAACTGTTATCCACTTTTCACTATCCAACCCCACCCCTTGTACATGTAAGGAAGGAGCAGGCTGCTCACTCGTAGGGATGTGAGATGAGGAGAATAAGGGTCTGTATTTTAATCCCCAGTGAGCGTAAAGCTCACTGTGGTATGGTATTAAGATCTATATGTATATGTACAACAAAGTACCTTGCTAAGCCTGGATTCACTGGTAGATTTATTAGGTGCCTTGCTTGTACCTGCTTGCTCCCCCTTACAAGTTACTATGTACAGCCAAGGGGATAAGGGACACGGCAGAGGAAAATTTTAAAGAGATAGGATTGCCTGTTTCTGTTCACGAGCGATTGACTGCTCGGATTTCATTGGACCCTGTCAACACCTGGTGCGCCTGTTGCGTGTGCGTGCCTTAGCACTCAGGCACAAGAAACAAGAAAATACGGACGTAGTATGTAGGAAGGAGCATGATGCCTGGTTGACACAAGTGGCAGTACTAGGCAGGGGTTTGTCGGCTGTTGATTGGAGGGCTGCCTGTCAATATTAGTCCATTTCTCATCCCGCAAGGTCTGCCATTCTCGTTGTACGCTTCTGCACGTCGTTCGTTTGTTGGCTTTCAAACGCCTCTACGGAGTAAACGCCTTTTGTCTTGTCTTGGTTACCCAGCGCCCACACCCGGATTTCCATCCATCCGAACACTATCGTCATTTGTCTCAGTATCTTTCTAGGGGACGTACCGATTTGGCCCCACCTCTTCATCGGCATCCTGTATGAGGACGATGCATACATACATGATGAGGGCAAGCCCACTTGTTTGGGGAGACTATCGGGGAATACCGTTTGTTCCGTGATCAAAAATGGACCAAGGAAGCAGTGCTGCGAATGGCAAAGTCCAGGCTCTCTGATCGAACCACCTCTGTCTTGGCGGCTAACTCGATGTTCTGCAGCATTTCTTTTCCTTTCTCTTCATTCATATCCATTCGTGGTGGTACAGATAAAACACGAGATCACTGAACGAATGATGGCCATGAAGTTCACGAGACTGATTCAGCAACTTGTGACACCACGCTAGCCTCACCTGATCTCCCTGTTCTTCATGGAAGGGGGAGTGCCTTCCTTGCTTGTGAATGGATTACCGTACAAACGAGTCCTAATATGTAATGGTCCTGCAACAACTGACAGCCCGATTGCCCTGGAAGACTACCTACGTAAAACGGTAGCCCCCTCCGCTGTGACGCCAGACACTGCCACTAACCACGGATTTTGCCCGGCTCTTGGGCTGTTGCGAAGAACAAAATGGGCATTCATGGGCGCTTAGTGCATCTTTACGGAAAAGATCATTATTCAACGGCCGGGCTCAGGCAACCGAAATGCTGCAAGTAATGAAAGTCGTTGTCTACAAACTGCCTTTTGTTTTTCTTGATAGCACAACCATCGAGAAGAAGTACTCCGTAGAGCCAAGGTATTTGCTTCCTGCATCATTCCCACATGCTCTGTTAGTGCCCGTCACCGCACCACTAATCATGCAGCTAGTTTGGTTTGGTCCTGGCACCCCTTTCACAGCCTGGTGCAGCACCGACACCTTGGAACCACCCGGGGCTTCTGTCCCTGTTATTCGATCCGGCGGCTCGGTGTTGGGCGAACATTCAACATAACAAGCAACAGTCTAAAACACCTGGACCCTGCGCTGCGAGCCGAGCGGTGTTCCATTGCATCGGTACCGGCATAGGAGATCATACTAATATATATTATTCTCAGTCTGGAGGAGATGCGGAGCCGTGCCATCAGGCCGATATTATAGCTGGCGGCACAAGTTGTTCCTTCTTCTGACGATGGGACCACACTCACTTGTTGGGGACTAGC
Organism: Epichloe gansuensis; assembly: GCA_023658505.1. Taxonomy (NCBI): domain Eukaryota; kingdom Fungi; phylum Ascomycota; class Sordariomycetes; order Hypocreales; family Clavicipitaceae; genus Epichloe; species Epichloe gansuensis. The sequence continues at coordinate 1,622,284 of CP098283.1, forward strand.
CCAAAGTTGTCAATCTTCGGCTTCCGAGACCAATTACCACTGGTCAACTGCTGTCGCTCCTTATGGCCATGATCGGCCTCTTGAGATCCATCTGACTTACATTATGCCAGACGCCCCTCCTTTAACCTCATTCTGCGCCTCTTTGGGCCGGCGCCCGAGGTACATACCAGCTAGCAACTCGGCTCGTGTGAAATATGTATGATCAAGGCCAACGGCCCCTGGCAATCGTATACCTCAGGCAGCCATGCCTTGAAAACGGCAGTGTCCTATTATCTTGTGCTCGACGTGGATCTTTCCGCTTCTTTTTCCACGCCGCTCAATTCGAGCTCGCCGTGCATGCTATGTATGTGCTGTGCTGGTGGAATAAAGAGTGATGACGTAACAATTTGGCGGCTAGGTCCTATATCTATTGATGATGGGATAAAATTTATCTTCCAAAGAGTTTGTTCTCTAGGTATCGTTTGAAATCACACATCACAACTTGTCCACATTGCCTTCGAATAGTAGTAGTAACGCTAAAAATGGCTGTAACAGGTTGTATACCAATAAGGCCGCAGGCTCTGGAGAGCGGACGCCAAGTGAGAGGAGAAAATAATGGCTTGGCCGGCCGAGAAAAGCGGCAGACCTGTCGGAGAAGATGGTCACACTCCCTCGTCCTCTGCCGTTCCAGTAGAAAAAAAGATCCACCATTGATCGCGGAGGTGATGAAAAGGTTGCCCACCACCTTTCGTTAGCGATTCGGCCAATCCGTGCGTCCCATGTCCACACATCCTTGTCGACGATAGGACTTGGGGAGATGGTGGATGGCTTATGAAGTTATGATTGGGGCAGTCACCCCAGCCCGACCAAATGCCGCCGCTAGGCATATTAGTTACTCCATCTTGCGAACGCGGGTTTCTCCATGGCTCGCAAGATCTGACTGCTTAGTGAGTAAAACCATTCATTCTGTTTTCTTCATGCTGGCATCTGGGCTGGTCATCGATTGACGCATTGACGCATTGACGCATTGACGGACTGACGGACTGTCAGTCGACCGTGCGTTGCACGTGCTCGGCCAAGATTCGGGCGGGCTTTCAAAAGCGAGCGGGTTGATCATTCGTGGTACCGTGCCATCTACATACACGGCACGAGGCCTGAATGCTCTCGGCCGACACGAAGCTACCAATACTACACATGAAGCTTCATAGAACCCTTGAAGGTGCATCATCTCTACTCAACAGTCTGTCAAATGTTCGTGGGGGCTACGTTCAATGTTACATGGAGGCACTCCGCATTGTGTATCGTCGCAAGCCGCGACGCCCGATCGGCCGAGTCTTGTCTTGTCAATCTCGGCCGCTCCTGAACCTTCAAGATGCTTGTCAGGATGCCAACCTCTATTTCAGAATTGAAAGTGAACAGCGAAAGGACAAGGAAATGACGAACGAACAACAAGGGCCGAGAACCATGCCGTATGGTCTTTCCTGAGGTCAACACCATCGCCGGCGGCATGGCTCCTTGGCGTGCCTCTTTTTTTTTTTTTTGTTAGGTGTGTGTGTGTTGTAAGATGGATAGGAATTATAGCGCGCTAACCATTGAGTCCATCTCGTGCCTGCTGCGACTGACAATTCAATTTGGCCAACTGCGAAGGGACGACCAAGCCTCCATCCTGTTGGTCGGTCTCGTTACCATTTACAGCGTACTATTGTCTCAACGACCATCTCAACGACCATCTCAACGACCACCCTTCTATAAGAATTGCGGGCCCCAGGTTGGCCTCTCATTGGCGTCGGTGTACTTTGGGGCGAGCTAGGCTAATAGAATACGCTACGGACAATCAAGTCACGGCTGCGAGAAGGTCTATTATGGACGTTGCTACTAATATGTATGTAGCGCTTGTGCGCAAGCCTGGCAACCTGGCTGGCAGAATCACGCAGAATCACGCACCACTTTTTTTTATTTTGGTCGGCCCTGGCCCCGCTTGCCCTGTCTCCAATAGCAAAAGGCTCATGGCGGAGTCGGAGTCGGAGTCAACCCCACCCCTGGGCCTTTCTCACACATAATACATATGTACATACACAATCAGACAAGTCATCAGACAAGGGACAACGACGGCGACGGGCCTTGTCGTCGGCAAACATTGGATAGGTCGCGACCAAAGAAAGGGGCGTGTGCTCGTCAATACATAATTTGCCGCCTAGTCAGTCAGTCGATGGAGCTTGGAGCTGGTTTTCGAAAGGCCCTGCCAGGCCTGTCTGTCGCTCGATCTCTCGTGTGTACGTACTACGGAGTACATGTATGTACATGTGTACATACATACTCGGTACAGTACTGTCCTGACTGCGACAGTGACTGGCACTGACTGCACCCATGAATCCATGAAATCCATCCATCATGTCTGGTGTCTTGGCCCCATGTCCCCATCCATCATCCCACGGCTGCATTTCCCGTACTGTCGGACTTGATCTCGCCCCCAACGTAACCGTCCATCTGTCATGGGCAGCATTTAGGGCTCCTGAGTTCCTCTGTGCTCCTGGGGTAGTTCAAGCTTTGTGCATGGCAGAGAAAGATTATGTAGCAGCCAGGCGGGCAGGCACGAACTCATTCTTTTTCGCCTTGTCGTGCTTGATGATGAAGACATGAACCACACACCACCATTGATTGTCATTGTTAGCCAACGAAACGAGGAAAAAAAAAAAAAAAAAAAAACATCGTCACGCCTCGGCAGACCTTGGCTCGCGAATTTTGGGTTTTCCGTGCCTGCCAGGTCTGGATCCTCTTTTTTTTTTTTTCTTGTTCCTCTCTTCATCTCTCCTTCCAAGAATAGACAGACGCCTGCACAAAAGAGAGAAGGAAGGGGTTGCCAACCACGCCGTTGTGTGCGTGTGCGTGGTGCGTGTGCGTGCCGCGTGCGTACCTTTTTATTATTTTTAATTACCTTTGTTCAATCATTGGCTATTAACAGTCAGCCAGTATTACCAGCACCAGCACCAGCACCAGCACCAGCACCAGTACCAGGACCTCGACGGGATGGCCAGTGTACATATGTACTCGGTAGAACGAACGGACGACATGCGTGTCGATGGCTAGTACGGTGTACATATGTACGGTGGCCCGTTTGACCATGACCAAGCCAAGGCGCGCTGTTTATTAGTTTCAATTTGCTGCAGACAACTGATGAGGCCAATTCCTATTAGCTCCCGTTCCTGGTTGCTAATAAGAGCCCGGCCCTGGTCGGTGGACAAAACTCAAATACATACATATACCCGGCTCAGTGCCGGGCCTTTGGCATCACACGCCCTCCACAGCCATCCACAAGCATCCACAGCACAGCATCTGCCGTCCTGGGCTGGGGAGCTGGGGAGGAGGTTCCATCCGTGTACGGAGTATGTATGTACATATGTATTTGTATACAAGTAAAACTACGCACCCGCAACTTGCTCCTCGACTCCTCGACTCCATGCCGGCCATACTTTAGTCTTGTCCTGGTTCTCTCCTGTTCCTCGTGTCAGCTGCACATACAAGTACTCATTCTCTCTCTGTCTCTCTCTGTCTCTCTCTCTCCCTAAAACGATTGGGCCTGTGGAAAGGGGAAGAAAAAAAGCCGCACGTTGTTGCCGTCTCATCGTCCAAACTCAAATTCTACAAACCCAGCAGCCATCGTTACTTTCACCTCTTTCAGTTGTCTATATATTGCCACTAAATCGGGACATACAGAAAGCATACTGCCGTGGGACATAAAGACTCCCTCGGCCCAGGTTGATCCATCCTGGCCTTGACATTCACTTACAACAGCAACAACAACAACAACAACAAAATCCCGGATCTGTCTGCAAAGACATGCGCCTATGATGACCACAGCAGCGTACCCAGCGGCCACCATGACGGAGCTTCGAGGAGAACCTGCTCACTCCAGTCTTTGGTCCAACTATGGCGGTTCTTCCCATTTACCTAGCCGACTCGGAAGCATGGACTCGTCCATCCATGGTTCCTCGTCAGCACATCTCTCAGCAAGACCGCGAGGAGAAATGCAACACCCTTACTCTTACAACCGATACTCCCAGGACGAATCGGCTTCCTATGACCGACAAAATTCATACCCGGGCTTGAAACGGTCCTTCTCCCAAGCTGAACAGCCTGCATACCAAGAAATCGTTCACGACATGAGGGACGATGGCTCACGACTCACCATGAACCAAGACCACAAGTTATTATCCTTCCGACGCTCCCAGGACAAGTCCACCGTCGTTGACCAGCAAGGCCGTGTGCAACAACTCGAGCTGTACGCGCAGTTGCATGGCATGTTCTTCCTGTCTGAGATGCCGGCCAACACAAGTGATGGTGCTGCGCTTCAGCCCGAGCTCACTTGCTACCGACGCAACTTATTCCAGATTAGTGGCTCCCTGGTCATGCCTCGAGGCCAACTGTCTGTCGTGAACGAGGCCAACGAGACACTCCCCGTCAGCAACCTGGAAGTTGCCGTCTCTGCCATCGAATCCGTCGACGGAAACCCAGTTCGACTCATCGTCATTCCCTGGAAGACCCTCCACCCAACTCCCCGGAAATCATTCAGGGCCCAGATCAAGAGCCCTCTCCTCTGCCGCTTATTCCCTTCCAAGACGATGGAGCGGAGGCTAATGGCGAGTTTGCCGTTTATCCCATCGGCTGGCGTCGTCTCCAGTTCAGAATGTAAGTTGCCATTTGCACAAATGCCGCCGTTTCCCGTCTCCAGCCTAACAGGCTTTGCAGCGCAACTGCCAACAATGGCCGAAGGAAGGAGCTCCAACAACACTTCGTCTTGCATTTGAAGGTGTTTGGTACTCTGCCTGATAACTCCAAGGTCGTTCTATCAGAGTCAATTACTGCCCCGATCGTTGTTCGTGGTCGAAGCCCTCGCAATTTTCAGGCTCGTAAAGAGATTCCTCTTCTGGGCTCTAGTGCTGGCTCAAGAGGCCAGGCTTTGGTAGAGACTGGTCTCGGTGTTGTCGCCAGTGCCATCAGTCTCAAGCAAGGCGGCAAGGCCAGGAGTGTAGATATGCAGGTGCCCAGATCTGCGTTCACATTTAGCCCACCCAAGCCACATAGCTCGAGCATAAGTGCCATGAGATCAAAGTCAGTTTCCCTCTTCCCTCAAACTCTGAACATAAGCCGGGGTTTTTTTTTTTGAAACAAAGATCGAACTGACACTTCCCGTAACCAGCTCTTACCCATCTTGGAACTCGCAAGTCCCATCGACGATGGCACCTGACTCGTATTCAAAATTGCCCCTCTCCGGATCCTCGGGCTTTGCAAGCGAATCACAGGAGCTCCTGCTCCACACTTCGATGCCATCATCATCATCCGTACCCCTCCCACTGACGACAGCAGATCATGGCCAACCAGGTCTCCGGTCGCAATACAACTACACAACCACATCAACACCACATATACCTGGGAGCACTGTCACGATTGGGTCCGAGAGCGCCTTCACTATGCCTCGATACATGGATGGCAACCCCAGACCATCCAAAAGTCCACGACACCACAGCCATCAATCCATCCACAGCAATAGCTCGATTCAGCATGCTGAAGGCCCAGACTACAGATATGGCTCTTTTCGCGGTATGAACAGTGGTGTAGGTGATGTCTCCCCTGGAGGCAATCCTCCAGCGGGCAGAGACTACTACCCGTCTGCGAGTACGTGGACCACGGCAGCCGCTGAGCCAAGTTCAACCCTCTCGTATGCCAGCCATGATGGGAGATCCTATCCTGGGGTTCCGCCCTTGAAGCAGGAGACTCCATCTTACAACAGCAGTACCTGTGGATCCTTTGACAGCATGAACAATTATTCATGGACTGCAGCATAATGGAACGATTGGACCTAAGCCACCTGAGGAACATCTAGCGATCAGAGTACTTCAGCAGCTTTCAGACTTGGTGTGTTTCCGCATGCCGGGAGACACACGGAAATTCGCAACACCTCTTCTTCCTTCTTTCTCTTCTGGCTGTGTCATTCTATTCGGTTTTATCAAATACCGCCAGTTCGTTGTTGCTTGGCGACCAAGACATGGGTCAACTGTCATGTTGCGGAACCCACCACATTCAAGCCACCATACATGTACATACAGGCATCTACGGCTTAAAGAGTACATAAAAGGCTCTCGGATAACATGCCCACGATGCACGCTCTGGGATCCAGTGCTTGGGTGGCGGGAGTAGTGGCCTGATGGCAAATGGTTGTCAACTTGGCTACGTGCCATGAACATGGAAGGCCTGGGCAACAAAACTGGGCAAGGTAGTGGGACAATGGAGTTCTAGAGGCGGGCTTTTCCTTTTCTTTCACGGCGTTGGGGAGGGAACCATTTGAGTGCTGAGCTGTAATCAGTATATCTTTTTCTACTTTTTTTCTTCTAATTTTTTTCTTTTTCCTTGTACGGAGTTTCGTCTTCGCACATGTATTTTGTCTGCTCGATAGTCTGTCGGGTCCAGGCCTGGTCTAGTGTCCCTAGTTGTGGACATTTGGGGATATTTTCTTGCGCTTCTTGAATAGTAGCATTCAAGTTGAATTGAACTCTGGCCAATGTTTCCGAGGCCATGAGAGCTTAGACTGTGTTGTTAAAAATCTGGTGCATTTGAGTCCTGACATGTTTGATTTTGAGGTCAGCAAGTACAAGTAACTTTAAGTACTGACAAGTAGGCCCCATCGATGTGAGCGCGAATGGGCTTGTTGGAACTTGGCAGCGAGCGAGCGGCTAATAAATAGCGCTTATCGCTTATTTAGCGAAAGGTTCAAGCGGGTGCTCCGATGCCACTGTGGGTGGTGGTTGGCGGGTGGCTCCGACGATAAGATAAGGAAGTTGGCCCCAACTTTCTTGGCTCGTCGATGGCTTTTTTATTTTAATTTTTTTATTGAGAAACTGACGCATCGGATAGATATCGCAACAAAATCACAGATTGCTAAATCGCCGTTTACGAGCTCGCTTCCCACGGCACGGCGCATGCGCTGGGAAATCGACAGTCGGAGCAGGTATCAGAGGAGAAAACATGTTCGAACTCCCCGAGGCCAAAGGTCAGTTGGTTAGTCACTGTGGTGAGCCACAAGTCTCGAATATCGAAACCAAGCTAACCCAGTTGCCAGAGTTCGTCGCGAGGAGCTCTACGCGTCGGACGCTGACTCATGGAGCGACTCAGTCGAAGAGACAATCGACTCGCATCTGAAGGCGCGGCTCAGTGCACAGATTGCCAAGTCACTGGGCTTGGATGCCCAAGAGACTGGCGAACAGACCGAACAGCCCGAGCTGAAGACCTCTCACCCCCATCAGGGCTGGAAGCAACAAGACGGCAGACGCGGACGCGGACGCGGACGACGAGCACGACAACAGCGACCTAGGCGAGTTCGAATTCCGCCTCTTCTCCTCGGCCGCCCCTGCCAAGGTCACGCTGGAAGATGAATTCGCGCAACCCCATGAAGGCGCACTGGCTTACCCACGACCGTCCTCATTCTACGCAGTGAGAAACATTTCCGACAAGCTCAGAAGCGAGTATTGTTATGCCGCGGTGAGCGGCGACGAGGTGCTCCTGGGATCGCATCGACCCTCGTGGGGTTGGAGTATCCTTGGAAAGTCACTAGGACTACTGTGACGCGCAGGGCTACTAGGGCTGGCGGGAAGGATGGGATGTCGGCGCATACAGACACGGATGGCGGGCACGGAGGTGGGAGGAGGAAACGGCCGGGGAAGAAGAGGAGGATAGTGGATAGGCAGAAGGCGAGGGCGAAGAGGGAGGGGAGGCGGCGGAGAAGAGGAAGGCGGTGGAAAAGGAAGAGCAGTTGAGGGAGAAGAAAAGAGGTTGAATCGGCTGAAGAAGCTGCGGAGGAGGGCGAAGAGTAAGGAGATGAAGGCCGGGGAAAAGGCCGATGGGGATGGGAATGGGGATGGGGATGGGGATGGGGATTCTGGGGATGCTCATGCTGCGAACAATTGATTGTACATGATTAGGCGATGCATGTGATGGTACCACTTTTGGACAATGTAATTCTTCTTTCGATCCCCCTGTTTCCTTTCGAGTGAGCATCTCGAGTGCCAGAAGTGCTCGCCAATTCAATAGACGAGCTGCCCGTTTCTTGCTTCTTGCGGTTCAACGCCAAAATGCCAGGCGGCAGCCAATTAACTACGCTGCCTTCGTATCCACCACCAACGTCCACCAACGTCCACCAACGGACCCACCGGCGACCACCGACGAACCACCGACAACCACCTCGAGCTTCATTCGACAAGCTTCTTTCTGCTGAGCACCACCTCCAACTACACATGCGACATCTGACAGCATCGCCCATAGCCGAGCATCACGAAGCCACGCATCGTTGCGTAGCGGAACAGATGGACTGAAACTCGAGCCAGCATTTCCCTTCCAGCACTTGGCCGACGCGCAATGCGTCTAGCAAGGACGGCGTTTGCAACATCCCCGACCTAAAAAAAAAAAAAACCAATCTTCCTGTACATCCCAAACTACCTCTTTTTTTCCACCGCACAAACTCTTTCGGAACATGTGGCCTGCATCCAAACCAGTTCCCGAGCAGGCGCCCGAGCCGCCCCGGCCCATGGACGATGTGGTCGATACGGGAGAAGTTGCTGCAGGTGGTCGGGGAACGGAGCAGGTTGAGAAACCCCGGTCCCGGCACCGCCTTCACGACCGGGCCTTCAGCGAAATGCATTTCCTTCTGGATTCGCGGCGGCAGGAACAGGGCAAGGGCAAGGGCAAGGGGGTACGAACTCACAGCAGCAGCAGCAGCAGAGCCCTGCGCCAACCGATTCGCTATCGCTTCTCCAGCTGCGCCGCATCGTCGCCGAAGTGAACCGAGCCGAGCCCGCCGCTTACGACTTTGTCTACTCAGATATGGACGCGCATGCCGAAGAGATCGACGAGTGGTTTGTGTACCAGTTCTGGCAGTGGATTCGCCTGAACGCGGCCCAAAAGGCATTCGAGTGGCATTGGAACCAGGAATCAGACGGTCAGAACTCGTGGGACGATGCAGACCATGATACGAGAGCCAGGTTTGTACGGGCCGCAATTGCTGGGGTGCAATCCAACGATGCGGCATTGAAATCTGCGTCAATTGGCAAAATTGTCTATCTGGTTCTGGGGCGTTGGGGAGACACGGCGATGCCGAATGCTACGGACGGATGTAGTCGTTCGATTGGGAGCAAATCGCAACTGCAAGCCATCAAGGCAGGTGTGGAATGCTTGACGTCGCTGGAAGGATTACCTGTGATGTGGGAGGCTCTGAGGAGCTGTTTTGAATTGCATTGGTAAGTACACGCCCTTTCAAGGGTGGAAAAAAAGAAGGCAGTGCTGGAATCCGGGGAAACGTTGTGTACTAATCCGAGGACGCCAGGTCAGGGATATATACCAGCAAGCGAGCCCACAGGAAGCACAGGATGAATTAATGAATCTAATGACGATCATGTACATTGCTATTCAGGAGACGCTGAATGATCCCTGGACATGTCGTCGTCGTACAAGGCATTGCGTAAGTCGTGCGATCTGGGCTTGAAGAAGATGCGGGACTAGAACTGACGGGCTGGTGTAGTGGAACTGAATCCAGGCCTGGCGGACTTTATGCTGACGGCGACGTCGAAACTACGGTGGGATGAACAAAACTCGATGCCGCTCACGCAGGTAAGTTGCACTGCTGTGTGGTGGTGATGGAAAAGATGGAAACGGGAAGCTGACCTGGAGATGGAAAACCACAGATTTTCTTGTTATTCTGGAAATCCATCTTACTCGTTTTTGGCGGAACCAAGGACCTGGCCAAGATCAAGGCAGTCATGTCGGAAACAACAGGAGGTCCGGACAAGACTACAATCACGGCGTCACCGCTGGACTACCATGTGTTCCGGCAGGAAATCACATCTAAATATCCTGCCTATGTTCCCCACAGCCTCTTCTTCCCCTGGAAGACGAGAACGCCTCGTTGTTACCGCCGATACCGAATCAGCCAACGCGCAATAATGGCAACAATGGGATCATAGCAACACCAGGACAGTCTCAGATCGGTGGCGCTTCCATCCTGAACCAGCCTGTTCATATTGCAACGCCTGCGCCATCGCCGCCACCCTCGCCCGGCGTAGGCGGCAAGTCTGGAAAGAAACAAAACTATCAGACTAACCAGAATTTTCCATTCATGTACCCTCCGCTAGATGCGACTAGTAACAGCGCTGGAGGTAAGGGAATGGCCGGCATAGATGACTCCTTAGTTAGTCGGAGGTGGGAAGGCAGCGACATTCCTGCGTCAATCCTAGAAGCCGGGGAGCTGTTCTCCACCAGGGTGCGCATGACGAGAGCTACGCGGCAAATGTGGGAAGCGCGAGAGCAATTTCTCAAGTTTGATCGAGGATGGACCGATACCGATGCCGACGAGGACGAAGACGTGATTGAGGACCTCAATCTCAACGAGCTGACGCTAGAAGAGAGGGAGGTCCTGAGGGAGATCAGAGCTGAAGACAAGCCCAAGAAGTCAAATCTCGCCCAAAGTCTCGGCGAGGCTGAGGTGGACTTTGGTCCGCATCCAGATCAGTTGTCTGAGAGGGACAAGCAACGATTGGTGGCCGTGGAGCGATTTTACAAGGAAGCACTTCCTCACCTCCAGTCTCTCGTCATTGTGCTGCTGCGACCTATTCTAGGCAATGTGACTGCCATTGTGGCCCAGCAGACGAATCAAATGTCGAACGGCATGGCGGGTAGAGGCAACAATAATCCTGGAATGAACAGCGGCCCGAATGGACCGAGAGCTCCGGACCTGTCCGGGCATATTGTTGCGCAAGAAGAGCCGGATCCGTCGCCGGAGGAGATTGATGCGGCGAGGACTCGGGAGATTACGTCCAAAGCATCGACGGGCATCTTGCTGCTACTGCTGAAATGGCTTCGACTTTCTCGTAAGTTTTTCTGGCTGGAATTTCGGCTTTTTTTTCCTCGCCTTTTCTTTTTCTTTTCTTTTCTCCTTAGCCGGCCGTATAGGACCGTGAACTGACTTGTAAATTTTTTCCCCAAATAGACGTACTCAAGTTTGAGTACGTTACTCAACTCTTACTGGACTCGAATTACGTCCCGCTGGTACTGAAGCTTTTTGCCCATCAAGACGTCCAGCAGGTAGTTGACAGCAAGATGGACAGGGTCGAGAATAGGTAAGCAAAGCGACCGCCCGTCTGTCTCCTTTGAGTCGCCGCCCCCTGCTAACGCGGGTTCTCAGTTTCTTCCAATTCTGTAATTTGCGTTCGAAATTCAAGGACAGGTCAGACAGTGACTCGGAAAACGAAGAAGAGGGAGAGGGGGCGGGGCACGCACAAGGCGACGGGGAACAGAAGCCAAAAGAAAGCGAGCAGGACTCGGAACAGGAAAGCGAAGACGAAGACGACGCGGTGCCGCCCCCATCAAGAGAAACAGGTCTCCCGTAGCTGCCGCACCAGCCGCCAACGAGGAAGTAGAGGAAGAAGGAGAGGAAGAAGAAGAAGAAGAAGAAGACTCCGAGGCCGGTGACGATCAAGGCCCCATGCGGCCCGAGGTAGACGAACTCGGGTATCCCGTCCATGCGCCCCCAGAAGAACCCATCACCGACTTCTCATGGCGCAACTTCTTCTCCCTCATCAATTACCTCCGCATTCTCCAGAAGATCTGCAAGAACAAGGCCCACCGCAACCTCCTCCTCGTGCAGTACAAATCCTCCACCATCCTCCGCAAATCCCTGCGCGTCCCCAGCCCGAACTCCGTCTGTACACGCTCAAGCTCTTCAAGAACCAGGTGCCCTACTGCGGGCGCAAGTGGCGGCAGTCCAACATGCGCGTCATCACGGCCGTGTACCTGCACTGCCGGCCGGAGCTGCGCGACGAGTGGCTCGCTGGCAGCGACGTCGACGCAGAGGTGGACTCGGCGCTGCCGCTGGAGCAGGCGCTCAGGGGCCTGACGCACTGGCTGAACGTGACGAGGTACCCGGACAAGATTGCGCCGGACATACGGCTCGCGCTGAGAGATGAGCAGGACTTTTTCAGCCGTGAGCTGGAGAAGCTGGAGAAGCTGGAGGGGGTGGGCGGAGGATCGGCTGGATGAGATGGAGTTGGAGCATGCGGAGGGTGGGCTTAAGTTGGAAAGTATGGTTTCGCTGCGGGCGGATCGAGTATGTAGTTGTTTATTCATGGCGATTGGGGGGTTAGAGGTGGATGTAGGACGAAGATTTCGTTACCTTGATTGTGCGTCTTGTCTGCCTGCCTAGGCGTGTATACAAGTGTATATGTTGAACGTATGTGCTCAGCTCGATGTCCATCTCCATGCTTATTTCCTCGTTAAACCATCGATTCCAACTCTCCCTCCCATTCATGCGTTGTGGTTTTTTCATTGGCGCCGACATTGACTCGATTGGCGTTGGCTTTCATGTTTATGGAGAGGGGTTGGACTTTTGAGGTTGATATATAGTACAATCCCTGTTTGCAGATGTTGAAACGGTCACGAGGCATTGGAAAACAGGACAAGGCGAATGTTCATCTTCAGTGCTACTATTAGTGTGGCAAATATCTGCCCGGATCATTCATCATGAAATGTGCTCTAAGCTAAGAACGGCCTCGTATCGTGAAGTAATAGGGAGTGAGACAAGAGAAGTTTATTATGATTTTTATAATTTTTTTTTTTCATCGGCAGTGGCCAATGCATCTAAAATTCACACATAACATAAGAATTACTGGCAACACCCAGCCAGTGCAACAATAAACGACCGATTGACAATTATTATTATTATTATTATGTTTATTTACATCATGCCATCTCCCTAGGCTTAGACAGGTTGGTGTACGCCGTCGACGTGTCGATAATTGGCAGCAGGGGTCGTGAGAGGGGCAACGGGCTTTCCAGTGTGTGCGAGAGGCGGAGCGGTGGCGCCGGCGGTCGTGGCCGTGCCCGGCTGGTAGCCGTAACCGACTTCCTGCTTGTGGTAGTCGGCGCTGGCCCCGCGGACGTCGTTATTCACAGTCGTGTTCTCGGTGGCGTAACTCTGACGGATGTGGTCGGCGTGGTCGGGAGTTGGATGCTGGGGCAGACGGTCAGACTCGGTGATGTCCTCGTGTTGGTTGTTGCCTCGGAATCGTCCGAAGAAGCCGCCTCTACCGGCGCCAGAGCCAGATGTGTAGTTGTTCTTGGGGCCGGGACCAAAGCGCTTCTCCTTGCGGTGGTGGCGGAGCAGGGCGACTTCCATGAGCATGGAGACGAGGAAGAAGAAGCTATTTTTTTTTTTTTTTGATTTGATTTGATGGTCAGTAATCTGCTGATGATTTGGGGGCGAGGGATGGGGACAACGCGTGCGCCGCGTAGGTCAGATCCAGGTCCCAACAGATCCCAACAAAGTAGTACTTACATGGCAGCGATGGACACGGCAAAACAGGCCGTTTGCAGGCGGCATGCCGTGCGGAAGCTAGGAAGTGCCGTGAAGCCTCCTGACCCAGGCGCTTGGTCGCCCGACTGCCCTCGACCAAAGGGCGTGTCGACATAGCCGTCGCAGCTTCCCGCGCCGTTCCTGTTCACGACGGCCACGTAGATGAAGCAGCCCATGAAGCAAAAGTCTAGCACGATTGCGATGATCGACGCGAATAGTAGGCCGGCGACACAGCAGAGGAAGACTAGACCAATCAGGGTATACAGAACAGCCGCGCCCGAGATGCCCTCGACTGCGCGCACATGATGATCAATGTGGAGGTCGTGGTTAGCCAGAGCCGCCAGGAAGTACGAGAAGATGCCGAGCACGAGGGCGGCACAGAGGAACTGTATCCCGCGAATGAACCATTGGAGGCCCTTGAGGGCTAGACCGGACTTTGCGCCCATGACGGAGCAGAGCAGAACAGGGCTAATATGAAATCTTTGTTGATGGAAAGGCTAGAATGGAGAATAGCAAAGAGAGATGAGGTTTGGCGATGGAGGAAAAGAAAAGCTTTGGGTGAGGCGGACGTCCGGCCTTTATTTGTCCCTCGCTGAGCTCTCGTGATGTGATGCAGAGATACGGAATCGAGATGGAAATGGCGGGAAACTGTCGAGACTATTTGTAACGGGCGGACTGAGGATTCAGAGAAGGGGATTGACTGACTTGCCCGTGCACACAAAGCTGAGAGCCCAGGAAATTAAATGTGTGATGCAACTTTCGGGCTGTTTTGGGAGGACCATGTCATCTGGGGATTTAAGGTTCAAGTGTCGACGCGAGAGGGAGCCGCGTCCCCGACGCTGGCCCGGATGCAAACCAAGTTCCCATCTTCCCATCAAATGGTTTGTCGTGATGGTTGAATGATGAATATGACGACAACATCTGTGGCTGGATGGTGGTGATTGATGGCTATGTCATCGAAGTGGGGAAACGTGGAGAGGGCTGAAGTTGAAGTGGGGTAGCTTGGCTCTTGATTGGTTGCAGATGAAGCTCGGCCGCATCCACCACAGCCAAAAGTAGGTCGACCATTCTAATGGAATTTTAACAGGCAGCTTAGCTTCCAGAAACTAGCGTTTAATATATCTGAAAGCATCTCAGAAATCAAACTCTGCGTTTGCTCGGACCCGTTGATCGACGTATCCAACGGTTTCAACGGTCCTAGCTTTCGACCATGCTAAGCCATTGAGTTTGGCTACCCTGATCGGAAGTCGGCAGCGAAATCGCCAATGAACGGAACGGTAAGGTCTCGAGCCCGCGCTGCCAAGTCGAAGTATTCGATTTCATCCCGATGCTGTGGGGTGCTTGTCTGTGGTCTGTGGTGGGTGGTGGGTGGTGGGATGGGATCAACAGACCGGTTTGTGTGTGTAGTTTGTGTCACCAGTGACGACGGCCGGCTCACGGCAGGACTTGAGACAAAAGGGTTCATGATTACAGCACCGTTTCTCCGCAATGATTGCCCTCAACAAAGAACGCCAATGTCCGGCTTCTCGCATGTCTCATCGACGACGACGACGACGACGACACGGACGACAGCGATAACCGTTCCCTTGTCGACGGGCAACGTGTGAAGTACGTGTCCACAGCGCCAGGCACGTTTTGCGGGGCCGAGGACGACCGTACATAATAATACATACATGTACAATAAAACCAGGGTTGTATTGTACATGCACCTTCAAACCCATCTTGCTTGGCGAACTCCTCCCACCATTTCCAACTGGAGATTGGAACAATGGTCACGCAGCCAGGGACCCCGGGACAGGGAAAGTTATTCGTCAGCACTGAGACAGTGCAATTTTCCGGGGTAAAGAACCTCTGGCATCCCATGAAGCTCAACGAGCTGGATTTCACGCGACAAGACCGATTGAGGCAACGAGTCCACGTCTCACATCCCAAAGTCAACGGCGGCAAACCCGAGCTCGTCAAACTCGCGGTTTGGCCTTGGGGAATCCCCTCTGTTGAGAATCCCCTCTGTTGAAGTTGAAACGGCCGCCTAAGAATGGATCAGTGGCAGCGGCGTCGGTCCCAAGTTTCTGGGCCATCTCACTGAGGGCAGAGACTGGCGTGTGGTTGGCTTCGTCGCTGAGTGGTTGGAAGGCTGCGAGACCCGCGGGGGCCAGGGGACGTGGACGACTGCAAGAAGGCTTTTGGGCCGGTTGCATGAGCTCGGTATCAAGCTTGGCGATATCAACAAACATGACTTTCTTGTGCGGGATGGGCATGACGTGGCTTTGGTAGACTTTGAGATGGCGAGGCAAGAATGATCACCTCCGGATCTCGACGAGTTTCCGGGGCGGAGTAGAACTCATTCATGAGTGACAGATGGACCCGTCATGGTGCTACGCATATTAGCAGGTCATTCTCACTCACATACGAGGCACACACACACAGCTCTCCAACGAGGTACAGGCTGCTCAAGACACCAAAATAGGCGCTCATAACTTGGCGCAATGAGAGAGGGAAAGTATTAAAGAACATGAAGGCTTGTGAGCGAGTGTTATCCTGAAAGAGTACGTGATCAATGCTTCTGCCTCGCCATGCCTGGCGCTTCTCGCAGTGCTACAGCTCCATCCAGAGACGTGATGTGAATGGAAGAAGTCCTAAATGAGGGTATTCCTATACCTTCATCGATGCCAACAGCCAAGACATCTCATCTTTGGCTGCTCTTACTGGTCTCGCTGGCTTCGTTGAGCCATTCATTAGCTTCGTCTCGTTATGTACTGGTCCAAGTCATGTACGGACTGAGTCCCACGCTTAGCGGCAGGCAATGCTAGTTCAGATTGCTCCTGGATGCAATCGCTTTACGGCTTCCTCTGGCCAATGTTAGAGACTGACGGACAATGGAAAAGGTCACAGTTCTTGGAGATACGCACCATCAGTTGGCTGAGCAATGCTGCCTCGACTCACAGTTTTTGTTCCATCCGACTACGCACTTTGACCTGGCCCTATGTTCCTTATAACATCTATGCGGAAGTGGCCCTCATCAAATGAGGTCACGGCGGAGCGTCAAACAATCAGAGCCCTGTAGATTCATTAAGCAAGTAGTCCCGAGTACCACAGCGCCCAGTGACAAAACTCTAATATCGGAGGGATAAAAGGGGGGCACGACGAGACTAGATAACAGGGATTTTTTTTTCCCGCTGATGTGAGAAAGCAGGCGGTGCTTGTGGTTGTGCTGCGGGCATAGAGAGTACATACAGTCAATATACCTTAGCTTGGCCCAGCATGCAACAGTGGCATCACCAGAAGGCCAGAACGAAACCGACTGGTATGGCCAAGTTGCTCATGCATGAAGTAGACGAACAATACATAAGCAGCACGACAGGTCCGCATCACCATTGCCTCGTTGATACCACGACGGGACTTCTTGGGGCCTGCGCCACAATGACAAGGAGATGGTCGGCTTCGGTGGCTTCACCGCGTCAAAATTTTATGCCGCACGCCATTTGAAATAGCACCAACACGAAGTACATAGGGGATTGATTATTGCGAGATTCTTGCGAGGCCGAGCAGTGTTGAATGAGGATTGAATGGCAGTCTATATATGTAGACCAGGCGTGCTGATTGATGGTAGCGAATAGGCGGCGGGTTAAAGTTGATGACTTTTGACGAGCGAAGTCATTGGCAAGAGTCGAGCAGGCAGCTGTCAGTCGCGGGTCCGCCCATAATACCAGGTGCCCTGGCCTACCCTGGCCTACCCTGGCCTAGCACGCCAAAGGTGCATCTCGCCACAGCCCACACCACAGCCCACACCACAGCCCACGCCACAGCCCACACCACGGCACACACCACGGCACAAAGTGCCCGGATCACGCGGAGTACTGAACTGCAAGCATGCATGTCTCAGCGGAGATGGAACAAACGGCACATGGCCCAGGTGGGAATACATGATACATATCTTGGGAGGACAAATTGACAGGCCACTGCAACGCTATTATGCATAACGTGTTCGGGACTGCGGCTGACCTGTTGCCTGTGTTGCAGGTGTGTTGTAGGTGTTTTTGTGTTTTTTTTTGTGTTTTTAAAAAGTCTTTTTGTGTCGTAGGTGTTGTATGTATGTATATTTATTACAACAGCGTCCGAACGGCAAAGACACGGCAAACCCCAGGCCTGATCAGCTAATAATGCACGGTCCACCAGAAGAAATACGAGGACCCCGTGACCCCCTCGTGCCCCTTCAGCCAAGCACCCAATGCCAAGGACTCAAGACCTCGGGTCGGAGGTCCACTTGCTGACATCGTCCAATCCATGTGTGGCAAGCACTTGGCAGGCACTTCTTTTCTTTTTGCATGGACTTTGCATGGACGAATCTGCAGTCATCGGGCGGGCGCCTGGGCAACCTGACCATGGACCATGGACAAGTCATGGGCGTTTCTCGATATGCAGTGTGTTCAGCTTTCCTTGCGGTGTTTTCAATCTTTGGGAAAATCCCTTCCTTAACCCTCCTCTCCTTACATTTCATCTTGCCTTGGTGGTTGGTTGTCATTCGTTCTCGGGGAGATCGTACTTGGCGGCTGATATAATTAATATACTCACTCGCGCTGGTTTTTTTTCGTTGTTTTATTCATTCAAGACTTCAGTCCTCTTGGCGGCATTCTACTAGTTATTTAATTCGAAAGTCTTCCATCTTCTAGCGCAGCTTTTGTCACTACTCCCGCACAACCATGAAAACTTCACCAGTCCTGCTGGGCCTCCTCCTTGGCCTGGCTGGATCTGCTCTGGCTGATCCGACCTGGCCATCGGATATCGACGAACTGGAGGAGATCATGTTCCAAATCAACTCGTTTCGATCTCGCAAGTTTGCCGATACAGTAAATCCTTGCACCACCGAAGCCTCCGGTCCGGGTCGACGCAATGCCGCCGAATGGTTGCGATCGGCCTTCCATGACATGTCCACTGCCAACACCTTCTTCCAAGCCGGTGGCCTCGACGCTTCCCTTCAATATGAGCTGGACAATGGCGAAAATACCGGCCCTGGACACAAAACAACATTGAAATTCATGGCGCCCTATGTCACCACTCGCTCCTCGTTATCGGATCTGCTCGCCATGGGAGTCTACATGTCTGTTCGCTCTTGTGGTGGTGCCGACGGTCCTATAGTTCCGTTTCGGGCTGGCAGAAGAGATGCTGCTGCTGCTGGCGCATTAGGTGTACCCCAACCTCAAAACTCGGTTGCCATGTTCCAACAACAATTCCAACGCATGGGGTTTACCACGGAGGAGATGATTCAGGTCACCGCTTGTGGACACACTCTCGGAGGTGTTCATGGGGCAGAGTTTCCAGACCTCATACCTGCCACTGCTCCGGTCAATGGTAATGTTCCATTTGATTCAACCGACGCAGTTTTCGACAACAAGGTCGTTACCGAGTATCTAAGTGGCAACACCACCAACCCTCTCGTCGTCGGCCCATCGGTCGGGAACCATAGGAATTCGGATTTCAAGGTTTACAACGCCGATGGTAACAAGACCATGTCGACTCTGGCCGACACCAGCACGTTCAAGACTGTCTGTCAGAAGGTCTTGCAGAAGATGATTGATGTCGTTCCTCCTGGTGTTGCCCTAAGCGAGCCTGTGGTTCCATATACCGTCAAGCCGGTCAATTTGCAGCTTACCCTCACCAATGGAGGATCCGCCTTGCGATTCGCGGGATACATTCGAGTCAAAGCAACTGGCCTCGCAGACGGCGCCATCAAGAGCGTCACACTCACGTACAGAAATCGCAGGGGCTCCACCGATTGCGGCTCCAGCTCTTGCAGCATCACGAGCACCATACAGGAGTCGGCAAGGGTTTTGATGATAGCTTCAACTTCTACCCGATCGAAGCTGTCATTCCTGCCTCGACTGGCATCTCATCTTTCACTGTGACTGTCAATAACAAGGACGGAACGAGCAAGCTTTACGATAACAACGGCAAGGGATATCCTCCAGGACGACGTCTTGTTCCAAACCCCCAAAGCTGCATCAAGGGCACCTCGGGCGCCCTTACTGTCGTTGCTGCCGTCCGCAACGATGTGGCTAGCAAAGGCGCTCAGGCCAGCATCTCATACAAAGTTCCTCAAGAAGACAAAAGTCCCGTCGCTCTCCTCAAGAATGCTACCATTCCCCTGGTCAAGGGTGCTTGCATTGGCAAGTATACGCTGTTCTCGGCCGACTACACCATCCCGGGTGACTTGGCATACGAGTCCCGTGTTGATGTCCTCGCTGGAGACAAGGCAGATAGTTTCAAGGCCCTGACTGGCATCGGCGGGACATGTACTCCGTTTCCAAATGCTGGAGCTTGTGACGGTGGAGAGCCTCCCGTGAACTCAACCACCAAAGCGGTCACCACAACCACGAGCACAACTTCTCGTGCAGCCGTTGTGGCCCCAACTCACCGTGCTACTGTTGGTGGCTACAAGCATGTGTCTTGCTGGACTGAAGGCGTTTCTCTGCGCGCCTTGGACGGAATCTCTTTCGTCAACGACACAATGACTCTTGAGAAGTGTGCCAAATACTGCAGTTCTTTTGCGTACTGGGGTACCGAGTATGGTCGCGAATGTGAGCTTCCGGTCCCATGATACGATGTCACCTGTTTCCTTTTTTTTTTTTTTTTTTTTTTTTGGTTTCTTTGTCTCGTGTGCCTTATTTTACTAACACGAATTCCGCAGGCTATTGTGGTAATTCCCTGACAAGACGAGTGCTGCTGCTCCTATCGGCGACTGCAACATGCCCTGTGGTGGCGAGCCAAGCGAGTATTGTGGTGCTGGCAATCGTCTCGAGCTGTATTCGACTACGAGTGCACCGGTCAAGCCTACACCCACGGCCACTTTGACTCATAAACCCGCCGTCCCTCCATATACTCTTGTGGGCTGCTGGAGTGAAGGGAATGGAGTTCGCGCTCTCACTCAAGGCTTCACGGCTAGCGATAAGATGACCAACGAGGCCTGCGCGAGCTTTTGCAAGAATTACAAGTACTTTGGTACTGAGTACGGACGCGAGTGCTACTGTGGCAGTTACCTAGCTGATGGCAGCAAGACGGCTCCCATTGGGGAGTGCAACATGCCTTGCTCAGGAGATCAGTACGCGTACTGCGGTGCAAGCAGCCGTTTAGAGCTTTACCAAAACTCCAACATGACCACTGGGAATCCTGAGCAACCAGCCGCCGTCGGCAACTACGTTCTTGTTGGCTGCCAGACCGAGGGCAATGGCACGAGGGCTCTAGCGGGATCAGCGCTTGCTCGAGACAACATGACGAATGAAGTCTGTGCCAATTGGTGCAGGGACCACGAATACTTTGGCACTGAGTATGGACGAGAATGCTACTGCGGTAACCGCCTTGCCACGTCTTCCTCGCCGGCCCCGGCCGCCGAATGCAGAATGCTCTGCGCTGGCAGTAGCACTGAATACTGCGGTGCCAGCAACAGACTGTCGGTGTATAAGAAGAAGCATGTCACCACACCGCCTACCGGGTCTGGCAGCGCGGGAAAGGATGAGAAGAATAATGGGAAACAAAGAATTCGCCGTTGAGGACAATGGGGCGGTCAATCCAGATGCGCATATATAGGGAAGGGAAATTGGTATTCTAAAGCCCAAGTAATATGTAATGGCTTTTTTTTTTGGGAGGGCCACTCACTCAAGGAGAATATTATCCGACCACCAGGTGACCAACTGAAGTCGGGTTGAACCAGTGCTGAACAAGACAGCTGAACCAGACTGCTGCAACAATATTGATTGACGCGTAGTTGACTGAAGGCCAGACTTTCGAAGCACTTTAGCACATCCGTGCCTCATCTTCAACTGAAGAAATGAAAATGAGTCCAATGTGTCCAATGTGCCCGAAGACCCTGCCCGCACGCCACAGTCATTTCCCCCACCCCCTTCCCTCCCTCCTTCCCCAAAAACAACTTGATCGCCCCACAATTGATGCCATGCCCTCTTGCCTTGTCTTGTTCTTGTCTGTCCGTCTGTCAGTTTTAAGCCTCACGCAGCGCAGCGCCGCGCCTCAACTTGACCAACCCTCGCCAAAAAGATGGCCGACACAGACACAGCCGGCGAAGACGACCGCGAAGTACGTTCTGGCCCTCTCCTCCCTCCGCAGACGGGAAAGACCTGACCGCGGGCGTGTGTGTCCCAGCGCCTCAAATCAGCCCTCTGGTTCGCCGTGGGCCAAATCGTAGACGAGGAGTGCTTGCGACGGAATCGCAACGCGACGCCTCAGTTCATAGGGGCGCTGACGGAGCTGGTCTGGACGCAGATCGGTGAGTTTACGCATTCTCCGCGACGGGCATGCCCATTTCTTTCAAACATGCTACGGACCCCCGCCTCATCTTAATCGCAATGACTAAACACAAATACCGCTGCCCCCGATCTACACTCCTCTTTGCTTATATGTATAAAACCTATGAGAACAAGAATGCTTACACAGCCCCCCCAAGAAAACATAGCAATCGACCTAGAGAGCTTCGCCAACCACGCGTCCCGCCAAAACGTCACCACGGAAGACGTCCTCCTCCTGGCGAGGAAGAACCCCGATCTGCAGCAGATAATGGGGATTTCGTGCAAGAACGCAAGGATATCAAGACGGCGCGGGGAGGGGAGAAGGTGAAGTTGTTGGTGCAGCTGCTGGCCTTTAACTCATCACCAACAGACTTTGTTATCGACGGATGGGCTTCTTCTTAAAAAAAGGAGAGAGAAAAAAAGGCCGCGGGTGGTTGCCTGTACGCACTGTATCAACCGCTGCCCAATGTATCCTATTTATTCGCTGGTGTCTTTGTTGAACGGAGCTATTGGTGGTGTATGCACGACTTCAAGAGGCAGATGAGGCTCTCGTCGCGGAGAAGTCGTCGTGCCGGACGGGTTGTGGGGATGGCATGGCCTCGTGGCTTGTTCCCCATGGGGTCGAGTACAGATGTAACGTGATAAGAGCACAAGTTCATAAACATCCGACCGCATTGCTCGGAATGATTGTTTCCATGTACAATGCGCCAACCTGGGCTTGCCTGATTCATTTGAGCGCAGTTGGCCGTGCATATAAATCTAAGCCTTGGTTCCGTAGAATCATCGTTGTATCCAATGCCACATTTACAACGCTATTCATCACCGTTCCCCGGGCCTTTTTCCGCATGCCTCCCGTGCCAATGTGACTGCAATGCCGGCTTTCTGCCTGCCGTTTCATCTTTTTTGGCAAACAAAAATGCGTCCGTCGAGTTCTTTGTTATAATCAAGGTATGGCGGCAACCTAGGGTCTGAAAGATCGTCTTCAGCGTCGTTGCAATCGCTCCAGATACCTACTCATCGATCTCCAACATGAAAAAAAAAAAATACACACCCAATATTCATATCGTTCTCGTGAATGTCCTTCTCATTAAAACTTCTTTACCCACAGGGAACTCCTACCCGTATATCATCATGCCATGTAGTAGGAGGGGAAAAGTTATGAAATCTCAAACGCTGGTGCATCCAGAACTGTAATAAAACAAACAACGCCATTTTCCCTTGTTCCCTCAAACCTTGATGGAGGTCTTGGCTGCGTAGTCCCGGACATATTGGTCGAGAATGCCCAAAGTGACGCCGGAACCACCGCAAACAATGACGATGATGTTCTTCTGAGCCCACTCGGCATCCGTGAGGCCGCGACCAAGGAGGTCTCGCAGGTCACCCTTGTAGACAGCGGCCAGGGCAGCGCCGCAAGACACTTCAACAAGATGACGTGCATCATCAGCAAAGCGGACACAGCTGATGGCAGCATCGGCATCTGTGACGACTAGACTGTGAGTGTTGGGGTATTGGCACCACTTCCATGTCTCCGCGGAGACACGGGAGCAGCCCAAAGAGGTAGCGATGGATGTGATCTCGGGAAGAGTGATGTGAGCGTTGGCCTTGAGCGAGGCACTCATGCTGTCGGCGCCAAGGGTCTCGACACCCACAACCTCTGGCTTGTGGCCAGACCAGGGAAACTCTCGATGCCTTGCATGAGTCCATTGAACAAGCCACCACCTCCAACACTGCAGACAATAGCATCAATGGGCTCGTCTATTTGCTCTCGCAATTCCGGAATGATAGTCGACGCACCGTCCCACACATGAGGGTGATCAAAGGGTGGAACATAAACACCGTGAGGATCCTTGGCCAAAAGTTCGGTGCGGAGATATTCGTCGGCGGCAGCCAAGTTCTTGCCGGTTTGGTGAACTTCAACGCCAAGATCCAGAAGCTTGTTCTTCATCATCTCGGAGGTAGTCATAGGGATAACTATAGTAGCAGGTCGCCGAAGAGCTACTGCAGACGTGGCACAGGCAAGGCCAGCGTTGCCACCAGATGAACAGTAGAAGTGAACATCGCCCGTGCTTGTCGCGACAGCTCGGGTCATGAGATTCCCAATTCCGCGGGATTTGAACGAGCCACTAGGCTGCAGGTTGTCTAGCTTCAGGTATATGTTGCTAAGATGACGGTGATTATTAGTGATGACCCTCAGAGGCGAGCTCTGCCATGGCGAAAAGCGCGTACCATCCAGCAATTCGTGTAAGTTGAGGGCTCAGGGCACAAGGAGTATTAGTCCAAGGCAACTTGGGATCGCCACCTACTGATCCCATGGTAGCAGGAATGTAGTAATGGTACTGAAGAAGGAGAAGAGGAGTGGGAGAGTAGACACAGCGGGTATTGGTGGAATACGGCGTGGTGGTCTGGACAGAATGCCAGGGGTTATGTTATATAAACGGACGGGCTGGTTGAAAGGATCCCGTATTGTTGAAAACGCAACCTTGAATGCTTTATAAGAAGAGATCAAGACTCACAAGAAGCATGACTGATACTTTTCACGAGAAGCGAATGAGTTGTGGGAGATGATGGTCGTGATATATAGTTCTGCAGGGGCGGGCCAGTAGCGGTATCCAGGTATCCGTCGAAAGCCGCCCAGGAGCAAGTCACCTTGTCCACGGTGCAGTCCAAAGTATTTGCTTGGCTGTGGAGAAGATATGGATCGTGGATGGAGGCGACGCCATTGTCGGACTCATCTATACACACCTCTGACACGCCTGATGTGTTGGGGGTGTATGCTTAATGACCATCCATTGATCATCGACACCAGAGTGCGCGGCTGTGGCGTGTTGACTCTGATATGGTTAGTCCATTGTCGCTGGAGCATATTACACGCGTGCCTGATATGTAAGAGCTCATCAACACTGAGAACCGAGATGACAATGCCAAGCAGCGGGATGACGTTTCGTTATCCTGGCGCTCACTGTCGAGGCAATTGGGAAATCTTTCCTTCCCTCTTCTTTTTCGCCAATGCTGACGCAGCTGGGCCCTGGCATGGAAGAAGGAGCACACATATGTACTCCTCCGTACATAATATGCTGTTATCGGCACAGCCAGGGCAGGGTATTGAGACGGTCCTAGTGGTGGGTGTCGGTCGGAGCGAGCCAAAAAAGTCGTGATAAGATACCATATGTACTACCATGACGATAAAAATTCACGGATGCGAGAACCCTGCTTACGAGGAAGTATTAGAAGAGCACAGACTGGCTTGGAGCACGTGGTGAGCAGGCAGGGTCTCGGCAAACGAGGCAGGAGCGACAGATCCAGCGAATTTCCCAGGCGACAGGCACCACCTTTGTGACCTACACAAGGAGAGGAGAAAAGAGTCAACAAGACTGAACAAGAGCCAAGACAGAGCGTGAGAGCTGTGTGCCGCCTGTGCGCCGCCTGTGTGCCGCTGTACCTGATTGCTCACCCACACGACGCTGTCGCCGTCATGATGGGCTGTAACGCTCATGCAACCCCTGCTCTCGTCTGGATCGTCTGGATCGTCTGGCATGCCGATGGGAAGCTTGTCGTGCCAGATTACGTTGTTATATGGTAATAAAAATATTCTATGGGGTAATCGAGCCCAAGTTATAGGGTAAGAGGTTCCCGATCCGACTTGGACGCCCTGCCGCCAAACAGGGCCTCGCCATGCAGATGGGCGTGAATGTGGGCCTGGTGTGGTGTGCAGGTTGGATATTTGAGATTATTTCTTCGTCTTGGCCACAGAGATTGGCGGTGGCTGACCACTTTTACAAGCTCGGTTTCGCCTAGATTCAATTTGTTCCATTCCTACATCCCCAAAGATCTATGTGTGACCTTACGCGGAACGCTCAAAATAGGCCTTCACTGTCCGGAGATGCCTCGGTGTTGGAAGAGGGAGGACTCCAGCCTGCACGGGCCGAACACACACCCCACCCCCATCCCCTCCCACACCCCGGCAATTTTGGGTCAACCTAATGTTTACGACACGACATGGGGAAGAGTTTTTGTTTCTTGAAATTGAATGCAAGACTCGACTCAACACAACACGGGCCCGTGACTTGGGAGACAACAGCCGTGCTATCATCTGAGATGCCTGCAAATGTGGCCAAGCAACGCAGGAACACAAACATGCCTTGCTTATCTCATATCTCTACGGAACAGCCGTGCACTGTCAAGATAACACGAACCCGCCGCCACCGAGCTGACCGCAAGATAAGCTGCGCTCATTTTCAATGTGCTACGACTATAGTGACTTCGGAGCATGAATTCCTTGTCGGCTGTTGCTGATGGACGCGCCTGAACCAGGAAAGGGGGACGAGGAGTCATTGATTCCCTGGCCAAGGTTCCAAATCCAAACAAGCAACTTGCGCATGCACCTCCTCTCCAATTGTTGAGCTTCGTAGCGAATCTGGGGTTGCGTCGTCAAACTCACTGATCAAGACTAGCTATTTTCGTTTGAACCGCTTGCTGATCTAGTTGCTGATCTAGTCGCAGCCCACTCGGCATTGAAGAGACTGGCGCAATTGAAACCCCGAATATGTCCGTCGTGTTGTCTGCCGCCCAGATCCCAAGAGAAACATGTCAACCGCGAATTTCGCCCGAGTCCAAGTGTGCAGCCACTTATTACTTGTGCTGGTATGGTGGGCGCTTGCTGGCTGCGATGATGGCTTGGCCTCGGCCACATGGCGCGGTCACGCGGACAACTGTATAACATTTTGTCTTTTCACCTCCCTTCTTGGGCGCCGTATGCCAAAAAAAAAAAAAAAAAAAACCTCTCATACGATGATTGAGTTAGCGTCGTGAGTTTTGTAGAAGTCCTATGCCTATTACCATGCGGACTCAGTCGCCGTTGGTAATATTTTGCATGCCGATGCGAAAAATCCTGGCATCAGCCCAACTCCACCTCTTTACATGCTTAGATGTTTACACAGAATCGAGAACACAACATCATTGCCGTCAACCCGTGAGTTGTGAAGTCATTCAAAATTTCATGCTCCTCGGCCGCGAAGGAGTAATATTGAGTGACAAAAAGTCGTTGATAACTTGGCGTGAGAACGAAGCATGCCAACTGCGCCCACCTGGTGCAAGTGCAAGAGCTCTCCGCCAACCGACAACACTTTCGCGAAAACTTATAAAGCGCGCAAGAAGAACATTCACTGTTCTTCTCCTTGCATCAGCAGAGAAAATTTACGTCACGAAGTTTTTCTTAATGGCTTAATAGATCGCCTGACGTGATCTCATCCATGGTTTATCATTATGATTCAGATGAATGAATCACTCTCTTCAAAAGCCCCAGCCGCCAACACTCGTATCCGCTTCTAAGCGGTTGACGCAAAGCCGGAACCAGACGTTTCCTGACAATGGCAACTGATGTGGAAGCAACTGACATGGAATGCCAGGTCACTGAAACGAGCCCCGAGTCGTTGGTGGTCCAATATCTTGGCTCGGTCAATGAACCCGGCGCCGACGTCGCCAAGGTGGTGGAGAAGACTTCGAAATCGAGTTCCACAGAACTCATCAAACAGTCTATTGAGGAAGATGAGGAAGAAGAAAAAGCGAAACCCGGCCTTTGCAAGCGCAAAACGAGCAAGAAAAAGAAGGGCATCTACAAGACCGAGGGAGAGGGTATGAAACCGGAACCCATAAACTGGTTGGAAAGACTAGCGAAGTATCGAGGCGCCAACTAGGATTTGCCGGCACGAGCACCGCTCCGAGAACCAAAAGCAAGGGCAACACATCCCAGAGTCCCAGATCCGTTGGACGACGCGCCCCAAGTCAAGTATGAAACCGCGTGGACCACGGACGACGAAGAGGAGCAAGCGCAGGTGGGCGCAGAATCACCAGCTACACTTGTACCGTCGTCGCCAACAACCACGCCCCCGTTGTTCGACAACCTCGCCGCCAAAGACTACAAAGACGCTCCTCCCATGGGTCCCAACCCAAACCCAGCTCCAGCTTCATCCCGTCCGCCCTCGATAAACTGCCCATCGAAATCCGCTTCATCATCTACAAGGAACTTCTCACAGTGCGGAGACCAATCAAGGTACACTCGGGATGGCAGCAAGTGTACAAACGGCAACGACTCTGCATACCGACCGGCATCCTGCGCACCTGCAAGCGCTTCCACCGCGAAGCCATCGGCGTCTTGTACGGCTCCAACACCTTCCTGTATCGACTGCGAGATAGGCTTCCCTGCGTCACCGACGTAGACCAGGTGGCGCTCATTGACGACGACGAAACCGCGCTGCCAACCACCACCAACAACGAGGACGACGCGGGCGACGACGACGCCGACCCAGAGCCAGATGACGTGAACGACCCAGACTGGCAAGAAGAGGCATCGTCTACTTCTCGCGCACAGCACACCCGCCGCACGCGCAGCTCCAAACGGGCCCCCATCGCGGATCCCGACATCGACGTGGACAAGAACCTCCACCTCTTCCGCCGGCTCATCATCGAGGCGGAGAAGAACCGCTTCGCACAGGGCACGAGGAGATTGATGGCCAACGCCATAGAGGCATTCGCGTTCGCGTCCCCGTCCCCAGGCGGCCCAGCAGGCACTGTACCAACATCCAGACGCTGACCATCCGCGTCGCGCCCCAATGGGACGCCACGTCCGGCGCAGACGGCTACGGCAGCTTCACCTTCGTCGACTTCTTCAGCTCCCAGTCGGCCGTGATACGGGCCATCGAAAACGTAAACTGCCAGTTTCTGCGGCTCGACCTCATGACGCGCTACATGGATGGGCCGTCGGCCCGATCAGGATGCAGCTTCACAATGGACATGCGGTACAAGCGGCTCGTGAAGAGGGTCGAGGCCGAGGGGAGGATGAGTGGGACGGCGACGTAGCTATGCAGGAGGAGAGGAGGAGGAAGGCGGGCGTGGCGGAGGGGGCGCTGCGATGCTTGGACGTGCATGTTCGGGGTTTTGTGAGAAGTTTCTGAGTCAGAAGACGTGGGATGAGGAAGCGTGGGATGCGATTGATTTCGGGGTGGGAGATGACTTTGATGCACTTTGATGCGTGGGAGGGGATTACTGAGTGAGTGGGTGATTGAGTCGGGACGGGACGGGACGGGACGGCATGGGAAAGGGTATCGGGAATTGATTTGGTTAGAAAGGGGTTTATTACGGGATCTTGATCAACTTGGGAAATCAAGGAAGTGATTGACAAGAATGGCTCACTATGCATAATGCTTTGGCGTTATACTTTCCACGGCGCAACATGGGTGCAAAGTTTCAACGATCACACACACTCTCTCTCACTCTCTTAAAAAAAACAAAAACGGGTATTTGGGTAGTACTTTTACACTTTTTGACCAGATTCCATGCATCTATGTATCCATCAAGGTGGAAAACTGATCAACTCCACCTCCAATGTCTCCGTGTCTACGAGAACAAGCTGCTTCGTCTCTTCGAATGATGGCACGGTGATGAGTCGAACGGACTGGCCTTCTGGACCGGCGATGACTTTTGTTGCGAATCGGGGCTGGCACCCGACAAAGTATAGATGCGGGCATGTTTTAAGGACAAAGGGTCGTCTTCTTGGAAGGGTAACTCCTGAGTTATCTTGTCAGCCCTTCACCCTTTCGACGAGGGATTGAAATGGAATTGGTGACAGAAAGGAGGAAAAAAAGGGGTGAATGAAGAAGACTCACACAAAGTATCGGGTGCCGTGGGGCACAACACCTCCACCGACACATGGCCTCCATCATGCCCAATCGATCCTCGCTATCTACATACTTGAATACATCGTCAACGTTCTGCCCGCCCGTACCTAGCACCCTCCACCCTTCAATTTCAGCCTCCCACGGATTCGTGACCATGTCTAGCCACCCTGGTTCTTGTGACTTGGCTGCTGGGTCGGGTCCATACGCCCTTGAGTTGGGAAACATGGCCATGTGGATAGGCTGTTGTGGATAACTAGCGTTGGCGGGATCTTGAACCCCTGGAAGTAGGGTAATGGGTATCGATGGCAAGAGTTCGCTGATGAACTCGTCGAATAGTTGCGAGGGAAGGGAGTTGTATGTACTGGCGTCGTACCCGTACTTCTTATTCGCCTTCTTCTCTGTGGGATCTTCCTGCTTGGGCTCAGCGACGGAGGTGGAGATGGAGTTTCCTGCAATGATGAGTCTGCTGATTTTGGCGGCTTCATCTTGATCATTGGGACAAAGCGCTTCGCCGAGGAGGTACTCTTGGAGAAGGTTCATCTCAAGGGCGTGGGAGGCATCGGTTGCAGAGAAGCAGAGGCCAGAGACGATGGCGATCTTTTTGCTGGGTTTCCGATCTGTCATTTCGTCATCCGAGTCTTCGCCTTTGGCAACGTCTTTCTTGGATTTTCCGTCATCATTTGTGCTGGGAGGTTTGGAAAGCGCCCATCGCTCAGGTTGGGGAGGCAGGTCAGGAAATTTGATATCAATGACTTCGAACTCGCCGCTACTATTTTCGGTGCCCATCACGGCAATGATGCAGCCTGTGACGAGAGGAATGGTTTGTAAGAGGTCGCCAACAAGACAAATGCGACCGGACTCGTCTTCTAGCATGATTTGGTCGGCGCCGTCTGGGGAGAAATACTTTGTTGGGAGGATATTGGGGCCGAGATCCATCTCTGCTTCAAGTCAGTTTTCCACGACCTAAACGAGGTTACACCCTTGGCCTGCAAATTAGAAACGCTTGGTGTGAGATTTCTTACATCCTTTGATACATCCTCCAGAATATTAGGCTTGAGAGGCATATCCATGTATACCGTCCCTCCAACCCAGCACAAGTCTCCCTGTCGCACATCGAGTACTCGTTCAACCTTCTTGACCTCCTCTCCGCCAATGACTGTACCCTCCCATGATGAAGCTGCTACTTGTTCGACGGCGGGCTTGATCTTTGTGAGGCGCAGAAAGTACATGTCGCCATATTGTTGTTTGTAGGATCGCTGCTTGTCGAGCTGGAATGTGTGAAGAGGCTGGTAGCAATCGGCGACTCGAGGTGGTGTGGCATGTGCGGCATCGCTGTGACGGGAGGTCAGAACAACCGGGACGGTTGATGGCAAGCAAGGGTTTATGGGGAGTAAATACACTCACGTTGGCGTTTTGGGTATGAGCCCTGATACTTCTTCGAGGGTCACCATGCCGGGCTTGAGGTGGTGATGCAGATGGATGCAGCAGTTTCTGAAGAAAGTTGGAAAGACGCGTCGGCGACCAGCCAATTGATTGGCAAGGTCGCGTTTCTGGTTCCAACCTTCCAACGATTGGGCATAAAGTGGTGGGGCATTTGGCGGGGGCATATTTGGCGGTTGTGCATCTCCAAGGGAAGCAGCGATGGGATCAGAAGTGAAGTGGGCATCTCAAACTAGCACAAATTATTTTATTTATTTTAATGAGAATGTTCCCGTTAGGCCAAAACAGGGTGCACCCATGAAACGATGAAATGGCTGCTGCTAATCTCAATATGTTCATATATATTCATATATATTCTACACAAGTTCCCCTACCTCTGCTAGATGCGCCGTCGCAGGAAAGTTGCAGTCCAAACTTGGAGCTCACGAAAGCTTTGCATCCGGAGAGAGGTTCGCCAGCGTTCTGCTGTGCTCACCCTTTTCAACCATGTCATTCAAAGTCGCCTCGGCTACCTTGAATGCTTCTATACCGGCAGGAGCTCCGCAGTAAACGGTGGCCTGTAGAAGCGCTTCCCGTATCTCCGTCTCACTCAATCCGTTGTTGACGGCGCCTCGAACATGAACGCCCAGCTCAGGCCAGCTCTTGAGTGCTACAAGAATACCGATGTCTAGGAGCAATTAGACCAGGCGGATGAGATGTGGCGACCATGACATACTGAGGAGGCTTCGCTGTTTTCTTTCAAGGCCGGGCCTTGACCACACGTTTCCCCAGCACCACCTGGTCGGAGGTCAGCAGCAGTGAGCAGTGGGCAGCAGCAGCGATCAGATTGACCAGATTGACCAGATTGACGGAGCGAGCCACTCCTTTCCTGCACTTACTCGGTGATCAGCTGCTGCTGTGGATACGCAAACTCGCTGCTGCCGTTCTGCAGGGCATTATTCACGTACGCATCGCCTACAACTTCCTTGCGGTTCCTTAGCCCGGTGACGAAGAGGTCGTTGTTGCCGGAAGACATGTCTTGCAATTCAGTAGGCTTGAATGGAATTGGAGATATGGGAGCAAAAAGCTGGCTCCGAGCGCGGGCGAATTGACTCGAGATTCTTTCCGATTCAAAGGCTCTTTCATTACCCCGCCGCCGATGCCGTGACACGTGAAGATTGCAATGGCCACAAACTGGTGCGACCAGGTGAGCAATGAGCATACATATCACTTGTGTAATGACTGATCGACAGCCACAGCCCGATGCGTTCTTGAACACCCATGCGCTGAATGGTGGATAAATAATATAAAGGAACTTATAGCCTTATAAGAGTACAATTCATACAACCAGCTTATTATTCTCACCTACAATTGTATAGAACGATAAAGAGCAGAAGCTGGTTATTGCATGACCCCCTTCGCCACGACCTAGATCTCGTGTCTATGACGGCGTCCACGAGTAGCCAGATGTTTATGGATCGTTACAGGTGAAAAGAAGACATTCGGTCAACATCAGGCTTCATTCGACTGTCAAAGTACACGAAACAGGCTTTCTTGGGAGGCGGAAGGCTCCATGCTATAGAAACTTGACCATCGATTCTCAAATAAATGGCCGAGTTTGATCCCTTGAAGAGCGTCAGCCGTAACTCGGAAAATATCAGAACAACCGAGATTACGTCCTATTCACCGAGAACCATGGGTTCTTCTCCTCCAATGTCCACACACCTCCTTTGTCATCTGTCGGCATGGCCGTTGCAACTTACAAGGCTGGACGCCGCCGCCGCCACGATGCAGCGGCCCCAAACAGGCGAATTGCTGCACAGTGAACAGTGAGCAGTGCAAACTGTGAGACGCTTATTTATGCAGTGCAGTCATTCATTGACCGTCGTACGAAGCGAGCGCGGACTCGGTGCGACCAGAGGTCTCGCACAACACATCCAATGAGTGAGCTATATCGACTGTCGACCGCATGGCGCAGAGGCCAGTTTGTTGAGAAGGAAGGGAGGG
The DNA here is from genome assembly GCA_023658505.1 of Epichloe gansuensis. NCBI lineage: Eukaryota > Fungi > Ascomycota > Sordariomycetes > Hypocreales > Clavicipitaceae > Epichloe > Epichloe gansuensis. The sequence goes on from CP098283.1 coordinate 1,655,046, forward strand.
AGGGCGGGTGATGGAGCAAAGTCACGGAGGCACAAACTTTTGAAAGCTGAACAAGATGGAAGACGCTGTTGGCCCGTTGCTTGCATCTATGATGATGGTCTGAGCCTTGCTTCTCCGCTCCGCCTGCTTGCTTCCAAAATGCATATTCTCTCACTTCAAGTCGAGTTCGTGTTTCTCATCTCTCCATTACTCCTTGCTGACTCCTGAGTCCTCCGTATACTTCAGCCGCCCATGTCCACGCTTTGGCGCATGAACCGAATCATGATGTCCGTTTCAACGCGCCGCAGCATTCTCTCTCTTCTTCTCTTGTCGTCAACGGGGCAGGGAGGAGTCTCGGTCTCGGCCCAGCAGCAGCAGCAGCGAGGTGACCAGAGCATTTGTGATTACTACGCCGCCAGGCGGTTTGGGGAGAACAATGCTACCACGCAGCTCCGGCTGATGCAGGAGATTGTGGCATACGCATACGCCGGGGAATTCAATGCCCAACGGAGACAAGAAGAGCACTGGGATATTCAATCCCGGTAGATACGAAGGTCAAGAGGTCTATCTTCGGCCGTGGTTCGATGGGACAAGTATGTTGTTGCCCTCGATTGAACGAGCCTCCATCCATCCATCCATCCATCCATCCATCCACTGAAATGACCTTGGAACTCACCGCGAGGAATAGGAGCAACTTCGAACAACAATGACCAGGCGGTCAATATCGGATGGCTAGACGGAGGAGGTACAGCGCCGCTTGTTGCCTTTTTGAACGGCTCTACGCCAAGTGCCGAGATCAAGAAGGGAACAAACCAGTAGTACGTGCATATTTGTTCACGCCTCGTTATTCCCTGTTCTTCCTCCCAAGCAGTGGGCACTGACAGTTCAATACTACCTACCAATTCAGCAAGCTATTTACACACTGGTACTATGTTTTCGGCAAAGTGTACTCCTGCTCCCTTATCAGAACTTTCCTGGAACAGACCTTCGAGCCCCTCAATCCCGCCTACGTTCACAAATACATGGACTTGAATCAAGCACAGGTCGGTTATTTCATCGAACAGCTCATCGTCGCCAGCAAGCATTACGGATTCTCAGACACCGACGCCGAAACTCTGAAAACCAATATGAACGCCAAGTACAATGCTCGCTGTTTGCCTCCAAATGATGGTAGTCTCAATTCGATCTGCCTCGCCAAGGACTGTCCCGTTGCTGCGCCTTCGCCGAATTGCGACGTGTACAACAACGTCAAACCGCGCGGTGTCGACACTTCTGCGTCACCGAGCTCTCCGTCGTCTTCATCTCCGTCGAGTTCCAGTTCCAGTTCATCCCCAGCGTCGGGTCCTTCGTCATCCTCGTCTAACCTTTCAGCCGGGACGATTGCAGGAATCGCCATTGGCAGCGCAGCTGTTCTTCTCTTGGCTGTAGGCATGTTTTTATTCTTCCGTCGCCGGAGCCAACAGAAAGCAGATCCTCCACCCGTGCCTGGCCCAGCAACTGCTCACATGCACGGCGCATCTCCTTCTGGGTTTCCACCACCACAATATGCGTACGGTCGAGATCAACAGGAAAGCTATCATGGGCGAAACCCAACCGACTCGTACGTGTCGTATGGGGCGAGTAGTCCGCCGCCAGGCTGGGTGGAGCCCAAACACCATGCTGAAGAGCTGGGAACATCGCCAACGGGAATGACTTCGTCGAGCCCGTCTAGACCAGAAATAACGCAATTAGCGGAGATGGAAAGTCCCGAGCCTCATCCGGGATGGAATCTGTTAAATATATCGCAGCCTCATAGCTTGGGCATCACTTCCAGTGCAGAGTTTTCGTCTATTTGATTTATCACGAGGTTCGTTTATAGGTCTTGGCTTATTATAGGCTTTATTAGAAGACCTTAATTTACGTTCATTTACTAGACCTTCTAATAAATTAGTCTTTTTCCAATATTTAAAGCTTATATATAGCTTCCTTTTCTTCGTGTTACATTTCCTCTAGCTAGTCAACCAACAACTTCTTCCTTCTCCTTCGCAACCCTCAACAGAATCGGTCGAGTCAGCCAACTACATCGACGACTTGAGGCCAGTCAGGCAAACTTCTTTAATCAGGAGTGAGCGTGAAGTGAGCGTCGGTCGTCTTGGGAAATATAATGAAGGTCGGAAAAGAAACAAGGGTGGAGCTTTTTCAGGTCCATCACATCGGTTGTGTTGAGGTTTGTGAAGGAAAAGGAAATAGTTGTTGATTGACGAACTAGAGGGAAATCCAACACGAGGAAAGAGAAGCTATAAACAATCATCAACATAAGACCGATTCATCGGAAGGTCTAGCAAACGATTATGAAACAAGGTCTTCCAACGAAGCCTGCAATGGACCGAGACCTTACAAAACGGATCTCGCGATGAATCAAACTAGGATGCGAGGACTCTGCATCAGAAGTGATGCCTGAGATGGGTGGCTGCGATCTTCAACAGGTTGTATAGCTAGCTTGGCTTCAATGTTTGAAAACCCCGAGTGCATGGTCGTGGGCGATTTAATATAGCGCAATCTCTGCAAGCCGGTCGAGAAAGCGTCGAACTTGTGTGTGTGAAAAACTAGGGATTTGATAACGATGAACAAGACGCCATGTGAAACAAATGTGACACTCCGACTTACTGAATTGCAGAGCAGTCGCGCGACTCGCGGCCATTTGCGACTCGTCAACTTCCCACCGCCATCGCCGTCGCCGTCACGGAACTTGCAGCGCACTCGGAAATCCTACGCCATCCCTCTCGGATTCGTCGAATGCCTGCCTAGAATCCTCCTCGTTCCTGGGCGGGCGATGCGAGTAGTAATTGTGGCGGAGGCCAAGCCCGACTGGCAAAGGATCTCTGCTGCATCTGAAGTAGAAGTATCGCCCTCGCATCGTCGCCGATGATGTGGCACTGACCAGTGACGAACTTGGCTTTTTCGCGCCCGTGGCAGAGCCGTCAATTTCGACGACAACCTCCCGAGTCGAGTCCCCACTAGACGGGATCATCCTGGAATATACACATCTATAGACCGGGTTGGAGTCGGGCAAGGTGGTGTGGAGTCCGTTCTCGGCCGACAGGTTTCAGAACCTGTCCTGTACGAGTCCCGCCGCCGATACGGACGCATTTTGCTTCCTTGTCTGGGGGATGCTGTCTTGGATCAGCGAGCAAGTTCATTCTCTCGTGAGCAGACGCTGTAGTGCAGTGTGGCTTGATATGCATGGCCGGTTTCGTCCCGTCCAGCATCATGATCTCATTCATCTTGGCTGTGCGTGCGCCCGAATGCCATTTTGTGCCATTTTTTCATAGTCATCATGAAGTCCTGAACCTATCACAGGAAATGAGGACATCATTCATTGTACCGTGTCTTTCTTTCCTAACCTGCTGCACTTGATATAGCGTGGACCAGCTGCTTCTGTTCTATATCTAGCAGCTCTACTTGCACATGGTTTCCTGCATTCATCCAAGTTGTTGGGTCCATATACTTCATTGTGCTGATCGCGCATGTCTTTGATCGATCTACAAAGACGTCTAGCAATAAGCTTTAGTTTGCTCAACACTCCAATCCCAAAATTTCTCCGAGACGCTCTGCGCCCCTCTGGCCCTCGCTCTGTCCCCTTGGCAACGTCGTGACGAATGTCGAAGAATCGGCCCCAAGGACCAACTACACAGAATGTTAGGTCGACGAGCAACGACAAGGTGCCATGTATACAAGAACTCACTCCATGAACCAGTCTTCTCCATGGTCACTTCTGGCGAGAGCCCGGAAAATAGTTCAGTGTAGGCACCATATACTTGTGGATAAAGCATGGTTTTCCTGAACACGAGCGTAGATAACCTGTCGAAACCCGTCTGGCTGTCCATGGTGCGATAGAGATCCGTATCGAGGTTTCCAGGGTTCGCTGCCTAGGGTGAGCCATTAGCTTTGCGGAAACCAAATCCCCAGCCAGGCATGGTAGCTGCCGTTGAGCAATCACGTACTACACTGACGATGCCGTCTTCTCTGTGCCGACGAGCGTATTCTACGGCATGGTAGTAGTTCCCTGCTTTGCTGTTTCCATATCTCGTCATGGACTTCAGATCCGACACGTAGCTCTCTTCTCTGAGCTTCTCCACGTCCAGTCCGTGCTGGACAGAGAAAAGCTCGGCCGCCATGGACGACACCCATACGACGCGCACAGCCCCGGTCGCCTCATGCGCCGCAGTCTTGGCCAGTGTCGGGGTAAGAAGCTGGGTGAACAGAAAGTGTCCCAAGCAATTGGTGCCCATCTGTAGCTCGTACCCCTGCGCAGTCACCGAGCCATCGGGCGGCATCATGACGCCGGCATTGTTGAAGAGAACATGCAGCTTCTCTTCTTGCCCTGTGAAGGCTTCAGCAGCTGGTTTGATCGATGTGAGGTCACCGAGATCCAGACGAAGGCATTTGAGCGACCCTGTTGACTCTGGATTGGTTGCCTTGATCTCTTCCATGGCCTTCTCGGCCTTGCTCTCGCTTCGGCAAGCTACGTAGACGGTGGCATGGGCGGCATACAGTATGCGCGCAAGCTCCTTTCCCACGCCGGAATTTGATCCGGTTACAATATATACCTGTATAAGAGTCAGCGATCGTCGATGGGAGGAGCTACGGATCGACCATACCTTGCCCGATAGATTCTGAATGTCCTTTTCGGTGAATGTGGGCGTCCCAGCAAAGTTTTGGCGAACCACAGACGGCCGCACGAAGTCAAGGATTCCCATTGTGGCAATTGAAATGTGGTGACTTTGTCTCTGACGGGCTGGGGAGAAATAAAAATGTCATGTTAGAGCCCCCAGGGGCGAAGTAATGCGGCGTTGGCACGTATTCATCTGCCTGACGTCATCGTCACATGTGCGCAGTGGCAGTTCTAAGAACTCGAATGCTCCGTAGTATCATCGGCTAAACACTCGTCCGGTCCGGGCCTCTTATTTTCCCGAGGCCGAAACGCCGCTTTTACATGTACATGAGTGTCACGGTACGTGCGCAAGGTCGAACGAACGGCTTTGCCTGCATTCAGCCAAACCTGCCAGTTAATCTCGCCATCCTTCGTGTGCCTTCTTCGGCATAACCCGACTCCGGTAAATCTGATAGTCCAGCCACGCGTTGCTTTGCTTTGAGGTAACGGATTTTGGGACCAATATTTTGAAGGCAGGAAGATCGGATGATAAGTCGGAAACTCAGTATCCTCCACGTGAGTAGCAACACTGTGGCCAGAAGGCTTCCCGTTCGAGCACCGCTTCTCCTTTTCATCATCTTCTCTTTTTGCATTTCAATTCTTCTCCGTCTCTCTTTCCTGACCCTGGCTTCCTTCCTGGCCTCGTTTACGGCCGACTTGTCATTAGCTTTCTTGGCATTGAAGCTTTGCGATTCGTTTCCTGACTGTATTGATGAGCATCCTGCTGTTGTCCTGGAATGTTTTGTTACGGCCTTGATCGATGAATATATGCTGCTGCGCCATTATACATGTCGCCAACTCTTGTTGTATATCCACGAGCGCAGTCTTCTCACGAAGCGAGGACCCATGAGCATCTAGTATCTCGAGCATGGGCGCAAAATTCGCTACTGCCCGATGATTTGCTTTCCGTTGTACCGAGTCAACACGCCTGCTGATGATATATCTCTCTATCATGCTCTTCTCATGTTGAAAATTACGTGACAAAGCTCTTTGGCCGAATGCACGACATCTCCCCGTTACTCGCAAAGCATGCGCAGACAAATGCTCCGCAACACTGTATCTTTGAACACCTGCGGGCCGCAATGTCATTGCCCGTATCCAGCACTATGCCAGCTTCATATCCGACTGCTCGATCTGGCTTCTGGCACGCTCTTGCCCCATGGCAGCCATGATAACCTTGTCCTGCAGCCATGCAGGCAGCATAGAAATGCCGGCGCCCTGCAAGGCATGAGCCCAATATCCGACCACACTACCGTGTTGCCAGCCGGCACGGTTCAATGCGGCGCGGGCCATGGTCCTTGCATCGGGACAGAACAATGAGGTCTTCTCCTTGTAGCCCGAGACCCCAGTTACTCTGCCCACTCGGACGCCCAAAGTTTCAACCTGTCCCCTGTTGCCATCGAGATTCATCTCGAGGCCGACCGCGCGAGTCAAATTCATGAGGAACTTCTTGCTTGCGCTGTAGGATGCCAGGAGAGGAAACCCTCATCCGCCATTGAGCTTATATTCATCACGAGAGCTGGACCGTTTCGGGCCAGAAGGGGAAGAAGCTCCCGCGTCAAATGGAGAGGAACAGGGCGTTCAGGCTGACATTGCTGGTGATCCTGGCCTCGGACGATTCGCTCAGTGGAAGAAACTGCGGAATGGGAAGACTGCCTCCGGCATTGTTGATCAGCGTGGTTAGATGCAGGTCACGCAAGGATTCGCTGATGGAGCAGAAATCGATCGCTCTCGTTTCATCAGGGTTCACGTGTAATTCTGATTCTCCTTGGTGGCGGAGAAGACAGGCCATGCAGGGCACACGGCTTGCATCAGCAACGAGCACACGAAATGTCCTGTCGGGATTGTCATGTCGCAGCTGGGACATGACACGAGACAATTTCCCATGGTTGCGGCCGTGCAGTACCACGTTGAAGCCTTGCTTTGCAAGCTGCTGTGTCATCTCTCGACCGATTCCGTCGGAGGCGCCCGTCACCAATGCCCAGGGTTCATCGCCGTTCGCTGAGAGGTGGGCATATTTGCTGAGTCTCGACGGAAGAAGGTGGATGGTGACGGAGTGCAGGATTTTGGTGAATAGAACGGCGATGGTAAGCCATCCGATGGCAAAAGCAACAGTATCTAGGGCCATTGCGTCAGCTCTTGCTATAAACAAACAGTGCATAGCAAGCAAAGTCGAAGGCTCGAGATGACAGAAATAAATAATGGCGGGTGTCGTGGTGATGACGAACGGAGAGGGGGCAGTGCCACGTCATGGATTGCCATTTCCGTGCACTTGCCTATGCATTCGATTGCTCTAATACAAGTTTGTGAGAGGAAACAAAAACAATGACGGCATTAACTAAGCTTGATTCTGCCATATTCTGTATCCGGCAGGTTCTTCGACCCGACGGCCGGATGTTGATTCGCAGCTCTGCAACGGCGCCTTGTACTTCCCACGGACAAAAAAAAAGGCGTATGGCTTTGTTACTGGCAGCGGAAAGTTCGTCTGCATACGTTGGAGATCTCATTCATTCGAAGCCAGGCACTCAGTGTGCTTATCATTGTCAATCTGTGAGAGCAATTCACGCTTTCAAGGGGTGGAAAAGTGCGATTATGCATCGACGAACGTTTAAGCACAACTTATGTAGCCGATTCATCTCTAATCAGAACTCCTCCCCTTGCACGTTCATCATTTCTCAGAGTTTACGATACGCATACTAGCATGAATCAACCTTGGCCATGTCAAATCGGGTACAAGAACGACTCCTTATTTCCGAGGACTGGACTGTTTCTTCTTTCGCCAGTATGGCCCATAGAGACGCAATACTTGAAGAGAAAATCCATATTAGTATACTTCCAATACTCTTGGTGAGATTTCGCCTTGACGCCATGGACTTACCAATGACTGCCCTCCAACGATAACAAGATCGAGCAGAGCAAATCCGGTGAAGAACCACCCCAGGCCCATCTTTCTCACCAACGGGGGTATACAACTGCAGCGATGGCCGCGCCAGGATTGCGAAGCATGTTTCCCAGCGCGAAAGCACCAGCCGCTTGCAACGGAACACACTCCCTAGAAAGGCTGTGGTGGTTACAAAGACCCAACTCATGCCAAAGCCGGCTTGCACAGCGTCAGTTCGAGTCTCGACATTTTTGCATAGTGCAGTGCTGGTCGCGCCGAGAGTTGGTGGTACTCACTTAAGAACGTAGCCACGATGACCGACGACACATGCAGCGAACTGGAAACAAACCATCCGAACATGATTGTGCCGGCCACGCAGATTAGAACGCCCCATATCTGATCGAAAAGTCGACTTTCGGGTTCCACGTGGCCGTCTGGTGCGGCTGCGGCTCTTCTAGCACGGCGCCAATCACTTACTCTGCCACCAACGAGGGATCCGATCATGAGGGCAATCCCAACTGCAAGATAACCGACGCCGACTTCCGTTGTAGACCAGTGATACACATCTTGCAGGGCGTGCGGTAGCGCAACGACCATGGCGAAGTAGGTCGAGTACAGTATGGCCGTGTTAACCGAAACAATCCCGATCGGGGATACGAGAAGAGCGTCCAGTAGCCCTTCAACGTTGGCTTGGGGGTTTCGGTCCGCGTTCAGGCTCGGGCACAAGCGCCGATGTGAGTTTGGGGGCAGCGAGATCCAGCCCTTGTCTTGATTCATCTTGCCGTTGCCCACGCGATATCTCAATGTTTCGGGCAGCATGAAAATAATGATGAGCCATAGAGCAAAACAAAAATTGCTGGAAAGGCATCTTGTCAGTTATTTGCGCGGGGGAGGTTACGACAGAGGGGCTTGAGGCGAACGAACCCAGAAATCCAGGAATCCATCGCCAGTTGAGCTGACCAGCCAAGGCAGATCCCAGAATTGGGCCAAAGACGGGGCCACACTGTGGTCCAAGAAGGAATATAGACATTGCACTCCCGCGTTTCTTGGGTTCCGTGATCTAGCAGTATCAAGATGGATTAGCTTGCGCGCACGTGAACGGGTCGACTCATCGTTAGACTCATCGCAGACCATTCGAAGAACTTACGTCTGCCACAGTTCCAGCACCCATGGAAACAACTGCCGCCGAGCCAAAGGCATGTACTATCCTCAGAAACATCAAACTACCAAAGTTCTTGGGCAGAGCCGCCAGAAGAACATTTGACAGGATGAAGATGGCCAAAGAGATGACGTAGAGTGGCCGTCGGCCTCCATAATCAGCAAAGCTTGACCAGAACAGCGGCTGGAGGTTGTCAGAAGGGTTTCAACATTTCGCAATTCGTGAGAGGGGATAGTGTTGCACGTCATCTTACCGCAAAGGCAAAAGTGACCATGAAGACCGAGACTGTCGCATTGATGCTGGTGCTTCCGACATTGAACTCTCTTTCCAGCAGAGGCAGCACTGGTAGATATATCGCTCCAGACAATGGCCCTACCATGCCGGCCAAGGTGACCAGACTGAGGATGAAGCGCCGGCGAGCGGGTGATAAGGCACAGTACTGTGGTGCGGGCGGTGGTGGCTGCCCGGCCTCATGGCCCTTTGCTACGACATCACGATGAAGCGGTCGAGGCGAATTGCCCCGAGATTCGCGGCTGCTCGTAGCTGACGGCGAATTGTCATGCGCTTGATCCGCGTCGGCCATCGCACCTCGACTTTGTTGATGACGACGACCTTGCGCACCGCACCTGACAGCCGACGAATTGTAGAAATAATAATTATATTTATTCTGTGCAGCTTAGAACCTGCAACGACAAAACGGGGTCAGTTCATTAGACTACCCACACATTCTGCGCAATAAACACGGAAAGGTCAAAATGACACGCGCGCGAGAAGCCGAGAAGGAAAGAAAACAAACTCTAATAATACTATCTTGCTGTGCCACCGCCAAGCCAAGGCAGCCCACGCCCGACCCCAGAACCCCAGAAGAGAAGCCAAATCTCGAAAATGGGACTGTGTTTCACTGTCAGCGGCCAGGCTGCGGTCCATTCATGGTATTACATTCGAGCTGCGCATGGCAGCGGTGTCTGTGTCACCGCAAGAATGAGAAGGATGCCGTAATATGATGAGCATGATGAGCATTGGCTGCGAATTCGTCGTGATGATACGCCCATCTGCGCGAGAATGAGCAAGTTTGCAGACTCGCAGGCTCGCAGGCTCGCAGTAAGCACCAGCCTTGTTGGACCCACTCGGGAATTAAAGGGGCACGGGCCATGGGCGATAGGAGCAACTCATTGGCCTCATTGGCCTCATTGGCCTCATTGGCCACCACTCGCCGTGTGCAGCCATGCGCAGCCCCATGTGCATTGTATGTGCACCCGGCGTGCATCGAAAAGACAAAAGGGCTCTTGTCAAGTCGGCGCATTGTTCTGTTGGGTGAGGAAACTTGCTCAATCGAGAGATGAGATGGATGATATTCTTATGTGTCTCATGGAAGCTGCTGCCCATCGTTGTCATCATGACTTCCTCTGCCACTCGCTTTCATGTCTCGCCAACAAGACAGCGCAGATCGCAGCGGACACGGATACGGCACCATGTCGATGAACCAAATGCAGCAGCAGCATCTTGAGCACTCTGCGAAAGACGACGCGGGCCCGGACAGGAAAGCAGCTCTCGCAACAACAGAGCAGACCGTTCGGAATGGCTCCTCGTCGCCGACCGAGTCTGACGAAGCAGCCGCGCCGCTTGGCACCAACAAGGCGCTGTGGGCATGGCTGATCCTCTGCTTCTCGGTACGTCCCGACTTCCTGTCCTGACTTCCCGTCACGATGCATGATGCGACGTGATAACGAAACCAACGAACCAAACTCGCTGATGAGATGACGACGACCTGATGCATCAGACCGGGCCGACAAACGGCATGATCAACAGCTATGTCACGGCCAGCATCCAGTCCGCCGCCAATGCCGTGGGACACATCCCGGGCACCAACAAACCCTGTGCGCGAAGAGGCGCCATCAAGTGTGTCGTCAAGCTGGGAGGCAGGGACGTCGACTATCTGAGCTACCTGTACGTCATGCGACTGGAATCTTCTGCCGGCCAAACGCACACATTCCCTACCTCGGGCGCCTCCGTAAACTAAACATGACAGCAGACTGTATCTCAGATCCATCAGCCGGGCGACCGAGGGCGTCGTGTCCATCCTGGCATCAGGGCTGGCGGATTTCTCCGACTACCGCAAGACCATGATGATGTGTTCCATCTACCTCTTTGGCGCACTCGCTCTCCCTTTGCAGGGCTCACGGGCAATGACTACACCCACTTGAACGCCCTCTCTACTCTCTACGTCATCGTCTCGACCGTCTCGGGCGTTTACACCGTGATCGAAGCCTCGTATATCCCCATCTTCATGAGGTCCGTCGGCTGGTTGGGCAAGCGAGCCAGACTGCAGGACGCCGAGCAGACTGCCCCTTCCGCGAACAAGGCCTGGATCCAAGGCAGCAAGGTCAGTGTTCTCGGCCTGGTATCCGGTAACTTGGGCGCCATCTTGGCGTTACTCATAGGTGTCATCATCACTTACTCCCGCGGGAGTTATGTCACCCAGGGATACTTCAAGTAAGTAGTACCAATCATTTCTCTCGCCCCCAGCTTCTCGGACTTGCAACTAAACTGATCCACAACGCACTTCAGTTTCCTCCTCGCAATCACAGTCGGCGGATGCCTCACAAGTATGTATCGCGTCGCTCAAATCCCCGCAGTGCCCAATTCTCAATACTAATCCCTTTTCCCACAGTTGGATGCGCAGTAGTAGGCCACTTCCTACTGCCCAATGTCCCTGGGGCCCAAAAGCCCAAGGGGAAAAGCATATTCCTACTGCCCCTGCGCACATGTAAGACGACGACCGGCATAAGAGAACCCCTTGTCGCGCGACAACTAACGAGAAACCTCCTCCAGGGCTCAAACTCCTCGGTTCCATCCGCCGATACCCGAACGCCTTCAAGCTCTGCATAGGATGGGTGCTATGGAACACGGGATACAGCAACTTTCTTCAACTTCTCGGTGCGCTGTTCCTCGAGACGAGCGGGATCCAGAGAGGAAGCGGCGTGTACACCGTGTACACCTTCATGATGGTCATTTTCGCGTGCATGGGCTCCCTCGGCTGGCTCTTCGCCTTTGGCAAAGCGAGATTGCACATCAAGAGCTGGGCCTACATCTTCCTGTGTGTCAACATCCTCTGCGTATTCTGGGGCTGCATCGGCATAAGCGACAGCGTCGCCATCGGATACAAGCACCAGGCGGAATTCTGGGTCGCCGACTTCCTCTTCATGGGCACCAGCAGCGCATTGCGGTCTCTGAACAGGGTCCTCTATGCGTCGCTGATTCCAAGGGGCCTGAGGCTGCCTTTTGGGCTGGAGATCACGCTGGATCTTGCCACCGGCTGGATCAACCCGCTTGTACAGGGGCTCATCCAGAACAAAACGCATAACCTTCGCTTTCCCATGATTCCGAATCTTTGCTTATGCTTGTCGCCTTGGGCTTGTATGTTTGGACGGATATTGATCAGGGCATGCGGGATGCCGAGACACCGTTGGCATCGGAGCCAGCTGCTGCCGTGGCGGCGGAATAATCGGATTTTCAGGGGTGGATAATTTCCAGACGAATGCGTTGGACGTTTTCAGACTTGATCTTTTAGCGCAGCTGCTAGATACTCGAGACTACGAGGCGGAAATTATAGTGGTGGTCCTCAGATTGTTGGCACACGTAATATTCTTTGGAAACGGATAGTCATGTCAGAGAGCACTTTGTGTCAAAATATTCCGAAATCTGTCCATGTAGGGTCCCCAAGGATCCTGTATATACAGGCGAGCGTTGTGAGCACAGAAATATATTCTGTATATTCTCCATCTGGTCTACTAAAAGAAGAGATGGATAGGAGGGAAAGGAAGGAAGCCTAACGCGCAATATATAGGAAAGGGTCGTGGGTGGTCACGTGAATGCCGTCACGTGGGCACGAATGGACGGACACCATATAATATGGGGCTTCTCTTCCACAGTTCCCAAATATTTACGGGCACTCGCAGCCATGCCACACGACAACACAGCTTTGCATCTCAAGCACAACCCTGATGGTTCGCTATCAACTCATCCACCTGGGTGTAATTGCCAGCAAAAAGGGGGACTCAAATGTGCTCACACCGCCGCATCAAATAGACGTACCCCCTGATCCGAAGACTCGTGCAGTCTGCCCACGTAGTCACCCGAGGACAGAGCAGACCGTGCCACACTTGACTTGGTAATATACAGGTTGGGATCTCCATGTATCTCCACTATACAGTTGTGCCAGGGCGTGGGCACATGCAGCTTATCGCAGCAATTCATGTCCGTCCCATTGGGCGGAAGCACATCTGTTGGAATGACGCCTTTTCCAACATCTGGATACCAAATTTGGGTCCTGAATTATCATGTCTATCGATGACGTAGTCAGCATGACAACCCATATTCATGAAGGGGAGATGCCCAACTCACGCGTGAATAGAAAGTCGGACGTGGTATGGGAATAGTATCTGTACCAGATTGGAGTACGCTTGGTTTCTCTATCACAGCACCTATCAGTATCATCCCCACCAGCGACAAGTTTCAACCATACCTGAATCATTTCGAATGCAACCTTGGCGGATTTCTTCCGTAACTGACTCCGACTCAGATGGCTGGTATATTTATTGGTAGTCAAGTCCTCCAGCATAAATTTGGAGAAGCCGCGATAAAGTGCAATCATGCTGGCGTCCTGCGATGACAGCAAGTTTCTGAGCTCAGCGTCATCGAGCTGGAACCCCATTACCAGGATCTTGCGGCACATCTCGGCCTCGTCTGTCATCTTGGTTGGGATATGGTGGCATACTTCTGGCAGCATGTTGATGATCCCCTGTGCGCCAGACAACTTTCCGCCGTCACGCGATGCGAACAGTTCGGGAAGAGACCTGAAGCCGATGCCGTCTTCTCCACCTCGAAGCCTCACAATCTCCTTATTCATGGCTTGAAGATGAGCGCCATACGTATCGACGACATCGTCATCGACTCCAACTATCTGAATCAGCTTCTTGTCGCTCGGACAAAATTTGGAATAAGCACGCACGCTACTTACTGCAGTCGCTGAAGACGTGGCCATCGCTGATGATCCAAAGCTTGGCGCCAGGCTTGTAGATGGCCTCTATGTCTTGCATGAAGGTGTGCATGTTCGCCAAGGCCATGTACTCTCCGCGGTCCGGCGCCTTGGACAAGACCTTCCCAGTACTGGAAGACTTGCAGGAAAAGCAGGAAGGCAGAATTCCACCTTCTGTCCGCGCCTCGTGAAGTGGCTGACATTCTCTCGAAAGACCTCTCGGCCTCCCTGTCCCCATTTGTCACAACTAGATACATACCGAAGGCGGCCATCAAATAGGTCCACGATGGAATCAGTGACGGCCTCAACGTCCACGTGCCGCAGCACGGACGTGTCAACCGCCGTGCCAACATGTAAACTGCCAAGAATCAAGGATGAAAAGAAATAATCGACCTGCTCGACCTGCTCGGCCTTCTGCCCACCTGACGAGGCCGCAGCATTCGGAATCAGGATGATTCCCAGAATCTGCCGAGTCGATGGATTCAACGTCTCAAGAACCAAGTAACAGCATGTCGACGTCTGGGCTTGTTGGTGGCCGTATGCCATTTCGAGCCCAACCTCCAGCCGTACCGCTGTCTGAGACGGGGGTTCGGGTATGCGTCGTAACATCGGCTCTGCAAGATCTGCGGCCGGATTTCCGACCATCTCGACGTGATGAGGTCCTTGGAAGGTCCGAAACACTGGATGAGCTCGCCGCAGCCTTGTCGGACAAAGCCTGCAACAAAGCGTTTGTGTATAGAGGATTTTGGTTTCAAGTCACGAAACTCCATCGCAGGTGGTGAGTGGGTCGACCCGCCCATTTGGAGCTCCTTGACTGGTATCTTGAGTGATGGAGAGGGCATAGATAGATTGGATTAAAAGAAAGAGCAACCTGTTGAAAATGGGTACATGCCGAAAATAAGAAGATGAAGAGAGATGAAGAAAAGACATATCAAACGTCAGCATTGAGATACAAGGCTGGTCTGCACACGCCTTGCTTACCAGCTGACCACACAAGGTCGTACGGATTACTTTTTTTTTCCCTAGCCAAAAATGAAAGGAAAGGAGAACAAAAAGACAGCCTAAAGTCTCGGACAAATAAATGCGGGCATCACACAAAATTGACCCGTCTTGGCAATGCTCATCAATGGTTTGGCGCGCGCGGTGTTTGAGCAAGTATTTCTGACACGATGGTCGTCGATCTCGCTATTGACCGACCCAGTGGCTAAAATTAGTAAGTTTTTTTTTTCTCAAGGGCCGGACCCAGCATATACATACATACTCGTATCTCTTATTAAATCGTGCCACCTTGATGACGTGTCTCCAAGGACAAAAGGATAAAGGAACGAAAGAACGAAAACAAAGAAAACCCAAAAAAGCCATTTTGCCTCGGCCGGAACCTTAATTGACTTGGGCTCGCTCTCCGGGGATCGCTGGGTTGGTTGGCTGTGTAAGTTTCTCCCACGATTCCGGGATCCGCAGTCATGTGTCTCGTGGCAGCCTCATATCTTATCCTGCTTGGCGTGGCCGGTCTTGTTTTAGGCAATCTCCTGTTCCCCTTGAGAAATGTTCGTGGGATTCCCACCATTCCATTCTGGGTTGCTCTGCTTCCTCTCGTCAAAGATGTCGACCAGCAACACATCTTCGATAGGTACATCAAAGAGCCGCTGAGAAGACACGGTGCTGCCAAGATCTTCTTCGCAGGTCGATGGAATGTTCTCGTCCATCGTCCGTCGTACGTGGCCGAGATGTTCAAGCAGGAAGACTTGTTCCAGAAGAGCGGGAACCAGAAAAGATTCCCCACAGCGTTCTGGCCGCTCTCCTGGGCGACAACATTATATCAAGCCATGGCGAAACCTGGAGGCGCTATCGGCGAGTCATCAAGCCTGGTCTTCAAGCCAGTCCTGACCTCGACATACTACTCGGCAACGCGCACAGCTTACGAAACATCCTGATCGAGTTGCAGACACAATGCCGTAAAGGCGGGATAGGCATTCAATCAAGCATACAGAGATACACAATCGCCAACTTTGCACAGACCAACTTCAAAGTAGACTTTGGTGTTTGTAGAAACCCCTACGCTCCTATCCCCTAACCCTAACCCTAAAGGTTGCGTTGCAGGGATGTGATGATCATGATGGTCTAACTTCTAACTACGGTGCAGACCATGAAATCCAGCAATGCATACCTCCACCAGATACAATACAAGATCAAAAGGACATTTTCAAGCCCATATTCATGAACTTTCCATTCTTGGACAACTTCGGATTCCCCAGTCGTCAGAGAGCGCGAGAGCTTGCGTCTCACTTCACGGACCAGCTAGTGTCGGGGCTGGAACAAACTTGCAACGACGACAACTCGAGCGATACCAAGGGCGACCTTCCAAGAGCTCTACTAGATGCTAGAAGAAACGGCACATTTACAGAAAAGCAGTTCCGCGACAATGTCACAGTCCTGTTTGTGGCCGGCCAGGAGAACCCACAGTTGTCAATCATCTCGACACTGTACCTGCTGGCCAAACATCCTGTAAGTCAACCGAGCAGGCAAGACATGCAGTGCAGTCTTCTAGTTCTTTCGGAGTCCTGACCATCAATCGTGCATGCAGAAAATACAAGAGGACCTCTGCAATGAGTTTCTACTCTACAAAGATGGACAGATCAGCCAGGAAGGCCTTCAGTCCATGCCGTTGCTATCCGCCGTCGTGTATGAGAGCATCAGGCTGTTCCCACCCATAGGGCAATTGATCAACCGACAAGTATCACAGCCAGCTCAGCTGGGGGCGACATCTTTCTACCAGAAGGCACCTATGTTGGATACAATTGCTATTCCACCAACCGCGACCCAAAGGCATGGGGAGTTGACGCGAACGAGTTCCGGCCACACAGATGGGGGCTCTCGTGCCAAGACATTCGGAAAGAGTATCGACGACGAAGGGCTCGCGCCGAGTTTATCTCTTTCCACGGGGGCCAGCGAGCATGTCTCGGAGAGCAATTCGCGCTGCTGCAACTGAAGGCCACGCTATATGTTCTTGTGAAGAGCTTGCGGTGGAAGCTTGATCCCGCATGGCCGGATAGAATGACTCCGGTAAGTTTGTGGCCTTGTCATGGCAGCCAGGCAGGCTGTCTTAACCGGTTACTGTATCATGACTAACTAAATGGCTTTTTTTTTTTTTTTTTTTTTTGTTCTTTCTCCGTGAAGGCCGGACCCCTATGCCCAAGGAACCTACAATTGGTGTTTGAACAACGATCGGAGTCATGACTTGTGAAAGATTCATGATGTCGGTGATGCAGTAGTGTGCTGGCAATGAAATAGGGTGGTCAGAATAAACGATAGAATTCCCGACGCCATGTCAGCAGCAAAAACGCGTAATCTGAGCGCTGAATCGTGCCACAAGCCTGCGAACTCTCCTCCAATTGAAGAGACGCATGGTGTTGCATCTTACGTGATGAACCTGCGACTCAGCTGAGCATCATCAAACTTGACGAATATCCCCTTCCGCCACCAGTAAGAACATGGTGTATCATCTCACTTCGCCCTGTTCCACGGCGTCTCATCATGTGGAAGCCCTTCATGTAAGCTGCATGCCCGGCCGTCATCTTTCCCCAGATCGTGGCACACAAGGCCATTGGGGTTGCTCCGCATGAGGCTGGCTATCAGCAGCCATGGGCATGCCAGCCACAGCATTTCCGAAGGCACTAATCCTCTCTCATCAATACACTGCCTCGGGCTGCCTCGATCAAGGAGCGAATATTCACCTCGGTGAGGGCTGGTGAGGGCTGGTGAGGGCTTGTTGTTTTGCCCTACTGCTTAGTACTGACGACCCATCACGTTGCATCGACAAGTCCGGAGTTGATCCCGTAGATACATGTCTGGGTTATTTTGAATCCCTTGCTTTCCTGAAGTCGCTAGTGTTGAGCGATATCACTCTGGTCAGATATTTCCCTGGCCCACGGGGATTGCTTCATGTTTGTCCCTGCTGGTAAGATGTGTGCAACAGCACTTTCATATGGGAGAAGCAGCAATTGTTGGTCCTTCATCTCTACATCACTGGGGCCATTATTCTCCTTCTTTTGAGTTTAGCCTTGGTTCCAGGACTTCTGTGATCCTACCCGCTGACATGTGTTATTTTTTTTTTACAAGAGAGTTCCAAAGACGCGTCTGGTTCTGTTGATGCTAAACCACCCAGAACAACAAGTATGCCAATGCCGAATCCACTCTATTCCTCAACACGCCACATAAAATTGCCACAATAGCCGTCAGTTTAGTTCCAGTTCAACATGAAGCTTCTGTCGGGGTATACTAGGATATGGAATATGTTGAAGGTACGGATTAGTGCCAGGGGTAAAAAGTAATAAATAGAGTTGGAGGTTGGCTGATGCCCCGCCCCGCCATTCTCCCATGTGGGTTTGGGCGGGTTTGAGCGGGTTTGGGCTTGGGGTGGACGTCATGACTCATCAGTCTCATGACAATGACAAAAATTCCTCTCTCATTACGAATCTCGACTCGAGTGGTGTGATTTCCTTTGAAAGCCACCTCCTACCTCGTTCCATTCTGCATTCTGCCATACTAATTCATGTATGTACACTTTTCGTCTCCCATTCACCCCCAACAATCACTACGATAGCGTTCTCGACGCTCGACGCTTTCGACGCCGCCCCCCCGCCATCCACAACTTGCAATGTCGACGCCTCCACCCAAACCTCCCCGCATCCTGGTGAAGCATCTCTCGTACAAATTCGCCGACTATTCAACCGGCGTTCGCGACGTCACCTCGACCTGCCCCCTCGATCGCGCACTCTCCTGATCGGCGCCAATGGCTCGGGGAAGACCACGCTCCTGCGTTTGCTCGCCGGCAAGCGCCTCGCCCCCAGCAGCACCATCCACATTTGCGGCGTCGATCCCTTCAAAGAGTCCCTCGAGGGGGTCACATACCTCGGTCTAGAATGGGTCCTGAACCCCATTGTGCGCAACGACATTGGCGTGGGGAACTGCTCCGTTCCGTCGGCGGCGACGCCTTCCCCAACCGACGAGACGAGCTGGTTTCCATGCTCGACATCGACACCAACTGGCGCATGCACGCCGTGTCGGACGGTGAACGCCGCCGCGTGCAGCTCGCCATGGGCCTCCTGCGGCCTTGGACCGTCTTGTTCCTGGACGAAATCACCGTCGACCTGGACGTGCTCAGCCGCGCCGAGTTCCTCGGCTGGCTCAGGCGCGAGACTGAACGGCGGGAGTGTACCATTGTCTACGCCACGCACATCCTCGACAACTTGGCCGGATGGCCGACTCACCTCGTGCATATGCATCTCGGCTCGGTCCGAGAGTGCGGCGAAGCAGACAAGATGCTCGGGAGCATCGATGGCTCCGTGGGACGCTCCGGCAATAGTCGCCTCGGCGAGCTAGTGCTAGGCTGGCTGAAGGACGACCTGGAGGCCAGGGGACCACGAAGTCAGCTCGGGCTCGGGTCGGAGGGGAAGACGTACGGATTCGGGAACATCAAGGTCGGCGGGTACGGGGACGAGTCCAAGCAGAAAGAAACGTAGCCTCCCTTGTATTGACGATCCGTTTCTCCCATTCTTCTCTGGTTTTATTCCTTCATCTCGGCGCTGTTCTCGGACGGTTTGGAGAAAGGGAAACGAGTTACCCACACGGCATCATGGACCAACCCAACAACAAGACTTTTTTTCAACATCAGTCACGGTTGGCCGGGCCACTCAACTGCATCATTCTCGGCGCAAGGCAGGGGCTTCTTTTAAAACACAATCTCACAGATTCTTCAACGGCGGGCGGTGCACCATCACGTTCAGATAGAAAAGGTGCGTTTCTTTCACATCTCGCGCGAACAGATTCAACTCCAACATGTTCACCGATGTGCAGACTTTTCATGACAACAGGAAACTCGTTGCCATGTTCTCTCGTGATGTCGACCGAACAGGACCTTCTCCCGGTCCGTAAGATGCCCAGCTAGCAAGGTTTGTTTTCTCTCGCGTCTCCGACAACGTTGAGCCGGACGAAACCTTTTCAAGCCGGCGCGTGGCCAGTTTATCCGTGTTAACACTGGCGCCGCTGGGAACAGGGTGAGCCCAGACGAATCGCCAAAGCAAATTTGGATATTTCCAGGTCCAGAATCCAAGAGAGGCCCGGGCCCTTGCCGCCCAATTTCTCGGCTTGGGGGCCGAAGAGGATCATCCAAAGAAAGAAAGAAAGAAAGAAAGAAAGAAAGACGCCCCAGCGCTGGAAAGACCTGTGCAGTCAGTCCATGAGCAACCGGAGATTTTGAAGCCAGAGACAACAAACCTCTGTCGCGTTGTTCAAGGGTCGATCAAGACTCAAGAGTGTGCTCGCAATGCGTATCGGGAGTTTTACCAATGGGGCATCGCATCGTCATTTCTATCCTATTATTCATCATGACTAAACTACTCAACGTATCATTAAGATTACCGCAACCATCTTTCCCACAGGATACACTGGCCCTCAAAGTCGTTTTATACGAGCCAAGTTTCCTCCTCTCCTCAATTCTTCCTCGTACATCTCATCTAACTGCGCATTAAATGGTAGGTGCCAGGTGCTCTACTCAACATCCTTGCCATCACCCCATGACATGTCATAATCTTACATCTGAATTGGCGTCCCCTGGATACTCAACCTGCCATCAATGGACTTCTTAAGCACCGTCATGGCATTCTTCAACAGCTCCGCCACCCCAGGGAATCCATTATCCGCCAAATTCTTAAGCACTTCTATCCTGTAATCCTGCCAGCTCAGCCTCATGCCCCCGCGTTGGCCAATCTCGTCAGACTACTCTGCGTGACGGGACCACCGTGTCTCACGCGGATGGACTCATCGTGCTCCAAGGCATCATCCTCTAGGTCCCGGACGCGTTCTATGCTCTGGTAACAAAGAACAGGGAGTGGGATAGAGAAAAGTACGAGTTGAGCGCCAGTGCTCGATCGACGGACAGGGCGTATGTGGCGAGGGCGTTGATCGTCGCAGCGGAGATGGTACATGCTCTGGCGTTGGTATCCGTGTCGTTGAACGCGCGATTTCTCCAGAAACAATTGCACATGTCCATGATGTACCCGTTGAAGAGATCTACAAAGGATCGGTCATACGTGTGGGAGTCGATTCTGTGCGCGCCGTCGCTGTTTGGCGCGCGTGGCCGAGTTGCTACTGCTGTCTCGATGCCCTTCTTGTAGACTGCTAGGACGTAGCACATGCGTGAGACGGTGGCGAGGCAGTTGCTGAAGAGAAATGTGTATATGAGAGGGGATGGGGGCAACTCGATGCGTATGTATCTTTTCAGCCTGCTTTCGGTCACCAGACGCGCTGCTTGTTCGTAAAAGTCGAGGATGAGTGAGTCTGTGGTGACTGATGGTGTAGTTTGCAGTAGAGTCAGCGCAAGCGTATTAACGTGCTTAATGAGTTCCGAGACGGATGAGCTTGCCATTTCCGGTACCCCGTCGTCGGACTGCAGGATTGCCGTCCAATGTCGGAGAAGGTGGGTGTACATTTTCAACAAGCCGAGCTGTGAGGCTGGGGCGAAATCTTGCACCGCCGCCTCGAGAGGCTTGAAAATATGCTGATGTAGTTCTACACAAATTCTCGTTAGCACAAGTAGATGCCCAGGTGGTATGCAAAAAAAAAAGGATGGATGCCCGTTGAAATAACCTTCAAAGTTATGGAACGGCACGAATCCGAGAATGTCAAACACAGTCTCTCTCTTTCCTCCCTCCCCAGATCTCGAAGAAGCGACTGAAGAAGCCGAGCAGCAGGGGTGGAATTGTCCTTGTGCGCGCGACGAATTCCTTTGCCACTTCAAGAACTTCCCACAACGTGGCCTCATCCGCATCCCCTGACATGACCTCCTGAAATACCGCACTGAGCCAGTTCGATATCCGCTGGTACGACTCAGGATTGGGCCTTAAAATCAGCAGCTTCTGTAGAAGCGGGTCTGCAAGAACCGCGACGAGTTGATTCGGCAATTCCAATTTGTCCATTTTTGACACAAAGCTCGACACATCCTCGACTTCTTCCAGAGTCACGGAGTCCTATAGTGTTGATGTCAAACCTTTGACCGAGTTTGACGACGGGTGTTGTTTAACGAGCGTGCTTACCTCTGTAGCATGGGATGTCAGGACGATGGGAACAGCCTTGTTTCTCTGAGCCCGATTCACAGGTCGATTCACCCTAAACCCGCTCTGAGGTCCGGTCGCTCTCTGTTCAGCAGCTCGTTGACGATGAGCATCTTTGATCTCGTCAAGTCTCGATCGCCACAACAAATCCGGGTGCTATCGCAGCATGTGTCAGTCTCAGACGGGTTGCCCATTATTATATTATAAAATAGTCATGCGGTCGGCGTCTTCTGCCATCTCTCTACCTTGAATGCAGACGCCTTTCCGCGAACAGCCTCTCCAACGATAATTTCAGGATAGTAATCTTTGAACACGCGCAATAGTCCCACCAGCGGAGGGTCATTACCCGTTTGTCTCGATAAATTCAACCTGTACTTATTGTCAGTTATTTTTCCAGTTGCTCCATCTGGCATTGCGCGGTAACGTTGTCTCACAAAGCTTGGATCCTGAACGGCCGAACATGGCGCCTTCTCGTAATCAAGGCCAACAGATGCGCCAGCTGCGGCCGAATAGCCGCCGTATCCAGCAAGTTGAACAAGACGGAGTACACCTGCGCCAGAACCACTGGTTCATTCAAGACGTGGTACACCATGACCAGCCATTTCAACAGAGCAGCCTGTAAACTGAGGGATGCCTTCAGGGTGCCATGCCCCAAGGCCGACACGACACGCAGCACGACATCGGACGAGACCCTCTCGGCGGGATACAGATTCCGAACAATGGCTGCCAAGCTCGCTTGATCGAGGTGGTTTGGCGTGGTGACTAGATCAACGAGTTGGTCGAGAGCCGAAGGTAAGACGCCGTTCTCGTAAGCGAGTGATGAGAGTGATGCGACAGTTGGTTTAATATTGGTTGCGCGAGCCTTGGCGGGAAGCTTGGATGCTGTGACGATGGTGAGCGACTGCTTCTTCAAAACGAAATCCCTCCCTGACCAAAATTGGGGCCAAAGTGGTCGGATTGGTTGGTTGAGTGTACCATTAATGACATCTTCAATGAGATTGTTGATGTTGTCGTCTGCCATCGTCGCGTCATCGGGGAAGTCATTTAAACCGGCTCACACGAGACATTTCGGTCATTGATAGACTACCCATTGATAGATCATTGATAGACCATCGACCGAAGCGATGCGATTTGCCAGTGAAAACCGCCGACTATGTCAATCGACCGGCCATTGCATCATGTGTAAACGCGGTTTGAAAGTGTCGACGCGCGTTTTGCTTCCTCGTGGCTGGCTGCTGGGCGGTTAATTGTGGGGCAGGGCCGGCGGTAGTTTGTTGCACGAAAAAGAGGCGCAGCCGACTGACTGGCCACTTATTTGTGTGCGCACATTATGTAATAGTATCCCTCTTTTAATTATACGCCTCGCAACATAGTTTACACCAATCTTCCAAAGAAGGGCGCCATAATATCGACAAGGGGCGGCACATTCACAGATTGCTTCAAGCGAGCCATATTAGGAATATCGTGATATTCTTCTCCGGCGAGTTTCTTCAAAACTCTTACCCATGCACCGCCTTTTCCCTTCCTCGTCTCTGTTCGACGTTTATCGTCGTCCCCATTCGCTGATCTGACCGCCATCTGTGTAAAGCTGTGACCAGATAATGTCTCAAACAAGTATGCCGAAAATATATAAATGGGCATTGTCGGAATGACAAACCAAATGCAGATAGCGGGAGATAAGACTAAAAACTTTTTGATCCGAAAGAACCTGCCATCCATAATCCGACGCCTTGAGAGGGGTAAAATAATAATATGTCCAAAAAGGAAGAAAAAAAAAGAGAGAGAGAGAGAGAGAGTTGAAATACAAGTCTGTTCGCAGGAGACAACCTGGCACTATGCCCATTTGGAGAAGTCTACGGACTCGACCAGCGGGTTGACTCCATTCGCGTGCCCGGTTTCGGTGTCATTCGTCGATGTTGACGTGGATAGCATAGAGGATCGATGCGAAGTCTGTTCGCTCGTGCTAGTGAAAAGGTTGCGACACTCGTACGTCGGAGACTGCTGAAACTGTCCCTCACACTGCTGCTAGGGCGCGAGGACTCGGACGGCTGGGCTTGCGACGACGAGGTGGGTGGCGGCGACGGCACCGCGCTCGTCACTGCCTTGGGTCCATATCTCTCCCGGAGACGCTTAATCTCTCGCAATCGGCCACTCCATGAACTGATATGCTCACCACCTTCTCGGGCATTCCATACATGACAGAAGACAGAGGCATTCAGTGCAACAAGACGAGTAAAGCCTGGCAAGGCGTTCAAGGAAATCATCTTTGTTTCCGACGCGGGGATATTTCTGGGAACCCAGGCTTGCTCAAAACCTGGACTCGATAGAACGGTTGGCCACGTAGGCCACTAAAGTTCGTGGTCGTACGAGTTGCAATAAAGGATGCGCGGGAAGCCGGCGTTATAACGATGTTGACATAGTTGAATTGGCTTGGGAATGTGTCAAATCTAAACGGTTTGCCAGAGTCATTGAATATGATGTTAACGAAGTCGTTGCCGATGTGTCGTTTCTTTAAAGTGCACTGTGGATCGCGTTCCAAGTTCGTCGGCATTTGAGTAACAACATGGAAGACGATCTCCGTCACCCTGTCTCGCCAGCAAAGGTATATTGCCCATCCGTATCATACTCCCTGTCCAAGCCTTGGGTGTTGAAGCTTGCGCCCTTTAACTTGGTCAGAGTGCCTAGGTTGTTCAAAAATTCAGTGTAGTCACTGCTGCCACAAACGTTGGCAAGAATTTCAGCTTCACAACTTTGCTCTTCGCCGATGTAGATAACGCCAACCTTGTGGCTATCTACGCTCGAGTTCCTATCGAACACCCTGATGGCGCGATCGATGGCCTCATCATTGGGGAGCGGGATCGGGCGTGCCGACTCGAAGCTTTGTGGTACTGGTGACATGAGTTGGAGAAGGACATGGCTCGGAAGGACGGCATTGGTGCTCGCCTGACCTTCTCTACTCACGTCAACATGGTTTTCGATCTGGTGAGGTGGGGGCGGAGTGAACGTCTCGCGAATTGTGTATGCTGATGTTCCTGACGGTTGTCTTTTGATAATCTGTGCCCATCCAGAAGTCGTGGCCTGCTTCACTGTCACGATGCTGTTCCCAATCAACCACCGCTTGCTGACGATTTCTCCAAAACGCTCTTCGGTGAAGAAGGGATCCTCGCTGGATTCATCGACGTCTGCATAGGTGACCCTCTGCATGAAGTCAATCGATGTCAGTGCTTGTTCATCAGCAGTCTGTCCGACATTGTCGGAATCTGCAAAGAGTTTCCTTGCGATCCATCCAACGTGTGTAGCTCTGTCCGGGAGCTTGAGAGCGAGAAACCAGAATAAGATTACATGATATGCCAAAGCGTGGACATACTGTGGGAGTTCCTCAGATGGTGCAGCCATCTGCGAAGCATCTGTCCCGCCTATGTTCGGTGTTCCTGGAGTCGCTGGGTCACTAGTATGGCTGTTGCGGTTGGACTGTCTTTTGTCTCTGGCATATTCCAGATATCGGAAGCAAATTGCGAACACAATCCTATACTCATCCTCTCTAAAATTGACATAGACGTTGTGCAGGCGACTCAAGCACGCCAGAAACTCGAGAATGTGTACAGATACGTGAGGTTGCGTGATACTGGCCGCCATCTGGTTGAGCATTTGTACCAGTGACTTGCTGGTGGAGAGTGGGAGCTCATGGCAGCAAATCGACAGGGCGTGGATACAATATTTGGCTGTCCGCTCCCAGGTACCAATGCCGAGAATGAAAGTCTTGACGATTTCGTCCTCGTCTCCCTTGCCAAAGTGCTCATGGTAGCTCAGAATCATGGTCAGGCTGTGGAACAAGCAGATGGCTGCATCTGCTCGCCGGAGACCAGAGACGAAGGGAGGTTCTTGGAAACCATTGGTCCGTATTTGGTCGCAGATGATTCGTCGCAATTCTTGAATTTGCGGAATTGCAGCACTAAATATCCCATGGTTGCTGAGCTGGGATGGCAAATGGACCAAAACGAAACTGTACACCTCCCATTCGCTTCCTTGAAGAATATCGAGCACAGCGTCGAGCCAAATTCTCATATCGAGAACAGATGATTTGTGCAACCTGTCGCTTGGCTGGATCTCGTCATCGTCTGAAGGCTCAGGTGTCCAGCTGTGGGAAACCAGCACAGGACTGATGAGACTTGGAATTGGTTCAGGCAGAGCGTTACGATCAGGGCATTTCCATAATTGATGCTGCCTCCCAAGCAGACCTTTCCCACCACTTGGTGTTCGAACTGGCGTCGCTCGTTCTTGAACTTGAGTCTGTCCCAAAGAAACACCGCGTGATGGTCGTGATTGGGTGCCATGATCAGCTCGCGACATTCGAAGATGTTGTGCGGCCTCTTCAGCTTGCTTCTTAGCATAGGATGCATCCGTACGGCACATGGCAGTGGCCAAAGACGTGTTGTCCAGATCATCTGTCACGAAGACTCTGTGGGCCCAATCGGCGCGTAATCGAAAAAGTAGTTTCATTGCAGTAAGCCTGGCATCGATTTCGCAGTGGCTCGGCTTGGCGATACCAACAATAACGTTGTACAGCCTGACACTCTTCTCACTATGAGAGTTCATAGTCCGCAGAAACATCCTGACAAATCCCGTGGTGACCACGTTGGCAGGCGATTGGGGCTGTGCCAGACGTGGTGGCGGTGCGTCCACGTTTGCCGGAGGGATTGATACCGACGTGGCCGGTGTTGACATGGAAGGCCTGAAACGAGCGCTGACAACAAGAGTCCTCAGTGCCTCGACGACGAAGTCAAAGAGTTCCAGATCGCATGACACGACGACAGAGACCATCAGCGACACTACTGCGTCGAGCACCAAAACATCACCCTCCTCAGCAACGTTCTGCAAGATACTCTTGGCCAACCTCGGAATGAAGTTTTGTTCTGCACCATCGCCAACTAGATCGACGATCTCATACGCATCCATGGCTGCTTGCAAAGCTCTGAGTCTTGTATCCGAGCTTCGACTTCGGTTGCTGAAGAACGCTTCCAGTACTAGGTTGAGGTTTTCCTCCCACCTCAAGTCAGAGGGAGAGCAGCATCGAAACTCCTGGAAGTAATCCAAGACGGTTCTGGCATTCTCATCCGGGAGCAAGGTGTGCACATCGGTGAAAAACTTGATGATGGTTTGCCGCGGGATGAAGTCCCCGGATTTCTCCTTTATTACTGCATCGAGTCGCCGGATCAGCGTCAAGAGCTCACGGTCCACATTGGCCGCCTGCGACTCCTCATGTGATGTTTGTTGCCTGTCAGATATGTCGTTATTGATCCGTCGGTAGCAATCAGCAGCCACGTCCAGAGATTTTGACCAGTCCTCATCAACAATCAGGCGGTGAATGTGACCCTCTCCATCGTCGAACAGCGAGTTTATGAGCTGCAGAATAGACAAATATACCCGCAGCGACTTAGTTGCCTTCAGTGTATTGGACAAGCCGTCAACCAACAAAGCGTAAGGAACGGCAGGATAACCTTTTTCAGCAGTTTTTGACAGCAACTTTTGGAGCACAGCCAGGCTACCGCGTATCTCTCTACTCGAATCTTTGTCATTTACGCCCGGTTGCAGATTTCGGAGAATGTCGAGCATGATACGAACTGTGGCCTGTCCATTATGAGACTTGCACAGGTTGGCAATTGTGTGCCACGAATTTTTCTGCAAGCCTTGCACCATACAATAGATTGAGCTAAGCACTTGAACGCAGTCCTTGAGCCTGCTTTGAGGGATGAACCCAAAGGTCACAATGGCATCCAGGACGTTGATACAGGATCGCAGATCGTCCTCCTGGCTAGTATTCATGCAAATGGTAAGGACTGTGTCAATGAGGTCAATTACAGCCGGCTCATCGGCAGTATTGAAACTGAATTTGATGACATCCAAAAGAAACAAGAAAAGCTGTGCAAAATTCTTGTCCTCTCCCGAAGCCGCAATTTTCCCTCTTGTTGAGCTACCCGCATTGCGACCTGGGTGCAAATTCTTCCTCGCGGTACGCGCTGCATTATACGCATCTTGTAGCCAGGTTGTGAGCAGCGGTAACAAGTCGTAGTCAAAGCCAGCGAGCACGCGGCCATGGTTCGTCAGGTTCACCAGGGCAGCAAGCTGCAAGTGAAAGTCTTCCGGATTGGCAGCAACAGACAAAGTTTGGAAGTATTCTTTTCGCTCCAAATCGGTCGACGATGAATGTTTCGCACATTCTGTCAATAGTTCCCAGCCAGCCGCTCTCGTTGACGAAGGATTCGATGGATCGATGAGGTCCTTGGCCGCGTACCAGATGTCCAGTATCGGGTTCAGAGGATACTCTGTAATGGCATACTTGAGAGTATTCGCTGCAGAAATACGTTCGCTCGGAATTCCATGCTTGAGGAGCTCAAATGCATTCATATGATTGGTCGACAGTTCGCGGGACTTCGTTGGTATTGCATTTGTGAGCTCGGCTCGTGGCAAGGCAGCGGATGATGCTGATAACGGCGGCGGAGCTTTGTGGACTTGGAGTTTGTCAAGCTTCGAAACACAGTAGCCAGTCCGCTGGGGCGGCTCGAATCCGAGAAAGAGGGATCATCTTCTGGTCGCTGGGACATGTGCTCGTCTGCCGGGGAGTGGTTTGATAGCAGAGGTGGACTGTTGCAAGTTAGAACGACAAAGGAGGGATCGGAGGAAATCTGAGCGATGCTATTCCACCAGGGTAGTACATCATCCATGGTCTGGCACCGCTTCGTAATAGGGCATCTCAGAGGAAGCTTGAAATTGGCCGGCGATGTCCAGGACTCGGCGGAGGGGCTAGATGGTGAATGGAACTCACCGGGTGATCAGTCCAAGCGGGCGTTCTGCATCAAAGGGCATCAAAAGCAGTGGCGGCGGGAATACACGGCGAGAAGAGCCGCAGGCCGCACCGAGCGCTGAGTCGGAAGGTTGAAGAGCCCAGAGTCCGGGAGACGAGATGAGGCCAGAGACAAGGCTGTATAGCTAGACAGATGCGAGAAGTAGTGAGTGAGCGTTGGACAGTGCAGGATTGGCAAAGGCACAGATTCGGCTTGAGACAGTAAAAAAACTTAGGTCAACCTCTAGGACATGACTCGAGGGAGGGGTGAAAGGATGGCCAAAAATGGGATGCACAGTCGATGAGTCCAGAAGAGCTGATGATGCAGAGCCAGGCGAGGCAAGTGGCTGTTGAGAAATGCCGATGTACAAGTACCTGCATTTGCTGGCAATTCACCAAGCATTTTGTTGGGTCGGTACCAGAAGCTATGGAAAGTTTTGTACTGGTAGGTGGACGAGCTGAATGGGATTGGTGAAGATCGGACGCCGCCCGGCGCTAGACGCTAGTCCTCCGAACAACAACAAGACCAGAACACTTTGCCAATGCTGCGATGTCAGAGGGCAGGTCTGTTTATTATTATTTTTCTACTCTTCGCTAACAGTCAGGTCAATGGTTTCGTCTTTCTTCCACGGGACCTACGCAAGACAGGACAGCTTTTCTGCAGCAGGTTCAGCAGCCACTTCATAACGCCTCCAAACGTCCACCAGACCGCGGAACAGGTGACCGACCCGTTGACGCCAGCGGCTGACCCAAGTTCGACCCGGATCAGCTTCAGTCATTGGCTGCGTCGGTTGATGATGGAGGCCGAGAAAAAGTTTTGATCAATTGTGCAGCGGATTTGATGGCCCAGCAAAAGAAAAAAAAACAATTACTCTTATGTTTGGGCCTCGCAGAGTGAATCGCAACATGCTCAAACATCTCGTCTGTGGCATCGTCTGTGGCATCGTCTGTGGCAGGCAGACCCTAAAGCAGACCAGACTGTTACAAACAAGGCCTCCAGAATAATTGCTTATCATGTATGCCTGGGCCATCTGTCTCACTCGAGAGCTAGTCGCAAATCAACTACATGGTGTGATAGTGTAGCCTGCAAAAGGACACGAAAGGACGCAAAACTTCTCCAGACCGACCGTTACAAAGCAGTAAGCCAGCGACTACTAGCAAAAGCGACCTTGTGTGCTTGACACTGCTTGTGCTGTTGCTGCTGGTCTTTTGCAATATCATGATGATGATAGGGTAGCTTCCCAGGCACAAGCGAAGCCAAGTTCGCATTTCGACGCCATATTATCCATATCATTGCCGCCTTTCACCAGAAGCACATGAGGCATATCAGATTTAACTATAGGCTGCTCTTTCCTGGTATTGGGCCAAAAAGCTTGTAAGAGGTTGCAGCCGTTATTACAGAAGAGTCTGGTTGCAGTTGATTCTCGCGCTTCCCCACATGCAAGTGGAAGAACCAGAGGTGCAGAGGTGCAGAGGTGCAGAGTTATTACCAGACCCCTGGTCGCTTCACCGTCGCCAGGGGCAATCGTCAAAAAAGTCCTCCATCCATCTTTTGCAACGAGGCCACAACGCATCGCATCATCTGTTTTCGCATCCCATACATACACAGTGCAGCTCTCCTACAAGAGATCTCGCAATGGCGGCAGATATTGATCATGTTTCTCAGCTGCTGAATGCCACCCTCGATCCTTCACAGCATCGCAAAGGTACGTCACACTCCCTGCTGCGGCCGATAGCTTGCTGCCCCGCTCCCGAGTGCTAACAAATGAACGCATCTCGCAGCTGAAAATGCTCTGAAGCAAGAGGCCACAAGACCACAGTACTCTCTCACCCTGCTCAACATCGTCAGCTCCGACTCTCTTCCTGTGAAAACGAGGCTTGCGGCATCCCTCGCTTTCAAAACTTCATTCGCTCCAATTATGTGGTTCGTATGGACTCGATTCTTCCCCACCCTGACATGCTCGACACGAATACTAAGCTATGCGGTGGATAGGACGAGGAGGGCAACTACAAAATCTCCCAAGATGAGGTCCAAACCATCAAGGAGCAACTTATCGGTCTGATGATTTCGAGCCCGCACAACGTTCAGAAGCAGTTGGGCGAAGCCATTAGCGTCATTGCAGACTCCGATTTTTGGAGACGATGGGATACGCTCACACAGGTGAGTTCGCCCGATATGAAAACGAGAAACTCTTTGCTAAGAAGCTGCGTCTAGGAACTCGTGAGCCGATTCTCTTCCAATGACCCGAAAACCAATGTAGGCGTTCTAGAAGTCGCACACTCTATTTTCAACAGATGGCGCCCTCTGAACCGGTCAAACGAACTGTATATCGAGATCAATCACGTCGTCAACACATTTGGCCAGCCTTTTATTCAACTGCTAGTTGTAAGTCTGGTGATAGATTCGTATAGATGAGATATTGATGCTGACAAATTCTACAGACCACCGACAGCAAAATTGCCGAGCATGTCAATAATAAGGATGCCCTCAAGGGATGGTTTGAGACGCTGGATCTGCAAATCAGAATCTTGCACGACATGTCATCTCATGACCTCCCCTATATTCGAAGAGAACTTGGGCAGCATCTCCGAGCTACTCCACAAATACTTGACTTACTCCAACTCTTTGCTAGTCACCGACGACGCCGATGAGACCAGCGTCGTGGACACAGTCAAGGCTGGCATCTGCGAATTGCTAGAGCTATACACCATAAAATATGACGAAGACTTTTCAAAATATGTTCAGCCTTTTATCACCAGTGCATGGAATCTCTTGACTACAATTGGCACGGACACGAAGTACGACAACTTGGTGAGCAAGAGCTTGCACTTTTGACCGCTGTCGCATCCACCGCCGATCATGCCAACGTGTTCAACGACGAGAACGTACTTGCACAAATCGTGGAGAAAGTCATTCTGCCCAATGTCGCTCTGCGCGAGTCGGACATTGAAATGTTTGAGGACGAACCTATTGAGTTTATTCGACGAGATTTGGAAGGCTCAGATACCGATTCGAGACGACGATCATCTACAGATTTCTTGCGAAAGTTGCAAGAAAGGTTTGAGACATCTGTGACTACGGCTGTCTCCAAATACATCACCCATTATCTTGCACAAGGCAAGACAGACTGGAAAGCCAAGGACACTGCCGTCTACCTGTTCCTGTCCATAGCCGCAAAGGAGCTGTCACGCAGGCACAAGGTGTCAAGACGGTCAACCCTTTGGTAAACGTGGTGGAGTTCTTTGAACAGCACATCGCTCAGGACCTTATGGCTACTGATGGGGTCGAGCCCATATCCAAGGTTGACGCCATCAAGTACCTGTACACGTTTCGCAGTCAACTGTCGAAGGAGCAATGGACTGTTGCTATCAAGCCATTGATTCAGAACCTAAACTCGCCAAACTACGTCGTTTATACATACGCAGCCATCGCTGTTGAGCGTGTCTTGTTCTTGGCCGATGATGCTGGAAATCAAATGTTTCCTCGCACCGATATTGAACCTTTCGCAAAAGATTTACTGAACCATTTGTTCAAGCTGATTGAGCAAGAGTCAAATGCGGCCAAGCTTCAAGAGAACGAGTTCTTGATGCGATGCGTGATGAGAATCCTCATTGTCATCAAGGACGGCGCCTCTCCTATGCTGGACAGTGTCTTGACCCATCTTCTTCTCATTACAAATGTGATGAAACATAACCCGAGCAATCCTCGCTTCTACTACTACCACTTCGAGGCTATGGGGCTCTTGTCAGATACTGTGCAGCAAATAATGCTGGCATTTTCAACCAGAAACTCTGGGAGCCTTTCAACCTAATTCTTACAGAGGACGTCACTGAGTTCATTCCATACATCTTCCAAATTCTTGCCCAACTGCTCGACTCAAGTCCCCGGACGCCATCTCGAAAACTACAAGTCCCTCTTGGGGCCTTTACTCGCCGCACCACTGTGGGAAACCCGCGGCAACGTCCCGGCATGCGTGCGACTTTGTCGGCTGTTATTCCCAAGGCATCAGGGCACATCCAGAACGACAACCAGCTAGAGGCTGTCCTTGGCGTTTTCCAGAAGCTCCTTGCCCTGAAGAAATCCGAGGGTCAGGCGTTTGATATTCTGGACGCTATTGTCAACTCCTTTGCGCCGTGAGTACAACGGTTGTATCCTTCAGCATATATTGTGCATCTACCCACGTTCATCAAACTAACACGCAAAATTCTGTTATAGTTCGGCTCTGGACAAGTATTTTGGCACTATAATTCAGTTATTATACACAAAGCTGCAGGGTTCACCCGCTGATTCGTTCAAGATCCGATTCGCCCGCTTCTACCATCTAGTCAGTGCCAGACTTGAAGCCGGATATGGCGCAGACTTCTTCATCAAGCAATCCGACCAGATTGACGACCGTGCTTTCGCCCAAGTATACCCGCCCTTTGTGCTGGCTGAAACTGAAAAGCTCGCCAAGCCCGTGGACCGCAAAACCGCCGTGGTATCACTCACCAAAACGCTTTGCGACTCACAAGTTTTCAGCGAGAAATTCATGAAGGGATGGGCCAACACCTGTCGCATACTGTTATCTCTCCTTGCTAACCCGCCAGCAGTTGCCGCTGGCGCAGGCGATGAGATTATTACTGAAGCCTCGGTGGACGACATCGGATTTGGCATGACGTACACTGCTCTCAACACCTGCAAGCCCCTTGCGCGAGACGATTTCCCTGAAATCCAGAACGTAACGTCATGGGTAAAGGAGTACATGGTGGCCGCCAACCAGCGACACAATGGGGCTATTGCCAACTTCATCTCGCAGCGACTTCCCCTGAGCAGCAAGAGGCCATTGCGCAGTACATTCGCTGAAAAAAGG
Organism: Epichloe gansuensis; assembly: GCA_023658505.1. NCBI lineage: Eukaryota > Fungi > Ascomycota > Sordariomycetes > Hypocreales > Clavicipitaceae > Epichloe > Epichloe gansuensis. The sequence goes on from CP098283.1 coordinate 1,688,598, forward strand.
GGCCGGAGACCAACTAGAGCAGCCGGAACCATATTTCATATTTATCAGAAATGACAAAAGTTGGCTTGTCGGCCGCGGGGAAAAAGAAAGTGAAATAGGGTGTGAATATATTACCATCTGAGACGGCAAGACGGGGCGAGCTCCACGGAAGCATAGCAAGGAAGATGAATCATCAAGTCCTTCCGTGACCATGCGGGTGATAGGGAAAGTGGATAATGACGACGACGAGAACAGACAAACAGACGAGTCTAGAGAGCAGAATGATGGAGAAACCTCTCTGCGCGCACAAGGATATCCACTTGAATGCTGATGCAATTGAATGAAACACGTGGCACGGCAGAATAGGCTACACCACAGTCACTCCTTCTCCTAAAGTGAACAGCTCACCATATTTGCAAACCACGTCACGGTCTCTCAGTATTTATTTCGATAAACTCGTCCTTGACGCACGAGTGCGATGCTCAAATTTACTTTCAACAATGTCATCATGTGCATGATGGGAAAATCAACGTAGGTAGGTAGGTAGAAATTATATAACACCCTCGATGCTGAAATCATCAACTCTACGTACAAGGTGAATTCGAGAAAAAGGGGGTCTGAGAAGACAATAGCATAGAAACATGTGGTATCGTAAATCTTGGTAGTCATAACGTGTCCATCCAAATCCAATGAAATCCCAACGCACAGCGTCTGGACGCAGTGTACTCCTGATGATTGGCGATGAAGACCCATAATGATCGGAATGGATGATGAATGCGATGGGTACAGGGTCGAATGCTTTTTCAAGGTGCGCATAAAAATCCAAATAGAAAATCCAACAGAACAACGGCTGTATATCGTGAAGAGAAGAGTACAGGGAACCACTGGGTGCTCGCAGTCTCTTTAGACTATTAAAACGCGAAACGATAGGCCAATCGTGGCTGATGAAGGAGCGCTTATGCCGTCGTGAATGATAAAAAGTCGTGATGAGATGTTGATTAGTATCGAAATGGGATCATACACATGTCGTCTCCTTCCTCCTCTTTCTCTTTTCTTTCCTCGCTTAGAAACCAATTGGTACTGCAAAATTTTCGCGTAAAGTTAGACATTATCACCGGGTCGGTAGATTAAACTTGCGCGTAGTTGACCGAGTGGGCCAGGCCAAATTGTGTTTGTTGTTGCCCTGGGATGGTTGTGCATAGCTTCCCAGAGCCCCTTTTACAAAAAGTCCCCTTCGGCCGCAACGATGCCGACGCTATTTCGCCACTTGCAATGTCTCTCCTGGTCATCTAGCTCCTTGGGTCGTGGAGGAGGGCCGGAGCCACGCAGACTCAAGTTTGCCCTGGGCGCTGAGGTACTGATCTGGATGTCCGCCTCGCTGCTGATGTGACTACTTTCTGCACTGGCATTGGTCTGGACGAGCAGTAAGCTGCTGGTGCTAGAGAACCTCTTGGTAAGTCCGGTTAAACTCAACCTCTTAGCACTCGAGTTGGAGTGACGATTTTCCGTGGTTGTAGTAGAGGGATGAGGTTCGTCTCGAGGTCTTCCGGAGGAGGGTAGGTCCAAGCTTGTTGTAGCTGTCGGCATGGGGTGCGGAGTGCTTTGAGCTCGGGAGGCATTGGGCCTGCTCTTGGCATGAGCAGTGTGCGGCCGCGAAGGGGTGCCAGTTTTGATGGCGGAGCCGTGCCCGCATGGAAGCTCAGATGAGTACGTGACATAGATGGGCGATGTTTTTCGAGTTGCGGTCCGATTCATTTCGGCCCCCGCAAGTGATGTAAGCTAATGCACGTTGCGCAGAGGGTGACATGAGAGGCGCATTGTGGGCAGGGTGAGCGTCGCTTTCCGAATCAGAATCGTCAGATTCGTCAGATTCTCCATCTTCCCGCCTTCCCCATCGTCTGAGCTATCGTCATCATCGAAAGCACTTCGAATGACGCCTTGCTGGCCTTCCTGAAAAGTCTCTCTTTCCGTCTTCTGCCGTCTGATTCACGCATCAAGGCATCGAATCGGGCAATAGAACTTAATTTCTCTTGACCGGGGATGTACGACCCAGCTCCAGGAACTTGCCCGAGTTGAAAAGCGCGGTCCAGAATCGTCTCCCCAGGGGCAGGCGGTGACGCGACATCGACCATGGGAGATAGTTGTTGGCCTTGTGAGCTAATGCTATCCCTGCCTCGAACCGGCGAGCTCATTGTGGAGGAGCGGCCCTGAGCAGAGGTCCATCCTCGATGAATTGTCCTTGATAGTCGCTATTCTGGCCCGGAGTCATAATGTCACCGGGTAAAATGGTGGTATAATGTTGTTCTGGAATGGAATACGGTATTTTCTGGGTAGGATGATTGTTACTTGAAGGAGAGGAGATGTCACTTCGTTTCGAACGCAGACTTGGCGATTCTGAACTGAATGTCGCAGGACGATCCAAAGGTCCTGTCGAGTATGTGGCAGTGGAGCTCTTGTGCTGGAGACCTCGGCTGCCACTGCCTGGTCGTGGGAAAAGATCCGGGTTATCATGACTACGGGTCTGAAAAGGTGACGTGAAGACGGGTGAGACGGGGCTCTCCACAGTGCTTGCCGAGCCGCCCTTCTTGGCCACGATAAACCGAGCCCACTCGTCAAGGCTAGGACGGTGGTCATCGGGTGGCGTGCGAAACCATAAAGTCGTAACGCCCGAATCTTTGCTTGACGAGATGAACCCAGTGGCCCGGGTGGATCGACGCTTTCGTTGGCTGTTGGAGATAGTGACGACGAGAGTGGGAAGCACGGGACCTTGCTTGCGATGGGACAGCAGCTGGACCTGACAATCAGAGACGTGGGACAGCAGCCATCGCTGCATGGGTTCCCAATCGTCCTATCCGAAGATGTTGATGTTAGTCACATAGTCAACAGAAGCTCGTAGTGTAGCATATACAATTTACCTTGGATTTAAAAACAGAAAGATACAAATCGTTGGTCGCATTGTTGTTCACTGATTTCGAAATGACGCTGCTGACGCGATTGGAAGGGTTCAGGAGAAAGCCTGGCTCCTTGTCGATCTCTGGCGGCAGTTTGGCGGGAACCCACGGTGATGTATCTCGTCTGAAAGGGGACAAAGTCGTTAGCTTCCATTGTTTAACAATGGGCGTGAAGGGTATATTTTCGCACCTTCCATGATTGCCTGCCCAGGATCTGGCTCCGATCCGGAGGGACCTGGAGGTGGCCATCGAGGCTGTCCATGACCAGCGGGATAGGGAATCGTTGGCCACAGAATTCGAGACGATGCGCGTGGCCGGTGTCGTTGTTAGAGTAATAATAGTGAATGTGTCATTATGAGCAGCAAATGGCAAGGGGAAAGGTTCAGCAGCTGAGTGATTCTGTCGGTCAGTTTCTTTTCCACGGCTGTTGCGCTGCATCGACTCCTTTCTTTTTGTGGATGTTGGCCTTGCCTCCTCTCCCTCCTTGGCCGAGCCGTCGGAACTCAGGGTCAAAGTTCAAGGTCGAAGTAGCAAAGTAACCGACAGGAATGAGAAAGGCGAAAACAGCAATCGAAAATGTCGATTCAGACGATAGTGATGCTTCAAGGGGAGATGATGAGCAACCAGGAAGAGACTGCAGTCCTTCAAGAGTCATTCATTCATTGGTGTGCGTAACAGGAGGCAGCTGGGACATGCCTCACAGGTTGCCAAGGCACAAGGCACTAACCAGGCAGGTCCCAGGAGAGGAGAGTGCCGCTGACAGAGACCAGAACTAGTAGGGAACCGCGGAGTCTAGTAGCTGCCTGATAGGCAAGGGCAGGACAACGGAGACGGTAGAACTTACATATTCCTGTGTGCTGTTTATGGGTCCGATTTGATGATGGTGTTGAGGCTAAGTCACTTAGACTTAGACCAAGGACGATCCCGCATTGGGCTTCCCGGCAGGTGGGCACATCTGTACATCTGGACCAATCATGGCAGCAGTTACCTGGTGGGAGGAAGGCGTGAGGGTCGGGGGTGCTGCTGCGCAATCCATCGGGTAGGTCACGACCAAGGCACGCACGCACACACATCATGACAGTCCCATCCCATTGCCACCCCAGCCTGCCTGCCAGGCACATAGGCGAGATTGGCTCCAAGCACGGGTCTACAGGGTAGGTGAATGTACATGTACATACATGTACCTACATGTACCTACATGTACATGTAAAGCTGCGCTGCGCAAAACTGCTCCCTCCCATCGGGGAATCCACGCCTGCCTGCCGAATCAATCTTGCGTGCTGGCTTGGCCATTATTGTGAATCAAGTTTGGAATGCTCTAGAAAGCTTTAGAATGCAAGACACTCCACCTCCTGCCCGCTTGTCTCGGACGGTCGGTCGGTCCACGCAGTGCTCTGAACCGGCAGCCCGGGAGTTGCATGTTCCTACATAATATGCCATGGCACTCGGTGTGTTATTTTCTTGCCGAATTAATTGCCTGTCGATATTTAACTATCGGTCGAGATAGCCCCAAAAATAATTTATTTACTGACCTTGTGGGCGGGCCGAAAAGGGATTACGGCTGGGGACTACATACATGTACATACATGTACATATATGTAGGGAGGGACCCACGGACACGCCAAACTCAGGAGTCACCAAGTAAGTACAAATAAACGCGCAGTACATAATCCGTACACAGCCCCTAATAAATACATAATGCTACAAAGATGCTCACAAGGGTGAAAAGGGGATATGGATTGGCACCTAATTATATTATTAGCATGTTGAGTTCACATGTGCTCCGTGTGTCCGTGTGTCCGTGTTGGCGGGGCCATTTTGGGTCGCTGTTCCTGCAGCCCGGGATTGTATGTGCGTCCATATGCATAATATGTACATATTACACGTATGTACATGTATATGCCTGTGGCACATCCGCACCACACACTCTGTTGAGTGCATCATTGCGACTGGTTTAATAGACGCTTGCCAATTGATGCGGCCATTCCCTCCCAAGCACATTTAGCAAGCTTTTTTGGGTTCAAGTCCCAAACAACGACGGCGACGGGTGGCACGTAGCCCCTGCAACGATTCACATTTTAATATGGATATCGTCTTGAGATTCCAGATGAAAAAGCCTCATAGAGCAGCAGATGATAAAGCCGGCCATGACGAGCTATCATTCATGCCTTTACGTTGGGCCACTTGGCAGAACCCCTTGGCATACATAGGCTGCATGAACAGCATCAGGTAGTTGCCGTTCTTCGGAAACACGTCCTATTATATGTATTGTGCTTGGAGCAGGTTCGAGCGCGCGCATCATTCCATCGTAGAGCTGGTCTACAGCTTCAGGAGAACCGTCAGTCCCTGTCCAAATTACCCCGTCCCGCAGTGGGAATAGAATTTGGCGTAGACTTTCGGCGAGCGGCTTAAGGGAGTTGAATTCGTGGGTAAATTCCCCAAGATATCCTGAAAGCTATCCTGATCCATGCCAAGAGTCTTGCGTACCGCTAATTCACTCCAGTCGCCATTGCTCCATTGTCGAAGATTGCTTGTCCCCGAGGGATTCTCGGCGTGGTTCGTTATGACTGTCCACAGGGAAACCGTAAAGGAAGGACTCTAGATCGTGCCGATATGTATGACGCTCACTGTTCAGAACGCCAATAGTCATGAATGGTCTGGTGCCGGTAATTTTAAAATCTGTTCCTTGTCCTTCGTCGAGCTCTATCGCGGAATCGAGGTCGATCAATAGTCCCTTTGGCTTTCCCTCATTTTGACCATCCAGAATGATCATGTTCCCTGGGGATATGTCATGGTGAAGAATATTGGCGTCAATACAGAGTGATCGGTGGTCTGGAGGGTCTGCCGACAGGAAAAGTAATTGTGCAGGCCAGGATCTGATTTTGAAAGGGGTTATTGGTGTATTCTGTACTCCGGATATTCGACAAGTACGTCGGCATTGCAAGTCAATTTCTCGCGTCGCTCTTTGATACTTCCATGTTTCTCGCGAGAGTGCATCCTGGCAAATTTCCTATGTGCTCGCCACGTAGGCCTCGATGTAAATTTTCTGTGCTTTCAACTTCTTTGTAATAATCAAGCGAGACGGCTCCCCATACGCATTTCTTCTCGGCTAGTTTTAGAAGCTCGTCCTCTGGACGCTCCCTAGCCCAACGCCATTTAAACTTCAAGACGTGATTCTAACGACTCGAATCGGGCATTCTAGCCCGGTAACAAGTTGTCCCGGTACCAACAAGGCCTTCCCTGGACGCGATTGGCTGGCTTTCGAGATGGAGCTTTCCCACAGAGGGCATACTCGCACTATTAAGCACAATGTAAGTGCCGTCCTTATTAGACTGAATGATGTTAAATTTCCCAAGGTCCTGATCAGTCATCTGCTGGTAGCTGAGAAAAAAACAGAGAGAAATAGGGTCCAATCTTTCCGAATATCGAATACGTCGCTACAGTATAGGCCAGATCTATCAAAGACCCAAAGTTCGATCAGTGAACCGCGTATGTAGAAGCCGTGTAAGAAGAGCCGCGTAGGCTGACTAGCGAAGACCTGGTGTGCGGACCGGCAGAGACATAATTTTCCTTCCTGACAACAAACGCAACTATTGTGATGAAACTGGCTAATAACCTGAACATGGTCCCATCTCGTCTGTACGTCGGAGGACGGTGATGTGGGAATGGTCAAGAGGAGACGTGCACCGTCATCAGCGCTCTCTTGCTCGGACGCTACATTACCACTTAATATATGCCAGCAGCCTCTCAAGATTGGTCCACCCAAGTGAAAACCCTGACGTTGAAGTTGTTGGTTGTGTTGAAGAGCGTATGTTGTACATATACATATAATACTAGGTGGGTCGTGGCACGAGTAAGGCCAATGTTGTCGCCCGGGTAATAGCGTACGGAGTAGACATCTGGGCTGACCAAGGCTTCAACTCGACTTCCATCAACCTACCAGACCCTACCTGTTCCAAAGAAAGTACGTCGTTGAAGAAAACAGAACTCTACACGAACAACGTATCAAAGGCCAGTGATGACGTGAACACGACGTCACCCCACACGCATCAGATGTCGGAAACCGCGAGTAACATCCATGTTTTCATATTTCAATTCGCTACTCAGAAGTGAGGGTCGGTCATGTATCTATCTACATGGTGTCGACACGAAGTAGGGCCATATCTCATGCGTGTAGCATTGCATTCGAACAAGTATGTACGATAGACAGACAGGAAAAGAAAGATAAAAGAACCAAAGAATAAATCAGAATCATTGAAACCCAATTCCCTCCTGAACGCTCAAGTCAACCCCATCTTAATTACTGCTTGTCATGACATTTGGTACGCTCTTCCCCAAGGGCCTTGTGATACACCAAACGCTGCAACGCCACGGGACAAATAAGCCAGCGAATAAAATGATGGAACCCTTGCATAGGGAGTAATGACACAGAGGTTGGAGAATAGTGCGCAGGAATTCTGTCTGGCCGCTGCTTTCACCCTCTTTGTACGTCAGAAACACGGCCACACATGAGCATAAAATGAAGTAGGGTTACCAGAATCTTTCAAGGCCTTGGCCAATCCTCCTCTCAAAATACCAACGAAAATGATCATGCGTGTTTCAACCTCCAACCTCATATGCGTTTGTTCTATTCGTCAAAACTGGAAACCAAGTCTAAACCAGGAAAAGCATAAAGAGGGAAGGAATGGAGGGATATGGTCTGAGAACAGAAGAGATAAAAATAAGAATGCGGCTGCAGTCACTAAATCACTGTCCATCCAATCGATGCCTGATACTAAAGGCACCAGGGCCTGTTTACTCCAGGTATTTTGACCCACTAGGCGACATCAGGTGGAGGTCGCCAGCCATTTATTATTCCCGGCGGACGTGACCTGAGATCAAAGCCTTTGGCTGGATTGGACCATCTAGCACAGAGTTGTCAGTATTGTAGACCTAGAGAGAAAAGAAAGAAGAGAGAGAAAGAGACTCTCTCTCTCCCTGTGTGTGTGTGTGTGTGTGTGTATGGATGTGTTCTCGAGCTTTCTGCATTCATTGACTTACATCTTGATGGATCCTTCGTCGCTGCACGATGCGAGCATACATGGATCTGCAGGGTTCCAGGTAGCGCCGTTGCACCTTTCAGGTGTGCCGGAAGCCTCTCAACAGCAGCCCCTATCTTCTTGTGCCAGATGAACATATTGCCATCTTCGCTGCCGCTCACAACAAAGCTTTCATTGGCGCCGCCAAAAGTCGACCTAATGATGAAACGGTCCATCTTGTGCCCCAAGAATTTATGGAGCGTACTCCTCGTCGTCAGGTCGATAAGTTGTGCTTCGCTGTCTGCTTTGTTCACAAGTAGTGATGTGGAATCTTGACTTATGGACAGCGAGGTGGGCTGCGTTCCAAGATCTAGTTCATACTCAAGTTCTCGCGTGGAAGCGTTGTAAATGTAAATTGTGGTGATATTGTCAGCAGCAACGAGCCATCTCCCGTCAGGTGAGGCGCACAGTGCCTGGACACGATGCTTCTTGTTCCACTGCAACAACTCTTCGCCTTCGACATCAAAAGTGCATATGCTGCGTTTGTTGTCCAGCGTTCCAAGAATAAAAGATCCGCCATCTGTAGCCCAAACACAGGCGCTCACTGGCTCATCGAACCTCCTTAGTTTCTTGAGCAGTAGTCCAGTCTACTCAGAACATGTATTAGCAGCGAGCAGTCAATCGAAACTGCGATGAAAACAGCATAATCCATCTTTCGGAAGATAACATACCCTCGTATCCCATATTCGGGCAAAGTTATCCCGCGAGCAAGTCACAATCATGCTGTCATCCGGACTCCAGGCAATGCTTGCTACGCCAGATTCATGGTCCTTTTGAACCTGAATTGTCAACGTCGTCGTCACTATGAATGACGTAGTCTCCCAGATCATGACCGTATCTCCTGACCCACAGGCGGCCAATCTTGACCCATCGTGAGAAAACTGCACTTCCCAAATTTCTCCCGTCATGTCGTAGAGTTCAAGCACAACATGTGTTGGAAAGTTTCGCCTGTCGCATAGATGATCAGAATACAGCGAGGGAGATGATGCTGCCGTATGATAGATACAATTGTTGATCTGGCTTTGCTTGACTTGTTGAAGAAGAATGGCAAGACGGCTTTCTGGTAACATCACCGAAGGCGATATGCATCCTGTCAATGTCGTTAGCTTTCCCCTCTATTGTTGTGGGGTCCTGCACTAGAAGGACGACGTACTCGACAGCTCTGAGAGAAGTCTTTGCGCGACTGGCCTCGTGCCCCATCCCAGTTCGCTTTTGCCATCAAGTCGTTTGTCGAAAGACACATCAACAGACTCGACAACAAGTGTAACTTGCCTGTGTCATGGTGCAGTGGTGTCAACTCGGTTCGCAGCACATGCAACGCACGGCTTGTATTTCTCCTCTCCAGTAACTCCAGAAATTTTTGTTGTCGCAGCCAGAATCTCATCATGTTTCGATTCGAGCCCGGTGCCAGCACAAGTCCATTCCCTTGACCACCATGCCCATCGTCCTGCCCCGAGATTGTAGCTCCCGTCAACAATTCTTCAGCTTCAGCCCACGAGCCGTCGAGCACCGCTGAGCGAAACGCTGCCACGGTAGGACTTTCCAGCTTATATCCACTGTCTTGGCTTACACTCTCGGCGGCAGCTTGATAACCCATGTCCGATAATGCTTGAATGAGAATCCGTGTAACCTCTTCTCTGTCGTGCCCAAAATAAGATGACGGCCGTGGCGCCGACACTGCCGTCTTGTCTCCATTTGAAGAGCCATTTGCGGCTAGCGGGGCAATCTTGTGAGTGCCGTTCGCCACGTCCCCAGACGAAGCTGTTCGCTGCGAGCCGAGCTCAGTGCATCCATTTGAACGAGTGACTGAACTTCCGTTGGCCACCACGGAGGAAGTAGCATCTGATGCCATGGCTGGCGGAGCTTGTCTCCTTCGTTTGGATCGTCTTGGAGTTGTAGAAGCAGTGATGTCGGCGCCGGCTGTATCGTGGCCCGCAAGGGTCGACTCAGAGTCTTCTGGCAACGGAGAAGGGCCAGGCGACCGTCTTCTCCTACCGAGGACTTGACGTACTTGGCCGATGGAGAGACCCGATCTTGGATTGGAAGATTCTATATTCGCAGTCAAAGCCGGGGCGGATTCGGAGGTATGGTTGGAACGATGGTGCGGTGAGGACAGGTCAAGTGCTAAGAGGACGGTGTTGGTAGGATTCTGGGATGTCTGCGGAGCGAATGGGTCGTCGGAGTTGGCGATGGGGTGAAGGGAACGAGAGTCGGACGGTTGGTCCACGACGACCGATCCGCGGGCGAGCCGCGGTTGGAAGCAGTTAAGGTCGAAGCTATCTAACTCGGATGGCGAGTCCCGTCAAGGCGGCATTCGAGGGAAGAAAGACTTCTATAACGATGGTGGATTGACGCAAGATCGAGACTGTGCGTTGAATGGGTCTATGTCGAAAACAGGCAAAGGACGCGAAGGCCTTGACGGAATGTGATGAGGCTGTTCGAACCTGTCAGAAGAGCCAGCGAAGTTGAGCCCCATGTGACGTGTCGATGGCAAGGAGAGATACAGAACAAGCTCTCTTTGGTCAATATTTAAGAATGCTTCAGGAAAGTATCGTTCAGTTTAAAACGCTTTGAGCAAAGCCGAGGGCGCTAAAGAAGCATAGGCTTCGTTGATCTGTCGAGGCAGAGGAGCATAGCAAGAACAAGTTGTAATTGTAGTGTATGTAGTTTAGACTGAGGAGGGTCCGGGTTGGAGCAAGGCAAGGTTGCAAGTTGGGAAGTCGTCATAATCAACAGTAGGAAGCCGCCAGCAGCGAGCGCCTAGCCCAGCCAGCGCCTAGCCCAGCCAGCGCAGTGCTGGTGGGGCTCTCACCAGATAACAAGGTAGTGCTCGGTTGGCGTGTGGCGTGGGTGGCCTCACAGCCAAGTTAGTGGCGATACGATGCGTTACCACCAGGCCAGACTTGGCTTCATCTCTACATACAAAGGGTTCGTGACTGTGACTCATCATGAAACTGCATGTTCGTTTACTAATAAGTTATTCAGAGGGCTGGGAGCAAGCCAAGCTACGCGTGCTCACGTGGCGCAGTGCGTGGGTAGGCTGGTAGCAAGCATGTCGACTCCGCCACATGTGGCTTTCCGTCTGCTTGTGCCAGTCCGTCCGTTACCCTGCCAGGGCAACGATGCATTAACACTTTTATTAGTGTCCTTTCCCTTGTTGAGCTCATGATCGGTCGACCACATGTCGTCGCCTGCCCGTCGTCCTGATCCATCGCATCAATATCACAAAACCTTCCTCGCAACCTCTCTCCTCAGCTTCCCATCCCTCAAACATCGACCACCGAAGAATACTTGCCGACCCATAATCATCCATTTGCACCGTCCTGCCCAACTTCCATCAGGTAGCGACTCTTCCCGACAGTTTTCCTGGTGACGTCCCCCTCCATCGAGTCAACGGACCGCCACTCCAAGAAAAGCTTTCGCGGTCGAGGGACGAAACAAACAACTATACTATACACGCACGCAGGCCGCTTCGAACACCTCGAACTATAGAGCGGCCGTCGAGTTGAAGCAACCATGAGCGGTACTCACGACCCCGGGCGGTATCTCGGATCCCGCCTTGATTCAGTGAGCAACCATCCCCTACCCCCTCAACAACATGCGTGCTTCCGGGAGCTGTTATGCTGACCTTCAATTTCAAGACTCGTCAATAAGCTTCAGGATGTTTTTGCCACTGTCGGTGTCAACAACCCGATTGATCTGCCCCAGATCGTCGTCGTAGGCAGCCAGTCTAGCGGGAAGAGTTCAGTGTTAGAGAACATTGTGGGTCGAGATTTGTAGGCCATTTCATCGATAACAGACTGCATGTTTGCACTTTATTTCTAATTCGTCTACAACCCAGCTTACCCCGAGGTTCCGGAATCGTTACGCGGCGTCCCTTGGTGCTGCAGCTCATCAACCGCCCTGCACAGTCAAACGGTGTACAGCCAGATGATTTGTCCAATTCCAACGACAAGGCCGCAAATGCCGACGAATGGGGAGAGTTTCTGCACATTCCTGGTCAAAAATACTACGACTTTGGCAAAATCAGAGAAGAGATTGCTCGCGAGACCGAGGCAAAGGTTGGAAAAAATGCGGAATCTCTCCTTCTCCCATCAACCTTCGAATCTACTCTCCCAATGTCCTCACCCTGACGTTGGTTGACTTGCCTGGTTTGACCAAGGTTCCCGTTGGAGACCAGCCGCGAGATATCGAGCGCCAGATTCGAGAGATGGTTCTGAAATATATTGGAAAATCGAATGCCATCATCCTGGCTGTCACCTCGGCCAATATCGATCTGGCCAACTCGGATGGTCTAAAGCTCGCGCGAGAGGTCGATCCAGAGGGTCAGCGAACCATTGGTGTCCTGACCAAGGTCGACTTGATGGACGACGGAACCGATGTCATTGATATTCTGTCCAACCGCGTTATTCCCCTGCGCTTGGGCTACGTCCCGGTTGTGAACCGTGGTCAGCGAGACATTGACAACAAGAAGGCCATCAATGTGGCCCTCGAATCCGAGAAAGCCTTCTTTGAAAACCACAAGGCGTATCGGAATAAGAGCTCATACTGCGGCACCCCTACCTTGCGCGCAAGCTCAATTTGATCCTGATGATGCACATTAAACAGACGCTTCCCGACATCAAGGCCAGAATTTCCAGCTCTTTGCAGAAGTATACCTCTGAACTGGAGAGTTTAGGACCCTCGATGCTCGGAAACAGTGCCAACATTGTGCTGAACATCATCACGGAGTTTACAAACGAGTGGCGAACGGTTCTTGATGGCAACAACACCGAGCTATCCAGCACTGAATTATCCGGCGGAGCCCGTATCAGCTTCGTCTTTCACGAACTTTACTCAAACGGTGTCAAAGCTCTGGACCCTTTTGATGTTGTCAAGGATGTCGATATTCGAACCATCTTATACAACTCGTCGGGTTCTTCCCCGGCCCTGTTTGTTGGCACAACGGCTTTCGAGCTCATTGTCAAGCAGCAGATCAAGCGCCTCGAGGATCCCAGCTTGAAGTGCGTTTCTCTTGCCTACGACGAATTGGTTCGAATCCTGTCACAACTTCTCAGCAAGACACTGTTCCGTCGCTACCCATCGCTCAAGGAGAAGATGCACGGCGTTGTCATTGCTTTTTTCAAAAGGCAATGGAGCCCACCAACAAGCTGGTCCGTGATCTTGTGGCTATGGAAGCTTGCTACGTCAATACTGGTCACCCTGATTTCTTAAATGGTCATCGCGTAAGTTGGATTTCTCGACAGCTTCTGACCCTGAAAAACTACTCTGACACGTTCCCTCAGGCCATGGCGATTGTCAACGAGCGCTACAACCCCCAAGGCCGTCCAGGTAGACCCCAAGACTGGCAAGACTCTACCACAGTCCAGCACGCCAGCACGAGCCGTAAGTCCTACGGTCCCCGAGGTTGATGGCACTGGCAATGCTGGTTTCTTCGGCAGCTTTTTCGCTGCCAAGAACAAGAAGAGGGCCGCGGCTATGGATGCTCCCCTCCTACCCTCAAGGCGTCTGGCACCCTCTCCGAACGCGAGAATATTGAGGTCGAGGTCATCAGTACGTTTTCTTATCCCCACTGTGTCGGCATGAATGGTTGCCAAGCAGGTGATGAATACTTACCCATAATAGAGCTGCTCATTTCTTCGTACTACAACATTGTAAAGCGAACTATGATCGACATGGTCCCCAAGGCCATAATGCTAAACTTGGTCCAGTAAGTTCCAACAGCTTCCACCACTTTTGCTCCATTCGCGCTTCTTCTTACACGTGTTCTGCAGGTATACCAAGGACGAAATGCAACGCGAACTCCTCGAGAACATGTATCGAACCGATACGCTCGATGACTTGCTCAAGGAGAGTGACTTTACTGTTCGCAGACGGAAAGAGTGCCAGCAAATGGTTGAGTCATTGGGCAAGGCCAGCGAAATCGTCAGTCAGGTCCAGTAAAGAATTGACGAGCTGGTCCTATATTTACAAACGTGTTTCATGACGATTCGCTAGCCGTCAATGAAGAAGGAAGAAGGTTCTACGGCAACACTGCCGATTATGTCGACGCGCAAGATGATGTCCCATCCAGGTGTGCAGATTTCATTTTCGATACCACGGGCGGTTATATATAAGACTTAGAGTAGATCATGTTTGGGACGGGCCGAAGTTGAACGAGACATTCTGACGAGCCACTCGTCCGTCTGCCATGGCTCTCCAGTGGATGGCGAGTGTCAACAATGCCGGCTCTTGACTTAATTTGGTCACGAAAGGTGGGAGATGAGCAATTCAAAAGGAGCGCAGTGAAAGTCGCCTGCAGGGTGGTTCTTCGTCTCACGGAGTTGTGTGTGTTGGCCGTTCAGACAAGACCCAAGCATTCACCCCGAATTCCTATTGATCAGCATGCCTTTGTATGCCTTTGTATGCCTTTGACTCGATTTTTGTTATGTTACACTATAGTATAGGTTTAGACTGTCTGGCGTCTAAACGATCCCTTCGCGATGATTTCAATTTGGTTCTTTTGTCCCAAAGTATCATCATTACAACTTGGAGCCAGCTCTCGATAAGACATATGCACCCTTGTGCACATGATAATGCTCTCCCATTTCCCACCCAAGCCAGGATAATAACATTTCCGGTCCGCCATCTCCCGGGGCCAGCGGTTCGCCCTCGTACCCGTCCCCGGCGACCCCGGCACCCTGCCCATGTATTACGGGATTCGACCTCGCTGGCCGTTGCTTGATGGCCAAACACGGCGTGCCGCGCAACGTCACTGACGGACGCTGGTCGCCTTCCCTGGCAGGGTCGTTCTCCAATTCCTCATAATCCAAGACGGGGCCGCACATGCATCTGTGCCGTCAAAAATGGCCTCCCACTCCGACCGGGTCTTCCGCTTGAACGTGTCTTTGAACAGGGTTCGCATGGCGGGCCATTCGTCAAAGTCGAAGCGCTTCTCCTCTAGGCCATGGCTGCCGAGACCCATTCGGTTGATGAGGACTTTGAAGAACTGAGGTTCCAGCGCGCCGACGGAGAAGTACTTGCCGTCTTTGGTCTCGTATGTGTCGTAGTAGGGACATCCGCCGTCGAGCAAGTTGTTGCCGCGGCCACGAGCACCCATGCCGCTTTTGAGGCCGAACCTCGGGAAGGTAGCCAGGTATGCCGAGCCGTCGACCATGTTCGCCTCGACCACCTGGCCCCTGCCGGAGGACTGGCGAGCCAGGAGAGCGAGGAGGATGCCCTGGAAGAGGTTGGCGCCACCGCCTGCGAAGTCGGCGAGGATGTTGGTCGGCGGAAGCGGCGTGTCGTTTGGGCGGCCGAGGAGACTGAGGGCCCCGAGACGGCAATGTAGTTGATGTCGTGGCCGGCCATGTCGGCGTAGCGCCCGTCGCGGCGGAAGCCCGTGAGGCGGCCGTAGATGAGGCGTGGGTTGATGTCGAGCAGCTGGTCGGGTCCGAGGCCGAGTTTCTCGAGGACGCCGGGCCGGAAGGGGTCGATGAGGACGTCGGCACCCTGGGCCACGAGCTCCTTGACAAAGGACAGGCCCGAGGCGGACTTGAGGTCTACGGCGATGGAGGCCTTGCGACGGGTGAGAAGGTCGCTGGTTGGAAGGGGCGGCGGCGGCGCGTGTCGGGGGCGCGGTCGATGCGGATGACGGAGGCGCCTGCGTCGGCAAGAAGCATGCCTGCGAAGGGGCCTGGGACGGAGAAAAAAAAAGATGTTTAGTTTGAGAAGGTGATGACGATGAGACTTGGGAAAGGACGGACCTGGTGCGAGACCGGCGAATTCGAGGACTTTGATGCCCGTGAGGGGGAGGCCCGATTGATACCATGATGTTGGGGTTTTTTTTTTTTGGAGGTGATGGCTTTCGAGCTTCGAATGGATTAGATGGAGACTTGGTCGATGTCGTGGAAGTATCGAGGGTTTGCAAAAGTCGCTGCCATGAAATAGCAAGAGATGGTCATCTCGAGGGAAGGCAATTGAAAGCGAGCCATGGCGGATCAAGATGCAATTTTGTATGACTGAGCACTTGCGTTGGGAAAAGTTGCTGGATGCAAAGCCAACTGTGCCGAGGTCCTGGACGTTGCCGAAACGCGGGGATGCAAAGGCGGGGGTTTAGAACTTGCGAAGGGGACAGGGCACACACACACACACACACACACACACACACACACATGTCTACACACACTGGATTCATCTCTATGCATGATATTTTGGTCGAGTGTTCTTCGGATTCTATCCTACTTTTTACGGAAAACTTGCATTCTGCGAGCCAACGTTGAACAGCTTCGGTCTTACATATGGACCCAGCTCTTCTTCTCCATCCTCGACAAACGTTCCTATGCTTGATAGCCGTCTCTGCCTCCTCGCGGCCAGTTCCGACGAATGTGAACTCTGTCTCGACTTTGCATTGGTGGAACCCTGTGAGCCAAAGACTCCGGGTGAAATGCGGACCAGGATCAGTCTCATGGTCGGGAGACTGGTGCATATGATGCCGACGTTGATTTCGATGGTGGACCACAACGCAACGCCGAAATAGTCCCACGTTATATTGATGGAAGTGTCGAAACGGGATAGAGAGGCGAGTCGCAAGGCGGATACGACTGTCACACTGAGAGCAGGTTAGTACATGAAGGAAAAGGGATATATTGGTTCGGTCGGAATGGGTAAACACCCCCCTTTCCGACAAAAAGAAAAAGAAAAGAAAAAAACGTACAAGGTCCCCCATGAGGAACATGATGACAACGCCAGCCTTCTTCTTCCAGTCAAGCGAAGGTTCCACACTTCTTTGAGAGGGATGACAATCATCCACAGATCCAGGGCCACGTTGAGCGACGCATTGACCCAGGCTACCGGAGCAGAAGCAATGCAAGTCGCCGTCACGTCGTCGCGAAGGAATTGCTTCCAGTAGTACGAGACGGGGTTGCACTGGAAGATTGCGAGAAAACACAGGCCGCTGCCAGAACGACGTTGAATGCGACGGAGCCCCAGAGCATGCGACGCGTCCAGACGCCCGTGCTGACGCTCGGGAATATCGTGAGGTAGAAGACCAGAAGCGTCAGCTTGACCAGCGAAATGGCGCAGAGGTACAGGGCCTCGAGGATGTAAAAGTACATTGCGAAAGTCGAGACGTCCTCGGTCGACATTGTCCAGGCGTCTTTGCCGAGGCCGTGGTGCACCAGGCCTTGGCGATTGACAATGGCGCAGGGAGGCCGACGGCCAGCGCCGTGAGAACGACCCAGTCGTCTGGGCTGTACCGGCGACCGGCGCTGAAGTTTCGTTTGAAGACGAGTCGAGCGATGGTGACGACGGCGGTGACGATGCCCAGGGCCATGTTGACGGCCAGATACTCGGTTGATCGGTCCCTTGCACGAATCATCCTGCCGCGACATGCTGGACTGCTGATTTTCTTGGCCGCTGCCGGTTCGTTCTGGTGAGCCTTCCATGTTGTTTCGTCGGAAACAGCAAGAATGAAACGACCCACGTACCTGATATGTCTTGGTAGCTACATGAGTGCCGGAGGCTGATGCCGCATTGTCAAATGCATCATCGAGCTCGCATGCACATGCTCGATTCGTGCAACTTGTTTCTACTATGTCCCGACCAGCGCAATCCAACTGGGACGTTGCAACATGTTTTGTCAGCTCATTCTACGGACTGGAAGTCGAGCGCAGAGTACGTTATATATACACACAGTACAAGACGGCAGGTCGGAAGCGGAGATGGATATCGAGTTCGGATTCGATTTCGTCGTTTGTGCGTGTGCGAGGCTGATGCTGAGCATCACCAGCCAAGTGCTCATGCTCATGCAGAAAGACGGGCTTGAAATTGAAACCCTCATGATGGATGAAGAAGGGCTCGCAATAGGTGGAATCCCTGCGACGAAGATGAAGAACCATGGACCGACCGTATGAGAGAAGCTTGCCTCGCCTAGTCAACCCTAACCCAGCCAACGTAAAAGAAAAAAAAAGGCACGGCAGGGACAGGGATAAGGACGGCGTCAATATGGCAGACAATCGGCTCGGATATCTCATGGCCAAACAGCAGCGCTCGATTGGTCGAAGAAGGAAATTGGCAAGCAAAGGCCAGGGGGAAATATCTTGTTGATCGATCACTGATCCAGCAAGTGAAGTGATGCTTGACTCGATGCGCTGATGACTGGCCGCTTGGTGACTGAAGAGCCAGCCCTATCGAAGGAAGCAAGAGGTCACCTCCTTGGCAAGCACAAGCACATGGCTGCGCAGATTGCAGTTTACCGGGCCTCAATTTGGCTTTATTAGTTTTGCCCCTTTGCCATCTTGTACGAAACGACAACGGAGAAGAAACAGCGAGTGCCCCGGCTCCAAAGTACAACCGAGACAGCCCGGCGGCCCTATCGAAGCAAGATGAAGGCGACGGGTGGGACGACTACGAGAAAACAATGTTTTACATGACGACACGATGGGATGGGATGGGTGAAGACACCGTCGCCCTGTTGTTAGGCAAGGTGGCAAGGTTCCATTCCTTGCCATCCACCGCGGGCTGCGTTGGAATGCCAACCGCCCGCCGACTTCTGTTTCTCATTCCCATTTGCGGAACCATGCATGTATGCACTTGTGCTCGCTTGGGGAAAATGTGTGCCATTCTACAAGACAGCGCGCAATGTGCCCAGTGGTCCGTCAGAGAAAAATGTCTGCAAGTCATCTCGTGCGGAGCAAAGGCCCAAGACATGCGTGTCGCCTCGAACCTGTTTGGCTCTATGTTTAGTTTCGCTTCACTTGGCTCCGAATGGAGACGGAAAAAGGCAGGGGGGTTTTTGTTCCAGATGCGAGATGAGATTGGGCCCCCTTGAAGCCACGAGGAACAGTATCAGCCAAGAGACAAACTCTGCTGTGAAGAAAAGAAGCGCACGCAGATTTGAAACTGCTCCGTAACTGACAAATCTCTGCATCTGCGCTGCCCAAGGCAAATGTCTGCCTGCCGCTTGCCTTTTCTGACGGTACAAATTATCCGCATGTCGGACGGCGGCCTGGCAAATCCAAGAGGAGTTGCAACGCGGATTACATGAAGTTGCATCGTGACCTTTTTTTCTCTTTCTTTTTCCTTGCGCCAACAATCATGGTCATGATGTGTGGTAATAGTATAGATATATACTACTACGCACGACTACAAATCACGATGTGCAAGGAATCCTCCGCAATAAAAACAGTGAATAATTACCCCCAAAGGTAAAGCGTCAAGAACAGCACAAGGGCAAAAAGTCATGTTTCACGGTCTTCGTGCCAAGCCATACCCAGGCAACTATCAATCTAAAACCAACATCTGTCGAGAATTTCCCGTACTTGACAGGGAAAAAAAGGGGGAGAAGAAGGGGAAAAACGCCACAAGAAAATCATGTATAAGAAAAAGAGAGAGAAAAGAGAGAGAAAAAACTCCTGTATTCCCATATCCTGTTTCCCAAATAACTTCCCCAGTCCAACGCAATGTCATACGAGATCAAGCCCACCAGTCGCCCTGGTCGTGCATCGCCTCAGCAACCTTGACAAAGCCAGCAATGTTGCTCCCGGCCACCAAGCTGGGGAGTTCGCCGTCCTGGGCCTCGACGTACTTCTTGGCCGTCTCGAGGCCGTTGGTGAAGGCATTCTTCATGATGCCCTTGAGCTTCTCGTCCACTTCTTCGGACGTCCAAATCAGGCGCTGCAAAACCCAGGTCCGTGTCAGCTTTTTCATGTCGTATACAAACGGGGGCTGAAAACCCCGGGCAGGAGATGGTGCGAAGAGAGAGAGAGAGAGAGAGAGAGAGAGAGAGAGAGGGACAGGAAGAAAAAAACATACCTGGCTGTTTTGGGCCATCTCCAGTCCAGACACGGCTACACCACCACAATTGGCGGCCTTTCCGGGAGCATACCAGATGGCCTCGCCGCCCTTCTTCTTGCGCTGCGCCTCGAACAGGTCGATTGCGTCCTGGGTGCAGCCCATGTTGGAGCCCTCGGCGACGACCAGAGCACCGGCCGATACCAAAGCCTCGGCCTCCTCCTTGCTCACCTCGTTCTGGGTCGCACACGGCAGAGCGACATGCACGTCGCCGACGTGGACCCAGGGACGAGCGCCCTCAATGTACTTGTACCGTCCGCCGTGGTCCAGGTCCAGGTCGCTCAGCGCGCGGCGCCGGACCTTGAGCTCGGCGATCTTCTCCACGTGCTCGGCGGTGAACGTCTCGGAGCCGGCGGCGACGAGAGCACCCCTCGAGTCGGAGAGCGAGACGACGAGAGCACCGAGCTCGATGCACTTGAGAGCGGCGTACTGCGCCACGTTGCCGGATCCAGAGATGGCAACCTTTTTGCCGGCGAGGCCGCCGCGGCCAGCGTATTCCAGCATGTGCTGGACGTAGTAGATGAGACCGTAGCCCGTGGCCTCTTTGTTCCGAATCGCGTCAGCTGCTGCTGTTGTTGCACACTCTTGTTCCTTGCTTCTTGACTGGAGAGGAGAAAAAAAAAAAAAAAAAAAAAAACCCATATCAAAACTTACCAGGTCGAATCAAGCTACCGCCCCAGCTGAGGCCCTTCCCGGTCAAGACACCCTCCCATCGGTTTCTGGCCTGACGATACGCGCCGTACATGAAGCCGATCTCGCGGCCCGACACACCAATATCACCAGCGGGGACGTCCGTGTCGGCGCCAATGTGCTTGGACAGCTCGCGCATGAAAGCCTGGCAGAAGCGGCGGATTTCACCATCACTCTTGCCCTTGGGATCGAAGTCGGCACCACCTTTGCCACCGCCCATGTTGACTGTGACAGGAGCCTTGTTAGCTTCTTTTTTTTTTTTTTTTTTTCTTCTCCTCCATTGTGCCATGGCAATATAGAGGGCTAGGAGGGAATTTGGAAAAAGGGGGACCGGGGTTGACGTACGGCCAGTCAGGGCATTCTTGAAGATTTGCTCAAAGCCCAGAAACTTGAGGCTACACACACACACACACACACACACACACACACACACACACACACACACACACAAGGTCAGTTCCGTCTATGTTCCGCGTGGGGTGGAGGGGAATTCGAGGCAGAGAAAGGGAGAGAGAAGGGAGAGGCAACGCACATGGACAAGTTGACGCTGGGATGGAACCGCAAGCCGCCCTTGTACGGGCCCAGCGCCGAGTTGAACTGCACTCTATACCCATGATTGACCTGCAAATTGCCCTTGTCGTCTTCCCAGACGACACGGAACTGGATCACACGCTCTGGAACGGCAGAGACTTGTAGCGCGGTGCGGAACTCGGGGTGGTCGCGGAATAGGGTGCTGTCCTCGAGGGTGCTCGCGAGCTCTGCGTTGTCGGGTTAGCGAAGCTGGTCTTTGGTCTTCCTTTTTTTTTTCATATTCAACTTGTTGCTCCTTGGTGCTTGGGGTTGAAAGAATAAGTCGTACATACCCTTGTAAGCCTGCTCGAACTCGGGCTCCGAGGAAGGTGAGACATTATGGCGGCGGGCGCGGAGGTTCCGTTGCCGATGCCGTTGAGATGAGGCATTGGCGTGAATGTGTGAGAGTGAGAGTGAGAGTGTGAATGACGCTATCGAGTAGGTAGGTGTGCACGATGGAGAAGAGATATATTCACAGCGAGCGAAATAAGATGGAATAAGAATCAAGTCAAACAAAACAAACCAAAAACAAACCAGTGGACCCCTCCAGATCCGGGGTCGGATCTCACTCGAACCCTTTCACGTCCGTCCGCATTCATCCTCGACCAACGTCTACGACACAAGCTAGGGTCATCAACCACACGGCTCGTCTCCATGTAATTATCGACAGTTCATCTCTGTGAATCGGAGCACCAGTGCGTAATATCGGCCCGTCCTGCCCGTCCTGCCCGTCCTGCGCTTTCAAGTCAGCTCATGTCAAGTCATCCCGCGTCCTCATCGTGCGTAATAGTATTTAATGCGTTAATGCGTAATAATGTGTGATGCTAACAGCCTGGGCTTTTACATACATGTACATATATGTAGGGCTCCGAAACTCGGCTTATGTGGTGGGCTCCATAACAGATAGATAAGATACATTATACATGTACATAGCCGCTCGACTCAATCTTTGAGCTCCGCAGCCTTATCAGTGACGTCGTTTCGGATGCCGCCACCCGCAGACGTACGTGCCACCCACCCATATCCATCCATTCATTCATCCATCCATTCATTCCATCCATTCATTCATCCATCCATTCATTCATCCATCCATTCATTCATCCATCCATTCATTCATTCATTCATTCATTCATTCATGGTGAAAAATGACGCGCAAACCACCCGACAACCAATTCGCGCCCCATCATCACTTTAGCCCCTCATCCGATAAGCACGAGGTATTTTTTTGTATTTTACCGAGTATGTACCCTAGCAATGCAATCCTCATAGTGGGCCACGCGTCATACATGCATACGTATGTACATATACGAAATCTCCCTTACCCATCGGCCCGAACTTACATCTACTCCAGAGTCCCCGGCATCGGAGGCCCTCGGCAGCTCGGCTTGAGAAGCTGGACAGAGCACCATGGCCAAGCCAAGCAGAAGCCAATTATGCATTGTGCAAAGTGTAACTCAATTCCACTAGAAAATGCAATTGCTGTCATCCTACAGAGAAACCACGCCGTGTGGGATATACGCAACGTAGTCTTGCATGTTAACTCCTCGACATCGCCTGCAACCTTTCCTTCATCAAGTGCGACTCACACGACGTTGCATGCATCTAGATGCAATTGACTAGAACTACCTACTCATCTCGCCTAGCACACCCGTGTGCATTGCATACCAAATCATATCTGTTATGAACGTCGTCCCAGGCCTTGCTCAGGGCAATCATTTCATTTCGTAATAGCTTGTTTTCTCACACACAACAAAGACGGTCGAAAACCCACAATGCACATAGTCATATAATACACCTCGGGGATACCCTCAATCTATTACAAGTTCATTCCCCCAATGTCTCTCCCGTGCGCCCCCAACGCCCAATAAATAAATGCGCTCCAAAATCACGACTCGTCCCTGTAAATGCACCACCGGCTCACCACATGGCAGCCGCATCCATATCGAACCTCGACAAATCTTTGCCGGCATCTTCCAAATCCTTCTTGGCCTTCATTCGCATGTAAAAGATGGGACAATCTTTACTGCTACAAATCACCTCGCAATGCATGCTGCCTTGGCATCGTTGACATTGCGTCCAAAGACGCCCGAACCGGACTTCAAGATCAGACACCTTGTCCAACGTCCTCTTGTATAGCTCACCTACGCGCGGCGCGCAGTTTGAACACACCGCACCGTTGCTTTCTTGCTTGCCAGTGAGCGGCTTCTTGCAGCCCATGCATGTCTGCGTCTTCTTGGCAAACTTCATCAACCCACCCACCGACGGCGCGGCTACCGAGATCGTTCGCGTGTGATCGCCCGTCAGCAGCGTCCTTGCCTTGGTCTCGCCCAGAATGGGCTCGAAGATGCGTCCTAGAGGCTTGGCCAACTGATTGTCCAAGTAGTACTTCGTGTCGATGGGAACGTTGTGCTCTAGCACATAGAGAGGGTCCTCTGACTTCTCAAAATTCTTCGCCCCAGCCGCGCCACGGACCATGACGTACGCTACACGGTCACCTAGAGCAGGGGCCGAGCCGGCATCACGCTTCTTCATGCGATGGGCTAGTTCCACGTGCGCTTGCTTCGCTGCATAGTCATCCTTGGTCAACGCTTTGGTAATGACAAGCTTTGACATGTCCACCTTATTTTGCAACAAGTTGGCAATCATTTCCTTGACGTATCTGTGTGTGCCAATGTCAGTAACAGAACCAACCTTGAATCTCTTTTTTTTTTTTTTTTTTGCTGCCGGCAAACTGGGGTAGCACTTACTCTTGCGCGCCACTGACATCCCGGTCAATTAAGATCATTCTCAGCACCTTTTCGATAACTG
Organism: Epichloe gansuensis; assembly: GCA_023658505.1. Taxonomy (NCBI): domain Eukaryota; kingdom Fungi; phylum Ascomycota; class Sordariomycetes; order Hypocreales; family Clavicipitaceae; genus Epichloe; species Epichloe gansuensis. Next base: position 1,712,506 of record CP098283.1, read on the forward strand.
TCTGCACCAAAAGACAGTTGTCTCGCCGAACCGTTTCAATACCCTTTGTGTCCATCTTGTCGTATTTCTCCGTCTTGGTCCAGTACAGTCCTGCATAACGCTTCTTGTTGATGAGGAGATAGGGAAAGTAAACCTTTCGAACTCGAGCTTGATTGGCTTGACAAACTTGTCTGATACGTAGTGCGATGCCTCCTCGCCCAGCCTCATGGCCTCTGCCAGGTCCTTGGTGCCGAATTTGACCATGACGGAATCAGTATCACCATAGATGACCTGCGCGTCATGTGAATATCCGTTGGCAATGTTATACTTCTTTTCCACTTCATCCTTGGTCTTTTCAATCATTTGTCGTCCAAAACTGGTTGTACTACTGGCGATTGCCAAGCACGGCAGCTTGCCCGTGGTGGCACCCGTCAGACCGTAGACAGAGTTGGCGCTGATCTTCAGAGCCAGCTGACGACCATTCAACACAGCTTTCTTGAAAGGGTCCGTCTCTTGGGCCAGCTCACGCTTGGCCTGCTTTCGAGCAGTCAACAACTCCTCAAGAATCTGTGCCAGGAGACCCTTCCTTTGCTTCGCCGTGACGAACATGTCACCGTTGGGAGTGACGATGTAGTCCTCGTCCTTGACCAAGCCCAGCTTATCGGCGATCTTCTTGTCCAATAGTGTTGTGTAGCACAGGTTGTGCGCTTGAATGATACTTGGGTACAGAGATGCAAAATCGAGTGTGGCAATAGGCACGTCGTAATAGCCACGAACTGGCTCAATGACCGTAGCACCTTCGTACTGCTCATCCGATGCGTCAGATCGCATGTTCGGAATCACCAGTTTCTGTTCCAAAGCCTTTCGAAACAGCTGGCTGATGAATTTGATCTGTTGTCCACGAGATAGCAGGAAATTAAACGGAACGCCCGTGACTCTTGCCATTTCCGTATAATTTTCCAAGCACGACAACTTGTCCATCAATCGCTGTGGTAAGTACGCGTCCTTGAGACAGTAAAGAGCCAAACGTCGGCGAGACTCTGGTGTTCCATTGAAAAGTTCGGTAATCATAGTATGGTGCACATCTTCTTTCTGTTCGCCTAGAAAGTGCGCGCATACGGAGTTGAGCGTGTAACTTCGCAGTTGATGGTCTCTTTGAATCAATTGCAGCAAGTCCAGTTGCAGTCGCCCGTTGGTGTTGGTGGCTTTGGTGTCCCTGTTACCAATCTGTTTGCTCGAGAAGTTGGTATCCTTGACTCTAGACTGGACGCTCGGCAGCCGAGTCCAATGGTCGAAATTGGCTACTTTCAGATGCTTTGCTCTGTCTAGTAGGTATGGAAAATCAAAGTTGGAAATGTTGTAGCCGATGATGATGTCCGGGTCAACCCTGATCAGAAATTGCTGCCAGTCGCTCAACATCTTATCCTCCTTCTCATACGCCAAAATTTGAGTCGCGACAATGGAGCTGGTAGTGTCCAGACAAAATACATTACGAACAAATGGTTTCTTCTCCCGTATTTGGTGACCACGTTGGCGATTTGGATGACGGGGTCTTGGTTGGCTTCGGGGAAAATGCCCTTTCGACCTGCGCACTCAATGTCAAAAGACAAGATACGCAGAGGAGCCATTTTAGCCCACTTTCCTTCGGGTTTATGAGCAGTCAAGTCCAGATAGGGAACCTCGGCCTCAATCTGACAATTGGATTGTCTCTCGGACCCGCTGAGAAGCTTGTATGTATTCGCTGGTGCCTCGACCCAAGCCATACCTTGAACCTGGTTCGGAAAAGAAAACGAAGAGTTAGTCAATTCTTTGTTGATATCATATTGCATCATGTGCCGATGGCACGTACCTTGCAGTCCACCATGAACCGAAGGACGTATTGGATGTTGTCGTATGTCTTGATGCCATCAGCGGCACCTTTCCACATGCCTTTCCAGTTGGCATTGCCGCTCTCGATAGTCGATCGCACTCTGTTGATGAATTTGGGGTCGTTGACGGTGATTTTGAGGTACGGGTTCTGCTGATTGCCGTTGAAGCCGTATATGTCTACTCGGTAGGTAACGGTAATGGAGTAGATGGCGGGTTGGCTCTGGGCAATTTGTGACTCGAGGAATGCCTTGTAAGCATTGACGTCTTGTGGTTGGAACATAGGCGGTGCCTGAACGTATAAATAATGTTTGAAGTTCGTGACATGAAGCATGACTGAGTAACCCTCCTGCGTAACGCCAAACAGCTTGACGGTCGCTTTTCCACCATGCAAGGTGCCCTCTTCGGCTTCGATAGACTGGAAGCACAAGCTGTCCCGAATAGGCTCAAAATCTTGGACTGGAGGGCGGTCCCATGCTTGATCCTTTTCGGCATTGCTGCGTTTGAGGTCTGAAATGTCTTGGCTCAGCTTCTCGAGTACTTCGGTCTCGAAGGCGCTCTTGGGCTGACTGGACCCAAGTTTCGATTTTGGGTCTCTTTGTGAGCCAGTGAATCGGGGTGCGGGAGATGATGAAAATATGTCGGTCTTTCTCTTCTTGACCGACCCTGGTGTAGAGGGTGGTATATTTTGGCGAGTGCCAGCCTCGCCTAGCACCCGCTTCTGGGGAAGGACTGAAGCCATCGTGAAATGGTGATGCCGATTGTCCTGGACAAGCCAGTGCGGTGCTCAGAGATTCGTAGGGGCGTCACGCGTCTTTGGTGCCGACTAGCTGCAGGGTCAATCAATGACGGGTGACAAGATAGCATTTGGGTTTACAATTGGTGGGTAGACAAGTATGGAAATGCTTAAGACGATAGCAGAAACAAGTGTAGGAAGAAGGCAGCTGGCTCTTTCTTGGTTATGCTTGCAGCTGTCTGGTGCCAGTCTAATTCACGACACGAACAACCCTTTTTTTCTTTGCCTGTCCCACCACGAGAGAGACGCGCCGGGGCGAGCGTGACGTGCCAGCAGACCCACCTGGTAGTTTTAATGGGCCTGCGGTGGTAGTGGCTGCCACGTGACTTGGCGCTGTCAGCGTCAACCCGTCCAGCTTGGATAAAAATGATAAAAATACTTGTGCATCGTTATGTAAGCCAGTCTTATGCGTCTTATGCTTACTTTTGCAGGAATGTGCAGGCGCCGTGCATGTGAGGGAATCCGATATTCTTCGACGGTCCCACTTCCACTTCCGCTTGCACCTGCACCACCTGCACCACCTGCACCTGCACCAGGTCATGTCTGGTCGGTCGACCGACTTGGCGAAACCATGCCTTGCTGTGCCGCACCGCCATCATAATGCGTCCTTCCTTCTTCGCATGACCTCTCCTGACTCCGATCCCCGGTCGTTGTCGAGCAGCTGTGCCCATGCGTTCATGTTGCTTTTCGTATACATACCAACCAGGACACAACCCGGAGTAATACTCGATCCGCGCACCAAATAATTTTTCAGTATGAATAGGCCGGCCGGTGTGAGGCCAGAGCGGAATAACCGACAATATTCACCGTCAAGCCTGCGAGGGATGTGAAGAAAAAGGCGACGACAAGAAGGAGCAGAGCAATACCTGTCGGAGTTGCTCCGGCCGATGACGACGGCCCTTCATTCATCCCCTCTGTCCCCACATGGCATGACGGTGCCTCCGCGTGTCTCCGCGCCTCTCTGTTTTGTCGAAAACATGCCCGATAGATTTCGCATCGCAGCCACATGACGAGGGTCCAAAAGCGGCCCAAGATGGTCTCCAACCGTTCGTTGTTTGCCAACACAACACATGGTGGACAAGGGTTGAGCAGGGTTGAGCAGGGTCGGTATTCTCCGATCCCCGAGAAATGACAGATCCGTAGAACGACCAGTCACATAAGAGCGTGTCGGTTGCAGCCTCTCTAGACCGATTTTTATCCTTTCCGCGTTTTTCGCAAACTCTATTGCTATCAAGTTGATGGATGCATGGGTGTCATTATTATTAATACAAATGTAGTTTGTTTAAGTGCCCGTCGTACGATGTTGGGTCATCCTTTCTCCTGCTCTCACCCTTTGAATTTTTATTTTTTTTTAAAAAGAAGGAAACTCGTTTTAGCGAGTAGCATCTTTTCCTCTTCACCTAATAGGTCTTGCTTATCATGTGTGTCGAAGGGCCTGTTGATCCCCAACTGCAAAGCGTTCTGGTCCAACTACCAGCTGAAGTTCGACGGCAGATCTACGCTCACATCGTTCCAGCACAAGCCCATCTGTATCAAGATCAAGGGACCATTTACGTCGCAACCTGCATCACGCCGAGGCCGAGCAATGACCATTACTGCTTCGACCGTCGCTCACTTGGCGATCCATCCACCGAGGTTTGGGCTCGTCGTCTGGAGTCCTCATGGGGAGGGCACTGGAGATGCGAAGAAGTCGCCAAGCGCTTGCATCATCCTGACATGCCTGGCATCCAGATACAACCCGATGCAGCTCGAGCTTTGATGAGTACATGTAGGAGAACGTAATTCTGCCTTTTCGAATGAAAAATGTATCAAACACATCAGACGTGTACTAAAGGCGCAAGTAGATTCGAAGATGTTGCATGCCTCCTGGCCGAAACATCTGTGATACACGTTGACGATCTTTCCACTCTCGACGTGCTTTTCGACCAAAAAGACAGTTCTCTCCTCTCAGTCCGTCCCGGTCATCTCTTGACGAAAGCATTCTTCGACACGAGACGTCTGAATCTTTCGTTCAGACTCCCGACCACCGTCTTCAAGGCCGTTGAAGCAGACTCCACACCAACCAGAGACGCGCTGTCTTATCCAAGCACATCATCTCCGACCTCGTGGTTTTGCCTTTGGCAATGCATCGCCGCCCTGCGGCACCTCCACACTGTCGACATCACGCTTGACCACGACTCGGAATCATCTTGGTCCAACGTCAACGAGCACGCCATCCTCTCTCCCTTGCAAGCCCTTGCGTCCAATTCTGATATCAGGACGACGATCCACCTGCCCAGAGTCGCTTCCTCCCACTTCAATACGACGTCTCTTGAATTCGCCGTCAAAAGATTCACAAGACAACGCTTCTTCACAGAGTATCGAAAAGATGGCAGTATCGGCGTCGTCTACGAAGAGGACGCATATAAGTCGTTACACAGATCAGGCCCAGGTTCCGCAGATACGGTAAGAGCGGCCGAGTTGACGATGCACATTTGGTTTCAGGGCATTGATATGGACTATGCCGCGTTGGATGAGTCTCCGGGCTTGAACGAAGGTTCTGGCTGTAGCGCGTCATGACTGCATGATTTTACGTGACGGACTATCAATGTTTTGCATCTCAAGCATCCATCTCAAGAGACACAGTGGCTGTTCTTAGGTTTGAGGCTTGCTCTTCAATCGAATGGGCACTATTTTATAATAAAAAAAAATTGTTAAAACACCAAGATCCAGCGAAGCGTATCATGTGAGTGAAGTTGGAATATTACTTCCAGAGATGCGAGCTCTATGAATTTACAATATTGCACACGTTCCCGGGAACTTATTCAACCCTGCCTGCTCCTTCTACTCCGACTCCATGCCCTCTTTCTCGCTCATCCTTCCTCGGCACCGACATATCATACAACCCCTGGACACGGAGTCCACGGACAGCAACCTCGGCGCACCAAAACCAGCCTGCCGTCATCCAACACGGGATGCACACTTGCCATGTACAATATTGGGAATACGGGTACCAAGACGAATTCGGCAACGCCCGAAAGGATGTCTGTCATCTTCACAAAAGGGTCAATATACGCGGACCGTCCCTCTCCTTTCCACTCAACAAGGTTCGGATCCTCCCAGAAGTCAAGGGCTCATATTCGTAAGCGCAGCATGGTCGGGTTCTGGCCATGTTCCGATTACCGTACCGGTTTGGGATTTGATCCATCGCTTGTCAATGTCTACTTATTAGTTGCGTGCGCCGCGCCGCGCATGTGCGTAACTGGACCCCAATGAGGGCTGGCTGCGCAATGAGAGCTTCTTGGGAGTCTTGGGAGTCTTGGGAGGTTATCTTGGCAAGGTGCCTACCCTGTACATAAAAGGCCGGCCACTGGCCCGAAGCAAAATTTCGCGCGCAAGAGCATGATCGCAAGACATATAATAGGTAACGGCTACTTATCGTCAGACGAGTTCATCTTGAGCTTATGCAAAGCAAAACTAAGTAAACTGAGAAGGAAAAAGAAAGCATCGTGCTTGAACGCCTTTTCGATCGATTTATGGCACACAATACCAGGGATCCCAAGTCTTCTAGTGCCTCGGGTTCAATCCTTAGTTAATGCTCATGTTGCGAACCTGTATCATCCTTTTACCATGCAACCCACACTCTATTCACATGTATACAAGACCCAACGCCGTCGCTGTGCTAAACTGAAGCTCATCTATCTTTCGTCCAAACCAGTCTCGCCGAGTCCCATTATAATTAATACTATCATATGATAATAAAGCGTGATGGCGCGCATGAAATGTACCAGCTTGACAAAGCTAGGTTTGATTCCGTTCCTGCATACATCATATCTACGTAGTCGTTTGGATCGTCCCAATGTCACACCAGTTGTTGACGGGCTGAGAGAGAGAGAGAGAGAGAGAGAATGTTAGAATACAGCGAATACTCTTTTGGCTTCGGCAAGTCTACTTACCAGACAACTCAGGTACTTGCACCAGCTGCATGTATGGGTTCCGTTGTAAAAGTTGTTTAAAAGGACAATGAAAACGACAATGACAGCGATCAGGACACCGGTTCGGACGAGCCACCAGGCCCACCAGAGCGGTTTGCGGCCCTTGAAGAACCCGATAGGGCTTTTAAAGAATCCAGGGCGGTGTCATCGCCAGAAGGGCTGACGGCGGAATAGGACGTGTTCTCACTACCCCCAATTTTTCTCCGCAATGCATTAGGAGAGTGCAAGATGCATACACCCAATGCCAGACCCATCAAAAATCCACCAATATGGGAAAAATTGTCCAGGCCGGGCAGTAGACCCAGCACAAAGATATGACCATGTCCAAGATGATGAACATGAGGTCTTTGACGGGATTGCGACGCTCACTCCACGAGTACAAAAGATCCAGCAGCGTGAGAGCAAGAATGCCGAATAAAGAGCCAGAGGCACCGGTAGACGCGATACCAGGAGCAGCAAAGTTGCCGCCCATGACAAACCCGAATATGCCAGCACTGATATAGACGAGGAAGAATCGAATCGAGGCCAATTACCTGCTCCATTTCCTTGGCTAGGGTCAGCTGAAGCAATAGGTTGAATCCTATGTGAATCAGACCCGCGTGCATAAACATGGGCACAATGAAGCGAAACCACTGATTCGGCTGCGGGCTCTGGTTGGCATCGTTGAAAGTCGGATTGGGCACGCCGCCGAAACCGCACACTTCGGAGAGAGGGCAGTATTGGTCGTTTTGGGTAGCATTCGGGCACATGAACAAGACGGGGATCTTGGAGCCCTGGATCTCTTTGACATTGTGCATGCAAGGCACATATCGTGCACCCATGTTAATGAGAACCTGCGTCGAGGGCCCAATCATAGGGTTGAACTGAGGTTTAATCATGATGGGAGAGCCCGTCAACAATGCTAAAGAAAATTTGGTCAGTCCAAAGTCCTTCATACCTCACGCCTTCATTAACTCTAGGCCAAAGGGATTGCTTACCATTTTTAATGATGCTGCCAATAAACACGCCAGTTTGTACAACGGTAAAGATGTAGCAAACCCAAGGAATTCTCTTCTTGTCTGGACCAAGCATTCCCAATTCTCCGACTCGAAAGCCCTTCTTCTTTTTCTTTCTGGTCTGACCCGCCATCCCTTGCTCCGTAGCATCGTAGATGTGATCATTCATGTCGCCGGTCTTGCCTGTTCGATCCTGTAACGGTATATCATCGCGAGGTCTTGCGCCAGAACCATTCTGGCCATGATAGGTTGTGTCTGGATAGTTTCCTTGATGCGGTAAGCTGTTGGTGCTGTTCGTAGCATAATTGTCATCAAACACGGATGCGAAAGGTGATGGGCCCGTGGCATGAGGATGATTTGTGTGACAACCGCTGCCGCCAGCTCCGTAGGGTGTCTGCTGGCCTAGACGCTGGTCTGTCGACGAGTACTTGCCGTCGTACTGGTATGGTTGTGAAGAAAGGTTGGCGTTGGCGTTGGCGTTGGCGTTAGCACTGTAGCTCGGCGGATCGGTGCCGCCGTAATAATAGTTGTTGGATGCCATGGTGGACGATGTGCGCTCTGCTGGCGAGATGTGTGGAAGCGTAATATCGCGCACAACTGATGAGGCGTTTAGCAGGGCGTGGAGAAGAAAAAAATCGATACCCGTAGCTGGGCGAGCGAGAGATTTGAGGCAGAGTAATTTGGCCCAACTGCTCCTAGGATGGGTCCGAGGGTTCAAAGAAGGCGTAGCGTCAGGTACAGCCGAAAAGAGGGTCAGCGAAACGAGTGGAGGCCGCTCGACGGACGAAGCAAACGTGCCAGAGTATCGAGCAATGCTGATGCGATGCGCGATGTCGATGAAAGAGCCAAAGAGCTGTTTCAGTACGGATTAGGTTCTGAGTATAAACAACCGGCCCAAATGGTCTGAGAGGATGGATGGGATGATGACGAGGAAGTCGAACAGTGGGACCGGGGCTGTGTTCAGGGCCAACAAGTGGTGTCGTCAGCCGACGCGACTTGCTCTGTGCCTGGCCTGTCAATACGAGTTACGAGTTGACAAGCCACCCGGCGCGCACCCCGGTTGCTGCCAGTTGCACCAGTCGCGCACAGCTGCCGTGCTGAGCCTCACAGCTGGCTGGCTGTGAATGGTAAGACTGCCTCGTCAAGGACAGGTCGATCTCTTCTCAACAAGTCTTTTTTTTTTTTAATTGTCGAGACACCATAGGAATGACTACCAGGGTCACTCGCGGACTATGTACAATATTCTTGCGATATGAAGAAGAGAGAAAGGTTATTTTCCGACACTAATGCCGTAATAGCCGTCGAGCGCAGATGCATGTTCCCGTGCTACGCTCCACTTGATGATGATTCGCCAGGGTAAATTGCACAGTGTTGGCGTCGTCTCAGGGTCTTTTTTCTTGTGTTCATCCACAATCAAGTTACAACAGGGGCTGGTGAATGGGCCTGTTGATCCACCATCCAGGCTTTTTTTCTTTCACTGGTGCCTCGAGAACAAACGTCACTCATCGACTGGCCATATTAACATTGTGTTAAGCTGAAAGGCAGTCGACAATTCAGCCCAAGAGTACCTTTAGTACGAAGTGTGAGTTCTCTTGTACGACGGGAAATTCTCATCTTGCTTCGGCATTTTAATGCAAAACTCAAGCGCTCCATGCCTACCCTCCAAGATTGCTAAATATACCCTACCAGATGCCTCCCTTCAGATAACTGAACACCTGTTATACGTCATACAGCTGACTCAGCCTCCTCTCTCGTAAGCTGCGTACGAAGAATCACTATTTTGAGGAACGTGCATCGCAGATCACACCTCCACTTTCCAGTCTTACCTCCAGATTATCATGAGAAACGACAGGTCTAACTTTCATGCCGGTCGGCAGTGATACATGCGGGCACAACATTGCGATTGCTATTACTCATGGCCAAGTTCCTGCTGGCAGGCTTTGGGCGCAGGATAACATGGCTTTCAGCATCTTTGGTGTTGAGATGTGCAGACACGCCGCCTGGAGGAAGTCAGCGGTTCCAGCGTCCCGCCATATGCCACATTGTCGTACACGTGGGGCGACGATGAGGTCAAGTTTAAAGCATTCGAGCACGGCACGCAGGAGACCGCCAGGAAGTAAAAAGGATATGCCAAGATCGACGGCTGTTGCGAGGTGGCAGCCGCCGAGGAATTCGCCTACGTGTGGATCGACACATGCTGCATTGACGGGAGCTCCAGCGCGGGAGCTGTCCGAGGCCATCAACTACATGTTTCGGTGGTATCGCGACAGCGTGATATGCTACGCGTACATGGCCGATGTGGATAGCTCGCAGTCGCCCTCGCGGAGAGATTCGGAATTCGCCCAGAGTCGATGGTTCAAGCGTGGGTGGACTCTGTAGTAGCTCCTGGCTCCAGAGGAGGTTTTTCTCGGAAGCAACTGGGAAGAAATTGGTACAAAGAAGACGCTCACCTCTCTCATCTCGCGCATCACGGATATCAGTGAGAAGACCTTGGTGACCAGGAACCTGGGCGAGTGCAGCGTTGTCTAGAAGATGTCATGGCCGGCAGACCGACAGACTACGAGGCCGGAGGACGAAGCGTATTGTCTCATGGAGCCGCTCGATGTGAACATGCCTCTGTTGTACGGAGAAGGCCAAACGGCATTTTATCACCTGCAAGAGGAAATCATGAAACAATACGATGATGAAAGCATTTTTGCCTGGTCGCTCCCAGAAGAAGAGCAATACCACGTTAAGCTGTCGGACCTATTGGCATCGTCCCCGAGATTCTTTAAAACCTCATCAGACATAGCCGTCCTATTTGAAATGAAAAGAGTTCTTGTCGCGCTCCAGGAACAAAGGTGGCGGCTACGTGACCAGGTTCGAGCTGTCCCGGCAAGTTGTCCGACTGAGGTGCTGCATTCTCGGGCCCCTCAAGGGCCAAACCCTCTCTCTATATACGGCTCAGGCCTGTACGACAACGAGATCAAGCTCTCTGACAACCTGACGAAGCCCGAGATGGAATAACGACACAGGGCTGTCTTGAGCCCACAGAGAGCGGATACAACATCGAGGATGAGCACCGCTTGAATTTCCCCACCAGCAAGATGTCCGTGTTCCGTCTCTCGCGCAACAGAAATCAGAAGAGAGTTCGGATCAGCAAGGAGAAGTGTATCGTGGCCAGACGCAGAATGCTCTCCAACGTGTGGTATCTGAGTCTCACGGTGGAGCCAGGAACTACAGATTTGCAATGGGGCCCGTGGTGGGCTCCCAAGCCGAGTGTGAAAGATGCATTGAATGCCAGATTGCGGCGCATGTTGGGGGTTGGATGAGGACGAACTTACTACAGATCCGCTGGCGCCGCGATACGCGGACACATTGATCGATCAGCAGGAAGAGTCGATTTTGTGTTCAGTCCCAAGCGATTCGCAGTGCTAGCACTGCTCTCCATCCAATCCAGGTAGGCAGACCCCATCACGCAATCTACATCTCTATTCTGACACTTCTCCCCTCCCCTCAAAGGCAGCCGCTCTCACGAGTCCCATCCCAGGATACGGCAACCACACCTTTGAATGAGACGTCGAGGTCTTCCCAGGGCAGCAGCAAAACTTCAGCGGCACAATGGAGCAGATCCAGAGCCAAGTGCGCAAGGACAACGCCAATTGCTGATGTGTCGGCGTTTGATCTGCAGAGTTGGATGCCGTGGTTGAGTTTCTGCGTTGGCGCCTGATAGGAGGGCTGTTTAGGCGCAGATTCTGAAGGATCGCGTTGTAAAACGCGCAAGACTTGGTGGTGACAATAAGATGCCGCCTTTGGAAACAGACAGAAATGGCTGCGTATTCGCATTAACAATCCCCGACAATCCGCATCAATCCGCATCAATCCGCCTTGGGGCATTGCCCCGTTCTTCTTGAAGTAAGGAGTAGGCTTCAAGGCTTTTGTTTGATCTCGCTTGCGTTGCCGAGTTGCATGCTGTCATGAACTAAGCCAGCTTTAGTTCTTGTGATTCCACCCTCTTGACCTCTTGGTACAAGTCGTTTGTCGTGATGAAATGAACGCTCACGTTGTCCTAAGCCTGCCTTTTTTCTGCGACGGATATAATCAAATTACAGAGTAGTAATACAACAGAGATGTCTTGTACATGAGAGCAATTCTCGCGTGCCCCATCTTCTGGTTTCGTTGTGCAGTCTTGGCCTAGCCTCACTTTTTCTTTTCTGATGGTCGGTCGTCTCCTTTGGCGTCAGGATCCTTCTTTCCGTAGTTTCCGTTCCACACGTCAGCAATCTGGTCGAAAATTATGCCGCTCAGCCCTTTACCCTCTTCTATGCTCCTGCGATGCTCTTCTGCCCGCTTCTCTTGCCAGTCTGCTGTCTCGCCACCCATCCAAATGTCCTTGACCAGGCCAGCGGTCTTGTTCTTGTCACCCGCCGGCTGCCTTTGCTTCTCCTCGGCAGCTTGTCGTTCTTTCTGCTCCTTCAAGAGCTGCTGCGTCCGCCTTGCGCCCTCGGGGAGGCTGCTGTCGAACACTGACCCGAGCCGGTTCCCGCATCGTGAGTAGATTGATTGACCAGTATATTCGTAGGCAAGGTGGTTGGTGGCAAGGGAGAAGGTGCCCGCAAGGACGAAGAATCGAATGTCTAGTTTTCTCGGCGGCAATAGCATGGCAAGGGGCGTGACAATGGCTCCTGCGAGGGCCATGTTGTGAATGATGGAGCTTTGAGGCGGGGAGGTGCCTCCGCAGACTGGTCTTGCGACATGGCGAGTTGTTGGCCGGCTGCGAGTGTCGTCGATAAAGCCGAAGCTGATGTTTCGTGGGTTGGGCATGAGTGCAAGATCAGCTTTTTTTTTTTTTTTTTTTTTTGGCGGGTCAGTTCTGACTTCCCGGTTAGGATTGAGCCACCTCCCCACACTTACAGACTAGACAGACAACAGAATAGATAGATAGAACCTTAATATCACCCGCTCAGACTTGACTTGACTCGACTCAACAAGTGGACAATTTACGCAAAGGCGACGACCCCATTAAGCGCCGAGAGGCCTCGCGCATGTATTGTTGTGCCCACAACGGTAACGGTACGAAGAGGGTGCTCAATCAGAGCCAAAATAACCATAGAAGTAATGTACTCACTCACTCCTCTGTACTTTTATCAAATTAGGTTAAAGATCTCACCCAGAATAACACACAGTGTCACACACATACATACATACACCCTTCTGTCTTGCGTAGCAGTGATTAATTAGCCTTTATCCCAGTAAGACAAGGCGAAGACATGGTGGGATATTGTCCAAGGAGTGAACGGTTTCCATTACGTTCAAAACGAAGGCTTCATGATGTCGGACATCGTGTTGCTTGATGTTCTTTTTTTCTTCTCGTCTTCTTGGCATGAATATCTAGGTACAGTGGTGCAGAACTTCCCGGGAAGCGCCAGACATCTTTTTCTGACGCATACTATAGTATGTACCACAACAGACAGACGACACATATGTACATGTTATGGAGCGGGTGGTGGTTTCTCGCGCGTCAATCGTGTCCAACGTGATCCGATCTGAACTCATCCTATATATAATCTCAGGTAAGTTCCAACCATGTGCAGTGCGTGTGTGTCCGTGCACGCAGCCACAGCAATTGACGAACCTAAATTCACATATGTATGGGAGTAGGAGTAGACACACAAACCATCATGACTTTGTTGACCCGAGGTTCCAATGCAGCCCCGACAAAACAATCAAATTACTAATCAACTGACGTACTTACGCTTTGACCGTGAGCCTGGGTAACTTCCGAGAGCTGTGCTTTGTCGTGCTCAGGCTGTCTGTCTGTCTGCCTGTCTGTCCCTTGCTCTCTCTCGGCTTCCTTCCCGGCTCTGCTCCCGTCACGCTTAATTGAGGCTGCATATCGACATGGATGAACAACGCAAGCCTGAACGTCCACTAGCTCGGTCGATTTGCGGGTCGTTTGCGCACTATTCAAGATCGGCCAGACGACTTGTTCTTTTTCTATCACATATCGATTCAGGACTATTTTCGTTTCGGGTTCGCATTGCGCTGGCTGCTCGGTTTCTAATGATTGGGTCGACTGGATCTGTGTGGACCTTAGAGTTTCCTCACTGTAACCCCGCCAGGCTTGATTTCGCCTCGGCTCTACAACGGAGTATGTACATATGGAATAATCAGTGCAATACATTAGTGCAACCGTTTTAGCATTCCCTCTCCCTCTCTCTCCGCCCTCTCCTCTCGCGGCCTCAGACGCAACACTTTCAGTTAGCGGCATAACCAGATTCTTAATATAAGCATTATGAGTCTTTGACTGCCTATGTAGTGCAGTCGGGATCCCAGTAGCACCGTGCTGTGCCTGTCCCTGTGCCTCTCTGCATGTCTTTTCGATGCAATGCAATGCAAGAGGTCGACCAGGGGAGGGAAGGAATCTATGTAAGAACGAGATGGCGGATGCCGGATGCCGGATGTCGTCGGATGCTGGCACTGGATGCTGGATAGTGGAAGTGACAAAATTGGAAGGTGCAATCGACCTTGCCCTTGCGTCCAGTTTCCTCTGAGTCCTCTCGTCTCGTCTCCCTCGGGCCTCACTCCGCTAGACATCGGTCGTTCCATCAAGGAAAATATCTCGTCTGTCCTCATCCATCTCTCTTCTCCCATCACTCATCCATCCGTCACCCATTCATCCATCCATCCGTCCATCCGTCCATCCGTCCATCCATCCATCCATCCATCATCCATCCATCACCCATCCATCACCCATCCATCACCCATCCATCACCCATCCATCGCCCATCCATCCATCACCCATCACCCGGGCGCCCAATCGGGGCTAGGCGAACAGTTGCTCCATGTACTTCTTCGGGCAGTTGGTTCCCGTATCTCTTAATACAGTAAGTACACTGACCACATGCAGTGGGGAGGGGAGACGCTTGGCTAAAGGCAAACCAGACTGGTTGTGTTTTGGGGGCTGTTTATCCTCTAGCCTTTTAGTAGTGCCTGTCTGCGCCAACCTCAGCCTAAATTCTCGTTTCTACCAGGGTACAAGTACCCTCCCAGTCCGTCGCGCGGCCCGTCACCTCCACCTCGTACAACAGTCGCCTTCCATTCCTTCCGCCCAGGATATATCGCAGCTCTATATCGAATTGGCTGATCACCACGCCTGAGTCGAGCGGGGCTACTCAGTAGCCTTCAGTAGCGGTTCTCGCTGACCCCTCGAAGTATACCCCGGAGTATATCTGGATGCTCACTCAGTCTGGGCATCATATGCGTACGCGCAGAAGATTCTTGGTCATTGTTCTTTTCTAGCTCTACTCCACGACAATTCTCGCAAGTGTCAAGAGTTCGATTAGCCTAGCGCGCCATATACCATCGCATCAGCACCAGCACCAGCACCAACCCAAACCCAAACATCGACCTGATACCAATTTATTCTTCTTCTCTCTCTCTCTCTCTCTCTCTCTCTCTCTCTTTCTTTCTTTCTTTTTTTTTGGTCTGAGCGCCAGAACAACTCGCCAGCTGAGTCTACTTTGACGGAGTTGTGCTTTGCTTGTTGGTGTTAGATACACGATAGTCAACCAAGCTTGGTGTCATTATCTTGAGCAAACGGCACTGGTGGGCTCGTTGAGCTACGAGTTACGAGTTACTCGATATCTACTTTATATGAATCGAATCGACTCCACTGCCACATACATGGACGCCTCTCTGCGCCAACCGTTCATTCCACATTTCCATTGTCTTCGCTAATGGTAGCCCAAGTTCCTTGCGGAACCCAACTCATAGCTTGCAAGTTCGAGGTTCATTGCCGCGGGTGTAACCACAAAGTAAACCAGCCAAGAACTTCGAGGTATTCATCATGCTTGCCGCCAAGGTATCTGCTGCTTCAACTCAGTTATTGGCCCGTCATTCCACTTCTTCTTCATCTTCGTCATTATCATCTTCTCTTTCCACAGATGCCGTCCTCGCCGGCTCTACCGATGCACAGTTGTCGAAACGGGGACGGCGAAGTAATCCCAAGGTCAAGACCGGCTGCTCCAACTGCAAGTAAGTGATGTCGGCCGTCGGCTGTGAAAAGCCCCCTTTTTTTTTCCCTTGTATTCTTCTAGGCGATGATGATGGTGATGATGATCATCTTCCTTGTCGTCGTCGCCATGTCTTTGCCGTGGGACCTATATAACGATTGTCAAAGTCTGACTTGAGCCTTTGACAGACAAAGACGAATTAAATGCGATGAGGTACGGCCTTCCTGTACACAATGTGTGAGAAGCAAAAGTTTTGCACCGGCTATCCACCCCAGCACGGGGTGCGGCACTTGTCGCAGATATCAGGATTGCACCAAAGCCTACGTTGGTCACGCGCCCTAATGCAGCAGGTTCTGCCATTGCACCAGCCGGCATTATCAAGCCAACGGTATTACCCCCTCGCCGTGTCAAACGTCGTAAACGAGAATGGGTCACGCAGCAGGCCGTCATGGCTGCCTCTACGCCAATTTTACATGAGCCTTGCATGACGCTAGCCTTTCAAGATTCAGAAGGGTTGTACTTCGAGCTCTTTCGAGTCCAGACAGCCTCAGAACTATCGGGATATTTCAACACCACTTTCTGGGCGCAGCGAGTCCTCCAGGAATGCCTTGCAGAAACGGCAATCCGTCACTCCGTCGTTGCCTTGGGCGCCCTATATAAAACCTTGGAAGAAACGTTCTACATCCCGGCCCTGCCCTCGAAAAAGGGGCACGCATATGAGCTCACTGATGACACATTGGCAAGTGGCTGTCAGACAGTACTCCGAGGCGTGCAAATCGGTCATGCTCATCAACGGACAAAGCCTGCAGTCATACCGAACAAGACTCATGGCCAGTGTTCTGCCTCACATGCTTCGATTCGTTCATCGGCGATCACAAGCAGGCCATTGTTCAGATTCAGTCAGGTCTCAGCTTGCTCGAACAACTCGAGTCACAGTATCCAGACCATCGAACTCCTCGGCCAGAGGGGTACATCGAAGACGATCTTCTCATTATCTTCACTCGATTAGCGATTCAAGCCAAGTCATATGACATGGCGTTTCATTTCCCCAGCCGTATGTTATTAGGCTCGCTCGCTACCAACCCCCAGTCTCCCGGCCCTCTACGAATTCGTCAGAAATCGGGTCCCCAGGCTCTCCCAATAGCATACTCATTCCATTTGAATTTGAGAATCTCGTAGTCGCCCGTCTGGCCTCGGACAAATTATGTGAAAAACTAATGCGTTTCATCGAACGCCTCCAAATTGCCAAAAACAACAAGAGCAACGTCTTGCCCGCTTCCTGGCGGCAATACGGCATGGATCTCAAAGCACAGCTCGACGCCTGGGCGGTGGCGTTTGAGCACATTTTCCAATCACGTTTGGATCCCCGCGTCAGTGATGTCGAGAAGGCAGGCATCGCGGCGCTGAAGATGTTCCAGATCAACACCAGCGTTTTGTTCCTCATGATGTTTTGCGACACAGAGGTCCATTTCGACGCCTTCCTCCCGCACTTCAAAGCCATTGTCGATCTGGGCTGGGAAGTCGTCGGGTTGGAAGAGCGCAAAGCCGCCGCAGAGAGATGCTCTCTGATTCCATGGCGCCAGCATAACGAACAAGAACGTACAAACACAAGTACAAACACAAGGGGGCTTC
This sequence comes from Epichloe gansuensis, assembly GCA_023658505.1. Taxonomy (NCBI): domain Eukaryota; kingdom Fungi; phylum Ascomycota; class Sordariomycetes; order Hypocreales; family Clavicipitaceae; genus Epichloe; species Epichloe gansuensis. The sequence goes on from CP098283.1 coordinate 1,729,742, forward strand.
CGAGCCGGCAAATTCCACTCCAGCCACATCAAACCCAGCTTCTCAGCAGACCTGGGTATTGTGCCGCCGCTTTTCGTCGTCGCCACCAAGTGTCGCGAGCCAAGAGTTCGCCGGCAGGCAATCCAGCTGTTGCGAAGCAGTTCCAGGAGAGAAGGCATGTGGGACAGCGAACTGGCCGCGATCATAGGCCAATGGGTCATGCATATCGAGGAATCCGACCCGGCGTCTCTCTCCTCAGACGGCGTCTCCTCTATACCGACGGAGCCCATACCCGAAGAGAGGAGGGTCATGTTGAAATCTATAGATTTTGATCTCCGATGGCGCGTTGCGGAGCTCCGCGTGGGCACAAGGGCCGTGCATGAAGGCCAGGCTGACGATCGGGTCAGGTCGACCCGCATTGAGTGGTAGCACATGGAATTGGCTCACCACGCTCACCGATGACGAGTTACCGTGGTACGGTGGGACCCGTGTGTCATATTCAGAGCGAGTAAATTCTGGCGTGCGGTCTGGATTTGGACATTTGATGGATCATTGTTTCCGTTTCCAGAATGTATTGTACTCTTGTTGTTCATTCATGTATCTAGCCAGTACTGCATTTGTATCGTATGGGTCGGTCTATTGAGAGCCCGCGAGGCGCAATCACATTTATATATCCAAGCTTAAGCAACTAGGCTCCAATGCTATGTAAATTCGTCGCGGATAAGCTGCCCTTTAGTGGAAAAAGTATGATAATGATTCACACATTGTCGCCTATATTCATTCTATCCCACTAGCTAGCCAATGTTACCCACCCGCGTGTGCCGTCGTCCGTGTTAGAATGGAGGGGGAAAGAAGCAAGATACAAAAAGATCACGCCATAACCAAACCGCCCCGGTCACACGGGCGGTAATTCTTCTCTGCAAATGGGACACTGTAGTCTGAAGCGCAGCCAGCTCTCCAAGCACGCCGTATGAAAATGTGTCTGCACGGCGTGACCATGTACAATCTGCGCGCGAACACGCCCGACACGGAGGATTCTTCCTCTCCCGCCCTGAAAACAGGGACTTCGAGGACCTCTCGGCATATAGCGCAGTCAATGGCCCTCACACCACTGCCAAGCGACGTGCGCTTCTCGCCGGTGGTGGTCCTGTCCACGCTGGTCCTTTCCTCGGGGCCACCAGGCCGATGGGCAACCCGCCTGCTTCGATGTTGTCCTCCCGCAAGATGGGATGGTAGTCCCACGCGTCGGGGGTCCAGGCGAGGGGGATACCGAACCGCGGGCCCACCATCTGTTGGGCCGCCAAGACGACGACTTGTATCCAGACCCAGCCGACTAGGAGATGAAGGCGGGGGTGTCGGTGTTTGCGTACAGGAAGTTGTCCTCCTTGATCCAGAAGTAGGCGATGGGTAGGAGGCGCAGGATGGACTGGCCTGCGACAAAGGGCCAGGCTAGTGCGCGGCGACAGTTGCGGAGGGTGTTGCGGTAGATCTGGGGAACCCAGAAGGAGAGGTAGATTGTTGCGCAGGCGTTGAGGAAGACGGACCGGGGAGGGGATACCATGTTGAGGAGGAGATGGCGAGGAAGGAGATGCAGAGGGAGAAGAGGATGAACCGGCCGATGATGGCCTGGAAGGTGAGTTGTGTGGAGGCGGGGGAGACCGGTGCGAGGAGAAGCTGTTGCGTTCAGGGGTACCGCGGAGGCGGAGTCTGCGATCTCGGCAGATATATCTTGGTCGTAAGGGATGATGATGGTCGTCGAGGAGGCGGTGACGGGCCCGGGCAGAAGGGGGCCCGTGTCGAGAGGTGGTGGTGCTGGTGGTGCTGGTGCTGGTGCTGGTGACGTCGAAGCGTTGGATGTTTGAGCCGTGGATGACTGCGTCTGTCGGGTTCTGCTTTCAGGAGCTGGACCTCGTGTATCTTGGCTAGAAACTCCCTCCGATGGTCATGCTGAGAAACGAGGCAAACATCAATGCGAGTGTGGGGAGAACGTGGCCGCAGCCGAGGTAACCCAGGTTGCGGCTGCGGTGAAGGTCATGCCATCGACTATCAGCATCATGCTGATGGTTCCGAAGCTGACCCGTCCCATGGTCGAGGGCGTAAACGACTCCTTCATCTGGTCTCTCAACAGGCGGACTTGGCCGAATACGACGAGGGCATAGAGTAGCAACCATGTTTTGATCTGGTGCGTATGGACCTCCTTCTTCCTACCGATGAGGTGGTCGCCCTCGCTGGGGGAAGTCTGGGCCCCCTTGGTTTCGAGGAAGAACGAGCAGTCGGGGAGTATATGACGGCCGACATCTTGAGACTAGGGATCTTGGGTATCGGCGCTCCAACCGGGTGCTGCAGCTCGGATTCGATGGCCCGAATCGTGTCTTCCATACTGATAGGCGAAAGGGGGTCGCCGTTGCTGTCGTATGTTTGCGGCAGCGGCGGGTAGACTTGGGCATACATGATATACTCGCAGTGTGGAGATGGAGACGCCGTGTACATGGGGTTTTCAATGTCCGAATTCCACGGCATCTGCTGGTCGACGTAGACATGCTTTTCTTTGCGCCGAATAACCCTTGCCAGCGTCTGGTTGAGCAGCGTCTGGCTCGACTGGAAGAAATCAGGGCCTGGAGACAAGTGAGGCAATGCAAAGATGCCTTCGAATTTCTCGCTCGTAGTCGTCATGAGAATCACTCCTTGTCGTGGCCAATGCACACCCCATAGCTTCATCTCCCAGTTCAAGCCGGAACCGGTCGTGTCCTCAATCGTAGCCGTACCTCTCAAGCTGCGAATGATGCCACCTGATAGAGGCGCCATGTCCATGGGCAGTTGCTCATAGCGATTGAGCGTCTTGTTCCCGTTTAGTCGGAGCATCATTTTGCCCGACTCGCCCGTGACGTTCCTCGCCCATTCGACCTTGTTCCCGTCCATTCGACGTCTGGAACGTTCCTCGTTAGATTGTACCTGTCGAAGCCTCGGGACACGGAGCCTGGGCGGCGAATCCACTCTCCGTGAACGGTGCTCGAAGCATTCATCCATATGGCCTCTCCTTGGGCAACATCCCAACGCTGATGGCCGTCGACGGGTGGTACGGCATGTCTGCTTAGCCGGAGGCCCTTTGTCGAAACATCTCCAGGTCATCCCACGCGAAACCGTCGTGCTCTCTGAATCCCGTCAGGTTCAGGAACTTGGCCGTCGTGACGTCGCCATTGTCGGCAGTCTTGTTTTGAGGCGAGAAATCACCCCATTTCGTCGTGTTCAAGATGCCGAGAGCGTCTCGGTACCGCGATAAGCGGTCGACCGCCACATCGGATAGGGCGAGAGATCGGCTCCGATGGTCACTTTCGGGGAAGAGCAGCCATATCAGGACGAGGATGAACAGAAACGCTCCTGCCGGATTCTGGGCCGGGGCATGATGTGCCGCCGTTGGCCGTTGTAGTCGTCGTAGACGGGCGTGTTTGGGGGACCTCGTGAAGCTAGCTACCTGGGCGTCATCATTCTAGCGGATCTGCTTTGCGCGCGCGACGATAAACTGGAAGTAGAAGAAGACGGAAAAAGAAGCCGCTCGAATCAGCGTCAAGAGCGGAGTAAAGGAAAGGTGAAAAGGTTTTCGGCTGAGTATCAACTCGAGCTTTGCGAGGTCATGGACTCGTGGGCCTCCGAAGGCGGGGCAGCCAGTCGGAATGTTCCACCAGACGAGGACAGCCTCTCTCAGTGTCACCGACCGCTGTATGTACTCCGTGTTCTCCAGTGGCGCCAACAAACCACGAAACTCCACGAAACTCCACGAAACTCCATTGATTCGAGAGCATTGCGCACTGCCGACATCCCGGCATCTAATCTCAAAGCCACCATACCCTACCTCTCGCTCTTTCCAGAATTGAAACCCTCCCCGCCTCCCAATCTTTCACAAGAATCCCCAGAATGGCTTCCAACGATCCGGACCCTTCAACAGACCAACCAAGCGTATGTTTGTTTCTCCTCTGATTCCTCCCTCCCTGCATGCATCAACCAATCCAAAGCCACGCATCCACCACTTTACTCCCTAGAGAGATAAACATTTTTCTCGCCATGCTGACTTCTGCCAATGACTGGAACAAAAGGAAGCACCTGAAACTTCAAACGCCGATGTCTCAGTCGCCGTGGAGGAGTTATTAAACACCTTGTCCAGCAAGTTTGCGAGCGTGTCATCAGAGATATTTGCCAAGAGTAAGTTAGTTTGTTGATTCGTCAACGAGAGGGAGCATCTTCAAGCGTCATAGGGACGTCAAATGGCCCTTGTATTCACATAAAAATTTGCAAGTATGAGACAACGGGCTGACTTTCCGATACATAGTGGATGAGATGTCTCGCAGACTGGAAAACCTAGAGGCTGCCCTTCGGGAAAGCAAAGTGAAGGAAGGTTCATCAAAACAGTGAACAAACTGATAAGTTTGTGATGGCGGGATGGGATTTCAGTCGCAGATGATCCAGAGCTCATTCATGCCGAAAGTTTCATGTCTTGGTATTTCAGCTACCTAAGAGCTCTTGACTAGGTATTTGCATGCTTCCAAAAGCCTTCTATATCCTTGTATACAGATTTTCCGCTCGTGCTATTCATTTAGAATGACTGCCAGCTCATAAAATCTCTTGAATCAACCTGCCGTTGATTTACAGCTCGTCCTTCAACTCCTCAGCCTTCTTGGCGGCCTTCTCGGCAAAACGACGGAGGATGTTGGTCTTGCTCTGATCTCATCGCGCTTAGAGGGGGCCAGGCCGCCCTTGGCCAAAAGACCCTCGAGTCGAGCAAGTTCCTTGGCGACGTAGCTCTCACTGGAGCCCAGCTTGTCAAAGACACGGACGTAATACTTGGCGTACTGGTACTTGGCTTCGTCGTTATACTCGCCAGCAGCCTTCTTGACTTCGGCTGCGATATCCTCCAGCTTGGCACCGCCAGTGAACTTGGCCACCAACGAGTCAAGAGCATCAATGGTACCGGCGGCAGCGTCTAGGGCGCCTCCAACAACACGGTGCGTGCCAGCCTTCTCGTTGATGAACTCAATCAAGGACTCCTCGGATCGTGCACTAGAGTAATCTTCGCCGGTCTTGCTGCCCGCAGGGAACCACTTGATGGTAGGGTAAGACGAAACTCCGTTCTCCTTGGCGACGGCCTTGCTATTGGGGGCTTCAGCATCAACCTTGGCAATGACCACGTTTTTGTCACCGCCAAAGTCAAGAGCAACGCTCTCCCAGATAGGAGCCAGGGACTTGCAGTCTGAGGCATAACAAGGTCAGTATCTAATTCATTCACCAAGAATATCCATCGTAGCACTTACGTCCGCACCAGGGAGCAGTAAATGCAACCAGCACGTTCTTGTCGCTTCCAATGGTCTCCGCAAAAGTCTTGTCCGTGAGCATGACAACCTCGCTAGGCATACCCAGCTTCTTCTTGGGCTTTACGCTGGCCTTCTCGGTGATAAAGGCAGACAGGCTCTCCAGGTCACGGCCAGACTTGTATTCCTCGGGCTTGTCAGACTTTCCGTCAAAGTACTTCAGCGTAGGGAAGCCCTGGACGCCAAATCGCTTTCCCAAAGCTCGCTCGGCATCGGCGTCGACTTTCGCAATCTGGACCTTGTCCTTGGCATGCTCAAAGGCGGAAGCAAGCTCCTCGTACACAGGAGCAAGACTCTTGCAGTGGCCGCACCAGGGAGCGAAGAATTCAACAAGCGTGGGCTTGCCGGACTTGAGGACGACATCGTCGAAGTTGGACGGGGTGAGGTCGATGACGGCAGATCGGGCAGCCGCGACGGCGGTCAAAATGGCGAGCACGAAGCTCTTGATCAAAACCATGATGCGGAGGTTGATCCTTGCAGGTGCAGGCCAAGTCAGTCAACCAGTTCGAATCTCGCAAAAGAACTGGGAATCAATTCTTTCCAAGAACGGAAAAAAAGTGGCTAATTCACACAAGGCTCCAACTCACTGGCGAAAGCTTCGAAGTAATGTATCTGTAGTTGAGGTAATTGGCCCTCAAGATGACGTTTGGGAAATTCTAAGATGCCAACTTGCCACTTGACATGTTGACATGAAAGCTCACTCCGGAAGCAAATAGCGTCGTCACACAGCCAATGGCCGCCTTTCTGCCCCCTCCTCATCCACACCCCCTGTGACCCAAATCCACTTCGTGACTCCTAATTACACGCCTTCCTCACGTGATGATAAGGTAACCCAGGGAATTTTGGCGAGTTTCCAGGCCCCTTTGCACGTGACTCTGCCTACCATGGAGCCCACTGGGGCTGACAACCCTCCAATCGCCAGCCAGCACTGAATCCCACCGCAGTATTGTGTGCGAAGTCGCGATTATTCTTCTTAATTTTTCCTCCACGAGAGAGCCTTTCAGTCACCACACAACACCGCAATCATGTCTCACGAAAGCGTCTGGAACTCGCGCCCCCGTAACTACGGCAAGGGCTCTCGCAGCTGGTACGAATTAAACCCTTTCATCCTCGAAAAGAAAAATCCACTGGTCTGAAGACACTATCCTGCATATCCATATGGTCCTGAGGGTTCTGAAGGCGATGATTTGGAAATTTCGCCCGCTCTCCCAAAGAACATTACTCCGAACATGGAAGGCTTGATATTTGTCGATGATCGATAGACAAGAACTCAATTTGCTGACGTCAAAAACCACAGCCGCGTCTGCAAGCACACCGCCGGTCTTATCCGCAAGTACGACCTCAACCTGTGCCGTCAGTGCTTCCGTGAGAAGTCCAAGGACATTGGCTTCGTCAAGGTAAGAAAAAGATCCTCCACCTAGCGGACTACGACAATCGTCATTTTCTCGCTTCACTGAATCGTCACGACCACCGAGATGCGTCAAAGTATATTCAGAGACTGACTCTCGGGTTTCTCTTCACAGTACCGATAAACAATTGTTTTGTCTTCAGCAATGCAAAAATAAAAAAGTATCTTTGAGGTGGGAGGAGAGAAATAGATTGAAGCGCTTGGGGAGGATGCATGGCCTCGCGCCGAGATAAGACATTTCAGAGGGCAACAGCCGCTTGGAACCGGAGTTTAATGGCTTGTTTGTTTTTGAGGAAGATCGTGCGTCTGACGAACATGCTCCGAGGATAGACGAATGTTCACTTGAATGGGCCTATACTGAAACCTCGTTGATTTTTGAATTTGATGGCGTGCACTTTGTGAAATGAAAGTAGTTTTCAGTACCAACAACTCCTTCATGCCAAGTATATTGGAGGCTGACTCGATTGCGTCCTTCCGTCCGTGGCCAGCTTATTACGGCCGTTTAATCACCAATGTCGTCACCCTGGCTATGAGCATATTGTCGAGGAACCCAACGAAGTTCAAGAGGCTACGAATGCGACGTTTCGCATAGCCTTGCTCGCCAGATCATGACTTCATATCAATGCCATTTTCATGTACATTTACTAACACGTAGCAGCGTTCGTTTTTTTCATTTATTCTTCTTTTATTACTGCTCCTTCCCTTAATGCTCGTCTAAAGTACATAAATCAAGACATGGGAAGAATCAGAGTTGGGAGATCTCCAGGTTCCCTCATGGGAATGTACAGTGAGCATTATGCGCTCATAAAACATGGGTGCTTCCTTCGTGCATCTTACACTCAACATACGCCTCATAAACCAGCCTTTTCGTTTCGAAAATTCGAGAGCGTCGTCTCCGTTGACCTAGGTTCACTGGTCCACCATTCCAGCTCTGGGTTTATCCACGAACATCTAACCTCTTTTTTCATTTTCAAATTGCTTCAGCTTACTTCATGATACGAGTGACCAGACCAGTAGCAACGGTCTTGCCACCCTCACGAATGTTAAATCGCTGACCGACTTCGATGGCGTTGGGGTTGGTCATATTGACAACCATCTCAACGTTGTCACCAGGCATGATCATCTTGCCGGCGGCATTCTCGGTGCCCTCGGGAAAAGTTAGGTCAACAGACTCGTCAGAGGTACGGAGGTAGAGCTGGGGCGGTAGTGCTCGTGGAAACCGGTGTGGCGGCCACCTTCCTCCTTGGTAAGAACATAGAGAGAGGCGAGGAACTGGGTGTGCGACTTGACGGTACCGGGCTTGCAGACAACCATGCCACGGCGAACATCCTCACGTCGAACACCACGAATGAGGAGTCCAGAGTTGTCACCAGCCTGGGACTGGTCACAAGACTTTTGAAGGTCTCAATGTCAGTAACCTTGCTCTTGATAACCTCCTTGCCCTTTCCAACAAGTTCGATTTCCTCGTCACGCTTCAGAACACCACGCTCGACACGGCCGGAAACCACGGTACCACGGCCGGAGATGGAGAAGACATCCTCAACCGACATGAGGAAAGGCTTGTCCAAGCTACGTTCAGGGGTAGGAATCCATTCGTCAACGGCCTTCATGAGCTCATCAATCTTCTCTTTGCCGATCTCGGGCTTCTGATTGTTCAAAGCAGACAGAGCAGAGCCCATGACAACGGGGGTCTCATCACCCTCAAAGCCATATGTGCTGAGGAGCTCTCGCATTTCCATCTCGACAAGCTCCAACATCTCAGGGTCGTCAATAGTGTCGACCTTGTTGACAAAGACAACAATCTTCTGCACACCGACCTGCCGGGCAAGCAGCAAGTGCTCTCGGGTCTGGGGCATCTGACCATCGGAAGCAGCAACGACGATAATGGCACCATCCATGTTGGCAGCACCAGTAATCATATTCTTGATGTAATCGGCGTGGCCAGGGCAATCGACGTGGGAGTAGTGGCGGGCTTCGGTTGAGTATTCAATGTGAGCGGTGGAAATGGTAATACCTCGCTTTCGCTCTTCGGGAGCCTTGTCGATGGCACCATACTCGAGGAAGTTGGCAAGGCCCTTCTCAGCCTGTCGTTTGGTGATGGCGGCAGAAAGAGTGGTCTAAGTGAGACAGCATTGTTAACCATCTTCGACTCTGCTGGTGAAAAGGCCTTCCCAGTCACATACCTTTCCATGATCGACGTGACCAATTGTACCAATATTGACGTGGGGCTTTGATCGCTCGAACACGGTGGCGTATGAGCGGTAAATATTGGCCATGCCAGCAGCGCCTTCAGGCTTGAGGGCCGACTGAAGGGGATTCGAACGACCACTGCGCAAGCCATGTCGCGCAGTCCGCAAGAACGGCGCAACGGATCTGAAAGCGGACGACATTTTGAGGACTCTCGAGGACTCCCAAATAGAAAACGACAGAAAATACAAAGATAGAATAAGAAAACGATAGGAGGATGCGATAGGGGTGGTGGTTGCAGTTACCCTGGGCTTGGGGAAGAAAAGCGGCTTCGAAATTTTTATGAGCTCAATCCAATAAATATTAGTCCGTAAATGGACTGCAGCTTTCGTCGGCCCACGCACGTATGGACCAGGGGCAGCCGTCAACTTCCAGGCGCATGTTGGTGAGTGGGTCACGTGAGCCGACTGCTATGAAGTTCCTTCCGGGTCGCGTTTCTCAGGCTTCAACTTTCAACAGATTGGGAGATTGATTTTTATTGAACTTCTTTTAATCCATATGATTGATCAAAACGCCGCTGGTCTCTTTGAATGCATAATTTCAAGAGACCGCCCAATCTAGCCTATGCTCAATGCCTTCCACAGATCCCTTGTGATGCATGCATGCAATAATTTTTTTACATTCGATTCTTCCTTCGTGCCTCTCCGGTGCCTACATTTCGCAGTTTCTGCAGCTGACATTTTGCATGTCGCACGAGTCTTCACATTAGAATCAGGAGCGTTAGAAAACGACGCCAAGCTTGAATCCGGTCCGTGAAATCCGTGCTGCGACAATGCCCGTGGTGCCAAGGAGCATAAAGGCTCCGGCAAAAGCTTTCAGACCATTTGCTCCTCCTGGACCTTGAAGGATAGCCCCAGCAATAGGAGATGTGACCAAGCCACCAACGGAGCTGAACAACTGGCTGACGCCGTTCCTATAGCCGACCTCCTCTATGGGCGAAATTCTTGCCACGAGTGCTGCCATAAGAGCAACGTAGGCGCCAGAGAAGAGACCAAATAGCAGGAGAAAGCAACAGTGGCAGCATCGTTGCCTCCACCAGGATCCAGACCGCAATGATGAAGATGCCGGCACCGTAGCAGGCAATGGAGAAAATATTGAAGAGGCCGAACCTGTCGGCGAGAAAGCCAGATCCCGCACGTCCAATCAGACTAGGGCAAAGAATTAGCAACATGCAGTTACACCAAAGGGGCGAGATTATCAAGTGCTTGCCTTGCAGCATTGTAGAAAGCGATCAGATTCTCGGCCAAAGAATCCTCATTCCCTCTGCTTTGGCCACAGTGGGAATAAAGTTGATGGGGTGTAAAGGCCGAACGGTACCAAAGCGAGACCGATAAGCAAGAAGAGAAAGGTCTTCGTGAAATGGCCGAGCAAGGAGCTCTCTCGAGGTTGACTGCCGCCCACCAACATGTCGAGATTTGATGGTGAAGTTGGCAATGACAAGCAGGGCCAGGATGATAACGGCAGCACTGCGCATAGCCCAACCGTATCCGACAGTCTTGATGAGACGGCTCAGCATGACGGGGAAAACGACGCCACCGAGACTTGAGCCAGTGGCAAAGATGCCGAATGCTGTTCCGCGTCGCTTTTTGAACCAGCCGCTTACACAGCCAATGGCTGCCAAGAAGGTGGCAGATACACCAATCGCGCTGCAGAGGCCCTGTGACAGCATGAACTGGTAGTATTCAGACGAAAGGGACGCCATCATGAGACCAAAGACATGTAGGAATGATCCTACAAGCAGTAGAGAACGTGGACCATGGCTGTCAAAGATTCGTCCTGTGGACGGCGACAAGAATGACATGAGAAAGATTTGCATCGAGGGAATCCAGGCGATTTGGCTCGCAGTATAATCCTTGAGTGGCCCGGTTTGGTAGTAATTTTGGAAAGTGCCCACGCCTGGCACAAGATCAGAACCGGATTCCCTCGAGCAACTCACACGGGGTATACGTAGACATGCATGTTGGACGTCAAGGTGAGGGAGTATTTGATGGGAACAAGACTTACTATTGATCCAGCCATAGCTGCAAAAAGAGACGCACCAAGCTCCGAGCACAACAAGCCATGCATCTAAGCCGCCGTCGGGAAATTCGTCGTCATCGTCGATCGAATCAGTGAGCTCTTGGCTAGGCCCCTCAACGTCTCGACGAGAGGTTTGAAGCGAAACTTGGCGGGAAACCTGCGCATCCGCTTCAGCAATCCATTCACCTTGCACCATGGCTGCGTCCGACTCAGCAAGTTTCTGCGTACGGCGACTAGCTGTCGGCGCGAGGGCCTGTAGGCCCGAATCCGCACCATGTAAGCCCGGATCCGCCTCGTACTTTTCGTGATACTTTTCGACATGATGAATTACAGAACAGGATCCTCCCGCCCCACTTGTCTGGTGAGTTTGCTGAGGGGTAATAAGGAGGATAGGGAGGAGAGTGAAAAGTGGTCTTGCTCGGGGTTCGGCGAAAGCGGAGAGTGTCCGGGCAATACTTTGAGAGGATTTCCACGACAGTCAATTGCATGCCGGGGCTTGCTTACTTTTCTCACTCACGCCAAAAAAAAAAAAAAAAAAAAAAGTGTGACGGGTTGCGCAGGACAGAAGGCGCAATTAGAATCAATCTTCTAAGAGATCCTGTCAATTATTATGGCCATGCACTGCAGGGGTCCAAGACGCTCCGTCGTGGAAGCCGGGCCATGGCCGTGGGCGGCACCGGCACCGGCACGGGTCGGGCGAGTCCACCAATCGTTTTGCTAAGAATTGAGGTGCGTGGTTGAGGTGTTGAACAAGACTTAAATGCACGCAGAATGATCTTCTTTTTCATCCTCATAATTCCACATGCTTTCCATCATCTCACCTCACCATTTATTTTAGCAACAATCTGTTCTATTTCTCCCTCCCTTCTTTACGACCCCAGGCTCACTCACTCACCCGCTCGCTCTACCCGGCGTGTTCGTGTCGCAAGGGCCACCGGATCCACCTGCCGCTTAATTTTCTGTCAACTTCACCTCACCTCACCTCACCTCACCTCACCAGACCTCACCAGATCAGGGAACATCAGCATTCTCGGCGCAAGCGAACAACTCATCATCGCAGCCCGTTTTCATTTGCGGGATCTCGTCAATTCCAAGGCCACTCCCTTTCGCTCTCCTCAAAATCACGCACAATGGATCAACAAGCGCAGCCCGCGGACGGCGGCCAGCGTCCCGAGCTCAACCTCCTAGGACAGTTCGTGGCGCGTCTGGCAGAATACGGTGCCAATGCCACGCGCAACATCTCAGAGGGCTTCAGCAACATGACTATCCAGGGCTGGATCCGCCTCGTCGTCATCGCAGGAGGATGGATGCTCTTCCGGCCATACCTCCAGCAGGTCGTCACCAAGGGCGCTGTGAGGAAGATGGAGTCTGATGACCGGAAAGCGCGCGGGGACCAAGGCGAGCTGCCCCATCCGGAACTCACGCCCAATGAGTATCGTGGCATCAAGGAGAAGCTGTATGCGGATGACGAAAACGACGGTGCAGAGGGGACGGGCTCGGATTGGGGGCAGAAGGCACGTGTGCGACAGAGACAGATGCTGAGGGAGCTGCTGGAGGAGGACGAGAGGCGTAGGGCGGCGCAGGATGAGGACGCTGATATCCAGGAGTTCTTGGAGGATTAACACGGGGAAACGGGAGATTGTTTTGTCACAAATCAGAATGAGAGGGGATTCAATCGGAGGGGGGAAGGGACGGAGGGGGCAATTCTTGGCGCACTGGTTGCTGTTACGTGGGTTTATTGGGCATGTGAGAATAATCAATCAGCTTCAGTCTGTGGAGCGTGTATACATTATGTACTATCAAATAGAGTGGCTGCTGGGTCTTCTGGACCATCTGGAAATCAGCCATTGTGTTGCCTGCTTTCATCAATGCAAAGGTTGTGTAATACACCCAGACACCCTCTGTACATATACATATACATACAGGTACAGTGACAGTGTACATATGTACATACATTGGACAACGCGCAGCTCAGAGGGTCGGAGTGGGGTTGTGGTGCCCGCCGCCCGCTGAAAGACTCTGAAAGACTCTGAAAGAGGCTGCGGATCAGCTCCAAGGTTGCAGCGACTTCCAGGCTCCTGGTGCCGCCCAGGCTGGGGTTCGGGTACCCTGTTCTTGGCCCATTCAGAGTGACCAGACAGACCAGACAGAGCACGAGCACGATGGCCAAGCATTTGCCCAGACCGCCAGGCTCTACGGAATATCTGTCCATGTACATAATAATTGCAACGGGGTACGGAGCAATACTCCGTAGAACAATAATGTCTATTGTGGTTCTGGTCTTGTTGATGGTAATCCGTATTTTCTCCGAATAATATGTAAAGGCCGTCGATCCCATTCCTGACCCAGCAAGTTGTGCTCAGGCTCCAGCCTCTTTGAATTCAGGCTTCCCGCCATTGCTTGGTCTTGTTTGTCTGTAATCCGTACGGAGTAACTCTTGTTCCTTCAGACCTCGAGCCCTCCACTAATACGAGCACCGGCCCAACCACGTTCGCAGCTGTTTATAGCAGCACGTGCAAATCTCCAACGGCAAGTCTGTCTGCTACCCAGTAGTAGTGTGTATCTTGACACCTTGGCTGCCTCTGGAGCTGGTGCGATGCCTCTCGTGCGGTGCAACTGCTATTTGTAGACAGCAGCAATTCAAGATGGGTGACGCGTTGAACATCCAGAATCTGCTCGACACGGGCTACTTCACCACGTCTCGAGCTCGCAGCACTGGCCCGTCTGTACCACCTCCCATGTTGCATTTCTCCTGAACTTTGTGTGCTTGACGGATCTGTCCGCTGACCTCAAGAATATTCAGTTCGACCTCCCCACGAGCTCCGCCCGTGTCGCGGCTTGTTCCTCAAGACCCTGTCCCTCCTCCAGTCCCCGCTCACGGCCACGTCCCTAGAACTGTCTATCTTGCGCCGGCGCCGCCTCCCAAGAAGAAATTCCCACCTCCAGCTACGGTTGAAGATGAGGTCGAGTCGCTTGCCAAGGAATATGGCTCCCTACGCCGCCTCTAGACTCCGAAGAGGAGCCGCTGTCCAGAGGCGATGTTGAGCAACACCCAATCATCATGGAGGTACATGAACATAATCCGGAGCGACGTTTTGTCATCGTACCAGAGAATGCGAAAGACCAGCCGCCCATTGGGGAACAAACCACAGACGTTGAGAGGCAACCGGAGGAGCACGTCTCGAGAGACCAGAGCTCGAGTGGACGGAAGCCGAGGCCGAGTGAAACCAAGCACAGAGATGATGCAGACCTTTCACGGTATGGATTGGAGCGACGAAAGAGCAAACAGGATTTACCACCGATAGACACCGGAATGGACGTTCAAAGCTCTCCCCAACATCACCGGACTCGATCAGCCGCCACCGGGCCTAGACCCGACTATTTCGACAACCGCCAGTCTCGTCCTCACGGCGATCATTTGCTTTCCCACAGATCGTTTCAAATGGCCCAAAAGGGCGGGAAAAGGCGTACCGCGGCATGCCACAATCTTCAACGGCATATAGTGCTCGATCACCATCACGAACAAGCCACCAGTTCGAGAGCCGTGATGGGGGCACGGAACGTGACCACCACCATTGGCAAGATCAGCAAGATCGAACGTCTTCTCTCAGACGATCGACCACAGACCTGACAGTGGCCGTTCGCGACGCAGAAATACCAACGACGCTGACCCTGGGTCTAGAGACGGATACATGCAAGCAAGGAGCGACAAGAGGGATGGTTCGCAGGCTTATCCTCGGCCGGAGGGACCAAGGCCGAAGTTGTCTCCCGGCCCTCCCGGGATCCAAGTCGTTCCACGGATGATTATTCCAACAGTCCTCGTGATTCGGGCTACTTGTCGTCAAAGCCACTCGTTGTCCAAGATGCAAAGCCAGCGGGCCGACGTGACAGAAGAGGCGAAACATCTGGACACAGTCGATCTACTTCTCGGACGAGTACTTTCCCTGACAGCAGCAGCAGCAGCAGCAGCATCAGCGAATGCAATAGCATATGAAGCGTCCAAAGCGGCATTCAGGGAAACTGCAAAACCAGCGTCTCGGCCAATAGAGCAACCCGCGAGGGCTTCCAAGACCCAGCTCCCTATCCGGACGACGATCTTCCACCAGACGTGGGCTTGGGCGTACGGGAATCATCATCCGAGGTGAGACAGCTAAAAGTGGCGGAAATGCCGGGATTATCTATGCCAGAACCATCTCCAATTCATCCACCGGGGCGTTCTCTCAATCCAACCAATGGCAACCCTACTACATGTGCAGCAGTGAATGCTTCACAGCCCTGGACGCCAGCGCCGTTTGATCCCGAGAAGGATGAATTGCCAACCGAAAGGTCCATGGGCGCATACAGGCGTTACTCAGAAAACCACAGCAAGGATGGCACCAACATCTTACCAGAGTGCCCTCGGCAGAAGCCTGTTGCGGGCCTGGTGGACTGGCTGACGCTCCCGCATACTAATTTCAACATGTGTCCCACTTGTTACAATACCATATTCGCGATGTCCGAGTATCGAACCCTTTTAAGCCGATGTTGCGGCCATCAGACGAACCGATCTCGTGTGATTTCGGTGTCTCTCCTTGGTACAGAATAGCCTGGCTTCTCACCCTTAAGGATGGTGTGCCCGACCTTCGCATTTTGCAACAAATTGCCCACGTTGGCTCAGCATCCAACCGAGAACCTTGTCCTGGCAGCAAGAAAGCTACGCGGAACTGGCTTACGGTCAAGGACCCTCACACTAGGCTGCCAGTTGACAATTTCTCTGTTTGCTACCATTGTGCAAGGATCGTCGAGCTCTTGCTGCCAAACCTGACTGGCGTCTTTGAGCCACTTGACTCTCGGCCGAGAACAGATAAATGTGCTCTTCATTTCGCACCGGAGAGGAAAGAGTTTGTCTTGTTATTTGATGTCTTGGAAACCACGTCAGATAAAGCCCTCGTGGCCAAGAAGCCTCCTGATGTGGATGATTTGGCCCGACAGTTGTGGCATCTCACCGTCGGCGCCAAATGCCGCGAGGACACACCTGTTATAGATGGATATTGGCACACGATGCAGTTCCTCAGGGAGTTTACAGTATGTGGAAGCTGTTTCGAAGACGTCGTCAAACCAAAACTCGGCGACGGAAACGTCGTTGCACGAAACTTTTACATGAAGCCACAAAGACTGCCATCTGCTACGTGCCAGCTGTACTCGGCTAGAATGAGGGAGATTTTTAGACGGGCTTGTCGAGGGAATGACCCCAAGTATTTAGAAGAAAAGGTGATCCAGAGGCGACGGAAGGAAAAGGAGATTTATGATCAGTTGGTGAAGCTGGATCGCGCCAACGTGAGCAGCTTTTGGAAGGAGGAACAAGTGGACAAGCTCGTGGACGAATGGAAGCGATGGGAGTAGATATGGGGATGGGGGAAGAGGAGGATTTGGCGGGTCGGAATGACTCAGGGCTGGTTTATGATCTTTGATGATGTGACATACGTTACGATTGACGATGACATGATAACACACAACGGTAGTTTATGGACTTGGGATTTTGGCTAGAATCGTAGCGTGATCCCCTCGATGTCTTTGATCAATGTTGAGTGCTACGCTCAACTGCTACTGATGGAGGCAGCCTCGCACACACACACGCCTGTCCCACACGGGTGGGGCAAATTTCCAATGAGAACCTAATCACCGCGTCCTCGCTTAAAAGCAACGCTTCCTCATTGATTAGGCCACCCGCCCACCGAAAAACGTTTCAGCGCCCAGCGAAAATTCGGCGTCCCCCCCAAAAAACTCCGTGATAGTAACCTCACATCCCACTTCATCCACCAAATTTCCGACGCCGCCCGACGATCGAGGTGAGGAACTCCGTCGATTTGCCCTACCGGCCAATTCTGTCTCGAAACAACAAAGACAACTCACTAATATCTTTTTTTGGCTTTATTGCAACTTCCAGGTCCCAGTCTAATCCGTCACAATGGCTTCGCGACCTACCGTCTCCATCATCGGCAAAGATGGTGCTCCCACGGGAGACACCCACCCCGTGCCTGCTGTCTTCACCAGCCCTATCCGACCAGATATCGTGCAGCGCGTGCACACTGGCATGGCAAAGAACAAGCGTCAGCCTTATGCCGTGAGCGAGAAGGCTGGTCACCAGACCTCTGCTGAGTCCTGGGGAACTGGTTAGTGGAAATTTCCCTGGGTTTTTTTTTGGAGTTTGAGCTTTCCTGCAGAAGAGAACGGATAAGGAATGGACAGACACCAATCTTGACGTGAAAGTGCCGTTGAAATCTACTCGGGGTTGTCAGGAATGACGAACTTGGATGTCTGATTATTGACAGTCACGACACGCGGATAGAGGGATTGATCTGATGCTGTTCAATCTGGAACCGCTCTCTTGAGCGTTAAGAACGGTGGGACCGGAACAAGCTAACGTGGAATCACTCCAGGTCGTGCTGTTGCTCGTATTCCCGTGTCTCTGGTGGTGGTACTCACCGTGCCGGTCAGGCTGCTTTCGGTAACATGTGTCGATCTGGTCGCATGTTCGCCCCTACCAAGATCTGGCGCAAGTGGCACGTCAAGGTCAACCAGGGCCAGAAGTGAGTTTTTCTTTGATTCCTCCCCAGAACAGTCTCGGGTTGAGATTCGAACGTCAACGGGAGAAGTCGAGGAAATCATTGTACTGACGACTATCTGCTTCTCAGGCGCTATGCTACCTGCTCCGCTCTGGCTGCCTCGGCCGCCGCTCCTCTTCTCATGGCCCGTGGCCACGAGATCATGACCGTTGCCGAGATTCCCCTCGTCGTCGACTCTGCCCTCTTCGACGCCGGTGCTTACACCCGCACTGCTCCCGCCCTGGCCCTCCTCAAGGCTGTCGGTGCTGGCCCCGATCTGACAAGGCCAAGTACTCAAAGAAGCTCCGCGCCGGTAAGGGCAAGCTTCGTGGCCGTCGCCACCGCCAGCGCCGCGGTCCCCTCGTCGTCTACAACCCCGAGGTCGACGGCAAAGAGCTCGTCAAGGCTTTCCGCAACATCCCCGGCGTTGAGACCAGCCCCGTCAGCGCCCTGAACCTCCTCCAGCTCGCCCCTGGCGGTCACATCGGCCGCTTCATCGTCTGGACCTCTGCCGCCTTCAAGGCCCTCGACGAGATCTACGGCTCCACCACCGAGGCCTCCGCCCACAAGCGCGACTTCTTCCTGCCTTCCAACGTCGTCTCCCAGGCTGACTTGACCCGTCTCATCAACTCTTCTGAAATCCAGAGCTCTCTCAACGCCCCCAAGGGTGAAGCCATCACCCGCCGTGGCGCCGTTCAGAAGAAGAACCCTCTGCGCAACAAGCAGGTCATGCTGCGTCTGAACCCTTACGCCTCTGTCTTCGCCAAGGAGTCCCAGAAGAAGCAGTAATGCTGCTTTTTGTGCTCGAGCACAAATCGAAGTTGGTCCGTCTTCACTGGGTGTGCAGGGAGATGAAAATGAAAATAGTATGACAAATGCGGTTTTGTCATGGATGGGATGACGATTATTTGGTCTTTTATGGTACTATCTCCCCCTTTTTTCTTTCCCTTTATCATATGGAGGCGCAACGGCCTCGTCATGGATCGTCGGGCTCTTGAATGAATCAGAAAGAAGTTTGACTGTCTAAAGTCTTGTGGCTTGCAAACGTGACATGAATTTGGACAGTGCTTCTCAGGGAAACTCAAAAGAGCAGTAGAGACTACAGTGCGCCCGTGGCCTTGGTATCTGCAAGGGTAGAGAACCAACCAAACATCACCATCTTTCCCCGTTTGATTATCTTCTCGCGCAACTGTACTGTGCCCATCGCCACTGAACCATTCGGCTCTCCCCAACATCGTAGACTCCAGCCTATATTGTAACTTGACGGGTCTATAGTATCCTATATTACTCCCCGTCCAATATGTCTGTGCGCTGTTCATCCCAACCACAAGCCTGTTCACCTCCCCTCACACCCGCAGAACAACGCCACAAACCCCTCTCCACGATTCCCAAACAGCACGGCCGTCACCGGCGGCAAAGCATGCACAATTAAGGTATCGACCGTATTTACCCCCGCTGCACCAGGCATGACCTTTCGTAGCCAAAAGACGAGCTGTGTCGCGACGGAGGGATACGCGATATCTTGTGCGGGATCCCGTGATGAAAAGGAAATGCGAGAGTGGTGCTTCTCGATTGAGAATCTGCAGGAGTAGACGGGTTGTGACGCACAGCAGGAAGGGGAGCTTTTCTCCGAGGCGGCGTTGTGGTGGCGTGGGCGGACGTGCTTGTTTGTCGATGTTGTTGAAGCTGGTGTATTTTTGTGCTGGGAATGTTGAAGGTAGTCGAAATGTATTTCTACTTACGACGGACAATTCGTGCTTGAAGGATGGATTTGGCGCAGTTTTGACGATATGATTTGCCTGTTTCGCTGGATTCGTTTGGGAGGAGACATCATCTGCGCTGATTATCTGATCGTTGGGATTTTACGACCAATCCACGAATAGAAGCGGTGCTGCCTGCCGATGCAGCCTAAATTTTACTCGTTTGGATAAGCAAAGGTCCTGTAGGAATTTTACATCAGGCTGATCAGTATATGGCTTACACTGACTCTTGGCAAGCCACCAATCATCCTACGAGGGGTTCATTTCGTTTCGTTGTCATCTATCGACCATGTCGATTATTCTCAGCTCGTACCGCCAGGTTGATATATGAATCCCAACTCATCGAGCGTCTTCGCTTTGCAGCCTTGCTCCTCAAACTTAACCTTGGCCTCCGCAATGATACCCCGGATCCAGAACTCCTCGTCGCCCCATCTCGGCGGCTCTTTGCCAAGCTCGATTGCTGTCGTTGCCCAATCGTGCAGCTCATTCATGTACTCGCCATCTTTCAAATGCGGAAAACGTGCAATTTGTCGCCGGCTTCTCTCTCGGCCTCTCTGTTCCATCGGACCATTTCTGGTTTCGGAGGCAGCTCCAAGTTGTTGGACCATACTGCTGAGAACACCGCTGCTTGTGTCTCGGATAAGGGAAATGGGATGACTCTCATGTTGAGCGCGGAGAAGACCAGAGTGGGATGATGGATGTAGAAGAGGTGTTTGTACAAGTCGTGGACGCAGGCTCCGTTCGTGATGATATCTTTCTCAATATCGCCTAGAAATGGAAAGCTGAATCGGAAGCCTGTGCAGAAGACAATGGCGTCAATGTCTGCTTCAATAGTTCCGTTCTTGAGTCGTAGACCCCTATCCTCCACGAGAAACTCTTCGATTTCGGCGATCTCGCGACACCCCGTGTGTTGAAGCTTGTCAGACGGGGTTTCATGCCTGACGGACAAGAGCGTCGGCCCCTTGGACACTCGGTTAATCTGGTAGGCTAGGTCTAATCCTGATGGTCCATTGCCGACAACGACAGTCTTCTTGTCTCTGAAGCTGTCCGCGGAGTGATAGTTCTTTGAGTGAATGATGACTGAGGGGTGTGCTTCATGAAAAGTCGATATGTTCTTGATGTTTGGGACAAACGGTGTCGAATAGTGCCCATTCGCTACAACCACTGCATCAAATGTCTCGCTGAGCACTTCCCGTCAATGATTGATTGTGCTTCTACCTGCCATCTGTCGTCGTCTCCTTCAACTCGTAACTGCACGCTCCTCACTTGAAAACAAAATTTGATCAAATCCGGACATCTTGTGAGTATCTTACAATGTACTTCTGAATGTCATGTCGGCTGGGAAATGCCCATGACTCTCGCGGAAAGTCGACATCTGAGAATTTCATCATCTCCTTCGGAATATTGGCATGCAGTTCATCGTACATGGGGACGGGAAAACGGGGATCTTGTCGTGTCCCACGCGAGCTGGCTTGTCTGGAGGGTAGAATGGACTGGGCTGTGGTATCGGATTGGGCGCCGGCACGACAATGTCGTAATTCCAGACACCACCGACCTCTGCCTGTTGCTCGAATATAGTCACTTTGTCGTATGTGCCTTGGGCCTTGAGATATTTAGCGGCTGCCAAGCCACAAGGCCCGGCGCCAATGATTGCAATGCGTCTGACATCAAAGGTTCTCGGGTAAAGCGAGCCCATATTTCATGTGTGCGAATAATGCGGTGAAGAGAGATGGAGACAGGAATCAATATGTTTGTGGAAACATGAGATAATATATGCAGAAGTAGATCATCTAGATAAGTATATGAGTGCGGAGTAGATTTAAGGCGTTAATACTTGATGGCGTTTCTGTGCCACGCACCTATTATTAACTTATAATGGCATCATCTGCTGCCGCCCCACTATGGCGGCCTGCCAGGTGGACCAGCTGTAACTAACTGTACTGTATCCACACCCACCTGCCACTTGGAGCGTGGAGCGGCACAGCTGCAAACTGCCAACCGCAGATACAAGTTCGTGATCCCAAGCATCGCAGCAAGACCAACGCGTCGGGAGCCCTCAACACTTGGGTATTTGCATCGCGTGAGCTATGAGATGCTGAAGCCCGGCCATGCGACTCAGACGAACACGCGTTTTACGTGCTGAAATCGCATTCGCTCGCAATTCTTGTGTTCCCCATAGGTTGTGATTTTCGACTTCAACATGGCAGACCAGCCACCCTTGGAGGCGCTTCGCGAAGCTGCTCCAACGCCTATAGCTCAGCTCAGCCCCGAAAATTTCGATACAAATACTCGAGTAGTAGATGGCGTTGTAACGATCACATGGCCCTACAGTATCGTGACGAAGTCAATTGCATTCATACTTGCTGAGCACGATGTCTTGCTTCGGCGCAACCACGGTCAACTTCGAGTCGAATTTCATGGCGCGTCTGGCAGGGCACTTGCCGACGCCAGGATTGGTGGTGGTGACAAGTTACGACTAAGCCTAAAGGGTGCTCAATGGACGAAGAGCGATGCAAAGGCTGGCTTGCCTGCCGGTTCTCTGGAGTGGCAGCTCAAATACACCAACCGGCTACTGGCGAGCATTTGCAGAGACACGTCTCAAGAGTCAGAAGTCCTCGACATTGATGCATTAGAAAATGGAAACAACGATGCGGCGGATTTAGATGCGATACTGGGTGCTACTTCACCGATCGAATCTCTTGACGCGGAGCTTGGACCAGACACCACGACTCCAAGACCACAACCGCTAAAACCCACCGTTCTATCGAAACGACTGGCCTCGGACACGTTTGACCAAGAAGAATATGCTTCGCCGGCATTCATAAAGAGAGCGAGGGTGTCGTATGGCTCGCTTTTCGAGGGCGATGGGGAATTATTTGGCGACGAAAAAGCAAAAAGAGACCAAGCAGGCGCAAGTCTCGATTCAGCATGGGCAATACAGTTTGGAGATATAGTAGCAGGTCACCGAGCCCAGATGATAAGATCTCTCCAGAGCCAGAAAGTCCCCACGCCGATTCGACCGAAGAGACGGTTGAAGATAATAACATTTCAAGTACACCGGCACCAACATCCCAACGATCAACCATGGTAGATGAGGGTTGTCAGACGCAAGAGCTTCAATTCATTTCAACTGTCAACATAGGTGGTTCTGCACAAACTCACTTCCTGGAAGGAATAACACACAAATCCCCTATCCCGGTTTATGCTACAGAGCGCGGTGCAAGCACTCAAACTCCGTCGAGAACTTTGTTCGGTCAACTTCATTCACAGGATGACCTGTCTGAACCATTCGTTCAGCCCATGGATTCGCAAATAGTGGCTGATGATTCATATCAGCATTTCGGTCACGGCCTGCCTATAACGCAAGCTGATGAAGCTCCTCACGGCTTTCAGGGGATGGCCCAGCGATGGTTGGATTAATGAGCTCTGCAGCTCCTGTGCCCGAGGTTATTGCTGCTGCGGAATACCCTGACATGACCATGGCGGATCACATCTACCCTGATCCGGAAGAAGCTCACGACCCAAACCTACAATCTCTTGAGAATGCGCATGAGACACCTGGCATGTTCCATCCCACTTCCCGGGGAATTCAATGGCAAGTGGAAAATACTTCGACTTATCCTTTAATCCCCGACCAGCCTCCTCCAGAACCTTCAGCAACGGTCATAGAAAGCTCTCCCCACCAGAACGAGACGATGAAGGACGAGATCATCACAAGTCACCTTCCGAGGCCGGCGAGAAATCGGAATCAGAGCTACCTCGACAAATGACGCTGCACTAAATCTGGATGCGGATGCGGAAGAAGTAGAGATACAGCAACAAAGCGAGGAATCTGACTCTGATGACCAGGGTGGTGACCTCGAGGGTGAAGATTACGATCTACGAAACTATTCTTACACCCGAGATGACGACGAATTGGAAGACGAATCTGAGTCCGAGTCCGAGTCCGAGTCTGATGGTAGTGATGTCGAGAAACAGGCCATTGACTTTGAGGAACAGGAGGACGAAGGTGATGAGCAAGCGCTACGAGAAGATGGAGACATGGATGAGAATGAGGATGCAGGAAATGAGCATGAGGCGGAGGTGGATGACGAAGACGAAGTGGAAAGCGATGCGAAAGAATACATACAGAAGCCAAGGAGATCACCGGCCGGTATGAATGAAGAGTTTAACGGTTTAGGGACGGGGAATCTGTTGATGCTGAACATGGTTACGAATATGAAGAGAGTGACGAGGAAAACGAGGACCAAGACTCAAATGAAGAGGATTACGATGAAGAGGACGAAGAGGAATATGACGAAGATGAGGCAGACGACAATGCTCAGCAGGAGATAATGCCGAACGGTCCAAAAGAGCCTGTTTTTATCGATCTGTTGTCAGATTCTGAAGATGATGATCAACAAGACGAGGAAGAAGAGCACAATGCCGCTGTGGAACCTCTCCGGCCAGAGGGTGCTGGATATCAACCTGTTGAGACTCTACCATCTACTCAAGGCGGAGCGAGTCAAGTGGAGGCTGTTGAGCAGCCCTTGGAGGAAGAGGACGCAGGCGATCAGGTCGAGGACCAAGACGAAAAAGTCAAAGGGGTGGATTTGAAGGTCAGGCATCTGGACATATGGCAGTTGAGGCCATGGAGAGTGAACCAGAGGAGCCAGAAGCGACTGACACTCAAAACACTGAAGAGAAACCGGATGCTGGGGAAATGGCAGACGCTGAAGAAAAGGAAGATGCTGAGACAATAGCAGATGCTAAAGCAATAGCAGACGCTGAAGAAAAGGAAGATGCTGAAGAAAAGGAAGATGCTGAAGAAAAGGAAGATGTTGAGGCAACAGCAGATGCTGAAGAGCACGGTGGCGAAGATGCTATGAATGTGGACGATGAGGAAGCACAGCCAGCGGCCGGAGCCTCCACAAGCAATTTCGATGCAGAGGCAACTTCCGAAGACGAAGTGATGCAGGACGAGCTCGCCGTGGAAGCTGAAGAAGACGAGAGCATGACAAAGACGTCAGATGCTGCACATGACGAAGAATTTCAGAGAATTGAAAACGCGACGCCTGAGCAAACGGAGACTGATCATCCCACAAACGGACAGCCCGACGTGGACATGAAAGACCCGGTGCAAGCTGACGATGCTGACGAATCGGCTGGCCAACCGAGCAGTGAAGAGGTCCAAGACGCTGACCCGATTTCAGAGTCAATACAGAAAAGCACAGAGGTCCCTGAGGTTTCCCCGAAACCAGCAGCTTCCTACACCGGTTCAGACACAAGCTCCAGAGATGTCCAAGTTGATGGAGCAGGGCCAGAGAGAGCAGGATGACGATGACTTTGCGGCTGCAGAAACCCAAATTATGAGCGAGCTGAGAGAATATGGAACCCCAGGCGCGAAGAGGCATGCTGGAGAAAGAGCCCAGGAAGAGGCCTCAGAAGAAAGCCAACAGGCACAAGAGCCCGACGTTCTCATCACCGTCAAATCGCTTCGAAGTCGCTCACACCGAAAGATGCGAAGATGCGATTCCACGAGCTCGCGGATCGATGATCCCAGTCTCCTACTTGCCCAGGCTAGTCCACTAGCGGAGGCTGAGCTTGCTTCTTCCAAACAGGAACCGGCACCGGCAGAGCAATTAATAAATCCAGAACCAGAATCTAGACAAGAACCGGTGCCGGTGCCGGAAGAAGTACCAGCTTCTCCAAGCTTTCTGCGCGTCACTGCAGCACCCAATCTGAGCAGGCTGATCCAAGTATCCTTCTGGCTAGGGCATCCGTCGAAACACCCGCCAAGCCAGACGAGCCAGCTATATCAGTCCGTGTTACACGGAGCATGACCGACAACTCTGAGCCCGAGGAACGAAAGACTTCATCCCCAGTTGGAACCCGAGCGTCCAAGTGGCTCACAACGCCCGAGCCTCGCCAACCTTCGAAGCAAGAGCAGGAAGTTCTGGAATCGCCTTCCGTAACAGGTTCTTCTGTGGAAGATGAGTCCTTGTCTGCTCTTAAGCGCCAGCTAGGCAAAGACCTACGCACGAAACTGCCCGACTACTTATCGCTACGATCTCTCCGCGCCAGCCTCAACAAGATCACAGACATACTAGCGGTAGCTACATCTACACCGCCGCTGCCGAACCGTCCCAAACACGGTCCCGGGACTACATGCTCGAGCTTACATTGACCGACCCTCTTCTGCGCCTGCAGGAGTTACAGTCGGCCATATCTTCAGACCGCATCAGACATCACTGCCAACTGTCCACAAGGGAGACGTAGTTCTCCTACGCCGAGTCCAAGTCGTTTCCATGAAGGGACGAGGGTTCGGAGTCCGCGTCACAGATGCGTCTACGTGGGCCGTTTTCGAAAAGGACGACGCAGAGATGTTGCCGCAAATCAAAGGGGCGCCCGTGGAAGTCAACAACGAGGACGTAGAGTATGCAAGTGGGTTGCGGAAGTGGTGGGACGCGTTGGATGAAAAGGCCCTGGGGAAGATTGAAAAGACTACGCAGAAGCTATTACAAGCGCAGGTGTAGTTTGAAAATGGAGGTCAATTGAAATATGGCGGGGAGAAACGAGGTGATTTTGCTCTCATGGATGGAAATATCAGAATGGGGAACTACAAAGAAGACTATACCCTATATGCGAACACAATGGTTTATTCAGTTGGTACGAAGAAGAAAGGATAGCAGACGAATTACGAATTTAGATTCAGGCGTCATATTAGCCGTCTACCCACAACGGAGCATATTTGCTCATCCAAGTTGGCATGTGAAACCCATTCATGCACTTCCTTTCCATTCAACCGCAAATGGGTCAGTCAATGTCATTCATTCTCTCTGTACGTATCAAGCCATGTGTAGTGTACTAGGACACGATTGACCTGACCTGGTAGTCTGACGAGACAAGGGCTGCATTGCACATGCTTGCTTCCTCAAGTTTACACGTACTTATCACGGACCTGCTTGCTACATTTGCCCCCGAGTCACCCATCCTATTCTCTGCTAGCTCACATCGTTGCCGGACCCAGAGCACTCCAGAGATGCAGGTCGATCGCCAGCCTAGACCGACACGTGTTGGAGAACATCGTTTGCAAAGACGACTGAACGATGCGATGCGGGGACTTGCAGTAGTCAGTCAACTCGTGCGATATAACCTCGTGGAGAAGCGGGACTATTTTCTGTCGCCCGGGTGGCGCGGGTAACTGGCTATCCGTGATCACACGAGCGGAGGAATGTATGACGTACACGACTTAAGAGCTTGGTAAGGTCTTTTGCAGGCTCTTTCCTCTATAAAAGGGATGCTTATAATCTCTCTTTATAACTAGATATCTATTATTAATTTACCTTCTTTTTACCTATTATTAGGGGGCCCTATTAATTGCTATGTCATGTGCATGTTATTATCCCTTACGTGTGCGAGAGTTATAAGCCTAGGAGGTCTATGCTTAGACCTATAACTTCCTACGCGCCCCTAGTATAAGAAGTGTGTATCTACCCTATCCTAACTAATTAACCGCGCTTCTAATAGATACCTTAACCTCTCTTAACCTAAGTCTTAAGACAAATATTAAATTAGTGTTATTAGAGAAATAGGAGGAATGGTATAAAGCATTAAAGCAAGCCGCGTAGAGCTAGGAGATCTAGGAAAGAGTAAACCTAGAGCTACTAATATAGGAGACTAACCGCTTAACTAAGCCTTCTAAAGTTAAACCAGGAGACTGTATAAAGCTTATAGAGAAGGATAATAAAGGCTATAAGCTTACCTTCTAAGAGGCCTTGTTATTTCTCTCTTATAAATATAATATTAATTATTAATTATATAAGGCTATTAAATTAAGAGAAAGGACTATTAGTACTTGGATTGCTAACACCGTTAATCCTAACGTCTATATAATAATAATTAATAAGATTAAAGAGAAGTATAAGGATTAATCTCTAATGCTTTACGAGATTACTATAAGCCTTAAGGATAAATTCTCGCTAGGGCTTGTGATTATTAAAGCAGAGGTTATAGCTAAGTATATAGCATACCTTTAAGATGCTAAACGCGCTAATGTTGTGTTTAAGCGTTAGATTAAGTAGTGGGATAAGCTATACTAAAAGGGTTCTATGCATAAGATAAACAAGGTGTAAGGTACTAACGCGATCCGCGATTTTATATAAGCAATTAGAGCGCGTTTTAACCCTTAATAGGCTAGGAACCGCATTACGTAGCTTATATAGCTTACTAATAAACAAAACAACACTATAATGCTATAAGGCATTGCCTCTAAATACACTAGATACCGTAAGGTAGCGCATAGTAGATTTAGGCTTGGCTAAAGGGAGCTACGCTACTATACTTAGTAAGCGCTCTAATAATAGCTAGAAAGGTAGTAGAAAGCTTGCGAAGTGCCCTTGCTACACTAGTAACCTAGGAAAAAGGTTCTATTATAGATAGAAGCCTAGAACCTACCGCACCCTATATTACGCTATAACTAGTTAGAAAGTTAAAGGTTTTTAGCCTCTTAAGAAGCTTAATTATAAGAAAATTAAGAAACGCTATAAAGGTAATAATTAGAAGGATTTACGCGTGGAAATCGCAAAAGATAGTTAGGATATGAAGGCTAAGAAGAATTGCAAAGAAAAGTATCCTAGGGTAATTACTATAGTAATTATAGACCTATTAACTATTAAAGAAGAGAAACCATTAAAGGGCAGCTATACCACGCTTAGTAATATAAGGCATAAGCTCTTAGAGAGTACCCTGTTTAATAACTATAGCGCTCTTTACATTATAAACAATATAAGATTCCTTAAGCCTAGTACCTTTAAAGAGACTTATAATAACTACCTTAAGGCAGGCACTACCTCTTTCTAGATTACTAGAAAAGGCATGTGTGTGATTAAGGGCATCCTAAATAGGCCGTAAGGATCTTAGACTAAGAGCCTTACATTATATAACATTACACTTATTAAGGGTTTTATGTAAATATTATATTAGAGAGCCTTCTCCTTAAAAAGGGCGTTTAGTATTATAGAGTAGATAGCTCCCTACGCATTAGACTAATGGATAATAGCTTGTTACTAGTAAAGCTTTAAAGGAAGCATAACATTGTTTTCCTTTAATATAAGCCTCTTTCTAGTTGCTTAAAGGGACCCTTAAAAATAGTAATATTAACTATATTACTAGTAATCTTTTCTATGTTTAGATTAGAAGAAACACATGTGTAATGCTTATAGCGTAGGTAGCTAGCAAAGAGCTATGCTTGCCTTAAGCGGACCCTAAGGAACTTTAGTATCTTTGTTCTAGGCACCTTAGAAAGGACGCCTTAAGTAAGACTACTACCTATATAAGGGGAGTGCTCTTATAAGGAATAGAGCGTAAAATTATAAAACATGCGCTTATATGCTTACTCGCTAGGTTATTTCTAGGAGGCTACCTAAACGTTAGTTACTAAGGCCTTTTAGAGAATCCACTAGGATCTTTAAGATTACAAACCTAGTTATAATAGCATGAATTAGCTACTAGTTATTAAAGATGAATTCTTAGGGATAATATAGGTTCACGCGCTACCTAATAAATTATAAGGAATAGTGTTTAACGTATTAATTTACTTTAAACAATAGGTTACGAGGTAATTCAGGTTATTAATCGCAAAAATCAGGCAGGATAATAAAGGTGCTGTAATTAGTTAGAGCAGTAATACAATCTTTTAATAGTAGGCGCGCTTATAAGGCATAGATCTAGAGCTTACGCCGCTATACACGCATAAGCCTAATAGCTACGTTAAACGAGCGAATTAGGTAATTACCTTAAGATTAAATGCAATGCTTATAGGCATAGGGCTACCACTAAACCTATAGCTAGAGAGCACTTAAGCTACTGCTTATCTACATAATATTAGTCCTATTTAGTAATTAAAGTGGAAAACACCCCTAGAAACCCTTAAGAGCTAGTTCTATAATAATGCATACTTACTAATTAGGAGCCTATAGCTAACCTTAGGCTTAATTAGAGCGGGTTATATGCATATGGTTACTGCGCGTATCCGCTGTAAAGGGATCGCAAGGCTAACTAGCAGAGAAGGTATTATAAAACGCACCCTAGGGGACATATTAGGTATCTTATAGGTTATATAGCCTCTAATATTTACCGCGTTTAGATCCTATAGCTAGGAAGGGTTATAATAATAAGGAATATCACTTTTAATAAGTTAATATTCTACGATTTAATTAAGGAAAGCGCTAAAGAGTAGTCTATTAAAGAGCTAGAAGTGTAGTTTTAAGACCTTAAGATTAATAGTAAATTAGATAAAGAGCTTAATTTATTCCTTGCGCTATTAACTAGTGGACCTTAATAGGATCTAATAGAGCATTTAAACTTAGGGTAGGAGCTTTACTAAGCACTAAAAGTAATTAAATAAAAGAGTAGGAAGTAATGTAACCTGCTAAGCAAATAGGACTTTAAATGCTACATTAGACACTAGATCCGTTAAGTAGGGAGTAAGAGACCCTATTATAAATGCTTAATAGAGTAAAGAGGAGCAGAGGACTCCTATAAAAGACACTTATTAAAGCGTAAGTAGCTATTTAATAAATACTTAAGAGAGTGATAAGGATCTAATAAGGATATTACTACTAGAAGAAGCTATGCCTAGTAAGGATAGCATATAGAAGGACTTCTCTAGAGTAGACGCTAGACTAGTTACCTACGCTAAAAGCTTATAAGAAGTATAAGAAAGCGCTTAAGAGAGCTTAGGAATAGAGTTATATAATAGTGTGCGCACTAGCTCTAGATTACGTAAAAGAGAGAGAAAGGCCTTATTCTAGATTATAGCCTACTAGGTAAAAGAAGTAGAAAAAGGCCTAATAATACTCTTATAAGTAGCTTATAGAATCTAAAGAAGCTTTACAAGGAGCTTAGTTTACTTAATGTAGTAGGAAATGTAGACTTAGACCACAAGAGCGTTACAATAGTGTGGTTAGTGCTTAATGCTTATTATAATAAAGAAAATAGATTGCTCCTTAAACAGAAGATAAAGATAGGCATAATATATTAATCTAATCTTACGAATCCTCTAAAATCATGGAAAGAAGCAAATAATTATATGTTTAGAGAGGAGTGGATTAAGGCAATAAACAAAGAGATTAACAAGCTTAAGGAACAAGGGACTTAGAGGCAAATTAAACGCTCTATAGCGCGTTTAAAGCTATTACTATTAAAGTAAGTATACTTATATAAGTTTAATAAGGAAGGAATCCTATAGCGATTTAAAGCGCGCATCTGCGTTTACGGAGACCTGTAGGAAAGCTTTATAATTAAATAAACCTACGCTATAACGCTTGCTATACACGTGTTTCGCGTCTTTATAGCGTTAGTCGCATAATTTAATCTAGAGATAAGGCAGTATAATATTAAGAATGCATTCCTCTACGCAATATAAGGAGGTAATGTAATTCCTATTACTTATAATCTCCCTAATAGCTTTAAAATAATAGGAGAGTGCATAGAATTGCTTAAGGCTCTCTATAGGCTTAGGGATTTGCTATAGCTTTAGTTTAAAGAGCTAAGTAAGTAACTTAAGGAGCTTAGGCTTAAATCTAGCTAAGAAGAGCCCTGCTTATTCTACACTAAAGCATAGGACGTTTTCCTTATGTTCTTTATAAATAACATCCTTATAGCTTTCTATAAGGATAACACAAAAGCCATAGACTATATCTCTTAGGGCCTTAAGGATATATATAAATTAGATAAGAAGGAGAGGCACGCTTCTTCCTAGGAATTTAGATTATTAGGGATTAATTATAAAGGAAGGTATACCTTAGTTATAAGGTATATATTAATAAGATTAGTGAGAAGTTTAGGCAAGCAGGAAAAGGCACTTTCCCTACTATACTAATCCTAGTAGTAGAGTATTATAAGTTTAAAGGTAAGGCCATAAAGTAGGTAATAAAGGTATACTAAGAGAAGATTGGATTAATCCTATACATAGTAATAATGGTTAGGCTAGATGTGGCCTTTGTAGTAGCGAAGCTATTATAGTACCTAACGAACCTAGGGGCAGAGTATATAAGAGCAGCAGACTAAGCTATACGCTACTTGGTTATAATAAGCAAGCTTGCGCTCTGCTACGGCAGGACGTTAGAGCTATAGGCTTTATAAATTATAAGTAACGCTTCCTTCACTAATAACCCTAAATTACGCAGATCTTCATAGGGTTATCTAATTACTCTTTTAGAGAACTAATTATTTAGAAAGCTACGCGCTAGTCTATAGTAACTATGTTTACAATAGAAGCTAAACTACTTGCTTTATAATAAACAGTAAAGGAGACTATAAGTCTTTAGCGCTTATTTAAGGATATTAGGTTTAATGCTTATAAAGACTAGATTATCCACTGTGATAATTAGCAGACTATTTGTCTTATGCTTAATAAGAGTAAGCGATTAAACACTTATCTGCGCCACGTTAATATATATAATATGTGGCTAAAGCAGGAATTTAAGAGAGGGAGCTTTAAAGTCACATATCTTCTAATAGAGGAAATGCCTGCTAATGGATTTACAAAGCCCCTAAATTATTAGTAATTTAAACGCTTTAGATCTATGCTTAGTTTAATTGATTTACGCATATAACACGATATTTAAAGCGCTTAAATCACGTTATAAGCATAGGCACGTTAGAGAGAGGGTATAAAATTAATTGCCCTAGAAATACATAAAGACCCTCCTTAGCTAGCAAAGCGCTAGCAAGGCAAATAGGATTTGTAACTGTAACTCTAAAACGCTATTATGCAAAAACGCATATAAACGCTATTCTAAGAATAAAAGAAAAGACTTATATAAGAAGGCAAATAACCTCCTTAAGATAGGCTATTACTATAGTTACCTTCTTTTCTACCGCTGCTAAAGAGCCCCTATTAGCTATATTAGCCCTATTACTAGTAGTAACCTTATTATATATAGAATCTAGCTTTGTAATAAGTTCTAATTAGAGTTATAGTGCCTTATAGCACTGCTCTACTATCTATAAAGCGTAAAGTATTAGAAGGGAGTAAAAGAAAGAGGGATTAGGAGCGTAACTTACCTTAGCGTTATTATCTAGCGCTAATAACATCTGCGTTACAATGGGAACGTAAGTATTATGCAGAGGGTAGTAATAGTGATTGCTAACCTTATATAAGTAATACCTCTAAGATTGTCTAGACCTAACCTTAAAGCATCTTCTAAGGTTACCTTTACCTATAATGCCTGCTTATACACACCCTTTATAGGGGATGTCTTGTAGAGCACTATAAGGGCTAGGTAAACTAGGCTAAGCGAAGTTAGCGCGTTATAATAAGGGAAAGGAAGCTTATATAAACTATCCGCTACTAAGGGGATTACTAAGGATTACCCCTTAGGCGCCCTTCTCTTCTCTTAGCTAGAGGTAAGAATTATAAAGGAGTATGCTTTAGGCACTTTCCTCCCCTCCTTAGGAGATAGTAACTTACTAGCTAGCTACTTAGGGCTAGCTAGGGGTAAAGGAAAATAATGCTTAGAAGCTTTCCTAAGGCTTTAAGTATAATATTAGGCTAGTGTAATAGCTAGCTAAGCACACTCCCTAGGATTAGAAATCTCGCCCTATGAGACTCCCTTAAGAGGGTTATAGCTAATAGAATTCTTATTAGTTATATTAATTAAAATGTAGGCGTAATTAAACAAAGGGTAAGATATAGGAAAAGGAAAAGAAGAAGCCTATAATCCTATAAGGGAAGCTTTTTAGGTAGGGAGATGTAGGTAATGCGCTTACTTATAGCTTACTATATTTACTTAGAGCTTACCTTACCTTACAGACTAAAAACACTACATTCCCTATACAAAGAAGCATAATTATAGGTCTCTATAACCTTAAACTGTAATTAGGGGTGTGTTGCCTAGGTGGCGTGGGTAACTGGCTATCCGTGATTACACGAGCGGAGGAATATATAACGTACATGACTTAAGAGCTTAGTAAGGTCTTTTGCAGGCTCTTTCCTTTATAAAAGGGATGCTTATAATCTCTCTTTTGTAACTAGATATCTATTATTAATTTACCTTCTTTTTACCTATCATTAGGGGCCCTGTTAATTGCTGTGTCACGTGCACGTCATTATCCCTTACGTGTGCGAGATTTTCACCATCACGGCTATGTAGTGGGTTTGTGACTTTTACTTGGTGGACGATTCCGATCTACGGAGCCAGAAGGGGCGATCGGAAGCTGTTGTGGTTCCTAATAAGGGGTCGCAGGTGGAAGATGTCGGAACAGACAATGCTTGTTTGTTCATGGACGCCAAAAATGGGATCCCTGGTGATAAATAATTCGGAGGAAGTCGGAAGAATGACGGCGAATTGGCGCAAGACCTTGTCGCCCCCTCCCAACAGAACAAATTATTGTTTCTGACCCACACCAAGGGGGTAGGGGAGAACGTTCGGGCGAGCGGACGTGAATTGATTGACAAAGTCGCAGCAGCATTGCGCGAGAAGAGAGAAGCTCTCTGTGGACAGGGTCTTTATTACGACCCGAACAAAAGAGCACGATGCCTCTCACGCGACAGTGAAACGGGGTCTCGGATTCTCAAAGACCAGGGGGCCAGCCACATGGGAAAGCGGAAAGCGGGTCTTCAAAGTGCTATTTACTGATTACAATTCTGCTGTCTGCTACTTCGATCCCGTAGTGTCCTGTCCCGGCATGTCTTGGGCAGCAAGTTGGAGCTGAGCTGCATGAGAGGAGACCGGGGTGCCTGGTCTTCGTTCTCGTCGTTGGGTTGGGAAGGGAAGATGGGACATGACATGGCACATGGGAACATGGGATGAGCATGTCCTTCGTGAGAAGATGAAACCTCGTCCAGGAACACAATGCAGACAGCAGGTATTACTGCAGAAGTCGATTTGTTTTTTTTTTGTTTTTTTTTTTGGTATTCTGTTGCCCATGGATGAATACGCCCCCAAGTCAGACACATTTTCGCCAACAAGGTGTAGTGACACTTCTTTTCCACAGCACAAAAACTTTGGGGGCTTCAGCTTGAGCCATTGCGGCGGCGTTCGTTGCGTTGTCCCAACAAATTTGACTAGAGGCGACTGGAGGCGACACCGGCAGCTCAGACCAAATACAGCCAGTATTTTACTACAACAATAGTTTTACTCTGCACGGCCGACTTGACCCTGTTATATTACGGCCCTCATCGTCTTCATCAAAAGTCTTTTGACTACTCGGGAGGGAGCTCCCGACCTTGCTACATGTATCCCCGTTTTCAGTCCTTTCCAATTGTCGTCGTCCCATCCATAGTACGGATTAATAGTGCAACTCAATTTGTCTACCTGGCCAAGCTTGCCCTTTGAGTGCATTCGTGCAATCCCACCTTCCTTGCCTCCTTCCTTGCCTCCTTCCTTACCTCCTTCCTTGCCTCCTTCCTTCTTCCTCACTCTTCCGTTCTCACCGTTCTCACCGTTCTCACAGACCACAGACCGTTGGCTGTCCCCAACGCCCCAAGTTCCCGAGTCCCTCCAGCTCTTTCACTATCCCTATTGCCGCCGTCATCCCCTTGGTATTTTGCCTCGCATGTATCAGCACCGGCTCTCGAGCTTGGCCGGGTCTGCTTGGACTCCCTTGGGCGGTCCATCGTCCTCCCCAGGCTTTTATTGAACCGACTGTCCCACCTCGCTGCCGACGGAGCTCGAGGCCCATCCATCTCGACGGCTAGACCCTCGTCAACTGTCTCCGCCGCTCTACGTCAGCGTTACCCTGCTTCTTCCGTATATTTCTCCTCGTCAACTCCCACCTCCCTGCTGCTACATCTGTGCACACACCTTCAGCTTTCCTCTCAGCTCTTCTTCTTCCTTGACGTCTTCCTCCAAAGCCATGGCAATGGCGTCGCCTCAAAGTCCTGAAAGCTCAGACGTGTCAACGCCTCCATCATCATCTCCATCATCATCTCCATCATCGTCTGTCAGCTCCGGCCGTTGTCCACGTACCTCTGTATCTAATAAGGAGTGTCCATCTCTGGCATCTCTCGCCGCAGGCTTACCGACTTTGACCCCATGTCAACCATTGACGTCCTTGCTATGCGAGAGGCAATGAAGATGGCAGTTCTTGATCAGCACCGCGGTTATGCCAAGGACTCACACGGCGAGGTCAAGCAAGACCGTACCACTGAGTGTCTCGCCAAATCTCAGGCTGCTGGATACCAAATCATTCGCGAGCCTCTCTGGAACAAGGGTAAGTGTTCAACTTCACACCCTCTCATCTGTCCATGGCAAATTTCCATCTCGCCATCGCAGCATCATCCGGTAGAAACTTTGGGATCCTTCTCTTCATGTTCGATATATTCGCAATTGAGATGCTGCTGTTTGCACGCTGAGGTCGCTTTGCCGGCCACAGTACTTTCAGGTCTTGCTTTGTACTAATCAAATTGCACTTGTGTGTTTCCTTCACCTTTGCAGGCCTTTCATTCACTCCTGAAGAGCGTGTTAGCAAGAACCTCACCGGTCTCCTCCCGCACGCGATGGAAAGCCTGCACACTCAATGCGCAAGAGCGATGAAGATGATTCAGTCTCGCCAGACGAGCATCGACAAGTACCTCTACCTTTCCAGCTTGAAGGACCAGAACACCGATCTGTTCTACCGCCTCTTGATGGATAATGTTCGCGATCTCATGCCGTTGGTATACACGCCTACCATCGGTGACGTCTGTCTGCAATACTCCAGCTTGTATACTCGGCCCGAAGCTTTGTACATCTCCATCAAGCAAAGAAAGTCGATTCGTACCATGTTGAGAAATTGGCCGTGCTCAGATCCGGACATCTGCGTTGTCACAGATGGATCTCGTATCCTCGGTCTCGGCGATTTGGGTATCAATGGAGTTGGCATCTCCGTAAGTAAGGAGTGAATCAAAGTTCACGGCGTCACATTGAAACGTGACACAAGTCTTTCAGCGGCGAGATGCTGACAGCACTGGATAGATTGGCAAGCTGGCCTTGTACACGGCTGCCGCAGGCATTCACCCTTCCAAGACTCTCCCCATCGTCTTGGACTGTGGCACCAACAACGAGGCCAACTTGAAGGATCCCTTGTATCTTGGTCTTAGACAGAAGCGTCCTCCCGTAGACGTCCAGCAAGAATTCATGGACGAGTTTATGGATTCCGTAAAGGAGGTGTATCCTAACATGGTTGTCCAATTCGAAGATTTCGAAAGTGAAAAGGCCTTCAAGTATCTCGATCGTTATAGAAATACGCATCGTGCTTTCAACGACGATATCCAGGGTACTGGTGCAGTTATTCTAGGAGGGTCCGTACACTCGAAGAGCCCACGTCCCATCACTTGCAATAATAGGCACGTTACTGACATACCACTAGGTACATCGGCGCCGTAAACTTGTCTGGTGTGCCCATTGAGCAGCAGCGTCTTGTCTTCATGGGCGCTGGTTCTGCCGGCGTTGGCGTCGCCAAGCAACTAGTTGAATACTACACTCGTAGAGGATTTTCCGAAGCCGAAGCCCGCGACAAGTTCTGGTTGGTTGACACCAAAGGTCTCGTTACCAAGGACCGTGGTGACAAGCTCGCCGAGCACAAGAAGTACTTTGCTCGTACTGACAACAATGGTCTTCAACTGCGTACTCTGGAAGAAGTCATTGAGTACGTCAAGCCCAGTGCTCTGATCGGTCTTGCCGCCACGCACGGCATTTTCACAGAGTCCGTGATTCGAGCATTGAAGGCTTCCGTCGACGCTGGCGGTCTCGGTCGGCGACCCATCCTATTTCCCTAAGCAACCCCTTGACCAAGGCCGAGTGCACGTTCGAGCAGGCTGTGCAATGGACCGATGGTTCCGCCATCTTCGCCTCTGGATCTCCTTTCCAGTCCTTCACTGTCAAGGTGGGCGGAGAAGCAGGTGAAGTGACGTATCACCCCAACCAAGGCAACAATGTCTACGTCTTCCCTGGTTTAGGTCTCGGTGCCATTCTCGCCAAGGCTTCCCGTGTCACCGATGACATGGTGTACACTTCTGCCGATGCACTGGCTGGTTCTCTGGACGCTGAGGAGATTCACAAGGGTCTCATCTATCCTCGGATTGAGCGTGTTCGTGACGCCAGCATCAATGTGGCACGCGAGGTGATGAAGGCTGCTCGAAGGGACGGCGTTTCAGAACTCCCTGAACACTACTGGCAAGAGTGGGAAGAATGGGGTGATGTGGCCCTGACAGCTTACATCAAGCGGCACATCTACAGTCCCATGTGCTTCACTGATGCTCGTGGTCGCCTGTAGAGCGACAAGTGTGGTACCTGCGGGACAAAAGAGCGCCATAGGGGACCGTTGACAAGGGCGTTGTCAGCTTTGCGCGTCTTCGATGATGGATTTGTGGACATGAATTGACGAAAAGATGCAACTGGCGTTGAATTGAACAAGTTTCTTCTTTTTGCTCTGTTGGGAACCCCAGTCTAGACGACGACAAGGGTAGCTTGCTGCACAGCGGTATTGATGATGGGCGACGTCTGTTCAGTACGCTCGACTCACTTGTTAGCCGTGGCTTTGGATAGCGTTGTATCCTGGCGGACGACGCAACGGCATAATAGAATGAGTATCAACATGAGCTTCCATGCGCGCTGACACGTAATGTGATGTGAGAGAGATGACCAATATAGTGAGTGAAGGCCATTGCGGAAACTGCCACAGATTGACGTAGTCGGCATCAATATGCAAGATGAGTCTAGTCCGGGGTATGTACATACTACCGGCACAAACGTTGGTAGTTCACTCACCCAACTGGTCGATTTCTCAATGTGATGTCGACATGTCAGCCCAACGGACCATGTTGACATATAGGGTAGGAAGGCAAGGCACCAAGGACTTGCAAGAAGGGCCACTACATCTGGCAGGCAAAGCAAGGATCGTGGAAATGCAGTAAAGCATGTCTCCTGGAAGCTTCCATCGGCCGTGCCGTACATACGTGCCGATAACTCGGTGCGAACAACGGAAGTTGTGCTGGTGTCTTTGAGCAGGGTTATTTCAACAACCTGGTCTGTCTGGTCCTGCGGCGTTGTCGCGAAGGATCCAGTCCTTGTCCTGGGTAGGGGAAGGGGAGTTTGTTCTGAAAGGGAAGAAGTGGTTACGGAGTAGTTTGTTTGATAGAGTTTATCGAGGATGGATTCGAGGCACAAGAGCTCGGCGATACGCTCGGGGCCGCGGCGTCTTCTTCCGAGGGAGGGAGGGGTCGGAAGGCCGAACTTCGTTTGCTCGCTGACTCATGACCGGTGTGTTGGAGTGTTTTTGACTACCCTGTAAGAAGTCAATGCTGGCTGCTGCTAGCATTGGGCCTTGCAGTTCTTGCAGTTGCTTATAAGACCTGTGGCTTCACACACAGCGTCTTATTACATTAGTGTGATGCTAAGTAAGGTAAAAAGTACCTTATATCTATCACGTGTATCTTACTAGGAATATGTAGTAACTCCTACTAGGTAAATACCCTATTTCTTCCCTAGTAGCTTCACTTACTCAAGCTACTAAGAGCTAATAGTAGCCTCCTCGCATTGGGCTTATAGTCGTTGTAAAATCATTCACGGGTTGGCCTTAGACACACCGAAAAAGTAAACCGTAATCCACCTTGACCCTGATTGGCATGTCCCTACAAGCGACCTGCTTGCTCCCTCACCACATCATCCAAAGGAAATGGTGGTTGTTTGTGCGAGGGATGGAGACGGAGTAATAGGAGAATGTGGCTGATCCGATCGACTGACTGACTGACTGACCAGTCGCCTTGGCTCGCTGCTTGGCGCATCGGATCCACTCGCCATGAACGCCGTTGGCTGGACGGGGAGGGGTTTGGGTTGGGGGATGGATCCTCAGGGTTAATGAAGCGATCATTTGCCGGGGGCATCGCATGCCATCTCTTTGGGGACCGTACATGTACTTAAGACTACACTTCCGTACCGACCCACTTTTCTGCGTTGGTTCAATGGAGCGACTTCAAGTGACCTTCCAAAACATTACACGCTAAAACTCCACGTAACGTGTTCCGGGCCTTACTCACGATAATTGAATTCGAACATCGTAATGCATCGCAAGGCACAGAGGCCTCGCAAGAAGTAATTATTAACATCTTTAATAAGGAATTGATCGTTAATAACAGCTATAGCAGCTGTAAGCAGCTAGCTAATAAAGCCTGCTAAGGAATTAAAGGCCTCTTGGTGCCTTTAATCGTAAGAAGCCCCTCTAATAAGGTTATGAGACGTGCGATGTAGCTCTTTGTAACTCAGACGCTTACTGGTATAAGTATCATAGTATGAATTAGTAGGAAGTATCCTGTATTGCGATAAATTTTAATTGGGTGAAATAAGTGGATCGGTACGGAAGTGTAGTCTTACATGTACGGTCCCCAAGGAGATTCATTGACCGAGAGATGGGATTGATTGGAGAATTTAATTCCCGCTGCTGGCCAACATGACAGCAAGTTGGCCGGCGTGAGTGGTCGAGGTGAGGTGAGGTGAGGTGCGGTAACTTTCCGCCACCAAGTAGAAGTATATTTTCACCTTGTCATGGAACTAGACTAGATGCTGTACATGCAGCGTATGCAAACGGGTGCAGAAGTTCATGATTCATCTCTGTCTAACAGTGACCGATGCTCGGATCGGGAGCTGACTTCCACAGCGTACGGCGAATGGATGACTGCCGGCCGTGGTGCTCCAAGGCGAAGGGATGGATGGGTCACGGGTTTCCTTCCGGCCGCTGGTGAAAGTCATTTAGGACGGCTCTTGTACGGATTTGCCATGGCCACCCAGTAATAGGGAGAAGTTTGATGTAGCGCTGGATTCATTCCCAATCTTGCCCGTTTTGAAAATGTGGGGAGGGGGAGGGGGTTGACTGAGGCGCATCGAGATGGGCAGACATTACATACATACATGTATGTACATGACTTGGACGGTTGATCGCTCCACAAGCCAGGCGATTCGATTCCATCATCAACAAGGCAATGCGAGCAGTACGACGGAGAAAGGGCTCGAATCCTGACAAGTCCGTTAGCGACCAAAGTCTACGAAATACTAAAACCAAGAAAACCAAGGGCCGCTGGGCCGGTCGACCATTCAAGCAAGAGTCTAGACGCGCCACCCCACCCCGATACCGGCCCCGTAGTTGAGACGGTGTACCAAGTATGTATATCAACCAGCCCAAAGTATCCTTTGGGTGAAGCATGATGTCAAAGACATGATCCGTCAGGACTCGAACTCTGGTGGGCATCGTTTTCTATTTCGCTCCACATGGCTAGTGGAAGTTTTACACGCACACACCCCCAAAGTATGTATTATCACACCATCCAACATTATGTACTTCCTTCCCGTGACAGTAAATTGCGGTGCGGTGCACATGCATCCACGCATGTGCGTACAAGCAGCAGGACGACAGAGAACCTGGACAACAGACGAACGCAACCATACATGTATATACTAGTAAACCAGTCCTGTAGTAGATTGTACTCACAATGTTGTGAACACGCTGCAGTTCGTCGCATTAGACCTGGGCACGTGTCCAAGATCGAACTCATCATTCATGTCGTCTTGCGTTCCGTCTCACCTGTTGTTCTATATCGAATGGAAGCACGCTCCTGATTTCGGGGTAAGGGTATTTACTGCCCCGAGATCGCGGAGAAGGCCTTGAATATTGAATTGAAACATGGGGTAATCGATCTCTTTGGCAACGGACCGAATCGACGGCAAAGTTGCATCTAGGGACAATCTCTAGCCGGCCACGTTGCCGGTGCCATGAAGCAATAGCGCAACAGCGCAACAGCGCAACAGCGCCTGAAAATCCATGTAATAGTTAGCCGTACGCTCAACAAGAGCTGCTAGTGAAGTGCGGAACTGTTGCGCAGTCAGATGCACCGTAACAGCTCACCTACTCCGTAGATCAGAGCATTTTGCTTGGAGTTGCAGGGAAGCACCAAAGTGGACTAATCAACGACGCTTGGGTTTTTCTTCCACCGGAGATGAACACACCCCCTTCCCACCCTTCCCCTCCCCAAGCGGAAAGACAATGATTAGTTCTTCTCCTCTATTCCTTCGTTGGACTTGGCAAGCTGTCTTGGCAAGCTGTCTTGGGAGGCTGTGAGTAATGGAAGAAGGCACATGAGCCACCTCGAACGGTCCTCGTAAAGTTTTCGGGCCTCTGGTACTGGAACAGGTCCATGGGTCATGCTGGTCGTTGAAATAGACGGAATATAACAGGATTTCACGCCCTGGGACTACGAAGCCCACCCCGGACTCTTCTTCGTTCGTGAACAAGAACAGAACAGTTGTGTCTGGACGGTTTCTCCAATTTCTTCTGACCTTTTGGACCATCTCCCTTGGTTGTTTGGTTGATCGTTTCATTGCTTGCTACTTACTCTACGGAGTGTACCTGAAAGCTATTGAAGCCCTCTCATCATCCCCATCTGCCAGGCGAATTAGCTTATTGCCCACGGTTGGACTCGCAACGCAAACGGTCAAACGGACCACTTACAGAATTGCGTCACCTGAGTGACCTCGAGCCGTCATCGCGATAGAATCGATTTCGTCTACAACGGACCGGACCAGACCTGACCTTGGCGATTTCTTTTCTTTGCTGGAAGGCTCTTCAATGAGAAATCACGACAATAACCCCCTGGAGCGGAATCAGAGACTGGAAGAGAGCTTGTTGCGTCAGACGATAGAAGCAGAAACGCAGTCCTAATAGTGGTTGCGACTCAAGACCGGAAGGAGCTGCCCACGAACCCACGAACCCACGACATTGCCTGATTTTGACAGCTGCGAGCGGCCAGTCCTTTCTCCTCCGATTGAGCCTTGGAAGAAGGACAATCCACAAGCTTTTCTCGCATTCGCATTCGCATTCACATTCACGTTCACATAGCATTCATTTTCATTTGCCAAGGAACTATTACGACACGATGGCGCCAGAACCCTCAAATGACGGCGCTTCGCCCGCCTCGACCCATTCTTCGGATTCTGCAGACAAGAACAACAAAAACGAATGGCACCAGCCGGCGAAGACTCGAGCGTCCCGCAAAAGTAACGAAGCGAAGAGCTGCGCGGGCCTGCGTGTCATGCCGAGCGCGCAAGGTTCGCTGCGATGTGGTCGAGGGCGCGCCATGCGGCAATTGCCGTTGGGATAACGTCGAAGTGAGTTTCCATTTCCCAGTTGTCGTTCCACCAGTCCCATCCGTCCGCCCGCTCGCAACGCAGACGGGCTAACAAACTCTTCCAGTGCATCGTGCAAGAGAGCCGGCGGCGAAAGTACGTCATCAAATGTCCCGCGTCACCGACCCCCAAAGATGCCTCCGGGCTTGTTTTCCCAGCGGACCTGTGCCCTGTACCAGACGCCAACCTGCCTGGATCCGCCCCAAACTGGGGCCTCCGTTGCTGAAGTTGCTGGCTGCCGTGGCCGGGCGAAGGGCGCAGGCCCCAACCGGGCGTGGATGGCGTGGATGGCGTGGAGCGTGCGTGGATGGCTGGGCAAAGACGTGTGCAGCCAAAAAGTGCCACCGCTCTTTACGCTCCCGAAC
Organism: Epichloe gansuensis; assembly: GCA_023658505.1. Lineage (NCBI taxonomy): Eukaryota > Fungi > Ascomycota > Sordariomycetes > Hypocreales > Clavicipitaceae > Epichloe > Epichloe gansuensis. The sequence goes on from CP098283.1 coordinate 1,772,605, forward strand.
TCCATACATGAATTGCCAATTTGCATCCTGAGCCCCGGGCACTGACACGGACTTCTAGAAAGAATCTTGTAACCCCGAGCGCCGTGGGACCTGGTGGTGCATCACCCGAGGCACAACTGCGATGCAAGACCACCACCATTACCACCACCACAGCCCCGTCGACCTCGCCCTCGACCTCGACCTCGACCTCGACCTCGACCTCGACATGTACGGCTTTGGCAACGCCTCCCTTGTCCATCAGCAGTGCAAGCGTCTCTGCCTTATCGACAAACAGTCTCGACGCTGCTGCTCCTCTGCTGCCCAGGAGCAGCGTCGACGGTCATGTACCCCATATGCTTTGTAAGTCTTTGCATTCATTCCTTCACGTCCCCGCGGTGTGCGCCACACACGGTGTGGGCTGACAAGTCGACAACGGACGGATGCGCGGATGGAAAGCTCCTCCGCTGCCGACTTCTCCGCCAATGATGACCCACCCCATTGCATTATGCAATGGCCCTCCTTTTTCCCGGTCTTTCCTGCCCCACATAATCATCGTCAACGGGTCTTATTCCGCCCCGTCTGTCTGCCACGCCGCTGTGCTTTCACATGTACATAAATTGTGAATTCACATATGCAAACAAAACAAAAATTTCCCATGTCTCGCTGCCATGAGCACAAGAGCCAAGGAAATTCGGTGAGCCGCGCTGAATCCACGCACGGTCTTCGTGATGGACATGGAAGGAGGGTGGTCCAATTCGTTCGCACTGGCAACATCATGCTGACCACACACACATGTCACAGATCAACGTTGCGCTGAATACTACGACGACAACGGTCTGCTTAATCAGGTTCGTATTGTCAGTTGACACGCATGATGGGGTCCTACGTTCTGACATCATGCCCACACAGCAAACTGCCTCGCTCGGACATGGCCGCACCGCGCAATTTCTCAACTCGCTCGAGCTTCCTGATGCAGCGTCTCAGCTGCCGGCCTTCGTTAGACCTCTGCCAGCCAAGATCGCGCCGGAAGATGTCCAGTATCTCGCCATCAAGGGCGCCCTGACGCTGCCAAGCATTTCTCTGCAGAAAATCTCCTGCATTGCTACATTGAATACGTTTACCCCTATATGCCATTGATCGACTTGCGCCACTTCTTGAGCATCGTTGATCGACGAGATGGCGTCAATGGACAGACAAGTCTATTATTGTACCAGTCCATCATGTTCTCCGCCACAGCGTTTGTGGACATGAAGTACCTCCGCGAAGCTGGATTCTCAAGTCGCAAGGCCGCCAGGAAAGCATTTTTCCAGAAGACGAGGGTAAGCAAGCTGCCAAATTTTCGATGAACATGCGTCATAGGACGACTCGTGTATTCTAACGCAATACAGCTTCTCTATGATTTTGATTACGAACAAGACAGGCTTGTCCTTGTCCAGGCCCTCTTGCAGATGACGTACTGGTACGAAACTCCTGACGACCAGAAAGATACATGGCACTGGATGGGAGTTGCCATATCGCTGGCCCATACCATTGGATTGCACCGTGACCCGGGCACAACATCCATGTCATTGTCCAAGCAGCGTCTTTGGAAACGTATATGGTGGTCTTGCTTCATGCGTGATCGTCTGATTGCTCTCGGCATGCGACGTCCAACCCGCATCAAGGATGAGGACTTTGATGTCCCCATGCTCATTGAGAGCGATTTCGACATACAACCTTTTCCAGAGGGAATCAGCGTCGTGCCGCACGAGTGCACGTTGATCCGAGACGTCAACATGCAGCGCGAACTTGCCGCCATGTGCATATCGAAAGCCAAATTGTGTCTGTGCATCAGCCATATGCTCAAAACCCAGTACTCAGTCGTCATCCGTGACAAGATGAAGCCCGAGAACACGACCAACAGCACCATGATGCTGTTCCCTAACAAGCAGACGGAAAATGTGGACAATGTAAACTCGGTTGACATTGAGCTCAGCGCATGGGCCGCGTCGCTGCCCGACGTCTGCCGGTACAGACCTCTCAATCCTTTGGATATCAAAGCTGGCCGATCTACCCTGGCTGTTCAGCGAACTATTCTACACATGGTCTACCACACGACGGTATCAGCACTGCACCGGCCGCAATTCCTGCCCTCATCCCCTACGCAGGCCCCTACCGCTTCCCGCCAGGTCCAGGAAATGTCAAGGTTGCGTGTTCGTGATGCTGCTGCGCAAATCACTCGCATGGCTTCAGAGCTGCACCATTTGCGCCTGGAAAGATACCTGCCCACGACAGGAGTTACTGTGATTCTCCCTGCCATGATCATTCACCTGTTGGAAATGAAGAATCCCACACCGCAAGCACGCGAAGGCGCCACCAGAGGCTTCCGCCAATGCATGCGTGTCATGGAGAAGCTTAGGAGATCTACGCCGCGGCCGACTACGCCACTGGATTCCTGGACGCGGCCTTGCGAAAGGCGGCCATTGACATCAATACAAATGTCGGACGACAGACCGCCTCGGCCATGAAGCAAGATCTGCCCGCCGGGTTCGATGCGCAGACGCCACCTCCCGAGAACTTGTCATGTATGACGGCGTCAGAAACGCTCTTAAACCAGAATCCCCAGCCAGCCCCAGTCATCAAAATGCCCATGCTCCCCCAACACGGTCAATGCTGCGGCGCTGGAGCTGTCCAACGATTCTCCTCCACAAACCGACTTTGATCCCGCCGAGCTTACTCCTAGCGCCAGTGGTCAATCCGAAGAACCGCAGCTTGTGGATCTGGACAGTCTAGATCTTGACTTTATGCAAGGCCATGATGAGTTCGACTGGAACGCCGTTGCCGGTACCGAATTCGATGTCGATCAGTGGCTCCAGTTCCCCGGTGATGGCAACAATGCCAAAGGTAACCACAGTACCAAAGCAGGCGACGACCTAACCGCCAAAATCTTTCACAACAACGATACGAGCATCACAAAATTGATGGACGAAACACTCGACCTGGCCAGCCTCGACAATGACGGCGACATCGCCATGGAGAGCGAGGCAGCCGCCCAATTGGAATTATCCGTTTGAATGTTTTGAAACTGCTACATTTTTGTGTATCTGAATTGTCATTTCATTTGCAGGAGGGAATTTGGATCATCTTCCTCAGAAGTTGCCTGCATCTTATTGTACTGGGACAATATTTGGTTGCGAAGATTTTTGCATTTTGGTGTACCGGAAAAGGTGTTTGGGGTTTTGATTCAGGATTGAAATGGACAAGAAAAGGATTCCTGCTGTACAAGCGACTATGACTTATGATGGGGTTGAAATATTGAGTTTGCCGAAGTATCCAGTTCTCCTGACAGAGTCGAAAATATTCAAGTTTATGAAACAAGTCCACTAACCTTGAATCGCCGTCCCAATAATATGCCTATTGATGTGTGTACGGACTGCCATGCGCCATGTTGCATGCACCTACGCCGTGGTTCAAGATGTTGTACATCCCCTCTCCCAGGTCTTTCCTCTCAAAATGACGTCTTCATCTCTAATAAACCATCCCACGTTCCAGACTGCCCAATCTCCAATCAAGCCCCACACTGGAATGCGGGAAAGAAGAAACGTTTTCAGGGTGGCAGCACGCCACAGGAGGGGTCACTGTCTCATCGTGACCCCGCGATAACTTGTCTCGTACTTCGTATTGACGATTGAATGGACACGCGTTCTGGAAATACAATTTCTGGTAGTGTAAGTAGGTATGGTATGGGAGGCTTGAGGTGTGGAGGATAGGATCGCTTCTTGATACCCCTTTGTTGGCTGTTGTTGCATCGAGAGTGTTTGATCAGAAGACGCTTGTTTGAGATGAAATGAAGGGGTTTTGTTGACCAGAGTGATATTTCTGCGGGGGTGTCATGTGGGCGGTGATGGCTTTGGGGATGGATGGACTATCTGGTATGAACGGGTCTTGTATATATTCGACAGGGTTGCGCTGTGAACTGATTGTCTCCTGTCCTGGGCATTGGCATATGGGGACTTGGATGGGAGATTTGATCGCGATGAATTGTGGTTGCGGCTTGGCCGGGTAGTGAGTGGTTGTTGGGGGCGGTGAAGTTGGGGTGGAGGGAAAATCTGCTACGACGTCGAATTCTCTCTACTCGGCGTTTAGTCGAATGTTGAAAAGAGGGAAAAAAATGATGAAGTTTATGTGTCGTGCCGTTGTTTAGTGTTTAGTTTTGTGGTTGGAGCAATTCTCGGCAAGTGACGAGTTTCGAAACCAAGACAGCGAAACGAAACGAAACGAAACGAAACGAAACGAGATTCCGGCACTTTTGGAAGCATGAGGCGTGTGCCCCACGATGCGAAAGCTCAAGACGGAGTAGAATGGCCGAGATGAGCCAGGCAATGGATGATGGAGAAGGTGAGTAACAATGTCTTAGTAATTGACGCAATCAGACGGTTCTCAACGTCTTGGTCCAGGCATTGCCTTTTTCTGTGGAGGTATTCTGGAATTCTGGCCCCTATCTGCCTCCTCCCTAGCTGCATGTGTCATGTGTACTCTACGCTGTACGCTGATATTTCGTGCATGAAGGCTTGCGTGGTTGACAGTTGTCCTGCCGAAAGACGGAAAGTCGGAAAGTCGGATGACCAGCATTGACGAGATTGCAGGGCCGCCTCGGGACTGGTGGACTCTGGTGGACTCTGGCGGACCCCTGAGCCCACGGCAAAATTCGAAACTGCAGATGGAAAGAAAACGAAGGAACAAGCAGGCAGGCGGAGGCGGATCCTGGACGGTTAATACGATTGGACGGGCAGCGGGAGGGTGAGGGTGAGGGTGAGGGTGAGGGTGAGGGTGAGAGTGAGGGTGAGAGTGAGGGTGACTGTTATTGAAATTGGTAAATGACGGAAATATGGAGAGGAGAGGAGGAGACTGACTGGCCGTTGTCTCCCACCGTTTCGTTTGCGTTTAAATTTTCCTCTCCTCCTGTTCCCACTCGTTTTAGTTCTTGGTTGTCAATTGTGCATGTGCAACCAGTCGTTCGTCTGTCCATCTCCCATCTCCCATCTCCCATCTCCATTCGCAACTGCGTTAATCTGCATTGCAGACACTCCTTTGTTCCTCTCCTTATCTATCTGCTTCATCAATTCCGCCGTTCCGCTATTCCGCTGTTCCGCCACTCCTTTTCAGCTGCCCTCCCTCTTCTCTTTCTCTTTCCTTGTCCCGCGATATCTTATTTTCTACGCCCTTTGTCTTCTTTCCGCCGGAGAGAGACCTGGACCTGGACTGTATTACTCGGTAGTACGGTAGCAATTACAATTGACCCGGCCAAAACAGCCCGCCAAGCCGATCACTAGCTACTCAGCCAGCTGCACAAGGACTATAAAGCACCTTGGCCGCAACACGAACCCGGGTCTGCATTGCATACATTCGACCTTTGATCAAATCTTGGGAGCATGACCAGGTGACCGACCATCTGTCACTTGCCGGGGTTCGATGTTGTGGAATTTCATCTCGCTTTTTGGCTTTTGCATTTGCTCGTGTTGGGCATCTAGCATTTTTATTGGAGCGTCATAGCCACCCACCCTCTTTTTCTCCGTGTCTTACCTGGTGCCAGCTGCTCACCAATTTCTCCCACGTCCTGCTTTTTCGTCTTTCAGCAACAACTCAGATCCTACCTACGCGCCACATCTTTGCTCCCACTTCTCCATCAGAATCGACCATGTGCATCACCACTACGAGTCGCGCCATCAACATTGCATCCTCCCCAGGACCATGAGCGGATCATGTCGTCTCTGACACTGATTTGAACCGCAACTCGATCGAATCGCACTCGTTCCGCCCCTGCCAAAGTCGCAGGCCTCGAGCAGACATGATGACCGACCCCCATTTTTGTTGAAGCCCAAAAGGCTTTCTCTGATTGTCCAGCAGCCGACGAGACATCGAGTAGATGACGAAATCTTTGCCCATTTAGGGCCGGCCACGGCCGTCGACGCCCTCAGCGCAAGCAATGGTGCACTACGAAACTACCTGGCAAGCGCATCCGCCGCGGAACGAGATTTTGCTATTCGAACTGCCGTAGCATCCCAGAGAATCTGGGAATGGGTCGACGAGCTGTCTGGCTGGGATTGGCCTGCTATCGAGGGTGGCTCTGCTGGATTCGAGAACCCTAATAACACATCACGTAGATTGTCCTTCCAAATCAACGCACCCAAGACTGGCAGCGTTGAATATATCGGCAGCTTGCCAGCATTGGAAGTTGCTCTGTACGAGAGAAGGATCGAAGAGATTTCGAGAGAATTATCCGACTTGGAGATTGAGGAAATCAAGACCCATGTTCTGGCGAACCACGTCTTGCCCTTGTCGAGACCCAACACCCCGTCTTCCATATCTAGCAGAGAAAAATCTTCTACATCTACATATACCAAGATGGAAGATCTGTCCGTCGTCGTCACGACCATCGTGGTCCAGACGCTACCAAATTTAGCCAAACTCTCACGCTTACTAAGAATATGGAGCATTCGACTTGGGGTTCTGCAGCGCATTCCAGCTCTGCTATACGCCATGGAAGACGCCGAAGTTGGCCTGAAGGCTGGTTGGACCGCCGTCTCGAAGCCGCTTAGAAGATCAATCCAAGTGGACGGCAAAGGCACAGTGGTGCAAAAGCCGACGTTGAAGAGAAGCGACTTTGAAGTCATGAAGAGGGTTCTAGTAAAAAAGTCTCTACGCCTGGCCGCATGCTGGATGCTATGCTTGATAGCCTGGAGGGCATGGAAGAGACACTTCCTCACGGCTGGCTGGACCGCATGGAGGCCGTCGAGCACAACTATAGCGACTGGGTTGCCACTTGCGAGAGGAAAATTCGGGAGACTGAGTGGTCCCGATCAGCCAGGAGTCGCAAACCGGTCGAGTCACCATCACCTCGGAATTTGAGTGATGTCGAGGAGAGCGTGGCCTCCTCGGCATCAAATGAGTTTCCATCCGGCGACTCCGGTATTGCTATTACTCTACCGGATCCGTTGAAGCCCAGTGCTGGACAGGCCACTCCTGTTGACGCACAAACGGCCGCCTGCGAAAGCAATAGCGAAATGGATGATTCACAATTGCCCAACGGCGACGACTTTTCAGCCCAAAATATAGAGGCCTCGAACTTGGACGGCATGGACGAGGATCGCGGCCCCAAGTCTCCATCTGACCAAGGATCATTTGATTCGAACCTCGCTGCAGATTCGTCCACAGTCGCAGACGATCTGATGCTTTTCCGGGCCAAAAGCATCACATCGGAGCACGACACGTCGGACCTCAACCGAACCATGTCTCCGGTCGGCGAGGAAGATGAAGATGATGAAGATGAAGAAGAAGAAGAAGAAGAAGAAGAAGAAGAAGGATATGAGACAGACTTGCCTAAACTCCGCAGCAGTATTCGGCGAAACAGTGGTGTTTCTGAAGGGTTCTCAATACTGCCTGAAGACACAAGTCGCTTCGATATTTCATTCAGCGATGCTCCCGAAGTATCTGCGTCGCCAGCAGTACCCCGAGATCGCGTCCGTGAGCCCAACTTTGTCGACGACGACAGCCCTCCAAGCTCGCCGCCTCTGCCACTGGATCGTGAGACAACACCCAGCGAACTCCTCGACAACCTCGACATCACCTCTATTCCGGAAGACGATGGATCCATGTTTGACAAGACGCTAGTGGAAGGATCGTTCGTAGAAGACTTCGACGATTCCACGTCTGTGTCTGAAGTGGCAGGACCGATGTTTCGAAGAGATAGTACTACCAGCGACAAGCATCTGCGCCAGCAGATCAGCGACATTATCGAATCAATCCCCGCCAAGATCAAGCTGTCAACAGAACCACCCGCTGTCAACCTGAACCCCTGATCTGCAGCTGCCACGGCTGAAGAAGAAGGCTTCCAAAGAGCCATTCAAGCGAAGCACTTCAAACTTGTCGTCTCGCGCTGCCACACCGTCCTTCACTTTATCACCAGCGAGAACGCGACCCCGATACACCAGAGGCCAGCCAGAAGTAAGAATCTATCATTTGTCCCGGAGCACTGGTGAACCGCCAATCAAGCTCTTCATCCGCTGTGTGGGTGAGCGTGGCGAACGTGTCATGGTCCGAGTCGGTGGCGGCTGGGCTGACTTGAGTGAATACTTGAAAGAATATGCCAGCCACCATGGACGTCGGTCAGCCGGCACAGAAAAGGCAGCCAGGGTCGAAGTTCAAGATGTGCCTCGCAGCGGCAGTAACGCGTCGGGTATGGCGTCCGGCTCTAGTCCGCTAATTCGCCCGGCTTCCGCTGCCGCCACCGCCATGGAGAAATCCCCATGACACCACTCAACATCCGGAAGGCCAGAAGAAGTGTCGGTGCATTCAGCCACGACATACCAAGACTTCGCCCCAAAACACCAGCCACCACCAGTCACCCTGCTGATGCGCCCTCGTCGGAAGACTCGCAGCACTCGAGGCCCAATTCCCGCCTAAGCTGGGTGGAGGATGGCAGTTCCTTCTTAGGTCTTGCCGGGCCAACGGGCAAGAAGGTGGAGATGAGCGAGGAGAATAAGGCCTGGGTGGAAAGCGTCAAGGAAAGAGTTCGCCAGGTCAGTGGCGAGCGCAAGGTGTCACAACCCGAAGAAAGAAAACGGTTCGGCGAGCTCGGCAAGGTCGGTGGCACCAAAAGATTGTTTCGAAAGGGTGCAGAAAACGGCCCCCAAATCAATAAGTGATGCACGGAACGATGTCGCTTGTATATACCCCACCCCTTCCCCAAATCCTCCCCTCGACCGAATAGAGTCCGTCATACACTCAAACACAAACTTGCATGATACCACGCATAACTCGCACCACGACCCGATGGTGCGAACGGGCCCTGAGGATTCACCGAAATAGGAAGAATGGAGTCTCGCGGCTTCTGTGTATTTTTCAAATTGCTGGGTTCCTGTTCTTGATTATAGTGTTTTGATCTTCGGCCTACTACTGTACTATTTGAACATGAAATATGCAGCATCATTACCGCATAGCTACTTGTTGTTCCTGTAGTGAGTAGACTCGAGCCTGTCTCGCTTGGCAAGTCTAATGAACACGCAAAGTACCGAACACTGCGTTGGACCACAAAAAGACACTGGTCAGTCAAATCTACTTGGAAGATGTCCCGCATGAACAAGGAAACGATGATGGCAGATTGAAAGCTTCTCCCACATGATGATGCGTGCGTAGTATAATGCTCCGGCAAACTTGATCTATACCTATCTATTACCCGTTTGTTGCTTGATTCGATTCACCCCATCTGAACGCCATGATGATTATCATTACTGTATACCAAGCAGACGTGGCTCATAATTCGCTGCTCCGACCACACTGTCCAGCCTGCCACATCTTGACAGACCTGACAGTCATGCCGCGCTCATCGCCTTGACCCCAGGTTGGCAACCACTTGCTGGCCGCGTCCCAGAAGGTCCACTGGGCGTTTTGGCACCGTCGATCCAAGGCTTACCACCAATGTGATCCCTGGAATGAGAGAGAGTATTATTAGCTTACGAGTACTAGTGAAGAAGAAAATGCAACAAAGGCAACAAAGGCAACGACGACGAGTTGGCATACAAGAACCAGCCGTTTTTGGCTCCGACGGCGACATTGAGAATCAGGTAGAACTTCTGATCAAACGGTGCATTGCCATTGGTGGCGTTGGACTGGGCCCACGGATTGGCCAGCAAGGTCGAGTTTTCAGCCATGCGGGAAAAGCCGCCAAGGTCGTAGAGTGGCTGGTCGGGCTTGAAACCGACGAAGAGGATCTGATGAATGCGGCTGTCGATGTAGAAGTAGATGTAATTGGGCGTCCACTGTATGCCGTACGTGTGAAAACCGTTTGAGTAATCGCCGCGGCGCAGTTTCTTGGCCTGGGTTGTTCTCCAGTAGCTGTCCTTGTCGGCGGTAGGACCTGTGTTGCGAGGCGGAATGTTAGTTTCGTGTTTGAAAAGGGTCACAGTTCGGTCGAGAGAGTCCTTTCTTACCCCAGTGTAGAGAGCCGTAATAGTAGTTGCGGCCGCCTTCGGGATAGTCGCGGGAATTGCCCCGCGACTCCATGATGTCGATCTCGCCGCTTCGAGGCCACGTGCCGTAGACGGAGTCCTCGGGCATCATCCCTGCGGGGGAAAAGAAAAAAAAAAAAAAAAAAAAAAGGTTAGAACTTTTTATTTTACTTTAATTTTTATTTTTGGAATTTGAATCGAGACGGGAGCCAATATTGCTCAAATAACTTACAGATGGCCGGCCAGATCCAGTCCCCTTGGGCAGTTTGGCGACGACCTCGACCTTGCCGTACCGAATGCTCTTGTTGCCCTTTGTGGACAGGCGCGCGGACCGGACGGGGGAATCATGGAGCCCTTTGTGGGATCCGAGCTCATTATGCACGACGAGTTGGTCCTGCTCGTGCAGCTGCCGTCCTTGGTGAGGTCGAGGGTGTAGTTGGCGTACAGGTCATCGTTTGTGATGGGCGTGGTCTCGTTGGTGAGGGTCGGCACAATGTGCAGCCCGTTGGAGTCGACGTACGAGTTCTTGTCGTCGGTGGTGGTCCAGTCGAAACTGCCGGAGCCGAAGCCGTCGAGCTGCACTTCGTGGGACCAGACGGTTGTGTCTAGTGTGGCAAAGTGGTCTTCGTAGATGAGGCAGTACTGGCGCGTTTTTGTGTCGAGGAGGTCAGTCGGGAAGTCGGGAAGTGAGTTGTTATACCAAAAAAAAAAAAAAAAAAAAAAAAAAAAGGAGAAGAGGTACAGGACAGGACAGGACAGGGAAGGAAGGAGGGCAAGGGGCCAAGAAGAGCATCAAAGCCAAAGGCTAATATGGTTTGGTTGGTGGTGGTGGTGGTGGTGATGATGATGATGATGATGATGATGATGTGTGACTTACGGAACCCTCCTTGTAGGGCCAGACCATGAAGAAGCCGGCCACACCCGCGAGAATGAAGCCGAGCACTATGAAGCCGCGAACGATCCAGTCGTTCCATTTCGTCTTGCCCATGGCCGGGTCCGAGAGCCATGGCTTTTCGTATCCCCGCGCAAGCGGTAGCTCTTGAATCTTCGTCTGGACGCAACGTCCGACGACGACGACGACGAGTCGCGACTTGCGACGGACGGGACGGCTGCCGAGTCCAGAGCCGAGGAGCTGGCGTCGGAGTCGTTGTTGCTTATTACGAGCTGGGCGGCTTTGCGCGTGGCAGCAGGTGAGCTGCTACCTGATTGTTGGAGCATTTCGAAAAAAAAAAAAAAAAAAAAAAGGGTTTTCCTGGTTATCCCAACTTCTGACACGCTGTGGTGGATGGATGAACGGGACGACGGGATGATGGGATGGGATGGGAATGGAGAGCGAAAGCTGAGCATCACACAATGCACGATACACCATTCATAACGAGAACCCTTCCCCCTCAGATTCCCAACTCGCCGGAGCAATTGCTAGCTGAAAAAAAAAAATTTAAAAAAATTAGCTGCCTTTATTGGGTTACACACAACTGACCGACTTCCCGGGAACCAATAGGCCAACCGAGGAAGGATAAGAAAGTGACCCTCGATTATTGTCCAGGTGCCGGAATCTTGATCACATCAATTCTATCATTTTATTACCGCGCTTTCAGTATGCCGGACCCACAATGCTCCGGCCAGCCGGCCACGATAGACCACGACCCGAAGCATCGAGGGTTCCTGTTATCTGTCATGTATCACCAGTGGCAACCACGGAAGTGAGTATGTACAGAGTGAGTGAGTACGTGGTGCATGACATGTCGCTTCAATCTTTTGAAAAGAAAATGAAAATGCCCCTCCCCTCTGGCCCCTGTCCTAGATCGCGGCAGATGCCATGCCACATGCTGGGCTAGAGGCTAGGCTAGATCTTTGCTAGATGGACAAGTAAAGTTGCTGCCGCGCTGCTCACATATGCAGGCCCGTGACGAAAACTCGGTATTTTGGTTGCAACATGTAATTACGCTCGATATGAACGGAGTACATATGTACAAGGGTAATCCGTTGGGAATGTGGGGAATCGCAGGCTGCCTGCCTTAGGCATGAAGTATGTACGGAGCAGAATTTGCTTCGTTGGCGGCGACCCGTCATCTCTGTGCAGCACCACACCCCAACGGAGCAGCCGGTCAAAACACCATGAATCGCACAGCCCGCAAAGACCAATGCGACCAATGCTACCCTGATCCCTGGTCAAAGGTCCTGAAAGTGAACAAAGTGAAAGGTAACCAGGGGCGCAAGGGGCCAGCCAGACCAGACACGGGTCGGTCATCTGTCATTCCATGCCCCTAGAAGTTGATAGTCCGCTGCACCTTGTGTCGTATTATTGACAGGCAGTGTGCCTGCAAACATTTCCCAAAGGACCGATCGATCACCTTGCATTGCATCATATCTCACTCACTCGTCCATCACCGAGGTAGATGCACATGCATACATACATGTAGATTGGAGGGCCGCCGGACGGGTGCGAGCTGGCTGACGCCCCCAAACAGATGGACATTCGTTGACTTTGTATTCGAGAATCGAGAGTTGAGAATCGAGAATCGAGAATCAGAATCAGAATCGAGACAAGTAGACAGACGTCTCCACGCGGTAAGCGGCGCTGCCAGTTCTACGATGCCCCGAAACAAATCAAAACACGGGTGTTCAAGAAATCCTCTACAAGGTCGACGCCACGCCCGGTCCGCCACGTGAAATAACACCAGCCCCGTTATCAAATCGACGTTTCTGCAACAAGCTGATGAGCGAGCAAGGATCAACAAGATAGCAACTCGGATTCACGGCCAATGCAGCAGGTGCAGGAGGTTGCGCGGTGCAGAACCAGACCGGTGCCGATCTGTTATTTCGCGGACAACAAATCTCGTCATCCGAATAAGATTACCCATCCTCCAACCAGATCGCGATCGGTGAAGTTATCGCGCCAGCCAGCGTTGTTGTTGACGAACTTGACGTTTTTTTTTCCCATCCGCATACATGTAATCTCAAAATAGGTTGCTTTTGAGCTGCAACAGAGGACGACTTGATTGGAACCTTTCAATTGATTTGACTGACTATTATCTGTCCTAATAATAATATAGAAAAAGGAAAAAAAGCTATAGTGCCCTAGCAAAAATTTCAATATAGGTGTAGGGCGGAGAGTTCCTTCCCTATTTTATCTACCACTACGGGTGGTTGCCCTAACCACTACACATAAGGCTATTCCTATTATCTAATACCTAGAGTTTAATTATTAAGCCACTTAAAGGCTTAAACTCTCCTATAAGCATAATATTATCCCCTTTTCCTTTTATTTCCTTACCCTTAGCTAATATATATAGATCTCTATAAAGTACTAGTACCTCTAGGGATATATAGTTTAAATAGATTAATAATTCTAAGGCTATAAGCCTATCCCTTACTTCCTATAGTATAATCCTTTTCCTAAGACCCTTAATAGGCTTAATCCCCTAGAAATTTTAAATAATACTTTTGCTATTACTATAGTAAAAGTTAAATCTAAAGGATAACTTATTAGGGTCTTTACCTAGCTAGCTAGACTATTCTTATTCTTCCTTTTTAATCCTATACTTATTAGCCCTAATAAGTCTATTAATATAAGGGTGCTAGCCTCTCCTTTAAGGTAATCTATTAATATCTTCCTAATTAATCTATATTATACCTAATTAACTTAGATAGAATCCTTATAGTTACTAGAGTTAAGGCTATTATTATAAATATTAATTAGATTATAGATTTTTTTAGGGCTAGGTAAAATGGTTAATATACCTTAGAGATTATTATTATTATATTAGTAATTATTACTTCTTCTTACTCTTACCTCTCTAGATTACCTTTAAACTAATACCTTATATCCTTTATTCTAATAGGCTAGAGGGTTAGATCTATTAAATCCTAATCTAGAAATAGTATCCTTAAGACTTAGTTAAGCTATTCTTTAGTTACTCTAGCCTTAGGTAAAGTAAGGGAGGAAAGGTAAGATAGGGTAAGCTCTCTTAGGTTTACTAAGGTATTAGTAACTATTTTCTTATAGTCCTTATTTAATATTACTTATAGGTCTAATAAAGTGATTATTCCCCTTAGCCTAAGGTTACTATTCTTATTAAAGTAAAAATTATTTAGGTTAACTAGGTAAGTATAGTTAGTTATTATCTTTATTAAGTCCTATAAATCTTAAATAATTAGATATTAAGTAGCTAGACCTAGCACTTTAGTAGTATAGGTTAGAGTTAAATCTACCTTCCCTAATAAAGTAAATACTATATAATATTATAATAAGGCTAGAGAGCTTAGTTAGACTATATCTATATCTAGTATATAAATAACTTTATAGATAAATAGATCCTAGATATAGCTTTAACTACTAGAAGACTCCTTTATATAAGTATATATAGATTAGTTAGTAATAACTATAGTTCCCTATAGAGGCATGCTTAACTAGTTAATTAAATTAATTAGTAAATCTAATAATACTAATAACTATAGTTACTTTAGTAACTTTTAAATTATATCTAACTTCTATAATTTACTTATTATTAGGATTAAGGCCACTAAAGTATTAGTCTCTCTCTTACTAATTGCTTCTCTAAGGTTACTAAATAATATATTAAATTTAGAGTTACTTATTATTAATATTTGTTGTTTTTCCTTAGTAAGGAACTACTTCCCTTATTACCTATATTCTTAGTGTCTTTTTATCCTTATTATAACTTTTAATACCTTTCTCTTTATTTTTATTATAAGGGTCTTTGCTACTAAACCCTCTATTACCTATTAAAAGGGAGTTAGATAATTCCTTATTACCTATAAGCAAAGGGCTAGAGAATCCTATATTTACTATATAGTTAAAATAACTATTATTTACTTCCTTATTACCTTTTAACTAGACTACTATCTCTATAGCCTTACCTATATTAGTAAGCACTTTTATAGAAATTAGCTATCTTACTTTCTATAGCTAGTAGGGCTTATTACTAACCCTTAACCCTAAATAGGTTAAATTACTAGCTTTACTATACCTAGTAAAAGGGTTTAAAGGGAGTAGTAGTAAAGTAGTTAAGTAGTAATATTAGACTAAATCCCTTAGTATTTAGACTCTTTTCTTAGACACTAGTTCTTTCTCTAAAGGTATTCTAATTATATAAAAGGATTCTAGTGCTAGGAGGCCTTAAGTTATAAGGGGTAGTTTATTTCTAAATATCTAATTAGCTGTTATTATTTTTATAAGGATATTATAAAAGCCACTCTATAGAAAAATAGGCATAATAGGTAGTTAAAATATAGGAGGTAATTCCTTAACCTTTAAGACTACTAGTTTTATTACCTTCTAAATAAGGTTATTACTTAGGCTATATTATAGTAGTCTTATTATTATCTTTTCTTTTACTAGTTTAAAGACTCTCTTTAATATTAGTAGTATAGTTTAGAATAGATAAGGAAACTTTAATAGTTATAATTTATAGCTTATTTATAACTAGTGTTAGAAGTATAAGTAAAACTCCTTAGCACTAATAGGTTTTACTAAGGAATAACCCTCTTATCTTTCTTACTATAAATATAGATAAAATCTTTAGTTAAGTAGTCTAGTATAGTAATTAAATTATTTTATATAACTAATACTATAAATAATCTAGTAGTATAGAAGATATTATATAGGTATACTTCTATAAAGCTTTATACTATTTCTATAATTAAGTTAGGGAACTCTAATATAGCTATTAAGGGAATATACTTAGATAGATTCTAGGTTTAGTAATATTATAAGGGGTAGGCTATAGTATCCTAAGATAACTATTAGTATAGGTTAATTCCTTTAGGGCTATACCCTTTTATTTAGTTATTAAGTTCCTAGTAGTATATAAGGGAGTAACTAGGATTCCCTCCTTTAGTTACTATTATATTAATTTATACTAGTATAATAAGTACTCTAATATTAAGGGTCTATGCTTATTAGGGGACTTCTATCTAAACTTTAATTTCTTTAACTCCCTATTAGTATTAGTCTTTAGGAGGGCTTCTAATAACTATAGGAGTAATCCTTTTATTACTCTTAGGTTTCCTAGAACTAATATATCTTAGTATAAGATAACTATACTAGGGGAGATATAGTGTCTACTATTTATTAAGTTATAGTAGCTCCTTACTAAATAGTTATTATCTCTATTAAACTAGGTACTTTAATTTTTATTAGGAATTTACATAGTAACTAGATATAATATTTCGGAATTATATCTAATAAAGATATAAGTTAGACCCTGTTATGGACTAGCCCTAAGGCAAAGCTATAGGCTATCGTGATGATATTGAGAAACTTAAAGGAAGGAAGGAAAAGGAGAATATTGCGGATCCCATGCGAGAGCCCCTTATATCCCCTAGTTAGCTTATATTAGCTCCTTCCCCACTCCTTACTTATATATTAACACTAAGGCTTAGGCAAAGCCTAAGCCCTTACATATACCCTTACTCGCCCCTTCCTTACCTATTCGTGTTAACATTATTATAAATTACCCCTTACTAGGTAATTGTCTGTGCCTGCCCGTTTACGCGTTATGTTTAATATAGCGCTATACCCCTCCCTTATTATCCTAGCAGCCTTTATATCTCCCCTTACTCTTACCCTAGCATTTACTATAAATAACTATTTTAATAATCCCTTATTAACATAGCGTGTTTAAGTTATGTGTAGGTAGGGCAATAGTATAACCCCTCCTTATGGTTAGTTTACACGCGTCTGTCTTAAGTATTATGCCTTACTATAACTTATACCCCTCTATTATTATTATTATTATTATCCCCTTACCCTACCTATTTATATCCTACCCTGCCCTATAGTTATATATATAAATATCCTACTAAGAATCCTATCTAATCTAAACCTTCCCTTAATAATAACTATTCCCTTCCTATTATAAACCTATCTTGCTATTTATTCTTTCTCCTGCCTTAATCTATTATTACCTTACTCTTAAGCTACCCTTATCTATAATATACCTAATAGTATTATGCCTTATCCCTATTAACCCGCTCTTCCCTAACTAGCAATAGTCTAGTTCCCCTAAGACCCCCTTTACCCTATGTCTAGCTTAGGCCCTTAGGGAATTTCTCCTAGAGGGAGACTCTAATAATAATTAGTATACTACCCCTAAAGCGGTTTTTATCCTTATAGGCTATATATTAAACAAGCCCTTACTATAGGCATACTAGAATATTACCCCCTTAAGTCTAGTAAGTCTTGTCCCTCTTACTAGGAAATTATATTACCTATATTTAGTTAACTAGGTTCCTATCCGCTAATCCCTACCTCTAATGCGTATTAAAAGATCTTAAAAAGAGATTACCTTAGGAACATATATTATCTGCCCTAGGGTCCCTTAGACCCTAACTTAAAAGCGAAAATGCTAGTTCTCTCCTAGCGCTATTATGCTCTTATTGCCTATTAGACTACTCTTCTATAAGAAGCCTAATTTAACCTAGCCCTTATCTAGTCCTCTCTTAGACCCCCTCTAGTATTATCCTCCTTTGCCTTAAACGTAACTAGGAATAAAGTAATTCTATATAACCATAGCAGTCCCTTAACTAGCTATAGTATAGGAAATTAAATGCAATAAGTTACAGGCGTTTTGTTCTAATAGAACCGCTAGATTATAAGCGGCCTAGCCACTATCTATTAAGAACTTTATAGTAATAATACTCTAGTAAGGCCTCCTAGGGCCTATCTAGCATATCCTATGTTATTAAAGCTAGTAATATTTCTCCTTCTCGCTAGCAGCGTAAGCGCTATGCCTAGAATATAGGCAGCGGTTATAATAAATCCTATTATATTTACTATACGCCCTATAACCCTTAAGACTCCCCTCCTATTAAATAAGTTAAGCCTATAAGTTAACCCTCTAGAACCCCTATTAGACCTTAACTAGGTCTTACTAGCCCTAAAACTTATATAGTAACCCTCCTAGAAGTAAGGTAAAAGACCTTACTATAGACGCTAATAGTAGGGAGGAGGGTAAGGATAAGTATAAGTATTCTAATATATAAGTAGGAATAGAAAGCTAAAAGGGTATAACCTAGGTCTTATATATAATCTCCTTTTAAGGATAAGTTTTGTTAAATTAAACTAGTCTATTATTATATTATATATCCCCTATTCCTTTTAAACTTATCTAGTGCTTATATATCTTTTATGTTTTCTACTAGTTCCTATGTTAGTTACGTATATCCTACTTACTTTATAAGAGCATTCTAGTTCCCTCCCTTACCTAGTGCGTTTTAAGCTACTAAAATCCTTTCTATATAGTATTCCTCTACAAGTTTAGGGTTATTCTCTATTAGAACCTATTCTAGGTCTAGCTAGGAGTCCTATAACTATTAGCTTAGGAGAGGGTCCATTACCGCTTATTTAATAAGATCCACGTAGAAAACTAGGTATATGCCCTTTAGGATATTAAGTTAAATAGTAAGCAGTGTTAGGACCTTAACTATAGTATACTTAGCTACTACCTAGTTAAGTTTACATAAGAGCTAATTAGTTTTAATATTCCTAAGTAATAACTACACTTTATCCCTTACATAGAATTATTCCGCTAGATATTATAAGGCTACAGAGGTATTCTACTGTTATTACTGCGTATATGTAATAGTAGCCTAGGTAAGAGATATACTCTTTTAGAGGTGTTTTAGGAAACAAATAGCTCTCCCTTTTAATATAGTTACTAATAGGACTATATCTAACTATGTTTAAATAGGTTATAAGTTATAACTATATAGGAGTTTATTTAGGCTTACCCTATAACTAAAGAGTTCCTATTATTAATCGCTAGCTAGTAAGCTATAAGGTATTTAGGCTAGTTATACTATAAAAGGAAACGTATACCTATAGTATTACCTATACCTCTTAGTTTATTCTCTCTATGCCACTATTAGTCTATGAGTAGTAAGAGGTAAAAAGGAGCTAGTCTATACTAACACTTAAATATAATATTATCTAAAAGTTCCTAGCTAATTAGAACCCCTATCTATAATAATTAATTAGGAAATCCCTAGAACTACTACTAAACCATTTTAAAATGTTTTACGCATACCTTAGCTATAATAGAAGTTATTGCCTCTAGCTATATAAACTTAGATAGCCTATCTATAATAACTATAAGGAACTGTAGTCTCTCTAGGGAAGATATTAGTAAGTTTGTTATGAAATTAATAGAGATTTAAGACTAGTATCTATTAGGTATTAGTAGTGGCTTTAGCAAGCCCTAGTGGTATTGCTAACTCTTATAGCTACCCTAGCAGAAATAATTACAGATAAACCTACCTATGTCCTAAGCTATCCTATCCTAGTAAAATTACTATTGTAAAATCTAGAATATAGTATTACGCCCTAGGTACCCTGCTACTAGTGAGTTATAGGATTACTAGATAAGGGTTATTATTAATAGCTCCTAGGCTAGGACCTAGGTTTAACCCTAAACTAGAGCGCCCTATGTGCGCTAATTATGTAATCCGCTACCTATTCTCTTATTATTACCTCTAGGGAAACTTCTATACCCCTTCCTATATAGCCTGTAAATAGATAAGGTAGGTTAGGTCTAATAAAACTGCCTAGTCCTAAAGAGTCTAAAGATATTTTATTATAAAGAGGCATTCCCTAGCAGTAATAGAGCTACCTAGGGTAGGGATAGACCTAAACTAGAGTTAGTTTAGGTCCTAACGTATGATTATAAGAGTGCTATAATAGTAATAGGTTATAGGATATATCCTATTCTTAAAGGCTTACCTACCCTATTCTACTTCCTTTAAGAAAGGGCGTCTAGTTATTATGCTTAAGCACTAGGTCTATAATATAAATAGAAGTTAAATAGGGAGAGGATATTTACTTACTATGCTTAATATTCTATTATAAGGCAAGGAGTAGTAAAGTACTCTAGGTTCTTGTAATCCATATATATTATAAATAGGCGCGAGACGCCCTATAACTCTGCTAACCATGCCTTAAGGCAAGATATAATAGCTAGTAGTTCCTTGTTATAAATAGTATAGTTCCTTTAGGGGCCATTAAGCTTATAGAGTAATAAGCAACTAGATATAGTATACTATTAGGGCCTTCCTATAATAGATAACCCCTAAAGCTATGCTAGAGTAATTAGCTTTTACCACTATATCCTAGTTAGGGTCCTATTATGCAAGGACTAGGTGTTTAATAAATAATTCCTTTAATTATTTAAAAGCATTGTTTTCCTCTAGGCCCTATTAAAAGGAAATGTCCTTCCTAGTAAGCTAGATTAAGGGGGCTGCTATTTTAGAGAAGTCCCTAATAAAGTTATAATAGAAGTTTATAAATCTAAGGAAGCTATAGACCCCTATAACTTTATAAGGGCTAACCATTCCCTAATTACTGCTACCTTTGTGGGGTTAGGGCAAATTAAGCGTCTTACTATAATAATATAGCTAAGGTATTAAACCTCCTTTATAGCAAATATAGATTTATCTAGATCTAGATATAGGCCTACTACCCTTAATCTGCCTAGTATTAGCTATACCTTAGCTATATAATCCTTCTTTAACCCCCTAAATAGATAAGAATATTATCTAAATAGGCTATAATAAAGTCCCTTAACGCATCCCCTAAGGATTTGTTTACGTAATATTAGAATATTACTAGTGCACCTGCTAGGCTAAATAGGTAAACTAGCTATTTAAATAGTCTAAATCTAGTGTAAAACGCTATAAGATACTCCTATCCTTTTACTATACGTAGCTTATAAAACACTAAGCATATATTTACTTTTATAAACTAATGCGCTTAGGATAAGGAATAGAGTGTTTCCTTAATTAATAGGAGGATAGCGGTCTTATACTATTATCTTATTAAGTGTATAGTAGTTAACATAAAACCTCTAACCACTGTTTGCCTTTTTAACTAATAGAATAGGTACCACTGCTAAAGAGAAGCTAGCATAGATCTATCCCTTATCTATAAGGTTAGTAACTTAATGCCTAATCTCTAATAGCTAGTCCTAGGGTATGTTATATAGAGGTCCCTATAGGAGTGCTAGTTATAATCTATCTGCGTTCTTTTAAAGGTAGATATAGTGGTCTAAGGAGCCCCTATATAGGGGTAGGCTATTTGCTTTTAACTTATTAAATAGGTCTATAAAGTCTACAAGCTCCTAGGTAGTGCTAAGGTATTAAGCTATTCTAGTTTTAGTCTTAGAGCAGAAAGTTATAATACTATTATAATTTCTTTTAAGCTTATAGCAATAAACCTTATAGTAATATCCTTCTATTATTATATATAGCATGCCTCTATAGTAAACAAGGAATTAATTATCCCTTATATTAGTGTCTTTATAGTACGCTCTAAGGATTCTAAAATACATAGGCCCTTAGCTATCCTAATAACTAGCTATCTCTTTACCATGTGAATTACTATATTATAGTGTTCTAACTATAGCATCCTAAAGATCACATTATAGGTTAAACCTAGAATAATATAGAGGTATACTAAAGATTCCTAGCTATCTATGTTAATCTAGGTATGTATTATGTAAGTAATAGATAAGGTTTCCTCCCTTACCTACTTTCCTTTTCTTTCTATTTCTACTATAGTTTAAACTTATCTTTATTTTAGTAATTAAATAAGCTCTAGGTTTAGCCGCTACGCTACTAATTCGCTAATAGCGCTATAATAATCACAACCATAATCAATTTAAACATAGAGATACTTATATATATTAAAGAGTATAGGGACTAAGAATAGTAGTTAATCTATATACCGTTTAACTCCCTCTTCTAACACTATGCACTAATTATAGTTAAGATTATCTAGCTAGGCTAGCTAGCCTTTACGCCCCTGTGCAAGCCTTTGCTTAGGGGCTACTTATTTTCTAATAAGTAAGTCTTAACCCCTTTATCCTTGCTATTTATCTCTGCCCTATAGGTATTAATACGTACTCTTAGTTAGTAAGGTAGGAGTAGAGGGCACTCCTATATCTAGTAATCCTTTAAGCTATAGCATAAATAACACTTATCCTTATAATGCCTAGTTATTTCCTCTGCTATAACCCACTTAGCACGTTATAGTTTAGTTATTTTCCTTAGTCTACCCTTTTTCCCCTCTAGCTTCTTACGTTTACCTGCCTAAGTTCCTGCTATATAAATACCTATTATTAGTGTGTTACTATTATAATTAACTTAGGGAGCTAGTGTTTTAACTAGGATAGGTATATAGCAGGAATAAAACTTTTCCTCTAAGGCATTAGCCTTAATATTAACTATAATACTATAGAATTAGCTAATTACTAAAGAGTAGTCCTTATAGTCTACTCCTTTACTAATAATACACTCCCTTATATGCTTATTAAGTATATATTAAAGTTTTACTAGTTTTACCTTACCTACTTATAAGCTATCTCTTACTAGAGAAAGCTTTTATTTAAAGCAAATAAAGAATAAGGTAAATACCTCCCTAGCCCCTATTTAATATAATTAAGTTTAGTAAGGGCTATTTCTTATTAGTAGAGGTTAGCAAATATAGATTCTAAGTAATTTAGAAAGGAGGTAGGTTTATAATTATATTTATAGCCTACTTTAAAGAATGCTATAATATAGGGTTAGACCTTAGGCCCTAAGTTCTAGTATATAAACATCCACTAGTCCTTATTAGTACTAATAAAATCCTTATCTATCACTAGTTTATGCTCTATAAGAATTTTCTAGGAAGTGAACGTGGCCTTATTGCTATTATAAGGGTTGCCTATTAGGATTAGTTTCTATCTAATCTAGGGTATAACTAGCGGCGTAATAGGTAAGACTAGGAAGGGAATCTATTTAGGTTAAGCCCCTAGGGACTGCTTTGTTTTAACCTGTTTATATAGTGTTACGATTTCCCTTTATTATTATTTAATTACAAGTTAAAGTGATTTAAGTTAGGCTAAGAGGGCCTCTATAGGCAGAGTAGTGTCTATTAGTAGTGTTATGCTTCCCTAAGAGTGTTAGTCTCTAGGGCGTAGCGAATCTGTTATGTCTGTTATGTCTATTGCGTCTATGATGTTTAATGCACTTATTGCGTTTTTAGTAGCCTTCTTTAAGGCTAAAGGAAGTTTCTTAAATGTTATAGACTAGCCCTAAGGCAAAGCTATAGGCTATTATAATAATATTAAGAAACTTAAAGGAAGGAAGGAAAAGGAGAATATTGCGGATCCTGTACGAGCCCCTTATATCCCCTAGTCGGCTTATGTCAGCCCCCTTCCCCACTCCCCACTCGTATGTCAACACTAAGGCTTGGGCAAAGCCCAAGCCCTTACAGACCCTTTATTTAGGCATCTTTCCTTTACCTTTTACCCTTACTATTAGTAAGTCTTATATACTATTCTTCCTAGTTTATAATAATTTATTAGAGCTATATAGTAAGGGTAGTAATTAATAAGGGAAAAATCATACCACTACTTAGGGTAAAACCCTTAGCTATAAATAGATTAATCCCTCTTATATTATTAATAATTTTAGATAGGATCTTACCCTTAGATTTTATAATTAGTAGGTATTTATGTATCTTTACTATTACTCTATTAGTTATTTAGTGTTCCTATGCACTTATAGCTTTAATCTAGTCCTTATATTATAACTTAGCTTCCTATCTATAAAGTAGCCTAACTTATAGAATAGGGTTTACCCTCCCTTTATAGTGCACTATTTACCTATACTACCTCTTAAGTAGCTAAGGGTATAACTTTCTATTTTATAGATTTTAGTATTCTAGTTATAGCTATAAGTTTATTAGTATAGTTAATTAAAAGTAAAAGGTATTTATTAAAAGTAGTAATTTTAAGTAAGGGAATAGAAGTAAATAATTACTTATAGAAGTTATTATTTATTTAGAAGTTAAGTTATTATATTAGTATTTAGTGTAATTAGAAATATATTAAGGACTTAGAAAAACTTTAGTAGAAAAATAAATATAAAGAAAAGTAATTAACTCTAGAGCTAAATGAATAAATTTTAGATAATAAATATAGTAGTAGATATATATTGGAACAAGCATGATATCAATCGCGGCACGCAGCCGCAATTACCCGGCAGAAGGTTAGGCCGCGAGGGCGCGCGCGTAACGCGCGCCACGAGAGGGCCCCACATATGACTCATTAACCCGCCCCTCTGATTAGGCAAGGACCCATAAGTTATATAACCTATAAAACGCACCACGTTTATAGCCACTTCTTACAATCTAGAAAAGCCTCTCTTTTCCTCCCTTCTACACACACTTATAACTAATTAATTATAATACCTAGAATAGAAGATAAATTCCTATTCCCTAGGCTACGATCCTAACGTTAGGTACCTGTAATACTAATACTAATCAGTGGTTAACTTCACAGATAATCACATGGTTTTTCTAACCGCAGATTAGCAAGGTTAATTAGAAAAGATAGCTACACTATAAACCTGCCCTATAAAATAGGAGGGCTGCTAAAAGCGTGTATAGTTATGCTAAGGAAGTCTAAGCACTCTCTTATAATAAGAAAGGAGCCTTATAACTCCTAAGATCTAATCCTAAGACCTTATAAAGACTTTAAAGCTATTAAAGGATTAAGGCCTAGTTAGTAACTAGTTTAACCTATCTTTAATTACTTAGTTAGCGCGTTTTACCACGCACCTAACCCTTAGAAGGCATTCTCTTATAATAAGAAAGGAACTTATTACTCCTAAGATCTAATCCTAAGAACCCTAAGGGATAAAGATAATAGCTATGCTTATAATCCTTTAACCTACTATATAACTAACACTACACCTCTATTCTAACTTCCTATAATAGAGATAAGAAAGTTAAAAGCTCCTTAGTAAGGAGAACTATTAAAAGCCTCTATCTCTAGCCCTAACTTTAGTAATACTAAAGAAGGCACTAAAGTTAAAAGAGACTAAAAAGGCAAAGGTCTATAACTTAATAACCCTCTCCTAAGACATATTCCCTAGAGATGCAAGACTTTATTATATCTAAGACATTAAAGATAGTAAAATCATTTAATCTTAACAAATAAGGTAATAACCCTAAGGCTATTATAGCCTATATCCTCTTTAAGATAGCAATATACTAGTCTAAGAGCCTTATTACTAGAAGCCTCTTTACTAACTTTATTAAAGACTTTTACAGATAGATAAGAGAGGTATTTATAATTATAGACTAAGTAATTGCTAAGTATCTATGTAATTTCCTTCTCTTCTAAGGTATGTATATAGACATAACAGCCTGTAGGAAGATTACGGTAATGCTTAAGGAAGTTACTAACCGCAAGGAATTTTAAGATTAGTAAGAAGAAGAGATATAGGAAGCTATAAGGAAGTATATACCCTTCCGAAAACGCATTAAAGACTAAGACTTCCTTAATAACCTCCTTCTAATCCCTCTAATTAGGCTAAGATTACAATATTATTAACAGAGTAATCTAGGAATCCTATAATCTTACTAATAACATTCCCTAAGTCTAACCCTATTAGGCTAATTACATAATAACCCTTAGGAAAGCCCTTATTAAAGATATCCCTTATTAAGATAAGAAATCCCTTCTCCTATACCTCTAAGAGCACTTTTTCCTTCTAGACTTACACTAAAGTAAATAATTAATCTTGTAAAGCTTTATATAAGTAATATTTAATATAGCATAGATAACTATAAGGTCCTTAACTTAAAGTTAATAATCTTCTAAGGAAATGCAAGATACTAGGCATTAAACCCTATAAGGCTAGGTATACCCTTAAGGCTATGCTTAAAGGAAAGCTTTAATGTACTACTATAAGCATCTATATAAGCTAGGAGATCCTTAAGACCTTAAGACTCTTATTAACTATATTAAGAGAAGATTTAAGACTAATAACATAAAGCAAAGGTATCTCCTTAAGTAATAGAACACTAAGCTACGCTAGATTATATAAGAAAACCTAAATAAGCTAAAGATTAATTACTTTAAAGAACTTATAATAAAGCTTACAAACCTTTAATAAGTAGTCCTAGATATTACTTAATCTAAAAGGGCACTCTAGAATTAATTAATCTCTGCCTATTATAGCATACCTAAGTGTAGAACTTGCCTTATTAACCCTCCTACTAACCTCTAGCTATTCTATAAACGCATAAGGATATTAATAAGAATAACTATAGAGAAATTAGATAAGAAGTATTAATTCCTATTAACGCCTAATATAAGAGAGTAGTATTAGACTAACTATAAGTATAACGGGTATAGTAAAGAAGCCTATTATAGATAATTATAATTATAAGGCAATAAAGGCGCTCTACATATAAAGAAATATTATATATATAGTAAGGAAGGCTATTAGTTAACTAAATACTCTAAAGAGGAACGTAAGAAGGCATATTAACGCTTTAAGAATCACTACCTTATAGAGCTAATAACCCCTTCCTATAATACTTTCCTTACCTAGTATAAAGGTAAAGAGAATAATACTGCTTCTTCTAAAGAAGATAAGATTTCTACCTATATAATAGAACTTAGATTTAAAGAAGAAAGTAATAAAGGAGAGATACTAATAAGCTACTTTACATAAGGCATAATAATTAATAGCTATGTAACTATAGAGATCCTTATAAATTAAGCAGCTATACATGCCCTTATAAAGGAGAATCCATTTAATCTCTAATAACTAAAGGAAGCCCTAACCGCCTTCCTTCTTTAAGATTATTACTCTTTAGGTATATTCTAAGGCATTATCCTAATACTAGGGCTATAGGTTACTTATTAGCAAGGCACCCCTAATTCCTTGCCCTGTAATGGTTAATCCCTAAGATTTAGCTTAATGAATCTAGAGCTAGGGAGGTAATAATTTAATTTGGAAGTGGTAAGCTAATCCCTTTAATTAGATTAATTAATATGCCTACTCCCTTTAGCATTATCCTATTCCATGTAATGCCTATAAACACTCCTTCTTACTATGTTTAGCAGATATAGACTGCCTAAAGATTAATTTCTATATATCTTAGAATATCCTTTAATAAGGCGAAATCAAGGTCCCTGTTATCCGTAAATAGGGATATCCTTAGATGCTTCTGCAGAAGGAGAGATTAATTACCTAGAGTTATCTAACCGAGATAGAATTAAGGCGCTTACATCGCTAATTTAGTCACCCCTCTGTCCGCTAACTTTATAATGTGCTTTCTAAATCAGGCTATAAGGTAAATTTTAAAACCATTAGATAATTAACGAAGATCTGCTACTAATGCCAAATAAATGCAGATAATCTATATTGCTTTAAATTCACCCTAAGGGATAAATGTAACTTTAACTACAAAGTGATCATGGATATTATATATCTAGATAGCAATCGCCTTATTCTCCACGCTATTAATACGGCCACCGCGTTTAACACGGCTAGGTTCCTAAAGGATATTACAGCAAAGGCAATATAGGAAGCTCTTCGCCTTTGCTAGATTAATACCTACTAGGGTCCTCTAGATTAGATTATAACTAATACTAGCATAACGTTTAGAAGCAAAGAATTCCGCTAATTTACAGCTTTAATGTTAATCTTAATTAAAGAAGTCCCTATTAAGGCACACTATAGCATTAGTAAGGTTAAGAGATATTATAGGCCGCTCTAAAGAGCCTATAATATTATCCAACGCGAATGCCTATTAATACCTAAAGCTATAGCCCTGCAAATAGCTATAAAAGCCCTTAACAATACCGCAGGCCTAAATAGCATTATTCTAACCCTTCTTATCTTTAGCGCCTACCCTTGAATAATTAATAATTCTCCTCCCTTACCTAACATTAAGTAATAAGCTCTTATAGTGTAAAAGGTAACAAAGGAGATTAAGAGGTTATATACGCTCCGTAAGGTTAAGGAAGCCCTTACTATAAGGAATAGCCCTAATACCTTACTAACCCTTAACCTCCCGCTTATATTACTAGTTCTTATCTAGCGAGAGCATAAAGGATAGTAAGGCCTATATAAGCTCCTTATAATAGATAGAGAGAGCTATACCCTTAATCTTCTATAAGGTCCTAAGGTCTTTAGGTTAACCTCTGTTAAGCCCTATAATAAAGACCTAAGCAAGGAAAGGCTATTACTAGCAGGAGGTAATAACCTAGAGGTAATTAAAGGGGAAGAGCAAGAGGTATAAATTAATAACGCAATGCCTCTAGCCCCTCTAAAAAGAAGGCTAGGAAGACTACGAAAAACCCTCCTATAATTATTAATTTAGCAGATAATCTTAAGGCATTTATCTTAAGTAAGGAGGAGGCAGATCTTAAGCTTATAATCTAATTACGTAAGAAAGGTATAATTATAACTCCTAGCAAACCTTTTAAGCTCTTAACAAAGACTAAGATTAATGCCCTAATTAGTAAAGGTATGTTTAAATTTATTACTTTTAATCTAAAGAAGCACTAAGGGATTCGAATCTTTAATTCCCATATTATTAACAAAGTTAAAGGAAGAATAAGCTAGCTATATAAGAAATTAAGGCTTATAATCTAAGGCTTTAGCAATAAAGCAAAGTAAGCAATCCTTACGCAAGCCCTAATGATCTAAAGGGCAAGCTAATAATTAATCCTTATAATTACCCTTCTCTTCTTATAAAAGGATTCCTCCTTTAGATTTAAGATATTACGTAGGCGTACGTATAATTAGAAACGCCGCTAAATTATATAATCCTTGCCTAACTCCCTATCTAAATTCGTAATTAGCACCCTAAAGGAACGATTATAAGAGTTATTAAGCCCCTCTACGGAATTACAGAGGCTAGCACACACTAGTGGGTGACTTACTATAAGCACTATAGAGAAAAGCTCTAGATAATAACATCAAGCTATGATCCATGCTTACTAGTTATATCTGCCGAAAACCCTTAATTTAGATACGTAGGAATGCAGACTAATAATACCCTTAGCCTATTAGATAAAGGATTCTCCTAACGGGAAGAAGATTAACTAGCCACCGCTAAATTCGCTGCAAAACCAAAGTAGTTTATTAAGCCTAATAACCCCCTTATATTTAACGGTGGAATTATTTAACTAACTAATAACACTATTAAAATGCAGTAAAAGGGCAAAGTAATAAGCTATAGTTAATCCCGCTAGAAGAGCTAGAAAAGAAGTACATAGAATAAAGGGCCTGTGGTGCTTACATTGCTTTAATCTGCTAACCTAAGGTAAGCTTTAATCTATTAGTTACTATATAACATTAAGAACTAATAACTAAGAATATTAAGGAACTTAATCGCTGTATTAAGTAGTAAATAGACTACCTAGATTAAGGATTAATCTTTATACCCCTTAACCTTAAAAGAGCAAAGCTATTTACATTTATTAACAGATTATTCGCTAATAATAAAAACCTTACCTTATAACTAGGCTACGTTCTTATCCTAGCTAACAAGGAGTATAAAGATAGTAAGTTTACACTATAAGGCAATATTATGCACTATAGCTTAACAAAGAGTAAGAGAGTTATAAGAAGTATACTTACTTTAGAGGTTTATAGAATAGTAGCAGGCGTAGATATAGCTTACGCAATTATAATAACGTTAAAGATTATCACGGATTAATTAAATCTCCTAGAGATCCTAATTATAGTCTGCATAGATTTATACTTATTATATAAATACCTTATTAAGCTTAGGACTATAAAGGAGAAGTGGCTTATAATTAATATTATAGCCCTTTAGTAATTATATAAA
Source organism: Epichloe gansuensis (assembly GCA_023658505.1). Taxonomy (NCBI): domain Eukaryota; kingdom Fungi; phylum Ascomycota; class Sordariomycetes; order Hypocreales; family Clavicipitaceae; genus Epichloe; species Epichloe gansuensis. The sequence goes on from CP098283.1 coordinate 1,802,233, forward strand.
CGCTATAAGCTCTGCGAGATTAGATAGATTAATAGCGAAGATAACCTAGCTAATATGTTTACAAAGGTAATGCCTAATAAAGCCCTAGAGAGGTTTATTATAGGTAATATAGTAATAATTTAGATAGAGGATAGGTTACCTAGACCTAGCACTGCCTATAAAGAGGCAGGGGACTAGAGCCCTAAAGCCTATGCCTAAGCCTATGCTAAAACTAGCGCTAGAGGCACTAGATAAGGTGCCCTAAGTATAGTATAGTTACGTAGGGCATAGGCTAAGGGATTAGAGGCAGTGGAATTATAGCTTTAGAAGGGGCGTGGAATTATATCTTTAAAGGGGCATAGAATTATAGCCTTAGAAGGGTGCCCCTTCTAAGTCTTTATAGTAAGGAGGGGAAGAGAAGGGAGCGTAAGGGGGCGTAGAAAGGTATAATCTAATATTATACCTTTAGAAGGAAAGAATTATAGGTAATCTTCCCTAGGAATATAATTTAATATTACATTATAGTTAAATAAAGGGCTATAGGGAGGGATAATCTAATATTATACCTTTAGATAGGGAAGGGATTATAGGTAACCTTCCCTTATAATGTAATCTAATATTATGTTGCACTGGTTAAAGGTAAGGGTAGAAGGTAAAGAGAGCCTTCCGTAAGGAAGAAGGATAAGTAATTAGAGAAGCTAGTTATCTAAAGCTAGCAGCGCGTAGGGGAAGGAAAGGGGACTATTATTATTGTTTCTTTTGTTAACTCTTTTATTCATGTAATAACATTTATTTAATTACTTATATCTCCCTTCTTAGATTAATATTATGCGTTAATAATTATGTTAAAAAGAAAGAGGTTTTAATGTTAAAACAAGCATAATATTAATCGCGGCACACAGCCGTAATTACCTAGCAGAAGGTTAGGCCGTGAGGGCGCGCACGCGCAACGCATGCCTATAAGAGGGCCCTATATATAACTTATTAACCTACCCCTCTAATTAGGCAAGGACCTATAAGTTATATAACCCACAAAACGCACCGCGTTTGTGGCCACTTCTTACAATCCGGAAAAGCCTCTCTTTTCCTCCCTTCTACACATACTTATAACTAATTGATTACAACGCCTAGAATAGAAGATAAATTCCTATTCCCTAGGCCACGATCCTGACGTCAGGCACCTGTGATACCAACAATATAATTAATTTAAAACTTTCCTAGTAATAAGTTTAATTTAGAGTTATATACTATATAATACTAAGATTATAAATAATAAAGCTAAAAGAATTAATAAAAGGGAAGGGGATATAGAAGTTAAAAGAGAAAGAAAAAGAAAGAATATAAGGGCACTAAAAAGAATTACAAAGGGAGGGAATTTAAGGGGCATATAGTGTTAATAGCTAATTATTAGGTGTAAACACTATGATTTAGATAATTCTAAGTGTTAATTTACTTTTTCCTACTTCTTAATACTATAGAAGCTCTCTTTTCTTCTCTTTTCTTCTCTCCTTTCTATCCTAACTTCTTATCCCTTACTATTATTACCTCCTTAACTTTATTTTCCTATTAAGAGCTAATCCTATAGAGCCTTTAGGTAACTACTCTAGGACTTAAAGCCTTTTAATATATCTTTATAAAAGTCTAACCCTTAACCTCCTCTTACCTTTAAGCTATTAATATTAACTAATTAATAGGATACTTTGCCTATTGTTATGGACTAGCCCTAAGGCAAAGCTATAGGCTATCGTGATGATATTAAGAAACTTAAAGGAAGGAAGGAAAAGGAGGATGTTACGGATCCCGTACGAGCCCCTTATATCCCCTAGTTGGCTTATATTAGCCCCTTCCCTATACCTTACTTGCATATTAACACTAAGGCTTAGGCAAAGCCTAAGCCCTTATATATACCCTTACTTACCCCTTCCTTACCTGTTTGTGTTAATGTTATTATAAATCGCTACTTACTAAGTGGTTATCTATGCTTGCCTATTTTACGCGTTATATTTAATATAGTATTATACCCTCCTTTATTATCCTAGTAGTCTCTATATCTCCCCTTACTTTTACCCTTATATTTACTATAAATAACTATTTAATAGTCCCCTTATTAATATAGCATGTTTAGGTTATATATAGGTAGGGTAATAGTATAACCCCTCCTTATGGTTAGTTTAAACGCATTTATCTTAAGTGTTATGCCTTACTATAACTGTTGGTATCACAGGTGCCTGACGTTAGGATCGTGGCCTAGGGAATAGGAATTTATCTTCTATTCTAGGCGTTGTAATCAATTAGTTATAAGTGTGTGTAAAGGGAGGAAAGAGAGGCTTTTCCGGATTATAAGAAGTAGCTATAAACGCGGTGCGTTTTGTGGGTTACATAACTTATAGGTCCTTGCCTAATTAGAGGGCAGGTTAATGAGTTATATGTGGGGCCCCTCTCGCGGGCACGCGTTGCGCGCGCGCGCCCTCGCGGCCTAACCTTCTGCTAGGTAATTACGGCTGCGTGCCGCGATTAATATTATGCTTATTCTAATATTAGAACCTCTTTCTTTTTAACATAATTATTAACGCATAATATTAATCTAAGAAGGGAGATATAAGTGATTAAATAAATGTTATTATATAAATAAAAGAGTTAATAAAAGAAATAACAATAATAGTCCCCTTTCCTTCCCTTACACGCTACTAGCTTTAGATAACTAGCTTCTCTAATTACTTATCCTTCTTCCTTATAGAAGGCTCTCTTTGCCTTCTGCCCTTACCTTTAACTAGTGTAATGTAATGTTAGATTATGTTATAAGGGAAGGTTACCTATAATCCCTTCCCTATCTAAAGGTATAATATTAGATTATCCCTCCCTATAGCCCTTTATTTAACCGTAATATAATATTAAATTATATTCCTAGGGAAGATTACCTATAATTCTTCCCTTTCTAAAGGTATAATATTAGATTATACCTTCCTACGCCCCCTTATGCTCCCTTCTCTTCCCCTCCTTACTATAGAGACTTAGGAGAGGCACCCCTTCTAAGGCTATAATTCCATGCCCCTTCTAAAGATATAATTCCGCGCCCTCTTCTAAAGCTATAATTCCGCTACCTCTAATCCCTTAGCCTATACCCTATGTAACCGTGCTATACTTAGAGTACCTTATCCGGTGCCTCTAGCACTAGTTTTAGCGTAGGCTTAGGCATAGGCTTTAGGGCTTTAGTTCCCTGCCTCTTTATAGGTAGTGCTAGGTCTAGGTAACCTATCCCTCTATTTAGATTATTACTATATTACCTATAATAAACCTCTCTAGGGCTTTGTTAGGCATTACCTTTATAAACATATTAGCTAGGTTATCTTTGCTATTAATCTATCTAATCTTATAGAGCTTATAGCGTTTATATAATTACTAAAGGGCTATAATGTTAATTATAAGCTACTTCTCCTTTATAGTCCTAAGCTTAATAAGGCATTTATATAATAAGTATAAATCTATATAGACTATAATTAGGATCTCCGGAGATTTAATTAATCTATAATAATCTTTAACGTTATTATAATTACGTAAGCTATGTTTACGCCTATTACTATTCTATAGACCTCTAAAGCAAGCACACTTCTTATAACTCTCTTGCTCTTTGTTAAGCTATAGTGCATAATATTACCTTATAGTATAAACTTACTATCTTTATACTCCTTATTAGCTAGGATAAGAACGTAGCCTAGTTACAAGGTAAGGTCTTTGTTATTAGCGAATGATCCGTTAATAAATATAAATAGCTTTACTCTTTTAAGGTTAAGGGGTATAAAGATTAATCCTTAATCTAGGTAGTCTATTTACTACTTAATATAGCGATTAAGTTCCTTAATATTCTTAGTTATTAGTTCTTAATATTATACAGTAACTAATAGATTAAAGCTTGCCTTAGGTTAGCAGATTAAAGCAATGTAAGCACCACAGGCCCTTTGTTCCACGTACTTCTTTTCTAGCTCTTCTAGCGGGATTAACTATAGCTTATTACTTTGCCCTTTTTACCACATTTTAATAGTGTTATTAGTTAGTTAAATAATTCCACCGTTAAATATAAGGGGTTGTTAGGCTTAATAAACTGCTTTGGTTTTATAGCAAATTTAGCAGTAGCTAGTTAATCTTCTTCCTATTAGGAGAATCCTTTGTCTAATAGGCTAAGGGTATTATTAGTCTACATTCTCACGCATCTAAATTAAGGGTTTTTAGCAGATATAACTAGTAAGCATAGATCGTAGCTTGATGTTATTATCTAGAGCTTTTCTCTGTAGTGCTTGTAGTAAGTTACCCACTAGTGTGTGCTAGCCTTTGCAATTCCGTAGAGGGGCTTAATAACTCTTATAATTATTCCTTTAGGGTGCTAATCACGAATTTAGATAGGGAGTTAGGCAAGGATTGTACGATTTAGCGGTGTTTCTAATTATATATACGCCTACGTAATATCTTAAATCCAAAGGAGGAATCCTTTTATAAGAAGAGAAGGGGTAATTATAAGGATTAATTATTAGCTTGCCCTTTAGATTATTAGGGCTTGCGTAAGGATCGCTTGCTTTGCTTCGTCGCTAAAGCCTTGGATTATAAGCCTTAATTTCTTATATAGCTAGCTTATTCTTCCTTTAACTTTATTAACAATATAGGAATTAAAGATTTAAATCCCTTAGTGCTTCTTTAGATTAAAAGCAATGAATTTAAACACGCCTCTGCTAATTAGGGCATTAATCTTAGTCTTTGTTAAGAGCTTAAAAGGTTCGCTAGGAGTTATAATTATGCCTTTCTTACGTAATTAGATCGTAAGCTTAAGATCTGCCTCCTCCTTGCTTAAGATAAATGCCTTAAGATTATCTGCTAAATTAATAATTATAGGAGGGTTTTTTATAGTCTTCCTAGCCTTCTTTTCAGAGGGGCTAGAGGCACTATGTTATTAATTTATGCCTCTTGCTCTTCCCTTTAATTACCTCTAGGTTATTACCTCCTACTAGTAATAGCCTTTTCTTGCTTAGGTCTTTATTATAGGGCTTAATAGAGGTTAACCTAAAGACCTTAGGACCTTATAGAAGATTAAGGGTATAGCTCTCTCTATTTATTATAAGGAGCTTATATAGGCCTTACTATCCTTTGTGCTCTTACTAGATAAAAACTAGTAATATAAGTAAGAGGTTAAGGGTTAGCAAGGTATTAGGGCTATTCCTTATAGTAAGGGCTTCCTTAACCTTACAGAGCGTATATAACCTCTTAATCTCCTTTATTGCCTTCTATACTATAAGAGCTTATTGCTTAATATTAGGCAAGGGAGGAGAATTATTAATTATTTAAGGGTAGGCGCTAAAGATAAGAAGGATTAGAACAATACTATTTAGGCCTACGGTATTATTAAGGGCTTTTATAGCTATTTACAGGGCCATAGCTTTAGGTATTAATAGGCATTTACGTTAGATAATATTATAGGCTCTTTAAAGCGGCCTATAATATCTCTTAACCTTACTAATGCTATAGTATGCCTTAATAGGGACTTCTTTAATTAAGATTAATATTAAAGCTATAAATTAGCGGAATTCTTCGCTTCTAAACGTTATGCTAGCATTAGTTATAATCTAATCTAGAGGACCCTAGTAGGTATTAATCTAGCAGAGGCAAAGAGCTTCCTATGTTGCCTTTGCCGTGATATCCTTTAGGAACCTAGCCGCGTTAAACGCAGTAGCTATATTAATAGCGTGGAGAATAGGGTAATTACTATCTAGATATATAATATCCATAATCACTTTGTAGTTAAAGTTACATTTATCCCTTAGGGTGAATTTAAAGCAATATAGATTATCTACATTCATTTAGCATTAGTGGTAGATCTTCGTTAATTATCTAATGGTTTTGAAATCTACCTCATAGCCTAATTTAGAAAGCACATTATAAAGTTAGCGGACAGAGGGGTAACTAAATTAGCAATATAAGCGCCTTAATTCTATCTTGGTTAGATAACTCTAGGCAATTAATCTCTCCTTCTGCAGAAGTATCTAAGGATATCCCTATTTATAGATAATAGGGACCTTAATTTCGCCTTATTAAAGGATATTCTAAGATATATAGAAATTAATCTTTAGGCAGTCTATGTCTACTAAACATAGCAAGAAAGGAGTGTTTATAGGCATTATATAGAACAGGATAATACTAAAGGGAGTAGGCATATTAATTAATCTAATTAAAGGGATTAGCTTACCGCTTCCGAATCAAATTATTGCCTCCCTAGCTCTAGATTTATTAAGCTAGATCTTAGGGATTAACTATTATAGGGCAAGGAATTAGGGTGCCTTACTAATAAGTAACCTATAGCCCTAGTATTAGGGATAATGCCTTAGAATATACCTAAAGAGTAATAATCTTAAAGAAGGAAGGCGGTTAGGGCTTCCTTTAGTTATTAGAGATTAAATAGATCCTCCTTTATAAGGGCGTGCGTAGCTACTTAATTCGCAAGGATCTCTATAGTTACATAGCTATTAATTATTATACCTTATGTAAAGTAGCTTATTAGCATCTTTCCTTTATTACTTTCTTCTTTAAATCTAAGTTCTATTATATAAGTGGAAATCTTATCTTCTTTAGAAGAAGCAGTATTATTCTCTTTGCCTTTATACTAGGTAAGGAAAGCGTTATAGGAAGGGGTTATTAGCTCTATAAGGTAGTGGTTCTTAAAGCGTTAATATACCTTCTTACATTTCTCTTTAAAGTGTTTAGTTAACTAATAGCCTTCCTTACTATATATATAATATTTCTTTATATATAGAGCGCCTTTATTACCTCGTAATTATAATTATCTGTAACAGGCTTCTTTACCATACTTATTATACTTACGGTTAGTCTAATACTACTCTCTTGTATTAGGTATTAACAGGAATTAATGCTTCTTATCTAATTCCTCTATAGTTATTCTTATTAATATCCTTATGCGTTTATAGAATAGCTAGAGGTTAGCAGGAGGGTTAATAAGGTAAGTTTTACACTTAGGTATGCTATAATAGGCAGAGATTAATTAATTCTAGAGTGCCCTTTTAGATTAAGCAATATCTAGGACTACTTATTAAAGGTTTATAAGCTTTATTATAAGTTCTTTAAAGCAATTAATCTTTAGCTTATCTAGGTTTTCTTATATAATCTAGCGTAGCTTAGTGTTCTACTACTTAAGGAGATACCTTTGCTTTATATTATTAGTCTTAAATCTTCTCTTAATATAGTTAATAAGAGTCTTAAGGTCTTAAGGATCTCCTAGCTTACATAGATGCTTATAGTAGTATATTAAAGCTTTCCCTTTAAGCATAGCCTTAAGGGCATACCTAGCCTTATAGGGTTTAATACCTAGTATCTTATATTTCCCTTAGAAGATTATTAACTTTAAGTTAAGGACCTTATAGTTATTTACGCTATATTAAATATTACTTATATAAAGCTTTGCGAGATTAATTATTTGCTTTAGTATAAGTCTAGAAGGAAAAAGTGCTCTTAGAGGTGTAGGAGGAGGGATTTCTTATCTTAATAGGGGATATCTTTAATAAGGGCTTTCCTAAGGGTTATTATATAATTAGCCTAATAGGGTTAGACTTAGGGAATATTATTAGTAAGATTATGGGATTCCTAGATTACTCTATTAATAATATTGTAATCTTAGCTTAATTAGAGGGATTAAAAGGAGGTTATTAAGGAAGTCTTAGTCTTTAATGTGTTTTTAGAAGGGTATGTACTTCCTTGTAGCTTCCTATATCTCTTCTTCTTACTAATCTTAAAATTCCTTATAGTTAGTAACTTCCTTAAGCATTACCGTAATCTTCCTATAGGCTATTATGTCTATATACACGCCTTAGAAGAGAAGGAAATCACGTAGATACTTAGCAATTGCTTAGTCTATAATTATAAATACCTCTCTTATCTATCCGTAAAAGTCTTTAATAAAGTTAGTAAAGAGGCTTCTAGTAATAAGGCTCTTAGACTAGTATATTACTATCTTAAAGAGAATATAGGCTATAATAGCCTTAGGGTTATTACCTTATTTATTAAGATTAAACGATTTCGCTATCTTTAATATCTTAGATATAATAAAGTCTTATATCTCTAGGGAATATATCTTAGGAGAGGGTTATTAAGTTATAAACCTTTACCTTTTTAGTCTCTTTTAACTTTAGTGCCTTCTTTAGCATTACTAAAGTTAGGGCTAGAGATAGAGGCTTTTAATAGTTCTCCTTACTAAGGAGCTTTTAACTTTCTTATCTCTATTATAGGAAGTTAGAATAGAGGTATAGTGTTAGTTATATAGTAGGTTAAAGGATTATAAGCATAGCTATTATCTTTATCCCTTAGGGGTTCTTAGGATTAGATCTTAGGAGTAATAAGTTCCTTTCTTATTACAAGAGAATGCCTTCTAAGGGTTAGGTGCGTAGTAGAACGCGCTAACTAAGTAATTAAAGATAGGTTAAACTAGTTACTAACTAGGCCTTAATCCTTTAATAGCTTTAAAGTCTTTATAAGGTCTTAGGATTAGATCTTAGGAGTTATAAGGCTCCTTTCTTATTATAAGAGAGTGCTTAGACTTCCTTAGCATAACTATACACGCTTTTAGCGGCTCTCCTATTTTATAAGGCAGGTTTATAGTATAGCTATCTCTTCTAATTAACCTTGCTAATCTATGGTTAGAAAAACCATATGATTATCTGTGAAGTTAACCACTAATTAGTGTTAGTATCACAGGTGCCTAACGTTAGGATTATAGCCTAGGGAATAGGAATTTATCTTCTATTCTAGGCATTATAATTAATTAGTTATAAGTATGTATAGAAGGGAGGAAAAGAGAGGCTTTTCTAGATTATAAGAAGTAGCCATAAACGCGGTGCGTTTTGTAGGTTATATAACTTATAGGTCCTTGCCTAATCAGAGGGGCGGGTTAATAAGTCATATGTGGGGCCCCTCTCGCGGGCGCGCGTTGCGCGCGCGCGCCCTCGCGGCCTGACCTTCTGCCGGGTAATTGCGGCTGCGTGCCGCGATTGATATCATGCTTGTTCTAACAATAACTTATACCCCTTTATTATTATTATTATTATTTTCCTCTCCCTTACCTATTTATATCCTACCTTGCCCTATAGTTATATATATAAATATCTTACTAAGAATCCTATCTAATCTAAACCTTCCCTTAATAATAACTATTCCCTTCCTATTATAAACCTATCTTACTACCTATTCTTTTTCCTACCTTAATCTATTATTATCCTATTCTTAAGCTACCCTTATCCTTTCTATACCTAATAGTATTATACCTTATTATTAAACCACTCTTCCCTTAACTAGCATTAGTCTAGTTTCCCCTAAGACCCCCTTTACCCTATATTTAGCTTAGGCCCTTAGGGAGTTTCTCCTAGAAGGAGACTCTAATAATAAGTAGTATACTACCCTAAAGCGGTTTTTTATTCTTATAGGCTATATATTAAATAAGCCCTTACTATAGGCATACTAGAATATTACCCCTTAAGTCTAGTAAGTCCTATCCTCTTACTAGGAAATTATATTACCTATGTTTAGTTAACTAGGTTTCTATCCGCTAATCCTTACCTCTAATATGTATTAAAAGATCTTAAAAAGAGATTACTATAGGGATATATATTATCTATCCTAGAGTCCCTTAGACCTTAACTTAAAAGTAAAAAGACTAGTTCTCTCCTAGTGCTATTACGCTCTTATTACCTATTAGATTACTCTTCTATAAGAAGCCTAATTTAACCTAGCCCTTATCTAGTCCTCTCTTAGACTCCCTCTAGTATTATCCTCCTTTACCTTAAATATAACTAGGAATAAAGTAATTCTATATAACTATAGTAATCCCTTAACTAGCTATAGTATAGGAAATTAAATATAATAAGTTATAGGTATTTTATTCTAATAGAACCGCTAGATTATAAGTAGCTTAGCTACTATCTATTAAGAACTTTATAGTAATAGTACTCCTAGTAGGGCCTCCTAGGGTCTATTTAGCATATCCTACGTTATTAAAGCTAGTAATATTTCTCCTTCTTACTAGTAGTATAAGCGCTATACCTAGAATATAAGCAGTGGTTATAATAAATCCTATTATACCTGCTATATACCCTATAACCCTTAAGACTCCCCTCCTATTAAATAAGTTAAGCCTATAAGTTAACCCTTTAGAACCCTTATTAGACCTTAACTAGGTCTTACTAGCCCTAAAACTTATATAGTAATCCTCCTAGAAGTAAGGTAAAAGACCTTACTATAAATACTAATAGTAAGGAGAAGGGTAAGGATAAGTATAAGTATTCTAATATATAAGTAGGAATAGAAAGTAAAAAGGTATAACCTAGGTCCTATATATAATCTTCTTTTAAGGATAAGTTTTATTAAATTAAACTAGTTTATTATTATATTATATATCCCCCTATTCCTTTTTAAACTTATTTAGTGCTTATATATCTCTTATGTTTTTACTAGTTCTTATATTAATTATATATATGCTACTTACTTTATAAGAGCGTTTTAGTTCCCTCCCTTACCTAGTGTATTTTAAGCTACTAAAATCCTTTCTATATAGTATTCCTTTATAAGTTTAAGGTTATTCTCTATTAGAACCTATTCTAGGCCTAGCTAGGAGTCCTATAACTATTAGCTTAGGAGAGGGTTTATTACTACTTATTTAATAAGATCTATATAGAAAACTAGATATATACCCTTTAGGATATTAAGTTAAATAGTAAGTAAAGTTAGGACTTTAACTATAGTATACTTAGCTACTACCTAGTTAAGTTTATATAAGGGCTAATTAGTTTTAATATTCCTAAGTAATAACTATACTTTATCCCCTATATAGAATTATTCCACTAGATATTATAAGGCTATAGAGGTATCCTACTATTATTATTATGCATATATAATAGTGGCCTAGGTAAGAGATATACCCTCTTAGAGGTGTTCTAGGAAATAAATAGCTTTCCCTTTTAATATAGTTACTAATAGAACTATATCTAACTATATTTAAATAGGTTATAAGTTATAACTATATAGGAGTTTATTTAGGCTTACCCTTATAACTAAAGAGTTCCTATTATTAATTACTAGCTAGTAAGCTATAAGGTATTTAGGCTAGTTATACTATAAAAGGAAACATATACCTATAGTATTACCTATACCTCTTAGTTTATTCTCTTTATACTACTATTAGTCTATAGGTAGTAAGAGGTAAAAAGAAGCTAGTCTATACTAATACTTAAATATAATATTATCTAAAAGTTCCCTAGCTAATTAAAACCCCTATCTATAATAATTAATTAGGAAATCCCTAGAACTATTACTAAACTATTTTAAAATATTTTATATATACCTTAGCTATAATAGAAGTTATTACCTCTAGCTATATAAACTTAGATAGCCTATTTATAATAACTATAAGGAATTATAGTCTTTCTAGGGAAAATATTAGTAAGTTTATTATAAAATTAATAGAGATTTATAACTAGTATCTATTAGGTATTAGTAATAGCTTTAGTAAGCCCTAGTAGTATTACTAACTCTTATAACTACCTTAGTAGAAATTATTATAGATAAACCTACCTATATCCTAAGCTATCCTATCCTAGTGGAATTACTATTATAAAATCTAAAATATAGTATTATGCCCTAGGTGCCCTATTACTAGTAAGTTATAGGATTACTAGATAAGGGTTATTATTAAAGGCTCTTAGGCTAGGACCTAGGTTTAACCCCTAAACTAGAGCGCCCTATATACACTAATTATATAATCTACTACCTATTCTCTTATTATTACCTCTAGGGAAACTTCTATGCCCCTTCCTATATAGCCTATAAATAAATAAGGTAGGTTAGGTCTAATAAAACTACCTAGTCCTAAAGAGTCTAAAGATATTTTATTATAAAGAGGTATTCCCCTAGTAGTAGTAAAGCTACTTAGGGTAGGGATAGACCTAAACTAAAGTCTATTTAGGTTCTAATATATAGTTATAAGAGTGCTATAATAGTAATAGGTTATAGGATATATCCTATTCTTAAAGGCTTACTTACCTTATCTTACTTCTTTTAAGAAAGGGTATTTAGTTATTATACCTAAGCACTAGGTTTATAATATAAATAGAAGTTAAATAAGGAGAGAATATCTACTTACTATACTTAATATTCTATTATAAGGTAAGGAGTAGTAAAGTACTCTAGGTTTTTATAATCTATATATATTATAAATAGGCATAAGATACCCTATAACTCTGCTAACTATGCCTTAAGGTAAGATATAATAGCTAGTAGTTTCTTATTATAAATAGTATAGTTCCTTTAGGGGCTATTAAGCTTATAAAGTAATAAGTAACTAGATATAATACACTATTAGGGCCTTCCTATAATAGGTAACCCTTTAAAGCTATGCTAGAGTAATTAGCTTTTACTACTATATCTTAATTAAGGTCCTATTATATAAGGACTAGGTGTTTAATAAATAACTCCTTTAATTATTTAAAAGCGTTATTTTTCTCTAAGCCTTATTAAAAGGGATATTCTTTCTAGTAAGCTAGATTAGGGGCTACTATTTTAGAGAAGTCCCTAATAAAGTTATAATAGAAGTTTATAAATCTAAGGAAGCTATAAACCCCTTATAACTTTATAAGGGCTAACTATTCCCTAATTACTACTACCTTTAAGGGATTAGGATAAATTAAGTATCTTACTATAATAATATAGCTAAGGTATTAAACCTCCTTTATAGTAAATGTAGATTTATCTAGATCTAGATATAGGCTTACTGCCCTTAATTTACCTAGTATTAGCTATACCTTAGCTATATAATCTTTCTTTAACCCCTTAAATAAATAAGAATATTATCTAAATAGGCTATAATAAAGTCCCCTAACACATCCCCTAAGGATTTATTTATATAATATTAGAATATTACTAATACACTTACTAGGCTAAATAGGTAAACTAGCTATTTAAATAGTCTAAATCTAGTGCGGAATGCTATAAGATACTCCTATTCTTCTATTATATATAGCTTATAAAACGCTAAGCATATATTTACTTTTATAAACTAATACGCTTAGGATAAAGAATAGAGTATTTCCTTAATTAGTAAGAGAGGATAGTAATCTTATACTATTATCTTATTAAGTATATAGTAGTTAACGCAAAACCTCTAACCACTATTTGCCTTTTTAACTAGTAAAATAGGTATTACTACTAAAGAGAAGCTAGTATAAATCTATCCCTTATCTATAAGGTTAGTAACTTAATGCTTAATCTCTAATAGCTAGTCCTAGGGTATGTTATATAGAGGTCCCTATAGGAGTGCTAGTTATAATCTATCTATATTCTTTTAAAGGTAAATATAGTAGTCTAATAAGCCCTTATATAAGGGTAAGCTATTTACTTTTAACTTATTAAATAGGTTTATAAAGTCTATAAGCTCCTAGGTAGTGCTAAGGTATTAAGCTATTCTAGTCTTAGTCTTAGAGTAAAAAGTTATAATACTATTATAATTTCTTTTAAGCTTATAGTAATAAACCTTATAGTAGTATCCTTCTATTATTATATATAGCGTACCTCTATAGTAAATAAGGAACTAATTATCCCCTATATTAGTGTCTTTATAGTATGCTCTAAGGATTCTAAAATATATAAGCCCTTAGCTATCCTAATAACTAGCTATTACTTTACTATATAAATTACTATATTATAGTATTCTAACTATAGTATCCTAAAGATTATATTATAGGTTAAACCTAGAATAATATAAAGGTATACTAAAGATTCCTAGCTATTTATATTAATCTAGGTATATACTATATAAGTAATAGATAAGGTTTCCTCTCTTACTTACTTTCCTTTTCTTTCTATTTTTACTATAGTTTAAACTTATCTTTATTTTAGTAATTAAATAAGCTCTAGGTTTAGCTACTATACTGCTAATTTGCTAATAGCGCTATAATAATTATAACTATAATTAATTTAAATATAGAGATACTTATATATATTAAAGAGTATAGGGACTAAGAATAGTAATTAATCTATATACTATTTAACTCCCTCTTCTAATACTATATACTAATTATAGTTCAGATTATCTAGCTAGGCTAGCTAGCCTTTATGCCCCTATATAAGCCTTTACTTAAGGGCTACTTATTTTCTAATAAGTAAGTCTTAACCCCTTTATCCCTACTATCTATCTCTACCCTATAGGTATTAATATATACTCTTAGTTAGTAAGGTAAGAGTAAAGGGCACTCTTATATCTAGTAATCCTTTAAGCTATAGTATAAATAATACTTATCCTTATAATACCTAGTTATTTCCTTTACTATAACCTACTTAGTATATTATAGTTTAGTTATCTTCCTTAGTCTACCCTTTTTCCCTCTAGCTTCTTATATTTACTTACCTAAGTTCCTACTATATAAATACCTATTATTAGTATATTACTATTATAATTAACTTAGGCAGCTAGTATCTTAACTAGGATAAGTATATAGTAAGACTAAAACTTTTCTTTAAGGCATTAGCCTTAATATTAACTATAATACTATAGAATTAGCTAACTACTAATAAGTAGTCCTTATAGGCTATCCCTTTACTAATACTATACTCCCTTATATACTTATTAAGTATATATTAAAGTTTTACTAGTTTTACCTTACTTACCTATAAGCTACCTCTTACTAGGGAAAGCTTTTATTTAAAGTAAATAAAGAATAAAGCAAATACCTTCCCTAGCTCTTATTTAATATAATTAAGTTTAGTAAGGGCTATTTCTTATTAATAAGGGTTAGTAAATATAGATTCTAAGTAATCTAGAAAGGAGGTAGGTTTATAATTATATTTATAGCCTATTTTAAAGAATACTATAATATAGGGTTAGACCTTAGGCCCTAAGTTCTAGCATATAAATATTTACTAGTCCTTATTAGTATTAATAAAGTCCTTATTTACCACTAGTTTATGCTCTATAAGGATCTTCTAGGAAGTGAATATAGCCTTATTACTATTATAAGGGTTACCTATTAGGATTAGTTTCTATCTAATCTAGGGTATAACCAGTAGCGTAATAGGTAGGACTAGGAGGGGAATCTATTTAGGTTAAGCCCTTAGGGACTGCTTTGTTTTAACCTATTTATATAGCGTTATAATTTCCCCTTATTATTGTTTAATTATAAGTTAAAGTAATTTAAGTTAGGCTAAGAGGGCCTTTATAGGCAGAGTAATATCTATTAGTAGTGTTATGCTTCCCTAAGAGTATTAGTCTCTAGGGCGTAGCAAATCTATTATGTCTATTATATCTATTATGTCTATAATATTTAATATACTTATTGCGTTTTTAGTAGCCTTCTTTAAGGCTAAAGGAAGTTTCTTAAATATTATAGACTAGCCCTAAGGCAAAGCTATAGGCTATTATAATAATATTAAGAAACTTAAAGGAAGGAAGGAAAAGGAGGATGTTATGGATCCTGTACAAGCCCCTTATATCCCCTGGTTAGCTTATGTCAGCCCCTTCCCCACACCCCACTTGCATGTTAACACTAAGGCTTGGGCAAAGCCCAAGCCCTTACACCTATATAAGTTTTAATATAGAATAGCTCTTACTAATAGGGTTATAGCTTTAGGGTTTTCCTTTAGTTACTACTATTACTAATTTATCTATTTTAAAGGGTTTAATCCTTTATTATTTATAGTAATCTCTTTAGGTAGTTACCTCTAATCCCCTTTATGCTATAACTTCTATCTACTAAGATTTAATACTACCTATCTAATATATTACTAGTTCTCCTTCTAGGTTTACCTCTAATAGCTAAATTAGAGTTTTATAGAACTTATTACTTTATTTAATTAAGGTTTAAGTTAAAAGGGCTCCTAGCCCTATTCCTAGAATTTATATTAATCTATATAGGATCTTAGCAGGGAATATCCTATAGACTTTATATATCTATGGTTTAAAGCCTTAGCTACTCTTAGGAGCTAGAGGTCCTAGTCTATTATATTATTTAATATCTTATTTAGGATGCTTTAGAGTGTTTAATTTATTACCTCTATAAGTCTAACACTTTTATATAATTAAGTTAGGGTATTTATTATACTTACCTCTCTCCCCTTAAAAACATTATTAGCTTTACTAACCTAAAAGCTAGTCCTAGATTAGTATAAAATCCTTCTAGTGCTAATAATAATCTATTTATCTAATTCCTTAGATAGTTTACTACTTCTATTACTCCTATTAATCTATAGGAAATAGCTAAGTAAACTAAAAGAAATAATCTACTATAACTAATATATATTTAATCTATTATCTAGACTCTAGAAAAGGCTTAACATAATCTATTCTAATAACCTAAAGTAGCTTATTTACTACTATAGGTTAATTTAGTGCTTTTGCTTTTAAGGGGCATATCCTATATATAGTAAGTATCCTATAATATACTCTATAATATTAGTTCCTATCCTAGGCTAAAACACTAATTAAGTTAATCTTCTATAGGTTAAATCTACTCTAAAGTGCCTAGTATAATTATAAGCCTTATAGAGAGTATACTTTACTTCTTCTTTTACTAAATATTACTATTTTCTATATTTTCCCTTATACTAAAGGATATTATCTTCTAACTTATACTATTATACTTTTATAGATATCCTCTAAGCTATATATTAATTATACTTTCCTTTAATATATAACCTAGTAATTAGGAAGTTTATAATCTTAGTATATTATAAATTATTTAGATACTTCTTCTATAAGGCCTTAACCCTAGGGGATACTTCTACTTACCTTATACCTTAACTAAGTTCTAAGGAATATTCTAATTCCTAATTAAGCTAGTTTACTTGTTGGAACACCAAGGTGCCTGCGCAGGTAATAATACCGTTGTTATTGAAGTCTATGATAGTTGATGATCTAGATAAGAGAAGAGAGAGAGAGAGGAATCTAGCTAGCTAGAAAGTGGGTGAAACCCGTAAGTAGGGCAAAGAGGGGGTAGCGAAAAGGGGCTGCTAATCATAAGGCGTGCATCCCTCTAAGGGCTCCACTTGGCCCACAATTGGCGGGGTCTTTGGCCATGACTAATCTGATGATAATCCGAAGGAAGCAACACTAGTAGTCTCTCTTTTTCTCGTGGCTAAAGGAGCCTAAAAACGCAATAAAAATCGAATTAAAGGAAAGTGTATATAAGTGGATCCCTTGATAGGAATCCGGAGCCCTGATTAGCCTAGTTGGCATCGGTTAATTTAATTAATCCGATCGCAACAAATCCTCCCCTTCGCCTCTGTTAATTCCCTCTTTACAACGCTTGTAACGCTTACAAAGGTCTCTTAACCTAGCCTTCCACACGGATCGTTAATTTGTTTAAATTAATTAAGGTTATTAGCGCTTGATTTAGCGATCCCTTTATTATCGCATTAGCTAGGTTATCGTTGCCGTTAATCCATCTAACCTTATAGATCTCGCGCCTCTTATATGATTGGCAAAGGGCTATGATATTAATCATTAGCCTCTTCTCTTTTATTATGCCTAGCTTAATAAGGCATTTGTATAATAAGAATAAGTTAGTACAAAGGATCGTAGGGATCCAAGGCATTTTCAATTAGTCTGTGATCTAATTAAGGGTTATAGATATCGCGTACGCGATATTAGCACCTTAAACCATGCTATATAGCTTAGAGGCAAGCGCGCTACGCGTAACCCGCTTACTCTTTGTTAAACTATATGTAATGATATTCCCTTTCGCGATAAAGGTGTTGTTATCCCTCTTTACCTTATTACTAATTACGATTACATACCCGATCTGTGAGCTAAGATCCTTATTGTTTATAAGCAATCTATTTACAAATACAAAGAGCTTCGCTTCTTTAAGGGTTAGTGGGATATAGCGTAATCCTTATTACTAATTCTTAATCTGCTACTTAAGGCGTTTATTTAGGCGTATAATATCTTTAGTAGCTAGTTCTTAGTGTTAAGCTGCAATTAATAGATTATATAAAGCTTCTAGTTAGCAGATAGTCGCAATGTAACTTCCTTAGGCTTGTTGTTCTACGTAATCCTGCCTTACTATTAGAGATTAAGGGTTAACTTCCTTAATCTTCTAACTTTAGCCTTTCTGGGTTAGGGTTAGTAAGTTATTAGCATTTTAGGTCAGGATGCATCCATTAAAAGTGAGGGGATTCCCGTTTAATAGTCGTTGCTTCTCTTTAGCTATGAAGTTAGCCTTCTAGAGCTCTTTTTCTTCTTTATTAAAGAAGTCATTATCGCTTAGACCTAGCGTGTTATCCGTTTGCATTCTAACAATCCTAAAGAGGTTTTTATCATTTGGAGCTGTGATTAATAAGCAGGGATTGTATGTTAACGTTGTTATATTAAGATTATCCCTGTGATAACGGAAGTACGTTACCCACTAGTGAGTTCTAGCCTCTATAATACCGTAAAGAGGCTTAATAACCTCTATTACAGTGCCTTCTAGAAAGAGGTGCGTAATCTATTCCGGCAATCTTATAATAATTAGTCTTGTGAGTTTTATTTGCGATTAAACGTAGGCTTAGGTAATATCGCGGATCCAGAGGCAAATCCCTTTTGCTTTAGCAAAGGAGCAATAGCTATAATCAGCCGTTAGCTTGCCCGTTAGATCGTTAGCGATTGCGTTAGGATGAATTCCTTCTCCTTATTATTATGGCCTTGTACAATAAGGCAAGACTTCTTATACAGCAAATCCGTGCCTTTACCTTTAATCTCTCTTACTATGTAAGAGTTAAAGATCCTATAGCTACTGTGTTTCGCTTAATTAAACTTTATGAATCTAAACACATCATGAGCTCGCAGAGCGTTAATCTCAACTTAATCTAATTGTTTAAAGGGCTTTCCTAGGGTTATAATCTTCCCTTCTTAGCGGAGTTAAAGGGCAAGGTCCTAGTTAGCTTTTTCCTTTGCTATTAGGAACGCTTCTGTTAGCGATCCTCTAGTTATAATCTCTCTAATTAATGCCTCCTCTTAATCTTTATTAACGACTATAAAGTCCTTATAATCCTTAGGTCCTTCTGTGTCTTAGTTAAGGGAGAATTAAACTATAAGGGCTTTTCTTAGCCTTCCTTGCTTTCTCTTTGCTAGCACTAGGAGTTCTGCTCCTTCTTTTGCTCCTTCCCTTACCTCTGCCCCTATAGAGGCAAGAGAATCTCTCTTATTTATAGTCTTCTTAATAACTTAAGGTTTTATCTCCTATAGCCCCTCTATAGCATATAGGTCCTTATGGTAGGGCTTTACTACTATAGATTAGAATTTCGCTAGGCTATAGGGCATTTAGATAGTATAGGTCTCCCTATTAGTGGTAATTAGCTTATAAGGGCTATGCTAGCTGCCCTTCTCCTCTACACACGTACATTAGCCTATAGTGGTAGCTAATGTATTAGTAATGTGTTAGGGCTATTCTAGGCGTTAAGGGCATTACGGACCTGCCATAAGGCTAGGTAGCGGCGTACCTTGTTAGTGGCCTTCTGAATTGCCTTAGCGCGTTAAATAACAAAGACGCTTAGCGGCGACTTATCTATTATATGTAGGTAAGCTCCGAAGACTAGCAGGGTTAGCACTAGTCTATTAGGGCCTACTAAGTTATTAATAGCTTTAATGGCTATCTAAAGACATTGCTCTAGCGTGATCTCCACGCTAATTAAGTCTGTGATAATCTCGTAAGCCTAGCGTAAAGATCCATGGTACTTTTTAACCTTTCTAATGCTACTATAGGCTTTGATTAGCATCTTATTAATCTTAATTAATATTAATTAAGCGTAGTGCTTAAATTTAGCGGAGGAGAAGTTATTGCTAGCGTTATAGACGATCTAATCTAGCGGTCTGAGATAGGTATTAATCTAGCACTCTCTAATTGCATCCTAGATATCTTAGGCCTTCTGCTTCTTAGGATTAAGGAAGCAGGCTACTTAGAACGAAGTCACTGAATTAATAACATGGAGGACTAGTTAGTTATTAATCTGCGCGATGTTAGTAATAATCTTATAGTTAAAGTTATGCTTGTCTTTAATTATGAATTTAAACCAGCTAGGAGCTTTTCCTTTTATCTAACAATAGTGGTAGACTTTAGTTAACTTCTTAATTGCCTAGCGTTTAACATTATAACCAGCCCGCTAAAGGATCTTTACAAGCCATTAAACGGAAGAGTGACTGAAGCAATGATGTAATTAACGGATTTCTCCTTCCAAGAGGTGGAAGGCAACCGTTTCTTTGGCCTCTAGCAGCCACTAAGGATGTCCCTATCGTCGCACAACAGGCATAGTCTTATTGCCTTAGATTAGCACGTTCATAAGGTTATTAATCTTAACTTACAGCTTATCTATATTAGTAATAGAAAAGAGGAAAGGAGTTGCTATGTTAAGGACGTAGAATTCGAGTTCTCCGAGTTCTATAGGCACACAAAGCATGCCTTTTACGGTTACAGATCTAGCTGTTATGAACTGGCCTTAGGGCAGCTGCACGTAAGCGTTCTAAGAGATATTATTATCCTTAGAGAGGAAGGATCGGACTAAGCTAGGTGTCACACAGGAACTGGCTTTATACTAGTGTGTGTGTGTGGGTCGCATAGGCTTAGGTAAAGCCCTAACCTGTCCGCCCATAGTCCGCGTCCTTTGCGTGCCCTTTCTAGGACCTTTACGCGCCCTCTCTAGACCCAAGACATAACCTAAGCTCCTAAGCTTAAGTCCATAACATACCCCCTTACTTAGGCCTCCCTTCCCCTTTACCCTTATTATTAGAATGTTCTAAGTGAGTGGCGTATATACGTGATTAATATAGCGTGTTAGTGCGGGTCCTAGTGCAGGGCTTATGCATAGCCTAGTGGGCTAAAAATTTTTCCTTATAGGCCACCCTACCCCTAGCCTTTAAAACAACTAGCCCTGCCTAACTCTAGCCCCCTGCAACACTAGCCCACTCCATTTTCTTACCTACTACCAGCTAATATTAAGCTTTACCTACCTAGTTATTATCACTTTGTTTTTATACATTGCCTTTTACCTATTAAATTCCCCCTTTCCCCTAGCTATTACTAGTCTTTCTAACCTCCTATTGCTAACTATCTGCAATCCCCCTACTAGTCCATGTCTGAAGTGAGTGCGTAATTAGAGCCATCCTATAGCTATATCTAGATATAAATAATCCTATATATCCCTTACTTTTTACCTTTCCTTTCCCTTTATATACCCTTATTTCCATTGTCTTGTTAGTTATCTACTGCTTACCTCCCTTTAAATATCCTATTAAAACCCCTTTTCACGTCTAGCCTGCCTATTATTATATCTACTGCTATTGCTCTTAGCGCTATTACTACCGCTACCTCTAGTAGTGCTCCCCTTCCCTACTACTACCTTCTCCCCTAAAAGCTAAACCACCTTAGTGGTTATATCCTAAAGGGTAACTCTAATAACTCTAATAACTCTAATGGTAAGGAGCAAGAGGTCCTATGTATCTAATGTATAAACAACCTTTATAATAAGGGGACGTAAGAGTGCGCCCTAGGGTCTTACTAGGCCTGTCTTCCCTGTTAGCGTGCCTATTAATTATGCGGCTAGGAGCCACACTTATACTTAGGTAACCCTAAATTAAGATATACGTATAAGCACCTTATAAACCTTTTAGCTGCTAGAAAAGCTATTAAAACACTGGCTGTAAGGCGTACTACCTCTAAAAGGGACGCTATGCTATCCTAATAAAAACTTTTATCCGCTATTAAAAACATTTTAACACTATTTTAGCCGCTGCCTACATTAATCCCTCTATAGTAATACCCTTTTATTATTCCCTGCTAGGGCAGCACGCGCCTAGGGCGCTACCAAATCACAGGTACTTACGCTTGCCTAGCAGATAACTCCTACCTAACGTAGTGGTAATATAGCAATAGAGTTCTTTTGCGGCATATCTATAATAAATAATAATCTTGCCTGTGTTGCCTTTATTTAGGAGAACGCTGCTACTAAGCAGCGTGCATTTAATAAGGCCCTTGCCCGCTAATTAACCACTTATTGCCATCCCCCTAGACTAAACTAGAATAACCTAGCTCCTCCTCCTCCTCCTACCCCTAAGAACTAATTGCTTTCTAATGTGGTGGAATACTAGCGCTAATATACGCGTGGAGCGGAGGAGACTAGATTTACTTATTCCTTAGTAGTTAAATAAAAACGTACTCTTTTAGGCCTATTATGTATTATTGCATTACCCTATTATGCCTCGAATCTATCTAGTGCCTCTGTGTCTTGCATGTTTTCTAGTGGTTCCTAAGTTAGCTATATATATCCTTTCTATTTAACTAGCATATTCCGGTTTAACCCCTATCCTCTCGCGTTCTTAGCTATTAGTATCTCTTTAACCTAATACTCTAAGAGATTAGGGTTGGCATTAGTCATTATTAGTTCTGGTGGGGTTGCTTATCCGCTAATATTTAACTAGGTAACGGATTAGAAGCTGCCTGTTATACTAAATCCATATGGAAAATAGGGTGAAGTCCCTATGGTATGTCTAACTTAATAGTTAAAGGTATAGGGACCTCTAGCACCTTGTATTTAGCTATAACCTAATCTAATTTCTTGCATAGTCTATTTGTCTTAAAATTTCATAGGTTTAACTATACATAGTCACTAACCTAAAAGCATTCCGCTAGACACTAGCTACTATTTGTTTCCTCCTATTACTATTGCTAAATAAATGCTATAGCAGCCTGCGTTAGGTCTAAGCCCTCCTTAAGATATTACAAGAATGCCTAGGCCCTCCTTTAATAAGGTATAGGACATCTCCTTATCCAGTGGTTCTTGAATTATTACTAGGTTATAACCATATAGGGCTATGTTCGCGCTAATCCCTATTACTAACGAGTCCCTATTATTTAAAGTAAGTTAATAAGCAGGGAGATGTTCTAGCCATTCGAATTGTGAAAATAACAGCATTACCCTTAGGATAGCCTAAACTTCTTAATTTGCCCTTTCTATGCCACCGTCTATCTATGGATAATAAGCTATTAATAGTAACTACTGTGTACCTACCTGGTTGTAAAGTGTGGTCTAAAAATTACTTAACTAGTCTAAACCGCAATCCGTAATAATTTATATGGGAAAGCTATAGAACCGCTACTAGCACTGCTTAAACCATTCCGCGCATGCTTTAGCCCCTATTAATGTTATAGCTTCTAACTAAACGTACTTAGAGAGTCTATCCGTAATAACCATAAGAAACCATAGGTTATCCGGGTATTAAGCTAGTAGGTCTGTTATAAAGTTAATAGAGATCTATAACTAGTAACGGTCTGGTAAAGGGATTGGTTTTAATAAGCCTTATCTTAGCTAGCGGCTCTTCCGCCCCCTGTAATAGTAATAGTTTCTTATAAACTAAGCAATCCCCTGCGATATGCTATTCTAATAGAAATCCCTCTAAAGCGTCTTAAAAGTTATATTATAGCTAGGATAGCCTAGTAAGGGTAAATCGTGAACCCATTGCGTTAAGGTTGTAGTAAGGGGTTCCTAATTTAGGATCTAAGTCTAGCCCTGGAATTAAAGCGTACCTTTAGCGCTAATCTAATAGTCTGCTATCTACTCCCTTGTGTTTATAGCTTCTGGAAATTTCTAGGCCCCTTCCTAACTACCTTAAGCCATATCCTATATGTAGCATCGTGAACTAAGGACTAGTCCTATAGAGATTAGAGATGCGCATTTGTAAATATTATTACCCTTGTTAGAAGACCTATAAACCTACCTATAGTGTCCTTAGCCTTGCCGCCCCTAATAATAATATAGGGTTTATACTAGAGATAAGTCTAGTTCTTTTATAACTATATAGGCCTAGGGTTGTTGCTAAATGTATAATTAGCTCCTCTAGTCCTGCCTTATTCTCCTCCCCTTAGAACTGTCTTAATAGCGTATCTAGTCTTGCCGCCTATGGGCTAGGCCTATACTATAGGTGAAAATTAAACAGCGATAGTGTCTCTGCCTATCTTGCCTGCTATTCTAATATCTCCCTTAGCGCTATGAAGTATTCTAAGTTCTTATAGTCTATGAGTATTATAAATGGCTTGCTAACACTACGTAGCTCTGCTAACCAAGCCTTTAGGCATAATATAATTACTAACAGCTCCTTATTATGTATAGTGTAGTTCCGTTAAGCTAGCTGTAGTTAAGCGGAATAATAAGTAACTAGGTGTAAGATGCCTTTATTATTAAACTATAAGAGGTAGCCCCTAAAGCTATCCCTAAATAGTTAGCTTCTACCACAGTGTCCTTATTAGGGTCCTATTGTGTTAGGATAGGATATGACATAAAGGCTATCTTTAGCGCTTTAAACGCTACATTGCATTTGTCTATCCACTAAAATAGGATGCCCTTCTTTGTGAGTTTAATTAAAGGGCCTGTAATTATTAAGAAGTGTGGTATAAAGTCCTAATAAAAGTTAGCAAACCTAAGAAATCCTTGCACCCCCTAACCTTCTTTAGCGCCTCCTAATCCTAGATAGCTATAATCTTTTCCCTATCTAGGCGAATTTCTTTCCTTACATGGATAATAAACCCTAGGTACTTAACTTCCTTTGTTGCAAAAACGCATTTCTTTATATCTAAGTTTAGTCCTACCTACTATAGCCTTAAGAGTACTACTTAGACCTTCTATATATAGTCTTTCTAAGACCCTCCTAAGTAGATAAGGATATTATTAAGATAAGCAGTTACGTAGTCCCCTAGGATTCCGCTAAGCGCGCTATTAATATATCTCTAAAAGGTAGCAGGTGTACCCGCTAGGCCAAAGGGCACATAAGCCACTTAAATAACCTAAAACGCGTCTAGAAGGCAGTCTAGTGTTCCTTACCTTTAGTAATACAGAGCCAGTGAAACGCTGCTTGTATATCTAGCTTTGTGAACCACTTTGCCTCTAATAATAATTATAGTGTCTCCTTTACTAGAGATAAGGGATAATGGTCTTATTCTATAATCTTATTAAGGGCACGGTAGTCTACGTAAAACCGCTATCCTCCTCCTAGCTTCTTTACTAATAACACTAGAGCCACTACTAAAGAGGAGCTAGCCCATATCCATCCCTTATCTATAAGGTTAGTTACTTGCTTTTGGATCTTAAGGAGGTGCTACTGTGGCATATTATATAATAGGGCCTACGGGAGTTCTAGTTTAGATCCGTCTGCGTTACGCTTTAATTAAATATAGTGGTTTAATCGTCCCTAGTGCGGTGGCAAGGCATTTACCTTGCTTTCTAGGAAGAGGTCTGTAAAGTCCTGTAGCGCGCTTAGTAATAAGGATAACAGGTCCTATTCTATAGCCTTAGGGATTGCGTCTATCTATAGAATTAATATGATTTCCCGTAGGCTAGTGGCGTATAGTTAGATATGTTCTTTCTGCTTCTTTGCACGCCTCACGATTCCCGCGAAGGTAGAGCCTAAGATAGATATTATTGGTTGCTTAACCTTCCTGTTAGTTAATGCCTGAATTTGTAGGTTATTAGCTAATCCCACGCAGAGTTAACGGCGCGCTATGTCTAGGTTGATCTTATTGCGTTCTATCCATAGTATCCCTAAAATTAGCTGCCTTGTTAACCTAGGGATCACATAGGCAACTATAGGTGTTTCCTATCCATCTAGATCCACTCGAAAACGCACAATATGCGTAATGTATAACCTCTTTTTATAGCTCTCTTTTCCCCTTATTTTACACTAACCGTAGTGTAAACTAATCTCTTCTTTAAGAGAGGAGGCGTTCTAACTGGAGTTTTTAGATAAGGTATTTGCTTATAGTAGCATAATAGTTATAGCCCGTGTTAACAAGAGTATCCGTAAAGGTAGTCTTATTAATTAATGTAAGAACTAGAAAAGGTATAGAGTCTATATTAGACTAGATCTGTTTAAAGTCCTTATTAGTAATAACTGTTTGCTATAATGCCCCTCTATCTATCCTCCCCGCTACCCTAGTTAAATAACTTAATGCTAGGGTTCTTCTTTTCTAACACATTTGCTATCTCCTCTTCTTTAGAGTTATCTTCCTCTTCCTTTGTGTCGCACGCGTTAATAGCTACCTTTCCGTGCTAACGTCTTAGTGTAAGCAAAGGGTAGTTAGAAACGAAATGTTTTCCTAAACCGCACCGCAGGCATTTGCCCTCCTTATAACGCGTGTTACGCATAGCCTAGCTAACCTACTTAGCCTGCTTACCGCTAGCCTTATTACCTAACTTTGCCTTATGCTAATTTCCCGGTAACTTTCCGCGTCCTTTTTAGGCCTGTTCTAGATACGTTAATTATATGTCTATTATAGGAGTGTCCTTATCCTAGGCAGGGGCCTTAGGCACATACGCTTGCCTTCGCGCACGGTTCTTCTCCTTTAATTAATAGGACTTAATATCTAACAAGATGCTATAATACTAGGCCGTTGCCGCTAAGTAATCTATGCGTGATATATCTTGTCTAACGCTATAGTCCCTTATCTGCTTATTAAGTGCTATGCGTAGCTTAGCTAGCTTTATAGAGTCCTCCTAATCCAATCCCTAGCTAGCGCTAATTTCTATTTAAAACAAATGTAGAAGTTACTAAATTGCTTGTTTAGGCATTGCGTAATCTAGTTAAGCTCTATAATTGCTAATTCCTGTTAATAGGGGTTGTTAAACATCTTAGTAAGGTAGTTTAAGAACTTCCGTGGATTGTAAAGCACTAAGTATCCCTTCTTAAAATAGGGAGTAACTTATGCCTAAACCTTTAGTAATAGGTTCTAGTAAATAAAGCACTATTAGTCCTACTAGGACCTAATAAACCCCTATCCATGTCTAGCTTGTAGGATATCAGGTTTTGCCATGCTGTAAATAGGACCCTTTCGCCATTAAATAGGGGTCCTATTAGCAAGGGTTTTCGCTTAATAAGTTAACTAGAAATGTTAGATCTCTGCTTACTAGCAAGGTCCTTGATTTGTTTTGACTGCTAAGCAATAAGCTCCTATAAGGTTACTATTTTATTAGTCTCTATCCTATCCGCTAGTAGCGGTATATCTATTAGCTGCTATGCCTCTATAGTGAAGGATAATAAATGTTATAAACTAGCCTTAGGGTAGCTACATATAAGCGTTCTAAGAGATATTATTATCCTTAGAGAGGAAGGATTAGACTAAGCTAGGTGTCGCATAGGAACTAGCTTTATACCAGTGTGTGTGTGTAGGTCGCATAGGCCTAGGTAAAGCCCTAACCTGTCCGCCCACAGTCCGCGTCCTTTGCGCGCCCTTTCCGGGACCTTTGCGCGCCTCTCCGGACCCGAGACATGACCCGAGCTCCTAAGCTCGAGTCCATAACACTAGCACTGAATTTAACGAGTTATGGCTCGTAGGGGATTATCTTTAATAAAGGTATTAATCGTAATAAAGCCTTTGCTTATCCCTGACCTGCCGTTAATTTGCCTGCCGCCCTAGTGTTAGGCATAATCCCTCTAAAGACTTCTTTAGAATAGCGCTCTTTAGAGATATAGTAGGTTAATCCCTTATTAGATTCTTACTGTTAATACGGTTCTTGCTTTAGGAAAGCGTGCTAAAAGGCTTAGTTATTAAGGGCAGTAAGAACGTTAGTATCTATAAGATTATAATTATCCTATGGCTCCGAGCAAAAGAATTATGTAATGCTTAGATATGCCGCTAGCGATAGCTCTTTATCATCCTTATCGCTGTCTTTAGTCTTTATGTAAGCTATAAGATACGGTTCCCATCCTTAGCTAGGGCCCTTATTAGGCTTGTTATTATCTAGCCCTTTATAAGAGGCAAGAAACACCTAGAATCTCTTCTCTAAAGGGGTGTATAATAGATCTTGCTAGTAAACTAATAATCCTTCTCCTTTTAGCGTTCTTTATTAGAGTGATTAAAGGACTAATAGCCGTTCTTGCCACACACAAAGCAACGCTAAGGGCTATGCCTTAGGCTCTTACTGCAATAGCCTCCCCTGCCTTAGGGCTAATGTCTGTATTAACGGTTAGTGAATATAGCCTTAGGAGAGCTCCCTTATGATTATAGGTATTAGGTAGCCCTCTTATTTAACTCTAAGATTATAATTACCTTACAGAGGTCTTTAGCAAGACTCTTAAAGCCTAGGGAGTGGTTATACTTTACTATCTAGCATTTAGGCACACTAGCTATAGCATTTAACATTTGCTTATAAAGCTTAGTATTTACTGTATTAGAAGGGTATAGGCCTTAATAGATCTTCTTAAGGGTAGCTAGTATAATTTTAAGGCACTTAAGCCTGGTTTTATTAGGGTTTTTAGCAATAGCGCTGCTTAGAGTTATACTACTCTATTCGCAGTGGTAGAATTATTAATTGCTTTCTGTCTTAAAGCATTAGCAAATATAGCTAATTATCTCTTTATATGTAAGGTTTTAACTAAAGAGATAATTAAGGTAGTATTGCTTAGTATTATTAATTAAGATAATCAGGAGAGCCTTTTAATAATGCGTTTAAGGGAGGTTAATCCTATTACACTTATTCTTAAAGAGCGTGACTTTTAGGGCAAGGAAATCATATAATTGTCCGCTGTAACGATCGCTATCTTTATATATCTTTGTAAGTTCTAAGATCTTCTTTATAATCTAGTCTTTAGAAGAGAATTATTATATAGGTAGCAAGGTTTACTATGGATAGGGATCTTTAGGGTGAATTGCTTAATGTAATAGGGTTTGCTATAGAAAAGGCTCTCTTGTAGGTTAAGGGGTTTAAAGGTGCTATTAGGTTTAGGGAGGATAAGGTTCTAGGGTAAGCAGATAAGGGGGTTAAGGAGGTTAATGTTTAGGGGTTAGAGGATTGTGATCTCCCTTTAGGCCATAATAGCCTTGTTTCTTATTAGACCACCTCTTCTAGAGATATTATGATTGCTAATCCTTAGCCCTGTCTTATAACAATACCATGGTCTCGCAGAGAATTCCGTAGCTCTCTGATAAGGTCTCTATTAGCTATTGCAAAGGTGTTCTTAGACTATCCTTTAAAGTCTTCTTAGAATAATTCCTAAAGATTATTATCCCTCTAGTCTTAATGCTCGCTAAGGTTAATAAACCTTGTAATATAGTTATTAAGCTTAGATAGCGTGGCGGAATTAGGGTTAACTACGATTTGTTCTTTCTAATCTTTTATGAGGGCATAGGAAAGAGGTTATAGTCATGTTAGCAGTTCACTCTCTTAAGGTCTCTTAGGTGCTATTAAGATTTAGGATGGTTTCTTATTACTAGAGAATTAAGGCTCTTCTCTTAGTGATAGTCTAGGTGATTATGTAGCTTCTACAGCAGCTTAGGTCTTCCCTCTTATTACTAGTCTAGCTTCCTAACTTATTGTGAGTAATGGTTATTAACGTTAGGTTTAAAGCGAATTAATTTGATTATTTGGTTGGTTTTCTTATGGTAGGTGTAGGATTAGTCTCTCTGTTAAAGATAAAGATAATAATAGAAGAAGTTAATCCTTAGGTTTATAATAGACGTAGAATTAATCTCTCTATTAAAAGTGAAGATAATAATAGAAGAAGCTAATCCCTTAGAAGCCTAACAAGTCCGCAACCAGAATTTAAGTCTCTTCCTTTAGCACACTCTTATAGCTATGCCCCTATTCCTAAGGATCTAGATAATAGGAAAATAACTATGGCGTCTGCAGAAATGTCTCTTCTTGTAATACCTAACTTATCTGTGGTTGTAATCAACCACTGATTAGTGTTAGAACACTAAGGTGCCTACGCAGGTAATAATACCGTTATTATTGAAGTCTATGATAGTTGATAATCTAGATAAGAGAAGAGAGAGAGAGAGAATCTAGCTAGCTAGAAAGTGGGTGAAACCCGTAAGTGGGGCAAAGAGGGGGTGGTGAAAAGGGGCTGCCAATCACAAGGCGTGCATCCTCTGAGGGCTCCACTTGGCCCACAATTGGCGGGGTCTTTGGCCACGACTAATCCGATGATGATCCGAAGGAAGCAACATTACTATTAAAGTCTTTAATATCTCTTTATATTCTCTAACTCTATCTTTCTAAATCTATTAATTAAGGGTTATATTCTATAATCTAAACTTAGTTAGATTATCTATATAATAGTCTAAAGGGAATATTATATATAATAACCTATTAGTAGTAGTATTTCGCTTCCCTTAGATAAAGTATATTTCTATATTTAATAGCCTTAGCTCTATAACCTATCTAGCATAGATCCTTATATTTAGTAAATATTATAAATATTATAAGTGGTTTATAGTCTATAAAGATTATTAACTTTAACTTTAACTTAAAGAAGTGTTTATATTTCTAGTAAAACTTAATAATAGATATAGTTCCTATTTATATATATTATAATTCCACTAAGTTTTTATAAATAGAAAAGAATTATATAAGATTAGATATAGAATCTTATCCTAGACTTAAAGTACTATATATCCTTCTCTAAACCTACTAGTATTAGAATATATCTAAGTAAGTAAGTTAAATATATATCTATATATACTTAAAGCTATAGTAGCTTTATCCCTTAGGATAGAGAAGGATAATACCTTAGAATCTCCCTATTACTAATTTATATTACTAGTTAATCTATTAAGTAATTAAGTAATTTTAGTATAATTCTTAATCTATTAATAGCATAGGCCTATAGCTCCTAGAAATAAATAAATATTAGTCTAATATTTTAGAGTAAGCTATTCTCTTAGTTTTATAGCCTAATCTAGTTTAATATATATCTTCCCTTTAACTTTATTAATTTACCTAACTATAAGGATTAAACTTATTCCTAATAATACCTTTTTAAAGCTTAACTTTAGGAGGGTTTAGAGTAGTCTTAAAAGTAAGTAATTCTTAATAAATAACTACTACTCTTTAAATAAGGTATATTTATAGAAGATATTATCTATATAGCTATTTAATACACTAAGGTTACTAGGTAAGTAAGGTACTATAAGAGATAGTTCTAAATATAGTATAGGGATAGGACCTATTATAATTCTTATTACTTCTATTATTATATATCTTACTAATTAGGATCCTTAAGGCATTTAGGAGGGTTATAGCTAACTAAATCTAGGAATATTAAAAGCAAACATATACTATAGTTCTACTACTATAGATACTAACTAGTATATATGCTTAAGGTTAAACACGCTAGAAGAATTAATTTATAGATCTAAGAGTTGATTATAAACCTTAGCTAATAATAGAAGCTAGCTGCTAGGTATATCTTCTATAATATAAGAGTAGTTAATAGTAAGTTATTATTTAGCCTAAGGGTTAGATTTATCCTTTAGTACTAATATAGGTTTTACATACTAATCTAATATCCTTCTATTTATAGCTATAGTATACTTATATATCCCTAATTTAATTTCTTTAGTTACTAACTAATTTAACTAGTATTATTAAGGCTTTAACTATTATCTCTTTAGGGATTATACCTAGGGTTTTATATTTTCCTTTATTTAAGGTATATATATATAAAGGTCTATAGCTAGAATATTAGTAATAAATAAAGTATTTAAGTCTTTATAAGTATAAAATATCTATATAATTTCTTTTACTATAGTTCTAGGGACTAGAGAACCTAAGGTTACTCTATAGCCCTTAAACTAGGATAATACTTTCTCTATAAGAACTTCCTAGTTTACCTCTTTTCTCTATACTCTTTATATAGTTAGAAATAGAAATACTAGGGGTCCTTATATAATTAGTCCTAGCTAGTTATCTTTTATTAGTTTAGATATACTTCTATAAGCACTAACCTCTAAAAACATAAGACTCTTTTTAAGCAAATTTACTTCTAATAAGTATATATAGAGACTAAGCTAATTTATAAGTTAATATTTCTTACGCATTACTATAGGATAGGTAATTTAAGGGGTATGCCTAGTAAACTATACTAAGGGTTTAGCCTAGAAGTAAATAAAGGGACTTCTAATAAGTCCTTACCTAGTAGTTTATCCTAGGATAATAGATTTAGTTTTATAATATAACTAGGTTATTCTAGGTAACTTAGTTTTCTAAATTATTAGAGTCTTCTAAATCTAATAAGGCTTTATCTAGTAATATATCTATATTATCCTAACCTATATACTATTTTAGGATTAAAGGCTTAGCTAAGCAAAGCATAACTTTCTATTAATCTAATAAAGCTATAGAAGGCCCTTTAATAGAAATAGGTTTATCTCCTTTCTCTTTAATACTAATTAATAACTCTAAGTTTCTAATGTTAAACCTTATACTTATATTATAAAGCTATGGAAGTCCTAAAATCAGGATAGTTTGATTTTTAGGCTAATTATCTAGGGTAATAATAGCCTATACTAATCAGGTAACTCTATAATATATTACCTTTATTATCACAAAGTAAGTAACTATATTCTCTTACCTATTAGCATTAATTATCTATAGCCCTTAGAACCTAACTAATCCTAAGTTATAGACTAGTATGTTTTCTTCTAAAATAAAAGTGTTGGAACACCAAGGTGCCTGCGCAGGTAATAATACCGTTGTTATTGAAGTCTATGATAGTTGATGATCTAGATAAGAGAAGAGAGAGAGAGAGAGAATCTAGCTAGCTAGAAAGTGAGTGAAACCCGTAAGTGAGGCAAAGAGGGGGTGGCAAAAAGGGCTACTAATCACAAGGCGTGCATCCCTCTGAGGGCTCCACTTAGCTCACAATTGGCGGGGTCTTTAGCCACGACTAATCCGATAATGATCCGAAGGAAGTAACACTAGCAGTCTCTCTTTTTCTTGTGGCTAAAGGAGCCTAAAAACGCAATAAAAATCGAATCAAAGGAAAGTGTATATAAGTAGATCCCTTAATAGGAATCCAGAGCCCTGATTAGCCTGGTTAGCATTAGTTAATTTAATTAATCTAATCGCAACAAATCCTCCCCTTTGCCTCCGTTAATTCCCTCTCTATAACGCTCGTAATGCTTACAAAGGTCTCTTAACCTAGCCTTCCACATAGATCGTTAATTCGTTCGAATTAATTAAGGTTATTAGCGCTTAATTTAGCGATCCCTTTGTCATCGCATTAGCTAGGTTATCGTTGCCGTTAATCCATTTAACCTTGTAGATCTTACGCCTCTTATATGATTAGCGAAGGGCTATAATATTAATTATTAGCCTCTTCTCTTTTATTATGCCTAGCTTAACAAGGCATTTGTACAATAAGAATGAGTTAGTACAAAGGATCATAGGGATCCGAGGCATTTTTAATTAGTCCGTGATCTAATTAAGGGTTATAGATATTGCGTACGCGATATCAGTACCTTAAACTATGCTATATAGCTTAGAGGCAAGCGCGCTACGCATAACCCGCTTACTCTTCGTTAAACTATATGTGATAATATTCCCTTTTGCGATAAAGGTATTGTCATCCCTCTTTGCCTTGTTACCGATTACAATTACATACCTGATCTATGAGCTAAGATCCTTGTTGTTTATAAGCGATCCATTTACGAATACAAAGAGCTTTGCTTCTTTGAGGGTTAGTGGGATATAGCGCAATCCTCATTGCTAATTCTTAATCTGCCACTTAAGGCGTTTGTTTAGGCGTACAATATCTTTAGCAGCTAGTTCTTAGTGTTAAGCTGCAATTAATAGATTGTACAAAGCTTCTAGTTAGCAAATGGTCGCGATGTAACTTCCTTAGGCTTATTGTTTTACGTAATCCTGCCTTGCTATTAGAGATTAAGGGTTAACTTCCTTAATCTTCTGACTTTAGCCTTTCTGGGTTAGGGTTAGTAAGTTATTAGCATTTTAGGTTAGGATGCATTTGTTAAAAGTGAGGGGATTCCCGTTTAATAGTTATTACTTCTCTTTAGCTATGAAGTTAGCCTTCTAGAGCTCTTTTTCTTCTTTATTAAAGAAGTTATTGTTGCTTAGACCTAGCGTGTTATCTGTTTGTATTCTAACAATCCTAAAGAGGTTTTTATTATTCAGAGCTGTGATTAATAAGCAGGGATTATATATTAACGTTATTATATTAAGATTATCCCTGTAATAACAGAAGTACGTTGCCTACTAGTAAGTTCCGGCCTCTGTAATGCTATAAAGAGGCTTAATAACCTCTATTACAGTGCCTTCTAGAAAGAGGTGCACGATCTATTCTAGTAATCTTATGATAATTAGTCTTGTAAGTTTTGTTTGCGATTAAACATAGGCTTGGGTGATATTGCGGATCCAGAGGCAAATCCCTTTTGCTTTAGCAAAGGAGCGATAGCTATAATTAGCCATTGGCTTGCCCGTTAGATCGTTAGCAATTACGTTAGGATGAATTCCTTCTCCTTATTATTATAGCCTTATATAATAAGGCAAGACTTCTTGTACAGCGAATCCGTGCCTTTACCTTTAATCTCTCTTACTATATAAGAGTTAAAGATCCTATAGCTACTGTGTTTTACTTAATTAAACTTTATGAATCTAAATATATCACAAGCTTGCAGAGTGTTAATCTTAGCTTAATCTAATTGTTTAAAGGGCTTTCCTAGGGTTGTGATCTTCCCTTCTTAGCAGAGTTAGAGGGCAAGGTCCTAGTTAGCTTTTTCCTTTGCTATTAGGAACGCTTCTATTAGCAATCCTCTAGTTATAATCTCTCTAATTAATGCCTCCTTTTAATCTTTATTAATAACTACAAAGTCCTTGTGATCCTTAGGTCCTTCCGTGTCTTGGTTAAGGGAGAATTAAACTATAAGGGCTTTTCTTAGCCTTCCTTGCTTTCTCTTTACTAGCACTAGGAGTTCTACTCCTTCTTTCGCTCCTTCCTTACCTCTGCCCTGCAAAGGCAAGAGAATCTCTCTTATTTGTAGTCTTCTTAATAACTTAAGGTTTTATCTCTTATAGCCCCTCTATAGCACATAGGTCCTTGTAATAGGGCTTTACTACTATAGATTAGAATTTCGCTAGGCTATAGGGCATTTAGATAGTGTAAGTCTCCTATTAGTAGCGATTAGCTTATAAGGGCTATGCTAGCTACCCTTCTCCTTTACACACATATATTAGCCTACAGTGGTAGCTAATGTATTAGTAATATATTAGGGCCGTTCTAGGCGTTAAGGGCATCGCGGACCTGCTATAAGGCTAGGTGGCAGCGTACCTTATTAGTAGCCTTCTAAATTACCTTAGTGCATTAAATAATAGAGACGCTTAGCGGTGACTTATCTATTATACATAGGTAGGCTCTGAAGACTAGTAGGGTTAGCACTAGTCTATTAGGGCTTACTAAGTTATTAACAGCTTTAACAGCTATCTAAAGACATTGCTCTAGCGTGATCTCCGCGCTAATTAAGTCCATAATAATCTCGTAAGCCTAGCGTAAAGGTCTATAGTACTTTTTAACCTTTCTAATGCTACTATAGGCTTTAATTAGCATCTTATTAATCTTAATTAATATTAATTAAGCGTAGTGCTTAAATTCAGCGGAGGAGAAGTTATTGCTAGCGTTATAGACAATCCAATCTAGCGGTCTAAGATAGGTATTAATCTAGCACTCTCTGATTATATCCTAGATATCTTAGGCCTTCTGCTTCTTAGGATTAAGGAAGCGGGCTGCTTAGAACAAAGTTACTAAATTAATAACGTGAAGGACTAGTCGGTTGTTAATCTACGCAATATTAGCAATAATCTTATAGTTAAAGTTATGCTTATCTTTAATTGTGAATTTAAACCAGCTAGGAGCTTTTCCTTTTATCTAATAATAGTAGCAGACTTCGGTTAACTTCTTAATTGCCTAGCGTTTAACATTATAACCGGCCCGCTAAAGGATCTTTACAAGCTATTAAATAGAAGGGTAACCGAAGCAACAATGTAATTAACGGATTTCTCCTTCTAAGAGGTAGAAGGTAATCGTTTCTTTAGCCTCTAGCAGCCACTAAGGATATCCCTATTATTGCACAACAGGCATAGTCTTATTACCTTAGATTAGCACGTTTGTAAGGTTATTAATCTTAACTTATAGCTTATCTATATTAGTAATAGAAAAGAGGAAAGGAGTTGCTATGTTAAGGACGTAGAATTCGAGTTCTCTAAGTTCTATAGGCATATAAAGCATGCCTTTTACGGTTATAGATCTAGCACTGAATTTGATGAGTTATGGCTCGCAGGGGATTATCTTTAATGAAGGCATTAATCGTAACAAAGCCTTTGCTTATCCCTAACCTGCTGTTAATTTGCCTGCCACCCTAGTGTTAGGTATAATCCCTCTGAAGACTTCTTTGGAATAGCGCTCTTTAGAGATATAATAGGTTAATCCCTTATTAGATTCTTACTATTAATACAGTTCCTGCTTTAGGAAAGCATGCTAAAAGGCTTGGTTATTAAGGGTAGTAAGAACGTTAGCATTTATAAGATTATAATTATCCTATGGCTCTAAGCAAAAGAATTGTGTGATGCTTAGATATGCCACTAGCGATAGCTCTTTATTATCCTTATTGCTGTCTTTAGTCTTTATATAAGCTATAAGATGCGGTTCCTATCCTTAGCCAGGGCCCTTATTAGGCTTATTATCGTCTAGCCCTTTATAGGAGGCAAGAAACGCTTAGAATCTCTTCTCTAAAGGGGGTGTATAATGGATCTTACTAGTAAACTAATAATCCTTCTCCTTTTAGCGTTCTTTGTTAGAGTAATTAAAGGACTAATAGCTATTCTTGCCACACACAAAGCAATGCTAAGGGCTATGCCTTAGGCTCTTACCGTAATAGCCTCCCCTACCTTAGGGCTAACGTCTATATTAATGGTTAGTAAATATAGCCTTAGGAGAGCTCCCTTGTGATTATAGGTATTAGGTAGCCCTCTTATTTAACTCTAAGATTATAATTGCCTTATAGAGGTCTCTAGTAAGACTCTTAAAGCCTAGGGAGTGGTTATACTCTACTATCTAGTATTTAGGCACACTAGCTATAGCATTTAACATTTGCTTGTAGAGCTTAGTATTTACTGTATTAGAAGGGTATAGGCCTTAATAGATCTTCTTAAGGGTAGCTAGTATAATTTTAAGGCACTTAAGCCTGGTTTTGTTAGGGTTCTTAGCAATAGCGCTGCTTAGAGTTATGCTACTCTATTTATGGCAGTAGAATTATTAATTGCTTTCTATCTTAAAGCGTTAGCAAATATAGCTAATTATCTCTTTATATGTAAGGTTTTAACTAAAGAGATAATTAAGGTAGTATTGCTTAGCATTGTTAATTAAGATAATCAGGAGAGCCTTTTAATAATACGTTTAAGGGAGGTTAATCCTATTATACTTATTCTTAAAGAGCGTAACTTTTAGGGCAAGAAAATTATATAATTATCCGCTATAACGATCGCTATCTTTATATATCTTTATAAGTTCTAAGATCTTCTTTATAATCTAGTCTTTAGAAGAGAATTATTATATAGGTAGTAAGGTTTACTATGGATAGGGATCTTTAGGGTAAATTACTTAATGTGATAGGGTTTGCTATAGAAGAGGCTCTCTTACAGGTTAAGGGGTTTAAAGGTGCTATTAGGTTTAGGGAGGATAAGGTTCTAGGGTAAGCAAACAAGGGGGTTAAGGAGGTTAATATTCAGGGGGTTAGAGGATTATGATCTCCCTTTAGGCTATAATAGCCTTGTTTCTTATTAGACTACCTCTTCTAGAGATATTATAATTGCTAATCCTTAGCCCTATCTTATAATAATACTATGGTCTCGCAGAGAATTCTGTAGCTCTCTAACAAGGTCTCTATCAGCTATTACAAAGGTGTTCTTAGACTATCCTTTAAAGTCTTCTTAGAATGATTCCTAAAGATTATTATCCCTCTAGTCTTAATGCTTACTAAGGTTAATAAACCTTATAATATAGTTATTAAGCTTAGATAGCGTAGCGGAATTAGGGTTAACTATAATTCGTTCTTTCTAATCTTTTATAAGGGCATAGGAAAGAGGTTATAGTCGTGTTAGCAGTTTACTCTCTTAGGGTCTCTTAGGTGCTATTAAGATTTAGGATAGTTTCTTATTACTAGAGAATTAAGGCTCTTCTCTTAGTAATAGTCTAAGCGATTGTGTAGCTTCTACAGCAGCTTAGGTCTTCCCTCTTATTGCTAGTCTAGCTTCCTAACTTATTATAAGTAATGGTTATTAACGTTAGGTTTGAAGCGAATTAATTCGATTATTCGGTTAGTTTTCTTGTGGTAGGTGTAGGATTAGTCTCTCTGTTAAAGATAAAGATAATAACAGAAGAAGTCAATCCTTGGGTTTGTGATAGACATAGAATTAATCTCTCTATTAAAAGTAAAGATAATAATAGAAGAAGCTAATCCCTTAGAAGCCTAATAAGTCCGTAACCGGAATTCAAGTCTCTTCCTTTAGCACACTCTTATAGCCATGCCCCTATTCCTAAGGATCTAGATAATAGGAAAATAACTGTGGCGTCTGTAGAAATGTCTCTTCTTATGATACCTAACTTATCTGTGGTTATAATTAACCACTAATCAGTGTTAGAACACCAAGGTGCCTACGCAGGTAATAATACCGTTGTTATTGAAGTCTATGATAGTTAATGATTTAGATAAGAGAAGAGAGAGAGAGAGAATCTAGCTAGCTAGAAAGTGGGTGAAACCCGTAAGTGGGGCAAAGAGAGGGGTGGCGAAAAAGGGGCTGCTAATCACAAGGCGTGCATCCCTCTGAGGGCTCCACTTGGCCCACAATTGGCGGGGTCTTTGGCCACGACTAATCCGATGATGATCCGAAGGAAGCAACAAAAAGCATAGGATATAATATTAATCTTAGCTCCTTAGTTTGCTAGTGCTTATCTAGGTTTAAAGTTAAATACCTATTCCTTCTAAAATCCTATATAAGCTTAAATAGTAATCCTAAATAGTTTTATACCTAACTAATACTCTTAAAGTAGTTCTATATTATAGTTATTAGGAACTAGAGTCTTTTTAATCTTCTTAAAGACTATCTAAGCGGAATTAGCCTTAAGTAAGAATAATACTATCTTTTTCTTAGGGTACCTCTTTAAAGGGGTAGTTACTTAGGAAGATAGTTTTTAAAATTATTTTATTATTTCTAGACTAATTTACTATAGGTCTATTAATAAGATTAGAATAGAGATATAGCTTGCTAAAGCCTTCTAGTTAATAGGGCCTAAGCCCTTATATCCCTAGATCTCACTTAAAGCCTAAGTATTCCGCTTAATTACCTTCTCTCTTACTAGGGAGTAACTTTAGGGGTTAATCCCTATTCTTAATAATATTACTAATTACTATACCTTTCTGCTTCTTTAAAGGTAGCTTAGCTTTTATAATAAGGGTTATAACCTATAAAGCCCTTTAGGTAATAGACTTTAATGTCTTTTTATTAGCTATTTTTAAGCTTTTTAAGAGTGGCTTTAATAGTTTATCTTTATCTATAATATCCTTTACCTAGGTATTTAGATTAGCTTTTCTAACCCTAAGTTTCTATAAGTTAGTAGTTATAAACTACTATAAGCTTAAGGGCTTTTGCTTAAGTTAGCTAAGGTAATAATCCTTAGTTACTATTAACTCTATAATAGTTCTAGGTTTAATTAGAGTATACTAAGCTCCTATAGCGGAATTATAACTAACTTCTTTAATAACTCTAGATATATTAGCATTAGTATATTTATTACTAGTTAGGTATACCTAAGTAAACCTAGTATAAGCTTATCTAGGGACCTATAAGTTATTATTCTAAGGAGGAAGGGTTATTAACTTTAGCTAAGTAAATTCCTACCGCTATAGTAAGTTATTTCTAGTTATAGTGTAATTTATAGCGTAGTGCCTAGTAATACCACACTTAAAATAGGTATCTCTATAATATAATAGTATAGTACTATTAATATACTAGTTTCTTAATTTAGATATAGGCCTTAGATTTAATATATATCCCTATAGACTAAAGTTTAGCGCTATTACTAGAGCTTATAGTGCTTAGGGAGGTTTTATACTATTTATCTAAAACTATAGTAAGTTAGTACTATTTTCTTATTAATTACCTTAGGTAGGCCCTCTCTAACTATTTAAGGGTCTATTCTTTATATTACTATTTCCTTTACTCTATTATACTTAAGTATAAGGCTAATTCCTAGATATAGGTATCTAACTAATAGGGGAATTAACTAATACCTACTAAACTAATAAGGGTCTAGGGTAATATATATCCCTAGAAACCTAAAGTAAGGTAATAATAGTTAGAGTTAAGTAATTAACGCATTAATAGGAGTGGATTACTGTTTATAACCTCCTAATACCTTTATAAACCCTAGGGATAGCTTATAAGCTTAAGATAACACTTTATTAGTAGAGTATTTGCTCTAGTATTTAATAAATTCCTTTATTAGTATTATCTTTATATCCTATGCTATAGATTTAGTAAGATTAGCTTTTGCCTCTAAGATAGCAATAGCTTATTTAATAAGCTCTTAAGCTCCTTAAAGACTATTAGTAGCTAGAATATTCTAACTAATAGCTTCCTATATTAGAGACTTATTATATAATCCCTAAATAAACCAGTGAATAAAGTCCTAGAGAGTGTAACTTTTAATTAAGGTAAGTAGGTTATTATTTATAACTAGCTTATCTCTGCCTCTAGTATAATAAAGCATA
Organism: Epichloe gansuensis; assembly: GCA_023658505.1. NCBI lineage: Eukaryota > Fungi > Ascomycota > Sordariomycetes > Hypocreales > Clavicipitaceae > Epichloe > Epichloe gansuensis. The sequence continues at coordinate 1,842,822 of CP098283.1, forward strand.
TTTAAGACCTAGGAGTAATATATAATAAGGGCTTTACCCTTTTCTTAATATATCTTTATATTAGTACTAGCTTTTACCTCTTTATTAATAACTTTAGAAGGGTATCTCTCTTAAAGGGATTATTAAAGAACTACTAAGTTAGTAGATAATGCTATATTCTATTTAGCTCTAGAGACTATTAGCCTTAGCTACTTAGAGCTATTAAGAAATATAGCTATACCTCTATCTAAAGCTATGTTAATTACCTAGATAAAGATATTAGGATTAATATCTTAACCCTTATTAATAGTCTTAAATGCCTATTATAGGCAGCTTAGCTAATGTCTAGCAGATATTAAACCATTAAAGGTTCTAATATCCCTTAATAATAGTAGCTTATAAGTCTCTATAACTAAGTGTCTTAATAAGGGTAGCTCTATTATTAATAAGGGCTCTAGCTTCCTAAAGAAGCCTATGAGTTAGATTATAGCTTTGTCTTTAGTTCTGCTATGTAGTAGTTAATCTTCCTATATTGCTAAGCAGAATAGGGATAATAACTCTAATTCGGTCGTTTATTGTTGCACTGGCTGGGTGTTGCCAGTAATTCTTATGTTATGTGTGAATTGTAGATGCATTGGCCACTGCCGATGAAAAAAAAATTATAAAAATCATAACTCTAATAACTTTAATAATTCTAAGTCTAGAGGGTATACCTTAGTAGTTTGTAGATCCTATAGAGTATCTTAGTTAATTAGAGGATCTAGGATAATAAGATATAGGGATAGTGATAATTAACTAGGAGAAAATAATAAGGGAAGTAATAGGGGGTTCTAATAGTATAACTTTAAGTGGTAATAATCTTCTAGGAGTGCTTAGGAAAGCCTCTTTTATTGCCCTCCTAGCGTGGTCGCTAAAATAGGTTGCTTTTAAGCTGTAACAGAGGACGACTTAATTAGAACCTTTTAATTGATTTAACTGACTATTATCTATCCTGATAATAATGTAGAAAAAGGAAAAAAAGCTACGGTGCCCTAGCGAAAAATTTCAATGTAGGTGTAGGGCGGAGAGTTCCTTCCCCATTTATCTCAGCTTGACTCGCCGACCCGGCATTTCCGTATCACGGACCCTTGTTCATTTGCCAGAAGAGAGACGCCAAGATGAATATTTTCGGGTCACTGCCGGAGCTAATCCAGGCTATGAAAGCCCAGCCCATCCCATTAGACCAGAAACGGCTAAGCTTGCCTCCACGGGAGGGCTTGTCTTTGCCAGTTTGTTGTATCGCTCGAAACGCAGCGTGTCATGTGTCTTGTATGTACAAATGACAAATGCCAAGAGTCCCATCCCTCCAACCAGAGATAACACACACTAATAAGAACGGTCAAGGCTCAGTTAGCCTCACCAAGTCCACCTGAGATGTGACTTTGTATTCTTGCTCTTGTATGTATTCTTGCCCTCTGGATGAAACCGGCTTGGACATTTGTCGCGCGTCAAATCTTGTACAGACGGAATTGTCGTAACCACCTTCAGGCCCTTCGGGCGCCGGGAAAAATCAAGCATGGTTGTTGGTACGTGTACTCATATCGTTCGTTGTACGAGGAGGAAAACCTGTTGGGAGCCCCAAGATTACTGGGCGAGTTATGATGAGCATGTCCTTGCCATGTACTTGTCGGTGTTATCATACGGCATCTCTTCTGTGACTCAATGGTATCATCACCTTCTATCTACGGAGCGAAGTTGTGATTAGCCTTTATTTTGTATCCCGTCCCGTCCGTGATAAGAACCCGCTGACCTTGCTTGACAAGATGGTAGAACTGCATGGTATTCGCGGGCAACACAAGGGGGGTCAGGCGCAGTCAAGGGTCGCGAACTGTAGTAGTTCGTATACGAAGGACGGCGGTGACTCGAGAAACGCTCATTTGGGGGAGGGGTTCGGAATCAAAGTCCGATCCGAAGAAACACGCCAATATCTAAGTTTGGGCAGGCAGACAGAACAGGCAGACAGAACAGCCAGACAAGGGTCTATGCTTCTTAGCCCCGGCAAGTCATGGAAGGCGGTAGGCGGCAGGCAGGCAGGCGCTGGGCGGCAATGATGGTTATCGGGCTCGTCCTCGTGTAGGTAGGTTCTAGGTTCGTAGCTGAAACAACCATGGCAAGACAAAATGATAGCAGGAAGGCCTCACTTGCATGAGCATCCGCACGTCGGATTTGGGGGCCGCCAATGGCAACGAGCCAACTCGAGTTGAAAGGACCTCGTTGCCCAGGAACTTGACCGACGGGGGCTGGGTACGGTCAGGGTCCGGTCAGGAAAAGTCTTAGCAAAGTTGTGCCTGAAAGTGTGGATCTTCTATTTCGAGAGGAATAGAGGAGGTGTTAAAAAAAAAAAAGTCACTCCTGCCAAGTGGGTATCGAGTGAAGCTCGTCTTGGCCTTCACGTCCCGCGACAACGAGTCAAGGTCGTATTGTGGCGCCTAAGGGGGCATATTATTTACCGACCACCTTGCTCGACAAAGGACGGGGTGGTAAATCGAGATTGCCATGGGGACAAAAAATGAACTTGTATGTAGGCAAGGCCTCTTCCGAGATCATAAGGATTGCGTTCTTCTCCTCTTCCTTTCTGCTCCGTTTGTCATTGCCGGTCCGGACCACGGGATTGCAGAGCTCCGTCGGCTAGTTTGACTTGGCTGGACTTGTTGGTACCCCGTGTGCGATACGATTTGAACATTTCCGTTCTGAGTAATAAGTCGCTGCGTGGACCGGAATCCTCTTTGCATATTCGGTGTGCTGATTTGAGAATATTGATTGATATTCTTGGAAAAGAACGGGTCTGAGAGAGAAGGGGGACGTCTATTCTGTATCCCGACTTTTTTTTTTTTCTTTTTCTTTTAACGAAAGGGAAAAGAACTTGTACTAGAGAGACAAACTGCCGTCTGACATCTGCCATCTGCCATCTGCAGTTTGGCATCAAGGCACTTTTTGCTCCTTAGCACTTGCCACACAATCAAGTGTGCTCTTGTCGATACAATGGCGTCTCCGGCTCCGTCGTCGCTCGGATTCGAAACTCCCATTGCTAGGAACGTATCTTTCGCTACCATCTCTGGCCTTTCAGATGAGTTCCACGCACCGAGGTCCGGCCACGTCACGCCGCAGGCTCACTATGACGATGAGTTTCGATTCAGAACGGTATGTCGCGGGTTGAAAAAAAGCTTGGTCGACGCATGGCTCTCGTGCTAACATGTGAGCAGATGGTTACCTATCTGTATAACAGAGCGGCGGCAAGTGGATGGATGCCCTCGGCGTCGATGATGTCTGTGAGCGATTGCTCCGGTGTGCTGCTCAGGCGGTCTCGAGGCAATTATATCACGGCTCCGAATCCACTGAATCACATCCTTCTCGGGGCGGTCATGAGACTGAATCTCAATGTGGCTACGACGATGAGGCCACATATGCTGGACGGCATTTTGGCCTCGTTGACACCGGGACAGACGGAGCTGAAGTTCAAGGACGGCTCTCAGATTCAGGTTCTTGACTCGATGAATTTTGCGCAACCTGCTACGGTCAAGAAGTTTCAGTATGCTTGCGTCTTTCGACAGGAGCGACTTGTTCTGGTGTGGCATGACGAACTTGCCAACATAGTCCCTCAAGCGACCATGGTTGAGGAGAAGCTACTGTCGCTGGTACGTGGTATAGGCGGAAAAGCCCACTCTCGGAAAATCAGAAAAACATAAAAACATAAAAATAAAAAAACAGAAGAAAAGTATGGGCGAATCGATTACTGACCTTGACTTGTAGGTCTGGGGAGAGAGCAAGCTTCCTTTCAATATCCTGCAAATGCCCAGTCGCGCCCCATCGTCCATCGTGCTGCCGTCCGGTATATCGAGTCCGATGGGAACAGCCACGCCCGGCCTCCTGACGCGAACCAACAGCGGCGAAGTTGTGTTGGAGAAGCATGCTGCCGTGGACCGCCCAGAGTCTGTCGCCAGACCCGTGGTGCGCGCATCGGCATTCTTCATCGGCAGTGCCATGTGTGTGTCCATCGTCCTGCTCATAGGAGTATACATGGGCAAGCTGATCACAGAGTGCATCCTCGCCAGCAGCTGGACGCGGATGGCTCTGATCGCCCCGTCCCGTTGTTGATGTGCGTTTCGCTATTCTTCTTCCAGGTCATCTTCACCAACCTGTTCCAGATGATTGGGCCCATCGGCGGCATGAATACCAACTCGCGATACTTCTCGGCCCATAAGCCCTGCTTGCGCCGAGCGTATGCCGATGGCTTCACGCCCCCAAAGTGACCGTCCAGATGCCCGTATACAAGGAGGGCATGGAATCCGTCATCATGCCTACAATTCGCAGTCTGCAAGCCGCCATATCCCACTACGAGTCTCACGGCGGCTCCGCGAACATCTTCATCAACGATGATGGTCTGCGCGCGGGACTGACAGAGGAGGAAGTCCAGCAGCGCAGAGACTTCTACACGGACAACAGAATTGGCTGGATCGCTCGTCCCAAGCACAACGGGGACGAGGGCTTCGTGCGCAAGGGCAAGTTCAAGAAGGCTTCCAATATGAATTTTGCTCTGAACATTTCGCAAAGGTAGAGGCCTACATGCAGGAAGGTGCCGATGCAAGATTGGCCGACAAGGAAACCAACATGATTACGGATGAGGAAGAGGAAGAGATGTATCAGAATGCCTTGTGCCGCGTTCTGGAGGAGAACCCGCTGGCCTGGGCGGGCGGAGACGTTCGCATCGGCGAAATCATCTTGCTTGTTGATAGTGACACTCGAGTGGTACGTGCCGGTCGATGGCTTTTTTCTATTTCTTTCCCTACAATGTTAGCTTGACTTCATGTTCCTTGACTATTAACATGTTTCTTGGATATGACAGCCCGAGGACTGTCTCTTGTACGGCGCCGCAGAGATGTTCCTGTCTCCCGAGGCAGCTATCGTGCAGCACGCAACCGGTGTCATGCAAATCACGCATGACTACTTCGAAAACGGCATCACATACTTTACCAACTTGATTTACTCCTCGATCCGGTTCGCCATCGGCTCAGGAGAGACGGCGCCGTTTGTCGGACACAATGCTTTTCTCCGCTGGCAAGGTAAGCAAATAAAGGAAGAGAAAAAAGTGTGACCTACTATTCATTGCTCCAGCCAGAACTGACAGTTGTACTCACTCCCCAAGCTGTCCAAGACGTCGGAGTTGTCGAAGAGAGCGGCTATGTTACCTACTGGTCCGAGAGCCACGTCTCGGAAGACTTCGACATCGCCCTGCGACTCCAAATGGCCGGAAACGTGATTCGCATCGCCGACTACCACGACAATCTCTTCAAGGAAGGCGTGTCACTCACCATCTACGACGAGATCAGCCGCTGGCAAAAGTATGCATACGGCGTCAACGAGATGATCTTCCACCCCTTCCACCGGTGGTACAAAGGCCCCTTCACTCCGCTCTTCTACACCTTCATCACGTCCAACATCATGCTGTCGTCCAAAATCTCCATCTTGGCATACATGTGCTCGTACTATGCGCTCGGCTCGGCCCTCTTCCTCACCACGCTCAACTACTTCCTCGTCGGCTGGTTCAGAGACGAGCTCGCGTCGTGCTACCTCAGCTCGTGGAACGTCTTCGCCTCCCTGGTCGTCGTGTTCAACGCGTCGGGTCCCATAGCCCTCGCCATCGTCCGCTACCGCAGCGGCGAGAAGCCCTTGCTCAGGGCGCTGCTGGAGAACTTCAAGTGGATGCCCATGATGACGGTCTTCTTCGGCGGCATCTCGTTCCACGTTTCCAACGCCATCCTGGCGCACCTGTTCCACGTGGACATGCAGTGGGGTCGACATCCAAGGAGAAGGAGGACAGCAACTTTTTCCAGGAGATGCCTCGCATTTTCAAGACGTTCAAGTACATGTATCTGATACTCTTGCTGCTCGTGGGCGGCATGGTGTACCTGGGGGCGTTTGCGCCACCGGATTGGGCCATTGACGACTTCTCGGTGATTCTACCGCTGGCAATTAATGTGGGTCTCCATGCTTTGGTTCCATTGGTGCTCAATCCCAGCTTGATGATTTTCAACTATTGATAATAACTGGCTGGTTTCTCCTTTGTCTTTTTTTCTTCTTCTTTCGCATTCCATTCAGGTATCTGCTGACCTTCACTTTGCTGAGTTGGCCGGGGCCTTTTTTTCTTTTTTGCCTACAATTCTTGCTATTTGGTCTGGACCTTGAAGCCGTTCTGGAAGCGCATTGGGATTCGCTTGGATAATTTCTATTCTTTTTTTTTTGGCCAGGCGCGCACGCGAAATGGACGTAGATAGAATGGATGGATATAGATAGAGCTTACCTAGTACTTACCGATCAAATAGAGCTGAGTTTTCTCAGGACAATGTGGTGCTACCGTGTGCTACATGGTCCGCAGCTTGGGAACGTGCATTCGTGGTTATCGTGCAGACTCGGACGTTGCGTGTGATGGAATCGTCGCAATCACTAGATAATGTCTGGTGCTGCAATATACATCAGCTGATTGATATGAGCATGGGCTGGAGACACGCAAATATTGGCACATGCGACGACTTGCATGCGGGAGGATGACAGCCGATGACAGCTCCTGCACAAGAGCACAAGACAGACCCTACTCGATACAGACATCAGAGACCCACAGGATCAGGATCAGGATCAGGATCAGGATCAGGACCAGATGAGATGGGGATGGGGAAAAGGGAAAAGGGTTCTTCATCCCAGGCCGGCCGAGTCAAGCCAAGCCAAGCCATAGCCGAAACACGCCAACGTATGTACTACACAACCAGCCAGCCCTCGACATTGGAGAGGACTGTGCATCCTATGCATGCATGCCCTTCCGTGGCAAGAGGTGCAGTTTTGAAAAACGAGGGCCGCAGCCATCCGTCCGTCCCTCTTTGGCTTGGGTGAATTAGACACATGACGCCCTTGGCGCGGGAAAAATTGCCAATCTCATTTTTGTCGCTCAGATGAACGTGGATTTCATGGGCAAATCGAATCGACTTGATTTTCCCGTGCTTCTGGCCAGTGGGCGGCTGGTGCCATCGGGTTCCTGTGGATCCTTGGCAAAGGGCGGCCAATCAGTCAATGCTGTGCGAGCACGAGCACGCGACTTTGGACATCTTTCCACCGCTGATACCTCTTGAGTTTTGACATCACCACCCATCATGGCAGCTCTCCGCTTTGGACAACCTCCAACGCCGCTCTTCAATCCAACAATCGACGAGTCGATGAAGCCATGTGCCGCTTTGAGCAACGCGTGCATTTATTCGTATCCGTGCCTCCTCTCGCCCGCCAGCCCGCCTGTGTCTCTGACGCCCAGCAGCCTCCTCCAACCATGTAGCTTCAGTCCTCCATTCCATAGTCATACTCTTCTGTCTCTTGTCCGGACTTGCCATTCCCACCACAGCCCTGTCCATCTTTGGGTGCTCGGAATGGGCACTAGTCGCTGAATTTGCTCCATCGCCGATTCATCAAATCTGTAGGTGAACCCTTTTTCTCTGTTGCGCCGTCTTTCCTATCATTTCCGTCCATTCGAGGAGCTCGAACCAGATGATTCCCCTTGGGCACATATCATCTGACACCTTGCGCACTGGCCCAAGGCTTGTGATACAATTGTCTGGGAGAAAAGTTCTTTCTTCCCCTCTCTTTAAATCGTTCTTTTCCCCCATTCGCCTGGCATGGCTTTGTCGCTCTTGTTCCTTCTTGTTCATTGTCGTGAATCGTGATTGCCCATCATGAGATTTCAATTGCTCATACAAGCAACTGTAGTCAGTCTCGCGCTGGCTCTTGTCCCGGAGAGCCGCGAGGTTCGACATCGAAACGCCGTCTTGCGCACGGCCGGTGAATCAACTTACGGCGACGTTGCTCGCCATGCCGTAAATATGGATGAGAAAGTCGGTCTTCATGGACTGTCGCGTTTTCGGAGGGCGAATACTGCCGGCTCACTATTGGCGGTCCCGAATAGTAAGGCGTCTAGCCAGTCCTTCACCTACTCGACCAAGGATCCCAACAAGAGAAACTGGATCGGCATCTACTCCTCTAGTGGCGGCGGCCCAGACAACGAGAAATACAACCAGGACTCGTTGTCGTGGGATTACGCTCCTGATGCAGAGGGCACCGTGGAGCTGTCCACCGCCAACCTGCCTCCCGGACAGTACAAGGCATACTTGCTCGCCAACGAAGGCTACAGGTGGCTGGCTGAGCCGGTCGAATTCACCGTCTCCGGTCCATGGGGATCTGTGTCCGTCAAGAAGAGCGAACCTGCGCTCACGTTCGAGTACAAGACCCCTCATGCCGACGCGAACAACTGGATCAGGATCTTTAATTCCTTCGGAGGCGGGCCGGATTCGCAGAGACGTGTCGAGGACCCCTTGACTTGGGCCTATGCCCCGGATGAGAGTGGGACTGTCGCGGTCAACACAACCAAGCTGCAGGCTGGCTTGGCCTACAAAGCCTATTTTCTTGCCAAGGGCGAATACAAGTGGCTTGCCAATCCAATCGAGGTCTTTACTCCCGGACAAGGCAAACTCGCTTTCATCACGGATGCGATGAAGACTCACAATGCCCGTCAGGGCGAGCCCTTCGAAGCCACGATTCGTGGGATGCTCGGGAACCCTCCCGATGGAAACAGCAAATTTGCCAAGGGCAAGAACCTGGATGCTACGGACTCGCAGACCAATGGCTGGGTAAATGTATCGACTGATGGAATCATTTCCGGCATACCACCAGCGTCAGCCGTAAACACCACGCTCTCTGTTGAGGCCCTCGCATCCGATGGATCCACGGCGGAAATGAAAATCACGATCCCCGTGGTCCAGAAAAACAAGCCCCTCGTCGAGGAGCTGACTGTCGTGTCATTCAACCTCTGGTTTGGTGGCATCCAGGTGAAGGACTATCACGCCAAGCAAGTTCGTTTCATCGCCAACAGCGGCGCCGATATTGTGGGACTTCAGGAGAGCACGGGAGGTCATGCTATCCGCTTGGGCAAGGCCTTGGGTTGGCATTCCTGGCAAGGCAATGACGTTGGAATCATTTCTCGCTACCCCATGGTGAAGATCAACGACCCTATTGAAGCGGCAGGGTCAGTCCGCATCGCCTTGGACCGAGGACACGAACTTAACTTTTGGAACTGCCACCTGGGCTATACGCCATACGGCCCGTACGACTTCTGCTTTGACCACTTGGAAGAGGAGCAGGTGCTGGAGAATGAGGCAAAGTCGAGACGGACCCCGCAAATCAAGAACATCATGAGCCAAATGCATGATCAACTGCTCGACTCGAACCAGTACCCCGTCATTTTCACCGGCGACTTCAACGCACCGTCGCATCTTGACTGGACAAACGCGACCAAGGAACTTCACTGTGGAACTGGATACTTCCCGTGGCCCACCTCGAAGCACCCCGTCGACGCAGGTCTGATCGACTCGTTCCGGGAGATGCACCCTGACCCACTGGCCGAGCCGGGGTTTACGTGGTCGCCCATTTACCTGGACAACGACGGTCGACGTGAGCCCGAGGACCGCATCGACTTCATCTACCACAAGGGCCTCGAGACGCTGTCCTCGGAGACCATGATCGTTGGCCGTCAAGACCACAGCCCGACCACTACAACAACGAGTGGCCGTCAGACCACGCGGCAGTACGAACCGTCTTCCGAGTCCGGAGAGACAGCTTCGCGGAAGGCGGCAACTCTCACGTGCTATGGGGCGTACTCGGTGCCATCGTCGCAGTGACAGTAGGGTGCGCGGCGTGGATTGGCTGTGCTTGGAATCGCCGTCGCAAGGCCAAGGAAGATCCCTTGGACGGAAAGGAGATTGAATCCAGCGAGACATCTGGGCGTGTTTCAGCAGAAAACTGAGGATTATACACGGGCGCGCTTTGGGGGCTTTACTGCATTTTACTTGCGTTCGTTTTGGACAAGCAGTTTTGGAACACTGAATCATTACTATATTGCATTTGGAGTGCATCTGACGGCATATAAACGGCGTTGTACATACTTTCATGATAACGATGCGATGGATTTTGCTATCATGCACGGCACGGCTGCAAGGAAACTTGGTGTAAGCGTACACGACAGGCTTTGTCTATTTTGGAAATAAACAAGCTCATTTTCCGAGCCTCAAAATTTCGACATGCTTCCCAAACACCCCCTTGGTGCGCATGCGTATCCGTAAATGAAGAAGCCTGGCGGGAGGAATGATGATCTGATGGGCAGGGAGCAGGACGGGCCAAAGGTACTGACGGTCATGGCGAAGACGGTGGGCGTATTGCGCGGAGAGGGGGTTGGTAAGGATGTGGTTTATCAGGGAGGATGGAACGGAACAAGTCGCGGAGGCAGCGCGGTCGACATCAATTGCTCTTCCTCTTCCCATCATGACCATCTGATTATGGACCTCTCGCCCGACCGTGCCGCACTGCTGCACAACCAGGTATTGCAGAATATGCTTCCAGCCATGACACTTCTATACAATAGAGGACACTCCTTGGTAGCCTTCCTCGAGAAGCAGCGACGACGACGCTCGACGCCATCCCCTGGGCCGGTGCCAGAATCATCATGGTGCCGCTGAAGGGCCGCTCCGATGTCAGGCCGGTGAGGCGGTTGAGGTTTTGACCTTGACTGAGGACGGGACTGGGGAGATGGTATGGACTTCTGGCGTTGTAAAATACTGGTTAATCAAGTGAATGTAGTGCACCTACGCATTGAATGACGAGCGGTGTACCGGATAATCCATCATTGCTTCGATCAATCTCTCATCGCATCAAAGGCCGTCGTCTTCCCGACAACTATCAACCGCATCACTTTCCTCCTCCCCGAATCTACCGCATCTACCGAATCTACCGAGTCTGCCGAGTCTGTAGAGTCCCTCCACTCATCCTCCCACTCAATATTTGCCACTGCTTCCAGAGCAGAACTGCGTTTCTTTGGATCGTGTTGCATCAGGCCCCTCATGACGTCTAGGAGACAGACTAGGGCCTCATAATCGTGTTTTGTACACTCTCGTTTCTCCACTCCATCGTTTGCTTCAGTATTCGAGATAATCGTCAACCTGCGTGGCTCAAAGGTTTCACTGAGTGGAGGGAACTCGCCTTCCGCTATTATGACTTGTTAAAAAAAAAAGAAAAGATATCAAGTACGTCGATCTTGATCTCAGTAGGCACGTACAGAGTGGTTTGTACTTGGGATTGTCATTTATCATCTGCACCCATTTGGCATGCCACTCTGGCGGAAGTGGACCAATTACTCGAACTTGTTTTTCGATTGCGTTCTCGTTGCATAACGGAAAGCCAAAAGGGGTTTTTGGTAGAATAGATAATGAATCTGGAATATAGCATGGCGACGCTGTTAGTGTCGAACAGAAGTAGAATAAACAGAAAAGAAGAGTCGGGGCGCAAGGCATCTTACAACGCAGCCCGCCCTCCATAGATCATGTGCATAGTCGAAATGGCCAACGAAGAAGGTCTCTGGAGAATTCAGATGCGGAGGCTGGGCAATACCTGTCTGTGTCTGATCCATCAGGAAGGATTCCCCCAGTCCACTAGCCGAATGTCTTCTTCAGGGCAATCAAACCAATTCTTATAAGTGGCTAGATCCATGAGGGATCCTGGGAGGTTAGGTGGCCGCGGAGAAGGTCCTGTATACTCGGCGATTATATGTTCTCCTCCTAGGGATTCCATCAAATACTCGTCTCCATCTTCGAGTAAAGTCCTACAGGTGAAGATAACATTGCCCGGGGATACATCTATTATCTTTAATCTCAAAATTGTGTGGGAAAAAGGGGCACATGCAATAGATCAAGGGCTATACCTCCATGTACAACTCCACTCTCATGAACTGTGTGTATAGCTTCTAAGAGTTGTTTGGAAACCCTCAGGATTGTATCAGGTCGAAATGTCTCAGGAGTGTCAATTTCTTCGTAGGCGATAATTTCGTTGTAGGCGTTGACCTTCTGAGAGACTGTTGGTCCTAAAAACTCGGTTACAATACAGTTGTGAATACCGTTTGGTCCGTGGTGCTGGAAACAGTCCAAAAGCTGGGCAAAGCATCGCGAGGTTGATACATCATGTCGCGAGTTGTGCTTTTGTTCAAGTAGCCTAAGGGCCTTGACCTCTTTGTCATCCTCCAGGATGCTTGGCGACACTCTGGCCTGTTTGATCTTCAACGAAGTCCAGCGACTGCCCTGAGTTAGCACGTCGTAACAGATGAGGAGAAACGACGACATTCAGGTGAAAAATATACTTGGCAGAATTGTCCTTTGCTAGCCAGACGGTTGAGTAACCGCCATAGCCGAGTTTGTATTTAATCGTGTACCTGCCTCCGTGAAAGGTATCGCCCAGTGCCACTGGGTGGAAGCCACCCGGCTCATAGCACTCCAGTGGTTCATGAGGAAGGACGTCTTGTATGTCTTCGTATTTGTCTTCCCAAGTGTACCCACTGGGATTTGGCTTTGGAACGTATGATCTTGCCTTTTCACTGTCTACGATCAACATGGCGAGGCAAGGAAGACGTTGGTGGCAGAAGGAAGGAATCGGAGCCTTGTTTGGGCTTATGTATTTATGAATGTACATGATGAGAACATGTGGAGTCGCAGAATAAGTCTTGCGGTCTGTTCTATCATTGGTTTAAAGAGTGCTACTGCCCCACCTTCTGTCTGGTTTTCAGTGACCACTGACTCAGTCGACTGGAGATGTAAAGTTGTACATGGTGTTTGAGCGCACGCGGATTCTTATCTGCAGTAGAGAGAGCACGACTTGATTGAGCATTGCAGTTGGCGTCTTATTTAACCCTTCCCCGGCGGAGAAAAAAAGCACGAGGGCGAAGAAGCCCCAGCCCAAGACAAAAAAGTTGCTAGTGACAATAAGGCTCTGAATGGCAGGTTTGCTTGCATACATGGGTTTGTTGTTTGGAATGGCTGGTGTTTGACGATTTGCTTCCGGATTGGCTGGCCCCAGACGAGCTTGCCTTTGAGGTGCTGCCCTTGGGATGATGAGTTGCCCTTGGACGAACGACTACCGTCGCTCTTAGAGCTAGAACCAGGGCCCGGAGGGTCTCTCTTACCCGAGGCCCCCTGCCTGTTCGATAATTCATCTTCTTATTTTGGATTGTTGTATTCTTGGTTCGAGTCCGAGCCTTTCTGTAAAAGAATGAACAGCTCTGTTTGATTTGGCCTGAAAGGCAAAAGATGAGTGGACCCATCGTCGGCGAACAAAGCCATCATTCGTCAGCTGAATGCCGTAGTGAGGTATGCGGAGATTGCGGTGAGAATCAGCGGAAGCAGCTGTTGAAGTGTGCAGTCCGGTTCTGAGAAGTGGTTAGCCTTGCCGAGCAACCACTCAACGGAATCATGTTGTAAAACCTACATGACGATAGCTCTGGTGAACTCCCAGGAACGCCGCGACATGCGCCTCTGCCGAGTTGAACGAGCCCGTCGTGTCTTGAATCCGAATAACAGGATGATGCCTGCCATCGGTTCCTATGAAATAGGGGTTACCATCACCACGTTGCTGGTAATAGTACCCCTCAGTGCCCTGCACCATCGACATTTTGTTGGCTGAGAGAGTAAAAATAAGGCTCCAGCTGAGAGAAGAATGGTGTGATAGGTGGGTTTCTTTCTGGACGATAGTTTAGCCAGTTATGGTAAAACAAGTGATTCACATGGACGAGGGACGTGGTCGGTTTATAAAGGCCCGACATTGAGTCAAGCCTTGTGTCGAACCGAGCAGAACGGATCAAGAGGCTAATACCTTGAAGAAAACAGTTTAATGAATCGCTGAGATATCTCCGCGGACTTATGAGGACAAGGGGAGAAAGACCGGGAGCTTTGCAGAGAAATTGTTTCAGAACAGAACAGCGTTTACGATCGGTTGGTTGTGAGGCAGGCGGCTAGGCAAACATCTCACCCGCTACAAATACAACATGTACCGACGTCATCCGTTACGAGTACCCCTTTGTCCCTTTTGAAACCACTTGGATCCAACCTCTACTAGCTTCAGCTCTCTCCATCGAGAAATGCGTCACCACGACTACACACCGCGGTCCGTTTGGTACCTGGAAGCTAATTAGGGAAAGCAAAGTCAGTTGCTACTGCGCACTCCAAAATCCATTGCTGTGCGCTTATGTACTCATGGACTTGAGAGGTGTGAGAACTGTCGAGCGGCTCGGAAAGCAGCGCTTTATCAAGACCCCGTCAGCGTTGGTTAGTACGTTTTGTAGCGCCGCAATCCTGCATTTTGTGTTGGACCGACCGACCAACGAACCAACCACATAATATCGTCGAATCCGCAGAAATGATCGGGTGGGCGGAGCAAGATTTGGAACTTACAATCGTATATCTGTTCCCCAGGCACGCAACAACGGCCACCACATTACAGGCACGCCAGAAAATCCTCTTTAATAGTAGCAAAATAATAAGGGCCATAACCTCTCTTAACGCGGCTCTTTGAAAGAAAACCACACATTTTACTGTATAAAATATCAGAGGTACTTCCCTCTACATCTTGGTGTAGAGCGACCTTTCCGGATTTAGTTAGATCCTGCTTGTTATCTTGTTATTTGAAACTCCTGAGCGAAAGTTGCGTGCCCCTGTTTCTAAAGACTGGTCCTATATACTTGAGCTTTCTCAGCGACCTCGAGGCTTGGAAGCTGACCGCGGGCTTCAAGGAACCAGTGTCATGAAAATTCTGTTGTGAGCATACAATCGCTATGAGAAAGTTGAACTGTTTAATCAAAACATCTCACGTCGCCTAGCAATTATGTGTCCCTTGAAAATGCTCTTCTTCATGTGCACTCATGCAATGCTATTTAGTCGTCCAGATCCTTAGGAGTTCTCGTCCTAACTTTCTTTCCTTTCCCCATTCTCGCACCACCCTTGAAATGCTTCTTACTGCTCCCGACTTGCACGTCCTTGGGATCTATCCCGTTCTCCAGGGCAATTGCAGTTCGGGCCTTTCGACCGCTGAGCATCTTGCCTGCGGCGAGTCCCTGCTCGGTGTATTTGTGGTTGAATGGCATGCTGGTATGGCCCTGTGTGCCTTGGCCACCAAAGAAGCCGACATCGAGTCTCTGCGTCTTTGGCCCCATGGGGATGGTCACAATGTCCGTATCAACAGTGACGCTTTCGTCGTCAGCTACGGACATGGACTCCGTGGCAGCAACGAGAGCAGCTTTTCGCTTCTCAGGAAGGTTGTATGCGCCATAGAGTTCGCGATTAAAGGCTTTGGCATCATCAATCCCGGGAGGTGGGTGAACGAAAAGAAGCTTGCCGTTGACGTAATCCTTCAAAATGTATCGTGAGGCTCTGGCGATATCAGGCTGGCCCAAGCCCTGGGTGGAGAATCCTCGAGCAGTGGCATACGCACGAAGCACCTCCTCTGCTGTTGGCACACCAGTGCCTCCCTCCTCAATCGGCAGTGTCTTGATGTGAATACCGTAGATGGCTTCAACAAACGCTCTCGGAATTCGCTGCGCAACTAGTCCAACTGGGCCGTTGAATTCTCTCATCTGGTCAATGGGCAAAACACCATTGCAAACCAAATCCGCCTTAGTGAAGGCAAAATTGGGGAAAACAAGACCAGGACAATCGCAGAGAATGACATTGTCGCTAAGGTGGATTGTTTGGAAATGCTTTGTCTTGCCTGGGGTCGAAGAAACCGATACCTTCTTGGCTCCAATCAAGGCGTTGATGGTAGACGATTTTCCGACGTTGGGGTACCCGACCAAGCCTACTTGTAACTTATGGTCCGCACCTGCAACAGCATACGTGTCAGTGATCCTCTCAAATGAAGCAAGATCAAGAATTCTTACCGGCATCTTTCGGGGCATGTTGTAGAAAAATGTCCTCCAGTTCCTCGACTGTTAAAATTTGAGTATCTTCATCCTCATCAACAGCTCCCAGAGCACCACCGCCTTCCTCTTCGCTCTCCTCCTCCTCCTCTTCTGATGAAGCTTGATCGCGGGCAGGTTGCTTTCCAGTACGGCCGGACTGAGAGAGGTCGTCCTCCGCAGACTCGCCCTCTTGATCCCTGGCTTCAATCATCTCCTTCGCTAGCTGTGCTGAGAAGAATTTGTAGGCAATGCCGGCCTTTTTCAAGTGCTGAGCCCAGGCCTTGCGCTGGGCAGGAGTCATCATATCTGCCTTGTTGATGAGGAGCAAGTTTTCCTTTTAGGATCAATATCTTTAACATATGACTCCAGGTCTTCTGATCGGAAGAGTAAAGGATTTCGGGCATCAACAATTTGGACAATGAGATCGGATCGTTCAATAACTCTCCATAATTGACGCCACACTTCGAGGTTTCTTTCAAACGGTGTCATCAACAGGTCGTTGTTCTCTTCTAGCTCAGCCAGTCCTCGTCTCCAGTTCAGAAAAGCCTCTCTCTCTTTGACATCCAGCTCCTGCGGGGTGGTTGTGGAATCCCACTTTGGCCTCCTGGGAACCGTAAGGCGGTTCCTGTGCTGGCGATGTTTACCCAGCACAGCACGCTCTTCGTTTGCGGAAAGAAGATATGGGTTTTTCTGATCTGTGTGAATGATCTTGACGTTGTTCATCTTCTCAGCCGTGAAGTCAGTGCCCGCCAGCTCTGCTGTGGCCAAGAACTCATCAAGGCGCCTTGCTCTGTGACAGAGCGCATCTTGACCCACGCAGCATCTTCCTTTTCGTTGACGAGATACTGCTCTCCCGTAGCGTGGTTTGTTCTTGTGATGGCGGCACCTTTCTTCCTGTCTGCACCTTTGCCTTTGCCAAACCGATCATTCATCAGGGTGTTGCCAAGCCCCATGCTTTTCTTAGATTTTGCGAGAACCATTTTGATGGTTATGGCTCTTTCGAACCACTGCACTGAAAGAATAAAAGTGTGTGTTCGCGAACGTCCTCGACAATTTCAAAAGAAATGGAAAACCTGTTGTGGTCCTCGGGAGCCGTTTGGATGAAAGGTTTGGGTTCAGTCGCCGCTATTCTGTTTCCTCACAATGGGAGGGCTGATTAATGCGTCACAATGGAGGGGCAAATTTTCTTCGAAATAGATGCGATTCAGACTGACACTGTACAGCACTGCGAGATACCCCGGGGCCCAGACAGTGTTATCGTGGCGCACACTGTACTGAAACGAGGGTCCAACTTTTTTTTTCTAGTAACTGCTGCCCAATTCCATCGACCGTGAAGGCTTTCCACCTTGACGGCCAGTAACCCAACTAGGACCCGACACCGCACAAACAACGCCTGAAATGCCTCGAGGAAAGTGGATGTATGTTGCGCTTTTAAATGCCGGTGTGATTTATTTGTTTACACTTGCTGATCGTGACTTGCAGTGACAAAAAGACGGCCCAGCACTTTACGCTGGTCCACCGACCGCAAAATGACCCTCTTATTCACGATGAGAGTGTCCCGTCCATGGTCTTGAACCCGACTCAGCCAAAGCCTGGATCGTCTAAAGTGAAACATCTTGATGATCTGGCGTCGGAATTTGGCTCAGAAGTCGCTGAAATTCGAGCCAACGAGGGTGAGGCCGCTAGCCACGGCGTGTACTTTGACGACACCGAATATGACTACATGCAGCATATGCGCGACCTCAATTCTGGGTCTGGGGAGGTTGTCTTTATCGAAGCTACCGATAAGAACAAGGGAAACAGAAGGAGTCCTAGAGGATGCATTGAAGAAGATGGACCTGGAACAGCAATCGGGGATTTGTTCGATGACGAGATACTCCCATCCAAGAACTTGACGAGGGTAACATATCAGGTGCAACAGGAGGTTCCCGATGCTATTGCTGGATTTCAACCAGATATGGACCCCAGATTGAGAGAAGTTCTCGAAGCTTTGGAGGACGAGGCATACGTGGACGACGACGATGATGACATTTTCAAAAAACTTACCAAGGATGGGGAGGAGATTGACGATTATGACTTCGAGGAAGGCCAATTTTTGATGACGAGGAAGGCTGGGAATCTGACGATACCGCCAAGCCCGCAAAGGAGTACAAAGAAGAAGTGCCAGACCTGGTGAGGGTTCAGGAGAATCCTGAAGTAGGGCCGTCGCAAGATTGGATGGACGACTTCAAACAATTCAAGAAAGAGCAAAAATCAGGGAAACACGAGGTGGCACCCGCACATTCAGAACTCGAGTCTACCTGGACTACGACGACTAATGGTGGGCGGAGGAAGAAGAGAAAGGGCGCCATGACCAACGCGTCTAGCTTTTCAATGTCCTCATCTTCCCTGGTTCGAACAGAACAAATGAACCTTCTGGATGCCAGATTCGATGTCATCGAGGAGCGGTATAATGAGGATGATGAAGATGATATGGCCTCTGTGTCCCAAGTGTCGACAGTGTCAACTGTAGATGGGCCACTGAGAAAAGACTTTGATAATATCTTGGATGATTTCCTTGGAAGCTACACAAAGCCTGGTAAGCGAACGTCGAAGAAATCAAAGGCACAGACTGGTCTGGAGCAGTTGGAAGAAATCCGACGAGAGCTTGGGCCGGCACGCATCCGTGGTCGGAACGTCAGAACGTAGATGTGAGGTGCATTTATAGGATATTATGATTAATGAAATTCTTGACTAATATTGTCGCGTGAGACTTCTAAAGTGTGTGGAGTATTTCGCAGAGCAAGGAGCTCCTTCCTTTACATGCCGTTACTGAAAATAAGGTGGCTGGATCGCGATGGCAAGACCCGTGCACCTGTGGATCAGTTAAAGACGTGTGTTGAATCGCCAAATCCAAAGTCAACGTTTGCAACATACTGAACCCGGAATATCAAATCTTAAAGTCGGCCGACATAAAAGAGAATTTGGATAATCATCATCACCTCGCAATCTTTGCATAATATCTTGAACACAGCATTTGGTAGCGAATGCTGTTTTAGGCTGGCGTCACGTGAGCGAAGCTAGACCGACATACGCATAGCTCCATTTACCAGAGCAAGTCTTGCGAATAGCTTCCGTGCATCATCACATAACCAGTCTTACCTGACCGGCAACCCACACGCATCTGTGATCGGACATCCGAAAGTCGCTCCTGATGCGCAAACCAATAACTTAGCTAGCTGCGACGTTTGTTGCGCCACCAAACTAAATGTTTGCGTCCTTCGCCCAAGGCACGCGCGGTACTGCGCCAGTGCACAATCCGTTCGCAGCTGTTCCCTCCAAGGGCGAGACTAATCCATTTGGCGGTGATTGCACGGGCGGTCAGGAGAAGCACAAACGAAAACTCAACAATCCCTTTCAGGCCAAGGACGCAATTTTGAGCGACGGCGGTGGAAAGCAGAAGGGAAACGAGGTCGATCGGATGGCTTTACCAAGAGATCTCAGGGCAATGATGGTCACGGAAAGCCTCGGCGTCACGACACTGACCAGAAAATTGGGTTTCTTCACGTCCAAACGGGCGACGACGAAACCAGAGCCACATCGTCATCGAGCGAATCCTCAGACGCAGCGAACGAGGTGACAGTCGTGCCATACAATTCAGCAGACCCATTGGCGAGAAAGGTCTACGAAAGGCTAAGAGAAGATGGCATCAGCCCACCGTCTTGGCCATCGCAGCCTGGCAACCCAAACAATAAACAGATTATGGCCAAGTTTCGAGAGCAGTACGAGACATATCGGAAGAATGTCAGAATGTCTTTGACAAAAGCCGGCCTGATCGACGACCCGGAGAAACGAAAAGCCCTCAGTGATGCCATCGAATTCAAGGGAATATGTGAAGATATGTGCCCGGAGTTTGAAAAGATCACCAGAATAACGGAACTGGATGTCGTTCATGCTGAAAAGGACACGAGGACGACTTATGCCGACACAAGTAAAATGGTGAAGAAGCTGGCGCGCTCAGCTGCCGGGCAAGAAGCTCCGCTGCCAATGGATGTTCGGTCTATTCCATCTCTTCGAAGAACTCTGGACTATCTCTTGGACGACCTTTTGCGAAACGACGACAATTTGCCTGTGGTCCACGGTTTTCTTTGGGATCGGACGCGTGCCATTCGCAGAGACTTTTCGTTCTTTTCGTCACTCACACCTGAAGAGACAAAGACACAGGCCTATGTTCTGGAAAATATCGCTAGATTTCACGTCACATCTTTGCATCTTCTATCGCAAGAAGGAAAGCACCAGAGGACTTTGTTCAGCAACAGGAACTTGAGCAACTGGGAAAAGCCTTGTTGTCTTTGCGAGACGTATATGACGATTGCGGCGAACAAGGTATCAAATGCGAGAATGAATCCGAATTCAGAGCGTATTACCTACTGTTTCATGCACGAGATCCTAGCATTTTGGAGACGCTTCAACGGCAATGGAAGCCTCACCACTGGCGGGATTCTGATGATGTCAGAACGGCTGTCTCCTTGGTTGAGGCGCTTCAGGACACACATGATTTCCACGGGCCACTCAAGGATGGACCTTCACTGGCAGCTTCGGCTGCCTTCCAAGCCTATTTCCGAATCGTCCAAGATCCTCAGGTCTCCTACACCATGGCTTGCTTCGCAGAGTGCCATTTCCCCAGCTTCGGAGGTCAATACTACAGATTGTGAAACGAGCGCTTTCTAGACCTAAGGATACCGCCAAGGATGTTACAGCTACAGCACTCAATGAATTTCTCCAGTTTGATACTGTTCAACAAGCAATAGACTTTGCCGAACTGCATAATTTAGAATTCGAGTCGAATCCAGAGGATCCTTCTGATTTAGACAGTAGAATATTAATTCTCGATGGCAGACGGTCGTTGCCCCATCGCCGACTCCAGCATCAGTACTCCTATAAAATGGTGGAGCGAAAAAGGTCATCCAGGCCACTCCCGGATGTCATACATCAGACTGTATTTGAAGATCCAAATGCAGCTCCGCAGACAAATGGGCTAGGTTCTGAAGGAAGCCTATTTGTTCAAGATAATGGCTTCAAGTTGCAACCCAAACCGGCGCTTGGTGGATTTGCTTCTGCAGGAAGTAGCACTTTTCCAAATTCGTCGTCTCTGCCATCGTCATTTGGAGGTTCAACCTTAACAAAATCCGATGCCCCTAACTTTCAGCAAGGTAAGAGCCTCAGTGAACCCGAATTCAAGGAAACAGAATTTTCGTGAAAGGGAGCGGACTGACTCGTGATAGCCTCGAACTCGACACCTTTTGCCGCTGGCAGTGCCCAACAAGCAATCACGGCCAACGGCGCATTTGCTACTGCGTCAACAAGTTCAAACAGCCTTTCCTCGAATCCCTTTGCATCCACTGGATCCTCAACGCCTTCTTTTGCGTCGAAGAAGGATAGTGAGGGAAAGATGGGAGCTGGAACCTTTGGGTCTGCTTCTCAGACCACAGTGAATCCATTCACTGTAGCCCCAGAAACGTCAGCAAAAAGACAATTGTTGGAGATCAGAAACCTGTCTCCTTCAACGCATCATCGACCTTTCCGTCAACACTCAGTCGCACGGGGACAGCCTGTCGACGGACACACCCTCCGCCAATGGCCAATTCAGCGGCCAGAAAGCAACAACTCCGTCACTCTCCATGCCACCGCCGCCCATTCCTCGAACAAAACCGCCAACCAGCTTTGCAAACAATTCCTCGCAGAACGCGATGCCCTTTTCAACATTGCCCCCGCACAGAACAAACCAACTTCAAACCTAGAACAGACGCCCCTACCATCAACGTCTCAATTTGAATCTGCAGCGGTTGGCGGCTTGAACCCGGCCAGATCGAACGACACCGCAACAGCTGCAACATCCAGCTCTTTGAAGGCACCTGCCTTTCTGGGAGCACAACAAACCAGAAGTATCGTCATGGATGAAGCATCCTCCCCAGCGATCTCACCCTTGACCACGGTGAAGCCAACTTTCCCAACAATCCAGCCAGATTTGACCGATACAGCGGCAACCTCGTTGCATCAATCATCAAATCCTTGCTCAGGTCTCTCAGCTCAAGCTAATGCTCAGCCTGCGTCACTCATTCATGCTGGTACTTCAACTGAAACTACGTCTACACAATTAAAACCATCACCCGTTCCGCCAAGAGATTTAATGGGCGACTTCACAAGGTGGTTTGTGATGGGCGATAATGGAATTTTGGAGCAGTTTCAGATTTTCATGATCGATGATATAGCCGGCAAAACTTTTGAAACTTTTCGAAAAGAGGCTGCGGAGAAACGGAGGAAGGAAGAGGAGGAACGTATCAATGAAGAGGTCAACAGGTTCAGAACATACAACCTATCTCTAAAATACTTTTATCGGTGGAAGCAAAACGCCAGAGAGAAGCGCCTCAGCACTCTTCGACGAAGCGGCCGAGACCAGCTTCGTGCATTCTACATATCACAACACGAGGCTAGTCGCAAAGCACAGAAAGAGGCCGCCGAGAAGGCCGCCAAAGCGCGGGCAGAGCTCGCCAATGTGAATCGACCAGAAGAGTTCATGGACATGCTTAAGCGTAAGAAGATGAGCAGGAGGCAAGCGAGGGAGGCGTTGCTGTCTAGTGGAGTCCTATCCGGGGCCACCAACGAGCGAGATGTTGTGGAATCGATTGTGCAACAAGAGTTTAGGTCAAGAAGCAACTCGGTTGCTTCGAGTAACCAGTCCGGGGAATCATTGCCTGGTCCAAGTCGAAAAGTCGGCGCTAAAACGAAAGCGCTGAGAGAGATGTACCTGGGCAAACCTGGTCGATTTCGTCGTTACCTCCCATCAACATCCTCCAGAGAGAGCGAAACACCTGCAAGCGCACGGCCTACCAGTAATGCATCGGCGAGATGGAGACTCAAAGCTATGGGTATTGAGCAGCTGCCCGATGGGACCGCAGTGCCCGAGTCTTTGGCTTACGATATGAGGGCCCGGCCAAACTACTACTCCAGTCTTGCTTCTGGCTCTCCAATCAGAAAGATGGGCATTCCAACAGTCGAGGACGGACTGTCCAACAACAACAACAACAACAACAACAACAAGAGAAAGCGGCCGTCGGAAGAAGAAGAAGTCGAAGAGGAAAAGTCGCTGGTAATTTGACGACGGAACGCAGCAAACACAAGCGGGTTATGAGTGAAGCAGAGAAGCTCACAATCGAGCTGAAAGCAATCCGGCAGGAGTTGGAAGAAGGAAGAGAGTGGTTCAGATGTCAGAATGAGCGCTTACGGAGTGAATCGCGGGGCCTTGAAGCAGCACATTGGTTTGATGACAGCATTTGAAATGGCGTTTGGGTGAATACAGTTACATTTTCAAAGAGGACGAGGAAATGGAAAACCAGCCGGAACAACAACCTGGATTGGGTGACGTCAAACATCCACCTGTTTATATACTGTTTCTTGGTCAGCGGGCTCCATTCTCATCCATCGCTGCCAAACAGACCCTCAGATACCCATACAATACAGAACGCGGATGATGCACGGAATTTTCTATAGCACGACGCAATGTCCTCGGAGGAGGGGAGTCTGTCAACCTTTGTTTCCTTCGGGGCGTCATGAAATCTTGGTTTTCCTTGGCATTTATTCATCACTTTTTTTGTATAAGCGGGCATGGAATAGCTATGTAGCATTACTCTTTGTGGGATGCCGGTGGTGCTGGAGAATGGGCCGGGTAATGAAGATTTCTGCGTCATGGCTTGTGACGGTGATGATGGCTCATGATGGTTCTCTGGCCTATCCATTTGCATGCGTGACATGATTTAAGCGACTGGTCTTTTTGTACAGGAATCTACTGTTTAGCAGTGGAGGCATTCGACCTCGTTGACACGGTCGCGACGTAGACGGTGTGTACTCCGTATGTATGTACTCATCAGGTGAGACGCCCGCTGTCCGGGGAAGACGTGTAGCAGCACGGACGGGGCGGGACGTGATGTTGCCACCCCGATGGCACCCGCATGGACTCTTGCTCGGTCCTAGTTTTTAAAAGTGTTCATGTCAATGACGGATCAGAGCGACCGAAGCGCCACGTCTTGCAACTACACCTGCAGTCTCTGTTGAAAATCTGAATCATGGGCTGCATCTCTCACCGGGTGACATTGGCGGTCTGTCGACGATCCAAAATCAACTTCCATGTTACTCCATAAACCAGACGTAAATTTTACCGTCGTGGTATTCAGAGTCTCAGCTACTCCTCCCAAAAAAATTTATGCCAAAAACGCCAGTTGCCAATAGTCACAGAATATGGTACAGTAAAACCGTCCGCATATCCACGAGGTGGGAAAAAAATGAACTTTATATAACTCCCGTTCCCCCTTCACACACACCAAGCCAATCGCAACGACGCAATCTAGTCGCTGTCATCCTCGGAAGCAGCCTCGCCCTTGGCAGCCTTCTTGGCGGCTTTGGCGGCCTTCTTCTCCGCCTTTCTTCGCTTGCGCTCAGCCTTGTCGTCGGGGGTCTCGCCGTCGTGCTTCTTTCTCTTCTTCTTATCACCATCCTCAGTAGCAGGAGTGGAAATCTCCATCTTGGTCTCCTCAACGACCTTCTTGGCGGGGGTAGGGGCGGCCGCGGCAGCAGCAGCAGAGGCATCAGTCATGCTGAAGTCCTTGTACTCGGTGGTCCACTTGGCAGGAGTGCTGTCATTGGGACGGCCAAACTTGTCCAGCTTGCCATCAGCCTTCATCTTCTTCTTCTCCTGGGCAACAGGTCCGAGACCCCATCGGCGGGGGTACAGATCGCGCTCCATAATACAACGCTTGACCTTGGCAACAACGCCGTGGTCGCAGGTAGACATCTCAACAGTAGACATCTGGGCGATGCCCAGGGCAATAGCCTCACCCTTGGTGGTCATCAAGACAACTTCTTCGTGGTGCTCAATGCCGGCCTCTGTAAATTTCGTTAGCATAGAATCCATTTAGTCAACTGAGAATTGTAAATACAAGAATTACGTACCATATCTCAGAAGACCGGGGAGCATGAGCTTGGCACCGTAGCAGACAGCATTAACGGCACTGTCCTTGACAACAAGACGCTTGTAAGAGGTCAACAGAGTCTCGAGAGGAGCAATGACTTTGCGCAAGTAGGATTCGTCGCGGGTGTTGTCCATGGTCCACTGCGCATCGAGAACATCGTGCAGAGTGACCATAGCCTTGGTCTCATCCATAGCACCACTGCGAACACGACGCAGCTCCTGCATGTGAGCACCGACACCAAGAAGAAGACCCAAGTGGACACAGAGGGTACGTATATAGGTACCAGCCTCGCAGCTGACCCAGAAAACACCAAGGTGGCGGTCATTGTCGAACTCGATGAGCTTGCTCTCGTGGATGGTTCGGATACGGAGCTGACGCTTGACGGCAGAGATCAAAGGAGGACGCTGGAACAGGGCACCAGTGAGGGTCTCGAGGGCGCGGGCGAGTTGGGGTTGGCCACCAGGCAGCTTGTCGTGAAGGCGGATGACGCAGACGTACTCCTTACCAGCACCCTGCTGGGACTTGACAAGACGAGTAGCACGGTCAATGCAGACAATCAAACATCCCGTAACCTTGGGATCGAGAGTACCGCTGTGTCCAGTCTTCTCGGCACTGTTGTCATTGCTAGTTAGCAAAAAAAAAGTCTGCTCCCACGTCCAGGTCATGTCATGGTCACGAGGGCTCGACGAACCGGAGGATACGCTTCACCCAAGACACAACTTCGTGACTGGAAGGATTAGAAGGCTTATCAAGGTTGATGACACCAGAGCTGATGTACGACTTGATGTCTCGCTTCAAAGGAGAGCAGCCATTGGGGATCGGTGTGAAGTGACCGGTGCGAACGAGCACTGCGGGAAAGTAAATTGCCATTGTCAGTTAATCTGTCCATCTCAAACTCGATCAATTGGTCTCGCTACATGCGAGAGACCAATTGGCCGCTTCCAGGACGCCGTCACTCACGCTTGTCATAGTTCTTGAGGAGAAGCGGCCACGAGCTCGTGTCCACGGCAGGCGCGGCAGCCTGCGGCTTGATGGTGTACTCCTCCTCCACCTTCTTGCTTTTCACAACTTCCATCGTCATCTCGAACTGTTAATGTGACCGTGATCCTGCAGCCAAACAAATAATGCACACTCGTATGGGGGTGGCTCGACGAGGGCGTGCTTGCAGGTTCGTGGTGATGTTTTGCACTATCTACCAGCAATGGTTTGAAAACCTTCAAATTTTTTTCTTCCTTTCGCCTGTGTGGGGACTTTGAACCTCGCTGGTGTGTGGCTCGTGGACTACGCCAGTCCATTTTTGTCAATAATAGTGGGTCACAGTGGAAAACCTGTCAGAATGGCAGAAAAAGCAACGACTTCAGTACAACTTGAGGAGAGAGAATGGATTATGTTCCTTTCCTTGAAAATGTCTCATTGGGAAAATGGATATTTGAAGCTGCGTAGACAGGATCGCGTGGCGTGCGGATGCCAGTCTTCGTCAGCGGTCCCCATATAAATAGATGCAACTCATTCCGTCAAACACCAAACTCCTCGCAAAACAAGTTCGACCACGCTGTTCCTGCGCTTCCAAATATCTCGTCTAAATGACATTGCCATGGTTTACATCACGCTTGGTGTAGTTGTATTGAGCTGGAGGGGTGTCTCCCTGTCTTCCATGGCCAGGATGACTTAGCACAGGTGCTTTGTTTCTCTGCTTCTGAGGGTGGCTGTTTGAGCTTCCGCTCTCGCTGGTGTCAACCTCGTGCATTTCGTAAGCTTCCATCTTTGCTTTTCCTTTGTCTTCAGATACCGGATCATGGCTCCAGTGAGCGCCGGCTGCCTCTTCACTAGTTGCAAAGTCAATATGATGGTTAGGGGCTAAAGCAGCCGGCGGCCACGGCATCGCCTGGCCCCCTGAGCACTGATCGGGCTATTGAATCGACTGGAGTATGGTGAAAAGTATTTCGGATAGTGCTGCTCGCTGTTCGCCGTCACAGGAGAGTCTTCCCAGTCTCAGGATGGCTGTTGGCTCAACGGCGTGTCGTCCCATCCACGCAATGGGCGGTGGCTGAGTGGAGTGTCATCGGGGCCGCGGAAAGGTTGCTGTCCCGAGGCCTCGCCCATTTCGCTCTGATTGCTCAGTGCTGGCCATCCTCTTTGAGCATATTTTGCGTCGAGCGTGCGCAAATAAGCCCGACGTCTTCGCTTGCCATTCAGAACAATCCCACAGCCAAGCAGAATCAGAACAGCGACTAGGCCTCCGATGGCGATGCCAACCTTGGCACCAAGGGTTAAAGGGCCGTTATCGAACCATTTCGGGTCGACTCTTGCTGTTGGGCTTGGCGCTGATATTTGCACTGCAGTCTGGGAGAAGAGATCACCATCCAATCCAATGAAGAGACCAGGTGCAGGCTTCTGCTGACACCCTGCCTGAAGGGCAATGACAACTGTATCGCGATCGTTAGCAGTCTAGGGAATGACGTTTCTTTTTTTTTTTTTTTTTTTTTTCATTCGAGTTTACTGACAATTTGCCATTGAATATCTGCCTTCGGCCTGAAGACAGTCGGTACAACCATTGAAATCAGGTGAGTCGTTAGTTGGCCAGACATCACAGTACTGGAAAGCATCGTACTCAGTCGACAAGTTCTTGAATTGAACGGCATCCTTGAATGGGCCACAAGCTTTCCTACGGTGGTGTTAGCGGAATGCCTGTTTCAAAATCAGAATCTGACATTTTCTCACGATGTGATGCACGGGGTGTCAACCACTCGTGGATTATTAAATGGCACTTTACCCCATACACAGTATGAAAGTGCATAGCGAACATTGTCTGGATTACCATGTCTGTTAATGTTTGCTGTTTGGACATGGGCAGGCAATCAACGTACACAACATGGCCTGGATATCGCTATCATTGCCACTGTAATAGGTACTTGATCTTTGGCACTCGACGCATCCCGCAAAGAGTTGTCCCGTGGGATCACTCTTAAACGCCATCTGGTCACAAACAAGATCGTCGGGCGATGTCGCAGCCAAGACATTGCCACAGTTGGAGGTGCATTGTGACTTGGCAGGGCAAAGTATCGCCTGCGCCACCGGCAGTAAGGCGGAAAGGAAGATCAAAGACCGCAACATGATGTGGAAGTTGTTCATCTCACCGTTTCAGCTAGCTGCGGTTCGGCTGTGGGAAGTCTTGCGGTAGAGAATGTTGCGCAGAGTCGATATTTTTGTTGAGAGGAAAGCCCTGCGAAGAAGGAAAGTTGCTCCAGAATTCGTGCAGTCAACCAGGTTCTGATGACGCAGCCAGCTGCGTTCCGAAGTCCCAGGCTCTGATATATACTATCACTTTTCGCGAGCGTTAAGTCGGATCATGTCTTGGCGCGGGGTCTGAATGCATCAAGGCTGTTGGTCCCAGGTAGGTACTTTTGGAGATGCACAATGCGAGAAAACAGGCCTTTGGCTCTCCGACTGCCGCATCCCTCCAGAGATGATCAACAAGTATGGAATACTCCGTAGTCTTCTCGTTCGCCCTCCCAAAGCGCAAGGCAGCTCCCAGTGCAACGGTCAAGAGAGGGTCGGCGTGACGAACGAGCCAGTGATTATCACTCGTGCCATCATCACTCCATGTCGTGTCCTGTTCTTTTCATAAAAGGGGAGGGGGTGGGGCGGGGTGTGCGTGCGTGTGCTAACAGGGTTCATGCATATCGGCCATGTAACCCACCACCCAGCCACAGCCGAGGCGGGGTGGACTTCTCTCGCATTTGTTTGAGCAGGCGGAGGTGAGCCCGGCGCTTCGAGCACCAATCAGCAGCCAGAAGTGGTTGGTTGAAGTTGGAGTCCTGCCTAGCCTATTTAGCCCGCTGGCTGGCCCGTCTTGAGCTCTCCAGGGTGCCGATTGGCGGCCATTGTCAGTGGCCTTTTCCGCTCCAATGCGGACTCTGCCGACCAGACACCAACCAGCCAACCAGTCCGTCTTGGAGACCAGCAAGCTGCACTCCCGTGATTCAATCTTCACACAAACGTCCTCTGGTTTTTAGTCAACTGCAATCCGCATGAACTTGTTCATGCTTCAATATCATGGCTCATAAACGCTCGATTGGAGTGGTCCCTCCACTTCTCGACAGACTGAACTACCCAGCGAGGGATCATGTGTGCATGTTCCCTTCCTGGTATAGATACATCCACGCCTTTCCAGTCTGCCTGACATCAAGAGTTTGCATACACGGCGCTTCGTTTTCATGATTCGCAACTCCACATCGGTATAAATGCAGAAAAATCTGCTCAATCACAATGGTCGCGCATCGTAAATTACAGCGAGTTGACGTGCCCATGAGGTCTCGTAGAATGACAGATTGTTGCTCCTGGCAAGCATGTGCTCGAGAAGCTCTGCGAGATTAAACCAATCGCAAAAGCATATAAATTCCTTGAAAACTTTCCATGGCGCCATGTAATACACCTGTATAAGCACACAATGATCATCCAAAGCATCTCGAACATCCGTAAAGCGACCTGTTCTTGTCCTGAACCCTCATAAATTGTCGTACTATTCGTTTGTCCCCAATTTCATTGCCCCTCATCATTACAATCCGGCTCTACTTTGACACTAACATCATGGGAACCGGAGTTTTTGAACCATGACAGGACCTTTCATGGCCTGGTGTTGCGGACACGGACCTGTCGACTCCAACATCCTGAGCGGCCCATCCTCGTTCTGGTCTCAGGGCGCTCATCTTACTTCTGGTTTTGAGTTGAGCGCTGGTAGAGCGGTCCAGGTCGTCTTGGAGACGGGGACGACTAGCATCCCTTGCGGACCGCAATTGTGTCGGACTGAACTTCTGCCCTAAGGAAACCTGGTTTCGAGCCCTTGAACGGGATCGGGATCCATGAAGTGGGCATGAAGCTGACGGAACACATTCGACAAGATGATACTGGGCGAGATCAGCGGGCTCCTTGGACGCTTGCCGCCTAGATTCAGATGTCTTGGGCTGTTTTTGATACTGAGCGGAATCGTACTCTTTTGGCCTTTCTTTATCAGTCCCAAGTTGCCGCCCACGACTAAGAGTGCGCGGGATGTCCAGAGGGTCCGCCATCTGTGCCTGCTGATGGCGACGAATTGATAAATCGCTCTGGTATCTGTCGATATCCGTGTCTTCGGTCCTACGGCCCAGTTTGAGCCGATTGCTAGATGTCGGACGCAAAACTGGGGTTCTACTTCAACCGGGCTGAAGAAAATCCGGCTTGGTACTCGATTCTGGGTGGTATGAGTATTCGAATTTGCTAAAACAGAGTCGTCCATAGCAAGTGAGATGGAATGTTGTGAGCCGAATATAAACTCATCTTCACGTATGGCGTGTGAGTTACTTCGTCCTTTAGCGCGGGATGCAGGACGTTGTTGATGAGCATAGTGTCGTCTCTGATTGTCATGGCTGCCGTAGTCCAGAAGTGAAGATTCTTGAGCTGCACTCGATTTCAATTGTGCCACATCTTCCAATTTCTGGCAGACGGCTTTGAAGTCTGTCTGCTTTCCAGGTGCAGCAGACCGCGAACGCTGCCTCTGCGTCTCCTCGTCACGCATCACTCTGTGAGCCTTGAGGGGTCTGCGGTGCTGAAAAAGGCTCGTCTTTTCAGGCGATGCTGAGTAGATTTGGCCGGGGATGGATAGCCATGCTGCGTTTGGCTGTGACGTTGGTGTTGCCGTGATTCGACTGGAGGTTTCCTGGGTGTTTGAATCATCTGAACCCATCTGCCAATTTTACCTGTCGGGTCATGGAATGGCTCATCTGGATCTTCATCCTCGACGTAAGCCAGCTCCGGGTCATCGTCGGCCATCCAAGTCGTTGTTGTCAGGGGTTGGCTTTCATGCTCGACCTGATCCTCAACAACAGGTGAATCAATCGCAATCACAATGTCATCTGCATTGTTCGTTGACATGAGCTGTGCATGGGAGTAGTTTTGATCCCCAGCGCTAAGGTAATTGTAGCCGGCGGGTGCCTGAAATAGAGCAGAAGGAGGCGGTTCCGAGTTGACCGATGATCGGTCAAATTCATCACCAGATGCCGGCAAGCCGGTAGGGTGAGCCTGATGTTTCAATTGAGTCTTGCTCTGTCCTTCGCTTCGTCTCCGTGCGTGACCAGAAACAGGGTCCAAGTCTAGGTTGGTTCTTCCTATAGGCTTGTACCTGGAGCTCTTCTCTGGCAACCGAATAGTCAAATCATTGCGCTTATATGATGGATTGCGCTTTCGAATGCGCTCATGCTCATTGCCGCTCGAGGTGGTGTCATGAAGTTGTTCAGCAAACCGAGGCCTTGGTACATTATCTGGTACGGAGGCCGGCACAGCGTTTTTGGCCGAAGCGATTCCCCCTTTGTATCAAACTGTTCATCTTTTTCGGCGTCAGCTGGACCTTCCACGCCTTCCGGCTGGTAGACTAGCTTCGCAAAGGGCGGATTTGAGGTGTCTACGACCAGTAGATCCGACTCGCCACGTCCCAGCATCCCATAGACACGAACTTCACCCGATTCTACTCCGATAATGGCACTCGTGCCAGCATAGGTGGCTTCGTTCTCCGACCCGCAGCGATTCGCAAAGACAATAATTACTTCCTGGTTGGACTCGGCTCGAATAATCGGTTCCATACGCGCTATCCAGTACATCAATGTGTCCATATCAGGTTCTCCGGGTGTCTGATTGAAAGCCTCGGGGCTTCCCCGAGTAAGCCACGCCATTGACACAATCACCAGCCGAGCACCCGATGCTAAAGCGAAACTTGAAAACTCGAATGCGTCCCAAGGAGCTTCAAATCTGTACGGACTTTGGAAATAGTTAGAAAAATGATGCGAATGACTTTTCGAACCATGATTGAACGTACTTGAGATCCATGCAAATGCCCAAGGCAACGGTACCTAGCCCAGGAATTCGCTGGCAGAGAAACCCAGAGGATCCTTCCAGTGCCCAGGTCTCATCCGTGTAATACAAATGCGCTTTTCTGTAGTTCGCGATGACTTCGCCATCTGAATCAACGACAAGCGCCGAGTTGTAATATTCCGGGTCCGCAGGCCAATTGTCGGTCAAGTCGACCTTCTCTGGGTATCCGGCAACTACGGTGCAGTCATGTTTAAGGCCCGTGTTTTTAGCCCACAAGGAGCTGATGCCAGATCCAATATGCTCAAGGCACGGACTAATGTGTCTGAGGGAAGAAAAATTATAACCTGTACACATGTCAATGTCAGATGCTCCAAGAATGCCGAGCCAGTGAGGCGCGCATGGGCCATTGTTTCTCGCCCAGCGTGATATCAGCTCAAACATGAAGACAACGACCAACCCAGCAACCGCAGATTAACTCACCGGAGAAAGCCAGCTCCGGCAGCACAAGAAGATCTAGATGTTCGGGATCAGCCCGATCAAGAATGTCATCGGCCTTGCTAATGTTGTCGTTGACGTGTCCGACTTGGGGAGCAAATTGCAGGCAGCCTATTCTCATTCTGCCGACCGGGCGCTGTGCCACTTCTGTCTAAAATAGTAATGACCATTGAGCAACAGCAACCGAGAGTGGGTAGCTCCTCTTCCACGAGCCGAGACTTTTTTTTTTTTTTTTTTGGGGGGCAATGCCTGCCTGGCTGGAAAACGATTGATCGAAGTTGAACACTGAGCAGATGGATGTGAAACAAGCCGAGGACGCGAGCACGACGAGAAGGGGGAAGGAAAATGCTGTTCTTCGTCGTAGAACGGAGCTTGTGCAAAGAAGAGGTTCTGGCCTATGTAGTGCTCTGACCAGAGGAGTAGTCATCTCAGCCTGATGATTGGGTCTGGTGTGCAGGCAGAAGACTTCAACAGTGCTGATGGCCGCAACCCCTCCAGTGGTCAGTGATAGGACGTCCGTACAGGGCTCAGGTTGGCTGGAGGCGCCAACCACAAGTGGATCGATGGACCAACCACCAATGTGTACTCCGTACATGCGTGGGGTGCTCGCCCCCACTGACTGCAACAGAGATTCTTCGGTGGGATTTTACATAACCACCAGCGTCAAGGGTCTGGTCGGGGTTGGTCCAGTGTGCCAGTCTACGATCATTGCATTGATTAATGGGCGCCTGGCCTTCTATTCTCTACTCCGTATTTTTCTACTACCTGCCTACTCAAGTACCTACGCAAACCTTGGACGAGATTATGCGCCCGCCAAACGCCGAATGCAGCTCGTCGGGACTCAAAACTCCCTTCCCATGTGTCATGAACAGCAAAAAGCAATGTGCGATAGTAAAGAAAGAAAGTCATCAGTACCATGCCCACTAAATGCCTGCTTATCGTCGCGGTTCGGCCATAGCAATTTACCAAGTCGCACTCTTTGGCCGGAGTACGGAGCTCTCTCGACGCCTTTCAACAAGCCTGAGTGGCGTTTCAGGAAGAATTGTCGCCCGCTGCGGTTTGTCGCCCTCGTGAACGAGCATCATCGCCACTGGTGTTCTCGGATCTTCGCCTGGCTTCAGGCTAAGAGGCGCCGAGGTCACCACTGTTTCGGCAATGTCTGACGACTCGTTGTAGTTGCTGCGTAGCCTCGAACTGCTCGAGGCCTTGGATCTGAGTGTGGGCGATGCCAGCGTCCGTTTTGAACCATCAGATAGGCCAGGACTGTCCTTTCGACTTGTAGGACGTGGTGTGCTGTGTGAGGGCCGCTCTTCTGTGCGCTCTGGTTGGTCAAAAGGTCGGCTTGGAGTTGTTGTCGATGGGCAGCTTCCGTGTCTAGTTCGATTCCCCGCGCCAAGTACAGTGGCGGGAACTATGCACAGAACAATGAGGTGTTGGGTGTCATTCTATGAGCGCAGACTGAGACAAGTTTGCTGATTCTGTTTTTGGTTCGTGATTGCTGCGTTGCGAGGTATTAGATAGATATTCGAGGGGCTTGTTGATTTGAAGTTGATCTGGCTTCTCTTTGACGACTACGACTAATTGCCCGACCATCAAGCTTTGCCGGAGTGCTTGCGCTGTGGCTTCTGGAAGCCTGGTACCCCGAAGCAGAGGTTGACTGGTGATCAAGTGCGTCGACTGACACTGATTGATCGCGAGTTGCCTCAGAACGTATTGTCATGCTCTTCAATCTATGGCACGCGGCATCTAGATCTGCTCTCTTCCTGGCTGCGGAGTCTGATCTTCCGGGGTCGCGAGACCGGCTTGCATGTCTTGATTTGGGCAGAGACGGACTCGGACGTTCTGGGAACAATGCACATGTATTGGTTCCCGACGGGTGAGCCGAGAAGCTCTTAGGTCCGGAGGTCTCGAAATCTGTCTGTTGCAGTGACCTCTCAGGAGTCGAGGTAGTCTGATTCGCATGGCTTGAAGGTCTCCCTTGATAATTGTTCCAGACTGACACGTCTGAGCGGATACTGCAACGCTTTTCCTTTTCTGCACGTGCGGGCCCATCAGAGATATTAAAAGAATTCTCTTCATCGGGAGCTGTGAAATGTGAGTCGGACAGGGTTAGCGGAGGTCGTTTTGGCCCCGCTTCACTTGTTACACGGCCGACTGGAGAAGTTGTTGCGGAATCGAAGCCGAGCTGGGACTCAGATGCATGATGACGGTCGTAGTCTGACATGCATGGCGTCTCAGGGTTAATTCCGTAGTCCGCAG
The DNA here is from genome assembly GCA_023658505.1 of Epichloe gansuensis. NCBI lineage: Eukaryota > Fungi > Ascomycota > Sordariomycetes > Hypocreales > Clavicipitaceae > Epichloe > Epichloe gansuensis. The sequence continues at coordinate 1,877,238 of CP098283.1, forward strand.
GGCGGAGTACCAACTTGGCACAAGGAGCTGATTCAGTATCGACGATAAGCAGCTCTTTATCCCCGCGGCCAAGGATGCCATACACAAGAACTTCACCAAACTGGATGCCAATCACAGCACTAGTCCCCGTGTACGTGGCATCTCCTCTGAGCCGGTGCGGTTCGCGAATACGATAATGACTTCCTCGGGAGAGTCCGCTCTGATTATCGGCTCAAAGCGAGATACCCAGTACAGAAGGTTATCCATATCCGGTTCTTGAGGCAGACAACTAAACTTTTGAGGGCCGTCTTTCGTGATCCGCGCCATGGATATCACGACAAGTGTGGCACCGCTGTCCAAGACGTGGTGGGCGAATTCAAAGTCTTCCCATGGGGCCTCAAACCTGTATGGGCTGCACGAAAAGTTGTTAGCAATCATCGGACAAAACGACTGCGGTTTTGAGTTGCAGAGCACTGCCGATGCTATAGAACACTCACTTCAAGTCCATGCAAATTCCAATAGCAGTCTTTCCAAGTCTTTCCAGCCAGCCATCGAAAAAGCCATCTGGGCCCTCCAAAGCCCAGGTTTCATCTGTATAGTATAGATGGGTTTTACGATAGTTGGCTACCGTCTCGCCTTCGCCGTTTACGACAGTGGCAGCGCTGTAATATTCTGGGTTCTTCGGCCATTGGAGAAGGGGATCAACCTTTTCGGGATATCCAACCACAACGGTGCAGTCGTACTTGAGGGCTGTCATGCGTGACCAGAGAACTAATACCAGACGTGGACAGCTCGAGGAACTGAGATATGTCGTGAAAGGACTTGAAATTGTACCCTGACAGACCAAGTTAGAACTTTCGGTCGCCTCTTGTTCTCGTCCTAGGATTCCGCAGTTCGAATGAATGCTTGCTGGCCCTGGTACAGGCTGATGGTGGCTAGGTGGAAATTTCAACAGAAGCAGACATACCAGAGAAAGGCAGCTCGGGTAGAACTAATAAGTACAGATTCTCAGGGTCTACCCGATCCAAAATTTCATCCGCACGGTTCAGATTACGGTCCACGTCTCCGACCTGCGGCGCGAACTGAAGGCAGGCGATTCTCATCTCACCTCGACCCTCACGCAGGAGCACGCTTTCAACGCCCACAGCTTCAATACCTCCTGATCCTCCCGCCTCGGCCTGGATGGCAGGGAGTGTTGAAGAGCGGCCGTGTGGTGCTCGGAATGAGAGCCAGCCAGATGCATCAGGATGGGAGTCGAGAGACAGTTGCGGAATAGAAAGTCAGAGAACACATTCTAAAGGCCAGCAGAGGCTGGGCCGCAGTATTTTGGCAACTTCTATTACAGGCCAATCTGCCACGTTGTACGTCCAATTCAAAATGTCGAACCGTCGCCCATGATCTTACTTCAGATGAAGTGCTGGCTTTCGCGTGCCGGCTTTCGCGTGCCCGGCCCTAGGGGCCTCTGGCGGCGGGCGCCCTGAAAGTGCCATCTGACAGCAGAGCATATGTAGCGAACTGCCTGGAGTAGCCTGCCCAGTTCGCGAGATATTAGTCGACTATCCGTACTCCGTATACTCCGTATTTTCAGAGCTATCATAATATGGGAGGCATTGTGGACAACATGATAGTCGCGGCAAGGTGGAAACTTGTGCGCGGAAGCTTTATTAGCTAGTGGACATTTTAGCATACCATTGGTGCGTAACGCGACCACCCCTGGTGCCACCCACCAAAAAGGGCACACCAATTAGGATGCCGCGTTAAGCGCCAGCTCATGCGGGGCAGGGTCTAGTACATATGCATGTACATACATGTACATATGTACAATGCAAAAAGCAAGGGTGTAGTCGAATTGTAGTTTCTGCCCACCTCTCTGCCCACACCAACTTGACCACCTCCACTACGGAGTAGTCCGTACTGATTACTTTTTGATCACAAGTCACCAGTCTCCTCTCGCGATAAAGGCAATACATACTAAACCTTGTGCTTATGTAGCAATTGTGCCTGGTCCACGGATTTTCGTACAACGAATGGACTTTTGCGTGTCGAGGACCACAGAACAACCCAGGCTGTTGAAAACCTACCCTCACTCAACTTGCACAAACCGTAATACGACAAACGGTCTTGGATGTCTTTCCGCCGCAAACCCTCTTCCGAGGCACCCATCTCACGTGGCTCACCCAAGATGCCAGCCAAGACCAGCTGTAACGTCCTCGTCGATTAGAACAGGACAACATACATACGTCTCCCTTCTATCAAGCGGGCTCCGGATGACATCTCAATCTTAGCTCGTGCCATCGCGGCTAACTCGGCTTTAGCCCATATTCCGCGACTCCAAGGCCTATCATCAGCATCAACGGCGCCAAGGGGTATCCCTCAGTCGGCGCGCTTCCGTGAATCATCTGCGCTTTGCAATCTTGGCCTGCGCGAAATGGCAAAGGGCCACAACCGCACACGGAGCTCTCATCGCTTCTTCTACGCATGCGTTGTCTTGACTTCGCTTGGCGTGCGACGCACTGTATCCTAAAACTGGGAGTTCGAGCAATGGAGCTCCATGTTTGGACGCTTTCGGAGAATGATCACCTAACCCGTAGGGCTGAAGCCCGAAACTTTTTCTCTTTTCTTGCCTTTTCTTCTCTTTTCTTTTTGCTCTGGAGACTTGCATCGCAACAAGTTGTCAGTGTAGCAAATCAGAATCATTCTGGTGATAGTCTGAACTACAGTGAGCCAAAGTACAGCCAAGAAAGAAGAGCTTGTCCAATAATGGACATTTGGCGCCATCTCAACACGTGCTGGTGACTGTGAGTCTCTCTCTCTCTCTCTCTCGTTTGAAGTTTGGGTCGCACTGTTATTTTTGCCACCCATCTTCCCGTGCTAGTAGAAAGGTATGCCGTGCAAATACTTTCTGCGGGCAAAAGTCCCAGCCGGAATCGAGGTACGCAAGTTGGGCCAGCCTAGTTTGTGGCCCTGCGTGCAATAAGTACATCACGCATGATTTGATTCATCAGCAATCAGCATGGCTCCTCTCGCCAGAGTCCATTTCTAATTTCAGTATCCGTGTCCTCGCTTCCCAGACCGACAGTTCCCTGTTGAAAGGAACTCAGGGCGCCGCATTCTGCGGTCCAAAGGTCAGGCTTCAACAAACAAGGGCCGCGCTTGATATCTCTCAGAGACAAGGGAGAGAACTCTGGTTCTCGAGCAAAGTTCGGCACTCATTGTCACCGAGTGGCTACAATACATAATGAACGAGGTGCATTCAAGCCGGGTCGTTGTCCGCGTCCCACCTCGCAGGATCGACATTCGACACCACCATCCAGTATGTACATCCATGAACAGTACGGATACATATACGCAGACAACCCTTCCTCCCGGAAGACATGCACGCAGGTTACTCGTTTGTGCTCTTGCAGGGTATAATGCCTTTCCATCGAGTAACCGCGCTTGCGGTAATCGTGAATGTCACCTCAAGTGCGGATCCGTAGCGCGCAGCAGTGATACCGGTTGGCTTTTGGCATTGAAACATGGCAACAGTATGATCCCAAACCATCATTGGTCCGCCACTCAGGATGGCTTGCGGGGAGCATGTGAGCGCAAGTGTCTGATTCGGCTTGCAAAAGAGAAGGTACATAGTTAGGTCATGGAGTAGGTGCCTGTGAAGCTGCAGCCGAGCTCCGTGGAGATACTTGGTATGGGAGCATGGAGCCAAAGGTTTGAGGTATTACATACCCAGTCAGCCTTTCCAAGCGCCATTCATTATCTATTACTGCTGCTCCCCGAGGGCAGGTCTGGAGCTGGTGAGCTTGAGACATGCCGACATGGCATATTCTGCCTGAAGGAGAGAGCAGATCCCGCTAGCCTACGGAGTACTAGTAAAGTGACAAGTCGGCAAGCCGGATGTCAATCCTCTTTCGAGATTGATCATCAGCGAGAGTTGTCGTTGCGGGGGTTCGAACGGTCGAACGAGCCTGGGCGTCTAAACGCGTCTCTGGCGAGTCTGACTGGTCCGTTTGCCAAAGCCTACATACGACTGGTCATCAACAACGGCCACTGATGCAACCCACAGCCCACCCAACCCAGCAGGCTCACGCTAATATATGTACATGTACAAAAGTTCGGCACGCTACGGCACACCAGACCAGGGTACCAGGCATTGCCAGGCACTTTTTCTGCACCGCGCTGCACCGTGGTGATGAGCCTCTCCTGATACGGACAAAAGCTGTTGGTTCCATCATCTTTTTGCATGATTTTTACCTGGACCGGTTCACGAGGATGCAAGCAAGGGTGGGCAAATGGCCCAGAAAGCGACCCTCTCTCTCTGCCTCCCATCCTGCTCCCATCCTGCTCCCATCCTGCTCTGCCGTCTTTTCTTGCCCCCTTCCCAAATCCACACCAGGGCCACCACCCAAGGTTCGCTGGGTGGTCGCACGGCATGGCGGCGATTCTTCATATATATATAACGTGAGCTGGTGCTTGCTTGCTTGTTCGGCCGGCCAAGGGCTGCTTGATCCGAAGAATGGTCTTGGCTCCTGGCTCCTGGCTCCTGGCTCCTGGCTCCTGGCTGGTTCATCGTCTCCCGTGCTTTCGCTTGTCTTTCCTGCGTGCGAGACAGTCAAAAAAGTCCGGTAAATGGACATGTCAGCCACGCCCACGCACCTATTTCTTTTATTAGTGGCCCTCCTGCTGGCTGCCGCTGCCGGCATCGCGGAAGCCCTAGAGGTGACGCCCGGATCGCATTGCGCAGTCGAATGCTTGGACTCGCCGGGAGGGAACGGATTCAGCGCGGCAGCTTCCACGACGACGACGGACGACATCACTTGCAGAGACGTCGACTTCTCCACTACCGACGTCGGAATCAAGTTTCGGAAATGCCTCGACTGCTTACAGGGCAGCACCAAGGTCGACAGGACCGAGTCCGACCTCAAGTGGTATATATGTACGTGCTATCTTTTGCCATGATTTGCCCTCCCGATCCATCTGTTCCTCGCGACTTCCTCTTTGCACAACCTAATAACACACACCATTATAGACAACTTGCGATATGCCCTCGGCACCTGTCTTTACGCCTCCCCAAAGCTGCTAAAAACGGCACTGTAGCGGCTCAGTGCGACGTGGACAGAGCGTGCAAGCCCTTGAAAGCGCCTCTGATTGCTCCGGGATTCGATGGCAGCCAAAGCAATCCATGGAATTACTGCACGGAAGAGGACGGAGCCTTCATGGGCAACAATCTCTCGCCTTGTATAAGCTGTCTCCAAGCCACCCAGGGCGAAGTATATCTTTCCAACTGTAAGACGAAACCATGACGATGCTGTCCCCGGTGCTATGGATCAGCTGAACTAACGATAATGTAGTCATGACTGCCCTAGAAGCAGCATGTATGCAGCAGCCAACAGACGGCAACATTGTCGGTCTGAGCGGAAGCGTCTTCACCACCAACGCAGTCAACATGACGGAAACGTCCAGCAAGGACGGCAAGAACCAATCCAGCGGCTCTCTGTCAGCAAGCGCCATCGCCGGCATTGCAATAGGGGTGGTCCTCATCTTTCTGCTGGCCATCTTGTTGCTCATCGTCCACTTCCGACGGGAAAGGGCCTGCCTTCGATGGCAGCAAGCCAGATACTACGACAGCTACTCCTCGTCGGGTGCGCATTCCCACCAAAGCACCGTCATGTCCACGCCCACCGCCGCTACTACACCGGCAATGCTTTCAGCAGTGAAAAATCAGCGCTGGTAGACTCAGCGGGCGAATACTACGACCGCATGGAAGCCGAGTTGAAGACTGCACCAGGATTGCCCGTCTACCAGCGAACCATTCATGCTCCGCCGCAGAGCCACACCTCGTCCACCGCGACGGTTCACAATCACCAAGGCGCATGCCTAGTAGAAAATCGCAGCCCGTCTCGCGGCCGCTCCATGGGCCAAATTACACCATCGCCCCAGCACACGTCCGCCAGGAGAGGCGATCCAACACGCCGGACTCCTTCGCCATCCAGGCCTACCTTGACGCTGCGGAAGAGTCTGCGCGGCTTGCCGCCCAGAGATCCCCCTACATCCGCCGAGCAGAAGGACCGTGCCGGCAGCAGAAGGACGACCTCTGTCGTCCCATTTTTCTCCACCCGTCATGTTTCGAAAATCCGACTGCCCAAGATGTACAACCCTGCTAAACTCTTCAGTGGCCTGGGGTCATCTAGACGTCACCGTGACTTAGTCATCTCACCTCCCCTGATGACTCATGATCCGAGGTTTCACGATATACCCATGGCCGGTCCCATGGGCAAGTCCAGGGATCGACCGCCACCACTCGTGCGTGTGGACAGGCGTGATGCGTACATTGAGGTGCCTCTGAAAAGTGGCAAGAGCACTCTATACGGATACTGAATGCCTCGGATGGCAGTTTTAATCTAGTGCGTGGGTCTGCGTCAGCAGCGGTGGTATTTTGAAGACCTTTGTCCCTTCTTCATGGAGTTCTATAGGCATAAGCATCTCAGTCTGGCAATCATGCAACATTTGAGTAGAAATTGGCAGTGGGAGTCAAGGTCATCTCGCAATTCAAAGGCGAACGATTGTTATATCAAATTCAAAAGTCCAAGTATACACCTGACTATGCTCCGTGTTTTTTTTTTCAAGGTACTTCATCCCAACCGTTGACCACGGCCTCTCGTCCGCCAAGAATCTGGCAACGGGCCACCTGAGGTATTTGCACCTGCACCGCCGCCGCCGCCGCCGCTACTACCGCCCAGCCTCTGTCCAGAAGATCGAGCAGGGCCTCCAAACATCCCTGTATGAAAGACTCTGCGGACTGGACGAGTCGGGAAAGTACAGCAGGAGTGGGGATCAGGTTTCTCCCACCGCCGTAGTTGGGCCAAGTCCTGGTCAAGAAATCATACAGATGTCCCGCGAAGAGTCCATGAAGCTGTAGTAAAAAGTTCATCGCACCTCCAGGAAAGAGAAGGTTGATGGCGAGCATGGCGTAGGGCATCATCTGGGCAGGCATAGTTACAAACATGTAGTTGACCTTGGCGCCGCTCTGCTCCTGCGTCACGGTATAGGCCATTGCCAAGATGAGAGCAGGCAGGAAAGTCATGAAGCCGAAGCCAGTAAAGTGATTGGCGACCTGAAGCTCGAGTCAGCTTCCAACTAGTCTCTACAAACGTATGGACGGTTCTCATGGTTTATGGGACGAGGTACAAGACAAGCAGAGTAAGACAAGCTATAGCAATAAACAAAATGTAGGGAGCTAGAAAACCACCCGAGTGAGTAGGTGAATTATCACACGAGCCATCCATAAGAGACATCCCACCATGCCCACACCGCAGAACAGTCCTGATTGCGAAAGGTGGACTGAGCCGCAGTGCAGGGGTACTCTCCCTCATTTCTAGGAACCGTGACAGAAGTGGAAGCGTAACACTGTCCGGGCAGTATATGAGGATTTTGCTTTTCGGACCTTGATCCAACATGGGCACAAAAAGTGGGCAAAGCGACGATGCGACGAAGTGCATAAACAAAAGAGCTTACCAGAATCGTTCCACACACAAATACAAGGTACCAGATTAGGTCTTCCTTTCGTGGGAACCGAGGATTGCCAACTTCCATTTGGCTCAAGTACGTGTACAGAAAGTATGTATCAAACAAAAGGCCAAGGCCCGGTGACGTGACAAAAAGGACGACACAAGGCGCCATATCTGAGGAGGGAACTGGAACAGGTAGAATGGGTGGAATATGAAGTACTTGGCTGGAAGCACGCCTAGCACGATGCCAGCGGATACGACAAACGTGAACGTTGCGATGGTTCTGTGACGTGTCAGCTTATTTTTGTCGCACGTTTGTGAGAGTCTCTGATGAAGTATTTTTCTTACCTGGACATGGGCGGCAGCCGCATGTAGTTTTCGATCGCAACATCCATCGTGACTGACGAGTGATCACGAAATCTTCGAAAAAAAAATATAGCAAGAATCACAAAGCATGCAAGATAAATAAGCGTCACGTCTGAATGTGGACTTTGGGGAACAGATAGCCAAAGAGTGCAAAAAGCTAGGCAGAACAGTCCAACGTGGTCATTGCAAGTGGCGTCGTGTCATCTTCTAGAAGACGGCAGAAGATGAGGAAAGAAAGACTCGATATTCCGGTCATTGTTGCCAGCTTGAACAGATTTTAGCTATTACCTGCAGAGCCTCCACTATGCCAGTAGGCGATGTTTGGTGCATGTAGCGGGTGCTGTGGGGACGACGTTCAAGACAGAGCTAGCTCCGAGGCAAACGAGCACGAGAGCTACCCGGGAGCTTCAACATCGGTCGTCATTCCCGGTCACAACTCCTTCATATCCACAATTGAAATACCAACTCAGGCCGGCGACAAGGTCATACAAATGTTTTTGCTGTGAGCAATGTGAGGATACTATTTAATTCTTTTTAATACTCATCTCAATTGAGCTGCAAGCGCCCCTTTCTATCTGTCCGTCAAGCAGTAACTGCTGCTGCTCGGGGACAGGCAATCGCCTCTGGCGTAGTTGACTAGCTCAGCTCCGACACCAACCATGAAGACACACGATCCATTGAAAACCGAAGAGGCGCATGACGCCGCTTGGGAAGCAGGGAAAGGGGCGCTCATTGGAGCTGCGAAATGGGGTGCTGGCGCTGCTGTCCTCGGTGGCATTGGCTATGTCTGGTCGCCAATTTATCGTGGAACAACGGTTCAATTCAAAGTGTAAGAAGGGTAGCCACACGCACTATCTCAAGCTGACTTTGCGCTGCAGTTACCTGCAAATGTCGGGTATGGTGTTGGGAGGCATGATTGAGGCCGATTGGCGGTTGAGACAGTACGAACATCAGATGCGTATGCAGCGCAGATGGATGAGGGAAAAGGCGAAGTGGCAGAGGTATGAGGAAGAGTTTGGTAAGAATGAGGGAACAAGTGACCGTGGCAGTATCAGCAGCATCATGCCGCTGCAATTATTATTTCGCATGTAACAACATCAATCGTCATAGAGCATTCTGGCCGAAATACTCATCCCACGAACTTTCCGCTTCCAAAGCCAAGACGCACTCTGCCCATATCCGAACTGATTTAACCCAACGCCTAGATCATGCAATGAAAATAGCTTCCCACATGCTTCACCTAGTTGCTACTTCGAATTTCTTTGGATCCATATTGAGCTTGCACAACCGCGCAACACAGCCGCTCAATTGGAGCAGTGTTTGTACGCCCTCCAAGATCTTCATATGCGTGAAGCCAATCTCCTTGATAAACTCCAGCTTTGAATGCTCGCTCAGTGTTGGGATCGTCTTGGTCACCTTGAACATGGTGCTGATGATATCGTGGCTAGAGTATCCCAACCCCAGAGTTCCCTCAAGGTGTCCAAAGCCGAGTCCACATTTCCCTCATAGCATGCCTTCAGCATTGCCTGCACTTTGATGGGATGCGGAGAATCAACAACTTTAAAGACGTTATCGCCCGATACGAAACCGAAACCGGCAAAGGTAGACTGCAAGTTATTGATGGCCTGACGCATGTCTCCCTCAGCACTGAAGACCAGAGCAGCGAGACCGTCGTCACTGTACTCGACCTTCTCAGCCTCGATGATTTGTAGTAATCGCTTGACGACTTGTGAGTCGGACAGTTTAGCGTAACGAAGGATGGCGCATCGAGATTGGAGGGCTCAATGATCTTGTTGGACTGATTGCACGCGAAAGCAAATCGAGTAGTGTTGGAGTAGATTTCCATAGTTCGACGAAGGGCTTGTTGCGCACCAGATGTCATGCTGTCGGCTTCGTCGAGAATGACGAGCTTGTGTCGGCCTGGAGGCAGCGTTACCTTCTTTTGTGCAAAGCCCTTGATTCGATTTCGAACGACATCGATACCTTGAAGTAGTTGTCAGTAAGGGTTTCATTTTTGAAGAGAGGAAGAGTCATTTGCCCAAATCAAACACTCACCCCGCTCGTCACTTGCATTCAACTCCAATACAGCCTCCTTGTACGACTCCCAAGTAATTGTCTGGCCAAGCAGAGCACACTCGTCGTTTTCCGATACCCGGCATTCCCGAAATGATGACATGAGGCATGTTTCCTTCTTTTGCAATGATTTTCAATCGCTCTATCGTTTCGGTGTTACCTACCACATCGTCGAGAAAAACGGGACGGTACTTTTCGACCCTGCCGGCCTTGCGTTAGCTACAACGGCTGACGCTCGTGATTGCTTGAAAATTAGTGTACCAAGGCAGCTCATAGTTCAGAGAACCATTCGAAGATGATGCGAGAGCTGCCTTTGTGGCAGCGGTCGAAGACTCGCCTTTTCCTCGGATTTGGCGGCCGGCATGATGATTGCGATTTGTGATGTGAATAGTTCAACAATCACTTTACGCGACTTGGCGCGTCTCCCATGTACCCAAGAGGCTGGTGGCTGGTTGGTCAATCGCAGCTGGGTGCATTTGGAGATGGTCCGTGCGTTGTGGGCCTGCCACCCCACCGCCTTGAGATGAGCGGCGGCAAAACTAGCAACGACAGCAATTTTTCATCGACATGCCACTTTTTGCAAGCACGACGAATCTCGCAGCATCACAACGCCAGCCGGTCGCAACAACTCCTGATCGATAAAGCGTATTGAGGCAGACTCTTGGACCAATTCAGCAAGTACAGGAACTACTCACAGCCACAAAAATGGGTGTCGCGAAGAAAACAAGAAAGTTCGGCCAGGTAGGCACTTATCGATAAGCACTTTTTGACAATTTGAGAAAAAAAGCTGATGGTCTCTCATCGTAGGTCAAGCGAGTCCTTGGCCAGCGCGATGGCAGATTGAAAGTGAACCAGAAGAAAGCCGAAGCCGAAGCCCAAAGAAAGAGAAGAAGACAGTCAATGGCGACCTGGTTCGCGAGGTGCCGCAGATGCCCAGCAACATGTTCTTCCAGCACAACACTGCCCTCGTTCCTCGTATGTCTTCTCCGACGAATGCAATTTTTGGTACATTTGTACTAATATCTCTTGAACAGCGTACAATGTGCTAGTGGACACCAACTTCCTCAGTCACACAGTCCAGCGAAAGCTGTCACTGCTCGAATCCATGATGGACTGCCTGTACGCCAAATGCAACCCAATGATCACATCGTGCGTCATGTCGGAATTGGAGAAGTTGGGTCCCAAATACAGGCTGGCCTTGCGGGTGGCTCGAGATGAACGATGGACAAGATTGGAGTGCGATCACAAGGGTACCTACGCAGATGACTGCTTGGTAGACAGAGTGAGCAAGAACAGGATATACATTGTGGGCACAAATGACAAAGCGCTGAAGCAGAGGTTACGAAAGATTCCTGGCGTGCCGCTGATGAGCGTGGCGAGGGGAAAGTATGTGATTGAGAGGCTACCGGATGCTCCTAATTCTTAGAGTAATGCCAATAATACCAACGATAATTTTCATAAAGATGTATTACTAGTCGGTCAATCCACAATTGCATGCTGGCTCTGATATTGACCGCGCAACTTGGGGGCATCACTTTTGTCAGAGACGCGAATTTAGCCGAGCGCATAGCCGGGCACTTTGATAAGCAGCGGAGAGGGTTTTCTTTTTCTATGTTAAACTCAAGCTAGAGGCAGTTTGTATGCGTTTCACTCTTATGTTTTTCTCAAACGTGGTCAAATCAAGTGATTGTGAAAATACTATTGTCGTGAAATTAGTACCCAGAGACTAAGCCGCGGTTATAGGCAACTACCACAGTTATTCTAGGCATAAATCCATATTAATCCATATAAATCAATTCAAATCAATTTGGATCCACATGAATCTACATATATCTACATAAATAAATCATAGACCATAATCCTGACCACTTAACATATTGCGATGTTATGTATTTTCTTCCACAACCCAAGTCCAGGCCACAAGCAATTTAGGCTAATTTGCCCAAAAGCAATTCCCGGTGTACTCGAGATCCTCCAACTTCGACTTTTGCTCATGCCAACTTGCCACTTGTCCAGGAGTCAGTGGCCACCTCTGCGTTTTGTTGACTCCAGTTCTTTTTTTCAACTTCTAAAGCGTTGTCCTGCTAACATTTGATGTTTACAGAGGCATCAAAGAGTAGGTACCCCGAAATGTCCCAGCGACGGACGGCTCGCCCACTGGTCGGCATACTAGTAGATTGAAGATGACATGATACTGACAGCTATCAGAAAACGCCCTAATCCGTAGGTACCCCATAGGATTTTGTTTCGGAATAAAATCACTAAGCATCACATAGATATTGTATTGGCTCCCACTAGAGAACACCAACGCTGTAAGTAGGCTCGACACTCCGCCCGGAATGATCATTGTTCTTGATCCGTCTGATCCGTCTGATCCGTCTGATCCGTCTGGTCCGTCTGGTCCGTCTGATGTGTATTATCAGTTCAACCGAAAATGCCCGGCGTAGGTCCACCTTCACCCTCCAGCAATAGTCAACCCTTCTTAGTGTTTATGACTTGTCTGAGCTAACATAATTGAAGAATAAGAGACCCGCTGTAAGTTATCGATCAGATTACATGTTCAATGCGACATCTAGATCTAATTGTGTAAAACTAGGCTGGTAGCAAATATGTGAGCATAACGCTATTTGTACAGCACTGTCTATGCTTATGATATTGGTTTTGCAGGTCGCCTTGGACAACGCCGCGGTATGCACGCTTTATTTCCTGTGTGTTGACCGACTCTAATGAACTATAGTATTGGCGTGCGAGAGCTGTCGTGAGATTCATGTTTGGTTACTGTTTTGAGGGTCGACATCGCTGACAACGCGTGTCCGAGAAGCAATATGCGAAAGAAATGCATGTAAGTGCAAACTGAGATTCGGACCCAGGTGGTGCGAGAAGCTCTCGTCAGACTTGGATCTAGGTAAAGGAGACTCCTCTAATAGGTGCTTGCAGGAAGCCGAAAAAGAAGAGATGTATGCATACTCCCGCGAAAAGGGCGTGGCGTTTGCACTTGCCAGCACTAACAGGCTACATAGCATGCGATTCAGAAGGCCGCTGTAAGCGCGAGTTGCTCTTCTTCTTCCGTATCATGCCTCTTCCCTCGCTTCATCTACTGACACAATGCTACATAGCAATGGCAGCGTGAGGCAAATGTAAGCTTACCAACATGCAGATTTAGAACATACTGATACTCTGTTGCATAGAACATGCCAGAAGAGCCTGTGAGAAGTCTCTTCATGACCTCGAGACATCGAAGTATTTAACATTTATGGTTGATCTCAGGATTATGCAGCACAGGTTGCGGTAAGGCCCATGAACTGACGATTTGATGCATCGACAAGCTAATATATTCGGATCTTTAGTCTTTGATTATGGCGGAGAGCGCTCGGATCGAGGCCAAGGCGAAGGTGAAGGCTAAGGCGGCTGATGGTGCGGTTGTAAGTATACTTTACCTTCATTTTAAAAGCTTCATTGACTAACGCTAGTCTGAAAGAAAATCAAGGCTGAGAACTGATGTGAGTATATTTTTTCAATACCATGTACCCTTTTGCTAATAGACGTAGTGCAAGAAGCCCGGTTTTCTTGTTTGCTTTCTTTTTTGTCTTGCTAAAGGTATGTCTTTAACGCGGGTGTTCGGTGTAAACAGTGACTAAATTCCGAAGATAATAAATCATATGGGCCCGAGGCCATCGTCGAATTATCCACCATCCGTAATCTGGTCAAGTGAATGTGAGCGTGCTGCGGCGGCTCGCTAACTGTGAAACTTCCCAAACCCGACTTACAGAACCCAAGTCATTGCATGCATGTTCAACGCTGGTCCTGCGACCGCGGGTGCCTTGACAAACCATTGTACAAAGTGATTCCATATGAGTCTTTAGTGCAAGAACGCACGATCTCCTTGATTATTAGGGTAGTGCGAGGAAGATATTAGCTCTGAATGGATATATAAAGGCAAGGAAATGAGGGGGTGTTCCAGTGTTTTCTCAATTCCTTTATAAGCGCTTTCAACGTAGCCTATTTTCAACGATTTGTCCTACATATATTTTCTTCTGGCTTGCGTCCTCAGATACATCATGATCTATTCCCTACAGACAAGACCATCAAGATAATCCTCTATTTGAAAACCACCGTCTCTATCTGTTGTTCTTTGGGGCATACCGCCAATTATGGAATCATCATGTAACACATGTCCCGCTTTCCGAATCAAGGATAATACCTCGTATGATTATCTTCTCGGTATACAATTTTCCTGGCACATGTAGTAAAATTCTTCACAGCGTGGTCTCTTTAACACTTTGAGGAATTCTCGCGGTCTATCCCCCAAAAAAGGCACGATCGCCGACTTGCACGTCTGCTCTCGTTAAGTGAGAAATCAAGCACACGTAGACTAGCTTCGCCGAAGACCTCATTCTAATCCTCGGGCCAGTCGTCTGTCCAGCCTAGGGAGTCAAATTCAAAGACTAAGTTTTCGAATCTGAACGATAATCAAGTAGCGAGTATGTATGTCATAAAAGATTCAAGGGAACCAGTTGGGAAATGAGTCCCAACTTTCCAGTCCGGAAAGGTAAAGCAGTGTGAGACCATTTCCAGTGACGATCAAATGCAACCCGTTGCCTGAATCTCCCTGCATGTCGAAGATATCTTTCCCACCCAGCCAACCAATGACGGAACGATCCAATTCATCCGTCATAAACCCTGGTGAGATTTGCCCCTATTCAAGGCAATGGGAATTCTTAAACGCGCTGGGTTCCCTGGCCTGGTCACCAGGCTCGCACCTACTAGAAATTGAAAGCGCGAGGCGACCGTCCATCTCTCACCTCACAGCTCAAGCAGAACCTAAGCAGTATGGAAATCGGAAAGAAGCAGAAGGTCCTTTCCCTCTAGACGCAAAAGACCTCCTCCCCGAAAATGCTTCAATGTTCAAGCCAATCGCGTTTGTCTCTCCTTCTGTAGAAGAGGTGGGAACAGGACATATCCGAAGGAGGCAGCTGGGCTCCTTTCACCATGTTGCAAATAATCAAGCCGTACTTGGCGCAACAAGTTGTTCATACATGGCACAATAGCCATGATTTCGTGACCAAGTGGTCGACACATGGGCACTTCCTTCTTGAATTTATCTCCTACAACTTTCCACATTCGGAGATCGACATTGACTCTATCAAGGAAGTAGCAAGGACAAAAGTCCACATCAGTTCCCTCAACAGCGTTTACACCGGATTTTGCCCTAACGTCACGCATCAACAACTTGTCATTTTCCTTCGCCTTCATCCTTACTAGATGCAAGATTCATTCATTTACATCCCCATGTTGTGATACCGTACTACAAGTCTGCCACTGACTTTGCAAACATATGGTCCCTGCCAACATGAACATGAGCGCTTCAGACTTAATGCGGCATTGTGGCATTCTTGACTGCAGCAGTGAAGATGCTGCCGGTTCGATGGTCATCATTAGCACTCTTCTGCATTCGAGGTGAGGACCCTTCATGATGATTAACCTTGTTACGACTTTCCGAGCTTCGGCGATGAGGATAAATTTTGGTCTAAAAGGAGACATATAGCCCACTCAGCTTTTGCTGACCCCTCTATTGTTGTGCTAGGATCCAAGAAGAAGCTTGGACTCTCGCACAGAATCGATTGAATTGCTATCATTAGCACTGTTTTGCCTTCGAGGTGAGGACCCTTAATGATGATTCAGCTTGTTACGACTTTCCGAGCTTCGGCGATGAGGATAAATTTTGGTCTAAAAGGAGACATATAGCCCACTCAGCTTTTGCTGACCCCTCTATTGTTATGCTAGGATCCAATTGCCTCAGACGTCTCGCATTACATCATCATCGGCATCGGCTCTCGATAATTGGGGCTTCGGTGGTAAGATCTCTTCCTTGTGCTTAAAATATTTCAGCAAGATCCGGATCGTCGGCAGTGTTCTCACCGTGAGCATGCTAGCCCCCACTTCCCCTGAGCATTCGCTGATCGGACGCTTCTCGGTACACGATTCAAGAGACGAACAGCCACGCAAAAGCTCAAGGCCGGATCGAATAACAAGATGTCGAGGCCTCTCTTTGTGAGGCAGAGCATTTCTGTTACTCACGGTGGTGGAGCTTGTGGAGTATGTCTAGCACCACTTCGATCTTTGTAAACAATAATACCAACAAGAGTGCTACTAAGCAACACGGTTGAGGACCCAGACAGCTGTGTTTTGGAGTAGACAAATCAGTGTACTCGTGTTCCTAGGTAGTTAGCTGATGCCAGATAGGTTGGTGTACATATATTCGAGAAATTTGCGATGGGAAGGTTGACTCAACGGAGTAGAAGAAGCACGGGTGCATAGGTGATGGCAGAATAACGACATTTGCCAACAGGACAGAAGTACGAGGCGTCGTGTGAGGAACAATGCACTTTCGATACCTCTGAGGCTGGCAGTTCTATTGATGGAGATGGAGCACAGTGAAGAACAGAAGAGAAGTTGGAAGGTTTATTGCGAGATTGACGTAGAAACAGTTCAAAATTGTGCGCAGTGGCCCTTTTCAATGACAACGAACGAATTGACGTGGACGAATCCTCGTGACCAGACTTAAGCTTTTTCAAAGTTTGAAAAAGTTTGGTGGTGCATGCATGGCCGCCCGCCTGCCGGAGCATTTAAGCACACGTCCACGTGCATCCTTCATCGCCCCACTTCACGGTTCACGAACCTCTCGTGCTCTTAGCAAATCGACATTGACAAGCAGAGTCCCGCCGCTGCCTGCTTCCATGACAGCTGCCAAATTTTTCTTCCAATTTTTCTTCAATTTTTCTCCTTTCATTTCTCAGGCCCTACTATCACTCTCCCGTTCCACACTCGTAGATGGCCATCTAAACTAAAGTGAGGTCCGTAGCCTTAGTGCGGCTGCTGGCCGTAGAGGTTAAAGCGAATAATAAAACTCTGCCACAAGACAAAAGACAAAAGTGCTAATACAGTTATGCTAGAAAGAAACTCAAAAAATTAAAAATTATTGCCATCTTACTTATTCAATCTTCTTTGTTCTTCTCTATTCATCTCTATTCATCCAAGTAATCGTTGGGCCCGGTTGCAAAGGGGTGTAGTTCAGAATAGGGCGGTCGCATCACCCTTGATAAATCTTGTTGAACAGCCCAGGCAAGGCCAAGCGGGTTAAAGCGGCCATGGCCCAGGAACTTGTTCAAGAGAGGAGTAGAACCACTTGGTTTTTCCTTTGGACATTCAGTTCTTCTCTCCGTCTTCTCCTTGGGCAGATGGCTTCAATATGGAGACGGCAGCCTTGCCGCTACGGTTGTCCGGGAAATGAGGCTCAATGTTACAGCTCCTGCGGATTTTTGGAGTTTGTATCGCATATCAGGAGCCATGTCATGGACTCGTGGTACGACACAAGTACTTACTAATTACTAGGTGGGGCGTGGCGTGGCACGAGTACTACTCCGTACAATGTACTTCTGCTTACATACACATGTAGTCTCTGCATGACAAGCAGCGCATGCGATTGTCAAGGATTCCTCGTTTAGACCGAGCCAATCAAGATGTAGCGCTCCGAAATAGGCCGATACCAAAAGTAGTGCGGTGGGCAAGAAAAAAATCATCACGCACCGTCGCGATTTTCATCTCCGCGCGGGAAGAGATAAGGGTAGCGGAATGAGGTTTGGCAAAAACGACGAATGGGACGAGAGCTATTTTCCTAGTGCAAGGCTTTTCGGGAAGGAGAGGGGTGTGATTAGCTGAAAGCTGAAGCAGGGCAACTATTCCGCACCTTGGCACGGAGCACCATGGCTGATCAGTGATGAGCATTGCGGTCGTCGTTGTACAATGTATTACGGATTACTCCGTAGACCTGCTTTCGTAGACCTGCTCTCGTAGACCTGCTCTCGTAGACCTGCTCTCGTAGACCTGTCGGAAATGTAGGGGCCCTGCTTCCCCGCATATTTACAATTAGCGCCGTGACATTTGGTTATGTAAGTGGTTAAGTGGTTGAGTGGTTGAGTGGTTGAGTGGGTTGAAGTCGGTGAGCTGGGACGGGTGAATCCACGAGTCCAAGAGTCCGTGAGCCCATGATGAGACTTCATCGAGCAAGGCAGGCCCGCCATGTGACTTTGTGCATCCGCGAGTCAGGGCGGTCGCGGGGGCCGAGCTGGCTGGCACCCCGTCCGTTGCGTCTGTCGGTCAATCGGAAAGCGCTGCGTCCCCATTGTGGGATTCACGATGGAGGAGGGCGAAAACGTTACCTAATGATCCGTACATGTACTCCGGGATGTTTGGATGTTTGCTGGAATAAAATGAAGACCTTGTTGAACGACAAAGGCAGCAACACCCAAAGACGGCGCCACCGGTGGAGCGGTCCTTCCTTCTTTCTGCTCACGGTCCACGCCCCCAATATGTATGTATTATACATATGTTATGTATGTAGCCGTGCCAGGCTGGGGCTGAGGCTGGGGCTGAGGCTGAGGCGTGTCCATATTATATGTACATACATGTAAGCACTGGCAAGAACAACTCCGAATGTTCTAGTCAGTGTGGATATCACAGGCCAACGTGAAACTTGAACCGGACTGTACATGTATGTATGTACGACTTTGCTCTCGGCTCGTGCGTACATATGTAGGCATGGAGATACATAGATCCCATTCCAATCCAACGGGGACCTCTCTGGACTCTCTGATCGCGTCGATAAGCCCTTTCTTATCGCTCTACATATGTAGTCGGCCGACTGACTTCCGCCCGTCGTTCCTCTGGACCCCACCAACCAACCCACCACCACTTCTATCGCAGTTCAACAGTTCTCGCTCGCCGATGTCAACTTCCTGCCTTTCCTGCGTTGTCTTGTCGCAAAGTCATCCTTTGTCCTCTAACATACCAATCCCCAGTCCCCAATCCCCGTTTCATTCATCCCGGCCATCGCTGGCCAAGACAGATATCTATTCATAGTGCCATTTCGTCTTGAACCGCATCTCCTCCCTCGTCTCCAAATGCAATAGCGACAACTCCGGTCCTCTACCCCTCCAACTCATCCAACTCCTCCACAACAAACAAACCCACATCGTTGAAATCGGGTTGGCACCGCCGCAGCGAATAGTACTAAGTTATTAGACTTCTTTTCTGGCAGTCTATTGACCAAAAGGACCTCGTGATCCCGCCTTGAACGAACAGACGCTAGCCGCTATAATAACACTCGGTGTGGTTGGTGTCTACTCGATACAAGCACCTTCACCATCTCAATTTCAACTTGGCACCAATTTATCATCCACCCAGCTCCAGCGTCACCTGTTGCTGTTGCTGTTGCTGTTGCTGTTGCTGTTGCTGTCGCTGTTGTACGTTGTACGCCCGTTGCCAGCCGCTTGCCAGCTGCTTGCATTGGCTAGCAATTTCTCTCGTGGCCCCGTCACTGGCCCTCCGTCGCACATTCGTTTTACCTGCAGACAATCGGTTGTTCATTCTGTCCTTGACGCTGGCCTTTGAGGCTTCCAGCCGGGCTCGCAAGTACAGTTCGACACTAGCTCCCGCGGACACCTCCTCTACTCCCCCAGGCGGGCCGTCGTGCGTTTTGCGATATTCCACGGTGGCCTCGCCTTGTCGCAAAAGGCGATCGCTGCCTTCGTACTCTGTCCACGACACCTCGTCTAATAGCTGGCGTGCTGCGATACCAAGCCCCTTGGCCAGCACCTCAGTTTCACCATCGACGAGAGCAACAGCCATGCCGGCCCAACTCACTGGCCCTATGGCGGCCAGCATTCCCATACACATTTCCAACGACCAGAGCAACAACTTTCGCAGACAACACAAGCATTCTCGCTCATCGTACTCAGAATCATCCCCCTGGCCAATTCGAGGAATAATTCCTTGACATTTCGCCCTCCCAAGAGACTCATGTCGACACCGGATAAGACCATTGCCGTCACAAACGCAAGCGGGCGTCAGGCAGCATCTTTATCCGTGTCGCCACAGCCGTCGGCTACCGCGTTCGCGCGCAATTGAGAAATCTTCAAGGTGTAGTTGCGACCGAGGTCTCGACAAACCCGAACGTAACCGTCATCGTCGGAGAGCTCTACACCATACACAAACCAACGGAAGAGAACAGAGATGTCACTCAAAACGGTCCCATCTCGGGTGTTGGCGTCAACCACGAGCTGATCTCGAATCTTTTCCGTGGCGCTCAACTTGCCTTCATAAACACTACATTCTACGGCGACGAAGTACAGATTGGAAAGGCTCTTGCCGACGCCGCGAAAAAGGCTGGAGTACAGCATTACATCTACTCATCCATGCCCGACCACGCTGCGTACAACAAGAACTGGCCATCCTTACCACTGTGGGCGGCCAAGCACAAGGTGGAAGAGTACATTAGGGAGCTGGATTTGCCTGCCACCTTTGTGTATACTGGCATATATAACAACAACTTCACGTCACTCATCTATCCGTTGTTTTGCATGGAACTGCAGGACGACGGCTCCTTCATCTGGCAAGCACCCTTCCACGAAGACGCCAAGCTGCCGTGGTTGGACGCCGAACATGACGTCGGCCCCGCAATCTTGCAGCTGTTCAAAGATGGATCAAACAAATGGAAAGGCCACCGCATTGCCCTAGCCTACGAGTATCTCTCGCCCAAGGAAGCCTGCAGGCTCTTCTCTCGAGGTGTCGGTCGTCCTGTCCACTATGTCCGAGGCCCCATCGAAATCAAAGTACGAATCCCGTCAGGATACCGAGAGCAACTGGAGGCGCTGGAGAAGCTTTTCAGATTGGATGAGCCGGACCCGAAGAAGCAGCCTCCTTACTTTGGCGATGTGAAGCTCGAGGTCAGCTGTCCCACAGAAGCGCTCGAGCTTTGGGAAGGGCCTAGGGGACTGGAAGAATATGCACGAGAAATGTTCCCCCTCGAGGAGGAAGCCAATGGATTGACATGGATGCTGGACGAAGAGGAAATGGACCAGAGATCGAATGCTTATGAGAAGCTACAAGCAACGACAACATCAGTTGAGCAACTCCGGCTTCACGACGAGGATGACGATGACGACGAGGATGACGAGGATGACGGCCTTGTGATGCGAGGCTTGAAGAGAGATGAGGAGCAGTGGCTGGCATAAACTTTCGTTGCAAGTTCCGACATGTGTGAAGCGCATGAATGCGCATGCCGTCACCCTGACACGCTCTCACCACATCATCTCATGACTTGTGGGTTTTTTTTTTTTTTTAGGAATACTTGGTTTCTTCCCCGGCGTTGGATGAATTCGCAGGTAGGAGAGAGATTTCCATGGAAAAGTCTAAGTGTTTTTGATAAAAAAAAAAAAAAGAAGCAGAAAAAGCCAAGAGCAAAAAAGCTCGCTCATAAAAAGAAGCAAAGATGACTGCCGCAACAATCCTGGTACGAAACCATGAGACGCAATGCATGGACCCGGTGGTGTTATGCTTCATTGTTTTTGATTTGGACAAAGTGAAGTGCTCGCTGGTCCGGGGTCGGAGGAAAGCAATTACTATGTGATTGGCTGGTGCTAGGTGCTTGTGTCTTGTATGGAAAATCCAAGGACCAAGCATTTGGAACGTCATGGGCCAAGTTATTTTACTCACAGCCCACGTGCGGGTTGGCAACATGAGATGAATAAAATATTGTACCATGTGCATTAGTCTGTTGTCGCTCGATTTATGTGAAATAATTGATGTCATGTCTAATGACGCGGTGCGCAATGGGGGTATTTTATGGTGCCGGTTTTTGCGCACAAGGGATATCGCTCAACTCGACTGATGGGGGGTGATTCGACTTGTGAAGATTTGGGCAGCGAGGAGTTAGTTGTTCATCAGCCTTTCGGTTCCTCTCTTTTGCTCATGCAAAAAGGTTTCAATGGCCAGTGCTGATGGAAGCGTGAACTCGACATCGGATACTTGTCATGGCAGTAACACCATTTACAACATGCCCAGCCCGCGTAACATGACGACGACGACGTGAATGTTTTGCCACCCACAATGACGCTTTTTGTTTCTATATCTATACACAAATTCTGGCAACCATTATTCACCTCCTAACCATTATTTTTCTTCCACCAAGCAATGCTGCACGCAGCAAACGACCAATTCCACTCCATATTACATGTGCCCCTCCCCGTCCCCGCACACCGCTCAGGCAAACCCGAGGCACAGACTGTCAAAACTTGCCTCGGAGCAGATTGGCAATCATCTGCCTGCCCGTCGAGTGCGTCGTCTTCCACAGGGTCGGGAAGTCGAGCGTGCTCGACAAGCCGTCGGCGTACCCGAAGAAGAGCATGGGCGGGATCCAGCCGCGGGCGTACTCGAGCGCGAAGCACCGATCGGGCATCTTGTACTGCTTCACCTCGCCGCGGCGCAGGTGGTGCACGCTCCCGGCAGGATACACCTCTGGCTCGTACTCGCCGGGCACGTAGGCCCATTGCTCGCCGTTGAGGATGTGGAAGTAGTCGTCCGCGGTGTGGCGACCCGTGTGGCCCTCGGTGCCAATGGCAGTTCCTGTTGAAGAGAGAGTCGGTCAGTTCTCTAACACGGCGGGGGCGGGGGCCGGGCGTCGTGTTGGGGAGTAGTAGCGACGAACCGAAGATGATGAGATATTCCGTCACACCTGCACGGTTGTAGACGTGTTAGCGAGGACGAATCCCCCTCGTACTGGGCTGAAGGAAGAAGCATGAGGACACATACTAGCATGCAGGATGTACATGGCTCCCATGGCACCGCCGGCGTTGTTGAACATCCAGTCCTCGTTGACGTTGATGTAGGCGCCGTGCGTCTTGTGCAGGTCGTCGACGATGAACTTGACCACGGATCGCGTGTCGTTGCCGTGCCTGGCCAGTCCCGGGCCGACACATCCTTGAGCTCCTCGAGGCCGAAGATGTAGAAGTTGTGCAGGTTCTGCTCGGCGAGATACACCATGGAAGCCAGGAGGGCCGTCAGGAGGGCCAGGACCCCGAGGAGCGACGTGACGGGGTTGCCCGACGAGCTCTTGGCCGAGCCGGAGCGCTTGGATTTGGAAGGCATGGCGATGGGGGCGGGTGGGTGGCCGGTCAGTCAGTCGGTCGGTTCCGTTGAGGCCAATGGCGCTGCGAGACAGGAGACGAGTTGTGACCAAAGGAGTGGTGGGAGTTGGTGGTTGGGAAAAGGGGCAGGAAGTAACTCGTTTTCTTCACGGAGTACCGAGTACGGAGTACCGTGAACGGAGTACCGAGTACATACGACTTTGTTCATTCGGGGGCATCAGGAGCATCGCATCCACATCGCGGTCAATGGCAAATCATGTTCGGCCGCCCCACAGGTCTGCTCCCAGGTCTGCTTCAATCTCATCTCGTCGACTCGAGACCCCACCACTGTCAACTTCACCGTTCGTTTGCAGGCCAAGAATTAAATTCACTACATAGTGGCAGGGCAGCACTGGATGCCTTTCATCAATAAACGCCGCTTACTTGACCTCCTAACAGACCGACTTTGGAAACACCACAAAAGAAAAAGAAAAACCTTGTAATACAACAACCACCCAGTCGTCATCATATCGGGTTCCCGGTCTGATGTTAGGAAGACCAAGAAAACAAAAGAAAACAAAAGAAACAAAAAGCCAGGGAAAGCTTCTAAATATACATACGTCGTCTCCCCGGCCGCCGTACTACTCCACATCGGAATCGCCCAAGACCTCAGTCTTGTCCGGGTCGTCGCCGTCGTCATCCATGTCGTCCATGAGGGCAGTCTCATCAATGTCTGCATCCCCCATGGTGATATTTCCGTTGGCATCGCCGTTCTTGATTGGAGACTCGTCGCCGGCGTTGTCCTCCTTGGTCTCGCTCTTGGCCTTGACTTTCTTAACGGGGCAACCACTCCGAGTTCGCTCTCATGTCCTGCCCATCGTGCAAGTCGTCGCGAGCATCGTCTGAGAGCCGCTGCGTACGCGCTGACCTCTTCTCCGTAGTCGTCAGCTTCGGCTGTGAGCAGACACAAGCCGCCAAGGCCCTTCTCGCGGAACGGAGATGGCTTGTCCTTGTTGGTCATGTTGCGGATGTAACCGTCGTCCCCGTCACTGTCCTCGAATGGATCCTCTTGGGCCTGTATTCTCCTGTATGCCCTAAAGACGGCCCCCTCTTGACGCCGGCTTCTGCGGCTCTTGTGGTGCTGTCTTCGCAAACCGCGATCCAGAATGTACTCGACACGTTCGTTGCGATTGCGCTCAACAGCGAGCTGGTGTGCTGTGGGAGGACGAGGCTTCCGGGACCCGACGCCTTCTGATCCATGTCTCGCGGGAGATGATGCCTCGAAAATTTGGTATTTCAGCCCCAGTCCTCGTCGACCGCCTCTTCCTCCTACGGCACGTGGGGTGGCGTAGACCTCGTGCTGTCTCGATCTGAATCGTGCTTGGATGGCCGTATACGAGGCAGAATCGCCGGACCCTCTTCCACGTTGGCGGCACGCTTGCCTCGCTTCGCCTCCCTCTCATTCAGGTAGGCCTGGTCCATCTCGAGAATCTTGGCTCTCGTTTTCTGCTTTTCCCGACCGAAATGGATTTCCTCGGGACTGTCCACGTTTTCTTTGGCTCGCTCTTCCTCCGTCATCTCAACAAGCTCAGGGACACCCTGGTTGGCAACATCAAGCCGTAGTCAACGCCAGAGCCAAAGGATTCTCTTCACAGCCCTCCTCGGTGAAGTCGGACTCGAGGTAGAACCACATGAGCCACAGGAATGCCAGTGCCCGAGACTGGCTGCTGTATTGGGTCTTCATGATGAGATCGTGAAACTCCTGATGGTCCAGGAAATGCAGCTCGGCAACCTTTTGCGCCGAATGGCACATGGAGAAAATGAGGTTGACCGGGTTGGTTCGTGGAACGTCGACCCTCTTGATCTTCTCCAACGAATTGGGCTCTTCGCGGTCCTCGGCCCCGCCCTTGAGAATGGACTTGAGTCGTGGTGCATCCTGTAATTGTTTGTATGCATGAGCGTCTTGATGCGCCTGCAGCGATGGTATCGCGTGATACGTTCTCAGCTGCGCCCGCATTTCGGGGAAGACTGTGTGTGATGGA
Organism: Epichloe gansuensis; assembly: GCA_023658505.1. Lineage (NCBI taxonomy): Eukaryota > Fungi > Ascomycota > Sordariomycetes > Hypocreales > Clavicipitaceae > Epichloe > Epichloe gansuensis. The sequence goes on from CP098283.1 coordinate 1,902,162, forward strand.
AGTTAGAGGCGATGGAAAGCTGCGCATGAAGGGAATCCGCAGTGGTACTTACAATTGAGCGTCGTGTTCATGCGGCCGACATTGACCAGGAGGCACACCATAGCCATGCCTTTGGCAGCATCCCGATCACTCAGTAGCTTGTCTCTCAGCACCTTGCTAGTCTTGCTGCTTCGAGACATGGTGTCTATGTAGAGATCGGCGAAGCACTGCTTTCCGACAGAAGCGTCGTACGAATTGGTGAAGACCTTTCCCTCGTTGTCAAAGACAGCTTTGAGAAAGTCGTATTGGATATCCTCTCTCCACAGAGGCTCGCCATCATCCTTCTTCAGATGTCGAATCTTGCCAACCTGATGCGGCGCATCGCCGCCTTTGGCCCCTCTTCCTCTGCCCCGGGTTGGCTTATCTTGCAGCTCGGTGGGCTCGTCGGCCATTTGGGTGTCGTCGTCATCGCTGGCGGCACGGGAAGCGAAGGACTTGCCGTCATGCACGGCGGGAGAACTAGGTGGTTCCATGTCCGACGTGGCGGCGACTGAGCTCGGCGATGCAGCCATTTTGCGTGCAAATTGGTTTGTGTAGAGAGTGAGGGTTGAAGATTGTGCGCACGCGTTGGCGTGCACGTTTGCGGTGGGGCGAGGAAAAAGGAGACGGTAGACGGGAGACGGGAGACGTCGGAAAAATAGATAAATGAATAAACGTTGCTAGGATGAGGTCTTCGCGCGAGTGAGGCGATTCCGGGTCAGCGTCGCATGATTCGAGATGGAATATGTCTCCCGCGCGCTGCCGGCGTATTGAGATGCGTGATCTCGAAGAGTTGCGTCTAAAGAACGGCGGGTGGATGAAAAGATGGATGCAGAGTTGGAGGAATGAGGGTGACGAGCAAAAGGAGACAAAAGGAGACAAAAAGGAGAGCGGGTGGGTAGAACGGTGGGAGTTGGTGGTGATGCCTTATGCCGGGTCGAACCAAATGCGTGGTGGTGCTTTTGCTCTTTTCGTCGCCCAGTCCACCAGCCACATCTAGTACATACGTACGGAGTATATACATGTACACATCAGACCTCCCCACTCGACTGCGGGTGCACGCAGCTGCATCTTTCCAACATCAACAGTTCCCCGACTTCATAAGCCCGAGCACAGCTCACCGGCCACCACGGCCACGTCCAGCGCAGTTACTAACCAACAGCATAAGAATCCCCGAGGTAAGAGTATCGATCTATTCCGTGGTCGTCATTTTACCCCGATCCGCGGACGCGATTGTGGCCCAAGGTATGCATCAAAGCTCTTCTTGTCCACGCCTTCAGCTTCAATTGAGAAAAGCTTCCGACAACAACATCCTTTTTCCTTAGCCAGCGTCTACTACACCCAAAGCACGCATTGCCTATCTGACATCCCAACGCTCGCCATGTCGACCCCATCAAATCGACGCCTACCAAGCCGGCGCCTGCCACAGACAGCCCCGGCACCTGGAGACATCCTCGATTGAACGAGATAACGAGGCGGCAAAATGCAACTAGTTTCACCGAAAAGAACGTTCGACAGATAGCCTACAACGTGATCACTTTGCTGGCGCTGTGGTCTGTACGATTGCTCGCAAAGCTGAAGATGAATCCTCTAATGTATGCCAAATCCGTCCTCACACCACCAAGATCCCCAACATGAAAACTAACCTGGAGCCTTTTAGCGTTTCGAGCACCTTCCGAACATATCTCGGCTGGGCATGGTTTGTTTTCAGCTCATTCCATTCGTTCAGATTGGCCTGGCGTGCCTACCGCTTGTTCGCGCAAAGGACGATCTCGACGATATTCCCTTGACAGCTACTCAACGAAAGCTCCTTGGGCTTTCTCCGTCATCAGCTCCCCGACACCCGACGCCAAGTTCAGCACGCCCCCGCGATACTCGCGAACGCCGTCGATTGCAGGCTCTGTTGGTAGCAGAGGAGTCACGCCAGCTCACCGCTCTCGGGCCGGGAAGTCCGATTGTGCAAGGCTCTTTTGGGGCATCGGGCTCACAGTACTCTCCCCTGGGTAGCCCTCTGCTGCAGAAGAGCTTCAGCGGGATGGGAAACGCACGAAGATCCTCGTTCGGGTCAACAAGTCCCTTCGCCCAGAGTACATCAACAAACCTGTTTTCGGACCCTGGGCCCCAAGCCCGTCTGGAGGCAAGCGGACAAGCGTGGGGCTGAACAGCAAGTGGCTTTATGAGAGAGGAAGGCGATCGTCTGGAAATGCGTGGCTTCATTAGGAGAAGCGTTGTGCCATGTAGAGAGAGGATGAGTGGAGGATCATGCAAAAACAAGCAAGATGAGGCAGGACACATGACGCATAGACCAAGTTCAAGGTTTGGGCGCATGGCATGTCAGCGATTTGTATGGTAGGAACGGCGCAAATGGTTAGATCACAGCTAATGATGGAGGTACATGGGGAAAATTAAAGGAGGATTACAAAGAGGCAGCTTACTACCATATTCCATGCTCGGCTCTCGACATGTATAGAGGGTTTCATATAATCCGCGCTTGTCTCGAAAATGAGGCTTGAAAAACAGGGATACTTGAACTTAATGGTCTCATTTCAGTCTGAAGCCCTCGAATATACAGTATGAATTTGGCTCATAGCTTAAAGGATCGGATTTAATGCATCATGCAGTAAGTAGAAAAAAAAACTGATGTGAGTTCAGTCTCAATAAAAGAAACACCAAAAAGCAATGCGTGAACCGGGACTCGAACCGGGTCGCATGCTTAGGAAGCATGCATGCTAACCGCTACACTATTCACGCTCATCCGTGATGTCATCACCTTTCTCAAACAGTAATATAAAGGTAAAGACGAGTAAAGGCAAAGACGGGTTACTTCCCAAAGTCTCGAACTTGCTTATTTCGATGGGACGCAGACGACGAGTAATGTGACGATGAATGTCAAGAATGAAGGAAAGAAGAATTTACGACCAGATGGCTTTGCCTTTTTTTTTTTTTTTTTTTTTTCCCGCATTGCTCGGTCATTTGCACCCCGTCACGACTGTTTCTGCGATGCAAAAAAGTCATGGCTTCGATCGATATCCGCAGCCAAAAGATGGATCGGATCCTAGCGCGTGCGTAAAAGGTGATTTGATACACTTTATTAATGATATTTATGGAAAAGCAGCGTATTCGCCTATGCTAATTGTGCGCATTCCGACCCGCCAAGTCATATGCATGCTCCGTGCAACAGATCGGCACCCCAGCTATTTTAGCCGTGGCTTCTTCACAAGGCCCCCTTGCCCACCGCGCAGGAGAAGCAAAGGAAGTGAACAAAAACACACAACAAAAAAAAAAACAAAAAAACCAGGAGTGATTCTCCTGTGAAATGCTCTTCTCAAGTCTCCTCCTCGCCGCAGCGGCGTCCTCCGCCAAAGCGCAGCTCAGCGACATCACCACGCCGTTTCTCAACCTCACGGCCCTCAGCGCGGCAGGCGGCGAATCCGTCCTCGAATGCTGGCAGCTGGCCAGCCCGTTCAAGGAGACTGCCGCGCCAGGCATTGCTGGCTCCCTCAAGCTATCTCTGGGCGAACTGGGCGGCGCGTCGTACGATGTCATCCCCGCGCGCTTCGACGGCGGATTCCACCACGCCCCCGCGTTCCAGTAGGTCTATATAGAATCCATCTCTTCCACCGCAGCAACTTGCATTTCGCAATTGTTTCCTTGTCCTGCGAGATTTGTAGGTGCCGCGCTGACGCTCCGTGACCTGGATCCAGATATGTCTTCTTCATAAGCGGGCTCGCTCACATCAGTCTGTACACGGGGACGAGGAGGTCTGGGTGCACGGTGGCAAATACGGGCTTCTCATCGCTGCCGACACTGCTGATCGGACTGCCCATGGCCATCGGACTCGGTATCCCAGTGCTTCGGATACGGTTGCTCTCGAGATTCCTATCAGGGATAGAGACAGTTTCAAGTACAAGGTGCTTCATTCTGGGGCCTGTCATGAATCGGAAACGACTGGCATATGAGATGTCGTCATGACGCGGCGGGGAAGAACAGGAGGATGGTAAGATGGACGGAGATTATGCGCAGTAGAACAAGTTTAAAAAAATTAATTTTTCTTTTACAGAATACGTTGATCGGGTCGACGATCATACTACAGTCATTTTCGAAATCCTCGTATCATTTTTTTATTTCGGGAATTGGCGCCAGCGTCGTGGTAGGAGAGGAGAGAACAATAGTGTTGCCGGCCCATCCGGAACCGGGACCGCCTGAGTGGACGCTCGGCACGCTACATAGTGATGGCCCGGACTGCTGCGAAGGGAGTCAGAATGGATCGAGGCAATATATACATCTATTTTCTATAATGGCGAACTGACTGTGCAATTGTTTCCATCTTGCTTCCATCTCGTAGCTGGAAAAAGGCTGGCCGAGCAGACTTTGGTAGCCTCTCGAAGAGCGTCAGCGATCTCGTGTCAATTTTTGACGACTGGAAAGAAGAAATCAGACATGTATACGGAGGGCACCGGCCGAGGAACAAACACGGGATACATACCACAGCGGACATGTCGCAGAGCGCTTCAACAGCCATGGATCGACACAGAATCGATCAAACTGGTGGCCGCATGGGAGGGCCCTGAGCTCGACGCCGTCCGTGAACGGTTCCGTACAGATGGAACAGCATTTCTGCTGTGCGTCGGCATCTACATTTGTGCTTGAACACGTCTTGGCATCCGAGACGCATTGATGAGTGCGCGTGGGAATAAGAGCGAGTGCCTCAGGTGATAGTGTTTCATTGCGTTGGTGCGGACGTGTCGTCAGCCCGGGATGAGTCCCTCTCCCGAACCACGAGAACATCCTCTTCCTCAGAGCAAAGGCACAGAATGAGACGAATATCACTAGAGCGATGCAGATGCCTGTTGCGAGGCCGCTTGTCCTTGACATGCCCCCGAAACAGCTGGCGGCGTGTGGGAAGGCTCACTGGGCGAGTCGAAGGGCGTCAAGGCTGAGACATCCGGCTCGCGTGTGCGAATGCGGAGAAGTGATGTGTCGACAATGATTGCTGTCGGCCGGACGGACTACTGGGCCCCAAGAAGTGGAAGCCAAGGCGAGAGATGGATGGCATGAGCTTGACGATAGAGACTTGGAGCTTCTTGGATGAATGCCTCTGGGTCTTGAAATCGTGCGCCGTTGGCGTTGTATAAGTCGTGTAGCAGCCCAGCCTGAGGACAAGTCAGTGCGACGAGGCAAGCAGCTTGATATGAAACCACGTCGGACGGATGGCGCCAGGGCGTTTGAGAACTGCTACCCTGGAAAAGGGCCAGCAGCGAGATAATGACGGGAAATGAAAAGAAACGTAAAACAAAACGTACGGCCTCGGATCAAGCGTGCCGTAGGAGGGAGGACGAGCTCATGATCGTGTACCGACACGACAAACTGCTTGCCTGCATGACCCTCCTCCCGGCCGCACGTCCGAAATCCTCCACGTCGTCTTCTTCCTCGCGGACAAACTCCCACGGCAAATTTTCTTTTCTCGTCTTGTCTGTGGCTTTTGAGCCCCTTGTGCCACGTCGTATATTCCCGTCCTTGATGCCAAGTGTGTCCGTGTCAATGTCCGTTTCGGGGCCGAGGCGAGGAAGTGGCCGGTAGAACAGGTGCGCCACTCGACAGCTGTTCTCCGTTGGCGCTGGTGTTGAGAAAGTTGCTGGACCCTGTTTATGCGTTTGCATGCGTCGTGGAGCGGGCTGTGTCGGTGTCGGTGTCGGTGTCGGTGTCGGTTGGTCGGAAAAGATTCTTCTTTCAAGCACAGTGAATGGTAGATGAACGATTGAAACAAAGTCAGACAAAACGCTTGTGAGATAAAGGCATCTTCCTTGCCAGCCTGACTGAGCGCATCAATTCCCATCCCTCATTATTCTAATGCTAGAACCGTACTGTGCCCACAGGCCAGCGCTTCGTGTACTTGCTTGCTGACCCATCAACTCTACTATACGTACCGCCGTCTATATGCAAGGCGGCAAGGGCAAGAGCAAGACTGGTGTCGGCTTTCCCCGGCGGCGCCTCTTTTCGTGTGCGATGAGCGGCCCTTGAGCACGCGCCAGCAGATGGTTCGAATGGAACGCCGGGACTGTTCATCCGTTCCGACCCCAAGAAGCTGAGCTGAGCTCTTTACGGGGCTTAGGTTCTCTCTCCCAAGGCCGGGGTGCCATGCTGTCGTCATGCTGCAAGCCGTGCGAGCTTTTTTTTTTTTTTTTTTTTTGCTCGAGGCCCCCGTTCGGAGTCACGCTTTGCTTGAAGCGGCAAGATTCGAACTCAATGCTTCATGTTTCAGCCTGCTGGCTGTGGGCCATCATTTTGGTTATATCTATCTACAACGTCTTTGATCTTTGGTATCAGGTCGGTCATGCGGAATGGTTTTGGCATGACCTCGTCCTGTGATTTTGGGATTAGCATTTCTTCTTCAGAGATGTGCCATCAATTCATATCAGGAAGCCCCGTCACTCACCATGCCTGCATCCTGCGCCTTCTTGACTTGCTCGGGTCGAGCATATGCAGTGACGGCAATGATGGGGATGTGTTTGGAGATGGTGCCTTGACGTTCGAGCTCCCGGATTTTTGCGCAAGTCAAACCGTCCATCACGGGCATTTCCACATCCATAAGAATGACCGATATGTCAAACCTGTCAGAGCCGCCGCCGCCGCCGCCGGCTGCCCAGAACATGGACTTCTCGAGAAAGTCCAACGCTTCTTGGCCGTGATTCGCTGTATAGGTCTTGTTGCCTGCGTTGATGAGCTGTCGGTTCAGGACTTTTTGATTGATCAGGTTGTCTTCGACGATGAGCACATTGTATTGTGGAGAAGTGACCTTTTCAGCCTGTTTGTCAGGGCTCGGCAGGATCCTGCCCACGGGTTTGGGCTGCGGCGAGATCTTGCCATTTGAACCGGGGTTGGGCGGCTTTGGAACTCTCGGACCCGATTTGACGGGGGCCATGTACTTCGCGCTCTTTTCGCACTTGACGTAGAAATAGAAAGTGCTGCCCTCGTGCTCCTGCGAGGACACGCCAATCTGACCGCCCTGCATTTCCACAAGCGTTCGCGAAATGAAAAGACCGAGACCTGAGCCGCCGTACTGCACGTGAGTTCGCGGGGTTGCTTGTTGGAAACGACGGAAGAGAAGCTTCATGTCCTCATCGTTGATGCCGGAGCCGCTGTCCTGGATGGTGAACTGCAGGAGTATGGGGAAGCAGTGGCCTGTTCCGACCCATGACGGTCGTGCAAGAGACTCTGGCTGAAATCGCTTCTTTCGAGATACGTAATGCCCTCCTGCAACAGCTTTGAAAGGTCGGTAAAGGCTTTCATCGTGACAGTGATGATCCGCTTCTCCTGATTCTGAGTGAATTTGATCGAGTTGGTGATGAAGTTGATCAGAACCTGCTGTAACCGAGACGGGTCGAGACTGACCCAATCGATGTTGCAGTCGTGATAGCTCTCGTCGACACGGACCGTCAGTTTGATATCGTGAACTCTGATTTCGGGTTGGAACATTTTCAAAACCTGCTCGACCACGACAAGAGGCTGTACGTCGACTGGCGTCACAGATATGAGCCTCGAGTCGAGCTTCGAAAGTGTCAGTATATCGTCGACGATGCGTTTCTGATGGCTAGCACATAGACTGATTGTATTGGCCGCGTCAAGGCAGTCGGCGTGCAGTTTCTTTACCGAGTCTCGGGTCCCAAAGTCGGTGAAGTCCAAGACGTTGCTTGTGATCTGGTCAACACACTGTAGAATGGCCGACAAGGGGTTCCGCATTTCATGACTGGTAATATCGATGAAGTTTTCCTGCTGACGCTTGAGCTCCACAGCTTCCTTGCGACGATCGCTTTGCACGTGTTCCGCACGCTTCTGAATCGAGATGTCGGTAATGCAACCAAAGATGGATTCCTTGGTCTCGGTTTGGTGGCTGTCAGGATAGGCACTCATGAGGACCCACGTTTCAACAATGTTGTCTCCTATACGCTGGCCGCACTTGAATCTGAACTCGATGGACATGGTCGACTTTTCAACAAGCATCTTGTCCCATGCGACCTGCAGTTTCAGGCGGTCTTCGTCCATGACGTTGTGAATCCAGGCATGCTTGGTGGCGTTTCCAAAATCCTCGAGTCGATTTTGACGGGATATTTGCCACCACATGTCATTGCAGTAGCTGAAGCATCCGTCGAAATCGGCGATGAAGATTCCGACCGGCGCAAACTCTGCCAATCTGCTAAACCTGTACTCGCTCTCGACGGCTTCCTGCGTCCTCATCTGAAGCTGCAACGACAGGTTTTCGCGGTCGATTGCAGCAAGACGAGCGGCCTTGGCACTTCTTCTGACCTCTTCCTCAAAGAGAACGACAGACGCCAGAGAAGTGGCCAGCTGTCTCATGAGAAGGTGGACAAAGAGCTTGTAGTCCTCGTCGTATGGCCGTCTCGGGTTCACGCCCAGCACAACGAATCCTCTCGGATAGGTTGCTTCGTACCACGCAGCCACGGGGTTGATGGGAAGACAACCAAGTGTCTACAGGGGTCTCAAAGCCGCGCCAGTTCAGGCCTTGCACGAGGTCCAGTGGCAACGTGGCGTCCTCAGTCGAGAGTAAGATTGGTACGCCACCGGCTGCCATGGATTGTCTCATACAAGGCGCAAAGCCTTCCTGTGTCCGTGAGTCCAACGAAACTGGTGCTGCTGGGTGGCCCTTCGGTACCCCAACGATCCCTCGAGGGTCAGGCTGTGCGAAAAGCCTATGCTGCCCGAATTGAAAGAAGCACTGTCGCTATCATTGTCCTCCCCGACCGAGTAAATCAAGCAAAACGGCACATCCGGCTCGTTGTATTCCAAACCCTTGAGAGTGAGCGACCAGAAATCTCGGAATGTCTTTGCCGCAGCAGTGTGCTCTCAATCTCGCGCAAGGTGTGTAGACGTCTCTCGCTGACAATCTGCCGAGTGTTCTCGAATGCGGCATTGAAAAGACCCATGACTTGATTCTTGTTCCCGAGGAGGGCACCATACTCCAGGAGAAGAAGGTTTCCTCGAGAAAGCCATTTCGGGAGATGAATAAGCGGTCGTCATGCTTCATGGTAGACTCGCCTTCGTTCCAGGCTCGTAGCAATACAGGCTTGATTTCGTCCCATATTTCAGACCAGCCTTCTTGATAAGATTGGCCGGCAAGCTGCGGATGCTTCCTGCCTGCAAGCTCAATGTATGGTTTGTTGTACATGGTGATGAAATCAGGACCCCAATACATGGCTGCTGGGTAAGGAGTTCTCATGGTCATGTCGGATGCCGATCGGAGGTCCCAGCTCCATTCTTCGATCGGGCCCAGAGGGTGCGAGCCCAGTCTATCGACCGCACAAAGACCTTGTGGTCGTCAAGCTCGTTTTCTATGGGCACACTTGTCCAGTCGCAGTAGATGCGCTCCTCGGTCAACTGGCCCTCATCTTTCTGTCCGACCCCGATAGGCTGAATCTCGGCCGGAGTCGGTCTTCCTTTCTGAGCAAATGGAGCATTTTCACGCAGTAGTTTCTGTTCGTGCCGGTTGGGGAGACAATCGTGGCCAACGTTTTCCTGGGCAACTATGCCGTTGGCGCTGACAATCCGGAATCCCTCTTGCATGGTAATATGCGACCAGGAACGACCAGCATACTGCAGGAACGCCACATCTTTCTCCGCTGCACTCTCATTGCAGCAGAGAGCCCAATTCTTGAAGTGTTGGAAACCAAGGTCGGGAGCAGGGGGCGGCGTTGGAGGCGACGGAGATTCGGCGGTAAATGTCGGGAGTTGCTCGCAGAGAAGGATTGCAGTACACGATTCGCAAGTCCCCGGACACATGGCCAACTGAGAGATGGTCTATGCTTATGACGAAAGTCGGACGGCGATCAAGATGAAGCAAATGCAGCAGCTTGATCTCGCGCAGGAGGCCGGCACACCCTCCCACTTGTCTGGGGCCAGCGGGAGATTGTTCGCCGGCAATGTCGGGCAGGTAATAACAGCGGTGGCCTCCATTGTAGACATGCCCTGGGAAGGCGAATTCGTTCAAAGTGGCAGCGCGCGGCTCGACTTCATGCTTCCACCGACAAGCAAGCAGACAAGGCTTCTTTGTTGACGTGACATGCGGACGATTTCGACAAACGACGAACGAGCCAAGAACCAAGAACACGGGGCAGGGGCCAGGGGCAGGGTACAGGAGTATGTACAGGGGTTCTCTGCTGCGATGGAAAGTGGTCAGTGTACCGAGGTCAAGCCAGGGTCAAACAAATTACGGAGTCGAGTCGGCGGGAAACCCACTGGAGCACCCACTGGAGATTGCACCCACTGGAGATTGCACCCACTGGAGATTGCACCCACTGGAGATTGCACCCACTGGAGATTGCACCCACTCCTGACTGGCCTTGACGAAGCATCTCTCAACGGCGGGCAGGAGTCGGCAGGACCAACAGGGCAGCCAGCCAGCCAGCCAGCCAGCCAGCCAGCCAGCCCGCCAGCCCTGCAAGCCTCGTGGCCTCTCCGATCGTTGTGCCAGATGTCGATCGTGAGGCTTGGCCGCTTGGATGACCTCTTGGATGACGCCCGCCGGTCTGGAACGTGGCTTGCCTGCCCGCGTCAATAGTGCGTCGCGTGGCATAGCATTCTGGAACCTGCTGAGAGGCGGCGCAGGCAGGCAGCCGTGTGATTGATGTTTTTCTTTTTCCAGAAGATGGAATGAAGACAAATGCAAGCCACCAACGGGCCCCTGGTGGAACAGGCGGACACGGCTGTGGCGTTGTTCGTTGTTCGTTGTTCGTTGTCCAACCCTAACCCTAGAAAGTTGGGAACCCCAGTCCCCAGAAACCGTCTGGTCGGCCCTGCGAGATGAAGAAATAATGGCCGCTGCCATCGTGTATGCATCCGCTTCCCAGGATAAATGCTTCCTGCGCGGACAAAACGGTCAAAGTACAGACTCCCGCAGCAGCATGTCGTCGTTCCCCATCTGATAGCCAGTGAGACCGTACATAATCACTTGTCTCAAGTGAGCACCTGCCTCGCCCCAAGAAACTTGACTGATTGGGCGCAAGCCGATGCAGGGACACCAAATTGGCAGTGCGGCACGACAGACAGACATGGTAACACGGCTTCTCACGGTCGGTGCACAAGGCCTTTTGCGACAAGGACAACCTCCTCGCCTCCTCACCTCCTCACCTCCTCACCAGAGAAACACGTAAATGGGGAGGCGACATGGCCTCGGAGGTGTCGCTGCCCGTAATAGCCTGCCTGCCTCGGCATGAGTGAAGCGGGATGCAGGGAACGGCGGGATGATGAGTCTCGCACAGCAAGCGAAAGAGGCTGATCGAATTCATTTCGAGCTCATGTGGGCGTAGCAGGCATAATCAACTCCGAAGTTCGGTGCGTCTTTGCTTCAACAGACGGGTTTGTCAACGTTCAGTGTTGCCTCATCTGCGACGGCATGTCTGACAATGAGGGTCTGGAGGAGGAGTCAAACTGGCAAAGGTGTTCAAATCCGCAATCATCATGAATCTTGTTCTGGTGTCTACCTAGAAAGACTTGATGTGTATGTATGCATTCACCCGACGGCTAGGTAGTGTTTTTGTATTCAGGTAAGCTGATGGCAGGACCTTTACGCCATGAACCATGCCGAAATAGCCGGGCCACACGCAGGACAACGGGTCAAAAATGTGATTGTCTGTCTCATCAGTCTTGAGACGGGTCGATGATTCAGGGGACATTGGACTCGGCTTCATTGGTCATTGGTCAAGGGTTGCATGCGGCGACCTCGTGTGTTTGAAGGTTAACGCAGTACATATTGAGTTGTATCTGGGCCAATGGCTCGCGCCAAAGCTATGCAGTCTACATACATGTTGTTGCATTTGCGAACGAAAACAAGGAAGAACATGAAGAGAAGAAGAGGCATTCATGGCTCCCTGGTTACTGTCGGGCTTCACGCCCACAGCCACCCCTGGAAGGCAGGGTTGGGCCCACAATATGCGAACGCGTAACTGGGTACTTTCAAAGACGAACCAATGGAACCAATGGGAATCAATGGAACCAATGGGAACCAATGGAGCCAATGGGAGCCAATGGAACCAATGGGAACCAATGGGAACCAATGGAACCAATGAATGCAGTTCGTTACGGGTGCGGGGCGCCCTCACGATACTGACCAAACAGAACAGGAGTTGTTTGTCATGTTGTGCAACAAACACAAGAAAAGTGATTGATTTCTCACGCTGGACGTTGGAATAATAAAGGGCGCAGGGCGCAAAACATTATTGAATTAGCACACGACTTCAATAGAAGTGATCCTAGAGACAAAAACTGGTTTTTTTTTTTTTTTTTTTTTGGAAAAAAAAACTTTGTATGGCGGAATGCAAAAAGTGACCTACTTTTTGTATGAGAGCAATCAACATGTCGTCTCCCAGCTGCCTCCAGCAAATATCGAAGTGTTGTGCATGAGACGTACACATTCGTACATTGAAGGGAATTGAAAGCTCATCCCGTCCCCCTTTCAAACGACAAAACGACAAAGATTTTTCGTTGAGAGACCCAATGTCATGGCGCGCCAGATCTGCGTCGACTCGGAGGCGAAGAATTGCGTCACGTCTTACGCATGCTGTCCGTGAATTTCTTCAGCGGAAAAGCAAATCGTCAGCATGGTCTGAGCCGACCCGAAAGCAGAAGGCATGAGGGTTGGACGAGAACAACCAGTTCGGGCAATGCCCGTATGTAGCATTGACTGACTATGTATGTACATACTCCGTACTCCGTGGAAAGCTTATTATTGCTCCAAATTGTCCATGTTTGCCCCACTTCTGCTTCCAGGTTGCTTCGGTTTCCTGGTGGATGGATGGGTGGTGGTCACTGGTGAGTACATGTAATACGACCAACCTTGCCACAACGCCAAGCAAAGCGTGCTCGGCGGCGGCGGGAACGAAAGCCGTCTACGGAGGACTCTCTCCTCCGTACGTATGTATGTACGGCGGGGGAACTCATCAGGTTGCGCCATGTTGATGCAAAGGATCATCAGGCAGAGCTTCCCTTGATCGAGATTGGACGTGAGCCACTGATGTAAGCACTATATGTGGGAATCGCAAAGTAACACCGCAAACCTTGCCCCGTCCTAGTTGCGCGAAAAAAAAAAAAAAAAAAAAAAAGGATTGCCAATGCAAAGTAGGCGACTAAAAATAGAAGATAGACGATTCTAGCAGAAACCATGGAAACGTTCCTTGCACGATGCAAGAAAGATGCAAAGTCAGCACCACACCACCACGGCATTGCGCCCGGGCCACGGTCGTCGCATCGAGGCGACGGCAGTTCTCCCGAGTCCCGACTAAACAACTAGAATCTGGAAGAATGCCATTTGGAAGATGGGCATTTTGCACCGTCCCGAATGAGGAAACCGAGGCGCTCAATGATTGATCCAGCCGCTTTCGGAAAGGGCCCGGAGTCGAAGCTGTCCTTGGCCTGGTGGTTTCTCTCTTCATTAGGTTATGAGCCCGCGCTTGGCTCTAACCAAGTAATCTTTTCTCCTACTCCACCCTGAGGACTACTTATGTAAGAGCCGTTTACATAAAGACCAGAGCCTCGAGTTGCGAGAAGTATAAGAGTTGTAACAGGTTGGATACCCTTGTTATGGGGGCTTTTTACATGGGGGCTTCTACATGGGGGCCCCTTTGTTCGTATGGGGCGTCATCCAGGTCTTGCCACGCAGCGAGCGTTACATACATGTATACATACATACGTAGGTGAAGGCAGACCCGGGCACGGAGTACATTACGAAGTAGTGTTGAATAAAAGAGGTGATGGCCGCAGTCCTTCGCATCCTGGCCTGTTGGTTTCTCTTCAGTACAATGCATGTAATTTGCTTAGCTCAGCGTGGCACGGCGCCCCCTGCTGCATCGAGTTCTTTCCAGCTTCTGGGTAGTAGCAGGTACGTACCTGGGTCCTGAGTCTCCCGACCGTGTTACCCGAATAGGTAACTCGAGCCAACTGGGTTCTTCCCCAGAAAATCTCACCCAGGGCGGGGCGGGCACGAGTAGTTCCTGCAGTCTAGGTCGGTCTGGGTCAGTGCAGGTCAGTCCAGGTTAGTCTAGTGTAGGTCAGTCCAGGTCAAGTCGAGGTGGTCCAGTAACCCAGGGAGGGCAAGAAGTGATGAGAGTGCATGAGAGTGCCAAGGGGCTCTTGCCGGGAGACAGGTCAGCGGGTCAGCGGGTCAGCGGGTCAGCGGGTCTGGTTACTGGTTACTGGTTGGCTGGCGTTTGCGTTTCCCTTGACGCGCACCCCCGTTGCATCTGTCTGAAGTCCTGAACGCTCACCTGACAGCACCTGACAGCACCTGACAGCACCTGACAGGTCCAGCAATGTTGGCTTGGCGCTCACAAGTGTCCGGTTGTCTCTTTGCCTCCATCCATGCCTGCTTCATCTGTTCGGCCATCTATCCGTGAAGCCTTTTCGCCGTTCGGAGCCACGACACCTGCGGGCCAGGAATCCCCGGAAGTTATCCGCGATCCGCGATCCGCTATCCGCTATCCGCTTGGATCCATCTACATGTATATATATCTCTCCTCACATCACGTCTTTTCTTCTTGTCTTCTTGTCTTCTTGTCCATCTTCTCTCGGCCATCGCGTCTTCGTCTGAAACCCCTCTCCCACCTCGCCTTTTCTCAGCCTCACATTCCCAATGGTAACGCAAACCTTCACACAAGACAGCACCATCGTGGGCACCATCCGTACCACGGCTGTCTCTGTCTCAGCGGCACCGGCTGCGGCACCGGCTGCGGCTGCGGCAACCATGAAGGCTGTCCGTTTCCACGGCCAACGCGATATTCGACTTGATACTGTCGAGGTTCCCAAAGTGGGTGCTGGCAGGGTCAAGATTGCCCCAAGTTCTGCGGAATCTGTGGTTCTGACTTGCACGAATACCTCGGCGGCGCAAACCTGATCCCCAAGCCCCATCACCCACATCCCATTACCAACGAGACCTTGCCACTCACACTCGGTCATGAATTCTCTGGCATCGTCAAGAGGTTGGCGAGGGCGTCGAGTCTGTCAAGCCCGGCGACAGAGTCTGCGTGCAGCCCATCATCTTCGACGGAGATTGCCGTTCTTGCGTCCGAGGTCTCGTCAACTGCTGTGACAGTAACGGCTTCGTTGGTCTCAGCGGATGGGGCGGTGGCCTTAGCGAGACCATGGTGGTGCCCGAATCCTGCGTCAAGCAGCTTCCCGACAACGTCTCACTCGAGGAAGGCGCTCTCGTGGAACCACTTGCTGTTGGCTGGCACGCCGTCGACATCTCCCCCTTCAAAGAAACGGATAGCGTCTTGATCCTTGGCGCCGGTCCTATAGGCCTTGCCGTCAGTCAGGTCTTGGCCGGAAGAGGCTGCAAGAACATTATAGTTTGTGAAGTCAGCACCCGGAGGAGGAGTTCGCAAAGCAATTCGGGGCCCATCACACCATTGATCCCATCCACGAAGATGTGGTGGCCAGAGTAGCCGAGCTCACCCGAGGACTCGGAGCCGACGTGGCCTTCGACTGTGCTGGCGCCCAAGATGCACTCGACACTGCCTTCGAGTCCCTGAGAGCCAGAGGCACCCTCGTCAACATTGCCGTCTGGGAGAAGAGAGCCGGCGTGGCCATGAACAGCCTGGTATTCCGCGAGAGAAACTACATGGGAGTGTACGTACCCATCTACCCGCCAATCGATATCTTGTCATGCACTAACTAACCCTAATTCGCAGAGCCACCTATTGTCTCGGCGACTTCGAAGCTGTTCTGGACGCCATCTCAACTGGTAAGTGAAACCACGGGAAACATTCCCGATAATTGCGAACACAGCTGACATTGAAATAGGCAAAATTAAGCCTACCGGCATGATCACCAAGACCATCAAGCTCGACCAAGTTGTGGAGGAAGGATTCCACGCCCTCATCAACGACAAGGAAAACCAAGTCAAAATCCTTGTTGATGTCGGGGCCGGTTTCTCAGTATAAGTTCTTGAAGAAGAGAAATTGAGACGGGCAGCGATGCAGCGAGCCCAAATGAATGAAGACGTTCCGCCATTTGTTGAAGCCGGGGAATCCGGACTTTTGTAAATCAGTATTAGCAAATTGTATGGCAAGAGCTAATTTAATGATATCAGGAACCTGACTGACATGGGGCTATGCAAAATGCGCAATGATGTCTCAACCTGGTCGAATAAGAGTTCTACCACTAGTATGCCGACTACCGGGGTTGTTCGGCATGGTCAGGCTCACGCAGGGGGGGTGGTCGGTCAATGACCACCCTGACTTTATCGCAGAATTAGAGCTCCTTATTTACTTTCACTGACATGGATCAGGTACGTACAAGCCGAGGCGGAAATTTAATCGCCGCGGATCGAAACATGACAAAACATAAAGCGAACATGCTTAGTACTTACGCTATGAAAAAAAAAAAGAAGAGGAAGAAAATTCGTATCCATAAGTTATAACGTAAACCCCGCAAATTCCTCACGACCTCTCTCACATTGCCAAGAAATGAAACGGAAGCAGATACAAGAGCGCGAGGACCGCCAACCTATTCGACGTCGTGAACTGTTCATACGCCTGCGCCAGATTGAGTGTTGCCCGAAGATGGCTGGAAGTAGGTATATCGGGAGACAACTCTGACGCCGGAGCCACGCTGAGAACATTCCAGCAAGCGGGAGTGAGGCACTTCCACGGTACGAAGACCAAGTCGCTCGTGGGCTTGGAGGGTGGGTATTTACTATTGAATAGTAGGCTTCTCGTTCTGGCTGATACTCGGTGTCCTAGTGGTGATACCGGAGAGGTTTTGGCAGCGCCTCATGTTCGAGTAGATGATGCGTGAGATCCGGATTCTGAATGTCAGCAGAGAATAGGATAGGATAGGACAGGTCCATCGGCCAAAAAGGGGGATAATTGCCGCACTGCTTTGTGCCACTTGTGGAGTTATACATGCTTGCTTGCGTGTGGTGTCGGACCACTGCTCCGCGTCGTTTATCGGCCAATCGCGGCAGTGCGAGCGTTGATTCCAAGTTTGACGTCCTTCGCTTGAATAAGGAGAGGGTGAGAAAAGAAAAGGGACAAAGCTGCCGAGAATGATTGGCAGTTTTGCGACTCACGCGAGACCGTCTGGTCTGGTCTACAGCTGGTCAATCAGAAGTCAGTCCTTGCTTTTTAGGAAACGACTCGCGACTTGCGTTGTGTTTCCTCGATTTAACAAACGCCATCTTGAGTACGGTGGACTCCTACATTTACAAGTTTTTTTTTTTTTTGATTCATGATTCAATTGATTTTACGGAGTGCATATGAAGCATTTGTGATCTTTTGTGTACTCGATATATATATATAACCCCTTAAGCCTTCCCAAACGCCTTATCGTAGCCAGCCAAAGTGCATCGGTATCTGAACTTGTTCGCCTTTTGTCCCTCGAACGCAGCTTGGCAGTTCTCTTCCGAGATGTTCATCACTTCTACCCACGGCCTAACACCCTTCTCTGCAGCAAGCTGAAGCATCGCATCCATCTCCTGGTGGTTTCAAGGTGGCTGCCGGTCAATTTGGGAGCGCCGCCGGCGAACAAACCAGCTGACATCTCGGGCAGCGGCTTGTCGGGAATGCCTACCATGTGGAAGTCGGCACCGGGCTTGAGGATGGAGAGATATTGTGACATGTCAAACTTGTGCGTGACGTCTGCGCAGTTGATGACAAAGTCGAACTTGGCCTTCCACGGCTCAGCCCACTTGTCGTCGGTGGTGATGATGACGTCCTTGGCACCGAGCTTCAAGCAATCCTGCTTCTTGTCGGGGAGTGGGAAATGGCGTATGTCTCGGCTCCCAGGGCTTTCCCAAATTGCAAGGCGAGATGGCCGAGACCTCCGACGCCGACGACGCCCACCCTTTTGCCCGGGCCCACGCCCGCCCTGACCATGGGGAATACGTGGTGATGCCGGCGCAGAGCAGCGGTGCCGCAACGTTTGTCTCCAGCGCGTCGGGGATCTTGAAGGTGAAGTACTCGTGTGCGCGGACGTGAGACGCGAAACCTCCGTGGGCTTGGCTACCGTCGGCATACTGCGCGTTGTATGTGTCGACGAGTTTCGGGCAGTAGTTCTCGTTCTTGTCCTTGCACAGGTCGCATTCGAGACAGGCCCAGACTTGGGCGCCGACGCCGACACGGTCGCCCGCCTTCAGATTCTTGACATGCCGGCCGACCTTGATTGCCTTTCCGACAATCTCGTGTCCGACGCACAACGGGCCGGTGTAGTCTCCCCACCCGCCGGTGATGGTGTGCAGGTCTGAGCTGCAGAGACTGCATGCTGCAATCTCGACGTCAATGTCGTGATCGCCAAAGGGCTTGGGCTTGAGTTCTGCCTTGTGGAATTTGTTCCACGTCTTTGGTCCATCGACGCAGAACCCGGTAAACGTATCAGGGTAGCCCATCTTGAGGAAATGTTTGGCCAAAGAGACAGAATGTATCGGTTGAGATGATTTGCGTTTTTGAATCAGGTGATTGATGGCATGACAAGAATCAAATGGCAAAAACTCCTCCATTTATGAATAAATCCTCACCTCGTGCGTGGATCGCGATCGCAGGATGCGAATGCACGGTGGTGACGTTGGCGGTGGAGCTTCTGATTGGATGACGGCCAGGTCGACGTCCCTAATATGACGCTTCGATGCGGGCGAACGATCTCCATGACAAGCGGGAGGATGACGTATTTGATTGGAGGGTTTCTTTCTTAATTATTTTCCTTTGTTTTTTTAAAAAAAAAGAAAAGAAAAAAAAGGGGACAGAGAGTCAAAAAAATCGAGATCGGCTCGGCATGATCAATGAATGTCGTCACGCGAGCCAAGGAATCGGCACCACCCGTGCTTAGACGCCACGCAATTGGTTTGATGGAGCCCGGAGCTTCCTGTCCGAACGCACTAGCGTTATCCACATTTCTACCGAAAACGACTTGAACTAATTAGTACGTTTAAAAGTCCGATTCCGATTCCGTAGAGATTTAAGATGGCCTTTTTTTTTTGGCCTGAAATCGTAGGCACCCACCCGGCCCGTGGTTATGACGTAGCTTGGGCCGTTACACACCAAACCTTCTTTCAACCTTTGCGTCACTCTTACCTTGGAGTGATGGGAGGACGTGATTCCAAGCCTGTTGGTTGCACAAGAGCTACTAGCACGGCAAACGAGAAGTTTTTACGCATAACTTGTGACAAATAGACCGGCGCCTAATCGTTTTCCATCACAGCGAAGCGAGGCTTCCAAGTTCCCACTGTTCACCATGGGAGCCCGCAAGAGGCGCTCAGCTGCCATCACACATGCCATCTCCAGGGAGCTGAATAGTAGAAGCCATCGCCAGAGAGGAGAGACATGGGGCAGAACCACGATAGCCAATTTCTTTGGCTTCTTCTCCCTCTTTCACTTGGACCTGACACGGTATCAATACGCCGACTTTCATGCCATGCGCCACGACTTTTGGGATGTCGATGAGGATGAGTACGCAACTTCTTTCCAGCCTCGAGTCGCAGATGCCGCAGAAGGGAATATAAAACAAGAAGACGACCCAAGTTTGAAGCCTGCTGGGGACCTCGGCTACAGCGGCTCAACTTTCTTCCACACCCGGGACGGCAAATATCTTGTCAAGTCTCTGGACAGAGGCTTCGAAAGCGAATTCTTCATGGACGAACTGTTTGGTCCCTATATAAACCATATGAAGAGTCATCCCAGCAGCCTGCTGATACGAATCACCGACATGTTGTACGCGCCGCGCGCCACCGTGGGAAGCATCCTAGGCATCCAGCCGAGACATTACATCATCATGGAGAATCTCCTCCAGGGCCTGGGCAACAGCCGAGCGAGTGATGAAGAAGCAAAGTGGGAAACGTACGACTTGAAGCCCGAGGACTATTTCTTCCCAGAACGAGATGTCGCAGACGGAATGCTAGCGTCGGACGAAGTGATTGACGGATTGGTTGATAAATTTCCAGACCAAGTCCACGTGCCACCCTTGGTCAAACAGGAACTGATAGATATCCTCTTGGAGGACACGAGGTTTCTCGCCAGATCAAACGTTGTGGACTACTCTTTGTTCTTCGTACGGTGTCCCAAGGCCGCAGTGATGGACGTATCTACCACCGGCACAGAAGCGGCGGACCCGGCTGCTGCAGCACTGCAGAGTCCCTCATGGCGAACCGGTGTGCCTTCAGAGGACGGCAAATGGATGTACCGGGCGGTACTGCTGGACTTCTTGTGGGCGAAGCACAAGTTGCAGCCGAAAACGATGACTGGCCTGGTTGGAGCATTCAATTTCTTCTTCAGAAAGGGGCCAATGTCCATCACTACAGAGCCTGACGAGTACCAAAAGAGGTTCATGAGTATGGTGGAGTTGCTGCTTTCAAGGCGTCGCCAGAGAGGTCAGGGGAACGGCTCCGCAAGCGAATAGGTGTGCAGCGATGTGATGTCAAACGGTTTTTTTGCAAAGCGCAAGGCAATCTTCCACCCATAAACTTCATTACGATGGCTCTTCCAAAAGCTCCGTCTACGCAAAGTATAACATGGACATTGAATACCGTTGTTTACAAACAGCATCTTTCTCATCTCCGCGCAAATTCACCTCCTCTCCGTTGCCGCGATATGATGGACAAATTACCCTACTGCAACGCGCTTCTCGCTCTCTACCGTGTGAAAGAGCCAAGACTATTTATTAGTTGCTCTTGTATCGTCGGCCCGTCGGTCATGCTCGTCGCCGCCTCGGGAACAACAACGGCAGGCGGCGCACCGACTTCTGAGACAAACGAGCACCTCCGAGGACGAGAGCTGCAGCGGGGATGGTGGCGATGGTGCCGTTCCGGCTTGACATGGCGGTACATGGTCTCCTTCTCCTGCGGTGGCGCGCCAAGATTGAAACACGAGCGGATGACCCAGATCAGAAGCAGGATGCCCACGACGGAGCCGATGATGATGCCGGCGATGGCACCACCACCCCGAGTTGGAAGAATCATCTCCGCTTGGCGCCGGGGCTGTGGCGACTGTGAATTTTTACGGGTGCTTTGTCTCGCAAAACACCTGCTTCTGACGCGAGCATATCCGACGGGGCGTTGCGTTGTCGAGGTGTCTTTCTGGTCCGGACGGACGATGAGATTCAAGAGCTGGAGCCATTAGACATGGACAGGAGAAACACTTCCTGCACTCTTCGTACGCCAATCTATGCCATTTTCCATTTGCCGGGCAGACTCTGTCACATCGCCATAAAACATGAATGCGCCAGCAGCTAACCCAGCGAGTCCTTCAAGGGCTCCAGAGCGCCTTCAAACCTCCGACGCCCTCCTTGGGCAAGGAGTTTTGTGCTCTTGTAGTCACCAGAAGGCCTATACACAGAAGGCAGGTATCCTACTCCTCGCTTTGCATGTTGTGCTAACAAGGTGTGATGGCAAACAGTGCTGGTACTAGTGCTGGTGTGATTCAGTATGACCTCGGCAAGCAAAGAGACGGCACGAGTTTCGAGCGAGTCGGCCAGCTTGATGGCTCCGCCGGAGATCCTGCTTAAACGATTGCAAGCTCTAAAGGCGACCTATCGACTGAACAGATCACGAATTCCTGCTCTATTGGTAAAGATGTCCGACAACTAGGCGCGAACTTGTCCTTTGGATGACAGACTTGGCGTCCAATTCAGACTTAGGCCATATCCAGCTGATTATACTGGTCGCCCTGAGCTCGAGTTCTTGCGCGACATCCCGTCCGCGATTGGCAAGGAGAAATGCTTGGCACTTGTCAAGGAATGCATCAACGCCGATATCGGATCGTACGTCGCAGCACAGCTTTTACAACGATCTGACTTTGGGGAGAAGCACTTGCCCCATGGTCTTTCTGAGGGTATTAGGAGGCAGGTTGGCGATGGAGCCGACGGGATGTGAGATATCACTGCTTTAAAACTACGCGCGGATGGTCTGCTGATGCTCTGCAGGTTCAGATGGGCCTTCTGTCAATTGGACAGCCTAGCTCGATGCCGTCACGCGGCGGCTATCGAGGTCTTTGGCTAGGAATGACGCATGTTGCAGGAGCTGGTTACTTGGGGAGGAAAGCGCACTTTCATCGGCCTCCTTCTTTGCTGGCAAGATGGCACGATTGTTGATTCAGGGCAGCGGCGCCATTTCGTACAGACTATTCCGTACCAAATCTTGAATTGGGTCGCCGCTGCAATAACGAGAAGGCAACGAGGTGGCACAGGCGAATCAGAAAACGGAAGCGCCGACTGCAACACATGGATTACAGATGGAGCCGAGAAAAGGTCTGGTCACGGACGTAGAGGTCGTGGGAAGTTGACGGCAGCCACTTTAACCAACCATCATCACAGCGTCATGAGCCAGTGCCGGCCAAGACGTCGCTCGACCTCCTTGTCGCGAGAAGAAATCCGAGGCCGCCACTGGTCAAGCAAACCTGCTGCCATGTGTTAAATCACCGAGACGCAAGGATTCATTCGGCAATACGGAGTAGGGAGGGATTCGCCAAGTAAAGGGGCGGGGCAGGAAATACGCGCGGGAATAGAATAGCCGTTTTCTCGCGCTAGACCAAGAAGGGCTGGTTCTGTGGAGTCTGGACTCTTGTAGACACGGGGAACAATGGGCTGGCTGTCCAAGTCTGGGATTACCAATTGGCACGTCCACCACGCTACGGATCATCTCAGATGGTTAGTAGCGCAGTAATAAACACGCCTTTGTAAAAAAAAAAAAAAAAAAGTTGTTATTCACCCTAATCATAGAAGGTTTCGAGCGAATGTCGAGAGAAAGCGCCAGCCAACTCAAGGGCGCACTGGAGAAGCTAAAGGACAGCTAGTAATAGTAATTACGGATAGCGCAGACGATCTGGGTCGTGAACACACACAGTTCCTAAACAACTGGTGCAAAATCGTTCGGGCACACAAGAGCTCTTCGTGAGGTCCATTTGCTGCTAGCACTCGGCGACTATACCGCCCGGAAGGCTTCCATTTTAGGATGGGCAATCTTTCGATGGATTATAGACTTCAATCTAGTCTAGATCAGTCTCTTCGCTTTTCTGATCAACGCCGAGCAAGTAAAGGCCTGCATTTGCAATGGTGCGAATAAACCCTCCGGCGCTCGATATCCGTAGCCGGCATGGTGTCAAGCAACCAACTTGGAGGACTGCCGTCAACCCAGCCGAGTGCTAGGAAAGGTGAGCAGAGTGGGTTATTCATCGTATCGCTAAGCGCAAGAAAGCGGTTGAAAAAGTGGCTGTCCTGGCACTGTCGATGCGCCGGCGAAATTCAGCCTCCTCCCTCTTAGGAAGAATAGACGTATGGGAATTTTTACGGTTCTTAGGTATACGAATAGATACACGGGAACCAAAGAGGCTTGCAAGAGCATAGATAATGTATTCACCACCAAAGAGAGGCGCAATTTTAGTGTTTTACGGGAAATCTACCAAAGTCATGGCATCGCGCTCTGCCTTCGTCCTTCTGACACGGATGCTATCCCTCCCCGTCTATCTCCACAATCATGTCTGCATATTCCATCCTTTCTGGCCGGTGCGTGACGGAGATGACGGTGCAGTTGCCGAAAACCTCTTCCAATACTCTCTCCATTGCCTCCGCTGTCTCAGCATCTATAGAGCTCGTCGCTTCATCAATCAACAGGATGCTAGTATCATGTTCAAGCCTGTGAAGCACCGCTCGTGCAATGGCTAGAAGTTGCTTTTGGCCGTGGGAAAAGCCTATGGCTGTCAGTGGAGCATTCAGGCCGCCGTTGGAATCGATGAATTCTGACAACCCCACTCTCTCGAGCACCTCATTGATGACAATATCGTGAAGGGGTCAATGGCTTTGCACCTTGTCAACGGAAGTAAGTTGTGACGGACAGTTCCTGGAAGCTGGACAAAATCCTGGGGAATTGTTGTTATAGATGAACGGAGATCCTGCCGTGGGATCTGTGACAGGTCTACGTTGTCGATCTTTATGGTACCCGTGTACTCAAGAAAGTTGAGCAGTGTTAAAATAAGTGAACTCTTGCCACTGAAAAAAGGGTTGTTTGTTAGTTTATGATGATGGAAAAGTACTGGTATAATGTTCTTTCAAATACTATACCTTCCCGTGCGTCCAATAACAGCCACCTTTGACCGGCTTGAATGTTCAGGCTAACGTCGCTAAGAGCAACTTTGGAAGAAGAATTTGATAGCCTGCGAGTTGCACCCCAAAAGGTTCCATGGTCAGTCCGCAAGATGCACAAAAGGGAAGACGCAGCAACATCATACCTGTAAGTGGCTGTGACGCCCAGCATCTGTATGGCTCCTTCCTTCAGGCAGCCTGGTGGCAGGCAAGAGTTCTCGGCATCTTTCTCGACCGGGGTATCCTCGCCATAGGCGCGTATGCGGGATATTGCGCCCAAAGAAGTCTCAAGTTGATCCACATCTCGATAAACGCACTTATGCCTTCTCCAAAGCTGATAAGGTTCAACAGAGCCAGGCCCATCGCGCTCTGTGTTGTGCCCTGGGTACACAATGCAACTGATACTAACACGGTAGCGACGCCTAGAACTGAAAGTTCTATCACGAGATTGAGCCATCGCTGAACACAGAACATATAGTAGAATGGCTTCTGTGAGTAATTCAAATGACTGAAACCTTGGGATAAGTATTTGCTTTGCCATCCAAAACTGCGAATAGGCAGTATTCCTGTTGCTATTTCGGTAAATTGGGCATAGAGGGCGTTTTGGCTTCTAGGTCGAGATGCCTCATTTGTCGGGATGTTCGCAGATAGAAATACTGAATTGTATAGAGGCAGCCGAATAGGAAGGGAATGACAATCGCAACATACGTCGCTCCGGAGGAGATGACTCCAACATCTATGAGAAGTAAGAAGCCAGCTATCATGTTGTCAGCGATTATTACTTGCGAGGTGGAACTTGAATAATACGGGGGACACTCACTGTAGACGAACAGATAGAATGCCAATGGCAGATCCTGGCTAACAAGACTCATGTCTTGGCTGAATCTGATAAACAGTCAGAGAATTCTGCGCACGTTTTACTTTTCAAAGGAGAACGTTGCCTACAGATTGATAAGAGATGCCGAGCTTGTAGTCGACAGGTACGACAGTGAGGACCTACTGCAGATTAGTAGTGAAACCGAAGTCGCATCCGGACGGAGACGGTGAGCGCACCCCATGACGGCATCTAGCAGCTTGCGGTGCAGCGTCTCCGATGAATCAGGCACAATCTTGATATAGTATACTCTTGTCGTAATCATCAGTGAAAGATGAATGCCTATGGCCGTGTGGGAAGCCTTACGTGAGAGTTATAGCGCTGGATACAAAGTTGGAAAGTCCGACTGAGATATAACCAGCCAAGTAAATTTTATTCTTTGGAGCGACCTCCAGCCAAATCCGGATGAATATCTCTATGAATATCGTCAGTGAAAATGATGAAAATAATGACCAGAGCAGACCGACCTGGGAGCTTTTCAGTGAAGGCGGCCACCAGCATCGTCGCTACCCAAGTCACCCAGTTCAATTTCGTATTCGATGCGAGATAGTACTTATAGAGCCCGAAGTCTCCACGTTGTCGTATAAATAATGCTTCATTGGAGACGGGATTTTCTCCGAGCACAGCATCGTTCGAGCCAGTGGACGCCTCACCTTTCGCGGCCACCTGGTTGTTTTCAACGGCTCCTAAATCATTGAACACACCGCGAATCGTTTGCGAACCTCTCACGTTTGTCAGGCATCTAACGGAACCATCGTTATTGATTGTGATGATGCGATCGGCAGAGTCGACGTAATCAGCTTCAGAATTGTTAGTGTGCAGACTCGAATAATGAGCTGACTGCTCCTTGGAACTTACCAGTGTGGAGGGTCATAATTACTGTATTTCCGAATCGCTTGAATAAGCCATCGGGTGAGAGAAGTCGATTGAATATCGAGTCAGCCGTGGACCGATCTAGTGAGCAGAAAACATTATCCAACACCAGAAGCGAAGCTCTTGAATAAATTGCTCTGGCCAAGGCCTATTGAAGAATGTGTTAAACGTGGCACAAAGCAGATAAATAAAGATAAACCGCAAGGGAGGACCTGACTTACGACTCTTTGTCTTTGGCCACCACTTAGGTTGGCGCCGTTGTTCCCAGCGTTCGTCTGATCACCGTCAGGAAGCTCTTCAATATCTAGATTTAGAAGACAAGCCCCAAGCACGGTGTCATACCAGTCTTGATCGAAGTTGTGATCTCCGATTATATTGCCAAGGATCGTAGTATTTTTGATCCAGGGAACTCCGTCGCAGAATGCAATACGGCGCTGTTCCACGTATATAAGTCCGGAAATTGTGTGCGCTTCTCCAAGAATTGCTTTCAATAGCGTTGACTTGCCTGAGCCAGTGCGGCCCACGACTACGGCAATCTCAGACCGAGCAATCGAAAAGTGTACGTTTCTTAGCAGGGGATCATTGCCCAGCGTGGGGGCGATTGAGACGTCGGCGAAAACGATCGGCGACTGTGGCAGTTGTAATTCAATCAAAGGTTTGGTTCTAGTCGAATTAGAGTCCCTGGCGGCCGGTTTCTCTTTTCCGTAGTCTTCGCTGTTATTGCGAATGACCAGGTCACTAATCGTCTCACGCTCGTCTTGTTTTTCATTCAAGAGAAGATAAGCTTCGATTCGCTCGAAGCACCCTAATATCGAGGTAAAGAGCGAGTAAGATACCATCAAACGATGAAGAGGAAATATCGTCAGCGAAAGAAATGCTAGGGTTGTATAAATTTCGTCTGCTTGGAGGCCGCTGGTAAACTTGGTCCAGAATAGAGCCGCTGTGACAATGATAGTAGGTGTAAGTGAGTAGCATAGAATAACTATCATATTGTCAGAATTAAATCAATGTTTTTGGGTTTTGTGTAGCTAGTACACACCTGCCGATTTAAGCGCGACAAAAGAACACGAAAACGTTTAGACTGAGCCATCTCTGATTGTCGTAGTCCTTGAATGGTATCCACTACAACTGGGTTCAGACCCATCATTCGGATATTTTTGACTTGTGCGAGGATAGTTGAGGTAGACGCTACTCGTTGCTGGACTTCCTTGTTCCATTGTACCCGCGCTGGGCTCATTCGTCTGCCGATCATAAAGGATGCCATGGTGGCAACTAGGGTCGTGTTATTGAAGTTCAAGGTACAACAAGTATGGAATGTACAGGTCCCAGGATCTCAAAGTGCTTACTCAGTGCCGGGAAAATGATAAGGAACGTTGCTGGGCCGATGATAGTAGAGAGAAGATAGATGCCGAGTCCGAATTCAACCAGGCTTGCCCATATTTCATGGAAATTAGGTAAACCAGACACAAGCCCCTCTACATCTGTGCTCATGAGTGTGATGGCAGCAGATTTGTCAATGTCTGTCACGCTTATGAGTAATGTTTTGCCGAGGATGCTGGAAACTAATATCCCTCGAAGGCGTGTAATGAAGCGATAGTTCATGTGCTGGTATGTAGCTTTCGTAATCTGCACAGGTGTTGGTTCAAGTCTGGCAAGGTGAGTGTTTAAAGGAAAGAAATTACCGCCATGCCCGAGTAAATGAGAACTGTAGCTCCGATAAGACCGTTTCGGATACTCGTTGAGGGGTTTTGCGAGCCAAGAAAAGTAACAATGCGTCGTAGTAAGAAGGGCTGACTGAAGACGAATGCAGTATGAAGAGCCCTCGGAATCATGACGGACAGGAACGGCCATTTTAAAGTCAAAATGATGCTCTGATCAAAGGCTTCGGCAGATGCATATCTGGATCATCATGTTAGTCCTTTGCTGAGATTGCCACGGTCCAAGTTGGATATTCCATTTGCACTATTTGCACCACCGAGCACCAAGGGCCAAAGTCAGAAGGAGTCCAGGAGGCTTCAAATTTGGCTTACATTTAGTCCAAAAAGGTTCGAATTTGGCGCACAGACTTTCCGAGTCAAAGTCGCTGCCCAAGTCTCCGAGGTCGTTGACTTCCAATATGCTCCGAAAGCCGATTAACAAAGTCGAGTTCAGCCATATGAAGAGTGAGCGATTCCAAAACCCGCTCGATGCTTCCTTACTCAGAGACTTTTGCAGGAAATAATCCTGGATATGTTTCCTCTTGGGTAACTCCTGCAGGATCACGACTATCAACTTGATCACAGCGATTGCCGTAGATAAGCCCCCACTACCTGCAATCCGGATCGCAAGAAATACGAGCGAGCCTTGACAATTTCCAGTAACAGCGTGAGACTTAGATAAAGGCTTATGAAAGCAGATGATTGAAGCGAGTGGCGATGTTCAAAGTTGACGATGGCGATTATGAAAACCGCAGCAGCACAGTCTAGAGACAGCGCAGCTAGAGACGCGTCGGAACGGTAAGCTGCGACAGTAGACCAAAGTGCGAGGCGGGCGATTTCAACACCAAGAAGCGCCCCGGTCGTAGCCTGGAGCACGGAATTAGTGATTGGCCTAGCTTGCTGGCGATACGTCAAGAAAGAAAGACGGAAAGAATGGTTTAACATACGAGCTTGGCCCAAGAAAGAGTGCTGCCAGACACGTACACTGGCGACTTTGAGTAGTAGAGCAAGTAGAAGGGGATGCAATAATCAACAGGCTTGCTGGCAGAAGAGTCAGAATCGTATGCTCGAATAGCAGTGTAAAGTCGAAATAGGGAGACAGCTGCGGCCCAAAGGAACCATCCCCGACAACTTGAATTTCTCTCAAAACGATGTTCGACATGGTGGTTGTAGGCTGTGGTTGTAGGCTGCCGCTACCAAATAGCTTCGAGGAGGCTCGAAGTACACGGCAGGACTGAGCGGATCGGGGTTCAATGTATTCATTCATGTTTGAGACGACAGCGAAGAGTTCCCCTCCCTCTCAGCCCCCTTTCCCGACCGGGCAGGTCAAGTTCGGTTTGTTGGCGTTTGTTGGTTCGCATTGAACTGGAGATCTCAGATGAGCAACAAAGGAAACCAGGGTCCCTGGCACCTGCCCCCGCTTGGCCGATGCTACCAGACCTGCGACCAATCCGGTTAGTCCATTTTGCCGCTCACCTCAGTACCCCTGCCCCTGCACCCGGGTGTCTCGTCTCATCACGATTGCTGCGAAGCTGCAGGGCTGCAGGGCTGCGGGGTGATAGAGAATTAGAGAATTAGAGATGCAGTGAGATGCAGTTGGGCACGAGCTTTGCCGATCAAGTGTTGGCCCCGTCGTCGACAGAACTACATGTAGATTGTCGTTTACTAACGATGTTACGGAGGAGCCTGTTAAAATAGAAGTGCATGTGCAAATCACTACATATGTAGGCGGCGAGAAGCATCCCGTGATTCTAGCATGATTGACAAAGACATGTGGTGGCAATTGTAATTGTGAGCGTATGCTGCTGGTCGAGATGGGCTGTATACAGACGGCGATTCTATTGAAACTCTCCCAAATTTTCTTCCGCCCATGGGAACTATCGCGGTCACTACTCCATACGGCCTCTTAAATCCGCCCACCGTTCAGCGTCGCGCCGGCGCTTTGTACTGATTTCCCAGAATGAGAGCGGGATCTGCCGCCTCGATTTCGCTATAGTAGACTGCTTGGAGGTGAGATGGGCCGTTGACAGCAACTTGGGGACTGCAACGCGAGTTGTCTGGTTAGATCGGAACATGAAGCAAGCGTGCTTGGGAGTCGGGACGTCTTCTCACCCGGAGTAGCTACTGCGAGATAAGGGCCGGCCAAGAGAGCCGTCGCGGCTGCGACAAAGACGGATGAGAGCATTGTGGACTTGTCCAAGTTGTTTCGAAGTTGGATGCCAGATGGTGTTGGTGAGAGAAAATGGCAAGCTGCTCAGACCTCAGACAGGAAATTGCTCGATTGAAGTACAAATTGGACGGTCGGTCTGGTGCTGTGCCACTTGCTGGCGGGGAAAGCGGAATACGGAAAGTGCTCAGTCAGATCTCGACTTCTCCTCGACTCTCCTCCCCACAAATCCCTGCAACCTTGCTGTCCCACCACACACACTTGCCGTGTCGGCTGGTCAGGCACTCAGGTTCCCTTATTATACATACAACGGTGGCGGTATTAGATACTAGAGAGGACTCGGAGGAGAAGCTCGGCAAAATGCTACCACATCAATTTCCTGGCTTTACTCGGCGGTCGTGGTGTGGTTGCGCAGACAAATCTGCCAAGGCCATCCATCCATCTCTTATTTCGATCAAGAACACAATCGCTTCTTAGCCACTGGGAGAAGCAAGACGCGCCCGTGAAAGCCGAATAGTTCGAATTCGATCGGTTCGGTTCAGCGGAGATGCCTTCGGATAAGACTTACTACAGACCCTTACGTTCTACTGAAAATTCTCCTTGGCCTTTGGAATCCGAATCATCATCAACATGCGGTCCACGACGGCCCAGGGAGATGGTTCTGGCACGGACACAGGTGACGGCGGCCTTTTGTACCTTGATCGTGCTTCTGGCCACTGTATTTGTCTTGGCCTGGAAGCTCCTGCACGGAGAACAGTCGCCCTCTGTGCTTGAATGTGCCAAGAAGGTTTCCCCTTTCTGTGAGTACTCGACAACCTGCCCGTGGACAAGTCCTGCACCAAAGAGCAGTTATTAACTTGGGTCTTTCCTCCAGCCCCGTTGTGGGAGGGCGTCGAGTTTTGGGAAGGCAATTTCATCAACTACTTCAACCACTCGTCAATTTACCGTGGGCCGCCAACGTTGGAGCGCGAAAAGGCATGGGACGAACTTACATTCTGTGAGTGATTGCCGAACTGATGTTGCTCGCTCGACTGAATTGCACGGGAAACTTACAACAAATCTCGCGTTCTAGCCCCCTATATTGGTGTGGACTCGGCTGGGGGCAGCTCTGAACTTCACAAACACTGGCAGGAAGATGGAGCTCGTGGACAGTGATCCTGCTAATCCTACATACGCTGCTGTGCCAGAGGTGTTCCACCAACTCCACTGTCTTGTAAGTAGGACGACAAATTGTATGAGGCTCTTTCCAGTCTTGCTAACCTGGACTAGAACATTATTCGCCAATATACCTGGCCCTTGGGGATGTTCAGCAAGTCCTGGGAGCGCCTCTATCCTTCTGGCAGAGATGATCTCGTGGGAAGCCGGATGCATGTTGATCATTGTATTGAAGCGCTTCGACTCAGCTTGATGTGCTACTCAGATATCACCCCTTCGTTCATCCTTTACGACATGAAATTGAAATATGGCAAGGGCGATTTCAACGTCTATCATAAGTGCCGGAACTTTGACAAGATTGCAGATTATGCAAGGCAACATAGTGGGAAGTTGCGCACCAACGAGGCGGGAGATGGCCCACGCTTGATGGTTTGAATTTATTGAAGGTTATTAGCTCGCAGCAAATTCTAGTGTCCATTTACTCGCAAGATCCATGAAACAGGTCAAACGGAAAATGCACATGATTGTTGAGTGTCATGTCTGCGGAGGAGAGGAAGACCAGCGTCAGAAACAGATCGGGCAAGAACAGCGGGTCAACAGGTGGTCTGGTTCCTGCCTGCCCAACAAGGATGGGTGTTGGTTGGCTCGATGCCTCCTTGGTATTATTTGTCCGCCCTCCCGCCCTTCCCCACCCACTAGCACTCAACGGGAACAACTGTCCGAGCCGGCTGCTAAATCGGCAAAGCTAATGGCTCCGCGCGTTGCAGCTCATCAGCGGCAAAACTTCTCTTCTGGCGGCAGCACTACTCCGTACTAGCATCCGCCTTCCAGTCTGAGCTAGTGGCGAGCAGAACAAGAAGCGCCCACGGGCCGAAGTTGTCTGCCCCCATCAGCTGACGACGGGGCGTTTGTTTACACTCCTGCTCCTGCGGGTGACGCCGTGCCGTCCGTGTGCAAAACATCTTCATTGCAAAGTTCCTCGCGCCTCGCCGCGGGCCTCCGGAGGTCACCTACCCACACGGGAGTCGTTCGTAGGTGGTCAATCACGTGACACGATAAAGCCGTATTGCCAACATGGCCCGCCGCAGCGCTTCCAATTCTGCAACCGAATTCACCATTCGCAGCAGCTCCCCATCTCATTGAGCGGCGAATACTCCGTATTCTAATACAAAGTCTAGCTTTGAAAGATTTTTTTGCGTCTACGAAAATCTTCTTCGGCAGAACGGGTTGTCCGCAGACGAGACGAGACTCATACGACAATCGATAGAGAGCCAAAAAAATTAGGAGCTAGAAAAGGAGCGTCTCCAGCAGCAAGTTGCGCGATGGAGCTCTGAGAAGTGTTTGAAGTGGCTATGGAAATATGAGTCAACTGATTCACCCCATGAAGCCTTCGAAATCTGGCACAGATGGAACAATCAAATAGGAAACGGCCTGCCCCGAGGGACCTCAGGCTTCTGCTGACGGATGACACTGATAGACACAGGCGCAGTCCGAACCCTACGCTTTCGGCTGCCCTGGTACATGTTTCCGAGTCCCAGGAAGACAAGAGCCTCACAGATACGGCATCCCCACTTCCAGGTGGCCTGATGTACCATCAACAGCATCAACCCCGCGGATCGATGACACAACTTTTAACTGGGAAAGGTAAGATGATGATGGATCCTCTGGTACTGACACCGACTTGGAAGAATGGCAAGAATGAGGGGATTTCAGACCAGATTCCATTTGTGAAATTATGCTCCAAGTATGCTATAATTCCGCAACTTGCATAACAATATGCCTTGTCATGCACGTTTCTTGGTCATCAATTCTATATGTGGCTTTAGCTCGGCCGCAACTCTCTGATCTTGACCTTTCAGTGTACTCAATCAAGTTGCCTGATTCGCCATGTCTCGCTAGACCAGATATATATGTGGAGGAATCCATTCTCGCTCTTTTCAGCGCCCTCTCAACAAAAGGCTTATCCACCTTGCTCTCCATGGCCCGGTTGGTTGATCGCCGTCCCGTATTCCAAGCCCCGTTGGTTGACTCCTCTCAAAATATGGCTGCGACGAGACCACCGATTCATTTCGGGGCGGGCCGCCGCCGCAAGGCGGGCAATACTGGCGGCGGAAGTCCAAAGAAGAAATGAGAAAGGTCCGAGAAAGGTCCCTTGAAAATCATATGTACTCTTTACGAGCAACAGAGGGCGGTTGATGAAATTCATGGAGCTATGAGTGCAGGCGCTATTACAAGCAAAATGATATTTTTCGGGCTTTGTAAGCCGTTGTCTAACGGGACTTAAGGGAGCAGGCACATGGTTGGTCTCAACGCTAGGTCAATCTCGACCCAGTTTAGCGAATATAGCTTTTCAAGACAAATAAAGCTAGTATCTACTGCACAGCACGGCATTGTATTAATAGGACCGGTATAGTCAACAAGTTGCACACATGATTCTCCAACATGGTTAGAAAAGACTGTCAAGGGACTGTGTTTCGTAAACATCGAAAAGCAAGGCAAGGGCAAGTCGTAGTTGGAGCTCATCCTGGAAGGAAACAGAGCCATGTCATCTAACACAGCAGCGTCTCCATCTTTACTTTCTAACCAACACAGTGCCCAGCGCAGCGGCACATATCAAACCGCAACCTCGACAACTTTGAAACTGCAATCCCCTGTCTTTGGATTACTTCCGGCCCGGTAGAGGAATTGGACGATTACCCCAAACATAAGAGTCAATAACTTGCATGGGGATGAGCGCTCCGCCGCAACATGAATTTCCTGTGAATCCAAAATTGAGCCACTCGTGGGTTCTTCCCTTGAACGCCCCAAGCGGCGAAAAGGTAAGTTCAAATAAGAAACAAATTCCCATAATCAAGCAAACTTGGTTCAATAACGCTGCACTGAATCTGGTACAGGGTAGTCGTCACCCTGTCCCGTCATTCTTTCTCCGGCCCCCACAACCCCTCCATCCACGCAGCTTCACCTCCGTCACCACCAACCACCACACGCTGCTGAGCAGCATTCACAGTTTCACACGCCACACATTCTACAGCGAACCCTCCCCACCCCCGCCCACCATGGCCAGCAAGGTCGACCGCATCGTCGCCCGTCTGCAAGAAAAGATCACCGACGGCGACTACTACGAAGCTCAGCAGCAGACCCGAGTCGCCGCCTCTCGATACATCAAGACCAAGAACTGGGACGCCGCCGTCGACATCCTCTGCCATGTGGCACAATCGCTTCTCAAGGCCGGCCAGGGCGGTAGCGGTGGAGATTTGTGCGTCATGATGCTGGATGTGTACAAGCAGGCGGAGCTTAAGCCCGAGTCTGCTGCCAAGGGGAGAATATTGACGTGCTTGCGGCTGTTTGATGCCGAGGAGCCTACGCGGAAGAAGTTCATCGGGGAGGCCGTGGGGTAAGTTTCGATCATGGGTTTTGTTGGAACATGTTTCATGATGCTCCCGACCGACGGACAGGTGAAACAAGAGACAGAGGCAAAAAAAAAAAAAAAAAAAAAAAAGGCAGAACCGGAACGCTGACTGAGGCATGCGGTATAGATGGTCCGCCAAATTCGGTGATTACCCAGCCGGGGATCCAGAACTACACCATGTCGCAGGATCGCTATACGCCGAAGAGCACGATACATACGAAGCAGAGAAGCACCTGATTCTTGGAACTAAAGATTCTCCCGAGGTCCTGTTCAAGATGGAATATGCTTGGTACAAAGAAGGCGAGGCGCATCTCGCACCACACTTTGCCGGACGAGCAGTCCTGCCGTACTTGCTCGTGGGTAATGTTCGCGCCGCCAACACCTGCTATCGACTCTTCACCAGTGCTCTGAGCAACGACAACCCCGACCTTGGGGTAGAGGACGTTTCCAGCGCTAGCTCCGACATTCGTGTTTTCCCGAGCTTACCGCTCCTCAACTTCCTGGGCCTCCTTCTTCTGGCGATCCAGCGCGCGGCACCAGAGGTGTTCAAGGGCCTCGTATCGAAATATGCCACGCAGATCAACGAGACAGAGGCTTGGGCGGAGCCTCTTGAGATGATTGCCGAAATGTACTTTGGCATCGCGAAGCCACGACAAAGTAACCCTTTAATGGACATGATGAGTGGCTTATTTGGTGGTGGTGGTGCTGCGCCTCAGCAGCCGCGGAGACAAGGTATGATTCGAGGCGCGGATGCGCCAGTTGCAGAGGGCCTGGACTAGAAGTGTCGATTGAGGGTATCGGAGTAGTAGATGGGCATATAAGGTTCATGGTGTGTATCATAGATATAGTTCAAAGCATTGCTTCATCAGAGAGCGACGATAGAAAAGAAAGACAGGGTCAAAACAAAACGTCATAATGCATCATTACCGAAGCTGGTCCTCCGGATCAAACATCCAACTGTCCTCCGCAAGAGCTGCAACCTTGGCGCGCAAACTTGCCCTCACCGCCTCAAGAAGCTCTGGCCAAATGGGAACAGTCAGCGAATCATTCTGTCTTCCAGCACCAGCTCACCAGACCCTCACCTTCAGGTTGGTCCGGCACAGAGCTGTGACTGACGCCGTGATGCTTAACAGCCTCAGCTAGCCTCTGTCTCTCCTCTGCAGAATCAATCATCCCATCATCAGCAAACGCTCACTCTCGTGCTTTAGTCGATGTCTATAATGGCGAGAAAGAAAGAAAGAAAGAAAGAAAAGCCACCATCAGACCACAGATAAAAACGTACTCTCATTCTCATCCCTATCCTCAGCCTGCTCATCCGGCTCCTCAGACATGGGGAGGCGGATCCCCAGCTCAATCTCGCCTTGCTGATTCCGCACGACAATCTCCGACGTGTCAGAGAGGACTTCGACGTCGAGGCGCAGCGTCTCCGAGGAGTTGGATGAGCCGGCTGTTGGCCTGCGGGTCAACTGGCTGCGGAAGAGGTTGGGACGACGGGCGGCATGGGCGACGGCTCCGCGGGGGCGCGCGATGCCGTTGTCGGGCGCTTGGTTTCTTTGGTTCATCCCGTTTGCCTTTGGCGTGCCGACGTGGTGTAGTTGGTTTCTTCTGGGTCAGAGACGCGCAGCCACGGCGTTGTTGAAGATACAAGGGACTAGTGATGGCTTGGGGATGGGCGGCTCATGATGATGTTGACTGTTGAAATACTCCGTAGGGCGCTGTTGATTGGAGCACTGCACGGTGCACCTGGGCGACAGGTGGGCGACGGGTGAGAAGGAGTGGTAAAGTATTATTGTTTATTTAGTGGGCCGACGGTTAATCTGCCGCGCGATCAACGCGTTGATCAATGACGAGAGATTGGACAAAGTCCAAATGCATCTGCAATGTTAATTCTATGGTTACGATGGATGTATTGTTGCGGATTCGAATCGTTCCAACTACTTGATGCAGTCAACGATTCGCAGTCTAACATTGCCTCTCAACTTCATCATCACACCAACGGACGGAAATCTTAAGAAAACTGTCCTTCGATTGAGGCCTTCCTAATCACAGGTGAGGGATAAAAAAAAAATAGAAGCGCTGCAATGATAGTACACAGTCATGACCCTTCTGCTCGCATCCAAACAAGCTCTTCGTAAACACCAGTCCCGAGACCCCATGCATACATACATACACACCTTTGACGTCAGGTTCCGCCTTCAACGATGTTATTATATCGATAGGTTGTACGAGTACTCATCTTCCATATTCTGGCTGATCCAAAGAACAACGGAGCTGGTGGCACTATTAGCATACAATACATGTACTCGAAAGATGAGTCCGAGGCAGAACCTGCCAAACTTACCTGACCCCGACGAGTGCATTGCTGACAAGGTTCTCAATGCCCATGCCCAGCGCAGGCATAGCCACGCCTGGCACCGCAAACTTGAGCACGAAGACAGTCACACCGCCAGCCATACCGCCGGCGAGAGCGGCAAACCCCAGAAACAAGACTACGCGAGCCTTCCAAGCAACACCAGATCCGCTATAGCTGAATGAGTCGGCGCTTAGGCGCTGCTTTTCCACCGAATTGATGATCAGCATCCCCAAGCTTGAAAATACCAGGGGCAGCCAATCGACGAATTTGACATGGACGTTGGAGCCGTTTCTGGGGATTTGGACCACACGGCGGAATCGAGCATGACATAAAAGGCGATTGAGAACTGCACGGAGCCCACAACGGTCGGTTAGCATTTCATTTTTAGGGCTTTTTACCATGGCGGCGTGTACAGAGCTAGTAATGAGAGCAAATCGGAACGGTCCAAAACGCAGTTCGAGCATGACTTACCAGAGCTCCCGAGGCGTAGACGCCAGAATTGCGAGCCCAGGCGCTGTTCAGCCACTCGGGCCTGCGAAACTTCCATAACCGCTCCTCTGCCATGGTGACAATCTGGTCGGGGGTGGATGATTTATCGGTAGGTCCGTAGTCCTACGAGGGAGGAGCTCCTGTCGGTCGGATATGCTACAGCGGACACTGGTCGATGCAAGGTCGCAGGCTGGATCTCTGTCGGGTTCGGCTCTGGAAGCTTGGAGTCAGTCGGTCGGTCGTGTGGGTGACGAGGCTCCGCACGAGGCTCCGCACGTCAACAAAGCTTGCGTTTGTCTACGAGCAGTCACGTGGGCAACGGGTCTTAGTGGCAATTGCTGCAGGGACTTTTACTACGGTTTGGGCATTTGCGACTTGTTGTTGGGACTGCAAAAGGCCAGTTTTGGATAGTAGGGAGGGGGACTGTTCATGTGGCACTACTCAATCTGGCATCCAAATCAGGTTGAAAGTTGGTCTGTGTACGGAGTATTTCGTGGCCATGTTTCTTCGTGTTGCGATTATACGACATTGTCGCGTCAGCGCCGATCCTCGCTTTGGCGTGGCAGACAATGTTTGCTTCTGTCGCCAGCCAGCTTGGCCGTGAGAGGTGGGAGGTATTAAGGGAAAAGTTGGTGCCGAGTGAGCAGTGGTAAGAGGGAAGAAGTAGCAAAAGAAAATGGATAAAAAAGGAATCTGCTGCTGCAAGTTCAACGTGCTTTTTCCACCCTGCCCTTGAACGGCGACATCGTTGCCAACCACCAAGTCAGCCAAGAGAGTGGATCCTCGCTGGCCCACTAGTGTGTACATATGTACATGTAGAAGCGCAGGAACACTGTGACCCTGCCCTCCCTGGTGGCCCTGGTGGGCCTCGTCCCACACAGCAAACCAGTCTCGTTGGTCTTCTGACGTGCCCTTGCTTCAACAAAACCTCAACATCTGGTCAGCATTTGTTTCATTTGTTGCCTGCCGGTATCTCTTGAGGCCGACATTCATTCTTCGTGCCGATTCTACACTGCGCCGCATAATTGCTGTTGCATTTTCTATTCACCCGCCGCATCTCTCGTTTTTCTGCTCGCTTCCCGACCGCGCGCCAAACTGAACAGACTACACTCGACCCCCTTCCGTTTCCAATTTCGACGTCGACGAGTCGACAACAACACACTCGCATCGCCAATACTACCGCAATCACGTCGCGCGCTCTCTATTCTCATCGTTATGCGGTCCACAAAACACCTTTCGGGGCCCGCGGTCCTCGCCTCTGCCATTGTCCTGGTGGCCTCTGCCGCGGCCCAGGAGAGTCGTCAACGACTGAAGAATCGTCCACTCGCGGCACTAGATCAACCGTAAATACTGAGGCGACGGGCAAAGTGTCCATCACCGGCGGACCTGGAGTGACGACTGGGGTGGCTTGACCGGCTTTCCTACCCTGACCGGCCCTGGTGTCATCCCCACGTATCCTCCTGCGAGTGTACCACCCACAAATAATGCTCCATTTATGCAACAATCCAGCCTCCCAGATGGCACCGTCTTTATCGTCGTAGGCGCCGTTTTGGGTGCCTTGGGCTTGGCTCTTCTTCTCTGGCGCAGTATCGTCAGTCTCATGCTTCACCGATCTGTCGAGCGTGCTGCCATGGCTCAATATACCAGCGACAATAAGACGGGCTTCCCAGCTCCGCCCGCCCCCTTCTACAAATATACTGATCAAGCGTCATCTATGTCTCTGGGCGTTGCAGGGGTCCTACGTCTGCTGCTTCTGCTGGACGTGGCGTTCGCAGGACTAACCGCGGACCGATTCCCTCAGCGACGCCCAGCCAGTCCAACTTGTTCTTCTCTCCGACTGCTGGAACCGGAGCTGCCCCAAATCGTGCATCTTCCTTCTTACCTTCGGGATTCTACGCCACGGGTACCAGCTCACCAGGAGGAGCCGACCAGACTAACTCGATCAGCTTGTCCAATCTTCGCCCTGATTCACGCGGCCATTATGCAAACGCATCTCGATACACCATGGACATATCACCTCCCGATTCTCCGCAAGTCTCGCCCCGACGTGATCCGAGCACGAGCTCCCTCAACGTCAACCTTGTCCCAGGTCAGCGCGCCCCAGCGCCTACCTCGATGATCTCTTGATGGACGACCCTAGCGCGCTGCCGCCTTCGTCAGGACCGCGACGTACCGGCAGCCCAGCCAACCGCTTTTAAGAACAATCACAAACTACAAGGATAGACCGAGTGTCCATCGTCATGGTCTGCATTGCCGAACTTGTGACTGTTCTCGCCGTCATGGCTCGCCTTGTCGTCGTTGTGAAGAAGTTTGACTGTTGTCGAGGTCACTGTCGGACGTGGCAGGAGCATGGGGTCGCGGGGTCGCGGGGGTCGCGGGGTCTCGGTCGGCAGGCTGAAACGCTGCGGCTGCCACGTCTGGAGCTCGTAGCTCTTTGGTCTCTGGCGGATCGGCCATGTCTCGACTGTGAGACGGAGTGACACAAACGAGATTGTCACTCGACGGGAAGGACAGCAGACGGGCGGGATTGTACGTGCACTCACTCATTATTTAATTCACCTAACGTCAAAACCGTGGAAAATCCGAGTGGGCTAACGGAGACGTTGGATCGAATCGGCCTCGGGCTTGACGAAACCCGCAGCCAACATTTATTATTAATTAGCACATTAGCACAATACTAGGCAGGACGGAGGCGTGCGCTCCTGCCTTTTGGTTGAAATTAATGGCACCGCGGTTGGGAGTCGAATGTGCTACACGGTAACCGAAAATTGTGCCAGTACAGCGTCCGTTGTAGCATGATGTCCTCGGCATCGGACGGAGGAACAAGGAGTTTGTTTTATAGTGTTAATTATTACATATTCGGCTCCAATTCTTCAAGCCCTTGATGAGCAGGCATGCAATAGGAGGCGAATAGGAAAAACGATGTACGTTTAAAGCTACTCCAAGGTATTCAATTCAAGAAGTATATGAGTGTGGGGCCAACCCAGAATGAAGCTGCCCCACCATCGTCAATTTTCTTTCTCCCGAGTCCCGACCTTCCTCTCACACAGAGCTTCCCCCTCAGCCTCTGCTTCGATTCGAAACAGCCCATTATCTCCTGTGAGCGAAACTCCAGACGACGCCCATCCCACTCTCACAATGGCCACCGAAGAGGTCTCGTCCGTCGCCGTGCCAGGTCAGATCCTAGGCCCATCAACGAAATATGTTCCCGGCCCAGGCACGCACATCCACGAAGGCAACATCGCCTCCTCCCTCCTCGGCAAAGTTACCGTCACCGCGCCGACCAAGGCCCCGGCCCAGCCAAGCGCCTGAACAAAATCACCGCGCCGGCCCCGAAGAACGCGCCACCATCTCCGTCGCCAGGCATGGCCACAAGCGAGAGATGCTGCCCGACGTGAACAACGTGGTGCTCGCGCGGGTGGTGCGCCTCATGCCCAAGCAGGCCATTGTCGTGATTCAGCAGGTAGGAGACACGGTGCTGCAGACTGAGTGGCAGGGCGTCATTCGCGTGCAGGACGTGCGTGCCACGGAGAAGGACAAGGTGAAGATTCATGAGTCGTTTAAGCCTGGGGATGTGGTGAGGGCGCAAGTGGTAGGTTTTGAAATAGTCCACCCGGGAGAGGAAAAAAAAAAAAAAAAAAAAAAAGAGGGCAAGTGGGACATTATTAGCAATGCATGGCTAATTTGATCAGATATCTCTCGGAGACCAAGCCAATTATTATTTATCGACCGCCTCAAACGAGCTTGGCGTGATTATGGCGACGAGCGAGGCTGGGAATGATATGGTCCCCGTTAGTTGGAAGGAGTACAAGGATCCCGAGACGGGAGCTAGTGAGCCTCGCAAGGTGGCTAAACCAACTTGATGACTGTGTATGGGATAATCGCATCCTCTGTATCCAAAGGACCTTTGGCTGCAAGATATTCTGCAAAAGACTGTCCACAACACATTGTCGAGAGCAGCGCATCATGCGAGATGACTTGCATATCCAACACGATGACACAAAAGCACGAGATGGCCTCCTCGCCTCTCTGGTTTCTGCACTGCGAGGACGAGAAATGCAAGCTTGATGCATTTCAGGGGGCGCGCAGAGCAGACAGAGCCACTTATCGCCAAGTAGGCTCATCAACCACGGGCGGGTCCCTTTGCCGCAGAACTGGCGTACGCGGGATCGGGGCGGCTAAGCTGTCAATGTCTCGATACGGGAGTTGCCAATGGGTAGTTTCCAAAATAGAAGACAGAGTATTACATGTACTGAGCAGCATGACTACCTCTTGACCGAGATTAGCCCCCTCGGGCAATCGTGCCCGCCAGAGCGAGCAGATGCCTGTCAGTCTGTCTCTGCTCCCATAATTTCATCATGTTTGCGCGTCTCGACTTTGGACAACCAACAGCCGGGGATCCTTAGATGATAAGTAGAAAATGCGACGATAGCCGGGCGAATGAAGCAGAGTAGCTTATTGCAAGATGGTAGCAATATCCTTGATTTCTGAAGCAAGCGCTAAAGTCTTTTGCAGGTGTAAAATCCTCTACTTAACTATTTAAGTGGAATTTTTGATTCAATTGCGCCAAAAGCTGTTTTGGAAAAAAACCCCTTTATCCATGGTTCGTTTTGTGGATTACTGGTTCCGTTGTGCTTTTATGGACATCGCCAAGAAGAATATTCTGCAAAGACTTCCCACTCATGCTCGAACGGATTCGTGACCGACTCAGCCCACCCAGCATCACGCCATTCATGTGAATATTCCACACCGTAAAGCAACTTGCAGTACTCCCAATATTCAGGATACCAACCCGCCTGCTCCCAATCCACGATACCCACGATCCGCCGAGAGCCCGGAGCATCCGAGATTATAATGTTCCCAAGGGTTAGATCTCCATGAGTGAAATAGATTCGGCCTGTATCGGGCAGGTATTCTCGGAGAGGGCCGGTGATCACGCCTGGCCCAGGTCTCTGCCGAGTGGCAGCGGCGAGTAGCCAGTCGTTAAATGACGCAATGGTTGCAAATGGTCCATCCTCGTAGTCAGGCCTGAAGAATCTGTCCTGTACAGTTCCCCATTGATAGATCCTGGAATCGGTGTCGGTGTTAGCGGGGTTCACGTTACGTTCACGGCGTAAAAACAGCAATGGACGAGGGCGTCGAGAGCGCGCAATACCAATGAAAGGTTCTGAAGGATTCTTCTGCTCAAGCGTCCTCAGTGATCCGATGATGCGCCCCAGGTCATGGCTGATAGTCTCTTTATCCCCGTGGCCAAGTGTCGGCCATGCCTCGCGTAATGTTGATCCGGGAATGAGACTCATGTAAATGAAGTTTTGATCCCCGTGTCTTTTCCAGCCGAAGACCTCGGGCACTGGTACCTCATCGTGGACGAAAGTCTGCTTCAAAGCTCGCATCGTTTGAGCCTCTTCTATTCGCAGATGTGAGGCATCGCCGAATTTGACGGCGAGGTTCAGGTGCGCGTACTTGACGACGCTGGCTCCTTGATGCCCGTGGTGTTGGAGAATGGAGGCAGGTGTGGGCAGGTGAGGCAACGAGGAGCTGCTGCTGGATCGGAAAAAGAGGTGTCGTGGAAATTTACTTCGGGATTCGAAGCATCGGGCAAAGAAGCGACGGCAGTTTGTAGCAGACTATTCCTTTTTCTCTCCATGGTTGAAGCTCGAGGATGCAAAAGTGTCGGTGATCCTGTGCCCCGCACTATGCGCCTCTACTAGGAAATCGATAAGCAGTCTCCTCGAGGCTCCAATGATTGATACTCCATCGAACCGAAGTTTGCTCTGAAAACACAGATGCTATGCTGCGCATGAAGGTCGTTGAAGAATGGGCGAGGCAAGAGTGATGTTCTTCAGTATGGATGTTGCACGATAATCCCGTCCAAAACTACGATCCATCTGCCCCATGATCTCCCACAACTGAGAGGACAGCCGAAGTTGTGCTGGACCGTTTCTGGACGCGGGCTATCCAACTACCCTGATGCATGAGAGAACCTGAAAAAGGCTTCGCAATACAGGGAATGATTTTCCCAAGCAGACGTTCCAGACGACATGTCAGCAGGATGAAGGGCGGCGTCAAACATTCGTGAACTCCCTCCTACGGATATAAGAATGCATCCTGTCACACGAAGCCACCAAGGCATAAATGATAAGACACTTTGGCATTTCGGCATTTCGGCATTCGTCATTTCGTCCGTTCCCCATGCCTGCCGTGCACATCGATCGGAAGTCGGGACGCACCGATTGGGGCGTATTAACGGCAGTACTCATAGAACCACGCATACATGTATACTCCGTAGTTTGGGTGCTTTTCCGAAGAGCATGACTTGATAAAACGGGGTCATCATGCATGCGATGGCGATGGCGATGGCGATGGCGATGGCTGTGCTGTGGTCACTGGGTGTGGGTGTGGCTTGTCAATCCGTGTTCAAGTCTCCTAATAGGACGGCCACCACGTACTCGGAAAAACGGATGACGAGGGACGTCATGATAAGGTAGGTAGGTGTACATGTATTAGCGTCCATCGCGATATAATGTGGTGGCGCTTGTGCAGATGCTAGAAAGTCGAGACACATACGGTTGAAATGCTATGCACGCCGCCCTTGTTTTGCGCGCGCTGTACTCCGTATCACCAACCATGGTAATTCTCTAAGCCACGCATCATAGCAAGAATATCCAAGCAAGATCAAATGTCTTGTAAGCCGGGGATCCGGTGCGCGTCAATGATTCACATGCGGCAATGCGGCATATTCACCTACGACAACTACAACTATACTCGGCTCGGGTGCATGATTAATAAAGCATAGAACCAAGGGCTACAGGGTGCAGGGTCCAAATAGATGACGTTTTTGTCCCAACTTTCAAGAGACGTAAGAGGGCAGAAATGCTTCGTCCTGCGATCGGCGGTCTTACAGTCTGCGACTGTCGTGGCATGGCATGCACGGTTTGGGTCGGGAAGGAAGGCGCATCCGCCCTTGCCCTTGCTCCCGTCCTGCTCCTCCCAACTTCTCAACTTCCAAGCGCCTGTCTGATGCCTGGACTTTTGACTCGCTCGTGTCTTGTCTTGTTCACCTTCTTTGAGCCCATGAGCAGTGCCACTGACTGGCCAGAGATATAATGCTCAACCTGTCCATCGGTAAAGTCCACATTATCCTCTTTTTCTCTTCCCATACATGGTACAAAACATCAAAGCAGAAGCGCGACCCCTGCCAAGGTCTTCCATCTCTTGTCATCAGCCGATCCATTCTTGAATCTTCATTCTCGCAGCTAGTCGCGCAGTCGCCCCACATCGCCAAGCTTTCTTGCCAATTGCAACAATTATTAGCGCCATCCCAACTTATTACATACTTGCCTCCCAGAGCCAGAGTCCCGATCCGTCGAACAAGGTCAAAAACCAAGTCGATTCATTATCAAGAACCATGTCCTCTCGAAGACGGCGTCATAGTGGGCCTCCTTCTCCGCTCTACTCCAGAAGGGCAAACCACGATGACTACTTTCAGCGCCGTTCTGGACCGCCCCCGGCATACACGTCCTTCGACGACCATCGAGGGGTAAGCTTGCCCGTTGATTATTATCATGGCGAACCTAGTCGGGGGCGGCGTCCCAGCCGCCAATCTGCTTATTCAGATGCGAGAGGCCGTGGTTACGATGCCGGCCCTCCCCATACGCCTATGACGAGCCGCCTCGTGCCAGACGGCCCCCAGAGTCTCGCTCTCAAGGACGCACAAACACAAATGATAGAGATGGCCCTCGCGGGCGTCCACCGCCGAGCCGGCAGGGCAGGGAGCCTCGCAACGGCAACGGCAACGGCAACGGCAAAAGCTCGTCGAGGAGTAAGTCATTATCGTCACCATCC
Organism: Epichloe gansuensis; assembly: GCA_023658505.1. NCBI lineage: Eukaryota > Fungi > Ascomycota > Sordariomycetes > Hypocreales > Clavicipitaceae > Epichloe > Epichloe gansuensis. The sequence continues at coordinate 1,947,111 of CP098283.1, forward strand.
CAACCCCAACAGGAGAGACGGAAAGAAAACACGGGTACGCCCTGGTGGCAGAACCAAATTGTGCGTACTTGCGCCGCAACGGCCCTGTCCACAGGTCTATCTGCCGCCTTGGACAGTCGCCATGACCCAGGACAGTGGAAGGGGCCAAAGGCACCAAAGTCGCAGTGGCCACGGTTGGATCAGCACTGGTAGATGGTTTCCTGGGACAGAGGCATCCAGATGGGGTGAGACACAAAGTTATGAAGAAAGGCATGGAGGTGGCTATGGATGAGGCGGAGAAGAAAAACACCAAGGCGGGAACGAGAACAAGGAGAACAAGGAGACCAAGGCTCAGGAAGGGGACCAGCAAAGAAGGAGTCGTAGTCGTAGTACTGGCCGACATCGTTCAAGCCACCATGGTGACGAAAGGAGACATAGAAGTCACGGAGGGCCACCGGCGGAGGCGTTGATGGTGATTCAAAAGGGAGGAAACGCGTGTTTTGAGCGAACATCATCGGGTATCCCAACTTCTTTCAGCAACCAGACAATACAAAATTGGGTTCTCATCCAAATCCGCCCGCTGACACAACTTGAGAGAGCGCAACGTATTTTCCCAACCACGTATAAACTTGGGTACCCTGGATCCCGAGCGGTCTCAACAGCAACACCCAATGCATGTATACATGTATGTTTCTTGAAAGGATTTAGAGTTCTGGCTGAACCTTGACCTTGACGGATGCGAAGAGGTGTGCCGTGATTGCCGACAAGGAAGCTTTCGATAGAAACACCACGGCTTATTCGCCCAGGATCGACGTATTGACGTCCCGACGAAAACTGGAGCACGGCACATTCCAGCGCTTGTCTCCTGTCAAAATGCTTAACCAACACCGACTTTCTCCAAACACGTCGATCCCCTCGGTCCACTTTTCCAAATGCAACAACGGCGACCTGCTTGCGCTTCCTGTCACGGACCAACCACGGGCGCAAAAGTCCAAGGCAAGATAAGCGCATCGGATGGCAACACAGGAAAGTTTTACCGGCAGAGGAACCGGCTCCCTGGAACCGGCTGGTTCCATTGGACCAAAGGGGAGCCGGCCAGCCAGTGGACCTCCAAGGCAAGGCCTAATTCGGGCTTTCCAACGTTTTTGGAACTCGTAATAAAAGAAGGGATGGACTGGTTTTCGAAAGAGGGCCAAGGGGTATAAAGATGATCCCGTACGCACTAGCCCCGGTCGTTGAGACAAATTCACACGAAAACCCCCTCCCTCCACCCCCTCTTCGCAGCAGTGGACGCCGCACCATGGACTACTATCTCAAAAAGCTGTCGAGGTCGTGAAGAAGAACCGGCGGAGTCGGGAGGAGGTCGAGGAGGAGGTCAGCGTTGAGCAGAGTGAGTTTGTCATGGTGTCGGTTGATGGGCACTTTTCGTTGCTGCTAACTCTTGGCAGATTTACACCTCGCGGCCAAGAACTGCGTCATCAACGTCGATCCCACACGAAAGAACTCGGTCACGTCTGAGGATCTTGAGAGGTACCAGCCGTCTTTTGGGTATGTGGCGCGGATTTTTGATTCGCGAACCGTGAGATTGCTGAGGAGTAATGGGTACGGACCTACTGACTTGGGACACAGCCTTTCTGTGCTTGAGAAACAGCCTCGACGGATGTCGGCGAATGTATAATGGAACTGGACTCGTATGATTGATGGAGAATGATTTCTTTTTTTAAAAAAAAAAACATAGGGTGGTTTGAATGATACATGGTGGTTATTTTGGGGATCATATTTGGTGGTTTAATTGGGTATGGCCAACAACGGAACATGAAAACATAGAAATAGAGCACGGCAACAAATATAGCTGGACAAGTGTGCGTACGAGGAACTTGCCTCTCGATTGAAATGGCCCGTCCAAGCATTGATTCACAGCTTACCCAAAATCTCAAAGCAGCCACCACTATTTTCACCACATAAATCAAGGGCGCTTTGTTCATGATATCTCGTACTTTTTCAAGCCCTCAAACCCCGCTGGCTCCTTTTTCCCATCCCCAAATCGACGGCAAATCCCGCCGCCCATGGAGCACACCCACGTCTCATTTGTTTGTCCAAAAGTCCAATGTGCCGCGATGGAAACAGGGGTCCGGTCGTCGTAGCCACAAGCACCATCTTTAAAAAAATGACAATGGCTCTTCGTGCAGGTCAGCCGGGGACGCACACCATTTCTGCAAATTCGCAATTCGCAGCTGGCCATCCCGAGTGCGAGGTAATGCAGCCGAAACAGGATTGACATGACGGCATTCACATGCATTCACGGCCCCGCAATAAAATCCACGCCAACCCATCCATTCTACCCCGTCCTGCGGGGCAAAGGGGATGGATGGAGCCGCCTAGCCCCGTCGTCAATCAAGATGCGATGCATTTGGAAAAACCCTGTGCCTGTTTTCATCAGTTAGTCGGCCTTGTTACTTTTTTTTTTTCCGTTTTACCAAGCTCCCTGCTCAGATGCAAGACAGACAGACAAACTCTTTGAATAGAGACGTGATGCCAAAGCAATAGAGATACTCCGCAAAGCCCAGCGCCGCCTCTGCTTCTGCGCCGGAACAACGACGCCGGAGCCTCGGCTCGACCAAAACTCAAGCCCACCGAGGGCGCCCCCTCCCCAACGGATCCAGCAACACGACGCCTTCATTTTTCTTTTCTCCCTTTTTAATCCCCTTTTGCCATAAACAATGAGCGCAACAGCCGTCATCGCAAAGGCCACGCTCACGCCGGCCGCGGCCGCGACCGCGGCTGCTTCGCCGACCGCAACAAACCCGCCAAGCTACTGCCCCCACTGCGGCTCCGTCGCCGCGCAGTCTCGCATCGCCGAGCTCGAAGCCCACGTCGCGCATCTCAACGAAAAGGCCGCCGCCGCCGTGTCCCGCTGGGCAGACTACGAAGCCGAGCTGCACAGGCTGCGCTCGGCGCAACGGCCGTCCACGCCGCCGCAGCAACAACCCGATCCCGTCGCCGTACCCGTCGCCGTCCCCGTGCCCCGGCAATCGCAATCACCCGTCGCCTCGACCTCGCTTCTCCGGCAGGGCACGTCGCGCCTTTCCTCGCTGCTGCTGCTGCGCGCCGACGTGCAGCGCCAGGATTCCCATTCCCTGCCCCTTCCCTCGCCGAACCAGCAGCCGCCGCCTCTCTCGCCCGGCGCCGCCTCGACCTCGACCTCGACCGAGGACCTGATGGAGGCGCTGACGAGGGAGCAGACGCTGCGCAGGGAGGCAGAGGGCCGGCTGAGCGCCACGAGCAAGGAGGTCGAGGAGCTGAGCGCCAGCCTGTTCGAGCAGGCCAACGAGATGGTGGCCGACGAGAGGAGGGCTCGGGCAAGGTTGGAAGAGAGGGTCGGCGAGCTGGAGAAGAGGGACAAGGAGAAGAGGAGGCGGCTGGAGAGGTTGGAGGGCGCCATGGGCAGGATTGAAAAGTGAGGACCTTGTTGGACCAAGGTTGAATGAGAAGTAGCATGGCGTGCGCATTTGCGTGAATCATCATGATACCAAAAGGGCTTTTAACAAGTTGGCGTACTGGAGTGGATTTTGTGTGGATAAATTACCCCGGGAGGAATAATCCTGTGTATATTGTAAATTCAAACGTACTCGGTTCCAGTTGAGCTACCGAGTTCTAAGCTGCATCTTTCATCAACCTGCCCGCCCGTCGGGATGCCGCCCGTCAAGCCAACTCCCGCCTTGAATGGAACTTGCATGCATCATCTTGTTTCATACCCTCGAATATATTGCCCCTTCCTTCTACCATTGTTTTCCCCAACGCCAGCCGATTCTGTACGCATTGCGAATACGAGAATGGTTCTTTTGCGTCTAGTTGACGTAGAGATGCAACTTTCTAATCTTGAATACCGTTCCATGATTTCTCATCATGAGACTTGCGTCTCATATTAAACGACTTGCTGGCGTCGGAGGACTTGCCTGCTTTGCGGGGGTTCAGTCATCTCGTTGGACGGGCGTCTTGCCCTCTTATCTCGGGTGTCTCGGGTAGGCGATGGCGCATCTTGTGAGAATGGCCTCTTCTGCTGACCGAGGTTCTTGGATGGTGGCTTGCCGTCGGGTTTGGCGTTTGCCAAAGGTCCTGGCCAGTTGCCTTCGGGCTCACCGTTCCAGCGTGCCAACATGTCGGCCACCTTGGGGCCCCAGATGTCCTCGCCCTTGGACAAGTCCTCGTATTCCAACGTGTTGGGGCCTCCCACGGTGAAGTCGCTTTGGCGGACACGACACAGCTCGGCCATGATGGCTGCTGATCCGAGCTTGGTTCCTAAATCATGGCAGAAGCTTCGAACATAGTAGCCGGACGTGACGGTGAGGCGAATCTTGCATGCGGGTGGTCCTTCATCGCTCCACGGCGGCGGCGTGTTCGAATCCGGTGCGGAGGCACCAGATTCGACCCTTTGCTTGAGTAGACGGGCTGGGGCATCGCGCCGAGACCCCCGACATCATGGCCTTGCTCTCTTTGGCGTGACGTTGCTTCTTGGACGGCGCATCCCTGATCAGCTCATCCTGTCTCTCCTCGAAGCGCTTCTTGAACGACTCATGCGCTGCTATCGCCTGGTCGTCCTGCTCCTTTTCTTCGCGTGTCAGTGTCTTGCCCGTCTCTTGTTGCTTCTTGACCCTCCACACTTGCTCGGCGAGATTTCTCTCGGCCGCCTCGGCCTCCTCTGTCGGCCAGCGGTTGTTGTGCTTCCCCGGCGCATACCACTCGACGAGCTCGACTTCCAGAGCCTCCACTTGTCTGCCTTGGATTTCTCGAGGTATGGGCTTCCCCTCGCGGGCATATTCGTAGAGGGGCTTGCCGTCCATCTTCAAGGCAGAGTACAGTGGAGGAATCTGCGTCTGCCGGCCACGGAAGCTCGCCAGTTCCTTCTCCACCAGCTCTTTTGTGACATGATCGTATCCTTTCCGGGCCAACACTCTACCCACTCGATCGTACGTATCGGTGCTGACGCCAAATACTACCGTCGTCTCGTACGTCTTTGTGCAGTCGAGAAACTGGGAAAGCAGTTTCGTGCCGGTGCCAACGCCCAGGATCAGAACGCCCGTCGCCAGAGGGTCCAGCGTGCCTCCATGGCCAATCTTGACCTGGGAGGCCTTCTTCTCCGCCTTGCGTCGGTTGAATTGCTTGCCAGACTCTTTAAGCCGCCGCGCCAATTCAGCTTCGATCATGGGCCGGAAAAAGTTGGAAGGGTTGAAAGCTTGTTGGCATTCGCGTATAACTTGTGCTGAGCTCTGGCCGCAAGGCTTATTGATGGCTATCGAAAGATCAAGTTAGTGGGAAAAAAAAAAAAAAAAAAAAAAAAAAAAAAGACGTTTGCTCGGGATTTTCTTGTAGATCTGCCGCCGACCTGCCGCCGACCGCATTGGGTCTACGGCTCGAGGCCATTTCGACACATGAAGCAGCGGCCAAGGGCTTACCAAAGACGCCATCGCGGACGACGTCAGACGCCATCTTCAACACCTTTGTTCCTGCTCGTCGCATGCGAGCCGCAACAAGCAGCTGCGGAGTGGAAGCAGCGGTTGATACAGACAGCACAATCAATCGAGTCAAGAGACTTGTGACGAGTGCATCGATTGACAGCTTGTTGAGGCGGCAACAAGAGCAACGGGAGTTCCAAGGACGTCTTGCGCATACATCAATCAAGCTTCGGAGGCGGGCGATTCAAAAAAATTCAGGCAAGCCAGGCAGGTACCCACCCATCCACCCAGTGCCACACTGAAAAAAAGAAAAAAAGGACCCACTGATACCGGCCCGGTGCCACTGTGAGCACTGTGAGAGGCTGTCAGGCCCCACTCACTGCTCATTGCCCACCAGTGCTACTACCACCGTGCAGTGCAAAGTGCAGCCCGACTCGCGCCATCATCAATCATCGCGCCGTTGTCGCGCCGTCTTTGCGATTTCGATTTCGATTTCGATTTCGAGCTTCCACACTGCATATACTTTTTTTCTCTCCACGTTTCGCGCTACCCGTGGGCCGTAGCCGTGCTCCCATGTCTGGACGTCTCACCAACTCGTCCCTCTCCATGGTACACTCTCTCCTCCAACTCCCAACATCGTCAGAATGGCTGGCCGCAGGCGACGAGCCTCCACGTCGAGCTCGGAATCCGAGCACGAATCCGATGCCCGATGGCGGCAAGAGAGCTCCGTTGTGCGATCGATTCCCAAGGACAAGCCGTCGGACGACTGGCCCATTTTCGAACTCGCCAACGCCATCGTACTCGGCAAAGATGGTCGGACCATCGAAAACGCTCTTCATGTCGAGAAAATGGGGCCGTTCATCGTTCGCGGCCACCTCATCATTGATGAACCCTCGCAAAAACACATCGTATGTCCTGCTGCACCTTTGCTCTCTCGTAAAGCAAGCCGCTCTCTAAACTAGTCGGTCAGTGATTATGCGTGTTCGTGCTTCCACGCCTTTGGAGATCCGAAAGTCGACATTGTACTCGATTGGAGAATCCGATGACCACAGACCTTTGATATGGGTGTCCGGCCAGGGTGGCTGGTACGAGATTGACCCTTGCCGAGCTTATCGGCCAATGTACAACAAGATGTGCGAGGCCACCACCATGTACTACACTCTGCTCGATATATACAACGAACGCCCGTCCAAAAACCCAAAAGGGCAAAATCCCACACTCATGGACGAGCTGGGTCCCGTATTTCACAAGGTACAGTCAGTCGATGCTGCTGCTAGCTGCTGCTGCTAGCTCTTCAACAACATGCTTCCATCCATCATCACTGGCTAATCAAAACTGGCAGTACGCTGCACGCATTGGCGATGGCTCAACATTCGAGGAAGTGGTTGCGAGGGCGAGGGAGCACGCGTCCTTTTTGTCGATAGACTGTCACAAAACGATGGCCTCTTTGACTGGACAACAACAGCTTTTTACAAATGGATCAAGTCTGAACACGCTGTACGTTGGAGAGATGACGGGATTTCTCTGTTTCTGTTTCTGTTTCTGTTTCTGGTATGCGAGAATTGGCCTGCTTGCTAATGACAAATGACAAACGTCCGCTAGGAGCGAGAAAACGATGCCACAGCATCAGAGACGATGCAACTGCGGCCATATCCATCATTTTCATCCGAGGCAACGCAAAACAGCTCGCGCGAAAATGCACCGGCTCTGTCCATCAGAAGCAACGGCGTAGACGTCACCGACAGCAATATTTCTCAAGCAGGTAGAATCAAGAGAGGCCCAGCGAGGTCTGCCACGCCGAGGATAGTCGACAAGCAGCATGCTGCGCAACCGGGCACGCAACCGTCTGCAGCAGACTACGTCACCGCCCGCTCTGTTGTGCCGCTCTATGAATGGAGTGACAAAGATGATTCGCCCGCCTCGCCATTCCAGTCGGTCCTTGCCACGTTTGCCGATTGCTTTGATGCCCTGGCACCGAGTAAACGGGGATGACGTTGTCGGGCACACTCACTCGATTGTACTTCAACTATACGTTTCCGACCTACAAGGACGCCCGCGTAGGCTCATATAAGCGGCCTGTCCAAGAGTGGATACACTACTATTCCAAAGCGTTGCTTCACGCTCTCGATGAGAGATATCGACGACATGAGATATACACAGAACTCCAAGGGTTGGCCAACACGGAACTCGAGTTACTGGCCTACAAGCCTTCCGAATTTCCACCCGCCATCATCACACCTCGCCGATCTCAGCCTCGAAAGGTACTGCGGGACAGACGCCCTCTACCCCGATACAGACACTCAACAACCACAACTACTCTGGTAGCGACAGCCCCAGACCCAGACCCATGGGCAAGCGTCCGACCCGGACACCAGGCAAATCATCCCTCCGACCGAGGCTTCCCAAGAAGAGGCCGCGCAATGAATTCGAAAGCGACAGCCAGGGGGCTCGGAAGCTCCTGGCCACGCCAGAAAGTCTCACTATTTCGAGAACGGCGAATTTCCAGATCATGGCATGGACGTGGATAACGTCCAGTCGCTGCTGGATTTGGGGAAGAAAACGACGCAGACGACGACATCATCGATCCCGACGCCCAAGAACGGTACGATCTCGAACCCATCAGGCTCGTCATCCGAGCAGAGAAGATTCCCGAATCGTCCCCCGTGGGCCCGACGACACCTGGGCCTGCGACCAAGAAGGCTGCGATTACATTGTCCGCGGGGCCGACCAAGAAGATTGCCAAGACCGTATCCGGCAACATTTCCGCGACCACGAGCAACAGCTGACCAGAGTAAACCTCGCCATGTCAGAAGGTGCTCGTGGCCACATGCCCATCAAGTATGCCTACTTCCCCGTTCCTCATCCTCGTCCACTTCCAATCTCCTCCTCATTGCCCTCCATCCCCATCTCGGCCCGTGATATCCTCGTCGTCCTCGACCTCGTCTTCAGCCCAACCGCTCTCATACCCAGTGCCACCCTCCCACTGCCCCTGCCCTCCGCAACACCCGCCTCGCCCAGGTCTCTCTTCAGAGATATCCCGTCTCCTGGTCTAAGTGGAACATCAAGAGACGGGTTTCGCGCTCTAGTCGAGCGCTTCAATTGCAACCCTAGTCCATCGTTGCCCAACTCACATACTACTACAACAAAAACAACAACAACAATGACAGGGAGTCTAACGCATTCACAGTCACTTACTCGACAAGATCAAGCACATTCGTGGACAAGCGACGGATCTGCAAACCCAGCCGATCAAGAGGAAGCTGATAGTGTAACGCTGTGCAGTGACAGTGACGAAACGGAGCATCAAACCGCTAACTTGAAGCACATTTTATTTTCTTAACCAATGTCGCATCTAGGGAACGATCAAAGGGACAGGCGCATGCGGTCGGTTTGTTTTTTTTTTTTTTTCGAGACTCGACATGCTCAAATGTTGACAAGTCTATTTTCACCTTGACACCTTCATTCATCTGCATTCTTGTTTTCACGGGCCCGAAAGTGCAGGCTAAGCTTGACGGCACACATGGTATACTGCTGGCACGGCCAATTGGATGAAATCCTTCCCGGGGAAGGGGGATGGGAATAATTAGTTAGCTAGCAATCAATACATGATGGGCTGATGATGCCGCGTCATAATGGACAATGTGAGCAGTCTACTAAACTGTTTGTGCTGGGAGCCCTGTATTCTCAATATGCGAATCAACTTTGACCTATGCTTGTGCAAGATTTAGTAAGGACGGAATTATACGCGTCTCGGGGCTGCTGCGTTGCTGACGGCTTCGTGCGTGCCCCTGGTCCCGAGTGGACGGTCGTTTGCCCATCGGACTTGGTAGTCGATTGATTGACATTAAATGTCCAACATGAGCACTTGAAAGATTCGGGAACTTCAGAACGGACCAGGCCACTATCACCATGAGACTAGAGCAGGTAATATACGTCATGATCGGCGTCACCTGGACGCAAGCATTGCAATTCTATCTGATCATATCTGGTATTCATCTACAACCAATAGTGTACAGACCAGATTAGACCCCCTCCCCCCAAATCCCACGGGATCCCCACTCACTCAATCATGAAATCCTAATCCTCAACTTCCGAGCGGGCACCCTCGTTCTTGACCTCCCTGGCCTCGTCTGCTTTTGTAGCCCACCGTCCGTTCTTGGCCTCGGCAACAAACGTCTCTTCGATGGCAGCCAATCTTTGGAACACCCTCTGCCAGCGCTGTCCCCATCTGCGAATCATGGCTTCTCTGTCCGAGGAGCCGTCCCCGTCTGTCATGAGTTGATCCTTGTGGCCTGCCGCCCAGCTTACCAGCGCGTCGTTGATGGCACGGAACAAGTCTCGCATGAATACTACTTCCTTGTCGCGGGTCTCCTGGTCTGCAGCATCCGGAGAGGTGAGGAGCTGGCGCACCCGGCCGCTCACCTTGGCCACGGTGTTGGAGATGAGCTCAAACATGTGCGATTGGCCAGGGCTGCGCCGCCTTGGGTGCCGTGGATGGGCGTAGTGGCTGCGAGGGTCCAGTCCACGATGGACAGGGGCGTGAGGATGGAGTAGTTGAGTAGTTTTTCGATGATGGAGAGCGCGACGCCCGGGTGCGCGCTCCAGTAGTCCATGACGGAGGAAATAATCTGCGAGCGCGCCGCCGGGCTGGACGAGCCGGCGTCAATGAGTCGGCTCTTGGTGCGGTCGATGCAGGCGAGTACATGGCTGAGAGACTTTGATCCCACCCAGCACACGGCTGTCATGAAGACATCGGTAATGGTCACGACAGGATCCAGAGCTTGCTCTATGGCCTTGGCTTGGATGCTCTCAATGACGGGCTGGAAGTCTTCGTCGGGGGCTTTCCGCCTCAGGAGCGCGGCAATTTCTTGACCTTCTTTTGAAAAGGGTGTATCTGTGTTTCACAATTTTCCCCCAAGCGTTAGGTCAGGTTGTTAGCTAGCTGTTCATGTCTGCATGGATGGATGACTCGATCCGCTTCGCAACGCCAAAAGTGCATTAAACGTACCAGGATTACTATACTTGAAATCAGGAACATCCTTCTCCTTCCCTGGCCCAATCAACGGCTGATATGCCTCAGGCAGCGTCTTCTGGATTCTCTGAGCAAAGCTCAATCGAATCTCCTTGTCCAGAGCTCCGAGAAGAAACGACTTGCATGGGTGGAGGTCAGGAAGGCCGGTATCCTCTGCCCATTCAGCCCACTTCCACGTGAAGCCAAAGTTGCTAAGGTGATGCGCGAACCAATCCAAGAAACGGTAGCTGAGCTCCAAGTCGGTACGAGGCGTGTTGCGGTACAAGAATCGAATAGCTCTGCCAAGGCTCGGGGCGATGGCCGCCGGGGCAAGCTTACACGCCTCGGTCAATACGGAGTGGTAATAAACAACCTTGTGCTCAGACTTGGGGAGTTGAAACAGTTGTGAGAAGACGGCATCCACGGCAACATCTTCGGGCTTCCATGTCGATTTGCCGGGGCCAAGATTGCGCAGTTCATCGAATGGCGTAGCCCGTTTGACAAAGGTGCCGTCGGCAAAGTATGAGTCAATGTCCATCAGGAACCGAGCCGTCACATTTCGATTGAAATCAAGGATGTTGATGGTATCGGCTAGCGCATCCTAATAAGCGACGCGGCAATGTCTGTAGGTGGCGGCACCGATTCGACTTCCTGGTCGCTGTACACAGAGTAGTGGATTTCGGGAACAGCAATCGCGGCCCTGCAATGGCCGTTGAAGGTATAGCGATGGCGGGAATCGCGTGCTTCGGCGCATTGGCCAGCTTGTCTTGCGTCTCGACCTCTTCGAGAGGCATGACCCAGGGTCTAGGAATACACGCGAGCTCCCAACCCTTGGAGGCCTCCGTCTGCAACTGTTTCTGCAACAACATGCACAGACTCATTGAGGCTGCCGGGCTTTCTTCTTGTCCTTCGGGGTGGAACGGGTCGACGAGGGCTTGAAGGGCATGTGGTTCCGAGGCAATGACATCCGTCTTCTCCATGAGATCTGCCGCCTGTTGTGTGTACTTACCCGGGGCAGCAGCCATCGCGTACGGGATGGTGAGGAGAATAATCTTGACAATCTCGGTTCCGATAACCTGTCATGAACAATTAGCAGTTGATCACTTCTCGCGTCGGTTTTTTCAGACTGGGCAAACCCACATCATCAGAGCTGGCCGTCTGCAAATCGGCCGCTCTCGTGAACAAGTCCTCCAATAGAGGGAAAACTCCATTGCCCTCCAGACAGCCCTGGAGGCAGGCCAGGAACTTCAGCAAAGCTTCACCTCTCGCCACTGGCCTTTGCCAACATTCTTCTCAATCTGCGTTGCCAATCGTGCCAACACCAGATCCACGAGCTCCGATTTCAGCGTATTCACAACCACGACCACAGCGGCAACGAAGGGCGTCTTCAGCGGCTGCTCCACAACCAGCTGCAGAGACAAGTCGAGGAACGTATTGCGCAAGTTTTCGTCGTCGTAGTTCTCGGTGACGATACGCGCAATCGAGGTTACTTCTTCTGACCATCGTCGCAGGGGCGAGTCGGCGAGACTGAGAAGCTGCCGTCGGAGACGTACGGGTGCTGGAGCTGAATCAGTGCGCCTGCGTTGCTGTCGGCGATCGTAATGGTCATCGTCGTCTGTACATGAAGCGCTGTTGTTAGTCTCGATACGTTTCTTGTTTCTTGGATGGGGACTTAATCGCAGGGCGTCCCATTGCGAACCTCTGTATCGCCTCTTGCGGTTGTTATAGCCCCCGGTTGGCGCCTATCGTAGTCAGCCATCATAAACAATGACCAGCGAAGCTTGGGCGTTCGAGAACTTTTGTCAAAGGGCAATGGTGGCGTGTATTGACACCAAGCGAAGAGGAGCTAGCATCTGAAAGCTCAGAAAGGTTTTGGATCGCTCCATCTCATCAATGCAGGTGCAGGTGCACAGCACGCGGCGGCGTGCAAGGGGCTGGGAGCGTTCTTGATGCCTCAGGCATCACAGGGAGCCTGCAAGCGAGTACCCATTGTAGTGTGTTGAATTTATTTGATTCAATCTGCCTAGGTAGTGAGGCGTTGGATTGAATGCTGTTGTCTGGTTGGTCTTTTATAATAATAATAAAAATAGTCGTTGACCATGCAGATTTTCCAAGGTCGCCCAAGATGTTTCTCATTTGCCATCACCCATGCATCATGAACAAAAACACAAAAGAATAGAACGATGTGCTAAGCCAATTGGCCCAGCACAGCCAGCCAACAAGTGCAAACACCGTTAACGAAAAGATACACCCAGGCACTGGTGGAACATGACATAACTCCAAGTCCTCTTGCTTTGCCTTTGCTTCTTCTCTCCACACTTTATTTAAATGCATGACTACACCTCCCAGAGTCGACATTGTCCCTTGATTCGTCTTCGGCCCCACCGTCCCCTTTCCTCCAGAGACCCTTTCCTTTTACTTGAAAGGCGACCGATTCATCAACCAATGCCGTCATGATATGGACATTATATTGGCCTTTGTCTCATCTTGCTTACCCCCCAGAACTCTGTCGCAAACTAGAAGGTATCAAGATGAGGAACTTGTGGGGAACAATAGCGATTGAACATGGTCGGCTATTCCGTGACCCCAAAATCGAAAATCAAACACCTGAGACTCGTGACACATGAACAACGGAAATTATGAGAAGAAAGAGACAGAGAGAGAGAGAGAGAGTCATGGAGAGAATAGAAGCGAAAGTGATGGCCCCCTTTTGTCATGCATCAAAATTTGGTCTAAAAGCGTTATCATCTCCCATCTTTGATGTACGGTCACCTTGGCCGTTTTCCCATGAATATAGATTAACCCCAATTGTCCTACAGGAGATTTCTGGTTCTCTCTGTTTCCTCGACGGAGGTCGCGTCTCCACTTCGCCGAGTGAGATTGGACCTCGATTCGCTAGAACAGACACACACACGCGCACACCCAAAAACTCGATCTCGCTAGCAGCCGGCTGTCAGAACTCAGTCACAGAGCTGACCTGCTCGGCATCGAGGTCACAAATTTCCTTCTCCCGACATCTCGTTCTGATTTGCACATCGAGCAATCTCCCCAAGGAACCACTGTCAGCTCGGTGCCGGGAGTGTATGGGGCACATGTTCCAAAGCCATTCAATGCTCGTGGAGCAAATAATGACCGGTTTGAACTCCTCTGTCGTACAGTGAGAAGATCAGTCCAGCTTGGCAATCATCTCCTGCTTCGCCATCGGTGTAAAGTTGTCGATATCAAGTCCTTGAGAGGCAAGGACAGGCTTGATGTGGGCTGGGACGAGCTGGGCGTTCAGGTTTGGTGCAATGGAGAGTTCTGCGGCGAAACGCGTCAGTAACAGAACACACGAGTGCGTCAAATATCAATCCTTTTTCTGAGGCAACACCGCTTACCATGTCGGGTGAAATCGAACAATGCAGGCAAATCACGGAGTTGGCCCGAGCCATGTCGAGAGTCAGGCAGCTTAGTTGCGGGGTCGCGAAGCTCATCGAAGAATGGGTGAACCATAGCATCAATGGCCGATTGTCGCTCAGTCGGTGTGTACTCCAAGAGTCGCGCGATCAGATCAATGGCATTGGCATCAGCCTTACGAAACACCTTGTTAAAAGGATGGGGCTTGATCTGAGGGAACTTGTGCTCCATATAGTTAGGGTTCATGGTTCGGATTTGCTCTCTGGTGGGAGTGCCCAGGACCTTGATGATTTCGACTAATTGATCGATTCCTGATTCACCGGGGAACAACGGCTGACCCAGCATCAGCTCGGCCATGACACACCCAGTTGACCAGACATCTTTCAACCAGCGTTAGCGAATGAAAAGCCCCTGGGGAAGGGGGAGGGCCAAATGACAAGGCAAGTCTTACCAATCTTGGTTGTATAGTTTGTCGCGCCAAAGATCAATTCCGGGGCGCGATAGTAACGGGAGCAAATATAAGATACATTTGGCTCGTTCTCGACAAGAATCTTGGCGCTACCGAAGTCGCACAATTTGAGAATGCCGCTGTTGGGGTCGAGCAGGAGGTTTTGTGGCTTGATATCACGATGGCAAATGCCTTGAGAGTGGATATATGCCAAAGCTCGGAAAAGTTGGTATGTGTAAAGCTTGACTTCAAGGATGGGCATAGTGGTCTTCATCTTGTTGAAGAATCGAGAGGCTCTGTAAACGGTTTCTGGCACGAACTCTTGCACAAGGTTGAGATACACTTCCTCTTTCTGTTTCTGCGTCAGTCAAAGCAGGTGCGGGTGTGCGGGTATGCAGGTAGCAAGAAACATGAACCCACCCTTTCGCCATTGGAGTAGTAGAAGGCCTTCAGTTGAACAATGTTTGGATGTCGAACAATTCGCATGATTTGGAGTTCACGATTCTGTTTGTGAGGTTAGCCCTCACGTTCCGTGGAAAATTGAGGCAGGGGGCAAATTGACCTTGAATCTCTTGTCTTGCAACACTCTTTTGATAGCGGCGTCCTCTCCTGATGGAGAAAGTTTCGTTTGAAAGACGACACCGAATGAACCATTTCCGACTATTTTGCATTGCGTGTATTGCAAGTCTCTGGTTTCTCCGTGATTCCATCCTGGACCTTCTCACGGATCACTTCTACGGTGCGGGGTAAGCCACTAAATCCAGTACACAGAGGGAGAGACCAGGGAAAACTTACCCCCATCCTGAGGCTGTTGAATGCGTTAGGCCGATGTGACGACATTTTTCTCTTTTCCTTTTTGGTGATACGAGCCCAAAATGTTCAGAAAATGCTACCGACGCTTAACAAAGGAGTTACCCAGTTGTGGATAGATGGCAAGTAGAGAATCAGATGATGTAGAGCGGGCCGTGATGGGCAACGGAATAGACTTGGAGACGGGGTTGAAAACGTCGTCAACGTGCCAGCGGAGCACGTGCAAAATGTATTATTATTTTCGTATCAGACGCTGCGAGCGACGGGTGTGAGCAAAAATTCGTGTCGTTTCGCCAAATCGAGATTGGTCTGAAGTTTTCAGCGATGACGGTTAAGCACTACTCTGAATAGGCACCTAAGGAGGGGGAGTTGATAATGGTCAGTTTCGAGGCTTTTCAGTACACCCTTCTTTTCAACAAAAGTATCAAATAAAGCACAATAAACAAAAGGCAGTGTTGGAAAATGCATGAGGCGTCTTCAATCCGATCTGGTTGCAGCTGGCCATGGGTGCAGGAATGTAGTCACGCCTTGACAAAATCTTGGTGCGTGTCGAAGGGAATTCGTCCACACATGGAAGGGATCTTCTTGCTGTGTTGAAATAAAACAAGAGCTAAGAAATGACTGCGACGCTCTTTTTTTTTCTTTGCTGGAACGACGACGTGGTGCGGAATGGCGTGGAGGACGATGTAATAAGGCCCTGGGTAGTCATTTGACCATCCTAGTTTTGGCTTCCCCGCAGTGATTCAAGGAGCGTTGACAATCCAAAATAGCTGTACCGAAGGAAGTAAACAAGACAGAATTTCCCCAACGTCTGCGGAAGAGATTGATAAACGTAGGTCAAGGGACGAAGAGATTCTATAGGTCTTGCGGGTGGGGTGCAGAAAGGACGAAAGTCGGCCATCAATGGCGACCCAAGCGAGGTGGTGGGGGGTTGTTCCGAATGTATGCGTCGCGAAAGGAGCATCTGCGATGGTTGCAGCTTTCGAGGCAAGTGAGCCATGCCATCGCACGGGAACAAAGCCATGGCAACAAGCAAGCGTAGGCAGACAGGTCCTCAATTAACCCTAGGCGAAGCACAATGAAGGGGTGAGGCGCAAGGCATAGCCAACGTGAGGGAAGATAAGGCCGCACAAGCAAGCACTCACAGTGGAAGGACGACTCGAGGGCAGGGCGGCGCGAAGGGAATACAAGAAAACGCAAACTGTGGGCAAATGAGAGGAACTCACCGAAACGGATGCAAGAGACAGACAGACGCTTTGGCGCGCTTGATTGTCGAGAGGTTCGCGATATTACTGAATCGACCGTCGGGGGTGGGGAAAGCTGGGCAAGTCGAACGAGGCTGGAGGAGTAGCAGATGGGTGCGAGGGCAAAGGCGAAGGCGAAGGCGAAGGTGAGGGCGAAGACGAAGGTGTGAGAGCGAAGGCGAAGGTGATGAGGGCGAGGACGGCGGACGGGTGGATGGGAAGCGTCTGGTCGGTTGCACGGCGTGTGTTGAGGGGGCAAGGTGCTGTTGAAGTGGGAGCAGGCTTTGGTTTTGAACGGCTGGGGTCCAGCCAAGTGCTGTCTTGCAGGGGCGAGCAGACCAGAACAAGAACGATTATGGATTGCGGGCGGCGGCGGCGGCGGCGGCGTGTGTGGACAGGAGGGACTTGCCAAGTGCAGGTGGACGGACGGGCGGCTTGCGAGGGGAGGGGGACCTGGGGCCTGGGCTGACCTGGCCTGGCCTAGCTCATGGATCAATGCAATGTCGTCTGTCGTTGAGAGGTCTGGTCTGAAAGCAAACGTTCGTCGAAGGCTGGCAAAATGGCATTGGCAAATGGCAAATGGCAGATCAGATTGTGAATTGAGAGATTGCAGGCCATACGGTGCAGTCTGGATGCCCCTGAAGGTTTTTAGGTTTTTTTTTTTTTTTTCTTAAAAATCCCGTCTTGGTGGTGGGAGCAAAGGCAGCAGCAAGCAGAGCAAGCAGAGCAAGCAGAGGCTGGAGGGGCTGGAGGGGCTGGAGGGGCTGGCAGCTCAGCGTATATATGTATGTGATAGCGCACATGCAACAGGTCACTCATCAAAGTCAACCAAGTCAGCTCGCGTCCGCTTGACCAAACCTGACCGGTCCAATTGACGATGTGAAGTCTTTGACTAGTAGAGCCTCGTGATGTCAGTCTCGTTCACTGATTCATGCCCTCCTTCTTCCGTATTTGTCCTTAATTCTCCTTTCGCCATTCTTCTTCAAAGCCACCCCGCTCAACACAGTGCAGTCAGTGTGCTGTGAATCGTGATCCAGGACGCCCGCCCCATGTGGCGTGGGTGGGCGGAGGCGAACCTGTTCCCGCTGCCCGTCGTCACTCGACCCGAGCCAGCACTTGCTGGCTGCCAGATGGGAAGGACCTTGGCTCAAAATCCAGGCACCTGTTGAAGAAACGAAGTCATCATGTCCTGGGGCAGGATACCATTATAATCAATCCTCAATCAATATGGAAGCGAGAAAAATCCTGCGTGGCTTCTTCGGTAGCAGTACTTCTAGTTGCTAAGGCGCTTGGCACAAATGTCATGATACTGCCCTCAAAAAGGCAGTTTGAAAAAAAAAAAAAAAAAAAAAAAAAAAAACCAGAGAGAGACTCATGACGAGTGGAACTCGAATCGGACACTATACCTTTGGAAAACAATTGCTTCGCGATTCGATTCTTGGCTTTGGTTGATATTCCTGAGCAAGGTCAATGTTGATAACGGACAGACAGTTGCAAGAATGAAGTTGACTCGGGCAGGCTTGCAATCGAAGCACCAGTACGCCCTTCTGGGAAGAGCGCAAGTGATAATTAGAGGTGAGAAGTTCCGAGTATTTTGCAAATCGCCGTCATTTGGATGAACACGGCAACATGCCGGCGTTCAGCTTACGCACTGTCATTGACTGAGGGGTTACGATTTTTACGATGGTTGGGCTTGGAGTAGTCATGTGCTCAACTTTGAGACGGGGCAGCATGGCACTAAGGGCCGGCAAGCGGAAGTCAAAAGAGGAACAGAGGAACAGAGGAACTGAGGAACTGAGGACACCCCCGTCGCCCCCGCCCACGCCATCCGTCGTGCAGGGTCTTGTGATCTGATGGTCTGCTGATCTGGTGGGAGTGGTTTTATGATTCTTCATTTCACGGCCGTCAGATTGCCTGCCCATGCGGACCCTGGCCCGCCAACCCGCCCACAATTACATACGACCAGATTGGCCCGGCTCGAAATAATGTTACATATGTTTCGACTCGACTTCTCGTGGTTGATTTACCTTGTTGATGCCAGGTTGCATGGCGTCGTGGAGCGATTTGTGACGACATCTTATAGTGCAGCGAGCGCAATTTGAGCGCCCATCACCATCCTCTGCCACTTGGGTCGGGTCTGGTGTCTCTCTTGATATGTAGATTCGTCACAGGAACATCTTCATTTTTACAGTGGGCCCCTGTACCCGACCCAGCTCAGCTCAGCTCAGCAGCGAGTACGGAGTATTAACTATGTAAACGCGCACAGTACTCCGTAGTAAAAAAATCAAATGCGCAGTAGTGACTAGGCCCAAAACGGAAGAGGTAGCCCCGCACCTGCATTATAAGGAAAGGTACCTCCTCTGGTTCAACGCGTTCGACACAACATAATTTCGCCACCCGCTTGCTTTAAACACAAATTATCACAAAAAAAAAAACACAAGGCGCGGAGGGAACCACAGGTTTTAAAACCAATTTTAAGGTGCAAGGACAACTAAACGCGCATCCACGAAGACTTAAATGTGCATCCGCCGCTTTTCCTAATTTATCTTTAGAGCCCACTTACATACATATGTGTTTTCTTACTAAGCTTTGTAGATGAGATATATTCTTAGTTTTTGATAAAGCCACGCAGACTACTAATTCTACTGCGCATTTTTCATCACAGCACTGTGCCTCTACGCCTTGTTTTTAAGGCTCTTACTTATTATATTAGTCCCTAATCTACTGCCATAAGTAAACGCACTTTTATTGTAAGCATTACAATTAACTTTAAATGTACCGAGTAAGTGTGAAAAATTATAATAAACATAAGCCACACTGAAATAGTGTGGGTGGGTCGCTCTGACGGATTAGGACTAACGGCGGATGCACATTTAATTTTGACGGATGCGCGTTTAGTTGTCCCCTTTTTGTTGCAGAGTCTCGTGGCATCTCCATGTCCAACTCTTTGCATCATGCTCGAGCGTCGTTCTTTTCCCAGACCTAATATGCGGTTCAGATACCACACAACAACGGGGCAATTGGTCAATGGTAAATGACTTTTGCCCCTGTCCATCACCTTCTTCTGCAAAGACTGTTTGCGCTTCCTTACTCGGGGCGGGAGCTGTTTGTTTTCGGAAAAGCCACTTGTTGTTGTCAGGGTTTATTCATCACGGCCCAGAGAAGATGGTCCCTCGAAATATCACCATCCTGGCTATTATCTACCGCTCATCCATGCGCGGGGCAACACGGCTTGCAAGTGGGCGAAGAATCAACTGCGTTACGGAAGTACGGATTACGTGAACTTTTCGTGGGCAACATCAGTCTCCCACTCAACCACCATCCGCACCATCATCCAGCCGTCTCCGTTCCAGCTACGGATCACCTTGCTTGATAAACAATAAACAGCTCGCCGGAACATCAGTACCAAACTCCCAGGGCGAGGACCAGAGTGCCGTGCATTTTGTGATCCGGTGGTGGTTCCACAATGCACGCGATACATACATGGCTCGTTCTATTCGCAAGCGCTTGTCTGGTTGGCAGTGGTCACGCTTGTGGCTTCAGTAGCTGCATCACTGGTCGAACAAAGTATCCGCAAGGGAATCTCCGGCCGACAATTTTCACCTTTGACTATCCCGGATGCTGGTGGGTTAGGTGGGACAGGGCTGGATCTGCATCCTTGATCGAGGTTGTCTGTCTGGACCATTCTCACGTGTCGGATCACAGTTTTCAAGCGACAGCTGCACAGTTTGCTCGTTTTGGTCGACATTATTACGAGATGCTTTAGTCTTCACCTCTATTGGGTAACGGCCAAATACTACAACATGTCCACCTATTTCCCTCTCAGGACCAGGTCAGTCGGGCTCATGCAGCTGCAGTGTTGGGTGAATCAGTAAGTCAGCCCACCGTCATCGTCTTCACACCTTGGCCCAGTCGTGGGGAGACCTGCATCAGCTTGTATGTACTGTCATGGACATGGATGGCATCCTGCAAGTCTATGTAGTACCATGCCTGTACATACGGCCGCCCCTCGGGACCTTGTGCTTGCTTGACAGCTCCTAGCTCTTTTGCCAACTGCCCTGCCTGCTCTTGGCGTTCACGTGCATGTTCGAAGATTGGTGGTAAGATTCCGATGCTGGAAATGACAGGTGACAATCTCAAGCAGGATGAACATGTGCCACTGTGAAAGCATAGCCCAGAAGGCAGCCGAGCGAATGACGACAGCCAATAGGATAGTTAGTGGTGAGTACCATAATAACAATTGACTCTCTGTTGGTCCATCGTAATTCAGTCTGTAGCTCAAAGCAAAGCATCCCTGGACAAACTTGATGACTTTCCTCCTTGATAGGACCATGTATACAAATGTATGCCGAGGAGTGGAGTATCGTCGTTTATTGAATGAAGCAAGCACATCGCGACTGCAAGAGCTGGACGCATTTCAGGAAGTTATCAACATCGGCAACATCGGCAACATCGGCAACACAGTTACTGATGCGCAAACCCACGCCAACTTGCATAGCAACGGTATCCAAGGCCCCCAACAGGTTTTCCACAGTGCTCGTCGCGCCCTGCCGCCGGTATTGATCGCGACAGAGTGTGTGTCACAGAATCAACAGAGCAGGGCATCAACCTGGGACTCTGTGCAACCCCAGCCCATCAATGACCGTAGGCTCCGACCCATCGGATAGGAAATTGTCTCAGCCATCTGTCCAGAATTTCTCCCATCCGCACTATTCAGAGTACGTACGTAGTCACTCGATGCTCGATTTGCCTCTGCCTCATTGGGGGCACTGACTTTGATGCCTCACCGGGTCCCATATTATATTACATGACAAGGATTCCCGTCACCATTGATCAGCAATACCGTGCCCGGAGTCGGGTCCGTCCTCTCAAGAGGCAGGGCCGCAGCCAAATATATTTTCCTCCGATAATGTCAGCCCCTGAAAATCCGTGCTAGGGAAGACGTTGTTGCCCCTTTCGGGCCACGACACGGCTTGACATCCTTACCAGAACTGCAACGACGTGTAACGCTCGGCAAACGACCGCATCGTACAGTTTCACTGTGCGTCGTCCCACTATCCAGCTTGTGTACGTACAGCAGCAGAGCACGTTTTTCTTCTTTTTTTCCTTCTTCTATATTATCATCTGCCAGGAACTCGGTTCTGCCACATTCTCGCTTGAGACCATGAATCGAGGGCCGAAACGTAGACGAAAGCCCGAAGCCACCCAGTCTTGCAAGGTCTACGTTCCACAGCTTCTTACATTGGCACGTATCCCTTCCCATGGGACTCGTTTGGTGGTGGAGCATCTCAAACGGGTTTTTCAGCTCAGTCCAAAAGTCTTTCATGTCTCAGTCTCTTGTGCCGAAATCCCGCTGTGGTCCCGTCTCATGGTGACACAAACTACATGGATGCAGAACTTGGGCTTTTTTTCTTTCTTTCCCAAACATCTAGGTCGCTGCAGAATCACCCTACCCTGCATCAAAGTGGAAGAAAAAAACTTTGTGTCTTTTGTGCCCTTTACAAATGGCTTGTAATTCGACATGTGGTTTTCGTTCTCTGTCGGGCTTCACGAGTCTGCACATGGCAGTGTAAGTTTGCTTGAGAAGCATATATCTCAAGAGTGGCAGATAGCTCATTCCCTGCCTGAATTCACACAAGACCCTGTACGAACTCAGCAGGCCATTCATTGCCTTTGGCTAAAACCCGGTGCCCTCTCTAGTGCATGTATGAAACTCCAATTATCCGTCCGTAGTCCATAGCCTGGTCCTTCAAACGCTATTTCTTTCATTCACCTTCCTGTCGGTGCCTAGTCTTCATCATCCACCTTGTCCGCAACCATATCCTTGGCCGTATTGATAACTTTCTCGGGAGGTCGTTCGACTGACATGGTCGGACTACTCATGCCGCCAGCTATGGGACTCATCTGACCGCTTCCAGGGACGCTACCTGCTGCGCCTCCTGGGATCCCAATGACTTGCAACGGGGTCTGTACAATGTCTGGAGATCCAGGCGGCAACTTTGCATCCAACCCGGGAATGTGAACGCGCTTTGCCTCATTTTGGTACGCCGCGGGGATGATTTCGATAATCTCATCCCGGGGAATTTAAGGTTCAGGATCTCCATTGTGGAGCAGTGCATGAGATAGGCGTAAAGAACACGCAGAACGGACTCGTGGGCGATGATGAGAGATCATTCTGCTCTCGCTCTAGCTCAAGAATGATGGGCTCCAGGCGGACGGCAAGATCATGGTAAGACTGAGAGGGTATTTAACAAATTACGCACTCGAAAATACTGTTGTTGGTCAGCAAACAGGAGACCTTACCTCAGCTCAGGGGTACCTGTGGTGGTAGGGGTCCAAGTCGTGCTTTTCGGCCTCCTCGGGTAGATCTTTGATATCATGCGTTCTGACATATTTTCGCAAACCCCTGGGTTGATCTGACTCATCTGTGACCGCTGGCGCACCTTGTAGCCCTTCTCCTTCAGGTAATCCGCCGTCTGAACAGTACGCAATCGCGTCGAGGTCCATACGGTAAGCGGTCGCAGAGGGGCGAGCTGTCCTCCACTGTTCTCTACTTGTTCCGCATGTTCTTGTTGTCGGTGCTTCAGCAGTGTTTCTGACATTCTCTCTGCGTATGCCTTGCCCAGCTCAGACAGGGGTGCGTCAGCCTTGTAAGAATCCTCTTCCTCCGTCGTACCTGCGCGGACAAAGAAGGTCGTTCGCGATTTTATGTGTAGATTGGTGAGGTAGAAGACGATTCTGTGGGAAAGATAGTTGAAGCTGACGTTGTTGTAGAAGAACTTGGTACCGGCATTAATCATCTTTATGTAGTTGAGTTCAGCCTCGTTCATCGTCTCAAAGACCGGGATGCGCATTTCTATGCGTTTCAAATACAGTTTAGCAGCTTCGTCAGGGTCCATTCCCGCAAACTAGCAAGATCCGTTAGTTCGAAGATTAGTGCTTCGCCGTTCTTGTCTAGGAGAGAGCCTTTACATCGGGTGATGATATCTTGACATTCCTGGCATTCTCGCGCAGAATTCGTTCATCATCTACAAACGACTCGATGAACAAAGTCTGTAAAAACGTCAGCTCACGGGGCACGTGCCAAAATGAAGGGTCTTCTCTTGTACCTGAACGTCGTGTTTGGCCAGTTCCTTTGCCAGTGCGCGGCGACCATTTGCTGTTGGATTCACTGCGTCGTAGATGGCCACTTGGCCATTTTCGTGGTTAAGCCACGCATAAATGTCTTCTCGGCACTTCTTCAATATCTTTTGGCGAAGAATGACGGAAGACGGTGAGGCATCCGGGAAAAAGTAGTCCTGCGGCACATCTCCTTCGGGACCAATGGTTGCACGACGGTAGTCGCCAAGATGGAATATGCGGGTTTTGACACCCAGCCACTGCAGATACCGGGCCAAGGAAACACAGATATGACTAACTTCCAATAAGCTACTGGTATGATTGCGGCTTGGATTCTGAATCCACCACGTTTTTCTAGAACTCACGTTTTGCCACGTGCCGGCGGGCCTACCATGACGATGGCGATTCTCCCGGAATGGAACAGTCGGCCAGACATGGTGCTGTAAAGCTGGGCCGGAGCCAGATTCTCGTTCTCCGTAACATCGTGAATGCCGTCGATAAAGGTCGAGCTTTGCGGCGGTACCGCGGTGCGTTGGCCGCAATCTGGGCCGTTCTGTTCCGCGTTAGCTGTGCAGTCCGACAAGATTCCACCACCGCCATTTGCTGCCTTCCACTCTGGGAGGGCTGCTCAAAGTGTTGGAAATGCGATCTAATTCAGAATGGTTGACGTAGATACAACTCACAGTAGTGTGTCCATTGCGAGTGGTGTCTGAGGATTTGAAAACGATTAGGCGGGGTGGCTTGGCATCGACATCCAGTTTTGATTGATCCCTTGACCGTCTGTTGAGCGCTCTCTCGTAAGAGCCCCGCGAATAGACGGACGGAAGACAATGGTCACTTCTTTCAAAGACGTTTGCGGCGGGCTTCTAGAGCTGACGTGGATGTGCTGAAGTATTCAAAGGTTCGACTATTAAATGCCACCTCTCCCAAAAGTCACTGCGAATGGACATGAGGACCTAATGCTGATGCGACGAGATGGGTTTTGTTTTTGTCCAAGTGGTGTGTGATGTAACGGACCTTGTTGGATGGAGTTGGAGGGGCATGGATGGCTCAGCTTCAGATAACGGGTACTGTCGGACAAGAAGGGACAAGGAGAGCTTTTGCGAGGCAAACGTCCATGCTCAACTGACGAGAGCGTCACACCAAAAAAGGTCTCGAACATGCAAGAAGCTGCAGTTTGACCGTTTGAGATGGAAGAGCACCTCCGAGGCTCGATTCAAAGCCAGACTGGTGCCAGCCCTTCTTATATGCAGGATTCAGCAACTTATCACGGCCAGGTCAATCGAAGCAACCAAGCAAGCTGAGGTCCAGTGTACTTCTATTCAACCTGCAAGAGCTGGCAAAACCCCTTTATTAGCAAGTACCGACTGGACCGCGGTTACCAGTTTTGTCGGGAATGTACGGAGTGCAATGCAACCCGTGAACTGACGGGTAAGATTCGGCAACAGATTGGCCGGGTCGGAACATCAGGTCCTCCGTCGGGCACAAGCTGTCAGCAAGGACAAACTAAAACTTGGCCAATGTGGGTGGGGGCATCACATCACCCCAAACCAGCAAGCGGAACTTGGCCAGCTCCGACACGGACACTGGCTTGAGCAGGGGCTGATGAAAATTATTCTCCAACTCCATACTCCCTCAACGCCAGCGCAGCTTGTCATCGCGTTACCTGGCACTCCACAACCCAGAGTCAATTTGCCCATCTCAAAGGCCTCGCCACAGCCTTGCAAGTTGCTCTTTCTCCATCGGCATAGCCGACGCTCCTGCTGCTGGTTGTTTCATCTGAAATTTTGTTCCTTACCAAGATCTCCTTTCCTTGTACCGTCGCCTTACCAACCTTGACTATATCCGAGGCCGAGTCGACTCGAGCCACACTCCATCACCATGGCTGCTCAGATAGAATCGATACGATCTCTTCTTCTTTCCAACCCAATTGCCGCTGCTGTCGGCGATGCGATCAATTCCTTCTCTGAGCGCAGAGCGAAGCTCGGCCTGCACAACCCCGAAACATGGAGAATTTGGCCAAGGAGGTTCAGCGCGATGTCTTCCTCAACAACTACATGTTCACCGGAATCCGAGCCGACCTGACCAAGATTTTCAGCATGGCTCCTCTCTTCCAAGTCTCTCACCAGTTTGCCATGGGCGAGCGTATCAATCCCTACACGTTCGCACCCATGTTCGGAACCGGCAAGGTATGTGCCATGCTTTACTCCTTAACCGCACAAGTTCATGAGTGATTGTGTGCGAAAATCCTGATCGGACTAACATATGGTTTCCTCAAGGTCTTCTGTCAAGGCAATATCGATAACGAGGGCTCACTTTCTGGACGATTCAACTTACGATGGACCGACAGACTGGTATCCAAATCGCAGGTGTCCATCTCCCCTGGTGGTCAAGACATGGCCCAGTTCGAGCACGAATACAACGGCGACGACTTCAATGCATCTCTCAAGATGCTGAACCCTTCTTTCCTGGAAGGGGTATGACCGGCATTTATATTGGAAGTTATTTGCAATCTGTTACCCCTAGACTGGCTCTTGGCATGGAAACCCTTTGGCAACGACCTGCTCTGACCCAGGGCCCCGAGTGTGCTGTTTCGTATTGCGCTCGATACAAGGCCGAGGATTGGATTGCCACTGCCCAGCTGCAAACTGCCATGGGCACTCTGAATACCTCCTACTGGCGAAGACTTTCCGACAAGGTTCAGGCTGGTGTTGACTTGAGCCTCGGTCTTGTTCCTTCTCCCGGCGGATTGATGGGCGGTGGCCTTCAGAAGGAGGGTCTCACTACCATTGGTGCCAAATATGACTTCCGCATGTCAACTTTCCGTGCCCAGGTCGATTCCAAGGGCAAGTTGAGCTGTTTGTTGGAGAAACGTGTTGCGCCCCGGTTATGATGACCTTTGCCGCCGACATTGACCACTTCACGGTTCGTTCTCTCATCCCAAGCAAACCCTCTATCGACCCACAAGAAGACTAACGATGCCTCGTAAATAGCAACAAGCCAAGCTCGGCCTGGGAGTGTCCATTGAAGCTGTCCCGAGGAGCTCCAAGACCAACAGGAGGCTTTGGGCGCCCAGACTCCTTCCAACATCCCCTTTTAAAGTGGCTGCCTGGTCCGGACCGTTGCCTATGGATGATGAGGGCACCATTTGCACAATATCTCTGACTCAACTCCTACCATGAGATAGAAAAAAAGCTCAACCGAAAAGAAGATGCCCTGTCCGCTACAGTAACCTGCCAACACCGACATCCAATGGAAGAGATCTATCCCCGTGGCGCCCTTGTGTTTTCTTCATCAACCCCTGTCTTATTAGCTCCAACAAACACACTTCGTTCTATCCACTCTGATAGTATTTTACCTCGGTGATCAAACAGCCCAGCCACGTCCTTTGGAAAACAAGTCATCCGATATTTCTCCAACTATTGGTCCGGCTGTGGTTTCTCACACGAGATAAGCACCAATTTCGTTTTTTTCTTTCTCTCTCACTCAGTCTCTGCATTTTTCCATTATAGACATGCCGCATCTTCGTTCTGTCTCATGGGCTACTCCCATGCAGGATGATCAAAGATATCGGTGTAGGCGGCAAACCAAGAGTTGAAACAGGGCAAAAAGCTCACTTTTCCTGGATCAACATGATGTATGATTGCGGATATATCCGGTCTGTAACCATTGTGTATATTATTATTCAAAGCTTGTGGAGGCTTGACGTCGTAGCCTTTGCGGGATCAGTGATGCTGGCGAGACGTAATGGGTAGTAGTCAAACGAAACATGATGAAACAAATCCTCGAAGACACCGTTGCTGTCTCGGGCAGGCGGAGCTCGATTGCTGTGTTTGTAGTTGTCATACTGTGCAAGTCAGTTATATAATATCTTGATGTCATCGGTTGGCACGTAGCGCCAAGCATGATGTGAGTGAAATAGAGATGCACGAGAAGTGCACGTAGACGGTTCAATGACTAGACATTCGATAGTGCGGTACTATAGGTCCATAGTAGAGGTGACGGTGACAGCGACACATGGACTTTGTGCATCATCATTCGTGACTATGAACAATCAATAGGTTCGATTGTTGAATGCAACGCCGCCACGTATGCTCATCCTCTTCGCAGATGAACCTGATAATCATGAGATAATCAACACAGAACGCCTGGTATCTTCAACCCCAAACAATGTACTGCTTGCTACACGACTTGTTCCCGGACTTTCCCTTCTCGTGTCCCCTGACTCTCCATGACATGAGCATTTTCATCGTCCTCCAACACGCATGTGCACCTATGGTTGTGAATTCCCCAGTCAAATTTGATTGATGAAATGTTGCACGTCAGAATTTGATAATGATGATGCTCGAAATCACATGAGGATGCACTCTCGCTCGGGCTGCTCACCCTGGCCGTCCTTGTGCTTCTCGGCCTTTTCCTTTTCCTTTCCTTTGCCACGGTGTCTATGCTTCTCTTTTTCTTTTCCTTGTGATGCTGAATTAGGCTGCTTCTCTCCATCGATGGGCGAGTCTGGGCTTTTGCCGGATGTGTCGTATAGGGGATCAGTAGAGTTGAATGCTGATATTTGTGGACCATTGGACGATAGTTCGGCAAGCGGCTCTCGGCTTGGTTTCATGAGAACCCTAGACGAGTCATGCTGAAGCTGATGCGGCCCTCGCCAGGCTGGCTCTGTGGCCGGCTCTGTCGACCTAGTGTAAAACGGGATGCAGCTCGGGACAACCGCGAGGCTGTTGGCTCGTCCACGGGCGTCATTATGGGCGAGGTAGCTCCAGGAGTGACGGCTGGTGATTCGGTATTGGCCATGCTTTCCCGACGGGAGCCCGTGGGGTACTTCCCGTGTGTGACATTGACCAGAGGCTGCCGCGGTGTGGTCGTTCGACTTCTGCAGAGAGTCTGATGCTTGGCGGCTTGCTTCCGAGACCCGTTACCGTAACGGGTCCCTGGACATCTTCGCGGCGATTGACATCAAGACGACCAAATGCAGAGGATGATGGATCCTCATTGTTGTGTCTATTGCTCTTCTTGGACTCGTTGTACGAGGGAGGTTCAAGTTCCCTGCCGTCTATCGAACATCGTGCCATGTCGAACATGGGAACAATCTGATAAAAGAGCAAGTACGGCATCTCTGATCGCAGGGCCAGCTTGATGTCGTCCACGTAGGTAACGCGATTTTCAGTCTCCAGATCGTCAAACTTGACCCATTGCGCCTCTTCATAATCTGGAGGGGGATCAAAGTCATGCCGTCGGTTCCCGGTCAGTAACTTGGGTGCCACTCGCGCAAATGCAATGTAGTGTCCACTTTGAAGCGAGTCTCCTCTATGGCAAACGACTGACTGCAGCACAAGCTTGTACTCGTTGCTGAGACCACTGAGGTCTACATCTAGCTTGGGATCATCAGCAAGCATGAAATGTGGCAGCCGCAGACTATCGGGAATGTCAATAAAGGTGTTGTAGCGCTGCGGCAGCCCAGATTCATTCATGGCGTATCGTTTGAGACAAATGCCAACTATTGGCCGTTGTTCAAAGTTCAAGGCGACCTCGGAGTCACTTCTAGGTTCCTTCGTAGTCAAAGCATGCCATGCTGGAAGAACACATGTTAGATGGGACACTAATGACAAGGCTTTAGCTAACACAAGGTCAGTCAATACTCACGAATGAGCCGAAAGAACTGCCAGGCAGGAATGGTAACTGCCTTGACAACGGTCGACCCCTGGCATTTGGCTCGCTTTGTCATAACACTATCCTCGGGCCCAGTTGGTCGCCCATTTTCATCCACCACCACCCTTTGTATTACACTGGTTGACCTATTCCTAACACTTGGGTGCTTCGATATATTGGGTAGATTGCTAGGCTTAGGCTCAAGCTCTTTTGGCAGCTCATCTTGAGAATTGATTTGCTCTAAACCCTTCGAGCCAGATGCTTGAGATGAGCTTCTTTCGAGAGGTTGCACGAAATATTGTTGCGATGGTGTTGTTTCCGCGGACGAAGCGGCTAGGGAAGAGCTGGCGCCTTCCTCTGATCGAATAAGTCTAATAGTAGTCTGACTTGGCAATGGGGATCCGTCACCCCATGCTTTCTCGTCGAGGCTTCCTTTCTTGCTCTCTTCGTGATCTCTCAGGACATCAACTCTGGCGTTGAAGTACTCCTCCAGACAATCCTCCAACTTGATCCCTTTGCCCTCTGGATCTAAAGGAACTGCCAGGTTCAACATCCGCTCGTATACTACTTTATGATCGTCCTTGTCTTTCTTACCCTGGTGGAATAAGTCTACTTGAAGTGAGAGAAGAGGGAGCTGCAGCGTCTCTGTGAGAAAAACAAACGCTTCTGATGTATCTTGTTGCTCCAAGAGTTTCGCATCCGCCCACCCACAATCACTCATACTATCTTGTATTAATTTCGTCTGTCACGATAGTCAGTCGAAATGTTGCTCGTTCTAGCCTTGGCCAGTCGTATTCCCTGCTAACTCACAAAGTCCGTTCGTATGAGATTTCCTGATCGCAATAAGTTTACCCATATTCGTAATAGAGTCGCAAATTTGGTTCTGGAATCATCGGCTGGAAAATCGGACTTGAGCATGCATTCGAAAGCATCGAGCTTGGAGAACATAGCAAAGAGGAGTGAGTCAAGATAACATGTGACATTGCCTCGATTTTCAGCTCCGAGCATATGCACGCTTGCATCGTATGGCACAATGACACCTGAAGCGGCCTTTTGCTCCAAAATGATGAATTCGACTGTTTTGTCAACGTCGCCGTTGCCAATGTTGCTCTGCATGATATCCTTAATGTAGTCAGCTGTGCTGTTCGGAACGTCTGCTTTCTCGAGTCGTCGCTGAACTTGCTCGATCTATAATTATCGATCATCGTTAACAGTTATTGATGAAAATTGAAGTGGTCTCTGAAGTTTCGCAGTCGAACCTTGACTTGATTGAGCTCCAATTGTTCGCCATCGGATTTCAGTGTTTGTTTCGAGCCGTCCTTTTGAAAATGGCACGGAAAGTCTCCGCGGAGAGTGGACGAGCCTAAATTGGAGTATAATCAGCATTGTTGATCCCTTGCACGAACATTTGCGGACGGAACGATTAACGTAAAGTCATTGGGAACGGATTGCGGGCAATTTAGCACGACAGTCCCTCGTTTCATTCCCTCCCATGACACAACATGTGGTAAGCTCACCTTGTCCTTGTGCTCCGGTGGGACAGAATTACTCCGTCGATGAATGCCATTTTTATCACGCAAGCTGAGAAACTTGCGAGGGAACTCCTTCATGGTTGACAGATGTCGCGAATTGCAGCCTGGGCCGCAATAACGTTGTCAGAGAAGGCCCGCGTGCAGTTGGTAAGGGTTACTCGAGCGAAGCTAGGCCTCGCAAATGTTTAGCGAGGCAAAAGCTGAAGTGCAATGCCCATGGCAGTCTGCGGGAAGAAAAATACGAGACGTTGTTGAAGAAACCACAAGGTGGGCGTGATCGAGCGCAGGTGGGCGGGGAACAACAGGCTTGCGCAAAGAGACGTCGCAATGCGCGAAAAACAGCGAGAAACAGCAAGTAAGACATATACGATGGTGGAAGCGAGGCGGCCTTTTTAAGCATGCTGACTTTGAACGATGACTTTCTCCTTGCAGTCAGAGTCCAGCTCTGCCAGCTGCTGGAGTACCCGTACAGGAAGTACCATGGAGAGAGACTCAGCCAGCCAGCCTTCCAAGGGTTCAAGACGGGTCGAGGGGTCGAGTAGTCGAGGCGGGGTGTGGTTCATGAGTCAGGGTTTCTTTCCTCCTCTCAGTACTCCGTAGTCCGTTTTTCATGTCTCTGCCACATGATACATCCCACCAGCACATGGCTCATTCATCAGCATGGTTTCACAGATCGAGATATACTCTGTACAAAGCTCATGGGTCCTTACACAATGTGGGTTCTATAGTATCGCCTACCTACGGTGTACCTTGGGCGCCTAACCAGGTACCAAGATAGGTAGATTCATTTCATTAGACGCAAATACTCCGTAGACTCGGTGGCACAACTGTTTCGTAGATGCCACAGGCAGTGAAGGCTCATTGACCAGTAACAGTGTCGAACAAAGTCTCTACTAGTATCCCAATAGTGCTGCAATAGAGAAGACAAAGTACGGCAAAGGATGAGCTTCAAACACGCAAATCTCCACTTTTCCATAAAAGTTGCGTTCCGGCGAAGGTGGCCCACGTCTCGAGGACTGCACCGCCACATTTCCATGAATACATGTGGCTTGATCCCCCTCAAGCCACCTCCAGGTTGGAAATTTCCACGCTCACAGTTCATCCCGACCATACATACTATCACGAGAGCTCCAAGCATACCACTTTCCCAAGACTCTCTTCAGCTGCACCATGTCTGGCGTGCGCGAGAGTGTTCGCCTGGCGAGAGCCCTTGGCCAAAGGCGGTTGTATTTGCAACCCACACAGCCACGCGCGAGGCAATTTGCATCAACGGCCGAAGGCAAAGCCCAAGCTGCCCCGTCCAGCCACTTGGCAGACTTGGAGTCAACAACGACATTCACATCTCCCACGCCGGACGAAAAGACAATTGACGAGTTTAAATCTGCAGGAGCGCAGAGAACGAGGGAACGAAAGCTTCCTGGCAACAGGTACGTGAAGGAAATCACTCCTCTTTCGTTGTCGCTGCCATTCTTTCCATCCCCCTGCCTGCCTCGGTGAAAAATAGACCCCAAGCTGATGAACTTTTTCTTCATCCTTTAAGATACCAGTACCATCCTCCCAAATACTACCGTGGTCCTTTGCATCCCGTACAAACACCGAAATCATCAGACCCGACCGCCCGTGACTTCGTCCCAGGACCGTTCAGCTTTCCCCGATTAAAGCACACCTACGACAGCACCATCGCCCCAGACCTACTGGTCATGACGTACCAGCACATGCCTCCGGGTACCGCAGCACCGGAATCGCAAAGGGAGCCTTGAGACAATGGGATGGCTCGTCGCCTTACCACAAGAACAGACCGAGCCGCGGCCCCCGTGGCGGCGGCTCTTCAAGACTCGGCATACTCGAGCGAAACGTGGACTGGAACAACATCCCCGAAATTGAGGCCGTCACCATCAACTCGTATGCTCCCATGTCGTCCCAGAACAAAGAGTACCTGCACGTGGCGCGAGCCGTCGTCCAGGCCATCAGCGGCGCTTACCCAGAGGTCACAACCGTCAAACACCACGTCATTCAATGGGGCGTTCGCAAGGGCGACAAGGCCGGTGCCAAAGTGACGCTGCGCGGTGGTGCCGCCTACGACTTCGTCGACAAGTTGGTCACGCTGGTTTTGCCCAAGATCAAGGACTGGCCGGGCATCAAGGCCTCCACAGGCGATGACTCGGGCAATCTGGCTTTGGCATGAAGCCCGCGTGGATGGCCTACTTTCCCGAGATTGAGTTCAACTACGATGTAAGATTGTTATCTTTCTTCTTTTCTTTGGGCTTCTTTCTCTTTCCAAACCTGGTTCACTAATCAAGTCACTGTGCAGATGTATCCTCCCAAGCTGATGCCCGGATGCGACATCTTCATTCACACCACTGGCACATCTGATCGACAAGGTCGCTTACTGATGCAGGCGCTTGGCTTTCCCTTCTACGGCAAAGCTACCCATTAACAACTCCGAGTTCATCGGGCCCTGGGAGATCACCAATGACAAAACCATGTATCACTTTGCGCAAGAGAGGAAGATAAACATCTATCATAGACATGTGTATAACATTTGTATCATAAGAAAAAAAAAAGGTCAACAAAGCAGATCTTTTGTAGTGCCCGTCGTCACCCAACTCACGCCAGGTTGACGACTTAAATCCTTGTAGACCAAAACGCCCGAAACTCCCTTCCCGATGCCAATTTTGACCAGACTCTACCGCACAATCAAAACCAGAGCCCTTACGCACCGCCCTAAATCTTTTCCCTCAACCCGTTCATAATCACATCCACAGCCTCCATATCCGTCGCATCAACCTTGTTGCCCGTCTGCAGCTCCTCAACGCACACATCCATCGCGGGCTGATAATTCCTACACGCCGAGCTCAGCGCATACACCGCCTTCCTCCTCACGTCCTCCTTCTCCGCCGCGGCCGTCGCCATCCCCACGAGCTGCTTCACGCCCCCATGGCGTACAGCCTCTCCTGCGTCTTCTCGTTGTTCTGCACCGCCGTGCCGATGCACCACGCCGCCATCTTGCGCAGCTCGGGCTCCTCGTGACCGAGCTGCTCCAGCAGCGGTGTCCAGAGGCCCAGGTTGGCAATGTTGTTGGCGTTGTCCAGCGACTCGACCAGCTGCTCGAAGTTTTCAAAGGCGACTAGCTTGTTCTCGAGATCGGCCTCCGACGCCGGCGCCGCGATTATGTCCATGGCTGCCTTCATGAGTTCGGCGTCGGACGGGCCGCCCATCAGCGCCGCGACCAGCTCGGGCGTGAGCTGGGTCGGGTTGGAGGCGGCTTCTGCGGCGGCCGAGGGATCGTCGCGCGTGACGTCGCTGTTCTCGATGGACCATTTGAGGAGGTCGTTGAGGCGTTTGTCCGAGGCCATGATGGCTGGCGCGTTGGTTCTTCTTCCTCTTCTGTGTTTTGAAGGAATTGGCTACGTGTGTGAGGAGTGTAGTTCAGATGTTGATTGATGCGAAGGAGTGTGTGTTGTCTTGTCTTGTCAGAACGAAGAATGGTCTGATGTGTGATTCGGTGGTGTCTTTTTTTTTTTTTTACTAAAAGCTGTATTATCTCCCCCTGTTCGCCCTTGGACAGACGCATGACGTCCATTCTGGAAGATTCATAAACTACGCTAGTCTGAAAGTGGAGACTAGCTGTTCCCACAGATTTTCTGGTCCACGAGAATGAATGTCTGGTGCTTCATGATGGTTTCTGCGGCACGGAAGCAGGCATGGCAAGATTCATCGTTTGTTCATGTGTAGCGTTTCAAGTCTGATTCGTGCATGCCTTCCCCCAATGCATATGACATCTATTTGAATATGCACGCGATAAAACAGGAAACAATGCTCGTGTACGGAGTGTCATGTTTCATGGAACAAGGCTTAGCAATCCGTGGCACATCAGTAGGCAGATAAATTGGATTGCCCGGCTGATTGTCAGTGCACGTCATTACGTACGTATTGTCGTAGCCTCTGCCAGCAAAGCTGACGACTCCCCCAACCTTTTTTTTTTTCACGCCAATTTCAAAGATAAGATAAGCTAAGAACCTAGCCTGGGCTGTGATGTTTGGGGCATGCGCGGCTTGACACCGTGATGAAGACCACATCTGGACTAGTGCGCTTGCTGCTCTTGCGGAATGGCGCGACCTAGTCATGGAAATTTTTATACCTTTCACGGCAAACGGAGCAATGGAAACGGCCATGTTCAATGTGGGAACTGGGGGCAGGGAAATACAATGTCTCAACTATATAGACATGGACGAATACGATCCTATTGATCTGAACGCATATTAAACTAAGAAGGGATGGCTGACTTCCGTTCTCGAGCTAGGAGCATGGCTAGGCGCGCTTCTCTCGGGCTTTTTAGCAGAAGCGCTTCTCGAAAGTACGGTATTCTTGTCGCCACAATAGTCTATGTTATGGGTTGTTATCCAAGCCACTACCATCACGATCGGCATGCTGTGTATACCATTTTCTCCCCGATGGCTTGTTCATCATAATCAGGAAGATGAAGCTCGCAAGGGAAAATCTTGGCAAGTCTGCGTGGTCTGCCACAAGACCATGAGCTCGTTGATTTGGGGTTCCTCGCGATCAAGGCTCAAACCATGTTTGAGAAGCACACAGTGGCCGAGAAATTCCCACACTTACAGGAGCAGACGGTCTGGAATACGTCCAAGCTGCAATTCATGGCCATCAAATTCCTGTTTCAGAGCAAGGGCATGTTCAAGCGCGTCGTGATTGCAACGGTGACCATGTTCTTTCAGGCATTTCGAGTCGTCGAAAAACCAAGGTATTTGTTGCTGACAGAACTGTAGTAATGGACCGGTATCAACGCTGTTTTTACGCACCGACAATCTTCAAGCAGCTTAGCCTCAGCAGTACCACCACGTCTTTGCTCGCAATGGGGGTAGTTGGGATCCTCATTTCCTCGCCACGATTCCCTCCGTTCTCTGGGTCGATAAGATTGGTCGAAAGCCCATATCACGATTGGCGCCTTGGGAATAAGTGCTCGCCATATCATCACTGTCGGCATTTTTGGCATGTACAGCGATAGCTTTCGGGAAACCCTGCTGCTAGATGGGCACCAGTAGCAGTCATGGTCTGGTAATTTGTTGTGCATTTTGGTTATTAATGGGGGCCATGTGCTTGGATCATTGTAGCTGAGATCTGGTCGCTTTCGTCTCGTCCCTAAATATGGGGTTGCATTGGGAGCTTCCAATGCTCTCAGAAATCACATAGTTCGGCACTTACATCCTCTTTGGTACCCTTGCCTTTCTGGGCGCGGGGTTCATCTGGTTCTTTGTGCTAGAAACGAAGCGGCTCACATTGGAAGAAATGGTACGCCACCGACATTGTGGAAACACCAAGAGACGCCGGCTGCGAATTGGAAATATAGAACGTTGTGTTTGGTCCTGAAGGCATTGCGCAAGCAGATTTCGAGCGAATGGAAGAGATCAACCGCGAGATTGGGTTGGTACAAGTCATCAATGACTCTGCCAAGGGAAAATTAGACAATAAGGAAGTCACGGACGAGAAGATGGATTGATGGCTGAGGCCACCACAACTGTGCCGCCCCTCGCCTCCAAGGCACAGAAACCCCGCCGATGAATATAAGGTCAATATGTCGACCTGGAAGGTACATTTGTGGATGGTAATGTGCCAAGAGGACCCTGTTCAGTTTCTTCTTTCTTCTTCCCCATGAGATCGAATCCTCAACCCCCATCTCACTGCCTATAAGTGTCATTGGCGGTGTCCATGTCCAGGCACCCAGATCAAAGTCAAACTCAATGAGAACCCGGGGACAATCTTTCGAATCTTTCGATTGCCCCTCCACGGAGCACACGAGACTAGCGAGTAGGGTAAAAGGGTGTTGCAGGAACGATGCTCGTGAGCAATATGCACTGTTCTTTTCCAAACGGTCTCATACCAACAGATATGGTGCCAATGGCTGTGGATCGAAGAAGACGCATCGTGTGTGGCTCATCAACCTGCAAAATACATCATGATTGCACAACAGGTGTCAGGTAGCCACCCGATGGATTGTGCCGGGCCACCACGAAAGACACAGCTGCTGGAACTGTCTCCTCACATCAGGGCTCGATGCAAGGCTACAGAATAGACGCCAAGAACCACTCCGTATGTAGCAGTTTCCCGCCAAGAGGCCCTGGCAATCAATAATTACAAGGACAGCTGGCTGGTGACGACGGCGATGGCGACGAACGATAAGCGGCCCCCTCCTCTGGCGGGCGTGCACCTGGCTCCAGTAACCCGCTACAAGCCAATCATGTCCTTTAAAGCGGCAAGCCGGGGCGTCCAGGGGCTGTTCGTCTCTGTCTGGCCCCGTTTCGTCGCCCATCGCCGCCACAGTTTTTTTTTTTGTTCCACGGGCCAGCCACCCGCAAGAGTTCGGGTGCCATTTTCCAGCACCAACGTGCCAGACCCAGACAAGTAAGAGTCCAGCGCAGCGCAACAGAGCTTGTTGGTGTTTCGACAGGGACGTGGCTGGCAAGCCTGCCTTGCCGTGTTCGTGTTCGCTGCTGGCTGGTCTGTTGGCACCTGGACACCTGGACACTGGGGCTGCGGGAATACCAGTTGACCTGGGCCCTGGTTCACTTGCAAGTTCCCTCCTTTCTCCCCTCCACTCTTCCTCCTTCTTCAACATCACCCCCTCAATAACGACCAAATTTCCCGAGTCTCCTTCCGACTCTTCCTCAACACTTGCTCAGTAACTTTCAGTCCCTTTCTTCAAATCGTGAGCTAAATCCGTACCCTTCCATACCTTCGCTCTGGTGTATATTGTACTAAACTGTTACGCCTTTCTTTCGTCAAACAGTCTTCTACCTTAATCAGCAACCATGGAGGGTATGTTCCTACACCTACTAATCCTCAGCCTTGATGTGCAACCTTGTCCAAGCATCATTGAAAGGCTGCTTCCATCGCACTGACACTCATCACTAACGTTTCTTCAACGCACAGAAGAAGTTGCCGCTCTCGTCATCGACAATGGGTAAGCTTTATTCTGTCGCAACCCCGCTCTCTCTCACCGACCTCTCGAACATGGGCACTGCGTAGACCCACGCAACGTGTCGAGCAACAACAGACGAGGCAGGATGCTCCCTGTAGTATCTGTAGATGGTGGACAACACCCTTTTACAAAGACGCCATATCACTAACTCGATGGTAGTTCGGGTATGTGCAAGGCTGGTTTCGCCGGAGATGACGCTCCTCGAGCTGTTTTCCGTGAGTAACCCCACTTCCTTCCTCTCAGCTCCCCCGATAGACTACGTGTAGCTCTAAGTGTGAGGATTGGCTCACAAATATGCACACCGTCATCCTCCTCATCAAATACAACAAAAATGCTGACATGTCGCGATAGCCTCCATTGTCGGCCGTCCCCGTCATCAAGGGTAAGTCTCCCCGCTCAATGACTAGAAAACTAGAACATTTGGCCTGGGCCTCGCCCCACCCGACTGGCTCCCTCGCGCGCGAGCGCAGAACACGATTCTGACAATGTTTGGCAGTATCATGATTGGTATGGGTCAGAAGGACTCCTATGTCGGTGATGAGGCCCAGTCCAAGCGTGGTATTCTCACCCTGCGATACCCTATCGAGCACGGTGTCGTCACCAACTGGGATGACATGGAGAAGATCTGGCACCACACCTTCTACAACGAGCTGCGTGTGGCTCCTGAGGAGCACCCTGTCTTGCTCACTGAGGCCCCCATCAACCCGAAGTCCAACCGTGAGAAGATGACCCAGATTGTTTTCGAGACCTTCAACGCTCCCGCTTTCTACGTCTCTATTCAGGCTGTCCTGTCTCTGTACGCTTCCGGTCGCACAACCGGTATCGTTCTCGACTCCGGTGATGGTGTCACTCACGTCGTTCCCATCTACGAGGGTTTCGCTCTTCCTCACGCTATTGCTCGTGTTGACATGGCTGGCCGTGACCTCACTGACTACCTGATGAAGATCTTGGCCGAGCGCGGCTATGCTTTCTCTACTACCGCCGAGCGTGAAATTGTTCGTGACATCAAGGAGAAGCTTTGTTACGTCGCCCTCGACTTCGAGCAGGAAATTCAGACTGCTTCACAGAGCTCCAGCCTTGAGAAGTCTTACGAACTTCCTGATGGACAGGTCATCACCATCGGCAACGAGCGATTCCGTGCTCCCGAGGCCTTGTTCCAGCCCTCTGTCCTGGGTCTTGAGTCCGGCGGTATCCACGTCACTACCTTCAACTCTGTCATGAAGTGTGATGTTGATGTCCGTAAGGACCTGTACGGCAACATTGTCATGGTACGTCTAGTTTTTTTCGCGATGGAAACGACTTCACTCTGGGATGTGTGCTGACAACTCTGCAGTCTGGTGGTACCACCATGTATCCTGGTCTCTCTGACCGTATGCAAAGGAGATCACTGCTCTCGCTCCTTCTTCCATGAAGGTCAAGATTATTGCTCCTCCCGAGCGAAAGTACTCTGTCTGGATCGGTGGTTCTATTTTGGCTTCTCTGTCTACTTTCCAGCAAATGTGGATCTCCAAGCAGGAGTACGACGAGAGCGGTCCTCAATTGTCCACCGCAAGTGCTTCTAAGGTATGCATTCAATAGTACCTGATGGAGATTTTCGACTCTGACTTGGTCAAGTAAATATGCTAAACGTATCACAGCGAAGCCGCATCAGAACCGAAGCTTTCCACCTTTCACCAACTCGCGCGGAGATCATGGAGGTGGCGGCCGATACGGAGCCCACTCGGCCTCGCAAGCGTCTCAGTCAGGTGTCACATTTACGAAAAGTTTTTGATAGGATTATGGAGGCGGGCCGTCTGTTTTCTCAAGGGAAAGCAATGGGCTGTGTGTTATAAACGGATGGGTGATACGGGGCTAAGGGTAGAGTTAAGGTTGACAAAACCAAATACTTTTATTTGCTTTCCGTTCTAGACTCGTTCAAATGGATCAATGTAACGACGCCATCTGATAATCCGCCCCCTGATTGTCACGGTGACGGTAATTGTGACGCACGATGAAGCAAGACGTTCACTGTAGGAACAGTGCGGTCACAGCGTCATTTGATATTGTCGTGCATTATAGCTGGCTCTATCTGTAATCTCGGGGCATATGTGCTAAGCGCATCGCGCGCGCAGCTCTCTACAGTCTCTTCTTGTATCAGCGCGGCTGATTCTTGGGCTCAGGGCGTCGTGGCGGCAGCCATGTCTTTCTCCAGCTGCCGGTACTTTCGGCGACTCT
The DNA here is from genome assembly GCA_023658505.1 of Epichloe gansuensis. Classification (NCBI taxonomy): domain Eukaryota; kingdom Fungi; phylum Ascomycota; class Sordariomycetes; order Hypocreales; family Clavicipitaceae; genus Epichloe; species Epichloe gansuensis. The sequence continues at coordinate 1,986,972 of CP098283.1, forward strand.
TTTTCGAAGCACTAGCCGCCTTTTTCGTTTCGCCTCTCCGACTATCGAAGATCGACTGTGTTCGCCATGGAGCAGATTGTCAATTTTCTCGGCAAGTAGCTCACGGGCTTGTTTTCGATTCTGGCTTCGCGATCGGGTGGCTTGCGACTTGACAACGATTCCTGTGGGAAGGTGCTTCAACTGAACGGCCGAGCTGGTTTTGTTCTTGTGCAATTGATGCCTAGTCAGTACACTGTTTGAAACCGATCCATTCTTCCTGCCCGGAGTACGCAGAGTCGAGCAGGGGAACCCTGTGTGTTCCCCAACTTACAATCTTCTGTCCGCCTGGACCACTTCCCTTCAGGAAAGACTCTTCGATTTCCGAATCTGGTGGAGGTTGGGGGCGAGGAGGAAGGTTTTGAGAATGGCCGGGGGCATGTGAACGGTCTTGTAGCAGGGAGGAGGCTGGCGTTGTGTATGCAACGGCATGCAGGCCGTGTGGGGGCAGAAAACGATGCATTGCAAACGTAAGTAGGTAATAATAGGTCCTTGGTAAATCAATTCGAGGGTTCGCGTGGAGATTCTTCTCGTTGACGGGGACAATCAAGGGTCGAGGATGGCGTGGACTGGGTTATCATGTCAACTTCCAGATCTCTGCTCGGTTGACACGGGTAGGTGTTTAGGTGGAACCAGACGCTAACCACGTCCACTGGTTGTAGAGGACACGGAGACGGCGGTTGGGCTGTGCGGGTCGACCGGTACCTGTACTTTGATTCCGCTCCGAGGTGCCACTGGGCTTATCCTTTATCTTTTCCCCTGGTAGCTTTTGGCACTTGACAAACCAGCGACTTCGTAATTCACCAAGTTGCGTTGACCTCTGTTCGCCCCGAAACCAATTTCCCACCCAATTACGGCGTCTTCATACGACAATTCGACATTTCAAATTTCACTCGCCTGTTGAAGCGCCTCTCGTGCCTGCGTGTCTCGTCCAGACGACAGTACAATTTTAACCTCCAAAAACGATTCCCCGAGTCTCCCGACATGTCCATGGCTGCGGATTGCCGACGATGGCTTCGCCAGAAGCAGTATACCTTTGAGGTCACATTTGCGCTGAACATGTTCCGATCATGGGAGAAGTCAGTCATTTGTACGTGCGCCATTTTCCACGCCGAGATGGACGATGGAAAAAAACCCTGTCGTTCCTTGTGTCCGCCAAGAGGCTTTCATTCTTCGTCGGCGTCACATGGCAATGTTCCCCTTTTCGCTAACGCAGGATCTCTCAGATTCCGTCCTCTTCCTCCTCATCAGCATGACTCTCATCGCCGCGATCCTCTACCTCCCGCACCACGTTACCGTCCTGGCCGGCCGAGCGTGGTACTACATCCAGGGGAGCACATCAACGTCGCTGCCTCGGCGAGAGAAGCCGTCAAGGGAGTTACGGCGAGCGCGGCGGCCGTGGTACCGACTACAGAGACCATCACGGAGGCTGTCGCTAGGACCGTTGAGAAGGAGCTGTGAAGGGGAGGGCGGGCGGGCGACTCGTTGAAGACGAGACGAGACGAGACGAATTAGACGAGGTGGATTGAAATGGCTTGGCATCTGTGATGGAGACGCATTGTTGCCCACTTCTGATGATGGGTGGGTGGCAGAAGGGCGTTCGTCTTTTCAATGTTGGCTTTGCAATTTCTTTCTTTCTTTCTTTCTTTCTTTTTTTTTTTTGGTTCTGGGCTGGAATCGCGAGGGTGGCTGGGATACGTAATTTGGTAGTTAATGTGCATTTGGGACATAGAATATGTAATATAAGCGAGGGTCTTTGATCTTTACTGCTGTTGGCGGTGTGACGTGGAGAGCATTGCCTTTTCCAATGCGTGGGTGGTTGATGATGAAATGGGCCTTGTCCGGTGAAGGGACAGACCAAAAGTCTCAAATTGGTACTGGTAGCTCAGCAATAGGATGGCTCTACGGTCCTCACGGTGATATTTCCGTCGGGAAATGAATTGTCGTTTGCCGCATCAGTGTGGCAGAGAAGCCTTGGACGCAAGTATTTTGAGATGGAGACGTGGGATGTAGGTACGAAACGCAATTGACAAGTAGCTGCTTGCAGTGACAAATGCACAGAAGGCCTAAGAGACTGAGTCTACTTTACTGTCGATCTTGGGAACCAGTTGTGGCAATTCCGTCATTCTGTCCAGGGTGGATGGAAGCTTCGCTGGAGGTTCCCTTGCAATAAGCCATATCAGCCAGGACTGTCCTTCCTTGGGATCATGGTCATGGTACCAAAGGGCTGGTCAGGTCCAACGTTTGGCGCCCATATTGCCTTTGGCACCAAGTCATATCGAATGCCTTCTGCTTTCACAGCATCAAGAGTGAGTTTGGCCACCAACCATGGGCATGTTGTCTCCGCAGAGTCCGGACTGTCATCATCCCTACTGTGCGTGTTACTTGCATTGCACAATGTAAATCCGGCGGTGGCACTGTGGGTGTTTGAATCCCCAGTAGAGGAGAATCCATTCGCGAACGAGCCGTTTGGATCTCAGGAGATGATGACGTGTGTGCTTGCTGCTGGCGCATCTTCAGGGCGTCATAACGGGCACACAACCTCCATGCTTTCTCCCCTCGTTGGACTGCCCGCCCAGGCAACCAAGACCAATCGCTTGCGATGGAGTCGTCCAGCTCGCTACCAAGGATGCCACCACTGGCAGAGAATGCCTTCCAACACTGTTCATCGTTTGGCATACACGACCACCCGGGGGTTCCAAGGACAAGAAGAAGGCCGAGCAAGTATACGCGCCTCACAAGGAAACAACGAGGGGTAGAATGTTTGTGTTAGGGTTAGGGATCCCCTAGTGGAGAAATATCTTGAGCTTACTCTGTCTCCGAACAGCAGAATCAAATCTTTAATCTTGTAAATGTCACATTTTGTTGTTTTCGTCTTTGCAACATCAACCTGTCCCAAGTCTAGCTAGTATGCTCCGAGATATGATTCGTCGAAAGAAAATAGTCTCAGGGAACTATCTGCACCAGCCACAGCGAGTGTACAAGTCATGGATGTATCGGTCCTCTTGATTGGTCTCCATGCCAGCTGCAGAACAGTCTTGGACAAGCTCAATCTGCGGGAGTTGTCAAATTACAATGTTGTCAAGGAATTTTTTTCTTCTTTCTTTCTTTTTTTTTTTTTTTTTTGGGGGGAAGGTCAGTACGTACTCGGCCCGAGATTGCAACTCTGTGATATTGGTACCGTCTGCATTAAGCAGGCATATGCTTATATTGCCAGCCTCGGTGCCAACTGCGAGGACGAAGCTTCCTTTCACATCGGCGGGAGGAAATCAACGGCTGTAACCGGTTCCGAGCAAAGAAAGGCCGTGGATTGAGAAAAGTGCAGCTTGTCGTCTTCGGATGCTGTGGACGACCACAGCCGCACTTGCTTGTCTCTGCCGGCGGTGGCGAACAATGGGGATTGCACGGCGCCCAGGCAGCATCAAGGATCATTCTGCTGTGGCCCTTGGGGTTAGATTGAAGGAGTGTGTACATGGCGTCCTCGCTTATGTGTCTTTCAAAGATCGCCCACTGACGATCACGACCCACGCTCAGCAGATACTGATCATCACTGGAGAATCTCAGACGCGTGGTTGTTAATGAGTGCGCGACGAGGGGTGGTCTAATCTCTGTCCATCTCTTCGTTTCGAAAAAGCGAATGACTGCATGGTTTGTGGAGCTGGCTTTGCAGGCACTGGCAACGAGCTTGCCGTCGTGACTAGCTGCCAAACAGGATATTTCGTAGCCATGCCCGTACAGCTTCTCGGCTTCAGGCCAGAGCGTATGTCTGGAGAGCGTCTCTTCAAAAGGAGGGTGGTCAATTTCCAGATATGACTTCTTCACGATTGAGGCCGGATCCATGGCCTCTCGGTCCCGATCATCGATGGGCTGGATCTCTTGGTCATCGTCGACAGTGTCTATGGCCTTGTTTGACAAGCCCAGAACAGGCATGTTGGCTGCATCGGGCATATTCTGCACGCTCCTATTGTCAAGGCCTGCTAATTGATTCAGCAACGTTGCAACAGCTTTTGGCTCACTAAAGACTCTCATGAGCTTTTCATCTGCGCCAGAGACGAACTGAGTGTCGCCAAGTGAATCAATGCAGTTGAGATCGTAGCCGTGTATCTGAGGCCGCGACATTTCATGCCAGGTGCCTGCGTTCGTGGCCGTCCATTTGGCGTGCAGGCGAGATGTCTGATCTGAGCTGGTGGACAGGAGGTAGTCGCCGCTCTTCGACCACGCAACGCCCGTCACGGCCTTCGTATGGCCAGTAATTGCTACACAAGGCTTCCAATAATCTGCTTCGCAGTCGTAATCCCAGCGCCTCCAGCTTCCAGTTCTCCCTAGACATGCGACAGCCTTACCGTCGGAGGACCAAAGGCCGGTCCAAAATCCGCCGGTGCTCCCAGTGGCCGTTGTCGCACCCTTTTCTCTACTGATTTCGCCTAGTCGGGCTATACTAACCCAGATTCCAGATGTAGGGTCTGCTTCCCAGATGGCGAGAGAGTTATCGGCGGATGAGGAAAGCAGCTGCAGCTTGCCGTCGACATGAGTGTGCCACCTCGCGCTGTAAATCCAGTCTTCATGGCCCAGAAGCAATGCCTCAAAGGTAACGGAGAAGCCTTTGCCGGCGGCTTGCAGGCGATGGGCTTTGTTGGAAGGGGACTTTCCAGGCAAGAAAGCCCCGCTGAGATGGTCAGATCCGGATGCCGCGAGAGCAGGCAACTCTGTCCCGTGGTGAACTCGCCAGATACGAATGTACTTGTCTTGACTTGCCGAGGCTAAAAGCAAGTCGCCGTTTTTGCTGTTTGATTCCCTCGTAAAGCTCAGGGACCGAACCCAGCCCTCGTGTCCATGAAGCGTAGCCTGTACGCTGAAGTCGATGGTTGACGCCATCAAATCGGCGGCAAGAATCTGCACCGTTTCACGGGTGCCAGCAGCCGCGAGAATGAGAACATCACCGTCTATTATGCTGAGGATATGGCCAATGGGAAGAACTTTGGTGTTGTCTGGATGGACTGAAGCAACTGTAGTTGGTCATTCTCGAAGGACCAAATCTTGAGAGTAGCATCAGCAGCTCCCGTTGCAATGATCCATTTTGCCGGGGTCCAGCGATTCGCACACTACTAATGCAATTCAAGGACCCGGTATGCTCTGACGATGTCTGGATAGCTTCAAAGTGGCGTCGTTCTTGATCCGACTTCCATAAGATGAGCGTCTTGTCGTCGGAGCCAGACACAATGTAGCTTGCATCATCCCTTGTGTCTTCGGGCAAGAATGAAACCGCCTTGACGGCCTCCTTATGTCCACTCAGAAGATCCTCGACTCCCTTTGGAGGGTAAAGCTATGTTTTCCGAATTAATTCATACCTTGGAACATCACCGCATCACAAGCCGGGTGATGAGAGGTAGAAACTCACAGTAGGCCGCCATAATGCGATATTCACATCAGCGCCAAAGGCAATCAGTCCAGTTGCACTCCAGTCTGCGACGGAGGTCTGTCTGTTGGCCCCGTCGACAGGTATTCTGCCGAAACCTGCTTCGTGCCCATATCAACGACGTTGAATCATGACATTTGCTATGAGTCTGAAAAAATTGTGTCTGCTTCGGAAGCTGATTGGCTGCACTGTCCGCCTTGGCAGTATCTCTGCTCTTATCGATAAGACAGCGGAAGGTTCGTTCTTAACAGCTGCTCGGCTAAATGCACGCGAGCATCTGTTAAGTGGTCCGTCCTGCTGAAATCCTGCAGGCGATGATGATTCCTCCTCCTCCTACTCCTCTTCCTCACAAGCTGGCAGAAAACCTGCTCGCATCAAAGTACCTTCAGCTCGGGTTGACATCAGATGAACGATTTAGAAAGCCAGGCCCAAGAGACTTGGAACTTTCGACCACATTTACGCCTTGTTTTGGATTTCCCTTCTTCTCTCCACCTCCGTACCCAGACGACAACGACAATCCTCAAGATGGCCACGACGACGACGAAAGAACCTGGCGACCAGCTTACCGTATCTGTAGAATTTTCGTAAGTACAGTATGATCCATGTTTTCTATCACATTTTTCTCCTCTTCAGCTCGACAGCGATTGCTTGCGAGTCAAGCCCTAACATTGATGCTGCATCCACCAATCGCGAATGCTATGGAATCATGCAGGTTCTCATCGATCGACGCTATGGCGTAACCTGCTTCAAGGGCACATTCAGTTTGTTTACCTTTTGCCCTTTTGCCGGATGCCCGCTAACCTCGCGTCCAATGAAGCGGTGGCTTGGAGATGCTATTCTCTGACCAACGTCACCACTCGCTTCGAGTCCCGAGCAGGGATAAGAATGGCCAACCAGTCAATGTAGCCTTTCTGATTGATCATCTTTGTCGACATATTATGAAAGATACACGCCAGGAGCTCTTTATCATGGATGACCATCTGTAAGTGCATCTTTTCTCGCCGTCTCCGACTCGATCCTTCCAATTGCGGTTGCTCGATGCACCGGACGCAGGCCAATCCCGGTTTGAGTAGTGTGGCAAAGGACATTTATCCTGCTATTATGCATCTCGTCGGTTTGGCAGCACCAAAAGAAAAGGCGCACAGAACCGTGGGTACCAGTTATATTGTACTGTGCACAACTCCAGAGGACGCTTCGAGTAAAGAAGGAAGCACATGTGCAGACTTCCTCCGTTGCGTTTCTCAACATCACCAGCTCACCATATATGCACATATCCACTGACAAGTTGGTTGGGACAATGCAGCCGCCCGGGCATCCTCGTTTTGATAAATGACGCCGATTGGGAACTTGAAGGAGAAGAAGCGTATGAGTTGAAGAGTGGCGATAACATTTTATTCGTCTCGACCTTGCATGGAGGCTAGCTCCAACTTCCACCCTACCTTCACCAAATTTTCTTGTTTCAAACATGGACCTGCGCAGGGTCTCTCCGCACTCAAGAATCGAGTTGATCTCTCCTAACTGTTTCAATCAATCCCACGATGAGGAGACTTCAGAGAGTTGGTCTGGCAAGGCCTGTCAAGAAATGACACACCCCTCGTGATGTTTGTCTTGGATGAAAAGAGGGGCTTTTGTCCACTCGATGTTTTGGCGAGCCGATCCACGGACTATGCTCAGCTTGACAAGCATCCAGCCCACCATTGCACCCAACAACCTATCAACCTGCCCAAAATAGGCTCTTGTTGTCGTCTGGTGTCTCGCTCGACCCACGAAGCCCTCCGGCCTTCAAGGTCTTTGCGTCTCATGTCCGTCATTGATTCTGAAACAACCGTCCCGCGAGATCTGGGATGCGCGGGTGTTCGAATAACCCGGGGAACAAAGGCAAACAAAACCATTGTCGACTAACTGTTTCTTTTTCTAGAGGGTGGTCCGTTCTAATCTGGGACACATAGCTTCCTCGGCTTGATGACTCTTGCGAGGGTCGGTCCCAATCGTCCAAGTTCCATGTTGAAGATGGTTCGTGCTAGTCGGTGTGCTGTGCTGGCAAATGCAATCAGACACCTGCCCTGCCACAATCAGGCTCTTGTTGGTGATAACAATGTTTTGAGCATTTCGCAAGATAGATCACCAGCATCTTGGATGCTCATATGCATGCATTTTATCGACGAACAGGGCGTGTTTTCGCGGGGACAACATCTCACACTCGCCCACCTACTTCTTGCACGATACAAATCCGCCCAGCTCATCCCAGGCCGCCTACATGTACATTGTCAACGGTTGTGCCCTGCCAACGCACAGCATGAAATGGCCATTTGCAAGCAAGGCCAAGTCTGTGACGCCAAACCTTGTTCCTTGCGGAGCACTGACAGCAAATGCCGCGCCACAAATTCCCAGCACTCTCTCTGTCCTACGATGCTCTTGAACAAACGCCCCAAGGGCAATGTGGCTAGCTGCGTTCTCGAACAATCTCTCGACCCAAAACACTCAAGTGTATGGATCCCGTCTCCTGGGCATCTACCAAGCTCCCAATATAGAAACATGTGTCCCTTGATCGGGGCCCGTCTTCAGCACAGTAAGAACGAAAAAACGAAAAAGCCCGCGTCCCTGCCCTTCAAGGGAGAGCAAAATGACGCCAAGCTCGACTTCTCTATCTGGGCATCACAGAACTACCGCCTTGTCCACGCCTTCATAAAGTTAATGTCTCAGATCTCTCTCCACCCCTCCAAAGCTGATATTGCAAGAGACGTCAGATGCCACGGTACGTCTTCTTGGGCCTAGCAATCGATAGTTGGACAACCAGCCTGCTGCAAAGGAGCATTTCGCCACTGTGGATAAGACATGCCAGGAACATCCATGGTTAAAACACAGGTGGCACGAGAAACTGCAGGTGGTGCCTCCGGATTCGTCATGATTGTAAGTGGTTGGTCAGTAACCGCTCATCGTGCCTTGGAAGAAAGCACTGAACTCTGGAGTTGACTCTGGACTTTGACATGTCGCAGAATTTGGCACTTGGCAGCCACATGATGTATTGGGGGTGGGGAGTCCTTCGAGTCTCGGAGTCCAGGCAGGGGAAAAGACGTGTTGTCTGAATGAAGCTTGGCTGCTGTATGTATGCAAAGCCTCCTTGCATGATGGCATGTCTGAGCAAGGTGGAGAAGCATGGCTTCCGTACTCGGTACGTACCAGACTTCACATATCAGCCGGGCCACAGTTCATCTATCTCGGTAATGCGCCAGCCCGTGAGACAGGGGCAAAGGGTACATCACCTTGATGACTGGGCCAAGTGAACTAGTTGTATTGCACCATTCTACATGGAGTAAGTAGGTGATTGATGCAAGGTTATCATACTATGGCTTCTAGCCTCTGCGAATAGAATGATTGTGTTCAACTTGTTATTGATACCTGTGTGCGCACATAGATATTGTCTTTCTAAATATTGGGACTGCGAATGCAGCCCAGGCTTTGTACAGGATAGATACCAGTGTTGACGATAAATAGAAAAAGGCAGATGGTGGTATAAGAATGCTTTGAACAGGAGCAGATAAATACAAGAACAAAAAAGCGTGAAACAATAACAGGCAAGCATAACCTCTCCAAAAATGGATTTTCAGACAGCCGCACGTGTGTGATTACCACGGATAAAAAAAAAAATAAGCAAAGCCCCTCCGAGAAAACAGCGAGCCTTTAAAGCAATAGCCTACGCAGCCACCATAATCTGCCCAAATACTCCTTCGATAAATAGAAAAGCGACCACACCTTTTTGGTGAACAAAAACAGAAGCAGTGCAGACACATGAGTCATACCCAATGCTGTTGCAACAAAGACAGATATCCAACTGCTGCGCGCAATTCATAAAAAGAAAGCGAGCCGAAAAACCAAGAACAGTGAACTGATTTGAAGCGCTGCCGACCCCGCTTTCCAACTTTTTCCGAGGTATTCGTTATAGTATATAAAAGACTTCGCATGAGGCCACCCAAAACCTTGTACGATGGAGGGCCCTCGTCTTATCCGACAAGAATGTGTCATTCGTAGCATAACAGGAGGGGAAAAAAAGAGAATAACAAGCCTCCATAAACAGTCGTCTTCTTTTCACTCTTTCGTTGTCTTTTGTAGACAGTTTCGTTTCAGTCGTGGGGAGCACCATCTGTGTCGGGATTGTGGCACCAGCCTCTGGGTATTTGCTAAAACCCCATGGCCGTGTGGTGTCCCTGTCATCAATCGTCCCAATGTCGTTCTATCAGTACAAACGGTTGGCAAAAGCCATCTGTCGGGCGTGTTCGTCGTCATACAGCATTCCTGTAGCTGCATTTTGTTCGTGCTCTTGATCAAACATGCCATAGTTACGGGGAACATAGGCTGGCGTAGAGCTGGGCATAGGCCCCTGGGAAAAGTGATTGGCGATCATTGGGGTGGAAGCTGCTGCTGCTGCTGAGGCTGATGCTGAGAGTTGACCTTGGGTTTCCTGACGGCCACAGTTCTGGCCTTTCCACGGCCCTTGATACCCTTGTTGCTATTCTTATAATGCTCCTTGAAGTATTCAAAAGATTTCGGTGCTCATCAGGCACCTCTCCGATTTTGCAAACTTCACAAACATCGAGGTGAGATCCTTTAATGTCTCCTTATGGAAGTTATTCTGGTGAGTCTTCATGTTGCCAAGCTGCGAGAAGGACTTGTTGCAGCCATCGAGCTTGCAAATGAATGGCTTCAAGCCTTTGTGTGTTTCTTCGTGAGATCGAACATTGCCGCGCTGAGCAAAGGTCTTTCCACAAATGCTGCAGCAGTAGGGCTTCTCACCCGTGTGGCGGCGCATGTGAGTCTGTACCAATTTTCGTCAGTACAAAAGTGGTTCAAGCTATGCATCCTTTTTCATCATTGATTGAACATACCTTAAGGTTGCCACGCTGAGAGAACGTGAGACCACAGTTGTCCTTGGTACAAACCTGTTCATATGTTCAGTACTCTTTCACTATGTTTAGGTTGAACAGGGCACTCACGTAAGGCTTCAAGCCAGTGTGAGTTCGGCGGTGAATGTCAAGGTGAGTCTTTTGAACGAAGCGCTTGTTGCAGTTGGGACCGTCGCACACCCACTTCTTCTTGCGCTTTGACTCTTGAACAGGAGTAGAACAAGCATGGTGAGAGCTCGCCGGGCTCTGCGTATCCATAGTGACATCGGCCTTGGGGGTGTGTGCTGGAGTGAGAGTTTGTCCAGCGCCTTCCTCATCCTCTTCAGATTTGGTCTGAATGGCCTTCATAAGCTCGTCAACTTCGGTCTCAAAATGAATACGATGCTCGGGATTGATAGTCTCGTTGTACGTGATGGTCTTTGAGTTGGCTGTTGGGTTGGACGCGACCGATGGTGCAACAGACATGTTTGAATCGCTTCTTGCAGGGGATTGGAGACGAGCATTGTTAGTCTGTCTCGATGCACGGCGAACTGAGTGGCCACGGCGAACTGAATGGATGCGATCGGTTTCGGGCTCTGAGCCCATGGAGATTGAGTGGTGACGTTCCTGGAAGTCAGGCTTGAATGGAGAGCCCACAGGTGTTGAGGGAGGCGGGCTCTGGTATGCCGCATAAGTTGTGTATGCATTCTGAGCCTGGTAGTGAGGAGCGGCCATGGTTGTCATTGGTGCTGCGGTGTAAGCAGGAGCGACAACATACTGAGGCACCATGGCCCTTTGCATGGGAGCCGCTGTATTAGTTCGGGAGTCATAAGGCATGAAAGCAGGTGCTTCCATCATGGCAAAGTCATGAGGAAGCTGTTGTGACCAGCGGCCCCAATTGGAAGAAGCTTGTGAGGCTGTGAGAGCCATCGTTTTGCATGTACGAAACAAGACGGTTGATGAATGTGAAGATGTCGATGCGCAGGAATTGTCACAAAGGAGTAGCTCTTTAAACCAAGTGACAAGACACGAGGCCTTCTTGTTGGAAATTGATGAAGGGCGAAGATGCTGAGATGTTAACTGTAAAACCTTAATAGCAAGGGGAAGGAAGGAAGATATATAAGTGTAGTAGAGCAAGATGTGTGGTGAGGAGGGTCTACCAGAGTCTCGATGTGGAAAGGGGTGCCTATGTAGTAGTTGAGGTCGAAGACAAAATGGTTATCATGGACAACATTCGGATGGAGGCGACATTGGTGGGCGTCCCAGGGGGTTGTTCCACAAGGTCGGCCGGTACATGGCAAGATCTTGGCTTCAAATTGCAGGAGATGACCCCGAAAGCTGGTGCTGAGGCAGAGAGGTGTCGGGATACCCTTGTCGCGAAGGGGTGAGATATAATCCAGAGGCGTATCAGGATCCCCTTCACACACCCGGGTGAAGGAACGTTCCGTCCCCATAAAGCGGGTAGAAAGGTACCAGCCGGGGGTGGGGTGAGAGAATCAAACTCCAAAACAGGACGGGCTTTGCCAGGATGGACTGCTAGGTCCGTACATGTATGTACATATGTATGCATGGTGATATCTTCCGTATCGTACATACATACACAGGGGTGAGAGACGCCAGGATCCAGGGGTGAGTTGAAAGAGAGGACGGAGAGGCAAAACGACACTTGGCGAAGCCAGGGAGCAAATTGACCATGTCACTTCTTTCTATCGTGCTCGTGCGAATGGAGCTCCGTGTACAGAAATACCTACCCGGCTTGGTGAATGTCGGTCGGTACCGCCTTGCTTGGTTCGTAACAAGCGTGGAGTGAGGGCCGAATCGTTGGCTCCGACGGCGCAGGACCGGGCACCGCGATGCTGCCATTGTAAAACTTTGCGACCTTCGGTCCTTTGTCATTTATACTTCTAGATGTTGTACAGCACATCGATTATTCTCACTTGGGTTGCTTTAGTGAGAGAAGCAAGCTGCCATCATCCACCCATTCGACCATCCTGTATCACGTTCTAGAGCCTCAAATATCTCTGGGTATGGCGATGGGGCATTGTGGAATCCATTCAGCACTGCTGAGATGATAGTGTATGAGGTGACGTCCTGGACCCTTAGCCATGTGTCGCTTTGGCTACGTACCTTTGTATTGCCGCGTGTGAATCAATTGGCATTGCGAGGCACCGAAACACAGCAGCGTAAACAATGTAGCCACTGAACAACGGACACGATGGGGCAGCATCAGCTCTTGAGAAACTAGCTCCAGCTGGCCCGGGCCTGCAAAACTAGAGTTTTGCATTGTACCGACTACTTCGCATCGCGGCCATCGCGGCCCTCAGATGCTAAATAGCCGTGTTTTCGGTACATGACGAAGGGAGGCGTTGATTGTAAGAGACGGGCGCCACATATTCGAGGCTGATTATTTCGGGCTACACACAACTATTATTAATGTATGGGAGACCACACCAGACAGTTCTTGAGACAGGCGTCCCGACGGAGAGACTGGTTCAAGCGGCCAAAGACTGAGGGTGTGCTGTCCCTGAGCACTACTGCAAGTTATTGCTTGTGCCAACAGCTGATCAGACAAACTTCTGAACATGTTGTTCTTTTCTTTGCTTCTTTTCGGGCAGTTAAGCTCCTAGTTCTTTTATTCTTGGGCCTGTTTCTCTCTCGAAAATTGCTTCATGTATCATCCGGACCCTTTGGACCATGGTACCTGAAGAATCTGGGCCTGTAAAGAGGGATGGAAAATGCCGAGCGACTTTGAGGAAGGAAGTGGACCCGGTATGAAGCTTGCTTGAAGATGAGTGGCTGACTTGGGATGACGGGACGGGGATATTTCGCGGAGATTTGAACCCGTGGGCTTCTAACTTGATCCAGCCTTGATCCAGCCTTGGCTAGGCCTTCGCCTGTTCTTGTTCCAAACCAGAAACACTGGCCATTGTCTTGAGCATCAGGTGATTGGCGAGACGAAAAGGCTTCGTACGCTCACTGGCATCCTTGGAATAGCTGTGTTTGTCAGTTGACGTGGTTAGCTGGTTGTCTTGCGCGAAGTCAAATCTGGGGAAGCAGGCGAAATGTCAAAAGATATCAATGTACGGAGTATGAGGCGCAAAATAGACCCTGTTGTGGTGGCAGAGTTGGTCGCTACATCGAGAGTCCGCCAGCCGCCACAATCGCTTCGGCTTGGTCCGGCTGGGAAGTCGGAATTTGAAGAGATACGTCTGATGCCTGGTGTGTGAGGTCTGAGGTCTGATGGGCTCGGTCGTGCCTCCCCACCTCCCGCGCAAAGAATCAAGGGCGGCGGGACTGGTCTATCTGGCTGTCTGATGAACAGGCAAGCAGGCAAGCAGGCAAGCAGGCAAGCACTTGGCTCGGTGCACCAGACGGCAAGAGCTCTCGAGGCTGGGATTTGTCAGGGGCAGGGTGGTAGGCAGTAGGGTGGTAGGCGGTAGGGTGGCTCTTGCCCGACTTGCCCGCAGAGCCAGCGTGCCGCCCGCCCTAGACAGGCTAGTGGCTATCGGCCGGGCTAGGCCAGCTCCCGCGAGCGCACTAGACCAGGACAAGGCCTGCCCAAGCTCACTCAGGCGCCTTCCTCCCTGCCTGCCTGCCCATACCTGCCCATGCCTGCCCATGCCTGCCCACTGCCCACGCCACGCGCTGGTGACTGCCTACTCCACTTGGCCACCCACATCCACCGCGCAGCTGTTCGTTCCCTTACTTCTCAAGCGTCGTGGCCTCCGGCCGAAGTGACGCCAATGCTATCCGTTGCCATTGATCATTTCCCTTCACGCCGCCAGCCGCCACACTTCTTTGGATCTGACCTCACAGTGCTATCGAGGCCTTACCTGCTACCTGCCAAGTGTATGGGCTAGCCTGGAGGAGCAGTCGTCGCGGCCCTGACTGAATTGATTAGCACTAAGACTCGCGACTGTGCTACCGTTGTGTACTGGTGGGACTCTCTGGTTCTCTGGTCTGGTCTGGCAGTCTGGTGGCTTTGGATGGCACTAGATGCACCGGCCTAATGCTAATAATGCTAATCCAGATCACCGGTATAGTTCCTGGTTGATCATCTCGTGGGCATTTTGGATCGTGCTGATCAATAGACTTCTACCGTTATCATGGCGGCTGGGCGGTGTTCGTTGTCTCCGGGACCCCTCGAGCGTCATAGGCCATGACCAGCATTGCCCTACAACCCAAATCGAATTGGAAATGCCGAACAGCAGTCAGGCGTCGAGCATCGTGCCTCAATCACGTCCAGCATACACCTAAAGTGAAGTGCTGTGCTAGGCCTGCATTGTTCCCCAGCAAGCACAGGTCTCGCAATTGCATTCCATCATTATTACCTGGCGTCCTCACCCGCAAGGGCCCGCAAGGGGAGGAGGAGGTTACAACGTATGATCCGAACCAGCCGACGTGAGCGTCCTGTTCGAGGGACATTAATTTGGTTGCGAGGACTGCATCGTATAGATACAGCATGACGCGTCTGCAGTTGCAAGATTTGCCATGCGTACCAATGTTTTAATTTCTGAATTTCAGCCGAAATCCTCAGAAACCTGGGGTTATCGACGCCACGGTCCCGAGAGTGAGCTTCAATCAGTCATCCAACATCGAAAGAGAAACTCTGTTGACCCAAATACGCCAGGGCGTCATTTAAGCCCCGAGGCGTATTTCCTGATTCAGTTTAGGCCTCTTGTCTCACTCATTCTCCGGTGAGATGATGGCCATTACTGGCGACGTGGTAGGTGGACCTTGCTGCGCCAGTCCACACAGACGGGGAAGCTGGCAAGCCACCGCCCGGCCACTGGCCCTGCCGGCTGGATGTTCATCTCGAGTCTGTTCCCAATCTTGCATTGGATGAATCATGGACATCTGAACATCAGGAAAAGTTCATGTTGCTCCAAGGCCCCGCGGAGTGCAGTCCACCAATTTTGTACATTTACTTCAGTGCTATTGTTGTCGGCGGTTGGCAAGTGGCGAGAGAAATGATCCCCGAGCCACAAAGGTGAAGAATTGAAAAGAAGGGAATAAACCTCCAAAGAACTCTACGCCTGCGAAATGGGCTGTGAAAAGAGCGACGCAGACTCCGTTGGTGAGCATCGCTTTTGAGAAGTGGCCGAACTTGGGTTCTCCAGGTTCATGTTTTTGTATTGCTTCCCAGTGAAGAGCTGAGAAAAGACTCAAGATGGTGGCGTCAGGGAACCCTCGCCTTCTTGGGCCTGCAACCTCAGATAAAAAAAAGAGGTTACCAGGATCATGCATCTCGGATCAATCAATCAGAGATCCAGCAAGCCGGTAGGCCAACTGTCCTACACATCCAGTCCGTGGGGTCTCAGCCACATGCAGTGCACCATCACCAGACAGCTAGAACTAGTAGAGGTGCGCATACTTGCACGAGCGCCCTTTCCATCTGGGAAGAACATATCATGCTTGCCCTCGATAGAAACCAGGGAACATTTTCGCCGCGGCTCACAGTCCGATTGTGAGGTGATGGTGCTGACTGGTTTGGCGGAACTGATGTATGGCGGCAGTGCCATCTTCAGAAGGCAATCAATTCTTGATGGCGGAATTCTCCTCGCTTGGTATATCACCTATGAACGAAGTCTTGAAAAGAGGGGCTGGAGCAGCGAGAGTCTACTCTCGGGCCGCTTTCTAGAGCATTCACATCAGAGGCATCTCAACATGTCAACAGGTAAAGTTTATGTGCTTGCATCTGCAAACGCCGAGCACGGCCGTGTTCACCAGGCGAATTGTGTGCCTCGAATTAAGCGCGCGGGGTCCAGACTTTGGCAATGCCATGATAAGCAAGTTTCTTTGTCCAGGGAAATCCTTGCGAATGACGCAAAGAGTTACAAAGAGTTAACCAATTATATCACCTCAAATTCCCACTGACTTTGACACAAATCAAAGGCATGCTTTGAGAGCGAAAAAAAAAACCCGCGGCAAGTTGCGTTTCTCGTCATCAGCAGTCTGCTGTCCATCTTTTGGACATAGGGGTCCTAAGGCTTTGGGTAAAATGAGTTCCGGGGTACGACTAATAAGCTCGAATTGTGCAGCTACCACCCACCATCGCCAGACGGATCGAGCTGCCATCGTAACGCAACAGTTGATCATTCTCGCCTAATGAAGATCCACGAGCATGAATTGAGTGGCTTTGGACGGCAACTGCATCGGTAATCTGCTTGCACATCCATCCGGCGCAAGAACGGGCTTTGAGCTGTCTTGGCCAGCCTATAACATTCAATTTATGCACAGGATAGAGGCTGTACTGTTGGTACAGAAACGCATGACAGGGAGATTGTCCTGTTCGTTCTAGCACTCCTAGGTTGATGGGCTAAATCGCCGCTATCTCGGATGGCGCGTCCTGTCTTCGTCACGGGATACGCCAGTGGTACCAGGAAGCTAGGAACGACCTTTGAAATGGCCGAATATCTCATGGGTAATCTGTTGCTGTGAAGGAACATGCTAGCTAGTTACTACCATTTACGAGTTGGAAAGGATGACCCACGGTCGAGCAGGCGCCATTGTGGCGGGAACGAAATCATCTTTTCTCGGGCCGCACATGAATACAAGGAGACAACAAAAAGTCCGTCAAGGCCTGGGTTTTCAACTTGGGTGGAAGAGTGGGGAAGCAAAATCGGGCGTGAGTGGTGGAAAGGTGAGCTGCTTCCCAATCACACACCACCCTACCCCGGCAGTCAAATATGATGATATCTATCACGTACATACATACATACATACATGAAAATAACCCCAAAAGCAGCCTTGTTTTTTTTTTTGGGGGTGGGGAGAATTCACGGCGAAGTTAACTCAACCCACCCATCCACCAATTCGGCCATTGTCACACAGAAGCCTCTCAGTCTTCGAACGAATTCGATAACCAGAATTCGTTGGGCCACTGCTAGCCACCCTCTTTCACCAATAAGCTCAGAAGCCTCGACGAATACACTCGAGCATGGAAAGATGTTGGGGACTCGCGCGTGTGAGCTGAAGTGTATCTCGATCCCTGCTTTCCAAGCAGGCACGCCATGGATTTGAGGCTGGCTGATGATTGGACGAGGCGAAGTTGTTTTAAAAATCGAGCTCAGGTCTCATCTACGAAGCTGGTGATTCCCTGCTCCAGCTGAATGACAACTGCTTCAAAATGGTTATGGATTGGGTTTTATCCATGTATGAATAATACAGATGTTAAGTCGAGGCGAAAAGCGAGGTTGTGTGGGATGGAAGAGTGAGCAGCCCGGGAACTGGAATTGAGGTTCCGGACTACCTCATCCGGAGAACTGACTGGGTGGCCCTGTCCAAGGGGGCCTGGGGGTCGTTAATCGTTGCAGACCTGCTGCCGTTCTGATGTCGTAACAAGGTCAGGGGACGATGGGTGGAAAAGATCTGGAGCAGGCCAAGACCGTACCCCGGTCGCTTTACGGCAATCAAGATTGTGGTTCGGCCGTTCACAGAGACATCCCCAATCGCGCTGTTACTTGCCGCTTGTTGGGGACAAGGACAGACAGACTAGACGGCGAGGAAAATGACACATCAATAAATGCTGGGACCAACCACGGACTACAATCAACTTTTTTGAGATGGATGATGATTAGGGATGCAGGGAGGAGGTGGTGAAGTTGATGAAGGCCTCTGCTGCGACTACAATGGCTGAGCGTGGTGGTGGGACAAGAAACTGCGATCCGAATAACACACTGCGATCGGTGCCTGCACTGTGACGACGTGTGGTCGTGGATTACATGTTAATTCTGTTTCATTTTGGTCGCGGTTCAAACCAAGGGGTTTCCACGCAGGCGAAATGTGACAAAATTGCGGCGCTCGACTCCACGAAGAAGATGACCGATTTGAGTGGAGGACGTGGATGAGCAGGAATCGACCCAAAAGCCCTGCGACAGCGGAAGCGGAAGCGACGGGCACACAGGGCCCTCAGCTCAGTCGAGAATTTGAGGAAGGGGAGAAGAGTGGTAAGTGCAACGTAGCCATGACGAACGGCGAGCGGAAAGCCGATAGGTATGACCGGCCGTTTGAGCAATGCGTCTTGCCACTCGGGTTGACAAGTGAAGCTAAGCGAATAATAAGCCAAGGACGATAAGACTGTAGGTATTATGGATGGGTTTCTCAAACGTCGACAAGACCAAAACAGTCTGGTACGTATGCCAGACTGGTACGTACATACAGGTCAGGTATACATACGGGGCAATCGGTACATGCTGTATGTAAATACGTAAATACAACTGCGAAGGGTGGGGAAGGGGAAGGGGAAGGGGAAGGGGAAGATGGGTTGAGGCACGTTTCGGCAAGCACTGCCAACGTGCACTGAGCGGAAAGGAGCACCCCATAATAATAATGATGATGATGATGATGATGGGAGCAAATCGAACGAGCCTCGGCCAACAACCCAACAAGCCAAGCCAGATGGCCCGCAAGCCACCAGCAGGAAGGACGCTTTGACCAGACCCTGGGGCCTGATATTTGACGAAAATCCAACCAATCCAATCAATCCACGGAGAAAGCTGCGAGAAGCTGTCCTGCATTTTCTAGGCAGAGTCTAGCGGCGGCAGCCCCTGGTATTAGAGTGGGCGCAGTGGTACATAAACCCCGGCTACCTGGTCCACGACAACCCTTCTGCGCCTCTTTGTTGAAATGCAGCCTCACGTCAACAAGCATACATAATGAATTGTTATGCGGTACGGGCAAGGTGCGGGGCGGTTTTTTATTGGGGGCGGGTTACAGTAATAAATCTCGGCTCCAGCAAAGTTCGTCTCAAAGTTCGGCTCGGATCCAGGAGTCTACTCCGTATGGAAACGTGGTTGGTTACGCACTGCGGGCCCACCCTGAAACTCGGCTCTCCGTGAATGAAGATGAGATGAGATGAGATGATGAGATGGCATAAAAAGTTCCAACGCCCACTGTCGGATAATGGCGAGAACGCGTCTTGGCCAGGCAGCCCATTGAGCTGGAATGAATGCCGGTTCGCCAGAAGGAACCCAACTGTCCGGGTTAATACAGCACGTGCCTGTTTCTGCCAATGCACTCCGTACGCAAACGGAGCATGCATGTCTCGTACGTGGCATGTATAGCAGCTAGTCCGTCAGCTGGGGAAGGATTTGATTATACATATTGATACTGGGAGTTGCGAGTATGGGAAACGGACTGACTGATCAGTCGAGTCCATTCGAGCTGTTTGTCCTTGATTTTCTCCACTGGTAATTGGCCGCGTTTCTCTCGCCAATCAAGACGAGTCCTCGCCCACGCCCACGCCCCCTCCCCAAAATTCGCTCCAATGTGCTTCGCTTAAATCCTCCTTCCTGCCCCCGGTTCTTGTTCCGAGTCACTACATTGCATGTACATCATCGTCATTTTGATTTTGTGTCTGTTGATTGCAAGTGAATGGTTTCCCTTCCAAACTTCCTCACGCCTATTGATACATGCGCCAGCTGCAAATACGCAGCATCTACATGTGTGCTTTCGACGTGAAACCACCTACACCGTTTGGTACAGTAATGAAGAATTAGGTCGTCAGGAAACACGACTGACCTGAC
The DNA here is from genome assembly GCA_023658505.1 of Epichloe gansuensis. Taxonomy (NCBI): domain Eukaryota; kingdom Fungi; phylum Ascomycota; class Sordariomycetes; order Hypocreales; family Clavicipitaceae; genus Epichloe; species Epichloe gansuensis. The sequence goes on from CP098283.1 coordinate 2,006,831, forward strand.
CTGTCCATCGGCCGGGTGGGCAACGGTCGGCTCGCTAATAACGCATCTTGCATATGGGTAAAAACGAACTAGGTGTCTGGTTCCTGGTAACTCGTGTACATGTACGCACAGCCCTGTCGGGCCCTCATTTTTGTGCGGATTCTTACGGGGACATTCGGGCGAACATAACATCATCTCCTGCACCGCACCGCACCGCACCGGGGCATACAGTCAATCTCGGCTCTGGCAAAGTTCGTCCCGTATCATGGGTAGAACCTTTTGATAACTGGCAGAATAGCATATAGTAGGCACATGCCTACATATGTACTACATACAATATGTGTTGTATATTACTAGACATATGCGTGCTATAAGCCCACTATGTGGCCACTATGTTATAGGGCATATACAGTACAAACCTTGAATTATTTTACCAATCTACATGACAGGGGACAGCAAGCCAATCAGGCGTTAAATAGTAGATAGCGCAAACAGGGGCTGGGATCAGCAGGTACCTCCTGCTATTAGTAATATAATAGGAAAAGGATGTATCCCCTGCCCCACGTGGGCAAGTAGATTTGTAAAATTGTAATTCAAGGGTTGTAGTGTATACTACAAACGGAGTAACCTCTGGCCCCTATAGCTCCTTGACTTGCTAAACTTGCTTGAATCCCTGATTGACTAGCTAGCCGATTGACTGACCAATCTACCGATTGACTGACTGATTGACCAATTGACCAATTGACCGATTGACTGACCAATTTACCGACTGACCGACTGACTATGTGTGGACTCGCACTGATAAACCGTGGTCATTGGCATATGCTATGCATATGCAAAGCCTCTTCACCGCCTACCTAATTAGGATACAGAGGCTCAAACCAGACAAGACACTTCCGGGCTGCAATGCACGACACTGCGATAACCATCCTTGCGGGGAGACGGGTCGTTTTTTTTTTTTGGGGGTGGGGTTGGACGATAAACATCACAAGACTAGCAAAAAAAAAAAAATCTGAAGAATTTCCCTCGACGCCGTACTGTACATATCTGCTACGTACATGCACGATCTTCTCTCAGTCCCACAGACATTGGCATCACCCGCTTCTGGACACGGCATACATACTTTGCAGAAATGTCGTGCGAGGCCAGGTCCCCTGTTTTCCAGCTTTCCAGGAAAAGCTCATGGTATTGTTATCCCGTGCGACAAATAATGAATAGCATTCGTATTCAAAGGAGAGTTCAAGTCAGGAAAATCGCTTGCGCCATCCCGTCTGGCTGCTCCTGCACAGACTTTGACGACATGAGTTTAAATTTAAATTTAAAACTTTCAATTTTTGTTTTTCGTGGCGGAGACATTACCGATAAATTTCCCGATGGGGAAAGAGATTCGATGTGCCTTTATTACATACTGTTATTACTGGAGTAGGGGGAAATTCCCGGTCCGGGGTGGGTCTCGTGTTTCGCAAGTTAAGTAAGTCTCCGTATGGAGGAAGGAACGGGACAGAATGGCCGTACCGTTTGACAAGGCCAGACGGGACTAGCCACTAGCCCACTGGGTTCGAGGTTTCCGCCCCCGGGAGAGGGCCCGTGCGCGCGGAATAAACTGCGAAACCTGCTGCACAAACCAGTGTTCATCGCGTTTTTATCTATTCCTGACTAGCCCGGTTGAGTCGGGCGGGTTTTAAGTCGGTTAGTTTTTCCTTCCCACACGGAAGTAATTATAGAGTATTACGGAGTCCCTCGGCTCGGGGTCTTCGGTTCGAAGGGACCAAGATTGCCTTGCCTGCCCAGTCCAACGGGGGTAAGAAAAAAAAAAAAAAAAAAACCATGGAAATGGTTCCTCGCAATCCGTCCATCCCGGCCCGTAAATCGCAACCGCAAACAACCGGTATTACATGCCCTGTTACGGAGTATCAGGGCATCGACTGATTTTTCTTCTGAAACATGGTTGACAGGACGTCTCCGAAACAACCTCTGGGCAATACTGGTTTCAACACTCTTGTTTTTCAACCGTCTTGTCTATAGTCCCTCCTCGCCGTGCCTACCCCGTGTTATACCCGGGCCTGTCGTCATGGGGGTCATGACGCAGCTGTGGTGGCCTTGTCTGGGAAAAACAATGAGCCTTCACTTCTGTTCCTGTCCTTGTTTCCGACGATCCATGGGCTACGAGGAGGTCTCCCTTCTGTGCCACTTGTGTACTCCGTAGTGTGCCATCTTTGGGACGTGCTTCTGTGACGGTAAAACTGGTGGATTCGGGAAGGTTGGTTCCTACATCCCAACATCCGGGGTGTCTTAAAACTTGGAGGGGGAGAAGACTTGAAGGGGTTCAACCGTTCCGGGCTGTCATATTCGGAAATGGGTCTTGCGTAGTGCGGCAGTGACAAGTCCAAAGTGATCTATCTCTTAGCCTCCTCTCTTCTTATTAGCTAGCTTTCTTGTGCTCTCACTCACTCCAACTCATCACGATGCAAGGTTGGTTCCAATCGTAGACGGACAGATATTCCGCCTCTTTCTCAACCGCATCGAATTGGTGGCCGTCCTTCAAGCAGACTCTCTCGATGATGCGATGATTCTGCTGCAGTTGGTCCCCCTTTTTGTTTCTTCTTTTCCTCGCACATGTGCAGGGCCCCTTTAGGGCGGGCGTTACGACAAGTGGTTTTACTGATAACGGCTTTATCTTTTAGTTCCATACGACCCAATGCGATCGGGTGCTTGAGTGTTCTGATCCCTTCTCCAAATGCTACGAGAACGGATGGGAAAAAAAGGAATATATACTGCCTAGACGAGGCTCAAAGGGTCTGAGACTTCTGCTTTGATGGAGGGTTTCGACTCATCACAGATCAAGGGTTTTTTTTTAGGGTGCCAACCATCTTCATCTTTCGTCGGATTTTTATTCTTTTTCAAGCGTGATTGAAATCGTCTACGGAGATATATGTCTTCACTCCAGAGACGTATATCTGATAGAGTTTCGGGAATCGACCTGCGGTTGTGTGACATACGAGTACAGGCAAGTTTCAGCTGTTTTCTGGATCAGCTTCCACCGTAAAGATGATCAAAGTCAGCGTGCATCGTTTTGTTCTCTCATGTCCATATTTCTTCTTCTTTCCTCGCCCAGGCACCGCTCCCGAATCTCTTGGCTGCAAGCTGTTCTGGTGCCTGCATCCGCTACAGAAAGAAACCTCTTGTACACACAAAACGGGTAATATGGAACAGTTTTCTTTTTCTTCCCGAGTCCGCTCCAGGGCGCAGGCGGTGGCATCGCTGGTTGCATGTTATCACAAGTTGATAGATGTCATGGTTGCCAGTAGCTGATGGCTTGGGGTCCTGGACTTCCTGGCTGTCTAGGTGTCTAGCTAGATGAGATGCACACATCGGGCACAGTCCACCTAGTGCGCCATGCATGAAGCATTTCTAGTCTCGCATTAAGCCTTTCCAGATTGCCTTCTGTCGGCTACCCTTGATCTGTCTGGAGTTTACCGGGCGTGTGGTTCAGAAGTGACAGATATGCATGTTGGTGGACAAGTGTGTGACTTAAGTTTTGACCACTACTATTACTCCGGTATACAACAGGCGCCACTACCCTGATGAACTCCCAGAGTACGGAATTGGTGTGCTGAGAGATGCAGCTAGCAACAAAGAAAATATATCGCAGGCGTCTGTCAAGCACGGCCCCCTCCTCCACACATCTGAACATTGTCCAACTTGACGCAAGGCACGCCCTGGCAGCACAGTTGCGGCAAGACCGTTGGCTGTAGTGCAATCCATCAGATGTAGGGAGCATGAGTTAGGATAATGAAAAAAAGAAAGGATGAAAGAAACACCACCCCTCAACTAGTACGGACAGATTAGCGCCGCCCCGTCGTCCCTCCCCGCTTCCATCTCGTGGTGGCTGTAGTAAATGCTTGCCTTCTCTTTTCTTTTTGTTTATCGAAGAAGGGTCTCGTTAGTCTTACGCTGATGGCACCTGAAGGGAAGATGTGGAAAGAAGGAAAGAAGAAAAAGATGGCTGCTGTACCCTTGGTACCTGGAGTTGTTATAGTACGGAGTATATAGTTCTGAATAAGTTGCTGCTCGTGGGTGTGTGCATGAGCTTATCACATTAGTGCTTTGTCACAGCTTATCCCGCGAACGACGTGGGATGTGGCGCCTAACTCCCGTTACTGAGCAGCCTGACGATTGAACGACTAATTAGTAAGGCGACTTGAGGTTAAACAATGAAAGCGGGCTATAACGTCTAGTGTCTGTCCATCGCCTCTTGCCCGTGGCTGCTGGTCGGCCTCTGGCAATTCCGTCCATAGTTTCTCGTAGTCGGTATTGCCCTACAGAACAAGGCCTATTGGTTTTGGCACTATCCACCCATCAGATCTGTCGTAGTCGAGCATGGTATTCCCAGTTCTAATGCCTGAGCGTCAGTGTATGTCCAATGTGTACAAACATCGCAGAACATGACCTGCCGGTTTCTGGAATGACGTGAGATGAATTCGCCGTCGAAATCAGTACCAAGGGAAACCATCGCGAGTGCACCTGGGGTCTATGGAGTAGAGTCGCCAATCCAAAAGAAAGAAAAATCTTAACCCGCCCCACGAATAGCGTGAGAGAAATGTATCATGTTGAACGAGGTGTGAACGACTAACGGCAGTGGAGTGAGTGGTACAACGCCATCTAGTATCCGATGCTTTGGTTCGTGGACCGACGAGTCGGTATTGTAACTAAAAAAGGACGCTTGGCGAGATCAGATAGGAAAATGCAACAAGAATCGGCCCTAGGATTGAACGCAAAAGGGTCATGATCTGGCCTGGCCCGGGGCTGAGATTCGCAGGATACGCCGCCACGGCAGGATATTTTGTGGTTGCAGTAATGCGAGCACAACGGCACCGAGCAGGGTAGCGAATTACAAGTAATGGTAGCCGGCGGGTTGGGCTAGGCTGGCACCTGGCGGGCACCTGGCGGGCATCTGGCGGGCACCTGGCACCTAGCAGCCGGCTCTTCTTACTCGCAACTGAACTGGTCTGGTGGCAACAAGTGTTTTGCCATGCATTAGTTTATCACGCAGTCTCACTAGTCTAGTCTTGGTGGACGACTCAACGTCAACGTCAACATCGACGCCAACTCCAGCCATCCCATCCCAACGAACCAGACCAAGACGAATTCTCACGGCCCAGCCCTCCGACCGCCCTGGTCAATTGACGTCACCAGGTCCCCCACCCCTGCCCGCCTCCCGCAGTTCAACTACATTCTCGTTGGGTCGGTGTGATGGGAAGTTACATACTCCGTACTCTCGCATGAACTACGGACACCGTTCATTACTTCATACCCCAGTTGTACCAAGGTCTGCTCTCGGGACTTTGCTTCCGCCGCGTATTCTAAAGCTCCGAAGATCGACGACGCATCCAGAGGCTCAAGGACGTCAGGTTCTCCAGGGGTCCCCACAAACGACCTCTAATGTATGTTCCTGGAATCCTTTATGTACTTTGAGTTAGCCTTTTCCCGTTACTGTGCCTGCAGTTTCAGCTCATCAAGGATTTAGACACTGCAAGAATCGCTGTCACGGATAGAAGGAAGGGATAGTCGTTACGCATGAACGTTGATCTCCTGAGTTGTCGACCGAATTGTTCCTTCCAGCCAAGTCCGCGAGATGACATGAGGGGTGAGAATCGACTTGTCGCCTACTACGGATTAAACAACGAGCACCCCAAACTCAGCAGCTAGACGGAGCAGCCAGAGGGCTGTCGTCTCTCTCCTTCTTGCCTTCATCATGCACAAGCAAGCGTCAGCCGCAAACTCCACAGTGGCGGGCTTTATCTTGGCTCCATACAGCGATGACACTAAACGCAATTGTCGGGAAGGCCTTTGTGTCTACCAAAACAGCCACACATTTACCAAGATGTGTGCGCACGCGGTACACGCGTGCAAACAAGGCACCCGCTTCTGGACAGACGCTCCAACCTAATGTGTTGCTACGCCGTTTCTATTATTTGGCTGTTGCTGCTTTTGGCACGTCTTTTTTTTGACACTCCTCTTAGTGACACCCCTTTGACAGTGCACTTATTTGTAAGCTTCCAATATTACTGCGAGCTAACTCATCCGAGCCGAGACAGACCAGCCTTTCCTCCGTTTATCTTCCAGCCCCGTGGGTAGCTACAGCCACCACCATCATGGCAATTCTCCCTTGGCCATGGGCATTCCGACTTTCCCATATTATCAGTTACCAGACCCGTCCAGCCCTCTACCGCGGCTTATCACCGCAGGGGTTGCGCAGATCAGGTCGTGTTCGCGGTCACCTTCGGCTTCAAGCGAGATGAGACGGTCGCTGGAGCGACGGCTTCGATACTGAGTACTCCTGAAGCATTTTTCGTTGAGCGCCGCACACAATCGAAGTAAATAGACAAGTCAGTTTTATTCTTGCCATGAATTGGCTGCCTCCAACCCACCCAGCTCCTTGTCCTAATCCCGATAAAGAAACAATTTACGGAGTACCCGGTCCAACCATGCGTGGACGTCGAACAAGCCATTCGAGATACTAAGTACAGGACCCGTCTAATATTCGACCAAAGCTCCAATCGGTATACTCTATGCCAAATCTGTCCATGCATTGACCGCCGTCTTTTGGCGCAGGTACGAGCTGCTTGACGATGTGGTCGCCGACATAACGTGATAACCAACCACCGCACCACCACCACCACTGCCACCACCACCACTGCCACCACACCACACCATCACTACCACACCACCACCAACAAAGGGCTTGATGGATGGACGCCAGCCTTAGGGCAATCACATCTCTGGTCCTCCCACCCTCCAATCGTCAATGCCATCCCCTACCGCGCGACCAGCCTGCAGCGCAATGGCCCATTGGATACCTGGAAACGGAGTACATTCTGTCTCTACCTGGCTCATTGGGACATGTAGCACTGCCGTTGCCCTTGCAGTCCCCCTCCAGAGAAAACATGGTCAGCCATCTGCAACTAATAACTGGCTTCTGTTAGACAACCCAAAACATCTCTGCAGCTGGCCAGGAACGGGATTGAAGGAGCCGAGTACGGAGTACGACCCTTCCTGTCCCAGCCTCCCCTCTCACCTAATCTGATCTCAATCGTTCGTCATCAACCACGTCGTGCGTACAAGGTGCATACTTTGTCCCAATCGGGATTTTCTGTTCTCCGCAGGGCTTCGACCGACCCTTGAGCTGCAGCCGCGTTTTCCCCATTTCCCCCTGTTCGTGACAAAGCACAAAAAAGTTGAATCCACCATAAGCAACAAATTGACTTGTAAGTAGCAATCACAACTCCTGACAATGCGAGTTGTAAAACCCGCCGAAGCTCCATGTTTCCGTTGGGACCTTGCGAAAAGTCACGAGCTGACCTGCCTATATCTAAGCATGTCCAACCCGAAGTCGCAGGTTGTTTCCAGTTGTATCCTTTGAAATGATCACATACACAGTAAGAAAGGTGAAACTGATCGACTAGATACCTGAAATCCCTGGGTGGGTGGCAGAGTGAAAAGAAAGTCTCACAACCTACCCTCGATTTTTCTCATAGAAACAAAAAAATCTGTCAATCCTCAGAAAACACTAATGAAGGTAAGCTGGCTCCTCCTCGTGCTTCTCCGCATTCCCTTTCCCCACACGAGGAAAGCCAGCAACGCCGAGATGGATGGCTCGGCGACCTATGTATGCTTCAATACCCACAGTAGACGCATCGTACCGCACCGCGCCGCTGCAATCATGGCTCTCTCTCTCTCTCTCTCTCTCTCTCGTTAGTTTGATATGGAGGTGAACGTACACACCATTATTTCGTCCCACGATAGTGGGTAGTGGGTGGCATCAGGGCAGCTAGTCTTCCTTTCATGCAGCAGCAGCAGCCAATCCACCTTCTGCAGCTCAAGATCGCCCGTTGACTTGTGCTCACAACGTCCGAGCGTGCATTGGAGACGTTGCCAAGAAAGAACAGATTTTCTTTTATTGCATTTTTGGTGATGTATCTATCTCCAGTCTACATTCAGGTACACCAGGCACACGAAACATCTGGCTTAATCCAGGTACCTGAACCAGCCATTTGGATATGCAACGCACATCCGTTCAAGACCCTGATGGCAAGCGTATGTCAGATATCGCGTACAGCCAACGGCCAAGCCTTTTCTTTCTTGTCTGTGTCGGTCTTTGTTGCCAGCAAATGCATCTTGCTGATTCCGAACGGCCTCGGCGTTTACTTGACCCAATGGCTATCACTGGCGTGGATACGTTGACATAACCATGCGGCTTGAGAGCTGGCAAGCAGTACGCCAGCCATGCTTTACTCGCTCACAATCTGCTCGATTCTCTGCCCTGAATATTATCCCCGCTCCTCACTCACACTCCTCCTTCCACTAGTCATGGCGCAACGAGCAATGTCTGGCATTCTCTGATCCTGTCATGGTGATGCTGTGGCTGCTGCAAACGGGCGAGTCCTGCTCTTGTTTTCTGTCCATCTTTCAGATCGTCTGACCTAGCAGTGTCCACTTCATATCGAGTCGTTACTGTCACATTTTGTTGAGTCGAGACCCGACTCCTGTTGCTCCGGGTCCAGCTCCATATGCACACGACTAATCTAGGCCCGAGCCGGATTATTGCCTGTCAACGTCACTTTATTCGAGCACCTCTCTTAGCATTCAGCAGGTGTCTTGCTCTGTTTCATCGGCATGTCATTTCTTCTCGCCGTCTAGGGCTGGTGGGCATGTCGCATCCCAGTCCAGAACCATGGAGAACCCACGGTAATCAGTTGCCAAGTCCAGAGTCTTAGAGTGAATACCGCAACACCACTGCTCCAACAGCGTGCTTACTAAAAGGCTTGATTTGTCTTGGACCCGGACCGAAGTAGGTTACCAATATTAGAGTGAGTGACTCGACTTTGCTAGCATTGTTTCATTCCCCCGCTTGAACGATGGGTAGCACTAGTACTACCATCACCAACGGAGATGTCACCGGTCCCCGAACCCCTCTTGGCTACGTCAAAAGACCGAGTGGCAAACCTTGACTTATGGAATGGACTACATGGGGTTTGCAATTCATCCAGGGTAGCTCAGCTACTGGTTGCTCGGGTCAGTCAGTGATTGTCCATCTGTCTTGCTTTAGAAGGAGAGTCGGCAGCCTCGATCGAACAGACGAGGTGTGTATGACGTAGGATTAAGAGAAGAAGTCGGTGGCCAGGCACTTCAAAACACATTACCCATCTCATTTCGACCTGATGAGGAATACTCGTGTGCAGCCCGTCCGTCCATTATGACGCAGTCTTTGCGAGAATCTGATGTTGGGATGGAGGATCGACTCTCTTCAGCTAACATTGCCTTGACTCAGAACCAACCGCTCTTCAAGCTTGACATGATCTGGGGACACCATGGCACCGAGTAAATTCAAGTTGGCTAAGCACGCTCCATCTCATTATCAGAGTCATGGGTCTGCTTTGGCAAATCTAGGGTAGCCGAGGTAAGAAGAAGCTCCGAGATGGAATCAACATGTTGAACAGAACGCTGTCGTGTGAAAAGCACACGGCTCTATAACACCCCAAAGTAAGTATGTTCGAAGGAATTCCATGAACTACCTGATACAATACTGATCTCCCAGCTTCTTTACATTTCGTTGACATTTCGTTGTTCACGTCACTACACATCATCAACCAAAGGACCCCTACCCTGTGCGCTCCCGATGCGATTCTCGAACCAGAAGCGCAGTCTGCTCGACATGGGCGCGATGACCCATCCAGGTCGAAAAGGACGGGATCAAGTGTTGCGCGTGTGCATCACGACGGAGACACTAGCAGACACTCTATCCCATAGGACTCCCTTTCGAACTCGGGCGTGAGAATGAAGGAACGGGGCACCTTGGAATGGGGCGCGTCCTTCAAGATGGCACCTCTCTACGCCCAGCTAACGAACTGACCGTCTCTAGGGAACGCATTGGTCAGGCCGGACATGTTGGAAAAGCCGACGGCGGCGGTGAATGTTGCTGCCACGGGTGCTGTTGGATCGGGACAGCAGCGTCGGGCGGTGTGGTGATTCCTCGAACCCATTTTTGGATTTTGTGTCAGTAGTCTGTTGAGCCAGGATTCGCCGTGCTGCTCCATGCTGTCGGGAAGAGTTCCTTGCTCGGTCAAGTTTCATTATGCTCGCCTTGATATGCAGGTTTGTGTTGTGTTTCTTTTCCGAAAGCTCTTGCACTTGGTCAAAGGTAAATAGGACCGCGGCATCGTCACTGGGATACGACAAGAAGAGCTTATTCTTCAGCACGAGCTTGAGGAACGAATCGAATGAGTCCATATCGTCATGTTGCGCAGCTTGTTCGAGCTGGCAACGTTGTTCCAAACCAGAGCGGCAGGACCGTACCACGAGGCTGATACGGAGTCCTTGAAGGTCGGGTTGATGTTGGTTGAAGTCCAGGGGGCGAGCCACATGCAGTCCGCGTGCGGGGCCGGGACAACTCCAAGCCGCCTCTGCCCTGCCGCCGCCTCTGGCGGACTGGAGGAGAGGAGGGTAATGCGGAAGGAACAGGAAGGACCCACCCGGGAATGAAGCTGCCCAGTGCCGAGGCATCCCATCCATGCATGTCCGATGAGGGGACGATCATTGCATGCATGTGTGAAGACGTATTCGTCACCATCCTCTCCCAACAATTCCGTGCTCCTCCTATCCTGCTTCTGATATTTTGTTGGACTGCGTCACTTGGAGACTTGTTCCTTTCTCAATTTCCATCAGAGATCAAGCAAAATTTCAACGCGTGCTGGATACTAAACGCCCAGTCCACCCAGTCCGCCCAGTCCGCCCGCAAAAGGAGAAAAAGGAGGAAAAGGAGGAAATCGTACGTCGTCATGTCGTCGTACAGCTCGGAAGCCCAGGTCGACGAGGTAAGCTTGTGGCAGCCTTGCTTCTTCTTCCTTCCTCGCAATCGTCCGCATTGCCCACAACACAAACTAATCAATCCACTCACCAGGTCGTCAAAACCGTCACCGCCACCTTCCGCTCCCACCGCACCAAAAGCCTCGCATGGCGTATCAAGCAGCTCCGCAAAACTTGGTGGATGCTCGAGGACAACCGCGAGCGCATCGTCCAGGCCCTCAGCGCCGATCTCAACAAGCACCGACAGGAGACTCTCCCCGTCGACGTGGCCGGCATTCAGAACGCCTGTCTCGAGGCCCTCGCCAACATCAAGGAGTGGACCAAGGATGAGAAGCCCCGGCGGACAGATCCCTTCAACCTCTTTGGCGGCGCCCGCATCCGCAAGGAGCCCAAGGGCGTATCCCTCATCATCTCGGCCTGGAACTACCCCTTCATGGAGATGTTCGAGCCCATGATCTGCGCCATCGCGGCCGGCTGCACCGCCGTCCTCAAGCCCAGCGAGCTGGCCCCGGCCTCGAGCGCCTCATTGCCGAGATGGTCCCCAAGTATCTCGACCAGAGCGCCATCCGCGTCGTCACGGCCGGGCCCAAGGAGATGAACTACCTCCTCGAGCAGAAGTGGGATCACATCTTCTTCACGGGGTCCACGGCCGTCGGCAAGATCGTCTACGCCAAGGCCGCGCCCAACCTGACCACGGTGACGCTCGAGCTGGGCGGTCGTGGCCCCGCCATCGTCACCCCTCGGCCGACATTGACCTGGCGGCCAAGAGAATCGCCAACGCCAAGTTCATGAACGCCGGCCAGATCTGCGTCGGCGTCAACCACGTCTTCGTCGACCCCTCGATCAAGCAGAAGTTCATCGCCGCCCTCGCCAAATACTTTGACCAGTACCGATCCGGTCAGTCCCGCCAGCCAGCCTACGCCACGCGCATCGTCAACGACAGACACTTCAAGCGCCTCGACAGTCTCCTCGAGAACACCCAGGGCAGCATCGTCTACGGCGGCGACCGCAACCCCGAGAACCGCTTCTTCGCGCCCACCATTGTTGACGGCGTTACCACCTCGGACCCGCTGCTCTCCGAGGAGCTCTTCGGCCCCATCCTGCCCGTCCTCGACGCCACGCTCGACCAGGCCATTGCCTACACCGTCAAGCACGATCACCCCTCGCCCTCTACGGCTTCACCTCGTCGGAGCAAGAGAAGCAGAAGATTCTGCGCCAGACCAACTCGGGCGGCGTCACCTTCAACGACGCCATTCTGCACATGTTGGTCAAGGATGCCCCCTTTGGCGGCATCGGCGGCTCCGGCATGGGCGCCTACCACGGCCCCTATGGCTTCAAGGAGTTCACCCACCTGAGGACCGTCGTCAACGTCCCCGGCTGGATGGAGCTGCTGCTCAAGGTCCGCTACGCCCCCTACTCGGACAAGAAGGCCCTCGCCATGGTCAAGGCCACGGGCGCCCGGAGCAGCGTCTCGTTTGATAGAAACGGCAACGACGTCTTCAGCCTCGGCGGTCTGCTGACCAAGTCGCTTGTTGCGGTGCTCTTCTTTGCCCTGTTGAGGTGGAAGGGTTGGTCCGTGTCGGATCTGCTCGAGATTGTCAAGAGGAAGTGAGGGGCATCTTGTCCGGGCTTGCTTGTGCCATTGTTTTGATAGGGGAAAAACCTCGACTGTATCTTTTGGGAACCTGCATGGTTATTAAAGCTAGAGAAGTTCTGCAGGTTGTGTCACAACGTCACAACGCGTTCTTTTGTACGTGATCCGTCTTGTCCCTTGGTGCCACGCAAACATGTATTACAGAGAATAAAACATCTGCTGCACGCACCAGAAAGCAAAGGGCCAAGTGATGACAGAATGCTCAAGTCTCATACTACTAGCACGGGCACCCCTAAGAAGATGGAAAAGATGTGCAGAACACAAGGAGCATTTAGCGGCGAAAAGCATGTCCCCATCTCGAGCCATTGTACAAACTCACACACCACATGATACTGGTATTGTAAAAATAAAGATTTTAAAAAAGAAAACACAAGGGTATCTACTAAAAAAATAAAAGTCCAAACCACAACGCCAACTACGACGCGACGGGCGTATTCGCAGCACTCATCCTGTTCTTCTTCCTCCTCAACCTCGGCGTCGTCGCCGACCTAGGCGTCTTGGGCCCCTTTCCATCCTTCTTCCCATCCGCCTTGGCTATCACGGCAGGGCCGTTCATGGCGCCGATGCCCGTCTCGGGGACACCTTTTCGGCACCGGCACAGCTTTCCTCCCCGTCGACGACAGGTGGAACTCGCCTGGGCGTCCGGTGATGGGGTTCTCGTCAATGTACTCGCCCCCGTGGCGCATGTGCATCATGAAGGCCTCCTCTGCGGAGCGTTCCAGCGAGAGCTCGTCGTTCTTGGGGGCTGTCTACTCGCGCTGGCGCTTTCGGGCAGGGGTGTGCCCTCCTTGACTCGTGCGCCTTGGAGGCCCGTGGCTGGTTGGTAGCGAGGTGGTAGACGTGGCCTGTTGAGGGGCGCCATTTGCGTATGCTTTCTGCGGCGGGAGGGCCTTTGCTATGGCTGATGATATCGTCATCTTTGGGGAGGGGGTGTTAGCGAAGTGACTTGTTCGTGCAGTTTCTTTCTAAGTCTTTCACGATGTGAAGAAACGGAAGGGAGATAGGGAGGAGGGGTGAAAGGAGAAAAAGAGAGAGAGAGAGAGAGAGAGAGACAGAGAGAGAGAACTTACGATTCTTGACGCCAGAATGTCGGCCAACGTCGGCGCCATGTATATGTTTTCGCCGACCACGAAGAAGGACGCGTGAACCGTGATCTCATCGTCCTCCTGGTACTGCTGCTTCCTCCGCGTCTGCTTCCGAATCACCCACACGCCTGTGCCCATGCCTGGGCCCGTCTCGGCGGGTTCTTCGCCGACGATGAATTCCAGACCGGACATGGTCTTGAGGCGGCCCTCGAAGGCTTCGCGCGTCTGGATGTAGTGGTACATGGACATGTTGTTCATGGCTTGGCTCATGATGACGGCGTTGTTGGAGGTGCGTTCGAAAAAGGGCGACTCGGCGAAGTAGAAGAGGATCGTGTTGGAGTGCAGGCCGCCCATGGAGGCGAGAATCTGGGGAGATCGCCATTGTATCTCATCCAGAGGCGGATCATTGGGGTTGGCCATTTGTGCGCGGTCCAGGAGAGGATGAATCAATCGTGCGATGGAACTGCGAGTTGATGAGGAGTGGGTTTGGCTTGTGACGTTTTGGGGGGGTGACAGTGGCAGAAGTAATAAAGTGGATCTTCAAGTCAAGACGCTGCTCCTCTCGAACAAACCTCATCTCGTCTCCTCACCCACCTGCACCATCACATCAAATCACATCACATCACACCTGTTGCGATTGCGACACCAAAAAAAAACCACCGCAATGGACCTCCTCTCCACCATCCGCAAGACCGGGTCCCGCGGCGGCGTAAACTTCTCCTGGGACGAAGTCGCCAACTCGTCCCACCGCGAAAACTATCTCGGCCACAGCCTCAAAGCCCCCGTCGGCCGCTGGCAAAAGGGCAAAGACCTGAATTGGTACGCCAAGGCCGACGGGCCGTCTGATGCAAACGAGACGGACGAGCAGCGCCAAGCGCGCCAGAGAAAGGAGGAACTGAAGAAGATCAAAGAGGCCGAGGAGGATGCCATGGCGCGCACACTGGGACTGCCGGTGCCGGTGCGCAACACAAGTGGTGCGAATGCAGTCGAGGTAGGCAGGCAGCGGGACGCGGGACCCGCGAGCGGACGGCCGCCAGACGAAGGGGGCAATCGGGAACAGACGCGTGAAAGTGACAGGTCGCCAAGACATGACGATTCCGAGAGGAGAGAGAGGCGGAGACACAGGATGAGCAGCAGAAGTCGGGAGGGAGAGAGCAGGCATCGACGGAGGAGTCGCGAGAGGGAGTCGGGACGTAGATCTCGGAGCAGGGACACGTATAGTCGGCACCGGCCAGACGGGAGACAAGATGGGAAACGGCACCACTCGGACAGGCATCGGGGCCGGAGCCGTAGTCCACAGAGAAGGGAGAGGCGGCGAGAGGGTCGGGATGAGGACCGCAGGAAGGCCGCCGTGGACTGAAAAGAGACCGTGGTCGCGGCGACTGAGGGGAGTGGACAGGGCGCGCACCTGTCACGAATGCAAGTTTGACGATACCCTCATGAATGTTGTTCGATTACATCAACCAATCGCCCTGCACGCTTGATAAGTCGAGTGGAACAGGACTTTCTTTGCCACGGCACTTTCCTTTACGCCTGCAGACCGTAGGCATATTGTAACAACTAACGCTATGAAGATCATGGCCCGTAAAAAAAAAATCAGCCAAGTGAATCCCCTCTTCCGCGGCCGTTTCAGATCCGCGTTCCTGGGCCAGTCCGGCTTGTACATACAATTGATTCTGGAGAGGGCAAGCGTCCGCCGGTCTTGCTTTCGTCTGCAAATCGAGGAAGCTCGCTTGCTATTGATCACGGCCGCATTACACATCCCAATACGATTGGAAATACAGACACGAGCTCACTCACTACGGAGCGTGTCGATATTGTAATACCAGTACTTTGTTACCGTCGCTTAGAATGTAGTATGCGTAGGGTATCCAAGCATGAGAGGCAAAAAAACTATAGCGTCTGATACCCATTGCTGAGTAAGCGATTTGCGTCATTCACCTCGTGAGCAAAGTGTTGAATTTTGTAAAAAAAAAAAAAAAAAAAAATTCTTCTCGTTGGTTGTGGCTCATGCATCTGATTAGATATGATGTGGGAACAAGCTTCGAGGATGCGAATACGGGCGGCCACGAGGTTAGAGCAAAGTTAGCGATAGACCTTGTGGCTGGGTTGGCGCAAGCTTTGCGAATGCAGAAGAGTCATAGTTCGCGACCGCAGTCAAACTCAAATTCGGTCGAGTTTTGGTGAGTGTTGAGCCGGCGATAGCAGCGCTTTATGCGAGGGCGAGACCATCCGTGAATGAGATGGCAACAAATCTACGGAGTACAGTATACCCCTGAATGATTTTGCAAATCTACAAGATCCTCTTTTTGTTCCTCTTTAACAGGCAATCGAGCCGCGTAGACTAGCCACTATTAGAGAGCTACAAGGAAAATAGATAGGGTATATAGCGCTATAAAAGAGTATATTTATTTATAGAGGAACTACTAGTAATGTTAGGTACCTGTTAATCCTAGCCCCTATCCCCTTATTTCCCTGTACTGTACACGGTGGTGGTGAGTAGTGATGCGCCAAGTTTAAAGTTATTAACTTTAGTGAGCCCCATTCATTGTCAACTCTGTCTGTTGCCATCAGGCCTATTGTAGCCACTGCCCCCACTGCCCCCACTGCCCACTAATTCCTGTCGGCACCCACAGAGTCTCTCATGCACAGGCATGCATACATATGTACATGCGGGGGGCCGACGCATGGACCCTTTGTGGTTGACGTCGGGTGCCTGGGAGCCGCCTCGTCTCCGTATTATCTGCCTGTTTCGTTTTGGTCGATTCGTCCAACAAACGAGCCTCGTCCTCTCTCCTCTCCTTGTCCTGTTATAAGTCCGGCGTCGTCCTTTCTTCCCAACTCCACGACCTTCTTCTGTCCTTAGCCTTTCTCTTCTCTTTCGGTCGCTAGATAGTGGCACGGCGTATTCTTAGACCGTCTTCCGCCTCGCCGATCCTTTTGCCACAAGCCGGCCAGCCACCTTACGATAGGATCGACCCCGTCCAACGATATCTCCGAGTGCCCATCGACAGACGGCCTTTCCAGAAATTTGCAATGCGGTAATTGTTGGCGGATTCTGATTGAAATTGCCACGCATTCGAGATGGACTACTCGAGCCTCAGGGCCGCCGCTTTGCGCGATGGCGAGGATGAAGAAGCCGTCACCGTCGATACCCGTGCGTTGATAGACAAGGTTCTGGCGAGGTACTCTGGGGAATGGACTACCCTTCGTGAGCTGGTTCAGAATGCCGCCGATGCGCAAGCTACCACGGTCACGGTGAAATGGGAGACTATTCCGTCCATTCAAGTCCCATTACCCAATGCAACGAGTAGATCCGAGCTCCTGAAACATGCCATCACGAACCACACATTACGCCGTCTAGTCGTGCAAAATGACGGGCAGCCTTTTACAAAGACGGATTGGGGAAGGCTGAAACGAATCGCGGAGGGTAACCCGGACGAGACTAAGATTGGTGCCTTTGGAGTTGGTTTCTACAGCGTGTTTGCGGATTGCGAAGAACCCTTTGTCAGTTCGGGCAACGAAGCCATGGCATTTTACTGGAAGGGGAATTCTCTCTTCACCAAAAATCACAATTACCGGCGGATAAGGCCACTCACCATACGACATTCGTTCTGGACTACCGAAATTCGACGACGCCGATGCCGAACCTTCTTTCCGTCAGCCAATTCCTAGCAACGAGTCTGACCTTTGTGGCGCTAGAAAATATCGAGTTTTGGATCGATGATTACCAAATACTGTCCTTGAAGAAGAAGTCCTCACCACCCGCGGATCTGTCGTTGCCCCGGGATCTAGAAGCCAGGACGAAGGAAGGCCTGATGAAGGTTATTGGGGTAGATCGCACAAGTACGCAAATAGATGCATCGTACATGAGCATAATTGGATGGAAGCCGCAGCCGACGACCACAACAGCCAAAAGCCCCGACTCGTACGGTTCGACGGAGGCACCCTCTCTGCGGTCCTTTTTGCACGATTAACAGCAAGTGCTTCCCAAGCTGGGTTGCGGTCCAAAGCACAAAGCGAAGATAATCTAGCACAGCCGCAAATATCAGAGGATGTAACCACGATGAGCTCATCCACAATATTTCTGAGTGCTACTTCGGCTACTATAGAAACCAAGATCTCGTCATCGTTTGCATCCGAACTTGAAAGGGCCACGAAGAAACCGCCACCAAGAACGACCAAGATCTCAATCCTTACTGCTTCTTATGACGAGGCTGAAGCTTCCGAGCTCTCGGTTACGAACGCAGCTTTCAGGAAAGCAACGGATGTTTTTGCCTCTGTATTACCAAACAAGAAACCCGGCGGACGCATCTTCATTGGGTTCCCTACCATGCAGACGACTGGTGCCGGTATGCATGTCTCCGCCCCATCGGTCATCCCAACCGTGGAACGAGAAGCCATCGATCTCAACGCAAGATGGGTTAGGACCTGGAATGTCGAGCTTTGCGAGCCGCCGGAATTGTGTCAAGGTTAGCATTCAGCAATGAAATGAACGACTTGAGCCGCCGAGTCCGATCATCTGTTGAGAGCGGCCAGAAGATCTCGGGTAGTGTCATCAAGAACCACATGCCGGAAGCTCTTCACACTCTGAAAACCTTCACTTTCGGCGACTCGACACCCAGTGGCCAAGTCGGTCAGATAATGGAGGAAGCATTTTGGACATGCTTCAAGAAGGCTTCCATCGAGATCTTCTCCAGTCAAGGTGTACTTCAAACTACGCAAGTTCGGCTCGAATCAGCCGAGCTCGGTGGTTTCGTGGAAAGCATTCCTGTCGTTCCAGAGGAGATGAAAACGGCGCCGTTTGTGAAAAACTCATTGACTTTGGGCTTGTTTCTCATATTACTGTCACCGACGTCAAACAGGAGCTTGAAGCAAAGGCTCTGACTAAGTCTCAGACGATCAAATTCATTTCTTGGGCAGGGAAGAAAAGTCTCAGTGGTGAGTTGGACCCTGGAAGCCGCACATCGCTGCTCGAGGTTGCTGTTGCAACATTGAGCGATGAAGATTCGGGGAGATCATCGCACTCGGAAGTATCGCAAACTACCCCAGCCTCAACAACATACCGGCTACTGTACCGATACCCCCAACCACGATCCCTTTTCATTCATCACGAATTCAAAACCACTTGAGCTTCAGGCGCTAGGTTGGTTGCCTCTGGAGGTGCTGCCATGGTTCCGCTTCTTGTTGGAAACAGCAAACTCTAGAGCGGAAGACGAGAGCGTGACCCAATCGCCCAAGTTCGCGGTTCAAGTACTGACAATTCTCTCCAAAAATTGGGATACCATCTCAAATAAGGACAAGACAGTGCTGGCGTCACTGGTTCAATCCCACCCTGTGATGCCAACAAAGCTGGGAATGAAACGACCTGGCGATTCCTTCTTTCCCTCTGTCAAGCTGTTTGATGATTTGCCAGTTATTCAAGGGTGTGAGAAAGTCAAGGAGAAATTTTTGGTAGCTGTTGGTGTTCGCAAGACAGTTGATCTGGAAACCATCTTCACTCGGTTGCTCAACAGCTCTGGAGATGACGGCCAAAAGAAATGGAGCCATGTAGAACTCATAAAATATCTTTCTTCAGTGCAGAATGATATTCCGTCGGATGATCTGAAGAAGCTGCGAGTCGCGCTTCTGTCCGGCCGAGGCCGGCCTCAAGGGCATGGCGTCAACCCAAGGGTCCAAGACCTTGTACAAGGTGTCGGAGCTTTTGAGCCCAAAGATTCGCTACGTATTCTCGGACTGCCCATTCTTCAATGGCCCGGCTCCCCAGGAAGTTTTCGCCCCAGCAGCCCCGAAGCCAAGTTCTTGTCCTTGCTTGGGCTGCGTAGCTTTCCTCGGTCTCTGAATTAGTGGAGTTGATGTCGTCAAAGGACGATATGTTGCGCACGTCGGCCATGACATATTTTATTGCAAATCATCATTCTAATCGCTACGGTGCATTTGAATTGAGCGAGAGTCAGAAGCCCATCCTGCCACTGCAAGGAAGCACTCAGCTCGTGACACCGTCCCAGTGCTTCACGAATGAGAAGGCCGCCGTTCTTGGGTTTCACATCCTCAGAAGAGACCTCCATGATCACGCACCTGTAAGTTTGCGAGAAATACTTTTATATATATATATTCAACCCGTTGAAAGCGAATTAACAACCTCGCATAGAAATTTGGCGTCGCCAGGAACCCTCCGATGGTCGATTGCGTAAACAAATTGTTGTCGAGTCCGCCCCAGGACCACCATTCGGCCATCACTCTCTTCAGCTACTTCGCCTCTCGCATCACTGAAGTCCGCGAGAATAGCTTGGTCAAGCTTCGCGATGCTCCATTAGTCCCGGTCTCAAGGCCTAGCCTCGCTCGGTCCTCCAAAACCAGCCCCGAAGTGTCCCACATCAGCCCTTCTCGAGCATACCTGGGTACATCGGCCACGTACGGTGAGATTTTCGATTTTGTAGATTTTGGCCAAGAGGCAAATGCCTTTCTCTTTCACTGTGGAGCAAAGAGCGAGCCTACCAAGCTGGAGGTTGCATACATGACGTGCAACGAGCCGGCAAGGCTGCTAAGCGTGCTCCAGAGTCCCGAAAATACATGGACCTTCTCAAGTCCTTGGCTGAATCTTCCAACACGTTGCATCGTGACAAAGAGTTATGGCGCAAGCTCAGAACATCCTCTTGTCTCTTGGCATACAAAGAATTGTCGCCGTCAACCAAGGAGGGGACTTGATTGATCTGGATGAGGAAGAAGCCCTGATCAAGCAATACCAGCTCGCTTCGGCTGATCAAATCGTTGTTCTGGATGATATTATCAGCTATCGCCTGTTCAAAGAGCATCTCATTTGCGCACCTGAAGAAGACAGCTTGGAAGACTTTTACCTGCAGCTTGGTGCCATGAAACTGAGCAACATTGTACAGGAAGATGTGCGCATCGGACCTCACACTGCAAGACCAAAGGCTGCCGAGCAGCTACGAAAACATGTCGTTGAGAGGTCCAAAATCTTCCTGTACGAGTATGCCAACTATCGACGAGACGCGGTCAAGCATGACTCCAAATGGCTAGAAAAGAATCTCCGAGTCGAGATGGTGCGGTCCGTGGCACTCAGACGCACGCTGAAAGGCCAGCGGCAATCCCACACGGAGAAACGATCCGCTGCGGGTGCCTACGAAGAACGCACATGGGTGCTCTACGTCGCCGACGATGGCCACCCTGACATGTATCAGATTGGACAAGCTGTCTGCCAGATGCTGCTGAACCGACCCAACCAACAAGCCTATCTCTTTTTCGAACCATTCCTGACTCTTGATCTATATGGACTCCGTGCTCGCGGCTACAACGTGGACCGTATTCTGCGTGCAAAGGCTGCCGAGGCACGTATTGCGGAGGAGGAGAGAAGAAAGGCTTTGGAAGAAGAACAGAAACGAATGCTCGACAGGGAACGGACTTGGGCGCAGCAGGGGAAAGTCTCGGACGAGAGCAAGATCAGGAGCTCCCGAGCGCAGCAGAAGCTGCCAGACAAGTCGCCAAAACGCCAGAGCAACCAAAACCAGCAATGCCCGGTTCCTGGAACTCGCCAGAAGATTTTGGCATGGACAATGCACGACAATCAAAGAAAGGCGGTGGTGGCTTGTTTTCCAACCTCACCCGCAGACTGGGATTCGATAGCCAAGACGAGAACAAGGACGGCGCTGAGAAACAGCTGGAGCAATTCGTCGACAATGTTCCGCAAACAGGAACATCGAAAACGTCGAACACTGGACGACCGAACAGCTCGGGACGTGCCCAGGAAGATGACGGGCGAGTGACCAGCCCAGCTGTCGTGCAACAAAACCTATTCAATGCCGTCAATGCCACGCGACCGCATGGATCAGACCACGTATTTTCTGAGCCCCAGGTCAATGTAGTGAAGGAACAGGCAACATATTGCGACAGCACTCCTGCACAAAACATCACATTTGTCGCAGAAGCCTCGAATAATATGAAGGTATTCGTGTCGAAAGATGTGCGAAGCTCGGCGGCCAAGTTCTTGTCTACCAATATTGGCCCGATCAATACATTTGCAGGACTGCTGGTGGATATCGGAAACATCTACTCATTGTCGCCGAAGGTCCTGCACATCTTCTATGACGAGTCCGGCGGCACCATTGCGTTTAATACGGGCGGCAGCATTTTCTGCAACCTCCGCTTCTTCTTGCAACTACATGCAGCACAAATCAACATGGGCAGCGGAAAAGCCCAGGCGGCGATGTGGTGGTGGGTTGTGTTGGCTCATGAGCTGGCGCATAACCTCGTTTCTACCCACAACTCGGATCACAGCTATTATACGTACGTATTGCCATATTTGACCTCTGTTTCTGGCTCCTCTCGAGTCTCGAGTGACCATCAAAAAGAAGTGGGCTAACACAAGTCAGAGAATCTTTCATCCAGCAATACATGGGTAAGATGTTATCCCAAGTCACTCGGATGGCTGGATCGGCCACGACTCCTGCAGCTGCACCGCCGCCCCAGCGCAGCTGCCAAGCTCGACTTCATCTACTCTACCCCCTCCTCCTTACGCCATGACTCCAGATAGACGGGATAACATGTTTGGATAATGTGCTCGAGAGCGCACGCGTCGGACTACGTTGATTAAGCGTCCTACACAAAGCCAAGATGGTCATTGTCTCGCGACAACCCATGGTATAACATTCAAGGCATGACATGACTTCAGAATTTCAAGAATATATATACGTTAGATGTAGTTTGGATGAGTAGAGATACGACCGCTGCCAGGAAGCATGGATGATGACGCAAGTTGTCTTCTTGTGCCCGGACCTGGTCCCTCAACCTTAATTAGAAAATCTGTTCACGCTTCCCTTCCTTCGTTGGTTCTCTCCGCCACCAATATAGTGTGCCCCAATAATAAGACCAGGGCGATGCTCAAATGACGACAACGTCTTTCCAGAATCACCCAGTCGAGACACCCGCCCATGCTGCGCTGTAATTCTTCTCATTTATCGTCTTGTCTGCTGCTCAACACGGTTCAAGAAGAAACTAGAATGATCACCCAGCGCAGTTTAATTCTCATGTTTCAATCTCGGGTCTGAATTCCGCTCCACGTCAACGTCCTACCCGCTCGAGCATTGCAAATTTCGCCTCATGGGGCCGACTTGCAAGAACTTGTCAAAGGACGCGCGACTCCCTTGTTGCTTTTTCTTTGGATCTTGGATTTTGGACAAGACCGTAATGGATAAACTTTGCAAATGACGGCGCTCAGGGTCAGCCTCGTCTTTTCATGATGCTGCGTCAAAAAGTACGTTGCCACGGCGGCACACGTGTCGTGGCACGTGACCCATTCGACGACCCCTCCTTCAACCTACCACACTCCAAGCTTCAGCGCCGCCAAAGCGACAAGACAACTTTCAGTTTCCCCCTCCAGCGAGCGGCAGACACATCGAACAAAGACCCCTCTCGCGAAAGAATCACCATGGTCCACCGCATCGCTTTCTGGAGCTGCTTCGGTACGTCTTCTTTTCCTCACAAGCTCAAGCTCGAGCTCGGTGCCTCTCCGACGGACGGCGTCGGAGTCGAATACCTTGGCTCTTCTGACATGAAGTGATGCCAGGCCTCGCCGTCCGCTTCTGGCAGCTGGGCATCGAGATGCGGCCCTTCTTCAACAAGTCCTCCCTGTGGGCGTACCCTGTCTACGCCCTCGGCGGCGCGAGCTTCGGATCCTGGCTGCAGGGGGTCGACGACAAGCAATCCGCCATGTTGAGCGAGCGAAAGGCGTTCCTGCTCGAGAAGAGGAAGAGAATGGCGGAGAGGGAGAATGCTGAGGCGAGGGGGCGGCGGCGGCGCTGCAGTAGTAGGTGCGGGGTGGGTGACTTGAATACCATGCGCGAGGCCATTGTACCGAGGAAACTTGCAAGGGATGGATATATGGGCTACGACGATGGGATTTGCACACATATTTGTTGGGGTGGAAGGGCGATGCCCTGCTGCAAATAGACTTGGCAGTTTCGTTTTGTGGAACCAGTGCCGGGTTGACCGCATCATTACGTGTGAGCATGTTGCTTGTAGATGGCGAGAATTAGGAGGCTAGGTGCATTTTGCGACGGGAAACTGGACTTTTCTGGCTTGGCCGTCAAGTCTCGCCTGTGGAAAATGCTGCATTATTCTAATTGGTATTTCGTGCGTACCTACAGCTCCTCTAATTTTCTCAAAATCGCAGGGACAGCCATTGCCGAGGAATTACCCAATTCTGTGACCACAACCGAGATGAACTTGTCTCTTGTCGTGTCGAACAGCAGTCTGAATCCTTCATCCGTGCTTCTCTCGGGGTCAATTTCGTTGTATGTCAGCGAGTCAATCGACACGCGTTCCGTGAAATTAATGGTCTCGCTCAAAGCAACTACGCGGACGCCCAGATCAGTAGCGACGGTGGCAATGTCGCAGGTTCCAGCGCGCGCGTACATGGATCCGTTGCTGAACATGGCCTCGGCTGCGGCAAACACAATCGTCGCCTCCTGGAGATTCGTTCTCAAGGCACCCAGGTCGGAGGCATAAGTGACGGGGATACCGGCGGTAGCTAGCCTCTTGGCGTGTTCGATACCAACACGCTCGAACGGGTCGTCTACCAATATTACCTTGAATCGTTTGCCGTCTGCTTTGCCTTGCAGCAAGGCGCGCTCGACAAGCTTGTGATGAGCATATGTTAGAACCACTTCGTCGTGGCTGATCAGGTCAGCGGCTGTCTTGACGATGACAAAGTCGGCCAGGACGATACGTTCGTAGATGAAGTTGTCGATGGATTGACAGAGAATCTTCTTTGCCGCGGCGTCCGGCAGATCAATGTCAATCTTGGAGATCTGCAACTTCAGCCATCTGATGGCGTTGCCCATGGAGAAGCACATCGGCCGGCAGGCTGTGAGGTATTCGATCTGAGGGTTCAGTACGTGGGATGTGAAATGGCGGGAGAAGGTGCTGCTATGGGGTGTGGTGTAAGCATCAATGACCTGTGCAAAACAGAATATTGTTAGCAAAAACTTGTGAAGCATGTTTGGGCGGATAAACGAGGCAGGGACAATCGAACCTTCTTGAATGCAAGCAGAGTAGCCTCCAGCCTCGAGGTGCTATCACTAATGGCAAAAGTGCTCATCTGCTGTCCCAACGCCAACACAACAGGGTTCACGTCCTTGTCTGCCTGTGTCATGGCAATACGTTTGGCCATGGATAGATGGCTGAAGCACTCTGGAATCGTGGGCTTGGCCACCTCCTTCACCATCGATGGCAGGACACCCCGTGACGCACTGCGGTGATGTCCACCAGGTACGGGAAGACCACCTTGCTTAGGATTCGCCTTGCCCTTCCCGCCAGCCTTTGCTCCATCTGCAGATCCCTGTGATCCCGAAGATCCAGCAGCTGGCTGAGCTATCTGTGTGGCCTTTGCCTGCGCTCGTCTCGCGGCCTTTTCTTCTTGCTTCCTCTTTTTCAACTCGGCATTTGATAGCTGCTTTCCCCCGGCGACATCATCCTGGGCACCCTGGTCTTTTGGTTGAGCTTTTGCTTGGCCCTGGGACTTCTGATCGTTCTTGGCTGCGGAGTCGCCTACTCCTGCAGGCTGGACTCCTTCGGTGGCCATGAAGGCGGATTCGCGATGAGGGCGGAGATGTGTGAGATGCGCAATTCGAGGGCTGCGATTCGAGACGAGGGGCACGCCAACAGGGGCGGAGTGGGTGGTGGATGGTCGGAGTGTTGAATTGCTCAATGTAATTACGTAGTCGAACGGAGGGCTTTACAGTTCTCTAATGCGTCGCACGTCGCCAAAGTGAACGCCAAGGCGTGGAGCGTGTCATCAATCACGACGAGCAGTTGGGACAAAAGTTTGAGTCGAGTCACTCTGGCAGAAGTGGAGGGATGCGAACAGGAAGGTGCCCGCGCTAAGCCGCTGCTGGTTGCGCAATGCAAGGCTGGGTTTTTTTGGGCTGGGCTGGGCTCCCACTTTCAAACTTTTTGTTCGCGTTGCTTCAATAAAATCGACCAGGAGATGAAACGGGTAATATGACATGATGGAATCGGGAAGGAAACATCATCTTGTAACCTGGATACGTGCCATCCCGAACAACGGCTTTCAATCTAGCCATGACAAAGTTTGGCTGCTGATTATAATGGTTTCAACTTCTACGACCAAAATCCATTTTTGTGGCCAGCCCATCGCAAAACCATCACTTAAACTGTATTCCTAGCTTTTCAGCAAATGTCGGCAAGACAACAAGTCTCAGCATCGCGTACAGGCCGACAAGAGCAATGTCTACCCCTTAGCAATGAAACATCTGCGTCGGCCGAGACTGCAGCACATGTTTGAATCTCTCAACTCAACGCAACGGGTCTCGCCTCATGAAGAGCAATACTTGTGACAACCCAGGTCTGTTTGACTCTACGGAGTACGGGAAATACAAATGCCACACAGCAAGGTTACCTAATCACACAAATTTATGCGTGTTCCTCTGCCAAGCAATCCTCTCGCTGGGTCATGGTTCAAGATGTTTCTGTCCTTCTTCACGCCAGCCCTCAAGGGACCAAACCGCAATGAAAGAAAAAGGTCAAAAGAAGGATTTCAAAAATTCCCTGCCCAACGAATTGAACAGGAGCGGTTTGAATTTAGTTTTCAACTAGCAAAATTCCTCTCTCAGCTTATCGCTTCACGGAGAAGGAAGACGCCCGTGCACTCGGATGGAGAGGAAAGGAAAAAAAGAAGATTGAAATGGGGGGGAGGACTTTTTATAGCCAGATTTTCCCAGGAGTGATCTGTGCTTATCTGTGCTTAGGTAAGTTGAGTTTGGGGTGAGTCGTAAGAGTGGGGAAGTCAAACAGGGAGAATAGTCTCTGATTGGCTGGTGGAGCTAGACTGCGCTGGTGCCTGGAAGGCGGAAGGCTGTGAACAAGCTGACAGCTGTTCACAGCTGCCTACTTCCTGTATTCTAAAATACGCAAATTACATTCATTGAGTTTGCGCGTAGCATCTGGCCACAAGGCTTATGAAGATTTGGGGGATTGGCACCCCAAGGCTGACTCAGAAGTGGCAAGTGCACTTCCGAAGCCGCGCTGGTGATGACTCGAATGATGCCCTGACATTTTCTCCGCATCAACAACCAAAATGCACAGTCCAAAAAATTCCTACTACTGCGATATCAATTGTCTCCTGATCATAGACGCAGAAAGTACCGTGACGTATCCCACCTTGAGCGGGAGAAATGCGTCGTCCATTGAATTACAGAAAGCCCCAGTCGCCATCAAGTCTGGTATCCTCTACTCGGCCACGGCCACCCTATCTACATCTAATCTACATCTAATCTACATCCCGCATCTGGAAAAAAAGCTCAACGTCAGACCCTTCTTCTTTCCCACCACGCGCGGGAGGCCTGTTCAAAGATGAAGTTCACGCGTGCTTATTCCACCACCCTTGGCAGCACGATCCCAGCCGCCAAGGTCAAGTACGTCCCGACAACAGGCACATACCCCAAGGGCTTTTCGGCGTCTGGCGTCTTCTGCGGCGTCAAGCCCGGCAACACGAGCAAGCCCGACATCGCGCTCGTAACTTCGGACCGCGATTGCTCCGCGGCTGCCGTCTTCACCAAGAACAAATTCCAGGCTGCTCCTGTGACTTTTAGTCGGAAACTCCTCCAAAGCACAGCTAATGCTGGGCTCCGAAGCGTCATCGTCAACTCTGGCAATGCCAATGCGGTGACCGGTATCGGAGGTCTTCAGGATGCCGCGCAGATGGCAAAGACGACGGACAACAGGGTCGGAAAAGAGAATTCGACCATTGTTATGAGCACGGGAGTCATTGGGCAGAGGTGAGGGTGAAAATCTGCCACTCCACTCCCCAGACCTCTTTTCCCAATCATCTCTAACGCGACATCGCAGGTTGCCAATCCAGAAGATTGTGGACCATATTCCCAATGCTGTTCGCAAAGCCGGTGGCCATCACAAGGACTGGCTGAGTTGCGCCAAGGCAATCTGCACTACGGATACGTTTCCAAAACTCATGTCCAAGTCGTTCC
Organism: Epichloe gansuensis; assembly: GCA_023658505.1. Lineage (NCBI taxonomy): Eukaryota > Fungi > Ascomycota > Sordariomycetes > Hypocreales > Clavicipitaceae > Epichloe > Epichloe gansuensis. Next base: position 2,034,436 of record CP098283.1, read on the forward strand.
ATCTTCCCTCTTCACCAGGCATCGAGTATCGCATCGCGGGCATGACCAAGGGCGCTGGTATGCTGGCACCCAACATGGCCACCCTGCTGACCATCTTGGCTACGGATGCTCCAATTGCACCGAGCATCATGACGAATGTCCTCCGACACGCCGTAGATCGGTCATTCAACTCCATCACCGTGGATGGCGATACCTCTACGAATGACACTGTCGCTCTTTTGGCCAACGGCGCTGCTGGCGGTAAGGAAGTCGCTTCTGAACAATCCCCGATTACGAGGCCTTCCAGACCGTCTTGACCGATTTCGCAACCGACCTTGCCAAGTATATTGTTCGCGACGGCGAAGGCGCAACCAAGTTCGTGACCATTCGCGTAGTCGACAGCGCCTCTGAAGAATCTGCTCGTCAGGTCGCTCGATCGATTGCTCTTTCACCACTTGTCAAGACTGCTTTGTACGGAAAGGATGCGAACTGGGGCGGATCCTGTGCGCTGCAGGCTATGCGCTCATCTCAAAGCCTGGACAGCCCGTAAATGATGTTCCCGAAATTGTGCCCGAAAAGACCAACGTCTCGTTCATCCCTACCGATGGGTCAAAGGAGCTGAAGTTGCTTGTGAATGGCGAGCCTGAACAGGTCGACGAGCAGCGAGCCAGTGAGATCCTGGAGATGGAAGACTTGGAGATCTTGCTGAAGCTTGGGACCGGAGACAAGACTGCCTTGCACTGGACATGCGATTTCAGCCACGACTATGTCACCATTAACGGCGATTACCGTACATGAAGCCCAAGTTGGCTTGGCGTCTAACCCCAAGCCTTGTGTAAACTTGTAATCTAAAGAGCCTACAATTTAATTGCCCCTCCAAAGCATAGTGTGAAGACTGTTTACTTGGGTGTCGGTGTCGGTGCACGAGCAAAGATACCTTTTTTTCAAATCTCAATTTCAAGTTCATGTTCACCTGTAAACCTCGTTACGCTTCATATACATGCCACCTGCCCAATGGGCTGGCTCACAGAGATCGCTAATCCTGCGCCATAATACCCCCGAATAAAGATCCAACCACCCCTCTAGGCGCTCAAGGTTCCCTTTGTGCTGGGAACTTCGCCCTCCTTACCCTTGACTCGGCTGGTAGCCATCTTGATCGCCACAGCGAGAGCCTTGAATGCACTCTCAGCCCTATGGTGGTCATTATCACCCCGTAGGCAGTCGACATGTAGTGTGATACGAGCGCCCTGTGCAAAGCTCTGCAGGCAGTGCGGCACCATCTCTGTGCTGAGCTCTCCCAGCCACTCCCGCTTCAACCCAAGATCGACAACGCTATACGGGCGATTCGAAATGTCGACGACCGCACGGGATAGGGCCTCGTCGAGGGGAGCGTAGGCGTAGCCGAAGCGGGCGACACCGGCGAGGTTTCCGAGCGCTTGGCCAAAGGCATAGCCAAGAGCGATGCAGCAGTCTTCGGCGGTGTGATGGTCGTCGACTATAACAGCACAAGTGTGTGAGCGTCACGAAGAGGGGCTATAATCTTCGAGAGTTGGGAGAATTTGAAAACGTGAGGACGGACGTACTGTGGAGATCACCCTCGCAGTTCATGGCAAAGCTCCAGCCAGCATGTTTGGCTAATGCGTGGAGCATGTGGTCGAGGAACCCGATCCCAGTGTTTACTGAAATGATTTGCGATTTACTGGATTGCGAGGCGTGGCCCGTCGTGGCTTTGAGGAGGCGGGCATCGGTGTCGGCGGGAAGTCGCCGCCATCGAGATTGATGGCGAGCTGGATTTTGGTTTCGTTGGTGTCGCGGGCGAGGGCCGCTGATCGGACGGGTGAGGTAGAGCCCATTGTTCCGAGATCCTGACCAGATGGAATCAAGCGGAATGGATGGGTTTTTATTTATTAATAGATGGAGGAAAGTAATACTCCGTATCGGCAGCGACCAGCCCACTCATGTCAACTTTTTCGATTTGCTCTGGGGGTGTGTGCTTTGGAACCTACGTAGACACACGCCCCTAGAACTTGCTGTGAATGACACTTGGGCTGGGGTGGTTGGGGTACTTGACGCGCCACATTTAGCGGTCGCGCTCGCATCATCATGATGAATTGAAAGAAGCAACGAGTCAACTTTCGACAAGCAACGGGCCTTCATCACGCTGCTTTCACCAGCAGTTTTGTGCACGATATCCAAATACACGTTTAATTCTCAGCTTTGTCTCCCGTCTCTTTTATTTTACTCGCCTTATATAGTCCCCTCCGAGTCCCCGTCGATATACATGTTGTCTGTCACATGATGGAAAAGTTTCTGAGGGATTGGCGGCAAGATGCTTTGAACAAAGCCCAATATGAATCAGCCATCTTCATCGGCGACAAGCTCCTAGCATTGACAAGTTCGTTTTACATCTACTCGATCGGCCTGTCCCCTGCTCTGAAGCAAAATCTAATTGCATATGCTCTCCTGACGTAGATGATGATCAGGACGCCTTTTGGCTAGCCCAAGTTCACTTTGCTACTGGCAACTACACTCGTGCTCAGGCCTTTCTCTCGAAACAGGACCTCATCTCTCGAAACCCGTCGTGCCGATATCTCGCAGGACATTGCCTTATCAAGCAATCTCGCTACGAAGAAGCTCTCGCCGTGCTCGGGGAGCGGAACCCAACACATCTCATTTCCAATGGCGGCAGCAACAAGCGCAAATCACAGCCGCGCCACAGCAACCGACGGCGCGATGACGAGGTGGACGAGGAGGAAGCGGCCAATAGGCGATTCTGAGGCGGCCATGTGTTTCCTGAGAGGCATCTGCTACGCTAAGCGGAATGCTTTCGACCGAGCCAAGGAGTGCTACAAGGATGCCGTACGAATCGACGTCAGGTGTTTCGAGGCTTTCCAACAGCTGATGAAGAACTCTCTTCTATCGCCGGACGAGGAATGGCAATTTCTCGAGAGCTTGGATTTCGATTCCATCACAGTGTCTGGAGACACCTCTTCATCACAAGAAGCTGCAGACTTCACCAAGATGCTCTACACGACACGACTGTCCAAGTATCGGAATCCGGCCGCATTCGAGACCGCATACGACTCTTTGTCAACACATTACCACCTCTCGACGAACCCTGACCTTCAACTAGCACGGGCCGATCTTCTCTACACCCAATGCCGTTACCAGGACGCTCTTGGCATTACCAATGCTATTTTGCAAGAGGATAAATACAACTTCTCGGTATACCCAGTGCATTTGGCATGCTTGTATGAGCTCAAGATGAACAACTTGCTGTTCCTGGTGGCCCACGACCTGGCCGACACGCATCCAGAGGAACCATGCACTTGGTTGGCTGTCGGGATCTATTACTTTGCTATTGGCAAGATTGCAGAAGCTCGTCGGTACTTTAGCAAAGCTAGTATGATGGACGCACATTTTGGGCCTGCGTGGATAGGTTTCGCACACACATTTGCCGCCGAGGGCGAGCATGACCAAGCCATATCTGCCTATTCCACAGCAGCACGCCTCTTCATGGGTACACACTTGCCGCAAATCTTCCTCGGCATGCAAAGCCATGCCCTCAACAACATGGTGTTGGCAGAAGAGTTCCTCAAGACGGCGTACGGGTTGTGCAAAACAGATCCTCTGCTTTTGAACGAGATGGGGATTGTCAAGTACCACCAAGATCGGCCCAAGGAAGCGGTGCAGTATTTCACAGCGGCTCTCGACATTGCTGAGGAGATTAACAGTGAGCCATCAGCATGGCTTTCCGCCAAGACAAATCTCGCCCACGCGTTCCGACGGCTTCGACACTTCAACAAGGCGCTGGATCTGTTTGACGAGGTGCTCAGGTTAGGCGGTAAGGACGCCGCAGTTTTCAGCGCCAAGGGCCTCATATTGATGGAGCAGAACCGGGCAGAAGAAGCAGTGGCTGTGTTGCATCAAGCACTGGCCATTCACCCACAGGACAGCATCTCCACCGAGCTGCTCAACAAGGCCCTGGAGGAAACAGTCCTGATGGACGGCGCAGCAGAGGAAGAGGCGGACGACCTCGCGGAATTCGAGCATCATCTCGATCAAAAAAAGCCGAAGCGACGCACAAGATGATGATGAATGGCCACAGGGTCGGCCAGGGCATCATGGACAAGGGCAAGGGAAGAGTGACTAGGAGGCGGACACTGCTGGACGACCAAGACAAGCGCGAAAGCATGATGGAAATGACGGATGATGACGAGTAAACAGTGAATATGGGTTCTGGACTTTGGAGAGCCATGGCGGGTGTTGACGGCGGGTTGGCGTTTCGGGAGGCATTTCAACTACGGGGTTCGGGATATTGGTTATGAGCATAAGGGAGGGGGTAGGCGCCAGCCATGTCAAGGTCAAGGGTTCTCATTCAATGGATGTATGGATGTGCTCGCTCCATGCTTGCTGTGCTGTGCTTACTGTGCTGGCTTCGCGACTCCTGCCCATCCATGAGTGCTGATAATTCTCTCGTTTTGTACGGAGTATACGGACTCTACAAGTCCCCCCTTCTCTCCTTTCTCTCCTTTCTCTCTCCGGGACCCTGCCGAGCCTGGTCCCCCCCATCCATATCTTTTACTTGGCTGAGTTGATGTCTTCCTGTTACCACATGGTGTAGGCTAACAGATGTTCGGTCCGGGCAAGACCTGTGTTGGTTAGAAGGCCGCAAGACATGGGCGGAACTACGCATCCATCCATCGACTTACCCTCGTCAGCCCGCGCCCCCGCGCCTCCCTCGCCCAGCACGCCCAGCACGTGTACGGCGCGAGCTCGACGTTGAGCCAGATGTACACGACGTGCCGCTGCTGGCGGGCCCACGAGCTTCTCGTCGAGGAACTCGAGCTGTCCCTCGTCCGCCAGTCTCAGGTGGCTGAACCTGCGGGATTCCAGGTACGACTGCCACTCCCACTCCCTGCTCACCGTGGCATACTTCAGATAGTTCTCTTGGCCCGCGGCAATCGTGGCCAGGATTAGTTGCCGGACTTCAGGGCAGAGTGTGAGCCAGTCTCCTATCCTCCTGCGCGAGGCGTCATTTTGGCGAAGGGGAGAGGGGGACTAGATGATCAGAGATATCAAACGTGCCCTGCACTCCTGAGCACGAGCGTAAAAATGCCGGGTGCCGGTACTGTTTTCTTGATTCTTGAGAGAAGCCTTGACTCAGAGGGGGAAAGTCATGGGTCGCCAAGGAGGGGAAAAATAATTCCCTTGCTTTTATGTATGCTACACGCGAAGCCCCGACCGATTTTATTCAAGCTGGGACATTTCTTAATTCAAGCTGGGACATTTTTTTAAATTTTAAACTACAATGGCAAACTAGGTTATCGCTGCTAAAGCGAACTTGATTGTATTTCATGGCGTCACGCAGCTCTTAACTCTATTCTAGCCAGGGGCATCTTAGCCAGGGGGCATCTTGTACGGAGTAAACTTGGATCAATATTCTCCATCTATTGTACGGAGTAATAGCTTGCATCTACCGCGTGTGGAGCTGTAGCCAGTCAGTCTCTGGTCCGCAATGTGTTGCGACAATTGTCCGGATGCCTTCACTACTAGCTGCTTTGCAAAACGAGAATTGATGGAATGAATACAATCATTCGCATTCACATTCACATTCGCATTCGCATTATAGTATCTATACATGACAAACGACCCACTAGTGAGCTCACTGCGCCTCGTTTTCTTGTTTCCCGAGTTGGCTCAAACAGGCAATTAATTGTACACACAAATCTTCCCAACGAACCCATGCCTCTCTCTCTCTCTCTTTTTGCATTAACGCAATCTCAAGCAAACGTGAACAAACACACATCCAAACGCCATGCTAAGGAATCTTCGCCACCTTGGCTTGCCTTGATATCTTCTTCAGCCTTTGCTTTAAATGTCCACGCACACAAAGAAAACCATGTCGTACAGCTCCACTCCGCACCCGTATCCGTCAGTTTAAAGATACGGCATCCACAATGCATCGCACTGCGCCAAATTCATTGGGTTCACAGCCTTGGCAACGGCGTCAATTACCGTCTGGTTCGCTGGTAGGTTGCCGGCTGGGTTGTGCGCTAGACTGGCAGCGCGCTTGACTATCGAATCGCTGTTCACTTGGACTGAATCGCGCAGCTGGCTCTCGCTAATCCCATTCCTGTGGCTGCTGGTGAGCCAGAAAATCATTTCATCTCGCACAAAGAGCGTGAGGGCGTGTTCCAGCTCGTGTTCCGGCTCCGTCAAACACCGCGCAATCGCCATGATGGAGCAGGCAAAGATACCCTCGGTTGCCAACGGTCCCATGAGCACCTGCAAGTTTGGCGTCAACCGGAAAGGCACTGGCTCGGGGTTGTGGAAGAAGGGCTTCGACGCACTCATGAATGACATGAGCTCTGATCCCCAAATGTTGCCTGAGCCCCGCGCAATGTTGAGCTTCGCAGGGTATCTGTTGTGCATGTACAGAATATAGGTCATGAAAGTCAAAGCCGCCAGCTGGTAGGAGAATTGTCTTCTGAACAGCCAGAACTCCGCAAACTGTGGGAATACCTGCTGGAAGTATTCCAGCGCCACTGTCGACGGCACCCACTTCTCTTGCACGGCATTGAAAACCTCGAGCCTGGCCGGCGGAGTAAGCTCCGGCTTGCCCTGCTGTAGTGTCCAGTCAAGTTAGCAAAAGCCATCATTATCATCATCATCATCATCATCACCATGGTCATGGTCCGACCAAAGTCGCCGTTGTGGGCACTTACCGAGCTCTTGCTCTCCAATACACCGCGCAACTTCTCGAGCGTGAACAAGACGGGGTCGTCCTTGAGAAACCCATGCGCCGGCAGTGATCTTCGTAAACTGCCTGCAGTGTCACATAAGAGGTATCCTCCTGTACAATTCTTATATGCGGCGCAAGAGGAACCATCAAAGGTAAAGTGAACTGCAGGTCGCGTCGGCGGCTCTCCTTCTTTCGGCCCAGCGTCTGGTTGAGATGTCTGAAGAGCTGGAGTATTCTCTCCTCCCTCCTGCAGTGTCTTGCCGCCGGGTGCTGCACCGCCCACGAGTGTACGCTCCCATCGTGGCCACGCATCTTGAGGCGTCGGTAAGAGGAACTGTACGACCTGACCAGGTCAACGTTGGGCAGGAATCTCTCGATTCTAATAAAGTCTTGATTCTTGTCCTTGTGCTGGAGGTATTGTCCGGGGATTTCCACCTCGTCAAACTTTTGATATCTAAACTCGCTGAGGTGCGGGGAGAAGGCCTCCAGGGGCGCATGAGACACGCGACGGTCCAGCTTTTCCTCAAACTTGGTGCGCCAACGACGCAGCTTGTGGATGTATTCGTACATGGTAGGCTTGACGTCAACAAAGTCTGCCTCAAACGACTTCTTGATGTGATTCGGTAGAATAGTCTCGGCAAAGCGAGTAATGTTGGTCTCTGTTGCGGGAGGGAGCTTAACACTTCTCGCAAACGAGGCGGGAGTACGGCTGACGTAGGTCAAGGCGTCATTCAGCAGGGCCACGATGAGTCGATATGCATCTTCATCCGGCGGGCACTTGAAATGCTTCTGGATCTGGTCCACCATCGTCTCCATGGAGAGGGCCAGGAGCGGGAACGCCGTCTTGAGTACAGACATGATCTCCTCTGTCAATTCCCACGGCATCTTCTTCTGGTTGGGATTTGGCGTGGGCGCGTTGGCTGTGGTTGTGCCTGTGCCTGTGGCTGGCGTGCTAGCACCGGCAGCCGTGGTATTGTTCTCGATGCCCTCCGTCTTGACTTGCGCCCCCAGCGTCGCCTTCACTCGCAGTGCCCGTGCCCGGTCGAGAAGCACCAGCTTCCGTCTGAGGGGTTCTGCCTTGCTCGGCGCCGGGGAGGCGCTCGGTTTGCCGTTGGAGGCACTCGACTGGGCGCGCTGCTGCCGAGCCCTCTCCTTGGCTTCCTGATTCTTCTTGATGAGATTCATGTCCTCGCGGTTCGTGCGGAGCTGGAAGTAGAGTGCTTGGGGATATGATTTGGCAATGCTCAGAAGAATCTGGAACACTCGAGGTGCCTCTTTGTGGCCTAGGCCTGTGAGCAGTTGAGGGATGAACGTGATCCAGTACCACACAGGTGTTTCGCCCTTGAAATCGTCAAAGCCCATCGCAATGGTGCCCTTGGAGTCGTCCAGGCTGAGGAGCCACAGGATCCGGGCCAGCAGCTTGCGTGACTTGGCATTCTTGTAGCTTCCAGCTGCCTGTAGGTACGACGTAAGTGCCTGCCGAGCCGCATTCAGATCCGATGGGTCATTCTTGAATTTTCTATCATTGAAGTAACCCCATTCAGCCCACGCCTTGGCTGCGCCAATATCAAAGTACAGTGCAGTGCCGTAGGCAGAGTCAGCTTCTTCCTTTTGTTTGAGCTTCTCGAGAAACATGCCCTTTAGTGTGTAGAACTCGGCCTTCTGCTGAGGATTGAAGTAGTTCAGGTTTGTGTTGTTGATCACGTCCAAACCGCTCGACAGCTCCTCGGGGTTCTCGTAGTGGCATTTGGCCTGTTCCCGCAATTTGAGGAAGGCTTCCTGGATTTCAATATTGGGCAACGTGTAGATTCGGCTCAGTTGGCTGATGCAAACTTCTGGAAGGCTATGTTTGCGAGCAACATGGGCGAATCGGTTGATGATCCAGGCTGTCTCATGGTAGCCTCGGTATGCAAAAGAAGATGCCCCTCCTCCGGCATTCTGCTGGCCCTGTTGGGGTAGCAGCTGCAGATATGTCTGGTTGATGAGACTGAAAATGTGTTGTCGCCAGGTGACCAGGTCCTGCCATGCCGTGATATCGTCCCAAACGTTCGGCAGCCGATCACGCCAAGCTCCGAGGAGCAACTTCAGCTCCCCAGACTTGACATCTAGGTTCGAAGAGTTTGTGTTGGCCAGGCTCTGGCAGATGACACTGGCATCGTGCAGCTCGACCAATTGTTGAAAGTTTTGCAACAGGGGAATGTGCGCATTGGTCAGTCGCCCCGGTAATTGGTGCCACTTTCTGATTGATAGCTGAATTGCCTCGTCGCATACTCTTGCAAAATCAGTGCTCGGCTCTTGCTGATTGTGGAACTTGAGCAGCGACATGAATGCCTGGAAGAAAGCTCTTCGGGGCGTTGGAGCATCCATGACACCCTTGATAACATTGTCCAGGGCCTCGCGATGCTGGGCATCCTGCCACATGTCCGTGTTGCGCCATGCGCATTCGAGAAGCAAGTCCTGGAAGTTTTCGTGCTTTGCGAAGTCTTGAAGAATCTCCCACTGCTGAAGCTTCTGAGCGCATAGGACCCAATGGTCCTCCCAGAGCATATATTCGGCTTGCGAAAACGGAATAACGCCCGTCCTAGCTTTGATCTGGGCATTCTCATACAGCTTCTGCGCCTTATCCCACATACCATTTTGTTCGTACGACAATCCGGCATTGGTCTCCACAAACTGACATCGGCGGCGCCACGTGCCATAGAATAGGTCCTCTTCTTGCAGTGAGGCGTATAGTTCCACCAGTGCATCCAGGTTGCTTTCCCTTATCGTGGCAGACTCTATCTCTGGCCGGATGACGGCATTCTCAAGCTGGACCAGAGCCGTGTACCAGGCATCGTACGTCTTGGCCTCGAATTTCAGAACGTGGGGCGGCAGCTTGCACTCAGGCCATGTTTTCGCGGCTCCCTCAACCAAAGACTGAACCACGTTGGGTCGCTTGTCAATTTGGCGGCTGTGATAGTCCTTTGTCAAGAGGGTCACCATGCCACGTTCGAGCTCGGCGCGCTCGTCCTTCACCGTTGCAGACCAGTACAAGGGGAAGAGTGCTATCCAAAGCTGGTGTGCCAACTGATTGTCGACGTGCTGGAGTTGCATCACGGGCTCAATGACATCCCGTACCTTGACGTCTCCCAGTTCGGAAACGAAGCGACGATGACTGGCCATGAGCGATTCAAACTTGTCATCGGGCATCATGTTTGGATCTCTCGCGTCCTTGTCCTTTGGGTATACTGCAGCCAGTTGAGAAGCAGAAATAAGCTTGAAGTCATCCTGGTGAAGCTGGATATTCGTATTCATCTCTACAGCACCGAGTAGCAATTGAGAAGCTTGGGCTAGCCAGTACGAGTCGGCAAGAGTGTCCCAGTTTTGCGAGTTCAGGATATAGGACAAGCGCACACTAGCGGTTTTTGACAAGCTCTTGTCGAATATGGCCATGAATCGGTTTCTCATCTCAACATCCGTGGCTCTGGTGCCGATGAGGAAGGCGTGCTCCATTCGCACGGTTAGCTCGGTACGAGTAACCTTGGGATCTTCATATATTCGAATCACCAGTTCCAAAAACTTGGAGAGCATGGTGGGATCTGCACGATGCTCGAAGGAGAGCATTTTGTGCAAGACGGCCGTCTTCTCTTTGAGCGTAGGCCATGTACCCTCGGATCGGAATACCCAGCCTTCAACCATGTTCAGGATTTCCGTGCAAAGTCCAATGTGCATTGACTTCTCAACCAGGGTTGCAAGAACGCTGAGGAAGGGTCGTCTGTTGTCGCCGAGGGTTTCCATTCGCAGCGCCACGGTCTGAATCTCCTTGATCATCAACTTCGTTTGGACCTCCAGATCATAGCTCGCCATCTCTCCTGTGGGCGAGGCACCGTCCTGGCTTCGGGTCGCTTGGTTTGCAGCTTGGTTCGCGGCCGCATTGTAGTGCTGGACATGCTCTCTAGCGTGCTTACTTTGCAAAGCTTTCATCAGAGATGGAATGTGCTGGTCAATGACGGCGGGTTTGCGGTTGCCCAGAGACCAGAGCAAGCTGACGCCGCAAATGTAAGAGCTGCTGTTCATTGCCTCGGTGGCGGCTTGCGAAAGATATGAAATGATTTCCGATGTTTGGACTTCAGCTTCGGCATCGGCATCGGCATCTTCCATGGGCGTATCCTCGGGAACGGCGTCGAGAATTCGCTTGATGATGGACTTGAGGTCGCGACCATCGTCGTAGTCTTTATCAGCAAGATGAAGGCAATCTTGAATCTCTGGGTTCTCGCACTTCAAACATTTCTCCAAGACCTTTTGCACTGATGCAAGGTTCTTCTGGATCCAGTCGTCTGACTTGGAATTGAGGACAATGCGTACGACTTGTAGCGTATTGATAATGTTGGTGAGAAACTTTTCGTCAAACTTCTCCTTATCGGATGGATCAGCCGTCAGAACAGACTGGGTCTTATCACTGCCAAGGATTACGTCTGTGACATTCGGGAACAAGTCGAGTTCGAGATCGCCCCAATATTGAGGTTGCACCAAATTGTAGAGGAGGCTCATGGCCTTCTTGCACAACTCGGTGCTTTGAGGTGGCATGGGCAAAGAAGGAGTACTGTTTTCGCGAGGTTTCGCCGAAGGCAATTGATATCGCTCGTTGAGCTGTGCAATAAATTCGACGAGGTACTTGATCATCTTCTGTCGGAATACTTGGGGAATCTGGTAGTCGTTTCGGTCTCCTGGGGCAATCTGCCTTGCTGTAGGTGGCGAGGACATTGGTTGATCACCGTCCAACTTTCTCTTCCTCGAAGTAGGCGATTCAGATGCATCGCGAATGGCAGATGGCGAGGCCCCTTGCCCTCGACGCGCCACTGTTCCCAGACCCATATAAGCCACATCATATTGAGAGCGAGCTTCTTGCTCTCATGGGATGGGCTTGGAGGAGCTGCCACCTTTCGCAGAGACGTTATGAGCAGAATGGCATACTTGTCTCTGGCATCAAAGAAGAGCTCAGGATGTCGAACCAGGAAGTGGAAGATGCTAGTCATCTGTTGGACATTCTGGCCTTCATCCGCAAGGATACGGCGAGGTGCGACAGCCCAGGCAGCATTTCGTTCATTTGGGCCATTACCGCATCGCTTGGGCAACACCGGCGCAATCAGCTCCAAGGCCTGCGTTACCAACGCACGCCCTTCGTTCTGATTTGTCTTGAGCAGTGAGAGGTAAACCTGACTAACAATCTTGGGAGGCGTTTCGTAATGAGCAATGAAGTAGCCAATGACCACGTATGCTGCGTGCTTGTTGATGACATCTTCGAGGCGAATAAAGGTCCAACCAAACTTGATAATGTCCTTTCTGGCTTCTTGCAGCGTCGTGTGATAGTATTTGACCAACATGGCAGACAGCTGCAGTACTTCAAAGCGTGTGGTCTACCCCAGGTTGCGACTGGTCATCCGGAGACATGTCGGGGTGGACCTTCCAAATTTTAGAACTGACAGCGTTAATTACCGTTCGGTCCATCAGTTTCGGAAGCTTGTTCTGCTCCGGCTGGTTCCAGTGCCGCATGACATCCATGGCGACAATCGGATTGGCAATGTAGTGCAACAAGAAATGCTTTGTCTTGTTCGAGGCTATCTTCCCGGAGTAGATATCCAGGCAACGAAGAAAGGTCGACCTCCAGAATTCAATCGACCCGCTGCTGATAATCTTGTCATAGATGAACGCAAACAACGAGTGTGTAGAACGAAGATCGTTGCTCGTGACAGACTCGATGAGATTAAACAGGGCATCGAGATCCTTTGGGCTCCGCTCCAGAGACTTGACCATGATGTTCATCAACTGATCGGCTGCTTGGTAGGCAGGAATACGAATGTCGGAGTTCAAAGTATAGCTACGTAAGTGGCTCTCCAGGTCCTTGCCAAGGTTCTTGAGCCACGTGATGTTTTCCTTCTTGTCCATCCAAGAGCTTGTATTCGCAAATTGACTCAAGGAGTCAAGCACATGAATGGCATTGACTGCGGCGATGTATTTCTTCTCGTCGTTCTGGCCGGCAACTTCTGTGCATTTGGCCATCAAAGCGCCCAGACCCTCTAGCGCGGCCTCGCGCAGAGGTCCGCTCTCTGGATGTCGGAGAACTTGAGCAAGGAGTCTCCCATATTTAAAATCGTCCAGTTTGCCAAGCAGATAAGTCCAGTTCTCTTTAGAATATCTATTCATGTAAAGGTACATAGGCTGGCGGAACGGACTCTGCATCGTTCTCCTCAGCTTTTCTTCCAATCCAAGAAAGCAGTCAATCAGTCGCTCTTTGAAAGCCTCGGCGGGCGCGGGAAGGAGATGGAAAATGTTGAGGATAGCTGTAATGACTTTCATTTGAGGATTTTGTTCGAAGAAGGTGAACGAAATTTGCTGCCAAGCATTTGGTTCCACGATGGAATCAATTTGATCGAGTAGGCGGGCACCAATTTCGACTTTGAAATAGCTTGTCAGGAGTTTGAGCAACCTCGACAAATTGTCAAGCCCATGTACACTAAGCCTTTGGGGTCAGACAGGCTTTGCAGGACGGGCCTGAGCCCGCCTTGAAGCAGCGTCTTGGGCAGACGCCTATCGACGGCCAAGACGGATTTCAGGGCATCGTTTGCAGCAGCAATGGTCGGCTTCGACTCCAAGTAGAGGCATTTGAAGAACACGGAGAGAATCTTCTCTTTGGTTGGGTTGTTGGCAAACTCTTCAAACGTCATTGCAGTACTGAGCAATTTGATACATGAAACTCTCAGGTTGACTATATGCTCATGGGTGCGGTATTCGGCAGGTTTGTTCGCCAAGGACTCATCATTGGCATCCGCCAGGGCAAGAGACTCCATCAACAGACGATTGAGATTCTCGTCAAACTGTACCCAGTCGTTCTTGAGACTCATGTGATAGTTCATCGCATTGATGTACCCGATTTGAATGCTGAAGGGCAGGGCTCGCAAGGGCTTGGAATAAATTGGCTGTAGGAATCGCTCCTTGTAGGGTTCAAGCAGCTCCCAAACCTCGCATCCAGCGGCAGTGGCGATTAGCTCGAGTGATTGTCTGGCGGTTTCGCGGACGAACTGATTCATGTGGGATAATTCGTTGCTCAACTGCATGCAAATCTGTGCCAACCTTGATTGCTTGACTGGCTGCTGTCCTGGCTGAGACTGGACAGGCAGGGCATCTTCTTTCTTGATGTTCTTCGTGATTCGCTGCAGCAGAACCTCCAGACTTGTTTGAGCAAGACAACGAGTCTTCTCCGGGAGGTCCTGCGGCATATCCTTGATAACGTACATCAGTGCGCGAATAAATTCCATCTGCTTTGATGCTACCCATGCGTCCCCAGGTCCAATTCGGTGAGCAAAAGTTAATGCCAAGACTACCGCCAGTCTTGGTGAACCACTCCTCTTCGTAGCAGCCGTGACAGAATGTGCTGCTGAGATGACTGAAAAGAGGAAGTCGCCCGACGTTGCTCTCGGAGCCGAAGATGATGGCAGTGCTTTTGTAGAGCTCCTGGATCGCTCGCTTTGCGGCATCTCGAACATCTGGATGATCGGAAGCGAGAGATTCGACGATTGCATCCGAAAGCACACGAGTGTCAATACAGAGAGGGCCTTCACCGGCCTTGGGGTCAAACGGACTGAAATTTCTCTTCAAATCCACCAGTGAGCGGCCGACTTCGACGACTGCGAAATGTCTGCAAATGTCCATCAAGAACGCATCTGATGCATCCTTGAAGCCAGGGAGCGATTGGGCAAACATGACTGCCTTGAGCAACTGCATGGTGATTTTGTCCTGTTCGTCCTTCTTGGGAATAGACTTGTCTCGGTTGGTCACTTCGAACGGGGCGAAATTGATGTCCACCTTGCGCGCCAAGAGGTCTTGCGCCTGTAGTCGCACAATTCTTGGAAGATCCTCGGGAAGCTGATCATATCCAATTCGAAGTTTGACTTGCGACATGATCAAATGGAGGGCCTGCTGCTTGTAGTACTCATCGCATGTTCGCAAGTTTTGACTATTCTTCCCAATCTTTGGTCCTTCCATCAGCTTCTGAATAGCACAGTCAACGCCGAGATCTGCTGGGAAAGCTCGGTCCTTCTTGGAACCTATAAGACGCATATCAAAGCTGGAAGGATCGTCGGCGTATCCCCTGTAGGTGAGCGGAACCGCACCAGTCATGAATTTGCGATTTCTACCGCCGAGTTTGCCCAAGATCCTCATGGTCGTGCGCGTGGAAGTGGCTGTAGGGATGGGGCGCAAATGATTGAAGAGCGCCGTCATGAGCTCATCAATGACGGGTTTCATGATGGGATCGAGATAGTCGGCAGTCAGATTGTCAACACAAAGCTCCAGCGTGCGGAGGCCTTGCCCTACGAGCTCTGTTCCAGCCCTCAGTGCAACAACCAGGGGCCGCATCAGGAAGCTCAGATGGGGTAAGAGATGACTTAACCGTGCTGGAACAGTCAAGCAAAGTTCAACATACAAGTCCTGCTCCGATGGCTTTCGAGCCGCCATGAGAAGGTTGTTGAGAACATCCAAAAGCATCTCCAAGAGCGGCAAGATTTGTTTATACAGTTGCTCGAATTTCCTCCAATACTCCTAAACAACGAACGTAACAAGAGGAAATAATTCATGGGCTCTTCTGCTTTGGTTGAGAGTTCAATGGACTTGGTAACAATATTGACCACATGAGGCAGCAGAACTTGTTCATTTTGGCCGGCAAAAGTGTGACAGCCATGAATGCCAACTTGAATAGTCGCAACAGAATGGACGATTTCTTGACATCAGCAGATCCAACTTGGTCGATCCTTTCCATCAGAAATTGGAGAAGCATGCCACAAAACTAGGCGAAGTCGCCTCGCTAGCAAGGAAGAATTGGGGTATGTGCAATAAGCCGGTATGCTCAAATATCATGTCATAAAGTCGTGGAATCTCCTGCTGGAACACTTCGTGAAAGGTTGCAGGGTCAATACAGTGGAAAACGGTGGCGAACGTTTCGAGTAAATCTTTTTCCTCCTTGGTGCTTGACACCATGTAAAATTGGCCATGTACTCAACGGGAGACGTGTATTGTGACTCGGTCGTAGGCTTCTCGATTTCGTAGTAGCGGAACACATGAGCACCTTCTCTGAACAGTTTTATGATGATGTTGACTTCCTCCGCGGTGAAGCCGAAGGAAACCTCTTGCCAATGAGATGGAGCGTTCTGAGGATCGATGGGCGTGCCAATATTGCAGGTTCTCAGCTGATAGAATGTATTTTTGAGACCATTCATCAAATTGCGGTAGAGGAATTTGTTATCGACCACGGGTCTGCACCTCGGTCCCTGGGATTCGATATCTTGATAGGGACAGCAGAAAAGATATCAGTCTCATCCCACTCCGGCCGTGACTCCTTATCGGCGAGGTAAGACTCGGCAGTCCCTGCCTCCGCTTGTTGAAGGTACTGTTTCGACAGCTTAACGGCATTCGGATACTGTCGGTTCATGGCAGCAAATTTATCCCCAATGGCGTTTAAAATCATCATGAGATAATGTCGTGCGTCAACTTTGTTTGGCAGCTTGGCGATGCATTCGGCCATGTTGAGAAGCAGCTTGGCGCTCATGGTCTGAAAGCTGGTGCCCGGGAAATTATCTTGCAGGTTTCGGGTGTAGACTTCGACCGTTTTTCGAATCTGCTCCGGGCTCAGTGAGTCTCGCACATGATGAATCAAATCAGCGAGCATGCTGTATGCCAACGGTCTCATAGTCTCGTAAACAGTCAAGCCATCGCCGGTGAGTGTTCGTTCGTCGAGAAGCTCATCGATTTTCGGCAAAAATATTTTCCTAAAATTGTAATTAATGATGTGGCGAATGGCGATGAGCAGTTCTTTCCTGGTTCCAGACTTCTCGCGAGGGCAATCCTTCAGCAATCTAACCACAACATCCGGCAAGGTGGGTAGGAAATCGTTCAACTGTGAAGAGTACTGGCGCAGGAGATATGCCAGGAAACTCATGGTCTTTACTTGGGCAGTTATGAAGTCTCCGTAAGCCGCTCGCTGCTCGGCCTTGATGCCGTGACTCACTCCGGTGTGAACTTGGCCTTTGGCGGCAGCTTCGGCATGAGCTTGCTTCTGTGCGCTCGCTTCGATCAAAAGCACACGCTTTATCAGGGGTACGAAGGCCTTGACATTTTGTTGCACTGTGGCACGATAGATCTGAAATATCGAAACGACGATAATGGGACATTCCGACAACACTTTGAATGACTGCATGCCTTTCAGCAGCGGACGGTTCTGCTGCTGAGGGTCGACGGCCAGATCGGACACGGATGCAACTGGAGAGCCTGGTCGGGGAGACTGGAAGTTCGTTTGCGAGCCACCCGGAGTCGACGGCGCACCTGGCAGGGCAGCGGTTGTGGGAGTCGCATTGTCGAGCTGTTCTCTTACAACCTTCTCCATTTGCTCGAAGAGCTCTTGGATGAGGGACAAGAACTGCTGGACTTTCCCCTGCAGAGTCTTATGCTGGTGGCGCATGATGTCTGAGATTATTTTGACGCATAGTGTGGCGTTATCCTCGTTGTCGGTGCGAACGAGTTGCATCAACAAGTCGACGATTTCTTCGACGTACGATTCGAAAGGCTCGGTGGGCGATGGCGCGGTTGGCAAGCGATGCAAGACTTCCAGGACGCAGTGGCGGAGTTTCTGAGGCTACAATTAGACTGACCAACTCGGAGTTAGTTGAATGTGAATGATACACACCTGCTCCGGTGAGTTGCTTTGAAGATGCATGCTCCGCGAAGTATATTGATGAAAATTGGCATCAACCTCTTCAAGAATGGGGTATAAATCGGGCCGCTGGTATAATGATCAAGGCTATCTCGTAATGTAGTAGCTGCCTCTAGCTTCAGTCTAGCATCTGTACACACAGGAGTTGTTAGCAAACAGCTCTCAGTCGCCTGCCGAAGTTCCATCTCAAATCAACGCATTGTGTGTGGAATCGGTAATCGGCGGGATAATATGTCACTGACGTACCGATATCCGCACTGCTGAGTCGCTTCACGACATCGTCAATGGTGGTACCCGACATGATTGCATTATCGGCGCCCACAAGACGCAACCATTCGTTCCATAAGAGAGTGGCGTGGCGTTGCGCTGGTCAGCGTGCGGCGGGCAGGTATTGTATGGGTGGTGGGCGCGATGCTGACCCGTCGCGAAGTCCAAGCTGCGCAAACGGGTTTGAAAGAGAAAAGAAGCGGGAAAGCCCGCGGAAGAGATTGAATAAAAGGAGTGTAATTCCTAGAACTATTCAGTATACGAAAACTGGTCGTCTGCTGCGTCTGGATCGGTGTTGTCGTGGCGACGAACCGAATTCGTTTGCCTGCAGCTTTGGGTGTATGTAGGAGACGGGGAAGCTTGGAGGGCACTCGCGTTGGAAATTATAGAAACCTCGAATCCGGGGGCCAAGGTCGCCAAATCCAATGACGCTAGGGCTTGTAAAAATGTTAATCCGGCACTAGTCACGAGCACGCCCCAATTTCGTGGGGTGGACGCAATGAATCTCTGACTCCTTCCTTATCTTATCGCATCTCCAGCCATTAAAGCAAAGCATTCAGGCACCACTTGGGTATACATACCTGGACCTCATGTTGGATTATTAAATCCTAGTACCAATCTTTAATGTAAAAATGAAATAAAAGCGGCCGAATGGAATGTAACTGCTTTGTCAAATGCTTTGGGGAAATTTCGGAAATAAGTATTCCGTCGTCTTGCTTTAATGTACGATTCCTGACGCACTGAGACTTCATAAAAACCAGCCCTAGAAGCGTAGCACAGCACAAACTGCACCATCTTCGGGCTCAGAACTCAGTCCCCGCAAGGTTGGTTCATCATTTCATGAAGGGGCAGTTTCTCGCGCACGACTACGCACCACGGTTCTTGCCTACACACCCGGTCAAATACAAGGATTTCGAGAAAAGAAAGCACGGTAAGGCGGAGGCTGGTCACTGACGAAAGCCTCAACAGCCCCAATCTCTCCTGGAACACGCCTGTCGGAGGAAAGCAGAAGCAGGACCTGCTGCCTTGACCCAGGACCCAGGACCCAGGACCCAGGACCCAGGACCCATGATGAGTGGAGAAAGCAGCGCGTTTGTATATGGTGAGAATAATTCCAATCAGCCGTACATTCTACGGGCATGACTAACATCCAGTAGGCACGCTGGTAAGATACGAGGCAACACTTGACACGTGCTGATTGACCACAGGGCTAACGAGACACCCAGATGGCCCGAGAAGTCTTCTTCAGCGTCTGCTACAATGACGAATTCCCTCCACAGGTCATCCGTGATTTGCACACTTTCACGCCTGCAGTTCTTCGAGACTTCTGCCGTCATCGTGTCAAGTTCGTCGACTACCCGGGTGCTGTTCCTGAAGCTGGGCACCGAATCAAGGGCGTCCTTGTGACGGGTTTGACTGACGCCAATATCGAAAAGCTGGACTATTTCGAGGGCTCCGAGTATGAACGACGTAAAGTCAAAGTGCAAGTGCTTGAGAGGGTGGGAGATCTGGAGGTTCCAGGAAAGGAGGTCAGCACGTTCGTCTATGTCTTCCTCAAAGTAGACAAACTGGAGAAGCGAGAATGGGACTTTGAGGAATTCCGACGCGAGAAAATGTCAAGTTGGACAAGAAGAGATTTGGGGATCTATGGTTGGTTTTGCGTCGCGATCACCTTTGCTACCATTTCTAACAAGTTGTGCCTAGATGAAAATGATAAAGCAGCAATAAACGCTGAAGTTTAATAATGATAGAGATCGTATCGGAGCTGGTTGTGAGAAATGCAATGCTGGCTTGACTTTGTCTCGTCGTGTCGCAAGCACTCAAAACCTGCTTCTTCTTTAGGTGCAAAGAATCAAGTGCGATAGAATTGTTTTAGTTACAAATGAATGGTACGAATTTCCAAGAAGTGTCATGGCCGACATCAGACCAAATCGCCACGAGCCAGAGTGGAAAGGCCAACGAAACACCCTACACTACATGTCGCAGAGACAGGAGAAAGAAAAACAGACGATATGACTTGAGCTTGATTCCAGGGCTAGGAGTGACAAGGGCCGCCGCAAGTGCACGTTTCACGCAAGCCTGTCCTATACCGCGGGAACACAAACCGTAGGAATCACTACTTGATATCGCATCCTGCAGTAGCATACTAGCATGATGGACATAATACGCAGAACAAACCATCAAGGGTACCGCTCCATGCATGCGGGCATATAGACACAAATCAGTTTGATCAAGACACACTGACCTACGCGGTCTCGGGGACGTGAACGTGGAAGAAAAAGATCAGAGACAGACAGGGTCATTTTCCATCCGGTGTGTGTTTGTTTGAGCGCCCAAGTGCCAGTCGCGCACACGTTGGTTGTTTTCCGAGCCAAGCGGAGCCTGGGCTTGTTGCCGGTGATTCACTGGTTACATCTGGTCACGATAGCTTCGGTTTTTGGTTTTCGATTTTTTTTTTTTTTTCAGGATTTCTCTTCAACACGTTGCGCCGTCTGATGTGTCCGACCGTCCTCGCCTGGTCACCGGTTACGTGCCTTTGGGCGCCCAAGCTACGCGCGCACAAGCCTTGATCTCACGCCAACGTGCGCAACCACATAAAACAAGACGTGCAACATGGAATTGTCCAAATGCAAAAGATGTTGGTTGCAGTCTGGAAATACAATTGTTCCGTTTCCTGCAAGTTCCTGCAAGGGAGACAGGGGCTCGCTCTCGCACATGATCGATATGCGGAAACCCTATCGATGTACTCCGTATTCTTGAGAATGCGACTCCAGGTGATGATGCACTGAATGGACTGAATGGACATGGGTGCATGGTATGAAAAAGGAAACTTGATCGGGGAAAGACTTGACTTGAAACTTTGGCCTGGTTTCACGAAAGCACCTGGTCGCGACACAGACCACATGTACGTACACTTGAGCAAGGATGGAAGAATTGACTGGCCAGTGGTGACTGGTTGGAATGGCAAAGGCTCTCATGACCCACCCCTGCACACGCTAGCTAGTAGTGGTAACCAGCACTCATCAGGACGTTTGCTTAAAGGCAGGGAGGGTTCTGGGCTGCCTCCTGTGTTAGTTCATTCCGTGTCAATAGTCAATAATAAACATCGTAACGACTTACTCATACCATAATAATACAGCCAATCGATGCAGGGGCCTCGTTAGCCACAGGACAGAAACAACGATCTGAAAATAGTACTCGGTACTCCGTATACGAACGTGAATCACTAACCAATTGTGTTTGCAGGAAAAAAAGGAAAAAAAAAGAAAGACGAAGAAAAATACATGTCTGGCGTTCACGGGGAATTTCTCTGCTGCACCGTGCCACTCCTTCCAGTTGGAGATTGATGATGCATTTCTCGAGTCTGCGTCTGCTATCTGCGAGCCCTCTTTGGATTTCAGTCCAACGCTCGTGCGCCACGACACCGTATGTACGTAGTAGAGCATGATTGTCGACAAACGGCTGTTTCCTTGCTTCTGTTTCTGTTTGCACGCCACAACACAGGGAAGCGACGCAAACCGGATGTTGTGAAAGATGCAGCCACAGAAACAAATGATGGCTCACTGGTGTCCAACCACTACAGCCCGATGACGTGGAATGGTGACCGAACAGGGGCTCCGTGTTGAAGTTGTTGAAGTCGAGAAGAGTCAAGCCCCCGCGTGCCCCTGGAATTGTCATCAGGCCGACTTGGCGATCTTGTGGCTGGCTGGCTGTCTCTGTCTCTCTCTGTCTGTCTCAGCCACCCCACGCAGATGGCAGGCAGCTGGCGGGCAGCTGGCAGGCAGCTGGCAGGCGGGCAGCTGAGCTGGATTTAGCGGTCGGGAGAGGCTACATGACCGGGGTCAGAGAGCCGCCTGATTGGGCCGACGATGCAACGCTACCAACGCTACTTCCTGGAGGCGGCCAAACAAAACTCTGCCCTGGGCTTTGTTCGCTTCGGAAACTAACGTCCGGTGTCTTTTTCCTCTCTGGGAGGTGGCGCTAAAGTCAAAAACAAAAACAAAAACAGCAAACAGGAAGAGGAGGAGAGAGCTGTCAGATTGTTCTGTCAGATGCAGGAACGCGATGCGGCGATTTTGCCTCGCCCGACTGGTAGCCGTGTGGCCGTGCTCTCTGCCATCGGACAGAACGGTCGGTCACCCGCTGCTGTCGACAGCGGGAGCAGGAGCAGGAGCAGGAACAGGAACAGGGACTTGTTCACTTCATCGCCGAATTCGAAATCGCTGCTGCGGTGTTCGCTCCATGCCTGTTCCTGGCGCAGAGCACAGTCCATGCCAGTTCCTGGCGCAGAAAGAGCGCAGAGCCCATCGGCCGACACATTTTTTTTTTTTTCCCGATGGGAGCCGCACTGCACGCCACTTCTGGGGTGGATCGGATGGGTGGGCGCCCTCCTATCAATGAGCCTATCAATGAGCCTATCAATGATTTCGCCGTCCATTGTGATTTGTGAACCATTCATACCCCTGACAGATCGGCCGTGCTCCACACTCACAGGCTCACAGCTCGACCCGCCCAACGTCTTGGCCATGAATCTACACATGATTGACTGGTCAAGAATGCGCCATCGTATCCTGTCACGCCTTGTTTGTCACGCCTGTTCACAGCTGCACTGCACCGCACCCCCTCGTCTCATCCAGTTACTGCTAGGCCATGGATCTTTTCCGAAGCCCTCTTTGTCCCAACACGGACGTGGGGCCACACTGGGAAGTGAGGAACGCACAGCCGCTTTCATATAAGAGAGACGGTCTGTATCCTTATTCCCGACCCTTCTCTCATGTCCTCTCTCCATCTTCAGATAGCATCAGTTTTTCCAGTCCTTTTCTTCTACGGTGGTTTTTGTCGTCGAGACAATTTACATTCCCTTTTCATCCCCTCTTTTTTTTCTTTTTTCTTTGGGGGCCAAGGCCAGACCTTGTTTGCTTCCATTTGCTTCCCTTCGACTTCTCTGGTTTAGAAGTTTGAAGTAGGTCTCCTTGCTCGCCACCATCTCGTGTCACGAGCTCGCACTTTCATTTTTGTAAGACGTCTCCCAGAACAAGTCATTTCCAAGTCGAGCAAACATTCCTCCTGGCCAAGTACTGCAGACTAACCATGCTGGATTGTGTAGCTCACTCCTTCTTTCAAAGACGCTGTCTCAATACAGCTTGCTCGATCGGATTCATTCTCGACGGCACTGCCCTCATTCTTGCAATAGCCAACCTTGAAATCTTACGTCTGGCACGTGTAGATTCCCAAATATTTTCTTCTTTTTTCCCCATCTTTTTTTCCAAACAAGGAAAATGTATACCAAGGCTTTTGCACTCACCGGCCTGGCCACTTTTGCCAGTGCCCACATGAAGATGGGCAACCCTGTTCCCATCAACCAGGCAAAACTCAACAACGGTCCTCTTGATGCAAGTGGATCCGACTTTCCTGCAAATTCGGCGCCGCATATGCTTATGCTCCCGGTGGCAGCAACGTATACGCTCAAGGAAGCACCCAGAAGCTCGAGTTCATCGGCCAAGCTGTCCATGGAGGAGGTTCTTGCCAGGTCTCTGTGACGACCGACGTACAACCAACGAAGAAATCAGTCTGGAAGGTTATAAAGTCCATTGAGGGTGGCTGCCCCGCGAAGAATGTCGATGGCAACTTGGGAGGAAATGCAGATGCCAAGAGCCCTGTTACCTATGACTTCACAGTTCCCAAAGAGCTCGCTTCTGGAAACTACACCTCGCCTGGACTTGGTTCAACAGGATCGGAAACCGAGAAATGTACATGAACTGCGCCCCGCTCACTGTCACTGGCTCTGGCGGTTCCCAGAGCTTTGTTAATAGCCTGCCTGACATGTTTGTCGCCAACATCGGCAACGGTTGCGGGACCGTCGACAGCAAAGACGTGAAATTCCCAATCCAGGCAAGGATGTTGATAAATTTGGGGTTGCCGCTAATGCTGCTGCCCCAACTGGAGGTTGCCAGGCTGGCAACGGCAACGGCAACGGCAACGGCAACGGTGGCAGTGGCAGTGGCAGTGGCAGTGGCAATCCTGGCTCCTCCAACTCTGGCCCTGTCTTAACCTCTGCGCCAACCCATGCCCCGGCTCCCGAGCCAACACCTGCTCCACCAGTGTCTCAAACTGCTGCTCTTTCTGGTGCTCCAAACGTCTCTTCCACAAATTCGATCCCCGGCGGAGTCTTCATTAACAAGAGCGAATCTGCTCAAAGCCAGCCAAGCCAGCCAGCGCAGACCCAACCCCAGCCAGCCCCTACCAGTGGAAGCAACCCCACCACTTCCAATGGTCCCGGCAGCGGCAGCGGCAGCGGCAGCGGAAGCAGCCCATCTGGAGGCATCACTTCTGGCACGGCTTGCTCATCAGAGGGTGCGTGGAATTGCATTGGCGGAACATCCTTTCAGCGCTGTGCAAGCGGCATGTGGTCTGCGGTCCAGCCCGTTGCTCCCGGCACTTCCTGCATTCCCGGTCAAGCCAATGAACTCAAGCTGGCCGGCGCCAAGCAAAGCGATTTCATCGCCGCGCCTTTCGGTTTGCCGCCTAAAAACAAAAAAAAAAAAACAAAAACATGCCCAGTGCGAGAGCTCGCGCCATCTCTTGTATCCGGACATGTAAAAGCTTTGGCGAATGACGAGGCTCTACTAGTGCTGCTCAAGGGGAGCAACTTCAAACTGTATATTCTTCTTTCTTTCTCTTATGAAGCTATGCGTGGCCATGTTTTGCATTGTAGGTCAAATAGGGTACCAATCTTTTCCCCTTGGACAACAGAGAGACTTTATCTTGCGCCCGTTCTCGTTTAACCATTGAATACCGGTGACTTCATCTCCGTTGAAAACGATCCCCAGGCAAACAATGCCCGTGGGGTGAAAAGAAACAGGACTGCGTAAGTGGTACGAATGAAAATCATCGTTGCACCCCGTACTCCACCTGCAATCGGACTCGCGGCCCGTCCCGCGCATCGCGCCACTGTGGCGGGTCCGAGGCGAACGAGTGAGTTCACGACGCAGATCCCCGCTCGTTTGCCGTTCTCGGATTTTTTTCCATCCCGACGGCCTGCCGCATTAAATTAGGTTGTTTTTGAGCTGCAACAGAGGACGACTTGATTAGAACCTTTCAATTAATTTGACTAACTATTATCTATCCTAATGATAATATATATAAAAGGAAAAAAAGCTATAGTGCCCTAGCGAAAATTTTTAATATAGGTGTAGGGCAAAGAGTTCCTCCCTATTTCGTCCACCACTACGGGTGGTTGCCCTAACCACTATACATAAGGCTATTTGTTACGTGATGGAAATGAAAGATGAAAAGAGTGTGAAGGTTGTTGAGGTTGTTGTCTGATTTAACTAGCTAGAAGCTGAAACTATCGTCTAATATAGGGGTTCTAGGTCACGTGCTAGCCACGTTCTAGGTTATGTTGTGGGTCATGCTCTAGATCGTGCCAATGTCAATTCTGACACGTAACAGATGCGGGCACCACTAATAAAAGAGATAGCTGTCCTAGCTATCTAAGATCTAACGAATTTGCAACAAGCTAGGCAGCGGGCTCTTGCAAAGGAATTCGGTTAGATTCATCAGGTTAATTGTCAGGTCCTGCGATCAAATCGGTCATCGAATCGGTCATCGAATTGGTCATCGAATTGATCATTGAATTGATAACTTGATCTACAGGATCTGCGGCAAGAATAGCGGTCGGATTGATTGTCATTGTTAACTTATACATCTGATTCAAAACGTAGGTCAATAGGGCGTTCTAAATCATAGTCAAATTGATCGTCAGATTGATCAGATCGATCAGGTTGACGGTCAGGTTGACGGTCAGGTCGACGGGAAGGTTGATCATCTGATTCGCTATCAGATTGATAGTCGTACGGATAGTCATATCGATCATTGAATTGACAGATCTGATGATTGATAGCTTGCAACGGGCGTTGCAAAGGGCCGGGCAACGATCTTTGCAAGGGACAGGCAACGAGCTTTGCAAAGGGACAGGTAACGAGCTTTGCAAAGGGACAGGTAACAAGCTTTGCAAAGGGATAGGAATTCGGTCAGGCTGTTGAATTCGGTCAGGCTGACGAATTGGCTGCTGACGAATTTGCTAACAAGCTAGCTGCCTTTGAAGATAATTGCGCTCTTTAAAGACATCCTTAACGAGGTCTTTAAGCTATTAGAAGTCATCCTCTTCTATAGCTAGCTTCTGTTAAAGGTCCCATATCTGCTGCTGCTGCTGTTGAATTTGTTAATTTAATTGCTGCTGCTGCCATTAATATCAGGTCCTTAGGTCCTGAAGGTCCTGTTGGTGCTGTTCTTATTGCCACTGGAATTGCTGAACTAGCTGCTGTTGAATCTGTTGGAATTGCTGACCAGCTGGGCATAGGTCCTGAGATGTTGAAAGACCTGATTTCTTGACGAGAAGGTCTTTTTACATATGCCACAGGTTCGGCGCTGATAATCTTGCTTATAAAGCTGCTGTAATCGCTGTTGCTCGCACTGATCTAACTAGTGCAAGGGAAGCATTATAGCGAGCTTTATCGGTTCGTAAGGAAGCTGCCTAGGGAGGCCAGCGATCGAAATTGACGAATTTGTCAGATTGACGGTCGGGACGAAGATCAACGAATCGATTGAAATCGAAGGTCGAAGATCGAAGCAGTTCGAAGGTCGAAGAATCGATCAATTCGAAGGTCGAAGATCGAAGGTCGAAGATCGAAGCAGTTCGAAGGTCGAAGAATCGATCAATTCGAAGGTCGAAGAATCGATCAATTCGAAGGTCGAAGATCGAATCAATTCGAAGGTCGAAGATCGAATCAAATCGAAGGTCGAAGACGAAGGTCAACGAATCAATCGAATCAACGGATCAATCGAATCAACGGATCAATTCGAATCCAAGGTCAGCGAATCTGACGATAGGCGCGATGCCTAGGGAGCTATCAGGCCTAGTGAAAGGGATAGCTTGATCAATTAGTCAGATTAACAGTCAGAACGATGTCAACAGATCTATCGGTCAGAGCGAAGGTTAACAGATCTGACGATTGATCGAAGGTTGATAACGAATTGAAGGTCAACGAATCTGACGATAACTATCAGGCCTATTGAAAGGGATAGCTTTGACGGGCTTAGTGGATTGGTTGACGAATTGTCAGCTTGGTGGCTTTTATTAGCAGTAAAAGCGCTATAACGGGCGTAACGATCGAAGAGCAATTGCTACCACTTATTACGTGATGGAAATGAAAGATGAAAGAGTGTGAAGGTTGTTGAGGTTGTTGTCTGATTCAACTAGCTAGAAGCTAAAACTATCGTCTAATATAGGGGTTCTAGGTCACGTGCTAGCCACGTTCTAGGTCATGTTGTGGGTCATGCTCTAGATCGTGCCAATGTCAATTCTGACACGTAACACTATTCCTATTATCTAATACCTAGAGTTTAATTATTAAGCCACTTAAAGGCTTAAACTCTCCTATAAGCATAATATTATCCCCTTTTCCTTCCGTTTCCTTACCCTTAGCTAACGTATATAGATCTCTATAAAGTACTAGTACCTCTAGGGATATATAGTTTAAATAGATTAATAATTCTAAGGCTATAAGCCTATCCCTTACTTCCTATAGCATAGTTCTCTTCCTAAGACCCCTTAATAGGCTTAATCCCCTAGAAATTTTAAATAATACTTTTACTATTACTATAGTAAAAGTTAAATCTAAAGGATAACTTATTAGGTCTTTACCTAGCTAGCTAGACTATCCTTATTCTTCCCTTTTAATCCTATGCTTATTAGCCCTAATAAGTCTATTAGTATAAGGGTGCTAGCCTTTCCTTTAAGGCAATCTATTAATATCTTCCTAATTAATCTATATTATACCTAATTAACTTAGATAGAATCCTTATAGTTACTAGAGTTAAGGCTATTATTATAAATATTAATTACTCTTAAAAACCTTTGACACTTTTTCCGCACCGATCTAAAGGTCTAGAATCGCCTCTAAAATACAAACCACATTAATATTTAAATTCTCTACCTCTGTTTACCCTCCTATAATATTGCATTGTAATAGAGCTAGAGGTAAGCGTAAGGGCAAGATACTAATAGTAATTAATGCTAGAGAAAGGGGCTAGCATAGAGCTATTACTACCTAAATATAGGAATAGGATAATTTAATACCTAAAGATATAAGAATAACCTAATAATAGACTAGATATAATTTAAATACCTAGATAATATAAAATATTATAATAAGATTACTAGCCTTATCCCTAGCAATAAAGTCTTCTAAGTCTAGAGCATTACTAAGGCTATAGCCTGCTAGGTAGTAAACCATGCTTATACTAAGATTAGATTTATAAGCAATAATAATAATAATATCTATACTACTAAAGAAACCCTTAAAATAGCCCTTAAGAAGGCTATTAAAGAAGAAGTAAAAGAAACTAATACTCTAATCTAGGTAAGTATTATAGCTAGACTAGCATTAAGAAAACTAAATAATAAAACCCTCCCTTATAGATCCTAGGTAAGTAATATAGGGAAGTACTTATTAAAGGTAATATAATCTAGGAAACGCTCTAATCTTAAGGCACTAAAGATATAATTATAGTAGTAAATAAGGCTACTAGCTAGACTATAGCTATAGCTACTAGAAGACTCCTAGTAAAGATATAATTATTACCTTTAAAGGAAATACTACTTAATAAAAAGAAGACTAAAAATAGATTACTAAAGTATTTAGACTAGAAGTAGCCCTTTACTACTATTGTTAGAACAAGCATGATATCAATCGCGGCACGCAGCCGCAATTACCTGGCAAAAGGTCAGGCCGCGAGGGCGCGCGCGCAACGCGCGCTCGCGAGAGGTGGCCCCACCTATGACTCATCGGCCTGCCCTCTAATTGGTCGAGGACCCACAAGTCATGTGACCCACAAAACGCACTGCGTTTATGGCCACTTCTCACGATCTAAAAAGCCTCTCTTTTCCTCTCTTCTATATACTTATGACTAATTAATTACAATGCCTAGAATAGAAGAATAATTCCTATTCCCTAGGCTATAATCCTAACGTTAGGCACCTATAATACTAACACTAATTAGTGGTTAACTTCATAGATAACCACATGGTTTTTCTAACCGTAGATTAGTAAGGTTAATTAGAAGAGATAGCTATACTATAAACCTACCCTATAAAATAGGAGGGCCGCTAAAAGCGTATATAGTTATACTAAGGAAGTCTAAGCACTCTCTTATAATAAGAAAGAAGCCTTATAACTCCTAAGATCTAATCCTAAGACCTTACAAAGACTTTAAAGCTATTAAAGGATTAAGGCCTAGTTAGTAACTAGTTTAACCTATCTTTAATTACTTAGTTAGCGCGTTTTACTATATACCTAACCCTTAGAAAGCATTCTCTTATAATAAGAAAGGAACTTATTACTCCTAAGATCTAATCCTAAGAACCCCTAAGGGATAAAGATAATAGCCATGCTTATAATCCTTTAACCTACTATATAACTAATACTATACCTCTATTCTATCTTCCTATAATAAAGATAAGAAAGTTAAAAGCTTCTTAATAAGGAGAACTATTAAAAGCTCTCTCTCTAGCCTTAACTTTAGTAATACTAAAGAAAGCACTAAGATTAAGAAAGACTAAAAAGGTAAAGGTTTATAACTTAATAACCCTCTCCTAAGACACATTCCCTAGAGATATAAGACTTTATTATATCTAAGATATTAAAGATAGTAAAATTATTTAATCTTAATAAATAAGGTAATAATCCTAAGGCTATTATAGCCTATATTCTCTTTAAGATAGCGGTATACTAGTCTAAGAGCCTTATTACTAAAAGCCTTTTACTAATTTTATTAAAGACTTCTATAAATAGATAAGAGAGGCATTTATAATTATAGATTAAGCAATTGCTAAGTATTTACGTGATTTCCTTCTCTTCTAAGGTATATATATAGATATAATAACCTATAGGAAGATTATAATAATGCTTAAGGAAGTTACTACCTATAAGGAATTCTAAGATTAGTAAGAAGAAAAGATATAGGAAGCTATAAGGAAGTATATACCCTTCTAAAAACGCATTAAAGACTAAGACTTCCTTAATAACCTCCTTTTAATTCCCCTAATTAGGGCTAGATTATAATATTATTAATAGAGTAATCTAGGAATCCTATAATCTTACTAATAATATTCCCTAAGCCTAACCCTATTAGGCTAATTACATAATAATCCTTAGGAAAGCCCTTATTAGAGGAATCCCTTATTAAGATAAGAAATCCCTCCTCTTATACCTCTAAGAGCACTTTTTCCCTCTAGACTTACACTAAAGTAAATAATTAATCTTATAAAGCTTTATATAAGTAATATTTAATATAGCATAGATAACTATAAGGTCCTTAACTTAAAGTTAATAATCTTCTAAGGGAAATGTAAGATACTAGGTATTAAACCCTATAAAGCTAGGTATACCCTTAAGGTTATGCTTAAAGGGAAAGCTTTAATATACTATTATAAGCATTTATATAAGCTAGAGATCCTTAAGACCTTAAGACTCTTATTAGCTATATTAAGAGAAGGTTTAAGACTAATAATATAAAGCAAAGGTATTTTCTTAAATAGTAAAATACTAAGCTATACTAGATTATATAAGAAAACCTAGATAAGCTAAAGATTAATTACTTTAAAGAACTTATAATAAAGCTTATAAACCTTTAGTAAGTAGTCCTAGATATTACTTAATCTAAAAGAGCACTCTAGAATTAATTAATCTCTGCCTATTATAGTATACCTAAGTATAGAACTTGCCTTATTAACCCTCTTACTAACCTCTAGCTATTCTATGAATGTATAAGGATATTAATAAGAATAACTATAAAGGAATTAGATAAGAAGCATTAATTCCTATTAATGCCTAATATAAGAGAGTAGTATTAGACTAACTATAAGTATAATAGGTATAGTAAGGAAGCCTATTACGGATAATTATAATTATAAGGTAATAAAGGCGCTTTATATATAAAGAAATATTATATATATAGCAAGGAAGGCTATTAGTTAACTAAATACTCTAAGGAGGAATATAAGAAAGCATATTAACGCTTTAAGAACTATTACCTTATAGAACTAATAACCCCTTCCTATAATGCTTTTCTTACTTAGTATAAAGGTAAAGAGAATAACACTACTTCTTCTAAAGAAAACAAGATTTTTACCTATATAATAGAACTTAGATTTAAAGAAGAAAGTAATAAAGAAAAGATACTAATAAGCTTCTTTATATAAGGCATAATAATTAATAGCTATATAACTATAGAGATCCTCGCAAATTAAGTAGCTACCTATAGCCTTATAAAGGAGAATCTATTTAATCTCTAATAACTAAAGGAAGCCCTAACCGCTTTCCTTCTTTAAGATTATTACTCTTTAGGTATATTCTAAGGTATTATCCCTAATACTAGGGCTATAGGTTACTTATTAGTAAGGTATCCCTAATTCCTTACCCTATAATAGTTAATCCCTAAGATCTAGCTTAATAAATCTAAAGCTAGGAGGTAATAATTTAATTTAGAAGTAGCAAGCTAATCCCCTTAATTAGATTAATTAATATGCCTACTCCCTTTAGCATTATCCTATTTCACGTAATGCCTATAAACACTCCTTTCTTACTATATTTAGTAGATATAGACTACCTAAAGATTAATTTCCATATCTCTTAGAACATCCTTTAATAAGGCAATATTAAGGTCCCTATTATCTATAAATAGGGACATCCTTAGATGCTTCTATAAAAGGAGAGATTAATTACCTAGAGTTACCTAACTAAGATAGAATTATAGCGCTTATATTACTAATTTAGTTACCCTTCTATCCGCTAACTTTATAATATGCTTTCTAAATTAGGCTATAATATATATTTTAAAACTATTAGATAATTAATAAAGATCTGCTACTAATGCTAATTAAATGTAAATAATCTATATTACTTTAAATTTACCCTAAAGGATAAATATAACTTTAACTATAAAGTAATTATAGATATTATGTATTTAGATAGCAATTACCCTATTCTCCACGCTATTAATACAGCTACTACGTTTAACGTGGCTAGATTCCTTAGGATATTATCGCAAAGGTAGCCTAGGAAGCTCTTTGCCTTTGCTAGATTAATACCTACTAAAGTCCTTTAGACTAGATTATAACTAATGCTAGCATAACCTTTAGAAGCAAGGAATTCCACTAATTTATAGCTTTAATATTAATCTTAATTAAAGAAGTCCCTATTAAGGCATACTATAGCATTAGCAAGGTTAAGAGATACTATAGGCTACTCTAAAGAGCCTATAATATTATCTAACGCAAATGCCTGTTAACACCTAAAGCTATAGTCCTATAAATAGCTATAAAAGCCCTTAATAATACTATAAGCCTAAACAGTATTATTCTAACCCTTCTTATCTTTAGTGCTTACCTTTAAATAATTAATAATTCTTCTCCTTACCTAATATTAAGTAATAAGCTCTTATAGTATAAAAGGTAATAAAGGAGATTAAGAGGTTATATGCGCTATGTAAAGTTAAGGAAGCCCTTACTATAAGGAATAGCCCTAATACCTTACTAACCCTTAATCTCTTGCTTATATTACTAGTTCTTATCTAGTAAGAGTATAAAGGATAGTAAGGCCTATATAAGCTTCTTATAATAGATAGAGAGAGCTATACCCTTAATTTTCTATAAGGTCCTAAGGTCTTTAGGTTAATCTCTATTAAGCCCTATAATAAAGATCTAAGCAAGGAAAGGCTATTACTAGTAGGAGGTAATATGTTGGAACACTAAGGTGCCTGCGCAGGTAATTGATACCGTTGTTATTGAAGTCTATGATAGTTGATGATGATCTAGGAAAGAGAAGAGAGAGAGGGAGAGGAATCTAGCTAGCTAAAAGTGGGTAAAACCCGTAAGTGGGGCAAAGAGAGAGTGGCGAAAAGGGGTAGCTAATCACAAGGCGTGCATCCCTTTGAGGGCTCTACTCAGCCCATAATTAGCGGGGTCTTTGGCCATGACTAATCCGATGATAATCCGAAGGAAGCAACACTAGCAGTCTCTCTTTTTCTTATGGCTAAAGGAGCCTAAAAACGCAATAAAAATCGAATTAAAGGAAAGTGTACATAAGTGAATCCTTTAATAGGAATCCGGAGCCCTAATTAGCTCGGTTAGCATCGGTTAATTTAATTAATCCGATCGCAACAAATCCTCCCTTCGTCTCCGTTAATTCCTCTTTATAATGCTTGTAACGCTTACAAAGGTCTCTTAACCTAGCCTTCCACACGGATTGTTAATTCGTTTGAATTAATTAAGGTTGTAAGCGCTAATTTAGCGATCCCTTTATTATCGCATTAGCCAGGTTGTTATTGCTATTAATCTATCTAACCTCGTAGATCTCGCGCCTCTTGTATAATTAGCGAAGGGCTATGATATTAATTATTAGCCTCTTCTCTTTTGTTATGCCTAGCTTAATAAGGCATTCGTATAATAAGAATAAGTTAGTATAAAGGATTATAGGGATCTAAGGCATTTTTAATTAGTCCGTGATTTAATTAGGGTTATAGATATCGCGTACGCGATATTAGCACCTTAAACCATGCTATATAGCTTAGAGGCAAGCGCGCTACGCGTAACCCGCTTGCTCTTTATTAAACTATATATAATAATATTCCTTTTGCGATAAAGGTATTATTATCCTCTTTGCCTTATTACTAATTACGATTACATACCCAATCTATGAGCTAAGATCCTTGTTGTTTATAAGCGATCTATCTACGAATATAAAGAGCTTTGCTTCTTTAAGGGTTAGTGGGATATAGCGTAATCCTTATTGCTAATTCTTAATCTGCCACTTAAGGCATTTGTTTAGGCATATAATATCTTTAGTAGCTAGTTCTTAGTATTAAGCTATAATTAATAGATTATATAAAGCTTCTAGTTAGCAGACGGTTATAATGTAGCTTCCTTAGGCTTGTTATTCTACGTAATCCTGCCTTGCTATTAGAGATTAAGGGTTAACTTCCTTAATCTTCTAACTTTAGCCTTTCTAGGTTAGGCTTAGTAAGTTATTAGCGTTTTAGGTTAGAATATAGCTATTAAAAGTGAGGGGATTCCTGTTTAATAGTCACTGCTTCTCTTTAGCTATAAAGTTAGCCTTCTAGAGCTCTTTTTCTTCCTTATTAAAGAAGTTATTATCGCTTAGACCTAGCGTGTTATTTATTTATATTCTAATAATCCTAAAGAGGTTTTTATTATTTAGAGCTATAATTAATAAGCAGGGATTGTATGTTAATATTGTTATGTTAAGATTATCCCTATGGTAATGGAAGTACGTTGCCCACTAGTAAGTTCTAGCCTTTATAATACCGTAAAGAGGTTTAATAACCTCTATTATAGTGCCTTCTGGAAAGTGGTACGCAATCTGTTCTGGTAATCTTATGATAATTAGCCTTGTGAGTTTTATTTGCAATTAAATATAGGCTTAGGTGATATCGCGGATCTAGAGGTAAATCCCTTTTACTTTAACAAAGGAGCAATAGCTATAATTAGCTATTAGCTTGCCTATTAGATTATTAGCGATTACATTAGGATAAATTCCTTCTCCTTATTATTATAGCCTTATATAATAAGGTAAGACTTCTTATATAGCGAATCCGTGCCTTTACCTTTAATCTCTCTTACTATATAAGAGTTAAAGATCCTATAGCCGCTATGCTTTGCTTAATTAAACTTTATGAATCTAAACATATTATAAGCTTGTAAAGCGTTAATCTTAGCTTAATCTAATTGCTTAAAGGGCTTTCCTAGGGTTATAATCTTCCCTTCTTAGCGGAGTTAAAGGGTAAGGTCTTAGTTAGCTTTTTCCTTTGCTATTAGGAACGCTTCTATTAGTAATCCTCTAGTTATAATCTCTTTAATTAATACCTCCTCTTAATCTTTATTAATAACTATAAAGTCCTTATAATCCTTAGGTCCTTCTATGCCTTAGTTAAGGGAGAATTAAACTATAAGGGCTTTTCTTAGCCTTCCTTGCTTTCTCTTTACTAGTACTAGGAGTTTTGCTTTTCTTTTACTCCTTCCCTTACCTCTACCCTTATAGAGATAAGAGAATCTCTCTTATTTATAGTCTTCTTAATAACTTAAGGTTTTATCTCCTATAGCCTCTCTATAGCATATAGGTCCTTATAGTAAGGCTTTACTACTATAGATTAGAATTTCGCTAGGCTATAGGGCATTTAGATAGTGTAAGTCTCCCTATTAGTGGTAATTAGCTTATAAGGGCTATGCTAGCTACCCTTCTCCTCTATATATATATATTAGCCTATAGAGGTAGCTAATATATTAGTAATGTGTTAGGGCTATTCTAGGCGTTAAGGGTATTATAGACCTGCTATAAGGCTAGGTAGTAGCATACCTTATTAGTAGCCTTTTAAATTACCTTAGTGCGTTAAATAATAGAGACGCTTAGTAGTGACTTATCTATTATACGTGGGTAAGCTCTAAAGACTAGTAGGGTTAGCACTAGTCTATTAGGGCTTGCTAAGTTATTAATAGCTTTAATAGCTATTTAAAGACATTACTCTAGCGTAATCTCTGCGCTAATTAAGTCTATAATAATCTTATAAGCCTAGCGTAAAGGTCTATAGTACTTTTTAACCTTTCTAATGCTACTATAGGCTTTAATTAGTATCTTATTAATCTTAATTAATATTAATTAAGCGTAGTGCTTAAATTTAGCGGAGGAGAAGTTATTGCTAGCGTTATAGATAATCTAATCTAGCGGTCTAAGATAGGTATTAATCTAGCACTCTCTGATTATATCCTAGATATCTTAGGCCTTCTGCTTCTTAGGATTAAGGAAGTAAGCTACTTAGAACGAAGTTACTAAATTAATAATATAAAGGACTGGTTAGTTATTAATCTATATAATGTTAGTAATAATCTTATAGTTAAAGTTATGCTTATCTTTAATTATGAATTTAAACCGGCTAGAGCTTTTCCTTTTATCTAATAATAGTGGTAGACTTTAGTTAACTTCTTAATTACCTAGCGTTTAATATTATAACTAGCCTACTAAAGGATCTTTATAAGGCATTAAACGGAGGGGTAACTAAAGTAATAATGTAATTAACAGATTTCCTTCTAAGAGGTAGAAGGTAACTGTTTCTTTAGCCTCTAGTAGTTACTAAGGATATCCCTATTATTGCATAATAGGCATAGTCTTATTGCCTTAGATTAGCACGTTTGTAAGGTTATTAATCTTAACTTATAGCTTATCTATATTAGTAATAGAAAAGAGGAAAGGAGTTACTGTGTTAAGGATATAGAATTTAAGCTCTCTAAGTTCTATAGGCATATAAAGCATGCCTTTTGCGGTTATAAATCTAGCACTGAATTTAATGATTTATAGCTTGCAGGGGATTATCTTTAATAAAGGCATTAATTATAGCAGAGCCTTTGCTTATCCCTAACCTACCGTTAATTTGCCTGCTACCCTAGTGTTAGGCATAATACCTCTAAAGACTTCTTTAGAATAGCGTTCTTTAGAGATATAGTAGGTTAATCCCTTATTAGATTCTTGCTATTAATATAGTTCTTACTTTAGGAAAGCATGCTAAAAGGCTTAGTTATTAAGGGCAGTAAGAATGTTAGTATTTATAAGATTATAATTATCCTATAGCTCTAAGTAAAAGAATTATATAATGCTTAGATATGCCGCTAGTAATAGCTCTTTATTATCCTTATTACTATCTTTAGTCTTTATATAGGCTATAAGATATGGTTCCTATCCTTAGCTAGGGCCCTTATTAGGCTTATTATTATCTAGCCCTTTATAGGAGGTAAGAAA
The DNA here is from genome assembly GCA_023658505.1 of Epichloe gansuensis. Classification (NCBI taxonomy): domain Eukaryota; kingdom Fungi; phylum Ascomycota; class Sordariomycetes; order Hypocreales; family Clavicipitaceae; genus Epichloe; species Epichloe gansuensis. The sequence goes on from CP098283.1 coordinate 2,071,037, forward strand.
TGCCTAGAACCTCTTCTCTAAAGGGGTGTATAATAGATCTTACTAGTAAACTAATAATTCTTCTCCTTTTAGCGTTCTTTATTAGAGTAATTAAAAGACTAATAGCTATTCTTACTATACATAAAGCAATGCTAAGGGCTATGCCTTAGGCTCTTACTATAATAGCCTCCCTACCTTAGGGCTAACGTCTGTATTAATAGTTAGTGAACATAGCCTTAGGAGAGCTCCCTTATAATTATAGGTATTAGGTAGCTCTCTTATTTAACTCTAAGATTATAATTACCTTATAGAGGTTTTTAGTAAGACTCTTAAAGCCTAGGGAGTAGTTATACTCTACTATCTAGTATTTAGGCATACTAGCTATAGCATTTAACGTTTGCTTATAGAGCTTAGTATTTACTATATTAGAAGGATATAGGCCTTAATAGATCTTCTTAAGGGTAGCTAGTATAATTTTAAGGCACTTAAGCCTAGTTTTATTAGGGTTCTTAGCAATAGTGCTATTTAGAGTTATGCTGCTTTATTTGCGTTAGTAGAACTATTAGTTACTTTCTGTCTTAAAGCATTAATAGATATAGCTAATTATCTCTTTATATGTGAGGTTTTAACTAAAGAGATAATTAAGGTAGTATTGCTTAGCATTATTAATTAAGATAATTAGGAAAGCCTTCTAATAATGCATTTAAGGGAGGTTAATCCTATTATACTTATTCTTAAAGAGTGTAACTTTTAGGGTAAGGAAATTATATAATTATCCGCTGTAATAGTTACTATCCTTATATATCTTTATAAGTTCTAAGATTTTCTTTGTAATCTAGTCCTTAGAAGAGAATTACTATATAGGTAGTAAGGTTTGCTATAGATAGGGATCTTTAGGTAAATTGCTTAATGTAATAGGGTTTACTATAGAAGAGGCTCTCTTATAGGTTAAGGGGTTTAAAGGTGCTATTAGGGTTAGGAAGGATAAGGTTCTAGGTAAGCAGATAAGGGAGTTAAGGAGGTTAATGTTTAGGGGGTTAGAGGATTATAATCTCCCTTTAGGCTATAATAGCCTTGTTTCTTGTTAGACCACTTCTTCTAGAGATATTGTGATTGCTAGTCCTTAGCCTTATCTTATAATAATACTATAATCTCGCAGAGAATTCTATAGTTCTCTAATAAGGTCTCTGTTAGCTATTGCAAAGGTGTTCTTAGACTATCCTTTAAAGTCTTCTTAGAATAATTCCTAGAGGTTATTATCCCTTTAGTCTTAATGCTTACTAAGGTTAATAAACCTTATAATATAGTTATTAAGCTTAGATAGCATAGCGGAATTAGGGTTAACTACTATTTATTCTTTCTAATCTTTTATAAGGGTATAGGAAAGAGGTTATAGTTATATTAGTAGTTTACTCTCTTAGGTCTCTTAGGTGCTATTAAGATTTAGGATGGTTTCTTATTACTAGAGAATTAAGGCTCTTCTCTTAGTGATAGTCTAGGTAATTATGCAGCTTCTGCAGTAGCTTAGGTCTTCCTCTTATTACTAGTCTAGCTTCCTAACTTATTATAAATAATGGTTATTAACGTTAGGTTTAAAGCGAATGCCTTGTGGCAATTGATTTGGTTGTTTAGTTAGTTTTCTTGTGGTGGGTGTAGGATTAGTCTCTCTGTTAAAGATAAAGATAATAATAGAAGAAGTTAATCCCTAGGTTTGTGATAGACGTAGAATTAATCTCTTTATTAAAAGTAAAGATAATAATAGAAGAAGCTAATCCCTTAGAAGCCTAATAAGTCTGTAACCGGAATTCAAGTCTTTTCCTTTAGCACACTCTCATAGCCGTGCCCCTATTCCTAAGGATCTAGATGACAGGAAAATGACTGTGGCGTCTGTAGAAATGTCTCTTCTTATAATACCTAACTTATCTGTGGTTGTGATTAACCACTGATTAGTGTTAGAACACTAAGGTGCCTGCGTAGGTAATTAATACCATTGTTATTAAAGTCTATGATAGTTGATGATAATCTAGGAAAGAGAAGAGAGAGAGGGAGAGGAATCTAGCTAGCTAAAAAGTGGGTAAAACCTGTAAGTGGGGCAAAGAGGGGTGGCGAAAAGGGGCAGCTAATCACAAGGCGTGCATCCCTTTGAGGGCTCCACTTGGCCCACAATTAGCGGGGTCTTTGGCCACGACTAATCCGATGATGATCCGAAGGAAGCAACATAATAACCTAGAGGTAATTAAAAGGGAAGAGTAAGAGGTATAAATTAATAATATAATACCTCTAGCCCTCTAAAAAGAAGGCTAGGAAGACTATAAAAGAACCCTCCTATAATTATTAATTAGGTAGATAACCTTAAGGTATTTATCTTAAGCAAAGAGAAGGTAGACCTTAAGCTTATAATCTAATTACATAAGAAAGGCATAATTATAACTCCTAGCGAACCTTTTAAGCTCTTAATAAAGGCTAAGATTAATACCCTAATTAGCTAAGGTATATTTAAATTTATTGCTTTTAATCTAAAGAAGCACTAAGGGATTTAAATCTTTAATTCCTATATTATTAATAAAGTTAAAGGAAGAATAAGCTAGCTATATAAGAAATTAAGGCTTATAATGTAAGGCTTTAGTAATAAAGCAAAGTAAGCAATCCTTACGTAAGCCCTAATAATCTAAAAGGTAAGCTAATAATTAATCCTTATAATTACCCCTTCTCTTCTTATAAAAGGATTTCTCCTATAGATTTAAGATATTATATAGGCATACGTATAATTAGAAATGCCGCTAAATTATATAATCCTTACCTAACTCCCTATCTAAATTTATAATTAGCACCCTAAAGGAATAATTATAAGAGTTATTAAGCCCCTCTATGGAATTACAAAGGCTAGCACACACTAGTAGGTAACTGTTGGTATCACAGGTGCCTGACGTCAGGATCGTAGCCTAAGGAATAGGAATATATCTTCTATTCTAGGCGTTGTAATCAATTTAGTCATGAGTGTGTAGAAGGGAGGAAAAGAGAGGCTTTTCTAGATTGTGAGAAGTGGCTATAAACGCGGTGCGTTTTGTGGGTTATATAACTTGTGGGTCCTCGCCCAATCAGAGGGGCAGGCCGATGAGTTATATATAGGGCCACTCTCGCGGGCGCGCGTTACGCGCGCGCCCTCGCGGCCTAACCTTTGCCAGGTAATTGCGGCTGCGTGCTGTGATTGATATCATGCTTGTTCTAACATTAGAACCTCTTTCTTTTTAATATGATTATTAACGCATAATATTAATCTAAGAAGGAAGATACAAGGGATTAAATAAATATATTACATAAATAAAAGAACTAATAAAAGAAACAATAATAATAGTCCCCTTTCCTTCCCCTACACGCCGCTAGCTTTAGATAACTAGCTTCTCTAATCGCTTATCCTTCTTTCTCACAAAAGGCTCCTTTGCCTTCCGCCCTTACCTTTAACTAGTGTAACGTAATATTAGATTACGTTACAAGGGGAAGGTTGCCTATAATCCTTCCCTATCTAAAGGTATAATATTAGATTATCCCTCCCTACGGCCCTTTATTTAACTATAATGTGATATTAAATCATATTCCTAGGGGAAGATTGCCTGCAATTCTTCCCTTCTAAAGGTATAATATTAGATTATACCTTCCTACACCCCCTTACGCTCCCTTCTCTTCCCCTCCTTACTATAGAGACTTAGGAGGGCACTCCTTCTAAGGCTATAATTCCGCGCCCCTTCTAAAGACATAATTCCACGCCCCTTCTAAAGCTATAATTCCGCTATCTCTAATCCCTTAGCCTATGCCCTACGTAACCGTGCTATACTTAGGGTACCTTATCCAGTGCCTCTAGCGCTGGTTTTAGCGTAGGCTTAGGCACGGGCTTTAGCGTAAGCTTAGGCATAGGCTTTAGGGCTCTAGTCCCCTGCCTCTTTATAGGCAGTGCTAGGTCTAGGTAACCTATCCCTCTATCCGGATTATTACCGTATTACCTATAATAAACCTCTCTAGGGCTTTATTAGGCATTGCCTTTATAAACGCATTAGCTAGGTTATCTTTGCTATTAATCCATCTAATCTCGTAGAGCTTATAGCGTTTATACAATTACTAAAGGGCTATAATATTAATTATAAGTTACTTCTCCTTTATAGTCCTAAGCTTAATAAGGCATTTGTATAACAAGTACAAATCTATGTAGACTATAATTAGGATCTCCAGGAGGTTTAATCAATCCGTGATAATCTTTAATGTTATTATAATTATATAAGCTATGTCTATGCCTACTACTATTCTATAGACCTCTAAAGCAAGCATACTTCTTATAACTCTCTTACTCTTTATTAAGCTATAGTGCATAATATTACCTTATAGTGTAAACTTACTGTCTTTATACTCCTTATTAGCTAGGATAAGAACGTAGCCTAGTTACAAGGTAAGGTCTTTATTATTAGCAAATAATCCGTTAACAAATGTGAATAGCTTTGCTCTTTTAAGGTTAAGGGGTATAAAGATTAATCCTTAATCTAGGTAGTCTATTTGCCACTTAATACAGCGATTAAGTTCCTTAACGTTCTTAGTTATTAGTTCTTAATGTTATGTGGTAACCAATAGATTAAAGCTTGCCTTAGGTTAGCAGATTAAAGCAATGTAGGCACCATAGGCCCTTTATTCCACGTACTTCTTTTCTAGCTCTTCTAGCGGGATTAACTGCAGCTTATTACTTTGCCCTTTTACCGCATTTTAATAGTGTTATTAGTTAGTTAAATGATTTTACTATTAAATATAAGGGGTTATTAGGCTTAATAAACTGCTTTGGTTTTACAGCGAATTTAGCAGTGGCTAGTTAATCTTCTTCCCGTTAGGAGAATTCTTTATCTAATAGGCTAAGGGTATTATTAGTCTGCATTCCTACGCATCTAAATTAAGGGCTTTTAGCAAATGTGACTAGTAAGCACGGATTGTAGCTTGATGTTATTATCTAGAGCTTTTCTCTGTGGTGCTTATGGTAAGTTACCCACTAGTGTGTGCTAGCCTCTGTAATTCCGTAGAGGGGCTTAATAACTCTTATAATTATTTCTTTAGGGTGCTAATTACAAATTTAGATAGGGAGTTAGGCAAGGATTATATAATTTAGCGGCGTTTCCAATTATACGTATGCCTACGTGATATCTTAAATCTAAAGGAGGAATCCTTTCACAAGAAGAAAAGGGGTAATTGTAAGGATTAATCGTTAGCTTGCCCTTTGGATTATTAGGGCTTGCGTAAGGATTACTTACTTTGCTTTGTTGCTAAAGCCTTGGATTATAAGCCTTAATTTCTTATACGGCTAGCTTATTCTTCCTTTAACTTTGTTAATAATACAGGAATTAAAGATTTGAATCCCTTAGTGCTTCTTTGGATTAAAAGCAATAAATTCGAATACGCCTCTGCTAATTAGGGCATTAATCTCGGTCTTTATTAAGAGCTTAAAAGGTTCGCTAGGAGTTGTGATTATGCCTTTCTTACGTAATTAGATCGTAAGCTTAAGATCTGCCTCCTCCTTGCTTAAGATAAATGCCTTAAGATTATCTGCTAAATTAATAATTATAGGAGGGTTCTTTCGCAGTCTTCCTAGCCTTCTTTTCGGAGGGGCTAGAGGCACTGCGTTATTAATTTATGCCTCTTGCTCTTCCCCTTTAATTACCTCTAGGTTATTACCTCCTGCTAGCAATAGCCTTTCCTTGCTTAGGTCTTTATTATAGGGCTTAATAGAGGTTAACCTAAAGACCTTAGGACCTTATAGAAGATTAAGGGTATAGCTCTCTCTATTTATTATAAGGAGCTTATACAGGCCTTGCTATCCTTTATGCTCTCACTAGATAAGAACTAGTAATATAAGTGGGAGGTTAAGGGTTAGCAAGGTATTAGGCTATTCCTTATAGTAAGGGCTTCCTTAACCTTATAGAGCGTGTGTAACCTCTTAATCTCCTTTATTACCTTTTACACTATAAGAGCTTATTACTTAATGTTAGGTAAGGGAGGAGAATTATTAATTATCTAAGGGTAAGCGCTAAAGATAAGAAGGGTTAGAATAATGCTGTTTAGGCCTACGGTATTATTAAGGGCTTTCACAGCTATTTACAGGGCTATAGCTTTAGGTGTTAACGGGCATTCGCGTTAGATAATATTATAGGCTCTTTAGAGCGGCCTGTGATATCTCTTAACCTTGCTAATACTGTGGTATGCCTTAATAGGGACTTCTTTAATTAAGATTAATATTAAAGCTACAAATTAGCGGAATTCTTCGCTTCTGAACGTTGTGCTAGCATTAGTTATAATCTAATCTAGAGGACCCTAGTAGGTATTAATCTAGCAGAGGCGAAGAGCTTCCTATGTTGCCTTTGCTATGATATCCTTTAGGAACCTAGCCGCGTTAAACGCGGTAGCCGTATTAACAGCGTGGAGAACGGGGCGATTGCTATCTAGATATATAATATCCACGATCACTTTGTAGTTAAAGTTATATTTATCTTTTAGGGTGAATTTAAAGTAATATAGATTATCTGTATTTAATTAGCATTAGTGGTAGATCTTTGTTAATTGTCTAATGGTTTCGAAATTTACCTCATGGCCTAATTTAGAAAGCATATTATAAAGTCAGCGGACGGAAGGGTAACTAAATCAGTAATATAAGCGCCTTAATTCTATCTTGGTTAGATAACTCTAGGCAATTAATCTCTCCTTCTGCAGAAGCATCTAAGGATATCCCTATTTACGGATAATAGGGACCTTAATTTTGCCTTGTTAAAGGATATTCTAAGAGATGTGGAAATTAATCTTTAGGCAGTCCATGTCTGCTAAACATAGTAAGAAGGGAGTGTTTATAGGCATTACGTAGAATAGGATAATGCTAAAGGGAGTAGGCATATTAATTAATCTAATTAAAGGGATTAGCTTGCCGCTTCCGAATCAAATTATTGCCTCCCTAGCTCTAGATTTATTAAGCTAAATCTTAGGGATTAACTATTATAGGGCAAGGAATTAGGGGTGCCCTGCTAATAAGTAACCTGCAGCCCTAGTATTAGGGATAATACCTTAGAACACACCTAAAGAGTAATAATCTTAAAGAAGAAAAGCGGTTAGGGCTTCCTTTAGTTATTAGAGATTAAATAGATCCTCCTTTACAAGGGCATAGGTAGCTACTTAATTCGTAAGGATCTCTGCAATTACACAGCCATTAATTATTATGCCTTATGTAAAGTAGCTTATTAGTATCTCTTCTTTATTGCTTTCTTCTTTAAATCCAAGTTCTATTATATAGGTAGAAATCTTATCTTCTTTAGAAGAAGTAGTGTTATCCTCTTTACCTTTATACTAGGTAAGGAAAGCGTTATAGGAAGGAGTTATTAGCTCTATAAGGTAGTGGTTCTTAAAGCATTAATATGCCTTCTTACATTCCTCTTTAGAGTGTTTAGTTAACTAATAGCCTTCCTTACCACATACATAACATTTCTTTGTACGTAAAGCGCCTTTATTACCTTGCGATTGTAATTATCCATAATAGGCTTCTTTACTATACCTATTATACTTATGGTTAGTCTAGTACTGCTCTCTTATATTAGGCGTTAATAGGAATTAATGCTTCTTATCTAATTCCTCTATAGTTATTCTTATTAATATCCTTATGCGTTCGCAGAACGGCTAGAGGTTAGCAGGAGGGTTAATAAGGCAAGTTCTACACTTAGGTATGCCATAATAGGCGGAGATTAATTAATTCTAGAGTGCCCTTTTAGATTAAGTAATATCTAGGACTGCTTATTAAAGGTTTATAAGCTTTATTATAAGTTCTTTAAAGCAATTAATCTTTAGCTTATCTAGGTTTTCTTACATAATCTAGCGTAGCTTAGTGTTCTGCTACTTAAGGAAATACCTTTACTTTATATTGTTAGTCTTAAATCTTCTCTTAATGTGGTTAATAAGAGTCTTAAGGTCTTAAGGATCTCCTAGCTTACATAGATGCTTATAGTAGTACATTAAAGCTTTCCTTTAAGCATAGCCTTAAGGGCATATCTAGCCTTATAGGGTTTAATGCCTAGTATCTTGTATTTCCCTTAGAAGATTATTAACTTTAAGTTAAGGACCTTATAGTTATCTACGCTATATTAAATATCGCTTATATAAAGCTTTATAAGATTAATTATTTGCTTTAGTGCAGGTCTAGAGGGAAGAGGTGCTCTTAGAGGTATAGAAGGAGGGATTTCTTATCTTAATAGGGATACCTCTAATAAGGGCTTTCCTAAGGATTATTATGTAATTAGCCTAATAGGGTTAGACTTAGGGAATGTTATTAGTAAGATTATAGGATTCCTAGATTGCTCTGTTAATAATATTGCAATCTTAGTCTAATTAGAGGGATTAGAAGGAGGTTATTAAGGAAGTCTTAGTCTTTAATGCGTTTTTAGAAGGGTATGTACTTCCTTATAGCTTCCTATATCTCTTCTTCTTACTAATCTTAGAATTCCTTACGGTTAGTAACTTCCTTAAGCATTACTATAATCTTCCTATAGGCTATTATGTCTATGTACATGCCTTAGAAGAGAAGGAAATTATGTAGATACTTAGCAATTGCTTAGTCTATAATTGCAAATACCTCTCTTATCTATCTATAGAAGTCTTTAATAAAGTTAGTGAAGAGGCTTCTAGCAATAAGGCTCTTAGACTAGTATGCCGCTATCTTAAAGAGGATATAGGCTATAATAGCCTTAGGGTTATTACCTTGTTTATTAAGATTAAATGATTTCGCTGTCTTTAATATCTTAGATATAATAAAGTCTTACATCTCTAGGGAATATGTCTTAGGAGAGGGTTATTAAGTTATAGCCCTTTGCCTTTCTAGTCTCTTTTAACTTTAGTGCCTTCTTTAGCATCGCTAAAGTTAGGGCTAGAGATAAAGGCTTTTAATAGTTCCCCTTGCTAAGGAGCTTTTGACTTTCTTATCTTTATTATAGGAAGTTAGAACAAAGGTATAGTGTTAGTTATATAGCAGGTTAAAGGATTGCAAGCATAGCTATTATCTTTATCCCTTAGGGGTTCTTAGGATTAGATCTTAGGAGTAATAAGTTCCTTTCTTATTATAAGAGAATGCCTTCTAAGGGTTAGGTGCGTGGTAGAACGCGCTAACTAAGTGATCGAAGATAGGTTAGACTGGTTACTAACTAGGCCTTAATCCTTTAATAGCTTTAAAGTCTTTATAAGGTCTTAGGATTAGATCTTAGGAGTTATAAGGCTCCTTTCTTATTACAAGAGAGTGCTTAGACTTCCTTAGCATAACTATACACGCTTTTAGCGGCCCTCCTATTTTATAGGGCGGGTTTACGGTATAGCTATCTCTTCTAATTAACCTTGCTAATCTGCGGTTAGAAAAACCGTATAGTTATCTGTGAAGTTAACCACTGATTAGTGTTGGTATCACAGGTGCCTGACGTTAGGATCGTAGCCTAAGGAATAGGAATATATCTTCTATTCTAGGCGTTATAATTAATTTAGTCATAAGTGTGTAGAAGGGAGGAAAAGAGAGGCTTTTCTGGATCGTGAGAAGTGGCCATAAACGCGGTGTGTTTTGTGGGTTACATGACTTATGGGTCCTTGCCTAATCAGAGGGGCGGGCCGATAAGTCATATGTGGGGCCACCTCTTGCGAGCGCGCGTTACGCGCGCCCTCGCGGCCTGACCTTTGCCGGGTAATTGCGGCTGCGTGCCGCGATTGATATCATGCTTGTTCCAACAGTAACTTACTATAAGCACTATAGAGAAAACCTCTAGATAATAATATTAAGCTATAATCCATGCTTACTAGTAATATCTACTAAAAGCCCTTACTTTAGATGCATAGGAATATAGACTAATAATACCCTTAGCCTATTAGATAAAGGATTCTCCTAATAAGAAGAAGATTAACTAGCTATTACTAAATTCGCTATAAAACCAAAGCAGTTTATTAAGCCTAATAACCCCTTATATTTAACAGTGGAATTATTTAACTAACTAATAACACTATTAAGATATGGCAAAAGGGCAAAGTAATAAGCTATAGTTAATCCTACTAGAAGAGCCTAAAAAGAAGTACGTGGAATAAAGGGCCTATAGTGCTTACATTACTTTAATCTACTAACCTAAGGCAAGCTTTAATCTATTAGTTACCGTATAATATTAAGAACTAATAACTAAGAATATTAAGGAACTTAATCGCTGTATTAAGTAGTAAATAGACTACCTAGATTAAGGATTAATCTTTATACCCCTTAACCTTAAAAGAGCAAAGCTATTTATATTTATTAATAGATTATTTGCTAATAACAAAGACCTTACCTTATAACTAGGCTATATTCTTATCCTAGCTAATAAGGAGTATAAAGATAGTAAGTTTACACTATAAGGTAATATTATACACTATAGCTTAATAAAGAGTAAGAGAGTTATAAGAAGTATGCTTACTTTAGAGGTCTATAGAATAGTAGTAGGCGTTAACATAGCTTACGTAATTATAATAACGTTAAAGATTATTACAGATTAACTAAACCTCCTAGAGATCCTAATTATAGTCTATATAGATTTATACTTATTATATAAATGCCTTATTAAGCTTAGGACTATAAAGGAGAAGCGGCTTATAATTAATATTATAGCCCTTTAGTAATTATATAAACACCGTAAGCTTTACAAGATTAAATAGATTAATAGCGAAGATAACCTAGCTAATGTATTTATAAAGGCAATACCTAACAAAGCCCTAGAGGGGTTTATCACAGGTAATATAGCAATAATCTAGATAAAGGGATAGGTTACCTAGACCTAGCACTGCCTATAAAGAGGTAGGGGACTAGAGCCCTAAAGTCTATGCCTAAGCCCGCGCTAAAACTAGCGCTAGAGGCACCGGATAAGCTGCCCTAAGTATAGCACTATTACGTAGGGCGCGGGCTAAGGGATTAGAGGCAGTGGAATTATAGCTTTAGAAGGGGCGTGGAATTATAGCCTTAGAAAGGGGTGCCCTCCTAAGTCTCTATAGCAGGAAGGGGGAAGAGGAGAGAGCATATAGGGCGTGGGAAGGTATAATCTAATATTATACCTTTAGAAAGAGAAGAATTACAGGTAATCTTCCCTAGGAACGTGATTTAACATTATATTACGGTTAAATAAAGGGCCGCGGGGAGGGATAATCTAATATTATACCTTTAGATAGGGAAGGGATTGCAGGTAACCTTCCCTTATAACGTAATCTAATATTATGTTACACTAGTCAAAGGAAGGGCGTAGGCAAGGGCGGAAGGCAGAGGCAGCCTTCCGTAAGGAAGAAGGATAAGCGATTAGAGAAGCTAGTTATCTAAAGCTAGTGGCATGTAAGGGAGGAAAGGGGACTATTATTATTATTTCTTTTATTAGTTCTATTATTTATATAACACATTTATTTAATCCCTTATATCTTCCATTCTTAGATTAATATCATATGTTAATAATTATATTAAAAAGAAAAGAGGTTCTAATATTAGAATAAGTATAATATTAATCGCGGCACGCAGCCGCAATTACCCGGCAAAAGGTTAGGCCACGAGGGCGCGCGCGTAACGCGCGCTCGCAAGAGGTAGCCCTACCTATAACTTATTGGCCTGCCCTCTGATTAGTCAAGGACCCACAAGTCATGTGACCCACAAAACGCACTGCGTTTGTAGCCACTTCTTATAATCCGAAAAAGCCTCTCTTTTCCTCTCTTCTACACACTTATGACTAATTGATTACAACGCCTAGAATAGAAGAATAATTCCTATTCCCTAGGCTATGATCCTGACGTCAGGCACCTGTGATACCAACAACTATATACTTAGCGTTATAGTTAAGGGATTCCTAATAAAGTATATATTTATTAAGAACCTAGTAGCTAAGATTAGAAAAGTAAATAAAGTAAATATAATTAAGGTAACTATAAGGCACCCTAAGTAAAAATATATAGTATACTACCCTAATTCTTAGTTTAGTAAAGGTTAAAAATACTAATAAGATATATTAAGATAAAATAGTCTTTAAAGTAAAGCTATTCTAAACTAAACTATATAATAAGACCTTATAACCCTAATAATATTATAACTACTTCTAAACTAGTTATATTATAAAGTTTTATAAGATAGCCCTAAGATATAGTAAGTATAAAGCTAGCTAATATAAAGAAGAAGAAATATTATACCTAATAATAAGTAAATAACTAAAAGAAAACTATATCTTATACTTTAGCCTATACCTAGCATAGTTAAAAGACTATCTTATACTAAAAGAGAAGTAAAATATAGTAAAAGTAAGCTACCTAGAGTAACTATTATTATTTACTAGTAACTTACTAGATAAAAGCCTAATACTACCCTATAAAAGGACTAGTATAGCTATAAAACCTATTATTATAGTAAGTAAAAAAGGGAATACCTTATAAATATAGAGAGAAGCACTAAATAGCCTAGGGTAAGGAGTATTATATAGTATATATTATAAAATAAAGCTAGAATAGAACTAGTATAAAATAGCAAAGACTTACTACCCCTAATTAATATAATAATACTATAAGTTCTTTTCTAGAATATAAATAAAAAGGATAGCTTAATATATATAGCGCTCTAGCACTAAACTAATATAGATATAATAGTAATTTAAGAATAGGAATATATAAGATACCTATAGCCCTTAGTACTAGGCCTTACCTAATTCTAATTAGTATACTATAAAGGGTAGAATATAGTATATATAAATAAGAAGTATAATATAGGGTTATAAATAGCCTAGGAGGAACTAATTAGTTACTAGTAAAGATAAAAGGTATAAATATTTACTCCCTTTACTTAGAAGGGTATATAAATAACTAGAATACCCTTATCTATACTTTTAATATAAAAAGCCTTATAGCTAAAGTATCTTTATAGGAGACTTTAACTAAAAACACCTTCTCTAGGATAGCTTAGATAGGATAACTAGAGAAGCAAAGGAAGTACTAGACCTTATAAGCTAGTAAAGGCTTAGCCTAGTAATACCCTAAGGAAACCTATAAGATAATATAAAGAAAATAGAGATAGTATTATAGACTTAGTATAGGTAACTCTAGATATCTAAGTATATTATAATAGTGTAAAAGACCTTATAGGTTCTAACTATATTCTATAGCTAATTAGTATCTTTACTAAGGAGTAAGAAGGCACCTTACCTATTCTTAAATATATATAAACTATAATAAATAGACTATAGGTAAAGGCAAAAGTAGTGGTATAACTCTAAGTAGAAAATACACTAGATCTATAAGATAAGGAAGGAATTAATATATATATAATATAGCTTATTATAAACCTATAATAAATAGTAGAATTAGTAGCGCTATAGAAGCGCTAAGGACTGCCTAGCCTAGAGGTATAGTAATTAAGGAGAATAAAAGAGGTAGTTACTAAAGCTAAATAAGCTAAGAGATAATAAAGATGCTAAAAGACTAAAGTAAACTAGTAAGCCTTCTCTAAGGTAAATAATAACTAGGAATAAATAGTTAGGAAGGAAAAAGAAATATATAAAGAGAAGCCCTATAAAAGCTAATATATAAGAAAAGGATAGAGAAGTTTAGAGACTAGAGAGATAGGCCTAGCTTATATATAACTTCTATAATTCGCTTATTATTAGGATTAAGGCCACTAGAGCATTAGTCTCTCTCTTACTAATTACTCCTCTAAGGTTACTAAATAATATATTAAATTTAGAGTTACTTATTATTAATATTTTTGTTTTTCCTTAGTAAGGAACTACTTCCCTATTACCTATATTCTTAGTATCTTTTTATCCTTATTATAACTTTTAATACCTTTCTCTTTATTTTTATTATAAGGGTCTTTACTACTAGACTCTCTATTACCTATTAAAAGGAGTTAGATAATTCCTTATTACCTATAAGTAAAGGGCTAGAGAATCCTATATTTACTATATAGTTAAAATAACTATTATTTACTTTCTTATTGCCTTTTAACTAGACTACTATCTCTATAGCCTTGCCTACATTAGTAAGCACTTTTATGGAAATTAGCTATTTTACCTTCTATAGCTAGTAAGGCTTATTACTAACCCTTAACCCTAAATAGGTTAAATTACTAGCTTTACTATACCTAGTAAGAGGGTTTAAAGGGAGTAGTAGTAAAGTAGTTAAGTAGTAGTATTAGACTAGATCCCTTAGCATTTAGACTCTTTTCTTAGATACTAGTTCTTTCTCTAAAGGCATTCTAATTATATAAAAGGGTCCTAGTGCTAGGAGGCCTTAAGTTATAAAGGGTGGTTTATTTCTAAATATCTAATTAGCTATTATTATCTTTATAGGGATATTATAAAAGCCGCTCTATAAAAAGGTAAGCATAATAGGTAGTTAAAATATAAGAGGTAGTTCCTTAACCTTTAAGACTACTAGTTTTATTACCTTTTAAATAAGGTTATTACTTAGGCTATATTATAGTAGTCTTACTATTATCTCTTCTCTTACTAGTTTAGAGACTCTCTTTAATATTAGTAGTATAGTTTAGAATAGAGGAGGAAACTTTAATAGTTATAATTCGCAGCTTATTTATAACTAGTGTTATATATATTATTTACGCTAGCTAGCTCTATGTAGGGCTAGTACTAGTACTCCTGCTGCTTTGTTAAAAGGAAAACCCTTAAATAGGAAGAAAAACCCCTTACATCTATGTTTAGGCTAACGCTAACCCTACACCAGGCCTGCGTTACGTTATGTGTGGCCTATTATAGGTATTTATTACTAGCTTACGCTAGCCTTATCCTAATAAGAAGAAAAGAAAAGAAAGAAGGAAGGAAAATCCCTAGTTCTAGGCCTTGCCTAGCCCTATCCTAGGTTTGCTCTAGCATTGCTCTAGGCCTCTTATACTATCTTATAGCGTGCTAGATTTAGTTTTATAGTGGTAATTCACTTCTCTTTTACTTTTTAGCTAGCTCTTCTATAGCCTTACTTTTTAGCCTTCTCTAGCCTAGGTTTAGCTTATTAGTCTAGGGAAGTTAGAGCACCTAATATTGTTTATCTTCTGTGGTAAGGGTATAGGTTTAGTTTAATTCCTAGCTATTTCTAGGCCTAGGTCTCCTAGGCATTATCTAACTAGATTTTTGTCTTATGTTCTTCTTTCTTTATTAATATCTATAATTTAGCCCCCTCTATATAAGTATAAGAAGGGTTTCTCCCCTAGAGAGGTCTTCCTTCTTTTCTCTTTTTTATTAAACTTCCTATAGGTTCTTTTCTTTCTTAGAGCTACCTAAGGCACTCCTAGGCTAGTATTAGCTTAAATACTAACATTACTGCAGATCTATTAAGTTATCTAATAAAATAGCGCTAGCTACTATGAGTACTCTTATATTCTATGCTTATCTAGCTTTAATCTGCCTAGGAAAACTCTAAAAATAAGTAATATCCTTAAAAGTCTTTAACTAAGAAGTAGCTTAAGTAAGCTATAGCTAAGGATTTAAAGGTATAACCCCTCTAGCCCTAACCTACCTTTATTCTAATGCTAATTTACTATAGTTAGGGATCCCTATAGGATCTAATATATCTCTTATAAATCTTAATTAATTAACTACCCTAGGCACTAGTGCTATAATATTACTAGTAAGTTAAATCTATCCTAGCTTAAAAGCAAGGCTAACTATTTTATATAGGGCTAGCTACTAATACCTATTTTAACTACTAGGTCTATAACTATAGATGTTTAAAGGTAGTTAGCGCCTCTATTCTAGGCTAGATCTAGTGCTAATTTGCTCTTAGCCTAACTTAAGTAGTTAATAAAATAAGCACTAATAGCTAGTGGAAGTTTAGGTAGCTATAGTTACTAGGGGTAGTGTAAGTATTACTATTCTAGTTTAATATTAAGTCTAGTCTAGGTCTAATAGTTCTATAGGTCTTAGATAACTATTAGGATTATATAAAGAAGCTTTATACTAGTAATTAAAGTAAGAAGAAGCGTAGTGCCTTAGCTATAGGCCTAGGCTAGTCTAGCGCTAGTGGAGAATAATATAATAAGGTTATCTTTTAGCTATAATACCTAGACGCTTATGCCGCAAAGACAAACCATCTCCTAGCTATAGCCTTACCCGCTAAGGGGCGGGCTAAGGTAATAGAGGGAGTAATTCTAGTCCTAGAGGAGAAGTGATTAGTTAGGTAAATATAGCTTAGTAAAGGGGCAGAGGCAGACTAGTAGGGTTTATAATACCTAGCGTTATATATTTAAAATTAATCTAATAATAGTTCTAGAATTATAATTCTTTAGCTAGCCTATTACTAGCTCTAAACTATATAATCTTATATCTCTCCTTAGTTATCTACTATATCTATATCTTAGCTATTAGTCCTAGCACGCTAGAAGCGCCCTAGCTCTAGCTCCTTCTCTTTACTATATATATTAGCTACTAGTTCTTATGCTAATAAGTAGTATTAGAGTTATTTTATACTAAGGAACTATTTAGCTATTACTCTTACCTTTAAGGGGTAGTTTAGGGCTAGCCTTACCTCCTATATATCTCTAGGCTAGCGCGATTAAGGGCGTTAGTAATTATATTTAGGGTAGTTAACTATAATATAATATTAGTCTTTAACTGCTTTACTATAGCTATATAGTGGTAAGTTTACCCTAGGGATACCTCTTTAGAAGAGAAACTTATTAAGACTAATCTTTCCTATATATAGTTAGACTATAGTTAAGAAGATATGTTTTTCTAGGCCTATATAGAATCTTTAGATTTCCTTTAGGTTATAAGTTAGTGATTAGTCCTTAGTTAGTTCTCTTATAAGCCTATGCTACCCTAGATATTCTCTACTATACTATTTATCCTAGTATTATCTCTATTCCTTATATAGTTCTGCTACTAGCTTATTACTCCTAGGGGGTCTTTATTTATAATATAATACTAACTATACTAAGTTAGCAGTGGTTTAGATTTTTATAGCTATTCTACTCTCTATAATTCTCTCTTTAAACTTCTATTTTATCTTATTTAGGTATAGATCTAGGGGGATATAAGTCTTAACCTTTAGTTAGGTAATAGGTATAGCCTTAAACACACTAGCTATAATTTAGAGGTAGGTTAATTAGTCTATTATAAAGCTTTTAACTACTTCTCTTAGTTTTCTACCCTTCTTAGTTAGGGTATAGTAAGCGCTTACCCTATAGGTAAGGATAGGCTAGACTACCTATATATATAGGAGTTAGGTATCTTTAAAGCTATAACCCTAGGCTAATACTACTAGTAAGAAGAGTGTAAGCTACTACTAGGCTAGTTTATCTTTTAGGATATTCTTATAAGTACTCTAATTAAGTTTCCTATTAACCTAAACTCTAAGGAACCTATATAACTCTATAAGCGCTATTTTCTTTACACTAAGTTAGACCCTAGCCTATAGGGGTTAGTATACTTTACTAAAGTATATAAGTTTAGTCTTTACTAGGTTAAACTTTACTCCTACTTTCTTTGCCTATTTTTACATACTTTCTATATAGCTTTAAGCCTCTTCTAGGTTTATATAGTGTTTTTCTAAATGCTACTATGTTTATATTATCTATAAATCCTATTACCACTATGCCTAGGATAGCTTAAAGGTATATATAGAGCTTTACTAAGTAAAGTAAGAAGAGGATTAGTAAGAGAGGTAAGCCTTATAGGGTGCTTACCTTTATCTAAAAGGGTCTTAAGAGTTTATTATTAAAGCTAAGCTAGCTTATTCTATCTATAAGGAAGCTATATATTATAGCTATTAGCTAGTGTAATATGCCTATTTAGATTAAAACATAAATTAGATATAGGTAGCTAACTCTATTAAATATAGATAAGATATTTATTTACGCTAATAAGGTAATGCTACCTTTACCCTAAGCCTCTCTTACGTATTCTATAAGGACTTTAATTATAGTTTCTATTAATCTATTTACTTTATTTCCTATTTATAGCTTAGGAGAAGGCCCTTAGCCTTAGTAAAGGCTATAAGCTACCTTATAATTACTACTTCTATAATCTTTCCTACTATATTTAGAAGTAAAATAAGTCTTTATATATTAGCCTTTCTTATCTCCTTAGTGGTTTTTCCTAGCTTCCTAATCACTATTACTTATATAGTTTAGAACTAGGCTAGGAAATATCTTACTTTAAGGATAGTATATAGTAAGCATACTATAGCTTCTTTAGCTAGCTTATTATAGGCCTTAATAAGGCCTGCTAGGAGTTTATTATCTCCTAGGGCTTTCTAGCTAGCTATATCTAATAGGATATTTCTAATATCTCTTACTTTAAACTATTCTTTATCTAGGACTAGTGTATTATTAAGCTCTAGGAAGGAGAGGTCTAGGATATAAGAGAGGTTTACTATAGGTTTAGGGAAGAACCTTTATATAAGTATACTTACCTTATCCTTATAAGTAGTGGCTAGGTTAGGGTTATTATTAGTTCTTTCTAGGTCTAGGAGTCTAGGGAGCTCTAGGGGGCCTAGATTTAGAGCTAGGCCTATCTTTCTAGTCTTTAAACTCCTCTATCCTTTTCCTATATATTAGCTTTTTATAGGGCTTCTCTTTATATATTCCTTTTCTCTTCCCTAACTATTTATTCCTAGTTATTATTTACCTTAGAGAAGGCTTGCTAGTTTACTTTAGTCTTTTAGTGCCTCTATTATCTCTTAGCTTATCTAGCTTTAGTAACTACTTCTTTTATTCTCCTTAATTACTATGCCTCTAGGCTAGGGAGTCCTTAGCGCTTCTATAGGGCTACTAATTCTGCTATCTATTAGAGGTTTATAATAAGCTATATTATATATATATTAATTCCTTCCTTATCTTTTAGGTCTAGTATATTTTTACTTAGAGTTATACTACTACTTCTACCTTTACCTATAGTCTATTTATTATAGTCTAGGTGTGTTTAAGGGTAGGTAAGGTGCCTTCTTACTCCTTAGTAAAGATACTAATTAGCTATAGAATATAGTTAAAGCCTATAAGGTTTTCTATACTATTATAGTAGACTTAGATATCTAGAGTTACCTATGCTAAATCTATAGTGCTATCTCTATCTTCTCTATATTATCTTATAGGTTCCCCTTAGGGCATTACTAAACTAAGCCTTTACTAGCTTATAAGGTCTAGTAGTTCCTCTGCTTCTCTAGTTATTCTATCTAGGCTATCCTAAAGGAGGTGTTTTTAGTTAAAGTCTCTTATAAAAATGCTTTAGCTATAAGGCTTTTCTACGTTAAAAGTATAAATAGGTATATTCTAGTTATCTATATATCCTTCTAAGTAAAGGAGTAGATATTTATGCCTTTTATCTTTACTAGTAACTAATTAAGTCCTCCCTAGGCTATTTATAACCCTATATTATACTTCTTATTTATATATACTATATTCTATCCTTTATAGTGTGCTAGTTAGAATTAGGTAAGGCCTAGTGCTAGGGGCTATAGGTATCTTATATGTTCTTACTTTTAAATCGCTATTATATCTATGTTAGTTTAGTGTTAGAGCGCTATATGTATTAGGCTATCCTTCTTATTTATATTCTAAAAGAGGACTTATAATATTACTATATTAATTAGGGGGTAGTAGGTCTTTACTATCTTATACTAGTTCTGTTTTAGCTTTATTCTAAGATATATATTATATAATACTCCTTACCCTAGGCTATTTAGCGCTTCTCTTTATATTTATAAGGTATTCCCTTTTTCTACTTACTATAATAATAGGTTCTATAGCTATGCTAGTTCTCTTATAGGGTAGTGTTAGGCTTCTATCTAAGGAGTTACTAGTAAATTATAATAGTTACTCTAGGTAGCTTGCTTTTACTATATTTTACTTCTCTTTTAGGATAGAATAGTCCCTTAATTACGCTAGGTATAAGCTAGAGTATAAGATATAGTTTTCCTTTAGTTATTTGCTAATTATTAGGTATAATATTTCTCCTTCTTTATATTAGCTAGCTCTATACCTACTATACCTTAGGGCTACCTTATAGAACTTTATAATATAGCTAGTTTAGAAGTAGTTATAGTATTATTAGGGTTATAGGGTTTTATTATATAGTTTAGTTTAGAATAGCTTTGCTTTAAAGACTATTTTATCTTAGTATATCTTATTAGTATCTTTTACTTCTACTAGCCCTAGGATTAGGGTAGTATATTATGTATTTTTTACTTAGGGGTGCCTTATAGTTACCTTAATTACGTTTACTTTATTTGCTTTTCTAATCTTAGCTATAAGGCTTTTAATAAATATATGCTTTATTAGGAATCCCTTAACTATAACACTAAGTATATAATAGTAAAGGGCTGCTTCTAGTCTAAATGCTTTAGTAATCTATTTTTAGTCTTCTCTATATTAGGCAGCGTTTCCTTTAAAGGTAATAATTATATCTTTACTAGGGAGTCTTCTAGCTACTATAGCTATAGTTTAGCTAGTGGCTCTGTTTACTATAGTTATTATATCTTTAGCGCCTTAGGATTAGAGCGTTTCCTAGATTATATTACCTTTAATAAGTACTTCTCTATGTTATTTGCCTAGGACCTATAGGGGGTTTTGTTATTTAGCCTTCTTAGTACTAGTCTAGCTATAACGCTTACCTAAGTTAGTGTATTAGTTCCTTTTACTTCTTCCCTAATAGCCTCCTTAAGGGTTACTTTAAGGGCTTCTTTAGTAGTGTAAATATTATTATTATTATTATTATTATTATTATTTATAGCTCTTATTTTAGCGTGGGCGCGGTTTGCTACCTAGCGGGCTATGGCCTTTATAATGCTCTAAACTTAGGAGACTTTATCGCTAGGGATAAGGCTAGCGATCTTATTATAGAATTTTGTATTATCTAGATGTTCGAATTATATTCGGTCTATTATTAGGTTATCCTTACGTCTATAGGCATTAAATTGCCCTAGTCCTATGTTTAGGTAGTAGTAGCTCTATACTAGCTCCCTTTCTCTAGTGTTAATTACTATTAGTATCTTACCCTTACGCTTACCTCTAGCTCTATTACAATGCGATATTATAAGAGGGGGTAAACAAAGGTGAGGAATTCGAATATTAATGTGGTTTGTATTTTAGAGGCGATTCCGGACCTTTAGATCGGTGCGGAAAAAGTATCAAAGGTTTTCTATAACTAGTGTTAGAAGTATAGGCAAAACTCCTTAGTGCTAATAGGTTTTACTAGGGGAATAACCCTCTTATTTTTCTTACTATAAATATAAATAAAATCTTTAGTTAAGTAGTCTAGTGTAGTAATTAAATTATTCTATATAACTAATACTATAAATAATCTAGTAGTATAGAAGATATTATATAGGTATACTTCTATAAAGCTTTATACTATTTTTATAATTAAGTTAAGGAACTCTAGTATAGCTATTAAGGGAATATACTTAGATAGATTCTAGGTTTAGTAATGTTATAAGGGGCAGGCTATATGTCAGGAGCAGAACAGCGACGGCATCCATGAGGGTAGCGACGGCATTAATAAGGGTGGAACCTAGCGGGGCACGGAGCTAAGGGCTAGCTGCGGGCTAGTCACGTGAGAGCTACGAGCTATTTAAAGGGGCTTTCCTATAAATAAAGGGAAAGGGCTAGAGATTAAACCTTTTAAGCACCTACCCCTAGCTAGTAGATTAATAGCTATAACACTTTAATCTAACCTTTACTCTATTATTCACTCCTAAGCTAAAAGCCTTAATAAATTAATCTCTCTTCCCTTTAGGGCAATAGACTATTAGTTAGATTAAGATATCTAGAATTCATTGCATAGTAACCTAATTAGGTGATAGCTATAACTACGCTATAAATAAGCAGGAGAATATTATACTACTAAACCTAACTAGAGTGGTCTGCTAGTCCTTATTAGATAACTAGCAGAGCGGAATACTTATTAATAATAAGGAGGTAATACTAAACTAGCGCCTTAAAGAAGCAGTAACCTAGATATATATTATAGAAAAGAGATAGAAACTCGCTTAATTATAGTAAAACCTATAAATAATAGAAGAAGCTATATCCTTAGGTAACTTAGACATAAGACCTATAAATACCCTTCCTTTAGCACCTTAGGTAATACCTATTACGTAGTAATATAGCCTTACGAAGATATAATTAAAAGCACCTATATATAAAGGGAATACTTTTAAGAGTCTTTAGAATTTCCTAGCGGATTTAAATATAGCTTTTACTATAGATTATAAAACCTTTATAGATAATGTAACTAAGGTTACCTATGCTAGCAGCTACCTAGCAGATAACGCGAAATAACAGTGGATACGTTATATAGCCACGGATAGTTATATAAATTACTAGGGTTATACCTAGGATAGATTTGTGGATTAGCTAAAAACAGGAACCATAGATAAGAATGCACGGTGCTTAGAAGCAATAAGAATATTAATAGGTCTTAGATAAGAAAATTACTAATTATTCTAGACATTTATAAAGATCTAGGGTAAGGCAGAGGCTAAGCTACCTAAAGTAATTCCTAAACGCCTATAAATCTATATATTTATTAATAGCCTTAATAACGCTATAAAGAAGCAGGTACTTAGCTAAGAGTTCCCTAAGAGTTAGACTTACCTAGCAGGCTAAGGAAGAAAGGCAAAGGTTATAACTAAAGAAGGCTAATTAAGTAATTAAGGTAATAATAGTTAGAAAAGATAATAACGTTTTACTTTACTAGAAAGGCTATAGTAATAAAGCGGTAATAGAAAGATAAATTCGCTGTTTATATGTTTTAAGTATAGAAAGCTAGAATATGCTTTACTAAGCTATACTAAACTAGATTACTCTATTTATAAGAGAAGTAACTATATAACAGAGACACATAAGAGTAGCCGTAACTAGGCTAGAGATAAAGACCTATTAGACTTAAATAAGACCCCTATTAGCTTAGTATAACCCTAGGAAGATGCTCTTATTAAATTATTACCTAAAGATCTAAGACTAAGAGTTAAGGTAAAGTTATAGTAAGAACATAAATAGGTAGCTATAAAGGCACTGTTTAACCCTAGCGTAACCTATTTAATTATCTACCTAAAGTTACTAATAGCAGTTAATTAGGCTAATATAAAAAGGATAATATAACCCTTAAGAGTACTACCCTTACTAAAATTAAGCATTAAGGGATCTTATTATAAACCTTATTAATTAAGGATAGTATAGGCTATGTAAGAATATATTAAGTTAGCTACTATATAGCTAATACTAGTAAAGACCTATTATTAGGGTATAACTAGGTAATTACATATAAACCAGTAATTATGTCCTAGATAGATAGTTACTAGAAATACCCTATTATAAAAGAATGTCTTAGACTAGCAGTAAGGATATAATAGGCATATAAGGAGGCAAAACGCGCTTATATTAGATTTATCTTACAGGGGATAATAACTAAAATTATATAAAAAGATAATAATATCTTAATAGTAAACAAAGATAGGCCCTATAATAACCTAGTAACTATAGAGATAAGCGGAGCCTATAAGTTAATTATGTAAATACCCTAAGCCTATAAGGAGTTTAAGGATATCTTTTAAACAAACTTATAGGTATCCTCCCTACACTAGGTAGCTAAACTTATACTATTAAATTAGAAGAGAGAAAACGCCCCTATAGGGACTAATATATAATTTAGCAGAAAAGGAGCTAGAAGTGCTTTACAAGTACTTAGCAAGCATATAGCAAAAGGGATAGATTTAAAGATCTATTAGCCTAGCTAAAGCCCTAATATTATTTATGCTAAAGAAAGGAGGAAAATTATGCCTTTATATGAATTATAAAGCCTTTAATAGGATTACTATTAAAGATAAAGCGCTATTACCGCTAATTATAGAGATCTTAAACCGATTAAAGGGAGCAAAGGTCTATACAAAATTAGACCTTAAAGATATATACTATTAGCTATATATCCATAAGGGCAATAAGTAAAAAACAGCGTTCTAATGCAGATATAGTCACTTTTAATATCTTATAATACCTTTTAGACTAGTTAATACACCTATAACCTTTTAAGAATATATTAATAATGCCCTAGATAGCCTTATAGATATAATTTATGTTATATATTTAGATAATATCCTAATCTATAGTAGCAATATAGCTGCGTATAAGAGGCATGTGAAATAAGTCCTTTAGAAGCTCTAAGAAGCAAGCCTCTTTATTAACCTAGAAAAGTGCAAATTCTTATGTAAGGAGGTTAAATTCCTAGGCTTTATTATATCTAAAGAAGGAATCGCAATAAAGCTCGCTAGAATTAAGATAATAGTAACTTAGCTAGTACCTTATAGCGTCTTTAATATCTAGTTATTCCTAGGCTTTATAGGATTTTATAGATAGTTTATTAAAGGCTATAGCAAAATAGTTATCCTATTAACTAATTAACTCTAAGGAGACTAACTAGTAAAGTTTAAGCTAAATCCTAATAAGTTAGCTACGTTTAGGAGCTATAAAAATAATTCTAAGAGGCGCTAATTCTAGTGCACTTTAATCCACTAGCCCTATTAAGGGTTAAGATAAATACCTTAGGACATGCACTTAGGGCTATCCTAGCATAGTTAGTGCTAGGTTACTAGCACCTAGTAGTGTATATATTAAGAAAGTTAAATAAGATAGAGCTATGCTATATAATACTAAATATAGAGTTACTAGCTATCTAAGAGGCATTCTAAACTTAGAGGCACTACCTTATATACCTAATATATTTAGTTATAGTAATTATAGATTACTTAAACCATAAGTACCTAGCTATAAAGCTAAAGTTAACTAGTAGATAGGTTACTATGCTAGATAAACTCTATCTATTTAACTTTATAATTAAATATAGAGTAGGTAAGTTAAACCCTACTAACACTCTATTAAGGAGGTTAGATTATATAAGTAAAGAGAGGAAGGTAAAGGTAGCGTCCTTATAATTACTAACCTTTCTTACTAAATTTATAAATAATACGCTATAAGAACACTATAATAAAACTACTAGCATCTAGTGCTCTAAGAAAACGCAGTATATTTTATTTATAGGAAATAGGCTATAAGGACGCTATAATAAAACTATTAATATTTAGCGCTTTATAAAATTACCCCTACCTATTAACTAGATAAGGGTAGACTATATATAAGACTAGACCCACTAGCTAAGGAGTTACTCCTAGCGATAGTGTATTAGCTAAGGTCTCCTTAATTTTAAAGAAACCTAATAGTCTAAACACACTCTAAGGATATTATTATAGCGTAAGGGGACTATATATAAGACTAAGCCCACTAGCTAAGGAGTGGCTACCTAGTAGTGGTGTAATAGCTAGGGTCTTATTAATTTTAGAAAAGCCTAATAGTCTAGATATATTCTAAGGATATTGTTATAGCGTAAGGGGACTATACATAAGACTAAGCCCATGTCAAGGCTTTTGGCTTGGGAGTGAATAACAGAGTGAAGGTTAGATTGAAGTGTCATAGCTATTGATCTGCTAGCTAGGGGTGGGTGCTTAAAAGGTTTAATCTCTAGCCCTTTCCCTTTGTTTATAGGAAAGCCCCTTTAAATAGCCCGTAGCTCTTACATAACTAGCCCGTAGCTAGCCCTTAGCTCCGTGCCCCGCTAGGTTCTACCCTTATTAATGCCATTACTACCCTTATAGATGCTATTGCTATTCTACTCCTAATATAATACCCCTCTTACTGCGATTGTCCTTAATCGCATTAAGGTGCTATCTTAGGGTTAGATTATAGCGTAAGAGTTCCTTTATTGCTACTTACCGTAGTGATTTTTATAAAGCGATATAGTAATGTTAATAACATTAGGCTATATTAGCCTTTTTATAGTAACCGCTTGCTAATAGAAGCTAGGTTATAGTTACTTCTTAACTTCCTCTCTATAGGTTATTCTTCCTAAGAGATTCTTCCTAACTAGACTAGTTAGCGCGATTTTTAATTAGCTTAACTCTATAGGGCATAGATTACCTTACTCCTTCTGTTTTTCTTTAAGCTTGTAGTAGCGGCCTAATAAATTTGCAGTAAGCTTATAGTAATAACTTATAAATTACAGTGATCTCTATAAACACACTAGTTATAACGTATAGAAGATTCTAGTTAGAGTAGCTTAGATTAATCTAAGGCGCCTGAATTCCTATAAGAAGGGCGATTTCCTTCCTTCTTTTCCCTCTTTTTTTCTCTTCTTTAAGCCTCTTATTAACTTATAAGTCCCTTACTAATATAATAGCTACTATAACGCTACTATTATATAATATTAACTACTAACTATTATAGCTTAAGCTATTATATCTTATACTACTGCTATTAAAGATCTTGCTATTAAGCCATCCTATAAGGGAGAACCTTATAATTATTAAAGACCGCGTAAGTTTACTACTTCTTTATTACTAACTTAAAGCTAGTTTAATAAAAATTCTATATATACGTTATGCCTAGTGGTTAGCTATTTAGAATATAGCTCTAAGGGATAATAATAAAGATAAATAGCCTTAGTACATTACTAAGGGAAAGCCTACTCTAACTAAATATAGTTACTCCTCTAGTATAAACTTACTACTAGCTTGCTGCTATTACTACTAATATTTAGCTTTTTATAGGTAATTCTCTAAAATACTATTATTATACTTAAAATAATAAGACTTATATTAGGGTAAGTTAAGCCTTAAGGGATTACCTCTTAATTACTACTAACTCCTTACTAGTATCCTATTTAAATTATAAAGCTATATAAATAGCTTTAGGATATACTTTATAATCTTTAAGAACTATACTATATTAGTAACGTAAGTACCCTTTAGTCCACTGCTTTAATATTACTAATATGCTACTAGGAGTTTATATAAGCTAAGAAGAAACTTTATAATGCTCTTTTAGCCTTAAAAATACTAATAAACGTGGGTAAGCTTATTATACATGTCTTATAGCTAAGGCTTCTTAAGAAGCAAAGTGTAATAAACACGCTACTTTCTCGTAGCTAATTAATATTATTAATCTAGAAACCTAGATTAAAATTGCTAATTATCTTTAATTTATAGCCACTTATAGCCCTATAGTTAGTGCTAGAGTATTGCACTACAATGTGTAGTGTAGTGTAGTATTTGTAGTTAGTGTAGTAACTACAAACTACACTACACTACAAACTACACTACACTAACTACAAACGAAATTTTTCTTAAATACACTAACTACAAGCTAGCATTTACTACATTACACTAACTACAAGCTAAAATCTACTACACTACACTAACTACAAATACTACAAATGTAGTATTAGGTAGATTTTTTTTAGTTTTAAACCCCTTAAATTCTCTTTATTATAGCTTATAATAGCTTATAATAGTTTATACTAGCTTATACTAGCTTAGAATATTATAAGTGTTAAACTTTAATAAATAATAAACTAAAGATAAATACATTAAATAGAAAAGTAAGTAAATATTAGTAAATCACTATGTAAAAAGCTTAACCTTTTAGTAATTTAGTATTATAAGGTTTTTAAAAATATTAATAAAATAAAATTATTTTCTCTTTTTATTTTTTTATAATTATAATAATTATAGTAATAATAGTAATAATAGTAATACTAGTAATATTAGTAATACTAGTAAAAATACTATACTAATTTAAGGAAAAGCATTATTATACTCTATAAAGTAATAGGTATTAATTATATAAAAGTGGGTCTTAATATATTACAAAAATATATAAAAATAAGGTTTACTAAGCTTAAATTTATAATTACTAAATATAATCTTTTACCTATTAAACTATTACTAATTAGTAATAGACCCACTTTTATTAAAACTATACTTATTTATAAAAAGTACTTTTATACGTTATGAAGTAAGGGATATTTAAAATATATAATCAAAAGTAGGTCTTACGATAATTAAGCTTACTTAAGCTATATATATATATTATTTACACTAGCTAGCTCTATGTAAGGCTAGTACTAGTACTTCTACTGCTTTATTAAAGGAAAACCCTTAATTAGGAAGAAAAACCCCTTATATCTATATTTAAGCTAACGCTAACCTTATTCTAGGCTTGCGTTATATTATATATGGCCTATTATAGGTGGTTATTACTAGCTTACGCTAGCCTTATCCTATTAAAAGAAAGAAAGAAAGAAAAGAAGGAAATCCTAGCTTACTTAAGCTATATAACTTAGTTTTAAAAGTATATAAGTAATATATATATAGATTTCTAATTTAAGAAGTTTTATACTTTCTTCTTACTTTCTTCTTAAGTAATATAAATAAGATTAATAGGTTTATTATATGTATTTTACTTAGCCTTTAAGAGTTAAGAGCTAAAAGTATAATTATATTAATATTAATAGTAAATAATAAGTTATAGCTAAGTAAAGGGTTTTATTATATTACTATAAAAGCTGGCTAAAAAGTGAAAGAGAAGTGAATCACTACCATGAAACCGAATCTAGCATACTATAAGATAGTATAAGAGGCCTAGAGCAGTGCTAGAGCAGACCTAGAATAGAGCTAGGTAGGGATTAGAACCTAGGATTTTCCTTCTTTCTTTCTTTTCCTTTCTTCTTATTAGGATAAGGCTAGCGTAGGCTAGTAATAAATACCTATAATAGGCTATATATAACGTAACGCAGGCCTAGTGTAGGGTTAGCGTTAGCCTAAACATAGATATAAGGGTTTTTCTTCCTATTTAAGGGTTTTCCTTTTAATAAAGCAGCAGGAGTACTAGTACTAGCCCTACATAGAGCTAGCTAGCGTAATTAATATATATATATATATTACTATAAATTTATAAGTAATATAAGTATAGTTTATTAACTTATATTAATTTATCTAGATATATAAATTATTTAAATCTTATATATTACTTTAGTTTAGGGTATTCTTTTAATATAAAATATTATAATAATCTTTTATAATTCTAAATAAAATAATAATAAGTTTTTCTTAAAGTTATATTAGTAGGAAAAAACATAGAAAACAATAAGCTTATTTTAGACTATATATATTATATATAATGCCTAGTTATAGTTAAATCCTAATATTAGTAAAATATTATAAGTTATATAACTAATTAAAGAAAATAGCTAATTAAGAAAGTGTAATATTAATAAACCTTAGTTTAATTCTTATAATAATAATAACTTATAAAAACCCTACTTTTATTTTTACCTAATACTACATTTGTAGTTTTGTAGTTAGTGTAGTAACTACACTAACTACACTACAAAATAATTTGTAGTAACTAACTACAAACTACACTAACTACAAATTTTCATTTACTACACTACACTAACTACAAATTTTTATTTACTACACTACAAATACAAAATTTTCCTAAAAACTACACTAACTACACTACAAACAATACTCTGGTTAGTGCTATTAGCTTTACTACTTATTCTTTACTAACTTACTACTAGTTTACTACTGCTTAAGCTACTCTCCCTACGCGTATTAGACCTTTAGAACTCCCTAAGGAATTATAAGTTTAAGCCTTTAGTAATAATAAGTCTAAGGCTAATAAAGTTAGAAATTATACTAAAAATACGTCTAAATATGTCTCTAAAGTCTAGCTATTAGATAGCTATAAGTCTATGCTAAGTTTTTGCTTTAAATATAAGATTTGTTTAGTAGTCTAAATTGTTATTAAGTGAATTATTCCCTAATTAAATTGCTGCAATCTAACGATTATTTTAAATTATAGTTAAGAATTAATTAAGCAGCTAAGAAGTTAAGATTTAGCTACTTAGTTACTACTTATAGTCTTTAATAACCTCTTTTATTATAAAGTCTTTCTATAGTACCTAAGAATTCTTAGAATTATTATAATTCTTTTATTTCACTAAATATTTACGCTGTTTACTATTATATTTATAAGCGATAATTTATTTAACTTTAAATTCCTCTTAATCCTCTTTAATATTATCTTATAGTAAGGTTATTTTAACCGCGTTACTTAGATTTCCTCTAAAAGGTTCTAAGCTTATAATATTAAAAACATTATATAAGCGCGTTCCTTTAGGTAACTTTAATTAATAAGCTAAACTATTATAGCTAACTTCTTTTTAATCTTATATAGTCCTAAGTACTTTATAGCTAGCTTTTAGCTAGGGCATTATAGATTAATATTCTTTATTAAGAGTAAGATATAGTTACCTATATTAAACTTTATTAGCACTCTCTTTTAATTATAATACTTTTTCTATAAGGCCTATAAGTAGCTTAATAGCTACTTAATCTCTATATGCTTATACTTTAATTCTAAAACTCTATTTTTAGCTTAATTATTAACTATTAGAATTAGTATAACTGCTTAATTTAGTCCCCTTAGGTTATACCCTTATAGCGCTTCTATAGGTATATAACTATAACTTATATACGCGCTTATATTATAAGCAAACTATACTATTAGGAGATAATTAACCTAATTAGTCTGCTTTACGCATATAAATACTCTTAAATAGTGCTCTAAAACTTGATTTAAGCGTTTTATCTAACTATTTATCTATAAATAAAATACAGTACTTAATCGCTACTTTATTACTAAGAGATAGTAGAATATTCTCTAAAATCCACTAGTAAATATTAAACCTTAGTCTATAATAATACCTTCTAGGGCTTTATAATCTTTAAAAATATATTCTAGGAAAATAGTTACTAGTCTATTACTAGTTAACCGCGTAAATATAGGGATATAAATACTATATTTTATAAATCTATTAACTACTACTAAGATTATATTATGCGTTTTATGTTACTAATCCTTAACTAGTAGGAGTCTAGTAATAAAATCTATTAATAATTCTTAAAAAGGGTAATCTAGCACTAGTAATATAGCTAGCTTACTATAAGGTTTATATATTTACGGTTTTAAAACTTAATAGCTAATATAAGTATATATATATACCTTAATATCTCTTTTTATTCCTAGCTAAAAATATTAGTTAGTAACTTATTAAAGAGTTCTAGTAACTCCTTAATGCCTAGTAGTAAGGTTATTATAAATTAGTAATAGGATTTCTTTTCTTATTCCCTATAGGATAAAAACTTAATTTTTAAATATTAATAGCTTAGAGGGTTTAATAGACTATATCTATAATATATCTAGGTTACCGCTTAATAGCAGCGCTCTCTTTTTATAATAAAGGCATCCCTTTACTATATATCTAAAAGTAAGACTTAGATTAGAGGTTTTAATTCTATATCTTTTATAAATATAGCAGAGTTTAACTTAGAAGAGGTTCTCTATACCGCTAAGACCCTAGCTATAATGTATCTACTAGGTTATAACTCCTTAGCTAGTAAATTTAGTCTTATATATAGTCTATTCCCTACTATAATGCCTATATTAAGCGTGTCTAGTCTAATAGGCTTCTCTAAAATTAATAAGACCTTAGCTATTACACTACTACTAGGTAGTAACTCCTTAGCTAGTAGGCTTAGTCTTATGTGTAGTCCCCTTACACTATAATAATATCCTTAGAATATATTTAGACTATTAGGCTTTTCTAAAATTAATAAGACCCTAGCTATTATACTACTACTAGGTAGCCACTCCTTAGCTAGTAGGCTTAGTCTTATATATAGTTCCCTTACGCTATAATAATATCCTTAGAGTATATCTAGACTATTAGGTTTCTTTAAAATTAAGGAGACCCTAGCTAACACACTACCACTAGGAGTAACTCCTTAGCTAGTAGGTCTAGTCTTACATATAGTCTACCCTTATCTAGTTAATAGGCAGGGGGTGATTTTATAGAGCGCTAGATGTTAATAGTTTTATTATAGTATCCTTATAGCCTATTATCTATAAACTAAATATACTATGTTTTCTTAGAGCACTAGATGCTAGTAGTTCTATTATAGTGTTCTTATAGTGTATTATTTATAAACTTAGTAAGAAAGGTTAGTAATTATAAGGATACTGCCTCTGCCTTCCTTTCTTTACTTATATAATTTAACCTCCTTAATAAAGCGTTAGCAGGGTTTAACTTACTTACTCTATATTTAATTATAAAGTTAAATAGATAGAGTTTATCTAGTATAATAACCTATCTACTAGTTAACTTTAGCTTTATAGCTAGGTACTTATAGTTTAAGTAATCTATAATTACTATAACTAAATGCGTTAAGTATATAAGGTAGTGCCTCTAAGTTTAGAATGCCTCTTAGATAGCTAGTAACTCTATATCTAGTATTATATAGCATAGCTCTATCTTATTTAACTTTCTTAATATATACGCTACTAGGTGCTAGTGACCTAGCACTAACTATGCTAGGATAGCCTTAAGTGTGTGTCCTAAGGCATTTATCTTAACCCTTAATAAGGCTAGTGGATTAAAGTGTACTAGAATTAGTGCCTCTTAGAATTATTTTTATAGCTCCTAAATATAGCTAACTTATTAGGATCTAGCTTAAACTTTACTAGTTAGTCTCCTTAGAGTTAATTAGTTAATAGGATAACTATTTTACTATAGCCTTTAATAAACTATCTGTAAAATCCTATAAAGCCTAGGAATAACTAGATATTAAAGACGCTGCGAGGTACTGGCTAAGTTATTATTGTCTTAATTCTAGCGGGCTTTATTATAATTCCTTCTTTAGATATAATAAAGCCTAGGAATTTAACCTCCTTACATAAGAATTTACACTTTTCTAGGTTAATAAAGAGGCTTACTTCTTAGAGCTTCTAAAGGACTTATTTCACATGCCCCTTATGCGTAGCTATATCGCTACTATAGATTAGGATATTATCTAAATACATAACGCAAATCGTATCTATAAGGCTATCTAGGGCATTATTAATATATTCTTAAAAGGTTATAGGTATATTAACTAGTCTAAAAGGCATTATAAGATATTTAAAGTAACCATATCTGTATTAGAACGCTATTTTCCACTTATTGCCCTTACAGATACGTAGCTAATAGTATGTATCTTTAAGGTCTAATTTTATATAGACCTTTACTCCCTTTAATTAGTTTAAGATCTCTATAATTAGTAGTAATAGCGCTTTATCTTTAATAGTAATCCTATTAAGGGCTTTATAATCTACGTAAAGGCATAATTTTCCTCCTTTCTTTAGTATAAATAATATTAGGGCTTTAGCTAGGCTAACGGATCTTTAAATCTATTCCTTTTACTACACGCTTGCTAAGTACTCGTAGAGCACTTCTAGCTCCTTTTCTACTAAATTATATATTAGTCCCTATAGGGCGTTTTCCTCTCTTCTAATTTAATAGCATAAGTTTAGCTACCTAGTATAAGGAGAATACCTATAAGTTTATTTAAAAAGATATCCTTAAACTCCTTATAGGCTTAGGGTATTTACGTAGTTAACTTATAGGCTTTACTTATCTCTATAGTTACTAGGTTATTATAAGGCCTATCTTTATTTACTATTAAGATATTATTATCTTTTTATATAATTTTAGTTATTATCCCCTATAAGATAAATCTAATGTAAGCGCGTTTTACCTCCTTACGTGCCTATTACGTCCCTACTACTAGTCTAAGACATTCTTTTATAATAGGGTGTCTTTAGTAACTATTTATCTAGGATATAATTACTAGTTTATATATAACTGCCTAGTTATGCCCTAATAATAGGTCTTTACTAGTATTAGCTATGTAGTAGCTAACTTAATATATTCTTACGTAGCCTATGCTATCCTTAATTAATAAGGTTTGCAATAAGATCCCTTAGTGCTTAATTTTAGTAAGGGCAGCACTCTTAAGGGTTATATTATCCTTTTCTATATTAGCCTAATTAACTACTATTAGTAACTTTAGGTAGATAATTAAATAGGTTATGCTAGGGTTAAACAGCGCCTTTATAGCTACCTATTTATGTTCTTACTATAACTTTACCTTAACTCTTAGTCTTAGATCCCTAGGTAATAATTTAATAAGAGCGTTTTCCTAGGGTTACACTAAGCTAATAGGGGTCTTATTTAAGTCTAATAGGTCTTTTATCTTTAGCCTAGTTATAGCTACTCTTATACGTCTTTGTTATATAGTTACTTCTCTTATAAATAGAGTAATCTAGTTTAGTATAGCTTAGTAAAGCATGTCCTAGCTTACTACACTTAAAGCATATAAATAGTAAATTTATCTTTCTATTACCGCTTTATTACTATAGCCTTTCTAGTAAAGTAAAACGCTATTATCTTTTCTAACTATTATTACCTTAATCGCTTAATTAGCCTCCTTTAGTTATAACCTTTACCTTTCTTCCTTAGCCTACTAGGTAAGTCTAACTCTTAGGGAACTCTTAGCTAAGTACCTACTTCTTTATAGCATTATTAAGGCTATTAATAAATATATAAATTTATAGGTATTTAGGAATTGCTTTAGGTAGCTTAGCCTTTGCCTTACCCTAGATCTTTATGAACGTCTAGAATAATTAGTGATTTTCTTATCTAAGACCTATTAACATCCTCGTTGCTTCTAAGCACTATGCATTCTTATCCATAGTTCCTATCTTTAGCTAATCCACGAATCTATCCTAGGTGTGACCCTAGTAGTTTACATAACTATCTATAGCCATATAACATATCTATTATTGCTTTGCGTTATCTACTAGGTAGCTGCTAGCATAGGTAACCTTAGTTATATTATCTATAAAGGTTCTATAATCTATAGTAAAAGCTACGTTTAAATCCACTAGGAAATTCTAAAGACTCTTAAAAGTATCCCTTTATATATAGGTACTTTTAATTATATCTTTATAAGGCTATATTACTATATAATAAGTACTACCTAAGGTACTAAAGGAGGGGTATTTATAGGTCCTATATCTAAGTTACCTAAGGACATAGCTTCTTCTATTATCTATAGGTTTTGCTATAAGTAAGCAAGTTTCTATCTCTTTTCTATAATACATATCTAGGTTACTACTTCTTTAAGGCACTGGTTTAGTATTACCTCCTTATTATTAATAAGTGTTTCGCTTTACTAGTTATCTAATAGGGACTAGCGGACTACTCTAGTTAGGTTTAGTGGTGTAACATTCTCCTGCTTGTCTATAGCATGGTTATAGCTACTACCTAATTAGGTTACTATGCGATAAATTCTAGATATCTTAATCTAACTAATAGTCTATTGCCCTAAAGGGAAGAGAGATTAATTTATTAAGGCTTTTAGCTTAGGAGTGAATAATAGAGTGAAGGTTAGATTAAAGTGTTATAGCTATTAATCTGCTAGCTAGGGATAGGTGCTTAAAAGGTTTAATCTCTAGCCCTTTCCCTTTGTTTATGGGAAAGCCCCTTTAAATAGCTCGTAGCTCTTACGTAACTAGCCCGTAGCTAGCCCTTAGCTCCGTGCCCCGCTAGGTTCCACCCTCATTAATGCCGTCGCCACCCTCATGGATGCCGTCGCTGTTCTGCTCCTAACAGCCCACTAGCTAAGGAGTTACTACCTAGTAGTAGTGTAATAGCTAGGGTCTTATTAATTTTAGAGAAGCCTATTAGACTAGACGCGCTTAATATAGGCATTATAGTAGGGAATAGACTATATATAAAACTAAATTCGCTAGCTAAGGAGTTATAACCTAGTAGATGCGTTATAGCTAGGGTCTTAGCGGTATAAAGAACCTCTTCTAAGTTAAACTCCGCTATATTTATAGAAGATATAGAATTAAAACCCCTAATCTAAGTCTTACTTTTAGATATATAATAGAGGGATGCCTTTATTATAAAGAAAAGGGCGCTACTATTAAGCAGTAACCTAGATATATTATAGACATAGTCTATTAAACCCTCTAAGCTATTAATATTTAAAAATTAAGTTTTTATCCTATAGGGAATAAGAAAAGAAATCCTACTACTAATTTATAATAACCTTATTACTAGGTATTAAGGAGTTACTAAAACTCTTTAATAAGTTACTAACTAATATTTTTAGCTAGGAATAAAAAGAGATATTAAGGTATATATACGTACTTATATTAGCTATTAAGTTTTAAAACTATAAATATATAAACCTTATAGTAAGCTAGCTATACTACTAGTACTAGATTACCTCTTTTAAGAATTATTAATAGATTTTATTACTAAACTCCTACTAGTTAAGGATTAGCAAGGCAGAATATATAATATAATCTTAGTAGTGGTTAATAGATTTATAAAATATAGTATTTATATCCCTATATCCACGTAGTTAACTAGTAATAGACTAGTAACTATCTTCCTAGAATATATTTTTAAAGATTATAAAGCCTTAGAAGGTATTATTATAGACTAAGGTTTAATATTTACTAGTGGATTTTAGAGAATATTTTGCTATCTCTTAGTAATAAAGTAATAATTAAGCACTACATTTTATCTATAAATAAATAGTTAAATAAAACGCTTAAATTAAGTTTTAAAGCACTATTTAAGAGCATTTATATGCGTAAAGCAAACTAATTAGGTTAATTATCTCCTAATAGCATAGTTTACTTATAATATAAGCGTATATATAAGTTATAGTTATATACCTATAGAAGCGCTATAAGGGTATAACCTAAGGGGACTAGATTAAGTAGTTATACTAATTCTAATAGTTAATAATTAAGCTAAAAATAGAGTTTTAGAATTAAAGTATAAGTATATAGAGATTAAGTAGCTATTAAGCTACTTATAGGCCCTATAAAAAAGTATTATAATTAAAAGAGAGTACTAATAAAGTTTAATATAGGTAACTATATCTTACTCTTAACTAAGAATATTAATTTATAATACCCTAGCTAAAAGCTAGCTATAAAGTACTTAGGACTATATAAGATTAAAAAGAAGTTAGCTATTATAGTTTAGCTTATTAATTAAAGTTACCTAAAGGAACGCGCTTATATAATGTTTTTAATATTATAAGCTTAGAACCTTTTAGAGGAAATCTAAGTAATATAGTTAAAATAACCTTATTATAAGATAATATTAAAGAGAATTAAGAGGAATTTAAAGTTAAATAAATTATTGCTTATAAATATAATAGTAAATAGCGTAAATATTTAGTAAAATAGAAGAATTATAATAATTCTAAGAATTCTTAGGTACTATAGAGAGACTTTATAATAAAAGAGGTTATTAAAGACTATAAGCAGTAACTAAGCAGCTAAATCTTAACTTCTTAGCTACTTAATTAACTCTTAACTATAATTTAAAATAATCATTAGATTGTAGTAATTTAATTAGGGAATAATTTACTTAATAATAATTTAGACTACTAAATAAATCTTATATTTAAAGCAAAAACTTAGTATAGACTTATAGCTATCTAATAGCTAGACTTTAAAGATATATTTAAATACATTTTTAGTATAATTTCTAACTTTATTAGCCTTAGACTTATTATTACTAAAGGCTTAAACTTATAATTCCTTAGGGAGTTCTAAAGGTCTAATATATATAGGGAGAGTAGCTTAAGTAATAGTAAACTAGTAGTAAGTTAGTAAAGAATAAGTAGTAAAGCTAATAGCACTAACTATAGGGCTATAAGTAGCTATAAATTAAAGATAATTAGTAATTTTAATCTAGGTTTCTAGATTAATAATATTAATTAGCTATAAGAAAGTAGCGTATTTATTACACTTTACTTCTTAAGAAGCCTTAGCTATAAGACACGCATAATAAGCTTGCCTGCGTTTATTAGCATTTTTAAGGCTAAAAGAGTATTATAAAGTTTCTTCTTAGCTTATATAAACTCCTAGTAGTATATTAGTAATATTAAAGTAATAGACTAAAGGGTACTTATATTACTAATATAATATAGTTCTAGAAGATTATAAAGTATATCCTAAAGCTATTTATATAGCTTTATAATTTAAATAGAACACTAGTAAGGAGTTAGTAGTAATTAAGAGGTAATCCCTTAAGGCTTAACTTACCCTAATATAAGTCTTATTATTTTAAGCGTAATAATAGTATTTTAGAGAATTATCTATAAAAAGCTAAATATTAGTAGTAATAGTAATAAGCTAGTAGTAAGTTTATACTAAAGGAGTAACTATATTTAGTTAGAGTAGGCTTTCCCTTAGTAATATACTAAGGCTATTTATCTTTATTATTATCCCTTAGAGCTATGTTCTAAATAGCTAACCACTAGGCATAATATATATATAGAATTTTTATTAAACTAGCTTTAAGTTAGTAATAAAAAGTAATAAAGAAGTAGTAAACTTATATAGTCTTTAATAATTATAAGGTTCTCCCCTTATAGAATAGCTTAATAGTAAGATCTTTAATAGTAGTAGTATAAGATATAATAGCTTAAGCTATAATAGTTAGTAGTTAATATTATATAATAGTAGCGTTATAGTAGCTATTATATTAGTAAGGGACTTATAAGTTAATAAGAGGCTTAAAGAAAAGAAAGAAAAGAGGGAAAAGAAGGAAGGAAATTACCCTTTCTTATAGGAATTTAAGCGCCTTAGATTAATCTAAGCTACTCTAACTAGAATCTTCTATGTATTATAACTAGTATATTTATAGAGATTACTATAATTCACAAGTTATTACTACAAGCTTACTATAGATTTATTAGGCCGCTACTATAAGCTTAAAGAAAAACAAAAGGAGTAGGGTAATCTATACCCTATAGAGTTAAGCTAATTAAAAATCGCGCTAACTAGTCTAGTTAGGAAGAATCTCTTAGGAAGAATAACCTATAGAGAGGAAGTTAAGAAGTAACTATAACCTAGCTTCTATTAGTAAGCGGTTACTGTGAAAAAGGCTAATATAGCCTAATGTTATTAATATTACTATATTGCTTTATAAAAATCACTATGGTAAGTAGTAATAAAGGAACTCTCACGCTATAACCTAACCCTAAGATAGTACCTTAATGTAATTAAGGATAATTATAGTAAGAGGGGTATTATATTAGGAGTAGAATAGTAATAGCATTTATAAGGGTAGTAACAGTATCTATAAGGGTGGAACCTAGCGGGGCACGGAGCTAAGGGCTAGCTATAGGCTAGTTACGTGAGAGCTGCGGGCTATTTAAAGGGGCTTTCCCATAAACAAAGGGAAAGGGCTAGAGATTAAACCTTTAAGCACCTACCCTAGCTAGCAGATTAATAGCTACGACACTTTAATCTAACCTTCACTCTGTTATTCACTCCCAAGCCAAAAGCCTTGACAGGTAAATACTTATAGTATAGTTTAGAAAAGTATTTTATTTCTAACTACCCTTTACTTTTACTAAAATATTAGTAAGGAAAGGTAGCTATTAATATATATAATATAAAGAAAGAGGAAAATAACTCTAAAGAAAAGGAGATAGTAAATATATTAGAAAAAGAAGAACTCTAGTATTAAGTTATTTAACTAGGGTAGTAAGGAGGATAGATAGAGAGGCATTATAGTAAATAGTTATTACTAATAAGGACTTTAAATAAATCTAGTCTAATATAGACTTTACACCTTTTCTAGTTCCTATATTAATTAATAAGACTACCTTTATAAATACTCTTATTAATATAGGCTATAACTATTATACTACTATAAGCAAATACCTTATCTAGAAACTCTAGTTAAAATACCTCTCTCTCTTATAGAAGAGATTAGTGTATACTATAGTTAGTATAAAACAAGGGGAAAGAGAGTTATAAAAAGAGGTTATATATTATGTATATTATCTGTTTTTAAGTGGATCTAGATAGATAGGAAACACCTATAGTTACCTATATAATCCCTAGGTTAATAAGGTAGCTAATTTTAGGGATACTATAGATAGAATAGAATAAGATTAACTTAGATATAGCACGCTATTAACTCTATGTAAGATTAGCTAATAACCTATAGATTTAGGCATTAACTAATAGGAAGGTTAAGTAACTAATAATATCTATCTTAGGCTTTACCTT
Organism: Epichloe gansuensis; assembly: GCA_023658505.1. Taxonomy (NCBI): domain Eukaryota; kingdom Fungi; phylum Ascomycota; class Sordariomycetes; order Hypocreales; family Clavicipitaceae; genus Epichloe; species Epichloe gansuensis. The sequence continues at coordinate 2,110,875 of CP098283.1, forward strand.
TGCGGGAATTATAAGGCATATAAAGAAGCAAAAAGAATATATCTAACTATACACTACTAGCCTATAGGAAATCATATTAATTCTATAGATAGACGTAACCCCTAAGGTTATAGAATAGGACCTATTATCCTTATTACTAAGCGCTATAGGACTTTATAGACCTCTTCTTAGAAAGCAAGGTAAATGCCTTATTACTATACTAGGGATAATTAGACTATTATATTTAATTAAAGCGTAACCTAAATAGATTTAAACTAGAACTCCTATAGGCCTTATTATATAATATACCCTAGTAATACCTCCTTAAAATCTAAAAGTAAGTAACTAACCTTATAAATAAGGGATAAATATAGGCTAGCTTCTCTTTAGTAGTAGCTTTAGTATTATTAGTAAAGAAGCTAGGAGAAGAATAGTAGTTTTATATAAACTACTATACCCTTAATAAGATTATAGAATAAGACTATTATCCCTTACTAGAGCTTTGCACTACAATACAATACATTTGGTGTATTGTGTATTGTATTGTATTGTATTGACAATACAATACAATACAATACATTACACAATACAATACATTACACAATACAATACATTACACAATACAATACAAGTACTTTTTCACAATACAATACAATACATGTATTATTTTGTATTTAATTGTATTTTTTTATTTTTTTACGCTAAAGTAGATTTCCTTAATTATAAGGCACTATAAGGTATATATATCTAATAATAAGTTATTATAAGTTATATAATATAATATAATACGTGAATAACCTAAAATTAACCTATAAAACTAATTAAATTATATAATTTCTTATATTTTAAGAATAAAATCTTAATAAAAATTTAAACTAAAATATATTTTATATACTTTATATAATTAAAAGGATAATAATAAAGCTACTAATTAAAAGTATAAAATTTATTACCTTAATTCTAACCCTAAACCTTTTTATCTATTATTTCTAATTAAAATAAGTTTAGAGAAAATACTTTTATTTAAAAAATAAAAATATATTCTTTTTAAAATTAACTTAAAATCCTTTAAATTTATTAGTAAAAGTAAGCCTTATAAGCTAATAAATTAATTATTAGTAATTAATAAGTTTTAATATTTAAAACTCTAGTACTTTTTTCTTTTAAAGGTTTTATATTAACTTAATAATACTAATAATAAGTAATAAGGGTTTACTTTAGACTTACTTTTATATTATTATATGCTAATACCTTTTATTATTTATTTTAAAAGCTTTTTCTTACCTTAAAACCTAGTATCTAATAATAATATAATAGTAAGTCTAAAGTAAGTCTTTATTAACTTTATAATAGTATTACCTTCTTATTATTAGTTATAAAAGCTTTTTCTTATTTTAAAACTTAGTATTCACTAATATTATAAAAGTAAGTCTAAAGAGGGTTCTTATTAACTTTAAAGTAGTATTACTTTCCTATAATAGCCTTTTCTTACTTTAAAACCTAGTATTTACTTATATTATAAAAGTGGGTCTAAAAGTAAGTCCTTATTAACTTTAAAGTAGTATTACTTTCCTATCATAGCTTTTTCTCACTTTAAATCCTAGTATTTACTAAAACCATAAAAGTGGGTCTAAAGTGGGTCCATATTATTTTTATCAGAGTATTGCCTTCTTATAATAACTTTTTCTACTTTAAAACCTAGCATTTACTAACATTATAAAAGTGGGTCCTTATTAACTTTATTTTAGTACTACCTTCTTATTATAAGTTTTTATAGCTTTTCTTACTTTAAAACCTAGTATTTATAAACATTATTAAAGTGGGTCTAAAAGTGGGTCCCTATGACTTTCTATTAGTATTACCTTCTTATTATTAGTTATTTTATGTTTTTCTTACTTTAAAACGTAGTATTTTCAAGCTTTATAAAAGTGGGTCTTAAAGTGGGTCCTTATTAACTTTATATGAGTATTACCTTCTTATTATTAGTTATTATAGCTTTTTCTTACTTTAAAACCTAGTATTTACTAATATTATAACAGTGGGTCTTTATTAACTTTTTATTAGTATTACTCTCTTATAATAGCTTTTTCTTACTTTAAACATATCAAGAAGTAAATTAGGACTTACTTTCGACTTACTTTTATAATAATACTAAAGACTAGGTTATATAGCTATTAAAGCTATAAAAGCTATAAAAGCTATGAAATTATAATAGAAAAGACTATTTAGGACTTACTTTTAAGAGAAATATATTATATATTTTCCTTTTAAATTTTATTTTTGCTATCTTTAAAGCTAATTTTAGGAAGGTTTTTCCTTCTCTTTTACTTTTACTTTAGTTTAAAAAGCATTAAAAGCATTAAAAGTAAATATAATTATTTATAATTCTAATAAAAAGGTCTTATAGCTATAAGACTATTTTTTAAGTAATATAAAATTCTTTTATTCTTATATAAGTTCTTAATATAGATAAATATTATTATTAGAGTTTTAGTTTATTTATATATAGTTATAATGTTTTTCCTTAGGGTAAGTTTTACACTTAAAGTTAAGAAAAACTATTAAAAAGATAATAAATCTAAGAAAAAGGTATAAACTTAGAAAGACCTCTAAAATTAGTTTTCAAAATTCTATAATAAGTTACATTTAAAATATGCTATAATAGATGACTAAGCAGTAGTTATTAGGTTAATATTCTAAATTAGCTAGATATTTAAAGATTTATAAAAAGCAAATAAATTATATTAAAAAAGTGGCTTATATTAACTAGATTAGTTATTAAATCTACTATATAATAGAATTTTATAATACCCCACTTTTTTTTACCCCTAACAATACATTGTATTGTATGTATTGTATTGTATTGTATTGTATTGTATTGACAATACAATACACAATACAATACATAGGGCAATACAATACAATACAATACATCGAAGGGCCAAAAATACAATAAATACAATACATGCAAAGCTCTGTCCCTTACCTCTAGTAAAGGAAATATTATAATTATTATTAGAGGTAAAGTAGTTTATAAAGCTAGATATATAAGTAGTATTTTACTAGATTTATATTACTAAAGGCAAGGAGTACTAGACTACCTTCTAAATGTATTTTAGGTTATTTAAGTAGCTTATATACCCCTTTAGCCTAGTAGGTACACTTACTACCTTTTAGAGATATATTAATAGCGCTTAGTAGAATCCTAGGGGACTATATAACTACTTACCTTAATAATATTCTTATTTACTTAGGAGGGTCTTAGAAAACTATATATAAAAGGTCTAAGTAATACTCTTAAGGCTATAGTAAGTAAGACTAAACTTAGATATAAAGAAATGTATTTTTATAATAAAGGAAGTTAAGTACCTAGGGTTTATTATTTATATAAGGAAAGAAATTTACCTAGATAAGGAAAAATTATAGCTATCTAGGACTAGGAGGCGCTAAAGAGAGTTAGGGAGGTATAAGGATTTCTTAGGTTTACTAACTTTTATTAGGACTTTATACTATACTTCTTAATAATTATAAGCCCTTTAATTAAACTTATAAAGAAGGATATTCTATTTTAGTAAATAGATAAATATAATATAGCCTTTAAAGCACTAAAGATAGCCTTTATATTATATCCTATCCTAATATAATAGGACCCTAATAAGGATACTATAGTAAAAGCTAACTATTTAGGGATAGCTTTAGGGGTTACCTTTTATAGTTTAATAATAAAGGTATCCTATACCTAGTTACTTATTATTCCGCTTAACTATATATATATATTAATTACGCTAGCTAGCTCTATGTAGGGCTAGTACTAGTACTCCTACTGCTTTGTTAAAAGGGAAAACCCTTAAATAGGAAGAAAAACCCCTTATATCTATGTTTAGGCTAACGCTAACCTTACACTAGGCCTGCGTTGCTTTATATATAGCCTACTGTAAGTATTTAATGCTAGCTTACACTAGCCTTATCCTAATAAGAAGAAAAGAAAAGAAAGAAAGAAGGAAAATCCTAGGTTCTAAGCCTTACCTAGCTCTATCCTAGGTTTACTCTAGTATTACTCTAGGCCTCTTATACTATCTTATAGTATACTAGATTTAGTTTTATAGTAGTAATTTACTTCTCTTTTACTTTTTAGCTAGCTTTTTATAGCTTTACTTTTTAGCCTTCTCTAGCCTAAGTCTAGCTTATTAGTCTAGGGAAGTTAGAGCACCTAGTGCTATTTATCTTCTATAGTAAGGGTATAGGTTTAGTTTAATTCCTAGCTATTTCTAGGCCTAGGTCTCTTAGGCATTATCTAACTAGATTTTTATCTTATATTCTTCTTTCTTTATTAATATCTATAATTTAGCCCCCTATATAAGTATAAGAAGGGTTCCTCCCCTAGAGGGGTTTTGTAAGGCGCTAATCGTTATGATAAGACGTGGCACCCATAGTGGCGCGTAGTCATCGATGCACGTTGCTAGGAGAAGCTATAAGGTGTGGCATGCAGAGCGATAGGTCTTAAGTGATTGTAAGGTGCAATGTAGCGATAGCTAACATTAACGGATCTTTTGGTCTAGTGGCTTACCTTACACACCGTTAGGGTTATGACATTAATATTAGCTATTAAAGGTCTTCTAGTTACAATAGTCCTAGGTTCGAATCCTAAGGTAAGCAGCTTACGTTAGGCTTATAGGGTAGGTTTAGCAGGGCCCACTATAGTAATATAGTTTGCTTATGTTATCCTAGTCCTTAGGGGTTCGCAATTACTGATTTCCAAAGGGCCTTAGTAACCAGGCCTAGCCCCTAGTGGCTTAAGGGCAAGCCATTCTAAGGGGGATAATTATAAGGCGCTAATCGTTATGATAAGACATGGCACCCATAGTGGCGCGTAGTCATTAATACACGTTGCTAGGAGAAGCTATAAGGTGTGGCATGCAGAGCGATAGGTCTTAAGTGATTGTAAGGTGCAATGTAGCGACAGCTAACATTGACGGATCTTTGGCCTAGTGGCTTACCTCACATACCTTTGGGGTTATGACAGGTTTTCCTTTTTTTCTCTTTTTTATTAAACTTCCTATAGGTTCTTTTCTTCCTTAGAGCTACCTAAGGCGCTCCTAGGCTAGTGTTAGCCTAAATGCTAACATTACTATAGATCTATTAAGTTATTTAATAAAATAGCGCTAGCTACTATAAGTACTCTTATATTCTATGCTTATCTAGCTTTAATCTACCTAGGAAAACCCTAAAAATAAGCAATATCCTTAAAAGTCTTTAACTAAGAAGTAGCTTAAGCAAGCTATAGCTAAGGATTTAAAGGTATAACCCTCTAGCCCTAGCCTACCTTTACTCTAATACTAATTTGCTATAGTTAGGGATTCCTATAGGATCTAGTGTATCTCTTATAAATCTTAGTTAATTAACTACCCTAGGCACTAGTGCTATAATATTACTAGTAAGTTAATTCTCTTCTAGCTTAGAAGTAAGGCTAACTATTTTATAAAGGACTAGCTACTAATACTTACTTTAACTATTAGGTCTAAAACTATAGTTATTTAAAGGTAGTCTATACCCCTATTCTAAGCCTAGTCTAGTGCTAATCTATTCTTAGCCTAACTTAAGTAATTAATAAAATAAGCACTAGTAGCTAGTAAAGGTCTAGGTAGCTATAGTTACTAGGGGTAGTGTAAGTACTACTATGCTAGTTTACTATTAGGTCTAGTCTAGGTCTAATAGTTCTCTAGGTCCTAGCTAATTATTAGGATTATATAAAAAGCTTTATACTAGTAATTAAAGTAAAAAGAAGTATAATGCCTTTACTATAGGTTTAGGCTAGTCTAGTACTAGGGGGAATAATATAATAAGGTTATCTTTTAGCTATAGCATCTAGATGCTTGCACTATAGAGATTAACTATCTCCTAGCTATAGCCTTACTTACTAAGGGGTAGGCTAAGGTAATAGAGGGGTAATTCTAGTCTTAGAGAAGGAGTAATTAGTTAGGTGGTTATAGCTTAGTAAAGGAGTAGGGGTAAACTAGTAGGGCTTATAATACCTAGCGTTAAGTAGTTAAAATTAATCTAATATTAGTTCTAGAGTTATAAATCTATAGCTAGCCTATTACTAGCTCTAAACTATATAATCTTATACCTCTCTCTAGTAGTCTATTATATCTATATTCTAATTATTAGTCCTAGTATATTAAAAGCGCCCTAGCTCTAGCTCCTCCTCTTTACTGCGTATATTAGCTACTAGTTCTTATGCTAATAAGTAGTATTAGAGTCATTTTATGCTAAGGAACTATTTAGCTATAGCCCTTGCCTTTAGGGGTAGTTTAGGGCTAGCCTCGCCTCCCGTGCGTCTCCAGGCCAGCGCGACTAAGGGCGTCGGTAATCATATTTAGGCAGTTAACTATAATATGATCCGCTTAACTATAGCTAGCTTAATAGAACTATACTATATATAATAAGGAGCTATTAGTAATTATATTATACCTAAAGGCTTAGTTAGTAAAGCTATATAGTATTAGTAAGCTATTTATAATACTTATAGACTATAAGAACTTAGAATACTTTATAGCACTAAGGGAGATATTAGAATAGTAAGTAAAATAGGTAAAGATACTATTACTATTTAATTTTTACCTATAGTATAGGCCTAGCCTATAGGTAGTAAAACTAGATATACTATTAAGATAGTTCTAAGGGAAGGAGAATAAGGGAGGACTAGAGAAGCTAATTATATAATTAGTAATAACTCTAGGCCTATATAGTTATAAAAGAACTAGACTTATCTCTAGTATAAACCCTATATTATTATTAGGGGGTAGTAAGGCTAAGGATACTATAGGTAAGTTTATAGGTTTTCTAATAGGGGTAATAATATCTATAGATATATATCTCTAATCTCTATAGGACTAGTCCTTAGTTTATAATACTATATATAGGATATAGCTTAAGGTAGTTAGGAAGGGCCTAGAAGTTTCTAGATACTATAAATATAAGGGAGTAGATAGTAAACTATTAGATTAGCGCTAAAGGTACGCTTTAATTCTAGGGCTAGACTTAGATTCTAAATTAGGAACCCCTTATTATAACCTTAATATAATAGGTTTATAATTTACCTTTACTAGGCTATCCTAGCTATAATATAACTTTTAAGACGCTTTAGAGAGATTTCTATTAGGATAGTATATTATAGGGGATTACCTAGTTTATAAGGAACTATTACTATTATAAGGGGCAGAAAAGCTACTAGCTAAGATAAGGCTTATTAAAACTAATCCCTTCACTAGATTATTACTAGTTATAGATCTCTATTAACTTTATAATAGACCTACTAGCTTAATACCTAGATAACCTATGGTTTCTTATAGTTATTATAAATAGACTCTTTAAGTATATCTAGCTAGAAGCTATAATATTAATAAGGGTAAAGTATATATAAAATAGTTTAAGCAGTGCTAATAGCAGTTCTATAGCTTTCCTATATAAATTATTATAGATTATAGTTTAGACTAGTTAAGTAATTTTTAGACTATACTTTATAACTAAGTAAGTATATAGTAGTTACTATTAATAGCTTATTATCTATAGATAAATAGTAGTATAAAAAGGGTAAATTATGAAGTTTAGGCTATCCTAAGGGTAATGCTATTATTTTTATAATTTAAATAGCTAGAATATGTCCTTACTTATTAACTTACTTGAAATAATAAGGACTTATTAGTAATAGGAATTAGCATAAATATAGCCCTATATAGTTATAACCTAGTAATAATTTAAGAACTACTAGATAAGAAGGTATTCTATACCTTATTAAAGGGAAGGGCCTAGGTATTCTTATAATATCTTAAGGAGGGCTTAGACCTAATATAAGCTACTATAGCGTTTATTTAGTAATAGTAATAGGAGGAAATAAATAGTAGCTAGTATCTAGTAAAGCGCTTTTAGGTAGGTAATTATATATATATATATATTAATTACGCTAGCTAGCTCTATGTAGGGCTAGTACTAGTACTCCTGCTGCTTTGTTAAAAGGGAAAACCCTTAAATAGGAAGAAAAACCCCTTACGTCTGTGTTTAGGCTAATGCTAACCCTACACTAGGCCTGCGTCGCGTTATATATAGCCTATTATAGGTGTTTGTTACTAGCTTACGCTAGCCTTATCCTAATAAGAAGAAAAGAAAAGAAAGAAAGAAGGAAAATCCTAGGTTCTAAGCCCTGCCTAGCTCTATCCTAGGTCTGCTCCGGTACTGCTCTAGGCCTCTCATACTATCTTACAGCGTGCTAGATTCGGTTTCGCGGTGGTGGGTAATTATATATAGTTAAACCTATAAAATTTTAAGATAAATAGGCTATATAAAAATTAGATTAGGTTATAGCTAAATATAAGATACTAAAGGTCCCTATACCTTTAACTATTAAGCTAGATATACTATAGGGACTTTACCTTATTTTCTATGTAGATTTAGTATAATAGACAGCTTCTAATCTATTACCTAGTTAAATACTAGCAGATAAATAACCCTTACTAGAACTAATAATAACTAATACTAACCCTAATCTCTTAGAGTATTAGGTTAAAGAGATATTAGTAGCTAAGAATATAAGAGAATAAGGGTTAAACTAGAATATACTAGTAAAATAAAAAGGATATATATAGCTAACTTAGGAATTACTAGAAAATATATAAGATATAGAGGTATTAGATAGATTTAAGGTATAATAAGGTAATATAATAATATATAATAGGCCTAAAAGAGTATATTTTTATTTAACTACTAAGGAATAAGCAAATCTAGTTTCCTTTACTTTATGTATATATTAGCGCTAGTGTTTTACTATATTAAAAAGTAATTAGTTCTTAGGGGTAAGAGGAGAAGAAAGAGCTAGGTTATTCTAATTTAGTCTAGGGAAGGGATAGTAATAAGTAGTTAATTAGTAGGTAAGGGCCTTATTAAATATATATTACTTAGTAGTAGTATTCTCCTAAATAGAGGTAATATAAGTAAGGTTATTATTTATTATAGATAAGCTATAAAAGAACTCTATTACTATATTACTACTATATTAGGTAGGAGTTATTTACTAGGCTAGGTAAGTGCCTATAATTTAGTAGTGCCCTAGGCATATACTACCCTAGTAAGGGATAATAAAAGAGGTATTACTATAAAGGGATTAATATAGATAGTAGCTAGAATAGTATTAAAATATTTTTAATAATAGATAAAGGTTTTTATTAGGATAGTATAGTATCCCTTTTAGAGGTAGTATGCCTTATAGCTAGTGTTTTAATAGCTTTTCTAGTAGCTAAAAGGTTTATAAGGTGCTTATATATATATCTTAGTTTTAGATTACCTAAATATAAGTATAGCTCCTAGCTATATAATTAATAGGCATACTAATAGGGAAGATAGGCCTAGTAAGACCCTAGGATACACTCCTATATCCCCTTATTATAAAGGTTATTTATATATTAAATATATAAGACCTCTTACTCCTTGCTATTAGAGTTATTAGAGTTATTAGAGTTACCCTTTAAGATATAACTACTAAGGTAGTTTAGCTTTTAAGGGAGGGAGGAGGTAGTAATAGGAAAGGGGGTATTACTAAAGGTAGTAATAATAATAGCACTAAGGGTAATAGTAGTAAATATAATAATAGGTAAACTAGATATAAAAAGGGGTTTTAATAGGATATTTAAAGGGAGGTAAGTAGTAGATAACTAATAAGATAATAGAAATAAGGGTATATAAAGGAAAGGAAAGGAAAAAGTAAGGGATATATAGGATTATTTATATCTAGATATAGCTATAGGATAGCTTTAATTATATACTTACTTTAGATATAAACTAGCGGGGGATTATAGATAGTTAGTAATAGGAGATTAAAAAGACTAGTAATAGCTAAGGGAGAGGGGGAATTTAATAGGTAAAAGGTAATATATAAAAATAAAGTAATAATAACTAGGTAGGTAAAGCTTAATATTAGCTAGTAGTAGGTAAGAAAATAAAGTAAGCTAGTGTTATAAGGGGCTAGAGTTAGGTAAGGCTAGTTATTTTAAAGGCTAGGGTAAGGTAGCCTATAAGAAAATTTTTTTAGCCTACTAGGCTATGCATAAGCCTTACACTAGGACCTATACTAACACGCTATACTAATTATATATATATACTACTTACTTAGAACTTTCTAACTATAAGGGTAAAGAGAGAAGGAGGCCTAAGTAAGGGGGTATATTATAGACTTAAGCTTAGGAGCTTAGGTTATATCTTAGGTTTAGAAAGAGCGCGCAAAGAACGCAGACTATAGGCGGATAGGTTAGGGCTTTACCTAAGCCTATATAACCTACACACACACACTAGTATAAAGCCAGTTCCTATGCAATACCTAGCTTAGTCTAATCCTTCCTCCCTAAGGATAATAATATCTCTTAGAACGCTTACGTGCAGTTGCCCTAAGGCCAGTTCATAACAGGAATATTCTAATTCCTAATTAGGCTAGTTTGCTATTAAAGTCTTTAATATCTCTTTGTATCCTCTAACTCTATCTTTCTAGATCTATTAATTAAGGGTCACATCCCGCGATCTAAACTTAGTTAGATTATTCACATAATGGTCTAAAGGGAATATTATGCGTAACTGTTACGGTGTAGACCCACAGGGGCCATCGCGGGTGTCAAGCGCGCACCATACGGGTGATGTGCCCTGTTACAATTGTAATGTGTGATCGCTTATATTGCATGTAAAGTACAAGTTACATAAGTATAGGTTATGGGCAGTACTTGCCCTAATGTACACTCCACCGCGCAATCTAGTCGAAGTGGACCTGATTAGCTATGAAATCTAATACCCTCCTTAAGCAGGAGCCATAATAGTGCTAATTCCGGTGGATTAATTCCCTTTCCTATTACCCTTATTAAAACCTAGTAGGAAAAAGAGTAGTAACCTTATTGCAATTCTTAACGCAGTGCCTATAATATCCTTATCCTATTTCTCCCTTTCTTTAAAGGCTAACTACCTTTATTTACTTCTCTAACTTAGGCCTTACTAATGCCTTTATCCCTAGATCTGCTAGATTCTCTGTTTAAGAGATCTAGTCTACCTTAACTATCTCTTCTTAAATTAGCTTATAGATCTTATAGTAGCGGATTTAAATGTGTTTCGTTTGTTTATAGAATTTCATATTATTTAAGATCGTTTAGGCACTAGCATTGTCTATATATAGCTATAGAGATACTTATTATTTGTGAATTTCCCTATTAACCCCTCTAGGTACATAGCTTCTAGGCCTACGCTAAAGAGTCTAATATATTCCGCTTTAGTGCTTAAGGTTACGACTATGCTCTGTTTCTTACTCTTCTAACTAATCGCAGCTCTAGCTAGTAGGAAGATATAGCAGTTAACAGATTTAGAGTCACTCTTATTATAAGCCTATTTAGCGTCTAAGAAGCCTATAATCTTATTATTTTGTGTGCTATTAAAGGTTAGGACTAAGTTAATCATGAATTTAATGTATTATAGCACTCGTTTTACTGCTAAGAGATGCCTTACTGCTAGGTTAGTTATAAATCTGCTTAGTTTTGCTACTAGATATAAAAGGTTAATTTAAGTGCTAATTATCGCAAACATTAGCATTCTAAGGATATATTAGAAGAGGAGTTAATTATCTTTATAGCACTCCTTGCCCTCTATATAGGGTTCTAGCATTTCTAATATATCTATAGGGGTGTTCTAAGTCTTAGAGTTTTCTATGTTTAGTTACCTTAGTAACCTTTCTAGGTATAGCTTTTATAAGAGAGTAATTATCCTTTTCTCTTAATCCCTAGTAATTACTATGCCTAGGAAGTATTACGCTAGACTAAGGTTAGTTATCTTAAACTTTTCCACTAATCTTACCTTAACTTCCTTAATTGCTTTAATATTAGGTCTAAAGAATAGCATATTATCTACGTAGATAGTAATAATCACATTATCCTTATAGAAGATTGCCTTATTAAACTTTAACTAGGTGAATCCCATAGTAATAAGCTTAGTAAATAGCGTTTTAAACTATACTTATAGGGCTTGCTTTAGGCTATATAGTGCCTTTAGGAGCCTGCATATTTTCCCTTTTATTTAAAGCCTTTAGAAAGCTCTATATAAATAGTTTCCTTTACTATCCTATATAGGAAAGCTATCTTTACGTCTATTTATTTAATCTTCTAGCTAAGTAGCGCGGCTAGTGCAAATAGCAGTTAATATGTCTTTTGTCTAACTACAGCCGCAAAGGTCTTGTTATAGTTAATCCCATATTCTTGTTTAAAACCTCATATAACCTAGCGAGCCTTATATCGCTCTATATTACCTAACGGGCTAAGCTTAGCTTTGAAGACCTATTTACTAGATAGGATGTTTTAGGTGTTATTAATGTCCATAACTTTAAAGGTATTATTCTTAATTAGTGCTTTATATTCTTCTTTAGTAGCTTTCTTCTATTTTAACTAGTTTCCTAAGCGTTATGCCTCCTTATAGGACTTTAGTTTGTCTTCTTTAAGAGATTCATTTAGCGTGGTTAGGTATACTATAAGTAGTGGCATAATGTTATTTAGGGCTATTAGCATACCCTGGAATTTATCTAGGAAGGCTAGCTCTTATAGTCTAAGTTCTAGATAATCTATCTTAAGCTTAGGGTACTTTCGCTTCCTAATCTTAAGGGGTGTTAAGTAATATATTAAAGGGTTATCTAGTGGATAATTAATTATCTTAGTCCCCTCCTAGAACCTTACCTACTTTACTGTTTTATTAGGTTATTAATTAGGTTATCTCTAACTCTATTTCCCTCCTTAGCCTAATTAGTAAGCTTTTCCACTATTAATTAGTCCTATAGGTTAAGTTATAGGAAGCATTCAAGTTAATCAGGTAGTAGTATCTCTTCTACACACAGAGGTGCTAGCAGATTTACACTGCGCTAAGGGAGCTTGAATTCCGCCTTTAGGTTAATTTAGGTCTGTTCATCAAAAGTAACCTCTTTTGCTTGTTTAATTAGACCTATAATTAGGTTCTAGAGTCAATAGATATTATTAGCTTCATAGCCCACAAGGAAGCAGAGATACATCCTATTATCTAGTTTCTTTAGGTGCTTTAACTTAGGCACTAGCTTATATACTTAGTAACTAAGTTATTAAAGGTATCCTATGTAGGGCTTAATTCCTAACCACGCTTCGTACAGAGTTATCCTATTTAGTGCACTATAAGGAGAGCGCTCCTATGTATAGACAACTGCTTATAGAATCTCTCCTTAGAGCTCCTTTAGTAGCTTGCTATTATAGAAAATAGCTTTAACTCTATTCTAGATAGTAAGATATACACGCTCTATTAAATTCTAGTTTAGTTAATATACTACTATCCACTTAGGTATAATCCCTTTCTGCTTAAAGAAGTTTAGGAGGACTATGTTCTTAAACTCTTCTCTATTATCTAGTCTATACTACTAAATATAACTAGAGGTTTAAGCTTCTACTATAGTAATATTTGCCTAGATATAGGCTACTGCCTATGACTTCTTTCTTAATAGATATACTCTAGGCTTTTTTATTAGGTTATTAATAATTAGTAAATAGTACTTCTCTCTAACTAGAGTTTAAGGCTTAATTAGGCCACCTAGGTTAGCTATCTATCTTTAACCATAATTAAGTGCCCTATAGGCTACTGCCTATGTATTTCATGCCTTCCCTTCCCTATAGTGCATGCTTTATAGGGACTAGCCTGCATATTTATAATTTAAATACCTAGATTATTCGCTAGTTTAATGTAGTTAGTATAATTTAGGTAACCTATCCTAAGGTAAAAGACCTATAGTGGTATAGTCTTTATTATATAAGATATTAGGAATATAGCTAGATTATTAATAACTTTAGGTATATCCTAATATTGCATAGTTTCTGCATAAGAGTAGTCTAGGTGCCTAAATCTACCATAAGTTATCCTACAGATCACTAAACTATTATTATATCTAACCTCCGTATTATTATATGTTTAGAGATATAAGAAGTTAGGTTACTTAGTAAATGCGCTAATAGATAGGAGATTTATAAGCAGCGTTAGTATAAAGAGAACTTACTATAGATAGATTAGTCTTAAGTTCTAGACACGCTATACTACTAGGGGCACTTTTCCACTACTAAGTGCATAGGCACTCTTACTAACTCTATTTATTAGTATTAGGGTGGTAAATTCCTTGTAATTACTGAACATATATTGGTTATAGCAGATGTGATATTTAGTGGCATTATTAAAGATCTAGTCTAGGCTCCTAGTATTAGTGTTTTAGCTATTAATTTTTATATTAGAGATTATAGGAGCGTAAACGTCCGCTATAAAGAATTCACTAAGGTCTTATAGCTATGCTAGGAAGGTATTTACTTTGCTTTCTAGTATATTAGCATTAGCGTTATATACTAATGGTTTCTTAGCGGCCTTACTAGCCTTCTGCTTGTTTAGTGTATTACATTTACTATTGTTATAGTTACTAGGAGTTGCAATCTAACCATGGATAGAGTAGACCTTCTGATATAGTCCCTTATAGTTAGTTAGTTTCTAGAGTTTTATGCGCTTCTATAGTTATGTTAACCCGTTTATATCTTTTCTATGTTTATTGCCCGCGTAAGATATATATACTACACTGCTAGTAATAGTATTGCCTATATAACCTAATATTTTCTTCTTAGTTTATAGGCATTAATACTTATCTTAGGCTAATTCCATAAGTGTGTTAAGGGTAATATTAGTGCTATTCCTAATGCCTGCTATTCTATATTACTAAAAGATTTATAATTAAAAGATACTAAATATATTACCTAGGTTACTAAGGAACTATAATTAACAGAGTTCCTTAGGCATTTTCTAGTCTAGTTATATTTGCTTAAGTTTATAGAGTCTTTCTTTAAAGGCTTATATAAAGTCTTAAACATTACTATGCTTCTATAGTGTATCTATAATAAGACCTATAATAACCTTACCTAGTATATTTGCGCTATGCTATTAGCTAACCTTTTATAGCGTTATATAGGCCTTATAGGCTTTGGTTATGTTCTTAATTTTCTCTCTATATAGGGTAAACACTATCTACAAATTCTAGCGAGTAGATTATAGTTTCTACGCCTCTAGTATGCTAGTTATTTAATGTATTTATTTTATACTACCGCTAAGCATAGTTCTATAGGTACTATAGGCATTAGGGTACCTTTAAGAATTAGAGTTATAAATTCAGCTATTATAGCATTCTTTAGTGCTTTATCCTATTTTGCCTAGTTCTCTAAACCTTTAAGTTTAATAATACTAGAGTAGTTTAAACCGCTTCCGCAGGCCTTTAACACTATATTCTAGACTTTAAAGTTATTAGGATCTAGGCGTAGTGCCTCCTTATCTTTAGTAAAAGTTTATAGGTTTTAAGATCGTATAGCTATTGCTAGCAGCCTATTTTATTAAGATCTAATTACTAGGATTTGCTCCTAGTAGTCTCTAGCATATTTGTTTATAGGGTGCTTCTATTTAAGAGTGACTATTATTACTATGTTTAATAGCGGTTAAATTATTCTATATAGCCTGGTTCCTAGTTATAGTTATTATTATTATGAGGTAAATGTTATATATAGCGTTAGAGCATTTGGTTTTATAGTGTATATATTCTGCTTTTAACCTCTTCTAAACTTAGAGGGATACCGTAACAAATATTATAAAGTTCTCCCTTAGAGATTAGTATATTATTAATATTAGCATTCCTTAGGTCTTAAGGCATTGCCCTAGGGATATACTCTAAGCCACTATTAGTGCTTAGCAGAGAGTCCACTACAAAGGTATAGTAACTATAGATCCTATCCCTCTGCTAAATGTAGCTAGTGCCCCTAAAGGTTATACCTAATTAGATAGTCCGCTTAAGCTTAGGATTAATGTTTATAGTAGGTATATTAATAGGTTTATTATAATCTTCACTCCTAATAAATAGAGAGCTTTTAGGACCTAAGTTCCTATCTATAGCCTCTAAGTCCTAAGTTAGGGTAATGGCTCTGTTAGAGTTTTCTAAGTCACTAGACATTGTAAAGAGTTAGGTAGGTTAGTAGAGTGTTTAGTAATTAAAGAAAGTTAGTAGTAATAATTAATAGTTAATTAGATAGTTTTAATGCCTATAAGAAGGGCTTTGTTTATTTTGTGAGGATATAAGGGCTTTAAAGCATCCGGGCTTATAACCTATTATAATTGTAATGTGTGATCGCTTATATTGCATGTAAAGTACAAGTTACATAAGTACAGGTTGTAGGCAGTACTTGCCCTAATGTACACTCCACCGCGCAATCCAGCCGAAGTGGACCTGATTGGCTGTGAAATCTAACATGCCCGATCTAATTGCGCCATAGGCAAGGGCAAAAGGATACGTATTGAATAAGTCTCTCTTACTTGTTTAATTGACACCTATATTGCTAGGTCTAGGCAAAGCCTAGATCATCACAGTAACAACCTATTAGCAGTAGCATTCCGCGTCCCTGTTATGGACTTGAGCTTAGGAGCTCGGGTTATGTCTTGGGTCTGGAAAGGGCGCGCAAAGGACGCGGACTGTGGGCGAATAGGTTAGGGCTTTACCTAGGCCTATGCGACTCACACACACACTAGTATAAAGCTAGTTCCTATGCAATACCTAGCTTAGTCTAATCCTTCCTCTCTAAGGATAATAATATCTCTTAGAACGCTTACGTGTAGTTACCCTAAGGCTAGTTTATAATATTTATTATCCTTTACTATAGAGGTATAGTAGCTAATAGATATACTACTACTAGTGGATAGGATAGAGACTAATAAAATAGTAACCTTATAAGAGCTTATTACTTAGTAGTTAAAATAAATTCAAGACCTTACTAATAAGCAAAGATCTAACTTTTCTATTTAACCTATTAAGCAAAAACCCTTACTAATAGGACCCCTATTTAATAGTAAAAGGGTTCTATTTATAGCATAGCAAAACCTAATATCTTATAAGCTAAATATAGATAGGGGGTTTATTAGGTCCTAGTAGGACTAATAGTGCTTTATTTACTAGAACCTATTACTAAAGGTCTAGGCATAAGTTACCCCTATTTTAAGAAGGGATACTTAGTATATTATAATCTATGAAAGTTCTTAAACTACCTTACTAAGATATTTAATAACCCCTATTAACAGGAGCTAGTAATTACAGAGCTTAACTAGATTACGTAATGCCTAAATAAGTAATTTAGTAACTTCTATATTTATTTTAAGTAAAAATTAGCGCTAGCTAGGGATTAGATTAGGAGAACTCTATAAAGCTAGCTAAGCTACATATAGCCCTTAATAAGTAAATAAGGGACTATAGCGTTAGATAGGATATATTATAAACGGATTACTTAGCGGTAATAGCTTATTATTAAAGTATCTTATTAGATATTAAGTTATATTAATTAGAGGAGAAGAACTATATGTAAAGGTAAGCGTATATGCCTAAGGCCCTTGCCTAGGATAAAGACACTCCTATAATAAATATATAATTAATATACCTAGAGCAGGCCTAAAAGGACGCGGAAAGTTACTAGGATTTTAGCGTAAGGTAAAGCTAGGTAATAAGGCTAGTAGTAAGTAGGCTAAGTAGGTTAACTAGGCTATACGTAATATATATTATAAGGAGGGTAAATGCTTATAGTATGGTTTAGGAAAGCATTTTATTTCTAACTACCCTTTACTTTTACTAAGATATTAGTAGGGAAAACTAGCTATTAACATATATAACATAAAGGAAGAGGAAGATAACTCTAAAGAAGAGAAGGAGATAGATATATTAGAAAAGAAAACCCTAGTATTAAGTTATTTAACTAGGGTAGTGGGGAGGATAGATAGAGGGGCATTATAGCAAATAGTTATTACTAATAAGAACTTTAAATAGATTTAGTCTAATATAGATTCTACACCTTTTCTAGTTCCTATATTAATTAATAAGACTACCTTTATAGATGCTCTTGTTAACATAGGCTATAACTGCTATGCTACTATAAGTAAATGCCTTATTTAAAAACTCTAGTTAAAACGCCTCCCTCTCTTAAAGATAAGATTAGTTTACACTATAGTTAGTGTAAAATAAGGGGAAAAGAGAGTTATAAGAAGAGGTTATATATTATGTATATTATCTATTTTTAAGTAAATCTAGATAAATAGGAAATACCTATAGTTACCTATGTAATCCCTAGGTTAATAAGGTAACTTATTTTAGGGACGCTATAGATAGAATAGAATAAGATTAACTTAGATATAGCGCTATTAACTCTATGTAGGATTAGCTAATAACTTATAAATTTAGGCATTAAATAACAGGAAGGTTAAGCAACTAATAATATCTATCTTAGGCTTTACCTTCGCGGGAATTATAAGGCATGCAAAGAAGCAGAAAGAATATATCTAACTATACGCTACTAGCCTACGGAAATCACATTAATTCTATAGATAGATGCTATACCTAAGGTTATAGAATAGGACCTATTATCCTTATTACTAAGCACGCTATAGGACTTTATAAACCTCTTCCTAGAGAGTAAGGCAAATGCCTTACCACTATACTAAGGATAATTAGACTACTATATTTAATTAAAGTATAACCTAGACAGATCTAAACTAGAACTCCTATAGGCTTTATTATATAATATACCCTAGCAGTACCTCCTTAAAATCTAAAAGTAAGTAACTAACCTTATAGATAAGGGATAGATATAGGCTAGCTCCTCCTTAGTAATAGCCCCTATATTATTAGTAAAGAAACTAGAAGGAGAATAGCGGTTTTGCATAGATTACTATACCCTTAATAAGATTATAGAATAGGACTATTACCCCTTACCTTTAGTAAAGGAAATACTATAATTATTATTAGAGGTAAAGTAGTTTATAAAGCTAAATATATAAGTAGTGTTTTACTATATTTATATTGCTAAGGGCAAGGAACACTAGACTACCTTCTAAACGCGTTTTAGATTATTTAAGTAGCTTATATGCCTATTTAGCCTAGCAGGCATACCTATTACCTTTTAGAGATATATTAATAGCGCGCTTAGCGGAATCCTAGGGGACTATATAATTACTTATCTTAATAATATCCTTATTTACTTAAGAGATTCTTAGAAAGACTATATATAAAAGGTCTAAGTAGTGCTTATAAGGCTATAGTAAGTAGGGCTAAACTTAGATATAAAGAAATATGTTTTTATAATAAAAGAAGTTAAGTACCTAGGGTTTATTATTTATATAGGAAAGAAATTTGCCTAGATAGGGAAAAGATTATAGCTATCTAGGATTAGGAGGCGCTAAAGAGGGTTAGGGGGTATAAGGGTTTCTTAGGTTTACTAACTTTTATTAGGACTTTATACTACACTTCTTAATAATTATAAGCCCTTTAATTAAACTTACAAAGAAGGGCATTCTATTTTAGTAAATAGATAAATATAATATAGCCTTTAAAGCACTAAAGATAGCCTTTATATTATATCCTATCCTAATATAATAGGACCCTAATAAGGATACTATAGTAAAAGCTAACTATTTAGGATAGCTCTAGGGGAATGCCTCTTATAGTTTAATAATAAAGGTATCTTATACCTAGTTACTTATTATTCCGCTTAACTATAGCTATCTTAACAGAACTATACTATATATAATAAGGAGCTATTAGCAATTATATTATGCCTAAAGGCTTAGTTAGTAAAGCTATATAGCATTAGTAAGCTATTTATAATACTTATAGACTATAAGAACTTAGAATACTTTATAGCGCTAAGGGAGATATTAGAATAATAGGTAAGATAAGCAAAGACGCTATTACTATTTAATTTTTACCTATAGTATAGACCTAGCCTATAGGCAGTAAGGCTAGATATATTATTAAGATAGTTCTAAGGGGAGGAGAATAAGGGGGACTAGAGGAGCTAATTATATAATTAGTAATAACTCTAGGCCTATACTATTATAAAAAGACTAGACTTATCTCTAGTGTAAACCCTATATTATTATTAGGGGCAGTAAGGCTAAGGACACTATAGTTAGGTTTAAAGGTCTTCTAATAGGGGTAATAATATTTATAGATGCATATCTCTAATCTCTATAGAACTAGTCCTTAGTTTATAATGCTATATATAGGATATAGCTTAAGGTAGTAAGGGAAGGGGCTAAGAAGTTTCTAGAAGCTATAAATATAAGGGAGTAGATAGTAGACTGCTAGATTAGCGCTAAAGATATGCTCTAATTCTAGGGCTAAACTTAAATCCTAAATTAGGAACCTCTTACTATAACCTTAATATAATAGGTTTACAATTTACCCTTACTAGGCTATCCTAGCTATAACATAACTTTTAAGACGCTTTAGAGGGACTTTTATTAGGATAGCATATTATAAGGGATTGCCTAGTTTATAAGGAACTATTACTACTATAGGGGCAGAAGAGCCACTAGCTAAGATAAGGCTTATTAAAACTAATCCCTTTACTAGATTATTACTAGTTATAGATCTCTATTAACTTTATAATAGACCTACTAGCCTAACACCTAGATAACCTATGGTTTCTTATAGTTATTATAGATAGACTCTCTAAGTATATCTAGCTAGAAGCTATAATATTAATAGGGGCTAAAGTATGCGTGGAATGGTTTAAGCAATGCTAGTGGTGGTTCTATAGCTTTCCTATATAAATTATTATAGACTATGGTTTAGACTAGTTAAGTAACTTTTAGACTATACTTTATAACTAAGTAGGTACATAGTAGTTACTATTAATAGCTTATTATCTATAGATAGATAGTGGTATAGAAAGGGTAAATTAAGAAGTTTAGGCTATCCTAAGGGTAATACTATTATTTTTATAATTTAAATAGCTAGAATATCTCCTTGCTTATTAACTCGCTTTAAATAATAGGGACTTATTAGTAATAGGGATTAGCGCGAACATAGCCCTATATGGTTATAACCTAGCAATAATCTAGGAACCACTAGATAAGGAGGTATCCTATACCTTATTAAAGGGAGGGCCTAGGTATTCTTATAATATCTTAAGAAGGGCTTAGACCTAATGCAAGCTACTATAGCATTTATTTAGTAATAGTAATAGGAGGAAATAAATAGTAGCTAGCATCTAGCGGAGCGCTTTTAGGTTAGTAACTACGTATGGTTAAACCTGCGAAATTTTAAGACAAATAGGCTATATAAGAAATTAGATTAGGTTATAGCTAAATATAAGGTGCTAGAGGTCCCTATACCTTTAACTATTAAGTTAGATATGCTATAGGGACTTTACCCTGTTTTCTATATAGATTTAGTATAATAGGTAGCTTTTAATCCATTACCTAGTTAAATACTAGCGGATAAATAACCCCTACCAGAACTAATAATAACTAATACTAACCCTAATCTCTTAGAGTATTAGGTTAAAGAGATACTAGTAGCTAAGAACGTAAGAGAATAGGGGTTAAACTAAAATATACTAGTTAAATAAAAAGGATACGTATAGCTAACTTAGGAACCGCTAGAAAACATATAAGATATAGAGGCACTAGATAGATTTAAAGCATAGTAGGGTAATGTAATAATATATAATAGGCCTAAAAGAGTATATTTTTATTTAACTACTAAGGAATAGTAAAAACTAGTTTCCTCTGCTTTGCGTATGTATTAGCGCTAGTATTCTACTACATTAGAGAGTAATTAATTCTAAGGGGTAGGAGAAGGAGAGGGAGCTAGGTTATTCTAGTTTAACCTAGGGGGATAGCGTAGATAAGCGGTTAATTAGTAGGCAAGGGCCTTATTAAATATACGCTACTTAGCAGCGGTATTCTCCTAAATAGAGGTAACGCGAGTAAGATTATTATTTATTATAAATATGCTATAAAAGAACTCTATTACTATATTACTACTACATTAGGTAGGAGTTATCTGCTAGGTAAGCGTAAGTACCTATAATTTAGTAACGCCTTAGGCGCGTACTGCCCTAGTAAAGGATAATAAAAGGGTATTACCACAGAGGGATTAATATAGGTAGCGGCTAAAATAGTATTAAAACGTTTTTAATAGTAGATAAAGGTTTTTATTAGGATAGCGTAGCGCCCTTTTAGAGGTAGTGTGCCTTATAGCTAGTGTTTTAATGGCTTTTCCAGTGGCTAAAAGGTTCATAAGGTGCTTGTATGTATATCTTAGTTTTAGGTTGCCTAAATATAAGTGTGGCTCCTAGCTATATAATTAATAGGCATGCTAATAAGGAAGATAGGCCTAATAAGACCCTAGGACATACTCTTACGTCCCCTTATTATAAAGGTTATTTATGCATTAAATACATAGGACCTCTTGCTTCTCTCTGTTAGAATTATTAGAGTTATTAGAGTTACCCTCTAAGATATAACTACTAAGGTAGTTAGGCTTTTAGGGGGAGGAGGTAGTAGTAGTAAGGGGGTACTACTAGAGGTAGTAGTGGTAATAGTGCTTAGGGCAATAGTAGTAGATATAATAGGAGGTAGGCTAGACGTAAAAGGGGTTTTAATAGGATATTTAAAGAGAGGCAGGTAGCGGATAACTAATAAGATAATAGAAATAAGGGTATATAAAGGGAAAGGAAAGGGAAAAAGTAGGGGATATATAGGATTATTTATATCTAGATATAGCTATAGGATAGTTCTAATTACGCACTTACTTTAGATATAGACTAGTAGGGGATTGTAAATAGTTAGTAATAGGAGGTTAGAAAGACTAGTAATAGCTAGGGGAAAGGGGGAATTTAATATGTAAAAGGTAATATATAAAAACAAAGTAATAATAACTAGGCAGGTAAAGCTTAATATTAGCTAGTGGTAGGTAAGAAAATAGAGTAGGCTAGTGTTATAGGGGCTAGAGTTAGGTAAGGCTAGTTATTTTAAAGGCTAGGGGTAGGGTAGCCTATAAGGAAAAATGTTTTAGCTTACTAGGCTATGCACAAGCCCTACACTAGGACCCGCACTAACACGCTATATTAATTACGTATATACGCTACTTACTTAGAATATTCTAATAATAAGGGTAAAGGGGAAGGGAGGCCTAAGTAAGGGGGTATATTATAGACTTAAGCTTAGAAGCTTAGGTTATGTCTTAGGTCTAGAAAGGGCGCGTAAAGGACGCGGACTATAGGCAGATAGGTTAGGGCTTTACCTAGGCCTATGCGACCTACACACACACTGGTATAAAGCCAGTTCCTATGCAACACCTAGCTTAGTCTAATCCTTCCTCTGTAAGGATAATAATATCTCTTAGAACGCTTACATGCAGTTGCCCTAAGGCCAGTTCATAACATCCCTTAGATAAAGCACATTTCCATATTTAACAGCCTTAGCTCTATAACCTATCTAGCATAGATCCCTTATATCCAGTAAATATTACAAATATTATAAGTGGTTTATAGTCTATAAAGATTATTAACTTTAACTTTAACTGTTGGAACAAGCATGATATCAATCGCGGCACGCAGCCGCAATTACCTAGCAAAAGGTCAGGCCACGAGGGCGCGCGCGCAACGCGCGCCCGCGAGAGGTGGCCCCACATATAACTTATCAGCCTGCCCTCTAATTAGGCAAGGACCTATAAGTTATATAACCTATAAAACGCACTACATTTATGGCTACTTCTCATAATCCAAAAGCCTCTCTTTTCCTCTCTTTTACACATACTTATAACTAATTAATTATAACGCCTAGAATAGAAGAATAATTCCTATTCCCTAGGCTATAATCCTAACGTTAGGCACCTATAATACTAATACTAATTAGTGGTTAACTTTATAGATAACCACACGGTTTTTCTAACCATAGATTAGTAAGGTTAATTAGAAAAGATAGCTATACTATAAACCTACCCTATAAAATAGGAGGGCTGCTAAAAGTAAGTATAGTTATACTAAGGAAGTCTAAGCACTCTCTTATAATAAGAAAGGGGCCTTATAACTCCTAAGATCTAATCCTAAGACCCTATAAAGACTTTAAAGCTATTAAAGAATTAAGGCTTAGTTAGTAACTAGTCTAACCTATCTTTAATTACTTAGTTAGCGTATTCTACTATATACCTAACCCTTAGAAGGCATTCTCTTATAATAAGAAAGGAACTTATTACTCCTAAGATCTAATCCTAAGAACCCCTAAGGGATAAAGATAATAGCTATACTTATAATCCTTTAACCTACTATATAACTAATACTATACCTCTATTCTATCTTCCTATAATAGAGATAAGAAAGTTAAAAGCTCCTTAATAAGGAGAACTATTAAAAGCCTCTCTCTCTAGCCCTAACTTTAGTAATACTAAAGAAAGCACTAAGGTTAAGAGAGACTAAAAAGGCAAAGGTCTATAACTTAATAACCCTCTCCTAAGATATATTTCCCTAGAGATATAAGACTTTATTACATCTAAGATATTAAAGATAGTAAAATTATTTAATCTTAATAAATAAGGTAATAATCCTAAGGCTATTATAGCCTATATCCTCTTTAAGATAGTAGTATACTAGTCTAAAAGCCTTATTACTAGAAGTCTTTTTACTAACTTTATTAAAGACTTCTATAGATAGATAAGAGAGGTATTTATAATTATAGATTAAGTAATTACTAAGTATTTATATAATTTCCTTCTCTTCTAAGGCATATATATAGATATAATAGCCTATAGGAAGATTATAGTAATGCTTAAGGAAGTCACTACCTATAAGGAATTCTAAGATTAGTAAGAAGAAGAGATATAGGAAGCTATAAGGAAGTATATACCCTTCTAAAAATACATTAAAGACTAAGACTTCCTTAATAACCTCCTTCTAATTCCCTAATTAGGCTAGATTACAATATTATTAATAGAGTAATCTAGGAATCCCATAATCTTACTAATAACATTCCCTAAGCCTAACCCTATTAGGCTAATTGCATAATAATCCTTAGGAAAGCCCTTATTAGAGGTATTCCCTATTAAGATAAGAAATCCCTTCTCCTATACCTCTAAGAGCACTTTTTCCTCTAGACCTATACTAAAGCAAATAATTAATCTTATAAAGCTTTATATAAGTAATATTTAATATAGTATAAATAACTATAAGGTTCTTAACTTAAAGTTAATAATCTTCTAAGGGAAATATAAGATACTAGGTATTAAACCCTATAAAGCTAGGTATATCCTTAAGGCTATGCTTAAAGGGAAAGCTTTAATATACTATTATAAGCATTTATATAAGCTAGAGATCCTTAAGACCTTAAGACTCTTATTAGCTATATTAAGAGAAGGTTTAAGACTAATAATATAAAGCAAAGGTATCTCCTTAAATAGCAGAACACTAAGCTATACTAGATTATATAAGAAAACCTAGATAAGCTAAAGATTAATTACTTTAAAGAACTTATAATAAAGCTTATAAACCTTTAATAAGTAGTCCTAGATATTACCTAATCTAAAAGAGCACTCTAGAACTAATTAATCTCTGCCTATTATAGTATACCTAAGTATAGAACTTGCCTTATTAACTCTCCTACTAACCTCTAGCTATTCTATAAATATATAAGGATATTAATAAGAATAACTATAAAGGAATTAGATAAGAAGCATTAATTCCTATTAATACCTAATGTAAGAGAGTAGTATTAGACTAATCATAAGTATAATAGGTATAGTAAAGAAGCCTATTATAGATGATTATAATTATAAGGCAATAAAGGCGCTTTATATATAAAGAAATATTATATATATAGTAAGGAAGGCTATTAGTTAACTAAATACTCTAAGGAGAAACGCAAAAGGTATATTAATACTTTAAGAACCACTACCTTATAGAACTAATAACCCCTTCCTATAATGCTTTCCTTACTTAGTATAAAGGTAAAGAGAATAACACTGCTTCTTCTAAAGAAGATAAGATTTCTACCTATATAATAGAACTTAGATTTAAAGAAGAAGGTAATAAAGAAGAGATACTAATAAGCTTCTTTATATAAGGTATAATAATTAATAGCTATGTAACTATAGAAATTCTTATAAACTAAGTAGCTACCTATGCCCTTATTAAAGAGGATCTATTTAATCTCTAATAACTAAAGGAAGCCCTAACTACCTTCTTTCTTTAAGATTATTACTCCTTAGGTATATTCTAAGGCATTATCCCTAATACTAGGGCTATAGGTTACTTATTAGTAAGGCACCCCTAATTCCTTGCCCTATAATAGTTAATCCCTAAGATCTAGCTTAATAAATCTAAAGCTAGGAGGTAATAATTTAATTTAGAAGCGGTAAGCTAATCCCCTTAATTAGATTAATTAATATGCCTACTCCCTTTAGCATTATCCTATTCTATATAATGCCTATAAACACTCCCTTCTTACTATATTTAGCAGATATAGACTGCCTAAAGATTAATTTCTATATCTCTTAGAATATCCTTTAATAAGGTAATATTAAGGTCCTTATTATCTATAAATAGGGATATTCTTAGATGCTTCTGCAGAAGGAGAGATTAATTACTTAGAGTTATCTAACTAAGATAGAATTACAGCGCTTGTATTGCTAATTTAGTTACCCTTCTATCTGCTAACTTTATAATATGCTTTCTAAATTAGGCTACGAGGTAAATTTTAAAACCATTAGATAATTAACAAAGATCTGCCACTAATACTAATTAAATGTAGATAATTTATATCGCTTTAAATTTACCCTAAAGGATAAATATAACTTTAACTATAAAGTAATTATAGATATTATGTATCTAGATAGCAATTACCCTATTCTCTATACTATTAATACGGCTATTACGTTTAACGTGGCTAGATTCCTTAAGGATATTATAGCAAAGGCAACCTAGGAAGCCCTTTACCTCTACTAGATTAATACCTACTAGGGTCCTCTAGACTAGATTATAACTAATACTAGCATAACCTTTAGAAGTAAGGAATTCCGCTAATTTATAGCTTTAATATTAATCTTAATTAAAGAAGTCCTTATTAAGGCATACCATAGCATTAGCAAGGTTAAGAGATATTATAGGCCGCTCTAAAGAGCCTATAATATTATCTAATGTGAATGCCTGTTAACACCTAAAGCTATAGCCCTATAAATAGCTATAAAAGCCCTTAATAATACTATAGGCCTAAATAGCATTATTCTAACCCTTCTTATCTTTAGCGCTTACCCTTAAATAATTAATAATTCTCCTCCCTTACCTAATATTAAGTAATAAGCTCTTATAGTGTAAAAGGTAATAAAGGAGATTAAGAGGTTATATACGCTATATAAGGTTAAGGAAGCCTTTACTATAAGGAATAGCCCTAATACCTTACTAACCCTTAATCTCTTGCTTATATTACTAGTTCTTATTTAGTAAGAGCATAAAGGATAGTAAGGCCTATATAAGCTCCTTATAATAGATAGAGAGAGCTATACCCTTAACCTTCTATAAGGCCCTAAGGTCTTTAGGTTAACCTCTATTAAGCCTTATAATAAAGATCTAAGTAAGGAAAGGCTATTACTAGTAAGAGATAATAACCTAAAGGTAATTAAAGGGGAAGAGTAAGAGGTATAAATTAATAATATAGTACCTCTAGCCTCTCTAAAAGAAGGCTAGGAAGACTATAAAAGAACCCTCCTATAATTATTAATTAGGTAAATAACCTTAAGGTATTTATCTTAAGTAAGGAGAAGGTAAACCTTAAGCTTGCGATCTAATTGCGCGAGAAAGGCATAATTATAACTCCTAGCAAACCTTTTAAGCTCTTAATAAAGGCTAAGATTAATGCCCTAATTAGCTAAGGTATGTTTAAATTTATCGCTTTTAATCTAAAGAAGCACTAAGGGATTTAAATCTTTAATTCCTATATTATTAATAAAGTTAAAGGAAGAATAAGCTAGCTATATAAGAAATTAAGGCTTATAATCTAAGGCTTTAGTAATAAAGCAAAGCAAGCGATCCTTATATAAGCCCTAATAATCTAAAGGGTAAGCTAATGATTAATCCTTGTAATTGCCCCTTCTCTTCTTATAAAAGGATTTCTCCTATGGATTTAAGATATTATATAGGCATACGTATAATTAGAAACGCCGCTAAATTATATAATCCTTGCCTAACTCCCTATCTAAATTCGTGATTAGCACCCTAAAGGAATGATTATAAGAGTTATTAAGCCCCTCTATAGAATTATAGAGGCTAGCATACACTAGTAAGTGACTTACTATAAGCACTATAGAGAAAACTCTAGATAATAACATTAAGCTATAATCCGTGCTTGCTAGTAATATCTACTAAAAGCCCTTACTTTAGATACGTGAGAATACAGACTAACAATACCCTTAGCCTATTAGATAAAGGATTCTCCTAATAAGAAGAAGATTAACTAGCTACTGCTAAATTCGCTATAAAACTAAAGCAGTTTATTAAGCCTAATAACCCTTTATATTTAATAGTGGAATTATTTAACTAACTAATAACACTATTAAGATACGGTAAAAGGGCAAAGTAATAAGCTATAGTTAATCCTAATAGAAAAGCCAGAGAAGAAATACATTAAGCAAAGGGCCTATAGTGCCTACATTGCTTTAATCTGCTAACCTAAGGCAAGCTTTAATCTATTAGTTACTACGTAATATTAAGAACTAATAACTAAGAATATTAAAGAACTTAATCACTGTATTAAGTAGCAAATAGACTACCTAGGTTAAGGATTAATCTTTATACCCCTTAACCTTAAAAGAGTAAAGCTATTTATATTTATTAATAGATTATTTGCTAATAATAAAGACCTTACCTTATAACTAGGCTACGTTCTTATCCTAGCTAATAAGGAGTATAAAGATAGTAAGTTTACACTATAAGGTAATATTATACACTATAGCTTAACAAAGAGTAAGAGAGTTATAAGAAGTATACTTACTTTAGAGGTCTATAGAATAGTAGCAAGCGTTAATATAGCTTATGCAATTGTAATAATATTAAAGATTATTACGGATTAATTAAACCTCCCGGAAGTCCTAATTATAGTCTATATAGACTTATACTTATTATATAAATGCCTTATTAAGCTTAGGATTATAAAGGAGAAATAGCTTATAATTAATATTATAGCCCTTTAGTAATTATATAAACGCTATAAGCTCTGTAAGATTAGATATATATATATATATATTATTTACGCTAGCTAGCTCTATGTAGGGCTAGTACTAGTACTCCTGCTGCTTTATCAAAAGGGAAAACCCTTTAATAGGAAGAAAAACCCCTTATATCTATGTTTAGGCTAACGCTAACCCTGCACCGGGCCTACGTCGCGTTGTTTATGGCCTATTATAGGTGTTTGTTACTAGCTTGCGCTAGCCTTATCCTAATAAGAAGAAAAGAAAAGAAAGAAAAAGGGAAAATCCTAGGTTCTAAGCCCTACCTAGCTCTATCCTAGGTCTGCTCTAGCGCTGCTCTAGGCCTCTTATACTATCTTATAGCATGCTAGATTTGGTTTTGTAGTGGTAATTTACTTCTCTTTTACTTTTTAGCTAGCTTTTCTATAGCCCTACTTTTTAGCCTTCTCTAGCCTAGGTCTAGCTTATTAGTCTAGGAAGTTAGAGCACCTAATATTATTTGTCTTCTATAGTAGGGGTATGGGTTTAGTTTAATTCCTAGCTGTTTCTAGGCCTAGGTCTCTTAGGCGTTAACTAACTAGATTCTTATCTTATGTTCTTCTTTCTTTATTAATATCTATAATTTAGCCCCCTATATAAGTATAAGAAGGGTTCCTCCCCTAGAGGGTCTTCCTTTTTTCTTTTTTATTAAACTTCCTATAGGTTCTTTTCTTCCTTAGAGCTACCTAAGGCGCTCCTAGGCTAGTGTTAGCCTAATTGCTAATATTGCTATAGATCTATTAAGTTATCTATTAAAATAGCGCTAGCTACTATAAGTACTCTTACGTTCTATGCTTATCTAGCTCTAATCCGCCTAGGAAAACTCTAAAAATAAGTAATATCCTTAAAAGTCTTTAACTAAGAAGTAGCTTAAGCAGGCTATAGCTAAGGATTTAAAGGTATAACCCCTCTAGCCCTAGCCTATCTCTATTCTAATACTAATTCACTATAGTTAGGGGATCCCTATAGGATCTAATATATCTCTTATAAATCTTAATTAATTAACTACCCTAGGCACTAGTGCTATAATATTACTAGTAAGTTAGATCTATCCTAGCTTAGAAGCAAGGCTAACTATTTTATATAGGGCTAGCTACTAATACCTATTTTAACTATTAGGTCTATAACTATAGATATTTAAAGGTAGTTAGCGCCTCTATTCTAGGCTAGATCTAGTGCTAATTTGCTCTTAGCCTAACTTAAGTAGTTAATAAAATAAGCACTAGTAGCTAGTAGAAGTTTAGGTAGCTATAGTTACTAAGGGTAATATAAGTACTACTATTCTAGTTTAATATTAAGTCTAGTCTAGGTCTAATAGTTCTATAGGTCCTAGATAACTATTAGGATTATATAAAGAAGCTTTATGCTAGTAATTAAAGTAAGAAGAAGCGCAGCGCCTTAGCTATAGGCCTAGGCTAGTCTAGCGCTAGTGGAGAGTAATATAATAAGGTTATCTTTTAGCTATAGCGCCTAGACGCTTACGCCGCAGAGATAAACTATCTCCTAGCTATAGCCCTACCTGCTAAGGGGTAGGCTAAGGTAATAGAGGGGCGATTCTAGTCCTAGAGAAGGAGTAATTAGTTAGGTAAGTATAGCTTAGTAAAGGGGCAGAGGTAAACTAGTAGGGCTTGTAATACCTAGTATTATATATTTAAAATTAATCTAATAATAGTTCTAGAATTATAATTCTTTAGCTAGCCTACTACTAGCTCTAAGCTATGTAATCTTATATCTCTCCCTAGTTATCTACTATATCTATATCTTAGCTATTAGTCCTAGCGCGCTAGAAGCGCCCTAGCTTTAGCTCCTTCTCTCTACTATATATATTAGCTACTAGTTCTTATGCTAATAAGTAGTATTAGAGTTATTTTATGCTAAGGAACTATTTAGCTATTACTCTTACCTTTAGGGGGTAGTTTAGGGCTAGCCTTACCTCCTATATGTCTCTAGGCTAGCGCGTTTAGGGGCGTTAGTAATTATATTTAGGTAGTTTACTATAATATAATATTAGTCCTTAACTGCTCTACTATAGCTATATAGCGGCAAGTTTACCCTAGGAATGCCTCTCTAGAAGAGGAACTTATTAAGACTAATCTTTCTAGTATATAGTTAGACTATGGTTAAGGAGATGTGTTTTTCTAGGCCTATGTAGAATCTTTAGATTTCCTTTAGGTTATAAGTTAGTGGTTAATCCTTAGTTAGTTCTCTTATAAGTCTATGCTATTCTAGATATTCCCTATTATACTATTTATCCTAGCATTATCTCTATTCCTTGTGTAGTTCCGCCACTAGTTTATTGCTCCTAGGGAGAGTCTCTATCTATAACGTAATACTAACTATACTAAGTTAGCAGTAGTTTAGATTATTATAGCTATTCTACTCTCTATAATTCTCTCTTTAAACTTCTGTTTTATCTTATTTAGGTATAGATCTAGGGGGATATAAGTCTTAACCTCTAGTTAGGTAATAGGTATAGCCTTAAATACACTAGCTATAATTTAGAGGTAGGCTAATTAGTCTATTATAAAGCTTTTAACTACTCCTCTTAGCTTTCTACCCTTCTTAGTTAGGGTATAGTAAGTGCTTACCCTATAGGCAAGGATAGGCTAGACTACCTATATATATAGGAGTTAGGCGTCTCTAAAGCTATAACCCTAGGCTAATGCTACTAGCAAAGAGAGTGTAAGCCACTACTAGGCTAGTTTGCCTTTTAGGATATTCTTATAAGCACTCTAATTAAGTTTCCTATTAACCTAGACTCTAAGGAACCTATATAACTTTATAGGCGCTATCTTCTCTATACTAAGTTAGACCCTAGCCTATAGGGGTTAGTATGCTTTACTAAAGTATATAAGTTTAGTCTTTACTAGGTTAAACTTTACTCCTACTTCTTTTGCCTATTTTTTATACACTTTCTATATAGCTTTAAGCCTCTTCTAGGTTTATATAGTGTTTTTCTAAACACTGCTATGTTTATATTATCTGTAAATCCTATTACCACTATGCCTAGGATAGCTTAGAGGCATACGTAAAGCTTTGCTAAGTAGAGTAGGAAGAGGATTAGTAAGAGGGTAAGCCTTATAGGGTGCTTACCTTTATCTAAAAGGGTCTTAAGAGTTTGCTATTAAAGCTAAGCTAGCTTATTCTATCTGTAAGGAAGCTGCGTATTATGGCTATTAGCCAGCGTGGTATGCCTATTTAGATTAAAACGTAAATTAAATACAGGTGGCTAACTCTATTAAATGCGGACGAGATGTCTATCTGCGCTAACGAGGCAATGCCGCCTCTGCCCTAGGCCTCTCTTACGTATTCCACGAGGACTCTGATTGCGGTTTCTGTTAATCTGTTCGCCCTGTTTCCCATTTGTAGCTCAGGGAGGAGGCCCTCGGCCTTGTAAGATTAGATAGATTAATAGCAAAGATAACCTAGCTAATGCGTTTACAAAGGCAATACCTAATAAAGCCCTAGAGAGATTTATTATAGGTTATATAGTAATAATCTAGATAAAGGGATAGGTTACCTAGACCTAACACTGCCTACGAAGAGGCAGGGGACTAGAGTGCTAAAGCCCATGCCTAAGCCTACGCTAAAGCCCGCGCCTAAGCCTACGCTAAAACTAGCACTAAAGGCACTAGGCAAGCTACCTTAAGTATAGCATAGTTACGCAGGGCGTGGGCTAAGGAGTAGAGGCGTAGAATTATAGCTTTAGAAAGAGGTATAGAATTATAGCCTTAGAAGGGGCGCCCTCCTAAGTCTTTATAGTAGGGAGGGGAAGAGAAGGGAGCGTAAGGGGGCATAGGAAGGTATAATCTAATATTATACCTTTAGAAGGGGAAGAATTATAGGCAATCTTCCCCTAGGAATGTAATTTAATACTACATTGCGGTTAAATAAAGGGCTGCGGGGAGGGATAATCTAATATTATACCTTTAGATAGGGAAGGGATTATAGGTAACCTTCCCTTGTAATATAATCTAATATTACGTTGCACTAGTTAAAGGAAAGGGCGTAGGTAAGGGCAGAAGGTAAAGGCGGCCTTCCGCGAGGAAGAAGGATAAGTAATTAGAGAAGCTAGTTATCTAAAGCTAGTAGCGCATAGGGGAAGGAAAGGAGACTATTATTATTGTTTTTCTTTTATTAGTTCTTTTATTTATATAACACATTTATTTAATCCCTTGTATCTTCCCTTCTTAGATTAATATTATGCGTTAATAATTGTATTAAAAAGAAAGAGGTTCTAATATTAGAACAAGCATGATATTAATCGCGGCACGTAGCTATAATTACCTAGCAAAAGGTTAGGCTACGAGGGCGCGCGCGTAACGCGCGCTCGCGAGAGATAGCCCTATATATAACTCATTAGCCTGCCCCTCTGATTAGGCAAGGACCTATAAGTTATATAACTCACAAAACGCACTGCGTTTATGGCCACTTCTTACGATCCGAAAAGCCTCTCTTTTCCTCTCTTCTACACACACTTATAACTAATTAATTACAACGCCTAGAATAGAAGAATAATTCCTATTCCCTAGGCTACGATCCTGACGTCAGGCACCTGTGATACTAACATTAAC
Organism: Epichloe gansuensis; assembly: GCA_023658505.1. NCBI lineage: Eukaryota > Fungi > Ascomycota > Sordariomycetes > Hypocreales > Clavicipitaceae > Epichloe > Epichloe gansuensis. The sequence continues at coordinate 2,144,565 of CP098283.1, forward strand.
TTAAAGAAGTGTTTATATTTCTAGCAGAACTTAATAATAGCATATAGTTCCTGTTTATATATACTATAATTTTACTAAGTTTTTATAAATAGAAAAGAATTATATAAGATTAGATATAGAATCTTATCCTAGACTTAAAGTACTATGTATTCTCCTCTAAACCCGCTAGTATTAGAATATATTTAAGTAAGTAAGTTAAATACATATTTATATATACTTAAAGCTATAGTAGCTTTATCCTTAGGATAGAGAAGGATAATACCTTAGAATCTCCCTATTACTAATCCACGTTACTAGTTAATCTATTAAGTGATTAAGTGATTTTAGCATAATTCTTAATCTATTAATAGCATAGGCCTATAGCTCCTAGAAATAAATAAATATTAGTCTAATGTTTTAGAGTAGGCTATTCTCTTAGTTTTATAGCCTAATCTAGTTTAATATATATCTTCTCTCTAACTTTATAAATCTATCTAACTATAAGGATTAAACTTATCCCTAATAATACCTTTTAAAGCTTAACTTTAGGAAGGTCTAGAGTAGTCTTAGAAGTAAGTAATCCTTAATAAATAACTACTACTCTTTAAATAAGGTATGTTTATAGAAGATATTATCTATATAGCTATTTAATACACTAAGGTTACTAGGTAAGCAAGGTGCTATAAGAGATAGTTCTAGATATAGTATAGGGATAGGACCTATTACGATTCTTATTACTTCTATTATTATATATTCTACTAATTAGGATCCTTAAGGCATCTAGGAGGGTTATAGCTAACTAAATCTAGGAATATTAAAAGCAAATATATACCATAGTTTTGCTACTATAGATACTAACTAGTATACGTGCTTAAGGTTAAACACGCTATAAGAATTAATTTATGAATCTAAGAGTTAATTATAAACCTTAGCTAATAATAGAAGCTAGCTGCTAGGCATGTTTTCCACAATATAAGAGTAGTTAACGGTAAGTTATTATTTAGCCTAAGGGTTAGTGTTGGTATCACAGGTGCCCAGAGTATTGTTTGTAGTGTAGTTAGTGTAGTTTTTAGGAAAAATTTGTATTTGTAGTGTAGTAAATAAAAATTTGTAGTTAGTGTAGTGTAGTAAAAGAAATTTTGTAGTTAGTGTAGTTTGTAGTTAGTTATTACAAATTATTTTGTAGTGTAGTTAGTGTAGTTACTACACTAACTACAAAACTATAAATGTATTATTAGTAAAAATAAAAGTGGGTTTTATATAGGCTATTATTATTATAAGAATTAAAATAAGGACTATTAATATTAAGCTTATATTTTTAGCTACTTTATTCTATAAATTATATAATTTATAATGTTATAGTAATATTAGGATTTAACTATAACTAGGTATTATAAATAATATATATATCCTAAAACAGGCTTATTATTTTCTATAATTTTTCCTTATAATATAACTTTAAAAACAAACTTATTATTATTTTATTTAGAATTATAAAGAATTATTTTAATATCTTAAACTAAAAGAATACCCTAAACAAAAGTAAAATAAAAGGTTTAAATTATTAATATATCTAGATAAATAAATATAAGTCTATAAACTATACTTTTATAACTTATAAATTAAGAGAAATATAATAAAACCCTTTACTTAGCTATAACTTATTATTTACTAAGGTTATTAATATAATTATACTTTTAGCTCTTAACTCTTAAAGGCTAAGTAAAATATATATTATAAATCAATATATCTTATTAATATTACCTATAAAGAAAGTATAAAACTTCTAGAATTAGTAATTAATATATATATATTACTTATAAACTTTTAAAACTAAGATATATAGCTTCTATAAGCTTAATTATACTAGGACCCACTTTTAATTATATATATCCTAAATACCTCTTAGTTTATAAAGTATAATAGTACTCTTTATAGATTACTATAGTATTAATAAAAGTGGGTCTATAACTAACTAGTAATAGTTTAATAGGCAGAGTATTATTTATAGTTAGTATAGTGTGTTTTGTAGTTATTAGAATAAGTATAATATTAATCGCGGCACGCAGCCGTAATTACCTAGCAAAAGGTTAGGCCGTAAGGGGCGCGCGTAACGCGCGCTTGCGAGAGGTGGCCTTACCTATAACTTATTAGCCTACCCTCTGATTAGTTAAGGGCCTATAAGTTATATAACCTATAAAACGCACTATATTTATAACCACTTCTTATAATCTAAAAAAGCCTCTCTTTTTCTCTCTACTATACACACTTATAACTAATTAATTATAATGCCTAGAATAGAAGAATAATTCCTATTCCCTAGGCTACAATCCTAACGTTAGGCACCTATAATACTAATAGTAGTTTTTATATTTAATTTTATATTTATCTTACTATTAAAGATTTTATCCTATAAATTACGTAATTATATAGAGATAAATCCTAAGAAAAATACTATATTTAAAATTAGACCTAAAAGTGGGTTATTTATCTATAAATTAGAAACACTATATTTATAGTGTTTTTTTAGTGCTAAAATGTAGTAAAATGTAGTTTTTCTAATTTACAGCTAAACAACCCACTTTAAGACCCACTTTTATATGTAACTACACTATAGTTTTTTTATTATCTATCTAAAAATTAAAGTCTTATTTCTTTATATATTTTCTAAGATTAGATATAGATTATTTATTAAGAAAAAAAAACTATAAATTAAATTATAGTGCAATACTCTGTTAATAGGTAATAAATTATTAGTAATTATATATCTAAGTTAATTTAACCTTTCTTTTATATAATTATATTAAGGGTCTTCCCTTTTAATAAAGCAGTAGGAGTACTAGTACTAGCCTTACATAGAGCTAGCTAGTGTAAATAATATATATATATAGTATTACTAAAGGGTAATTAGTAAGTACTAATAAATATTAACTTATTTATTTATTTCTATTATTATTATTTTATTAGTTTACTTTTATTATTATTATAAAAATAAAAAGAGAAAATAATTTTATTTTATTAATACTTTTAAAAACCGTGTAATACTAAATTACTAAAAGGTTAAGCTTTTTACATAGTAATTTACTAATATTTACTTACTTTTCTATTTAATATACTTATTTTTAGTTTATTTTTTATTAAAGTTTAACACTTATAATATTATAAGTTATTGTCAAAGGTAGGGGTCGGTGTAGCTAATAGAAAAGGTTCGATTCTGGTCAATCAGAGGTGCAGACGGCACCTGACTTTTGTACCTGAAGGGTACACAGTGCGCTATGGTAATGACTAGTCTACGGAGGTACTTCTAATACATTGTCTCCACCGTTGTCTCATTAAGGGTTTCATCCTAGTCAATGCGCAGGCCGCATCCACACCTCCGATGCTCTAGGAGCTCTCCCTAACACACCCCCTAGCTAAGATATCTATTAAAGCTGGAATTCATTAGTGTAGGAAGCGATCGTGACGAATTTCTGGTGTTGTTACGAGGGAATCTCGCGTAATCCTATCTAGTGATAGAAATCCCTATGCATTTAACCCGATAGAGGCTTTGTAAAGCCATCCGCAGGCATCTTGGAGGTCTTTAACTAATTAACCTTGATGTTGCCCTTCGCACATTGCTCTCGAATCCACATTTGATTCATATCGAGGTGCTTAAGGCTAGTCTAAAGCCTTCCTTCTGTATGCTCTGTAATTCGGATCGTCTGCTTGTTATCACACTAGATAATAGAAAGCAGCGGCACACGGACCTTAATATCGCGAAGCAGCCTCCCTAGAGATATGCGCTCTTTTGCACCGTAATTTAGGGCAAAGAGCTCTGCTTCTGTGCTTAAAGTCATTACGCAATGTTGCCTACCTGACTTCTAATTAATCGCGGCGCTATGCATAATAAAAACGTAGCCTTGCGTTAATCTGCGAGTATTAGGGTTATCGCCAAGGGAAGTATTAGTGCTAGAAAACAGGGTATTAAAGCTATCCGCGCCTGAGTAGCAAATACAAAGCTTCTTCGTGTTCTAAGCGTATAAAATAGCTCCTTTAGCAAGCTTGATGTGCTTTGCTAATGGATTCGTCATAAAAGAGGCTAGCTTTGATGCTGTAAATGCCACGTCAGGTCTTCCTATAATGCAAAGATACACTAAGGAGCTAATAACTGCTCTGTAATAATTAATCTCTTTATTAGAAGCTTCGCTAGTATTAGCGAGGATTGTAGCCGTAGGAAGAGGAGCAGAGGTTAAGCTCTTTAGATCGTTATTAATAACGTTAGGAATGAATTTCTAAGCGATCTTTCGAATGTACGATTCCTGCGATAACCACATCTCTTTAGTATTGCGGTTTCTAATGATTTTAATGCCTAGGAACCACTTTAATTCGCCTTGGTCCTTAACATCTAGGCTGTTTATTAGTTGCTTGTGTAATTCTTTGAATTCTGCTTTAGATCCGTTAGGGTAAAGCACTATAATGTTATCTACGTAGAAAAACAGGATAAAATCGTCTTTTGTAAAGATGCACGGGTCTTCTTTCCCTTATATAAAGCCTAGATTCAAGAGAAATCTCGTCAAATAAAGGAACCATTGTTAAGGAGCTTCTCGCAGCCTGTATAACGCTCTTGTTATCTTCTAGAGATAACCTTTCGCGTTTGTACCCTCTGGAGGCTTGTAAAAGATAGGTTCTTTAAGCTCTGCGTGTGGAAAGGCATTTCGAATATCGTATTATCGGGTATTAAGATCGTTAGCGTAGTAGACCGCGAGTAGTATGCGTAGAGATCGTGAAGCAAGCGTTATAGCGTAGTTATTAAGGTTATCCTTTGGTTATTAGTTGCCTTAAACAACCATTCTAGCTTTAAACTCTATCACTACTCCTTTCTCGTTAGTCTTGTATTTAAAGACCTAGCTAAGGTCTATAATTTCCCTATGAAGTTCTGGATCAAGGGATTTATCTAGTATGTCTTCCTAGTAATTTAGGGATAGGAGCTTTAAAAGTTCTTTTGTAATCGCTTCCTTCTAGCGGTTACGATAGGGTGAAGCCATAGCTTATTAATAATAGGCGGGTTCTAGAGGCATATCTTTAATTCGTAAACTATGTTAAGTGCCTTGTAATGCCGTAGAAAAGGCATAAGAAAACTATGCCTGCCTAGCTTTGTGTGTTTCCTTTCTTTAGCGTTTTCCGGTGATAATGTTGTCTAGATTAATGCCGTTGTCCTAGGGACGATGATTCTCCACTTCTTTACCACCTTCGCTAGTAATTTCGCTAGTCTCCGCGGTAGTCTCTGCGTGTTTAATCGTCGCATCACGCACAAATTCATTAATTTCACGATATAGCGCATTGTTACCTTCTATCCTAAGCTCTTTGTTCTCTACGGCAACCGGTGCCTTATAAGAAGAGTTAGGAGGGGTTAAAAGTGCATTAGAAAGGTTATCTTCTTCCCCTATCACACGAGGTGGTGTTTCTGCTTTAAACTATTTGTTTTCTCCTTCTGTGGTTAAAGGCATAGGAGGGTAATCCTCCTCTTCTAATTCTAATCTAATAAGGTCTTAACTAATTTCCTCGTTAATATCGTTAGCTTCAAGCTCTTTAAGCAGCGCGATTGTTAATATCTTTTCCTTTTAAGCTAATTCTAGCTCTTCTTCTGGTTTAAAGAAGGAATTCTTATTGAATTAAACACACGCCAATATAATAACTTTACAATTACGAAGCGAAGGCACCTAAATAATGTATTAGGACTTGCCTCTATAACCAATAAGGTACCTAATGTGAGCTTTCTGCTCTAACTGTGGGATCGCGTTATGCGATTTAACGTGCTCTAGAGCCTTCGTTGTCATAGGAAAAGCCTTACATCCGTAAGCTTATAGATATGTAATTAAGGGCTTCTAGACCTTTACTATCTGTGAATAGGCTGGAACCGTTTTCCTAGCCTAATTCCACTAAAGCTCGTAAGGTATAATCCAGGTTCCGCGATGCTTAAAAGGCGTTCGATTTAATAGATAAACCGCGGTGTTAAAGACCTTATTATTAAGATCTGTTAGAAGCTAAGCCTTTAGGCTTAACGTACAAGCTTTCTGCTTAACCACCCCCTAGATCTCTCTGCCTTTCTATTCTAGCTAGGCGTTAAGGGAGCTGAATTATAAACTATAATACCCGCGAGGGCTATCTTGTCTTTTATTTGCTCTATAAAGAGGGCTTTTTAATGTCACTATATAGAAAGCATAGTTAAACCCTAAATTAAGTGCTTAGGAATACTGTTATTATACGAAAGCTATTACGAATGCTATCCTTTGTTTTAAAGGAATAAAAGAACCTTATTAAGGTTATAAGGCATGTAAAAACACACCAATACCTATCACCGTTCTAACAAGGAGAGTCATAGTAATCTAGATTAACGGAAAGCCCGTAACCTAGCCCTTATGGAAGGCCTTTAGGTGTAACCTGCGATCTCCATCGCTTAGCTTTGCCTATAGCATAGACCTTATATTCCGTAAGCTTAGGACCTATTAATTTAACCCCTAAAGCTACGTTTGTAAGCTCTGCAAATGCGCATACGCCTGGATAACCGCATTGTTAATGCCAAAGCTCTGCATCTCCTTTTAAGGCGGTTTTAGTGCCCTGCTAGTTATAGCGTAGGCCTCTTTTAGCTCTTCTAATAGCCGTGATAACACGTGGAGCTTGTTAATATTATGAACTCTCGCCATAGGCCTTAATCCTTTATATAGGAAGCATTTCTTCTAATTCTAGAAGATCCCTGCCTTCATTAGAATTGTCGCTAATACGAGATTAACGTGAAATTCCAGGATTAGCAGCGCTTTCTCTAGTATAATTGTCCTCGGCGTTCTAGATAGCGGATCCGTCACTAAGATATGCACTAGACCTTCGCCTAAAGCCATATAGATTGTGCCACCGGCCTCCACCTCTGTCACAACAGTATTATTAAATTCAGCTTGCTTAAACTAACGAGGGTTGTTAAAGATGTGAATATTTGCTCTAGAGTTATAAAGGACTATATTCCTCTTTAATTCTAAGCTATTAACCGCGTTTAAAGACAGGGTAACGCGTTAAGAGCGCCTAGCGCGTACAAATAATAATACATTAGCTAACTTCTCGCCTAGAGTGATAGCCACGGAGTCATTCATAGGATTCTGCGAGGGCATAATAATATCACCACTGCTCTTCTCCTTTAACTTCTAATTCATAGCCTTTGTTTTCTCTTATAGATTCTCTTTTAGATACTTCTTAATATTATCTTTAGAGTTCTTCCTAACTTCCTAGTTCTTAGGAGCAAGGTCTAACTTATATAGAGCCTTAAACGAATTACAGGATTCCCACCACTTTAAGGCATCTCTAACCATGTGATTTGTACATCTAGGGCACTTAGGCCTCTTGGATTTCGTTAAATCATTTAATCCCGTTAATTTATCGGTTATAATCGCATTAGCAGCCTTTAGTACGCTCTGCGGAGCTTCGTAGTCTCTTTTAAACTCTACAACAGCCTTAAGAAAGCTCTGATTCGTGCCCTCGTTAAGCAGATCGTTCTATTTCTTCTAAAATAACTCAAATTTGCTACAAAGAGGGATTACAAACTTGTATAGCATTATCTCCTCAGTCTATTAGGTCTTAAGGTCTTAACAATTCCTCTACAGTACCTCTATTGTCACTGCCTATTAGTACTAATCACAGGAACCTTTAGCTTGCAAGTGATCATTAAGGCGCGTTTCCACAAGAATTAATATCTTCCTTGCGTTTAGCTTATATTAATCCTAAAGAAGCTTTAATATTCTTTAAGAGTGCTAATAAACTAACTCCTTTCCCTCCTCTTTGCTATTAAAGTTAAGAGAGTCTTAGATGTTCTTTAAAAGGGTCTTGCAAATGAATTCCTAATCTTTAGCATTTGCCTTAATAGGTTCGTGTATTTCACAAGGTTAAATTATAGATCTTTACATTTAAAGTTATACTTATCTTTAGTATCTTTGTACGCGATCTTCTAGTCTTCCAGAGCGTTAGGGTTATCCGCCGTAATCTCTGGTCTTAGATCTCTTTTTAGGTGAGTAAGCATCGTTAGTTCTTCTAGTAATTTATCCTAATTTAGATTAATGTACTCCTAGACACCGTGAGATTCTGCGTAGTTCTTGGTTTACGCGTACTATTTAATCCAGTCCTTCTCTAACGATAACACCACATTTAGAGTTTCTTTAGACATTATAAAGGGGAACTGTACTAGTTAAAGGAAGCATAGGGTTGTTATTTTAACTAATTGTTATAACAAAAGGCGATTATCTCTTAATATAGGCAAGCGTTAGATTAATAACTTTAACGGAGCTTTTATCCTCTGATAATCAATAATAAGGGCAATAAAAGCCTCCTAGGCTTATAACTGTTAAAGGTAGGGGTTAGTGTAGCTAATAGAAAAGGTTTGATTCTGGTTAATTAGAGGTGCAGATGGCACCTGACTTTTGTACCTAAAGGGTACATAGTGCGCTATGGTAATGACTAGTCTACGGAGGTACTTCTAATACATTGTCTCCACCGTTGTCTCATCGAGGGTTTTATCCTAGTCAATGCGCAGGCCGCATCCACACCTCCGATGCTCTAGGAGCTCTCCCTGACAGTTATTATAAGCTAGTATAAGCTAATATAAGCTACTATAAGCTACTATAAGCTACTATAAGCTATTCTAAGCTATTCTAAGCTATTCTAAGCTATTCTAAGCTATTCTAAGCTATTCTAAGCTATTCTAAGCTATTCTAAGCTATTCTAAGCTATTCTAAGCTACTATAAGCTATTCTAAGCTATTCTAAGCTATTCTAAGCTATTCTAAGCTATTCTAAGCTATTCTAAGCTATTCTAAGCTATTCTAAGCTATTCTAAGCTATTCTAAGCTATTCTAAGCTATTCTAAGCTATTCTAAGCTATTCTAAGCTATTCTAAGCTATTCTAAGCTATTCTAAGCTATTCTAAGCTATTCTAAGCTATTCTAAGCTATTCTAAGCTATTCTAAGCTATTCTAAGCTATTCTAAGCTATTCTAAGCTACTCTAAGCTACTCTAAGCTAGTATAAGCTATTATAAGCTATTCTAAGCTAGTATAAGCTATTATAAGCTATTATAAGCTATTATAAGCTATTATAAGCTACTATAAGCTAGTATAAGCTATTCTAAGCTACTATAAGCTATTCTAAGCTATTATAAGCTATTATAAGCTATTCTAAGCTATGATAAGCTATTCTAAGCTATGATAAGCTAGTATAAGCTATTATAAGCTATTATAAGCTATTATAAGCTATTATAAGCTATTATAAGCTATTATAAGCTATGATAAGCTATTATAAGCTATTATAAGCTATGATAAGCTATTATAAGCTATTCTAAGCTATGATAAGCTAGTATAAGCTATTATAAGCTATTATAAGCTATTATAAGCTATGATAAGCTATTATAAGCTATTATAAACTATTGTAAGCTATTGTAAGCTATTGTAAGCTATTGTAAGCTATTGTAAGCTATTGTAAGCTATTGTAAGCTATTATAAAGAGAATTTAAGGGGTTTAAAACTAAAAAAATCTACCTAATACTACATTTGTAGTATTTGTAGTTAGTGTAGTGTAGTAGATTTTAGCTTGTAGTTAGTGTAGTGTAGTAAATGCTAGCTTATAGTTAGTGTATTTAAGAAAAATTTCGTTTGTAGTTAGTGTAGTATAGTTTGTAGTGTAGTGTAGTTTGTAGTTACTACACTAACTACAAATACTACACTACACTACACATTGTAGTGCAATACTCTGATTATAAGCCGCTTCTCCTTTATAGTCCTAAGCTTAATAAGGCATTTATATAATAAGTATAAATCTATGCAGACCATAATTGGGATTTCTAGGAGGTTTAATCAATCTATAATAATCTTTAACGTCATTGCGATTACGTAAGCTATGTTAACGCCTACTACTATTCTATAGACCTCTAAAGCAAGCACACTTCTTGTAACTCTCTTGCTCTTTATTAAGCTATAGTGTATAATATTGCCAGAGTATTGTTTGTAGTGTAGTTAGTGTAGTTTTTAAGAAAAATTTGTATTTGTAGTGTAGTAAATAAAAATTTGTAGTTAGTGTAGTGTAGTAAAAGAAATTTTGTAGTTAGTGTAGTTTATAGTTAGTTACTACAAATTATTTTGTAGTGTAGTTAGTGTAGTTACTATACTAACTACAAAACTACAAATGTATTATTAGTAAAAATAAAAGTGGGTTTTATATAGGCTATTATTATTATAAGAATTAAAATAAGGACTATTAATATTAAGCTTATATTTTTAGCTACTTTATTCTATTAGTTATATAATTTATAATGTTATAGTAATATTAGGATTTAACTATAACTAGGTATTATATGTAATATATATATCCTAAAACAGGCTTATTATTTTCTATAATTTTTCCTTATAATATAACTTTAAAAACAAACTTATTATTATTTTATTTAAAATTATAAAGAATTATTTTAATATCTTAAACTAAAAGAATACCCTAAACAAAAGTAAAATCAAAGGTTTAAATTATTAATATATCTAGATAAATAAATATAAGTCTATAAACTATACTTTTATAACTTATAAATTAAGAGAAATATAATAAAACCCTTTACTTAGCTATAACTTATTATTTACTAAGGTTATTAATATAATTATACTTTTAGCTCTTAACTCTTAAAGGCTAAGTAAAATATATATTATAAATCTATATATCTTATTAATATTACCTATAAAGAAAGTATAAAACTTCTAGAATTAGTAATATATATATATATATATTACTTATAAACTTTTAAAACTAAGATATATAGCTTCTATAAGCTTAATTATACTAGGACTCACTTTTAATTATATATATCCTAAATACCTCTTAGTTTATAAAGTATAATAGTACTCTTTATAGATTAGTATAGTATTAATAAAAGTGGGTCTATAACTAACTAGTAATAGTTTAATAGGCAGAGTATTATTTGTAGTTAGTGTAGTGTGTTTTGTAGTTTTTATATTTAATTTTATATTTAGCTTACTATTAAAGATTTTATCCTATAAATTACGTAATTATATAGAGATAAATCCTAAGAAAATACTATATTTAAAATTAGACCTAAAAGTAGGTTATTTGTTTATAAATTAGAAACACTACATTTATAGTGTTTTTTTAGTGCTAAAATGTAGTGAAATGTAGTTTTTCTAATTTATAGCCGAACGACCCACTTTAAGACCCACTTTTATATGTAACTACACTGTAGTTTTTTATTATCTATCTAAAAATTAAAGTCTTATTTCTTTATATATTTTCTAAGATTAGATATAGATTATTTATTAAGAAAAAAACTACAAATTGAATTGTAGTGCAATACTCTGTTAATAGGTAATAAATTATTAGTAATTATATATCTAAGTTAATTTAACCTTTCTTTTATATAATTATATTAAGGGTTTTCCTTTTGACAAAGCAGTAGGAGTACTAGTACTAGCCTTACATAGAGCTAGCTAGTGTAAATGATATATATATATAGTATTACTAAAGGGTGATTAGTAAGTACTAATAAATATTAACTTATTTATTTATTTCTATTATTATTATTTTATTAGTTTACTTTTATTATTATTATAAAAATAAAAAGAGAAAATAATTTTATTTTATTAATACTTTTAAAAACCGTGTAATACTAAATTACTAAAAGGTTAAGCTTTTTACATAGTAATTTACTAATATTTACTTACTTTTCTATTTAATATACTTATTTTTAGTTTATTATTTATTAAAGTTTAACACTTATAATATTATAAGTCATTATAAGCTACTATAAGCTACTATAAGCTACTATAAGCTATTCTAAGCTATTCTAAGCTATTCTAAGCTATTATAAGCTATTCTAAGCTATTCTAAGCTATTCTAAGCTACTATAAGCTATTATAAGCTATTCTAAGCTACTATAAGCTATTATAAGCTATTCTAAGCTATGATAAGCTAGTATAAGCTATTCTAAGCCATTATAAGCTATTATAAGCCATTCTAAGCTATTATAAGCTATTATAAGCTATTATAAGCTATTATAAGCTATTATAAGCTATTGTAAGCTATTGTAAGCTATTGTAAGCTATTGTAAGCTATTGTAAGCTATTGTAAGCTATTGTAAGCTATTATAAAGAGAATTTAAGGGTTTAAAACTAAAAAAATCTACCTAATACTACATTTGTAGTATTTGTAGTTAGTGTAGTGTAGTAGATTTTAGCTTGTAGTTAGTGTAGTGTAGTAAATGCTAGCTTATAGTTAGTGTATTTAAGAAAAATTTCGTTTATAGTTAGTGTAGTGTAGTTTGTAGTGTAGTGTAGTTTGTAGTTACTACACTAACTACAAATACTACACTACACTACACATTGTAGTGCAATACTCTGAATATTGCCTTATAGTGTGAACTTCCTGTCTTTATACTCCTTATTAGCTAGGACAAGAACGTAGCCTAGTTATAAGGTAAGGTCTTTGTTATTAGCGAATAATCTATTAATAAATGTAAATAGCTTTGCTCTTTTAAGGTTAAGGGGTATAAAGATTAATCCTTAATCTAGGTAGTCCATTTGCTACTTAATACGGTGATTAAGTCCCTTAACGTTCTTGGTTATTAGCTCTTAATGTTATGCGGTAACTAATAGATTAAAGCTTGCCTTAGGTTAGCAGATTAAAGTAATATAGGCACTATAGGCCCTTTATTCTATGTACTTCTTTTAGGCTCTTCTAGTAGGATTAACTATAGCTTATTACTTTGCCCTTTTACTATATCTTAATAGTATTATTAGTTAGTTAAATAATTCCACTGTTAAATATAAGGGGTTATTAGGCTTAATAAACTACTTTAGTTTTATAGCGAATTTAGCGGTAGCTAGTTAATCTTCTTCTTATTAGGAGAATCCTTTGTCTAATAGGCTAAGGGTATTATTAGTCTATATTCCTATGCATCTAAAGTAAGGGCTTTTGGCAGATATAACTAATAAGCACGGATTATAGCTTAATATTATTATCTAGAGCTTTTCTCTATAGTGCTTATAGTAAGTTACCTACTAGTATATGCTAGCCTTTGCAATTCCATAAAGGGGCTTAATAACTCTTATAATTATTCCTTTAGGGTGCTAATTATAAATTTAGATAGGAGTTAGGCAAGGATTATATAATTTAGCAGCGTTTCTAATTATATATATGCCTACGTAATATCTTAAATCCATAGGAGGAATCCTTTTATAAGAAGAGAAGGGGTAATTATAAGGATTAATTATTAGCTTGCCCTTTAGATTATTAGGGCTTACGTAAGGATTGCTTACTTTGCTTTATTGCTAAAGCCTTAGATTATAAGCCTTAATTTCTTATATAGCTAGCTTATTCTTTCTTTAACTTTATTAATAATATAGGAATTAAAGATTTAAATCCCTTAGTGCTTCTTTAGATTAAAAGCAATAAATTCAAACATACCTTAGCTAATTAGGGCATTAATCTTAGCCTTTATTAAGAGCTTAAAAGGTTTACTAAGAGTTATAATTATGCCTTTCTTACATAATTAGATTATAAGCTTAAGGTCTGCCTCCTCCTTACTTAAGATAAATACCTTAAGGTTATTTGCTTAATTAATAATTATAGGAGGGTTCTTTTATAGTCTTCCTAGCCTTCTTTTAGAGAGGCTAGAGGCACTGTATTATTAATTTATACCTCTTACTCTTCCCTTTAATTACCTCTAGGTTATTACCTTTTACTAGTAATAGCCTTTCCTTACTTAGATCTTTATTATAGGGCTTAATAGAGGTTAACCTAAAGACCTTAGGACCTTATAGAAGATTAAGGGTATAGCTCTCTTTATCTATTATAAGGAGCTTATATAAGCCTTACTATCCTTTATACTCTTACTAGATAAGAACTAGCAATATAAGTAAGAGATTAAGGGTTAGTAAGGTATTAAGGCTATTCCTTATAGCAAGGGCTTCCTTAACCTTATAGAGTGTATATAACCTCTTAATCTCCTTTATTACCTTTTATACTATAAGAGTTTATTGCTTAATATTAGGTAAGGAAGAAGAATTATTAATTATTTAAGGGTAGGCACTAAAGATAAGAAGGGTTAGAATAATACTATTTAGTCCTATAGTATTATTAAGGGCTTTTATAGCTATTTATAGGGCTATAGCTTTAGGTATTAACAGGCATTCGCGTTAGATAATATTATAGGCTCTTTAGAGCAGCCTATAGTATCTCTTAACCTTGCTAATGCTATAGTATGCCTTAATAGGGACTTCTTTAATTAAGATTAATATTAAAGCTATAAATTAGCGGAATTCCTTGCTTCTAAAGGTTATGCTAGTATTAGTTATAATCCAGTCTAGAGGACCCTAGTAGGTATTAATCTAGCAGAGGCGAAGAGCTTCCTATGTTACCTTTACTGTAATATCCTTTAGGAATCTAGCCGTGTTAAATATGGTAGCTATATTAATAGCGTGAAGAATAGGGCGATTGCTATCTAAATACATAATATCTATAATTACTTTATAGTTAAAGTTATATTTATCCTTTAGGGTGAATTTAAAGTAATATAAATTGTCTGCATTTAATTAGCATTAGTGGCAGATCTTTATTAATTATCTAATAGTTTTAAAATCTACCTTATAGCCTAATTTAGAAAGCACATTATAAAGTTAGTAGACAGAAGGGTAACTAAATTAGTAATATAAGCGCCGTAATTCTATTTTGGTTAGATAACTCTAGGTAATTAATCTCTTCTTCTATAAAAGCATCTAAGGATATCCCTATTTCTAGATAATAGGGGCCTTAATATTACCTTATTAAAGGATATTCTAAGAGATATAAAAATTAATCTTTAGGCGGTCTATGTTTGCTAAACATAGTAAGAAGAGAGTGTAAATAGGCATTATATAGAATAGGATAATGCTAAAGGGAGTAGGCATATTAATTAATCTAATTAAGGGGATTAGCTTACCGCTTCTAAATTAAATTATTACCTCCCTAGCTCTAGATTTATTAAGCTAGATCTTAGGGATTAACTATTATAGGGTAAGGAATTAGGGGTGCCTTGCTAATAAGTAACCTATAGCCCTAGTATTAGGGATAATACCTTAGAATATACCTAAGGAGTAATAATCTTAAAGAAGGAAGGCAGTTAGGGCTTTCTTTAGTTATTAGAGATTAAATAGATCCTCCTTTATAAGGGTATAGGTAGCTGCTTAATTCGTAAGGATCTCTATAGTTACATAGCTATTAATTATTATGCCTTATATAAAGAAGCTTATTAGTATCTCTCCTTTATTACTTTCTTCTTTAAATCTAAGTTCTATTATATAGGTAGAAATCTTATCTTCTTTAGAAGAAGTAATATTATTCTCTTCCCCTTTATACTAAGTAAGGAAAGCATTATAGGAAGGGGTTATTAGTTCTATAAGATAGTGATTCTTAAAGCATTAATATGCCTTTTTACATTTCTCCTTAGAGTGTTTAGTTAACTAATAGCCTTCCTTACTATATATATAATATTTCTTTATATATAGAGCGCCTTTATTACCTTATAATTATAATTATCTATAATAGGCTTCTTTACTATACCCGTTATACTTATAGTTAGTCTAATACTACTCTCTTATATTAGGTATTAATAGGAATTAATGCTTTTATTTAATTTCTCTATAGTTACTCTTATTAATATCCTTATATATTTATAAAATAGCTAGAGGTTAGTAGGAGGGTTAATAAGGTAAGTTTTACACTTAGGTATGCTATAATAGGCAAAGATTAATTAATTCTAGAGTGCTCTTTTAGATTAAGTAATATCTAGGACTACTTATTAAAGGTTTGTAAGCTTTATTATAAGTTCTTTAAAGTAATTAATCTTTAGCTTATCTAGGTTTTCTTATATAATCTAGCGTAGCTTAGTGTTCTGCTATTTAAGGAGATACCTTTGCTTTATATTATTAGTCTTAAACCTTCTCTTAATATAGCTAATAAGAGTCTTAAGGTCTTAAGGATCTCCTAGCTTATATAAATGCTTATAATAGTATATTAAAGCTTTCCTTTAAGCATAGCCTTAAGGGTATACCTAGCTTTATAGGGTTTAATGCCTAGTATCTTATATTTCCCTTAGAAGATTATTAACTTTAAGTTAAGGACCTTATAGTTATTTATGCTATATTAAATATTACTTATATAAAGCTTTACGAGATTAATTATTTACTTTAGTATAGGTCTAGAGGGAAAAATTACTCTTAGAGGTATAGAAGGAGGGATTTCTTATCTTAATAGGGGATACCTTTAATAAGGGCTTTCCTAAGGATTATTATGTAATTAGCCTAATAGGGTTAGGCTTAGGGAATAACGTTAGTAAGATTATAGGATTCCTAGATTACTCTATTAGCAATATTATAATCTTAGCCTAATTAGAGGGATTAGAAGGAGGTTATTAAGGAAGTCTTAGTCTTTAATGCGTTTTTAGAAGGGTATATACTTCCTTATAGCTTCCTATATCTCTTCTTCTTACTAATCCTAGAATTCCTTATAGGTAGTAACTTCCTTAAGCATTACTATAATCTTCCTATAGGCTATTATATCTATATATATACCTTAGAAGAGAAGGAAATCACGTAGATACTTAGTAATTGCTTAGTCTATAATTATAAATACCTCTCTTATCTATCTATAGAAGTCTTTAATAAAGTTAGTAAAGAGACTTCTAGTAATAAGGCTCTTAGACTAGTATACCGCTATCTTAAAGAGGATATAGGCTATAATAGCCTTAGGATTATTACCTTATTTATTAAGATTAAATAATTTCACTATCTTTAATATCTTAGATATAACAAAGTCTTATATCTCTAGGGGAATATGTCTTAGGAGAGGGTTATTAAGTTATAAACCTTTACTTTATTAGTCTCTCTTAACTTTAGTGCCTTCTTTAGTATTACTAAAGTTAGGGCTAGAGAGAAAGGCTTTTAATAGTTCTCCTTATTAAGGAGCTTTTAACTTCCTTATCTTTATTATAGGAAGATAGAATAAAGGTATAGTATTAGTTATATAGTAGGTTAAAGGATTATAAGTATAGCTATTATCTTTATCCCTTAGGGGTTCTTAGGATTAAATCTTAGGAGTAATAAGTTCCTTTCTTATTATAGGAGAATGCCTTCTAAAGGTTAGGTATATAGTAGAACGCACTAACTAAGTAATTAAAGATAGGTTAGACTAGTTATTAACTAGGCCTTAATCCTTTAATAGCTTTAAAGTCTTTATAGGGTCTTAGGATTAGATCTTAGGAGTTATAAGGCTCCTTTCTTATTATAAGAGAGTGCTTAGACTTCCTTAGCATAACTATACTTGCTTTTAGTAGCCCTCCTATTTTATAGGGTAGGTTTATAGTGTAGCTATCTCTTCTAATTAACCTTACTAATCTATGGTTAGAAAAACCATGTGGTTATCTATAAAGTTAACCACTAATTAGTGTTAGTATTATAGGTGCTTAACATTAGGATTATAGCCTAGGAATAGGAATTATTCTTCTATTCTAGGCGTTATAATTAATTAGTTATAAGTGTATGTTCTAGAGAGGAAAAGAGAGGCTTTTTCAGATTATAAGAAGTGGCTATAAACGCAGTGCGTTTTATGGGTCACATGACTTGTGGGCCCTTAACTAATCAGAGGGCAGGCTAATGAGTCATAGGTGGGGCCACCTCTCGCGAACGCGCGTTGCGCGCGCGCCCTCGCGGCCCGACCTTTTGCCGGGTAATTGCGGCTGCGTGCCGCGATTGATATCATGCTTATTCCAACACTAACCTAGAGATAATTAATAGTATTTATAATATAAGGGAAAAATACTAAGAAGTAAAGGCAAGGCAAATAATAAGATTAGTAAGGGAGATAGGAAGAAAATGAAAGAATAGGGAATTAGCCTGTAACAATATAAGCAGTTTTACCTCGTACCTAGGAGGGATAGATTTAGTTTTATAATATAACTAGGTTATTCTAGGTAACTTAGTTTTCTAAATTATTAGAGTCTTCTAAATCTAATAAGGCTTTATCTAGCGATATATCCATATTATCCTAACCTATATACCGTTTTAGGATTAAAGGCTTAGCTAGGCAGAGCATAACTTTCTATTCATCCAATAGAGCTATAGAAGGCCCTTTAATAGAAATAGGTTTATCTCCTTTCTCTTTAATACTAATTAATAACTCTAAGTTTCTAATGTTAAACCTCGCGCCTATATTATAAAGCTATAGAAGTCCTAAAATCAGGATAGTTTAATTTTTAGGCTGATTGTCTAGGGTAATAATAGCCCATACTTATTAGGTAACTCCATAACATATTACCTTTATTATTATAAAGTGAGTGACTATATTCTCTCACCCGTTAGCGTTAATTATCTATAGCCCTTGGAACCTAACTAATCCTAAGTTATAAACTAGTATGTTTTCTTCCAAAATAAAAGCATAGGATATAATATTAATCTTAGCTCCTTAGTCTGCTAGTGCTTATCTAGGTTTAAAGTTAAACACCTATTCCTTCTGAAATCCTATGCAAGCTTAAACAGTAATCCTAAATAGTTTTACACCTAACTAATGCTCTTAAAGTAGTTCTATATTATAGTTATTAGGAACTAGAGTCTTTTAATCTTCTTAGAGACTATCTAAGCAGAATTAGCCTTAAGTAAGAATAATACTATTTTCTTCTTAGGGTGCCTCTTTAAAGGAGTAGTTACTTAGGAAAACAGTTTTTAAAATTATTTTATTATTTCCAGACTAATTTGCTATAGGTCTATTAATAAGATTCGAATAGAGATATAGCTTACTAAAGCCTTCTAGTTAATAGGGCCTAAGCCCTTATGTCCCTAGATCTTACTTAAAGCCTAAGTATTTCGCTTAATTACCTTCTCTCTTACTAGGGAGTAACTTTAGGGGTTAATCCTATCCTTAATAATATTACTAATTACTATACCTTTCCGCTTCTTTAAAGGTAGCTTAGCTTCTATGATAAGGGTTATAACCCCCTCCTAGGTACGAGGTAAAACTGCTTATATTGTTACAGGCTAATTCCCCATTCTTTCATTTTCTTCCTATCTCCCTTGCTAATCTTATTATTCACCTTGCCTTTACTTCTTAGTATTTTTTCCCTTATATTATAAATACTATTAATTATCTCTAGGTTAGATTTATCTTTATTTTCCTTTCCTTTACTTTTCTCTTCTACTATAGCCTTTAACCTTTTAGTTAGGGCTGTTAGAACACCAAGGTGCCTGCGCAGGTAATTGATACCGTTGTTATTGAAGTCTATGATAGTTAATGATAATCTAGGAAAGAGAGAAGAGAGAGAGAGAGGAGAGGAATCTAGCTAGCTAAAAGTGAGTGAAACCCATAAGTAAGGCAAAGAGGGGTAGCGAAAAGGGTAGCTAATCACAAGGCATGCATCCCTCTAAGGGCCCCACTTAGTCCATAATTAGTGGGTCTTTAGCCATAACTAATCCAATGATAATCCAAAGGAATTAACACTAGTAGTCTCTCTTTTTCTTATAGCTAAAGGAGCCTAAAAACGCAATAAAAATCGAATTAAAGGAAAGTATACACAAGTGAATCCCTTAATAGGAATCCAGAGCCCTAATTAGCTCGGTTAGCATTGGTTAAATTAATTAATCTGATTACGGCGAATCCTCCCTTTATCTCTATTAATTTCCTCTTTATAACGCTCCTAAAGGTCTCTTAACCTAGCCTTCCACATGGATTATTAATTCGTTTAAATTAATTAAGGTTATAAGCACCTGATTTAGCGATCCTTTTGTCATCGCATTAGCTAGGTTATCGTTGCTATTAATCCATCTAACCTCATAGATCTCGCGCCTCTCGTATGATTAACAAAGGGCTATAATATTAATTATTAACCTCTTCTCTTTATTATGCCTAGCTTAATAAGGTATTTGTATAATAAGAACGAGTTAGTATAAAGGATTGTAGGGATCTAAGGCATCTTTAATCGGTCTGTGATCTAATTAAGGGTTATAGATATTGCGTACGTAATATTAGCACCTTAAACCATGCTATATAGCTTAGAGGTAAGCGCGCTACGCGTAACCTACTTGCTCTTTATTAAGCTATATATAATAATATTCCCTTTTATAATAAAGGTGTTATTATCCCTCTTTACCTTATTACTAATTACGATTACATACCTAATCTATAAGCTAAGATCTTTGTTGTTTATAAGCAATCTATCTATAAATACAAAGAGCTTTGCTTCTTTAAGGGTTAGTGAGATATAGCGTAATCCTTATTACTAATTCTTAATCTGCTATTTAAGGCGTTTATTTAGGTGTATAATATCTTTAGTAGCTAGTTCTTAGTGTTAAGCTATAATTAATAGATTATATAAAGCTTCTGGTTAGCAGACGGTTATAATGTAACTTCCTTAGGCTCTTTACTCTATATAATCCTGCCTTACTATTAGGGATTAAGGGTTAACTTCCTTAATCTTCTAACTTTAGCCTTTCTAGGTTAGGGTTAGTAAGTTATTAGCGTTTTAGGTTAGAATATAGCTATTAAAAGTAAGGGATTCCTGCTTAATAATTATTACTTCTCTTTAGCTATAAAGTTAGCCTTCTAAAGCTCTTTTTCTTCTTTATTAAAGAAGTTATTATTGCTTAGACCTAGCGTGTTATCTGTTTACATTCTAATAATCCTAAAGAGGTTTTTATTATTTAGAGCTATAATTAATAAGCAGGGATTATATATTAACGTTATTATATTAAGGTTATCCCTGTGATAACAGAAGTACATTGCCTACTAGTGAGTTCTAGCCTTTGCAATGCTTTAAAGAGGCTTAATAACCTCTATTATAGTGCCTTCTAGAAAGAGGTGCGTAATCTATTCTAGCAATCTTATGATAATTAGCCTTGTAAGTTTTGTTTGCGATTAAATGTAGGCTTAGGTAATATTGCGGATCTAGAGGTAAATCCTTTTGCTTTAATAACGGAGCAATAGCTATAATTAGCTATTAGCTTACCCGTTAGATTATTAGCGATTGCGTTAGGATAAATTCCTTCTCTTTATTATTATAGCCTTATACAATAAGGCAAGA
Organism: Epichloe gansuensis; assembly: GCA_023658505.1. Lineage (NCBI taxonomy): Eukaryota > Fungi > Ascomycota > Sordariomycetes > Hypocreales > Clavicipitaceae > Epichloe > Epichloe gansuensis. Next base: position 2,165,654 of record CP098283.1, read on the forward strand.
CTTCTTATATAGTGAATCCATGCCTTTACCTTTAATCTCTCTTACTATATAAGAGTTAAAGATCCTATAGCTACTATGCTTTGCCTAATTAAACTTTATAAATCTAAACATATTATAAGCTTATAGAGCGTTAATCTTAGCTTAATCTAATTACTTAAAGGGCTTTCCTAGGGTTATAATCTTCCCTTCTTAGCGGAGTTAGAGAGTAAGGTCCTAGTTAGCTTTTTCTTTACTATAAGGAATACCTCTATTAGTAATCCTCTAGTTATAATCTCTTTAATTAATACCTTTTCTTAGTCTTTATTAATAATTATAAAGCACTCCTTATAATCCTTAGGTTCTTCTATACCTTAGTTAAGGGAGAATTAGACTATTAGGGCTTTTCTTAGCCTTTCTTACTTTCTCTTTACTAGCACTAGGAGTTTTGCTTTTCTTTTACTCCTTTCCTTACCTTTACCCTTATAGAGATAAGAGAATCTCTCTTATTTATAGTCTTCTTAATATCTTAAGGTTTTATCTCCTATAGCCTCTCTATAGTATATAAGTCCTTATAGTAAGGCTTTACTACTATAGATTAGAATTTCGCTAGGCTATAGGGTATTTAGATAGTATAGGTCTTCCTATTAGTAGTAATTAGCTTATAAGGGCTATGCTAGCTACCCTTCTCCTTTATATATATATATTAGCCTATAGAGGTAGCTAATATATTAGTAATATATTAGGGCTATTCTAGGTATTAAGGGCATTACGGACTTACTATAAGGCTAGGTAGCGGCGTACCTTATTAGTAGCCTTCTAAATTGCCTTAGCGTGTTAAATAATAGAGATGCTTAGTAGTAACTTATCTATTATGCATAGGTAGGCTCTAAAGACTAGTAGGGTTAGCACTAGTTTAGTAGGGCCTACTAAGTTATTAATAGCTTTAATAGCTATTTAAAAATATTACTCTAGCGTAATCTCTGCGCTAATTAAGTCTATAATAATCTTATAAGCCTAGTATAAAGGTCTATAGTACTTTTTAACCTTTCTAATACTATTATAGGCTTTAATTAGTATCTTACTGATTTTAATTAATATTAATTAAGCATAGTGCTTAAATTTAGTAAAGGAGAAGTTATTACTAGCGTTATAAATAATCTAATCTAGCGGTCTAAGATAGGTATTAATCTAGCACTCTCTAATAGCATTCTAGATATCTTAGGCCTTTTACTTCTTAGGATTAAGAAAGCAAGCTACCTAGAATAAAGTTGCTAAATTAATAACATAAAGGACTGGTTAGTTATTAATCTACATAATATTAGCAATAATCTTATAGTTAAAGTTATGCTTATCTTTAATTATGAATTTAAACCGGCTAGGAGCTTTTCCTTTTATCTAATAATAGTGGTAGACTTTGGTTAGCTTCTTAATTACCTAGCGTTTAATATTATAACTAGCCTGCTAAAGGATCTTTATAAGGCATTAAATAGAAAGGTAACTAAAGCAATAATGTAATTAATAGATCTCCCCTCTAAGAGGTAAAAGGTAACTGTTTCTTTAGCCTCTAGTAGTTACTAAGGATATCCCTATTATTACATAATAGGAATAGTCTTATTACCTTAAATTAGCACGTTTATAAGGTTATTAATCTTAACTTATAGCTTATCTATATTAGTAATAGAAAAGAGGAAAGGAGTTACTATATTAAGGATATAGAATTTAAGCTCTCTAAGTTCTATAGGCATACGGAGCATGCCTTTTGCGGTTATAGATCTAGCACTAAATTTAATAATTTATAGCTTATAGGGATTATCTTTAATAAAGGCATTAATTATAATAAAGCCTTTACCTATCCCTAACCTACTATTAATTTACCTACTGCCCTAGTATTAGGCATAATCCCTTTAAAGACTTCTTTAGAATAGCGCTCTTTAGAGATATAGCAGGTTAATCTCTTATTAGATTCTTACTATTAATATAGTTCTTACTTTAGGAAAGTATACTAAAAGGCTTAGTTATTAAGGGTAGTAAGAATATTAGTATTTATAAGATTATAATTATCCTATAGCTCTAAATAAAAGAATTATATAATACTTAGATATACTACTAGTAATAGCTCTTTATTATCCTTATTACTATCTTTAGTCTTTATATAGGCTATAAGATATAGTTCCTATCCTTAGCTAAGGCCCTTATTAGGCTTATTATTATCTAGCCCTTTATAGGAGGTAAGAAACGCCTAGAATCTCTTCTCTAAAGGGGGTGTATAATAGATCTTGCTAGCAAACTAATAATCCTTCTCCTTTTAGCGTTCTTTATTAGAGTAATTAAAGGACTAATAGCACTCTTACTATATATAAAGCAATGCTAAGGGCTATGCCTTAGGCTCTTACTATAATAGCCTCCCTTACCTTAGGGCTAATATCTATATTAATAGTTAGTAAATATAGCCTTAGGAGAGTTCCCTTATAATTATAGGTATTAGGTAGCTTTCCTATTTAACTCTAAGATTATAATTACTTTATAGAGGTCTTTAGTAAGACTCTTAAAGCCTAGGGAGTAGTTATACTTTACTATCTAATATTTAGGCACACTAGCTATAGCATTTAATATTTACTTATAGAGCTTAGTATTTACTATATTAGAAGGATATAGGCCTTAATAGATCTTCTTAAGGGTAGCTAGTATAATTTTAAGGCACTCTAGCCTAGTTTTATTAGGGTTCTTAGTAATAGTGCTATTTAGAGTTATACTACTCTATTTACATTAGTAAAACTATTAGTTACTTTCTGTCTTAAAGCGTTAATAGATATAGCTAATTATCTCTTTATATATAAGGTTTTAACTAAAGAGGTAATTAAGGTAGTACTATTTAGTATTATTAATTAAGATAATTAGGAGAGCCTTCTAATAATGCGTTTAAGGGAGGTTAATCCTATTATACTTATTCTTAAAGAGTATAACTTTTAGGGTAAGGAAATTATATAATTATCTACTATAATAGTTACTATCCTTATATATCTTTATAAGTTCTAAGATCTTCTTTATAATCTAGTCCTTAGAAGAGAATTACTATATAGGTAGTAAGGTTTGCTATGGATAGGGATCTTTAAGGTGAATTACTTAATATAATAGGGTTTACTATAAAAGAGGCTCTCTTATAGGTTAAGGGTTAAAGATGCTATTAGGGTTAGGAAGGATAAGGTTCTAGGGTAAGTAGATAAGGGGGTTAAGGAGGTTAATATTTAGGGGTTAAAGGATTATAATCTCCCTTTAGGCTATAATAGCCTTGTTTCTTATTAGACCACTTCTTCTAGAGATATTATAATTGCTAGTCCTTAGCCTTATCTTACAACAATACTATAATCTCACAGGGAATTCCGTAGCTCTCTAATAAGATCTCTATTAGCTGTTATAAAGGTATTCTTAAACTATCCTTTAAAGTCTTCTTAGAATAATTCCTAGAGGTTATTATCCCTCTAGTCTTAATGCTTGCTAAGGTTAATAAACCTTATAATATAGTTATTAAGCTTAGATAGTGTAGCGGAATTAGGGTTAACTATAATTTATTCTTTCTAATCTTTTATAAGGGCATAGGAAAGAGGTTATAGTTATGTTAGTAGTTTACTCTCTTAGGGTCTCTTAGGTACTATTAAGATTTAGGATGGTTTCTTATTACTAGAGAATTAAGGCTCTTCTCTTAGTAATAGTCTAGGTAATTATATAGCTTCTGTAGTAGCTTAGGTCTTCCCTCTTATTACTAGTCTAGCTTCTTAACTTATTATGAGTGATGGTTATTAATGTTAGGTTTGAAGTGGATGCCTTATGGCAATTAATTCGGTTGTTTAGTTAGTTTTCTTATAGGTATAGGATTAGTCTCTCTATTAAAGATAAAGATAATAATAGAAGAAGTTAATTCTTAGGTTTATGATAGACGTAGAATTAATCTCTCTATTAAAGATAAAGATAATAATAGAAGAAGCTAATTCCTTAGAAGCCTAATAAGTCTATAACTAGAATTTAAGTCTCTTCCTTTAGCACACTCTTACAGTTATACCCCTATTCCTAAGGATTTAGATAATAGGAAAATAGCTATGGCGTCTATAGAAATGTCTCTTCTTATAATACCTAACTTATCTGTAGTTATGATTAACTACTGATCAGTGTTAGAACACTAAGGTGCCTGCGCAGGTAATTAATACCGTTGTTATTAAAGTCTATGATAGTTAATGATAATCTAGGAAAGAGAGAAGAGAGAGAGAGAGGAGAGGAATTTAGCTAGCTAAAAAGTGGGTGAAACCCGTAAGTAAGGCAAAGAGGGGTGGCGAAAAAGGGTAGCTAATCACAAGGCGTGCATCCCTCTAAGGGCCCCACTCGGTCCACAATTAGTGGGTCTTTGGCCACAACTAATCCGATGATGATCCGAAGGAATCAACAAGGGCAGTGTCTTTTTATTATCCTTAGCTATCTATAATCTAATTAGTTAAGGGTTAATTAGTTAATTAGTAATATAGGACCTACCTAGTAATTTAAATTAGGTTAGAAGCAAGTAAGAATAAGTTATATATAGTGTAAGGGTTTAAGTTTGCCTTAGAGCTTTAGGGCATAAGTAAGTAGTAAGGTGTAAGAAGATAGAAGAGATAGAGAGAGGGAATAAATATAGTTATAGAAAAAGGGGAATTATATTAATTTATACTATAAGCAAAACTTAAATGAATTTAAGTTTAACTATAGTTATAACCTATAACTATATCTTACGCTAATATAGCTATAAAGTTTATTATTAATAAACTTTACACTAACCTTATAGCCCCTTGTATTTATGCCCTTAAAGCTTATTCCTATATTAGGCTGCTTTTTTATCACTACGGTACTATTAATTAGTTGTTTATTATTACACTAGCTAGGTATTGCTAGTAATTCTTATGTTATGTGTGAATTTTAGATGCATTGGCCACTGCCGATGAAAAAAATATTATAAAAATCATAAGGGTTATAACCTATAAAGCCCCTTAGGCAATAGACTCTAATGTCTCTTTATTAGCTATTTTTAAGCTTTTTAAGAGTAGCTTTAATGGTTTATCTTTATTTATAATATCCTTTACCTAGGTGTTTAGATTAGCTCTTCTAACCCTAAGTTTCTATAAGTTAGTAGTTATAAACTACTATAAGCTTAAGGGCTTTTACTTAAGTTAGCTAAGGTAATAATCCTTAGTTACTATTAACTCTATAATAGTTCTAGGTTTAATTAGAGCATACTAAGCTCCTATAGCGGAATTATAACTAACTTCTTTAATAACTCTAGATACATTAGCATTAGTGCGTTTATTACTAGTTAGGTACACCTAAGTAAACCTAGCATAAGCTTATCTAGGGACCTATAAGTTATTATTCTAAGGAGGAAGGGTTATTAACTTTAGCTAAGCAAATTCCTACTACTATAGTAAGTTATTCCTAGTTATAGTGTAATTTATAGCGTAGTGCCTAGTAACACTACACTTAAAATAGGCACCTCTGTGAGGTAGTAGTGTAGTACTATTAATATACTAGTTTCTTAATTTAGATATAGGCCTTAGATCTAATATATATCCTTATAGACTAAAGTTTAGCACTATTATTAGAGCTTATAGTGCTTAGAAAGGTCCTATACTATTTATCTAAAACTATAGTAAGTTAGTACTATTTCCTTATTAATTACCTTAGGTAAGCCCTCTCTAACTATTTAAAGGTCTATCCTCTATATTACTATTACCTTTACTCTATTATGCTTAAGTATAAGGCTAATTCCTAGATATAGGTATCTAACTAATAGGGGAACTAACTAATACCTACTAAACTAATAAGGGTTTAGGGTAATATATATCCCTAGAAACTTAAAGTAAGGTAATAATAGTTAAAGTTAAGTAATTAACGCATTAATAGGAGTAGATTACTATTTATAACCTCCTAATACCTCTATAAACCCTAGGGGTAGCTTATAAGCTTAAGATAATACTTTATTAGTAAAGTATTTGCTCTAGTGTTTAATAAATTCCTCTATTAGTATTATCTTCGCATCCTATGCTATAGATTTAGCAAGATTAGCTTTTACCTCTAAGATAGCAATAGCTTATTTAATAAGCTCTTAAGCTCCTTAAAGACTATTAGTAGCTAGAATATTCTAACTAATAGCTTCCTATATTAAAGACTTATTATATAATCCCTAAATAAACTAGTAAATAAAGTCCTAGAGGGTGTAACTTTTAATTAAGGTAAGTAGGTTATTATTTATAACTAGCTTATCTCTGCCTCTAGTATAATAAAGCATATTTAAGACCTAGGAGTAATATATAGTAAGGGCTTTACCCTCTTCTTAATGTATCTCTATATTAGTACTAGCTTTTACCTGTTAAGGCTTTTGGCTTGGGAGTGAATAACAGAGTGAAGGTTAGATTGAAGTGTCGTAGCTATTGATCTGCTAGCTAGGGTAGGTGCTTGAAAGGTTTAATCTCTAGCCCTTTCCCTTTGTTTATAGGAAAGCCCCTTTAAATAGCCCGTAGCTTTTACGTAACTAGCCCGCAGCTAGCCCTTAGCTCCGTGCCCTGCTGGGTTTTACCCTTATTAATACTATTGCTACCCTTATAGATGCTATTGCTATTCTGCTCCTGATATAATACCCCTCTCACTGCGATCGTCCTTAATCGCATTAAGGTGCTATCTTAGGGTTAGGTTATAGCGTAAGAGTTCCTTTATCGCTACTTACCATAGTGATTTTTACAAAGTAACGTAGTGATATTAATAACATTAGGCTACATTAGCCTTCTTTACAGTAACCGCTTGCTAATAGAAGCTAGGTTATAGTTACTTCTTAACTTCCTCTCTATAGGTTATTCTTCCTAAGAGATTCTTCTTAACTAGACTAGTTAGCGTAATTTTTTAATTAGCTTAACTCTATAGGGCATAGATTACCCTACTCCTTCCGTTTTCCTTTAAGCTTATAGTGGTAGCCTAATAAATTCGCAGTAAGCTTATAGTAATAACTCGTAAATCATAGTGATCTCTATAAATACACTAGTCACAACACACAGAAGATTCTAGTTAGAGCAGCTTAGATTAATCTAAGGCGCTTAAATTCCTATAAGAAAGGGCAATTTCCTTCCTTCTTTTCCCTCTTTTCTTTCTTTTCTTTAAGCCTCTTATTAACTTATAAGTCCCCTACTAATATAATAGCTACTATAATACTACTATTATGTAATGTTAACTACTAACTATTATAGCTTAAGCTATTATATCTTATACTACTGCTATTAAAGATTTCGCTATTAAGCTATCCTATAAGGGAGAACCTTATAATTATTAAAGACTGTGTAAGTTTGCTGCTTCTTTATTGCTTTTTTATTACTAACTTAGAGCTAGTTTAATAAAAATTCCATGTATGCATTATACCTAGTGGTTAGCTATTTAGAATATAGCTCTAAGGGATAATAATAAAGATAAATAGCCTTAGTATATTGCTAAGGGAAAGCCTACTCTAACCAAATATAGTTACTCCTCTAGTATAAACTTACTACTAGCTTACTACTATTACTACTAATGTTTAGCTTTTTATAGGTAATTCTCTAAAATACTATTATTACGCTTAAAATAACAAGACTTATGTTAGGGTAAGTTAAGCCTTAAGGGATTGCCTCTTAATCACTGCTAACTCCTTACTAGTGTCCTATTTAAATTACAAAGCTATATAAATAGCTTTAGGATATACTTTATAATCTTCTAGAACTATACTATATTAGTAACATAAGTACCCTTTACTCCGCTACTTTAATATTACTAATACGCTACTAGGAGTTTATATAAGCTAAGAAAAACTTTATAATACTCTTTTAGCCTTAAAAATACTAATAAACATAGGCAAGCTTATTACGCGCGTCTTATAGCTAAGGCTTCTTAAGAAGCGGAGTGTAATAAACACGCTGCTTTCTTATAGCTAATTAATATTATTAATCTAGAAACCCAGATTAAAATTGCTAATTATCTTCGGTTTATGGCCACTTATAGTCCTATAGTTAGTGCTATTAGCTTTGCTACTTATTCTTTGCTAACTCGCTGCTAGTTTGCTACTGCTTAAGCTGCTCTCCTTACGTGTATTAGACCCTTAGAACTCCCTAAGGAATTGCGAGTTTAAGCCTTTAGTAATAATAAGTCTAAGGCTAATAAAGTTAGAAACCATGCTAAAAATCAGTCTAAATATGTCTCTAAAGTCTAGCTATTAGATAGCTGCAAGTCTATGCTAAGTTTTTGCTTTAAATATAAGATTTGTTTAGTAGTCTAAATTGTTATTAAGTGAATTGTTCCCCAATTGAATCGCTACAATCTAACAATTATTTATAATTATAATTAAGAGTTAATTAAGTAGCTAAGAAGTTAAGATTTAGCTACTTAGTTACCGCTTATAGTCTTTAATAACCTCTTTTGTTATAAAGTCTCTACGTAGCACCTAAGAATTCTTAGAATTATCGTAATTCTTCTATTTTACTAAATATTTGCGCCGTTTGCCGTTATATTTGTGGGCGATAATTCGTTTAACTTTAAATTCCTCTTAATCCTCTTTAACGTTATCTCGCAGCGAGGTTATTTTAACCGCGTTACTTGGATTTCCTCTAAAAGGTTCTAAGCTTATGATGTTAAAAACATTATATAAGCGCGTTCCTTTAGGTAACTTTAATTAATAAGCTAAACTATAATAGCTAATTTCTTTTTAATCTTATATAGTCCTAAGTACTTTATAGCTAGCTTTTAGCTAGGGCATCGCAGATTAATATTCTTAGTTAAGAGTAAGACATAGTTACCTACGTTAAACTTTATTAGCACTCTCTTTTAATTATAATACTTTTCTATAGGGCCTATAAGTAGCTTAATAGCTACTTAATCTCTATGTGCTTATGCTTTAATTCTAAAACTCTATTTTTAGCTTAATTATTAACTATTAGAATTAGCGTGACTGCTTAATCTAGTCCCCTTAGGTTATACCCTTATAGCGCTTCCGCAGGTATATAACCGTAACTTGTATACGCGCTTATATTATAAGCAAACTATGCTATTAGGAGATAATTAACCTAATTAGTCTACTCTACGCATATAAATGCTCTTAAATAGTGCTCTAAAACTTAATTTAAGCGTTCTATCTAACTATCTATCTATAGATAAAACGCGGTGCTTAATCGCTACTTTATTGCTAAGAGGTAGCAAAATATTCTCTAAAATCCACTAGTAAATATTAAACCTTAGTCTATAATAATACCTTCTAGGGCTTTATAATCTTTAAAAATGTATTCTAGGAAAATAGTTACTAGTCTATTGCTAGTTAATTACATAGATATAGGGATATAGATAACATATTTTGTAAATCTATTAACTACCACTAAGATTATATTATGTGTTTTGCCTTGCTAATCTTTAACTAGTAGGAGTTTAGTAATGAAATCCATTAATAATTCTTAAAAGGGGTAATCTAGCACTGGCAGCGTAGCTAGCTTGCCGTAAGGTTTATGTATTCGTGGTTTTAAAACTTAATAGCTAATATAAGTATGTATATACACCTTAATATCTCTTTTTATTCCTAGCTAAAAATATTAGTTAGTAACTCGTTAAAGAGTCCTAGTAACTCCTTAATGCCTAGTAGTAGGGTTATTATAAATTAGCAATAGGATTTCTTTTCTTATTCCCTATAGGATAAAAACTTGATTTTTAAACATTAATAGCTTAGAGGGTCTAATAGACTATGTCTACAATATATTTAGGTTACTACTTAATAGTAACGCCCTTTTCTTTATAATAAAGGCATCCCTCTATTATGTATCTAAAAGTAAGACTTAGATTAGGGGTTCTAATTCCGTGTCTTCTATAAATACAGCGGAATTTAACTTAGAAGAGGTTCTCTATACCGCTAAGACCCTAGCTATAACGCATTTACTAGGTTATAACTCCTTAGCTAGCGAATTTAGTCTTACATATAGTCTATTCCCTATTATAATGCCTATGTTAAGCGCGTTTAGTCTAATAGGCTTCTCTAAAATTAATAAGACCCTAGCTATTACACTACTACTAGGTAGTAACTCCTTAGCTAGTAGGCTTAGTCTTATATGCAGTCCCCTATGCTATAATAATATCCTTAGAATATATCTAAACTATTAGGCTTTTCTAAAATTAATAAGACCCTAGCTATTACACTACTACTAGGTAGCTACTCCTTAGCTAGTAGGCTTAGTCTTATATGCAGTCCCCTATGCTATAATAATATCCTTAGAGTGTGTCTAAACTATTAGGTTTCTTTAAAATTAAGGAAACCCTAGCTAACACACCACTACTAGGGAGCAACTCCTTAGCTAGCAAGTCTAGTCTTATGTGTAGTCTGTCCTTATCTAGTTAATAGGCAGGGGCGATTTTATAGAGCGCTAGATGTTAATAGTTTTATTATAGCGTCCTTATAGCCTATTATCTATAAACTAAATACGCTGCGTTTTCTTAGAGCACTAGATGCTAGTAGTTCTATTATAGTGTCCTTATAGCGTATTATTTATAAATTTAGTAAGAAAGGTTAGTAATTATAAGGACGCTGCCTTTACCTTCCTCTCTTTACTTATATAATCTAACCTCCTTAATAGAGTATTAGCAAGGTTTAACTTACCTACTCTATATTTAATTATAAAGTTAAATAGATAGAGTTTATCTAGCGTAGTAACCTATCTGCTAGTTAACTTCGGCTTTATAGCTAGGTACTTATGGTTTAAGTGATCTATAACCACTATAACTAGATACATTAAGTATGCTAGGTAATGCCTCTAAGTTTAGAATGCCTCTTAGATAGCTAGTAACTCTATATCTAGTGTTACGTAGCGTAGCTCTATCTTATTTAACTTTCTTAATATATATGCCACTAGGTGCTAGTAACCTAGCACTAACTACGCTAGGATAGCCCTAAGTATATGTCCTAAGGCATCTGTCTTAACCCTTAATAGGGCTAGTGGATTAAAGTACACTAGAATTAGCGCCTCTTAGAATTGTTTTTATAGCTCTCTAAACGTAGCTAACTTATTAGGATCTAGCTTAAACTTTACTAGTTAGTCTCCTTAGAGTTAATTAGTTAATAGGATAACTATTTTGCTATAGCCTTTAATAAACTATTTATAAAATCCTATAAAGCCTAGGAATAACTAGATATTAAAGACGCTGCAAGGTACTGGCTAAGTTACTATTATCTTAATTCTAGCGGGCTCTATTGCGATTCCTTCTTTAGATATAACGAAGCCTAGGAATTTAACCTCCTTACATAAGAATTTGCACTTTTCTAGGTTAATAAAGAGGCTTACCTCTTAGAGCTTCTAAAGGACTTATTTCACATGCCCCTTATGCGCGGCTACATCGCTGCTATAGATTAGGATATTGTCTAAATACATAACGCAAATCATATCTATAAGGCCTTTAAGGGCATTATTAATATATTCTTAGAAGGTTATAGGTGCATTAACTAGTCTAAAAGGCATTACAAGATATTCAAAGTAACCGTATCTACATTAGAACGCTGTTTTCCACTTATCGCCCTTGCGGATACGTAGCCAATAGTACGTATCCTTAAGGTCTAATTTTATATAAACCTTTGCTCCCTTTAATTAGTTTAAGATCTCTATAATTAGCGGTAATAGCGCTTTATCTTTAATAGTAATCCTATTAAGAGCTTTATAATCTATACAGAGGCGTAATTTTCCTCCTTTCTTTAGCATAAATAATATTAGGGCTCTAGCTAGGCTAATGGATCTTTAAATCTATCCCTTTCGCTATGCGCTTGCTAAGTACTCATAGAGCACTTCTAGCTCCTTTTCTACTAAATTATATATTAGTCCCTATAGGGCGTTTTCCCCTCTTCTAATTTAATAGTATAAGTTTAGCTACCTAGTGTAGGGAGAATACCTATAAGTTTATTTAAAAAGATATCCTTAAATTCCTTATAGGCTTAGGGTATTTGCGTGGTTAACTCGTAGGCTCCGCTTATCTCTATAGTAATAGGTCTTCACTAGTATTAGCTATATAGTAGCTAACTTAACACATTCTTACGTAGCCTATGCTATCCTTAATTAATAAGGTTTGCAATAAGATCCCTTAATGCTTAATTTTGGTAAGGGTAGCACTCTTAAGGGTTATATTATCCTTTTTACGTTAGCCTAATTAACTACTATTAGTAACTTTAGGTAGATAATTAAATAGGTTACGCTAGGGTTAAATAGCGCCTTTATAGCTACCTATTTATGTTCTCACTATAACTTTGCCTTAACTCTTAGTCTTAAATCCTTAGGTAATAATTTAATAAGAGCATCTTCCTAGGGTTACACTAAGCTAATAGGGGTCTTATTTAAGTCTAATAGGTCTTTGTCTCTAGCCTAGTCGCGGCTAGTCTTATACGTCTCCGTTATATAATTGCTTCTCTTACAAATAGAATAATCTAGTTTAGTGTAGCTTAGTAAAGCGTGTCCTGGCTTACCACACTTAAAACATATAAACAGTGAATTCGTCTTTCTATTACCGCTTTATTACTATAGCCTTTCTAGCGAAGTGGAATATTATTGTCTTTTTAACTATTATTACCTTAATCGCTTAATTAGCCTCCTTTAGTTATAACCTCTGCCTTTCTTCCTTAGCCTACTAGGTAAGTCTAACTCTTAGGGAACTCTTAGCTAAGTACCTACTTCTTTATAGCATTATTAAGGCGATTAATAAACATGCAGATTTATAGGCATTTAGGGATTGCTTTAGGCAGCTTAGCCTTTGCCTTGCCCTAGATCTTCATGAACATCTGGAATAATTAGTGATTTTCTTATCTAAGACCTATTAATATCCTTATTGCTTCTAAGCACTATGCATTTTCATCTATAGTTCCTATCTTTAGCTAATCCACGAATCTATCCTAGGTATAACCCTAGTAATTTACATAACTATCCATAGCTATATAACGCATCTATTATCGCTTTACGTCATCTGCTAGGCAGCTGCTAGCATAGGTAACCTTAGTTATATTATCTATAAAGGTTTTATAATCTATAGTAAAAGCCACATTTAAATCCGCTAGGAAATTCTAAAGACTCTTAAAAGTGTTCCCTTTATATATAGGTGCTTTTAATTATATCTTTACAAGGCTATATCGCTATATAATAGGTACTACTTAAGGTACTAAAGGAGGGGTATTTGTAGGTCCTATGTTTAAGTTACCTAAGGATATAGTTTCTTCTATTATCTATAGGTTTTGCTATAAGTAAGCAAGTTTCTATCTCTTTTCTATAATACATATCTAGGTTACTGCTTCTTTAAGGCGCTAATTTAGTGTTACCTCCTTATTATTAATAAGTATTCCACTCTGCTAGTTATCTAATAGGGACTAGCAGACCACTCCGGTTAGGTTTAGTAGTATAATATTCTCCTGCTTATCTGCAGCGTGGTTATAGCTACCACCTAATTGGGTCGCTATACAATAAATTCTAGATATCTTAATCTAACTAACAGTCTATTGCCCTAAAGGGAAGAGAGATTAATTTATTAAGGCTTTTAGCTTAGGAGTAAATAATAGAGTAAAGGTTAGATTAAAGTATTATAGCTATTAATCTGCTAGCTAGGGTAGGTGCTTAAAAGGTTTAATCTCTAGCCCTTTCCCTTTGTTTGTGGAAAGCCCCTTTAAATAGCCCGTAGCTCTTACGTGACTAGCCCGCAGCTAGCCCTCAGCTCCGTGCCCCGCTGGGTTCCACCCTTATCGATGCCGTCGCCACCCTCATGGATGCTGTCGCTGTTCTGCTCCTGACATTACCTCTTTATTAATAACTTTAGGAGGGTATCTCTCTTAAAGAGATTATTAAAGAACTGCTAAGTTAGTAAATAATGCTATGTTCTATTTAGCTCTAGAGACTATTAGCCTTAGCTACTTAAAGCTATTAAGAAATATAGCTATACCTCTATCTAAAGCTATATTAATTACCTAGATAAAGATATTAGGATTAATATCTTAACCGTTATTAATAGTCTTAAATGCCTATTATAGGTAGCTTAGCTAACGTCTAGTAGATATTAAACCATTAAAGGTTCTAATATCCTTTAACAATAGTAGCTTATAAATCTCTATAACTAGGTGTCTTAATAAGGGTAGCTCTATTATTAATAGGGGCTTTAGCTTCCTAAAGAAGCCTATAAGTTAGATTATAGCTTTATCTTTAGTTCCGCTATATAGTAGTTAATCTTCCTACACCGCTAAGTAGAATAAGGATAATAACTCTAATAACTTTAATAATTCTAAGTCTAGAGGGTATACCTTAGTAGTTTATAAATCCTATAGAGTGTCTTAGTTAATTAGAGGATCTAGGATAATAAGATATAAGGATAGTAATAATTAACTAGGAGAAAATAATAGGGGAAGTGATAAGGGTTCTAATAGTATAACTTTAAGTAGTAATAATCTTCTAGGAGTGCTTAGGAAAGCCTCTTTTATTACCCTCCTAGCGTGGTTGCTAAATTAGGTTGTTTTTAAGCTATAACAGAGGATGACTTAATTAGAACCTTTTAATTAATTTGACTAACTATTATCTGTCCTAATGATAATGTAGATAAAAGGAAAAAAAGCTACGGTGCCCTAGCGAAAAATTTTAATGTAGGTGTGGGGCGGAGAGTTCCCTCCCCATTTGCATTGTAGGCAAGCGAGCACGGTGCATGCGCCTTTACGCCGTCAACCGACCCAGTTGTTGACACGTGCTTGGTCTAGTGAAGGTACGGAAAAGGCAGTGAGTAAGCCATTAGTCATGGCCAGGTGAATTGCCCCAAACCGGCTGGGCCAACCACGATTGGCGCCGTAGCACATGGCTGTTTTTCACGTCACTAAATGTACCCAGAGAAAGACAAATATGCTACAGAGTACATCATCATGAATACAACGTAGGAAAGTGGCGGAGCGGCTGATACGTCATGACTCATGACAACATGGTCACTTTTGCTGAGTGATGCAACATTGTTCTATTCACACCAGACGCATCGCAACATTGCAAGCCAAGAATGAACACCTTGTGTCGATTCCCCCCATCAATGTATTCTGTACACCCAGGCACCACCAGACTAAGAGAAATAGTTGTTAAAATACATTTCAGTCCACGCCTTGGCTGCCAAGACCATTTTGTTGTTGTATTACAGCCAGTTAGGCACGAGGGACTGATATCAACCAGCTTGTCACCCGTCCTCGTGCTTGAATCGCTTGGTAAAACCCACCCGAGCCGCTGCAGCAGAATGAAGAAGAGATTCGAAAATCGGCACCTTGTCTCGACGCGACGGCGAAAAACTCCCCAACGATTAAAACATGGGACGTAAGAATACCAAATGCTGGGGGTGTTGCTCGTGCCTGCAACCCTGTCATGTGGGCTCCAAATCCCGGCATACCGCAAAATTCTGCAAGACTTGACTCTAGTCAAGAGTCGATACGAAACAATCGGCCAGCCAAGCCACTCTGCGGTTGCTCAATGCCCTAAACGCCTAAATGATGTATCCATGTGTGAAAAAACGTCTCGGCATCCACCATACCACTCATCAGATCGACCATGTAGATGCTGCCAAAGGTGGATGCGTCAATGTGGAAGAAGGGAAAATGATAAGTCGTGCCGTCGTCCTTTCGTCTATTGCTGCTCATCTTGACAAACGAGCATTTCTGCAACTCTTCCAGAATTGTCTTTCTGTTGCTCAAATCTCAATCGTCTTCATCGCATCGTCCTCCACTGTGGCAGTCTTTCCATTCATTTTGGCCGGGTTCTCATTTTCCTTGTCTTTGAGCAAGTCTGACTCTGATCGGGCCAAGGTTGAGATTCGAAGCCCGTTTCTTGCCTCCTCACTCTGTCGTGGCGTCTCGACCTCGACCAGCTTGCTGGGCTCAATGGTGGCGTCTGGAATTCCGGGAATGGCGGTTTCCTCCGTGACTCTACCCAGAGGGACTTTGCCGTATCCCGCGGCTCGCATTGGGCTCGCCAGTGGCGACGACCCATTCAACCGTTGCAACGATCGACCCCTAACATCACCACTGGGTTCCACAGGGCTGCCGTAGGGAGAGGCGGAGCGGGAGCCACGGGGGAAGGGACCTTGCCAGCAGCCATGGACTGTCGCTTGTTGGGCGGCCGGCGTCCGTGTTTCTGGTCCATCCTCCATCGCAGAATATTGAAATAAGCCGGTTCCACTCGCGCATCCCTGAATTCTCGCAGCTTTAGTTCGCCGCTCTCCTCTTCCACAAACCACTTCCCGCTGTTGAGATCATCGGCCACCAGAGCGAGGAAGGCACCCCAAGAGCGAGCCACCACGTATTTTGTGTCGTAGTCTCGGCCGAAAAGAATGATTTGACCCCAGCGACCGTTGGGCCCAGGAGCCAAGTCGACGGCCAAGTTGTTGCCACCCCAGTCGCGGACCAAGGGGATCCATCCCGCGTGAGCATATGCTCTCTGCACACTATTCGGCGGTACTGAGCCCTGGCGGGCTAGAAGAGTTTGGCGCCATTCGCCGTCACCGGCAGAAGACGAAGACGAAGGTCGAGGAGCTGGCTGCTTCGACGAAGATGCTTCGCTGCTGCCCCCAAAGGCTTTCGAAGGTGTGGTTGGCTTGGCAGTGGTGGTTTCCAAAAGATATTGCTCATTTACCCTTCGCCACGTTTCCCATTCCTGGACGATTTCTTCGCAATCCATCAACATTGAACCGAAAATAATGCCCGTAGGTCGTCCTCCACGCTCTTGACCATCATGTACCATGAGTGACTCGCGGACATCCTGGGGCAGGGAGCAATCGAGTTGGTGCTCGAGGTCGTTCAGGTCGTTGACTGTAGCGCCTTCGCCCAATTGATCCCACAATTCGGGATAGTTTTCCTCGGCCCATGAATCAATGCGTTGCCACGAGTATCGAACGGGAGGTGCCGGCGGGAGACCGTTTTGAAAAGGCTGCATGGGAACGTCACCGGGGCTCTGAAGCTCGAACCCATCGCCCCCTGAGCCGACTGAGAGCGCATGCCGGGCGAGTACCCTCTGGCAATGGGGCTTTGGTTGCCCTTTCGAGTAGGTGAGCCACGGCCGCCTTCGTCTGAGTAGGAGAGCTAATGTCGGCGCGAGAGTCAGATGCAGTGGCGACGCCTGTTAAGATGCCGTCGCGACTATTATGCAAGGGCACATGACGGCCGGTGCGTTGCGGTGAATCGAATGATGAATCTGCCAGAGTCGGATGATTTAGAGTCTACATCTCGGACAAGTGTGGGAATTGTGGTGAATTGGAACGTTCAGAGCGAGCGGGCGAGCAAGGACTTACGTCGATCGTTACTTGTCATGGTATGCCAGAAGGAGCGGAGGGCAACACTAAAACTGTTCTCGAGAGTCAATATGATAAGAAAGATGGAGTAAGTCGAACTAGGTTGCGGGCTCGGAGCTGGGCATGATGGAATAAGGGGATGTTGATGCAAAGACTTACGGGTTCGCCATGGTGGACAAGTTGACAGGCCAGCGGCCGAGATGTCGTCAGCAATGTCGAAAACGAAGCACCTCAGTGTCGAGGGATGATGAGCTGCCTCGTCTAATGTATCTCGTTTATTATGGTATCGGGAAGATATCGGATGGTGCCCCTGATTGCAGTGTTCCGCGACCACTTGGATGCGAGGTTTTTGGGGCGTCTAGCCGTGGCTACTGGCGACGGGGAAGAGTGGCGGAGCAAAGAACGTGGCGCGCGGACGAAGGCGACACGATGACCGGGAAAGAAGGTAAAACTTTAAAAAGAAGCGTTCGGTAGTTACAGGAGGGAGGGCAGTGCCGAAGAGAAGAAAAGAACAGGACGGGCAGCCCAGGTTGCAGTGAATTGGCGGCGTGGTTGAAGGAGCGTGGTGAGGAGTTGCGGAACAACCGGAATCTCTGACTCTGGCTCTCAGGGGTGGACGCGCAGGATTGGAGGTTGTGGCGCATTTGTCATTTGTTGACCACCCAGGCCCGTCCAGCGTCCAGCGTCCAGCGTCCAGCGTCCAACGTCCAGCGTCACTGCGGTTCGCGGCGTGATGCTCCTCCGTTCTCTTGCCCGACCGCTCGACCGCTCGACTGCCCGAACAGACGAAGGCCAGACTAGTGACTGGTGACTAATGACTAGTTGGATCGATCTTGGCTAAGGCGTGCAAGGCGCTACACACAGCTAAAAGGGGCAGAAAACGATGACAGAGACGTTGAAGCGGTTGAGTGGACAAGCACGAGAGGTCAAGCACAAGAGGTGTTCACTCAGCACGCAAACGGGACAGGCAGACGGGGGCTACGGGGGCTACGGGGGTGGTAGACCTCAAAAGCTGGTGTGCGATAATGAAGACAAGACGCGTCGAACGGGGCAGATGCTGCCATGACTAATAATAGAGGTTGAATTAATGACTTCCGCTGCTAACAATAATACATACATAGCAGCGAAAGAAGCCTCTGGAATCTAGCCCCTGTAGGTTACCCGCCCTACTGGGAATATGTATATAAGCCTGAAGATGGGAAAAGTCACACTGTGGGCACTGTGGGTGGATGGCAGACAGGGCCACGACCTCCTTCATAATCCGTAGCTAGGCAAGTATTTCGAGCAAGGGGCAAGTCTCCTGCGAGGAGCAAGTTGGCAGGCAGGGCGGGATTAAATCAAGGAGGGAGGGAGGGAGGGAGGGGGCTGTGCTAAAAGTGGCCAACAAGAACTGATGCCCTTCCCGAAAATGAAGCGGCTTGGCTGCCATTTTCATTCAACCATGACCCCTCGTTCCCGGCATCATTGGCCAGACCCTGCCATCAAATGTGTCTGGTGTTCCCCTCTCAGGGGCAGAGGAACCCTTGATCCACGACCCTCACGGAATGCGACCTTGAAGTCTTGCAAAACAAAAACGCGCGACGCGCTGCGTGCAGCTGGGAATGTGAAATCGCACGCCTGACAATCCAGTTGGAAAAAGAAAGGGTGGGGGCCCGCCCTGGCCAATGGACAACGTGGGTTTTCCTCATCCTCGTCCGCGGGTAACAAGACAACAGCCAGCGAGGGAGGGAGGGGTCGAGATCAAAGGGTTGACTCCGTATTACAACATGCACAAGACCCGCCCGCTCAGGTTACGTGCCCAACTTCCTGAAAATAAGTAATAAGTACATTACTACATACATAATAAGTCGGGGATGAGCCAGAGCTGCATGCCGAGCAACCAGACCTTTTCTTTGCCGCCATCGTCATTGACCGACGAGGCCAGCCTGGGCCCCTTTCCTTATCGCTCACGAAAGGGGTCCCTTCCTGGCGTAATACATGTACGGAGTAGAGACTCCTCATCTCGCTTTATGTGTAATAATATGTAATATGTACATCCATCGTACGGATGAATGCACACCAGACCGCCGTTCCCACTTTCAAATCGACCCGTGCCATCCTTCCCTATTATCCCGGCCGCTCTACGGAATAACCCATGTCAAATACTCATCATTCAACCAGCCAACAACACATCCATGACACCGCATTCTGCATTCTGTTTCGCATTCTCGGCAGACCACCCGCGCGAGATACAGATAGCTGGCTGGCTGAGCCATCCCTTTGCGAAGCGGGCATTTGCCTATCACGGCAACCAAGTCATCCATCCCATCGTAATCCGTATCGCCCAACGCAAAGCAACGTTCGGATCCTGCCCATCGTGAGCCAAGAAATCACGTTAATCACTCGTCCCATCACGGCGTAGACGAACATCAACTTCCTACCTTCCAACACCGATATACAAATACATCACAATCAGGGCGTCCAAGGACCGCGCCACACCGGGTCCGTAATCGTCGTCGCCAAGACACCGTTTGACGTCATCTTCGTCGCACCAAACAGGCAGGTGCACGATCAGCAACTTCCCACGTAGGGGCCCTGAACACAAATTTTAGTCCGGTTCGGTAAGACATGACATGGGCACCGACATTGTGATGGGCAGCCATCAACGTCGCTACTGTGCTCGCATTGCCCCAAAGCTTGCACATGGGTTTTCGTAGGCGTCCAGCGCTCCATACGAGTCAATTGAGTTGCTGGCATCGCGTCGATATATCGAAAAAAAAAATATCACACTCGTGAATGAATGTAAAGTATACCCCCTCATTTGTATTCATTCGTCTGCGCCATCATACAGATGCATGCATCATCAAACACATCTCTTTGAGCCATCAAGACTGCCACATGTGCTCACTCAACTCCAGCACCCTATCCTCCATTCTCCTCCTCGCCGGACTGGCTATACCGCGCTCCCTATCAGCCATGGGCTCACTGAAGCATAGTTCCATCAACGCCTTGAGCTCCTCATATGAAAACACATCGACGGCCGACCCATCCTCATGCTTCCTGTCCCTGTCCCCTTGGCCTTTTCGACAATCGCGTCGGGCCCCTTGTCGAACAGGGCGTAGTAGTTTGCGGCCCTGGCCAAGTCGACGCCTTCTTCTACATTCTTTAGGTTCTGCTGCAAGACGAGGATGTTGAGCTGCATGCGTCCGCAGCCCTTTTCGTTCATGGGAGAAGCGAGCTTGGCATTGACGACGAGGTAGCTGTTGATGAGACGGCCGAGGCCGGTGCGGATGAAGGAGACTTCCTTGTCGCGAAGGGACTGGACGATGGTCTCGTCGAAGAGGACGAGCTCGAGATTGAGACTGAGGATGGGAGGGTCCGGCTCGCGGACTTCTTGGTCGAGTAGATACGGGGCTATGTCGGGCGAGAGGGCGTTGCGGAGGGAGAAGACGATTCGGCAGCGAACTTCCATGTGTAGTGTTAGGAGGGCTGTGGTGGCAAGGTCTTCGTATAAGGTGACAATGTTGTCAAATTTTCTGTCTATGAGTTAGAGAGATATATTACTTGCGTAACCTCTGGTGCGTGGATGGCAAAAGAAAAAAAGAAGAGAGAGAGAGAGAGAGAGAGAGATTGGTTGTGCGAGAAGACAACATACTGCACCGTTTCCTGAGTCAACGGCAGATGGACAGGTCCTTGGTCAGACGCAGCCTTACTATGGTCGCCCATCAGAGTCCATCGCCGGTTTGCCTGCCGCGAGACCGCTTGCCTTGAAGAATCTGTCTCGTGCATTGTTATGTGCCTCAGACCAGATGTCTTAGCTGCAAGCCACTTCATACTCGTATACAGGAGACACAGTGACAAGATGGTGTCTCGGTCTTGGATTATATCGTTCATTTCCAAACGAGACTCGTTGGTATGCTCAATCAGCTCCTGAATCTCCTTGTCGAGGAGCTCGATATCGACTTCTTTGGCGTTCCACAACTTCTTCATCACCTCCTCTAGCGGACCAGGCTGGATGGAGAAGCGCGCCGCCGCTCGTAGGTTGTTTGCGTCTTTTCCTTGTTCTTGCGTCTTCGTCACCAGTGATCTGTACCAATCGAGGCATCGATCGTAGTATCGCGCCATCTGCGTCACGATGAGTGAACTCAATGCTTGATCCGGCGGAATGGTTCCCAGCATCTTACAGAAAGCAGTGACAATCTGGAAGAAAAGCGTGGTCCCCTTGAAGACGGGTCTGGGTGCAATCTGATTCCATGCCTGGTCTTGAGCAAATGAATCGGCTTCCACAAACACGGAATCGCTCAGTTTCATCAGGGTTTCGTCCAACTGGGGCTGGAATACATTGACAAGGAAGTTATCGAGGAAGGTCGTCAACGTGCTGGTAGCCAGATCCGACCCGGGCGGCACGATTGTCTTGAGTCTTTGCAGAAAGATTAGCGTAGGCGGAAGCAGGAGACTCATGTTGAATACGCTGGGCTCAACAAGTGACTTGTAAGCGCCAACAGTCTGCTTCCCAGATCCTCCCGTGAGTCCTTGTCCAGTATCTCGCCTTGTGAGGCCGCCATCCACAGCAACTCGGCTTTTCTTCAAGTCTTGGCCTCCTTTCCGGGAAGCACTAGTCAGCCCGGGGACAGTGGCTTGAATGATCCCCTCTAGAGCATCGTATTCTGTAACCATGTCCACCGACTTGGCATCCGCTTCCGCGAATTTGAACAGGTGCTCCTGCATGACGTCTTTCTTTCCTCCGACGAAGTTGGCGCCAAGACTCGGCGAATCGAACTGGTAGACATCTGCGTCTGTTGTGACATAATTGTGTAGCAGCGAACGAATTTCGTTCTGGTACAAATTCCAGAGCTCTTTGAAACTGCCCAACAATGCACTGTTGTTCCCAGCTCCCTCGCGGCGGATGAGAGCCTTGATGAACTCGTGAAAGACACGCTGGCCTTCAGCGATAGCCTCAAACTTTCCATATAGTGTCCACAACAAATCATAGATGACGTCTGCCCGCATTTGCGTTTCTCTGTTATTGTAGACGAATATCCCGTCCGCCTTGCCCGCTGCACCACGAAGAGAACTTGGATGTCTCTGATCGACTTCATTGATGGTCTCGGTGACCACACCGAATAGTTCCACAGGCAGCCGCTGCTTCAAGTTTTCGACGGCATTCTGCAGTCGACCCAGCTTGTTCAAGGCTTCAACAAGCAGCCCAATGTAGTTGAAGGTATCTGCCTCCGGGTTCTTCATGGGATCCTCTGTGACAGCTCTCTCCAGCTCGATAGTGTCCAACACAGCATAGAACGGCAGGATGTTGTTGACATCTCCATATCCATCAGCAAAGGCCCCTTGCGTCTTGGCGAGACTCTGCCATCGCTCCTGGCAGTACGGAGACTTGAGATACAAGTGCTCATGTAGCTCTTCTACGAGAATGTCCATGAGCGCGGTTTCCTGGTTGGCCAGATATGATTTTAGGTCGTTCAAGGCTCCGATGCCATCTAGCTCCGGCCGCCTCAGCTTTCTCAATGCATTTTGCAAAACTTCAACCGCGGCCAGGAAGCGCTTTTCCGATATCCGAGCTTCCAGCTGATCAGGCACGGCGCGCAGGTCGTCCAATTCGTTCAACGTCTGCAGCAGCTCGTCATATTCCTGCGAAGTCTGGGACAGCTTCTTGAGCCCAGGATCGGTGGAACACAAGCTAGCTTTGGATCCTGCCAGCGATTCTTTGAGCTCTCGGACTCGCTTTTGCGATGCCTGGATGCTGCCCTGAATTTTGTGGAAGGTACCGATGGAACTGTTGAAGCCTTGATGGTGTTCGTGGACAATGTTTTTCAGCGAATCCTGTAGATACCGGTGCGTGTCCTGAAACTTGCGATACTCATGTGCTCGGCCGACAGAGCTCGTGTCTAGTAGTTGAAGCGCAAGCTGTACGGGCAATGACTCATTTTCGCACATTGATGGCCAATCGGCTCGCACATGCTCCAGGACTTGCGTGATTTGACGCTCAGCACTCGTGTCCTGGACGCGCGTCCGCGAGGGCACATTTCGGGCCATGGGAGGCAGGCCTCGTGAGGTCTGCGAAGGGGAACCATATCGATCGATTCTGTCTCTCGGGCGGTTATCGTTGTACGGATCGTAGTCGTCAGGAGCTCTGCCGAGGTTTCCGTAGCCGTAGCCGTAGCCGTTGCCGTTGCGCATCGGGGACCGCCCCCGTAACGAGTCGACATGGTGACGAAATGCGCGATGTCGGTTGGGTCAGGTCAGGGGTTCACCGACCGAAGGAGCATTGTATGGCGCAAGGGATCCAAGACGGTCCGGCGTTGAGGAGAAGCAAGCAGCTCCTGAACTTGCACTCCCAAGCAAGATGTCGTGTTCTGGAGACTCGACAAGAGCTGGTGCGAATGATGTAGCTAATATTTTGGAGGTAAAGGTATTTCAAGCACGGCGGACTTGCCTGCCAGCTGCTGACTGGAAGCTCTCACACACGGACCACGAGAAAGTCAACAGATGTTTTGCCAGCCGTCTGCCCCGCCGTACGGTCCGCCGCAGCCTGACCCGCCGCCCCCACTGAACACCAACCAACACGTCGCATTCCACACTCACATTTCTGGTCGCTTCTTTGAGCATGTCATTTGACTTTTTAATGTTCACTTTGACTTGGTTTCGTCCGATTATTTCGTTTTCGTTTCGTGCATCATGCGGCGTTTCTACATAACAGCCGCCATAACGAGTCTCAGAATCACGTCATTCATTACTTTACAGCCACAAACGGCCTAATTGTACTTGGGCTTCCTCCGTTCGAGCCCTTACTGACATCTTCGTTGTCATCCACAGCCAGCTCCTGATCCGACCCCCGACCAGAGGAAACAACGGCGTAGCCGGCCGTCTCTGGACAACGGGCTTTCCGCTGCTCAACCTCTTGGCTTCATAGTCCTTGAACACATCGATTGGTGCAGGAAGTGGCGATCTCTCCATCTGGATTGTGGTTCCAGATGTCTCTGCTGGAACTAGTTCATCGACCCCACGGCGACGACGTGCTCCAACGAGGCCATGCCAGGCGCCTTCGCGGCTTGTAACCTGTCATCACGGGCGATGACCGCTCGCCAATCCCCTCACCCCTGAGGCGATAACTTCTGGTCTATCCCACGCCAACAGGCCTGGACTCCCAGTGACGGTCTGGGAAGAGACAATGTCGTACCTAGATTTGCCCCAGGCGAAACAAGTATGTACGTCTGGACTAGGGACTGGCAGAGGCAAGCCGCTTTGCTGCTGTGAATCAATAGATGTGTCGACCTCTGCCCTTGAAAACGCTGTGATGCCCACTCTTGGTCTTCTCGAAGAGCTCGGCAAGTCGTCAAAGCGAGAAGAACAATGTGCCAAGAGCCTCATGGTTCCTTCTGGACCAGGAATCCATGTTAATTCAGCCATCTCGATGATTTCCTTGTCCGAGAAATCGTGTTTGGGTCCCAGAATCCGCAGGACCGTGAGGATAAACAGCAACAATCCCGCAGGTGAGTCGCACAGCGCATACGCAAGTGTGTTTGGTTCGAAAATCTTGTTTATCCCAATGCCCATGCCCATGGCAGGCACCAACGGTAGCTGCTTCTGCTTCGTCAGTCTCCGAGCTTGCTTCCGAAAAGCCGTCATGTCGTCCTGCGTATATCCCAAGCAAGGGGTTTGCAAAGCCGCCGCTGTCTTCCACTTGAGCCATTCCAACGGGGCGCTTTGCCACGTCGGGGCCCTGAAAGGCGGCGACACCAAGTGGACGCCAAGACATGAGTCCCGACACGAGAAGGCGATGTGGTTGACGAGCCTGAAGTCGATATCTGTGATGGAATTTGGCGATGGAGTGGTATTGCTCGCGACATAGTGTTGATAGCCGAGGCGTTTCATGAGCACGTCGAACATTTCGGCTATGAGCGGCAGCATATGTTTGTTGCTGCTGATGGCGTCGCTGAACCCCAGACCCGGCAACGAAGGGATGACGAGATGGAAAGGAAGATGCTTGAAAGGGTCATCAGGCGTGGTGAATATGCTGATGAGGTGTGTCAAGGAGAGATTTGTGAATGGAAAGGGGGTATCAAAAGTAACGGAACGGCGTTGGCGTATGTCGACCGCGAGTGAATAAAGTGTAGACGGACTGGAAATTCGGAAGATGCAGTCCGAATGGCGGTTCGGAACTGGGGCACGTTGGCGTTGAAGTCGGCTTCCTGGTCGCGCCAGGAGTACTGTTCCAGCCTGCAATCGTGGAGGAACTCGATGAGTGACGGGAACAATTTCCACGTTGAAAGGGGATGTTCATCGTCTTTCAAAGTCAGAAAAGAAACATACCAGTAGTCAACCAGTGGTTCAACAGTCGGTTTCGGTTCCCACCACTCATTCCGCTGCGGCTGGGGAACATCGTGCGGAAGGCGTGTAAGTTCGAGTTTTTGCCTCGTCAAGTTCAGGTACTTGGTCGAAATCTTGACGATGAGTCATGAGCGACTTGCCTTTTTCCAAAAAAAAAAAAAAAAAAAAAAAAAAAAAAAAAAGCGCCTTGTTCAACTCACATGGATGGTATACAGCTTGACCTCCTCCTCAGGCGGTAGAGATGCCGCCTCTCCAGCGACAGCCATATCGACGCCCTCGGTGCCTCGCTCAACGTCGTGCTTTGCGAGACCTGACCTTGAAACGAATTCACAGTGCGCAAAGAAGCGATTTCGGACAGGAGCATCCGCGACAAGTAAGGTGAATTAAAAGTACATGCTACGATACCTGCCCGGTTAAAAGGTCGTACTCGTACTCCTGAGTCCTGAGCTCATCCTGATCAGTGAGAGGGAAATAAGCTCAACCATACCCAACCCATGTCCATATGCTCCGTACGGAGCACTCTCTTAAAGCAAGGGTCTATTAATTAGTATGATCCTTCTAAAGACGTTTGCACGGCAAGCTCTTGGCCCGGAATTCCCTTGCCAGATATGTGGCTAGTGCGGACCAGAATGGCCCTGCGAGCATGGCGCATCTGAAACGAGTGGCGGTGCGTACGAATCACCCTTCATCTAATTACGGAAGAGATCATCCGTAGAGAGCGCACCACAGCACCTGTGGCTCGTGATGTGGCACTCTGGTTCGAACGACCCCTTCAATGTTGGAACCAGAAAGCAATTCTCTGGTATTATCAGTGGTGTGTACGATTGCCACCTGGCAGAGGGATCGTCGGTCATGTGGCGGGCAGTCAGACACCAGACTGCTTTTGTTGCGCGTCAAAGGCCCCCCCGAGAAAAACACGATGCCAAATTGAGCGGGTTAATCTCTTGCCAATTGGCATAACGAGTCTGGCTCGCGGCTAGGCTTGCAGGGAATATGGTCCCGAGAAAATCAAGGAACTTGCACGCGAATTTGTGGTCTCGACTGCATGTACTCCGTACTCATATCATTGGCTGTAATGGCATGTAGCCACACTTGTAGACTACCTACGGAGTACTCTACTACAAACAGGCCAAAGGGGGAGACTTCACGCGCAAGCCACAGGATGGATGAACAATGGAACGTTCAGACTCGAGCTCTTGCGTTCTCGTTCATGCTGTGGCGGGAGGAGCTCGATTTCAAAGTATGCGTGCTGCAACTTGTCATCTCGAGGCAGAACGAGGTCAGCTTTGCCACACGCTGGTCTACCAAAGGATCGACACCGAACGCCATTCCATCCCATGCGAAAATCAATCTGCTTACTGCCAGCGGCAACCTTCTCGTTTGAGTCAATGACACATGCCTTGACATGAGTATGCGGCAAACTGACTAGGACTGCCCTGGTGGTGGTCCTTGACGCTGAGGAGAGTAATTGGCAAATTCGCGTCAACACCTGTCATGTTGGCTATAGTACTTGAGCTGTGCAATTTCAATTTTTCCTTTTATAATCCGTCACTGATTTATTCATCTCTTTTCGCTCGTTAGCCACGTCGCGGCGATGTACTGGAGTTATTATTCGTCGCTGGCGCTTGTCCACCTCGTAGATTGATTTGTCCAATGCGGGACACGATATTGCTTCCAACAGCATCTAATGCGCCCCGGGAGATGTCAAGGTAGGTCCCGACGGCGCAGTCTCCTGTACTCTGAACAATTTGATTGCCGTGCCATTCCATATGCCCATTGTACCCTGGCCATTTGCATTTCATTGGAGAATATGACACCCCAGAGCAGCGAAGCATACCAGCCCAGGGCAAGAGGAGACCATTCGAAAAATGAACTCGTGCTGACGATGGCTCGATGCCGACCAAGTCGATTTCTTGGATGCGGCGGATCATCTCAGGGTAAGTGCCTCGCGACTTGTTTGCCGAGGCAGGACGCTGGCTGTCTGCCGAATAACTGTCAAAATGCTATGGAGAGGGAGTTCTGGAAGCCAACTATCAATCCATTCAGAAGAAGGTTCGAAAGAGCCGTTTTGTGCTCTGGATGATGACGACTGACCACCCAGGCTGGTGGTGCTGTTCTGTCTGGAAAACGATCGTGCCCCGACCGGCATTTTGCCACGAGCTTTTTCAGACATACCCCTTAATTGAGTGGGAAGAGCATTGTCGAAATTGGCAGCCGAGGAGGTCTGCGACTGGCTATCACTTGTTGTCGATTGTGCCGGCGTAGGCTGCGGATCTTCGTCACTATCATCGTCCGAGTCGCCAATGGCAAATGTCCCATCCTCCGGAACCTCATCCAGGGATGACGTTTTGGCCGGTGTGGTATGCGAGCTTCTTGTGCTGTCGGCCGAGCTTCGACTAGATCCGGCCTCATTTGGGCCGCCGTGATCCTTCTTCAGCTGGGTTCTCCTTTCTATCTCGTCTTGTCCGCTCTCAAGAGTAAAGGACCGCAAAGCTTCGATTCGCTTCCTGTTCTTCACAATGGCAACCAAAAGTTCCGGGTTCTTTCGATAATTATTGTCGATAATGGCGCTGATGGATTCCAGTAGCGAGTGTAGCAGCTGGTAGTTGGTCTCATTGGCAAGCAAGAAGGACGGCGATGACATGGATGAGAACAGGTGCATCAGCTGTGAGCTACCGGAAGCGCTGAGGTTCTCTATATGGGGGCTATGTTGTTGATCACCGCCAGTAGAGCCGGATAGATGGCTGTGAAGCTGCCCTGGCTCGATGTGATGAGGTTGTAAATAGAGTGGATCAGGAAGTCGCCATATGTGCCTTTGAATCCAGCGATACGAATGCCAGCGGGAAGGCTGTCTTGACCCTCGAAATATTTGTTCAAGCTAGGACCAAATTTGGCATCCACGCTCAAAGTTTGTAGCAAAAATGCACACATGCGGACAACGCCTTGCTTGGCGGCGTCATTCTTGTATTCCAAGGCATAGAAAATTATGAGCACCACGAAGTCATGCACTCTGTCGGTATCGATGATGAAGGACCGGAATCTCTTATTACACTGCGTCATTTCCCAGAACAGCATTAAAATCTCAGGTGCAAAATTGGTAGCGGCATGAGTCCCAGGAAGATACGAGATCTTTTCACTCAGTGGTTGGCTGAGAATTCGAGACATTCCATCGACGATGAACTGGAAATCCTGCGGACGATGGAGACGGCCCAGGAAGTGACGATAGTAATTCTTTGAAGACGATGACGCTTGCGATGGTGATTCCGGTATTGGGTACACCAGTAAGGTGAGCATAAATTGTAATGAATACGTGACAAGTATCTGCTTGGAGTCGCGGAATACCAGGTTGTTATACGGTACACGCCAAGTTGCCGGGTTATATTTCAGTGTCTGAATCACAAGTCAACCTTCAAATACTATACCACATGTTCCACAAGACTCACAGTATTTAAAAGAGAGCATAGAACCGAGAGAACGATCTGCTTGTCCGAAGAAGAACATATATAGGTCAGGGTTCGAACGCCAGTCTGAGTCAACACAGCAGGCGTGAAATACATGCTTTTTCCAGCTAATGCAAGCAAAAGCCGTAGTATTTCAGCGCGATTGCTCTCGAACTCCTTTGTGGTAGCAACCGTCGTATTGCATCCAACTCCGCTTTGCCATATTGCGAAGGTAACCTTGTCATGGCCTTGAGGCTGACGCGTAATGGTAAGATCCGAGAAAAATAAGAGGTCGATTAGGGTATCTATCAGCTCTTCGGCAAGAGGCTTTGCTTCTTCGAACTCGTCGGCATTGGCCTTGATCTCCTGTCTATCAGCCTCAGCTTCATCGAAAAGCACTTCATTGGCAATGACGGCCCGGCGGGTTCGTTTTCGGCGAGTGCCCCAGAAGAAGCGCTGTTCCCATGTAGCTAGATCTTCTTTTTCGTACAAATATGGCAGAAGCCGCGTTAGTACCCTGATGCAGTTCAGAGCATCTCTTTCGGGTGCGAGCTCAGGGTCGGGGAAAGATGGATGGTGTCGAAGTACGAAGAGCCGAGAAGTCAGTGCTAATATTAGCGTTTCTATATTCTCCAGCGCTTGGTCTCGAGTACGTCGAATATCCGTCGGCGAGAATAGGCTGAAAACATCTTCGGAGGACTCTGGAAGCTGCCAAAACTGAGTGATTGTAAGTATGGGCTCTTCTTTGTTCTGCTAGTTGACAACATCGGCTGGGTGGGGAGTGAACTAACTGAGGTCCAGTAAGGATCGTCCGCCCGGATATGGCGCTCTTCTGAGAGCTTGAAAATGCCCTGCTTGAAGACAATCTTGGAATCGCTTGCGCCCATCTCTGCAGCGCAAGGCAGTCAGCCTTGGAGCAAGGTGGTAAAGGATGACGTTGCGGAGAGGAACGATGGAGTCTGGTTCTCCATACACTGACTGAGTAATACGGCACGTAATACGGGTTGGGAGTACGGAGCTCTGCCCACGGCCAATCAAGTCTAGGCATGTGGAGACGTCGCTCTGCCTGTCAAAATCCATGGCGTTGGCTTATCGATAAACGGATGGGCGAAAGTCCCGTCGTCATTTCTTCATCTGCAATTTGGCCTCATATTCAATGCCTGTAAGTCCTCAGCGGACGAGGTCTGCGCACTACACTCAGCATATGAGATGCTGCGCACTCCCTGCCGAAAGGGTCATTTGACCCTGGCTCTGCAATCAGTCAGACTCCGAGGTTGCATTGGGCCAATCCGTGCAAGCAGACCACTAAGCATCAGCCAACAATGCCTCGTGGATCAATCCAAGCGTACGACCACTAGTCGCAAGTCACGAAGGTCGGAAAGGATACAATCCACCGAAAGCGAAGTCTCGGATAAAAAATCTCGGCGCAAAAAAATAAAAAGGATGCAACCGCCACAGAAGCCGAGGAGTCTACCCCACCGAGTCGACGACGTCTAGGAAAGGGGCTGGGTCAAAATCCAAACGCAAATCCAAAGCTCCACTGGACGTAAAGACAATTCGTCCAGCGATGTTGAAGCTACGACCTATCGATGACAAGACGAACCAAAGGGCTCCAGAGTTGTGCCACAATCTAGACAGAGTTTTGTTCAACCCGGGAGTATACCACATGCAGGATCACCGGTCAGGCGTCTTCAACTTCGATCCTTATTTGGCTTCTATTATGCCAGTCGAGGAATTTGACTTCGACGTCTTGAAGGAATATATTACATCATCCAAGGACGCAAAACTGAGGGAGCTTTGCGCGGAGCATGGACTTAAGTATTGTGGTTCAACATCGAGTATGACATCCATCTTGTCGCATTTCCACTTTCTTCTCTCGGCTTGGAGAAATCCCAATTTCGAAAACCTGTCACGATCTCTGAACCCAGAGTCGCTCACTTTCGCGGCGCTGAGCCGTGGGCCAGCGGCTGCATTCGCCCACTTCAAGGATGGCGTTTACGCTATCGATGCCGATAAAGAGTACGACACGGAGAACATTCTCAGCATGCTGGGCAAGTCGATGGAGAAGTTACTCACTCTGCCCAAAGAGGAGTTCGAGAAGCATAGGCGATCGCGATCACATCAGCTATCAGACGACAAGAAGAATGTTGAGGACGCATATCACTATACTACTTTGGGTGATTTCATGATGCGTTCGCAGCTAGATGCGCATGATCCTCGATTACCTGGCTCTGGCGTTTTTGATCTGAAGACGAGGGCTGTAATTTCTATTCGCATGGACGTAGAGGGCTATGAAAAGGGTGTTGGGTACGAAATTCGAAAA
The DNA here is from genome assembly GCA_023658505.1 of Epichloe gansuensis. Lineage (NCBI taxonomy): Eukaryota > Fungi > Ascomycota > Sordariomycetes > Hypocreales > Clavicipitaceae > Epichloe > Epichloe gansuensis. The sequence goes on from CP098283.1 coordinate 2,197,049, forward strand.
CGTTTTGGCCAGTGGGAATCGTTTGAGCGAGAATACTACGACATGATACGATCGGCATTCTTGAAGTACTCGCTACAGGTGCGGATGGGTCGCATGGACGGCATTTTTGTGGCTTTCCATAATACTCAGCGGATTTTTGATTTCAGTACATCAGCCTAGCTGAAATGGATCATGCCATCCACGGGACAAACGACACGCGGCTAGGTGATGAGGAATTCAAGTGCAGTGTGGAACTGCTCAACGATCTCATGAACCGAGCAACTCAACGATTCCCGGAACGAACACTTCGCCTGCATGTTGAGACGCGACCTACCAAAGTTCCTCTTACATACTTCTTTGTCGAGCCGGTGACTGAGGAAGAAATGCGGAAAATACAGGAGGCCCGAAAGCCATCCGTGGAGCAATTGGAGCGCGAGATTCAAGGTCTCAGCCTCGAAGAACGCGAAGCAGAAACTGCCCAAGAAGTTGAAGCTGCCCGAATGGAAAATTCGAACGCCGAGGAGTCAGACAAAGGCACTGATGACTTGTCTGCAAACGATCCCCAGAACGACGATACTTGGAAGGAAATGATGTCAAAAGTTGACGAAGCGGTGGAGAATGAGTCGCTGGGTGTCAGGTCGATACGAGAAGCAGTGCAGGAAGCCCTCGAGCAGAGCGGGCTACTCCAAGACAAGACTGAATTGGAAAGTGAGAAGTACCTGGATGACCTCGTCTCAGCGTTGACAGCACACTCGTCAGAGTCCAAGGAGGTCAGAGAGTCTCAGACAGCCAACGATGACGCAGGTGCAGGCCAGAATAGCATGGAATCACAGCCCGATGATACGGGCAACACCACTTTGGCCAATCTGATTTTCAAGGTCACCGAAGGCATAAATGACAAGAAGCCGAATTTGCGAACTTTTGAGCGCAAGGTGGCTGATCTAGCATCGCAAGCCAAGAAGTCGGACCCTTCAAACAACGATGACGCGACAGCAAAGACCGACTCGGACGATGGCGCTGACGAAGTCGAGGCATTGGTGTCCGAAGCCAACGAAGCGCACAAGGATAGCAGTGCCACGGAACAGCCAAAGGAGGAGCTGCTAGGCATGTATGTTAGCATTCGCAACAGAGTCAACGGCGAGTTCGTGCCCAGGCCTGTGGGCTCTGGTCAATCCTTGGACTGGTCTGTGCAATACACCATTACCGAGCTCTCGGACAAGAAAGCCAAGAGCATTTACACACAGATCAAGAAGCGCAGAAAGGAGGTTCTTGCTATGGACCCCGGCGCTAGATCCGCAGATTGGTATCGCATGTTCAAGGGCAAATTGCCCATTTTCACAAAGCAAGGGAGAAATTTCGAGAAGTGAGGGAACAACAAGAGGCTGGAAGTCCGGTGTACGTGGCGTGGGATACCGAACCGCTTCCGCCAAATAAAACTTTTAAACGCGATTCATAGGTCCTGTTCAGGAGTACCCGGCCGTGATGATTGTGTGGGGTTAGGGAGGCGGTAATATATGTCCTGTCATGCATAGCCATCAGGAGCATTCTCGGAATAGACTGTATAGTAGTGTATATTATGATTGATCGATCGCGACTCACGTCAACTCTAGCGATGGAAAACCTCGCATTCGCTATTGGTCAGTCTTGATGCTAGCTGTATGATCGAGTCCTTGCACCAGCGCACCTCGTTGGCATATCAGACTACGTCTAACACGAAACGCGCCGTTGGTTGTATGTGCCATCGTTCTATCCTTTCATTCAGCAGCTAGCATATGCAGATCAAGTCACGTTCCTGTCTTTTTCTGGCTTCATTGCACAACCACCGCGTAAATTGCAGATAGAAAGCTTGAAAGCTTGCGGGGCAGAAAAGTCAGAACTTTCCATCTTGCATCTTGGCACTGTTGGTTGATATTCAGCCTCACATCTCAGGCATCACTTCTGATGCAGAGTTTTCGCACCCAGATCCATCGCGAGCTTCGTTTGGAAGCTTCGTTTAGAAGCTTCGTTTAGAAGACCTTGTTTTCATTGTTTGTTATTATCTAATAAAACTATCTTCGTTTGCTTGTTAAAGCCTACTTATATGGCTTCCTTTTTCTCTTCTTATAGATCTCCTTAGATAGTTAATCTACACACACCTTTCTTCCTTCTCTCACGACCCTTAACAGGTTATAAGCCTAGCGCTTCTATTGCGCCCTTTTCTTTTATTTTACCCTTTTATCTTCTAGTCGTAGTCTTGTGTATAATTACATATCTTTTCCTAATATCTTATAAAAGCATAATTACTTAAACTTATGGGGCGGTAGAAGACCTTTTCTTTCTTTTCCCTTACCTAAAAGTCTTAATTAAATTAATCACAAAGGCTTACTTTATAACTTTAAAAAAAAAAAACTCGCATAATAAGGAATTAAATACATAACTTTAAGCGTATTATTTAATAAATTGCGACTCTACTGCACGCACACGTTAAGTGTGAATTTCATATCTTATAATAACTTTACAATTTTGTAATTTCCTTAAAAGTTACCCTTCTAGGCAGATCTTATTAGGCGGTAGGCTAGGACTTATTATTCCCTAAGGAACTACCTAAGTTACCTAAAACTAATAACCTAGATCTATTACTATTTAGGCATTAAATTAGTAAAGCATAATTAGTAAAGTAGGTTAAGTAAGTATAGCAAATTCTTAGTAAAGCAATGCCCTCTAACTAGGCTAAGGTAAAATATTTAAGGGCATCTAAAAACGCCTTTTAGGCTGCTTATACTCTTAACTTTATATCTCTATGCGTTAGCGGCCACATAGTAATCTAATCTAAAGAGAGCTACTGCTATAACTCCTACTAGACTAAATTAATAATAATTAGTATTAAGTAATTATAGTAATAGGAGTATATAAATTTTAATATATAACCCTTTGCTCTTATTATAAGCGTATAATACCTTACTCTTCCCCTTTATTAAGTAATAATAATAATATACCTACTACTCTAGCTAGTAATAATATAACCACGCTAGGAGTTAATAATATTACTAAAACATAGTACTTATAAATAGCAACTATTAATCCTCTAAAGGGAGCTAAAAACTATAAGGAATAGAATATTTTAATTAAGATATAAGTTAGAGTAATAGAACTTACTCTATACCTTATAGGAGAGATTAAATAGTCTTAATTAACTAATAAGTATTATAGAATCCTATCTTTAATTATATAGCAAAGTCTCTCTTCTTAGGTATAGAAGAATATCTCTAATGCTAGATAGTCTAACTTAATGCTAGTTACCTAGATAATGGATATTATTAAAAAGGATTGTGGATTTAAGGCTAATATCGCCATTATTAAATTACTTAATTAATTCTACAAATCTAAAAGAGTTAATTTTTTAACCACTTACGCTTAGCTTAACTATTATTAGAACCTCTAGAACCGGATTTAAAAGATTAGAAATATTAATAAAATGGTATAGATCTCGCAAACTATTAGAGGCGTCAAAGGGTTAATTCCTAAACTCTACTAAAGTTAGAGAATAAAGGCTTTTAGTAAAAAGGGTCTCTTAAAAGAAACCATGCTTATATATTTAACTTACGAAGCAAACAAACTAGAGAAGGAGCAGAAGCTTAACTTTACTACTTAGAAGACTAACTTAAAGTCTAATAGAAAGGGCAAAGAGAAGCTAAAGAAAAACAAGACTTCTAAAACTATTAAAATAGATTGTGGATGCTTAATTTGCCCTGGATAACCTTTTTATACAAAGGATACTTACTAGAAGCTTTATCCTAAAAAGAAGCTAATATTAAAGAAAGGGAATAAAAATAAATTAAAGTCTAACTAGACAAACGCTTCCCCTAATATTATTACCGCTAGAGTAATCTATCTCTTATAGCAATTAATCAGGAATATTCCTTTTAAACAACTCCTAACCGCCTAACTAAGGAAGATTATATTCTTAACACTAGATATAACACTTATACCTTTAACATAACTAAATGGTTTATATACTTAAACACTAACGTTAATGCTAAGCTAATACTAGCAAGTAATAGTAAATAACTTAATATTAATAGTATTAGGAGCATTAAAATCCCTATTAGTAATGGCTACCTAGAACTCTCTAACGCTTAATACGCACTAAAGGCTAAGGTTAATATAATTTCACTAGGCCTCTTAAAGAGAGGAGGCGTTATAATGGATAGATTTAAAGACTAATTAATCTTAAAGTTAACAGGCGCAGTCGTTGGTTAATATAACTAGAAGTCTAATGTGGCATTATTAATCCTTTGTAACAAAGAACCTTATTTTAATTTCGCTACTCTATCACATAATACTATAACTAAAAAGGTTAAATTTAGTCTCCTTTATAAAAGGCTAGGCTATGTAGGAAAGGAACGCATTATCTAAGCCTATAAGGAAGTAGGAATCGCAATTAATCCTGTCTCTTTAGCTAATTTTCATTGCCTAGCTTGTTTCCTATCTAAGGCTCTATAGATAATTTATTGCGAAGAGTCTAATAACATAATGAATTTTCTATCGCATGTCTTCTAGGATTACATTAAACATAAGCCTAAAGGGATTAAAGGCAAAAATCACATATTACACGCTATTAATGTCCACACGCGTTTTTATTAGGTTATTCTAACTATTAATAGATCTAACGTAGTTAAAGCTATTAAAGCCTAGAAGACTACTATTAAAAACAGAAGTAGTGGCTTAACTATAAAATGCTTTTATATAGATAATGTAACTAAATTCCTTAGAGATAAGTTTAAATCCTTCTATTAGAAAGAGAGAATTATCTTTTAAACCAGCGCTCTGTATGTTCCTATACATTAGGAATTATTAAATAGGCAGGTTAAACCCTTATAGAGACGGTAAGAGCCTTAATAATTAGGGCTAAACTCCCTAAATTGCTCTAGCCTTATGTAATAAAGCATATAGCTAAAGTTACTAACCTATTGCTAACCTATAGTAATAAGGATAATTAGTTACCTTAATAAGCTCTATTTAATATCTTAGGCCTTAAAAACAACGCCTCTATTCGTTATTTACAAACCTAGGGCTACATTGCCTATGTATACATTCCTAATAAACAATGTATTAAGGTATAGAAGATAGTAGCTAGGGCTAAGCAAGGAAGACTTATAGGAATAGATAGCCTAAAATGCTACCTTTATAAAGTCTAGCTCCCTAAAGAGCAAAGAGTTATATAAGTAAGAGATATTCGCTTTAATAAAAGAGACTTACCTGCTAAGTTAAAAGATAATAAGGATATTTACATTGCGGATCTTATTAACCCTTCTTTGCTAAAGAAGGACGTTATATTATTAAGATTCTAATAGTAGCAAAGGAATAGGAGCTTTAACTATATACTTAACTTAATTCTAAGAAGAAGAAAGTTCACTTTAAAGATAATGTTTATTCTACTCACTTAGACACTAATAATAACTATTAGTCCTTAGAAGAAGAGGATTAGGATTAGACTCTCCTAACTCCCTTACCCTCTTAGAGTCCTCTATATTAAGAGGAACTTACTAAATACTAATAGAGAAGACTTAATAAAGAAGATGCAGTCCTAAAATAACTAGGTGCCTTCCCTAAAGAAAAGTCAAAGATAATAATCTAATCTAATAATAACTTTAATCCAAAACCCCGAAACAAAGCCTCCGATCTAATACACGTTATAACTACCTTAAAATTACAACTTCTAGCAAAAGAAGGCTCTTAGCTCTTATTGATTAAACCTTGCGATTTAATACTATAATAATAACATCTTTAACCATAATGTTAAAGACTTAAACGTCTTGTATGGCTTTCTAATGCTTAAGGCAGCTAATATTGCTAATACAAAGATCGATATTCTAGCCAATTGGTTTCGAGCTAAATCAATAAGCAATTACCACTCTTTCTAGAGGCCTGCTAAACTCAAAGAGCTTATTAAGATTAATAAGATAAATTGCTAGGACCTTATATATCTAGGTAAAGATAATAAAGTCTTTAATAGCCACTAGGTCTATATAATTAAACATCTAATTGACTCTAAGCTATACACAAAGGCATAATAGGTTATAAGGGAGATTAGAACACTAAAGTCTTTAATAAGGAAGATCTCTATGCAGTAGTTACATATTTAGTCTCTTTACGCGTTTTCTATACACTTATTGCTATCTTTAACTATGAATGTGTCAAGGCTTTTGGCTTGGGAGTGAATAACAGAGTGAAGGTTAGATTGAAATATCGTAGCTATTAATCTGCTAGCTAGGGGTAGGTGCTTAAAAGGTTTAATCTCTAGCCCTTTCCCTTTGTTTATAGGAAAGCCCCTTTAAATAGCCTATAGCTCTCACGTAACTAGCCTATAGCTAGCCCTTAGCTCCATGCCCCGCTAGGTTCCACCCTTATTAATGCCATCACTACCCTTATAGATACCATTGCTATTCTGCTCCTAATATAATACCCTCTTACTATGATTATCCTTAATTGTATTAAGGTGCTATCTTAGGGTTAGGTTATAGCGTAAGAGTTCCTTTATTGCTACTTGCTGTGGTGATTTTTACAAAGCAATATAGTGATATTAATAATGTTAGGCTATATTAGCCTTCTTCACAGTAACCGCCTACTAATAGAAGCTAGGTTATAGTTACTTCTTAACTTCCTCTCTATAGGTTATTCTTCCTAAGAGATTCTTCTTAACTAGACTAGTTAGCGCGATTTTTAATTAGCTTAACTCTATAGGGTATAGATTACCCTGCTCCTTCCGTTTTCCTTTAAGCTTATAGTAGTGGCCTAATAAATTCGCAGTAAGCTTGTAGTAATAACTCGTGAATTATAGTGATCTCTGTGAACACACTAGTTGTAACGCACGGAAGATTCTAGTTAGAGTAGCTTAGATTAATCTAAGGCGCCTAAATTCCTATAAGAAGGGTAATTTCCTTCCTTCTTTTCCTCTTTTCTTTCTTTTCTTTAAGCCTCTTATTAACTTATAAGTCCCTTACTAATATAATAGCTACTATAACGCTACTATTATATAATATTAACTACTAACTATTATAGCTTAAGCTATTATGTCTTATACTACTGCTATTAAAGATTCTGCTATTAAGCTATCCTATAAGGGGAGAACCTTATAATTATTAAAGACTATATAAGTTTACTACTTCTTTATTGCTTTTTATTGCTAACTTAGAGCTAGTTTAATAAAAATTCCATATATGCGTTATGCCTAGTGGTTAGCTATTTAGAACGTAGCTCTAAGGGATAATAATAAAGATAAATAGCCTTAGTATATTACTAAGGAAAGCCTGCTCTAACCAAATATAGTTACTCCTTTAGTATAAACTTACTACTAGCTTACTGCTATTATTACTAATGTTTAGCTTTTTACAGGTAATTCTCTAAAATACTATTATTACGCTTAAAATAATAAGACTTATGTTAGGTAAGTTAAGCCTTAAGGATTGCCTCTTAATCACTACTAACTCCTTACTAGTGTTTTATTTAAATTATAAAGCTATATAAATAGCTTTAGGATATACTTTATAATCTTCTAGAACTATACTATATTAGTAATATAAGTACCCTTTACTCTACTGCTTTAATATTACTAATATACTACTAGGAGTTTATATAAGCTAAGAAGAAACTTTATAATACTCTTTTAGCCTTAAAAATGCTAATAAACGCGAGCAAGCTTATTATACGTGTCTTATAGCTAAGGCTTCTTAAGAAGTGGAGTGTAATAAACGCGCTGCTTTCTTATAGCTAATTAATGTTATTAATCTAGAAACCTAGATTAAAATTACTAATTATCTTTAATTTATAGCTACTTATAGCCCTATAGTTAGTGTTATTAGCTTTACTGCTTGTTCTTTGCTAACTCACTGCTAGTTTACTACTGCTTAAGCTGCTCTCCTATATATGTTAGACCTTTAGAACTCCCTAAGGAATTGCGAGTTTAAGCCTTTAGTAATAATAAGTCTAAGGCTAATAAAGTTAGAAATTATGCTAAAAATCAGTCTAAATATGTCTCTAAAGTCTAGCTATTAGATAGCTATAAGTCTATGCTAAGTTTTTGCTTTAAATATAAGATTTATTTAGTAGTCTAAATTGTTATTAAGTGAATTATTCCCCTATTAAATCGCTGCGATCTAATAATTATTTTAGATTGCAATTAGGAGTTAATTAAGCAGCTAGGAAGTTAAGATTTAGCTACTTAGTTACCGCTTGTAGTCTTTAATAACCTCTTTTATTATAAAGTCTTTACGCAGCACCTAAGAATTCTTAGAATTATCGTAATTCTTCTATTTTACTAAATATTTACGCTGTTTGCTATTATATTTATAGGTAATAATTCGTTTAACTTTAAATTCCTCTTAATCCTCTTTAATATTATCTTGTAGCAAGGTTATTTTAACCGCGTTACTTGGATTTCCTCTAAAAGGTTCTAAGCTTATAATATTAAAAACATTATGCAAGCGCGTTCCTTTAGGTAACTTTAATTAATAAGCTAAACCATAATAGCTAACTTCTTTTTAATCTTATATAGTCCTAAGTACTTTATAGCTAGCTTTTAGCTAGGGCGTTATAGATTAATATTCTTAGTTAAGAGTAAGATATAATTACTTACGTTAAACTTTATTAGCACTCTCTTTTAATTATAATACTTTTCTATAGGGCCTATAAGTAGCTTAATAGCTACTTAATCTCTATATGCTTATGCTTTAATTCCAAAACTCTATTTTTAGCTTAATTATTAACTATTAGAATTAGTGTGACTGCTTAATCTAGTCCCCTTAGGTTATACCCTTATAGCGCTTCTATAGGTATATAACCATAACTTATATACGCGCTTATATTATAAGTAAACTATGCTATTAGGAGATAATTAACCTAATTAGTCTGCTCTATGCATATAAATGCTCTTAAATAGTGCTCTAAAACTTAGTTTAAGCATTCTATTTAACTATCTATTTATAGATAAAACGCGATGCTTAATCGCTACTTTATCGCTAAGAGGTAGTAGAATATTCTCTAAAATCCACTAGTAAATATTAAACCTTAGTCTATAATAATACCCTCTAGGGCTTTATAATCTTTAAAAATATGTTCTAGGAAGATAGTTACTAGTCTATTGCTAGTTAACCATATAGACATAGGGATATAAATACTATATTTTATAAATCTATTAACCACTACTAAGATTGCATTATGCATTTTACCTTACTAATCTTTAACTAGTGGGAGTCTAGTAATAAAATCTATTAATAATTCTTAAAAGGGGCAATCTAGCACTAGCAGCATAGCTAGCTTACTATAAGGTTTATGTATTTATGGTTTTAAAACTTAATAGCTAATATAAGTATATATATACACCTTAATGTCTTTTTTATTCCTAGCTAAAAATATTAGTTAGTAACTTATTAAAGAGTTCTAGTAACTCCTTAATACCTAGCAGTAAGGTTATTATAAATTAGTAGTAGGATTTCTTTTCTTATTCCCTATAGGATAAAAACTTAATTTTTAAACATTAATAGCTTAGAGGGTCTAATAGACTATGTCTATAATATATCTAGGTTACCGCTTAATAGTAGCGCCCTTTTCTTTATAATAAAGGCATCCCTCTATTATATATCTAAAAGTAAGACTTAGATTAGGGGTTCTAATTCCATATCTTTTATAAATATAGTAGAATTTAACTTAGAAGAGGTTCTCTATACCGCTAAGACCCTAGCTATAACGCATTTACTAGGTTATAACTCCTTAGCTAGCGAATTTAGTCTTATATACAGTCTATTCCCTACTATAATGCTTATATTAAGCGTGTTTAGTCTAATAGGCTTCTCTAAAATTAATAAGACCCTAGCTATTACACTACTACTAGGTAGTAACTCCTTAGCTAGCAGGCTTAGTCTTACGTATAGTCCCCTACGCTATAATAATATCCTTAGAATATATCTAGACTATTAGGCTTTTCTAAAATTAATAAGACCCTAGCTATTACACCACTACTAGGTAGCTACTCCTTAGCTAGTAGGCTTAGTCTTACGTGCAGTCCCCTTACGCTATAATAATATCCTTAGAGTGTATTTAAACTATTAGGTTTCTTTAAAATTAAGGAGACCCTAGCTAACACACTACTGCTAGGGAGTAACTCCTTAGCTAGTAGGTTTAGTCTTACGTGTAGTCTATCCTTATCTAGTTAATAGGTAGGGGGCGATTTTATAGAGCGCTAGATGTTAATAGTTTTATTATAGCGTCCTTATAGCCTATTATCTATAAACTAAACACGCTACGTTTTCTTAGAGCACTAAATACTAGTAGTTTTATTATAGCATCCTTATAGCGTGTTATTTGTAAATTTAGTAAGAAAGGTTAGTAATTATAAGGACACTACCTTTACCTTCCTCTCTTTACTTATATAATCTAACCTTCTTAATAAAGTGTTAGCAGGGTTTAACTTACCTACTCTATGTTTAATTATAAAGTTAAATAGACAGAGTTTATCTAGCATAGTAACCTATCTACTAGTTAACTTTAGCTTTATAGCTAGGTACTTGTGGTTTAAGTAATCTATAACCACTATAACTAGATGCATTAAGTATATAAGGTAGTGCCTCTAAGTTTAGAATGCCTCTTAGATAGCTAGTAACTCTATATCTAGTATTGCGTAGCATAGCTCTATCTTATTTAACTTTCTTAACATATATACCACTAGGTGCTAGTAACCTAGCACTAACTACGCTAGGATAGCCCTAAGTGCGTATCCTAAGGCATCCGTCTTAACCCTTAATAGGGCTAGTGGATTAAAGTGCACTAGAATTAGCGCCTCTTAGAATTGTTTTTATAGCTCCTAAACGCAGCTAACTTATTAGGATCTAGCTTAAACTTTGCTAGTTAGTCTCCTTAGAGTTAATTAGTTAATAGGATAACTATTTTGCTATAGCCTTTAATAAACTATCTGTAAAATCCTGTAAAGCCTAGGAATAACTAGATATTAAAGACACTGCGAGGTACTGGCTAAGTTACTATTATCTTAATTCTAGCAGGCTCTATTGCGATTCCTTCTTTAGATATAATAAAGCCTAGGAATTTAACCTCCTTATATAAGAATTTGCACTTTTCTAGGTTAATAAAGAGGCTTGCTTCTTAGAGCTTCTAAAGGACTTATTTTACATGCCCCTTGTGCGTAGCTATATCGCTACTATAGATTAGGATATTGTCTAAATACACAATGTAAATTGTATCTATAAGGCCTTTAAGGGCATTATTAATATATTCTTAAAAGGTTACGGGTGTATTAACTAGTCCGAAAGGCATCACAAGATATTCAAAGTAACTATATTTATATTAGAACGCTATTTTCCACTTATTGCCCTTGCGGATATATAGCTAGTAGTACGCATCTTTAAGATCTAATTTCGTATAGACCTTTGCTCCCTTTAATTAGTTTAAGATCTCTATAATTAGCGGCAATAGCGCTTTGTCTTTAACAGTAATCCTATTAAGGGCTCTATAATCCACATAAAGGCGTAATTTTCCTCCTTTCTTTAGCATAAATAATATTAGGGCTTTAGCTAGGCTAATGGATCTTTAAATCCATCCCTTTTGCTACGCGCTTGCTAAGTACTTATAGAGCACTTCTAGCTCCTTTTTTGCTAAATTATATATTAGTCCCTATAGGGGCGTTTTCCTCTTCTAATTTAATAGCATAAGTTTAGCTACCTAGTGTAAGGAGAATACCTATAAGTTTATTCAAAAGATATCCTTAAACTCCTTATAGGCTTAGGGTATTTGCGTGGTTAACTCATAGGCTTCGCTTATCTCTATAGTTACTAGGTTATTATAGGGCCTATCTTTATTTACTATTAAGATATTATTATCTTTTATATAATTTTAGTTATTATCCCCTATAAGATAAATCTAATGCAAGCGCGTTTTGCCTCCTTATATGCCTATTACATCCCTACTACTAGTCTAAGATATTCTTTTATAATAGGGTGTCTCTAGTAACTATCTATCTAGGACATAATTACTGGTTTATATGTAACTACCTAGTTATGCCCTAATAATAGGTCTTTACTAGTATTAGCTACGTAGTAGCTAACTTAACACATTCTCGCGTAGCCTATGCTATCCTTAATTAATAAGGTTTATAATAAGATCCCTTAATGCTTAATTTTAGTAAGGGTAGCACTCTTAAGGGTTATGTTATCCTTTTTATATTAGCCTAATTAACCGCTATTAGTAACTTTAGGTGGATAATTAAATAGGTTACGCTAGGGTTAAACAGTGCCTTTATAGCTACCTATTTGTGTTCTTACCGTAACTTTGCCTTAACTCTTAGTCTTAGATCTTTAGGTAATAATTTAACGAGAGCATCTTCCTAGGGTTACACTAAGCTAATAGGGGTCTTGTTTAAGTCTAATAGGTCTTTGTCTCTAGCCTAGTTACGGCTAGTCTTGTGCGTCTCTATTATGTGGTTGCTTCTCTTATAAATAGAATAATCCGGTTTAGTATAGCTTAGTAAAGCGTGTCCTAGCTTACTACACTTAAAACATATAAATAGCGAATTTATCTTTCCATCGCCGCTTTATTGCTATAGCCTTTCTAGCGAAGTAGAATGTTATTATCTTTTTAACTATTATTACCTTAATTACTTAATTAGCCTCCTTTAGTTATAACCTCTGCCTTTCTTCCTTAGCCTGCTAGGTAGGTCTAACTCTTAGGGAACTCTTAGCTAAGTACCTACTTCTTTATAGCGTTATTAAGGCTATTAATAAACATATAGATTTATAGGCGTTTAGGAATTACTTTAGGCAGCTTAGCCTCTGCCTTACCCTAGATCTTTATAAATATCTAGAATAATTAGTGATTTTCTTGTCTAAGACCTATTAACGTCCTTATTACTTCTAAGCACTATGCATTTTTATCTATGGTTCTTATCTTTAGCTAATTCACAAATCTATCCTAGGTATAACCCTAGTAATTTACATAACTATCCGTAGCTACATAATGCATCTATTATTACTTTGCGTTATCTACTAGGCAGCTACTAGCGTAAGTAACCTTAGTTATATTATCCACAAAGGTTCTATAATCTATAGTAAAAGCTACGTTTAAATCCGCTAGGAAATTCTAAAGACTCTTAAAAGTATTCCCTTTATATATAGGTGCTTTTAATTATATCTTCATAAGGCTATATCGCTACATAATAGGTGCTACCTAGGGTGCTAAAGGAGGGGTATTTATAGGTCCTATGTTTAAGTTACCTAAGAATATAGCTTCTTCTATTATCTATAGGTTTTGCTATAAGTAAGCGAGTTTCTATCTCTTTTCTATAATATACATCTAGGTTACTGCTTCTTTAAGGCACTAATTTAGTGTTACCTCCTTATTATTAATAAGTGTTCCGCTTTGCTAGTTATCTAATAAGGACTAGCGGACTACTCTAGTTAGGTTTAGTGGTGTAACATTCTCCTACTTATCCATAGCGTAGTTATAGCTACCACCTAATCAGGTCACTATGTAATAAATTCTAGACATCCTAATCTAACTAACAGTCTATTACCCTAAAGGGAAGAGAGATTGATTTATTAAGGCTTTTGGCTTAGGAGTGAATAACAGAGTAAAGGTTAGATTAAAATATTATAGCTATTAATCTACTAGCTAGGGGTAGGTGCTTGAAAGGTTTAATCTCTAGCCCTTTCCCTTTATTTATGGGAAAGCCCTTCAAATAGCCCGCAGCTCTCACGTAACTAGCCCGCAGCTAGCCCTCAGCTCCGTGCCCCGCTGGGTTCCACCCTCATTGATGCCGTCGCCACCCTCATGGATGCCGTCGCTGTTCTGCTCCTGACAGAATGGCAGTAATGTGACGCTATTAATGCCTTCCTTAATGCCTATGCAAAGGCTAATATTTACGTTAAACAACCATAGGGATATTAAGATAGCTTAGCCTAAGTCTGTAAGCTTAATAGGGCTCTTTATAGCCTTCCTATTTCCCCTCTTTAGTAGCTTAATAATATTACTAAAGAACTTAAAAACAGGGCTTTTAACGCCTCTTAAGCGAGCTCTGTATTTTTAACGCGATAACGTTATTTTACTCCTTTATATGGATAATATGATTATTAGGGCCAAAACTAACTAAATTATTAATAAGGTAATTACCGAACTTTAAAAGCACTACGAATTAAAGCAATTAGGTAAAGTTAAGTTATTCCTTAGTATTAAATTTATTCGTAATTAAACTAACCGTACTATCCTTCTTTATTAAAAACTATATATATAGGATATTATAAAGAAATTCAATATTAAGAATATAAACGGATTAAATATTCCGTGGCTTCTAAAGACTAAAATCCCTGCTAATTAGAAGGAACTCAAGATAGCCTTTAATCTGTTTAACTAGGCAAAAGAATAGGAAGCTTTAATTAGCTTTCTATTGCAACTTAACCTAACATAACATTTACCGCAAACCGACTTAGCAGTGTAAATTTAGCACTAAAGCAGGTTCATATAGATCTTATAAAGCATCTCTAGCGCTATCTTAAGAACTCTAATGATTTAGGGATTATTCTTAGCGGTATTAGCAATCCTAAAAGTGTGCTTTAGGTAAAGGGATTTAGTGATACCTCTCTTGCTAATAACCTAGATACCAGAAGATTAACTATAGGCCACGTTATAATGCTTGCTAGAGGACTAATTCTCTAGTAGTTAAAGAAGCAGACTCTTATAGCACTTAGCTTAACTAAAGCTAAATTTATTAACCTTACACTAACTAGTCTTTTAATGCTCTAGGTTGCTAACCTTCTTAAGGACTTTAGAATTAATTAATTATAACCACTGCTCTTATTTATAGATAGCTAGAACGCGAAGGCTAACGTGCTTAATAAGAAGCATAAGGGACAAACTTATTATATTAATCTACGCTACAAATAGATTATTTAAAAGACCCGCGAAGGGCACTTTTGACTTTAATAAATTAGAACTTAATAGATGATTACTAACGGATTTACAAAGGGACTTAACCGGATTAAACATGGTAATTTTGTACGCCTTCTTTACATAATAAAGGCTAAAGACTTTATTAAAGGAGATATTTTGGAAGATCTATAATAATCGTTGCTTTTACCTTTTATTTTATCTCTTTTCTTTTCTCTCTTTTAATGCTCCGCTAGGGGCGGTGTTGGTTGATATTTAGCCTTACATCTCAGGCATCACTTCTGATGCAGAGTTTTCGCACCCAGATCCATCGCGAGCTTCGTTTAGAAGCTTCGTTTAGAAGCTTCGTTTAGAAGACCTTGTTTTTATCGTTTATTATCATCTAATGAAACTATCTTCGTTTGCTTGTTAAAGCCTACTTATATGGCTTCCTTTTTCTCTTCTTGTAGATCTCCTTAGATAGTCAATCTACACACACCTTTCTTCCTTCTCTCACGACCTCAACAGGCACAAACATCGATCTGCCATTTCGACACACGACTATAAACCCTGTAAAGCCAACATTTTTCTATCTGAAGCCAGGGTGTTTATTGGTCTGGCTCGCACGTCCGGTACCTAACCTACGGTGAAGGTGATCGACATGAGGCAACTTGACATTGTGGGCTGGAATAGCGGAGTGGAAGAAGGACGGTTGCGAGACTGCACGCACGAGCTGAAATGAGGCTTGGCGATCGCTACTAGACTGCGGGCATATATTAAATCTCGGCTCCAGCAAAGTCCGTCTCGTGTCCAAGGTGGAGCTGCTGAGTCCTAATTAGGTAGGCGGTAAATAATTGCACTGGATGCTAAGCATTTGCCTAGAACCACAGTATATTAGTGCGAATTCACACTTATAGTTAGTTACCTAGTCAGGAATTCAAGGAGCTATAAGGGCTATAGGTAGTGCATCCCCTATAATATAGTAGATAGTGCGCATATGCCTAGTGATATAATTCGTACAGTACGTGGGCATATGATATGCATATATACATATGCCTATGTACTATGCTATTCTGCTAGTCTAAAGGCTCCACCTCTGGATACGAGACGAACTTTGCTGGAGCCGAGATTTACTGTAACCCTCTAGACTGCGGGGTTGACGGGCTTGGCATGGATGCAGAAGCAGAGGGACATGGGAGTCGGGACACGGGACGGATGGAGGGGGTTTTCGGGGTTTTCGGGGTTTTCGGGGTTTTCTGACGACACGCATGCGCATTGTACTACACATTGTCCTACGCGTGTTCTCACAAGTGCAGATAATGACGGCGGCGGCAACCGGTCACTGGGCCATCTCTAAGCGAAGCCATGGCGATCGATTTATCCCGAGCTGCAGTTCTTGCACGACTCTTGCACGACTCTTGCACGACACTTGCACGTGATACGACGAAAAGGGCATGCACGTGATGCAGTGATAGAAAGAGCCCCTAATAATAAGATATAAAGTGAAGATGTTATGAAACTTGAACTAAGCATATAAAAAGAGGTTAAAAGCGTTTCTTTTATAAAGGGATAAGCTGAACTAGCTAAAGTTATATGTATTATATGTGTTGGGTATGCTTTCCTCCTTGCATTCCAACGCGCACGTGGTCACATGTGATCATTTCATACGCTAATACCCGGGCGACAGCAGTTAGCAACATTAACGATCGCCCACCTTCTACTCCTGAGCCTCCGATGTAACCTCGACACACTCGGCACACTAAACACATCCGTCAATGGGAGGTCGTCGCCCCGCGCCCTTTGTCATGTGCCTGACATCAAGGCAGCTGGACAGCTCGAGGGTGAACCGCAAACGGCGGACCTAATCACCACTCAATGACCACGCGCATCCGACTCACCCAACTCCGAGGTGAAATGCTAATACGGACCATTCACAGCCATCAGCCACGCACCGGTCTTTTGTCCGTTTGCGCTACCAGAACTTCTCTTCCCCTGTCAACGACGGTCCAGGTCCCACAAACTCTGTCTATCCTATCAACGATCAATGGCGGGCCTGTCAAATGGGCGGGACCAAATGCCCTAAAAACAAGAAAGCATGCCGCTCATCTTGTGCTTCATCGGATCGAGCTAATGCCGGTTCTGAACATCCACGGAGCCACTTGCAAGCTTCCTTCCCAAACGAGCTATCCCAGTGGACACCAGCTAAGGGGAGGGGGATGAGAAAGCTACTCAGATTCCAAGGGTACTGCCCAGCTCGTGACATACATGATGGATGGCGTTGGTATCTCGCTGCAACGATAAAATTGGGGATTTGGAGAGGGGCGTGGGCGAGAAAAAGCTCGGGATACGGTTACGGTAGGCCCTCCTGCATCATTGTCCAATCCTATTGTCATTATAAATGATCGTATCTGCCCCCTCCGTGCAAGTCTTGAAGGAGGAGGGGGAGTGAAGAAGTGATCTGCTTGACAAGTCATGCAAGCAATTTTCCGGCCGCAAGTGACACTGCTTTTTTGAACTCCTTGGACCTGCTTTCCAAAAATAAGAACAAGTTGGTTACCCGGTTTGAAATCGAATATATTACTTGTCCAGGTGAATAGCAATGCGTTTGGGTTTCCTTTTGCCGTTGTTGGTCTTGAGCCCTGCGGTCCAGGCCGCTGCCGCTACGTCCCAGGAATCGAGGGACCTGCTTGCACAAGACTTCGATCTCCTTGCCAGTCGGGATCTGGACTCGTTGTCCCCTCACGAGGCCGAGTTGCTGACGAGGGCTCTCGTTGAGAGGGGATTGTTGGACGATGTCTGGCAGAAGGTGAAGGGTGCCACTACGTGTGCTGGCGGCGAGGTAAGTTTGAACAAAACCCGCCGCCTAGTCTTTTCAGGAAGGCCTCTTGCTAACCTCTTTCCCTTTTCCCAATCGCCCAAACAGGCTCTTCTGGGGTTCTCAAGGTGTTGGCCTTTTTGGCGACAATGCTTTTGTCAAGGTGATTCAGGGCATCTGCAAGCTTGCCAAGGTTTGTGACAACCACTTCCGCCTCGAGCCACCAAGACATAATGGTCCCTTACACAAATTTTTTTCTTTGCTAGGTGCAACCCGATGATGTTTGCGACGGTGCGGTTGCCCTCGAGGGCCCCATCATTGCCGCGGGTGTCCGTAAAACTTCGATTGGGTCCCGAACATCCAAGGCCCTTTGCACCACGTTCCTGGGGTTTGTGGCTATCCAGACGTGCAGCCGTGGGACATCGCGTTCCCTTCGCCCAAGCCAGCCTGTGGTCGTCCCAAGCCCAGTGGCAAGGGGCCCCTCAAGATTGTGCACTATTCTGATATTCATATTGATCCTTTGTATGTGGCTGGGTCGAGTACTCAGTGTGACGGAAGACCAATTTGCTGCAGGTATGTGTACAGCGTCGACATTCTGGTCTTGGGGATGGTGATGGGGCATCCAAGATGACGAGGACTGACTAGAAGCAGACCTTACACCAAGGAAGACGAACCAGGCAGCACAAAGTTTCCGGCCGGCCCCAACGGAGACCACATGTGTGATGTACCATTCAGCCTCGAACGCAGCATGTATGATGCGATCAACAAGTTTGTGCCAGATGCGGCCTTTACCATCTTCACTGGAGACATTGTTGATCATGCCATCTGGAACACGAGCCAGCAGTACAATACCGACCTCAGTACGTTCATTTCCATTCAGGCTCGGTCTCATCTCCTTAACCGATTACTCTAGTCAACCATGCCTATGGCACGATGAACTCGACTCTCAAACTCGTGTACGGCACTGCGGGCAATCATGAAGCCCACCCAGTCAACGGCTTTGTCCCAAACGCCATTGGTCATGATAGCCAATGGGTCTACGACCTCCTGTCATCAGACTGGGCACATTGGATTGGCGAACGTTCAACCACGTCTGTCGAGCGATTCGGCGCATACTCTACCAAGTTTCCCCATGGCAAGCTACGTATCATTTCCCTCAACACTAATCTCTACTACCGCCATAATTTCTGGCTGTATCAAGACTACGACACCAAGGACCCCGACGGCCAAATCGCCTGGCTTATCAACGAGCTTGACGCCGCTGAAAAGGCCGGCGAGCGCGTCTACGTCATAGGCCACATGCCTCTCGGCGAAGTAGATGCCCTCCCTGACGGCTCCAACTACCTCGCCCAAGTCCTCGCGCGATATCAAGACACCATAGCCGCTAGTTTTTCGGCCACACGCACGTCGACCACTTTGAGGTCAGCTATGCCAATTACTCTGCCCGCTCTGCCTCCAACGCCTTCATGACATCTTATATCGCGCCCTCCCTGACACCTACGTCCGGCATGCCCTCCTTCCGCGTCTACTCTGTTGACCCAGATACCTTCGCCGTCCTCGACCACACAACCTATATAGCCGACATGACCAACCCTGCCTTCCAGACTACCGGTCCCGTATGGACAAAATTCTACTCTGCCAAAGAAACTTACGGCCCCATTGTCTCGCCACCTGTAACCGATCCCAATGCCGAACTCACCCCATCATTCTGGCACTCCGTCACCGAGGCATTCGAGCGCGAAGACACCCTCTTCAACGCCTACATGGCTCGCAAATCGCGCGGCTGGCAACCGGCTTCCTGCACGGGGATTGTAAAACCAACGAGATCTGCCAGTTGCGCGCTGGCCGCGCCCAAGATAATTGCTGGAAACCCAAACCGGGTATTCACTTGACCAAGAGGTCGGGCGTGCATGATGAAAAGGGGAGCACGATGAGTGCGGAACGCCCGTTTCGCTCAAGACGCTGAATGCTGTCGGGGCAGCTGAGGAAGTGCTAGATAAGTTGAGGGGAATGATGGATGAGGTGATTGCCGAGGCCAAGGCGAATGGGGTGTCGGGAGTACAGACGTAGAGTTGTTGGTCGGGATTTATGTATATAATAAACATGGCCTAGCATTGATTCTCCGCACAGGCGATGATACAAGTCTATGACACAATGGACCACCGAAACATATGTGATGTATCAGGCAGGGTGTGAACTTGGGTGTGAAGAGTTAAAAAGTCCAAGAAACGAGCGTGTCTAACAAATTGACAATAAGACAACAGTACGGACAACAGATCTATTCCTATCCACGCCCAACGTATTTATTTGTTCTCACTTATCCACCCACATGCCCCACACCAGGAGCAGCGCAAAACAGAAAGGGACCAAAAAAGTAACGCAAGACTCGTACCAGATTCGAACTGATGTTTCCGGAAGTGCAACGAATCGTTCAAAATCCAGCGTCCTGACCCCTAGACTAACGAGTCGTATGGATGGGGCAGGGGACCAATTTGGAACTATATTTAATTGTGCCCCCCAGTTGTAGGGTCGTTCACTTACGATTTGCCAAGATGGGGAGATGGCATTGGAGACGGGCGGAGTAATGCCCAGATAGACATTGGGGCGAGGACCTAATTTATGGGCAAGGGGCTTGGCGGAATCAAGATATAGATGATATGGGTGGCTAGCGAGAAATAGTCATATTGTTGATACTTTGCGTAGACTAATGTTCGAGATGACCCAGGGGCTTTTTTGGAAAAAAAAAACCGAAAAGGCAATTGATATATACCATTGACAAGAAGTGTAAGAGATGGGGCGTCGAGGTAAGACCGAGGTGGAAGGCGTCTGAAAACATGTAGTAGATTGCGGACAGAGAGCCAAGAGTCGTACCTGGAAGAGAATGCGACGCTTCTTATGATACTTTATGAAACCACCAATCTCGACACCATAGGGGAGTCTAGCGGGATGAGTACTAAGTAGGTCTTGATACTTTCATAGGGATGTGGATCTGGCAAAAGGTAGGGCTCACGAGTATCACAGTATCTCAGTAAATCAGTAAATCCACATTCAAAGACGGCATGTACGATTCCTTTTACGTTGGATGACCATTCTGGGACTGAAGTCTTCCTAATCTCCAATCACTTTGCCAGGAATCTGGAACAGATTCCACGTTTTTCTGCATGGTACAGGTCATCTTTCATGTATAGGTGAATGAGTCAGCGCGGATGGACATAAATAAGGCGTATACGGAGTACTATGGAGTATTAGGGTATGTGCCGTAGACCAAGGTAGTACGCCCCTAATTCTGTAAGCGCATAGGATTTCGTCCAATCATACGATTCAGGTAATACCTGAATCACCCTTCTTATTAACGCGCTACTGCCCTCGCTCAGCAGCGATTTGCTGTCACCGCCTCGAGGGCTTTGGTCCTTGGATGCCGGGCAATGGGACGGCAACCTGTGCTACAACAACATCTCAAATACTGCCTGCCATACTCTCCGTACGAAGCTCGTTCTGTCTGTAATCAGCTGGCATACTCCGTACTTTGGCCATTGCTCTTCTCAAGCGTTGTGCATGCAGCCCGGACTGCGACCGCGACTCAAGGCTCGGCCTTCGTTTCTGGACCTGATCCGCCACAGAAGCAAGTCGTTCTCGTCTGTCGCAGCAACAGACGATTCGTTGCCGTCTGCTGTCGCTCTCCCTTTGCCGTCGTCGCCGAGGGTCGGTGCTGCGCGTGCTGCGCGTGCTGTTCCTGGTGCGGAGGTTGATCTCGGCCCGGCCTCGTCACCCTCGTCGCTTTCCATCGAGCCATCTGTTGCGCCTGCCACGGCGGCCGCATCCCACACTGCTCCTCCTGCCTCTGCAAAGACGCCAGCTGCTCCTGCTCCTGCTCCTGCTCCTGCTCCTGCTCCTGCTCCCGCTCCTGCCTCCACTACATCATCGCCTCCACTCTCCGCGCCTAGCCCAATCCGCTCTCCATCCGCAGCAGCTGTGCAGCCTGTATTACCAGAGCTGCCTCTGCTCAATTCTCCACTCTCCGTTACCTCACCACCCTCACCACCCTCACCACCTTCTCCTCAACGTCGTCGCTGTCATCCCCACAGCATTCGTCGTCCTCAAACGAGCACTCCTCTTCCTCCCATCAAGAGCTAGAGCCGAACGCCTCGACTTGTCCGCCCAAAATGCCGTCTGTATGCGCTCCCCTCATTCGAGTCCTCCAAGTCCAAACGCTCGACTTGTTGCCGCATGCTCGTGGCTCGGTGACGGTCTCGGCCGTTGTTGACCCACTGCTGGTATGGTTCAACGTGCTGATTGTTTGCTTCTGACAGAAAACCGATCATGTCGGCGAAGACGCCACGCACCGTGGTAAGTGACAACCGTCAATCCTGAAGGGTCATGAGTAGTGAAGCTGACACTCGGCGTAGGCAAGATCTTCTCCATCTCTGGGTTCGAACCACCACCGCCACTTTGCAACATCCTCGTTCAATATACTGACATTAAGCAGCCCTGTTATTGTCGCCGAGGACATGATCGGTGTCGCCATGTACGAGCTTGTAAGTCGGCTTCGTCAGTGGCACATTGTGTGTCCTTGCATTATACCTGGCTGACGCTAGATTTGTTGGGTGGTGCGTAGGTCAAAGTCGGTCATGATAACCTTGTCGGTGAAGTTATCCGAATCAATGGCGACCAGGCCTCGATTCAGGTCTACGAAGAAACTGGTATGATCCTCGTTATTGAGTAGATAGGTTCCGTCGTTACAGCCTCGACTAACATGAATTCCATTAGCTGGCGTCATGGTTGGCGACCCTGTTACCCGAACCGGAAAGCCCTTATCCGTCGAACTTGGCCCTGGTCTACTAAATGGCATTTACGATGGTATTCAAAGACCCTTGGCGGAGATTTCAAAAGTTTCCAAAAGCATTTATATCCCGCGAGGAATCTCGGTGCCGGCGCTCGACCGAAGCAAGAAGTGGGAGTTCACCCTACCATGAAGGTTGGCGATCGCATTGCCGGTGGTGATGTGGGGAACAGTTTTCGAGAATTCCTTCATTTCTGTTCACAGAATCCTCTTTCCTCCTCGTGCCCGCGGAGTCATCACAAAGATTGCACCAAAGGGCGAATACACCGTTGTCGACAAGATTCTCACTGTCGAATTCGACGGCGAGAAGACCGAGTATCCCATGATGCAGTCATGGCCCGTGCGAGTTCCCCGTCCCTCGACTGAAAAACTGGCAGCCGATCAGCCTTTCTTGGTCGGTCAGCGTGTTTTGGACGCCCTTTTCCCCAGTGTGCAGGGTGGTACGGTGGCCATTCCAGGGGCTTTCGGTTGCGGCAAGACTGTCATCAGTCAGTCCGTTTCCAAGTTCTCCAACAGCGATGTCATCGTGTACGTTGGATGCGGTGAGCGAGGGAACGAAATGGCGGAAGTTTTGAAAGATTTCCCGAGCTCTCCATTGATGTCGATGGTCGCAAGGAACCCATCATGAAGCGAACAACCTTGATTGCCAACACCTCAAACATGCCCGTGGCTGCTCGTGAGGCTTCGATCTACACTGGTATTACCGTTGCCGAATATTTCCGCGACCAGGGTCTGACGTGGCCATGATGGCTGACTCCTCATCACGATGGGCCGAGGCTCTGAGAGAACTTTCCGGTCGTCTGGGAGAAATGCCTGCTGATCAGGGTTTCCCGCCTACCTCGGTGCAAAGCTTGCTTCCTTCTACGAACGTGCAGGAAAGGTGCAATCTCTGGGCTCGCCTGAGCGCAAAGGAAGTGTGAGCATTGTCGGTGCCGTCAGTCCCCCGGTGGTGACTTCTCCGATCCTGTCACGACATCTACCCTCGGTATTGTCCAAGTGTTCTGGGGTTAGACAAGAAACTCGCCCAGCGAAAGCATTTCCTTCCATCAACACATCCCTGTCATACAGCAAGTATACCACGGTGCTCGACAAGTTCTACGAAAAGGACTTCCCGAATTCCCAAGGCTCCGTGGCCGTGTCAAGCAACTTATTTCTGATTCTGAAGAACTCGACCAGGTCGTGCAGCTTGTGGGCAAGAGTGCCTTGTCTGACCCTGACAAGATTACCCTGGATCTGGCTGTGCTGATCAAGGAAGATTTCCTTCAGCAAAACGGCTATTCTGATTACGATCAATTCTGCCCTATCTGGAAGACGGAGTGGATGATGAAGCTGATGGTCGGCTTCCACGACGAGGCACAAAAGGCGATTGCGCAGGGACAAAGCTGGTCCAAGGTCCGCGAGGCTACCAGTGACTTGCAAACTAAGCTACGACAGCTCAAATTCGAGATTCCCTCGGACGGCCAGGATGTGATTAGCAAGAAGGTAGGCCCCCCTTTTTTTCTCTCTCTCTCTCTCTCCTCTTGTTCACTTGTTCAACTCTAGGACGCGAAACCTTTGCTAACAAGTTTGAATAGTACGAGGCTATTCAGCAGGAGATGATGGATAAATTTGCATCCGTAATTGATGAGTAAGAATTGCCTTGATGGCAGCAGTTGTACGTAGTGGTGCGTGGTGTAGGGGATTTTGGCACTATAGAACAGCACAGCTGAGATGCCGAGTATTTGTGGGTAGTGTAAAGATATTGCCCGGCTGTATTGAATCAAACGTTTATTTCGTACACGACAGATCGGCTTTTTGTGTCAATCGTGGTGACAGGCTGGTGTTTGTTTAAGTTGCTAGAGACATGGACCCCACCACCCCCAGTATTGGACGCTGACACTGTGCGGGACTCGTAAAAGCCTGAGCCGCAGCTACGTGTGAGGTTTCGCAGCGAGAGCTTACATATTACATGTATATTGATTGCATGGCACTCACCACTGTGACTTGTAGCCCCCAATTCCCCAATTCCCCCATCATCCCCATCCTCCTGTCGATTCCGTCTATCCAGATCAAGTTCACGTACGCGAAGTATCCGCGACGTTATGATCAGATCAGACGGCCATGTCGGACGAGTTACGAGACGAAATCGAAGCCATCAACTCCATCTACGGCGACGGCTCACTCACGCTCACAGAAGACGAGTGCTCGTCAACATATATCCTCAAACTACCAGGCGATGCGTCCTCTCTACGGATACAGTTCCCGGCATCATATCCCTCGACGGCACCCGTCGTGCTAGGCACGCACCATTCCTCAGGGGGCGTTAGAGGCGCGGGAGAAAAGGACGTGTCGCTGTTCAGGAGCGTGCTGGGGAGGTCTTCCAGCCGGGGAGGTATGTCTGTTCGATGGGGTGGAGGAATTCTCGCGGCGGGTCGGGGGAGCGAGGCGGTGATGATGATGGTGAGGGGGAGAAGGAGGAGGAGGAGGAGGAGGGGAAGGGGACAGTGGATGAAGACACGATGGACGCGCCGGCGTGGACGGTGTCCGAGGCCGTGGTCGAGAACAAGTCTACGTTTGTGGCGAGGGTGGCGAGGGTTCGCAGTCCGGAGGAGGCGAGGCGCCACGTCGGGCACCTGCTCGCGAACGACAGGAAGGTCCGGGGCGCGACGCACAACATTACGGCGTGGAGGACGCGGGGCGCGACGGGGACGCAGTTCCAGGACTGCGACGACGACGGGGAGACGGCGGCGGGGGCGAGGCTGCTGCGCTTGATGCAGGCCATGGACGTGTGGGGGTGGTGGTGGTTGTGAGCCGGTGGTACGGGGGCGTGAGGCTGGGGCCGAGGAGGTTCGCGGTGATTAATGGGGTTGCGAGGGATGGGCTGGTGAGGGCGGGGGTCGTGGAGGAGAGGAGGAGGAGAGGAGGTTGATGGGGTGTTTTTTTTTTTTTTAAAAAAGATGAATTGATTATGTAGGTTTAGCGATGGGGTAACGTGTTGATTAAGTGAGATTAATAGGATTATCAATATAAATTATGTGGTTTTTATTTCAATACGCTTGATGGCTCTCTGATGGGCTATTTCCTAGTACTCCTGGTGGTTCGTCAAAAGAAAAACCTTTAACATGGGAAGACCAGCAGGAGTACTAGGAAATAGCCTGTCTAGAGAGCTATCTAGCGTATTGAAATTAATAAATGAATAGATATAGGGCTTTCTTTTTTTTTTTTTTTTTTTTTTTTTTTGCTTACTATTGGATATACGTCAAACTACTGTATAGACACACAATCTCGCAAGGTGGTTGAGACGCGAGGAAGAAGATACAAAAAAAAAAAAAAAAAAAAAAAAAAGGGCCGGACGGGCTCCGTAAATCATCGTCATGGTCGGGTCAGTCATTCATTCATTCATTCTTGTTCCAACAGGGGTTTCAGAATCCCCAACGCCCGCGTGGACTGCTGCTCTGGCAGAATCACCACGCCGGCGCGGGCGGTGGAAAGATACGAGAGCTCCGAAGTCGCCGTCATTTTCATATCGTGCACGAGGCGACCCGACACGCCGCACACGATACCAGTCACCTCGGACGGCAGGTTGACCAGGTCGAGGAAGATGGGAACGAGGATGGCGTCCCTGTCGCCGACGATGGAGTCGCCGAACATGGGGAGCAGGCTCTTGTCCACGAGGAGCGACGGCGGATCGTCCTGGGCGAGCGTCACCGAGACGAAGCGAGGCTGCGAGACGAGGACCGACACGACGGCCGTGTAGAACTTTGTGTCGACGTTTTCGATCCAGGCATCGCGGTTGTCGGCGGAGCGCGGCGGCTGGCGGAGGAGCGGGGGCCGTAATACGCATCTGCCAGCTGGGACATGTCCCGGCCGGAGCACTGGACCAGTTCCAGGCCCTGGTCCACGCGCGGGAGACGCTGCGCTTCCGCAGGAGCCGAAACGTGCGCGACTGCAGCTCGTCATTGTTGGAGGGGGCGGCGTGCCCGGCGGCGAAGCAGGGTGGTGGTGGTGGCTCGCGGAGCTCTTGCGGGAGATGACGAAGCTGGCGTTGTTGTCGGACAGCTCGAATCCCTTGTCGTGCAAGGCGTCGACGACGTTGTGTCGCTCCCGCGACGGCACCAGGATGAAGTCGGAGTAGTACGTCGTGATGAAGAAGATGGGGATGCCGGCCAGCGCGAGGGGCGAGCTCAGATCCAGCACTCGGCTCGCGGCGTCGAGATCGGCACTGATGACGGAC
Organism: Epichloe gansuensis; assembly: GCA_023658505.1. Lineage (NCBI taxonomy): Eukaryota > Fungi > Ascomycota > Sordariomycetes > Hypocreales > Clavicipitaceae > Epichloe > Epichloe gansuensis. The sequence continues at coordinate 2,223,800 of CP098283.1, forward strand.
AGGACGACGTACGACTCGGCGAGGCCGGAGACGGCCCTGGCCTCGTGGGCGGGCAGCGAGCCGACGACGGCGCCGAAGACGCTTCTCGCCCACGAGGTGTGGCACACGATCGAACACTCGAGGGGCGTGACGCTGATGTTCAGGAACCCGTGCTGGTTCTCGGCCGACAAGCCGTCGAGGTGCTGCTCGTGGTGGATGGACGAGCGGTCGACGCGGAGGCTCTGCGTCTGGGGATGAGCACGCGCAGAATGGGTTGGAGGAAGGTGTGGTATAGATCGAGGGGGATGTGTATGAGCGTGTACGTGCCATCCTGTTGTTGCAGTTGGTCAGTCTCTGCTGGCGGCTGAAGAATCAAATCATGATGTTGATGTTGATGTCTGACGTCTGACGTTCTGATGTCTCACGAATGTCTGTCTGCTTGCCTCGGGCCGTTGTCGGCGCAATGCGGGCACCGGGGAGGGGAGACATCGAGGCCTTACCAGAAAAGATATTTGGGCACTCATGACGAGGCCAGCAGCTGCTGAAAAGTCGCGCACGACGCCCGCGAGCCAAGACGACTTGTTTTCATCAAGAGGAGAGACGCAAAGGAGTAAGTAGTAGACCGGTGCGTACCCGTTCCTGCGTCAAGTTCGGTCCGTCCAAACCCGCTTCGTAAAACAAGAAGGTCGATTTTGGGAAAAAAAAAAAAACCCCAAGCAAGCAAATGATGGGATGGGAAAAAGTAGAGGAAAAGGACGGGAGGAAAGAAAATCAGATGATTCCTGTAGAGGGTGACGACCCCGGCGGAGAATTAAGAGAAGAAGAGATTTGTCGCGGGACCCTTTTTTATTTTTCATTTTTTCGCGAACCGCAACCGCCGCAGCTGTGGATGGGAAACTTGTGGGGAAAAAACCCACTTTCGACCAGACGCAGACGCCATGTACCATGGTGAGTGGGCTGAGAACAAGACGACAGACCAAAAAAAAAGGGACGGCCTGCGCTGCAGGACACGCTGCGACTCACGGCAGTTGGGCCAAGAGTCATGTACGTAAGTACAGAAACGTGGCGCTACGAGATTCAATGTCCATTTGTTCGACGGAGGGTGACAAACTGCTGTGCGTTCGCGTCCGCGTTCGACAAAGATTGCAGAGAGAGGCCAACCCTCCCCTCCCCTCCCTGCAGGATATGCGCTATTGGGGCAGAAGTGTGGACCAATGGCGACTACGGAATGGCGTCTGCGGGCAGCTTGTCGTTGCTTCACTTGATAAGAAAAGGGGTCCCGTGGCATGCATGCATGCGTGTGTGCATGGAGGATGCGGGGCAGATGTGGGTTGGGATGGGGTGACCCGGGTGAGCATCGGGTTCGGGGTTGGGGTTGGTTGGTTTTGGTTGAGTGACTGAGCAAGAAAGAGTAACCGGATTCGGAATGCCCAACCTGGACTCCGAGGGTTATATGTACGTACGTACTGGGTGTTGAATGTTGTTGAATGGCGTGCAAAAAGACGTTGCCCACTGTGACAAGGACCAACCACAAACGATGCAGTTCGTCAGTCCATCATCCACAACATATATTCATTCCCACTACTTTCTTTAAGCCGCGTCCTCCTTCTTCACGCCCACAACCACCAGATTCCTCGGACTCACCCCGTAGTCAAACACGCTCTCCACCCAAGCACTCTTCACCTCCTCCCTCTCCCGTAGATAGATCCACCGGTCCGTCACGATCAACGACTCGACCAGCATGGCGCTAAAGGCCATCAGGCTCCAAATCACGCACAGCTCCTTCTTCCGCGGCAGGAACTCGGCCTCGTACGCATCAATCTCCTCGTCCGTGATGCCCGCCATCTTCTCCCTCATCACGTCGCCGTACTGTCTGTACTCGGTGCTCGTCGTGAGCTTCTCGATGGACCCCGCACGTAGGCCCTCAGCGAGCCGTAGCAATGCCTGCCGAGTCCGCCTATCGCGATGGGCTGGGTGCTCGTGTCCAAGGGGCCGGGAGGAGCTGCTGCTGCTGCGTCTGCGTCCGCGTCCGCGCCCGAGGAGGAGGCGTGGTGCGATATCTGCCGGACCACCCCGCGGTCGAGGTACATCTTTGCAGGACGGCGCGGTAGAAGTGGCGGGAAAAGAAGGCTTCGCTGTCGGAACGGCCCCAGTTCCGTGGTGCCTGGCATGCCATCATGCGGGCCGTGACGTTGAGGCGGATCCCGTCGTCGGCGTACGTGCTCAGTCTGTTGCTCATTGGGAAGCCATGGGGGTCGAGTCTCGAGGATTCGCGTCCTACGCGGCCGTTGAGCGCCTGGAGCGTGGGCCGGAGGTATGCGTGCCTGTAGCCCGGTGGGCCGAGTTTCTCCGTCATGAGGTTGTAGCAGCATCCTACGATGGCGACGGCCCTGATCTCCGGGTTGAGGATGAGGATCGGATGGCGTGGTGGCTTAGGTTGCCGCAGGAGTGAATGGAAATGGCCATGAGCTTCTTGTTGTTGTTATTGTTGTTGTTGTTGTTGTTGTTGTTGTTGTTGTTGTTGTTGGTGTTGGTGTTAGTGTTGGTGTTAGTGTTAGTGGTGGTGTTAGTGTTAGTGTTGGTGTTATTAGTGTCAGTGTTGTTGATGTTAATGTTATTAGTGTTAGTGTTGTTAATGTTGGTGTTGGTGTTGGTGTCTTCCCTTGTTTTTGCCTTCTGCCGAGACTCCTTGCAGCTGCCCCCGTCAATCCTGGAAATCACATCGGACAGGTCGCCGCTGTCCAGTCTCCCCGACACGTACTGCACGTACCCCTCCCTTCCTCAACCTCGATACCCGAAGTGATCTGCTCGCGGGGCCGGAAGTCGAAACTGCGCCCCTCGCCCCCTCGCCAATCACCCCCTCACGGCATCCGCCAGCGCGGCAGGATCCTCGTGGGGATTATTCGGCCCGCCGGCCCCGAGGAGGAGCATCTTGTTCCAAAGCTTCTTGTTCCGCATCACCTTCTCCTTGACGGCCAGCCCGGAGGCAATGTCCAGCCCCTCGCGGCGGTGACGTTGTCCTCGCGCCCTCGACCGCGACAACGTGTCTATTGTAGGGCTCGCTGGCCAGCGCGCGGCCGAGGTAGTTCCTGCCGCTGCCGAAGTCGACGTAGTGCGTGATGCTATTCTCCCCGCTGCTGTTCCCCGCGCCCATGTCCCGCGCCAGTCTGTCGACGTAGCCCGCAAAGTTGGCCACCTCGTGCATCTTCTTGGGCTTCATCCCCACGCGGACCGTCTGCGGCAGCACGGGCAGCTCCTCCTCTCCCTCGGGCGGCGGGCTGAAGTCCCTGCAGAGGGAGAGGTCTCGCACAGACCTGATGTACTGCAGCAGGGTGGCGGGCATGGCGGGGAGGCCCGCGAGGCGCAGGTCGTCGAGGTCGTCCCTCATCAAGATGTCGAGGAGGCGCATCGTGTCGCACTCGAGGAGGAACGGGTGCCATTCTGGGGCAGGACCGTGTGGAAGAGCCCCGGCTTGCAGGTGAAGAAGTCGAGGATGTGGGTGCCGCCGCAGAGGATCTGGAAGAGGTCGGTGTTGTAGACGAAGTCGAGGAGGGCCGAGATGTATTCGTCTGGGGAGGCGAAGTCGCCGTTGAAGGGGAGGGGCTTGGAGGGTGGTATTACCATGTTTCTGTTTTTTTTTTTCCTTGGGGGTTGACACGAGGATGATTACGGCATTGCGTTGAAACGGGCGGTTTATCAGAGCACCTGCATTCAAAGTCTCGTCAATCGGAAATCTTTCGTCGGAATTTGTATGTGCATGGCGCCTTTTTTTTTTTTTTCTTCTTCGTCGTCCACTACGAAAATCACTTGCTTTCTTGGCCCCGCCAATGCAACTAACTGCATGTCGTTCGTTGGCGGGGTGGGGCTGGGGCTTCTCTCCACATAAGATTAAATAAGGAATATCATCGATACCAGCCAACACAATACCCTTTGATCGATCCCCAATCCACATCTTCTGCTAGTGAACAGCGAGCAGATTCGCGACATCTCTGATTGTTGCCAATCAAAAATCAGTAGCCACCTCTCTCATGTGGACGTCACTCTCCTCTTCTCCTCTTCCTTCCCGACACAGCCCCCGTCCGTCATCGCCAAGGACAGACAACAGATACTATCCAAACAATGGCCCTTTCTAGCTCGACGAGCACAGCTTCCCAAAAATGTCCTCCAGCCGCGGCTCCCGCACGCTCCCATCCAGCCCAGGCAACGGCGCAGACAACCGCCTGACATTCATCCGACTCGCCCACGAGACCGACGACCCAAATCCACCAGGACACCAGTTGGCCATGCTCTCATGCAGCGCAAACTCGCCTCTGAGTTCCGAAACGCAAACTGGCAGTGACATGTCGCGCATTCGAACTCGATGCCCAGCGGAATCCCACGTCGCCCATTGGGGACCCGACCTCGTTGCCCCCATTGGCCGAGATACTCGGGCAGTTCACGATCGAGCTTGAAGTTGGCGGAAACACGTCACGCACGGCGCGCGCTTCCTCTGGGGCGGCACCCGTGGCAAGTTCGAGCGGGTACATGCGCCTGACCATGTGGTACGCGAGGGGAACCTCCTCGGGCCGCCTGCCAGACACGCGGCAGGACTCCAGGGACGGAACGTGCATGCAGACACACGAGCCTACTTTGAGGAGAAGCCGGCACGAGAGAGCGAGGCACAGCCTGTCGATGGGGTTTCTCCGTGGCGTCGAAGATTGAGGAGGAGCAACTCGGTGGGGAGTCGGAGCACCGGTGACGGTGACGACTTGTCGGCTTGTTTTGTCTGTGATCTAGTGCGCCAATCTCATGTCGGCATACATGTACGGCGTACTCGGTTCTTAGATTGTTAGGGACCCCACGTACAGATTTCGAAACGATGAAATTCGTCATGGGATATAGTCCGTGGTGGGCAAGGGATCCAGCTTTGCAGCTGCCAAGGTCCATGGTCGGTAAAAAAAAAAAAAAAAAATGCGGCGCTCGTGCGAAACGACTGCCACTATATGCGATACAGACGACTTTGTTCCTGACTGAAAAAGAAAAACAAATAGGAACAAATCATGTAGAGCGGACGGAACGGGAGAATAGGCCAAGGAAGAAATCTAATTTTCGTCTACTCGCTTTAATAATTCCCCTCACAGACTACTGAGAAGGCTATGGGCCATAAGGTCATCTCGTTTGCAAAGAGTTCGAGAGCTTATGAGCTTTATGTAAGAGTGCGTGCATCATTAAGTTTTGGGCAGGCAGGTTGCCCAAAGGTTGATAATGCCTTTGCTATGCCAGGTGAAATTGAGAGCCCCTCCACGCAAGTTGAAGAAGGACGAGGCTGCGCATAGAATTAATTTTTTTTTCACATTGTTCTTTGCGGTGCCGTGAGTCGGAAATATACTGTGCGTTATTCCCGCCCGCTGTCACGCACGAGTCTAAACAAGACATACTTTACTAGAGAAGAAGAAAAAAAGAGCACTTGCGAAGTGAACAATGACGCTTCCGAGTGAGACGAAGGAAACGTGGTTCGCCCACATCCTAGACTGCTGTTGAAACCAATGTCCTATTGTCGCCCCAGTAATATGCGCAGCATCTCTCCTCTCGACTTTTCGCAGTGCCCCTGCACAAGACTTGGCCAAGATCAACGTGACGACATGAATCCAAGGCGAACTTTCAAGGGTCATCCCGTTATCATGGTGTGTCTCATGACTCGCACATGTACATAGCCGCAGCTAGCAACGTAGCATCAGCGGTTACCGCGCGCCGCAAATGGTCGCCATGATCAAAAGTTGACAGTGAATATCAATATCGCGCAGGGGTGCAGAACTTGCAGGGACAAGCGATCGTGTCTCGCCTGTTCTGAACCACGCTTCGAGTATTACTTAGACTCGCATCTAAAAAAAAAAAATTGTCGTGTCGTGGAATGCGTATTGATAGAGATCAAATCGATAAAGCCTCGTCTTTGCCCCGAGATACCCGGCCTTGGCGAAGGCCTTCTGCCAGGCCATGTCTGGACAATCTGTAAGACCAGAGCAAGTGGTTGCAACTTGCAAGTTGAGGATGCCGCACTCCACGACCATTGGAAGGCGAACACTATGTTATGTTTCGCGGCCCAAACTCACAATAAAAATAAGACCTTCCCTTCCCATCAAATGAGGCCGCCTGTTGGCCATGGTCCAATCGATTTGCCTGGATGGGGTGACCCGTCGTCATCCACGAGCTGGGTCGGCAGCCAATGGCAGGCAAAGCGTTGAGCAACCTCGTCAAAAGTCAGCAAATTCCTGCCGGGTGGCGATGAAGAGAAGCACAGGGAAGAAAGGCGAATAAAGGCAAAATGAAATGCAATCACTCCAGTAGACAGTCGATCACGTCCAGTTCGCCACATGGATATGAGCATGCGTTGCACTCCGTAATACATCCACATATGTTCAGTGATACTGTATGCATTAACTTGATGTGCCGTGGAGCAATCTATAAAAAAAAAAAAGTGCCGTTTTCCCTTCCAAGAATCACAGCGATGCCCAAGTGCGATTTTGTTTCCGCTATCTATGTACGTCAAAAGAGATCGATCCAAGGGTATATGTCTATTCCAATGAAAATGGCGGGTAAAAATGAAAAACGCAACCTCGTCAGACGTAAGGAAGAGTTTAGTGAGCCCCGAAAGAGACAGACTGCTGGCAACGTGCGAGGCAAAGTAATTGAAAAAAATTGAAAAAAGAGGGAGGCAGCGTGGCAATCAATGCAACTCAAACTCCTCCGTCCGGCGCCTGAACAATAGCTTGAGTTTTGGATTAATGCGCTTCGTTAGCCCGATGGCTAGTGACTGGGTCTCGCTTCCAGGGGCCAGTTGCCAATCGTACTTGAGCAAGAGGTGCGACAAAACGATCTTACTCAGGATAGCAGCAAAGAACCGTCCAGGACAAGCTTGCGTACCATGTCCAAATGCCAAGTGTTCGGGGCTGGTGTTGACGAGCGGGGCTTTGGTGGCTTGGTCAGAATCCGACCGCATGCGCAGGAACCGGTACATATCGTAGGTATCCGGCGATTCATAGATTTTGGGGTCGCGCATGTGAGGAATATCAACAAAAACGCGGTCGCCCTTGTGAATATCAAGGCCGTTGGGGAGCTTCATGTCCTGCAAGGCAGCTCGATGCATACCGACTATGGAGTATGTTAGCCATTGATTCGTCATGACAATCCCCTCTGCCAGAAATTTTTTTTTTTTTTTTTTTTTGGTACCTACACACACCGGGCGGCTTCAGCCGCAAGCACTCCTTCATGGCGCTGTCCATCAGTTTCAGGTTGTTCAAAGCAACGGTCTGGCAGCCACCCTTTGCAGCTCCTTCACCAGCTCCTTCCGAAGCGGTGCCAAGGTCGAAGGATCACTCGCCAAGAAAACGAGCGTATTGGTAACGAGTGCAGCTGTTGTGTGCACAGCAGCCACGTTGAGAACCATTTGCAAAGCGACCGGGTCGCAAGCTAGCTCCTCGTTTTCCGAGTCAATCCAGTCCACCACGTCGTTGAATGCAGGGGCTCTTGTCCAGCAGCACAGGCCTGGTCACGAGTGGCACGTCGAGATTCAATCAGAGGCTCAATAAAGTCGCGGGCGGCTTGGTAATCATCTCGGCCTCGATGAACACGCGGGGAGAATCGACGAATCAATGGTCGCACAAAGGCTGGCGCCATGTTGATCATAAAAGCCGCCATGACACTGTTTACCGACCAGTCTTTCATGATCTTGAGCCAGCGCTCGTTACGACAAACTTCGTCGCCGTTCCAGAACAGACGAGATATCATTCGCGCAATGACATCCAAGAGGCTCTGGTGTATTGTTACCTCTTGCCAGTCTATCGACACGTTAGTTGACGGGATATAGAGGGGTGAGGTGGTAAGGTGAGTGCTTCTGAAAGATGTGCATGAAGTATCAGAATAGGACTAACCAAGACGGCCTCCCAAATTATACTCGATTGCAAAATTGGCCTCGGATGACATTGTCGCAGGTATGGTGTCTTGGGCGCAAAAAGTCAGCCATCTTGCTGCAAATTGAACGCGGGCTTACATGTATGTAGTCTTGTTTCCTTACTCAAAGATCTCGTCAGTCGCTTCTTTACCAACTTGGGCACTCTCTTGCACGGATCTGCGATTAGAGTATATGGTTCGAGGCCAGGCGTTTTGCCATCACCGTCAAATTCCTGCCGAAGACTGTCAACAAATGAATGATGACTGTAGAAGATGGAAGCCACGCACATCGGCAAAATACTTGGCGAAGCTCAGCCTGTCCTCGCTGACGAGAAAATCTGCGTATGACGGTGGAAGAACGATGATTTCGCGAGAGTTTGTGAGTAAACGGAAGGGTTTGCCTTTGCTCGAACATCTAGCCTTGGCCAGCTCATCGATACCATTGAATAAGAATCGGGCTTGTTTGACAATTTTCAGCTCATACCACTTCGGTGGGTTGAGGACCGGAAGTCGCCTCTGGAGTCCTGGCGCGTTGTTCGATAGTACAGGGCCAGCAATGCCAGCAGGACGAAGGGCAACAGACGGCCAGCTTGGACGTCGTGCAGGCGATGGTCAACTATTGCGTCGACGAAGTGAAGTGCTGATTGAATCGCCATTGCGAAATATCAGGAGTTGCCTGCAGCAGGTGAGTCGAAGGTTAGAAAGCCATGCTAAATGGAGACAAAAAGATCGAATGAGTGATGTCGAGGGCAAGAGCAGAGCGGGAGGGTCGAAAGTGCAAAGTCGACCAAGGGATTTTTGAGACTCCTGGCGCACGAGGCTACTACATACATGCCGTCGTCCTACTCGGGTCCATGTTTTTTTCTTTTTTTTTTTCTTTTGGAACGACCAGCAGGGCCGGTTTATTGCCCGAGGTCATGCCATCGAGAAGCGAACACATGTACTCCGTATGGTAGGTATGTATACTCGTCCAGTCCCCCATACGTGGCAGCAGCCATCCGGATCCCAAGCAGCTGGGACGGGTTGAGGGGGTTTGAGGGGCAAGGGGGTAGGGATAGAGAGGGGGTAGGGATAGAGAGGGCGGGGGCGGAGTCCAGAGTCCAGACAGCCGCGGATGAAACCTCGCAGACGCAGTCATGATATGATATCAGTGCTCCGTATTACGGATTATCCTCGCAGAGAAACAGAACAGACCCCCGCGACATGGTGAGAAGAGAAAGAAAAGGGGTCGGAAGCAGCGATGGGGCCGCCATCGGCCATCGGCTCCTAGCGTTCATTGGCGACCAACCACAAGCTGGTGGCGGCGCCGGAGTCATCATGGCCATCCCCACGTGACGTATCCATAATTTTTGTTTTAGCCGGCACGCTCTTTCCCGGTTCCCGTTGTGCACGGCCACGGTTCAGTTATCCTATATTAGTAATAAGTTATAATATTATTACATATGTCGTCTCTGGTAATGCAGCCAAAGTCGGGTCCCGTTGGGTCCCGTTGGGTCCCGTTGGTAGCGTCCCCGTGCTACTACAGCCTTGGTTTGCCTCGGCCAACCAGAGGCATCATCGTTGTCGTTTGACGTGCGACAATGAACCAACGACCAAAGCTCGCTCACTCCAACAGCCGTGTCCGCTGGCAGACGTAACCAGACGCAACCAACCAACAATGACATGGGGTTCTACTTTGTGGCCTGACACTGGTCACTAACATGCAAGACGAGATGCCGCCGGCCGTTCTGACCGTTACACGATGGCCCTGAGACACGTTCTGCACAGACATGCACGCCATGGAGAGGCATGCAGCAATCCGTAATCTCTTGCTCTCCGAATGAAGCAATATCGAATTCTGCGTCACCCGTGTACATGAAGTGAGTGGCTTGATCCCATCCCCCGGGGCTGCCATGCTGCCTGCATGTATGTAACATCTGGTCACATCACATCAACTTGATGACGTCCGATACGCATCCATCACACACAGTCCCGGAAAGGCGCGACTTGGCCGTCGTTGACAGTGTCTTTGAGCTTAAATATCGTTCATGCAGCTCAAAACTTAACTTGCCTACCCTTGACGTTGTGCTGCATCCATCCCCTCGAGACCATAATATATATACGCATCAACATGGGTTCAATCGCCCGCTCTGTTGTCGCGGTCAACAGACACAACAACTTCTCTTGTAGCATATATAGCATAGCAAAGGCTATAAATAACTACATTAATAACCTTATTAACCTCCTTTATAAAAACCACTGTAGGTTAAAGGATAAGCTAGCTAACCTATCCGAGGTCCTACCCAAGATAATCATATGGGGAGCGTCTGCTTCCCACCTCGTAATTGAGCAGATACCTAAGGACAGGTTAGCAGAGTATTAGGCATATTCATTGACGGAAACACGTCGCTGACCAAGCACAGCTTTCGGATCGGCTCAACAAGTTACCGCCGGAATTGCCTTTGCCTCTTCTGAACGTTCGCCAAACGAGATTCTCCGCACACGCTCGACTCCGCAATGTTGGAATTCCGACACGCTTCGAAATGCCGAGACTTGCGCCGAGCCGACGATGGACGTCGTACGACGGATGGAAATACAAAGGCATGGAAGACAGGCTGAAGGCATTGGTGACGAAGCTGGACAAGGAGTACTTCTACACCATGCTGAGCTCGTCACAGGCCAGAAAGTCAGCATGAGCGAGCCATCCTCTGCCGGGCAGTACTGGGTTTGCTTCGAGCTGATTGCTGAAGATGGTAGCCTAGTCATCGCCCGTGTTCGTTTGCCTCGATATCCTCTTGCTTCATCAAACGTAAGCGAAGAAGATGAACAATATGCGATTGCGTGCGAAATATCCACAATGCATTTCGTGAGGCAGAGACTTCCGAAATTGGCTGTGCCTCGTGTTTACGCCTATGAAGGTCCTGGATCACAACTCGCACTCTCAATGCTGGTGCTGCCTGTATGCTTATAGAAGGATTTTACGGTAATACCCCACAAGATGTTACCCCGCTCTTTGCAGTTTATCGGTAGGTGGGCTTCCTCAACGACCTTCACGGTCCTAAGCCGTTCCAGGCATCGAAGCAGGAGCATGTCATGGCCCAGTGGACAACGATTCAATCGTCGTTGGCAACCCTGACGTATCCTCAAATTGGATCGATCTCCGCTATCACCGAAACCGGAGAGCCCGTCATTGGTAAGCTATCTTCAGCTGCCGCCGAGGGTCTTGTTTCGCAAGCACCTCGGCACGCAGAACGTTCTAGTCGAGGATGATCTCAACTTCCTAGCCGTCGTCGATTGGGAGTTTGCCCAAACTGCACCATGGCAGGTAAACCACTACCCGATGCCCTTCTCACTATTATGGTCGGATGAGCGGATCGAGAACATCCTGAACAACCCCAACCACCTTGCATACAAGAATGTGTCACGACAGGCTGCTGCTAGGACCTTGTATTGCAGGAAGTTTGACGATGCTGCGGCTAAGCTGGCCCGGGACGGCCGAAGCTCATCCCTCCCCAGAACGACGACGCGAATAAAATAGTGATGGAACTACAGACTGATGAATTGGGAGTATACTTTGCGATAGAGGGCCAGGATTAGATGTTTGGCAGCAAAATGAAGTCCAGAAAGGACATGTGACTCTTCGGAGGTATTCGTCATCTTGGCTTGCATGGTAAATATTCCAGATAATACTGTTTCGTTCTCTCAGCATCAAACCCAAACGCCAGGCGCGCCATTTCGTTGACAAGGCCTTCGTCCTGCTCCGGTACGTCCCCTACTTTGCAGAAACAAGCATAAATCCTCTCGACGCCGCCCTCCAACACTTTCTGGGTAACTATCACTGAGATATAGGCCAACTTCGTAACTGATATGGCGGGGCGAAAGAACAAGTGATCGGAGATCCGTGATCCGTTTCGAAGGCAACTCGCGCGTCTAGAATGACTCTGTGATTATTGGCAGTTGTCTTGAAGTGGAGTGGTGGACTGACAAGCCGCCGATTTGGAAGTCGAGCAGTAATACGGGCTCGCAGCCTCGCAGCCTGCACGTTCTAATCTTGCGGACGCGACTTCCCTAGGCTCAGACAAACCCATTGCCTGGCAGGCCTAGCTATTAAAGGCTGGTTAATCAAGTCACTTATTTCTTTGTACTGTTTATTCATGATGGCGCCAAGACTTTTCACCACCATTCAAGTGTATTCTGCCTACTATATACCACACACTCTGTATATAGCAGCACTATGAATCGCCAAGATACTACTACTATCCTTACGCGTCCTCCTCCCGCTAAGCGTAAAGGATTACACCGTCCCCATTCGACCTATGCAGCTTAAAACACGAGCTAGGTGTAACAGGGCAAATACTGAGCGCAGCGTAAGAATCAGCACCATTCCGATTAAACCCTGCGCCATTTTCCGATGCCAACAAGCTTTCTCTCGGGAGGAAGCAAATCCGAACCTGAACCAAGACTGGGCCGTCCCTGTTGCCCGTTTTCTTTCTCAGTTCCTCCTCGTCCAATCGGAGGTGGATCTTCTCTTGACGCTCATCAGTACCGTCCAATTCCTGCCGCTCTTCGCCCTGGGGAGCCCATGTCTTCACATTCCAATCCGCACCAACTGGGGTTACCTGTAGGCCCATGACTGTATCGCCATCGACTCCAACCGGTTTGTTCGAATGCAGGCGCCTTTCCAGACGGCGACATAGCTCGTCCTTGTAAGGATCACCTTGGGGTTCAAAGATGGCAAAGTTGTGCGAATCCGTTTCACACTTGCTCAATGCAACGCAAAGCGCTCGAATCTCCACTGTTCCTCTCACTTCGCCAACAAAGTCTAGTACGTAGTGTGTGAGCAGCCTCCCCTCGGCCGCTAGCCAAACATGGAAAATATGTAAGATGCCTGGCATACGCGTGCCATCGGCGTCAATAATGAGCTCACCACTCTCTTCTCCCCTTGGCGCTGAGCCGCGAAATACCACTTCCTTATCTTGTTTCCTCATGATGAAGGACAAACTCCCACAAGCTGTGTGCTACTGTCACTCGCAACCACGACCGCGGCCTGACCTCAACCTCGACCTCGACCTCGACCTCGAGTGTGCACGGTAGCGACTATGTACGACAGCAACTATGCTCGGTAGCAACAGTGTACGGCAGCAACAGTGTACGGCAGCAATAGTATACGGCAGTAACAGTGTATGGCAGTAATAGTATACGGCAGTAATAGTGTATGGCAGTGACTATATACGGCAGCGAATATGTATAATAGTAACTATGCTCCCTCCTGGGTACGAGGTAAAACTGCTTATATTGTTACAGGCTAATTCCCCATTCTTTTATTTACTTCCCATCTCCCTTGCTAATCTTATTATTTGCCTTGCCTTTACTTCTCAGCACTTTTTCCCTTGTCTTATAAATGCTATTAGTGAGAATGAGTTGTGTGTGGTGTGAGGGTTCAAGTTCGCCTCAGAGCTTTGGGGCACAAGTGAGTGGTAAGGTGCGAGAAGATGGAAGAGATGGAGAGAGGGAACAAACACGGTCACAGAGGGGGAATCGCGTCAACCTCGCAGCCCCCGTATTCGTGCCCTCGAAGCTTGTTCCCACATCGGGCTGCTTTTTTTATCACTGCGGTACTGTCAATCGGTCGTTCACTGTTGCACTGGCTGGGTGTTGCCAGTAATTCTTATGTTATGTGTGAATTTTAGATGCGTTGGCCACTGCCGATGAAAAATAATTATAAAATCATAGTAACTATGCTTAGTAGCAATAGTGTACGGCAGCAATAGTGTACGGCAGCAATAGTATACGGCAGCAATAGTATACGGCAGCAATAGTATACGGCAGCAATGGTGTACGGCAGTGAATGATCAAAAAGATACCCACTAATAGTCGAAAAGGTGTGTGAGAAGAAGTAAAACTTTGACAACCGACCGGGGCCCTCATGCCTTCTTATACTTTTTTCAGTCAACGGCTCCCCTGCACTACGCCCGGCTGTGGTAGCGCTTCCATTGGTTTCCATGCATAACTGTGGCGTCAGCTGTGGCGTCACCCTGTAACTTGTTTTATGCCAGTTGGCGCACGCCTATTCGTAAACTCAGAGGTGGTGGTGTGGTTGTCTGCCCAGTGTGTACACGCTTCCGCCTCACAACTTTGCATCACGATACGTTTGTATCTTTTTTTCATCAAGTTCTAGGTTACATTTAATGTCTAATTGTCTATTAAAATGCGTTAGAATGCGTTAAAAAGAAAAGAAAAGAAAAGAAAACGGTGTACAAGAACGTTGTGTATGTTATAAGTGCAACCTGAATTGCTTCTGGTGGTTGATAACTAGAAGTGTGGGGATACCCCTGGTTTAGGCGCCTACTTGATACTAAAGCGGAGCACCCGCTTTTAGCGCGGCGCAGGTCAAGGAGCCAACGATGAATCTGTTACAGTACATACATATGTACATTGTACTTAATAATGCAGAACCCCAGAATAAAAGCAGCTAGTGAATGGTAGGAGTCGAGCCCCATTGACATGGCTCATTTGTCCGTGGTTACATTTTGTACATAGCGACGTTTTTGTTTGGCCTTTTCGCAACCTCATGGGCTACGGTGGCTGAGTTATTTTCCTGCTACATGTACCTAGCTACTGTTGCATTCGCGCCCATTTTTCCATGCGCCTTGGACTTTTTGATCGGTGAGATGAGACATTCTCCGCATTATTTCTTTGCCCTTTTACGTACATACGTCCCCTATACAAATGAATAATGGGTTTGATCCATATCTGGATGGCTGTTCACATCATGTAGTAATACATATATACATACAGTTAATGTACAAACACAATACTTATACTTATGTATATGTATTGCAGGTGAATTCGAGTGCCTGACAACGCCACAGCAATCATCATAAGTAGACCCCTCCCCGTCCGCACAATCAAACTTGAGTTCGAGATACCTGAGGAAGGGGCCTTACGCCAACGACACATCGTGGTAGGAGACGAACATGTTAGTCACAAGGAACAAAGTTGAGACATGTTCGAATGATTGGATTGGTCTTCGTTGCTTTCCTTCATGTGGCTCCTTTAATGGCGTTTCCAGCGAAGTCCCTGACTTGTTTATGAGACACTGATTGATGCTTTATCAAGTTGAAGGACGAGGCTACGGGACTGTGGAGGTCTATCCTCGGAGAATGACATCAGGGTCAATTATCCCATATCGTCTCCTATTTTACCCAACAGCCCCGGGCATAACGATATCCGACAGATCAATCAACACCCCGCCTTCCAATTGGCGCGAAGAGTCACGACGGCATGGCTGAAGCCAGCATGCCAGAAGAATTCCAGTGCCGACTGCACAGCGTCGGAATCATTGTCAGATTCGTCAATGAATTCGTACACGACTCGACCGCGATATAGCTCTTACTGTCATCAACACAGCGAACATGCTTTCCGATTCCAATAGGTGGCGGCACTAGATTCCCGCCGGCAGACGGCTTAGCAATTCTCGGCCCGTGAATCCCAGCCAGCCGTATCACTTCCTCATACGGGGAATCTTGCAGATGGAGCGTAAACCGTCCTGTGCCTCACCTTTGGGCTGTTGGCGGGCTTCGTTGGAAAAGGCAATCAAGTTCATTTGAGCTTCTTTTGAAGACTTTGGCTCAGGATGCACCAACATCGGGCCTTTTGGCCGTCACTATGGGCTGCTTCCATAATCTGGAGCAGAGCAGCGTTTTGGCATTCCCTTTGTGCAGCAAAACAATGCGGCCATTCGGGTTCCGTGTCCCAAAACTGGGCAATGTTCAGTACATCCATCTAACCTCTATCAGATGGGTCGCTATGAACTCACCAGCTTCACACGTAAGTCGAATCATCAGGTCCGACCCGAATCTTCCAATTGTATCCGTCAAGCCCGCCGTCCAAGTTTGGGGCTGGTTTATATGCGCCGAAATTTGTGAATGGAGCTTAGCTTGAATGGGCATTGTCCAAGTCGTGGCGTTTCAAACGCACTCTGTGAGCAGTCGAGGGGCTCCAGGAGTCCATCGGCTTGGAGTCGAGGAAGGGTCGTTTCAATCTCTCGAGATCATGTTGCTTCTTGCGAGCTCTGTATTTGCGTCGAGGGCGCCCTGCTGCTCTGTAACCGCCATTCTTCCTCTTCATCTCGGTCCTCCATCACGGGGACCCAAAACGTTGGCTTTTCAGCCCACAAGCTAAGTAGTTTTCGCTGTTTCCCATTGTACACCAAAGCTACCTTAAAGCTTCAAAGAATTTCAGATCGCAACCAGACGAGACTGAAATAACACGCCGCATTTGTTCTTCCATTGTAGTCATTCTCAGCCATCTTCCGCAACTCCCAGCTTGCTAACGTCGATATTGTCAGGCCGGCTAAGATACTTCATCCTTGAGCAGTACGACGTGCACTCGCCCATTTTTGCCACGATATTTGCAAGTACATCAGGATGCATGGCCACATGGCCACATGACCCAGCAAAGTTACCATGTCCTCCGTCCGGCAAGACTTTAAGATGCGTCGAGTTTTGTTGACCTGGTATCAACATAGTCCAACATGGTCGACTTTATTGCTCGCCTAGATGAAGCGAAAACTTTCGCTCAGACAGCCTCAGCGATGACATATTCTAACGTCTTTCAGGCGATGAACCTGGTCCAGGTGTATGTCTCCCATTAGGGCTTGTAAATACTGTTCATCTTCCGATTATTCGATCCGTGGCCTGCCTAGTGCTATTATGCTAGACGGTATACGCACTTCTGGATAGGTATTCTCGAGTCTGTTTCAGAGTTTTGGCGTGCCATAGCCATAGCAGGATGTGATTCTTCTTCTTCTTCGGAGATTCTTGCAAAATCGGTGCCGTGGGTATTGCAGGGCCACATACTCTCCATATGAGCGAGCCTTCTGCCCGAGCTGTTTTTCCAGACTCGAATCGAGTACCGTGTGAATACTGTGACGGATGCGTGGGGAGTTACTCTCTGACGGACGGGCACTGGGGCATGGAGAGGGTTACTCTTCAGACAGCGCCAGAATGACGGACGCCAGAAGAGGCGCGTGTTGCAAATACAAAGTCCAGCTCGCGGCCAGACATGGCTTTCAGGCCTTACTAGAGTACCAAGGAATATTTCCCAGCAGACCAGAATAACAAAGCCTGTAAAGTTCAAATTCTTGTCGCATGCAATAGCTCAGCCACCGTGAGCCGGGCTCTGACCAATCATGAGACCTCTTCTAGGCCGGCGCAATCTTCAAGCGATGTTGTCGTACCTGGCGGTCCGGATGGTTAGACCTCGACGTGACGCTTCTCAATCAAAGTACCGTCGCCACCATTGTCGGGTCTCGTCAGGCAACCAGGTTTTCACTGACGAATTTCGCGTTAGTCAGCAGGGTGATATATAACTTATTTGCAATGCCGACCACCCTGTTTCACAATCCTACATATATAAATACATATGGATCTCGCTCAACAAAATACAAAGAAAAATATGTATCTTTATTAGCGCTCTATGCATACTCTATGTATCCCCCTTTCGACGCTCTAACAGCGGCTCTATCTACATTGTTACACAACTGCGGGCACGTGGGGCAGCTAGCAGGTTACCCACTAACAGCAACCTGCAGTCGCGTTCTGCCTAGGGTGGGGTAAGATAGAGCTTGGACTGTTAGAGCGTCACAAGGTGGATATGCAAGGGTATTAAACCCTACTAAATGATACATCCTTTTCCTTATAAATTGCTCATAATCTAAAGTACCTAGCCCCTGTCATGTATCTTTGTAAAATAATTCATTGGAGAACGGCCTTGAACTAGCATTCCGCCATGCAGTCGGCAAACAGATGCGGTTAGTGAGGGTGGTTCGCATCGGGCCGATCTCAGAGAACCTTAGGGGTTTAAGACTATGCACATATGACAATGCCATTGATGAGCTCCGGGAACTAGGCTCAAAACTGCTTGCTTATGTAGCAGCAAAGTTCCGAGATACTCATCACATCGCCCGAGATTTGCGGACTACTCCGTATGTACATACGGAGTACTGTTGATGGCGCTCTGGTGCTCTCCAATGGCGGCAGGGCGGCAGGGTTGCTCGGGTGCCGCTTGAATGACGACCGAATGCAGCCTGAACACGTCAGCGAGGGAAGCGCAGGGACAGGCACCAAAAAGGCGGACTTGGGGCTGAGGCCGGTTGTTACCTTGCCTCGCTCCGTCTGTCTCGACCCTCATGCATGTCCGGGATTTAATATTGCGTGATATTGGCTGGAGTGGGTGTTGGAGACGATCTGACAACGACGAGACAGAGATGGCGGGGGCGGCGATTGGCGACAGAGCAGGTGAGCAGCATCTCGAGGGCTTGCCAAAGTGCCAGACTCGCTTTGCTGACTCTTTAGCTCGCTCCGGTCCATGCAAATAAAAAGGCATTTCGTCCGGCAGTTCGGCAAAGCGAAAGGGGCATCCCTTGCCGGCAGACCTGCTAGTGCTGAGAAGTGCTGAGAATTGCTGAGAAGTGCTGACAGTCGACACGGGCCCGGCACGTTTGTCTATTTTTTGCTTCTGCTCGGTAGATGAGATGGCTCCGCGCAATTTTTTTTTTTTTTTTTTTTTGCCAAGGAGTGAGACAAATGTGTCGATATTAGAGGCAATTGACTGACTCCAACCGTCCCGTCCAGTCTGCACCTCCTCGCACCTGGCACCTCGCACCTGGCACCTGCACCCCGCCGCCGCCACTTGCAACACCAAAGCTGACCTGACGTGCTTACGAAGTGACAGTTGATCTCGACCTCGACCCTCGACCCTCGACCATCTACCATCGTAATACGTTCATCTCCTGCATTCGTCTCGTGCATCTCCTCCACATGTGAATCAATCAATCCTCCCATGCTCGGAGCGCGGAGGATGCCTCGCATCTTTGATCCCGTCCGTCAGCCCAGCCCAGCCCAGCCTAGCTTAGCTCTTCAGCTTCCTCAGCTTTTAGCTGCACCGTAACAAGACTGACAAAATTTCGCTCAATGCTGCTTGCTGCACGCCAACTCTATCGAGCAAGATCAGGGGTCGAATTACATGTGCCATTCTCACTGCCGCCCCGCCATTTAAGATGCACGTTGTCGGATCTTTCTTCTTCTTCTTGGCCAGAAGCTTGCACATATTACTCGGCACTTCCCTCCTGTGCAACCATTTTCTTGCTTTCCTTGAGCATCGGTACATCAACTTCGCTGCCAGCCTTGCCGACTGACGGACGCACTTACGCACAATACCTTCACACCCATACCAGCACATCATCATCACAATGGCCGCCGGTACTTTATCAAACGGAACCACTCATGGCACCACCAACGGCACCACTCATGGCACCACCAACGGCACCACCAACGGCACCACCAACGGCACCACCAACGGCACCACCAACGGCACCACCAACGGCACCACCAACGGCACCACCAACGGCACCACCAACGGCACCACCAACAACGGTAACACCAATGGCAATGCCTCGCCTACCTCCCTCGCAAAAACAACAAGCCTCACCATGCCGGCTCTCCCTACCAGTCTGTTGGCGACTTCTTGTCAAATACCGACAAGTTCCAGATTATTGAGAGCACGTTAAGAGAGGGCGAGCAGTTCGCCAATGCTTTTTTCGATACAGGTAATGAACTTCATTTTTTAGAGCTATTTATTGTCGAGTGTCGGTTCCTGGACCGTTGACTAACTTTGTGTTGCTACAGAGACCAAGATCAAGATGTACGAAACCTAAACTCGTCAGCTACGCTGGAATACTGTGAAACTTGATCTGATTCTCATTCATTTAGCGCAACCGCCCTTTCGGACTTTGGAGTGGAATATATTGAGCTTACATCACCAGCTGCGAGTGAACAGTCGCGAAAGGACTGCGAGGCTATCTGCAAGCTGGGCCTCAAGTCTAAGATTTTGACCCGTATGTGTGTTCTGTTCTACTAGCTTCACAAGCATACCTTCCCTTGTGCGCCCGGTTCTGACACGTACTGACATGCTTTGGCAGATGTTCGGTGTACGGTAAGCAGCCAATGCTCCAGCGCTGACTTCAACAACTAGCTCTAACCAATCTTGACAGATGGAAGATGCCAAGTTGGCCGTTGAGACTGGTGTAGATGGCGTCGACGTCGTTATTGGCACGTCCAAGCAACTGCGAGAGCACTCCACGGCAAAGACATGGCTTACATCACCAAGACAGCTATTGAGGTTATTGAATATGTCAAGAGGTATGTGTCCGAAGGCTCTTGGAAGTTTAGGGGCTTGGATTGCGGACTAATATGTGACACAGTCAAGGACGCGAAATCCGATTCTCATCCGAAGATTCTTTCCGATCTGACCTTGTCGACTTACTATCACTATACAAGGCTGTCGATGCCGTTGGCGTCCACCGTGTTGGTGTCGCTGACACTGTCGGCTGTGCCACTCCTAGACAAGTCTACGACCTGGTCCGCACGCTGAGAGGCGTTGTCTCTTGTGACATTGAGACTCACTTCGTAAGTGGCCCCTTGCAAGCCTGGGTGAAGATGATCCCACGAAATGTGCCCGGAAGAAATGAGGGATTTTTTTCCCCTTCTCGCAGAGTTTTTGAATCAACAACATGCTACACAGAAGCGATGTTGGCTTCATCTTCTGGCGCGTTTCGCCTGGCGACATTTGCTAACACTCTCCTAGCACAACGATACCGGCTGTGCCATTGCCAACGCATACGCTGCTCTCGAGGCTGGTGCCACCCGTACGTGACCGTCTGCAAAATCCGTTCGACTTTCAATAGCAATGGCTAATGACCGGCATGTAGACATTGATACTTCTGTCCTGGGTATCGGCGAGCGAAACGGCATCACTGTGAGTTTGACGACTTGGCAAGAACCTCGCGTGGCCATGGAACTAATTGTCTATAGCCCTCGGTGGCTTGCTTGCCCGCATGATTGTCGGCAGCCACGACTATGTCACTTCGCGGTACAAGCTGCAAAAGCTCAAGGAGATCGAGGACCTTGTTGCCGAGGCCGTTGAGATTAATGTCCCCTTCAACAACCCCATCACAGGCTTCTGCGCCTTCACCCACAAGGCGGGCATCCACGCCAAGGCCATCCTGAACATGCCCAGCACTTACGAGATCATCAACCCCGCCGACTTTGGCATGAACCGATACGTCCACTTCGCCTCCAGATTGACTGGGTGGAACGCTATCAAGAGTCGTGTTGAGCAGCTTGGCCTGTCAATGACCGACGACCAGGTCAAGGAAGTGTAGGTTTTTTCGACTATGGATGCCCATCACTTTTGTCGCTGACAGTCTATGTAGAACCCAAAAGATCAAGGCCATGGCGGACATCCGCCCCTCGCCATCGACGACACTGACTCGATTATTCGCTCATACCACCTTGAGCTCCAAAACCGAGTGCAGAGTTTAGAGCCATCGCTGGTCGCAGCCGCATAAATTGAAGATGAGCGTTGTAATGCACATGCATTGAAAAGTTTTTTTTGCAGCCTTTTTTTTTTTGTCTCTTTTCTTGATTCAATTTGAATTTGCAAAATTTTGGCAGGGTCAAATCTACTTGGAGTCTTGTCTATGACACGAGGTTGTATTTACATAAAATGATAAATTTACACAATTCATAAATCAAAATCACAGCCTAGCAAGCGGCTCGTCCATAAGTCCATGGCCAACCGATGATGCTTGCTACATTCTTGGCGTGCAATGCGTATGGGATTCCACGAGTTCAGCCCGCCCACTCCGTCCCTATTCTTTTCTCCCGTCATCGCTGTAAGTCGTCCTCTTCGTGCTGAGCAACACGCGTGTGCAAGATGGCCCGCGATCATGGCTAAGTATCGCGTAATGACCCAATGTGTGGTCATCTCACGTTTATAATGTGCTATTTGTAGACGTTTGTTCCACTATAGAGCAGTGTCATGTGTTACAACGACGTATTCATATATGACGACCAAAACGTACACAACCGCTGCGTCGTTTCCATTAACTGGCCAGCTTGAGAGTATAGCCCTCCACGGCTTGAGTCTAGCATTCAGTATCATAGGCTGGAGCGAGACTTGTGCGGGAAAGACAACATTTTCACAGAATTGGTGTTGGTGCCAGTAGCATGTGGTCCTGGAGTGGATGGGGATGTTGGTCCACAAGCAATTGGGACGCAACGAGGGATCTTTGCAAGGCCATTTCCGTGGGTTTACTCGAAGAGACCGATAAAGAGAGCCTTTTCTTGGTTTCTGTAAGCATCATGGGAAGTGGACTGAAGGGTTGATAAGCCGTTCCCTTTCAAACACACAAACACATTCACACACACGTGATGTTGTCTCACCGTCACCGAAATTGACTGGCAAATAGGCCACTAACCAAACTCTATTTTTGGGCGTCGGACTCGTCGGGCCCCGGCTTGAAGGCTCCAGGAACGGGGTCCTGCCGGCCGGGGAGACAAAGAGTAAGCTACGCGACCAAAAGAATGACGACCTGACTATTTTCTCCGAAATGGCGAACCTTACTAGCTAAGCCACGCGACTAAAATCAGACGACTTGACCATTTTTTCCGAAATGGCGAAACCTTGCCAGCTACCAGGTCGGGCGACATGTCATCCCCGCGTCATGGTCGACATATGACGAGAGAGAGATGGTCCAGAAGCTGTGTCGACTTCATGACGGACTTGGCTGGGGGTCGCTGGCGGCTCGTGTATTAAAGGAATGGTTGAGCGCCCGTTCAATTGCTATGTCATCAAGACATTGTCTGCTCTCGATTTCATTTCAAAACCCCATCATCCCATCATTGCCAACAAAATGAAGACTCTCGGCATCCTCGCTCTCCTTGTCGCCGCTGCGGCCGCCGTCCCCGCCGAGGCCAACGTCCTCGTGAGTCCCCGACTCCCATCATACATGACCACATGGCACCGAAGTCATGCAACTGTGGCTAATAACCAATCGACCGATCAGGAGCGACGATGCCAGCGCATTGGCAAGTACTGCGACAACGCCACTATTCGCTGCTGCGCCGGTGCCTACTGCTGCGGCGATGGTGCCACGGGACGATGCACAGAGCCCAACGCTCGTCCGCCCAACCAGATCTGTGTCTAGATACGCGCCATATTCCTTCTTCTGGAGTGTGCTTTGGGGATCGAGCGCTCGGGAACGTGCTGGGTTGCAAGGAGATGGCTACGCTTGAGACGGGTCATTGTTTTCGCGTTCTGGTTCCTGAACATGGATTTGGACAATTAGCTTAGCTGGGAAATACAAGTCTTCCAAAAGCACATTTGTACTCTTTGAACCCATGGACGGACTGGACGAGATGATGCCAACGTGGAAGAAGTATCTGTTGGAAGCTCCTGCCTTGGTGTTGAGTGACTCTTCAGACTCACAGGGTGGCCATTGTTTCAAACCATGGTTGCTATTTCTGGTAAACTTGAGGATGTATCTTCTGTTTTTGAGAAATTCGGTTCAAAGCCATTGTGAATCCTTGGAAGCCGTACATGAGAACAGGTCAGGCGAGGACACGAGCCGTCACTTTTCATGCTCGGCCTTGGACGCCTGACCTTTGTTGTTAGGTTACATCGTGAGCTCCAGTCACGGACAAGATATCAGATATATACTTACTTTTCTCCCTCCCCCCCACGAGGTCTGTATACATTCGAGCCATGTTGAAAAGTCAGGTGGGCCTAGGATTTTTACCTCCCTTCTACCATTCATTCACCTTTCGTCAACGAGAAGTCGCCTTTTTCACCTTGACCAAGACTGTCGCAGGTGTGCCGGCTTAGAGAACTCCTGCAGCCTAACCTCCTTGTTCTTTACGCAAACAACTTGGTCTTCGTAGAGGAACTGCATCCATGAATACCGATCCCGGAGCATTTGCAAGTTGCGATTTTTTTTTATTCGGTACAAGATGACGTCAACTTGCTTTCCTTTTAAATTTGTCCGAGCTCGAGCCGACTGAAGGAGAGGATCGGTAAAGGCAGAAAGGGCTGGTCTCGGCGTTGCGGTTGAGGATGTTCGTGGCTTCCAGGACGCGCTTCTGCGGTCTGCGATTTGGAGTCGGTGGCTTGGTGGTCCAATTCTCCAGGTGCCACCACCTGATGACCCTGATCTGCCTGTTAATACTATCCGGGCATAGTTTCTTGGTGGTGTCCTCTGCACCATGAGACAGGGACTCCTGTAGGCCATGGCACACGGGGTGCGTGCCGACGCGGCGAGTCTAGCAGCGGCATTGGGCTATCTACTAAAGAGTGAGTTTGGTGGTTTTCCTTTGAAATTGCCCTAATGGACGGGTTTATTGGGAGCCGGCAAGTCGTGGAGGATGAATATTTGGAGTTTTTTTGACTTTGATCGTTGGTGTTGGTAGTTGAGTAGTTGGTGGCATACATAAGAAGCGGTCGGTCCGTCTCCACACTTGACGTGCCAAGGGTTCGGTCCATCCAACCGCAACGTCATCTCTACATGTATGCATTCATTAGCTGGCGACGACTATGTAATGTACACAACCCAACTCTCAACACCAGCGACCTACCCACCGTCAACTCGCTCGTCCTCCCTAAACGCACTCCCTACCCGCCAACCCATGAAGTCACCCTCATAGCCCGCCCTGCCAACTCCCGAAAGGATGATGTCCTCCACCAACGAGGAGGACCCTTCCTCCAAGTCCAGCAGTACGAGATTCCCCCCCTTCCCAAATAACAACAACAACTCGCCTAGAAATACAAACTAACACGCCTCCCCAAGAGACGTCCTCGCCCAGCTATCGTCCACCCGTCCCCTCTTCGCCTCCTACCTCCGCATCCGCTCCTCTCCACGACCCCGTCCTCCCCAGAACTCGCCTCCGCCCGAACCGACCTCGAGTCCGCGCTGGCCTCTCTCGCCGAAGACCTCTCCGACCTAGTCGCCTCCGTGCAGGCCATCGAGTCCAACCCTCCCAGTATGGCATCTCCACCGACGAAGTCGCCTGCCGGAGACGCCTCGTCCAGGAAGTCGGCGGCGAGATCGAGGACATGCGCGAGGAACTCGCCAAGAAACTGGGGACAACACCAGGGACAGGGACAGGTACAGCAGCAGCACCGCACCCGCAGGACGTCTTCCTGATCCCAACTCCTTTGCTATCGGCGGAGAAGAGGCGGACGCGTACGCCGAGTTCGAGCAGCAGCAGCAGGTGGAGATGATGCGCGAGCAGGACGAGCACCTCGACGGCGTGTTTCAAACGGTGGGCAGTCTGAGACGGCAGGCGGATGACATGGGGAGGGAGCTGGAGGAGCAGGGGAGATGCTGGACGGGGTGGACGAGACGGTGGATAGGGTCGGCGGCAGGTTGCAGAGCGGGATGCAGAAACTGCAGTATGTGATGAGGAAGAATGAGGATCGCTGGAGTAGTTGCTGCATTGGGGTGTTGATCTTTGTCCTCATTCTTTTGTTGTTCTTGTTGTTGATTTTGTAGGAGCGTGGATTGGGGCGGGGGAAACCTGCGGATGTGGTGTTTTTTTGTTTTTTTGTTTTTAGTATAGCGAGTTTTTTTATATAGCTTGTCTTTGTTTTTGGTCTTGACAGTAGTCACGTTTTTGTGACGGAGTTTTACGATCGGGGTGATGAGACAGATGGGGTTGTGACGGATGGAACGGTCTTGGCTTGAGATGAGAAAATAACGCGTTGCCGTTAATTTTCTATTGTCTGTCCTTGTCCTACGGTATACGTACATGGTGCGCTAGAAAATTTTTCCAAATTCCGGTGGCGGTTTGATGTTTTCGTGGGTTCAAATTGCCCCAGATTATGTACAAGATAGAACAAACAAGTCTAAGATATCGGTGCATCATGTGCCACCGCGATCCAGGCAATGAGTGACATTGGGAGCAATCCACTTTCAAGGCCCGTCTCTCGATAAACGCCCCGTCTTGTCCGTTTCCCTTATCCCCTGAGCGTCGCTCACTTGCTCGTCGTGCGTGCGACCGAAGGAATGGGCTCCTCCATGACTATGCCAATGCCAGCCCTCCGTCTGAACGAAGGACGTCACCCAGTGCGCGCAGCGACCCGGCAGCGGATGAGTCCGCAGGTGCTTTCTTCGAAACTCCACCAGCGCGAGTCTCAGCGCCGCCACGGCAGCGTTTCCATAAAGTTGAGGAACCGCTGCTCGTGTCCGTCGATCATGGACCGCAGAACTACCAGCTGGGTGTTGGAAATCTCGTTCGGCGGGCTGTTCACGATGCACGCGAACGCTTTCCAATAGTTTGTAGGTGGATACGGGTTTGCCTTGGAGGCCTTGCTGAAGTCCCGTAGCGAGATGGAGGCAAACCTGCTCCGAGACCCGCCATTCTATCATTGTGGTTTTGCTCCGGGACCCATGAGGGTCCGTCCCTTTTCCAGCCGAGCGCTTGTCTACCCCTTTCGAACTTGTCGTTTCCTCTTGATCCGAAAAGCACAGGACATGCAACTCTAAACTTGGCGAGTAGAATGTCGATCAGGGACTGCCCTCGCCAAGAGAAATCCTTGTGGAGAAAACCTGGGCCGTGAAGACGCCGATAGGATCGGCGGCCTTTGGATTCGCCCCGCACTCGTTTATGAATTGGCTTATTATGCCCTTGGCGATGATATTTATTAGATAGACGAACAGGGATGGTATTGTAGGCCCGTTGTTTGGGACGTCTTCGGTTGAGGGCTGGCGAGGTGTCGCTACAAATTGGCTTCCATCAACCATGGGGCTGGGGAGCTGTCCATCAAGTGACTGGCGCAGCAGGGCCATAATCTTGCTTGTCTACGAGAGATTGTTATTATTGAAAAAGGCACGGTGCGTTGGTAGGACATGCAGCATCCGACTTACTGGTTGCACGTTGGCGCCCTTGCCGCCGGTCAATTGTCCAATCGAGACGCGAATTTCTCTTCGAATGGAACCGACTCTGCCCTTGAGGGGTGATCCTGCGACCTTTGATGCAGTTGCAAGATCTTTCCGCAGTTGCTTAAGAGCCTGATGAATCTGTACATATCGATCCGACAATGGGTTTAGGGATGACTTCTGCTGCGATGGCTGAACGGACGATGCAAGCGCGGGTCGTTGAGCTGGAGCCACACTCGGCATTGCGGGGGAAGGCTTGTTCTGGTCCGGGGCTGGTGATTGTTGAGGTTTATCTTGTTTCTGGCCAACTGTGCCAAATGGACTGCTTTTCGCCTGTTGCTGTTGGCCCAGATTCGCAAATATTCCATTTGGCTGTGGGAGCGATGCGTTCGGCTGCTGTGCCTTGACTGCGCCCGTGAGGGAGCCTCCGAGATCTTATCTCCGGCAGCACTGGCGCAGGTTTCTTCTCTTCGGCTTGCTTTTTCTCTTCGGCTTGCTTTTCGACTGGCTTGACGGGCTCGGGTTCTGGTTCTGGCTTGGGCGGCGGAGGTCTAGGTATCGATTTGGCCCTCAGCTCTTGCAGTCTCTTCTCCTCGGCCGCAATTTCCGCCTCTGCCTTTAGTCTCTCTTGTTCCCTGCGCTCCTGTTCCAAGATACGTTTGCGCTCCTCCTTGAGCTTATACAAGTCAAACACCCGGAGCGCCGTTTCTCTCACTCGATCGTGTTCAGCTTGCGCCGCGGCCAGGGCATCGCGGTGACTCAATTCCGTATTTCGGTCATCCAGGAGGAAGCTGGACACGTAGCCCCGGTCGGGACTCGAGAGTAGCTGACTTCTCCTCGGCGGCGAGGAATTCGTCATTGTGTTGGGTTGTGGTGATGGCCGAGAAGGAACGCGTGTTGTTACCGTGTCATCGGGAGGCGTTTGCAATCCTGCACTCGAGAACGGTGATACTCCTTGCCGGTTTCTAGGTTTCCGTAGCTCAATGGTGTTTTTCGATCGTGCGATCAGTGCTGCAAGGGAAGTCGTTGAGGATGAGCCGTCGAATGGGGACTTTCTTCATGGGACAGGTACTGGCTGGCAGCTGGCAGCGCATTCGATAAGCGTGGGTGATAGGGTGATACGGCGCGGACGGGGGTACGTACCGCGTGCGAGACGGCGCCAACCAGCTGTACATAAATTCCCAGATATTAATAACGCCACTTAAAAACGGGTGGTTGGGTGAGGTCGGCCAGTGGCCACGAAAATACATACATTAATTACTAACTTAATTACAGTACATGTACGGATTAGCCCCGGCATGATCAACGACTTCACCACTGGCCATGTCCCATAGCTCACGTCACCATCATCGATGACAGGCAATCGGATTGGTTTAAATTGCGAAATTCCTCAAATTCCTATAGTCCTGTAGGGTAGTGTAGCGATTGCATGTCGCAAAGCTTGACTTGTGTGTACTCGACAGCCCAGATTGAACAGGTCTGTGAAGACAGTTGCCATTTGCCTTGGAAGTCATCAAACGTCACAAAGCAGCCAATCAGCCCATCTTTGTGTGATTTGGCCTCATTTCCTGGCCCTGCACCAGCAACGATCAACGTCATGGCTGTTTGCTCCTCCCGACAGGTACCCCTATCTGCGCGGTCAGCTGATGCTTGGTCACCCTCTCCATGCCTCCTGAACGGACGGACTCTCTCTTCATGCGCGCCTCTTCATGCGCGCCTCTTCATGCGCGAATCTTGTTGCTGCATCATCGCGTTAATACATGCAGCCTTGCAAAGCATCTGCTGTTCTGCACAAAGCGAAAGACATGTGTGAATCAGATTGCTGCTGTCAACGAGAGGGAAGCCTTGCCCATTTGGTCTTGGTCTGGGTATGAATGAATGACCTCACGCTTTCCGCCCCCGACGGGAACCTGAACCAGAACAGGGGTTGGAGATTTGTTCTGGGACTGCCGGGCAGTTTGCTGGCTGCAGGCCGTCAATATTACATACATGTTATTAATTAGGTCGACCCCACCGAATGGGGCTTGACGGTTGTCTCGTCTGCGCCGCTGTCACAAAAAGTCAGACATTCCATCGCTTTCCAACGTTCGTTCTCGACCGTACATATGTACATATAGTCATGATGGCGAACTGAAGCTTCATCGCTCAGGCGTTCGGCATCTGATGAGGTGGCTCCTTGTGTGAGCAGAATACCATACAAGTACATACATGTACACGTACATACACGGGATATTCCACAGTCCACCAGACGTCCGAGACCATGGAATAAGTAATTCTGGTGCTCAAGTTGGTTTGGTCTGGTGGCTGCTGCCCCTGTTGCCCCCGACGCCCGTTGCCCTCTCCATGCCAGGGAACCCCAGGTTAGTAGTACTAGTATGTATGTATGTACATATGTACATTGTAGGTGCCAGCTCTTCACGCCGCCGTGGCCCCGGTCGGAGGGTCCCCTCCCAAAGGTACGTACCCAAGTAGACAAGCAAGCTGCCACGGCCATTCCGTTCGGTCCTCCGTCTCTTCCCATCGTGCACCACCACTTCTTCTGTCCTCAGTCCCTTATCCAGAGCTGGGCTTTCCCTCTTCCTTCATCTCGTCCATCCAGTACCGCCTTCCTTTCTCCCTCATCATCACCACGGCACTCTTTGTTCCTTTGCACGCTCCTTGGCTCTGGTCGAGCTCGCTTTTGCAACCCAGCCGCAATCCCACCCTCCTTTTGGCAACCACGTAAACATCACATCACATCCGCACCAGCCTAAGCTCCAAGGGCCTCGCTTGCTACTGTCTCTAGAGCTACATGTAGCTTTCAGCCAATCTTGAAACAGCCGTCAGCGATCTATCTTGCGGAACTCATCGATCCTATACCCCTCGACAGGAACAAAGACAATACACACCTGAATACCAAACAACCCCCTCCTTTTCTCTCTCTCCGGAACTCGATTGTCACACGCTTGCCCTCTTGCATCACATCGACTGGCCGCACTCGACGTGCTTCCCAAATACTTTCATCCAACTGTGTGCTGTGTGCTGTGTGCTGTGCGCCCCTGACTACCCATCATGGAGCAGCAACAGCAACAACAGCAACAACAGCCGCAGCAGCCGAATGCCGGTGTCCCTGGACCTACTGGAAGAAGGCTGCACATCGCTCATCGGCGAAGCCCTTCGGAGCTGACCCTTTGATGAGCATGTTTGCCAATCCTGGAAGTAAGTTGTCACTACATCTCGTTCAACGTCAAAGCCAAACTTGCCTTGGCCATTCATTACAGAGGACGTCTGCGTGTCTCGCTCCTTCGCGGCATCACTTCCTCCGAACTCTCTCATCTCCCGTGTGTTCGACGTGTGCTCGGAAAATGTCCACCATCAATCTTCACAACCCCTTGTTATTTGTCCCGCGCTTCGATAATTTCAGATGACTGACTTCTCATTCTTTTTACTTTGTTACTAGTGGAACAATTGGCTATCCAGCAGCAAATCGAGCTGTTGCAGCAGCAACAACAGCAGATCCAGGCTACCCATCAGCAGTATGTCAACATGGGCATGATGCCTCCAGGCCAGCCTCTTGGCCCTAACGGCGCATTCAATCCTTTACAGACCATGGGCAACGCTTTCCAATTCCCCAACCACATGGGACAGCAGAGCATGGCCCTCCGAGCCAATCACATACACATCGCCGTAATCAGTCGGCAATGCCTAACATGGGCATGGGCCCTCCTCCTGCACCATCCTCTGGTGCCTCTGGATCTACCTTTGGCAACTTCGAAGCCCCCAGACCCAAAACCGAGAGAACACCGGTGGCCGTGGAGGTCGCGGAGGAGGCTCTGGTGGCGGCCACCAGCGACGTCATTCTCTTGCCTTGGCTGATGCTAAGAAGGCTGCCGAGATCGCACAGCAAAAGCGTACTACCAGCGGTTTCCAGTTCCCTGCTCCTTCCGCGGTGGGATTGGACAAGCCAGATGACGAAAACACGCCAGTCTCTGCATCTGCTAATTTGGACATTTCTATCGCCCAAGGCTCCAACAGGGGCCGCGGCGGACACGGACGAAGCCAAAGCATGGCTGTCAACGGCCGAGGGGCTCTGGTCTACGTTCCAGTGCATTCAACACTGCGGGAGACAATGAGTCCCGCCGAGGAGGTGGTCATGCGCGGACCGGATCCAGGAACTTTGAGGGCAACTGGCGCAACCAGGCCCAAGGTCAAGATTCTTCCGGCAACGCCGGCCAAGCACCTTCTTTCCAGCCTGGCCATAGATCCCGAGGCTCCATGAACCAGTCTGTATCTTCTATTGGCGCATTCCAGTATAACCCAAATCAGCAACCTCAGCTCATGCAGCTACCAGGCCAGATGATGATGCCGCAAATGTATGGCCAGCAGCTGAACCCGATCCAGCTCAACCAGTTGCAAGCTCTTCAAGCTGCTCAGATGAGTGGTCAGCAGTTCCAGGGGCTTCAGACTTCGCAGCATGGTGGCCAGATAGGCGGCCAGCAGCACCAGCAGCAGCAGCAGCAGCAAAGAAAGACGCTGTTCACCCCATACCTACCACAGGCGTCTCTCCCAGCCCTTCTCGGTGACGGGCAGTTGGTCTCCGGTATTCTCCGAGTCAACAAGAAAAACCGAAGTGATGCCTACGTGACCACCCAAGATGGTCTCCTCGATGCTGACATTTTCATCTGCGGTAGCAAAGACCGTAACCGTGCATTGGAGGGCGACCTCGTCGCTGTTGAGCTTTTGGACGTTGACGAAGTATGGTCTCAGAAGCGAGAGAAGGAAGAAAAGAAGAAACGCAAGGACATCACAGACACTCGCTCCGGCTCGACGAACCAGGGAAGTCAAAATTCCGGAAACAATGATGACAGCAATCCTCCTGAGGGTGGCCTCCGACGACGTGGAAGTCTGCGCCAGCGACCCACGCAGAAGAAGAATGACGATGTCGAAGTCGAGGGCCAAAGTCTCCTGCTCGTCGAGGAGGAGGAAATCAGCGACGACGCCAAACCATTGTATGCCGGCCACGTTGTGGCAGTTGTCGAGCGTGTTGCCGGGCAAATGTTTTCTGGCACTCTAGGTCTGCTCCGTCCCAGCAGCCAGGCTACCAAGGAGAAGCAGGAGGCCGAGCGTGCCGCCCGTGATGGCTCCAACAATCGCCACCATGATGGCCGTCAACAAGAGAAGCCCAAAATTGTGTGGTTCAAGCCCACAGACAAACGTGTGCCACTCATCGCCATCCCTACGGAACAGGCCCTCGAGATTTCGTCGAGAAGCATCAAGATTATGCCGATCGCATCTTTGTCGCATGCATCAAGCGATGGCCCATCACTTCCTGCACCCATTCGGTACCCTCGTTGAACAGCTTGGACGTATGGGCGATCTCAAGGTGGAGACAGACGCCTTGCTACGCGACAACAACTTCTCCTCTGATGAATTCTCCGAAGCTGTTCTTCGCAGCGTAGGACTTCAAGACTGGTCTGTTACCAAGGAGGAGGAAGCCGAAGTATCGTCACGCCGTGACTTCCGTGAAGAGAAGACCTTCACTGTCGACTTCAATGGAAGCGCCGAGCTTGGAAACGCTCTCCATGTCAAGTCCCGCCCTGATGGCAAGATTGAAGTTGGTATTCACGTGCCGGATGTTACCCACTTTGTCAAGCCCAACTCGCTCGTCGACCGGGAGGCGAAGAAGCGCGGAACTTCTGTGCAACTCATCAATCGCTTCTGCGCCCTGCTCCCGGCCAAGCTCTCCAGTGAAGTGTGCTCTCTCGGATCCGACCAGGAACGTTTCACCGTCTCTGTCGTGTTCAACGTCAACCCCAACAATGGATCTGTCGCCGAGGGCGATAGCTGGGTTGGCAAGAGCATCATCAAGAGCTCGGGCAAGATTAGTCTGAAGGAAATTGACCAGGCCATTGAAAACTCGGCAGATTACAGCAATGAGGCTGCTCCCGTCAAGACGATCCAGATCCTCCAGGCGATAGCACAGAAATTCCGCGAAGCGCGCTTGGGTACTGGAGGCGAGCCCATTGCTCCCCTGCGCCTGTTCCAGCAACTGGACGATGAGAACAATCCTGTGCAGGACAACATTTTCGATTCTACTCCAGCTCTGGAGCTGGTTGAAGAGTTGATGCACAAGGCCAATGCCTACGTTGCCCAGCGCCTGGCCGAAGGCTTGCCCGAAAAGGCGCTGCTCCGCCGCCAGGCCTCGCCTAACCCACGTCGACTACAGACGTTTGTTGAACGGATGAATGCCCTTGGTTTTGACATTGATGCCTCTGGAAGCGGTGCTCTCCAGAACAGCTTGTTCAAGGTTGAGGATGCTGACCTTCGCAAGGGCATGGAGACGGCTGTACTCAAGGCCATGCACAGGGGCAAGTACTTCATCACGGGCAAGACGCCGAAGCAGCTGTGGCCACATTACTCCCTCAATCTTCCACTGTACACGCACTTCACCAGCCCCACCCGTCGATATGCCGACATCATTGTTCACCGTCAGCTGGAGGCTGTTCTGTCGGACGGCAAGATTGAATTCGCCGACGACTTGGAAGGTCTCGTCAAGACGGTAGAGGCTTGCAACACTAAGAAGGAATCGGCGCAGAATGCGCAGGACCA
The DNA here is from genome assembly GCA_023658505.1 of Epichloe gansuensis. NCBI lineage: Eukaryota > Fungi > Ascomycota > Sordariomycetes > Hypocreales > Clavicipitaceae > Epichloe > Epichloe gansuensis. Next base: position 2,257,050 of record CP098283.1, read on the forward strand.
GAGCATTCACATCGAGTCGTGCCGTACCATGGACAAGAAGCGACAGGAGGCCAATGGCGATCTCATCGCCGAGGGTATCGTCCTCTGTGTATACGAATCGGCATTCGACGTGCTCATTCCTGAATGGGGCTTCGAAAAGCGGGTGCACTGTGACCAGCTGCCCCTAAAGAAGGCCGAATTCCGAAAGGAGAAGCGGGTACTTGAGCTCTACTGGGAAAAGGGCGTCCCCAGCTCTGCCTTTGTTCCCGAAGACGAGCGGCCCAAGGCTGCTGCTTCGCAGAGAATGACCAACGCCATGGCAGCTGCTCGCCAGGCTGAGGCGGCTGAGAGAGCCAAGAAGGAGCGAGAGGAGGCTGCTCGCAAGCAGACTGTGACGGGGACCATGTCTACAGATGATGTGGAAGCTTTGTTTGACGACGATGACGAAGGCAACACGTCTGACATGACAGAAGCTATGGCTGGAGCATCTCTCGCGGAACGTCCTACTCAGAGCGTACCGGGATCGCCCGCTCGCTCTTCATCAAATGCTGGCACCCTGCACCGAACCCGGTCCGACTCAAAGGTACCTGTCACCGATGCGGCCGAGACGCGCTCGACGAACAAGGAGAAGTATCTGAATATGTTCAAGCTCAGGGAAGATGGCGGAGACTACATTCAGGATGTGACGGAAATGACTCGGGTACCTATCATTCTGAAGACGGACCTGAGCAAGAGCCCACCGTAAGTAGCCACGTTGATTTTTGAAACGAGTCATGTGTGTGTGTGTGACGTGAGACGTGAGACGTGAGATGGAGAAATTTGACGCTAATGCTACAACGAACAGATGCCTGACTATTCGATCGCTGAACCCATATGCTTTGTAATTTGCAGAACAAGGCCCAGTACGAAATACGACATTTTAATCAGACTGAAGCCAGAAAGCGGCGATGGCGCACCGGTCGGTGCAAGGCGGAAAAGAGATGGGAGAGACGCAACGCAATTGAAAGAGCTAGTGGAGCTTGGCTTTTTTTTTCTCTCCTGGCGAAGGCTCCTCAGTAGCCAATGATGTGTGTTGTACATGATATCATACAGGTAGCAGATGCAAGTCATGGAGCGGACAGATGGCATCTAGAGACGAAGGTGGCGATACAGTTGAGACAACGAAATGGAACCAAGCCACGATTATTTATTTGCATACACGTTCTGTGACAAAAAAAAAAAAGTCCATGTCGGTGAAAGGGCTCTTTACAATGGGCCTTGAAGATGCATATTGGGGAAAAGTGGCAGCGCAGCTAGTGAGTGTGTAGGCCAACTAGGTCACGTCACGTCGAGGAAAGTCAGTCGCCGAAGAAACGAAGAAAGGCTGGGCAAGCCACGGGTTGATCAGATCGGTCGATCATGGTTGGTTGCATCGGAGATTAGGTAGACGGGATGGCCAAAAGCCAAGATATGTACATGTAGCCATGGACGTTGGTCATGTGGCGGCTCGGGGATTTTCTCCGAGGCAGCCGGGCACGGACGCGGACGGGCAGGTGGAAACGGTGGAAACGCGGCAAGAGGCACTCACCAGTGCAGTACGTACTGGGGTGACTGGGGTGAAGTTGCCAATTCGAAGTGTGTCAGGACCGTTTCGGGCGGTGGACGGACCGGCCAAGAGGCCCCACACAAGTCGTGGCTTGGCGGCTTGGCGGCTTGGCGGTTTGGCGGTTTGGCGGCTTGGCGGTTTGGCGGTTTGGCGGTTTGGCGGCTTGGCGGTTTGCTTGCAACGTGGAAATGCCTGCCGGGTCGCAGCCTCGTTTGCATCTTGTCGCGTCGTTGAATGAAACAAAGCCAACCGGCGCAGAGAAGAGGACGGATCCGGAAAACCCTGGCCCGTCCGGTTTTTTCCCAGGACGCAACGAATCAGAGCGCCGCGTCGCAGAACCAATTCCTCGAAATGGGGTTGAGCCTGCCTCGGGTGCTCGGCCAGCCGTGCAGAGCATAATGGGGGTCATTATGATACTCTTTCTGAATGAAATCGGGTAAAGGGGGAAGGGAATCAAAAAGCCAAAATATCAAAATTACAAGGGGCGAATGCGCCGCAAGAGAGATCTGGGAGATGTAGGAGATTTGGGGAAGGGAAAAAAATAACTACTTTAGTCGCCTATCCCACTGGCACCCATTTCCTGTCTTTCCGGCCTCTCTTTTTCTTTTTTCCTCTTTGCTAACACGCTCATCTCTCTCTTTCTCTCTTGGCATTCTTCTCGCTCTTTTCTCTTTATTTTCTTCATTCTCTTTCTTCCCATTACGATACAGCTGGCCTGCATGATAACGATAATCAAAAGTACAAGTACAAGTACACTTACACTATTCTAATTCCATTTGCGAAATTCTTGTCGAGAAGGGAAGCCGTGATATTTGCTTTTTTTTATTTATTATTTTTTTTTATAAAATACCCATCTTTCTATCCCGCGGGCTGGGCTGGTTCAGGTTCTGGTTTCCCACTTGACGAGAGAGAGTTACGAGAACAGCCGTGACTATGACCAGAATGGCCTTGCTCAAGGCCGCTGCGTTGGCGTTGCTGGCGTGCACGGCGGGCGCGTTCCCTGTCGTGGCCAGGGCTGCGAATGAGACGGCGGCGGCACCAGCGGCGGGCGGCGGCGGACTGACTGATCCTGACATTCTGCAATTGTGAGAACATTCCCCCTTCCCCCCTTCTCCCCCTTTTTCTTTTTCTTCATCGCGCCGCCCGGGGCCAAATCTAACAATTGACCTTTTTTTTTTTTTTTTTTTTTAAAAAGCGCCCTCACGCTCGAACACCTAGAAGAGGCCTTCTACCGCACGGGCTTCGCCCAGTTCCCCGACTCGACTTTGAGGCGCTCGGCCTCAGGCCAGAGCAGGTGCGCGACCTCAAGCAGATCGGCCGCACGGAGCAGGAGCACGTCGTGTTCCTGCAGTCGGCGCTCGCGCAGGCGGGCGTGCAGCCGGTGCAGCCGTGCGAGTACGACTTCCGCTTCACCGACGCGCGGGCCATGGCCACGACGGGCGCGCTGCTCGAGAACGTCGGCGTCTCGGCCTACCTCGGCGCCGCCAAGCTCGTCCGGGACCCGGCCATCCTCACCGCCGCCGGGTCCATCCTCACCACCGAGTCGAGGCACCAGAGCGCCCTGCGCGTGCTGCTCGGCCAGACCGCCGTGCCCCAGGCCTTTGACGCGCCCCTCGGGCCCCGCGCCGTCTTCTCCATGGCCGCCCCTTCATCAGGTCGTGCCCGCCCGGCTCCAACCTCGCCATCCAGCCCTTTCCGCCCCTGGCCATGATGGACAGTCCGCCGCAACAGCCGCGACAGCAGCAGCAGCAGCAGCAGCAGCAGCAGCAGCCCGCCGCGCCGGCCGTCGGCTCCATGCTCAGGGTCAAGGCCGCCGGTGCCGGTGCCGGTGCCGCCGCCGGCGCGACCCACTGCGCCTTCACCTCGGGCGGCGTCGTCCCCGGCGGCACCGCCTTCACCAGCTTCTCCGAGACCGAAGGCTGCCAGATCCCCAGGGCGTAGCCGGCGTCACCTACCTCTCGCTGTCGAGGGCCGCCCCGTCGACGGCGTACTCAGGACGAAGACACCGTGGCCGGCACCATGATCCTGGCGCTATAAACTAGTACTCTTTTTTTTTTTTTTTTTTTCTTTTTCTTTCAATACTTCTCCTAATAATACCATTGAATGCCAACTGCTTTAATCAAAGAAAGCCCACACCCACCACGCGGCGTTGCTTGGCCCTAGAATCTCTTTTTTTTTTTCACACAAACCAGAAAAGAAAAACTGAAATAAATTATTTTCAACACCCACCAGCATATGCAATGCAATGCGTACCAAGCCTTTTTCGCCAAGCCAATGGACCATGCAGATGCAGATGCAGAAACATGCACAAAGGGAAAACGCCTTGGCTGTCCTATGTCCCGTGATCAACGACCGCCTGCGGCTGTGCGTTTAGCCGCACAGGAGAGGCACAAGAGGGTGGTCATGACTCGTGAGGGTCGAACTCGTGGAACAGGCGTGAAGCAATGCGCGTGTCGAGTCGAGGCAGATGGACTTTTCAAACAAGCGCCCGAATCAGTCATGTCATGTCATGCCATGGCATAGCATGGCTTCCTAGGATCGGGCATGGGGTTGCGAGAGAGACGCATGGACTTGAGGCGCCATCATTCATGTATGTAGCGAGTATGTACATGTACACCCGTCATTCACAGCCCGCATCAAGCAACAATTCGTAAATATATCGTCTTGACTATTGACCTGGTATAATCGACTGCATTCATCTTTGCGCCCAACACAGCCATTCCTTCCCCTATATGACTCCTGGTTTTGCCTTCTTCATTGCAGTCATGTCGGCCCCCATGTGGGCGACGCAATCACCTCCTCGTCTCCTTTCTCGTGCACAAGCCATATACAATACACCCTCTCATCACCACCCCCATCACCACCCCCATCACCACGACCAAATTTGACCCAAAATCTATAGCCTGCACGTCCACGCTCGCGTCCCAATGTCTGCTGCTCCAGTCCACTTGGGCCATGTCCGAATGTCCGACAATTGCTGTACCGTCCCCTCCGCCCCTCCGCAAACCCTTCTCGTACGACCAGGGATGAGCCCGCGAGTGGCTTACCTGTACTGTAATTCATGCCAAGTACCTGCTTCTGTCCAAGTGAATCGACTTGACTTGACACCCGAGAAGAGAAGGACAAACGATATAAAAAAACTCCTTACTTTTAGTATGTATTCTCGTTTGCCCGCCCGCATTCTTTTGAGTCACCTTCACAAAATCATGCCATTGCTGATACCTGCTTGTCCGCCTGACTGGCTGAACGTGACGTGCACATCACATCACTCATTTCGCCGTCTCCCGTCCGCGGGTTCAGAAAGGCCGGGCGTCCAAATATGCCTGAGTCTTGGCCCACGCCGTCTTGTCTGTTTTGGGAGCTCATCAGCCGCCAGAGTCTGCACCCCTTGGTTGAGGGCATTCACAAAGTCGACACAGATTCCAAAGTCCTCGGTCAATGCCTCGGCGAACGGTACAAACGTCTCGGGAAGGCTTCAAGGCGCTTAGCCCGCTTCTCCTTGCTGTCCGAGACTTCATCCTCGTCGAAGAATGTACGAACAGCAATGCCAAGACCGATATCAGGCTCTTGCAAAAGGGAAGTCTTCATGTTTAAAAAAAAAAGAATTAGCTCCAAGTCGTGCCGAGGAGAAAAAGATATCAGTCCAAGGAACGCCTACCTCTGGCTAATGTCCAGGTAATCATCTCGCTCTCTTGCACTGCCCGTACATGAACATGGAGGCCACAATGGCCTCGACCAAGTCGCGGTCAGCCTCACGAACAGCCGTAGACAGAGAGCGGAATGCCAAAAGACTCTTGTTGAGAGGTCCAGTGTACCCGTACACTTGATGTCGCAGCTTGAGCAACGTAGCGCACTGGCTGATCAGTACCAAGCTAGACTTGTCTTCGTCGGTGCCGCGGCGAGGCAAACCGGCGATGCCTTCCTGATGCTTCGCTCCCAGTACGCCAAGTCTGATCAGTTCAAAAGCAAGCAAGGCTGCCTCGTCAAGCCCGGGAATATCGGGACGATTCTCGCTGGCATCCTTGAGCGCCAGCAGAGTCGTTGCCAGTGCGTTGCCCCATTTGGTCAAGGTATGCGAGTCATTGACGTAGCCACGCAGGTGGAGGAATCGCCAGATGGCAACAGATGTCACCATTTCCATGCTGTCAATGCCTCTGATCTTGTTCCCTTGGCCAGGGTCTTGGCCACGAAATCCAAATTCGCAAGGGCCAAGACTTCGAGGTAGATGGGACCGGCAAAGTCTGCTGGGAAAACGCTGCGCAAATCGCTCTCCTTGACATCCCAAGTACCCACCAGCTGAGAAGGAGCTGGCTGCAGAGCACGATGGTTAATCGTGTACGAGAACTTGGGGTCAAACCAGACGCGCATGGTGATATCCTTGTGACCGATGCCTCGGTGAACGCGGGGAATCATCAAGCCCAGGGCCTGCTCCTTGACCGGAACGAGTTTTTGGTGACGAGCTTCTTGTACTCGTCAGACACGACACCGTCCAGAGTTGGCTGCACTAGTATCTGACCGTGGGTTATACTGTTCAGATTTCGTGCACCAATCAGACCGGTGTTGAGATAGTGGAAGAGCTCCTCTGGTAGTTGAAGGCCGAGGTATTCGTGATTGTCCTTGGTAAGCTGATCAAAATCGTTTACCGTTACTTGGCCCGTTTCTGAGATGTAGATGAAGTGGTGGATGGCCATGCGAGCCTTGCGGTACTTGTCCAGCCAGTTGGCGTCTTGGGCTTGCAGAATGTCGTTGAATGAATTGCAAGCGTTGGCGACACCTTTATCCGAAGTCCTCAAAATATTGACCGCGTCGCCAATGGTGAAGCGGTTCGGATACATGGCGTTGTCCAGCAGAGGCGGGAATGTGGGCAGAAAGGAGGTACCAGTCATGAGCAAGGCGTCAATGAACATGGGCTCGGCCACGCTGAGGGCTCGCATAATCTTCTTTTTGAGATGGCCGAAACCAGCTTTGCGTCCCAATCGAAGCTTCGAATAATAGAATCCTTGATCGGGTAGAGAAGGAGCTCTTGGGGTCCCATGACAGCGGAGCATTGGTCGGAATCGATTAGCTCAAAGTAGGCCAGCTTTTTCGGCATGTGTCAGAACTTTTCAACACTCCTCTTTTTTTTTCTCATATAGTGTGTTGCTATTCAGATGGGTCCATCATACCTGAGCGCATGCGTTGTAGGAGGTACCAGGAAATGCAGGCCTCGCCTTTTCAAGATTGCCTGCAGTAGAGGGTACAGGTTTTGGACGATGTAAGCGCCTGACAAAGATTTAGTGCTGAATCCTTCTTCTTCTTCTTTCCTACTTGACTCGGGGCAGGGAAGGAGTTGTAAAATTGGCACCTACCTGGATTGGCTCCGAACGTAGTCACGGCTCTTTCAGCTTCCGAACGCGAGTACAAATTCCATGCCTCGTCCGTCTTCTTGTTTGCTGCACGCCTGCGCTGAAGACCGACCTCATCTTGTCCCGTCATGGACTGTCCATCGAAAACAAAAAGGGCACGATGCGGCTCCTTTCCCACGAATCCAGGTTCTGGTTGATATGTGTCTGACGCCTGTCAACCCGCCGAGAGCCGAGAGAAGGGGTTCGTGGGCGGAGGGGTGTCGAGCAGCTGGCTCAAGTAGTACGTCGCATCAACGGCGACGGAACAATCCTCGAGCTCAGAAACATCGTGGGAACTAGAAATTGATGGGGATCAGTATTTTGTCGTCTGGCTCCGCCAAATCGTGTTCGTGAAGGGGTGGGCAGGAGAAGTGGACGAATCTCTGGGTCGTTGGCTAGGCCATAAACATACGTTGCCTGGGCATAGATGTACGAATCCTCGATGATAACTATTGAATTTGAATCAAGTCAGCTTCTCGATCACGACTGCAAGAAGATTTACATCGTATGTCGGGGTAATTTGACTGTCGGTGTAGCTGTTGACAAGCTGTTGGCCAAGCATCGCAAGGAAACACGTGGATGGGAGGGACCTGACGAGCTTAACGAAACAACGTATGGGTTGCGACTGAGGCCATGTAAGAAGCCCTGCACTGTGGGCAGAATGTGAGGCGCGACGCAGCTTGTGCCATTTTTGGTGAAGCTCTTCGTGAAGCCCAGACAGCCAACCTCGTTGTGCACAGGGCGCAAGCAGCATGACGAACTCCCATCACCAAAAAGTGCACATGCAGCTGGTTCCCCCACAAGACTTGCGAGCGCCCATCAGGCAGGGAAAGGGCCGGGGCAATAGAACAAGAAAGAGGGTTTACTCACACGGCATGCTGCGCAAGACCGATGGCGAACAGAAGCGCCCGTGTTCAAAGAAAGGAAAATCGCTCGCCGACTCGCAGGGCTCCTGACCAAGAGACAAGAAGTTGGTTGCGTCGGCGTCGTCGTCGAGTCGAGAAATGGTCGTCGGGTTGAATCGAGTTGTGGGTTTCAGAGGAGAGAAGTGCTTGCAGGACAAGAAGCAAGGACAAAAGTCGCTTGCCCCAGTAGAAAAGACGAACAGGCTCAGCTTCGTTTGTGGCGCCAGAGCTCTGCCGAAGTTAATTCGACTTTGACTTTGACTCTGCCTCTACCTCTGCCTCTGCCTCAGTCTTTGTCTCAGCCGTGCATGGATGTGGTCGTGAAGAAAGTCAAAGGTTGTGCAGGTTGAGACGATGCTCGGATCACTCAACGCAGGTAAAACTAGTAGGTCTTGGAGGAAGGAACTACTACTTCAAGTTACCCAGCTGAGCCACAAGTGTAAGCCACCACAATGTTTCAAGCCACACATGCACGTTGACCTTGAAGAGAATCCCCGCTTCCCTCACCTCACTAACTTACTATAAGCGCACTCACTCATCGTGAACCCTCATCGCACGACCCAAGCACCATAAACCTACCTACCCACCAATGTCATCCCCACCAGCAGATATCCCCATCATCGACCTCTCCAGCACCCAGCCAGACATCGCCAAACAGCTCGTCGACGCCGCCGCAGAACATGGCTTCATCTACATCCGCAACCATGGGCACGACATCCCTGTCGCCAGCGTAGACGAGGCCTTCGCACTGGTACATATTACGCCCCTCCTCCAGCCCTGAAGAGCAGCAGCCAGTCCCACGACACTGATTCCACTTGTGCGTGAGACGACAGTCCAAGAAATTACTAGCCGCCCCACTGGAAGAGAAGCAAGCGTGCTCGATTCAGACGAACAACCGCGGCTGGACGAGCATGCATGCCGAGACGCTGGATCCCAAGAACCAAAAGGTGCGGATTGCTTCTCTCCCCTTCTCTCTCTCTCGCCTCACTTAAAAAGTTACAATTTGAGAAAGTATGCCTCCTAACGCGGCTCCCATTAGGTCGGGGACTTGAAAGAGTAAGAATATGTGGAAACCAAACTCGAGTATACAGGCCCGTGAATAACACCAGCAAGGGCCTTCAACTTCGGCGAGTTCATCGACCACAAAGCCCAGCAGCCCATGCCGCCCACCATTGCCACCGACGAGGCGAGAATCTCCGCTTTCGCCAACCTCTGTCGGGCGCTGTGCCTCAAGATCCTGACTCTTCTGGGCGAGGGCCTCCAGGTACGTTTCTGACGCGCTCCTCAACATCACTGACCGACCCTCTTCGCCCAACCTCACTCACCTCGACAACCAGGTCGACACATTCTTCTCCTCCGCCCACTTCCAGTCTCAATCTGGCTCCGGCAGCATTCTCAGATTCCTGCGCTACCCTCCTGCCTCGACGACCGCCCACTCCCCGGTGACATTCGCGCGGGCGCCCACTCCGACTACGGCTCCATCACGCTGCTGTTCCGCCTCAGGGCCAAGCCGGTCTTGAAATCCTCAAAAGGACAACACGTGGGCTCCTGTGCCCGTTGTGCCTCCTGGGACGGAAAACGATCCCAGCCCCCTATTTTAATCAACATTGGTGACTTGCTATCGTATTGGACGAATGGGCTGTTTCGGAGTACCGTCCATAGGGTGGTGTTTCCTACTGGCGAGGACGGGGCTTCCAATAGCGTGTCAGGGGAGGCGAGTGCCCAGCCTCGATACTCGATTGCGTATTTCTGTCATCCCACGGAAACTGCCTTGCTGGAGCCGGTGCCGAGTGATAGGGTCAAGGCGTTTGTGCCACAGGAGGGACTGCACGATGCGAACCCGTATGCGCAGAGGAAGAAGGTGTTGACCGCGGGAGAGCACTTGCTGATGAGGCTCAAGGAGAGTTATGGGACATTGTACGATGAGAAGAAGGCATAGGCGGGCACGGGATTCGGACCAACAGCCATGGCGCTGAAAGATGCGATATACCGTGTAGAATCGCATTCGTCTATTGCTATGCTATGGTGTACCCAATTACATAATTACACAGTTACACAATCCCACAATACCAACGCCGCCAGGGATCTTGAAATCCATCATAGTACTTCTCCTTGGCATTATTGTCCTCCATTACCTTGAGATGCCCGAGCATACGCCAATCATACACGGCTATCCAACCGCGCGTCTTTCTGGGCAACTCTCTGCGAGCCAGCTCCACAGACGCGAGGATTTTCTCCGTCTCGCGCCCCTCTTCACCGTATCAACGAGGATGATGATGCTTGTAGACTTGTTGCCCAATGTAGCCCTGAAATTGTTTGCTTCAAGCCACTCGCTCATATCGACTGCAGTCTGTGCCACACCATGTGCTTCCAAAAGGGCTGCTCTTTCTGCGGATTCTGCGAGAGCCGACGAAGCAAGTAGCACGGTGGAACCAAACATGTGACATTTTTCGCCGGCAAATATGCACCGTTTACTTGCCTGCCTCGTTGGATTTGTCTTCTGTGTCGGCCCAGATGCTTCCTCCTCCGGGGAAGACAAGATGGTTGACTGAGCACAGTGCAAAGCATGCTCCGCGGGCGTCCCTTGTGAATCATAATTCACCCGTGCCTCTTGGTAAGCAGGGGTCGTTTTTGTGACGCGTTTCCATCAACATCTTGCAAGGGCTTCCGAGGCGTCTTGGTCGCTGCCGCCGTAACCGAGCGAGCCATAGTATTATCAGCACGGCGTTTGAGAAGACTCGGAGACACGGTACGGAGGGGATCTGCAAAGATTTTCGCTTTCGGTCGCTGTACGGCGTCTCTTGACCACTCGAATCCAGGTCCAGCCCCGGCGGTGATGATGTCGGCGGCGTGAGAAGCGATGTCGTAGATGCACTTACCGAGTGCTGGCCTCCCAAATTCGTTCTGCTCGTCTCCGGGCTTTTGGATCGACCCCATGCAGGCGGGAGCGATGTCCTTGAACTTGGCGGCGAAGGGGTAGGCATGGTCGTGGTAGTCAATTGACTAAGGGCATCGACTGCCAGTCCCCTGGGGTCAGCTCCCTCGAGTTTCGCTATCCACTGGAGATTTTCTTGACTATCCCCAAGTCGGGGTGGCCCTTGCCTTTCTAGCCATCTCCTGTAATTCTTCAAACGTGACCGAATCAGAAAAGTCCCTGTCAAAATGAATTTTCGACACGACGGGGAATCGCAGTGTCCAGAAGCCCATGTTTCCTGGCTTATCGAAGCTGAAACATCTCAGATCGAATACGGGGGCTCGGAAGGCTACGGTCAAGGGGGCATCGGCCTCGATGACTTTCGGAACGTGCAACTTGGTCATGATATTCGAGGCCAAAGGAATGGACACGGGGTTGCCGTGTACTATTAACATTTTGAGGAGCGGTTCCGTGATTTCGACAGCGCTGACCACTGTGAACTCTGGTGTGGCACCCCAGCGCCTGACTTCCTCCTTGTTGTTGAGGCACCCCAAGTAGAAAACAGTATATCTCAGATTGGCAATCTTGTAACATCTCGCTTTGGTAGGATTGAAACCGGCCCCGACTACAGCAAAGTCCCCAACGTCGCCAAAAGTACCAATGTACTCCTTCTTGAGCTTGATACAATGGCCAGAACTCTGCCCTTTGCGTTTGTGAAAGTCGAAGTAAGGTTCGTCAGGTTTCAACACTAGACCTTCTCCTTTGGCAGCGATGACTCTAGCAAATGCCTTGCGGAGTTCGGAAGCTCCTGTTGGACGATGGGAATCCACCAATGTTCGCTTTACCAGCTCCGCTCGGCCCCTCTCGCAACGTATTGTCTTTTCCAGTATTCGAAATCGTTCAGAATGGCGAACGTCCAATAGAGATCGTTGATCCAGGAATAATATGTCATAATACACTATCATTAGATTCTCGTAAGACCGTGGCCTTCTCTCGTTAGTGTGCGTCTATCAGGGTTTTTTTCTTTATAAAGGACATACGGTGAATCCAGATCCACATCGATGAGCCGGCCTCGTCTAGCCACGTGATTGCGTATTTTGTGAAAAGGCATGATCTTGTTCTCCTGGACGGTGTCAGCGGCAATAGCAGTAAGCTGAATATGCGGCACCCACCACATCATCATGCACGACGAGCTCTCCTTCGAGGATACACCACTGGCGAACGGTGCAATCCGAACGACCATATCTGATCGAGTCGGCAATTATCCTGTTCCTTGTCAGTTGCAGCTGAAGATCGCACGGCAACGTAATATCCTCACCCCTTTAGTTTGTGTCGGTCCTCAGTGCTGTCTTTTCCACTTTTGGAAAATATTTGGATTTGGAGCTTTCCATTCAATACGCTGACGTGGATTTGGCAGTACTCCCCATCTATTTTATCTTCGACACTCATTCGGCCATGTCCCATATCAAGGCAGTGTTTGATGCTCCGCCCTTTGAACCAGTTTTGTCTGCCTACTTTGATACCAAGCTTGGGCTCGACCGAAGCAAGAATCTTCTCCCATGGCACAGCAGATCTTGTAGAGTCGGTCGCCATTCCACTCCTGAGAGCCTGTAGCGTTTTGATCGCCGTCGCGAAATCATCTTGTACTTTCAGAACAAGCGGCAAATTTGAATCACAACATTTGTAGATCAGCCCAGAATCTAGGATGATTGGCTTGTAGTCCTTCAAAACAAGTCGTGTGAACCACTTGGCCTCACGAGCCGAAAGCCTTCGATATACATCCTGCAGGTCATTTCTGCCTCGAGGAGTAGTCGAGACACCCCGGTGTGAGCGAATGGACGGAGAGCTCCAAATTATCCCAGAGGCTATGCCGTGTAGCACCTGGTCGATTTCTTCTACGGTAATCTGATAATTTTCACTATGTGAAGGATTTGGCTGCAAAGTAATGAGCTTTTTTTTTCTTGCACAACAAGAATGGACTGAAACAGGAGACCAACCGTGGCAGTGAGGATTCGCTCCACACATTCAGCAAGATCAACGCGCTGGTCAGGTCGCTTATACAAGCCGAGTTCAACGAGCCGAGAGGCCCCCAGCATCAAGGCCTTGCCAATGACCTTTTCGAGTGTTGGGGTTTTGATGCAATACACGCGATCTGTCCGCTTCTCGGGGAGCAAAGTTGAAAGCAGGGCAGCAAGGTCGGTGCCGTATGAATCGATGTAGGTTCTATTTTGAGTAAACCATTGGGTAATAGCCTTTGTGTTCGGTTTCTTTGCTTTGTATAGCTGTTGGCATTCGTCTAGCAAGTCGCAGACTAAGGCAAAGGAATAGGCATTGCAGTGTGAGGGGAAACCGAACGAGACGGACTCCACGACTTCGGTATATCCAACAAACCCAAACTATTTGTATTCAAAATGAAGTTGAGAGAAAGAAGTTAAAAAAAAAGAAAGAAGAAAAAAAGTGAAGGAGCTTAGCTTTCGCGAGGCATTTGCAGTTCCCCGACGTCTTCCAGTTTTGAAGGGGACGGCATCAACTCTGCGCAACCAAGGGCCTAGTAGTGATGCGCAGGCAACAGAAGCTCGCAGCAAGCGATCGTACGGCCAGCGCAGGGCAAAGCGATTTACGTCTCCATTTCAGGCTGATCAGTGAAGCAGGAAAGGCGCCTCGATTCATGGTGTCGCGAAACGAGAGGGCGGAATTGGGAGTAATCGCGTCGGTGTCCCTCGATCCATGTGAAAATGGGGTCCACAGTCAGCCCTGACACGCGACTTTGACGGGATGTCACATGATGTCACATGATGTCGATGGTTCGGAGAGGTGACCTAATAAGCTTCATTGTCTTTGGCATCCGAAGAGCGAAAAGAAAAATCTGTATATACATAAAAAGTCACGTACATTCATCACAAAATCGAGGTCCGCTCTCTTAAACTCGACCCAAAATATTTGCTACAAACGAGCAGGGGAAAAAAACATACAATAGCCGGTGTTCGCTGGTCGTCACCGACCCAACTACTAATCTGCCCCTTACCAGCTTGTCTATGGGAGAGTGTTCCCACCTCCCCGTTTCTCTCGGCCGCCTCCGATCCCAACCCAACCGTTTGCTCCGTCCGGAGCTCCGTTTTCACCTCCTCCGATGTCGAAGCGCCGCCTTTCTCCCGCCCACCCCCGTACTCCAATATACCCAATCTGGTCCTGGCCTCCATCTAAAGCTCCACGCGCCACACGCCCTCCATCATTGGCCTCATCATGTACGCACCAAGTAGCTTCCTCCTGTTCTGGGGCCGCTGGTGGCGTGGTTTAAGATGCCAAGCTGCAGCGCTTACGTTTATTTGAGTAGAGTGTCTTTCTCTCTGTTGCAACAATCTTTCTGGTCCCCTCTTCGTCTCTTACATCTCTTTTCCCTGCGTTGATTTGACTCTGAACGCCTCGCTAGCGACTGAACCTCTTTGCTCCTAGTCTGTAACATGGCCGCGAATCCGCACGTAGCTGGGCCTTGTGGTCAGTCGAAGTCGGCCCCGGAGCCCAATCTCTTCCCTCGACCTCGCGTAAGGGCCTTTGACACGAAAGCCGCTCTAGCTACGTTGCAGCAATACCGCGAGAATCCTCTCGAGGTGAACACATATCTGAACCCGGAAACTAAAAAGCGTCGGGAGCCTCAGTAGCAAGCTTTCTTAGAGTAGGGTTATCTATTCTATTGGTGTCCTTTCTAGAGGGCATCAAGATCAGTTACCTAGAGATAGCAGGAGCTTACACATATGAATCGGATGTTTTAGAGTAAATCGTGAGCAAGAGAACGTAGGAGCCTATGAAATATCCCCATCGATGTCCAAATTGCTTGAGTTTTGATATTTGCCATCTTGACGTTTTAGTCCCCGAAAACTTATCGATATTATGTCTGTATATATCAATGGCTCTAGTATCATCGCCTTGACCAGAACTTGCGGTGATTAATTCAATAAGTCGGTCTTGCTTTATCTGACGCTCTAAAGCATCAAGAAAAGTTAATAGCCGTATAAGACCAAACCTTGATGGCAGAATCTGGTCTCTGCCTGCAATCACATGGTTGAGAGCCACGGGTGAATTGTGTATATCAAGGTCTGCAATAGAGACCTCCGGCGGAAGTGAAGTAATATGAAGGAAGGATATCCATGCGGCGAGTATTGGCTCCCAAGCCTGGAGAAAATACTGAATTGAGTCGTCTCTGATGAACTTGCTACAGAAGATGAGTACTTGACCCAGCGTTTTCTTCCTTTTAGCCACTTTTGAAATGACATTATGCTTTTTCTCGCTTGATTCTGCCTGTATACTTATTTTTCTCGCCGCGACGACAAGGTTAGTGAGCTTATAGATGTCGGTGGCCTATAAGAGCCTACAGATGCGGCTTTATACGTATTAATCAACAACTTTGGGGAGAATAGTAGGCCTACTTGGCACGCAATTGCGCATGACAACATGACCATTCTGGTCACGCTTAGCATTCGCTTCATGTTGATCAAGTGTTAGCAGATCCGTTTGCTGCAAAGTGCCGTTATGCAAGGCGGTGTATGTTGGTCGAAGATGCTCACTTGCGATGGTAAAGTCCCCGTCAGAGAGCGTCAACCTAGCCTAGCCAGAGCTATGGTTAATTTGTCAACTTTATTGCGTGACATCTTTAATGATGATATGTTTGCATGAGGCAAGCTCGCTGTTTTATACTTTAGAGCGGTATGTTCAACTTTAAGTTTAGTTCCTAGGCACCTAGCTCTTGACCTTATTTTAAACCCACGAATATTCGGTTTTCGCCGATTATCACGCACTGCACTTTTGCCGTTCAACGCACTGGCATGCAACCCGGGCAAAGCACGTTCTAATCGAATCTCAATACTTTATCTTTCAAGCTTCTCTAGCAGTTTATATTTGGTCCCTAGACCAGCTGCTCCTAAGCTGCACCGTTGCTCCCAAGCAGTATGAGGTACCAGCGTGTTATAGGGATTGAATGGTGCTGCCGGGGAAGGTGCTGTAGAAAGGGTGCTGTAGCGAAGGATACTATAGAGAAAGGGTGCTGTAGGGAAGGATTTATATGATTGTAGGATTGGCTTGATAGACTCCTGCGGGATTTGGTCTGTTCTTGATAATCGCCATGTCGGTCAATGAATCAGGTAAAGCGTTGCCTTAAGTAGATGATAGAGTAACTAAGACCTTCTTGACTAGGCCATAAAGCCAGGCAATGGCAGCAATGGCACCTTTTAAACCATGGTCCTTGCTTGCACCTTTGTATCCTAGGTTTACGGTGATACTCTACCTACATTCGTCCACTCGTCCCCTTATCGGAATACTGCCTTTATTTGCTCCAGATAGCCTTCTCTTTCCATCAATTTCTCACCTATAAATTCTGACGAGCTGGGTGCCCAGTACGGCGCCACAATGCGCCTCGAATTCCTTCCAGTCTTTTATAGACGTTTCTCCGTACAACGGCTGAATGTGCTGGAGGAATAGGTTGTATAGCCCGTTGAAACTCTCTAGAGCGTTGAAGTACCAAAACTCCTGTCTTCCATCCAGCTCGCATTAGATCTGTCAAAGGTGTGGCAGTACCGTAAGCCCTCTCTTCCTTCTCAAATACTGACATAAACTCCTCATGTCGCTCACTATAGATAGCCAGATTCTCACCCGAAATTTGATCGATGGCTCGACCGGTCAACCAATGCGGCGGGTGCAGCATCTCTGTCGGTCGGGCACATGCCCATTCAAGGTCAATAAGGCATGTTATATGCCAATTTTCGTCCACAATGATATTGCTAGGATGAAGATCCGTAAGCATAAGGGTAAAAGGCCCATATCGTAGGTCCCGATTGGTGAAATGTGGCAAGAGAGCCCGCATAATAGTCAAGACAGAGAGTTGCGACTGTCCATCAGAGTAGTCAAGAATCGTATTAGGTTGACGTCGAATCCGATTGTCATGACACGCCAATAGATCAAGAAGGTAAGTATCTGACGTAGTATAGGACAGATTCCGGGGATATTAGTCGGTACTGCCTCGTTTTCGAGTTGGTGGAAATAATGTGTTAGTGGCCGGTTCTTTAATGCAATAGCGCCATAATTATCCATCGTTAGGGAACCGATCCGAGGGAACGGAACTCCTGCCAGTGAGAGCATTGCCTGAGATATGTCTCGATAGAGCGTCGTTCGTCGCTTGCGATCCTCACCAAAGAGTATCCCAACTTTCAGAAAGCATACGCCCGTTTACATAGTCTACTAGTAAGTATCCTGGTAGGAATTCTGGCTGATGCTGATGGATAACATAGCGGGAAGGAGTAGGTCTGCCTAGTATCCAGAGAATTGATCGTCGTATATACCAGCCTAGTTGCAAGAAGAGAGGCGCTTTATCAAGAGATGTAAACTGTACATGGATATTTCTGTCAGTATAAGTAATGGAAGCATCTCGGCCTAGGTTTCATACACATGGACCGTTGGGGAAGCTAAAGCCCCAGAGACGGGGCGTTGGGATCAGCGGGCAGTAAGACTGCATCCAAGCATAAGTTGCAACCTCACAGCGGAGTTTCTCCTCGGCATTGCCTGGATTGGTTGGTTCACCAATCTTATATGGTAAGGGGAATCTTATTATGACCCTTTTCTCGCCGTTGATGTAGATAGGGATGCAGACATTGAAACTTCCGTGCATCCATTCGTCGACGTATGGGGCTCGGCATGCCTCTCTGGACACATGGAGATGATGCGACACAATGGCTTCGATCTCCTTTGCGTGAGCATAGAGGTAGCTGCAGAAGTCTAACCGCTTCTCAGGGTATGTTAGCTTCTTCAGGATATCATCCTCTTCGTCTAAAGCTTCCGAAAGCGTGATTCTGCCGGCAAGCAAAGGAAGTGATGTAGAGGGCGACATCTCAATCTTGATGGATGATTGAGGGACTGGCAGTGGTGGTTTGGAGTAGTGGGAAAGGGATGACCTGGCCTGGCTTGGTGGTCGTCACGTGCCGTCGTGAGCTTTTTTGGTCCAGAGTTGCCTGGGGCCGAGACACTCCTCTGGGAAGGTCTCCAAATGGAGCAATAGGCTAACGGGGTCGTTAAGGCGTAGCCACGGCCGGCCGAGTGGCTTCCCGGAAGGAGTGGGTTGTTCGGGGCTGGGTGCCGTCGCGGCCATGGCCTCAGCGCAGACTAGCCCTAGCCCAACGCACGCCGATGTGGCTCGAACGGCCCCGAACAGCCAACCGAGCAATATTCGGACCCTTACGTCTGGTGGCACGACATCATCCAACTTTACAGGCAGCGACCAGGGTCTGGACCGCCCTGCATCACCCACGTATTACATACGCCGATCCAGCAAATATTTGCCTTAGGCATCCTCAAAGCCAAAGCCTTGAAAGCCAGCTGTCGACCGTACGCGCCCACATCTTCACCATGAACGACTGCTTGTCTTGGTCGCATAGTGAAGTCCCCTGCTTACAGATTCATCACTCAATCCGTTCGCACCCAGGAACTCATACGTCAAACTAGCCATGTCTACACACAGCTCATCGTCGCCTTCCCACAGCGTGCCGATGACGTGCCGGAACCCAGCCAGTTGGAATGCACTCGTCAAATGGATGCTCTCATCGGTCGAATTTCCATTCTAGTCGGTAGAGACAGTGTCGTGATGTCTATCCAGCTCGGATCGGTCAAACCTTCAGCTCTTTGGAGGCTGATGGCTTTGTCAAACATCTGTAGAATTCCATCGTAAAGCATAGCTCTTCCATCCTGGGAGCCTACAGTTCCAGTCCACAGCGTTCCGTCGTCTTCTCGGATCGGAAATAGTAGTTGGCGAAAGCCCTCAACCAGCGGCCGGAGAGTCTGATATTTCGAGGCAAACTCTAACAGGATGGACTGAAACCCGTCTGGTGCCATATCGACCATTTTGCGTCCTGCCATTTCTTCGTAGCCCCCACGCCGCCACCTCTGAAGCCTGCTTCCTTCCGGCGGGGACTCTGATCCATCCGCGATTACGGCCCATAGCAGGACGTACAGGAAGGACTCCAGGTCATGCCTGTACGTGCGAGGCCGACCTTTAGAGCACCGATGACCATGAAGGGAGGCGTACCAGTGATGGAGATGCCCCAGGGTTCCGGGGCCCCACGTCCAGGATCATCGCGACGTCTAGATCTATCAAGATGCCCTTTGGTGCCTCTGGGTCAACGCACTCACTTATGATGATGTTACCCGGTGCAATGTCCTGGTGAAGAATCCCGCCATCCTCGTACAGAGATCGATGACTCTTGACCGCATCTCGGAGGACTTGAAGAAGCTCGAGCACAGACTCATGCGTGTGAAGGGGCCGACCGCATGGCGATGTGATGATGCAAACCATGGTGCGGACTCTAAAAGTCTCGTCCGTTTCGACCGTGTGCGAATCAACACCCCTGCCACTTGGCACGCTCATATCAGGACCATCCTTGGGTGGGAAGCGTCGGTTTGGACGGTGTCGAAGGCCCGATCTCAATTCGGCTGTATCGACTATCTCGTCGAAGTAGTCCAGGGAGAGTAGGCCCCAAACGTTTCGCTTATTCGCATGCCGAAGCACTTGGTCCTCTGGGATATCGTCCCTCAATCGCCATTTGAACTTTACGACGTAATCCCACCGATCTGAATCTGGTAGTCTGGCTCTGAAGCATGTTGTGGCCTTGCTGACCATGTCTTCAGGGATGGCAAGAGGGCGGTTCGCGAGGCGTAGCGTTGAGCTTGTCAGTGTGGTGCAGGCGTCTTTCTTCAAGGTGACAAATGGGCCAACCCCGTCATGCCTGATAATATCACTGAGCCCTAGCTCTGCGTCCGTCATTGACGAGTACTTTAAAATCGCCGTGATGAATCTTTGAAAGTCTTCGTATATGTTGAACACGTTGCAGCTGTATAGCCCGCAACGGTCGAAAACAAGAAGCTCTGCCAAATTACCGCGGAGGTAAAAGCCGTGTAAAAAGAGGCGCGTAGGCCGGGCCGTGAAGAGGGCAGAAGCTCTGGCGCATAGGTTGAGTAAACCATCTTTGTAGGAGATGCCTTGACCGGGGCAAAATTCGCCTATAACCTGAATAGCCGCTTGGTCTGACTCTGTGTAAGTGCCGTTGTTGGTGAAGACATAAGCAAGTTGCGCGCTGAGGTCTGTCTTATGCATTTTATCGGTATGACACGACATCCTCCACGACCCTCGAGCTCCCACGTAGTCTTCTACCGCAAGAGCTGATATCCAGCGACAGAACCCTCAACTGAAGTGGTAGCACCCTCGAGAGGATGGTGGGCGCAAACCTCCTCACTGTCTTCTGAAACGCATCGTCGGAGGCTGCATTGCCAAAGTATTTCGAGAAGAACCCGTCGAGAGGCCCAGTGATAAAGCCGTCGATATTCTCAGAGATTTCGCCGATGTGGTTGTCAGATATGCTGCTATCATCACACATAAAAGTTGAGTGCTTGGCTGGCGGCATTTCGTGTTCAGGCTTGAAAGTTCTGGAAGTATGATGCGAAAAGGCTGCCGTCTAAGAACAACGACGTCGCAGGAAATAACTAGAATTCCGGCAGCACTCATATATTGGTGCAACGGCTAACGCAACGCAACTGTATGAGTAATAGAATATCTGAAGTGCTAGATGACCAGGCAGATCAAAACGCTTAGCCAGCCATTTCCAAAGAAATCACGCAAAAAACGGACCCCGCTAATTGTGGAGAAGAAAACCACGCTACCAATCCCGCAGACTGCGGAACAGCCCCATTTTCGCGCATGGGCGGGTAGAGCCAATTAGAAGCAACGACTACCTAATCAAAATGAGTACTATGTACTTATACAGCACATTCGCTGCCAGCTGTTCACAGTGATACTAGAAAGCCCAAGCCTCAAGGTGTAAATATGAATTGCGGAGTAAATCACTATGTATAATCTCTTCCCAGTAAGGCTTAATTGCTATAGAAGAGGATAGAATCGTACCGGGATCGGGATAGCCATAGGGTCACGTGAAGGGTTGACTTCATAGGAAATTTTACATGCCCTTCCACCCTGTCAGGCGGGTGACAAAGAAACCCGCACGCCTAGAACCAATGTTTTTGGTGGGCAATACCCCAATTACCCCAATTCACTGCGTAGTTGTTTGTGAATGATGGTGAGTTTAGAGTTGGGACACCCCTGTCTGATAAGCCAATCTCAGCGTCGCATAAACGCATGCTGCCAAGGACTCAGTGTGTATTGTTGCTCTGCCTTCTGCCAATAATCTTCATAGTTAGTTGCTGGGTGGAAGATCACCCTTTATAGTGTTCATAAAATCGAAGAGGCACTGTGTGTCTCACGGAGTCGGGTTTGGTGGCTACCCGGCCGGGTAAGGTACACACTGCATCTTGTGGTCCGCACTATCACCATGGGGCACCAGATGTCAAGCGCACAGCTTATGCTGATTATACCCTGCGATACTTACGCCACACACGTACAACCGCAGCATCTATCGGATTCTTGGACCACAAGCACAAGCTACCTTTGTTAGCTATTGATAATCCGTCAAGTACACTAAAGTACCTAGACGTCATCATTACAATGCATGAAGCCATCAAGTGGAAGGGACCGCTGAATTGTTCACAGACGAAAGGTAGGTTAGGGTTTGTATTGGCTTCTGTGATGCGTAATAACGGCGAGTCGGTCGTAGGGTGCTGCACTGACGCCACTATTGGAGAGTCCAAGGTGCCAGTGGGCAAGGAACCTACCTACCTACCTGGCTAGCCCGGCCGGCCCCTTCTCGCCGCCGTTCCTTATTACCGCCTCGGTTATTCACACTACGCACGCACGCAACCCCGGCCACTGGCAGTTGCACGGCCTGGCTAAGCTCAAGGGGCGGGGCGTATCGCCGCTGCTTAGCAGTGGTTGATCACTTTCTCCGGGTGGATTCCATTTATGGAATAACTTGCTGCCGCAGCACTCCATCCTCAGGCAGCCTTCGTTTGCCCTTAAATCCAACTCTCTCCTTTGAGTCCACTCCTCATCCTTATCTCCAATCCTATCCACACCCGCGTCTTGTCTCTCATTTTGCCTTCGCCTTCCGCGTGCATTCTGAACGGACAGACTTGTCCCAGGCGTCCCGATCGATCAACTGCTCCTGATGCTGAACCGACTTATTGTGCGAGTAGGACTGGGACCCGTCGGAACCCTTCCCAAGCGGATCTGTCACCCGTCGCCCCTGTCATTCTACTGTTCGCACAAGAGCCCTCGATGCATCGTGAGTAGGGTCGGGATCTCGTCGGACGTGTCTTGTCCACGATAATCGCGCGAAGGACTTGCATGATAAATCAAAATAATTCCCTACAAGGCTGGAGACTACTGTTTGGCTACCAGTCTACCACTTGCCTGTACGTCAGTGACACGTGTACCGGCGTTCCTGCTGCCACTGCCAGCCAGAGCAGGCGGCTCTCTTCCGTTGTCGACTCTCCGAGGCCTCATCCGTTTAGCCGGGTGTAGTGTAAGGTTCTCGCAAACACCTCCAGTTGTGCCAAAATCACGTTTCCTCTCACGGGTAATAATTTGGCCCCTTTCCCGGAATCGGAGGCGTGATCAGACGCTGGGGTAGGTAGTGAAAACCGCCTGTTTGAGGCTCTTTTAACCCACACAAGGAGCCAACTGGTGCGTGAGCTGAATCGCCGAGAATTGTGTCTCTAGCAACGGGCGAGCTCTCCAGGCAGTCAGGCGCTGCGAACTTGCGTTCTGACAGGACGTGTAGCACAAGCCTACCCAGGGAACTCTCTGCAAGTTCAGCTCTGGGAACCACCCTCTCTTGATGACAGTTCTCAACGCCAGTGTCGTCATCGTCAGAACCCCTGACGTCGTCCGAGGTCTCATCAGCATGGTAATTCTCGCTGCTCTCGTTACTATCTTCAACGTCAACTGCAGCTGTGCCATGATCATATCAGTCCGATGTTTCTTCCTCGATTCAATATTGGCGACTTACATGAATTCATGTCGCTTGCAACAGAATCTGTCAGGCGAAGTTGCCCAGTTGCCCATCGGGCGGGGCCAGCAGTTTGCCGAGGACTGGGAAACCCGCATCGGCAACGGAGCCGCGGTACGGATCCCGACCTTTGGAGTGCTAGCGCATGGCATAAGGACTAGCTCAATGGACATGAACCGCTTCAACGAGATCAGAGACGACCTGCTGCAGGACAACAAAGCATTCATCCCTACCGCAGAGATCAAGTATATCGGCTGGCTGACCCGATCAGCCAGCAAGAAGACCGCATCATCAATCGTGGTGGAATTTTCAAAGGCAGAAGATGCCAACAAACTCATTGATGAGGGACTCATCTGGCAAGGCCAGGTGTTCCAATGCGAACGATACGACATATATTGCCGTCCAAGGCAATGCTTTAAGTGCCACGCATACGGCCACATAGGAACCCAGTGCAAGGCAACGACAATATGCGGCTACTTCGCGCAAGAACACATGACCCGAGATTGCCCTTCGAAAAGCGACAAGGAAACGCCCAGGAAATGCGCCGCATGCTACGGCGAATACGAAGCATGGAATGGCAGGTGCCCTACCAGGATACGCGAGAAGACCAAAGATCAAGACCGCCTACAACCAACGGCCAAGTGACCATCCGGAACAAGCGGCCCCGCAAGCGGCCCTAGGACCGGACGCCCGGACCAGGTTGAACCCGAGGATCACACGACCGACGCTGGATCCAGGTCAATCCCAGGAGAACCAACCGAGCCGGAGCAGGTCCCCGACGAAGAAGATCCAGAAGAGGCCTAACCCGACAGCTACCCAGGAATTGGAGACGATCACGGTAGCTGCGGAGAGCTCACGACCGGACACCACGAGAAGGGCTGCCACGTCGTCCAAAGAAACTGCCGAACAGTTGGTCGACTCTTGTCTGTTCAAGACTGAGCAGAGCGGGCGACGTGTCAAAACGAGCGACTGCGGGCAGACCGACTGCGTCAACTCTGGGTCATACGTCAAACCAAAGTAATGGTAAGCTTCGATTGCTACATGCCATTATATCCGAGCAATGATTAGACTAATGCTTCACACACAGTCCACGGTAGTCACAGAGCCTAGATCTTTGGGGTGGGGGTTGGATTAGTGAAGCTGGTGGCGAGACAAATCTGGAGGCAAACAAGCGGTTGAGAAGTTGGATTACTATTGTATTTTCGAGACCAATTATGACAGAGTCGTCACTGTTTAGTATGTTATCCAATGCTACTCTTTGAATTGGAATGCGTCGGGGGCCCCTTCCAGCCAATTTCGGATCTCACGCAGCGCATCCATGTCATTTTGAGGCAGAGAGCTGTGCACCGCTTCGTCGAACCATTCGTAAGTACGACCAACGCCATCCAAGCTTTCCCCTTGTAGCGGCACGACCCAAAATCGATGATTACCCATGTACTTCCGTCAATCATGATATTGCTGGGGTTCAGGTCGTTATGAACAAGTTCGAGTGAATGGAGATGCTTTATGCCGTCTTCAATGCCATCCAGTTGTCCACCGTGGTTACCGACACCTTGGCGAGTTGTACTGAACTTCCTTTTCATGAAGCCATGTGGATTGACCGCTTCCATCAGTGTCTTTTCGTATTTTGCGAAGCAGATACCGACAATTCTGCCGTCCAAGACTTGGCAACCCAGGTATCTCGCGATGTTGGGATGTGAATTTTGCTTCAGGAGTTCGCAGACTTGAACCTCGGCAAGGACATTGTCCGCGATGTTGTTCTTTAGAAGGCCGTGATGAATACGATCGTAAGAAAGGAGGCTTGGCTTCTTGACATATGTGTTCGATGGCAGCGGGTCGGGCGCTCGTGTGAAGGTTGGTACGAAGAGAGGACTGTAAGCGGTGGCGGGTATCAAAACCTTGGTGGTGAGCTGGTTTATGCTGAGATTCGATAATTCGAGCTACGAGCCTTGCTGACTGCATGGAAGATATTTTTGCCGTCCCTGTAGACAACGAGGGTTTTGGTGAACTTGAACTCGCCGTCAACGTCTTCAAATGCCTCACTCTTGTCTAGTATTTCGAAGCGTGTAGCGAGCAAATCTGGAGCTGTTGGAGGGCTTGGAGGGCTTGTATTAGCGGACGCATGGACTGAGCGGCTTTGATCAGCTTAAAATCAAGCCAAGGACTGGTGCACTTGCGTTCGTGTAAACTACCATTTTCAATCTCGACGTTCATGGCGCCGTGCAACAGCTTGCTGATGAGAAGTTTAATGGGGATGCGACTTAATATCTATTCGATTGATCTTAAACATATTAGGGCGATGTCGGTTTTGGCCGCAGCATGTCAGACGGAACTTTCCATTTCCCCATATTTCTCCTCTCTTCCCCTCCCCGCCCTGCCCTGCCCTGCCCTGCCCCTCAGCAACAGCCCTCTCACGTGTCGCCTACTGAACGAGCGCAAAGCAGCCGCAAAGGCAATCAGATTCATGGAACAGACCGAGATCCTTGGGCACTTCAGGATCGAGTCATGACCCAGACAAAGCTGGGCATTGGGGGAGACTGTAGGTATGCAGAACCGACACATGAGGCACACGCCTCGACCGAGCCTAGACACATATGTACATTAGTAGAGAACCGCGAGCTACACGAGGGGTCCAGCCAAATGTAGATAGAGGTTGAGGAGCAAAGTGGGAAAGTTGGGGACAGCTGGTCAGTGTTTTGCACTGGCGAAGTGGGGCGCTACGGATCAACACCCGGAGCGACCCGGCTGTCGGCCAAACCCCGCTCGCTGGGCATAGCTGCTGACTAAAAGCGGCCAAAACCGAGTAGGAAATCGACCCAGAGCTGGCGCAACCCACTCCTAAAGTCTTGATATAGCCCAACGAAGAGTTTCAGGCAATCGGTATGAACTGCGGCACTCTCCACGGACTGTCGACATAGACGACAACTTGGGAGGCGGCACATCCAAGGCATGGTGACGGAATCAGGATCATTTTCGACGTAAGAGGGAGCTTGGAAAGCTAAACTCGCCGTATCCGCTAAATCTGGCCGATCATCCACTGGCTGCTTCTCCCTGAACAACTAGGAAGAACAGTCAGGCAATGATTCCATCAGTGCTCCACAATTATTCACTTACACAGGTAGAATGGGCCCTGACTCAGGCCGTGATCCAAGTCGGCGCAGTCTCGTAAAATTCGTTGTTTTTGGACCCACTGGCGCGTAATAATTAGCTCCTTCCCAGACGCGTTCAGCAATTTCACACTACACACCCTGGGTAATTGCCATACCTTCTAAATAACCCTTATTCACGATGTATCTTTTGAATAAGGGCTAGTTAGATAGCTAAAAGAGGGAAGCTATAGAAAAAAGTCGTACTTCTGCCACTAGCGTAGTAAAAAGAGTATGCTAAATTTTTAGCGTACTCTGGTTAATTGGCGCACTTACCCCTAACGGTATAAAGTAATCTCTCTACCTGTCTCCACACCTAACTTGTACCGAGTCCTGTCTCGAGTGCGCCAGCGTTACGAGACTGCGCCGACTTGGATCACACCCTGAGGTTCAAGGAAGAAGCCGCAAGCTCCGCAGCGTGGGGGATGCGCACGTGCTGTACCATTGTGTGACGTGGCATAGCTCTAGAAGATCTTGGTCGTTGATGGTGGAAGTAGAGGTTTATTATCAGGAAAAGTTGAGTTCAAGTCGGGTCACGTGAGGGCTAGGCAATGTCAAGGTTCGTTGTAGAAGCGACCTCATCTAATGTCGCGCTCTTTTACGGTTATGCCAACTTTAACATTTATACCAGAAACTCCGTGAAGCACTGCAACCTTCAGGAATGCCAGTGTTGTCTCGAAACCCATCTTAGTGAAGGGGCTCCTGACATTGCCCTGCCGACTTAGACGGCTGAAGGCTGTAAAGTCAATATTTCTTGTCATATAATCTCCAATGAGGTTCTAGTGGCGGTTATCGACTTTGTTACCATAGGATCCGAATACTTCCGTAAGCTCCTGGCGATATTGGTTCAGCATGCCTCAACACCGCACATTGACGATACGGCCGCGATGTCATTGATTTGGATGCGGTTCGGATCAATCTAGTCGTTGAACTATGAGACTGCCTTAAGGTTGACGCCGTAGTGTGAACATAAAATTCCTTTTCCCCCAATGCGTTCCTGAATCATGCAAGCGCCAGTATCGCGGGTTTATCTGACCAGCGTCTCCTTGATAGTTCTTTAGACAATGCCGAAAATGAGGAATTTGAGCATAGACGCGTCAATCTCGAGAGTCATGTTGCCCCAGTTTCCGTCAGTTTCGTCGCCCTCGAACTCCATGACCTCGGGGAACACTTCGAGGACACGCTTGCCCTAACGGCGGATTTTACGGAATAAACTGCATTTAACTTATTGGCAGCTTGGAGAGATTATTGTAGTATTCTACAGAAGAGTTACAAGCCTTTGCACACGTTGCACATTGCACGTTGCTAGCTGCCTGCATTCGCCACTAAAGAGAGCTGGTACATTTAGCGGGGAGTAGGTGGAAGGGTACTTCTTCCGTTTTGGGACTAACGCGATATGCGCATTCAAAAACTCGATATGCGCATTTATAGTGACCCGAATTCATCAGACGAGATGAGCGCGCACTAACCGCATTGGGAAGGCTATGTATGCATGTACAATGTTATGCTTCTCCTCGGATATATAACTTCTATTGGGTCGAGATGGGTCTAATATGCCCCCATCTCGCCGACACATACCTTTTTCAGTCATGATATCCGAGATGAGCCGAGTATAACTTTTAACCCATTTCCTTAATAAACTGCTTTACGCTACTTCGTACATGATCAAGACCGGAACATAAGAAGAAATAACTTGCTCCAAGCACAAAGAGACGTAGCTCAAATTTCCTTCAGTCTCTCTATCAAGAAGCTATCAAAGCACGGCAAATACAATCATCGACGATCATGAGACCAGCAATAGCGGCTACCCTGCTCATCAGCCCGGCCACAACAGCTCGGGCAGCACTCTATGAGACGATGTTGCCCAGTGAGCGACCAACTGCCACGAAAGATCCGTGGCAATGTACGACAGAAACACTCGCGCAGTATTTCGACGTGCCCAAGCCAACCGGCCGTCTAGCCAGCGCGGTTCAATCGTACAACCTCGAACTGATGAAAGGCTGCGAGCCAACTGGACTCAACGTCCATGGCGTTCCCGCTTGCGCCTTTTCTGAACCGTCAAAATGGTGCGCCTTTACCACGGCCGCGCCGTCGACGCTACTGCCCGAGTTCTCGTCCTATGCCAGCTCAGCCTCCTCTTGGTGGTCGGCGCGCAGCTCGACGGCTACCGAATTGGCTAAGGAATGTCCTATGGAATGGTTCAAGGCCATGGTCGACACTGGCGGCCCGGCCTGGTTGATTCTAACGCTCATCTTTGGCGGGTGTTACGCCGAGGCGCATGCCACGAGTAGCATTTCGTGGATCGCAAGTGCGCCGAGTGCGACAACTACGTCGAGGATAACTGGCACGGCCCCCAGGTCAACGTCAACGCCGACGAGCGACGTGGATAATGTTGGTGGTCGAGGAAGAGTTGAGATGCTAATTCTTGCTAGCACTGGATTGACGGCTGCAGTGGTGAACTCGATACTGTAGATGATTCGAGTTCGCTCGTGGGAGGCGCGACGGTTTGGGGCGTGTCTTGTCAATTACCTATTCGCACACTCTTGAATTTGTCATGTACATAGTCGCTTGTCACCGACAGCATGGCTGTGTTGTGGCAGAGCTTCTCTACATGTATGTACATATAATATAACGCTGGTTTTATTGTAAGAATCTACTTGGCAGGGGGCGGCCAGCTGGCAAGTTCCTCTAACAGCTGCAATCCATGCCGCGCCGGCTAGCAGCTGTTATTATAAGGAGTCACGCGGAGGATACACAAAAGAGACTTATTTTTCCATGTAAATCACTAATAAATTAAGCTATCTGTTGTTTCCACTCTGTCTTACACTATTCTCCGACTCGACGGCTGATTGGAGCGATGCCCCCTGCCAAGTAGATTCTTACAATAAAGCCAGCGTTATATCGTATGATCGATGCTGGGCATGGATGACGGGAGAAGGCTGCAGACCCGTCGGGTTCGTGAAAACTGAGCCTTGCTGTGTGTGGTCTGCCTATGTCGTTTCTCCTCGAGTATTGTAAATAGAAAGATACATATATCTGTCATAAGTAAAGGGCCATGATGCTTGCTCGTTTAAAAATATATACACAGACACGAGCCACGAGCTGTTTCTGGTGAAATCTTGGGGTGAAGCACCTGAGTCATCGTCACCATTCTCGTTCGCTTCGTTCCCCATCTGCTCGCTTCGCCAAGATGCGGTTTCTGACACCCTTCACCTTTTGTCTAGCGGCAGTTGAAGCGGCAGTCGAAGCGGCAGTGGTGGAAGACAGGGTTGCAGCAGCTGGCAGCCGCCTCCAAGTTCGCGGCTCCAAGCCCAATTGGCAAGTATGGCTACGACCCTGCTACCGCGGGATATTGTTCCTGGTGGTAAGACAACGAAGACGGCAGCACCAGCTGCGAGGCAATGCCTGCTAGTTGGGCCATCACCGAGGAGCAATGGAAGAATTGGGTTCGTCCAATGACCTGGAGAGTATACGCATTCTAACTTCTTCATCTACATGTGAGAATCCTTCCGTCGGCGGGACGGGCTGCGCTGGCCTCTGGCTCAACGCCTACGTCTGTGTGTCCGCAATCGGCCATATTACGTCCCTTCGGCATTTCGTGCAAGGGCCTTTTACCATGGGGACTGCACCGGCTGGTCTCTGCCCCGATGGTCAAGTCCAGCTAAGTTACTGGGAGGGGCCGAGCTGCACTGGCAAGTGGTTCGGTTACGGTTACGCGAACAGAGGCACATGCCGCAAGCTGTGGACAGAGGGAAGGAAGTTTAAATCACTGCACCTGAGGTGTGCAAGAGAAGCCGACGATTGTGTGCGCAAAGGGTCTTGCACTTACGACCCAGCGCCCGCCGCCAATGTGTGCTAAAGGGGACGCCAGGAATCTGACCAAAGAATGGGAGTCCATTGACTCTTTGGAAAAACATCTCAATTAGACAGGGCCGAGATTGTCGGGTCCAATCTGAGCTTTGACTAGCAATTTAATGTCACGGCGGCATATTATTTCGAACGCACGCGTCAGATTGTAGGCACGGACAACTTTGAATGCAATGAACAATCTTGGAAACAAGATGCTTTTTGGAGCAGCGTTACTCATGCTTCGTGGCAATTGTCAACTCTAATTCACGCTAGTCGGACTCATCGCCTGACGACCACTCCTCCTGCTCGCAGTCGGACAACCAGTCCTCCATCTCCCTTTCCCACTCATCATCCCGCTGATCCAGGACGGCCTCCATCAGCTCCTCGACAGCATTCTCGGCATCCTTCCTTCGAAATGCGTCTGGCCATCCATGTTGCCGATAGAGCTGCCTGACATACTGAATATCCAAGTCAGTGCCCCAGCTTTCAGACTGGGCAAGCACCTGTCCCTTGCTGATATGGCTACTTCTTTCGGCCACGTCGTCAGCTTCGATTGTGACCCTGCCTTGACAAGGTATAAGCCGCAGGCTCCGGTAGGCTTCCTTTAGATCGTCAAGATACTCAACGATGTTGCGCAGAGGCAGGGTATTCGTTTCGAGTACGTCCTCGGTAACCTCTGCATCTTTCACGTTGAGCAGCAACTCGCGGCCTCCGCTTTCGCGACCCCAGGCGAGATATACAAAGTACTTCGATTTCCTCCGCCCCTTGTTGGCCCAGAATTCAAGACCCTCCTCCTTTGCGGCTGTTTCCTCCTTGATGCGGTCAAAGTTCATATGGGAATAGTCGATCAACTTGGACT
Source organism: Epichloe gansuensis (assembly GCA_023658505.1). NCBI lineage: Eukaryota > Fungi > Ascomycota > Sordariomycetes > Hypocreales > Clavicipitaceae > Epichloe > Epichloe gansuensis. The sequence continues at coordinate 2,287,604 of CP098283.1, forward strand.
TGTAATGTATAGCCGCCTGACTATGAAAATAGGGCAAACGACGGAGAAGCTCAATGACCGAGTTGGACTTCCAGCCTGCACAGGACTCTATTGTCAGGTCTGGCCATCCGTCCGGCGGAGGGAACTTGAGGTCGGCCACGTCAAAATGCAATGTAGCGAGAAAGCTGTAAAAGTCTGTCAAGATGCTTGCGAGTTGGGCAGGCGCATATATCGGAGATTTGCCGCTCATGGTGCTTTGAGGGGGTGTTATTGTACGCGCGGGGATATGCGTACGTATTTGTACATACATAGGTCGTACATATTATAGTTATCAGACTCAAGGCTCTGATCCATGAGCCGGTGCAAACTTTGCGCGAGTGCAAAATGCATGTAAACGGACGCGCTAGCCATTTTCGTTAGCCAGATTACATAGAAATTTATAAATCCACATACAACTTGTACATACCGTGGAAAGTCGGTGGTAACGGCGCACCGCCGGCGGGGAGCCCATTATTATTAGAGTGTGCTTACCGGACAGCGCCTTCACAATTTTTCTCGACCATTTCCCGACCCTTTCTAGAATCCGGTTACCCTGTCTCTGTCCATTGAGCGACCTTGCTTGAATGCCGCTTGTTCGGCGACGCATTCGTCCCTGGTCGCTCTCTTCGCGGCTGCAGCTGCTTTGGCCAACGGGCCCATGGTGAAATTTTCTTCTTTTGCCGGAACCCACGAAGGGCAACGCCGCATCCTCTTTTCCGTAAAGCCTCGACGCATTCGTCTATCTCACGGATTGTACGTTGCCCAGACTGCTGTCGCGGTCGCGCCATGACTTGCAGGGTGGAGAGATTGCTCGTCACAATTGTCAGGTCTCGACGGTGCAGTCCAGCCGGCAAGCATCTCAAAGCTATCGCCATCGCCGCGAGCCCTGCCGTGTAGCTGGCTAGCACCTCGCTTGGGCCGTTGCGTGAAGTGAATGACGGTCGTTTTATCCGCTTCAAACGTGGCACCACTGCGCCTTTCCCAGCTGAGCGCATCGTCAATGATTGACTGAATGCCCCTATGTTCGACTCGACGGTTGGTCCTGTCACCCAGGCGGAGTAGTCATCCACAAACGCAACTGAGCCACCATTGCCGCTGATCCGTCTTTGCACCAGATCCGCGTTGAAGAGAAATACTATTGGCGACAACGGAAACCCCTGTGGAAGGTCAGCCTGCCGCAAAGCTTGCTATTCAGACATGTGTCCGTTCACAACCACCGATGCGGTCCGCTCCGAGCAGAATGCGTCTACCCAGTTTACTCATTAGCTTCCAATGCCTCTGGCTTTCATGCTCTCGAGCAAACGCTCCTTGCACGCTCCATTGTAAGCACCTTTGATGTTAAAGCTAACAAGACTAAGCACTTTGCCACTCCTCCAAGCATTATAGATCCGCTCCTGTAGGAGCACGAGTGCTTGGTATGCCGCTCTGCGTTTCCTTGCACCGAAATGGTTCGCAGGCAAAAGCCTATAAGCCTCGACGGCGTAGCTGATGCGTTCCACGATAACCACTTCCATAATCTTGCCAAGGGTTGACAGAAGAGAGATCGGTTTCCATGCCTTGGCTAGGTGTAGTCCCCTTTACCCGGCTTCTTCAGTGGGATGATTTTAGCTGTTCGCCATTGATCGGGCACTACACTTGACCTTGGCCAAGTTCTGCAACGTCTCGGCGATGAGTGGCAGCGGGTATCGGTCGCGCTTGGTGATTGCGTTTAGCGCCCGATAGTCACAGCAGAATCGCAGCCTTCCACTTGGCTTCCTCACGAACAGCACCGGCGCGGCAGCGGCCGAGCTACTCGCTCGGATGAACCCTCTATCCAAAAGGTCCTTCAGGGTCTTTCGCAAGACTAACTGAGTCTGATTTTATCTCGACAGATGAAAGGCATAGTCGTGCTTCCCTTGATCTTCCTCGAACCTTGTTTGTGGCTGAATACCAATGTCTCCAAATAATCAAGAAGATGACCAGGAAAGTCTGCAGTATTATGACGACTTTCGTCGCAACCTGCCATATACAGTGCTGGTCTTGATGCTGCGCAAATATTAAGGGCTCGCCGTTCCGGACATCAATTCCATACCCACTACTCTCTTGACTCTTCCTTTGAGACGGGAGCATATCCTCCTCTTGTGCGTGCTGAAGGTTCCATATTCGGCAGAATATCTTCCAAAATTGGCTCAACCAGTTGCTTCCATGGTCGCTGACGATTGACCGTGTACCGTGGAACCAGTAATGATACCGGAGACGCTGCGCACACGTCTCAGCTTTCCGTGGTGTCCATTGCCTCCAGAGTCACTGCCTTCGTCAGTCACTCCCATGATGACCCTTTCCTGCAACGAATCGGAGCTGCAGAATCCGACCTGTGTGACTGCGGTTAGGAATTAGAGAATGCATGCAGGCAGGCATCAGCCCTTGGATTGACTATGGCGGATACTCAAGGGGTGGACACTAGTGAGCCTTACGATACAAGTTTCTCCAAGAAACCACCGAATGTTGGGTGTTTGATCGTGCTGAGAAAACGGTGTACTATGAAAGGGTGAACCGGTACGAGCTCCGTTTTGAAGCTCGGTCAGGTGACTGAACGGTGGGTGGGGTAGCTTGGCGCCAGGTTCGTCACCCTTAAAAATAGAGGCACACGACTCCATTTCTGGAGGCACACGACGCCAAGATTTGCAGACATGGAACTTCTGACACGAGCTTGATGGGATCCCGAATTTTCTGGTAGGTATGGTCGTATGTGAAAGATGATAGGGTAATTTTTTCAAAATATATTGAAATGCAATTTTTTTTTGCTCATGTTGTGGCATCTGATTTAGAAATTCCTATCGCCAAGATGTTGATTGCCTCGTGTTCTTCATCATGAGCCACATGAAAGTGATTGCCGGCCTAATTTCAGGGAAATTGGGAGTTCCTGCAGATGGGCCAGGCTTGCTTGAAAGGGGCCAGGCACCCAGGCACCAGGTACCCCTTGCTCTCTGTGTTCAGGAAACGCCAGGGACTGACTGCCTTGGCCATGACGCTCCACTGAATCCGCTGGTTGCCGTGGTAAACGGAGAACGGCGGGTCAAAGAGGTTTCAGGCGTCTATCTGGTGGTAAACAAAGCACAAAGCTGACAGTGGCATATTACGGTGCCGCCGTGCATTGACGAAAACCACATGCACGCTTCGATGCATTCTCGCATGAATGACAGGGCTGGGCGACGATGAAAAAGAACGACTAGCTCGAGCGCCCGTTGTGAATGTGCATGATAATAACGGCTTCCCAACTGGCGCGTCGTGTGTCGTGCGTGGCACGTTCCGTTGTGATATCGACGGGGACCAAATCCAAATCCATCATCATAACTAATACATCAGCTATTATCCATCCCCCTCTTTCTCTCTCTCTCTTTGCCCCTCCCATCGCACTTGGTTGTATTATCCCCATCGTCCCATGTCTGTCCGAGACAAACCCGCCCTCTCGTGCGTTTCAAACAAGAAGGTCCGCGACCGAGACACGAGGCCGCTGCATTTTCTCAGACACGCCTTGACGGTCCTGCGCATTGTGCGCAAAAGGCGAGAAAGAGAAACAAACCTCGAGTTCGCGGGTTGATCGATCTAGCCAAACGACGACCTGTCCAAACCACCAAGCGAGCGACCTCTCACCCCTACATGTCCCCTACATGTCCCCTACATGTTGATCTTGCCCTTGCTGTTGTCCCGTTGTCCCGCCAGAGCGAGAAACCTCGTTTCGCTTGCCAGCACCGACAGGCGCCGCGCAATTTGGTCCCAGATTGCCTGCCATCCGTCCAATGACCTGTGGTGAGGAGAAAGGCGCCCACCATCAAGGAACAAGAACAAGCCCCCGGTACCATCCCAATAAGGTTGGCTGCTATCGACTCGATCGCCGAGGATTTGTCTGCCGGTCGAATTGGATGGGCTTGCGTTGATTGATTGCGTGCGTGGACTTGTTCTCCTGTTCTCGCTTGGTCCGCCCTTCCCCTCCCTAGCCCGTAATGAGAAGCGAAGCCGACCGACACTGGTTCAGTTGCTCTTCTCTTTTCCGTACACACATTCCCTCATGACTATCGTACTTCATCTTCCCATTTGCGCTCTCGACCGCGGCTACGCTCTTTTCGACGAATATCGCCATCTAAACCAGCGCCAACTGTTCAACGTGCTTTCTCCAAGGGTCGCTGCTGCTGGTGCCTTTGTCCGACAACGCAGACACCACCACCACTATCAACACCACCATCAACACCACCATCAACACCACTGCTGCGCTGCGTCCACTGCGCCTTCCTCGACCAAGCACCGGAGATCCCAACACCAACACCAGCACCACCTTTATCAATACAGAAACCACCGCCCCCGTCACTCGTTTTCCAAAATTACCAAAATTCAAAATTGCCGACTATGGCCTCACATCAAGAAATTCGCCGTCGTTCCTCAGCTGCCGATCGCACCACCGTTGAGTCCTCGGTCTTTGCGACTACAAGCACATTTATCCCCCTGACAAGCCAGCACCACCCACGACAACGGCTCCCGAGAGCACAAACCACAACCGCGATATCACCTTACGAAGCTGCCAGAAACTGAACCGGCTTTCCGGCAGCGATGCAAGAACCATGCCTCCTCCACCACTTCCAGCAGAACACAATACCACCCCGTCATCGTCGTTGGCACGCCATTCGCGCTCGGATTCTGCTGCGCGAATTCCCAACAGACTCTCACTCACTTTGCCAATTGCGCTGCCAAATAGCGACCCTTCGAGACCCATACCATCTGCGTCTGCGTCGACACCATCCTCAGTACCTCCAACGCCCCAAGACAGTTCTGCCATGCCATCGCCCTCCAACGTGAATGAGTTCATAATAGCAATCGCCGCAAAGGAGCGCAAGGTGATGGAGTTGAAGGAGGAATTGGCACGAGAGGAGGCAGAACTCGCATTCCTCAAGAAGCAATTGTCTTCCACGGACGCATTACATCAGAGAGGAGGCGTCGCCCAGTTCGAGTTCGGCGGCAGCAGAACTGCTACACCAACTGCTGCTGAGCCCGATGCCCTTTCGCCCAGACGAAGCGTTGATTTCGATCGCAGGGCCCAATTCCTCCAGAACCAGGGCACTCCTACCCAGAGTAGAAGGCGTGTCATGCGGGGTGGACATACACGCACGCTCTCCTTGCTCTCGCCGGCGAGAGCGACCTCCGAATTCTCCATCCTGGACGAGAACACCACCACCACCACCACCACCACCGAGGAGGCTCGATTCCCTTTGGCAGCAGACCGGACACTTCATCATCCTTCCAACCCAGCGTTGCCAAAGAGGGCATCCTGGCAGCCTAGATCTCAGCAAGACTCACCCGTCGTACCTCAGATCGTGCAAGACTTCAAGCTCGGGTTGAGAGCGTTTGTGGAAGACATCCGACAGATCACCATTGGCGACGAACCGATCAGTGGGCAATCCTCGCAACGCAGCCTCCATACAGGCCACTACCGCAGCGGATCCCTCAGCCAAGGCGTCTACACAGATCTGGGCCGATCCAGATCTGGCCAACAACGAGGGACCTCGTCATCCGAAAATCCTTCCTTGACGGCGCCGCCAACGCCAATTAGCAAACGAAGGGACGCGCCCCTCGAAAACCCAAGCCCGCCAAAAGTAAACATTTTCATGGACTCCGTTGGGCTTTGACTCCATGGACGACACAGACTGGGCGAATTGGGAGTCGCCCGTGCCGGTCAAGAGCACCCGATGGAGCGGTTCCACGATCCATAGCGGTGTCATGGACGACATACAGTGTATTCCTGAAAATGCCGAGGAAGCGACTAATTCAACTCCCATGTATGTTGCTGTCTTATTTACTGAGGAACAAAAAGACTTTTTTTTTTTTTTTTCCCCATTCTTTCCATCAGAAGAGCTAACAAGGTTCCCCTCGTAGAAAAACCAAACCCACCGTCGAAACACCAAAACTCTCCCCAAACAAGCTCGAAGATCTCCTCCCAAACGTGGTAAATCGACTATCGCCGAGCAATATCAAACGCACTGCCAACAACCTCCTCGACGAGTGGGAAAATCCCTGGTGGCCCCTTCCGAGGCGGGGGTGGCCAACAAAGAAAACACTGCCACATGAATGACTTTGTACAACTACGAATACAACAACAACCTCTGCAAAACATGCGGCAGTTGACGAATCTTGGCATATGTATATATTTACAGCGCATGAGCAGCGGCAAGCACGTGAGCTATAGACAGCGTCTCTATCTTTTGCTTTGTTTCTTCAAGATGGCCATGGGCATCATGTCGGCCGAGGCGGCCAGACGAATTTCTGCGGAAAGCATGGGCTTATTACAACGTGTATTGTTGCCAAGGGCGATAAGCGAGGTAGGGGGTTAGTCTTGTACGGGGGTATTTGCGGGGAGGAGATGGCGGCAGGCATCTAGACTTTGGACGGCGGTAGCGGGATGGATACTTTGAGCTGTTTGAGAGGAGGTACAAGTTTGAGTAGGCATGGTTGTGGCAAAGGGAGGTCCCTTTTATTTTGTCTAAAAGTAGATGACGATACGATGTAATGTGATATGATTGAATAGTCAAAATCGAGCGGCTCAAGCAGTTCAATGTTCATTCATGTCATGTCGTGACGTCGAGTGGGGGCTGGAGGCCTGAGACGTCTGGTGGCCGGGTGATTTGATAGGCCGGGAGGGGACGGCGCTGAATGACGACTTGTTTGGGATGAAGGATGAAGGAGCTGACTTTCGTGACGTGTTGTGCTGACGTGTGACGTGTCTGTCATTCACAATCGCACTCGGGGTCACAGAAGCGAATGCGAAGGTCGTTCGGGGCCAGGCATCTGTTCTCGACGTTTTCCAATCGACGAGCATGGCGCGCAGCACTGGTGGCACAGGGTCGATTGGAATCGACTGGGATCGATTCCGGACTTTGCAGTCGTTGGTTCGGGTCATGTATACATTACAAAGGGCTTGGTGAAAAGTCTCATCTTCACACTGCGATTCACAGACCCCGTTCTCGACTTCTCGAGGCAAACCTTGATTCACAGACCCGGACCGCTGGTATATATATATATAATCACACTTTTCTGTCTGTTCCCCCTCTACACACCTGATTCGTTCCCTTCCAAGCCCCCTTTTTTTTTCTCCTTCTTCTGTGCAGCCTTTACCGTCGCCATGGCCCGCGACTTCACACCCATGCTTGCGCCGGTCGACGAGCCAAAGCCCGGCAAAGCGATCAGTACATCGACGGTATGGTATAAATCTTGTCCATTCTGCCCCCTTTTGAGACGGACGACAGTCAGTCAGTCCCATGGCGAAATAAATAATAGTAATGATGATGAAAAAAAAAAATTATCCAGCTCTTTCTCAAATCCATCCTCGCCCAGCGCCGCAAGTGTCTGCTCCTCGCGGCGGTGCAGCTCGGCATCACGACCCTCTTCCCGGGCCGGCTGGCCGTGGTGCCGCCCGCGGCGCTGGCCCTCGCCGCGCTGGCAGCCCACGTGGTCGACAAGTTCACGCCGTCGGCGCCCTCGCCGCCCGCGCACATGCTCTCCGTGGTGCCGGGCCGCGCGACGGCCGTGCTCCCGCCGCGGAGGGCCGGAGCCGGAGCAGCAGCCGGAGCAGGAGGAGCAGGAGCAGGAGCAGCCCCGTCGTCGTGTTCAACCTCGGCGTGCAGTTCAACCACCCGCGCGGCCGGCTGGCGCCGCACGCGAGGGACCTGGCAGACATGTTCGCGGGCATGAACCGCGACCTGCTCGCGCGCCGGGACGAGCTCGGCCTCCTGAGCATCACCAACTGGACTGGCGCCGAGGCGCAGCAGGCCAGTGGCGCGGACGGCAACACCATGCTCATGAGCTACTACTTTAGGGACGTCGAGAGCGTCCACCGCTTCGCGCACGAGGACATGCACAGGGCCGCGTGGGACTGGTACACCTCGGTCAAGCCGTACCACATTGGCATCTTCCACGAGACGTTTGCGGTCCCGGCGCACGGGTACGAGACCCTCTACGTGAACTGCAGGCCGTTCTTGCTCGGCGCGGGCTTGGTCAAGGTCAAGACGCAGGACGGGGAAGGGGAGGGGGAGGGGAGGGGAAGGGACGGCGTGGCGGAACGTCTTGGTCAGCGCCGACCACGTTGGTCTGAAGAGTCAGTGGCAGAGGATGAACCGGGATGTGAATGGGGTGGCTATTGGGGAGGGGGCAGGACCAGCAGTGAGCAGTGAGCAGTGAGCAGTGAGCAGTGAGCAGTGAGCAGTGAGCAGTGAGCAGCAGGCTGTTACTCCGTAGATGCATTGCATTATGCAAAACACGGCCGGGGCCGGCTATTCGACACCCAATAGAACAATGTTGGTCGCCATGCCGCTCTGCCCAGACAGCCTCACGCGACCATGGTCCAAAGTCCACGTCCCACTGCCCCAAACCACGGCCTCTTTGCTCTTCACCACGACGCCCTCGGGCAATGAAATAGAAACCTCGCCGTCAATGGCATCCTGCCCCGCGTTCACGACCGAGACGAGCACCCTCCCCTTCCCGCCCACCCAGCACGCCGCGTCAACGGCAGCAGCCTCGTGGGCTTGGGCCCTCCAACGCCCACCACGCGCACCGCCGTCGCCGTCGCCGTCGCCGTGACCACAAGGTCGCGGACGGGACCCTCGACACGGCCGCGCCGAACCTGCCCATGACCCTGCCAAGAGAGTCGCTGAACGGCCAAACCCACGCGGCAATCGCCTTGGCGCCGTGGTGGAGAGCCAGCGCAACCATGGCCACCTCCTCGTCGTCCGTGGGATCCCTGAGCCAGTAGCCCTCTCCGTGGAAAGCCTGCGGATTGTGAGCCTTGGTCTTGGGCCACAGGCCCAGCCACTTCTCGTACCGCGCCAGGTCGTCCAGCCGGGCGGACACGTCCTGCACGCCGCCCCGGCAGTTGTCGCAGCCGCAGTCGCCGTAGGTGGCGTTGCAGGCGGTGCCCCATTTGCTAAAGGTGGCGTTGATGGCGATGGGGTACGCGTCCTCCATGATGAAGTCCGCGCCGGCCGTGTACTCCTCGAAGTGGAAGTTCTGGCAGTTGAGGGTGACGGAGACGGGGTGGTAGGGGTCAAGTTGGCGGATCGCGTCGCGGGCCTGCGGGAGGAGGTGGAAGGGATCTTGGTGGCCGTCTGGTCTGCCCGGGCTGTTAGCCTTTTGCCTCTGCGTGCAAGTGGAATTGGAGAACCCGTGGGAACATACTCATCGGCGCCCCAGTACGAATACAGCCCATCAAAGTTCCGAATCTCGGAGACCTGCTCCCGCACAGCCGACAAGTTCTTATACGACCCCCTCAGGTCGTACATGTACCGCAGTCCCAGGCCATCCATGTAAGAGTACACACCCCTCGAGTCCTGCACCGTCGTCAACGACACCATGCTGTTCATCCCCAGCTCCCGGTACGCCTTCACCTTGCTCGCATAGTCCCTGTCGCAGAGGAACCTGTCACAAGAGGCATAGTAGCCGATCGGCAGGAACGGCTCAAACACGCCGCCCGTCGCCGCCCTGCGGAACAGGATCCCCCGTGCAGGTTGTCCAGCTTCGTCACGCTGCCCGTCTTCTTCTCGGGCAGGAAGACGACCTCGCTGGTGGCGGTGACGTTGCCGGCCCCGTCGGGGTGGCCCCGGAGAGGACCACCTGGTACGGTTCGAGCCTGGGCCTGAGCCGCGTCAGGTTGAAGGCGAACAGGGTCCCGGCGGTGCCGACGTTGACGCGGCTGGAGACGAGGACGTCGTTGTTGGAGACGAGTTTGATGGTGAAGACGACGGGGGCGGAGACGGTCCCTTGAGTTGCGGCCATTTCTGGCCGTGCCATCTAGAGAGGTTGGCGTTGACGATGAAGTCGGCTTGCTTTTCGCTCTCGAGGTAGATGCTGTATCTGGGCTTGAACTGGATGTTCAGAGCTGGGCCGTCGGGGAGAGGTGCTGGCTCGACGGTCTGTCCGCCCGGCTCGAAACTGGGATATCTGTTTGACGGGGCATGAGTACTTGGTTCAATATTGGGGGTTGGGCTTGTCAGGACTCGGAGGTCAGGAGTGACAGGTCTTACTGCGGCTGGTACGCCTTGCCGCACCATCGTGGCCATTCCGGATGGTTGCCCGTTTCCTGGGCGGCCGCGAGGCTGAAGAGCAGCGTGAGGGCGGTGATGAAGCCCATGAGGGCGTTGATGAAGACCATGATGGCGGATGTGGGATATGGATGTGGAAGGAAGGGCGAATTCACATAGGGAGCGGGCGGTGCATCGACATTTCAATCTATATCAGTCGTCGAGATCGGGCATGTCGGCTGGATAAATTGCATTGCGTTCCTCCGGTACCCCACTGTTTCCCTTTCGGGCTGGTCACCGGTCACCTCGGCACAGGATTCCTGCTAGCAGGGACTCCTCCTACCTTTCATAGGGACGGGGCGCAAGAACAGATAGCATGCATTGCAATTACTATTCTATTCAGGTCTAACTGGTTAGAGGGAAGAAGAGGCTAGAAGAGAAGGGGGAGCCTAACGCGCGATGAAAAAGAGGCTGTGGGGGTCACATGACTAGGGGCCACGCTTGCCGCGGTGCGGTCGCGATCGCGACCGAGCTGACTAACCCACAAGCAAATCGTGTGTTATCACTTGATATCATGCTTGTTCCGACATCTACACAATAGGGGGACAACGAGCCAATCAGGCGTCAAACGGGAGATAGGGCCAGGATCAGCAGGTACCTTAAATTATTCGTAATTTAAGAAGATATAAGTATCTACTGCCCCACGCGGGGCAAGTAAAATTGTAAAATAATCCAGGGGTTGAATTGTAGCTTATACCTCCATCTACGGATTTACGGATTTACGGATTTACGGAGTAACACAGACGAGTTTTGGGCTGCTTGGAATGGTTAGGAGTTTCCCACTCCTCAGACTTGGATAAGAGGAATCAATACTTGCTTGGCTCTTGCAGCGGATAGCTAGTCCAGGGGCACAAAGTATATATGTAGGCGGCACAGGGCATTTCAACCAAGCTTCCAATCCGACCCGACCTTTTCCATCGAAACCCTACTCTAGAGGATTTGCACACCGAGGAGCATTTTCGGGTAGGTTATCATCTTCCATGTGCTTGCGGAGTACAATACATACAATCCCTAAATGATTTTAAAGATATCAGGGGCTAGCAGTGGATATAAATCAGGAGACAGGCGAAGCGGGTGGAGTTCCTGCCTCATCTGATGTTTGTTATTGTGGCAGTGACAAGTGTCGGCGAATCACAGCGAGTTCCAGGGATATTAGTGCAGCCTCCCTGGCAAAGAAAGAGCACTAGCTGGCTCGCACTTGCCCTCCAGCTGTCCGGAATTGCCAAGCCACTAGCGTCATGACGCAGTTCCTTCGGCCGATAACCTGTGCCGTCATCAGGGGCAGAGCGCCATGAGAACTTCTGGGAGGACCAGACACGTCGACAAGACGCGAAATACACTCGGTAGTAGCACAGATTACTCGTACGGAGTACTGGGCATTCTATTTCTACAATCCCCGTTGTTGAAACCCGCCAGCGTAGAAATCGGGCATGCTGCATTGTTTCTTTCTCACACCAGCTGTAACCTGAGACCTTGCCGCCCGCCAAATCTGTTTCAGGCAGCCCATGACACCAGACCAGACTCAATTTTGATGAGCATTGCTCACACAGCTCATCACACAGCTCACACAGCCACGTTTTGCCGGGCTGCGATGGCGATGGCGATGGCGATGGCGATGTGATGCGATGCGATGCGATGCGATGCGATGCGATGCGAACAGAAATCAATCCAGAACAAGCACCAAGTTGCATCCGCATCGCCGCACATGATTGGTCAGGCGCGATGCAGGCATGCACACATGCACACATGCCGGGGTTTGAGGCAACTGCGGAGAATTGCCGTAGATTCATTCATTCGCGCGCCATTCGCGCGCCATTCGCGCGCTCCAATTGGTGGCACGGCACAAGTGCCCCCGTTGAATCCACAATCCCCATGGTTGGTTCCTGACAAGATGTCTGGTGAAATATGGCAACAACCAAACCAAACCAAACCAAACCAAGCCCCTTGTTCTCCAAGTCTCGTCTCTGCCTGCCTGCCGCCTGTCTCTCTCTGCCTCTCCTTCAACACCCAGCCAGATTCAGGCAGTTTACGCGGACACGGCCTCGCCTCGTGCATTGTGGCGTTCGATCCTCCGTCTTCAACCGTTGACAGCTGGACTCCGTTTTTACTTTGCATTCTCTCTCTATCTCGAAATCATCCTCCGTTCCTCTCGTCAAGTCTAATCTAAGCGCCCATCGAACCGACGACACTCATTCCCGCACTCTCGACGCCCGACCCTGACCCCGACCCCGACCCCGACGGCCATTGGCGACTGTTCCACGACCCTGATCCAAGGATCAAACCTTGTTGCTCTACCACTACTAAAACCGATGCGAGCTGGGCTTGTGTCGCGAGAGATTCTTCGCCATCCTTAAGCCCACCACCAGTCCGGTGCGAGCCCGACTGCTCGCTCGCGTGCTTTTCCCATCAAATCCACAACACGACTCCGACGCATTCAGACCACGCTCCATTGCAAGCCATGAGAGCTTTCACCACCGCGACGACTCTGTCGCTGGCTCTACTGAGCACTCCTGCTCTCAGTCTCAGTGTCACCGTCAACGATGACAGTACGTCCCGGTCAACCCCCTCTCTACAACAATCCGCCGTCGTGGACATTGTGCTTACAACCAATCGTTTCTAGACTCGTTGAAGAGCACAGCAGCGACCATCGCCCATGGCTTGATGAAATACTATACTGGAAATAACACTGGAGACACCCCAGGCAATCTTCCAGACCCATACTACTGTAAGAAAGCATCAAAGCTTGTCGCCAAGAGCTCGCCAACCTCGATGGGCACGGGAATGTTACTAATGCCAAGCAGGGTGGGAGGCAGGGGCCATGTTTGGAACAATCATCGATTACTGGCACCTCACCGGAGACTCCTCATACAACGACGCCACGCTGCAAGCAATGGTGCACCAGGCTGGCCCGTCAAAAGATTTCATGCCCAAGAACCAGACGCGTACAGAAGGTAACGATGACCAAGGCTTCTGGGCCATGGCCGCTATGACGGCCGCCGAAAATAAGTTCCCGATCCCCCAAGGAAGATGCCCAGTGGCTCGCTGTCACGCAGGCCGTCTTCAATCAGTATGTCTTGCGATGGGACCCAGCAGACTGCAAGGGTGGTATGAGATGGCAGATTTTCCAGTTCAACAACGGCTGGAATTACAAGAATTCGATTTCCAATGGATGCTTCTTCAACATTGCTGCCCGATTGCACAGGTACACAGGAAACTCGACATATGGCGACTGGGCAACCAAGATTTTCGAATGGCACCAGACTGTTGGCCTGATCACCAAGGACTGGGGCGTTCATGACGGCATCACCATCGATCTTGACGGCACCTGTTCAAGGATCGATGTGCTCGAGTGGTCCTACAATTCCGGTATTTTCCTCCACGGAGCTGCGGCCATGTACAACGCCACTGGCAGCGACAAGTGGAAGAATGCGGTAGATGGTATCTTGAAGCACTCAACCGCCAAGTTTGTCAAGGACGGTGTCGTGTTTGAGCAGTTTTGCGAGGAAATAAACTATGCAACAACGATCAGCAAAGTTTCAAGGGCTATCTCCTCCGATGGTTCGCCGCCACTACGCAACTGGCGCCTCATACCTATCAAACCGTCAAGCCCTTCCTTGAGACGGCCGCTACCAAGGCCGCCTCGGTATGTATCGGCTCACCCGACGCGACCAAATACAAGGGCCCGCCTGGGACTGCCTGCGGTTTCAGTTGGACCACGGGCGCGACATTTGATGGACTTGTCGCTGTCGGGTCCATGATGAACGCCCTCGATGCTGTCATGTACAACCTTGTAGGCAAGGCCCCCTCCGGTAACATCCAAATCCGGCGGTACATCCAAGGGCGATCCCTCCGCTGGCAGTGGTGGCACCGAAGATCCGACCAAGTTGCAGCCGTTGACGACGGCGGACAAGGTAGGCGCAGGAATCATCACGACACTGTTCGTCATGGGAGCTATTGGAAGCACCGCTTTCATGCTTCTGGACCGCAGGTAGTAGATGATTGATGAAAAACATGTATTCCTGTTGTATTATTCACTTCGCTATCTGGTTTTCGCATCTACGAAAAAAGGGCGGACATCCGATCCTATTGTTTCTCTTTATTCCCCCCACCATGCATGGGTTTTGGACATTGAAACGGCGTTACGAGACGACAAGCTGAGCGAGTTGAGCTCCAGCTCGATACATTTCATGTGTTTTCGGGAAGAAGGTGTTTGGACCATGGCACTTTGCTAGCGTTTTCTATGTTTTTCTTCTTCTTCTTTTTTTCTTTGCAATTTCTTCTACACCGATGGAAATTTTGCGTTGCATCTAGCTACCCATTGTAGCATATCATAGACATGTTGTCAGTATAAAGCAACATTTGATGAAGAGGAAGTCCAATTTTCAACTTCAATTGCGAGCGCCACTTATTACTGACGGACGGACGGACCGACGGTATCCGCACTGATTGCATCCCAAACCAACAACTCAACAACTCACTCACAACGCAGGACCCAGACGAAAGTGACCCCGCCCACGCCAGTCTTGGCGCCACTGCCATTGACGACGACGACGACGCCGACGACGACGCCGTTACAACGGGCCGTATAACCAGTCTTGTGATATTCCCAGAGTGCAGTTCTTCTTCCTCGCCACCCCAGACCTACACCATGTCGTCCAAACACTTCATCAACGACCCAACTCACCTCGTCAACACAGCACTCCACAGCCTGACCATTACCAACCCCAACGTCGCCCTCGACGCCACCTCCAAAATCGTGTACCGCCGCCCCAGCCATGCCCCAGCCCAGGTGTCCCTCCTCTCGGGCGGCGGATCAGGCCACGAGCCCTCCTTTGCCGCCATGGTCGGCCCAGGGATGCTCTCCGCCGCCGTGGCAGGCACCATTTTCGCGAGTCCGTCGGCCGAGCAGGTCCGCGTGGGCATCACCTCGCGCGTAGACACGAGCAAGGGCGTGCTCGTCGTCGTGATGAACTACACGGGGACGTGCTCAACTTTGGCGTGGCCGTCGAGAAGGCCAGGGCGAGTGGTTTGGGCGTCCAGATGGTCGTTGTAGGAGACGATGTGGGCGTGGGGAGAGCCAAGGCCGGCAAGGTCGGGCGGCGAGGCATCGCGGGGACGGTGCTCGTGTTGAAGATCGCGGGGGCGTTGGCCGCGCGCGGAGGAAGCCTGGACGAAGTCGCTCGGGTGGCGAGGCTGACGGGCGAGAACCTCGTCAGCGTGGGCGCCAGTCTCGAGCACGTCCATGTTCCGGGGAGGAGCGTCGTCGGCGAAGAAGAGACGCTCGCGAGGGGGAGGTGGAAATCGGAATGGGCATTCACAACGAGGCTGGTTCGGGAGGGCAAACCTCGATCTGCCACAGCTGGTGGACAGGATGCTCGCGCAGCTGCTGGATCCGGAGGACGCGGACCGCGCGTTCGTCAAGGTGAATTCCAACGAGGTGGTCCTGCTGCTCAACAACCTGGGGAGCGTGTCCGTTCTGGAAATGGGCGGCATCACGACAGAGGTTGTCGCACAGCTGCGTTCCAAGTGGGGATCCGCCCGCCCGCGTCCTCACAGGCACCTTCATGACGAGCCTGAACGGGCTGGGCTTCAGCATCACGTTGCTGAACGTGGTGAACACGGACATGGGCGGCCCCAGCATGGTCGAGCTTCTCGATGCGGACGCCGAGGTGACGGGGTGGTGTGCGCCGATCCGCAAGGACACATGGGAGGCTGGCAACGCGGCTGAGCGGACGGGCAGCGCACCTGAGAGCCGGGTCGTTGGGACGAGCGGCTTGACGATGGACGCGGGCGTCGCGACGGGGAGGTTGACGAGGGCGCTGGAGAGGGTCGTTGCGGCTGAGCCCGATGTCACGAGGTATGATACCGTTGTGGGAGATGGTGATTGTGGCATTGGGTTGAAGAGAGGCGCCTAAGGTATGATGACGTTTTTTCATTTTTTTTTACACCTTTTAAAACAGTTTCAATTTTTCAACTTGCAGGAGAGAATGCAAAAAGAAAAGAAAAACTAATAGTACACAGCAATACTGAAGCATCTCCATTCCAACCCCTATCCGGGGACCCCCTCGTCGACCTCTCGTCCATCATCCCCGTCGTGGAGTCCTCCATGGACGGCACCTCGGGCGCGCTCTACGCCATCTTCCTCAACGCGCTGGCCCGTTCCTCCGCTCCTCGGGCCCCGGGGCAGCCACGCCCGACGTCTGGGCCGGCGCGCTCCGGCAGTCGTGCGACGCGCTGTCCAAGTACACGCCCGCGCGGCCCGGGATAGGACCCTCGTCGACGCCTTGCACCCGTTTGTCGAGACGCTGGGGCAGACGGGCGATGTGAGGAGCGCGGCCGAGGCGGCCAGGCGCGCGGCCGACGAGACCAAGGGGATGGAGGCCAGTCTGGGGAGGAGCGTGTATGTTGGCGGCAGGGGGTTCGAGCAGGTTCCTGACCCGGGGCCTTTGGGCTGGCTTGCTTCTTCGCGGGGCTGGCTGGGTTGAATGATGATGACCACTGATGACCACTGATGAGGGATGGGAGAAGATTTAGACCGGGGTGGGTTGTTGTATGTACACGGGAGATGGGGCCATCTTGCGTAGGAAGCCGGGACTTGTCGGGCGGGCTGATATCAGATTGTATTACGGAAACGTTTGGACATGCTGCGAGATGAAGCGAGCGTATAATGAACCAGCATCTCAGAACCTTGTTGAGTTTCGTGAGGGGAACTCGACTTGTCGTTGCCACCCACGAGCTACTGTTGTTTGAATATGACTGAGAACCCATCAGCGAATCAAGCGACCCGCAGATCCCTCCACGCACAAAATGCAGAGAATCTCCATTTGGCTAATTCTTTTCAACGCCTCATTCATTTCGCGTACATTGAAACACCCCCGGGACTCCAACCCTAGCTTAGCAGAACGAGAATGACGCTATCTCCTCGCAGGAACCTGTGTACATCCAAATAGTCAGCATACACGATCGCAAAATCCCTTCTTCCCCTCCCTCCTTCTCTACAAGGCAATATCTCGTTTTTTTCGTCCCCGTCCTCCAACTACGGCAAAGGGCTTACATCTTGCTAATGAAGCGGTCCTTGTTCACCGGCCTGCCCTTCTTCCCGTCCGCCAGCCGCGGCGTCTCCGTCCACATCTCCTTGACGTTCTCGAGAACCATGTTGCAGTGCCGGTCGAAGGCCTTGACGCGCGCGAGGAGCTTGCGATTGTTGCGGATGGAGATGAGGACCTGGGTGTGCGACTTGACGGCCGTTTGGAGGATCGAGAGGGGCCCCGACGTGAACTCGTGCTCTTCGAGCTCGGCGATTTCGTACTCGCTGTTTCGGATGGAAGACAACTTGGGATTAGTACTAGGGGCTTTTTGGTTCTGAAGTCGGTCGTTGGGCAAGCTCGGACGAGGGAATGGATTGCGTACGTGAGTTCGTTGCGGGGCTTGTTCAGCAGCTCCCTGGGAGAAATGTTAGCTTGCGATGAGGCCGGGTTGGGGGTTTTTTTTTCCCAACACCGAGGACGTACTGGATCTTGGGGTCTGCCATAATGTGTCGGTATCGAAGGGTCGATGAGGTTTTGTTACTGACGCGATCGTGGCGAGTGACCGAGGGTCGAAAAGTTGGAGAGAGGTTGTATGGGTGTGTGCTCTGATTGGCTGGTGCTTGATAAAGTGGGCTTGGTGGGTCGACTCATGGACGTTGTTGGCTAAACTTTTCTTTGGGTTGCTCTGAAGTTGTTTAGGCGCGTTGAGTCAACAACGTATGTATGTGCTGAGGCTATAATAATACCGGCTTGTCCCCAGGCTTATCTAAAGTAGGGGTGGGCTACGTTATTACCGGGTTTTTGTACAAGGGAAAAAAAGGCAAGTATGACATAAATCTGTCTCTTGCTGATGTGGGTTATTCTGCGGGACAAGATATCCTTCTTCAGGTCGCATTGGTACGAGCATCACTAACTCAGACAAAGGAGACAAGTGCCCTGCAAAGCCCCGCAAATTGACGCTCTGTTTCGAGTATGAAACGGTCCGAGCTATCTAGTCCTCATAATGAATGAGAAGAAAGTCTGATTTGAGCGGATATCCAACAAAGAACAAACAGCCTCAAAACTCAAGGTCTGCCAGACCCCATTCATCCTTGAGATTTTTTGAGTAATAATAAGAGAAAGCTACAGTTTCGTCTCGACAGTGATTTCTGAAACTTTTGCTCCTCCCGCCATAGCACTTATCGAATGCCTCAGCCCTCCAGTTGTTGCACCGTACAGCAGGGTTTCTCTCGCCTCTCTACTCCGATAGTAAGAGCAGTCAGGCCCTCCTGTGCAACGTCCTTCAACGCCCCTGCCACTATCTTGCTCTCCCCGGTCTTTCCATCAGAGAAGATGAGCGTGTTGTCTGAGCCCGTGGCGGTATAGATGTTTCCTCGACTATCGATGGCAAAGTCGTCCACGACGGAAGCCACCTTGGACAGGTTGGCAACCAGTTGAGGAACTGCGTTCGGGACAGGCTTTCCCGATGTCGAGATGGGGACTTTGTACACTGCGACCAATTCGCTGTTGGTCCAATAGAGGTGTCGCTTGTGGATTTTGAGGCCGTTGACGCCATTCCAGACCGAGGCCGGCGTTCCCATTTCCTTATATGACCAGAGCCCTTGCTCGAAACGGCGGCAGGACACATTGAGCCTACCTACGACACCGGCGAAGATGTCGGCAATGAAGACGAGGCCAGGGTATTCGTCGGAGCTTGTGACGCCACTTACTGCGAGGCTGGAAGGCCCCAGAGCAGAGATCCTTCGAACTTTGACCTCGTCGCTATGCTCGTCCAAGAACTGCAAGGTGTATGCCGTGAATGTTCCGGGGACTGGAATTCCGATGCCGGCGAAGTTACCCCCGATGACCACGTAGCTCTCGAGCCCGCCTATGTCGTGGACTCGCGTGATACCCACGGCAGCGCTGCTGAAAGGCAAAGAGGCGACCAGCTCGAGGGAAGTATCGCGGGACTCGGGGTCTTTGACTGTCCAAATGTTTGGTTGGTGGAAAAGCTGCGTTGCTAGAATGGCTCCATGTGGGCGCACAAGAATACTTTCCAGTCATGTTCCGTTGGCAAGTTGGCCCAACGTACGACGACGAGGGAACTCGGCCGGCACAAGGGCTGCGAAATAGCCTGATACGACTGCAGAGAAGAGCATTGTGTCGAACTCGATGGGTTGGCAGATGTGGAAACGGGAAGGGAAGTCCTGCTGTTTTGGGGAAAACCTACATACCATACGGCAGATTTAATCTGATCATGACTGAACGAACTGCTTGTATGTTCATACAATATGTACAACCCCTGATTCCTGAATGAATTTATAGAGATACTTACCCGGCTCGAAATTGGATGTGAATCAGCACCTAATATAATTAGTGATATGTATGTAATTCCATGGGTAATAATACCTTTTGATTGTTAGTTCTAAACCCACACCCACACTACTTTACATACTCATCTTTATGTGTATAATACTAAAATATCGCCTCTTGATTAGTCAGGGGTGCCTGCCGCTAGACCCACATGCCGTTTATCTCTCCACGTCTGATTTCTTTCATCGGGCAACTCCGTACCTAAACTAAACCTTGTTTCGACCTCGGAACCATTGGGCAAGCGCTGCATCATCAGGCCACTCTTCTTACCGACTTTCCTACTCCCTATTACGCAGGTGTATACCATGAGGCTGTAGATGACCTTTTTTTTTTTTTTTTTTGAAATTTGAGATAAACCGGGACGTTGCTATCACTCCCAGGTTTAAGTTCATGTGCTTATAGAAGCCCGCATAATAACGAAAACAACATTTCAACTCTATAACACGAAGGTGTTGCTACTTGGATCCAGATTTGTTGAATTTGTTGAATCTGTTGTTGGCTCTGGGCTGCAACACGTCGTGTCACGACTCACGATTCACGACTCACGACTCACGACTCACACCGGTCTTTGGATTGCTTGGCGCATCCACATATCACGGAGCGTATGTACATACAGAAAACATGTTTGGTCTTGGCACATGTCAGTGTGCTTCTGTTGAAGAGCCTGCCCTAGCAACCTTATGGGTACGTCATGCAACCGAGAGTACATATGTACATAACTCGGTTACAGCTCTGGCCGAGATTCCCTGAGAGTACCGTGTGAGAATACATGCATCGATTCTGAGAGAATTTCAGCAAAGTTCCAACGATTATCGCTGGTCCTTTGTTCTTGTCGTTAAGATACCATCCCGCTTGTGAAGTTCAATACTACTTCGTACTAACAGCCCTCTTTTGCCCTTGGTCGCCCTTTCAGCTTCATCTCCTGCTGCGCTTCGACAACGACGACGACGACTAGCCATGGCTACTCATCTCTCGTTCTCAGTTCACTCTCTTTCACTTTCGTTTCTGCTGTCGTCTGTTCTCATTACATTTGCCTTGGCATTCGGTCAACATGGCCATGCCAGATCCGACTCAAGTCTTCACCGGACTGACGCGGGAGGCGGCCAAGACATGGGTCATGGAGCTGCAATATCTCAGAACAAAACAAGAGAGAATGCCAAGTCACTTGTTGAGCAGCCTTTGGGAACTTTGCGAATAGCCAACAAGAACCGCCTGCAAAACCCGCGGTTTAATAAATTGGAGTTCCCACCAGCCGATGTGACACCAGACGCGTCGCATCCAGTTTCCCTTCTCCGCGAAGGAAATTGGAGAAGAGACACAGACTCCACTGTCGTCCCTGATGAGTTTATTCGCGCTGCAGCAATAGTTGCCGAGCTCACCAAGCATCACACTGCGAGTACGGAGCAGCAGCAAGCCGCTGTGGCATCTCTCAAGGCACAGTATTGGTCGGCAAGGGACGACACGAAAATTCTCCTTCGCTTTCTCAGAAGCGACATGCCGGCGAGTTTTGGATGGAGTCGATGAATATGAGCGGTCGTGCAACTTCTGCTGGAGACAACTACAAGGTATCACTCACTCCTCTCCCGAGTCCCTGCGACGGCCCCAACTTGTTAGCTTTGTGGCTGATCGTGACTTACAAGGAATCTGGCAGGTTTTTCGCAATGTTCGCGACTATGGCGCAAAGGGAGACGGTGTTACTGATGACACGGCGGCCATCAATCGTGCTGTCAGCGATGGGAATCGGTGCGGACGTCTATGCAGATCAAGCACCGAGAAGCCAGCAGTGATTTATTTCCCCAGTGGCACTTATCTCGTGAGCTCTTCCATCATTCAGTATTACAACACTCAGTTCTTGGGAAACGTGAGTTCATCGACTTTTCACCCAATTCCGACCGTTCATCTCTGGCTAGGCTGACGACACATGTTTAGCCTGTAAATCGCCCCATTGTTCTAGCAGCCAAGAGTTTCGTCGGTCTGGGAGTCATGTCTTCCAACGTCTACGTGGAAGGGGGCGGGGCCACATGGTGAGTACCACTGAATGGTGTTTGTTTTTATTTGTTGTTGTTGTTGTTGTTGTTGTTGTTGTTACAAAGGTGTGCCTATCCCAAGTAGTCCATGGGCTGAAAATTCCTTTTCCAACAGGTATATTCCACAGAACAACTTCCAAAGATCTATCCGCAACTTTGTCATTGACATCACGAACACGAACCCCGACGCATCCGTTTGTGGGATTCATTGGCAAGTGGCGCAAGCCACCGACCTCACCAGGATTGACTTTTATATGAAGCCGGGGACGACCCAGCAGGTCTGAGCTTGCCATTTCCTCAAGCTGGAGTGAAGTGCTAATGAATTGTCTTCCAGGGCATCTTCATGGAGAATGGAAGTGGTGGTTCCATGTCGGAGCTGTACTTTCAGGGAGGCAACATCGGGTAAGACGGCGCCGTCATACTTGCTTTTTCTCCTTGTCAAGCGTCTAGAGTCTAAACATGCAGCAAGACGACAATATCATGTCGCCACTGGATGTTGCTCCAAGAAGGACGGCTATTGAGACCAAAATTCCTGAACTGACCTTGGCTTCGTCGTCAGAGCATATTTCGGTAATCAACAATTCACGAGTCGCAATCTGCTGTTCTCCAATTGTAAGACGGCAATTCAGATTCACTGGGATTGGGCGTGGTCGATGCATAACATTGCCATCATCGGATCAAAAGACCTATCGCAAACAGGAATAGTCATCATTGGTGGCGTAAGTGAACGTTTCCATCACCAAGCTTGCGAGACATGTACGATGAACTTGAATTGATATTCTGTTTTTTTTTGTCTGATACAGGCCGGGGACCAGGTGGCAGAGCCGGTCAAGGAGCTACTGGCTCATTCGTAATTTTGACTCCATGTTCACCGATCTGAACGTCGGGATTCGCACAAGTCTGCTGCAAGACAACTCAACGTCAATGCTGGTGCAGAACTGCAGATTCAAAAGTACCAAAACAATCCTCAAGGACGTCGTCGCGGACGTCGATCTGATCCCGGGGAGGACAAAATTGTCGAGTCTTGGGGGCTCGGAAAAATGGTTCACAAGGATGTCAAAACGTCGCAGTTCCAGAACGGAAAGAAGATACCGGTAGCGAGCAGGACGAGCGGCCTGACTGTTTCGCCGCTGGGCAACATCTTTTCTCGAAGCGCGCCCACATATCAGGACGTTGTCGGATCAAAGTTCATCAACATCAAGTCGATGGGCGCCAAGGGCGACCATGCGTCAGATGACACGGCTACCATCAACCAGGTTCTAGAGGATGCGGCCAAGGCTGGATCTATAGTGTTTTTCCCCTACGGCGCATATGTCGTTTCGGACACCATCAACATCCCGGTGGGCTCGAGAATTGTCGGCCAAGTTTGGCCGATGATTATCGGCGTGGGCGAGAAGTTCCAAGACGAGCAGCAGCCGAGGCCCGTGGTCAGAGTGGGGAGGCCTGGAGACTCGGGCGTTGTCGAGATATCTGACATGCTATTCACGGCATACGCGGGCTCGGTTGGTGCGGTAGTAGTCGAGTGGAACACTCACGAGAGTACGCAAGGATCGGCGGCCATGTGGAGTACGTACAAGTTGACTCTGTCTTCATATCTACCCGCCGAATTTGTCCCCGTCATCCCAAGCTAATCAGTCCTGTTGTCACGCCACTCACTGGTCAGACTCACCCATCAGAGTCGGAGGCACCGTCAAGAGCGGCTTGCAAGCTCGTGATTGCCCGAAAAACACGGGCAAAGTCAACAAACACTGCATTGGGGCAGCTCTGCTTCTGCATCTTACGCGGTCCTCGAGTGCCTATCTCGAGAACATCTGGGCATGGACGGCTGGTGAGAACTTGTAGCAACGTTGCCCGCCATCACGTCGTCACTAACAACGATGTAGATCATGACCTAGACGTCACTGAACAGACCCAGATCGATGTTTACGTTGGAAGAGGTAATGGATTCCGCTGACGCAATCAAACTTGACACATGCACGGTTACGGGGATGCATGTATGATCTGACATTGTACGTTTCTCAAAAGGAATACTCATTGAGAGCCGCAAGCCGACATGGCTCTGGGGACGGCTTCGGAGCACAACGTCCTGTATCAATACCAGCTGTCCAATGCCGAGAATATCTTTCTGAGCATGATACAGACAGAGACGCCGTATTATCAGCCCAGCCCTCGCGCGCCCGCCCCATTCACTGCTGGCATTGGCATCTTCCCAAATGACCCGACCTTCAAGCACTGTTCTGCGCTGGACCCGAGATGCGCCATGGCGTGGGCTCTTCGAATTGTCGACTCGACGGCAATCTACGTATACAGCGCAGGGCTGTATAGCTTCTTCTCGCACTACTCTCAAGCTTGCCTCGGCAGCGAGGACTGCCAAGACTCGGCAGTCCAGATTGCACAGAGCTCCAACGTCTGGATATACTCACTCGCCACCAAAGCGATGAAGCACATGGTCAGCCCGGTGAACTCGCCCGCAACACCAGCCGCGGAGAACCAGAACGGTTTTCTGTCGTCCCTTGTCGCCTGGTTGGCCGGGTCGGAAGAGAAGATCGGCATCACGACAACAGGGAGTCACCAGCATGCCGCCCTGAAACGCGACCGACCACCACGATTCTGATCCCTGGCCATCATGATCCATGGGAATGGATACCGAGACCCCAAGATTGAGCAGCCCAACAATGCTCGTGTAGCCCTCGGAACCAACGTTGGAATGTGGCGGATGGTATCAGCACGCTGGCGCGCAAGGCTTGTGGACACTTTGGCTGCCAATGCCCAACACTGGAAGGGATAAAGACAAGACTTTGATTCCATCTTTGGCACTGATACCGGAGAGTATTGCAGAATGGAAGAAGCGCCTGTACACAGATGACTTGGCTAGTAAGTTCCCTTTGGTGTCCCTTTGGTTGGTGCTCCAGGGTCGGTCCAGTGTAGTTGTCATGAAACACAGCATTCCCACCAAACAGGTTCAATTCTATGTTTATGAGCTCCGAGCAGTGGTGAAAGAAATCATATTCAATGGCAAACACCACCAGGACTCGCCTGCTTGTAAAACTTGTCAAAGGATCGAGCCAAGACTTTCCAGTGGGAATGGATGGCCCACCAATGAATGAATGAATGAGTAGCTCCTCTTACTTTCCGTCATAAGGGCTTTCGTGGTAAAATCTCTCGGCTTCTGACTGCTTGTTTCGAGCAGGGTGGCGATTGGACTGAAAGCCCGGCATTAGAATGAATATATATATATATTCTCGTACGCTTTCTGCTACTGCAATGTGAGGGACTCGATGGATTTGTTGAAAGAGTCGAAGCTTGAGTGCAGGCGGCTGTTGCGGGTAATTCCCGGACTTCTGAATTTTGGCGGACGAAAATGCCGTGACCGTCTTCTCCCCCCACTCTCCCGAAAACGCAACGCCAGCCAGCCAGCCAATCCGCAAAGTCGTCTCGTCGGCACAAACCTTCTTTGCCGCGGCTATTCGATGCGCACATCTCCGGTAAAGGAAGCGCACCCCGTTCCTCACCTCAACTCACGCCTCCCAAATGTCTTTCCGGGCGTTTGCCGTGCGAGCCAGGTCAGCCGCCAACGTCGCAGGCCGGAGCTCGAGAAGCAATCTCAACATGGCGCATTCCACCAAAGCGCTGAGCTCCATTGGCGCTCGACCTGTACGGAAATCCTGCCCACCTCATTCATTCCATCCCCCTTTTTGCTCTCGACTGGCAAAATCGACCAGCAGTCAGACTAGTCGTGAGCTCTCGAAGCAATCGTCCGAGTTTCTGACGACGTGCAATGGAACAAATCGGTTTTGCTAACTGCTCGGGGTTGGTTGTTCTGCCCATCCATAGCTTTCCACCGAGGCCACGACCATCAAGGAATTGCCTGGCGACCAAGTCGACGATGTCGTTTTCGAGAGCAGATACGGTCTGCGTACCGTTATGCTCAACCGCCCCAAGAAGCTCAACTCTCTCAACGGCTCCATGATTCGCAAGATTGTGCCCCGGTTGGTCGAATGGGAAAAGTCCGACATGGCCAATATCGTGGTGATGAAGGGTGCTGGGGAAAAGGCCCTGTGTGCGGGCGGTGACGTGGCCGCGCTGGCTCAGTACAATCAGGAGGGCGGCGATGGATGGAAAAGTCGGCCGACTACTTTGGCCTCGAATACAAGCTCGATCACTACATTGCTACGTATCAGAAGCCGTACATTGCCTTCATGGACGGAATCACCATGGGCGGAGGAGTTGGCCTCAGCATCCACGCCCCGCTCCGCATTGCGACTGAAAGAACCGTCTTTGCCATGCCTGAGACGACCATCGGCTTCTTCCCCGACGTGGGAGCGTCCTTCTTCCTGCCTCGGATGAATGGAGCTGTTGGTACCTATCTCGCCTTGACGAGCGATCGCCTGACCGGCCCCAACGTCTTCTACTCTGGTGTCGCCACACATTACCTTCACTCGACGAGTTTGCCTGACCTCGAAGCTCGCCTGGCCGAGCTGAGGTTCAGGGACGACGACTCCTGCCCGACAGACTTGCCATCATCAACGACACTCTAGAGGAGTTCTGCACTGGTCTGCCCTATGACCAGGCCATGCAGCTCGGTGGCGCGGTCCGACAGGCCATTGACAGGTGCTTCAGCAAGAACAACGTGGGAGACATCATCGCTGCCCTGAGGGACGAAAGAGGCGAAACAGAGGAGTGGGCCCAACAGACGCTGGCTACCTTGCAGAAGCGATCCCCAACCGCTGTGCATGTGACGCTGAGGCAGATGCGTGTTGGGGGCAAGTGGGACATTGCCGAAACATTCAACAAGGAGCACCAGATGGCCAGCAAGTTCATGCAACATCACGACTTCACTGAAGGCGTCACGGCGCTCCTGGTTCGCAAGGAGAAGCCCAAGTGGCAACCTGAGTCACTCGAAGCCATCCCTGCAAGCGAAGACGTGTCCCGGCCCTTCTTCGAATTTGAACAGGGCCAGTCTCTGCAACTCTTCACCGACCGCACCTATTCGGAGTACCCTACCATGGTCTCGGTGTGCCCACCGAGAAGGAGATCCAAGCCGTCGTCAGTGGTAACAGCTACACGCCCAAAGAGCTCGCCAGGACCATTATTGCGTCAAGAAATGGACGGCAAGGCATTGCCGATATCGTCAATGAGATCATCAGCCGCAAGACGTCAGTCGACGCTCATGGAAAAGCGAAATGGGTGGGCGAGGACACGTCAGCAAGTAGCCGGCTGTAATGTAGGATGCAAAAAAAAAAAAGGGGGATGTGGTGATATGTAGAATAGGGAACTTTTGCCTTGTACAATACAGATGAAAAACATGATGCAGTGCGTGTGCTTTGTAATAAACCATGATGATAATGATTGGAAGTAAACATTGCGCTGGGATAAGGTGGTTAAATGCGTGCACTGAATAACACTTGTGGATGGTTGCACAAATGGTGGTGTGGAAACTTGTTACTGCGGGTGCTACATACATACATATGTATGTGTATTGTAGAGGGTAGACGTATGTACATAGACAAGGGGCGTCGCGACCTCGAATGGTAGCCTAATAACGGAATGGCCTCATCATGGAGGCGATGATAGGCTTAACAGCAGGGAGACAGGCGCCGGGTGCGTCGACTGAATCAGTCGACGGCTGGTTGCCAGGCCAGACGGAGCGAGCAACTTAAAAGTCCGGGCGTGGCCCAGATGTGCAGATAAGAAGTGACTTTGAACCTCTCTCTGCTGCTCCCTCTCCCTCTCACTCACTCCCTCTCACTCCCCTTCGACTCACACTGACAAGGCCCAGCCAGCCTCGGCGGGTGGGGCTCCACTCGGTGCTGCTCCACATGTCAAAGAGTGTGAGTGTGTTCCACCCATTTCACATCAACGCCTACCATCACCATCACCATCACCATCACGTGTGTTGGCGCGACTCAGGCGTGTTGGCTTTCAGTCCTCATCGACACCGAATCCGGATCGATCTGCACTGGAAAGCGACCCTTGAGCATTCAAGGCTTGAACAACTAATAACAGTGGGTATTATTCTGCCGCTCTGCACGTCGGTGTGGCTGCTGAACATTGTCACCACAGCCGTTGACACTTCCGGCAGAACAAAGCACGCCCACGCTGCTTCTGGGCCTGCTATTGCCCTTCCGCTTCACGATCGGCGACCGCTGAGATCTTTGCTCCTGCATCTTTTTTTTTTTTTTTTTTTTTTGATCCTCGCTCATCTCTTTGTCTTGCTCAACATCTTTGACAGCTGGCAAGCCTAGCCCCGGCCCGTTCGTCGCGCGCCCGCAGCTGCCAGGTTTATTAAAGTGGCTGATCCACTCACGCCTCACGCCTGGTGCAACGCGACCAGCCAAAGGGCACCAGCGCGCGC
Source organism: Epichloe gansuensis (assembly GCA_023658505.1). Classification (NCBI taxonomy): domain Eukaryota; kingdom Fungi; phylum Ascomycota; class Sordariomycetes; order Hypocreales; family Clavicipitaceae; genus Epichloe; species Epichloe gansuensis. The sequence goes on from CP098283.1 coordinate 2,315,481, forward strand.
GTCACGAGCATGACACCCGCCTCCCCGTTCGATGATCGTACACTTGATTTAACCCGCACACATATTTTTACTCCACTCCTAGATCTTTGGATCTCTAGATTTTGCGTTGTCGTCTTTGTTTCTTGGGCACTTCATCACATTGTCTTTCTCATCGCCCTCTGCTCATTGCGTCCTACGGGAAAGCCAGCCATGGCGTCGCCTATGCCCATCGCGCCCATGGGCAGCGGCCCTTGGAACGGCCAGCACGCACAACATCAACAGCTTCCACCACAACAAAAAGTCACCGTCAGAACCATATGCCTCCGCAGCCCGAAGCTGACGAATCTGGTGTTCAAGTCAGACCAATGGGCCGTATGTCGTCCAAAGACATGAAAGATTGTGCACGTCTGGCTCGTTCTAGGCTAACACCGCGTTTGTAGTCAAGGTTCATTATACGTTCGACAAGGACGGCAAGGTCAATTGCTTGGCCAGATATCCGCAGACACTCCACGTCCAGACAGTGCCCATCGACGAGACGAATTCCATCGGCATCATCGATTTGCGGTCATGTATCCATGCCGTCATGGAGTGCAGTCCCGAGCTTGCTGGCCAAGAGACTGACTACACCATCTACGCCGTTGATTTCTCGGAGCCCGACACGCCCCTGGTGGGGCAGGGCCTGCTCTCTTGGGCCCTCAACTCTATGCGAAACGACTCAATGATGCAGCAGCCCAAGATGGTAACGGGACGGGTGACCAAGAACGTGTTGGGCGTTTTTGGGGTGGCAACCGCCAGACGCTCGAGGTCAGGCTACGCCTGTCCGTGGCAGCAAGACCAAACAGCCACATGCGTCACGACACCACGGACATGCAGCAGAACAAGCCAGTGGAGAGTGCCATGACTCCCACGGGCACCTCTGAATGGAACTCTTTCATACTATCAAACCCACATATCGGCCAGAGCCAGACGCAAATGAGCAACGTCTCACGTGTTGCCTCTCCCGCGTTGTCGCAGGGCCATGGGCATCACCCCAGCATGATGGGCAGACGTGACTCCTTCGGTCCTGTACATCACCACCAGCAAATGGTGACGGCGCAGGAAATACAGAGAATTGCCCCTACGCCCATGGACACTGGTGAGCAGCGGGCAGATGGTGCCGCAGCTGCATCATCAAGGCCATCGAGCCGAGCATCGAACAGAGCGCCGAGAAGAAGACAGCCCACAGGTCGCCCCCGCGGCAGACCCAGGAAGAAGCCCGTGGAAGGCAACACGTCTGGGTACGAAGATGGCACAGACGGCGAGGACGCCGGTCCTGCCAAAAAGAGGGCCAGGACTACAGTGGTTGAGAGAGCTTCGCCCAATCCCTTTGCCAGCGGCCCCGATTCCTTGAGGGTGGCTGCCAGCACTTCTGGCTCACTTCGCAACTTTCGACCCGTTGCCAATATCGACCCCGCTTCAGGCAGTAATAACCATCTTCAAGAGATTCCTCGAGCTCCGACCCCAGTTCCCGAGGGACCTCAACGTGGCCTTCAAGGCCGGGTGCCAGGCTCTGCGAGTATGCTCAGGCAAGATTCCACCTTGAGCCAACAGCTGGTCTCAAATAATTCTTCGTCTGCAGAGTTTAGACAATCGCTATCGCCAAGTCAAGAGGATGGCCGATCACCCGACTCCATAGCACCAACTCCCACGTACTCTGACGGCAGCCTGGCTGATATTGGCTCTTCTCCGCCCGTACAACGAACGACGCCTTTCATTCGATCTAGTCCTCCGCCATCCAGCCCCGTTCTTCCTCCCATGCCTTCAAGGGAACCTGTTCTTCGCGATACTCGTTTTGCTGCCGATGACTTGGACAAGCTGCTTGGTGATGAGCAGCAGCCTCTGCAAGTCGCCCCGAACCCGATTCGTCCTCCTGCTGTTCGGGCCCGACAGCCCACAGAAGCACGAAACGCCAGCGGCGTTCCGATCAACGTTTTCCAGATGCAGGCTGGGCTGAGCGGACAAGACTTGGTCCACATCTGCAGCTACAACACACCTCAACCGAACTCGACCCCATCACAAGCGCCAGCTGACAGCCACTCCTTGCCTCCACTGAAGAAACCACCCGTCAGAAAGGCAGCCAAGAAGAAGAAGAAGGAGAGAAAGCCTGCGTCCCCGCCAGCCCTGCCAGCCATGGCTCCCACTCCTCCCCGACAACTGATGCTGTCGAGAACGAGAAGCCTGTAAGCCCAACTCTGACCGTCGAGGCAGGAGTGGAGGAGAAGATGGAAAAGGGGACGGAGGATACGACGGAGGACACGACGGAGGATATGGCTGCAAAGCGCAGTCCAGTCATTGCGCCTGAAACTACCGTCGAGCCGTCACCGCTAGCAGGCGTCGAGGAGAGCAGCGAGGAGCAAGGCCAAAAGAGCTTCGAACCTCCTCCCCTGCGGCACCTCCTGCTACTTCGAAAGCATCTCGACAACTAGGCCGGTCTCAGTCGGCTGGGCCTCTGGCTCTGCCGGCGATTCCCGCTAGCGAACCCGCCGGTCCGTCCTCCCTGTCCCAGTCCATGGCTGCCGAATCGTCCTGTGCAGCGCCCCCAGCTCCGTCAACGCTGCAACGTGCCGCCTCAACCGGTCCTTTGACGCTGCCGATTCCTGCAAGTGACCCAGTTGTCTCGATTGCCAGCGCTTCCGACGAAGCGCTGCTGGAGTCGTTGGTCGCGAGGAGTGACGCTATTCCCCTCCCTCCTCTCCTCCCACCATGACGAGGTCGAACAAGAATCATGTGAAGAAGCATGCCATCAAGCAGCGTTTGGAGGCAGCCATCATGAATGGTGAGATGCCTCCTTATTGTAGCAACTGTGGGGCGATTGAGACGCCGACTTGGCGAAAAATCTGGGTGCAGGAAAAGAAGGCGTTCCTGAGTACTGCGAGTACTCGGTGGAGCCTGGAAAAGTCACGGCGATTGAGATTCTGCGCCGAGATGCCGACGAGAAACCAACCTTGCACCGTCTCATCAAGAAGAATATCGGGGGATGATGACAGGACCAAGTGGCAAGAATTGCTCCTTTGCAATCCTTGTGGAATTTGGCTGACCAAGTGTAAGAGCCACCGTCCGCAAGACAGGTGGGACAAGGATGCTTCTCGACTGGGCCAAGAACGCAAAAACGAAATTCTGGACGAAGCACGTCTCGACCCAAGAGGTCCCGTGCCAAGAGTGACGGATTGCTGAATCCCACCTCGGATGCCTATCTTCACACGGATGCCCTCGCTCCCATGGAGCCATCTTCTCCGAAGCAGCAAGAAGGAGAAGTTGTATTGGAAACTCAACAGGGTCAAGACATGGGCCATCGAGAGGCATCTGCCAATCTAGATGCGCAATCCAACCCCGGATCAATTCATTCAAGGGCAAGCCGCGGAGGTGATACAGTCATGAGCCCCATAGACGTGGATTTTGACGATGCAGTCGGCTGCACCAAAAGGCTGCTTTTTCCCTCACCGCGGAAGGAAGGCGTGCTGAAGACACTGGGTGAGCTGGACGTGAATGTTGTGCAGACGCCCGATGATTGTCGTCCGAAAGGTATAAGCGACGGCAAGGAGAACCTGGCCACGACTAGCACGGATGATCAGTACTCCGAGGATGATGATATCGATGCGCTCTTCAAGAGCCCGACGACAGTGGCCCGACCATGCACGCCTCCGCCCAACGCCAACGCGGAAACGCCGAAGGAGCCTTTCAAAACACCTACACGGCCTATGTCTAGCCATCGGCCGATTACCAGAAGCATCTCCCGATCCATTCGATCCGCTCGATCAGTCGCATCTCCTGGTCAGAAAATCATGGTGCTGCGAACACCCACCATGACGCCACGAGCTACGTTTGGGTTTTCAGGAAGCGCGGGTCGAAGACGCAGTCCTCGTAATCATCAAGGGAGTTCGAGTTGTTTGACACCCCGATCAGCCGCACTATCAGCCAGATGTTCTCCGACGGCACCGGTTATGGCGAAAACGATCTGGACCTGAGCAATCTGCCCTGCCTGGATGGCAATGGAGGCGGTTTGATCGACTTTGGCAACCTCCTGAGCACTGATGCCATTATGCCGAGCTCTCCGCCAAAGGATGGATCCATGTCTTTTGACTATCACGCAACTTCTAGTGTTTGGGCGAGCTGGGATCTGGACGCAAACTGTACGGACACAAGCTGAGGACAGCCGAGAAGGCCTGACGAATAAGGATGACGATCTTGATGGCATTTGCATTTATGGCGCAAACACGGTTTACAGGGAATGTTTCTTTCTAAGAATACCACACACAAATCAGCATGGTTATTCTATGTTGTAGGAGAGCCATGGGCGTTTCATTGCTTTTGCTTTTTATTCTCATAAGCATGGAGTTCGTTCGGTAGCATGGCCTGAATAGCAAATGGCAGGAAACTTGTGGATCTTGAGATCAAGACGCACTAGAATACGTTGCCGAATAGACGAACGGTAACAGATGCTTTGTTATAGTGGTTGCATAGCAAAGCTTAGGGGCAGTCGCTACTGATAGCTGTCTGAAACGGTTTATATAAAGAGTACTTTTATCTTTGCCATTCATGTCATGGGCTCCACGTCGCTCCAAACCTAGACGCCTTTGAAGAAAATTCTGCTCTGTAATACTGTCAGTCTGTCACATCCATCAAAAGCTGGAACAGCCCTCCTGAGACGTCGGCAACAATGGCACGGTTATGCTCAAGCGTGAGCAAGCAAACCATGGCAAGGCATTCAAAGAGACGGGTTCAAAACTTACTGCGAAGGGGGAAGATGGAGCAAGACAGCTCAAAGGGGATGCGGTTCATTCTGGGACTGTTCAATCTGGGGTTCACGGAGTATTTGTTGATGGCAAGCTCAAGGAGGCAGGCTTCATCTCACTGCATCTACGGATCAATGCGTACCTGTTCTGATGAGTGTTGTTACGCCACGCTATGTACATACGGAGCACTCCGTATTCCGTATGTACGCACTTTACGCGCTCCACCGGCCGGCACCAATGAAGTCCACGAAACACGTCGTCGCGTCTCGCAGCCAAATTGAAAATTCAACCCCACTACCCGCAACACCAACACCGCAATCAAAGACGTGAGATGCTCTACGCACGGTCAATGGCGAACTCGGCACTTGCCTTTTGTCCTCGTTGAGCGCGACAAAAAGACTGCGACACAGAGAACACAGAGAGAGAGGCTGCCACTGTAGTCTCTCGTCAGGAAAGCAGCCCACCATGGCGGAAACCGACATCCAATCCCGCTTCTCCCCAACAACCCCCTCGAGCCAGATGTCCTCTACGAAATCCAATCCATTCTTCGCCTCCACGACTTTTCCGTCGACGATCTCTTCTTCAAATGGGATGCATACTGTATCAGGATGGACTTGGACGCCCTGTCTGCCATTTCTCTGCGGAATATCCGGAACTTGAAACAGAGCATCCAGGATGAGTTGGAAAGAGCCATCGCGTCACTCAGGTCAGGAGCGAGCGCAAGGTGAACGCTACGCCAAAGGGTGTTTCGGGCGGCGATGTGTTTGGCATGTTGGATGGCTTGGTGCCGAGCACGCCGGCGGCGGGATCGAAGTTGGGCAATCGAGGAGCCGGGAGCGGGCTGAAGAAGAGGATGGATGGGCTGAAGGCGAATAATAGCTCGCCGGCGGGTATGCGCGACCAGCTGAAGGCTATGAATGGGTTGCCGTACGTTTGCAAACAAAACTCTTGCTCGATAAAGAAATGGGTGGCGGTGTTGCTAACTCGAGTTGTAGGTCAACGTCGTTTGCTGATCGTGCAAATCCAGGAGATGTCGTCGAAGTTCTCAACGCACATCTTGCCGCGGCAGAGGCACCCATTGCGCCATTCTCCGAGTCGAGAATCAAACTGACGGCTGCGTCAGACCAGAAGAAGATGGCATACAAACCACTTGCAATGAAGCTGACCGAGGCGAGCGAGGTCCTGGACGACCGCATCGATGACTTCATGACCATTGTGCAGGACTACCACAAGCTGGAAGATTCGGCGTTTGGCAGTGCTGCCAGTCAGAGTACGACTGAAGTCGTTGCTGTCGGGAGAATCGCCTCCGACTCCATGGAGGGCAAGTTGAATGCCGCGTCTCTGGTTCTGGAAACATCTCGGCGAACGGGAATGGGTCTCCGAGTACCGCTCAAGATGGACAGAATGCGAACCTGGAGCTTCTTCCCGGGCCAGATTGTCGCCTTCAAGGGCAACAACGCCACGGGGAATGAATTCGTGGTCAACGAAATTCTCAAAGTTCCGCTCCTCCCCAACGCAGCGTCCGCGCCGTCCGCACTCGCCGCCCATCGCGACAAGTTAAGGGGCGGTCCGGACGCCATGGACCCAGACGGCGACCCGGCTCCCTGAGCATCCTCTACGCGGCCGGTCCGTACACTGCAGACGACAACCTCGACTATGAACCCCTCCATACGCTCTGCTCCCAGGCCGCAGATACATATGCCGATGCGCTCGTCCTCACCGGCCCCTTCATCGACATTGACCATCCTCTCATCGCCACCGGCGACTTCGACCTCCCGAAGAAGCCGCCAACCTTGACCCCGACACAGCCACCATGACCACCGTCTTCAAACACCTCTTTGCGACAGCCCTCAACCGCGCGTGCTCCGCCAATCCCCACCTCACCGTCATCCTGGTCCCCTCCGTTCGAGACGCGCTGGAGAAACACGTCTCCTGGCCGCAGGATACGATTCCCGAAAAGAGCTCGGTCTCCCGAAATCTGCAAAAATCGTATCCAACCCCATGACGCTATCCATGAACGAAATGGTCATCGGCATATCTTCGCAGGATATCCTCTACGAGCTGAGGAGCGAGGAACTCTCCAGAGCAAGCGGTGACTTGATGGGTCGTCTGTGCAGGTATCTGGTCGAGCAGAGGCATTATTTCCCGCTGTTTCCACCTACGGATCGGAAGAACTTGCCCAAGACGGGTACGGAGGAGGGCCTGGCGACTGGCGCGGTCGTCGACTTGAGTTATTTGAGGTTGGGGAGATGGTGAATGTGCGGCCTGATGTGATGCTCGTGCCGAGTTCGTTGCCGCCGTTTGCGAAGGTGAGTTTGTTTGCCTCTTGAACCCCTCTTTTTTTTTTTTTTTTTTTTTTTTTCGTCACTATTCGAATGGGGTCTAGATTCCCGTTGCTCTGGCTTGACAGTGCTGATCCTCCTGGTTCTAGGTCGTTGAAAGTGTCTTGGCCATTAACCCGGGGTCGTTGTCGAGGCGCAAGGGCGCAGGAACGTATGCGCGGATGACGCTGCATGCCCCATGTGTAGAGGGCTCCGGCGACATGATTAGCCATAGGATATTTGATAGGGCGAGGGTAGAGATTGTGAGGATATGAATTCGTGGAATGTGGAGGTGAGGTGAGGTGTATTTGGATATAGGCTTGGCAACAGGACAGCGGGCATGGGCATGGGCATTAACAAAAGTGGGATGGGGACAAATCTACAAGTATGATTTGACACGAAGGGGAATGGAATACGAGCGACGCTTTTGAACTTGATCTTTTTTTTTCCTCCCGAGGAAGCGTTTAAAGCACTACATAATGGTATCATCTGTCGTCCACTCGCCGTCGTTTATCCTTGTAGCGGACCCCGTTGCGCGACGTGCTCCTCTTGCGACGTCTGTCGTCGTATGCCCTCTGAGGTGATCTTGATCTTGACCTCGATCGTGATCGTGATCGTGACCGTGACCGTGATCTAGGTCTTCCCCGATTGCTCGGTCTATACTCGTCGATTCTACGCTTTCCATTTCCATTTCCAAGTCCGCCTCTGCCACGTCCATCATCTCGTTTCTCCCTGGCTCCCAGCGGAACGGCATTCGCTCCTTGGCATCCCTCTCATCAGGCTTGAACCTCTCGTCGTCAGGATGAAATCTATCATCCCCGCCAGTACGCCTCCTCCCCTCCCGTCGTTCGATTCGAAATCCCCCAGCGGCCCGTATCTTCGGACCTCATATCCCTATACTTGGAGGCCCCCTTCTTCCCCAGCTTGGTCATATCCCTCTTTTGCAGATAAGCCGGCAGCGCCTCACGATTGCGCACATCGTCCGCGATCCTGGTCCCCATGATGTCGCGCTGCAGGAGGCCCGCCGCCGCCGCTTCCTCTTGGAAGAATGCACCTTTGTGGTAATATTTCTGCATGTACGACATCTTGCCCTTGCTATCCTTGTCCTCCTGCTGCTTGGAAAGAAACGCCTCGTCTTCGGCCTTGCGCTCCTCCTCGGTCAGGTTCCTGCGGCGCTCCACCTCTGCGAGCTCGCGCTCCTTCTCTTCGATGGCCTCGCGCGCTCGCTTCAGACGCTTCAGCTCGCGCACCCGCCACGCTGCCTCCTCGGCGGCCGGGTCCACGCCGTCCGTGGTGTCGACTTCCGATTCGGGGTCCTCGTCGTCGTCCCAGTGCTTCTTCCCCGCTGCTCGGGCGGCGAGATCCTTGCGGATTTGCTCTTCGACGAGCTCGTCTGTTGCTTTCTTCTTCGCCGCCTCTTGTGCTTCACGAGCAGCTTCTTCTTGCGACTCCCTGTCGAGGGCGTCTTTTCCTCGCTGGGACTTGGGCACGAATTTCGGCCGCAGCATTAATCTCCTGGGGCTTCTTCTTCTTCTTCTTCCTCCCCTCCTCCTCGCTGCTGTCATCTTCTTCGGAGGCGCCGCTCTCGTCGTCGTCTTGGCTCTCTCCTTCGGATTCGGTCACGAAGCCTTGTTCCGCGGCGAGTCGTTCCGCTTTGGACGCTGCTATTCTGCGATCTTCTGCCTGTGCGGCCTCTTGTCTTTTGGAGGCGCCGAGGTCGACTTTTCCGAGGTTGCTGATTATTTTGCCGGCGCTTGCGGCCTTTGGGGGTGGAGGGATGGCGGGAGTAGGGGCCGAGGGCTCGTCGTCGGCATCGCTACCTTCGGAGGAGGAGGAGGAGGACGACGATTCGTGGCCACTGGGCTTGCCGGCGCGATGGCGCATCGGCCGCGCTGGATTGGCGGTCATGCGCTTTGGAGGCATGGCTGGGCTGAAAGGCTGGGGGTGGATGGTAGAGTGTGGAAGTTTTGGAACGCTGGAAAAGACATGACGTTGGAGCTTATCTGGTTGGTGGTTGATTGATTGATCGTATAAAATTATGTGGGGCTGCTCCTTTTCCGTGGGCTACCCTGCATGGGAATTGATCTTGGATTTTTTTGTTCTTGAAACCCTGGAAACCCCTGGAAAACATAAGTCTTTGATGCAGATGAATTTTCTAATGATGACTATTGTTTACTCTCTTGCTGTATTGGTGTTGTCGAATTCTGTTGCGGAGATGGTGGTTAGGCTGTGCCTGCAACCGAACGTGTTTGGTTGTAATCACGGCACTCCAGTTGCGCGGTAATCAAGGTAACAAGGGGTCAGGCGTTCAGGCACATCCAGTCGTTATTTGTTGAGCTTGCTTTCATAGTATATATGCTGCCTTGAATCATCGGGCACACGGCAACAATTCTTCTTGTCAACTCACATCGGGTCCGACGCAAAGCAATCGACAAGCTACCCACCCTCCATGCAAACAATACGAGTGAGTGGCCTTCCCTCCTTCCTCAGCAAGGTCCACATTGTCGAATAGTCGAACCTACAGTTCACGCCGATACGATTCGCATTCCCGTGAGTTGGGCATCTATCATCGACACATCACTGCACAACATGGCATCGATATCTAAACGGACAGCGCTGGTCACGGGTGCCACGGGCCTACTTGGTCGGGAGATCACAGCTGCCTTTCGTCAAAGTCCAGGCTGGACTGTCAAGGGCACAGGATATTCCCGAGCTGATGGCGTCGACGTGCTGAAGCTGAATCTCGAAAACGAGGACGTTACGGAGCTCAACAAGATTCTGGACGAGACACGGTACGCTCTCCGACACTATAAGCACTGCGTTGATCTTGACACTAATGTGACGCTTGTGCACGCCGAGATGCAGACCTCAGGTCATTGTCCATTGTATGTTGTTTCTGGCACCGGCAAACCCCTGCCGAAGATGTGCTGTGTCTAATCACTGTTTTAGCGGCGGCCCAAAGATTCCCCGACAAGGTGGACAAAGATCCAGATGCTGCTCGAGCCTTGAACATCGCAGCGAGCCAGCGACTTGCACAATTGGCACTCTCGAGGGATGCTCTCCTCATCTATATCTCAACGGATTACGTGTTCCCAGGCACGCCCGGGGATGCACCGTATGAAGCCGATGCAGAGCCCAAACCTACCAATCTATACGGCCAGACCAAACTAGATGGAGAAATTGCCGTCCTGGATGTCGCCAAGAAGCTGGGCAAAGTCGGATCGGCAGTCGTTTTGCGCGTTCCTGTTTTGTATGGCCATGCAGAAACACCTGCCGAAAGCGCCGTCAACGTATTGATGGACTCGGTCTGGAAGGCTCAGACCGAGGGCACAAAGATTAACATGGACCACTGGGCCATTCGCTACCCTACCAACACTGAGGACATTGCTCGCGTTTGTCGAGGTATGTATGTTTCACATGCAAGCGTGAACGTGGCATTTCATTCCCTAGGATTTTTTTAATGTTTTGACACGCGTCGGGTCTGGACGGTCCCTCGAGGCTAGTACGGTCTGGTCCTTTCTTCAAGCCTCGCCGCGCTAAAAAGCCATCCCTCGATTCCATGTGAAGAATAAGGATAGTCCACTGACTCTACGGCTAACTAGACATCGCGACCAAATATCTTGACGCAGATGCAGCAAGTGACCGCAAAGAACTCCCCTGTATTCTGCAGTTCTCCAGTGAAGACAAGATGACCAAGTATGAAATCTGTCAGTTATTTGGAAAGATCATGGGACTAGATGTTGCCAAGATCGAGGCGAATACTCAGGGCAATGATCCCAACGCCACGGTGCAGAGGCCATACGATTGCCATCTTAGTAACTCTGCACTCAGGAAGCTTGGTATTGACGTTTCCACCTCTGATTTTACTGATTGGTGGCGCCGAGAGGTGCGGGCTTTCAGCCAATAGGTTAAAAAGAGCGAATTGAGAACTCTGTCTCGGTCAGATTCCAGGTTGAACATGGGCCTGATTTACACTGTTATGGGCAGATGGGGAACGCGTAGAATTCTTCTCAAGTGCTCCGTACTTTGTACCAAATTATTACTTTCTCCCTTGCAGACTCAAGATGGGGCCGGAACCAGCGCCACTTTTCGAAAAAAAAAAAAAAAAAAAAGCAAGATGCAGAGATCGGAGCGCACCACCATAATACTCGGAAAGTTGGGAAAATACACTTGCACCCCAATAATGGCGAGGCTTGACAGCATGTGCTTTTCATTGAGTTGGAAAGCTGTCAGGAACGAGTAGTTGTGCAGAAAGAAAGGACAGCATTCGTATATTCACGCAACGCAAAGAAATGATAAGAAATGGACAATTCAACCAAGAAATCGCATCAATCGCGACAAAATATTTCTTTTCGCTTCGATGTTCTCCCACCGATTGCCGTTCCCGTGAGCTGATCGGATTACCTTGGGCTCACCACGGCGACGGCATGCGACTCTGTCAGTCGGCGGTCTCGATGGCTGTCGTAGATTGATTCATCTCATGGTGATGCAAGGCAGCTCGTCATGGAGTAACGATGTTTCTTGCCAATCTCGATTATCGGTCAGATCTCAATCTGTCGGCATTGCACTTTCAGGGAGCACTGGCTGCATACAGACTTGCTTGGATGCAAGCGCATACGACAAGAGGTTGAGGTGAACCACCGCAGCGCAACCTGTCAGCTCACCAACCAGCCTCATTGAGCACAACATGAGAATGCAGTGTTTCCTTGGCGCGGGGCCGGGTTGCTTGAAGAACCGGTTGTGGCTCACCGAATACGAAAAATACTACCAACGCTGTCCCTGAGTATCAGGTGCTCGTCCACGATCGACCAGCCCCGATGACACCGGTGAGGGTTTGAGCGACACCTGGGGCAGGTTGTGAAGACAGTCGCAGGTAATGGCCGTCACCAGACTGAACAGCGCCAAGGACTGTCTGTGTATGACCCAACATTTTTTTCATCTTTTCTTTGTTTTTTTTTTTTTTTCAAGAACGAGACACAAAGTGGAATCCGTGACGGGGAGAGATTGGGCAATTTTGGGCCCCGAGACATGCAGAGTCAGGCCAAAGACTGTGTGCTGGAATGAAACCTCCAAACACGAGCGGATGAAAAACACAAAGCAGAACGACGCGTCAAGGCACGCAAGGCGAAGAAAACGTATTGCAGTGCTCGGCGATGCATGCACATTGTTATTACCATTACGTTGGGCAAAAAGAAATCTTGAGCGTGACTAGCGCGATGACATTGAACAAAGGAAAGACACTCCATGCATCAATGGCATGTCCCAGTACTCGACACGCAAAATACCATCATGTCCAGATTGGGAGGCATATCATCTCTTCATGTTGTTTCTTCTCTAGATCTCGGCCTCGCGAATGCAACCTTTGTCGCCCCCCCTTCTTTCCCATCACATATCCCCTTTGCCCCCGGATGCTCACCCTTCCTGCCTCATCCACTTTCTCATGCATGATGTCGTTTGTTCAACTCTAAACATGGCAACATTGGCTATTTGATTCTCGCTGATCACGATCTCATACGCTCTTTTACTGGGAACGTGTTACTTATATCAGGAACTCGTCATGTAATTTGACTCTTCGCTCGCTACCCCTGTCGGCATTACCACGCTCGCTTCCTATTTTGTTTTATTTGGTCCAGGCTCTTGGAAAGGACTCTGTGCTGTTGGACATGTATGGTTGTTGATACCGAGGATCACAACTCACTGCAAAACACGTCCACTCTGGCAGCAATTCTCAATACATTTACACACGACGAATTTCCTATTCGAGGTTTAGCCTCATTAATTGATTGGGCCGGGCGGATCGCCTTCCCGATTGACCCGATTGACCCGATTGACCCGATTGAAACTATCCAGTCCACGCAGGGATCAATTACATCGGACGTAACGTCACTTATTACAGGAGCTCAATTCAGCCGAAAAAGATGGCCCACGATGCCATGGCAAGGGCATTTGGCCCGATCGACGCAGTCCCACCTCCACCTCCACAGAGGTTCTCTCGCTATCGCACACTTCGCGGAAAGAGCGTGTCATCGCCACGGGATTTCGAGGTCTTCCGAGATGGCGGCCGCAGTGCTCGGAACCACTATTCCTCGGCTGGCCCTACGCAAAGCAGCTCTGGTTCACCGCCGTCGCGGTCCAAGAGCGTGTCGAGCTTCCGGCATGTCTCGAAGCAGCGCGGGTCTGTGGCCACGCCGCCGGTGCCGCCGGTGCCGCCGGTGCCGCCTCTTCCCAGGCGCACAGAGGTGTTGTGTCCTAAGCCGATCAACGCTGCGGCTCAGTCGAAACTCAAGATCTTGGAGAACTTGAAATCCCCGATTTTCCATGCCGAGCACCCGCCGTGGAAATCGCTGTCTGGCATCAGCAGGTCGGTTAGCAGGGCCGACGCCACCAGCTGTCGAGGGGCTGGGGCTAATAAGAACAAGAGCAGCGCTGGTCCTGGTCCTGCAATGACACACAAACCCCACCGCGGGCAGGGACAGGAAGCCACAGATCTCCAATACAACAACAAGACGTCCTGGTCCTGGACTCGCCCGACTCCAGCCAAGAAATTAACGCAGAGAAAAAGTCCATGCCAAGGGCGAATCTGGACAATCTGGACTCATCAACCCCGAGCCAGAACCGGAACCAGAACCAGAGCGAGAACCAGAGCGAGAACCAGAACCAGAGCCAGAGCCAGAGCCAGAGCCAGAGCCAGAGCCAGAGTCGGAGCCGGAGCTCGCAAGGGAGCCACGAGTCATCGACTCAAAACAACAGTCGCATTCAATCCAACAACAACAAAGTCCCGGGATAAGCAAGTGCGCCGGAGAGCAATTTGCGGCAGAGGTCGCGCGCCTTGAGGCCGAAACTGATCGGATTCTCGCCGAGCAAAAGAAGCTTGACCTTGCGCGACTCCAGGCCCAGCTTGTCACACCTCCCAAGCCAAAACGCCAGATTCTCGAGAAACTTTCGATTTTCTCAAGAAGTAAGCGCTTGACTGCGACAAGCAGCCAGCCCAGCACCCCGAGCACCGTTGTGTCTGCCATTTTTCACCAACTCTCAGCCACTACAGTCGTGATAGCAGCTTGGAGGAACCACTGACGCCCTCGAACCCATCTGCCAAGATGGCCTTTATTGAACCTGGCGGCAAGGGCATTGTGCCTCAGACGGATGCACCCATATCTGCAATCAATGGCGGAGAACGAGTAAGTAGATCGATGCTGGCCCTTTCTTGCAACGTGGAGGACTTGCCCGCTCATGACAACACGAGAAGGGAAAAAAAAAAAGGAAAAAGAAAAAAGTGAACAAAAAGGCTGACAGACCCTCTCTCCTCTTCTCACTATAGCGAGTCATTGTACGATGTTTCTCATCCACAATCAACCTGCCAGTCACAGCAGACACTTCGCCAATGGACATTCTCACAGCCGCGGCCGACATGACGAGGCATCACCTGACGCCGGCAACTTGTGTCATTGTTGAATGCTACTTTGTTCTTGGCCTGGAGCGTCGCCTGCGTCGATATGAACGTATTCGTGACGTGATGAACTCCTGGGACCGCGATCAGCAAAATTCATTGCTCATCATGTCGTGCGACACTACCCAGAGCGACTATGACCTCGAGATCGAGTCCGTCCCCGCACCGAGGAGCCGCCCAGTGGCTTCTGCGTGCAAATGTACCACTCGTCCAAACCTGGCAAATGGAATAAGCGATGGGTGACGCTCCTGGACAATGGCCAGATCTATGCTGCCAAGTCGGCCAACGCACAACCATCTGACAAGGATAGTTCCGTTCTTTGCCATCTGACAGATTTCGACATCTATGCTCCCAAGGAGAGCGAGATGCGTCGCAATCTCAGACCACCGAAAAGATTCTGCTATGCCATCAAGAGTCAGCAAAAGACAGTCGTCTTCCCCAATGGAGAGAATTTCGTTCACTTCTTCTCCACCGAAGATGCCCAGCAAGCTGCTTTCTTCTATGAAAGGGTGCACGGCTGGCGAAGTTGGTACATGGTCAACCGAATGACTGTTCTGGACAAGAAGTACAAATCGCCACAGCAAGTGCTCGATGCTGCTGGCGATAAGAATGACAGCCCTAGTCCCAAGAACAGCATCATCAAGAACGGCCATCGCGCGGGTGCCAAGGCCTCGGACAGTGCTGCTGAAGCCGCGGATGAGCCTCTCATGGATGTCAACGGGTTCCACATGAGCAAAATCATCATTGAGGAGACAGCCATGCAAAAGTTGCTTCCCATTCGATCCAAAGGCTCCGTAAGAGTGAAGCACGCTGCAGCCGCCCCGGAGATCCCCAAGACCGTCAGCGAGGAGGAGCCCGAATTCTCTGTCGGCGGACTTCTTGGTGATACGTATGAGAAACGCAAACAAACTGAAGCGACATCTTCCACGGCCGGCGGCAAGTTATGCTCCTCGTCCAGACTCGTCGACGGGCCTTTCACCGAAACACCATCACTTCTCAACGGAGGCATAACTCAGCCTTCATCAGATGCATCCGGAACCTCGAAGAAGAAGCACGCTGAGCAGGAAGAGAAGAAAGATGGCCCGAAATCGTGGTTCCCTCTGCGATGGAGCACTCAGCTCGTATCCGATACATGCAGCAGCAACAACGGAGACCAATGACTGCCGACACGCCCACAACCTCCTCCTCCATCACCACCACCACCACCACCACCTCCGCCGCCGCCGCCATCGCGAGTGGCGTGCCTCGTCGTGACAGACATCCCACTCCGCTGCTGAATTTCACAAAAGACTTCCCCGAGCCACCACGCTTCCACAATCCGGGCGTGAGACAAGCGCCGGGCCAACCGCTCATCAACTTCGCAATGGGAGGTGCCGCAAGAGACTCTCGGGATGCCGCTGTGAGAAGACAAAACTCTTCTCGCCATGGCCTGTCGCCTTCTAACAGCGGTGGCAGGCTTGCTGGCGCGGCCTCTTCCCCGCCGCCTCAGTATCCTCCTCCTCCTCCAGGCACAGGCCCTCAGCGCCAACGAAGCAAATCCAGTGCTTCGCAGAGACGGAATTTCCCTTTGATGCTCACAAGCACCATCCTGTCCCGCCAATGCCAATGCGTCGCCCGCATCTTGGCGAGGCGCCTTCTCGGCCGCCGACGAGATGCCCCCTGAGCCTCTAGTGAACAGGGCACGGTAAAAATACTTTTCTAGTCATGGTCGTTAAGGTGACATGACACTGTAATGTATCGAGGCGTATAAGACAGGCAGGGACAGGACAGGCAATGGACAGCGACGGCGAAGAGTTGGGCGTTCAGGACAAGACGAGGAAGTATTTGTGCTCTGGCTTAGAGATACCCGATTCCTCAGTGGCACCCTTTGCAAGAAACTGGAGAAAATGGCATGGATGCGCAGGAAAATCCTTAGCTGGATCGGCTTGGGATGGCGTTCATTTCTTGACTGACGATGGGCCGGGAGGGCACTCAACTAATTATATATCTATGACGTGTACTGATGTAATGTTTGCGATGAATTATGCTACGACTGGAAAGACCTGATTTGATCATGTTATGAGATGTTCCGTTTTGTAGTAGTCGTGGTCTGGGTCCGCATGGTGACAACTTACAAGCTGATGGAACAGATCTATCTCATGGGAGGTGTAAGAGGATGCGAGGATGCAACGGAAATACAGTGCGTATACAGTGCATGCACCGTACAGAAACCGTACAGAAACCGTACAGACCTCCCAAGCTGAGACGAGAGCTTCGTGCTGGCCGGGACACGACGGCGCTTTCCCCTCTCTTTGCGCCAATCTTTGAGGTTGAACAAGAGGTCACTCGAAGCTTTTACGAGCGACGCAATACTTACTTGTCGCCATAATCTCCGCCAACGTCCGGAAGCTGCACGATTGCCTGTCTGATGTGGTGACGCGACAAAAGTCCCTGGCAGGCAGCTCGACTCGACGCTGACATCCCGTTGGGCATGGCGCTGAGTGCGCAAGAGGTTTCGCACCTGCGAGATGCTCTCCAGGATGCTGTCATCGAGACCTCGGAACGATGTCTCTATTCATCAGCGAAATGGTAATTCTCCCCTCTCCCCCTCTCTTTCCCCAGCGTTGCTACAGGCAAGAAAGTGTGTGCACCAACCAGCGTTTTGTTTACCTCGTCCAGGGCCGCCGAACTCCTCAACGCCCTCCCCGAGCCGACGGATGATGGGGAGGACGAGTGCGCTTCCGCAAATTTCACGAGGCGCACGTGTCCTATCTTCACGCCCAATGTCGACCCAGAAGAGGCAGCTCTCGAAGCCAAGGAACTGAGCAAATACCTACTTGCCAAGTCCCTTTTCGACTGTAAAGAATTCGACCGATGTGCTGCTGTCTTCCTCCCCGACTCTCTCTTATCGTCCGTGTTGGCATCGCATTCCGAAGCCGCGACGCCGTCATCGACAGCGTCGCGGCGGGCAAAGGGCAAGGCGAAAGCTACCGAGGGAGAGAGGCCGTTGGACGCTGGTGCGGCGGCGGCGGCAGCACCGTTGCCAAAACTCAGCCAGAAGAGCTTGTTTCTAGCACTCTATGCGAAATTCATGTCTGGTGAGAAGCGCAAGAATGAGGAGTCGGAAATGGTCATGGGCCCTCAGGATTTGGGGACTGTTGCGAATAAGCAGCTCCTGGTGGTTGGCAGATTCTTGGCCGCCTGGTTCAAGGAGAGAACGACGGCGGATGGGGAGGTTTTGGGAAGCCAGGGATGGCTGGAATACTTGTGAGTTTTGCTGACTGGATTCTAATTCCAGTGTATCATGCCATGAGAAGTGAAATCGCGCCGTGCTGACCATGGGGACGCGCTGCCATGTAGATACGGAATGGTACTGGCAAAGGAGAAGAACGACATGCAGGCCATGGGCTACTTGATCCGAAGCGTGCACAAATACCCCATGAACTGGGGCTGCTGGCTGGAAATGACATCCTTGATTTCGAGGGTTGAAGAGGTATTGTTCTTCTTACTCGCCAAGTCCCGGCACACACGCACGATGTAAATAAAAAAGCACATGTACTAATTTCGTGGTTACGGCTTGGCTTGGCCTTGCTTGCCACCACCACCACCAGCTCAACCAAATCGCCCGACACTGTCCTCAGAACATTGTGTCATTCATGTTCCATCTTCACACTTCCCTCGAACTGTACCAGCAGACGCCGAATCTGGCCAACTCTCTTGAGCAGCTCCTGTCCATCTTCCCAACCTCGTCGTTCCTCCTAACCTGCAACGCGTTGCTCGCATACCACGCCAAAGACCTCATGGCAGCCGAGCAACATTTCAGCCGCCTGTTATCGCTGCATCCGCACCGCCTGGACTCGCTGGATCACTACTCCAACATACTCTACGTGCTCAACATGCGCCCGAAGCTGGCCTTTGTGGCTCACCTCTGCTCCAGCGTCGACAAGTTCCGCCCAGAGTCGTGCGTTGTCATTGGAAACTACTACTCCCTACTATCCATGCACGAAAAGGCCGTCCAGTACTTTAGACGAGCACTGACATTGGATCGCTCATGCCTATCCGCCTGGACGCTCATGGGCCACGAGTATGTCGAGCTGAAAAACACCCACGCGGCCATTGAGTCGTACCGCCGCGCCGTCGACGTCAACCGTCGTGACTATCGTGCTTGGTACGGCCTCGGCCAGACATATGAAATGCTAGAAATGCACACCTACTCCCTCTGGTACTACAAAAGGCCGCTGGTCTGCGACCGTGGGACGGCAAAATGTGGATGGCCGTCGGCTCGTGTCTCCAGAAAATGGGCTGTGAACGCGACGGCATCAAAGCCCTGAAACGGGCCCTCCTAGCCGACGCCTACTACGACGTAGGAAGCAGTTTCGGCAGCGGCGGCGATGTCCTCGGCGCGCGAGGTGCCACCGGCCACATGGACCCCGAGATTCTGCTCCAAATTGCAGCCATGTATGACCAACTTGGTGAAGAGGAAGAGGCAAAAGCCTACATGGAGCTATGCGTCGCGCAGGAAGAAGGCACTGCAGCAGCAGACGCGAACCATGGCCTCGGCGAATCCGTCATGGCCCACAACGACTCGCCAGCCGGATCGGACGATTTCCATCAACAGGGCCCCGAGGACAAGACTCAGGGCGACGTGGCGGGAGCCGCAGAAGGAACGGGCGTGACGGTGGCGACGAGCAAAGCACGCATGTGGCTCGCGAGATTCGCCATGCGCACATCAGACTACACCACTGCAAACAGATTAGCCATGGAACTATGCCACGATGGCGTCGAGGTGGAAGAGGCAAAGGCGCTGGTAAGAGAAGTGAGGTCCAGGATGGAGGCGGCCGGCATGTTCGGCTCAGATAGCTAGGATGGGATTTGGGCCACATCGAGTAGTCTCGGAGACGAGCCCATGAGTCCATGATGGGAACGCAGGGAACGCAGGGAACGCAGGGAACGCAAAGGAAAGGAAATGGCACTGCAGGGCTGGAATGGATCAACCTTGCGTGAACTGGACTAGCTATACGTATGATGGGGCGAGTCAAACTGGTATCACATTACGCTGAACTGGGATGGGATGGGATGGGATGCAGTTCATGTAAAGGACGTGACTATCGTTGATGGACACTACTTACAATGATGAAATGTACGTCTTCTCCAACGGCGATCATCAACACGCCACAGAGTATCATCCACATGTCGGCTCTACTCACCAGGAGCCCTGACTGACTACAACATACCTGTACAGCAACGGTATACGTGTCGTATCGTTTTCGCCACCGTCTGTACGTGATGACTTGGTTCGCCGCGTCGTCGAAATCCTGCGCGTCGATGACATTGGTGAGAACTTGAAAATACCCAATGTCCATCTGTACTGGCGGCGGGCGGACTCTACTTCTTGGTGCCCCTCTTTCTAATTGTACAGTACTCCGTAGTGTAGGCACGGGTTGGGGTGCTTGCCGAGGAGTATCAGCTATGCCACAATGGGGTGACGAGGAACATAGATTCTTCTTCGATTCGTCAATAAAGTGCTGATGCTGTTCAGATTTGATTACGCTCACGTGGATTACGCTCACGTGGGATATGGTTGAATTACCTGATTTTATATTTATAAGGTACGTATGATACATGACGTTGGTACGTGACTTTGATGACCCCATCAAAATTAGCAAGTAAATGGATGATTAGTAGTTTCTTACTAATGGAGGGAAAGTAAGTAATATTAAACTAAGTAAATAGTAAGATAGAGAACTTTTCTTTACTAAATGCCCAAGAGTGCTTATTGACCACAACTTTCAATGCCGAACCCCAAAATGTCTAGAGAAGGAAGTCAACGACATCGTCATCAACGGCTTAGGCCCCGTAGACGTGGCTGTCTAGTTTACATGGTCCGACTCGTAGCTATTGAGAAGAAATGAATGGAATCTCCATTCTTTCATACAAGTAGTGGTTGTTGGCAACCTTCCATGGCATGGGAAGCACTCTAGATGAGGACGGCGGCGAGACCAGCAATAGCCAGGGCACAAAACCAGCATTCGCCTTGTCGGCAGCAGCAGTGACGGCAGGAGGATTCGCGGGCTCAGTGTTGCCGCCACTGGCGGGGGTGGTTTGCTCAGCAGGAGGAGCAGGAGGAGCAGTCTTGTTGTTGTCAGGAGGAGGAGCAGGCTTCTTGTTGTCAGGAGGAGGAGCAGGCTTGTTGTTGTCAGGAGGAGGAGCAGGCGTGTTGTTGTCAGGAGGAGGAGCGGGCTTGTTGTTGTCAGGAGGAGGAGCGGGCTTCTTGTTGTCAGGAGGAGGAGCAGGCTTCTTGTTGTCAGGAGGAGGAGCGGGCTTGTTGTTGTCGGGGGTCGGTACGGGGTTGTGGGTGACGGTGCAAGGGCAGTCCTTGATGGTCAACGTGGTAGGCTCGGTGACGGTGTAGGTGACGCTGCCAACACAGAAAGTAGTGGGTTCCTGAATGAAACTTGTCAGCTCTGTTCACCTCCATATCCACCGAGGAAACATAACGGAATAACCTCCTCTTCTTCTGATTGCAGAGTGAAGTACTTACAGGGCAGTATGTCGTGAAAGCCGTGCTGATTACAGTTGTCCAGACAGTCTCGGCGAGCCCGCTGCTGATGGGTGTAGCAGAGCTCTGAGTAGCGGAAGTCTGAGTAGCGGAAGTCTGAGTAGCGGAAGTCTGAGTAGCGGAAGTCTGAGTAGCGGAAGTCTGAGTAGCGGAAGTCTGAGTAGCGGAAGTCTCAGCGGCAGAGCTGGCAGCAGCAGAACTCTGAGCAGCAGAACTCTGGGCAGCAGCAGAACTCTGGGCAGCAGAAGAACTCTGGGCAGCAGAAGAACTCTGGGCAGCAGAACTCTCGGCGGCGGAGCTCTCTGCAGCAGCGCTAGATGACTGGGCCATACCAGTGGCGGCCAGGAGGAGGCCATGGCCAAGAACTGAGTGAACCTCATCTTTTCTATTGGTTTTGA
This sequence comes from Epichloe gansuensis, assembly GCA_023658505.1. Lineage (NCBI taxonomy): Eukaryota > Fungi > Ascomycota > Sordariomycetes > Hypocreales > Clavicipitaceae > Epichloe > Epichloe gansuensis. Next base: position 2,336,936 of record CP098283.1, read on the forward strand.
TAGACAATGACTTTGGTTTAAGCGAAGATCGATGAGATTGAGGTGAGTCCAGTTGCACGCGCTGTTGACACCGATTAACCAGAAAGGCGGTCGAACTGTGGTTTATATATTGGACTAGTGAAAGAAAACGAATTCTTCCTAAATCCTGGATAATCCTGCTTCTTTGTATCCGACCAGCCAGTTCTGCTTGCAGCAGACTTGTTCGACACTCCGAGACAATGTGTAGGATGGCACCGAAGAAAAGTGGACCCAGCCCAGGTCATCACCGGAAGAGGAAATTGCCTTTTAGGACGGATTTGCAACTCTGTCGACAGAAATCTTCTGCAACCGGCTGTCAGCTACGTGGATCTAGATGACTGCCGAATGACGGATTGCTTCTTTAGACAAAGTATGGCTCGCAATGCCCACAAGTCTGATGACGCGAGTGGGGAAAACCGCCGTGAGTCCCCAAGTCTGTCGGTTGTGCTGTTGGGGAAAAACGCCGCCCCCCGGTAATACGAGCATTCAAAACTTAATTTCCGTGGAACTATACTGTCATCATCCTCGTATGCTTCAATTCAACTCGAGAAAAGCTGGTGAGACCTTGATAGATCCGACCCTGCTCAGAGGTGATGCCATCTGAGTCTCATCGTTCAGGAACAACATCCTGAGGAGATGGTCAGACGGAGTCAAGAAGTCACAACAGGACAAGAAGCGTCCTTGTGTTCCAGTCGTACCACCCGAAAGGATTGTCCTATAAAAAGCATCGCGTCTGCGTGAATGACTATATTCTCCCCTTCGGCCTATTGGGAAACATGGCCATATCTTTCATGCATTGCCATGTTCCTGAAAATTGGCATAGTTGAGATCTGAGTCAGCTAGTAGTACCTTGGTTGTTCAACGACAAAGGAAAAGAGAGCCGACCTTCAAGTTGCATGCTCACACTACTTCGGTTGCGGAACTGGAATGCAACTGGCCAGGCCGCATTCGTAGTCGAAATGATGCCGGCGCACTTTGCCGTGTTCGTTCCATCATCCATCAAATCTGTTGAGGAACCCCACGACGAGCAATTAGACGTACGCGGAAATTTTGAATTGCCTTTGAGATTTGTTTAGGGCAATTAGACAAACTTCGAAGCCCCGTCGTCCTGAGACGAATGGCCGACGGGGAGGTTCAAGCTTCTGGTTGCCCGATTTGGATCAAGGGATGGCCTGTAGTCTGTGGTAATCCCAATTGATGAAATTACGGCGACTCTGAATGCAAGAAGCTTTGACGCGTGATTCGTGTCGGGCCTTGATCATGACAGGATTGCATTTGGCATCCCCACCCCAGGTGAGGGGTTAGCCAGTGCCAAATGACTGTGCGCGGTCCATCTCGACACTGTCTTGACAGGCACCAGCCCTCCTCATCTCCTCCCAACAACTGTCAACAAGTGACACCTGCACTTTCCACTTTCCCTTGCTGACTCGAATTTGTTGACAACCCGTTTTCCGCAATGCCGCGATGATCCAATTGTGAATGCTTTCGATCTGCTTTCCATCTTCTTGCAACAATGTAATTGTCGACTAGTGACTGACCACAGACGACTGCGGAAACAAACCATGAGTGAGATACCCTTCATCCCGACTCATGGAGTCAGAGATAGTGAGCCCGTCTAATCAGTGCTGTTAGGTGAGAAACCATAGTGACTGGACGACTTGCACTCCCATATGTCGGGGCTTTGACCGTCAAAGTTGATGGTCATGCATGTACGCAACCTTTGGACGCGCTTGGCACTTCTGTTCCCAGTGGAAGATGACGCTGCGATGAGGGGAATCCACGTCCGTTTACTGCTCACCCATGATGGACAGGCTGGTCGACCCGTGAGTCGCCTTGCTGATGACTGGGTGTTTTTGTCTCAGGAGCTTCACGTCATCCAACAACTCCATCGCCTTGAATGTTGAATTGTGGAATATCAAACGAGTTTGCTGTTGCTGACTCCCTGGCGTACCTGGAATCTGGAACCCCGCTGTTCTCAGGATATGCACCTTGTCCTCACGTCATGGATACATGGACACGTGAGAATCTTTTCAAGGCTACACACATGATGCACATCTTTGCCATCCCCATCACTTCGGGCGCCGCCGTGAACCGAGGACCTTTCGGGCTACATGGTCCGTCTCATCGTTGCCCATTTGAAAGGCATGTGAAGGTGTTTCGTGTGGCCTGGATTACCAGGCATCAAGGCCACCATCCATCGTCGTCGAACTTTGTGCCATCACTTCATGGACATTTTTCATGCACTATTGCGGAAAGTCGGTGCCTCGCGCCGTGTCTAGTCGCTCTTGTCGGGAGGGTACAACAACAATAACGAAAAGTTGGCTGATTCGCCCGAAAACAACTGCCGTGCTCACAGAGCAAAAGGTTTTACGCCAATAAGGGTGACATAAGGGTGGCGCACCCAAATGCTGACATCTTCCCACCCTCGTTGATCCGCACGGGGGTTTCTCTTGGATCTCGATGAAATCCCAACTGGCCTGTTACGTTGCACCCGTACCCAGCGGCCAACGATTCATTAAACCGAGGCAAAAGGTGATGAAAAACCGGGGTTTTGTTCCTCCCCGATTTTACTTGCCCACGTTGAAAGCGCACTGGATTCATGCGTCACGTTTCTCCAATTCGTCATTACTTTTCACGTGATGCCTGGGAGAATGAGCGAGCTGTCCTGGTTCCATCTATCTTGGCTAGCCTCACCACACCCACCACTTGCGAGAGACCACGACAGAAGTACGATATCGGACAAAGCTACCGTAGCACACGTCAAGGCAGGCAGGCAGGCAGGCACCTTTGCACCCTTTTCTTCTGCTAAGGCAGAAGGAAGAACGACATACCGTCCCTCGTGCTATTGACACTTGAACAAGCTCGGCACGATTCCTAGCCAACGTCTTGCTGCAGTGCATATTCGCAAACGACGCCTACTTGTCATATCGCACTCAGTTCACCAAAAGAGCAACGCATGGCTACAATGGGTCTGGTGTTTATCATATTCCGTCGGCAACCTACGGTCCCCCTCTTCCACTAAACCGACAACTGGCCTGAGCAAAATCACCTCGATTCATCGTTCATTCCTTTGCTTGGCGCAATGATCGTCTCGGCGATGGTACACCTCATGATGGATGGCCTTATGCCGTCAACACTTACTGATTACCGGCATGAACAAGGTAAGTGCTTGACGAGGATGTGAAATCTGATCCACGATACCGAGATTTGTCCGCAAAAGCGAGCCTCTGCGTCCGTCCATCTAGTGGGCGAGGGGGCAAAAGTCTAGAATTCTTGGTCAGCGAGTATTCATGAATGTGAAGAGTTTTCCTTCATTGCTGATTGGCTTTGCACCATCACCACTGTCTTGACTGAAAATATTTGTACGTGTGGTACTAAAGACGTGAAGCGGGACTTTTGCAGCAGCCTTCCAAATCAGAGATCGCCACGAGAAAACCCAGAGAACACAGTGTGACGATCTCGTCAGGAATTATCTTCTTGTGGTTGGATTTCGATGGTTGAGAAACGGGCCCAAATAATCAACACTCGACAAGGCCCGCGTCTCTCGGGCACTACACCCGGAGGTAATTCATCATGTAGAAAGCTTGGGCCAGAATGATGAAGGTCTCACTACATTTTTCATATTCATTCATGGTGTGATGGGTTGTATTGGGCCAAGCCAGGTAGCCAGGGCTGGTTCAAGGCATCCTTGTTGACTTGGCAGATTCGTGGACAATGCCATGTCATCGAGTTGCTTGCGTCTAGTACAACGCAGAACGAGCGGTTTACATTTCTGGGCCGACAGCCCGGGGTTCCATGACGAGCAGACTGGAAGGGAGCGAGCGGACACTGACACTGACATAACTTCTGACAGCGGTCTGAATACGGAGTACCTACTAGGTACTTTGGGCGAGGCACTAATACCAGGAAGGCACGGAAAGACAAAGACAGGTCAGAGCGCGCACAAGCCAAACCTGCTCAAACACCAATGTGGATGAAAAAAAAACAGAAAAAAAAAAAAAAGAAGAAGAAGAGAGAGAGATGCGCCATTTCTCGTGCTGGCGGCGTGGGGCCTACTCCGCACTGCCTGTCAGCGTGTGGGTGGGTGGATTGCACTACGGAGTACGGAGTAATATAATACGGAGTATTACCTGAGCACGGAATGCGACCAACAAAAAGCGTGCGGGCGGGTCCAGGGCAGCAGAGAAAAAAACACAGAAAAAGAAAACAAGAAAAACCTGGTTCCATTGCTTCGCGGGCCGAGGTGCGCTGGGAAGGTAGGTCCTTCGCGCGGCGCTATCGAAACAATCAAGTGCCAGACGTGAAGGCTTGGAAAGAATGAGGAAACATGACACGCCGTAGGAGGTATTAATAGCTTTGCGACCGGTCACGGACGAACCAATTCGCTGTAGCAGGTACCTGACATGGCACTACAATTTGGGCCGACGGAGTCTCCTTCTAGGTACTGGGCACTTTTTGGCATGGACGCAGCAGCCGGGACACTTGCAGAACTTGCAAAGTCGCCGCAGACGGCACACCACCACACCACCACGCCACCACACCGCCACACCACACACACCACCACACACACCACCACACCACCAAACCCACCACACCACCAAACCGCCACACCACTAAACCACCACACCACCACACCACCTCGGCAGGAGAAAGGTGGGTGGGGCCTGCCGACTCGCACAGCCTGTCAGGGTTGGCCACATGGATGCTATGCCAGGTACCAGGCACAGGAGGCTTTCGACCGGGCCAATGGTAGCCACGAAGCAGGTTCGCTAGGGAATTAGGGAATTATTAGGGAAACGGTGGCAGCGCTTGTTTCTTGCTCTTGAGATGTTTTTCTTCCCAAAGTCAGCTGCTGGTCTCCTGTCGAGGCGTCCTTGCGTGTCGAGGCGGGTGTCTGTGTTGGAAGAAGTCGGAACAACAGGCAGGCACGCAGGATACAGGACACAGGACACAGGACACAGGACACAGGACAAAGGACACAGGGCAGGCATGGCACCCCTGCCTGCTCACTCAATCCAAACCCCTCGATCTGGCATCGCGCAATCCGCGAACGTGTCAGTCAGTCAGTACCCGCTCTGCCGTGCCGCCGTCCGCACAGTGCAGCAGTCGACAGCAGTCGACTGTTCGCCGGGACGGACATCGGGCATCGGGCATCGGGCATCGGGCATCGAGAATCAAGTAAACCCAGGCGGCCCCGTCACCTTCAGTCTGCGCTCCGTTTGGGGCTTGAGGCCATCTGCCTGCCGACCACGGCTACACTACAACGGACATGAGTACGAATCATGAAGAGGAGAAGGCACTGGTACTACTACTAAAAATACTCGGAATCAATTCTAATCAAGTCAAGTGCCGCCAGAGCCAAAAAAAAAAAAAAAGCTTGTTAACGAACCTTTTCCTAAAATGGACCGGTACCCGAGGGCCGACGACACCCCGAGTGGGATTATTTAGCAGTTCTCTCTCTCTCTCTCTCTCTCTCTCTCTCTCTTTCTTTCTTTCTTTCTTTTTTTCTCCTCGTCATTCAAACAAATTTAAAAAGGCATCTGCCGTCGTCCGCACCGCACAAGTTGCATTACGCTTGAAGTATGCGCGAGGACAACGGCGTCGATTGGAGGAACTAGTTTGGTGTGGGACGGCATGGCAAACCAAGCGAAAACTCTGTTTTGCATCTGTGCCTGCCGGGGCGGACCGCCACGGAAACATGGCCCAGGATCTTGTCGTCTTGAGCAGAGTTTCAAGTAAGCAGCAGCAGCAGCAGCAGCAGCAGCAGCAGCGAGTGAGTGAGTGAATGTGAGTGATGTGAGAGAGGAGTGAGCGCGACACTCGACACTTGTCATCTCACACACTCACCACACTCACATGTCTAGGAGGGGGCGTTTGCTTTTCAACTTTTCACCACTTTTTCTTTCACGCCACGCCCTGTAAGACTAGCACACTAGCTAGGTACGGAGTACACATTGGTAGTATGTATGTATGTAGTATGTAGTTTGTATGTAGTATCTGGGTCTGTGGGTCAGTCTGGGTCTGTGACCTGTTTCCTTTCCTTGATGGAGATGCTTTGTACTCGTGGATTACTTACTCTACTCTACTAATCCGTACTAATCCGCAGTACATGTACATGTAGATGCACGAGTAATCGCGAACCACACGGAAGCACCAGCGTGCGTGGCGGCGTTGGAAAGCCCAGAGACTTCTCAGGTACCGAGGAACCTGCGCAAACTCGCCCCGACGACAATTGTCGAGATATGTACATGTCTCGAGGAAGTAGAATGCAGGTTGTGGAGATATCCAGTGGACTCTTCTTGTTCTCATTGTTCCCATCTCTTCTTGTTCCCATCTCTTCTCTTCGGTTCTCGAATTCGACTTGCGGCTCTAGCACGGCCCACGTAAGTCGATGCCAAACACACGTCGAAGAACAAGTTTGGCAAGTCTGTTCTCGAGCCATGTGTGCCATTCATGGCCCATGGTGACATCTATAAATCGAGCCTCCCGCCCCCGTTCAACATGCCGTTCCTGTTGCTTCTCTCCAACCATACTACTATCCTTTGAATCAACTGCTTCCTTGTTTGTTCTGTCCTCGGACTTACATTCTTTTTGAAGCCCATCATTCTTGATAATAAGCTTCTTTTCTGCACTCATTCCCAAACACATACAACCCAATCTATACAACGGCTCGGCTCCGTATCACTCAATCTCTTCGAGGCCAGTTCTCGAGACCAACCAACTCAAAACAATCTTTTTCTACTTTCAACAGAAACACACACACACACATAAAACACAAACAATCAGTCAATATGCAGTTCGCTACCTACGTTCTGGCTCTTGCTGCCTCCGCTGCTGCCGTCAGCGCCAGCTCCGTCACATTCTGGACTCTTGACAATGCTACTCGTACTATCCACTTCACCCCAGCGAAGGCTTCGCAGAGGTCGAGAGCGTCACCGTAAACAACAAGGAGAAGACCAAGGTCACTTTCCTACCGAGCAGTGGAAGGGCAACTACTATGCCGTCCAGGAGGGACAGGAGAACAAGCCCGGCATGCTCGGCGAGGTCAACTTCCACGCCTGGTTGGACATGACCTACTTCGACGTCTCTGCCATCGTCGACCCCGCGGATCACGCCAACGTCAAGCAGATGTGGCCCGCCGAAGGCCAGTGGCCCATGTCCGGGTGCGAGGTCTTCCCCTGTGACAACGCCTACTGGCTCCCCGATGATATTCAGACCAAGGTCACCAAAGAGTCTGACCTCATCAGCACTCTGGGCTCCGGTTCAAGCGGCCTCAAATTCGCCCAGACCCAGTAAAGTCAAGCGCTTTACGCGAGGTCCAACCTGTGACAGAAAAAAAAAAATACTTGGGGGCTCGGCATATTCGCCAATCCATCGGTTTCTTTGATCGAGTTGAACGGGGCCCTGTTTCCGAATCTTGATGATTCGAAAAAAAAAGGCTCATTTCTTCTCCGGGGTTTGAGAAAGGTTTTGCGCGCTGAGCGCCCAAATCATGATGATATGATGTACATGCAAGACGGTGCCAAAAAAAAAAGGAATTACTAAAACAGGGGAACACGGCAAACTTGGATTAACAAAAGAAGGATACCCCTCGCGCGTCTTTGAACAAGATTCGAGACCACGAGACACTGATGGGTTACAAGGGAATATAGAGCAACTTCTGCTGGTAGCAAAGGCGCAGCTGGAAATGGACTTTTTCTTTTCTTTTCTTCTTCTCGGGGTTCGGACTTTTCTTTTCTCTTCTTTCTTTTCTTTCTTTGGGGACGCGACGACTGAACTGGTGCGAGCCAGTCCAAGTGCTTGTCCGGACCACACCACTTTTCTCTCCCTTCATATTCAATCACTGGCTCGGTGTGTTTTGACGGCTGCCCAAGGTGGCCTTGTCATTCGCAACGAGTCGGGCTCTCGTTACCAGAAGGTTTCTTCATCTTTTACACTTCTCACTTTCACTGATGAACATTTATCCCCCACACTTTTCGATGTCACTTTTCTGTACATACCACCCTTCAGATCACATATACCCCTTATACCCCTTATAGATTGGATACCGAATAGAAACCCCCTTACCTACATCTTGCGATGCAAATGGCTCTCGGCTAAATTGGTGCTTTGCTTCCCCATGTGTGCGCGTACTTTTGTGTGTGGCCAGATGGACGGACACATGTGATTTGGTCGCCGACGGGTCAGTGCACGATGCCCATTGGGGCGGAGGACATTTATACATGAATTAGGCGGCAATGCATACAATTATGCACAGACTGTACATACTCCGTACGCAAGTATAACCCCCGAATGATTATATACACGACTACGAACCCCACGTGGGGTAGCCTCTTAACAGCTAGTAGTGGCTGCAGAGGAGGAACTGTTAGGAGTCCTGCAGGGATGTATGCGCCAGTAAAAGGTACTATATAGTCCGAGTAAATCACAGGCAAAGTAAAGTATCTTTTATCCCACTCAGTATGTACATACATAGTACCACAGGGATTATTCCTTGTCGGGTCTTCATGTGTGAATGATGAAATACATGTACGCTCGAGCGCATTTAGTAGAAACGGCATGTACCGCTTTTGTGATGCCTGATCTGAACCCCGGAAAAAAAAAAAAAAACCAATGCTTATTGTTATTGTTTCCCCCACGCATCGCATTACGCATGCAATGTGCATTACCAATTTCCGCACCCCCACCCCTCCTCCTTTCAGTACCTCAAGACAGGCGGGTTGCCGCCCCCTCGTTAAACCCAACCCCATCCAACTGCCAACGTCGTCGGCCGTGAATATTTTTCCTGGCTTGACTGACCCCTCCCCCAAAAAAGACCGATTAGGACTCGTTGACGCACTCGGTTTTTTTTTCTTGGTGCAGAGACATTGGCAAAAAAGATACCCGGCCGGACCCGTACAGCCCCTCTGATCACAATGGCGCAGAAAACGACGCTCAAGGAGTTCGAGTCGGTGTATCCCAAGCTCGAGGAAGCCATTTTGGAGCATGCCAGGTCGTATAAGCTTCCCCAGGCGGAACTGGACTGGTTGAGGACTGTGAGTAAAGCACTCTGGCCGATTGACTGCGAAACTTGGCCCCCGATGCCCCCAAATGTCAAAATGTTATAAAATAAAAATAAAAGAAGAAGAAGAAGAAGAAGAAGAAGAAGAAGAAGCTAAAGACACCAAACCGCATAAAAAATAAAAATAAAAATAGAACCTCCGAGTCAACCCCTCGGCGGGAAATGCAACCGCGGCATGTCCGTCCCGGACTCGGTCTCCCTCCTCGTCGGCCGGCCCCTCAGCGAGGAAGAATACTTCCACGCCGCGACGCTAGGCTGGATGACGGAGCTCCTGCAGGCCTTCTTCCTCGTGTCCGACGACATCATGGACGGCAGCATCACTCGGCGCGGCAGCCCGTGCTGGTTCCGCCAGCCGGGCGTGGGCATGATCGCCATCAACGACGCCTTCGTCCTCGAGTCGTGCATCTACCTGCTCCTCAGGAAGTACTTCCGCCCGCACCCGGCCTACGTCGACATGCTCGAGCTCTTCCACGAGACGACGTTCCAGACGGAGATGGGCCAGCTGTGCGACCTGCTCACCGCGCCAGAGGACAAGGTCGACCTCGACAACTTCTCCATGACAAAGTACCGCTTCATCGTCATCTACAAGACGGCCTACTACTCCTTCTACCTGCCCGTCGCGCTGGCCCTGCACCAGCTCAACCTCGCCACCCCAAGAACCTCAGGCAGGCCGAGGACATACTCATCCCGCTCGGCGAGTACTTCCAGGTCCAGGACGACTACCTCGACAACTTTGGCCTGCCCGAGCACATTGGCAAGATTGGCACCGACATCAAGGACAACAAGTGCTCGTGGCTCATCAACCAGGCCATCGAGATGGCGACGCCCGAGCAGCGCAGGATCCTCGAGGAAAACTACGGCCAGAAGAGCGACGAAAAGGAGGCCGTCGTCAAGAAGCTGTACAGCGACTTGAAGATCAAGGAGCGCTACGAGGCATTCGAGGAGAAGAGGGCTGCCGAGATTCGCTCCATGATTGACGGCATCGACGAGAGCGAGGGGCTGAAGAAGGCTGTTTTCGACGTCTTTCTCGACAAGATTTACAAGCGGACCAAGTAAAAAAAAATACAATAATAAGATTATTCATGTTACTTAATTAATTGAAGGACGTTTTTCGTCAAGATAATTCCCCCTTCCCCACCCTTCCCCACCCCTAGACAGACAAGCGTTGGATTACGAGAAAAAAACATGTAGAATACTAATGCGGACGGCGACGAATAGCAACGCCGAAACCTGTTTCTTCACAATTGGTGTCATGCACATTATCGTACTATCGTGAGAAGGACAGTAGCACAGCTTTCGGAATGGACTGGTTGGGCTGAGGAAAGTGCAGGAGTGGCCTACCATGTTGAAACACTGTATGGAGACGACGAGTGTCGTGTGAGTAAATGAATGGTCTGGTGCTGCATTTAGTAATCTCTGCATTGCGTCTGTGCCTTTCCTGCATGTGCGGCTTGTGGGAGGACAAACAAGAGAGTGGTGGTCGAGACTGCTGCGGTGGACAGAATGAGTGTGCCAGACGGATGACGGATGACGGATGACGGATGACGGATGGCGGATTACGCACCTCCGAGTTCATGGGTATCCAGTGGATGCGGCATTGGCAATTGCAGAGCACCCGTCATGGCTCTTCAATTGAGCCAAGTGACTTCTACGCTGTTGGAAGTATCCTGATGAGTTTCTGCTCCAGGCCCGCGGGACTGATGAGCACAAATGACAAAATAGCTTGGGTATCAATCGTACTCCGTAGACCGTGTTGGCTTGCTTTCGTCCATGTACCTCTCTCTGTACGTGGTCTGTTTGTAAAATCCATATATGTACATGTCTTGTAACTCGTCAAAATTCCCTTGCACGTATCAGTACATTGGACAACGCCTCCTCCTCCGCGACGTACGTCACGAATAAACATCTTGATGTATCCTCGTAAATGGATTCCCTTCGCTGTAGATCTCATTCGCCTTCCTTTGATGCTTCCTTGTCATCTCCACTTGGTGAAGCGTTGGTCTCGTCATCCTCCTTCGCTGGTGACGACGACGATGGCGTTTCCCCTTTGGACTCCACAATAGTGTCGTCTTTGTTCTTCTCGTTCTCGGCTATCGCAGCTTCTGCCTTTAAAGGTTCGGGCGTCTTGGGCTTCACTTCTTTGGACTTGACAATCTCTGTGAGAAAATCTCCCGCGTCGCCAGACCCTCGATCTTGCCTAATTTGAATGAGAAAAATTTCACGTCTTGCAGCATGCTGTGTTCCTGCAGATTAGCTACTCCGTCATGCTCGAGAAAAATATCATCATTGCCCAAGAAAGCAGAGAAACTGAAGATTAGGTAGAACACAGGCAATGATCTCACCTTTGTTGGCCAGCTTCTGTTTTGGGGTTGCCTCTCGAAGAGGAGCCCCAGCTGTTCCTTGTAACTGGCAAAAACGGGAGTCATGATCATCTGGATTGACGCATCGGGCAAATGTTTCGTAAGCACCCGATGTAGCGTGATGGTCTCTTTCGCGAGAATCTCCATGTATGGATGTACGGAGTCGGCCTTGGATGTATCCCACTCGATGGCCCTCATACTCTTGGCGTGAATCGCGGCTCGCCCACTCATGATGTCAACGAGCTTTTGATAGATACTGCTTTGGTGCTCCTGCAGTAGCCGACGAACCTTGTCGAATTCTCCCATCAGACTGGACACCCCAGCACCTGACCCAGCATGGCTGCGTACAAACTCGCGAGTGTGAGGGATCAATGTGGCCATGAACGATAACGCCTGCGAGGCGAGAGCCAGGTGTTTGGTGGTGATGTTCTTCAAACCCGCCGAACGGGTGGCGCCCGCGCCCAGGATCAACTGAGTGCAGCGGGAATTGAACAGTTGGACATAAGCAATCAAAGAAGAAGCCACATCCGTTGTCATGGACGGTATACCGGCAATCAGGTGTAAGAAGTTGCCCATGCCACTCAAGCACAGGATGGCAGAGTTTGGAAGGATAAACCTTTCCGACTCAATGACAGCAGGCCGCGTCTTGTCTTTGCCGGTGACATTGGTCTCGGCGGGTTCTGTGCTCGGCTCTGCTGGCTTCTCGAGTTCACGATATGGGATCCAGATTTTATTGTTCTCCGTCCAAACAGACACATCATCCTGTGCACTGGAGCCCAGTATCATGTTCAGTAGTTGCGAGTCGCTCTCCAAGAAGTCCTTGGCGTTCCACTGATCCGCCTCCATGCCTTGCGCAAGCTTTTGCATCTCCGCATCCCGATTCCGCTGGACAAACTCTTTGATGTGTCCATTGACCACGTTTTTAAGAGACGTTCCGCTTCGCCCAGATATGGCTTCGCACTCATTCGCAAAGTAAAGGTTTAATGTGAAATACCGGAGAAAGAAGTCCAACGGCAAGTGGGTAGCTTGCTCGGCTCGCACCTTCAAGATTTTTACTATCTTGTCGTTGGCGACATCGACAGCTTGGGTGAGAAGACTGTTGATGTCCAGGCTCTTATGGAGCTCTTCTTGTAATTCTATGTCTGCAGTCGCCATAGGATTCGTGGAATAACGATCGGGACGAGGGCTTGTGGCCGGTGATCTGGCAGGCGGCGATCTGACCCCATCTGGACTTGGCAGGTCAGACAAGGAGCTCGTAATATCCAAAAGAACCTTGACCTGCGTTGTCAACCGCCTCAAAGTCTCTGTAACACCAACATAGATCTTCACTAGAAGCTCTTCAGCATCCTCTGGATCCAGCGCACGCAGGTTTCTCGCCAGATTAGTTGATTTCTCCTGACTGGTTAGGTGCCTGCTGCCGCTCGTTGTCGACACTGACAGCATGGATTCATTGTCGTCATCGCTTGAACTAGGAAGTGGACGTCGGACCAAATTGCGGATTTCTCGAAGTACGGTGTCTCGATAGGCCATGGCTGCCGGCACTACGTATTTGGCACGATGCAGCCCAATCATGTTCGGCATAAGCTGAGCTTTGAGTCCCTCGGTCAAGGTGAGATAGGTGGGAAATACGGAAGAGGACCGAGAGTGGCCGCCGCCTCTTTGCCTCGAGGCGGCATTGCTCCATCGCGAGAGGACCTCTGGTGCTGTCACGGATTCTGAATGACGCCTCAAGTCTGTGAGCAAGATGTTGATGAACTGCGACTCGAAAGCTTTTCCAACTCTGAATCGTAATGTGTTCAAGTCTTGATTGATCCCTTGTAAGGCAGAGGATCCGCGTAAATCGCGCAGCACCATATCATGTGATGCACTTTTATCCGTCTCGTCACGTTCGCCCGCGATGAGTTTTTCCAGTGCATCAAAACTAGATAGAGCTTCGTCTACCTCACCGGCATCAACAAGTGACTCACAATTGGCAATCCCTTCAACCACACGGCGTAACTGAGAGACAGCGTCGTTGAGTTGGCGCAAATTTTCTTGTCGACGGCGTTTCTGGGCAATGAGCAACCCATTCGTAGCCACTTCCTCATCGAGAGCCTGCAGTTCCTCCCTCAGCCCTCTTATTCTCTCCACTGACTCAGCAGCTTCAGAGTGCAACTCCTTCAGGGAGCCAAGCGCTGTAAAGAATGTGGTAGACGCCGTCGATATTGAGTTGATCAAATGAACTTCGATCGTGTCCATATACCAAGACAGCTTTTCCTGAAGAATAGCGTTCGTGGCTAATGCCTTGCGAGGGTAGAGGAGGTGTCCTTGTCGGAGGACGGAGGACGAATCACTTCCGAACGTTCGCTCACCACATCAAACGTCCTAGGGTTCTCAAGATGAAAATTCTCGTCAAAGTACACAGTGGGAATGGTTGATAAAGGAGCCGGACCTTGGGCAGCTTTCCGCATCAATCCGGAGCTGGACCTCCTCGAGGGGCTCGGTGCCTCGATAGACCCCAATGACGTGACGGAGGATGTCGAACCTCGACGGTGTGATCTCGTGGTCGGTCGCAAGAGACTGTCTGATCCCGTGTCGTGCTGCTCTTCATGCTTGATGTTGCGTCGGCTGTTGGCCGCCTCTTCCTCGCTCTCTTTGACTCGCCGCAGCTGTTCGTATAATGCACCGACTTGCGCAAGGTACGGATTGAATTCGGCAGCATCGACGATGGGAATGTTCGTCAGTGTGACAGGGGGATATCTCGCGCGGTCGGGGCCTTGTGGGAACTTGATGATGGCGCTGTTGTGTGTGGCTGAAGACCCGTTCGTACTATAGGAGGTTGAAGAAGTGTCGAGATAGCTGACAAGACGTCGGTTAGAAAAGATAATTGCTAATCAGAGGGGCTGGAAGCTTCCTACCGTTTTGTCCAGACTCGTAGACAGAATGAGATGCGTTATTCGATGAGGCATCCAGGGTGGCGCCTATTGAATGAATGGAGCTCGCAGTAGAATTACGTCGAGAAGCTGAGCGGGGATAATTCTGACCAGATCGGCTGCTTTCCAACCCGTCAGGATGTATGCAGCAGGCAATTCCAGCTTGTGACTTGGACAAACCTATGAAGGGAGACCTCATGGTGACCTCCTGGTGACAGCGCCGAGAGGTTGTCAACAGACTTTCCAGCATTCGGAGACGAGAACATGATGCCTTGAGTAGAAGTTTTCTTCTGAATTCTTCACGAATCTCAAAATGCCAAACACAAAGAAAAGTACGGCAGCGATAAAGGGCCGACAGTTGTACAGACGGCTTTGGTAAAGAGTGGTATCATTGCTGTCATGTACAGAACCATAGAGAGTGAATCAAATAGGTCGCTGTTTGTCAAGAAGATACTCAAGAAATACGATTCAAGAAAGGGGATGGTTCAAATGTCATGATGCAACCGATATGGCAGATGTCAATGTTGCATTGCTAACGATGAGCAGGCCTAAGGAGGACCCCAAGTCGCTGATAATGGTATCAATGGAAACAGAAGGCAGCTCAGCTAAAGCCAAGCTGTTGCAAACCACAGCCGAGAATTCTCCGAGCGCAAGTGCCTATCGGCTTGATCACACGTGACGACAGGGGCAGGGTCAGCTTGTGTGAACACTCCCCGGCCCCACCCTTCCTTTTTGTCTCCACGTCTCCACGTTGGAAGCACTGTCACCTGTGGCACTTTTTAGGCTCAACAATGTCGCGTCGAGACGCGCTATGACTTATTGGTCCACCCCAATTAGACGCGGTCGACGCGTAAAGTGGACGCTAACGCTCTTGGCCTCGCTGCCCGTGGATCGTAGATGGTGACAACACAAGCCAACCCCTCCACCCGCAAAGTGCTTGTCGCATCTGCATCCTCAACCTGCCCATCTGACCATCAAGCCATTGAGTTTTTGTTGCACGATTGTTACCACGCAAGTGTGCCAGTGACTCAACCATGGATCGTCAGTCTGTATATTCCACTCACGTTTATGAGCCAAGTGTTGGCGAGAACGGCGACACTCGACTGCAGTTGCAGCAACAGCTCGAGACTTTTATTCTTGATTTCCGACTTGATAACAACTTTGTTTATCGGTATGTGACACTAAAGCCCGTTGACCAGGTGTGGCATCACAGCAGCATGATTGAAACTGACTCGGCTGCCAGTGATCAACTGCGAGAGAATGCGCTGCTCAAAAAGTTTTACTGTGATGTTAATATCAACGACCTCATCAACTTCAATGAGGAGATGGCTCACAAATTGGCCTCAGAACCTGCTGATATCCTCCCCTTGTACGTTGGACATGAGCTGGAATTCATGGTGATGAGGGGCAACTAACGACGTTGGCGCAGTTCGAGGCAGCTTTGAAGAAGTGCACACATCGAATCGTCTTCCCCACGAGAAGAAAGTCGACTTGCCGGACCACCAGCTGCTCCTGCATTCCGATGCTGACGATGTCTCTATTCGTAACTTGGACTCTATGACCATTGCAAGATTGGTTCGCGTCCCAGGAATCGTTATCGGGGCATCGGTGATGTCGTCGAAGGCCACACAGCTTCACATTCAGTGCCGCAACTGTCAGCATCAGGATTTCATTCCCGTGCTTGGCGGCTTCACAGGTGTGACACTTCCCAGAACATGTGCTCGCAAGCGAGTTCCCAACGACCATACCGAAAAATGTCCTCTTGATCCATACTTTGTCATGCACGAGAAGTCCCAGTTCGTCGACCAGCAGATCATTAAACTCCAAGAAGCGCCGGACCAGGTACCTGTGGGAGAGCTTCCCAGACATGTTCTCATCTCTGCTGACAGATATCTCACAAACCGTGTGGTCCCGGGCTCAAGGTGTACCGTTATGGGAATCTTCTCCATTTACCAGAACAAAGCGTCCAAGAATTCATCCACCACTGGTGCAGTTGCAATTCGGACGCCCTACCTAAGAGCAGTGGGGATTCAAACGGACTTGGATCAATCTGCCAAGGGCTCTGCTGCATATTCCGAGGAAGAAGAGCAAGAATTCTTGGAGCTGAGCAGGCGACCAGATCTATACAATATCATGGCAGAATGCATCGCGCCATCAATCTACGGTAATACGAATATCAAGAAAGCCATATTGTGTCTGCTTTTGGGTGGATCAAAGAAGATTTTGCCCGATGGGATGAAGCTGAGAGGCGACATCAATGTGCTTCTTCTTGGTGATCCTGGAACAGCAAAATCACAGCTCTTGAAGTTTGTGGAAAAGGCAGCTCCCATCTCTATCTACACTTCCGGTAAAGGATCATCGGCCGCTGGTTTGACAGCATCCGTCCAGCGAGATCAGTCGACGAGAGAATTCTACTTGGAAGGAGGCGCCATGGTGTTGGCCGACGGCGGAGTCGTCTGTATCGACGAGTTTGACAAGATGAGAGACGAAGATCGCGTCGCTATTCACGAAGCCATGGAGCAGCAGACTATTTCTATTGCCAAAGCCGGCATCACAACGATTCTCAATGCGAGAACGTCTGTCTTGGCTGCGGCTAATCCCATCTTTGGTCGTTACGACGATATGAAGACTCCCGGAGAAAACATTGACTTCCAAACAACAATCTTGTCCCGTTTCGACATGATTTTCATCGTCAAGGATGAACACACTCGGGATAAGGACGAGAGAATAGCCAGGCACGTCATGGGGATTCACATGGATGGTCGGGGAGCTGAAGAGGTCACTGAATCCGAAATCCCGGCCGACAAGATGCGAAGATATATTACCTACTGCAAAACGTTGGTCCCAACTCCAAACTTCCCACTGTCCCAACCCGGCTAACCATGAATTAGGCGCTGTGCACCCCGACTTAGTCCGGAGGCCGCGGAGAAACTCTCTTCTCATTTCGTATCAATCCGAAGACAGGTCCACGCCGCAGAAATGGAAGCCAATACCCGTTCGTCCATTCCCATTACCGTGCGTCAGCTGGAAGCCATTGTTCGTATCACCGAGTCGCTTGCCAAGTTGACACTTTCGTCTGTTGCTACGGAGGAGCACGTTGATGAAGCCATCCGCCTGTTCCTCTGCTCGACCATGGATGCCGTTAACCAGGAAGCAACCAAGGAAGTCGCGAGCTGAATGAGGAAGTCAATCGTCTTGAGCTTGAGCTGAAGCGTCGACTGCCAATCGGCTGGAGCACAAGCTTGGCTACTTTGAGGCGAGAGATGGTCGAGGGCAAGGGCTACAGTGAGCAGGGGTTGAACAGAGCCCTGATGGTTCTGCAGAGAAGAGATACGATCATGTTTAGAAATTCAGGGGCACAAGTATACCGACATGGAGCTTAAGGGCGATTCGAGAGTATTTGTCGGTTGGGTTTTTTTTTTTTTTTTTTTTTTTTTTGGGTTGAAAAACATGACGATAATGTAGTCGGTTGGGCATGCAGCATCAGGCGTACATCTGTAGATAAGGGGTTTCGCGGGCGTCTGATCATGTGATTGATGATATCAACGTTTTTGGTGCAATGAGACACATGGAATCCCTTGCAGTACGGAATATTGCATCTTCATCAAAGTACTTCGTACCGTTTGTTACAAGGCATATTAGGAATAAAAAAGCGCAGAAATCAGTGGCCAGTCGGCTGCGCCTCTTTTCCGTGCAACACGTCCCTTATAATACACTCCATGATTTTACAAATCTACATGTCCTATTTTTTTGTTCCTCTCTAACACCTGATTCGCCTAATCCCCCTGTCATGTAGATTTGTAAAATCATTCAGGGGTTACACAGTATATCGTCATTGCTCCCGGAGCAATGGATTCCGAGTCTCTAGATGACATGCCTTTGGACTTTTGTGAACATCCTCCCGCCCCAACCATATCACGATAGCAGTTGGACTACTGCCTACATATCCCGTGATTCCGGCAGTGGCAAGCTGCGCTCATCTTTGTCCCGAATGCAGCCCAAGGGTGTTACGGACCTTTGGCACCCTCACACCATTGACTTCCAGCAACTAGAACGCGTACAAAGTCTCTCACATTTGACTCAGGAGTGCAAATGGATTACTCAGGAGCCGCATTCCCGTGACTCAAATGTGACCACGGTTGCCAAGATGGCGCGATTCGACTGGGAGATTCCGTATATTCAGCAGGAGACAAAAGTCTATTCACTGCTTGAGGGCACTGCGATCGATTGCACCCCGGTTCCTCGGCCACATCCGTGAGCAGGGCCGGGCAATGGGAACTTGGGAAGCATGGCCAAGGAGCGTCGAAACAAGGAGTTACGTCTAGTGTACAAACTGCAACCTTTCGATCGACTGCGACCCCTTTTCCCACCACTTTCGTCAGACTTGCCGACGCTGAGCCCCGACACACTTGTCCCGTAGTCGTGAGATAATTGTGCTCAGGCTTGCTGGATATGGACTTGACCATTCGGCGATACATGTGGCGAGAATCACGGAACTGCTATCTATGCACAGGTGGCCAGGGAAAGAGGAAATATAGATCGCTTCGCTCAATTGTAATTGAGTCGAGGTCCAACGCTCGCTCGCTCGCCAAAAAAAAGTATTGTACAAAACCCGCCCAAGTTAATAAAAGATTATTCGTTCTGTGAAAAAAAATATAAGCAGAACAATAAGCACAGTCAGGTATAATTGCAACATCTCGATGGGCAATCACTGCGCTTTCCCATCTTGTTCCTTCCATTCTTCTTCCGTCATGTGGTACCACTGCGAAAGAAATGCAAATAATGCCCAAATCTCACTCGAAAGAGCCAAGAACAAAAGTTCGGTACCGAAAAGATTTACCAGCCAAGTGCCCGTCACACCGCTTAGCATGTTCACATTGAGCATGTCGTCACAGGGAAGGCCTTGGCGAAGGCGGAACATTCGGGCGACTAGACGTAGAGCCGTGGCCTCGTGCGGAACCGTGAGGATTCGAGTCACGGAATCCGCGAACATATGCGATGCTATGAACGGCGGGAGGCGCGTGAGCAGCGTGTCCATGTATACGGGCTGCTGATTGCTACTGGATCGTGAGTCGGGACCGGCGCTGGGACGCAGCTCTGCTGACCAGAGACCAGGTGGCGCGTCTTGAGATTCAGAGGCTTCCACATCAAAACTGATCAGAGTGGCGCTGACCCCTTCATTCTCTTCATCGTCGCTGGGGTATTCATCGCCTCGGCTAGAGAAGACACTTGCTCGGCGGAGAGTCTCTTGACCAGGCTGGCCTGCAGTCGACGTTTCGTCGTTTCGTCTCGGGTCAAGGCCATCCAGTCCTTCTATTTCCCGCTGAGTAGATTCGCTCCTGACATTGGCGGTACCGGGTGAGTCGTGCGAAGATGTCAGCATGGCAGGGGGAGGTAGAGGTGGAGGTGGAGGTGGCGGCGGCGGCGGCGGCGGTGCTGCTACAGGAAGCGCTTTGCGGCGAAAGACGGTGTTGGGGAGCCTTGTATAGATCCGGGTCCATATCTGCGGATACCAGTCTTGCAGCATGCGTCGTGACATGGCCCAGACTAAGAAGGGTGTTGACGAGACAAGAGCGCCGCCGAGCCAACCTAATACTGATGGGATGGTGTAATCGCGCAGTGGTGGAGGGGCAGGTATTGGTGAGGATTCTGTAAAGGGAATGAAGAAGCTTGGATGTGGAAGCCAGAGCTTTTCAGACATGATTCCCAATCGCTGTAAAGCAACGTACAGCTCAGATGGACCTTGACGTACAAGCATGCTTCGTGTACGCTTATCACTGTCAGTTCTTTTCGTCCGCAAGAGACACAGAATAGCAAATGCGCTTACATGCGACGAGTGACGGCTCTGCTTCCATACAGCCACAGCATGCATATTTGCCCCTCAAGTAACGGGCAAGCCAGCTGGTAGGGGCTCCAGCGAGAACGTCCCGAGAAAATGAGAAGCCTGTCCTGGCTTGTTTGAGCAAGTCCCAAAGGGGATGTGAGAGTACCTCTTGTAAATCTGGCAGGCGAGTTGGTTAGCGAGGCTAGAGGCTCCCGGGTGATGTGGTTGCGACCGTGGATTCTCATACTCACCAGAATTCGCTGTCGAATTCCGTGAATGCCAAAGATGCCTACTGCCTCGATGCAGTTTCTGGCTGGAGATAATAAGCGAGCCCCATCGCATCCTGGTGTGCCTCATAGCGGCGTTGCGACTCGACTTCTGGTCCTGAAAAGGGATTTTCAGGTTCTGCGACCCCGATAACCAGCATCACTTCGTTGTGCGCCCTGATGATGTCCCGATTCATGCGCTTGGTGTCTGGATTGATGGGGCGCCCACGATGGTCGTACTGCTGGGTGGGTTTGTCGCCGTCATCTTGTCCTTCACCATCCACGACCTCATCATACGGCGAGCGACCCTTGAGAATGTCTGTCAGTGCCGGGTGCGGCCAACCAACTAACTGTGAGATGAGTTGAGGAGACGCACCAAAGCCTGTGCTGTGAGCGGCCCTTGCATGCCCATGATTGCGAATTAAAGCGATGCCGATGGATGTTTGCGGCCCATGCTGGGTGGAGGAGAGGTAGAGAACACGACTGAGACGACTGTGAATGAATCGCAGTCAACGTTGATGGTGTTTACGTGCAGGGTCCTGACTAAAGATGCGGGCTACCGGCAGGCGTGTTCAACGTCAAGTTGGTCTATTTACGAGTTTTCGCTGTCCTTAACTCCGTAGAAAACATGGAAGCAAAGGCATTGGCAACATGGGAGAGACCTCAAGGAGGCGCGACGTCACGTGCCCTATCTGTGCGCCAGCACATCATGTACTTCGCTCGCTTTCCCGACGTCAGCTCCTTTCCCGACGTCAGCTCCTTTCCTCCTTCATGGCCGCCCGCCAACTGCTCTCCGGGCCTATCAGCCTCTCTGCCGCGCGAAAGAAGAGCTCCAACGTGGTTCACGAGCTCAACTACCCACAGCTTCAACATGCCTTCTATACGCGACTTGACAGCCAGCGTCACCTCATCCGGGCTCTCGTTGCCCATCATCTAAGCATCGACCCGGCAGACTGACGTTTCGCCTCCAGATCATTGGTTACACGGATCTTTCAATATCTGCGTGCCTACCCGCGTCTCTACTTGTGACGCAACGCCACCTAGATTCGTCATCGTTCGATTTCCCCTGCCGTACCGCGTCGGAGAAGCGACACGCCCAGGCAACGCCGACGAGAAACTCAGATGCGAAGCCGCCACCTACGCATGGCTTCAGGAATTTTACCCACCTGAACCATCTTCCTTGGTGGTCACGCTGGCTTCATCAAGCTCATCTACGCATTCGAACTCTACTTGGCTATCCATGCCCGACTCGATACGCGTACCACAACTCGGGCGGCTTCGCCTCCCTGGGGTTAGGCTATCTGGTAATTGAGACCATCACCAATGGAGAAATGCTTTCAATTTCTTGGGATGAAAAGCGTAATGACGAGCGCCTGCAAAAAGCCTGCAGCGAGGGATCGCTCGGATATTGCTGTCACTTACGGCGATTCCGCTCCCACGTATCGGTGCGTTTCGACTTGACGACGACGGCTATCTGCGATTAGACAATCGGCCGCTAAGCGCCGAGTTTATTATGCAAGAGAACGAAGACATTCCACTTGACATTCCGAGACATGCGACCTTTGCACGTGTGGACGAATTCGTTCTTGAACACTTGGCCGCCTTCGATAGCCGACTAGTGCACCAGCCAAATGCTGTCAGGGATCCCAGTGACGGATGGTTCCAAATGGCTGGCCTTGCCGCGGCCAGGGCTGTCTTTCCTCAGATGTTCGGAAGGATCTTCGCTACGGCCCCTTTGTATGCACTCTGACCGATCTTCATAAAAGCAACATCATCGTCGATGACGATTGGAATATTGTCAGCATTATCGACCTAGAATTCGCTTGCTCGTTGCCCCTTGAATTCCAGCATCCCCATACTGGCTCGGAGGTCAGTGTATCGACGAGGTTGATAGCATAGGCTTTGGCCTTCAGCACAGTCGATTTGTTGAAGTCCTGGAGGAGCAAGAGGAGCTGTTTGGTTCAAGGAGTCCAGAAAAGCTTTCCTCTATCATGCGGAAGGCATGGGCGAGCAGGGCCTTTGGGTCACTCTCGCAATCAAAGACCCGATTAGCTTTACCTCGATCCTTTTTGACCGTATACTGCCCTATCACCTCTCGTACACAGAAGATGAACTGAAGACGACTGATTTTAAATTCCTAGCGAGTCTTTGGCATAATGGTGGCCCTGACTTTATAGAGAGAAAGCTGCAGGACCAGAGGAACACTTGGAGAAGCTCGATTACATCTTTGCAGCCAACTCTGAAGACAACTCTGAAGACGTACAAGGTTCATTAAAGGTTCCAACTTTAACCTTTCCCCTCCTATATAGTTAGCCTTTGCTCAATGCCCCTCCTTGCCCGCACTCTGCTCTACTAGGCGCTACGATACATTGTGATGTTATTGCCTCCGCACCCCTGACATTATCCTCACACTAACTAACTGTAAGTGCAAATTTGTACTAAAATACTATAAGCTATATGGATGATTTTTCCTGTCTACCTAATCAGGAGTAAATGTTCTATTCCTAATACGCCCTATAGGGTTTATATATTTATTTTTGGGTTTTAGCAAACATGTAGCCATAGTCTTCCGTACCACCCTGGACACGAGACGAACTTTACTAGAGCCAAGATTTACTGTATGCCCGGTTGTCACGTTTCATTCATCGAGTACTACAACACTACCCACAGGTCTGACCCATCGTTACCCCTTCATTATGGACGTCGCAGTTCGAATAAGCGCCGATTTTTATTTTTATTTTTATTTTTTTTACGAAGAGAGTTTCAAAACTTGGGGCTCGACTCTACGCCGACGTTGTGGAGAAATCCAGGCTTCCAGCCCAGGCACTTGCCGTCAAGATGTCTGCCATGAACATCCGGTCTTGCCTCGCAATTTGAGGCTGAAGCACGACCAAAGAGGAGCTTTTGCCACGGGCAAACCTATCTGGAGCTCGAATGGAACCAAGTGTGGCTGCAAACTGCCGCCGTTATCGACAACCGGTACACATCAGGGTTGCGGCGAAGAAGCCGGTCTCGTTGTCAATCTCAGAGTCGAGCGAGGAGGGCCAGAATGCCGAAATGTCGCCGTGAGTGAGCACCATCCGATATTTCGACAAGAAGAGCAATCAACTTTTCCATCGAGTAGATGGAAAGCGGTAAGAATTGACCAACCGCCACGAGCTGTCCATGAATCTGTCGAGCTAGGTCAAGAACGGGATCCATTGGCAAGATGCGAGGCTGTGAGATGCTGAGATGGGCGGTCGAGACAGATTAGAGAAAGGCCGCTGGTTCTATGTACGAATGAAAGGGACCGCAGTGATAGATTCCCGGTGTGACGCGGCATCTGTTGCAGTTACCTTCATGTTACCTATGGACACATGTACATAGTTGCTCGTGCCACGCCCCACCTTTTCTAGCCCACCTTTGATGCCAACACAGAAAAATCGACCAACCAGCTGGCTGGCCGGCGCTCGCGCGGCACCCCAAAAAAAGTTTCGACGGTCGAAGCTTGCGCGACTTCAAAATTGTCACTTCAACATCTTGATGCTTCAACATGGCCACCAAACAACCATTGAAGACGACTTTTGACGTAGAACACGTTATTCGACCTATATTTACTGGCGGCTCAATCGCAATCGACAGCAAAGCTCAGGTTTTGGCCACAACCTTAGGTGAAGATGCTGTCCTTACTAACCCCGCCAACGGCAAGCATCTTGCCCAGATTGAGGGGTGAGATAAACACCTTGGGAGGCTTCGTCTTCTGGCTGATATGCTGACAGTCCAATTAGGATGGCGAATTTATATCAACCTTGACCTGTAGGTTGTGTCTCGGCGCCAGTGCATCCGCACATTGACTAATTCTATCCAGTAACTCCGTCCGCTTCGCACCTGATTATTTGCTCTCGATCGCTTTCCATGAGAATATTTGTCTTGAAGCGCTCCTTGGACGAGGATACAATTGAACCTTTTCTCGTGCGAACCCTCAAGCCTCACGGTACTCCTGTTGTGGTCTTGGCCGTCGATCGTACGAGCACGCTGCTTGCGACTGGCGGAACTGACGGCACCATCAAGGTTTGGGATATTGCGGGTGGTTACGTGACACATACCTTCCGTGGCCCATCTGTTCTTGTATCAGCCTTGCACTTTTTGAAGTCGCCGCTCGATCGGGGATCTTAGTCGCTCACGCAAAGGAAAGAAGAGCGCAGCGACACATAACGATTCCGACGAGGAGGCCGATGCCGACACCACCATCAACTTCCGTATTGCGTCAGGTAGCCAGGATGGAAAGATTCGTGTGTGGGACTTGCATAAACGCGCATGTGTCGCCAACCTCGAGTCGCACGTCTCTGATGTCCAAAAGATCGACTACTCCCCGAGCAGCATGCTTTGGTCAGTGCCAGCAGGGACAAGACCATAATTTGGTGGGATACCAGGTCGTGGAAAATCCGAAAGGTCGTTCCTTGTCTTGAGCTTGTTGAGACGACGGGGTTTTTGACGAGGGCCGTCTCACCTTCTCCGCTGGTGCTAATGGCTGTTTGCGCATTTGGGACACTGATTCTGGCAAGGAGCTTACCCCCGCGCCGTCAGAAAAGAGCGAAGAGGAGGGCATTGTGGCTGGCATTCACCGCCCAGGTCTTCCATTCATACTCTGCGTTCAAGTAGATCATACACTTGCATTCTATCGAACGCCATCCAGGGATACGGCACAGTCTTTGAATGTTCCCGAGCCGTTTCGTCGAATTTCAGGCACACATGACGAAATCATTGATCTCGGATATCTGCTCCCAGACAGGTCACTCATGGCTCTGGCAACTAATTCGGAGGATGTTCGACTGATCTCAGTGGCCGAAGGCAACCAAGACGACCAAGTATCAGGCTCATGGGATTCCGCCGCAACCCCTATTTTGGTCAGGACGTGGCATTACTGAGAGGGCACGAGGACATTGTGATCTCTTTGGATGTTGACTGGTCAGGGCACTGGATTGTCACCGGAGCCAAGGATAACACGGCGCGTTTGTGGAGAGTCGATCCGGCCAACAACTCGTACGTGTGTTGGGCCACTTTCTCAGGTCACGCCGAATCCCTTGGAGCAGTTGCGCTTCCCGGGACTGTCCCGGTTGAGGGCTCTGCTGCTCGGACTAGTCCTCTAGAGCACCCGCCTACGTTTCTCATTACTGGTTCGCAGGATCAAACAATCAAGAAATGGGACATTCCTCGTCAACCACAACAGCAAGGCGCCAAAGCAAGGGCTCACTTCACCCGCAAGGCCCATGAAAAGGACATCAATGCCATCAACATTCATCACTCCAGCAGCCTCTTCGCCTCGGCATCACAGGACAAGACTGTCAAGATCTGGTCAGTCGAGGAAGGTGACGTTCAGGGCATTCTTCGGGGCCACAAGCGAGGTGTCTGGTCAGTCCAATTCTCCCCAGCCCAGCTACCTGCCATCCAAGGGGATGACGGCCCCGTCACTGGCAAGGGCGTGATTATCACAGGCAGCGGCGACAAGAGCGTGAAGTTATGGAGCTTGTCAGACTATACTTGTATCAGAACTTTTGAAGGCCATTCCAATAGCGTCCTGAAGGTAGCGTGGATGAACATGCCAACTAAGCAGGAGCAGTCGAAGAAACCAGTTCAGTTCGTTACCGCTGCTGGTGATGGGCTCGTCAAGGTGTGGGATGCCAACTCAGGCGAAGCATTGTGCACTCTGGACAACCACGAGGACAGGGTCTGGGCCGTAGCTGTCCATCCAGAAACTAACGCGATCGCATCTGGAAGTGGTGATTCCACTGTGACATTCTGGAAAGACACAACAGCAGAGACGCAAGCCGCTGCATCCCAGGCCGCGCTTAAGATGATTGAGCAGCAGCAGGAGTTGGAGAACCACATATATGCGGGCTCGTACAGAGAAGCCATCACTCTGGCTCTCCAACTGAACCACCCGGGCCGTCTGCTAAATCTATTCACATCGGTCGTCACTAGTAGCACTCCCGACCGAGGCAGTTTGTGTGGTCTCAAGGCGGTTGACGAGGTCCTGGGAAGTTTGTCCGATGAGCAGATCTTCCTGTTGCTCCTACGACTCCGAGACTGGAATACCAATGCTCGGACAGCGCCGGTTGCTCAACGAATCTTGTGGACACTGGTTCGAAGCTATCCTGCTTCCAAATTCTCTAATCTGTCAGTGAGGGGTGCTCGCGGGCAAAAGAGCCTGAATGACGTGCTCCAAGGTCTGCGAGTGTACACGGAGCGCCACTACAAACGCATGGAAGAGTTGGTGGATGAGAGTTACTTGGTGGAATATACCCTGCAGGAGATGGACAGCTTGGCCTCCATCGAGACAAGCGATGTGCCCATGAAGAAATTGGAAGATGGACAGGGGATGCGGTCATGGTTGGGTGAACTTGGCTTTACTCTGCGGCGTTTAAAATGCATGTACATATGGGCTCGAGGGTGTGATTTTAGGGAGGATCATGGGGAAATTTTGGGCACTGAATAAAATCGCTTTTCCGAGACAACGCCATGCCTGCTGATGGGTCTGAAGCAAGAAGTTTCAAAAACTTTGGCGAGATGTTGGTGATGTTGGTCAGACGAGTGGGCATGCGTGCGGACGAAATACCCATCCATCTGAGAGCATGCCGGGTAGGCTGAAACTAATGCAACCAACACCTTCCGTCAGCCCCACAATGATGCAGCTTTTGGTTTTGGCCCTGCGACTGACTTGACTGCGCAACATCGACAACTTGCAAGCTAGCTTCTTCATCCAAACCACACATCACGCTCCCATTTCAAGGGATCAATAAAAGGCCTGTGTTCGCCGCAGCACCGGCCCATTGGTAAACGAACCGTCCCCCGATGCCCAAGGCGAAGCAGTATCAACTCACCCGTTGACTTTATTTTTACTGAACGGGGAAAAGAGGACTGCCCAGGGCAATCGATTCAAATCGATCCCAAAGAAGAATGGCCAAGCGCCAGGCATCCGAGCCACTCGACGAGCTCGCAGGCATCGCCTCCCCAGCCCCCAAGAAATCGCGAACAGCAGAACTCGAAACCCCCGACGAGAATGGCGACGAGAATGGCGCATCCGCTCCCACGCCGACACCTCTGCGAGAAGGCACGACGGCCAAGGCAGACGAAGACGACGACGTGTCCGACTTTGACGACGAAGCTGCCCCCGTCGACGCGTCGGCGCCCTTGCGACAGGCAAACCCCACCGAAGGCTACGACGACCTGTATCTCGACACGATAGACCGGCACGTGCTCGACTTTGACTTTGAGAAGCTGTGCTCCGTGTCTCTGTCCAACATCAACGTGTATGCCTGCCTCGTCTGCGGCAAGTACTTCCAGGGACGAGGCCCCAAATCACACGCCTACTTCCACGCTCTCGACCAAGACCACCACGTCTTCATCAACCTCGAGACGCAAAAGGTCTACGTCCTCCCCGAAGGATACGAGGTCAAGAGCAAATCCTAGACGACATCAAATACGTGTCGGACCCACGATACACCAAGGCCGAGGTCATGAGCCTGGACCGGCCCCCATCGCAGACGGCGAGCCCGACGACGAAATCCTCGACGAAATCCTGGACCCTGTCCGGCAAGCAGTACACCCCGGGCCTGGTGGGCATGAACAACATCAAGGAAAACGACTACCTCAACGTCATTGTCCAGGCGCTCTCGCACGTGCCCCCGCTGCGAAACTACTTCCTGCTAGAGGACTTCTCCAAGGCATCAGAGCTCGTCAAGCGGAACTCGATCCTCTTCCGCAAGATTTGGAACCCGCGCGCGTTCAAAGCCCATGTCTCGCCGCACGAGCTCCTCCAGGAGATTGCCCTCCGCTCCAACAAGCGCTTCACCCTCACAAACCAGTCCGACCCCGTCGAGTTCCTCTCCTGGTTCCTCAACAACCTCCACCTCGGCCTCGGCGGCAGCAAGACCAAGCCGGGAAGTTCCATGATCCAGCGCACCTTCCAGGGCAAGCTCAAGGTCGAGTCCCAGGCCATCACGGCCCGCGCCGACGCCACCGACCGTCTGCGCTTCGAGGAAGCAGCCCAAGTAAAGGTCGAGACGGTGCGCTTCCTCCTCCTCACGCTCGACCTCCCCGCCGCACCCCTCTTCCAAGACGAGCTCGAGAAGAACATCATCCCCAGGTGCCCCTGCACACGATCCTCTCCAAATACGACGGCCGCTCGGCACAAGAGCACCACGCCCAGCGCAAGCGATACCACCTCCTGCACCCGCTCCCGCCCTACCTCATCCTGCACGTCAAGCGCTTCTCCCAAAACAAATTCGTCTCGGAGCGCAACCCCACCATCGTCACCTTTGACGCCAGGAACCTGGACGTGTCGCCCTACGTGGAACCAGACCCCGCCGAGTGGCCGCCCTCGGAACCCATCTGGTACGACTTGGTCGCAAACGTGGTGCACGAGGCTGTCCGGACGAGAGAAGACGTCGCGGACAGCGGGGACGAGCGCAAAACGTGGAAGGTCCAGCTGAGGATCGCGCGACGGGCGAATGGGTCACTTGCCAGGACTTGTTCGTGGAGAAGGTCCAGAGCGAGCTGCTGTATCTGGGCGAGACGTATCTGCAGATTTGGGAACGGAGGAGGACGCCAAAGGTGAATGGGGTCGTCAACATGAGGATGAAGATGAATGTGAAGATGGTTGTGCCTTGCTTTGGTAGAAACCTATCAAAAAATCAATACCAGATTCAATGACACACCCATCATTATCATCATTCACGCACACGCACACGCACACGCACACGCACACGCAACATATAATGCTCCCAAATTGCGCAGAGCGCCCTCATTTCCCCATGACCAAACCCTCGGGTTTGTTCTGGATTCTCACTCGACTTCATTTAACTATACATAGATATAGTACATCAGTGCATAAAAGGAAAGCTCCACGCATGACAAGAACCGATTCGTGCACGAACTGGGTCTCAAAATCATTCCGCTGTCCTATAACCCCTTTGCTCCTCAACTTCTGTGTTGTTTCTCCCATCATGATAATTTGACCGACCATTCCCCCATGGAAGGGGAAAAAAAGTTCCCCCTTTCTTCTTCACGCCCGCCCTGTTGTATGCATTGAACCTCAGAAACAACCGGATGAAGATTGAATTTCACAATGCAATCGCAACCAGAGAAGCACTCCTTGCCCACGTCGTGCTGAGTAAAATGAAATGCAATTGAAAACAAAAAGACCCCGGAGAATAGGGCTCTGCTCGTTCAACCAAACACGGAGCAAAGAAGATGCAATTGGGATAATGTACTTGAGACGAAGCGAAACCACTCGAGACAGAGACGGCAAGATAAGTCTGTCTGGGTTGTGGACCCATGTGTGTATATGTGCTCTTGCCTCGGTGTTTCACAGATGCGGTGCGGAAATCTTGACGCAAAGAAACACAAACACATGATATGAATTCTAATGCTTAAGCTCACCAAAGTTGCTTTCGAACATGTTGTTCGCCTAGTCTTGATTCTGCCGCTGCATATTGGAGGTGTGACGTCTGTCGCCGCCCTGGTTTTGATGAGCCTTCTCACGACGTTGCTCGTCGATGGCAGTCCTTTGTTGGATACTGGAGTCGTGGCTTTTAAATTCGACGCGAGTGTTGGGGGAAATTGAGAACATGCTTCATTGTCTCTCTGTGTAGGCAAAGCAAAAGCACGAATGGTTAGTCGAGTTCCTCGTCTAGCATAGTAAACACGAATTTTGATGCCAAGGAAGGCTCTTACCGAATCTTGAGAACCCGACCACCAACTGTGCGGGTCCAAATGCTCAGAATGTCTTCACCGTTGCGCATGCTGAGTACCGCACCGCAAACCTCCTCACCAGCGTCACCGAACTGGTCCCCAATGAGAGACAAGATCAAGTCTTCCCAGTAGCGATCAGCGACGCCCTTTTCATCCTCACAACCCACTTTCCTCCCTTGCGATTCACGTCATCTTCCCAGATAGGACGGATATCCTTCTTGAAAAGGTGGTAATCTGACACAACAGGCAACGATGACGGTCGTTTCAAGTGAGAATAAATGTCCCAGAACTCCTCGGCAGTACGTACAGTGGCAATGCCATGCAAAGTATCTTCGTATGCAATGAAGCCGTGGGCCTTGGAGATGGGGGTCGGTACCAGAAGGACCACGCATCTTTCAGCAAATGGGCTTTGGCAGCTGAAGAGGGGCGGGGGTCCTCTTCTCGGCGATAGATGCCATGCTAGGGACTTTAGCCATGGACTTATTTCCATCCTTTGGGATTGTAGTCTTGGGCACAGCGGAGCCCATGGCTGTATCGAACGGATTGCCACCAGACTTGGGTGTCTTGGCAGACCCAAACGATGCAAAAGCACCTGAACCCAAGCCAAAAGCGCTCGAAGCGCCGCTTGTGGGGATACTAGGCCACCACCTGACGCGTTGAAGGGCTGGCCTTGCCATGCGCCGAGGTTTCGCCTCCATGGCGCCTTGAGAAAGGGCCATTGCGGGAGGAATCATTCGCCGATGAGCCGTTCGGGCCGGGTGATGATGTCGTGAGCGATAGCTTACCGGAGCTGCGAGTAGACAGAAAAACAACCGTGATCAGCCTTTGTCATGCTCATAGTGATCAAGGTATGGAAGGTAGTATTCGGAACTTACTTTGTGCGACGGGTCCAAAGGTTATTGTTGTCGGTCGCCATGAAGATGTTACTTAAGCGTCGCGTTGAAAAGAGCGGCTCGATGTCGATAGACACCCCGAAGCAGACTTGCGAGGGTCAAAGCAAGAGAAAAGGAGAAGTTGAACGAGAAGACTTGCAAGGGCAGCGGAAGGCGTACTGTAGAGGAGCGACGTTTTGACAATGTTACTGATTGTGCTGAAAGGTGGACAAGCGTCGGAGGCGGCTGGGTTTGAGGCGATGGATGAGCTCGCTGCAGGTCGGGATGGATGCAGGACGAAGAGGGTGAAGCACGACGGGCCTTGAGGCGGGAAGATGGCCCTGGTTGCTGTTGCGGTTGCTGTTAGTGTTGTGCCAAAGTGAGGGTACCGCCGGGCGTATGTACAACGTGGGTCGTGTGTGTCAAAGAGAGCGTGGTGTGGCAATTGCGCAGAATGACGTAGATTGGGTCAAACAGACGCAAATAGTGATATTGAAGAGACGGCGAGAGGTGATGGTGAGGTGATGGTGAGGTGATGGTGAGATGATGAAGACGATGTTTAGTATCCAAGGGCGTCAACGAGTCGAGTCGAGTCGAGGAATGTTGGTTGTTGCGTGGTGGATCTGGAGACTTTTTTTTTTTTTTCGTTTTTCGACGAGGGACTGGCAGGAGACGAGCTTGTGGGGGTGAGGTGTGTGGTGTTGTGGAGGTCGAGAAATTCTTTGTCAGGTCCGTGTCTGGTTCAGCAATGAGGTCAACTTGGTCCATGCATTGGTCAATGCTGGAACCCTGGAGCCCCGTGCCCCCACTTGTCGGCCAGTGAGTGGTTAGTTGACTTGACCACCAACATTGAACGACATCAATGGCAGGCACCACCGCCTTCCGCCCTGTCTGTGTTGAATGAATGAACTTGTAATTGCTGTCATAATATTATGTACTTGGCTTGGCCTGGCTCCCCGCAAATCCGAGATGCAGCCAACTTGGCATCACTTCTCGCCTCGTATTAGCTGCACCCCTAGCGGAACCTACTTGGAAGACTTTGCTTGGAGCCCAAGAGCTCGCAACTGCATACGCAGCATGGGAATTCCGTCTTTGCCATTTCATTTTTCGAAAGAGTACCTCAACAACGTCTGTCCTTTTCCGTAGCTCAGCCGTTGATTGAAGTGACTTATGGAGACGCAACCAAAGAGAGCAGCCCGCGCCCTATTACGCCCCACTCACTACTATCCCAACATAGCCTTCTCAAGCTAATCCTTATCGCTTATCGCCTCTTAAAAAAATTTCACTGCGAGAGACCAGCAGCCTCGTAATCGTTACCCAGTGCGTCCAAGCCATCGCTCCCACCACCATAACAACCACCAGATCTTAATAATTACCAACCCTGAAGTCAAAGTCAAATCAGGGTATCGTGATTTCCCCCTCCAAACTATGGCGGTCTCCAAAACAAGAACGATCAAAAACAAACATGCCGCCCCAAAAGGAGGAGGGCCCTCTTCCAAAGGCGGCGCAGGCGCAAAACGCTCCGACACCGATGGCATCTCGAAATCAAGGAAGCCCAAGGGCCCCGTGGTATCGCAACAAGTCAAGGAGAAGAACCGCGCTGCCATGTTGAAAAAGCCCAAGAAGAAGGTATACACGGAGGCAGAGCTCGGTATCCCCGAATTGAACATGGTCACGCCCGTGGGTGTGGTCAAGCCGAGGGGCAAGAAGAAGGGCAAAATTTTCGTTGACGATACGGTAGGTCGCTCACCGTCTTCCCTGCTAAACTGAACACCAGCGAAATGGTGTAGCAGTAAGGGGGTCTACAGAAATATTGTCGCTAACGAGCATGTCGACAGGAGGGCATGGGAACAATCATGGCCATGGTCCAGGCCGAGAAGAATGGCGAGATCGAATCAAAGTTGATCAAGGCTCGGCAGATGGAGGAGATTAGGGAGGCGCGCAAGGTTGAAGCTCAGAAGAAGGAGCACGAGAAAAAGTCCAAGCTTGAGGACACCAAGGATTCTCTGAGGAAGAAGAGAAAGAGAAAGGGCGCGGCGGGCGACGACGACGACTCGGTCAAGACTTTGGCCATGTCGGGATCCAAGGCTACCAAGACGAAGAAGAAGGTCGCATTTGCATAAAAGGCTGGCGGTTGGTTCCATCTACGACGAACACGATGATGGGATATTTGCATCTTCATTCTCTATTTACGCATTCGGCATCGTTTGGCGCTCGGGAGTTTGGGCTTATTTTGGACGGGAGAATATTGTATTTTCCAAATCTGGTGTACATTTGACCGTGGATAAGATTTGTGGCTGCAGGGATGTGAAAATTACAGAACTGATAATGCTATCTATTCTCAACTTGTCTGAATTCATTCTTCTGGTCGTGCAACAAGTTGTGTCAATGGTAGGTCGATTTATGTACACCAGTACTCCGCGGCACTTCTTCGCTTTTTCTTCTTCACTATCCATATATCTCGAGCTTGCGTTGCATAGGCTTGTAGGTTGCACCGTGAGATGCCCTTTCGGGAACAGTACTCTCCGTAGATGGGGTCAAGCTGTCCAGATCGACCTTGTATGCAAGATGTTTCAGGAAGTTGCATACCTGCCAGGAAGTCAGCACGCCTATATATTGTGGTTTCTCTCATCGGGCTTACCGGCTTAGGGTGCCATCGACTGCCGCCTGATTCGAACCAGCACAAATGACCACCTAGTGAGGTCGTGATCATGACAGTATTGGGGTTGAGTTTGAACTCTTCATACGGAAGGGCTTGTTTAACGGCAATCTATCATGTCCATCAGTTTCAAGACCTATATCTGATTTGGGGGAGCTGTGGAAGCTTACTTACGGGATCGTCAGTAGCATGTAAAGCAACAAAAGGAATTCTTATATTGAGCACCGCATCTGTGGACGATGCATCTCGGTAGTAGGCAGTCACGGTAGGGTATCCCCATGTCGGACACCTACGAATGGTCAGCAAGATTCAGCATATAACTACAGACAAAGAACGTCACGTACTGGACTTCGCGATCAAAATCGTCCAGGTAAGTGACTGACTCAATCGAACGCAGATCGAGGCTGCTATGCTTCTTCAACGCTTCCTTATGCGTTTCAATTAGGGATTTCAGGGCCGCTATAAAAATGTCAGACAGGCAAGTCGCTCGAGGGACTTCGGATTGCCGTGCATCACTTACTGCCCATGGCTCTGAGATACACCTCCTTGCCGATCAAGCTGTCCTGCAGCATTCTATTCGAGACTTCCAGATTGAATGGGTTTGAGCAGACAACTGCTCCTTTGAGCAAGCATTTCTCTCCTTCTTCGCCACAATACTGCCTCACGTTTTAGCATCCAATTGCCAAGGGGAGTGTGGTGATTGAGATTGGTGTTTCTATGTGTTTTCGTACTTACATTTGTCAGCATGTTGGCCCCCAACGAGAAGCCTAGGCCAAACAAAGGACGATTCGGGAACGTCTCTCTCAACCACTTTACCGTCTGCGTGGCAAACGTTAACGTGAGTCTTTCAGCAACGATCATGGCACCCGAGACTAACCTGTCTCATGTCCCACGTAGCACGAGCGTTATAGAGTACACCGCTCGTGATTTTGCTCATTGCGCATCCTCTTGAATTGACCACGCACACCTCCCAACCACCGTCACCCAGTAAAGGCATGATGGTGTGTCTCAAATAGACCTCATGCGAGCCACCAGAGAGTCCATGCAAAACGACGAGCATAGGCTTGGAATCGTCGGAGCAAATGTTGGCGAACTCCTCATCAGTGTAGTACGTCGTCCTTCTCGGTAGAGACTCGTCTCCGCCTTCGAAAGGCTGCACGGCAAAATCCACTGCAAAGGTTCCCGGTAGGTTTGTGGTCAGCTTCGAATACCTTGCGCCGATAGTAAACCTGCGGCCCATGTGGTCTCATAGCAGTCCACATCGTTTGTACATGGCCATTGAAAAGCAGCGGATTCAAGCGGCAAGGCGGCGTCGCTGCCTCAACAATCTTGAGCACGTCCGTCTCTTTGCCATCCTTCTCTTTCAATGTTCGCGGCGTGGGCGCATGAGTAAACTCAACCTTGGCATGCCCAAACCACTCCATCGTTTTGAAGATGCTCGACTAGGGCGTTGTAAACGGGCAGCTTTGTGAAGAAAACACCGGCGCTAGACTGGCGGCAAGTGCACTGATGATAAAAAAATGAAAAAAAAAGGGAAGGGGAGGGAGGAGGTGATGAAGGCGAGAAAACACAGCCGATGGCGAACAGCACAAAACGACAAGTCGTATGTCACGGAACACAAAAATGCATTGCACTTGAAAGGAGGTTGATGGTAAATATACTCCGTATGATACGTGGTGGTCAGATATATATGACGAGATAAAGACTGCACTCTACTCCGTACGGAGTAATCCGGTACGTGTTGCTTACTGCATGTCACCGAGCGTGGCAAGCAGTCAGAGAGTCTCTTCTGATACCCGGCTACTTCAAGATAGGATGAGCTCCGTCGGTCTTGCCTGCCAATTGCGGCGGGCCACTGAGCATTTCGCGGCAAATAGATGATCCGCTAAATCAAAACCGACCACGTGATCTAGATCTGAGACCGTGACCTTTGCTCTACGTCTGCCCACAGTCAACCCACTCCCTCGTGCTTGATCAGACCAAGCATGGTTCGGTTATCCCACCTCTATGGCACCGCAAAGAACTGTTGAATTGTCCCTATTGAACAAGTCAATGATCGGGTTTGAGCGACCTGGGGCGACCGGGCTCTGGACAAGAACTTGCACGAAAATGAAGTCGCCGTGATACAAGCCTAGCCCGCATGAGGTCGCTGCCTTCTACAAGGTCATTTCTCGTCGAAACACGCCAATACACTCGATGCCGCGACGCTCGCCGTCACTGCTGGATGCGACTCCAAATAGATGATACGAATTTAGGACCAATGAGAAACAGCACCACACAGAATTAGTTCGGATGCGCTAGTTACAAGAATATGCCGGTGGAAAGTCCTATCATTGTCAAAGGACGCTTCCAGGTTACGCAGCATTTCGTAAAAGCACCAGAGATAAGAGGATCCCTCAGCGACGACTTGACTTGCGCATTATCAGGATCCTGGGATCGACTACAGTCAATATCTACCATCTCGGCTTTTAGAAGCCCTTGGTTCTCGCCCTAGCCGCACTCTGGTGCGGCTACTCTCTGCACTTCCTTCTGCTGTCGTTCGGAGTCAGCGTTGCATGTGCTCCTCGTCAATGGATCCGGTCTATTAGCTCACAGCTTTTGTTGTCCTGCTAAGATCAAGATTGGTCTGAAGTTCACAGCCGGTCACGTCCGCGGATAGATGCTGATCAAATGCGAATCGCGACTGAGCTACGAGACCAGAATGCACTGACACCCGATACTGGCGCCTCAAGAGTTGAGCTTTGGAGTCACGGACTACCATGGAGCAGATTGGCATTTACGCGAATGCTAATCATTTCGGACACCTTTGACGCGGCTTGAGAGGGACCGCGTTGTCACCAGTTCTCCAAAACTCGGATTTTGTTGGAGGGATTTCAATCGTCAGACTCATCTTTTCAGATGATTGAGCGTGTTTCGTAAATGATCCGAGAGGATCCGTATATAGTCTTCTCTTTCTAACCCTCTGACCGTGTCGTGACGGCTGTTGAGGTCATGCTTATGTGAGGCAAATGGTTGGGCCTCACACGACTTTGGAGAGCCGGCTGGAAATGCGGCTGCAGGAGAGAACGACGATTGCGTGTTCGAAATGCAGGAGCAAACAGCAAGCACTCATGAATCTAAAGATGGACGACAGATACATACGAGTCGGCAGGATATGACAATTGGCATGGATGAGATTGGCAGACTGGAAGTTCTGGTATGCTGGGTCGAAAATGAATGCCCACCGTTGGGTCACGGTCGGAGGAGTACTGACAGTGCAAGCACACGGTAAGCCACAAAATCATCATAGAGTGCAGGCATCAGAGGATGCGACTTTCCATTCCCGACGAGTTGCCAAAATGCTGTCCCTGGTCGGCACGCAGGGGAGAATGAGGAGCGATTGATCTGCAGCATTTGGTCCGCACTGCGTCGTCGTGCGCCAGCTCACAGCCCTGGTGTTCGGGTCCTGGTGGTTATGGGGTTCATTTTGGGGAGGGGCTGCACCTCAGCATGCCCCGGCCCGGCAGCACCGCACCCTTGGTGGTTCGGCTAAGGTGCGGCGATTTGTCGTGACAGCTCTAAAAATCAAACGGGGTACTCGAGAGTCGACGCCATCAGCCATCCATAACTACATCCGCGTCGCTGTCGATATGTTGCCATGAGAGATCCTGGAGGTAGTGATCAGGAGAACGGGCCCGAAGTGGTCGAGGAGTACCGTCCTTGGACAGACCAAGATCTCCTCCACGGCCAGCCCGGCGCAGCCCCAGCACTGGATCCCGCCTTCGCCATTCCAGATCCGACCACGACTCTTCCAAGAACGACCATCATCGCTCTCGCGACCGTAGCAGAGATCGCTCGCATAAGTATCAAGACGATTCCGCCGACCAACGCAGTCAATTGGACGACCTTATACCACGATATCGAGCCAAGAAAGCTCGCGAACAGGATCTTGACAAGGAGCCTCGCCGAAGCCGCAGCCGTGAACGACATCACCGCCACTCACCTTCGTCCGCGAAAAGACACAGAGGACGGAGCCGTTCGACCGATTCGCCCAATAAAAAAAGATCAAAGAGAGCACACGATTCTCCCAAGGGCCCTCGAGACTATTCTCCAAGCACCGAGTCAAGGAAGCACAGCCGCCGCGAGTCATCACAGGATCGCCATCACCGACATCATCACCGAAGACACCGGTCGACATCTCCACGCCGCCATTCTCGCTCACGCAGATCTTTCTCTCCAATAAAAGATTCTCCCACAAGACGCCAAAGGGACTCGGTCTCACGGTCACCATCAAGACGCCCGTCTGACTCTCGACCTCAGCTGTCGAAAAGCAGTGGACGGGAACGGTCCCGAGGCCACCGAAAGACATCGCGAAGCCCCTCTCCAACTGGACAACGCCTAAAAACTTCTCCTCGTCGCCATCGCACCTCATCGCGCTCTGCCCAACCCGCTAGGGCTCCATCCCCTGGCCCGAAACCCTGGACACGCGATCACAGAGACCAGATCGGCCACGATCCCCGAGATCTTATCGAGATGGTAGGAGGGGAGAAGACGCGGTTGAGCCGCATCATTTGTCTCGTTCGGACATAGATGACGACATGGCATCACGTAGTACGTATCGCGGCGGGCACAACTACAAGTCGCTTTACGGGACCGATGCCAGGAGATACTCACAGTCCCCTCAGCATGGGGGCTCCTTTCAACAATCTCAATCGACCTCCCCTATCCCAATACTCGCCCAGGACGGAACGGACAGCACACACCGAGCGGTAAGCTTGCTCCCAACTTCGCACATTTTGAACGTTCTGCCATCGGTATGCTGATGATAATTATAGACAACACCCGCCTTCGTATCACAATGTACCGGCTCACCACGGTCCGCCCAGCGGTCCCACAGATCACCATCATCCCCATCCTCCGAGGTCACCTCCGTACGGAGCCCCATCGGGACCGATGAACCCCTTCCCGCCAGGCAACTACCGAGGTAGCACGCGTGGAAACAGCCAGCGAGGATCTTCTTCTTATCAGAGCCGTGGTGGCTTCAGAGGGCCTAACACTAGACCTTGGGGTCCGGGAAATTCAGAATCATCGGCACGAAACAATCAACACACACATGATGAGCCGGGGCTAACAGGCACCAAGGCGAGTCAGCAGCAGCAAGGGAAGACGACGTGCCCAAACAGAACGAGATGGATGCTGGCAGAGACGCAAGGCCTCCAAGAGGGCCCTCGGCGGAAAACCCTAGGGTCAATGACAAGCCCGCTGGCTCGGTGCCATCTGGACCATCCCACGCCGGCGCTTCAGGTTCTGCATCGTCCCCGACCGGCATATCGGGCAAGTTTAGTTTCGCTTTCAAGGCGTCTTCGAAGCCCACGCCAACAGCCCCAAACCCGAAATATCGCAAAAGTTCAATGCCCCTGCCAAGAAAGACATGCCGATCAGGGATATCGACCATGACCGGGAGCCGCCCCGGTCAGCACCCACGGAGCCAGCGTCAGCAAGACAGCGGATGGACTTTCGGAACCCGCCGCCCGATGGCCCTAAGATGGCCCCTCGAATGCGCAAGGTCAAGAAGATGATGCAGCGGCCTAAGCCTCGGCCGGTGTTAGATACTGACCTGACAGCATCCGAGTCAGTGTTTTACAGAAAGCCAGGCAACGAGTCGGTGGTTGGGTCTGGTACGTATGGAAAAGTGTTCAAAGGCCTAAACGTCTACACAAAGGGCCTGGTCGCCCTGAAGCGGATACGCATGGAGGGGAGAGGGACGGATTCCCCGTAACGGCAGTTCGAGAAATCAAGTTGCTCCAATCCTTGCGTCACACCAACATTGTCAGTCTCCAGGAAGTCATGGTGGAGAAGAACGATTGCTTCATGGTGTTTGAATACTTGTCCCACGACCTGACGGGCCTGTTGAACCATCCCACGTTTAAGCTCGAGCCTGCGCAAAGGAAAGATCTCGCAAGACAGTTGTTTGAAGGGTTGGATTATCTCCACCTTCGAGGTGTTCTCCATCGAGATATCAAGGCGGCAAACATTCTGGTGAGCAACACTGGAGTCCTCAAATTGGCCGACTTCGGACTGGCCCGCTTCTACGCCAAGCGACACCAGCTGGATTACACCAACCGGGTGATAACAATATGGTACCGATCTCCAGAGCTCCTACTGGGAGAAACTCAATACACGGCTGCCGTGGATGTATGGAGCGCTGCTTGCGTGATGGTGGAGATATTCAACCGGACAGCCATCTTCCCAGGTGATGGAACGGAGCTGAGCCAACTTGATAAAATCTACAATGTTCTCGGTACGCCCAGCCGCCAAGAATGGCCTGGCCTGGCCGACATGGCATGGTTCGAGCTGCTGCGGCCGACAGTGAAGCGGAAGAGTACTCTGGCGGAAAAATACAGCGACAAGCTGACGCCAGCGGCCTTCGAGCTTCTGTCTGCAATGTTCCAATATGACCCTGCCAAGCGGCCAACAGCTGCCGGAGTTCTACAGCATGCCTACTTCACCGAGGAGGAGCCATTACCGAGACAGGCAATAGAGTGAGTCGATGGCTACGTATTTGATGCCCGAGACGTGGGCGGCTTTGACGTGTGATGCTAACCGAACTCCCACAGACTTGCAGAAATCGACGGCGACTGGCACGAGTTTGAGTCAAGGCATTGCGGAAGGAAAATGAACGTCGGGAACAGGAGGCCCGGAAAGCTGCGACCAAGGAGATTCCTCGCGACCAGGAAAGAAACGTGTGCTGGATGGCAATGATGGCGAGCTGGAAGCGAAGAGGGTGTATGTTGATGAGAGGCGTTAGGTCAGAGAAGAAGTGATGGAGACGGACTCGCTTTACTACCAATGAGTTATTCACACATTGGTTTGGCGGGGGAGATGGGAACCAACTTCCACGAGAGATGTCAAGGGCGGGCGGAACAAACTGTGAGTGGCAGGAAGAGAGACGGACATGCAGAAAAATGAAAACCCCTTGCTGTATAAAGGACAGGCCCAGGCTGAGGCTGGTGTAGTAAGCATATGTAATGTCATGTAATGCGTCCCCGGCAGATAGGTGGCTGCACGTTAATAATCCAAACGTTGAAAGAGCATATGTAGTCCGTCGGTCCGTCCAAGGCAAGGGAGAAGGGCGAGAACCACCAAGTTATTTGACCAATCAGCCAGCCTCATGCATGCATGCATGCATGCATCCATTCGCGTTGAAGTTTGGGTAAAAATAGCCATGCATACGGAGTACAGCCTCCAAGACACAAAAAGTCGGGAGCAGTCCAGATCGCAGAGCGGCATCGCAGGCATCGCAGGCATCGCAAGACGGTCCATTTTTCGTCATGACGTTCTACAAGATGGCTTTTTATCCCCCTCATTCTCGGACCCTTGGAATTGACTTTATGTACATACTGATATTAGGGGCTCTCCGCAATCTGTTTCTGGGTCTGGGTCGGGAGAGAATGCAGTTGCAGTTGCACGGAGAACGGAGTCGGAGAATGGAGGATTCCGCTTGTCATGTTCTCATGGCGCGGGCATCCCACTTGCCAAGCTTGAAAGGAATTTGTGTGTACATGTGTACATAAGTACGATAGGGGGACATAAAGGCTAAGTAGAAAGGCTAATGTGCAAGTGTACAACAGCAGCTTGTGGCTTGTCCAATCTCTTTGGCGTGTCTCACTTTCAACTGAACCATTGCTTCCAAGTATAGCATCAGAGTCCACGGGTCAGCCGTTCTCGTCCCTGTGCACCCTGGACGGGAAGGAGCTCTGTGCGTTCCCCCGTTATCACTCGTCACTCGAATCAGGGACTAGCTCTTCTGGTCGTACCTGCGTCGCACTCATTATGTACACTCCAACTGGCACGCTTTGTGGCTCTAGACTTTACCCCTCCGAGATAAGAGCCAGCAGGCAAGGGCATGATGGAACGACTGGGGACCAGGGGGAGAGACAGAGACAGAGGGGAGGGCGCGTGCAAAGCGTGGTGTGTTTGTTATAAAGGGAACGAGAAACCCGGCCCTGATCGTCAGGATCACCACTATTCCAACCAAAACAGTAGGGGTAAGAAGCAGATCTTGTTTTCTCATAAAGGCACACGGACCCTGTTTCTCAGTCCCAAAATCTCCCCAACTTTCCCACAAACATCCACACACTGCCAGGCTGTCCGTCTTGTTCGTCGCTCGCCAAACGGGACCTCAGCAACTTATTACTATCGACAAGACGCCCAACTCGCAAAGGCCTCGAATCTACCACGCCATAAAATAAAAACATGCGCGCCGTCTCCGTCATCATCGCCTGCCTGGCCACAGCTGCCATGGCCATGCCGGCTCCCGCCCCGCTCCCGCTCCCGCTCCCCTCAGGGACCAGCTCTCGGCTCCTCGCGTGCACAGCCGCGACGTTGCTGCCAGGGAAGAAGCAATGCCCCTCGAGGCGAACACCATGGACGTTCGGGCTACCCATGACAACGGCTACGCGCCTCGCAAGCCGTGGTAGAACTGAACTTCGATTCTGTTCTGATCCGGAAACCCGCGGGAGGAAAAATAAAACCAAAATGGAACTCAATTCAGCAGCTCACGCAAAAAAAAAAAAAAAAAAAAAAAAAAAGGCCTAAAAGGGAGCGCAATTGTGGCGGGTTTGTCAAGGGATCGGGAAATGAGGTTGACTTGGATTGGATGACGCGACAAGACACCCCTTGTCCTCGATTAGGTGTCGCGCTTGTCGTGTGATTGGCCGACTGCACGATAGTGGACGCTTGCATTCCAATTTTAGCTCTTTTCTTTCTTTTTTGTAAAAAATTTTTGTCTCAGCGTACG
The DNA here is from genome assembly GCA_023658505.1 of Epichloe gansuensis. NCBI lineage: Eukaryota > Fungi > Ascomycota > Sordariomycetes > Hypocreales > Clavicipitaceae > Epichloe > Epichloe gansuensis. The sequence goes on from CP098283.1 coordinate 2,379,419, forward strand.
GATCTTTCGCTCTCTTGTTACTTTTTATTTGTATGTATGAAATGGATTGGACTGGACATGTGTAGTAAAATTTTGAATTCCTCATGATTTTGGACACCACGCCGTCACGCTGCCATAGAAGTAGTAATTCAAACACCATCCTCCCTGGTCTTCGCCTCGATGTCGCCAACCTTGTGCCCAGTTCACGTGCGTCAATCAATCTCGTCAAGAAGGAGTGAGTAGTCGAAATCCGTGGCCGGTGAAGCACTCACTCACTCCATGTATCTTCTGCATCATCGCCACATGCCTGTCGGTTCTCCATCAAAGGCACGTTGACCATGTTGATCATGCCGGCTAGCTGTGCGACCCGACCGGCCGCCAGTGCATGCCCAACATTCCCGATCAAATCGAGGGGGAAGAGGGGGTCGTCGTATCATTCCATGATGAACCGGTGTCGCATTCCAGGGTTTCGAAGCGCATTCTTGTGGGCCAAAGTTTGACTTCAGGAACCGAACTCGAGCAGATGAAGAAATCTGTGTGGGCGGCACTCGTTCGTTTGAAGGAGGCAGATGTTGCGGGTTTGCATTCGAATGCGCCATTCGGCCACGTACCTCCCCTCTGAATCACTACAAGTGGAATCCATTTTCTGCCAAGTCCGAGGCCGGGCGTTTCCCGGCGAAGAGCTCATTGCAACGATGCTACACTTTGTCGAAAAGGCACCAAGACCACCGTTGGCTACGGGAGCAGCTGGGCCTCGGGAATCCGTGCGCTCGGAAAATAAAACATGTCGTTATCCTCGTGGGCCCAAGGATTGGAACCCCCTTTCCTGAACCTAGCCGTGGAAGCGAATTCTCGCGAAACCCGATGATGCAGGGAATTGTCCTCGTTTAATCGTTATCTGGATGTCAGGGCCACCCAGATTTGGGCAATGCAGCCGTCAAGACGACTTGCTCCTCCCGCCTGCTCACCTAAACATCACATCATCACCACCACCCTAAGAAACACATATATCCCCCAAAAAAAAAAAAAAAAAAAAGCCCCGTGTGAGAAGGCGAAAAAGGCACATATCAATCAATCATGCGTTCGAAAACCTCCTTGGCGTTCCGAGTCAAAAGGTGCAAGCGTTGGCCAGGCAGCTTGGCACAGGATGCCACCGTCAGCACAAAGCAAAGTAAGCTAAGCTTGTGAGCTCATGACCGCCGTTCGATTAGCTGAAAGTGAGAATTTCACGACACGCTTGCTGCGCTTGGCAACATTTGTCGGCCTTTGGTGTTCTTATTCTCACTATTTCCGCGCGCTGGCTTACGGTTGCGCAAAGTAGCCCATCATCCATCGGCTTCACATTCCATCGGCTTCACATCTAGGTATCAAAGACAACATCCTGTTCAATCGGCATCTCGTGGTACGCGCTAATCATCCCGTGCCTGCCATCCATCGCCAAAGAGAAAAGAGTCAAAATGTGAACATGTCACACGCATATGAGGTTTCCGCCAGGTTTCCAAAACGTAACCAGTCGCTTTCGCTGTTCCCCATCATCTTGGCATTGTAGTTGCTTCTGTTGAATGAGTGGAGCGCGAGCCCCCGTCTCGAGTCGCAAATTCGTTCCCTAGATATATGAAAACTTGCAACCATTTTCAGGTGCCCATCCCATTGTTCATCACATGGTTGATCCAGTGCTCTTGCCTTTGTGTTCCGTGTTTTGCAGCAACTCCCTTAGGCTGCCCTCGGCACGGCCATTGTATTTTGGCTGACCAGATGAAGACACCCACGGTAGCCAGCCGGATATCGTTGATAGGATAGTTGTACCCAAAGTGCTTTGATGTGCCGACGTTATTGACCCTCTGGCAAGCTGTACGTCCAGCATATCTGCCCGAGGACCGGCAGTGCTTCATCTTCTAGCCTCTTCCTCTTGCTTGGCTCATTTTCCGAAGCATACCGAGTTTCCAATCGACTACCAGATGCCTGGGGCAATGCAGGCTCGCTCACCAATGTTGAAGAAACCCGAGGCGTCGAGGTATCCAGGAGTGTACCGCTCTGTCTGGAGTTATCAATCAGAGCCAGCGAGGCTGACGATGGTGCTGATGGTCGTCTCGACGGACTTTGTGGTTGTCCGTCGCCATCTTGTGAGTTCGATGCCTCCCGTTCGCTGAGAGAAGACCATGTCGGTGACGATTGCCCCGACGTTTTTCTTGCTGTTCGCCCGCGAAGTTCAGCGGCGAGTTCGGAGGCCGACTTCTTCTTCGACATTTCCTCGTCTGATGAGCGGCTCGACGACATAATTGTCTCCAGGGTACCCATTGCTCTGCTGTTTCTCCTGCCCACCTGCCTCCTCCGTCTTGTTGTACTTCGTACATCCTGCTCGTCATCTGAGAGGACGGCTTGTAATGTTGGGCCCGGGGTTCCTGGCTCTGGCTAGATGTACGGAAAAATGTTCCTGGCCCATGGGGCGCATAATGAACCTCATATTGGTTGCTCAGTGAATATCGTGATCTGGCACATATCTCTGCTATCCTGTCCAGGTCTGAGTTGATGTTACCTTCGCCAGCTTGTGCTTCCATGTTGGCCATGAAATTCTTGAAACTGAACGCCTCGACGGGAGGCAAATGCGCATCTTGATGAACATCCACAGTGGACACTTTCCGCCTGTACGCCCTCGCCATCGTGCTCAGCATGCCACTTCCACCTTGAGACGCGTTGTTCGCGAACCCGAGACCACGGGCCGTACCGATCCTTGGCCCACCAGCTTCGGACCCGGCCCCGTCACGACCAGGTCGGCGTCGACTGGACTTATCGTGGCGACCTGGAGCGGGTGAGTAGTAACTGCGCACGATGACGGGCTCGGAGTAGGTACTGGACTGAGCACCCGTTGACTTGGCGTATCTATGACGGCTGGGATAATGGCTGTTGAGTTCGCGCAATGCGGATGTTCGATGTTCGGCCGTGGTATCGTCCACGGGGATGGCTCTCCCTCAGCTGTCGAAGGCGCAACGCTGGTAGAAGATGGATTCGGCCGAAAGGAGCGTGTCAAGGAAAATGGCGGCGCTCTCCGATTGTCGCTGTTACGACGCGTCGACGGTGTTGTCGATGCGGGGAGGGCGAGAGTGAGATTGTTGAGCTTGAGGGGGAGTGGCTGTCGAAGACATGATCCGAGTTGTCTCAGGTAAGACGTCAACGATATTGTAAGTCAATGGTCGAGACGACCAGTACCAGCAAAGGGCAGCAAAAGGCCGGAATGAGATGGGAACGTGGCCGACTCTCAAAGGTCTATCCAAACACAGCGCATCTCGAGAGGCTGATCCGGCGAAGGCAGGAAGGCGTCGAGAAATGGACCAGTTGACCCCTCCTCGCTGAGTTGTTCGCACGTCTTGCCCACCCAATTGGCTGCTACTTACTAATGAGTAGTACAATCGTGGACCATCCGGGTCCGGGCCATACACATGTGCTCGTGGGGCTTTATTTTCCACCCAGGGAGCATGAGGGAGCATGTTCGAGGTCTCTTGCGTGGGGTTTTTCTTTCTTTTCTTTCTTCTTAAAAAAAAAAAAATACTTCGCAGAACATAGCCTGGGTTTGACTCGTCTCATCTAAATATTGTCGTGTGCTGAAGAGGCCTCAATGTCTCACCCTTCGGTGTTGCAGCATTATCTTCGTCGAGGACGAGGACGTTGTTCATCTCACCTGCGCTGGCTCTCTTTTGGCTGGTGACTTTTCATACTTGGGCAACTGGCCTAAGACTCTGACGCACCCATCACATGCCCTACCCTATAAAGTGTGCGAAGGCGGGTTGCGGACTCTCAGAACCCTTCTTGTATGGACAAAGTTGTCATTTCCCAGTTGTATGCCTATGCTACGGATTGATATTGAGAGTTGAGGCTGTTGGAAGCATAATGGTATTATGGTATTGCATATCAAGCTACACGTTTCAAGGAGTTTCATGTCTGTCTCGATGTTGTTCAGGTGTCGGCTTCTCCAAACAACGTCCGCCACGGGTCAGACCTTGCTATACATACTATTCCTCAAGGAGCCGGGTGCACAATGGTGCCGTAACCCTGGCCACCAGTCTGCACATTGTCGGAGAAGACGCCGGGCGCGCGGCTGGTGGGGAAGCGACCATGATGTGCCTCTTCACGGCGGTCATAGTAAATGTACTCGAGGTAGAAGGCGTGTATGTGACCTGGAATGTAGCCCAGAATAGTCAAGCAGATGTTGATAAACAAGTCTGTTCCTCGTTAGCGACATTACATTGTAGACGGCGGACAGGGTTGGGGCGGAGGTTTAATACCCATGCCACATCCGGCGACTGCCCATACGCCCAGCGGAGGGACTATTATTTTCAAGTCAGTACCAAGTCGTCATTTTTATCGACTTTCAAGAAAGACTCACAGAAGATGGTGATGATGACAATGAGGATGGCCGATGCAGCACCCATATTGGCGATGAGAAATGATGGCGTAAGCAAAGCAGGCCTCCTTGGACGTTGCAGGAAAAGCGGTGTTTAGGAATAGGGAATGTCAAAGTTGACAGACTTGGCGCGCGGCTTTTATGACGGTACCTGTGACCAGAGAATAAAATGGAGTGCGACGCGTTGATGCAACGAGTTATATCTGGTCTACTCCGTAGGAATGAAATCAGGCAGCAAACTCTGGATTGAAATCATCACGGGAGAAATCTGACGTGGTTGAGGCCTCGTTTGGGTCACGAGGCCAAGGCAAACAAACCAAGTCAGAAATGGATGGATGACGTAACTGCATGTGCACTAGCTGGGAAACCATCATAATATGCCCAGCCGTTGCCAAGTATTAATACAGCCCACGGGTCGGGCCACGTCCGACCAACTAATACAGCATTGAACTCGTATCAAAAGTCAATCACCTGCAGTCACGACTCTTTTTTTTTTGATGAATCATGTTTTTTTCTTTTTCTTTTTTTTTCCACATATTTACCCTGGGTCCTTCACCAACAAGTTACAACCTTGAACGTTCCTAAAATAGAACCTTGGTCAACGGTAAAATACTGGTGACGAAAATGCCAGCACTTCAATGCCCAGATGACGAGTGGTTGAATTCTATTTTGGAAAAAAAAAGGCCTGGTGCCCTTTCCTGTCTGTTGATGTCCTCTCGACTCAATGTGAAGGACGTTCTCGTTTCTCGACATAGTCCGTACTGTACCGATATTTCTGCGCCCTCCCGGGTCTCTGGAGCAGGCAGAACTGCCAGGACCCGGATGACTAGGACAAAACAACGCTTTACAGGGTGCGCGACGAAGCGCGAGGCGATATCTTTGGATGACGGTTAAATGAGGAGGTTACACAAGAGATATCTATCACAATGCATGGCGTTGTTGTGACATCTCTACTCCGTATGCTCTACGGAGTACTAAGCTATGCATAATAGTACCAGTAGTCCAGTACCCAGATGTTGATATACCTACCAGGCGAACATGGAGCGTCGTCGTCGTCGTCGTCGTCGTCGTACAAGGCACAGTTGGCTTGTAAAAGCCCCGCGCACTGGCAGCATGTCTTGTTTGCTCCTGCTTGTCCTTGTCCTTGACCAATATTGCTATATATCATGCAGCTTCTGTGAATGACCGACCATTCTCCTTCGAGTATTGGGTCCTGGCAGAATCGAGAGCGCAGAGTGAGTGGCTGCTGGATCGCCTCTTCATGGATATTTGCATGGCGCAGCGTTGTTGATGCAGATTCTGCTCATCTCTCACGTCCGAGACCAACTGCAGGACTGTTATCTCAATTGAGCCGCAAGGATGGATTCTGGATTCTGGATTCTGGATTCTACATAGATTCTGGCAAAACTCCAATGGTAGTAGGTAGAATGGGTGTCGTCACAGCTCGACATGTGCTTCGCACCGCTGTGACACCTTCAACTTTGGTCCCTGTCCCGGGATGCTACCTGGGAATGTTCAAGCTGCGCTTTGACTTTTGAGAGACCGATCGTACATTGAACATACTCAAGTTCGAAAACCACGCGGGCCGAATGGCAGAGCTCAATGATTTGACGAGATGAAAACCCCAGGTAATACATGGTATGCGCCGACCTCTCCCTCCTATAAGCACAAGCATATTGAATGGCCTGTACTGTTTTCATTCCTGGAGAGCCTCACAAGCATCCCTGATAACCCTGGCCATCTTCTTGCGCATTCCTTACTATTGGCATTGCAAGCTCACCAATAGCACCATTTATAGTGGCGATCCTTTCGGCCTTTCGGCATCGGTGGTTTTACTGCGTAGGGATTTTATAATCTCCTGGTTGCTGGTTGCAGTGGGCTTTGTATCCAACTTCGCCATTACTGCTAGGATCATATTGGTAGTCACATGTATTAGCTTGCGAAGCCTGTTATGCCTCTTGGTTCGTGGTTAGAGGGCCATAATCCTAGACGGTATTGAGGTAGCGCGGGTTGTGTCTTCGTGGTAGAGGTGTGATGCTCGTGCTTTTGATGATTGGGGAGTACGATATTTCAAGTGTAGCGAGACCGATTGATTCTGATGAGAGCAAAGGGTGGTGCAAGGAAGAGGGAGCAAAGTCATGGTCGTGAGGAGGAGGGGGGAACCATACACGACGCGAATCACTGTGCATCTTGTGAAGTTGATCATCAATGTTCATCGGGCCAGGTTCCAGCACTTGCTGTATGTAGCACAGCGGCTGTGTAGAAACAACCCGCTCTACGGACTAAAAAAAAAAAAAAAACCGAAAAGGAATGCGCCGACGTCTGATATTAATATCGGATCGTCCGTTTCTCAGGCACCGGTTGGCACTAATTAGTAAAAGCTAGTGCCACAGAAAGAAGTATGCATACTTTGTATGCTCGCCGAAGGGTCCATGGGTCCAGCATTCTAAAGTTAGCCCATCCCGGGCATCATTGGTCCTGGTATGACGGCAGGTTCGAAATTGTTCGAAATTGTTCGAAATTGATGAAAACCTGCCTGGGGCATCCCCAATAACTTTGGAACAAACGATCGGCTGTGGCCAGTCCTGTGACTTGAATTGGCCCCCTCCCAGACAACAGAATGATCTCAGCGCGCAGCTGTTGCTCGCCGGCTCATTTCAGTGTTCCGCGAGTGTCAGCGGAAATGATAGGCCTCTGCCCCAGTAATAATACAATCCCCGGCTCACCGCCAGCGCTTCCAACTGGCCTGTTGAGTGCTGAGTGCTGAGTGCTGAGTGCCTGTCCTGCCTGCCCTGGCCTGTCCTGTCCTTCCCACGTGGAAAACACTGCCCCAGCCGATTCTTCCACGCAGGCTGCTGTCCTTACTATTATTATTATTAGCCCCTTGTTGCGTCTCGAGTTTGCGGTTCATCCCTCCTTGTGATTGAAAGAAGCCAGACAGACAGACCCTCTTGATCCTGATACCAATCGTCCGGTCTGACTGCGAGAGTGTGCTATGCACTTTGTCATCCAGGCGTGCCATTTTTGTTGTTGTTGTTGCGGCTGTCTGTCTGTCTGTCTGTCGGTGACTTTGGTCCTTCCTCGAGCCCGGGGCTCACTGTTCGGTTTTTTTAAGCGCCCCTCTCTCGATCTGCCCACTGTCGTCGGCCCGTTCAATTCTCCAGTCGGTCTGCGGCTCTTTTGTTCGGTAGAAACCTCCTGAAGCTTTCTCATCCCAACACCATCCAGTCCCGTCACCGTCATACTTTTGGAGAGCCGGCTGGGTCACAGGCTGCATCTCCGTCCTCTCTCTTCTTTCTCGATTTTCTTTTTAGAAGTCGACAACAGAGCGGATTGTCCCGACACTGCTGCCGCTCACGCCAGTTCCATCTCTTGCATTGCTCACTGAGCCCGCACGATCCGCCAAATCAGCCATCATGTCTTCTCAGCAGCCCTCCCAGCTCAATGTCGACCGTTATGTTGTTATACATGTTGCTACAACATGCGATGAGCACAGTGTCTACGTGACCAAGGACTCTGCTGAAGTCATTGAGCTCGGTTGGATTCTTCTGGATGCCAATTCGCTCGAGGAGGTAAGAATGCACCCCACATCCTTCTAGCCGCTAAGCTGTTCATCGAGGCGCTTCATCCATGCGTCTGGTTATCTGAGTGTTGCTGACGGCGGCTTTCTCCATGATAAGATTACCCACGAGAGCGTCCTTGTCAAGCCTGTGAATACCCCTATCACGCCCCTTTGCAGTGAGTAAAGCAACTAACTTCCGGCTCAAAACGCATCTTGATTGGACGGGACAGAAAACACTGCTCCCAATCCACTCCAACAGAGTTGCGTATCTTGTTCCGAGTGACATTTGACCCGAGCCATCCATACAATGGTATGGAATTGAAACGATGAAAGAAGATTTCTGACACTATTGGCGTGTGCAGCGAGCCTAACGACCCTGACTTGGGAGCATGTTCGAAACGCGGGTACCTTTAGAGATGCTATTTCTCGATTCGATACGTTTGCTACCGAGTATCTGACTTCCAAGAATCTTGACTTCGTTTTTGTTACCCTTGATGCCTGGGATCTTCGTGTGCAGCTTCCCGAGAAGCCCGCGACAAAGCCGTTGTCCTCCCCCTTACTTGCAGCACTCTCGCACATTCGATCTCCGAACAGAATATCAGCGATGGCAACAGCATCACCCCGAGAGCCTGCCCTTTGGCCCCTCGATGCTCTCAATATATGTGCCGCTCTCGAAGTCGAACCAGTTCAGTCGAGCGCCCCAATCAAGCACAATTTGCCTTTTCATCTGCAGGCCTTGGCTCCCGCTTCGCCCCGACGTGCCATGGAAGAGGCCATAACCCTTGCCCGTGTTCTGCGAGGATTGATTCGCAAGTCACAACCTTCTCAGGAGCATCCCGATGTTCTGACTCGGCCAATGGATGCTAGAGCAGACGTTCGAGCCTTCTTATCCGAGAGAAGCAAGGTTCTCCACATGTCTGGTCTGCCTCACGATACAACTCAATCCGAGCTGGAGAGCTGGTTCACTCAATTTGGTGGACGTCCCATTGCTTTCTGGACTCTACGTACCCCAGAGCAGCATAAACCTACCGGCACTGGCTTTGCTGTGTTTTCTTCTCATGAAGAGGTTAGTCATACATGTTTTTTTCTCTTTCAAAATTTACATTGGTTCGACGCGATGGGTTCAAAAGCCTTTTACTTACGATATTTCCTCTACGCAGGCTGCCGAGAGCCTCTGCATGAATGGCCGTGCTCTCAATGAAAAGGCCATCGAGGTTTCGCCCTCTTCCAGCCGCGTTCTGGACCGGGCTCAAGATATCCTTACTCCATTCCCTCCCAGCAAGAACCGGCCCAGGCCTGGCGACTGGACATGCCCTTCGTGCGGCTTCTCTAACTTCCAGCGCCGAACTGCTTGTTTCCGATGCTCGTTCCCGGCTGCCGGCTCCGGCCCAGGTGCCGATGTCTCTGGAGGCTATGGTGGTGGCTACGGCGGCGGCGGCGGCGGCGGCGGTGGTTATGGGCCCCGGCCATTATGCCCCCTCCTCCCCATGGTGGACATCACGGACCCATGAGTCATGGAGGTGGTCGCATGGGAGGAGGTGGTGTCGTTCCTTTCCGTGCTGGCGATTGGAAATGTGGCAACGAGGTTTGTGGTTATCACAATTTTGCCAAGAATGTGTGCTGCCTTCGCTGCGGAGCTAGCCGAGCTGGTGCTGCCGTTGTTGCCGACTCGGGCTATCCCTCCCCTATGGATAATGCTTCTCAATATAGCATGAGCCAGGGATCCATGGCGGGCACTCCCGGACCGGTATCTGGACCCTTCAACTCTACCAACTCTTTTGGATCCGCCGGAGGTTACAATCAGCACTTTGGTGGACCTCCCAGCCACTTCCTCCCTTCTGGTCTCGGCGGTGGTGCCGGAGCTTACCCCAGCTCCATGAACAACCAGAGTTATGCCTCGACTCCCGGTCCTCACTCGGCTGGTCTTTTTGATAGCAGAGCTGCTGAAGCTGCTTTCAATCAGCTTCCAACGGCCCTGTCTCCGCCGGATCAGCGCCTCCGAACAATTTCTACAACAACAACAATACCAATGGCGAGAATGATCCATTCGCGTTCCTCTCATCGGGCATTGGTGGACTTAGCGTTAGTGGCAACGACCCTCGCCAGAATGGCGGTGGTGGTGCGCCTCCAAGCAAGTCACCTGCTTAAGGCAAACAAGCATTTACGACTGTATTTCAGGGACCGGTTGCTTGTACAAGCTTTTCTTAGATTGTCAATTTCACCCTGACGATTGCGCATCTACCCATGCTGATTTTTCTCCCTGCTCAAAAAGAAGATAAGAACGACCTTGGAATGACGAACATAGAGAGCCATTGACCTTGACACAACAAAAAACATACTTGAGCAGACCTTGGGTTGCTATTTCGAAGGATCGGGAGGTAAAGGTGTGTATTGCCTTTTTTATTTTCTTCTTTTCTTTGTTAAAATGTGCAGGACCAGGACGGAGTGTCGGACTTCTATTTCAGGCGGAATGTGGTGCCAAGAATTCGAGAGGCCGGAAAGACAAAAAAGTGAGGCACTATACCACGGCTGCTCTGGGTTGATGAGACCTGGGTGCAAGATCTGCCAGGACAAGGGTTTTTGTCATTTTGTCCAGTTTCCTGCTTCTTTTTTATTCTGTTTTTATATGTCTGTCCGTCGCAACAGCGAAAGGGGAAGGCCGACATCTACATGGCAAAACAAGGGGGGACAGGGTTTTGAAGTGGATTTGGACTCGGACTTGGACTTGTGGGACGGATTGTGGCATTTGCTGGAAAAGCCTTTAGTGTCCCGGATGGGTGCATAGCGAAAGGGAGTGTGAGGGTATGTATACCTTTGGCCATGGCGTGTGACTCAAATATTCCAATTTTCACTCCATGTCTGCATATATTTGTCCATTATGGGGATCTAGGGATCCAGGCCTTGTGTTAATTTTCTTTTATATGCATCCACGCCCTTGGCTATTTTCTATACTTGATTGCTCTGGATCCATTCTGTCCTGGTATCCTGCGGTCCCGCGGTTGTCTCGCCATGTCTTTTTTTCTGATCCACCTATATCAAGCCATCTGGACGTCTTTCGTTGTTTTGTTCCTGCGTCCTTTGTCTTTCATATATTTCAGCTTTTTTTTTTTTACAAAAGGCGTTGACAAAGTTGGCGCGGGTGGAAACACGCACCACATAATGTCATATTCGGGGCGAGAGTCAGGAGCCTTTGTCCATGGAAGGGGACGAAAAAGAAATTTCTCTCTTGTTTTCTTCGAGACCGTGATGTCATTTCGACTGACTGTACTGGCTTGCGAGTTGGATGTGCATTGTATGTGGCTTTTTTTTTTTTTTCCCCGTGTGTATCTCAAATTGTTTTGTGAGAAGAGTTGTATCAGGAAGCTGATTCTCGCGGAACCAGCTCGAGGGCATGTTCCTCCAGCAGTCTGCGGACCTGCTCGCCCATAGGGGCATCTGTGTCCTGGGCAAAGTACTCGCTTACGTCGACCAGCAGGGAGCCCGGGTGATCATCTCCATCCTCGGCGTCGTCATCGCAGTCGCCGTTGCTGTCCTCTTCATACGCTGATTGCAGGTCATCCAGGATGACCGTCTCTTTCTCGTCTTCATCGTCCCCTTGGTCGGCCGCATCCTCGGCTTCATCCTCGGTCCCGTCATCTTCGTCGTCTGAGCAGGGGACTCGGCACCGGCGGCCCCGTGAGCTTCGTGCTCGGCCAGCCAGGCGGCCCAGTCCCAGTCGTTGTAGATCTCGTCGTTGTGGTAGTTCTCGTGGGCTTGTGCGCGGAGGGCCTGCTCCTCGGTCAGGTCCGCCGGGACTGTGGTCAAGGCGGCATTGACAAAGTCCTCCCAGCCGTGGGTGTCGTTCTTGGCGGGGACGGCGACGGGGGTTCTGCCATTGTTTCTCGGACGCACAATGTATCCTCGCTTGATTTCGTCGTCGAGCGTATATGCGGCCTGCTCGTCTTGCTCGGACCCGACGACGTGCTCGGTTGCGTCTCCGGTCCAAGCTAGTGCCCTGAGGCGATCGTCCTCGTCCTCGTCCATGATTTGCTGTTGCTGGAGGGGACAGGTCCATGAAGCGCTTCTTCAGGGCGTGCTTCTTCTTCCAATGGCCCGTGGTGTCCATGTGTGAGAGGGTGGTTTCCTCGTCGGATATGTACATGTCTTGTTCCGTGGGGACAATGTTCTCGCCGGTTTCGAAGTCGATGTAGCCCCATAGCATCATGTAGACGAGGTGGTGGTCGAGTTCGAGACCGCGCGCAACGGCCTCGACGGGGATGAGCTCATCCGGGCGCTGGAGGTGGATGTCTCCCAGGCCCCAGCCCTCGAGGTGTCCTGTGCCGACTTCGTGGATGGGCACGCCGTGGACCGTGGACCGGTTGGACGTTCCTCCGCCGTATAGCCGCCCCGTGGTAGGTCGTAGTTGTAGCGGACCTTCCATTCGAGTAGTTCGGGGAGGGTCGTGAACTTCTTCTGCAAGAGGAGCTGCCACAGCGGGTAGAGCCCCTTTGGCCGAGTGCCACGTGGACGAGCTCGTTGGAGAGGGGCCCGTAGATGGGGTCGTTGAACATCATGGAGAGCTTGAGGAACAGCATTTGCGCGTTGTAGAGGTCTTGGTCTGTCCACAGGTCCGTGTTCCGCAATAGCGCTTGTCTTTGTCCCGTGGTGGGAATGTCCATGAGCAGCCAGAGCCGCAAGAGGGTGCGATGCATGGACGCGGGCATGAGGAACCCGTTGCGCGCCATGATGGCCACCATCTGTCGACAGCACCTGTCTCGTCCCAGGACGAGCTGGAGGTATCGCAGGCCTGGGACTGTGCGAACCTGACGCATGAGGAGCGGGTTCTCTTGCTCCGTGCCCGTGCCTTCGTATTGCACGCCCCATGTGCGGCCGGCCGGGTCGGGGATCAGGTGGCGACGGTAGAGCTTGTATTTGAAGATGCGGCCTGCCTCAGGGGCCCTGTGTGCGATCCACATCCTCAAACTGGAGAGTAGGTGCTCGTTGATTGCGTCGTGAAACATCCTGCTTGTGGCGTACAGAGCGACGAGGTCTTGGGGACGAAGATGTTTGCCCAGCTCGACGGCTATTTCGGTCCGCGCACACAGCGCGGTGATGAGATCGCGATTGTGGTGCTTGAGGCTGAGGACGCAAAGTCTCTTCGCGGACGATATGGATCTTCCTTTCCGAAATACTGTTCCAGACCGTCGTCGTCGAATTGGAATCGTTTGGATTGCTTGCCGTCGTGCTCATCCCGCACGATGTGCGTCCCTATCTGGGGTATGTTGTTGAGGAGCTGTAGGTTTGCTTCCATGTCATCGATGATGGAGATGCCTCGTCCTTGGACCTCGGGTCGGACGCCCTTTTCGCGTTCAACCTCCTCGGTGGCATATTGCTTGATGGCTTCGGCAATGCACTCGAGCGTGACGGGCTGGTTGGTCTGGTTGTGTAGCTCGCGGAGCTTGTCCAGGGCAAGATGCGTGAATATGGCGGCTTGGTGGGAGTTGAAGCCCTGGGCGCGGAGGTTTCGTTTGATTGCATTTGGATCGAAGGGAAGTGCCATGTTGGATTCATGGGCTGTGACGAGAAAGGGGGGTTGTGTTAGATGACAAAGACGCGATGCGTACTTGCTTGCTGTCCTTGACCTTGTCCTCGTCCTATACTCATACTCATTAGGAGCCAGTGGTCGGCTGGATTCACTCGTTGCTCACCATTGTCTTGTCTGTGTGACAGTGACAACACACCGGCCGGACCGAATGACACACTCTGCCACCTGTTAGCCACCTGCCAAGGTAGCATGCATGTCCTCAAGGCTCGTCGTTGAAGTATCGGAACTCTGTAAGTGTACAAAAAATAGCGACGTAAAGTCAACAAAAAAAAGTCAAAAAGTTTTCTACCCCATGGACTCCTTTCCCTTGCGCAAGTTCATTGTTGTCATGTCCGCCTCACCAGCAGCCTCTCTGTCATGATTTTCTCGTCCCCTCATCCTATGAAGACCGACCATTCTTGCCTTCCACGAACTTCCACCTTACCTATCGGTCAAGCTCATCAACGGGCAGCTCGCCATCATCCTTGCCAACAATCGACTCGGCCACCTTCCAGATCTGCAATAGATTGTCTTCAGCAGCACTAGCAATCAGCCAAGGCTCGTTGGGGTTCCAGCTAAAGTCGGCAAGGTGGTTGGTGTGGCCGCCGTGCATAAAGAGCCTGCGCATTTCACAATTAGTTTCAAACTTCAAGTTGCAACACTTTGCAGAATGACGTACAGTTCCGGTGGTCCATCGTCTTGGTCATCGGGCAGCTGCTCCTCGCCCACACGCGACAGATCCCAGAAAATGATTCTTCTGTCGTAACTACCACTGCCAAGTATCCCGGCTTCAGTTGGGTGCCAAGAAAGAGACGTTACGGCGTCGTTATGTCCCTCGAGCGTGTGAACTTTCTCCTTGACATTTCTCAGATCCCAAATGCCAACAGTCTTGTCGGCAGACGCCGTAGCAACAAAACTTCTGAGTTGGGGTTGAATGCAAGTGCGTTGATGGCATCGAGATGGCCACGCTTGGCGACCAGTGCAGCAGCCGAGGTGCTTTCTTGTCTGATGTCTAGAATTTGCAGCGTCTGATCGTCGGATACGGAACCGATAAAGTTCTTGGAGATGGGATGATATTGAACATCATTGACCACCTGAGTGTGATGAGTGTATCGACGCCACGGCTTGAGGATTTTGGTGTCGGCTTCCAGCTTCTTGAGGTCCCTAGTACAATGTCAGCATCCGTCTCATGGCACGTCAAAGCACATGAAAAGTGTTGTACGCACCACAAGCACATCGTCTTGTCTTCGCTTCCAGAAGCCAGGCATCCAGCCTCGTGAGGACTCCAGTTGAGACCAAAGCCCTCCGACTTGTGTCCTACCAATTCAATCTGGGCATTGACTTTGCCGAGCGAAGCAGGCTGAAGAGGATGCTTGGTGCGGTCAAATATGAGAATTTTGCCGTCGACGCAAAGTGTGGCAATGATGTCTGGGTTTTGGGGTTGATAGCGAGCCTTGTTCACCTCGCCGGGGTGCTCAATCTTCTGGACAATGTCACACTTGATGGCAGCAACGTCGCCCGAGCTACCGTAACCGCCAATCTCGCCTCGTTCTTCGTCGTAGTTGTCGGGATTGGGGCCACTGCCTTGGGGATCTGAACATCCGCAATTTGCAAGAAATTTGTGCTCTCGTCAGACGTGTGGGTGCCGAGCAGCAGTCGGTGCATACGATAGTTTTGCCCTCGGGTTCCTTGACATCGGGAAACCACTGGACCGTGAGGGTGGGCCATGTCAAAGCCGTTCTAGTGTTTGTTAGACCAAATAATGGCGATGAGAGAAGCCTTTACACAGGTCGCATACCCTAGAATCATATCATAAAGAAAAGGACTGTTCTTCTTCCACGTCTTGTACTCTTTGAATGGGATTAGCGTAATCTATCGTGCGACTACCGAGGCAGAATGAGGACTCGTACCCTCGTTGATGAGACGCTCGACCTGGTCATCATCCTCCTCATGAGTCATCTCGACTAAAGACAGCACAAGTTAGTAAGTGGCGGACGACCTATTGCTACTTGTCGAAGCAAGCTCGTTGGCGCGCGGGCGGGAGCTTACCATCGTCAACCTCAGGGTCTGCAGCTTGCGCGGGAGCCATAGCGGACTATTTTTGCCTCAGAGACAGATATCGACGGATTTCGAGAAGTAGGGTATCGTCTGAAAGCCGGGAAAGCTTGAGGAGGCTGCAATTGTGGCGATGAGGAGCCTGTAGTCACGTTTGTCAACGACGACGAAGCTGAAAATGCAAAGTCCTTGACTCAAGGCTCGCACGCGTCGCGCGTATAGTGAAAGATGAAGGACAGCAGGCAGCCAATAGGATGCGATCACGGCAAACGCTTGTGGGGTCGAACCGGGAGACTGGCAAACGAAGTCGAAGAAGAAGTGTCACAAGAAGTCCATAATGACCTTACATACTATTACATACTATTACATCCCTAATACTCCGTAGTCAAATCGTACAGAGTGTGCCACCGGTGAAGAGAAGACAAGTCGTGGACTCTGCCTTATTCTCGTCCCCTTATTGCTCACGGGGTCTTCCCGAAATAGCCCCGTCGTCTGGGGACCCACTTTGAGCCACAAGTTTGCCCCTCCACATTGGCGTGGTTGCTTGCGGTTGTCCTGATGTCGAGCATTCGGTGATGCTCTCGCTCCTACAACCTATTGAAGCTTTCTCATCCGGCCGTCTAGACCTCCGACCTTCCTTCCGACCCCCTTCTCGTCAGGTTCCTGCGCATACGCTAGCTTGAGATTGGAAATTTCTCGCAGTCTTCATTCTCTTACCGCCTGTGGTTGCCATGAGCGCATGAGGACGTTGTTCGATCGTATTCGGGGACCAGAGTTCATCCTGCATTTGCGCTGACGATACATCGGAGCTACTTACATCGCATCTCCACCGGTGTTATATTCCTTTGTTTTGATTCCATTTCATATAGGTCTTTTGGGCCATAGAGTGCCCTCATTGCCGTTATGGGGTTCGTGCACCACATCTGCTGCCAATTGCGGCCACAAATTCTAATAAATCATCCAGAGTCCCCAAGTTTTTCAGATGGCTATCAGAGCGATACCCCGCCATTTCTCAAGTTATTGCTGAGAACAGAATACCTGAGTTCGATTGTCTTTATGTACAGCGCACCCTTCGACCGCTCGTCCCGCGCAACCCACTGATTGCGTATTCTTCTAGCTTGATATGAATGGTATCATCCATAACTGCACGCACAAGGATGCCGGGGAAGATGTCTCATTTCGCCTTAGCGAAGAAGAAATGTTCATTAGGATCTTCAACTATATCGAGCATTTGTTCGGAAAAATCAAACCCAAGCAGCTTTTTTTCATGGCTATCGATGGTGTCGCACCGCGAGCGAAGATGAACCAGCAACGAGCTCGTCGTTTCCGTACCGCACTGGACGTTGAGCAAGCCCGTGAGAAGGCTATCAAGGAAGGTGTCGAAATGCCGAAAGAAGAGCCGTTTGATAGCAATTGCATTACTCCAGGTACATTAGCCCGCCTTCTGATCATGCTGAATCTTTAATTGACAAGGGCCAAAGGAACCGAGTTCATGGCGAAGCTATCGCAACAGCTACGATATTTCGTCAACAAAAGGTGTCCGAAGACGCCGACTGGCAGGGATGCGAAGTTGTTCTTTCCGGCCATGAAGTTCCTGGCGAAGGCGAACACAAAATCATGGAATACATTCGCAATGCCAAGGCGCAGCCGAACTATAATCAAAACATGCGACATTGTTTATACGGGTTGGACGCAGACTTGATCATGTTGGGATTGCTCAGCCACGATCCCCATTTCTGTCTTCTCCGTGAAGAAGTCACTTTTGGACGAGCTTCTAAGAGTAAGTCGAAGGAGCTCGAACACCAAAACTTTTATTTGCTCCATCTCTGCATAGTGCGGGAATACTTGGAAATGGAGTTTCAGGAATTACACGAGGACGGTATTTTGGCATTCCCATTCGATCTTGAAAGAGTTATTGATGATTTCATTCTGATGGCATTTTTCGTTGGTAACGATTTCTTGCCCAATCTTCCCGGGCTCCATATTAATCAAGGAGCATTGGCAAATATGTTTAGAATCTACAAGGCTGTACTACCCAAATGCGACGGGTACATTAACGAGGACGGCGTTATTAATATGCCTCGTCTGGACAAGCTGTTGACGGAGCTCAGCAAGCTGGAGTTGGTGTCATTTGAGAATGACGTTTCGGATGAAAAATGGTTTGCATCTAGGCAGATGGAAAAGAAGCTGGAAGCCAAGAACGGAGTGAGTAACAAGAAAACGAAAACTGGCCAGCTAGTCATCACATCAGCTCAGCGCGATCTTTGGAAACATAATATACGGCCTTATATCTCCAAACGGTCCGATGAGCCACTGGATCTCGGTTACGAACTGAAGGCTGCGGATCGCAAGTTTGTGCAGGATCTTGCAGATGCCATGCATCTTGAATGGGCAACGAAGGAGGACGAGGAAGCGAATCGCCATCTTGTTCTATCCTTCCCCGCGAAACCTGGCACCCGGAATGATGACAACGCCGACGAGGATGATGATGACGAGGAAGAGGAGGGAAACTTGGCTGCTTACCGTGTGATCAAATCCTACGATAAGGCCATGGTCGTTGATGTCACCGCAGAAGATGCTGAGCAGCACTATAATAAGCTGTTTCAGGACAAATACGCAGGATGGAAGACCAAGTATTATCTACAAAAATTCCCGGAATGGGAATCGGAGAAATATGGGCAGGAACAAAAGAGTCTTTGTGAGAACTATGTTCAAGGTCTGCAGTGGGTGTTATTCTACTACTACAAGGGCATAGCATCATGGCCATGGTTCTATGGTTATCATTATGCCCCACTGATTTCCGGTATGATACGAAGACTCGCGCGTCCGCCTTGTTATCTCTTTTGACTAACAGGAATAGATGTCACTAAAGGGTTGGGGGCTGACCTAAACTTCAAAAAGGGCCAGCCATTCAAGCCTTATGAACAACTCATGGGCGTCTTGCCAGACAGAAGTAAGAAGATCGTTCCCAAAGTGTATCATGATCTCATGACAAATCCGAATTCACCCATCGTCGACTTCTACCCACGAGACTTTGAGCTGGATATGAATGGGAAAAAGATGGACTGGGAAGCAGTTGTCAAGATCCCATTCATCGATGAAAAGCGACTTCTGGATGCAATGGCCACCAAGAATGATGACTTGGAGCCCGATGAACAGGCTCGAAATGGGTTTGGCGTACCTCTCAAATTCACATACTCCCCGAGGTCGACTTCACCTATCCCTCGCCCCTTCCAGGCATCTTCCCAGACGTTAAGAACTGCCGCTGCATTGAAAACATTTTCGACCTGCCGGATATGGAGGGTCTAGAGTATGTTTCTGGCTTGACCAATGGAGCTATGGTCAAGGTTGAGGCCCTGGCCGGCTTTCCGACGCTCCACACACTCCCATACACCGCACAGCTCGTCGAAGGCTACGGTATCAACGTCTTTCAGCAGGACAGCAGAAACCCTAGTGTCGTGGTCACGCTGACCGACACCAACCTCCGCACGAGCATTGAGACATTCAAGGCGAAGCTTGGTCAGCGGTGCTATGTTGGCTATCCCTTCCTCCAAGAGGCCAAGATCGTCAAGGTACAGGATGAACTCTTCACTTATGAGCTTGCCGAGAATGAAAAGGACATTGTGACCAGAGATCACTCTAACCGAGAGGCGGCCGATTTCGCCAAAGAAGCCGACTTTTTGGAGAGCTGGCATGGCAAACGGCTCAGTGTAACCATTGGACAGGTGGAGTGTCTTGTGCATGTTCACATGCTGAAGGGACTGATCAAGACTGAAGCGGGTGCCTTGATCAAGGAATATGCGGAAAATCCAAGCGTTCGCAGCGTCTACGCTTCACAGACTGTTGTCGACGGAGTCGTGAACGAAGACGAGCGGTTCATCGAGAAGGAGCTCTCCCTATTGAGGAGGAGTTTCCTTTGGGCACACGAGCCTTCTTCTTGGGAGAATACGCCTTTGGACGACCGCTGGAGGTGACTGGACACGTCGATGGTAGAACCGAGGTAGTGGTCTCGATACCCAAGAATAAGGAACCCGAATTCTCCAGGAAAATTATTTATCAGGCCGAGCGCAACAACCTTTACACACCGTCATTTTCTGTTGCGAAACAACTGGGCATACATCCTCTGGTACTTAGCAAAATCACCTCATCGTACCAAATTAGCACATCTGCAGGATTGAAGCTCAATCTCGGTCTCAATCTCAAGTTCGAGGCCCGCAAGCTCAAGGTCTTGGGCTACTCTCGCAAATCTCATACTGGTTGGGAGTTCAGCTCTTTGGCTGTAAAGCTGATTGCTGATTACATGGTGGCCTTTCCTGATTTCTTCGCTGCCATTCAGCGCGAGCCGCAAAGGAGCGAGATTTCCGAAACTGATCTGTGGAATGACCCAGCTGTTGCGCCTCAGCGAATTAAGGACATTGTGGCATGGCTCAAGAAGCAAGAGACGTCAAAATTTGAGAGAGTGCCTCTTGAAGCGGAGCAGCTCGACTCTGAAATTGTCATGGCCTTGGCTGCTGCAGGAGAGCAAGTCTCCCGAGCTTCCGAAGATGTTGAGATCAAGAAGCTCAAGGGGTACCCTGAGCTGCCATCTTGAAGCCCTCTGACGCAGACCTCGTCCTGGGAAATCAGAATTTCGGCTTGGGTGATCGCGTCACATTTGTCGCCTCTGCTGGCAAGGTTCCCATCGCCACAAGGGGCACGGTCGCTGGTATCAGTAGAACTGCCACCGCCCTTCTTCTTGATGTCGTTTGGGACACCTCATTCATGAGCGGAACAACGTTGGGTGGCCGAAGCCCCATGTTCCGTGGGCAGACGGTGGCATCTTCGTCGGTCCTGAACACCACAGACAAGCAGGTTATTTCCAACTCGAGCAAATCACAGCAGAAGCAAGCGACTTCTACCATGAAGACTGGCCTCTACGGGCCTGTGGGTGTGCCCCAATACAAGGACGCTGCGGCTAGAGCCCCTCTCCGCGGCGGCTGGAGAGGCGCTCTCAACGGCAACGGCAATGGATACGGCACGCCTGGCCGGAACTCTTCAGGCAGGGGCAGAGGCAGTGTCAGCATAGGACCTCAGCGCGGCGGCGGCGGCAACGGCAATGCGCCAAATCTGCTTCACAGCACATTGGTGTATCGTGACGGTCCCAATGGCACACCGCCCCTGGACCAAGTGTCAACGGTGGTCACGGGCGCGGTCGCGAGCGAGGCGGCTTCTTCCAAGCTCAATCTAGCCGAGGACAGCCAGGCAAGTACAGCAACATGCCACCCCCGCGAGCCTGGACAACCCCGCGGCGGACGCGGGCGTGGTCGTGGAGGCAGAGGACGTGGCGGACTTTACCGAGGACGGGGACGGGGTGGCAACGGCCGCGGAGGAGCTTCTGATGGCCCCACCTCTCAGGGCTAGACAAACTTGTGTGTTTGTGTTTTTGTTGTTTGTCTCTTTCTTTTATGTGAGGCCTGGTGTCAAGAGAGCATGTTTGACGATTATGTCATCCATCATGGGCATCAGGAGGATTGGGCGTCAACATGGACATGTAGTTCTTGGCTACGAAGTGTTACAATCACGATAGTGTAATATAGATGATGCGCGAAAAGGCGTTGCATTGAGTTTTGCTTGTTCTCATGCGTCCAGTAACGGTGTGCCATTGCCAATAAGACCAGTCCAGTCCTTCATGCGCCAAAGCCTACTTACTATACATGCCATGACGGGAACAAAGTTCAACTGACGGATTATCTCGCAGCAAAGCCTCCTCTAGGCCTTTTTAGCCTTATTCTTGTCCGCATCCTTGACCTTGATGGCCGGCAACTCAAACGGCTCACTGACGCCGCCGTCCATGACCCTCCAGTATCCCAGCTTGTCTTCCATATCCCACGTCAGTAGGCCCACCCACGGCTGCACGTTGTAATGGACCTTGAGAGTGACGCCGTCGACCTTGGCGATCTTGCCGCTAGGATGAGTAATCTGGTACTTTGGACGCTGATTCTTGAGCTTCAATAGACCGCTGTTCAAAACGTCCCAACATTAGTACTGTACTGTGATTTCTCTCTGACAATCACCTCACAACATTGGCCGGCCCCCAATTTTTTTGGGGGCAAAAGAAGAGAATAGTGATCGACATACCGACTAGGATCAATCGATTTGCCCTCGGAGCTCCTCTTAAGCTTCTTCATGGCCACGGGCCCAATGTTCTGCAGATGATCGGCGCTAGGGCTCGTGATGATGCTGTCCCAGATGACGGCCGAGTCGGTGGTGTTTGCGCCGGGCGCAGAGGGCCAGTCGGCTGTGACGTAGACGAAGAGCTGCTTCGTGTTCCATGTGAATAGGGAGGAGAGGTCCGCGTCGAGGAGAACTTGATGATGGCGTATTCTTCTTTTTGGAGGAGTAGTAGTGGGGGCGGCCTTTGACGCTGTTTTTAAAAAAAAAAATTTAAAAACATCTGTGTTAGTTTGTGGTTCTTTAATGCGTGTATGCATGTAGATGAAGATTCACGGGTGGAGAGGAACAAAGGATTGGCAATGTCGGGGGGCGGTTGTTCGTACACTTGGATGTTGGTGGGGACAATGGTGCCGCTTGGTTTGCGAATGGATAAGAGGTCGGTCGCGGCGATGAAGCCGGCTAGTACGCAGGCGACTGTTGTGAAGAACCCGAAGACGCTCTGGATGCGGGTGAAGGAGCTGTGCATGATGGGCGGGAAGGGGCGCTTCGTTGTTCGAAGGGGAGGAAGGTGAGGTACGGGCGAGGAAGCTGAGCTTCTTGATGATAGATGGGATTGTGTTTGGGGGTTTAGGACACGTGTGTGGGGGGGCACCATGTTACCGCATTGGGCAACTTGGGACTCTTCATCGGCAACACGAGGGCCATGCGGTTCTGACTTAACTTGTCGGGCAGAAGCGTAAGCCCGTAGCGTTGAACAACCCCATTCTCTACACGTTAATGATCTAACCCTAAGACGAACACACTGTTACGCTATGTGGTCGTGGAGTTCATTGCCGTCGCAGCGAATTCCATCTCAGTATTGATTGCTAGCTTCACCCTGCCAGGGAGCAATTCACATCCGTGTAACAAGGAACCTCAGTAACAGCACTCCCGTTGTCATACGGGTCGTGAATGGATAATAATACGGTATACTGCGTGACGTGTAAACTAGAACGCTACTGACTAACCACCATGACAACAAACCAGCGCCCTCGCCGACCCCATCGTCTCTCCCCTCCCCCTTTCCAAAACACCTTCTCAATCCCACACACACTGGTTTTGTATACATTGCTTCACTCCGAGGTTGAATGGCTTCTGGAGCTGCGACCTGTGCCCGGGGGCAAGCCCTGCGAGGCTGCTGACGCTGTCTGACGGATGAGCGACGAGTTGTTGAAAACCATCAGCTGCTGGGATCCCAGTCAGTGACAAGTCGAGTGGTATTAAAAGGTTTACGTTTTCCTAATCATTACAGATAAGCTAAATTACACAGCCACCCTTTTTTTTTTTTTTTTTTTTTTTTTTGGCGCTGAATCCTTCATCTCGTTTCTTGTAGTCTTCATCCCTGTATTTTGCTTCCATTTTCGACAACCCGCGCGCCGGCGTCTCTTTTACATGGTCCATACCGCATTACATGAGGTTCTTGAAGCCTGCTTTGCGGCAGCTGGCAACAAGAGATTTGACTTCCTGGGCACGGGCACGGGTGGTGACCATGAGGGCATCAGGAACGTCCACAATGACGAGATCGTCCACACCCAGACAAGCGATCAGACGGCCAGATCCGGGAACAACAATGCCACCAGGGGCTTGTTGGGCAACGACTGCAAGCTATTAGTTAGCTCGCGAATCATTTGTAAAAGATGACAATGGATAAGTGTGCGAGAGGTTTCTTCCTCCTTTTTTTCTTCGATTCTTTTTTTTTTTTTGATGATGAGAATCAACTTACCGAGATTACGATCACCCAGAACTCTGGGAGAGTTGGCCTCGGCAGGAAGCATTTCGGCGAGGGAGGAAAAGTCACCAACATCATCCCAACCTAGGAAAGAGCGCATGTTAGCACAGTCTTATACAGCATATCATGGTTTGTGTCGAACGAGTAAACATACCAAAGGTAGCAGGGATGACAGCGACCTTGCCCTCAGCAGCGGCTGGTTCAGCAATGGCATTATCGATGGCCACCTTCTCAAGACTGGGCCAAACCTCGTTGAGGATGGTGTCTCGCTGGGCCTTGTCCTCCCAGGCCTCGGCGATTCTGGTCAGGTTGGCGTGTAGCTCGGGCTCATACTCCTTGACCAGGCCCATCAGTGTAGAGGCCTGAGTGACGAACATGCCGGCATTCCAGCGGTAGTTACCAGACAAGAGATACTTGGCAGCCGTGTAGGCGTCGGGCTTCTCCTTGAAAGCGCTCACAAGACGAGCGGTAGGCGCGCTAGGCACATCCAGCTTGTCACCCAGCTTGACATAACCGAATCCAGTGGCAGGGTGTGAAGGCGCAATACCAATGGTAACGAGAAAGCCCTCTTTGGCGACCTTGACGGCCTCGGTGACGGAGTTGAGGAAAGCGTCTTCGCCAGCAATCATGTGATCGGCAGCAAAGGATCCAATGACGGCATCCGGGTCGCGGTGCAGGAGAACAGCGGCGGCGAGACCAATGGCGGCCATGGAGTCCTTGGGACCAGGCTCGGTGAACAAGTTGGAGTCCTCGAGCTGAGGCAACTGGGTCTGGATGGCTTCCGAGTGGCTAGGGCCGGCAACGACAGTCATTCGACTTGCACCAGCAAGCGGAACCAGACGGCGCCACGTTGACTGAAGCAAGCTGCGCCCCGAGAGATCGATGTCCAGCAGGAACTTGGGGTGGTTCTCACGGGACAGAGGCCAGAGACGCGTACCGGCACCACCGGCGGGGATAATGACGTAGAAGCCATCAACTTCACGGTCCATGGCAGGGACGGTGAGCTGCGGGGTGGGTGAGGGCGGTGGGATATATCTCATGGCGGGAGACAGCTTGGGAAGAGGATGAGGGCTGAATGATCGCATGGAGCTGTCAGGACCGGGCGAGAGGCCACCCAGGCCTGAACTGTCGCGACGAGACTTGAAGCAGAGGCATGTGAGTGATGTGTTGCATGTTGCATGTTGCATGTTGCATGTTTGCAAGAGAAAAATGGACACGACCAGAGAGTCAGTCGTCAAGAGACTTACCAGGACAGTCTCTTTGAGGAGCAGCGAGATCTCGGCGTTGGAGTGTCGCAGTTGGGCGCACTCTTGGCGCAGCTCTGACATCTCCTCATTCTACATGGCAAAACAAAAAAGAAGAATAAGGGAAAATGCATTAGCAGCTTGGTATGCGCAAATGAAATGCGGAAGGAAAAGTAAGCAATGAGGCGGAGAAGACAGAACATGAGGCGTCGTCAGTCGCAAAGCCCACCACACACGGACACACACTCATTGCCATGCGAACTGCGAACTGCGAACTGCGACTCACTCACGATCTGCCTGCCCCTGATGAACAAACCCAACCCAACCAGATACCGTGTCAACAACTACTGACGGGGATGCACAAACAAGGACATACCTGCTTCTGCACAACCTCCATGATCTTGGCCAAAGCGACCTCGATGCCATTCTGTGCAGCCATGTTGACTGACGCTTGCGAAGTAGACGGTGATCAACTGATGGTGGCAGAGAACAAATCGGACAATTGTTGGGCAGGTGAAACTGGCTCAATGCTCTCAATGGGGAAGAAGAAGAGCAGACTTGAGACTTGACTGGATGGGCCAAAGGGGGTTTGGTTGGGAGCGGGTGGACGTGGTGGATGTGGGTGGATGTGGTGGACGTGGCTGGTGGATGTGGTGGATGTGGCTGGTGGATGTGGTCTCGTATTAATCGCGATGGAGACAATAAAAATGGACCAGACTGGGCTGAGCCGGGCATCCGGACTGTCCTGTCTCCACTCCCCAGTGGAACCAGTCAGTGTCAGCTTCAAAGTCATTAATTCATCAAGCCAGAAGGCAACATTGATGAATGAAGCCTCAGTTTCTACTCCCAAGTATATTATAATCCGAACGAACTATGGTATTGTCCTAATCTGGAGCTCAAGAGTTTGGCTTTCCTCCGACGAGCAGCGCAAGCTTCCGCCACTGGGCTCCGGTTTCGGCATGGAAGACGCTTGACTGGTGATATGCCAGTTGCCCATTTTAGTTAATAATCTGATTATTGGTCGTGTCGTACTCAAGCAGTGCTTGCGTACTTGCGTACTTGCGTGCTTGCGTGCTTGCGTGCCTCATTCATCATTCACGTACGTCCCTCTTTCCAACCCAGCCTCAAACATCATCTACCCATCGCCGCGCGAAAGGCCTATCCAAGCCTTTTCGTCAAGACCTGTCACCTCGAGCATTTGCCGCAATCATGTGGCGGCACCGACGATAGGTTCGGCCATCAACAGCGACAGCCATGACCCTCGCGCTCACCCGAACCAGACGAACCAACGCCGCTCAGGTTCGCGCCTTTCCGCCGCAGGCAAGTCTCACGCTTCGTTGCGTGCTGGATCCCACCTCGTGATTCCCGTCATTCTGCCCGCTTTCCTTTCAGTGTTTGCAAGCTCCATCGTTTTCATTCTCATTTTCATTCTCATTTTCATTTTCATTTTCATTTTCATCATCATCATTGTCATCATCATCGCTTCCCGCTTGTCATTTGTCAGTTGTCATTGGTGCGAGACGTGACATATTACCACGGAAGGTGCAGCCGCGTACAGGTGACGCCGGACCCGCTAAAGTTTTCCATCTTCTTTTTTTCGTTGCGTGGCCCCACGACTAACGTCTGCAGAAATCTTCCGCTTCGTTGCCCAAACCCTCCAGGCAGTGCAGGTCTGCTGCTAAGTCGTGTGAAGCACTGTAAGTCGATGCACTGCTCACGGACTTTTCTTCGTAGCGTCGTCGACTCTTTTACTCATCTATTTGGCCCCATTCTCTAGCTCGCAGCCCTCCTGCCCCAGCCAAATTGTCGCCATACGGAACGCGATTGTCAACGATCCGACGCTGAAGAGCCCCAAAGACGCCGAAGAAGAAATAGGTCTGAGCGCTCTGGCGGAGGCTCTTACGGAGGAGAAGAAGCGAAAGCGGCCTTCACGGGAGTATGTGTAGTTGGCAGGCCGCACTCTAATTGTACACTTTTGCTCATTTCAGTTCCAGCCCGCTTGCCCGATACCATTCCGAGGCACACTCGTTCCCCGACTATGGGTATGGTCCTCCAAAATCCAACTACGAAGCTGGTGTTGGAGCTCTTGTTTGACTTGATTGCTTTACTTGCTCACACTTACAATAGGATTGCTAGTGATAAAATGCAAAAGAAGCGGCTGGTAAGAGATGCCCACGTTTTGGAAACGAACGGGCACCAGACTGATATTGTATAGAGGGAGCTCAATGGTTCCACAGCAGGAGGGCTAAACACTCTAACAAATCCCCACGCCCGTCGGCTAGTTCTTATTCGCCCAGCGAAAGTCCTCGATCAAAACGACATAAACCCGACGTAACCTCGCCTGACCCAAGAAACTACGTATATAGCCGCTATTTCGTAAATGCCGAGCGACACGGTGCAAAAGAAACCCACGATTTGACTCTCAGTGGCTCCCAAGAAGACTTGTATGAAATTAAAAGCGGTTCGAGCACCGGAAAATCAAAAACCATACGAGCTAGTGTGGAGGAGTTTCGCAATGCTCAGCCCAAGAAACTTCCGAAGAATCGCGTGAGAAGCAGCCGGTCAATCTCTTGTCCCCACCGGCTTCTGGAGGCTGCTAGAAAGCGCGAGGGCAACAATCCTGACACTCCGGATCGTCTGAATAATACAGGGTCACTAGAGAGTCCTGATGTTTTGGGAGAGGATGATCCCCACCAGCAACTATTTGCTCTGATATCGTACGCGCAGGGCCGAAACGAACAAGGCTAGCATCTCGCACAGAAACAACCAGTCCCCATTTCAAGCGTCCTCGAGTTCACCAATCCATAGAGTCGATAGAGTCAGAGGATGAGTTGAGCAAGGATCAACATGAAGAGAGGCGGCGCACAAACTTCTCAAATTTGGCCACCCTGAAGCGCACATCGTCCAGAGGCGACATTCCGCGGACACAATTCTTGAAGCCACAGCCGAAACCCTCAGGTACAACAGAATACAAAGGGTGCCCCCTTTGTACGTGAGAAGCGCCGTCTCTGGAAAGGACACCTATGCCACAACAGGGGGCAAGCGCGAGCTTTTCCTCAAACAAGACCGCGACGATTCACCGCTTTTTTTCCCAAACTACACGCAAAACGCAGGAGGCCCTTTAAATTGGCTGGCTATTGACTTGGAAAATGTCACCAAGATGCAGCACGCCTGCACTAACAGTCATCTCGTACACGTGACGAGGCCTCGATCAAACAATAGCGGAAGTAGTTTGTGGCTGGAATTGATGGATAATCGCGATGTTATGCGTCTCATACGCTCTGCAAGTCTCACTCAATCGGCTGAGTTGCCCGTGTAAGTTATCTTTGATCACAGTTCCATTGAACCTCGGCTAATCATTTCTATGTAGCAAAGAACTCGAGATCAAATGGAAACAGGCGTGGGACAATGCCACCAACTATCAATTTAAGAACAATGTCAAATCCTCGAATTCTTTGCCTACTGTACAACAGGATGGAGATGGAATTGCTTCCAAGAATCGACGAATTGACAAAGACGACACCGTCAATGGGTCTCGTCGACCGGTCAAGCTAGTGGACCAAATGCAAGACTCGACGAGGACTGAGCAAAACCTGTCCATCGAGGCCAGTAGAGAAGAGGTTCCTACCGTGGCAAAGGCTCCGGGTACGAGGCGAACTCGAAGGTCTTCTCCCGTTCATGTTCCTCGAGAAGCGAGTCCAGAGCGGTGGACCAGCCAAAATCCAGATTGGAGGGCACATTGGTATCAATCTCTGGTGTTCCCCGCTACCGGGAGAAACAGGGCAACGGTCGATGATGGCGATATTCCCAGGTTGGACGAGGGCGAGTTCCTCAACGATAATCTCATCAGCTTCTACATTCGATACCTGCAATTCAAATTAGAAAGCGAGAAACCCGAACTTCTCAGCAAAATTTATTTCTTCAGCACTTTTTCTTCGAGAAACTGAGGTCGACAAAGGGTAAGATCAACTTTGAAGGCGTCAAAACTTGGACGGCCAAATTTGACTTGCTCTCCTATGACTATATCGTAGTGCCAGTCAACGAAAACGCACACTGGTACTTGGCGGTCATTTGCAATACGCCAAATGCTGTCCACGGAATGCCTCAAGAGAGTGACCAAGACAACTCTGAGCGTGTGGACGAATCGTCACCTAGAATAACAGCCATCGAGCGAAACATGTCCGACGTGACCATTCGAGATGGCGACACGAAACATCTTTCCGTCGATGTCGAGATTGTTCATTCTCCCCAAGCTCCGCAAGGATAATGCAGAACTCGTCACCAGGGTTGAAAAAGACGACAACAGCCAGTTCTCAAATCAGCACTGCGGCCCCGCGTCACGATGATCCCAGAACACCGAAGATTATCACATTAGACTCATTGGCCAGTTCCCATTCTGCAACTTGCAAGGCACTTAGGGAATACCTTATCGCGGAAGCAAAGGACAAGAAAGGCGTTGATCTGGTCAAAGTTCCGAATGGCATGACTGCAAAGCGGATACCTGAACAGGACAACTTCTGCGACTGTGGAGTGTTCATCTTGGGATACATGGAAGAGTTCTTGAAAGACCCGGATGGGACTGTTCGCAAACTGCTCCAACGGGAACCTTTGGGGTGGGATATCCGGCCGTCCCAGTTGCGGAAATCGCTCCGCGAATTGTTGTTCAAGTTGCAGCAGGAACAACATGAGCGCCATATGAAGGAGGGGGCGGAGAAGCGGTTGCTCTCCGCCAAAAGAAAATCTCTTGCCAAAATGCAAATTTCTCAGCTCCGAGAGTGGATCAGGATATGTCCCCAACGCCAGGAAGGAAATCGTCGGCCACAGAATTGCCTGATGCATCCGACGTAGTGATGGTTTCTAAGCCAGCTCCGTTTGCCACCGAGGCGGTTGTAAAGATGATGCTCGAAACTCTGAACCTGAGGCGGTGGCTTCGTCGCCGACAAAACGATCCTCGAAAGATGGAGTAGCGCTCTTTGAGGGTCCTCAAGTCGATCTGAGTAAGGACAACAAGCGTCGTGCTACTAGTGTACGCGATTCATCTCTGTTATTAACCAGCCATGAAACGATCAAGGACGCACTGTGTGAATCTGAAGTGAGAAGGCCCATCGCCCAGACGTCGAGTCCGCCACGAGACACAAATGAGCAGGATCTTGTGGAGACCCTACCCATCTCATCATCCGAAGCCGAAGTAGAAGTACAGGTAACCCGGGCCGTTCCAAAAGAATAAGCGCACGTCTACCGAGTCCGCGGATGTTGAAGAAGTAATGTCAATATCAGGAGGCCGGGCGACACGACAAAGGTCTAAGCAACTAGAGTCGTCGCCATGCTTGATTCAACCTTTGAGGTCAAGTCAGAGTCTATCACCTGAAAAACTGCAAGCAAAATATGATGGTATCGAGCGGTCTGTGGATTTGACATGAGGCATATCGTTAAGATGAAGTCGAATACCAGACGATTGACCGGAGGGTATCGATTGACCTTCCCCTTCCTTTACGTCGCTGTGAAGGAGTCTGGGAATTCCCCTCTTGGTGTTGGTGCGTGTTTGAGGAGGAAAGTACGCCTGTTGAAGGCATTTCTGCATAGCGTTGGGATCGGCATTTGGGATGAAAACTTGCTCTTTTGTTGATGATTGTAAGATTGCAAGTACATAGAGCGTTGGGTGCAGCACGCAATGGTGCCTTGTTCCATAGATAAATTATAGTGTTATTCGTTTCGAGGGCTAGAGTCTCCTTGGCATAATTTGCGTTTGGTTCTCAGACTGGGCCAGACATCGAACGAGGGGGTTTGGTTTGGCGTATTCAAGAACGGACGCACGTGCCGCAGAGCAAATTATCATCATCACAACTCGGCACATCGACGCAGACTCTTTCCTCAGTAGACGTTCAGATTTAGCACTCCTGTCATGCGTACGTATGTAAGTCGATTGATTCATGACTGATAAACCTCCTGCCTAATGAATCAAACATGACGAAATGAAGACATGAAATGGTGCCAGGACGCTTCAACTATGGAGTTTTCTACTTTGTTCTATATACATAGTATGCTCTCCGTCTGTCTGTCTGCCTGTCTGTCTGCCTGTCTGCCTGTCTGCGCTATGAGTCATCTCCACCGTCTGACTCTGGCGGTGAAGCGTCCTCGGCGTCGCCATTGACTTGTTGTGGCAGCCGGGGCACCTCGAAGATGACGCCGCCGTTTCGAACGCCGCCCTTGCAGACTTTCCAGCGACCGAAGCGGTGTTCTTGCGCAACGGCAGCAACGACACACAACCCGTCTTTGCCGCGATCTCCGCGCTCAAAGACGGTGATGTCGTTGATGATTCCTGGTATGGGGCGGTGCGAATCAGCTGTGCCGTGGGGGTTGGGGACGTCTTGGACGGAGTCGTTGTCGTAGTCATCGGGAGGTCGCCCAGCACGCCGATTTGTTCAATCTTCTTCTTGTCCTGGGTGAGTTTCCAGACGCGGACGTGGCCGTCCCAGCTGCCGCTGAGAATGATGTCCGAGTAGGGGAGGGTTCGGAGGGCCGTGATCCAGCGGGGGTGGGAGCTGGAACGACCTTTTCAATGACGGGGTGGACTTCTGCCGAGGCGGACAGCGGGTCGAGGGCTGGGTCGAGGCCGTGGGCGAGGGCTGGATGTAGACGGGTTTCTTCTTGGTCAGGCTCCAGAGGGAGATGGCGCCGTTGTCGCTCCCCGTGACGAAGAGGTCGTCGTCGATCATGGCGACGCGGTCCATGCTGCCTTCGTGGAGGAGCGAGCGGGGGTCGACGCCGGGAGGGTTGTTCTTCTTGTCGGCGCCGCCGCCGCGGAAGACGAGCTGCGTCTCCTCCATGACCTTCCACAGGCGGGCGGTCCTGTCCCGCGCGCCGACGCTGACGCAGCGCTCTTGCGCCAGGGCATCAATGTCGACGACGTGGTCTTGGTGGCCGAAGAGGGTCTCGATGTAGGCTAGTGTCTCTAGGCTCCATACTTTGACGGTTCGGTCTCTCGACGCCGAGTACAGCTGGCTCGTGCCTCGCTGGAACGCCAGTGCCGTGACGGCATCGCGGTGGTGCGTGAGGACTTTGACGGGCCGCAGGGTGTCGGCGTCGTAAACGATTATTTTGCGGTCCTCGCCGCCGGTGACGACGTACTTGCCGTCCGGGAGGCGGCTACGGCCAGGATCTGGCCCGTATGTCGTTTGTAGTTTCGGTCTTTGCTCTTGCCCTTGTTCCCCTGACCCATGCCAGCAGCTCCGGTCTCTTCCTGGCCGGAGCATCAGGCTTCTTGGGCTTCCTCCTCGTCGTCTGCGGGAACTGATGCCGTGGGAGGTCCTGCGTCCGCCACTTGTGTAGCGTGACGTCTTTGGTGGCCGTGTATACGAAAGGCGGCAAGGAAGCAATCGAGGTGACGGAGTTGGTGTTTGTGCGGAAAAAGGTCTGCGAGGCCCTGTCCAGGGCCAATTGGTCCCAGAGCTGGCGGCACACCCTGCCCTTGGTCTCGGCGACGTCCTCTTGCAGCCTCTCGGCGATCAGGTCGCGGTCTATGTCGGCGGCGTCGAACCCAGCCTCGTCCACGTGCTCCTTGACATTTTCGAGGTAGCGCTCCGCCAGACGAAGTCTCTTCTCGGCGGCCGTCTCTTCTTCGTCGTCTGAGCTCTGCCGGTCCTCTACGTCTTTGTCGTTGCCCGCTTCGGACGCGCTGCCGTAGCTCTCCTCCTCCTCCTCCTCGTCATCCGAGTCGCTGCCGGAAAGTGAGTCGTCCCGCTCGGCTCTTTTTTGCCGTTGCTTCTTGAGACGGCGGCACCCGGTCTTTTGGCGGGCTTGCTGTGAGACGTGGTTTTGGCACCGGCGATTTTCTTTTCGGTGCTTCTGGTGCGGCGGGTCGCTTTCGCTTCTTTTGGGCGCCAGGAATGGTGAAGAAGGACGACATGGTCGCTTTTTTTTTTGTTCACCCCTGGTATTGTGGTGTATTTCTAGCTTGCTCCCCAAGGCTGGCTGCGTGCCTACTTTCTCGTTTCTCTTTTTTAAAAAAAAAAAAAAAAAAAAAGTTGAAGGCTTGGAGAGCCGTGTACCCCACTTTCTGCCGCAATGGAGCCAATCAGTGGGCTGTTCCGGTGAATAGTGCTTCCGATGATTGGGCGGTGGGTGGTGGCACAATCGCAGGTGCAGGTTAGGGGTGGTGGGCAGGTGGGCAGCAGGCACAGACAGGGATCAGGCGAGCTCCTTGACGCGCAGCGCTACAGCCTAACTTATGTACAATACCAGAACGAGCTCGTAGCATCACTCACTGCAAGCTCGCAACCAAGCAAACAGGCAATTAACCTTACGTCCCAACCTCCAACTTCACACCTCCCATACCACCTCACTACACAACAACTGCACCGCTCAAGTCAACGCCATGTGGGTAGCCAATGATTTCGACAGCTGGGATGATTCGAATTGAGTCGCTGACAGCTTGACATAGGGAGGTTCTGTTGGGAATTACAGGCAAGGACTTCACCATCATCGCCGCCTCAAAAGCAGCGATGCGTGGTGCTACGATCCTCAAAGCGTCCGACGACAAGACCAGGGCGCTGAACAAGCACACTTTGATGGCTTTCTCGGGAGAGGCTGGTGATACAGGTACGGGCAGCATGGAGAACCCTCGTCGATATCCATCCATCGAGAGAGTCAATCTGCTTCGAGAAGATGGATGACCAGAAAGAGGAGTGTAGATAAGCTCGAATTGATGGCTAACATGATCCGGGGCAGTGCAATTCGCCGAGTATATCCAACGAAATGCTCAGCTCTATTCGATGCGAAATGAAACCGAACTGTCTCCTCCGGATTGGCACACTTTGTACGCGGCGAACTTGCGTCCAGCCTGCGATCGCGTCATCCTTACAATGTCAATCTCTTGATGGGAGGAGTCGATCCCATCACCGGCAAGCCGCACCTTTACTGGCTTGATTATTTGGCCTCGCTGGCCGACGTTCCTTATGCCGCTCACGGCTATGCGCAGTACGTATAGTATAGACGCACCTGCTTGCTTGCTCGCTTGACTGCTGCTGGAACAATGTGTATTTCTTTTCTTGCCACCGTCGAACTGATTTTTCTTGTGCGCAGGTACTATTGCTTGTCTATTCTGGATAAGCACCATCATCCCGATATCACACTCGGACAGGGCATCAAGCTCCTAACGCTCTGCACGGATGAGTTGAAGCGACGGTTACCAATCGATTTCAAGGGCATGGTGGTCAAGGCGGTCAAGGCTGATGGGATCATTGACATAGAATTCGATGATGAAAAGATCGTAAAGTGCGCGTAGATGGCGGGGAGGGAGCGGAATATGACGAGACCTGTATTAATATGATCTTTGGCCAAGAAGGGCTATTCAAACAAACGGCGTCTTCTATCGGCGAATACATACCATGAATGAATGCACTGAGAGTGTGACATACTCCTCTGTAGTGGTGCCGAATGAATTCTGCACGAGATTTTGCATAGTCGAGTCTGGACGAAGCGAAGAGGCTGCTTGCGTTTTCGGCCTGATGCTGTGATGCAATCACACTGTACCGAATGTCACAAGTTGCGGCAACCTACAATCCAGCATACTCTGGCACCATTATGCGTATCCCTAGGGCCGATCCAGGGCTGCCTCATCTTCTTTTTCAAACCATAAGCCGGAGAGTACGAGCGAGTGAAGAGTGGGTGACTCGGCTATGCTTACGTTTTTCGCCCCCGAGTCCAACATAGTTGGCATTTTGTTCGGGCCCGGCCGAAAGAAAAACACTTGTTTGATTAGATGGATTGCAACTGTCTTGACGAACCGCATTTGCTGTAATGCGACGAACATAGGCATTTGTTTTCTAACATGGTTTATTTTAATTTTAATTTTATTCTATGAAACAAATGAGGAATATGTGATCAACAGCGACTAAAGCGTTCGATACGGATTGAAACAGGCTACTCACGTGTGGGTACTGAAGAGTACCTCCTGCGACTCAAGTGCAGCCTTTTCGGTGGGCGGACCCGCCGTGAGTACAAGGGAGCTACCTACGCAAGTGATGAGATAAGCCACCGTGCCGCGCCCGGACTCGGTGCGGTGACGCCCAGTGACGTGACGGCACCAGCCAAGTGCTGGCGGCAACTCGACAGCTGAGACCTGATCGCTTCCCTCGCGGGTGGGCGCCACTCACGCGGCTCAAGCTTCCAGTTGGCTGGCCCAGACTGGGGGCTGCTGCATTCCACTGTCAGTGGCTGCTCAAACCATGGCGGTGTCCACTTCCTCCAAACAGGGGAAGGGGAAAAAAATGAAAAATTATTCAACCCAAGAAAATGTTTGGCCCCCATGATTGGGCACTAGCCTTCCTGGCCGCCCGTAAAGTAATTTTTTCCTTTTGCCTCCAACCGACTCACCCGCCGTCCCTTTTTCTTCCCTCCTACAACTCAAACCTCTACATCCACAAATCCTTTCATCTCCCCTCCTCTCATCCTCTCTCATCTAGGTCATTTCCAGAGACCATCCGTCTTTCCTTGGTCTTTCCTTTGAAGTCTTGTTCTTCGAGGGATTGTGCAAGCATCGGCTTCTCGTGTAATCATTTCTGGGGAAGAATCCAAGTCAGGAACTCACGTCCTTGCCTTTTCTTTTTGACAACCGATCTAGATTCTGTTCCATCAGACTGTTACTCTTTCGTTCTTTGCGGGAGTGATTTTGCTGTAAATTACGAACGATTTTTACTGTTTTCGCGCCCTTTCGAGATTCGAGGCACCAACGTCTCGACGTATAACTCGTTACCAACAACACAACGATTCAAAACTCAGATCCCAACATGGCGGATCAACTCAACATGAACGGCTTGAACTTGGCCGATGGCCATCAGGGCGGTGGTCCGCGTTCTTATATTCCGCCTCACATGCGAAATCGGCCCTCTGGGGCCCTCCCATGAACGGCGGTCCTGCCCTGGTCCCGCCCCTAGTGGCCCTGTCCCTAATGGTGCTCCTCCCAACGGCGCCCCCAACGGTGCTCCTGCTCCTAATGGTTTGAACGGCAGTTCTTGGGCTGGGTAAGTCCTCCATTCTCCCCTTCCTCACTTCAGCGTCGCAGGCTGGTCAAAGAACACGTGGGCCAACAGTTTCATACACAGGAACAACTTCGCCGCTGGAGGCGGTCGACCGAACAACTGGAGCAACGGCCCTGAGGGCGGCGCTGGTACTCCATTCCAGAACAACCGCCGCGGCGGCTGGAGCGGCCGTGGAGGTGGTCACAGCGGCGGTCGCGAAGGCAATGAGGGTGGTTCTTACTCTGCCCGAGGCTCTGGGGATGGCCAGTGGCGCGACGGCAAGCACATTCCTGGTCCTGCCAATCCCCGTATCGAGCGTGAGCTGTTCGGATCCATCGATGACCCTTCCAAGCAGCATACTGGTATCAACTTCGAAAAGTACGACGACATTCCCGTCGAGGCCTCTGGCCAGAATGTTCCCGAGCCAGTCAATCAGTTCTCCAGCCCTCCTCTGGATGAGCACCTGTGCCGCAACATTGAAATGGCCCACTACAAGGTCCCCACACCTGTTCAGAAGTACTCCATTCCCATCGTGTCGGGTGGTCGTGATCTTATGGCTTGTGCTCAGACTGGTTCTGGCAAGACTGGAGGTTTCCTTTTCCCCATCCTCTCTCAGGCCTTCCTCAACGGCCCCTCTCCAGTTCCGGCCAATGCTGCCGGCCAGTTTGGCTGTCAGCGCAAGGCTTACCCTACCTCTTTGATTCTTGCTCCGACTCGTGAGCTGGTCTCTCAGATTTACGAGGAGGCCCGAAAATTTGCTTACCGGTCGTGGGTTCGCCCTTGCGTTGTCTATGGTGGTGCCGACATCGGTTCTCAGCTTCGCCAGATTGAGCGAGGCTGTGACCTTCTTGTTGCCACTCCGGGTCGTCTCGTCGATTTGCTTGAGCGTGGCCGCATTTCCCTCTGCAACATTAAGTATCTTGTTCTCGATGAGGCCGATCGCATGCTCGACATGGGTTTCGAGCCCCAGATTCGCCGAATCGTCGAGGGCGAGGATATGCCCTCGGTTGCCGACCGCCAAACTCTCATGTTCTCGGCCACATTCCCCCGCGACATTCAGATGCTCGCTAGGGACTTTCTGAAGGATTACGTCTTCTTGTCCGTCGGTCGCGTTGGTTCCACGTCGGAGAATATCACTCAGAAGGTCGAATTCGTCGAGGACATCGACAAACGATCCGTCCTTCTTGATATTCTCCACTCTCATGCTGGTGGCTTGACCCTCATCTTCGTCGAGACCAAGCGCATGGCTGACTCACTTTCCGACTTCCTCATCAATCAAAGCTTTCCCGCCACTTCCATTCACGGTGACCGTACTCAGCGTGAGCGTGAGCGTGCGCTCGAGTTCTTCCGTAACGGTCGGTGCCCCATCTTGGTTGCCACTGCTGTTGCTGCACGTGGTCTCGATATTCCCAACGTGACTCACGTCATCAACTACGATCTTCCCACCGATGTGGATGATTATGTTCACCGAATTGGTCGTACTGGACGCGCTGGAAATACTGGCATTGCCACTGCTTTCTTCAACCGTGGTAACCGAGGCATTGTTCGTGAGCTCATGGACCTTCTCAAGGAAGCTAACCAGGAGATTCCCCATTCCTGGAGGCCATTGCCCGCGAGTCTTCATTCGGTGGTGGCCGTGGCGGCGGCCGACCCCGTGGCGGAGGTGGCCGCGGCGGCGGTGCCAATCGCGATTTCCGTAAGTTCGGCGGAGGCGGCGGCTTTGGAGGAGGCAACGGCGGTGGTTTCGGTGGCCTCCACAGAACTCTGGCTATGGCGGCGGTTTTGGCGGCCCTCATCCTGGTGGCTATGGCGGCGGTGGTGGAGGCGGTGCCTACGGCGGTGGCGGTGCCTATGGAAACCCCGGCGGCCCTGGTGCCCAGTCCTGGTGGTAGCTTGTTCGCAACCACGGCGATTTGCCTTGACCCAAGAGTCAGGGTTCGGTCACGAAAACGATGGCCGCAACTGGTACTTGTGGATTCCACATGTGCTTGATCCTGCTTTGCACTGTTATGTTTTGCTCGACGCACATTGACAAACTCGATTTTTCACTATTTTCTTCTTTTCGACTTATATTTCTTTTCTCATTGTTTCCTATTTTGTTTTGGACGAAACGGCGGCATCATGACCTGCGAAGACGGATGAGTTCCTAATCGGTTCACCGGACTTTCTCAGCAGCAACGGTCACGGGGCATTCACGAAGCATGTGATAGACAGCATTTGTTTTGATTTCGTCACCCTCCTCGCTTGATACCCCTTAGACCGAGATTAGGGGAACTGAAGGCACTGCTGGAAACGTGGTGATATATAATGGATCTGGAGAAGAGAAAATGCAGGTCCGGTCATGAACATCACGATTCTGCATGTTTCTTTATGTTTCTTTATTGCCCAGGAGAGGCACTGTTTTCTCCCTCAAGAGGCATATTTTTCGCTTTCACGATAGAGGGTCATGTTATCGCCGTGCAGATATAGACAAAAGTGGATTTACTCGGTTCTCTGGTCAGAATTGCTCATTTGGTCTCCCAACGGTGGAAGACTTGAAGGAAGAGATGAGAACAAATGAACATAGATTTGGAGGAAAGAAGGCCACTTAGACAGGCTTTCCTCTGTTCCATAGTCACAGAGAGAGAGAGCCAGGACGAGCCCGCACTCGACACATACATGGGTTATGGAATGCGGTTGGGCATCGGCACGCGCATCAAAAGGCTCTTGTTCTTTTGACAGCTGCACGCGCGCACAGGGGCAGTGAGACATAGGCTCTGGGTTTTTAGAGGATGCCCAGGTCAAACGTCTCGGTTGCCTTGTGCCTCGCGCGAATCGACAGAGGACAAACCAGAGCGGACTGAGGAGTCCAAGAA
Organism: Epichloe gansuensis; assembly: GCA_023658505.1. Classification (NCBI taxonomy): domain Eukaryota; kingdom Fungi; phylum Ascomycota; class Sordariomycetes; order Hypocreales; family Clavicipitaceae; genus Epichloe; species Epichloe gansuensis. Next base: position 2,418,015 of record CP098283.1, read on the forward strand.
AAAAAAATGAAATGACGCTTTTTGCAGTTAATTCCTCTCCCAAGCTAAAGTATGGTGACAAATTTCTACAAGTGTGAAGTGGTGCTTGTTGGATACCCGTCAACGTGGGCCAGCCAGCACCAAGTAACTCGTCTCAGACGATGATGTGTATTCTGCGTCAGATTGAGCGTAGGCAAGTATTTCCTTTTCTCGCGCGTGCTCCATCTCTATGACAGTCTGTTGACTGATGACGAGCCAACCAGCTCAATTGCTGGACTTCTAAGAGGACGAGTACGGAAAGGGTCGATGTCTGTCTGGCCAGTCACACACAGTTAATTGCCTTCTAGAAACGAAATTTGGATCTGGCACTCCTAGAGCAGGCGAAGTCCCTGTGCACAAAAATCACCACTTGAAAGTTACACAAGCACGATGCAGATGTACGACATTTCACGCATCACGCACCGATTAAGCGGACGTCAAGGCTGAATAAGAGTGTCATTTAGCAATACGTCAGGTACGTATTTCATCATAAGACTATTTTAGTAAAAGTAAAAGTAAAATAAATAAGTCCAGTTCAAACAGAACATGTCTATAGAAAAGCGCCAGGACGCCTATCGGCCCTTTTCGATATCCGTAACCTGGACGGACGGGACGTCATTCACCACAATGGCCGGAGCGTTCATTGATGAGTCCACCGTACCCTTTGACCGTTCCACCTGATAGACCTGCTCGTCCTCGTGCTCATTCTTCTTGTTTCGCTTGAAGGCACGCATGAAACGAGCCCAGAGTCTGGCCAAGGCGCGGTACGCTGCGGCAAAGGGCCGCCGACGATGCCAGCAATCTTTGTGAACCAGGCGTCGGGGAAAAGACGCACGAGGACGGCCCAGGGAGACACATCATGGCAGTGACGACGGAAATGGTCCACTGAGTGCCGTCGAGACCCTTCGGGTTGATGGCGAAGGCGCGGGATCCGACAAAGATGATGGCAACTTGGAGACCCACCATGAGGAGGTTGATGAAGATGAAGAAGCAATTGCGGTGGACACCTTCAAAAATGTTGAACTTGTTGTCGAGACGACGGTTGTTGAACTCGTTGAAGATTTGCATCCACACAAAGGTGTTGAAGATGATGGTATCGAGCTCGAGCTTGGCTTGCTTTTTGTCTTTGTAGCTCCTGTAGCCGAGGATGGAGATGCCGGCGAAATAGAGACCAAAGGTGACTGTAAGCTGAAAGATGGATTGACCGATGATCATTTTCCACATCTTATTTTGGAGGAGAGGACTCGTTAGCATATTGTATCAAGAAGGGCGGAAAGGAGGCGCGCCATCCGCAACACTTGCGAAATCAAACAAGTCACAGGGAAGTATGGGGAAAGGCGAAAGACGTACCGTGGTGGTGATCAAAGGTGCCTTCTTGCCCTGAGGAGGGCGATCGAGAATTTTCTCGGTAGGGGAGTCCGTGGCAAGGGCAAGGGCGGCAAATGTGTCCATGATGAGGTTCACCCAGAGAAGCTGTACGGCCTCAAGGACAGACTTCATGTTTTCGTCGTAGACGGCAGTGACAAAGGCGAGGAGCACAGCGGTGATGTTGACGGTAATTTGGAACTGCAGGAACTTTTGAACAGCGTCGTTGACGGCACGACCCCATTTCAATGCGGTGACGATGGAGGTGAAGTCATCATCCATGAGAACGATTGAAGATGCCTCCTTGGCGACTTCAGTGCCTGAAATGCCCATTGAGAACCCGACATGGGCTGCCTTGAGTGCGGGCGCATCATTGGTGCCATCGCCAGTCACAGCGACGGTCTCGCCCAATTCCTTGAGTTTGGTGACGAGGATCCTCTTGTCTTCGGGGAAGAACGGGCCAGAACTTGTAATTTAGGCAAGATGGACTTCATGCCAGCGTCGGTGAGCTTGCGGAACGCAGGGCCTTCCATGACGACACCGCCGTCAGTGTAGATGCCGCATTCGGTGGCGATGGCTCGTGCCGTGACGATATTGTCACCTGTGACCATGCGAACCATGACGCCGGCATGCTGGGACTTACGCACAGCTTCGGGCACACCTGGGCGAACTGGATCCTGGATACCCACGACACCGAGGAAGACGAGGTCTTGGAGCAGAGAAGCAAAAGTAACATGACCATCAGTGACTTCAGCATAGGGAGGTGGCCATGACTGGTAGTCCTTGTAGATGAGACCGATTGTGCGGAGGAGTTGCCAGCATAACTTTCAATCGTGGCCATCATGTTCTGTTTCAACCCAGACGTGAGTGCATCCTGCTGCAAGGTGTGCGGATCGGCCATGAAAGCGCAGTAGCCGAGGAGAATCTCCGAAGCACCTTTGACATGAAGTCTATACCCCCTAGAGCTGTTACGGGTAACGGAGCCCATACACTTCTTGCCAGAGTCAAAGGGGAACATTTGCACAACTGTCTCGTTGGCACGTGTCTCCGCGAGAGATTGCAAGCCGAGATGGTCTTTGGAGAATTGGAGCAGGGCAGTTTCTGTTTTGGAGCCGATGAAAGTTGCCTGACCGTCTTGCTCGCCCTCAAAGGCAGTGGAGTTGATGGCAACGGCTTGGGTGATCAAGTTTCTGGTATTGGCGGGCAAGGCAGTAGCCCATTGAGAGATGGGCTCGGACTCTGACTTGGAGAAGAAGGTGCTTCCGAACGTGCCGGCAACGACTGTCATTTTGTTCGTTGTCTAGTACGAACAATAGAAGCATCATGTTGGTGAGCGGATATTTACTGTGAGATGACAGAATGTAGGAGGAGGAGGAGTGACGTACCAGAGTGCCCGTCTTGTCAGAGCAAATAGTTGTAGCATTTCCCATGGTCTCACAAGCACGCAGCATACGGACGAGGTTGTTCTCCTTGAGGAGTCTCGTCGTAGCGAATGCCAGAGCGAGAGTTACGGCGAGCGGCAGACCTTCAGGCACAGCTACAACAACAATGGTGATGGCGACAATAAGAATGTCTATGAACGCAGAAGCCTTTTCGGCGGAGGTGCGTCCGTCTCCAGCTAGACCTGCAACAAACCGGAATAGGAGAACAAAGAACAACAGGGCGGCCGCCGTGCTGCCGAGCTTGGCAATGGCAAGGGCAAGACCCTCGAGCTTCTGCTGGAGAGGGGTGTCTTCGACTTCAGCGCGGACAGACATCATGATCTTGCCAAAGAGCTGTGCACACCGACGGAGGTGCAAACAAAGGTTCCCATGCCTGAAGAACGTGTGTCAGTATCAAAAGCCTTGGTAAGACAGTACACGTGTGTTGGGAGTGTGTTGAGGAATAGCAAACCTTCGAGGACCTTGGCTCCAGAGATGATGAATGGGTCCAAGTCCTTGGTACTATTTCCAGCCTCGAGAGCTCTCATGACCTGGTCGCCTCCTGTCTTCTTCAAAGCATCAGACTCACCAGTGGCCGAGGACTCGTCGCACCTGACATCATGGCCTTGGATGAAGATGCCGTCGACGGGGACCAAGTCACCAGGCTCCAGGTGCAAGAAATCACCGACGAGGATATTATGAACGTTGATCATCAAGGACTTTCCGGAACGAACGGCTTTGATCTCACGATCTTCCTTTTTGGCATTCAGCTTGACAAAAGCCCTCTCCTTTTGCCAGTCATTGAGAGATCCAACAGCCGTCACGACAATAATAGCAACGCAGATGGCAACACCCTCGACCCAGTCGACTGGTGGAGGAGCGCCAGGTTTCTTCTTGGCGCTAAAGGTCTCGTAAAGACCTAGGGCGAGTGAAATAACAGCCGCGGCGGTCAACAAGATGAGGACTTTGTCGTTGTAGGCGTTCCACATGAACTTCCAGAGAGGGGTGGGCTTCTTGGCCGGGAGGACATTGCGTTTGTACACGCGTGTACGGTCAGCAAAAGACTCCGAGGATGTCTCACTGTTCAGAGTGACGTTCTTTTCGTAAGCAATGTCCAAGGATGACGAGTGGACCGCTTGGTCGAAGGGGACCATTTGCGGTACTGAGGTCTCGTCTATGTTCAGACCAGCGGCAGTGTCTGTCTGCAACCCCTTCGCAATGCCTCGCAGTCCACCGAGCGCCTGAAAGACAGCCAGTGATTTCGGATTGAGCAACTTGTTGAGTTGGCCTGGTGAAAAAGCAAATGGGTTCTTTTCCACGCGGAAATCATCTTCAGTACCGGGATCTGGGCGCAACGCCGTGGCCAGGTCATTGCTGAAGCTGGCCGTTCGGCTAGTAGCCGCAGGCGTCAGAAAGGGATCGGATGTGGCGGGCGGTAGGCTGCTGTTCGCCATGGCTGTTATTTGTTCTTGTTCTTGTTCTTATTCTGGGTTATATTGGCTGTATCGCAAAGACGTGTATGACGGTATGTCGACTCGAACACTGACTTTGAGTGCCTTTGAAACCGGGCACAACAAACGCCGCAGTGGTCTTCGAGAGAGGCGCCAGATTGAGAGCAATGAGGTGATGAAGAAATGAAATTGGCATCTGATGTGATGATGAACGTATATCTGTAAGCGCAGTAATGTAAAGCGTTCGTTTCTCATGGGATGGGAAGAATGAAGAAGCACCATGAAAAGGAAAACGAGAAAAGGACGGAGAGTTTTCATGCAAGTAAGTCAAGGTTATCAACCAGGGCCAAGCCCCAGAGCATAGAAGGCAAAAAGGATGCCGTCGGCGTCGATGGCGTACAACGAGGCTGAGCCAGTCGACAGAGCAACTCGTCCTCTTTTCGTGACGAAGCCGAGGATTTCCTGGCGGCGCTCCCTGCAACCAGGTGACAAAACATGCTGCCATCCGGGGCGAAACGACACGGCGAGAAGATCAAGGTGCACCACAGCTGCAACGAACCGCAACTGCTATTGCGGCCCGTCGGTCCGAAATATCTCTATTCAGAGAGGCACAGAGGGGCATCTGGAGCTGGAGCTGGAGCTGGAGCTGGAGCTGGAAGTGGAAGTGGTGGTTGGGTTTTGCCAACTTGACAAGACGTCGTCGGTTGCAGCAGCCTACATAGCGTAGGCATTGGGCAGGGGACGAAAGCCAAAGAAAGACATCTTTCTTGCCCGATCGGGAAGGTTCGCGGCCTGTCAGCCTGTCTACTACACCTGCAGAACTACGGCCGACTTACCAAAAAAGAACCCAACAAGTGTAACGGACTGTCCACCACCGCACCAGAAGTGCACGGAGCTCGCCAAGAAGACTCCACCAGCTGCAGCCATCTGGCTTCTCGAGAATTTAAGCTCACAGCATACGGCCTATCAAGTAGATTCGACAACCAAGCTACCGATGAGTAGACGCGTCTTCGGGAAATGTGTCTACCGTGCACAGCATCGATGCAGTGCCAGCATGGGGTTGCCAGCATGGGGTTGCCAGCATGGGTTTTGGATTTCTGTGCTTCATCATGATGCTTCCGCCAAGGGGCATGTCCAAGAAACAGGAGGGGGAGGCCCGGAAACATGGTTTGTTTTCGGACACATAGCGAGTTCACCACGCGACGAAAATGTGAAGAATGGTCGTTCGAAAATGTTGTGGACTTGTCCACGGGCTGCCCACGCAAGATTGTCCAGATGCTAGCTAACAGTAAGTTTTCTCTCGGCGCATCCAGTGGGATATGTATGATACCCTCTGAGGAGACGAGACTTTTGGCCTGGCCTGGCCGGCGTATCGGGAAAGTATCGAGACACACACACTCCAGGAAACCATCGTGTCGACCTTCACCTTCCAGGCCGGCTGCTTCTTTGGCTCGCTGATGGACTTCTTGATGACGGCGAGCCACGGCGAGATTGCCATGCTCATGCTCATGCTCATGCTCATTGCGGGCGACAAGAAGCACGTCGTGGAGCAAGTGGAGCGGGTTTGAACGGGCGAGTTCCACCAAGATTAGCGAGAGCCGAGCCGTGGGAAACTCGATATGCGCCAATTAGGGTCGGAGGGATCGTGTCTCAGTGGGGCCTCCCCTTTCCTCCCTTTTACCCCATTCATGATTCACACGCGTCATGATGGGTAGACTGCTGATTGAGATAATCCGGCCCTCAACGCAATGCTACTGACAATAGAATTTAAAAAAAAAAAAAAAAAAATCGGACCCGTCGTGCGCTGAGCTGTGGTGTCCCTCTCATACATGCACTGACAGAACTGGACTAGCTCGGGGCACCATGAGACAGAATGCAAGAATGGCACACGCAAGGTGATTATTGTTTTCATTATGTACATGAAAGACAAAAGCTTCCCCGAAATTATCGTCGAGAAGAAGCAAAAGTAAAACTACGTTGTGTAGCGGCCAATGTCTGAACCGGGGTTCCAACCACCGGCAAATCCATCCTGTGCCCGGACTTCGGTGCCATCACCAAGACGAAGGGCGACGCTGGTGTCCTTGGCACACAGCCCGTACGCCTGCAGGTTCTTGGGGTCTCTGCAATAAAATGCATGTATTCTATGCGAAGGGAAAGGTTGTCAGTAAAAGGAAAGGATACTCAAGCTCCCAAGTTTACGACAGGGAAAGGGGGAGGGAGAAACCTACTTTGGCATTGATACGCTCCCGAGCACTGTTGATATCCCGGGCCGCTGAAAAAGGCCCAAGACGCAGACCCGTAGTAGATGATGTCGGAGCCGCCCTGGATGTAATTGGCAAGACCCATGCGACATCGCTTGTCACCACGACCGCACCATGAGAAGTCTGGGTCTCCCCAGCGCTCGACGTCGGCTGTCCAGGGCGCGGGCAGCAACTGTCTCGCGTTGTCGCCTTGGTCGTAGTTGGTCTCACTCTGGAGGAGGGTGACGACGACGTTGCTCGCGCAGCGGAGGTTGAGCTGGTAGAGCCACCAGTGTTCGCTGCCCAGGGCGTGCAGCCATGTGCCCTTTGTAGACTCGACGAGTGCGCCGCCCTTGGCTGCGATGCTGGAGCCGCCGTCGAATCCTCGGCGATGTGGTCGGCGACCCAGTTCCAGACGTTCTCGACGTAGGCGGACGAGTCTTTGGCGAAGTGGAGGCCGAGGAAGGCGCCCTTGCATTGGGCGCCGGCGGCGTCTTTGCACGAGTCTGTCAGGGCGGGAGCGCCGAGGGTTCCGCCCACCGTCATGACCGAGTTCCAGAGCGCGACGTCGCCGGGCTTGCTGCCGGCGGCCTGGAACTGGACGATGATGGCGCCGGGGAGGACGTCGGCGACGGTGAAGCGCATGTCCTGGATCTGGGCGGTGCCCACGTCGCCGGGCCGGCCGACTTGCACAACGGGCTGGGGCTTGGAGCCATCTTTGAAGAAGTTGCCTGCGCCCGAGATGGTGGACCAAGCTTCGCCGACGATGCGAGACCCGATGGGGATGAGAAGAGTAGACTCGACGCGGTAGTCTCCGAAGGGGAAGTATGCAATCTTGTTGTTGTCCGCAGCAAACTGGAGCACCTTGTTGAGGGGAGCAGCCTCGTCTGACTGACCATCGCCCCTGATGTCGTGGCCACCGTTCTGGTTCGAGTCCTTGACGTTGATGAAGTCGGCAACCGGGTTGTTTGCGTATGTCGGGGCAGCCAACACGGGGATGCGGCCTCCTGGCGCCGCCGCTTCCGATCGAGGCTTGGCGGAGTGGGTTGAGCCGTAGATGGGATCACGGCCGACCGTGTTGCCGAATGAGAAGTTCTCGACGTGCTTGGACGAGCCGAGGGCCGTGCCGCTCGGCAGTTGGACAATGTTGAGTCAGTATCCTTGGCCAAGTTGTCAATGACGATGGAGGGGTACGCGGATGAATCAAATGTCACGCCCGAGTTGATGGACTTGGCGTCGATGATGCCGATGAAGGGGCTGCCGCCCGTGTTCTTGACCGCCGTCCCAACCGTATCAAACGTCGGCGCCAACAGACTGATGGTGTAGCCGCCGGCGATGAGGATGCCGACCGTATTTTGGAAGAAGTAAATGCTCTTGTAGAGCGCTTGCTGATGGCCATTGTGCCAAATGCCGTTCTGCATACCTCGGTGGTCAGCGAGTCACCTTCATGAACGAAATTATAGCCAGGAGGAAACGCGAACCAGTCCCCTTTCGACGCGCACATCAGCTAGTCCGAGTGTTGAGCCGCGTCCGAGCTTGATGCCAGTGTGGCCCTTGCCGTCGCACGAGGAAGGCATGCGGATCTGTAGATTCTGAACATGGGCGACTTGGGCTACGCCCCAGTACAGGGCTGTAAAGTTTTGGCCTACCGTGACATGTCAGCAGAGAGGTTCGTTCTGTTGGACTTGTTGCCTTCATGGTACGCAGTAGCGCGCATAGGCGCATAGCGACATCTCACCTCCGTCGATAGAAGTGGTATCGAGAATCAAGTTCTTCAAGCCCACAGCAAATGACAGCTCACCCTTTTCGCCCGTGGCAGGATCTTGACCTATATTGAGGGACACGTCGAGTTAGTAGCTTGTTCGCGATATCCTTGGCAATTTGGTCTTGGCTCCTGACCGTTGATGAGAGTGTTGCCGTCGAAGCCAGCAGCTGCTACCAACACCGGGGGTCGGTTGCATCGCCCATGAGGATCGTGTCTGTCCGCATATTGATGGTCTTGCAGATGGTGTATGTGCCCGAGGGGAGGTATACGACCTGCATGCGAGTCAATCATTGCCCACCACCCCACGTCATTCTCAACCGTGTGTGATGTATCTCAATCTCCCACGTACTCGAGGCTGAGATGCAAACCACTCTTTCTGTCGTTGTCCATTGCCAGCCGAGTCAATGGCCTCCTGGATACTGCTACCATTGCCCGACTTGACAGCCTGAAATACGGAGTATGATGCGGCGTTCTCAACATAGGAGCATATCCCCGAGATGCGCCAGAATGGTCCATCTCGGCGTACCAGAAACCACTTGCTCTGGCTTCCACGCTGCTCTGTCCGAGTGGCGAGGCCGAGACAGAGGCCGGGGCCGAGGCCAAGGCGGCGATGGCGCTCACCAATAACGTGAGCATCATGAGAAACTACGGGCTCTGTTGTGGAAGAGCAATGCGCAAGTGAGGAAGGGGAAAGTGTGATAGTGAGCAGTACGCATGTATCTGTCCTCCCATCCTGAGTAAAAGTCCAAAGTCCAAGGGATAGACAATTGCCAGTGTTGTTGTTGTGTCTTAGATTTGCTTCTCGCGCCGGCGCCGCCCACAGACGCGTGTCATTCGAGAAGGAACAAGTCGAGCCTGGGATCTGCAACATTCAATATTATTTATAATTACGTAATATTCTCGAGTCGGTCTTGGTCAGCCATGGTCGCAAGGTATTATTATGTAATATGTACGGATTATGTACACACTAATGGGATGGGCTGGTCGGCAAAAGCGTCATTTTTACACTACAATCCCTGAATCATCTGAATTATTTCACAAGTCTATTACTTGCCCTCCTTGGGGCAGCTGGCAGGTTAAACAATATTAACAGCTACCCGTAATACATATGTTGCGTTAGATAAGGCCGCTATTAAAGCGCTATAAAGGGGATATATATGGTTGTCAAAGGTAGGGGTCGGTGTAGCTAATAGAAAAGGTTCGATTCTGGTCAATCAGAGGTGCAGACGGCACCCGACTTTTGTACCTGAAGGGTACACAGTGCGCTATAGTAATGACTAGTCTACGGAGGTACTTCTGATACATTGTCTCCACCGTTGTCTCATCAAGGGTTTTATCCTAGTTAATGCGCAGGCCGCATCCACACATCCAATGCTCTAAGGAGCTCTCCTAATACACCCCCTAGCTAAGATATCTATTAAAGCTAGAATTTATTAGTGTAGGAAGCGATTATAATGAATTTCTAGTGTTATGGTTACGCGGGGATCTCGCGTAAGCTAATCCAGTGGCAGAAATCCCTATATATTTAACCCGATAGAGGCTTTGTAAAGCTATCCGCAGGCATCTCGGAGGTCTTTAACTAATTAACCTTGATATTACCCTTCGCATATTACTCTCGAATCCACATTTAATTTATATTAAGGTGCTTAAGGCTAGTCTAAAGCCTTCCTTCTATATGCTCTGTAATTCAGATTATCTACTTATTATTACACTAGATAATAAAAAGCGGCGGCACACGGACCTTAATATCGCGAAGCAACCTCCCTAGAGATATACGCTCTTTGCGCTGTAATTTAGGGCAAAGAGCTCTGCTTCTATGCTTAAAGTTATCACGCGATATTGCCTACCTAACTTCTAATCGATTACGGCGCCGTGTATAATAAAAACGTAGCCTTGCGTTAATCTGCGAGTATTAGGTTATCGCTAAGGGAAGCATTAGTGCTAGAAAACAGGGTATTAAAGCTATCCGCGCCTGAGTAGCGAATGCAAAGCTTCTTTGTGTTCTAAGCATATAAGATAGCTCCTTTAGCAAGCTTAATATGCTTTGCTAACGGATTTGTTATAAAAGAGGCTAACTTTAATGCTATAAATGCCACATCAGGTCTTCCTATAATGCAAAGATACACTAAGGAGCTAATAACTACTCTATAGTAATTAATCTCTTCGTTAGAAGCTTCGCTAGTATTAGCAAGGATTATAGCCATAGGAAGAGGAGCAGAGGTTAAGCTCTTTAGATTGTTATTAATGACGTTAGGAATGAATTTCTAAGCGATCTTTTGAATGTACGATTCCTATGATAACCACATCTCTTTAGTATCGCGGTTTCTAATGATTTTAATGCCTAGGAACCACTTTAATTTGCCTTAGTCCTTGACGTCTAGGCCGTTTATTAGTTGCTTGTGTAATTCTTTAAATTTTACTTTAGATCCGTTAGGTAAAGCACTATAATGTTATCTACGTAGAAAAACAGGATAAAATTGTCTTTTATAAAGATACATAGGTCTTCTTTCCCTTATATAAAGCCTAGATTCAAGAGAAATCTTATTAAATAAAGGAACTATTATTAAGGAGCTTCTCGCAGCCTATACAACGCTCTTATTATCTTCCAGAGATAACCTTTTGCGTTTGTACCTCTAGAGGCTTGCAAAAACAGGTTCTTTAAGCTCTGCGTGTGGAAAGGCATTTTGAACATTATATTGTCAGGTATTAAGATTATTAGCGTAGCAGACCGCGAGTAGTATACGTAGAGATCGTGAAGCAAGCGTTATAGCGTAGTTGTTAAGGTTATCCTTTGGTTATTAGTTACCTTAAATAACTATTCTAGCTTTAAACTCTATTACTACTCCTTTCTTATTAGTCTTATATTTAAAGACCTAGCTAAGGTCTATAATTTCCCTATAAAGTTCTGGATTAAGGGATTTATCTAGTATATCTTCCTAGTAATTTAGGGATAGGAGCTTTAAAAGTTCTTTTATAATCGCTTCCTTCTAGCAGTTACGATAGGGTAAAGCTATAGCTTGTTAATAATAGGCAGGTTCTAGAGGCATATCTTTAATCTATAAACTATGTTAAGTGCCTTGTAATGCCACAGAAAAGGCATAAGAAAACTATGCCTACCTAGCTTTACGTGTTTCCTTTCTTTAGCGTTTTCCGGTGATAATATTATCTAGATTAATGCTGTTGTCCTAGGGACAACGATTCTCCACTTCTTTACTACCTTCACTAGTAATTTTGCTAGTCTTCGCGGTAGTCTCTGCGTGTTCAATTGTCGCATCACGCATAAATTCATTAATTTCACAATATAGCGCATTATTATTACCTATCCTAAGCTCTTTGTTCTCTATAGCAACCAGTGCCTTATAAGAAGAGTTAGGAGGGGTTAAAAGTGCACTAGAAAGGTTATCTTCTTCCCCTATTACATAAGGTAGTGTTTCTGCTTTAAACTATTCGTTTTCTCCTTCCGTGGTTAAAGGCATAGGAGGGTAATCCTCCTCTTCTAATTCTAATCTAATAAGATCTTAACTAATTTCCTTATTAATATCATTAGCTTTAAGCTCTTTAAGCAGCGCGATTATTAATATCTTCTCCTTTTAAGCTAATTCTAGCTCTTCTTCCGGTTTAAAGAAGGAATTCTCATCAAATCAAACACACGCTAATACAATAACTTTACGATTACAAAGCGAAGGTACCTAAATAATGTATTAGGACTTGCCTCTATAACCAATAAGGTACCTAATGTAAGCTTTCTGCTCTAACTATAGGATTGCGTTATGCGATTTAACATGCTCTAGAGCCTTTGTCGTTATAGGAAAAGCCTTATATCCATAAGCTTGTAGATATGCAATTAAGGGCTTCTAGACCTCTGCTATCTGTGAATAGGCTAGAACCGTTTTCCTAGCCTAATTCCACTAAAGCTTGTAAGGTGTAATCTAGGTTTCGCAATGCTTAAAAGGCATTCGATTTAATAGATAAACCGCGGTGTTAAAGACCTTATTATTAAGATCTATTAGAAGCTAAGCCTCTAGGCTTAACGTATAAGCTTTCTGCTTAACCACCCCTTAGATCTCTCTGCCTTTCTATTCTAGCTAGGCATTAAGGGAGCTGAATTATAGACTACTATACCCATAAGGGCTATCTTGTCTTTTATTTGCTCTATAAAGAGGGCTTTTTTAATGTCACTATGTAAAAAGCACAGTTAAACCCCAAATTAAGTGCTTAGGAACGCTATTATTATGCGAAAGCTATCGCAAATGCTATCCTTTGTTTTAAAGGAATAAAAGAACCTTATTAAGGTCATAAGGCATGTAAAACACACCAATACCTATCACCGTTCTAATAAGGAAAGTCATAGTAATCTAGATTAATGGAAAGCCCATAACCCAGCCCTTATGGAAGGCCTTTAGGTGTAACCTGCGATCTCCATCGCTTAGCTTTGCCTGTAGCATAGACCTTACATTCCATAAGCTTAGGACCTATTAATTTAACCCCTAAAGCTATGTTTGTAAGCTCTGCAAATGCGCGTATGCCTAGATAACCGTATTGTTAATGCTAAAGCTCTACATCTCCTTTTAAGGCAGTTTTAGTGCCCTACTAGTTATAGCGTAGGCCTCTTTTAGCTCTTCTAATAGCCGTGATAACATGTGGAGCTTATTGATATTATAAACTCTTGCCATAGGCCTTAATCCTTTGTATAGGAAGCATTTCTTCTGATTCTAGAAGATCCTGCCTTTATTAGAATTATCGCTAATACAAGATTAACGTGAAATTCTAGGATTAGTAGCGCTTTCTCTAGTACAATTATCCTTAGCGTTCTAGATAGCAGATCTGTCACTGAGATGTGCACTAGACCTTCGCCTAAAGCCACATAGATCGTGCCACCGGCCTCTACCTCTGTCATAACGGTATTATTAAATTTAGCTTGCTTGAACCAACAAGGGTTGTTAAAGATGTGAATATTTGCTCTAGAGTTATAAAGGACTATATTCCTCTTTGATTCTAAGCTATTAACCGCGTTTAAAGACAGGGTGATGCGTTAAGAGCGCCTAGCGCGTACGAATGACGATATATTAGCTAACTTCTTGCCTGGAGTAATAGCCATAGAGTTATTCGTAGGATTCTACAAGGGTATAATAATATTACCGCTGCTCTTCTCCTTTAACTTCTAATTTATAGCCTTTGTTTTCTCTTGTGGATTCTCTTTTAGATACTTCTTAATATTATCTTTAGAGTTCTTCCTAACTTCCTAGTTCTTAGGAGCAAGGTCTAACTTATATAAAGCCTTGAACGAATTATAGGATTCCCACCACTTTAAGGCATCTCTAACCGTGTGGTTCGTACATCTAGGGCACTTAGGCCTCTCGGATTTCATTGAATCATTTAATCCCGTTGATTTATCGGTTATAATCGCATTAGCAGCCTTTGGTACGCTCTGCGGAGCTTTGTAGTCTCTTTTAAACTCTGTAATAGCCTTAAGAAAGCTCTGATTTATGCCCTTGTTAAGCAAATCATTCTATTTCTTCTAAAATAACTTAAATTTACTACGAAGAGGGATTATAAACTTATATAGCATTATCTCCTTAGTCCATTAGGTCTTAAGGTCTTGATAATTCCTCCACAGTACCTCTGTTGTCACTGCCTATTAGTACTAATCACAGGAACCTTTAGCTTACAAGTAATTATTAAGGCGCGTTTCCGCAAGAATTAATATCTTCCTTGCGTTTAGCTTATATTAATCCTAAAGAAGCTTTAATATTCTTTAAGAGTGCTAATGAACTAACTCCTTTCCCTCCTCTTTACTATTAAAGTTAAGAGAGTCTTAGATGTTCTTTAAAAGGGTCTTACGAATAAATTCCTAATCTTTAGCATTTGCCTTAATAGGTTTATATATTTTATAAGGTTAAATTATAGATCTTTGCATTTAAAGTTATACTTATCTTTAGCGTTTTTATACGCAATCTTCTAGTCTTCTAGAGCGTTAGGTTATCCGCTATAATCTCTAGTCTTAGATCTCTTTTTAGGTAAGCAGGCATTGTTGGTTCTTCTAGTAATTTATCCTGATTTAGATTAATATACTCCTAGATACCGTGAGATTCTGCGTAATTCTTAGTTTACGCGTACTATTTAATCTAGTCCTTCTCTAATAATAACACTATATTTAGAGTTTCTTCAGATATCGTAAAGGGAACCGTACTGGTTAAAAGGAAGCATAGGGTTATTGTTTTAACTGATTATTATAACAAAGGGCAATTATCTCTTGATATAGGCAAGCGTTAGATTAATAACTTTAACGGAGCTTTTATCCTCTAATAATTAATAATAAGGGCAATAGAAACCTCCCGGGCTCATAACTATCAAAGGTAGGGGTCGGTGTAGCTAATAGAAAAGGTTCGATTCTGGTCAATCAGAGGTGCAGACGGCACCTGACTTTTGTACCTGAAGGGTACACAGTGCGCTATGGTAATGACTAGTCTACGGAGGTACTTCTGATACATTGTCTCCACCGTTGTCTCATCGAGGGTTTCATCCTAGTCAATGCGCAGGCCGCATCCACACATCCGATGCTCTAGGAGCTCTCCCTGACAATGGTATTAAACGCCACGAAAAGACTAAAAGATACATATTTTTCCTGATAAATTACGAATAATTGAAGGTACCTGCTGATCCTAGCCCCTGTCTGCCCCATCTCCCGTTCGACGCCTAATTGGCCTCGCTGCCCCCTGTCATATAGATTTGCTCATGAAATAATTCAGGGGTTGTACATGTATGTATGTAGTGAGTTTACCCGCCATCATCCTCGCCCAATTATTCATTGCGCTGCAACATTGCGTGATTTACCGAGTACCCCAGGACCACACGGATCCGTACACACAAAGGCACGTCACTTTTGACGAGCCCGATAGAATGGACGTACATATGACGTCTTGTTCCAATTTTTTACATTTGCCTTCTTGCCCCTATGTACTTATTTGCCTGCCGCAACCGTGTACCCTCCATCCACGACAAGTGTATCGCCGTTGAGATACTGGTTGCAACTGGCGAACAAAATCGCCGAAGCCATGTCCTCATCCTTCCCCGGTCGCGCGGCCGGCACTTTGCCTTCGAAATCTTCCTTGGGCAGCCCGCTCTTCTGCGCGTCGTCGCTTTCACCAGCCGTCATTTCACTGGGGAACACTCCGGGCGCAATGCCGTTGATGCGGATCTTGAGCCCAGCCGATGCAATCTCCGAGGAGAGCATGCGCGTCAGATGAACAGCCGCCGCCTTGGAAGAGTTGTAGTCGAAATGCTGCTGAGCCGTCTTTACCAACCCCGAGATGGACGTGATGTTGATGACGGTTCCCGACCAGCCCGGGTGTTGCTCCGATGACGCCTGGAGAAGAGGCAGGAAAGCTGCCGTGGTGAAGTACACTGCCGCAACGTTGGTGCGGTATAGATCGGTCCACGTGTCAAACGATGAATCGTTGAACAGAGTCGACTGCAAGGCCTTGGCCGACTTTGCCTTGGCATCGAAAGTCTTTCCGCCAGAAATGCCGGCATTGTTGACGAGGATGCAGAGACATTTCTCCCGAGATTCCATCTCTTTGAGCAGAGACTGTATGTTCTCCTTGGACGTAACATCTGCTTGCAGTGGTATGACTTGTTCAGAATTGCCCTTGAAGTGCTCAGATACGACTTTGTCCAGCTTTTCCTTGGTTCTCCCGGTGATGTAGACCTTGGCACCGTTCGCCGCCAGGGCTTGTGTTGCCATCAAACCGATGCCCGAACCACCGCCTACAATTTAGGTTGTCAGTTTCTCGGACGTGGACTTGAATAGATCCGGGGCATGTATGCAACTGAAGTAGTTTATGCCCCTCCTCCTCCCCTCCCCTCCCCTCCCTCCACGATTCAAGGAAGAATTGACGAACCGGTGACCAGAGCCACTCTCCCTTGAGGTTGAAGAGAGTGTTTCTTGTTAATGCTCCCGTGCTAGCCATTGTGAATTTGTAGTTGAGAGTTCAGTGAGATTGGAGAAAGTAGGTGACTCTAGACGACGACTTGGAAATGAATGCTGAGGAGATGATCTAGTCATATATCGCAGCCATGGCCACACCATGTATAGAGTTGCTGCTGCATACCCAATTTCGCGAGTCACGTGAACCCTGATGACGATGAATTCGATTTGTTCCCGATTTGTTCCCGATTTGTTCCCGATTCGTACCCGATCAAAGTGGTCAGAATGGCGTCAAAAACCCGGCATTTGTTTCCGTCCAGTCTCCAGCCAGCGCGGGCCGGTTGGTGCAATGGTCTGGTCATTATGATGTCAGACACTAGCGATGCCGCGTCGATGATGACACACTCGAGCATGACGAGGTACGAGGTGCGAAGATGATGATGTATTGACTTTTGCCAGCACTCGACCACGTCATGATGCGACGCTTGATTGCTTAAAACTTGTTTAACTCGTTTATTAGGGACAATCTTCTTTGCAAACCTCTTTGATCTAAACCTCTTTCTCGTATGCAAACCGAGCCGTGCATCCTGGTCGTGCATCCTGGTCGTGAATCCTGGTCGTGCATCCTGGTCGTGAATCCTGGTCGTGAATCCTGGCCGTGCCCGGTTTCGTTCGAGTGGGGGTCCGTTTTATTAGTGGCTGCTCAGTGCTGTGTGCCGCTCCTCAGGAGTCAGGACAAGCCTACAAGCCGTTACCAGCTAGCTGCCCATGTCTCGTAGAAAACCGTTAGCTGTCAATAAATAGCCTAGATCATCACAGCTAATTATTTTACTTTTTCTTACTTTTTTAGGAGATTCTCTAGGTTTTTCTCAACCTAGTGGAAAAAGCTTTCAGCTTCGGATTACCCTTTACTACAAGTCTATAAGCTAGGGATATTCATTTTGTAAGCTGCCGGTAATACCACGAAACCGCGGGTTTGAAAATCTTGGAATTGTGCATGCAAACAGGTTAATCCTGCAATCCTGCAATCCTGCAATCCTGCAATCCTGCAGGGGTACTCCGGAGTCCGTGCAGGGCCAAAGAATAATACCCAGGAACAACACAAATGTTTTGCTCTTTGCCTCGGACATTATTATGTAAAGGCTGGTGGAGCCCAGAGCTAATTAATTGTTATGTGGAGGCTGCACACCCGTACAACACCCGACTTGGCCACATATGAACCACCACTTTTCCACAAATCTAGGCAAATATGGTAGCTGAGATATAGCTCACGTGATAGGTATCGCAGCACCCAACTTATGAAGTTAACAGGAGATGGTTCGCGTCTCAATGCACATATGGAGCACTTCTGCGTACCTGCCTTGGTACGGTCATGGGCTGAAATTACACACAGTCGACAAGGATGATTGTGCGGTGTGCGGTAGGTAATTTGACCTCATCATGAACTCCAACACATCCAACACAGGTAAAGCACCATTGCGGCCTCTGGTGTCACGCACTCGAGATGAGGATCCGTCGTCGGCAGAATCCATTGAGCCCTATGCGGGACGAAAACGAGAGGTTGTCGTTGCTGCTTGTGAAGATTGCAGAAAGCGGAAAGCCAAGGTCTGTCTGTACCTGTACCTTACGAGATTGCTGATCTCGAAAAAAAAAGAGGAAAAAAAGAACAGAAAAAAAAAAAAAAAAAAAAAAAAAGGAAAAACCTCAGTCTCTGTCTTCGTCAACAGGCCCTGATGTGTGCATGATCGAAACTTTCTAGTGCGATGCGCGACGCCCGAAGTGCTCGGCCTGCATAACCCGTGGACGAGCCTGCATATATACTACTAATCCATCCGAAACACGAGGTTCGGCATTGAAACGAAAACATGAGTACCTGGACAAGGAGTTTCAGGAGCTCCAGAAATCTCGGGATACGTTGCAGCAACTGGTCCACGCCTTGCAGTCCCGGGGTGAAAAAGACGCCTTCGCCATTTTCCAACGAATACGACAGGATGTCGATGCCGAGACAATCATGGAGCATCTCCACGCAAGTGATCTTCTTCTGGAGCTGCAGATAAGTCCTGATTCTCGGCCAGCCAGCGACACTAGCTCTACAAATCGAACATCTGTACCAGTGTCGCTATTGACATGCGACGACTTGCATTTCCCGCCTTTGAATAAGGGAGGAATCCAGGTCATACCGAGCCAATACCCGCATACAGATGCTGCATCTTGGCCATTGTTCAGCTTCTTCCGTTCGCTTGGCAATGTATCCCACTTCACGAGACCATGTGCGCGTGCCAACATTGTGGACTCTAGACTTGACGCTGTTGTTCCCTCTCGATGGACTCGTGTTCCCGTCGCCAACGACATGCTCAGAGACCTACTCGGGCGATACTTTGTTCAAGAATACATACGCGTAACCTGCTTCCAAAAAGATGACTTCTTGGACGACATGTTGTCTGGGTCGCTGCAGTTCTGCTCGCCCCTTTGGCTAATGCAGTGTTGGCTTTGTCTTGTGTGCGTTCTTTCACTGCCAATAGAACCTTGAAAAGTCTCCTCGATGGGACTATACTCACAAATTTCTTATTGTAGTATTGCTATCATGAAGGAGAAGACCAGGAAAAATCCTACCGGTTGCGTAGTCTGGGCTATGAACTTTTGGCAGAGGCCAAAAGACTTTGGGATCTGGAACGAGGCAGACCAATCTGCATTACGACAATACAGGCTACTTTGATTTTGAGTGTCATTTTGAACGTACTCTCGGCCGAAGAGCTTGCAATCAAGTATGCTCAGTGTGCTGTTGCAATGGCCGTTGATCTCGGGCTCTTTCTATCCCCGACACCCAACACAGGACCCAACGATTACAAGACTCTCACGACTTTACAGCCTGGTGTGTTCACAACTGGATCATGCAAGTATTTCTTTGAAACGTGTGGATACGTTAACCGACGAGAGAGCGTTTGTTCAAACGCTTCTAACACGGTGTCTAGTTTACAAGGTCATCATTTCATAATATCGCCTGCCGTCGAGAATCAACGTTTGCCACCACTACCAGACACAGACGAGAGCGCGAAGTGGTACGGAGAAATCTGGATCAGGGATTCCTCGACGGCAAAAATATTCTGCATGAACTATCCGCGCTGGTTCAAAGCCAGGTGCGAAATGGTGTCCATTTTCAATCAGATTGGAAATCATTTATCTCATCTATTCGTAAATGCCGGCACTTGTGCTTGAAAGCATTCTAGGCCTCTATTTGATTCAATTGCAATATATCGTCTTTTCTTTGCGCAGCATATGGAACATTTCGTGCGTCGTTGTTCTTCGCGTGTTACGCAAACGCGTACCGTTTTAACTTCAAATGCATTAGGACGACGCGCACCCCGAACAAAGACGAGACTCGGGACAGGAAAACTTTCAAATTCCTACTGGGAATAGATGTTTTTGGTGATTGAATGATAGAGACGTGACCAAAGTTGGAGGAGGAAAAGCGACATTTTTCATGTAACATGGCGTCCAAAGGTTCCTGGTTTTTATTTTATTGTGACAATCATATGGCATCGTTCTGAGTTGCTTAAAAGCGACGCCGGATAAGCCAATCTCGTTTATGCCTTATGCCCTCAAGAAGGAGGGTCAGGTTGTCGTTGAAGAATCCTTACGCATTGGAAGAAACAAAAGGTCACAGAGGCCAGGTTTCAGGACTGTTCCCATGCGTGCTAATGTTCGCGTTTCTCGCGGCAAAATCTGTTGCTATCCCTTGTGTAGAAATTGCAAACCTGTAACGATACTCCGTAATCATGTCCTTGAGAATCCCTGTTCATCAATGCTTGTACGGATTACTGGATCACCATTCGTTGACACGGAGTCGGAGGCCGAGCCCCACTATTTTGACATCACGATGCGGATGCGTTCATCATGGCGTACTGGTACCACACGATTTGCTCGCCTGAATTTGCGAAGTATTGTCTAGAGACTACTTTTTTTTTTTTTTTTTTTTTTTTGCTTGATAGGGCCAAATTTTCAAAAAGAACCCTCAATTGTAGTACAAGAATCCGGAGGAGAGGAGACGCATTTGTCCTTGCGGAGGTGCTTTAGGCAATACTTGAAAGCATGGCATTATCAGAATATTTTGGCAAATATCTTGGCAGAGAAGTCAAAGTCTCATAGCAAGAGACATACATACGCCTTCTTTATGTGCTTCAATAGTCATTCGGCAATGGCACGTCCTCGTGTCTGGAAACGCTACGCCGCCGCCAATATGGCGAACTGAATAAAGTAATAACCGGCATGGCGCACCGGAGGACAGAAGCTGTCGTTTTCGACACCATTTCTCATTACAGAAAAAGAAAGAAACCATGATGTTTAATTTGTGTATCCCGTGTTACTGTTGGACAGCACGCGTTCTCCATAGCAACAACGCGGGGGAGAGGATACACAAACACGTTTTTTTTTTTCATTTTGTGGATGCTTTGACGCACTGTTTTTGGCTTGTCCGCTTTGATTGGCACTTTTCCAACGTTTCTTGACGGACATGATGCCCCGGGTCATCCAAGACGGCCCTGAGGTTGCTTCAGCCCCCTGGAAGAGAGCTGCTGGCGTCACAGCTTGGTGTGATTGATATTTTGCCCGGGACGGAGGGTTGACGTAGTCCTCCAGAACGCAAATTCTTGATTGGAAGGGTCAGGTCGGGTAATCGGGTAAAGTTTGCAATTCGTATGTTTTCTCCCTTGCTTTCAGTTTTCTTTCTTGTCCCCCTCTACCGAAGGGGCTGGCTGCAGCGCCCGTGGCCAGAAATCGCCGCGAAGTGTATATCTCGGCAGACAATCGATCGTCGACGGACTTTATATCTTTCAAGGCAAACTAAAAGATCTAGGAAAATGCTACAATCATCGTAACTAGTCCAGGGAGAGACAACACACGACGTGGTTGAACAAGACTCGTGACGCCTGAGAGCCTGGACTGGACGTTGTTACATTATACGCCAACGACGCTATCTGTCGTGTGATGAGGCTAGTGCGCGTGCGTACCATCCGAGGACATGTTCTCGGGTTAGTAGGCAGTTTTGAGAGATACTAACGAGATCCCATCCGGCAAAGGGGAACTTGAGAACGAACCGTAACCGTACAGACGAAAGAACCTGATAGGTCGTGCTCCCAATGACGACGACGCACTTGTACAGGCCGGGAGCAAACCTTCCAAGAGACCAAGGAATCTGCCTACACGGTATAAATGCCAGTCACCTCCTGCAAGGAAACCAGCGAGCCTATGTTCATGTGTCGTTAGGACTTGTACAGCCATCACTTGCACTGGGCCAACTCTGAGCGCGCCTTCCATTAAAGCAGCTAGGTCAAACGGCCAAAAAAAAAAAAAAAAAACGGAGTGCGCAACCCTATTAGTAGCTGCGAAACGAGCCTATATATGCTCGACACCTATGTTGCCGCTTCTCGACGAATGAACAGGAGTCTCGAGGTTCGCCTAGAGTCGGCGATGAGGGGCAAAGCTCTATTCATCACCGGCTAACTGGCGTGAGGCTTGGAATAACCGAAGAGACTGTCCTCAACCATCGACCGTACGAGGAGGAAGAGGAAGAGGACGACAACGGCGACGACGATGACGACGATCTGCCCCGGTCGTATCAAGCTATTTCATCTCCAGTTCACACCCGGATCGGGCTTCTGGCGGCAATGCCTCTTTGGCATTACATCTTGCTGGGTTTGGATGAATCGTGGAATCAAAGCCCGACGAAGCAACTGCACGAGCACCATTTCTTGGATGCAAGCCAGCATGCGAAGCGGATTCCGAGCACAACCACGTGGCGCTGGAGTGCGGTATCCTGCCTCGCTGCCTTTTCATGGTCCGTCTTGAGCGAAATCCACGGTAATGGTACTTATGAAGAGCTGGGATCGACCAACGAGACAAGAGGCGAGTTAGAACATGCCCGTGACGCCAACGAGTCACCATGTTCCAGGCGGCTATGTGCTCTTGGGAGATGATTCGCAACATGCCGCACAATCCAGGGCGCAAAATGATGATTCTGCCACTGCAGGTCCGGTTCGCACGACCAGGGCAGGATCCTGATGTTGATAAGGGGACAAATGAGTAACAACGTCTAGCATGGCAGTATGCTGATGATGACTGAGATGGAAATTAGAATGCTGGAGGCATTCCATGGGGTTCTTTTACGATGTCTGGCCATGCGAGACACGCGAGGGGATGAAGGAGATGATTTGATGGCCTTTTGTGCTGTTGGGATGGGCCAGGCGCATACGTGCTGCCACGGATTGTTATGCACAATACAGAGCAAGGGAGTACTTTGCAATATAAGGGATTAACCCATACATTAGTCATAACTAGCTTGCCATGCTAAGATATCGAAAGGTACGCCGGGTTGCTGTAATCTACGTTCGAAGCCGACGATTCGATGCGCTCGTCGCACGTACCGAATATTTCATCCCAAGCCCCATGTCGACGGTCGCGAGCAGCCAGGAGCATGTAGACGCAGCCTGGAAATGCAATCCGAGACGGCTACGCCCGCTAAACCCCGGGTGCAAAAGTCGAGTGGAACGACAGATATGCTCAGTGCGAGCCACGTTATGAAGAGGGTGCCGACCATGTCAAAGAACTCCGGTTCCTCGTCTGCGTAGGCGGCGAGGGTGGGGAACGGGGTGCTTGGTGAGGTGATGGGTTGGGACGGGACCTGCCGTTAACACCTTGGCATCACCGACAACCGGGGATGCCGTCTCTGTCATGCACATGGCCGTCGAGAAGGCCTTGAGCACGACCTATTCGTCCAACTTGGGCCACCTCGCGAACGATGACGGCCAAGGAAGGCAAAGGTATAGTAGGTACCCGACGGCGACGGCGGCGTAGATTCGGATCCCGGTGAGCAATACCCAGGCTTGGTGAAGAGCGGATGTAATGGGCCGCGTGGAAGGTGATCCAGGCTTGCATGGGCAGCTGAGAGCTAAGAATGAGACATGGCGTTGCTTCAGAGTGAAGCAAAGCAGCCTCTTGCTCTCCGAAGAACAAGAAGCAAATCAATGACAAGAACGATATATACATATATATATATAAGTACACCTGAGAATTATCCATGGACTTTCAACGCAGCCCTTGTTCACGTGCCGGGAGGGCTCTTTACTGAACAAGTTCGACCTACCCAGCCGGCAAGCGGTAGACGGACAATCAGCACAGAACCCGCCCAATCTGATTGCCAAGGGCCTTGCCCTAATTCGAAAGACATCTTGTCATCCCCCAAGCGCGGATCGTCGCAGGGCGCCGGTCAGTTCTTCTTGCTCCGACCGTATGTACTGACTGTCCTCGACTTCCTGCGGCGTGCCTGCCCAAACAGGATTGGGAGGTTCTCTGTTCTGTTTTAGGAAATTGTAGAGCGCAGTGGACCTGAGGGCACCAATCAGGTCGAAACAGGGGGAAAGCAAAAAGGCTATTTCCGGATGGGATAAGTGCTGACGGGGCCGGCCCTGGAACAGCCGCAGTGGAACGAGAGTTCCTCCGTACAAGCTCCGAAGCTACTGACGGGAAAAGCGGGACGCGTGAGGCATAAAGCCAATGAATCTGCGGCGCCAGCACAGATATTGGCCTCGTCCCCACTATTGGATCATAAATAGCCTAAAGGCTGAAAAAAACCCCCTTCTTATCAATCAATTGATCAAAAGATTAGATGGCCCAGCCGTAGACCAAGATAAGATATCACCCGGTTCCTCGCACCTTGCCTTGCGCAAAACGAAGACGAAGGACGTTCCTTCATTTTCACCATCGTTTCTTTTTTTCAGGAATACAGCGTGACTAGCAATTTACATGTGAAAGCGCCACGCTGGGTTCTAAAGTGCGAACAAAATGCAGCAGTCCAAGGGTTCCGTCGGAGTTGGGGTCCGCAGTACGTTATTGATGTCTTTTTCTTTTTTTTTTTTTTTTTTTTTCCTTGGATGCGCGATGCGCAAAGATGGACTGACTGACGGCCGACTCGCCGCAGGATTCTTTCTCGGAACAGAAGCCCAGACAAGGGAAGAGAGGCGGCTGGTTCGGAAACTCGGTACGCCGTCTCTGATCCTCTGCGCGTTGTGGCATGCGATGCGGCACCGGAGCCGGTTTTCCATCGGGCTAACCCGTGTCTCCCCTCTTCCCGTGCAGACTTCTTCATCCTCGTACGTTTGTTTCCCGCGGCTGGCGACCTGGGCTGGAGCCGGTTGGGACTGACCCTGTCCTGTCGTGGTAGACGTTTTGCTGTGTCAGCTACTTTATGAACTTTCTGGGTAAGAAGACATGGGTTGAGTTCCGAGTCCTGGCGGGGAAACGAGGTAAATTTTCGCATGAGCTGACTCGTTTCATTCCAGATCGCGCGGCCTTTGCCAATGCCTATGTGCGTCGTGGCCCCCTTTTTTTTTTTTTTTTAAAAAAAAAAAAAAAAGACAAATCACGTCGCGCCATCATGAGATAGAGTTTGCTAACGCCTTGCTTGTTCTTACTTCTGCTGCCGAGTACAGGTCTCGGGACTTCGCGAGGCCCTCGGCATGACCGGCCATGAGTACAACAACGTGCTTTCAGTCACCACCGCTGGGTAAAGATGAAACAAAACAAACCCCATCAGTCTTCCGATGCTTTGATCAAAAGGCAGCGAACATGGACTGACTATGACTAGCATGGCCATCGGCCAACTTCCCATGGGATCATCATTCAGAAGGTGGCCCCTCGCATCTGGCTCCCCTCATGATGGTCGTTTGGGCTGGATTGACGGCAAGTCCCTCGAACCGGCTATTCTGTTTTTTTTTTTTTTTTTTTTTTTTTTTTTCCTCCTAGTTCCCTCGAACCATCCACTCTGTGCTCCTGCTCCGGGTTGTAAACTAACCCAACTGGTCAGATGGTCAGCGCAGCCGCCAAAAACACAACGCAGCTCTACGTGATCCGTTTCCTTTTGGGCCTCGCCGAGGCAAGTACCTACTCGGGAACAATCTACACCATTGGCGCATGGTACAAGCCAGACGAGATATCGAAACGGACGGGCATCTTCTCCGGCTTTGGACAAGTGGGCACCATGTTTGCGGGCATCATGATGACTGCCATCTACAAGGGCATGTCCGGTCTGGCTGGCCTAGAGGGCTGGCAATGGGTCTTTCTCATCGGTAATGACCCCTACCTACCTGACCGGTGCAAACAAAACCCCTTTCTCGGATGGGAACGTCTAACAACCCCTTGTGGGTGGCAGATGGCCTCATCACTCTCCCCATCGCCGTGTTTGGATACCTCTTCTTTCCCGACATTCCCGAGAACACCCAGGCCAGGTATCTCTCCGAGGAGGAGAAGCAGCTGGCGGTTGCAAGACTGCCTCCCATCCAGGAACACGGCCACAATATTTCTCCCATGTCTTTGATAAAGCGTGTCGCATTGACTCCCGTCTTGTTAGTTTTGCACGCCATGGTGTGGTTTTTTTTTTGTTTCTTTCTTTTTCAGGACATTTTTGACTGACTGGCGCGACCGAAACAGCTGGATCTTGTTCTTCTGGTCTCCTGTCTGCGCCACCATCGAAGGCTTCCCCTTCCAGAACAGTTTCCTGCTCTGGCTCAAGTACAACAACAAGACTTTCACGCAGTCGCAAATCAACACGTACCCGCTCGGTGTCCAGGCAGTCGGCATCGTCGCCACCATTCTGACAGCTTGTTACATGGACGCCACGGGCAGGAGAGCGCCCATGGCCATGCTGGCATGTTCGATACAGATCGTCGTCGGCGCCATCCTGCTCGTCAGGGATATTCCTCTGGACTCACCTTCTTCGTCTTCTACCTCGCCGGCTCGGCGTACATGGTGCAGCCGCTCATTTTCGGATGGGCCAACATCATTCTGCAGCGCAGCGGGGATGACGCCGTCCGAAGCGTGACTCTGTACGCGATGAACATCGGTTCCATGGTCCTCTGGACATTCTGGGGCATTGTTTTCTTCTCCGCTGCCGATGCCCCCTACTGGAAGAAGGGAAGCATCGCGACCATCGTCTGTGCGGCAGTCATGTTTGGCTACACTTGGTTGGTCCGCATGGTAAGAGCATTTCGCTCGCCTCCTTGCCGTTACGAAGTGCTGCGTAGCTGACACTTGCCCACGCCACACAGGTCGACCACCAGACGAGAGCCAAGTATGCCGACAAGCTACACGGGCTTGATCTGGACGGGCGCCAGCAGAGCGGGCATGGCTCCGAGAAGGCAGTGGTCACTGGGGACGTATAAGCAAGGAAACAGGCCGAGTCCTCTCGGGTTGAAAGCTGCCCGCCGCCCCCTTCTGGAGTAGGCAGCCAAATCTCGAGGTCGTCTTGGGATTATTCAGTTTAGTACGTGACCTTGAGAAGGGAATGGTGATGTCGACAGCCGCGTGTTCATTCTGGTTTATTACATCACAATCCGTGTCTATTCCGAGTTGATGTCACGTGCATCCATTATTGATGCATAATTGCTCTCCACAGCGCTTTCGCTCCAGAATTCTTCTTTTGGTGAGCAATGTTGCGATTTAGAGTCTGTCGTCATGGTGAGTGAACAACTTCCAAGATTTTGTAAAAGGGGCCGGCGCATCTATGTAGGTAGGTACTTGAATATGTACACACTTTGTTACAAATTGGTGGTGTGTCATTTCATTCTGGCCCATTAGCAACCGGGAAGACAGACATCTGTAAAAGTGGAACACCATCCCCCTGCCCTTTCTTTCTCATCAGCAGGGTGGGTGTCTCACTCACTCCGTCGGGGGAGTCGGCCCAAGCGGTTTGCCCAGCACCGCGAAAAGGGCATCCGAAAAACCATTGGAAAAGCCTCATCGACTTCAGACTCAGCAACCACGACAATACCGTCTTTTTCGTGCATCTATGCCGCTGCTTCTTCTTCTCCTCCATGACTTCAATGAGATACGCCAATGCCCTCGGGGCCCCTGTTGCCATCGCCAGGACATGCTCCGAGAGCAATTCACGCTGGTACTCTACCCTGGCACCCCTGAGCAGTAAAAGTCGTAAAGATCATTCGTCTCCTGGACCGGGCTGACCTGGTCATTATTGGACTTGTACAAGAAGATGGGAATCGTGGGCACAGCTTTGCCGAGGTCGTTTTCCTCGAGGATCCTCGCTATCTCGTGGTCTCTCAACAGGCTCTCGTTGAACATGCCCACGACGTCCTTGTGCGCAAAGTCCTTGGTATTGGCAGAAAGACATTTGGTCTTGACCCTTTCAAACTTGGTTCGATACTCCGGCCTCAGATGCTGCTCCACCGCCCTGGCGACGCTGGGGTACTCGTTGGCGAGACCCATGAGGCCTGACGCAATGAGGCCTGCATAGAGCCCACCATTCATCGAATTGACGGCAGTAGCCAAGACCGGCTCGATGCCTCCTATGGCAGCGCCGGCAATCTCCAGATCAGGTGCATACGTGGGCTGGAGCTCGGCAGCCCAGGCACTGGTGATGCCTCCCGGAATATCCCCACATGGCCACGGTGGGACGATGAGCAATCCCCGTAAAGTTGGACGACCGGATGGCCGCCCTGATGCCATCCAGGATTGCCTGGCCGGCGAGCCTGTTTGCCAAAAAGGCTCCCTTGGGGCCCTGGAAGTCCGGGACGATGACGACCCAGCCCCGTTGGAGAGCTCCTCGATCACCATCACTTCTGCCTGGGTGGCGTCGAGGCCCGGCGGACCATATTTCCCCGAGCCAAACAGAAGCGCGTATGACGGTGCACAGTCCAGGCTGGGCGCATCCTCGGCGACCTGGTAGGACAGGACCCTGGCATAGTCTGCGTTGTGAGGGACCAGCACCGTTAGCACAGTCGCCGTGGCATTGGCGTGGCTGTCTGTTGTCCTGTACAGGATCTGGTGGCTGTCGTGAATGTTGGCCACCATTATGCCGAACGCGGCGATTGGCGACGGGGTTTTCTATGCCGCAAGATGGACCCGGGCTCGAGCTGGTCCAGGTTTTCCGGGACCAGGTAGAATGGATCCTGGCTCGGGCGAAGGGGTGTTGTATCATTATCATCAGTAGTAGATCTTTGTTCCAGCAGGGCGCGGGCGGGGGCGCAGGCAGGGACCATGCCTGTCGTGTGAAGAAGAAGAAGAAAAGGAAGAAAAGAGGTGAAAGAACATGGCGTTGCTTTGCTTGTTGGCTCTGCGGAGCTATTCCGCAGGCAGCGGTATCACGTGCCTAACTCTGAGAGAGAGAGAGAGAGAGAGAGAGAGAGAGAGAGATTGAGCTCGTCTTCTTTTCCCCGGTCGTCGTCAGTCGTCTATTCCACAGCACCAACAAGGTTCTTTTCCACAGCACCAAGACATGAAGAATATGAATATTGTGCAATGGAAACAAAAAGGTAAATATTAAATATCAAAACACAAAACACAAAACACACGAAAAAAATTTATCAAAAACGAGGAAAAATATCTCATCTGACTGCTGAGTTCTAAACCCCACCATTTTGACTTTGAACCAGATAGCTCTAGCCTCTCATGATGATGGGGCGCCCAGGAAATGGGCTCATTGTTCCTGGGTGCCTGGCAGCTTGCCACGCGGAGACTTTACTTTTAGCACGACTTGGTGGGACTTGGTGGGACTTGGGTGCGATTTTTAGTGCTGCTGCAGCAGGCTTGAAGGAATCCAGGCACATCCAGGGACCAGGTTGAGCCTCCGTACGCGCACCACCGTATATGTAATACAATGTACGTACATATGTACACCGCAGAACATACGATATTACGGTCTCCCCTCTCCACTCACCTTCCCTCCCCTCCCTCTTCAATTCTCTCCACGTCACCCCATCCGGCCACCCATCCGGCCACCCATCCGGCCACCCATCCGGCCACCCATCCGGCCACCCAGCCGCCACCCAACCGCCACCGTACATAATGGCGTGTCTCATCACAGGCCGAGGCCTCGCCCCGAGAGCCTGCGCTGTCTGCCGCCGGAGAGACGACCTCCTCTGCTGCTCCGGCTGCCAGGTCACCTTCTACTGCAGCCGCGACCATCAGGTCTCCCACAGGCCCGTGCACAAAAAGGCCTGCACCACGGTCAAGAAGGCGCGGGAGAAGCATCTCGAAGAGGATCAAGCCCTTCGCTCCATGCCCGGTGATTTCTTCGTCCCCGACGACATCTTCCGCAACGGCGCCGGCCGCTTCTGGGGCATCATGGAGACCAGGCCGTACATGCGGGCTCGGTACGGCCTCGTCGACGCGCTCCTCGTCAACTTTGGCTCCGTCGGGGCCCCAGTCGACGGCGTCCAGGTCTCTCTGGACCATCTGCAGGACATGATGAGGCTGTGCCGCTCCGACAACATGGGCCTACGGGACATGATCCCTCTCTGCTCATCCGGCTGGGCCGAGACCAGGAGGCCTACGACTTCGTCAAGTGGTATGCCACGACGGGCAGCGACATCAACTACGACTGGGGGACATCAGCCTTCCCTTCCTCGACGTCAAGGCTGCCGACGTCCTCGAGCCCGTCGACCACCTGTCGTTCGAGCTCGGCCATGCCACATCGGTGCTTCTCATCAAGACGCGTCTGCTGCTGGACCTCGAAGCGTTCCAGGCCGCCGCTTCCGGCCTTGTCGCCGACAGAATCCCCGCAGAGATCCTGCAACTCATTCAGGACCAGCTCGTTGGGCCCACGCTCAAGGCACGACCTGAGCTCCTCGAGTCCACGACTGATCGGGTGAGCGGCGTTGTGAGAAATGTCAAGGCCCAGATCACGGCTCTCGTCGAACAAATCGACAAGCAAAATTGTCATTTCTGGCCGTCGATGCTGCACAGGCCAGAGGAGGCCATTGCCAATCGCCCGGCTTACTTCTCACCCCGCTCGCGGGAGGAGGCCGTCTTGATCCTCGGCTACACGTACCCTGCCTGGGCGGAGACACGAGGGGCCATTGAGCTGATGAAGAAACTCAAGACTATGTTGTGACGAGACGGCCGTTCATGAGAATGCGCCTCCTTGACTTGGCTGGATCCAATGGATGATGAGTATGGCGGGACAAGGATGACTGCCGTCTTTTTTTCTTTTCTCCCCCTTCTCCCTCCAACTGCATCCGACATGCAAGTCGGGGATTCTGCATATGGCATGCATGGCAGGTGGGGTATACGGTGGGGCGTTGTCTTCGGAGTATGTACATCCGTTGCAGATTATGTCTATTTCTTACATGGTACATCGTTTCTGAGCTCCTACCTGTGTATGTGAAGACAAACATCACAGTACAGTACAACCCTTGAATGATTTTGCACGTCTACTTACAGGGGGAATCGCACCAATTAGCAGCTAGAATGGGATTTTAGCGTAAAAAAGGTACCTAGATCTAGCAGTAATTCGTAGGGCAAAATAGGTACTAATGGGTAGCCTCTATTCCTTGCTAACAAGGCCAGTCTTATCGGCTACGCGCTAACTGATAAGGGCTGCCAGCCGTGGCGCAAGTATCTCTGCAAAATTAAACAGGGGGTATAAGGTACATTTTTGTGGTAAAAAAAAAAAAAAAAAAAAAAAAAGGCCCATACAGAGTCTGAATCTTACGCTGTAATTTTCATCCGTAGCCGTAGGTAGTTTGACCAGTGCAGACAATGCTTCTTTTCGAACCGGCGACATGGCCATCTCGATTCGTTCCAAGTTCAACTACACAGCCATTTACAGCCTTAGTAGAGGGAACAGGTCGAACCACAACATTTTCTCTCGCGAGCTAGAAACCAAGTTCGTCAATGCCTCTCCCCAGTTCCTCCATGTCCGCTGCCGCCGTCACTCCTCGGCCATGCTGTAGTTATGGCCACCAATTCTAGCATCGCAGTCAGGGCACCGAGCTTCCTCCATTGGCCGGCCACACTCTCCAATCGTAAAATAATGTCCATTCTCACAAGCGTACCAGTGTCCGCTTCCTCCGAGCTCGCCGGACATGGCTTCAAACACTGCGCGCAGCTCTTCCTGCGTGGCAGGTTTGTTAGAGCCATCATCAAGAATCCGCTGCAGGAGTCAATCTCCCCTCAAACATCCTAGTGGATGGGTATTTGTCCAGAAGTCCCCTTGCCTGACCAAGACACTTGTATCCATGCTGCTTCAGTGAGTCACCGCCATCAGGGTCGGACTCCGCCCCTGCAACAGGTGCGACGAAGTTGGACCCAATTGCACTGAGATGGGCTTTGTAAATAAGAGCTTGACTTCTTCTTTGGGATACATTGACTTTTGCGCCAACCGAGCCACTTGCTCGCAGTCTTTGAACTGCTCCGTCAGATCCGGTACAAGATCCAGGGGTAGAAATGCTGCTGGTCCTTTGGTCTGGTTGAAAAAGTCGGACATGATGCAGATTTCGCATCTCAGGCGTAACAATGAAGCGAGAAGGAATCCCCTAACCTGTAGAACCGAATTGTCAAATCGAAACCCTTTGCGCGTGTTTCTCTGCCGATTAATGTGCCGAACAAAGTCTGCAACCCTCTGGAACGGCTGCTCCTCCTTTTTGACTTGGTCCGCAAAGGTGTTGATAACTTTCCAACATTGCATCAACGACCCATAGCGTTCAATCTTGGCACCTCTTTCTAACCAGCCGAGGTAGCTGAACCGAGGTACCGTGAAATGAGGACGTTCAGGCTTTGCAGATGAGACCCTTAGATTGGCGGCCTTCTTCAAAGTCGACTCGGCATCAAAAAGCCGCAATGCGAGAGCGAGATACTTTGTGTTGGACCACGAAATAAACTTTTGGTCGCTTCATCGAGAGTTGCCCGACGGACAATTCGGCCGTACCTCGCAATATTTCGCAGAGAACCTCTGCATGTGGCACAGACGCGTGTTCCCGCCCCATCCATGGAAAAGGGCTCAGAAGCCTTGTTGATGCCAATCGGGTATCCCTTGGAGCCCATCACATAGTGCGATGGCATATCCATTTGACCATCCATGGATGCAATAGTAAGAAAGTGTCCACAGTCCGGGAAAATGCACGGATCTTGATCCAAATCCACGTCTCTGTATTCCTTCATTTCGAGGAAGTCTACACAAGTAGATTTGATCTCATCGGAAGCGCATTCTTGGCAGAATGTAGAATCGGGACAATCCTCACCACAAATCGAAGGGCCTATTATAGAACTTCGGTTAGCGTTCCGCGATTCGCGAGTTCGCAGCATAGGGTACCACCGCTATGATCTCCCGTGTCTTGCTAA
Organism: Epichloe gansuensis; assembly: GCA_023658505.1. Lineage (NCBI taxonomy): Eukaryota > Fungi > Ascomycota > Sordariomycetes > Hypocreales > Clavicipitaceae > Epichloe > Epichloe gansuensis. Next base: position 2,450,327 of record CP098283.1, read on the forward strand.
AATGCAAGACGCTGGGTCAGGGCATGACTTACACCTGTGTCCGCAGAGGAGGGTTTTGTCGCAACGTTCGGAGCATGGAATCCAGTCGCAAGGTACAGAGCAAGGCATTGTGCATTGAGCATGAGGGCAGCAAGAATGGCACTTCTCTTCGGCACACGGTGCACATGGCTCGTGGCATAATTTACTGCATTGTGAGTGACTGCACCGGACCTCACAAGGCTCACCACAAGCAGGGCAGCCGGCCCCGTCGTGACAAGTTTCGGTGCAGCTGTGACGACACGTCGAATAGTTCCTGCCGCAGACTTGTCTGCAGTTCCCATGGACTGAATTCACGATTTTACCGTTCTGTCGCTGCGTGCATTTCCAGCAAGGGTCTTTGCAATCGTGACCGCATGAGAGATGCTGTCCACAGACTGCTCCGCACTTGTATCTTTCGTCAGTCACATCATCGCAGCACGCGATGCTAATCTGATGCTCGCACCCAGGCACTGATTTCTTGACAGTGACGGAGCATCGGATCAGTGATGGATCTTGGACCTGAGAGCATGGCGCCTGCCCCACTCGGTGTCCGCATTTCAACATGATATCCAGGCCTTTGACAAGTTCTCGACATTCTGAAGGGCACACGTCGCCGCAGCGCTCTGGGCATGAGTGATCGCAGCTTTTGAGCGATCGCGGGCATGGCTCTATGCACTTGACAGCTTCGTGTAGTATTTCGGAATGGCAGCGACCTGTACATGAATGCCCACATCCGAGTCTCATCTGACAGGGTAGATTACAACCGCTTTCTGGAGCATGGACGGCAAAATCATCCGGTTGGGAAACGAATATGGGTGTTTCAGGATGCCGAGGGCACTGAAGACCCAATTTCGTGCCAATGTTTTCTTGGGCGTCCAGTTGTTCAATGACATCCTGCCACATTGGTACGCTTCTGTATGTGTTTGAGTTTCCAATGATATACATGCCATGCTTTGCACGCGACAACAAGACGTTGATCCTGTTTTTGGTACTGAGAAATCCGCATCTGCTCTGTGGGTTACTCCTCACGAGGGAGATAATAACGACGTCGGCTTCTTCTCCTTGGAAATTGTCTATGGTTGCCACTCTAATTGTTTCAAGCAGAGAGCTCTTGCTGACATTGACTGGATAGGTTTGCGAAACTGAGCTCAAATCAATCATAGCTTCAAGGTCTTCGTTATCTCTGTCATTAAGACAAATCTCAAAAATTGAGGACATGCGACGACGAAGCTTATGAAGCTGACCCAAGTATGGCGTCAAGACAGCAATTTTCCCATTCTGATATTCGCCTTGACGTATGAGATGCGATACTAGAGCCGTTGTCATTTCAACCTCAAAGTCGTTTGAATCGGAAGTATTCAGCGGATCGTGAGCCGAAGCTCCGGATTCGAGATGCTCATGGTGGAGCCAGAACAATCTCTGTTTCACACCCTTGACTTCTGGATAAGAATTTACGAGCTCAGAGTCTTCCAGGCTAGGGTAAAGTGTGGACCGAATGAGCGAGGCGATAGATGGGTGCATTCGTCGCTGTGTCTCAAGTGTACTGTACGGCACTCGTGGGTCGGTATCGTACAGGGCTGAACCAGTCTCTCAAAAGAGACACATCCAAAGAGTACTTTGCCCCTTCGGGATTTGTACTCTGGAGTTCATAGTTGTTGATCTGGGGTCGAAGCTGCAAGTGATCTCCAATCAAAATGGCCTGCTCGAGCGATGGTAGCAGCGCCGTGAGGACATGCGCTTCAAGAACTTCGCCAGCCTCCTCGCAGAGCATTATTTTGCTTCGCAAGCGTCGCAGCAATCCAATGTTCTTTGCCAACCCGGTGGTCGTGACTCCAATCACATCTGCCTCTTGGAGGCAACGAAGTTTAACGTCACCTCCTACTCTGCCTCGCCGTTCACATAATCAGCATATTCTCTCTGTAAAGCGACAACAGAAGAGATGATTGGATCTCTTATCTCCTCAAGCCAGTGTTCGAACAAAACGCGTCTCTCAGAACTGTTCATTTCACATAAATTGGCTAGCTCGAGGTCTTCCACAGGCTTGTGTTTGAACAAATTTTCGTGACCACTAGTCAGCCATTTGTCGAATGCGGAAGTTGGAGTCTGGTAGGAAACTCGAGTCCACCCATCCTCTGATGGCGGAAAGAGCTCATTGTGGTGTCGCGGGTGGTGGCTCTGTAGGTATTTCTTGATGGTCGTTGTAGCTTGGGACGCTGCTAACTCCCGAAGACCTGACACTATTTCTTGAGTGACTCGTTTGATTCCTTCTTGCGCTTGTCCGAGCTCAGCCTTCTCACTCTTGGTCTTGTAAAAAGCCTGGACGATGTTATTCAGGTTGAGATTGATCAATCGTTCAGACTTCGATCGTGATCCGATGCGAATGACCTTCTGCACTCCTTTGTCCAGAAGATGCTCAAGAAGTTGATCTAGAGCATGATTGGTATAGCACACGCAAAGAATGGGGCCAAGATCGTCTTGATTTTTGTTTTGTAACAATATCTGAATGATCTTCTCTCCCGTATAACTCTTTCCAGTTCCTGGAGGCCCTTGCACAAGAGACAATTCTCTAGACAACGTGTTCAGAATAGCCAAAGCCTGGCTATGATCGAGGGTTGAACAAGCGACGAGCTCTTCCGGTTCTGCGTTGCCGGCGGCTGATATTATCAATCCTTTTTGGAGGCAGTCGGCCTTGTAATTGAAACCAGGTCGTCTAGCAAACAGCGGAGGCTGGACCAACACATCAGTCGTCTTTTCTGATGACGGTGCAATCAAGTCACTGAAAGGCACATTGGGCTTGTTGTAAATGTCCTGAAGTGCAGCAAGTGTATGTTTGAACGAATCAAGAAGAATACCTGGGAACTCCACGAGAAACTTCCGTTTCGTGGCACCAATAGCGCGATACCATTCTAACAGCCTTTTCACTTCTTCGGCATTACTCTCAACCAGTTTCAGTATGACATAAAGGAATCCAGGATCATCCGATAACGTGCATATGGGCTGTGGTTGTCCATCCTCTGACTTTTCTACTTTGCTCGTTTGTCGTCGAAACTTCTTGTCTTCCTTACTTCTCAGGGTTGACTGAGACACAACGAAGAAGGCAACATTTCCGCTGGCGTCAATGAGGCATACAAGAGCGCCGGCTTGAAGTCTGCGGCTTTGTTGCCACCAGGCCTCACGGGATTTCGCGTTCAGGCTGTTCACGGCAGTAATCTGTTGGCACTGCACCAGCAGCTCTAGTCCACCGTCCTTGTCAAACATGACATTGATTGGCGTGGGATCTTCATATGTGTATGTTTTGAGATCGTTCCTTGTCGTGAGGCGGTTTTCTCGAGGTTGTCTCATTTGCTCTTGTACGTGTCGTACGGTATCCCTAAGTTGCCCAACTGTGTCCTCTCGAAGAAGGCGAAACTCTCTATCAATGCGTCCACGAATGCCACCAACGTGCCAAGTACTGCTGTCGTTTGTGGGCAGATACTCTGGTCGGGGTGACATTATTTCTTCGCAGGTTGGTAAAATGCTGATTTTAGAAATGTCTGCGAAGTCATTGTCATGCCTCAGGCCTTCGGCCGACAGAGCTCCTGGCAGGTCTCGTCGTAGAACAAAGTTTTCTCGAATCACCGGCTCAGGGGAAGATCTTGGTAAGCGACAATCTCGTCACCTACTTCAAGGCGACGGCGTATGTAATCAATGTATTTCATCGACTGCAATCGTGCAAATGACTCTTGTTCATCTGTACTTTCTGCGACGACTTCTGCGAATTGGGCGTTGAGATGGGCGAATGCCTCATTTACAATATTGACAGTATTGCAATCCAGTATCTTGGTCAAGACAGCCAATGAAAGTTCCACAGCGGAAATCATCGTCGAATCGGCCTTGTCGTCTGTGTCTGGCCATGCCTGAACCAACTTGACAAGGTGGCCAAACAGGTACTTCATCCGGTGGCCCCCAAGACCTAAGACGTAGTTGAAGATCATAGCCACCTCCTGTTCCAAGACGGCTGAGTCGATGACTCGAGGGTGAGTTATCAGCTGAAAAAGCGGTTTGATCTCCGTAGTCCAGAAAATTAAGCTTGGGCTCGTTCGTTCGGCTATCCGAACATGTCGCTCGACAACATCTTTTATGAATGGCAGTCCCTTTCGCTTGCGACATGTTTAATCACAAACTGTGAAGAGCTGACATCACCATCCATCAGCTGCAGTGCAAGTACGAAGAAGCGACTAATAGTTGCCGGGGATGGTCGCGAAACGGATAGCCCTTGAGCAAGCAGTTGCTTCCATTCACGAAGTTTTCCGTCAAGCTTTGGCTTCGCGTTTGAAATGTCGTGATTTGCAAAAACTAACTACTTCGGGGGCAGTTCTTGTTTCTGCCGATTTGGTGCAAGTTCATGGGAGTAGTGGCACCGTTTGCCATGCTTGCAGTGTCCGGTTCGTTTGTATGCCCAACAGATGTCGGGTGGGTTCGACGTTGACGTTGCATCATGAGATGGCCGACTGTTCAGATCATCAGCAAAGTACACTGGCATCGTCAGTCATTGTTTCGAAGACTTACTAATTCTCCATGTCGTCAAACGACGTTGACACTGTTGCCACAGAATCAGATGATCTTGTTCTCCAGCCCGAGGAGACTCAACCTGATTTATACCCAAGTTTTGTGAAGAGTTTGGTCAAGTTCTGAGCCAATGCTTTTAGAGCGCAATGAGAGTTGGAGGATCAGGGCGAAAGAACCTGCTTTTAATTCCCTGCAAACGACAAGAGGCAGGCCCGAAGAGAAGCGACATTGCAAACAGACCGAACTGCAAACGCATGCAATTATCCTTGAGCTGTATTCGTCACTGCTGGCGAGCACAGGGGCTAGTGGAATGAATCAAACGGCCGGCAAGCGTTCTGACAGCTGCCGGCTCTGTTTCACTGCCGACAGACAGCTGGCAGACATGTTGTTATCAGTCTGAGTAAGTCATCCTAGGAATACTCAATGTTTGAACTTCTGAGCCCGCCTCACCAGAAACACAGAGGAATTACATCCACAGAGTACTTGTCGACAAGGTGAACTTCACTCTAGCTGGGAAGGTCTCCTCGTCTCGGGCGGTAGCTGGTTCTACAGCACAGAAGCTACAGCAAGACCTCGAGCAATTCGTTGGCGATGGACAGTACCTGAGTGACAGGTAATCAGCCAGGTAACCAGAGAGTTTGACGTAGACATCTCCAGGTTGATTCAAGCACAAGTCAATGACATTCATGTGCTTGAATCTTTTGTGACGTTGATGCCAATTCTCAACCCATTCACTACCCAGTACCTACACCACCGTAGGTAGAGTAGACGCCGAAATCGCCTGCGACGTGAGTCGCACTCCAGCAGCCAGCCGCAACGCTGTAGAGTCTTGCTACGAATTGAAGTCGAGTCTTAACAAGCACAGCATCTTCAGTCATCTTCACACTCACTCAATTCACTCACTCTCCTCAGTCCTCACCCAATCGGGCCGAGTGCAGCACCTCGACTTGTATGTACGCAGCTGGCGGCCCAGCCCAGCCACCTGCCAACCCCTGGCCGTTAGTTCCCCCACTTGCAATAACGTCTCCGCTGGCCCCGGGTTATTCGTAAGCGAAGTTCCAGTATCATCATTTCATCTCGCTTTGTTCCGCCGACGATATCAACTCCAGCCGCGGGGTATCTGCCAATTCCTTGCACTTCCCGTGTAGGCATTACAGCACTGCCAGTCTCTCACATCTTCAACAAGTTTGTGCTTTGTTTCCCCTCCCCTTGACATTGACGACACCTCCCATCATGGGCCTACTCGAGATGATCGACTCGTCCATCACGGACCTGTTCTCCCAATGGAACGCCTACTCTACTGCGCTGGCAACGGCGCTCGTCGTCCTCGTCACCTACCGCATCATGTCTGCCACCGAACCCGACGCTCACCCTTTTTGCTCGCCAGACAAGCCATACCATCTGCTGTTCGTAACGAAGGCGAAAGCGCAGTGTATCGGTCCCAGTCTGCACCGCATGGTATGCCGCTCAATGCTGGATTGAATATCAAAGACCCTGGTGCGCCCAAGTTCTCGCGTGGCAGAGACGGCGACTTGCGTGACGTGTGGAGGAAGGCCGCCACTGGAGGACATGCCAGTGCGACGGCAAGGCTGTTGACTGTTTTGGGTTCTGAAAATGTCATCGAGCATAAAATAGGTATGCCTTCTTTTCTATATCCAGTCTATGTCAAGGAAGCATAGCAAAATATGAGAAGGTGCCGCCAAAAAGACAGCTAACATGATGAAGCCGACATCAATCAACAAATCAATGTCATCGGCCGATACATCGAAGAACAAGGCTCCATCAAAGTCGCAGTATATCTCCCCAACTCCATCGAATTGCTCATAACCCTCTTCGCATGTTCTTTCTACCCTAACCTGACGACTGTCATCATACCATTTGACGTCCCCGAGTCTGAGCTTATCTCCATGCTCCGTCGTTCGGCCGTTGATACCGTTGTTACTGCCACCGGCACATTTCCCTCGATTCCGTGGTCAAGGCTTATCCCCTCCGTCAACTCATTTGGGTCGTCGACGAGGGATCCCGCCACATGGATTGGAACGACGTGCCCGAGGGAATGGGTGGAAGTGTTAATGTGGCCACCTGGCAGGATCTCTTGAACGACACTCCTGCCGGTACGCTCACGGAACTACCACCCGTGGACAAGGAGACTGTTCCCCAGGATGTCGTGACATTTTGGCAGGGCAAGACCGGCGACATTGAGGAGATGGTGCGCTTCACTCAAGCGAGCCTCGTGTCGGCGATATCTGGGCAACTCGCGGCAATCCCTAGCAGGGAGAAATTTACACATGCTGATCTATTCTTGCCCGTCGATGCACTTTCCAACACTCACACATTGACCCTGACACTGGCAGCACTCTTCTCCAATGCCGCGGTAGCACTCAACGCGGTAGCCGGCCGGTCTGCCGATCTTGTTCTTGCTACGCAAGGCGTTGCACCTACTGTCATTGTCGCCAGCCCAGCCACGCTGCTCCGATCACATGGAGAATCCATCCGCAGGCTCAGGCTGGGGTGGTCTGGCTAAGATTTCTCACGCTTTGTCCACGAATGCACTCACCCAGCGTGGCGTTCATGCAGCTCCAAACGCCTTAGCTGCCCTAGCAGCGGGGGCCCGTCTTCGCATCGGTACTAAGCCTGGGAAGCTTCGCCTCGTATATGTAGCTGAGCGTATTGGCGCTGATACACCATTGCTCTCATCCCAGGTCTTGTCTGATATGAGAATATTCAGTGGCGCGAGGATCATCTACGCTCTGACGGCAGCTAGAGTTGCTGGCTCCGTGACACAGACAGCGCTGTTTGATTACAGAATCACTCCTCCGTCAAGGCCCATTTTGGTGTCCCTCCATCATCTGTTGAGATATATCTGAAGGATATGGGAGCGTACAAGACAACTGACGACGTAGTCCAAGGCGAGGTAAGGACTTGACCGCTCCTCTTCTTTTAACTCCGCTATAATTATAGCCACCACACTATGCTGACTCATGTCATTCTAGATTGTCGCTCGTGGACCCTGTGTGTCTGGAGGCGAAGCACGTCTGGGAGTTGCTGGCAAGCTAAATGACGACAACACATTGTCTTATGCTTGAGCCAAAAGAGAAAAAAAGTTGTATACCCAAGCGATCAAATAGCGGATGAATTGGAAAAATAGTCATGTCCATGAAGCTTTGTGCGAATCGTCCCTAGATATGATTTCCTACAAGAATCGTTTGCATTATGATCCATGTTTTGAATCTTGTTGCATGATCTGCCAATCTGACACGGATGGATCGGAGTCCCAGACCAGACCTTGGGTGCCACTATCCCATGTTTTGCTGCCACCGCCGCTCGCCGACAGCGACCCAGCAAAAGGCCTTTTACCACCGGGATTAACTCAATGACCCTTTGCATCTTCTTCAGAGCCATGCTCGGGTCTATCCCAGCAAAGGGCACGTCCAATTTCAATCCCTGTCTGCGGATCCGACAGGCCTTCGGACGATTTGGACGGCATCAGAAAGAAGCATGAACTGGCACGCTCAGTTTTGATAAAAGTCATGGCGAAGAAAAAGTCGATGCCCTAGATTTATCTTTTGAGAGCAAGCAGAAGAAAAGGAGGATGGCGGAATCTCTGGTTATCTATCTGGTCAGTGAAGGTGAAGAAGCCAGGATTATGGGGAGGCATGTGCCGCCGTTGCCAAGTTCATCTCCCCAAACGCTGGCTTGACATAGACAGGTCGATTCCGCCCGCACGACGAAAGCAAATAGGCCTCATGGGGCGAGATTTACTCTCGTTCATCCTTGACTTTTGATTACTGCGGCCGAGGGTGACGTACTTGCTTGTATTCGTGGCTTGAGTACGCCGCGGTATGATCAATTGTTCCTTCGAATTAATCACGGTTACGTCCGAAAAGATCGGGGCAGTTCGAGGAAACTGATCGAGGCCTGCATGTGCCGCGACTTGACCTTTGGCCAACAACGAAGAACGGCTCGATGCATTCAAAGCCTTGCTCTCCGGGAATGTGAGCGCATAGACGGCCTTGCAGTGAAATATTTCCTCGGGCTGCCACTGGTTTCACCCCATCACGTTCCTGCGGCTTGAAAACATGTTGCTTTCTGCATGACTGCTGTGTTGACAAGAGCAAGGCAGTTTCCTTGCAGGGCAAGAAGCGTCCACGAGCAGAGGAAGCAGGCTCGTCGTTGAAGCAATAGTCAAGGCATCTCTGCCAGAAACATCGGCTGTAAAGGAGTCTGAGAAATCGAAGCAGGAATATCAGTTGGTGGGTGTGCTCGTTTCGGGACGAATGGAAAGGAGACTCTGGATGCGTCGTAACTGCATTGATTTGCGGACAGAGCGAATGGAAAGAAGATGGTCTCTGGTGGCGATTGGCTGCGAATCTTTCACGCCGGACAGTGACGAATGTGCCGTCATGAAGAAAGGCATCGAGATGGATGAGTACTGGGCGGCAGCAATGTTCTCTGCCCTTTCTCAAGTCCCCTCGAACGTCATGGACCTTGGCAGCAGACATGTGTACACAGGATTTTGCCCATAAAACCACCAGCCTAGTCAATCTCTTGTTCCCAAATCATATATGCAACCCCGTGCCTTCGTCATAGTGTAGTGTAGTGCATGCATGCATCGTCAAATCATCACGTCGTGTCCACCGTCCAGAACCGCCCTCTTGCCAAGATCATCCCCTACCCAACCTGCAATCCTCGTGCCAACATCCCCAACAAGTTTATCGTAATGGGGCCCCGAACAGAACAGTCCACAATGGGCACCAACCTCATCCATTCCCTCCATGTACACATCAATCCAAGTCGGGTCCCTGACACCATTTCTCTTACTAGGCAGGGAGCAGAACTTCTTTAGCTTCTTCTTCTTCTTCTGCTTGTCTGTCCCCGCCGCTGTATCGAGAGTAGACCCATCTCCAGACGTGGTGGTCGTGGCTGATGCAAGGCTCGCCGCTCGTTCTGATTCTTGGCGCGCGAGGCGCTTCTTTTTCTTCCTTTTCCATGCGTAAACTTTCTTTTCTACTTCCTGTGCCTCCTTTGTGTCTCTTTGAGAGCCTTTTTGTGTCTCTTCAGAATGAGCTTTTCGCGTTCTTGGACGGCCTTGTTGCGGTCTTTGATGGCTTGGTCGTGGGCTTTTGGAGCCGCTTTCCTTCTTTCTCGGCCCGTTTTTGGCATCTTTGTCTGCGAATGTGGATGGATCTGGGAGTGTGGGCTTTTCGGGGTTCTGGAATGGCAGGTAGATCGAGGTCAAGTGGATGATGGTCTTGGGTTGGAGGCTCGGTAGACCGAGTCTGTTCTTTATTGTCGTCGTCCTCGTCGTCTGTGAGAGGCCTGGGATCCAGGTTCTGCATGGAGATCCGGTTCATGACGGGCAGTGTGTCCGAGAGTTGGCCATTGTTTGCGTTTGTTACTTTCACATGAGCGTAATCTTGATCCTCTTCTTTCGATGGCCTTTTGTTAGGAATTTCTACTTGGTCGATGGTTTCGTGCGAATTCATTGCTAAGGAGGGAGCAGAGGCTTCGAGATAGGGTTTCTCATCGCTGATTTCTCCGTGAGAATGCTTGGGTTCTGCATGGAGAGGATCTTGTTTCTCCTTGTTGTTATTTTCCTCGTTGCTCGCTCTATCCCCTGGAATACTTCAGTCGATTCGCGCGTATTGGTCGCTAACTCGTCGTCAATTGCCGATTCTGGCTTTGGTGGTTTTGGTCGGCCAGGAGACAGTGTATAGTAATTCACAAAGCGAACTCTGGGGTGATTGCCAGCTGGTTGACCATCTGACATGACTTTTATCTCGTCAACATCCTCTAGGGCCCGAAGCCGGTTATACCGCATGTTCAGCCCCCGATAGTCGGCTAGACAGCCCCCAAATTCCAGATGCGAGTTGATATGATTTCCCATTGCGTTAAATATTCCTCTCGTCTGTGCTTGGCAGTGAAATTCATCAGTCGCTTCACAAATGGTTGCTCCCTGAATGGCGCATCGTTGTAGAAGGGGGATCAAAGTAAGGGTCAGTTGGTTGCCGCGGATATGGGCCTGGCAATGATGGCTCCGTGTAAATTGAGTCCGCTCGAGAGTCGACGGAAGGCAACCGCTCAATCGACGACGATAAATCAAGTCCATATGAATATTCACCTTCCAGGGGGCCTCCTGTGGCTGTTGCTGAACGTCCTCGAGTTTTGGCGAAGGCTGGAACAAGCTCGCAATACCTGATATCACAATCCCAGGATGCAGACCCAGGAACGGGGAATCCATAGCAACGATGCCGAGAATTCTATGCTTAAACGGACGTTGATGGTATGAACTGCGGTTTGGCTACGGCAAAGATCCGTGTCAGCCCTCGATCATTATTTGATGCATGCAATCTCTTTGTCACTTGCTACCCAAGCCATGCTTTGGATTACATACCATCGCAACCACCTCAGCCGCCAGAAGACCACCCATCGAATGCCCCACGAGAATAACATCAGTCCTCGGCGACTCGTGAGGCTCTAACCAAGCACTGAAGTTATCGCGAGCAACCTCGATAGCTTTGTACGTCTTGTACCTAGGGTAGATCTTTGAATGGACGACATGGCTGTCCGCCAACAGGGTTCTCAGGCAGGCGTGGACGTGAGCGGGAAACGATCGAAATGATTGGTCATTGCCATAAAAGCCGTGAATATAGACGACGAGGAGCTTGCGCCTAGTTTCCGATTCGAAAATGGAGGGAACAAGAGACTGTGTCGAAGAAGTGCGTGGGTCCACAGAGTGCTGTGCGACATGGTCAGAGTATGGCGACAGGAATGAGACAGATGCTTGCGATGTGGTTTCGGAGGAAAGACGTGGTGGCAGCGGTGGTGGTCGAGACTTGAGCGACATTATCACGCAGCCAAGTCAAGGTCAAGTGAAATGCCAACGTGTGAGATGTACCAGTAGCATCGCAAAAAGCGAGGATTCCCTTGAATTTGATATCGCTCGGGCGCCTTATTGGTAAGCGGCGTGGGGTTGGGCCGCGGTTTGTCCAGCTGGCAGGTCGGCTGGGTCCAGGACTCAGGACTCGGTAATGACTCTGGGCAAGTCCAAGTCCGAATCAGACTAAGTCGAATAGGCTGATATCGGGACGAAATCTAGGGTTGTGTAACGGCTCGATAACCTTGACCCGTCTCCATGGCCATCTGTGTAGTTGTAGTGAGCGTCAAGCTACATACATAAAAATGTCACGACTTCCCGAGTCACGACTCACGAGTGGATTGGGATTCCTCACCGCCCCACATTCACCCGTTTTCTGTCTCAAAGACTCAAGAACACACAAAAAAGAGGGGGTGGACCATGTTTGCAACCCACAAATTCAGGTACAGGTACAAGAAGAAGAAGAAGAAGAAGAACAAGCCTGGTCGGGAATGCTAGGTTATTAGCCTATTAATAGCAGATGAGATACATAAATACATACATGTACAACATACATTCACGTCGTGAGCAGTTCCAACCAGTTCAAGAATGGTCAAAGGTCAACAAGCCCGTACTTGGCACGATCCATGTCACCCATTCATTATCTATTTTTCTGGCATGGTGCGGAATACAGGAGAGGATCGACAGAGCAAAATCTGAAAATCTTGCGCGAGTCACTTCACCAACGGGGACATCAGACCAGGGGTGGAGCAGAACCGGGGCCGGCTCCTCTAATCTGGGCCTTTTAATAATCCGTCGCTCCTCTTGGGAGCGCGATGCGCAGTCAAGAATAGCGGTGCCATCAATAAACAAACACGTCTTTATTTTAATCCCATCATTCAGTGGGCTTGCCTCATGAAGCGTCCAACTCGATGAGATGCACACATGCAGTCAGTAGTACTCATCGAGTCCGAACAGGATCTGCTGGCCGCATTCTCCACCTCTACATGCCAGTTGCCAACGGCAAACCCATCCAAACAGAGACCGTCAGCCTATTCAATACGAGCATGTGTAACGGGCCAGTCCTCGGTACGAGAGATGGCATTTCATTCCCAAAGTGTCAAGTAGTGTTTGTTTACTCCGTAATATGTATGTATGCATTTTATTATGACCTCCACAACTCCACTTCAGTCAGCAGCCCGTGCCGCGCCCATGGCTCACGTCCCCGAGATTGATTGGATGTCGTCGTCTCTGTCGTCTCTGTCCCAGGGCACACATGTGTGTATGTACATATTTGGCGCAAGAGCACCTGCAAGCGAAATTGTCCCCGTCCTACCGCCGTGTACCGTCGGGGCACTGTCCACGACAAGGCCGACAAGCCGACAAGGCCGACAAGGCCTGTCCATGTCAGGATGGATCCATCCAGTGCGACCGCGAGAGTGAAGTGACTTGATCAGTGCACTATTGCACTATTGATGGGATTGGATTGTTCCCTGCCTTCCCTGCCACACCACCAAACGCCACCAAACGCTTCGTCTCCTTTTCCATTTTTCCTCTCCCTCTCCTTCCCTCCCCTCCTCCCAGGCTGTAGATTTCCGTCGCCTCGCGATGCCCATTTGTTGTTTTGTGTCGTTTTATCGTTTTATTGGGCGTCGTTGATGAAGCAGATCTGAGATTTGAGAGGTCCGCCAGGATTATTGTTATTTCGATTCTTTTTCTTTTCCTTCATTCTCGCACCACCAACTCGATGGTGCCTGAATTGTAGCGGCAGCCATTTCACCCCAACCCAACTAGAAGTCGCTCTTTTTCCACCGAGCATCCTGCAGCGATCTGCTTGTGCACCATCACGGAGTCCATACCAGACCAACCAATCCCCAAGTTGTTGGGCGACGACACACACGGCCACATCCCAAAGGACCAGCCAGACAGACAATTGTTGTCACGGCAGCAGGCAGACCGGAGACGTTATACCGTTATACTCCAACTAATGCAGCGAGGCCAAAGATTCAATGCTAGTCATTCGACGACGCCGCTTTCCGTTTCTTTGAATCCCAGTTTCATTGATCGGCACGATGACGACGCTGGATTGTCTCCGAAATTAACAACAAACTCGAAATTTCTCCATTCTTTTGTCGAGCCGCCATCGACGACTCGTTAGCCAAGAGGCACACGCACCCCACTTGTCGGGAATACGATCGTATCGTTGGCCATCCACACTGGACTGGTCACGCACGCCAAAGTTGCTGCTACCATGACTAAAGCATCTCGTTGGTCTTCACTCCTTCAGACCCGCGACTCGCACTCTCGCTCTCACTCTTACTCTCATTCTCATTCTCACTCGCACGCACACTCTTTGTTTCACCGACTGCGACATGATCCCTTTCTTTCACAAGATCCAAACGAAGGCAACACCAGCAACATTGCTGAACACGATCCCGCCAGCAAAGTCGAGGGCGAGGGCGAGCTCGATTCCGACAACGACTCTCTTGCCAAACGCGACCGCAATGCCGTCGTCGAAGAAGCTGTCAATACCATAGGTAGCCGTCAAAAGTCCTTCGTTACCCGTGTCGTTCAGACCATTTCGCTCGTTCAGTACGTCGATCCGTGGGGTTCGGCATTCAAGACCCAGACTGTTTTTGCTGCGCCAAACACCGTTGTTGTCGACCCCGAGTCCGGGAAAACCGTCTCCATTTCGGTCGGTACACCATCGAGTGCAGCCCTACCCAAGTCTACGCCTAGTGGGAGCGTCCTTGCCTCATCCTCTTCGAGCCATACGGTCCATACATTTCACAAGACAGAGTCGATTTCTAGCTTATCAGCGCAGTCAACGCAGTCAACGCAGTCAACGAATTCAACGAAGTCTGCTTTTCCAAGCTTGGTCGATATTCGAAACTCAACAAACTGTAAGCTGCACAAGACACCTCAAGACCTCGTCAGTCTGCCTCTAGTGCTGATGTTAACTGAACTCTCCATGGCGTAGCTATCTTCCATACCAACTCCTTGGCTGCTGCAACCACAAATGTCAACAGCACTTCGATCTACAAGCCGACTTTATACTCTGGCCCTGTGTTAGTATCTACCTCCGAACTTCACTCGACAACATCGTCTCGGGCCCAAACAACCGTACCCAGCTCGACGATACCCCAGTCTTCCTTTTCAACGCTTTCCACGACAAGCCCCGACGATGGCTATCGCACCTCGACCGTTGCTGGCAGTCTTCCCACAAATTCATCTGCCGGTAATGGCAGCGATGGTGGTGGTGGTGGCGGCGGCGGAGGCAGTGGTAGCAGTGGAGGCAGTGGAGGCAGTGGAAGCAGTGGAAGCAGTGGAAGCAGTGGTGGCAGTGGTGGCAGTGGTATCGAATTGACCCCTCAACAAAACAAATTATTGGTGGTGTTGTTGGGAGTATTGCCGGCGTCGCCATCATCGGTCTCCTATTGATGTTGTTTCTTCGATACAAAAAGCGGAAAGGAGGCCAATTTCTGCTGGATTCGCAGTCCGGGACTACAACAACTCGATTCGTTGGAGACGTCAAACCGGCCGGCGACTCGGGTGCTTCCATGGCTGAGAGGTCTGCAGCATCTGGGGCCGTGGCGTCTGCTCTAGCAAGTTTAACGGGAAAGAAATCACCGCCCGTTCCACCACCAACGGCAACTGGCGAACGAGGATTCTATCGCGTATCGGGCAGGAAATTACCATCAGTGCTCCACAATGGAGGAGACGGATACTCTGACCCCAGACAAAGCGCTGCCAGCGATAAGTCTGATTACTATCGAGGTTCACAGGCCTTTGAACCTGGTTCCGGAAACGTGGCACAGTTAGCCCTCGGTGCTCCGATGCGCCCTGTGAGCGGTGTTCCTGTGATGCGATCCGGCCCTGCAAGAGTAGCCATCACCAAAAACCCCTTTGCCGACCCCATACGCCCCACAACCCCGACCAATCTATCTCGCGAACATTGGGCTCACGCGACAGCCCGCGAGCCTCTGGATCTCGGTTTCAAGAAGGAATCTAATCTCTGACTTGATTGCTTCATACTCTTTCTTCTTCTTCTTCTTCTTCTTCTTCTTCTTCTTCTTCTTCTTCTTCTTCTTCTTCTTCTTCTTCTTCTTCTTCTTCTTCTTCTTCTTCTTCTTCTTCTTCTTCTTCTTCTTCTTCTTCTTCTTCTTCTTCTTCTTCTTCTTCTTCTTCTTCTTCTTCTTCTTCTTCTTCTTCTTCTTCTTCTTCTTCTTCTTCTTCTTCCAATTCCCGTGTCTTTTGCCGATTCCTCTTCAAATGAAGGCACTGCAGCCAGCGAGTTGCTCTCAGTTCATACTTTTGTCGATTTAAAAGCCCGCCAATTTCTTCTCAATCTTGTTTCGATGTACATATTATACTGGCATGTCGGAATGAAGATGCTTGTGTATATTTAAACTCACGTGGCGACATTCAGCTAAGGGGAAATTATTTTAAACTCAACCAATGGATCACCCAAAAGAATTCCGCCAGGGCATCTTTTATTTCTCTTCTCTTATTAACCCTCATGGCGTTCATGATGAGCCCTGACCCTTTCCCTTTCTCTTCTTCCTTTTCTAGCTACGAAGGAAGCTAATGATGAATACTGTAGAAATGTGTACAGCTTCTACTTGCACATCGTGCCGTGAAATTTTTCCACCAAATTGAATGTCATTGGTGAGCATAGATGTCTGTCTTCAAACATTCGTGGCGCCGCCAAGACACTCATGACAGATGGCTGCGGCAGATAAGTCTTGCTGGAAACAATCGACAAGATGGCAAATAAGAAATTGACGATGAGCACATTGCACGGCGCTTCTCTCTCCAGCAGTGTTGGATCAAAGCGGTACGTTGGCGCACTGGCATTCTTGAGACTGAAGTGAAACAAAAAGATCAAGATGCTGTGGGTGGGGATTCAATTCGAAATGGAAAATCTGGTTCTGATAAAGGCTAGCGCGGGGCGGGAACAGGTATAATATTACGTGATAGTGATCAACGTCACTCAAAGTTGCGTGCGCCTTGGCGTATACATACATGTAGGTCTTGGCATGACAAATACGACAAATACCTGACCTGCTCGAAGTTGTGAGGACGATGACAGTAACCTGCATCGATGAGTTCTGTGCCACGCATTATTGGATGGATGCAAGCAAGTGGGGGGAGGGGGAAGAAGATTGATAAATGTTTTTGATTCCTCATCATCCTGACGAGTGACGAGTGACGAGTGACGAGTTTTGTTCCAGGGTCCTTCCTTCCATCCAGGGTGCAACGATGCAAGCAACTTGTCACGACCGAGACTGGGCTAACTTGTATTAATAACATCAACTTGCAAACCAGAGTGACAGTGCTTGTCCTGTCCCCCTCCCCTAATAAACTCCGCTACTCCGCTCCCTGCCACCCCGAAGCCGCAGTGCCGCAAAGACCGCCCCAGCGCCCGCCAGTAGGGGAAATTTGCATCCAGACTTGATCTGAACCCCCAATCAAGCCATCATCCATTCGCATGTTTGTTTTAGATCGGCATCCGAGCGAGCCTTTGTCCACAGCCACAAGCCACAGCCTGTCTGTCCAGCCTAGCCTTAGCCTAGCCTTAGCCTAGCCTTACTAACTTGGCCTCCCACCCTCCTTCCCATCCTCCCTTGCCATTATGTACTTGCCATTACAAACCCACTCTTTGCCTCTCTCCCGCCCAGATATCTCGCCCCAATCTGCGACCAATACGCATTGCCCTCTTCTCGCCCAATCCCTCCCTCCTGCTGCACTGCACATTGCTGTATCGCGACATTCAACAGGACTTGGTCTTTGCTCGGTGGCCGGCACCCGGTGGTTGTGTGTCTGCTGGTGAACAACATCTATCAACATCTATCGCAACATCTATCGGCGTTGCTACATACGTTGACCCCTGTTCCAGCCTATCTACCCCATCCACTGCCATCCAGTGTCCACCACCAACCAATTCATCGCCATTCCGATTTTTTTTTGATTTTTTTCCCTCAGGGGGAGGTAGGTCTGGTCGCACTTCCCATGCCCATGCCCACGGCCAAGCAAGACCAGATCTTCATAATCCACGACCATGGACCACATGGGTTTCCAAATGCCTGGCATGGCGCCGCCACCGCTCATGAACCAGCCGCCTCGTATATTTGGCGGATACAATGGCGAAGGCCTACCAAACGTACCTCAAATGCCGCCAGATTTCGCCGCACATATGTTTTCGGACGCTCATCGTCTCATGGAAGATTCCAGTGAAGCCAAGAGGAGGAGAATTGCAAAGGTGAGAAAAAGCTCCTCTTCGTTGCTGTTAGTTCCCAGCACGGATGGACATTGACTTTGTGTGTAAAAGGCCTGCGATATGTGTAGGAAAAAGAAGATCAAATGCGATGGCAAACTGCCCGCGTGCACGCACTGTATCAACTACAAAACCGATTGCGTTTTCACGCAGGTCGAGAAGAAGCGAAGTCCTCCGAAAGGGTACGTTGTTACTAGCATTTCCCGCGCAAGACTCCTTGCATCCAAGTATTAACACGTGGTGTAGTGCCAAGTACATCGAGGGATTGGAGAACAGATTGGGCCGCATGGAACACCTGCTTCGGCTCTCAGGTATTTGACAATGCATTTGGTCTAGCTCACAGGACGTGGAGGAAACGCGAATTGGCTAACGCACGACAACCTCTCACCTCCAGGTTTACTCAGTGAAGACGACAATGGCCTTGATCTCGGTGCGTTGGAGAAGAAGCTGACGGAAGCATCCTTCGAGCGTCGACGGGCGCCACCAGTCCCCGTCGCCGTCGCAAGCCACTCCAGCGCGAGAAGCAAACAATTCAGCACCGCACAGCATCGTGGCATCTCCAGGCCATGCCAAGGACAAGGACAAGGACAAGGACAAGGACAAGGACAAGGAAATGGACGAGAAGCGCAAGTCGATCACCCCCACCCCCGCAGATGAGAACGAAGACGAAGACGAAGAGCAAGTCGCGGCTCTGTCAGAAATGATGTGCTCTCTTGTAACAAACCAATCTGGCGAGACTCGATACATTGGATCGTCGTCCGGTTTCTCCATCTTCTCGCCCAAGGGTATCCAATGGGTGAACTCACGTACTGGCGACGAGTCGTTTGCGACCATGATATCCGAGGTGTCGGTCGATGATCACAAATGGACAAACTGGAAGCCCGAAGTCTTTGGCGACTTATTCCAGAGGCGTGTGTTTCGACCTTTGCCGCCCAAACACGAGGCCCTTTCTCTCCTTCAGGATTACTTCGAGAACTTCAACTGCATGTTCCCGCTCTTTCATCAGCCGACTTTCATGCACCTGGTTGAGAGACAATACTCCTCGGACCCTTACGAAGGCTCCGGATGGTGGGCGAGTCTCAATTGCGCCTTGGCCATTGCCCATAGATTGCGAGTAATGAGCAATCTTGTATCGCAGGACGAAGACGAAAAGGCATGGGCGTACTTGAAGAACGCCATGGCAGTGTTCCCGGAGCTGTCCATGCGTAACACCGATCTGCTCAGCGTTCAGGCTCTCTTGGGCATGGCGCTCTTCATGCAAGGCACGCCAAACCCTCAGCCCACCTCTCTCCTAATCGCCGCCGCTGTTCGGCTGTCCCACAGCATCGGCCTACACAGGCGCGGTACCGGGTTCAATCTGAACCCCATCGAAATCGAGCAACGGAAGAGGGTGTTCTGGATTGCCTACATGCTAGACAAAGACCTGTGTCTACGATCAGGTCGCCCGGCTGCCCAGGATGACGACGACATGAATGTTGAGCTGCCTGACGCCGATCCAGCGGACAACATCGGAAATATCCCGCTCGCCGACGGAAAAGGCAAGATGAACCTCTTCCGCGTCATTTGTGAATTCACCGTCATTGAAGGCCGTGTATACAAGAAACTCTACTCAACGCAGGCAACGAAGCAGTCGGACGGTGAGCTGCTGAATATGATTGGCGAGCTGGACCAGGAACTAGAAGACTGGAAGGACAGCATCCCCATCGACTTCCGACCGGAACACGAGATCAAAGCGTCGCACACGCCGCTGATTCTGCATATTGTCATGCTGCATTTCACATATTACAACTGCCTGACAACCATTCATCGCATGTCTATCCATCACGGGTACTGGACAAGCAGGTTGTCAAACTACGCCATTCAGGGTCTGAACTCTCGACCGCTCAATCCACGAGTCTTTTCTTCTGCCCAGCTATGCACAGCTGCTGCCAGAGCGTCCATTGCGTTGCTCAAATATGTCCCGCAAGGCGACTTTTCCTGCGTATGGTACGTTTTACTATCCATTCTGCTCCCTCCGTCTCTGTTCCCCTCTCAACTTCTTCTACGCCACTCTTTTATTCTGTCCTTTTCTTCCCAAATCCCCAGAGAAAATAGAGAGGAATTCGGGACTAATCATGGTTTTTGTTAAAAATAATAGGCTCATTCTGTATTTCCCCGTCTCAGCTCTCATGACCCTCTTCAGCAACATCCTGCAAAACCCACTGGATCCCCGTGCCAAATCAGACACCCGATTGATGGACCTCGTCGTGACTTTTCTTTCCATGCTAGGCCAGGAGGCCGAACAAGGCGGTGTACACCGTATGCTAGGAATCTGCGCCGAGTTTTGCCGCATTGCCAAGCTGGTGATTGAGCGAGCAGAGAAGGAGCAGTCTTCTCGCCGAAAGCGAAAGAACGTCGACTCTGCTTCGAAAAGCAGCTTGTCGACCAGACCAACTTTCAACCTCAAGGATGCTTCCTCGTCAGATACGCGCCGGCCCGGCGCCGCAGCGGCCACAGCTCCGCCGCGCAATCTTTCCGTGTCGTCGGCCTCCAGAGACTCACCCGGCACCCAGTTATCCCCTCGTCCACATCAGAGCATACCAGCTCGTTCGGCCCCGCCAACGGCGGATGTTCCCATCGGCGGCGTCGTCGGGCTGGCAACAGGAGTACCAACCTCCACAGATGGGAGACTTTGACTCGTATAACAACATGAATGCCTTTGGGGCTATTGGCGTCTCTCCGCCTCCCGTGCCGTTGATTGCCCGCCCGTTTGCTCAACCACTTCTTCCGCAAGACTTGTTCGGTCTGCCTACTACATTGGACTGGAGCTGGTCCGAAATGACGGGCGGCGCGTATCCATCCGTAGAAAATGGGAATTACGGCGGTAGCGACACGCATGGACATTAATCCTAGAGGCTTGGCGCAGAGGATGCTTTTTTTTTTTTTTTTTTTTTTCTTCTCTTCTCTTCTTTTCTTCCCTCGGTAAAGATTATCACGAGTTAACAATGATGGATGATTGGAACAAGACGAATTAGGGCTTTCTTGATTTTTTAATATATTTTTAGAAAGGAAGAAGCTGTGGTCCTCTCTGTTGAAAGTCGCTAGTCCACAGTTTGAACATGGAAGAGAGAAAAGAACCCAAAAAGCAAAGTTTATATATAATCCCCAAGAACGCCAATTGCATCGCTAAGAAGAGCACCCTGACCTGACCTGACGTTCATGTCACCGTGATTTTATTATCCCCTTTTTCCTGTACATGATATGCGTGTTGACCAAAAGACGGTCAAGTAATATAGAAGGGACAGATTCGTAGTTCCCTGCCTGACGAACCGAAGATGTGGTAGAAACAGTTGTGTATTATATCATGTCCCTAGACGCGTGGCAAAATTTTGATTGGCACCATTTCTGCAGAGTGTCTGGGACTGTGGACGGTGTTGGACTGGCCGATTGCCTTGGTGAGTGGATCGAGGATTGCAATGGCAGAATTGTGTGGATATTCGTGGCTCTTCGAGACCGAAGGTGTAGGCGGAGTGGCCATCGCGTCTGACTCTGGGTGAGTCTGCCTGGGAATATCTTCGTGGCTAGTAGTATGGTAGTACACGGGTAGGCACGTCGTTCAGCGGCGGCGGGATGTCGGGGTAGTTGGGTTTTTTTGTACTTGTCCTTGCGACTGAGGAAGCCATCACGCGCCGACCATGCCGGGGCCATAACTTTGCCGTCGCATGAGATGATTCGGTGTGGAGTTGCCAGAATTCTTTGTAAAACATTGTTAGACGTAGAGTTCTCAGCAGCAGCAGCAGCAGCAGCAGCGTCTGCATATGTTGATGAGTTACCTTCTTGCGTCGTTTGTGACCGCCCTCGCCCTCTCCTGTTGAGTATCCCGTGTCTATTCCGCCATCATCGTCGGGAAAGCCTTCGCCATAGCCCTCGTAGCTACTGTCGCCGTAGGATCGTTTCTTGATGTTCCTTCGAGGCCGGTTCGGGTCATGACCAGGCGGGAGCTGGGGCTTCGGTCTACTCAATGCGTTTGGTGTCGATGACAGTGGTGTATTCGGTGTCGACGGCTTGGCTGACATTGGTTTCGACGGGTTCGCATTCGTTGTTGCCGGGTCTCCCAAGACGGATGTATCCCAGACGGATTTGGGGACAGGACCTTTGGACATGGTCATGGCACGGCCAAGGCTGGACAAGGTGGACTCTGACAAGCCATCCGTTACTTCACGGCCTTTGGCTTGGTGAACATTCCATTCTAGCTCGGGGACTTGGAGCATCGCCATGAACTCTGACGGCGCATCTTCCTTCTTCTTTTGCACGTCGAAGTGACCAGCTACGCCCAACCGTTTGATATGGCCCTTGTACGTCTTCCGCAGAGCATTCTTTTCGCCATTTGGCTTCTCACGAGCGACTTCGGCTGCGAGACCGGCCAGGCCGAAAATCTCGTACAGGTCTTCCGAGGCTCGAGGTAACCGCTGAGGTTGCTCTAGAAATGTGACACACTTGTTAACCATGGCAAACGATTGCGAGAGCATCCGCGATTCTCCCAGATACTGTCAAGATTTCCAGATCCTGCCGAAAGGAATGGCGCGGGGGAGGGAGAGATACGATGGCCGGCAACCCTGTTCGACGGGACAATGGGAAAAAAATAAAGAGCCAGTCAAGGAGCCTTACGAGTTTGGCCAACAGGGCGGTGTTGGCAAAGCAAGTATTTCTCGCCCACATCAAGATGCAAGTCTTCGATGCCTAGTGCGCTGCCCTCGAGATGCATCTTTTCTGGTCGCGGTCGCCCATGTCGTCGAGTGAACGCTTTCTCTTGAACGGTGACTCGTCGGACATCATGATGTCAAGCTGTGAGCTGCTTGAGCTGACGCTGTGCGCGGGCGTAGGAAGAGCGGCAGCCATAGTATTCGACAGCGCGGCAGAGATTCTGTCGGATTCTCGAGCCGGGAGATGGTCAAGGGCGAGAGTTGGACGGGGAGCGTGAGGCATCGGGCTGATGAAAGATCATATGAGTTGACGGGTTCTCGACGAGGTACCATCATCCTAGTAGGCGTTCCCAGTAGCGCCACATTACCACGTGACTGGATTCTGCACGGTGGTTCTGTTCTGCGCCGATGGAATATCTTTGGTGAATGAGTGGAGCACGAAGCTTTTCTTCTCTTTCTTTTCTTTACCAACCGACCACATCACTCGATACCATTTAAATCGCCAGTTTTGCTTGCTTGACTTTGCTCAAACTCCCCGACGCTGCTGACGATGCTCGAGCCATGGTCTAGAAAAACAACCTTGCCTAAAACCATCATCACGAGGGCCCCTCGCGCGGCTGCCATGATGCGATGATGACCTGATGCAAGTAACATTTTTTTTTTCGGTCTGGCTATTATCATAGCTTGTTGTAAAATAAGACATGATCCGAGTCCGAGATACGGCTATTTGCGAACATGACCCACGATGGAACTACATCTGGCACAATCTCCCACGAAATGCCTACCCATATTGAATGTAGGTTTTCGCAATGCAGCGGCCTTACCAGCCTCATCCGTGGCTCCTGTTCGCGCACACACTCACACTGAGTTGATGATGAATCAATTATATCTCTGGTAACCCTACTGGCTATAGCTGTAGTCGGTGACGTCGCCACGCGCAACGGATAACCGACCGCGTGGCCGCAGGAGGATAAGGCATTCTCTGAAACTTGAGCCGCAATTGAGATACATTATGCAATTGAAGCAGAAAGCGGGACTAACTCGCATTTTGTTCCATTTAGATCTCACTTGAAGCAAACGTAGCTTGCTGCGCCCATGCACCCCTTCGCGAGATTCACCATGCATGTCAAGGTTGTGTGGTCATGTTTTTGCGAGTCAGTAGTGATGCATCTTCTTCTACTCCACGGTTTCTACAATGTGACAGCCCAAATGACGCAAATTCTGTACTTGATCATGCGTGACGCAGAATAAACTGCGTGGATAAGAAAAATATGTGATAGACTTTCACGTCGCGTTACTCCGTACAGCAGAGCCATATACGTGTAAAGCTGTAGTGTAGTCTCAAGGCGTAGCCGCAGGAGTCATTGCCTGATTGTCGTCCCAACACAACACTTGAGGAGGCCTGAGAAAACTAGCCTCTGGCCAGTCAATTCTGGATGTGTTCAAGCAGCGGGCTTACAATCGTCGTCGAGTTGCCGAGTCAGAGCTTGGTAGTCCTGGCTTGTCGCTTGAGCTAGAGCTTTGGTCCCTCGATGAGTTGACATCCTCCCATCCTGGCCATCCTGGGGATCTTCGAGGACACGGGTGATAGTTCAGACAGGTGAGGTGGCATAAATTGAGCGTGGGCGATGTGTTCAAAAAGACAATGGGCAACGATGTCGTTTCGGCAGCTGCCAAGAGCATCTTGAGGATTTGACACCACGAGTGTCACTTTGGTTATCCAGCGGCACTGCAACCGTGGTCATTCGATCGCAAGACCCTGTTTCTCCAATCTCTTCAGCCCATTCTCCGCTTGCGTCGGATCCAAACGGTTCGTTCCTCGGCGTGGCCATCACTTTTCAAGGGGTCAATGACCTTGGCACCGGCTTCGTCACGCAGCTGCACTTCCCACACAGACAGTTTGTAGCGACCAGTATCAGACAGGCCCGTAAAGAGGTCGAAAGACCAGCCGTGCTTCGACACGTCAAGCCCGCGCTCAATTTGACACCAAAGTCCTCAATGTCAAAGGGCATCCCGTTTGACAACGGGTACGCGAAATGGGGACACCGCTGCAAAAATCACACCGAGTTAAATTTCGTGTCAACCGACAGAGACTCATACTCGAAGACCACGAACAACACCAACAACAACGACATTGTTCTGGTGGGCGGGTTCCGCCAGGATCGAGCATTCGAGACTCACATGATCAACGGCGTGGAACCTGCCCCTGTACTGGAAGACCACGACCTGGTTCAGCAACTCGTCTCCCGTGATGGACGACTCTAGACTGTCGGCCGACAGAATCATCTCTTTTGCCTGTGACGGATCTTGTTTGGGAACGTGGAAGATCTTGCAACCGGGCTGCATATGGGCATTGCACAAGCGGGCTTCTACGAGATTGCCCATGTCCTCACCGAGATCTGGGAAGGTCGAGGCTGGCTCTGCGGAGACCCAGCCTGTGTCTGGGCGGGACTTGAAGAAGTAGTTCATGGTGGGTTGGGGGAAGATATTAGATGGTCACCGCAGACTCGACTTTGATTCATCGCAGTCTGTCACATGGCATGGTGGTTTTGGGGAAAAAAAAAAAGGCCCGGAATCAATTCGCATCACGTGCCATGCTCGTGTGAAAGTCAATCACCAGTTTCCAGTTGCCTCTCCGGAGTACGGAGTAATAAGCATCAACAACACCGCCGTCATGAAAAGTCCGTAACTCCGGACGGCCACTGACTGCCACTAATCGTGCCAAGCCCCACTCTTTTGGTTATCGGGTTCCCTATATAATATTAAAGGTACCCTATGTAGTTACCTTATATACTAAAGTTAAGGGATATAACCTAAAAGAGTTTAGTAATTATGAGAAATCATGCTTTTAAATAAAGAAAAGGTTGTATTATACTACTTACTATATTAACCTTACTATACAACCCAAGTTTATTATAAATACTACATGTACAGCTTTACATCTTGCCATGTACTTGGTTGGGCGTTACTCTTCGCGATACCTTCCCTTTTTGCGGCTAATTGCGAGACTTCGGTCTATCCAAGACCTTGGCACCTTGAGCAAAGACCCTGTTTGCCCTCTTCATGTAACAGTCTCTTTCGCCATGTGTGGAAAGCCTACATGTGCATACATGTAGATAGCTGAAGCCGAATTGATCGATCACATCATCACTTTCCACACCGTCTCACATTGGTTACACACAGGTCACACACTGACATCTTACAAAACGCACCAGTTTCCAGCATGACCGAGCTCGAGGATTCACAAGAAGAAGAAAAGGCAACTCACTCGCTCCGCCACCGTAAGAGAAGATTAGGAAAAAGAAAAAAACCCCCATCATGACTCTCCGCGTGACATGTGTTGGCGCCGGCATAGCCAGTCTCACCGCGGCAGTCGCCCTGCGCAAACACGCATCCAGCATCATCCTGCTCGAAGCAGCCGAGAGCATCGAGCAGATGAACGTGCGAGCCGCGGACTGGCCCTGTTTCCTGCGGAACCACGGTCCTGCAGAAGCTCGGCGTGGACCCTGCTCGAGACGTGCAAGCTGTGCGGGTGCAGTCCATTTTAAAGCTCGACTGGGAGGACGGCTCTTCGAGACAAGAGACTGGTCCGCTTCCACCGACGTCCTATGCCGCGCACCGCGGAGCACTGCTCGATGCACTGGTCAGGAAAGCTACGGGTGCGGGTGCGGATGATGGCGGCGATGGCTCACCGGCGCAGTTACTCCTTGGGAAGAAGGTCGTCGAAGTCGTGAGTACTAATTGCTTCTTCCCTGTTGAAATGTTGTGACATCTCGTCTCCCTTTGTGGGGGGCCGGGGGGAGGTTTTATTACTTCAACCCTCTGATGATCCAATGCCAGCTCTAATTTTTTCCCTCTGTCGAGACAGGACGTGGCATCCGGCAAGGTCACGGCCGAGGACGGCTCAGTATACGAAAGCGACCTCATCATCGGCGGCGACGGCGTCCGCAGCATCACACGCAGGGCCATCGTCAATGAGGCCATCGTCCAGCCCTCGGGCCTCAGCATCTACCGATGGACAATGAGTCCCTCCGACTGGGCTCATCTTCCGCAAGACGTCAAGGCCCGTATCGACGACCTCGTCGGCCCCGAGAACAACCATCTCAACGTCATCGATGCCGACGAGAAGCGCATAGTCACCTACGGCTGTCATGAATCCGGGCTCGTCACCGGCGCGCTCCTCGTCCCCGATTACGAAGTGCCCCGTACAACAGAGGACTGGGCCTCTGCCGGCTCCTCACCCATCTGCTGTCCAAGACGCAGGACCTTTGCGAGCCGTTCAAGAGCCTGTTGAGCTGCATTCCGGCCTGTGGCCTGTGGCAGCTTCGCAAGCAAGCGCCCCTCCAGACGTGGTACAAAGGCAAGGCCATCATCCTCGGCGACGCGGCGCACCCGATGCTCCCTTCCAAGCCGTAGCGGGCTGCCTGGCCATGGAAGACGCCGAGGCGCTGCAGTATTGCCTCGGGGCAGTGGGTTATCGACCGGAGCGCGTGGCAGAGGCGCTCTCCAAGACGTTCTGCATGCGCTTCATCCGCTGCTCCATCATTCAGCATTTCTCCAACTCGAGCTCCTTCGGGAACAAGTTTATGGAAAAAGCTGCCAGGTGGTCGTTGGAAAATACCAAGCAGGGCCAGGACGACAACGCAGTCCCCGTGACCAGCAGCGGACTGGACCATGTCGTGCAGAGGGACATCGTGGAAAGGGTAAGGGAGGTGGCCGAGGCGTTTGATACAAGAACGGCGTCGGCCTGGGTCACGGGCTATACACTGGATGAGTTTGTGAAGAATGGACGTCGATTTATTCTGGATAGGCCATATCTGTAACTGGATATCATTGCAAGTTACAAAGACAGGACAGCTACTGTCCCCCAAGTCAAGCTTTGTCTCCTTCAAGAATTCTGCACCTAACCAATGGTTTTTTTTCGGGGTCAATCTTTTTCCATGCAAGTATACTCGCCTTTTTCTACCACGTTCGGTAGCTCGCAGTAGCCCCAACGCCCCAATCACGATAGTAGTTGTTGTGAATAAAAGTAGTTGAATTTCTGTCACTGCATGTTTCCGCACACAAAGCCACGAGTGCCTACCCTGCGTACGTGCAATGACCAATTGTTGCGCCATCATCATGCCCTGAGGAGGAAAACACTCCAGAGATGAACATTGAGAAGAACAATACGAAAGGAAAGTTGGTACAAGATGAGTTTGAAGAGAAAGAAAAGAAACCAAAGCCAGACGAATCGAAAAACCGTGTCGCATTATTTCCCTCCATTTCGTCCCAGATATCCTTTCTCGCTTTCTGACCATGTGCCCATCTCGTCTTCCATGAGCAAAACATTCCTTTCAGTGTGAACAGGGCGTCGGTAAGGCATCTTGTCGCTGTATATTTCGTTTACATTGCTTCAAAGGGAGCCGTTGATCAGAAGAAGAGAACAGTAGACAGATATCGTTTCGTCGTCAGGTATTGACAAGGACTCCTTGGTCCATTGCTGGCGTTCCGGTTAGGCAAAGGCGCCGCATACGGTCGACTAAAGCTGTATTCGATAGATTCTGATATAGGAGCACCCAGCCGCGGGGTCGAGTAGTTCTGCCGCTTTTTCATCCTGAATCTGAAGGAGTTCGGCTGAGAGGCATATCCAAGGGCGTGGAGACTGGTTCGCGGGGTGATTCGCTGGAGATGAGGACATATTTGATCGGAGAGGCGGTAGTGCATGACCTCGATCTTGGACGTGTAAGTGTGGAGAGAATAATCCAGCATTTCGACACGAGTCTCTGAATCCAGAACTCATGACCAGCGGGCCTGACACAGGAGCATGCCGACTTCTGACACTACTTTGGTCTGGTTCTTCCATCGTCGTGGTGCTGTCCGAACTCTTTCCTGTCAATTGCGCATTACCTATCTCCCAGACGCATCAGTATCACCTGCAAGAACGAGGAACAGGCCCGACTAATGTACATGAGCAAGAACCTTCTACTTGCCTGGGTATGTCTGGGGCTCCACGCCACTGAAGCCACTTGGCGCTGATGGTCCAAACTGACTACGGGCATAACCAAATTGACGATCTGATGAACTTAATCCAAGAGTGTCTCCTGGTAGACGCCAAGAGGGGTGTGTAGTGCGTCCGGGGCCCTTCTCGGATTCCAGTCCCGGCCATGCATAGCTTGACTATCCCTCAAGCCTGTTCTGTTGGATTGTGCTGAGCTATCCATGCTGCTGCTCCCGGAATTCCAATAAGGACCGGAACTGCGGAATCCAAGACCCGAGGGGCCCGAAGGGGATGGCGAAGAGCCGCAGGTGGCGAATCGATCCTGGGATATTGAACTGGTTGACGGTGCAATGTCCGAACCACCCATCGGCCCCAACTGCCTCAGTTCGATGCCCCCAAATGACGGTGTCAGCCCCGTCCGAGACAAATACGAGTCCCCTCCACCCCGTCTCATATCTTGCATCAACGGTCTCACGCCGTGGTTCACGTAAGGGCTGCCCATTGACGGCAAATTGACGGGAGAGCATCGTCGTAACCCCATGGACGGCACCATAGGGTGAGTGGAGGGCCTGTACGTTGTCAAAATCATCTGGAACTGCCCGCATTCTGATCATTCTATCACGGTCATCCGCTGTGAGTCTCTTGATTTTTGCTCTCCTAGATTCAATTCAATCTGGATTAGTGTTGGATTCTCAAATGTTCACTTCAGTTCATCGTACCGATTCTGGAACCAGACTTGAACTTGTCGTGGACTCAGGCCCGGGATCTCGCGGGAAAGTCGTTCTCTGTGAGCTGCATCTGGATGTGGTTGCTTGGCAAACTCGCTCATCAAGAATCGAGTTTGTTGATGTGTAAGCCTGTTTGAGATTAGCAACGTAAATATAATCCTCTGGCTGATGCGGAGGCAATATTTCAAGTACCGGAATCGTTTCATTTTGCGACGGGCGGCCAGTCGTTCCTCGGCCACAGTTTGGCCATGTGACTGCCAGTCCCCTTCGCCATCATCTCCGTCTCCATTCTCATCTTCTATCTCGTAGTCCACCTCGTGGCTTAAACTTTGGTCCTCATCGTCTTTTTCGTATGGATTGAGCTTAGTTGCTGATGTTTGGTCTCCCGAAGATCTGAAGTAGACACTTCCGGATTCGGATAATTTTGGAAAGGACAATTTTTCAGTCCTTGGACTCAGATTTTGCCTGTAAAATTGTTCTTTGGGAGCAGCGGTTGATGCGCTGAATATTGATGGCGAATCCTTGTTGCGCCGAGGGCTGCAATCCATCATATTAGAAGTCACATCTTGGTGAGAGCCCTTGGATTTGAAAAGTCTGCTCTGGGGGCGTGAAGACCTGCTTCCGGCGGCGTCAAACCAGCATTTCTATGCTCGCCATGGTCTCTCGTGTCCGTAAACGAGCGCGAGTGGGTGTCAATTTCGGTGGAGGAAAGGTAAGAATACTGTGCTTGCCAATCTGGCTCCACTGGTGGCGGTAGGATCTGTTTGTCCGACATGCGTGAGCTTGACGGACGGAGTGGTGGCCGGCTGTGGTTGCAAAAGGCCGCCCAGTGGCTGTGATCTGTAGTGTCACAGAGCCTAGTAATAAGCATTGAGAGGATGACGTGAGGGTCTTGAGGGTCTTTGATTTTCAAAGGGCAGGTCCAAGGATGGGGATCAGGTACCGGTCTTCGCACGCGGCTGAGCCCCTGTGGGTGAAAGCTTTTATTCGGTTATCACGAACCGCCCGTTGGAACAAGATAGGAGCAAATACAAAGCTTGTAGAATAGGCGGTAACAGATTGAAGACGGTTCAGAATGCTTTGTAATGACTGACTCATGGATAAAATTTGTCCTTCTGTTGGGGATCTGTAAATACGCAGATAGTCCGATATGGTCCTGGAAACTATGTCTCATTACCGCTGGAATAAGGAGGGACAGGTGATATAAATATCAATCGCACATCAGCGGGAAGGTGACAATGACTGTATCTCAAACTTGAGGCAACGTTGACTATTTGACGACAGTATAGCTGGCCTTTGAGAAGATGCTTCTGTGTGGTGGTTTTAGTAATTAGCATTACTGAGGTAGCAGAATATGGGCTTGGCTCTGGAAGTAGAACAATACTATACCATGATACCATGAAGGAAGACTAATCCGTAGTGTAGGCTTGATCATGTGTGGGGACCAAAGACCAGACAGAGCAGGGCCATGGTTGCCGGTACAGAACGGAGTCGGCCGCCAATAGATGCGGTAAATCAAGCGTGTTGTAAAACACAGAGGAGCTGTGCACTGCGCGAGTATCTTCTCGCCCAAGCTAGGCCTCAGACCTCGGTCCCGGGTCCAGGAGATCTAGGTCGCCGAGTCAGTGTCAGTCGCAACAAGAGCTAGAACTAGGCCCTGGTTTGCCTCCCAAACAAGTGCTCTCTGTACTCCGTACTCCGAACGGCTTGCATTTGGCCCAGTCCGTGATGCCCCAAGTTGGCACGCACGCCAGTCCTTGATACTTGTCAGTTACAAGCTCGAGGACAGCGTTCCCAGACTGGCGCCAACAGCGGTCCATTTACATGACTTTGTAGGGCGTGCCCGTGCTTTGCTTCGGCTAGATGCAGCGCCGCCAGCCTCGATAATAGATCCAAAGTTGGCTGTCGTGCAAGTAAGCGATATTTAGGCCAAGCGACAAGGACGGCAACGAAATTGACTATACCCGCCGTCTATTTTCAGACGGAGAAGGGCCTGACAGTGACATGGGAAGACTCCGACATGCCGTGTACATTGCTGTTGAGTTCCACGGCTGGAGACAGGGGGCCCAGTTCCGAAGGCGCCAGTCAAGAACCAATGGGGACCAAGGCAGGCCAGGGTCAACGGGGTGTTGAAACCTCGCGTCCATGATGTCTTCTCCAAGGTGTTGTTTGTCCCAAGGACCGCCTGCGTTGCAGCACATTCTGTGTCAGCACGAGCCAGCCCAGGCTAATGCCCACGAGAACAAAGACCAACAAATCAACTACAGACAGAGTATGGCTGATAATGCGGGTTGGGGATCGCTGAAGGAGTAAGTACCCATGTGTTACAAGACTACTGAATGGTATTGCAAGTTTCCGTATCGAATTGCGACCTCTCGTGTAACTCATCTTCAGCGCCTTGGCCAAATGTTGATGAAGAAAAGAAAGAAGACGACGAAGAAGAAGAAGAAGAAACGCGGGCCGACCAAATGCTTCCGTTCTCAGGTCCAAGCCGAAAACTGAGGTCAATACGGGGAAAAGGGATGTAAATACCAATATTAGGGAATAGACGAACCTGTGCGTCCACATGGCTACCACCCACCATGCTTGTTTCCGTGGAGCAGTGATTCGATGCCGAAGGCGCCATCCATGGCATGAGCAAGGGGAAAAGTAGCTTTGACCCATTCTGCAGTTGCCTGGAGAAGAACAGGTGGATGCCATAACAAAAGGTACGGCCGTATTCAGTGAAAGCACAGAGCTGCCTGGTTGGCGCCATATGAAATCCAGTTGTAGTCCCAATGACGATGCATGCAGAGTCAAAAAGTTGAAAGGCAACCACGGACGGACATGGACCGTTGAAAAGCAGGCATGCTCGCACCTACCAGAGCCGACATCCCAGCCAACTTATCTTTGGAAGGCATTTCAAGGGCAGTGATGAAATGTTGCTGGTAATCATGGCACCCATCCAGTTGATTTGAGGTGCACTTGCTTTTCATGACGAAGGTTGCCTTCAAGCCAACTAGATTGCTCCAATGCTTTTGGCGGCCTGTGAGCTCACCGATCATCTTTGAAAATGGCCAGGTTGGACACCTAATATTCCGTTGCGCGTTGGTAGACGTGGTGTTTCGGCGAGCAGATGTCAAATGCCTCCGGGAAGCATCCAACGTCGGCTTTCACTGGCATCTCTGAGAAATTCGCAATGCCTCGTGCCCACTAACAAGTCCTTCAACATCACGAGCCTTTGCCATGACATTCTCATGGGCAGCCAGCCTGATCTGGCTCCATCGGGGGCCGCCGAGAACATTGTCACGGGTAGCCACCTGCCGGTTTTGCAGAAGTCGGGACTCATCAATGTGACTTGTCCGAGATTGTCCATTTGTGCCTGTCTCTGTGTAGCACAACTCATCGCATGTACGTATGTATGCCTGCTGTTCGGCATCGCTGGGCACCGGTTGAACTGATGCCAGTACAGTCAGTGCACGCGTCAGTGGTGCAGAGCAAGACAAGACCCTCTTGCCTCCTAGGCAAACTTACTATCTGACGAGCCCGATCTTGGTTTGTTTGGGTCACTGCTCACTGCTCCAAAAAGGCGTATGCGTGTTGACCAGAGCCAAGGGACGATACGTGACTCGAGTTCAGCGCACTTTGATTTCGGTCGGAACCAGCTGTTGTCCTATGTCCAGAATTCGAGAAATCGAAAACTCGGCACATCCCCTTCCCAAAAATCCCCATCATCAATGGTCAGCGGCTGCTCTGGGTGCAAGCGGTCCGTGATGCGTACTCAAAGCACCCTTCGGTAAACTGGTGGTGACAGTAGGCTGCTGAAAGCTCTCGCCGAATCCCCATCTGCCAAGGCAATATCGAATACGATGTGCATCATTATGGCGTACCGGACGTTACCCGATATCGTCGCGAGATGCAAACCTGTTCCAATTGGTGGCGTGAATCTCCGTTAATAGTTGGAACAAGGCTTTCGGTCTGCCGAGAAACCAACCAGAAAAAGCCTTGTCCAAGCCGAGCCCCGAAGCACCCCTGTACCCCTGCCCTGCCCTTGCCACAGATGGGGATGAGCAGATGATTGAGCACCACCTTCCCAAGCAATCCCAACAAGCAAATTTGAAAGCATCGGTGGGGCAATCGAGAAGGGCTTTTGTGCCTTGCAACCAGTCTCTATGCTGCGACGTGGCCTGCTGGTATTCCTCTCTTTGGGCAGCAACAAAACAACCAATGCATATACATATCGAATAGCCGCATGTTTACAAGCTGCATAGACAAGTCACTCACTGGATGGCGCCATTGTGTTGTTCCCGCCAGACAATTACCCGCTGCGGTCACGAAATCATGGCTTTGACATGACATGGACGCTTGTCTGTCTGCTCGACACGATGCCGCCGCTCCCATCGACTCATTTACCCGGTTAGCCGGTCAGCCAAACGTCTTCGGGACAAAACGACGCGGCTAGATATCGAGCTGAGAGCAATGCCATCATCTTGCGGCTGACTTGGAAGGATCATACCAGACGAGGTTTTCATCGGTGCTGCCAAGTTGAACCGGGTCTTCTCAGTATGAGCAGCTCTGGCCTTGGTTTCTATGTCGAGACCGGCCGCAGATTCGGTTTGACTGTCCGCTATACAAGAAAGGCCTGCTATTCAACCTGCCCAGGCCCGGCGCCGACTGGGGCGGTCTTTGCTCATCTGAGCATCTGAGAGCCATAACACTGGCATGGCCCACACCTTTTCGCGACAAGAGCCGTGTTTGAAAAGCTGAGCTCATGACTTCGTTTTTGTGAACATTCCTACACACAAGACTTCAATACCATTACCTTGTAGGACTGCATGACACACGCGCTGCCGTTGAGTTCAATCGAAGGAATAATCGGTTCCCCTCTCCTTAGAGAAAGGCAGGTCACAATAGCATGCAATCATACGAATCATAGTTGGCTGTTATTGTTGTGTGCGTACAGAGTAATCCGTACAGCAGTACACTCTCCAAGCCTCGGCGAAGGACCAAGACCGTTCAGGGGTTCGAGAGCTCAGTCCAGCGTAGTCAGAATCATAACAAGATACCTTGAGTATTTTTCCCCAACTCTTCCATGTTTTGCCAGACATGGATCATTCCGTACTGGCGGTTGTGTTAATCACAACTTCACATGTCCTTCCACTGCCCACCAACCTCAATAATCATAGAAACCTTTGCCGCTCTTCTTGCCAAGCCAACCAGCATCTACCATCTTACCAAGCAAGACACTGGGTCGGTACTTTGAGTCTCCAGTCTCCTGGTACAATACCTTCATAATGGACAAGCACGTGTCTAAGCCGATGAAGTCTGCAAGTTGGAGGGGACCCATGGGGACGTTTGTTCCATTCTTCATAATAGCATCGATCGAGTCGCGATCGCCCACACCAGTCTCGAGACAAATTACGGCCTCATTAATATACGGCATCAAAATGCGGTTGGCCAGGAACCCGGGCGTATCCGCCGAAACCGAGGTCACTTTCCCCAGCCTCTTGCAAAATTCGACTGCCGTGTCAAGTGTTTCCTTGCTAGTCTGCAGGCCACTGATGATCTCGACGCCCTTTTGGACGGGGACGGGGTTCATGAAGTGGGTTGAGACGACTCGGGATGAGGCAGAGGTGTCGGTAGGGTCGCTTGTTGTGGCGGCGGCAATTTTAGTGATGGAGATGGACGAAGTATTGGTCGCGAGGATGGCATGCTTCGGGCAGATCTTTGCGAGGTTACCAAATATGTCGAACTTTAGCTTGGGGATCTCGGGCACGGCTTCGATAACGAAATCAACGGATGACAAGTCCTCCAATTCCGTGCTTGGTTTCAACAGTGCTCGTGCCTTGTCGGCCTGATCCTGGGTAATGCGCGACTTGGCCACGTCTTTTGCAAGCAGTTTATCTGTCCAAGAAGAGAAGGTTGCGTCTTAGCAAAACCACGGTCCAAAAAGAACAACAAGCATCGTAAGAGAGAGAATACGCTCCACTCTGACGGGCAAGTAAAACAGCATGTGACGCTGAAGGGTGTCGTTTACCTGCAAATGCGAGTCCCTTGCTCAATGCCTTGTCGGAGGTGTCGATGATTGTGACAGGTACTTGGGCCTTTTGAGCGGCCACCAATGCAATACCTAGGCCCTACATTTGGGCACAATGTTCCCATCAGTCCGCTGTTTCAACAATTCATGGACATGAAATTCATGATTCCACCGGCCCGGAACCAGATCACATGCCGGGTATGATTCCTTGAATTCCTCCGTGATCTCCTCGTCTCTTTTCTGAGACTGGGGAGAAAACTCGTACCATCTGTCCAGCGCCAATGACACCCAGAGATTTGACATCCGCGGCATCGCGGCGCGCCGTGCCGCTGAAAGAGCGGATTTGCCGGCATGCTCCGAGCGCTCGCATGCGTAGAAGCGGACTGGCCATGGCGATTTATGTGTGACAGCAATGTTTTATGACTTCGAAGCGACGTATGGAAGGAAATCCGGAGGGAAAAGTGGTGTTGGAAATGATGGAGTCGGTCATTCGGGTAACCTCGGCTTTTGTGGAGTGGACTTCGGGCTTGCACTGGCCGGGTTGTTTAACTGCCAACTTATTAGCCAACCGTGACAGCTGGGCGCAGCTGGCAATGGATCGATCTCCCGAGCAAGTATGTACATATTTCCGCATCCCATTTACGCGGTGGGGTTGGGTAGGCTCCGCTGCAAACGCGTCGGGGCGCGTAAATTGTAGACCAGCGCAGGACAAGGCCACGCTTGGTACCCCGTAGTCAGTCGAATTATCCCAGCGTTTGGAGATCTGGAATCAGGTGTCAGAAGGCAACAAATGCACTACGGCACACGTTGACACTCGCTGTGAAGAGCTTCTCCGCGGAATTTTCGGAGATCCAGCATGGAGCTGGCAGATGGCGCAGGGGACATTGTGCATCCCGAAGTTCGAGCACACATCAGCAGTCTTGTGTCTGCGGTAAGTCAACGTGACGTTTTCGATAAATGCCTAACGAGGGAGAAGCTCACTTTGCGAAAATCCTGTCTAGCTTGGTGGCATAGCTCTAGACGACGATGGTCAGTACCAACTCGGTGACGATGCGCTCGAAGTATTGCGCGATCTGAAGCGCTGGATTCGCTTCTATGACGAGAAAACGAATCGCATGGATGTAGCACGATGTATCCACGACGCAAACCTGATCGAGGGCGATCTGTTGCCGATCCTCAAGGCATGGCCGGAGAACGCCATGGACAACAAGTTTCGATCACGCATTGCGTTGGCTTGCTTCGAACTGATGGTTCCGCTCACTTGGCCAATGGAGAGGGATAAGGAGAGAATGACGGTGAACCACCACAGACATCTCCCAGTTCTCGAGCTGGCACAAGTGCAGTACAAGAGAGCAATCATCAACTTTGACGGCGCTCGTATCCTGCATGCCGCAGTCAGAGCAGCACTGCCAGCCATGGCATTGCCCATAGGCGACAGGACCGCGCGAGACCAAGGCATCATCAAGCTTGTTTTGTTTTTTCTTCGAAACATGGCGTCGATTGCACCACCTCCAGACGGCACATACGATGGCGATGAATCTCAAATTTCCCGCTCGGCTACAATCGATGCCTTTTCGTATCAAGACATCTTCCACGTTCTCCTCACACTGGCATCGAACATGGGCGAGGACTTTAGAACGGAGGACACAACCGTCATGGAAATCATCTACCATCTTGTCAAGCAGGTAGAGACCGATAAGCTGTTCATGGACGAGAGACAACTGAACCAGGCCAAGGCCAGCGAGTTGTCGGCGATGATGAATAAGGAGGCAGTCATGCTCAAGTCGCACAATCGCAAGGGTCCGACCAGACACAATCGATTTGGCACCATGATTTGGGTGAAACGAGACGATGGGAAAATGAGTTCTCTATCAGGGCAGGATGCACTTGCAGATGCGACAACCCGAAATAAAAAAATGGACGACAACAAGACTTTCAAGCCGCCCCGAAGGGCTCGGAAGGACAACAAAGACGAGCGAGATCTCGGCCCTCGCGTCAAACTCAATGCTCTCGCGAATGATCAGTTGCGAAATTTTGTTGAAGAGTTTATTGATTCTGGTTTCAACCCTCTTTTCCTTCATATTCGCAAGACAATTGATCGAGAGGCACCACACCTGCTTACCCATCACAGACGGCAATACTTCTACCTAGTGGCTTGGTTCCTCGAAGCAGAACGTGTCGGACGCAAAGCCAAGAAGTCTAACAGCCAGGACGTCGACAACAACGATGTCAACAGATTTCACCTTGTTGCGGGAGTGTTGAACCAGGAGATGTTTATCACGTTGAACCGCGCGCTACATGAGTCATACGATATGAAGGATTGACTGAGCTGACGGCTGTTATGCGCTGCTTCACGCAAATTCTCTTGACCGTTCAGGAAATGACGGAGTTGGGCAACGAGGACGATCAGGAAATTGCTGAAAATGTCCTGAGCCGACTCTTCTATGAAGAGGCCACACACGATGCCATCGCGAACATCATTCGACATACAAGGATCAAGGGTTCGATTACCTAGATGCTGCCACGGAGCTCGTGCATCACTTTCTTCGCATTCTGGAGGCTTACTCGAAGCAAAATGTGGATATGCAAGTGCGTTCAAAAACGAACTAGGCGGAAGAAGAAGCAGGCCACCAAAGAAGGGGATGGTGGTGAGTATGCAGAAGAAGGCTTGGATGACTCGGCCGACGACGAAGAAGCCGCAGAGCGGACCTCGAAAGAGCGCAAATTTGACTTTCACAGATTCTGCTCTCGATTCACGCCACAGGGAGTTGTAGACACTTTCACGACCTTTACAAAGTACTATCGCGACCTGACAGATGTACAACTAAAACGAGCACACCGTTACTTTTATCGTGTCGCATTCAAGCAGGACATGAGCGTAATGCTATTCCGCGTTGACATTATCAACTTATTCTATACCATGATCAAAGGCCCCAACCAACTGGACAATTCGGCCAGTCTGTACAAGGACTGGGAGGAACTGGTCAAGCAGATTTTGCGAAAATGCACCAAGAAGATTCAAGAACGACCGGAGCTCCTGGTCGAGCTGCTATTTAGCAAGATGCAGGGCACCGCATTTTTCTTGGAGCATGGGTACGAAAAGCAGACGGTAAGCAAAGCCAGCCCAAACCAGCAGCCGAGCTGGTGTTCAAGTATACCGAAGAGCGCGACCAGCAGATTGCCATTGTCGTGGGTGCTCTGCTGGACAAGAACGGTGCTGAGCACATCGATTGGGTGAGGCAGAGGCTGTCCGAAGCCGAGACTGAGCGCCGTGCATGGACCGCAGCAGAGGAGGCCAAACGTCACGCTGAGGCGGGTTTTGGAGACGACGACGACGAGCCTGCCATGGATGCAGAAGCCAAGATGCCTCCCTTATTCAGTAAGACCAACACGCGCACTCACAAGACCAACTATACCAGATAAGAAAGAACCATGCTGACCAGTCGGAACGTAGTTGTGCGACGTGACGACTCTGAGCGGCGTACCGCCGTATTCAAGAACTCGTACCTGCGTCTGTTGATGAAATTATCTGGAATGCGCCTCATGGGCCCCGCTTCCGAGGAAACTCCCGAGAGCATGTGGATTATCGCGCAAGACGTGCCGGCAGACCATCTCAAGGACACGATTCACTTCATCAACCAAGCAGAATTCAGCCCGCCGACGTTCGAGGATGGTGTCCTGGCAGAGAACCAGCTCAAACGCAAGACGGCGCCTCGAAAGAAGGCAGCTTTCGATGACGATGACGATGAAGGGGGAGCCGGGGCCGCTGACGACGGCTTCCTCGACGACGACGACGAGATGCTGTTCCCCGCAGGCGGACCGACCGCACGCAAGATCATCGATGGCAAGAAGAAGGCCAGGAAACCACGCAACAGGCGCAAGGGCAGCGACGCAGAAGAGCCAGACGACGCGGAGCTAGAAGAAAGGCCAGGAGACGACGCGAGAAGGATCTGGACAAGGCACGCCGCGTCAAGTCAGCACTGTACGTGCGCGAAGGAGACGACGAGTTCGACTCGGAAGAGGACGAGGCCTTCTTTGCTCGCGAGCGCGAAATCGCAGCCCGCGCAAAGCTGGCCGCGACAACGTCTGTCGCGGATCCCTACGTGCCGCCCAAGGCCAAGAAGAGAAAGTCAACCGTTCTGTCCGACGGCAGCGGAGATGACGAGCAAGACGCCGACAGTGCGAGTCTCGCGAGGAAGAAGATCCTCAGCAGTCAGGAGGACGTGGAGGATGATGAAACGGACGACACCCCAGTGGATACAAGTGACGGGGAGGCCCGAAAAAGGAGGAAGACCAGCGGAGGGGGAGAGCGAGACGGCACGGACGCACTCTTGACGTGAGCAGTGCGAAACCGTCCAAGACTGACGAGCCGCAAGGGGAAGAAGAAAAGCAAGATGACACGGCTGTTGTGACGAGACGGCCTAGAGTACGAGGCGGTTTTGTCATGGACAGTGATGATGACGAGTAGACATTTTTTTGTGTGTACTGTGATTGGGTTTCTATTCTTAAATCTAGGTCATACGGGAAGGGCATGCATGGTATCCGGCGTCTGGACACGGACATTGAAGTGGGTTGGGTTGTTTTTGGAGCAAGCATCTAAATCGTAATTTTACTTTATCCCAAATCAAGTCGAGTTCTGCGGCGTATGAGCTAGTATCTAGAAGTAAGTACACTTGCTCGATATTGCGTGCACTTTGCGTATTCTGTTGAAATCCAGCATCTCCTAGTGTTTCAGTCGTATTCTTATCGTCATGCAAAGCGTTTGTACAATTTAGAGAGAAAAACTCGCTTGATCTCCTAAATGCAAGAGGTGCAAAGGTATAATAAAAGAAGAAATTGGAAAAAAGGGGAGGTTGAAAATTTAAAAAAATAAAAATAAAAAAGTAAAAATAAAAAGGACATAAAGACATAAAGACGTCCGTCATAAAAAGGTACAGACAGACATGTGTGAATCGGAAATGTCATCTTCATCTGCCCTTTCTGGGTAAGGCTTCCAGTGCTCGCACGACCAGGCCTTCACTCCACGCTCGTCCGCCTTGTATTAGCAGTGCTCCGGCCACTCTGCGCTCTGCCTAGCTCTGCCCAATCGTCCCGACTCTTCCCGGGACCTCCGGGACTGGCAAAATGCTGTCGCGACGGGAGGTAGTCTGCACGAAGGCGCTGCTCTGCGAGGGCACCTCGACACGGCAGTCTCCTCATCTCCCTGCTGCTCCGAGGATTCCTGCCCCGGATATGCTCGGCGTCCCCACGAGCCCCCAATGCCTTCCATGATGAATTCGGATGCAGTGGGCGCATCCAGCATATCCAGTTCATCCTCGCTGAAAAGCTTGGGCAGCACGAGGGCACGCAGCGGGATCAAGAGAAAGATGAAGACGGGGAAGCCTACTGCCGCGACCGTCTGGGTAATGGCAAAGGTGGCTCCGAAACCAAGCAGTTCGATCACGACAAAGTACCAGATGGCTGAGCGACGCTTGATGCTCCGCAAGAGGGAGTTGGGTGGCGTGAGGGACTTGTCTCTGGCCAGAAAGATGAGCTTGCTAGTTATGCCGTTGGCCTCGAGGGCCTGAATGCCCATGATGAAGAAGAGGCCTGCTAGGACGCCGTGCGGAATAAGATGGAGCACGACGAGGAGGGGACCTGTCATGGTGCCGAGGGTGAGCAGGCCCTGTGCGAGGTTGGACACGCGCTGCTCCACGACGTGGGTTGCCTCGTAGGTATAGTCGCCCTTGTCCTCGCCCTTTCATCAAGCTGCTTGACGGGCTTCGTGACGCAGAGGGACTCGGTATGAAACGGAGCCTGGGGATCAGGCCGTTGGGAAAGGGGATACCCAGGATGCCGGCAACACCAGTGGTGAAGCCAAGGAGGAAGATGTCCCAGTGGAAGCCGGCGGGCTTACGAAGCGGGTACTCGCTACCTTGAGCGATAAGCGACGAGACGTTATGGTCGAACCAGAACAAAATGGTGAGAAGAATGGCGAAGGGCAGCGCGGTGAAGATGTCGCCGATGCCGAGTTCCCAGAAGCGGACGAGCCAAGGCCGGCCGCTCGTGGGCTCGAACGCGATGCCCGTGGGGAGCACTTCCAGCTCCACGTTGCGCATGCGTCCAATGTGCACGAAGCCCGTGAAGAAGACGAGCGTCAGGGGCGTGCCGTAGTCCTTGAGGAACACACGAATGGGCTGTCTAAACAGGCCGCTTGTGCCGAGCTCGCCGCAAATATATGCGACCGTGAAGACGAGCAAAGCAGCCATGATGGACAGGTAGAAGGGCGAGCCGTCGCCCAAGCGATCAAGCACCTGGATGCCCTTCTGGAGGTAGATGAAGGCAACGTAGAAGCCGAAGATGTCGCAGGGAAACCGGGTGACCCAGCGGAGGGCATTGCAAGAGTTTGCCGCGGCGAGGATGACGTGCAGAATGAGGGACCATCTGCATGGGATTCGCCACGTTAGTTGGGGGAAGGACATGAACAAGTTCGAATGAGCACCACATACATGCCGATCCAGGCCATGAAGCCAATGTAATCAACGCCCGTATCTTTCATGATGTCGTATACAGTGCTGAGCAAGAGAAATGAAAGCAGTTAGTTGGCTGTACTACCACACGGATGGGTTTCCCAAACAAGACAAAACCCAAGGTGTACGAACTAGTTGAAGACAGTGATTGGTCCTGCAGATCACGCGCATCAGCATAACTTGATTTTAACTTCAACATGAGCCCACAAAGAGGCGTGAACGACGAACCTGTCACGCCAACAATAACAAGAGGCTGCGCCGCAAAGACAGCAAAGACAAGCGATCCCAGGACGGACGCCAACAGGACCTCGTTGACGCCATAGTTGGAGCCCGTCTTGGAGAACATGTCGAGAGAGAAGGCGAGGGCGGGCAAGATGCTGCCATGTAACAAGCTCGTCAGCCTCGATTCGATTCCTCGAAGGGAAACAAGTCGGAAAAACAACCTACTTCGCAAAATACATGTACACCGTCGCAGGAACGACGCGATAATCCCGCGCATCCAGCCAATCGCTCCCATAGAACGGCACCCGTCTACGCACATCGTTGACCATGCCACGAAAGAGATGGACTCTCCACCACGGCTCTTTGCGCCGAGCTGCAACGTCGTCGTCGGCATCGTGGGCGGTGCCGCCGGCAGTGTCACGGCCGGTTCTGCTCGCGGTACGAGGAGGCATGGTGTTTGTGCGCAGAGCAGAGCAGAGAAATGATGAACAACTAGACGTACGTTGTTCTTATACTTTTGTATCTCCCTCCTCGTTGCGTCAACAAATGTATGTTATTGGCGCACCAGGTCCATCAAAAACATGGCTGCTGAGAGCAAAAATAAGAAGAAGCAAATAGGTTAACTGAAGCGGGTTGCGAACGCAGCAAAAGTGGTCATGTGAAAATAATAAGAAAACAAATAGAATAGAATAAAATAAAAACAAAGCCCAAAAAGTAGGATCCCAGATTTGCCGATCTTCTCCTTCCCGTTTTGTCTGACCTAGAAAAAAATATCCACTTGGGTTCGTTAGTAGATATGTAGAGAGAAGACCAAGATGTTAGTTGCAATCAGTACGAGAAGCTGCCAGCTGCAAACCGGCGGCAGCAGCTGGGCGAGGCAAGGGATCCACGGGGGCCCGGGATCCACTAATAAGTCCATGCCATGCTCCGTAGTCCGTAGTTTGCCAAGGGAAACTTTCTCGACCAATCACAGCGCGGTCTAATGTACATGTACGTCCCTCGTTCTGATGCCACTAGAAAGGAAGCGGTGTTGATATTGCAGGCAAAGCAAAAGCCACAAGTCGCCAGTCGCAAGTCACGGACCCGTTTGGTTTGGTCTGGTTTGGTTTGGTAGTCCGCTCGTCCACACCAGGACTTCTATTCTAGGCCCTAAAGTACATACATACAGTGGTTTACATGGGGATGCAGATACACAAAAAGAAAAGTGAGAAAAACATGGTAAGAACGAGTATCTTCATCCCATCCCATGCGCCGTCCCAAAGGATGCGCCGTCCCAAAGGGGACCAATGATGCTGGTTGTTTACAGCTCGGCAAGGGGGTGTCATATGCCCTGCGTGTATACATGGAGTTGAGAGAGTAAAGCATGACTTTGCAAAACGACGATACAGCTTGATCCCAAGAGCAGGGAGTCCTGGTACCTTGGGTCCCCGTCACATACGGAGTACATCACGACTTTTCGGTATCATGTTGAGCCGGCCAATCTGCTGGCCACAATCGAGTTCCGAGCAGATCCAAATCCCGCACCGACCACAGCCGAAGCGGGCAACATTGTTTAGCCTGTTCTTATTCAAGGATGACTTTTCGTTTGGTCGAGCTGGCGGAATTCGGAAACCCGCTTCCCTTTCCCTTTCCCTTTCCCTTTCCCTTTCCCTTTCGCTTTCCCCTTCCCTCATG
The DNA here is from genome assembly GCA_023658505.1 of Epichloe gansuensis. NCBI lineage: Eukaryota > Fungi > Ascomycota > Sordariomycetes > Hypocreales > Clavicipitaceae > Epichloe > Epichloe gansuensis. Next base: position 2,493,837 of record CP098283.1, read on the forward strand.
CCTCATCTTAAGCTCTCGGGATGCTGGCTGAATGCTGGGGCGGGAGCAGGGGCTCATCCTTGCCAATGGGCGCGTCTGTCTCGGCAGGGAACGGAGGTGGGGCGCTTGATTCTTTGCCGCCGCCAAAGTACTTCTCAAAGTCCTCATTGTTGTCGTCAAATGGTCGTTTTCCCAGGATTCGACCATGTCATCTCGGACCAGTACTTCCTTCTTCAGCAGCTCCTCTGCGATCAGGCCGACTTCCTTCTTCTTCTCTAGCAGCAGGTCCTTGCATCGCTGGTAAGCCTCGTCAACAATTTTGTGAACCTCTTGGTCAATCTGTTGGGCCGTCGACTCAGCGAATGGCTTCTGCATTCGGTTTGGGTCGTTATCGAAAAACAGGTCCGACTTTGTCAGACATACCCCACTGCGTAACCATGTTGCGCGCCATGCCGGAGACCTTCTTGAAGTCGTCACTGGCTCCTGTAGTGACTGTAGGAAAGTGCAGCTCCTCGGATACACGGCCGCCCATCGTCATGGCCATGCGATCCATCAGCTGGTTCGTGTTCATCAGGTACGCATCTTGCGGCAGATATTGGGCATAACCAAGGGCTCCTTGTCCACGAGGGATAATAGACACCTTCAAGAGAGGGTCGGCGTGGCGAAGGAACCAGCCGCAGATGGCGTGGCCTGCCTCGTGATATGCCACAGTCTTTTTCTCCTCTGGTCTAAGCACAAGAGACTTGCGTTCCAGACCGCCGATGACTCGCTCGATAGCCCGCTCAAAGTGCTCCATCTTGACTTCTTCGGCATTTCCTCGGGCAGCTACATATTTCATTTTGGTTAGAATTGCTCCTGGAAGGGAAAAGTAAACAAAAGTCGTAGATACGTACCGATCAGAGCCGCCTCGTTGACAACATTGGAAATATCAGCACCAGAGAAGCCAGGCGTCAACGTAGCCAGGCGACCAATCAGGAAGTCTTGGTCTTCATTGGTGACAATCTTCTTAAGGTATACCTTGAAAATCTCCTTTCGGCCGTTCATAGTGGGACGGTCGATGAAGATGTGTCTATCGAAACGACCTGGTCGCATGAGAGCCTTGTCCAGGATGTCTGCGCGGTTGGTACCAGCCAAGACGACAACTTGCTCACGAGTGTTGAACCCATCCATTTCCGTCAGGATCTGGTTGAGCGTGGCCTCTCGCTCGTCGTTGCCACCAAATCCTCGTCCGCTCTCTTGACGAGCTCGACCAATGGCATCGATTTCGTCAATAAAGATGATGCAGGAGCATTCTTGCGTCCCTCTGCAAAAAGATCTCGAACTCTTGACGGACCAACACCGACAAACATTTCCACAAATTCGGAACCGCTCACACTGAAAAAGGGAACGCCAGACTCGCCAGCAGTGGCCTTCGCAAGAAGCGTCTTACCAGTACCCGGAGGGCCGGCGAGAATAGCGCCGCGGGGAATCTTGGCTCCCAGCTTCTCGAATTTCTCAGGCTGTTTGAGGAAACTGACGAATTCCATGATTTCCGTCTTGGCTTCCTCCAGGCCAGCCACGTCAGCAAACTTAACCTTGACGGAGTTCTCGGCATTGAACTTCTTGGCCTTGCTCTTGCCAAAGTTGAACATGCCGCCGCCTCCGGCTCGGCCACCCATAGATCGCTGAGTCCAGAGAATGAGGCCAATGAAAAGGAGGGTTGGACCAAAAGCCAAGACAAGGTTGCCGATTGTGCTGCCACCAGCTTCGTAGCTGACAGGTATTCTCTCCGAAGCGGGAATTCCGAGTTGGTCTTGGGCTTCTTCGAGCTTCTTCTCAAACGATTCTACTGAGCCGATGGTGAAAACATAGGTCCTCTTGCCATTAGAGCCGGCGTCACCTTGATGGCGTCAGGGTGCAGCTCAACACGGACCTGCGAGCCATTAACCACCACCATTTTCTGCACAAGACCCTTGTCTAAGAAGGCCCTCCGCATCTCTTGCCATGTAATTTCCTTTTCTGAAAATGGCTTGCTGAGAGAGTCCACAGCCCATAGAGTGATTCCGAGTACCAGACCAGTTTGCAAAGCGTCCATCCAGCCGTTACGCTCGGGCTTCTTGGGTTGTCCGGGTCCTTGTTGATTAGATCCGCTATCGTCGGTTTTCTTATCGCGAGATTCAAATTCAGGTTCACTCTTGCCGGTTTTGCCAGTCTCGTTTTGTGTTTCATTCGGCGTTTGATTTTGGTTGAACATTCCGTTGCCTTTTCGTTGCTCTTCGATCTCCCATTCTGCCAGTCTTTCTGCCATCATAAACACACAACGCATCAGTCGACCCTTGTCTAGGATCGACAAGTTGCCGGGGCCTTTGCGCATCTTCTGTAGCAGTTCCCGTACTTCAGCGGGCGCGCCTGTCTGCTGAAGCCCTCTTAGGATATCCTTCAGTATGACTCTTTGTGCTTCTGGCAGCACTTTTTGAAATGCCTCCAACTGAGCAATCTCTTCTTTCGATAATCGAATCCATCCTTCTGGCAACGGCGCGACCTTCAGGGAACCAGCATCTTTCTCTTCTGCGTCCTTCTTCTCGGAGTCAGTCTGGCTGCTCGGTGTGTCGGGTGTGTCGGGTTTGTTGTCTTTGTTCGCCTTCGGGTCCTCCTCGGGCTGTGGCAACTTTTGCGAGGAATAGTACCTCGCGCTGATGCCATAGGGAGCCGGCAGTGTCTGCGAAGGGAACGATCGTGACGCGGCTGTAAGCCGCAGGCTTCGCTGGACGCTTGACTGTTGTGAAAGTCTAGCTAAGCGTGCGAGCTGGCTCGACTGTCGGAGATATCTTGACATGGTGGGCATATCGAAGCTATCGCAGACTACGGAACCACCAGAATTGGTGTCTTTGAAAGGAGACCGACCACCCTATCTCATGAGCAGCGTAGACCGGTTCTCTACGGCTCAAAGATGGCAATTTCGAGGAACGGGCATCTAACAGTAGCGTGTGCCTAAGAGGAATCAATGCTACGTAGAAAAAGGGTCGTTGCTGCTCGAGGATTGAGCTTTTGATGATGAGTCCACTTGCTTGCAAGTTGGAAATTCATGGGCGTCACGTGGTTCTAAAGCCGGGGTTGTGGGCCCGTAGGGGTATAGGCATCCGGGAATGACGACCACGACTTATTACTATTTATTATGACTTGCACAAGAACAAACGAATATTTAGTGGCTGGCAGAATATGTATGAAACTGACTAATCATCGATTTGACTAGGAATTCAATTTCAAAGATAGGCTGCCACGTTTATCTCAACGGTGTGCATTGACGCCGCCCAGGCAGTCAGTCGGTAGGTTAGTAATTTCGGGGAGTCGAAAAGGTCTCTGCCGATTAATTCCGTTAATTCTTCGTGTATTCATTCAGCTCCGTATAACTAACTCATGTGAGCACTGTGCCTGCTCGCACAGAGCTGTCTTATCAACTTGTTGGCAAATGGCTTTATTGATCCCAGCGATTTCGCATGAATATTGATCTCATCTGACCACCACCTTTAACCGAAACCGTCTGATTTTGTTTCCCGCCCAAAATGGTAAGCTCGGTAACTTGCCCCGCGTCTGCCTCGACATCCGGCCAGTCTCTCCAAACCTCAACCTCCGTCATGGCCGCAATCTCGTGCCGAAATAGTCCAGAAAGCACACGACATATCTGGTCCTCATCTCCCATTTCGAACAGAGCGACACTCGGTTTCAGCGTCATGGAAATGTTTAAAAGTCGCAGGTAGAAAACATCTTCAAGCTGCCATCCTATGGGCGTTTCGATAGTCGCGTCTGGCACCAGAGCTAAGCGTGGTTCGTATTTGCGAACAGAATATCCTAATTGTCCGCAACCAGAGTCCCAGACTTTACGAGATATGTATGGTGGATTCGAGATCAGAACATCACATTTGTTTTCTGAAAGACGGTCAACATCGTTGTCGCTAAAAATATCCCCTTTCGTGATTTCCAGTGCTTGCCCCTGCCGAGATGGAGCCATTCTACCCAACTTGATGTTATACTCGATGTTACGCTGGGCCAAGTCCACTGCGGCCGGCGCAATGTCAACTCCACGAACTGTTAGACGTTGAAATGAATGCTGTAGTAGCGCGAAAATAAGCAACGGTATGCATCCAGTGCCTGTACAGAAATCAATGATGGTGATTCTGCCGTTGTTCTCCATTGCCCCTTTGTTCGACTCGATCAAGTTCACGAGGTGGAGAGTGTAAGCCTCGGTCTCGGATCGAGGGATAAGTACGCCTGGCTTGCATTTGATATCCAAAGGGCCAAAGGGCTGCGATCCAAGGATGTACTGCAACGGGACGCCGCGACCTCTTCTCCGACACAGCCTCTCTAGCAATTTGTGTTGTGCATCAATATGGCCTGGCGGTGTTGTCTCCTCGCAAACTCAGTCAACCATCTCAGCTCGTTTTTGGCCGATTGCAGATCACGACATGCAGGAACAAGAGCCGCGAGATTGGGGCATTGACGTTGAGCTTGCCTGAAAAGGCTTGGAGGAGTCGCGGCATTGACTAAGATGTTGTTTGTCTTAACATGGTCTTCATTGTGTCTCGGTGAATTGCGAGTTGTGCTTCAAGGTTTTTAAATTATGGTTTGTTGTTGCTGAGCCTTGGAATTATTTGTAGCTTTTGTTAGGCGGTTTACCCGAACTAAACCCTTTTTGCGCCCCCGACACGCCGCAGCGAACCTTGAATTGCCACAAGGTGCCGCATTTTCGGATTCACTCATTCGTTCAATCCATTGCTGTTTGTTGTTCATTTTTGCGCGTCAGATTCTTTTTTTTTTTTGGATAAGAATTTTCAATATCGACTTGATACTGATTAAAGAAAGAGGAAACTTCATTCCGTCACCATTCATCACCATTCGTCACCGAGAACGACGTACCACAGTAGCCTCGAGGACCGCTTAATTGCTTATTCTTTAGCAGCAGCTTGGCGGGCAGGAATCGGTGTTTGAAAAATGAACGCGCCAGATCGGTAAGTCAAAAGAGGAGTTTGACAGCGAGGGCGTCGGTTTGACCGAAAGCGGCCCTTTTCACCTTTCACAGCAGCCAGTCATGGTTTAAGGCAAAGATGTGGCAGAGATGAAATTAGTCTTCTACTCAACCTCGAGCGAATCCATAGAGTAACGGCGCATCAGAGACTGGAACATCTATTGGCTGAGGCCTTGGAACCTGACATTGGCAGGTGGTAACCAGTTGGTGACGCTGCCGCCAGCTGGTGGGCTTCAATTTCGACCGCCAAAGTTGACCTGCGTGGCAATGCGGTAGCAATCTGGCTAATCCCATTTCCATCATCATCTCTCTTGTCCAAATTCTCTTCGCCATGACTGGTTGCAATCCGAAGCATTTCAATATCCAAGATAGCCCGTTACGTTCATTTTGTCTGGATGGGATTAGCTTTGACACCAACTAACAGCCGTCCAGTTTCGAGCTCTTCTTGCTGAGCGAGGGCGAAAAGAAGATTGAAGAAAAGGTGTACTCTGGTAAGACTATAATGTAACCATCACACAAATTGCAGTCGATCACTTTATAACACAATGCCAGGCATGTCAAACACCTCAGACTTTGTCTTGAACAAGGAAGATCACACGCTTGGCAATCTCTTGGCCGAACATCTCAAAGCTCACCCCAACGTCTACATGGCGGGCTACAAGCGTATGTCTCCTAGCCGAGGGTCAAACGCTTCTTTCCAAGCTAACATCGTGTAGTTGGCCACCCCAACGTGCCCCAGCTATTCATACGATTGCAAACAGATGGGACCAAGACCCTCGCGATGTCTTCACATCTGTGTGTGAGAAGCTCATCAATCAGCTAGAGTCGCTTCATCAGGAGTTCACCCGGGAATGGGAGCTGCGGCGAATTACCAACACCGGAGAACAAGGAAACATGCAGGGCAATGGTTTTTAAGATATGGATAGGTTGTACGCATGAATCCAGAGGGTATTGGCGTTATTCAATTTGGACAGTATGATATAGCATTTGGTGTCTATTTTAAGAACAACAAGGTAATTTTATTCATGTTTCTCGTATTCTATGTAGTATTATTACTTTCATAGAAAATGTCTCTTGGTGGCGACAAGGAGAAAAGTTTAAATTTCTCCATCTGAGGTATCGTATTTTAGATTCGTGCTGGATTGTGTTGTGTTGCGCGTTCTGTCGGTCAAGGGCTTATCAAATTGCTATTTCAGCATCAAACATGAAGTTTGGGTTGTTGCCCTGACGACCCTCGCAATACTGACAGGCTCTAACATGTCACAATTCCATGGATTTACCAATCCAAGGTGGCAGTATTGTCTTTAAAGCATCTTTCTTCAAGCTGGTCCTTCGCCTCCAGGAATCAACTGCCATATTACATTAGTGCACCAGTTTCCATTTCATCCATTAAAGAAAACTCTTACCATGCAAATGTTGTTACCGTTGAGTAGAATCTTGGGCAGTTTGGTGTGGTTTCCTGAATAATCGCTGCAGGAGCAGGTCAGTAAATAGTCTCGTGCCAAGCACGACACCTAATTCAAACGTACAACTCTGTCACATTTTCCAAAACCATGTCTATCCGCAATATTAGCAAATGCGGTCACAAAATCATTCGGGGCAGTTTGAGATCCCACTTACTGACGTAGTCGTCGAAGCCCACAAGAGTACCGCTAAATTCTGCGCAACGATTAGCTCTTGGGTCACTTTGATAGCTAGTCAGTCACGACTCGAACCTTTGTCTCCTTTCATAATCACCCATATCCTTGAGCCGACACACTTGTCGATGAGTTCTGAGGGTTTGTCAGTATATGCAACGAGGTTTTTGAAGGGGCAATAGCGCTCACCGAGGGGCAGTAATTGTGACGCCATTACGAATCCCTGTAGTCAACAGCACGCTGAGAAGTCGACAGCTGTTGAACAAGGAATGAAGAGGTGGAAGACAAGAAGGATCACTTTCGCCGGCCGTATCCAGTTCTTGGAGGCTATGATGCGATGGCACGAGACAGATTAGGTGGGTGGCTCAGTTTGGCGGCGTAAGTCTCGGGAAATCGGGAAAGGTGTTTTACGTAAGCACATATGTGCACATGCCCACATGCCCCACGGAAAGCATGTCTGGCCGCTGATAGTAGCTGAAGCATAACCGCATGTGCTGCTATAGGCCGACTACAGATGCCTGAACCAGCACTGAAGGATTCAGTCAGGAAGGAGCGTCGCGCTGTAATATTGCGGATCGGATTACTCAGACCACGACCTCGCGTAAACCACCGCTCCTTTGGCCATGCACCATGCTTGGCTGCCTGTTCACGAAACAAAAATCGCACGCTATTAGGCCATGATAACTGGCCGCCGTTGTTATGGGGTCTTACCGATTCACGCCCCGTTTCTATGCCCATTCATGAAATACTTGAACATGGCAGGCCTGTGTGTTGCCGCCGCAAGTAGACTTACACCTCGAGTCAGTAGATTCGATCACGGTAGACCATCTGCCACCGATTACGTTCCCACCAAGGTAGCCTTGACAACGCCCTTTTCAACAATGGCCAGGCCTGTGAGTCCAGCAGCGAAGGCGCGGCTATGGAGTGCCGAGTTGGGTATTCGGTTCTCTCCTCTCCATCTCCATCACCAAGTCCGGATCCAAGCCCTGGACCATCATATCCAGGATTGACGTGTCGCGTTTCTTTCAGACCACAAGCCGTGGTGCCGAAGCGGGCTTCACGACGTCAAAAGAGGGGTTAGACGTTCCTGGTGCTCAAGTGAACAAAGATGGCCCAAATCGAGAGTCGACTGAGCTGTGTACCAAGAACACCCGGCTGTCAAGAATCTCTCGTCAGCGGCCAGTAGCATCAGTCAACACCTGACTACTGCCCTTGACCCTACGACAAACACTATGCAATCACCAAGCAAGGCTCAATCGAATCTTCCTGAGACAAAATCTACAAAAATGTCACGGTTGAGCCACCGTCGACATCTTTGAGCTTCAACATCTCTCCAGATCTCTTCTATGCTGCCCGCTCTGCAAAGGCGGGCTCCAGTAACTCGTTCTGGTCATATACCATGTACCAACGAAGATCTGCCGAGGGCGTCACTGAAAAAGTCAAAGTGCATTATTGTACCAGCAAACAAACCATGGAATGGGTCTGCAAGGAGCACTTTCTACACCAAGAAGTTCTCGGCTTCGACCTCGAATGGCTTGCTTTCGCTACCCGGAACTCCGAAGTTCGTGAGAATGTATCTCTGATTCAACTCTCGAGCCCGGACCGAATAGGTCTGTTTCACGTGGCCTTGTTTCCGCAAAAAGATGATGATTTGGTGTCGCCCACGTTTCGAAAAATCATGGAAGATCCAAATGTGAGCAAGGTTGGCGTTAACATTCGAGGGGATTTCACCAGATTGAAGAATTATCTCGGCGTGACGGCGAAGGGCATTTTCGAGCTCAGTCACTTGTATAAACAAGTCAAGTTTACGGAGGCAAAGACACCAAAACTTATCAACAAGGTCGTTGTGGCGTTGTCCACCCAGGTGCAAGAAGTACTGAGGTTGCCAATGTTCAAAGGCGACGTAGTAAGGTCAAGCAATTGGACGAAAAGGCTCAACCATGAACAAATCCTTTGTAAGTATGACACTCAAGAGCGTGTTATGATGTCCGTGCTAACCATGACTTGTAGACTCTGCTTCTGACGCCTATGCGGGCATCCAGCTATACCACGTCCTTGAAGCAAGGCGCAAGACGTTGATCCCTGCCCAGAGCGTCCTCACCACAGTGAGCTCGGGCTACCGATTCCAGTTGTTGAACCCGAACCCGAGCCAGAAGTAGATGACGCAGACGACTCGTCTGATTGCTCATACAATGCTGGCATGGATTCCCAAAGCGAACCGTTGCAAATGACATCACCCACTCCTCCGCAGAGAAGTGCTTCCAGGCTGGCTTTGGAACAACGTCGAGACTATCGCATCATTGCTGCAGAGGCAAAGGTTGCGCAGTACCGAGCCTCCAAAAACGTCGTGTCTATACAGCCAGCTGTCCTCAAAGCCTACCATATCTGGTATGACAACCTCGACCTTTCGCCGGAGGCCATAGCCAGGATTCTGAGAGATCCACCACTACAAACCAACACAGTGGTTTCGTATATCCTAGACGCGATTGTGGTGGGAAAGTTGCCCCATGATCAGGAAAGACTTAGGCTTGAAGTGATACCCTGTTGCATCAGAAACGAAGGATGGGACCTCGGTATGGCGCATTGGTGAGGAGCTGCGAACAAAATGCAATCCAATCTAAAACATGATCATACCTACCTATATCCATATATAACCATAGACATATGTGTGTGTAATAATACATGCATCTATCATTTTTGAACCAGTCACTGCAGTTACTGCAGGCACACAAGTCACGCAAAAGAAGAACATGATATGGAAGCAATTTCCCGAGCACATGCTCTCTATGTGCAAGATCTTTCGGTCAAAAACCACACGTAGGTACGTTTTGGCCTGTTTGAGTTTTACTTGAGACTATATCAAAAAGAAAACTATGAGGCCAACAACCCTCTGCCCCTATTAATTTGCACCTTTTTATCCTCGCCTGCACTAACAATGCCCCATGACTTGTCCCAGACGACACTTAGAACCTTGGCGCCGTCCCCAGCCGGCGGCAGTTTCTTGCCTTTCAGCCACTCTCTGCCAATCGTGTACACAGGCTCGCTAACAAGGCCAGTGGTCTCGTCAGACGTGGCTTGTCGAGTGCTTCGAAGATCCCATACCCGGCAAGTGCTGTCGTGAGAAGCCGAAACAAGTGAGTAGTCGTTCTCGGGAGACGGGCTGACGGAAACAACCATGTTCAAGTGGCCACGGAGGGTCATGGCGGCCGTGGCAGCAGCAGATTCTCTAGGATCAAGCAGAGTAATATGTCTGGCGGACGAACCAGCTGCGACAAGGGAGTTGTCCAGGGCGGCAGCACACATGATGGGATGCAAGGTTGTTAATCTCGACACCTCCTCTGAGTGGTCAGGTCAATTGTCTTGACGGTGTGATCTTGCGACGCCGAGTAGGCGACGGTCGCATCGTGGGGTGGAATATGGCAGCCGTCACCTGGTCATCGTGCATGGGCATCATGGCCAGCGGACCACGCTGGGCCGTCGTCGCTGCGGCAGAAAGCTTGACGCGCTTGGTGGAATGCGCTGTTGGCAGACTCTCGGCGTCAGCCTGGGGGCGGTACGCTTGGACGATGTCCACAGCCCAACACGGCCATCGGATGAGGCAGTGAGAATCCGCTTCGTGGAACAGTTGACATCGATGGCGTTGATGTTCTTCTCATGACCCCACAGCTCCATGTTGTGCCTCAACGAGCCCGAGAAGCCATCGTCCGTCTCGGCGTAGTCCCAGACGATGGTTTTCATGTCCAACCCCGCGGACACGAGTTTCGTGGGAGACAACCATCGCACGGCGTTGACTCTGGCTGTATGGCCACCCGCTCTGCCGGCCGTGGCCGTGGCAATCACATCACCGGAGGGATTCCATACTCGCACAAGGCCGTCATATGAAGCGCTGGCCACTCTGTCGTTGATTACACCGTCGACGCCTTGACCCGCGGGGGCCGTGGCTGACAGGACATCAACGCTGCTGACCCAGTCGTCGTGCTGGAAACTAGCTTGGTACACGGGCGGGATCAACGAGCGCACGTATTGCAGCGTGAGTGTGGTTTCGGACGAGAGACCACTGGACTTGAGGTAGTCTTCGATAGAGGTGCGCAGAAAGGTGCCATTGGCGAGGAAGTCGAGCGGCACAGGGGACGAAGTATCGAGCATGGACTCGGAGTTGAGGATTCGAGAAAGTCCATATCGTTTTATATCTGAAAGAGTGTTAATCCCAAATAAGTGACTGTTTCAAACAGAATATTCATTGGTGTACGAACCTGCCGGGACAAGCAATTGCCTCTTGGTCTCGGGGAGTTGCAGATCCTGCTCGTCTGTGGTGAAGATGACCTTCACCTGGGTCGGTGAGGTGTCCATCTTTGATGACGAGTGCTGTCGCGGGTGGATTGAAATCGTGACGACCTGGATTGTACAATTTTTTTATTTTTTTTTTTTTTTTTTTTCAATTCAGAAGCGCGAGATGCAGTCGCTTGATTATAGTTTCAGAGGTGGTTTCGCAAAACCGAAAATGCACGCAATGCTTGTCGATAAAATGCCCACAGAAATCTGAAGCAGCGCTTTCCGGAAAAAATTGGGAGCCATGCTCAGCCTTGCAGCGGGGATCCACAGCGGGGATGGGTATAGGCGCGATATAGCCAATCACGGTAGGGAGCATGGACAAGGCTGAGAGGTGTGGTGACAAGACGAACCCCATAGGCAATGAATGTTTTCTTAAAATAATTTAGACGCCGAATGAAGTTCAGGGTAACGTTGTGTTAGGACCGTTCGTCGCCATTGCTTCTCTTCGTAAATCATATCTGATGTACGTTTGATTTGATTAGGCTGGTAGAGAGAGACCAGAATTAGCACACTTTGCTGTTGTTCTGTTTCAGCGTGAAGATTTAGGATCCAGGCCATTTAATGCTTTGCGAGCATCGTCATCGCTTCTTCTGCATACTGAAGCGTGATGCTCATGCACTCATGTTGGTATGTCGTTTCCGTCGTGAGATGCACCGCCATGGCGACTGGAAAGCCAAATCCTTTGCCATGGGGTAACGCCTGAGGACTTTTGCTTGACGAGCAGATCATGCCGGTCGATGGGTCGATTGTTTGAGTAAAGATCCGGTGATCTACATTGTACGCCGCCAATTCCAGGGTCAACCTCGACTTCTCCCCGCAGCATGCTTCGTCATCTGCTCGCCCCTCCCTCCATCTCTCCATCTCGCCCCAGATTAATAAAGCCAACTGAAGTCAAGTCGGACTCGCCAGACTTTGCAAGCAACTATCGACTACTCCGTTCGGTGTCCAGATGGGGTTGCCGTGGGCAAAAGGCAAAAAGGAAAGGTAAAAAGGAAAGGTAAAAAGCCATTGCCAGCAAGAGGGATGGAGGAGCCAAAGTGGCAGGAGCACTAGTCCCAGAACGTCACCAGCCCCCAGCCACAAAGAGTTGTCCCAGTGCCCAGCCAGCCAGCCAGCCAGCCAGCTCTCCAGTTCATTCCCCAGACCCACCTGCTTTGTTCTCCTTTCCTCTGTAGTTGTGTGGTCCAGTGTGGATCGTCGGCTTCTGGTCGCATCAAGACGTCGACGTCGACATGCGCTCGCTCGGCTGCCCGCCCGTCAATCCATCACGGCCCGCTCCTTTTCCTCACGGCTGGGCAAACGTATCTCGTATCTTCCATCATCCATCCCAACATTAGGTACCTCTTTCGTCTTTGTCGCCTCTGACTCCGTACCACGCTCACCACGCTCACCACGCTCACCACGCTCACCACACTCACTGCCTGCCTGGCCTGAAGTACCTCTAATAATACTAGCTAGCTTGGCCTTGCCTTGTCATCCCTGTCCCATTTTTCTTTGCGGAGTACTCCGTACATGTACATACTACATACATATTACATTCCTGCCAAACCGTGACGCCATCCCTGCCGCATTCAATTCAATCGCCCAGTCCGACCCGACAGAGCTTGCAAAAGCACATTGTCCAGCTCTGCAATCTCCTTTCTTCTCTCTCCTACCCTTTGCCCTCACCTTGTTCGTCCCCGGATACGTCTCGTACGGCTTCGACATCGTTTTGCAAACCTGTTTCTCTGCTGCTAGCTGTTGTGACTAGCTGCAGGAAAACAAATCGCAAATCTGCTCTCCCCACCCTAGTCGCGCAGCCCAACCTCGTCTCCTCCGTCGTTGAGCTCACAATGGCCGCCGCTGGTGTGCGAGTCCGCGATGTCAAGAACCACCTGCTTTTCGAAATTGCCACCGAGGTAGCTCACAGAGGTAAGACTGTACATGACCTCAGCCCATGTCGTGCTTCATCTCTTTACCGAACTGACCTGCCTGTCTGCTTGCGTAGTTGGTGGCATCTACTCCGTCCTCAAGTCCAAGGCGCCGGTGACGACGGCTGAATATGGAGATCGATATACCCTCATTGGACCTCTCAATCATGCCTCTGTGCGTTCACGCCCCCCCAAAAAAAAAAAAAAAAAACAAACCTTCCTCTCCCATATGTCTTGTATATGATATGCTTCGGGCCACGGCTCCTAACAATCGTTGACAGGCCGCTGTCGAGGTGGAGGAAATGGAGCCCACCAACCCAGCCATTACGGCTACTATGCAGGCCATGAAGGATCGAGGCGTCGGCATGCTCTACGGACGATGGCTCATCGAAGGAGCCCCTAGGGTTTTGCTCATCGACACCAAGACGGCCTACGGCTACATGAATGAGTGGAAAACAGATCTTTGGAACATTGCGAGCATTCCCTCTCCGCCCAACGATGACGAAACCAATGAGGCCATTGTGTTCGGATACTTGGTGGCATGGTTTCTGGGAGAAGTGAGTATTACGAGCACACGCGTACACAATGGGCTATGCACAGTTTGCTGACATTGAAGCGCTACAGTTTGTCTGCCATGAAAAGGACAAGGCAGTCATTGCCCACTTTCACGAATGGCTTGCTGGTGTCGCCCTGCCCTCACCAAGAAGAGACAAATTGACGTGACCACAATCTTCACCACGCACGCGACGCTCCTTGGACGATATCTCTGTGCTGGCTCTGTCGACTTCTACAACAACCTGCAAAACTTTGACGTGGACGCAGAGGCTGGCAAGCGAGGCATCTACCACCGGTACTGTATTGAGCGTGCCGCCACACATGCGTGCGACGTCTTCACCACAGTATCCCACATCACTGCCTTTGAATCTGAGCATCTGTTGAAGCGAAAGCCTGATGGTGTTCTGCCCAACGGTCTCAATGTCACCAAATTCTCTGCGGTGCACGAGTTTCAGAACTTGCATCAGGTCTCCAGGAAAAGATCCACGACTTCGTCCGTGGCCATTTCTACGGACACTACGACTTCGATCCGACAATACGCTTTACGTGTTTACGGCTGGCCGATATGAGTACCGAAACAAAGGTGTAGACATGTTCATTGAGTCTTTGGCTCGCCTGAACCATCGCCTCAAGTCTGCCGGTAGCAAGATGACGGTCGTGGCCTTCATCATCATGCCGGCACAGACTACATCGCTCACTGTGGAGGCGCTCAAGGGCCAGGCTGTCATCAAATCGTTGCGTGACGCATCAACCATGATCGAGCAGAGCATTGGCCGAAGGATATTCGAGCGATCGCTCAAGTGGCACGAGGGAGACCCGATGCCGGACGAGAAGGAGCTCATCTCGACAGGACCGTGTGTTGCTTCGTCGCCGTCTCTTTGCCATGAAGCGCAGTGGGCTGCCGCCGATTGTCACGCACAACATGGTCAACGATCAGGAAGATCCTGTCCTGAACCAGATCAGACGTGTGCAGCTCTTCAACCACCCATCCGATCGTGTCAAGGTCGTGTTCCATCCGGAGTTCTTGAACTCTGCTAACCCGGTGCTGCCTCTCGACTATGACGACTTTGTGCGCGGCTGTCATATGGGCATCTTTGCCTCGTACTACGAGCCCTGGGGCTACACGCCCGCAGAGTGCACCGTCATGGGCGTCCCCAGCATCACGACTAACCTGTCTGGTTTCGGGTGCTACATGGAAGAGCTGATTGAGAATTCGAGCGATTATGGCATTTACATTGTTGATCGCCGAACAAAGGGTGTGGATGATTCCGTCAACCAGCTCACGTCGTACATGTACGAATTCTGCGGCAAGAGCCGGCGTCAGCGCATCAACCAGCGAAATCGAACCGAGCGTCTGAGCGACCTGCTCGACTGGAAGCGAATGGGCATGGAGTATGTCAAGGCTCGTCAGCTGGCATTGCGCCGAGCCTATCCTGATTCGTTCTCTGGGGACGAAGATCCAGAAGACTTCATCCCCGGCGTGGAGCAGAAGATCTCGCGACCTTCTCAGTCCCCGGATCACCACGAGATAGGAGCGGCATGATGACACCCGGAGACTTTGCCAGTTTGCAGGAGAGCCACGAGGGTCTGAATACGGAGGACTATGTTGCCTGGAAGCTACCGTAAGTTTTAGGGCCGCAAGTCCATTGCCGGAGTTTAATGAATACTAATTCAAGCATCTTCAGCGACGAGGAGGACCCAGAGGAATATCCGTTCCCATTGACGTTGCGAACGAAGCAGCCCGGCGCGGAGAGCCCGTTGCCCCCGTCGCGCTGAACGGAAACTGAGTGCATAGCGACAAGCGAAACTTTTCATGTAAAACCATGTCTCTTGTCTTTTTTTTTCGACTGCATCTTTCGTTGTCATTTGCTTGTTTCTTTTCTATACGATGCAACATTATTGGAAGAGAGAGGGGAGAGGACTGCACCGCATTCGGTGCTTTTCATATATGTCGAGAATGTAATATGGTTATTTAGTTGGGCGTATAGCATAGTAAAATAAAGTTGTACGAGTGAGGAGGAAGCGTGTGCGTGTGCGACTTGACCTTTGCTAGCGACCTTGATGGGGTAGGGTAGGTTTAGGCTCTGTATGAAATGATGCCCAGTGAGTGCAGTGCAGTGAAGAAGTTGGCTTTTTTCTTTGGAGTCTGATGGTCTACGAGCCGTCGTCTTTGGTTGTTCTTTCGCAGCGCCTCATTACGGAGCATGTACATGCTCGAGTTGGAGCTGTACACTGTGTAAGCGGACTGGAATACATGAATACATGAATACATGAATCCATGAATACGGAGTACGGAGTACGGAGCACGGAGTAAACGGCGGGTCAGTACGGAGTATGTACATTGTAATACACGTTAATTGCGGGTCCAGGGGTTTTGCTTCGCAGCCGAGATTGCGATTGGGAAGACGAGCAGTTTGCCAGTGCCAGTGCCAGTGCCAGTGCCAGTGCCAGTGCCAGTGCCAGTGCCAGTGCCAGTGCAGAAACAGCGAAGCCCGCCTTTCCATGGCACAGGTTGCCCGTAATTTTCCGTAAAGTCGGAGCTACTCCGCATCGGGGGTTTCCGCCCTGGCGCAAGTCTAACCCTGGCCGCGGGGTGGATAAAAAGTTGATGGGGAAAAGAAAAGACCCTGATCATCAACGAAACAGGTTGGGACAACGCGAGGCGTGTTCGACCTGTAACGAAACAACCCCTTGTGATCCTCATGCCCCGTTGCTTTTGCCGCCAATGGACATGCCATACCTCCGAACAATTGGATAAATTCCACTCCAACCACAGTCAACAAATCCCGTCACCTCCCCGAATAAAGTCGCGTCTTGTCCTCCCTGAGCGCTGCACATGACGGACGCATTGTCACCTAAACGAACGCACCTGTCGCCTCGGATCGTAATGCCTACATGCCAATTTGTTCCTCATCCAGATGATCAGCTATACGTAATACTGTTGGAGCTACAAGGAGAATACACAGGGTATGCGGACCACAGCGCTCCTAAAAGATACTTTATCTATCTTCTACGGATCACACAAGGTATCCTTGATCCAGCCCCTCCCTGTCTCCCTTATTTCCCTGCTGACACCTCCTTCGCTTAATTCCCCTGTCGTGTAGATTTGTAAAATCATTCAGGGGGTATGCTGTAATCCTTCCTTGATACGAAGTATGTACATATATTATTTACGCTAGCTAGCTCTATGTAGGGCTAGTACTAGTACTCCTGCTGCTTCGTCAAAAGGGAAAACCCTTAAATAGGAAGAAAAACCCCTTATATCTATGTTTAGGCTAACGCTAACCCTACACCAGGCCTACGTCGCGTTATATATAGCCTATTATAGGTGTTTATTACTAGCTTACGCTAGCCTTATCCTAATAAGAAAAGAAAGAAGAAAGGAAAAAGGAAAATCCTAGGTTCTAAGCCTTACCTAGCTCTATCCTAGGTTTGCTCTAGCACTGCTCTAGGCCTATTATACTATCTTATAGCGTGCTAGATTTAGTTTTATGGTAGTAATTCACTTCTCTTTTACTTTTTAGCTAGCTCTTCTATAGCCCTACTTTTTAGCCTTCTCTAGCCTAGGTCTAGCTTATTAGTCTAGGGAAGTTAGAGCACCTAATGTTATTTATCTTCTATAGTAGGGGTATAGGTTTAGTTTAATTCCTAGCTGTTTCTAGGCCTAGGTCTCTTAGGTGTTAACTAACTAGATTCTTGTCTTATGTTCTTCTTTCTTTATTAATATCTATAATTTAGCCTCCCCTATATAAGTATAAGAAGGGTTCCTCTCCCTAAAGGGGTTTTCCTTCTTTTCTCTTTTTTATTAAACTTCCTATAGGTTCTTTTCTTCCTTAGAGCTACCTAAGGCACTCCTAGGCTAGTATTAGCCTAAATGCTAACGTTACTATAGATCTATTAAGTTATTTAATAAAATAGCGTTAGTAGCTATAAGTACTCCTATGTCCTATGCTATTCTAGCTCTAATCTGCCTAGGAAACTCCTAAGAATAATTACTACCCTTAGAAGTTATTAACTAAGAAGTAACTTAAGCAGGCTATAGCTAAAGATCTTAAGGTATAACCCCTGCTGCCCCTATACTAAGTCTGCTCTAAGTCTAACCTATAATAGTTAGGGGATCCCTATAGGATCTAATGTGTTTCCTGCGAGTCTTAGTCTATTAACTATCCTAGGCATTAATGCTATAATATCGCTAGTAAGTTAACTCTATTCTAGTTTAGAGGCAGGGCTAACTGTTTTGCGTAGGGCTTGCTACTAATGCCTATTTTAATTATTAGGTTTAAAACTATAGTTACTTAAAGGTAGGTAGTTAGCGCCTCTCTCCTAGGCCTAGTCCTATGCTAATTTGCTCTTAGCCTAATTTAACTAGTTAGCGAAATAAGCACTAGTAGTTAGTTAAGGTCTAGGTAGCTATAGTTACTAGGGGTAATGTAAGTGCTATTACACTAGTTTGCTATTAGTTCTAGTCTAGGTCTAATGGTTCTCTAGGTCCTAGATAATTATTAGGATTGCGTTAAGAAGCTCTATGCTAGAATTAGAGCAAAAAGAAGCGGAGTGCTTTTACGGTAGGTCTAGGCTAGTCTAGTACTAGGGAGATTAGCATAATAAGGTTATCTTTAGTTACGGTGCCTAGATGCCCGCGCTGTGGAGATAAACTATCTCCTAGCTATAGCTTTGCTTGCTAAGGGGTGTTATGAACTGGCCTTAGGGCAGCTGCACGTAAGCGTTCTAAGAGATATTATTATCCTTAGAGAGGAAGGATTGACTAAGCTAGGTGTCGCACAGGAACTAGCTTTATACCAGTGTGTGTGTGGGTTACATAGGCCTAGGTAAAGCCCTAACCTATCCGCCCATAGTCCGCGTCCTTTGCGCGCCCTTTCCAGACCTAAGACATAACCTAAGCTCCTAAGCTTAAGTCTATAACATACCCCCTTACTTAGGCCTCCTTCCTCTTTACCCTTATTATTAGAATATTCTAAGTAAGTGGCGTACATACGTAATTAATATAGTGTGTTAGTGCAGGTCCCAGTGCAGGGCTTATGTATAGCCTAGTGGGCTAAAAATTTTCCTTATAGGCTACCCTACCCCTAGCCTTTAAAACAACTAGCCTTACCTAACTCCAGCCCCCGTAACACTAGCCCACTCTATTTTCTTACCTACCACTGGCTAATATTAAGCTTCACCTGCCTAGTTATTATTACTTCGTTTTTATACATTACCTTTACCTATTAAATCCCCTTTCCCCTAGCCATTGCTAGTCTTTCTAACCTCCTATTACTAACTATTTATAATCCCCTCACTAGTCTATGTCTAAAGTGAGTGTGTAATTAGAGCTATCCCATAGCCATATCTAGATATAAATAATCCTATATATCCCTTTACTTTCTCCTTTTTCTTTCCCTTTATACACCCTTATTTTTATTATCTTATTAGTTATCCACTACCTACCTCTCTTTAAATATCCTATTAAAACCCCTTTTCATATCTAGCCTGCCTCCTATTATATCCGCTACTATTACCCTAAGCACTATTACCACCGCTACCTCTAGTAATACCCCCCTTACTACTGCCTCCTCCTCCCCTAAAAGCTAAACCACCTTAGTGGTTATGTCTTAGAGGGTAACTCTAATAACTCTAATAATTCTAACAGAGAGGAGCAAGAGGTCCTATGTATTTAATACATAAATAACCTTTGTAATAAGGGGACGTAAGAGTGCGCCCTAGGGTCTTATTAGGCCTATCTTCCTTATTAGCGCTTATTAATTATATAGCTAGGAGCCGCACTTATACTTAGGCAACCTAAAACTAAGACATATGTATAAGCACCTTATAAACCTTTTAGCTACTAGAAAGGCTATTAAAACACTAGCTATAAGGCACACTGCCTCTAAAAAGGGATGCCGCGCTATCCTAATAAAAACCTTTATCCGCTATTAAAAACGTTTTAACACTATTTTAGCTACTACCTATATTAATCCCTCTATAGTAATACCCCTTTATTATCCCTTACTAGGGTAGCACGTGCCTAGGGCGCTACTAAATTATAGGTACTTACGCTTACCTAGTAAATAACTCCTACCTAACGTAGTAGTAATATAGTAATAGAGTTCTTTTGCGGCATATCTATAATAAATAACAATCTCGCCTGTATTACCTCTATTTAGGAGAACACTACTGCTAAGCAGCGTGCATTTAATAAGGCCCTTGCCTGCTAATTAACCACTTATTACTATCCCCCTAGACTAAACTAGAATAACTTAGCTTCTCCTCCTCCTCCTACCCCTAAGAACTAATTACTTTCTAATATAGTAGAATACTAGCGCTAATACACACGCGGAGTAGAGGAGACTAGATTTGCTTATTCCTTAGTAGTTAAATAAAAACATACTCTTTTAGGCCTATTATATGTTATTACATTGCCCTATTATGCCTTAAATCTATCTAGTGCCTCTATGTCTTATATGTTTTCTAGTGGTTCCTAAGTTAGCTATATATATCCTTTTATTTAACTAGCATATTCTGGTTTAACCCCTGTTCTCTTATGTTCTTAGCTACTAGTATCTCTTTAACCTAATACTCTAAGAGATTAGGGTTAGCATTAGTTATTATTAGTTCTAGTAAGGGTTACTTATCCGCTAATATTTAACTAGGTAACGGATTAGAAGCTGCCCGTTATACTAAATCCACATAGAAAACAGGGTGAAGTCCCTATGGCATATCTAACTTAATAGTTAAAGGTATAGGGACCTCTAGCACCTTATATTTAGCTATAACCTAATCTAATTTCTTGCATAGTTTATTTATCTTAAAATTTCGTAGGTTTAACCATACATAGTCACTGATCTAAAAGTATTCCACTAGACGCTAGCTGCTATTTATTTCCTCCTATTACTATTGCTAAACAAACGCTATAGTAGCTTGCGTTAGGTCTAAGCCCTCCTTAAGATATTATAAGAATGCCTAGGCCCTCCCTTTAATAAGGTATAGGATGTCTCCTTATCTAGTGGTGCTTAAATTATTACTAGGTTATAACCATATAGGGCTATATTCGCGCTAATCCCTATTACTAATAAGTCCCTATTATTCAAAGTAAGTTAATAAGTAAGGAGATGTTCTAGCTATTTAAATTATAAAAATAATAGCATTACCCTTAGGATAGCCTAAACTTCTTAATTTGCCCTTTCCATGCCGCTGTCTATCTATAGATAATAAGCTATTAATAGCAACTACTGCGTACCTACCTAGTTATAAAGTGTGGTCTAAAAATTACTTAACCAGTCTAAACCGTAATCCGTAATAATTTATGTGAGAAAGCCATAGAACTACTACTAGCACTGCTTAAACCATTCCGCGTATGCTTTAGCCCTTATTAATATTATAGCCTCTAGCTAGACATACTTAGAGAGTCTATCCGTAATAACTATAAGAAACCATAGGTTGTCTAGGTATTAAGCTAGTAGGTCTATTATAAAGTTAATGGAGATCTATAACTAGTAATAGTCTAGTAAAGGGATTGGTTTTAATAAGCCTTGTCTTAGCTAGCGGCTCTTCCACCCTGTAATAGTAATAGTTTCTTACAAACTAGGCAATCCCCTATAACATGCTATCCTAATAGAAATCCCTTTAAAGCGTCTTAAAAGTTATATTATAGCTAGGATAGCCTAGTAAGGGTAAATCATAGACCTATTGCGTTAAGGTTATAGTAAGGGGTTCCTAATTTAAAATCTAAGTCTAGCCCTAGAATTAAAGCATACCTTTAGCGCTAATCTAGTAGTCTGCTATCTACTCCTTATGTTCACAGTGTCTAGAAACTTCTAGGCCCCTTCCCTAACTACCTTAAGCTATATCCTATATATAGCATTATAAACTAAGGACTAGTCCTATAGAGATTAGAGATACGTATCCGTAAACATTATTACCCCCGTTAGAAGACCTATAAACCTACCTATAGTATCCTTACCCTCGCTACCCCTAATAATAACATAGGGTTTACACTAGAGATAAGTCTAGTTCTTTTATAACTATATAGGCCTAGAGTTATTACTAATTACATAATTAGCTCCTCTAGTCCCCCTTATTCTCCTCCCCTTAGAACTATCTTAATAGCGTATCTAGTCTTGCTGCCTATAGGCTAGGCCTATACTATAGGTAAAAATTAAATAGCAATAGCGTCTTTGCCTATCTTACTTGCTATTCTAATATCTCCCTTAGCGCTATAAAGTATTCTAAGTTCTTATAGTCTATAAGTATTATAAATAGCTTGCTAACGCTACATAGCTTTGCTAACTAAGCCTTTAGGCATAATATAATTGCTAATAGCTCCTTATTATATATAGTATAGTTCTATTAAGCTAGCTGTAGTTAAGCGGAATAATAAGTAACTAGGTGTAAGATACCTCTGTTATTAAACTATAAGAGGTAACCTCCTAAAGCTATCCCTAAATAGTTAGCTTCTACTATAGTGTCCTTATTAGGTCCTATTGTGTTAGGATAGGATATAACATAAAGGCTATCTTTAGCGCTTTAAACGCTGCATTATATTTATCTATCTACTAAAATAGGATGCCCTTCTTTATAAGTTTAATTAAAGGGCCTATAATTATTAAGAAGTATAGTATAAAGTCCTAATAAAAGTTAGCAAACCTAAGAAATCCTTACACCCCTAACCTTCTTTAGCGCCTCCTAATCCTAGATAGCTATAATCTTTTCCCTATCTAGGCGAATTTCTTTCCCTATATAAATAATAAACCCTAGGTACTTAACTTCCTTTATTATAAAAACATATTTCTTTATATCTAAGTTTAGTCCTACTTACTATAGCCTTAAGAGCACTACTTAGACCTTTTATATATAGTCTTTCTAAGACCCTCCTAAGTAGATAAGGATATTATTAAGGTAAGCAGTTACGTAGTCCCTTAGGATTCCGCTAAGCACGCTATTAATATATCTCTAAAAGGTAGTAGGTATACCCGCTAGGCTAAAGGGGCATATAAGCTACTTAAATAACCTAAAACGCGTCTAGAAGGCAGTCTAGTGTTCCTTACCTTTAGCAATATAGAGCTAGTAAAACGCTACTTATATATCTAGCTTTATAAACCACTTTGCCTCTAATAATAATTATAGTGTCTCCTTTACTAGAGGTAAGGGATAATAGTCTTATTCTGTAATCTTATTAAGGGCATAGTAATCCACGTAAAACCGCTATCCTTCTCCTAGCTTCTTTACTAATAACACTAGAGCTACTGCTAAAGAGGAGCTAGCCTATATCCATCCCTTATCTATAAGGTTAGTTACTTACTTTTAGATCTTAAGGAGGTGCTACTATAGTATATTATATAATAGGGCCTATAGGAGTTCTAGTTTAGATCTATCTGCGTTACGCTTTAATTAAATGTAGTGGTCTAATTGTCCCTAGTGCGGTGGCAAGGCATTTGCCTTGCTTTCTAGGAAGAGGTCTGTAAAGTCCTATAGCGTTTAGTAATAAGGATAACAGGTCCTATTCCGTAGCCTTAGGGGTTGCGTCTATCTGTAGAATTAATGTGATTTCCTGTAGGCTAGTGGCGTATAGTTAGATATGTTCTTTCTACTTCTTTACATGCCTTACGATTCCCACGAAGGTAGAGCCTAAGATAGATATTGTTAGTTACTTAACCTTCCTATTAATTAATACCTGAATTTGTAGGTTATTAGCTAATCCCACGCAGAGTTAACGGCGCGCTATGTCTAAGTTAATCTTATTCCGTTCTATCTATAGTATCCCTAAAATTAGCTACCTTATTAACCTAGGGATTACATAGGTAACTATAGGTGTTTCCTATCTATCTAGATCCACTTGAAAACGGATAATATATGTAATGTATAACCTCTTTCGTGGCTCTCTTTTCCCCTTATTTTACACTAACTATAGTGTAAACTAATCTCTTCTTTAAGAGAGGGAGGCGTTTTAACTAGAGTTTTTAGATAAGGCGTTTGCTTATAGCGGCATAATAGTTATAGCCTGTGTTAACAAGAGTATCTGTAAAGGTAGTCTTATTAATTA
This sequence comes from Epichloe gansuensis, assembly GCA_023658505.1. NCBI lineage: Eukaryota > Fungi > Ascomycota > Sordariomycetes > Hypocreales > Clavicipitaceae > Epichloe > Epichloe gansuensis. Next base: position 2,517,291 of record CP098283.1, read on the forward strand.
ATATAGGAACTAGAAAAGGTATAGAGTCTATGTTAGACTAGATCTGTTTAAAGTCCTTATTAGTAATAACTATTTGCTATAATACCTCTCTATCTATCCTCCCCGCTACCCTAGTTAAATAACTTAATGCTAGGGTTCTTCTTTTCTAATATATTTGCTATCTCCTCTTCTTTAGAGTTATCTTCCTCTTCCTTTATATTACACGCGTTAATAGCTGCCTTTCTATGCTAATGTTTTAGTGGAAGCAAAGGGCAGTTAGAAATAAAATGCTTTCCTAAACCGCACTATAGGTATTTACCCTCCTTATAACGCGTGTTGCGCACAGCCTAGCTAACCCACTTAGCCTGCTTACCACTAGCCTTATTACCTAACTTTGCCTTACGCTAATTTCCTAGTGACTTTCCGCGTCCTTTTCGGGCCTATTCTAGATGCGTTAATTATACGTCTATTATAGGAGTGTCCTTATCCTAGGCAAGGGCCTTAGGCACATACGCTTGCCTTCGCGCATGGTTCTTCTCCTCTAATTAATAGGACTTGATATCTAATGAGATGCTGTAATACTAGGCTGTTGCTGCTAAGTAATCTATGCGCGATATATCTTATCTAATACTATAGTCCCTTATCTGCTTATTAAGTGCTATGCGTAGCTTAGCTAGCTTTATAGAGTCCTCCTAATCTAATCCCCTAGCTAGCGCTAATTTCTATTTAAAACAAATATAGAAGTCGCTAAATTACTTGTTTAGGCGTTATGTAATCTAGTTAAGCTCTATAATTACTAATTCCTATTAATAGGGTTATTAAACATCTTAGTAAGGTAGTTTAAGAACTTCTATGGATTGTAAAGCACTAAGTGTCCCTTCTTAAAATAGGGAGTAACTTATACCTAAACCTTTAGTAATAGGTTCTAGTAAATAAAGCACTATTAGTCCTGCTAGGACCTAATAAACCCCCTATCTATGTCTAGCTTATAGGACATTAGGTTTTGCTATACTATAAATAGGACCCTTTTACTATTAAATAGGGGTCCTATTAGTAAGGGTTTTTGCTTAATAAGTTAACTAGAAATATTAGATCTTTGCTTGCTAGCAAGGTCCTTAATTTGTTTTAACTGCTAAGCAATAAGCTCCTATAAGGTTGCTATTTTATTAGTCTCTATCCTATCTGCTAGTAGCGGTATATCCATTAGCTACTGTGCCTCTATAGTAAAGGATAATAAATATTATAAACTAGCCTTAGGGCAGCTGCACGTAAGCGTTCTAAGAGATATTATTATCCTTAGAGAGAAAGGATTAGACTAAGCTAGGTATTGCATAGGAACTGGCTTTATACTAGTGTGTGTGTGGGTCGCATAGGCCTAGGTAAAGCCCTAACCTATCCGCCCACAGTCCGCGTCCTTTGCGCGCCCTTTCTGGACCCAAGACATGACCCGAGCTCCTAAGCTCGAGTCCATAACAAGGGGCAGGTAAAGGTAATAGAGGGGCGATTCTAGTCCTAGAGAAGGAATAAATAATTAGGTGATTATAGCTTAGTAAAGGGCAGGGGCAGACTAGTGGGGATTTTAATACCTAGCGTTTTTAATAGTTAAGATTAATCTAATAATAGTTCTAGAATTATGATCCTATAGCTAGCCTACCGCTAGTTCTAAACCGCATAGTCCTACGCCTCTCCCTAGTTATCTGTTATGTTTATATCCTAGTTATTAGTCCTAGTGCGGCAAAAGCGCCCTAGCTCTAGCTCTTTCTCCTTCCTATATATATTAGCTACTAGTTCCTATGCTAATAAGTAGTATTAGAGTTATTTTATGCTAAGGAACCATTTAGCTATAGCTCTTGCCTTTAGGGGTAGTTTAGGGCTAGCCTTACCTCCTATATATCTCTAGGCTATTGCAATTAGGGGCGTTAGTAATTATATTTAGGTAGTTAACTATGATATAATATTAGTCCTTAACTACTCTGCCATAGCTACATAGGGGTGAGTTTACCCTAGGGATACCTCTTTAGAAGAGGAATTTATTAAGGCTAATCTTTCCTATGTATAGTTAGACTATAGTTAAGGAAATGTGTTTTTCTAGTCCTATATGGAATCTTTAGATTTCCTTTAGGTTATAAGTTAGCGGTTAGTCCTTAGTTAGCTCTCTTGTAAGCCTATGCTACCCTAGGCGTTCCCTGCTATGCTATTTATCCTAGTATTATCTCTATTCCTTATGTAATTCTACCACTAGCTTATTATTACTAGGGGGTCTTAGTCTACGCTATAGTACTATCTATACTAAGTTAGCAGCGGCTTAGATTATTATAGCTATTCTGCTCTCTATAATTCTCTCTTTAAACTTCCGTTTTATCTTATTTAGGTATAGATCTAGGGGGATATAAGTCTTAACCTCTAGTTAGGTAATAGGCATAGCCTTAAACACACTAGCTATAATTTAGAGGTAGGTTAATTAGTCTATTATAAAGCTTTTAACTACTCCTCTTAGTTTTCTACCTTTCTTAATTAGGGTATAGTAAGCGCTACCCTATAGGTAAGGATAGGCTAGACTACCTATATATATAGGAGTTAAGCATCTCTAAAGCTATAACCCTAGGCTAATGCCACTAGTAAGGAGAGTGTAAGCCACTGCTAGGCTAGTTTACCTTTTAGGATATTCTTATAAGTGCTCTAATTAAGTTTCCTATTAACCTAGACTCTAAGGAACCTATATAACTCTATAGGCGCTATCTCTTTTATACTAAGTTAGACCCTAGCCTATAGGGGTTAGTATGCTTTACTAAAGTATATAAGTTTAGTCTTTACTAGGTTAAACTTTACTCCTGCTTTTTTACCTATTTTTTACACACTTTCTATATAGCTTTAAGCCTCTTTTAGGTTTATATAGTATTCTTTCTAAACGCTACTATATTTATATTATCTGTAAATCCTATTACTACTATGCCTAGGATAGCTTAGAGGCGCATATAGAGCTCCGCTAAGTAGAGTAGGAAGAGGATTAGTAAGAGGGTAAGCCTTATAGGGTGCTTACCTTTATCTAAAAGGGTCTTAAGAGTTTACTATTAAAGCTAAGCTAGCTTATTCTATCTATAAGGAAGCTATGTATTATAGCTATTAGCTAGTATAGTATACCTATTTAGATTAAAACGTAAATTAAGTATAGGTGGCTAACTCTATTAAATACAGACAAGATATCTATCTACGCTAATAAGGCAATGCTACCTCTGCCCTAGGCCTCTCTTACATATTCTATAAGGACTCTAATTACGGTTTCTATTAATCTATTTACCCTATTTCCTATTTATAGCTTAGGAGAAGGCCCTTAGCCTTAGCAAAGGCTATAAGCCACCTTATAATCGCTGCTTTTATAATCTTACCTACTATATTTAGTAGTAAGATAGGTCTTTATATATTAGCCCTTCTTATCTCCTTAGTAGTTTTTCCTAGCTTCCTAATTACTATTACTTATATAGTTTAAAACCATACTAGAAAATATCCTACTTTAAGGATAGCGTTTAGCAAGCATACTATAGCTTCTTTAGCTAGTTTATTATAGGCCTTAATAAGGCCCGCTAGGAGCTTATTATCTCCTAGGGCTTTCTAGCTAGCTATGTCTAATAGGATGTTTCTAATATCTCTTACTCTAAACTATTCTTTATCTAGGACTAGTGCGTTATTAAGCTCTAGGAAGGAGAGGTCTAGGATATAGGAGAGGTTTACTATAGGCTTAGGGAAGAACCTTTATACAAGTGTGCTTACCTTATTCTTATAGGTAGTAGCTAGGTTAGGGTTATTATTAGTTCTTTCTAGGTTTAGGAGTCTAGGAGTTTAGGGGGCCTAGCTTTAGAGCTAGGCCTATCTCTCTAGTCTTTAAACTCCGCTATTCTTTTCCTATATATTAGCTTTTATAGGGCTTCTCTCTACGCGTTCCTTTTTCTTCCCTAACCGTTTATTCCTAGTTATTATCTACCTTAGAGAAGGCTTGCTAGTTTGCTTTAGTCTTTTAGCGCCTCTATTATCTCTTAGCTTATCTAGCTTTAGTAACTACCTCTTTTATTCTCCTTAATTACTATGCCTCTAGGCTAGGAGTCCTTAGCGTTTTTATAGGGCTACTAGTTCTACTATCTACTAGAGGTTTATAATAAGCTATATTACATATACATTAATTCCTTCCTTATCTTTTAGGTCTAGTGTATTTTCCGCTTAGAGTTACACTACTACTTCCGCTTTTACCTATAGTTTATTTATTATAGTCTAGGTATGTTTAAGGGTAGGCAAGGCGCCTTCTTACTCCTTAGTAAAGATACTAATTAGCTACGGAATATAGTTAAAGCCTATAAGGTCTTCTATGCTATTATAGTGGACTTAGATATCTAGAGTTACCTATACTAGATCTATAGTGCTATCTCTATCTTCTCTATATTATCTTATAGGTTCCCTTAGGGCATTACTAGACTAAGCCTCCACTAGCTTATAAGGTCTAGTAGTTCCTCCGCTCCTTTAGTTATTTTATCTAAGCTATCCTAGAGGGGGTGTTTTTAGTTAAAGTCTCCTATAAAAACGCTTTAGCTATAGGGCTCTTCTATGTTAAAGGTATAGATAGGTATGTTCTAGTTATCTATATATCCTTCTAAGTAAAGGAGTAGATATTTATGCCTTTTATCTCTACTAGTAACTAGTTAGGTCCTCCCTAGGCTATTTATAACCCTATATTATACTTCTTATTTATATATACTATATTCTATCCCTTATAGTATGCTAGTTAGAATTAGGCAAGGCCTAGTGCTAGGGCTATAGGTGCCTTATGTATTCTTACTCTTAGATTACTATTACGTCTATATTAGTTTAGTGTTAGAGCGCTATATATATTAGGCTATCCTTCTTATTTATATTCTAAAAGAGAACTTATAATATTACTATATTAATTAGGGGTGGTAGGTCTTTGCTATCTTATGCTAGCTCTATTCTAGCCCTATTTTAAGATATATATTATATAATACTCCTTACCCTAGGCTATTTAGCACTCCTCTTTATATTTATTAGGTATCTCCTTTTCCTACTTACTATAATAATAAGTGCTATAGCTATGCTAGTTCCCTTATAGGATAGTATTAGGCTTTTATCTAAGGAGTTACTAGCGAATTACAATAGTTACTCTAGGTAGCCTACTTTTACTATATTCTATTTCTTTTTAGGATAGGGTAGTCCCTTAATTACGCTAGGTGCAGGCTAGAATATAAGATATAGTTTTCCTTTAGTTATTTGCTAATTATTAGGTATAATATTTCTCCTTCCTTATATTAGCTAGCTCCGCACCTACTATACCTTAGGGCTACCTTATAGAACTTTATAATATAGCTAGTTTAGAAGCAGTTATAGTATTATTAGGGTTATAAGGTCTTATTATATAGTTTAGTCTAGAATAGCTCTGCTTTAAAGACTATTTTATCTTAGCATATCTTATTAGTGTTTTTACTTCTACTAGTCCTAGGATTAGGTAGTGCGCTATATGTTTTCTACTTAGGGGTGCCTTATAGTTACCTTAATTACATTTACTTTATTTACTTTTCTAATCTTAGTTATAAGGTTCTTAATAGATATATGCTTTATTAGGAATCCCTTAACTATAACACTAAGTATATAGTAGTAAAGGGCTACTTCTAGACTAAATGCTTTAGTAATCTATTTTTAGTCCTCTTTATATTAGGCTATATTTCCTTTAAAGGTAATAATTATGTCTTTACTAGGGAGTTTTCTAGCTACTATAGCTATAGTTTAGCTAGTAGCTTTGTTTACTATAGTTATTATATCTTTAGCGCCTTAGGATTAGAGCGTTTCCTAAATTATATTGCCTTTAATAAGTACTTCTTTATGTTATCTACCTAGGACCTATAAGGGAGGGTTTTATTATTTAGCCTTCTTAGTGCTAGTCTAGCTATAACGCTTGCCTAGGTTAGTATATTAGTTCCTTTAGCTTTTTCCTAATAGCCTTCTTAAGGGCTACTTTAAGGGCTTCTTTAGTAGTGTGAATATTATTATTATTATTACTACTATTATTATTTATAGCTCTTATTTTAGCGTAGGCGCGGTTCGCTACCTAGTAGGCTATAGCCTTTATAATGCTCTAAACTTAGGAGACTTTATTACTAGGGATAAGGCTAGTAATCTTATTATAGAATTTCGTGTTATCTAGGTGCTTAAATTATATCTAATCCGTTATTAGGTTATCTTCGCGTCTATAGGCATTAAATTGCCCTATTCCTGCGTTTAGGTGGTAACAGCTCTATACCAGCCCCCTTTCTCTAGCATTAATTACTATTAGCATCTTGCCCTTGCACCTGCCTCCGGCTCTGTCGCAATGCGACATCGTAGGAGGGGTAAACAGAGGTAAGGAATTCGAATATTAATGTGGTTTGTATTTTAGAGGCGATTCCGGACCTTTAGATCGGTGCGGAAAAAGTATCAAAGGTTGAAGTATGTACATACATGTACATGATTGATTGCTCCAGAGATGGTCGTTGCCGACTCTTTCAATTGGTTGGCAATCCACCACGTTTTGCACGTTGCGCGTTGCGCGTTGCGCGTTGCACGTTGCGCGTTGCACGTTGCACTGGCGAAAAACGTGCAGCCGTTGCCACGACCACGGCGGCGCAGAAATGACCTGGTCTCAGGTCTCACGCCGCGCTCGCCCACGTCACGTCATCCAGAAGAGACACTTGCTTGGCTTGCAACCTGTCTAGTCTGTCCTGTCTGTCCTGTGCAACGAATGGCATCATCATCAGACTCAGGTCAGGGCCTTGTTCTACATACTGTCATGTTTCAGCGACAGAGGATAAGTTATATTCCTGTTATTCCTTGACATTTCTAAACTAGCTCCTGTAGGCGTATTCGTCCCTTGCAGCCGGTGTGTTGCCCTGGTCTACCAGTCTCTGGTCTTCCAGTCTTGCCCGGCATTCCCAAAACATGTTCCTTCCCATAACGCCATACCACACAAGGATCCGTTTCATCCCTCCCATGATAAGATATACTTGTCCACATAACAGGACAATAGCCACCCCCTCCAGTGCGCCAAAGAGAATATAAAAATTCAACCTCCATGTAACTCCGCTAGGTTCTCCCCATCTTCATCGTGGTAACAATAGTGATACGCCGTGCCATCAAGTGCAAGTCGAACTCTGCCGCAAGGTTGTGAGAATAACCGAGGACAATAGTCGCGTCATTAGTCGTAATCAATAGATTGTGGCGACGAGGAAATTTAAAATCGTCCATACGGCGTCGAAGTCGCTCATGCATTGACACTCCTTTGTCGGGTCAACAACCCTGTTCGGAATCGATTCTTGGGTGACTTTGGAGACGATACTTCGCTTCGTGGTACCGAAAGAGATGTATTTCTCTTGGCGCCCTTGACAATGTCTTCATGACTGGCAGAAGACAGCGTGGGGATTCCAGGCAGATGCTTTCCCGAGGGTCGTCCTCCTCTTCTTCCACTTCGCCCACTTGTTCCATGGGTGTGATGAGGCTTTCGCTCTGGTGCAAGTTCTGCTTGCTACGCTTCTTGACCAGGTTCAGCGTCTTTCGAAGCATGGTAGTTGGCGTCTTGGGCGTACGGGCAGTTTCGTGGTTGGCGTCGTTGCCTTTGGCATGCGGGTCGATTTGCAGAAATCCCGGTCGCTTCTTTCCGAAGCCAGCCGTCATCATGCTGCTCGATCGAGGTGGGTGGTTCAAGGTGGTTGCGGAGGAAGTGGACGAGACAGATCGAGGGCGGCTCAGGGCAGGCTCGGTCAGTGTTCGAAGGATACCGGCGCCAGTCTGTTGGCCGTTGCTCGAGCTTGGCGAAATCGACCTGCGCGGAGACAGTGTGACAATAGATGGCTTGCCATAGAAGATGACCGCCACCATGCGAGCCGTGTCTCTGGTTCTTTGTGATGATTGGCTGGGGCCGTCTGATTCCAGCTCCTCCTCAAAGTCGGAGAAGTCATCTGCTGAGGAAGATGCATCCTCTTCTGAAGAGAGGTAGATTTGGTGAGGTGCAGCATGTGGCAGCATGGGTCGCTCATCACTAGGCGCCTTCTTTGGAGGGATGGGCGTGATGAGTCGTGAAGTGCGCCGCGCACTCCTGGCAGGCAGCATGGGGCCTCGCCAGTGGCAGTGGCGAGGCTGATGGTGCTGCTCCTGCTGCCGCTGCTGCTGATGTTGTCGACTGACAGCATGTCGTCGTTGTGTGGTTTTGAATCCAAGTTTTGGTGCGTACTACTGTTGCTGCTATTAACGCTGCTCGGGGTGCTTCTTGTCTTGTCGCTGCTCAAAGGCTGATGATCCTTTGGTCTTGCCCGTTATTGTCACGTCGGCTTGGGCTCTGCGAGGGGCGACACTGGTTTTTGTTGCAAGGCCGAGAAAGTGAGTCGGATTCAGAGGTCAATGTCGAGAATGTGGATGGTGAGGACGGAGTAGTACAGGAGCAGAGGGAGCTTCCTCTATAAAGCATGTCCGACACGGATTGGCTGTTGGCAGGACCATCCGACATGGGCCGCTGGACTGGAATGGAGCCCGCGCGATGCCTGGGCGGTTCTGGTAGCGACATGGCCAACGGTGTACGGAGTAGTGTGGATGTTGAATGAGAGAGAAAAGTGTGTGTGTGTGTTTCGAAAGTCACCTCCGAGGAGTAGACCGTGAGACACGCAAAGTTGAAGAGTGTTGAGACGAGGGCGGGCGTAGGAACAACCTGGCCGTGCCTGGCCGTGCCTGCCTGAGCCTGCCCGAGCCCGGTTTCAGAATGGAATGTTAAATCCCTCCGTGGTTGGGAGGTCTCTTCAGCGGATTACTGGGTAATATAGTCTGTCGATTCTCTTGAATTTACTTGTATAAAAACAATGTGTACCGAGTACGAAGGCGAGAGAAAAACTGGTTCGAGTGCTCGGTGGTAGAGAACAAAATGACGCAGGACGTGGGAGGAACGACGGGAGGGACGGCGGTGACGGCGGTGACGGCGGTAAAAAGGCGTGCGCGAAATTGTGTCGTTGGAGCAAGGGAAAGGAATTCAATAATGAGGGACGAAGGGAAGGGCAGAGAAATGTTTCAACCGCGTCCGGCCCCGAGTCCCTACAAGTATGGGGGAATGGAATGGAGACAGACATGATGGTAATATGGCATGGCATGAAGAAAAGGAGTGGGAGGCCCTGACGAGATATGGATGAACAGAACTAGCCGACTATGAATGACTATGAATGACTATGAATGACCATGAATGTGGGCACTACTCACTACTACGGATTAGGCACTGTGGCACTCATCCAATTACCCATATGTACACATGTATGTATACCCACCCAAAATCCATAACCCATACATATACCCATAACCCATATACCCATACATGTACATGGTACATGTACATTGTACATATCCATAACCCATACCTGCCCACAACCCATACATATACCCATATACCCATATACCCAGCTGCCATGAGCAGGGATGCAGACAACACGAGACTGCAGTGGGATGGCTACCGTGCTAACTGCGCCAAGGCGCACTGGGTACAAGTCAAGCTATCCCTATCAACTCCGTAGTTCGTGTGAAATCGTCCGTGACATGCCTGAGGCCTCACCACCGTCAAAAATATTTATTCAGGCTGGGTACCACGCATACATAGGCAGCCATTGATTGGCGTTGGGGAAAGAAAAATGTCCAGCAGCCGCATCATCAATGGCAGCTACTAACCGAATGCCATGTACTCCGCAGTCAGTCCTCTGCCCCCTCGGCCAACCTACCTCGATGACGCTGGTGATGGCTGGGAAGATGTTGGTGCGTGGTCCATTGTCCATTGTCCATTGATTGAAAGTGGCAAGTCATAAAGTGAGTGGCAGGATGGCCAAGGAATGCCAGGGCCACACGGCGGCCACTTTGGGCCCACCCTGTTGCAAATCGGCTTCTACGAATCACAGCTTTGACCTCTACACATTCTTGTGAAGGAAGGAAGAAGGAAGGAGACCAGACCAGACCGACTTTTCAGGCTCAATCGCGGCTCATTGGGCTCATGAGGATGAATTATGTACTGCGTATGGATTTTTATTTTCTTTTTCTTTTTATTTTTTTTTGGCAACGTCGGGTCAAGTTTAGATGGGGTTCGTGTACAGAGTATTTTATTCCACACTCGGATAATACATGTACTCCGCACAGGTTGGTCCAGACAAGACAAGTCACAGTGCGGCACGACCGCCCTCGTCCGATTGTCTCTGAATGCCATTAAAAAAAAACCCATGAAACGCATTTTAAGAATAGTAAGAATATGGTGGTTGCCCGCCACAAAGGGGGTCTTGTCTGTCTGCCCTGTGCAAAATCCATCTCGTCGCCGCTCTCCCTTGAAAGGATTGAAAGGGGCCATGAACAGCCATCAAACACAATGCCGCCTCGTCGGTCGCAGAGGATAGGTCCGAGACACGAGAGTCGGCCATTTGCAATTGGGTGAGATGACGGCAAGGGACCAAAACGGGCGTCATCTGGCTTCTGCCTGGTGTCTGGTCTGTCTGGTCTGTCTGGTCTGTCTGTCTGTGCGCTGGTGCAGCATCTGATTTTCTTCATTCTGGCCTGTGGGAGAACTCCTCGTTTTGTCGTCACGATTGATTTGATTTGTTACTTTGCTCATTGCCAGCCAGACCAGCCAGCCATTTTATCCCGATGAGTCAGTCGACTCATTATACCGGCCTGTGCTGTGTGGTTTCAGAGTACATGGATTCGTCACAAGTGGGCGGGGCTTGATATCACGGCAACATGAAACCACGGACGAGGTTATCGCTCGGTTGTACAAATTCTAGCTGCAACAAAACAGCCACTTGCAAGTATACTCCGTATCATCTACTCCGTATCATCTACTCCATGCTCCGTACTATCACTAGTGTCATGCCAAGTCAGTCATGTCATCCACGGCCCTGGCTTATCGCAAAGCGTGGCTGGTAAATTGGGATCCATATTTCCCAATCCAGCAGCCTTTTTTTTTTTCCTTTCTCCTTTTTCCGCCTTTTTTTCTCCTTCCCCTGTCTCTTCCGTTCTTCGTAGGGCGGACACGGGGTATCCACAGCTGGTAATCCGTAATAAAGTTCCGGATTGGCGTGACTAAACCCCCAGCCACCCGTTCCCAGCCACGGGAATTAGCATCATGTAATATATCCTCCTTCCTTCCTTCCTCTATGGCTGGCACGCTGGGTGGACATATACTCTCTGCATCCTATCATCAACAAGTCATGCCACCGTTTGGTATGCACGTTGTACATGTAACGCATACATAGTTTTCTGCTCAACACCTATCCCACTCCGGTACCGTCTGACTCACGGATGGACGCCAAGTGGTTCTATCCTATCCATACGAAGCAAGGAAATCGTCATCCCCGACCCGTCACTCCGCAGTGTCCTCTGTCCCAAAGACTGTTGTGCCCAGGAATGAAAAGTCCAACGTCAGGAAACGGGGTCTCAGTCCAAATCCAAACTTTTTAGTGGTCTGGTCTTTCATTGCACAGTGTAACCGTGAAACCACCGATCGACCTTATTACAAGAGACTAGTTCATAGGACCAAGTACGGAGTAGGGCAAAAAAAAAAAAAAAAAAAAAAAAGACCTCACTAACTAGTCGCATGAATCTCTTCAGCGGGGTTCAATTAACGAGGGATCATACCTTATGCCAAGGCTTGAATTCGTCCACGCGAATCACGGCGCGACGCGGGTGAGGAGCCGCCTGGAGAGCGTGTTTGAATTTGAACGTGTTGTACCGAGTATAAGAATTGTCCTCGTGTGATTTTGGAAATATCATCAGATCTGAGCGTTCTGGTAGCCCGTTCTTCTACCTACGCGAATGGTCAAACCAGCCAAAGCGCATCCCACACCGGAAGAAGCTCTGCATCTAGAACACGTAGCCTGGGTTCGTCGACAGGGTCCCGGACTCCTGGCATGACGCAATATGGCATTATATGAACAAGTCATGGCGACTTCACCGAGTAATGAACGCAACAATCATGCTCCCATGGATGCCTATGTACTGTGTGTGACAAGTCCATACCACCCTTCATGTGGCCTATGAATTTCAATTATCCCACTGGTCATTCTTATATAGCCACATGTTAAAACAAAATCTTCATCACCCCATGCGCCAACGGCTCTCCCAGTGATTTCTTGTTCCGCTTGCTTGCTTGCTTGCTCTTGCTCTCTTGCTTGCTAGTCATCAATGAATGCCCTTTCCAACACGTTTCTCGTCTCTTACACCCTGTTCCACATCGCTCGATTCCTATCGCCTCCACTACTCCGAGGTCGCATGGTATCTGGACCACCCGGTGCCGATACGGGTTCGAGTGAAAATGCCTCCTGTGCCCCTCACCGCCGGGTAGGGGCAAGAACCCGCCTGTGCCATTGCCGATCATGATGCTGCGTCGTGCTTCGCCGCGATCCCATCCTTGCCCCGCAACATCTGCTGCCAGCCCGTAGCTACTGTTTGGTCTGCGCGGCGCGGCGGCAGCCGATGCCATGTACGAGTCTATCCGAGCAAAGTTCCACTTACCAAACTCATCGCTTTTGGTGAAGACCTCCAAGGTCTGTATAGGTGGCATCCCTGACCCTGGACCTCCCCTGCCGGCCATCTGGGCAAAGGGGTTGTTGGAGCTGAATCTGTTGGGGTTGGTAATGCTGGACATGTTTTGGCGCGTGGGCGATTTCGGGGATAAGGGCCCATTGCCTGGAGGAGACACGCGCAGTGAAGGCGGGCTGTGGGCTGAAGCATTCGATCCCGAACGGACTCGCCCAGCAGCAAACGTCGGCGTCGGTGGCGGCGGCAGGTTCTGGAGTTGATCTGGGAACTGTTCATCAAGTACGTAGAGTCTGCGCAATCTGGGCAGACCCCAGATAAGACAGAGTTTGAAAGATAAGAATAATACCCTTGGGTCGCAAACGGCCCTGCCGAGGACTTGGCAGAGATCTCGTAGCGAAGCGTTCTCATCCGTTTATGCACCAAGGGTTGAACTCCTTCTCCCGATGGAAATGAGTCCTTGACTTTGGCTTGGATTGCCAATGTCTTGAGTGACGGGGCCATGGCCAGCACTTCTTGCAATTTCCACGGCTGGATCCCGGTGTCCTTTAGCGTTAGGACTTTGAGAGACTTTTGAGTTTCGTAAAATGACAAGTAATCCACCAGTCCGACTGATGTAAGGCTTGGTGTATCCTTGAGCACCAGCTCCTCGACCGCGGGCAGAGGAGGCAGATTCTCATCAGCTGCCAGGACCTCATCTGACAGACTATATGTTTCGGCCACTTTGAGAGCACGGAGGTTGGTCAGACAAGTCAACACCCCTCTCAGAATTTTGGGGTCAACCTTCAGTCGCTTCAACTCCAAAACTTCAAGGTACGGCCAGATCTGGCCAGACATGAGTGTGGAAAAACTGCGCTCTGAGCCACCCAAGTATGTTGTCTTGCGAAGATTAGGGCATCGCGCCTGTACTTCGAGTCGCAGCGTTGCATACGCCGTTTCATCGGAGAACATGCCCTCTGGGAGGTCGACATACTTCAAGTTGGGTAGCACGGCAATGGTCTGTGCTAATTCCACATGACAAGATTCGCGAATCATGTAAGGCGTCTTGAGGAACTGCACCGTCTTGCCAAGCCTGGTTGGGTCGTCTCGAACAGTTCGTCGCAAGAGTCTCAGGCGTGCAAGCGCTGGATCCTCAGGGATTCCATTCCTGTCAAATCTCGAAGTTTTCTTCCGTCGCTCTGCCAAAAAGCCTCAAGCCTGCAGTAGTGAACTGGGTCGATTCGAACGCTATGGTACCTACATGTCCCGAAAGCTTTAGTACCGTGAACTTTAGGATTGGCCCAAGCTGAAAGCGCTCTCGGGGAAAGGGGAGAATCGAAGCAAAGAGAACAAAGGGAAATAAAAAGAATGAAAGAATGCGACCGACTTACAAGATCTTGATGGCAGTTCCCTCCATGCCCGATTCACCTGCACACAGCGCGACAAGTCCCGCAAATCACAAAGCATGCATCCCTTTTCATTGGCGCTCTCCTCACACGTTTCATAGCTCTCGTCCAAAGCATGTGGGCAGACAAAGTGAATATTCGCGCAAGTACCTTGGGCGGCAATGCGGCCAACAGTTGTGCGGAGAATCGGGATGGAGGAGAGGCGTTGGCATTCAGACCAAACCCGCCCGTAGGTCGAAATTCATCTGGGATAGGTGATGTCCTGCCGTCTCTCTTCTTATCCTTCTTGCGAAAGGGCAATCTCATGATGAACTGTTGCTGAAGCCCCAATGTGATTATGTGATTGTCGCGCGGTGGCGTAGGAGTGCCGCTGCGTCAAGAAGGGGGTTTGGTCTGTTCGACGTACTGTTGACCCAGTGTCGGAATGACATCTGCTAAAAGTGCAAACGGATAAAGAATGGAAAGGAATGGAAAGGGAAGGGAAGAGGTGAAGTCAGGTAAGGTGAGGTGGTTTGTCAGGTCGAACAAGGACAAGGCAGGACTTGAATGCGTCCCGCAACAGTTCGAATGCTGTTGGCCTTTGTCGCCCTCTGGAAATGTCCCCTCACTCGAGACCTGTCGTTCTCAATCCGTGCTGTCTCTGTCTCACACCCGAGTGCAGAAGGCCTGTCGTGACAGGCTGGCAGTTGTCGCCTTCCTTCACCCACCCCCGGCTGCCCGGCGGCTGGCTGAGCAGTGAGGGGTCACTTGCTCGCACCGCTCCTTCCTCGTCCTCGCCAGTCGAGGAGAAGCTCTGCTGGGCTCTGCTGGGCTCTGCTGGACTTTGCTGGGCTCTGCTGGGCTCTGCTGGGCTCTGCTGGGCTTTGCTGGGCTTTGCTGGGCTTTGCTGGGCTTTGCTGGGCTAGGTTGGGCTGCTGGACCGAATCGGAGGATTGCGCTGTCACGGCTGTGGCGTATCTCCAATACGCGATCCCATTCGTCTGATCAATTCCTTGCACGCCGGAGAAAGGAAGTGAAGTGATTCAATAATTGCACCCAAACATTGACGTCAAAAGCGTCGTCACGTCAGGGGCCAGCTTTCCTCGCTGGTGTGGGGAGACGACCGGTGTGGACCGCCATCTGGCGCTTGCTTGGCCAAGTGGATGATTCATTGTTCAGATTGGCGGCTAGCCGTCTCACGACTTGCCTATTGTTCAGTCGACCTGAAATTGCCCGTCACCACGCATCGCATGCGCCAGGACCCGGACGTTCGAAATACACACCATGACGTGCACACAGTCACAGAAACATATTTTACATATGTGCAGCAGCAGCAGCAGCAGCAGCAGCGGCAGCGGCAGCAGTTGCTCAAAATGACTCCATTACACCTTTCTACATGTTTCTGCGCGCGCCTGAGCCGGGAGCACGCTGTGATGCACCAGTTGTAAAATGGACCATGGCAGAACAGAACAAAGGTGCTTGACGTCGCCGTCACAACTTTCATGCACCTTGACTGCTTTTTGTCAGCGATCCGGCCAAATTACTCCTCCTGAAGTTGTCCACCCCTGCCATGAAACTGCCGCACATAAACCCGAGTGAAACGCGCGAATTGTCATCAATCAGCCGCCTGCCATCATGACTGCAGGAAAAAAAGCCACTAGTGAAGTCTCTCCTTCGAGACGACCACGTCGTGAAGTTGGTAAAATCCCCAGGCCTGCCCAGCGCCTAATCCGCGTATATTATGTTCCCAAGTATCTCCAAAAAGAAAAATAAATAAATAATCTTCAACTTTTGTACAATTAGGGCGTCGCATATGCCAGGCTTGTCGTTTTCAGAGGGCATGTGTGATTAAAGCCTAGATGGTGGTTTGCAACTTGCCCCTCAATCCAGAACAGCTCGGCGTCGTTGTGTCTGACTGTCTTCTTCTCCTCTCTCAGCCCCAAAGCTGCGCAAACGCCTCTAGGGCGAACTAAAGGCTGACGCGTTGGTATTTAGGCCTTGCGGGAGCGCGCAGTGGAGCCGTTTGTCTTGGACCCGGTTGAAGTAGCACCGTCGCCGTGGCCGTTCGCAGCGACAGCAGCCTGGATATGCAAAGGGTCGGGAAGAGGAGCCTGTGACATTCGACGGAGCGACTTGCGAGTAGTGCTCCTGCCACCCTTCTTGTAAGTGGCAAAGTAGAAGGAGATGAAGAGAACCAAATACGAGCTGAGAATAGCAATGCCAGAGAAGGCAGCAAACTCCTCGCCAGCGCAGTTGCCGGCATTAGGCAGCCACGGGAAATAGGTCGAGGTGAAGTAGGTGTACGAGGCAAAGTAGACGAAACCTATTTTCCAGCCATTAGCAACACGGCCGACTTACGGACTCTTCTAAACACATTGCGCGAAAACTTACCAAGGTCGATGATGAACTGGATGATTTGGAGACGAGTGACCCACTCCTTCCACCAGATGCGAATGCCACGGGCACTCTGAAAGTAGTACCAGTACATGACAACGTGCACGGTCAGATTGAGGGTGATGGGAACCCAAGAAACCGCCGTGGAACCAATCAACTGAGTGTAGCAGAGGAGGGCGGTGGCACCGTGGTGATAGCAATGAAGGAAGGCTATGCCAGTCAGTCAGTGAATTTGTTCAAGTGCAATGGCATCTCTGAGCAAAATTTTGGCGAAAAAGAAAAAAAAAAAAAAAAAAAGGGACGCATACTCAGGGGCTTCTTCTTGAGGAACAAGAAAACCGTGTCAAGCAGCTCCAAATACTTGGTGAGGTAGTTGAGCTGCAATTGTCATGTCAGTACGAACTCATCATGAGCGAATCAGTGATACCATTTCTCTCTGGGCTAGCAACTCACGTAGTACAGAACGACCATGGGCTGCGTCCAACCACCATCGCGGTGACAAATGGCGTGGAAGATACCATTGTGGTAGAGCTCAGGAACGAGCTGCTCAATGAAGAGAACCAGAAGGATGCCGCTGATGGCGGTCAAGTAAAATTGTGAACGAGGAAGAGCGCCTTGAGCTTGAAAGGCTCGCGGTTGCGCATCAACTCGCGACCACCAAAGATGATCATGTAGTAGATGACGATGAAGACCGAGGTCGACTTGAGAGTCGACATGGGTGTCTCGAAAGGGACAAACTTGAACTTCTCGGCAGGATATCCAACAGTGGCCTCCCAGGCCCTGCTGAAGATAGGCCATAGGTGGACGCCGAAGGGACGATCGATCGAAGGCAGCGGAGCTGCTCAAGAAGACCGGACATTTTGGCGATTGACGGCTTTGTTTCTTTTGCGTATCTCGAAGAGAATAAGATCGACGAGGATACGATGCGGAAGAGAAGGGTGTCGATTCGAGTGGGGAGCAGGCGCGGATGTAATGCACGACTGTTTGCTCGGCAAGGTTTGAAGTTTCCGGACTCGATGTGGAAACGAAGACGCGCGAAACGCTTTGGCTTCTCAGGATTGGTACAAGACCGGCGTCACGCAAGCAAGGAGCGACAAGAAGAAAGGAAGTGCCAATGGCTCTTTGCGAGCAAAGAAGCAATCGGCGGGAAGATTAATAAGATACACCAGATGGCGGACGGGCAGGCCGGATAATATTGAACAAGGGAAGGAAAGGGAAGGGAAGGGAAGGGAAGGAGGAGAGGGAAGAGAAGGGGCGAATAAGGGCTCTTCCAGGTGGATGATGAACAAGTACACACACGCTTTACGACTGGTGCAAAGGGACACGATACTTAACAGGCACCGAGGTACAGCACAGGGGAAATCGTGTACGGATTAGGTAGGGCACTATGTTGGCACTTGGCAATGTTGAGCTATCTCGCATGCGATTCGTCAGGACCAAAATCGCCGACCAAGACCGCGCCCCCCTTGTCCACGACTTTGTGAGACCCGGCCTGAAAAGAACGCAGCACGTGACCGTGATCGACAAGGCTCTAAGTGTTGTGGAAGTACTTCGACACTCAGATGCCGAGGATGGTGACAAGGTCAAACAGACCCAATTGCTTGTCTGCCAATTTCAATGGCCCCAGTCACGTATTTCCTTGGTGCCAGTAAGGCCTCGCACCTGTAACGGAAAGGTGATTTTTATTCAATCAGAATTCTTTACTCGGTACGGAGCATAGAAACTTGGTATATTGGCTGCTTGTTCAGATACCAAGTTGATATAATGGCCTAAGTACTACTCCGTATAAATGTTCTTAAGAGGTACTTTTACGATGGTACAGTCAATAAGGTCACTTTACTTACTCTTTTCATATATATCTTGCAAGGGCCTATGGAGTCCTAGTACAGACAAGCGCGAGGCAACGGACAAATGTTGCTTTACTTCGGGAGATTGCGTGCCCATTGCGGATTAGCAATGCTTGGAATTACAAGGCCCGATTAAGCACGGCGCAGATATCTGTCCCGTGTCAATAAAACGCGCATCCCATTTTCTCGGTCTTCGTTTGTCGGTCTTGATTCCTCAAGAGGATCTCGCCGTGTTGGACCTCGGCATTGCTCAATGTGTATGGTGTATGGGGCGCGATTATTCTGCTTCGACATTGCGGCATATGCTTGCAATTGCCTGACGTGCGTACGAAGTACATCAGTTCAATTGGCTTGCCAGTGCGCAATCGCATGCTGTGACGACGTGACCATGCAGCCGAGTTTCTTTGCGAAGTAAAAAGCCCATTGCATCATTGCCTCGCGGCCCTTGTCGGTCGACCGACCGGTCTATGTATCGATGGTCGGCTATTCGGATCGGAAAGGAGAGGAACGGAAAGGAAAGGAAAGAGACATCAAATCCTCCGGCCAGATGGGGCCAGTACATATTAGCTGGGTACAAGAAGAACGAATTGGAATTGGGCAAAACAAATAAGCCCCCTCTAAGAATGAGGCTCCATCCGCACAGTACATAATACAGCCAAGAGCAAGCCGACCTACCCGACCAGCAGCTTAGTCATCCACAGCAGTCCATCGGCCAAACAGCCAGCCAACAAGGCAAGCAATCCAATCGGCAAATCCTCCATCGTCGAAAAACGCACATTCAACCCTCCCCGAGTGTCCACATCACCACCCACCCGCACGACAAAACATCGCCAGTCAAACTACCTCCCCCTTCGACATCGACCATAATGCCGTCAGCCTCTTTGCTCCGCGCCGCCGCTCGTGGCTCGACGACCTTTTCCCGCGCCGCCGCTCGTCCTGCCACCAAGCCCCTAATGGTTCGCGCTACCTTCAGCACTTCTCTACCCCGACCAAGCGATCATGCCGAGGAGTCGTTTGGTGACTTCTCTGCCAGGTGAGGAACAGCTCTTTGCCACATCGGGCCATCAATGCAGTGTATTTTATGGGATGAGGGATCGAGGGAACGCAATTGGGCTTTTTCCTGGTCCCTCTCGGAATCTGGCAGGACAAAAGTGTTGTTCCAACGACGCGAGCCGAATTCCCGAATGCAGCGCTACCGTCCAATCTTCACGAAATGCATTTCGAAATCTGCAATAGTAGCATTACTGAATAAGTCTCAATGACTGACGAGCCGTCAATCCTTTGCAGATTCGAGAAGGAATTCGAGAGTGTTCAGGATGTTTTCGAGCTCCAGGTATGATGGCCCTGTTATTCTTAAAAATAAAAAAGCATACAAATCGTACTAATCGCCATTGGCCAGCGCAACCTGAACAACGCTTTCGCGTACGATCTCGTCCCCTCCACCTCTGTAATCGCTGCCGCCCTCAAAGCTGCCCGGAGGGTCAACGACTTTGCTACTGCCGTCCGCATCTTCGAGGGTACGTCACCGTCATTTCAATCCTGCATGTCATCATCACCTCCTCGGGCCGTCCTGATGCTTTGGAAACCCTGTCAGTCAAATTGACCTAGTGCGACCCGTCTTACTAACCGGTTCTACCCCGATTGCAGGCGTCAAGGCCAAGGTCGAGAACAAGAGCCAATACGACCAATATCTTACCGAGCTCAAGTCTCTCCGGGACGAGCTCGGCGTCCCTTGAAGGAAGACCTGTACCCTGATGAGAAGTAAATGTTCTTTTCTTTTATAAACAAAATCGCAAAGCCCCGAGTAGAGGCCGGGAAGAAACGTAACACCGTCAGTCTTGTTACTCATAAAGGAAATACTTTTGTCTGCTGCCGCCTTTTGAAGCATATCAATTGTTGTACATGTTATTTTAGTTGGGAGGATTGAGTTCCAAGTGGCCGGTGGCGTAGGAAAGAAATAGACAGGAGGATCATGGTGGTTTTTTTCCCAATACAATTTCTTGACTCACTCATGTGTTGCGTCTATTTCCCAAGTGGAATGTGTGAGATACGTCTATGAAGACGACTGACTCACGGGCCCAGGTCGAAATGTTGCTTAATACTCCTCCCGACGCGCCATCCTAGTCAAATGTTTTGGCCATACACATACAGGCTCATCGATAGACCAAAGGCTGAAGCCCGATGCTTGAGACATTGCTATCCTACATAAACTCTCAAATGGAAAAATTCCGTTGCCCACGCAGAGCTTCTCAACTCACGAGCCACGAGATCCTATGAAACGCCTGCTAATCTCGAAGATGATTCCACCTTCCATTCCCTGGTGGCTGTGCCATATACTGCATTCCAGCCAAAAGACTTGATGCCACTCCATCTACCACAGACGTGGGAGCTGGACTCGTCCCCTACTGGTTGATCCCCTCCGCCATTGCCGCCATGCGTTGCTCGTCCTATGCGAGGACTCATCATACCCGTACGAGGACTCCGAGGAACACTGACTTGGCGTGTCTCCCGGCGACCACTCTTGAGCTGCCGTATTTCGTCCTTGGTACAATCCAATTCAATTTCCCGCTCGCGTAGCTGAGAACTCAGGTCCCGGATCTGGCGGAGATATTGCTTCGCTGTGGTGTCTGCCTGAATAGCGTGAATCTTGCCCATTGTGTCCTCCGTTTTCTTTCGGAGATCAGTCACTTGCTCCTTGAGGTCCGCATTTTCACCCCGAAGGGCGCTACTCGTCGTCGTGGCATCCTGGTAAAGACTTCGTGCATAGTCTGCATCTTTATGAGCGTTTTCTAACCGCTTCTCCAACATTTGAGTTCTTTCTTGAGCTTCTTGCAGAAGCTTCTGCGTCTTGGCCAACGGTGTTTCATTCGCCCCATCTGGATCTGCAGTGAGCCGTATAACAGTTGCTTCTAAATCAGTTATCTTCTTTTGAGCCTTTTCTGCGTCTTTCTGCGCTGTTTCTGTCGCGCTTTGCAGTGCTGCCTCTGCCTTTCGTGTCTGTCGCTCGAACTCAACGCGGTCTTCCAACGCCTCCCGCTGTGACGAATACATCTTTGCGCTCGTCCTCTCATATTCCTTGATTCGGATCTCCATCCCTGATATCAGGCTCTTGTATCGTGCATCCCTATCTGCTACGTCCATTTGCCGCCTGAGCTCCGAAACCTGCCACAGTTCATTAGTCGCGATTTATTTGTTTCGTCATTGATTCTGGATTCTATACCTGTTCTGCCAGTGCTTGCAAAACCGCCACCGACACACTGACGACGCCTTTGGATTTGATAGTACTCTCTTTGGGCTTGACGGAGCTTAACAACCCTTGGACGTCGTCGGGTATTGGAGTATCGTTCACCTGGATGGTGGATTGTTTGAAAGGTAACATGCGCAGTCTCTTAGCATCCTCGTCGTCAAAATCATCCTATTTCAAATCAGCAACGCACTACAACCGAAAATTGCGAGCTTCTCTTCCTCACCAGCTTTCGCTTTCGAGCATTCTCAACTTCCGGAGCACCGGTCACAGGCATTTGTGAGCGCGGTTGAGAGTTGACATAAACATCCAAGATTTCTTCGGGAACGGGGACTGGATCCCACACGATATCTTCGACCAGTCCGTTCAGGTATTCCAGAAATAGGCTGGCAGCTTCATGTGGTTCCGGGTGTCCGCGGTCTGGATCACCGACGAGCTGTCTCGCCCGCACGATCCCAGATATAAGGGCGTTTTTTCGCTCTAAAGAAGTCAGGTCGTCAGGAACATATAGGTCAATATGCTCAATAGAGTGTGTGGTGACCAGCATCAACACCATCGGCGACTTTGCATCCGGAATATTTGGCTCAATCTTTTGCCAACTTCTGAACTCCCAAAAGAATGATCATAGCCGACAATGACATCAAAATCATCTTCATCAACATTTGTTCCGGGAAGCATCAGAGTGGCTCTGACAACTGAAGATACTGATTTGGTCTTTGACGATTTATCAATGTCTCCACAGATGCACTCAACATCCAGTACCTCCATAAGGCGGTACAGAAGCTTCAAAATATCGATAGATCTAGCCACAATCAAGACGCGCGTTTCTTTGGTAAGTCCCTGAAGAAGCTCATATAGGAAATTAAATTTGGAGTTACCATCACAGCAGTACTTGATAAGTTGGTCGGATGGTAATTCCTCGAGCGCGCTGCCTACCGCGTCGGGCGGGTAGTCGCAAATATTATGCAATCGACCAAGGACCTGATCTATTTTGTGCACCAAGGCCTCCTCTGGTTCAATGAATTCTTCGTTATTGAAAATAGCGCCGAATTGTGTTACTTCTTTCTTGTATTCGAGCAAGGTATCATCATATAATGGCCTTAAGCTTGCTTGAAAGGGAAGTGTAACAATATGTTTCAACACAACGGGTTCTTGATCACTGGACCCATCATTTGACGCTTCATCGGGTTGCGGCTGCCCCATCGAAACGGAGACGGCCGAGCTTTGATAATCTGTCCGTGGTAAGTCATCATGAGACTCATCCTGGGGAAGTAGGGATGGCATCAAGGGTAGAGCTGCGCCATGCAAATTGTGTTGTTTTGAAATGTCTGCCAAAGAGACTGTTGGCGGCTCAGACTTGTGCACCTCATCAGGTACCATGGTACCGGAGATTGACAAATCTGCATCATCGAAAATCATGTTAACAATGCCCTGTAATGATTGGACCGCGGATGGTTCGGGGCTGCTGGGCGCCTTGGGTTGTGTGTGCTCACTTTCAACAACAACGGACTCATGAGAATGATTTCGCTGATCAGCTGCTTGGGATTCCGGCACATTCAGACTGGACAGCTGTGCTTCGGAAGACGCAGCATCGCCGCCCAAAGGTTTGTCTTGATCTTGAAAACTTGAACCCTCGGCCATGACCTTGTCCAAGTTGAGTATTTGGCTCAGCTCATCCACGGCAGATGATTGCGAAGCCACGTTTGAGGTCTCACGTGCCGCCTGATTTTCCATCTTGTCGTGCATCAAATCAAATGATGATTGTGAGACTGTATTGAAAGCTTGCGGGGGCGAAGCGACGCTTGCAGTGATGGGGCTTGTGTCTTTATTGGCACCGTGACTGTCAGTAATAAATGCTTCCGTTCGTGACACGAAAGGAGTGATGTGAAGAACTTGGGCGTCTTGAACTTCAGTCTGATCTCCAGTAACTACAGAGTTACTTGCGGAGTTTTGATTATGAGTCGATGGAGTTTCATGAACCACACTCCTGGCCGGAGAACCTTGAAATTCACTGGACGAAATTTCCGGAATATTAAACGAGGAAGGATGTGGTGGCTGTGACAAGAATGCAGGAGCAGGGCTAGTAGTCGGCACAACAGCCAGATCGTTGTTGCACCCTGTTGATTGTGCTTCCGAATGAGGTTTGGTCGAAGCTATTGTGGAACAAAGGTCTTGACTGGTAACGCTCAATGATCTGCCTTGGCCAAACTGATGAGAGGGTATATCGGGGCCGTCCAAATGCCCTGGAGATTGTCCCGACGCTTCCTGATCACGGGGATTGCTCAGATCACCAGATTCAAGCTCGGCCTGTAACAGACCCGGGGTGTATTGATAGTCTTCAAACTGAAAACTATCCTGAGTCTCGCGAGAATTTTTGGCCGATGATGCAAGCTCGACTTGCTGAAGATCCACCGACCAGGTCTGTCCAGAAGGCTCTTGAGAGTCTGGAATGGTGCGACGGCCGAGCTGAGAAGCAAAAATGAGGCGCTCGTCCTGATCTTCGAGTTCCACAATCGAATGAGACGAATGACCACTGCTTTGGGTGTTGTGCTGGCTGCTGTATTCAGCTGGATCGAATTGTGGGTTTTTCTCGAGTTGTACCACAAGCCTCTGAGACCGAGGAGCGTCTGATACTCGCTGGTTCGGGCAACTCAGACCGCCAAGATCGGCACAGTCGTCGACGGCGCTATCAGTGGAAGCAAGGGAAGCTATAGATGGAACTGGCTCTTCCGAAGGAGTCGCACTATATGTAACCTTTGCGATCTTGCGAGAACGCTCGCTTTCGTCGATTGAGCTAGAACGTCGCCGTACTCGCCGTTCTTGTTGTTCTTGTCGTTCTCGTCGAAAGGCGCCAGACGGACCAGCAGTCTGGAGTTTTTGTTGTTGCCTCCAATTAGACGGTCGTAGAGGCTGACTATCTTGACTGTCTTGTTCGACTTGCTCCCTATTGCGTGATGTCTTCAGTTGATTCCACTCTTCCTTGGCTTCGTCTGTGACCTCGCGACTCTGTAACCAGTTACTCATTAGCATTTCGCGCGAGAGCAGCATCCCCATGCCACTGTGACGAAACGTAACGAAACCTACCCAAGTGGGAGAGTACGCCTCGCCAGTCGTCTTGTCGTCGTCCCAGTCCACGAGATATTCAATACGACCCCTATAAGTCTTTCGTCGAGAATTCTCTTGATTGTAAACCAGCCCTCGTCAGGCGATGCTACCCGCTTGCGCGACCCGAATGTGCGAAGTTGAGATCGCCGTGTTCTTGGCATTGACCCGACCGTCAGGCAGTGTTTGTGCCAACCTATCACACCGGCTATGCCTCTGGCAATAAGAAAGGCCTCACAGCGATGATAGGCGGTGCGCGATGTTGTCTGGCGCAAAGGACGAGCGAGTGGCCGATATAAGTCGATCCGCGCGGCGCGCCCAGAAACAAGGCTGACAATGAGACCACGAAGGGAAGGGACCGACCCCACGCTGGAGTCCTCGTAATAATTGGGAAGGCTCGATTGTTTGGGCTGCAGATGGCTGAGTGGACCACCCCAGTGACAAAATCACGTGGCTGCGAATGAGACAAAGAGAATATGCGAAAAGTCAAAGTCCAATCCTACGAAGGCGAAGGCGAAGGCAAAGATGTGATTAGAAGAGAAGAAGCATGAAAGACAGAGAACAGGGTTCAGCTAGAGGGAAGAGGTCTGGCTAATAACAGTGTTTGCGCCTTCCCTACTGGAAGTTGTTCTACGAGATCCGCAGACCAGCGGGGAAAGTGAAGCCGAGTCGTGGCTGCCTTTACATGCGTTCCATCAACCATCAATTCAGTCACCACTCAGACCAATGTATGTACCTCAATGGAACTGTGCGTGATAACTGCCCCTTTACTCCGTATTTCTTGCCAGCATCTAGATGTCAAGTTTAGCCGGACAGGTCGTCGCGTTCACTAGTTTAGGGTAGCCGACCTGAGACGAGCACCGCCGCCGTCTATTGAATGAATGTGAAGTTGCCGAGGTTGATTAAATTTTTTTTTTTTTGGGAGTTGGGGAGTTCGTCTTCTCTCTATCTAGACATTGTTCTGGATAAGAATGCGACCTTCATACTAGACATGTTGTTGCGCGGCGTGAGCGACCACGATAGTGTCGCAAGGCAAACGGCGATCCTCTGAGACTCACTCATGAGTTCCACTGCAAACACGCAACTTGAGACCAACAAAGTCGCGCGAGCAACCTGAAGATTTTCATCGTCGCTTTGCACACCACGCATGGTTCCAACGTCAATTCTCACACCTACTTCGCAGCCCATGGCCTTTACAGTAGCACGATTAGACACTCTCCCCGGCGCAGCATCTCACAGAGAGTTATCCGACCTGCCCGTCTCATCGCACTGAAGTGAGGCCAAGCAGCCAACCACGGTCATTCACCATGGTGGCGAACTTCCCAATGCAGCCCATGGGCAGATTCTCTGGTCCCAGCCAACCCGTCAAACGGCCCAAGGTAATTAGCAAGCAGCCTTTTCCCGAAGCGTATTCTGTCCTCTCGATTATGTGAAACTCATCTCACGCTGCACAACAACCTAGGAGTTCGCCTGCTTCTCGTACGATGAGAACCACGAGTTTCGGCTTGGTGACTCGTCCATAAAGTACTACTACACCCCTCGACTAGGAACAGACCTATCTAAAGGTTTTGATACGTTCCGAAAACTCGATGATTCCGGAGACGAGCATCTGGATAGCTTGTTGAAGACGATCGTGGCGCACGAGAAGGAGACGGGAAAGAAAATTGACGCCAATGTCGTTACTTGGCGGGGAATGATGACAAAGGTGAGTTTCCCCGCTGCTCATGCTTACTTTTATCATGGGGAGTTGTAATATTTATTGACAGATTTAGATTATGGCGGCTTTGTTTGAACAACAAGATGGGTAAATTCCTTGATTTTGCGCGTGGAAAAAAACTAAAAACTCTTTTTTTAAAAAAAAAAAACTTGGATGGCTGACCGTCCTATAGCTTTGAAATGAACGCCACCTTATATCAGGTATGTCTTTACACCAAGTCTTATCAAGAGCACAGCCAACACATTTTTAGGACTGCTTGTAAGTGAGCCCTCCTCTACGTGCGTTGCCTCGACTCACAAACACAGGTTCATCGAGGAGAACAACGAGTTCAAAGTTCAATCACGACTCAACGAGAACCGTAGAGGTTCTAGACGTGGTCCTCCCTGGAAGTCATGCAATACTGGGGTAAAGACATGCCTTCCACCCAAGCAACGCAGAAACTCAGATCCGCCATACAGCATACTGACTTCTGCAGGCTACAAGTTCGAAACCCTCTCCACCCTCCCCAAGACATGGCACGAAACATCAAGGGAATACATTGAAGATCGCGAAAACCAAGTCGTCAGCAACAAGGAGCAATACTGCTCAGTCGTCCGCACCGGCATCGGCAGCACAGTCCTCTGCCTCGGAGGCGAAGTCGACGCAAGTACGTTTATATACACTAGCCTCCTCCTATCATGTCCTGTCTCCTGTTCCTTGCCAACAAAATAAAAAAATTCGACACCCATCATGCTGATCATCTTCTCCCACTACCAAAGTATGGGACGCTAAACCACCCCCGGCCGACCCATCAACTGGGTCGAGCTCAAAACCTCCGTGGAGGTCCGCTCTCCCGGCGATCTGGACAATTTCCACCGCAAGCTCATGAAGTTCTGGATCCAGTCGTTCCTACTCGGCGTCCCCAAGATTATAGTGGGATTTCGCACAAGGGACGGCATCTTGGTCGATGTCCAGGAAATTGAGACGCACAGTATTCCGCAGACGGTAAACTCGAGACAAGGCGCGCGATGGAACGCCGACATGTGCGTCAATTTTGCGGGGAATTTCTCCAATGTAAGCTCCTACGATGTCCGTGCCAGACTCGTTGCGCAGGCTTTTCTTTTATTCATCGTCGTCGCTGGCTGCGGTCTGGCCGAAAAAGTCAAGGTTTATTCTAATCCGTGGCAGGGCTCAGAAACGTAATCAACGATGAAGGCGTGTGGAGGATACGGCGACGAGCAGGATCGGATGGTATCGAGGTGTTCAAGGTTGAAGAGACTGGACACGGAGACATCCTGTCAGAGGAGTTCAAGAATTGGAGAATCAAGCTTGCTCTTGGACCGAGTCCTCCTGAGGCAAGGGCGTAAAAAGCCGCCAGCCAAATAAGAACAACTCTAATCTACGGTGCGGTGCTAATTGTAGCATCCATCATGACCAATCTTCACGCACGCAATTACCACAAGGTTCAAAAAAATTCAAGTGCCATCTTTGTTCCATTTACTTCACACATGGTGGTACACTACCTGGATCTACCTATGAATAACAAAATCGCATTTTACAAGATCCATCAAAACACTCCCAATGCCCAAACGCCGTAATCCGGTGTGAAAGTTACATAAGACCTGAATCCAATAGACGCAATCATAATCCAAACATGTACCAACTCAGTAACTGTTCAGATCGTACACATGCGCGTGGATCAAGTTCGCCGATAAGCCACGAATGTAATGCGATTTCCTCGAGAGCTCAAGATCACAAGACGCCAATATGTGCCGTCCATGTCTTGAACCAATCAAATCATGCTTTTGCTTCTTTAAAGAGAGTTCTTGATCTTCCAGAACCAGGCTATGCTGTCGCACTCACTGAAAATCGTACAACCCAAAGGGTATTCATATCAAACGTGGAAGACAGGCTGAGAACGATGAAGGAAATGCAAGAAACATGAAAAAAAGAAAGCCCACCATATGACCAGTGCCTGGAAAAGATGGTCCCTCTATTATCAATGTTTACAACCGGGTGTATTGTTATACAGCTGGCCACCTAATTCGAAGGTTGTCCGACCATCGTTGGTAAAGAACATCTGAAAGTTGTTTGCAGTGCTCCATGCCATTTCGAGGTTCGCGGCCAGGATATTTCTCTTCGAGCAACGTCGACCGCTCTCTGTCCAACTCCTTGTCCCCGAGGCTGGGTCTGGGGAGTCTGTGAGTCGCCGTCTGTGGCTCTTCAAGTGCGGGTTGTTCGAGCTGAGCACTAATTTCGTGGGACTAGCTAAAGATGGTACAGAGCTCTTGACAATGACCGTCCCTTGCGGTGTCCCATCGTCCGGAATCTTTTGACTAGGCTGACGCAGCAACGAAGCATTGAGCTTGTGGTCCTGCGAAATAGATGCTACAAGATTGCTCATGAGATGGTAGGCACCCTCCGGATCTACCGCGTCCAACGCTGCAAAAGCGTCAGATAATTTGCCAAGAGCCTCACGTTTCCGCACGACCGACGTCTGCGCATGCAGCTCTGCTAATGTGGGCTCGACGGCTTTGTTGTAAAGTCGTCTGCCTAGAATCGCCTCCTTCCCGTATGGCTCGATAGGAGATGCAATGGGAGGAGGGAGATTCTCGTCACAAAATACATCATCTGGTGACGAAGGCCTTCCAAGCTGGCCATTGGTAGAGCTATCTGATGGAACGCGTCGGAATAAACGCATAGTTGATCCCGAGTTGCCAAAGGACATGTCGGGTTGCAAGGGCTTCTTGGGTGCTACCGTGGGACGTGGAGATCCGCTCGATCGGATCGAGTTCGACTGGGCGAGGGATGGAGTGCGACGAACAGTCGACTTGCGAACTGTTGCAGGTGCTGGCGAGGACGGTCCCAAAGGCCCTTCGACCATGTCGAGTCTTCGCAAGCCCTCGTCGGTAGCCAGCATCGACGAAGGCTTACGGTGTTTGACAGTCGGTCTCTTGGGTTGAGTGATGGCGATAGATTTGACAGTGTCGAACACCCAATCTTGTTGTTCATCTTTTGGTAAAATTGTTTGCAACGTCTCTTGGTAATATATCGGGTGCCTTTGACGATTCTGGTTGGCATCCCACATTTGACGTCGGGCAATAAGCTCTTGTAACGCCTCGACCTTTCCGGCTGCTCGGATAAAACGATGCTTTAACAGATCTCTGGCGGAAGGTCTGCGCTCATAGTCTTTGGTAAGGCATTGAGCAACAAAATCCTTGAAGTCTCTGCTGAAATCTCCCTCCAGTCTTGGAGCCGAGTTCTTGGGAATATGGAACAATACTTTCATTGGATGGATATGGCAGAGGGGGCTCGCCGTTAGCCATTTCCATGGCTGTGATGCCGAGAGACCAAATGTCCGCTTTGAAGCTATAGCCATCTTGTTGAATAACTTCTGGCGCCATCCAAAATGGGGTGCCGACGAAGGTGTTGCGCTGTGATTTGATGTTGGTGAGTTGTGCTGCAACACCAAAGTCGGCCAGCTTGACTTTGCCAGACTCAGAAAGTAGAACATTGGCTGCCTTTATGTCTCGGTGAATTTTCCCCTCGGTGTGTAAATACTGTATTCCCAGAAGGAGTTCTCGACAAATGATGGCAATGTGCGTTTCGCTGAAGTTTGCAGGTTTCAACTGTAGTTTTTGGTAAGTATGGGTCACACAAACTCAGGCGCGAGCCGGTACGAAAAATTCTCGACCACGACCACCGCTAACATACCAGGTCAAGACAAGAACCACCACCTAGATACTCCATGACAATCCATAGCTTGTGTCCTCGGAGGAATGAGCCTTTGTATTGCGTCACATATGGGCTAGCACAGGTACTGAGGACAGAAATCTCGGCCTGAATATCTTGAATGTCGTCGTCGTTGGATTCGAGATCAATCTGTTTCCAGAGCCAGGCTGTTTAGCATCGAAACTTGTGCAAGCAATGCTTAGGAAGGGAAGGGTTCTCATTTTTGACGAATACGTACGTGTTTGATAGCGACAGTTTCGCCAGTTGCCTTTTCAATGCCTTTGAACACCACGCCGAAACTTCCACCTAGAAACAAATCACTGTTAGTCCCCAATCGCGTCACTAAGTAGAATCGTACTTACGGCCAAGCTCCTCCAACACTTGATAGTGCTCGGCAACACCCTCGTCTGCCATGCCGTCTTGAGGTCAAGCAACAGCCTCTTCTTGAACGGTTCTGGCACAGCTTTCTCGTGATAAGACTGGGGTTGTGACGTTTGAGGGGCCGCAGTGTCTGTGGGTGGAAGCGCCCTGAGGGCAAGACCAAACGTGATTTTAGGAAAGTGGTTGCGAAACGACGACGATGTTCGGTTGACGCAAGCTGAGGAAATAGAGAAACGAGAAACAAAAAAATGAGGTCGGCGAACTGGGTCGCACAGCCATATAGTATCCAATACAGGTTATCTGGGCCAGGGTGATGCCCAGTCCGCTTTAATGGGTTGTCGTCGGTTGTCTGGGACAGCAGCAGGCAGGGCGCAGAGCTTGGGCCGTTGCCTTTGTTTACAAATCTCCTGATTCGGATAGCTGTGACGGGGGTTCGCTGGGGGTCCGCTAGGGGGTATCGACTTGTCGAGGCCCCAATAATTGATTATGCGGCCAGGATGCAACGGTGGGATAAAGAGGCTGCTTCTTCGTCGTCTTTCTGCTGCATCGTGAAATGGACTGGCTTGGTGTTGAAGACGGAGGAAAGGGAGAAAACAAAGGACAGGTGCAGATGCAGATGTAGAGGTGTTGTGTCGACTACATATCTTATCTGCTCTCTCTGCAATGTGTGTGCCACCCACGGGCAGTGGGCAGTGGGCATTGGTTGGTGCGGTTGGTGCACTGGAACGCTGGGTTGGACGCCGGCCGTCGCCACGGCGGCCGGGGCACAGCACGATTGAAGTACACCCCACTGTACATGTAAGTACCCAGTACCCGTTCTTTCGCGGGTGGGTGCCAAGCTGGCTGGGCTCACTCGGGCTGGTGGGGCTATTACGGCTATTACGATCTGATCGCCTCAGCCATCTCAGCCATGCGAGGCCGAATGCATCCATCGGGGTGGATCGACCCCTCGTCCAAGTTGGGCAATGCAAGGGCGTGGGATGCTTTGTTGTCGTGGCAACCATCTACCCTGTGTTTTCAAACGGCTGGGAGTCAACCTTTGGCCCCGCCTAACCAAGCCTGCCCATGCAGACAGAGCCCATTGGTGACGCCGTTCGATCTTTGTCGTTGCCATGCTTCGAGGCTTGTCTGGCTACTGAAGTCTAATTATGACAAGAGACCTCTTCGTTTTCTCAAACGTCTTTCGGCCACATCTAGTCAGCTTCGTTCCGCGCCGGCCCAAGCTTTCAAGGAACACGGGACACTGAAATATCATGACAATGATGTGCATTTGACGCCATCACTGATTCCTCGCTGACCGACACACCTGCTCTGTGTTGTTTTGACGAAACACTGCCGCCAAACAGTTGTCACGGCCGCACGACTAGATCGTGATAAATCTCAGAATTTCGCCAAATCTGGCGACGTCTTCACTGTTCGCAGCAGCTTGACGCAGGCCTAGACTTATCTTCCTCCCGGTTCTTTACAGGTGCCATCGTTATTGTCTTTTGCTGTCAATATGGTGCCAGCACCGACCTCGGTTCCACCGCTTTTCCCGTGCTGGTGTAGAGCTGTTTATTCGTGGGGAGGAGAGGTATGTTGATCACCTGGACTCCGGTTCTCTTATCCTGCATGTTTTGTGGTTCAAAACTTCGACCAAACTAACACTGAGATAGTCAAAACGAGATCTGGGCTTCATTGAAGGAGACTTGATTGAATGCCTTAACGCTGGAGACGGTTCGTGGTGGGTTGGTCGTCTTTACCGCGACCGGAGAACGGTTGGCTCATTCCCATCAAACTTCGTTGAGCTTCTTCCTCAGGATTTCCGTCCGATGACTAGATCGACCAGCCCCTTACCTGAAAGCAATGCCTCCAGCCTCAAGAAAACCCCTGCCAAATCAAAAACGTTCCGCAAACCGTTCGAGGCTTATGTGAAGGCTCCGCATTACACGACTGGGAAAACCCCTACATCATATCGCGATCCTCCCGTCGCGACTGCAGCGCCAGTGTCAACGCCAACGCCAGCGCCAGCTTTAGCACCAAAACCTTATCAGCAACGGCCGAGAGACAATTCGGCCAACTCTTACCACAGATCGGTTCACGAGACCATCGAAAGGGTACCCTCTCCTCCACCTGGCCGTGGCTACGGTTCTCGGGCACCATCACCAGCTCCGTCTCCTATGTACTCCATGAATCGCAGGTGTACCCCGATAGAGACAGTGCGCCTCCCCAGCGCCGCCTCCTCATAGGCACGTGGGTGGTTCATCTCTTGATATGTCGCGGCAAGCGTCGAACTCTTCTTTCCGTCCATATTCGCCAGCGGTGATATCACGGCACGAATCAAATGCCCCTTTCAACAACCGCATCAAACACCCGGACAGTCATCTTATGCCACTTACGACGACAGAGAATATCAACGCGAATTAAATGGGCAATACACGCCGATAGAAAGATCACCACGGCGAAGTTCGTCCGACGAACTACACATGACACCATCTCCGCTGCGAGAGGCCATGGATAGTGTGATGGAACAATTGGATCAGCTTGACGGGCTCGGTAGTAACTGGGTCGGGGACCAACAACAAGAGCTGGAAGAAGACGAAAAGCCGATTGACCCGTGGGCTCCTGAGTCCTTCGACACGCTGGCCCAAAACTCGAGGCGAAAGGAGCCAGAACGCGCCAGACCCTTAACTTCTATGGGCTTGCCCCATCACGATGAAGGTTATGAGACCTGGAGTGGAGGATCATCTCAGAAGACATCCTATCAAAATGGACACCACGAAAGGAAACAGGAACTACCAGAGCTCAGCAATTATGTCGAGCGTATGGAAAAGAGACTACGAAATATGCATCAACACAGCGTGAGCGCGTCGATGGCGGCGGACATTGATCTGGACGCAGAAAATAATGACATGCCACCTCGCCCACCGCCCAAAGGCCAGCTTTACCAAAGACCCAAGTCCTCAGCTGGTGATCCTGGCGGCCACGCGAGACGATTGAGAACACAGAAATCAGCGTTTGAGATTGGTAGGGGCAATGTCACTGGTGGCAGCATCGGTAGAACGCTCACCACGAGAACAAATACCACGAATGCCTCGTCAGGAAACCAGAGTCAGACTAGCTCCTCGACTCAAAGCAGTGCGAGGACTCTTTGGAGCGGCGTTTCCGCCGGCGGCTTCAGCTCAACAAGTGCTGGAAGCATGGCTCGCCAACATTTACGTACCCGTAGTGCTATGGACATACGCGAAGGAGAGTTGGAACGTCCGGACTCCCCTTTCACAGGCGTCACCTATCATAGCAGTCATGCTAGCAATGTGGCTGGAGGACCACAACAGGCTCGGACTGGGCTGGAAGGCGACTTGACCGGTGGTCTCGGAGGATTGGTTCAGCCGAAAGCACCGAAGAGGAACATTTTCAAGAAGATATTCGACTCTGCCAAGACGGGTGTAGCAAGCAATCGGGGCAGTTTCGCAGCTGGGTCAATAGCTGGAGGAACTCGATCCGGGCATCACCATTCAACCGGCCCCGGCGATCGGGTACATATTCCGGTATGGGCTCAAGAACGACGGCCGTCAGTGGCCCTGATTACGGAGCAGACGCGGCTCGTGAGATGGGTCTTTGCAGTGGCAGCAGCGTGGATTGGGTCCAAGTACGTCGCGATGTCAACAGGTCTAACTCCCTTAGCAAGGCCGAGAGGAATGAGCGGCAAGACCGTTGCCAGACACTCGATCACCCGGTCCTCAACCCGGTCGACGAGCTCTACGACGGAATCGAAGGAGATGAAGGGCAGATGGTAACCCTGTCCGAGATGCTTTGAACTATCAGTCTATCAATTTGAGCCAGGTGGATAAGAACTCGAGATACATTGCGGATATGTCACCTATGACGACGGCGATTCAATTAGCGACCACCTACGTTTGCCGACCATATAGAAGCGATGTCCAACGGCTGCGTGCCATCTTCACATGGGTTTCAGAAAAGATCTGCTGGGAGGAAGATTTTGAAGGCCAAGTAGACACTCGTCGTGTCATCCAGTCCAAACGGGCCTGTGCCGAAGAGTACGCCGTACTTGTCATGGAGATGTGTGCCGCCGTTGGTCTAGAGTGCGAAGTTGTCAGAGGCTACTTGAAGACCCCAGGAGATGTTTTTGACCCGAGCATGACGCCGAGATCCAACCATTGGTGGAATGCCGTTATTGTGGACAATGAATGGCGAATTATCGACTGCTGTCTGGCGAGTCCATCAAATCCCAAACGAGGCCAGTACTCGAGCACCAAAGGGCCGACTGCAGACTTTTGGTGGTTCCTGGCCCGGCCGACAGAAGTTTGTTGGACGCATGTGCCTGAGCACCACGATCAACAGCATATTGTGCCACCTGTTGCCCACGAAATCCTGTTAAATCTTCCTTGCACCTGCCCCGCGTTCTTTCGCAATGAAATCGAGATGGTGGATTACAACACGGCTGTCACCAGGATCGAAGACTTGGAGATGGTCCACATCAAGTTCAATGTGCCCCCGACGTTGAGATTGCTGCAGAGGTTGAGGTCGGGCTTACTCGCGTGACGCAGACGGCGACGTCTTTGAAAGCGGAGATGTTGTCAAGAAAAGGGCATTGGCGCAGGCAGAGTGGTACAACGGCGTAAAGCGCTACACGATCAAGGCGCTGCTGCCAGGGATGAGGGCCAGGGAGCACTCAAAGTCTATGCCGGTAAACGCGGATTGATGCACAGCATCAAGGACATCCCCACCCCTAGCATTTGCACTACCGATTGTACACATCGGAGAGAACCCGCCATACGAGTTTGTGACTCGACATCCTACGCCACATGCCCAGCGGCACGATATATACGTGGTTCAACCGCAATGCCAAAGACTGGCGCTCAACAATACGTTCGTGTTTGCCATTAGACAACATCCCAACTCGGTTATACTTGGACCCAACTCGGCGTTGACACCGGCATCGAACCCGGGGAGAACAAGCCCGAATCCATTTGCACGACCCAGCTCCGCCATGAGCGTGCATGCATCCAGTGTCAGCGGATCGTGCCCAAGCTCTGCTAGTGGCACGGTGGCAGGGAGAAAGCCAGCCAAATTAGCAATCCAAACTCCAGGCGGCAAGATTCTTCGTCTTATGAGGAAAGAGGATCGAAAGGGCATCACAGTTGGCGGAAAGGGTTTATCAAGCGACGAGGATGTCAGTGACGGCGGCACATGGGAAACCATCATCAAATGCTCCGAGAGAGGCGTGTGGAGGGGTTTGGTCCTAGCAGATCGGACGGCGAGATGGTGTGTTTTTGCTGAGTGGATGTGC
Organism: Epichloe gansuensis; assembly: GCA_023658505.1. Lineage (NCBI taxonomy): Eukaryota > Fungi > Ascomycota > Sordariomycetes > Hypocreales > Clavicipitaceae > Epichloe > Epichloe gansuensis. The sequence continues at coordinate 2,552,896 of CP098283.1, forward strand.
GTGGGTTGACAAGGAGCATGAGGGCAGAAGTGAGATTGGCAGGTACCTTCTAACCTGCTTGGCATGGAGGATGTTTATATTCCTAGACAATACCGGGAGTTTTCGGTTTGAGCTACATCATCATTTGATGCATCAATGAGGAGTCGGCGGCGACATGCTTTTGATTAATGGCGTCAACAGAATTTGAAATGGAGTTTGCGGCAGGTGTTTGTTTTATGTAGATTTTGTATCTCGAGGGAACCTATAAGGACAACTGGTAATTGGAAACATTGTGCATTATCTTGTATCATAAGACTGGTCATTTTGAGGAATAGCTTGCGCCATCGGAACAGATGATGAAGATTGATGAGTTCCGAAATGTTAACTGTTGGAAGTTATGTCTCTAGTGGGCCGCGAGAGAAAGCCAAGTCGCGCTCCACCCAATCAATCCACACCACTGACACCAGCACACCAGTCCTACCAAGCAGACGTACATGTACATGTACATACATATGTAGACAGACAGGACGCACTTCCAAGGGATGCAGCTAAACCCTGTCGGGATGGGATGGGGACGTGACAACGTCCTTCCCTTCCAACCCGGGAGCCACCTCGGAGCCGCAATCCCAACGACGTGCCATCCTTCCGCGAAATCCACGACGCGATCGCTTTCCTCCGTCGGCATATATCGCACACCCTTCCACCACCATTCATCGCTTTTTGCCGACATTGCTTGCTGCGATAAGCGTGGGCTCGCGTCACGCGCCGACGCTCTCGATCTAGACGACTTCGTCGACAAGCCCGACAGGAACACGACACAGAACCGATCAAGCAATCGGCGAACGTGAATGGAGCTCATGAGCTGAATCCATCTTATGGGTCGAACCCATACAAGCACAGCCTCAACACTTGCTTTGAATCTTTCGCCCCCTCCCCGGGGACGAATCTAGCGCGTCGCTGATCTCTTGAGACACGTTTGCCGACTCCTCCTCTCGGAGCACCAACTCTGTCGCGTCCATCGTCTTACCCTGTCACGCCATACCCTGGAGATCGATCGATTTCGTCGGGTCGGCAGTCTGATGCAGACACGGCGGATATGACATACCGAGGCACGTTGCCTTCGGGGCAACCGGGCTTTTCGGGCCAGCAGCGGCAACAGGATCACCAACTGTATGGTGGTCAGATGGACTATCAGCAGGGCCAGTTCCAGCCACAACAACAAATGCAGAATCAACAAACGCTGTACTTGAATGGTTCAGGGATCATTTCTACGGGCAGCAGCAGCAGCAGCAAGGCCAGCTTCACCAACCTCAGCATCATGACCAGCATGCGGCGAGGCAACATGAGTTTCTGCGAATGCAAATGGCGCGCCAGCAGCAGCAGCAGCAGCAGCAGCAGCAACAACAACACCACCAGTCAATGGCCCGTTATATGGGCAGCAGCGGTGGCATGTCAGCTCAAAATTACGATTCATATGCCCATCCGCATCAACAGATGCACGTTCATCAGCAACAGCAATCTTTATGGCCGCAGCCTCAGCCTCAAACGAATGCCTCGCCGCAACAGCAGTTTCATGGACTCCCATCACCGAGGCAAAATACAAATGGAATGCAGCAGCCACAGCTGGCCCAACACGTGGTTCAAATGCAGCAATCGCAACAACAGCAAATGTCAGATCAGATGCTACAGAGGATGTACCAGCAGCAACAAGTGGCTCAACAACACATGAGATCGCCTCAGATACAACAGCAGCCATCGCCACAGCAGATGGCATCGTTGCGCTATCACCGTCGCAGATGCAACGGAAACAGTCACTGCAGGGCCAAACGAACCAGCATACAATACAATCACCGATACAGCAACAACTGCATCAGCAATTTCAATCAACGCCACAACCACCGCAAACGAGGCCTCTCCCGAAGAGCCAGACGCACTCACCGCAACCGTCTCCTCTTGTTCAATCTCAACATCATTATCGACGGCAACAAAACAACCAGTTTCACGATCAGCACAATCAGCACCATCAGACCCCTCCAACACCCATACCGCAACAGTTGCCTCAAGAACCTGTGCAAGACACGACGCAACAACCACTTTCTATGCCTGAATTCCGACCCCAATCAGAACCTGTACCTGAGCCCGAACACGAACCCAAACCAGAACCAGAGCCCGAGCCCGAGCCCGAGCCCGAACCTGAGCCCGAACGAGAACTAGAGCCAGAATTAGACCCAGATCCCTTGCGCGAGTATCCATCATCAGAACCGCCGCTTCTACCTCCAGTACAAGAACAGATCAATTTTGTCAATCCGCTAGACATATTCAACGCTCCTCCCCTCCCCATTACCGCCACTCCCGATGGGCGACTTCCGAAGTTGGGGCAAGAAAAGCCAGATCCCGAACCCGTGAAAGAGCCAGCGTTTGTAAAGACAGCAGAGACGAGCGAGGGTGTGAAGGAGCCATCTCAGCAGGACTCTATCATAGTAAAGACGAAAGCACCGGAGCAACCAGTAAAACAAGAAATAGTTAAAGAGCTTGAGAAGGAGGTCAAACAGGAACCGAGGCCTGAACCTGTGCGCATCAAATCAAGTCCACACTCATCCGTAACAAATTCGCCTGCACTCTCGACAAATTCACCGAGTATTACAAAGCGGTCACCCGCCCCGAAATCACGCCCTGTCAATACAATTCCGCTCATGGTTGCGATTGCAGAGGAATGTCTTGAAAAAGCCCGCCGCTCTGTACACGATGTAGCCATGTCTCTCGATTCTGAGATTGTCGACGAATACCAAAGGTTGATCGCCACGACTCTTTCCTGCTTGGAAGCTGCGATGCAGAATAGTAAGCTTGCACCACGAGAAGAGGCTCGGCTGCGGATGAGATATGCAGCAATTTTACAGGAAGAGACGGAGAACCTTATGGAGGCAGAAACGGCGCTTGAAAGGGAATCACACTGTGTGACAAGGTATTTTGCGACTCACGACTTTTCCATGTCTACATGCATGTGACTGACAGAATGCAGCACCGATTAATTGACTTGAAATACTGCATGCAGTATCTGATGCTGAAAGTTCTTTTTCAACGAAACCACAAGGCGGCTTTGAAAGCTGTCGATGGTCATATCTCCGACTGTGAAGCGTAAGACGATGTCGTTGATCTTTGAAACATTTGTAGGAGGAAGCTGACATCTCATAGGTTCAAACACGTTCAGTGGTATTATGCTTTTCGACTTCTGAAATCGACGTTTTACATGAGCATGGGGAACGCATCTGATACAGGGGCATTGGAGAATATTCGAGCTGTGCAAAGTGTAGCCAACCTTAGGGGCGACAACGCCATGACGGTCTTTGCGTCTATACTAGAAGGTCTGGCACTTCTCAAGACGTCCAAGGACAGCAACACTGAGCGCGTCAACTCTTGCATCGCGCAGGCAGCCAAATACCAGTTCGACCCCTCCGTCAAGATCATGCAGTTGGATATCTTGATGCTTTTGCTTGACTTCTCCTCGAGTCTGCATCACCAAAGCCCAGACGCCACAGCTCAGAAGCTACGACTCCTACAACAGAAACTGGACGAATGCGAAGAATGGAACAACGTCAGGGCCGATTTCCAAATTCCTGTAAAAAAACAGTCATCCGGGGCCAAGGTCGTTAGCGAACAGACGTCGGCCATTATCCGCCCTGGAGGAGAGTCTGACGGCGAATTTGATTTCGTGGTGATGACCTTCATGACTAAAGTAGAGCTGAGGTCGCTGGTGTATGTATCTGAATCAGGAGGGATTTAGGTTGTGCGTGGACCGAGCTAACAACATTGCTTCCAGATTTACCTTGAGCGGACTCGCAAACATGCATAAACCTTCCTCGCAAGGCCGTCGATCTACCGAGTTTTGGTTGGAAGGCGTCAAAATCCTTGACACCTGTAAGTTCTCTACCTGGCGGGATCGCAACGAGGGCCGAAACTGACAGATGGGGAATAGGGATGGGCTAACAGCGGGAATCCCATATGGGCCGTCCATCTCGCTGTCGACGGCGATTCGACAGCGAGCCTGGCGAACAGACGCGCAAGCATATCTCTGCGCGCTTCTCGGCTTCCTGGCAGCCAGTCATTGCCAGTGGAACAAAGTGAAGGAGTTCATGTCAAAGCTCGAAGCTCTGATTCGACCTTCCACACAACCCACAATAGGATTATTCTCGACGTACTTGACGGGGTATACAACCAAGGGACTGGAAATCTCCAAGGCGCACTGGATATCTTCCTCCACCCCTGCTTCAACTTGCCACAATCGTCGAGTGGCGTCAAGACTGGTCAAAAAGAGATCGCGCTCCTGGCGGGACTGAATCGCCTTTGGATTATGCAACATCCAAGCTGTAGAAACGATGTTGAAACCCACGAGCTCATCGAGCACTTGCAACCATTTTGCACGAACCACTGGAACATTGATCTTCGCACAGCCTGGCATAATGTAGCAGCGGCACTGGAAACCGAGCCTCCTCAACAACTCAACCAACAAAAACAGCACATCCAAGCAGCCATGTCTGGATCCAAGGTGACTAATAACATCCTTGGAGCCGCCGTCACACTCTGCATCATGCGCAGCAGGTTTTCGAAAACGTGATTGGTGAGCAAGCCCTCAAGAGTGCGCGCGGCATCAAAACAAGCACAAAGGAGCGGCAACATGCTCTGGCAAAGCGTGGCAGATGGTATGCTCGCGCAGTCATATGAGGTTCAGGGACAGAGAGAAGAGGCGGGACAAGAGTGGCAAAAGGCTACCAAGGAGGCTAGGGATGCATTTGCTGGGAGTTGGTGATTTGGCGCATTTTGCGCATGTAGTCAGTCCATTCTGACTACCGTCTTTGGACCAGGACCATTTAGCGGAGAACACGAGGCGTTGCTTGCTTCTACATCTCTGACATGTCTGGTTTCCCTGTCAGCGGTTTACCGGTTGCTGCTTTGCTTTTATTTTTGTCATCATTTCTGGTTTCACCAGACAAATATTGTCTGCTGAACTTGTCGGCTGCATCGCGGGAGGGGTTTGCGGGAATTCATCAAAGGAGCCAAGGACCTCATTTCTTTTGTTCTGGCGCGCTGCCTGTCACAATCACATGTTACGGATTTGGTTACTACCTACCTACATGATTTGGGGATTCCATGTTCAAGATAGTGGGCAAAGGGGTTTTAAAAGGAGTGGCATGACGTGCATCGGTTCGGTCCTATTGGGGATTTTCAATTCATTCTTTTTGAATTGTCGTTTGTTTGTACCGTCCAACATTATGTTCACGTTGGTTATATTGCGAAGTATATTGAGTCCCCGTGTATCTTGTACAGGGAAATATAATCCAGAGCGCTAACATAACAAGTCTTGCTGTAATTGTACACGAATACCTTGCTTTTGATCCTCCTTTCCTTTTAGAGAACTCGTCAGACTTTTCTTTTCTGTTTATTCGCCAATCATCATCTCCGTCCGAATCCAGGAGGGGGCTGGAATCCCGGCGGGGCATGAATCCGGGAGAAGCCCCTGGAGGAGCAACTGGTGCGCCGGGGGCGCCTGGGAGCTCCGGGGAGCCGTGGGAAATCCAGGTGGTGGTGCTATAGGATAGGCCTGGGGGTTTGGAGATCCTGATGGTGGTCTGAAGGCGCCGGGGTGGAAGTCTGCAGGGTTGGTGTAGTTTTGGCCCTGGGGCGGACGGGCCGGAAGTCCTGAGGAGGTGGAGGAGAGGAATTGAGCCGCGAGACTGGGGAGGGAGGGCAGCATGAGGAGCGGCATTGTATGGTGACGGGCCGCGGTGGGGAGGAGGCGCGAACCCGGCTGGTGGTGGATGGTGATGGCCGAGCGAGGGGGAGGAAACCCAAGAGCACCGATGGGGGAACGGGCATGCCGCCCATGGCTGAAGGATCGAACCCTGTAGGGACAGGAGGTGGAATCTGTTGATGGCGAGGAGGATGCTGTTGTGCTGGCGTCTGGTTTGCCGCCGCCGCCGCCGCCGCTGCTTGCTGTGATGGCGGTTGCGTCTGTGACTGTTTGCGCTGCTGCAGCACAAACGAAGGCAAGCCCTGGCCCTCGGGCACGATGTTCCTCTTCTTGGCCTGCTTAGCCAACTCTCTCTCCGCCTCGTCGCCGTGCCTCTCCCCTTGCCATCCTTCTTGAAGGCATATTGCACACTAATTTCCTTGCTGAGCATGTACTGGCCGTCCAAGTTTGCCACGGCAGCATCACTGCTTTCAAAGTCCCCAAAGCTCACGAACCCGAACCCTTTGCTGTTTCCAGAATCGTCCCGCGCGACCTTTGGCAGGCTCAGGAGCGGGCCGAAGCGCGAGAAGGTATCGTACAATAGCTTCTCGTCGACCATGGCATCGAGGTTGCCGACGAAGAGCTCCGCACCGATATCCGCGCCCTTTTGTTTGTCGGCGGAGGCTTTGTTCACGCGGAGCGACTTCCCAAAGAGCTTTATCCCGTTCATGACATTGGCGGCGTACTCGGCGTCGGAGGGTGCGGAACTCGACGAAGCCGAAGCCTTGGTGGGTTTGGGTGACGCGGTCTCGGGGCATGTGGATGTTGTGAATGGGTCCCATTTGTAGCATTATCTCGTAGATGGTGGATGTTGTGGCGCGCTCGTCAATGTTTCCTATGTAGACGGTTGCATCTTTGTCTTGCTCCCTGTGATTTGTGGTCAGTCAGCGACAGGAAGAGGCGCAGATATATATATGGTGCTGGGGTCGGAGGGCGGACGTACCAATGGCGGTTTTGGGCCATTTTGGAGGCGGTTTTGAGCGTTGGCTACGCTCCTCCTGGTGATGGGTGGGTGGCGAGGAACAAGACAGCGGGATGGGATCTGGAGACTGAGATTGGCGGGATGTTATGTTGTCGAAAAGGCTTGCTTGATGCTTGATTGTAATAATAGTAAGTCGCATTATCGGAGCCTGGAAATTCTAGCCGATGATGACCCGTCTTGTGCGCGATTGTTGCTCGCCGGGCCTGTCTGGCTACTTTCTTCCCTTTTGTGGGTCCAAAATTTTCGAGAGTTGTATGTACATACTTTCTGAATTCGGGAACCTGAGCTTCACATACCCACGCTGTTTCTTCCGGGTCGACGCACGAATTCACGTTCTCATTAGTGTCGAACCGATTACTCTCTATCCTCTTACTATTTCTCAATATGCTTGCTCTTTCTGAGGAGTCCAAGGTTCGTAGCGGACGTTGCGGGTAAGGGGTCAACCAAGGCTTGCAGGCAAACTGACCTTTGCATGAACAGGAGCGCATTGCCAAGCTCATTGACGTGTCTCGCGTCGCTATCCATTAGTGAGTTTTTTTTTGCCAAATACCAATGCTACATCCCTGGATTGCTAACAATTTGCAGTGGCTACCTTCCTCTGATTCTCTATCTCGGTACGATTTCATCACAGTGAACAGAATAGGTTGTCATATTGCTAATCTTGCTCGTCGAGCAGGCTACACCCGCAGCGACCCTCGACCCTCCGTCATCCGGTATGGGCCACTTTTCCATTACTTGGGATACGCGATTCTTCTCATGGAGGATGCTAATCAGTTGTGTAGCCTCCTCTCTCCTCTCTCTTAAATGCTCCGATCTCGTCGAAGCAACACTGTATTACTAAAAATTCCACGGTTCGTCGGTATCAACATTCGCGAAAAGAGATTCAAAGGCTACGATTTTAAAGGGAACAGGCAGGCAATTGAGTCACTACTTTGCGCAGGCACGACAGGAATGGAACGATATGCAGCCGCATTTGGTGGCGTTGGGATAAAGAAAGAAGCGTGGCAATCCATGTATGACCAAGCAGATTTCTGTGGGAGGGCAAGAAATGTATGAGATGTATTGTTTGTTCCGGTGTATACTTTCCGTTAGAGAAAACCACTCATCACATGTAATTTTTCCTGCAAGTAACTACATGATTTGTCTGAAAAACCGGTCGGAATCGTCTGTGGTTGTGGCATGCTGTTTTTGACTGGCATGGCGGTGGCCCTTTTGAGTGCGATCCACTTGACGTAATCCGTAGCTCCGATAGATATCCCGCCCAATTCTTTTCTTTTCTTTTCTGATCTTTTTTTCCTTCACCGAAAGCTCCCACCAGTGACCACCCAACGGCCATGAGTTCACCATTTCGCCGAGAAAACCAGCATTGCTAGCCCCCATCCAACAATGTAGAGCAAGGCATTCTCTGAATCACAACTCTATATGCAAGACCGCCGCCATGGGGGTCCATCTCCCGCTCTCGTCGAGTCCATCGCCGGCTTGAGCGCCGGTGTGGTGGCAACGCTGGTTGTGCATCCTTTGGACATTGTCAAGACTCGAATGCAGAGTGAGTTCTTTACGGGTTTCCCTTTGCTTACTCCAAAGAGAACGAATGAACCAACAAAACGATAACATGGCGTAGTCTATCGCAGCGCAGGACCTTCTTCACCCGCCCCACGACCGTTGCCGTCCTCCGTTCACTCACGTCCAACAATCAGGCCGTCATGTCCTCACTGTACCGCGGCCTCACGCCGAATCTCGTCGGAAATGCGACTTCCTGGGCGTCCTTTTTCTTCTTCAAGTCCCGCTTCGAGAGGCTTATTGCCCGGCGGGACCAACGGCCTTCTCCAGCGGAATACTTCATCGCGAGCGCTCTCGCCGGCGCGACCACTTCGGCCCTCACCAACCCCGTATGGGTATTGAAGACGCGCATGCTCTCTTCTGACAAGGGTCTGTGGGCGCGTATCCCTCCATGCTGGCGGGTGCGCGCACCATCTTGCAGACGGAAGGGGTGAGAGGATTCTACCGGGGCCTTACGGTGTCGCTGCTCGGCGTTTCGCATGGCGCTGTGCAGTTTGCCGTGTATGAGCCGGCCAAGAGAATGTATTTCAATGAGAGAAGAGAACAGGGTGGTTCTGAGCCCGGAAAACAGAGCATCAAGATGACGAACGAAGCTACGCTCGTGATATCCAGCGTCGCCAAGCTCGTGGCTGGTGCTGTAACGTACCCTTACCAAGTCCTCAGGAGTCGGATGCAGAATTATAGAGCGGACGAGCGCTTTGGAAGAGGCGTGGGCGGCGTCATTGCGCGCATCTGGAGAGAGGAAGGCGTCGTTGGGTTCTATAGAGGCTTGGTGCCGGGCGTGGTGAGAGTCATGCCGGCCACGTGGGTGACTTTCTTGGTCTACGAGAATGTCAAGTATTACTTGCCACGGTGGGCTGCGCAATAGTAGCTGAGAAGACGGGGACTGGGTCTTGGCTGCCCGACTGTTTGTGTATTGTTTTGTATGATGCTCTGGTTCTTTTCCTGCAAGATGGCGGTAGTCTTGGGCAGCAGAATTCGATTCACCTGAATTGGGGCTTGAAATACAAGTGTACCAGCTATTTGATGTCACTCCGAAACCAAAGTCAGATAGCAGTCATCACCAGCTACTTACTCACCTGGGCGGCCCAAGATCCAAAAGGACTGAGCGTTTTTGCTACATGTCTGCCGCCTTATTCCCCCTTCTCACCATTATGATAGACCCAGACGCTATATGTCGCGGAAATACTGGTATCTCTGTGATTTCATAAGCTCGATTGAATCTGACTAATACCTAGCTCCTTGGAGATTCATTCTCCCTTCATCCGCCTTATCAAAACCAAATATACCCCCGTCAAATTCAATACCCAGCTGGACCACGGATCCATCATCACTGAGCCGAAATTCGGCTTGAAGGGGGTCGTTCAGGGCCGCTCTTGTGACTGGCATTCGTCAATATCAGGAAACGGCATCTGCCAATCGTCGTCGTCGTCGTCGTCGTTCGTCCTCCTCCTCGTCTTCGCTATCATGATGGAATGGCCTCACCTCTACGTCACTACCATCAAGCCTCTCTTCTTCTGGCAGCGTCAAGGCATCGTCGATCAATGAATGCGTCAAGGCCGCGATGACTGCGCGGGCGCTCTCGGCAATCCCAAACGGGACGCAGCCAAACTCCAGTCCTTGTCCCAGTAATACCCCGGGGTCAGTCGATTTCCTAGGCCCTTGGCACGCCGCCTCTTTTGGTTGGAGGTAGGATGACTTCATGTCCAGGGGCTTGAAGAATCTCTCGCCAAGGAAGTCAGAGAAGGATATTCTACTCTTTTTTTCCCTTTCCACGAGGTCAGTAGCCACGGTGTACATGGAATTACAATGTTATTCTTGGTGCGGAGTTGTGCTGCGACGGGCAGGTTGCGGATGTTTCTCGTCACTGAGCCAGCATCATCGGGTTGCTCGACGTTGGTTCCGAAATACGAGTAATCGTGACTGTGCAGAGAGATAGCAATTTCAGTAACGTCCAGACAGTCAGTGCAAGGGACCTTTGGAAAAAAACTCACGGCGCGAGCCCAGTCCTGTGACTCGGTACGTTGTCGAGAGTAACGTTGTCATGATCTCGGCCAGGCATCGCAAAGTCATCAGGAAGCAGCTCTGCCATGCGTGCGTCGTATTTGTAAATCGATTGATCTCTGAACAATTCTCGTCATCCACAAGCCAAGCTCGTCGTCGCCCACAAGCAAGGCCACGGAGCGCAGCCCGTCAGCGATTTCGATGGATGCTCGACGCAATATCGACGAGTGTATCGGGTGTCATGGGCTGGGCCGGCCTCCAACGAGGCATTTCCGTATGGCGCAGAGGCGACTTGATCGTTGTGGATGATTGCGATGGCGAGACCTGAAGGGAGTGATGCTTCTTGATGAGCTGCTCGACGCGCGACGCGAATCTCGGACAAGGAAAGAGATCCATTATCACGGCTTGTCTAGGGACAGATTGTGTTTTTGTTTGTTTCCTTTTTATATCGAATCCATCCATTGCTGCTTTCCACACCCAGGATCCTAATCAAGCTAGGCAAAACTACTCCGTACAGGGCTACTAGCAATACTACTAGTGTCAAAGGTAGGGGTCGGTCTAGCTAATAGAAAAGGTTCAATTCTGGTCAATCAGAGGTGCAGACGGCACCTAACTTTTGTACCTGAAAGGTACACAGTGCGCTATGGTAATAACTAGTCTACGGAGGTACTTCTGATATATTGTCTCCACTGTTGTCTCATTGAGGGTTTTATCCTAGTTAATGCGCAGGCCGCATCCACACATCCGATGCTCTAGGGAGCTCTCCTAACACACCCCCTAGCTAAGATATCTATTAAAGCTGGAGTTTATTAGTGTAGGAAGCGATCGTGACGAATTTCTAGTGTTATGGTTACGCGGGGATCTCGCGTAAGCTAATCTAGTGGTAGAAATCCTATGCATTTAACCTAATAGAGGCTTTATAAAGCTATCCATAAGCATCTTAGAGGTTTTTAACTAATTAACCTTAATGTTACCCTTCGCATATTGCTCTTAAATCCATATTTAATTTATATTAAGATGCTTAAGGCTAGTTTAAAGCCTTCCTTCTATATGCTCTATAATTCGGATTATCTGCTTATTATTACACTAGATAATAGAAAGCGGTAGCACGCGGACCTTAATATTATAAAGTAACCTCCCTAGAGATATGCGCTCTTTTATACTATAATTTAGGGCAAAGAGCTTTGCTTCTATGCTTAAAGTTATTATATAATATTACCTACCTAACTTCTAATTAATTATAGCGCTATGTATAATAAAAACGTAGCCTTACGTTAATCTATAAGTATTAGGGTTATTACTAAGGGAAGCATTAGTGCTAGAAAACAGGGTATTAAAGCTATCCGCGCCTAAGTAACGAATGCAAAGCTTCTTCGTGTTCTAAGCGTACAAAATAGCTCCTTTAGTAAGCTTAATATGCTTTACTAACGGATTTGTTATAAAGAGGCTAGCTTTAATGCTATAAATGCCACGTTAGGTCTTCCTATAATGCAAAGATATACTAAGGAGCTAATAACTGCTCTATAATAATTAATCTCTTTATTAGAAGCTTCGCTAGTATTAGCAAGGATTATAGCTATAGGAAGAGGAGCAGAGGTTAAGCTCTTTAGATCGTTATTAATAACGTTAGGAATGAATTTCTAAGCGATCTTTTAAATATACAATTCCTGCAATAATTATATCTCTTTAGTATCGCGGTTTCTAATGATTTTAATGCCTAGGAATCACTTTAATTTACCTTAGTCCTTAATATCTAGGCTATTTATTAGTTACTTATGTAATTCTTTGAATTCTACTTTAGATCCGTTAGGGTAAAGCACTACAATGTTATTTACGTAGAAAAACAGGATAAAATTGTCTTTTATAAAGATACATAGGTCTTCTTTCCCTTATATAAAGCCTAGATTTAAGAGAAATCTTATTAAATAAAGGAACTATTATTAAGAAGCTTCTTATAGCCTGTATAACGCTCTTATTATCTTCTAGAGATAACCTTTTGCGTTTATACCCTTTAGAGGCTTGTAAAAACAGGTTCTTTAAGCTTTGTGTGTGGAAAGGCATTTTGAATATTATATTATTAGGTATTAAGATTATTAGCATAGCAGACCGCGAGTAGCATGCGTAAAGATTATGAAGCAAGCGTTATAGCGTAGTTATTAAGGTTATCCTTTAGTTATTAGTTGCCTTAAATAACTATTCTAGCTTTAAACTCTATTACTACTCCTTTCTTATTAGTCTTATATTTAAAGACCTAGCTAAGGTCTATAATTTCCCTATAAAGTTCTAGATTAAGGGATTTATCTAGTATATCTTCCTAGCAATTTAGGGATAGGAGCTTTAAAAGTTCTTTTATAATTACTTCCTTCTAGTAGTTATAATAAGGTAAAGCTATAGCTTATTAATAATAGGCGGGTTCTAGAGGCATATCTTTAATCCGTAAACTATGTTAAGTGCCTTATAATACCGTAGAAAAGGCATAAGAAAACTATGCCTGCCTAGCTTTATATATTTCCTTTCTTTAGCGTTTTCTAGTAACAATGTTATCTAGATTAATGCTATTATCCCAGGGATAACAATTCTCCACTTCTTTACCACCTTCGCTAGTAATTTCGCTAGTCTTCGCGGTAGTCTCTGCGTGTTTAATTATCGCATTACACATAAATTTATTAATTTTATAATATAGCGCATTATTACCTTCTATCCTAAGCTCTTTATTCTCTATAGTAACTAGTGCCTTATAAGAAGAGTTAGGAAGGGTTAAAAGTGCACTAGAAAGGTTATCTTCTTCCCCTATTATATAAGGTAGTGTTTTTACTTTAAACTATTTGTTTTCTCCTTCTATAGTTAAAGGCATAGGAGGGTAATCCTCCTCTTCTAATTCTAATCTAATAAGGTCTTAACTAATTTCCTTATTAATATTATTAGCTTTAAGCTCTTTAAGTAGCGCGATTATTAATATCTTCTCCTTTTAAGCTAATTCTAGCTCTTCTTCTGGTTTAAAGAAGGAATTCTTATTAAATTAAACACACGCTAATATAATAACTTTATAATTACAAAGCGAAGGCACCTAAATAATATATTAGGACTTGCCTCTATAACTAACAAGGTACCTAATATAAGCTTTCTGCTCTAACTATAGGATTGCGTTATGCGATTTAACATGCTCTAAAGCCTTTGTTATTATAGGAAAAGCCTTATATCCGTAGGCTTATAGATATGTAATTAAGGGCTTCTAGACCTCTACTATCTGTAAATAGGCTAGAACCGTTTTCCTAGCCTAATTCCACTAAAGCTTATAAGGTATAATCTAGGTTCCGCGATGCTTAAAAGGCATTTAATTTAATAGATAAACCGCAGTGTTAAAGACCTTATTATTAAGATCTATTAGAAGCTAAGCCTCTAGGCTTAACATATAAGCTTTCTGCTTAACCACCCCTTAGATCTCTTTACCTTTCTATTCTAGCTAGGTATTAAGGAGCTAAATTATAGACTATAATACCTATAAGGGCTATCTTATCTTTTATTTGCTCTATAAAGAGGGCCTTTTTAATGTTACTATGTAGAAAGCGTAGTTAAACCCTAAATTAAGTGCTTAGGAACGCTATTATTATACAAAAGCTATCGCAAATACTATCCTTTATTTTAAAGGAATAAAAGAACCTTATTAAGGTTATAAGGTATGTAAAAACACACCAATACCTATCACTATTCTAATAAGGAGAGTCATAGTAATCTAGATTAATAGAAAGCCTATAACCTAGTCCTTATAGAAGGCCTTTAGGTATAACCTATAATCTCTATTACTTAGCTTTGCCTGTAGCATAGACCTTACACTTTATAAGCTTAGGACCTATTAATTTAACCCCTAAAGCTACGTTTATAAGCTCTGCAAATGCACGTACGCCTAGATAACTGTATTATTAATGCTAAAGCTCTATATCTCCTTTTAAGGCAGTCTTAGTGCCCTGCTAGTTATAGCGTAGGCCTCTTTTAGCTCTTCTAATAGCTATAATAATACGTGGAGCTTGTTAATATTGTAAACTCTTGCCATAGGCCTTAATCCTTTGTATAGGAAGTATTTCTTTTAATTCTAGAAGATCCTTGCCTTTATTAGAATCATTGCTAATACAAGATTAACATAAAATTCTAGGATTAGTAATGCTTTCTCTAGTATAATCATCCTTAGCGTTCTAGATAGCGGATCCGTTACTAAGATATGCACTAGACCTTTGCCTAAAGCTACATAGATTGTGCTACTAGCCTCTACCTCTGTTATAATGGTATTATTAAATTCAGCTTACTTAAACTAATAAGGGTTATTAAAGATATAAATATTTGCTCTAGAGTTATAAAGGACTATATTCCTCTTTGATTCTAAGCTATTAACCGCGTTTAAAGATAGGGTAATGCGTTAAGAGCGCTTAGCGCGTATAAATAATAATACATTAGCTAACTTCTTGCCTAGAGTAATAGCTATAGAGTTATTTATAGGATTCTATAAGGGCATAATAATATTACCGCTGCTCTTCTCCTTTAACTTCTAATTTATAGCCTTTATTTTCTCTTATAAATTCTCTTTTAGATACTTTTTAATATTATCTTTAGAGTTCTTCCTAACTTCCTAGTTCTTAGAAGCAAGCTTTAGTTTATATAAAGCCTTAAATAAATTATAGGATTCCCACTACTTTAAGGCATCCCTAACCGTGTGATTTGTATATCTAGGGCACTTAGGCCTCTTGGATTTCGTTAAATCATTTAATCCCGTTAATTTATTAGTTATAATTACATTAGCAGCCTTTAGTACGCTCTGCGGAGCTTTATAGTCTCTTTTAAACTCTGTAATAGCCTTAAGAAAGCTCTAATTCATGCCCTTATTAAGCAGATTATTCTATTTCTTCTAAAATAACTTAAATTTACTATAAAGAGGGATTATAAACTTATATAGCATTATCTCCTTAGTCTATTAGGTCTTAAGGTCTTAATAATTCCTTCACAGTACCTCTATTATTACTGCCTATTAGTACTAATTATAGGAACCTTTAGCTTATAAGTAATTATTAAGGCGTGTTTCTATAAGAATTAATATCTTCCTTGCGTTTAGCTTATATTAATCCTAAAGAAGCTTTAATATTCTTTAAGAGTGCTAATAAACTAACTCCTTTCCTTCTCTTTACTATTAAAGTTAAGAGAGTCTTAGATATTCTTTAAAAGGGTCTTATAAATAAATTCCTAATCTTTAGCATTTGCCTTAATAGGTTTATGTATTTTATAAGGTTAAATTATAGATCTTTGTATTTAAAGTTATACTTATCTTTAGCGTCTTTATATATAATCTTCTAGTCTTCTAGAGCGTTAGGGTTATCCACTGTAATCTCTAGTCTTAGATCTCTTTTTAGGTAAGCAGGTATTGTTAGTTCTTCTAGTAATTTATCCTAATTTAGATTAATATACTCCTAGACACTATGAGATTCTGCGTAATTCTTAGTTTACGCGTACTATTTAATCCAGTCCTTCTCTAATAATAACACTATATTTAGAGTTTCTTTAGATATTATAAAGGGAACTATACTGGTTAAAGGAAGCATAGGGTTATTGTTTTAACTGATTATTATAATAAAGGAGCGATTATCTCTTAATATAGGTAAGCATTAGATTAATAACTTTAACGGAGCTTTTATCCTCTAATAATTAATAATAAGGGTAATAGAAGCCTCCTAGGCTTATAACTATTAAAGGTAGGGGTTAGTCTAGCTAATAGAAAAGGTTTAATTCTGGTTAATCAGAGGTGCAGACAGCACCTAACTTTTGTACCTAAAAGGTACATAGTGCGCTATAGTAATAACTAGTCTACGGAGGTACTTCTGATACATTGTCTCCACCGTTGTCTCATCGAGGGTTTCATCCTAGTCAATGCGCAGGCCGCATCCACACATCCGATGCTCTAGGAGCTCTCCTGACAACTAGAAATACTACTAGTACTACCACTCTGACTACTCCGTACGGAGTCACGGACTGGATAAAAAAATAAAATGGAAAAATGGAATATCGGCAATCCCATTCGCCCCGCCCGTCAGACTCGCTAGTAAAAAGCCATGCGTCGTCGGCGCCAACTTCCGCACATCTCTACTCCGTAGTAGGTAGTTTCTTTGTAGTTCTTTGTGTTTCTTTGTATTTCTTCTGCCATCTCTTAACAGCAACTCTCCTCGCAGGAGCAGAGGCCGCAGCATAGCGAGCAGCCGGCCTCCTCGCCACCACGCAGAGTCATTTGACTCATGTCAGGTTGCTGCTCGGAAGTGTTCTACGCAGTCCAGTTGGCGACGGCACACCTGCAAGTCAGCGGCTTGTCCTCCCGATGCGATGCAGGGGAAATTGACTTTTTTCGAGGGATCAATCATACAGGCTGCTGGGTAATGACGTTGCTCGACTCAACAGCCATTGGCTGCTGCTGGGCGGGTTCGGCAGAGGCAGGCATTGGGGCGGCGATTTTTTTCTCAAGTTTGTTTGAAATGTGAGTAGTAAGTAATGAGAGTAAGTACGGAGTAATCGGGACATGCAGAGTTTACAGACAGCAAGGGGACATAAAGTCGACGGCACAAAACCCTCTATATATATATTACACCCCAGACGGCTTGCAAGAACAAAAAGTCAGGCTTCGACTCGTCGCCCGTCGCCCGTCGCCCGTCGCCCGTCGCCCGTCGCCCGTCGCCCGTCGCCCGTGCCCGTCGAGCTGACATGATGATGGTGGCTGTGTGCAATGAGGAACAGGAGGAAGCGTTGTAACTTGTCAGATGTATCGTGATTGGCCACGCCCCGGGCCCTCGCATCTACATCTGTGCCGAGCTTGCCGACTTTTGCATCGTGGCATCATGACTGTCCAACCATCCATGGTACATGTATTAGAAGCATGCCCGTATCCCTGCCGGCGGTAGCGGTCTGGGCCTTTCTTTCGGGGCTTGGACGGAAGGGGAGCAATGGGGAGCAAACGGAAAAGGTCGTATGTACATCCTCGTCCGCACGTCCTATGATGCGTCACGAAATTATTATCTGATATCTCAACCTCAACGACGGCGTTTGCAGTGTCCAGATAACAAACGCCCATGTTTCTCTTGTTCTCTTGCCCTTTCTGCGGGCCTGCCCTGCACAGCCTCGTGGACTCAAAATGGACTCGGGAAGCTTCCACCAGGCTTACGTTGTGTTTGGATCGTCGCACATGTCATCTTCAGATCTGTGCCGTCACAGCCACAGGCCACAGGCCAGAGTCCGCGCCTGAGCATGATTTGATTAGTATGCGGAGTACGAAGTAGTTTCATCGCCGAGTTCCAGCGTCCAATTGCAGAAGTCTGCATGCATAGGAAATGCAGCATGGGAAGCGGACGGTCGTAAGTCGAGACGAGAATGAGTTGCACAAGGGCTTGCTTGCACAAGGCGAAGGCGAATGGCATCCATCCATCCATCCATCACGTGCAGCGACATCCACACACTCACACACAAAATAGACGACATGATTATCTTTTCTTTTTTTCTGAATCGCATGCTCATCCATCCCCACTGACAATGTTTCAACACAGCCTTGCGCTGCCGACCTCAAACAAGACCCCGTTTCCCGCTTCTGGTCGCTGCCTCCATGGCGACCGTGATAGTCAAACTTGGCGGCGCTGCCATCACGGGAAAGTCCAAGGCAGACACTCTGTCACCCGACCTGGACGCTTTGGTAGACGGCATCGCTCAAGTCTGCCGAGACGAGCTTCGTCCAAGAGGGACAAGCTTGATTCTGATTCATGGGGCCGGTAGTTTTGGGCATCCCCGGCCAAAAAGTATCGAGTCAAGGCTGGCTGGTCGACGACGAGGCCGAATGAGCGAACCAGTGTGAATGATGTGACGCGGGATGAGAGACAACGACAACAAGTGGAACAACGAGAGAGCGTGAAATTCGGCATGGCATTCACAAGACAGCGTGTGCTCCAGTTGCATCATCACGTCTTGCAGCGGCTGCAAGACCGGGGCCGATTACCAGTGTTGTCAGTATCAACATACGACACGGTTGAGACGGACCGGGGAGATTTGACGCCAGAATCGAGCATTCGTCTCGTCACTCGGGTGCGAAAGCTGTTGGCGCAAGGGTTCGTTCCTCTGCTATTTGGCGATGCCGTCTTCGATATTGCCTTGGGGACTACCATCCTCTCGGGAGACGCGCTGATGCACAAGCTGGCTACTGAGCTGCTCGAGGTACAGCGATGCGTCTTCGTCACGGATGTAGCGGGAATCTACACGAGAGACCCGAAAGATTCGAAGATGCAACTTTGATACATCAGTTGCGCTGTAGCACCGAGCAAGCAATTAGCGAAAGCGACGCGTCGGCAGGCGTGGATGACGTGACGGGCGCTATGAGCAGTAAATGGCAGTGGACGAAACGCATCATGGCTGATGCGCCTCACATACGCCAGGTTTATATTTGTCAAGCGTCCGACTCGAACAAAGCGCTGTCTGTTGCTACGGGAGAGGACGTCGATGGGAGTGGTCATTGCGGCGATATTACCCATACCTGGACCACGATTCTTCGATGACATCATATTTCCACCAATGCATTCAGTGATTGCGGCCCGAAAAGAGTCAAACTTGATCATCTCGGCTGACTGACTTTACTGATACGGACAGTCTCCTGGAGTGCACTGATGGTGAGCATGTGCCCCACGCATGCAGTCAGTCAACAAACAGTTTGTGAAGGCAGCCAACTAATCAGCCCCCATTCACAGAACTTGGACCGTGTATCGCTGTCTTGAAGACCCATATTGATATCGTTGGCGACTTCAGTGATGGAACTACGGGGCCGTGTGTAGACTTGGGTTTATAAACATGTTCAATTTGTATCTACTAACTACATAGGTGGCTCTTTTCCCCACTACATCACTTGGGAGCAGGGTTGCAAGCCTTGCAAGAGAAACCCGCGGGTTGAATGGGGAGTTGTCGTTGTCGAGGGTAATGCAGACGCCAGGGGCCGGTCTGCTTGGATTGGTTGTCCAAGGGCCCGGGACCGATTAAGGCGTAGTCGGTAAGGATGTCTTTAGCGCCAATTAATCCGACGCTGTGTTTTGCCCCAATTAGTTTCTTGTCTTGTTTGGTTCTTCCGGGATGGGATGGGATGGGATGGGATGATACATACGCGTCACCAAGCTGATGGAACACACGCAGAGCATACTGGGTCTGCACGCCGGAGACTAGCATGAACGAGTACATGGGGTCGGTGCATCTCCCGTAGGAGTTCTTGTCGGGGTCGGGGAATTTGGGCTTGTCAACGCGGCACTTCATGCCGGTCGTCTCGCTGGTCTGGTTGTAGAGGTAGAACCAGACGCTCGTCACTTTGGGGTCGGCGCCGGCCTTACCAAAGATAGTCAAGTTGCTGACCAGGACGTCCTCGCGGGGGTGGGGGTGAGGGTTATAATCTGCCGGGGAGAATCGGCGGGGCAGAATCGTTGGGTCTGGCGAGAGCGGCCGCGTAATAGAAGTAGAAGAGGAGAGGATGGCGGTGGTCTTCATTTTCGTTTCGAGTGGATTTGTTGTGTGATGAGAAAGCGGGTTGATGAGTGATGGAGTGATAGAGTGATAGAGTGATGATGGATGATGGATGAGGGATGATGGATTATTATACTCGACTTGAGCGGGTGTGCGCGTCCATGTTCTGACATGTAGAAATTGCGGCCCCGGCTTGCTAGCCGTGCTTTACATGCACTTTACCACTGTCATTTTATTGTCAATTTTCTCGTGTTCGAATTCCAAGTTTAGAAGCCAGTAGTCGGCCTCGGGGCATGGCCGTCGAGGACAAGGCCAAGAGAGGTTTGTATATGGGACAGGGGGCGGCCCAACCAGTAATTGTGCCCTTTCTCGTTTCCCGTCCTTGCCGCGCCCCATAATGATGCCGGAAAATCCGAAGCAACTCGACGTGATACTATGTACAGAGTATGTATGTACAGCCCTTGAATTATTTTACAAATTTACTTGCCCTACATGGGGCAGTTGGCAGGTTGCCTAATAATAGCTGCCCGCAGATGCGTTCCGCCCAGGGTGAGGTAAGATAGAGCTACTATTGTGTATGTAAGTGTTATAAGGGGATACGCAAGGTATGAAACGCCACTTACATATATCTTTTCATAAATCGCTTATACATAATTAAAGTTACCTATTGATCCTAGCCCCTGTCTGCCCCATCTCCCGTTTGACGCCTACATACATGTAATTGGCTTGCTATCCCCTGTCATGTATCTTTGTAAAATAATTCAGGGGTTGTAGAGTTCCTGTGGTGTCGAACGCCTTATGGGTCTGTGGGGACCCCACAGTCCCCCTGCCATAAAGCCAGAGACCGCGCGTTGTAGGTACGCATTCCTTATTAGGTCAATTAATAAGTGCGATGTAGCAAAATTGTACAAAGGAAAATTGCCAGTATGTACATTACAAATATTGGCATAATCTAATCAATCCACTTTTATCCAATTGGATACAGACCCTTGCTGACGCGACTCCACAAGGTGCAAAAAGGCAAACGAGGGGCGGGGGCGCATCATCATCCGGAGTTGCCGTAGTCCCGGTATCAAGCGGCCCTTGACTATTGGCTGCGCGCTCATTAATAAGCGCGGTGCGGTGCGTGCATGCCGGGGGTGGGGGGGCGGCTGGCGGGCTGGGATCTGAATACGAGCACACACACACAGTCATGTCCGACTTTTGCCTATTGTACATATGTACGGAGTATTTCCCATGCCCGTATTTCCCTCAATTGATTCTCAGGAACCCTTACTGGCAATGAATTGAGCTACATACAGCAGCATGTTGCGATTTATTAATATCGGATAAGATCCCATAGTCACACGAGATGTAGCGTCCCGGAGCTCATTCACAGTCCTGCCAAATTACATCGGCTGCTGACCGTACTCGCATCACTACCGATTAAGGGATTGTTCTATTGCTGATATCCTTGGCGTTGCCGTCTTGACAGCAATTTTACTTGCCAAAGGTTTCGTCAATCAATTCCAACGTCTTGCCAAAAGCAACACCCATGCCTTGGACTGCAAGGCCAGTGCCCGAAGGCCCGGGATCGTTCAACTCTGTGACGGGACGCACTTGATCAACGCCAACCTCGAGAATAGTTCCCCAACATAGTCCTTGTTGGTGATCAGGTCGAGAATCACGTTGGCTACGCGCTCCTTGGTGACCCACTGGTCCACACGCTCGTCAACCCATGCCAATTTATCCTCTCCCCAGATTGGCGTCTTCACAATTCCCGGAGCGACACCAGCGACTCGAATGTGCATGGCGGGCTCAAGGGCAGCCAAGCAACGAATGAAGCCTGAAATAGCATGCTTGCCAGCCGAGTACAATGGAATGGGCAGCAGAGGCATCTGGGCTGCAATCGAAGATATCAGCACCACCACCCCATGGCCCAGCCTCTGGCGTTTAAACGAGTCAATCGCCAGCTGCGTAGCGCGAATCGGATGCGTGACATTGACGTCAATGCACTTGAAGGATGATGCCTGCGTTGTATCGGCACCTTGATTCGGACACCAGAAGTTCGACACACCCTACACAGAGACAATGTCAGCTCAGAATCGTCGAAAACGCACGCGAGTCTGGAGAGAACACGCAAACCTGTGGCTCGAATATTCCAGCCCCTGGAATGACAATGTCGAGTCGACCGAATTCCTTGATTGCGTGGCCGAACGAGTTGTCCAGCTCTTGCCAGTTCGTAACGTCCGTCTGGATAAAGGAAGCACGCGCCTCGCCGCCCTCGTGAACAGCTCGAACGAGATCGTCCGACGCCTTGCTAGCCTTCACATCCGCAATCACCACGTTGCAACCTCTTTCCAAAAGCTGGCGAGTGACTTCTAAGCAGATCCCAGATGCTCCGCCCGTCACCAGCGCAGTCTTGTCGCGAACATCGAGCGCCATGGTTTCCGCGGTAGAAGCTCAACGACTGGGTTTCTTTGGGGGGGCATCTATGACATGCGGAGCCAATGTATTTGTACTTCTGGCGAAGGACATTTATCATGTTTGCACGTGGTCTGCGCCATCCGTTGAGTTACGTTGCGTTGGCCATTTCCCTTCGCATGTTTCCGCCGGCTGCGGATCAGCAAAGGCGGGAGTTTGCAGTCGACGTCACAACCAGGCTTATCTGCATGTTGATGTTGTGTAGCTCGGACGAGGCGGGATAAAACCTGGCAGATTGGAGGGTGGTACAGTGTACTCCGGAGAGTCTTGGACTCTTGGCCCTTTTTCTCCTCCCTTCCAATGCTCGCTCGCTTCAAGACATGGCATTTGGATGCTTTCGAAGCAAATGTGTCTACCTGGTCGAGAACGTCTTGAAGGGTCTCCAGTCAATATGCAGCCTGATGAAGTGGCCCTTGTTGTTGCTGCTGCCGAAAAACATGCAGCTGGGCAGGACTAAGTATCTGAATAATTGTGATGGACAAAAATCCTGTTGGTTCGCGATTGTGGCCTTACCAGCACTAAAGAGATGGAGAGATAGACATTGCTAGTTTTGCTAGTAAGGTTTTCAGAAAATTCTAGGCTTTAATGCACCATCTCGGACAAATCGTGTTGATGAAGTTGCTTACCTTATATTAGAAAATAAGTCATCCCTTTACACAAACCGGGGAATAGTGTAGGGGTTATCGCGTCCGCTTTGCATCATGGTAATTGCGGAAGGTCCGGGTTCAATTCCCCGTTCCTCCAGAAGTCTTTTTTGGGTCTTTGTTTTTTTTTGTCAAGTGCACTTTCCCGTTATGCATTCCCTTTTCCTTTGTTTTATTTCTTTATTTCTTTATTGATTATCTATTATTTGTTATACAATTTGTACTTAAAGCGCGTTTGTCAATTTGCACTACAACATTTACCTAGGATACTTGCCTCGTCAGCCCATCTCCGCGAGGATCGTTGCTGCGCTCTCCCCCCTTCCCCTGATTCCGTCTCCTGCGTTCTTCGTGGTCCTCTGTCTCGTCTCCGCAGAAGGGTGTGCTTGCGGCCGAGCATAGATTCTGATCTGCCTCCGTAGAGGGAAAAAAAAAGTACTGTTGGCAATGAAGCATCTATCCCAGTTCGTTCCGCTTGAGGTTCTACAAGTAAACAAGTCGTCATGGTAAGCTTGCCCGGACTGGTCTGCATATCTTCAAGTTGCCTGCATTGCTTTCTTCACATTTTCCATCTTTTATAAATGGCTACCGGAAGCTCATTGAACTCAACAACATGGGAGAGAGCACAATATCTAAAGGCTATGCATGTCAAGCAGGAGCAATAGTGGCCAACAATGGACATTCGTAGTGACAACTTTGTTGAACGGTACATGCACGCTAACGCTACCCAAGCGAGTCCTGGGTCAGGTCCTCAGAATCTCGTCTGCCGAGAGACGTTGAACACATGCATGATTCTAAAATCTTCTATTGCACCACCCGAACCTCTCTGTTCACCACCAGCAACAACCACCAGCAAACGTAATGACTGAGATACTCAGACCCGTGACCACTTAAGAACTTGACTTCTCGTGGATAAGCAGCTCAGTGCCGCATCGAAATCCCCCTCGGCGAGTGCACTTGCCGCAGCAACGACCATTGCCGTGGCCTGCCTATCCTTTCTCAATACCCGTGCATTCTCAAGACACCAAAACAGTAACATCCCTAGTGCCCTTGCATCCCCATCATACTCCGGAGCCTCGGTACCAGCGTCGATAAGCATCAGTTTCGTGGCGCTGACACCTTGCCCTGCCGGTTGAACTACCGTATTCCAATACTTGATGTATCCGTGCTGCACGCCACATCCTGCGAGCTCTCGAACGCCGCGAACCAAGTCGTGAAGCTGGGTTAGATTAAGTGACAAGTCGGCATTACTCTCCCGGACTAAAATCTCCAAGTCTTTGCCAGCATAAGGCATCAGAACACCTGCAACAGTTCCGAGTGCCCAAGGCGGCCTATCGGCAATGACAACTGCTAATATTGGAACCAGGCAGAACCGCTTCGCCATCTCAGCATTGAAATGAGTCGCTGGTATTTGACCCATGGCGTCAATAAGAGATTCACGCGTCTGGATTTCGGCCTCGATAACCTCTACATCAACGTCAAACTCAATGCGCTTGAATACGTAGTCTTGGTCGTTCCAGATACAACGGTCCGCCGAGCGACTGATGTAGGTCAATTTTTGACATCACGAATGGCTGTAGTTGGCAACCGATCAGTTGATCTGTGCCCATATTCAAGGAACTTCTGAATAGGTCTGTTGACCCTGTCATCCGGCTGTGATTCATATTTGACAAGGTTTCCCTTTGTATCCGTGAGGATAGTATTCCACGACGGCTCTTTTCGATGTGTAGCATAATGCTGCCGGATGTGCGACGCGATTGTTGATGACAGCCATTCATCATCCTCGATCTCTGCTTCGACCTTGAGACAGTACCAGCGACGATTAGCGAGATCATATCCCGCTGCGGCGCATCGTATCCCAGGAGTTATGAGGTTGCCAAATATCTCAACGACTGGGTCGTGCCAGACGCGATTTGGCTCCATTCTGACGAGTGATGTCCGATGTATTCGGACTGATAGCCTGGGTGGTGCAGAAGGTCGTCTTTTGCAGTTGAAGTTGAAGCAAATGCAAGCTAGTGAAGCTCGAAATATTGTGTCATGAACTCATCATCCACGATGTCTCTGGTGGGTACGCTCAGGCACCCTTGAGCAGCCAGTTGTTGATGAGGCAAGGGGACAAAGTGTCTGACGATAAGTGCGGAAAAGGAGTGGCGTCGTCAGTGGTCACCATGTTGGCTACCGTACCGTGGCGTGGACTCGGCCGATGAACCAGCGGATGCACATTTATGATTTTTATAATCTTTGACGGATGCGCGTCTACTCCGTAGTTGTCCAACCACGAATTGGCATTTGTCCGCCCCACTCCACTTCGTTAATTGGGTCATTCAGGCGTCAACGTTGAGTTCAAACTGTCGTGTAGCCAATCACGAGGCCAATTCCGCATTTCCCCAGTTGTCGATTCCGAGATGACAGGAAGCCAAAGCCTTTCTTTGTTCAATAACCGTGGTCCTGTCCCCGCGAAGTCTGTCATTTTAATTTTCGCTTCGCTGGCCCCTTCATCCATGTGTTTAATCTTCAGGAAGCACTCCCTGGATTGCCTGTCGTACTTGAAATCGCCTCTGATGGCTACCCACGGTAGTGATGGTGCGCCTGTTGGGCTGAAATTATTTACATAGTCTTTGGGACCAAGGGGTATCACATCACATCTCGTGGCGCTTGCTCATCTCATTAATTCCAGGGGCTAATACTGACCCTCAACGTAGACATATGTATGTACGGAATCCCAACAATCTCCGTCTTATTAGTCGCCACCCGCATGTTCAGCCACCCGGACAACGCGAACGAACGCTACCAAGACACGTCTGTTCTTATTGGCGAGTTCGTTGCCCACTGCCCCGACGAGCAACGCACACATCAGGCGATAGGACGCATGAATTCCCTGCATAGCCCATATGTACATCAAGGCCGGGAAGACCTCCAACAAGGATCTTCTGTACACCCTCAGCGTATTCGTCACAGAGCCCATTCGGTGGACCAATGAGTTCGGATGGCGCCAACTGACAGAGGTGGAAATATGCGCACAGGACGCTTTCTGGAAATCGATTGGGGATGGGTAATGGCGCGTGGACTTGATCAGACAAATCGGATCAAGGTGAGAGGAAAGAGTTATCGTCATTGATCACGATGCTCAAGGACGAGAAATATCAAAAGAGCCTACGCTCATGGGACGTAGCGGCCCGAGGACCCGGGTAGAAACGTCGTCACGGCGTGGCTTGCCGGAAATTTTAGACCAGTTTTTGACATGTGGAAGACCCAAAACGGAGCGCATATGTGAGGTCGATATAATCGAATCTAAATTCTCCGTACATCCATGGTGTTTGGTGGATTTCTGGTCGGCCCGCCACGATGGCCTATCATATATCGGCGCGGTCAAAATTATCCGTGTGGTCTGGTCAATTAATTTGCTTTCTCAGCTGCGGGAAGTGGACCAAGCAGTACGGAGTACATACATACATACATACATACATACATAGAAAGAACCAATGCCCGCCCGCCCGGCGACCCTCGTTCTTCATCGACGCATTGTCGTGACTTCTTCTCGCGTGCCTGTGAACCGTGCCTATTATCACCCTATGTAGGTGAACATGACTGCTTGAGAAACAGTGGTCCACAGCAGCAAAGCAAGTCTGGACCCAGGAGGTCGCACGGTGATGGGAACGGATGAGAACGCATTGCTCTGGTTTTTCGGGCCGTCGGCGAGGCGAGGCGAGGCAAGGCAAGGGCCTTCATGATGCAGATGCAGCGGGTCGCTCCTGCAGCCAGTTGGGACGGCCATCGGACTCCAGATTGGCCAGTGCGTCTGCAAGTGGGCAGGCGCGCCCCACAAATGACCACCCAGTTTCCAACAGGCCTTTCTTTGAAGTTTGCACACCCTGAACTCAAGCCACTCACTCTCACCCGACCAGACCGACTCAACTGCTCGCCATGTTCGCGTGCCCTGCTCCTGCTATCTTGAGACCTTCCACACTTGGCCTCGTATGCTTGACAGCACACCAAGCTCCAAGGCTCTTGCTCCAAGAATCCAAGAAACTAAGAAACTTGTTGCCCGCCGCAGCTCCTGCCTCTAGCATTCGTACGCCGCTGCTGTCACGTCACTCCGGCGGATTCAGACGCCGTCGCCGTCAGGTACTCTCACGAGTCACGAGAGTCGGATCCGCATCCATTTCCGCGGGCCACGAGGGCCACGAGCATCGGTCCCGACATCACTCCATGGTGCCACTAACACTGCGTCTCTCCCAAGCGTCTTGTTGTCAATCTCATTAGTAAGTTGTCGGTGTACTGCTTTGGATCCGCACCGCGGCCGTCTACATACTTCATCCATTGCTGCGTCCTCGTCAGGCCGGCGACTACTTCGGGTCGTCGCCAACGGAACGATTTCGCATGATCTTCTTTGGCCCGGTCGTGCCACCTCATTCATGCATGAGCTCGCTTCGCCAGTCATGGACATGGAACCGGAATCCGCGACGGCGACGGCGACGGCGACGGCGACGGCGACAGCAACAGCAGAGTTTGCTTCTGCTCATAAATCTCAAGCTCAACGTCACACATCACCGGGTCAGTGTCAAGCACAGTCTCACTCGAGATCTGACTCGCACGGAAATTCCTCCCCAATCATCGCCCTAAGAAATCCTCCTCCACTTGTTCCACTTGTCGATTTCGCAAGGTACGCTGCAACGGAAGCCGACCAGTCTGTTCCAATTGCCAGAGGCTTGGTTTCCCCTGTTCATATGACGACTCTGATGCCGATAACTGGTCCATGGCTTTGCCACGTCGGAGAGTAAAGCAGGCTTGCATGAGCTGCCACAGTCGCAAAGCACGTTGCTCAGGCCATATGCCAGCCTGTGACAGGTGCCGTGCGCAGGGTAACGAATGTGTATACCGTCCAGGTAAACGTGTTAATGGACCAGCAGGCCAAGGCAATGGTCACGGAACGCAGAGCCCTCGTAGTCACGACGGTGACAATCGGTATCGCCAGAAAGACACTGATCATGACAAGGCCGATGACAGTGACACTCCTTTGACTGATCTGGCCAACACGCCTAGCACGTTCAATCATGACATGTAAGCTGGCCAACTCTTGAGGAAATCTGAGCAACGAGACTGACTTTGGACTCCCAACCAACTACAGCTCCAGCACAGACGGATCTTTTGATTCCGTCATTAGCCGCACCTTTGACCAATTCTTCCGCCATGTTCACCACATTCCCATGTACTCGTTCTTGCACCGAGCATCACTCATGGAGCAATACAATGCTGGAAAAGTCGACAAGGCATTGCTGCTGGCTCTTATTGGTATCACGTCTTGCCTTACAGATATGGGCAATGGCGTACGCGAATACGGTGACCGATGCATTGACCGAGCTGAAAGCTTAGTTTTCTCTGATTATTCTCGACCATCGACATTCAAGGTCCAAGCACTCGTTTTTATGATCAAGCATAGGATCCTCTCCAATAGATACCCCAGTGCTTTCATGCTCCTTAGCATGGCTTCGAGATTTGCCGCTGCCCTTCGCCTAAATCACAATAGTCCCAATTTATGCTTTCTTGCTCAAGAGTCTCGACGACGACTAATGTGGTCATTGTACTGCATCGACACAGGCATTGCCGCAGGCTATCGTGACTTTGCACTCTGGCGAGCGGATAGAATCTTTGTCAGCTTGCCTTGCAACGAACGAAATTTCGAATTCGATCTACCCCAGCCTGCCGAGATGCTCAATCCCGAGTGTAACGGCCCAGAAGTCCAGCATTCGGAGGACGTGGGAGTCTGGCACTTCACATTCGCATACTTCACTTGCGCCAGAAAATCATCGAGTTTACTAAAGATGTACTTGTTAGCCGAACAGTTTTCGATACATCAAGCTTGCAAGAACCTGTTCTGGCTTTGCATAAGCAGTTGGATGACTTTGCCGGCAGACTGCCCGCCTCGTTCCAGTTCTCGGAAAGCTCGCTCCGACTTCGAGCCTATTCCCCTCGCATCTGTGTCTTTATTATGATCCATGTATGGTGGCATCAATGTCACTGCGACTTGTACCGCATGACGATGGCCGGATTCCGTGAGGCGTTGCCCGAAGCTACCTTGCAGTGTCTTGATCAAGGCTTTCTTGCACACTGCCAACGTCAATGCGTTGATCACTCGCTAGCGATGGCCAGCATCTTTGCTTCCATGCAAAAACTTGGGGCGAAACCTGTGGCTGATCTGGATCTTGCCCTGTGCGCATATCAATGTGCTCGCATGCTCAAATACGCCCTACACGGCGGGGGTGAAAAGTTTGGCTTGACTGTCGAAGCTGTCACTGACAAGGCCAAGGTCTGCCTCCAGACCATCAAGCAATGCTGCATGGGGCCTGCAGCAGGGGCAATTCTCTCCGACCTGGAGAGATTGATAAGCCAAGGTCTCGGCTCGGATGTATCCTCCCCCAAGATCCCTCCTCGCTACTGACAAATCCAATCACTCTACCGAGACGGATGTCCCTTCAAGGCACCCTGTTTTGCGAAACATAGAGCTCACCGAGGAGCCGTCTGTCATTTCTTCCTTGAAGTCTCCCAAAATGCGTACCGCGTCAAACCCACCGGAGCCATTCATGGCCACTCCAGACACAGTACCTGCCATGCAACCATCGCTGTCCACGCAAACACTGTCAACATCCAGCCCTTGGAGCGCCGCGCCACAGTTTTCTGCCTTGACATCGACACTGCCCATTGTGAATGCGGAAAATTCAAATACAGCGGAGCAAATGGATATGATTGGCGCATCTAATAACAAACCTGACGCGGCTGCCAGCGAACTGAACAGCGCCTATGAAGGCGCCCTGGATGGTTTTGATCAAGACAACGGCCTCGCTCACGCTATGGGGGTTGAACTGACTCCATGGAACTGGAGCAGTGATCTACAGTGGCCAGATTTTTCAAATAACAGCGTTGGAGTGTGAAGTTCAATAGAATGTGACATGTAAAGATTTTGCCCTTTAGAGTCCAAGCATGATATGGAGGTGAACCAGACCGTGAAAGATGTCCCATTTTCTTCTTATTTTCTACTCAATCTTCCCCTTCTCCTTCTCCTTGTTCCTTTTTCATTTTCTTTCAGGCTATACTGTAACTAGTTTAAAGAACCAAAAGAACCTATTAGGAAGGGAGGATTTTAAAAGGGGTAAGAAGAAGAAAGGGGATTAAAGTCTAGAGAAAAAGCAAGAAAGCTAGACAAGATGTTAAGAATAAACGGGCTGTAACAATATAAGCAGTCTTACCTCGTGCATCGTTCAACGCGACCATGTTGTCGAACAACCACGACGTCAACAAGCTCCCCCTCTGACGCACGAGGTAAGACTGCTTATATTGTTACAGCCCGTTTTCCTCAACATCTTGTCTAGCCCCTTGCTTTCTTGTTAAGACTTTATTCCCCTTCTTCTTCTTACTTCTCGTAAAATCCTCTCTTTCGGTTCTTTAACCTGGTGGGTATAGCCCTGGCTTTGGGTCATCATTTGCCATTCTACAAGTCCATTAGCTGGGATGATAATCAACCGATCACGCAAAGACCTACTCGGTGTGTCGTGGGGACTTGTATTTCTCACGCCCACACAAGTCTTGTTGCAAGCGCAGTGGTAACACTTCGCGGAATTGCCTGCAGACAGTTGGAAACTAGCGAAAATGGCAGCGAGTTAGCAGCGAGTTAGCAGCAAGTTCGTACCTGTTGGGTGGCGACGCTCTGTGGGCTCGGGCTTCCCCTCTGCGAGGTACTGAGGCTCGTCGTCTTCATCGTCCTCCCTGGGGGCCACGTTCTAAGTGGCCACACACCGAGCGCAACGAATCCGGGATAGAGTAGTTGGATTGAGGTGGTCAATGGGACTTGTTTTGGTTTGTGGTCAAGTGCGACAAGTGCGACAAGTTGGGAAGAGATGGGGAAGAAGGGAGAGAAGGGGAGAGAAGGGGGACAAATACGGGTCGCAGAGGGGGAATCACGTTGGTTTATATAGTGCAGCAAAATTTCAAACGGATTTGAGTAGAACTGCGGTCGGGAGGGGAAAGGTGTGCCCCACCCACACCTTCATCTATTGGTGCAGGGAGCTGTGGGCTAATCCAATTGTTCTTCATCGACTCCACCATCAAAGCTTTAGTTCATTTGCTTCATCGTCATTTTTATGACTGCATCTTTTGCATTCGCAAAGCTTGCGCTAACGCAGCCGCAAAGTTTATGGCGAACTTTGCTCCTACTTCGCAGCCCCTCCCTGTATCTATAACCTTAAAGCTTATTCCTATAATAGGTTGTATAATAGTACGTACATGCTTAAAACCCACAGTCAAATCTACATTTCTACGTGGAACAAATAACGGAGTTTGACTTGCGCGACGTCGTAGCAAATGTACTCATTATAGGCAAGGTGGCTGCCGTCAACGTTGGTCGGGCCGGGTGCTGTTTGCAAATCAGGCTTGAGTAAGAGATCGTGTCAGTACCAAATCTCCGAGGCAAATGCAAAAGCGAACGCAGTAGGGACGAAGGGGCACTCACCATTTTTATGCCCGCCAACGTCTTATGGACCTTGCTAGCATCCATCCATTTACTGGGCCCGGTGCTGCCCACGCCCCATGTGCTGTACATGCCTTTGCTCTTTGCGTCTTCACCGGCGCTGTAGGACGCATTCGTCAATTTCTGTAAGGGGTCACCAAGCTCGGCTTCACAGAGAAGGAGAAGCGCCTGACGGTTGGAAATGTACGAGCAGCAGTAGTTGGCTGACTTGGTGGACATGTCTGCCAAGTAAATACCTTTGCCAAACATGTAGCCCGATACTGGAGCCTCTGGGGGCGCAATTCGCAACCCTTGGCTGAGGATACCACCGAAATTGGTGCAGCGCGAGCCGTGCCATAACAGACGCTTGTCGGACGGGATCTTGGCGAAGTGGGAGTTGTCGAAGCGCTCGAACTCGCCGGCACGCTGGATGCGGAAGATGTTGTGAACCTTGTAATTGATGCCGTGCGTTGAGCCCTTTGATCCATCAAGGTAGGTTTTGAGAATGTCAAACTCGGAACTGGCGTGGTCGAGGGTGACATTTCTTCCATTCCTAGACCAAGGTAGTGGCTATCCATGGGGTGGGTCGTCATTGCCTTGGTTTTGTCAATTTTCATGATGTTGGAAGCATCCTTCATATCAGACAAACTTTCGAGGAGCTCAATCTCCTTTTTGAGATGAGCCTCACTGTTGATGATCGGCGGTCTATTGCGACCAAAGGCGTGTGGAATGAGTGAGTAGTACGTATTGGAAAGATGTTCCGTGGCCCCTGCAACACTCATGTCCCATTGGCTTGAGGCCAGCGTGGGATTATTCATTAAAGCTGCAAGATCCTTGAGCTGCTGGAATCCGCGAAGAATAGTGGCCTTGCTGAGCTTCCCCAGGGGAAGCTTGTTGGCGTCGTAGTTGAGCGAGGACATGGTCGCGTTGAACAAACTTTGGTTAAAAATTAGCTCCATCACTTGACGGACCGGTTCGGACAGTGTGCACTCGGGTGGCTTGTAATCATCCTTCTCCTCCTTCTTTTTGAAGCCGTCAGCTCCGTCTTCTGCGTCGTCATCAGAGTCATCATCGTAGCTTCGTTCCACAAAGGCGTATTTTTTTGGCCTGGGGCTTTTGTACGGTCGTCCCAAGCGAGACCAGACTTGTCTTTGAACTTTTTCTCGAAGTGTCGTTTGGCATCTTCCAGAGAGCCGTCTCCTAGCACGGCATGCTGTCCCATTTCGCCGACGCGGCCCCATCGAGTCCAGGTTTTGTAGTTGGTACCATGTACCAAAATCTGTCAAGTATCAGTCATGCTGTTTCCCCGATCAAGTATTCACATTGAAGAGAAGCCCGTCTTACCTGCAACCTGTAGAACTTGTTGTGGTTGTTCGACGTACTCGATTGGTTCAGAGATGCGTCATAAATCATGCCACTTCTGGGTTCAATGTATACTGAGTAAGATTGTAGCAGGCAGTACTCATCCAGAGGGATCACAATGTTCTTCTTCTTCAAGAACTGTCCCTTGTTGAGTTCTTGGAGCTTTTTCTCGATTGTTTCTTCCTCCACGACCTCCTGCTTGCCATTTTCCTCCTTGGCATGTCCTTTGTTCTCATCTTCCGCTCCGTCTTTCGGTTTCATCGCTTTAGCTCTAGCCTTTTTGGTCTTGGGTTTCGCATCCTCAGCCTCATCATTAGCTTCATTGCTGCTTTTGGATTGGCTACAGCAATTGGTCGCTTTCTTCCCTTCCAATTTGCAATGCCATTTACTTCGATAACCGGCTTTTCTTCCTCGTTTCCATCGTCCTGCTCCTCCTCGTCTTCATTGGGCCACGAGTGGATATCCGGATCAACCTTCTTCTTTGACTTGACGACTTCGTCCAGCCAATCAAACTTGACTATAGGGATACTGGCTGCTTTGGCATCTGCAACTTTGGGCGCATTCCTCACGTAGTCCTTCTCGTCACAGACGAGATGGGTGTTGCGTGAACTCACGGATGCAGTCACGGATGCACCAAGGGACATGACAAGACTGTGCAAGTCCCTGTGAGAATATCCCGGGAACTTGCCACTGAATACGAGACGGTATTCGCTCAGGGGATGAACAACAGAAGCGGCAGAAGATGCTGTGGAGGGCTGCCGCCCGGCCGCGGGTTGCCGCAGGCATTGTTTGTCGTATGGTGGGGAGAACGATGGATTAGAAAGTAATGAAAGACATTGGGTCATGAATTGATCTAGTCGAGAGCGGAAAAGGAAGAAGTGTGCAGTGAGAAAAATGGGAAGCTGCTGAGATGCTGATGGGAAGTCGATGCGTTTTATGCCAGTCGTTCACAGTTGACGTCTGTCTGGTCTGGTCTGGTCTGGTGGTGTTGCTAATATGTACAGTTGTCAGTGGGTGCATGCATGAATAATATGAATGCTTGCCTCTAGCCAGGCAGGCAGCACTGCCCAGCGCCCACCCACTGGCACCCAGTGCAGTGCTCAATGCTCGATTCTCGACCAGCGAGTGGCTTTCATGCCTGATGATCAGTGACTCACGCTGTGGTCTCAAGCTGTGGTCTCAAGCTGTGGTCTCAAGCTGTGGTCTCAAGCTGTGGTCTCAAGCTGTGGTCTCAAGCTGGTGCATTGCTGATTGGCATTCAAAGCCCCGGTGCCCCGCCCAGGAGGCTCATCACTGGACATGTTGAGGCTCTCCGAACTCTTCAGCGGATCAATTGATGAATTCGACAAGGATGCTCCAGGCTCCAGCGACAGGAGTTGCATGACAGAGTACGGAGTATCTTGCGTATCTTGCCAGCAAATGGGCAGACGAGCTTCCTGAAAAGCAAGGTAATTCATCAGACAGCCACTCGACTACAGTAAAAAAAAATTTATACAGGGGCAATGCTAATTCAAATTTCTTGATTTGGTCTTCCCAAGAACTCAAAGGCGATTGATTGGCTGGCCCAATAACGCACACTCGTGCAGTCGAAAGAGGAAGGCACTGGTGAATATGTACACTCACTCCGCAGAGTCTCCACCCACGCATCGCATGTTTCTCCACCCCACTATCCGTACCCACCCAACGTGAAGACTGAAGCAACAACTTGCAAAGCAAGTCATGGGGGCATTGCGTCAACAGCCAGCAGCGTCGGAGGAAGGAGCGACCTGCCAGATTGAAGCCAAAAGCCGCTTACGTGGATGGGCCAGGCAGAGCTGTCTTACACGCCGCGGGCCCATTGGAGAATTTGCAAACGCAGCAAACGCAGCGGACGCAGCTATCATTGATCAAGTCTCCTCAGTAATTTCGTTGAATTGAAGCATCTCACATGACGTGCGCATCATATGCGTGCCCTCATATTATGTTCTCGTTTGGGTTCCCTAACGCGCCCTCACGGTGCCAAGGCGGGGTCGTCCGACAGCCGCAAGTGCCTCAGGCCTGATAGGCGCTCTGCCTGCTTGCTGCCTGCTCTTCGTGCAGCTGTTCAAGCAGCAAAGAGCTAATTCGTGCAGAGAGCTTAGAACTCGACTTTATTAAAGCAAATGGTTTACAGACGTAAATTACAGACGTAGACGGGGCTTTCGCCTTGGCGCATGGTCAATCCATTTATTTAAACACATTCATCCATTCATTCACCTATCCTGTTCGATTTTGGAGATTACTTGCAACTTTGAATTGACTGGATTATCAATTTATCACACAACAACGAGAGGACTTGACTCAATACCCTTTCGACTTGACCCAGGCTTGATATTGCGCCTCACAACTCACAACTCACAACCCACAACTAACAAAAGACACAATGACAAACAAATTTCCAATTGCCCTGCCCGGCACCTGTCCGATCCAGAAGATCCCGCTGGAGGTCCTCCTGCGCATCAGCTATCATCTGTCAACCTCGCATCTCGGTTGTCTCCGTCTGACCTGTCGGTCCATTGAGCAATCTTTATACACCACTTTCGTCAACGAGTTCTTCACGCGGAAGCAGTTCATGATCACACAAGACAGCTTGCAGACCCTCGTAGACGTATCCAAAAGCAGGTTGAGTCAACACCTGCGTTTTGTTCACATCGGACTAGATCGCTTTCCTGACGTTCAACGCCCATTATCAGACGACGAGAAGGAAGGGAGGTTCAGGGAGCGCTATGCCAACAACTTCACGCTGTGGAATACGGGACACCATCGAGACATGATGGCCGAGGCCTTTCGAAATCTTGAAAACCTAGAAGACGTCATCATCAGGGACTTCAACTCGCACCGCCGGTCAAGAGATGGGCCGCATGCCGAATGGCACAGCTACGGCTACAACACCGTCTTCGAAGAGACGGGCGTGAGCTTGAACCAAGGCATGACTGGCATATGGAACTCTGGTTTTCCATATCAGTACTGCAGCCAGGTCTTTACGGCCGTCATCTACGCCCTAGGGGCGGCTCAGGCCAAGCCAAGGGGCATCGAAATCATGTCGAGAAACAGCAATCATCTGCGCGACTTTGCCTTCAACATACCCGACTTCATGCGGTCATCCGTCATTCCCATTCTCGAGGGCCTCGAAAAGCTTCATCTGTGCATTGACCTGGCGTGGCGGTGCCCCAACGTCGGCTGGTCAAACAGCACGACTCCCTCCCGATCAGCACCAGACCTCTTCATACGAAAATTCCTCTCCCACGCCACTAATCTAAAAACCTTCGCATCAATGAGCACCGCAGCAATAGCGCAGGACTGGCAGATCTCCTAGACTGGATCGTAGGTGACTTGGATTCCCAGGCAAGCACCAACAGGACCAATCAAGGCGACCTCGTCCTCTCCATGCCTCATTTAGAAAAGCTTAGTCTCGGCACCATGAATGTCGATGCTCCTCGCCTCCTCAAACTCGTCCAGAAATTCGCCTCATCGCTCAAATCTCTTGAGCTCTGGAAAGTCACCATGATCCGAAGCCTTCCACCAAACACGCCATCCAGGCACGCGCCACGAGAAACCTTCTGGGCCCCGTTCCTCAAAAAGCTGACCCAAGTTCCCGGCCTAGATCTCAAGCACTTCAAAGCCGGCATGCTCCAACAGCACTGGATTGAGAAGCCCGTCCCCGCGCATGTTTCGTTCAAGGGCTACGGAGGCGTCCGCGAGTACATCGGATCAGATTGGAAACATTTCATAGGGGACATCACGCCTCTCCTCGACGTGCAATGGCCGGAGGAGCACCACCACAGTGATAGCGAAGGTGAGGGTTTGTCGCTTTGCTCCATGTTATAAAAGTCCTTGGACTTGTGCACTTCATTCATACACACTTTGCCTCTGTCCAATTAGCATTCGATCCATTCATACTGATCATATGATTGTGCATCCAATCAGAGGAAGACAGCATGCTAGATGGTGAAGACGACGCCGCCGACGACGACAACGAGTAGATTCAAAACAGTCGAAGCTAATACGTACCAACAGGACTGGACTCGGAATGGATTGACGATTTTGGAGGGGCTGGCCTTTGTTCCAAGAATTGCTGGATCATAGCCAGCAGAGTCTGCATCCATTATAGGACATGTAGGATAGGAACGGAGGCGAAGGGGAGGGGAGGGGAGGGGCGCATTGTGGTTTTATGTATCTCTAGAAGGCGTCAGCTGATGAATAGGTTGGCACGTACTCGGAATTGTTTGATTGTACATAAAGAGACCGGGTGGAAATGGCAAGTCTACGCCGCGTTCCCGTTCTCCGCATTCCCATCCTTGTTCGAGGTACCTATGTATCCTGACGTCGTCCGTAATCACAACAATCCCGTGAATAATGAAAATGCACGCAGTCTTGGCCCAGCACCCGCAAACCAATCATATGGTATATCCACCCTCTCTGAAATTCGACTCCGTCATGAAAAAGGAAGGAGCAAACAATGCCCAGCACTGTATATCCCGCCCGTATGGTGACCATTGAAATGCTGCCATCAAAGCGCACCCAAGTCCTCTTGTCCTACAATCTATAATAAAATCCCATCACATCTTCTCAAGACATACTGCATACTACGTCTGAAATCACAACGCTCTTGTCCAAGAATTTTCCCAAGTATCAATGCAAAATTTTCCAAAGCGCCATCAAAACCAGACGCCTCTAACCAGGCTTTCGCTCACGCCAGGCCCATGAATTCATTTTGACGTAAAAAGCTCGTTGCCAGCTCATCGCCCCCATGCTCTGCTGCTTCCATCCAATGCACGGCAACACACATGAGGCCCACATCATTCCTGACATCGCCATCTTTACCGCCTGCCGTTGGCCCTCCTCCTGCGGCAGCAGCGCCGGGGCCCATTGCGCGGGTGTTCACTCCAGCAGTGGCCAAACCAGCAGTCCCAACTGCTCCCGAATTTCCGCGAGCTCGTTCACTTCGTCCATATCTCTCCATCACCGTCTGCTTGAAAACCTCTCGGGGTTTTGAGAGCGGAAGGGTGGTCCTTTCAACAAACTCAGGGTTGGACAGGTAAAAGAGAGCAAGTTCTCGCTGTGCTGTAGGATAGCCTTCCTTGGCTGTGATGGCCCACATTTTTCCAACATCGTCCAACTTGTACGTGGTTGAAGGAGGAGGGGGAGTTCCCGTCAAAGACGGTTTCGCCTCGGGGAGTGAGTTGTTATCACCAGCGGACTTGCGAGAGCGCGTGTGGGCTGCGATGATCTCATCGGCCATTTCCACCATGGTCAGACACACCTCTGATTTGAGTTTGAGGGCAGCTAGACCGGCGTTCCAGAAAGCCTTGCCACGTTCAGGTTTATCAAGAATAGTTGACGGCACGAACGCGGCAATGAGCTGAAGGTCACGGAAAAGTGACTTTGGCCGAATACCAGCATCTCGAAAGAGCCTTAGCAGTTCACCAGTTATCACGTCAGTACTTGCAGCGCCGTTCGACACGATTGATTTCGTTTCTGGGTTTGTTTGGCGCGTTTGGTACATGTGCCCGCTTGATTGAACCGCAGAATGAAGAGCCTGGGATCGGCGCTCTCTCACGTTATCGATTGTCCCATCAAGAGGGGTTTGACGAATGTTGACCCCACGATCGTCCGCAATGCTGGATCCCGCGTCTGAGCGGTTGGCCCTCAGCTTCTTAGAGCCGCTCCAGGTGAGAGAAGCGATGATGAGGTTCTCCAATTCATTCAGAGCATTCAGTTTAGCGAATGGATTGGGGTTGACACTAAACATATTCAGCAGTCGGCAATATGCCTTTTTGAACGGAAAGTCGACGGCATGGTCTTTTGCATTTGCCGATGGAGTGAAGTGGAATTTGTTCCCACTGCCAGGTTGGCTGTCCACATCTTCACCCAAGTTACCATTCGGCGGCTCCGAGTGTTGTTCGACCCTAATTTCTCCAGCACCTCGCAAATTTCGGAAGCTCTTCTTCTTTTCGATCACTCTTGGTCTCGTGGAGCTTCGACTGCTAACTTCCTTGTCCTTCTTCTCTGACCTTCGTCGTGCGCGACGATCGAGGGCGTCCTTACGATCTACACATTCCTGTCCAAGGCCACCGAACCAAGAGTCAGTCTCAGACCCACGTCCCAAGACCTGACTTCCTAGATCAGACAGTAGGAGGCTGGTAAGAGTTTGCCTCAAATCAGTCAGAAATCGTGTCTTCTCGTCTTCGGCTCGCTGCAAAAAGACTGTTTCATTTGAGGACGCTGATGTCCCAGGCCTTCCCGTTGACACACTCGAGCTTGATGGTAGTGGCACTTGATGGGTTGGTCCAGAAAACGTTGTGGAAAGATTAGTCAAGCTCGTCGTGGGCGAGTAAGCCCTTGAGAGACCTGACACAGGCGACATGGCAGGTTGAAATGGGGTCCAGTACGTACTCAACGAATCCGTTGTGTTGATCGGCGATGCTTTTCGAAATAATCGTTGTTCTCCACTAGATCTGATAGGGAGGCTGTCGGCCTAGCAAAGTTGATTCGGGATGCGTCCAGAGAGTGCTGACTCGAGCTAGAACTGCTCAAGTTTCTTGGAGCTTCGCGACCCAGCCAACCTGGCCGGGTGGAAGTTGAGCCAATGCGCCGCTCGCTGTCGCTGACCATACTCGTAGCGTCATCGCTGGCGGTCCAAGGTTGCTCCTTGTCTCGGGTCCTCATACGACCATATACCACCTTTTCACGCTTGTACAGGTCGCTAGACCATAACACAGGCGCATCTCGAATTGTCTCTCCAACCAATTTGGATATACACTTGTCCACCTCGTAGCAGAATCTGTGAATCCTTTCCTCCCCATGGCAGAAATTCTCGATGCCATATTGTTGCAGCCACATAGACGTCATTTCAGCCTGATCATCGCTCAGTTTATTCGGCCCACCTTGCTCCTCCGAGGCAGCCAATAGATCCATTATCTGAGACTCCGAGCGATACAAGTAGGATGAACCACCAGGAGCTCGTCCGAAATTTGTGCGCGACCGCTGGAGTGAGTTCCATCGTCGGGGCATTCCCATTGTCTTCAGGGCTTGGCAGATATCGCGGCTATAGCCATACTCCTTAGAGTTGCGAACATCTGTGACAAACCACATTTTATCACGCATTGCTCTAACCCGCCTCATCATGCGGTCTATCAGTCCTTCGTGACGCTCCTGACTTTGCTTCAGCCATACCAGCCACGCATCATACTCTTCAATAGCTGCCGCGGATCGCCGGATCGAGTCCCGGGGCCCCGTGAAAAATGTTTATCAGGACGGCAAAACCATTCTCCCGCAGAGATGGCGATGCAAGAGCACTAAGATGCTTGAGAGTCTTCCAGTAAACGTGAGCAGAAACGAAGTCGGCTTGGGCCTTGGACTGAGAAGAAGCTGCCCTCAACATGTGGATCAAAACCGGTTCCGTGCCATCATCGCCGTCACAAGCATTCCGATTTGCGGTCGTGGCCAAGCCGTTTGAAACACCAGAATCCATGTCATGTGAGGGCTCCTTTGGGCCTGAATGGGCTCTGTATGGATTGCGGCTTGACATTGACTTCGCTGTTGTGATAATCCTGTTCTTGGACTTGTATCTTTGAAGCCTGGAAGCTCGATTCGTTAGCTGAGGAGAACCTTCACCGGCTTTTTCTAAACTCCGTGGAATTTCGTATTCTTCAACAAGTCTCAAGATTGCATCGCGTAACTGATGATAGTCTTTGTCGAGTTCCGGACCTGGGACATCTTCGTCTTCATCGGTATCAGTGCTGGAAGAATTGTCATCTTCGTCCATATCGTCGTCTGAATCATAGGTCATTGCCGTGGATAGTTTCTTTCCATCTGCAGAAAGAAAAAGTACAATCCATCGTTCAGCACAAGGGTGGCAAAGTCCTCGAGTGGCCTCTGGTCCCAAAATTTGGCTCAGTTCGTGAACAGCAAGGCGTAAACGATAGCCATCGTCATTGTATAGATTAAGCCGCCTTTGTGCTTCGGGATGAGCTGGCGGGGAGAATACCTCTGGGACATCCCATTGGATTGCTCATCTTGAAGGCCCTCCCGGGCGGCAGTTGTTCCGTCACTAATCACCGACGAAAAGCTAGTGCTAATTATTGAAGCTGTTTCCATGTTGTTAGCTCTGAGGCCGGTTGAGGCGGGGACCTGCTGTGAGATGGCAGAAAGCCCAGAAACAGAAACGGAACCAGATCGGAGTGTATTTGACAGGGACGACATGGGGCGGCGTTCGGGAAACAGGCCATTCACCAAGGTTACCAAGTCTGAAGGGCTAAGCACCAAATAGGGGTGAACCTCGACGGTCTCTCTCAAGGAGGTGATGGATCTTGCTGGAAGCAGTTTTGCAGTGGAAATTTTGGATCGGGCGCCTTGGAACCTGGCAAGGATGCTCTCCACATGTCCTTTGATCTGAGGTGGTACATCCACCGGCACACACGTTGCGGAGGGTTTGCCGCTCCACATGCTGGAAACGTATTCGTGGGCTTTCATTGCAACTTTCTTCAAGATCTTCTCTCGGGCATAGGGTGTGATATGATACTCAGCCAGCATGCCATATGATTCGGGATGGACAATCACGCCCAAGAGAAAAACAAAAAAAGACACCTCCAGACTAGCCAGCGGGATGTATTCTCCAAGTACTTGTTGTCGAGTTTGTTCAAGGTGGCATTGCCCAGTTCCAAGAGGCCTTCCGGAATTCCAGTGGCATCTTCGTCATCGATCAATTCAAACAGTCCGTGGACAGCCTTGTCGTAAAAGTCCCTGGCAGCAGCTTCATCAGAAGAGTTCCAGTCGGAGAGGTTGAATCGGGTCCCGTGTTGATCCTCGGCTCGGTCGAGAATGAAAGCTCCATCCTCCAATATTTTCATCAAATACCATTCCATGTTAGATTTTCCGGACCAATCGCGCATGGCGGTCCATATATTCAGCACAGAGATAAGGAAATGCTCGCTACTGGACTTTGGCTGCTGAATCAGCCTCGCCAAGACCGTGGCCCAGATTTCTGTTCGCCGGCGATCCTCTATACTGTCAGGGCCGGCAGAGTTTGCGAAGC
Organism: Epichloe gansuensis; assembly: GCA_023658505.1. Classification (NCBI taxonomy): domain Eukaryota; kingdom Fungi; phylum Ascomycota; class Sordariomycetes; order Hypocreales; family Clavicipitaceae; genus Epichloe; species Epichloe gansuensis. The sequence continues at coordinate 2,594,737 of CP098283.1, forward strand.
AAGAATGGATCAAGATAGAAAGTGCATCATGTCGCTGAAATGAAAGGAGACGCTCAATGTCAGGTCCTGCACCACTCCGGTTAGAAGAACTTCCATGGTAACGACTTGCCGATCTTCCGTGAAATGGCAACACGGATTCCACGGGTTCCATGCCCTTGTGAAAACTGAGGAATGCATTCAGCTCGGAGCTAGAAAGCGCACATATTCGATTAGCCAGGTAGTCAGGATTCGTTCGTACTTCAGACAGGAAATCAAGAAAAGTGTCACGGGCCGATGCGGAAATATCATGCAGGAATGGAGTGATAGATCGTGTGGGGCCAAGGGCGACAGTAGGAGTGGTAGAAGTATCCAGACTTTCCGATGAACCCAAGGCAGGCGAAGAGATTGGCTCCATGTCTGGCTCCAACAGGGCATAGCGGCGTAGCTCATCACAGCTTTTCGAACATCCTGTATAGCATTATATAGCATAGCAAAGCCATCCTTGTCATCTTTCCGGAAGCTATCGACCAGGTTCCTGTGAGCAATATCACCACACCTAGTGAGTCGAGCGCTAAGAGCAGTAGAAATTAGACTTCTTTGCAGGCGAACCCTGGTGTTGGCGCGCTTGCGCTCCTGGTATTTGGAAAGGCGCACAACATGAGCCAGCTCCTGCAGTGTAATGCTTTCGTCATGTTTTGTTATATGTGGATTCGTGAACTGCGTCGGGTCTGGTAATAGTGGTTGCGTACGAGATTGCCGGGGGTTCGTGTCACTGGGCACAAGGGAAGCTGTAGCAGGCTGGACCTTAGTATCACGCCGGTCACTTGCTTGAGTGGGAGTGGAAGCATCTGGCTGTGCCACAAGCGGCTTCCTCGAGGTTGCCGTGCTTGGCTGGGCTCTTTGGTAGCTCCATCGGCTTCCTTCATCGGTATGGCGTACCGGAACATGGGACTGAACAACTTCGGCAGAACAATCAGGATAATCAGGGCTTTGTGAGCGATACCGAGTTGTATTGGGAGTATCCTTGTGGCTTTCGCGGCGCGCGGACGGGCTGGGAGACCTCGAAGGACGAGCGGTTGTCGGCGACACAGCTGGCAGCGGAAGATGTACATAGGTCAGCAACATGAGCAGCGCCAAAGACAAACCAATAAGTGGAAGACTGGGCAGGGAACAGAAGGGGTCCAACTCCCAGGTCATGTACAGCCATGACAACTCGACATACTCGTAGGAGAACAGGTGCGAACGGGCGAAGAGAGAGATCGTTGCATGGAGATCATAGTGATACCATGCAGACGGCCCCGTGTTGGCGTGGTGCAGCAGCGCGAGCGACAGCTTCTAGAAGAAACTGCCTACCGGCCGATGCGCGAAGTTTGCTGAGGAGATCCCAAATCGACGGCGTTTATAGAACCAGAATCAAGCATGAAGTTGTATTCAAGAGTCAAGTCGGAAATCACAATGCAAGAACTATATCTTGCTGGTGGTGTAAGACCGAGGGTGATCACCGGTTTGACAGCAAGTGGGGCGCAGTCTCTTAGATCTGACCAGGAGTTGCTCAATGCTGAGAGGGAGAGGGAAGGAGCGGCCGGCAGTGGAAGAATGAAAGCGAGACGCTAGCACCGGGCGGGATCCCGTGAAGAAGAAGAGAAAGGAGGGAGGAAAGGAGGCTACAGGGCGGCAAACAAGAAGTAGAACCAGATTCACAAAAAGGAGGAAGAGGAGCAAGGGAGCAAGAAGGCAGGCTGGCGAGATGGGGCGAACGATGCGACACGTACATATGCTAGGTGGCAGGTGGCAGGTGGCAGGTGGCAGGTGGCAAGCGAGTTGTTGGAGGTGCAGCGCAGCGCAGCAGTCTGAATCACGGAATTGGCTGGAGCTTGTATTATTAGACACGTACATGGAGGCATTGTACGGAGTAAATAATACAAGGGGACAGAAGCAATCCACATCCTGCATGCACTGTACAACATAACGCTCTTAGGGGAGGGAGGGGCTTCAGTGGTGGGCTTCAGTGGTGAGTATAGTGGGCTGGCGCACATGCGAAGATGCCCTGGCGTGTGCCCTGGCGTGTGCTCTGCTGGCGTGGGGTAACAACCAGTGCAGCAGTCCAGCCTGGCGCCTCACCGAGTCCAGTTGGAGTCGCCAACTTTGGACAACATTGATGATGAATGGAGCAACGAGGTCGAGAACTGCATCGTGTTTGTGAGAAAAGATGGTGATGGCGTGTCCCCAGTTGAGAACTCTGAACGAGACGTACTCTCTTGAGAAACGATTCTCAGCCCAAGTCCTCTACTTGCTGCTTTATCCGTATGTATAGAGGAGTAATCACGAGCCGACCTCATCCGCTCAATGGGACGTCCATTTTCTCGGCTGACAGTGACAACGCAACTACTCCAACAGATCAAGGGAACCGTGAACCAGGCGGGACCGACCAGACGACAAGCCGGTGGGCCACATGACCGCCGCCCGCCACCTGGAAAGCCTGGCTGTCAATCTGTCAATCTGTCTGGCTGTCTGGCTGTCCGGTGTGCACTCCGTAAAAGTGCAAGTGCTGCAATGCGGAATCCGTGTCGTCAGTATCACGTACAGGGATAGAGTCAGGACGGACGGAGTAAGCCGTACGGAGTAGTATCTGGTGAGTTGGCACTGCATGGTGCATGATATGGATGCATCCAGTGCCACTGCACAGTGGTCCTCCCGAGGGCTCGTAATCGACGAGAAATACGTTCGTTGATCCGGCTCCGGTCGTGCGACGTGGTGCACCAATATTGCTATTTATTCATCACTTTTCAGTTGGGGTCTCATACCGACGACATTCGTTGCCTGCTTTGACGTCCGGGTCTGTGTATGTATTTCCTTGGTAGGCGCCCCCTCCCAAGTCATCATGGTCCTCCACACCACGAAACGGCAGTGGCCATCGCCCAATCCCCTTCGTCCACGCCAACGCCATGCAGCAGCCGCACGCACTACGTACATGCTATATGCATGTACAATACAACCCTGGTTTTATTGTAAGAATCTACATGCAGGGGGAATCGCACCAATCAGCAGCTGAAGCGGGAAATGAGCGTAAGACAGAGGTACCTAAAGTCAGCTGTAATTTCCACTAAAGAAAAGGTACCTACAGGTAGCGCTTATTCCCTGCACATTGCTCTAACAAGCTTAGTCTTATCAGCTGCGGGCTAGCTGATAAGCGCTGCCACAAGTGGGGCATGTAGATTCTTACAATAAAACCAGGGTTGTACTGTACATATTGTACATGTAGATAGACATGTGTGCCAACTCACCTCGCGACCCAATCATGCGCCAACTTGGCCAAAGCTGCCAGCCCGCTCATCGGCCAGTGTCTCAAATCGGCCACACATTTCTGTTCATCTAGGCTGTGATCCACGAGCCGGTGCAAAGTATGCACCGACTTTGCACGGTACAAGTTATATGTGGATTTGTGTGGGGCGGCTACTTTGTACTGTCTTTTGCACCTATGCAAAGTTTGTGAGCGTACTACGCAAAGTGCAAATTTTATGCCTAGAAATTAGCATAAAAGTGGAAAAGTGGGGCGAAAGAACCAATCACAGGCACTTGCGTAACCCTGGTTAAAAAGATACATTATAAGCAGGGGGATAGGGGTAAAGTCATGCTTATGTAATTTAGATAAGTGCTTATGCAATTTAGACAGAATTTTTGTAATCTAGCTGACGAAAACGGCTAGCGCGTTCGTTTACATGCATTTTGCACTCGCGCAAAGTTTGCACCGGCTCGTGGATCACAGCCCTAATCTGCATCTTGTCGGTTTTGTCTAATTATTTTGGCTTTCCTTGGCTTTGATGTGCCTCGGAGGGAAGCAGGAACGTCGACCGGGAGTCCTAAAGCATCTCATATCCGCAGAATGAAACGGGTTTGTGTATCCCAGCCGTTTGGTGATGCTGAGGGCTTGCGGCAAGTGCGACAGACGCATGGAGGACCAAAAGTCTGTAGGGTGGGTTTCCTCGTGTACTTCGCGTACTTCGTGCCGGACAGCCAACGCTGCTGTTTCGTGGCAACCCGGATTTCATATAGTCCCGATAGTACATACGTCAGCTGAGCTGAGGAATTTCAGCTATTTAGGAACAAGGGTCTCAATCCAAGCTATTCACAATTTAGTGCTCATGACCAGCCGTTACAAGAACCGAAGGCGAACAACGCGATCATAGTTTATACATGAATGGAATACTCCACCTATTTTGCAACCAAGGCAAATGCCAACCCGTATTTTTTTCCCATTGGATTCACACATGTATATGCATTCGATAGCAGAAATTATCTCAAATCACTTGTGTGAGTGTCAGATGAATCATGAATACATTATCAAATCGCGCGCACTTTAAGCATCACGACCAAATCGGACGTCGAATTCCTTCAGAACGCTCATGATACTAGCGGCTTCAACCTCAATCGCCTGCCTGCTAGGAATGGTGCCGCGACCCGTTGGCATAGGCATGGTAGTCTTCAGCTTTGGAAGCCATGACGAAATATCATCCGCGGCTTTGGAGAAGTTCCTGTGACTGGAGAGCGTCTGGTACGCCTCGGCACAGCTGAGACCAAGACTGGGAAGACTGGGGAGGGTAATCTTCTCTGGGACTGCCTTTGATTTGCAGCATCCACCGTCTGCGCCTTTGCCACCACAGCAACCACCAGAGGGGCCTTGCTCACGACTGTACTTGGCGTTCATCAATCGGCAAAACAGACCGGATTTGGGATCGGCTTGACACTGAGCACAGGTGCCGGGCCCATTGTTTCCACAGCCGCCATTTGAGGAAGAGGCAGCCTTTGCTGGCTTCTTTCCCACGATTCGACGTGGCAATTTAACGGCTCCATCAGCAGTCATCTCCATAGCCACGGGAGGAGATAAAATGTCGGGTTCTGACGGAGGCGGGGTCTGAGTTTGATGGGAGGATTGGGGCGTCGTCTGGGGTAGCGTAATCGCTGTCGTGGCCACACCAATACCGGCAACGTCTTCGGCGCAGACACAGTACGTCCCGTCCTTGCAGAATCCACAACTTTCCCTGAAGGCCATTGTACCTCCAGATGGTATTTGAGCATCAAACGAGGATTGTTCATACGGCGACTCGGAAGCCGGGTTGGGAGCCGGCTTTCTTGAAAACATGGCAGTAAAGTCTGTCTCAGTGACCAAATTCGCGTCGGCAATGGGCCTGTGCCGCTTGCTGCCTGACGAGTCTGCTGACGGCGAGACAGGTCTCTTCAGATCTTGTCCTTGACCAACGACGTCTTCCAAGCACTGACAAAGAGCACCAAAACCACATTTGCCACAACCCGCTGATACGGATGCAAGGACTTCTTCAGCGCAGGCACATGGTCCGTTTGGCGAACAATTGCCGCAAGTAATGGCAACATCAGTGTCCGGGTTGTTAGAACTGATGTCTAGGCTCTGTGGCGGGGTGATGATTTGCGAAATGGAGAAATTTTTCCCTTGGGCGAGTTGAGCATTGCGCCCGTCTGACAGGCTGAGACGTGATGGATTATGGGTCGGGCTACGAGGTTGACTGTGAGGTTGACTGTGAGAGTGGCGGGGGCCACTCATGCTCCGAGACCGGTAGAGGTCGTCGCCGTGTCTCCTCCTCAAATTTTCTGCCTGAGTCTCGGCACGGATACGCTCCTGACGCTCGCGTTCTAGCATGTTCTCTAATAGCAAACATCTTGAGCGGAATGATTGCAGGTCCAACTCAAGACTGTGGATTTTGTCCTTGAGCTCGCTCTCTTCCTTCTGGTGGTCATCTCTGATTTCATCAAGCAGCTGTTCCAGTTCCCCAACACGGGCAGCTCTTCTCTCACGGAAAGCACGCTGGGCCGCCCGGTTCTGTGCCTTTCTCTTTGTTGGTGGAGTATCCGTAGCTGGTTTGCGTCCTGGCTTTGGTCGAGGGGGATGACCCATTCCTTTGAGGTCATGGAAAGTTTTGGGGCCTCCGCGGCAGAAACAGGGCTGATCACGGCAGCCATGGTTATCTTCTCGGTAATTGGGGGTGCTGATAGACGAGGCAGAGGCGAAGGGCCACCAGTTGCTTTGGCGGAGGTGTTTGCCTTTGGCTGCTTTGTCGGAAGTGGTGCTCGAGCTGGTGGGGCAGCGACAGTCGCCGGGGACCCCGCAACAGCCGTAGTATCGCTGACGACAAACTTTTGGTTGGCCCTGGAAGCCCTGTGAGATGCTATTTGCCTCTTGATGCCGTCCTCGTGTATGACGCCGGACTCGTGAGATGGAGGAGAGTGAGCGAGAGGAGCGGATGTGGAAGGCATGGTGTCGGCAAGCGAACAAGTGGAGTTTTTGCAGCGCAGACGATTGTGGATGCTAACTCGTGATTCGCTGAGAGTGGACCAGTACCTCGGAGTTCCGATTTGGGCGGTGGTATGACTCGTGCAGGATCAGATAAGTAAAAATGGGCCCCTGCCGGCTCCTGCAGCTTTGGAGAAAGGACCAGACCGATTTGCTGGAGCAGAGTGGCGAGAAAACAGGCTTAATCTATGCGACAGAGGACAAGACTTGGAAGAAGTTCGAAGGAGAATATACGTATTGATAAAATGGTATTGCTTTTTGATCTTCGCCCGCTTTGAACGGTATTCTGATTTGGTGAGCAGGTTTGCGCTGAATAGAGGCGAGTGATGCGACGTAGAGAGTCCCAGGTAATCGGAGGGTAAGCCAAGGTAACGACAGCAAAATAAGAGGAATAAATACCAAGCCCTCTCCTTCTGATTTGCTTTCCGCTCAATCCAATAAAAGACGAATCGTCAGGCTGTCAACACTGAGTGGAAGGATGATACAGAAGAGCTGGGTCTTGAAGTAACAGCCCCATCCAATGCGGCGCGGGGTTTAGAAGTGAGGGATACTGAGATTTGAAAAAGAGGTACAAAACCATGGGCGCTTCTGCTCCGAGCAAAGGAGCAGCTGCGGCCTATTTGAACGAGGCAGAGACTTGTGGTGGTCCGGTTCCAGGAGGGGAAGGTGGGTCGTTGATTGATTGATAAGATGTGATTGATAAAATCTCTCAGACCTTTTTCTCCATCCTCGTCGCGCTAGCCCTGCTCCCTTCCAGTCTTTTTGGCCTCCATTAGGGTCATATGCGCATATGCTTTACGGGAAGGATTTTGCGTTCGTATGTGCCGATGTGCGGACGGATCGACTACGGACTTACGGAGTGTTTCTAGCTTGCTTGCTTTTTGGTCAATCCAAGGTGTTGACGAGCACGACATGAAGTGCCTAAGATTCGATTCACGCTAGCTTCCGATTCCGGGCGCTGCTTGCCGAAGTCCACAAGTGTAGTGCATTGCTAGAGTTTGCTTCAGAAAACAGTCGAGCCACATTCTGATTTTGCTTCTTTTTCTTTCCTCTCCCGAGCAGAGTGTTGCATTCGCAGCGCCTCATCATATGACAGAATTTCACATCGCGAGCTTATCAATTGCTGGGTTCACCGTTTCTGAAGTGAGCTGACACGGAACTCGATGGATCCGTCCGTGATGGAGCTTCCTTCCTTGCAGGCTGTGTGTTTTCTTTGGGGAGGGGGTGCAAGGAATAGTGGGGTTATGCAATTACCAGGTGCGTCCCCAACAAGACGCTCGAGCGCTCTGTCACAGCACCATACTTCGGCTTGGCTGCCACTCATAATAATATCGGACTGCGCGCGAGTGTATACATGGCGGGATTCCCAGACGGCCCTTCCTCGCCATTCAAGCAGATCCTGGCCCTTCTCTCTCGAGGGGTGACACCCGCACAATGGCGCATCTGGTGGTAGACGCAGACCGCCTACGCCTCGCATCAACATCCTACAAGATACCCTCCGACTCTTCAGAAAGTGGCGACGACGCCCCTCTTCCCTTCCCAGCAGTTCTTCCTCGCTCGGATTTCCTCGTCGCCGACTTTGACCCGGCTGCGTACCTGTCGGCCCTGCCTCACCGCCACCAGACCCTCGAAGACTTGCGATCTGATCTTCGCGACCGAAGTGCCACCATAGGCTCGGAGCTTCTCGAGCTCGTCAACTCAAACTACACAGCGTTCTTGTCGTTGGGATCAGAACTAAAAGGTGGAGATGAGAAGGTGGGGATATACAAGTTGCCCTTCTAGGGTTTCGTAGGGCCGTGGAGGATGTCAAAGCCAAGGTCGCCAAGAGGAGAGACGAGTCGAGACAGCTCAACGACGACCTACTCGATGTGAGAGAAACTATCGAGGAGGGAAGAAAGATGCTAGAGCTTGACGATAGGTTGACTATATTGGAGAAGAAACTGGCCGTGGACAGTCTGCCCGGTGGTGGCGAAGAAGATTGGGACTCGGACAGCAGCGACGAGGACGAGAGTGAGTCTGCAGAAGGACTGTTGGGAAGCTCGCCTGCCAAACTATTGCATTTGGCAATGCTATGCAGCGATGCCATGATACTGAAAGAGTCCCTTGACCAGAATCATCCGTTCGTCGTCAAGTTGGATGAACGGCTGACAAGGTGTCGAAATACCCTGCTTTTAGACTTGGGCAATGCTCTCAAAGAAGCACGAGGTGCTGGTCTCAAGGGTCACACGAGGATATTGAAATATTTGGCCACATATCGCTTGCTCAATGCACAAAGAGAAGCCGTCAGGTGTCTCAAAGGAGGCTGATTTATGACTTGAATGAGACTTGGAGAATATAATAGAAATATGCGTCATATGATACCAATGCTAAACTACAGCATGTTTCTCCAGAATTTCACACGAGCGACACAATTTGCCGCCAATACATGGCTATGGTACAATATACATCGACTACCAAGGTCTGAATTCTTACATGACACCGCTTAAAGCCTCGGATGGCGTCTCGCCTTCCGCATCGTGGAATTTCCCACTCAGGCTCAAAGCAGGGCCGTTGGTAGTGCTCAAGATCACCTCGTGAACCTCTTTCGAAACCTCCTCGGAAATTTCAGCACATTCGGATTTGATCTTCTTTAGAAGGGCTTGGATGTTTGACTTGAGCTGATCGGGGGTGTATCCAAGCTGACCAATGGCCATGCGAATGACACCTTGCCTCTCTCGGTAATCAGCAGCTCCGGCAGATTCGCGAATTGATTTGGTCACGTCGCTGACGATTGTCCTCATCCTCTTGCTGGGCATCAAGCCCTGGGTCCCAAGATCTTGCCCAACCCAGCCTTGTTGAGGGCCTTTTCGCTCGTCTCGTGACAGATGAGACGGTCGAAGTCGATTTTCTCTTGCGGATGGCCTCGAAAAGGGTCTCTTCGCCGACGGCGACGGCACCGGCAGCAGTAGCCGCAGTCGCAATGTCGCTACCCTCGGGGCAAATGACGGCAATTTGCCAATCGCTTTGTACGGGATGAGGAAGTCGAATGCTGTTCTTTACTACAGGTCCATTTCGCGCTGTCTTGAGGTTGATATGAACTTCGTATTTGATAGATGCAGGTGGTTGGCCAACTTCGACAGCTCGCAGGATGCTAGAGGCTTAATTAGCATTATTTTTGCCTAGGACTTCGTCTTGAAAGTTTCGTAGGGGGCCAAATTCATACCGCATAGCTTCGCAGAGTGAGAATCGAGGAAACTGTCTCTTATCGAGGTTTTGGCGCCTGAAATCTTTGGGGATGGCTCGCTTCTTCGTGGCCTTTTTAATCCGTACAACGGAGGCCTGACGAGTTTGCTGCACGATTGCCGGCGCGAGAAAACGTGGTATTGAAGTGGGCGATGGCCGTGCCATCTGTGCAATACTTAGCCTGGCCATGGAGGCCAAGCACCGGTCAATTACCGTCATTGTTGTTGAACTTGATAGTCCTGGAAACCGTCGCAACAAGGGGACTGCTTGGTGGCATGGCATGCGCACGAAAAGGCCCGACCTACCTGGCAGTAATGTCGCCTGGTAAGTCAGGCGTTCATTTTTGTTGGACGACTTGAACCGATGATTTGCTTATCGATAAGACGCATGTAGGCCTTACTAGTATGCATTGGGTGCTGGCCTGGCTAGACTCATGACCCTCCATTGTCCAACCAACCCCACCAGAATTAAAAAAACGGCGATTGACTCACGACTCACGAGACAGCTCCCCTTCGTTTCTCGGGTTTGATTTTCAGGAACTGTTTCACTTGGATACTCGAAAAGAGTTTACGATGAAAACGAGGAGCTCGAAATTCTCGCAAGCAATCTCTCTGGAGACTTCCGCACCATCGAGCCCCGGCTCCGCGATCTTGACAAGCACCTGACGCTGAGAACTTACCTGGATGGGTATACCTTGGGAGACCTTGAGAAGAAGATTTGGCAGACACTTCGTGGCAATAAAGTAGCCATCGGGTTTATCAGAAGGAATGGCCTCCCAAATCTGACGAGATGGTTTACATTCCTCGAGCAGGCGCACCCTGAGCTTCAGGAGGAAGCTGGAAAGGGCAAGGTCGCCAACAAAGGTGGTGCCAACTACAACCTCGCTCTTCAAGATACCGAGAAGGGTGTTGTCACTCGATTCCTGCCCGAGCCTTCGTGAGTGCTGCAATTGAAGGACCGGGGAATGAACTGGACGAAATATTAACCCCATCACAGAGGTTACCTGCACATTGGACACGCCAAGGCAGCTCTCCTCAGTGACTACTTCGGTCACGTCGCCTACAAAGGTCAGATGCGGCTTCGACTGGACGATACCAATCCCGCGAAAGAAAGCGAGGAATTCCAGGACGCCATTGTCGAAGATCTCGCTCTCATGGGCATCAAGCCAGACGCACTTACCTACACCTCGGACTACTTCGATTATCTTTACGACATGTGCAAAAGCTCATCTCTATGGGCAAGGCTTATGCCGACGACACCGACCAGGAGACCATGCGTGCCCAGCGAATGGACGGAATTCCTTCCAAGCGCCGCGAACGATCTGTCGAGGAGAACTTACGCATCTTCGAGGAGATGAAGAATGGTTCTGACGAGGGCCGCTCTCACTGCATCCGAGCCAAGATTTCCGCCGACGACCCTAACAAGGCTATGAGAGACCCCGTTATATACCGATGCAACATTGAGAACTCTCACCATCGAACTGGACGCAAGTGGAACATGTACCCCATGTATGACTTTGCTTGTCCTGTAGTCGACAGCCACGAAGGCGTCACTCACGCGTTGCGCTCCACCGAATACACCGATCGCAATCCCCAGTATCAGTGGTTCCTGGATACTCTTAGCCTTCGCCAGGTACACATGTGGGACTTTTCTAGAATGAATTTCATCAGGACATTCCTGTCCAAACGCAAACTTGCCAAGCTCGTGGATGCTGGCAAGGTATGGGGCTGGGACGACCCAAGAATGCCCACTATTCGCGGTGTTCGACGTCGTGGTATGACTGTTGCAGCCCTGCGAGATTTCATCATTCGCCAGGGTCCCAGCCGCAATGTTGTCACCATGGACTGGACCAGTTTCTGGGCCGCCAACAAGAAGGAGATTGATCCCGTTGTCGCCCGCCACACTGCCCTGTTGAGCGACAACCTCGTCAAGGTCAAGCTTACTGGTGCCGAGGTACCCTCGGGCATTGTTATTGAGCAGCGACCCAAGCACCCTAAGAACCCAGACGTCGGGCTGAAGGACGTAGTCTTCTCTCATGAGCTTCTAATTGACCAGGAAGACGCCAAGAGCTTCAAGCTCAACGAAGAGATCACTCTCATGGGTTGGGGCAACGCCTTTGTCCGCGAAATTGCCTCCGAGGCCCCCATCAAGACCATGAGCCTGGAGCTTAACCTGAAGGGTGACTTCAAGTCAACAGACAAGAAGATCACCTGGCTGTCTGCTGAGGGTTTCGAGCCTGTGCAGGCCGAGCTGTGGGACTTTGATTATCTCATCACCAAGGACAAACTAGACGAGGATGACAACGTAGAGGATTTCCTAAACCCCAACACTTTCAGCCTTGTCGATGCTGTCTGTGATGATGGTGTTGGAAAGCTCAAGAAGGACGACATCATCCAGCTCGAGCGAAGGGGCTTCTACAGAGTGGACAAGGGCTTGGAGGACTGGGCACCCGGAGAGGCCGGTCCGAAGGGTAAGAGGGTTGTGCTGTTCTACATCCCCACTGGTAAGACGGGCGGAAAATAAAGGTGTTATTGCATGTATGGCATGGGAAGGAAATTCGATGAATGGCAGATGGCAAAAGAACAGCAGCTTCGTGACATGATTTTCCGAGCTGCCGTTGAAATTGAAATGCACACACACGCTGATTGCCAGGATACCAATGGTCAATCAGCATTGAGCAATGCTTGGAGTGGCCGATGTGTGTCTGCTGTCGTGCGCTGTGATTCCAGCAACATGCTAGGTGCTGTTCCACGACATGACTGCTCTTGCTCTTGACTTGAAGTAATAATATGTATGCACCCATCCCGCGTCACACCGAAAACTTGGTTATGACGGATGGTGGGCTCTGAATAATTAACTGTCCACGTCTCCGGGCTGGGTATAGCCGGCCACAAAGAACACATGCCATGCATGTATGCTGACAATGGAATGCGTTCAATTGGTCCCCTTGACAAGGAAAGATTTGGAAGAACTCAATATATGCAATGATGGAGGGCGGCTGATAGCATTTGCAACTGCCGGTGTACATGTAATGAATAAGCTGATGATAAGATGGGTGGGCTAAAGGCGGCTAAAGCGAAAGTGGTTTCGGAGGGGTCAGGGTCGGTCAATGCAGCAAGCACCACGTGAAACAGAGTACTGGGACTTTCCGGTTAAGGTTGCAGTAGTAGTACATGTAGTAGTAGAGTTGTCAGGAGAGCTCCTAGAGCATCGGATGTGTGGATGCGGCCTGCGCATTAACTAGGATGAAACCCTCGATAAGACAACGGTGGAGACAATGTATTAGAAGTACCTCCGTAGACTAGTTATTACTATAGCGCACTATGTACCCTTTAGGTACAAAAGTTAGGTGCTATCTGCATCTCTAATTAACCAGAATTGAACCTTTTCTATTAGCTACACCGACCCCTACCTTTAATAGTTATAAGCCTAGGAGGCTTCTATTACCCTTATTATTAATTATTAGAGAATAAAAGCTCCGTTAAGGTTATTAATCTAACGCTTGCCTATATCAAGAGATAATCGCTCCTTTATTATAATAATTAGTTAAAATAACAACCCTATGCTTCCTTTTAACCAGTACGGTTCCCTTTATAATATCTAAAGAAACTCTAAATATAGTATTATTATTAGAGAAGGACTAGATTAAATAGTACACGCAAACTAAGAACTACGTAAAATCTTATAGTGTCTAGGAGTATATTAATCTAAATTAGGATAAATTACTAGAAGAACTAACAATGCTTGCTTACCTAAAAGAGATCTAAGACTAGAGATTACGGCGGATAACCCTAATGCTTTAGAAGACTAGAAGATTGCTTATAAAGATACTAAAGATAAGTATAACTTTAAATATAAAGATCTATAATTTAACCTTATAAAATATATAAACCTATTAAGGTAAATGCTAAAGATTAGGAATTTATTTATAAGACCCTTTTAAAGAATATCTAAGACTCTCTTAACTTTAATAGTAAAGAGAAGGGAAAGGAGTTAGTTTATTAGCACTCTTAAAGAATATTAAAGCTTCTTTAGGATTAATATAAGCTAAACATAAGGAAGATATTAATTCTTATAGAAACGCGCCTTAATAATTACTTATAAGCTAAAGGTTCCCGCGATTAGTACTAATAGGCAGTAATAATAGAGGTACTATAGAGGAATTATTAAGACCTTAAGACCTAATAGACTAAGGAGATAATACTATATAAGTTTATAATCCCTCTTTATAGCAAATTTAAGTTATTTTAGAAGAAATAGAATAATCTGCTTAATAAGGGTATAAATTAGAGCTTTCTTAAGGCTATTATAGAGTTTAAAAGAGACTATAAAGCTCCGCAGAGCGTACTAAAGGCTGCTAATACGGCTATAATAGATAAATTAATAGGATTAAATAATTTAATAAAATCCAAGAGGCCTAAGTGCCCTAGATATACGAATCACACGGTTAGAGATACCTTAAAGTAGTGGGAATCCTATAATTTATTTAAGGCTCTATATAAGCTAGAGCTTACTCCTAAGAACTAGGAAGTTAAGAAGAACTCTAAAGATAATATTAAGAAGTATCTAAAAGAGAATCTATAAGAAAAATAAAGGCTATAAATTAGAAGTTAAAGGAGAAGAGCAGCGGTAATATTATTATGCCCTTATAGAATCCTATAAATAACTCTATAGCTATTACTCTAGGCAAGAAGTTAGCTAATATATTATTATTTATACGCGCTAAGCGCTCTTAACGCGTTACCCTATCTTTAAACATAGTTAATAGCTTAGAATTAAAGAGGAATATAGTTCTCTATAACTCTAGAGCTAATATTTATATCTTTAATAACCCTTATTAGTTTAAGCAAGCTAAATTTAATAATACTATTATAATAGAGGTGGAGGCTAGTAGCACAATCTATATAGCTTTAGGCAAAGGTCTAGTGTATATCTTAGTAATGGATCCGCTATCTAGAATACTAAGGATAATTATACTAGAGAAAGCGCTGCTAATCTTAGAATTTCACATTAATCTTATATTAGTAATAATTCTAATAAAGGCAGGGATCTTCTAGAATTAGAAGAAATGCTTCCTATACAAAGGATTAAGGCCTATAGCAAGAGTTTATAATATTAATAAGCTCTATATGTTATTATAGCTATTAGAAGAGCTAAAAAGGCCTACGCTATAACTAGCAGAGCACTAAGACTGCCTTAAAAAGGAGATATAAAGCTTTAGCATTAATAATATAGTTATCTAGGCATACGTGCATTTATAAAGCTTATAAATATAGCTTTAGGGGTTAAATTAATAGGTCCTAAGCTTATAGAATGTAAGGTCTATGCTATAGGCAAAGCTAAGTAATAGAGATTATAGGTTATACCTAAAGGCCTTCTATAAGGACTAGGTTATAGGCTTTCTATTAATCTAGATTACTATAACTCTCCTTATTAGAATAGTGATAGGTATTAGTGTGTTTTTACATGCCTTATAACCTTAATAAGGTTCTTTTATTCCTTTAAAATAAAGGATAGTATTTGTAATAGCTTTTGCATAATAATAGCGTTCCTAAGCACTTAATTTAGGGTTTAACTACGCTTTCTATATAGTAATATTAAAAAGCCCTCTTTATAGAGTAAATAAAAGATAAGATAGCCCTTATAGGTATTATAGTCTATAATTTAGCTCCCTTAACGCCTAGCTAGAATAGAAAGGTAGAGAGATCTAGGGGGTGGTTAAGTAGAAAGCTTATATATTAAGCCTAAAGGCTTAGCTCTAATAGATCTTAATAATAAGGTCTTTAACACTATGGTTTATCTATTAAATTAAATGCCTTTTAAGCATTATAAAACCTAGATTATACCTTATAAGCTTTAGTGGAATTAGGCTAGGAAAACAATTCTAGCCTATTCACAGATAGCAAAGGCCTAGAAGCCCTTAATTATATATCTATAAGCCTACGGATATAAGGCTTTTCCTATAATAACAAAGGCTTTAGAGCATATTAAATCGTATAACGCAATCCTATAGTTAGAGCAGAAAGCTTACATTAGGTACCTTATTAGTTATAGAGGCAAGTCCTAATATATTATTTAGGTGCCTTTGCTTCGTAATTGTAAAGTTATTATATTAGCGTGTGTTTAATTTAATAAGAATTCCTTCTTTAAACTAAAAGAAGAGCTTAAATTAGCTTAAAAGGAAAAGATATTAATATATATATATTATTTACGCTAGCTAGCTCTATGTAGGGCTAGTACTAGTACTCCTGCTGCTTCGTCAAAAGGAAAACCCTTAAATGGGAAGAAAAACCCCTTGCATCTATGTTCGGGCTAACGCCGACCCTACACCAGGCCTACGTCGCGTTGTGTATAGCCTATCGTAGGTGTTTGTTACTAGCTTGCGCTAGCCTTATCCCAATAAGAAAAGAAAGAAAAAGGAAAAAGGAAAATCCCAGGTTCCAAGCCCTACCTAGCTCTGTCCCAGGTCTGCTCCGGCACTACTCTAGGCTTGTTATACTATCTTACAGCGTGCTAGATTCGGTTTCGTGGCGGTGATTCACTTCTCTTTCACTTTTTAGCCAGCTCTTCTATAGCCCCACTTTTCAGCCTTCTCCGGCCCGGGTCCGGCTTATTAGTCTAGGAAGTCAGGGCACCTAATGTTGTTTGTCTTCTATAGTGGGGGTGTAGGTTCAGTTCGGTTCCTAGCCGTTTCTAGGCCTAGGTCTCTTAGGCATTAACTAACTAGATTTTTGTCTTATGTTCTTCTTTCTTTATTAATATCTATAATTCAGCCCCCTATATAAGTATAAGAAGGGTTCCTCCCCTGTAAGGGTCTTCCTTCTTTCCTCTTTTTTATTAAACTTCCTATAGGTTCTTTTCTTCCTTAGAGCTACCTAAGGCGCTCCCAGGCCAGTATTAGCCTAATTGCTAACATTGCTGCAGATCTATTAGGTTATCTAACAAGATAGTGCCTGCTGCTGTGAGTACTCTTGCGTTCTATGCTTATCTAGCTCTAATCCGCCTAGGAAAACTCTAAAAACAAGCAATATCCTTAAAAGTCTTTAACTAAGAAGTAGCTCGAGCAGGCTATAGCTAAGGATTTAAAGGTATAACCCTCTGGCCCTAGCCCGCCTCTATTCCAATGCTAATTCGCTATAGTTAGGGGATCCCCGCAGGATCTAATGCGTCTCTTATAAATCTCAATCAATTAACTGCCCTAGGCACTAGTGCCATAATATTACTAGTAAGTTAGATCTGTCCCGGCTTGGAAGCAAGGCTAACTATTTTATATAGGGCTAGCTACTAACGCCTATTTTAACTATTAGGTCCGCAACTATGGATATTCAAAGGTAGTTAGCGCCTCTGTTCCGGGCCAGATCTAGTGCTAATTCGCTCTTAGCCTAACTTAAGTAGTTAACGGAATAAGCACTAGTAGCTAGTGGAAGTTTAGGCAGCTATAGTCGCTAGGGGTAGTGTGAGTACTGCTATTCCGGTTTAATGTCAAGTCTAGTCTAGGTCTAATGGTTCTATAGGTCCTAGATAACTATTAGGATTGCGTAAAGAAGCTCTATGCTAGCAATTAAAGTAAGAAGAAGCGCAGCGCCTTAGCTACGGGCCTAGGCTGGTCCGGCGCTGGTGGGGAGCAATATAACAAGGTTATCTTTTAGCTATGGCGTCTAGACGCTCGCGCCGCGGAGACAAACCATCTCCTAGCCATGGCCCTGCCCGCCAAGGGTGGGCTAAGGTAATGGAGGGGCGATTCCAGTCCTAAAGGAGGAGTAATTAGTTAGGTAGGTATGGCTTGGTAAAGGGGCGGAGGCAGACTAGTAGGACTAGTAATACCTAGCGTTATATAGTTAAAATTAATCCGATAATGATTCTGGAAATGTAATTCTTTAGCCAGCCTACCGCTAGCTCTAAACCGTATGATCTTATGTCTCTCCCTAGTTATCTGCTATGTCCGTATCTTAGTTATTAGTTCTAGCGCGCCAGAAGCGCCCCGGCTCTAGCTCTTCCTCTCTACTACGTATATTAGCTGCTAGTTCTTATACTAGTAAGTAGTATTAGAGTCGTTTTGTGCCAAGGAACCATTTAGCTATTGCTCTTGCCTTCAGAGGGTAGTTTAGGGCCAGCCTCGCCTCCCGTGCGTCTCTGGGCTAGCGCGTTTAGGGGCGTTGGTAGTTATATTTAGGGCAGTTCACTATAATATAATATTAGTCCTTAACTACTCTGCCACAGCTACATAGCGGCAAGTTCACCCTAGGAACGCCTCTCCGGAAGAGGAACTTATTAAGACTAATCTTCCTAGTGCGTAGTTAGACTATGGTTAAGGAGATATGCTTTTCTAGGCCTATGTGGAATCTTTAGATTTCCTTTAGGTTGTGAGTTAGTGGTTAGTCCTTAGTCAGTTCTCTCGCAAGTCTATGCCATCCTAGGCATTCCCTACTATGCCATTTATCCTAGCATTATCTCCATTCCTCGTGTAGTTCCGCCACTAGTTTATTGCTCCTAGGGGGTCTCTGTCTGCGACGTAACACTGACTATACTAAGTTAGCAGCGGTTTGGATTATTATGGCTATTCCGCTCTCTGTGATTCTCTCTTTAAACTTCCGTTTTATCTTGTTTAGGTATAGATCTAGGGGGACGCAGGTCTTAACCTCTAGTTAGGCAATAGGTGTAGCCTTAAACGCACTAGCTACGATTTAGAGGCAGGCCAATTAGTCTATTATAAAGCTTTTAACTACTCCTCTTAGCTTTCCACCCTTCTTAGTTAGGGTATGGTAGCGCTTGCCCTATAGGTAAGGACAGGCTAGACCACCTACGTGTATAGGAGTTAGGCGTCTCTAAAGCTATAACCCTAGGCTAACGCTGCTAGCAATAAGAGTGCAAGCCGCTGCTGGGCTAGTTTGCCTTTAGGATATTCTTATAAGCACTCTAATTAAGCTTCCTATTAACCTAGACTCTAAGGAACCTATATAACTCTATAGGCACTATCTCCTTTACACTAAGTTAGACCCTAGCCTACAGGGGTTAGTGTGCTTTGCTAAAGTGCATAAGCTTAGTCTTCGCTAGGTTAAACTTTACTCCCGCTTCTTTTGCCTACTTTTCACATACTTTCCACGTAGCTTTAAGCCTCTTCTAGGTCTATGCAGTGTTTTTCTAAACGCCACTATGTTTATATTATCCGCAAATCCTATCACTACCATGCCTAGGACAGCTCGGAGGCATACGTATAGCTCCGCTAAGTAGAGTAGGAAGAGGATTAGTAAGAGGAGAGCCTTATAGGGTGCCTGCCTTTATCTAAAAGGGTCTTAAGAGTTTGCTATTAAAGCTAAGCCAGCTCGTTCTATCCGCGAGGAAGCTACGTACCATAGCTATTAGCCAGCGTGGTATGCCCATTTAGATCAAAACGTAAATTAGATATGGGTGGCTAACTCCATTGAATGCGGAAGAGATATCCATCTACGCTAGCAAGGCGATGCCGCCTCTGCCCTAAGCCTCTCTCACACATTCCATAAGGACTCTTATTACGGTTTCTATTAATCTATTTGCCCTATTTCCTATTTATAACTCAGGAAGGAGGCCCTTAGCCTTAGCGACGGCCGTGAGCCACCTCGCGATTGCTGCTTCTATAATCTTTCCCACTATGTTTAGTAGTAAGATAAGTCTCTACGCGTTAGCTCTTCTCATCTCCTTAGTGGTTTTTCCTAGCTTCCTAATCACCACTACTCGTGCGGTTCGGAACCATGCCAGAAAGTATCCTACTTCGAGGACAGCGTTTAGCAGGCGCGCTATAGCTTCTTTAGCCGGTTCGTCACAGGCCTTAATAAGGCCCGCCAGGAGTTCATCGTCTCCCAGGGCTTTCCAGCTAGCCATGTCTAATAGGATGTTTCTAATATCTCCTACTCCAAACCATTCTTCGTCTAGGACTGGCGCGTTATTAAGCTCTGGGAAGGAGAGGTCTAGGATGTAGGAGAGGTCTGCTATAGGCTTAGGGAAGAACCTTTATACAAGTGTGCTTGCCTTATCCTTGTGGGTAGTGGCCGGGTTAGGGTCGTTATTAGTTCTTTCCAGGTCTAGGAGTCTAGGGAGCTCCGGGGGCCTAGCTTCAGAGCTAGGCCTATCTCTCTAGTCTCTAAACTCCACCGTCCTTTTCCCACGTGTTAGCTTTCTATAGGGCTTCTCTCCACGCGTTCCTTTTTCCTCTCTAACCGTCCGTTCCCAGTCATTATCCACCTTAGAGAAGGCTTGCCAGTTTGCTTTAGTCTTCTAGCGCCTCTATTATCTCTTAGCTTATCTAGCTTTAGCAACTGCCTCTTTTATTCTCCTTAACCACTACGCCTCTAGACCAGGAGTCCTTAGCGCTTTCACAAGGCTACTAGTTCTGCTATCTATTAGAGGTTTATAATAAGCCATGTTGCGTATACATCAATTCCTTCCTTGTCTTTCAGGTCCAGTGCGTTTTCCGCTTGGAGTCGCACCGCTACTTCCGCCTTTGCCCATAGT
Organism: Epichloe gansuensis; assembly: GCA_023658505.1. Lineage (NCBI taxonomy): Eukaryota > Fungi > Ascomycota > Sordariomycetes > Hypocreales > Clavicipitaceae > Epichloe > Epichloe gansuensis. Next base: position 2,614,748 of record CP098283.1, read on the forward strand.
CTGTTTATTACAGTCTAGGTGTGTTTAAGGGTAGGCAGGGCGCCTTCTTGCTCCTTGGTAAAGATGCTAATTAGCTACGGAACATGGTCAGAGCCTGTGAGGTCCTCTGCGCCGTCGTAGTGGACTTAGATGTCTAGAGTCGCCTATACTAGATCTATAGTGCTATCTCTATCTTCTCTGTGTTGTCTCGTGGGTTCCCCTTAGGGCATTACTAGACTAAGCCTCCACTGGCTCGTAAGGTCTAGTAGTTCCTCCGCTCCTCTAGTTATTCTATCTAAGCTATCCTAGAGGGGTGTTTTTAGTTAAAGTCTCCTATAAAAACGCTTTAGCCACGGGGCTCTTCTACGTTAAAAGTGTAGATAGGTGTGTTCCAGTTATCTATGTATCCTTCTAAGTAGAGGGAGTAGATATTCATGCCTTTTATCTCTACTAGTAACTAGTTAGGTCCTCCCTAGGCCGTCCACAACCCTATATCATGCTTCTTATTTACATATACTACATTCTATCCCTCGTAGTGTGCCAGTTAGAATTAGGCAAGGCCTAGTGCTAGGGGCCACAGGTGCCTTATGTGTTCCCACTCTTAGATCGCTATTATGTCTATGTTGGTTTAGTGTTAGAGCGCTATATATATTAGGCTGTCCTTCTTATTTACGTTCTAAAAGAGGACTTATAACATTACTATGTTAGTTAGGGGGTAGTGGATCTCTGCTGTCTTGTGCTAGCTCTATTCTAGCCCTATTTCAAGACGTATATCATATGATGCTCCCTGCCCTAGGTTATTTAGCACTCCTCTCCGCATTTATTAGGCGTCCCTTTTCCTACCTACTATAACAATAGGTGCTGTAGCTATGCCAGTTCCCTTATGGGGCAGCGTTAGGCTTCTATCTAGGAGTTGCTAGCAAATCGCAATAGTCGCTCTAGGTAGCCTGCTTTTGCTACATTCCACTTCTCTTTTAGGATAGGGCAGTCCCTTAACCACGCCAGGTACAGGCCGGAATATAAGATATAGTTTTCCTTTAGTTATCCGCTGATTGTTAGGCATAATGTTTCTCCTTCCTCGTGTCAGCTAGCTCTGCACCTACTGCACCTTAGGGCTGCCTTATAGAACTTTGTAATATAGCTAGTTTAGAAGCAGTTATAGCATTATTAGGGTTATAGGGTCTTGTTATATAGTTTGGTCTAGAACAGCTCCGCTTTAAAGACTATTCCGTCTTGGCATATCTTATTAGCGTCTTCTACTTCTGCTAGTCCTAGGATTAGGGTGGTACGCTATGCGTTTTCTGCTTAGGGCGCCTCGCGGTCGCCTTAATCACGTTTACTTTATTCGCTTTTCCGATCTTAGTTACAAGGTTCTTAATAGATGTGTGCTTCGTTAGGAATCCCTTAACTATAACGCTAAGTACATAGCGGTGAAGGGCCGCTTCCGGACTAAATGCTTTGGCGATCCATTTTTAGTCCTCTCTATATTAGGCTACGTTTCCTTTAAAGGTAATGATTATATCTCTGCTAGGGAGTCTTCTAGCTGCTATGGCTGTGGTTTAGCCAGTGGCTCTGTTTACTACAGTTATTGTATCTTCAGCGCCTCGGGATTAGAGCGTTTCCTAAATTGTATTACCTTTAATAAGTACTTCTCTGTGTTATCTACCTAGGACCTATAAGGGGGTTTCATTGTTTAGTCTTCTTAGTGCTAGTCTGGCTGTGACACTCACCTAGGTCAGTGCATTAGTTCCTTTAGCTTCTTCCCTAATAGCCTCCTTAAGGGCTACTTTAAGGGCTTCTTTAGTAATATAGATATTATTATTATCATTGCTGCTATTATTATTCGTAGCTCTTATTTTGGCGCGGGCGCGGTTTGCTGCCTAGTAGGCTACGGCCTTCGTAATGCTCTAAACTTAGGAGACTTTGTCGCTAGGGATAAGGCTAGCGATCTCATTATAGAATTTCGTGTTATCTAGGTGTTTGAATTATATCTAATCCATTATCGGGTTGTCTTCGCGTCTATAGGCGTTAAATTGCCCTATTCCTGCGTTCAGGTAGTGGCAGCTCTATGCCAGCCCCTTTCTCTAGCGTTAATTACCATTGGCATCTCGCCCTCGCACCTGCCTCTAGCTCTGTCGCGATGCGACATCGTAGGAGGGGTAAACGGAGGTGAGGAATTCGAATATCAATGTGGTTTGTATTTTAGAGGCGATTCCGGACCTTTAGATCGGTGCGGAAAAAGTATCCCTATTTATAGATGAAAAGATATTAATAATTATACTACTTAAAGAGCTTAAAGCTAATAATATTAATAAGGAAATTAGTTAAGACCTTATTAGATTAGAATTAGAAGAGGAGGATTACCCTCCTATACCCTTAACTATAAAAGGAGAAAACAAATAGTTTAAAGTAAAAACACTACCTTATATAATAGGGAAAGAAAATAACCTTTCTAGTGTACTTTTAACCCCTCCTAACTCTTCTTATAAGGTGCTGGTTACTATAGAGAATAAAGAGCTTAGGATAGAAGGTAATAATACGCTATATTATGAAATTAATAAATTTATGCGTAATGCGATAATTAAACACGCAGAGACTACCGCGGAGACTAGTGAAATTACTAGTAAAGGTAGTAAAGAAGTGGAGAATTATTATCCCTAGGATAACAGTATTAATCTAGATAATATTATTACTAGAAAACGCTAAAGAAAGGAAACATATAAAGCTAGGTAGGTATAGTTTTCTTATGCCTTTTCTATAGTATTATAAGGCACTTAATATAGTTTATGGATTAAAGATATGCCTTTAGAACCTACCTATTATTAATAAGCTATAGCTTTACCTATTATAACCGCTAGAAGGAAGTGATTATAAAAGAGCTTTTAAAGCTCCTATCCCTAAATTACTAGGAAGATATACTAGATAAATCCCTTAATCTAGAACTCTATAAGGAAATTATAGACCTTAGCTAGGTCTTTAAATATAAGACTAATAAGAAAGGAGTAGTAATAGAGTTTAAAGCTAGAATAGTTATTTAAGGTAACTAATAACTAAAGAATAACCTTAATAACTACGCTATAATACTTACTTTATAATCTCTACGCATACTACTTATAGTCTACTACGCTAATAATCTTAATACCTAATAATATAATATTTAAAATACCTTTCCACACATAGAGCTTAAAGAACCTATCTTTTATAAGCCTCTAGAGGGTATAAATACGAAAGGTTATCTCTAGAAGATAATAAGAGCGTTATATAGGCTATAAGAAGCTCCTTAATAATAGTTCCTTTATTTAATAAGATTTCTCTTAAATTTAGGCTTTATATAAGGGAAAGAAAACCTATATATCTTTATAAAAGATAATTTTATCCTATTTTTCTATATAGATAATATTATAGTGCTTTACCCTAACGGATCTAAAGCAAAATTTAAAGAATTATATAAATAACTAATAAACAGCCTAGACATTAAGGACTAAGGTAAATTAAAGTGGTTTCTAGGCATTAAAATCATTAGAAACCGCAATACTAAAGAGATATAGTTATTATAGGAATTATATATTTAAAAGATTGCTTAGAAATTCATTCCTAATGTTATTAATAATAATCTAAAGAGCTTAACCTTTACTTCTCTTCCTATAGCTATAATCCTTGCTAATACTAGCGAAGCTTCTAATAAAGAGATTAATTATTATAGAGTAGTTATTAGCTCCTTAGTATATCTTTGCATTATAGGCAGACCTAATGTGGTATTTATAGCATTAAAGCTAGCCTCTTTTATAACAAATCTATTAGCAAAGCATATTAAGCTTACTAAAGGAGCTATTTTATACGCTTAGAACACAAAGAAGCTTTGTATTCACTACTTAGGCGTAGATAGCTTTAATACCCTATTTTCTAGTACTAATGCTTCCCTTAGTAATAACCCTAATACTCGTAGATTAACGTAAGGCTATGTTTTTATTATGCATAGCGCTGTAATTAATTAGAAGTTAGGTAGGTAATATTATATAATAACTTTAAGCATAGAAGCAGAGCTCTTTACCTAAATTACAGTGTAAAAGAGCGTATATCTCTAGGGAGGTTGCTTTATAATATTAAGGTTTATATACTACCGCTTTCTATTATCTAGTGTAATAATAAATAGATAATCTAAATTATAAAGCATATAGAAGGAAGGCTTTAGACTAGCCTTAAGCACCTTAATATAAATTAAATATGGATTTAAGAGCAATATATAAAGGGTAATATTAAGGTTAATTAGTTAAAGACCTTTAAGATACCTATGGATAGCTTTATAAAGCCCCTATTAGGTTAAATATATAGGGATTTCTACTACTGGATTAGCTTATGTAAGATCCCCGCGTAACCATAACACTAGAAATTCATTATAATTACTTCCTATACTAATAAACTCTAGCTTTAATAGATATCTTAGCTAGGGGGTGTGTTAGGAGAGCTCCCTAGAGCATTAGATATGTGGATGCGGCCTGCGCATTAACTAGGATAAAACCCTTAATAAGATAACAGTAGAGATAATGTATTAGAAGTACCTCTGTAGACTAGTTATTACCATAGCGCACTGTGTACCCTTTAGGTACAAAAGTCAGGTGCCGTCTGCATCTCTAATTGACCAGAATCGAACCTTTTCTATTAGCTACACCGACCCTTACCTTTGACAAGAGTACATGTAGTAGTAGAGTACATGTAGTAGTAGAGTACATGTAGTAGTAGAGTACATGCACATGTACTCGGCAGTAATGTAGCAGTAGCTGCAACAACCCCTGCATATTCTTTCCACCTTCCACTGCCACTGCCGCTGCCGCTGCCGTCATTCGTGCCGGTGCGCCTGGCTCGATCTTTTTCGTGCAAGGCCCGACAGCTCCGACAGACCCGACAGACCCCAACGGCATCCGTTCAACCTGCGACGACTGATAAAAATTAATTCGCCATTCCAGAATACACAGTCTGTCCATTTCTCTCTTTGCCCTGCTCTCAATTTTTTTTTTTCTTGCTGGCGTGGGTGGCAACACGGCCTCGAAACCCCCTCCCCTCCTCCTCCTCCTCCCCCAATTAGTACTTCTTTTACTACCCACCTCACTGATCAGTATCCCAAGATGCTCAGCGGCACGACGAATGGCATCAACGGCGCAAGCGACGGCATGCCTCACATCGACGGCGATGGACCCTTGAGTCACCATATGAGATCCAACCGCAAGCAGTCTAGTCCTATGGCGCCGGCTTTCATGGTCTCTGCGCCGGGCAAGGTCATCATGTTTGGCGAGCATTCCGTTGTTCATGGAAAGGTAGGTACGCGTGTCGCTCAGACAACTCGGACAGTTTGCTAACCATGGGCTGCCTTGGCTCTTCTCCCTAGGCCGCCATTGCCGCCGCGATTTCGTTGCGATCATATCTTCACGTCATCACGCTTTCCAAGTCAAAACGAACCGTTACCCTGCGATTCCCAGACATTGACTTCATCCACACATGGAACATTGATGAATTACCGTGGGATGCTTTCCAGCAACCTGCCAAGAAGAAGTCGTACTACTCTCTCGTCACCGAACTCGACCCCGACCTTGTCCAAGCTCTCTGGCCGCATATCGAAGTCGTGTCTCCTGACAGGGCCGAAGACGTTCGTCATATCCACAGAAACTCGGCGCGCGCATTCCTCTACCTTTTCTCTCTCTTGGCTCACCAGCTTTTCCGGGATGCTTATACACATTGCGATCAACAATTCCCATCGGCGCTGGCCTAGGAAGCAGTGCGTCAATTGCAGTATGTGTGTCTGCGGCTTTGCTCATCCAGCTGCGGGCGCTCTCCGGGCCACATCCCGATCAGCCACTGGAGGAGGCTCGACTTCAGATCGAACGCATCAATCGATGGGCTTTCGTCTACGAGATGTGTATTCATGGCAATCCTTCCGGAGTTGACAACACAGTTGCTACGCAAGGCAAAGCCGTGATTTTCCAGAGAACAGACTATACTGCCGTGCGCCCGCTATGGAACTTTCCCAAGTTGCCACTGCTTCTGGTCGACACAAGACAGACCAAGTCTACAGCTCACGAGGTTGCCAAAGTCGGTCGACTCGAGAGCACGCACCCAAAGCTGGTGGCGTCAATTTTTGATGCCATGGACACGGTCGCGAGCTCGGCCGCCAAGCTACTTACGCATGATGAGTTCGATGAAGAAGAGGAAGAAAGCTTAAGGAAGCTTGGTGAGCTGATGGCTATCAACCATGGACTGTTGGTGTCGCTTGGTGTATCCCATCCGCGACTGGAGAGGATACGAGAGTTGATAGATCACGAGGGTGTGGGGTGGACGAAACTCACAGGCGCTGGCGGCGGCGGCTGCTCCATCACCCTGTTGCGGCCGCATGTCCCCCGCGAAAAGATGACGAAATTAGAGGATCGATTGCGGAAGGAAAACTACGGCAAATATGTGGCGACGCTCGGTGGCGATGGCGTTGGCGTACTCTGGCCAGCAGTGCTGAAGAACGGGACAGACGAGGACGACGAGGGCGGCATGGAAATCGATCTGGACATGTTTCTCAACGCAGAGGGAAACGACGGCGTGGAGAAGCTTGTGGGCGTTCATGGTCATGGCGGCGAGCGCGAGGGATGGAAGTTCTGGCGCGTCGAGAGCCACTGAGCCAAGCATCATCAAGTCGATGTGGGAACTGGCCGAGTTGGGAAGTCAAGAAGCGAGCGTGCAGTCAACTGGAATGTCTTTGTATCTCTATTTTGTCATTTTTTTATTTCCGATCAATGTTCGTTGATGCTGTGAGAGAGGACATCTGAGTCAATGATAGCAAGGATGACTTGAGCGCAAGATTTTATTGAAACATTTACCTCACGGTGCATCTTGAGGATTTGTCTAGTGATGGGATTGGACGTCGTGTAGGATTCCGTGTATTATTGGAATAAAAGAACGCTCCAAGATACGTTATACTCGACTGGCAAAATAATGTAAAGATGCGAGACAGCGATGGCTGTTGTTTGTCAGTACATGCGCTGTTGGCCACAGTTGTCTGTCCCTCAAGCCGACCCCACCCTTCGACCCTTCGACCCTTCTTCGACCCTTCGACCCTTCGACCCTTCGACCCTTCGATATTCAAACATCAAACATAATTCCCATGTCAAACACAGCCAACCCCCTCCAAACAAGCACATCTTGTTCACCGATGCTCCTCCAAAATGGTACATGTCCCCCAATCTACATCCCCGTGTCCAAGCTAAGAAGCACAGAACAAGGACTCATCCTTCACGCAAGTCCACATGCATCGCGCCTCGGACGCAGATCTCTTCGAATACTTCTGCAAGGACAAGCTCCCGTCCGACGACATCTACGTGGCGCCGCCGCACCAGCCGATCAACCCCGAGGACGAAGACGACGTGGTCCCCGACCAGCACGCCGCGTTTGGGATCCAGCGCGCGACGCAGAAGCCGAGGGAGCCGGCCTGGAAGGATCTCGGGCTGCGCGAGCTGATGAGGAGGGGGCCGGGGAGGGCAGAGCGTGGTAGGCAGGGGCGGGGCCGTGGTGAAGATGGGGGATGCCCAGGTGATTGCCAGCGGTGTGTTGTAAAAAAAAAAAAAGGGGAAAAATAAAATAAAATGTCCATGGGAGTTGGTTGATGGCGTTTGCTGCCAAGTTTCGTTGGGCGTTGTATCTTTCACGGAGGGAGGTGATTCATTGGAGATGAGCACTGGCACTGGCACTTTAGCATCATGAGAAACGAAGAAAAAAAAAACGCGCGTCGACTTTGTGTGTGGAAAGTTAGTTGGTAATTGCATATTTCAAAAACTCCATGCTTTGATTTCTAATCATATTCCCAGCCACATGTACCAAGACGCCGAAACTCCTGCCCCTGCTATAGAATAACGGCCCAATCTCACGTCTTTTCACCCTCAAATACATAGATTTCAGATTTCATGACCACGAAACCGACCCCCTTCTTCTTCGATCATGTCTTCCCCAGAAAGGTTTCCCGCTCAACAACCTCCGCCCTGAACTTGACCAGAAACACAGTCTTCCCAGGCCACATGTCGCCCTCCCCGACCGTATGCGCCGTCACCTTGGCCGGGAAGTCGGCGCCGTCGCACACGCCCTCGACCACGCCGGCCACAAACGCCGCGCAGTTCAGCTGGCTCATCTCCCGGGGCACGCTGATGTACTGGTTCACGAGGGCTCGTTGTCGATGACCATGTACTCCTCGGGCGTGTCGGGATTGCTGCTCTTCTCCAGCCGGTCGGCCTGTCGGCCGAAGAGGTGCTGCCAGACGTTTTGCTTGATGAAGTGCAGGAGCGATATGATGGTGAGGGGCGGAGCTGTGTGCGTGGCGGTTCGCGGTAGAGGAGGAGGTCGAGAAGTTTGAGGCCGATGGGGTGGCCTTGCGAGTTGAGGCTGTTTTTTTTTTTTTGTAGTTTCTTCAGGTCAGTCAGTGTTGTGGTTTGTTACGGAACGGCGAGTTTATCGAGCTCGGTTCATCAAAGGGAAGGGGTTTTTTTTTTTTTGGCCATGCGTGAGGTGGGAAGAGTGGTTAGGTAGGAAGGATGGAGATGCAAAGATGATGCCCACCGCTGTTCTAGCTCTTGAATCCCCTTTACTCTCCTCTGTGCGTACGTGACCATTTCGCCGAACAGGTAGGCAAAGCTAGCTTGGCTGAGCTCGGCTGTCTTGGTCCTGTTCAACGGGCGGTGGTATATCGTCTTGCCATTGCTGGGCACTCGCAGCCCCGGCTCTTTGGACCCTTGCGTCGTGGGTTGTAGGTTGGACATGGCGACTCCGAGCTTATGTGCGTGTGGGCTAGAGGAGATAGATGGTGGTGGTTGGAGTCTTGGAGATGAAGTTGGAGGCCATTTGGGAGGTGGGGCGAGGTGTCTTTGCAGCTGCGTCTTTCTTTGCTGGGAGAGGTAAATGCGAGAACATTTTTCGTTCAGGCTACTTCATCATATTCGAACAATATAATGCGAAAGGAGAAATCCTCCCGGACCGCCCGAGTCAAAAAATCGAGTATTATAAAAATAAAACAAAAAATAAAACAAAAGAAATACACCTATAGATGCGATACAACAGCGCCTCGACTGAAAATACATCTACTGAACCGTCACCACCTTGGAATGCGCCTCCTTCTGCTTCTTTAGCCCCTCGACCCAGCTGTCCATATCCTCTAGCGCCTTGCGTGGATCCTTTTGCGTTTCAGTAAGAAGCCCTGAATTTCGGCAGGCGAAAACATGCCCTCCGGTATTCGCTTTCCAAATTCCTCCGATATACTCTTGACTTCGTCCACGGTAACGTCGAGCAACTCTCCGTACGGGGTCGTTATCTTGCTTGGTCTGTCGTTCTTGTCCTCTTTGGCAGCCTTAGCGGAGTCTGAGCCGTCACCCCTGACCGGCTTGGGAGGAGACACTGCTTCATACATGCGATAGAACAGCTCGCCCGCCTGATGACTTGACGCATTCTTGAAAGCAACTTGAACATCGATACGCCCGGGGCGAATGAGGGCCTCATCAAGCGATTCTGGCTTGTTTGTCGTCATGATCAAGATGCGGCCCTCATGGGATGCGACGCCATCAATGGCATTCAGAAGACCCGAGAGTGATATGTTCTCGACGGCGAGAACCTTCTTCTTGGTCCCCCTCTTTCTCCTTTTCAGCGTATTTTTCTTGCTTTTAAAGTTCTTGCGCTTTCTTTTAGCCGGCAGATCCTCCCCGCTACTCTCACTGCTGTCGTCGTCATCATCATCGTCTTCGGCACTTTCGTCGGATGAGGTAGCCTTTTCGGTCTTTTTCTCACGTTTCTTCTTGCTCGCAGTATTGTCTCCGCTAGACTTTGTCTCATCTTCTTCCTTTACGGGGTCCTTGACGCCATCAAGCTGTGCCTTGTTGTCCTCCTTCTCGCTCTGCTTCTCCTCTGGCTTATTGTCACTATTGTCATCATCATCATCCCCGCCACGCCGTAAGCCAGCAGTATCAATGTCTTCTAGAAGCACAATGCATCTTCGCGGAAGTCTGGTAAACAGGACGGCTAGGTCTTCCTCGGTCACGTTAATATCTTGCAGACTGATAACGTAAATGTCAACTCCAAAAACACCGGCGCATGAGAAGGAGAAGCTCGTTTTCCCGGTCCCGGGCGGGCCATGGAGGAGATACCCTCGACGAAGCGGGATACCTCGCGATGCGTACCACTTGGGAGTGGCGGGATGGAGGTACTCGTTCATGTCTGCTAGTACGGTATGTTTCTCCTCATGATCCAGGACTACGGTCCGCATGGGTCTGACAGGGCGTCGGGCCACTTGCTGCCACATGCTGTGATCACGCCGAAGCTCCTTAGGCTTCGGCCGATATATAGCAGTCTTTTGGTGAGTATCGTGGTAGTAAAGATCTTTGGCGTCAGCCAATAGCTTCTTGATAGGCTCTGAGAGGAGAGTTCCGTGTTAGCATAAGGCGGGTCATTCGGATAGGTAGGCAAGGTAAACTTGTCAGAAGTCAGCAGTACATGCCTATCGACCGCCCGAAACAGGATATCTTGATTTCTTCAAGATCCTTCATGGCTCCCCACCCAGATGTTCCCATGAAAGATTCCCTCTTCCGAAATACGCAGAAGTAGGTCCCCTTGTACCAGAAATGGGTCGCACCCATTGCGGGGACATACCTGGGACTCTAAGGATGTCATTGTCAGCGAACTAGTGCTGAATAAGGCATTTTCCAGCTACAATCAGAGAGCACACGAACCGATCTGACTGCCTGGTTGGAGAAGTTGAGATATTTGCAGTCACTGTCGCCATCGCCGCCGTCAGTGAAGAAAAGGGCGCTCTCGAGCTCCTCCTCCTCTTCCCAGGCACTCTTCCATACAGTTTGGGCCATAAGATACTGGCTGTTGCGAATGCTAGGCTGCTGAGAAAGCCACTTCATGACATGGTTGTAGATGTGATCGTACTCGGAAACAAACATGGCGCACATGAAATGACCATCAATAAAGTCCAATATGTGGGCGTAGATCTGCGAGACGATTTTGGAGATTCCCAGAAGAAGCCAAGTAAAGTCAGCAGAACTGACGGATCCAGACCTAGGTGAGACCCCAGCATGCGATAGACAAAGAAGAAGACCTGCATCAAGGGAGAAGCCTGTCCGGCCGTGGCCAGGAAGCTATCCATCACACCAGCCGGAAAGGATGCCGCCGGCCCGCGGGCGTCTGTGGGGCCGGTGCCGTTTCCAGTGGAGGCATTGAAGCCGGACTGCTGGAGGATGGACGGGAGTTGGAAACCCATGCCGCCGGGAGTATGCAAGAATCCCACCATGATGATTGTGAGATGGAGAGAGAGGCGGTTCTCATTCTGTGGGAGAGCTCGAGTATTTAAGACGAAACGCTGTTTGGGTGTGGCGGGAAGGGTTACGGGAACCTTTGGGGGGGTGCAGTGTCAACAGGTGCCAGCACTGCCGGCACTGCCAGCACAGGCAATTTGGATTCATGAACAGCGACGACAGCGGAACAGTTTCCAGGTGGGCTCGGTCTTACCTTCCCCTTTAAAGATGTGAGCCCATTCGATCCTGCCCCAGCCTAAGTTCAAGAGTGAACTCATGAAGTCTTGTATTTTTATCCTCCAAACTCTCCATGTCACGCAGCCATGTGTCAGCCGTGCCGCAGGGACCAGAGCGAGAAGGAGACGGCAATACGTATTACGGAGTATATGCCTATCTATTCACGATTGACGACGGTAGGCAGACCGAAATGTTCAAGTAAACCAGCCTCAACAGTGAAGAAGATTCCCGTCATGCCGTGAGACGATGAGATCATTCATTTGGGCACGTAAAGTTTGTCTTGCAGGCCCTCCTCCGCCGTAACACGGAGTACGGAGCACAAAGCACAAGTTTGCGGCATGCAATCAACAACAGGTTATTCCTTGTTCAGATGATCGAGGGGCAGGTAGCACGTGTTTGCAAAGGTTGGGCAGACTGCCTGAGGGTTGCAGGAGCGATCCAGGTTTTGGGCCGTGAACAATCGCACGCCGAAACGATGTCGACGGAAACGGACGATTTTGGTGCAGACAACCGATGACCAAACTCTAGAGCGAATGCTGGATCATGGCAAATGCTGCTACCGGTATATACTCTATTAATGGTTATGTAGGCTGTGCGCAGGCGATTTTAGCGCAGTGATTATATACGATGCAAGAAGATGCAAGAAGATGCAAGAGCCGGGGAGCCGATGAATGCAAAAAGAAGAAGGGAACGGCCAACGGAAGGGAATTAGCCTCTACGCAGGACTTACCTCCGCAGGTTTGCTCTGCACATTCTCCAACGTGGCTCCAGCCAGCTTCTCCTGTACGACATCCACCTCGCCCGGATCTCTCTCTCCTCTGCCGAGACAGCAACAGTAGGAGCAGCAGAGGTATAGGCAGACGTGGACGTGGACGTGGACGTGGACGAAAATGCAAAACCGTTCACACTCACGTCCGTGCCGCCAGCCAAATAATCCTCCGACTCGCCGATCTGGCTTCCTGCGGCTGTCCATCTAGCCATGCGCTGCTCCCGTCTCAGTCGACACATTTCATTGAGGGCAGGCCAGTAGGCGGAGTGGTCGTAGTCAAAGTCCATGTCGCCGTTCCAATCGGCGCTCCAAAGCTGCTCGGCGGGAACAAACTGCTTCATGTCCTCGTTGAACTTGAGCTTCTCGCGGGTAACGGGGTGCATGAAGGGTTTGATGATCTTGAAGAAGCCCCATACAATCCAGGGGACTACGCAGCATGACAGGTCAGTCAGTATCTGGATATGAAGAGCAAATCAACCACCGGGGGTGTGGTTGGGATGTGGTGCAAGTGAGCAAAAAAAAAAAAAAAAAACATACTCTCAAACAAAACAAGGTATACAGAAGGGCCAGAGATGATAATAAGTGCGCAAACCTACCATTGATGATCAGGGCCTTGCCCAGTCTTTCGGGATAATGACTCTGCAGAATATGCAACACCTCCTCGCCGTCGAGACCGGCACGGCCGTATTCTGCCTCTGCTTACTAGGCTTGAAGTTGATCATGAGATTCAGCTTCTCCACGCCCGGGGCATCATGTCCATCACCCGTTCCACCATGTAAAACAAGTGATGGATCTGCCGAGGACTGGTATCCGTGTTCTGCCGCCCGGGATTCAAGTACTGACACGGACGGCCCTGCTTGTCGAACCCGACTATAATCTGCTTGCCCGTCTCCTGCTCCGGAGAGATGTACTCGGGTGTGAAGTCGTCGATGCCGTATTCACGACGCCACGCCAGTGTATCAAGGAGGCGTTGCTCCGACTCCTTGACGGTCCAGTTTGTTGCGCGGAGATAGCGAAGCAGACATTCACGTGTGAGCCAGGCTCGCTCTCGTTCATTCATGGGCCCGGATTTCCCCTTGTGCTCCTGGTCGGGCAGGTGATTTCCGTGAATGCCCGGGCCTTTTCTAACAGAGTCTTGTACTTGGTTTGTTGGTCGGGCGTGAGTTCTGCGCGAGGCTCAGGCACGCTGGATGGGGTGGGGGCCTCGAAGGGGTTTTGCGAGGTGAAGAGTCTTGTGTGCTTGACATGCTGTGCGGTTGGGGTTCTTGTGAGGTTCCGGACAGTGGGTTGGATTGGGATTGAGATGAGTTTTTGAGTCAAAGTTTGAGGGGACGAGGCGTGAAAAGAAAAAAAGCGTTGAGATTGTTTGAAGATGGTGTGTAAGCAACGACCTTTCTGGCCAATGGGAGACAGGGTGAAATTTTTTTCTTTTTTTCTTATGTTTAATGCAGGCGCCACTTGACATAAGAATGAAAGAGAAGACGACTGATTTGCAATGGGTTAAAAATTGTATTGCTGCAACAAGTCACAGGAGTTCTTGTCTTGATGGAACGTCTGAACTCTGGATTCTCTGGAATAGGAGAAGGGCGGAAGAGGGTCGATTACATGTACATGTACATACATACATAGAAGCACGTGGGTGGGGCACCAGTGACTTCATCAAGCTCTGCCTGCCTTTGCCTGCCCCGAACCCGACCATCTGTATCTGTACATACAGATCTTGATCTTGATCTTCAGGCATAAATATTCCCGGTGGGGCAGGCAATCTGCAGGGGTCTTCTCGTAGGTACCTAGTAGATGGGCGCTCCGCATTCATAGAATTGTAAAAACATACCGGATGCCCCTTTCTGCAATTATACCAATGGCCGGGAGAAGTGGTCCATCCACTCGGCCCAGTGACCATGGCTCTTTTCTTTCTCTCTAGCTTGATCTTGGCGTCTGCTACAGATTCCATCGCTCTGGCCATGCATGTCTGCCTTGCTCAATGACACGGGCATGAGCAACAACAATCAAGCCATCCTGGCATGATAAAGGTACATGGCCGCATGGAAGCGGCGTGACACAAAACACTGACACGTATAGCCCCTTGATGTCACCAACGTTGAACATGCTACCCCTTGGCAAGCAGATTGGAACAAGGCCGCCGAGTCTGGACTTTTTGAGCTTCTGTATGTGATGCCGCAAATCACGGACTGTCATGAGTGCGACAGGTCGGTCGAGGAGAAGACTCCTGAGCGGCAGTTGTTCGAAAGAGCCAGGCTGCAGGGAGATGTACTTCGTCCACGCATGTTCGTTTGTTTGGCTCAGCAAAAACTATTCGCCCACGATGATATCGTGTGTGAATCAATTGACCTTTTCCCACGAACAGGACCACGGCCTACATCTCGTCTGAGCCGTCCGCCTACTGTACGCCAATCCCTCATCTCCAACAGCTCGCCAAGTGCAGCATGCAGCATATCTGCATCTAGGAAGTCGTTGAATCGAATTGTCCACCCAAGAAATTTGTGCTTCAGTTTGCAACCATCCACCGGGCGAACAGGATACTCGTCCCAATTAGACATGTCGATACCTGCCGCGCCAGGAGCAGGGCTTTCTCAACCGACCAAGAATAGCCATGTTTTCCTTTGCGGGAGGAGAACGATGAAGCTGTCCTCCCCAAGACCCGATATACCATACCAATATTCCCTGTGATTTATTGTCAATGGGCAGACAAGCTGAAGGACATGGCCCCTGCAGTCCAGTTAATGAAGCAAAAGCAGAAGGAAAATCACGAAATCAGTGGCACCATGATCATGGTACCCTCTTTTGCGTACGTGGAGGTCTTTCACAAGTGTTGAAGAAATCACGATAGGGGTTGTAAGCTTGTAGTATTGGTGCTGTCGGTCTGTTGGCAGTTGCAATGTCCCCCTTGTGGCTTGTTGCCTCGTACACAATACTCCGGAGGTAGGTACTGAGGTGCAATGTGTAAATGCGTGTAAATAGCATCATTCATTCAATTCATGGTGTTCCATGGTGTTCCATCCTGTCCCATCAAAACGCCCCCATTCCCGACCCGTTCTTTTGTCCATTCAATCCGCCATCGCTTCCTTCCCAATCCGCAACGGTATGTTCGCGTCCTTTTTCTCACTTTGCCACCGGGCGTGAAGGAGAGAGCATTTGCAAAACAGGCGTTTAAAAAGCAAAAGGAAAGGAAAAGCATGAAGAGGGATTGCACCTCCATGCTTATCACTGTGCCACGTGTATGTATATACGTATATGCCTTGAGTCTGTTACGAGACCTTCGCTCTTGGTATGAACAATGGGGAAAGAAAAGAAAATTTCCTTCAACGACAAGGCATGTCGCCCTTCTAATAACCGCGTCCGGCTCTGCTAGGGCTCCTGTGAACCCTTTGCGATGGTCGTTCTTTGGCAAGTGTTTTACTTGTGGCTTCGTCGAACCCACAGGTATCTACGAGATACGCCAATCTGAGTAAAACCGGAAGTGCCCGTTAGAAAGATGGTTCATCAAAGAGGTTATGGTATAGGTGAGCTCTGAGGCGTGACTTACTTCTCATTAGCAACAACTTGTGAATGAACAGTTTCGAATCGCTGCTGACTTTCCATCCAAGCTTTTGCTCTTCCCCTCGGATCTATCTTCTTCACCCACAAGCGAAAGCTTCCGGTCACAGGTCGGTGATCGCTGACTCGGACTTCATGTCTTGTGTAGTCGAGCTGTCGAACACGGCCTTGCCCGCGGTAGAGTAGCCGATCACACCATGCGGGGCTACGTCTCTTCTCACTTGTATCATAAGTGTCGGTGCCCACATCGTACTTGTAGGTTGGTGAAAATGTAATGGGAAGTTCTTCAAACGCACGCAAGCGAAATGCAGGATTCCGCCGCCGGGCAACAAGGAGTTGATCCCGCTCAAGGAGTTTCGAAAGTTGCTGCTGCTGAACTGCTTTGACAACAGTATCGCGCGACATGGTGTCGATACGGTAGTTGAGGTCGCCGTTCAAGATGCAGAGTTCGTGGTCGAGAATCATCGACCCGTCGCCCCCGGCAGTAAATGCATCTAAGCGTATTTCTGGATCACGTTCGGTTGGGAAAAGATTCGCTTCCAGTATGGCAGCAATGTCGTTGTGACGTGAGTTGGCTTGGGACTGTCCCGCAGCTAGATGACAATTGACAAAGCAGAGCGACGTATCGTCTACTTTGAATCGAACAGCCACTGCTCCCTTGTTTCCGTGCAGACCTCCCATACCTCGCTTCACTTCTGCTGCATTAAGGTTTCGGACCCGATCCCGCAGACTAGACTTGACGAACACACAAGTGAATAGTCCAACTAGCGGCGATGACTGGAGAAGGTGGTACAGGTCGCTCGATGGCATGTAATCATCCAATGACTTGAGCAAAAGTCCCTCCAGTCTCTATATTGGTGGCTCATCCGTTCTTGGTCAGGGCCTTCCTTCTTCTTCGATTTGAAAAGCCTCTTAGCTGTGGCAGTTTTGTCTTCTAGATCAACGAGTTCTTGAAATCCAAAGACAAGAATGTCTGGTGATCCACTTGACTGCAAAAGGTTTTTGAAAAAGCTCGCATCGCCGGCTGAGTAACGCATACTGTGGGGGTTGAAGCGCCGGCATTCCATGTGAACACCATGGCTTTGATCTCTTCAAATTCGCAGTAATTGATGTCTTTGGACTTGAGATCGTCTTCCAGCCAGTTGTCTTGCAACATGCCGTCCCAGATTTTGATTTTGCCGTCAGCACCCAGAGAAAGAACTTGTAGTCGTTCCATCCGATACGGGCTTGACGGATCTGCTTTCATCTTCAGAACCGAGTGTTCATGTGCCTGCCATTCCTTCTTGGTGGTCCAGGGCTGCTTAGTCGCGTCGTAGACGCAGATCTTGCCCGTATTGTAGGCAGCCCATATGTTGTTGCCAACGCCAGCCAGGCCATTGACCTTCCAGGAACTAACATTGAGGATCTTTTGACATGAGTAGTCCGACATTGAGAATATGCTCACTTTACCATCTATGTGGCCAAAGAAGACCATGCCTGGGGCCGAAGCCAACGTCGTGCCCGCGCTGACATCGCCACACCCATCGGCCGACAATGGTCGGAACAACACTTGGAACGGTTTGCTCCCGTCTGCTGAAGGCTCAAACACCCGGATCAGTTTACCTGTTGCGTGCCAGAGCTCGTCACCGACAACCATGGAGAAAGTATGTCCTCTGGGAATTCGACTTGCTTGAATAACAGGCTGGCTGTTGAGGCTGGGTACACCATCACTGCTCGGCATCCAGAGATTTAGTGTGCCTAATTCGTCCAAGGACCACAGTTCATTGTAATGGCGATATAAATTGGTGATCTCGGCTTTACCGTGCACGCCTGTCCTGAGTTCCCCGATGCGCTGAGTCGCGGTTTCAACTTCCATCAGTTCTCCCATGTTCGTGCCTATCCATAGGAAAGAGCCCTCGTGTTCGGGATCTACCGCAGGCTTAAATGCAACGGACGTGGCTTTGACTCCCTCAGTGTGGGACAGACTCATAAGCTGATCACCATCCATTACATCCCATACTCTTGTTAGGTGGCCGCTCGTACAGACCAGCCGTCCACAAACATCGAATATCTTTGGATCGTACTTGGTTTGCAGCTCGTAAAGGCCCTTTTTGACGTACGGTGGCCGCCGATTGACATTTGCATTGTCTGGAAAGGCATTTACGTGGTCGACAGATTCAGAACTTGCTGCAAGACCCTCAGGGGACCCGGTTCGCGGAGTTGACCGACTGGTGGAGGACTGAGGGCATGTGGTCGTCCCCAACAAATCTCTATCTGCAACACGTTCGACGACTTTTGAGGGACCATGATTTCGCGTTGGCGGCGTAGGATACTGCAAGGTAGACAAATGCTTTTGTGCTCGTGTATTGAGGGCTGATGACGACTGGGCACTACTGGATTTGGGCGAATCCCGTTGAGCTGGTCTGGGAGGCTTCGGCGGAGGCGTAGCCAGGGCCGCGATATTGGCATTGTATGCATATGATGGCAAGTCACCGACCAAACGCTTGGGGAATGGGAGCATCGGTCATCTCCGGTGCGTTGCGCGACAAGCGAGATTTTCGCAATCCCATTGATACTTGTGTCACGGTCAATTTTCCGGCCAGCCACTGCGTGATGCACTGGCGGAGGTTCGAAACCGGTCGGAGAAGAAGGGATAGGTTTTGTGACCTTCTGTTGGTTGCCCGTTCCTGTTCCTGGTCTTGGCCGTGTCGGCAGCTGTGGTGGTACCTCATCGATGACCTCTTTCTCGGGGCTGCTAGGAGGGCTATTGAAGGGGAGTTCTCATCAGCCATACTGGCTTTGACAGGTTCCTTCATCTTCAAAGTATCAGAACGTGTGGACGAAGTAGGTGTGATATTTCGCGATCTGTCCAAGCGAGGGGCTGGTGAGGGGGAGGTAGCTTCCCGTCTTGCTTCTGCTCGCCGGATCGTCTCGGAGGAGGGGGACGGCGGTCTGGATGAACCCGGTCGAGGTGATCGCGGAGCTGATGGAGGGTGATTTGGGGTCATAGGTCGACTGGAAAGCTTCATCGGTATCGGTGAGCCGCCAGGGAGCTCATGTGATACGGCAGCAGCTGGATCCAAGAAGGGGATTGGGGTTCCGCTACAATCACCGTTCCTTGGGCCTTTGGTGGTGATTGAGGTGGCAAGACGTTGAGAGAAGGCGGAGGGGCATCGCCGAAGCTGCGGATTTGCCGTCCGAGGCCGCTAGGGTCCGCGTAAAAGAATGTGGAATTGGAAGCGCCTCATCATGGCGAGTATTACTTGAAGTCTCGCTCGCCTGGAGCTGCGTAAAATTCGCAGGAGGTCTGACCGCAATGCCGGCAGACTTCGATGCGGGTAAAGTTGGAGCTGAGTTCTGAAAGGAACAAGGTTCTTGCAAAGACTTGAAGTTCCGGAATCTGTCAGGTTTAGGCACGGGCGAGATGGGTCTGGAGGAGCATTATGCGTCGTTGCGGGAGGTGTAGATTGGTTGTTAAGATTTTCGAAACGGGCGAGGAGAGACGAGACGGGTTTCTGTCGAGACGACAGCGTAAGCAGAAGTATGAAGTATGCGGGATTTTGCTGGTAATGAGAATCCGAGCACAGTTCACATACAATAGATGAGGCATCCGGGCCATCGCTGGCTGGTGGCCCCATGTTGGGAGGAAGTTTGATTTTGTGAAGACAAAAGTTGGATGGTGGGGTCGTGAGGTGCTGCAGATGTTGTTCCGCCGCCAACACCCCATTCTCCTTGGCTGGGTCTAACAAGTCATTCCCGCGAGTCTGATTCAAGTCTATCGCTACCGTCAGCCAAGGCTGTGAAGAAGGTTTGTTCTGGCGAGACAACAAAGGCCTCGTTTATTCCGACGGTAAACAGGCGCGAAAAGTTGACGCTGATGAGGTTGATCGTAAAAGACGTGACTTCGGGGACGGGTTGCGAGCAAAAAGAGTCATTGTTCCATCGGTCGGAAAATTGGCGTTGCGTTGCGGCATGAGCAAGGAAGCAGGGCGCATGGGGCTTGCGTGTCTGTGACGAGGAACAACTGCAGCGAGGGGCAGGCACGCAGGCAAGCCGGTGATTATTATAAGCAGACAAGTTTGATGCTGACAATGTGGTCACAGACGCAGATAGAGTTGTGGCTGAAAGTCAATGCTGGGCAGCGAATGACAAATGAGAAATGACAAACCTTGGAGCCGAACGTGTTCAACGGTTTTTAGAAGTGGAAGTGGATATTATGAATCGGTCAACATGCAGATGCCCTCGGTTCCGCTCTGGGCTAGTGCTAGCTTCAGGTATCGGAGCCGTCGGTCAAACAAACATTGGAAGCTTTAATCGTGCCATGCCCCACTTTCTTGGTTTTCGAATCCTCCCAACCACACGATTACTATGATTCAAGTGGGGCTACGGTCCACCAGCCACTGCCACTGCCACTGCCACTGCCACCAGACTTCAAATGTTTCATTAATAATACCGGACCCTTTCACTTTCAAGATTGTAGCTCCGACCTTATTAATTCTAACGCAACACTTCTAGCACATCAATCCTCCGTACACAACACATTTCGCCGAAATGAATACTGTAAGTCGTGGCCCATGGAATGAGTAACTTTTGCTCGTCCCTCGGCCCATATTGATTCGCGCGCAGGTCCGATCTTTCTGGTTCGTCAAACCGAAGCCTTCCTATGTTTCCGACCCATACCGTGCCGTGCCGTACCGTACCGTACCAATGAGAAAGAATCATCTGCAAATTAATAACATGCAATCCGCAGGCTCGGCTGGGGCTCCGTGTGTGTCGGTGAGCTTTTCTTGCGCACAGATAGCCTTCGAAAATCCCTGCTTTTGATCTTGCCCGGGCCCTAGGCGAGAGTCGTGTGTTTGCTCTAACAGGTATATCCTCAGCCGGCGCCGGCGCATACTACTTTGCCAAGCGAGAAATAAACGCCGACCGACAAGCCAAGCTTGAGGCTGCCCGCAACAAGAAACAAGCGATTCGATCCATGGAATACGCCGGGCCCGAACCGACGTCCTCATCAGCGACAGCGGCGAGGAATGGTAACGATGGCGCCCCTGCGAGAACAGATACGACCGGTCCGCCCAGCCAGGAGGTCAGCCGTGATCCTGCAGCAATGACACATGCCGCCGTGACGGAGTCGGATGAGACGAAAGAGAAGAGCAAATATCAGAGCGCTGCTCCATACAGGAGTCGGAAGGGCGACAGGTTTTCGTAGGCGACAGAAGCTGCGTGTGAATGCTTGTAGTATGTCACATTGTAATGCTTCGGTCTGCGCCAGGGGCCGAGCCAAGGAGGGCTTGTACAATAGCAATTGCTTGTATTGAATCAACTTGTCTTATATGGTATACTCAACCTCCTCTATTTCTCATTGTCTTACTTCTATCCAAACACGGACTGTCTGCCTTGAAGCCCAAGCCAGCCATCTGGTGACTTTTAAGTTGTAATGCCGCCAGCTTCAGCTACCTGATGTAAAAACATTTCAGTTTCTCAACCCCCAATTGAAAAAAAAATTGAGCCCCAACTCAACTGGAACCGTTGCAATCATTTAATGCTGCTTTCAGTTCGAGGACCTCAAGCCTCACCATTCACAATTAACCGTGCTTGCCATTGCGTGAAAACTTTCCATTTCCGGCTTCGCTTTTTTGACCAAGGGTAAACGTCAGGCCATGCCCCACTTCAAGGCCAGCTGAACCCCCGATTGGCCCCTACGATCGAGTATTCGCTTTCAACACCACACACCTCGTCGTCCTCGTCCGCTCCATCTCACCATCACCACTGAGCATACATACACCTCCACCAAGGGCCGCCCTCTCCCCATGGCGACCCCGGAACTCGCCATTGCCAAAGCGGCCCTCTCTGCATCCCTCTTCCGGGCCGATCCAACGTCCACAAGTCGCCCATCTGTCGATTCCTTCTTCCAGCTTCTCAACTCGACACTCGCGCAGTGCTCCTGTCCCAATGTCCAGGTTTGCCCAATCCTCCTCTCTTGATGATGCTCCAACAAATTTCGTCCCGCTTGCCCAAATGCTCTTCCCGAGGCTGCGAGACCCGGCGTCATTCAACAGTATATACCCAAACAAAAATCAAAGAAATAGCGGCTCCCTTACTAAATCCTGCCTCGTCATCTCCAATACCCACAGAACTGCAAAGACTACATCACAAGCAACATCGCCTTATCGAGCGGCCGAACAACCTCTCTCGCGAAATACCTCGTGGCCCTCTCCAAAGCACAAGTCGACAATGACGGCAACGCACCACGACCGAGCGCCAAACGCCGTCGCCTCCACATATTGTATATCGCCAACGACGCCTTGCACCATGAACAGAGCCATCGCGACTTCAGCAGCGTATGGGAGCCCTTTCTCCCTGCGCTTTTCACATCCGCCGCAGCATACGACAAATGCCCTAAGCATATCCGCAAATTAGAAGATCTAATTACCCTCTGGCAAGAGCGACAATACGTTTCAAACGACGCAGTCACCAAACTGAGAGAGGCCCTGTCAAACGGCGGCGCACCACCGCCCGCGTCCGCACCCGATCCCACCACATCGTCTTCTACTCTCAAGCCAGCCAGAGAGGCGCCTTATGTACTTCCTTCTTTTCATGGCGATGCCTCCACGGCATGGTACGATCTTCCCGCCGCAACGTGGCTGCCTCACCTTGTGCCCAACTCGACGAAGCCCATGCTCCCGGAACTGATTAAGCCGCTCCAACTTGCTCCCGGGCCAGCAGACAAGGCCATCACTTCAGCGGTGAAGGCCTTGCTCTCCGATGCGGAGAGAATCTTTTCCAAAGAGAATCTGCCAGAGGACGACGGGTTCGTCGACATCAACGAGCTAGGCGAGAGGATCATTTTAGACGAAAACACAGGGGAAATCATCAGCGGAGAGACCTACTACGGCTGGTCTCGACGATTCTGCGAGCGCATGAAGGATCGCAAGAATAGAGGTCGCGCTAGATGCCGCTCTTATTCCCGCTCTCGATCCCGCTCTCGCTCGTCATCCAGAGACAGAAGTTACTCGCGCAGCCGACGTCGCAGCTCATCATCACGATCCACCAAGCGCCGCCGTATATCTCCATCGAGTCGCAGCCGCAGCCGCAGCCGCAGCCGGAGTCGCAGCCGGAGTCGCAGCCGGAGTCGCAGTCGCAGCCGCAGCCGCAGTCGCAGCCGCAGCTACACGCCAAGTCGATCACGAAGCCGCGATCCTGTGTCCCACTCGCCCACTCGACAACCACCCAATCTTCCCAATCTCCCCATCCACCACCAAACATGCCGATTCCTCCGCCACCATCAGGCTATAACGGACCATGGCCACCCCTCCTCCTCCCCTCCTTCAAACCTCAGCGGTCCTCACTTAGGCTGGATGCCTGACCCTGCCTTCGCCGCCCAAATAATGGGTGCTTGGAATCCAGGACGAGCTCCACCTCCGCACCTGCCTCCTCCTCCTCCTCCTCCTCCTCAGCATCAACACCAACTGCATTACAACAACTATGACAACCGATCTCTTGACAGTGGAGGATATAGAGGTCGTGGAGGTGGGGGTGGGAGGGTTATTATCGGGTGCCGGGGTGCCGGGAGATTCGGAAGAGGTAGATAGAGAGAGAGGATGTATGATGAATGGCACAATGTAAAGACAAGACAACCAACTTAGACATGATGATTATCATCAAAGATACCACCTAAAAGGGTTCCATCAACCCCATTGATCGACACAATATAATACACCCAATGGCCTGCATATCCGTCACAAGCGAACATGCACTGTTCTGATCATGTGTGATAACGATGTGGAAACGTAGAAAAGTCTATGGGATGAAAAGAAAAATAGCGACCATGCATCATTGTCTACACAAAGGCAACGAAACAGCAAAAAGCGGTTGGTTCTGGCATGCTCGCGAGCCAGGCAGCATCCCCCTCTGCGCTCAGCTACAAGCCACAATGTTCCACCTTCCCAACATATAGAACATATAAAGGAGCCATAAAACGAGAAAGCAAAAAGCCCGATAGCGGGAAAGAACATTCGCGGCCAATTTGCATGCCCCAAAAACGCTTTGGATTTGCCCCCGAGGCACTGCGGCCAAGTATGGGGAGTGAAAAACAAAAATACGGGTTCAATCACGAGAACAATGCTAACCGTGTCGGCTTGATGCAGTCAATTCTCGCATGCTTTTTCCTTCCTTCACCCCACTCCTTGATCCAAATTGCATGAGACAAAATATATATATGTAAAGATGTGAAGAGAGACGCCTTGCTGTCTCCTTTGCCACTTGATGTAGTACTCAGAGAGAAAGTTGCGGCCCAGGAAAAACGTAGTGGAAACCAAGAAAAGAAAACAGCTGGATAAAAGCATGTTTCAAGGTTTTGTCATGAGAGCCGTGGAAGAGAAGGGCCAATACGGCACAGAAAAAAAAAGGATGAATCTGCACCATATTGGTCAAGGAGTCGGGATGGTTTAAACAGCCTCAAGTTATACGCTTTAGCTTCGTCTCGATGATATTTGGAAACCGGCCAAACAAAGGCAGATAGCACCTTGCTACACTGTATCTCTGATTCCCGTGAGTTGCAAGAGTGAAGATGAGCTTGGGCGACAACGCGAGACGAAGATTGTGCTTTGTGGGCATATCCAACAGATCACCTGCTTCGAATAGAGCTTTGTGAAGTTTGTCGTTCGTGTCCTGCGGGTCGTCTGCCGGAGGCATCTTGGAGCTTTAGCGAATCAAGCCGCTTCTGGTTATCCTCGGTGACAGGGTCGACTTCGTCCAGTCGAGGCAACACTCCACCGACCTGTGGCCGCTGGGGAGCATCGGCAACGCCGATCGATGCTCGCCTTTGGTCGGCCTTCTCGGCTAATGCAGCCCATTTGCGTTCTCGAAGTGCTTCTCGTTCCGCAGCACTATTTTGCTGCTCGGTATAGTCATGAGAGCAGTCATCGAAAAGTTGAGGGTTGATCTCCATGAAGAGCTTCATCGCATTGTATACCATTCCGTGGATTGTCCGGTTCCAGTGTCCCTTAGAATTCTCGTAGAGTGGTGCAAACATGATGGGCAGAATAATTTCCACATTGTCGCTGACAAGATTGCAGAAATATTCATTGTTCCAAAAGTAAAGCGCACGCTCTGCGACCTGGAAGTGAGGACTAGCCACCGATTTGGCGAGCTGATGAAACAGAGGCTCCTGGACCTTGGCAAACTCTGCAGGGTCCATGACTTCGAATATATCTTCGACCTCATTTAAAAACATGACCTCTTTCGTACTATTAACCTTGGGCCAATACCGGAGCAGGCCAAGAACGACCTAGATGAAACAGTCATTGTCAGCTTTTTCTTTCTTGCTTTCTTTCTTTCCTTCTTTTTTTTTTTTTTGAGAAAAAAATGATAGCCCGTACATCTTCGGTGAGAGACGCATCCTTTTCCAAGAACTGCACTATGCAGTATGCCAGTTGAGGATGATACATGCTCAAGCTCTTGGGCTTATGTAGTGGAAGCAAAACGCGAGTTAAAAGATCTTGTGCTCCTCCTTCAGAGGCAGCGCAAAGCCGTTGATGATGGATCCGAGAATCTCGAGCAGCTCGGCGATACCATTAAATCGCTCGGTTTCGTATGTAAATTGGAAGAAGACGTTGTTAATCGATCGGCGAATGAAGGAGCGGAGGTTGAGGAATTTGCCGTAGATGCGGTGGAGTGTCGTTTTGAGGAAATCACGCTCTCGAGGATCCTCTGAGTCGAAGAGGTCGAGGAGTTGCAACACAAAGCCGTGGTCTATGTAGGCCTTTGCTATGTTCGTGTTGAAGTCTTGACTTTCAATGAAGCGAAGGAAGAATTCATAGACGACCTGGATATGAGGCCATGCAACCTCCAAAACGGGCTCGTCCTCTTCCGGATCGAAAGCCTCGCCCTGGGGGTTTATGGGAGGGGGATAGGTCGGAACAGATTCTTGGCGAACATGTCGACGACCCTCGGGTACATGGGCTCAGTAATCACTTGCCTGTTATTAGCGACATAGTCGAGCAGCTCGTGCAGGGCGAGACGCTTGATTTCCTTGGCCTTCATGTCTCCGCTGGCATCATTGAAGTCGAAGATGACGTTGCATTGGTCAATCTTCTGCATGAAAAGCTCCTGTCTCCTGTTCGGGGAACTTCGTGAAAACCCGGTAGCTTCTCCAATTCTCGATGGGCTGAGATATCGAATCGAGACGAATGCTGTCGTTTCGGGGTTCGTAAGCCCTCGGGAATGGCATCACGATTATCAATGCCGCGGTGAATCATGAGTGACTTTTGGCCGGCTTTGGGAGGTGCCAAGTCGTGAGGCATGGTTTCGGCGGCCCCGGGAGGAATGTGCTGAATAGTCAGATGGGTCAGTGCTATGTTTCAATGGCCAATTAATCACTTGGTTGCATGAGTCTTGGGCACGTCTGCTCACGCCGGGAGTTGGACTAATGACCACCGTGGGAGGTAATCTGGGATTGGCGTTGCCTCCGTTTGGGCTTGAAGCGCCACCCATGGGGCCGAATCGATCGGGATTGCTGCCCTGCTGGCCAGCGTTGGACGGTTGGCTGGCGGTTCCGTGATCCGCATGTCCTGTGTTGGGCGGCAAGGGCTTGTTGCGGATGTCGTTGAGTGCGGTAGAGGACGACGTCGGCGTCAGAACAGGGGACTGGTTGGATGGATCTCGAGATGAAGGGGACGATGTGCCATCCTTGGAGTCCTTATTCTTCTTGGAGGACTTGCTGGCGTCCTTGCCTCGCGCGAGCTGTTGGAGAAGTGAAGCATGTCAACAGAGTGCGCCGGCGCGTTGTTGTAATGGCGACACCGGAGCCAGCCAGTTGTGGCGAGACGGAGGGCAACAAGATGTTGGGCGAAGGAGGCAGTATAGGATTGAATCACTTACCAGTCCTTTGCCAAAGCGCTTCATGATGATGGTCAACGGGACCTGGATACTCGCGTTTGTCGACGTGGGAATGATGCCTTGGTGACTTCAAATGCAACCAAGTATGTACTTGTTGCTGCAAGGTCAGGTCTGGTTCAACGCCGCGACTGCGGTGGGGTAGCTCAATGGAGAATGGAGAGGCACGACAGATAAACAGAACGGGGTCAGGTGCAAGACGTGCGTGCTAGCGGCAACTCATCGGTTCTGATCAGGGCGGGGGGGCTGGTTGGGGGCTGGTGCCACTGAACCGACAGCCTGGAGCTTTTTGCGCGCGCGCTTGTTGAGTTGTTGGTGATGATGATGAGCCCGTCTAGCGTGGTCCGCGTTGCAAGCAGTCTGTCTGGTCTGAGCAGAAGAGAGCAAGACCAGAGTCATCAGCTCCGGATTCTGGATTTTTATCTTATTTTTTTCCGAAATCAGAGCAGTCGTGCGGAAGAGTTGATGGCTTTTGTGGGCAGGAAGAAATTATCAAGTTACTCGCAGTACTCCCTCCGTAGGGGACGTGATAGGGGACGTAATAGGGGACGTAATAGGGGACGGACGAGGGGGACGAAAGGTGATGGGTGGGTGAGTGTGGTGGTCTTGTTGGAGTCTTGCAAGGAAAGGACTTGTCGTGGCTCCCCTCCCGTCCTTCATCAGATTCAGGTGCACGTACAGGAGGTGCCGTACAAGCGACTTGATGAGTCAGTGAGACAGACAGCTGCTGCAATTTTTGCAATGGCCAACCCCTGCCTTCACCGTCACAGAAATTCATTCAGTTGACCACCATGTCTGGGCTCTGGATGTGGATGCAGCGCCTGTTTGGAAGACTTGGGGAACTTGGCGAGTGCCCGGCAGCGAAACATCAAAAGTGCCAGCAAATTCACCTACAAATTCACCTACAAATTCACCTACGTACATGATGCATTAGCATTCAAGGGCGCGGCCTCGAAGTTAGTTGGCGCGCTCGCTTTATCCATCCCCTCCACCCATTATTATCCATTGCAAATCAAGTGTGCACGGGCCAAGCGACGGCGATTGCAATGGACCCACGATTGAATTATCCAATTATCCTTGCAACCTCACTCTGTCAGTATTAAAAGCAACGACACCAACAAATGCAAGCCGTGATCCGACACACTGCTGGCGGGCTCTATGTACTTCAAGCAACTCCGTTTTTCTTTTCTATTGTTATTGGGGGTTCTCCCGCGCCGCAATTAGGCAAGATATGTCCCACCTACTGTCCACAAAGTGCAAACGATGGATTCGTTGCTAGATGACGTTGAGTTGCCCGGTCCATCCAACTCACGGTCGGCGCAAGGTCCCGTTTCCCAAGATGATGGAGCTCCTCGATATCGCATTGCGCATCGGCGCCTTTCCGCCATTGAGATTCCCGCCGTCGTGGAGAACGTAGATCGGGCAGTGAAGGCCTTTGGCAGGGTTCCTACATTGGCGCATGTGAGTTTTCCTGCCCTTGTACATACAAACTAAACGGGTTTCATCTTGGGAACGAAGATGCGGCTAACATGTCTGCCACAAAAAAAAAGGCCCTGGAGACTACCAGAAACTCGATACCCTTGTATTTGTGCCCAGAAAGCCCCTTCTGTAAGCCACTGATGTCTCATAATGCGGCCTCACACAATGTTGTGCTCAAAGTCACCGTGCCAAAACGGACTGGCCGAAGGAGGAAGAAGGGTAGCAAGGGCCCTTGGGAAGGAGATGTAGACATCTCGGACGCTTCCACCGCCGAGGGTGGTGGCATCAACAAGGGACAAGTCCAATCTGTAGCACGCCTAGATGAACCCAAAGTGTTGAGAAGAAAACTGGAAGATAACGTGGGAGATACCATGTCGAAGCCGTCGGCATCATCAAGCACACGCATCGATTTCGTGCGCTGGCCGACTTTTACTGGGACATGAATCGATCCAATTTTGCTCAGAGATATGTCGATCAGGTTCTACCAGGAGACGGTAGGCATTCTGTCCTTTTCTTTTCGCGTATAGACTTCTCTTCCTCTCCATCCTCTATCTAATCAATCTCCTGATGTAGTGCAAAATATGAAAAAATTCGCCTTTGAAGGAGGCACAGATCGCCCTCCCAACGTGGACGTCCTCCCGCCACCCATCTTCACCCATATGAGGCTCCCCTTCAACTACTTCTACTCGCAAAACCCATACGTGCGCACCACCGAAGATGGCGACACGTTCAACCTCACAGCCGTCAAACACGTCGGCCACTTCATCGGCGCAGAAGACCCTGCCCCCTCGGGCCCCAGATCGCGCCCGACATGACAGACCCGCGTATGCTCGAGGTCATGTCCGACCTGGAGGAAGCCTTCCAACTTCGTCCCATCTGGACACGCCGTTCCTTGATGAACCACCTCCAGGGCAAACTCCAAAGCTGGAACGAGCTGAAAAAGTACCTCAGCTACACGGCATACCAGTTCAAAGGCGGGCCATGGCGCGACAGCGTGGTGCCCTACGGCCTTGACCCACGAACCGACCCCAAATACCGCATCTACCAGACCCTCATGTTCAAACTGAAAAAGCACAGACGCACCATCAAAGACCAGCCCTGGCAGTCCGTTCGCAGGAACCAAATGGGCGCCTCCCATGTCGCTCCGGACGTCGCCCCGACAGCCACATGTTCGACGGAGAAGCGTACTCTACCGACGGCAAAGTCTGGCAAGTATGCGACATCACCGACGCCCTCCTCAAAGAGCTCCTCGACCACGCAGCCGTACGGCCCGAATGCGACGTCAACAGTGGATGGTACCACGGCGGGCTATGGGCCAAGGTCAAAGCCATTATGAAGACGAAACTCGTCGCCATCCAATTCGGACGGCGCCTCGGCAAGGAGGACTTCTCATCAACGCTCGAGTGCGGCGACATGACGCCCACGCGATCCACGTCCACCACGTTCCACCTGCCCCTGCCGGAACTCGATCTCACGAACGAGGAACTCACCCTGCTGAGGGGCAGAGAGCCGCCCAAGAAGAAGAGCAAAGGGTACAATGTGCGATTGCGTGACGCAGCAACTACACCCGCCGCGGAGGCGTCGGAGCAGTCCCTCCCGCCCACGCCTTTTGCAGAAGGCGGCGGCGTCGTGGGCGGGCACGCCGCGCTCTCGGAGGGTGATGCGGACGATACAGGGAGTGAGGACGAGGAAGACGACGAGTCTGATAACGAAGGATATGAGCACGATACTAGGTTCCGTCAAGCGGAAGAATTCGGGGTCAGCATTACAACCACCATCATCACCAACAGACTGACGAAGAGCATGACATGGACATGGATATAGAAATGGGTAGAATTCCGTATCCCGAGCTAGATTAGTAACAGCATGTACACGGCCAAGAACCCTCCTGTTTCAAGAATTTTTCAAACAAAAGGATGAATGAAGACACCAAATACAAAGGTACTTTGTATTTTCGCACTACTGGATCCGTTTCATAAAATATATCACAGCTAGATTAGCCAGAAAGCAATGACGCTCTCAAAAGCCCGCTTATGCAACCACGTTCTACCTTGAACGAGCCATCTGAGCAACAAATAGAGCAAAATATACAACATGAGGTGCGAAAAAAAAAAAAAAAAAAAAAAAAAAAAAAAAGGGCGACACATCCCACGACAAGCATCTCCTCCATGCTCGTTATTTCCCCCATTCTACAGTATCTAATCTACACCCTCGTCCAGAGGAAGTGGACTCGTTCTACTACTATCCCACCCCCTGGGTGCTCCCTTCTTCAACATGCCGATTGCGCCGCCGCGAGACCAGCCCCGTCCGTTAGTGACAACTTGTAGTGCGCGGCGCTCAGCGTCGTCTCTGGACTCGTCCGGCCGCGAGCCCGGCCTGCTTGTGGTTGTGGTTGTGGTTGTGAAGCCCGTCGTTTCCGTCATGTCCTCGTCATCTGTGTCCAGGAGCTCGTCGTCCAGAGACTTTCCATGGGTGCTGAGACGCTGCATCTGCATGCTCGGTTGGGATCCGTCGGCGTACAGGTTGGGATCGCGGCCCAGGACGCGGTCAGCTTTGCTGGGCGCGTTCCTGCCTGCGCCGTTCAGGTTCCCGTTGGAGAACTGGGAGCAAGGGCGGCTCGGTGCGGCGAAAGTGCCGTCACCTCCCCAGCCCGCGTTGACTTCTCGAGCGCGCTGCTCTTCCCGCTCGCGCCTGATGCGCTCTCGAACCTCGAGCCACCTGGGGTTGGCTTCCCACGACCATCCGTCTCCCGTGGTGTTACATATAGGAGTGCCCAGAGCCATGGATTGTGCCCCAGCAAGTGCATCAGGTTGTTCTTCCAGCCGAGATCAAATGCATTCGGGAGCTTTGTAGAATCCTGTTCGTCCAGGTATTCCTCGTACCGCAGACGACTTTGTTGTCTCTCCCTCTCCTCGAACGTCTGCTGGGCGGGGCGCGACCCGTCATGCGTTCGCGCAGCCTCGTAATAATCCTGGCTCGACCTGCGCTCCTCTCCCTCCTCCGGCCGAGTGATTCCCGGCAAGGCATTGGTGTGAAATCCACAAACTGCTGTGCCGCCTGCGGTAGACGATTGGCTGGGTTGTGCGAGGCGTGATAGGTATGCTTCAGAGGCGACAAGTATCTCGTCTTTTCGAGGCACTCGATGGTTGTCTGACCCTTTGACGCTAGCATGACATGCCATCCTGCGAAAATGCCAACCACGATGCCGATGATTCCGCTGAGAATGCTCAGCACTACGAAATTCACCGGCAGGATGTTGTCAAACTGCTGGACGTCCTCCTGAATCACCTCGGACCACACCCACGTGCCGCTGACAGCAAAGGCATAGAAGGACAACAGAGTCGTGTAGATGAGGAACAGCAGAAATGGCTTGTAGTTTCGCAGGCCGAGGCACGTAGCCAGCCAAGGGCAGTGGTGATCCATCTTGAGCACGCATCGTCGGCATGTTGAGCAATGGTGGGCACGGTCTGGCTTGCGCGCCTGGCACTTTTGCAGAACCGAATCTCGCCATTACTCTTGACGGTGAATGACGTCGCGGGCGGGTTTCCCTGGGCCGTAGGCAAGAGGCCGTAGCCGTCGCGGTTTGTCGTCGAGCCAGGGTCGGTGAACACGGCGGTTGTGTAAGACCAATTCAGCAATGCGTATAGTACGAGGCCAACGGCAGATGACCCATTTCCTGCGTGAAGAAAGGAAACAACGGTGTTAGCTTCTCGACCATATCATAGTCCAGCTGCCAGCCATCAGGACAAGCATGCAGAGGGCGTCCCGGGAGAGGTTCAATGATGCGATGAAGCAAGACATGACCTACCCAGCCAACTCCTTTTGGGGGCTTTCATCCCTATCTCCACCACCACCCAGATGGCCCATGTCGTCAAGCCATACACGAATATCAGCGGTATGTACGTGGCAAATACACAGCAAGTGCGCTCAATTGTGCGTGCACACCGCCGGGACATGGTAGTCCCCAGGGTCGACGGCGATCCGTCGAGATCGTGGTGGTCCAATGCGGCAGCTTCGGTCAACGGAAACGAAACAATTTTACGACGTCATTCGACAGGCTATCCGGCGATGTTCAGCGAAGCAAGAGCTCAGGGAGCAGTTATGGGCAGAGATCGCATTGACGCGTCGTATCGTGATATCGATATCGTGTTGAAGATGGGGAAACGCGAATGGATTCAATCGGGGCAGGCGGCCATTTCTGACGCCGTCGGCAGATCTGGTCTCAGGTCTGTACCTGCATGGGTCGGTGAGTGGGTGCAGCGACAAGTCAGGTTACAACATCGTGTGTACACTTCGTAGGCCAGCGCTCGGTTCCTACCCTGCACAAGTTGGGGCCGCGACAAAAACAACAACCCCGTATTACCCGTATGGCACGCTCTGTAGACAATTTTGCATTCCTTCAACGATTTCCTCTCGCTGTGCTACGTAATCTACGATTGAACGTAGAGATTGTTTATCACTAACGGCCGATCAGAGTTGGTGTCCTCGAAAGCCTATGGTCTACTAATATCAGAGCTGGGTGGCCCCCGGCTTCATTTGATAATTCGCTTAGATAGCAAAACAAAACACGGAAAAATCTGAAGCAACAAGCCATGTTTCCCTCGCCGCGTAGTCCAAGCGTCTATAACCACTTTCATCAATCATGCTACCGTCTCGGAAACCGAAGGCCTACTAATATATCATCCTTTACATCAAACCGAGCAATGCGCATCGAACAGAGTTGACTGATGCTCGTAGTTGGAGACGAGCCAACTACCAAAAACCCTGATGTTTGCCCCTTTTACTCAGCGTGTCCTCTTTTAAGACCAAAAGAAGCTCGAGCGCTCTCCGCCGTGGCATACCGAAGAGTTCCATCCTCATTTTGCCTCCCAACATCGACCATACCCGCCGTCAACTGGTCCAGGAAAGCATTGTAGCCGTCCGTGTCGCGAATGCGGCAGTTCACGGAGCTAGACTCCACATGCGACGTAATTGCCGTCAAAGTTTTGAACATCCTGAAGCAACACGGACAGCGATATGTCCTGCCCCCATGAGCTGGCGAGCGAAGGTGGCCGACCAGGCGACCGCTAGTCTTGAACACTTTTCTGTTCGTGTGTCAATAGATTGAGAATCGCGACACACACACACACGAATATGCTCGACTTACCCGCACCCGAGTTTGGGGCAAATATACTGCTCAATAATACCCGAGTAATACTGCTCGGCATCGAAGGATGGGTTTCCAGGATCATCCGGATCCATAGACTCAAATAACGTCCTTTCACCTGGCCGAGTGGCCGCCTCTAGCTGCTGCGGACTCGGACGTCGAGCATCTGCGGCATTCGGGAATAGGTTCTCCTTTTCCATCCAAGCTGTAGGACCTCCAGGCTTGTTGCAATCACCAAACTGGGCCGTGCTCTTGGTAGCGTTGTGATCCTCTCCGCCAGATAGAGATAGAGCCGGGAACTCCGACTGCACAATGGTGAAACCTGGGTCTTGTGTAGTCGGCCTGGCATTTTTGAAGCTCTCTGCTGGTTTTTCGAGGCACAGGAAGCTGGTGTAGTCGTTTTTGTTGGGCTCTTCAGCCAGCGCCGCAAGGCCCTCGTAAATTCGACCTTCTTCTCCCGCGCTTCATCCAAAGAGGAGCTACTGATTCGAGGACACTCTCCGTTCTCAATATGCCCCATCAAGCTTGCAAGTCGATGGAACGGTCCACAACCGCAGCCTGGACAATCGAGAATTTGTTCTTGGGGATGAGTCTTGAAAAGATGGTTAGATGACAGCATTCGGTCATACCCTCTCCCCACAGATCCGAGCGCGTAATGGGGATATAGCAATACCTGTTGAACATGTCGCAACTGTGCGAGTTCGGTTTTGAAATCTTGACCACATACGTGGCAATGAATGTGGTCCTTGGCACCAATCTTTAGCTTGTAGGCTTTATGCTCTGTCAGAGACTCCCAGGTGGGAAATTTACGATCGCAGGGCGTGCAGCGCCACTTCCCGTCTTCCATAGTGTGAGACATGCTCGCGGTGGTTTGGTAAGATGAAGAAGATCTGTGAAGTGAGGTGAAGGAAATTGCAGAGGCTTCGATGTTGCAGTGCAAGATTTCCCTTGTTCGTCTGCCTGGCCAGCGTCGTTTACCTTGGAGCGAAGGCAGCCAGCTGTCGACAGTTGCCAACAACGACACCTGCCCTACGCAGCTGAGCTAGGTAGATCGAGTCCATGAACACTTGCACAACCAGCTTCCACCATGACGTGTTGACGTGTTGACGTGTTCGATTCAAGTGTCTAGGCACTCTGGCTTGATGATGCACGGCCAAGGGCAGACGCATGGTGTTTGGTAGTGCATGCTGCGTTCCAAGCTTCACCAAGCTGTTGCTGTCATCAGGTCTCCCATTGTCAACCGTCACCGAAACCAACATCAGTCAAGTCAAGCAGTCATCTACCCCAACATCAAGGGGACGAAGAAATCTTTCAACAGCAACCGTCACAATGGCCGCAAGAAACAGCGTCGTCGTCGTCGTCGTCGTCGTCGTCGTCGTCGTCGTCGTCGTCGTCGTCGTCGTCGTCGTCGTCGTCGTCGTCGTCGTCGTCATCGTCAGATCAGCAAGACCATACACTCAGCCATGGCCCACGAAACCAATTACTGAAAAACAATAATTCGACCCCCAACATATTGATACGAACATCAAATCGCGTCAAAGTCTGTTCCTGTTCCCATCATCACGCCACTCCAAAACCCTGAAATCATCCTCCCCACGCCCATGCCCATGCCCATGCCTCCCTGCATCCGTCCGCCCATCCCTCCACACCATCAGACCCCTATCTACCAAACTAGCCCTTTGAAGATCCACGCTAATTACCTAACCAATGCTACATGGTACCGGAAAACTTTTCTTACCATCCTCTGCCCCTCTTAATGCTGTTGGACAAAACTGGTCTTACTTCCATGCGTCAAGGCTAAACTGTCCTAATTAGTAAAGCTGACTAGGATGTGCGAGATGGGTGCATGAACTAACTGATCGGTTGCCCTTGATCTTCGTATCGTTTTTGATCGTGTGCAAGGGACGCCCTGCCGGGTCGGGTCGGTCAGGGTCCAAAGTAGAAGGGTGCACACACGGGAGAAAAAATGGGGATCACTACGTCAGGTTCGGCCCATCAGTAATTTGTCCACGACCCTGAATGACCACTCATCACATCATCAACCCCTCGCCCTCACGCCATTTCGTGCTAGACAGCTTGACAAGCGCCAGTCTTTGTCGCGCCACCCATCAATACAAATCACAGTGGCTAAGCGCAAAGAGGCCAATGAATGGAGAATGTGTCTGTAGAATGGACGACGTCAACTTGTCTCTCGTGGCCTGCTCGGTGACCCCACCATTTCGTAGGGCCTTGTGCAGCCCACGAACCATTTGTCGACTTCATACTTGTTGCATCCCTAGCTGCCATTCCAAAACGCCGAGCCGTCATCAGGTCGAATCTCCCTCACAATAAGATCCAAAGCGGCCTTTACGATCCCGGTCCAGCAACAGTGTTGTCCCGTCCTTCGAAATAAGACATGTTGAAGCGGGCAGGGAAAAAAAAAAAAAAAAAGAAAACAAACTCCTAGCAATGAGAGAGAGAGAGAGAGAGAGACAAAGTAGAAACATGCAAAACCCGTTTCCCGTCAAGACAGCAAAAAAGGAATAGCGAGCACCAGCGAGAAGGAAATCTTAAATCATCATCATCATGGTCGTAGTGAGCAAATAAATGCGTGTTTGGTGTCCGAACCTATCCTGTCTATAAAATGCTGTGTGCCATAGCTCGCATAAAATGCTTACGCCCAATTCATAAGAGCTTTGAAAACAAAACATGTTTATGCTGCCCTTCCTTATCTGGGTGCTAACAAAACCCGGTATATGCCGTCATCAAAACAAATTGTCCCATTCACTTTCCGTGTAATGAGGGGTATTTTTTCCACCTGCCTTTTTCCATCGCTCACATGTTATGAACACAAAAGAAATAGAGTAAGAGAATATGGGTAGCATCCTGCTTGTGAAGCGAAAAGTAGCTTGTGTTCCACTATGTCTGAGAATCTGCCTGGGATTGCTCAATCTGGTGTAGTTTGGGGGGTGTACAATGAAGAAAGTAAGTCGCATATTAAAACAACAAAAATAGCTAGGATAAACCAGTCCTGCCAATCAGATTGAAAGAGAAGTGATTTTCGAAAAGTAAAAAAAAAAAAAAAAAAAAGAAAGAAAGAAAGTAAGGAAAAGAAAAAAGTTTTCAGGCGGGGGTCCGCGAGCACCGTGAGGAAATATGCACTCTATGCAAAGCTGTCAAAGCTGCTCTTCTCCACACTGTTCTTCTCGAAAGTGCTGCGAGGGCTGGTATTGGCCCGGCCGAAGACCTTGCCTCCAAGGCGGTTAAATTTACTTCCATCTTGTGTTGTGGCAGCGATGTCGAATAATCTGGTTTCAATGGATTCGACAGCGATTTTGCAGAAGAGCGTCGAAAAAGATATTGGTCGCCTGCGTGGTTGTGAAGTGGAATTGTGCGATATCCATGCTTCAGATTTTTGAGCTTTGCGGTATAGGTGGCAATGGCGGCGCTGTCTTTGCTATTGTAGCTTTCTCCGTAGCTGGCGAGCTTGACAGACCAACGGACAAAGATCAACTCTGGATGTTTTGTCGTAATTATAAACTTGAAATTTCCGTCTGCAAACATTGGGTTAAACCCATTTTCGCGGATGACATCTGTCTGGAATTTGAGTGGTGTGTCAAATGCGTGC
Organism: Epichloe gansuensis; assembly: GCA_023658505.1. Taxonomy (NCBI): domain Eukaryota; kingdom Fungi; phylum Ascomycota; class Sordariomycetes; order Hypocreales; family Clavicipitaceae; genus Epichloe; species Epichloe gansuensis. The sequence continues at coordinate 2,651,707 of CP098283.1, forward strand.
GTCAAACCAGAGCCGACCTCCTTCTTGTCCCGCTTGTCGTTCGCATGGAAAACTTCTACCTCCACGTACGTGTCCATTGACTTGTTGGCTGGCAGATTAGCTGGGCGCATAAGCTGCTGAGCAGAGATGACGTTGATAGTAAAAGTCACCACAGATCTTTCCTTTTTCCCCTCGGCGATAGCCGAGTTGTATGGCTGAATTTGAATGTCGCGAAGCTCATCAGGCTTCAACACATAACCAGACTCATCTTTGCCGCCCTGAAACATGGCATTGTTGAGTTGCATGCCCAAGTCGAACGTTTGCCAATTCAATGCCGCCATTTGCACGCCACGACGCCAGTAAATAAGAGGATCAAAGTTACTCGAGGACAGCCGGAGACCGTCAGGGTAGACGCGCATAAGATAACGCATATTGTGAATGTCCAGTGCCATTTTCGCATCCTTCGTACGAGAGTGCTTAGCAAAACTGCTCTCCATAAATGAGAAGATGTGATTGAAAGTCTTTGCTGCAGGGTTCTCGAATCCGGAAAATTTGACGCCGGCACAATAGACGCCGAGGACGCCGAGGTATTGTGTCGTCTTGTTTTGCGATCGTCTGCCATCGCCTCCAATCTCGCTTCCACTTTCTGTGTCACTGGTGCTGCTGGGAACATCTTGCACCTCGCCCTCAGCGATGGTGTTGACGCGGCTCTTGCTGACAAGTCGGCGGGCTTGATGGGTGGCTGACAGGAGTGGGCTTTGAGGAAGCGACTGTGAGGGTGACAATATTGCGCCGTCTGGAGCACACGGCCGCGTGGTGGGCGAGGTCAGGCTATTTCCACGGCGCCGACCCGCGGGCTCGGCGGGCACGCTTTCGTCTCTGCTGCCTCTGGGCTTCTTCACCTTGATAAGAATTCGCTCCATGAGTTCCGAAGGGGAAGGCAGCTTTCCCGATGAGGGATCCAGCGGCTCAGTGATCAGCCTGTGCCCAAAAGCCTCCTTCATAATGTCCACCATAAGGGCTTGCTGGGAGGGGCTGCAATGAACTTCGAGAGAGATCCAGAGGGGAAGCTGGATTTGACAAAGGCGTACTTGTTAATTGTCGTCATGACTTCCTTGAAGCTGATGGCTGAAGTGAGGGTTCTGCCGTGAACAACCTGTGGCTGGCCATCAGATCCATCCCAACAGTCGACCTCGACGCACCGACAGCCTTGAGCCAGGGCGCGGATGTATCCCTCAACGCTCGATTGACCAGCGACCTGACGGCCGAGAAGATACGTGTTGTGAGAACTGGAGATGAAGTATTCATTCATGGGCCGATCCAGCGTGTATTCCTGGGGCTCCTCCGTCAGTGGTCCATTTTGTCTCGAGGTGAGAAACCCAACAAATGCAGCCTCGGACATGTAGGTGTTGTCGAGAGATGACTCGGGGCCATCGAGAAAATCAGACCTATGCTTGCGGACAAACTTGGCAAAGTGCCTCTCCCATGAAGAAATATTGGCATCGACATCTTCACCTTGCTCGTCTTTCAAAAAGGCCAAAAATTCCTCAACAGAAAGGCCTTTGTCAGGTTTGGCAGCGATACCGCGAATGATGCGCTGTACTTCTGGGCGCTGTCGCATGAGAAGCACAAAATCGAAAAACTCTGCGAAGTTGAGTGCCTCGCGGTGTCGGGCATCGGCCAGCCGAAAATTGGCCTGCAGGGTGGACTGGGAGCTATAAATATGCAAATTTTGGCAGACGCGCATTACCCCAGTGATGTCGAGCTCTTCCTCGTCCTCAGTGCGAGGTCGGTCTCCAAACTGCTTAGACATTTCCTTGTGCCAGAATTGCCGGATGGCCTTGTCGTTGAACGTCATCAAAGCGGTCATGACATCTTGTCTGTGTTTCAACATGGCTTCCAAGAAATTGGCCCATAGATGTGTAGTTTCAAAACTGTCTGCCATCAAGTGCATGATCTTCGTCTTGGATTTGTCGGGTGTAGTGTACAAGATTGAGAACCACGTTAGTCGCTCCCATTCTGGAATATTGTATTCACGAGCATACTGCTGAATGTCAGTACCCAGGCGAATTTCTCGAATCTCGTCGACGTGAAGAAACTTGTGCAGTCGGGTTCGATCCCACGTGAGTTTGTTCGTCTCTCGATCGTAAACAAGACAGATTCGTTTTGATCGGTTCTTCTTGGAAATCTTTCTCAGCCAAGTACCCCGTTGGAGCTGTAGCGGAATAACGGGGCCGGCCATGTTATTGCCACTGCCTGAAAGGGAACCCGTGGTGCTGTTGGAGGAAGAGCCTTTATGGACTTGGTCGAGGAGAATAGATCTGATGGACATGAGATCTTCACGCTCATCAGCGTCAGATTCGGAGTCGGTCGTTGGCGTGGGTGTCAAGTCGGGCGGCGCAGTGTTATTGCTGTCACTGCGTCTGCGTAGAAAACAAGGACCAACGCTTCCATCCCTACTGGTCGGAGCAGCGGAGGATTGCCTCCTTCTGCTGGTCAATCTCCTTGATGCTCGGCTTGAAAGCCTCCGAATCAAGTTTGTCTTGCTACTTGAAGCGGTAGGTGTTGTGCCAGTGGAGGCAGCGGCGTACACGCTGTTGCTTTGGGACCCGGGGCTCATCGCTGAGGCGATGGGACTTGTACTGCTCATCCAACTCCTGCCAAGAGAGTTGGTGCTGGTCTTACGTGACAGGATCGAGTCTGGTAGCTGAAAGCTGCTAGAAAATTGATCATCATCTCTGGGTCGAGGGGGCTCGGGCGAGGCCTGAATTGAGGAATTCGTGGTCAAGACTGCAGCGTCTGGTGACATGAGTGGAGATCCTTGCTGTGAGTTCGAGGCAACAGAGGACGAGCTGATTGCCGAAGCCGGTACACATGTTGGTTGTGAATTGGAAACGAAGGTGGTCTGAACTCGACCGGGGCGAGCACGCCGTAGCTGTGTTGCGAGGGCAGACATTGCTGGTTCTGCAGTATGGGCAGCAGCTGTCTGCCGAGATTCTGAGTTGCCGGACAACATGTTTGTGTGTCTCTTCTCAAAGCAAATGCATGAGAGGAGAGGTAGTGGGAGCCTGGGGCTGCCTCAGAATGGCCGTGTTGACATTTATGAAGTCAGGCCAGATGCTGTATGCATGTTGCAACGGCCTGGGGCAGGAGGCAGACAAGAGAAAAAAGGGCAGGGCGTATAGCAGGAATGTGGGGTAAACCGTCCAATGCCGAGCTGATGGATCTACGGAGAGCCGGGATATGTTTGGATTGGTGTTTGCCTAGGGTGTGTGTGTAATGAGATATTGGGTGACTCCTCTTCGCGATGGTCAAGCAGCAGAGCGAGCTTTGCAGAGTGGTGTGCGCGCGCGTGATGATTGTCTCCTGTCTTTATCTGCCAATGGGACTGATCATACCAACGCAGGAGGCGTAAATTGACCCTTTCTGCACAAGCAGGTGTTCCAGTCGACCAGGGCAGTTGCAATCAAAATAGAACCCCTGGGTGGTGGTGGAACGGGAACTAGCGACAGATCTGGAGCCCAAGGTGCCAAGGAGCGTCGGGAAATGCGTGGTGAGCTGGCAGGCCCTGCGACCTTGGCTTTATGCAGGTGTCTGTTTTTGGGAAGAAGCAGTGTGCTGCAAGCACTGAGGACCTGTCGTGAGCCACAAGAACAGGGATGCAAGAGCAAGCAGAGAGCGGGCAAAGACAGCTGTCGACTGATGTATGCGTCAAGGAGGTGCGCGCAGTAAGATGGAATGTGGTCCCAAAGAGGTTTCCAGAGGTAATGCGAGCTTTCGATATCCTGCAGTACGATTTGCGCCGGCAGAGGACGGAGACCCGGTGATGATGGTTCCTGGACGAGGAGTTGCGACAGCACCAGGCCGTCAGAGCTTCCGAAATTGACTTTCCACAACTAGGAATGAGCGTCAAACCCCAGCGGATAGGTCAGTGGCAGGATCCTGCTGCACAAATCGCGAAACAAGGCGTGAATTGAAAAAATTGAGGGAAGGAGGGAGCGGCGTCGTCTTCGTCGTCGTTGTCGTCGTCGTTTGAAGCTTCACGAGGGGAATGGTGGATGGAGAAGGGGTTGAGAGGGACAAGAAAAATCGGCCCACGTCCTCTCAACACTTGTTGGGCCACGGCAGTTAATTGACTGTGTTGGAGAGCAGAGCAGGCAGGCAGGCCGGCAGGAGGGCCGGTGCGGGTGCGGGTGCGAGCGCGGGCGTGCTGCGTGTTGCTGCAGCTGTTTGCTGGTGCTGAAGCTGTAGTGTAGCCTGTTGTTGGCTGGCGCGCAGAGTGACTCAGCTGGCGTTGGCGTCTTGGTAATAGGCCCACGGCGTGTCAGTGTGTCAGTGTGGCAGAGAAGCCGCCGGCCTAATGGCTAGCCCCTAATAATAGTCCTGCACTCCGTACTCGGTACTGAGCGATGACGAAAAATGAGCAGCAGGCTCTGGCTGATGGACGCAGTCGACTGGGCGCAAAGTGTTTTGCAAAGGACGTAAGTATCCTGCAACGGGAACGCTTCTTTTAACCAAACTCTGCAATGAACTGTCGGTGAGTGACAAAGAGAACCCGAGTTGGTAGATGGCGTCTCCCGAGTATGGCCCTGGGAGAGAAAGGGCGAGATGAGTCAACGCTGGAAAGAGCGGGATGCCATCCAAGTAAAGTACTCGTAGTTGCCCAGATAGATTATGTACTCCGTATGGTATGTGGTTTTGCGATGACAAGGGGCAGGGCAGGGCCAGGCATGCCCAGCCAGGCATGCCCCAGGAAGTACATATGTACATATGAGCAGTATGGTACATGCTTGGTGGCATTGGGCGTGCAGCCAAAAGGGAGGGTGGCTATAGAAAGACTCACCTAGGACGTGACGTGGGAGGAAAAAAAAAAATACTTGGGAGACACAGAAGGAGCGGCCGGCCACAGCGCCAGCTGCCAGCTGCCAGCAGAGAAAGTGGTCCACACCGACGGCCCAAGGCAACGAACGGGACAAAAAGGGGCGGGAAGGGAGCCAGCCGTCTCTGCTGGCGTGCTGGCAATCTCCCCGAGCTGGGACGACGGCTTGGTCGGATAGAGACGTAGCGCGACGCCCAAAAGTGACTATGTACATATGTACACGCAGAGGAGAAGCAAAAAAGCAAAAGCGAAAGAGTAGCAGGGCAAGTACACTGCCCAGATGAGTAGGGACCTAGGTACCCCACGGGTGTCTTCGAGTCCATATGCTTCCAGCAATGTGTGCACCAAGAAAGTCGAGTTATGGATTGGATGCATGGACTTCAAGGGAGGTATGTATGTAATACGTGACGGACGGCACAAACGACCCCCTCGTGTGTCAATCTGCTACAGACCCGACAATCATTTCATCTTGATAATTGGTCGACAGCAGATCAGGAGGGTGCGGCCGGCAAAGGAATCAGCTTCCTACATGTAACATTACGTACATGTATGTATTTCGCGTTCCAGTTCAGCATGGCTGGCAGCATGGGGGTCACGTCCTGAGAGGTCGTCTACATAATAGACATAATAGCTGCTACGATTGTGTACCGGTGCTCGACTATGTACATATTTAGGCGTGGCCTGCTAGTAATAAAGGATCGACCCGGGAAATTGGGATTGCACGGGGTCTGGCAAAGTCGTTTCAAAGATGGGCAGACCATGTAATACATGTGTTCTTCTTTTCTTTTCGTTTTACTTTGCATTCTTATGTATGTACACAGGTATGTATGTCGTATGTATGGGACTGGGGACTGGGGCCGGGGCCGGGGCCGGGGCCGACGATGAGCGCCTAGTATGTACGTACATACACTAATAACTTATACATGTAAGCCAGCAAATGCCCCCAGCTGGCTCAGCCTGGCTGGCATTATGTACGCCAAAAGGTTTGGTTTGGCAGGGCAGGGATGCTGAGCGCCTGACTTGAGTGAAAGCGAGCAACAAGGGCCAACAATACGTGGCAACAAAGGAACAAAACGACAATAGCACGACAAGACGAGGCAGAGGGTCCGAGCCCTGACAGCCAGTCGCCCACGACGTTGGCAGTTGTTATGTACATATGTTATGTATTATAGAAACATGCAGGCCTCATCAGAGATGTCGCGGGCAAGGATCTCGGCCAATTCCATTCTATGCTATTAAAAGTGCTTCTTTATATACATAAAGAGTCTACGGATTACTAGAAAAGGTATGAAAGGTCTTTAGCATAAGAGTACCGGTTTCTCTCTTACGACTTGCCAAAGGGATGATTGAAGAAACCATCCGGTGCGGCTGCGCAACCTTGCAGCAATTCGCCAAGCGTCCTGTTGTCGCACATGTGCGCCGCCAACACTCATCATTGCTAATAACGCAGCAACGCGAATGAACTGGCCAGAGGCCTTTACTACTAACCGGGCGGGATCTGGCAGCTGCTGGGCTGTCTTGAATACATGGAAAGACGGTGATGATGATTTTACCAGTCTCTTTGATGCTGAAAATGCCTGTCAACGCCCCAGAACCTCTGCCCACCATTTGACGGTGCAGCCACTCGACGATGTGGCCTGCCAGCAGGCTGACGCACGCCAACGTCGTGCAAGGTCACATCTGTGCAAACCACAATCGTCACATCTGTGCAAACCACAATCGTCACATCTGTGCAAACCTCAATCGTCCGCCTTTCAACAAGCGCGAATGCAGATGGACACATCAACAAACACCATCAACACTCTCCGGCATGCACGCACGCACGCACGCACGCACGCACGCGTGCCAACAAGCTGTGCCCGATGTGCGTCGGAAGCCAATAACATGGCGAGCTAGAAAAGTCAACTGGTTCGTCTGTATGTATCTTTTTTGGCAAGCGCCGAGCATTTTATGCCAGACCGCCAGCCAGACCGACTGGACCGAGGGGAGTCACGTAAAGATGATCATGCTGGCACTTGCATGCACCAGTCCGACATCTAAAATGATTCATCTTAACCAGGGTAGATAGAATCTTGTTCAGTCGTGGCTGCGAGTGGATGTGCGGCGTGAGCGCATTGAGTCAGAGTTGGGACCAGCATTCGTCCATCAAGCCACAAGGTAAATCAGAATTGGACCCTGTTCGCCCTTTAATTCGTCCCGTCTGTCTGTGCCCAAGTGACTGACGTAGGCATAATTTCCAGTCGAACGTATGTATGTAATAGCAGGAGGCCATTTTGGAAGAATTTACCAACCGGATTCATCAATTCACCCCAGCAAGCAGGGCGGGCTGGCTGGCATGCGATTTGATTGATGCCTTGCAAGTTGGTTAGACAGTGTCACACAGCTTCTCTCGGTGCCTCCATGCCGTAGGCTGATTGTATTGTCAGGTTGTACTCCGTACATCGGTGGCAACGAGCGGGGAGTGGCTTGTAGCCTTATAATGTCTTATGATGTCTGGTTGATTCGAAGCCGAGAGAGCATATGTACATATGTACATACAGAATTGCATCAAATGAACCTTATAACATGACAAAAACTTTGACGTGCTGGGGGTTGATGGGGTATGCCTATCCTCCGAGCCGATTCCTGCAACAAAGCACGCCAAGCATCGCCAAGCTCAATGGCCACAAGGTGCATCAAAAAGTCTCGTCAATGGCAAGAAAGGAGCTGCCCCAACATTGTTCGTACCAGCATCGATGATGACCCAGGCGTCATATGTAGTGCTATAAGCGTTTGTATTATTGCCAGCAATCGCGGGTAAGAGCCATCCTTGACACATTGCGCACGCCATAGTAAGACCCAATTGGGTCTACTCGGCAGTCGAGTCGTTTCTGTTCAGTTCAGTAGAACCCAAGCATCCAAGTCTGAGTTTTTGGTCACAGTTCGTTGTAAGTGCCCAGGGCTGATGATGATGGAACCACCGGCTCGGGTCAGGCAGGGCAGCTGCTAGCTCTTATGACGAACGCCTATTAATTATGTGTATTTATTTCTCGTCGTGGATAATACTTGGCTTGGTCGGAACAGTTTTCAGTAAAGAGGGCGTGGCAGACAGGACAGGACAGGAAAGGACAGGCACACATGCTGATGTGAGAGAGGGCAACGTGGACGCAGTCTGCCCGCCCTGCATCTCTTGACCAAATTGCCGCAGGCAAGCGGAGCCGAAAGCGCCCGGCTAGCCCAAATCAGCCCACACTTGCCTCGACGCCTTCGGCGCAACTTTGCCATGGCGCGGTAATAAACCTTTGTCTTCCCTTTCCCATCCGGTCAAGCGGGGGGACGCAAGAGTGACGTACAGTACGTCTGGCAGACGGATCCATCATGTATCTTCTGCTTCTGTGACCAAGCTTTGTTCCATTGCGCACGATGTTTTTAGCCCCTGCCGCTCTCCTATTGCTGAGAGTAACAATACATACATGTAAGGTCTTTTTAAAAACATGGAGAGAGAAGGGGTGTGAGAAGAGAGGAGAAGACAGGGCGGTCGGGCGGGCGGGCGACGTTATTGGGCTAGTGCAAGGAAAGAAAAGAAAAGAAATGAAACAACACACAGGGATGGAAAAGACGGGGTACATAGAAAGTCGTGCTTCGCTGGGTTAGTCCTTCTTTGGCTGGTCCCTGCGACCTCACGTTACCGGTCCCCTCCTCCCCTCCTCCCTCTCTCTCTGACCCTTGAATGAAAAAAGTCAGATCAATGCCTTGAGCCAATGAGCTTTGCCAATTTTGCCGCCGTCCGTCGCCTCCGCAATAGAGAGCGCGAATGTCGTCAGTCTTTGATCATGTCCTTTGTTGTTGCATCAACCAGAGGGGCTGGAGGAGTGGCACTTTCGAAAGCGCTTTGACCAAGGTACGTCCGTGATCCGTGACATCATGATTATTAGGGCTTTTTGCATCGTGTCCGCAGTACGGAGAACTTATGTACTACTTTACTCCGTTCTACGGAGTACATATTAGTGGTCAAACAGAGAACTCGGCGATTTCGGCAAAAGGCGCCAAAGGATTGTCCGCCCAGCTGAACAGCATTCTTGCAAGATAGCATTCTGGATAAAAGTCATTGCCAAGCAGCACGGCCCTTGGCATTATGCGTTGCTCATTTTTCATTGGGTGTCTCAGCAGCAGCTTTTGTTTTGTAGCGAGCTCAGGATTCCACTTGAAAGAAACTGCACTTGTGATGCTTGACAAGATGCCAAGCGATAATACTGCTTCAGGAAACGATGTTCATGCTTCTCCTGCATTCCAGGAATCAGCCCAGGTAGGTCGGTCGAGTCAGATTGTATGCAATGCCAATGTTTATGCGATGCACCATGGACGGAGGATTTTCTCCAAAGGAAACCGTGGCGTCATGCCGCGGCCACCATCGATAATCATACTTGATAATCATACATACATACATACTGTCGATTCGCGACTTGGAGCCTCTGCGGGGAACGGATAGGATGAAGCGCGATTGTTGGGAATTTTCTCGAAGAGTCCACCGCACGCCGCCCTTCTCTCGGTACTTGACATTGGACCATTTCCCCGCCGAACCCGACCCCTGCCAATTGGATGCAAGCTGGGATTTCATACTGGCCGGCTGCCTACCATTGTTGTTGTGTAGAGGTCCTGGGAATACTGCAAAAGTCAACGTTGATGATAGTCTGAACTCATGGAGTAGCAATGTGTACAATGTACACACAGCACAGCAACCCCGTTTCCCAAGTCATGTGCCTAGGTCATGTGCAAAAGCCATTTGTGGAACCACGAACCAAGCGAATCTCAGATGTACAGGCATCTTGTTCATCAAAACTAGCAAGAGTGACCTCTTGTGGTATCAAAGTCGCCCTTAAACCACCAAGCAGCCCAACTGCCTATATCAAAAAGCCTGAAACAGGTTGTCGAACACATGGTAGAATCGTGAGTGGTTATTGTTTCGATTGCACCAAATCTGAGCGCGTACATGAACTCACCTGTCAAGCGGAAAATATTGCCTCGATTCTAGGAAGAGGTGCGTTCGACCAGGCCGCTGCCGTCGTGGTCGTGTGCTCCCGGGTCGCCGAGGTTCGTCGACCAAATATTAAGCTCGACCTCGTCTCGAAGACCTGTCCCCTTTGAGACACGTTTCGAAGTATAATGTTTCATTTCCTTCGTCTACTAGGATTCGCAGGGAAGCTGACTTTTTTTTTTACGTGAACATCACCAGTATCTCGGGTGGAGGAACCCATGCTTCATCAATCCTGATCAGTCCTGATCAAAGGCTAAGACTCTATGGACTTAATTTTCCCCCTTCCGACCGACTGAATTAGATTGAATTACATACGAGACAGTCCTCCTGGAAATTTCAGCCGACGTTGCAGTGCACATGTGTAGTCCATGATTCGATTGGGTCGAGCTTGAGTTTTCAGTTCCCCCGACACAAATGAAGGCCCTCTAGTGGAGGCATCGAAATGGTTCCCCAGGTCAAACGAAACAAGTAGCATTGTGGAGTCGTAAGGCTCTCTCTCTCTCTCTCTCTCTCTCTCTCTCTCTCTCTCTCGCCAATCCCTCCCATGTCGAGGGACCATTTTTGCGAGTCAGTAGGCTCAGTAGGCAGGCAAGCCCGGCAACATGCGTCACATCAATCATGAACACTTCGAGCGTCCCCGCGAACAGGGTCTCCCTGCTGGGGGCTCAGGGAAATTTTGAAACCAGAAATACCCACCCATGGACAGATGGGGAGGTTTCTAGAAGGCATGCTGGCAGGCAAAGGCCAACACAGACTTGGCAATCTTGACGACTGGTACTCCGTGATGAGGAAATGATACGCGAGCATGGCTCTTTCTTGTCATGTCATGGTAATCACGGCACGGCACAGGCAATCAGTTGTTAGTTGCATGCACACCCACCCGCGCACGAAATACTTTGTCCTCCAACCAAAGCCCTGCCAAACCCCGCGATTACACCTCACGTGGCCTCTTGGCAACTTGCTGGGTGGCCGGAATTGAGCTGACGGAGCGCCGGGAGCAGGGTGCTAATAATAATATTTCAACTCTGCATGGAGTCGAGTCACCTCTCACAGTGCTCACCCTCTCACCCTCTCACCCCAGCGGCCCAGGCGGCTGGCAGGGTCGACATTAGTGCATTTGGACCACCACGTGTACACACTAGCTGACCGTGCCCTTCGTCGGTGTAGAGAATGGCTTATTAGGTAATGTAAAGTGGTACTGTGACGGAGAACTCCGTAGCTAGATGACGAAACAGTATAAGTATTATTATTACCCTGATAAAGAATATAAACTAAATAGTAGCAAAGTGAGTAAATAATTAGTTATAATTATAATAAATTACAAGAGAATCTCTACTCCGTACTCCGTAGCGAGTATGTACATAAGAAAACACAGCTCCAAATAGCAACGCTCATGGCCAAAAGAGTGGGGCGTGGCACGATTAGCGCGTCCGTCATGCATACTCCGTAATCCGTACATACTTTGCGACTGAATCTATCTAATCCTGATATCAGGTACCCTGTGGTTCCTACACATTGATTCCGGTTGATGTATCTCTGACCAAGACCAACTCTGCGAGTATCGCGAAACACTGCCGAAACCACGATCGAAATGGCGCCCAACATTGAGGCCGAGGTGCCCCACGATAGCTTCGACGTACGTACCGATAGTGCTCTCTGTAGAGGGCTGGAATCGCGAGCCCCGCGACTTGCGACTGATCACACCAGATGAGGCGTGCTGGTGCAATCGTTTTATGAATGTGAGGGGAACAGATTGGCTGATACTGGGCTCTCTAGACCATACTTGTTCCCGACTTTGGCTCTCAAACCTCGCATCATATACTGCGTCGGGCTTCGGGCTTCGGGCTCTCGGTGTCTTTCGCTGAACTGCTTTCGTGTACCACCAAGATCGCTAATCTAACATGTAAGCCCAAAGGAATTGTGTTCTCTGGAGGTATGAAGTGTGCTAATGCATGGTTTGCGCCGAGGCTCAAGTTTCTGGACCTGAACTAACACGGACGTACAGGGGCATTTGGTATGACCTGCTTGAACGCCGATGAACGGTATGGCTAGTTAGCCTGCCAACGGTGAGTGAAATCGACCGGAATTTCTGGACCACTTCCTGACTCTGACAGGGCTTTGTGGTAATTTCTGCCACCGAAAACTCGGAGTACGCCGGCATCGCTCACGAGAAGAAGCTCATCTTTGGTGTGTCTTCCTCAACAATACATTTACGGCCCAGTAAAGGAAGATGCTAACGCAAGGTGACCAGGCGTACAATTCCATCCGGAGCTCGAGCAAGTTCGTCATTCGTCACCCAAAGGCATTACACACAAGTACTCCTCTCTCTGACATTCGGATCTAGACACCCCGCGGAAGCGAGCTTCTCCGCAACTTCAGCGTTGATACCTGCGGAGCTCAACCAAACTGGAAAATGGGGACTTTGCCCAGCTTGAGATCGCTTGGATCTGGAAGCTTGTCGGTGACTGAGGACTTGTTCTTGGAGCTTGTCGCGGTGGTGTGGACAGCACTGTAGGAGCGACCCTAATGCGTGAAGCCATTGGGGACCGCTTCAAAGCCATCGTCATCGACAATGGATGTATGCGATTGAATGAGTGCGAGCATGTCAAGGAGACGCTCGGAAAACACCTTGGCATTAATCTCAACAGTGAACGACGCTGGCGAGCTATTCTCGAGTCGTCTCGCGGGTGTTTCTGATCCTAAAAGAAACGCAAGATCATTGGGTCGATTTGTACGTACTTGAAGCTATCTTGGCTGGGTTGCTGACAGTGGTACCGACTACATCAAAGCCATCGATCTGTTCGAGAAAGAGGCTATCAGGGTACGGTCAACCCTTTTTTACAGTCGAGGTGTCTTGCCAACAGTTCGCAAGATTGAGAAAGAAAGAAGCAGAAAATACTCGCAAGTCATTTCATTGAGCTATTAGCTGAGTCCAAACTAATAGCATCTCAGTATCGGGTCTCTGAGCTTCAGTTCGGTCCCCATTAAAAGTATGCGAGCCAACAAAGCCTCGGGAGCAGAAGACTGTCCCACATGGACATGCACAGCAAGGAGCGGATAAAAGCTGACATTAGAGACAGCTCACCTCAACGTAGGCGGTCTGCCCGAGGTAAGTAATGTCAACGCCCCCTCACGCGAAAGCATCTCAACTGACCAGCATGTAGCGGATGATGAAGGGCGTAAGTGGTACCGTCCTGGCATGGCCAAATGTACACTGGCTAACATGGCTCGTTTAGCAAGGCCTGCGTGTGCGTACGCTTTCTATCTTTTTATCTTTTCTCCAGTAGAGAAGGCTAACCTGACTTACTTCTATTACAGCTCATAGAGCCGCTTAGACTCTTACAAAGATGAAGTATGAAGTGAGGGTAAGCCAATTCTGAGAGTGTGAAGCCCAATGAACTTCACTTATGCTAAATACCATAGGCAATTGGTCGGCAACTCGGGATCCACGAGTCGCTAGTAAATCGTCCATCCCTTCCCGGTCCTTGCATTGCCATTCGCATCCTCGGCGACGTGACCAAGGAACGAGTTTCCCGCCAGGCCGACCACGTCTTCATCACCATGACCAAGGAGGCTGGCCTTTACGACCAGGTAAGTCGCGTTACAGATACGCACTCGAAGACGGGTGCAAGCTAAGTTATTTTCTTGTAGATATCTCAAGCATTTGCTGGTCTCGATACAAGCCGTAGTGTTGGTGTTTTTGGTGACGAGCGGTCGGGGTTACATTGTAATTCTCCGCGCTGTTCGTACCAAAGATTTCATGAGTGCGGAGGCGTTTAGCTTTGACATGTCCTTCGTCATGGTGAGTGACGTCTCGTTGATACTTTTACCTCTCCATGACGTTGGTCCCATACCATTGTTTTCTAATACTGACTCGGAAACCCCAGGATGTTTCGCGCGCCATCTGCAATAAAGTAGAGGGTGTCTCCGCGTTGTCTATGCTTTGTAAGTTAACGTCGTCGGCGCCATCTACGGCGAGCCTCGGAGCTAACATTGTCTTGGCTAGAACCTCAAAGCCCCCGGCACTATTGACCTGGAATAGGCGGCATGATGGAGGGACGACAGAATGAAGGTGGGTCATTTGCCGGCGTGACCTGGCACTGAATAGAGGCTGGGTTCCGTGGCGTTTGGAGACACATAGATGTAATACGGAGTACGTAAATATCATAAGGCGGCTTATCTTATATGCAGTCAGTAAAAGTGTCTTGCACTACTATCTTTGCGGTTCAAAAAAGCTAATAACTAGTATGATGAAACGAAGCCCTTATAGTTTCAAGTATGCGTGGTTCATCGAAGAGAGAGAAGACGTGAATGAAACAGGACTCTCCCTCTCCCTCATATCTCATGTCATATCTCATGTATCCCCTCCCACCTCGCCACGAATCACGAACCAACCTGCTATCCCCACACCGGGCTGGCTAGGCGCAGGTGATGGTTGCAAATGCAAGGGAAGGGAACGCCCGCTTACAATGGAGAATCGGTACGTGCGGAAGCTCAGCGGCTGAAAGTTTGCAACAAAAGAAACAAATCAAATGGAGGTACGGAGTATGCATGTACTCCGTAATAATAGTATCATGACGTGCGTGCGTGCGTCCCCTTTTCCATATTTCTCCCAATTTATGCCATTTTCCGCCATCGCGGCACAACTAACTGCCTACACCTCCTTCCCCTCCTTGCTCTTTGCCGCGCCCGCCATTCGGGGGACCATGGTTGCTTGGTGTCCGCTGCGGACAAGCATCGCGAGTGCGGTATTTTACGGAAGTACGGAGTACACGAGGGGCCGAGAATAAAAGTTGGCATGGCGAGCCCAGCCAGGCCCAAGCCCATCTCCAGCCGGGCCAAAAAAAAAAAAAAAGAAAACATACCATCACGCCGTCTGTCCCGAAAGGAAAAAAAAAAAAAAAAAAAAAGGACGTGGATTCAAGTGCCGATACAACCGCGAGGTTTCCTCCCATCCGTGGAACTAGGGCACATCGGTGACAAGTCAGTGGTAGCCGGTACTTTTTATTCCTGGTTCCGTTGACACTTGGTGCGTTGCGATTTGACACCTGCTCCTGCCCTCGTGCCGAGCATTTTTGAAAACGCCATGACACCCATCGGACATGTTGCGCGGAGGACTCGCACTGGACCTTGCGTATGTGATGGATGCATGAGGGATGAGGGGGAGCGAGTGAGTGATATGATACTATTGCGATGGAGAAGCCGGCTATTACTGTGCTTGCGAATGCAGTTGACATCTTGAGCTATCGAGCCGACCGGATTCGTTTTTTTTTTTTTTTTCAATCTTGGTGGCTGGCTACATTGGATTGGAGTGCCGTGAGACAAGGGGACAAGGGCACGTCATGCAAAAGTCACTTGTCGACATGTTCGCCGTCACAATCATGACCACATTTGTTGGATCCATTCTACGGAGCACATAATGTCCCGTTCCCCGCCGCTCCATGTTCTTATCTACTGCATGACGCTGTTCATGGTTGCTGTAGAAAGTGACTTGTCGCATCGAAGGGAAAAAAAGGGGGGAGGGGAACCCTCGTGAAGACCAATGCAGGATCATCAATCAATCACTCGAGACCATCCATGTTAGCAACCCTACCGCAGTTCAACCACGCATGAGCTGGGGGTGAGAACGGCTTCCCCAGCACAGTACTGCACACGCCTCGCTTATATAAATCACGCGAGGTTTGCTGATGAACTCGCAGTCCCCACAGTCTCACGTTATCTGGAGACGATGAGGGTTGTTCTCGACTTCTTGTTGCTGTTGTTCTAGGTTACGTTAGATTCAGCTGTTCGCCGGTGGTGATGGAATGAAGAAAGGGAAAAAAAAAAAAAAATTTAATAATAGGCGAATGTCTTGGCGACAGACTCATCTGCTCTGCTGACGTTTGGGGGTGTACACAATCTAGTCGTTGAGAAAACGAACGAGGTCTTGCCATGACTACGGAGTAATACTTTGAGAATTAACTAATTAGGAAAGCAAAGCGCCCTAATCAAAGCATTTATGCGGAGGGTAGCAGGGAGCCATGCATGTTAGCTTCCTGCTCTCCCTCTATTACCATAAGGCTATCCTATAGAGATATTTCCTTCTTATTAGCCACGCGCGAAATACTCTTTGGTAACCATGTGACGATACTAAACCAGGTGAGGTGTAGTCAGAGGTAACCTTCATAAGGCCAGATTCAGCACTCTAGAGATGGGAGATAATTTACTTCTTACACATTATTACGTCCGTACATACCTATCAGTAGCTTGCTCAAGTGAAACTAGTGTAACTTATAACTGCTTGAATCCGTTGGCCCCTCTGGCGAAATCAACCCCTTTACGTGCAAACACAGCACAAATTAGTCAAGAAATTTTTCTTACTTTTTCCTACCTCTCTTGACCGCTTAGGGGAGCACCCTGCTATACGTAGGCGCAAGCTCGCCGCAGGCAGGCTGCCCCAGAGGGAACGCACTGCAACCCTGAATTATTTCATGTACAAATCTACATGACATGGGGAATTAAGCGAATTAGATATCAGCTAAGGAATAAACGGAACAAGGGCTAGGATCATCAGGTACTTTATATTACCAATGAACTAAGTAGAAGTAGAAGTATTCTTTTGTGGCGCTATATCTCCTGTTTATTTTCCTTGTAGCTTTCTATGTAATCGTCGTCCCGCGTGGGGCTGGCTTGTAGTCGTTGTACATAAGGTTAGACGGTACATGTACATGTATAGTTGATCGCAGCTGTTAGAGAGGAACGAAAACTGGGGCATGTAGATTTGTCAAATACTTCAACGGTTGTAGTGTAGAAAAGCTTGAACGTCTGAATATAATAATTAAAAGCATGTGAAAGAGATGGCCGCCTTGAAGTGGTTTCCAAGCCCTGCCGGTGTGTGGCCATTTCTGAAACGCTGAAAAATTTTCGCCCGGGGCCCTTGGATGCTTTGGGGATTCGGGGCTTGATGAAACATTCGGCAGGGACGGGCTCTAGCACCTGGGATTGTATTGACTGCTTGAACACATCGCGTTCTTTTCGGCATCGTCAGGCCATCTATTCGCCTTCACCAAGGTTCCTTCCGGATCTACATACACACGCTGCATGACTCAGCTTGATTCACAAATCTACCGCAGGATATTGCCTACTTTCAATCTCCTTGATCATCTGCCTCGTACGCGGGTTGTCCTCGAAACTTGCATGGATCAGATCCACTACTTCTTGCACTGTGAAGTAGTAGCTCAGCTTTTGCTCGCACCATAATGCTTTGATACCGTTGAGGTCGCTTTGCAATACCTCGCCCAGATACTTCAGCCGAGGCCAGTTGGGGGCGTACTGCTCCGTGGTTGGCACCTCATCGCCCATGGGCTCTGTCCCCCGAGCTTGCTTGGAAGGAACAGATCATCTAGTGTTGTTGTCGTGGCGATCAGATGCGCAATACTGTAAGCTTCGTCTTGTCCTATCGATGACAGTTCCAGCACATCTATGATGATTCTGTTGGCGAGAGCGTCAACCAGTGAGCCGATGGCCTGAGACCAAACTGATCTGGGTAGAATGCGTTCCCACGTAGTCGCCATGGAACGAATGCGCGCCGTCCCAGCTTCGATGGCGCCGGCCGGATCATCCTGTTGCACAACACTCTGCGAGCTGCCCAGGAGGTCCTGAAGAACCGTGCGTTGCATCGTCATCTCGTTTCCATAGCTTCGATTGGCAAAATTTTGAAGAGTCTTGATGTCGTTGTCTAACCGCAACATGGCCTTTGCCCGCGGAGTGAGATCCTCACGTTCTTTCCAGGCTTTCGAAAATGTGGTAAGCTGTTCTGCCATGTACATTGCATCATTATACAAAAACCTACGCCATCTCGATTAGTGAAAAGGCTCCGGCTCCCCATAGTATTTCTGGATAATGATATCAAAGGCAGTCAGTACTTACATGTTGCCACCAACGGTCAAGGAGTAGTAGTGGGGTGAGATGGCTCTGAAAAGCGCCAATACCAAGGTTGGCAAGCTGAAAAGACCTGGCGCAGTAGATGCAATAAGCTGATACTTGTCTCCCTCCTCTGTCAAAGTAGCGCCGTCTTCCAATATTGAAGTGATCAGACCAAGAACCGGCTCAGGCATAGAAGAGATGTAGTACTTTTCTTTGAAAACAAGCTCTTTCTTTTCATCGAGACCTGCTCCTCGCTTCTGTTTCTTGGGAGAAGAGGGCTTCGCTTGCTCCGACTCGACCGTCGTGTCCTCATCGCCCCAACCCCATGCATCAGCGCCCGCATCCTCTTCTTCTTCCTGTCCATCCTCTCCATCCTCCACATGCGTATCCGTTTTCTGAGGCAAGTCTATCTCTTCTGTGGGGTGATCGGCGTTCTCATCTTCGGTACCCCAGCCCCAAGCGTCAGTGCCATCATCTTCCTTGACTGTCGACGTCGTCCTGGTGTCTGTGGCACGCTGTGCCTCATTTGGCTCATTCTCATCAATCTCATCGTCATCCCACGCATCATCCCACGCAGCTCCCCAGTCATTAGTATCTGCCGAGGCACCAGCACCGGTGGTAGCAAGCTCGTTGCCCTCGGAAAAAGTAACCATGTGTTTTTCAACCCTTTCAACAAGTCTAGGAGCACCTATTCCTTGGCTAAGTTTCGTCCGAATAGTGTCGAGAGCAGTTTCTCGACATCGTCCCAGCCACGTCATGTGTGCTTTGCTAACCCACTCTCTGAGGTCCTCAAAACCACTGTAGCCACTTCTTTCGAGTGCAGAACAGAAGGCCTGTGCGCTCTGCATGATGCTTTGAAATCGAGGTATATCATTCAGTGATGATGGAACGGCTGGGTTAAGCCACTGCTGGATCAATCTTGGTATCAGATCCACCATCATGAAGCCCTGTAGCCGGCTTAGCAATTCTTCTGGCAACTTCTGCGATATGAATGCCAAAATGACTTGAAGATCAGGGAGAAGAGACTCCACAGAGTCGTCAGTTTGGCCTGACAATGCTAGCTCATCTCCATCGGCGATGACGCTTGTAATGGTTTGTCTGGTTTTGTCCATTCTCGGCGAGACTATCGCCCCATCCAGATTCCTCCACATTTGCTCCATGCGCTCGTCGGTTTCTTTATATGACTTGAGGCCAATTACAGCTTCCGATAGGGTCACGCCGCCCGCTACAGTGTGTCAGTCAGTATGCCGCGTTCAGGCCCAAAAGGATTCCCACGCACGTACCAGGAAGAGATTCGCGAATGGTTACTTTTCCATTGTCGACATTGAAGAGAACCAATTCTTTCCATAGTTGATTGAATACTTCATGGATGCTTGACTTCAGTCCAAAAGCTCGATGATCCAATAACTTAATTATTCGGCACGTTTTGCTCACGCCGACTTCGTCGAAGGCGTTCCAGGATTCTGCTTCGTGTTAGGTTATACTCATACTCCTTCGTACAAATATGCGTGGCTGAAGAGCCGTAGCAACAGCTTGCACTTACGTTCTAGGAGTCGTAGGGAATCAAGGATTCGTCTATCGTTCTGTGCCGTCTCGACCTGTGTCAAAAGCCCGTCCAGGCGTTTGATTTTCGCCAGGAGTGTATGGATCTGCTGACTGTACTGGACTTCGCGATTCAGGAATCGAACTCTTTCTTCGGCATCTTCTATCATCTCCCCGTCACATCTGGAGCTTCCGATTGGCGTACAATGTCATTGGCAATGGTCTTGGAGCGAATGATGTCTTCCTGCAAGGCTTTCGCATTTTGGGCCCAGGAACTGACATCTTCTTTTGTTTCCTCGTTAATAGTACGGACCTCGCTCTGCCATGATGTGAGTGAATGCTTCTTTTTACCCTTCGCTACCCAGCTCACGACTCACGCACCTTGAGATTGGCCTTGGCCACGGCTAGTGCCTCAATAGTAGGCTGGATATCTATCTCCGAGACAGGAGGCAGTGATGAGACATCCTCCGGGAATTTTCCTTGGAGCGAAAAGTCGACGATGGCATCACTAAGCTGTTGCGGCCCTGTAGCCGTGGTCATGGCTCGCTACGGCGCACGAGAAAGACGGCGGATGTCGTTAGTTCAGCGCGTCGAGTGGCACACGGTGATCGGGACCAGCTTTGGAAAGCCTTATGCGTGATGGATTGTGTTCGGTGGTTGTATCATCGTATCCGTCTCGTTTAATTTCGCTGCTATAGGAATGCAATCGCGTTGGTTGCCGATACTCTTGAAGCTCGCGCAGTAGATCTCAGACAAGCTGTCAACTCCTGAGGTCATACATAAGAAAGTGGGGCCAGACGACAGTACGAACCCAGTTACTCCACCATCCACCAGACACTACACTTTTAAAGTTGGACATAAAATTATGTATGGAGGGGCATTTTTAGGTGGTCTTGAATCCTGAGCTTCGTGCAGGCAAACCCAATCACCTGACGAAACATTGCTAATGATGCGCCTTTGACCAATCTCTTAGTTGACTCTGTGCACGTCGGATGTCCTGTCTCACGAAAGGTCAGATTTTCTATATCCTTCGCTGGTCTGGTAGAGCTTGATTTCGAAATGCTCGCAGCTGACAGCAAGTAGCGGGTAGTTTCATAGTCTTTTTCCTCCTTATTAGTCATTCGACCAAGCTGTGCATATCGACTTTGCCAACTTCGTCCTCAGCATTACAGGGCCTGTTTTTTTTTTTTTTTTTGTCTTGAGGCACCGAATAATCGACATTGACATTGATCAGCTACGCCCTCGCAAGACTTTATTGGTGCGCGTAAGTGGTGAGTTTAGATTTTCCCGCATCATGTTCATGCACTTCCAATTGTCAATCATGTTTTGTTTTCTTGCACTATCCAGACCTGTTGTTGATAGTTTGGGGTGATACTCGCACTACGAGTCCTTGGATTCCTGCTGGCTCAGGGTCTGGACGCGGCTATTACCCCCAAGTTGTTTGCTCTTGATTCAAAGAGTCGACTATGGACCCTGTATAGTTATAAAGGTAACTTCGATGAGAGAACATCCAATCTTTTATACGAACAGGCAATAGCTGAAAAGATCCCCTTTCCCCACACGATTTCGATTTCTTGTCTCATGCCGCTTCGTGTTGGGTTTTGGGGAGAGGGACTAACAGACGACAGTTTCTTGCAACCAAGGTTGAGTCAAAACATTACCTCAGCATGCCTTCTACGACACGGCAGTCGCGGTTTCGCAAAGTTCAAAGCTTTACAACTGACTATGCACCATGCACCATCACTCAATATATATCTGAGAAGAGTGGTATGCAAGTGGTCGTTGCTGATCGGCAAGGGCCCAAGATCAATGGATACTTCACCCTGGCTACCGAAATCTTTGATGACTCAGGCGCGCCACATACACTAGAACATCTTGTCTTCATGGGCTCAAAAAGCTTCCAGTTCAAGGGTCTTCTTGACAAGCTTTCTTCCCGAGCCTACTCAGGAACCAATGCTTGGACAGCAACAGATCACACGGCGTACACACTGGAGACCGCGGGATGGGATGGATTCGCTCAAGTACTTCCTGTTTACCTCGAACACATCATCTTACCAACAATTACAGATGAAGGCATCACTACCGAAGTCTGGCATATAGACGGCGAAGGAAATGATGCCGGGGTAGTATATTCCGAAATGCAAGCCGTCCAGTTCCGAAGTGCAGAGATCATGGACCTGCAGGCTCGCCGTCTGATGTACCCCAAAGATGTTGGATTCCGCTACGAAACAGGTGGTATGACTGAAGCGTTGCGCGTCCTCACACCGGACAGAATTCGCCAATTCCACCGCGACATGTATCAGCCACGCAATTTATGTCTGGTTATCGTTGGAGAGGCGGACCACGATGACTTGTTGCAGATTCTGGACGACTTTGAAGAGAGCATCAAAAACGACATACCTCCTCTGGATACGGAGTTTCGGAGGTTAGTTTCATGGCAAAAGATTGGAGAAGCCTCTTAGAAAGAAATGTAGCTGAGTAACACTTTCTAGACCTTGGCTTGAATCTGCTCAGCCGCCAGCTTTGAAAGAAACCACTGTCACCACTGCCGAGTTCCCCGAAGAAGATGAGTCCGTTGGAGAAATTCTCATTGGATTTTTCGGTCCCAATTGCGTTGACTTGATAAACACGTCGGCACTCAATATTTTACTTACCTACTTGTGTGGTTCATCCGTTTCCATTCTTGAGAATGTTCTGGTGGAGAAGGAAGAACTCGCCAGCTCAGTGACTCACTGGTGGGAGGCTCGACCAAGCTCAGTCATCTGGCTCCAGCCCACCGGAGTTGCCACAGAGAAGTTGGAATTCGTTGAGAAGCGCCTGTTTGAGCTTCTCAAGGAAGTGGCATCGAAACCAATCGATATGGACTACATGCTAGAGTGCATCCGAAGAGAGAAACGCCAAGTTAAGTTCCACGCCGAGACATCCGAATCATTCTACGCTACAAACATTATCACGGACTACTTGTTTGGTAAGCGAGATGGATCAACTCTTAAGGACCTTGCGTCTCTCAGCGAGTACGACGTGTTGGAGAAGTGGACAGACGAGCAGTGGCGGGCATTCCTGAGTAAGTGGATGGCAGATGCCTACCACGTATCTATCTTGGGCAAGCCCTCGCACGAGCTCGCCAAGAAGATGAAGAGCGACGAGGAGGCACGTATTTTACAGAGAAAGGAGGAACTGGGGCCAGAAGGATTGAAGGAACTGGCAAAGAAGCTCGAAGAGGCTAAGAAGAAGAATGACGAGCCCATTCCCGCCGACGTCATTGATCGCTGGAGCGTCCCTGGCACCGATTCCATCCACTTCATTGAATCTGATACGGCGCGATCCGGCCGAGCTCGATCCATTGGTCTTGGCACCGGTGCGGCGCAAAAGACCATCGACTCTTCCACGGATGGAAAACTGCCGCTTTTCGTCCAGTTTGAAGATGTGCCGACCAACTTTGTGCATATCAATATTCATCTTGGTACTTCGCAAGTCCCAGTTGAGTTGAAACCGCTCATGTCCATATTTAGTGACAACTTCTTCAACACCCACATCACGAGAGACGGTGAGCAGGTCGACTTCGAGCAGGTAGTCATGGAGCTCGAGCGAGACAGCATCGGCTACGGCATTGGGTCATCACGATCCTTGGGTGATGCTGATGGCTACCTCATCCAGTTCCAGGTTGAGCCGGAGAAGTATCCCGCCGCGGTCAATTGGTTGAGGACCATGATGTTCGACTCCGTCTTTGATCCTCAGCGTCTCAAGGCTGCTGTGAACAAAGCTCTGGCCGATATTCCCGAAGCAAAGCGGGATGGACGTGGCATGGCCGCCGAGATTGATGCCGCCATTCACATGAACAAGTCCTCCCTGACTGTCGCGAAGCGCACTTTAGTCAAGGCTGTCTATTTGAAGCGCCTCAAGAAGCTTCTGAAGAGTGAACCGGAGAAGGTGGTAGAGTGGTTCAACACAATACGCAAGTCTCTGTTCACATTTCAGAACATGCGCTTTCTGGTCACTGCAAACGTGTCAAAGCTCGACAATCCCGTCACTACCTGGGATTCCCTCTCCGCGGTGCTAACGGCGCAGCAAGAAATGATTCCCATCCCCAAGTTTGTCGATCTCCTGAACGACGAAGGCCGTAAGCCCGGTTCAGCGGGCACCATCATTGTCCCCATGACCACGCTGGAGAGTTCATACTCTGTGAGCACCGCACCCAGTATCACGTCCCTATCTGACCCCAAATTCGCCTCCATCATGGTGGCTATTGGATACCTCGAAACAGTTGAGGGGCCCCTCTGGAACGCCGTTCGCGGCGCCGGCTACGCCTATGGCTCGTACTTCTCCCGCAACATTGAATCGGGCATCCTGTCCTACCGTGTATATCGCTCCCCGACGTCTACAAAGCCATTTCCGCTTCCCGAGATGCCATTCGAAAAATCGCCACGGGTGAAGTCCCCATCGACAAGCATCTCCTCGAAGGAACCATCAGCCAGATTGTCGTCATGTTTGCCGACGAACAAGCCACGATGCCCAGTGCTGCCCAGCAAAACTTTGTTCAAAGCGTTGTACGTGGCTTGCCCAAGGACTGGAGCAAGGACGTTCTGAAGAACGTACGAGCTGTAACAGAGGAGGAGATCAGGAATGCTCTCGAGGAGTTTATCCTGCCCTGCTTTGAGCCCGGAAAGAGCAATGTCGTGATTACCTGTGCCAAGTTAATGACTGAGGTATGTGTGTGTGCCCAAAGAAACGAGAATCCCCTAGAGGTTTCTTGTGTACGATCCGAATGCTAATTACCTGCAGAACATGGAAACTGCTTTCAAGGGCATGGGGTACAAGGTGCAGACGCACGAGCTGAGCTATTTCCATGATGACTATGGCTTGAAGACCGATGACGAGGACAAGGAGGACGAAGATGATGAGGATGAGGATGATGAAGAAGAAGAAGGATCAGAAGGATCAGAAGGGAGTTATGACTCGGATGGATCTGTTTAAGATTGAACGGTGTTGTGGTGCTCAGGAGAAAAAAAAAGAAAAGCTGAAATACAAGGCAACTGATCGAGAAAGACAATGCGCATCTAGTTAGAAACAGACAATCGCTTGACGAAAGTCACTTCCGGGAATCCAACCAACAGTCGTGTGGAAAGACCAAAAAGGTGCTGAAGTCAATCAACTTTTCTATTACTGTACAGACTCTACCCTTTATTTCCATTCATGACTTTTCAAGGCAGCCAAATCTCGCTTTCAACATTGGGTACGATATCGCCATCCCCTCCCCCTTTCTTTTTCTCTCTACCATTTACAGCTCATCACGACCAGTAGCTGTAGCTGAGTCAATCTTGTCCTTGTCCTTCTCACTAGTAAGCGCCGCTTTAGGTTTCCAATCCAGGGCCTTGAGACGTTCCGACAAGTGGGGGTGCGAGAAGTGGTAGCTAGCGTACATCCAGTCGGCATCCATGGTGCTCAGATTCTGGGCATGCAGCTTGATAAGCGAGCTGGCGAGCTTGGAGCGGAAACCAAGACCCTTGGCAAAGTCATCAGCCTCGAACTCGAACTTGCGGGAGAGAATGTTGAGGAGCAGCTTGATGACGGTGTCCATGGGCGAGAGAGCATCCGAGAAGAGAATGAAGCCGATAATGATGGGGTACTGGGTATAGAATCCGAATGCGTTATAAAGCGACTTGTTGTTGAGGAAAATAGAGAAGAGGGAGAAGACGTAGAGAAGGTGGGCCTAGTTGATGAGTCAGTTTATGCACCTTTTCTTTGCATGATAGATGGGCACTTCATGGTGACAAAGGTGGTGGTGGTGGGGGGGTGCGAGGAGGGCAAAAATGAGCAGTCTTACCTGAGCAATGCCAAAGAGACGAGTAGTATGGCCTAATTTCCAATGTCCAAGCTCGTGCGCCAAGATGGCGATGATTTCATCCGTTTCCGTCTTCTCAATGAGCGTGTCATAGATGACAATGTGCTTCTTCCATGGCAGACCGTAGAAGTAGGCATTTGAGTGAGCGCTGCGCTTGGATCCGTCAATGACAAAGAGGTCCTGAAGCGGAAATTTGTGAGCAGCAGCCAGACCGTTGACCTTGGTCTTGAGCTCGCCCTCTTCGAGAGGAGAGAGCTTGTTGAACAAGGGCTGGATGAAGATGGGGTACGCCGTGGTGGTGAAAAGTTGCAGGCCAGCAGCAAAGATCCATAGGTAGAAGACAAACTGGTTGCCAGTCTTTTGGATAATCTTGAGGAAAGCAGCCAGGATGGGGGTACCAGCGCAAAGGTCAGCAAGTTGGTCTTGATCATGTCGGTAACAAACAAGGCGGGCGTCTGCTTGTTGAAGCCGAATTTTTCTTCCAGCACGAACGTGTTGTACACACGCGCCGGCAAAGAGAGGATCTGTTGGATGACGATGAAGCTCAGCACGAAGAGGATTGAGTGGGATATTTCGCCGCTGAATCGGGCAGGTGCCCACCTGAGCAACAAGTCGCCGGTCCAGGACCAGAGTTTCGGGAGGACATCGTACTGGATAAAGGCAACGTTTTGAACTTGGGCCCAAAGGCCGGAGATGATTTCGAACTGGGCTTTGGCGCGACCATAGGCTTGGGCCTTGTCGAATGTTTCTTGGGAGATTTCCTTGAGAGCACGGCGGGGGCTTGGTGCTTTGGAGAATGCGGTATTGGCGCAAGGTGAGAAAGGACTCGAAAATGTACTGGCCGACAGAGAATCCGAGAATGAGCTTCTTCCAGGGGAAGAGGGGGCGATCAAGGTATCGCGCGAGGCGCTGGAAGGGAGAATGAAGACACTGGTCAGCGAGGCGCGGGTTGCCAACGACGTGTGGAATTGATTTGTGTCTGGTCAGGACTTACCTGGAGAAAGTCCATGATATTGGCGGCGTCGGCGTCGGCGTCGGCGTCAGCTCCGACAATCGCAGTTGTGATGGCTTGGACAGCCCAGGACGTTCGGTTTGTGGTGATGGAAAGAAGGGGAGGGAAGCAGTCAGTCAATGTGAGTGTGTCGAATGTGTGTGTGTGTGTCAATGTGTCTTGTTGTGTGCTGCGAAGCGGATGTGGGAGCTGGAACAGACGGACGGACGCTCCTTCGCTCGAGCCAGACAGAAAGTCTGAGACAGCTTGACTTGAACAGGGTGTCCCTTCCTGTCTCGTCGATTGGCATGGGGCGCCGGGCGGCCATCCGTTGTGCAGCACATCTCGTCCCCTCCGAGTGGAGTGCGACGCAAGCAAGCATCTCCGTTTTGTGCTGCGCGCGCGCAATTGTGTGTCTGGCAGCAGTTCAATAATGAGCCTGATCAATGCATTTCATCACCAGGGCATTGCGACGGGTTTGCGACGGGTTTGCGACGGGTGCACGATTATTGTTCCATCATTTGAGCGAGGTACGTGGGTGGAGGATGACGTACAAATGTTCACGCTGGACGGAAGCTATTTCATCCCATTGACACTAACATACAATACATGTAATAATGCGACTGAGTCCTACGCTGCACTTCCGACAGACAAGAGGAGCAAAGCTCACGACTCCTACATCAGCCCCTTGCAAAACTTCTCCACGTCCAAGTCTCCCCATTGAGTGCTCTCTCAGAAACTCGCATCTGTGACAAGTCGAACACAATTGGCATAACAACAGCCAGCCCCCGTCGCACCGCTTCCGGGTTGTCTTTTATGCGATCCACCTGCGCAAAGATGTACCGCGCCAAGTCGGCCTTGGGCAGATTGGCAACATGCGAATTGTTGATACCCATCACCCGGAGCATTTCCAACAGGCTGTCCTAGTGTCCATTGGTCGTCGCAGTCGTTGCCTCCTGTTGCTGAGTAGATGGTGGTGGCCGCTCTGGTCCGTACGTGATGGGAGCGGGTTGCTTCTCCACAGGTTGAGGCTCCTCCTCGGTGTCGTCGTCGAATTCGCTAAGCCCTTCGTCCTCGTCTTCGCCTTCGTTTGAGTAGTCGCTCTCATCGTCTCCTTCTGCTCCGCCCTGCTTCTCCGAGTAGGTGCTTTCCATGACGCTAGCCAATCCTGGGGGCCCTTACGACCCTGATGTTGCATCTGTTGGATGATGCTCATGAGCTTGTCCACCTTCTTCTCGGCCAAGTCCAGCTGCTTTTTCCATCCCTGTCGTTCTTCGGCCATGCGGATTATGTTTGCGGCGGTGGCCTCCTTCTGTCTTTGAGAGCCTCATTCTCTTTTTCCAAACGCTTGCCCTTCTTTGACATGTCTTCCATTTCCTTTCGAAACGATAGAAACAGATCGTTGCTGTTGTTGAGTGTGTCCTCAACCTGGCGATGCCACCCAAGATTAGTACTATAGTTGCACAGAGGGCTGAAGTCCAGTAGCGCACCTGCTTGAACTTGTCTACATAGACGTTCAGCTGATTTCGAAGCTCTGTTTCGGTCTTAGTAAACGCTTGCACTTGCGCTTGTAGGTGCCGGGCTTTTGTTGATTCGGCTTCAGCCGTCTTCCTTTCTCGCTCGTATCGCGACTGGTGATATTGCACTTCGAGTTCTTTCGTTCGCATCAGTGAATGAAAATGTAGTTCACGTAGCTCGTACTGCTCGATAAAGGACTTGAATCGAACTCGGAACCTGCGATAGCACTACAGTCAGTATGTGCAGGCGAACTTGTTCCAAACTAGACCATTACTCACAGTTCGTCGACTTCCATGTCCACGACTTGTTTTCGAGGCGTGTCCTTCTCCTCCTGATATCCTTCCAACTTTGACAACAGCGTCGCGTACTTTTCGTCCCAAGAAATCGTGTTTCGCTTCTGTGAGGTCTGGAGTTCCTTGTTCTCATTCTGTACCACAAAGCCAAAGTCAGCACACTATTTCGAACCTGCGTTGTGTCGGCGATGGGAGCGCTTGTGGCCGGACCTTCATCTTGTTGTTGTCGCGCTGGAGCTCACGGCATAATTTCTCGAGCTTCTCCTTCAGTCCCACAGTCTTCCCCAGCTCCGTTCGACCAGTGTCACGTTCTTTTTGAAGGCTATCTCCGCGCTTCTTATTCTTCTGGTTTTCCTTTTCAAGACGCCGCATATCAGCCAGCAGTTCACTCGAGCGCTTCGTGAGGTGGTCGATCTTTGCATATCGTCCATCTTGGCAACCTGCTGCAGTAGGTCTCGGTTGGCCCTTTAACTTCGCGCTCTATTTTCTCAAAATTGTGTAGTTGGTCAGCCCTAATGTCCCTCCATCTTGCCCAACTCCTCGAGCAAGGTGTCTGGGCGTCAAAACTTGAGGTGGTGATGTTTACAAGCGCAAACGTACCAATTTCGAGCTCTTGGTCCTTTTCACCGGCGGCATCCTGCTCTAACTGAGAGATGCGAGCCTGCAACAACCTGGAGGCCTCATTCGAGTCAATCGCCTTCTTCCCTTTCCCCTTCTTTCCCAGTGCAGGTGGTGCAGAATGGACATGGCCATCATGACCGTTGGTCAAAACTGTATCTACTTGACTCGCAGGCATAGCGTACGATGTCTATCATTCCTCTTTGGTTGGGTCACGGGGGCAAGCGTCGTCTCACAGAGTACGCAACATCGGGATACGTGAAGGTGTCGGCGGAGACGGGACGCAAATAAGGGTTTGAATGTCGGAGAGGCAGAAGAAAAACCCTCAAGGACAGAGTTCGCCAACGAATGGGTGACTTGTGCGTTCCGATTCGGCAGGTCAAGTGTATTTATTGATCGCTCAAACGGAAGCACGGCGACCTAGATGGCCAGGTTAGCAAAACTACGACCGCCCAAGGCTCTTGCTTTTCCCCTGCATCGAGTCCGGCCTGTTGGTAGAAATAGGTCAGTTTGGAACAGCTTGATAGCCGACACTTACAAAATCACCTTTCGAGGTCGCTTTAGGGCAGCGACAGTGTGGGATGGGATGGGTCACGGCACCACAGACTGGTGTTGTAGTCGAAGACGTCAACGGGTAGGCGTAGCAGTGATGCAGTTTTCACTGAGGTCGGAAAGGGTCTTGCTGAGTGAGACTCGCTGTGACTCGGCTTAATTGGACAAAAGGGCGTTAGTTGGTTATGCACGGCACGGCACAAACAGTGCCAGTACAGATAATGCGCTATCTTGTCCGCCGTACTCGTGCTCTTGTGTCCACGGGCGATCTCTACAAACAGTCCCGCTAAAAATCCCCGTTGGGCGCGCTGTGTGGTCTTCAGGCCGGGAAAGACCCGCTCGCCGCTCTGACTAATAATAATGACATTGCTCGTTATTAATGACTCTGCCAGATCCATCCTGCACTAGTTAAAATATTGCATCTACGTTCAAATACGACAGACAACTATTGTTGCAGCACATTATTTGTCCAACTTGCGATGCCGTGGCCATAAAGGACCTGATCCATCTTTTTCGTGTTGTATATTGTATTTTTCTCGTACCATCAGAAGCTTTCTGATCTTCCCCTATATCAATCCGCGCAAAATGCTTCGAAACGCCGCCAAAGCAGCGCGTAAAGCTGTAACCGAACTGTCACAATACCCAAAGCCCGGCGACACACTCCATGGCTTTACACTAGTCCGTTCAAAACATGTTCCCGAGTTGGAATTAACGGCTCTACATCTTCAGCATGACAAGACCGGCGCCGACTACTTGCACATTGCCAGAGACGATAGCAACAATGTCTTCTCCATCGGCTTCAAGACCAACCCCCGATGATACTGGCGTACCACATATCCTCGAGCATACTACGTTGTGTGGAAGCAAGAAATATCCTATCCGCGATCCTTTTTCAAGATGCTTCCCGAACCCTCTCCAACTTCATGAATGCCTTCACTGCTTCGGACCACACATTTTATCCATTTGCGACGACAAACGCGCAGGACTTCAAAAACCTCATGTCCGTTTATCTGGACTCTACATTGCATCCGCTGCTGAAGGAGTCCGACTTCACCCAGGAAGGATGGAGAATTGGCCCAGAAAACCCGCTGGGGAAACCGATGAAAGCAAAAAGTTGGTATTCAAAGGTGTTGTCTACAACGAGATGAAGGGACAGATGTCAGATGCTGGGTATTTGTACTACATTCGTTTCCAAGATCACATCTTCCCCGACATAAACAACTCGGGAGGTGATCCAGTCAAGATTACCGACTTGACATACGACCAGCTCAAGGACTTCCATGCTCAGCACTACCATCCCAGCAACTCAAAGCTATTTACCTACGGAGACATGCCCCTGGCAGATCATCTGCAGGAACTTGACGCTAGGCTGCAGTCTTTTGACAAGATTCACGCTGATGGCGAGATTCACGAGCCAATCAAATTGAGCGGCCCGCGAGAAGTGATGTTGCAAGGCCCTCGACCCGTTAGTCGACCCCGATCGCCAATACAAAACATCTGTATCTTGGATTACCGGCGATACGGCAGACGTTGTCGAATCATTCGCAATTGCCTTGCTTTCAACTTTGTTGATGGATGGCTATGGCTCGCCGCTGTATCGTGGTCTCGTCGAGACCGGCATGGGTGCGGACTGGAGCCCCAATGCCGGGTATGACAGCTCGGCCAAGCATGGCATCTTCTCAATAGGTCTGACCGGCGTTCAGGAAGCTGACGTGCCTAAGTTGAAGGAGAGAGTTCAAAAGATTCTGCGTCAAGCGCGGGATACCGGGTTCGACCGGACCAAAATTGATGGCGCGTTACACCAATTGGAGCTATCCCTGAAGCACAAGACTGCCAACTTTGGGTTTTCCATGCTGAACAGGCTCAAGCCGAAATGGTTTAATGGAACGGATCCCTTTGATTCTCTGGCTTGGAATGACACGATTTCGGCGTTCCAGAACGAGCTTGCAGAGGGTGGCTACCTCGAGGGCTTGGTTGACAAGTATCTCCTCAATGATAATACACTGACCTTCACCATGGCACCATCAGTGACATTCGGTGAGGAACTTGCCAAGGAAGAGCAGCAACGACTGTCTGGCAGGATTTCAGATGCAATTGAGCGGGCTGGAAGCGAAGAGAAGGCTCGCAAGGAGTTTGAGCAGCGTGAGCAGGACCTTCTCTCGGAGCAGAACAAGACCAACACGGAAGACCTTAGCTGTTTGCCAACTGTACACGTCAAGGATATTCCGCGATGTCAGGAGCCGGTGGTTGTCCATGAAGAAGTGCTGCATGACACGTCAATTCAATGGCGTGAGGCTCCAACGAATGGCTTGACCTATTTCCGGGCAATCAACACGTTGGAAAACTTGCCCGACGATCTTCGAGAGCTGATTCCTCTCTTCACTGACAGCATTATGCGTCTTGGCACCAAGGGCAAGACCATGGAGCAACTCGAGGACCTCATCAAGCTATCTACTGGCGGTGTATCTGTGGGGTACCACTCTACCCCTCGCCTACAGACTTCCAATCTTCTAGTGAGGGCATCATCTTCACCGGGATGGCGCTGGATCGTAACGTCCCTGTCATGTTTGACATTCTGCGCGAACTAGTACTGGAAACCGATTTTGACAGCCCCGAAGCCTCCTTGCGCATTCGACAGCTGCTGCACGCCTCCGCGGACGGTGTCGTCAACGATATTGCCTCATCAGGCCACCGATTCGCCGTAGGTTATGCCGAATCGAGCCTAACGCGCAGCGCATGGCTAAGACAACAGGTAGCTGGGCTGTCCCAGGTCAAGCTCGTCACAAGGTTGGCGGGTAGACCTGAGTCTGATAAGCTGCAAGACGTGATCCACAATCTGAAGCAGATTCAAGCCTTTGCCTTGTCGAGTGACAACATGCGCGCGGCCATCACGTGTGGAACAGAGAGCGTCTCGCGGAACTCCAACAACTTCCAAGGCTTCGTCAAGATTCTTCCCAAGGATGTTTCCAACCTGAAGAATCCAGAGCCGCGGAAGCTTCCAAATGACCCCAAGGCATTCTTTCCTCTTCCATACCAAGTCTACTACGGTGGTTTGTCGGTCCCCACAGCATCGTATACGGCTCCCGAGGGCGCTCCTCTGCAAATTCTCTCTCAACTCCTCACACACAAGCATTTGCACCATGAGATTCGCGAAAAGGCGGTGCGTATGGCGGTGGAGCCATGTACAAGCCGCTAGATGGCTTGTTTGGATTCTACTCTTACCGTGACCCCAATCCCCAGAACACCTTAGGCATCATGCGCAATGCTGGTAAGTGGGCCATCAACAAGGAATGGTCCGACCAAGATCTGGAAGAAGCCAAGATTTCTGTCTTCCAGGCAGTCGATGCCCCCAAAGCCGTCAATCAAGAAGGCATGGGCAAGTTTCTTTCCGGCATCACGGAAGAAATGAAGCAGAAGAAGAGAGAACAGCTTTGGAGGTATCAAAAGACCAAGTCAAGCAAGTCGCTCAGAAGTATCTTGTCGAGGCCATTGAAAATGGCCAAGAGCGCACCGCTTTCCTCGGCGAGCGCCAGTCATGGGTGGATAACTCATGGAAAATCCAGGAGATGAACGTCGCTGTCGGCGAATAAAACACGAGAAGACAACTTTCCGCTCTTTTCATTGACACATGAGACTGAGGGATAGACGAAAACTCAGAGATGCACACACCCACACACACACACAAAACGCCAACGAAAACACGAAAAGGATGCACACATGTTACTCTCCCTCTTGTCCGACCCGCCACAGGCGAAAGAACGTGTATAACCATGTCAACGATGCCCATTGCATACCAAGATACGCAAACGACAACGACTTAGATAGAAAATCTCCCCATATACCCGTATAATATGTAATACTATCCTATAAGAACATCCGACTGCTAACTGAACGGCAGTACAAATGCGTCCCTGTGATTGCAGTTCAAAGTTGGACCAGAAGCGTTAAGATACGATACATCTTTTGCCGAACGAGGGGGAATCACCACCCTCTCGCTTCAACACCATGGCTAAAAGACCACAGAGCAGCGCAAGAAAAAAATCAAGATACGTGTGATTCCGCGACTCCCTTGTGGTCATGCCAAAACTTTAATCTTCAACTCATCTCTACGCAGAACCCGCTTCAAAAAGCCCGCGGCGCTATCAAGCATCAGGTGTTCTTTTTGTGGCACGAGGGTCTCGAGGAGCATGATTGGGAAAAAGACAGGATGGTATACAAGCAATGGATGAGAACGCATTGGCTCGTTCTATCAGAGCAGGAGCCCTGAGCATTGGGTTACCGGACTAAAGAGCAGAGTACATACATTGTGTGGAGAAAGTACGGACACTTGTTGATGAATAAGTCGTGGACTCATGGCTCACAGCCACTTTCACCGCCATGTATCTCTGTAGAATGCTGAGTCCAGGAGTCGGAAACTTCAATGGGATGGCACGTGCAATGTATGTGTCTGGCTGGAGACCATGATGCAATGCGTTCTGACGATCCGTGCTCAAAAATACATATGGATAACGCCTCGCAGAGTCGCAGAGACATTGCGGTGAAGGTGGCTGCTGTGAGCCATGACTTAATAGTGTGCCGTCAGTGCCGAGAGCTGTCTGCCGAGCGGGACGTGTTTCACGCGGGAATTAGGAAAGTGCGGAAGCTCGAGATGTTTTAGCGCGATTCCAAAGTCAAATAAAGCGAAGCTTGGGAAGGAAGAGCTTATGTCCAACTCCAACATGCGTACATATTTGAAGTACATCACGTGTGATACAAGCTTTGGCCGGACCCATAGACCCATATCTTCCTTTGGTGATGCTACGACTCGCAGAACTAGGCAAATGACGAGATGGTCCCATGGTTTCAGTCCACTGATGTTACGGCTACGAATGGAGGAATAGCGCACCTCCATGGGAAACCGGCAAAGTCAAAACTTGCGCTAAATGCATTGCAATGATGGCAGGAACCACATTGTGGCATTTTGTACGCTACCACAAAGAAGGAGACAGGAGAGAGACGGCTGGACTGGTCCAAGCCAAGGGCGTAGTGGGCGTATGTAGTGCATGCATGGTCCAGATCATGTTTCGCAGCGTGCACATCATGTCAAAGCCGCCCAAGCGCTCGGCAATGAGTTCCGATCCCCAAAGGTCAACTGACGCAGTCCAAAGACTCGTTCGGTTAACAAGTAATGATGAATCGATCATATCCGTTTGGTGGTCTCATCGATGGCCAGCCAAGAAGGTTGAGAATAGAACAGCACAGCCTTGCCGTCGACCTATAATGGCTGTTATGGACGAGGTCTGTTTCACGACAGGCACATGCTATTGTCCAAGCATCCCGACCGAGCAAATCACAGATTGCATCCAGCCACGAGGGAGGGTGCCGGCGGCTTCGTTCGGGCCTCGCAATGCAATCACTACTACCATCGAATGCGGTTAATACAGGAAGAGTTGGGAATGAAATGCAGAGCCACAAGTTTTGGGTATACAATACATACGGAGTACTCTGTAACAACTTGCCTAACCATCTCGCGAAACAATGCGTCTGTTCCCGGCTGTGGGTTGCGTGACTGGCCAGACTGGCCAATGTCTACCGCTAGGAGGGTAAACTATGACGCGCAGGGCAAGGGGAGAGCAGAAACAAACACTGGACTGCTCCGTAGAACAGGAATAAAAATGCATAGCGGATGTGGAGGCGAAAACTGGAGACAAATCGAGAGACAACGAGGTGAAGGTGAGGGAACATTCTGGTGACCATGGTGGAGCTGCGCCGCAGGGTGGGAAAATATGTACAGACAAGGTGTGAGGCGCAGGCACAAACAGCGCGGCAACACGGGAACTGAGAATTGAGTGGTGCGGCTGCGTGCGGCAGAATAAAACTTTTAGTCACTGCCCTCCATCATGGGGCTCAGATCTTTTTTTTCCTCTTGTGTCCAACATCATCACGCTCGAAGTCGCATCCCCGAAGGATAGGCACTTTTCTGCTTGTCCGCCGCTACTTGATCGCCAATTGCATTGCAACGCAACCAAAACCTCTGGAATCCTGAAAACCAGGTTAGTCTCGCTTCGGCCGCTGGCCGCTTCTACTGTGACACCATCATCCCAAGCCAGCCCGTGCCACGGCACAGCTCTGCCGACCTCCAAGAACCCGTTCGTCGGCCATCCGTCAAAGTGGCCACCACAACACAATTTCGATAGACCAGCTAATGTCCTGCCTGAGCCACAAATCAGTGCTTTGCGCCTGGTTCCCGCATCCCGCATCCCGGAGAAACTGAGAACTGAGAACTGACTTTGTGCCATGCCTATAGAGCTTGTTCCCACTTC
Organism: Epichloe gansuensis; assembly: GCA_023658505.1. Lineage (NCBI taxonomy): Eukaryota > Fungi > Ascomycota > Sordariomycetes > Hypocreales > Clavicipitaceae > Epichloe > Epichloe gansuensis. The sequence goes on from CP098283.1 coordinate 2,687,142, forward strand.
ACTACAACAAAGTCTCCCCTGACTAGCCTTTGGTCTCCTCAAAGGCAACCCATTCCGTCACGGCTCCCCAGGCCGTAAGCTTCGTTAGTGACCAAGATTTCAGTCTTCGAAAGACTGCTCACATCATCAACGCTATTCCTCCTCCCACTGTCTCTGCTGAAAGCTTCTAAGCTTGTCGAGGCATTCACGTTGTTCGGCGAACCGGTGTTCCAGCCCCCATCCCGGCCGTCTCCCGAACTCTACCAGCTGCCGCATAGGAGGATCCCTGGGGTTCTTCCTCTTACCGAGGAAGAGTCGAGGAGGCCTCGCCAGTTCACTGAAGGAACAGCTTGCCATCTGTTCCGACCCCCTAGAACTTGCCCTTGCTCAGCTAGCCTGAGTACAGAGTCTGATCTACAACTATATAACCCAGCCAACCCTGTCAACTCTTTTGACATATTTCCCGTCAGATGTTCTTGAGCACTTGTTTGTCCCCAGCAACCCGTCAACTTTAAGCCACACGATAGGAAGGCAACAAGTACAAACATCGGGTGTTCCACACTGAAACAGACAACAAGTAAATCGAAAACTCTCCTCTGGGGTAACAATCTAGGGATATGGTTATGGCAACGGCTGTCTTTGACAACAACCACCAAAATGTCCATCATATGTTGAAGAAACCGCTCTTAGCGGACTATCATAATTATCAGCATGCCTCGGTTGATCCCAAGCAACTAATTGGCGATGCTCTTCATAAGCGCGTGGCTTCCGTTGACCATGAGCTCTGCGAGCCTGGCGACGAGGATACGTTCTACGTCGCTGACCTAGGCGATGTCTACCGCCAGCATCTTCGCTGGAAGAACAATTTGCCACGTGTGAAGCCATTCTATGGTAAGTACCCAGACTGGTCATCTTCAGCAACCTGGCTTCGGATCAAATCACTTACTTTTTTCTGTTGCAGCCGTCAAGTGCAACCCCGACCCTCAGGTCCTCCGCCTCCTGGCTGAGCTCGGCACCGGGTTTGACTGTGCCTCCAAGGGAGAGATTGAGCAGGTGCTTGGGATGGGAACAAGCCCAGATCGCATCATCTATGCTCAGCCATGCAAGACCAACTCGTATGTTCGGTTCGTCAAATCTGTTGGCGTCAAGCAGATGACGTTCGACAACGCCGACGAGCTGTACAAGATCGCGAAGCTCTATCCCGAAGCCGAGTTGTTCTTGCGCATAATGACGGACGATACATCCAGCTTGTGCCGTCTCAGCATGAAGTTTGGTGCTGCCATGGACACTACCGAGGGCCTTCTAGCGGTAGCCAAGAACCTTGGACTCAACGTCGTGGGCGTCAGCTTCCATGTTGGATCCGGTGCTTCTGACCCTTTGGCCTTCTACAAAGCTGTCCGTGATGCCCACATCGTCTTTCAGCAGGGCGCCGAGCTTGGCTACTCCATGCGCACCCTGGACGTTGGCGGCGGATTTTGCGGAGACACATTTGAGAAAATGGCTGGTGTCCTCCGCGAAGCCCTGGACGAGTTCTTCCCAGCTGGCAATAACGTGGACATCATTGCTGAGCCTGGCCGATACTATGTCTCCACGGCATTCACCATTGCTTGCAACGTAATTGCCCGCCGCACCGTTGAGGACCCCACGCTCGATGGCAAAGGCTACATGGTGTACGTGAATGACGGAGTCTATGGCAATTTTTCTAGCATCATGTTTGATCACCAGCAACCAGTGGCCAAGATTCTCCGAGCCAGCGGACGTACCCTCTACAACTCCGCGGCGGCCAATCCCTGCAGCGCAGGTGACGGCGTCGAGTATTCCGTTTGGGGACCTACGTGCGATGGTATTGACCGAATCAGTGAGAGCATCCGGTTCGACTCTATTCTGGACGTTGGCGACTGGCTCTACTTTGAAGACATGGGTGCGTATACCAAGTGTTCGGCTACCCAATTCAACGGCTTTTCCAACTCGCACGATGTCATTTATGTGTGCAGCGAGCCTGGCGCCAAGGCCCTCTTGAACACGTAAAGCAACATGCTGTGGTTGGCTTGCGTCTTGTAACCCTCAAGACATCTGTCGGAGAAAGAGTTGAGGATTGTTTCTTTTTATTTCTTTTTTATCGGTATTAGATGAAATGGGAGAGGGTGAAAAGGCTTTGTGCCACAAACAATACACACAAGTTTCGATTTGTGAAGACTTTAGAATTCGTGAAGACCTTAGAAGGAGCATCTATAATTTCACCAGACACATTATGAAAGCTGGCTCTCAACCGAGACGTCCCTTGTTCACTGATGCCTTTGCAATACCTACCAACGGAGCGTGAGCAATCGTTTGGCGATCTGCACCTGGTTGGCTAAGCTTGAACCTGACGCTTGTTATTCGAGATGCGGAGAAATGGCATATGTTGCGCTGCTATGCTCTACAACATGGCTAGTCTTTAATATGCCTCATCAGAATGCGAATTTAGATTGGTCGCTGGTCATTTATTGTACACAAATATAGCAGCAGCAGCTTTCCTGGGGTCAGCAGCTATTCACACAACACGTGCAGCAACAGGGAAGCAAACGTGGTTTTGGAACAAACCTCGAGTGGATCAGTTGATGAGTTTGGTTGTGGGCTGTTGGCTGGCTCACGGGAGCTCTTTGCTCTTGGTGCCTGACTTGCAAATTGGTACTGCCCAGACAGTCTTGTCTTGTCGGGGCCGATGACTTCACCGCCACAGACAATTGAAAAACTTCCGAAAATCAATCACGGACACTACGGCAGCAGGTTCACAGGTATGGGCAGAATCAGAACATAGAGCTTGATATTTTCATTAACGCTTCAGGTCTTGTACGCGCGACCGCTGCCAAATCAAATTCGTGCCTGCATGAGACTGGTGATGCAGGCACGAAAGTATTTGATGCCTGAGGCTCACAATGTTCGGACTACTTGTGCAAGTTCTGCGAGCGAGAGTGAGAAAAAAAAAAAAAAAAAAAAAAAGTTCGATACCCTCCAACCCAGAATGTGGGTCCGTAAAATAACATCCCTCCTCCTGGGCTTCACTCTCTTCTCCCCTTCATCCAACCGTCCATCTCGACTCGCTCGCCCCTTTCCGTCGTCGATCTTTCTCTTCACAACAGTCACAATGGGTTTCACCGATTTCCTCTCCGATGCTGGCCTGACCCGTGAGTTTTTCCTCTGCTGATGCACAACCCAATTTCCCATCTGCCAGCGTGGTGGAGGCGGGCGATGAACCCCGCCCCGCTATGCCGCCTCGCGATGTCACAATTTTCTTCTTCTTCGGACTTGCGTTTGGCCATGCGAACGTAGACTTTTGACTGACCACGTCGATCGGATAGTCCTTAACAACTGGGTTCAGACTCGCTCTTACATTGTTGGGTACGTTGACAAAGTTGATCCGTGCAGTCTTTAACCATTTACACTTTCTGCTGTGCTGTGTAATGGTGGGGAGGGGCTACACTAGATGAGACAGACACATTGCGAAGGCTGTGAGGAATAGGCAAACGATCCTGCTTTTTTCTTTATTGACCCATTCAATATGCTTTATTAACGCGTATATGACTTTTTGTCAAATCCCCAAACTTTCACAGCTGCATTGTATCTGCCCGGGTACCCCACCACTGCATGTCTGCACCCACAATATCTGCTATCAAAACGGTTTTGCAGCTACCAAAGCCGATGAACTCTGTTGACTAACTCTATCTTGCTCTTTAGCTACTCTGCCACCCAGGCCGATGTTGCTTGCTTCAAGGCCTTGAAGTCTAGCCCCGACGCCCAGAAGTTCCCCACGCCGCTCGTTGGTACAAGCACATTGCTACCTTTGAGGACGAGTTCGCCAACCTCCCTGGCGATGATAGCAAGCCATACACTGTCTACGGACCCGAGGTTTCTGAGGTCACCCTGAATCCCGCCAAGGCCCCTGCCGCTGAGGATGACGATGATGATGTCGACCTGTTCGGCTCTGATGACGAGGAGGATGGCGAGGCCGCCCGTGTCCGTGAGGAGCGTCTGGCCGAGTACCGCAAGAAGAAGGAGGCCAAGCCCAAGACCATTGCCAAGTCTGTTGTCACTCTTGACGTGAAGCCTTGGGGTGCGTATAGAACACAAAAGAACCCCTATCGAACCCGCCTATTGTGACATAGCCCATGCTGACAGCGCCGTCATAGACGATGAGACCGACATGAAGGCTCTAGAAGAAGCCGTCCGCAGCATTGAAAAAGACGGTCTTGTCTGGGGTGCCTCCAAGCTCATCCCCGTTGGTTTCGGTATCAAGAAGCTCCAGATCAACCTTGTCATTGAGGATGAGAAGATCTCCCTGGCCGAGCTCGAGGAGGAGATCCAGGAGTTCGAGGATTTCGTCCAATCCACCGATGTTGCTGCCATGCAGAAGCTCTAAATGCGTCCCATCGTCAACTCTTCGCGCTTTCAACCCCCGCTCTATAATGCGTCCTCCTCTTGCATATGTAACGTCGCAACACAACGCATGATTCGTTACCACAAATGAGCATAAAACTCTAATGGATTGAGGAGGATATGCTGCCGAGTTATACATCGTGGCTGTAAGAACATCTGATCACGACAAATATTGAGTTGGAAGGGAAAATGAGCAGAGAGACAACACCTCTTCAAGAGCATTCAAACATGCCGTTATGAGAGGCTCATTTTCTCTTACCGAGGGAAAACATTACCAAAAAAATATACAAGAACAACGAATATCATGTCAATATGAGAAGATGGGAAACGGACATTATGACGGATTATTTCTCAGGGACCAAGGGAGAGGGGGTAGTAAAATTGTGCACGAGAACCCAAAGTGTTGTTACTACTCCATGACCATAGACTATTACCAATTCGTGTGGCTAAAACGAAATATACTTTTACTTTCTTTGTCGTGATCAGATTTGTGTTCTCTTTGATCTTTTCCAGTGTTACTGGTCAGTATACTTGCATCGCAAACCGTTTTGAGCAGGAGTTCCGCATTGTGCGTACGAAAGAGAGATATGTTGATTGATGAATTTGATGCTCTGTGTCATGAGCGAGAAACAATCAAGACACATACAATTGTATTTCTACAGCGACTATCAAAAGCAAAACTCAAGTCCACCAACTCCTTGCTGTTTTGCCCTCCTCTCTGCAACCGGTTAGACTTCACGGAGTCCTGAGCCAATTTGCCAATTGCCGTTCTTCTTCCCGCCAGAAACATGAAAACGAAAACTGGATTTTGCCAGTTTTGACCTTCCTGTAACGCCGTACCAAAAGCAAGTAACGCAGTTTTCAGGTACCTCTGAATAAAATTGCATGTCCTCCGGAGATAGACTCTCCATCGCCTTGTCGTCGGCATTGATGGTCGAATGAATCATGTTTGCCTTCTTCTCCTGAATGAGCACCATACGGCTTTCGACTGAGTCCTCGATGCATAGTCGCGTGATGGTGCAAGGTCGAGTCTGGCCAATGCGATGACATCGGTCAGCGGATTGCCACTCTGCCGCGGGGTTCCACCATCTGCATGCACATTAATGAGTGAGTTTTCACTGACTGTTTTTAGTAAAGGAGGACTTACGGATCAACAATAAAGACTCTCGAGGCCTCTGTCAGATTGAGGGCGACACCGCCTGCTTTGAGCGAGACCAAGAAGCATTCTACATCTACGTTGTTCATGAAGTGCTCAATGGAAGCCTGGCGTTGCGCCGGAGTCATGCTGCCATCGAGCATGACGGTCGTGATACCAGCTCGTCGGAGCCTCCACTCGATGAGCTGGAGCATGGTGGTAAACTGTGAGAAGATGATGGATTTGTGAGAAGCGTTGTCCGAACGAAGCTTGTGCAAGTCATGGACAAGCAATTCAATTTTGGAGGATGAAACCCAGTTCTCCATCTTGATTCGATTGATAATCGAGCTCTTCTTGACCAAGTTTTCATCCTGTTCAATCTCCGGTTGCTCCAGATCTATAGACAGTGCGATGTGGCAGGTCGGGCAATCAGGTGTATCCGTGGACCGAACATACCCAGAGACGCAAGCCCGGCAAAAGTCATGTTTGCATCGACTTCGAATCGTGTCCTCGGCCGGCTCATCACAAATACAGCATACCAGGATATTCTGCCCACCGTCGGCGTTCTTCTTCAGTAGCAGATCCGGATGATCTGCCACTTGACGCATCTGCATGATGAGACCAAAAATGTTGGCGTAATTATTCAAAAGAACACCCTGAGCCACGTAGGTGTCAAATTTACGCTGTCCATTCGTCATGATGCTGTTGGCAAAGTCGTTCTCTCTTCGCCAAATAATTGTCTGTCAACGTGGACTTCTTTGACGGGCAACTCCATGGCGTTGGTGTGATCCTTCTTGAGTCGACGCAGCATAATTCTGTCCGTCATCAGTCGCAGCTTTCGGAATGCTTCGCGACCAGGCCTGAGATTGCCAAACTTCTGAATAGGATTCAAAAGCTCTTGGTTGAAGACCGACACATGCTGCATACCAGCATGTTTGCAGTGAGTACAGCGACTCTCTTCATTCATCGACCACTCGAGGGTGGAGCACGGACACTGCTTGCACAAGTACAGCGCAAATGGTCGGATGTTGAGAAACCTGACCAAGGAGAAGAACTCCCTGATTCGGTTCTGCAAAGGCGTGCCTGACAGACACCAGCGATACTTGTCTGCAAGGCAAAGCAAGCTTTGGCCGTCATTGTGCTTCGGGTTTTGATGCAGTGCGCTTCATCCAGGATGGCTCGATGGAAGGTGATGGAGTGGATAACACTCTTTCTTTATGAATGCCATTTTTCTTTGAAACCCTTCTCCTGTTTTCGATACATGGACTCCAGGCTGTTATACGACATCATGATCACGTCGTAAGCCTTGAGTTCCTTGGCGGTGATGGTCTTGGCCTTTGGTTCGTTCCATGAAAGACGAACGTCTTGAGGGTGCCATCTGTGTATGACTTGATCTCGGACTGCCATTGCATCAACGCGACCGGGGAACGAGAACGAGTGATGGTTGCTTGGCCGGATAGTCGGACATGATGAGAGAAACGGCTTGGATCGTCTTTCCGAGTCCCATCTCATCACCGAGCAAGCCGCCCCTCCATTCCAGCTTTTCCATTTCTTTCATCCAAGAGAGACCTTCCAACTGGAAGGGCTTCAGCTGCCGCGAGATGGTTGCAGGTTGCGCGGCCATGCCAGCTTTGATGACTGGCATCTTCTCCAAATCATCCCACATGGTGATGATATCCGGATGGTGAGTTTCAAGGCGTTTACGCTCCTTCTTAAGGCGCCTCTTGTTGCCTGATCTATACGCTCGACGCTGGGACGCGATCCTGTTCAGGTCTGTTCCAGCTTCCTCAGCTTCACTAGAATTCGAAGACGTCGACGTGGAAGAAATCGATATCAATCCAGAAACGAGACTAGCGAGTGCAGCATCACCAACATCGAGCTCATCTCCTGAGTCCTGGATTGCAGTTGCAGGAGGTCGGCCATGGCCACGGCCAGCGCCACGACCAGCTGCTTTTCCAGGCGCCTCGAGGTTTGAAATAGGTCGTCTCATGGCAGGGGCCTTGCCCTTGGGCGCTGTGCGATTAGGCTGCGCGGGCTGTTTCCTTCTTCCTCTTCGAAAGCGGTTCATCCTCTGAATACGAATCCTCATCTTCGTCTTCTTCAGCCGCATCATCAGAGTCAGCAATTGAAACTTCGTCTTCCGAGAAACAGGATGCATCAGATATTTCGCTTTCCACCGCGGCTGCGGCTGCAAGCTCGGCATCCATATCGATATCTGATTGTGAAGTATCTTCCGAATCAGGAATGATTCTACTCTTTTTGGCTGGTGGAGCCAGTTGAATGGACGAACGAGTTGAGGCTCTGCCTCGCTTGGTAGCGTTGCGAGTGGGAAGAAGCGACGGGGAGGCCTCTGCCCCCGCGGCTCGATGCTTCCTTTGCGTAATATGTATTGAGCAGCCCCTCCTCGTCTGCTCTCGCAAACTCATCTCCTTGCAATCTGCGGGCAGTTTTGACATCTCTCTTCACATCAGACGACAGATCACCATCATCCTCGTCCTCCGAGTCAAATATTTCAGTTAGTTTCTTCCCTTTGGCCGGGTTCAAAGAGTAGACGCTATTTCTCAGTGCTCGATCAGTATCATCGAGTTTTTCAACGTTTGCCCTACTAGGCCTACTAGGCAATCGAACTTCCAAAGAAGTCTTGGGTTGAGGAAACTTGGAGGAAGCCGGGCCTTCAAGGATGACTGGCGTGGCAACTTTGCTTGTCGCTGGCGTCGACAATTCGCCGTCAGAGGAAAGGTCCAACGGCGTCGATACAGACGAAACAGAAGGGTCGCTGATGGCTGAGGCTTTCCCATTGAGTCTTGCGGTGGTCGTTTGTGGTGCTGGCGAGGACACGGCAGAGCTCGCTTGACTGGCTAGAAGGGATGCGCGGCTTGGTCGACCTCTGGGTCTTTTTGTTGGTGGTGGTAGGTTCTCAGAGACTACTATTTCATCTGCAACTGCGGGTTTGGAGGATACAGATCTAGTCCGTCGAGGTTCACTCATATCTGATGGTGTCCTTGGTTAGACTAAGCTCGTTCACTGAGGATAAGCTTTTGAGAGAGAGAAGACTTACCGGCGCTTTGCGACAAAGCTGGAACGCCAGCTTGAGAGAACGATGCCCGCGAGGCATGGTTGTAGCGATTCGACACCTGTTCCGAGGTTGACGTGAGGCAGGATGATGGATGATGAGGCTATGTGCATTAAAGAGGAAGGCAATCGATGAAAGACCTAGGGAACGTGGAGGAGACCGAGCTGTTGTTCAGTATGATCAGAGTTTCTGAACGCAAGGCAAAAGTTGCCACTGACTTTTTTCCCTTTCCTTCTCTCGTTCAGCCATCCGTGACTTTTCGCACCATTTCACAGTGTCCAGAGACACGTAGGGCGCCACCCGAGTTGCCAACTGAACACGAAAGCACGTGCCAAGGGGCAGGGACCTTGAAGAGGCCGTCTTTTCATATGAGTCACGCACTGTACGACTCATTCTACATGCCGCGATGCTCGACCCAGAGATGTGCACCATCCACAGTGTGAATAGGCCGAGACAGGAGGCACAGCGCCACCCAGTCTGATACTGTGCGTGCTGACTGGTCCAAGCGAGTGGGTCACAGTGACTATCTGCCGATATTCACACAGTAAAGTCATTAACTTCTGCCTGGATGGCGCTGTCCTGTCCAGTGTCAGAGCTGTGAATCGCGCCAGCGAACAGCACAAGTCCAAGTTTTGAACGATCTCATCTACTATTTCTGGAGGTTTGCATGTGCAAGACCATACGGAGTAGTTTATTCTCCAATAGTCAATAAGAACTAGAACAAATAGTCTTCCTGGCTCTGTAGAGAAGGCTGCATGAAATCATGTAAGTTTCTCGCCTCTTGCCTCTTCTCTCAAGGCTGGCCGCGTCTCCAAATTTATGAGCTCATAATTTGCGCCCACAGGGTTCGTCGGAGTCGAGCGCAGAATCAAGATGCGGGTGGCTCCTCAAGGCCAACCCGAAACATCACTGGACCGTAAGATGGTTGATTCCCTTCCGCTCAGCATTGTACTTGACCTAACACGGCAATTTCAGTCAGTCAGCCCTGACAGATTTCCTGGCTGTAAGTCTACAAATCCTTCCCAACTGCCAGTTGACATTCTTGCTCACCGCGATCATAGTCACATAATATCTCAGCTCGTCGAATTCGCGATGACGCAGAGTTGCGGCGTATGGAAGCCAACAATCGCGCTGGCATAAACGGACACACCTCGCCCGTTGAGGAAGCTGAAGCGGTTGTTGCTGAGTCCAGTGCTGCTGCTGCTGGGGAGCAGCTTTCTGGCCGCAACGTGGCTAGTACCCAGTCGTCATCGTCCAAAAGGAAGAAGACGGAGCAGAAAACCATTGAGAAGATCAAAGCCAGCAAAGCCTTCAAAAGCGCAAGAAGTACGTCGATGACTCGGATGACTCAGATGAAGTTGCCCGCGCTATCTTCGAGGCACGTCATGCACCACTGCCTGGTCAGATGGAAAATTGCGCCATTTGCGACAAAAGGTTTACTGTTACCCCTTACTCGGTCGTTGGACCCGATGGCGGTCTCCTTTGCGCCCCGTGTGGTAGAGAAATCGCAAAGAGCGCCAGGAGCACAGCCCAACAAGAAGAAGCCGAGAAAGCAGACTGGCGGAGTTGGATCTCGCCGAAGCATCCAGAGTCGCATCCTTGACGGTGATGTCGGCACAAAGAGTTTGGCAACGCTGTGCGTGCAGACCTTGGCGAAAAACGTCGACATGGCGGAAAGCTTGGGTGACCTCCCGGAGCACCTCGTTGACAAGATTGCCCGCATCTTCTCCAAAAGACGACTTCTCCGCACGGAGACATTGCCGCTCTTCGCGCAGCCAACTACGGAAAGCATCAAGATATATGACGGTGCAAACCTGAGTAAACAAGACTACATCAGCATATTCCAGGTTGCGCCCAACCTGCGTAGATTCAAAGCCCGATCGGCCATCCAGTTCAAAGACGAAGTCATGGACTATCTATTGTCTCGTGACACTGCCCTGGAAAGCTTCTACCTGCATGGTGCCAATCTTCTCAGTGAGGAGAAGTGGCACGAACTCTTCAAAAGAAGGGCCAGTCCTCAAGGGCGTTCAAGTGTACTATACAGACAGACACTTTGGCGATGACACCATTGCTGTGATGGCGACTCACTGTCCCAACTTGTCGCGCTTGAAAATTGAAAACAATCAAAAACTGACGGAGAAGGGCGTAGAGACCATTGGAAATTTGTCTGCCCTGGAACACCTTGGCTTGCAGCTACAACATCCGTTGTCATCAGCGTCAATCACTTCAGCTGTCCTCAAGATTGGGCCAAAACTCAAGACACTCTCACTCAAGATGGTGCCCGAGGCGGACGACGGCGTGCTGCAAATGATCCATGAGTCTTGCCGGTCTTTGCAAAAGCTTCGCATTACCGAGAGCGAGAAGATGACCGACCTAGGATTCGTCAACCTGTTCAAGGACTGGGTGAATCCTTCCCTGCAGAAGGTGGACTTGCAGAAGTGTCGGTACATCGACGCCAGCCGTCCACGTGCCAACGACGAGAATGTCGGTCTCTGCAGCGAGGGGTTCAAGGCACTCATGGCGCATTCTGGCCAGAAGCTAGTAGATGTGAACGTCCATGCTTGTCGGCATATTTCTCAACAGGCATTCGAGGACGTCTTCCACGAGACGGCAGTGTACCCGGAGCTGAAGCGCCTGGAAATCAGCTTCTGCGAGGAGGTGACTGATTTCGTATTGGGATCCATCTTCCGCGCGTGTCCCAAAATCAAGGAAGTCAACGTGTTTGGCTGCATGAAGGTGAAGGCCGTGAGGGTTCCGAGGGGCACCATTCTCGTCGGTGTGCCCAACGCGCAGGGCATGATCACGGAGGGCATGGACTAAGGTTTGGGAGACGTTATGTGTGGTTCTCGTGTACAATTCTTCCCACGCAGCACCGGCGTTTGGGGGTGTCATGTTCATTTTCCATGTTGGATCTTCCGCACATTTGCGCACGCCGGAATTGGCTTAATGAAGAAGGAAAAAAAAAAAGATCAAAGATCATGATCATGATCAAAAGTATAAAATGCGAACGCTGATGCAACAAGTTCGTGACCATGTACTTACTTTGGCCTATACATCTACGACTTTGTCACATGCGCTCAACCATGTTGTCAATCATCATTATTGATTTTTTCAGAGTGTTTCTCGTGTGAGGTTTCTTTCTACACAAGAGATGCTGGCTATCTCATACCTGGCCAGGTGAACATCGGCTATTAATCATAATCATAGAACATCATCATCATCATTCAGCTCATTCAGCAGGCCCAGCGTCAGCTCTTTGCTTTTCCTGACATAGTCCTGATCCTTCCGACTCCAGTCATTAAGACGCTGCTCCAACTCCTCATTCGAAACGTCATCTCTCTTCCACATGAGCGGAGAGCCCGTACACGCAGAAGTTTCTCCAAAATAATGCGAGTGCGCGAGTATATCCAGGCCAAAGGTCCTGCCATTGCACGCCGTGCTCGCGATGCCCTTGCAAACCACGAGCTGGCTAATCGGATAGTCATTCTGCATGTTCCTGCCATTGGACAGCCAATACTCGGGAGAAATATGGCGATACCCAGTGAAGATTGAGGCAGCCTCGGAATAGGATCATCATCATGCGTGATGCGCCACTGACCACCGGGTTGGCCGGTCATCCAGTTGGCGAAGTTGTCGTTGCCGACCTCGAGACCCATAGGTGTACACATCCACGGCGTAGCCATTCCGTCGAAGATGTGCCGCACCAAGGGTTGCCACCGCGCCGCCGAGAGAATGGCCCGTTGCGACGACGCGGAACCCGGGTTCTGCTCGCGGGCCGTCCTGATAGCTCGCGTGGCCGCGTCCTGAATCTCCTCCCAGCTCTTGGCGAAGCCCGTGGACTTTACAGTCGCTAGCAAAGTCGCACCCTTGCCAGACGAAGATGATGTCTGTGATGAAGTTACGAATGTTGTTGCTTCCGCGGACGGAGAGGACGATTTCCTCCGGATTTTATCTACTGCGACGTAGGCGCCTATACCGGTGTATTGGCCACTATAAAAGGGGGTCTCGTGTTAATGCCAGAGGAACATCTGATCAAGAAGGTTGGGGGGGCACTACGTACGCAAAGGATGCCACAACTGTAGGCTTGCTCTGCTGTACCAGGGGACAGGCATTCTTCCTGCAGACGATGGTCCTGCCAGGGGCGGCGTTAAAGTTGCAGTACGCGGCTGCGGCGTGCTGGAGGTAGTACTTCATGCTGGTGTAGTCCTGCTCGGATACGCTGCCTGTATAATCAACGCTTCATGTTAGACGATGAGATGCTATGCCAAGTCCATGCAATAGAGAAAGATTGGAAGAATTGGGGGAGGGAACTAACCTCTATCGTCGAGGGATGTGACATAGTCCTCGATGCTGCCGATAGGCGTAGCTGCTGCCAGTGCGGCAAAGCCCAAAACAGACGTGAACAGCATGGTCTTGGAAATTCACAGCCGAAAAAGAACAGAAAAAGTATATACAAGAACAGAATAAAAGTGACTCCTTGAACCACAAAGTTGTGTGATCGACAAACCTTGCTCTGGACTCAATCATACCGTCTCACAACTACGATTCAACCAGGGCATCAAGAAGGCTTTATAGTCGCCTCACGCCCCTTGCTCCGAGACAACCGTGCTCACAGCAGGCCATGGTCGTTCGGCCATATCAATCGGCGGACACCAATACCGACCGCTTTCTTCGTCCGTCCTAAGCCATGAGGAAGCTCAGTGGACTCGGAGTTTCTTTACCCGAGTCCGCGGCGTCGCGTGACCGATCTGCTCGAGGGGGCCAATGGATTCTTCTTTTTTTCTTGCGACAGACATAAGCTCCATGGCCTGGCTGGCTCGATGCAAAAAAAAAAAAAAAAAAAAAAAAGGAAAACAAGTCGTTCCTCTGTCGAGAAGGTCGGTCGGTAGCCGGCGGTGGGCAGAAGCGTTTTGTCTTAGCCCAACGTGTGGTGGCATGGTGGGGCCCCAAACGGAGGTCAAACGGAGGGCTTTGGTTGGTAGGTAGTGGTTGAATGTGGTTGCGTTCTGGCAAACCCGACACCTAAACACCAAAGACGAACGGAATGGCCTTCCTGGAGAGAGATAGAGCGATATGGCCATGGGAAGTCAGGTAGCTAGCTCTTGGATCCGGACCAAGGCGCCTGAATGGTGGTAGTCCACATCCAGGGATGCTAATGCGGGGAGGGGCTAAGAAGAGTCGATCCATGATTTGTCTCTGTCCGTCTCAGATCCTTGCCCGGCCTCGGCTGCACGATATCACGGGAGCCGCGCCGCCGTGGGAGAGGGTGACCGAAAATGTTACCCCTTGGCAGTGGCGCCCGGCCGAGAGAGTTCGGCCTACGTAGTCGCCTAGATGACTGGGGCGGGGGAAAATATGGAGTGGGTAGGGATAATTTCTTTCTCGATGGAAAGAAAAGAAGCGGAAAATGTGGAAATGGGAGTGGGAGTGGGAGTGGGGAGTGAGATGGGAGTTGGAGGTTGGTTGGTTGGTTGGTTGGTTGGTTGGTTTTTTTTTTGCAATTTGCAATTTGCAATCTGCAGGTGCCCTTGTTGCCGTCACACCGTTTTTCGGCTGGCAGCCTTGTATGCGTGTCGTACCCTAGACAAGACATTGCAAGTTTTCGGTGGTACGCGGTCTACTCCGTTCTACTAGCCGCTTCAGATGAACCATACTGGAACCATTTGTTCGGGATAGCAAAGATCATGGCTGGCAAAGGCCCATGATCCAAGTGGAAACAAGCTTGAACGAACATCAGTCTTTCTTTCCAGTGAAATCTTTTCCATCAATACCAGGGCAGCTGTTGGCCGAAAACTTTCCAAGAAGCAGTCTGATGGGCTTCCTTTTTCAAGGAACGTCTACTGAATTCTATGCTGCATCCACTTCATCCATCCTCCCGTGCGCAATTTTATACCTTCCATCTGAATCCAGGATGTTTCCAATCCATCTCCTGAATCTCCTGCGTGCTCTTCCTCCAGCGCAGCCACCACATCCACCGCCTCCCTCCTTCTGTTATCCCTCTTGGCCCAGAAATACGAGGCCACAGCGATTAAGATCATGGTCGCCTGTGCCGCGAGATTCAGCCCATTCCCGATGCGATAATTTGGCGAGTCTGTCGCGACATAAGCCCACGTAGAGATCAACCCGCCGATATTGCTCAGCATGACATTTGTCGCAATGGCCGAGGACCTTGCGGTATCAGAGACCACATTCGCCGCCACGTGGGAATTCGTCAAGGCACCATAGGTAAAGATGCCCATAAACGGTAAAAACGTTGCTCCATAGCGCACGCCTGCGTTCGTCGTGGCGAGGAACATGGCGTATCCAACGACGGTAAGGGGTGCACAGAAGATCATGAAGACGCTGCGGCGGTTCACGCGCCATGATACGTAGCTTGCCCCGGCGCAGAAAATGGCCCTGACGAGGTAGGGCGGCACAGTGAGGAGCTGCTGAGTCGCAACGGTCTGATGGGGGAAGATGGTCTTGACGATGGTGGGTAGGAAGAAGGAGACGCCGTGGACGGTGATGCTGTCGAGCAGGAAGATGATGGCGGTGGGGAGGACGACGGGATTGAAGATGCCGAGGCGCATCTTTTCCAGCTGAACTGGTCGACGAGGTCGGTGACGCCGACGCGCTCAGACTTGAGGCGCGATCTGGCCAGTGCCTTTTCCTTTGGGAGAGCCAGATAGCAGTCTCGGGACGGTCGGGAAGAGCGAAGAAGCTGACGATGCCGAGGACAGAGGTTGCGATGCCTGATAATTACCCCCAGACCATTAAATCTTGTTCCATCTTTGTCCCCAAACTGAAGAAAAGGGAAAAGGAAGAAGAAACATACCTCGATGGCAAAGATCATTCTCCACGAATGCAAGCTCCCAAAACTATCAAGCCTCAGGATCGCAGATGCCAGCAGCCCACTGAATGCACCGGCCAAGGCAGCCGAAATGATGAACAGAGACACCTGAAACGTCAACTCGCTCTGACGGTACCACCTCGACAGGAAGAAGACGAGCGAGGGCATCATGCCCGACTCGAAGATGCCAAGGAGGAAACGGACGGCGCACAAGGTGGAGAAGTCTGTGACAAAGGCGGTGCAGATGGTCAGGATGCCGAAGCCGAGCGTCGTGGCGGGGATGAACCATCCTGGGCCAATGTATTTGCAGAGCATGTTGCAGGGGATTTCAAAGGTGATGTAGGAGACGTAGAAGATGGAGAGGGCGACGTTGAATTCGGAGCCTCGGAGGTGGAGGTCTTTTTCGAGGCCGGCCAGTCTGGCGTTGCCTGAAAGTCTTGGTAAGAAACGGTTTCTCATCATGACAGTACTGAGCGCGGGCCGGGACCGGGATGACTTGGAATCCCTTGGAGACCCTTGATTCTTTTCCCACGAGAAGTGGTAGTTTCTTACCAATGTTGGAGCGGTCAATAAAGGCGAGGACTGCGAACTCGTCGGTGGTTAGATGACGCCCACGACGCCCATGACAAGGCGGCCCATGACAAGACGCATGCATGTTGCGTACTTACGATAAAGCAAGCTGACGAGCGGAATAGCCCAAGGTCCATCTTGAGACGGACCCTGGCTTCTTCTTCGGCATCGACGTGCACCAGCGACCGACCGAAGCTGTATCAAAAGTTTAGCAACTTTAATCAACGATCCAAGGAACTGGAACTTGAGAAACAAACGTACGCATCCGTCGCCGCGTGCTCTGCCTTTTCCTCCATGCTCGAGCCGCCCAATGCGACCACGTTCGGCGAAGTTTGTTCCGCCATATGTCACGATGTGAGGTGAGGTGAGGTGAGGTGAGGGAAAGATTCAGCTCGCCATCGAAAATGCATGTACTCCGTAATGATAGTAAATACGCAGTTGGCATCCGAGTCAGCAGTCGGCAGTAGGCACTAGAGACTGGGCGCGGCACTACCCGACATTATATTTAAAGATTCTTTCCCGCCAGTTTCAGATGCCGTTCAAATGCCGTTTCGCTTCGCTCTCCGGAGTACTCCGTAGACAGGGAATGCTGGATTTGACCCTTGCTGATATGCCATGTATGTACAGTGGGTCGTAGGTTGTATGTATATGCTGCTCGCTTCATTGGGCACGTCAATGCAACCATGTTATCGGCAAGTTGAGACGGCGCTACTATGTACATATGTAAATACAATGTGTGTGCTCCTCCGTACATAGCCACCTTTGAAGACTTTGTCTTACAAGTCTCGGTGCGCCAAGAATGGAGGGTACTGTTTTATGTACGGAGTATGTACGCTTGAATTTGACCTTTAACTTATTAGTATGTACAATTGCGAGAGAGTGTTTTTGATGGAGTTTCGAAATCCCACTCTGAATTGGTCCGTCTCTTCCGCAGGATCTGAAGGGAGCCACCCGCCAAGCACGCATTCATCTTACATCATGCTATGTATTGTTACTTATGCTATTGCTCGATATTGTTGTTACCCATGCCATTGCTCCGTTTTATAGGTCGATTTTATGTAAAATCACGCACATCCACGCGAGCTATGACGCGCAGCCGTTATGTTATGCCCATCATCATATGTTTGCAACTAAACGCGCAGTACGGAGTACAACTACGCGTGTGATCGCAGCAGGTCTTGATTGGCGAATTTGCGAAGAAGGTCTCGAGTATTAACAAAGAGTCCTGGCTGACGAAGTGGCACAGTACGGTTGTACTGCAGAAACGTGCAGAAACGTGCAGAAAGAAAGTTTGACCAATCACGTCGCAAGGTGACTTGGCATCACTATCCACAAAATCAGGTGATGAGGGGGCTCAAATTTCCCACCGGAGATTTCAAATTTCCCACCGAACTAGCCAAATCGAGAGAGGTCTCCACACACCCACTTTTAGTGTAGAAGTACCTCTAAGGTTTTTTCCTCTTGTAATAGCCCTTATTAGCTTATTGCTGCTCTAGGGCCTTATAGGCTTCTTTACAAGAGGTATGTGGCTAATCTATAATAAGTAATTTAAGGCAAGAATAATACTTCTAGCGATAATATAGGTATTGTAATAATAGATAAAAATTCGTTGTAAGAGGAAGGTTATAGGCATACGGAAGAGGCACGCATTGTAAACAGCGGGCGCTATGGAATAGGAGAAACGTTATAGGGGGAAAACCTCAGAGGTACTTCTACACTATAAGTGGGTGTGTGGAGACCTCTCTCGATTTGGCTAGTCCGGTGGGAAATTTGAAATCTCTGGTGGGAAATTTGCGTCCCCGTGATGAGGTGTCATCTGAACCTAGCCAAGCAGTCACACCATCTGAGATCACGCAAATTCCCCACCTTCCTCAACAACTTTTCGAGGCCATCTCAGTAAAGCAAAGGGCGGGCAGGGGAATAAATAACACACCAATGCGCTCGCGTCCTGGCGCGTCCTGGCGCGCCCTGTGATGCAGGAGGGTGCTATACTGATAGCGAGAAGTCAGCACTTGTGATTCTGGAAGTACATTTGGGGGATTCCAAAGCCCCAATAAACCACATTAGAAATTCGGGAGTGTTTCTCAAGGGCTATGCTATCCGGCACCCGTCTTTTACAAGGTCTCTATGGCTGCCCAAATTTATTGGCATCATATAGGCGCAGGGAAAGCTTTGGTATCCGCGGGGCTAGCTACTATCTAAATCGACAAATAATCGCTAAATAATTACGTTAGCTTCCTAAATCATATCAATATCCTCTGTACCGCATTTTCTAGGCTAGCGTAACGTGATTTTTATTATGTTGCGCCCTTTGCGTATTAAGCTTTTATCCCTCTATGCCCTTATACCTTCTCTTCACATAAAGCCGGGCGTGTCGCCGAACATGGAAGGCGGCAGCAAGGTGACGCACGACAAAGAGGTCAGGTCCAGCAGGCAAAACTCCATCCTGTTCTCAATGTTGTTCTCTCCAAAACCAACTCTCTCCAACAGCTTCTTCTCGCCCGTTGCATTGCTTTACACGGTCAAAAATTTAAGGAAGGATTAAGATACAAGAAAAATTCATGTCCTGCATTGTGGGAGTCGACTCTTCACTCGGGCCCTGAGTCGATCCTGGGTGTCGCGAGTTTGACTTTACCCTCACGTTTGAGGACGTTGTCTTTGTCTGCGTCCCAGCAGCTTTATTTCTTGTTCCTGCATTGGTGCAGATTGCTATTCTGTTGCG
The DNA here is from genome assembly GCA_023658505.1 of Epichloe gansuensis. NCBI lineage: Eukaryota > Fungi > Ascomycota > Sordariomycetes > Hypocreales > Clavicipitaceae > Epichloe > Epichloe gansuensis. Next base: position 2,705,866 of record CP098283.1, read on the forward strand.
GAAGCAAGCTGTTGTTCAGCGAGAGCTCGATGTCTTTGTCGGGGCCAAACTTGTAAGCTGAGTTCTGCCCAACTTTCTGGTTAGACCTTTCTCGGGGCTCTTACTCTTATTGGTTTTATCTGCTAATGAAGCATCTTATCCAACAGCTTGCCTTGATCGCAGCGTTGGCAACTCAGCTCGCCGTGTTACCAATCTGCCTTCAGACCACGGCTCGCGACGAGTGTGTCGCTGGCTGGCAATGTCTTGTCCTCTGTTGCGACTGCTACTGCGGCGGTTTTGTCCTTCACGAGCTACCGTAAATCCGCTCGACCGTCGACGCCTCTGGCTCTCTATCTATCTGCTGTTGTTTTGCTGGGCATTGCTCGCGCGCGAACATTCTGGCTCATCACAGGAAACAGCTCCGCGTCGGCATCTTTGATAGCATCCCTAGCATTGCTGCTCTCAGCGCTCTTCTTGAGTCACTCCGCAGCAAGCCGCTGGATGCTGATGTCGTGCAGAAGCAAGGAGAACTCCTGAGCTCTACAGTGGCTTCTGGAACCGAATCACCTTTTCGTGGCTGGCGACTACGTTTTGGGTTGGCTACTCCAAAATCATATCCGTCAATGACCTGCCTGGGCTTGACCCTAAACTGCATAGTCATGCTCTGCAAGATCAAATTTCGTCGAACTGGAATAATGGTTGGTGAATTTTTTCAGATCAAATGCAACATGGTTTCTTCTGTCTCGCTAACAAGAAGTGAACAGGCGATAAAAGGGCAAATATGCCATATTGCGAGCCTGTATTCGCACTTTTGGCCTTCGCTCGTTTCTACAATCATCCCGCGCCTCTGCGCCACCGTATTTACCTTTTCGCAGCCATTTTTGGTGAATACAACACTATCTTATGTCGGAGCCAGTGAGCGTGATGCTGACTATGGACGTGGTCTGATTGGCGCCTGGGTTCTTGTATATCTAGGTATCGCTGTAAGTTAGCTATGACTGCACATTGTCTCGGTAGAATACATTCATAACCTACTTTATGAGTGTGCAGGTGTCAAACTCTGTTTACAACTACCAGAATCTACGCTTCTCTTTCAGAATTCGAGGTGCCCTCATCGCCCTCGTGTTTCAACAAAATGTCAACACCCGACCTGTCGACATGGGAGACATCACCGGCGTAACGCTCATGGGCACTGACATTGAACGTATTGTCGGCGGAATGCGAATGTTCAATGAGCTCTGGGGTTCGCTATTAGATGTTGCCGTGGCTTCTTGGCTTCTTGAGCGCCAATTATCTCTCGCGTGCCTTCTTCCCATTGCACTGATTCTGAGTAAGAACCTCTCTGACTCCCAGTGATACTTAACCGTGGCAGCTGATAGTTATGATTCGTTTGTAGTCTTTGTTGGCATTACATCCAAAGTCTCTGCATCAGCCGGCACTTCGCAGCGAAAATGGGTTGAAAAAGTCCAAGAACGGCTTCGTGTTACAACCGCTGTTCTCGGAGACATGAAGAGCGTCAAGCTTCTCGGCCTTCCAGCCGTCTTGTCCAATATTATTGCTGCGATCCGCGTCGATGAGATTGACACATCGGAAGGATTCCGCAAAATTATTGTTGCCACCATCTTGCTGTGTAAGACCCTTGGGTGCATATCTTCATCAAGCCCAGTAACTGATCATCGTGTTTTCACAGCATTAACACCAATCAACCTTGCTCCAGTCGTCACGTTTGCTGGCTATGTGATGATTTCTCTCTATTGGAAAGACAGTACTCTTCTCACTGCCCAGGCCTTCACCGCTGTCGCACTCATCGGCCTGCTCGTCAACCCTGTCATCGCTTTTATCCAGACCCTACCAAACTTTTTGCAAACAACGGGATGTTTTGGGCGTATTCAAGAGTATTGCAACTACGAAAACACAGCCGCCCAGGCAAAGAAGCCGTCGGTGGGCTCTGATTCTGATCACACCGAGAACCCAGTCATCAATGATTGCAAAGAAGGATTTGGCGGTCTTCGTGAACAGAACAATTCTGTAAAGCTTGAGGACTACCTTGGTGGTGAGACCTTTGCGTGGAAACATAAAGGTACAAATGTCCTCACGAATATTCATGCACCCGTCTTGAGTGGCGGCATCAACGTCATTTCCGGCCCAATAGCCAGCGGCAAGTCTGCGTTGTTGACTGCACTACTTGGTGAAATGGCCGCATCAACAAGGTCTCAGAGCCGCCCAATAAGTGGTTCTGTTGCCTATTGCGCCCAAAATCCTTGGCTTGAAAACGGCACGATCCGGGAGAGCATCCTCGGCGTCTCTGAATATGATCCAATGTGGTACAACAAGGTAGTATGGGCCTGTGGGCTCGATGTTGACCTTGCCAAAGATGCGAGGATAGACAAGATCAGAATCGGTAGCGGCGGCTTGAACCTCAGCGGCGGCCAAAAGCATCGTATTGTAGGTAGATGTGTCAAGCAACGCATCGGTTACTATAAGGCGCTAATACATACGGAGGTGAATAGGCCTTGGCTCGAGCCGTATATTCCAGGCACAAAACAATTCTTCTTGACGATGTATTCAGTAGTCTGATGCGCACACCTCTTCAGCCATTAGGAGCGGCTTCTTGGGGCCAACGGCCTTCTACGACAGGATATGCAAACCGTTGTTTTGGTTTCCAATGACCGTGAGTCTCTCAACTTTGTGCTTATTTTCCTTATTTAGACGCTAACACGTGACAAAGTGGCCTTCATTTCTCTTGCCGACAATATTGGCGTGGTCCAATACGGTCACGTATTAGAGTTCGGATCCTATCTTGAGCTTTCAAAGAGCGATGGATACATTGGCTCTCTCAAACTGCTTGGTAGTAACAATCCATCACCTGCCGTGGCTGGAGAACCACTGGCGTCCAAAGATGAAGCTGCTGCCGCACCTCCAATGGGCATACCAGGCGAGCTTGAAGACGCTCCTGGCGACTCTGGCAAGGGGCTTGAAGACTTGCGGCGCAAGAAGGAGATGCCTCTGTCTACAGGTACTATTTTGCCAGTGCTGGTTACTTGATAACTGGCGTCAACGTCTTTTTCATGTTGATTTGGACTGTCACAACCGAATTTTCCTGTTAGTCATTGCTACGTTCCGCTTTGCAGCATATCAACTAACCATTATGGTAGCAATCTGGATTAAATGGTGGTCCGAGGCCAATGAGAAGCAACCTAATGAGAAAGTTGGCATGTATTTGGGCGTCTACGCTGCGCTTGGTGTACTTGCAATAGTAGGGGCTTGCCTGGCTGCTTGGTAAGAGGACTGATAAAATCAAGGACAGCCATAAGCTGCTGTGCTGACAATGGGCCAGGACGGCCCTCATCCCTATCATCTCCAAATCGGCTATTAAGCTCCATGCTGATTTACTTGAGACTACAATGCGGTATGTGTTCTGGTCATGCGATGAATCAAGTTGCTAATGATGCATGTTTGCAGAGCACCCTTACGGTTCTTCTCTGCCACTGACAGCGGAGAAATCTTGAACCGGTAATTGACCACTCTTTCAGTTTATCAGCGAGCGGCTACTTATTTGTTTCAACAGATTCAGCCAGGACATGGAGCTAATAGACATGGAACTGCCGTCTACAATGGTCAACTTCTCTTCTAGTAAGCTTCAAAATTACAGATATGCTGGAAAAGCCTAACCTGATTACTAGCCGCGTTCACTTGCGCTGCCAAGGTCATCATCATTGCTATCTTTCGAAATATCTCGGCATCGCCATCCCCTAATGGGCATTTTGCTGTTCTTTCTGCAGAGATTTTACCTGAAAACATCCCGCCAGCTCAGACATCTCAGCATCGAAGCCAAAGCGCCGTTGTATACGTCCTTCACTGCCGTATCAGAGGGACTGATCACTATTCGCGCCTTTGGTTGGGAGCGCCAATATCAAGAGCGGTGCCAGCGTCTCATTGACGCTCACAAAGGCCTGAATACATGCTCAGCTGCATTCAGTACTGTCTTGGGTTTGTTTTGGAGCTTCTGACTGCTGTCTTGGCTGTGGCTCTCGTCACAATCACCATCACCCTGGCCGATCAATTCTTCTGCTGGAAGCGTTGGTGTTGGATTAGTTATGGTTATTGGTTTGAGTGAGGTCCTAGTTCGACTAATTAAATCGTGGACCCGCCTGGAAACCAGTATTGGCGCCGCGGCGAGAGTGAAGAGGTATATTACAGACACCGAGTCGGAAGTGGCCAAGACGAGTGTCGTGGATATTTCAGCGCAGTGGCCCGAAGCTGGCTGCTTGGAGATAAAGAACCTAACAGCTTCTTACACGTAAGCCATCCGTCGCCGCGGATTCTTTTATGACTTGCTGACAGACAGTCCCCTTCAGCGCCGACGCGGAGCCGGCCCTGAACAATATCTCTCTGTCTGTCAAACCAGGCCAACACATTGCTGTTTGCGGGCGCACAGGCAGCGGGAAGAGCTCTATCATTCTGAGTATACTTCAGATGATTGATACCGAACCAGTTGGGGCAATTACCCTTGATGGAGTAGATGTCTCCGCCGTCGACCCAGCTCAGCTTCGTCAGCGAATCAACATTGTGTCCCAAAATGCATTCTTGTTCCCCGGAACCATACGCCTCAACCTGGATCCATTTTCCTCTGCTTCTGACGATGCTATTGTCAGTGCACTTGAGCGTGTTGAGTTGTGGTCTGTGGTTCAAAAAAGGGTGGACTAAAGGCAGACATGGACGAAGAGGTGTGGTCAGCAGGGCAAAGCAGCTCTTTTGCCTAGCTCGTGCTCTCATTCGCAAGAGCAAGGTTTTATTCCTGGATGAAGCCATGAGCAAGTAAGTGGTGGTGAAAAGTCGGACATTTCCCGACGAGATTCTAACCGTTAGCAGCGTCGACGCGAGCACTGAGAAGATTGCACATGACATTATCAGCACCGATTTCGAGGGGTGCACAGTTCTTTCCATTATGCATCGTCTGAGTCGTATCCACTCCTTTGACCGAGTCGCTGTCATCGCCGAGGGCTCCTCATAGAGTATGACGAACCGGCCAAGTTGCTGGGGGCGCCTAGCCGATTTGCCGAGCTATACGCCGCAAGCAATCATCTTTAGGGTACAACATGGGCAGCAGAGAAGACTACATCAGCCTGATTTTTATTCTATTCATTGCTAGCAACATGAAGGTAGCTTCTATGTTCTTAAATGTATTCCATAAATCGTTTATACTGAACTGCCTAACCGAAAAACCCTGACCAGATTAAGCGTGCAACTGCTCCTTCCGCCATGAAGTATAGTCCATTCCGCAATCAGGAAACTTGACTTTAATTCGTGTATTGATGACATCGGGCGCAATATGCACTCCTCTCCCATTAGAAGCATCTTCTCGCAGTGCACCGTGTGCGCATACTCCCAATATACGAATCAATGGCGGCGTTGCCCAGCCGCTCATTATCGCGCGGTGCATCTTCTTCCACATGGCCGTGCAGTGCGAAACATGGTACTCCCAGTTGACGTACAAGCCCGTGAACTCTCCTGTCATGATCTGCTCGTGGCTGACGGGCCGCGTGCGGTTGGGTCGAGGTACCACTCCAAGCCGACGTCAAAGTCCTTGGTCAGCTCTTTGTCGTAGCATGCAGTGGGCAGCCAGCAGAAGGAGATGGGGTCAAAGTGGCATCCGCGCTTGCGGGCTTCGGAAGACGTGGTACCGCAAGGTTTGGCCATGGTTCTGACACGCCCGAACTCGGAGACGCTAGGTGTCATGGTGTTGATGAGGTAGGGTGTTAGACCGATGTTTACGCCGATGATTGCAGAGGTCAAGATGAGGACGAGGAGGTGCGTTGTGGTAAAAGAATATGGTCTTCTACTTTTGAAGACAGGCTCGCTGTCAACATGGTACTTTTCTGATGCAAGGAGCGGCTTGTCTTGATGTCATCGTCCTCCAACGTGGACGTGAAGCTGTTGCCCGAGGTAGACTCTGGCAAGGTCATTTCCAAAATGTTCTTCTTCTGTGAAGCGCGTGTAGTTGAATGTGAGGTTGGAATTAAAATTTCTGGTCCTATCTTCAGCTCCGTAGAGGAATTAATGAGAAACTATGGAAAGAAATGCGGTGCTTAGTAGTCGGGCGGCGCGCCGAGCGGCACGCCGAGCGGCACGCTGTTGCTTGACGACGCGAGTGAAGGCGGCATGGCATGCTTGGGGTAAACTGGAGGTAGATCAATCTCTTCTCCTTTGTCCATTTACAACTTGTCAGATTTTGAAGATGATGAGTTTTTCCTAACTCGTCCTCGTCCTCGTCCTCGTCCTCTTGATCCACGGTTTGACTGTCTATGAACCTTGCCGGCTCTCGCAGCATGGTGGGCGAACCTCATAGCACTGTAGCGGAAGAGAAGTCGGCATAAGTTGAGTGATATATGTACATACAGTTGGAGGCTTTCTAATCCGTAACAAAACATGACAATTGCTGTTTCTCTAACCATGCAATTTGGCATACGTCCACAGCGCATCCCAGCTCTTGCACACATGAGGATACGCCAGCCCATCGACAACCGCCTTTCCCGTTCCGCCGTGCACAAACTCAAGCGAAGTATCACCCGAACATTGAATTCCCTGCCTCAAGTAGTCAAAGCAGTGGGCGTAATGCCACATTCCGTTGATTGCCTGGTCGTATGTTGGAGCCGACGCGTTGGCTGGCCAAGTTGCCAATAGAGCTTCGCGGTCAACGCGGCCATACATGAGCTCCCACATGAAGTTGCGCAGCGCTCCTTGGAATGGATTAGAGTTGAAAGCGGTTTGCAGCTATTTAGGCATATGGGAGGGGAGGGAGTTGGTTGTGGACCTACGAGACAGTGCAGCTGGTGGAAGACGGAGAGGCCGGCCTTCACATCAGGTAGCTCGAGGTTTAATCCGGGGTCAATGTTGATGAAGCCCATACCATTGGCTAGGAATGGTTGAAATGTTAGCTGGCTTTATAATGATTCATGCCTGCGAAAGACTTACGGCCCGGTAGAGACTCCCATGCAGTGTTGCTCTCTTCGGACGGCAGCGACAAAAACAACGGATCTAGCTGGAACGTTCTGACTTCTGTGGGAACTAATCCTGGGAATTAGCTTTCGATGCCTTGTAGACTAGCTTACCCTAATGACAAACATACACTCAGGAACCGGAGTAGGTAGCAAGCCGTGATTCCTCGAGTGAAGACGCCGATCTCGCCACCACAGAATTGCCACGAGCAGCACTAAGCTGCCATTGAGAAGTAGAGATACAAACAGGGACGGTTTTGAGCCACTGTGCCTGTTGTTGTCTTGAAATCGGCCCTCAGAGTCGTCGTACCCGTCTTCGATTCCACAGGCGTTTCTGGCAAAGTGGTGGTCTCCTTGCTTGCTACTGACCAAGGAGTATCGCGTCTTGTTGATTTGTGGCCAACGCATGGTTTGAGTGCGTGCTGTAGGGTTCGTGGATTAGACTCGAGATGAGAATTACATCGACAAGCTTTCTCGAAATAAAAAGGAAGAAAAACATTGGTCCGGGGTTTCCGCCCCCTCCAATATTAGCTTTGATGGTTGTTGGGCGACACGCTGGCCAAGTCGGGGAGGGAAGTTGAGCGTGACGCCGAGGCCTCGCGCCAATAAACAAGAAACAAGCATCGGGCCTATACAAATCATTCCCCCTCTACCATACCGATTTCCATGTTCTTCCTACAATCTTATCAAGCGTATGCATTCATTCTGGAATCCAAAAGTATAGAGTCTCCTCTCAGACACCACCGTAATCGCAAGACACAAAAATGTTCATGAGGTGGCAGCTTAAAACAACTGTCGATACTCAGGATGATGAGGAAAACTCTTCACACCTCGAGCAGCTGCTCCCATGGCACGAAAAAGAGTGCGGCTATGGCACCCCAAGAGGAACTCTAGCCACTGCACTACCTGGCAATGGTCGATAATCCCAGGATGCATTTTTGCCGCATCCTACCTGTTCCTCTTGCTACACTACTTGAGATATGCCGATGCTGCATCTTGCCGATTTGGTACAGAAAGTAAATCTCCCATTGCATCTTCATCGAGACTGCGCCCAAGTTTACTGTAAACTTTTCTCCGCAGACATTTTCAACGACATCCCAATCAAGTATGAGTACAAACGTTTTGAGCGAGCTGGGTTTCATGATTCACGGCACATGACCAACACAGTCTACGAAGGCCGTCCCAATGAGCACAATAACGCCGCGTGGGATCGCTTGCTCGGCGGTGAGTGACATGGCTGACGAACAGGCACTTGCGCACATCAACTAACTAAAGCTTCCATCCTCGACGCAGTTGGTGTCGTCAACATCTTTGGCGAGGAAAATGCTAGACTGACCAACGGATCGGCACGTACCACGAACGGTCCTCCAGGCTCTTACATGGTCGAATTAGAAATGTTCCACCAGTTTCACTGCTTGGTGAGATACCTTCCTCTGTAACATGATTGTTCAAGCTCATGACAAACAATAGAAATGGATCCGGGATCAGTTCTGGCAGCTAGATGACACAGTTGCTCGCACCGCCGTGTTGGAGGATTTCCAGCGAAGGAACCACACAGGTAGTGTAGTGAATCTACGACCCCTGCTTCTTGCCCATTGACAAGCCTCTTGACAATGCTTTTCTGATACAGATCACTGCATCGACTATCTTCGCCAGTCAATCATGTGCCACGGTGACGTGACTCCCATCACTTTCGAATATGTGCCAGAGATCCGCGGTCTCATTGCACATCATTCTACGGAGCACCAGTGCCGTAACTTTGAAGCGATATATTCCTGGGCAGAGCGGAGACATGTCAAGGGATTTCATGTTGGTGGGAGCCACAAGAACGTAGAGCTCAAGAATCCTGAAAAGTTTGATTAATAGACCTTGTTCTTTCTATCACTATCAATCTAGACATGAATGACAATTTCAATTACATATCCATTGTGAAATTGTCTATAGGAATAACGAGATTCGTCAACAACGTTTCACGTGGAGACCGGTGGTCTTTTTTTTTTTTTTTTTTTTTGGGACGAGTTTGGAGGTAGAACCGCGACATGATATCATGAAAGAGAGAAATCAGGGTCAAGTTGCCGACTTCCGCGTGTCGCTGGATCCTTTCTAGATCAGTCTACTTGAACAGGCGTGCCGTAGGCGCTGATCGTGGTATGGCTTCCTAACCGGGTTGTCTGTACCGTGTCGTCTTGGCTACCTGCTTCGCGTGTCGCCATTGCCAAGCGTGACGCTCAGTCTGGGCGTGACGCAAAGAAGGGCGCTTCTGGATGAGAGCCTTTTTCATTGGTGTATTCAAGATCCTTCTGCGGAAATTGCGGCATCTATCTCGCTCACCTCATGAGGGCTGCGTAATATATAAGACAAGAAACAAGGCCAGATCTACCACTCAAAGCAAATCACCCAAATCACTCAAACCACTCAAAACACTTGAACGCTTCTCTTACTTCCAAACATTGCTTTGTTCCCACAGTTTGAAAAAACTCGTCCTCCATCACTCAGACACCATGCAACTGCCGAAATTCATCGCCCTACTTGCTGTCAGCGCCGCCGCCGCCCTTCAGCTCCCGCACAGGCCCGCGACGAGTTCCTCGTTCACAAGGACTGTTACAACCGGATCAAGCGCAACGAGCAGCACAGTCGCGGAGTATGCGACAACCCCGAGGAAGTACCTGGCGGGCACTACAAGGTCAAGAGAAATTGTTACAGCTGGATCAAGCGCAACGAGCAGCACACCAACGAGTGTGGAACTGGAGACTAGCCAGAGAGCTCTACAAGGTCAAGAGACACTTCTACAACCTGATCGGACGCAATGGGCAGTACACCGATGGAGTCTGTTAGGGACTGTAGATGATTTCATACATAGATCCATTGACGACTGATGGCTCTCCGACCATATAGGGGGCTAGGAAAGCCGTCAACTCAATACATCTATCTATGCCAACTAACCGCGTATCGATGTTTTCTTTAAAAGGCTACCAGACATTACTAACATCACGGTTTTGTCGGCTTTATTTCCAAGATATTTAAACCAAACGACTCTCAAGAAGTTGCAATGGAGCCAAGTGTTATAATTGTGATGTTTAATTGCTTATATTGCATGTAAGGCACAAGTTACATAAGTAGAGGCTATAGGTCATTGTTACGTGGTGGAATCGCAGGTTGAGGCGTTGAATCTGTCAGAGGTGCCAACGGATTCAGAGGTCGTAAATCGTACTGAGTTCACTTGTGAAAGCTACTAATAGGTGTGAATGTGATGTAAGAATTAAGTTATCCCCTATCTATAGAGTATCGAATCTAGCCTATTAATGCCTATTTCTAGCTACCTTATCTTATTACGTAATAAGTGCTAGGCGCGAATCAAAAACAACTATCCTAGTTATATCTGCTAACAATAGACAGATTTATTACCTCTAAGGTTAGTATATATAAATAAGCTCCTCTTATCCTTAACCTTATATAGTAGGAAAGATTTAACAAAAGAAATGAATTTAGCATTATATTATCTACACTTATGGTTATTATATTGCAGGTTCACTTAACACTATAATCTTTAAGTTAATTAAATGTATTCCTAATTCTAGCCTATAAAATCATTATATTAAATAATATAGTTATCCTATAGCGTGTTAAAACCGCCTAGTGGTTGCTATTTTGTTCCTTACCTATTGTGAATTTCTATAATTCCTTAATATAAGCATCCTTTCCTATTGCAAAATTAAACTAAATAAAACTAAAGCAAAGTTAAGCAAAATAAAGCTAAAGTTAAAGCTAAATCCCTTTTATTTATCTAAATTTATTACCTTAATTATCTAAACTAGCACTAAACCTTTGATACTTTTTCCGCACCGATCTAAAGGTCCGGAATCGCCTCTAAAATACAAACCATATTAATATTCAAATTCCTTACCTTTATCTACCCTCTTACAATATCGCATTACAATAGAGCTAGAGGTAAGCGTAAGGGTAAGATACTAATAGTAATTAACGCTAGAGAAAGGAGGCTAGCATAGAGCTACTACTACCTAAACGCAGGAATAGGGTAATTTAACGCTTATAGACGCAAGGATAACCTAATAATATATATATATTATTTACGCTAGCTAGCTCTATGTAGGGCTAGTACTAGTACTCCTACTGCTTTATTAAAAGGGAAAACCCTTAAATAGGAAGAAAAACCCCTTATATCTATGTTTAGGCTAACGCTAACCCTACACTAGGCTTGCGTTACGTTATGTATAGCCTATTGTAAGTATTTAATGCTAGCTTACGCTAGCCTTATCCTAATAAAAAGAAAAGAAAAGAAAGAAAGAAGGAAAATCCTAGGTTCTAAGCCTTACCTAGCTCTATCCTAGGTTTACTCTAGCATTACTCTAGGCCTCTTATACTATCTTATAGCATACTAGATTTAGTTTTATAGTAGTAATTTATTTCTCTTTTACTTTTTAGCTAGCTTTTCTATAGCCTTACTTTTTAGCCTTCTCTAGCCTAGGTCTAGCTTATTAGTCTAGGGAAGTTAGAGTACCTAGTAATATTTATCTTCTATAGTAAGGGTATAGGTTTAGTTTAATTCCTAGCTATTTCTAGGCCTAGGTCTCTTAGGCATTATCTAACTAGATTTTTATCTTATATTCTTCTTTCTTTATTAATATCTATAATTTAGCTCCCCTATATAAGTATAAGAAAGGTTCCTCCCCTAAAGGGGTCTTCCTTCTTTTCTCTTTTTATTAAACTTCCTATAGGTTCTTTTCTTCCTTAGGGCTACTTAGGGCGCTCCTAGGCTAGTATTAGCCTAAATACTAACATTTACTATAGATTAGTTAAGTTATATAACAAAATAGCACTAGCTACTATAAGTACTCTTATGTTCTATGCTTTTCTAGCTCTAATCCGCCTAGGAAAACCCTAAAAATAAGTAATATCCTTAAAAGTTATTAACTAAGAAGTAGCTTAAGTAAGCTATAGCTAAGGATTTAAAGGTATAACCCTCTAGCCCTAGCCTACCTCTACTCTAATGCTAATTTGCTATAGTTAGGGATCCCTATAGGATCTAGTATATCTCTTATAAATCCTAATTAATTAACTACCCTAGGCACTAGTGCTATAATATTGCTAGTAAGTTAATTCTCTTCTAGCTTAGAAGCAAGGCTAACTATTTTGCATAGGACTAGTTACTAACGCTTGCTTTAACTATTAGGTCTAAAACTATAGTTATTTAAAGGTAGTTAGCACCCTATTCTAAGCCTAGTCTAGTGCTAATCTATTCTTAGCCTAACTTAAGTGGTTAATAAAATAAGCACTAGTAGCTAGTAAAGGTCTAGGTAGCTATAGTTACTAGGGGTAGTATAAGTGCTACTATACTAGTTTACTATTAGGTCTAGTCTAGGTCTAATAGTTCTCTAGGTCCTAGCTAATTATTAGGATTACGTAAAAAGCTTTATACTAGTAACTAAAGTAAGAAAAAGTAAAGCGCCTCTATAGTAAGTCTAGGCTAGTCTAGCGCTAGGGAGAATAATATAATAAGGTTATCTTTTAGCTATAGTATCTAGACACCTACGCTATAGAGATAAACTATCTCCTAACTATAGCCTTACTTACTAAGGGTAGGCTAAGGTAATAAAGGAGTAATTCTAGTCCTAGAGAAGGAGTAATTAGTTAGGTAGTTATAGCTTAGTAAAGGGTAGGGGTAGACTAGTAAGGCTTCTAATACCTAGCGTTAAATAATTAAAATTAATCTAATAATAGTTCTAGAATTATAATTCTATAGCTAGCCTACCGCTAGCTCTAAGCTATATAATCTTATGCCTCTCTCTAGTTATCTATTATATCTATATTCTAGTTATTAGTCCTAGCGTATTAGAAGCGCCCTAGCTCTAGCTCCTTCTCTTTACTATATATATTAGCTACTAGTTCTTATGCTAATAAGTAGTATTAGAGTTATTTTATACTAAGGAACTATTTAGCTATAGCTCTTACCTTTAGGGGTAGTTTAGGGCTAGCCTTACCTCCTATATATCTTTAGGCTAGCGTAACTAAGGGTATTAGTAATTATATTTAAGGCAGTTAACTATAATATAATATTAGTCTTTAACTACTCTACTATAGCTACATAGCAGCGAGTTTACCCTAGGGATACCTCTTTAGAAAAGGAACTTATTAAGACTAATCTTTCCTATATATAGTTAGACTATAGTTAAGGAGATATATTTTTCTAGGCCTATATAAAATCTTTAGATTTCCTTTAGGTTATAAGTTAGTAATTAGTCCTTAGTTAGTTCTCTTATAAGCCTATGCTACCCTAGGCATTCCTTACTATACTATTTATCCTAATATTATCTCTATTCCTTATATAATTCTACTACTAGCTTATTATTCCTAGGGGGTCTTTATTTATAATATAATACTATTTATATTAAGTTAGTAGTAGCTTAGATTATTATAGCTATTTTGCTCTTTATAATTCTCTCTTTAAACTTCTATTTTATTTTATTTAGGTATAGATCTAAGGGAGGGATATAAGTCTTAATCTCTAGTTAGGTAATAGGTATAGCCTTAAATACGCTAGCTATAATTTAGAGATAGGTTAATTAGTCTATTATAAAGCTTTTAACTACTTCTCTTAGTTTTCTACCCTTCTTAGTTAGGGTATAGTAAGCGCTTACCCTATAGGTAAGAATAGGTTAGACTACTTATATATATAGGAGTTAGGTATCTCTAAAGCTATAACCCTAGGCTAATACTACTAGTAAAGAGAGTATAAGCTACTACTAGGCTAGTTTACCTTTTAGGATATTCTTATAAGCACTCTAATTAAGTTTCCTATTAACCTAGACTCTAAGAAACCTATATAACTCTATAGGCACTATCTCTTTTATACTAAGTTAGACTCTAGCCTATAAGGGTTAGTATGCTTTACTAAAGTATATAAGTTTAGTCTTTACTAGGTTAAACTTTACTCCTGCTTTTTTACCTATTTTTATATACTTTCTACGTAGCTTTAAGCCTCTTCTAGGTCTATATAGTGTTTTTCTAAATACTACTATATTTATATTATTTATAAATCCTATTATTACTATACCTAGGATAGCTTAAAGGTATATATAAAGCTTTACTAAGTAAAGTAAGAAAAGAATTAGTAAGAGAGGTAAGCCTTATAGGGTTCCTACCTTTATCTAGAAGGGTCTTAAGAGTTTACTATTAAAGCTAAGCTAGCTTATTCTATTTATAAGGAAGCTATATACTATAGCTATTAGCTAGTGTAATATACCTATTTAGATTAGAATATAAATTAGGTATAGGTAGCTAACTCTATTAAAAGCTAATAAGATATCTATTTATACTAATAAGGTAATACTACCTTTACCCTAGGCCTCTCTTATATATTCTATAAGGACTCTAATTATAGTTTCTATTAATCTATTTACCCTATTCCCTATTTATAGCTTAGGAGAAGGCCCTTAGCCTTAGTAAAGGCTATAAGCTACCTTATAATTATTACTTTTATAATCTTTCTTACTATATTTAGTAGTGAGATAGGTCTTTATATATTAGCCTTTCTTATCTCCTTAGTAGTTTTTCCTAGCTTTCTAATTACTACTACTTATATAGTTTAGAACTAGGCTAGGAAATATCTTACTTTAAGGATAGTATTTAGTAAGTATACTATAGCTTCTTTAGCTAGCTTATTATAAGCCTTAATAAGGCTTACTAGGAGTTTATTATCTCCTAGGGCTTTCTAGCTAGCTATATCTAATAGGATATTTCTAATATCCCTTACTTTAAACTATTCTTTATCTAGGACTAGTGTATTATTTAGCTTTAGGAAGGAGAGGTTTAGAATATAGGAGAGATTTACTATAGGTTTAGGGAAAACCTTTATATAAGTATACTTACCTTATTTTTATAAGTAGTAGCTAGGTTAGGGTTATTATTAGTTCTTTCTAGGTCTAGGAGTCTAAGGAGCTTTAGGAGGCCTAGCTTTAGAGCTAGGCCTATCTCTTTAGTCTTTAAACTCCTCTATTCTTTTCCTATATATTAGCTTTTATAAGGCTTCTCTTTATATATTTCTTTTCTCTTCCCTAACTATTTATTCCTAGTTATTATCTACCTTAGAGAAGGCTTACTAGTTTACTTTAGTCTTTTAGCGCCTCTATTATCTCTTAGCTTATTTAGCTTTAGTAACTATCTCTTTTATTCTCCTTAATTACTATACCTCTAGGCTAGGGAGTCCTTAGTGCTTCTATAAAGCTACTAATTCTACTATCTATTATAGGTTTATAATAAGCTATATTATATATATATTAATTCCTTCCTTATCTTATAGGTCTAGTGTATTTTCTACTTAGAGTTATACTACTACTTCTACCTTTACCTATAGTTTATTTATTATAGTCTAGGTATATTTAAGGGTAGGTAAGGTGCCTTCTTACTCCTTAGTAAAGATGCTAATTAGCTATAGAATATAGTTAGAACCTATAAGGTCTTTTATATTATTATAATAGACTTAGATATCTAGAGTTACCTATACTAGATCTATAATACTATCTGTTAGGAGCAGAACAGCGACAGCATCCATGAGGGTGGCGACGGCATCGATGAGGGTGGAACCCAGCGGGGCACGGAGCTAAGGGCTAGCTACGAGCTAGTTACGTGAGAGCTATAGGCTATTTAAAGGGGCTTTCCTATAAACGTAGGGAAAGGGCTAGAGATTAAACCTTTGAAGCACCTACCCTAGCTAGTAGTTTAATAGCTATAACACTTTAATCTAACCTTTACTCTATTATTCACTCCTAAGCTAAAAGCCTTAATAAATTAATCTCTCTTTCCTTTAGGTAATAGACTATTAGTTAGATTAAGATATCTAGAATTCATTATATAGTAACCTAATTAGGTAGTAGCTATAACTACACTATAGATAAGCAGGAGAATATTACACCACTAAACCTAACTAGAGTGGTCTGCTAGTCCCTATTAGATAATTAGCAGAGTAAAACACTTATTAATAATAAGGAGGTAATACTAAACTAGCGCCTTAAAGAAGCAGTAACCTAAATATATATTATAGAAAAGAGATAGAAACTTGCTTAATTATAGCAAAACCTATAGATAATAGAAGAAGCTATATCCTTAGGTAACTTAGATATAGGACTTATAAATACCCCTCCTTTAGCACCTTAGGTAGTACCTATTATATAGTAATATAGCCTTATAAAGATATAATTAAAAGCACCTATATATAAAGGGAATACTTTTAAGAGTCTTTAGAATTTCCTAGTGGATTTAAACATAGCTTTTACTATAGATTATAGAACCTTTGTAAATAATATAACTAAGGTTACCTATGCTAGTAGCTACCTAGTAAATAATATAAAGTAATAATAAATATGTTATATAGCTATGGATAGTTATATAAACTACTAGGGTTATACCTAGGATAGATTTATAGATTAGCTAAAGATAGGAACTATAGATAAGAATGTATAGTGCTTAGAAGTAATAAGAATATTAATAGGTCTTAGATAAGAAAATTACTAATTATTCTAGATATTTATAAAGATCTAGAGTAAGGCAAAGGCTAAGCTACCTAAAGTAATTCCTAAACGCTTATAAATCTATATATTTATTAATAGCCTTAATAACGCTATAAAGAAGTAAGTACTTAGCTAAGAGTTCCCTAAGAGTTAGACTTACCTAGCAGGCTAAGGAAGAAAGGCAGAGATTATAACTAAAGGAAGCTAATTAAGTAATTAAGGTAATAATAGTTAGAAAAGATAATAACATTTTACTTTGCTAGAAAGGCTATAGTAATAAAGTAATAATAGAAAGATAAACTTACTATTTATATACTATAAGTGTAGTAAGCTAGGACACGCTTTACTAAGCTACACTAAACTAGATTATTCTATTTATAAGAGAAGCAACTATATAATAGAGACGCATAAGAGTAGCTATAACTAGGTTAAAGATAAAGACCTATTAGACTTAAATAAGACCCCTATTAGCTTAGTATAACCCTAGGAAGATACTCTTATTAAATTATTACCTAAAGATCTAAGACTAAGAGTTAAGGCAAAGTTATAGTAAGAATATAAATAGGTAGCTATAAAGGCACTATTTAACCCTAGCGTAACCTATTTAATTATCTACCTAAAGTTACTAATAGTAGTTAATTAGGCTAACGTAAAAAGGATAATATAACCCTTAAGAGTGCTACCCTTACTAAAATTAAGCACTAAGGGATCTTATTATAAACCCTATTAATTAAGGATAGCATAGGCTACGTAAGAATGTGTTAAGTTAGCTGCTATATAGCTAATACTAGTAAAGACCTATTATTAGGGCATAACTAGGTAGTTATATATAAACTAGTAATTATATCCTAGATAGATAGGTACTAGAGACACCCTATTATAAAAGAATATCTTAGACTAGTAGTAAGGACGCAATAGGTACGTAAGGAGGTAAAACGCGTATATATTAGATTTATCTTATAGGGGTTAATAACTAAAATCATATAAAAAGACAATAATATCTTAATAGTAAACAAAGATAAGCCCTATAATAACCTAGTAATTATAAAAATAAGCAAAGCCTATAAGTTAACTATGTAAATACCCTAAGCCTATAAAGAGTTTAAGGATATCTTTTAAATAAACTTATAGGTATTCTCCTATACTAGGTAGCTAAACTTATGCTATTAAATTAAAAGAGAGGAAAACGCCCTTATAGGGACTAATATATAATTTAGTAGAGAAGGAGCTAGAAGTGCTCTATGAGTACTTAGTAAGCATATAGCAAAAAGGATAGATTTAAAGATCTATTAGCCTAGCTAAAGCCCTAATATTATTTATGCTAAAGAAAGGAGGAAAATTACGCCTTTGCGTGGATTATAAAGCCCTTAATAGGATTACTATTAAAGATAAAGCGCTATTACCGCTTATTATAGAGATCTTAAACTAATTAAAGGGAGCAAAGGTCTATATAAAATTAGACCTTAAAAATACATACTATTAGCTATATATCCGCAAGGGTAATAAGTAGAAAACAGCGTTCTAATACAGATATAGTTACTTTAAATATCTTATAATACCTTTTAGACTAGTTAATACACCTATAACCTTTTAAGAATATATTAATAATGCCCTAGATAGCCTTATAGATATAATTTACGTTATATATTTAGATAATATCCTAATTTATAGTAGCAATATAGCTACGCATAAGGGGCATGTAAAACAAGTCCTTTAGAAGCTCTAAGAAGCAAGCCTCTTTATTAACCTAGAAAAGTGCAAATTCTTATATAAGGAGGTTAAATCCTAGGCTTTATTATATCTAAAGAAGGAATTATAATAAAGCCTATAAGAATTAAGATAATAGTAACTTAGCTAGTACCTTATAGCGTCTTTAATATCTAGTTATTCCTAGGCTTGATAGGATTTTATAGATAGTTTATTAAAGGCTATAGTAAAATAGTTATCCTATTAACTAATTAACTCTAAGGAGACTAACTAGTAAAGTTTAAGCTAAATCCTAATAAGTTAGCTATATTTAGGAGCTGTTATGAACTGGCCTTAGGGCTACTGCACGTAAGCGTTCTAAGAGATATTATTATCCTTAGAGAGGAAGGATTAGACTAAGCTAGGTGTCGCATAGGAACTGGCTTTATACCAGTGTGTGTATGGGTTATATAGGCCTAGGTAAAGCCCTAACCTATCCGCCTATAGTTTACGTCCTTTGCGTGCCCTTTCCGGACCTAAGACATAACCTAAGCTCCTAAGCTTAAGTCTATAATATACCTCCTTACTTAGGCCTCCTTCCTCCTTTTCCCTTATAGTTAGAAAGTTCTAAGTAAGTGGCGTATATACGTAATTAATATAGTGTGTTAGTGCAGGTCCTAGTGTAAGGCTTATGTATAGCCTAGTAAGCTAAAAATTTTTCCTTATAGGCTACCTTACCCCTAGCCTTTAAAATAACTAGCCCTGCCTAACTCTAGCCCCTTATAATACTAGCCTACTTTATTTTCTTACCTACCACTAGCTAATATTAAGCTTTACCTACCTAGTTATTATTACTTTATTTTCACATATTACCTTTTGCCTATTAAATTCCCTCTCTTCTCCTAGCTATTACTAGTCTCTCTAACCTCCTATTGCTAACTATTTGTAATCCCCTACTAGTCTATGTCTAAAGTAAGTGCGTAATTAGAGCTATCCTATAGCTATATCTAGATATAAATAATCCTATATATCCCTTTACTTTTTCCTTTCCTTTCCTTTATATACCCTTATTTCTATTATCTTATTAGTTATCCACTGCTTACCTCCCTTTAAATATCCTATTAAAACCCCTTTTATATCTAGCTTACCTATTATTATATCTATTACTATTACTCTTAGCGCTATTACTACTATTACCTCTAGTAGTACTCCCTCTCTTACTACTACCTCCTCCCTCCCCTAAAAAGCTAAACTACCTTAGTAATTATATCTTAGAGGGTAACTCTAATAAGTCTAATAACTCTAATAGTAAGGAGTAAGAGGTCCTATGTATTTAATATATAAATAACCTTTATAATAAGGGGACGTAGGAGTGTGCCCTAGGGTCTTACTAGGCCTGTCTTCCCTATTAGCATGCCTATTAATTATATAGCTAGGAGCTATACTTATACTTAGGTAACCCTAAATTAAGATATATATATAAGCACCTTATAAACCTTTTAGCCGCTAGAAAAGCTATTAAAACACTAGCTATAAGGCGCACTACCTCTAAAAAGAATGCTATGCTATCCTAATAAAAACTTTTATTCACTATTAAAAATATTTTAATACTATTTTAGCTACTACCTATATTAATCCCTTTATAATAATACCTCTTTTATTATTCCTTACTAGGGTAGTATATACCTAAGGCACTACTAAATTATAGGTACTTATGCTTACCTAGTAAATAACTCCTACCTAACGTAATAGTAATATAGTAATAGAGTTCTTTTATAGTATATCTATAATAAATAATAATCTTACCTATATTACCTCTATTTAGGAGAATACTATTGCTAAGTAGCGTGTATTTAATAAGGCCCTTACCTACTAATTAATTACTTATTACTATCTCTTCCCTAGACTAAACTAAAATAACCTAGCTTCTCCTTCTTCTCTTACCCCTAAGAACTAATTACTTTCTAATATAGTGGAATACTAGTGCTAATATATATATAAAGCAAAGGAGACTAGATTTACTTATTCCTTAGTAGTTAAATAAAAATATACTCTTTTAGGCCTATTATATATTATTATATTACCTTATTATACCTTAAATCTATCTAGTGCCTCTATATCTTATATGTTTTCTAGTAGTTCCTAAGTTAGCTATATATATCCTTTCTATTTAACTAGTATATTCTAGTTTAACCCTTATTCTCTTATATTCTTAGCTACTAGTATCTCTTTAACCTAATACTCTAAGAGATTAGGGTTAGTATTAGTTATTATTAGTTCTAGTAGGGGTTACTTATCTACTAATATTTAACTAGGTAATGGATTAAAAGCTACCTATTATACTAAATCTATATAGAAAATAGGGTAAAGTCCCTATAGTATATCTAACTTAATAGTTAAAGGTATAGGGACCTCTAGTACCTTATATTTAGCTATAACTTAATCTAATTTCTTATATAGTCTATTTGTCTTAAAATTTCATAGGTTTAACTATATATAGTTACTAACCTAAAAGCGTTCTACTAGACGCTAGCTACTATTTATTTCCTCCTATTACTATTGCTAAATAAATGCTATAGTAGCTTACATTAGGTCTAAGCCCTCCTTAAGATATTATAAGAATACCTAGGCCCTCCCTTTAATAAGGTATAGGATATCTCCTTATCTAGTGGTTCTTAAATTATTACTAGGTTATAACTATATAGGGCTATGTTTACGCTAATCCCTATTACTAATAAGTTCTTATTATTTAAAGCAAGTTAATAAGCAAGGAGATATTCTAGCTATTTAAATTATAAAAATAATAGCATTACCCTTAGGATAGCCTAAACTTCTTAATTTGCCCTTTCTATGCCGCTGTCTATCTATAGATAATAAGCTATTAATAGTAACTACTATATACCTATCTAGTTATAAAGTGTGGTCTAAAAATTACTTAACTAGTCTAAACTATAATCTATAATAATTTATATAGGAAAGCTATAGAATTACTACTAGCACTACTTAAACTGTTTTATATATGCTTTAGCCCTTATTAATATTATAGCTTCTAGCTAGATATACTTAGAGAGTCTATCTATAATAACTATAAGAAACCATGGGTTATCTAGGTATTAAGCTAGTAGGTCTATTATAAAGTTAATAGAGATCTATAACTAGTAATAGTTTAGTAAAGGGATTGGTTTTAATAAGCCTTATCTTAGCTAGTAGCTCTTCCGCCCCTTATAATAGTAATAGTTTCTTATAAACTAGGCAATCCCCTATAATATACTATCCTAATAGAAATCCTCTAAAGCGTCTTAAAAGTTATATTATAGCTAGGATAGCTTAGTAAGGGTAAATTATAAACCTATTATATTAAGGTTATAGTAAGGGGTTCCTAATTTAGAATCTAAGTCTAGCCCTAGAATTAAAGCATACCTTTAGCGCTAATCTAATAGTCCACTATCTACTCCCTTATATTTATAGCTTCTAGAAACTTCTAGGTCCCTTTTCTAACTGCCTTAAGCTATATCCTATATATAGCATTATAAACTAAGGACTAGTCCTATAGAGATTAGAGATATATATCTATAAATATTATTACCCCTATTAGAAGACCTATAAACCTACCTATAGTATCCTTAGCCTTACTACCCCTAATAATAATATAGGGTTTATACTAGAGATAAGTCTAGTTCTTTTATAACTATATAGGCTTAGAGTTATTACTAATTATATAATTAGCTTCTCTAGTCTCCCCTTATTCTCCTCCCCTTAGAACTATCTTAATAGCGTATCTAGTCTTACTACCTATAGGCTAGGCCTATACTATAGGTAAAAATTAAATAGTAATAATATCTTTACCTATCTTACCTACTATTCTAATATCTCCCTTAGCGCTATAAAGTATTCTAAGTTCTTATAGTCTATAAGTATTATAAATAGCTTACTAATACTACATAGCTTTGCTAACTAAGCCTTTAGGTATAATATAATTACTAATAGCTCCTTATTATATATAGTATAATTCTATTAAGCTAGCTATAGTTAAGCGGAATAATAAGTAACTAGGTATAAGATACCTTTATTATTAAACTATAAGAGATAACCCCTAGAGCTATTCCTAAATAGTTAGCTTCTACTATAGTGTCCTTATTAGGGTCCTATTATATTAGGATAGGATATAATATAAAGGCTATCTTTAGCGCTTTAAACGCTATATTATATTTATCTATTTACTAAAATAGGACGCCCTTCTTTATAAGTTTAATTAAAGGGCCTATAATTATTAAGAAGTATAATATAAAGTCCTAATAAAAGTTAGTAAACCTAAGAAATCCTTATACCCCCTAACCTTCTTTAGCGCCTCCTAATCCTAGATAGCTATAATCTTTTCCCTATCTAGGTAAATTTCTTTCCTTATATAAATAATAAACCCTAGGTACTTAACTTCCTTTATTATAAAAATATATTTCTTTATATCTAAGTTTAGTCCTACTTACTATAGCCTTAAGAGCACTACTTAAACCTTTTATATATAGTCTTTCTAAGACCCTCCTAAGTAAATAAGAATATTATTAAGGTAAGTAGTTATATAGTCCCTTAGGATTCCACTAAGCGCGCTATTAATATATCTCTAAAAGGTAGCGGGTATACCTACTAGGCTAAAGGGGCATATAATCCACTTAAATAACCTAAAATATATCTAGAAGGCAGTCTAGTATTCCTTACCTTTAGCAATATAGAGCTAGTAAAACGCTACTTATATATTTAGCTTTATAAACTACTTTACCTTTAATAATAATTATAGTGTTTCCTTTACTAGAGGTAAGGGATAATAGTCTTATTCTATAATCTTATTAAGGGTATAATAGTCTACGTAAAACCGCTATCCTTCTCCTAGCTTTTTTATTAATAACACTAGAGCTACTGCTAAAGAGAAGCTAGCCTATATCTATTCCTTATCTATAAGGTTAGTTACTTACTTTTAGATTTTAAGGAGGTACTGCTAGGGTATATTATATAATAAGGCCTATAGGAGTTCTAGTTTAGATCTATTTATATTACGCTTAAATTAAATATAGTGGTCTAATTATCCTTAGTGTAGTAGCAAGGCATTTGCCTTGCTTTCTAGGAAGAGGTCTGTAAAGTCCTATAGCGTGCTTAGTAATAAGGATAACAGGTCCTATTCTATAGCCTTAGGGTTATATCTATCTATAGAATTAATGTAATTTCCTATAGGCTAGTAGCATATAGTTAAATATATTCTTTCTGCTTCTTTATATACCTTATAATTCCTACGAAGGTAGAGCCTAAGATAGATATTATTAGTTACTTAACCTTCCTATTAGTTAATGCCTAAATTTATAGGTTATTAGCTAATCCTACGTAGAGTTAATAGCGCGCTATATCTAAGTTAATCTTATTCTATTCTATCTATAGTATCCCTAAAATTAGCTACCTTATTAACCTAGGGATTATATAGGTAACTATAGGTGTTTCCTATCTATCTAGATCCACTTAAAAATAAATAATATATATAATATATAACCTCTTTTTATAGCTCTCTTTTCCCCTTGTTTTACACTAACCGTAGTGTAAACTAATCTCTTTTTAAAAGAGAGAGGCATTCTAACTAGAGTTTTTAAATAAGGCGTTTACTTATAGCAGTATAATAGTTATAGCCTATATTAATAAGAGTATCTATAAAGGTAGTCTTATTAATTAATATAGGAACTAGAAAAGGTATAGAGTCTATATTAGACTAGATCTATTTAAAGTCCTTATTAGTAATAATTATTTGCTATAATGCCCTCTATCTATCCTTCCCGCTACCCTAGTTAAATAACTTAATACTAGGGTTCTTCTTTTCTAATATATCTACTATCTCCTTTTCTTTAGAGTTATCTTCCTCTTCCTTTATGTTATATATATTAATAGCTACCTTTCTATGCTAATGTTTTAGTGAAAGTAAAGGGTAGTTAGAAACAAAATGCTTTCCTAAACTATACTATAGGCATTTACCCTCCTTATAACGTATGTTACGCATAGCCTAGCTAACCTACTTAGCTTACTTACTACTAGCCTTATTACCTAGCTTTACCTTACACTAATTTTCTAGTAACTTTCCGCGTCCTTTTAGGCCTATTCTAGGTATATTAATTATACGTTTATTATAGGAGTATCCTTATCCTAGGCAAGGGCCTTAGGCATATATGCTTGCCTTTACGTATAGTTCTTCTTCTCTAATTAATAGGACTTAATATCTAATAAGATACTATAATACTAGGCTATTACCGCTAAGTAATCTATGCGTAATATATCTTATCTAACGCTATAGTCCTTTAATTGCTTATTAAGGGCTATGTATAGCTTAGCTAGCTTTATAGAGTTCTCCTAATCTAATCCCTAGCTAGCGCTAATTTTTATTTAAAATAAATATAGAAGTTACTAAATTACTTATTTAGGTATTATATAATCTAGTTAAGCTCTGTAATTACTAATTCCTATTAATAAGGGTTATTAAATATCTTAGTAAGGTAGTTTAAGAACTTCTATAGATTATAAAGCACTAAGTGTCCTTTCTTAAAATAGGAGTAACTTATACCTAAACCTTTAGTAATAGGTTCTAGTAAATAAAGCATTATTAGTCTTACTAGGACCTAATAAACCCCTTATCTATATCTAGCTTATAGGATATTAGATTTTGCTATGCTATAAATAAGACCCTTTACTATTAAATAGGAGTCCTATTAGCAAGGGTTTTGCTTAATAAGTTAACTAGAAAAGTTAAATCTTTACTTACTAGTAAGGTTCTTAATTTATTTTAACTACTAAGTAATAAGCTCCTATAAGGTTACTATTTTATTAGTCTCTATCCTATCCGCTAGTAGTGGTATATCTATTAGCTACTATACCTCTATAGTAAAGGATAATAAATATTATAAACTAGCCTTAGGGCTACTATATATAAGCGTTCTAAGAGATATTATTATCCTTAGAGAGAAAGGATTAGACTAAGCTAGGTATTATATAGGAACTGGCTTTATACTAGTGTGTATATAGGTTGCATAGGCTTAGGTAAAGCCCTAACCTGTCCGCCTATAGTCCGCGTCCTTTGCGCGCCCTTTCCGGACCCAAGACATGACCTAAGCTCCTAAGCTCGAGTCCATAACAGGAGCTATAAAAACGATTCTAAGAGGCGCTAATTCTAGTGCACTTTAATTCACTAGCCTTATTAAGGGTTAAGATAGATGCCTTAGGACACGTACTTAGGGCTATCCTAGCGTAGTTAGTGCTAGGTTACTAGCACCTAGTAGCGTATATATTAAGAAAGTTAAATAAGATAGAGCTATGCTATATAACACTAGATATAGAGTTACTAGCTATCTAAGAGGCATTCTAAACTTAGAGGCACTACCTTATATACTTAATGTATCTAGTTATAG
The DNA here is from genome assembly GCA_023658505.1 of Epichloe gansuensis. Lineage (NCBI taxonomy): Eukaryota > Fungi > Ascomycota > Sordariomycetes > Hypocreales > Clavicipitaceae > Epichloe > Epichloe gansuensis. The sequence goes on from CP098283.1 coordinate 2,731,483, forward strand.
TAGTTATAGATTACTTAAACCATAAGTACCTAGCTATAAAGCTAAAGTTAACTAGTAAATAGGTTACTATACTAGATAAACTCTATTTATTTAACTTTATAATTAAATATAGAGTAAGTAAGTTAAACCTTACTAACGCTTTATTAAGGAGGTTAGATTATATAAGTAAAGAGAGAAAGGTAAAGGTAATGTCCTTATAATTACTAACCTTTCTTACTAAATTTATAAATAATATACTATAAGGACACTATAATAAAACTACTAGCATTTAGTGCTCTAAGATAATATAGCGTGTTTAATTTATAGATAATAGGCTATAAGGATATTATAATAAAACTATTAATATCTAGCGCTCTATAAAATCGCCCCCTGCCTATTAACTAAATTAGGGTAGACTATATATAAGACTAAACCTACTAGCTAAGGAGTTACTACCTAGCGGTAGTGTATTAGCTAGGGTCTTCTTAATTTTAAAGAAGCCTAATAGTCTAGATATATTCTAAGGATATTATTATAGCGTAAGGGGATTATATATAAGACTAAACCTACTAGCTAAGGAGTTACTACCTAGTAGTAGTATAATAGCTAGGGTCTTATTAATTTTAGAAAAGCCTAATAGTCTAAATATATTCTAAGGATATTATTATAGTATAGGAGACTATATATAAGACTAAGCCTACTAGCTAAGGAGTTACTACCTAGTAGTAATATAATAGCTAGGGTCTTATTAATTTTAGAGAAGCCTATTAGACTAAACACGCTTAATATAGGCATTATAGTAAGGAATAGACTATATATAAGACTAAATTCACTAGCTAAGGAGTTATAACCTAGTAGATATGTTATAGCTAGGGTCTTAGCAGTATAGAGAACCTCTTCTAAGTTAAACTCCGCTATATTTATAGAAGATATAGAATTAGAACCCCTAATCTAAGTCTTACTTTTAGATATATAATAGAGGGATACCTTTATTATAAAGAAAAGGGCATTACTATTAAGCAGTAACCTAGATACATTATAGACATAGTCTATTAGACTCTCTAAGCTATTAATATTTAAAAATCAAGTTTTAATCCTATAGGGAATAAGAAAAGAAATCCTATTACTTATTTATAATAACCTTACTACTAGGTATTAAGGAGTTATTAGAACTCTTTAATAAGTTACTAACTAATATTTTTAGCTAGGAATAAAAAGAGATATTAAGGTATATATATATACTTATATTAGCTATTAAGTTTTAAAACCATAAATATATAAACCTTATAGCAAGCTAGCTACGCTACTAGTACTAGATTACCCCTTTTAAGAATTATTAATAGATTTTATTACTAGACTCCCACTAGTTAAGGATTAGTAAGGCAAAACACATAATATAATCTTAATAGTAGTTAATAGATTCATAAAATATAGTATTTATATCCCTATATCCACGCGGTTAACTAGCAATAGACTAGTAACTATCTTCTTAGAATATATTTTTAAAGATTATAAAGCCCTAGAAGGTATTATTATAGACTAAGGTTTAATATTTACTAGTGGATTTTAGAGAATATTCTATTACCTCTTAGTAATAAAGTAGCAATTAAGTACTGTATTTTATCTATAAATAAATAGTTAAATAAAACACTTAAATTAAGTTTTAAAGCACTATTTAAGAGCATTTATATGCGTAGAATAGACTAATTAGGTTAATTATCTCCTAATAGTATAGGTTACTTATAATATAAGCGCGTATATAAGTTATAGTTATATACCTATAGAAGCGCTATAAGGGTATAACCTAAGAGAACTAGATTAAGTAGTTACACTAATTCTAATAGTTAATAATTAAGCTAAGAATAGAGTTTTAGAATTAAAGCATAAGCATATAGAGATTAAGTAGCTATTAAGCTACTTATAGGCCTTATAGAAAAAGTATTATAATTAAAAGAGAGTGCTAATAAAGTTTAACATAGGTAACTATATCTTACTCTTAACTAAGAATATTAATTTATAATACCCTAGCTAAAAGCTAGCTATAAAGTACTTAGGACTATTGTTGGAACACCAAGGTGCCTGCGCAGGTAATAATACCGTTTTTATTGAAGTCTATAGTTAATGATGATCTAGGAAAGAGAAGAGAGAGAGGGAGAGAAATCTAGCTAGCCAAAAGTGAGTGAAACCCGTAAGTAAGGTAAAGAGGGGTGGCGAAAAGGGCAGCTAATCACAAGGCATGCATCCCTCTGAGGGCTCCACTTAGCCCATAATTAGCGGGGTCTTTAGCCATGACTAATCTAATAATAATCTAAAGGAAGTAACACTAGTAGTCTCTCTTTTCTCGTGGCTAAAGGAGCCTAAAAACGCAATAAAAATCGAATTAAAGGAAAGTGTATATAAGTGAATCCCTTAATAGGAATCCAAAGCCCTAATTAGCTTAGTTAGCATCGGTTAATTTAATTAATCCGATCGCAATAAATCCTCCCTTTACCTCCGTTAATTCCCTCTTTATAACGCTTGTAATGCTTATAAAGGTCTCTTAACCTAGCCTTTTACACGGATTATTAATTTATTCGAATTAATTAAGGTTATTAGCGCTTAATTTAGCGATCCCTTTGTTATCGCATTAGCTAGGTTATTATTACCGTTAATCCATCTAACCTCGTAAATCTCGCGCCTCTTGTATAATTAGCAAAGGGCTATGATATTAATTATTAGCCTCTTCTCTTTTATTATGCCTAGCTTAATAAGGCATTCGTATAATAAGAATAAGTTAGTATAAAGGATCGTAGGGATCTAAGGCATCTTTAATTAGTCCGTGATCTAATTAAGGGTCGTAGATATCGCGTACGCAATATTAGCACCTTAAACCATGCTATATAGCTTAGAGGCAAGCGCGCTATGCGTAACCCGCTTGCTCTTTATTAAACTATATATAATAATATTCCCTTTTATAATAAAGGTGTTATTATCCTCTTTACCTTATTACTAATTCTTAATCTACTACTTAAGGCGTTTGTTTAGGCGTATAATATCTTTAGTAGCTAGTTCTTAGTATTAAGCTATAATTAATAGATTATACAAAGCTTCTAGTTAGCAAACGGTTACGATGTAACTTCCTTAGGCTTGTTATTCTACGTAATCCTGCCTTGCTATTAGAGATTAAGGGTTAACTTCCTTAATCTTCTAACTTTAGCCTTTCTAGGTTAGGGTTAGTAAGTTATTAGCGTTTTAGGTTAGGATATAGCTATTAAAAGTAAGGGGATTCCTATTTAATAGTTACTGCTTCTCTTTAGCTATAAAGTTAGCCTTCTAGAGCTCTTTTTCTTCTTTATTAAAGAAGTTATTATTGCTTAGACCTAGCGTATTATCCGTTTATATTCTAATAATCCTAAAGAGGTTTTTATTATTTAGAGCTATAATTAATAAGCAGGGATTGTATGTTAACATTATTATATTAAGATTATCCCTGTGATAACAGAAGTACGTTACTTACTAGTAAGTTCTAGCCTTTGTAATGCTATAAAGAGGCTTAATAACCTCTATTACAGTGCCTTCTAGAAAGAGGTGCGTGATCTATTCTGGTAATCTTATGATAATTAGCCTTGTGAGTTTTGTTTGTAATTAAACGTAGGCTTAGGTAATATTGCAAATCTAGAGGCAAATCCCTTTTTGCTTTAACAAAGGAGCGATAGCTATAATTAGCCATTAGCTTACCTATTAGATTATTAGTGATTACGTTAGGATAAATTCCTTTTCCTTATTATTATAGCCTTATATAATAAGGCAAGACTTTTGTATAGCGAATCCGTGCCTTTACCTTTAATCTCTCTTACTATATAAGAGTTAAAGATCCTATAGCTACTATGCTTTGCTTAATTAAACTTTATAAATCTAAATATATTATAAGCTTATAGAGCGTTAATCTTAGCTTAATCTAATTACTTAAAGGGCTTTCCTAGGGTTATAATCTTCCCTTCTTAGCGGAGTTAGAGGGTAAGGTCCTAGTTAGCTTTTTCCTTTGCTATAAGGAACGCTTCTATTAGTAATTCTCTAGTTATAATCTCTTTAATTAATGCCTCTTCTTAGTCTTTATTAATAATTATAAAGCACTCCTTATAATCTTTAGGTTCTTCTATACCTTAGTTAAGGGAGAATTAGACTATTAGGGCTTTTCTTAGCCTTCCTTACTTTCTCTTTACTAGCACTAGGAGTTTTACTCCTTTTTTACTCCTTCCCTTACCTTTGCCCCTATAGAGGTAAGAGAATCTCTCTTATTTATAGTCTCCTTAATAACTTAAGGTTTTATCTCCTATAGCCCCTTTATAGCATATAGATCCTTATAGTAAGGCTTTACCACTATAGATTAGAATTTCGCTAGACTATAGGGCATTTAGATAGTGTAAGTCTCCCTATTAGTAGTAATTAGCTTATAAGGGCTATGCTAGCTACCCTTCTCCTTTATATATATATATTAGCCTATAGAGGTAGCTAATGTATTAGTAATGTGTTAGGGCTATTCTAGGCGTTAAGGGCATTGTAAACCTACCGTAAGGCTAGGTAATAGCGTACCTTATTAGTAGCCTTCTAAATTACCTTAGCGCGTTAAATAATAGAGACGCTTAGTAGTAACTTATCTATTATGCGTAGGTAGGCTCTAAAAACTAGTAGGGTTAGCACTAGTCCGTTAGGGCCTGCTAAGTTATTAATAGCTTTAATAGCTATCTAAAGATATTGCTCTAGTGTGATCTCCGCGCTAATTAAGTCTATAATAATCTTATAAGCCTAGCGTAAAGGTCTATAGTACTTTTTAACCTTTCTAACGCTACTATAGGCTTTAATTAGTATCTTATTAATCTTAATTAATATTAATTAAGCGTAGTGCTTAAATTTAGCGGAGAAGAAGTTATTACTAGCGTTATAGATAATCTAATCTAGTGGTCTAAGATAGGTATTAATCTAGCACTCTCTAATTACATCCTAGATATCTTAGGCCTTCTACTTCTTAGGATTAAGGAAGTAAGCTACTTAGAACAAAGTCACTAAATTAATAACATAGAGAACTAGTTAGTTATTAATCTACGTAATATTAGTAATAATCTTATAGTTAAAGTTATGCTTATCTTTAATTATATATTATTTACGCTAGCTAGCTCTATGTAGGGCTAGTACTAGTACTCCTGCTGCTTCGTTAAAAGGAAAACCCTTAAATAGGAAGAAAACCCCTTGCGTCTATGTTCAGGCTAATGCTAACCCTACGCTAGGTCTGCGTCGCGTTGTCTGTGGCCTATTATGGGTGTTTATTGCTAGCTTACGCTAGCCTTATCCTAATAAGAAGAAAAGAAAAGAAAGAAAAAGGAAAAACCTAGGTTCCTAGCCCTACCTAGCTCTATCCTAGGTCTGCTCTAGCACTGCTCTAGGCCTCTTATACTATCTTATAGCGTGCTAGATTTAGTTTTATAGTAGTAATTTACTTCTCTTTTACTTTTTAGCTAACTCTTCTATAGCCTTACTTTTTAGCCTTCTCTAGCCTAGGTCTAGCTTATTAGTCTAGGGAAGTTAGAGCACCTAATATTATTTGTCTTCTATAGTAGGGGTATAGGTTTAGTTTAATTCCTAGCTGTTTCTAGGCCTAGGTCTCTTAGGCATTAACTAACTAGATTCTTATCTTATATTCTTCTTTCTTTATTAATATCTATAATTTAGCCCCCTCTATATAAGTATAAGAAGGGTTCCTCCCCTAGAGGGTCTTCCTTCTTTCCTCTTTTTTATTAAACTTCCTATAGGTTCTTTTCTTCCTTAGAGCTACCTAAGGCGCTCCTAGGCTAGTGTTAGCCTAAATACTAACGTTGCTATAGATCTATTAAGTTATTTAGCAAAATAGCACTAGTAGCTATAAGTATTCCTATGTCCTATGCTATTCTAGCTCTAATCCGCCTAGGAAACTCCTAAGAACAAGCGTTACCCTTGGAAGTCATTAACCGAGAAGTAACTTAAGCGGGCCGTGGCCAAAGATCTCAAGGTAAGACCCCTGCCGCCCCTGCACCGAGTCTGCTCCGAGTCTAATCCTATCTTTAATTATAAATTTAAACTAGCTAGGAGCTTTTCCTTTTATCTAATAATAGTGGTAGACTTTGGTTAACTTCTTAATTACCTAGTGTTTAATATTATAACTAGCTTACTAAAGGATCTTTATAAGGCGTTAAACGGAAGGGTAACTAAAGCAATAATGCAATTAATGGATTTCTCCTTCTAAGAGGTAGAAGGTAACTATTTCTTTAGCCTCTAGTAGCTACTAAGGATATCCCTATTATTACATAATAGGCATAGTCTTATTGCCTTAGATTAGCACGTTTACAAGGTTATTAATCTTAACTTATAGCTTATCTATATTAGTAATAGAAAAGAGGAAAGGAGTCGCTATATTAAGGATATAGAATTTAAGTTCTCTAAGTTCTATAGGCATATAAAGCATGCCTTTTATGGTTATAGATCTAGCACTAAATTTAACAAGTTATAGCTTATAGGGCATTATCTTTAATAAAGGCATTAATTATAATAGAGCCTTTGCTTATCCCTAACCTGCTATTAATTTGCCTGCTACCCTAGTATTAGGTATAATCCCTCTAAAGACTTCTTTAGAATAGCGCTCTTTAGAGATATAGTAAGTTAATCCCTTATTAGATTCTTACTATTAATATAGTTCTTACTTTAGGAAAGCATACTAAAAGGCTTAGTTATTAAGGGTAGTAAGAATATTAGCATCTATAAGATTATAATTATCCTATAGCTTTAAGTAAAAGAATTATATAATGCTTAGATATGCCACTAGTAATAGCTCTTTATTATCCTTATTACTATCTTTAGTCTTTATATAGGCTATAAGATACGGTTCCTATCCTTAGCTAGGGCCCTTATTAGGCTTATTATTATCTAGCCCTTTATAGGAGGCAAGAAATGCCTAGAATCTCTTCTCTAAAGGGGTGTATAATAGATCTTACTAGTAAACTAATAATCCTTCTCCTTTTAGTGTTCTTTATTAAAGTGATTAAAGGACTAATAGCTATTCTTATTACATACAAAGTAACGCTAAGGGCTATGCCTTAGGCTCTTACTATAATAGCCTTCCTTACCTTAGGGCTAATATCTATATTAATAGTTAGTAAACATAGCCTTAGGAGAGCTCCCTTATAATTATAGGTATTAGGTAGCTCTTTTATTTAACTCTAAGATTATAATTACCTTATAGAGGTCTCTAGTAAGACTCTTAAAGCCTAGGGAGTGGTTATACTCTACTATCTAGCATTTAGGCACACTAGCTATAGTATTTAATATTTACTTATAAAGCTTAGTATTTACTATATTAGAAGGATATAGGCCTTAATAGATTTTCTTAAGGGTAGCTAGTATAATTTTAAGGCACTTAAGCCTAGTTTTATTAGGGTTCTTAGCAATAGTGTTACTTAGAGTTATACTACTCTATTTATAGTAGTAGAATTATTAATTACTTTCTATCTTAAAGCATTAGCAAATATAGCTAATTATCTCTTTATATATAAGGTTTTAACTAAAGAGATAATTAAGGTAGTATTACTTAGTATTATTAATTAAGATAATTAGGAGAGCCTTCTAATAATACATTTAAGGGAGGTTAATCCTATTACACTTATTCTTAAAGAGCGTGACTTTTAGGGCAAGGAAATTATATAATTTTCTACTATAATAATCACTATCTTTATATATCTTTATAAGTTCTAAGATCTTCTTTATAATCTAGTCTTTAGAAGAGAATTATTATATAGGCAGTAAGGTTTGCTATAGATAGGGATCTTTAGGGTAAATTACTTAATATAATAGGGTTTGCTATAGAAGAGGCTCTCTTATAGATTAAGGGGTTAAGGGTACTATTAGGGTTAGGAAGGATAAGGTTCCAGGGTAAGCAGATAAGGGGTTAAGGAGATTAATGTTTAGGGGTTAAAGGATTATAATCTCCCTTTAGGCTATAATAGCCTTATTTCTTATTAGACTACCTCTTCTAGAGATATTATAATTACTAATCCTTAGCCTTGTCTTATAATAACACTATAGTCTCGCAGAGAATTCCGTAGCTCTCTAATAAGGTCTCTATTAGCTATTATAAAGGTATTCTTAGACTATCCTTTAAAGTCTTCTTAGAATAATTCCTAAAGGTTATTATCCCTCTAGTCTTAATACTTACTAAGGTTAATAAACCTTATAATATAGTTATTAAGCTTAGATAGCGTAGCAAAATTAGGGTTAACTACTATTTATTCTTTCTAATCTTTTATAAGAATATAGGAAAGAGGTTATAGTTATATTAGTAGTTCACTCTCTTAGGGTCTCTTAGGTGCTATTAAGATTTAGGATGGTTTCTTATTACTAGAGAATTAAGGCTCTTCTCTTAGTAATAGTCTAGGCAATTATGTAGCTTCTATAGTAGCTTAGGTCTTCTCTCTTATTACTAGTCTAGCTTCTAACTTATTATAAGTAATGGTTATTAACGTTAGGTTTAAAGCGAATGCCTTATAGCAATTAATTTGGTTTTTAGTTAATTTTCTTGTAGTGGGTGTAGGATTAGTCTCTTTACTAAAGATATAGATAATAATAGAAGAAGTTAATCCCTAAGTTTATAATGGATATAGAATTAATCTCTCTATTAAAAGTGAAGATAATAATAGAAGAAGTTAATCCCTTAGAAGCCTAACAAGTCTATAACCGGAATTTAAGTCTTTTCCTTTAGCATACTCTTATAGCCATGCCCCTATTCCTAAGGATCTAGATAATAGGAAAATAACTATAGTGTCTGTAGAAATATCTCTTCTTGTAATACCTAACTTATCTGTGGTTGTGATTAACCACTAATTAGTGTTAGAACACTAAGGTGCCTGCGCAGGTAATAATACCATTGTTATTAAAGTCTATAGTTAATGATAATCTAGGAAAGAGAAGAGAGAGAGGAGAGGAATCTAGCTAGCTAAAAAGTGAGTGAAACCCGTAAGTAAGGCAAAGAGGGGTAGCGAAAGGGGCAGCTAATCACAAGGCATGCATCCCTCTGAGGGCTCCACTCGGCCCACAATTGGCGGGGTCTTTGGCCACGACTAATCCGATGATGATCCGAAGGAAGCAACAACTATATAAGATTAAAAAAGAAGTTAGCTATTATAGTTTAGCTTATTAATTAAAGTTACCTAAAGGAACATGCTTATATAATGTTTTTAATATTATAAGCTTAAAACCTTTTAGAGAAAATCTAAGTAACGCGGTTAAAATAACCTTACTATAAGATAATATTAAAGAGAATTAAGAGGAATTTAAAGTTAAACAAATTATTGCTTATAAATATAATAGTAAACAGCGTAAATATTTAGTAAAATAGAAGAATTATAATAATTCTAAGAATTTATAGGTACTACGGAGAGACTTTATAATAAAAGAGGTTATTAAAGATTATAAGCGGTAACTAAGTAGCTAAATCTTAACTTTCTAGCTGCTTAATTAACTCTTAATTATAACTTAAAAATAATCATTAGGTTATAGTAATTTAATTAGGAAATAATTCACTTAATAACAATTTAGACTACTAAATAAATCTTATATTTAAAGCAAAAACTTAGCATAAACTTATAGCTATCTAATAGCTAGACTTTAGAGATATATTTAGATGTATTTTTAGTAATATTTCTAACTTTATTAGCCTTAGACTTATTATTACTAAAGGCTTAAACTTATAATTCCTTAGGAAGTTCTAAAGGTTTAATATACATAGGGAGAGTAGCTTAAGCAGTAATAAACTAGTAGTAAGTTAGTAAAGAATAAGTAATAAAGTTAATAGTACTAACTATAGGGCTATAAGTAGCTATAAACTAAAGATAATTAGTAATCTTAATCTAGGTTTCTAGATTAATAATATTAATTAGCTATAAGAAAGTAGCGCGTTTATTATACTTCGCTTCTTAAGAAGCCTTAGCTATAAGACATGTGTAATAAGCTTACCTATGTTTATTAGTATTTTTAAGGCTAAAAGAGTATTAATGAACTAAAGATAATTAGTAATCTTAATCTAGGTTTCTAGATTAATGTAAGGCGCTAATCGTTAGGTAAGACGTGGCACCCACAGTGGCGCACGTGGCCATCGATGCATGTCGCTAGGAGAGGCTGTGAGGTGTGGCATGCAAAGCGATAGGTCTTAAGTGATTATAAGGTGCAATGTAGCGACAGCTAACATTGACGGATCTTTGGTCTAGTGGCTTACCTCACACACCTTTAGGGTTATAACATTAATGTTAGCTATTAAAGGTCTTCTAGTTGCGATAGTCCTAGGTTTAAATCCTAAGGTAAGTAGCTTACGTTAGGCTTACAGGGTAGGTTTAGCAAGGTTCACTATAGTAATATAGTTTGCTTATGTCATCCTAGTCCTTGGGGTTCGCAATCACTGATTTCCAAAGGGCCTTAGTAACCAGGCCTAGCCCTAGTGGCTTGTGGCTTAAGGGCAAGCTATTCTAAGGGGGATAATTATAAGGCACTAATCGTTAGGTAAGACGTGGCACCCACAGTGGCGCACGTGGCCATCGATGCACGTCGCTAGGAGAGGCTGTGAGGTATGGCATGCAGAGCGATAGGTCTTAAGTGATTGTAAGGTGTAATGTAGCGACAGCTAACATTGACGGATCTTTTGGTCTAGTGGCTTACCTCACACACCTTTGGGGTTATGACAATTAATAATATTAATTAGCTATAAGAAAGTAGCGTGTTTATTACACTTTACTTCTTAAGAAGCCTTAGCTATAAGATATATATAATAAGCTTACCTATATTTATTAGTATTTTTAAGGCTAAAAGAGCATTATAAAGTTTCTTCTTAGCTTATATAAACTCCTAGTAGCATATTAGTAATATTAAAGTAGTAAACTAAAGGGTACTTATATTACTAATATAATATAGTTCTAGAAGATTATAAAGAATATCCTAAAGCTATTTATATAGCTTTATAATTTAAATAGAATACTAGTAAGGAGTTAGTAGTAATTAAGAGGTAATCCCTTAAGGCTTAACTTACCTAATATAAGTCTTATTATTTTAAGTATAATAATAGTATTTTAGAGAATTACCTATAAAAAGCTAAATATTAGTAGTAATAGTAGTAAGCTAGTAGTAAGTTTATACTAAAGGAGTAACTATATTTAGTTAGAGTAGGCTTTCCCTTAGTAATATACTAAGGCTATTTATCTTTATTATTATCCCTTAGAGCTATATTCTAAATAGCTAATTACTAGGTATAATATATATAAGGAATTTTTATTAAACTAGCTCTAAGTTAGTAATAAAAAGTAATAAAAAAGTAGTAAACTTATATAGTCTTTAATAATTATAAGGTTCTCTCCTTATAGAATAGCTTAATAGTAAGATCTTTAATAGTAATAGTATAAGATATAATAGCTTAAGCTATAATAGTTAGTAGTTAATATTATATAATAGTAGTGTTATAATAGCTATTATATTAGTAAGGGACTTATAAGTTAATAAGAGGCTTAAAAAAGAAAGAAAAGAGAGAAAAGAAAAAGGAAATTACCTCTTCTTATAGGAATTTAAGTACCTTAGATTAATCTAAGCTACTCTAACTAGAATCTTCTATATATTATAACTAGTGTATTTATAGAGATTACTATAATTTATAAGTTATTACTATAAGCTTACTATAAATTTATTAGGCTACTACTATAAGCTTAAAGAAAAATAGAAGGAGTAAGGTAATCTATGCCCTATTGTAAGGCGCTAATCGTTAGGTAAGACGTGGCACCCACAGTGGCGCACGTAGCCATCGATGCACGTCGCTAGGAGAGGCTGTGAGGTGTGGCATGCAGAGCGATAGGTCTTAAGTGATTGTAAGGTGCAATGTAGCGACAGCTAACATTGACAGATCTTTGGTCTAGTGGCTTACCTCACACACCTTTGGGGTTATGACATTAATGTTAGCTGTCAAAGGTCTTCTAGTTGCGATAGTCCTAGGTTCAAATCCTAAGGTGAGCAGCTTATGTTAGGCTTACAGGGTAGGTTTGGCAAGGTCCACTATAGTAATATAGTTTGCTTATGTCATCCTAGTCCTTGGGGTTCGCAATCACTGATTTCCAAAGGGCCTTGGTAACCGGGCCTAGCCCCTAGCGGCTTGAGGGCAAGCCGTTCTAAGGGGGATAATTGTAAGGCGCTAATCGTTAGGTAAGACGTGGCACCCACAGTGGCGCACGTAGCCATCGATGCACGTCGCTAGGAGAGGCTGTGAGGTGTGGCATGCAGAGCGATAGGTCTTAAGTGATTGTAAGGTGCAATGTAGCGACAGCTAACATTAACGGATCTTTTGGTCTAGTGGCTTACCTCACACACCTTTGGGGTTATGACACCTATAGAGTTAAGCTAATTAAAAATCACGCTAACTAGTCTAGTTAGGAAGAATCTCTTAGGAAGAATAACCTATAGAGAGGAAGTTAAGAAGTAACTATAACCTAGCTTCTATTAGTAAGCGGTTACTATAAAAAAGGCTAATATAGCCTAATATTATTAATATTATTACATTGCTTTATAAAAATCACTATAGTAAGTAATAATAAAGGAACTCTTATGCTATAACCTAACCTAAGATAGCACCTTAATGTAATTAAGGATAATTATAGTAAGAGGGTATTATATTAGGAGTAGAATAGCAGTAGTATCTATAAGGGTAGTAATAGTATTAATAAGGGTAGAACCTAGTAAGGCATAGAGCTAAGGGCTAGCTATAGGCTAGTTACGTAAGAGCTATAGGCTATTTAAAGGGGCTTTCTTATAAATAAAGGGAAAGGGCTAGAGATTAAACCTTTTAAGCACCTACCCTAGCTAGCAGATTAATAGCTATGACACTTCAATCTAACCTTCACTCTGTTATTCACTCCCAAGCCAAAAGCCTTGACAGCTAACTACGCTCGCTGACTGTCCGATTCGTACGGAAGACTATAACTACATCTTTGCCAAAACCTAAAAGTTAAAATGTAAACCCTATATAGGGCGTATTAGGAATAGACCCTTTTACTCCTATTTATGTAGGCGGTAAAAATTATGCACATAGCTTACAGTATTATAGTACAAATTCACACTTGTAGTCGGTCAGTTAGCTAATCAGTCAGTCAATCAGTCAATCAGTGATTGACGAATTGACAATTGTCAAAAAGAGGAAGTTAGTTAGAATTTATACTGTGAGGCCGCCTTATGTACGCCTCTTATCACACGCTAGGGTAGCTGTAGTTAGGAAATTTTTGATTTTGGGGTTTGGCAAAGATGGAGCTTTAGTCTTCCGTAATTCGAGCACCTAAACGCGCAGTGGTGAGAAACCAAATGCGCAGTAGCAACTAGGCCTAAAACGGAAGGAGTACCCTCACACCCTGTGATGTAAGGGAAGGTACCTCCTCCGTTTTATACGCGTTCTACACTATAGTCTAAATAACCATAATACTATAAACGCGATTTTTAGCCTCTTTAAATCCCTCGATTATGGCTGATGCGGTCCTTATAGCGGGAAGGCAGCACTAGGGACTTAGTCTAGCATTATAATTACATGTAAAGAGAGGTGTCTGTGCCTGTGTTGCCACTGCGGACAAGGTGGTTAAAGGTACCTTTCCTTATATTACATAGTGCGGGTATACCTCTTCCGTTTTAGGCCTAGCTACTACTGCGTATTTGATCTTTTACTACTGCGCGTTTAGGTACTCCCGTAATTCGCGGGGTCAAGCAATAGGAAATCAGTCTCGTTCGTTTAGGCTGTGATCCACGAGCCGGTGTAAACTTGGCGCGAGTGCAAAATGCATGTAAACGGACGGGCTAGCTATTTTCGTTAGCTGAATTACATAGAAATTCATAGAATTCTATCTAAATTACATAAATGCCACTTCCCCCTGTTTGTAATATATCTTTGTAACTAGGGCCACGTAAATACCTATAATAGGTTAAAATTAAAATGCCTGACTTTTCCTCTACTTTTCTATTTTTTTGCTAATTTTTAGGTGTTAAGTGCGCACTTTGCGTAGTACGCACACAAACTTTACATAGGTGCAAAAGATAGTACAAAGTAGCCGCCCTATTATTATATAAATCCACATACAACCTGTACCGTGCAAAGTCGGTGCATACTTTGCACTGGCTCGTGGATCTGACCCTTATTATTAGCTACGATAGCTGCCGCTGCCAGATCCTGATCTTTGGTGCAATCTAGAGAGAGATCTTGGACACTCGCCGAGTAAACCATCCGCAAATTCATGCCCGGTACTGGAACGACGACGGCGCCGGTGCCAGCAGCTAGCGTGCGCAGCATTAATGGGTGCTGGACCTGTCGTCTTAGACGGAAAAAGTGCGATGAAGCCCGCCCGTGCTGTCGGAACTGCAGCCTGCTGCAAATTGACTGCACATATGGGCCGAAGCCGTTATGGATGGATCGTGGAGTCCTCGAACGCGACGCAGCCCTCAGGATAAAGAAACAAATCGCATCACGATGCCATCGACGAAAGAAATCATCGTCTTACTCTTCACCATCGACACCGGCACCGGCACCGGCTTCGAGTGAGTCGCGCCTGTCCAACGACCTGCCGCAAGCAGGAGACGGCACTCAGAGGCAGAACACGGATTCTGGCGATAACAGTCTTCTGGTACATCACCATGTAGATAGTGGATGGTGTACTACGGACAAGATGACTACCAGTGGCTTGGATACCATTAGCATCGGTACCACAGTTAGCCCAGGTTCGGCCGTGGAAGGGTCTCCCCTTGATTTTGCATTGTGGTGCGAGGAATACGGTGCCGAGCAAGACGGTGCCGAGCAAGACGGCATTCTCTCCCCGAAGTTTCTTTGCCATTGAATCCATGGCAGACGCTTTCATCGCGAAACCATTTGGGAGACCCGCCGTCTCAAAATCCTGTTCTCGAAAGCATAGAAACTGCACAGACGGCGCCTAGACATGACAAGTCGGTTGGGTCGCCTAAAACGTATTCTACGAGCCACAACAATGCGATGAACCCCTCTGCTGGTAGCTCTAGCTTAACGGGAAGCGATTTTGATTGGTTTCCTGTGTGCCCACCAGCCAAGGTAATTTAGTTTCCCTCAGCTCTGCGAGCAGTCCTCTCAGGCTTGGTCGTGTTTTACGATGCTAACACCGACTTTTGAGGCATGCTCACTGCAGATGATGCTCTGCTTCTATCATATTATATGGAATCCGTGCTACCGGCTCAGCGTATCGATCACGGCGCCGAACAACGTAGCTGTATGCGCTTCCTCTTGCTCACCTCAGCGCCTGTGCTGCAGACAACTTTGACGCTGGCAAAGGCAAATAGACGACTCGACATTCGCGACGATGATGTAGCTAATATAGAAATCGCCGATCTGCTCAGGGACGCAGCCGACGCTGTTGTGCGCATTCCGTCAGTACTTGTAGCGCTATCCATTGGTGACCAGGAGCGTCAGGCAGAGCAGATAATTGTTGCTTGCACGTGCCTGGTACAGACGATTCATCTCGAAGTAAAGATTGAGAACCCTACGGGAGCGGCTAAGAACCTGATAGCTGACATGTCGAACCAGATTATCAACGCAACGTCGTTGCTCTGGCAAGAGTGTTTGCAGCAAGCTGCGGCGTTTGCCCAACCTCTGATCGATCTTGCTGCCATGAACTTGGGCGAAACAGCTGACAGAAGGCAAGCTACTGTATCGGCTCTGCACATGTACACCGCAGCAGCGAAGGCACTCGTTGGCCAGCTCGTTTGGTTTGATATTGTAGGGGCAGTTTCAACGGGCGGCAGGTTGCAACTCGCTATTGACTACGACGGCCTCTTTGCCTCAAACAAATTGCCAGCAAGTGGCGCACTGGGCTGCCGCAACGACATTGTCGCTCTGTTTTACCAGATAATCTGTCTCCGCCACTGGAAGCTGGATTTGGAAAGGGAAAAAACTCAACGTCATGGAATTGGCCACCAGAGGGTGTCACATCCTGCAGTCACTCGAGGACATCACCACCGGGATCAACAGCCCCGTCCTCACGGCTACAGATGAAGCCGCCGTTGCCGACACCATCAATCTTGCCTTTACTAGCACGGCAGTCATCTATCTCCACACGGTAATCTCGGGTCCGATCCTTCACCTCAAGGAGATCCGCTCCGAGACCATGAAACTGGGCCATCTACTGCACGAGCTGGCGAAAACACGCCATATTGGCTGGGTGCTTTTGCCTGTATGTATGGCTGGGTGCTTTTGGCCGCAGGAAAATGTGGGAGAACTCGGGAATATGATATTCCCGAAGCAGCAGGACATGCCAGGCGAGGAGATGCGATCAAAGACATGCCTCTTAGCGGCGCTGGAAATGGGGCGCCTCGCTCTGCGGGATGGGGGCCAAGGCGAATGGACCCTGGCTGGGCAGCACAAGCGTGCGGCGAGTAATAACCGGGCGCTACTACTGCTGGGGTGAGGGGAATCATGATTTGAGTTCAATTGATCAATTTGATCATGCTTGGGCTTCTTAAAATGGCTGTTGTTCAGTTAGCATTGCTAGTTAGTCATATCAGCGGTTGACTCCAAAAATAGCAGCAGAAAAAAATTAGATGTAACATCGAGGAAACATCGAAATTTCGCTCCAAAGCGCGGCAGTGACGGGATTAGTACAATTAAGTAATAGAAACTCCTCAGTCGTGATGCACCTTATGGAGTCACGTTGACAAGGGTTCATACTTATTGGGTAAAATTCCATTAAAAATACATAGGTTTATGTGTAAATTAGCTTACATTGATTTGTTAGAACAAGCGTGATATTAATCGCGGCTCGCAGCCGCCACTTGCCTGGCAAAGGTCGGCCCCCGCGCGCGACGCGCAAGGGCCTCACTCACGGACTCGTAATCCGACCTTCTAATAGGGTAAGGCCTGTTAGGGTGGAGAATGGCCTCAGGTTAAAAGTTAGTGCATATAGCCACCTAGCTAATATAGTGGTAAGTCTATTTTTACTTTTCCTGTATAATCGAACCCTTTCTATCTCCTTGGGGACCGTAAGACTACACTTCCGTACCGACCCACTTTTCTGCGTTGGTTCAATGGAGCGACTTCGAGTGACCTTCCAAAACATTACACGCCAAAACTCCACGTAACGCGTTTCGGGCCTTACTCACGATGACTGACTGGATCTAAGGCTTCTAACAGCACCTTAAATTCGAACATCGCGATGCATCGCAAGCCACGGAGGCCTCACAAGCAGCTATTATTAACGTCTTTGATAAGGAATTTATCGTTAATAATAGCTATAGCAGCTAATGAGCAGCCAGCTAATAACACCTGCTGGCCTAATATTAAGCCTACTACTAACTGCGGTAAGGAATTCTTCCCTCTTAAGCTTAAACCTTATGACGTAATAATTTCCTCCCTTCTAGACACGCTATTAGCTCTTTTCTAATGATTTATACCTATTTCCTTAGTAACGCAATAGGTCTAATATATAAACAAAGCTATAGCTGCAGAAACGCCACTGTTGCTGTAACCATTAAATTAGGCTTAATATTAACCTAGAATCCCATAATAGTCGCAGAAGTGTACTTATAGCTTACACTTCTTATTTATATGGGAATTTACATAGAAAAAGACTATAAGAGCTATTAGAAGGCTTCTAGACTAGGCTATTAATGTCTAATCTATCTAATTATTAAATTTATACCTTAACTCCGCTTCCTTTAGCTACTACAATGCCTTTGAATTACGCCTATAATAGCTATAAAGCTTACGCTATTCGAACGCTATAATAAGTGGTTAAATTATCTATAACATATGTCCCTCGAATTCTGGCTTCTAGGCCTTTACATTACTATAGATAAGTGTATAGTCTGCTTCCTAGGGAGATCTCTATAGATAATAACAGTCCTAACTAAACTAACGCTAAATGGCTTCAAATTATGGGCTGTTGCTAAGCGCGGCTTCTTCCTATCGTGGCTTTAGCATGACCTAAAGGCCTTAAAGCCTGTATAAGCAAGGAAACGCAAGATTAATGATAATGACTATATTTAGCTAAATCCGACCTAATCTATTGTTATTACCCTTATTAATAAGCTGCTAAGGCAGATATACCATGTCTTTGTTAATAATCTCTTCTTATTACCATAGCTCTTTAAAGCTCTTTGTTAGCTAGGATCTAGGGCTATAGGCATAGCTTGCGTAAATAGCGGCATTTACAAGGACTTTGTTATAGCTAAAGCTTATAATACAAACGGTTAGTGTTAGGAATATAACACTCTAGAAGCTATTCTAACTAAGACCGGGTCTATAAGTCCTTATTAACATATTTATATGTGGAATTACTAGCTAATATGTTGATTATTACTTAGGTTAACCAAATCGCTTGGAAAGATAACGCTCTTATGCTCTTCTTTTTAATAGTATATATAGGCAAGGAGTATAAGACTTGTAAAAGAAAGTGCCTGATAACTACATAGCGAAGAGCACGGCTAATATAGCGATTTTTGCGGGGAGTTAGTAAAGACTATAAAATCCTATCTATAGCTACCTATTATAATAACTATATAAATAGGGTTAATATCGGTAATCACTATAGAAGCAACTAGGGATTTAATTACTAAGCTTATAGGGAAGGTTAGCAGGCACTTGCGTGGAACTTCCTTCTTAAGATTTCTCTTATTAATAGCTTCCTCTTATAGCTTTATGGTTAGCTAATTTAGAAGACCTTTTCGCGGCAGGTTACGTGGCGGTAGCAGCTAATTAATAAGCTCTGCAAGACCTTTGTAATAATAGGCGGCTCTAGATAGCGTTTTTAAGCTAGAGATAAATTTACGCCTATAGACTAGCATAAGCGTGTCTAACGAGGAAAAACTCCCTTGCCTTGCTTATAAGGGTTGTAGCCTTAGGCAGTTAAGGAATCAAAGGCCTCTTAGTGCCACTAATGATGATGCCCTTAATCGTAAGAAGCCCCCTCTAAGCCAGTGGGGTTGTGAGACGTGCGATATAGCTCTTTGTAACTCAGACGATTGCTGGTACAGATATTATAGTACGAATTAGTAGTGCATAAGAAGTATCCTTCAATGCGATAATTTTAATTGGGTGAAATAAGTGGATCGGTACGGAAGTGTAGTCTTACGGTCCCCAAGGAGATTAGCTACACCGACCCCTACCTTGACAATAATCATACCACCTCCTATTACCTAAGCCATTCTCTACCTAATAGGATTTCATATAATTTGCTATAGATAGCTAGTATTGTTTATTATCGCTACCTTGGCCACCTTAGCCACCTTTAGGGGCGCTGGTTACGCACAAGCAGGTGCTCAATAAACACTCCTAGAATTCTCATCATTGTTCCGCTCGCGGCAGCGGCTTAGGATGCTGGGCAATATGCGTCTTGCCCATCCATCACCATCTTGTAGCGGTACAAGCCGCTGGCTGCTGGTCTTTAAGCTGTGTGCTACGGTAAATCAATTTGGGTGGGGGGAGAAGTGGCCTTTATGACACCTAATAAGATTGTAAAGTGGAAGTCTTGCACAAGGCATGAACTACTTTGGGGTTTGGGTTTGCATGTATGTATGTATTGGAACTAAAATGCACGCAGAACATAGCAAGTCCCAATTTTTAAAACTACACTACATCGAATCACTGACCGAGTCAAGCGCTATCCCGGAACGCAGTGCGGCACCCCTGTCACATGGAATGAGGCGTCTGGTTCTTTCTGGAAGACCTGGGCTGTCATGCAGAGCAGTGGGCGTCGCAAAGTCGCCAATCGTAGGCTCTGAAGATGAGCCAAGCCGCTGTGTGATGTGATGCGCAGGAAGTTGGGCTGCGCATCACCGCCTTGTCCAGCATGACCAAAAGGAAAAATTAGTCTTTCTACAATGTAGCCCTGTTTAGTCATTTAGAGTCAATGGCACTGGTCCATCACGAATGTACAATGCCGTAATCATCGACTCTTCGATTTTATCACATGCATCTGTAACATGACACACAGACAGACGTACCATAACAAGAAACATCATTCCCTTTCTGCGACGCCTTGCTGGAGGAAAGTCCACAGCCCCGCTGTACAGGCCCCAGCTTTTAAAGAGGTTCCCAGGTCAATGTGATAAGTATTTGTACAGATGGGAAGAAAACCGCCCGCCAAGCATCAAAAGATTCTCCAAATCAGTAGATGCGGCGGTGCCATTAATGGACGAAAGGAATAGATATACAGGACGAGGTTCCACAGGCGGACTGTGCTCGACAACCTAGGTAATATGCAGCGTCAGGGATAATAGGGTAGTACATGTGAGTGTACCTGTACTGGGCCGGTTCGGGAGGCTGCCAGGTATGTAATAGGCACACCTTGGAAAACATCCCAAACAAAAGGGAAAGGGGCAAGAAGATATATAATAGAAGAACCCCGCATGTTATGAAATAATCACACCAGGCTCAATATGTGCTGTCTCATTGATCAACGGCATACATCCGAAAAGCTCATTGAAGTCGTTCAGGCATTGGCTTCGAGCCTCGATGTGGCCTGGCTTTGAGCTGATTCAATCTTGGGCACGAAACTGACATAGGGCTCTTTGCCCTTGACGAGCAATGGCCCCTCGCCCGTCAGCATAGATACCAAGTAGTTCATGGCCAAATCTTCGCAGTTGAAGTGCTCGTCCACGTAAGCCCGAATCTTGGTAGTCAGCGCATCGCTTGAAGAATAGTAGTCTATAAAGGAAATGTGCGCAAAGGCAAGACCCGATAGAATCAAGTTGTAATTGTTGTGTGCATCGTCGGTCGAACAAAACGTATATTTCCATTTGCCGTTGGGCTCTTCGACTGCGCAGCGTGTGAACCCTCCCGTCATCCGGCGACGTCCGAACTTGCGCCATGACTGGAACACGAATTCAAGATCTTTGGGCTTGTAGTATATGTCGTCGTCAGACAGAAAGATGGCTTGCGTCTGGTATGCCGGGTCGGGCCACAGTTTCTGGTTGAGACTATTTACAGGTGAGTGCCTATATCGAACAGGCACACCATGCTCGGATGTATAGTTATCAGGAGGCGCCGTCTCCAAGTCGTTCCACACCACAACAACTTCCAGAAGCGAGGGAATCTCCTCGGACAATAAGCCATGGAGGGTATCGTTGAGTTCTTTCGGTCGGCGGTAGGTTTGCATGGCAATGCTAGAATCAAGCAGTCAAGGTTAGTGCAAGAGCTGGGCTGTGGCGCGGCAGGGTCGGCACATGCGTAAATTTGTCGTCGCGCAGATGTTGATACTTCAGCTGCGACTCTTTCCAGATTTCATCGGTTTTATTGAACGCGCCGCATTTGGATATGTTGGTTGGCTCGGTTGGCTTGAACGGCTTGGATGGCTTGGATGGAGCCTTCCATGCCTTGACGGTCTCAGAAATGTGCTGTAGATGTGTCTCAGGTGCGTATGTAAATAAGGCAAACGCAATACCTGTGGCGGCAGTAAAGGCAAAGACGGTAAAAGCGATGCGTTTAAACAGGCGAGGCAGTACGCCACCCCGCGCTTTCGACGTATCCATGATGCTATGATATGCCAAGTCGGGGAGACGAATTCAGTGGTGCTGTCCCGTGCCCGCTCGGATGGGAGTCAAGGGATTTTGATAGGTTCAGTATCGGTTGGATCCCCTACATCGAACGTTATTTTCGTCACTATCCAGGAAGTAGACGAAAACCCGGCAACGTGGGGAAAAGTTCGGCGATTGCGTGTCGAGGAAGATGCAAGGCGCGCCAGTCATGCCAAGCTAGTGTCCAATTTGGCCACGCCTCCGTTTCTTCGTGGCCGCTGCTGGCACGGTCAGATTGCTGAGTATGTGCATATTTCAAGCTTGAAGCAAGAAGAAGGATATGCAATTATATGTGACGTGGGAATCAGGGGATGTTAAGGCTTTGTAGGCTTATTCGTGGAAGTTACGGAGTAAAATCCTCCGTTTTGTCCAATTAAGTTACACGAGACGGATCGGACCTAAATTCAGTTGGTCAACGGACGAGGCGCAGAAACATGGACCAGACGACTAATTAATAAATAAATGGGCCCGGCTTTTATTCAACTGTTGCGCAACGGAGAAGAGATGAGAAGAGACCTTTTTCAATGTGGTATTACGGAGTACTCCGTATTTCCTTTCGAAATGGGTTGCTCCTGAAATCCCCAGGATCATATCGACTTTTCTGTCCGTTTCTTCCCCATCGTCTTAACGAACAAGGCATTTCATCTTGCTGTTCCAGCACCCGACTTGAAAATACACTACGGAGTACAACCCCTGAATTATTCTACAAATCTACATAACAGGGGATAGCAAGCTAATTAGGCGTTAGACGGGAAATAGGGCAGAGGGGCTGGGATTAGTAGGTACGTTTTGTTTCAGTTTGAGATCCCTTTACGCATCGTGCCCTCTTTCTTCACGGTCTGGTTCGCGCCTTCCCAATTAATATCAGCCGCGAAACGCTCACTCCAGTCACCTTCGATTTTGCACCCGCGCTCCATCTCGTCAACTGCCGCCGCTTTTGCCCGATCAAAGTCGACATCCCCTGTCGTCTTGTACAGCCATTTTCGCTTGGATAAAAGAAGACCCCTCCTGCATTTCCCTCACGCCACGCCACGGTGGACACTCTGGTACTGACGATGCTTGGATGCTACTCTAGTACTCGTTTTGTGACATTGTCGGGCCCGCAGGAGGGCAACACGAATCATCAGTGTCTCAATTAGACCACAATGTCGGCGTCATGCGACAGAACCATGGACTTTCCGTTCTCTACGGATTAGTGTGGTTTTGTATCATTTTAGCCGATGGGTGCGAACCCTACTTGGGAGAACGGGCTCCCCGGCGGTTCCGATTTTAGAGTTCTGGTTGTTTCTTACGGAGTAATTACCATGCTTTGCGATGAACTGAGATCGTTCGTGCACAGTACCTTGTTGTACGCGACGCGCTACCCAACCCTGCATTCCCCTGTTCGACTTGAGGAAAAAAAAAAACGTACGACTTGGCTTGCACGGTGTTGATATTTAGAAACAATGGTGGCCATCTCTGAAAAAGTAGCCCTGATCGCGAGCGTCATCTCCTTCACTATTGCGAGCCAAACTCCTGGAGCTGTTCAGCAAAGGTCGTTCGTTCCAGATGGATATTATGTGCCTGCGTATTACCCAGCGCCGCATGGCGGATGGGTGGAGCCTTGGCAGGAGAGCTATCGCAAGGCGAGGAAGTTTGTCGACTCCATGACACTGGCGGAAAAGACCAATATCACTGGCGGCAGTGGTGTATTCATGGGTGTGTTCGTTCCTCTAATAAAGCTTGCAAAAGCAATCGTGTTGGGGCTTGCATTAATAACATCGTGTGACAGGGTGAGTTTTGATCCCGCGATATTACTTGGACGTCCATGCTTCTTTGCGGCCAAACTCAAGATCACGCGTTTTGTTGCACTTGCACCCTGTGATAATGAGTCTCGGCTGACCCGTCAGCAGACACTGTACTGGCAACACCGGCTCTGCTCTCCGAATTGGATTCCCACAGCTGTGTTTGAACGACGCTCCCAACGGACTCCGCCACGCGGACCATGTCACCGTCTTTCCAGACGGCATCACGGCAGGTGCCACATTCGACAAGAAGCTCATGTACCAGCGAGGTGTCGCCATTGGCAAGGAAGCTCGCGGCAAAGGCGTCAATGTCTGGCTCGGTCAATGGTCAATCCCATTGGGCGGAAGCCCAAAGGCGGCCGCAACTGGGAAGGTTTCGGTGCTGATCCATCTCTACAAGCCGCCGGTGCTCGCGAGACCATAAAGGTGTCCAGGAACAAGGTGTGATTGCGACAATCAAACACTGGATTGGCAATGAACAGGAGATGTATCGCATGTACAACCCTCTTCAATATGGTTATAGCGCCAATATAGGTACGGGAGCATCATGGCTTCGTCTTTGTGAACCATTTGCTGATAATCTACTAGATGATCGTGTTCTGCACGAGCTCTATATGTGGCCTTTGCAGAAGGTATCCGTGCCGGTGTTGGGTCCGTCATGACTGCCTACAATGCTGTAAGTGTATAGACGGAAGAACAATTTTCCCCTCGGGAAATAGGATGCTGACACATGATTTCAGGTCAATGGCACTGCGAGTAGCCAGCATCCGTATCTCATCAACGGACTTCTCAAGGATGAGCTGGGCTTTCAAGGCTTTGTCATGTCTGACTGGCTCGCACACATGTCGGGCGTGGCGTCTGCTATATCTGGTTTGGATATGGACATGCCTGGGGATACCCAAATCCCCTTCCTTGGCAACTCTTATTGGATGTACGAACTCAGCAGATCTGTTCTCAATGGCTCCGTACCTATGGATAGGCTGAATGACATGGCAACACGGATCGTCGCTGCTTGGTATCAGATGGGCCAAGACAGAAACTTTCCAGAAACAAACTTCGACATCAACACGAAGAAACAAAGGGAATTCGCTACCCAGCTGCCTTCCCGGATTCACCCATAGAAGTTGTCAATCAATTTGTTCCCGTTCAGGCTGATCATGACGTCATCGCACGTCAAGTTGCCCAGGACGCCATTACTCTGCTGAAAAATACCGATAATCTGTTACCACTCAGCACGTCCAGTCCGTTGAAGGTCTTCGGCACCGGAGCCAAGACCAACCCCGCTGGTCCAAATGCCTGCCTTGACCGGAATTGCAACAAAGGTACCCTTGGGCAAGGGTGGGGATCCGGCACCGCTGATTACATGTATCTGGATGACCCCATAACAGCGATTCAAGCACGTGCCAATAATGTCAAGTTTTATAATTCTGATTCTTTCCCAGGCATTATCGATACCCCTGTGGATGACGATGTTGCTTTTGTCTTTATCACGTCAGACTCTGGCGAGAATACCTACACCGTTGAAGGTAACCACGGTGACAGAGACGCATCTGGGCTTTACGCTTGGCACAATGGAGACAAACTCGTCCAAGATGCCGCTGCCAAGTATAAGAATGTGGTAGTCGTGGCACATACCGTCGGACCGCTCATACTCGAGGAATGGATTTCTCTCCCGTCTGTCAAATCAGTACTAATTGCTCACTTGCCAGGCCAGGAAGCAGGACGATCTCTGGCCGAGGTGCTCTTTGGTGACGTGTCGCCAAGCGGTCACTGCCCTACTCCATCACTAAGAAAGAGGATGATATGCCCAAGAGCGTCACAGAATTGATCAGCCGTGCCTTTCTGAAACAGCCGCAGGATACATACACCGAGGGCCTTTACATTGACTACAGATGGCTCAACAAGAATGGGATCCAGCCACGCTATGCATTCGGCCACGGCCTCAGCTATACCACCTTTATGTATTCTCAAGTCAAGATCACAAAGGTCACCCAAATGAGCAAAACACCTCCCGCTCGGTCCCCCAAGACTGGCATCCTGGAGTATGATCAGGCCATCCCGGCTGCAAGTGAGGCAGTCGCGCCGGCGGGTTTTCGCAAGAGGTGGCGATATATTTACTCGTGGCTCAGCGCCTCGGATGCAGAGGCGGCGGTCAAGGACGCCGGCAAGAAGAAGTACCCATACCCCGAAGGTTACTCGACGGATCAAAAACCAGGTCCTCGCTCTGGCGGCGGCCAAGGGAAACCCTGCCTTGTGGGACGTTGCCTATAAGCTCTCTGTCACGGTGACTAACAGCGGACAAAAACACTCTGGCAGAGCCTCTGTGCAGGCTTATGTCCAATTTCCCGGAGATACCGGCTACGAGACGCCCGTCATTCAACTCCGGGACTTTGAAAAGACAAAAGTCCTCGCGGCGGGGAGAGCACCACTGTTGAGTTACAGTTGACAAGGAAGGACCTCAGTGTGTGGGATGTAGGAATTCAGGACTGGGTCATCCCTGCTGTGGATGGGGCATACAGCGTGTGGATTGGAAATGCAAGTGACGACTTGATCGTTCGTTGCCACGCCCTTGACTTGAAGTGCGACAACGTGACCAAGGGGTGATTTTAGAGAGAATCGTCCGGGCAGGTCCGAGCAGGTTAATAAATTGCAATATCCGAGTATGAAGACGTTTTGCACACATGCCACTTCCCGTAGACACATAAAGGGATGGATACAGACTTTCCATTCCACGAAAGTAGTATAATCTCACGATTTGACGATTTTGTGTGTCCAGCGTACGATTCGTCGGTTTCGTCCGTCCGTTTCGTCCTACGCCTCCTCCCACTGCCCATCCAGCCCATAACGTACAAGCTCCTGCCTCCAACGCAGACAATCTACCCTCACTCTCACTGAGCCAATTGCTTCCGTCCCTTGAGTCTCCTCCTCCAGATAATTTTCGTCCCGTCCTACTCCGCATTCTGTGCAAAAACCCATGTCTACGCTTCTGCACCAATCTCGTGTGCCCATTCATCGTGTTTCGCGGACCAAAGCGCAGTTGCAGCCCGCACAGGGAAGGATGTGAGGATACAGCGCTCTGGGAGACGACGTCTGCTGCTTCGGCGGCAGGAGCGGCGGGTGTAGGAGTGAAGCTCGTGAGGGCATTGGGACGACGGAGAGGCGTGAGGGATGGTCGCAGGGGAGAGGGTGGTGAATGTTCTGGGTGCGTTAGCTAGGTTTGATGGCGCTGGGTGTACGGGGCAGATTTTTACCGAGGGGATGATGAAGCGGCTTGGTTAGTAGCGGGCGTGCGAGCCGCGTGAGGGACTGCATTGTGGTTGTGGTCGTGGTCGTGGTCGTGGTCGGTGATTGTCAGTTGGAGTTGGAGGAAACTTGGGGAAATTCATGAGGCGCATGATTGGGTGGCTGGGGCGCAGATGGGGCGCAGGTGAAGAGGTCAGTCATTTTATGTATGTAATGCATGCTTCAGTGCACACACATCTGCGCCAAAAAGCCCATCATGATCATGTCCTTGGCCACGGCGAAATGGGCGTCAACGAAACGTCCGTGTACTCTTCACGTAACACGGAGTAGAAATCTACGGAGTGCTCCGTACGCGTACGAGATCACTCAATAAAACCGGCCTCTGTCCAGATTTTCCGCAAAATCTCCCGTATAACCGCTGGCGAGAGAGGGTGCGGTTTTTTTCGGTCGGAGACGCGCACGACGGTGGACGGGTCGTGGGTGTAGTTCTTGATGAGCTCCTCGGGACTTGGCTGCTTGGTGGTGGTGGTGGCGGAGGAGGAGGAGGAGGAGGAGGCGGGTTGATGATGATGATTCATGATGAGTTGAAAGCGAGAGGTTTCAATGCACGAGATGTTTCAAATTTTTGAGTGATGCTCGCTCAGCCTGGATGGAAAGCGCAAGATGGATGATGGTTGGCCGCCGTGAGGCTGGCATCTTCTGCCAGATCTTTATTTAGCCACGACCACACATACATCCTCACGAGTCACAACTCACTTCATACTTGACCTCCTCGTAATAATACTCCTCCTCCTCCTCCTCCTCCTCCTCCTCCGCCCTCCCCATCCACCCCTCCACCAGCCTCTCAACATCCTCCACGACATCACCATCATGACCTCCCCAAAGTAATTCACCTCCCCGCTCTGCCTGAACCCCAGCTTCCCAAACAGCCCTCTGCTCGCCTCGTTGCCCTCCTTGATCTTGGCCATCAACCCCACCATCTTCCCTCCCGCCGTGCCCCCTCCTTGGCCGCGTACTCGCTCAGGATACCCCGTAGATTCCGCCGTATATAGACGAGCAGACATCGCACAGAGGCACTTCCATGCCCCCTTCTCCAATTGTCCCTCTCCGCAACCATGACATCGATCTCGCCACGAAGCCGGACTGTCTCGCCAGCCGATTCTGCGGCGGCCCCCTCGTCGGGACTTTGGTCGTCGCGGTGGATGAAGAAGTTGACGTCTCCCCTCATGCGGTCATTTGCGTCCGCGACGCCGGCCTTGACGGCGGTCGACGGGGTGCGAATGCTGGTGCTTGACGGACCGAGTGGCTCGCATACGATGAATGTGAGTTTGTCGTGTGATGCTCGCCATGACTGCTGGTTTCGTACTCCTCCTCCAGGGTTAGCGGTTCAGATGCGGTGGCTTCTTGGATTGCCTGGTTTGGGCATTCCTGTCAATACGTTCATGTCTTCTTGATCGATGTAGCGGAGACCGGCGTACGGGATCTTGCATCCAGCTGTGGTACCTGGGGACATGGTGGGCTTCATACGGCACAAGCAGGACTTTGCTGGCCTTGATGGCTGTGCCATGTTGGTTGGTTGATGAGGACGGGCGAGTGAGTTTTTTTTTTTTGGGGGTAGACTTACCTGTCCCTTCGTTGACTCTCATTCTCGAGTGCCTTTTTCGATTCGGTTTGCGCTGCGTGCTACAACTTGGATCGGAGATGAATGAGATGTCAAGATGTCACTCTTGACTCTTGACTCTTGAGACAGACGTTGAGTGGGCTCCGTTAATGGGCTCCATTTTTGCCTTTCCAGAATAGCACGCATCGCAATCGGCTCGATCGAATTACTACTGAGAAACAAACAATGCGCGATGGATTGATGATGAGCACTTTTCAAAGATTATCAGAGGTGAGAAATCAACTTTGCTCATCCATGTTCTACAAGTGTACAGCGCCGTGCGACGCATCTTTCCCTTCTACCTAGTCGTACAGCCCACACATTGATTCTGCGCATTCTTCGCGGCGTGCAATTCGGCCAGCATCTTGGCCACTGCTTCTTCTCCCATTCTAGCCTCCATAGCCAAAAGCTCTGCCACTTGGTTCATCTTGTTCCTCGTCTTGTCGTGCAGAGCAGAGCTCAATTGCTCCATGACTTCTGCGTCAGAGTCGTTTGCATTCGGCGTCGGTGGAAAAATGGTATCCCATTTCTTCGTTCGGGCTGCTGGGTCGCCAGTCTTTGCTTCGGTGCCGTAGTTTGCGTCCTTTCCCTTGACTGCAAAATCGACAGTTCTTCGATCCGGAGCCACACCTAGTTCGTCGAGAAGCAGCGACGCCTTGGTGGGCATGATGGGTTGCAGCAAAATGCCTGCGATGCGCAAGGCCTCTGCACAATTGTATATCACAAGGTTCAAGAGCACGCGTGATTCGGGGTCAGGGTTCTTGACCAGGTGCCAGGGTTCTGTATCCGATACATAGCGGTTTGTCTGCGAGAATCGAGAGTTAGGGCCGGGGTGTACGAGCATCTGATCCCAGTAGAGTAAGCTTACCTCGCGAAGAAGATTGAACATCTCACGAACAGCACCACCCGTGTTACAATTCTCCATTTCGTCGTAGAATGCAGACGGAGCTTTCTTCAGGTACTCATCCAAGCTTTTGAAGAGCTGCTTTGGATGCTGATCGGCAAAATGCCCGAATGCGCCATCTCGAAATGCAGAGACGGCTTCAAAGTCGACCACTTGCCAGTTACTTTGGGTCGCGCGATCCTGTAAAATAGGTTCCCGATGTTGGCTTGCAGCTCCTTGGTGTACACCGACCCAATCAACTGGTTTGAATAGCTCATGTCTTTGGTAAAGCTTCCGTTGCGCATGAGGAAGTAGCGGAGGGTCAACGTCCCATCGCTGCACGGCAAAAATGGATTGACCACGTTGCCTAATGATTTGGACATTTTGCGATTCGACATGGTCCAATGGTTGTGGCATAGCAGGCGCTTTGGAAGCGGAAGTCTCAGGGCCATGAGCAGAGCGGGCCAGTAGATGCCGTGGAATCGAAGGATGTCTTTGCCAATGATTTGCATATCCGCAGGCCAGATGCCCATGTTATCAGACGGCGAGTGCCACGTGCTTCCGTAGCCAGCTTGCGTGATGTAGTTGATCAGCGCGTCTACCCAAACATAAATGGTTTGATCGTGATCTTCAGGGTCCGGAATGCCCCAGCTTAGCCGTGCCGCAGGTCTCGTGATGGACAGATCTGCGAGATGGTTTTCCACCCAATTCCGAACCTCGTTCATTCGGTGCGCTGGTGTTATCAATTTGGGTTCTCATCGTAAAACTTCAGAAGCGCATCTTTGTACTTTGTCAGTGGGAAAAACCATGTTTCCTCTTCAACCCACTCTACTTCGCTTCCCGTCTCGTCGCTGACCATGATCTTCTTTCCTGTCTGGGGCACAATGTCTGGTCGGACCAAATCCTCAGGATAGAAGCATTCGTCACTCACGGCATACCATCCTTTATGGGTGCCTTTGTAGAGTCCCAAGTGCTCGGGCAAGCTGTGTTTGAGTTGCAGCCAAAACTCACTGACCGACTCCTTGTGTTCCGGGTTCGTGGTCCGCATGAATGCGTCGTAGGAGATTTCAGCCGCCGCCGCGAGTTCTCGGAACTTGTTGGAATTGTTGTCGCAAAATTCTTTCGGTTGGATTCCCTCTTTCGCCGCGGCGCTGAATTTTCATCCCATGTTCATCTGTTCCAGTGAGAAAGAAGGTTTCCCTCCCTTGATCTGTTGCCACCTGTTCAAAACGTCGGCCAGGACCATCGTGTACAGATGACCAATATGGGGCGCTGCGAGCAACCAATAGTTAGCCATGAATGTCTGGACTTGCAGATTTTGGAGGCAAGAGCCTACCAGCATTGACGTAGAAAATCGGCGTCGTGATGTAATACGGCTTTTCGGTCGAGGAGGCGGCAGGTCTGCCGGAGCTGTTCCATCGGCTTCGAGGAACATTTCGAAGCCTACAGCCGCTACAGACCCATTGCGGCCGACACGAGGTGCTCAATCGGCCTCGCCCAAGCCCAACCAGAGCTTGCGACGCCAATGGCCTCATGATGGTGCAGCTTGTGGCCTGTGTCTAGTGCGCTGCCCTGAACTGTTGGAGCTGATGAAGCTCACAGAGATTAGATGTGCAGTGTGCAGGGTCCAAAAAGATTCCAGCCAGTCCCACCGTGTGAATTGGTTTCCGCCGATGATTGGCTTCTGCACGGCACCACAAATACTATCGTCACTTATTACGCTTGCGCCCGCTTGCGAGCGAACAAGGCCCCTTCTTCATAAATCACAAACCTAATCATGCCGCTCCCGGATACGGACACTGAGGTCAAGGCCTCGAGTGAAGGTCAGTCCGTGTCGCCGTTGCCCTCCCTCGTCGTCGCTCTGTTTGATCTGACACGATGCGCGCCATTTCAGCTGCCGAAACATTCGTCAACCACTACTACCAAGCTCTCAACAACCGATCACAGCTTCTCCAGTTCTACATCAACTCGTCACCCAAGTATTCCATTGCCGCCGACATTTCCATCAATGGCTCCGTGGTGGCTACACCCGCAGACTACTCCACGCTGTTGGACGCACAAGGCGAAGGCGTTCGCTACGAGATAGAATCCCTTGACGCGCACGTCATCAATCCTTCGTCACAATACGGGGCGCCCGAAAACATTCATGATAATAGCAAAGTCGAGAAGAACGGTGGGCGAATAAGCATTGTAGTTACAACCATGGGCAGAGTACAATTTGGCAAGGGCAGAGAAGCACCGCAGAAGATGTTCAATGAGACGTTCGTGCTCGTACCGAATTGGGATTCCATGGCCAGGAACCCCCTCGCGGCCTTAAGCGATGGCTCATCATGTCGCAAAACTTCCGCGCTCTTTGAGTTTGACTCAAACGTTGCGGGGACTCGTTATGATGAATAAATGACAATGACCAAGGAAAAGAAAGGAACGGATGTTTGGGAGTCGGGTGGAAAACAACTGTATGAATAGATGACCTGGAGTCCCGGTGACGGAGTTGGCAGGCTTACCAGTCTCTTGTTATCAGCAATTTCTCAAGTCTTGAAAAAATCATAGATGCAAGACGGTAGTTGGTAGTTTGTCATTCGCCGGCAACAAAACAAATCCATGCAACTTGCTCGGGTGATATTAACACGGGCTTGATGTTGGCGCAGAGCGCTGACAATAAAAATCAGTGGAGCCATCAAGAATAAAAAAGAACAATATCAGCTTGACCACGCCACATATCCCCATTCTTGATCTTTACCCCACCATCGCGGCTGCAAACATGCCACCCAAGGCAAAGTTGGGCGGAAAGGCTAACAACACAGAGCCCAAAGGTGATGATTCTCTGGTAGCGAGGAATGATTTCGTGTCTATAAAAGCTGACCAGCCTTCTCAAGCCTCAGAAACTGCTCCGGCAACTGTTGGCGAGCGTACGACCCAGCGCTTTTACCAAACGAACCCTGCCGAGAAGAGATTCGAAGAAGTTGGGTTCCCTGGCCTGACTCCGCAAGAACAGACGGCCTACACGTACACAAAGCTTATTCTTCCAGTCGCCGATCGCAAAGTTGCTCTGTCGAACAAGGCGGAGCGCGAGTACTGGAAACAAGTCACAAAGGACGGTCTCCCTATCCGCCGCCTGCGCAAGGACTACGCTTGGGGCAAGGACCGGAGTGGTAGAGACATCGGCACATATAGGCTCGACGACTTTCAGCAACGTGCTTTCAAACAAGCTCGACTGTCCGCATTGGACATTCTTCACCGTCAGTTCTTGTCAGAGCGGAAAAAGACACTCTCCAACGGCGGTAAACTGTCGGAACAAGACATTGCCGAAGAGAAGACGAGGAGAAAAGAGATGGCAGCTCTGAAGAGGGACCTATACGGCGAGATTACTGGTTCGCTCGTCAATGATCCGGAATGGGACGACGTTATTCCCATCCCCACAGCGAGCCTGACGATGCCCTCGCCAAGATTGCCTACCCAGACGACTACGCTGAAGGTGGGTTCACGTCGATTGTGACTTTGCTATGGCGTCGCTGACGAGCCCAGCCGTTTCGTATCTTCGTGCTGTCATGGCTGCACAGGAATGTTCACCCAGGTGCCTCCGTCTCACAGAGCACATCATCTCGATGAACCCCGCACACTATACGGTCTGGTTATATCGCTTCAAGATAGTTCAGACGCTGAAACTCCCAGTTCCCGAAGAAATCGATTGGCTCAACGCGGTGGCCTTGTCGAACCTCAAGAACTATCAGATCTGGCACCACCGCCAACTGTTGATGGATTACTATTTCCCCGTCATTGCCTCTGACGAAGAGACCATCAAGAAGCTTGCGCGGACTGAGATTCAGTTTGTCAATGCCATGCTGGATGAAGACACCAAGAACTATCACGTCTGGTCCTATCGACAGTACCTCGTCAGGAAATTGGGCATGTGGAATGTTTCCGAGCTCGCGGCAACTCAAAACCTAATAGAGGACGACATCCGCAACAACTCTGCCTGGGCTCATCGCTTCTTTCTTGTTTTTCTGACCCTGCCACGTCTACGTCGAATCTTCCAGCCACGGCACACGATCCCGAGGTTCCCGCTTCCATCGTTGACAGAGAGCTAAGCTATGCAAAGGAGAAGATTGCGCTTGCGCCACAGAACCAGTCCA
This sequence comes from Epichloe gansuensis, assembly GCA_023658505.1. Taxonomy (NCBI): domain Eukaryota; kingdom Fungi; phylum Ascomycota; class Sordariomycetes; order Hypocreales; family Clavicipitaceae; genus Epichloe; species Epichloe gansuensis. Next base: position 2,764,762 of record CP098283.1, read on the forward strand.
GCTGGAATTATTTGCGTGGCGTGCTTGCCAAGGGTGGTAGATGCTTGTCTGATGTTGTCGAGTTCTCGGAACAGTTTGCCACGGACCTGGGTGAAGAGGGCGAGCAAGTGAAAAGCTCGCATGCGTTGGACTTGCTGGCGGATGCATATTGTCAGTCCGGAGAGACGAGCAGAGCGAAGTTGTGTCTACAAAGACTGTGGGAGAAGTGGGATCCGGTTCGTGAGGGATACTGGAAGCATAGAGCGTCGGGACTGGACGCTCGAGGATGAAGAGGCCATTGAGTTTGCGACTGGGATGTCTTGTATTATGATTCTTCTAAGTGGGTGTTCACAAATCAGCACTTTGGCTAGCTCTTCACAATCTCTGCATTGAACCTGGATGTGCTTGAGAGGGGATGTGTCTTGTTTCCTCGTCCTTTCCTCTTTGCCCCCAATCCCGCCTCCTATTGCCAAATTATGTCTCTCTGGATTTGTTGTAAGGAGACAGGCCGGATAACCAGCTCTGGAAGCTTCAGTATGGCTATCGCGTCGCCATGAGACATGATAATGTCACCGTCCAGGCTTTCATATACTACGTCAATCCGTACCCAGAATGCCTGGCGGCCACAGCCTCCCAAGCCTTGATGACTGGCGGCGGTAGATTGAGATCCACGTACCTCTCAAGTCACAGTAGAGAGCTGATGCCCTCGAGCACGCTCATATTTGAAAAGAGCGGCAAGTTTCTTTCGCCCGTTCCATATTGTCATAGTCTCAAGCTGTGGCATATGCATAGCTGCTGATGCTGCTTCGTGAAGCATATCCATGATACTTGCATGGCTCTTGTCCGGCGCCAGTAGCTGTGAGGTAAGGACGAGAGTCTTCAGATTGGGCCACCTCTTCGAGGATTGATGGTCATTGGGGCTGAAAAAATGGCCCGCGTCTACTAGGAATGCCCCGAGAGTGATTCAAGACGACGATTGACCGTGGCAAAAGCCTCACTCAGAGCAGGGTTTGGAGGTCGGATGATCGATGCATGGTCTTCAAGACAAGTGGAAACTGCAAGGAGTGTGCATAGTGGGAAGCGTATGCATAGTGAGGGCCGAAATTCTCGAAGATTGTTAGTTTTCTCAGTGCTTTAACGGCAGGAGAATTGAGAAGACGCAGAAAACCTATACACAGAATTAGCATGAACATTCCCATCTTGGTTACAGTGATGCGTATGATGGTGGAACCACTTGCGGTCATCTGTGAGCTCCTGGTCCCTGCCTTCCCCATCTCTCCAAGGCTCATAATGGAGTTCACGCAATCGAGGAAGGAGCGCAAGAATGTTGGCAAGCGCTCGAGGTTGCCAACGTCGGCGGACTTGTGGACGTATCAACAGACGTGTTACCGCTGTTATCAGTGGTAACTGTCGCCACCATTCATATTCCTCCCTCCATCTTCAAACCTTTCGAACTTGGAGACGTGTTCAAAGGCTCTTCTGCAAACTTTCTTTGATATTATTTGCCTTTCCTGCCCGACCTCTTGATCATGGTTGCCTTTTTTGGTAGATCAGGCTGAACAGTCATATACTTGAAACAATGCTCTGCGTCACTAGTCGAGTAAACACTAACATCCAGTGATAAAAAGCCATTTGGCTCCCAGGCTTTAAGGACTGAGAAGAGATCCTGAAATGCTTTTATAACAAGAATGTTCTCCTCGGGGGCAACAGCCATATCGTTCGAGTTCTAGGCAAAGCCACAAGTAGCGCACCCGAGCTCGATTGCGACATGTCATTACATCAAGCTCGGCGATGCGGGACGGTGTGAGTCTGATTCGTGCAAAGGTGTTTGGCTCGATTATTCTTTGCCACTCACGCGATACTGTAGCGAAGCGAGCCAGGTTATCGTCATCTTCTGCCAGGGCCCGGGCTACCTCAAGGTTGATTTCAAGGGCAAGTAGGGCACGTTTTGTGATGGCATCTTGTTCTTCAACGCTGGAGCTGTATCGCTTATGTTGATGATGGTAAAATTGGGAGGTTGTTGGCGACTAGTACGAAACGAGATCCTTTCGACTTTGTTGAGTATCAGAGAGATGATGAAGATCGTACGATTCGTAAAAGATGAGAAAAATGGCTCTTTAAAGCCTGTCATTATACTGACGATGGCAGATTCAGACTTTTCTTTCGCAGCACAAGGGCGGTGGACCACGCGAGATGGCGATAAGGAAAGCTTCGCCACGGTCACGGCATGCACACGCAGCACGCCTCATGCAGTATTAGGTTTGGCTACACCTAAAACCTGTGAATCATAACATTCACGACCAAAAGTGAAAATACTTGGTCAATGGTTATGCAATATTCGCGCACATCAAGCAGCGAGCACTGATCGCTCCAGTCACTTGTATCGTCCTCTTCGCCGGTATCCCTCAACGATCCTCTAATCATCAATGAGCCAGCCTTCTTGATTCAACTTGGTACATGGCAGGTGGAAATCCTGGGCTTTTTAAACGGAACAAGCATCACTTGTGCGAATAGCTTATGTGCGAATAGCTTACATATGAGGAAACAGGAAGGTGACCGGGAGGGAGCTGCCGACGAAATCGGCAATCTGTTCCCGACCGTTTTCGAAGCGGGGGTAGATCAGTTCAAGACAGGATGAAAGATCTCACACCATCATCACCCCGAAGAAGACATGAACACATTTGTCGGTCCTTCGCTCCCCATCATTGACAGAATGTTCCCTGAGGTCTGACGGTTTCTTCAAAGCACTCCATGCGTTGGTCGTCCATTCGTTCTGGAGGGTGACGCTAGACTCTTCGCCACCACCATTCAGTTCACCGTGATTTTCCGGACCGATGATCGTCAGCCCTGGAAGATGGCTATGAGTCCGTCGTCCTGTCTGGCGATGGAAACCATGACAGACATCGCCATGTCCCAGAGGGCCCGACACTTTCACGATGTACTTGGCGATTATACGGCTTCTCAGGCTGCTCACGGGAGAGAATTGTCCCTCGAGTATTACGAGTTCCTGAGCTACCTTGGTTCGATCATCGATAAGCCCTCTTTCTGAGTAGCGTATACTACCATACACCTAGAATGTGTCGCTTGTAATCACTCTTCATTTCGGTAGTGGCCGAAAAATGGGGAACAAATCGAAGCGGAGCAGGATAGTGAGCCAAGTGTGAGGACGTGCACCTATCCCAAATTTGCTACAGCTGGAACGGATGACTAGGAGGGTACGAAAAACACATCTTATGAATGACAAGGGGATAAGGCTAGCGGTAGCTGGTAATAACCACATGCGGAAGGAAACACATTACTAGGCCGGTGCCGCACCGAGATTAACGCAAGAGGGTTTTCTCCTACTTTAAGGGTTTTCCTTTTAACTAACCAGTAGGAGTACTAGCAAATGGCCTACTTAGAGAGCCATCTAGTGAATCGAAATAAAAACAATAATAATAATAATAATAATAATAACAATCATCACTCTTCATTACACCATGCGGGTTTGTAGTTCCTTATTTTCGTCACGCAACCCTTTCAGCTGCTTGCCAAATTCCTTGCTCACCCACTCCCAGTACAAGGTCCAAACTCCAGCTGCTCCCGCATTGCTCATGACTGCTCCGGCATTGCCAGTCATGGCCTTCATTTTGTCTCCAAGCAGGAGTGTGACTCTGAGAACACTCTTCTTTGCCTCCTCCTGCTTCTCCACGTCTTGCTTGACCGCGTTGTCCTTGAGCTTGACGGACAAGACACCCCTGTAGGCTTCCGCAATCGAGTCCAGACGGCGAGCAGTCTCGTCGGGGTCAATTACAATCAGCTTCGTCACCATGAGATTGCAAAGCTGCCGAATATCGTTATCGTCTTTTAGCCCTGCCACAACGCGGTCGTAGAAGTCGATATTATTAATGCGTGTGAATGCTGTCTCCATCAGGGCATACAAGGTCTCGTAGGCACTCTGTTTTTATCAAAGTAAGGGAATGTCTCTTTCCACGAGAAAAAACAGTGCATGGAAACAAAACGTATATCTCACCTTTCTTACTTCTAGTCCATCATCGACTGTATGTTTGAAGGGACCCAACATGACCTCCTTGACCAGCTCGGGTTTGATCACAGACTCAGTCAAAACAAAAGGCATCAGCTCTCCAAGATGTGGCAGAATGAGGTCAGGCTTGTTATGGGCAGCAGAGTTCAACGTAGTCATTGCGAGTCTTCGAATCTCCGTGTCCGAGTCTTGCAACATGGTCAAAAGCATGCTAATGAGTGTGGTCTTGAGCACGGCTTCGAAGGCTTCATCGCTCTCGGGCAAAGTGTAACGCACAGCTTGAACGGCCATGCCTCGAATACCCGACGACTTGTCTTTGAGAAGAGACTGAATTTAATTCGGTCAGTACACGTAGACTGTATAAACTGTGTCGTGAGAACTTACCTGTAGTTTAGGCATAAATGCACCAGGATCGAGGGTTACTAGACGTCCGACACACTCCGCACAAACAACTCTGTTGTCGGCCGTCTCCGAAGCCCTCAGCAGCTGATGCCAGATAGGAGCAGCATGTTCGCGTAGGTTGGCTGATTGAACTGTCACCGATTGAAGGATTTCCTTGATCGACTGGATCAGGAGATACTGTGTGTTTCCGCCAGCCTGCATCTTCTCCAGAATATTTGGAAGAAATTGGGCGACGTTTCCAGATCCAGCGCGGCCGAGAGCAATCGCGGCGGCCAGAGATACCTTGTCAGGCTCCGAATGGAACTGGCCCAGGAACAGGTCTGGCTTCAAAGGAGACATTGGACCCAATCTCATACCAGTCTCTCCAAGCACAGCGAGCGCAAGACTGACGCGGGCCTCGTCGCCATTCTTTGAGCTGTGCTGTAGTTCTGAAATAAAGCTATCGACGGAAACGCCTGCTGAACTATCACCAGTGACCAGCAGAGTGCCAATAACCTTGCCAACGACGGAAGGATCTCCAGAGACACTGACATCATTCAACAGTCCTTTCATGAGGAATTGACTTGCACCGCTGTCCCCAATCTTGGTTACCAGCTCGAGGATTTGATCCAGCACGATGCTAGCAAAATGGGACTTGAGGAGCTGACAGAGAGAAGTGACCATCGCTTGCGAGACAACTTTACCAGGGTGTTCTGGGGCTAAAGTTGCGAGTATCGACAGAGCCGGGCTGAGGAGATGGGTGTCACTGTTCGTGATAGCTGGCATAAGCGCGGAGACGATTCCCTCGACTGTCGCTTGCTCTAGCCTGTCCTTGGTAGCAGCGGACAGAACCAAGTGCTTCAGTGCACTGGCGCTTGATCCACGAAGAGATCGGTTCGCTTTGCGAAGCTGGGTCGAAAGCTCAAGAGCGACTTCCTGAATCCAGGCAGTTTCGAGTTGCCCAGGGCTAATCGCAAAAGCCGCGACATTATCGACGGCACGCACCGCAGCAAGTCTGGTGGTCTCGTTCTTGAGTCTCTCACGCAGGATGTTCAGGGCCTTCTGACGATCTTTGTCTGGCAACAGACCAGCATCTTCCGCCAAGGTTCTAGAGACCAGGACTCCAAGGGCATGAATGGCTCTTTGGCGAACTTCAGCATCAGCATCATTGGCGGTGCACCTGTCGGTAATGACTGAGTAGAGTGACTGCAACTCTGACTTGTACTTCGAACCCGAATCACGAGAACGCGGGGGAGTGATAGCCTTAACAAGCTCCTCTGCGGTTCTGATGGCTTCGCTCGAGATTTTGTAAAATCGGTCGTGAACCGCCGCAGTTACGCCTGCGACGATCTTGGTCAGATATGGCTGCAAGACAGACGATGAATGCGTCTTGGAGATGTCGCTCATCAGCCTCAACGTCGCAACTCGTAGGGTACTAGGCGTCGCAGAAGCAGAGCCACCGGCCGCGGCAAGTGATGATGCCGTGGCACCATGACCGGTGGACTTTGCAGCCTCGAGTATGGGATCAATCAGCTCAGCGAAGAAGAGCGCGAGCCCTCCAGACTGAACCAAGATAATATCGTCGAGCAAGTTAATGATTGACTGCTTCGTGGGAACAGCTTTCCCCTTGAGCTGTTTGATGGACGCCTTGACGATGTTTGGGGTTAGTTGGGCCAAGTCTGCCCGAGGGCCCGTGGCGAGGCACCTTTTCGAGGACTGGTGATCTGAGGCCGGACCCAGCCATGAATTGTGAGACAGTGGTAGCTGTTCCAGCGCTGCTCTGCCGTCGCCTCTTGCGATTGAGGGTGCCTGTGTAGCAGCTGCGGCGGGCTCAGGATCGTCAGAGAAAGATTGGCGATGTGTAGTCCCTCGCCAGTCTTGCGAATCAGAAGAGCCAATGCTGAGATGACTTCCAGGCGCACGTTTTCTTCTCGCTCATCGATGCGTTTGATGAGATGAGGAGCAGCTTGTTTGTAAAGCACTCCACTATCCAGGAGATCTCCACTGCCACGAGTTGAGATGAGTGTATAGAGAGTTTTGGCAGCACAGCGGCGAACTTTCCAGCTTGCGTCATCATCGTCATCCTCGAAACCGTCGTCGGCATCGAACTCATCATCTTCTTCATCCTCAACCTCATCCTCGTCCATATCTACATCATTGTCATCATCAACCGCATAATTTGGGTCGTATTTGAGGTATCGCAGAGCAGATGCTATGATGGCATCGGTAAAGGAACGCATTTCTTGAGGACAGGATGCCAAAAACGCCTCGGAAGAAACCAGCGCTGCTTCTCGTACTTCGTTGAACTCCAGACCAAGATCATCACCATCACTTATTCTTTCCAGATGACTTGCCAGCTCCTCTTCAGAAAGAGCCTGCAACAAGAACGGCGTGGCTTTTGCAATATGTGGGCCAAAGCGGACGGGGATTGAGCGAGCCATGCTACCCATTATGGAGATGTAAAGACGCCGCGTCACGGCGCTGGTGTTAGGGTCAGCTAGCCTTGACGTTAATCTCTGGATAACATCATCCAGATGCTCATCTGTGAGGTAAACAGCGAGCATAGAAATGGCAACAACAGCTCTCTTCTTTACTACCGACATGCCCTTTTTGCTTTCAAGCAATTGCATGACCACTTGCTGCATAGCTTCAACCTCGACTGACTGGAGAAGAGGACCGAAGCAACGCACCACCTCAATCAACACGTCGACAGCCTCGGGATTGACGTCGTTTTGATCCTGAAGCATGCCAGCGGAAACATTGGGCAAGGGCACCTTGCTGGAAGAACGACTCTGACTTGTCGATGCACTTGGTCCAATCAAGCGAGGTATAAGTACACGTTGAATGGCATCGTAAGCCGTCTGAACATCGTTCGTAGCAGGAAGTCCCGGTACAGGGCGAGGGAGGGCTATCAATACGGATCGAAGCGCGAGAGAAGGCACAGCATTGTCGACGGAGTTCTTAAGCTTTAGCGAGGACAGCTTGTCAATCATGGGTGCAATAATCGGTGTTGGGACCTTGCCAACGAGGGGACCCAAACTACGGTACAGGCTTGTTAGCAACAAGTGATCAAGAATTGATATTGACTCATGTTAACCAACCACTTGATGGCCAAGTTCTGGACTTCGCCATTCTGGTCGTCGAGCGTTTTGATAATTCCATCGACAGCTCGCGCGGCTGTGTTGTAATCATGTTGGAGGAAATCGGCTTTGGCTACCTGCAGTAAGTGCAACAAGTCGTTCAATGACATAAATCGGAAGTCAGGATCCGAGTCACCAAGCTTCTGCACGAGCGCGGTGACGGCCTGTGGCGTGGGATTAACGGTGGAGGTGGCCATGCTGAGGTCGATTAAGCACTGCCCTTAGCCTAGGCACGACAAGAATAACAAACGCGAAGTCGGCCGCTATTAGGTGCAGTGATAACTTAAAAGGTAAAAGAGACGAAGTAGTCTGTGGTGGGGTTGGTTTGAGTGGCCTGACCATAGCTCTCATAAGATTGAGTTACATGGCGAAAAAAACCCAAGTATGACTAAGCAGTAGATTTTCATTTTGATTATTTTGATTATCTTAATATCTAACTTTTAAGCAATAATAGTAATACACGCTATACCCGAAATTTAGGATTAAAAGTTACTGTGAGGCAAGCTAAGTAGTGGTGCTATTGTAAGCAGAGCTTTGTACTACATTACATTACATTACATTGCACTACGTTGAATGTAATTATTGTAATAATAGGAAATATTCAACTTCTAATATTATAAATTTAAAATAAGCTATAATGGTATATAATGATAGAGCATAGGCCTACTGAAGGACTGGTGCTACTATAGAATTAAAGCAATAGGGTTTTTTTGAACAATGGCCACTGCACTAACCCCTAGCTATTAGCTATCTAACTATGACTTCATAATCCTAATCATTTGTCACGACTAAGGTAATAGGGACAGGAACAGAGTAGAGGAATAGATACAAGCTCGTAGCTAATAAGACACTAGGCAAGGGGTAAGCGTAAAGGTCAAATTTGAGCTCTAACCTTCCTATTATATACATACAAACGGTCTTCGCTATATACCTCGCCCCGCGTTCACGTGACTAGCTAATAGCTAGATCCTTGCGCTTGGCTATTGAAGAACCCCCACTGTGTGATTATCTATCTCTGCCCTTCCTGCCTCTATGCTCCTGACATCTTTACTGTGTTTGGTAACCTAGGCACAAGCCTTAACAATTAGTTCCTTTTTCAAAGCCTGACTAAGGCTCTTTACATAATTACAGAGTATTTATCTGCTGGGAAAATGTAAAGGATTTGGGCTTTGCCTAAGCATAAAACATCCTAGGCTTAGCACAAGCATAGAACGTAGTGGAGGGAGGACGGTTTGGCATTTCCAAGGCCTATCTTTCTTGCACCATCCTTATGGCTCTCCATAAATGCCAATCTTCGCGAGTTGAGATAATTCTTTAGCAGTGCCAAGTCTGTCAATCGTGGTGTCTGCTTCCCGTCTGATCGGCGAGCATCACAGACCTCAACACTGACTGGTTTACGGCTTCATGGAGTTGGAGCTTCGGCGTCTTCTTCAGCTTCGAGAGACCGTTCGGGAGAGGGCAGCGCACGCACCGCGGATATGGCCCCAGCTCTGTTAGTAAACTTGACGAAGCGGGGATTGTCAGCACATTCCCTAGAGAAATACGTGATAGAAGCCGGGCACATAGGGGAAGAAGGGGGTTTCAACGACTGCAACGCTGGGGAAACCTGGGCAAGGCCATACCTGAATGCGCTTTGTCGCGCTCCTAACCCCTAGATGCTGTCCAATATAAGCTAGGCGACCACGAACCCAGGCACGCTGAGCGTCGGTCGTATAATCATGAGCTTCCAAGGTCGCCAACGGCCATATCAGTAGGAATCCCGGCAGCGTCTTGGTAGCGTCATCCTCTCCACATCTATATGCAGACATGTTTAGATCCTTTCGCAATTCTCGATGATTTACAAACCAGCCAAGTAAATACGGGACGGAGGCCATGATGGAGCTCATTTCCTTGCTCCAAGTTTTTGTCACAGCAGCATACTCTGTCGTAGTGCGGTAGTCGTTCGGCCAGGTCAGGAATGCCACGCATCGCATCATAACAGATGTCACCACGATGCGGCAGGTTCTTGCAAAATTCAAAGACTTGCTGCCCAAATATTCTGATAAAGGTCGATGCGCCCGGGGTAGACCTCGGCAGTCGAGTAATCACCTCGCGGGACTCGATATTCCCAAGCCACTGTCTTCCAGCTGTAGCTCTCAGGCAAATTTTTCCCACTCCAAAATCTCTTCTTCTATACTCCTGCATTTTTGAACGATTTTCCGCAAGGGAACAAGATTGTCTGCAGCTGGAGGTCTATTGAGGAGCTCTATAGCGACGGCTTTGATTTTGGCAACCTGCAAGCTTAACTCTTGACAGTAAAGCGCTGGCTCTTTCTGATAGAATTGACGTGGTATCTCTAGTCCACCATCAGGTGGGATACCAGCACTGAGTGCACGAACGATCTGGACGAGGTTAGATTGGAAACCTTGCCGATGTAATAAGTCTGCTGGAGGGCGTAGGGGTGGAGAGGGAGGAAGTCTGTGGAGCAAGCAAAAAAAGAAGGAAAGAAAGACGCGCGTTTGCTCACTATTTGTGTTCTACTGGTGATAAAAGGTCCAATCCCGACTTTGACTGCAGTTGTTCATAACCTCTTGCACGAATAAGAAGCAGTGCACCCCGCGTATGAGAGCCCCAGGCAATGGTACAGACGCTCGTGGCAGTGATTGACTCAAACAGGCATAAAGGTAGACTGCGGCAAGAGTGGCATCATCTTTAGCGATGGCCGGGTTTCGCAGCGCCGCTGAAGTAGCGGCCAAGGCTTTCGTATAACGGGCCAGGGCTAGACTTTCATATTCGGGTTTGTGATCTATCGAGTTGTTGAGAGAAGCAATAGAGCAGGCATCGAAGGCGAGTCGAATATGGGGAAGATACCTGCGGCTTTTCAGAAGAGGCATCAGAAAGTCGAGGAACCCGCGCATGCCCCAGGATGTGGCGTGAGGCAATAGTTGGCGACGAAATGACATGATGCTCTCTCATGCAGTGGAATAGTCGGAGATTCAGCAATTGATGTTTTCGTGGCCGTGGCCGTGGCAGATGTGTCGATTTTCAGTCCCGACAGCTTCTTTCGCCTGACCGACGACGACGCAGGCGCCACGGACGGCAAGTCAGAATCCTTCAACGGACCGGGACATCTAATGTGTGCCTTCAAACACTGGCCACAACTCGGATGTTGTAGGTCGCACTTGGAGAGTCGGGTCACGCGTCAATCGAGATCGTCCCTTCTCTTCATCCTTATCTCTCCCCAGACGTGGGGAACCGAGGCACAAGCAATGATCGGATATGACACGTACCTTGATTCGTCGGATCTTACAGCTTTGGCAAGCGCGCGAAGTCCTGCGACGAGGCATGATAATTGCATGGCGAGTGATGGATTACGTGACTGGGAAGAAAAGATCTTCATGCATCCCGGATGAGATGGCATTTCATCCATGTTCCCCAATGGCGAACTCTTGAGTCAACTCCGTGAAAAAGAGCTTCACAGTACAGGGCTTTCGTCAGATGTCATGTTTTTGCCCTGCCGCCGAATGACTCCTGCTAGCCCAGCCCCGTTAATTAATCTTGGGCCGGAGGTCAGGACAGAGACATGCATCCCATGCCCGTTCCGTCAGCGTCGGCCACCGGCACACACACCGGAGCGCATGTCCTGGAAATTCGACATTTACACTTTCCTGGAAGCGTCATGCTGTGCTCAGCCGCCACCCGGCCTCTGCATACCTCGAGGTAGGCAGACGTGAAGTATTTTGGTGGCGGGCACCCTGACTGAGGCTGACGGCAATGCCCCTAATATACTAATAATACTAACTTATAATAGTAGCTGACAATGTCAATCGCAAATATAGCCGTGTCGAGTTTGGATCCACGCACGCCGTTTTTGCACCAATAATGGCAATCGACTGCCGACTGACTGACTGTGTGCTTATTACTGGAGAAAAGCCGCAACCACCATCGTCCAACGGTCGAACCTTACAAGCTAACGACAGCCGATCATCAGAAAAGGTTGTCGACGCTGATTTAACGGAATGAAGGTGAAATTGGGAAGTGGACACCTGAGCTGAGCCGAAAGCGGACGTTACATATGTCATGATCTACGGAGTAAGCGCGACCAGGGCAAGAGCGATCAAACAGCAGTCGCCGTCGAACACGTGTGCGTGTGTGTGTGTGTGTGACCAGCACAGCAACGTGAAACACTCTCCTTGCCCAGCCTCTCTTTCTCCACATCTGCCTGCCTCTCAGTCAGTCAGCCTCCGAGTCTGTCTCATCAACCCGCTTGCTTGCCCACCCACGACCTGCCTGATACCAGTAGGCGAGCCGGCCTTTTCAGCCTTATTTCCAAGCATGGAGTTTTGCGAGGAGCATCTCGCGGCCCGCGCCGGCTGTGTTTGCGTTTGTGGAATGCATATATGCCATAATGCTGCTGTACGACGCCCGGTTCGCTCTTAACTCTTGGCCAACAACAACTTGCTTACGAGTGAGTTACCACTGCTCAGGCAATATCAAAAAAAAAAAAAAAAAAAAACTTGAGCAAGTTCCGGTCGCGCCCATGCCCTACCCTACCCTGGTGCATTTCATTACAGGCTCTCTCTGATGAATATGCTGAATATGCATGAAGGATGTACATACATACATATTATGTTGCTACTACAACATGCCTGGGCCGATATGAACTTGGCTTCGCAATCACGTGCAGTTTCCATTAATCACGCGAGAGAGAAAAGCCCACTTTCGGAGAAGAGTCCTGGCAAATTCGTGTCATTGTGTACGGAGTACTCCGAAACCCGCTAACTTGAACTCTTCCGCCGGATCGTTTGTCGTCAAAAAACGGCATCGTGCCAAAGCCGGTTAAAATGAAATTTTGGTAGCCGGCATGTATCTGGTCCATCAGGATATATTCATGTGCGACTGATGAAATACCCAGCATGTACCTTCGCAGCCTCGGAACGCAAGGAAACAGTCCCGAGGAGACTTACTGCTGCGCACTGTCAGATATTAGATCCTCTGGTGCATGTCCGGAATGACCGGACTTGATGTTCGATCCACCCTGAGTTTCACACATTGTTCCTCGGCGCTCGCCAAGTAAAACGGGCAAATAGGGAGGGATTCGACCAAACAGCGATAGTGGCGGTTTTGAGATTGCAAGGCTTTTGAAAACCCTCATTTGCTTCAGCAAGTCACGACTGTGTAACCAGACGATAACACAAGTCAAAGTAATCATCAATCAACAGAACGCAGGACAGAACAGAGCCTTGTCAGGACTCCAAAGATTCGACAATTACAGGTAGCGGCCAGCAACTTGGCGATATGCTGCGATGGCACTCTATCCCCGAAATTCAGCAAACAACACAGATTAATCAACGAGCACAAGACAATAAATACCCTGGAGCCACTCATGGCCCTTTCTCACAATCTGCGTCGTATTCGCTAGTATGCGCTTGGTATTCATACGCACGTTCCGCCGCTCCCATGAGGTTGACAGCACAGGGCTGCCAAACTTATCATACCTGCTAATATACATAATACTCCGTACACATGAGCCGTCTTGCCCACTTTGTCCTGCTCCGACAACCCAATGAATGCCGCCTAGAGGCCCCCATGCCAGAATGGCTGCACAGGCACTTGAAACCTCTGAATAAAGCGCCGTTGCTGATCAATACCCAAACTTCTATCTAAAACCTATAGGCCCAGGTGTTTGCGGATAAATCATGTGATACCCGTGTTATTCGTGTTCCAGAAGGTCCGTAAGGGGAAGAAAAAGAAGAAAAGAAGAAAAGACCATGGAACGGTGGGCAGAATAAGCGCAACTTCGGCAGTCAGGGTCGAGAGCTTTCGATATTATTGCCTGACACCTGTACTTCAAGCACCCCTGTGAGAATACAGGCTTCTTAGTACACAATGGCATGCGGGTGGGGGTTCTGCAGAACATGTTGCAGATATCTAACCAGACACTGGTCAGCAGAAAAAGGCAGCCTGATTGATATATATATATATATCAGTTCCTTTCCGCATGGAGGCGTAGAGGCGGCAACATGGCCACTGATGGGCTGGAAGTTTATGGTCAAGTTATACATGTACCAATCTCCGAAGATGGACACTATGAATTTTGCCCGCACAAGGCGGACTGGGCAACATGCCAGTGAGGCGAAGGAAGATTGAATGGGGGTGGGGGGTGTGCGGCACCGTTGTCTTTATGCTTGACCGAGCGAGCCATCGATGTTCAGAGACCCTTTTCTTCTCTTGACGAAACACAACACCTTACATGGGCTTTGTACCACGCCCAACTTCCTACATTATCCTGTCAAAAGCTCTGACCGCTATCGTTTCAAGCAGCGGCCGAGTATTGGGCCTGTATAAAGCAGCGGACAGTTCACGTTAGTCCCTTGGCGTAATTGTCCACGGCATATAAAGCTCACATCTTTGCCCGCGAGTGAACAGTGCTGATAGTAAGTAGCCATTGACAAAAGGAAACATAGCTGAAGAAACATTGAGCGATATTCAACCACAAGATTCCATGTTGCGGAAGGTTTCCCTAGCTAGTGGAGACAAACGACCCGAAGACCTGACATTACCATCCTTTTGAATTTTTTTCTTCTTCTTTCTTCGTTGGCCACTCGCCTCATTGGATAGAGAGAGAGAATGTTACCAGGGCCAACAGAGTTCCAACATAGTTCCTTCGATCAGATCCACCATGTATACTTTCCGAGCAAGTTCTTCACAGGGGCTATAGGTATGTCAAGCTTTGATCATCCATCGCCGACATCTGATCGAGTCTACTTCCCTGCCTGGCCCGGATGGACAAGCGCAAGAGGTCCCTCCCAGTTCACCTTGAGAGATTGTAACTGATTTTCTTTTCTTTGGGATTATAGGTGATCATACTCTCATCCTGGGTGCCTCAACTAGCCCGCTTATCCCTTCATGGCAGGGTTACATTGCATCTACAACAGATGCCCTAGTTACCATCGAAGCCTATCTCGTCGGTCTCGTTGACGGCATTCCCCGCCGACCCCGATACGCCGAGCATCACTCTCTTATAAAGAGCGGAAGTGTACTCATCTTTGAAGAAGGTCCCTCTGGTATCAAACGCTGGACAGATGGTTTGAAGTGGGGGCCCAGCAGAGTTTTGGGAAACTTTCTCATCTATCGGGAACTCGACGATTCCTCGAATTCGATACGGAAGACCATGACCAAGCCAAAAGCTACCCGCAGTGGCAGGAAGCGATCTGTAGGCATGGCGGCAGCCAACGTTGCCGGCAGCTTCGGAGACTGGTACCAATTCAAACAGGATGGGCTCGTCAAGAAGACCATCAGCGTCCTGGTCCAGGGCCGAACGCTTCACCTTGTCAGCTACTTCACCATGGAGGACGTCATGTTGGGTAGGCTCCTCACGCCGACCATGGAGCCCGGATTCCAGCACATTGTGCCTCGAGTGGACCTTTTTCGATCAGAGAGTATTCGAAAACCCATAGACGGCGCCGACTACCTCCAAAGTGCCAGCGACGGTCCAACGACAAGCACCGCGCATTCCATATCACGGCCCGGCTGGGAAGCACAACAGTGGGAATTCTTGCATCACCCCACGGGCTACCATCCCATGAACATGTACAGCTCATCTATTATACAATAGAATTATGAGACCTTTTCCTTGCTTTCTTTCCCTTTTCTTTCCAGGCTGCTCGCCAGCTCATGACTTCATGCCTTCCTTCTTTATCCTAGACCTATGGTCACAGTCACCAATACAAAACAAAAACCTATCTTTGTTTGCTCCCTTGTTTCCAAGTTCAATTTCCTACCCGGCTGTCAAAGCGACGTGGGCTCTGACGTACAACGCGTTGACCTCACGCTCGTCGTTTCTGATTTCCATTTGGCGAGACCCAAGGCACGAGTAAGCTATCTACGGGCCTTGGCAAGACGTAGATCCAGAGGTCAAACAAACCGTTACCGTCGTAGTATTCAACAAAGCTGTGTCTTTTTTTTTTTTTTTTTTTGGCCCGGGAACTTCCCGTCGTGGACCAGCCCCGGATATCACTGCAGAGGCATTGCCTGCGGCTTGCGGCATTGTTGTGTGACAGGAAATATGGACGCAGGGCACTAATATTCCCGATGAATGAAAATGTGAAGAGGACGACGGTCACGCTGATCGATAAGTGTTTTGAGTTTTACAAGGCTCTGCACATCTGGGCCATCATCAAGTTGATCTTGTACTTACGGGAATCTGGTGAAGCGCACCTTTTCTTTTCTTTTACTCCAACAACAGCAATTTTCTACAGCTGTCGACATATGATTTTCGCAATGGAATTACTAGTCAACCCGAGTAAGTCACTTTCGGGCTTCTGGAAAAGGCATTTTGTCCCGTTGCCGGTTGTTGGAGGGAAGATTGTTGGGAGTTGCAGCCTCACATCCTAGGCATCACTTTTCCTCCGTTGCGTTTGTCAGCAAAGCTATTTTCCCATCGTATACCAGGTCTCCTGGTCTGATCCGTGCATCATCATGCCGACGACATGCAGGAAAACGAAGCAGGGCACCCAGCAGGGGTCCATCCAGGGCGTTGGGTCACTTGTGGCCATGGTAACATGGGTTGTACACTGACACTGGTTGACACTGACACGACACTGACACTGACAATGACATTGATAGGCCAGCAGCCTGGCGACATTATGAAATGGGACCCCCTCCCAAACAAACAAACAAAAACCGAGACGCAGCTTATCGAACCAAGTTGCACGGCGGTGAGCATAGATCATGGCGGAATCAGCAAGTTGATATTCGACGTGGGTCTCCCATCTTTTGAACACGTTCAATCGAATGATTCATTGTAGAGCAAGCAACCTGTGACATGGCTGATGCTACGCCCCGTCAGATCGAGCTCTCTCGAGAAGAAGAGATGCAGAAACAAGCCCCCTTTTTTTTCCTTTGGGAACCTTCCCAACAGAACAGTTGACGTGATGCGGGCCCATCTTGCTCCCGGATCAAGAGATGCAGTCTACGCTACGGGCAAATAAAGAAGAGTACAGTATATAGTATCTTGCCTGTTCTTCGGCAAGGCCAGCTGGCCATCATGCGAGGAACTCATCATAATAAGGAATCATGCCAGGAGGGCGAAAAAAACGGACGCTGCTCCTACGCAATCGCAAGCTACAACGAGGAGCTAGACGGCTCCGTACGCGCTGAATCCCCAATCCCCTCGGCCAGCCTGGGTCGGGTGAAAATTCCGTAAAAATCATGTTTTCTACATACACGGGCCTTTTGCCCGCTGCCGCACCTGTTGGACCTCGACATCTGTACATCACCAAATCAGCCCCCTCCTAACTCCCGTATTCGTATTCTGCCAATAGCCAACATCCAAAGACACAGTGTTGTGACGAGAGGGGATTCTGGAACTATAGTGGTGAGGTGAGGACAAGTGGTTCAGGCGAAAAAGTCCTGCTGGAGGGACATTTTACTTGCTGCCCGTTGCGGAGTCCCTGTCGAAACCCTTCAAGGACGCTACGAGCCATTTAGAGGACCATTTCTTCTCCCTTCTTTCTTTTTCCCCTCAGCCACGGGGTGCCAAGTGGACGTAGCGGAATCAATACTTTCCTTTCCTACCCCCCTCCCCTCCCCTCCTCCTCCTCCCCAACCCACGCAGCCTTTCCTTTCGGCAACGAACAATTCCTTCAAGAAGGGCACATACCCGACATGTCCCCAACTCATGTCCAAGAACTTGCCGTGATACCGGCCGACGGCATTGGAACCAGAGGTAATCAATCCAGGCATTGAGATCGTCGACTTCTGCACAGGGGAAAGGGGGCTAGGTTCTTTCCGTCCGAGGCTTCACGCACTACGATTGGGGAGCTCGCAAAATTACAAGGACACTGACACCTACAGTACCTACGTGTACATACCCCGAGAGTGGGGTTGTTTCGAAACAGTTGAAGACAAATGATGCCATCTTGGTCAGGGCCGCAGTTGGTGATGGACCCCCTGAATCATTTCACAAATCTACATACTTGACAGGGGGATTAAGCCAATTAATTATAAGCTATCAGCAAGGAAACAAGGAGACAGGGACTGGGATGAGTAGGTACATTATATTATTCATAACTTGCATAGAAACGGATGTGTTCTTTGAAAGCACTGTATGTACCTAGTACGCGTTCTCTCCTTATCGCTTTCAAATAATAGTATTTACCTGCAGCTGATCGCAGCTGTTAGAGAGGACAGATGTGCTATTACATACACAATTTCGAAATGGTCATTCAACATGGCTCTCAGCGCTCAGCCTTCTCGAGGTGGTCATCTTAAAATCAATCATGTCCATTTCTCTGGCCGACACGGTCTCTCTCCAACCACCTTCGCCATTTCTTTGCCTTTTTTCCACAGGCAGATGCAAAGGAGCGTCGAGAGCTTCGTCGAGAGCCTCGGCGAGCTTCTTTTGATCCAGGGCATCTTCAGGTCTGCAGGAAAGACATGGTATTGGTAATGTTTGTCATTGCGCCAACTGAGCGAAATTGTACGCCTGCTGGAATTATTACTTCAACAGCAATGTCAAGGCAACAACACGTCTATTTTCGTCTATGCTATGCTATGCGGTCTGTACTGTACTTGATTCCCCTACTTTCTCTTGGTCGCGTTGCCCACATCAGTGCCGGTTGTCTTGGCTTCGGGCTTGACATTGGCCTGCTTGTCCTCGATGGTGTCGGCTTCCTTCTTCAGCAGAGGCTCCTCATCATCACCGCCCTGACCAAACTCATTGACACGGGTGTAGTCCGTCTTGTAGGCCCAGCGCTGGTACAGATAAACGAAAAAAATGACGTCGTCACGAAGCGTAGCGAGGCGATGAAGGGTGGGCATCTTGATGGTGAAGGCAAACAAGTCGTCGATGAAGGTGTTGAGGAACTTGTACAACATGGCCTTGGATGGCATGTGCGCCACACTCTTGAGACGGTAGTTGATGTACAAGGAGGGCACCATCATGAGGAAGCCATAGGCATACACCGACCCAACGAGCGTGGTGATGATGAACGAGTACCAGGATTTGTGGGACTCGTAAATCAGCGAGTAAATGCCGTACGCGACCAAGAGAGGCACTGCCACAATATACATGTACTTGAAGGCAATTTCGTCGTACTCCTTGGTCTTCTCCTCAGTCTCGGTGAGCTTGTGCTTGTCCTCAAAGACGATTGTGCACGGCAGGAAAGATCCGGGGGTGCTGGGCGGAAACGCACATTCACCACAGTGGTGACCTTCCAGAACTCAATGACGATGCCTACAACCTGAGAACCCAGGATCATCCAGCTCGTATTCTGTGAGTTATCGAGAAGATACAGGAAGATGATGGTCTGCATGAAGACGTTGGCCAGGATGGAACGGACCGAAATGCCAACATTGTCCTTCTTCTTGCGGTAATGGGCAATGTCGGACCCAAACGCCAGTGTCTCCAGAATGACATGGGCAATGCTGACAAAAATGGTAATGCCGAGCAAGATTGGGTTTGTGTCAATCAAGACCTCCTTGACCATTTCAATCTCGGAACCGTCACCACCAGTAGGCAGGGTTTGGCCAAACGCGGCTTTGCGAGCGTTTTCCTTGGAATTCAAGTCAATCGAGGCAATGGTGCTGAACTTCCACATGGCCATGTTGGTCAGGTCAATGTGCAATGGTAATTCTTTGACCGTCTCGTTGAGTATCATCATGTGACTGTTGAGTTGCCAAAAGGTGTTGATGTACAAGATGGGGTCTACAGAGTCAGCTTCACATACAAAAAGACACGGCGAGTTGAGTTTCGTCCGACTTACAGTACCAGCCATTCTGACCGCTGCCATCACGGGCACCAGTAGCTTCAAGGCGGAGGTAATGTTTGACTGCAGGGTGGATCTGGTTGAACTCCTTGACACCCATGGCGGAGACAAAAGAAAAGCTCGCATTGGGGTGATAGTGGCTGTTGATGATGGGGCCCGAGGGTTCCTCTTCGACCTGAATGTCTTCCTCCTCTTTTCGAGCATCCAGCAGGTTTCTCGTCTTGGCAAGCTTCTTTTTGGCAGGTACTGAGTCAAAGGGTATGTAAAATGAAAAGCCCGGGCGGTATCGTAGCCAGGCTGATAAGGGTCCAGGGTACTGCCGGTGAGGCTAACATAGAAATGGCCCCAAAGGGTTCCATTGTTCTGAACGGCTTTAGGGACGGTAAACTTGGTATCTATGGTGCGCTTCTCTGAGCTGTTTCCCATGTTGAAGTCCTTCTCCTGAAGCACCAGAAACTCCGGCGGAGTCTCCGAGATGGGCATTGGGTTGAACGACGGAGAAAGAGTGACGACAATGTCCACATGACTGTCCTGGGGCCAGATTGGCGCAATCTTGTGGGGATTTGATGATACTGTGCACCTTCGTCGAGCTGCTTGGGACGGAACTCAAATGCAGGAATATCTCCCAAATTGGAGGCCACGGTGATGGGCTTGCCAGTATCGGGGTCGGTCGTAGGACGCCTCGTTGATCTTTTTCAGGAAGTACGAGAGACCCATGTTGAGGCCCAGGTAGACGACACCGCCAAGAAGTAGCTTTTGGAAGTTGAATCCCTATGACCACGAGCCGAATTAATCTAGTGTCCACCGATCGAACAGCGGATGGCATTTCCATCATACGTACACTTCCTTGCTGCTGTTGCTGCGGCTGCGACGGCGCGCCCTCAGGCTGGCGGATGATTTGATCAACCCCAGACATGATGTCGACTGACGGGAAGAGAGAGTGCGATGTTTTGTCGGCGGCGCAATGTCGATGCGCTTGCTGGAATCAACGCGTGGAAGGGATTGGAGATAATCTCGCCTCGCCGTGTGGCATCTACATATGTACATGTACATAATTAGCATCCACAATCTGGACCCCCTTGCACATGCGTCTGTTGCTGCTAATTTCAGCACTCGGCCCCCGCCACAACAGGGAACTACATGTATGTACATAATCGCGCGCCCGATTGGCACCTGCCTTCCACCTCTCATATTCTCTCAGACTCGCAGAATTGGACAACTCGGACTTTGCACTTTTCTCCTATCAAGTCTGGCTGAGTCACTTCAGTCACAAGACACTGGATGCAGAGCACCATCATCAACGAGGCCAAGGCTGATCTGGCCTCATTCCTTGACGTCCCCGAGGGCTCATAATATCTTGTTTATGCAGGGTGGCGGCAGTGGTGAATTCTTTGGCGACGTCAAGGCCAACGAAAAGGACGAACGACTTGACCCGACCTACCCTCGTGCAGGAGCTGCGTCACAGAGTCGACTCGGAACTCAAGATGGACCATTATCTTGCCACGGAAAGTTAGTCTCAGAAGGCTGTCCTGGGATCCCCAAGGATTTTGGAGCCCGAGGTTGGTGGCTCTGGCCCCATTGTGGTGGCAGACCTGAGCTCCAACATCTTGTCGCGCAAGATTCCTGTGCGCAAATTTGGCGCCATCTTTGTCGGCGCACAAAAGAACAAAAGAACCTGGGCTTTGCTGGCATCACAGGCGTCATCATCAAGAAAAGTCTGATTACGCAGCCTTCAGCGACACTGATGTGAACATTGGGCTCGCCTCTACCGCCTGTTGTTTTGCAGTACGAAATGATCGCCAATAACAATAGCTTGTACAACACTGTACACTGAGATTTTCAGTGAGTGTCTCTCAGGCCCCGATGCTTTACGAATGCTAATTACATCTCGGTTTAGCGTATACGTTGCCGGTCAGCTGGTCCAGAAGCTGCTTGCCACGTATCCCAACAAGGCAGATGGCCAAGAGGCCGTGTCAAGAAGAAGGCTGAGCTCATCTACGGCGCCCTTGATGCCATTTTGGATATTTATAAGGTTGTTCATGACGAGTCTGTCCGGTCTCGCATGAACATCTGTTTCAGGTCACCAAAGGAGGTGCTATCAATGGGGCAGAAAAGGTATTTCTTGAAGAGGCAACGAGATATGGATAACAGAGTTCAACATGAGCAGGCGGGCTTCAACACGCGATGCAATGATTTAAAGGGCAATTCAACGCTCAAATGACAAGGAGACGTGTTGATGCGTCAGGGCAGGGCGGCGGGGGTTCTCGACTTGACTTCCTCCCCGCTGATGAGCATCTCACAATGTGGCGTCAGAGAATGAATTCACATGAAGTATGTGCTTCATAGAGAAAGCATGTTGCACATCTGCTCAGTATTACGGGATGACTAGCACACAGTCATGCGCGTCAACCTCGAGCGAGCTGTTATACCTGGTGATTGATGCTTGATGCCTGATATCTCTAGGTGCTACAGGGTATTGGGCCACGATGTGTTGACAGACGAGGTCAATGCAGGCTGGCTTGGGAAAGAATGCGTTATGTTATTGGCGGCGGGAGCGTCGACAACAGCCGTCAGTCAGCCTTTCAGACAAGTCGTACGCTTTTGCTTGTCCATGACACCATGACACCTGGACGGACAACTGGACCGGCATCAAGGCGTTAGAATGCTGTGTCATCCATCAATGTGCCACCTGATAACCTGACCTCCCCACCTCGCAGCCATTCTAGCTTGATCGTACTCCGTAGACCGCGACGTGCCGTTTAACGACCTGTGTGTGGCTTTTTGGCGCCGTCGTTCCTTCCGGATCCCCGCCAGTGTGGGCGTCCGTCCCATTGGACCTGGCCGCGGATCCTTCCGCGGATCGCAACTCCTTCTTTAACCCCCTTGCCACGCACTCTCTTTTTATTACATCAAGCTCATGATTACATTCTCGTATTCTCTTCCACGAGTCAGCATCTTTGAGGCCAGACCCGCTGGACCACCCTTTATCAACGTCCGCCCAGCGCAGACAGACACTACATACACTTGTGTCATTACGCCCTTTACCAAAACGCAGCTAGCCAGTCACCATGTCTTCTTCCAACACACCCATCGCGGGCCAGAATGGCGTCACCAATGGAACCAACACCAACACCAACACCCAAACCCGTGACAAAGCCCCTCGGGCCAGAATTTGCGTCTTCTGCGGCTCTAGCGGCGGAGCAAGTCCCGCGCACATGGAGGCAGCTCGGCAGCTGGGCAGAGCCATGGCCGAGAACAACATTGATCTGGGTAGGTTCTGCTCGCGCCATTGATTTGTTGATTTCGAACTGACACCAACCCACTCAGTCTACGGGGTGGTACAGTCGGCCTCATGGGCGAGGTCGCAAAGACGGTTTGCTCCATCAACGGCCCCGATTCCGTTCACGGCATCATCCCCGAAGCCCTGGTAAGATACGAGCGAGACGGAACCTATCAAACCGTCAACCACAGCAACCAAGTCGTGCCCACCGAGTCCGTGTATGGCCGCACCACAGTCGTCAAGGACATGCACACCCGCAAGAAGTTGATGGCCGAGGACGTCTTCAAGGGCGGGCCCGGAAGCGGCTTCATCGGCTTGAGCGGCGGCTACGGCACCATGGAGGAGGTTTTCGAAGTCATCACCTGGAACCAGCTGGGCATCCACACCAAGGGCATCTGCTTGCTCAACATTGAGGGATACTGGGACGGCATCGTCCAGTGGGTAAACAAGGCCTCCGAGCAAGGCTTCGTGAAGCCCGGTAATGAAAACATTGTAGTATCAGCTACCGATGCAGAGGGCGCCGTCAGGGCATTGCGGGACTACAGAGTCTCTGAGGCTACATTCAAACTCCAGTGGGGAAATCAATAGAGAGCGAAGACGAACAAAGTTCACGTCAGAGAGTGCATAGATGCTCGGGCCGAGTCATGATGTGGTGTAACCCTCGTTTACGCCAGCGGCGTTTTGTATGGGCACGAAGAACTAGAGATATCGCACAAATAGACATGAACTGTGTGTATACAAACATATCAGCTTAATCACCATGATCCACTACTCATCTTGTCAAGCGTTCCTGGCAAAGACCGTCTTTGCAACTCTTTTGGTCATTCGTGTCGAGACCGCAATGTGCCGCTTCTGGCAGCAGTTAGCTCTGTTAATTGTACAAGATCTAGCTCTCCTGTCCTTGTTGCTCCCCCTGCATCTATGTCATTTAGCTGTCGACCTCCATCCTCTGGCCCTCGCCCTCGCCCTCGCCCTCGCCACCTCCTGAGCTCTCGCCCACGCTATCAATCCACTGCTTGACCTCAAACTCCTCATACAGCTTGAACGGCTCGATGCCCCTCTTTCCTTCGCCCTGCACACCGACCAGACCAACCGACGTGTTCTCAACAGTCAGCTCCTTGTCCTGTACCAAGCTCTCTCTCAGAGCCTTCAGGCCATGCTGGACCAACTCCTCCCTCGAGCAGTCGGCAAAAGCATCCACGTTGCGCTCGAGATACGTTCTGGCCATTTGGCTCCGAGCCCCAATGGCAAACGCCACCATCTCTTCCGTCATGCCGGAGGGTTGGAACTCGAACAAGTGAGGGCCCTTCTCGTCCACACCTGCGACCAGCAGGCCCACACCGTACGGTCGCCTTCCGTACAACTGCGTGTTGGTCTGGGCCTTCTCACCAATCATGTCGACGAGGGAGCGGAGAGGGATGGCGCGGCCGTAGGTAAGGCGGTGGCCGAGACACTGCTGCTTCATAAAGTTGGAGAGGACGCGGGCATCCGATGTGAGGCCGGCGATGGCGATGCCGGCATGCTCGTCGACGGAGAACAGCTTCTTCTGGTACGACGATAATTCTTCGGCGTTCCTCTATACAGAATCGTGCGCTCGGTTAGCAGCTTATTGCGTCTTCAAGTGGCGGAGGGTCGGCGATGCGGGAAGACTACTTGCCTTGACGGCACAGAGGACAGCGTGCGTTTTGCTGACGATGCCGACGACGACGGAACCTTGCTTCACCGCCTCGGCGGCATATTCGATTTGGAAAATCCTGCCTTGTGGCGAGCTGATTGAATGGCGTTAGCATGCATGTTCCCGCTCGGCGAGGAAGCTCTCTCTCTACCCATGGGTCGAAGCTCTGGGGAAGATGGAGGAGGAGAGGGGGTTTATTGGAATCGGCGCGTACAATGTGACGGAATCGTTATCGTAATTGTTTCTGAACATGATGGGCTAGCTGAAGAGGGGGCTCGATCGGTTGCTTCTCGTTGGAGGACGGGGACGGAGAACGTTTGTGTGCAGTGGTATGCCAACTGATCGAGGAAGCAAGCTCTCGAATGAACAATCGGTTTTGATGCGGCCAGGCAGCCCTAGCTTCGTCGTCGTCGTTGTCGCGCAAGCTGTCTTGGGCTGGGCGGGAGTGGATGCCGTGGATGCCGTGGATGCCCCGCCTCACCGCCTGCGCTTTTGGCAGAACCTCCAATGGGTGCACCCACCCACCGCCGGCCGCCGACAATTCACTCATCAATTGATCCCTGGCTTCTTCTGGCTTAACCAGGTCACTTGTCACTTGCTCAGTCACGTACATATGTATTACTGGCAAGCCCATCTTATCATGCCAGCCAATTGAACAACGCCGATGATCAAACGCAGCCTTCTCTTCAGAGGCACACGATTCAGTCCATTTGCAGTGAGCCGCTCTTCTCCATGGCATGAGCAGGTGTACAGGTGCAGGGTGCGGCAGCGACTGCAGCATGCCAAACCTGTCAGTCTCGCCCTCGGCCCCAGACAAGACGACGACCCTCGCGGCTTTCCCGCCATCGGAGATACCATTTATGCTCTTTCCACAGCCCAGGGCCGAGCCGGCATCGCTGTGATACGCATATCTGGTCCATCGTGTCTTCAGGTAATACGCACGCTTGTCGTGTCAAAATGGACCCTCGGCTAATCAGACACAGATCTACCGAGCTCTATGTCCCGACACACAGCCTCCGAAGCCGAGACGGGCCACCATCCGCACCCTTTTCCATCCAAACTCCAGTCTTCTTCTCCCCAACGTATTAGACTCCGAGGCCCTCCTCCTCTACTTCCCCTGTCCCAAGACAGTCACTGGCGAGGACGTCCTCGAGCTGCATGTGCACGGCGGGCCAGCCACGGTGAAAGCGGTCCTCTCCGCCATACCACAATGCCCTACCACTTCACCCGCGCGCTACGCCGAGCCCGGCGAGTTCACCAAGCGCGCCTTCATCAACGGCCGTCTTGACCTGGCGCAGATCGAGTCACTGGGCGACACGCTCGACGCAGAGACGGAGCAGCAACGTCGGGCAGCTGTGCGCGGCAACTCTGGCGCTCTGGGACGAAGGTACGATGGTTGGAGAGAGCAGCTGCTCCAAGCACGGGGTGAGATGGAAGCCCTCATTGACTTTTCGGAGGATCAGCACTTTGGCGAGTCGCAGTCGGAGCTGTTGGACAATGTGGCAGGACAGGTCGGCAGGATTCTGGACGGGATCCATCTCCATGAAATTGGCGGGCAGAGGAGTGAGCTGTTGCGGAAGGGAGTCCGCATCGCGCTGGTGGGCCCGCCCAACGTGGGCAAGAGCTCACTGATGAACATCATCGTCGGCAGAGAGGCGTCCATCGTGTCTGGAGAAGCCGGCACGACGAGAGACGTTGTCGAGGCGAGTCTCGATATTCGAGGCTATCTGTGCTCGTTTGCAGACACGGCGGGGTTCCGATCCCCTGGCGACGGTCATGTCGACATTGGAGCTGTGGAGGAAGAGGGGATTCGACGAGCGAGGAAGAAGGCGCTCGAGTCGGATCTTATCGTGGTGATGGCCTCTGTGGAGAGGGATGGCGCGGGTGGTGCGAAACCATGTATCCGTTTCGACAAGGAGACGCTCGATCTCGCTGCGGGTGCCCTGGGGGCCATCTTGGTGGTGAACAAGCGAGATGCCGTTGATGAAGATACGTTCCGCGACCTGCTCGCCCGGTTTCGCCGGTCCGTTGGCAAATCACATGCCTCATTTGCAGGCAAGCCCATCTGCATTTCTTGCAAAGACGACGTCCCCGCACGAGACAGCGGCATCCAGGACGTCATCCAGGCCTTGACGGCATCATTTTCCGAAATGACCGACATGCCCCCTGAAATGCAGGACCTGCTGGGCGTGACGGAGCGGCAACGCCAGCTGCTCGCCAAGTGCCGGCGCCATCTGGAGGAATTCATGGACGAGGCGCAGCCAGAGGACGAGGGTCGATGCCGACATGGTGCTGGCGGCAGAGTATCTGCGGTACGCGGCGGATTGTCTGGCGCGTATTACGGGAAGGGGCGAGGCGGGCGATGTGGAGGATGTGCTGGGGGTCGTGTTTGAAAAGTAAGTCTTATCTTGCATGGTTTCTGATACAGTTGTGTGGCTAACATTGCAGATTTTGCGTGGGTAAATGATTTTTTTATGAGTACAGTAACACCGAGGAAGCGGCTTTGTTGCGGCAATATTGTAGGGAGATGGGAATGTGTATATTCTGCGTCCAGCACAGGCTCTATTCTATGAAAGTCAAAAGATACCCGTCAACGCCCCGACTTCGAAGTCCACGTCTAGTCCAAATGCAGTTGTTCTATCCCCGTCTCAGTGTCTATTCCAAGTCTCCGATCTGCTCTTGTCGACTTTGTTCCATCTATATTTTGTGTATTTCCAGTGTATTTGACTTGCAACAAGGCCAAATCTTTCGGCCAGAGGCGTGCTCGACAAAGGAGAGAAAAGTGTGGCCACTCGTGATCAGCCCGGCTCCATGCTCCGACAATCCGACAAAGGAAAACCCTTGTATTCCCGTGATGTACAATGATTTTGCGACTCTCATTGATGCTACTGACACGCCGTGTCTAGCGAGAGTCGTCGTTGGTAGGGGGCTGCGTGCCTGGTGTGCCGCTGACGACGTTGTAGCCTGAGCGGCCGGCGTTGACGAGCTGGGCGTCGAGGTTGGAGGAGGTCATTTTGAGATGATGCTGATGTGCTTCGAAGAAAGGCTGGGAGTGGTAAATTTGAGATATGGCAGCTGAGGTTTGTAGATGCGGTGCGGTGCAATGCGGTGCGTTATGATGCTGCGATGTGTACCTTGTAGTTGTGGTGAACTGTGTAGAATGCAGATTGAGCTTGTTCTCTCCATGTTATCAACGAGACGAGTTCCATCTCGACTTATATACTCATTTACTACCGTTTAGTTTTTCTTTCTTCCTCCTTCTTGTCTGCGCATCATATTCATTCTCACCTCATCTTACGGCTTGGCTCCTTGTCATAGACGACCAGGCAGACAAGACTTTCCCTTCCCTTCCTTCCTTCTCCTTCCCGAGTGGCCCCCACCGGCTTTGGACGGGCGGCCTTGTTCCTTCGTTCCTTCTGACGGCGCAGAGCCTCAACTTTTTCTCAGGACGGGCCGGCCCCCTAGTCATCATCATCATCATCATCAAGGATTCATTCGTCCACACGACAAATTAGTCACCCGTAGGGCTGAGCGATTCTCGAAACTTGCCCCGAAACAGAAACCTTGCAGCCACCCCCAAAAGGTCGGGTCGGACCCTGAACCCTGCCTGCCTGGTACCCGTCCCTGGCCCACATTCTCCCTCGCGTGGTGCCTTTGCTTATCTCACGCGACTGCCTGCTTCTGCTTCTGCTCAGCCCCCCTCCCTTTCCCCTTTCCAAGACCCCAGAGCCAGGCACCGGCATCCAATCAACTTGGCCTGTACGGCGAACGCTGTATTTGTCAGGGGGTCGCTTGCTTCGGCGAGGATTGAGGAGCCATGTATATATAGTAGCTTCCTGCTTCGTCTATCGAAATATAAGGCTATCCTGGATAATCTCTTAGCTGCGCGAAACACTCTTCGGTTGAACTAGTTGAGAATATTCTTCTACCTCTCGACGGCTTAACATATTGCCGGGGTAATAAGAGCCGGGCTGTGGGCGTAAGCTTAGCGCGCAGGCAGCCGGCAAAGCCCCGGACCGCATAGAAAAAAGCTTAAATATCTAAATATGGAAGTAATAATTTAAAAAGCCTATTAATAAGCCCGCCAACAAGCCCGTCAGGAACCCCCACCCCAGGCCCCAGGGAACCCCGCCAGGCATCAACAAGTTAATCTAATAATACGGCGATTCAAATACTATCCAGCCGCAGATACCAAAAGCTTTCCTTCCCTGGCCCACGACGCAAAGTATGCCAGCCAAGCATCTCGAGTTATACTCTCCCCAAGAACAATCCATGCATTGCACCGTGTGGAAAATCCACTCAGCAATGCATACAAGACATGGTCGCGGTCGTGGCAAAAGCATCCTGGAAATAGATTCCCCCATGACGTCTGGCCGCTCTGGCAGTGACAAGGCAAGGCAAGGCAGATTGCAAAAAAAAAAAAAAGGAACACTGAGCCGAGAACAAACCAAAATAAAAGCCTGCGCCCACATAATCTTACAAAAATAGGAACGAAATCCCCGGCTCGAATGGCCGGCCGGGCCCGAAATTGATGACGGCATGATTCGGCCAGGGTCCAAGGAGAAACTATAATGTATGTACATACTGTACATACATGCAATGGGCGCGGACCCTGCAGCCGCGTGGCACGTGGCAGACTGGACGGGGCGATGCGAGTGGACGGATGGATTGGATGACTCGTGCCACGCGCAGATGCAGATGCAGATGCAGATGCAAGCGCGCGCACTGACTTTACTCAACGGTGAGGGTGAGAGGCAACTGAATGAGGTCATTGCAGTGAGTAATGAGTGAGTCAACCCGGTCCCGTCGTCATGACTTCTTGTGCTGCAGCGGCGTTGCCGGACCGGACGTCGCCCAGCTGAGCATGGCTTTCAATTCAATTCATTCCATCGGGGCGGCTTGGAAATCAATGGCAAGGAACTCGAGATCGATGCCTGGCCTGGCCTGGCCTGGCCTGGCCTCGCCGTCTCATGTCAGCAATTGGTGGATTTTCGCGTCATCCGCAACGGGACTCGACGCCAGGGGGCCTCTCCGGGCCGGAAATGATTGGAAAGAATGAATCATTTAATTTGACCACATAGACATAGACGAGCCATGTGTATCTCCATTGCATTATACAACGCTACAACGCTACAACACTACAGCTCGTCCCTCGCATCTTGTTGTCCGGATACATCATCCATGGCCATAATCTTGACAACCAAGCTCGTCCACCCCGTGAAATGCTGCGTGCGCTGCCCAGCCCCGTCTCGGGATTGTACTGCTCCCAAGCGAATCCCGTCTCCTCCCAGCTCTTGTACACCGTGTCGACGAGATTCTGCCGCAGGCGCGTGTACATGTCGCGCGCCCTGTTTCGATACGGCCCTTCTTGCTTGGCCAGCGTCTAGTTGACAAGTGGGAAAAGAGTCAGTAATCCAACACACATATTTCCCCCGAAAAAATCAACCAATCTGGAGATCATGCTTTAGGAAAGAAAATCACCATCTTACCTGCAGTTGCTTGACAACCATGTAGTTCATGGGCATCCAAATCGGACTGCGCCAGTAGTTCTCGCCCGTTCCGTAAAACTCATCCTGCTTGCTGAGACTGCGGATCCCGTGGGCGCTCCAGAGGTGTTCCTCGTCGGCGATGAGATTGAGCGTCTTGCCTAGCTTGGCATCATTTGGCTTGAGCAGTCCAACTAGGAAGGGAAACAGCGACACGTAGCCCTTGTGGCAGACGAGCTGGTGCTCTTCAAAAGCATCGACAGTGGCGTCACAGTAGCAGCCGTCCTTTTCGGACCAGTGGAGGTCGTCGAGGTTACGCTCAATGGCTTCAGGTTCTTGCTCAGCTCGGCGGCGTCCTCCCGTAGCCCAAGGGCGTCGGCGATATTCCTCAATGACTTTGTCATCAATCCGACCCAGGCCATGAGATCGACGTGTAACTCGCCGGGGTGCGGCGGCTGTGGCCGCGGGTAGTCGTCGAGACCGCTCGTGAGCACATGCGTCTCTGTTCGTCCTCGCCACCGGTAGCCTTCCTTGGTGGAATACGCCTCTCGGTCGTAGCCCTTGATATCTCCGCGCTGCGTCTTGCGGAACCAGTCGTATTGTCGGCGCAAGAGGGATACAATTTTCGGAGAAAGTCCTCTCCGAGCTCATGGTTGTCCAGGTGCGCCGTGTGCAGTTGTTTGCCATGGCGGCCCTGGGCCAGACTCTCCCTCCTGCCCAAAGGCTGGGTGCCGTTGGTTTTGCGCAGTCTCTCCATGAAGTCTTCGATGACGAGGAACAGCGTGGGAGGGTTGGCGTAATGCGGGTACTGCACTTGGAACTCCTCAGGCACCTTGGTGCGAGCCTCGGGCCCCAGGATCTGCTCTCGGGGATCCAGCCGTCGTCGTCCATCGTGTTGTACCAGCTCTTGACGATCTCAAGCGTCAGGTCCATGTCCCAGTCGGCAATGGGAGCCAAGTGGAAACCCTCGTCCCAGAGGAACCCGCGGGGAAGAATGGCCGGGACGGCACACTGGTGAAGAGCTCATACGGACCCTCGAGCTTCTGCTGCTTGAGCTCCCTCGCCGCCGCCGCCTCCTCCCAGAAGCCCTCGTTTTCCTCGTCGTATTCCGGCGCGTACGATCGGTCAATCATTTGCTGTCCGTAAAAGTATCCCACACCACCCAGCAGATTCGAAAACATGCTTTTCCCAAACTTTTGATACTTTTCCGCCTCGAACGGCGCCTTGAGGTCGAATGTGGAGGCGAAGCGGTCGGAAAACGAAGTGCTTGTCGATTCAATCGCCTTGGTCACATCCTTGCTGGTCAACTCCACGCCGGCGGATCCCGACGAGAATATCACATCAAACTCGAAAGAGCCCTCGTACGTCCTCTGCACGATCTGAGAGTTGCCTTTGCCAGGCTTGTGCGGCATACGATACACTTGCCACGCGGGCGGAGGATTATCCAGCCCATACTCGTCCTGCAGAGCCACCGCAGCGGTCTGCAGCTGCTGGAAAAGCAACGCCTTTGCCTGCCAGAGGACGTCCTCTTCAAAGTCGGCACTGCTCACCAGCGTCACATCCCCGGGCCGCCTCTTGCCAATATCATGGCTGCTCGTAGGGTACTCGCCTTTGCCCTCGGTGAACACCAGTTTGTAGTCCCCAGTGACTCCGACTTTCCAGTGAAGGTGACGTCGCCCTTGAAGCCGACCTCGCTGCCCTCGCCGTGAACCTCGAGATCGCCCGCATCCTCCTGCGCAAGATAGTAGTACACGACCGTCTTGCTGTTCTCTGGTGCGTTTTCGTGTAGCTTGCCGTTGATGCGGACTGCCCAGCTGCCGCCGTGGGTTCCACCAGGGATTTTCACAAAAGATGTCGTGATATCAATCTTGTTGCCTTCATCGTGGATCGTCTGCACACCACCGGTTCGTGCATCGTATTCGTCCCATCCGTAACCGTGTATGTCTCCGCCCTGCTCGCACGTGTATCGCAGGCCTATCGTTGCAACGTATCAGAAAGGAACTTGATGTCTCAAGCTCATCGTGGTCATCACCATACCGTCTTTGACGTCATTGAAATTCTCGATTCTCCCCACATCAATCCCGTCCACAAACTCTTTGGCACTCGTGGCCGCACGCCAAAGTACAGGTTGGGCTTGTACGGACCCCATAGCAAGCTCTGGTTGTTCTGGCGTCCGATTTCGCTCATCAGCACAGAGGCGTCGCCCGTGGCCGTTGCGGCCGTGGCGGCCAGGACAGCAGCTGCCACGGCTTGGACGAGTCTTGCCATTTTTGTTTCTATCCCCTTTCGTATCAAGAATCTTTGTGGGATGTCAGAATGCCCCATGTGATTCTGTAATGGGTCAAAGCTGTGATGAAATGGGAGTGGGAGGCCACATCAAGGGGTGTGTCAGGCAGGAACATGCAAGGCTGACGTTGCGAGTGGGTTTTTCTCTGAGCTTGGGGCGTGCATGGCATGCCATGAGCAGCCAATCCAGGGGATTCCATCCAGGGGCACACACGGGCACACACCCTCTTTCTCCAGTAAAATTGTACACCAGCCACAAGATTACCGACCGACCGACAGCCTTGCGCTCTCCACTTTTAAAAATCTCCCATCTGACTCCCATCTGATGCCGGCCTGACATCACACACATCACACTTCCCAGCAGGTTCGTCTGCCGAAAAAAAAATCTGCAGGCGCAAATTTCCACAGCATCGCATCACCACAAGTCCACCAACACAATGGGCGACCGCCGCCCCCGCCGGCTAGACTCGCGCCAGATTCGGGACGACTCAGACCGTCCGAGCCGACGCGTCAGAGACCACGACCGTCCACGGTACCGCTCCCGCTCCCGCTCTCGTGATCGCGAACACAGACGCAACGACCGCTCCCGATCCCCGACGGCAGACGCTACAGAGACCACGCAGGCGGTGGCCGGGGCAGCAACAGGGACCGTCGCTACGATGACAGAGTCGCCGACGGACCCGATCGACGCGACGTCCGTCGTCGCTCCGCATCACCAAGCAGCAGGACCCCTCCTCCTCCTCCTCCTCCTCCTCCTCCTCCCAGCCTGCCCACCCGCACCCGCTCCCGTCCAGATGACAAGCAATCTGTGGCTCGAGGACGGGCAAGTCCCTCGCCGCCCCGCGGCCCAAGAAGTGCTGCACCCATGGAAACTGATGGTCAAGAGGCGGGCGAGGTTGGCGACGACGACGACGACGACGACGATCTGGCTTCCATGCAGGCCATGATGGGATTCGGAGGGTTCGGCACAACAAAGGGAAGAAGGTGGCGGGTAATAATGTTGGCGCGGTGCACAAGGAGAAGAAGACGGAGTATAGACA
Source organism: Epichloe gansuensis (assembly GCA_023658505.1). Classification (NCBI taxonomy): domain Eukaryota; kingdom Fungi; phylum Ascomycota; class Sordariomycetes; order Hypocreales; family Clavicipitaceae; genus Epichloe; species Epichloe gansuensis. The sequence continues at coordinate 2,797,803 of CP098283.1, forward strand.
GTATATGAACCGACAAGGAGGGTTCAATAGACCGCTTAGTCCGGGGAGGTGAGGGGGATTCGGGAGGAGGGTTCGTTCCATGGCATTTGCTTACTGGGAGGGACTGTCGGCGTTCAAGGAGCAGGGTGGGTCTGATAATGACTTCAGAATAGCAAGACGACTCGACTTTCAGGAATTGTAATCACAAGTCACAGTCATGCTGGTATAAACATTATGTACTGACGCTAATGTGCTGTTCCCCTTCTCATTCCGTGTCTTCCGTGACTTCTGCTTTGGCACCCTCATCGTCGTCACCTCCAGCCCTTTGGGCCTGTGGCTGCTCCGTCTCTTCTTCAACCGTCTCTGGTATCTCCGCCACTACCCCTGCTGCGTCGCCACCCGCGCCAGGTGCCTCATGGTCCTTGATCTCGCCACTACTCGGGCTTCTGCTGACCTTTTCTCTCCTCCGTCTTCGAAGTCGCCGCTCCTCCTCTGCTGTTTGCCTCCTTGCTTGTCGGAGGCTCTCTCTCTTCCGCATCATCATCACCATCGCCTCGCATGCCCTGCAGCAGCGCGGCTGCTCTTTCGGCAACGTCGTCTTCGCCCTCGCGTGGTGAGCTCAGCCCAGGACTTATCAATGCCGGGCTCTCCTCGTCAATCGTCTGGTTCTTGTCCGGCAGACCGGCCTCTACCTCAGGTATCTCACTGATGTCGGCAATCTTCTGGCCAGAAGCCACACGCACTTGGTGCCTGTCCTTGAGGCGTGCGCGACGGCGTCGATCTCTCTGGTCTCGCGCCTGCGGGCAGCGGCTCGAAGCTTCTCCAGTAGCGAATCCATGGCGCCAGTGCTCGTGGGCGAGGTGCTCCCTTCTCCCAGCGCCGCGGCGGCGGCGGCGCCCTTTGCGCCTGGTGCTTGCGCTTCATGGACGCTTCATTGCGTCTCCTCATCTCCTCCAACTGGATGTTCTTCTCCTTTGACTTCTTCCACTCAGTCAGGAAACTAGCCAGCTTGGCAAAGAAATCACGTCTGGCGTTTTCGTCTGTGGGGTCTTCGCCGTAAAACACCATGATGTCTTTGTACGTCTTCATCATCTCATCGAGGTACAGTTCCATCTGCTCTGCCTTGCGACGAGCCTCTTTCATGCATCGCTGCACGATGGGGCTGACACGATCCTCGGGATGGAACTTCTTGGGATCGCTAAGGTTGCCAGAATCCAAAGACATTTGCACGTTGCGAATCGTGTCAATATACTTCTTGGCATCGGCCTGAAGCTGTTCGACATTGATCTTCTGTGCCGTCAAGACGCCGCTGATGTCCTGGGCAAATCCCTCCCATTCCGGGTACTGACTTCGCACAATACGTTCCACCAAGTCGGCGAGCGAGGACTCGTTCTTGTCGTCCTTGACCATGCCCAGCCGTGCAAGCGAGCTCAGTTTGAAACCCCGCGCCTGCTTGTTGGCGTCGTTCATGTAGTTGCCAATGTCTAGAATGAGGCCGAGAACGTTCATCAGAGAGACCGAGTCGCGCAGGTTCTCGGACACACCCATCACCTGATTGATTCTCTCGTTCAATTCCTCATAGTCGGACTCAAAGTTCTTGGTAAGCCACAGTGCTCTCATACGGCTCTTCCAGTAGTGATGTAGCTCAAACGCTGTGTGCAGGTAGATCTGATCCTGTCGAGTTAGTTCGTTGGGGTCCAGCTCGCGATTGTTGCTCTTGGCGTCAGGCCCCGTCAGGTCTCGGCTATAGGGGCCATTTGCTTCGACACATTGTCAGATATGTTGCACAGATCATCCTTTTGCAAGAAATCCATGACGACTTGATTATCCAGCAGTTGAGGGTCGCAATGAATAATCTTTTGGACAATTTTCTCCACAGAAAGTTGTGAAAATTTGGCAAAGGCGATTTCTGTCATTCATTCCAATGTTAACAAAAAAAAGTCATCCCACGACGAGCACCGATTTTTTTCCTCTGTGACACTTACCATATGCCTTGCGCAAATCGGAAGAAATGATTTGCTTCTTATCGCCCTTCTTTGCGCCTCCGCCGCCCAACTTTTTAATCTCCTTGGCCATGAAAAGCTTCTCAACTTCGTCCAAGATTCCCTTGCGGCTGAGCTCATTGTACTTCTCCTCTCGTTCCTCGGCAGATGGGGCATGGGCAGCCCAATGACTAGTCTCAGGGCGTCGACCTTTTCCCAATGCAGTGCCTTGAGCTTCTTCTTGGGCCGTGCCACTGGCAGACCAATGCCGGGTGTCGCGGCAAAGACAGACTTTTGCGGTAGGAAGTGACCAGAAGGCATAGCTCCAGGTGTAGGGGGCGGCGGCGGCGGCGGCGGCGGTGGCATAGAGCCTGTAGAGCCAGGCATGGGTGGAGGAGGAGGCGGGGAGGTGGACCGCCGAGCATCTGACCCGGCATCGGTGGAGGCGGAGGCGGAGGCGGAGGCGGAGGCGGAGGAGGAGGAGGAGCCCCGGCGGTTTGACCCGGCATCGGTGGTGGTGGTGGTGGTGGGGGGAGGTGCAGCTCCGGCACCGGCAACAATTCCGTCCGCCTCGAGTGTCTCTTCGTCAGTCGAAATGAAAGGAGTTGTGGAAGATGCCAGACTTGGGTCTGATGGGGCTGCTGTCGCATCGACGTCCTCGGAGTCGCTGCCTTCAAATTTCTGGACATGGGCACCAATCTCACTGACCAGACCTGCCTGGAGCCTGGGATCGACAGTTGGTCGTTTCATCTCCACGATGCGAGGACGCTCGAATATGACGCCGTCTTCTTCCCCTCCGGCGTCTTCACTTTCTTCGATGACATCGGGTTCGCTATCCCTGTCCGCCTGAAGTGGCTTGCGAGTGATTCGGGTTTGGCGGTTTATACTGCCCAACACACTGTTGGTAAGATCGCGAGGTGGTGTCCCACTGCCAGCCGAAGACTCCAAGTTGTCGTCTTCCATTTCCTCACGCAATGCGCGGAGACGGTCGGACGGGCCGCCAGCCTCGCCCCAAACTCGCCCTTCGAGCTTATACTGTGTCTTTTGGCGCTCCAATTGCATCTGCAGACGCTCCATAAGTCTCTCTCGGTCCAGAATGCCTTGCATTTGAGCAGCGGTTCCGTTACTCGGGGTTCGCCAGGTTTGTTGCTGCTCTTGATGGCGTTGGACGCCGCAATATCCTGCGCATCCCTGAGCATCAGATACAGTTCTCTCGTCTCCAGCTCGTTCCTCTGCGCTTCCTTGGCACGGACGCCCTGAAGGCTGCTAATCTCGGCCTTGAGTCCGTCCGCTTGTCTCTTCTGGGCCTCGATGAATCGAGCTTGCTCGTCAAGCTGTTTCTGCATCTTCTTGACGAGGCCATCCGCTCCCAGCTCGAGCCTGGCACGCATCTCGTCGCGCTCCGCCATGGCAGCTTCCGCTATTTGCCGCGACTCCAGAGCCTCATCTTGGGCCTGGCGTGCTTCCGAATCGGTGTGCAGCTTGTCGAGAAGGCTTTGCACGGTGAAGTTGAGACTCTGCTTGAGGTCCATGTTTGGCAGGCGCCTGTCCATGGCAACGTAGCTGAGCATGGAGTCGACCAGCTGGAACATGCGCAAACGTTCCTCGCCGTCTTGGGCCCGGATGAGCATGAGATGCTGCAAGGCTGAAACGAAATAGTCTTGCGCCTTGCTGCCATGGATGCGCTGTTGAATGGCATCCGCAATCTGCACGGGGTCACTGAGATCCTTCACGTCGCCTTCGATGCTGTCCTTGATGCTGCTGTTCTCCTTCTCCAGCATGTCCTCGTAGTCAATGGCTTCGTTGGTGCGGAATCGCTCAACCTGCTTGTCGAGAAGCTCGTATTGGAACTCTTCCATCTTGGTCAAGATGCGTTTGATGCCGCATGCTGTAAACTGAGCTCGGATATGGATTCGCAACTGAAGGTCACTCTCTGGCGCATCCACCACCATGTTCACCAGCATCAAGGTCGTGACGGCATACTCCATGAGCAAGTTCTCCATGCCGATGCCGCCAGTCCGAACCTCTTCGCTTGCCCCGACCAGACTGCCCATCTTGCCGCGACCATCTATCGTGACCTCTACCAGGCGCATCCAGGCGTCAAAGCGGCCATTTTCCCCGACTGAGCCTTGACTTCGTCCAGGGCTTGGATGACCTTGACATGGCCCTCGCCGTTTTCACCCCAAGTACACAGAAACGTGAGGATCTCACTGACCAGTTTTCGGGTGGTGATGCGCGCGGATATTAGGCACGTTGCCAGAGCCACCAGCACCTTTGCTGCATCAGAGCATCGTCGGCACCAAACTTGTTGTTCATGAGCGCTTTGAGACACTTGACTATGTCGTATTCCCGGTCCAGGTTCTTCTCCACGCGAGAATTCTCCGACACGGGGCCGGCTGCCGTCTTGCGATTGATCTTGAGGAGCAATGTCACCAAAGCCACCTGTCCCTGGCATTCGACAAATCGCTTGACCCAGCCAATCTGCTGTGTTCGGAGATTGACCTCGAGACTGCCCATGCCTTTGGTGTCGAGCTTGTCTTCCATCACCTTGCGGACATACCACTCCGGCGTGCCCTCCTCGTCAGAGTACGTCGTGATGTCTGGTGCAGCAAATTGATTCGCTCGAGCAGTCTGCCGTCGCTTCTGCTCGCCCTGCCACTCGGTGAGGCGATCTTGGTGAAGCAGCGTCCATTTCTTCTGTGGTGGGTACGCCAACATTTGTCGTCGGGCTTGCTCGGGCAGGTTGTGCCATCCTCGTTTCTGCATGAGCTGCAAGAACATTTGCTCAATTACATTATCGTCGTCCGGCTTGGGAAAGTAGAATCCGTCATGATTAGAGCCAGGCCCGGGAAACTTGGTCAGACGGTTGGAGTCCCGATGCGCCTGGTAAGAGCCGTAGGAACTTTGCGACGAAGCGGTCGGTAGAGCTAAATGCGATGAGCGTGTCATCCCCGTGATCTCGATTTCCAGCGTTACCTGAGTGTATGCTGAGGTTGTCAGCAGAGCTGCGGCTTCCATTGGCGCCCAAATACGAGTCGTATCTCGAGGTATGTGGCGAGCCGTTGGCCGTGCTGGCAACGCTTCCGCGAGCAGGGCCCCATTGTTGATATTGAGCCTGGCGGCCCGTGGATGCCATGGTCATGTTTGATTCCCTGGGTCGGGTGGCAGAGGCGTCAAATGACGGATATTGGTGGAAATCTGCCGCACTCTTGTTAAGCTGGTGAGGCAGAGGTTCGCGGCGGGCGGGAACTTGGTCGGAGCCGGGTAAATAGTCGACGGGGATGGGGATCGAGAGCCAGGGGCATATTGTCGTAGGAATTGATGTTATCACTCCTGCCATCATGTTGACTCCAGGATCGGGAGAGATTGGCCTATCGATGGACACGGTCGAGGAGTCTCGCTTGTGCCGCGACGAGCGAAAGCTCAATGTGCTACCGACATCGAGGTGGTCGGTATCTGTCGTTCTTCTATCCTTGTTCTTATGCCTGGAGAAGATGGACCGTCCTCCAGATGACTGCCTCGACTTGTCTGCCGAGGACATTGTTGCTTCCGCTGCTGGAGAGGAGGAGGGGAATGAGGATTATGGAGTCGGTTCACTGAACAAAAGGGCTGCCTAGGTGAAGCACGTAGAACCGGACAAGTGCTGGCCCAAGGCCGCTTGCATGGTGAACGATCCAAAGCCAAGGCCCTATGTCACAGGTAGCGGGAGCGGGGAGGCCTGCCAAATATCAGGCCCGGGAGACAAAGATTCTAGTAAAAAGTGCCCCCTGCCGTGCCGTCGTTTGGCTTTGTCTATCGGACAGACGAGCCCGTGTGTTCTGCTCCCTGACTGCCGCTGTTGGTGGTTCGCAATAGAGTATGGAGAACAGAGTGGCCGTTTCTTTCGTTTTCGTTTCGATGTTATGATTTGGCTCGGTGCGTTGATGCCGGAGAGGGTCTCTTGTCTGTTTGTTCGGATTAGAGTGAGGATGTGGTCGTATGAAAGTGCGCGAGTGGTGAGATGCAGCAGCCACGATCAGGAGGAATAAGGGGTCGTGGCGTGCAATCGATAAAGGATGCAGGCAAGAGGCAGTCTGGCAGTCTGGCAGTCTGGCAGTCCGGTAGTCCGGTAGTCCGGTGGGCCCTCGACCGTTCAGCGTGCGCTCGGTTCGCGATGCGATTTCGGTCCCTGGTCGCTCAGCGGTTGGTTCCCGAGAGCTCGAGAATGCTTGCTGCTCGGTTCGGTGGTGACGGGTATCGGAAAGAAATAAAACGTTGGTTGGGATGGTCTGCACATACAATGCCAGTCGCACAGCACAGTACGGAGTAGATACGGACGTATGCGGACAGTGTTCCAGAGCAGGCCCCTGAAAAGCCGAAAAGTACATATGTACATACTCCGTAGGAGACAGCACCGATGACCAAGTGGCTTAGCGCCAGACATTGCTTAATTGAACAAGCGGGGCTTGGTTGTTGATGGCTAATCAATGGCCGCAACTGAAATACATAGGCTCGGGCAGACGGGGCGGAAAAGGCTCATCATGATGCATCACAGGCTACAACAGCCAAAGACTAAGAAACTCCCTATCGTCGCAATATCATTAGCTGGTGTCTCGCGCACCAATGAAGTGTCGCGCTCCATCCTGCCAACGTCCAACGTCTGGGTCGTGTCGTGAAGCGCGGTCCAGTTCATCCCCGTACATAGTACTACTATTAATACCTGCTAATAATACCTGCTAATAATACCAGACGCTCAGCCCCGATTAGCCCAGCCAAGCAACCACAACTCCTCCTCCTCCTCCTCTGTGCAAAAGGGCAAGAAGAGCCTCAACTCCACCAGACCTCTCCCTCCACCATCCATCCACCCCTTTGCGAATTGCTGCCTCCTGTCGTCAACCAGCCCACATGTCACCACCACGGCGACACACCTTCCCAGGTAACACCAGCCCTCTGGCTCCGACCGCGTCTTGACATTTCGCTGAAGCCTAGCGTGCTCTGCAACCATGGCCGCCTCGTCGGCACTGCTGTCCCTCCTCAAGGCAAGTCGCATGACGCATCCATCCCCTGCAAACACTGCTAGCTTCTTTTTCCGCTGTCCACGACGTGCTAACCTCTCGCGCCATGACCTAGACCATCTTCATCCCAGCCGTCATCTCCCTCATCCTCTTTCTACTCGTCACATTTGCCGTCCTTCCTATATGGCGCCGCTATCGAAATCGATACAGCCAGTACCTCCCCGTCCCGACATATACATCCGGGCTCTCGAATCTCTTCGCGCAGCGGTTCTCGATGCTGACGTTGCCATCCACATGGAGTCGGAACGGGGCTCCGTGGACACCGCGGACACCGCGGATGCAGGTAACTATTTGGAAGATGGCGAGGAGCTGGGAAACGTTGATCCCCGAATTGTCAATGTCATCAGACAAGCCATATCAAGGGCAATGAACACACGCGGCGCTTGAGCAGAGAGTACGTTGCAGGGAGGGGCCCTTTAAGAAGACGCGACCTGTTTGCTAATCAATTCGCAGTCTTGAAGAGGGATTCATGGACGACAGTGACGACAGTGACGACGACCACCACCCGCAGAGGTGACGGTGTCCAATCCGGGTTGTTTTCTTTTCCACTTTGGCATTGTTGCAGTCACGTTTGAGGCATCAATATGCAGATGTCGCATCCAACCTCCATATGCCCGCTCTTGGACTTTTGGGATTACTCAAGTAGAAAATCAAGTTGAAGAAAAAAACCCTCAATTCGCTGAGATGCTGGCTGCTGATACTGTCTAGTTTGATGCATTAAATACTCATCCATAGCGTATGCTGTCGCTCATGTGTTTGTGGAATCAGTGTCCTCCCGGCTTAACCCTTTGACGCGTTGCCAGCTCCACGTTCCCTGTCGTTTCTTCTTCTCAAACTCGTCCCATCGGTTGGTCCACCAAATTCTTTGCGCTTCATCCAGCCGCTTCTCCGTCTGCTCAAGTAAGGCCGTGTAATACTTGAGCCGGGAAAGCACTGTGAAGGTCATGGCAGACCTCCTTTGATTTCTTCTCTGCGATTCGAGCCTCCTCACTTTGCCACCTGACTCGGCTATAGTTCTGAGATATTTCAACCCCTTTGGGCTCGAGCAGAATTCATAATTCCAGGGCAACACTGCCATCGAGCTGTCGTCAAACGTTTCGGTTGGTGGTGCAGACCTTGGCATCGTCAAGTGCTCACAAACATGGCGCATTGGGATGCAGTGGAGATTGGGACACCTGCCTGCTCCACCTGGTTTTGACATGTATCGAAAGAGACATTCATGACCGAATATATGGCCACACGGGAGATGGGCCATCTTTTCTCCCGTTTTCCCCTTTTCTTTGCCAAACAATTTGCCGCATATAAAGCAAAGGGCCGGCCGCCGCTCCGAGTCCATCGCCATGACTGCAGTAGGGGCTTGGGACAATTCTGATTCAGTTCGTCCCGGCGGTGCCGGCGTGATAGCATCAGGACGATCCTTAGACGTGGGATGCCGGAGTCGGCGCGTGTTTTCTTGTGGTTGAGCACGTTTTTCAGTGCTGGCAGGGACTTGCACTTCTGGTGTCACTGTGGACAAGCTATCTCTGGATGTCCACTCTGTTGGGTTCGAACAACTAGAGTTGTTCCACTCAGATTCAGGGCGGCTCTGACACAGATTGTTGAGCCTTGACTCATTCGCCTGGACGACGGCCCAGTTTCTATCTCATCTTCGTCGATGGGCCTCCTAGTCAGCAGAGGCTCCTTGGAACCAGCATCACTGTGTAGATCCTTGCTTGTAAGAAAAGTACGACCCAATTTGGTGCTCAGTCTTCTCATGAAATCTTTGGCGGGTGCCATTCTGAGCCAGAAACGAAACTTTGAGGGTTTGATATGAGGACGTTCATAGCGACTGATTATGTAAAGAGCGAGGCTACTGGAAAAGGCTGACGTGACGCGACGTGGTGGACAATGTGATCCAAGAAAAGCAAAAGAATGTTGTTGGTCGATGTAAAGAATGGTGATGAGTGGACGAGCCCAAGTCTGCCGAAAAAGAAAGAAAGAAAGAAACCGGGAATAAGCACTTGTCTATACAATCAAGCTGTAGATGACTTCGAGGTGTCAAGGAAAGCGCAGCCATGTCATTGACATCGCACGCTGCATCCCATTATCCGAGGCTTGCAAGTGCCAGTGCCAGTGCCAGTGCAGTGCAGTGTGCACAGTTGTCAGTTGCAGACCCTCCCACCAGCAGAGGCCATCGCACCTGCATCCCAACCACACTTCACTCACTCGATGCATCTTCATCTTTCATCTTCACACAACGAGCTCTCACTATGCGATTCCGCACAGAACTCAAAAACATACGCACATTTGCGAGTATGCTCTTCGTCACGCATCGGCGTGTAGACCAATCTTGTACATCTTCCTACTACTAACTGTCATCCAGAACTCACCGCAGCACTCTCATCTCTCGAAAAGATCGCTTGGGTCCGTCTGAGCGATGACACGGCTCGATTCACCGTCATTCCCGACATGGGATCCCAAGTCTGGGCGTACGATAGATACTTGCTTTCCCTTCCGCCTCACTTAATGTCTGACCAAATCACACACAGTTCCTTGGCAATGGATCTCATCTTTGAAGGATACCATATCCAGTCCGCAGAGTCCAACAACACCATCAACCTCGAACTGCCACTCCAACCCCTTCAACGCGCCCTCAAATCCGCTCTCAACAGTATCTCTGCCTCTCTGCGCCTCACTAAAAGGATGGATTGCCCATTCTCTCCATGACCATTACGACCACGACGTCCAGCGCATCAAGCGCGTCGGCCAAACCACCGTCTGACGATCCATTCGGCGACGACGTTTTTGAGCAAGAACACCTGGAGACTTCACTGCGCAGAGAGCACGAGAAGATTATCACGCAGGACATTCCAGTTCGTGTGCTTCATCCCGAAACGGTAGAGACCATTATGCAGCCCAAGGTGCGGGAGCCGGATGTGCACATTCAATTGCCGCCGTTGCTGCAGCTCAAGGCAATATCAGATCGCTTCACGAAACTGGCTTTTACAGGGCGAACCCTCCAAGGCGCCGAAATTGGAACTCAGTGCCAATATGCACGGTAGTTTGCGCTTGAGGATTGCCACCGAGGCCACTGATATCTGCAGCGTGTGGTCTGATCTGGAGAACCCTGAACTGGATCCAGCTCAGCTTGACCGTCCCGTGGAAGAGCACCCCAGTACCAAGTTTCGTGAGGATGGGCCTGATCGATGGGCCACGGTGCGCGTGGACGGCAAAGACTGGAGCCGAGTGCTGAGCGTAGGCCGCTTGGAGGGTCGAGTGATTGCATGCTTTGCTGACGACCATGCGTTGATTCTATATGTCTACGTGCCGCATTATGACGATGCTTCTGCTGAGGATTCCGTTGTAACAGTGAGTTTTTGTCTCTCGCGTCCACTGAGGGCTGCTGATCTAACATGACTGCAAGTACTATGTACAATCTTATAGCAAGTGATGGCGTACAAGACACCGGCGTTGAATATTTGAAACCTGTTCAAGGGGAGAGGGGGCGTCAGGGTCTTCTCGGCGGGTGCAACGTGTTAAATGAATAATGATATGATTGAAAACAATTGGTACAAATTTACACCAGGACAGTTGAAATTTTGAAACCTCTATTGTACAAGAATGCCCAATATTGATAACTCTATCACGATAAAACGCCGTATGCGCGTGCGCAGGTCTCTCTTGGACAAATCCGTGCCGCCTCGTCTTTGTTTTCTTTTATTTCACACAAGACAACTTCCAGTCAGCTCCCTGACAAATGTTTATTGCACATTACTTGGCCATGACGTCAACGTAGCGGCCGCTCTTTCTGGGCTTCTTTTGACCAGCTTTCCGTGGTGCTGGTGCTCCCAACAAGTCATCAATACTGCTTGCGTTACTCATGCTCGTAGCCGGTCTGCTGGGAAGTCCTGTCGATGGAGGTCCTCCACCGACATTGCTGGTCGAAACCGACCGATGAAGCATGCCTGCGGGAGGTGCGCCGGCATTCAAGTTGTCCATGGACTGCGCTGTTGACAGGTTTCCGAGGGCTGACCGTGTTGGCATCCCCATGGGAGGAACACTCCTCCGTCCAGCAGCGGGAGGGGGTGGTGCTCGATGGAGGCGGCGTGCCACTGACCGAGCGGGGACCAGCACGGGGAGGTGCGCTCCTTTGACCTCGACGTTTTCGGCACCAGGTTTCTTGTTGATCCAGCGGCCAAGGTCGGGGTCATAGACAAAGTGCTTTGCTCGCCAAGCTTGGCTTTGATGGGCTTGCCAGGCGACGGGTCGCCCATATTTCCATCGGCCTTCTTGCCACCTCCAAACCAGCCGCCAAAACCCCATCCCTTTGTTGCTTGCTTGCTGCTGCTGCTGCCGCCGCTCGCTTGGCTGTGAGAAAGTTATAGAAGTCAGTGGGGGATAACAGTATCGGGCCCATGGTGAGTAAAACTTACCATCCTCTTCGGCCGCCTTGCGGAACATCTCCTCGTTTTCCCGGTCCTTTTCTGATTTTTTTGTTGCTGTGGCTTTCTGAAAGCTGGTACATCATCTTCGTCATCATTGTCCATGAAGCTCTTCTTCTTTGGCTTAGGCGCCTCGTCATCGTCGGCCTCGGGCTGATATGAAGGGGCCTCATATCCATATGGCTGTAACGAGGGTGGCTCATAGCCGCTGGCACCGGCACCTCCTGGCTGCTGTCTTCAGTAAGGGCCGGAGCTGTTTGAGGAGCTTCATAACCATACGAAGGGGGCTCATAGCCTTGGGAAGCATCTTCGTTGACGGACGGCTGGGGATGGATATGAGGTGACTCTTGGAGCCCATAGGGTTGATATCCGCTGGGAGCTGGAGGTTGCGCAGTTGATGCTGGCTCCGCATGGCCAGGGGCAGAATTCCGGATCGGTTGATATCCTGATAGTGAAGATCCAGGGTATCCTGTAGGTTGATGACAACCAGACTGCGATTGAGCAGGAAATGCTGCTACTGCGGCACAGCTTGGTTCGTGCGGGTTCGGCGCATACTCTTGACTGCTGCGGCCCGATGCCGATGCTGGGGCATACTGCGACTGCGGCTGGGTTGGAGGCGCATACGGATTGGCGCTGGTGCCTGAAAAAGACACAGTTGGCGCCGGTGCGTATCGAGATGGTCCAGTTCCACTTGTGAGGGCGCACCACCTGCGGGTTGGTAGCCAGGAGATGGCCCGTAAACGTCAAAATTGGATGTGGACGGAGGTCTTGAAATGTTGGGCGAGGATGTAATGCGAGCAAATGGTCCGTTATCACCATCAGATCCCGCGTGACCATTTGCATCCTCATCGCCCGAGACGAACTTGTTGAACCTGTTCCACATGCTGTCGGAGACTTTACCCATGGTCGGCTTGGACATCCATGACGATGAAGCATCTTTTGGTGATGACTTCAGCCTTGCCAGGAAATCTTCCACGGATGCTTCAAGGACGGCATGGTGATATGGAGACCTTCGAGTCTGGGCTACAATGGCAGACGCGATAGCATCACAGTACTGCATCGCTTTATCGCGGAAGCCGTACTCGGCAAGGGTCACGGCGTGCTGCAATTTGTAGGCGGCAAGGTGTGGTGCTCCTGCGGACGCTGCGACACCGCTTCCGAGCGTCAGTCCGTACTCGTAAATTTCGCTGAGCTGAAGAGCTTCCCCTTCCTTGGCAAATTGATCGGACTGCCATCTGTGGTCTGAGCCCACCAATACAAAATCGGAGTTGGAATCATCCAGACCACCGAATACGGACAGGCTCCGGCTGAAGATGAAACAAATGTGAGCTGCCTCGGCCCGTCCATAGCTAGACAGGAGTTTACCAAGAGCATGAAGTCCACGGATATCCTCGCTGCTGCGGTTGCTCAACACAAGCGTCAACGTCTCTCGCCACTTGTCGAGGCCATCAATTGCGTCCTTGGTGGGCCCAGAAGATGTTTCCGTAGATACGAGCTGCAGTCCAGCGCGCGCATGAGAGGGAACAAGTTCATCCACACAGTCATCATAGTTGCCCGACAGGATCTTGTAGAGGGCGGCCAAGGATTCGTTGCTGTGTCCTGGGTAATTGACTTCCTTGCGTACAAATTCCTGCGCAACCTGCTTGTAGAGGTCCGCCGACACAGTCTGCGAAATGAGCATGGCGTGGCCCCAGAGACGCTTATCAACTGCAGCCCATACCGCCGTTTCCCGGTCGCCTTTGAGCAAGTCCAGACGAATCCTTTCAACAGCGCCGGGATCGACGCCATCTGCCTTCATCAAAGTGGCCCCAGACCCGACTTCTGCACCTGTGAAGAGCAGGGCGCCTTCACTTCGCACCTCTGCTGTCCCAGGAGCCAAGACTTCTCGAACTGCCTTTTCCACCGCAGGGATTCCTTCCAAAACACCATCATGCTCAATGAAAATTCGCAACAGTTTCCACAGCAGCAGACGCTCGACAGAGCGCTTTGCTTCCAGAGACAGCTGCGAGTGGAAAGAAACATCGGAGATCTCCTTTTCTTGCACATCAATGCCAGCCGTGAGCCATGCAGCGGCTTCCTTCTTCTTCGACTTGCCCTTGAGCGGGCCGGGGAACTTGGCAAGGCGGTCCTGGAGAGGGTCGAGATCCTTAATGTTCTGCACCTTGACTTCGCCTACTATGCGGATTGAGACCGGGGCCGTTTGGCCTACTGCATAGCGAGGACGCTCTTGGGGAAAGATGTGACAAAGGCTCCGCCCACTCCCCACGCCATGATGGGGGTCCCTCTCCACCGTTCGAGAAGGTCACGCTCCCTCCCGTCACTAGGTGGCACCATGTTGGTGATGGACTGTCCAGGGTTCCGACTTGTCGTCGGTGCATACGCCGACTGAACAGGTTTGTTCATGGCTGGTGCCGGTGCCGGCGCGTGTGCGGACAAGGGTCGGGGAGCATATTCGGCTGGTTTGCTTTCCTTCCTGGCATCAGAGTGCGGAGCACTGGGAGACTGCGTTTGCGTCCGTGGAGGTGGCACAAACGATGTCTGTGCAGGTGCCGACGCTGCAGCAGGTTGTGGGGCATAATTGGGGTTGAGTCTCTTGGGGAGTGACGAAGTAGTAGCGGCAGCGGCAGCGGCAGCATCAGGTGGTGCTGGGCTATATCTGGACTCGGAGACTTTCGCAGTGGGAGAAGTGACTGAATGACTGGCACTGAAGGACCGGTTTCCAGGAGATGCTGCCTCCTCGTCTTCCTCTTCGTCAACCTCTCGGGTGGGGGGAAGGGAGGAGACGCGGTTGAGTCTTGGTTCGAAAGACGAGCTCGCTCGACGGTCGTACGGCTGTCCGTCTGCGTTACCACTCGTCTCATAGTGGGCCAAAGGACTCGAAGTTCTCGGCAAGTGAGGCAGAGCGGTGTGCGTCGACCCTGCACTATACGAGCTATTCGGACGCGATCCAGCAGGGGGCAGGCGAATAGCGGTTGATGATTGAGACGCCGCCGCCTGGTGGTCCAGGGGGCGGGCGAATATCGAGACGAACTGCTGGACGGAGGGGTCACAGAGTTGATATGAGATTGCACAATGGCATACGGGCTTGACTTGGGCGGTGCCACGAGGTTTGCAATCTCCAGAGGAGTAGCGTGAACCTCCTCATTGAGATGGTGTGGTGGTGGAGCAGCAGGCGGAGGAGCAGTCCGTGGTACTGGCGGAGGCACTACTTGGGATGCTGGTGGAGGAGGCACAGTTTTTGATATTGGCGGCGGCGGCGGCGGCGGCGATGCTTGCTGATGTGTTGAATTGGTCGGTAAGTACTGGCCAGGCGATGGTGCTCGTTGACTCTGTCTGGAGGCAGGTCGAGGCTTTGAGCTCATGGGAAGCTCTTCGAAGAAACTTGCCTTGGACCGTAGAGGCGCCGCCGCCGCCGAAGCTTTCTGGCCCTGTAGGGGTCCCTGAGGTGTTCCAGCCGCTGCTGATGTTGGCGGAGCTGACGAGATCGCAGGCACAGATGGAGGACGCGGAGACTGTCCGGGGCGTACATGCCAGCGCTTCTCGAGGGTGGAAGAGCGGTCTCTGCGGGAAGGTGCTGAAGACTAGGCCGCTTGCGCGGCTTGACAGGTTTTATCAAATCAGTCGGCAAGTCATATGGTGACGAGTATCCGACTTTGGATTTATCCACAAAGCTTTGTGTCTTGGCGGGCTCGGGACGAAGAGGCTGTGGTGTCTGTCCAAGTTGCGCTGAGCCAAATGGTGCGGTATACGTTTGCTGCGGCCCGAAGCCATAAGTTGACCCCGCCGGTGAAAATGGTGTCGTCGACGGAGCTGTCACGGTAGTAGGTGTATAAGGGTTTGCCGCAGGTTGTCGAAGTTGGTAGGTGGCAGAATCTGGCGCCGGAGCGTCTAAGTCATCGTCGAGAAGCCCTTCATCATCACTACCCAAAAAGGCTGCGGCATCTACGTCCTTGTTTTCGACCGCAAAGTCGTCCAACAGAAATTCGTTTTCATCGTCATCTCCAAAGGCCTGCTCCCACTTGGAGGCCAAGTCTTCAGATGCCGGGGCGTCCTCGGCCGTGTCAGAGGGTTCAAGTGTGGCGCCTTGGGTAGAATTTTCGCCATGTTCTTCCGAGGTTTCATTGAGGGTCCCGTGTCGAGAAGGTGGGCCACCGTCACCCATGGCCTCCATCACTTGCATGGTTGACTTTCGCTCAAGGCATCTCACACCATCTTCGTATCCATGCTGCCTCTCCTCGTTACTCTGCATCTGCCCGAAAAAGTTATCCTCATTGTCGTCGTCCTGTTCAACGAATGGGTTTGGGTTGCCTCTGGCGCTGGTCTGCTGAGTGTCATCGTCGACGACGGCTTCAGTTTGCGGTATGAGAGGCAGGCCCTCCTCGAAACGAGCCTCTTCCTCGATGGCAGCAGCTTCTTCGATCTCGCCTCCAATGGCACGGTGTGCAGAATGCTGAGGCCGGGTTGTACCATGTCTGTGCCATGATGCTGAGCTGTCACCTTCCGGACTACGCATCATGTACTCTTCTTCTTCCACCTCGGCCTCCTTCTCATCTTCTTTCATGACATCCAGGACTTGTCTAGACAGAAGCGGCATGCTGACCCGAGTCTCAGTCTCAGACGCCATTGGAGGCACAGCGGGGAACGAGTTTGTTCGGTCTGACGGGGCCATGAACTCAAAGGTGTCTGTCCCGGCTCGGCCCAGATTCCACTCTCCATCGTCATCGTCGGCGAAGCTAATCTCGTGGGAGACGGTCCGGGCAAACGACATGGAGCTTGAGTGCTGTGCCATAGATGGGGTGGCTGCAACATTTGTTTTTCTGTTTTTGGCTCAGCGGGCGCTTTGTCTATGTGCTCGTCGAGAGCGAGCGCGGGTGCGGGTGCGGGTGCGGGTGCGCATGCGCTTTTTAATGATTGGGCTTCTTCATCGACAGAGCCGTTGTCATTCGTTTCAACTTTGTGTGCTCCTTCATCCTGAAGCAACCAGGCACCACCTTCACCCTCGTCTCGGTTGGCCAGCCATGCGTCCGCAGTATCATCTTGCTTTGCTGAGAGGTCCTCTGCCGATTCTGCGTGTTGCGAGAGATTCGAAGGGTGCGAGTTTTCGATGGGTTCTGTCGGCACAGTGTCCTCTGGAATAAGCCATATACCGGCTTCGTCTTGGTCGTCTTGGTCGTCTTGGTCGGGCAGGATTTCTGTGGGACGGCTCTCCTCTACCGTCGAGTCCACCGCTGAGTTGACATGAGCCAGGGGTTCGACGTGCTTTGACTTTGATTTTGACTCTTGCGCGACAAGGTCGGCAGCACTATTAGGCATCATGGCCGGATGCCACGAGCTGGCCGACTGGCTGGCCATGATGCGAATGCGTCACGAACGGAAGTAAGTGCCTATGATGAATACATGCAGAAATGGAAGAATCTAATGGACCACGTCAATAATGTTTGAAGGGAAAAGTCTTGACGATGCAGACTACGCAAGCAAGGCAGGATGCTCGACGACCCGTTGGGCCGATGGCAGGTAGTGTTTGCATGATGTAGTGGATTCATCTCGGGCGGCAAGAGGTACATACAGGTACGAAAGAGACAAGACGCAGAAACAGACAAATGTTCAAGCTGCGCCCCTGTTCGCCATTCGGTAAGAGGCCAATCAACAAAATCGAGGGTATTAGGCAGCGAAATGGCGAAGAATTGAGATTGTGCGATGCGTCGGGAGCCGACTTGGATGGTGGTGACGTGCGATGTGCGATGGCAGGAGGCAAATGCAAGCTGGCATTTACGAAGCAGCCGTCAGCGTTGGTCTGCCTCCTTTCAGGAGAGCTGGCTGACTGCCAACTGGGCACAGGTACATGTACCTGTACCTGTACCTGTATTAATGTACAACCTGGACGTGGAGCCACGCGCCATCGCGACTCGTGGATTGTCCCTGGTCCAATGCAGCGCCACTTTTTCTTTTTTTACATTCGCCAGTCCGGTCGAAGTACATACATACATATGTCAACTGATGAAGAGCACAAGCCTTTTGGAGAACTGTACTTCTCCTTTTTTGAGCACCAAACCATATGATCCCTTTGTTTTTCCTTTTTTAAATAATCATTTGATGACACGGCGCGAATGCATTATTGTGCATGTTACAGAGTCCGTCAACGTTCACTTGTTCGGGTACAATTCGCATCTCCTCTCAATGCAATAAACCTGTATTGTGTTGAATATATTAACAATAAATCGTTGAAGAACTCATAACAAAACTTCATTTGATTATTAACCATCCGACAAGGAAAGTCATGGTAATAGGATTTATTGTTTGGTTCTTCATTGAATCAAGGCAGCCAAAATATTATTTCCGGAAGTCACGAGATGCAGGGTAGCGGGCGGCTAAGTCGCGCAAAGTTACGTATTGGCCGACGACGCCGAGTTGACATCGTGTTGTGTTTCACGTCCCTTCATTATCGTCGAAATCTCTCTTCCCTTTGCATCATCTCCCACAATCCTACACTTCTCCTCTTGATCCAGAAATTAATGTCCTGAATCATTTTCACCACACTCACATCCGCGCTTACTCACAATGCGCCAGGTTGCATTCACCCGTTTGTGATCTGCACCATCGGAAACCACGTGCAACTTGACGGAAGCTGGCGACTTGTAGCGCAGCATGACCATCCGAGCAACGCCATCAACGCCAGCGCATCGCTCAAAACTCACACAGACCGTGAAGTCCAGCTGTCCTTGTCCGGATCACTCACAGAAAACGTTGATGCGGGATGCCTTCGACACCCCCATACCGACCGACCGAGCATCCCGAATCTCCAACACATGACTCTGACTCTGATCTAGACCTCGACATCCACGAATTGGATCCCATCTCGACCGAGAACGTGCGAGGTCTGCGTCCAGAACAATCCACTACGACTTCTGACTCGAAACCCTCGAGAATAGCTCTTAGAAATCTGCGCATGGGAGGTTTGCGCCGTGCTAATAAACGCGGTGTTCGCGGATACGGGGAGCTTGGTCAGAACCGAGATGAATCCGACGAGCACACCCAGGCGCTGTTGGATGATCACGATGGACCAGAGGGTGGTCATCATGCCGAGGACGATGCGCCTCTTCTTGGCGGACACTCCCATCAGAGATCGCACAGCCGCCGTTTGTCCATGTCAAGCATTCGACTTCCTAGCTTCCTTTCAGGACACAAGCCGCAGCAACAGCAGCAAGGCGAAGATGGAAGCAATGGAGAGCAGGAAGAGCATGATCCTTCTTCCTCCAGGCACATAGTGGTTGGATCGACACAGGCGACTCGGTTTCCTGCCAACATCGTGTCTAATGCCAAGTACACAGCCCTGACTTTCCTACCCATTACGTTGTACAACGAATTCTCCTTCTTTTTCAACATGTATTTCCTTCTTGTTGCTCTATCACAAGCAATTCCCTCTCTCGAATCGGCTATTTATCTACGTACATAGCACCCCTAGCATTTGTTCTCTTCATCACCATGGGCAAAGAGGCCTACGACGACATTGAGAGACGACGGAGAGACAACGAAGCAAACTCGGAAGAGTATCGCGTCCTGACCTTTTCGGCACCAGACTCTCGGCCAACATCAGCTCGGACAACCCGCAGAGTGCTCAAGTCCGACTCGTACACTAAGAGAACATCGCGCAGGCAGAGGGAGGCGCGGCATGACTTGACGGATATCCAGGAAGAACAAGGCAACACTTACCACCCATCGTCTTTCGTTCAAGAGATGAGCCGGAAATCCAAGGATCTCAAAGTTGGCGACGTTCTAAAGCTGAGCAAAGGCCAGCGCGTGCCGGCCGATGTCGTCATTTTGCAATGTTACAGCGGGGAGGCGCCGGCCACGTCGCCGCCTGCGAAGGACCCAGCTGAGGAGGAGACACTGCTCGCATTCACCGATAACGAGCCTGACGCGAAAGGAAAGTATCCGGAGCTCGACGCTCAGAGAGATGATGCTGCTGAGGGCAGCGGGGGTTCAAGAGAGACCTTCATCAGGACTGACCAGCTGGACGGTGAGACGGACTGGAAGCTGAGGCTGGCCTCGGCACTTACGCAGGGCATCCCCGCAAGAATTTGTTCGGCTTCGAGTGACTGGCGGGAAACCTGATAAAAAGGTGAACGACTTTGCGGGCACCATTGAACTAATGCCGACCAAACAGGATGCCACGAGCCACCACTCGATTCTCCAGCAGCAGGAGGATGACAGCACAAAGACGGCTAGCTTGTCTATTGACAATACGGCCTGGGCAAACACCGTCATCGCCTCCCAGGAACGACCCTTGCTGTCATTCTGTACACTGGACCCCAGACTCGATCTGCCCTGTCTACATCGCCTTCTCGCTCGAAAACGGGCCTTCTCGAGTACGAAATCAACTCACTGACCAAGATCCTCTGCGCGCTCACTCTAACCTTGTCCGTGGTCCTTGTCGCCCTAGAAGGATTTGAAAAGACGACGGGAAACGTTTGGTACACCAAAGTCATGCGTTTTCTGGTTCTCTTTTCGACCATTGTGCCCATTAGCTTGCGCGTCAATCTTGACATGGGCAAGAGTACCTATTCGAGATTCATTCAGAGCGACCCTGGAATCCCGGGCGCTGTTGTACGAACCAGCACCATTCCCGAAGATTTAGGCCGCATTGAATACTTGTTGAGCGACAAGACCGGCACCCTGACCCAAAACGACATGGAGATGAAAAAGGTCCATGTTGGTACAGTGTCCTACGCCAACGAGGCCATGGATGAGGTGAAATCCTACGTGCGGCAGGGCTTCCACATTCAACCCACGACGGACCCGTCATCGCAGACGATGCTTGTCACCCCCTCATCAACCTTTTCCGCAACTGTCAATGTCGGTGCCACACGCACGAGGCGAAAGATCGGTGCTCGTGTGCGAGACGTTGTTCTCGCGTTGGCCTTGTGCCACAACGTCACCCCCACGACCGATACCGAGGATGGAAAGGAGGTCACCTCCTATCAGGCATCGTCCCCGACGAAATTGCGATTGTGAAGTGGACCGAGGCGGTTGGCCTGAAGCTATCAAGCCGAGACCGAAGAAGCATGACGCTCGAGTCTACGGAAACGGGCCGTCCAGTGGTTCGTGTCCGTATTCTGGAGGCGTTTCCTTTCACATCGGACGGCAAGCGAATGGGCATCATTGTGCATTTCCACGAGGACACCCGCGTCACCAATCCGAGCTTGAGCGCAGGTGAGATTTGGTTCTACCAGAAAGGCGCAGATACAGTCATGGGCACCATTGTTGCCGCCAATGACTGGCTCGACGAAGAAACTGCCAACATGGCCCGCGAAGGTCTACGGACGCTCGTCGTCGGCCGCAAGAAGCTGTCCTACCAGCAGTATCATGAATTCTCAACCAAGCACCAAGAAGCATCGTGGTCCATTGCCAGCCGTGAGACTGGTATGCAGCGGGTCGTCTCCCACTATCTGGAGAACGACCTCGAACTCCTCGGCGTAACCGGCGTGGAAGACAAGCTTCAAAAGGACGTCAAGCCATCTCTGGAGCTTCTTCGCAATGCGGGCATCAAGATTTGGATGCTGACGGGCGACAAGGTCGAAACAGCCCGCTGTGTAGCCGTCAGCTCCAAGCTCGTCGCTCGCGGCCAATACATATACACAGTTGCCAGGCTCAAGCGACCCGACGCAGCGCAAGAGCACCTCGACTTCCTTCGCAGCAAAACCGACGCGTGTCTTCTCATCGACGGCGAAAGCCTGCAGCTTCTCCTGACCCATTTCCGCATTGAATTCATCTCTATAGCCGTCCAGCTCCCCACCGTTGCTGCATGCCGATGCTCGCCCACCCAGAAAGCCGAGGTTGCCAAGCTCATCAAGGAGTACACCAAGAAGCGAGTATGCTGCATCGGCGATGGCGGCAATGACGTGTCCATGATTCAAGCCGCCGATGTGGGTGTCGGAATCGTGGGCAAAGAAGGTCGCCAAGCCAGTTTGGCCGCCGATTTCTCCATTGAGCAGTTCTACCACCTGGTTAAGCTACTCGTGTGGCACGGCCGGAATAGCTACAAGCGGAGTGCCAAGTTGGCGCAGTTTGTCATTCACCGTGGCTTGATCATTGCGGTGTGCCAGACCATGTATAGTATTGCGATTGAGTTTGAGCCCGAGGGCTTATACAAGGTACGCTTGACGCACCCTTACCTTGAAAACGTTTGAGCAGTGAACCGGAGACTGATGATTCATCCACAGGACTGGCTCCTCGTTGGATACGCCACCATTTACACTGCCGCACCAGTACTGTCTCTCGTTTTGGACAAGGACGTCGATGAGAACCTAGCCAATTTATATCCCGAGCTGTACAAGGAACTCACAGAAGGCCGGTCGCTGTCATACCGCACATTTTTCGTCTGGGTTCTCGTGTCCATCTACCAAGGAGGCATGATCCAGGGCCTGTCGCAGATTCTTACCCAAGTAGAGGGCAACAGGATGGTGGCTGTGAGCTACACCGTACTGGTGCTCAACGAGCTCATCATGGTGGCCATCGAGATCACGACGTGGCATCCTGTCATGATTCTCAGCATCCTAGGGACGTTCCTGGTGTATCTGGGGTCCATGCCGTTCCTAGGGAGTATTTCGACTTGAAATTTGTCATCACTTGGTATGCACATCTCCCCCCAATTTTTTTTTTTTTCCCACTCGGCCTCATTGTATTTCTTCTAACAATCCACCAGGGGCTTTGTGTGGCGCGTTTTCGCCATTGGAGCCGTCTCTTTGATTCCACCGTATGCCGGCAAATTAATCAGGAGGGCCATCAAGCCACCGTCTTATAGAAAAGTCCAGAATATGTAGAAGACGGGTGACACGGGGCATTCTTCTGTGGCGAAATTTACAGTTGCATAGCTAGGTGTATGGGAGCTTGTTGCTAGATGAATGTGAATGAAGAAGATTATACTTTACATTTCTTTTGTCATGTCGTGTGTCCTACAGTTTCAAAACCAGCCAGTCGTTGGCCAAGGACGGATCCCTCCTTTGCAACTGTCCTGCCACGCCATCGATGGGCCCCTGGGTAAGAGTGCCGCCTCTCCATATCTTCTCTCCGGCGTAGTGGGCGACGAAGCCATCTGGGCCGGACACCATGAAGAGGTTCTTCCCGGGGCGACCGTCGGAGGCGTCGCACTGGCATTGGGCGCGGGGTCCTTCAAACTCGGAGGCTCGCGCGTGAAGAAGCTGGTCGTGGAATGGACACCCCTTGCCGCCCAGAGCCGGAGATTGCTGCTGCTCCCTTCTCTCCTCCCCAAGGCGCTCTGCAAATCCTTGCCCGTAAAATAGGTGCGTTCCTCATCCACAGCAAGTCGTATGTGCAGCCTTTTGCCATATTTTGCCTTCAAACGCATCAGCTCCTCGCCACGGCGCTCGGATTCTCCAAGTCGGCGTCCATTTCCGTCAACGGCGCGGGTGTCGGCGCGGTGGTAATCCAAAACTTCCACCAGGGCCGCAGCGGCTGCGTGATCGTGATCCCGGCACCACCACCACCACCACCACCACCACCACCACCACTGCCACTGCTACTGCTACTGCTACTGCTACTGCTACTGCTGCTACTGCTACCGCTACTACTCTGAGCTTCCTCCCGCTTCCTCACGGCCCATAGCAGCTCGACGCGGGAGGAGTGGTCCCTCCCGAGCACGGCCCTGGCCACCTGCATGCCGGGGACGACGCCCGTGCCGCCCGCGAGGAAGACAACCCTGTTGCACGCGCCCAGCCGACCCAGGACGTCGAAACCGCGATGCGGACCGCGCAGGTACACGTCCCGTCCTACGCCCAGACGGTTCAGGTAGTTGGACATTTCGCCGCCGCCGACGGCCCTGACGTAGAAGCGCAGCGTGCCGTGGCGCGGGTCCTCGCCGTCCCGCGGCGGGAGCGGCGTGTAGTGCCGCGCGATCTGGACCTCGGGCTGCTTGAACTCGACGGACCAGAGGGGTACTTGCACGCCGTCGTGCATTGGGGCGGTGAGGCGTCGTGCTGGTGGTGGTGGTGGTGGTGGTGGTGGTGGTGGTGCGGGGAGATGGTGAAGAGGACGGACGAGGGCGAGATGGAGTCCCGGGCTGTGATGGTGTAAGGGACGAAGGTGGTTTCGTTGAGGGTACGAGATTTGCGCGAAGGGGCGAGAAGATATGTGGTGGCGCTGCTGCCGAGAAGGGCGACGGTGATGATGAATATTGTTTTGCGAGTGCGTATTTGTCTGGCGAATGTGCGCAGGGGTGGTGGTGCCGCCATTTGTACATATGTAAACGGGTGAGGCAAGGGGGACGCCGGCTGTGGGAAAGAAATAAATAGTGTTGGATCCAAGATATCCAAGATCTACTCTTGGGGATGCTGCCAATCGCAACGCCGTCTGAAAAAAAAAAAAAGGTGGTCGCGAGAATCTTCACGAGGTCACGTGAGGCCAATGCTGAGAACTGCATGTACGACAAGTCACAACTTTCCTTCACCTCTGTCCTGTTGCAGTAATGCATGATTCATGACAGTTTTGTTCGAGCAATGTCCGCTAGTCTAGCCTGTTGTAGTTTGTTGTAGGTGGTAGTGGTACATCTATGTATACATTTGGATTCCACATTCAACCCAAATGATGTGACAGTCAGTCAAGAATCAAGATGTATGGGACATCAGATCCTCAATATCCTCCTCGTCGAATCGATCCCCCTAAACCTATCCTCCACGACCCTCCCCTCACGACAGTCTCGTTGACCAAGCCCTCCACATGCTTCGGCTCAACCCTTCCGTACCAAATCCCACATCCGGCCAAGGCATGCTCCTCCCCGGGGCCCTCGTGCCCAGGCGGTATATACACAATCACGTTGCCCGCAAACTTGTGCCCGCCAACATGACTGATGAGTCCAACTCTGGCAACCTTGCTGCCCTCCAGGTCCCCTTCCATTTCCTGCGCGGCCTCATCCCCAAGATTGACTGGCACGGCTCCCTTGCGACCTCGAAGCCAGCGTCGCCCAGCTTGTCCTCAAACTCACCTCTCAGCAAGGGCCCGAAGATGCCGCACCGAAAATCCCGGCCGCCGTGACCGCAAATAAGCACCAGCACGTCCCTGACATCCTGCACGCCCAGCAACAGGTTCCGGTAGGCGTCTTTCCGCGTGAGTCTATCCCTGTGAATCGGTGACAGTCCCTCGTGCGCGGAGTGCAGTTTCTCAGGCAGCAGGTACCCCTTGCGAGGGCCTGCACGCTATCAAAGGATACGCGAGGCAGGAAAGGGACGTACTTGAAGCTGGGGAGGAGATAGGCGGATGTGGATTGGACTTCTTCTGCCCGGGGTGGTGGCGTGGAGCTGGGAAACGACGAGTTGAGGATGGATACGTTGTGGAAGGGCTTGAACAGTGTCAGTACTTCATTTCCATGGAGCGATGTGATTATTACCTCTCCTGATGGCAGTCTTTAATGATAACTCACATCGCTGTACACCCCCTCTACCAAGTAATTCCTTCAAATCCGCCGCCAAATTGTCCCTCCATTCTCGTCCTCGATCTTCGACGCCCAATCGTCTTGCCTCGTACAAACGAGCACTTGCTCTGCATAGCCGGATATGACGCCATTCAAAGGAGCTTCGTGATCGATTCCCAGTCCCTCTGGCATCACTGGTGTTTCCGCACAGCCGCATGTTGGCGAGGGACACGACGGGACCGTAGGAAACGGAGGCTGCTGCCGCGCCGTGGTGGCATAGCGGCGTGATGAAGAGACGCAGCTTGGGAATCGGCGCCGCCGTACGCGCAACCATGAGCGCAAAGCTATAGGTACTGACATGGTTGACATGGTGGGTTTCGATGTGACGGGAAGAAGGAGTTGTCAGCATCTGGTCAGCTCGGACTCGGAGCTTGCCAAAGAGTCAGAGAGAGAGAGACTAGTTTCTCTTTCCCCGCCGTCCGTCGATGAGTGTCGCTCCACCGGATCTGCTTGATCGCTGGGAGCGGTGCCAACCACGTAGCACAAAGACCAGAGTATGTTTTTTTCTTTTTGGACTTGATTTTCTTCTGTCTCCTTTGTCAAAGATTATTGGCAGCACCTTGTATTCAATCATGAGCGAGTCCCTGTTCTGGTTGTAGCGCTCGTGTTGGACTACGAATTTGGCTAATCTTTGGCCCTGAGCCACATGGTCCTCTCTATCTACGATGCAAAATCCAAGCGCTTGCGATGTTTGCCATGTCCCGCTTATAAAATTTGTGTCAGAAAAAACCCCCAGTCGCCATACAGCATCCTACATGTCCAATGCGATTTGCCAAAATGACAAGCCGGACATCCTCCTGTTCCAACGCTCCAATATTTACTTCCTGTCGCAGTATCCTGGCGCCTGAGGCTCCGCATTCGCCCAGCTCATAATGGTCAGACTGGTTGCGTATGCCATGGCAAAGACACCGAATATGCACAGTACAATGTCCGAGACTTTCCATAACCTGCTGCGCGCAACCGCTCTGTAGTGTAACAGGGGCTGGATAGTATTAACAGTCAGTATTGTAGATTCCGGACACACTCACACATGTAAAATACTTGTGAGAAAAGGGGCGCCATCAAACTTACGGGATAGATATACACCAATGGAATGCAGGCAAAGTTGCCAACCAGTGCGACAAACTTGTCAAGATGATCTGCGCCGCCCCATGCAATAGAGGAACAAAGCATGACCATGAAGAAGCGGAAAATATTCTTCTTCCACTTGATCCACGGGTTATACTTGCCGCTGCGGGTGAATAGCTCGGTCTCAATGATACGGATGGCGGGGAAGATTTGGAGCGGGGTCGATAGTAGAATAGCGCAAGAGTAGAGCAGCTGTACACCGTTGACGAACTTGTCGTCCTGGGGCAAATTGAGAAGCACGACAGTCTCAGTCTTGGATCCGTAGGCAGCGTATGAGATGGCGCCCATGACGATGAACAGAACGGTAATGATGATCATGACGAGAAATAGAACTCGAGGAAACTTTGTGGGGTGCTTCATCGATTCCTGGATGGGGATGATGAGGCCAATGCCCTCAAAGGTGAAGATGGCGGTGCCGATGAACAAGGTCCAGTCCTTTTGTTGAACATGATGATGTCGGCAAGTCCATTGGCGTTGAGGGTGATTACATCGTAGTAGAAAAGGTAGGCCAGTCCAATCATGATAAAGGCATCGGCAATGAGTGCGGTGAAGCCTAGTTTGCCAATGTCGCGGAGAAGAGAAAAGGGAAGGAATATGGCCGTTTGCATGAGAATGAGAAGCGGGATGCTGATGGATGACGTGCAGTTGGACACAGCTCGGATGAAAGCCTGCAAGTTCTGGGCCGTGAAGACTGTATACGCCGCCACGAAACCGATCTGGCTGATGACAATGGAGGACAGGATCAGATTTCGCATCCATCCACCGTAGAGAATACCTCCCATGTCACCAAACGAGCCCTCGACCCTCAGTCTCGTCGATACCAACAGAACGAAGCAGTAGTAGCTGAGGATGCTCACTCCCAAGAGCACAAGGTTGCTAAAGAGCATGCCGCCGTTGAGATAGGCACGAGGCAGGAACAAAACACCCGTGCCGACGAACGATTTCAGCAACAACAGCGCGGCATTCATCGGACTGTTGTGGCCACTACCACCACGGGCCTTTCTCTTTCGCTTCCTCTTGGATGGACCGAGGAGCGCGCTGTCCTCGGTCGGTTCGTTGTCCCCATCTTCACGATCCTCGCCCGAGTCCCATATCTCATTGGGTCCCAGATTCTCGTCGTCTTCCTCAAGCTCCTCGCCGGCAAAGTGTCCGTAAATGGTGAGGAACTCGAGGAAGCTCGAGGTAAACAACCTCGGCTGGTCGAGAGTTCCAGGGAGCTGAAGCCATTGCCGCCTTGTTCGACATGCTGACCACTGGGGCTGAATGCCCGCCTTCTGAGATGATCTCGTCTGAATCCACCAGGCACCTTGATCGAATTGATGTCCATGACTTCTTCCTCTGGCTCGGGTCGCATATCGTCGTAGCTTTTGCTTCTATTAAGCTTGTTCTTGGCTTCCGCCTGCTCAGTCCACTTGTATATCCCGCGCGTGACATCGCCGCCCTGCAGTTGCAAGCTGGAAAATTCCTCGTCATTGGCACTCGCGGTGCCCATTTCCGAAGACTGCTTGCCTTTGAACGTGCCAATCATGGATGACTCCTCCGAGACAACATTCTCGGCTTCATTGGGCTGCACCAAGTGTCGCTTGACAATTTCGGGGTCTTCGTACGGACCACTTGCGCTGCCAGTGCCGCCTAGACCAAACCGTGATGGCGAGTCAAAGGAGCCATACTGCGTGGGAGTAGCGGATCGGGCGGGGATCGCGGGTGACTGAGATCGCGGAGGTGTGCCAACTCGAGCGGCTGGCGTGCCATGACGAGGCGGCGATTGTCCCAACGAGTTAGACAACGCAGCAGCTAGTGCTGATACGCCGGGTCCTTGGGTATAGCTTCCTCCAAGGAAAGGAGCTTCGCAAGTCTGAGAGGTTTCAGCTCCTGGGGCCGGAGAGCCACCCCGAAGTGGCGACGTTCCAAGAATCGGCTCCGCAAGGCGAGCTGTCACCTCTCCACGAGGCAGTGAGGATGAAAACGGGCGAGGCTGCCCGGGCTGAGGGGATGACGACCTTGGCCCAGGACCGGGACTGAATGTGTCTTTGGGCGAAGACATGGTCTTCGTGCCGAGTTTCGATTTGAGTGAAGGATTGATTGGGGTGATGATAAGGACGAGGGTTGACGTCGGAAATGGTTTGTGGGCTTCTCTATTGCATGTCTTTCGAGTTAGTCTACGCTTTGCTTTGCCGACATCAGAGCTTGAAGCTGTGCAATGTCGCCAACGGCCGCTTGCTTGCTAGCACGCGTGGATGGCTTGGAGCAATCACGAGGGACTAGAAGGCGCACAGGATTGCCACAGAGAGGAAATCAGAAAAGTAATGGCGTCTCTTGAAATGAAGAGATCGGTAATGAAGCCGTCGAGGCGGCCGCGGCTTGTTGCTGGCCTCAGCTGACCTCTGTCAATCGAGAGTCCCGTTCGACGAGCGTGGAAGTCTGCGGGTGTGTGTGAGGTTGTGGTTGGGTTGTGGCGGAAGCAGACGGAGCCGAGCGTTTGGGAGAGTAGAAGTAGAATGGGACCATCAACAACGTTCTTTTGGGGAAAAGCGTATTTAGCATTTTATTAGCCCTTGTTGACTTCTGGCTGACAGTGGCTGACAGTGGCTGTCTGGGTTCGAAGACGACAAGCCGCCTCTGTGTAGGCTACTAGGCTAGTGGGGCCGTGGGCGGTCCGGCAAAGGCACCAGATGCCGCCTCTAACGCCAAAAAGCAGGGAGAAACCTTTATCTGGCGACCCTTTCGTGCCTGGAATGGGAATTGACACATGGCAAGGGCTTCCTGGTTCGTCTGCTGTACTCCGTATTCCACCCAGTGATAACATCATGGAGGTCAAGTGGTCTGTCTGTCTGGTGCTGGAGACAGGATGGAGGCGCCCACGACCCGCTGTAAGCCGCCGAGCCCTTCCCCGCAGCTCTAGTATGTATGTATGTACATTACAGCGCGCTGACCAGCTCACCAGACTGACTCGCTGCGGATCCCAGTAAACCTGAACGGCCGGGCAGCTGACAAGTCCCATGCATGCCCATGCATGGCTCTTTCCTCCTCCTTCCTCATTGGAATGGATTCAAGGCAAGGGCCAGAGATCGATTTGCCTTGAATCCAGCTATGCTACTTTGTCTGAACGAAGTGTCCTGTTCAGATTACTGCTTGTGCACGGCTTACCATTTAGCATGCAAAAAAATGCTGGGGCACAAACAATCGCCTTGCCAAAATGAGAATACATAAAAAGATAACAAAACAAAAGGATGTCTGTCATATTGTTGCAGATGCTAACCGACACATGTCTCGGAGAGAGCAAGCCCAGAAAGATCCCACGGCCAAGGAGCGTCTGGTCTGCAGAAAGAAAGTCGTCGTTGACGCGGGTGACAAACCCACCACCCGTCGGTTAGCATGTGTGCATGCATCATGATGATGACACCGCAACAATCTATGCCAATTCTTTTGTTAGAGCTTTCTATAAAAGGTGAATTCGAGTCCGCGTGTTCTATCTGATAGGGACAGCCTACCTAGTGCGACTCGCCACGTAGACTCTAATCCCGTCACGGTCATGTCAGACCACATTCAAACGTCGCACAAACATGACGTTGCTGCAATTTTGTGATTGACGAGGCCGCTGTTCCCTGCAGTCCTCCGAAGCGCAAAATGACAATGTAACTTACTTATCTGCTGCCAACCAAGTCAAGTCTGGCCTGTGACGACGGCCCGTACCGGATTACAACGCAGTACTCTTGTTGGGTGGCTTGAATAGACGGTTCTTCGCTCATCACGGCCAATCACGGCACAGAAGAGAAAATAGGATGAGTGACTTTAGATCTCTCGGTCTGGTGCATATCCCGCCACTTCTATTGATCGAAACAGTAAACGTGGCTGGTGCCTTGAGTTTTGTAGCAAATGGATTAATATCGGAACGTGACGAGGCTGCGGGTATGCGGGCCCTGTTCGCAGACATTCGCAGACAGTCAGTCAGTCACGCAGTCAAGTTATTACACTACAACCCCTGAATTATTTTACAACTCTACATGACAGGGAGTAGCGAGCCAATTAGGCGTTGAATAGGGTGGGGCAGAGAGGGGCTAGGTACCTTGAACTATGAGTAATTTACTAGGAAAAGAATGTACTGTTTATACCCCTGCGAATCCCCTTGTAACGCGCTAACAGTATACTCCACCCTAGGCGGAACGCAACTGCGGGCAGCTGTTATTGGGCAACCTGCCAGCTGCCCCACGTGGGGCAAGTAGATTTGTAAAATAATTCAGGGGTTGTAGTGTATGCCGTTCAACAAGGTTGACCGCCCCGCCTTGATGAGGCTTGGCGTGCGTAGGTGTACGTACATATGGGTGGGCGTCGCGAGGCGTCGAGGGTCCAACAATTTGGCGATATCGTATGGAGTCATGGACATCTTGGCACCTTGGCTCATTGTCAGGCAAAACACGTTCTCCGCAATTAGATTGCCTTGATCTTCATGACTCTTCTCGGTTCTGAAAGGTGAAATCAAACATCATTTGTCAAACTGCTGACGCTCCTTATCTTTCTTTTGCCAAGTCACCATCATATACTCCATAGGTCTGCGGCGCGAGCAAGGCATACCCATGCAGCACGATTACCACATCGTTGTCTTGGACAACATCGACGAGTGCACACGCATGCGGCCATGAAGACATGAATATTTGTCCACCACGACACGAAAAAGAAATCATCGTGAGGTGACTGACACATAGGCCCGGCCCACGAAGCCCTCCTCGCCAGAGGCCAAGGGCGATCCTTCTGGCGTCATGGAGGCCAGAAAGAGCTCCAAGCTGGGCTTGGTGTCTGGAGTGTACATCCCCGTTTGCTTGAACATTATGAGCATTCTCATGTTCTTACGCTTTGGCCTGATTCTGGGTCAAGTAGGTTTTGTGGGAATAGTCGGTATGTCTACTCAAGGTGCCGTCCCTTTGCATGAAATGTACTAATTTGACATAGGCTTGTTGGTCACGGCTTATTGCGTCGATCTTCTGACTGTATTATCTCTGTCCGCAATAGCATCCAACGGCGAAGTAAAGGGGGCGGTGCCTATTATTTGATCTCAAGATCTCTGGGCCCCGAATTCGGAGGCTCTATTGGGATCCTGTTCTTTCTGGCTCAGGCCCTCAACACTGCCATGAACATTGTCGGTCTGCTTGACTGCATTCGCCTCAACGTTGGAGCTGCGTTTCCACAAGAATACTGGGCAATCTATGGCTTACAGACTGCAGCCCTGTTGCTCTGCACTGGCATGTGCCTACTGGGATCGGCTACGTTCTCCAAGGCTTCCAATTTACTTTTAGCCATCTTGTTTGTGGCCATAGTCAGTATCCCATTGTCTGCGCTCTTCAAGACGCCGTTCATTGATGAAGATGTCGGAATTATCTACACTGGCATCGACCTCAACACGCTTGCCAAGAACTTTTTGCCGGATTCTGATGAGGAAGTGTATCTTGGACTAGCAACTTTCAGGGACTTGTTTGGGATTTTGTTTCCGTAAGTGAATCATGAACGCTCCCCAGAGAAAGAGAGACAGAATGGCGCTTACCATCCTTTCTCAGAGCAACGTCCGGGATTTTTGCTGGTGCCTCCATGTCTGGCGATCTAAAAACCCAAGCAAGGCAATCCCAAAGGGCACACTTTGGGCCATGCTGACGACGTTTATTGTCTATTTTATTGTGGTTCTATCAATGGCATGCACCATATCGCGCGACTCACTCCTCTCCAATGCGAACATCATTTCTCTGACCAACCTTTCTGCCCCCGTCATATTGGCGGGAGAGTGTGCCGTGACGCTGTTCTCTGCATTGATGGGCATCATTGGCTCTGCAAAGCTGTTCCAGGCTCTGGCTAAAGACAAGCTTCTTCCCGGACTGTCCATATTTGGTAGGGGAACCAAGATGAATGATGAGCCGATTCTTGCGATTCTGCTCACCTATGCCATTGCCCAGGCAGCGCTCCTCGCCGACTTGAATCAAATTGCAACTTTCATCTCCATGGGATACCAGGTATGTATTTGTCCACATACATAATGACCATCTTCATGATCACGCAGTACTAACCATGTTAGATGACGTTCTTTGTCATGAACCTGGCCTGTTTTTTGCTCAAAATCGGCTCGGCGCCCAACTTCCGGCCAAGCTTCACGTTCTTCACTTGGCAGACGGCATGCATCGGCAGCTTACTGTCCGCCGCGGCCATGTTCTTTATCGACGAGACGTATGCCGTGATTGCAATTTGTGTCCTCATACTCATCTTCCTTTGTATCCATTATTTGTGCCCCCGAAACGATGGGGTGATGTTTCCCAGAATCTGATCTATCACCAAGTTCGCAAATACTTGCTGCGGCTGAAGCCAGAGCACATAAAGTTCTGGCGCCCTCACATTATACTTCTCATCAACGATCCGCGACGCCAGACGAGGCTTATTCAGTTTTGCAACTCCATGAAGAAGGGATCCTTGTATATCTTGGGTCATGTCATCGTTACGGACGACTTTGACACGGGTGTCCACGAGGCGCGCCTTCAGCAGCAGGCCTGGACAAGATACATCTCGGAATTCTCAAGAATAAAGGCCTTTGTCCAATTGACAATATCGCCATCAATCACGTGGGGTGTGCGCAACCTGGTACTGTCCGCTGGGCTCGGTGGCATGCGTCCGAATATTGCAGTCATGGGCTTCTACAACATGGACGACCTCCGCAAATCCAAACCGTCTGTACTGATTCCCGAGGTTCCGGCATCACCTGTTGCCAAAATGCGCCGTCGACCCCAGCAGGCAGAAAGAGTCTCCTCCAAGCGGCGGCGCGGAGACACTTCTGCCAGACTTCTCGAAGGAGTACTCCCGACTGATGCCATCCGGAAAGAAGGCATGATGTCGCCCACCGAGTACATGGTCATCCTGGAGGACCTGGCCTTGAGATACAGACTCAATGTTGCTGTAGCACGTGGGTTCGACAAACTTGAAACGCCGCGACACGACGAAGCCAATACCAAGACATACGTGGATCTGTGGCCTATTCAAATGTCTGCGGAAGTCTCTGCAGATGGTCAGAATGTGTTGACGACAAACTTCGACACCTGTAAGTAGTTCTCTTCTGCACCCTATTCCCACCTTTCTCCCCTTCTTGGTGGCTAACGTCCAAAGACACACTCATTCTCCAACTGGGGCATATTTTGCACAGTGTACGTGCCTGGAGAAATGTATTCGCCATCCGCGTCATTGTCTTTGTTGAATATGAGCACGAGGTAGACGAAGAAAGCGCCCGTGTTAGAGTACTTTTGGAGAAACTTCGTATCGACGCTCATGTACTCGTCCTTTATCTGGCTGCTGGCGATCTCAATACTTACGAGCTCATCGTTAATGGCAAGAGCAATGATTTTGACACTGAAATCATTGTTGCGGAAGCTCTCAAGGACGAAGAGTGGTGGGAAGATTTGCAAACGCTCCGCAGACAAGAGCAAGACCTCTCATCTAGTCAAGAGCTGACACACCTGGCCCACATCTTGGACTCTTCTGGCGGCGTCGGTGGTGGCTACAATCCACACGAGCCTGTTACCCATGAACGCCGCCGACACAGTGTGGCTGAAGTGGCGGAAATGCCGAGAAAACCTGATATTGCCGCGCTTTCAAAATTAGGCGTCAGTATGGGAATCCATACAACGCATATCAATGATGGAGTTTTGCAAGAGATGGGATCTGATACTGATCTCGACAGTGATCTAGACGGGCATTCCGAGGATGAAAGCTATCAAGCTGGCACGATAGACTATTTCCCTTCTGCCCACGACCCCAAGAATCCATCACAGCGCCCGTTGTTATACCATACATCGGGACAAGGTGGTAGCATAGCCGGATCAAACAATAACAAAGCGGGAGAAGCATCATCCGCAGGATCTGGGCTCGGAAGGCATACCAAGGTCACGGACAATACTGCGGCTGTTCCCTTATACGGCACCATGTCAACGTCGCAGACACTCACGACCAGGCCAGAAGAATCACCACTCACTGTGCGTGTACCAGATATCGCCGAGATGGGAGCGAGCCTGCCGAGTCAAGTGGCGGAAGAACCGAGGAACAATACCGAGTCCTTTCCAATACTCGAACCGCTCCTAGTTGCAGAGTTTCCCTCAGACAGCTCCAGACGAGCACGGTCGATGAGCCCCTCCAACAAAGGAGGCAGACCTACACCTCGAGACGGCACCACAACGCCTTCCCGACCCAACTTTTCCAGACAATCCTCCGCAGCTCGATTTTCCAGCCGACCAGTCCCGGAAACCAAAATCACTACCGATGATGAAGCCTCCAAGATAAGCTTTGCGCCATCTGCCTCCAACCCTCCCACCCCAAGAGTAGATCGACCAGCGTTTTCCCGACAGTCATCTCTGGCTAGATTCTCCAGTCGTCCTCTCCCAGAAACAAAGGTTAGCGGAAAAGAAGGCTCGAGGACCATCACTTTTGCGAGTCAGCCTGCGAGCCGGTCCCATTCTGGTTCGCATTCTCGCCATTATTCCCGGCAAAATTCGCAGTTCTCGACGCAAGGCCAAGATGGAGGCAGCCAGATGATTCCGGAATACATTGACTCCTCCAGGCATCATCATCATCTGAAGGAGGGCACAGACACAGAGCCTGAGTCACCTTATTCAGGACACGCCGTGGCCCTGTCGTTCAATGACCTGCCAAGTCGAGCACAACATCTGATCTTGAATGAGTTGATGCAGAAGTACTCCAAGGATACAGCCGTTATACTGACAACACTGCCTACTCCGTCCGAAGGAACCAGCCTGGATGAAATCTGTACTATTCAGTATCTTGCTGATGTGGAGTTGCTGTGCAGTGAATTACCACCCACCCTGATGGTACTGAGCAACAACATGACAGTCACTGTTAGTCTTTGAGCGATGCATGTTCCCGATGTGCCTGTTTTGTAATTTTTGTTCAATCTTTTCTTTTTTAAATCTGAGCGCATCATGAAAATGTAATGCAAAGCGTATCATGTCGGATTCACTACTCTTTGTCTGCATCCTTTCGACCGAGCGCAACACATGATCATCTTTGTTCAGCCTTTGTATTCATGTTTGTCAATTCACGCATAATGAACACTGCTCGGGACCATACCCACTGAACTCTTATTTAAACAAAGCGCCCTGGCGTCTTGTGTCATACCACTCCGTCATTATGTGTCGGTCGGAAAACCGTTGAAGCCTAGGAAGTGCGACGAAGATTTGGCCATTTTCATTTCATCGCCCCAATATGTTGTCGACGAATTCGCCACCACCTCGTCCCACCGTCCGTTCAATCGATAAAGCATGCTTACAGAAAATATATGAGCCAACTGGCCCGCAAGGTCTTGGTCCGGATATTGTCAAAACAATGGGAACGTACGGCCAAGAGAGACCGAGTTCGCGTACATCAAGTGTTTACTCTTCAGACGAGGGAAGCGACGGCAGAAGCTCTGGCGAGCACGGCCCCGAACACGCCGCGGGGCGTGTGAAGGACTCCGATGCAGGTCTTTCACGAGAGAATTCTGTAAATATCCGGGATTCAGATGCTGGAGAAAAGGCCGCGGAATGTGAATGGTGCTGTGCCCAACGAGTCGAAGGAACCGGCTTATGTCGCTACCACAATTTCGTACACGGGTGGGAGGCACGGCGGGAGCGTGAAAAGCAGGCGGAGAATCTGGCTAGACGGAAAAAGGAAGGCTGGATGGTGGCAAGCTTGGCCCAATGCCAACTCCTTCTCGCTCAACTATCATCAAGATGTATTACGGTAAAATTGGAGTCGATTCACGGAGGCAGAAGACTAATGAGAAGGGTTTTCATCATGACCGTGAGAAACAAGAATGGGTTTGATTTTTTCTTTTTTGTTCAGGATGTATCATGCATTGTAACTAGTCCCATGCCACGTCTTTCTTTCGTTCGTTTAAAGAATCCTGCCGACGCTCAATTCGCCTGTCTTTCCGCCGTCCAACTCGATGTACCCGCCTGCTTCCAACTTCTTCTTCCACTTGTTACTCTCTTGACGCCCCGTGATCATCGTCATTCGCAAAACCGTGCCATTGCTCGACTCATGCTCCTGCTGCTCTGCAGCCACAGGGGTAAACGTCCATCGGCCAAAGGCCCAGTTCAGGATATACCGACCACCGGGGTTGTCCTCGGGCTGAGGAACGTCCACATCCGAGTTCTTGGGAGTAGAGGACAGCGTAGCCACGGCCTTGATGCGGTAAGCTTCGTCTTTGGGCGCGGCCCGAAGAAACGCGATGAGCTTGTCGGTGGAAACAGCCGACGACGTGGCGGGGGTGTCGTCGGCTCTCAGTTGGATGGAGAGCACCTCGACCTCGCTCTGGTGGTCGTGTGCGTGTGCGTGGCCGTGTCCGCTGCCGCTGCCGCCCGAATGATGTTGGCCATCGGCGACATGCGCATCCGTCAACTGCTTCGCCAACCCGCCATCCACGCCAAACACCAGGTCCACGTCGACCCAG
The DNA here is from genome assembly GCA_023658505.1 of Epichloe gansuensis. Classification (NCBI taxonomy): domain Eukaryota; kingdom Fungi; phylum Ascomycota; class Sordariomycetes; order Hypocreales; family Clavicipitaceae; genus Epichloe; species Epichloe gansuensis. Next base: position 2,834,318 of record CP098283.1, read on the forward strand.
CCCTCGTGCTCTTGACCTTGGCCACGTCGACGTCCAAATCACCGACCCTGTCCACACACTCTTCGTACCGATCCTCGCCGGCGCTCTCCCACTTGTTGAACACAACCAGGTCCGTGTATCGCGCCTGGATCTTGGCCGTGTAGCTCGTGTCCTCGTACCCCTGCCAGTTCTCCACGTCAATCACGCTGACGACCCCATCGAGCAGGTATCGGCCCGTATCGCGCGCCAAGCGATTCACTTCGAGCGCCAGTGTGGCAGGGAACGCGGAGCCGCTCGTCTCCATGACGATCCGGTCGGGCCTGACGCTCTCCGAGAGCTCTCCGAGGGCAGGTCCCAGCTGTCCGACGAGGTTGCAGCAGATGCACCCGTTGAGCATCTCCTGCACGCCGGAAATGGCAGACGAGGATGCGAGCTGCGAATCGACGGCCACGTCACCGAATTCGTTCTTCACTAGCGCGAGCTTGTATCGCGGGTTCCTCTGGCGCAGTTGCGGCATCAGATTGAGAATGAGTGTCGTTTTCCCGAACCCAAGAAGCCGGTGATGATGGTGATGGGGATCGGAGCCATTCTTTCGGTGGACGCAAGCGCGGCTCGAAATGCGCGCGAAATAAAACACAAATTTGTTTCTATTCCTTGGTCTGGCGTGGACAAAAAAAAAGACAAAGGATCTGACCCAAAAAAATATATTAAAAATAATAATAATCCAAGACATCAGTGTGTTGAGCTTAAGCAGCTTGGCGGTCTTTCCCCGTTATCTTATCGTGAGGTTCCTGTCATGGTGGGGGTGACGAGGTCGGCGTCGAAACGGGGGCTGGGTGGGACCGCTGGAGCACTGTGCGTTTGGCGCACCGGGACCCCTACGCCTTGCCTTGCCTTGCCTGAAATCATCGAAGCGCGTCGGAACATCACCGCACTGCAAAGGGTTTGACGTCATTTTCAGCGTCAATGGCTCCTGCGCCGAAAACGTTATTCGGGTTAAGAGACACTGCCACCTTGATTGGCCCATCTTGAGACCCTTCGTCTAAGCTCTGCTGGGCTTTTTCTTCCTCTGGCAACTAACTTACTCAACTTGAACATACAGAGCAGAATAATTCTACCGTCAAACCTCCTGCGAAGCATCACACCACATTCTGTCGCCAAACTGCAAAGAATGACTACCGGAAAGACCACCCATGATGATGCTCCTGCCCAGGATACCTTCAAGGATCAATTGGACAAGGCAGCGATAGAACAGCGAGAACGAGAAAAATCTTCGAAACCGAATCCTATCGTGGAAAAGAGTATGTCACCCCGTCGCGTTTTTGCATACATGGGATGGCATTCGTCTTAGAAAGTCGACGTCAACTGACCTTGCTAGTCACCGAAGTTATTCCTGCCGCGTCCAAGGTGCTCGGCCCCAAGGAGCATCACAAGCAAGAGACGCACCTGCCTGGTCCACCAGAGCGGCCAGATCATGATCCCAGCATTGAAACGTTTGTGCGGGATCAGCACAGAAGCATTCCGCTGAGAAACGAGGGGACTTGACTTCCGTTGATTGAGAGTGATGCGAAATGGGCTGGCTTATCTGGGTAGCATAATCTTACCTTACTTATCAAGAGGTACGCATCGTGGATGAATTAAATACCATCAAGTTCACGTGCTATGAGCACGGCTGTAGAGTGCCTGGCTCGCGGCGGCCAATGCTCCAACTGACTTGACTGTAGTAGACTGAGTCATAATCACACATTTCATTTCTACAGCTCAACATCATTCATCAAAGACATGTCCCCCTTCTTGGCATTATTCCGCCTACAGGCATCGTCCGAAGACAATCTTGCGGAAAATTTCCTATATCCAAGGGTTTTACTCTTCTGAGCGATTCCCAAGATTGGGAAGGCAACGCGACACCGTGGGAAAAAGGGTGAAGGTCGTGGCAGCTCAGTTAGCTTTTTGATGAAGAAGGAAAGAGCAAGAAGAAAGAAAGAGATTTCGGCGGCGCGGTGCGTTAATAAAGGGCCAGGAAGTGGATATGTGGGCGCTAATCCTGTTTGGGGTGCATGAGTAAGCAGGATTTTGTTTTCACGCAGGGGTTGGACATGATCTCGCTGCGGCCTCTTTATCGATTGTGAGAAACAAAAAAAAAAAAAAAAGGTAACAGCAAAGCGCACGTCAAGAATTTTATCGCATTGTTTCGCTCATGGCTTCCGTAATCCTTTATCCAACAATTCTTGCGCCACTTCTGCTATGAGTCTCTCGTTTGGAAATTGTTTCCTCTTACCAGCGACTGTGCCCTGCGCATCAAGCACTCTCAAGAGATCTGCTAGCTCTCCGTCCAGACTCGTTCCAAACACTAGGTGGCCCAGAGCAGAGAGCATGCCCTGCAGGGCTTCTATCGACTTGTCCTCCTGGCCGATGGCCTCTAAAAGGGCTGCTGCTAGTTCTGCTTCGTCTTCTTCGGGGAGGCTCGACTTGGCATCATCCATCCTCGCTCGACGATTGGCCAGGGCCATGTTGAACAGAAGCGACGCCGAGGCCACTCGCACATTGTTGTGGGCATCATCTAGGAAGCTCGTTGATACCAGCCGAACCAATGCTGGCCGCAGGGTCGAATCTGACAAAATTTGATGCTCGAACAACGGTGATGAAAACATGTTGCATGCCATCTGTACTGTTACCAGGCGCAGGGCATACGGGCATGCCTCTTGTGCATTGACGAATTCTAGAATCGTGCTGATTGTCCTGTGATGTGGCTCCTCTGCGTAGTAGGCACTCACCCGCGGGTCGGCCAGAGCACATCGGAACAGGTCCACCATGGCAAACGAAATTTCAGTGGCCAGTGTTGCGACTGATTCTTGCACATAGCTGGAGAGTTCTCCGAGATGGGGAGAACAGCATCTTGTGCGCCGGCGTTGGCCCTCGCCACGAGGAACTCTTTGAGCATCTTTATTGGAAGGCTGTTGGCGACTTCGCTGCCCATCCTGACGTCGAGCTTTGCCAACGGGGAGCTTGTGATAGATGACGGGTTTGACACTGGCATCTTTGAAGCTGGGTAATCGTAAGTTGTCGTGCGGGTGACTTGGGTGTCCCATTTGCGCGAGAAGTAGCACGTTTTCTCGCAAAGCAGCTGAATCTGCTCCGCTCCACCTGTTCTCCTCTTTGCCTCGGAGCAGGGTGACAAAGGTCGGTGTCGCTTGGATGGAGAAGCTCTGTGAGATTTCTCTCGTGGACGGCTGGGAAATATCGATCTTGATGAACGTGACTTTTGTGCCATGTTCCTCGGCAAGCTGGTCGTAGATTGGGTACATGAGCTTGCAGGGCGGACAGGTCGCAGACGTGAAGAAAATGACGGCACTTGAATTCTTGGCACTTTCCATTATCTTCAAAAGCTCGTCTGATGTCGAGACCGTCGCGACACCCTGCGTCTTGGCTCCTTTGGCCGGCGTTTGAGCGCTCTGCCCCAGGCCGAGAATCGACCCGTTGGACCGGCCTGAGTTGACCCCTTGGGTGAGCTGGGGCAGTAGCATGCGTCCCATGGGCGAGTCCAACACTGCTTGAGGCATGTTGACGATGTGACTTGGTATTCCCTTGCCAACGAGGAAATTTGCAAAGGAATCACTAAAGTTATTACAATTGTGGCGAAGGAGGTCGTAGGCCTGTTGTCCGGTGTTTAGCCCTCATGATGAGTTTGTGATCAGCAGACCGAGGTGAGGCGCCCGCTTACCTCGAGCGTGAAGATTGGTCGAAGAGAGTCAAGATATTCCTCGATGATGTCCATGGGCAGGTTGGTCGTTCCGAGATACAGCTTCTCCATGGGTTGGCCAAGGTGCGACGACCCCGGAGCGATGGCGATAATGCCTCCGTCGTAGACGTATTCTCGTCCATTCAATTGGATCGAGGTGTGATAGATGGCATCTAGATGGAAGCCCAATAGGCCCGTAGACATTTGCCGAGCGAGTCCACGGGACAGGTCGTAGACGAGCAAGTCCACATCCATGATGATTGCGTTTGGGTTGGTATGCTTTGGGTTGTGCACTCTGGGATTTGCAACTGACTCACTGCTCCCGAAAAGAGACCACAAGGCTGTGATCCACGAGCCGGTGCAAACTTTGCACCGACTTTTCGCGGTACAAGTTATATGTGGGTTTATATAGGGCAGCTACTTTATACTATTATAGCCTACTTTAGTGGCGTTTTTCACTGCCTTTATATAAGGGAGCTATTATAATAGTAGCTCTTTCCTCTATAGCTTTAATATTATAGTCCTATTATAATTTACTAGTAAATATTATATAATTTAAATACCTTTTATAACTATATCCTAAAGCACCTAATTATAGGTATTCTCCCTCCCTAAATTTATTAGTCTAATAATAAAACCCTTTATTTACTTAAATTACTACTTAAAGCTTATTATAAGTAATAGCTTAATAGTAATAAGGCTAATATTATTTAAGATATTCTTAAAAGCTTTATTTTTATAATATTAAGGAAATTCCTGCTATATTAGTAGTCTTTAAATGCTATTAAGAACTAATATAAGTAGCTAAAGGGTGTTTAGTATGCTTTTTACGCTATAGAGAAAAGGTCTAGTATAATATATAATAAAGAGACTAGGTAGCTTTAAATAAGTAAGTAAACCACTAAATATATTATTAAGACTTATAAAGGTTTAGTAAATTTATTATAATAAAGCCTCTTATTATAAGTTAAGCTATTAAAAGAGAGAAGTAAGTAAAGATCTTCTTAGGAGATTATAAAGCTAGTAATATAGTTATTAAAGCTTAAGATATTAAAGGCTTTACTACTACTATAAGGGAATAAGTAAAGATATTAAAAGAGAGCTCTAATAAGTCTAAAGATAATAAAATTAATTCTTAAAGAGAGATTACTAATATATAATACCCTAATAATAAGGCTTATAGTATTATTAAGCTTCTTAATAATAAAGATCCCTTTAAAGTTAAGAATAATTAATAGCCTTAAAGTTAGCCTCTAAGTAATATTATAGAGTAAAGTACTAATAATATAGCTATTTCCTTAACGCTAAACCTATAGCGCTTATAACTAAGCTTTACTAGGCTATGCCTAATAAAGCATAGCTAAATTTATTACTATAAAGTTTATAAAAGCATAGGGCTATAGCATAGGCAAAAAGCTCTTAGATATAGTATTTAATATCCTTAGGCCTTAAATATAAGGCTTAAAGAGGTATATTATTACTTAAAGAGCTATAAGGGCTAATAATATTAAGAAGGTAATTAAGGACTATTAATTATATAGTAAAGACTTTAGAATAAGTATAATTATTAGGGTTATATTATAGTTAAAGTAAGATTAACTAAATCCTTTAATTTAGAACTTATTATTATTAAAGGAGGTAAAATAAGCGTGGATTAAGTTAAATTTTAGTGTTAATACTATTTAGTATATATGTAAAAGTAAGGCTTTTAAGAAGGTCTATAGGCATATGTATATTATTACCTTTTAACCTATAATATTATTATTACATTAGCTAGAATTTTATTATTAATGCTATTAAATTCATTAAATATATATCTTTTATTAAAATTACTACTTTAATAATCTATCTAAAGCCACTATGCTATCCTTTTTAAACCTAATAGCCTATAAGGCCTATAATAAGCAAAGATACCTATGTAGTAGCTAATTTAAGCGCTTTATGCTTATCTCTAGGTAATAATTCTATCTCTTTTGCTTTAAAGTTATATAGCTCCTTCCTACCTAATTTAATAAAGTTAAAGAGGCTAGTAATAGTATAAATAATCTTAATCTACATAAGAAAGTTATATTTAGCAGCGCTATAGCGAATTATCTTTTACTTTTGCTTATATTACCTAAAAACACGCTTTATAACTATTTATAATTATATATACTAGAAGTTAAAGAGCTCTTTCTTATTATTTAGGTGCTTATAAGTATCTTTCTAGTCTTATAAATAATATTAAACCCTTAAGAAAGGTATAATTAGGCTATAATATATGCTAAATCCTATATTACTAAGATAAAATTAGCCTTTAGGGATTGTAAAAGACTTTATAAACACTATTTATAATAAGGTGCTATTATTAATAGAACCTTTAGCGCTTACTAGTATATAAAGAAATAATCCCTTAAAGCTTATAGCTACTAGCATATTTTATAAGATATTATTCTTCCTTAACTAGTATCTTTACTGCTAATTTAGCGGAATATAGGCTAGAATATATATGCTATTAATAGCGCTAATAGCACTATTAAATTAAAGGAACTTCTTATTTAGCTTTATAAATAGCAAGACTAACTCTAGCTTTAGCTAGCAAACGAAAATTATATATAAATGCTTTATTAGCTTAATAAGTTTATAAAAATTCGAGATACTAATAATTAGAATAGTAGAAATTAATACCCTGTATTCCTCTATGGCTTATTATATGTATAAATCTATAAGAAGATAATTAGCTTCTGCTTAATTAATTAATATTATAAAGAGCCTACTAAGGCATTAATACGAAGCTAGTTATAAAGCTTAAAGAAGGTCTCCTTTAGCATCTAAAGAGGTGTGTAAATTGCTTATCTAATAATTATTAAAGAAGCTCTTTATAGTAATCTTATAATACTATTAGTAATATATAAGCACCTTTAAGGCTTAGGAGGGTATTAATAAGAGTGTTATAATTAATGTGCTTATAGAGGCGCTAATATGGCCTATACAGGGCTTTTTATAGTAATCCTAGCCTTTAATAACACTATAAAATTAATATTATAAGCTAAAGGTTATCCTTAGCGTCTTTATCTATAATAAATTAATTAATTATAAGGCTATTAACCCTAAGAAACATTATTATGGCTTATGCCTAGGTATAAACTTTATGCTAGCGTAAACTTTATAAGGGACTATATAAAGTATATGGTTTATTCCTAAAAATTAGTAGAATTTACTTTATTCTTAGTATCTAATCCTATTACAGGCATTTACGTAGCCTTAGTTAAAAAGATATATTATAAATAGGGGAGGTAGTGTTTATATAATTTAGATAAAGTTCTATAATTTTCTATGTAATCTAGGTAACGAAAATGGCTAGCGCGTCCGTTTACATGCATTTTACACTCGCGCAAAGTTTGCACCGGCTCGTGGATCACAGCCCAAGACGTCAACAGGTCCAGAAGCTTCGCTTGCGCTCACGTAGTTCGGTGTTTGCCTGCACCACAATCTTCCATCAAACTTGCCACCGGCCATTTCCTTCATATTTAGCCAGCTTTCCTGACAGCTGCAGATACCACAGACATGCGGTGAAGACGGATGTAAATTTTGTCAAACCTCTATCTTTTCTTGGGCTGTGATTCACGAGCCGGTGCAAACTTTGCGCGAGTGCAAAATGCATGTAAACGGACGCGCTAGCTATTTTCATTACCTAGATTACATAGAAAATTATAGAACTTTATCTAAATTACATAAATACTACCTTCCCTCCTGTTTATAATATATCTTTTTAACTAGGGCTATATAAATACCTATAATAGGATTAGATACTAAGAATAAAGCAAATTCTACTAATTTTTAGGAATAAACCATGCACTTTATATAGTCCCCTTATAAAGTTTATACTAGTATAAAGTTTACACCTAGGTATAAGCTATAATAACGTTTCTTAGGGTTAATAGCCTTATAATTAATTAATTTATTGTGGATAAAGACGCTAAGGATAACCTTTAGCTTATAATATTCATTTTATAGTGTTGCTAAAGGCTAGGATTACTATAAAGAGCCCTATATAGGCTATATTAGCGCCTCTATAAGCATATTAATTATAATACTCTTATTAATACCCTCCTAAGCCTTAAAGGTACTTATATATTACTAATAGCATTATAAGATTACTATAAAAAGCTTCTTTAATAATTATTAGATAAGTAATTTACATACCTCTTTAAATGCTAAAGGAGACCTTCTTTAAGCTTTATAACTAGCTTTATATTAATACCTTAGTGGGCTCTTTGTGATATTAATTAATTAAGCAAAAGCTAATTATCTTCTTATAGATTTATATATATAATAAGCTATAGAGGAATATAGGGTATTGATTTCTACTATCCTAATTATTAGTATCTTAAATTTTTATAAGCTTATTAAGCTAATAAGGCATTTATATATAATCTTTATTTGCTAGCTAAAGCTAGAGTTAGTCTTGCTATTTATAGAGCTAAATAAGAAGTTCCTTTAATTTAATAATGCTATTAGTGCTGTTAATAGCACATATATTCCAGCCTATATTCCGCTAAATTAGTAGCAGAGATACTAGTTAAGGAAGAATAATATCTTATAAAATGTGCTAGTAGCTATAAGCTTTAAGGGATTATTTCTTTATATACTAGTAAGCACTAAATGTTCTATTAATAATAATACCTTATTATAAATAGCGTTTATAAAGTCTTTTATAATCCCTAAAGGCTAATTTTATCTTAGTAATATAGGATTTAGCATATATTATAGCCTAATTATACCTTTCTTAAGGGTTTAATATTATTTATAAGACTAGAAAGATGCTTATAAGCACCTAAATAATAAGAAGGAGCTCTTTAACTTCTAGTATATATAATTATAAATAGTTATAGAGTGTGTTTTTAGGTAATATAAGTAAAAGTAAAAGATAATTTACTATAGCGCTACTAAATATAACTTTCTTATATAGATTAAGATTATTTATGCTATTACTAGCCTCTTTAACTTTATTAAATTAGGTAGGAAGGAGTTATATAACTTTAAAGTAAAAGAGATAGAATTATTACCTAGAGATAAGCGTAAAGCGCTTAAATTAGCTACTATATAGGTATCTTTACTTATTACAGGCCTTATAGGCTATTAGGTTTAAAAAGGATAGTATAGTGGCTTTAGATAGATTATTAAAGTAGTAATTTTAATAAAAAGATGTGTATTTAATGAATTTAATAGCGTTAATAATGAAATTCTAGCTAATATAATAATAATGTTATAGGTTAAAAGGTGATAATGTGCATGTGCCTATAGACCTTCTTAAAAGCCTTACTTTTACGTATATACTAAATAGTATTAACACTGAAATTTAACTTAATCCACGCTTATTTTACCTCCTTTAATAATAATAAGTTCTAAATTAAAGGATTTAGTTAATCTTACTTTAACTATAATATAACCCTAATAATTATGCTTATTCTAAAGTCTTTACTATATAATTAATAGTCCTTAACTACCTTCTTAATATTATTAGCCCTTATAGCTCTTTAAGCAATAATATGTCTCTTTAAGCCTTATATTTAAGGCCTAAGGATATTAGATACTATATCTAAGAGCTCTTTTACCTATGCTATAGCCTTATGCTTCTGTAAACTTTATAGTAATAAATTTAGCTATACTCTATTAGGCATAGCCCTAGTAAAGCTTAGTTATAAGCGCTATAGGTTTAGCATTAAGGAAATAGCTATATTATTAGTGCTTTACTCTATAATATTGCTTAGAGGCTAACTTTAAGGCTATTAATTATTCTTAACTTTAAAGGGATCTTTATTATTAAGAAGCTTAATAATACTATAAGCCTTATTATTAAGGTATTATATATTAGTAATCTCTCTTTAAGAATTAATTTTATTATCTTTAGACTTATTAAAGCTCTCTTCTAATATCTTTACTTATTCCCTTATAGTAATAATAAAGCCTTTAATATCTTAAGCTTTAATAACTATATTACTAGCTTTATAATCTCTTAAGAAAATCTTTACTTACTTCTCTCTTTAATAGCTTAACTTATAATAAAAGGCTTTATTATAATAAATTTACTAAACCTTTATAAGTCTTAATAATATATTTAGTGGTTTACTTACTTATTTAAAGCTACCTAGTCTCTTTATTATATATTATACTAAACCTCTTCTCTATAGTATAAAAAGTATACTAAATACCCTTTAGCTACTTATATTAGTTCTTAATAGTATTTAAAGACTACTAATATAGTAGGAATTTCCTTAATATTATAGGAATAAAGCTTTTAAGAATATCTTAAATAATATTAGCCTTATTACTATTAAGCTATTACTTATAGTAAGCTTTAAGTAGTAATTTAAGTAAATAAAGGGTTTTATTATTAAACTAATAAATTTAGGGGGAGGATACTTATAATTAGGTACTCTAGGATATAGTTATAAAAGGTATTTAAATTATATAATATTTACTAGTAAATTATAATAGGACTATAATATTAAAGCTATAGAGAGAAAGAGCTACTATTATAATAGCTCCCTTATGCAAAGGCAGTGAAAAACGCTACTAAAGTAGGCCATAATGGTACAAAGTAGCCGCCCTATATAAACCCACATATAACTTATACCGCGAAAAGTCGGTGCAAAGTTTGCACCGGCTCGTGGATCACAGCCTTGGCGCTGTTGTCTGGCGCTGTTGTCTGGCGCTGTTGTCTGGTGCTGTTGTCGGGCGCTGGAAACCAACCCTCCACATTCGCCTCGTCTACTGCCGCAACACAGCTGCCCTTCGCACAGCTCATCACGGGATAATCTCATTACTAAAGAAAAAGGTTTCCAAAGCATTACTGTTTGGCGGGCTCGCATGGCTGTCAGCTAGCTGCTCAATTCCCACCAACGCCAGAAGATGTCAAGGTCATTAAGTCCAATTTTGACGAGTTCGCGACCATATCGTTTGAACAGGTCAGTAAAAATTTTTGCTATCAAAACTCTCTTGCATCATGAAACGACGTCGGAGAAGCTGATTTGGCGTTTGCAGTCTGGACTCTGCGAGACTACTCCCGGCGTCAAGTCGTACGCTGGTCACGTCCGATTACCACCGGCTTATCATATGATGCTTAGGAGAGAAACATAAAAATCTTGTAAATACGTACGTCTCAAAACAAAATCAAATCTATTCGCACCGTATGCTTCAACTAACATTTGTGGCCTCTCAGTTTCTTCTGGTTTTTGAAGCCTGCCATGACCCGAAGACTGCGCCTCTTGCCATATGGCTGAAAGAAGGTCCAGTCGCTTCGTCCATGCTGGGAAAACGGGCCTCGCTTCATCGACGACGATACTCTATCTACTATTACCCATGGAGCTGGAATATCTACGTCAATATGATGTACGTTGATGACCCTTATTCAGGTTGAGTTATCATACGATACGCCCACCTACGTCACCATCATAGCGACGGAGACGGGTTGAGATTGTATCTACCGACTTCTCTGACATGAAGCCTCAGCTCAGCCTCACCACCCGAGCTGGGACGATTATCAGCCAGACGCCATATCGCACTGCCAATGCCACCGAGCAGGCTGCTCATGCTCTGTGGCACTTTGCCCAGGCCTTCTTCGCCGAGTTTCCACACTACAAGCCCAACTATGATCGCATCAGCATGTGAGCCGAGAGCTACGGCGGCCAGTATGGATCTGGGTCCATGCATTTCTTCCAGCAGCAGAACTTCGCAACGGCACGATGGAGGAGGAACATGCACACTATCTGCATCTCGACACCCTGGGTATTGTCAATGGCTATATTAATGACGTTCTTCAGGAAGAAGCATCCATATTCTTCCTCGACCACAACGTAGGTGTCGTCCTTCCGATAGCAGAGACGAGTCTGTAAATGACTAACACAGCAGCTTAGACATACGACATCGAGGCCATCGACAAGACTGTCTACGACGAGCTAATGGATAAATATACGCAAAGAGGCGGTTATCGTGACCAGATTATTCAATGCCAAAAGAGATTCCAAGACCAAGGTCTCGACACGAGCGCCCTGTTCAACCGGAATATTGCCCGGGACGTGTACTCAGGAGGTGTGGGAAAAGTCCAAGGCTGGCAATGTGACTATGGAGGATTCTTTTGTCGAGGATGAGGAGCTGTCTCACTTTGAGAGCCAGCAGTGAGGAGAAAATGTCGTGAAAATTAGATTCATTCTATTTATTCGTACATAAGTAGCCTCGTTGCTCCCAGGCCTCTTTCTCGGATTGGCCGTGGGGCAAAGCGCAGGAGTCAGTGGGGAGCCGGCGGGGGTCCCATAATATCTTCTGCCTGGGGTTATCATAACAAATTTCAGGTCTGAGAGGGAATCGCTCAGCCAGTCCGGCTGCGCCTCTTTTTCGTGCAACAATCCCGTGGCTCCTGCCACGCTAAAATTCGTACGTACATACAGCACCGGCAAGCCTCCAAGTTTCTCCTTACTCCTCGTACCCACCTTACACGTAATCAATCCCTGCAAAGTCGTCTCCTATTATCCCAGTCCTTTCAATCCTCTTCTTCTTCCCCTCTTTCAGATCCCTTCATTTCATCAAGCTTTCCATCAGGCTTTCTTTACAAAGGAAAGGCGCAACAACTCACATGGGGCGTCCATAGGCATCATTCGTTTCACTCATTCTTTACTTCTCTTTCCCACCTGGCTCAGACGGGCGGGATTGAAGTCCATTTTTTTCTTTGGCTTCCCTTTGTTGCGCCATCCCATCTAGCATGCGAAAACAGTCGGTCTCGCTGCCGACCAAACAAGTAGTCTACGACCCCACGAGAAACCCGACCGATACGGAGACAACCCACCTCCGGGTGCATTTTCAAAAATGAAGGAACAGTGGATGTCGCAGTCGCAAAAGACACGTTGGGTCAAGACGGCCGCCATCGCGTTCACCGTCTGCCTTTTGTTCTACTGGCTTTCACCACGTGGCGTTGACGTCTATAATGGGGTTTCCTACAATACACCTAGCACGAAGAGTGGCAACAGTGTCAACGAGCTGGATGTTGGAAGCGGACAAGTTGCCGTCGATTCGCCGACTGGAACTGCCAAGTGCACCAAGTCGTACTCGAAGAACAAGCCGCTCGTCCAGTATGTCCTCATGATTGATGCGGGTAGCACGGGCTCTCGCATTCACGTCTACAAATTCAACAACTGCGGCCCTGTCCCCGAATTGGAAAAGGAAGAGTTTGAGATGACCAAGAAGGAGGTTGGCGGACTGAGCAAGTATGCCAATGACCCAATCGCGGCCGCCAAGACGCTGGATCCCCTCATGGCCGTTGCCATGAAGCACGTCCCCGAGAAGCTCAAGGGATGCAGCCCCGTTGCTGTCAAGGCCACCGCCGGCCTGCGCAAGATTGGTCCCGAAAAGTCCGAGGCCATCCTCAAGCAGGTCCGCGAACATCTCGAAAGAGACTACCCGTTCCCCGTTGTTTCCAACGACAAGGGTGGCGTCGCCGTCATGGATGGTGCCGATGAAGGTGTCTACGCCTGGATCACAACCAACTATCTGCTGGGCAAGATTGGTGGCCCTGACAAGAGCGAGACGGCCGCTGTTTTCGATCTTGGCGGTGGCTCGACTCAGATTGTCTTCCAGCCTACTTTTAAGGAGGTCAAGGATGGAGGCATGCCCGAGAAGCTTGCCGAGGGCGACCACAAGTTTGCGCTTGATTTTGGCGGCCAGAAGTTCGAACTGTACCAGCATTCCCACCTTGGCTACGGGTTGATGGAAGGCCGAAACGCCATCCATCGACTCTTGGTCAACGACATGGCCAAATCCAAGAGCACAGACAAGTCTTGGGAGTCCAAGCCAATCGTTCATCCATGTATCACGCCTGGCCGCACCCGTGAAATCGAGGTCGAGTTCTCCAAGGACGCCAAGAAGACGTACAACTTCACGGGCCCTGCCGAGCCCTCTGCTTCACACGCCTCACAGTGCCGAAGCCTCGCCGAGAGAACCTTGAAAAGGACAAGGAGTGCAAGCTTGCCCCTTGCTCATTCAATGGCGTCCACCAACCCTCGCTTGCCAAGACATTTGCCAAGGAAGATGTTTACATCTTTTCGTACTTTTACGATCGTACCCATCCCCTGGGCATGCCTGATTCCTTCACCATTCGCGAGCTGCACGATCTGGCTCAGACCGTCTGCAAGGGCGAATCCGGTTGGGGTACTTTTGACAGCATTCCCGGTGCTCTGGAGGAGCTCAAGGGCCGCGAGCAGTACTGCTTGGACCTCAACTTCATGACTGTGCTCCTCCACCACGGTTACGACATGCCTATTGATCGAGAGGTCAAGATTGCCAAGAAGATCAAGGGCAACGAGCTGGGCTGGTGCTTAGGTGCTAGGTATGCATAGGCTCCTCCTCCTTTGCCGGGCGTACCATGATTGCTAACTTTTGAATATAGTCTGCCACTCTTGGAAGCTGGCTCCGGCTGGTCGTGCAAGGTGAAGCAAATCTCATAGAAAGAGCTACGGCTCACACGGCGTTGAGGAAGAATATTGATTCCATGTTGCCTACTTTTTTTCACTGCGTAATTTCTAAAGGAGAGGCTGCGAAGAAGCGAGTGCACGACGTTTATGTAAAAACAGAAAGGGTAATATTCGGACGTATGGAACTGGGATCCGCGCCAAGCGAGAAGCTCCAGTTGTCTCCCCAATGAGGGCTGTGCATACACCAAAGTTACGAACTAGTCGAGCAAGACAGGGCTATCGGCGAGTCACAGGCATGACTCATTTTTATTTGAACTCAGAGGCGAATGCCGGTACAAGACGTTAGATGGGCGCCGTTACCATGCTTAATACATCATTAATCACTTGCTCCGGCCCCACGTCGTTCAGTAGAGCTGTCACGGCGTCCAGACTGCTGCCCCATTGCATGCTTCGCTCATTTTTGGGTGTCGTGATGCGTATGCGATGCAGATATGTTTTTTGGCGGCTACTCCAACAAGCGCGGGCGTAACGTAGTCTAGGGTATGGATAGGCGCCAGACACCGCATCAGCTTCTCGAAATGCTTGGTTGCAGCAGGTGTGATGCCGTCCTGTACGGCACGGTGCATGCGCAGAAACGAAACAATGTTCATTTGATATCGTTTCACGTCAATGTCAATTTCCACCTGTTGGCTCAGCTGCGCGAGATGGTTGATGTCCTGTACGGAACAACGTCGACGTCAGCATCTCCTGTTTTGTCCTGGTTCTTGCGGAAGAAGGAAAAGAAAAAAAGGGGGAGGGGGTTAAGGGGGTCGTCACATCTTCTGATATCAGGGCTGTCGACGAATGGCCATCCTCGCGCCTGACGACGCTGTAGACCGGAATCCTCTCGACCCGTTCGTCCTCGTCCTCGACATTGACGTATCCATCCTCGGGATCGTGCCAGTGCGCGAGTGCAAAGAAGTCGTTCAAATGGGACGTCAGCTGGGGTCCTTTTCCTGGCGCATCAGCCTGCAGGACGGGTATGAGTACGAATCTCTTCGGGACCGTCTGTACGGATGTGTGTGTGAAGATGCGTCTTGTTCTGAGCAACTCTTGAGCCTGGATTTGCACCGCCCGCGGGGCGAGGTCGAGGTTCGTCGCGAGGATGCAATTGGCGATTTGGCCGTTGGAAGGGGCCGGTGGAGAGCGTTGGGAAGGGCGAAGGGGTCTCGGAGCGAAGTAATCTGGGCGGGCGGGCTTTTTCTGGGACGAAGACGAGGGGATGAGGAGGGCGGAGGCGAAGTCGTCGAGGGTGGTGGACGGGGTGCAGTTGACGATGGCGTGGGTGAGATGGAACGTTCTGGAGGCGATGAGGACGAGCTCGCGGGTGAGGGTGTCGATGTAGGAGGCTGGCGTGGTGAGGATAGGGTGGTCGTGGGTGATGAGGCTGAGGAGGAGGGCGAGTTCGATGTCGGAGAGGTCGTGGACTTTGGGGAGAATCGTGGAGAGGTTGGTGCTGGTGATGCTGGTGATGCTGGTGATGCTGGCCATGATGGGGCGGCAGCTGGGGAGGGGAGGGGCTTTGATCAGGGCATGATATTCGATCGGGTTGGAGGGCAGTCACAAGAGGTGATCAGTGAGGGTTTGTTGGGGCTTGTCATAGGCGTGGTAGTGTTTGTCGGGTGAGAGGTTGAGGTGAGGTCTGGTTTGACCGTCACTGCGGCCCGAAAGGGTGGGTGGGGCCCACATGTACATGTATTGCACGAAAAATGAGGCGCAGGCCTTAATATTTGTCCGTTATTATTACGGAGTATGTATCATTGAAATAAGTCTGTTTTCTCCCATCACATTCATATCCTCGTCCCAGAGCTCACTCGCAAAGGTGAGCCGTGAGATTGACTGGCTGAGGGCAGCCAATTATCTTCTGGTTAGTAGGTGTGCTGTAGCAGTCGGTGTCATTGGCCTTGCAACGGAACTCCGGTTTGTCGTCACCGGTCGTGAGCGAATTGCGGTACTTGGCAAATGGGTTGCCAGATTCAGTGCTCAGCTCGTCTAAACAGGGTCAGAATGTTTCACTCATAAACCAGTTTTTGAGAAGAGGGGGCCTCACAGAAAAGGCAGTCGGACGCTAATGTGTAGCGAATGTACAGGGTCTCATCAAGGGTCTTGTTCGTGGCAACTTGGACAGCCTGAAAATCCTGTCAGTCCAGCTTGTGCGACTCATTTGGAGCTGTCAATGTACGAAATACGCACCGAACCAAAGGGCTATAAACCTCGGACCAGGATTGTCCGGGCTGGACGGTGCTGAGAGGGTCGGAGGGACTTCCGTCGAAGAAGATGGGCTGGACGTAGACGGGGGTGGGACAGGTGTTGACGATGAGAAGGTTCTGGGCAGAGGTGAGGCCCAGAAGGGCGGCGGAAGCCACGATGGAAGTCTTCATGGTGTGGTTTGGTTGGTTTGAAGTGGTTGGGTTGATTTGAAGTGGTAGGGTCGATTGATAACGAATGATTCTTGTTCCAGATGAACAAACAGGCCGCGAGATCCCGCATCTCATTTTATATTAATGATGATTTTCCTCTTGTATTTTCCGGGTCCACCTACTTATCTGACCAGTCAACGTAAAAAGCAAATTAGTTGTGTATAGTAAAAATCAGACTTGGCATTATAGTTGTATGACTCGTCGGCAAACCCTTCAGATCCCTCGCTGGACAGGCTTATCATTAACCTCGAATGAATGACTAAACCGAAGCAGCTACCGTAGAGGATCTTCTGATGTTCATGCCATGGTCTAGGCCTCTGGTAAGTAGGGATTCAAGAGGATACTAGCAACTTGGGTTCTATGAGACTTGCTACAGGCAGCTGGTGATGGCTATACCGAGATATGCAGGCACCACCCGTTGCTGACTCGCATTGTGGCTACGGCCCTGCCTCGTGGCCACGTAGCGTAGCATCGACTGTCAAGTTTAGGAGGAAACACGTACGGGCGATACCAGGACTTCCTTCCTCCAGGGTACCAGTCACCATCTGCCCATCGCCCACATGGGCTGGGCCATTGAAGGGACTGGCTCGTCCCGGGCGGTAGCCAAGAGTCCATGACGGCCGTGATTTGACGCGGCTGTGACAACTGGGGACAGCTTTCCGCATACATACATGAAGCAGGCCACACAAGGCAAAGTGATGATCGTTCTTGTCCGCGGTTCGATAACAAGAATTCGGGCCCGGCGTCTGTCGGCTTAAAAGTGCGAAATGTCTATTAAAAGCACAGAACTATTTCTACACCATAGCGTCCCGAGTGGCTGTCTAGGCCAAAAAAAAAAAAAAAAAAGATTCACGAGAAGGACATATTTTAGTCATTGACCAAGTCTGATCCATGGGGTACGTACTGGAGCATGAGCATATGCTCAATATTGAGCAGTCACATGTTCTGGCCAATCCTTGAGCCACCAAATTCGATCCGTGGTCCATGGCCGGCGGAATGGCTAGACGCTGTAGAGAGAAACCTCGGGGCTTGTTGGTGTCCGTTTGATGAAGACTTTTTGAAGCGGAGATGTTGGTGATCCTTGCAATTCATTGGTGCGTTTTTACGGCCAAGAAGTTATTGTTGCGTTCACAGTGGGTGGATCCGACTGAACCACACGGTGCGTTCCTATTGGCCTGCAGGTTCGGACAGAGAAACGACAAGAGATTGTCCGTGTTTCCTAATATGGTAATATCAAGCAGCGTACGGAGTACAGAGTACGGAGTAATTAATGTACAAGAAAACAAGAGGCACAAAGGCGCAGATACACCTCCTGGGGCATGTTTGCCGTCAGGGTTGTTGGCGGAGAATCAGGTCGACACAGTACAAAATGCTATCGCCTTGTTTGGAGATAATTAATTCCATTGTGCTGGAGTCTGGTAATATCTCTGCTTCCGGCCTAGTCGGGCTAGCGGCTGCGTCCCAGTCGCCAGGTGCAGTGCAGGCTTGAGCTTGAATCGATTGCTCCGCAGCACCATTCAGCATTCAGCACGAGGCCCACACACAGCCTATGTACATGTAATATGTATGTAATGTATTATGTGTACATACGTCGTTTCCGTCCAACGCACCTCCCGCCTACCGTGCCTGATCGATCCCCGTGTCTCGTGGACGCCCAGCTCGAATCCGTTTGTGCCTGCTCCGACCGACACAGAAACACGCACCAGGCAACTGAAATCCGTCGGGTCTTCATCTCGCCTGTCTCCTCTACCTCTATACGTCTACAGTGGGCAGCGCTGAATCGCATCTCGTGTATCACGTCATAGCCACGACCGACAAGTCCACCTCACCACCTCGCACCTCGCACCTCGACGCCACCTACGTGCCAGACAAATCAGATAACCCGGATGAACCAGACGAACCAGACGAAACCCCTAAAATCCTACAAATCTTCAGCATGTCTTCGCGGAAGAAGGTCCTTCTCAAGGTATAGGCGAACCAGGGATGGGCCCGCGTCTCGACTGCACAACAAGGTACTGACGGGCAGCAGGTTATTATCCTTGGAGATAGCGGTGTCGGCAAGACGAGCTTGATGAACCAATATGTACGAATGGCCGTCTTGGAAACTATTGGCAACTACTGCTGTTTCAGAGTGATACTGATGGGTTTGCACACAGGTCAAGAAAAAGTTTAGTGCGAGCTACAAGGCCACCATCGGGGCCGATTTCTTGACGCGAGAGGTCATGGTCGATGACAGACAAGTCACCATGCAGGTGGGTTTGAGCTTCCCTTCGAACGACGGCTGTGGACAACTTTCCTGACTTATGCACGCGGGGTAGCTCTGGGATACCGCCGGCCAGGAGCGATTTCAATCGCTTGGGGTTGCCTTTACCGCGGCGCCGACTGCTGCGTGCTGGTCTACGATGTCAACAATGCCAAGAGCTTCGAGGCGCTTGACAGCTGGAGGGACGAGTTTTTGATCCAGGCCTCGCCTCGAGATCCCCCAACTTTCCATTCGTGAGTACGTACCTTGTGCTGTCATGGGTCCAGGGAATCTAACTGTGTCTAGGTTGTTCTTGGCAACAAGATTGATGTCGAGGAGAGCAAGCGAGTGGTAAGGCGCCAATTCGACTCCTTTGTCTGCCGACGAGTGGAACATGACTGATGAAGAACAGATCTCCAACAAGCGTGCCATGACTTTCTGCCAATCCAAGGGCGACATCCCCTATTTCGAGACGAGTGCAAAGGAGGCCATCAACATCGATCAAGCGTTCGAGGGCAAGTCGACTCGATCCTTCTTCCACCACTTTCTTCCCTGTACTAACGAAACGTAGTCATTGCCCGGAATGCCCTTGCCCAGGAAGAGTCGGAGGAGTTCAGCGGCGACTTTGACGACCCAATCAACATCTCCTCGAAAACGACTGAGACGGCTGCGCTTGCTAGACGGGTGGAGGTGTTGTGGGGTAATGTGAAGATTGTACAATGGGTATTTTTGCCCAGTGGTTTCGAAAACAGCATAATCGTAAATGAAGAGGAAACCTTTAATGCTTGGAATGGAAACTCGTCATCGATGTAGACTACAGAGTGTGGAGTTTTTTTGTTTTTTTTTTTCGTTATATTATGTAAGGGTTCTTAATGGCCGTCTCCTGATTCGTCTCTTGGCTGTGGTGCCTGTTCCAGTGTGTTGAGTTGTTGATGTTGATGTCTTGTCTTTGTTCCCATGGGGCGTCTGTGGATCGACGATGAGAGTGGGATCACCTTGGGTATCAAAGATGATTTTTGCCTGACAGGTTGCATTGCGGCAAATGCATTGACCAGCTCCCAGACACCTGATGTCTTGAGCCGTAAAATTGGTCAAATTGCTGCAAAATGCAAGTAAATTGAAACTGAAATCAAAAGATGGACTGACTAATTCATCAGCTCGATCGGATGTTTGAGCCTTTGTAGGGTAGCTAGCTACATATACAATGTGATAGATAATGTAATTGTTAGGAGAGCTCCTAGAGCATCGGATGTGTGGATGCGGCCTGCGCATTGACTAGGATGAAACCCTCGATGAGACAACGGTGGAGACAATGTATTAGAAGTACCTCCGTAGACTAGTCATTACCATAGCGCACTATGTACCTTTCAGGTACAAAAGTCGGGTGCTATCTGCACCTCTGATTGACCAGAATCGAACCTTTTCTATTAGCTACACTAACCCTTACCTTTAACAGTTATAAGCCTAGGAGGCTTCTATTGCCCTTATTATTAATTATTAGAGGATAAAAGCTCTGTTAAAGTTATTAATCTAACGCTTGCCTATATTAAGAGATAATCACTCCTTTATTATAATAATTAGTTAAAATAACAACCCTATGCTTCCTTTAACTAGTATAGTTCCCTTTATAATATCTAAAGAAACTCTAAATATAGTGTTATTATTAGAGAAGGACTAGATTAAATAGTATACGCAAACTAAGAATTACGTAGAATCTCACAGTGTCTAGGAGTATATTAATCTAAATCAGGATAAATTACTAGAAGAACTAATAATGCTTGCTTACCTAAAAAGAGATCTAAGACTAGAGATTACAGCGGATAACCCTAACGCTCTAGAAGACTAGAAGATTACGTATAAAGACGCTAAAGATAAGTATAACTTTAAATACAAAGATCTATAATTTAACCTTATAAAATACATAAACCTATTAAGGCAAATGCTAAAGATTAGGAATTTATTTATAAGACCCTTTTAAAGAATATCTAAGACTCTCTTAACTTTAATAGTAAAGAGAAGGGAAAGGAGTTAGTTTATTAGCACTCTTAAAGAATATTAAAGCTTCTTTAGGATTAATATAAGCTAAACATAAGGAAGATATTAATTCTTACGGAAACGCGCCTTAATAATCACTTATAAGCTAAAGGTTCCTGCGATTAGTACTAATAGGCAGTAATAATAGAGGTACTATAAAGGAATTGTTAAGACCTTAAGACCTAATAGACTAAGGAGATAATACTATATAAGTTTGTAATCCCTCTTTATAGCAAATTTAAGTTATTTTAGAAGAAATAGAATAATCTGCTTAACAAGGGCATGAATTAGAGCTTTCTTAAGGCTATTACAGAGTTTAAAAGAGACTACAAAGCTCTATAGAGCGTACTAAAGGCTACTAATGCGATTATAACTAATAAATTAACAGGATTAAATAATTTAACAAAATCCAAGAGGCCTAAGTGCCCTAGATACATGAATTATATAGTTAGAGATACCTTAAAGTGGTAGGAATCCTATAATTCGTTTAAGGCTCTGTATAAGTTAGACCTTACTCCTAAGAACTAGGAAGTTAGGAAGAACTCTAAAGATAATATTAAGAAGTATTTAAAAGAGAATCTATAAGAGAAAACAAAGGCTATGAATTAGAAGTTAAAGGAGAAGAGCAGTAGCGATATTATTATGCCCTTATAGAATCCTACGAATAACTCTATAGCTATTACTCTAGGCAAGAAGTTAGCTAATATATTGTTATTTGTATGCGCTAGGCGCTCTTAACGCATTACCCTGTCTTTAAACGCGGTTAATAGCTTAGAATTAAAGAGGAATATAGTCCTCTATAACTCTAGAGCTAATATTCATATCTTTAATAACCCTTATTAGTTTAAGCAAGCTAAATTTAATAATACCGTTGTGATAGAGGTAGAGGCCAGTGGCATAATCTATATGGCTTTAGGCGAAGGTCTAGTGCATATCTTAGTGACGGATCCGCTATCTAAAACGCTAAGGACGATTATACTAGAGAAAGCGCTGCTAATCCCGGAATTTCATATTAATCTTGTATTAGTAATAATTCTAATAAAGGCAGGGATCTTCTAGAATTAGAAGAAATGCTTCCTATATAAAGGATTAAGGCCTATAGTAAGAGTTTACAATATTAATAAGCTCCATGTATTATTATAGCTATTAGAAGAGCTAAAAGAGGCCTACGCTATAACTAGTAGGGCACTAAGACTGCCTTAAAAGGAGATACAGAACTTTAGCATTAACAATGCAGTCATCTAGGCGTACGCGCATTTACAGAGCTTATAAATATAGCTTTAAGGGTTAAATTAATAGGTCCTAAGCTTATAGAATATAAGGTCTATGCTATAGGCAAAGCTAAGCAATAGAGATTATAGGTTATACCTAAAGGCCTTCTATAAGGACTAGGTTATAGGCTTTCTATTAATCTAGATTACTATAACTCTCCTTGTTAGAATGGCAATAGGTATTAGTGTGTTTTTACATGCCTTATGACCTTAATAAGGTTCTTTTATTCCTTTAAAATAAAGGATAGTATTTGCAATAGCTTTCGCATAATAATAGCATTCCTAAGCACTTAATTTAGGGTTTAACTACGCTTTCTACATAGTAATATTAAAAGGCCCTCTTTACAGAGCAAATAAAAGACAAGATAACCCTTATGGGTATTATAGTCTATAATTTAGCTCCCTTAACGCCTAGCTAGAATAAAAAGGCAGAGAGATCTAAGGGGTGGTTAAGTAAAAAGTTTATACATTAAGCCTAGAGGCTTAGCTTCTAACAGATCTTAATAATAAGGTCTTTAACACTATAGTTTATTTATTAAATTAAACGCCTTTTAAGCATTACGGAACCTGGATTACACCTTACGAGCTTTAGTGGAATTAGGCTAGGAAAACGGTTCTAGCCTATTCACAGATAGCAGAGGTCTAGAAGCCCTTAATTGCACATCTATAAGCTTACGGATATAAGGCTTTTCCTATAACGACAAAGGCTCTAGAGCATGTTAAATCGCATAACACAATCCTATAGTTAGAGTAGAAAGCTTATATTAGGTACCTTGTTAGTTATAGAGGCAAGTCCTAATACATTATTTAGGTGCCTTTGCTTTATAATTATAAAGTTATTATATTAGCGTGTGTTTAATTTAATAAGAATTCCTTCTTTAAACTAGAAGAAGAGCTAGAATTAGCTTAAAAGGAAAAGATATTAATAATTACGCTGCTTAAAGAGCTTAAAGCTAATAATATTAACAAGGAAATCAGTTAAGACCTTATTAGATTAGAATTAGAAGAGAAGGATTACCCTCCTATGCCTTTAACTATAGAAGGAGAAAACAAATAGTTTAAAGTAAAAACACTACCTTATATAATAGGGAAGAAGATAACCTTTCTAGTGCACTTTTAACCCCTCCTAACTCTTCTTATAAGGCACTAGTTACCGTAGAGAATAAAGAGCTTAGGATAGAAGGTAATAACGCGCTATATTATGAAATTAATGAATTTGTGCGTAATGCAATGATTAAACACGTAGAGACTACCGCGGAGACTAGCGAAATTACTAGCAAAGGTAGTAAAGAAGTGGAGAATTATTATCCCTAGGACAATAGCATTAATCTAGATAATATTATTACTAGAAAACGCTAAAGAAAGGAAACATATAAAGCTAGGTAGGCATAGTTTTCTTATGCCTTTTCTATAGCATTATAAGGCACTTAATATAGTTTACGGATTAAAGATATGCCTCTAGAACCTACCTATTATTAATAAGCTATAGCTTTACCCTATTACGACCGCTAGAAGGAAGCGATTATAAAAGAGCTTTTAAAGCTCCTATCCCTAAATTACTAGGAAGACATACTAGATAAATCCCTTAATCTAGAACTTTATAGGAAATTATAAACCTTAGCTAGGTCTTTAAATATAAGACTAATAAGAAAGGAGTAGTTATAGAGTTTAAAGCTAGAATAGTTATTTAAGGCAACTAATAACTAAAGGATAACCTTAATAATTACGCTATAACGCTTACTTTACAATCTCTACGCATACTACTCGCAGTCTGCTGCGCTAATAATCTTAATACTTAATAATACAATATCCAAAATGCCTTCCCTTACGTAGTGTTATGAACTGGCCTTAGGGCAGCTGCACGTAAGCGTTCTAAGAGATATTATTATCCTTAGAGAGGAAGGATTGGACTAAGCTAGGTGTTGCATAGGAACTGGCTTTATACCAGTGTGTGTGTGGGTCGCATAGGCCTAGGTAAAGCCCTAACCTATCCGCCTATAGTCCGTGTCCTTTGCGCGCCCTTTCTAGACCTAAGATATAACCTAAGCTCCTAAGCTTAAGTCTATAACATACCCCTTACTTAGGCCTCCTTCCCCTTTACCCTTATTATTAGAATGTTCTAAGTAAGTGGCATATATATGTAATTAATGTAGTGTGTTAGTGCGGGTCCTAGTGCAGGGCTTATGTATAGCCTAGTAGGCTGAAAAATTTTCCTTATAGGCTACCCTACCCTAGCCTTTAAAATAACTAGCCCTGCCTAACTCTAGCCCCTATAACACTAGCCTACTCTATTTTCTTACCTGCCACTGGCTAATATTAAGCTTTACCTGCCTAGTTATTATTACTTTATTTTTATACATTGCCTTTTACCTATTAAATCCCCTTTCCCCTAGCTATTATTAGTCTTTCTAACCTCCTATTGCTAACTATCTATAATCCCTCTACTAGTCTATGTCTAAAGTAAGTGCATAATTAGAGCTATCCTATAGCCATATCTAGATATAAATAATCCCACATATCCCTTTACTTTCTCCCTTTCCTTTCCCTTTATATACCCTTATTTCTATTATCTTATTAGTTATCCGCTGCCTGCCTCTCTTTAAATATCCTATTAAAACCCCTTTTCGCGTCTAGCCTGCCTCCTATTATATTTACTGCCATTACCCTAAGTGCTATTACTACCGCTACCTCTAGTAGTGCCCCCTATTACTACCTTCTTCTCCCCTAAAAGCTAAACTACCTTAGTGGTTATGTCTTAGAGGGTAACTCTAATAACTCTAATAATTCTAATAGAGAGGAGTAAGAGGTCCTATGCATTTAATATATAAATAACCTTTATAATAAGGGGACGCAAGAGTGCACCCTAGGGTCTTATTAGGCCTATCTTCCTTATTAGCGCCTATTAATTATACGGCTAGGAGCTACACTTATACTTAGGTAACCTAAAACTAAGATATGTATATAAGCACCTTATAAACCTTTTAGCCACTAGAAAGGCTATTAAAATACTAGCTATAAGGCGCACTACCTCTAAAAAGGGACGCCGCGCTATCCTAACAAAAACCTTTATCCACTATTAAAAACGTTTTAACACTATTTTAGCCGCTACCTATATTAATCCCTCTATAGTAACACCCTTTTATTATCCCCTGCTAAGGTAGTACGCGCCTAGGGCGCTACTAAATCGCAGACACTTACGCTTACCTAGTAAATAACTCTTACCTAACGCGGTAGCAATATAGCAATAGAGTTCTTTCGCGGCATATCTATAATAAACAATAATCTTACCTGCGTTGCCTCTATTTAGGAGAACACCGCTACTAAGTAGCATATATTTAATAAGGCCCTTGCCTGCTAATTAACCACTTATTGCTATCCCCCTAGACTAAACTAGAATAACTTAGCTTCTCCTCCTCCTCCTGCCCCTAAGAACTAATTACTTTCTAATATAGTAGAATACTAGCGCTAATATACACGCAGAGCGGAGAAGACTAGATTTACTTATTCCTTAGTAGTTAAATAAAAACATACTCTTTTAGGCCTATTATATGTTATTGCATTGCCCTATTATACCTTAAATCTATCTAGTGCCTCTATATCTCGCATGTTTTCTAGTGGTTCCTAAGTTAGCTATACGTATCCTTTCTATTTAACTAGCATATTCTAGTTTAACCCCTATTCTCTTGCGTTCTTAGCTACTAGTATCTCTTTAACCTAATACTCTAAGAGATTAGGGTTAGCATTAGTTATTATTAGTTCTAGTAGGGGTTGCTTATCCGCTAATATTTAACTAGGTAATGGATTGAAGCTGCCTATTATACTAAATCCACATAGAAAATAGGGTGAAG
This sequence comes from Epichloe gansuensis, assembly GCA_023658505.1. Lineage (NCBI taxonomy): Eukaryota > Fungi > Ascomycota > Sordariomycetes > Hypocreales > Clavicipitaceae > Epichloe > Epichloe gansuensis. The sequence goes on from CP098283.1 coordinate 2,860,335, forward strand.
TCCCTATAGCATGTCTAACTTAATAGTTAAAGGTATAGGGACCTCTAGTACCTTATATTTAGCCATAACCTAATCTAATTTCTTGCATAGTCTATTCGTCTTAAAATTTCGCAGGTTTAACCATACGTAGTTACTAATCTAAAAGCATTTTGCTAAACACTAGCTACTATTTATTTCCTCCTATTACTATTGCTAAACAAACGCTATAGCAGCCTACGTTAAGTCTAAGCCCTCCTTAAGATATTATAAGAATGCTTAGGCCCTCCCTTTAATAAGGTATAGGACGTCTCCTTATCTAGTGGTGCTTAAATTATTGCTAGGTTATAACTATATAGGGCTATGTTCGCGCTAATCCCTATTACTAATAAGTCCCTATTATTTAAAGCAAGTTAATAAGCGGGGAGATGTTCTAGCTATTTGAATTATAAAAATAATAGCATTACCCTTAGGATAGCCTAAACTTCTTAATTTGCCCTTTCTATACCGCTGTCTATCTGTGAATAATAAGCTATTAATAGCAACTACTATATACCTACCTAGTTGCAAAGTGTGGTCTAAAAATTACTTAACTAGTCTAAACCGCAATCTGTAATAATTTGTGTGGGAAAGCTATAGAACCACTACTAGCACTGCTTAAACCATTCCGCGTATGCTTTAGCCCCTATTAATATTATAGCCTTTAGCTAGATATACTTAGAGAGTCTATCTATAATAACTATAAGAAACTATAGGTTATCTAGGTGTTAAGCTAGCAGGTCTATTATAAAGTTAATAGAGATCTATAACTAGTAATAGTCTAGTAAAGGGATTGGTTTTAATAAGCCTTGTCTTAGCTAGCGGCTCTTCCGCCCCTATAATAGTAATAGTTTCTTACAAACTAGGCAATCCCCTATAATATACTATCCTAATAGAAATCCCTCTAAAGCGTCTTAAAAGTTATATTACAGCTAGGATAGCCTAGTAAGGGTAAATCATAGACCTATTACGTTAAGGTTATAGTAAGGGGTTCCTAATTTAGAATCTAAGTCTAGCCCTAGAATTAAAGCGTACCTTTAGCGCTAATCTAGTAGTTCGCTATCTGCTCCCTTATGTTTATAGCGTCTAGAAACTTCTAGGCCCCTTCCCTAACTGCCTTAAGCTATATCCTATACGTAGCATTATAAACTAAGGACTAGTCCCACAGAGATTAGAGATACGCATTCGCAAATATTATTACCCCTATTAGAAGACCTATAAACCTACCTATAGTGTCCTTGCCCTTACTACCCCTAATAATAATATAGGGTTTACACTAGAGATAAGTCTAGTTCTTTTATAACTATATAGGCCTAGAGTTATTACTAATTATATAATTAGCTCCTCTAGTCCCCCTTATTCTTCTCCCCTTAGAACTATCTTAATAGCATATCTAGTCTTGCTACCTATAGGCTAGGCTTATACTGTAGGTAAAAATTAAATAGCGATAGCGTCTCTGCCTATCTTACCTACTATTCTAATATCTCCCTTAGCGCTATAAAGTATTCTAAGTTCTTATAGTCTATAAGTATTGTAAACGGCTTACTAACGCTACGTAGCTCTGCTAACTAAGCCTTTAGGCATAATATAATTACTAATAGCTCCTTATTATATATAGTGTAGTTCTATTAAGCTAGCTATAGTTAAGCGGAATAATAAGCAACTAGGTATAAGATACCTCTGTTATTAAACTATAAGAGATAACCTCCTAAAGCTATCCCTAAACAGTTAGCTTCTATCACAGTATCCTTATTAGGGTCCTATTATGTTAGGATAGGATATAATATAAAGGCTATCTTTAGCGCTTTAAATGCTATATTATATTTATCTATTTACTAAAATAGGACGCCCTTCTTTATAAGTTTAATTAAAGGGCCTGTAATTATTAAGAAGTGTGATATAAAGTCCTAATAAAAGTTAGCAAACCTAAGAAATCCTCGCACCTCCCTAACCTTCTTTAGCGCCTCCTAATCTTAGATAGCTATGATCTTTTCCCTATTTAGGCAAATTTCTTTCCTTATATAGATAATAAACCCTAGGTACTTAACTTCCTTTATTGCAAAAACACATTTCTTTATATCTAAGTTTAGTCCTACTTACTATAGCCTTAAGAGCACTACTTAGACCTTTTACATATAGTCTTTCTAAGACCCTCCTAAGTAAATAAGGATATTATTAAGGTAAGTAGTTATATAGTCCCCTAGGATTCCACTAAGCACGCTATTAATATATCTCTAAAAGGTAGCGGGTGTACCCGCTAGGCTAAAGGGCACATAAGCCACTTAAATAACCTAAAACGCGTCTAGAAGGCAGTCTAGTGTTCCTTGCCTTTAGCAATACAAAGCTAGTAAAACGCTACTCATATATCTAGCTTTGTAAACCACTTTGCCTCTAATAATAATTATAGTATCTCCTTTACTAAAGGTAAGGGATAATAGTCTTATTCTATAATCTTATTAAGGGTATAGTAGTCTACGCAAAACCGCTATCCTTCTCCTAGCTTCTTTACTAATAACACTAGAGCTACTGCTAAAGAGAAGCTAGCCTATATCTATCCCTTATCTATAAGGTTAGTCACTTGCTTTTAGATCTTAAGGAGGTACTACTATAGCATATTATATAATAGGGCCTATAGGAGTTCTAGTTTAGATCTATTTGCGTTACGCTTTAATTAAATATAGTAGTCTAATTATCCCTAGTACGGTGGCAAGGCATTTGCCTTGCTTTCTAGGAAGAGGTTTATAAAGTCCTATAGCGCGTTTAGTAATAAGGATAATAGGTCCTATTCCATAGCCTTAGGGGTTGCGTTTATCTATAGAATTAATATAATTTCCTATAGGCTAGTGGCATATAGTTAGATATATTCTTTTGCTTCTTTGCATGCCTTATGATTCCCGCGAAGGTAGAGCCTAAGATAGATATCGTTAGTTGCTTAACCTTCCTGTTAATTAATGCCTGAATTTGTAGGTTATTAGCTAATCCCACGTAGAGTTAACGGCGCGCTATGTCTAAGTTAATCTTATTCCGTTCTATCCATAGTGTCCCTAAAATTAGCTACCTTATTAACCTAGGGATTACATAGGCAACTATAGGTGTTTCCTATCTATCTAGATCCACTTAAAAACAGACGATATGCGTAATGTATAACCTCTTTTATAGCTCTCTTTTCCCCTTATTTTACACTAACCGTAATGTAAACTAATCTCTTCTTTAAGAGAGGGAGGCATTCTAACTAGAGTTTTTAGATAAGGCGTTTGCTTATAGTAGCATAATAGTTATAGCCTATGTTAATAAGAGTATCCGTAAAGGTAGTCTTATTAATTAATGTAAGAACTAGAAAAGGTATAGAGTCTATGTTAGACTAGATCTATTTAAAGTCCTTATTAGTAATAACTATTTACTATAATACCCTCTATCTATCCTCCCTGCTACCCTAGTTAAATAACTTAATGCTAGGGTTCTTCTTTTTAATATATTTACTATCTCCTCTTCTTTAGAGTTATCTTCCTCTTCCTTTATGTTACACGCGTTAATAGCTACCTTTCTATGCTAACGTTTTAGTGGAAGCAAAGGGTAGTTAGAAACAAAATGCTTTCCTAAACTATACTATAGGTATTTACCCTCCTTATAACGCGTATTACGCATAGCCTAGCTAACCCACTTAGCCTACTTACCGCTAGCCTTATTACCTAACTTTGCCTTACGCTAATTTCCTAGTGACTTTCTGCGTCCTTTTAGGCCTATTCCGGATGCATTAATTATACGTCTATTATAGGAGTGTCCTTATCCTAGGTAAGGGCCTTAGGCATATACGCCTACCTTTACGCATAGTTCTTCTCCTCTAATTAATAGGACTTAATATCTAATAAGATACTATAATACTAGGCCATTGCTACTAAGTAATCTATACGTAATATATCTTATCTAACGCTATAGTCCCTTATCTGCTTATTAAGTGCTATGCGTAGCTTAGCTAGCTTTACAGAGTCCTCCTAATCTAATCCCTAGCTAGCGCTAATTTCTATTTAAAACAAATATAGAAGTCGCTAAATTACTTATTTAGGCGTTACATAATCTAGTTAAGCTCTGTAATTACTAATTCCTATTAATAGGGGTTATTAAACATCTTAGTAAGGTAGTTTAAGAACTTCTATAGATTATAAAGCACTAAGTATCCCTTCTTAAAATAGGGAGTAACTTATACCTAAACCTTTAGTAATAGGTTTTAGTAAATAAAGCACTATTAGTCCTGCTAGGACCTGATAAACCCCCTATCTATGTCTAGCTTATAGGATATTAGGTTTTGCCATGCTGCGAATAGGACCCTTTTGCTATTAAATAGGGGTCCTATTAGTAAGGGTTTTTGCTTAATAAGTTAACTAGAAATATTAGATCTCTGCTTGCTAGCAAGGTCCTTAATTTGTTTTAACTGCTAAGTAATAAGCTCCTATAAGGTTACTATTTTATTAGTCTCTATCCTATCCGCTAGTAGTGGTATATCTATTAGCTGCTATACCTTTATAGTGAAGGATAATAAATGTTATAAACTAGCCTTAGGGTAGCTGCACGTAAGCGTTCTAAGAGATATTATTATCCTTAGAGAGGAAGGATTAGACTAAGCTAGGTGTCGCATAGGAACTAGCTTTATACCAGTGTGTGTGTGGGTCGTATGGGCCTAGGTAAAGCCCTAACCTATCCGCCCATAGTCCGCGTCCTTTGCGCGCCCTTTCCGGACCTGAGACATGACCCGAGCTCCTAAGCTCGAGTCCATAACACGTAGAACTTAAAGAACCTATTTTTGCAAGCCTTTAGAGGGTATAAACGCGAAAGGTTATCTCTAGAAGATAATAAGAGCGTTATATAGGCTATGAGAAGCTCCTTAACAATAGTTCCTTTATTTAATAAGATTTCTCTTAAATCTAGGCTTTATATAAGGGAAAGAAGACCTATGTATCTTTATAAAAGACGATTTTATCCTGTTTTTCTACGTAGATAACATTATAGTGCTTTACCCTAACGGATCTAAAGTAGAATTTAAAGAATTATATAAGTAACTAATAAACGGCCTAGATATTAAGGACTAAGGCAAATTAAAGTGATTCCTAGGCATTAAAATTATTAGAAACCGCAATACCAAAGAGATATAGTTATCGCAGGAATTATACATTTAAAAGATCGCTTAGAAATTCATTCCTAACGTTATTAATAATAATCTAAAGAGCTTAACCTCTGCTCCTCTTCCTATAGCTATAATCCTTGCTAATACTAGCAAAGCTTCTAATAAAGAGATTAATTACTACAGAGTAGTTATTAGCTCCTTAGTGTATCTTTGCATTATAGGAAGACCTAACGTGGCATTTACAGCATTAAAGCTAGCCTCTTTTATAATAAATCCGTTAGCAAAGCATATTAAGCTTGCTAAAGGAGCTATTTTATACGCTTAGAACACAAAGAAGCTTTGTATTTGCTACTTAGGCGCGGATAGCTTTAATACCCTATTTTCTAGCACTAATGCTTCCCTTAGCAATAACCCTAATACTTATAGATTAACATAAGGCTACGTTTTTATTATATATAGCGCTACGATTAATTAGAAGTTAGGTAGGTAACATTATATAATAACTTTAAGCATAGAAGTAAAGCTCTTTGCCCTAAATTACGGTGTAAAAGAGCGTATATCTCTAGGAAGGTTACTTTGTAATATTAAGGTCCGTATACTACCGCTTTCTATTATCTAGTGTAATAATAAGTAGACAATCCGAATTACAGAGCATACAGAAGGAAGGCTTTAGACTAGCCTTAAGCACCTTAATATGAATTAAATGTGGATTTAAGAGCAATGTGCAAAGGGCAATATTAAGGTTAATTAGTTAAAGACCTCTAAGATACCTACGGATAGCTTTACAAAGCCTCTATCGGGTTAAATGTATAGGGATTTCTATTATAGGATAGGATTACGCAAGATTCCTTGTAATAACACTAGAAATTCATTATAATCGCTTCCTACACTAATGAATTCTAGCTTTAATAGATATCTTAGCTAGGGGGTGTGTTAGGAGAGCTCCTAGAGCATTGGATATGTGGATGCGGCCTGCGCATTAACTAGGATGAAACCCTTGATAAGACAACGGTGGAGACAATGTATTAGAAGTACCTCCGTAGACTAGTCATTACTATAGCGCACTGTGTACCTTTCAGGTACAAAAGTCGGGTGCCGTCTGCACCTCTGATTGACCAGAATCGAACCTTTTCTATTAGCTACACCGACCCCTACCTTTGACAGTAATGTGTAGGCGAGGACGGGAAACTCGACTCGACCCATATTTTACCGAGGCTTGCGGCGATACCCCAGATGGGCAATTGAGACACGACCCACCTTTCTGGTTCCAATGTGGCACGATGCTCACATGGGTGACCAATAGGACGGAGTTGGCGTCGAGGTGAGAGCGGCTGCTTGAGAACCTCGGTCCCCCTCCGTACTTAATCAAGTAGTTTAAACGGTGCACAACTGACTGTCCTGGTCTTCTTCACTTCACACCTACTAGCCCGTCATGTCGGCCAAGATCCCCGCCGTTGTACGTGTCCGCCCGTTGTCATTGTTATCATTGTCCGGATGCGCCATTCGATGGGACTGCGCTCTGCTAACCCCCAATCCTGCTTAGGTCTCACATTTGGTGAGCGATGAGGCCAAAAAGTGATTGATGTGGTGGCCAAGTTTGTCGAGGAGGAATGCATCCCAGCTGATGCCGTCTTGGAGGCCCAGGTCGGCGAGGGCGATGCCCGCTGGGAAAATCACCCCGCCATTATCGAAGAGCTCAAGGAAAAGGCCAGGAGGCTGGGTCTCTGGAACATGTTCCTGCCCAAGGGCCACTACGAGGAATCGCCCGGCTGGACCAACCTCGAGTACGGCATCATGGCCGAATGGCTCGGTCGCTCGCGCAGTGCGTCCGAGGCGTGCAACTGCGCGGCCCCCGATACCGGCAACATGGAGGTCTTGGCCAAGTATGGCAACGATGCCCAGAAGCAGCAGTGGTTGAAGCCTCTGATGGACGGCAAGATCCGATCGGCTTTCCTCATGACGGAGCCCCAGGTGGCTTCGTCGGACGCGACCAACATTGAGATGGACATTAGACGCGAGGGCAACGAGTACGTGCTGAATGGGCAGAAGTGGTGGTCTAGCGGGGCTGGTGATCCCCGTTGCAAGATTTACATCGTCATGGGCAAGACGGACAAGAACAACAAGGACCCCTACAGACAGCAGTCTGTGGTCCTGGTGCCTGCCGACACGCCGGGCATCAAGATTGAGCGCATGCTCAAGGTGTACGGATACGATGACGCGCCCCACGGACACGGGCACTTGACTTTCACCAATGTGAGAGTCCCTGTGAGCAGCATGGTTCTCGGCGAGGGACGCGGGTTTGAGATTATCCAGGGTCGTCTGGGACCGGGTCGAATTCACCACGCTATGCGTAGCATTGGCGCTGTACGTTTCTCTTTCCCCTTCACTCTACTCCATCCATCATCAATGTATCTAACAGTGAAGACGCACAGTCCGAAGTCGCTCTCGATTGATGCTCCTGCGTGTCAACGATGAGCGCAAGAAGCCCTTTGGCAAGCTCCTTCGCGAGCACGGCGTCATCCTCGAGTGGATTGCCAAGTCTCGCATCGAGATCGACGCTGCTCGTCTGGTTGTCCTCAACGCCGCTCACAAGATGGACCAGCTCGGCCCCAAGAAGGCCCTCAAGGAGATTGCCCAGGCCAAGGTCCTGACCCCAGACTACCCTGACCGTGATTGACCGTGCCATCCAGTCATTCGGCGGTGCTGGTGTCTGCCAGGACACTCCGCTGGCCAACATGTGGGCAGGCATCCGAACCCTGCGTCTGGCCGATGGTCCGGACGAGGTGCACCTGCAGCAGCTGGGCAAGAACGAGAACAAGCGCGGCAAGGAGACTGCTGAGAAGATCCTGAGACAGCAAACCAAGACGGCTGAGCTGATGAAGACGTATGGGACCAAGACGGCGCAGCCTGGTGCGAGGATTCGTCACGCGGCCAAGATGTAGCAAAGTGGCTTTTGCGAGAGAGAAGGGAATGAATGGATGGATGGGTGGTTTCTCCAATAATAAATGGTTCAAGTGTAACTGGGAAAATCGGTTGCGAAGCAACATGATTCACAACATGGTTCACCACGTCAAACACACCGCCGTTAACGAACTCAAATACTACTGGATTGCCATGACAATGCCAGCCATGCATTATGGTGGCGAAACACTATTGACTTGACCATGCATCTGCCTGACTGCCGTTGGTGGTCCGCGCCTTCCCACCCAACCACATTCCACATCCCGATGATGACTCTTCTTGTCCCCGGCCTTGCACGCATGCACCCGTTGCCCCGCCAACCGACCAAAAGAATGATTTCTTTCCCACCCTCCATGGTCCGGTTGCCCAGACCACATCACATGCCTTGTACTATGAACAGGGAAGCGTGCACTACTCATCACCACCAATAGTTTTCTCATTTTCCTCTCTTCCGCACGCTGCATGAAATCCGTGTTATACCAGACCCAAACATCCTGGACACACTATTCTCCCTTTGCCAACACATCACAACACGACGCCAGAACAAAGTACTGCTCTCAGGGTATCTAGTAAGTTTGGGCCGAACCCTCCCCATCACCCATCACCCATCACCCGTCACCCGTCACCCGAGGCCAAATATTATTTAGTTCACTCTCGTCCTTACCACTGATGCATGATTGCTCTTTTCCCCCGCCACGCAGAGACATATATCCAACGCTGGTCGTCCTACGCGCAAGAACAAAAGAATCCAAGAAAAACTGCCTCGCTTCAAACCTAGACAGAACAAAACATGTCGGGCATCCTCGGTGACAGGGACGTCAACGCTCCCGTGGAGCAGCAGCACCAGTCTGGCAAGGACGTTAAGAGCATGGAGTACCATCGCCAGGTGTTCCAGTCCAAGATGGCTGCTGAGCCGTACGTTGTCCTTGCGCAATCATCACCGTCGTCGTCGTCGTCGTCGAAGAAGAAGAAAACTCGATCGAGAGGCAGTCTTGGCGGACGCATCGCCGGTACCAGCAGATTGACTGATGCTGTGTATAGGACCAAGCAATATGTTTCTCCGTCGGACAACATCATGAGCCCTTGCACGGCCAAGATTAATGCTTTAAGGAACAAGCATGCGAGCAAGTATGTTGCCCTTTGACATGAGATGAGATGGCGATTGCTGACGGTCTTTTCCTTCTTCTTTCAAACAGAGCCAAGCCCAAGTCGCTGTTTGCCCAGGCGAGCGTTAAGAAACTCACTGGGGAGAATGCCCTTGGCGCGCGATCCATTCAGCAGTAGAATATTTTGTGGCTCGCTGTACATCAGAGGCTGGTCTAGTGCTTGCCCTCTTTTTACTTTTCTTCTTTGTCCTCGCACGCAGCTGCGGAAGATTTGTGCCTTGCTTGGCCTTGAATCATGGAGGCTAGTTTGGTAGTTTTTGGACACGAATTCGGAGGGTTCTGAGGGAACTGGCGTTACGGAACTATGTAAACACTTTCGACAGAGTGTTTGTGAAAAGGATATCTTTCGGAACTCGAGTTCCTTGTATTGGGTGCTGTTTGGCTTTACAATGATATTGGTCTGTGATGAGGGTGGCATGTGCTTGGAGTGACCACCCGGAAATGGAGAGGAATACGTTGGGACTCTCTTATGTTGGGACAATGAATGACACAAATTCTTCGCCACCAGCAGTCACACTCGTCGATGAAGAAGGTTTCAGATCAGGTGATGTAGTTTAATTATGCCTTCCATCCACTGACTATGTAAACCACATCTTCATCCGCAACTACGTGGCCCAACCCCACGCGCTGCGGAATATGTCTCGCACTGGCGCCCCACACCAGCGCATACTTGAAGGTATCCTTGAGGGTGCGATGGATCCGGTCACACACATCCTCGATGCTGCTGTTACTCCGCACAATCAACGCCTCCTCAAAGTCGGGCTCCACGGCCTTGCGCTTCGTGTATATCCTAATCAACTTGAGCTCCTTCCAGCAGCGGTCAATCACATCCTGGATGCCCAGATCCAACTCGCAGCTCATGACGACGGTTTGCGGCTCTCGCGCCAGACTGTCCAGGAAATCGAGCGAAACGCTATCAATCTTGTTGTACACATAGAGACACTTGATGTACTTGCGGTGGTCTTTCATGATGACGTCGATGAAGTCGTCGACGGTGGCGTTTTCGTCACGCACCAGCACTTCGCAGTTGAGGATTTTGTAGTCGCGGAGGATGTTATAGAGCATCTTTTCGTCGAGATATTTCGGGGGCGTCTGGAAGGTGATTTTCATGCCGCCTGCTTTTTGGGTTTGAGATAGATGTTGCTGCGAGGAAACAGTGTCAGTAACGAGTCCGAGCGGAGGAGAGGAAAAAGAGTAGAAACATACGGGGGCTCGCGATTTAAACGAATGCCAACGGCTTCCAACTCGGCTTCCAGCAGGGCGCGCTGCTCGGCGCGTTTCGTAGCATCCAGCACCATGAGGATCAGATCGCTCGTCTTGGCGGCAGAAATGACCTGACGACCTCGGCCCTTGCCCTCGGCGGCACCCTCGATGATGCCGGGGAGATCGAGGAGTTGGATTTCCGCGCCGCCGTACTCGAGGACGCCGGGGATGGCTGTGAGGGTTGTGAATGCGTACGAGGCGACTTCTGATCGGGTCTTGGTCACTTTTGACAAGAAGGTTGATTTGCCGACTGATGGGAATCCTACGAGCGAGATCCGTGCGTCGCCGCTCTTGCTGACGTCGAAGCCGGAGCCGCCGCCGCCGGCGGCTCCTGGGCCGGGTTCTAGTAATTGGGCGCGGAGGCGGGCGAGTTTACTGGTGGGAAGGGGGCGAGTGAGTTTTCTGCGACTGGGTTGCGCCGGGTTTTCGGGGTCGGGGTCGGGATCGGGGCTCACCCTTTAACAATCCAAGGTGATATTCTTTGCCATGTCAGTTGGGTGTGAGAGGGAGTGCGTGGAGCAGTGCGTACCCGTGGCCTTGTTTTCTGCGTTTTTGTTAGCATTGATACGGAAAGGTCAAGGGGATCGAGTGTCCTTGGGCAGCGCGCGTGAAAAATCTGAACATGGGAGGGATTCACTACCATGTTTCCATGGCGATATTGGCGGCAGAACGGGTAGAGATACGTACTTTGAGTCCTCCTCATCTCATCCTCGATCCTGTTTGTTCATGGTTAGCTAGCTTTGTTCGGTCCAATTGGGTGACTGGGGAGGACTCACTCCTTGATCTTTTCTGTAATGTTGACCATCTTCTATTCCTGATTTATTTATAGACGGATTACCGTCTTTCTTTCTTTCTTTCTTTCCTGGTACAAATTCGAAATATGCTGCGTTGTCGAGATGGATGAATTTCGAGATAAGGGTGAGATGAGATAGGGTGGGGTGGTGTGGACGACCAAGCTGGCAGAAACAAATCGTGGCGGGGCCAGAATGTACTTCAACGGGCCATTCACCGCCTGCCTTTTTGTCGCTTCGTCGACCTTTCTTCGCTCCAACCGCCTTGTTGCGGCGCCACAGCTTGCGAACCTCACCCCCCTCCAAAAACAAAACAAGTCCTTTCTCTCGCCTTTTAGGACAATCTCACCACCAAACGAGAGAACATGGCCGACCAGGAAGAGCAGAGCGTCGTGGTGACTGCGCCCGATGCCGTCGGCACACAAAACGATTCCATGGCGTTAGCCGCGACGGGGCAAAAGAAAGTCGTCAAGAAGATTATCCGCAAGAAGAAGCGACCTGCTCGAGTGCAGATAGACCCTAGCGAATTCAGCTCAGAACCGCCGCCGCAGACCGGCACGACATACAACATCTGGTTCAACAAGTGGGCGGGAGGAGACAGGGAAGCCTACCAACAGACCAAAGCCAAGGGACGGTGCAACATTGCAAGGGACAGCGGATATACGCTGGGCGACAAGATGACGGGCAGCTATTTCTGCTTGCGATTTGCACGGGGCATCTGCCCGCTCGGCCAGGACTGCACAAACCTGCATCGGTTGCCAGGGACGTTCGACCTGTTCAACCCCAACGTGGACTGTTTCGGACGAGAAAAATTCAGCGACTACAGAGACGACATGGGTGGCGTTGGTAGCTTCATGCGACAAAACAGAACCATTTACGTGGGGCGCATTCACGTATCCGAAGATATCGAGGAGGTTGTAGCGCGTCATTTCGCGGAATGGGGACAGATTGAGAGAAGTTAGTTGTCCACCACCATTCCGCCCGCCCCTTGCTGGTTCGTCTGGCGCGCAGGTCCATCTAACCGAGAAGAACACAGTCCGAGTGTTGAACACCAGAGGAGTCGGCTTCATCACATACACCAACGAGGCCAACGCACAATTCGCCAGAGAAGCCATGGCTCACCAATCGCTGGACAATGACGAGATCCTCAACGTTCGATGGGCAACCGCTGACCCCAATCCGATGGCGCAAGCGCGAGAAGCGCGACGAGTCGAGGAGCAGGCTGCAGAGGCCATTCGCAGGGCCCTGCCGGCTGAGTTTGTGGCAGAGATCGAAGGCAAGGACCCCGAGGCCCGGAAGCGAAGGCGCATCGAAAGCGGATATGGGCTGGAGGGCTACGAAGCGCCCGATCATGTACACTTTGCACGAGGCAAGAACGCGGTGAATCCCGTTGGGCGCGACGGGTTTGAGGTGGAACACCAGGAGCCTTTGATGCTCGAAGACGGCCGACAGACAGGGGCGCACCAAGTCCCAACAACGACGACAGCGCTGGACAAGAGCGGCATCTTTTCCGGGAGCACGTTGGCGGCGCTGAGCAGGGCCAAGGTGGCCGTGGCGCCGAAATCCAAGGCCGCGGCAGCTTGTTCGGGTCCCCTTGTATCTTATGACAGCGACAGTGATGAATAGGCAGTGCGTTGCGCAGTTCTGGACGGCAGTGTACGTACACTAAATAGCTTTCGCATTTTTCTTTCTTTCCTTTTTTTCTCTTTTTCTTTACAACAATAATGATACCAGCATGGTGGAAAAGTCACGCTTCACGCCTTACACTAGCTAGCTATTGAATATCCTCGAGTACAGCACCTCGTGCCTCCCAATCCACAGATCCATGACCGGCACGCTCTGCCCGGCCTCCTCGACCCTCGTGTCCCACTCCCGATCAATCAACCTCGTGATCATCGTCTGGACCTCCTCGCCCGCCAGCACCTGCTGCGCCTGGTACGGACCGAACATGCTGGCCCTCACCGCCGCCGACACCAGCGCCTTGACATGGCTCACCATGTACACGTACGCCGTCTGCTGCACCGTGAGGCCCACGACGCCGCAAATCACGCCGAAAAGGGGCGCGAGATGCGCCGACACAGGCGGCACCTCGCGTGCCGATCCGTCCCTGAGGAGGGCGCCGAATTCCCCGAGGATCGGCAGATCCGCCTTTGCAGCGCACAGCGTCTTGCGAAAGGACCGCTCCCAGATGGACAGGAGGGCCCGACCCTGCGCGACGCTGGCTCTCCTTCCGACGGTGCAGACGACCGCCGCGTCGAGCTGGTCGTCCAGGGAGACGAGCGAGCATGGGTCCCGGTGGCCCGCGAGGACGAACGGGAGGGTCGTGGCGGCAAACGAGGACAGTGAGAGGGGAGGAAGGACGAGAACGTCGAGCGGCGGCGAGGCGAGTGCGCCAGGTACGACTCCAGGCCGCTGCTGAATGCGAATGAGCCAAGCGGTAGCTGGGAGTCTGACAGGAGGAGGAGGTAGTGAGTTGGCGAGTCGAGCGGTGCTGGATGGAATCGGTGAGCGTGCGAAACGACATGTTGGTGAAATCCAAGACTGACTGACATGGGAGTGAAGGCGAGGGCGAGGCCGCTGCCTTGCTGAGACGCGCTTTAGCCGCAGCCAGGCGCTTCTCTAGCTCCATGATTTCATCTTCAATTTCATCTCTTGTAGAGGCTGCGCCATCCTCATCCGAGTCCATTGAGCGAGGGTTTGTGTGCGAAATGTCGCGCGAGCGAGGTTGAAGATAAGAGTGGGTCGTTCGACTGAGTTGATCAATATCGGAGGGCTGGCGGTGCGCGATCCATACAATTACACATGCATATACATAATTGACTACAAAACAACAAGTGGCTGGAATCAAGTACGCCAGACTATACAAACGTGCCAGCAAGATAATGATGAAAATGACGGGCCACCCTCATCCAGAACTCCATTGCTCAATTCAATTTCCAACGAGAAAAAAAAAAAAAAAAAAAGAGGTCCAGCAGCACCACGGAACCTCGGACCCTCAGGGCCGTACATTCTCCTTGTCGGAAGCGCCGCTTCGATTGCGCAGCTTCTTCTTCTCCGCCATCCTCTTCTCAATCCTTGCGAGAGCTGCTGCTCGTCTTTCCGGCGGCAGCGTTCCCTTTGACGTGTCGTCCACCTTTAAGCTGTTGAGGTGGCTATTTGGACCTGGACCGCCTAGCCGCGTAAACCGATCCGACAACAGGTCTATTTCAGCAATAGAAGCAGCAGAAGCAGCAGCAGGAGGAGGAGCAATCGCATTGTCATCACGTTGCATTGATTTTTCCGGACGGAAAGTGCTGATGGCACAAAATCCTTGGGTGCTACGTCGTCCGAGAGGAAGCCACGGTTTCTCGGTGACCGAGGCACGAACGGCCGCCACTTAGGCTTGTCCAGACTCGTTGGCTCGGCTGCGCTTGTTCTCACATTGGATCTGGATGAGGGGGCATCAGCCATGAACTTTTCTCGCAAAGTTCGTGGTTGTGCCCTTTCGGGTCACTCCCGCTGTTTCGTCCAAGCTTCGTCTTTCGGTGGCCTGGAGATTGTTATCTCTGATGAGCTCGTCCGACTTGGTCTCCTTGATTTGTGCGTCATTGTTCGTGTTGGGGTGCCAGCTGTGTGGTGTTGCGCGGCCCGAGCCAGCAGCAGACTTGAGCGACTTGACCTCCTTTTTGAGATCGGCAATCTTGACATGTGCACGTTCCAAGACTGCCTTTGTGTCGGCGTCACGAGCGTCGCTTTCTGTTCTGTATGCCTCAAAGTCGACTTGAAGCTGTCGCAGCTCCTCATCCTTGCGTTTCGCCTCGTCCCTGGCGGCCTTGAGTAGAGTCCGCAGTTCCTGGGCCCTCGGACCACCACTTGCTGCGCGCGCCTCCTCCTTCTCATTGACGACCAGTCGCAATTCGGCCTTCTTGAGCTGCTTTTTCAGTCCAAATACCTCGTTGCGCAAGGAGTCGAGTTCCTTGAGTTGCGATCGCGCTCGACGTAGTTCTCGACGGGTCTCTGTCAATGTCTTTTGTGTCGCCGACACTGAAGGGGTCGATGCGTATCGACGACGCGGTGTCTCATTGACTGCCGCTGCATCGTCCCTTTGCATGTGCAGTTCCTCCATCTGGGCCTCCAAGTCTTGCACGCGATGACGATATTGAGCCGCGAGCGTTGTTTGCTTAGTGAGCTTGCATAGCAGCTCTGTGGGATCTTCTCCTGACGATTGTCGGTGTTGAGTGACTATTTGAGATGCGTTTTCCGCAATCTTCTTCTCCATCTTGATGACGCGCTGCTGCTCGTCTCGAAGCCTCTCGGCGAGCTGTATGGCCTCGGCATCCTTTTGCTGAGCATACGACTTTGCCAGTTGCTTATACTTGAGCAATTTCTCCATCTCAGCCCTCGCCTCCTGGTGATACTTTAGGAATTCCTCTTTCCAGTATCGACCAGATTGCGAGTGTGGTTCGTTCAAATCCACTGTGACGTCACGAGAGCCATTGTCCTCACCCCCATCCTCGTCCTCTTCTTCCCAGTCATCATCAGAGATTTTGGCGTCTTCGGGGTTGGTTTTAGTTCTGCTTTGCTGCATGGCACCGCAAGGGGTCCCGTCTCGGTTGGTTCATCCAGCTCGGTGATTCGGTCGAGTTCGGTGATTGATCCCCGGAACATCCCGGCCAAAGGAGACACGCTTTCTCTTTGATGCTGCGGTCCCGGGTGTGAGCAGAATGCCCTGAGGCTTCAATGGTGTCTCGGAGCTTGGATGTTTTGTGGATGAGGATTTGCCTGGGGACCGACGGTCTTGGGGCCGCTTTGATGGTGTGCCGAACAGCGCGCTTTTGAAGGCCCTGGCTGCGAACACGGGAGCAGGAGTATCTGGCTGGTCGATTTGCGTCGTATCTGTACAATTCAAGTGGTTAGTACCGTCGCTCCTGTTCAGATAATGCTGCTTGCCGCACCTCCATCTCCTGGCTCAGGCGCGTTCTCGCCGCGTTTCAACATCCACCCGAGCATTTTACCACGAGTATCTGACCCTATGAAACAAGATACAAGAATGGAGTCGTGGTGCTGAGATATGCCTGCTACCTCCAGAGCCCTGATATGTCCATGTACGTCCAAGAAAAATGCATGAAGAGGAATCGCGTTGCATGACAATACAAATGTATGGAGTCTTGTTTACTTGGCCGGACCCAAATCGGACAAATGCTGTGGGGCTGTTGTGCATGCTGCTCCTGCACTTGCAAGTTGAATGACCCGACAAGGCCTAGGGCTCCACTACATCCACTGCGCCCAGCTGCCAGCGGCGATCAGCTGTACTATTATTAGAGACCTAGCTATGGAGAATGCACGGGGTATTATCATGCGGCGAACGACAGGACACATCCGTTTTTATGCAAGTCGCTCATGAATTCAATGAATTCAATGAATTCAATGGTACCTATTCATCCCAGTCCCTTTCTCCCGTGTTTCCTTGCTGGTAGCTAATTGGCCTATTTCCCCTGTTAAGTAGATTTGTAAAACAAAATAAATTCCGTCGACTTGCATGAAACGTATGTACAATCTAGAATTCTTTTTGTCTTGTTATCAAAATTGCCATTTACATCTTAATGCTCCTGGCTTGCATGGACAGGCCTTACAGCGCTGTAGGGGTAATTGGACCCAGATTCACAGGTCTTGTCAGGGGGAGAGGAATGTATTATAATTAAGCTCTAGGGCTGTTAAAGAGGTCTTCATAGGTGATATTTTCCACTACTAATAATAATAGTAGCGAAAGAAGTCTATAGAATCTAGCTAGCTAGGGCAGGCTATAGGTAGGTTAGGTACAGTCTACCCCTGAATGATTTTACAAATCTACATGCCCCACTTTTTGTTCCTCTCTAACAGTGTTACGGTGCAGCCTCACAGGGGCCATCGCGGGTGTCAAGCGCGCACCATACGGGTGGATCGCCCGATCCATTGCGCCATAGCAAGCAAAAGGATACGTATTGAACAAGTCCCTCTGACTTGCTCAATTGACACCTATATTGCTAGGTCTAGGCAAAGCCTAGATCATCACAAACAGGCATCCGAGCCGCGTAGACTAGCCACTATTAGAGGACTATAAGGAAAATAAACAGGGTATATAACGCTATAAAAGAGTACATTTATTTATAAGAGAACTACTAGTAATACTAGGTACCTGTTAATCCTAGCCCCTATCCCCCTTATTTCCCTACTAATACCTAATTCGCTCAATTCCCCTGTTATGTAGATTTGTAAAATTATTCAAGGGTTGTACTGTACGAGAAGACCCTTTGCAAAATACCCACCCCACTGTGAATAATCATGCCTGAAGATCTGTAATCTAAAGTCGTCCCACGTCCAATGCATGGCCTCGATCTGACCCTGTGTGATTTCCGTACGGCAATGTCTGTAATATTTGTTACCTTATTAGCAAGATGTAAAACTAGAAAAATGAGCCCATCGTGGTAAAAAGGCATATTCATTGCTGTAGCTCATATGATTATGTGTGGGATCAAGACCAGGTTGATCAGGACAGGTATCAAGTCCCTCCTCGCAGGTAGCAACCTCAGCTATTGAAGCTGGAGTATCTTCGATAACATCACCATCACCACAACATGACGTAGAATGTGTATGCAGCAGGCCAAGCTAGTGGCCTACCTCATGAACAAGGGCTTTGCCCGAACGGGGAGTGTCATTCCCGCCGTCAACAATAGCGAAAGCTTGCATAACAACGCCGTCTCTGAACCAGGCCCGCTCATCACATTTCTCGCCGATGGGAAATGTTGCGGAGCCAAGTGCGCCACAGTCTTCGACTTTTCAAGAATATACATGTTGAGAGAGGTATAATCACCCCTTCGAAGCGTCTTGTACATGCTTTCATCCCGAGCGGTTAGATTCGTAGGCCAGCTGGGGTGACATATCGACAACATCTCTCTCAGAAGGAAGGTGAATCCGGCCGACTTGCAGCTTTCATTCAAAACTTGCATCTGTTTATGAACTTGCTCGGTCTGCATCAACCAAAGTTAGCTGCCGTCTCTTACTTATGTCGATCTTGGGTTAGTGTCGACCTACGGTCAGCGACACGTCTGGGTTCGACCCAAGGATGGAAAACACGTAACGTCAATGTACACGTGAAAGCGGGACGGCTGGGCTCGACGCCGCGACTTTTCGGGAACTGAGCCATTTCGCTGGCGATGAAGATCAAGGAGCCCCTTGGAGGTTCGCCAGTTGCGCAAAAGAACCCTCTGGGTTATCGGGAACGCCGACAGAGACCAGCGAGGAGGGCACATGAAAAATTTCTCGACCAGTCGCCGAAGAGTATTTCGGAAGTGACCAATTAGAAGAGACGTCTCCACAGGACGGCCTCATTTTGAGGGAAAGCGGGAAGCTGCTACGCGAAGCTCCCTACCCCCTGACCTCCGCAACACGTGCTTCAATCAGGGTGCTCCGCTTTCCCCGATTAAGTTAGCCAGATGTGACGATTTCCCAGTACCCCGCCATGTTGAGCGCGCCGTTCATAGGTGGGCTAGTCAGTCCCATCACTTTGTACTTGTACTTTTGATCTTGTTTAATACACCAAACCCCATCTTGACATTTTACCAGCGCATTGAAGGCCATGGATTCCTCTGTGTAAAGACCGTCACGTCACAGCTTTGGCTGTGACCCTTACCTGGACCTCACGTGATCATGGCGTGGCAAGCACCCGGCGCATGGAAGAAGGCCGCGACCAAAGACACCAAAGAGACCAAAGATTCGACCAAGGATGACTCGAGCTTCCCGGGTCTGAAGCCCACTACGCCCGACGCAGCAGCAAAGATTGAATATGAGGAGCTGCAGCAGAACGAGCTGTTGGCTCTCCAGGCCATCTATGGAGATGATTTCGCGATGCACACAAGCACACATGGTGCATGGAAGGCAAGGTCGACCTCTTCCTCCACCACCACCACCACCAAAGGCTAACTAAAGAACAACGGCTGCGCAGAAGACGGAGCCCTCGTTTGATGTTCGAATCAAGGCTTCGACGGACAGTGAATTTGCCGTGACGGTCGGCTTTGTCATGACGGCGACCTATCCCAAGACGCCTCCTCTCTTAACCGTCAAAGACCTCGGTGGCCTGCGCGAGGCGACTCAATTCAAGATACAAAATTTTGTGGATACCGAACCCAAGGAGTTTGCCAAAGAGGCCCAGGAAATGGTTGACCGAATTGTTGAAGGCATTCGTGATATCCTGGAAGACGCAGCCCAGGTCGAGGCATCGGGCAAGCAACTGCCATCCCTCGAAGAAGAACGAGAGCAACAGGAAGCCAAACTTGCTGTCTTGGCACAGAAGCAGATGGAGGAAGAACAGCGCAAAAAGTTGGAAGAGACGAAAGAGGAGGAAAGGGCCATGTCGGAAATGCTTCAGCTGCAAATTGACCGGCAGCGCCAAAAGGCCAAGGAGTCGAGGGTCAGTCGACGTCCCAATGGGTTACATGGACAGCCTAGCGACAACTCTGCCGCCGACAGCGAACAAGTCGACTTTGATCAGCTCTGCAACACGACCGACAAGGACGGCAACGTTCTCACATTCAGGTCGGTTGTCGGCAAATGTGATCCGCAAGAGGGCAGAGTCACCGTCGTCTACACCGTGAGACCCGTCCTTGGCAACGGCCAAGGCAACCAGACACTGGCCTTGAAAGAGGCCACTTTGGGGAGCGGCAGTAGAGATGCCAAAGAGTTCAAGAAGCAATTGCAATCGCTGGAATCACGACTTCAGGATCTCAAGACGGCAAAGCGTATCCACCACCGCCACCTCGTCGACGTCTTGGATTTCAAGGTCGAAAGCGGGACGCCCACGGATGTGGCGGCGGCCAACGTATGGACTGTGAGAATACTGACGCCCATGGCGGAGAAGGGCTCTCTTGAGGAGTTGTTGGAGCTGGCAGGTCATATCGAGATTGGAAAGGTACGATCATGGACGAGGGATCTGTTGGATGCACTCAATTTCTTGCATAATCAAAATATTGCGCACCAGGATATTCACCCCGGAACGTTGTTCTATTCCGTGAGTCCACGGGCGAAATTGTGCCCAAGTTGTCAGATGCCTGGTACCAGCGAGAAATCCACAACGCCAGCACCCCCAAGCCAGGTCTTCCCGGCCTCAGCTCCGCAAAGTCGGCGTACTGGCTGCCGCCCGAGATTGCGGGACAGTCCAAGCCGCAGTACACGTACAAGACTGACATATGGGAGTTTGGCATCGTCTTTGTCCAGATGATCTTCGGTCTGGACGTGCTACAAAAGTACTCATCGCCAAGAAATTTGATGGAGTCGTTGACGCTGTCACAGTCGTTGCAGGAATTGGTCAGCCGGTTCTTCAAAGACGACAAGCAGAAGCGACCCCGGCCCTTTGAGCTTGGATCAAGTGAGTTTCTGGCGACCGACGCCCCGGTGTTTCACGATGATTCATCCGCCATCCTGTCGATAACACCGTCATTGACGTCTCTGCACGGCCCCTGACAAAACTCAGACGCGACTCCATGACGCGAGGGGCGGTGATTTCTCGCTATACAGAGGACTTTGTGGAGGAAGGGCGTCTGGGCAAGGGCGGCTTTGGCGAAGTCGTCAAGGCACGGAAGAAGTTGGACGGACAAATCTACGCCATCAAGAAGATCACCCAGCGTTCCCATGCGAGTTTGACAGAAATTCTCAAAGAAGTCCGCCTTTTATCTCAGCTCAGCCATCCAGCCGTGGTGCGATACTACAACACGTGGGTCGAGGAAGTGGCAGACGTCGCCGACACCGAAGGCGAAACATCCACCGACGACTTTGCTGAAGAAACACGGGATGAGGCTGGGTCCGCTGGCATCGATATCCAGTTTGCCACCAGCACCGGTGGCCTCGACTTCATGTCCTCCAACGCAGCTATAGAGTTCGGATACGACGATAGCAGCGATGACGGAGATACGTACGAAGACTCTGATGACGATAGCTCGAGCAATGACGAAGCCGTCGTTGGGCGCCGCGGCCCTCTGTCACCAGAAAGAGAGCGCCAAGCTTTTATTCTGAGGCGCGCCAGATTCCAGCGGTCGTACCGGACCGTTCTTTACATTTCCATGGAATACTGCGAGAAACGAGTAAGCACGAGCAACTGGCTCTCTTGGCCTCCCCTTTGCAATGTCATCATCACTGAACCTTGGCTAATTGGCACGATAGACATTACGTGATTTAATCGCCCGCGGCTTGCACAAGAATACATCCGAGATCTGGAGGCTATTTCGGCAGATTATCGAAGGTTTGGCGCACATACACGGGCTGAGCATCGTGCATCGGGATCTGAAACCCGAAAACATTTTCATCAGTAGCAGCATCGACGGCGTCGACAACGTCAAGATTGGGGATTTCGGTCTCGCAACCAGCGGCCAATTTTCCGTGGACAAGGCTGCCAGTAACAACTTGGAAACAGATGACATGACGCGAAGCATCGGAACCGCCTACTACTCAGCGCCTGAAGTGCGATCAGCAGCCAACGGCATGTACAGTACCAAAGTCGATGCAAGTGTTCCCTCCCGCTTCAATTGTATGGAACTGACTCTCTCCCACAGATGTACTCACTCGGAATCATTTTTTGAAATGTGCTATCAGCCCATGCTCGGCATGCAAAAAGCAGATGTCATTGGCCAACTTCGACGGCCGAAGCCAGTGTTGCCGTCCGACTTCAAGCCTGCCGAAAAGACGCAAACCGAGATTGTGTTGTCGCTGGTCGACCACAACCCAAAGGAACGCCCATCTAGCGCCGACCTGCTGAAGAGCGGGAAACTCCCCGTACAAATGGAGAGCGAAACCATTCGTCGAACACTTGCGGGCTTGGCCGACCCCAGCTCTCCCTACTATGGCAAGATGCTCACCACCCTCTTTGCCCGCCCGGTGGACGCCGCCAAAGACTATGCTTGGGACATGTTTGCCTCCAACCCCAACTCTGCAGAGCTGCTCAACCAAGGTCTGGTCAAGAGTATCCTCATCTCCATCTTCCGCCACCATGGCGCGCTGGAAATGGCCCGCAGCTCCATATACCCCCGATCCTCGCACTATGGTGACAATGTCGTGCAGCTGTTGGACCCCAACGGCACTGTTCTGCAGCTCCCCTACGACCTGACCATGGGCAACGCCAGAATGATTGCGAAGCAGTCGACGGGCCCCGTTATTCAGCGCACATTTTCCTTCAGCAATGTCTATCGAGACAAGCAGGATACTGGTCAGCCCAACATGTTTGGGGAGGTCGATTTTGACATTGTCACGACCGACACCCTGGATCTGGCACTCAAAGAAGCAGAAGTGTTGAAGGTTCTCGACGAAATCATCAACACGTTTCCGTCATTGTCGCAATCGCAAATGTGTTTTCATGTCGGACATTCCGATCTCCTTCAACTCATTTTCGAACACTGTGCCGTCGACAAGGCAAGCCGGCGGCTCGCAGCGGATGCGCTCAGCAGACTCAATATTCACAACCATACATGGCAGAAAGTTAGGATGGAACTGCGATCGCTGGCAGTAGGAGTATCTGCTACCAGTGTGGACGAACTTCAAAAGTTTGATTTCCGAGGTATGTCTGTTTCCCCCCTCCTCCTCATTTCAGTCGGCTGACAAAGACGTGTAGACACCCCAAACAAAGCTTTTTCTCGGCTGAAAACACTATTCGAAGGCGGAGACATGTATGAAAGGGCATCGTCAACCATGGCGCATCTGAAGGAGGTGGCTGAATATGCAAAACGGTTCGGCGTCAGTACCAAGATATACATCAATCCGCTCAACAGCATCAAGGAAAGCTTCTACGCTGGCGGAATCCTGTTCTCGTGTCTCTATGACAAAAAGGTCAAGGATGTGTTTGCAGCAGGCGGTCGGTATGATCACCTTATCAAGGAGCAGCACCTCAAAACTGGCGGGATCCATGAGGAGAGACATGCTGTTGGATTTAGTCTTGCTTGGGAGCGATTGGCTCGCATTCCCAAAGCTGGAGCGAAGTCGTTTCTCAAAAAACAAGAGACGGATCCTAGTTCCGTATTCACTGAGCGGAGGGTACGTTTGTTCTTTGTCCCCGATTTCGCTGTGTACATTTTTTAATCTGACCATGGAAAAGTGCGATGTACTGGTTGCATCATTTGACATGACCATCCTTCGGTCGACTGGTATCGAGATACTCCAGCTACTTTGGGACCACGACATTAGTGCAGAAATGGCCAAAGATGCCAGGTCGCCAGAAGACTTGCTATCCAAACACAGAGACGAGAATTACTCTTGGATTATCGTGGTCAAGCCCGAATCCATGCTCAAGATCAAGACAATGAGCCGCAAAGACGTTCCAGACGTTGATCTGCCCCTGTCCCAGCTGTTGGCATGGCTCCGGCCCGAACTGAAAGAACGTGACGCTCGGGCATTCTCAAAGTTCAGAGGCAGCACATCCCAGGCTAGCGAGTCCACGGGGCCTCACCAAGACGAAATTCAACAGGAACAGGAAGTCAAGGTGCTCGTGGCAGGCACCAAGAGCAAAAAGTTCAACCGCAGACAGGTGGTGGATCAGGCTCAACTCAGCGCGGCCAACCTGGTACGATCGTTCTTGGACGGTCCCATCTTGGCAATTGAGACGACAGACCAGGTCATTGACTTACTCCGGGACACCAGTCTGTCAGATCACGACAGCTGGAAGAAGGCGGAACATGCAGTGACGATGAATGAGAGAAAGTACGTGCGCGAGCTCCACGCCCAGCTCGACACGTGGCGGTCATCGTATGAGAGGAAGGGCAAGTCCAAGCATGCGTTCATATACAACTTCCGAACGGGCACATGCGTGTATTACGACCTAAGCGCCTAGGGCAGTGTTCCCTCTCGAAGCAGATGGGCAAGGTGCTTGCATACAAATTCTAGGACTGTAGCATAGTACGTATGTGGTTGTCTAATGAGTCAAATCTCTGCATCGAGAATAGTGCCTAGTTTATAAAAGTTCCTGTCTGTGGCTACCGGAAAAATAAAAAAAGAGCAAGAGCAAGAGCAACTACTAAAATATGTCAACCAATGTGACTGCTGTTCAGCCGTGACATTAAACACATGTCTGCAGAATACTTGATAGTTTCAGCGACCCTTGCCTCTTCTACCTCGGCTAGCGCTAGACTTTAATGCAAAGTTCAGTTGCAAAGGGCACCGCCATCGTTAAAAGGTAAAAGGAGCATGTGCGACAAGTTCAAAGTGAATCACAACTCAGATTGAGTTCACTTGATAACTCAGATTAAGTTCACTTCACAACTCAGATTGAGTTCACTTTATAACTTAGATTAAGTTCACTTCACAACTCAGATTGTTTTCACTTTATAACTTACCGTTTGAACTTGCGTAGGCTATAGAACAAACCCTGATTTTAAGACCCTGGTGAGTCACCAATACACTTTATGGCTGAGACTTCATGCCAACTCTGTTTGGATAGATACTTAAGACCTGGTCAACCCCCTATGTCAACTCTTCTCGATTCTCCGTCTCACATATTGTTCCCACACGAATCAACTTACCACAATACTTCAACGCAACAATTGAACATCCGATTTACAATGAAAGCTACAAACCTACTGACCGACTTCGGCCCCTCGAACGGATCGGACATGGCCACTGCGGCTCCGTCTGGGGCGCACTCGGGCTGGAGCCCGTGGATGGAAGTGCTCGCGCTGTGGTCAAACGCGAAGATGCAAGCCCCGGCAGGGACATCCAAAACGAGGTGTCTGTCCAGTCACAAGTTTCCGCATGCGCAACGGACGGCATGCTACCGCGCGTATTGGTTCCCAGGTGTTTTGGTTTCATGAGCAGTCTCGACGAGAGATGGACCCAGCTGCTGCCACTACTGCCTGCTGGCTTCGAAGGATGCAGAGCCATGATCGCCGAAAAATCGAGCCCGTGTCGACGCAGGCGCAGCTGCTCCTCATTGACAGATACGGCCCGGAAAGCCATCGCGATGAACTGCGGAAGCCGACATGTCATGGCAGGCGCGAGCACTGCCTGGCCCGCATCTACCTTGGCCGCCGACGGCAGATGCATCATCCGGACCAACGTCAACAGCGCCCTCGTTTCTTCAGCCTCCGCAACTTCCCTATTCACTCCGATCAAGCCGAAGAGCTTCACCTACCCTGCGAAGAGTACGCCAAGTCCATGGCAGAGGCTCTGGCCGTGCTTCACTGGAAGGTCAGGACAAATGGCGCCGATGTCGAGTTCGTGCTTGGTGCCCATCGTGAAGCCGGAACAGCGGACTTGCCGACCCCCTCGGCGAACACGCCATCTGGATGCTTGACTTTGATTGCTCCAGACCTATCGAGGCAGATGAATCTGGCCTTGAGTCAATCACGCGAGCATTTTGGCGCAACGATCCTTACTATCCCCAGCCGCACAGTGCTCATGAACGGGATCGACAATTATGGGACATCTTTGCCGCCGAGTATCGACGAGTGGGAATGGAGGTTGTACGAGCTCATCCTCGCGAGGGAGAAGACGTGGAAGTGTTGTGTGCTCTTGTCGATGGTGTGTTGACAAAGATTGTGGAAACAAAGGGTAAATGGAAAAGTGGAGGACATTTCTGATTACGCAGCTGCTATCGATTACTGTTCTTTCTTTATGCTCGTCACGTTATATGAAGTCGATTTCGAGTTACGAGGTACACTTGTTTGTTGCCGTAGATGTGATGTCCATTGTAGTGTGATTTATTTATTACATACACACCCTATATTATGTAAGAAGTTGCCACGAACCTACCTTTGTCCTGATTGGCCCAAATTTCCAGGAGTTGACCAGCTTCCACTGCCCCCCTTCTTTTCCGTTGCGACTGTATGTATTAAAAGGGACATGATAAGACTCATTGATGCCTGGAAGCGAATCAGGGGGCCCATTGGGCGGCAGGCCACCTCCAACGCATGTGGAGCCCGCGGCCAGCTGATGCCGTCACTCCCGCCGCCTCGTCCTGACACGTCTTGCTCAGCGTTTTACTCGTGACTCCTTCACACATGACTGCCGAGAGCAATTTGCAGAAAGCGGGACTTTTCGTCAGCCCTCGCTGGTCCTCTTGACCTCTTGACTTCCCTAGCGCATTTGATGACCGGATCCGTCCACCATAACTTGTTTTGCCATCTCGTCACCACCAGTCCTTGACGATTCCCTGGCCTGGCAAGATTATCCCGCGACCATCTTGCCGACGTGCACTCAGGATCGGACCAGAAAGCATGGCTCAAAAGCGGTTGATGCAGGAGCTGCAGGCTCTCCAGAAGGAGAAATGGGTCTATATCGAAGTATGATGAAGAAGAGATGATGATATTGATTGCAGACTGCAGACTTGATGGAGCCGACCCAGCTAACAAGGGACACAGACGGACGATTTGAACATGATGCGTTGGAAGGTTGGGCTCTGGGTGGTGAACCCTGACAGCATCTGGCATGGCGCCTATCTCCGTGTATGAATACCCTCTCTGCCATAACGCGAGCCCGGGATATCCTGAAAATGACGAACTGACCAGTTGAACATCCAGGCCGAGATGCGATTTCCTGGCGATTATCCCTACCAGCCGCCTTCGTTCAAGTTTCTCACCCAGAGAATCTACCATCCCAACGTCTACACCGACGGCAACCTGTGCATCTCCATCCTGCACAGACCAGGCGACGACGAACAGTCTGGTGAATCAGCCAGTGAACGATGGAATGTGTTGCACGGAGTCGAGTCGGTGCTGCGATCGGTGCTGCTTCTTATGGACGATCCCGAAATCAACTCCCCGCCAACGTCGACGCAAGCGTGTTGTTTCGTGATAACCGAGAACTCTACGACTCCATGGCCAAGGATATTGTGGACAAGTCACAACAGGAGATACCAGATGGGGTGCGGATGCCCACAACTGCCGAGTTGGCCCCTGCTCCGGTCAAGCCCATCGAGGACGACGCCGACTTTTGGAACATGAGCGACGAGGAGGAAGACTTTGGCGGCAGTGACAGCGATGAGGACATGGGTGATTTCGAAGAGGATGAGGATGACGACGACGACGACGACGACGACGACGAGGTGAAATAACTTGTTCCGCCCCGAGGGATTCTCATTGTCGGAGATCTGGACCTACGTCTGCAGCATAGCGGGCTACAGATTAACGGACGGCGTTTTGTATGCATCTGTGATGCAAAGGCATGCCGAGAACACCGCTGAGGCACTGCTTGGAAGGATGGTATTTTGTTAGGCGTGAGGACATACTGGGTAGGCGTATAATGTGCACAAGGTACTTTTCATTAGCCATTCGGTTGACATTTGAGCGTGGCCATGACATGTTTTTGGATGGCTGGCTGGCTGGCTGGCTGGCTGGCTTTGGTAGATTAGGTTAGATATTGCTTTTCACACTAGAACCAAGACTTTCCGCTCCACGCGAGGAGTCGTGTCAACCTGCATCCAAGTTTCAAATAAATAACCAGAGGAGATGGGATGTTCTAGGCGTTCCGCGGACGATTACCTGGATGTTACCTGGATGTCGGATGTCGGATGTCGAATGTCGAACGGCTGGAATCTGACGCGCAGGTGCCACCGCCACTGTGTACGTTGCACCTGTATGTACCTACTAATAAGGTAGGTAGGCTGTCGCCACACGCGCGCTAGCTGCAAGCACGCAAGCACCACAACCCAGAGAGAGCCATCGCTGTCAGGTAGAGAGCTTTCGAACTTCACTCTGCTTTGACCAAGCATATCACATAGAATTCTCGCGCATTTCTCTCTCCCGACATCCACCGACTGCGCCCACCATCTAGGTCGCCAAAATGGCCTCCAGGGCGCCGCCATCGGAGGAGGAGATCTCGCAGGTCATTGATTTCGCGGGTCTTAGCCCCCAAGATGATCGGCCCATGGTCATCCAGGCGCTCAAGGTTCGTCAGCCTAGACTGCGTTATGCATGGCACGCAGGCCAAGGAGTAAATTTAGCTTGGCTAATCTGATCCGAGATTTTCAGGAAAATGGAAGCAATGTCGAGACGGTGGTGATGCAATATTTCGATAACCCAGAATCAGTAAGCTTGAGGGTGCTGCGTACATGTGCGCTGGGTGCCCGCTGACGTTTGGAGGATTGCAGTTTCGACAAAAGTTTACACAGCTATGGAACGAAAGTATGTTTTCGGCAGATCGGGATGGTACCGCCAATAATACTGGAATATGTATGTTTGGCCTTGTTACAGCAGTGGGCGACGCTGCCAAGTGCAATCTCTGAACAGACACAGCGTTTCACATCGAGTCGATGAACAACAACGATGCGATCCAGGGCGTGACTCCGCCTCCCGAGGCGTACGGACCGACTGCGCCTTCACGACCGCCATCGAGATCGAACACCAAGTCTCCTTTGGGCAGGGTGGTGGACTGGGCTGGCAGTGATGTGCCTGGTGCGTATTTCGGAAAGTTGAAGCTTTGAAAACGCGGCTGATTTTTGGGTAGCTGCATCGACTGGGCCATCGCGAGAGGACGAAGACATGCAGCGAGCGCTCCGAGAATCCGCACAAGAAGCCGGCATCGGGCTGATCGATCAACAGTCGGGCATAATGGATGCGTCGACGTCTGCACCGGCCTTTGGACCAGCCAACAAACCCGACTATGACGAGGCAAGCTGGGCCATGGTCCCAGGCGGTGGTGCATTAGAGACCAAGGTCCCTAGGGCACCCGCGCCGTCTTTACGAAAACGAACACACGGAGCACCTGCATTCTTGGTACAAGGAATCAATACGATAGGAAACCACGGTCTAGGGGCATGCTCACGGTGATGCACGAGATTGCACTGGCACGAAACACGTTGCTAGAGATTGGGTCTCCAGCTGCGTCGTATGGATTCAACAGTGAATGGTGGAAGGGCCAGGAGATCTTGCCACCACACGTGCTCGCGCGGCTGCAGGGAGGAGGGGGAACCTTCAATGGGGCCAACAAGATGAATACAAGCCCGACGCGGAAGCGGAGGTTCATCGACTGATGGCATTCTTGGAGTCTACCCAACGGAGCTATGGAACAGTCAGTGTACTGACGGATCTGATTCCGTGCCCGAGCCTGGGACCGGAAAAGCAGCTGTACGAGTTTCTCGGACCCAGAAACGAAGAAGCGCTGCAACCTTTGATTCACACGGCCGTGCTTGCACCGGTGCTTGGCGACGACCTGGGAGACGAGGAGGCCAGATTCGGGCTTTTGGAAATGGAACTCGCTCGCGAGGACTATGCTCATATCACCACGCTGTACGAGTCGTTGGACCACACAATGTGGAGCGATGCCTTTTCCCACAGCGAGCTGCATGAAGGATCAAAGATGGCCATGTTTAAGGACATGGGCGACGTGTTGGCCATCAAGCTCAACGGGGATGGACCTACAGAATCTGTTGAAATTCCGGTAAAATTGTACCTGGAGAAATACCAAACATACCGAAAGGACGAGGCTCGACGGATTCAAGCGGCATGGTGCGAGACGAAGAATGTGATTGCGCGAATAGCAAAGGAGGAGATGAAACTCTACGAGTGGCGCAACGATTGGAACGACCTGGTATTCGACCGACAGCAAATGATCCAACGCGTCGTGAACCAGTGGCAGGCGTACCGACAATATATCCAGTCGCTCGGCCGATTTCGACAAATGGAAGCATCCGGCTTCGACACGGACGAATACCCAGACTACCGCAAGGCCCCCTTTGAAATAGGACCAGACGTTGACACCGAGTACACGACTGTGGAGGGCGTGTTAGAGCTGACGGAACGGATGCTGTCTGACATTGGCACGAGGATGAAGAGTAGGTGCAATTTTTTTAATTTTCTTTTTAAAAAAGTTGATTGTTCTCTTCCAGCTGACTTGAAATGAATGAACAAAAGATCTTGATTCGCAATTGGAGCAGATCAAGACCAAGCAACGGTTTCTTGGTCGACTGCTGACAAGACCAAACAAATCGGGCAGGCCACGGCCCATGTCGTGCAAAGAATTCTTGTTGCGCGGCGTCGTCACACAGTCGGACATTGTCTACGTCTGTCAAAGAGTCGAAGCGAACTTGATACAGCTAGAAGAAGAACCTCAACAACTGGATCAGTGGTGGAGGCTGGCATATAACCCCAATGACGAGCAGCCAGTCAAAACACAGGTAGTTCCCACGAGTTATCTGCGTGTTGCTGGTGAGATCTTTTGCTAACACAATCAACACAGAAGACGAACGTGGACCAAGTATTGCAAGACGTCTGGCATGAGACAAAGGTGCCTCTCATGGTATACGCCACAGAAGCAGCACTGAACGTAGCACGGACACCACTGCCGATGCCGCTACAGCGATTTGCACGGGCAGAAAACAAGGCATTCCAACAAGAGCTGGATCAAGAAACGACGGGGCCGCCAATTGACCCCATCTCGCCTTCCAAGAGAAAGCACCGAGCTGACAGCATCGACTCGATGGACAGCAACCGGGCTTCACTAGGAGTGACGACTATCAAAACGAATTTGAGGGGGCCAAGCTTCGACGTTCACCATGTCCTCGCAGAGGTCTGCGGCAACACCAGAAGCCGTCACGGTATCGCGGGACGATTGAAGCGGCAGGCCAATGAGGGGCATCCAGTCCATAGAAACTTCTACAAGGTTCCATCAAGTTCGACGCTTTGTGGCATGTTGCAACGCATTGGAAAAGGCACCCGAGTTTTACGCTTCGGCTATAGTGAGCATTTCATGACTGTTGAATTGCTTCTTCGGATGCTTGAAATCGCGAGGCCCGGCGTCCCACGATTGGCGGTCAAGCTGTGCGGCGTAGACCGACAAACAGAACAGACACTCCGCCATCACAGATGTCAGCGCCGAGACACCAGGGACAGACAGACAGAAACTTGGTAGGAAGTATGTGTTGCATCAATCAATGTGTGCGTGCATCGCTTCCCTCTTTTCATAGTGTTATGAATCAAAGCTCTATTTTATCACATTGTTGAAGAACTATCGTGAAATGCCACATGCTCCGGCCCACGCTCACCGTGTTCCCCGCTGTGTTGCGTCATAAGTCGCCTGGCAAGCCTGGCAAGCCTCGCCGACATCGAAGCTTCCACAAGGTCCCACGCTGTCACTTCGAACCTGTTGGTCCCACTTGCCACTGGAAGCTTGCCCAACCACGCCGGTCAACTGACCCTCTTCTCAATTCTTGCTTCTCTCGTGCAACTCTGTTTCCCTAATCATACCCGATCATACTGCTTCTCTTTCCACCCATCACCACGGTGGAAGTTACTCGACGACTTCAAACGAACTAGCGTGTTACACTCTTTGCTTCCACACTTCGACTACGTGCTGTAGCGAAAAAGATATCCGACACTCGATTGGCACACGCAAGATGGTCAAGGAGACGAAACTGTACGACACGTTGGGTGTCAAGCCTGAGGCTTCCCAGGATGAAATCAAGAAAGGATACAGGTAAGTGATGTGCAAATGGAAGCTTGAGGCACTCATGCCCTGGTTCTTGTTCTTCCGACAGAAGAGAAGCTAACATTTCGACAGGAAGGCAGCTTTGAAATGGCATCCCGACAAGAACAAGGATAATGCCAGCGCCCTTGAAAAGTTCAAGGAATGCTCGCAGGCCTATGAGATTCTCTCAGACCCCGAAAAACGTAAAGTCTATGACGAATATGGCCTCGAGTTCCTGCTGAGAGGAGGAGGTGCACCACCGCCAGAGAGTGGTGCTGGTGGCTTTCCTGGCGGTGGCATGCCCGGAGGTGGATTCGGTGGATTCGACTTTGGCAGCGGTGGCATGCCTGGAGGAGGCGGCGGTACCCGGACGTTCCATTTCAGCACTGGCGGTGGACCCGGCGGCGGCTTCAGCTTCCATAATCCAGAGCACATATTTTCCGAATTTATGCGTCAGCAAGGTGGCGGCGATGACGACTTTGGTGACATCTTCTCGTCATTTGGTGGCGGTGGTGGCCCGGGAAGCGGCAGTCGGTCTGGCCGCACAAGAATGAGGACGACGTCTGGATATGGGGAGCCGAGACAGCGGGAGCATACGCCCGAGATCACAACGGTGGAGCGACCGCTGCCGTTGACCTTGGAAGAGCTGTTCAACGGAGTCACCAAGAAGATGAAGATCAAGCGCAAGACATTCGACGAAACAGGAAAGCGAGTGCAGACGGATCAGATTCTGGAGGTTCCCATCAAACCGGGGTTGAAGAAGGGGTCCAAGATTAAGTTCAACGGAGTTGGTGATCAGGTCGAAGGTGGACGACAAGACTTGCATTTTATAGTGGAAGAGGTGAGCCGCTCCCTCCCCATTATTTTAATTCCCCTACTTGAATTCGTGATGCACACGTATGCTAACAAGTTCTGCAGAAAGAACATCCTCTCTTTAAGCGAGAAGACAACGACCTCATCCATACCGTCGTCCTCGATTTAAAGGAAGCCCTGACAGGGTGGAAGCGAACGGTCACCACGATTGAGGGCAAGCAAATCAATCTGGATAAGGGCGGACCTACACAGCCCGGAAGCGAGGATCGGTACCCAGGGCTGGGAATGCCCATGTCGAAGAAGCCTGGTCAAAGGGGCGACTTCATCATCAAGTACAAGGTCAACTTTCCCTCAAGTTTAACAGCGGCCCAGAAGCAACAGTTGAGACAGATTCTGTGAGGGGCCTCCACGGCAGGAGGAGATGGATATTTGCCAACCAGCAAAGTATATCTGCTGAGCTATTCGATGATGGTGATGATGACAGGACACATGCACGCACACAATGGAAAAAAAGAGTCTTTGGGGTTACAACGGCGCTGGGGTGTTTTGCTTTTTAATTCATGTATCTGAGGCAAGCACAGCAGAGGTTGTGCATCCTGAATGAGGGAGCTGTGAGAGAGTGAAGATGGAGAGACGTACTGCTTGAATTTTGTTGTCCTTTTACGAGAAATGTTTCGTTTTGTATTGTGATAAAGCCCGCAAAGTTGGAGTAAGACACGACGGGCCGATACAACCAGCATGCGTCTCGGCTGTATGCAGCCTCCATGCTCCCCCTTTCCCCCCTCCTTCCCTCCAAATTTTTTCAACGTTTTTCAATTTTTTTTTCATAGCATAGTTAATTGAAGAACGAGAGTCACAGATGGCAGCCATGGAATTTCGCGAGTGAGGGTGGAATTTTGACAGGCGGGAGTCGCGGGACCACCCGGTCAATGACGCCAGGGCGCGGACGGCCGCGAATGGCGGGGTAATAAGGACAGCAGCGAAAGCCTCATTTCGGGTGCCAGCCACTCTTTGGTGCAGTACACTTGGTGGGACGAAGTCTGGTTGCACCGAAATGGCACTGCTGGGCTTGAGGTATTTCCTCCCGAGAGATCTGACGGACTAGACGTTCAAATGCATTAAATGTAAATGCAAGTGGTGTGGCACGTTGCTGTGTGTGGCAAAGGAAAGAGGCACCCAGAGATGGAGAGCTTTGGCGGAGGTGGTGGGCTACTTCCTCGACCAAGACTTGGCTTGGCTTGTTTTCTTTTTCCTCTTCCCCTCATGTTGAACCGAGTCTACTCAATTCTTCTCTCGTCAATCTACCTTAAACTTACATAGACTTGCTCAGTATCCAGCCAGTCCTCTTGTCTATTGCTGTTTCAGCCCCATCTCAACATCCAAACTTGATTTGCATCATTTACGTCCTTTGACCAGCCGTCACAATGGCCAAGGTAGCAGCTCTCTCTTTGTCTTTATTCCAACCCCATCCCCACCCCATCCCCCGGGTCCCCATCCATCACGATGGCTAACTGCGGAGAATTAGATCACCACCCTCTTGTTTGACTGTGACAATACCCTGGTGCTTTCCGAGGAGCTAGCGTTTGAGGCATGTGCCGATCTCATCAACAAAATTTGCGCTGAGCGTGGTATCAACAAGACATTCACTGGTGAATCGCTCATTGCGGAATTCGTGGGCCAGAATTTCCGCGGCATGTTGACTACCTTGCAAAAGGAGTATGCCATTGAGATTGCTCCCGAGGATATGGAGAAGTATGTTCACATGGAAGAGGATGCTGTTATTGCCAAGCTCAAGGCTGCGTTGAGGCCCTGTCCCGGCGTGGATGAGCAGCTGCAGAAGCTGGCTGCCTCGAACAAGTACCTCCTCGCCGTGGTATCGTCTTCTGCTCTGCGTCGTGTCAAGGCGTCTGTGGAAAAGGTCGATCAGAACAAGTACTTCAAGGGCCCCAACGGCGAGGATCTCATCTACTCGGCGGCGACGAGCCTCGATACGCCCACCAGCAAGCCTGACCCTGCCATTTACTTGCACGCCCTCAAGGTGCTGGGCAAGAATGCGGGAGAGAGCGTGGCAATTGAAGACAGCAAGAGCGGTACGCTGAGCGCTACCAGGGCTGGAATCAAGACAATTGGTTATGTCGGCCCCTATGCGGATGACAAGAAGGCTGAGATGGAAAAGATCTTGACTGACGCGGGCGCCGTGGTGATTATGCGCGACTGGAACGAGTTCCCTGCTGCTCTGGAAAAGATTGAGTCTGGTGCCGCGTAGGATTTAGTGGTGCAGTCGTTGCTACCTGACGATGCTGCCCTGGTAGCTGTCTTGACGGGCTAGCTTTGGAACTATAGATATACGATGAAATGATTTGAGACAAGCCCCCCTCTCCCTTTCCCCCTCGTTTGCATTGGTTTATCAAGCACGGCATTGATGGCGGTTGCTGGTCAGGACCTGTGAATTTCCCTATCTTGTCCAATCCATCAAGAAGCTATTCACGCTCTGCAGCGTCTGCCGGCTAGGGTTGCCCGCTGGGTACGCCGTCACTATGCCGCCCAACTTCACCTTGACGAGTGATTTTGTGAAGAAGACATGCTCATCCGGCACGCGGAACTGTTCCTCCGCATCAAACAGGTAGCATGAAAGTGCGAGCGCGATGCCCACCGACGTGTCTCGTCCCGACTCACAAGCCACAATGACTTGACGCTCTTCTCTCAGCGCATGTCCCGTTTCCAGGAACTTACTCACAAACCCGCACACCTCTGGCAGCGCAAGCCGTAGGTTCCTACTGGCAGTCTTGTGTTTGCCCAGCCCGACCTGCATGTGATTGGGTGCTCGAACCCACGTGTCCTTGTGCGTAGGTTCATCCGTCAAGGCTACATGACAAGCGGCGCTGGATTCCGGGGCATTCAACGGCAGAGCACACACGCTAATCTGACGAGTGAGCCGAACCCTGGATGAAGCGTCTCGGTGTCTCTCCGCCTTGTCCTCTCGCAGTAGCGAGGCAATCAGGTCCGGCAGATCGGCATCCGCAGTCGACAGCAACGTGTCAACGTGGTTCCAGAACACATCTGGCGTCAGGCCGCAAGCCCAGTTCTCGGTATCGTCGGCCGCGCCCTGGATGTACCCGTGGGAGTCCACCTCGCTGCCGAGAACGCGGCGAGAAGCAGTGAGGCAGACGACGGGTCTGTAGTCCTGGAAGATGGTGCCCTGGTCGGGAGGGGGAGCATGGTGGTCCGGGGCGGCAGGCTCTGGGGCAGGCAGCAGCGTCGAGTCCTGGGTGATCCAGACTGGACGAAGGGGCTTGGTGAGCGTGGGCAACGGCGAGAGGTCGAGGTCCGTAAGGGACTGGACAAAGGACGGGATGAGGGCCTTGATCTGGGCGTGTGTCGTGGAGAGGAGGTGCGGCGGGAGGAACAGCTGGCCGGACAGAGGGTGCGAAGGGAGAATAAGGCGGTTGAGGACGGCGCACCAGATGGGGATGGTGGTTGAGAGGGCATCGGGCATTCCTGTGGCTGCGAGATGAGATTGGGATGGACACGACGTTGGAAGGGGAGGGGCGACGTACGCTTGCCTCGTCGCGTGGAGTCGACGATGATGATCCTAGCGGGGGCGCGGCTTGGTCAATACGGCATGGCAATACAGTCGGGTCAGTCTGTGACTGATTCGAGTGGAAGAGTGGAAGAGTGGAAGTGTATATATTACCCGTCGTGCTTCTCAACGAGCTCTACCAAGTGCACGTTGAGCCTCCTGGTGCTGAATTTCCAGGCCCGCTCGTGGCCGTCGGTGCTCTTGAAGTACGCCGACGCGCGCTTGAGCCCGGGCGGCACGTACCAGCTTCCGCAGCGCTCGTTTGCGACTAGAGGCCGGGGCGCCAGCGAGGCGGACGAGGCTGCGAGACGGACGAACTGGGCGTCGGCGTGGATGGAGGCGAGGCGGTTGTGGATGCTGAGGGCGGAGCGCTTCAGCGAGGCGAGGAGCGTGGATATGGAGGGCTGGTGGGGAAGACAATGTCGTTGATAGCGATGGTTCTGTTGTTGGGGTTGGGGTCGGCTGCCATTTTGTGGTTGGTTGTGAATTTCATAAGTTTATAATTTTACAATTGATGGCGCGATGAGTGAGTGAGTGAGTGATGATTTCGATGGGCCCCACTTTGGCGGCTCAGTTTTGACGGATTGCTCCGTACACCGCCCGTGCTACCAACGGTGCATTTTACAGGAAGAAACGTCGCAGGTTTTTTTTTTTTTTTTTTTTTTTTTTCTTTGCCGATCTGGACCGATATTTTTTTTTTTCGCGTTAGTGGCCTGATCAATAGCGGGAGAGTATGCCTTGCCTTGACTTACCATGAGCACGTTGAGGCCTGCCATTACGACGATGATTGTTTTGTTGCTGGCGGGCTGGTGAGGGAAACGGAAATCAAGAGAGGAGGGGTTGCGGTGCCGGTGCCGGGTTTATCGTCAAGTTAATTAATACCAGCTTCCACCGGATTGGGAGATGGAACTGAGAGGGGCAGGGACAGGCGGGGTAGCCAGACACACGGGCCAATGATCTGCGCGCCGTGAACTGATGGATAAAATGGCATCGTACCACTCTCGTTTTATTCGTCCGTGTAACGTACAATGTAATAATACAACGTCTTTCTTGTCTTGAACCCCCTCCTCTTGTCCCGGCTGAATCGGAAATAATAATCAACCTCTCGCGCCAAGATGCACACATACATAACTGCGTTCCATCCCCTCCTCCTCTCTGGCACGCCGTTCCCACCAGTGTGACATGCCACCGCACACAAACCGCCCGTCATGGCCAGACGCGCGCTGCCGTGCGGCATCTACGCCCCCATCATGACCTTCTTCCACCCCGAGACCGAAGACGTCGACGTGCCGACCATCAAGAAGCACGCCCGGCGCCTCGTCCGCGACGGCCTCGTCGGCCTCGTCACCATGGGCTCCAACGGCGAGGCCGTCCACTGCACGAGGGAGGAGAAGCTCGCCGTGACGAGGGCGACCCGCGAGGCCCTCGACGAGGCCGGCTTCGCCTCCACGCCCATCATCCTGGGGGCCACCGAGGGCAGCGTCCGGGCCACGGTCCAACTGAGCGAGCTGGGCGCCGACGCGGGCGCCGACTACGCGCTGATCCTCCCGCCCTCGTACTACTACCGCGCCCAGGTCGATTACCAGGAGTCCATCGTCGACTACTTCGCCGCCGTGGCCGACGCCAGCCCCCTCCCGTCATCGTCTACAACTACCCCGGCGCCGTGTCCGGCATCGACCTCGACAGCGACGTCCTCATCCGCCTCGGCCGGCACCCCAACATTGTCGGCGCCAAGTTCACCTGCGGGAACACGGGCAAGCTGACCCGCGTTGCGCTCGGCACCCGCGCCAAGACGCCCGCCTCCCGCGAGGGCGACGGGTACATGGCCTTTGGGGGCATGTGCGACTTCACCCTGCAGACGCTCGTGAGCGGCGGCAGCGGCGTCATCGCCGGCGGCGCCAACGTCATGCCCAAGCTGTGCGTGCGCGTATGGACCCTGGCCGCCGAGGGCAGGACGGACGAGGCCGAGGCGCTGCAGAAGATTCTGAGCCGCGCCGACTGGCCGCTGACCAGGTCTGCCATTGCCGGCACCAAGCAGGCCATCCAGATGCACCACGGCTACGGCGGGTATCCTCGCCGCCCGCTCAAGAGGCTGGACGACGCGGGACTCAGGCTCGTCGAGGACGGCATCCGGGAGGCCATGGAGGTGGAGAGGAGTCTGTGACCTATGACCTGTGACTTGTGACCTGTGACCGTTTCAAGACGGATGGATGTCATCAGCCGTGATACAAATTGAGGTTTCGTTTTTATTTATTTAAACAAAGTCTAGATACGTCTTATTTTCCGCTCATGAACCAAATCTCAATGTACATGCAATCCCAACACACAATCAGTCATATCCTGCGCCACGCTTCCAGGGACTACGTGAGCTGTGGTCAGCATTTACCGACTGCAAAAGTGGCTCCAGAGAGGACATACCTGGAATTGTTCACCTGGCGGTATCCCGAAGGTGGCGGATCGTTATGCGGTTCCATGCTCGCGGGAGAAACAGACCGGAACGGACTCTGCTCTCTGCTGGCGGGGAAAAGAGGCATCGACGGACTGACTGGCGATGTGGAGCGGTGCATGCCATGGCCGGGGTGGAGAAGGCCATCGTCGTCGTCCAAGTCCAGCCCAGATTTGTAACCTCCCTTGTCGCCTCTTGCTGTGGCGGCCAGGGCGTCGAGCTCGGTGGTGGTGGTCAGGTGCGTTTGAGAACGCATGAATGAGGCGCGATCGTCGGCCATGAATTGGTACCGGGCGTCCGGGTTCTTACGGAAGAAGGTAACTGCCGTAGAGATAATAACCATGAGGAGCAGAATAAGGGAAAAAGAGGAGTTGAGGATGAAAAAGACAACGCCAACGCTGCCGCGGACAATACCAGGCGCGCCAAAGACGTCGGAAAAATAATAAGGAAGACAGCATTAATAAAATTGATAGCGTAGATAGCAATATTGAAAGAATTTGTAGACTTATCCATCCAGGGTCGCATGACGGATGAGGCGATCAACGCTGCTAGCTCCAGAATAAGAAAACCGATAGCCTGTGCCAAGCCAGCCTTTTGACCAAATGACACAAACATGGCCTTAACCAAGACGTAACAAAGGACGGGAACCACAAAGTAATAGGCCGATGCGCGGAATTGGATGTAGAGGAAGCCCCATTTATTCAGGCACTGGGGTCCGAGAAGAGAATGTAGGCCGGGTTTCTATGCATCGCAATGGACCGACGGGCGATTCGAATGACTTTCCCGGTGCCCCAACCCAGAATGATAGTCAACGCCAAGAAAAAGACGACAGCTAAGACGGCTTCGGCCGAGGAATCGATTTGCGTCAGTTCCCAGAGACAGAGAATGACGATTTGGGGAAAGCCAATTAAGCAGAGGCGGAACATGATTCCCTTGAGGATAATGCGCCAGCCATTTCGGAACTCGAGGAAACGGTCTTTGGCGAGCAGGCCGCTGGATGCGCAAAGCTCAATGATGCCCTTGAACGCGGCCACACCGAGGGCTGTGATGATGATGAAGAGACAGAAGAATGTCAGCCCGGTCATGAAGAGATTGGTCGTCTCAATCTTGGATCGGTAGGCCACTCGCTGGATGCCGTAGACAATGTACGACCCAGCCTCGGTCTGAATGTTGCCGCGACGCAGCAGGCGAGCAGCGCCGTTGGAGACTGATTCGGGGAGCAAAGATAAGCCACGCGCAACGACATTGGCCCTGGCTCGAGCATTTCCAGACCTCGTTTCTGCACCTGGACGGAGATGGTGCGGAGGGTAGAAAAGATGTTGGCGGGCGTGCCACCCGTGGCGCGCTGGTACCAGGTAAAGATTCGCTGCATGGAGTTGAGGTGGATGATGCCCATGGACCATTGGAAGTTCTGAGTCCACGATTGCGCAATAGGCGGCAGATGGACACTCGTCAGGCCAATGATGGCCTGGGCCTGAAAATATCCAAACAGGGACAACGAGTTGGAGGCAACATGGGCGGCCGTGTTCAAATGGCCGCGACCGCTGACTATACCCGACGACAGGAGAGCCAATCCGGCAATGACGGCAGTGGCCCATTTGATGCCCTTTAGATCGACCGTCTTGCCGTTTGAAATCTGCGCCTCCACACAGGCAATCTGGACAGGGCGGGAATCTTTGTTCTCGGTCGTCAAATTCATCTTGACGCGAACCATGGCGTCCAGGTCGGGAATACTAAAGGCGATTCCAGGAAGATCTTTTGTGGCGTCGCCGCTGACGGGAAAATTGAAGGCTAGTTTTGTTTTGCCAGGAATCATGGGACAGATACCGTCGAGACCCTTGATTTCACAGGGATTGACCTGTTTCTGGATAATGGGCAACCCATACACAATTACAGCCACATCAAACATGACTTTGCCCTGAACTGACGAAGTTGCCACCAGATCAATATCTGCCGAGTTATTTCCAGGCGTGTAGACGACGTTGAACAGACTGGCTTCGAACCTCGAATCCGGTTGGCACGAATTGAGCGAGTTCGATAGAAGCATCCTCTCCGATACAACCAGCGAAGGCAGAGCCGCTAGGGCCGCCAGGGCATTTGCCGCGTAGAATCGCATTCTGGGCGGCTCCTATCCTATTCAATTTGATGTTTATGGGCTACTCAACGCGAGGCTGGTCCGGCCAACCTTTGTGGTGCGTGAGTTTGTGGCAAGTCCCCGTCGGGTATGCCAATAGAGATCGAGCTGCTGTGGGACAGCTGGTCGTGATTATTTCCCAAGCTCCTGAGCGAGTGGCGGTCATGGAAAGAATTGACGGTTCGCGTCGTGCGTGCCCAACGGTCGGTCGGGAAAAACAGAAGGCTTTCGGGAGCGAGCCCAGAGGTCAAGCTAGTAGAGTAAAGGAATGAAACGATCGGGCGAGGTCAAACCGTGCGTGATTGAAGATTGAAGTGAAGGGGAGAGGTTGACTGACAGGGGTTGCCCAAGAAGGGACAAATACGGACACAACACGGAGTAAGGGCATGACAGGACAGGACCTTGGCGCCTTGCCGCGTCGGGCAAAGGAATGGTTCAAGTGTCCACATCATGGCAGGGATCCACACCCGGCGCGTCTCAGGGGGTAATATGTAAAGCGATAAAGCGTAAACCAACGGATGTCGAATGTCTTTCAACCCTTTTGAAAGGCATTGTTCGAAATGTGACTGACTATTCATCCATCCGCCAATTTTGGCAGAGGTGACGCTGCTAAACGCACCACAAACGTTTCCAGCATGAGGGACGGTTGGCTGGTTGGCTGATTTGCCACGCCATCGTTCCACTCCAAAATGGAACGAGTGTCGAAAAATTAACGAAACGAATGGATAAACCGCCTCAAAACCACCAATAATACCCCCTCACGAGTCACATCAACGCGCATCCCATCCTTCATCATCATCACACAGCGCGTCTTCTGGGAAGAAATAATCCATACGAAACAATTTGATGCCATGACGTGCCTCTCAAAAAGTATCATGTCAAAACCGCGCCCGGGAGTCGAACCAACGTGTTGAAAGTCAAAAGAGTAGTATGAACAGTCCCTCATGCCATTGCCATTAGGCCAGGCAGTCGTCGAGACAGTCCATATGGGCTCCATCCGGTAGAGTCCCTTATACAGCCTAGCCCTTACATACTAAAAGTGGATACTGAAATGGACTCCTCCGTGTCTACCGAGGATGTCGCCCGGTGCTTTACGGATTAATGCGGCCACTCTTTTGCTACTACGTAAATTGTCCTCGTGAATTGTCTGTTCAACACACCTTGAAGCGAAAACCACGGCTCGGAAGCGAGTTAGCACCCCATGTGCCCATCTCTTGGCAGCACTTGGCAGCATATCCGTGTGATACCCGCGGCCCGCCGCCGGAGCTACAGAATTGACGGACCCACTGATCAGTGAGTGACAAATGGCAAAGCTTCAAATTCCGGAGACCCGTGCTTGCTCTCCATCAATCAATCGCTCCGTCGTGATCAAGTTCGTCTGTGCCAAAGGCTCCTCCACATTCAACATTGCAGCGATGGCCGGTGATCAAACAGGCAAGGCCGATGCCTGTCATCACGACGATGAAGAGGCGGCAGGTGCACAAGGATCGGGCACGGAGCACACGCCCTTGCTTCGGCCAGAGCACGAGCAGGCCCGCAACGGCGTTCACTATGATGACGACGGCTCTAGGATGATGCCAGGCGGCCAGGAAGAAGAGCAGACCATCTTGGCCAAGGAGGAATCCTTGGGCAAGCTGGCTCTCGTCATGGGAACCACTTGGATAGGCGTGTTCCTCGGCGCCATAGACTCAACAATCATCGCCACCTTGTCTGCCCCGATTGCCAGCGAGTTCAAGTCCCTCAGCCTCATGTCGTGGCTCGCCACCGCCTACCTCATCTCCATGCGGCGTGCCAGCCGATCTCTGGTCGGCTGACTGACATATTCGGGCGCGGGCCCGGTCTGGTCTTCAGCAATCTCTTCTTCGCGGCGGGCAACCTCATCTGCGGTCTTGCTCGTGACGAAAAGGTCATGATTCTAGGCCGAGTCATTGCCGGTATCGGCGGCGGCGGGCTCATGAGTATTTCTACGTTTTTGGGGTCCGACTTGATTCCCCTTCGCAAAAGAGGCATCGTGCAGGGCATTGGAAACATTTGCTACGGGTCCGGTGCCATGATGGGCGGCTTGTTTGGTGGCCTCGTCAACGATCACGCCAAGCTGGGTTGGCGTCTGGCCTTTCTGCTTCAGGTCCCGCCCGTCTTGTTGTCGGCCGTCGCGGTTCATTTCTTGGTCAAGGTGCCGCCAAAGCAGTCGGACAAGTCGTACCTGGCACGCATCGATTTCATCGGCGTCATCTTGACGTCCTCATTTCTGGTCCTACTGCTTCTTGGCCTCAACGCAGGCGGCAATCGGGTCCCCTGGACACATCCCCTACCAATGACGACGATTCCTCTGTCTATTGCCTTTTTCGCCGCCTTCATTTGGTGGGAGAGCCGGGCGCGTCAGCCCATCATTCCCGTGAGACTGTTGATGACTCGTACAGTGCTGGCGGCCTGCTTTACCAACTTACTGGCCACCATGGTCGTGCTGACTCTTCTTTTTACGTGCCGCTGTATATGCAGGTTCTTGGAGATTCCGCCACATACGCGGGTCTCCGTATTCTGCCTTCGCCCGTGGGTGTGTCCGTCATGTCCGTCTTGGCCGGGTACGTTATGAAGCGAACGGGTCGATTTGTGACCCTCGGCATCGTCAGCATGACCTTGGTCATTGTCGGCATCGTCCTTTTCACGCTCATGGGCCGCGAGTCGTCTGCCTGGCTCAGCAGTGCCGCCTTCTTCCTCCTCGGTGGTGGTTATGGCGCCATGTTGACGACTACCTTGCTCGCCTGCATTGCTGCTGTTGACCACTCTCAACAGGCTGTCGTGACATCTGCAACTTGTGAGTGCTGTCAAAACTCCTTTTTGTTTTCTTCGACTTGGCCCAGCCCCCTACCTTTAGCCTTGCTAATCAAATCGCACAGATCTGGCAAGAAGTCTCGGAGGAACTGTGGGTATCACAATCGGCTCGGCCGTCTATCAAAACGTTCTTAAAGCTCGGCTATGGGACCGCCTCGGTGACCAACCCAACGCGGCCGACGAGATTCGTCGTATCCGCGATGATCTGGACGAGCTGAAGCATTTGCCTCCGGGCTGGTATGACGGTGTAATTGAGTCCTTCATGGATGCATTTAGGAGTGTCTGGTTGACCATGTTGGGTTTGGCTGTGATGGGGCTGGTCTGCGTCTCCCTGATGAGACACCATACGCTACACTCCACGTTGGATAGGCGATAGATGATCAATCGACGAGATCAACATAGAAATTGAGATGAGATGCGGCGCAACAATAAGTTCACTCTGACGTACAAGAGGGTCTAGCGCCCCCAAAGTTTTCAATCAACACGGAGGAAAAGCCACAATAAATAAAAGCAATGACCCAATGCGGTTCACTATCTTCTGGTCCACTGGGCAAAGCCTTACCCGTGCGCTAATCAGGTCAGGCTATAACGTGCTCACCTTCACCTATCCTGCCATCGCTTGTTGAGCCCTCTTGGCCAATCCCTTGTAACTTGTCCATCTTGCATAACTCCAAAGTGCATAAAGAACAACGATGCAGACACGAGTCCCAGCGAGATTTGTATGCTAATGGCCCAGAACGATGGGAATAAACCGTTTCGGCATTCATGGTGTCCATGTTGGTGAGCATAGCCGCCGAGATCCGCGAGGGCCCCGTCCCGTAGCGCTTCCACGAGCCATGCGAATGTGAGGCCGCAGTGCGCAGTCCGTCAGCCAGTCCGCCTCGCGGCCATGTAAAAATAGCGCGAGTACCGATGGCGCGGTCGGCAGTGCTGCACAGCCATCATCAGTCAAGCAAATTGACGGAGTCGATTTCACGGTGAGTAACAAGCGGCGGAGAGAGTGTGAGAGTGTGGGACACATCGAAGAGACGTACAACATTTCAAATGTTTACGCGAGCAGACTTGGA
The DNA here is from genome assembly GCA_023658505.1 of Epichloe gansuensis. Taxonomy (NCBI): domain Eukaryota; kingdom Fungi; phylum Ascomycota; class Sordariomycetes; order Hypocreales; family Clavicipitaceae; genus Epichloe; species Epichloe gansuensis. Next base: position 2,904,910 of record CP098283.1, read on the forward strand.
CTCATAGTCGTGTCGCACATGCAGCTCATCAGCCAGCAACTTCAGCCGCTCCTCCATCCCAGTCATTTCACTCGCATCGTGGACAAGCGGACAAGCAACAACAAGCCAGTGGGTCCGGTCCGGTCTTGTCGTTGCCCAGCGCCAGTCGTTACTCCTTACGGGAATTTGGTTCCTCAGTCGCCCCCGTAGCATCCGAAGCGACTGTGTGTGCATAACGCCGAGGTCAGTCTCTTCTCTCTCTGTCTTTTGGAACGTTTTTGCTGCGCGGTTACGTACTCGTTCTTGCGAGGCAACAAACCTGGCTACAACTGCAGACGACTCAGCCTCAGTCCTGGACTTCCTGGTTACTGGTTACTCCGCAGATCCACATCCCTCCGCCACGGAAACGTGTAAAGTGACGACTTGGTCTTATGACTTGCTGCTCCATCAGAGAGCAAAACATCAAAGATTTTCCAGTGTTTCCGCGCCCTCGATTTTCGCGCGTTACTTGTTCGTTTTATTTCTAGACGGTGCCTCTAACTTCACTTTACTCTCTCATCTTTGGCTCTCGTCATCGCTTCCAGATCTCGCTCGAGCGGCTACAAGAACACCCATCATGGGTCTCGAATTCGATCCCGATCTTGTTCCCAAGGCCAAGCTGGGCCTGCACTGCGCCCAAATTCTGCTAGCTCTCGTAGGTTGGTGTATGGGAATCGCCGTCTTTGCTGGAAAGGATGCCCAGGTTACGGGCAACAATGGATGGACATTTGGCGTGGTATGTCATGACTCCCAGAGCCAAAAAAAAAAAAAAAAAAAAAATCAAGTGCCATCGTCAAATCAGCTAAACAAAAGCTGCTTTTGCAATAGTTTTTCTCACGATACCTGCTTGGCTATATCTCATCATGACCCCTCGATTCGCACGAGCACGAAAATGGGCAGAGCCCCATGCCATGTTGGCCGTGGATGCCGTCTTCACCATTATCTGGTTGTCGGCCTTTGCTACTCAGGCTGTACACAACTCTTCTGGCTTGTGTGGGCAGGCTTGCGGCATCAGCAAGGGTGTTGTCGCTCTGGGAGTCTTTGTCTGGTATGTTTACCGCTGCCGACCCGTACCTTTGGTGGCCATTATCGAGAAGAACTAATCATCAATTACAGCCTCCTCTTCGGCGGTACCACATTCTTGAGCGCCTACACGCTCACGTACTGGAAGTTCCATGGCCATCTACCAGGCTACGACAACCGAAAGCTGCGTGGCGGCGACAACAATATTGACCCTGACAAGGCCGCCTTTTCCATGGCACCGCACGACGAGGAGGCCTACGAGCGGGTCAACATGGATGACCACGACCACAACAATCCATATGGCGATGGCGGTCGCTACGGGCATGCCAACCCGTACAACCACAACGATGACGATGAACCCGATCGCTACGGTGCTCTGCCTCCTCTCAGAACGGAACTGTTCAACCAGGACACCGAGTACAGCTCTGGTGTTGGTGGTGCCCTGCCTCCTGCGTCTCACGCGTACGGTGGCTCACAAATCGGCTCACAAGTCAGCTACAGCGATGGCCCTGCAAAGTTCCCCGCCAACTACGATCGCGTGGATCGTTGAGAGGTCAATTTAGGCACTTGTATATGTGAGAGACAAAACGAGCGTGTTGTAAAATATGCACTGAAGAAGCTTTGGATGAAGCGACTCATGGAAAGAGTCCACGATGGAAATTGAACCAAGTCGTTTATTTGTTTGGATACTACTAGCAAAGCACAGAATTGGCGTTTTTGTTTTCGGGAGTCATTGCCCACGAAGGTCGCTTGCCCACATGTAATCATGTAATGACGGCGGGGAGAAGGGGGCTGGTCATCGGTGGGTTTGAAAGGCGGACGGACGGATGGACGGAAGATACCCCATGCATTTGGGATTATGCATAGACTGGACTGGCTCTGGTTTACATGGGGCGCGAGATGCTATCGCCGAACGCAGTATGTATTGTATGTGTTGCATGAGCATCAGCCTTCTCGGCGAAAAACGCATGGGCAACGCCGGAACTGTGGCATTTAGAGCAAAACTGCCCTTCCCCGAACAAACAAGAAACAACCCCAACCAACGCCGTTGAATGCCGCCCCAAACAAGGAAAAAACAGCCCCATTCCCACTCACGCACCCTGCATTTTCTTGATCCTCTTGGCAATATCCCTAGCAGTCTGCTGCATAGGATTCAGCTTGAGATCCCTCGCCATAGCACTCGTATCATCTCCATGCTTCCCGATCAACTTCTCCAACCACTCCTCTCCGCCTCACTCTGGTATCTCGCCATCTTGGGCGCCGGATTATGCGACTCCTCAATCAACGACTTGACAATCTCCGTGGTGTTTTCATCCTCGGCAGCTTCCTTGTCCGCGATCCCACCCCATTCCTCGCCCTCGGCTGCGCCATCATCAGAATCTGACTCGAGCGCGTTGAGCGGGTCATTCAGCGGTTCGGCCTGGTGTGGTAGCTACTCAGGATGCGAACAATGTTGCCGTCCGCATCTCTCTCGACCTTGGCCTCGGACACGATGGCCCTTTCGACGGACGTGATGGCGAACGGGTCGTCCTTGAGACGCCGTGCGTGGTGCCGAGTTTCTTCTCCGTGCCGCCCGCGGGGGCCTTGAGGCGGGCGAGGAGACCTAGGCGGCGGTAGTTTTGCGCCAGTGTTTCTTTCTTGTCCCTGCGCGAGCGAGGTTAGGATAGGAAGCAACGTCGTTCAACGGCTTTGGGGGAACGGAGGGGCGGTGTACCAGTTTTTGGCAATGATGTTGTTGCCGCGCGGATTGAGAATCTTCTTGGTCTTGTTGGATTGCCGTACGGGCTGCCGGTTGGAGCGGCGCTTCTTCTTCTGCAATTCTCGGCCCATGGTTGTGGGTTGTGAGTTCGCGACGGTTTGAATTCGGCGTGGCGTGGTTGTGTTGATGTCATAAAACGAGTTCCCTGCGAGGGCCTGAATTTTCTTCTGTTTCTTAGGTCTTATCGATAAGGATGCGGGTTCGCGATGGGGTGGATCGTGGGCCAATCGCGGGGCGGCTTCATACAATTTAATATCACCCGTTGGCATGTTTTTTTTTTTTCTATTTTTTTTCTCACAGCAACGAACGTATTACCGATCGTAAAGTCACGTTTCCTGTGGTCCGTAATTTGTTTTGCATTCACACTTTAAACTTTCTCGGATCCAACTTTTCAATGTTGGCACTCTTGGCCTCCCGTCAAAGATGTACTCCGACATCAACTTGCCCGTAGCAGGACCGTTTTGAATCCCCAACACGTGTGGCCTGCTGCTACCCAAAGTCCTTGTACTGTCGTCGGGCCTATCAATGGACCGCTTTCCTGGCCGAATCGCATGTGCCGCGGCAGGTAGCACGACTGTTTGGCTTTGACGGGCGCCGAACCCAGCACAGGACTAAACGTTTTGATGTACGAGATGATGTCGTCGCATTGCGCCTCATCGCACTGGACCTGGTCGACGGTGTCGGGCAGTGGGACCGTCGTGTCCGGTTCACCTCGTACGCTTGTCAATATACATGAGTATCGAATCTGATGAAGCACCGAACCACTTACCACATGCGTATGCCTCGCCAAAGGGCCGAGCATAGATTTCCGGGTCGACATGGTTTCTGTGCATTCTCTTTGTCCCAACTTGGCACGGTGGTCCGGCACAAAGTCTGGTGGCAGTTGAATGTCGGTGAAGACGGCAAATGGCGATACTTTGGCCTCGTAGACGACGCTATGTGCTCGCAATCCTTCTACTTTTGCTCGGGGCAGTAGTCTTCCCGTCCACGGGCCCGCTGTTACGATGACATCCGTCACGTCGACTAGCTCCTTCGTCTCGCCCGTGTTCCGGTCGAGGTACTGAATCTTTTCCAGAGACGTTTTTGAAGTGACGATATTGCTGACCTTGGAATGCATCTTGATCCGCACGCCACCCTGCTGTGCGAGTTGACCCATTGTCGTGGTAAATGCAACGGATGTGCCTGAGCAGTCTCTGATTTTCCAGGGCAGCCCATCTCCGCCCAACTCGTGATCAAGTCTCGGTTCACCCAGTCCAAATCCTTGGGCAGCACACTCTCTTGCAGGAAGTCCCTTGCGGCCGCATCCTGCTTCGGCAACTTTTCCCAGGCTTTCCCTTCATCTCGGGCTTGCTGCATTTCACTGAGCGTCTGCCTTGGAATGACAGCCTCGAAACTGCCGCATTTCAGTTTCCGGTAGCCCCATTTCCGGGCACCATCATGTTCTGCCGACAATTCGGCATGCAGCTTGTACGATAGCGGAACGATGGAGGCTGGGTAGGCCCACAAGGCCAGCAGGCCGCCTGCTTTACCGGACGCGCCGCCCGCGAGAGAGGGCCCGGCTTCGAGAAGGGTGATGGTATGAAGTGCGGCATTGAACTTGGGATGGCGAGTGAGGTAGTATGCCGTCGTGCAGCCGATGATGCCGCCACCTACGAAAAGGGCGAAAAGGAGTCAGCCTTTGAAGAAGCACGACGCAACGTTTGGTATGAAAGTGAGCCAAAGAAAAAAAAAGAAAAAAACGTACCAACAATCACAATGTTGCGTCTCCCATCCATGCTATGCGGTTCAAACTAGAGGAAGAAGGAAGAAGGAGAGGCTGCTTGTGCAAAAAGATTTGTATAAGCCAACGGCTCCAGGTTTCAGAATCGCAGATGCTGATAATGCTCTGATTTATCACGATTTGCAAGTTCTAGGGCTGGCGGATACTTTTGGCTGCCGCTCGACTCTATAAATTCTATGACGCAAGCGGGGTTCCTGCTTCCTGCAGTCTCGCAGGCAGTTGGGTCTTGGTGATTGATTGACGGGTGTGATTGTGATGGGTGGGATGTGAGAACTGACAGGCGCTGTACGGAGTACGGACCGCGGGACACGGCCAAGTCTAATAGTAAATGGAAAGTGAATGTCTGTCAACATCCATCGCCATACTAGTAGTCCATGTTGGAATCCCAAGCCTCAGGTACGGAGTAATCGGTGGGATTTCGCACGGCGTGTTGGCAGAGCAAGTTCACGGCAGATAGCAGCTCTGGTCGACTGACCCATGCACTCACCCACCCACTCACCCACCCACTCACCCACCCATGCATATAACGTCGGCGCCGCATCGGAACAGGCTTGTGACGACGTCTCTCGTCTGGGTTGAAGAACGACCCCGCGAGCCCCGATTCGCCCTGTGTCGTGCTTTCGGATGACACAGCTGCCGAGATTTTCCTTGCCACTCATCTTGAGCCTCTGGCCATATTAATTTAGCCACCATCCCGTCGTAACAAATTGCAAAGCTTGCTCGACTCCTTCACATGGTCTCCATGAATCGACAGGCGATTCGTCATCGCACCTCGCAACTCCACTCCATAGCTCGAGCTTCCTCTCACCACATCCGCGATCGCCCGTCTCCATTACTGCTACAGGTCCTCTTGTTTGCGGCGTCCTTCAATCTCATCCATTTCTTCAAATTTCCGCTGCTCGGCAGTATCCCACAATCCAGATACCCCGCGCATTCGCAACCATGGCCTCCGCCACGAGCTTCTACGACTTCAAGCCGCTTGACAGTTGGTTTTGCCCCTCCCCTTCCTTCCTCCTCCTCCTCCGTCTCCTCCTCGAATCAGTCACTCTTCCATACTGATCACATGTGAAACTCGTGTGTCTAGAGCGTGGCCAAGAATTTCCTCTTTCAGACTACAAAGGCAAGGTTGTTCTCATCGTCAATACGGCGTCCAAATGCGGCTTCACCCCCAGTATGAAGGCCTCGAGAAGCTCTACAAGTCCATCAAGGAAAAGTACCCCGAAGACTTCACCATCCTTGGCTTTCCTTGCAACCAGTTTGGAGGACAGGAACCCGGAAGCAACGATGATATTCAGAATTTCTGCCTCGTCAACTACGGCGTGAGCTTTCCCATCATGCAGAAGATTGATGTCAATGGCGACAAGGCCAGTCCTCTCTATGAATGGCTCAAGACCCAGAAGCCCGGCCTGATGGGGCTCAAGCGTGTCAAGTGGAATTTTGAAAAGTTCCTCGTCGGTTCTGACGGGACCGTCAAGGGTCGCTGGGCGAGCACCACCAAACCAGAGAGCTTGGAGAAGCCCATCCTGGAGGAATTGGAGAAGAAGGGTTAATGGCGATTGTATTGTTGCGACTAGGCCCTGCGAACGAAGTGATTACAAGTGGAGTATTATGGCAAAAACGACATGATATCCGAGTCCTGAAAATTTGAGTGCTCATTGCCAACGTCGTCCGTGTCGTCCAAGTGATGTTCTCATAATGCTGGATCCATTCGATGACAGTACTGTACTCCTTTGTGCTTAACAAGGCCGCGTATTTCTTTTTATGCTTTTAAGTAAGATATCTTTCATTTCTTTCTTGACTTTTCCCAGCGAGCTGAACTACTATCCCCGTCATTGGTAACGTATTAGCGAGCCCTACTCTCTAGAAGCACAGCGTGTCCAGACTCGTGGCCAGTGGTTTGCTGCCATGCTAGCCTGCCCAGTCGGGTGTCAGTCGTTCGGGGAATTTCATATGTTCATATGCTATAAATACAGCTATTCCGCAGCCCTTGTCAGTGCATTCATGCAGGTGTCCCCATTCCTCATCGACTTGTGCACAAGGGGGATGGGGGTTGAAACCACGTCTGTCTGTGTTCACAGATCGATTCCATCTCTGATGTTGTTTTGAACCATTGGCAGCATTCAACACCACACAACCCAGCAGCCCTGACGGAGAGGGCTCGAATATGTGACATGCAGGTTTCCCGTTACTGTGCTGGCTGGCCCGTGAGCACAAAAATCAGACCCTGCCAGCCAGCGACGCTCGATTCCTGCATCTCTGCGTGCGAATGATGATGGTGTCGACAGTAATATCCCAGTCGCGGGAACTTTGGCTCCCACAACTTCAAACAAGATTCTCGAGATCTTGTCGACGCCTCGTAAGTTTTTCTTGCAACCGATTTCGACAAAACGTCGTGTTAAAACAGCCTCAAACCTCGAACAAATTCATGCCAGCATTGCCAACCAGCAACTCTACATGCCAGCGCTGTTTCACGGGGCATATAGAGCAGTGCCACAGCGCACGTAAATCCCCAACACTCTCGCTTAGCCAGGATTCAAGATGCGCGGTTAAGGTTCTTCATTGTTCCCAAAGGGGTCATGGAGTGCGTAACGCAAACAAGCAGCAGCAACCTAAAACAGAAGAGGTAGGTACCTGGAGACATAATTTTATATTGGGGTGCACTTCTCTGGATTCAGGCACGTTGGGCAACGCGCCCGCGCGCTCTCTACAATCTACCCAGCCTGCCTGCCTACCTCGGCCGGCATTAATATACCTGTCAAAGGTAGGGGTCGGTGTAGCTAATAGAAAAGGTTCAATTCTGGTCAATCAGAGGTGCAGACGGCACCTGACTTTTGTACCTAAAGGGTACACAGTGCGCTATAGTAATAACTAGTCTATGGAGGTACTTCTAATACATTATCTTTACTATTATCTTATTAAGGGTTTTATCCTAGTTAATGCGCAGGCCGCATCTATATATCTAATACTCTAGGAGCTCTCCTAACACACCCCCTAGCTAAGATATCTATTAAAGCTAGAATTTATTAGTATAGGAAGCGATTATAATGAATTTCTAGTGTTATGGTTACGCAGGGATCTTGCGTAAGCTAATCTAGTAGTAGAAATCCCTATGCATTTAACCTAATAAAGGCTTTATAAAGCTATCTATAGGTATCTTAGAGGTCTTTAACTAATTAACCTTAATATTACCCTTTGTATATTACTCTTAAATCCATATTTAATTTATATTAAGGTGCTTAAGGCTAGTCTAAAGCCTTCCTTCTATATGCTCTGTAATTTAGATTATTTACTTATTATTATACTAGATAATAAAAAGCAGTGGCACACAGACCTTAATATCGCAAAGTAACCTTCCTAGAGATATACGCTCTTTTATACTATAATTTAGGGTAAAGAGCTTTGCTTCTATGCTTAAAGTTATTATATAATATTACCTACCTAACTTCTAATTAATCACGGCGCTATATATAATAAAAACATAGCCTTATATTAATCTATAAGTATTAGGGTTATTACTAAGGAAAGCATTAGTGCTAGAAAATAGGGTATTAAAGCTATCTATGCCTAAGTAGCGAATATAAAGCTTCTTTATGTTCTAAGCGTATAAAATAGCTCCTTTAGCAAGCTTAATATGCTTTACTAACGGATTTGTTATAAAAAGGCTAGCTTTAATGCTATAAATGCTACATTAGGTCTTCCTATAATACAAAGATACACTAAGGAGCCTATAACTACTCTATAATAATTAATCTCTTTATTAGAAGCTTCACTAGCGTTAGTAAGGATTATAGTTATAGGAAGAGGAGCAAAGGTTAAGCTCTTTAGATTGTTATTAATAACGTTAGGAATGAATTTCTAAGCAATCTTTTAAATATATAATTCCTGTAATAACCATATCTCTTTAGTATTATAATTTCTAATAATTTTAATGCCTAGGAACCACTTTAATTTACCTTAGTCCTTAATATCTAGGCTATTTATTAGTTACTTATGTAATTCTTTAAATTCTGCTTTAGATCTATTAGGGTAAAGCACTATAATATTATCTACGTAGAAAAACAGGATAAAATTATCTTTTATAAAGATATATAGGTCTTCTTTCCCTTATATAAAGCCTAGATTTAAGAGAAATCTTATTAAATAAAGGAACCATTATTAAGAAGCTTCTCGCAGCCTATATAACGCTCTTATTATCTTCTAGAGATAACCTTTGTGTTTATACCCTTTAAAGGCTTATAAAAACAGGTTCTTCTAGTTTTACGTAAGGAAAGGCATTTTAAACATTATATTATTAGGTATTAAGATTATTAGCGTAGTAAACTATAAGTAGTATACGTAGAGATTATAAAGTAAGCGTTATAGCGTAGTTATTAAGGTTATCCTTTAATTATTAGTTACCTTAAATAACTATTCTAGCTTTAAACTCTATTACTACTCCTTTCTTATTAGTCTTATATTTAAAGACCTAGCTAAGGTCTATAATTTCCTTATAAAGTTCTAGATTAAGGGATTTATCTAGTATATCTTCCTAGTAATTTAGGGATAGGAGCTTTAAAAGCTCTTTTATAATTGCTTCCTTCTAGCGGTTATAATAGGGTAAAGCCATAGCTTATTAATAATATATAGGTTCTAGAGGCATATCTTTAATCTATAAACTATATTAAGTGCCTTATAATACTATAGAAAAGGCATAAGAAAACTATGCTTGCTTAGCTTTATGTGTTTCCTTTCTCTAGCGTTTTCTAGTAATAATATTATCTAGATTAATGCCATTATGTCAAGGCTTTTGGCTTGGGAGTGAATAACAGAGTGAAGGTTAGATTGAAGTGTTGTAGCTATTGATCTGCTAGCTAGGGGTGGGTGCTTAAAAGGTTTAATCTCTAGCCCTTTCCCTTTATTTATGGGAAAGCCCCTTTAAATAGCCTATAGCTCTCACGTAACTAGCCCGCAGCTAGCCCTTAGCTCTATGCCCCACTAGGTTCCACCCTTATAGATGCTATTACTACCCTTATGAATGCTATTGCTATTCTGCTCCTAATATAATACCCCCTTTACTGTAATTATCCTTAATCGCATTAAGGTGCTATCTTAGGGTTAGGTTATAGCGTAAGAGTTCCTTTATTACTACTTACCGTAGTGATTTTTATAAAGTAACGTAGTAATATTAATAATATTAGGCTATATTAGCCCTTTTCACAGTAATTACTTGCTAATAGAAGCTAGGTTATAGTTACTTCTTAACTTCCTCTCTATAGGTTATTCTTCCTAAGAGATTCTTCCTAACTAGACTAGTTAGCGTGATTTTTTAATTAGCTTAACTCTATAGGGCATAGATTATCCTACTCCTTCTATTTTCCTTTAAGCTTATAGTAATAGCCTAATAAATTCGCAGTAAGCTTATAGTAATAACTTATGAATTATAGTAATCTCTGTGAACACACTAGTTATAATGCATAGAAGATTCTAGTTAGAGTAGCTTAGATTAATCTAAGGTACCTAAATTCCTATAAGAAGGGTGATTTCCTTCCTTCTTTTCCTCTTTTCTTTCTTTTCTTTAAGCCTCTTATTAACTTATAAGTCCCTTACTAATGTAATAGCTACTATAACGCTACTATTATATAATATTAACTACTAACTATTATAGCTTAAGCTATTATATCTTATACTACTACTATTAAAGATCCTACTATTAAGCTATCCTATAAGGGGAGAACCTTATAATTATTAAAAACTACATAAGTTTACTACTTTTTTATTACTTTTTATTACTAACTTAGAGCTAGTTTAATAAAAATTCCGTGCATATGTTATGCCTAGTGGTTAGCTATTTAGAATATAGCTCTAAGGGATAATAATAAAGATAAATAGCCTTAGTATATTACTAAGGGAAAGCTTGCTCTAACTAAATATAGTTACTCCTCTAGTATAAACTTGCTACTAGCTTATTACTATTACTACTAATATTTAGCTTTTATAGGTAATTCTCTAAAATGCTATTATTACGCTTAAAATAATAAGACTTATATTAGGGTAAGTTAAGCCTTAAGGGATTACCTCTTAATTACTACTAACTCCTTACTAGTGTCCTATTTAAATTATAAAGCTATATAAATAGCTTTAGGATATACTTTATAATCTTCTAGAACTATACTATATTAGTAATATAAGTACCCTTTAGTCCGCTGCTTTAATATTACTAATACGCTACTAGGAGTTTATATAAGCTAAGAAGAAACTTTATAATACTCTTTTAGCCTTAAAAATGCTAATAAACGCAGGCAAGCTTATTACACGTGTCTTATAGCTAAGGCTTCTTAAGAAGCGGAGTGTAATAAATACGCTGCTTTCTTATAGCTAATTAATATTATTAATCTAGAAACCTAGATTAAAATTGCTAATTGTCTTTAATTCATAGCCACTTATAGCCCTATAGTTAGTGCTATTAGCTTCGCTGCTTATTCTTTACTAACTTACTACTAGTTTACTACTGCTTAAGCTACTCTCCTTATGTGTATTAGACCTTTAGAACTCCCTAAGGAATTATAAGTTTAAGCCTTTAGTAATAATAAGTCTAAGGCTAATAAAGTTAGAAATTATGCTAAAAATCAGTCTAAATATATCTCTAAAGTCTAGCTATTAGATAGCTACAAGTCTATGCTAAGTTTTTACTTTAAATATGAGATTTGTTTAGTAGTCTAAATTGTTATTAAGTGAATTATTCCCTAATTAAATCGCTGTGATCTAATGATTATTTTAGATTATAATTAAGAGTTAATTAAGTAGCTAAGAAGTTAAGATTTAGCTACTTAGTTACCGCTTATAGTCTTTAATAACCTCTTTTATTATAAAGTCTTTACATAGCACCTAAGAATTCTTAGAATTATTGTAATTCTTCTATTTCACTAAATATTTGCGCCGTTTACTGTTATATTTGTAAGCGATAATTTGTTTAACTTTAAATTCCTCTTAATTCTCTTTAACGTTATCTTACAGTAAGGTCATTTTAACCACGTTACTTAGATTTCCTCTAAAGGTTCTAAGCTTATAATGTTAAAAACATTATATAAGCGTATTCCTTTAGGTAACTTTAATTAATAAGCTAAACTATAATAGCTAACTTCTTTTTAATCTTATATAGTCCTAAGTACTTTATAGCTAGCTTTTAGCTAGGGCGTTATAGATTAATATTCTTAGTTAAGAGTAAGATATAGTTACCTATATTAAACTTTATTAGCACTCTCTTTAATTATAATACTTTTCTATAAGGCCTATAAGTAGCTTAATAGCTACTTAATCTCTATATGCTTATACTTTAATTCTAAAACTCTATTTTTAGCTTAATTATTAACTATTAGAATTAGCATAACTACTTAATCTAGTCCCCTTAGGTTATACCCTTATAGCGCTTCCGTAGGTATATAACCGTGACTTATATGCGCGCTTGTGTTATAAGTAAACTATGCTATTAGGAGATAATTAACCTAATTAGTCTGCTTTACGCATATAAATGCTCTTAAATAGTGCTCTAAAACTTAATTTAAGCGTTTTATCTAACTATCTATCTATAGATAAAACGCAATACTTAATCGCCGCTTTATCGCTAAGAGGTAGCAGAATGTTCTCTAAAATCCACTAGTAAATATTAAACCTTAGTCTATAATAATACCTTCTAGGGCTTTATAATCTTTAAAAATATATTCTAGGAAGATAATTGCTAGTCTATTACTAGTTAACCACGTAGACATAGGGATATAAATACTATATTTTGTAAATCTATTAATTACCACTAAGATTACATTATGCGTTTTGCCTTACTAATCCTTAACTAGTAAGAGTCTAGTAATAAAATCTATTAATAATTCTTAAAAGGGGTAATCTAGCACTAGTAGCATAGCTAGCTTACTATAAGGTTTATATATTTGCGGTTTTAAAACTTAATAGCTAATATAAGTACGTATATATACCTTAATATCTCTTTTTATTCCTAGCTAAAAATATTAGTTAGTAACTTATTAAAGAGTTCTAGTAACTCCTTAATACCTAGTAATAGGGTTATTATAAATTAGTAGTAGGATTTCTTTTCTTATTCCCTATAGGATAAAAACTTAATTTTTAAATATTAATAGCTTAGAGGGTCTAATAGACTATATCTGCGATATATCTAGGTTACCGCTTAATAGTAACGCCCTCTTCTTTATAATAAAGGCATCCTCTATTATATATCTAAAAGTAAGACTTAGATTAGGGTTCTAATTCTATATCTTCTATAAATATAGCGGAGTTTAACTTAGAAGAGGTTCTCTATATCACTAAGACCCTAGCTATAACGCATCTACTAGGTTATAACTCCTTAGCTAGCGAATTTAGTCTTATGTATAGTCTATTCCTTGCTATAATACCTATATTAAGCGCGTTTAGTCTAATAGGCTTCTCTAAAATTAATAAGACCCTAGCTATTATACTACTACTAGGTAGTAACTCCTTAGCTAGTGGGCTTAGTCTTATATATAGTCCCCTACGCTATAATAATATCCTTAGAATATATCTAGACTATTAGGCTTTTCTAAAATTAATAAGACCCTAGCTATTATACTACTACTAGGTAGCTACTCCTTAGCTAGCGGGCTTAGTCTTACGTGCAGTCCCCTATGCTATAATAATATCCTTAGAGTGTATCTAAACTATTAGGTTTCTTTAAAATTAAGAAAACCCTAGCTAATACACTACCGCTAGGGAGTAACTCCTTAGCTAGTAAGTCTAGTCTTATATATAGTCTATCCTTATCTAGTTAATAGGTAAGGGGCGATTTTATAGAGTGCTAGATATTAATAGTTTTATTATAGCGTCCTTATAGCCTATTATTTATAAACTAAACACACTGCGTTTTCTTAAAGCACTAGATACTAGTAGTTCTATTATAATGTCCTTATAGTGTATTATTTGCAAATTTAGTAAGAAAGGTTAGTAATTATAAGGACACTACCTCTGCCTTCCTCTCTTTACTTATATAATCTAATCTCCTTAATAGAGCATTAACAGGGTTTAACTTACCTACTCTATATTTAATTATAAAGTTAAATAAATAGAGTTTATCTAGCATAGTAACTTATCTACTAGTTAACTTTAGCTTTATAGCTAGGTACTTATAGTTTAAGTAATCTATAACTACTATAACTAGATATATTAAGTATATAAGGTAGTGTCTCTAAGTTTAGAATGCCTCTTAGATAGCTAGTAACTCTATATCTAGTATTATATAGCGTAGCTCTATCTTATTTAACTTTCTTAATATATATACCACTAGGTGCTAGTAACCTAGCACTAACTACGCTAGGATAGCCCTAAGTATATATCCTAAGGCATTTGTCTTAACCCTTAATAGGGCTAGTGGATTAAAGTGCACTAGAATTAGCGCCTCTTAGAATCATTTTTACAGCTCCCTAAACGTAGCTAACTTATTAGGATCTAGCTTAAACTTCGCTAGTTAGTCTCCTTAGAGTTAATTAGTTAATAGGATAACTATTTTGCTATAGCCTTTAATAAACTATCTATAAAATCCTATAAAGCCTAGGAATAACTAGATGTTAAAGACGCTGTAAGGTACTAGCTAAGTTACTATTATCTTAATTCTAGCGGGCTTTATTACGATTCCTTCTTTAGATATAATAAAGCCTAGGAATTTAATCTCCTTACATAAGAATTTGCACTTTTCTAGGTTAATAAAGAGGCTTGCTTCTTAGAGCTTCTAAAGGACTTATTTCACATGCCCCTTATGCGTGGCTACATTGCTGCTATAGATTAGGATATTATCTAAGTATATAACGCAAATTATATCTATAAGGCCTTCTAGGGTATTATTAATATATTCTTAAAAGGTTATAGGTATATTAACTAGTCTAAAAGGCATTATAAGATATTTAAAGTGACCGTATTTACATTAGAACACTGTTTTCCACTCATTACCCTCGCGGATACATAGCTAGTAATACGTATCTTTAAGGTCTAATTTTGTATAGACCTTTGCTCCCTTTAATTAGTTTAAGATCTCTGTGATTAGCGGTAATAGCGCTTTATCTTTAATAGTAATCCTATTAAGGGCTTTATAATCTACGTAAAGGTATAATTTTCCTCCTTTCTTTAGCATAAATAATATTAGGGCTCTAGCTAGGCTAATGGATCTTTAAATCTATCCCTTTTGCTATGCGCTTGCTAAGTACTCACGGAGCACTTCTAGCTTCTTTTCTACTAAATTATATATTAGTCCCTATAGGGCGTTTTCCTCTCTTCTAATTTAATAGTATAAGTTTAGCTACCTAGTATAGGAGAATACCTATAAGTTTATTTAAAAAGATATCCTTAAACTCCTTATAGGCTTAGGTATTTGCGTGGTTAACTTATAGGCTTTGCTTATCTCTATAGTTACTAGGTTATTATAGGGCCTATCTTTGTTTACTATTAAGACATTATTATCTTTTTATATAATTTTAGTTATTATCCCCTATAAGATAAATCTAATATAAGCGTGTTTTGCCTCCTTACATGCCTATCGCGTCCCTACTACTAGTCTAAGACATTCTTTTGTGATAGGGTATCTCTAGTAACTATCTATCTAGGATATAATTACTAGTTTATATATAACTGCCTAGTTATGCCCTAATAATAGGTCTTTACTAGTATTAGCTATATAGTAGCTAACTTAACACATTCTTACATAGCCTATGCTATCCTTAATTAATAAGGTTTATAATAAGATCCCTTAATGCTTAATTTTAGTAAGGGTAGCACTCTTAAGGGTTATATTATCCTTTTTATGTTAGCCTAATTAACTACCGTTAGTAACTTTAGGTAGATAATTAAATAGGTTACGCTAGGGTTAAATAGTGCCTTCGTAGCTACCTATTTATATTCTTACTATAACTTTACCTTAACTCTTAGTCTTAGATCTTTAGGTAATAATTTAATAAGAGTATCTTCCTAGGGTTATACTAAGCTAATAGGGTCTTATTTAAGTCTAATAGGTCTTTATCTCTAGCCTAGTTATAGCTAGTCTTATGCGTCTCTGTTATGTGGTTACTTCTCTTATAAATAGAATAATCTAGTTTAGTATAGCTTAGTAAAGCGTGTCCTAGCTTACTACACTTAAAACATATAAATAGTGAATTTATCTTTCTATTACTGCTTTATTACTATAGCCTTTCTAGCAAAGTAGAATATTATTGTCTTTTTAACTATTATTACCTTAATCGCTTAATTAGCCTCCTTTAGTTATAACCTCTGCCTTTCTTCCTTAGCCTACTAGGTAGGTCTAACTCTTAGGAACTCTTAGCTAAGTACTTACTTCTTTATAGCGTTATTAAGGCTATTAATAAATATATAGATTTATAAGCGTTTAGGAATTGCTTTAGGTAGCTTAGCCTTTGCCTTGCCTTAGATCTTTATAAATATCTAGAATAATTAGTGATTTTCTTGTCTAAGACCTATCAATATCCTTATTACTTCTAAGCACTATGTATTCTTATCTATAGTTCCTGTTTTTAGCTAATTCACAAATCTATCCTAGGTGTAACCCTAGTAATTTACATAACTATCTGTAGCTATATAACGTATCTATTATTGCTTCGCGTTATCTGCTAGGTAGCTGCTAGCATAGGTAACCTTAGTTATATTATTTATAAAGGTTTTATAATCTATAGTAAAAGCCACGTTTAAATCCGCTAGAAATTCTAAAGACTCTTAAAAGTATTCCCTTTATATATAGGTGCTTTTAATTATATCTTTGTAAGGCTATATCGCTATGTAATAGGTGCTACCTAAGGTGCTAAAGGAGGGGTATTTATAGGTCCTATGTCTAAGTTACCTAAGGATATAGCTTCTTCTATTATTTATAGGTTTTACTATAAGTAAGCGAGTTTTTATCTCTTTTCTATAATATATATCTAGGTTACTGCTTCTTTAAGGCACTAATTTAGTGTTACCTCCTTATTATTAATAAGTGTTTTGCTCTACTAGTTATCTAATAGGGACTAGTAGACTACTTTAGTTAGGTTTAGTAGTGTAATATTCTCTTACTTGTCTATAGCGTGGTTATAGCTACTACTTAATTAGGTTACTATATAATGAATTCTAGATATCTTAATCTAACTAATAGTCTATTGCCCTAAAGGGAAGAGAGATTAATTTATTAAGGCTTTTAGCTTAGGAGTGAATAATAGAGTGAAGGTTAGATTAAAGTGTTATAGCTATTAATCTACTAGCTAGGGTAGGTGCTTAAAAGGTTTAATCTCTAGCCCTTTCCCTTTGTTTGTAGGAAAGCCCCTTTAAATAGCCTATAGCTCTTATATGACTAGCCCGTAGCTAGCCCTTAGCTCCGTGCCCCGCTGGGTTCCACCCTCATGGATGCCGTCGCCACCCTCATGGATGCCGTCGCTGTTCTGCTCCTGACACATTATCCTAGGGATAATGATTCTCCACTTCTTTACTACCTTTACTAGTAATTTCGCTAGTCTCCGCGGTAGTCTCTACGTGTTTAATTATTATATTACGCATAAATTTATTAATTTTATAATATAGCGCATTATTACCTTATATCCTAAGCTCTTTATTCTCTATAGTAACTAGTGCCTTATAAGAAGAGTTAGGAGGGGTTAAAAGTGCACTAGAAAGGTTATCTTCTTCCCCTATTATATAAGGTAGTGTTTTTGCTTTAAACTATTTGTTTTCTCCTTCTATAGTTAAAGGTATAGGAGGGTAATCCTTCTCTTCTAATTCTAATCTAATAAGGTCTTAACTGATTTCCTTATTAATATTATTAGCTTTAAGCTCTTTAAGTAGCGTAATTATTAATATCTTTTCCTTTTAAGCTAATTCTAGCTTTTCTTCTGGTTTAAAGAAGGAATTCTTATTAAATTAAACACACGCTAATATAATAACTTTATAATTACAAAGCAAAGGCACCTAAATAATATATTAGGACTTACCTCTATAACTAATAAGGTACCTAATATAAGCTTTCTACTCTAACTATAGGATTACGTTATGCGATTTAACGTGCTCTAAAGCCTTTATTATTATAGGGAAAGCCTTATATCCGTAGGCTTATAGATATGTAATTAAGGGCTTCTAGACCTCTGCTATCTATAAATAGGCTAGAACCGTTTTCCTAGCCTAATTCCACTATAGCTCGTAAGGTGTAATCTAGGTTCTACAATGCTTAAAAGGCATTTAATTTAATAGATAAACCATGGTATTAAAGACCTTATTATTAAGATCTATTAGAAGCTAAGCCTCTAGGCTTAATGTATAAGCTTTCTGCTTAACTACCTCCCTAGATCTCTCTACCTTTCTATTCTAGCTAGGCATTAAGGGAGCTAAATTATAGACTATAATACCTGCGAGGGCTATCTTATCTTTTATTTGCTCTATAAAGAGGGCTTTTTAATATTACTATGTAGAAAGCGTAGTTAAACCCTAAATTAAGTGCTTAGGAACGCTATTATTTTACAAAAACTATTATAAATACTATCCTTTATTTTAAAGGAATAAAAGAACCTTATTAAGGTTATAAGGCATGTAAAAACACACTAATACCTATTACTATTCTAATAAGGAGAGTTATAGTAATCTAGATTAATAGAAAGCCTATAACCTAGCCCTTATAGAAGGCCTTTAGGTGTAACCTATAATCTCTATTACTTAGCTTTACCTATAGCATAGACCTTATATTCTATAAGCTTAGGACCTATTAATTTAACCCCTAAAGCTACGTTTATAAGCTCTGTAAATGCGCGTATGCCTGGATAACTATATTATTAATGCTAAAGCTTTATATCTCCTTTTAAGGCAGTCTTAGTGCCCTACTAGTTATAGCGTAGGCCTCTTTTAGCTTTTCTAATAGCTATAATAACACATAGAGCTTATTAATATTATAAACTCTTACTATAGGCCTTAATCCTTTATATAGGAAGCATTTCTTCTAATTCTAGAAGATCCCTGCCTTTATTAGAATTATTACTAATACAAGATTAATGTAAAGTTCTAGGATTAGCAGCGCTTTCTCTAGTACAATTATCCTTAGCGTTTTAGATAGCGGATCTATTACTAAGATATACACTAGACCTTTACCTAAAGCTATATAGATTATACCACTGGCTTCCACCTCTATTATAATAGTATTATTAAATTTAGCTTGCTTAAACTAACAAGGGTTATTAAAGATGTGAATATTCGCTCTAGAGTTATATAGGACTATGTTCCTCTTTAAATCTAAGCTATTAACCATATTTAAAGATAGGGTAATGCGTTAAGAGTGCCCTACGCGTATAAATAATAATACATTAGCTAACTTCTTGCCTAGAGTAATAGCTATAGAGTTATTTATAGGGTTTTATAAGAGCATAATAATATTACTACTACTCTTCTCCTTTAACTTCTAATTTATAGCTTTTGTTTTCTTTTGTAAATTCTCTTTTAGATACTTCTTAATATTATCTTTAGAGTTCTTCCTAACTTCCTAGTTCTTAGGAGCAAGGTCTAACTTATATAGAGCCTTAAACGAATTATAGGATTCCTACCACTTTAAGGCATCTCTAACTATGTAATTTATATATCTAGGGCACTTAGGCCTCTCTGATTTTGTTAAATTATTTAATCCTATTAATTTATTAGTTATAGCCGCATTAGTAGCCTTTAGTACGCTTTACGGAGCTTTATAGTCTCTTTTAAACTCTATAATAGCCTTAAGGAAGCTCTAATTTATACCCTTATTAAGCAAATTATTCTATTTCTTCTAAAATAACTTAAATTTACTATAAAGAGGGATTATAAACTTATATAGTATTATCTCCTTAGTCTATTAGGTCTTAAGGTCTTAATAATTCCTCTATAGTACCTCTATTATTACTACCTATTAGTACTAATTATAGGAACCTTTAGCTTATAAGTAATTATTAAGGCGCGTTTTAGTAAGAATTAATATCTTCCTTGCGTTTAGCTTATATTAATCCTAAAGAAGCTTTAATATTCTTTAAGCGTGCTAATAAACTAACTCCTTTCCTTTCTCTTTGCTATTAAAGTTAAGAGAGTCTTAGATTGTTGGTATCACAGGTGCCTGACGTTAGGATCGTAGCCTAGGGAATAGGAATTTATCTTCTATTCTAGGCGTTGTAATCAATTAGTTATAAGTGTGTGTCGAAGAGAGGAAAGAGAGGCTTTTTCGGATCGTGAGAAGTGGCCACAAACGCGGTGCGTTTTGTGGGTCACATGACTTGTAGGTCCTCGCCTAATTAGAGGGGCGGGCCGATGAGTTATATGTGGGGCCACCTCTTGCGGGCGCGCGTTGCGCGCGCCCCTCATGGCCTAACCTTTTGCTAGGTAATTACGGCTATGTGCCGCGATTAATATTATGCTTATTCTAATATTAGAACCTCTTTCTTTTTAACACGATTATTAATGTATAATATTAATCTAAGAAGGGAAGATATAAGGGATTAAATAAATATATTATATGAATAAAAGAACTAATAAAAGAAATAATAATAATAGTCCCCTTTTCCTTCCCCTATGTGCTACTAGCTTTAGATAACTAGCTTCTCTAATTGCTTATCTTTCTTCCTTATAGAAGGCTCCCCTGCCTTCTACCCTTGCCTTTACCCCTTCCTTTAACTAGTGTAATATAATATTAGATCACATTGCAAGGGAAGGTTGCCTGTAATCCCTTCCCTATCTAAAGGTATAATATTAGATTATCCCTCCCTACGGCCCTTTATTTAACTATAACGTAATATTAAATTATATTCCTAGGGAAGATTACCTATAATTCTTCCCTTTCTAAAGGTATAATATTAGATTATATCTTTCTACGCCCCTTATACTCCCTTCTCTTCCCCTCCCTACTATAGAGACTTAGGAGGGGCACTCCTTCTAAAGCTATAATTCCATGCCCCTTCTAAAGATATAATTCCGCTGCCTCTAATCCCTTAGCCCGCGCCCTACGTAACTATGCTATACTTAGGGCACCTTATCTAGTGCCTCTAGCGCTGGTTTTAGTATAGGCTTAGGCATAGGCTTTAGGGCTCTAGTCCCCTGCCTCTTTATAGGCAGTGCTAGGTCTAGGTAACCTATCCCTCTATCTAGATTATTACTATATTACCTATAATAAACCTCTCTAGGGCTTTGTTAAGCATTACCTTTATAAACGCATTAGCTAGGTTATCCTTGCTATTAATCTATCTAATCTCACAGAGCTTATGGCGTTTGTATAATTACTAAAGGGCTATAATATTAATTATAAGCCGCTTCTCCTTTATAGTCCTAAGCTTAATAAGGTATTTATATAATAAGTATAAATCTATATAGACTATAATTAGGATTTCTAGAAGGTTTAATTAATCCGTAATAATCTTTAACGTTATTATGATTACGTAAGCTATATTAATGCCTGCTACTATTCCATAGATCTCTAAAGCAAGCATACTTTTTATAACTCTCTTACTCTTTATTAAGCTATAGTGTATAATATTGCCTTATAGTGTGAACTTACTATCTTTATACTCCTTATTAGCTAGGATAAGAACGTAGCCTAGTTGTAAGGTAAGGTCTTTATTATTAGTAAATAATCTATTAATAAATATAAATAGCTTTGCTCTTTTAAGGTTAAGGGGTATAAAGATTAATCCTTAATCTAGGTAGTCTATTTACTACTTAATATAGCGATTAAGTTCCTTAACATTCTTAGTTATTAGTTCTTAATGTTATGCAGCAACTAATAGATTAAAGCTTGCCTTAGGTTAGCAGATTAAAGTAATATAGGCACTATAGGCCCTTTGTTTAATATACTTCTTTTCTAGCTCTTCTAGCGGGATTAACTATAGCTTATTACTTTGCCCTTTTGCCGTATCTTAATAGTATTATTAGTTAGTTAAATGATTTCACTGTTAAATATAAGGGGTTATTAGGCTTAATAAACTGCTTTAGTTTTATAGCGAATTTAGCAGTAGCTAGTTAATCTTCTTCCTATTAGGAGAACCCTTTATCTAATAGGCTAAGGGTATTATTAGTCTATATTCCTATGCATCTAAAGTAAGGGCTTTTAGCGGATATAACTAATAAGTATAGATTATAGCTTAATGTTATTATCTAGAGCTTTTCTCTATAGTGCTTATAGTAAGTTACCCACTAGTGTGTGCTAGCCTTTATAATTCTATAAAGGGGCTTAATAACTCTTATAATTATTCCTTTAGGGTGCTAATTACAAATTTAGATAGGAGTTAGGCAATAATTATATAATTCAGCGGCGTTTCTAATTATACGTACGCCTACGTAATATCTTAAATCCATAGGAGGAATCCTTTTATAAGAAGAGAAAGGGTAATTATAAGGATTAATTATTAGCTTACCCTTTGGATTATTAGGGCTTGCGTAAGGATTGCTTGCTTTGCTTTATCGCTAAAGCCTTAGATTATAAGCCTTAATTTCTTATATAGCTAGCTTATTCTTCCTTTAACTTTATTAATAATGCGGGAATTAAAGATTTAAATCCCTTAGTGCTTCTTTGGATTAAAAGCGATAAATTTAAACACGCCTTAGCTAATTAGGGCATTAATCTTAGCCTTTATTAAGAGCTTAAAAGGTTTACTAGGAGTTATAATCATGCCTTTCTTATATAATTAAATTACAAGCTTAAGGTCTGCCTCCTCCTTGCTTAAGATAAATGCCTTAAGGTTATCTGCCTAATTAATAATTATAGGAGGGTTCTTTTATAGTCTTCCTAGCCTTCTTTTTAGAGGGGCTAGAGGCACTATATTATTAATTTATGCCTCTTACTCTTCCCCTTTAATTACCTCTAGGTTATTACCTCCTACTAGTAATAGCCTTTCCTTACTTAGATCTTTGTTATAAGGCTTAATAGAGGTTAACCTAAAGACCTTAGGACCTTATAGAAGATTAAGGGTATAGCTCTCTCTATCTATTATAAGGAGCTTATATAGGCCTTGCTATCCTTTATGCTCTTACTAAATAAGAACTAGCAATGTGAGCAGGAGGTTAAGGGTTAGCGAGGTATTAGGACTATTCCTTATAGCAAGGGCTTCCTTAACCTTACAAAGCGTGTGTAACCTCTTAATCTCCTTTATTACCTTTTGTACTATAAGAGCTTATTACTTAATATTAGGTAAGGGAGGGGAATTATTAATTATTTAAGGGTAAGCGCTAAAGATAAGAAGGGTTAGAATAATGCTATTTAGTCCTACGGTATTATTAAGGGCTTTTATAGCTATTTATAGGGCTATAGCTTTAGGTATTAACAGGCATTCGCGTTAGATAATATTATAGGCTCTTTAGAGCGGCCTATAATATCTCTTAACCTTGCTAATGCTATAGTGTGCCTTAATAGGGACTTCTTTAATTAAGATTAACATTAAAGCTATAAATTAGCGGAATTCTTTGCTTCTAAACGTTGTGCTAGCATTAGTTACAATCTAATCTAGAGGACCCTAGTAGGTATTAATCTAGCAGAGGCAAAGAGCTTCCTATGTTGCCTTTACTGTGATATCCTTTAGGAATCTAGCCACGTTAAACGCAGTGGCCGTATTAATAGCGTGAAGAATAGGGCGGTTGCTATCTAGATATATAATATCTATGATTACTTTGTAGTTAAAGTTACATTTATTCTTTAGGGTGAATTTAAAGCAATGTGGATTGTCTGTATTTAATTAGCATTAGTGACAGATCTTTGTTAATTGTCTGATGGTGTTATGAACTGGCCTTAGGGCAACTGCACGTAAGCGTTCTAAGAGATATTATTATCCTTAGAGAGGAAGGATTAGACTAAGCTAGGTATCGCATAGGAACTAGCTTTATACTAGTGTGTGTGTGGGTCGCATAGGCCTAGGTAAAGCCCTAACCTATTTGCCTATAGTCTGTATCCTTTACATGCCCTTTCTAAAACCTTTACGCGCCCTTTCTAGACCTAAGATATAACCTAAGCTCCTAAGCTTAAGTCTATAACATACCCCCTTACTTAGGCCTCCCTTCCCCTTTACCCTTATTATTAGAATGTTCTAAGTAAGTGATGTATATATGTAATTAATATAGTGTATTAGTGCAGGTCTTAGTGTAAGGCTTATGCATAGCCTAGTAAGCTAAAAAAATTTTCTTATAGGCTACCCTACCCTAGCCTTTAAAATAACTAGCCTTACCTAACTCTAGCTCCTTATAATACTAGCTTACTCTATTTTCTTACTTACCACTAGCTAATATTAAGCTTTACCTACCTAGTTATTATTACTTTGTTTTTATACATTACCTTTTACCTATTAAATTCCTCCTTTCCCCCTAGCTATTACTAGTCTTTCTAACCTCCTATTACTAACTATCTATAATCCCCTTACTAGTCTATATCTAAAGTAAGTGTATAATTAGAACTATCCTATAGCTATATCTAGATATAAATAATCCTATATATTCCCTACTTTTTCCCTTTCCTTTCCCTTTATATACCCTTATTTCTATTATCTTATTAGTTATCCGCTACCTACCTCTCTTTAAATATCCTATTAAAACCCCTTTTTATATCTAGCTTACCTTCTATTATATCTACTACTATTACCCTAAGCGCTATTACTACTACTACCTCTAGTAGTGCCCCCCTTTACTACTACCTCCTCCCCCTAAAAGCTAAACTACCTTAGTAATTATATCTTAGAAGGTAACTCTAATAACTCTAATAATTCTAATAGAGAGAAGTAAGAGGTCCTATGTATTTAATATATAAATAACCTTTATAATAAGGGGACGTAAGAGTATGCCCTAGTGTCAAGGCTTTTGGCTTGGGAGTGAATAACAGAGTGAAGGTTAGATTGAAGTGTCGTAGCTATTGATCGGCTAGCTAGGGGTGGGTGCTTAAAGGTTTAATCTCTAGCCCTTTCCCTTTATTTATAGGAAAGCCCCTTTAAATAGCCTATAGCTCTTACGTAACTAGCCCGCAGCTAGCCCTTAGCTCCATGCCCCGCTGGGTTCCACCCTTATCAATGCCATTGCTACCCTTATGGATGCCATTGCTATTCTGCTCCTAATATAATACCCCTCTTACTATAATTATCCTTAATTATATTAAGGTGCTATCTTAGGGTTAGGTTATAGCATAAGAGTTCCTTTATTGCTACTTGCTATAGTGATTTTTATAAAGCAATATAGTAATATTAATAATGTTAGGCTATATTAGCCTTCTTTACGGTAACCGCTTGCTAATAGAAGCTAAGTTACAGTTACTTCTTAACTTCCTCTCTATAGGTTATTCTTCCTAAGAGATTCTTCTTAACTAGACTAGTTAGCGTGATTTTTTAATTAGCTTAACTCTATAGGGCATAGATTACCCTACTCCTTCCGTTTTCCTTTAAGCTTATAGTAGTAGCCTAATAAATTCGCAGTGAGCTCGCAGTAATAACTTGTAAATCATAGTAATCTCTGTGAATACACTAGTTATAACGCACGGAAGATTCTAGTTAGAGTAGCTTAGATTAATCTAAGGTGCCTAAATTCCTATAAGAAAGGGCGATTTCCTTCCTTCTTTTCTTTCTTTTCTTTCTTTTCTTTAAGCCTCTTATTAACTTATAAGTCCCTTACTAATATAATAGCTACTATAACACTACTATTATATAATATTAACTACTAACTATTATAGCTTAAGCTATTATATCTTATACTACTGCTATTAAAGATTCCGCTATTAAGCTATCTTATAAGGGGAGAACCTTATAATTATTAAAGACCGCATAAGTTTACTACTTCTTTATTGCTTTTTTATTACTAACTTAGAGCTAGTTTAATAAAAATCCTATATATACGTTATGCCTAGTGGTTAGCTATTTAGAATATAGCTCTAAGGGATAATAATAAAGATAAATAGCCTTAGTATATTACTAAGGGAAAGCTTACTCTAACTAAATGTAGTTACTCCTTTAGTATAAACTTACTGCTAGCTTGCTACTATTACTACTAATGTTTAGCTTTTTATAGGTAATTCTCTAAAATGCTATTATTACGCTTAAAATAACAAGACTTATATTAGGGTAAGTTAAGCCTTAAGGGATTGCCTTTTAATTACTGCTAACTCCTTACTAGTATCCTATTTAAATTATAAAGCTATATAAATAGCTTTAGGATATACTTTATAATCTTCTAGAACTATACTATATTAGTAATATAAGTACCCTTTACTCTACTGCTTTAATATTACTAATACGCTGCTAGGAGTTTATATAAGCTAAGAAGAAACTTTATAATGCTCTTTTAGCCTTAAAAATACTAATAAACGCAGGCAAGCTTATTACATATGTCTTATAGCTAAGGCTTCTTAAGAAGCGGAGTGTAATAAACACGCTGCTTTCTTATAGCTAATTAATATTATTAATCTAGAAACCTAGATTAAAATTACTAATTATCTTTAATTTATAGCTACTTATAGCCCTATAGTTAGTGCTATTAGCTTCGCTGCTTATTCTTTACTAACTTACTACTAGTTTACTACTGCTTAAGCTACTCTCCCTATGCGTATTAGACCTTTAGAACTCCCTAAGGAATTACGAGTTTAAGCCTTTAGTAATAATAAGTCTAAGGCTAATAAAGTTAGAAATTATGCTAAAAATCAGTCTAAATATGTCTCTAAAGTCTAGCTATTAGATAGCTATAAGTCTATGCTAAGTTTTTGCTTTAAATATAAGATTTATTTAGTAGTCTAAATTGTTATTAAGTGAATTATTTCCCTATTAAATCGCTGCAATCTAACGATTATTTTAGATTGTAATTAGGAATTAATTAAGCAGCTAAGAAGTTAAGATTTAGCTACTTAGTTACTGCTTATAGTCTTTAATAACCTCTTTTGTTATAAAGTCTCTACGTAGCACCTAAGAATTCTTAGAATTATTGTAATTCTTCTATTTTACTAAATATTTACGCCGTTTACTGTTATATTTATAGGCGATAATTTGTTTAACTTTAAATTCCTCTTAATCCTCTTTAATGTTATCTCGCAATAAGGTTATTTTAACCGCGTTACTTGGATTTCCTCTAAAAGGTTCTAAGCTTATAATATTAAAAACATTATACAAGCGCGTTCCTTTAGGTAACTTTAATTAATAAGCTAAACCATAATAGCTAACTTCTTTTTAATCTTATATAGTCCTAAGTACTTTGCAGCTAGCTTTTAGCTAGGGCGTTATAGATTAATATTCTTAGTTAAGAGTAAGACGTAATTACCTATATTAAACTTTATTAGCACTCTCTTTTAATTATAATACTTTTCTATAGGGCCTATAAGTAGCTTAATAGCTGCTTAATCTCTATATGCTTATGCTTTAATTCCGAAACTCTATTTTTAGCTTAATTATTAACTATTAGAATTAGCGTAACTGCTTAATCTAGTCCCCTTAGGTTATACCCTTGCAGCGTTTCTATAGGTATATAACTATAACTTATATGCGCGCTTGTGTTATAAGCAAACTATGCTATTAGGAGATAATTAACCTAATTAGTCTGCTTTACGTATATAAATACTCTTAAATAGTGCTCTAAAACTTAATTTAAGCGTTCTATCTAACTATCTATCTATAGATAAAATATAGTGCTTAATCACCGCTTTATCGCTAAGAGGTAGTAAAATATTCTCTAAAATCCACTAGTAAATATTAAACCTTAGTCTATAATAATACCCTCTAAGGCTTTATAATCTTTAAAAATATATTCTAGGAAGATAGTTACTAGTTTATTACTAGTTAACCGTGTAGACATAGGGATATAAATACCATATTTTGTAAATCTATTAACCACTACTAAGATTACATTATATGTTCTGCCTTGCTAATCTTTAACTAGTAAGAGTCTAGTAATAAAATCTATTAATAATTCTTAAAAGGGTAATCTAGCACTAGCAGCGTAGCTAGCTTGCTATAAGGTTTGTGTATTCGCGGTTTTAAAACTTAATAGCTAATATAAGTATATATATACACCTTAATGTCTCTTTTTATTCCTAGCTAAAAATATTAGTTAGTAACTTATTAAAGAGTTCTAGTAACTCCTTAATACCTAGTAGCGGGGTTATTATAAATTAGTAGTAGGATTTCTTTTCTTATTCCTATAGGATAAAAACTTAATTTTTAAATATTAATAGCTTAGAGGGTCTAATAGACTATGTCTATAATATATCTAGGTTACCGCTTAATAGTAGCGCCCTTTTCTTTATAATAAAGGCATCCTCTATTATATATCTAAAAGTAAGACTTAGATTAGGGGTTCTAATTCTATGTCTTCTATAAATACAGCGGAATTTAACTTAGAAGAGGTTCTCTATACCGCTAAGACCCTAGCTATAATGTATTTACTAGGTTATAACTCCTTAGCTAGCAAATTTAGTCTTACGTATAGTCTATTCCTTACTATAATGCCTATATTAAGCGTGTCTAGTCTAATAGGCTTCTCTAAAATTAATAAGACCCTAGCTATTACACTACTACTAGGTAGTAACTCCTTAGCTAGTAGGCTTAGTCTTATATATAGTCCCCTATACTATAATAATATCCTTAGAATATATCTAGACTATTAGGCTTTTCTAAAATTAATAAGACCCTAGCTATTATACCACTACTAGGTAGCCACTCCTTAGCTAGTAGGCTTAGTCTTATATATAGTCCCCTTACGCTATAATAACATCCTTAGAGTGCGTCTAGACTATTAGGTTTCTTTAAAATTAAGGAGACCCTAGCTAACATACCACTACTAGGAGTAACTCCTTAGCTAGCAGGTCTAGTCTTACGTGTAGTCTATCCTTATCTAGTTAATAGGCAGGGGGCGATTTTATAAAGCACTAGATATTAATAGTTTTATTATAGCATCCTTATAGCTTATTATTTATAAACTAAACACACTGCGTTTTCTTAAAGCACTAGATGCTAGTAGTTCTATTATAGCGTTTACGCAGCGTATTATTTGCAAATTTAGTAAGAAAGGTTAGTAATTATAAGAACACTGCCTCTGCCTTCCTCTCTTTACTTATATAATCTAACCTCCTTAATAGAGCGTTAGTAGGGTTTAACTTACCTACTCTATATTTAATTATAAAGTTAAATAGATAGAGTTTATCTAGCATAGTAACCTATCTACTAGTTAACTTTAGCTTTATAGCTAGGTACTTATGGTTTAAGTGATCTATAATTACTATAACTAGATGCGTTAAGTATACAAGGTAGTGCCTCTAAGTTTAGAATACCTCTTAGATAGCTAGTAACTCTATATCTAGTGTTACGTAGCGTAGCTCTATCTTATTTAACTTTCTTAATATATATGCCACTAGGTGCTAGTAACCTAGCACTAACTATGCTAGGATAGCCCTAAGTGCGTGTCCTAAGGCATCTGTCTTAACCCTTAATAGGGCTAGTGGATTAAAGTGCACTAGAATTAGCGCCTCTTAGAATTATTTTTATAGCTCCCTAAACGTAGCTAACTTATTAGGATCTAGCTTAAACTTCACTAGTTAGTCTCCTTAGAGTTAATTAGTTAATAGGATAACTATTTTGCTATAGCCTTTAATAAACTGTCTGTAAAATCCTGTAAAGCCTAGGAATAACTAGATATTAAAGACGCTGCGAGGTACTAGCTAAGTTACTATTATCTTAATTCTAGCGGGCTCTATTATAATTCCTTCTTTAGATATAATAAAGCCTAGGAATTTAACCTCCTTATATAAGAATTTACACTTTTCTAGGTTAATAAAGAGGCTTGCTTCTTAGAGCTTCTAAAGGACTTATTTTATATACCCCTTATGCGCGGCTACATTGCTACTATAGATTAGGATATTATCTAAATACATAACACAAATCATATCTATAAGGCCTTTAAGGGCATTATTAATATATTCTTAAAAGGTTATAGGTACATTAACTAGCCTAAAAGGCATTATAAGATATTCTAAGTGACTATATTTGCATTAGAACGCTGTTTTCCACTTATTACCCTTATGGATACGTAGCTAATAGTACATATCTTTAAGGTCTAATTTTATATAGACCTTTGCTCCCTTTAATCAGTTTAAGATCTCTATAATTAGCGGTAATAGCGCTTTATCTTTAATAGTAATCCTATTAAGGGCTTTATAATTCATATAAAGGCATAATTTTCCTCCTTTCTTTAGCATTAATAATATTAGGGCTCTAGCTAGGCTAATAGATCTTTAAATCTATCCCTTTTGCTACGCGCTTACTAAGTACTTACAGAGCACTTCTAGCTCCTTTTCTGCTAAATTATATATTAGTCCCTATAGGGGCGTTTTCCTCTCTTCTAATTTAATAGCATAAGTTTAGCTACCTAGTGTAAGGAGAATACCTATAAGTTTATTTAAAAGATATCCTTAAACTCCTTATAGGCTTAGGGTATTTGCGTGGTTAACTTATAGGCTTTACTTATCTCTATAGTTACTAGGTTATTGCGGGGCCTGTCTTTGTTTACCATTAAGACATTATTATCTTTTATATAATTTTAGTTATTATCCCCTATAAGATAAATCTAATATAAGCGCGTTTTGCCTCCTTACGTGCCTATTACGTCCCTACTACTAGTCTAAGACATTCTTTTATAATAAGGTGTCTCTAGTAACTATCTATCTAGGATATAATCACTGGTTTATATGTAACTGCCTAGTTATACCCTAATAATAGGTCTTTACTAGTATTAGCTACGTAGTAGCTAACTTAATACATTCTTATATAGCCTATGCTATTCTTAATTAATAAGGTTTGCAATAAGATCCCTTAATGCTTAATTTCGGTAAGGGCAGCACTCTTAAGGGTTATGTTATCCTTTTTACGTTAGCCTAATTAACTGCCATTAGTAACTTTAGGTAGATAATTAAATAGGTTACGCTAGGGTTAAACAGCGCCTTTATAGCTACCTATTTATATTCTTACTATAACTTTACCTTAACTCTTAGTCTTAGATCTTTAGGTAATAATTTAATAAGAGTGTCTTCCTAGGGTTACACTAAGCTAATAGGGGTCTTATTTAAGTCTAATAGGTCTTTATCTCTAGCCTAGTTATAGCTACTCTTGTGCGTCTCTGTTATGTGATTACTTCTCTTATAAATAAAGTAATCTAGTTTAGTGTAACTTAGTAAAGCGTGTCCTAGCTTACTACATTTAAAATATATAAATAGCGAATTTATCTTTCTATTGCTACTTTATTACTACGGCCTTTCTAGTAAAGTGGAATATTATTATCTTTTCTAACCATTATTACCTTAATTACTTAATTAGCCTCCTTTAGTTATAACCTCTGCCTTTCTTCCTTAGCCTACTAGGTAGGTCTAACTCTTAGGAACTCTTAGCTAAGTACTTGCTTCTTTATAGCGTTATTAAGGCTATTAATAAACATGCAGATTTATAGGCGTTTAGGAATTGCTTTAGGCAGCTTAGCCTCTGCCTTACCCTAGATCTTTATAAATATCTAGAATAATTAGTAATTTTCTTATCTAAGACCTATTAATATCCTTATTACTTCTAAGCATTATGCATTCTTATCTATAGTTCCTATCTTTAGCTAATCCACAAATCTATCCTAGGTGTGACCCTAGTAATTTACATAACTATCCGTGGCTACATAACGCATTTATTATCGCTTTACGTTATCTGCTAGGCAGCTGCTAGCATAGGTAACCTTAGTTATATTATCCATAAAGGTTCTATAATCTATAGTGAAAGCCACGTTTAAATCCGCTAGGAAATTCTAAAGACTCTTAAAAGTATTCCCTTTATATATAGGTGCTTTTAATTATATCTTTATAAGGCTATATTACTATATAATAGGTGCTACCTAAGGTGCTAAAGGAGAGGTATTTATAGGTCCTGTGTCTAAGTTACCTAAGGATATAGCTTCTTCTATTATCTACAGGTTTCGCTATAAGTAAGCGAGTTTTTATCTCTTTTCTATAATGCGTATCTAGGTCGCTACTTCTTTAAGGCGCTAATTTAGTATTACCTCCTTGTTATTAATAAGTATTCCGCTCTACTAGTTATCTAATAGGGACTAGCGGACCACTCTAGTTAGGTTTAGTAGTGTAACATTCTCCTGCTTATCTGTAGCGTGGTTATAGCTACCACCCAATTGGGTTACCATGTAATGAATTCTAGATATCTTAATCTAACTAACGGTCTATTACCCTAAAGGGAAGAGAGATTAATTTATTAAGGCTTTTGGCTTAGGAGTGAATAATAGAGTAAAGGTTAGATTAAAGTGTCGTAGCTATTAATTGGCTAGCTAGGGTAGGTGCTTAAAAGGTTTAATCTCTAGCCCTTTCCCTTTGTTTGTGGGAAAGCCCTTCAAATAGCCCGCAGCTCTCACGTGACTAGCCCGCAGCTAGCCCTCAGCTCCGTGCCCCGCTGGGTTCCACCCTTATTAATGCCGTCGCCACCCTCATGGATGCCGTCGCTGTTCTGCTCCTAACAATGCCCTAGGGTCTTATTAGGCCTATCTTCCTTATTAGCGCGCTTATTAATTATATAGCTAGGAGCTATACTTATACTTAGGTAACCTAAAACTAAGATATACATATAAGTACCTTATAAACCTTTTAGCTACTAGAAAAGCTATTAAAACACTAGCTATAAGGTATATTACCTCTAAAAAGGAATACCACACTATCCTAATAAAAACCTTTATTTACTATTAAAAACATTTTAATACTATTTTAGCTACTACCTATATTAATCCCTTTATAGTAATACCCTTTTATTATCCCTTACTAGGGTAGTATATACCTAAGGCATTACTAAATTATAAGCACTTATGCTTACCTAGTAAATAACTCCTACCTAATATAGTAGTAATATAGTAATAGAGTTCTTTTATAGTATATTTATAATAAATAATAATCTTACCTATATTACCTCTATTTAGGAGAATACTACTACTAAGTAGTATGTATTTAATAAGGCCCTTACTTACTAATTAACTACTTATTACTATCCCCCTAGACTAAACTAAAATAACCTAGCTTCTTCTCCTTCTCCTACCCCTAAGAACTAATTACTTTCTAATATAGTAGAATACTAGCGCTAATACGCGTATAGAGTAGAGAAAACTAGATTTACTTATTCCTTAGTAGTTAAATAAAAATATACTCTTTTAGGCCTATTATATATTATTATATTACCCTATTATACCTTAAATCTATCTAATGCCTCTATATCTTATATATTTTCTAGTAATTCCTAAGTTAGCTACATGTATCCTTTCTATTTAACTAGCATATTCTAGTTTAACCCCTATTCTCTTACGTTCTTAGCTACTAGTATCTCTTTAACCTAATACTCTAAGAGATTAGGGTTAGTATTAGTTATTATTAGTTCTAGTAGGGATTGCTTATTTGCTAATATTTAACTAGGTAATAGATTAGAAGCTACCTATTATACTAAATCCACATAGAAAATAAGGTAAAGTCCCTATAGCATATCTAACTTAATAGTTAAAGGTATAGGGACCTCTAGTACCTTATATTTAGCTATAACCTAATCTAATTTCTTATATAGTCTATTTATCTTAAAATTTCGTAGGTTTAACTATATATAATTACTAACCTAAAAGCGTTTTACTAAATACTAGCTACTATTTATTTCCTCCTATTACTATTACTAAATAAACGCTATAGTAGCTTACATTAGGTCTAAGCCCTCCTTAAGATATTATAAGAATGCCTAGGCCCTCCCTTTAATAAGGTATAGGATATCTCCTTATCTAGTAGTTCTTAAATTATTACTAGGTTATAACTATATAGGGCTATGTTTACGCTAATCCCTATTACTAATAAGTCCCTATTATTTAAAGCAAGTTAATAAGCAAGGAGATATTCTAGCTATTTAAATTATAAAAATAATAGTATTACCCTTAGGATAGCCTAAACTTCTTAATTTACCCTTTCTATGCCGCTATCTATCTATAGATAATAAGCTATTAATAGTAATTACTATGTACCTACCTAGTTATAAAGTATAGTCTAAAAATTACTTAACTAGTCTAAACTATAATCTATAATAATTTATATAGGAAAGCTATAGAATTACTACTAGTACTACTTAAACCATTCTATATATACTTTAGCCCCTATTAATATTATAGCTTCTAGCTAGATATACTTAAAGAGTCTATCTATAATAACTATAAGAAACCGTGGGTTATCTAGGTATTAAGCTAGCAGGTCTATTATAAAGTTAATAGAGATTTATAACTAGTAGTGGTCTAGTAAAGGGATTAGTTTTAATAAGCCTTATCTTAGCTAGCGGCTCTTCTGCCCCTATAATAGTAATAGTTTCTTATAAACTAGGTAATCCCCTATAATATGCTATCCTAATAGAAATCCCTCTAAAGCGTCTTAAAAGTTATATTATAGCTAGGATAGCTTAGTAAGGGTAAATTATAAACCTATTATATTAAGGTTATAGTAAGGGGTTCCTAATTTAGAATCTAAGTCTAGCCCTAGAATTAAAGCATACCTTTAGCGCTAATCTAATAATCTACTATCTGCTCCCTTATATTTATAGCTTCTAGAAACTTCTAGGCCCCTTCCTAACTACCTTAAGCTATATCCTATATATAGTATTATAAACTAAGGACTAGTCCTATAGAGATTAGAGATATATATCTATAAACATTATTACCCCTATTAGAAAACCTATAAACCTACCTATAGTGTCCTTAGCCTTGCTACCCCTAATAATAATATAGGGTTTACACTAAAGATAAGTCTAGTTCTTTTATAACTATATAGGCCTAGAGTTATTACTAATTATATAATTAGCTCCTCTAGTCCCCCTTATTCTCCTCCCTTAAAACTATCTTAATAGCATATCTAGTCTTACTACCTATAGGCTAGGCCTATACTATAGGTAAAAATTAAATAGTAATAGTGTCTTTACCTATCTTACTTACTATTCTAATATCTCCCTTAGCGCTATAAAGTATTCTAAGTTCTTATAGTCTATAAGTATTATAAATAGCTTACTAACGCTATATAGCTTTACTAACTAAGCCTTTAGGTATAATATAATTACTAATAGCTCCTTATTATATATAGTATAGTTCTATTAAGCTAGCTATAGTTAAGTAAAATAATAAGTAACTAGGTATAAGATACCTTTATTATTAAACTATAAGAGGCATCCCCTAGAGCTATCCCTAAATAGTTAGCTTTTACTATAGTGTCCTTATTAGGGTCCTATTATATTAGGATAGGATATAATATAAAGGCTATCTTTAGCGCTTTAAAGGCTATATTATATTTATCTATTTACTAAAATAGAATGCCCTTCTTAATAAGTTTAATTAAAGGGCTTATAATTATTAAGAAGTATAGTATAAAGTCCTAATAAAAGTTAGTAAACCTAAGAAACCCTTATACCCCCTAACCCTCTTTAGCACCTCCTAATCCTAGATAGCTATAATCTTTTCCCTATCTAGGCGAATTTCTTTCCTTATATAAATAATAAATCCTAGGTACTTAACTTCTTTTATTATAAAAATGTATTTCTTTATATCTAAGTTTAGCCTTACTTACTATAGCCTTATAAGCATTACTTAAACCTTTTATATATAGTCTTTCTAAGAACCTCTTAAGTAAATAAGGATATTATTAAGATAAGTAGTTATATAGTCCCCTAGGATTCCGCTAAGCGCGCTATTAATATATCTCTAAAAGGTAGTAGGTATACTTACTAGGCTAAATAGGCATATAAGCCACTTAAATAATCTAAAACGCGTCTAGAAGGCAGTCTAGTGTTCCTTACCCTTAGCAATACGGATATAGTAAAATGTTACTTATATATCTAGCTTTATAAACTACTTTACCTCTAATAATAATTATAGTATCTCCTTTACTAGAGGTAAGGGGTAATAGTTCTATTCTATAATCTTATTAAGGGCATAGTAGTTTATATAAAACTACTATCCTTCTCCTAGTTTTTTTACTAATAATATAGGGGCTGCTACTAAGAAGGAGCTAGCCTATATCTATCCCTTATCTATAAGGTTAGTTACTTACTTTTAGATTTTAAGGAGGTGCTACTAGGGCATATTATATAATAAAGCCTATAGGAGTTCTAGTTTAGATCCATCTAGGTTACGCTTTAATTAAATATAGTAGTCTAATTATCCTTAGTGCAATAGTAAGGCATTTGCCTTACTCTCTAGGAAGAGGTCTATAAAGTCCTATAGCGTGCTTAGCAATAAGGATAATAGGTCCTATTCTATAACCTTAGGTATAGCGTCTATCTGTAGAATTAATATGATTTCCTATAGGCTAGTAGCGTATAGTTAGATATATTCTTTCTGCTTCTTTACATGCCTTATAATTCCTATAAAGGTAAAGCCTAAGATAGATATTATTAGTTACTTAACCTTCCTATTAGTTAATGCCTGAATTTGTAGGTTATTAGCTAATCCCACGCAGAGTTAATAGCGCTATATCTAAGTTAATCTTATTCTATTCTATTTATAGTGTCCCTAAAATAAGTTACCTTATTAACCTAGGGATTACATAGGTAACTATAGGTGTTTCCTATCTATCTAGATCTACTTAAAAACGGATAATATACGTAATATATAACCTCTTCTTATAACTCTCTTTTCCCCTTATTTTACACTAACTATAGTGTAAACTAATCTCTTCTTTAAGAGAGGAGGCATTCTAACTAGAGTTTCTAAATAAGGCATTTACTTATAGTAGCATAGTAGTTATAGCCTATGTTAACAAGAGCATCTGTAAAGGTAGTCTTATTAATTAATATAGGAACTAGAAAAGGTATAGAATCTATGTTAGACTAGATCTATTTAAAGTCCTTATTAGTAATAACTATTTACTATAACGCCCCTTTATCTATCCTCCCCGCTACCCTAGTTAAATAACTTAATACTAGGGTTTTTCTTTTCTAATATATCTATCTCCTCCTCTTCTTTAGAGTTATCTGTTATGAACTGGCCTTAGGGCAGCTGCACGTAAGCGTTCTAAGAGATATTATTATCCTTAGAGAGGAAGGATTAGACTAAGCTAGGTGTCGCACAGGAACTGGCTTTATACCAGTATATATGTGTGGGTCGCATAGGCCTAGGTAAAGCCCTAACCTATCTGCCTATAGTCCGTGTCCTTTGCGCGCCCTTTCCGGAACCTTTGCATGCCCTTTCTAGACCTAAGACATAACCTAAGCTCCTAAGCTTAAGTCTATAACATACCCCCTTACTTAGGCCTCCCTTCCCTTTACCCTTATTATTAAAATGTTCTAAGTGAGTAGCATATATACGTAATTAATATAGCGTGTTAGTGCAGGTCCTAGTGCAGGGCTTATATATAGCCTAGTAGGCTAAAAATTTTTCCTTATAGGCTACCTTACCCCTAGCCTTTAAAATAACTAGCCCTACCTAACTCTAGCCCCCTATAACACTAGCCTACTCTATTTTCTTACCTACCACTAGCTAATATTAAGCTTTACCCGCCTAGTTATTATTACTTTATTTTTATATATTACCTTTTACCTATTAAATTCCCTTTCCCCTAGCTATTACTAGTCTTTCTAACCTTCTATTACTAACTATCTATAATCCCCGCTAGTCTATATCCAAAGTAAGTGTGTAATTAGAGCCATCCTATAGCCATATCTAGATATAAATAATCCTATATATCCCTTACTTTTTCCCTTTCCTTTTCCTTTACATACCCTTATTTCTATTATCTTATTAGTTATCCGCTACCTACCTCCCTTTAAATATCCTATTAAAACCCTTTTTATATCTAGCCTGCCTCCTATTATATCTATTACTATTGCCCTAAGTACTATTACTACTACTATCTCTAGTAATGCCCTCCCTCCCTTATTACTACCTCCTCCTCCCCTAAAAAGCTAAACCACCTTAGTGATTATATCTTAGAGGGTAACTCTAATAACTCTAATAATTCTAATAGAGAGGAGCAAGAGGTTCTATATATTTAATATATAAATAACCTTTATAATAAGGGGATGTAAGAGTATGCCCTAGGGTCTTATTAGGCCTGTCTTTCTTATTAGCGTGCCTATTAATTATATAGCTAGGAGCTACACTTATACTTAGGTAACCTAAAACTAAGATATGCGTATAAGCACCTTATAAACCTTTTAGCCACTAGAAAAGCTATTAAAACACTAGCTATAAGGCACACTACCTCTAAAAAGGGACGCTATGCTATTCTAATAAAAACCTTTATCTGCTATTAAAAACGTTTTAATACTATTTTAGCTACTACCTATATTAATCCCTTTATAGTAACACCCTTTATTATCCCCTGCTAGGGTAGTATACGCCTAGGGCATTACTAAATTATAGGCACTTACGCTTACCTAGCAGATAACTCCTACCTAATATAGTAGTAATATAGTAATAGAGTTCTTTTATAGCATATCTATAATAAATAATAATCTTACCTGCGTTGCCTTTATTTAGGAGAACGCTACTACTAAGTAGTGTGTATTTAATAAGGCCCTTACCTGCTAATTAACTACTTATTGCTATCCTCCCCTAGACTAAACTAGAATAACCTAGCTTCTTCTCCTCCTCCTACCCCTAAGAACTAATTACTTTCTAATATAGTGGAATACTAGCGCTAATATACGTATAAAGCAAAGAAGACTAGATTTACTTATTCCTTAGTAGTTAAATAAAAACATACTCTTTTAGGCCTATTATGTGTTATTATATTGCCCTATTATGCCTTAAATCTATCTAGTGCCTCTATATCTTATATGTTTTCTAGTGGTTCCTACGTTAGCTATATGTATTCTTTCTATTTAACTAGCATATTCCGGTTTAACCCTATTCTCTTATATTCTTAGCTACTAGTATCTCTTTAACCTAATACTCTAAGAGATTAGGGTTAGCATTAGTTATTATTAGTTCTAGTAAGGGTTGCTTATTCGCTAATATTTAACTAGGTAATAGATTAGAAGCTGCCTATTATACTAAATCCACATAGAAAACAGGGTAAAGTCCTTATAGCATATCTAACTTAATAGTTAAAGGTATAGGGACCTCTAGTACCTTATATTTAGCTATAACCTAATCTAATTTCTTATATAGTCTATTTGTCTTAAAATTTCGTAGGTTTAACTATATGTAATTACTAACCTAAAAGCGTTCCGCTAAACGCTAGCTACTATTTATTTCCTTCTATTACTATTACTAAATAAATGCTATAGCAGCCTACGTTAGGTCTAAGCCCTCCTTAAGATATTATAAGAATGCCTAGGCCTTCCCTTTAATAAGGTATAGGATATCTTCTTATCTAGTGATTCTTAAATTATTACTAGGTTATAACTATATAGGGCTATATTCGCGCTAATCCCTATTACTAACAAGTCCCTATTATTTAAAGTAAGTTAATAAGCGGGGAGATATTCTAGCTATTTAAACTATAAAAATAATAGCATTACCCTTAGGATAGCCTAAACTTCTTAATTTACCCTTTCTATGCTACTATCTATCTGTGAATAATAAGCTATTAATAGTAACTACTATGTACCTACCTAGTTATAAAGTGTAATCTAAAAATTACTTAACTAGTCTAAACCGCAATCCATAATAATTTATATAGGAAAGCTATAGAACTACTACTAGCACTGCTTAAACCGTTCCGCGCATACTTTAGCCCTTATTAATATCATAGCCTCTAGCTAAATATACTTAGAGAGTCTATCTATAATAACTATAAGAAACCATAGGTTATCTAGGTGTTAAGCTAGTAGGTCTGTTATAAAGTTAATAGAGATCTATAACTAGTAATAGTCTAGTGGAGGGATTGGTTTTAATAAGCCTTGTCTTAGCTAGTAGCTCTTCCGCCCCCTATAATAGTGATAGTTTCTTATAAACTAGGCAATCCCTTATAATATGCTATCCTAATAGAAATCCCTCTAAAGCATCTTAAAAGTTATATTATAGCTAGGATAGCCTAGTAAGGGTAAATCGTGGACCTATTACGTTAAGGTTATAGTAAGGGGTTCCTAATTTAGAATCTAAGTCTAGCCCTAGAATTAAAGCATACCTTTAGCGCTAATTTAATAGTCTGCTATTTACTCCCTTATATTTATAGTGTTTAGAAACTTCTAGGCCCCTTCCTAACTACCTTAAGCTATATCCTATATATAGTATTATAAACTAAGGACTAGTCCTATAGAGATTAGAGATACGTATCTATAAATATTATTACCCCTATTAGAAAACCTATAAACCTACCTATGGTGTCCTTACCCTTGCTACCCCTAATAATAATATAGGGTTTATACTAGAGATAAGTCTAGTTCTTTTATAACTATATAGGCCTAGAGTTATTACTAATTATATAATTAGCTCCTCTAGTCCCCCTTATTCTCCTTCCCTTAGAACTATCTTAATAGTGTATCTAGTCTTACTACCTATAGGCTAGGCCTATACTATAGGTAAAAATTAAATAGTAATAGTATCTCTACCTATCTTGCTTACTATTCTAATATCTCCCTTAGCGCTATAAAGTATTCTAAGTTCTTATAGTCTATAAGTATTATA
The DNA here is from genome assembly GCA_023658505.1 of Epichloe gansuensis. Lineage (NCBI taxonomy): Eukaryota > Fungi > Ascomycota > Sordariomycetes > Hypocreales > Clavicipitaceae > Epichloe > Epichloe gansuensis. The sequence continues at coordinate 2,945,082 of CP098283.1, forward strand.
AATAGCTTGCTAACGCTATATAGCTTTACTAACTAAGCCTTTAGGCATAATATAATTGCTAATAGCTCCTTATTATATATAGTGTAGTTTTATTAAGCTAGCTATAGTTAAGTAGAATAATAAGTAACTAGGTGTAAGATGCCTTTATTATTAAACTATAAGAGGTAACCCCTAGAGCTATCCCTAAATAGTTAGCTTTTACTATAGTATTCTTATTAGGGTCCTATTATATTAGAATAGGATATAATATAAAGGCTATTTTTAGCGCTTTAAACGCTACATTACATTTATCTATCCACTAAAATAGGACGCCCTTCTTTATAAGTTTAATTAAAGGGCTTGTAATTATTAAGAAGTGTAATATAAAGTCCTAATAAAAGTTAGTAAACCTAAGAAATCCTTACACCCCTAACCTTCTTTAGCGCCTTCTAATCCTAGATAGCTATAATCTTTTCCTTATCTAGGTAAATTTCTTTCCCTATATAAATAATAAACCCTAGGTACTTAACTTTCTTTATTATAAAAACGCATTTCTTTATATCTAAGTTTAGTCTTACTTACTATAGCCTTAAGAGTACTACTTAGACCTTCTATATATAGTCTTTTTAAGACCCTCCTAAGTAAATAAGGATATTATTAAGATAAGTAGTTACATAGTCCCCTAGGATTCCGCTAAGCGCGCTATTAATATATCTCTAAAAGGTAGCGGGTGCACTCGCTAGGCTAAAGGGACATATAAGCCACTTAAATAACCTAAAACGCATCTAGAAGGCGGTCTAGTGTTCCTTACCTTTAGTAATATAGAGCTAGTGAAATGCTGCTTATATATCTAGCTTTATAAATCACTTTGCCTCTAATAATAATTATAGTGTTTCCTTTACTAGAGGTAAGGGATAATAGTCTTATTCTATAATCTTATTAAGAGCATAGTAATCTATATAAAACCGCTATCCTCCTCCTAGCTTCTTTACTAATAATACTAGAGCTATTACTAAAGAGAAGCTAGCCTATATCTATCCCTTATCTATAAGGTTAGTTACTTACTTTTAGATTTTAAGGAGGTGCTACTAGGGTATATTATATAATAGGGCCTATAGAAGTTCTAGTTTAGATCTATTTACGTTACGCTTTAATCAAATGTAATGGTCTAATCGTCCCTAGTATAGTGGCAAGGCATTTACCTTGCTTTCTAGGAAGAGGTTCGTAAAGTCCTATAGCGCTTAGTAATAAGGATAATAGGTCCTGTTCTATAGCCTTAGGGGTTATGTCTATCTGTAGAATTAATGTGAATTCCTATAGGCTAGTAGCGTATAGTTAAATATATTCTTTCTGCTTCTTTACATGCCTTATAATTCCTGCGAAGGTAGAGCCTAAGATAGATATCGTTAGTTACTTAACCTTCCTATCGGTCAATGCCTAAATTTATAGGTTATTAGCTAATCTTACGTAGAGTTAATAGCGCGCTATATCTAAGTTAATCTTATTCCATTCTATCCATAGTATCCCTAAAATTAGCTACCTTATTAACCTAGGGATCATATAGGTAACTATAGGTGTTTCCTATCTATCTAGATCCACTTAAAAACGGATAATATACGTAATGTATAACCTCTTTTATAGCTCTCTTTTCCCCTTATTTTACATTAACTATAGTGCAAACTAATCTTTTCTTTAAGAGAGGGAGGCGTTTTAACTAGAGTTTTTAGATAAGGTATTTACTTATAGTAGCATAATAGTTATAGCCTGTATTAACAAGAGCATCCGTAAAGGTAGTCTTATTAATTAATATAGGAACTAGAAAAGGTATAGAGTCTATGTTAGACTAGATCTATTTAAAGTCCTTATTAGTAATAACTATTTACTATAATACCCTCTATCTATCCTCCCTGCTACCCTAGTTAAATAACTTAATACTAGGGTTCTTCTTTTCTAATATATCCACTATTTCCTCTTCTTTAGAGTTATCTTCCTCTTCCTTTATATTACATATATTAATAGCTACCTTTCTATGCTAATATTTTAGTGGAAGTAAAGGGCAGTTAGAAATAAAATACTTTCCTAAACCATACCATAGGTATTTGCCCTCCTTATAACGCGTGTTACGTATAGCCTAGCTAACTTACTTAGCCTGCTTACCGCTAGCCTTATTACCTAGCTTTACCTTATGCTAATTTCCTAGTAACTTTCCACGTCCTTTTAGGCCTATTCTAGGTGCGTTAATTATATATCTATTATAGGAGTGTCCTTATTCTAGGTAAGGGCCTTAGGTATATACGCTTACCTTTGCGCATAGTTCTTCTCCTCTAATTAATAGGACTTAATATCTAACAAGATGCTATAATACTAGGCTATTACCGCTAAGTAATCTATATGTAATATATCTTATCTAACGCTATAGTCCCTTATCTACTTATTAAGGGCTATGCGTAGCTTAGCTAGCTTTATAGAGTCCTCCTAATCTAATCCCTTAGCTAGCGCTAATTTTTATTTAAAATAAATATAGAAGTTACTAAATTGCTTATTTAGGCGTTACGCGATCTAGTTAAGCTCTATAATTGCTAATTCCTATTAATAGGGGTTATTAAATATCTTAGTAAGGTAGTTTAAGAACTTCTATAGGTTATAAAGCACTAAGTATCCTTTCTTAAAATAAGGAGTAACTTATGCCTAAACCTTTAGTAATAGGTTTTAGTAAATAAAGCACTATTAGTCCTGCTAGGACCTAATAAACCCCTATTTATATCTAGCTTATAAGATATTAGGTTTTGCTATGCTATAAATAAGACCCTTTTGCTATTAAATAGGGGTTCTATTAGTAAGGGTTTTCGCTTAATAAGTTAACTAGAAAAGTTAGATCTCTGCTTGCTAGCAAGGTCCTTAATTTGTTTTAACTGCTAAGCAATAAGCTCCTATAAGGTTACTATTTTATTAGTCTCTATCCTATCCGCTAGTAGCGGTATATCTATTAGCTACTATGCCTTTATAGTAAAGGATAATAAATGTTATAAACTAGCCTTAGGGTAGCTGCACGTAAGCGTTCTAAGAGATATTATTATCCTTAGAGAGAAAGGATTAGACTAAGCTAGGTGTTGCATAGGAACTAGCTTTATACTAGTGTGTGTGTGTGGGTCGCATAGGCCTAGGTAAAGCCCTAACCTATCCGCCCATAGTCCGCGTCCTTTACGCGCCCTTTCCGGAACCTTTGCGTGCCCTTTCCGGACCCGAGACATGACCCGAGCTCCTAAGCTCGAGTCCATAACATTATCTTCCTCTTCCTTTATATTATACCTATTAATAGCTGGTTTTCCTTGCTAATGTCTTAGTGTGTAAGGGCTTGGGCTTTGCCTAAGCCTTAGTGTTAACATGCGAGTGGGGAGTGGGGAAGGGGGCTGACATAAGCCGACCAGGGGATATAAGGGGCTTATACGGGATCCGTAACATCCTCCTTTTCCTTCCTTCCCTTAAGTTTCTTAATATTATTATAATAGCCTATAGCTTTGCCTTAGGGCTAGTCTATAACATTTAAGAAACTTCCTTTAGCCTTAAAGAAAGCTACTAAAAACGTAATAAGTGTATTAAACATTATAGACGTAATAGATATAACAGACACAATAGATTCACTACGCCCTAGAGACTAACACTCTTAGGGAAGCATAATACCACTAATAGACACTACTCTGCCTATAGAGGCCCTCTTAGCCTAACTTAAATCACTTTAACTTATAATTAAACAATAATAAGGGGAAATTATAATGCTATATAAATAGGTTAAAATAAAGCAGTCCCTAGGGGCTTAACCTAAACAGATTCCCTTCCTAGTCCTACCTATCACGCTACTAGTCATACCCTAGATTAGATAGAAACTAATCCTAATAGGTAACCCTTATAATAATAATAAGGCCACGTTCACTTCCTAGAAGATTCTTATAGAGCATAAACTAGTGGCAGATAAGGATTTTATTAGTGCTAACAAGGACTAGTGGATATTTATATACTAGAACTTAGGGCCTAAGGTCTAACCCTGCATTATAGCATTCTTTAAAATAGGCTATAAATACAATTATAAACCCACCTCCTTTCTAGATTACTTAGAATCTATATTCGCTAACCCCTATTAATAAGAAATAGCCCTTACTAAACTTAATTATATTAAATAAGGGCTAGGGAGGTATTTGCCTTATTCTTTATTTGCTTTAAATAGAAGCTTTCCTAGTAAGAGGTAGCTTATAAGTAAGTAAGGTAAAACTAGCAAAACTTTAATATACACTTAATAAGTATATAAGGGAGTATACTATTAGCAAAGGGTAGACTATAAGGACTACTCTTTAGCGGTTAGCTAATTCTATAGTATTATAGTTAATATTAAGGCTAATGCCTTAGAGGAAAAGTTTTATTCCTACCGTATGCCTATCCTAGTTAAGGCACTAGCTCCTTAAGTTAATTATAATAGTAACACACTAATAATAGGTATTTATATAGTAGGAACTTAGGCAGGTAAACGTAAGAAGCTAGAGGGGAAAAAGGGTAGACTAAGGAAAATAACTAAACTATAATATACTAAGTAAGTTATAGTAAAGGAAATAACTAGGTATTATAAGGATAAGTGTTATTTACGCTATAGCTTAAAGGATTACTAAATATAGGAGTGCCCTTTACTCTTACCTTACTAACTAAGAGTGTGTATTAATACCTATAGGGTAAAGATAAATAGCGGGGATAAAGGGGTTAAGACCTACTTATTAGAAAATAAGTAGCCCCTAAGCAAAGGCTTATATAAGGGCGTGAAGGCTAGCTAGCCTAGCTAGATAATCTTAACTATAATTAGTATATAGTATTAGAAAAGGGAGTTAAATAGTATATAGATTAATTACTATTCTTAGTCCCTATACTCTTTAATACACATAAGTATCTCCATATTTAAATTAATTATGGTTGCGATTATTATAGTGCTATTAGTAAATTAGTAATATAGTAGCTAAACCTAGAGCTTATTTAATTACTAAAACGAAGATAAGTTTAAACTATAGTAGAAATAGAAAGAAAAGGAAAGTAAGTAAGAGAGAAAACCTTATCTATTACTTATATAGTATATACTTAGATTAATATAGATAGCTAGGAATCTTTAGTATACCTCTATATTATTCTAGGTTTAACCTATAATGTAATCTTTAGGATGCTATAGTTAGAACACTATAATATAGTAATTTACGTAGCAAAGCAATAGCTAGTTATTAGGATAGCTAAGGGCCTATGCATTTTAGAATCCTTAGAGTATATTACAGAGATACTAACATAGGGAATAATTAGTTCCTTATTTGCCACAGAGGCACGCTATATATAATAACAGAAGGATATTACTATAAGGTTTATTATTATAAGCTTAAAAGAAATTATAATAGTATTATAACTTTTTACTCTAAAACTAAAACTAGAATAGCCTAATACCTTAGCACTACCTAGGAGCTTATAGACTTTATAGACCTATTTAATAAGTTAAAAGCAAATAGCCTACCCCTATATAAGGGCTTATTAGACCACTATATCTACCTTTAAAAGAACACAGATAGATTATAACTAGCACTCCTATAGGGACCTCTGTATAACATGCCCTAGGACTAGCTATTAGAGATTAGGCGCTAAGTTACTAACCTTATAGATAAGGGATAGATCTATGCTAGCTTCTCTTTAGTAGTAGCACCTATTTTACTAGTTAAAAAGGCAAACAGTAGTTAGAGGTTTTGCGTTAACTACTACACACTTAATAAGATAATAGCATAAGACTACTATTCCCTCCTATTAATTAAGGAAACACTCTATTCCTTATCCTAAGCATATTAGTTTATAAAAGTAAATATACACTTAGTATTTTATAAGCTATATATAGTAAAAGGATAGGAGTATCTTATAGCGTTCCGCACTAGATTTAGACTATTTAAATAGCTAGTTTACCTATTTAGCCTAGTAGGTATACTAGTAATGTTCTAATATTACGTAAACAAATCCTTAGGGGATGCGTTAAGGGACTTTATTATAGCCTATTTAGATAATATTCTTATCTATTTAGGGGGTTAAAGAAGGATTATATAGCTAAGGTATAGCTAATACTAGGCAGATTAAGGGCAGTGGGCCTATATCTAGATCTAGATAAATCTACATTCACTGTGAAGGAGGTTTAATACCTTAGCTATATTATTACAGTAGGATGCTTAATTTGCCCTAACCCTATAAAGGTAGTAGTAATTAGGAATAGTTAGCCCCTATAAAGTTATAAGGGGTCCGTAGCTTCCTTAGATTTATAAACTTCTATTATAACTTTATTAGGGACTTCTCTAAAATAGTAGCCCCCTAATCTAGCTTACTAGGAAGGACATTCCCTTTTAATAAGGCCTAGAGGAAAATAACGCTTTTAAACAATTAAAGGAATTATTTATTAAACACCTAGTCCTTGCATAATAGGACCCTAACTAGGATATAGTAGTAAAAGCTAATTACTTTAGCATGGCTTTAAGGGGTTATCTATTATAGGAAGGCCCTAATAGTATACTATATCCGGTTGCTTATTACTCTATAAGCTTAATAGCCCCTAAAGGAACTATACTATTTATAATAAGGAACTACTAGCTATTATATCTTACCTTAAGGCATGGTTAGCAGAGTTATAGGGCGTCTTACGCCTATTTATAATATATATAGATTATAAGAACCTAGAGTACTTTACTACTCCTTACCTTATAATAGAATATTAAGCATAGTAAGTAAATATCCTCTCTCTATTTAACTTCTATTTATATTATAAACCTAGTGCTTAAGTATAATAACTAGATACCCTTTCTTAAAGGGAGTAGGATAGGGTAGGTAAGCCTTTAAGAATAAGATATATCCTATAACCTATTACTATTATAGCGCTCTTATAACCATATGTTAGGACCTAGACTAACTCTAGTTTAGGTCTATCCCTACCCTAGGTAGCTCTATTACTACTAGGGAATGCCTCTTTATAATAAAATATCTTTAGACTCTTTAGGACTAGGCAGTTTTATTAGACTTAACTTACCTTATCTATTTATAGGCTATATAGGAAGGGATATAGAAGTTTCCCTAGAGGTAATAATAAGAGAATAGGTAGCGGATTGCATAATTAGCGTATATAGGGCGCTTTAGTTTAGGGGTTAAACCTAGGTCCTAGCCTAGGAGCTATTAATAATAACCCTTATCTAGTAATCCTATAACTCACTAGTAATAGGGCACCTAGGGTATAACACTATATTCTAGATTTTATAATAGTAATTCTACTAGGATAGGATAGCTTAGGACATAGGTAGGTTTATCCGTAATTATTTCTGCTAGGGTAGCTATAAGAGTTAGTAACACTACTAGGGCTTACTAAAGCTATTACTAATACCTAATAGATACTAGTCTTAAATCTCTATTAATTTCATAATAAACTTACTAATATCTTCCCTAGAGAGACTATAGTTCCTTATAGTTATTATAGATAGGCTATCTAAGTTTGTGTAGCTAAAGGCAATAACTTCTATTATAGCTAAGGTATGCGTAAAACATTTTAAAATGGTTTAGTAATGGTTCTAGGGATTTCCTAATTAATTATTATAGATAGGGGTTCTAATTAGCTAGGGAACTTTTAGATAATATTATATTTAAGTATTAGTATAGACTAGCTCCTTTCTACCTCTTACTACCTATAGACTAATAGTAGCATAGAGAGAATAAACTAAGAGGTATAAGTAATACTATAGGTATACGTTTCCTTTTTATAGTATAACTAGCCTAAATACCTTATAGCTTACTAGCTAGCGATTAATAATAGGAACTCTTTAGTTATAGGGGTAAGCCTAAATAAACTCCTATATAGTTATAACTTATAACCTATTTAAACATAGTTAGATATAGTCCTATTAGCAACTATATTAAAAGGAGAGCTATTTATTTCCTAGAATACCTCTAAGAGGGTATATCTCTTACCTAGGCTACTATTACATATACATAGTAATAATAGTAGGATGCCTCTATAGCCTTATAATATCTAGCGGAATAATTCTATATAGGGGATAAAGTATAGTTATTACTTAGGAATATTAAAACTAATTAGCCCTTATGTAAACTTAACTAGGTAATAGCTAAGTATACTATAGTTAAGGTCCTAACTCTGCTTACTATTTAACTTAATATCCTAAAGGGCATATACCTAGTTTTCTATGTAAATCTTATTAAACAAGTGGCAATAGACCCTCTCCTAAGCTAATAGTTATAGGACTCTAGCTAGGCCTAGAATAGGTTCTAATAGAGAATAACCCTAAACTTATAAAGGAATACTATATAGAAAGGATTTTAGTGGCTTAAAACACACTAGGTAAGGGAGGGAACTAGAACGCTCTTATAAAGTAGGTAGGATATATATAACTAATATAGGAACTAGTAAAAACATAAAAGACATATAGGCACTAGATAAGTTTAAAAAGGAATAAAGGGATATATAATATAATAATAGACTAGTTTAATTTAATAAAACTTATCCTTAAAAGGAGATTATATATAGGACCTAGGTTATACCCTTTTAGCTTTCTATTCCTACTTATATATTAGAATACTTATACTTATCCTTACCCTCCTCCCTACTATTAGCGTCTATAGTAAGGTCTTTTACCTTGCTTCTAGGAGGGTTACTATGTAAGTTTTAGGGCTAGTAGGACCTAGTTAGGTTCTAATAGGGGTTCTAAAGGGTTAACTTATAGGCTTAACTTATTTAATAGAAAGGGAGTTTTAAGGGTTATAGGGCATATAGTAGATATAATAGGATTTATTATAACCGCTGCCTATGTTCTAGGCATAGCGCTTACGCTACTAGTAAGAAGGAGAAATATTACTAGCTTTAATAATATAGGATATGCTAGATAGGCCCTAGGAGGCCCTGCTAGGAGTATTATTACTATAAAGTTCTTAATGGATAGCGGCTAGGCTACTTATAATCTAGCGGTTCTATTAGAATAGAATGCCTATAACTTATTATATTTAATTTCCTATACTATAGCTAGTTAAGGGACTGCTATAGTTATATAGAATTACTTTATTCCTAGTTATGTTTAAGGCAGAGGAGGATAATACTAGAGGGAGTCTAAGAGAGGACTAGATAAGGGCTAGGTTAAATTAGGCTTCTTATAGAAGAGTAGTCTAATAGGTAATAAGAGCGTAATAGCGCTAGGAGAGAACTAGTATTTTTGCTTTTAAGTTAGGATCTAAGGGACCCTAGGATAGATAATATGCGTTCCTATAGTAATCTCTTTTTAAGATCTTTTAGCGCGCATTAGAGGCAAGGATTAGCAGATAGGAACTTAGTTAACTAAACACAAGTAATATAATTTTCCTAGTAAGAGGGATAAGACTCGCTAGACTTAGGGGGTAATATTCTAGTATGCCTATAGTAAGGGCTTATTTAATACATAGCCTATAAGGATAAAAAACCGCCTTAGGGTAGTATACTACTTATTATTAGAATCTCCTCTAGGAGAAACTCCCTAAGGGCCTAAGCTAAATATAGGGTAAAGGGGTCTTAGGGGAACTAGACTAGTGCTAGTTAGGGGAAGAGTAGGTTAATAAGGATAAGGTATAATACTATTAGGTATAGGATAGATAAGGGTAACTTAAGAATAGGATAATAATAGATAGAGATAGGAGAAAGAATAGGTAGTAAGATAGGTTTATAATAGGAAGGGGATAGTTATTATTAAAGAAAGGTTTAGATTAGGTAAGATTCTTAGTAGGATATTTATATGTATAACTATAGGGTAGGGTAGGACATAAATAGGTAGGGAGGGGATAATAATAATAATAATAATAGAGGGGTATAAGTTATAGTAAGGCATAATACTTAAGTTAAACGCATGCAAACTAACTATAAGGAGGGGTTATACTATTACCCTACCTATATATAACTTAAACACGCTATATTAACAAGGGATTATTAAATAGTTATCCATAGTGAATATAAGGGTAAGAGTAAGGGAAGATATAAAGGCTACTAGAATAATAAGGGAGGGTATAGCGCTATATTAAATATAACACGTAAATAGGTAGGCATAGATAATTACCTAGTAAGGGGCGATTTATAATAACGTTAACATAAATAGGCAAGGAAGGGGTAAGTAAGGGTATATATAAGGGCTTAGGCTTTGCCTAAGCCTTAGTGTTAACATGCGAGTGGGGAGTGGGGAAGGGGGCTGATATAAGCTAACTAGGGGATATAAGGGGCTTGTATGGGATTCGCAATATCCTCCTTTTCCTTCCTTCCCTTAAGTTTCTTAATATCATTACGATAGCCTATAGCTTTGCCTTAGGGCTAGTCCATAACAAGGGGTAGTTTAGGGCTAGCCTTGCCTCCTATATGTCTCTAGGCTAGCGTGTTTAGGGGCGTTAGTAATTATATTTAGGGCAGTTCACTATAATATAATATTAGTCCTTAACTGCTCTGCTATAGCTATATAGCGGCGAGTTTACCCTAGGAACGCCTCTCTAGAAGAGGAACTTATTAAGACTAATCTTTCCTATGTGTAGTTAGACTATGGTTAAGGAGATATGCTTTTCTAGGCCTATGTGGAATCTTTAGATTTCCTTTGGGTTGTGAGTTAGTGGTTAATCCTTAGTTAGCTCTCTCGCGAGTCTATGCCGTCCTAGGCGTTCCCTACTATGCCATTTATCCCAGCGTTGTCTCCATTCCTCGTGTAGTTCCGCCACTGGCTCGTTGCTCCTAGGGGAAAAAAAGCTATAATAACTAATAATAAGAAGGTAATATTTAAATAAAGTTAATAAGGACCCACTTTAAAACCCACTTTTATAAAGTTTGAACATACTACGTTTTAAAGTAAAAAAAAGTCATAATAACTAATAATAAGAAGGTAATACTAATATAAAGTTTTAAGGCCCCACTTTTAGACCCACTTTAATAATATTTACAAATACTAGGCTTTTAAGTAAGAAAAAGCTATAAAAACTAATAAGAAGAAGGTAGTACTAAAATAAAGTTATTAAGGACCCACTTTTATAATATTAGTAAATGCTAGGTTTTAAAGTAGAAAAGGTTATCATAAGAAGGCAAAACTCTTATAAAAGTTATATGGACCCACTTTAGACCCACTTTTATGATTTTAGTAAATACTAGGATTTAAAGTGAGAAAAAGCTATTATAGGAAAGTAATACTACTTTAAAGTTAATAGGGACTTACTTTTAGACCCACTTTTATAATATAAGTAAATACTAGGTTTTAAAGTAAGAAAAGGCTCTTAAAACTAATAATTAGAAGGTAATACTAATATTAAGTTAATAAGAACCCTCTTTAGACCCACTTTTATAATATTAGTGAATGCTAGGTTTTAATATAAGAAAATACTATTTTAAGAAGGGAATATTATTATAAAGTTAATAAGGACTTACTCTAGACCTACTATAATAATATTAGTAAATACTAGGTTTTAAAGTAAGAAAAAGCTTTTATAACTAATTATAAGAAGGTAATACTATTATAAAGTTAATAAAGACTTACTTTAGACTTACTATTATATTATTATTAGATACTAGGTTTTAAGGCAAGAAAAAGCTTATAAAACTAATAATAAGAAGGTATTACTATATAATAATATAAAAGTAAGTCTAAAGTAAACCCTTATTACTTATTATTAGATGTATATACCTTATAATGCCTTATAATTAAGGAAATCTACTTTAGCGTAGAAAAATAAAAAAATATAATTAAATACAAAATAATACATGTATTGTATTGTATTGTGAAAAAGTACTTGTATTGTATTGTGTAATGTATTGTATTGTATTGTATTGTCAATACAATACAATACAATACACAATACACCAAATGTATTGTATTGTAGTGCAAAGCTCTGAGATTCACAGGTGCCTGACGTTAGGATCGTAGCCTAGGGAATAGGAATTATTCTTCTATTCTAGGCGTTGTAATTAATTAGTCATAAGTGTGTACAGAAGAGAGGAAAAGAGGCTTTTTCGGATTGTGAGAAGTGGCCACAAACGCAGTGCGTTTTGTGGGTCACATGACTTGTGGGCCCTCGACTAATCAGAGGGCAGGCCGATAAGTCATAGGTAGGGCCACTTCTCACGAGCGCGCGTTGCGCGCGCGCCCTCGCGGCCTGACCTTTTGCCGGGTAATTGCGGCTGCGTGCCGCGATTGATATCATGCTTGTTCTAACACTTTTGTTAGTTCTTTTATTTATATAATATATTTATTTAATCCCTTATATCTTCCCTTCTTAGATTAATATTATGCATTAATAATTATATTAAAAAGAAAGAGGTTCTAATATTAGAATAAGTATAATATTAATTGCAGCACATAGCTATAATTACCTAGCAAAGGTTAGGCCGTAAGGGGCGCGCGTAACACGCGCCCGCGAGAGGTGGCCTTATATATAACTTATTAGCCCGCCCTCTAATTAGGTAAGGACCTATAAGTTATGTGACTTACAAAACGCACTGCGTTTATGGCCACTTCTTACGATCTGAAAAAGCCTGTTATGAACTGGCCTTAGGGCAACTGCACGTAAGCGTTCTAAGAGATATTATTATCCTTAGAGAGGAAGGATTAGACTAAGCTAGGTATCGCACAGGAACTGGCTTTATACTAGTGTGTGTGTGGGTCGCATAGGCCTAGGTAAAGCCCTAACCTATCCGCTCACAGTCCGCGTCCTTTGCGCGCCCTTTCCGGAACCTTTGCGCGCCCTTTCCGGACCCGAGACATGACCCAAGCTCCTAAGCTCGAGTCCATAACAAAGCCTCTCTTTTCCTCTCTTTAGAATACACACACTTATGACTAATTAATTACAACGCCTAGAATAGAAGAATAATTCCTATTCCCTAGGCTACGATCCTGACGTCAGGCACCTGTGATACTAACAATTAGGTATAATATAGATTAATTAGGAAGATATTAATAGATTACCTTAAAGGAGAGGCTAGTACCCTTATACTAATAGACTTATTAAGGCTAATAAGCATAGGATTAAAAGGGAAGAATAAGAATAGTCTAGCTAGCTAGGTAAAGACCCTAATAAGTTATCCTTTAGATTTAACTTTTGCTATAATAATAGTAAAAGTATTATTTAAAATTTCTAGGGATTAAGCCTATTAAGGGGTTTTAGAAAGAGAACTATGCTATAGGAAGTAAGGGATAGGCTTATAGCCTTAGAATTATTAATCTATTTAAACTATATATCCCTAGAGGTACTAGTACTTTATAGAGATCTATATGCGTTAGCTAAGGGTAAGGAAACGGAAGGAAAAGGGGATAATATTATGCTTATAGGAGAGTTTAAGCCTTTAAGTAGCTTAATAATTAAACTCTAGGTATTAGATAATAGGAATAGCCTTATATGTGGTGGTTAGGGTAATTACCTATAGTAGTGGACAAAATAGGGAAGGAACTCTCTGCCCTACACCTATATTAAAATTTTTCGCTAGGGCACCGTAGCTTTTTTTCCTTTTATATATATTATTATTAGGATAGATAATAGTTAGTCAAATTAATTAAAAGGTTCCAATCAAGTCGTCCTCTGTTGCAGCTCAAAAACAACCTATTTTCCACTCACTAAGAAGACGCTTATCGCAAACTTTGTCAGTCAGGACCTTGAAACCTCGGATAATTAGGACTTCGTCAAGATGTCTGTTATTGCCCCTGTTGAAAACTCGCGTGCTATTTCTCTTTAGGCTTAGTTGAGGCTTAGTCGAGGCTTAGTTGCTGCTGCATGATGGGAAAATCCGTTACTGCATGTTTGCGTACTCCTCTTATTTATTCGACATAGCTTGGTGGAATATGAAACGGGTGGCTTGTCACGGACAGGGCGTCCAAATGCGCATACATACATAATACACATAATACCTCGTTTTCGAATGCGCAGACACGCTAAACGCGGGTCCCACCTGCCCACCTCTCAGGTCAAGTCGTCCCGCCCTCCCGCACTCCCCATTCCCCGCTGTGGTCGGTCCCCTATCTTATTACTTGCTCATCAGATATTGTAACATCCCGCGTCACACCGAGAATCTATGAACATCGTATGTATTTACTGCGGTCCCTTTCATCCGTACAGTACATGTACCTCCTAAGCGATTTTACAAATCTATTTTATAGGGGAATGAAGCGAATTGGGTGTTAGTAGGGAAATAAGGGAGATAAGGGCTAGGTATCTTGATTTCTTCATACTTTATATGGAAGATAATGGAAGCGATCCCAACATCTTCACAAATCCAATGCATTAGCCACAGTGCCACAGTGCCACAGTGCCACAACCAATGGGCAAAAAAAAATTATGAAAATTCAATGTCATTTTGTCATGTCATTTTAAATTCCCCACGCAATCGACGCTAGTACTGGTAGGATGGCTTGTGGCGCCACAGTACTACATCGAGACGGTATGTTTCGGTGTCGCTCTTCATTTCTCACCCCCACAAGTGACGAGCCCATGTTTCCTTTTTCCTCGTCCGATGGATGCCCTCACTGACTCAATATCAACACTTCGCGCTCTACGAAGTACTCCAAGTACGGAGTATATTGGGAAAATCCCTCCGAGAAATGCTTCTTTCCCGTTGTGCACGGATTGAACGACCATGACCGAGGAGGACACACGGTCAAGGATCACCTGCCCCCAACTCGCTAGCCCTTTTTGTTTGTGCTGCTGTTATCAAGGATCATGATCATGGCTTGTGTCACGAGGTTTTGCAGGGGAACCTGACCGTTGGCTCTCGATTCAGTCACACGGAAAACCCATCATGACACCATGAAATGGAGATGCACGGAGTCTTCTCCGTACAATCGCATCTTTGCTTTTGCTTTTGCTTTCTTCTTTCTTTTACTCCGTACCTTATCCTCTCTTCCTCCCCCTTCTCCATCCCATCTTTCTTCACATCATCTAGGTCGGAGGTCAGACTGTCTCTCTTTTTACTTGTCACTCTCTTGTATCGTTCGGTCGGTTCGTAATCCCTTTGGCATTCGTTTATTTTTATCCTTATCTTTTATTCTTCTATTCTTCTATTCTTTCATTTTCCATTTTTCATTTTTTTCATTCAGGATAGAGTAAGCCTCGTCTACTCGTGTGAGATCTTGTATCGTCGGTCGCTCTTTATGCTGGCACATATATAACATACGCGAGGTTTTGTATTGCACAAAAAGCACACTGTCATGATGCTGTCCGCTCTCTTGTCACTTTCGGCTTTGCCGCTTGTGGCCCAGGCCTTGGAAATTCCAATGGACAATAAAATGCTCCAGAAACCTGGCCTGCTGCGATATCCCATCACGGTCAATTCCGGCGCTCCTTCAAAAACCCACATTCTCCGACGCCAACAAGACTTTCCTATACAGGCTCAACAGTCGGGCTTCTTCTATTCCATTCAGCTGCAAGTTGGTACTCCCCCAGTCGGTGAGCGTCAACTTCGATACCGGTTCCAGCGAGCTCTGGATCAACCCCGTTTGCAGCAAATCTGTCGATCCAGCATTCTGCGAGAAACTTGGTCGGTTCAACGGCAGTCAGACATTCGTCGACACAAACATCACCAACCGCGTCAACTATGGAACCGGCTTTGCTCAACTCGAGTATGGCTACGATTACGTTCAGATTGGTTCGGCCAAACTGAGTCAACAGATGTTTGGTGTAGCTACTGACAGTGGATTCGCCACGACTGGCATCCTGGGTGCCGGGCCTCAGTTGAAGGGCTGGACCAGCGATTACCCCATGATTCTCGACAACATGGTTGCCCAAAACATTATCAAAAGCCGTGCCTTTTCTCTAGACATTCGATCCATTGAGAGCGCCCGCGGCTCGGTCGTCTTTGGCGGCATTGACACCAAGAAATTCTCTGGTCACCTCGAGAAGCGTCCCATTATTCCTGCTACCGAGGCTCCTGACAAACTCACCCGCTACTGGATTTATTTGGATGGCCTATCAGTCACCAACGGCAAGGGTTCCAGGGCTCAGATCTTTGACCAGATTAATGGCCAGGCGGTGCTTGTCGACAGCGGTTACACCGTGTCTGCTCTTCCCACGAAACACTTCAACAAGATCAAGGATGCTTTCCCTGGTGTTACTAACCCTCCCAAGTGGAACAAGTCTGGTCTGTACCGAGTTCCCTGCAACTTGGGCGAGCAGAACGGCACCGTCAATTTCAGATTTGGCAAGACCGAGATCAATGTGCCCTACAAGGACTTTATCTGGAGAAAGGCTGACGATCTTTGCTATCTTGGCGTCACTCCTGATGACAAGTTTCCGGTTCTCGGCGACACTTTTCTGCGTGCCGCCTATGTCGTGTATGATATGGACAACCGCAACCTTCACATTGCTAACAATGAGGACTGTGGTTCTGCCTTGCTGCCCATCGGCCACGGTCCCGATGCTGTTCCATCTGTCGAGGGTGACTGTGGCAAGAAGCCTGAGCCCAAGCCAACGACAAGCTCTGCTCATATCTCGACCAACGTAATAAAACCTGCTACGACTGCGACTGGCCACAACAGCACCACCACCATCGGCGGCGGCGGCGGCCACCACAACAGTACCGGTCTCACAACTCAGCCTACCACCACGAAGCGGCCAGGAATCACGTCCAGACTCTTTCCCACGGCCGGGTGGCACAATGCCGCGGCTGCCCGCACGTACACGTCGACGTTCACCACCACCAATGTTCACACCATCACCTCGTGCCCCCTATGTCACTGGATGCCCCGTTGGTTCCGTCACCACCGAGATAGTCACTGGAACCGTCACCTGGTGCCCTGGACGTGGCAGCGAAGCGACTCCCGAGCCGACGCAGTCTAGCACAGAGCCATCGACCATGACGTCCAAGCCAAGCATCACCTCGCAGGCAAGCATCACATCCGTCTTCACCACGACCAAGACGCACACCATCACTTCGTGCAACGGCAACGGTCCTTGCCACAAGGGCAAGGTCATCACCGAGGTTTTGACTTCGACAACCTATGTTTGCCCCGAATCTACGGCCACCTTCACCGTTCCTCGAACACATACTTGCGTTACCAACGAGCCTGACTGCAAGCCCGGTGACAAGGTTACCAAGACCTACATCGTCATTGTTCGACCTCATGTCACTGCCGACAGCCCTACTCCCATTCCCGGCTGCGACGACAACTGTGTTCTGCCTCCCCGTCCAGACTTCGCCTCCTCAGACCACGGCCGTCGTTACTCAGGCCAAGATGACCTCTCCTGCTACCATCCCTGAGACAACGCCCGCCCCGCCCACCACCATTGGCACCATTACCGGCAACATCACCACCGCCACCACCAAGCCCGGCGAGACTCCCTGCAGCACTTGCAGCCCACCACCACCCGTCTCCGCCGGCGCTTTCGAGTCGTTCCGCGTCTCCGCCGCGGCTGGTGCCGTGATGCTGGGAGCGCTGGCCGTTGCTGTTTTGTAAAGCAGAAATGTTTCAACAGGTTTGGCGCTTGGGATTCATTGTTGTACATGTAAAGACTGGGCACATTGGGCATGTGGACGAGTGCCCGTACAAAGAGTACATCTTAATGGTCCATACGGTCTCTATTGTTTGTTGTATTGTTTTCTAATGTTTATACTTTTGAGACATTTTTCTCCCTATTCCTGTTTTATGTGTGCGAGGGATCATGCGGAGATTCGTAAGAATACTTAGTTTGACCTAGACCCTTCATTGACATTTATTCTTCTTCTCCACCTCGTCGTCTCTGTTGCTCTGACTCGGGCCGTGTGGAAAATGATGTTGCAACATGCATGGCCTGTTCATGTTTTGCATTGATATATGCCTCCTTGTATATGGTACGCTTTGGACTCGACTAAAAACCGAAACTCACCCGCTACCAGTCATCGAAGGATATGTCAAAAGTCAAACGAATGGACCGAGAAATCGCCGCTTCACCATGTGCTAGCGGTACTGCATCCGACCTGGCAGGAACGAGTTGATTCATTTTCTCGCTTGAATGGAGAGGGGAGGATTGGGCGGGCAACATGACGGTACGCACAAAGCTAGGCCATCTTTTTGGTCACACCCAGCGTCTGCGATTCGTGCGCCAGGCCCAAGAGACGCCAATTACATGCTCGAACCGTTCTAGAAAAAGACTGGTATGGTGGATTTCACCTTGGTATTTGTTCGGGAGGGGTCACCATTGGGGGACGTCCAAGTCGCATCCATATGTTTGTTGCACGCGAGGAAGGGCATTAGCACGCGCATGACTGTGGACGATGAGCAAAGCTTGCGACAAGGGCTTGGCTAAGATGACGCATAATCACAAAATGGATTCAGACTTTTGCGATACGCCTCGAGTCGCCACGGACCAACGAGGCCTGTCCGAGTCGAGGTCTACGATGCGCAGGCAGCAAGAACCGCGAAACCAAGGTTTTCCAACTGGGCGTGGCTGAATACTTCGCTTAAGTGCGATGAGCTCGGTTCCGCCATGGTCTTTAAGCCGTCATGATATGCAGGAACTTTTGCGAGCGCAGGGCGGAGATTGCACCAGAACTGAACGGTTTCCTGTTCACGCCCCCTGTTCGACATGGCACGCGCATGTGGTACGCCCGTAGCTATTACGTCTCTCTCTCTCTCTCTCTCTGTGTGTGTGTCTGTCCGTTTCTGTTGCGTGCATGCAGAATGGTTGCAACTGCGGCTCGACATGGTCTGGAGAACGCATGACCCCATGGGGATGCTGGGGCTTTCCACGTGTTGGCTACTGAGCGGCCCAAGATTGTGAAAGTGGTATCATCTCATGACAATGTTCGTGCTCCATGCTGATGCAGGACTTGTTGATGCCTTTGTTGAATGCTACCGCTAGGTGAGGGAGGAAGAAAACAAACATCATGTTCGTCGCTTTAGCGAGAACAGATCGGAGAGCGTCACAGATACTGACCCAGTGACCCTAGTTGCTGTAATGTTGGAGGAGACGCCGGCCAGCAGTAGAGGCCAAAAAAAAAAAAAAAAAAAAAGCAAAAGCAAAATTGGCCACTTTACGTGGTGGCAAAGCACGCCAACCCGGTCATTTTACGGCCAAAAAAAAAAAAGATCCCGATGCCAAGGGCCCGGCGCTTAACCCCATCTTTGCGGGAAGCCAGAACAACGGGATGGAATGTCTGGGGAGCTTATTACGCTGCCAAACGCGCCGGCACAAGGCGAGGCATACCGGGCCAGTCAGAGACAAGCGGAGATGTTGTGCCAAGCATTAAAAAAACATGGTCGCTGATTCAATCCGGGCTTCGCACCAGTTCACTATCTTGTCCCCCTCCAAAGAAGGACATGGAGAAAAAAAGACATAAGAATTCATTGTCATCAAGCCGTCACGGAGAGAATCATCACCGGGCCATCAGCCTTGAGGGTTGATTGAAATTCCTGCGCGATTGCTTGTTTGAATATCCATGCCGGCAATGTAGCTGATACTTCGAAGGGCGAACTCGTGTGGTGATTTTCTCCGCACCAGTCAGGAGCGTGCGGGGAGCTGAGATTTTCGACCAGGACCACAAACCGCTAGCTTTTTGGTAAGTCAGTAAGTTGAAAGAATGGTTCGAAGGAGGGGTATCATTTACTAGCCTCTTATCCGCACTTACTTAGCCATAGTTGGGTTTTCCCGAGGAGCTTTGAGAAGTTGAGAGATACCAGATGATTGGCCAGGTGTCGCGCCAGCATGGAGATGAATGCTTGACCTATGCCATCTTGAGCAGGGCTTTTTGTTGACTCCCAGTCTCGTCCTTCGGTCCTTCGGTTCGGCTTCCACCAAGCGTTCTTCGTTGCTTCAGGGGCTAGTCAGCGATTGAGACAGGCTTGTCGTGGATGGCTCAGCTAGCGGCCCAAGGCTCCATTCCGTACAGGCTGTCCATGATCTGCATCTTGCATGGCACATGGGGAGCTGATCGGGGTTGATTCTTGGCAGGCAGCCTTGGACAATGCAAAGAATGTCTTGTCTGCTTGGTGGCTGCAGGCCCCTTTTCCTTGACTGGCTTGGCTGTTTTGGTGTTGCCTCGGCCCCAGCACCTCCGGCCGCTACCTAGTACTCCATGAAGCTTGTTTGTTGCACTTTCAATGTTTCTGGAATATATTCTCGGCACTGGCAAGGGGAATGGAGGGCACAACAAGTATTACATGTAAATCGCAAGTCCAGCAGAGAATCGCGCTGCTCTGGAATTTGGCAGGCGGTGAAGGAATCTCACGCAAAGCATAGAGCATGTGGAATTCTGCCGCTTTTGGCTCCACCCTGGACCTGAGCGATTTTCTGCTGGATCTACGGATCAATGCGTTTTTATTAATACAAAGTGACTGATTCGACGCCCCCTTAATAACGCCCTCCTCTACCCAGAACCATCCGAGGTACCTCACCAAGAACAAGCTTTGAGGCTTTCGCACTTCGTCTCAGCTCAACATGTACGATAGCGCATCTTTGATGTCGTGCTAAGAGGGCACACAACCGTCGGGAGTGCAAGAAGCGTCACGAGAAGTGCCCCCTCCCCAGCGCCAGGTCAAACAATGGTGATTATAGCTTCATTACCACTGACAGTGATATTGGCTGTTTTGGCCGGCCATTTAAGCAGCCTGGTCCGAAGCTTTGTCTGTGGAACGAAGAATTCAAAGTTGGCAAAGGAGTGATGCGATGTACTTTTCCATCTTTCGTTTCGCGTATGCTCATGCCGCCGCCACGCCTTTACGGAGCACCCACTGGTTTTTGATGATACGAAACGTTCAGTTGCAAATGCTCCATCCAGCACATGGAGGGGCCAAGCTGTTCAGTCATAGTAACAGTTATTAATTCCAAGCATTGCCGATTTCCCCACTTCTTTTTCTCATGATACAGGCCACTCTCTCCAGGCCGGAGCTTTTGCATGATGCCGACAAGTTTGGGGAAGGGTGAAGGGGGGGCGGTTATCTGGAGTTCACCCTGGTGTTTGGCGCCGGAACTATATCATAGTCGGCAATGCCAGACAAGATAGCTACATGCTATTGGAGGCGACTACAATATTTCCAGTGTCGACCGGCTCGCAGGAGAATTTGCCCAGTCGAGTCCTCTCAAATTTCATTGGCAGTAGTACCCTTCACTCCGTAACAATGGAGCTTTTTCATGGAGGAATGAAGCCGATGACAAGTTGACGACTTCGTCCAGACCTCTGATACATTCATTTCTATGTGCTCTCCTCTCGCCACATGCAATCTTTGATCCTTTCATTGATCGTTATTCTTGTGAAGCTAGAATCAATGGATGGCAGCTTCGTTTTCGGCCGCCAGATACCTTTCATACAAGAGCCTACATTATTATAGTCCTCCTGTTCTCGGTAGACTTGGAGCAAGTGCTCTCTCACCAACACTTATTAGTGGACGTTTGTCCCAGAAGTGCCCGCCCCGAGCAGGTTGCCCAAATGGGCTTTACAAAAGAACCCGAGGACCTGACACTAACTGCGCGGATGTGTTGGAGGCTAGAGAAAAACTGCCAGAAGGTGTCGTAGCGTCTTTCCTTTGACGCCGACACCAACTTTGGCGTGGTTCTCAAGCCACGGGCGACGAGAGACAAGAGACGGAGATACAGAAAGGAGGAGAGAGCCGTGGCTTTCTGTCGCTGCGTTCACTATTACTAGTGATAAAAATATGATCGATGGAGTAGTACCTCGAGATCAAGGGGTCTCCATCACGGAAATGGGGCCAAGGTTGGCTCGGCGTGCTTGAAAGATTTACCTTGTCTACCAGTAAAGCTGGATGACCAGTTCTATGCAGCCGACGAGAACCTACGAGATGCGGATGTTGGCTGAAGAGGTGTTGACTTTTCCTAGTCCCCCGTCTTCTTTTCGAGGTTGATTTTGATTGCCTCAAGAAACGCCTCATTGTCATTGGAACCTCGGTATTCCCCCTGCCACCTTGCTGGTTCCTCCAAAAGACTGGCAACGATCCCCTGACCGCTAAGGGGTCTGGTCCTTGTGGTCCTCGTGATGTTTGGGATGTTTGGGATGTTTGGGATGCTGTATGCAGGTGGGCTTGAGGCGAGTGACCGTCGATGATCGGAGCGTCTCCAACAACGTTGACCTTGGAAAAGATTAGATGCTGTGTGACTGGCCAACGAGAAGGGCAGGGCCATGCATGGCTAAGAAGGAAGGACAAGGGACCGGTGATTATGTTCAACAGGACGGAGGCCACGCCCCCTTCTGGCTGCCCTCCGACTCCCAGCCGTCTTGATGCCGACCGGTCCCCCTCTTAATTTCATCACGACACGCCCTCTGTCGCATCCTCCAATTGACCAAACGGCAAGCAATCAAGCGAAGCGGTCAATGGCCAGTCAAGGGTCGTTTATTACCGATAGGGAAGTTTGGCGTCATCGGCCAGCCAAGCTTTCACGCAAGAAAGACATGCTTGCTTATAAGTTACGAGACACCACGCGTGCGCGTTGCATGCATGCATTCGAACGACTGGGGCACATGACAGAAATGCTACATTTCCTGCGCGGGCACTTCTTCTTTGGGGCAAGATTTCTGGTTCACTATGATCGTGGATATTCAGTCTCGATATCCTCATTCTCCTCTCCAGGTCAATTTTTTCTTCTTCTTCATGTTTGTCCCAGAGGCAATGCAGCACGGCCCCTAGGCAGACATGGAAGAGATGGACGGCTTTCAAAGGACGTGTCTGAAGCGTGATCCTTTTCCGGAGAATCGAGTCACGGACAGTACTCCGTGCTTTGCAAGTCAGCTATGCTCGACGACAACCGTCAAGGCGACTGGGTTTGTCTCCAAGGTCAGGATTTATAAAGACCCCCTCCCCGCTGGTCTCGGGTACAAAAAAAAACTCACGCCGCGGTGTGTGGTCTCGGATGGGTCTCAGGTACTCTCAGGTGGTCTCGGGGAGGGAGGGACCGGGCAATTGGGCGAAGGAGGGTGAAGAAGACAATTTCTTTTTCAAGACGCCCCTCACGCGGCCTCACGCCCTTGGGACGCCCCGCCCTCCACATTTTCTCCAGATAAACCCAACCGTCCCGTCCATCATCCAGACTTTGTCGATGCGAGTGTGTAGCACGGCCACAGGTGCATCTGCTCACTGATCGGGGAATTGGGACTGGGACTGGGACTGGGACTGGGACTAGGGCCGGGGCCGGGGCCAGGGCCATTGAGTCCCGTCCTGACATCGTCGTAAGGATGCATGCAATATGTACTCCGTACAATATGGAGAATTCAGGACACACCCCGGTCGACTCCCATGGCGCAAGCGCCTTTCCCGCCGCTGCTTGGTGCTTGGTCCGAAATCCCTATCTGACGGAACTGGGAGGGGGGGTTCAACCGCCCAACTGACTGCCACGAAGAATATACATAACCTTCTTATCACCCGTTCTCATCTCTGTATCAGTCAAGTCGGAATAATATCACTTCGATCACTTCGACCTAGGCCTATATTCTGTCAACAACTAAGCTTCCCTCCCTTCTTTTCGTCTCATGGAATCTCCAGCTTCCAACGTATACATACCATACATACCACTCAACAGATCACCAGTCATCGAAAGAGTTATTGAGCACTCATTCATTCATTCATCCATCCATTCTTTCGGTCTGTTGAGAAGCAACAGCAAAGAAACACCGTCTCTGTGATCATGACAGCTCCTTTCGCAGCAAACAGTCTCAGTCAAAGACGCAGCCGCAGTTCGAAAGCGCAGAAGACGTGCTCCCGCTGGAGGGGCCGCTGATGACTGCTTCACCTGCTCTAAACGAAGTGTCAAGTGTGACCGTCGTCGACCCTACTGCTCACAATGTCTCGAGATCGGCAATGAGTGCTCTGGTTACAAGACTCAGTTGACTTGGGGCCTCGGCGTTGCTAGCCGTGGAAAGCTTCGCGGGCTTTCACTTCCAATCGCCAAGGCTCCTCCCGTTTCTCGTGAGCCCAACGAGTCTCCCATTTCGCGCAGCCGAGCCCATTCGACAGCTGCCGCCATGGCCGCACACTGGGTAGAGCAGGAAGAGGTCAGAGGTCACCATCATGATCATCACCGAGGACGAGGACCCATCGATATCCCCTCAGTCGCGCACTCGGGCTCAACACCACCAGCCCATTCGTACCCCGGGCCGAGTCACTACGACTATCTTCCCATGCCCCCTCCCATCATGATCACGACGCATCACCACGTTGCCCAGCACAGCTGGGGCAGCATTCATTACTCGCCCGGCCTTGTGCACAGCTCTCCTGACGCCCCTTCAAAGTACTCCGAATTCCCCCTCCCCTCGTCACTGATGGACTCTCATCATCAATTGATTCGGTCAGCGATGTCGACTATCTCTCCCCGCTCAGCCAGACCTATTCCCGAGACGAAATGCCATTTGGCAGCGGATCGTCTGTCATCTACGACGGATATTCTGGACACCATCACTCTCCAGTAGCGCAGAGTCCCCCTCGGTGCTTGTCCTAGACCATCATCATCACGTCCGTGTGCCAACAACCTCTTGCCCAAGCTTGACATACGCCGCGTCAGAGCAGAGCTCGAGCCTCAATTCACACCTAGATCCATTCGATACACACCTAAGCCACAAGCTGATGCGGGAGTGCGGCAGCCTCAGTGAGCATCATCACATGGCGCCTTGTCCAGCCTTCCCATTCTAATAGAGGCAGCAGGTGTTCCCCACGTCAAAGTCTACAGCGCAAGCTGCACTCCCACCGGCCACAGCTGGGCATTGCCTCACCCGCGAGACGCCGACGAGTTGCTGTCACCGCAATCCGAGCACGCACCGAACAACAGATGGCCGTCGGCGGCTCGAAAAACAGATACGATGCGAGTAAGCCCAGACCTTGTCGCAAGAATGCCATTCTTCATGGATTACTACAAGAATACAATTGCTCCATCCATGGTCTACATTGACGGGCCCACGAACCCTTTCCGCCATCATATTGTTTCACTAGCAGCCCATAGCCAAAGCCTGCAGCATGCCATGTGCGCCCTGGCTGCTTGCAATCTTAGAATGAAGAGGAAACTCAGCCTGGGCCAAGACACGCGAGAGTTGTTTGAGAAGCTCATGGATGAAAAGAAAGCCATTGACAACCTTGGCGATGGGCAGCCAGATGATGCGTCTTTGGCGGAGGAGTTCCAGCACCGAAACCAGGCTGTGAATCTTCTCAACGAGCAGCTCAACGACCCTGCCAGATCTACCCACGACTCCGTACTGGCCACAATCTTACTCCTGTGCCACTACCGCATGGTGGAGTCTGGCGTGGCAAAATTCCACACTCAATTTGCGGGCGTCAAGAAGATCCTGGCCATGAGAACCAAGCGGTTTGGTCCGTCCAGAGACTCGGCTTGGATCGAGTCTCTCTTTACCTACTTTGACGCCATTACCGCCAGCATCAACGACCGTGAGGCACAGCTAGCTTCGGGGCCGGACGATGGCTCCCCGCTCCTCTTGCACGGGGCTGAGAACTTGGTTGGCTGCGATAGGGAGCTGTTCAAGACCGTAAGCAGGCTTGGCAGATTGAATCTTCTCTCCCAGCACCGTCCCGTGGAGAATATGGCCATGGCCACGTCATCGTCGTCTTCCCCACGACCAGGCGGCGTTGCAATTCACATGCCACCAAGACGGCAGCAGCTCGACGAAGTTTTCCGTCGTCGTCTTCGTCGTCGTCGTTGTTATCGGCGCAACGCTTCGACGGCAATGGTTTTGGGGCATTTCTTGACGACGACGAGATACTGGCCTCGGCCATGTGCACATCGCCTGCGTTCGATGACAGACGGTCACTGTTCTGGCGTGAGTGGAAAGATGCCCGGCTTGCACTGCAGAGCTGGCAGTTCGACGCCGCGGCGGTTGCGGCGTCGTTGCCGGGAGCGCCAAGCCCCTCACAGATCCGGGATCTCGGGTCCCTGTCCGAGGCGTTTCGGTACGCCGCGCTTCTCTACACGGAGCGTCTGGCGGGCCCCGCGACGCCATCGAGCCACACGAACTTGCAGAACCTGGTGAGCCAGGTCGTGTACTACGCAACCAGCCTCGACGCGGGTAGCACGGCCGACAAGTTCCTGCTGTGGCCGCTGTTTGTCGCGGGCTCCGAGTGCGTCAACGAGCTGCAGCAAAACATTGTGCGAACCAAGTGCCGTGACATCATGAGCCGATCGGGTTATATGAACAACCTGTCGGCGCTGGATGTTTTGGAGAAGCTCTGGGCAGGCGACTTCAAGTCGGGCCACGGTTTGCGAGGGCACCGCGCTGGCTGCCGAGGGCCCTTCAACTGGGCCAAGTGCTTTGGTGGTCCCGGAGCAGAGGCTGAGTGGATCATGTTCTGAGGACCCCTTTTCGTCTAGTAACTTGTTGCCATTATTACTTTTCTCTCCTTCTTCCTCGTCATGGCATAGCATGGCATAGCGTGGCATAGCGTGGCATAGCATAGTATGGGCAAGGGACGAGCAAAGGGGCGCCCAGCTCAAACCTGATGTATATATTAATCGGACATGGCAGCATTTTTCCATTGCTTGTCAAATATTGAGTCGTGTCTCATTCGTGAATGTCGATATGACTGCCACGTTGAAAGTGGGATGGCGGGAAGCCACCCCACCCCCAACCCCGTGGTCCGTACGGAGTACATATGTATGTACATGAACTCCTTTGAAGATTGTGAGAAAAGCGCCCTGCTACTGCTCCTCGTGCCACGCCTGCGTCCGTTTCCCAGAACGGTAGACTTGGCCGCAGGCAGGGGCAGAGGGGTTATTTGTTCATCGCCCGCTCCCGCCCCGCAGTGTCACAAGCTTTTTTTCTTTCCCGTTCGCATCCTGAGCTTTCCTCCGGCCCCATGTGCCAAGTAGGTGGAGCTGGAGGAGCAAAAATAGGCCTTTTTCGTTCTTTTCTCGTAGCCCGTGCGACAAGAACATGCCGCGTGATCCCTACCGGGCCTTGTTTTCTTTCGGGGCATTGAAAGCCGGCGAAAAAGGGGGAAGGAGCTTTCATCGCCAAATAAAAACCCCGCGTGACGCTCCGCCAATCAAGCTCGGATATAAATTTGCAGGATCGGTCGGTGGAACAAATGAACACCAACGCGGCCCGGCCTCTTCGGAGGTGGGAGGGCAACCACCCGGTTCTATCCCTTTGGCAGTCGTAAGGCCTCAGGCAGGTACTAGACCCACCCGATTTTTGTTACAAGCTAGGTACCTCAAGTCAGCCAAAACAGCGCGTTAGGGCTACAGCGTGTGTAATGTACCTCTTTGTACATTAGGAAACTGCTTTGACTTCTATTACTAGTAAATTCAATCGAGAATTAAAGCACCTTTTATTATAGCCTGTCCTAATTAGTCCAAACCCTAGTTCGGTACCTGCCTGAGGCCTTACGACTGCCAAAGGGATGGCGAGATTTCCAGAAACCAAGTCAGTGGGGGTCCGGCCAAGCGGTTCCTTCCAAGTAAGTTCTGGTTGGTAGTTTCGTGGAGGTGTGGCTTTGGCTTTGGCTTTGGCTGTGGCTGTGGCGCTTCCCTGTTGTGCAATCCAACTGGCCTTCCGTACGCTCAGTCTCACGAACAAAACGATTGCACACCCCCACCCCCACGGGAGGACGGACGGACGATTGGGGCCATGGGACAGGAAACGATAATGTGGCTGACGCCTATGATGATTTCTGGATTCCCGCTTACCTAATTCAGGGCCTTCCGAGACGTGGTTCAATAAAGTGGGCAAACCACGGGCAGGCGGCCTTGTCCAAAAAAAAAAAAAAAAAAAGAAAAGAAAAAGAAAAACACTCAACGCTCACCCTCCCCTCTTGTTCAAGCAAGACTCGACATGATATCGTGGAAGTCGTCGTGCTGCAAGCTTATTGGCTGCGTTATGCAACCTCTACATTTTCTCACTCGCTGACCCAGCAAATGCCAACTTTGTCAACTATCAACTGTCAACTGTCAACTGTCAACTGTCAAGACAAGAAACCTGCAACACTGTTCCTTGCTTGCAGCCCCAAGAGCAAGAAGATCCGGCAAAGAACTGCCTAATCGATTCATTCTTCGAACATCAGTCTTCGAACAAAAAGATCCGCGCCGTCTTTGCCTAAATCTCTCCACACAAACCCTGATCATCTGGTTGTTTCCGTCTTCGCCCTGCCAAACGCCCGTTGGCAGACAGGCGTAGCGAACGGCGTTGGGAGTCATAACGAACCAGCTCGTATGTACATATGTACGGAGTAAAACTAGAAACCCACGTCACTCTCCACTACGCACGCCTCCCACACATGCAGGCACGGCTTCTCGAGACGGAGGTGGCAACGGGCCATCCACACCGCCGGACGTTAAGGTCTGGGAAGGGGAAGGGCAGAGGAAGACGGACGGACGGATCGGCAAACTTCGACAAGTCTTGACCGTGCAGCACTACAGAGAGCATCGGGGGCTACCACGCGACGAAAAAGTCTGTGGAAAGCGAATGCATGCCATCGCCGCCATGTCTTCCCGCCGCACTGGGCTTGGGTGAGTCGTCCTTGTCGGCAGAAGCGGCTGCAGCTCTGCCAACGGGCAGAATACATGTACGTGACGTTGCAGCAACATGAGGTGCCAGCCGACGGCCGCACAATCATGTTGGCACACAGCAACAGACGGAGCTAGTGGCGGCGCAAGTCCTCATTGTGCCCGCTCGTCATCTTGAAGCCATCGGCTGCTTGAACCCCCTGGGGACTCGGGAACTTACATATTCGATATGGGTCACCACACATTCGTGCCGAATCGGTAATCATCTAGAAGTAATCGTCGGTCATCTGTCGCAGCGTCTAGCCTCGCGCGTCGTTACGACGCAAATTGTCTTCATCATTGTCTGGTGGTCTCGTCCTGGCGGTGAAGAGTTCGCCAGCGCGTTCGAGTGTGCACCACATGAGTCTATCGTACGTATCTGATATCGTACGTATCACTGATTTGCTCGCAGAACGCCCCGTCGAGGCCCATCTGGGCGAGACGTGCTGCCCTAAAAAGATGATATGCGCTTTCGCCACATCCATTGAATCGAGAAAACTTGCCGTCAGGCTTCAACGGGTGAGCACAACAGCACTTGCGATGATAACACGGTGTCACATTTAATTGTTTTACTTGGCCTCCCATCAAAATTGGCGTACATGATGTTGCGAGAACGTAATGCCCCTCGTGGCTATCAATTCTTACATGAATCGCATCGCGATAGAGATATAAAAATGCAATCCCCGTGACAAAATGTATCCATGTGACAATATCCCATCATGTAGCGCCGTGGATGCAGGTACAAGGTGAGTCATTACGCATCATTGGATGATACGCGGGCATCATCGTGAGACGTTCGCTTCGTTTGTAGACAACGGAGACGGCGACAGCGACAGCGACAGCGACCGTCTGGCCAGGTCTGGACTAATACTTCTTGAGCACAATGCCTGTGCAGCCAATCTTTTGCATCCCTCAAAGCTTGATGGCGCAGTGCCGCTAAAAGGACTGATGGAGGAACGGCTGGGGCTTTCTCGTTGGAAACGAGGCCCTTGGCTTGGACAAAGGCGCTGGACCGGACGTGGTATGGGTCGCGTTCGTAATACTTGTCGAGTATCGGGTGAGACATGACGGTCTCGCGGTGAATGGTCAGAATAGAGTTTGTAGGTACGTTTACCCAATTTTCTGCATCACGATTAGCCACGGTGCTGGAGGAGGGTCCATGTAATTCGGCCTCTCTCTCAGACCAATCAATCTCACCTCGCTCAAAGGTCAAGGGTTCGCTGGCCACGAGGACAAGGTCGGCTCCCTTGTCCTTGCGGTCCATCTGGTATTGTCGGTCTGTCGGGTCCGACGTCCTGGTCACCCACTGCGTTCCAGACGAATAATACAAACTGGCTGCCTCATCGGTGGAGCTGCTAATGTATCTTGTGCAGATGACACTGTGGCCATCCGTGACGGCAAAGTTGAGCAAGCTCCTCGTATCCACGTCTTCATTCTGCAGGATAGCTTGTGGAATCGAGTCTGTCAATTCGTTGATCTGAGCAATGGTCTGCTCCACGGCCTTGCGCAGCACAGTTGGACCAAAACCCGCTTCGGGGACGAGCTAGGATCGTGGCCCAGTCTCTCGAGGGCGTCGAGAAACAAGGCAAATGCCCATTCGCTGTCAGTGCTCCCTTGACCTGCAAATACCACTTGTCTGCTAGGCGGTCGCCGAGCTTTCTCTTGATGTGCTTCCAGCCGCCGAGCCCACCGTTGTGCATCCACATGAGGCTGGCATGGGTAAAGGGATGGCAGTTGTCTTCGCTGAGGGAGCCTTCGGTTGTGGCCCGAACATGGCCAAAGATGAGGCGGGACGCTGTCTTGGATGCTAGCCGTTGCAGATTGGTGCAGTTCCAGGCAGGAATCGTGGAGGTAAAGAGGCAGGGCGCAGCGCCGAGCTTGGGATCCGTATAAAAACCTATGCCGAAGCCATCGGCATTGTTCTGGCCGCGACGAGTGTCCTGGGAGGAAAGGCTTGAGTTAGGATCCGCGCCCGACCGACGTGTTGTAAATGACTTGTTGGGGAGAGTTGTTTCATGCCGTGTAGCGTGCGTACCAAACGCAGCCGGGAGTCGAACGACTGCTTCAAAATCGAATGGGTTGGGTCGAGAATCAGTTTTGACAAGAGAATCTCATCGCTGCCCTTGTATACCTATTCGTGAATCGTGAGTCGAGACCCCATAGATTAGCCAGTGTCCGGTGTCGGAGGGTCGCTGAGCATTTGCCTACCAAGAAGCGGCACATGATGACGATTTCGACCGCGTGTGATGGATATGGTTGGATGCAGTTGGCGGTTGGCAGCTGGCTCAAAAGACGATGTCACTTGTCGATTGTATGTACGTACGAAGGCAAGAAGATGGATCTGTTGAGGAACCAGCGACTTGAGAATGGGAGGACGAGCGATTGTGAATCACATCTGGAAATGACACCATATTACCTTTCTTTGTTGGACCCCTGTGGCAACTGTTGTGTGGCTGCAGGACGCGTGTGGGGACAGTCGGGAAAAGACAGAGTGCACTCGCTGGAGAAAGGAATTCCAGGTGCTGCTGTGGCTGAGGCTCCCCTTCTATTACAGTGACGTCGCATGCGGCGCAATCGGTGATGGATCTGTTCCTGGATTCCTGGAGCACTCAACGCGACACATGTACCCATTTATTAATTAAGCTACACGCCAAACGCCTTGCGCGTTGCCGTGACCGCGTCTTGCATGCAACTCCACCCCAGCCTCAACCATGGCACCGTCCCTTGTTGAATAAAACCTGCCCGGGTGACTCAACACTTGTTCACAACACTTGTTCACCCTCCGACCCTTGCTTTATATATCCTTGATCATCATTCATTGCATTCAAGCATAAGAAAACTCTGGAAACATTACGATATCGCGTCGATTCGATTCTGCCGATTCTGCCGATTCTGCCGATTCTGCCGATTCTGACTCTGCTCGAGTACACGGCCAAGCTCGCTGGCGAGCACGATGCATCACCATGGCTCTCCCGTTGCCGACATCTTGCCGTCCAGCCCACCAAATATGTCTTCTTCTCCAGCAAATCCATTTCTATCGCCGACTCGAACGAGCCGCCGCAAGGAGAAACGCCAGCCATCCGTTACGCCTAGGAGGTTCGGCCGCTTCTTCACACCGCGATCAACCTTGCCCACGGAGCATCGAGTGACGTTGGGAGTTTTGAATGCCTCGGCGACCAATCGTCAAATGCTTTCGCCTCACTCATTGGCAGGCGATCCATTGACATCAGATCCTCTATGCCCCTCCTCCCCACCGAAGGTCTGGGGCAGCATCGTGTGTCAGGGGACAACAAGAGGAAACAAAACGGGCGAGATCAGCCCATCGTCAAAAGAAGGCGCGGCTTTCCTCCTGATGATATAGATCCCCCGCTCCTTTGTTTGCCTGGAAGAAGCTTTCACATGTCACGAAACGGAGACGTCCGGATGGTAGAAACCCAGCCCGAGCCTGATGCTCGAGATAGCAATGGCCTCGACGACAAACGGAGGACTACTTTGGTTGGTAGCCAACTTGCTTGCGTGTGATTATGTGTGACAACGCCAAGCTAACCCTAAACCAGAGCAACTTCTTTAAAGCAAGTCGGAGCGGCAGCATGGTGGGCTTGGCGGAAAAGTCCTATCCCGCTGCACCAAGCGTTCAGCCATCCGAACTGAGGGCAAACCTGGTATGTTCGCAGCACCATGCAGATGCAACCACTGAATTATCGCTGACAGGAAGTCTTTCTCTCTTGTGGCTGCAGACTCTTGAAGGATATCGACCCAAACCTATCCGAAAATTCTGCAACCGTGGCTTTGAAGCGCAGTTGCTCGATCGCGAACAAGGATTCGGCACTCACACTGGAAAACAGTATCTCCAATACCCGTAAACGATGCCAGAGCCCACACAGCCTCTTTCTACAGCCAAAATTCAGATGTCCATCAATGTACCTCATATACCGGCCAAGGAAACACGATTCCGTTCAGTCTCTCCAGCTCGCCCACCGATGCTACGACGGCCATTGGCGATGAAAAGGGCTTTGTGCGGCTCTTCAAAACCCGCACAAAACAAGGTGACCTGGGCCCAGCGGTGGATGAGTATATCAAAGTGCACGACAACGCCATTATGGATCTGGATTTCTCCCAGGACGGCTTTCGATTAGCAACGGCATCTGGGGACAGGACCGGCAAGATTGTCGACGTCGTCACATTGTCCATCGCGGTTGACCTCGCAGGCGGACACTGGGATTCCCTACGTCAGATCGCCTTCCAGCCCGGCAAGGCCAGTGGCTTCGGCCTCGCATCATCAGATCGAGCCGGGCGAGTTCAGATATGGGACTTGCGCTGCTCGACCATGCCCACTCTCACGTTCAGTTCTGTGGGTGAAAGCGGCTCGACGGATCGCGACGTGGCCCTGGATCCCGTGGCTGCCAAAACAGTCAACACGCTGGACAACGCCCACGAACGCAACGTCCAGGGCATCAAGTCGTCGGCGTCCGTCACAGCCATTCAATGGCTTCCGTCCGGCCGCGAGCATCTCCTCCTTACGGCCTCGGAAGCCAACGCCTCCATCAAGCTTTGGGACACGCGATACATCAAATCGCGGCGCCAGGCCGAAGACACGCCCTTGGCTGTAACACCGCAGCCAATGACGCACGCCTGGCGCTCCTACGGCATCACCTCGCTCGCCCTCAACTCCAACGCGTCTCGTCTCTACGCCGTCTGCAAGGACAGCACCATCTACGCGTATTCCACCGCACACCTCATGCTCGGCCAGGCGCCCGAACTACAAGACAAGGCACCCAAGCGCAGACCAAACGGAACCCAAGGCTTGGGACCCCTATACGGCTTCAAGCATGACCAATTCCGTGCGTCGTCGTTCTACGTCAAATGTGCCCTCCGTCCCGCCTCGACCAGCCCCCAAACCAGCAATTACCAATCCGAGCTCCTCGCCGTAGGCGCACGAACAACTGCGCGGTACTATTTCCCACTGACGAGAGATACATGCGCTCCGCATGGGCCCGACACGCCCACGTCCTCGACTTGACCGTCGCCGGAGCTCCACCCTTCCCAGTCCTTCACCGCCACACCCTCCGGCCTCTCACCGTGCTCATCTCCTATTCCCATCTTCCGCACCGGCACGCCCTCGTGCGAGGGCACTCCCGCGAAGTCACCAACGTAAGCTGGTCCCTTGACGGGGACCTCGTCACCGCCTCAGACGACTACCTTGTTCGTCGGTGGGAAACCAGGCTGCGCGACAAGGCTCGACATTTCCGCACTGTTGGGGAATTCGGCGGCGAGACACATGGCCGGGTGGGCGGATGTAGGCGAGGACTGGGACATGGATGACGAGTGTTGAGTCTGGAATCATCTATTTTTTTTTTTTTTTTTTTTTTTGCGCAGAAATCTGAGGCACAGCATGGCATGGCAATCTGGCGTCGGCACTGAAAGGCAATGAGATTTCTCCTCACATCATGGCCGTCTAGTAACAGGATAGATATACCCTTATCCGTAGCATTCATACAACTACTACATTGCATCTGCATGGCTTCGCACGGTCTCAACGTCAAATACGGCCGTCCACGTCAATCTATTGTGAGACCTCATACTAGTGAGCCTTGACGCCGTTGTGTAATCACGAGGCGGGCCGTGATATACCCCCTCGCCCCCGCTGTGGTGAATTTAATGAGCCACACCCGTGGTGGAGAGTGCTGCGCAACAATTGAGGCGGAGCGACGAGATTTGAACTATACATATACATATCTGTATTATTATTGGTTTTCTAACATTATGCATCTATTAATCATATTAGCATCCCGACCGACAACTCGCTGCGGGCACAACCGGCCCGGATGAACGCAATTGATCCGGCAACCCCGCCTATTTTAATCCGTCCAAAGCAAGGCAAACACGATTAAAAAAAGGAGAAAAACCCCCCTCCCCTCCTCCCGAGCAGAGGGTGTCTACTCGAAAATACGGTCCGCCGTCCCGACAAGACAGCACCA
This sequence comes from Epichloe gansuensis, assembly GCA_023658505.1. Taxonomy (NCBI): domain Eukaryota; kingdom Fungi; phylum Ascomycota; class Sordariomycetes; order Hypocreales; family Clavicipitaceae; genus Epichloe; species Epichloe gansuensis. The sequence continues at coordinate 2,979,527 of CP098283.1, forward strand.
AGGATAATGAGCCCTATGGCTAGTCCAAATACCCAGTTCGCAGCTTGCTCCCGACGCAGGCGCTTCGACGCCATCTTAAGGCTCTCGGCCAAGTTGCCGGTTGGGCCTCCCACACCGAGGTGGCTCCGGGACGGCTGGGGTAGGGATTCTTCGAATCTGATAGATTTCGATGATGCTACAGGACATGGTTCTATCCCCGTTCCAGGAGGTATGATAGGATGATGATCCGTTCTGGATGGGTGCGGATTCTCGGTGAAGGCGGGCGTGTTCTTGTCGTGCATCTCTTGGGATGAACGCCGTGCGCTGCGCTCCTTTGTTACCACGACGCTGTCCCTGAACCTATGGATCGAAGACGGGTTGGTGATGACGGTGGTGGCGAGGGAATCGGCCGAGCCGCGTCTGTCTGCCGATGGCGGATGGCTCGCAATCCCCCACCACATTGTCCAGTTGTGCAACCACCAGAATCATATTCTCGAAAATGCAAATGGCTTCCTGAACAATGTCGTGCTTCTCTCGATAGCTGAGCAATTTCTCCGCGCCTGCCAAGCGCTGTTTAAAGTCTCGCTTCAAGTCCTCGCCGTCCCGAGGCGTGTCGAAGTGGAAAAATCGAAGAGGCATGCCATGCGTCGTCGCCTGAGGAGGCAGTCCAGGGTGCTGCGAGCTTTGACTAGGGAGACTTCTTTCCAAAAATCGTCGCCGGCAGATTCGAGAGTCGCTCGTATGAAGCGGCCCCCGGCAAACAATGCCATGAACATGATGTACGAATACGCCAGCAAAACATGCGGTTTGCTCTTGATGGCGCGTCGGATGTGTTTTACAAACTCGGCCAGATGACCCGTCTTGCTAATAATGTCGAGTTGCTCCGTCGTCATGTCTCGCGTCCAGCCCGTCATGGACCCAATGTCTGCTTGCAATCGGTCCCTCCGCATCAGGCCGGGCAAGTACAACAAGTCCAACGTTTCTTGCAACTGTGGGGAACTCTGGACGGGTCAGGCCTGTCGATGATATCTGACCACACAGTTTCGAATGTGGTGTATACCGGCGCGATGTGCATCAGGCCCGACGCATATACAAGCGAGCTCGTCGCATGCGGTGGCAGGGCCAAGGGCAAGCGGGCGATGATGAGCTTGTTAAGCTTCGCATGGATGGGTCGAGTAGCGATGGCGATCGACTCGGCCAGTGGTCTATCCTCACGGAAAGAGTCCAATGGTATCGTGGCTGACATGATTCTTAATCTGAGTAGGATAATACCGCGTTGGAAGGAGAATGAGATAAATAGGTTGTTTAGTAGGTTGATGGAGTTCCCTTACCCCCCCTCTTCGGGCCTCAGCTTGGCCGTCAAGAAGATCAGCTTTTGCCTCTCCCACGTCGGCTTCTGTCCTGTGCAGAAAGAACGATGTTGCTGAGTCAGAAAGGGCGATGGCTATACATGGTGGAAGAAGTCGAGTGCCGCAGGCGTCAGTCAGGGTGTTCTTGCCCGTTAACGTGCCAGTCGGTCAGCCAGTTAGTCGTGGAAGTGCACTATGCTGCCTATGCAGCTTGGCGGATGTCGAGGTCTTGCTCTCCGGTGTTTCGTCTCCAGATGTTGTCGAGCATCGAGGTTCGCTTCAGGTAGATTGCAGCATCAACATCCCCTCTCATGTAAGCAACCGACGTGTCTTCATAAATATGCCCATCCACTGGGTAGCCTCCCAAGGCTTCGGAGGTTGTGCCACACGCTTCTCTCCCGCCGAGTGGTTCGACCAGGGTCTAGTTAGCTATTGATTCCGCTAGTTCGGCTGAAGCAGCTTCTATTCTCCGTTCAAGTGATGCCTTCTTCGTTCACAGCGGACGACGGTTCTTCCCAGCACAGGAAAGAAAAGCAGAGAAATGGAAATGACCTGAATCTCAAAAGAACAAGATTCCTGTTTTCAGTTGGAGGCTCCAAGTTTGGTGAAAAGGCAAGGGCCCACTCCTTTTAACATTCCCGGCTCCCTCTGATAAGTTCTCCGCTTGCAAGGGTTCTCCGTTGTATTAAGAACCGTTCATCTTCGCCCACCGTTTTCCCCGTTTCTGTGCTGCCCACTTTTATATGGAGCACGGAGGTCATCTCCGACGATCGAGAAATGTGTGGTTGATCGGACGACGGCCATGTCCGTTCGCGCGTGCCGTCTACTTCCTGGATTGGGACAAAGCCGATAAAGTACGTTGTTGTCAAGCGAAGGGTATGCCCAACAGAATTCACGAGAAAATAAATGGAAAGAACAAGTAGCAGAAGAAAAAATCTACTCTATTGTATACTTCCAGAGGAGAGAGATGTCGTCTGGATTGGCTTGACTTGTTGAGAGGGCTGCCAATGCGACGGCACGTGGGGAGGGGATCCGGGTGAACCCGAATGGATGGATGATGCGAGCTCCACCACCGTTGGCGGATAAAGCAAGGTAAATCTAAAAGCATTGGTCTATTGCGTCTTTTTCTATGTACAATTACATACTTTCACACGCGCATTACTCTATACCGCATCCCGACCTCCCGCAACTGCCTCATGCTTGTCATCGTCTTCCCGGCTCTCATTATTGATAAAGACAAACGACACAAACACCACTGCAGCGCCTATCCAATACACAAAACTCGAATACTGTCCGTATTGGATCATCTCTCCAATCAGAGAGAGCGGAATGGTGAGAGAAAGCCCAACCGTCACGACCAGCGGAGTAGTTAGGAGCATGGCAAAAGCCCAACACATGTCGCTCACAAAGGATGCCATCGAGTTGACCTGCGTTTCTGTTAGCAGTGTTTCCAACGACGAATCTTTGTCAGAAGAACCGCGGGCAAGGAAGGACCTTACAATAATTATGGTCAAGACCGTTCCAGTAGGAGGCATCTCAAACTGAACGCTCGTGGGGTTAGCACGTTCAAGATGTGATCGGATCGGTTTGCTGCCACTTACTGGCTCGATATCTGTCCAATGCAGAACGAAAAACAACGGCCACAGCAGTACCAGATTGAAGACTCCCACCAACCCGAAAAACAATCTCATGTCTACTTTGTCCTCGTTACCCACACGTCTCTTCATGACTGTAACGTACAAGCCATACATCATGGCACTGAAAAAGCCATCGAATCACCAATGGCTATTTGAGCCGGCGTCTTATGGGGAAAGATCCTCGGTTCTCGTCGCTCTCACCAGACAGATCGACCGTGGAAATCAAAACGATACCCACCAGGGACGCCGTGACGCCGAATAATTTCCGTATGGAGAATGATTCGACCCGAAATATTGCGCAAAGACCAGAGTCCACGCGCTGCTCGTGGATGTAAGAATGGTTACGCTTGCGACGCTTGTGTATTCCAGGCACGCCGATGCAAAATAATTGGCCAGAAACCATATCATGGAAAATTCGAGGCTGAGGACGCCCGTTTCTCGAAACTGAGTCTCTCGTCGACGTTGGCGATGCCCTCCACGGCCGCGTTGTCGTTGTCCACCATCGACCTTTGGCCATCGAGCGCATCGTCCTCGGTTGCCGCTTTGGTGTAGGCTCCTCGTTGCTTGTTCTCCGTCCACATCTGCGTCAGGTCATTTCGCATGCCCCGCACTCCTGTTTTCAAGGAGTATCTTATAAACTTGGGCAGCAAGGAAATCGCAAAGACTGAGGAGTTTGCATAAACGAGAAAGAACGGCTTGTCGTATGTATGATCGGAAAAGATGAACTACTCGCTCGGGTGGTTAGCGTCGGCAGATTTTGAGTCCATTGAGGTGGTGCTCACGCTCGCAAGAAAATTAGATAGTGTCCAGAGCAGCACGGTGACCAACAACAAGCAGATACCCAGCGTTCGTCTCGCCACACCTCCCAGGCCTAGACCCGCCAGCAGCCCTATGGGCTTCGTAGGCATAGAGGCCTGCGCGAGTATCGACCCCGTTGATGCGGTCATCTCGACCGCCTCGTCGTCTCCCACGGAAAGACGCCGGTAATTGCTGGCCTCGTTGTTCGCAGCAGAGCTGGCAAATGCATCCTCGCTGGCGCGTCGTAAGTTTGTGGTCGCCGTCATTGTTGTTCATCTGGATGAGATATGATTGACAACGCAAGTAGCGCATTCCAACCTTGTCAAATTGAGGAACTTTCTCTACGATTTGGGAGGACAGCTCAAGCAAGGGAGGTCACATGTGATGGTGCACCACGAGACCATCGGTGCAGATGCGAACTCAGGTTGAAGCGGCTGTCGAGACGTGACGGCGGGCCGGAGCGGACACCAAGAAGCTAGAAACGCTGTGTCCGTGGCAAGCACCCTATCGAAGCATTCCGGGGCTATTGCGAGAGGAGACGAGGAAGGATGCAAAATGTTGGCCGAGATCGAATTATGAAAGTTTGGCATTTTGGCCACAGCAAGGTTGAACGGGACGAGCAAAAGTGGGTGACGCAGACAGTGCCAGACACTGCCAAAGTGGAGTCAGGGAGACTGAACGGCCTATCAAGGCAGGTGCCCAGTCTGGTGTGATTATTACTCAGCCAATCAATTCAGACGCTGCGTAGGGAGGGTGACAATCAAGAGAGAAAGATATTATTACGGGCAAAGAATGTGATGAAATTTCAAAATACCGAGCTGTCTACTCCTTCCCCATGCCTCTTTCTCCCCCTTTCCACATTCAACGCCCAAGCTCTACCTGGTCTACGTCTTCACCACCATCGACTCAGCATCCATATCTTTGCCTTCCACCAGGACACCTGCCTTCCTCAACACGCCTATGCAATCCGCGACCACCTCGTCCTTGACTCCTTTCGTCTTGACGGGAAACTTGACCGTCTTCAACCACTCCCTTGCATCGGGCTCCGTATACCCCAGCTCTGTGGAGATGTATCTGACAGCTTCATCCTGGTTCTCGTTGAAGTGCCGAATGCCACGGTCCAGTTTCTCAAACAGCGTCTCGATGCGAGGATCCAGTGAAGACGCAGAAGCAAGTTTTGTCGATGCCACAATCTTCCAGCTGCTCCAGGGTGTGTAGATTTCTCCCACTCGTCGAATTTCCCCGAGTCGTAGTACTTCTTGGACGTGAAGTGCTCCCACATGAAGAAGTCGGCTTCGCCAGAGTTGACGGCTTTGCGGAGGTTTTCAAAATTCTGGAGGACCACAGTGTCCGAAAAGGGAGCATTGTCAGCGAGCCAGCCTTGTTGGTCGGCCAAGACGAAGCCCATGACGTAGGAGCCCGATCCAATTCGAGAGACGCCGATTTTGGTACCTTTGAGAGAGGACACGGATGTGATGTCAGGGCGTTTGGCGCCGGTGGAAATAGCCCAACCTTTTTTTTTTTCCACCCAAGGCAGGGTTGGCAGGGTCAGCGGGGCGTTTCTCAAATTAGGTTGGCATCGTACAATGTAGGAACAGCACAGCAGGGTTCATGACTTACACAATGGGGTATCAACGTACGTGCCCACAAGGCGATAGCCTCCGTCGCCCTCAACCCCTTCTTTGCCAAGTCCGGCAATCCATCCTTCTGTTAGACCGATGCCAATGTCAATCTCGCCGTTGCGAATGGCCGTCACCATGTGTCCTGTGCCCGAGGGGAAAGCTGTCAAGGTGGCACCAAGATCGTAATGTTTTTGAGCAAAGTGGAGTGGGGTGGAAAAGTGCTCAGGCACATAGCCAATACGCAGAGCTTGTGAAGACATTCTGGGGATTCTTCGTGATGATGGATGTCTCTGTGAAAAGAGGTGTTAATAATTGATTGAGTGATGTCGTGGCGTGAAGCGGCCAAAGAGGAAATTTAAATATTCCAGTCTCACCCCTGTTTGATCTTACACATGTGCAAGACTAGGGTTATTAGGCCAATCATGAATCCTCTCGTGAATTACGGAGTACATGTACATAGCGTAATAATAGGCAGAGATAAGATACATTGCCTTCCCTATAATTTACTAGTAAGCTATGGTATCCGTCACTAGCTTATAATAGCCTTCTAACAGCTCCACTCTCTGTAGCTGGAGTTAAGCTGTTAGTGGCTAGTCAACGTTTGGGCTTGTAGTCGTGTGAAATCAAAGAGGGTTAAACTGATATATGTACATAATATGTGGTGACGCGACTGGTGGGGCGTGGCACGAGTTATCTCCTTCGCTTCCGTGAGGCTACAATCAGGTATCTTAGCCCCACAACGGTGTGGGGCAGCCGGGAGACGTGGAGACCTCGAGTGACCAAGCTAAGCCGCTACATGTGTATGTACATCAAGATGTGAGAGGTGCGATGTACAGAGAACCTCTTTATAATACAAATAGTTTAATGGTACTCATATCGAAGTCTGAATTTAGCTGGTAAAAGAAGTTGCTCTTTTACCGGCTAATGTAACCTTGGTTCCCTGTATCTTCTCCCTATAACTCTCTAATAATAGCTAGTCTGCGTGGCTTAAATACCTGTTAGTAAGGGAACTTCGCACTTACGGAGTACAATAGCCATGTAGATTTGCAAGCTAAAACAGAGCGTGGACTGTACATACGCAGAGAGACTTGTCTGGTACGTACTATTCTTTTTACATCCGCGATAGCCCGGTGTGCAGCCTTAATCGCTGACGATGACTGACTGGGCTGATCTTGGCGTCCACGTTGCTGGTTCCAGGCAGGACTCCGCTACGACAGCACATGTATGGTGCCTGGTACCTCATCATGCCTCACTCTACATCTTTGGAAATCGCGACCGACTTTTGATGAGGATGCTTTCCTTTCTCACTCGCGATGCAAGAGTGCCGCAAGATGAGCAAGTCGACGAAGCAAACGGCTGCCCACGCGGCCGCGCCATCAACGAAGCCGCCCGATGGCAGGCCTACAGATATAGGCATCGTTGAAGTGTGTGCCGACGACGACATCAATGTATGCCAACGGCCACAATGCCACAGCAGCTTGGAGGCTGCAGCGATTTCTTCCGCCCTGCCGTATGGACGATCGGCTGTCGAGACGGCTTCGACTTTTCATGTATGGCGCGCATCTGGCCGCCCCCTGCGAAGCATGAGAAGTCTCTCGGCTTGTCAAGGTTGACTGTCATCCAACGTATTGTTCGTAGTGTAGTAACCTTTCCAAGAAAGTAAGTTCCACCAAGCGAGATCAAGACTGAGGCATAGTATGGAAGAATGAAGATTCCGTCAATAAGGAATTGATAAAAGAGCGTTTACAAATAAAGGAAATCACGACATGAAATAATATACCTCCTATTCATTACACGATGCGCATTCTCGCCACAACTCGTCCATGTCTAAATTGTAAAGCAGAGTAGCCCTGCAAAGCACCCATTGCACTCACAGCGACGCAGTTGGCCACCACTCCGTTCTTGGCATACCACCACCCGCTGATCCACATGATGGCAATCATTGTACTGGCAATAGCCTTGTGGACAGGATCACGCAGCAGCGCGGGATTCTGAGACCAGGCGTAGTTGAGGAGAGCTAGAGCACGTCCCAGTCAGCATCATCTGAGCGGACGCAGGGGCATGCTCAAAAAAAAAAAAAAAAAAAAAAAACCTAGATTAACCCATTGGGGAACCATTGGGAGTGAAGAGAAGGAACAAAAAAAAAGAAATTGGCCTCCAAGAAGCAAAAGACACTCACCATTCATGATAAAGAACCCACTGCCCTGGTACCAGCCTACCTTTGCACAGGCAGACGAGAGCCTCGAGAGAGATTGAAACTTGGCATTCGCTTGCCAGTCTTTGGCGCCGCTCTGGAAAGCAAAGAAATCGAGCGAGTTAGCGCAGGCCGTTCCAACTGCGATGAGTTTTTTTTTTTTGCGCTATCAGGGAAATGATGAAAGCGTAGATTGAGGGAGGGAAGGAGGGAGGGAACGCACCGTGTGGCCGAGCGATATGAGGAGCCATCCCACCGCGGTGATTTTGAGGATTTTGACATTTTGAGCGTGACAAGTGCGTTCGACTCGAGTGATGGGTGAGAGGGAGAGGCGTTGATGATGGAGACTACACGATACACGATACACGATGAATTGTTTGTAGTCGTGGGTCAGGACTCAGGACTCAGGACTCAGGATTTGGGGAGAAAGTGAATGGATGGGCAACCGGGTTGGTTATTTAGGCTCGCTCCTACGAGTGAGTAACTCCGTATTACGGAGGACCTCGGCTTTGGTGCCATGACCAGGGCGGGGACGAGGGGAGGGGCGGGTCAAGGGCCGGGATTGATGAACATCTACTCCGTAGGATCTGAACATCTTGGATTGCCTTGCACCTCGACAGGTCACAGCATTGACAGCACCCTTCTCTTGATCGGAATTATATCCCGGCCTTGCCATCCTACGGCCATTCATCACCGACTGACGAGCTCGCAATGTCACCATCACCATGCGGCCGCATCGTAAAAAGCACGCTCCGTACTCCGTACTCCGTACTCCCTACACCACTACTCTACCCGAGAGGAAGCACATCATTGCCGAAAGAAAAGGCTTCGCAGGTCCAAGGAAAAGCCCTGTGCCAATCGTGTACCACGTAGCACGGCATCCGAGTGAAAAGAGACACAGCCGTCGTCCACGTCAGAACAACCTGGTCGAGTGAAAACCCCGTCGCCATGGCCATAACTGGAATCACGCTGCCCAGTCTTGACGTTCGTATATAAGATTTCGCCAAGTCCTGAGAATCTTGTGCCCAACTTTCCAAACGATGTGTCCTCACCCTCCAGTCTCATTTACACCAAAGCTACCACAGGCGCATCCAAAGCCAAAATACGTCCTCTTTGAATATTGAAACCCCACAGTCCCAAACAAGCAGCCGAGAATGTGCAAAACAATCGTTTGGGTCTTTCAATGTCCTACATGCCAAGACTTCATCGAGATGGGACGCGACAGCACACCTCTGTGCACAGATGCGCAGCGGGCTCGATATCCCCGGCGAGGAGATTGCAAAGAAGGCATATGGAACGACTACCAGCTTCGGAGCGGAGGACAAGCAAGAATTTGTTCGCGATGCGAGGCTGCTCTTCGGGAAGCAGCGAGGGGGCGTTCACGATATCGCGATTGATAGAATTCGGTGGCAGTCGGGAAGGCATGTATAATCAGATGCAACGGTAATATCATGAAAGTTCACGCGATTCTATGCTCGCTTATAGAAGACTGCGAGAGAGACATACCAAAAAATATAACCAAGCTTTTCTTTAATACGCTCGAGGCCTCTGAAGGCCATTCAATCCTGCGAAATCGTTGCTGTCGTCCGCTCATCATTTGTTGTCATCAACTTCAAAACTTCAAGAGACATCCATTGTGCCCCCGCCTGTGTCCGGCTTCGGCTGGGTGCTTGAAGACGACTCACCAAGTCCTAGGACCTGTGTAAGATTCTCCGTCGCCGCGTCCATGCCCGTTGGTGAAAGGAATCAATCCCCGTCGGATATTCTCTCCAGTGTACCTGCGCTCCAAACCCTTGTAGCGTGTCCCGGAGAACTCGTCCATGCTCTACCGGGACGACCTGATCATCGGCACAGTGCTGCATCAACACGGGCGTCTTTCGAATGACTTGGTCGTCTTCGGGTACGTCATCCAGATTCAGCATCCTTCTCGTTTCTGCCAGATCTCGCCCAGGAAAAGGGATCCGGCACGAGAACACCACAAATGCAGCCAGTCCACCAGGCAGGGCGGTGTCATCGCGCGCTTGTTTGGGCAATGTGAGATTAAGCAACGTGTGCGTGGCTGTGGCAGCACCCTGACTGATTCCAGCCAGGACAATGCGGCCCCAACGTCCACCAAGGATGCCTGCCTCGATGACCAAGATTTTCCGCATCATCTGAATGCTCTCCTTGAGCCCTAGAGTCTGGATCTCCTCTCGATCCGAAAAGTCTTGCACGTTCCAGATATCGAACCACTGAGAAACCTTGTTGCCTCCAGCAGAAAAGGACGCCGTCTCGTCAGACTTGGGAAATACCCAGCGGAAAGTGGGAAATACCCCATAGAGAGTTCGGTTTCGAGAATCGTGAGAGTATTTTAAAGATGCACTGGAGGTGTCGGCATTGTCACCACGGCCGTGGAGGAAGATGACGGTATGTGAGTGAGCTTTTGAACGGGGATGATGACTGGCGCTCGACCAATGGCGAAAAACGGAGGCGAGGAATGTGTGTGTATGAATGAGTTGCGAGTCAGAAGGTGAATATGACTGCGAGTGTAGTGTAGAAACGGATGGGGATGCCATGGAACGGGAAGCGATGCAACTACTATGATGACTATGATGTAACTGTGGACATGATTGATTTCGCTCGGAAGGAAGGGACGACCTGGATGAATCGCTCCTGCATGTGGGCAGGTGCCGGCTGTTGCACGAAAAGAGAGGCGCAGCCGACTGGCCACTAATTTTGTGCGTTAGTTTCCCTTATCCTATGCAACACCGGCGCCAGCCCATTTTTGTCTACCTGCGTACCTGCCTACCTGCCGTTGCTGTGCTTTTCTCCTCCCTTCGCTTGTTGTTTCTGGTTGTCCTGGCTGTCGACGTGAGATTCAACATCAAGCAATTCACGAACCAAGCCCACGCTCGTCATTGCAAGTTGAGCAGGCGGGGAGGGGCCCGAGAGACGCCTATGTATAACATCAGTCCATGTGGACGGATCGATGAATGCATTTTGGCTCTTCCCGCATTGGAGGAGGCGCCATGGTCGTGGCAGATTTTGACTCAGAATTGTTCCGTGTGGAATGGCCAGCCTTTTACAGATTTTGTGAGCGAGCAGAGTACCAACAAGGTACGTCTAGGATTCTACGGAGTAGAAGCAGTCGGTTGATTTTGCTGATTGTCTAGAACTTTTTTTTTTTTTTTTTGGTGCTTGGCGAATTGATCATCAGAAAGCCAGCACGAGGCGCTCTCTGGCTTTTCACCAGATACCGAGAGACAAGCTGCGATAGCTATTGCGGAGGAGCCAGGACCTTGGCTTACGCAACCACGCTAGATAGTCGAATGACTTAATCCAGGCGCTTTCAGACTATTGGCCCGGACGGCCCTTGCACTACCTAAAATGGAAATGCACATCGTTTCTCGACCGTTTCTTGAGAGCTAGTCCACCCGAGCGATTGACTCTATATATTGCAGCTACATTCTTTATTTTCCTCTGCAGAGAATCCATGATGGTCGGTTGCTTCATTGGGAAATTGGAAATTGGAAAAAGATACATTGCGAATTGGGAAGCACTCAAAATAAGCAGTGTACGGCTCATAGTTGACCCTGGATGACTCAAGCGCCACAGGGTGGATGACCCGATTCCTTTCGCAATTTCTTGCTCGGACTTTGTTGCCCTGCTGGCCTCTTGGATGCTCAACGACAACAAGCAACAAGGGCCGGCGGGAGCATCTGGTGCGTCATCAAAAGCTACGCTGATGGACATTTCTTGTTATAAAAATCTATTCACCGCACTTCAGACACTGCCATCCACGCCGTGCGCCCTAACAAAAACCCGTTATCGAACAGGGTGCACCTCAGCCCCAGACTAGGGACGGACAGTTTGCTCCACGATCCACATTGCCAGCATCCGCACGCGTACTAGTTCGCCGATAAATCAATCCACAGCCAATGTCTGCGATTTGGCGCACCACACACCTCGATCATCATCGAGATTCAACCCCCTTTGATGCAGTGCCCAGGGCGCCCCAAGCGCCACCGCTATGGCCGTCCGCCCACGGGCGATTGCCCCCATGACGAACTACGTCGACCTGAGCGACCTGAGCGTGGCCCGGGGCGTGAATCTGCAACATCAGCATCACCAACAGCAACGAGAACAGCAACGAGAACAGTAACAGCAACATAATAATAACGCCGCCATACATTGGCACAGCTTGGGATGCTCTGCTCTCGTGCTGCATCATGGTCGCCTTAGTCGACGTCTCCGAGGCGGCTCGCGAACGAGAAACATTTCGATACGACTCGAACCTCATCCAAAGCACCGTTCATAACTTCACCGATGACCCCATATCGGCCTCGCAGCTTCGTTCGTCACCGGACTCTGCCCTCACGGCCTTTGCTCAGCTTGCCGTCTTGCGACTCAAGACCTCACGCGCCCTCATTTCCTTATTCGACACCACGAACCAGTACATTGTCGCCGAAGCCACGCCTGATCTCGGCTTGCAACCAACGTATCCTGCCGGTAAAACCCCCTCTGGCTCTCAGGTACTGCCATACCTAGATCCCGCGGAATCTGCGAGTGTGTCCTTACTGCCGCTCCAGAGCCAGTCGAGGATACCGAGTCTGGGAATGAGACTTTGCCAGTGTCGGTAGTCAATGATTTAGCAGCTGACCCGCGTTTTGCCGACCGGCCGTTTGTGAAGTCTGACTGGCCTCGATGTCGATTCTATGCCGGTGTCCCTATCCGAACGAATCATGGAGTCAACATTGGCGTATTTTGTGTCTTTGGCGATGAGCCTCGTTCTGGGCTAGCAGCTGACGACGCGCGTTTCATGTGGGAGCTGTCCAAAATCATCATGGGCCACCTGGAGTCGAACAGAGCAACACAGTCACACGGTCGAACAGAGCGCATGGTTCGTGGAATCAGTAGTTTCATCGATGGATCCACAACCTTGACCAAGAACAGGTTTGATGTGCTGCCCAGCAGCGATGACGGCAATGCACGTATTCACGACTCGGCAACACCAGCGTTGTCAAGCGTTGTTGCCACAGGCATGAAGCCGAAAACGGCGCCTCCTCCTCCTCCTGCAGGTGCTGCCGACATTGGAGAAGGGGAAGATGCATCAGACCATCATGGCATGTTGCCCGCCGTAGCAAAAGAGTCAACATCGCAGATGCGCGCTCCGACAGCATCGGCCGAGTCCACCGGCAAGTGCGCAGGCGAGAACGACGTGGCAGCCAAGACACGACAAATCTACACCAAAGCTGCAAAAGCACTTTGTAGCTCCTTGGATGTCGAAGGCCTCGTTTTCCTGGGCGCCAATGTCACATCCTTTGGCGGCGCCAGCGCGTCCGATTTTCGCAGCGCAAGCGCCACGAGCTCTTCGTCTTCATCCTCGTCGTCCTCCAGCAGCGATGATTGCACGTCACGCACCTTTTCAAGCGGCAATGAAAAAGACAGCAGCGGCGAACCGTTTGCCCCGGTGCTCGGCTTTTCAGGTACGTCGTTATCGACGATGCAGCAGGACGATTCTGCTGCATCCCACCACTCCTCCCTCAGGTTGTCACAACAGTTTCTGCGCAGGCTTCTGCGGCGATACCCGAAAGGCACCATTTTCAACTTCAGCCAGAGTGGCACAGTGCAGTCGAGTGATTTCTCAAGCGAGGAGGCATCGGCCGACCAAGATGCCCCAGAGACACAACACGCGGCTCATCGGAAACGGCGGCTGGGCAGACGGTCGCGAATGAAGCAGAGTGAGCAGGAAATGCTCATGCAAATGCTGCCAGCTGCGCGGTGCATCGCGTTTGCACCTGTGTGGGATCCCTCGACCCAGCGCTTCTCTGCTGGCACGTTTGCATACACCAAGGCGCGGGGTCGTGTCTTTAGCTCCAAGGGCGAGTTGAGTTATCTCATCGCCTTTGGAACCATTGTCATGTCCGAGGTCTCGCGTCTCAAGGCAACAATGGCGGACAAGTCCAAGATGGACATGTTGAGCTCCCTGTCGCACGAGTTGCGCTCGCCGCTGCACGGCGTGGTATTGGGCGTGGAGATGCTGCACGACTCGACCCTCGACCGGTTCCAAAGGATGTCTTGCGCACTGTCGAGACGTGCGGGCGCACGTTGCTGGATACTGTGGACCACTTGCTCCACTGGGCCAAGATCAACAACTTCAACACAAAAGTCTCGTCGCGACATGCAAGGGCTTCGGGGCCACGACAGCAAACGCGACCTCCGTGCCGATGGCAGGGCACACAAGTCTGTCGAAGCAGGCATGATGAGCATCACGACAAATGTCGCCGTCGACGCACTGGCCGAAGAGGTAATCGAAAGCGTCTTCGCCGGACACACGTACCAGAAGCTCATTGTTGCACACGCCGCCAAGACATCATCCGTTGAGGCCGATCGAGCTGCTCTGCGACGACTCGACCGCATGCATGTCGCCATGGACAACGTACCAATGGAGTCGCAGTCGAGCGAGGTCGTCGTTAGCCTAGACGTCGAGCCCAACGTGGATTGGGTCTTTCACACACAAGCTGGTGCTCTGCGACGTGTAATTATGAACCTGCTGGGAAACTCGCTCAAGTACACGGCCAAAGGCTTCATTGAAGTGACGCTGAGGCAACGGGCAAGCCCGCCATATCCTTTCGGCCATGCACGTTCGCGTCGCGACTCTAGAATTGTGTGTTTGACCGTATCAGACTCCGGCAAGGGTATCAGTGAGGAGTACCTCAAGAAACACTTGTTTGTGCCTTTTTCACAAGAAGATCGGTTAAGCCCTGGCGTTGGTCTCGGCTTGAGTCTAGTCAAGAAAATCGTTGCTGGACTCGGCGGGCGAATCAAGGTGCAAAGTAGCGTCGGCAGCGGAACAATCATCATGGCCGAATTGCCCCTAGACGTGGTCCCATCTCCCAAAGTGCCGTCATCACTAGTTGCGGCTCCAGATGGGAACGGGGAGCTCTCTTCTGAAAACAGCGAGTTCGAGCGGCACGTCGGCATGCTCAGGGGCTTGCGCGTCTCTGTTGTCGGCTTCAAGAGCGGGGATTTTGAGACTCGAGATCTGGGTGTCCCAGGCATCGGCAAGCAGTTCGACGAGCATTCCGCGCTGGTGGCCATTTGCCGCGACTGGCTGCATATGACGGTCTTGGAAGCTTCAGCGGATACCACAACAAAACCGGATCTAGTGATTTGCGCCGACGCGCATCTAGACGGAGAGACGCTTGCACCGAATACGCCCGCTGTTGTGATTTGCCGCAATGTCGCAATGGCGAGAGTAGTCGAATCGAGACACAAGGATTCGTCACCACGGAGCGGGCTTGTTGAGTTTAGCTCCCAGCCGTAAGTTTTTGTCCCTCTTCCCTGTTTTCCCTCTCGCGATAGGTTTCCTCTCGTTTGCTAACATTTTTCCAAGCATGGGACCTCGAAAGCTGGCCAGAGTGCTGGCATCTAGTCTAGAACGTGAAAGTGAAAGTGAGCAGGCTGCCTCAAGTGTATCCATGGAGCTGATGCCGCCAGAGACCGAGCTGAGCCAAGAGATGCCAATATTCGACCAGGTGCTCATGAGTGATCAGTCGTTTAGTCAAGAGTCCCCAAACGACGAGTCTCCGTTTGATAATATTCCTCGTGATGAAGCCAACACGCCACCGACACCACTCACAACACCGTACTTTAGCAAATCGCCCGCCGAGGCAGTCGATTCAATCAAGGATTCGTCGTCGTCCCGAGATCGGTTCCTCCTCGTCGACGACAACCCAATCAACCTCAAGATTCTATCGTCATTCATGAAAAAGATGGGTCACCCGCACGACGCAGTCTGTAATGGAAAGGAAGCGGTCGATGCTTTTCGACGAGGCGCTGGTGCGTATGCATGCATCTTCATGGACCTTTCTATGCCCGTCATGAGCGGCTTCGAGGCCGCTTGTCTCATTCGACAGCAAGAAAAGGATGCCAAGCTCGAGGCATGCACCATTTTTGCTTTGACAGGCTTGGCATCAGCGGAGGCACAGCAGGAGGCGTTTGCTTGCGGGATCGACTTGTTTCTGACCAAGCCGGTCAAGCTCAAGGAACTGAAACAGATATTGGCCTCGAGTTGGATGAGCTGAGGATTGATGTTGAAGAATGTGTTTATATACGTGCGAATGAATGTGCCACGAGCTGTGCAGGTCGCGGATTACTGCAGGCGGACGTGCTTGGGATTCTGGGAACGGGAGTTTGGACTTGGCGTGCATTGCCTGGCGTTGAACCACAGCGAAAAATTCATGTAGTGGCATCATGGCTGACTGATGAGTCTAGGTGGTCTTGCAATTTTTTTTTTTTTTTCAAACCGCCGAGGTTTTGCATTCAAGCGATTGATTTCATGACAGTCAGGCCAGCTGCATAACACTTTGAATATACTTGAATTGATCACAACGTGACAACACGCTTTACGGTCTCCAACGCAGGCGCTCAGGAGAGCGAAAAGGAGCATGAACCTCCAACAGCAGGCGCTCGGGAGAGTGAAATGGATATGGATCCAATGATTGAGAGCGGCAAGGTGGTGCTACGCCTCGCCGCGACGCTGGACCTCCGGAGGAACGTCTTTCCGACCTGCGTCCGAGGCACGGCGCCGGGGGTAGGTAGTGAGTAGAAAACGTGTCAGACAGCGCAAGGTAATGTACAAAAATGCCCCCATCTAGCCATGCGTATTTTATCCGGCGCATCTGAGTCCAGCTTCTCTCATCTCAACATGTACGACAGATTGGGCAGACCCCTCAACACGCTTTCTACAATCTCGTCGTCGCGGTGGTGACCGATGTCGACTGGCGTGGACAGAACAAAAAGATCACTCTTCACGGCACCCACTGTCGGGGATGTAGGAGGTCGCCCGTGATGGTGGCGGCAGGGTTCATCGACTCCCGTGGCGTGTGCTCGTCCTTGAAAACTCCCAGGCCATGCCACGGATTTGGGTCCACGGCAGACCCCTCATGGCCATCAGACGAATCGAAGGCGCGACCCAAAAGACGTGAGCTGAACTCGGGTGATGGAGATGCGAGACCCGCAAACCCGTAACTAGTAAGACCTGGTGTTGCACAGGATGCATTGACGCTGGACGGTCGAGGATGGGCGACCCCGTTGTTGGCATTACGGAACAAAATCCCTGTATCTACCGTTGGAGAAGACACCATCTCACCCCAGTCGTCTTGGTCCTCGTCCTCGTCATCCGATGAAGATGCAAGCTCGGACAACAGACGCTGGCTGTGGCGAGGAGCCCCATGCGAGCACGTCGTCGTCGTCGTCGTCGTCGTTGGCGTTGGCATTGGCATTGGCGGCCGCTGCAGCATCGTCGGAGGCGACGTGGCTGTGTCTTGGATTTGAATTTGAGGAGTAGCGGAGGCTTGTCTTGTATGAGATTTGCCCCTTTTCCGGGAGAGCAGCTCGCCGATTTGCACGCCCGGTGCCTCCAAGTCCCAGTTGAACATGCTGGCGCCGGCATGGCCTAGCCTCCTTCCAAGGAGGACGCGACCTCCTAGGAGTCCTCTTGCATCCATCGTCGGACAGTCGTGAGGACGTCTTTGCGAGTGTGTGAATTTTTCCACGACACGCGGACATGGGTTCCATCGTCGCCGCCGCCGTGGTTTTGCTTTCCGATGGAGCCCAGGCGCGAAATGCGACGCCAGGCTTTCCGCTGGGCCATGGATGTAAAGGTGTCATGGATGATTGCGTCGGGGAGGCTCTCGGGTCGAACCGAGCATGGCCGGGTTCCGGGAAAGAGGTCCTCCAGATGAGAGAGGTCGATGGGGTAATGTGGCAGAGCAGCCGTCATCCGGGGTGCCGGACCCTCCCGATGTAATAATAATACTCCTCTGCCCTCCTCGGCACCATCATCTGACGATCCCTTGGCCGGAGCCATGTCCAAGCTCGACGTTCCCTTGGCCATGCCATCATACTTCTCCACAAGCTCCTGGACCTTTGAAGGCTGCATATTGCCCACTTGCCGCCCTTCATCACCAACTGGTGGCTCCGATCCCCGAAGCTCTGGCGATTCGCATCTCTGCCCATGGTCTCCTTTCAAAGCCTCTCCCTCTTCGCGGTCGCTAGGCCATGCACTATTAGTCCATGCACCATCACTATGTGCACCATTACCCAGTCCACTCATGAGATTCGGCAGTGACAGCGGCACGGAATCAAAATGACCGGCCGGTCCCGCCTCGCCCGCCGAATCACCGATCCTACCCTCCATCCCACCACGCATCGTCGTCTCCGCTCCCAGCTCCTGGTCCGCTGTAGTCTCCCTTCCTCTCCCCGATCCTCGTCGTTCCATCCTGCCCATGAACCGTCGTCGCGGCCGCTATTACGACGGGCCCGACCCCACGGCGAAGGGGGCGCCAACGCGACTCTTTGCCCGGGGTGCCTCCAGAATGGACTTGTTCCCGTTCGGGCGGCAAGTCTGTTGTCCAGGGGAGGTCCATGGGTCGTCCTCCTCCATGCCGGGCTATCGCGATTTGAACCCAATCATTGCTGTTCATGCGAGGGAAAAAGCAAAACACTGTTGGTTCAGCAGAATGGCCGAGCTCGGGCGAGGACCCGTCCTGTCCGCGAGCTTGAGATGTCTGTTCACGGCAGAGGCTGGCGCAATCGTCTCGTTCGCTTCGGGTGTCTCGTTTGGGAAGAGCTGCCCGCGGATGGGATTGGGATTGGGATTGGGATTGGGATCCGGAACGGTGTCGAATATGTCGCAGTAGTGCATTTGTGCAGTTGTGGGAAACGGAGAATCTTGACAGGAGAAGACGGAGTAAATCGGTGGCAGCAGCTCTGGCTTGCGGCTGGGGTCGGGTGGGTTGCTGGCAGGGGTCCGAACCGTCCGACTGTCGGTCACGGCGGTGGAGTCTTCAAGCCCCGCAATTACCGCCGCTATGTATACATATAATAACACGCACACAATGTAAATGTCCGTCCCGTGTAATACTCCGTACATCACCAGTAACAGCAATAGCCATCTCTCATTTTATTGCCTACAATCGGTCACTTGGACTTGATGCCAGCCAGCCCCTTCTCTTCTAGCAAATTTATGTGTGTAGATGGGTAAAATGTAACAGGACCTGCTTGGGGGCCAGAGGAGGAAGAATCGTAAACAAATGCCAGCCAAGTTGCTCCTCGCTAAATAGACACCGCCGTCGTCGCGAAAGGAAAGAGAAGAATAGGGAGGCTTCGACCCGAGCCATCTGACTGATTCGGGCTTACCACTTTCATAGCACGATTTCGTGACCCGGCTTGAGGTCCCACTCCTTTGATCGTCCGGCCCCCTTCTTCTCGGCAACATGTTCCAGTGTGTTCTTTACCTCGGCGCGAGATACACTATCCCGAAATCGGTGGAAGATGAAGTCAATGATGCCGACCTTGGAGAGGGCCTTGTTATCGAGGATAGCCTGTTTCACGTCATTCATGAGCTCGGCCTTGACTAGCTTGGCAGCCGCCGCCGCCGCCGCCGCCGCATTGCCTGCCTCGCCAGTCAGTGCCGCGAAAGCATCGGTGGGTGCTGGAGGAGGTGGCATCTTGTTGGCCTTTGAATTTATCAATGATGCCGGCGGTTTGGCCTTCGTCTCTGGTTCCCAGTACTGGGTGGATAATGGATCAATGCCCCAGGTGTGTTCCAGTCCCTCTGAGATGCCGCGTTAGCTCCGTTTTGTACAGGTTCCCATAGCAACAATGAGCAAGTCTTACCATGCATAAACTCCATCTTGTGTTCAAAAGTAGTACGGCTAGGTCCAAGACGGAGATGGTTCTCGAAACAGATGCCCGTGCTTTCGGGCTCCATTGCACTGCCGAATATCCGTCTTGATGGACCGGCATCTTCCGTATCATCCAGAAAACCATCCATATCGTCCTCGTCATTGAGCTCTTCGTCATCGCCATCGTCCAGGTCAACGTCTTCTCCTTCTTCTTCCTGCCACTCGGCTTCCGAGTCGTAATCATAATCAAGTGGCAGGCGGCGGCCTATCGGCTTGCGGGCAAGCTTGTTGATGATATCGCGCCCTAAAGCAAACGGCTTTAGAGTAACTGTGCCATAATATGGAGGACGGACGTCCTGGGAGAATGCAATAATCTTCTGTGGGATGCGAGCTAGCTTCATTTGTGCCCCTCGGCTATGCCACCGGGACCGCCTGCGCTCGAAGCTGTTTCCATAATGTGTTTGACAGGATGATGGATTTTGCCCCGCCGCCTCGAGGGCTTGAAGGGAAGACACAAATGCTCCACTGCATTAAATGATTGAATTTTCCTTGATCCTCGCCCTGATCGTCTTGCTGTCTGGTGACGAATTCATCAAGCATCCGTGACTTGGCTTCTTTGATTTCTTGATCCATCTGTGTGGCGCAATGAGCCAGGCGGGTATTTTCTCGAACGAAAAACGGCTTAAAGAGCTTATCGTATTCGGTTTCCACGGGTTTGGCGTCTTTGACGGGCTGACCACATCAGAAACACCGTCGCCGTCTGCCTTTGGAGTTCTGGGAACCTTGAAAATGCGTTGAGCTTTTGCTGGCTCCGGGCCTTCCTGTCCTTTTCTTCCTGAATGCGCCGCTGTTCCTCCTCCTTCTTCCGCTTCTTCTCATCGCGCTGCTCGGCCCTGAGTCGATCCTCTTCTTCCTTTTGCTTGCGTTTTTCTTCGCGTTCCTTAGCCCGAGCCGCCTTTTCCTCTTCTTGCCTCGCCCTCTCTACAGCCTTCTTATTAGCCTGCTCCTCACGCTCCCTCCTCTTCTCCGCCAGCTCCCTTTCCTTGGTTTCCCTTTCCTCGGCCGAAAGGCGCTTGCGTTTTCGGGCGGGTCCCTTGTGGGCTGTCAATGACGAGGATTGGGCGGTAGAGCTCGGCGACATGGTGACAGGAGCATCATTGCCGTCCAATGGCTTGCCAGAGTTGACTTTGGTGGGTGTGAGTGGAGAGGGAGAGTTGCGCGTTGGAGTGCTGCTACCAGCTTCAGTAAGTGCTGGGGAGCCGAATCCGTTTGGCGATGATTGAACATCGGATTGAACTCGCGGGGGCAGCACTATAATAGAAAAGGTTAACGCAGTGTGACAACCGGCGTGAATCGTCCTGAAGGGTGCTCACAGCTGTCACCGGATGGCAGTATAGAAGCCACCTTGGGTATCTTGGCATCCGCATCCTCATCCATCTTCAATAGGTCTCCCGCATACTCATCATGACTTCGTTTCCGTCCTATCGAATCCATCTCCTGCACATTTGGTGACATCTCAAATAGGGGGCATCGGGAAAGCCTCTGTTCGTCGAGCGCCAGCCTAACCAGGAATATATTCTCAATCGACAGATGGGGTGGATGACGGAGGAATGACAAATTCAATGACGGTGTGTGCTGTTTCTCGATAGTATGACTACCTGTCGGGGCACAGAATTGTCTGCATCGAACTCGGTGCTGAAAGAACGAACCAGCAACGTCGCACGCGTTTCGGTTGAACCAAGTAGTGAACGATCTTGCACTAATAATAAACTACTGCAAACAGTTGTGAAGGTGAGACGGCAGGTTCCCTCAATTCGTGATGCGTACTCCGTGCTCCGTACAAATGGGGAATTGGAGGAAGATGGAGATGCTGCCAAACTGGCTTCAGAGCGCACCTGTTGGAAGGAAAGGCACAAACGCGGCGCGTGAATTTGGCGCCTGCGATCTGGTGGCCAAGACTCTGTCTGTACATGCAGTTCTGTACAGTCTGTACAGTGTACACCCACTGTACATAAGTTGGGACGCGTCAAAGGGTCTGGAAGGACCCACGTCGTGTGCCGCGTTTAACGCCTTTAACCATGTCGGAGCCCGTTCACGGGTGATCCTCGGTGCAAAAAGCGGCGGTATGGCTGAAAGCCGCACAGATGAGGGGAGAAAACAAATATTGAGCTTCACGTGCCGCCACTCTGGGATGGCCCCTCGCTAAGCTGTGTTAGGTCAGCACGTGGCTTGGCAAACGTCACAGAGGCCCATC
The DNA here is from genome assembly GCA_023658505.1 of Epichloe gansuensis. Classification (NCBI taxonomy): domain Eukaryota; kingdom Fungi; phylum Ascomycota; class Sordariomycetes; order Hypocreales; family Clavicipitaceae; genus Epichloe; species Epichloe gansuensis. The sequence goes on from CP098283.1 coordinate 3,001,032, forward strand.
CATCCAGCAAGCAACGTTGCAACCATGATAGCGCCAGCAGCTAGCGTCGAGCGAACTCTTCCAAAATGTTCCTGGAGGATATCAAATGCCCGAATCTAACTCACGAAGCGACCCAACTGCTGCATCATCAAATGTCCCGTGTTCTCTCGCAATGACCCCATAAAAAACTTCACAACGAGGCTGATTAAGGAGAGCTATTGTCACGTACAGAGGAGGCCAGCTAGTCGAGTCGCGAATAGAGACGCCAATCATTTCGAGGCCAAACAAAGTTTCACGCGAAGAGAACAGCTCAATTGCCCCATTAAAGATCGGTAGGGTGGTGATCTAATTGCTCGCCATCTCTCATGTTGTGTTATTATCATGGCTACATGTACCTCTTTATTGGCGACCCGACTCAGCTGTGTTGCCAATGTCATCAAACAACCGCTTTTCCTTGTCTCGCTGTGCATAGGATAACAAAAATAAATGGCTTGTAGAAACAGAAACAGCCTTTTGCCACCGCACAGCAGCAACAAGTGCCGCACAGCATTAGCGAGAGTGAATATAGTAAAGAGAAAAAGGGCCTACTACATAAAAATGTTGGTTGGTATCGACACACGAAAGGAAGATGGAATGTAGAACAACATATTGAAATTGCATCCTGCCGCAAGTTCCGGAGTCATGCATCCTGGGTGATTCGAAAACGACCGAAAATTAGGCCTTGGCGCGTGAACAAAAGCGAGCGGCTGAGAACTCCGAGTTTACGAAAACGTGTAGAAAACTTTTGAAGGAAAATCCCTGGTGACTCCTTTCCTTAATCGGGATTGGCAATGTAGAGGCGGCCGGAGGTGAGGGTTGCGGTCCTCTCGTCGACACTACCTCTTCGCTTGAGCTCTTCGGCGCTCTTGACGCTCTTCTCTCTGGTCAAAGCCGAGTTTTTCGCGAGTTGACAGCCACCTTGGGAGCGATGCCGAGCTCTCCAACATTATCAGCTCGCTCGCCGCTGCCAACACTGCTCGAACTCTGGGCCCGTCCTGAAGCAGAATCGTCCATGGGTTTACTTGGTTCCTCTGGATGGTCCGCCAGACTGCCTGTTCGCTCCGGAGTATCACCCGGACTTGGCCGTTGCTGGGATCCAGACGCAACAGAACCAGCTGAGGCCCGATACTGCACGCCTCGTCTACCACTTCCGATGCTGCTTCGGCCGCTGCTTCCAGTCCGACGATGATGCGCCCGAGACATAGTCTGCGCATCATCCTCGTCGCTACTTCCCCCTCTACTTCGGTGGCACTGAGACGCAATGGCACGCCGCCGACGCCGACGTGATTGGTGTCTCCCGGTGCGTATCCCACGACGGGGTTCTTGCCGTGGTGTCTGATTTTGGCAGCAACCTTGCCTGTGGCGCTGATACCGGTGTTGCTGCGGCTGCCAGCTACGGCACCACGGCCACCTCCCACGACCTCGAGGTTTGCGCGCATCTTGGCTGCCCTCTGTTGGGCCGTGGCGCGCGGGTCTTCATACTGCGCGCGATCGCACCAGACCGTGGCTTTTTGCCTGCGGAGAAGCGCTACATAGCCAGATGGCTGTGGGATGGTTCCCCCAGAGCGGCTGGAGATGGAACGGCGAAGGTCTGTCGAAGACGAGGTGCGGTAGGCAGCAGGAGGCTGCATGCTCGAGGTGGTGCTGAAGGTTGTGACGGACGGGGAGCGGCGAGAATGATGTATGTGGGGAGGCACAGCTTGGGGATATTGAGAGCCAGCTTGTTGTTGATGAAGGTGATGTTGTTGCTGCTGCTGCTGCTGTGGACGTTGCTTTTGATGTTGTTGCTGCGAAACGGGAAACGTATTCGAGGAGGTGGTTCGGGACCGCGAGTGGCCGTAGACGTTCGCTTGATTCATGGGTCTAGAAATCGCATGTGCTTCCAACATTGTCAAGGCGGGAGCCAAACCCAAAGCTGATGGACTGGACCAGTTAAGATCTTCTCCTCGTATTGGAGGAAGAAAAAAAAAGGAACTCCGTCTCTGGTTTCCCTCGCTGACTTCGAATTCGAGTAAAAAAAAATTGACACGGGGTTTCTGATTTCCTCCCTTTGTTTCTCCAGGTCAAGTCTAGTAGTGATTGCGTTCAAGCGTCGGTATTGGCAGCGGAAGGGGCTTTGGGTCAACCTGAAACCCTCTGGGCTAGCCCTTTCTTTGTCTTTGCTGGCAACTTGAGGGCTGCGACGACGAAAAGTCTTGGGGTGGACGAGAGTCGCCCGGTAGAGGGGCAAGTTGAAGCAAGTCGGCGGACAAGGAGGAGAAGAAGAACAAAGCACCGTCTATGTCGAAAGAAAAGACGAATACTCAAGGGGTCCGCTCTATATGGTCAAGACGGACAAGACGGAGAAGCTGGGCGGGCGTGCAGAGTCGGGACGGGACGTGCGAAGCGTTTGACGAGAGAGCGGAGGAGGAATGGAAAGATGAAGAAGAAATGGCGTGCAAGTGTCTGCACCGACTTGGCCTGGTCTGGCCTAATAACTACTAGCATTGGGTCATTTTGGCGCGCACACAGGCGCACACAGGCACACAGGCTATTTTATCTCTATCGGAAAGTTGACTGGGGTCAACCTGCCAACGCTAGGAACGCCCAAGGCCAGTGGGGAATGGGGGCTGAACATTGAAGGTGACAGGAGGGGCTATTGAATGTTGCAAGTATTATTTATTTTAATTATTTATTACATGTACAAAGTGAGTTGGACCAGAACCTATCCAGATCTTCCTATATTCTCTTCCATAAAATTACCTATGTATTACGGAGTTCCTTTTTCACATTTCCTCCGATATGAGGTTCGTATTATAATAAATCCATACGACTGACTGCATGCATGATTGAAAAATCGTAACTGTACATATGTACAATGCTTATGCTTACTCACTCGGGGCCTCGCCGCCTCGCCGCCTCGCCGCCTCGCCGCGGCCAAGACTTCGCTCGCTGCACCAAGCAAGCTAGTAGAAACGAGGATTCCGGGGCGCGACTTTCCGACCGGCACAGCAACCAGTACATACAGAGGGAGTACATACGGCTGGGATCTCCGGTTCTCGACGCAGCCGGGGCCGGCATTTCAGCTGAATGAATCAATTGATGGCTTGCCCTCCCTAACAGTAATAGCTGTCTGTGACGAGAGAGAACAATGTTCATGTGAGTTGGGATGTTGGGATGTTGGGATGTTGGGATGTGGATCCACATCCGTCACTGGCCACATCGAGAGGTGCAGGCAGTCATCAGTCTCGGGAACACAACAAAAGCCAGCCCAGTGCGCCGTCTACGGCTGGCGGGCACGGAACCTGGCTCACGAATCGGGCATTGCAAGACGGATGGGCTTCGATGATGCCGTACATACGGATCCGTAATACATATGTATGTCCATCTGTCCACGGAGTACAGTATTTGCCATTTTCTTGCTGCCTGTTGTGCTTTTGTGCCGTTGCCATTGGGCTGGGCTCAACCGAAAATTGCTCTCATTAGATACCGGCTCGGGAAGGTTATCACGGCAGAAAGCACAGACAGGGTGGGTGTGGTTGTTCAACTCCTTATGTAGCCCTGATTGTACACCTTGTGGAGTCACGTCAACAAAGGTCTGTATAAAGTGGATTAGAAGTACATTTACTTATACGTAAATTCCATAAAGCAATTATCCTTTACATCGCTATACATGTATTACACTTATTGATTATTCTAATGAGCAATAAGGAATGCGTACCTAATACTACATACATGCGGTCTCTGACCTTGTGGCAGGGGGCTACGGATGAGGGCCCCATATTACGGACGAGACCCACAAGGTTGATCACGGCTAAGGAAGGAGAAACGCTCGTTCAGCCAGCCAGCCGCCCTGCTCTGTCGGTCCAGGCCCCTACTGGATAGTGAACCGGGCGGTCCGACAAGAACTTGCATTGTGATGGACCGGGCTCGTCGTCTCCGTCCTTGCGCGCACCTGCACGTTCCGGTCCAATCGATTGCTCAGGCAGTGGGCAGCCATGGAAGAAAAAAAAAAAAAGAGAGAGAGAAAAACCCCTTCTGGTTGCTAGTGGGGTCACTGAGTGCACTGTGTACATAGTAGCACAGCATGCATGCACGGAGTACTCCGTCTCCGTAATAGTTAGGATAGTTACATATGTATGTAGGCCAAAAACGCCCTGATCAGGCCAGCTTCTGGATATGGATATCACCTCGCTAGACACCACCCAGGGAAAGAGAAAAGAGACTTTGCCCAGCTACCAGGCCAGATGAGTACATAGTGAGATCCGAGGTCCATCTGGCAGCAGCTGGAGTACACCACCCACCCCCTGACGCATGCATGCAGTGCTGAGCACTTTCACAACACCAACGGCGCTGTTACCGACTCCGACTCAATCGTGCAGCCAAAAACAAAGGAGCACGCTGTCTGGCTGTCTGGCACCTGCATGCGGCCAGAAGCACAAAACCCCGCCTGGGAAGAGACACGCATATGCAAGCTGCGGACCTTGTTGTCCAAGGAATAGATGGGCCGACTGGTGAGTCTACATGTATATTAGAGACCGGACTCCTGGATAATATGACAGTCGCACCTTGTTGTTTTGTTATTATGCCACCACACACACTATTTGCTCAACCGGGCTATCCGGCATCGCCCATTCCGAGTCTACATACAGTCAATCCATCCATCATGCCATATCAAAGGGTATATGTAAGCTCATCCCTGTAAACTCATCAAGCTTGCTCTGTCTGCTGGTCTTCGGTAATAGAACCGTCCCCAGTATTTTGCATTGACATGGTTGCTGTCCGGCACCTGCGCCCGTCGAAAAGAAAAGAAAAAAAGGCGCCGCCTGCTAATAAGCGGCATGTGCCTCAAACGGTAAAAGCGGAAAGAAAAATTGGACAAGGATGTTGCTAAATCTAGGCCATGCCAATGCTACCTAATATATGTGCTCCGTACATAATAGTGCCTTGTGCTGGTATCCTTGGTTGTCTTGGATTAATCCGTACGGAGGCATTCACTCGCGCTCATCAGGTTCTTGGGCATTGACGAAAATTTTGCTTGAGCGTGGGATTATTTTTATTCGACAGGAAAGCAAGACGGACGCATCGGGCGCCAATCAATCAACCCCATTAAGTAAGCATTTTTCAAAGTCCGATTAGTCTCCAAAGTGACAACCATTGTTGTAGACTTGAAACGGGTCGTATCATAACGAATTCTTTTTATGTATGCTGCCGTCTACTTCGGCGCCGGCGAAACGTAATCCTGTGTCACACTACTGCTAAGAAGCCATCATTCGGGAGTACGGTTGACATGGTTGACATAAGCCGAACGTCGTTGCTTCTCGTCGCATATTTTCCAAAAGATGCCGCACCCACACGTGAATGACGTTATGCCCTCATTGCGGGACAATCTGCGGCAGGCCATCTCGTACAATTATACGGAGTACAACTACCAGTTGGCGATTGGGGTGCTCACACTAGCCCAGCTAGTCTCTACACTGAAAAAAAAAAAAAAAAACTAGAAAAAACTTGCCTGATGAGCATTACGGGTCCAACACACAACGTTGGCTGTTTAACGCGCATTCATCCTTCAATAAGCGCGGAAACTCTAAATTGCCCTTTAACCAGATCCTCGGGAATCAGGGCAGATGAATATTGAGTTTATAAAACAGACTTCGGCGGCATTGGCGAGTAACGTACCAAAGTCCAGCCTTCGCTAGCACCATTCCGGCTAAAGCCTGTGCATGTTTTATATTAGCATTGCCTGGCAGACAAGAAAAACTTGAATCTTCCAGCTCGTATGCAACTCCACTGGTTTGAAGCGCGATGCATCATGACATGACGCAACGCAAGCTCGGTGAGCGAAGGGTTTCGTGGTCCTGCCGCCTGGTTGGGTTGATATCAACGATCAAGATGCGCTGTAACAAACCGTGGTATTAAATCCTGGAACATGCGACCTCAAACGATTACACCGATCTCGATCATGCTTGGTGGATTGGGGATCGATGCCAAACGTGGGCGACTTGTTCTTCGGAACGAGGGAGCTGTTGTTGTTATTTCCCCTCTTGGGCCTGGCACGTCTATTGAGAGCCCCTGCTGTGCTGATCTTGGCGTAAAGTATCTGGCGCCCGGGTTGGACAACAACACGGCAATTTTTTTGTTGGCTGAGTGTGGACTGGATGTGGAAGAAGCCGAGGTTTCTCGCATTCTCAAATGTTGATGGCCGAGGCAAGGAAACAGTTTTGAATGCGCAACAAGGGTAAGCGTTTTATTCGTGCGAGCTGTACTCCGTAGGGTGGCAAACTTGTCAAGTTTACGCAGTAGTGGAGCTAATTTCTCAATGAAATAAATCCATTACAGACAAGACCAGTGCTCCATTCTCCAGGCTCAATCCATCGGTGTCGAACCATCATCATCCGGGACAAACACCTCGTTGCCGGCCGCCCATGGTGCCATGACACTCTAATGCTTACATCCTTCAGCAGCCGCACAAGACAGCAAAGTTTTGCCGTTGACATCCTTGGCGCTGGCTCCTATCCGGCCAGATTGTATCATGGCGACCGAGGCTGCCCTTGAGTTGCTCTCCTGCGCATGTAACACGGCCATTTGGCCAGTGGTTGGGTGCTTGGCATCCAAATCTAGTTCTTCGGCCTCGAGAGAGGCTTTGACAACCTCGACATTGCACTGTTCGATTGCATCCAGCAACGCTGTCATGCCTGTGTTATCTCGGCCATTGATATCGCACACCCTGCGGTCGAGTAATATCTTTGCAGCAGCGTATGCATTTGTATGGGCCGCAACATGGGGAAGAGGCTTCTTCCTTCGTCGTCTCTAATGCTGCCGTCAAACTTTTGGCGAGTCCAGCAGCGTGGCAAGGATGTATAGGTCCTCCTGTCGGACGAGGACGACATTGTAGAGCAGCGTGCATCCTTGATGGTCCCGGCAATCGTCCAACAATTCATCACAGGCTTATAAGAGTTTAGTTTCAAAGTCTTGACTTTGCTAAGAAGTTTCCCATCAAACACGCGACTAGATTAGTGTACACAGAGGCGGTTCAGGGTGTGTCTCGGTCAGAGTGACTAGGCCAGACTTATTGCAAGAGTGCCTCACTAAAGTCGTAGCTACACGAATCCAGGGCCCAGCTGAGCACCGAACGATGGCAAAGGTATCCCTGACGTTGTGATCCAGAGTGCCCGCAGCTCGAAGCATCTTATATACGGCTGTGATTGCCGTTCGTCGCAGCCCATAGGAGCGGTGTCTCTCCTCGGTCGTTTCTCACGTTCGGTTGACATTGTTCATGCGCAACAAGCAGTTACGTCATCTCAAGAGCCCGTTGGCACGCCCGATGCAATGGTGTATTGCCAGAGACGTCCTGGCAGTTGATGCCGACTCTCTTTGCAGCCTGTAGGTAGCGCCTTGACCACAGCGGCGTGACTGTTGTCGACAGCCCACCACGAGGACTTTTCACAGACACACACGACTCGAAGAATTGGGGTCCACGCCGCAGCCATCAACGAGGTGCTTGCTTGACTACGTCGTCGGGGCCATGCCTGGCAGCTGAACAGAGCCGGGTGAGTCGCGGGTGAATCCCAACTCTTCGTCCGCAGCATCAGCCTCTGCGCCTGGGACCTCGACCAGATTCTGGAGGAAGAGAGGTGTGGGTTAAGAATGAATGGAATGGACGCGTTTGTTGCCGAGGACGAGGGAAAGGAGGCCTGGGCCCTTTCACGAGGCCGAGTGGCCCGCGATGAGTTGTAAAACTTGTAGCAGAGGCGTTTTGATGCAGGTTTGTTTGTGCATGATAAACCAGGGGTGCGGGAAATGGGGAAAAGGGAAAAGAGGGGCGGCATGAAGGCATGACACTGATGGATGGATTGATTGATTGATTGCTCACCAGCATCAACAATCAAGAGGCGTCGTCAACAACGGGGAGTTTGGCCCCCTGTTTATTTAGTAGCAGTCCGGAGTCTCTTTATCCAATGGGACAATTTAACGTATCCGGATGTACGCGTAGTAGAACAACCGACCGCAGTATTAATTTTTAATTCCCGGTGTGACGCGCGATGTGACCCAGCAAGCTTCGAGGCTGCCCAGTGCCGGGGCCAGGGCCGGGGCCAACCTTGCATGTGAAGAGAATGAACGCTCTCATCAGCGCGACAAACGTTGAAGCAGCCCACCAGGCAGACAGACGTTGAGATTGGGCGGTGCCGGAGCGCAGTGGCGGGGACCGACCCGAGCTGCTGTAGACGCTGTATGTAGACGCTGTATGTAGACGCTGTATGTAGACAGTGTAGACAGTGTAGACAGTGAGAGAGACACTAAAGACATTAGTGATCAGTGATCAGTGATCAGCGATCAGTGGAACGGCAGGGCACGTATAGTACATTAGCACGTTGCTCAACTCTCGCCTCTGACAGGTCGAGGTCCCGCCTGTTTGTTCCACTTCAACTTCATCTTCGTCGTTCGTCGGCATGCCAGTCAGTCCGTGGTCATCTTGATCCAAGTTGCACAACCACCCGCCCGGGTTACCACAACAAACAAATATGTTCCTGATTCCGCTCTGCAACAGACTGTGACAGACTGTGACAGACTGCGGTATCAGCCTCCAGCGAGTCCAGCCTCTTCCCAATCCACATGCGCAGGCAACGAACCTCAAGTCTGTTGGGGCTGCGCCGCAGCTGAGACGGCGGCCATGAAGTTTGCGAAGGAGCTCGAGAGAGATGCTGTCCCAGGTGAGAATCCTCCATTCTTCTTGTCAATTTTCTGTCAGCTCGCTTGGACGATTGAATAATAGAAGGCGAAATGAAAATTCTGGACGATATTTTTGCTGCCTTCTAGAAGTCGAAACCTCAGCAGCGCCACCGACTTTTTCTTTTTTCTTTCTTCTTCCCCCCAAAAAAAAAAAAAATTGCATCCTATCTTCTTCGATTGGTGGCTTCATCATTCGGTCAACTATTGCTAACCAGCTCACAGAATGGCGCATCAAGTACCTCAACTACAAGGCCGGCAAGAAATACGTCAAAGCTGTTTCGAGAGCCATCAACAAAACGCCCAGAGGTTTCTCGGACCGCACGCCGTCTCTATTTCGCTCAAGCCAACCTGACAGAACGTCCATCCTGCCATACTCGGCGTCGGGTCCTGCGCCGGCCAGCACTCCCAAGCAGGAAACTGGAGCCTCCGTCCCTCAATCAAAACCAATCGCAGTTGCTGGGAACGCGAGCGAAGACGAGGCACTGAACAATGACGGCAACGGCCTTCAGTACGGAAGCTTTGTGCCTACCCCGCCAGCATATAGTCCCTTCAAAGATCGAATCGACAACAAGAGTCATGATTTCGCGTTGCCGGCACCGGCCATGAAGGCACCAGACTCCCCGAGCTTACACGACCCACGGAGACGATGGATAGGAGTCGAAATAAAATGCCTTTACAACGCCGCGCTTCTACGTCTACGGCGGCGGAGCCGGTCGCAACAACTCACGAAGCCTCCAGACCATCAAACGTGCCTCGAAGACCGACAGCTGGACCAACAATGAAGGAGTCGCCCTCGCATCTGCGGCGCATCTTGTCGCATGCGCAGAGCCCGATGAAGCGGGACATGTCGAGAATAGATAGTGGCTTGTCTCATTCTGATTTGGTCCGCGAGAGGGAACGAGACTTCTACGAGTTTATGGAATCGGAGCTCGATAAGGTGGAGTCCTTCTACAAACTCAAGGAGGATCAAGCTGGACAGCGGCTTTCACTGCTAAGACAGCAGCTGCACGAAATGCGAAACCGCCGAATCCATGAGATCTCCCACCGTCACGATGCCGACGCTGACGGCGGACAATGCACAGACGCCGAGAATTCCAAGGATAGCCTGAATGGATGGGTGCAACCGATCAAGGCCAGGATGTTTCCGCCAGGACCCAACTCCAAAGCATTGCGAAACATGCCCAAAACACCATTGCTTCCTGCCAGCACGTCTGCCGGCGATGCGACAAGAGACTACAGCCGAAGGCGGCAAAAGAAGACGTTTCGTATCGAACGGCGAAGCGCAAATTGAAAATGGCACTTCAGGAATTTTACCGAGGACTCGAACTTCTCAAGTCGTATGCCATGCTGAACCGGACGGCTTTCCGCAAGCTGAACAAGAAGTTTGACAAGGCCGCCAATGCTCGCCCACCCCTGAGGTACATGAACGAACGGGTCAACAAGGCTTGGTTTGTCAACAGCGATACGTTGGATGGCTACATCAAGGCGGTCGAGGACTTGTACGCGCGGTACTTTGAGCGAGGCAACCACAAGCTCGCCGCAGGTAAACTGCGGAGTCTCACGAAGAGGTCGACCAGCGAATCAGGCAGTTCGTTCCTAAACGGATTCCTCATCGGGACAGGTCTGATTTTCAATGTTCAAGGCGTCATATATGGCTCGCAGCTACTGCTCGACAGCGACGACACGGTTCGACTCCAGACCGGTTATCTCTTGCAAATCTATGCTGGATACTTTCTCATGCTCTTCATGTTCTCCTTGTTCTGCATCAATTGCTTTATATGGACCAAGAACAAGATCAACTACCCTTTATATTTGAGTTTGACCAGCGAAGTCATCTTGACTGGAGACGCCTCGCAGAATTTCCCAGCTTCTTCTTACTCTTATTGGGCATCTTCATGTGGATGAACTTCAGCCGATACGGTGCTGGTTGGCTCTACATCTATTACCCCGTATTCTTGATTATCATCACGGCGGCCATTATCTTTTCCCCGGCCCATATCTGTCTCACAAGAGCCGTAAGTGGTTCGCATATGCTCATGTAAGTTTTGGTGCCCTCTCTGTCCCTCCGCTTCTTGGTTTTCTAACATGTGGAATGAAAACTCGTAGTGGCGACTCTTGCTGGCCGGCCTGTATCCTGTCGAATTTCGAGATTTTTTCCTGGGCGACATGTACTGTTCACTGACGTACTCCATGGCTGTAAGTCTAGTGTGCGACACTTTTCTTTATATATATATATATATATATATATGAAAGAGGGGGCTCCTAAAAATGAATTTCTTGTTTTACTAACAAGACACTGTGCTCTCTCGCCCAAAGAACATTGAACTGTTCTTTTGTCTGTACGCCAACAAGTGGGACGACCCGCAGCAATGCAATTCCAACCACTCTCGGCTTTTAGGCTTCTTCATGACGCTGCCGCCCATCTGGCGCTTCTTCCAATGCCTTCGCCGATACAACGACACGCGAAACGTGTTTCCCCATCTGGCCAACGGGGTAAATACATCATGACCATCATCTCCGCCGTGATGCTCTCTCTCTACCGCATGGACAATACCTGCTCCAACCTAGCATTGTACATAGCTTTCTCCGTCATAAACGGCGTCTACGTCTGTATGTAATCTCCCAGTCTTCTCCAACGTCGAACGCACACAAGCTGATCAATCGCCCCCGTTTTCGACGAAAACACACAAAAACAGCAATCTGGGACCTATTCATGGACTTTTCCCTTCTCCAAACAGATGCCCGGCACTGGGCTCTCCGAGACATTCTAGCTCTCAAGCGCCGGTGGCCATACTACTTCATCATGATTGTCGACCCCATTCTCCGCTTCGCGTGGATCTTTACGCCATCTTCACGCACAACACGCAACACTCCACCATAGTCTCCTTTTTCGTATCGTTTGTCGAAATCCTCCGCCGAGGCATGTGGTCTCTTTTCCGTGTAGAAAACGAGCACTGCGCAAACGTCTCCCAGTACAAGGCGTCCCGCGACGTCCCCTCCCCTACCGCATCGAACCGCTCATGGATCGCGCCACCAGCACCGATAGCCCCGCCGTCATGACGCCCGAGGAGCAGCAAAGACACGACGTCACTCAATCGGCGGGGAGCTCTACCGCCGTGGCCAGTTCGCTCGGGGCGCTGCGTCGTCGCGCCGATGCCATTAGCGCGCGGTCCTTTTCCAAGATTCTCGCCGAGGCACACAAGCAGGATTTCGTCAAGAGAAGAAAGCCTGGCAAGGGGGAGGCGGAGCAGGCGGATGGGGCAGAAGAGGGAAGCGATGACGATGACGATGACGACGACGACGACGACGAAGAAGAGGCAGCGAGTTTGCTCGAAGCAGGTGAGGCGAGGGAGTTGCGCAAAGAGCAGAGGATGGCGGATAATTTTCAATTTCAATCGTCCCTGCTGTGTGCACGGTGAGGGTTTTTCTCGTTTTGATCACTTGGTGACGTTGGGAGTAGAGTACAGCAGAATTGGACGGTAGGTATACTTGTAAATAGGGAGGGCCGCGGCGAATGCCTGTATATATTTAGATCGTTGCGCGCAAGTGGTTTCATAGACTAGACGATAGACAAGAATGGCACAGAGGGTTGGTTCACTGTAGTGTATTTATTGTAGTCTTGTGGAACACCGGATCATATCTCATGGACTTCTTCAATTCTTTCGAGAGAAAAAGATCAACAACTTGCTGGAATCGAATCCAATTGCAATGACTGTATCAAACCCCGTGACACGAAATGGCTTATACCCATGCATATGCAGTATTGCTATCCCCAAGGCAAGGTGGTACAATGGGCAGGAACAACCACTGTCGTGAGATGAGATGCAGGCTCAAACCCACTCCCCATCCACCTTCTCCCAGTTGTCGAGGAATCCCTTGAAGAAGTGGACGCCGAGGCCAGGGTCCAACGCACCGGTCGTAGCTCTGATGGAGTGCATGCTCAGCTGGACGAGACCTGCGTCGGCGGCCTTGACGCCCATTGCGCTCGACAGCATGGGGCCCACCGTGCCTCCGCTGCGAGAGTCGTTGCGGATCTGGAAGATCTGCGTCTTGGCCCCAATCATCTCGGCGACCCTGGTCAGAACGGCAGTCGACACGGCGTCCGTGGTCATGTGACCGTTGGAGTCGGCGGCAATGGCGATGCCCACGTTGAGCTGGGGCACGTGCTCGTCGAGGTAGCTTTCCAGGAAGTTGGGGTTCCCGGCGTGCGTGACATCGGCGGAGACGAGGAACGACCGGGCGTACGTCTGGCCGAGAAGACCTGGGCCGTACGAGTCGTGGTTGAGAGCCTCGACGGTGCGTTGGATGACGAGCGGCAGGAAGTTGCCGTGGGCGCCTTGGCGGAGGAGTGAGCCTATTTCCTCGTCGTCGAAGAGTGCGACGAGCTTGATGTAGCCGTCATCCTTGTTGGAGTCTGCGGCGAGGAGACCCATGAGGGCCGACCATGAGCAGAGCTTGTCGTCGATGCGACCCGCCGTGATGAATTCCCTGTCCATGCCCATGGTCTGCGCCGGCTGTGAGTCGTACAACTCGAGCTCCCAGTTGACGATGGAGCTGTACGACGCGATGCCTAGCTCTTTGGCAATGAGCTGAACTAGTCGCCGGGGCTGGGTCGTGACAAAGGCGCCTTCGGGGCCGAGCGGTTCGAGACCATCTTCATCTTGCTGTTTGGACGAGGAGCTCGGCTGTAGGCCAATAATGGGCACCGCTTGCGTTTCCTTATTGTTGCTGCCAAACATGCCGACGCCAAAATGGGGAGCGAGCGTGGGGATCTTGGCAATGGGCCAGTCTAGCTTGACAAGCCTGGCGCTTGTCTTTCCCGTGTCCGGGTCGCGCACAATGACGCGGCCGCCGATGCTGAGGTCGCGATCCCACCAAGTCCGGTTCAGGCCTCCTGCATACTGCGCCACGCCAAGCTGAACGTAGCCCGCCTTGCTGTGCCGCTTGCTCACGGGCTTGAGTCGAGCGGTGAGAGCATCGATGTGGCCGGCAACCATTCCCACTCCGTTTCCGGGCTTGTAGGCCTCGCCGACAGTGAAGGCAATGATGGTGCTGCCGTTGCGCGTCACCCAGTATTTACCGCCAGGTCGTATCTTTCCCGCCCATGCATCTCGCGCGGATAGCTTTGGAAGAAGACAAACCATGTTAGCCACCTCGTCTTGTACAACATCAGGCCCAGGGAAAACAGGGCAAGCGGGAGAAGGAAGGAAGAACATACCTCTTCAAACCCACTATCCTTCAGTTTGCGTTTGAAGTAGTCCACGGTATGAAAAACGGTGGGGTTTTCTTGCAGGAAATCACAAAAGGGCTTGGTGAATGCCTCGGGTTTGCATTGCGCAATTTGGCACAGTGGGCAGGCTTGGTCCTCTGCGAGATGCCAGTTCACTTGGCCTATTTCGCTTGGAGCCAGTTTCGAGATGCAGCTTGCGCAGGCACGGTTGTTGTCTCGCGATGAGCGACCGTCCATATCGGCCAGAATGAAGGCCTTTGATTTGCTGGGTTTGTTGGATGGTGCAGGAGCGGAGGCAGCCGGTGACGCAGCTGGAGCCTGTGGAGGCGAAGGATGTTGTTGACGCAACGACATGACAATGGGAGAGCGTATAGTCATTGTGTCGTGCCGGATCGTGTCAAGTCGAGTCGTTTCGTGTCGTGTCCGGTGAAGAGTCGTCTTGTGTGGTTGTGGTTGTGGTTGTGGTTGTTTGTTTAGAAAAGGTTGAAGGATGGAGAATGGAGGCGAATCCTGGGGGTGGGGTTGGGTTGTTGGAGTCAGTGGAAATCGGCTGGTAGTGAGTCTGGCGCTAGGGCACCAAGACAGTGGGTGGCTGGTGGCTGGTGGCTGGCTGTTCCCCGGTTCCCATGGTTCCTGTGGCGCGCCCGTAGCGTCCGTGGCTCGGCCGAGGGGTTGCCTACCTACGGAGTACATACACCGAGTTGCGGCCTGTTTGTGATCCCGCCGTCTATGGCTCCAGGTCCGAGATGGCGGCCGGTGTTTTCTTCACCACCCACCGCCTCGGGGCCCGTCGCCGCGGAGACTGCGCCAAATGTTTTGTTTGCAAAGCTCAGCAAAGTGCCTCTTGTGATGTCTTGTCGAAACAGATCTTTTTTTTTTTTTTTTTTTTTCAACAGAACAAACGGTTGCCAGACAACGCCCTTTTGGCAATTTCTCCTGACCTGGCGACCAGATTCAACCTGGAGCGCGAATGTACAAGAATACACCGTCACCACAACAGCCAATCAGAAGCATCAAGCATCGGTTTCGTGGTCTAGTTGGTCATGATTTCTCGTTAACACCGAGAAGGTCCCGGTTCGAGCCCGGGCGAAACCACGCAACCTTCTTTTGACCTCCTTTTTGTGGTGTTGTGATTATGACAACCGAAAGGAACCTGACCGACCGACGGTTTCAATGCTTTTGTTGTCCGGGGTGCGTATGCGCCCATCTTTGCATTTCCTGGCTGTCGGATAACTGGACGGGCAGATTGATGGCCATGGGCAACGCCGGGCTCGATGGAGATGCATTCACTAAAGACGTACTATGAAAAGGACCAATGGGCTTGAGGCGGGGAGACCATCATTGCTGGCTAGAAGCAGGACTGTGTTTGCGGAGGCCGACTAAGAGCATAAAATGTCCAGGAAATGTCTCCATGCATGATGAGAGGGGAAGGATCCCCTCTGACAAGTCATAAGGAGCAAAGCTGGTCACTCTTGGTGATGGATGTTTTATAAGAATATTACCTCGCTAAGTCTGGTTTCTCTGCCGAGTACTCCGTACAGAGTAGATTATTATTAGATGCCTTGCTTGTATCCGAAAATAGTGGGTCTTCTGCCTGCTTGCTCCCTTGTCACGACTGTCTTTTGTCACGACTGTCTTTTGTCACGACTGTCTTTTGTCACGACTGTCTTTTTGTCACGACTGTTCAACGACAATGTTCTTGTTATAGCACAGCCTGTTGTTCGGATCAAACGTGCCCTTTAGCGCACAGATGCGCTCCCATTTCTCACGAGAACCGTATAGATGGCTCAGCCATTCGGCGCCACGGTCCGCCGACAAGTTGACGTAGCCGTTGCCGAGTGAGAAGGGCTCCAGCGCGTTCATGACACCGTCGACCCATCCCATGTATTCGTCATCCTTGTCCTTCACGTCCCACTGGCCGAGGACTTCCCACAGCCACTTCGCTCCCTTGCGCGAGAAGGCCTTGGAGTCCTCGTCCAGATCGTGGCTGGCGCCGCCAAGGCAGGGAAAGCTACGGCGACACTCGGGCCAGCAGCATCATCGGCGCCGGCGCTGCCATGACCTGGTCGACCACCATCTGGGCCATTTCCCGCGTCATGGCTGCGATATAGCCCCCGGCTGTGCTGTCGCCGGCCGGCGGGAGCCAGGACATCAAGAATCGAGTTTGCCGCAAGCCAGGTTGATGGGTGCACCATGTCGGCCAGTGGCCGACTCTCGAGCAATCGAACGCCCGCGATTGCCTCCTGGTACGTGGACAAGCAGCCCGTATACACGACAATCAGAGCCAAGATGGGGACGCCCGTCATGGCCGACGGCAGTCCGGGAAGGGAGGGCGCAGGCAAGACGACGGGATATATCGTCAGCTCTCGCGGGGCGGCCGCCATCACCTCGTCCATCTGGCTGAGCACCGCAACCGCATCCTTGATGTCATAGATGACCAGGCCGCTCATGACCTCGGGCCCGACCTTGCGAGCCCGGTATGTGAAGGAAGTGGCGACGGCCAAGTTGTGTCCGGCACCGCAGAGACCCCAGAACAGCTCTGGGTGCTCCTCCTCGGAAGCCCTCAGCTGCTGGCCCTCGACTGTGACGACATTGACCGACAGGAGGTTATCAACAGTCATTCCAAACCGGCGGGTCAAATACCCCACGCCGCCACCCAGTGTCAGACCGGCGGCCCCGGTCACAGACACGGTCCCTGCCGGGACAACGAATCCATGCTTCTGCGTGGCTGCGTCCATCTCGCCGAGGAGAACACCTGCCTCGATCTCGGTGATGCCCGTGGCCGGATCGATCTGGACATGCTTCATCAGCGACATGTCAATCACGAATGCATCGTGTGGCATTGCATGGCCGTCAATCGCATGCCCGCCGCTGCGTATGGCAATTGGCTCTCGCTGATCGCGGCAGTACTCGACTGCCATGACGACATCGTCCACGTCTCGACACTGCGCAATCAGGGCAGGATGGCCTCCTGTTCGGGCGTTGGCTATCTGGCGCAGCTGATGGTAGCTCGCATCCGTGGGACGAACGACGGTGCCCCTGAAACCAGCGGGCGGAAAAGTTGCAAATTCCTTGAAAAGGAAGCGATGGCCCGGCTTCTCAGTCATTCTCGTCAATGGATATCGGAGATGTTGGGGTGCAGTAAGGCAAGTACAGTACCTAGCTGCTTCAAAGGGGAAACCGAGATGGGAGCAGATTGTTGACGGGTAGAAAGAGGGAAAGGGGCTCTCGACGTCTCTACCTTGTGCGGACAAATGCGCGTTTCGTTCCATCACATACCATCCGTACTGACCACCAGGTGGCAAGAGTTTTTGCTTGAGAACATGTTTTATTCTTGCACAGTCATGACGTGGCGTCTTATTCATAATGGTACGAAAAAAAGGGAACAATAGCAGTCAGTGGCCCTTGTTGCATTTGTTTGCTTGACAGCGCCAACAATGAGTCTTTGTTAATTACAGTATTATGACGTGTCAAGCGAGCCCGCACAGTCGCGGTTGTGCACTGTGCAGGACTGTAATCTGTCACCCAGGTTAGTTTAGCCCATCGACTTTCTCAAAATCTCGACACTTGCGATGAATGTCGAAATGTGAAATGTTTTTCTCGAATTCCTTCATTTCATCAGGTACACCCCTTCGAGGCCGGGGTCAGATTCGATGAGGTTAGTGACCAGATCGGTGACATTGGCGGGGACATTGTAGTTGATGCGAAATGTCGGTCCATTTGCAAAGAAAGCCGTATCAGGATCGACACATTTTTGTCACTCTCGGCCCTCTTCTCAGCTGCCCTCTGGGCGTACCAGCTGGCGCCCTGAGCCTTCCGGCAGTTGCTGCCGAGACCGACGCAAGCTCCAGAGGAGCTGATGAATTGATCATTACAAGCTTTGCCGCAAGGCGCCCTCTATCGCTCGTATACACGTAGCCCCCTTTTTTTTTGTTTTTGTTTTTTTTCTTCTTCGATAGTCAGTTAGCATCTTATTCTTGCGCCAACCAACCGAAGAGCCAAGACGATGATGGGAGAGCGGGCCGGGAGTTGACTGACCGTATGGACATTTCCTGCATCCAGGTCTTGAAACTCGGCAGAGAGGAAATCGCGCCCTCTGCAACAGGCTCCCGCAGCAAGATCTCGGCAGAACAATCCAGTAGTACTCCTATCGCAGGAAGTGCTGCGAGAATATAGGACGACGTCTACGGCGTACACCTACCCCTAACTAGCAGTCTAATAGCTACGACTCTTCAATCTAACCTTCACTCTGTTATTCATCCCTAAGCTAAAAAGCCTTGACATTAGGGTAAAGATGGATACAAGCTACTTAACCCTGCTCCTCACTTAGCCTATACATAATGGAAGTACTACGTAATAATTTAGGCAGGTATAAATTACTACGTTGCACATATCGTAGCCGGGAATGCGCATACCGTGTTAGTCCTCATCCGAAAGGACGCAACCATACCTAATTCTAGTGTGGCTTGCGTCTGTTAATCTTCGAATATAAAAACGCGCCAAACACAGAATTAGCCAATCAGATGAGGCCAGATGCAGCCACGCTAGACCAATTTAGGCATATGTGTTTTAACGTTCTTCCCAGCGAATCAGCGTCCAGTATGAATGTGGGCCTCATGGCTAATGCCTGAGCTTCGAACCAATCAAAGCTCGCTAAGCAATTGATAGGAACACGTGCCACGCCCCGCGCTAAACCCAATTAGGCTGTGATCCACGAGCCGGTGCAAACTTTGCGCGAGTGCAAAATGCATGTAAACGAACGCGCTAGCCGTTTTCGTCAGCTAGATTGCATAAAATTCTATCTAAATTGCATAAGCACTTATCTGAATTATATAAGCATGACTTTACCCCTATCCCCCTGCTTACAATATATCTTTTTAACTAGGGTTACGTAAGTGCCTGTGATTAGTTCTTTTGCCTTACTTTTCCACTTTTATGCTAATTTCTAGGCATAAAATTTACACTTTATATAGTACGCTTACAAACTTTGCATAGGTGCAAAAGACAGTACAAAGTAGCCGCCCCACACAAATCCACATACAACTTGTACCGTGCAAAGTCGGTGCATACTTTGCACCGGCTCGTGGATCACAGCCTTAGGTGGCCCACAGCCTAACCTCCTGGCCCACACTCCGCCGCCCTGTCTTAATAAGACTAGAACTTTAATTTTATCCTTATAACTAAGCTAATAGTTATAATAATTATAATAAAATATGAATAAGGATACTACCCTTGGCTTAATTAGATTATAATTATAGCTAGAATGTATGTAAGGTGCTGTGGCGGCTCCATAGGCCTTAGGTTTAGAGCCACTGCCCATGTCAATTCTAATTTCTGGCACGTAACAAGTATACTTACTAGAGCATTGTATGTAATGTAATTATTGTAATATTAGGACTCTGGATGTAATTTGTAATGTAATGTATTATTAGGGCTGAAAAAGTGGCGCATTATATATATCTATTATATAGTAGATTCTTTAACTAATCTAATTAAATTAATATTACCCTTTGTTATGGACTGGCCCCTAGGCGACTGCTTGTCACGACTAAAGGTGAAGGGATAGGAACAGGGTAAAGGAATAGATAGAGTGCTTATAGCTAAGAAGAGACTAAGGTAAGGAGGTATTAAGCGTGAAGGTTTCGAGCTCTAACCTTCCTATTATATACAGGCAGTCTTCGCTATATACTTTACCCTGTATTCACGTGACTAGCTAGCAGCTAGGTCCCTGCGCTTGGCCATCTAAGAACCGACTGCGTGGTCGTGACCACCTTAGCCGGACTGGACTTGGCTTGAAAGTTGACACAACGTCCCAGTTTGGCCAGCAGCAATTCTGTCGGATACGTCCACTGGATACGCCGTCATTTAGCATGCCCTTCACAGCAGCTTGATCCGCCATGATGTTTTCCTTCTTCATCTTCCTTGGTATCTTGTGTTCTATCAAGAGAACCCAGCTGCCTACATCTCTACCACCGACCACGACATAATGGATGGACGTATGTTGGCCCATCATGGCAAGCGCACATGACATAACCCGCGTCATCATCCATCACCACTTTCCCCATTCTAGACATATCTCTGATGCCCAATTGCCAACTGCTCAGTTTAGTGAACGAATGCCGCACCGCGCGCGTGGCGGAGATTCTCTCAGGCTTTCGCACACTGCAGTACTACATGACATCTGCACGTACAGACCCTGACAATGCAGAAGACTATTACGCAGACTGTTGGGCAACGCTACGACAATGTGCAATTGATGGCCAATCACATCTTGGAATGCGCAGCAGATGCGCGAGTGCCTGTAGCCACGGGAGGAGAAGCTGGAGCAAATGAACGCGGGAGCTAAAGCAGTACGTATCTCGTCTAGACGCACATTATTGGCTCGTTGTCACTTGCCAGTCTCTCCTGTTCTCGATGGTTGATCAAAACGACTAATGATACATGAAAGAGTTCTCCTGGATGCCTTCTCCAGGCGGCATGAGGGACAGAAGATTTACTTGAGACAAGGAGCAGCACAAGGCTGGGCAGAACGTCGAGATTTGATTCTGCAAGGACGGCGGCCTCACTCCTCGGGCCAGGCGCAGTTGCAAGCTTGCGGTCGCCAATTGCGAGCAGTATGTACTTGCTTTCCAGGAGCCATTCGCCCTTTTTCCGTCTTTGGTAGAACAATTCTCACTAAAAACGTGGACAGGAATTGGCCTCAATTACAGATGAGGGACATTTACGCTGAGCTGGCGGCGTCGGGCCACGCTCTTGGCCGATGGACGGCCGAGGATTCGAGTTTGAAAAGTGTCTCGAGATGGCTGCGAGCACGACAACGATGAGATCCTTGGGAAAGTTGCGGAGGATGTTTGAATATCTGTCAAGAAGTGCAAATCATCACGATAGCCGAGCCAGAAAACAGAGTTTGATAAAGCAAAGTCTTGCAAGACGTATCGATGGGATGGATAATGGTGTAATGTGTGGTAGACGGTATAATTCATGACAAAACCTCCTCATTTATTGTATTTACCATGAAGCAGCCAGCCGAGCTGGTGGTCAAGACTTACTCTGAACACACAAGGCAATTCCGACCAGAGAGAAAACCATTCCTACTGCAGTATCTAGAATCAAGTCAACATGGTGCAGCGGCTTATGTGCTTGGGACATCAAGGCCTCCTCCTCACCTCTGCTGACGACCTTGCCTTGGACATACCATTCTCCCAAAACAGTGAAGAGAAAGGCCATTGTGTTTACGATGGGAACAGTCAAGCTCAGCTCTAGAAGGAGAAATATCACGTGCCCCGTCAGCATTCGATGGACGGACAACCCAAGACACGCTGGTCAACTTATCCAAGTGATGGAGCATACCAGCCTGGCCAATGAGGAGGAAGAACCAGACACTGCCGGTGAGGTTCAGCAACAGAGGGACAGCATATCGCGGGTTCCGCAGGAGGTCGACGACGGAGAAGAAGGTCCCGTACAGCTTGCTCCGCAGCCAATGATTCCTGACGGAGTCTGTTTCCAGAACAGGGTGGGGGTCGGGCGATGGGAGCGTGCTGCGCGGCGGATGAAGGGCGTGGTGAGGCCCCAGGCTAGGCCGACGAGGATGAAGCTGAGAAGGTAGTTGATGAGGGGGCTTGGCGTCAGGGGGCGCTGGCTGGGTCATTGTGAGGTGGGATCGTATTGTATTGGATGTAGGGAGTATTAATAACCTCTGGCGTATGTAAGATGCAGCTGCTTGGGTGGGAGGTGGGAGGTGGCGAATGGGTTGTGGTTGTGGTTGTGGTTGTGGTTGTTTGGAGGAAACTAGGACAGGACGTCCGGAAAGGGTTGATGATGGATGCACTAGGTCAAGTGTGGGCTCCGTACTTGACGATTGATTGTACGGCAGGCCAGGTGACGAGGTGTGACAAATGTTGAAACGGCCCGTCCCGGCGCCAGAGTCGTCATCCAATACCCCTCCTCCTTGCATCCATTTTGTTGGGCGGCCATCTTCCGACACGCACACACCGGCAAGGTAAACAAGATATTATATTATCTCATAAAGTGCCGTGCTTATAAGTAAACAGACTAGGGAAAAGCAAATCAAGTTTTAATAAGTAATAGATAGTATCTTACTAAGGGCTATAATGATCTACTTGGAATGCAGTTAAATCGTCTGCTGGGAATTGTTCATCCAGGCACGGAGCTGGCGACTGACTTGAAGTTGGGCATTTTGTAATGTGCCCAAATCAGACAATCAAGTAGTTGCTCGCTCAGCCAACATTGCCTTGGGAAAGGCCACGGGAAAATATATATCGAGTCACAGTTGTCGAGAGATTTGCGACCAGAAACCACCAGTCTTGCAGTCTTGCAGTCTTGCAGTCTTGCAGTCTTGCAGTCTTGCAGCCTTTTTTTTTTTTTTTTTTTCCTAATATTTTTACAATCGAGAAGAGCGATTGATGATTCCTGCAAACCAACCAGTGTACGGCGTACGACGGCGTAGTCAATCGTATCAAAGCCCCATATCATCGTGCAACCCGCCAACTCAGTTTCAGGCAAAACATGGCTCCTATGTACACAAAAGAACAACCCCGACACGTGCACCAAGGCGGTCAGAACCCTGAACTCCCTTCTGCGCCGCCTCGTCCCAACACCACCCTCAACAACACCCGGCTTCTGCGCCCTTCTGTTCGCCGAGTCTACACCACACGTCAAGGCAACAAGGACCATGCCCTCCCTCCCCTCCCCACAAAGCCCAGGGACGATGACCGAGTCTCGACGCAACAGCACTCGCGAGCCGCCGAGCCGCCAAGTCCAGCCCAGGCCACCGTCTTCACCAGCACCGTCACCGACTACATCTATCACCTCTGGGCAGCATGTCACCCGCCCGCACGCCTACGGACACAAGGCTACTTCATCCCCTCCGAGTACGCACTCACGCCGGGTGGCCAAATAGCCGTGTACGACCGCGGCGACATGTGGAGTCCGCGCCGAAAGCCACGCCGAAAGCCACGCCGAAAGCCACGCCGGGACACCACGCGAAGCGCAGGGCGATAGTGCTCGACTGCGAGATGGCAGCGGTGCAAGGCCGGCAGCACGAGCTGATCAGCCTCTCCGCCATGGACTTCAGCACAGGCGAGGTCCTGATCGATTCGCTCGTGAAGCCGTCCGCGCAAGTGACCAACTGGCGCAGCAAGTGCCATGGCATCACGCCCGCTCTCATGGCCGTGGCCGCTCACCAAAATCAACTTCTCTACGGCTGGAAAGCGGCAAGGGAGGAGCTGTGGAAACACATGGACGAGAATACGGTTCTCGTCGGCCAGTCCTTGAACCATGATCTTGATGTGTTGAGAGTCATCCACGCCCGCGTCGTTGACTCGGCCATTCTCACGTCCGAAGCAGTCTTTGGACGAGACGCGAAGCTTCGTCGAACGTGGGGCTGAAAACCCTCTGTGATGAACTCGCGGGGTTTCAAATACGCCAGGGGTGGTCCGGATCCCCGGAAAGGAGTGCACAGCGCCTTGGAAGATGTCATGGCAACTCGGAGCGTCGTCATCTGCTGTCTCAAGTACCCTTTTCGCTTGCGCCTATGGGCAGCGCAAAAGCAGGCTCAATTATCGGTCGAGGACGAGAAGAGGAAGGCAAGACGTCGAAAAGGCACGACATCGACGGCAAGCTGAGCGGCAGCGGCAGCTCGATAGTGTTCAGGATGATCGTGAACAAGATGTGTCCGTCCGGCTCGATGAAGAAATCCTCACGTGGGAGGATGTAATAGACTACGAAATGTGGCCAAAATCATCCCCTGACTACTCCGACCAGGTAGCAGCAGCCAGCCAGCCAAAACGGGGACTGTCGTGATCAAGCACAAAAAGACAAAAGACATCCACACGCTGCATCTCAGCACATTCAATTGGTTAACATGGCAGCTGAAATAAAAATTGGGCTCATCGAAAGTCAGTCCAACTCTCACTCTCAACTGACAGCGTAGTGTACAGTTCCGGATTTCCCCATGTTGCTCACGCATATTTGCGGCTGATCTTAATCCTTCTCCGCAATGGCTTGTAATCTGTCGTCGATCTCGTCCTCGGTGAGCATTCGGAATGCAGGGTTGGTACCCTCTTTACCATCGGTGCGGGACCGCCGCAAATACCAATCTCAATCTCTCCTTCTTGAAATCCATGCTGAGCACCGTGCTCAGCGTCGTGATTGCCAGCTCAACAACGTCCTCCCATGTTCCCTCAGCATGCTCCTTGTTGCGAAGCTTCTTCTCCAAATGATTCAGAGCTTCCTGTTGCTTGGGTCCTGCAGCGGTGCCCTTGTAGCCGATGTAGTATCCTGCAGGATCGCACTTGTAAAGTTGTGGGCCGAACTCGGCATCGAGGGAGATGATGGTCGTAGCGACACCGTACGGGCGCATGTACGCCTGCAAGGAAGTTAGTCAGGACCGCTCGCCAATTCCATCTAGTGCTGGTAGTAGTGACATACTCTTTGGGTGTAGACTTGGCTGATGTTGGCCAGTCTCTTGGCCAGGACGTCGGCGGGCATCTCGTAGCCAAACTTGTACCGGAAGTCGGCAGCCTCGCCCTGAGCTCTTTGGGCGAAAGATCTGGCATCGGCAATGGAGCCAGTGATGACGCATCCTACTGATGGGGATATCTGGAAGATGTGGGAGACTGAGGCGGGGTCGATAAGCTTGTCCTGTTGATTCCGTTAGCAATCTGCGCAGCATCGGGTGGTCAGCAGTCACTACCTGATACTTACGGGGACCTTCTTTTGCGACAAGACAACGGCGCAGTCCTTTCCTCGTACACCTACAGACATGATGTTTGCAGCGGTGATTGCCTTGAAGGCATATTCTACGGCTGGTTAGCGAACTAGCTGTTCTGGCAAGAGGGCATCACGCCTCTCTCGGCCCCGGCTGGCTTGCGAGGCATTTCGGCCGTCTGGGTTGCGGGGAGACACGAACCAACTTGGTACAGTCGGCCATTGTCGGAGAAGATGGTAATGTGTCTATCGTAAGCACTGGCTGAAAAATCATGAACGTTAGATCAATTGTACATCTCCCTGTTGTAGCCGGCTTGAGCTGTCGTGCAGGCTGACATACCAGACATTGTGGCAGATTGGCGGCCCAGTGCAGGGCGAGACAAGTAGAAATGATGATTGAATTGTCAAAGAACAGTCCAGAGTCCAGACTTGGTGGCACACTGGGGAGACAATGGTGAGGGCTGGAGTTGATGGCGACGGTGATGGAGCTGTAATAGTCGGATGGGCCAAACGCGTTATTACGTTAGCATGAGCTTGCCTGGAGCTTGCGAGCAGCAAGACTAGAAGGCTGCATTTGTTGCCTTATTGGCAGCTGTTGACGCCTCAGGCGAGAAAGGCATCAATGGATATTAGTGGAGGTGGAGTCATTCGAGTCACAAGTCCACTTAACAAATTTATTATGCAGCACAATGACAGCCAAGCGCTTGCTGCCCAACCGGCGAGCCGTCACCAGTCGCTGCTTGCCTTCATGACAAGCCTCAAGCCATGGCGCTTGGTCTCATCTTTTTCAGCTCAATTTCGGTGCTTTGTGCTATATATCGGTCGATGTGGGAAATCAGTACTACCCGTGCCTTGTCAACTTGTTCTGCCATCGTGAGCCCGGGACAAGAGGGGCCAGGCGGCTAGGCTAGGCTAGCAAGGGAAAGGGGACTTTGATCGGACCCAGAAAAAAAAAGTCGAAAGATCTATGTACAACATATAATATTAGCGGCGGTTCCTAAAATCTCAGTCTCCCGGCTCTGAACCAACAAAAGCTTCGTCCGATTTACCCACCGTCCGTTTCGTTCCCTCGGGCATTTGGGCATTTGGGCATTTGGGTCCAGATCATATTAATAGACTGCAGAGGTCGTGGTGTTTTGCAGTGCTGGCTTCACCTGTCCTCGGGAGAGTTTGCGCCGCCATCGAAGCCCACCGCCCTCGTGCCATATCTCGCCCGCCCCAGCCATTCATACCCTCCTCCTCACACCATCCAGCGAAAGCGCAACTATCTGTCAGGATTCAAGTGTTTGATTCAAAATGACGTCGTCTCAAGGCGCAACTGCACAACAGGTGCCAGCCTGGAAACGTTTGGGCCTAAAACTCAAGCAACCCGGCGCCGCACCCGACTCTGCCATTGGTACCCCGGCCGTTGGGCATCCAAGCAGCTCCCAGCATGAAGCCCAGTCGAACAAGAGAAAAGTTGATGCCGCCCCGCCGGCCACAACGCCCTCTTCTGCATTTAAAAGGCCTCGAAGGGAAAGTCAGGGTCACCTGATTACCGAAAGCAACTTACACCTGCGGAAGAAGAAGTCTGTCACATTTGGGGACACGCCGACAAGGAACGGGAACACCACGGGCCAGAAAGACTCCAACACCAACAACAACAACAATAACAACAACAACAAGTCGCCCAAGCCCAAAAAAGCAAAGGTCCAGTCAAGAAGCAGACGCCTGTGGAACCTACTGATATCAAGCCTGCTCTCGATTATCTCCGACAGTGGAAATCATCTCGCGACAACTGGAAGTTCAACAAGAACCTCCAGTCTCTTCTCATCAAGCGGGTATTCGACGCCGATGACATCCCCACGTCCGACATTGATACTTTCTATGAATACATACGCGACCTGAAAGGATTCGTGAGGTCGAGACTGCACGAGACTGCTATGAAAGTAAGGACAAAGGATATTGCAGACGGCCCATCGGGGTTCCCGTCAGGTACCAAGGATCTCGAGAGCAAGCAAGAGTCATACGAAACACTACTCTCCGACCTGCTGCGTGCGCAGCACCTTGGCCAAAAGCGAAAGGGTTACGACGAAGTCGAATTCATTGCCTCGTCCAGTGCGGGCGACGTCATCATTCGCCGTGTCGTCAAACGCATGCGAGCCGAGTTGATCATCGACGACCTGTCAGATGGCGAACAGACCGACACCAGCCGGACGACACAGTCGTCGGACAACACGCTCACCACAAGCGACAATCATGTGACCATGACGACTGACGGCGACAAGCAAGTCAAGTTGAACGATGGCGCGGCCAAGCGCCGGCGCAAACTCCGGGTCAACATGGACGACAGCAGCAGCTCAGAATCAGACTCTGACAGCGACTCCGACTCCGACTCCGACTCCAGCAGCAGCAGCTCCTCGGATGATTCTGACGATTCCGAATCCGGCGACGACGCTGATGGCAACGACCAGGAAGACGATGGCTACGAGTCATCGAGTAGCTCATCCTCCTCTTCCTCCTCCTCCCCTCCTCCTCTTCGGCGGACGAGTCCGACGACGACGACGATAGTGCCGATGATGATGATTAGATGTATAAACGAGACTCGAGAGAGATACCCTCACGGGATGTATGCAAGGGACGTAGAATGAGGAGAAGAATGGCGGCATCCCTTTTAGACTGTACCATGTATGGCATTCACACCGCCACTGGTGGATACAACAGGATACCCATATCGCCATGCAAGGGCCATTTGATTGGTCTTTTTTTTTTTTTTTTTTTTTTTCATACAAACTTGGGGTTATATCACATTTATACAGGAAGATCTCCGTAGTTAGAAAGCAGCAATGCAAAAACTTGTCTTATGCCTCAATTTCTCATCGAATCCCACCCTCATGCGTACAATTTCGTAAAACCCCTCCGGAGGTTGCAGCCAATTCCTCTCATCATACTCGCTGTCCTCACCCTCAATGATGTGAAACGTGTAGATGATCCTGCCCTTTGCGCTCGTATTCCTCTCACTCTTATGCAGTAGATTTCCATGGATCAAGACCAAGTCACCGGCCTTGACCTCCGCAGGCACATAATCCCCGTCCAACTCCCGGCCTCTCCTCGCACCACCACCACCTCCTCCTCCCCGGGGAACCTACTCCCCCTCGTTGTCCACCATCTCCGTCCCCGCACCCCCTTCTTCCTCACCAGCCTCCTCTCCACGCCCGCCCACTCGTGACTCCCCGGCAGGAAACTCAGACATCCGTTCTCCAGCGAGGCATCCTCCAGCGCGTACCAGAAGCCCGTCGCGGACGGCGGATCCGTGTACAAGAACGTGGAGTCCTGGTGAGGCGGCACCGCGCCCCCTATCTCGGGCTGCTTGCAGATGACCATGCTCTGGAGGCATCGCGGATCGACGTACCCCAACGACCTTGCCACTGCCGCGGGAGACACCTCCTCCTCCTCTCCTCCCCCGGCCCCTTCCCAATGAGTCGCGCAAAGGGTGGCGACGACGCGTGCAGGCCGTGGCCGATCTTGTTGACGGCCTTCTCCTTGGGCTTGCCCAGGTTCCCCGCCGCGTCGAAGGCGTCCTCCTCGAGGAAGAAGCGGATCTTGTCGCCCGACGTGAGGAAGTAGTCGTCGCCCACGTGGTCCGAGGTCTGGCCCGTGGAGAAGCGCGTGAGGGGGTGGTCCTCGAGGAGAAGTTCTGGAGGAGCGATTGCGTCTCGGCGAGGAGGGAGGCGACTGTTTCTGGGCGCAGGGCGTTGCGGACGATGAGGTAGCCGTCTTTGTGGAAGGATGAGAGCTGTTCGGGCGTTAGGCCGGGTGGGTGCATTGTGAAGGTTGGTCTTTTTAAAAAAAAGAAAAAACAACGCCTTATTGTGTTTAGTCCGAGGTTATTGTGTGCGATGGTATTAATTGTGGTGGTCTTGGTCTTGGTTTTTTTTTTTTTCCCAGGGTCTGAATAATCACGAGGTGGCTTATGTATTGGGGTTCAGACAATGTTTTGAGTGAGAAACGTCGGTGTTTGTAGGTCAACGTTGGTTCGTGACTTGAGCCGTCAACCCCACCTGAGAGACCTCCTTCGGCAGGGGTTGTCGTTCGACCGACGAGACGAGTAGGACAGGGACCTCCAATCAAGTTCTGATGATCCAGTGCCTCCTGGCTTTCTGCCAAGTATCCCACTAGTTTTTTTTTCGAGTCTCCTACCATGTTAGTATCTACACGA
Organism: Epichloe gansuensis; assembly: GCA_023658505.1. NCBI lineage: Eukaryota > Fungi > Ascomycota > Sordariomycetes > Hypocreales > Clavicipitaceae > Epichloe > Epichloe gansuensis. Next base: position 3,029,915 of record CP098283.1, read on the forward strand.
ACAGTCATGTTTCTTTTCTTTTTTTCTTTTTTTGTGGTAGGTGGCTCTGCAAGAAAGGCTTCGATATCGCTGGAATCGCATTAAATCATGTTCTACCCCCATCCTCTTAGACTTGCCGCAGATGCAGCAGGTATTTCAACCCTATAAACGCCCGAGTGAAAAGAAATCATACGCCACGCGCTTCAGATATATACACAAAGCAAGCCCCTGAGCTTCATGTCCAAAGACAAAGTGCTGAAATACGAAAAGACTCCCTGCAGCTCACGCATCAAGCGGGTCCTCCAGAAAATCGTATCCTTCTTCAGGGGCAGCAGATATGCTGACACTGTCAGGCCTACAGCACAAGCCAAGGAAACGATGGCACTGGCGAAGCTGATACTCCAAGAAACGTCGAGCCTCCAGCCGGGGACGATGAACTGATCGTCGTGGTCGAACAATTCTGCTACGGCGGAGATGACGACGAATTCAATGAGCGACACCATGGCGAGCATGCCGCTAACGAGGCTCCAACCGGTTTCACGTCTATACTTGCCGCCCTTGATGACAACTAGGAAGCAGACCAAGGTCGCGAGACACAGGATGGCGGAGAAGGACGCGAGAAATCCAACCGTCTTCCATACAGAGCAGAAGTATCGCCCATTCTCTCCTTGGCACAGATCGGCAGGAGGGTACGGCCTGCATGGCGGGTCGTGCGTACTGAAGCAGCGTTCATGCAAGCCCACATGAACATCAAAGGTGTCGCCTTTGGGTGATGTGACGTGGTACGAGATCCAGGTTGGTTGGAAGATGGAGGCTATGATCATGGCAGTCGCTGCATGTCGGCGTCAGCTACGGTACTTGTGGTGGCAATTCAACAAGTTTGCGATGAAAAGAGAGGCCTTTCAATTTCCCGCTCTTGCATGCGTATTCCATTGTTCAAGATTAAGGCTGCGAACATGTTGGTGGTGGCATGGGCGGTTTGACTCGTGACCTTCAAAGACGTCATTGGCCGACTTGCGGAGCGGCGCAGGCACAATTGCATCCTCCAATCGGGGGCAAAAGGGCGACTCAGATGAAAAAAAAAAAAACAAGCGAGGACTTACAGGCTCCAAAGGCCGCCAGGGCCAACAAGTAAACATAGACGCGAGTCATCTTGGAGACGTGCACACGCAGTGTATGGCGGCGTTGTGGAGAGACGAGAGAAAAGTGTTTGTGATTGAATGGAGGGCGAAGAGAAGAAATTCGATAACGATATCGGTAGCCTGTCGATGATTTGTTATGTGCTGTGATGTGTGTGTGGCGTGTGTGGCAGGCAGTACGGACCAGCAGGCAGGCTAATAAGCGGCAAGCAGGTAGCAGCAGGCAATTGATCAGTGACTGGCCCAGGCGTTTGTGGAGACTACCCAGTGCCCCACGATGGAACCGAACACCCATCTTGTCTCGTTGGTCTCGTCGCCGTCACACATCACATTCTTCTGGGCAATGGCAAGTCGTCGCTCATGTCCCACCATGGACGCCTTTTATCTGAACTGCTCCGTGTTCCCAGTGGGAAATGTCTTGAAGAGACAAGATCACATCAGCTTGCAAGGGAGAGTGATCAGCCAGCCTCCAGTTTGCCAACACGTCTGGCTTATCTGTTCCTAAATCAGCTTGCAAGTTGGGTGTGGTGTCTCGCATTTGCGCCGATCACCATGTCCCTCGTCGCTCAGGCCGTCAAAAAAAAAAGAAAAAGAAAACGAAAAGGGAACTCGTAGTTTCCAGGTTGCCAAAGGCTGGCTTCCCCCAGGATGCTTGGATGTTTATATATCACGTACAGAGTACTCGGTACGTCCATTCTCGTTTGATGCTCATCAATTTCTTTGCACATCCATCACCACAACGCGCAAGATTCCAGAGCACTGCACAATATAATGGTTCAACTCTCCTTTCAAGCCTCGTTCTCCTTGCGGCGACGGCACTGGCTGCTCCTGAGCGTCGTGCCTGCGTCGGCCCTCCTGTCAACGATGCCACTGTCCAATTGATTAGGGATTCTGAGGGATTCGAGCCATCACCCAGTCAGTCATCATCAGTCTTGTCTGGAGGATAACAAACTTACGCAACAAAAAAAACATATAGGACCTGACCCGGTTGGCCTCCCCACTGTTGGCTACGGCCACAAATGCCAAGACAAGAGCTGCTCCGAGGTCAAGTTTCCGTTTCCGTTGAACGAAAACACCGGCACGCAGCTGCTCAAGAGCGACATCACGGTACGTACGACGTACTCCGTAACACCCGGCAACACATCAAATTCACCTCCGCACCCGTGAGAAGGGCGATGGCCGGATGACTGACAGTTTCTCGCAGCCCGCTCAGCAGTGCATCACTCTCGCCACTGGCCCCAACGTCCGTCTGAATGCCAACCAGTATGGCGCCCTGGTCAGCTGGGCATTCAACATTGGTTGCGGTGCAGCCAGGTCGTCCACGCTCATGCGCCGTCTGAACAAGGGCGAGACGCCCAACACGGTGATTGCCAGCGAGTTACCGCAGTGGAACAAGGGCGGCGGCAAGGTCTTGCCCGGCCTAGATAAGCGGCGAAAGAAGGAGGTGGCACTTGCGCAGACAGCCACGGGCCAAGGGGCACTTCCTGTGGGCTGCTGATGATGATGATGGTCTTTGCAGATACAGAGATGCTGTACCGAGTGATAGCTAGTGGCTTATTATTCCTCTATATAGTGGGAACTGCAACACGATGACAACCTGATCTTCTGTTTGACTAACCGGCAGTTCTGGTCCCTCCCCAGTCAGTGCCCACTGCCCACTGCCCACTGCCCACACACCCCACACCCCCATCAGGCCGTCACGTTCACGACTCCCAAGTTACAAGTTGCAACCCACGACCCTGCTGCCGTCATGGCCGTCGACAGCATCCCGAGGAGAAAAACACCATGCGAGCACCCACGGCATCTTGCCCCGTCCAGACAACCAAACTCATCCACCGGATCAAACCCTTCCCCTTCCCCTTCTCCACCAAGTACACGAAGCACCCGCTTCGCAAAATGTCCTCCCGCCCGACGACCCCCGTGCTCAAAAAGCCCGTCAAGCTGGCCTGCATCCAACTGGCCTCGGGGCCAGACAAGAAGGCCAACCTCACCCGCGCAGCCTCCCAAGTCCGCCGCGCAGCCTCCAACGGCGCCAGCATCGTCGTGCTCCCAGAATGCTTCAACTCCCCTACGGATGCCAATTCTTCCCCGACCACGCCGAGACGCTCCTCCCCTCGCCGCCCACCCCCGAGCAGTCCCCTCGTACCACGCGCTGTCGTCCATGGCGGCCGACAACAAGGTCCATCTCGTCGGGGGCTCCGTCCCCGAGAGGTGCGCCACCTCGCAGAGGTACTACAACACGAGCCTGACGTTCGGTCCCGACGGCGGCCTGCTCGGGACGCACAGGAAGCTCCATCTCTTCGACATCGACATCCCCGGCAAGATGACCTTTAGGGAATCCGACGTCCTCAGCCCCGGGGACAAGGTCACGCTGATTGAGATGCCAGGGTACGGGACCATTGCCGTGGCCATCTGCTACGACGTGCGGTTCCCGAGCTGGCCACCATTGCCGCTCGCAAGGGGCCTTCGCCCTCGTGTACCCCGGGGCGTTCAACCTGACGACGGGGCCGCTGCACTGGGAGCTTCTGGCGCGGGCGAGGGCCGTGGACAACCAGATCTACGTCGTCATGTGCAGTCCCGCGAGGGACATGGGCGCGAGCTACAATGCTTGGGGCCACAGCATGATTGTTGACCCCATGGCAAGGGTCTTGGTCGAGGCTGGGGAGACGGAGACGATTGTCGAGGCGGAGCTGGAGCCGGATGTGTTGGCGGAGACGAGGAGGAATATCCTGCTGGGGTCGCAGAGGAGGTTTGATGTGTATCCTGATGTGAGTGAGGGCAAGGTGCAATTTGGGGCGTCAATTGTGTGAGGAAGCGAGGGGCTTTTTTTTTTTTTTTTTTTTTTTTGTGAAAAACAGTGACAGGCACACAGGAGGATGGATGGTTTAGGTCTCTGGGGTAACAATAAGGGAGGACCCATGGAAGGTTGCGGTGAAAACTGGCGTTATCCAGATATGAGTGCGTGGCCGGTGAGACAAAGCACAGCGAATTTCTATTCACAGGAGAAAAGAACATGGCAACATCAATTCATGGTCCTCTATTCACATAGTCGCGGAGATGCTGCGACATAAGAGTCCCTCCTCAGTCCCTCCTCAAGTCAGAGGTTCTAAGAAGCCGCAATGGCTTTGAACGAGCTGAGAATAGCTCTCTGCTCCAGTAGAAAAGAAGAAATGCTTGTTAAACCAATATCTCTTTGTTTTCAACGTTCGCCTCGCCGCCATGACAAAATCGTATGTTACCGGGGCAAACGAAGGGCTCCTTTTTTTTTTCTTCAACCTGTTTCCAACTCCCCTCCGGAAACTATGTGCGAGCAGCTTTGGCTCTTTCATTGAAGAGCCTTCTTGGCAAAGTTGGGCAGGATGAAGCTGGCCTTGTGAATCTCGGAGTTGTAGTAGTGGCACTTAGCCTCTTCCTCCTCTGGAGTCCACTGGCGGAGAGGGACGCGGACGTCGCGGCTGGCATCCTTGCAGCAGACCATGAAGCCGATCTGGCCCGAGGGGTAGGTCGGGATGGTGGTGTAGGCGTACTCGGCGACGGGGAAAATTTCCTGCAGTCTTTCTTTAGCTGGGTGATGAGAGGCAGATGGAGCCACTGGTTCTCGGCTGTTACAACAAAACGGAATAGTCAGCAAATTGACGACTGCCTAGTTCAATAAATGAAAAGGGGTTTCGTTTAGGAGCGCAAACTTGGACGGCCATATATTGGATTTGACTGTCAAAGTACCAGCAGGTTTCGCGCAAGTCATGCAGCTCGGGACTACCGGAAGCAGAGCCAGGAAAGCAGCAACTAGCTTCGGACAGTCCCTAGGATGGACGGTACGTTCAAGTCTTTGATTCTTCAGTACCAGTTGAGAAATCAAAAGATCCAGCTCATTTGCTGGGTAACACAATGGTTTCATCAACCTCTGCCGCTCCTAGGGACCCCCGCACTTTCCTCAAGAAAAATGAGAACATACAACCTTGGGTAGTAATGACGCCACCATCGCGCAAGGCATCATGGAGAAGTTGGAAGTAAGGCTTCTTGAACAGGCTCTCGGCGGGGCCTTCGGGATCGGAGGAATCGGTGATGATGACATCGAAGCAGTTCTTGTAGTCGTCGAGGAACTTGAAGCCGTCGCCAACGTGGACCTTGGACTTGGGGTGGTTGAAGCCCTCGGCCATGTTGGGCAGGTACTGCTTGGACAGGCGGATGACAGCCTACAAGACGAAGGACATTAGTTAGCTTGACATGGTTCCCGCCCCCAAACTTCTTCAGACGGGACGTTTTGTTTCTGGGCTATTCACCTCGTCGATATCGCACAGGATGGCCTCTTCGACACAGTCATGCTTGACAACCTCACGAAGGACACCACCATCACCACCACCAATGACTAGAACCTTCTTGGGGTCGGGGTGAGAATGCATAGCGAGGTGGGTAATCATCTCCTGGTAGGAGAACTCGTCGCGCTCAGTGCACTGAATGACGTTGTCCAAGACCAAAACGGTGCCATGGTTGGTGGACTGGAAGATGAGCACATCTTGGTACTGGCTCTTCTCGTGGTGGAGGACCTTTTCCACCTTGAGCGTCATTGCCTGGCCTAAGAAGAATTATGAGGTCCGGTTCGGTTCGAGAGGAAATGCCGTGTAGGCAGCGCGAGGGATTTTTACCGGGCCACATGTCCGAGATCTCTCGGAACCAGCCATCTATGTATGAAGTTGTGTTAGCAATTCACTGCGATAATAGCACAGTCAATTAGGAAAGTAGCGCTCTGTGCCTCGGCGGTGTCTCTTTCCGCTGGGCAACGAGGGGCTTCAATTGCGAGCGCGGGGTAGTAAAAAGCAGAACAAGGACTGCAGGCCAAAGCACGAACCTTTGATGGTGGGGTGAACAATCTCATACATTTCGAAAGAAGAAGAAGAAACGGTCTCGCGATGTCGAATGCGAGAATCTGGGTATCACAGGAGTTGGGGAGAAGGGGAGGAAAGAGGATGGACAAGCTTGGATGTGAACAACTTTTTCCTCCCGATGAAGTCTATGGCTGATGCTGTCAATGGTGGGGTGCAAATTTTTGGCGGCGTCCTTTTAGTCCGCAGGGCAGATCAAAAGTTCACTGATGATCAGTCATGATCAGTGACTGGACAGTGCAGACAAGCTCTCTGGCTCGATGGGCAATCAGACAGATCCTGGCTCGTTGCGTTGGGCGTGAGCAGACACGACTCGTGTAATTTGGGGCCTTGGCAATGTAATTGTATCTCGGGCTCTCATGTTTTCTGCTCTCCGTGCAAAGCACTGGCAAAGCGGAATACGCATACATACATATAGAAATGTTTCTACTTGGTCTACAAAGGCGTCGCTTATCTGCCCCGCGGAGTTTATGTATGTACATGTAGTGTACTCGGTAACTATTAAGACTTTGCCCGTACTCCGTATGTATATGTATGTATGTACTTCTATCATAGGCCAAATAGCGTGCAGGATCAAGTAGCTCACATCCACCCTTGTCCTGATTGGCCCATATCCCCACAAGTAACCAGCTTGCTCCTTACGGCACCTAAAGGGATTCGGTGCTCTGTTCACGGCTAGCACAGCAACGCAGAAAAATGGGCCCTTTTCCCTTGGTTCGTCGGCACCATCAGGCAAAAGATAGAGGCTATTATTATATTGGGCATTCAAGGAATCACGGCAGCTCAGCTCAGCCGGGGAAACGAACCGACCGGCCTCTACTCCGTACTCCGTAGCATTCAAGGACATTCAACAGCTGGCCATTCAGTCCCCTGACAGACAGCTAATAAGAATGGTTCATGCCGGCTCGGCCAAGTGGAACGGTCTGCTAGGTAGTATGTATTACGCATGAACAATGACTTCAGTGCAGGGGCTGGATACCCTATGTATTCCTTAGCTGGTTTTCACATCCTTGAGCGAGCGAGGCGAGCATTCACAAACGTACGGATTATGTTGCAACTCGTTTCAGGCGTGCAGTAGGCGAAACGCTCGAGAGCTGGGCGTTCAGTTGTTGACGGAATCAACAGCAGGATGGACATGGCGGCCTGTAGTGTACATATCACCATAGACCATAGGCCATGGATCATGGATCATGGATCATGGATCATGGATCATGGATCATGGACATGCTTGGTTTCTTGAGCTCGGGGTATCTTGATCAAGCAGCGCATCAGCAAGCAAGCAAGCAAGCAAGCAAGCAAGCAAGCCAAAGCAAAAACTGGCGACCGGTTGTCGGCGACGCCACCCAGGGATCGGCAACAGCGTCCCGTGCCGCCTCGTGAGCAGTTTTGTTCTTTTGCTGAGTACTCCGCATCGCTCAGACTACTCTCTCGGCCGGGTAAGGATGTGCGCTTTGACGCAATCACACCTTCCTTCCGGAGTATGACTTGTTCAGTTTGGTCGGACACTGGACAGGATTTTCATAATAAATTATCCGACTTGTACTTGTGTGGATGATGAAAGACTGCTGCTATTACTAGTCCGTACTTCCGTACGGACTACATACATATATACATACAACCTGTCAATCTGTGATCCACTCCACTGAAATGTGTACATAGGATCGGCTGGGGCATTTTACCCCGAGTTAACCTCGTGCAGTGCCAAAATGCATGTTTTTAATCCATGCTCAAAGGTTCAAACCGGGTAAACGCCATTCGATAGCACCCTGGCCACTGGCCCTAGGTCACTCGAAGGAAGGCTCCACCTATCAGACCCCTGTCGTAATCCTTGCTGCAACAATGAAGAGAAGAGAGACACACAGAGAAAGGAGAGAGAAAACCCCGAAAGTCAATTATATGCATACAGATTACATTCATATTACTCACCTTTTGTTCCAGCACAGCGTTCTTTATCCTCCGTGGAGAGAATTGTAGATAATATTGGTTCCCCCAAAAGTCTTGGCTGCGATCCTGGGTGCTGGCCGGCTTCTCACTTCTCCCGCATCACATCAACATCACATCTATCAGCTAGTCAGCTAGTCAGCTAGTCAGGCAGTCGTGGCAATCAGTCGATAGTGGACAGCACCACCTGCGACTCCAGTCTTTCTTCTGCCGGGACTGCGCTGTTCGCCTCCTCGGTTAGTTCCTGCCCGTGGCTTATTTTCCTTTTTTTTTTTTTTTTTTTCCTTTTTTTCGTTGTTAACAAGCCAGCACGAGGTGCTCCATATTACTTTCACCAACAGCGTGCATTTTCCTCCATCCTCTGCCATTTAATTCTGCGGCATAAAGGCGACGCCACCTGAACGCAGGCTGGATTATCGAGCCTACAGGATCAATACCAAAATTCGATCGTCCATCAACATTCTTCGGCTGCTGGCCGAGCTGTCAAGCTGAAGCATCGCATTTGTCGTTGCACAGACGTGCCTCTGCCGCCTGCTGGACCGGCCCGAGTGCCAGCTGCCTCCCTCGAATCTAGCGTCCGCCTCCTCATCACCCGCGACAGAATATCGATCGACTCGACGCCCGTCCAAGGCAATCCTTTCTACACATCCAGCGTCAATCACTTCTGTCCAGATTGGGCACTGGGTCGGTCAATATGTGTTTTGGCAGCAGGGAATCAGACAACAGCGGGGCGGCCCGCTCGCGCGATATCGACCGCGGCATTCGTCAAGATGAGAAGCGCATGTCAAAGGAAGTCAAGCTTCTCCTTCTGGGTACGCTACATCTCGTGGAACACATCCGACCAGACTTCTTTCGTATCAGCTTCCCTCATCGCGGCCGCGATTCCTCTCATGCAGCAATTAGAATGTTCAATGCTGTGTAACGGAAGCTTTTCTGCGCGGGCAATCTCTCCGTGCGCCCCATCCAGCGTGCTGACCTTTGTGTGACCTGCAGGCGCTGGCGAGTCGGGCAAATCTACCATCCTAAAGCAGATGAAGCTCATCTATTCACAAGGCTTTACCAATCATGAGCGGCTCGAATGGAAGCCTGTTGTTTTTAGCAACATCATTCAATCGTTCCGTACCATCTTCGAGGCCATGACCGAACTGAATTACAGCTTCGATAACCCCGATAATGAGGTAGGTCTTTCTTATCGTGATGCTTGTTTGCTTTCGACGGCTGATTAGACAAACGGCTTGCTGACTCGTGTTATAGAAACACATGGCGCACATTCTCGTAGATCTCGAAATCGGCCAAGAAGACAAGCTTCCACAAGACTACCTGGAGCCTATCAAACTCTTGTGGCAAGACGGTGGAGTGAAAAGGGCAATCGCCAAAGGCAACGAATATGCGCTGCACGACAACTTGGCATAGTGCGTCTGACTTCCTTCCTCCCTACTTGAGGAGAAACCACAGGTTCTGGGCCCGAAGTTATGTATGGCGGATGAGGCTGACCAGGTCGATGCAGCTTCATTGATGACATGGACCGAATCTGGGCCGATGGATACGTGCCAAACAACCAGGACTTGCTTCGCTCACGACTCCGAACTACAGGCATTACTGAGAGTGTTTTTGACCTTGGCCAGTTGACGTACCGCATGTTCGACGTGGGTGGTCAGCGATCAGAGCGCAAGAAATGGATCCACTGCTTCGAAAACGTAAACTGTCTGCTGTTTCTGGTTGCCATCAGCGGCTACGACCAGTGTCTGGTTGAGGACAAAGACGGGGTATGTCGCTGTCGCATGACATTCGCATTTTCGTTCTAGCACCTGTCCTAGGGCAAATACCTATGGGACGAGCTTCGATGGCTAACAAATCTGGTCAGAACCAAATGAACGAAGCGTTGATGCTGTGGGAGTCCATCGCCAACTCTCACTGGTTCACCAAGTCGGCCATGATTTTGTTTCTCAATAAGATGGACCTTTTCAGGAAAAACTGCCCAAAAGCCCCATCACCAAATACGGCTTCACTGATTACCACGGCCCCGAGGCCGATTACAAGGCCGCCAGCAAGTACTTCCTAGACAAGTTCCGCGCGTTGAGCCGAAACCCCGAAAAAGAAATCTACGGACACTTCACCAACGCGACAGACACCAATTTGCTTAAGATCACGATGGGTTCCGTGCAAGACATGATTATCCAGCGCAATCTGAAGCAGTTGATCCTGTGACAATGAAGGCAAGCTCTGGTTTAGGCGACGACGACCGGAACATTATTTTTTCATACGTTTAACCTTTTTGCCCCCATTGCAGAGAACTGCATCGCGGCATTGAATTTGTTCTCGCACTCGGACATACGCATACACGCCATCTTCGCTCATGGTTGTCTGCCTGTGAGAATTATCACCAGGCGTTGTTTCCAAGCGAAATCGACGCATGACTGCGGCAAAAGCAGCGCCTCTATTTTGCATCTTGAAAATCTTTGACTTCAAAAATCTATGACTACATGGGTTCCGGCCGCGACCGCTCAACATTTATTTTCTAACACTGACGTTACCCAGCTTACTTACTCCCACGAGCGGTGAACTTGCAATGACGTATACTAGCAAAGCGACACCACGGGCTGCACACGGCACGACAGTCTCTTCCGAATTGTTCCCAGATGTCGCGCGGGAGCGGCGACGGCAGAAGCATATCCAGTGCTCGGTGCGCCGGGACGCGCCGATGATGATTGTGGAATCCGAAAGGAACGGTATCCCGAGGAGCCGCCATCTATTTCCACCCCACGGGTATACAGGAACCGAGGCTGGCCGAGTGAGGAATCTTTTGCTGTACCGACGCTGGCGCAGTTTTCAGCATCCCGATACCCAGAGGCCCGCTAGCTTGCTGCTCGTGGCCTGTTTGTTTACTTTTATTGATGGTTTTTATTCATATTTCTATAGTGGTCACGGGTGCGACCTGTACCAGATCTCGTAGGGGAGGATGGGGAATGTGGATGATGGGCGATTCAGTCCATACTTGGGGATATGACTAACGATAACGCAGATGGTGGAAAAGAATTGAATTTTCAGAAAGTCAATGGATGGGATGTAAAGCTGCGTGCGTGAAAACATGCATGTGTGTGTGTGTGTGTGTGTGTGTGTGTGTGTGTGTGTGTGTGTGTGTGTGTGTGGTGGATGTGCTCAGTATCTCTTGAAAGAAGAAAAGAAATGGGGCTGCTCCGTATTAGTGGCCAGCGATTACTAGCTTGGCGGAAAGTGCGTGTCACCGTGTGTCGATCCGCACGCTCCTGCCCCGATTTGAACGTCTTATTGGCACCTGAGCACTTGCTTGTGTTGTCTGTTGCCTTGGCACACTTGCCTCGCACACTGTCATTCATGGGAAACTTGCTTTTGATCATCAAAGGCACCCTGGGCACTTGCAGGTTGGCCTACTCCGTTGCCGTCCATCTGTGAAGCTGCGGAGGTGGGGGAAGGAGGTGGGGAAGGAGGTGGGGAAGGAGGTGGGGAAGGAGGTGGGGGGATGCGCTGCTAACTTGCCTGGCTTCCCCGCGCCCGCGCAGATTCGGTCTGGTCTCTCTTCTCTGCCTGAGCTATTTCCAACAGTAAGTAATTGTCAGGGAGAGCTCCTAGAGCATCGGATGTGTGGATGCGGCCTGCGCATTGACTAGGATGAAACCCTCGATGAGACAACGGTAGAGATAATGTATTAGAAGTACCTCCGTAGACTAGTTATTACTATAGCGCACTATATACCCTTTAGGTACAAAAGTTAGGTACTATCTACACCTCTAATTAACTAGAATTAAACCTTTTCTATTAGCTATACTAACCCCTACCTTTAATAGTTATAAGCCTAGGAGGCTTTTATTACCCTTATTATTAATTATTAGAGGATAAAAGCTCCGTTAAAGTTATTAATTTAACGCTTACCTATATTAAGAGATAATCGCCCTTTATTATAATAATTAGTTAAAATAATAATCCTATGCTGCCTTTAACTAGTATAGTTCCCTTTATAATATCTAAAGAAACCCTAAATATAGTGTTATTATTAGAGAAGGACTAGATTAAATAGTACGCATAAACTAAGAATTACGTAGAATCTTATAGTATCTAGGAGTATATTAATCTAAATTAGGATAAATTACTAGAAAAACTAATAATACCTGCTTACCTAAAAGAGATCTAAGACTAGAGATTATAGCGGATAACCCTAATGCTCTAGAAGATTAGAAGATTACTTATAAAGACACTAAAGATAAGTATAACTTTAAATATAAAGATTTATAATTTAACCTTATAAAATACATAAACCTATTAAGGTAAATGCTAAAGATTAGGAATTTATTTATAAGACCTTTTAAAGAATATTTAAGACTCTCTTAACTTTAATAGTAAAGAGAAGGGAAAGGAGTTAGTTTATTAGCACTCTTAAAGAATATTAAAGCTTCTTTAGGATTAATATAAGCTAAACATAAAGAAGATATTAATTCTTACTAAAACACGCCTTAATAATTACTTATAAGCTAAAGGTTCCTATAATTAGTACTAATAGGTAGTAATAATAAAGGTACTATAGAGGAATTATTAAGACCTTAAGACCTAATAGACTAAGGAGATAATGCTATATAAGTTTATAATACCTCTTTATAGTAAATTTAAGTTATTTTAGAAGAAATAGAATAATTTGCTTAATAAGGGTATAAATTAGAGCTTCCTTAAGGCTATTATAGAGTTTAAAAGAGACTATAAAGCTCTGTAAAGTGTACTAAAGGCTACTAATATAGCTATAACTAATAAATTAATAGGATTAAATAATTTAATAAAATCAGAGAGGCCTAGGTACCCTAGATATATGAATTATATAGTTAGAGATACCTTAAAGTAGTAGGAATCCTATAATTTATTTAAGGCTTTATATAAGTTAGACCTTACTTCTAAGAACTAGGAAGTTAGGAAGAACTCTAAAGATATATATATATTATTTACGCTAGCTAGCTCTATGTAGGGCTAGTACTAGTACTCCTGCTGCTTCGTCAAAAGGAAAACCCTTGAATAGGAAGAAAAACCCCTTATATCTATGTTTAGGCTAACGCCAACCCTGCACTAGGCCTGCGTTGCGTTATGTATGGCCTATTATAGGTGTTTATTACTAGCTTACACTAGCCTTATCCTAGTGAGAAAAGAAAGAAAAGGAAAAAGGAAAAACCTAGGTTTTAAGCCCTACCTAGCTTTATCCTAGGTTTGCTCTAGCACTGCTCTAGGCTTATTATACTATCTTATAGCATACTAGGTTTGGTTTTATAGTAGTGGTTTACTTCTCTTTTACTTTTTAGCTAGCTCTTTATAGCCTTACTTTTTAGCCTTCTCTAGCCTAGGTCTAGCTTATTAGTCTAGGGAAGTTAGAGCACCTAATGTTATTTATCTTCTGTGGTAGGGGTATAGGTTTAGTTTAATTCCTAGCCGTTTCTAGGCCTAGGTCTCTTAGGTATTAACTAACTAGATTCTTATCTTATATTCTTCTTTCTTTATTAATATCTATAATTTAGCCCCCTATATAAGTATAAGAAGAGTTCCTCCCCTAGAGGGTCTTCCTTTTCCTCTTTTTTATTAAACTTCCTATAGGTTCTTTTCTTCCTTAGAGCTACCTAAGGCGCTCCTAGGCTAGTGTTAGCCTAATTGCTAATATTACTATAGATCTATTAGGTTATCTAATAAGATAGCGCTAGCTACTGTGAGTACTCTTGCGTTCTGTGCTTATCTAGCTTTAATCCGCCTAGGAAAACTCTAAAAATAAGCGATATCCTTAAAAGTCTTTAACTAAGAAGCAGCTTAAGCGGGCTATGGCTAAGGATTTAAAGGTATAACCCTCTGGCCCTGGCCTGCCTCTGTTCCAATGCTAATTCGCTGTAGTTAGGGATCCCCGCGGGATCCAATGCGTCTCTTGTGAATCTCGGTCAATTGACTGCCCCGGGCACTAGTGCTATGACTTAGCCTAACTTAAGTGGTTAACGGAATGAGCACCAGTGGCTGGTGGAAGTTCAGGCGGCTATAGTCACCAGGGGTAGTGTAAGTACTGCTATTCTAGTTTAATATTAAGTCTAGTCTAGGTCTAATGGTTCTATAGGTCCTAGATAACTATTAGGATTATGTAAAGAAGCTCTATGCTAGTAATTAAAGTAAGAAGAAGCGTAGCGCCTTAGCTACAGGCCTAGGCTAGTTTAGCGCTAGTAGGGAGTAATATAATAAGGTTATCTTTTAGCTATGGCGCTTAGACGCTCGCGCTATAGAGATAAACTATCTCCTAGCTATAGCCTTACTTGCTAAGGGGTAGGCTAAGGTAATAGAGAGGGTAATTCTAGTCCTAGAAAAGGAGTAATTAGTTAGGTAAGTATAGCTTAGTAAAGGGGCAGAGGTAAACCGGTAGGGCTTGTAATACCTAGCGTTATATATTTAAAATTAATCTAATAATAGTTCTAGAAATATAATTCTTTAGCTAGCTTACTACTAGCTCTAAACTATATAATCTTATATCTCTCCCTAGTTATCTACTATATCTATATCTTAGTTATTAGTCCTAGCGTGCTAAAAGTGCCCTAGCTCTAGCTCCTTCTCTTTACTATATATATTAGCTACTAGTTCTTATACTAATAAGTAGTATTAGAGTTATTTTATACTAAGGAACTATTTAGCTATTACTCTTACCTTTAGGGAGTAGTTTAGGCTAGCCTTACCTCCTATATATCTCTAGGCTAGCGTGTTTAGGGGCGTTAGTAGTTATATTTAGGGTAGTTTACTATAATATAATATTAGTCCTTAACTGCTTTACTATAGCTATATAGCAGTAAGTTTACCCTAGGAATACCTCTCTAGAAGAGAAACTTATTAAGACTAATCTTCCTAGTATATAGTTAGACTATGGTTAAGGAGATATGCTTTTCTAGGCCTATATAGAATCTTTAGATTTCCTTTAGGTTATAAGTTAGTGGTTAATCCTTAGTTAGTTCTCTTATAAGTCTATGCTATCCTAGGCATTCCTTACTATGCTATTTGTCCTAGTATTATCTCTATTCCTTATATAGTTCTACCACTGGTTTATTACTCCTAGGAGGGTCTCTATCTATAATATAATACTAACTATACTAAGTTAGTAGCGGTTTAGATTATTATAGCTATTCTGCTCTCTATAATTCTCTCTTTAAACTTCTGTTTTATCTTATTTAGATATAGATCTAAGGGAGGGATATAAGTCTTAACCTCTAGTTAGGCAATAGGTATAGCCTTAAACGCACTAGCTATAATTCAGAGGTAGGCTAATTAGTCTATTATAAAGCTTTTAACTACTCCTCTTAGCTTTCTACCCTTCTTAGTTAGGGTATAGTAAGCGCTTACCCTATAGGCAAGGATAGGCTAGACTACCTATATGTATAGGAGTTAGGCATCTCTAAAGCTATAACCCTAGGCTAATGCCACTAGTAAAGAGAGTGTAAGCCACTGCTAGGCTAGTTTGCCTTTTAGGATATTCTTATAGGCACTCTAATTAAGTTTCCTATTAACCTAGACTCTAAGGAACCTATATAACTCTATAGGTATTATCTCCTTTACATTAAGTTAGACCCTAGCCTATAAGGGTTAGTATGCTTTGCTAAAGTGTATAAGTTTAGTCTTTACTAGGTTAAACTTTACTCCTACTTCTTTTACCTACTTTTTACATACTTTCTACGTAGCTTTAAGCCTCTTCTAGGTCTATATAGTGTTTTTTCTAAATACTACTATGTTTATATTATTTGTAAATCCTATTACTACTATGCCTAGGATAGCCTAGAGGTATATATATAGCTCCGCTAAGTAGAGTAGGAAGAGGATTAGTAAGAGGAGAGCCTTATAGGGTGCCTACCTTTATCTAAAAGGGTCTTAAGAGTTTACTATTAAAGCTAAGCTAGCTTATTCTATCCGTAAGGAAGCTATATATTATAGCTATTAGCTAGTGTGGTATGCCTATTTAGATTAAAACGTAAATTAGATATAGGTAGCTAACTCTATTAAATGCGGAAGAGATATCTATTTACGCTAGCAAGGTAATACTACCTTTGCCCTAAGCCTCTCTTATGTATTCTATAAGGACTCTTATTATAATTTCTATTAATCTATTTACCCTATTTCCTATTTATAACTTAGGAAGGAGGCCCTTAGCCTTAGCAAAGGCTATAAGCTACCTTATAATTACTGCTTCTATAATTTTTCCTACTATATTTAGTAGTAAGATAGGTCTCTATGTGTTAGCCTTTCTTATCTCCTTAGTGGTTTTTCCTAGCTTCCTAATTACCACTACTTATATAGTTTAGAACTATACTAGAAAATATCCTACTTTAAGGATAGCGTTTAGTAAGCGCACTATAGCTTCTTTAGCTAGTTTATTATAGGCCTTAATAAGGCCTGCTAGGAGTTTATTATCTCCTAGGGCTTTCTAGCTAGCTATATCTAATAGGATATTTCTAATATCTCTTGCTCTAAACCATTCTTTGTCTAGGACTAGCGTATTATTAAGCTCTAGGAAGGAGAGGTCTAGGATATAGGAGAGGTTTGCTATAGGCTTAGGGAAGAACCTTTATGTAAGTATGCTTACCTTATCCTTATAGGTAGTAGCTAGGTTAGGGTTATTATTAGTTCTTTCTAGGTCTAGGAGTCTAGGGAGCTCTAGGGGGCCTAGCTTTAGAGCTAGGCCTATCTCTCTAGTCTCTAAACTTTACTATCCTTTTCCTATATGTTAGCTTTTATAGGGCTTCTCTCTACGCGTTCCTTTTTCTTCCCTAACCGTCCGTTCCCAGTCGTTATCCGCCTCGGAGAAGGCTTGCCAGTTTGCTTCAGTCTTTGTGATAAGCCACGTTGCGTATGCATCGATTCCTTCCTTGTCTTTCAGGTCCGGTGCGTTTTCCGCTCGGAGTCACACCGCTGCTTCCGCCTTTGCCCATGGTCTGTTTATTGCGGTCTAGGTGTGTTTAAGGGTAGGCAGGGCGCCTTCTGTCAGGAGCAGAACAGCGACGGCATCCATGAGGGTGGCGACGGCATTGATGAGGGTGGAACCTAGCGGGGCACGGAGCTAAGGGCTAGCTGCGGGCTAGTCACGTGAGAGCTGCGGGCTATTTAAAGGGGCTTTCCTATAAATAAAGGGAAAGGGCTAGAGATTAAACCTTTAAGCACTAACCCTAGCTAGCAGATTAATAGCTATAACACTTTAATCTAACCTTCACTCTATTATTCACTCCTAAGCTAAAAGCCTTAATAAATTAATCTCTCTTCCCTTTAGGGCAATAGACTATTAGTTAGATTAAGATATCTGGAATTCATTGCATAGCAACCCGATTAGGTGGTAGCCATAACTACGCTATAGATAAGCAGGAGAATGTTACACCACTAAACCTAACTAGAGTGGTCCGCTAGTCCCTATTAGATAACTAGTAGAGCGGAATACTTATTAATAATAAGGAGGTAACACTAAATTAGCGCCTTAAAGAAGCAGTAACCTAGATATATATTATAAAAAGAGATAGAAACTCGCTTACTTATAGCAAAACCTATAGATAATAGAAGAAGCTACGTCCTTAGGTAACTTAGATATAGGACCTATAAATACCCTCCTTTAGCACCCTAGGTAGCACCTATTATATAGTAATATAGCCTTGCGAAGATATAATTAAAAGTACTTATATATAAAGGGAATACTTTTAAGAGTCTTTAGAATTTCCTAGCGGATTTAAACGTAGCTTTTACTATAGATTATAGAACCTTTATAGATAATATAACTAAGGTTACCTACGCTAGTAGCTGCCTAGCAGATAACGTAAAGCAATAATAGATGCGTTATATAGCCACGGATAGTTATATAAATTACTAGGGTTACACCTAGGATAGATTTGTGAATTAGCTAAAGATAGGAACTATAGATAAAAATGCATAGTGCTTAGAAGTAACAAGGACATTAATAGGTCTTAGATAAGAAAATCACTAATTATTCCAGACATTCATAAAGATCTAGGGTAAGGCAAAGGCTAAGCTACCTAAAGCAATTCCTAAACGCCTATAAATCTGCATATTTATTAATAGCCTTAATAACGCTATAAAGAAGTAAGTACTTAGCTAAGAGTTCCCTAAGAGTTAGACTTACCTAGTAGGCTAAGGAAGAAAGGTAGAGATTATAACTAAAGGAGGCTAATTAAGCGATTAAGATAATAATAGTTAAAAAGATAATAACGTTTCACTTCGCTAGAAAGGCTATAGTAATAAAGCAGTAATAGAAAGACAAATTTGCTATTTATATGTTTTAAGTATAGTAAGCTAGGACACGCTTTACTAAGCTACACTAAACTAGATTATTCTATTTGCAAGAGAAGTAACTATATAATAGAGACGCATAAGACTAGCTATAACTAGGCTAGAGACAAAGACCTATTAGACTTAAATAAGACCCTATTAGCTTAGTATAACCCTAGGAAAATGCTCTTGTTAAATCATTGCCTAAAGATCTAAGACTAAGAGTTAAGGCAAAGTTATAGCGAGAACACAAATAGCTAGCTATAAAGGCGCTATTTAACCCTAGCGTAACCTATTTGATTATCTACCTAAAGTTACTAACGGTAGTTAATTAGGCTAATGTAAAAAGGATAATATAACCCTTAAGAGTGCTACCCTTACCAAAATTAAGCATTAAGGGATCTTATTATAAACCTTATTAATTAAGGATAGCATAGGCTATGTAAGAATATATTAAGTTAGCTACTACATAGCTAATACTAGTAAAGACCTATTATTAGGGTATAACTAGGCAGTTACATATAAACCAGTGATTATGTCCTAGATAGATAGTTACTAGAGATACCCTATTACAAAAGAATATCTTAGACTAGTAGTAAGGACGTAATAGGCACATAAGGAGGTAAAACGCGCTTACATTAGATTTATCTTATAGGGGATAATAACTAAAATTATATAAAAGATAATAATATCTTAATAGTAAACAAAGACAGGCCCTATAATAACCTAGTAACTATAGAGATAAGCAAAGCCTATAAGTTAACCACGCAAATACCCTAAGCCTATAAGGAGTTTAAGGATATCTTTTAAATAAACTTATAGGTATCCTCCCTACACTAGGTGGCTAAACTTATACTATTAAATTAGAAGAGGAAAAACGCCCTATAGGGACTAATATATAATTTAGCAGAAAAGGAGCTAGAAGTGCTCCATAAGTACTTAGCAAGCGCGTAGCAAAAGGGATAGATTTAAAGATCTATTAGCCTAGCTAAAGCCCTAATATTATTCATACTAAAGAAAGGAGGAAAATTACGCCTTTACGTGGATTATAGAGCCCTTAATAGGATTACTATTAAAGACAAAGCGCTATTACCGCTGATTATAGAGATCTTAAACTAATTAAAGGGAGTAAAGGTCTATACAAAATTAGACCTTAAAGATACGTACCACTAGCTACGTATCCGCAAGGGTAATAAGTGGAAAACAGCATTCTAATGTAGATACGGTCACTTTAAATATCTTATAATGCCTTTCGGACTAGTTAATGCACCTGTAACCTTTTAAGAATATATTAACAATACCCTTAAAGGCCTTATGGATATAATTTGCGTTGTGTATTTAGACAATATCCTAATCTATAGTAGCAATATAGCCGCGCATAAGGGGCATATAAAACAAGTCCTTTAGAAGCTCTAAGAAGTAAGCCTCTTTATTAACCTAGAAAAGTGCAAATTCTCATGTAAGGAGGTTAAATTCCTAGGCTTTGTTATATCCAAAGAAGGAATCGCAATAGAGCCCGCTAGAATTAAGATAATAGTAACTTAGCTAGTACCTTACAGTGTCTTTAATATCTAGTTATTCCTAGGCTTTATAGGATTTTACAGATAGTTTATTAAAGGCTATAGCAAAATAGTTATCCTATTAACTAATTAACTCTAAGGAGACTAACTAGCGAAGTTTAAGCTAGATCCTAATAAGTTAGCTACGTTTAGGGAGCTATAAAAACAATTCTAAGAGGCGCTAATTCTAGTGCACTTTAATCCACTAGCCCTATTAAGGGTTAATATAAACGCCTTAGGACACGCACTTAGGGCTATCCTAGCGTAGTTAGTGCTAGGTTACTAGCACCTAGTAGCGTATATATTAAGAAAGTTAAATAAGATAGAGCTACGCTACGTAACACTAGATATAGAGTTACTAGCTATCTAAGAGGCATTCTAAACTTAGAGGCATTACCTTATATACTTAACGCATTTAGTTATAGTGGTTATAGATTACTTAAACCATAAGTACCTAGCTATAAAGCTAAAGTTAACTAGTAGATAGGTTACTATGCTAGATAAACTCTATCTATTTAACTTTATAATTAAATATAAAGTAGGTAAGTTAAACCCTGCTAACGCTCTATTAAGGAGGTTAGATTATATAAGTAAAGAGAGGAAGGTAAAGGCAGTGTCCTTATAATTACTAACCTTTCTTGCTAAATTTATAAACAATACGCTATAAGGATGCTATAATAGAATTACTAGCATCTAGTGCTCTAAGAAAACATAGTGTATTTAGTTTATAAATAATAAGCTATAAGAACACTATAATAAAACTATTAATATCTAGTGCTTTATAAAATTACCCCCTGCCTATTAACTAGATAAGAATAGACTACACATAAGACTAGACCCGCTAGCTAAGGAGTTACTCCTAGTAGTAGTGTATTAGCTAGGGTCTCCTTAATTTTAAAGAAACCTAATAATCTAGATACACTCTAAGGATATTATTATAGCGTAAGGGGACTATACATAAGACTAAGCCTACTAGCTAAGGAGTGGCTACCTAGTAGTAGTGTAATAGCTAGGGTCTTATTAATTTTAGAAAAGCCTAATAGTCTAAATATATTCTAAGGATATTATTATAGCATAGGGGGACTATATGTAAGACTAAGCCTACTAGCTAAGGAGTTACTACCTAGTAGTGGTGTAATAGCTAGGGTCTTATTAATTTTAGAGAAGCCTATTAGACTAGACGCGCTTAATATAGGCATTATAGTAAGGAATAGACTGCACGTAAGACTAAATTCGCTAGCTAAGGAGTTATAACCTAGTAGATATATTATAGCTAGGGTCTTAGCGGTATAGAGAACCTCTTCTAAGTTAAATTCCGCTATATTTATAGAAGACATGGAATTAAAACCCTTAATCTAAGTCTTACTTTTAGATGCATAATAGAGGATGCCTTTATTATAAAGAAAAGGGCGCTACTATTAAGCGGTAACCTAGATGTGTTGCACTCCGCTTCTTAAGAAGCCTTAGCTATAAGACACGCGTAATAAGCTTACCCGTGTTTATTAGCATTTTTAAGGCTAAAAGAGTATTATAAAGTTTCTTCTTAGCTTATATAAACTCCTAGCAGCGTATTAGTAATATTAAAGCAGTAGAGTAAAGGGTACTTATATTGCTAATATAGTATAGTTCTAGAAGATTATAAAGTATATTCTAAAGCTATTTATATAGCTTTGTAATTCGAATAGGACACTAGCAAGGAGTTAGTAGTAATTAAGAGGTAATCCCTTAAGGCTTAACTTACCCTAATATAAGTCTTATTATTTTAAGCGTAATAATAGCATTTTAGAGAATTACCTATAAAAAGCTAAACATTAGCAGTAATAGCAGTAAGCTAGCAGTGAGTTTATACTAGAGGAGTAACTATATTTAGTTAGAGCAGGCTTTCCCTTAGTAATGTACTAAGGCTATTTATCTTTATTATTATCCCTTAGAGCTATGTTCTAAATAGCTAACCACTAGGCATAATACATATATAGAATTTTTATTAAACTAGCTCTAAGTTAGTAATAAAAAAGCAATAAAGAAGCAGTGAACTTACGCAGTCTTTAATAATTATAAGGTTCTCCCCTTATAGGATAGCTTAATAGCGGAATCTTTAATAGCGGTAGCATAAGATATAATAGCTTAAGCTATAATAGTTAGCAGTTAATATTACATAATAGTAGCGTTATAGTAGCTATTATGTTAGTAAGGGACTTATAAGTTAATAAAAGGCTTAAAGAAGAGAAAGAAAAGAGGGAAAAGAAGGAAGGAAATTACCCTTCTTATAGGAATTTAGGCGCCTTAGATTAATCTAAGCTACTCTAACTAGAATCTTCCGTGCGTTATAACTAGTGTGTTCATAGAGATTACTATGATTCACGAGTTATTACTATAAGCTCACTGCAAATTCATTAGGCTATTACTGTAAGCTTAAAGGAAAACGGAAGGAGTAAGGTAATCTATGCCCTATAGAGTTAAGCTAATTAAAAATCGCGCTAACTAGTCTAGTTAAGAAGAATCTCTTAGGAAGAATAACCTATAGAGAGGAAGTTAAGAAGTAACTATAACCTAGCTTCTATTAGCAAGCGGTTACCGTAAAGAAGGCTAATGTAGCCTAACGTCATTAACATTACTATATTACTTTATAAAAATCACTATGGCAAGTAGCAATAAAGGAACTCTCACGCTATAACCTAACCCCAAGATAGCACCTTAATGCAATTAAGGATAATCACAGTAAGAGGGGTATTATATTAGAGTAGAATAGCAATGGCATCCATAAGGGTAGCAATAGTATTAATAAGGGTAGAACCCAGCGGGGCACGGAGCTAAGGGCTAGCTACGGGCTAGTCACGTAAGAGCTACGGGCTATTTAAAGGGGCTTTCCTATAAACAAAGGGAAAGGGCTAGAGATTGAACCTTTCAAGCACTAACCCCTAGCTAGCAGATCAATAGCTACGACACTTCAATCTAACCTTCACTCTGTTATTCACTCCCAAGCCAAAAGCCTTAACACCTTCTTGCTCCTTAGTAAAGATACTGATTAGCTGCGGAACATGGTTAGAGCCTATAAGGTCTTCTACGCTATTATAGTGGACTTAGATATCTAGAGTTACCTATGCTAAATCTATAGTACTATCTCTATCTTCTCTATGTTATCTTATAGGTTCCCCTTAGGGCATTACTAGACTAAGCCTCCACTAGCTTATAAGGTCTAGTAGTTCCTCCGCTCCTCTAGTTATTCTATCTAAGCTATCCTAAAGGGGTGTTTTTAGTTAAAGTCTCTTATAAAAACGCTTTAGCTATAAGGCTTTTCTACGTTAAAAGTATAGATAGGTATGTTCTAGTTATCTATATATCCTTCTAAGTAAAGGGAGTAGATATTTACGCCTTTTATCTTTACTAGTAACTAGTTAGGTCCTCCCTAGGCTATCTATAACCCTATATTATACTTCTTATTTACATATACTATGTTCTATCCCTTATAGTGTGCTAATTAGAATTAAGCAAGGCCTAGTGCTAGGGGCTATAGGTGCCTTATATGTTCTTACTCTTAGATTACTATTACGTCTATATTAGTTTAGTGTTAGAGCGCTATATATATTAGGCTATCCTTCTTGTTTATATTCTAAAAGAGGACTTATAATATTACTATATTAGTTAGGGGGTGGTAGGTCTCTGCTATCTTATACTAGCTCTATTCTAGCCCTATTTTAAGATATGTATTATATAATACTCCCTGCCCTAGGCTATTTAGCACTCCTCTTTACATTTATTAAGTATCCCTTTTCCTACTTACTATAATAATAGGTGCTATAGCTATGCTAGTTCCCTTATAGGGTAGTATTAGGCTTCTATCTAGGGAGTTACTAGTAAATTATAATAGTTACTCTAGGTAGCCTACTTTTGCTATATTTTACTTCTCTTTTAGGATAGGGTAATCCCTTAACCACGCTAGGTATAGGCTAGAATATAAGATATAGTTTTCCTTTAGTTATTTGCTAATTATTAGGTATAATATTTCTCCTTCCTTATATTAGCTAGCTCTATACTTACTGTACCTTAGGGCTACCTTATAGAGCTTTATAATATAACTAGTTTAGAAGTAGTTATAGTATTATTAGGGTTATAGGGTCTTATTATATAGTTTAGTCTAGAATAGCTCCGCTTTAAAGACTATTCTATCTTAGTATATCTTATTAGTATCTTTTACTTTTACTAGTCCTAGGATTAGGGTAGTATACTATACGTTTTCTACTTAGGGGTGCCTTATAGTTACCTTAATTATATTTACTTTATTTGCTTTTCTAATCTTAGTTATAAGGTTCTTAATAGATATATGCTTTATTAGGAATCCCTTAACTATAACGCTAAGTATATAGTAGTAGAGGGCTGCTTCTAAACTAAATGCTTTAGCAATCTATTTTTAGTCCTCTTTATATTAGGCTACGTTTCCTTTAAAGGTAATAATTATATCTCTGCTAGGGAGTCTTCTAGCTACTATAGCTATGGTTTAGCTAGTAGCTCTGTTTACTATAGTTATTATATCTTTAGCGCCTTAGGATTAGAGCGTTTCTAGATTATATTACCTTTAATAAGTACTTCTCTATGTTATCTGCCTAGGACCTATAAGGGGGTTTTGTTATTTAGCCTTCTTAGTGCTAGTCTAGCTATAATACTTGCCTAGGTTAGTGTATTAGTTCCTTTAGCTTCTTCCCTAATAGCCTCTTTAAGGGCTACTTTAAGGGCTTCTTTAGTAATGTAGATATTATTATTATTATTGCTACTATTATTATTTGTAATTCTTATTTTAGCATAGGCATGGTTTGCTACCTAGCGGGCTATAGCCTTTATAATGCTCTAAACTTAGGAGACTTTATTACTAGGGATAAGGCTAGTAATTTTATTATAGAATTTTATATTATCTAGGTATTCGAATTATATCTAATCTATTGTTAGGTTATCTTCGCGTCTATAGGCGTTAAATTGCCCTATTCCTACGTTTAGGTAGTGGTAGCTCTATGCTAGCCCCTTTCTCTAGCATTAATTACCATTAGCATCTTACCCTTACACCTGCCTCTAGCTCTATCGCGATGCAATATCGTAGGAGGGGGTAAACGGAGGTAAGGAATTTGAATATTGATGTGGTTTGTATTTTAGAGGCGATTCCGGACCTTTAGGTCGGTGCGGAAAAAGTATCAAAGGTTTGTTTAGGCACTTAATATAGTTTATAGATTAAAGATATGCCTCTAGAACCTATATATTATTAATAAGCTATAGCTTTACCCTATTATAACTACTAGAAGGAAGTAATTATAAAAGAGCTTTTAAAGCTCCTATCCCTAAATTACTAGGAAGATATACTAGATAAATCCCTTAATCTAGAACTCTATAAGGAAATTATAGACCTTAGCTAGGTCTTTAAATATAAGACTAATAAGAAAGGAGTAGTAATAGAGTTTAAAGCTAGAATGGTTATTTAAGGTAACTAATAACTAAAGGATAACCTTAATAACTATATTATAATACTTACTTTACAATCTCTATATATACTACTTATAGTCTACTATACTAATAATCTTAATACCTAATAATATAATGTTTAAAATGCCTTTCCTTATGTAAAACTAGAAGAACCTATCTTTTATAAGCCTCTAGAGGGTATAAACGCAAAAGATTATCTCTAGAAGATAATAAGAGCATTATATAGGCTACGAGAGGCTCCTTAATAATAGTTCCTTTATTTAATAAGATTTCTCTTAAATCTAGGCTTTATATAAGGGAAAGAAGACCTATATATCTTTATAAAAGATACTTTTATCCTATTTTTCTACGTAGATAACATTATAATGCTTTACCCTAATAGATCTAAAGCAGAATTTAAAGAATTATATAAGTAACTAATAAATAGCCTAGATATTAAGGACTAAGGCAAATTAAAGTGATTCCTAGGCATTAAAATTATTAGAAACCATAATACTAAAGAGATATGGTTATTATAGGAATTATACATTTAAAAGATTGCTTAGAAATTCATTCCTAACGTTATTAATAACAATCTAAAGAGCTTAACCTCTGCTTCTCTTCCTATAATTATAATCCTTACTAACACTAGCAAAGCTTCTAATAAAGAGATTAATTATTATAGAGTAGTTATTAGCTCCTTAGTGTATCTTTATATTATAGGAAGACCTAACGTGGCATTTATAGTATTAAAGCTAGCCTCTTTTATAATAAATCTATTAGTAAAGCACATTAAGCTTGCTAAAGGAGCTATTTTATACGCTTAGAACACAAAGAAGCTTTGCATTTACTACTTAGGCGCGAATAGCTTTAATACCCTGTTTTCTAGCACTAATGCTTCCCTTAGCAATAACCCTAATACTTATAGATTAACATAAGGCTATGTTTTTATTATGCATAGCGCTATAATTAATTAGAAGTTAGGAAGGTAATATTACATAATAATTTTAAGCATAGAAGCAGAGCTCTTTACCCTAAATTATAGTGTAAAGGAGCGTATATCTCTAAGGAGGTTACTTTATAATATTAAGGTCTATATGCTATTGCTTTCTATTATCTAGTGTAATAATAAGTAGATAATCTAAATTATAAAGCATACAGAAGGAAGGCTTTAGACTAGCCTTAAGCACCTTAATATAAATTAAATGTGAATTTAAGAGTAATATATAAAGGGTAATATTAAGGTTAATTAGTTAAAGACCTCTAAGATGCCTGCGGATAGCTTTACAAAGCCTTTATTAGGTTAAATACATAGGGATTTCTGCCACTAGATTAGCTTATATAAGATTCCCTTATAATAACACTAGAAATTTATTATAATCGCTTCCTACACTAATAAACTCTAGCTTTAATAGATACCTTAGCTAGGGGGTGTGTTAGGAGAGCTCCTAGAGCATCGGATATGTGGATGCGGCCTATGCATTAACTAGGATAAAACCCTTAATAAGATAACAGTGGAGATAATATATTAGAAGTACCTCTATAGACTAGTTATTACTATAGCGCACTGTGTACCCTTTAGGTACAAAAGTCAGGTACCGTCTGCACCTCTGATTGACCAGAATCGAACCTTTTCTATTAGCTACACCGACCCCTACCTTTGACAGTAATATATGTACATAATAGCCATGAACACGGTTGCATCGCTAGCGTCGGGTAGGAAAGAAAACAAGCCATGTGAAGACACATACACACTATCATTTCATTCACTCGAGGTAACATAAAAAAGGAAGCGTCCAGTTTCCTCACTATCCTCGCTATCCTCGCTATCCTCGCTATAGCTACTAGTGACGTGCAACAAGTCGACAAGCTCGGATTTGCTTTCAACTTGGCGACCATGGTCACACAATCACGACTCTGGCTGTCCGGCGTTGCTGGTCTGGCAGCACTTGTAACCGCCGGCAACGATGCAATCACGAGCGACGCGTCTTTCTACGGTCAATCACCCGCGGTCTACCCGTCTCGTACGTTCCATACACATAATATGTTGGGGGCCCTCCTACGGAGTACCGAGTACCGAGTAGACGATCCTCGTATTGCCGGCCGGCACTGCAGCTAACTCGGAATTTGCTCCAGCTGAGATGACGGGCAGAGCCGAATGGGCCACGGCATACGAAAAGGCAAAGGCATTGGTAGCCCAGATGAGCTTGGAAGAGAAGGTGAACGTGACTGGAGGTGTCGACTTGGGCACAGGCTGCTCCGGGAGCATTTATCCGAATAAACGGCTCAACTTTCCTGGCATGTGCGTGAGTGATGCTGGCAACGGTCTTCGCAACACCGACTTGGTAAACGCATATCCTGCAGGTATTCATGTTGGCTCAAGGTGCGCTTGCTTTTCCTTTTCCATCGTCTCAACTGAGTATCGGAACATGGGCCGTGCATGATATCATGGCTTCCTAACATGCATTCATTCCTCGCCAGTTGGAACAAAGACTTGGCACGCAGGCGCGGCGCTGCCATGGGCGGCGAGTTTAGAAGGAAAGGAGTCAACGTACTTCTGGGACCCGTAGTTGGACCAGCTTGGCGAGTCGTCAGGGAGGCAGAAACTGGGAAGCCTTCTCAGCAGATCCGTATCTGTCAGGCTCTCTGGCGGCGCAGACGATTCAAGGTGTTCAAAGCCAAGGCGTACAAACAAGTCTCAAGGTATCACGTCACTTCTCTTTGTCACCCGCCGCTGATGTCCCTGTCTAACATCTGATGACAAAGCATTACATTGCCAACGAACAAGAGTTGAACCGCGTTCCAAGCATCGAGGCTGAGGCTGTGTCGTCCAATGTTGACGACCAAACTATGCATGAAGTTTATCTCTGGTATGTCGCTGCATTCGCTCCTGGCGATTCCTCTCTCTCTTATTCTAGTAGACGAAGAAGAAGAAGAAGAAGACGACTGTGTTCTTCCTAACTCTATATGCCATGCCAGGCCCTTCCAAGACGGTGTACGCGCTGGTACTGGCAACATTATGTGTTCATATCAACGCATCAACAACTCGTATGGTTGTGCCAATAGCAAGACTTTGAATGGTATTTTGAAAACGGAACTCGGCTTCCAGGTGGGCTTGCCATTCAGAACCAATTCCATGGGTCTTTTTTTAAAAAAAAAATGAGTTTTGGCTAACAATGACTTAAGGGTTTCGTCATGTCCGACTGGGGTGCCCAACATGCTGGTGTCGCCACAGCTCTTGCGGGAATGGACATGGTCATGCCAAGTGGGAGCGAGTTCTGGGGCAGCCATCTCATCGAGGCCGTCAGGAACGGATCTGTTCCCGAATCTCGAGTTACAGATATGGCCACGAGGTATACTGTTTTGCTGAAAATCTCCAACTTTGGCTGTAGGAAGGAAGAAGGGGTTGGGTTTGCTGATTTTCATAATGCAGAATCTTGACTGCCTGGTATCAATTCGGACAGGACACAAAGTTTCCAAAACCGGGCATTGGTATGCCATTTGATGTCAGACAGCCTCACGAAACTGTCGAGGGCCGCGATCCAAAAGACCTCCCAACACTACTCGAGGAGCCATTGAGGGACACGTACTCGTAAAGAATATCAAGGAAACACTGCCCCTGCGATCTCCTCGGGTCATTTCCCTCTTCGGATACTCGGCAAGATCGGCCGATTCCTTGTCTCCGGGACCGGGCGAAATGTTCATCTATCTATGGCGTAACGGCATGACATCTCTTGGCTTGGATTCGGCTCTTGCGGGTCTGATCAACTCACCGAAATCATCATCACTGCCAGAAATTGCCAGCAACGGCACAATTATGGGCGGCGGCGGTTCCGGGGAACCACTCCGGCCGTATTTGTCGCTCCATATGACGCGCTCTCTGTAAGAGCCGCGCAAGATGACACTGCTTTGTATCACGACTTTGGCATGCCAGAACCGGCAGTCGTAGGCGGTAGCGAAGCATGCATCGTGTTTGGCAATGCCTGGGCTGCGGAAGGGCACGATCGTCCCGGGCTCTCGGACAAATTCACGGACACACTCGTCAATGCCGTTGCTGGGCAGTGCAACAAGACGATTGTGGTGCTTCACAATGCTGGGCCACGCCTTGTCGAGGGGTTTGTCGACCACCCCAACGTCACAGCCATTCTATTTGCCCACCTGCCGGGACGTGACAGTGGAACAAGTCTTGTCAAGCTGCTGTATGGGGAAGCATCGCCATCCGGGAAGCTCAGTTACACGGTTGCCAGGCAGGAATCGGACTATGGTCATCTGCTGAAACCGGATGAGCCAGCCGGCAAGTTCGAAAAGTTCCCGCAGTCCAATTTCACAGAAGGGGTGTACCTCGACTACAAGTACTTTGACAAGCACAACGTGACGCCGAGGTATGAGTTCGGCTTCGGTCTGAGTTACACAACCTTCAACCTTGCCAATCTATCGATACGGCGCGTGCAGGGCGGCAATTCCGGCGAATGGCCACTGGGCGCGATTGTGCCCGGAGGACAAGCAGATCTGTTTGAAGACATTGCCCTGGTGGCCGTGGAGGTGCGCAACACTGGCAACGTGGCAGGGTCCGAGGTGCCGCAGTTGTACGTTGGCATTCCCGGTGGTCCAGCAAGACAGCTCCGTGGCTTCGACAAGCCCTTCCTGCGGCCGGGAGAAGTCAGAACTGTCGAATTTCACCTGACACGCCGGGACCTGAGTACGTGGGACACTATGGCGCAAAAGTGGCGGATGCAAAGGGGCCAATATGCCCTTCATGTCGGAACAAGTAGTCGAGACTTGCCCTCCAGGGTACGCTGACGATTTGACGCGACGAGGATAGTGAGTGTGTTTGTAATAGTAAGGTAACAAACAGTAAGGGGGATCAATGAAATGAGGTGGCATGGGAGATGAGTCGTTGGAGGTCTAGGAGATGTATGGTCTGGGGAAGAAAATCTAGAAGACCTGGCAAGTTTTTTTTTTTTTTTTTTTTTTTTTTTAATACACACATGACGCCATTCAAGCTGGCTCACATGCTACGTGACGACGCGAGTCCCATCAACGTAGCAAGCAAATGTGCGCATTAACCATGGTGATCGATGGCAACGACTGTTGATGAAAAAAAAGCAAAAACAAGTCCAAGTCTTTTATATCCAGGTTCGGGACCACACGCCCATTAGTAGTGACAGGCCCCGTCACGGCATTCTCTCGCCAGGGCGTGCACAAATAACAACAACAACAACAACAACATGCCATCCATCATCAACCAATGTGTCAAAAGTGTCGAAACGGAAACGAGCAACGGCTGACGGACCCCATCGCGCCTACGACAGATATAAATAGGGCACACGGACTTGGGCGATCGCAATCGAGATGACCAACTAGACTACGGAGCAACTCCGTGACTCATAACTCGGCCTATCTCCTTGGGGACCGTAAGACTACACTTCCGTACCGATCCACTTATTTCACCCAATTAAAATTATCGCATTGAAGGATACTTCTTATGCACTACTAATTCGTACTATGATATCTGTACCAGCAATCGTCTGAGTTACAAAGAGCTACATCGCACGTCTCACAACCCCACCGGCTTAGAGGGGCTTCTTACGATTGAGGGCATCGTCATTAGTGGCACCAAGAGGCCTTCGATTCCTTGACTGCCCGAGGCTACAACCCTTACAAGCAAGGCAAGGGAGTTTTTCCTCGTCGGACACGCTTATGCTGGTCTATAGGCGTAAATTCGTCTCCAGCTCGAAAACGCTGTCTGGAGCCGCCTGTTATTGCAAAGGTCTTGCAGAGCTCGTTAATTAGCTGCTGCCGCCACGTAACCTGCCGCGAAAAGGTCTTCCAAATTGGCTGACTATGAAGCTGTAAGAGGAAGCTGTTAATAAGAGAAATCTCAAGAAGGAAGTTCCACGCAAGTGCCTGCCAACCTCCCTACAAGCTTGGTGATTAAATCCCTGGTTGCTTCTATAGTGATCGCCGACATCAACCCCATTCATATAGTTATTATAATGGGCAGCTATAGATGGGATTTTATAGTCTTTACTGACTCCCCGCAAAAAATCGCTGTATTGGCCGTGCTCTTCGCTGTGTAGTTGTCGGGCACTTTCTTTACGAGTCTCGTACTCCTTGCCTGTGTATACTGTTGAAAAGAAGAGCACAAGAGCGTTATCTTTCCAAGCGATTTGGTTGACCTAAGTAATAATCGACATATTAGCTAGTAATTCCACATATAAATGTGTCAATAAGGACTTACAGACCCGGTCTTAGTTGGAATAGCTTCTAGAGTGTTATATTCCTAACACTGACCGTTTGTATCGCAAGCTTTAGCTATAACAAAGTCCTTGTGAATGCCGCTATTTACGCGAGCTGTGCCTGTGGCCCCAGATCCTAGCTGACGAAGAGCTTTAAAGAGCTGTGGTGATGAGAAGAGATTATCAACAAAGACGTGGTATGTCTGCCTTGGCAGCTTGTTGATAAGGGTAATAACGACAGATTGGGTCGGATTTAGCTGAATGTGGTCATTATCATCAATCTTGCGTTTCCTTGCTCGTACAGGCTTTGAGGCCTTTGGGTCATGCCAAAGCCACGATAGGAAGAAGCCGCGCTCGGCAACAGCCCATAATTTGAAGCCATTCGGCGTTGGTTTAGTTGGGACTGTTGTTGTCTGTAGAGATCTCCTAGGAAGCGGACCATACACTTATCTACAGCAATGCAAAGGCCTGGAAGCCAGAATTCGAGGGACACACGTTGTAGATGATTCGACCACTCATCGCAGCGTTCGAATGGCGTGAGCTTTGTAGCTGTTATAGGCGTAATTCGAAGGCATTGTAGTAGCTGAAGGAAGCGGAGTCGAGGCATAAATTTAATAATTGGATGGATTGGATGTTGATAGCCTAGTCCAGAAGCCTTCCAATAGCTCTTATAGTCTTTTTCTGCGTGAATTCCCATATAAATAAGAAGTGCAAGCTATAAGTACACTTCTGCGACTGTCACGGGATTCCAGGGTTGATATTGAGCCTAATTTGATGGTTGCAGCGACGGTGGCGTTTCTGCAGCCATAGCTTTGTTTGTATATTGGACCCATTGCGTTACTAAGGAAATAGGTATAAATCGTTGGAAAAGAGCTAATGGCGTGTCTGGAAGGGAGGAAATTATTGCGTCACGAGGTTCAAGCTCAAGAGGGAAGAATTCCTCGCCGCGGTCGGTAGTAGGCTTGATATTAGGCCGGCAGGTGTTATCAGCTGGCTGCTCACGGCTGCTACAGCTGTTATCAACGATAAATTCCTTATCAAAGACGTTAATAATAGCTGCTTGTGAGGCCTCCGTGGCTTGCGATGCATCGCGATGTTCGAATTCAAGGTGCTGTTGGAGGCCTTGGATCCAGTCAGTCATCGTGAGTAAGGCCCGAAACGCGTTACGTGGAGTTTTGGCGTGTAATGTTTTGGAAGGTCACTCGAAGTCGCTCCATTGAACCAACGCAGAAAAGTGGGTCGGTACGGAAGTGTAGTCTTACGGTCCCCAAGGAGATGCACAAGAGCAATTGCTCGATGTGGTCGGGGGTGTTGGGAGCGGCGTGCGTGGTAGTGACGGATGTTTGACCGCCAGCACAGAGGCCTTATCCACGCAGAACCCGGGAGCCGTTCGAACCCGGGTGGTGGGTCGGTGGGTGTTGGGCGTTGGTTGGCGAAGAGCCCATTACTTGCCTCATCCACGTCTGTTCTTTTTTTTTTTTTTTTTTTTTTAAACCCGGTCCATCAACGGAACAAGATGCCAGCTTACGCCACTGATGGCGATGGATGCACCTGATCACTCTTGTTTAAAAAATGCGGTAATGTACGGAGTACTGGTAGTATTACCGAGGGGGGTCCGCGCGGAGACTTGGAGTTCTGCGTATAACGCATTTGAATTGTGCCTGCGGGCTGAGACCATTCCCGGAACCCTGCTGGACTGCCGTTCTTTCTTTTTTTTTCTTAAGAAGGCTTTGTATCGCCCTCGGTGGCCCCATGTCGGTGATTACGGACAAGAAGGCCGGTCATCATTCGACTCCAGCCCCAGCTCCCGGGGGGGCCATGTTTTCGGCCAAGAAAAGAATGACACGCGGTTCTGTCAACTCCGTTGCGTCTGCCGAGTACAAATTAGGATGTCAGGTTCAGGTCTCGCCAGGTCTCGCCAGGTCTCTCGCCAGGTCTCGGGAGATTGTCTCACTATATCTGGTGATTTGATCGAGCGCACCATCGTGTCCTTCCTTGTTGGCATCTCTACATCTCCTCCGAGACGATAAGGCTCCAGGTACATAGGTGACAGGGCTTGATCCAATCAAAATCATCGCCACTCCAGACTGCGCCCAATCAACAGCAATAAAATGGGCCTACCACGTACCTGGAGCCTTATCGTCTCTAAGGAGATACATGTATTCATCACATTTAGCATTTTTCCACGTTGACAAGCCGTTGTACACAACTTCTGGCTAGTCGAGTCGTCCCTTCTATGATCCATCCCACTGAACTAAACTACGCGCCCACAACGGCTTCAATGGCTCTCGGTGCTCTGCGGAAGGAAGAGCCGGCCAGGTACCACGTCCGCGGTCCTTCGTGAGCATGGAGGAGTGGAAGCCCTGCTCTCATTGTTACATGCATTGTACCCAGAATCTCCGTCTGTCCCGATCGTGCCACGTTTTGACAGCAGAGGAACGACGAAATGGCGTGGGGGTAATGGGGGATCCGATTCGAAACGGAGCCAACCCATCCTGAATCCTGCTCATAAACTGCCAAGTGCGCCCGGGATCCCAGAAGAAGGCGGGTTGTTTTTGGTTGGACAGGAGAAGAGGAAGAAAATCGGCACTTGTTGGCAATCGCTAAAGTGGCACTCTGTTTGTGAAAGTGCATGCCGTGAAAGGAAGGATACAACTGGCTAATTAAGTCGACGATCAGCAT
The DNA here is from genome assembly GCA_023658505.1 of Epichloe gansuensis. Classification (NCBI taxonomy): domain Eukaryota; kingdom Fungi; phylum Ascomycota; class Sordariomycetes; order Hypocreales; family Clavicipitaceae; genus Epichloe; species Epichloe gansuensis. The sequence continues at coordinate 3,064,072 of CP098283.1, forward strand.
GTATGTATGGACAGGTTGTTTCAAAGCCTCTCGACGTATCCATCCCCCCTTCCTGTCGATTTCTTCACAGCTACGACAAACGAGAGCCGCCGTCACTCACTTTAACAGGCCGTGGCTCTGGCTCCAGCTAGACACACCCGGGGGCTTTCCGTAATAGCACCCAATCGCCAGTCATTGGCCCGTCTTTGGCCAAACAAAAAAGCCGGTCCCCACGTCAAATGTCTGGCCCCTGCTGCCCTGTTCTGAAATTTTAAAAGCTGTTGTAAGGTGTGGGAGGATCGGGCCGCCACGTCGCACCGCGATCATGTCCCAAGCACGATGAGTGACAGGCTTTAGCCGCGATACGCTTGCAGGTTCAGGAGCCTGTGTGTGTGTGTGTGTGTGTGTGTGTGCAGTGCGTGTTGTGTGTGTGTGTTGTGTGCCTGTGTTGTGTGCCTGTGTGCCTGTCAGACTGACAAAGATGATTCACTGCGAGAAAACGAGGAATGATGGACAGCAAACCGCTTCGCCGCCCCCAAGAGTGGCACTTGTGACTCTTATCCGCACCAGTAGACAAGACCCGCGCCGGTGACGGATCGCCATCGGAAATCTGGATGATAGCCACACACCGTCGACGTTGGTACGACCCTCGGCCGTTGTCCATCCACAACGGGCGTCTTCCACGACTCTGTTATGGTGAATAGTAATCTTCCATGCATGGAATGTAGTAGGGCGACCTCCGCCTCTGTTCCTTGTCTCCTGCTGATGCTTTCCTATTGCTAAGGAAGTGAAAAGGAGTTAGTTGGTCACTGTACTCTGTGCCCGCGAAGATGTCACCCAGAGGGGGTGGCCTATGTAGGACGAGAACCACCCCATCTTTCATTTATCCGCAGGCCCTCTCTCTCACAAAGCCCCTTGCCAGTGCTGCCTAGCGCGTGGAAATTGACTTGGCGAGAGATTGAGACCGTTTCCATTCTTTCGCCAACATGTTGTGCCACTGGGCTGTGACGACTCGCGGCCGGGCTGCAAGCTATGTAGTGAAACCTGATCAAGGTAAAAGGGGGGAGAAAAAAAAAAAAAGGGGCCTCTCATGATGGAATCGTGCCAAGAAAGACCTACTCGAAAACCCACAGCCCCCTTGAGCAAGAGACACACTATTCCAGGCCTAGCTTGAGAGATCTTACAGATGGCCGGCAGTGATGCATCTGTTGAAAGTTGCGCGAAGTAACCCCATGACCCCATCTGTATCGATGTGCCTGGCCCAACAGCCATTTGCAGGATCGGGCCTCTGCATTGTGAGGTTCGTAGCACGGCAAATCAAATCAAGCTCTTTGCCAATGGCCCAATGCCAGCCGAGATGCTGGTTGATTTGGTCAGTCGTCCATCTTTCAGGGTTCTTGGACGACCTCGTCATCTGGCGCATCTGGCGCATCTGGCGCATCTCGCGCATCTGGCGCCTCTGGCGAGAACAGCGCTGACTCCGCTGAGTCCGGGTGTGAATATTTAAGCGACGGCTCCAGTCAGTCAGGGTCCTAACCCTGCCTGCGTCTCCCATCTCCCTCGGTATTAATAACGTGAGCCTAATCCCTCCCGAGCCTTTGTTTCCATGCGTGAGGCGTTTGGCGGTGTCGTGACAATATTATGAGCATCACCCACCCAAAAACCATGCCACACTACCCCGGCCGATTCTAAATGCCTTGATACTGTCATGTTTGTTTTCATGTCTCGCATCTGTCTTCAGAGATGTCTGATTCGCACATGTTCTGCTATTTCTGCAGAGTACGAGGATTTGCTCTGGGACACAAGCCGCCCGCTTTGTTGGGAGGTCGATGGCCCTTGGCGGGATCTAGTTTCCTCCTGTAATAGCTCGTCTCACTATGCTCCACTTCCAGTTCTAGATTCCCTAGATTCCTGGGTGAGATGATTTAATCGGGGCCTTGCATGGAAGCGGGTTTCCAGAGGAGTGGTAATAGCTTCTTCGTCCCCGCCCACGCTTCATCATGTATGGAATCAATCAATACTCTCTGCAGTCACGGGTGGCCTGCCTGCTCGGTTTATAACTGAGGACCCTCATCAGCGACTTCCAACAATCGACCTAGCTGTAGGTGGTAGATGCTGGTTGGTCCTGGATGATTTAGCTGGCAGGTCCTCGACGGAAGCGAGCTCTCCGCGGCTTCGCAATGCTTGCGACAAACCCAGGCAGTCAGGCAGTCAGTCAGTCAGTCAGATAGATAGTACTCCGTACATGTACATGTAGATATCTACCAAACTGACTCGGGTTGTCCCTGCACCTGGTATGTACTCGTGACGGGGCTTCGCATCACGCGCTGGCTGCATCGACGACGGGGTTGACGGATTAATTAATTGACAATTGACAAGGTGACGGGGTGGGGTTCGGAAATTGTACATACATTGGAGAGAGGAGAGGGGCGGCTGAGAAGAGGGCGGCTGAGGGAAAGAGGAGAGGCAGCCAGCAGCAGGCAGGCATGGAGGGGTGTCGAGGGGGTGTCGAGGGGGTGTCGAGGGGGCGTCGAGGGGGCGTCGAGGGGTTTGTGGATTCCGGTTGTTTCCATTCCAGCATGCAACTTCCGAACTTGACAGCTTTTCGAAAGTCAACATCATGGTTGGGCCTGGGCAGTGGGCGCACAAGCGGGCGCACAAGCCTGGCAGCCTCGGATTCAGAAGAAGAAGGCGTTTATGTACTCCGTATTGCAGTAGTATGTAGTCACTAATATTATTACCGGACTCCTCGCCTAATATGTACTCCGTAGACCGCACCGAATCTACATGTATGTACATAAAGAGGCCACTGGGTCAATAATGATGGCTTTTATTTGTAGATCATTCGTGCTGTTGGGGTCACCCCTTCTCCCCTTCTCCCCTTCTCCCCCAAAAAGACTACATAGATCACGCCAAGCTTAATTGCCAGATGTTCTGGAGCACCTCCCTACCAGCATGATACGGAGATGGCTGCCCACCTGGTAAAAATGGGTTGCCAAATCGCACCTATCACATCTCATTTTTGTCGTCATGCAACCTGAACAAGCCCCTTTGTGAACAGTACGGAGCACCAAGACCCCGTCGGCCACTATGTATGCTAGCATGATCTTCCGTGCCATCACGATCGGTTAGTATTATCCGAGCTTCGCTTTTCTGTTTTGCTTTTTCTCTCGTGTACATAGTCAGTGCTGGTGGTGGGATGCTGAGAATCCAGTTTGTATCTGGTGCCATCTGGTGCTATCTGGTGCCATCTGGTGCTATCTGGTGCCATCTGGTGCTAGTTAGGAGAAGCCCGACGCTCCGACGTACTCCAGGTCAAACGCTCTCGCTGTGCCTATCTACATATGTCTGAACTTTGAAAACAAGGCCATGCCGGCCAGAAACGTACCAACAGACCCCAGCTCTTTGTGAGGCTGGCTCGTCACAATTATCGTGTGGATGCTGTAGAGGGCCCGGATTCACCTTGATCAGTCTGCGCTGCTGACAGTGGTGTGGTGGGAAAACTTGGACGGTCCTCGTGGTCTGTTGTGGGACAGGTAAAAGCGGTCCGATTATTTACTACACTTACCGATGCCGATTCAGCTGTCCCAGAAAGAAGAAGAGAAAGCGCCTTGAGGGTAGTTACGCTCAGTACCAAAGAGATGAGGAGTGGCGGCCGATGCTCAGTGGAGAGCAATGCTCGTTAATTGAGGAGTCGATGAAAATGGACCCCTAGATTCTGCCTCGTTGCTACGTGAGTACGGCGTGTCATGGAAAAAGGCCTGGGGAAAAGACCTGCCTGGTGCATGTTCCTTGAACACTCACTACAGAATGAATGACCAGGCCAAGTCGCTGTCCTGTCCCGTCCCGTCCCTGCGCGAGGAGGCGTTCCCTGTGTGTTTGATCTCTTTGATGATGCATCTCCCCAAGATGGACCACGGCTATGAGTATAACGATGGCGGTGTGGGCTGGCCGCTCTTGCTTTGTCGAAAGGACTACGGAGTACATACATATGTGCGGAGTAGATCGGATTGAATCGCCCAATTGATGCGATGCCTGTTACCCAGTTCAGCTAGCGCATCTGATATCCCATGACACAATTGAATGGGTCTTGGCGCGTACGTGTTAGCAGTCGAGGCTTGAGAGCCACGTGTGGTGCCATGTTGGTGGAGCTTTGGATTTTGGATTTTTTTCACTACCTCTGTTCAAACATGCTTTGCTCGCTTGTCCGAAGCTTCCGCCCGTTGGACCTGCTTCTGTACCAAATTGGCTACTCATCCCACGGCAGAAGATCTCATCGGCAACCGCATGGATATCCGAACCTTCTTAATGACGTTCATTACGAAGCCGGGTCGTAATTAGGCAGAGCCAGCTATATATGTAGTTGCCAACCTTTAATGCGGGTTCATCCTGGGTTGCGACTCAACCTCAACGTACATCAAACATGGCCCGACTTCCACGAAAGACCAAAGTCTCGGTTTTTAAGCCGCAGCGAATGGAGGAACCTAACTTGGAAACCACATTGGAGGACATTGGAGGACTTACAGTAACTGACACCGGCATCAATCTATGACGAACACATTAGCTATGTTGGCGGGATAGGGATGACCTTCTCTGCGGACGTGCAAGGATCACTAACGGGTGGGTATCTTAATCTATCAATCATAACACCATGTTAGCTGGAAATTCTCGACACAAGTCAGATATCCGCATCAGAAATCAGACAAGAGGAGCGATATGAATACAAACCATAATTGGATACACCGCAAGCCGCGCATTCCATATGTCTGATGTTGATGGGCTTGACCGAGGAGTGATCTATGTCCTCTCATTTAAAATTGGAAAGCCTTTCAGCATCATTCGTACGTGACATTGCATACGCATTGCCTGCCGGTACTTTGACGTGTCAAGTCTATTTTTGACGGAAATACATATGTTAGGACATGGTTAGTAGGATGACATGAAAGAGGGTAGGGAAGTGTGGCATGGTAGGTAGTTGTAGTAGAAAGCTAAACATCTGAATCGGGTAGTTCAATCGAGGCGACTGCAGAGAGACATGACTCGTTGCAAATGCTTGTCTTCAACGACACCCCACGTCTGTCCAGAGAGACCGTAGACACCACAGCTAAGACAGACAAATGAGACACGCAGACCAAGGCGTAAAATGAATCAAGAATCTGCCCCATTTTTAGCGAAGAAGCTTGTTGGCGCCACGATGTCCTTCGATCTGGGGAGTGAGTGAGTATGGTTGCAAAAATGTAATCATCAATATGATGAACATCACTGGCCTGTACTCCGTCGTCATTACTTCATGGGTCCGAGGGCATGACGCTATGCTCTATCGGCGACATTGGCGGCTGAACTCTTGGAACATGTGGGGCTGCAGCCGAAGCGTGCCAGCAACATGAGCAGATTCCAGATCGCCTCGGTGGAGAGGGGGCCAAAAGAGAGCGAGCGGCGCAATGCAATTTGAAACTAGAGCCCCTTTAGCGGGGCCTCGACATGAGATGGAACAGCGTCGGGGTTCATGCCAGATACGATTTGAAATCTGGCCGTTGAAACGGGAATCACTGATTCTCAGGCCCAACGAAGAACGAAGAACGAAGAACGAAAACTGGTGGCGAGTGAAGCCATGTACTCGCGTGAGGAAAGATGCATGTCGTCGAGTCTGCGGCGCCCGACTTGGTGATTCTCTGTCCGCATCTGATGATCATGATTATGGGGCTGCAGCCCACACTGACCGCCACGAATCGTCAATCGGACGCGCCAGCCGGTTCCAGATCTTAACAACATCGGTGTTAGGAAAGTCTCTGAGTGGACACAATACAACAAGGATGGAGCAAGGATGGGGGCACACTAACAGCGAGTAGAACAATGAAAGACGGAAAGGCAGTCTTAAGAACCCGCCATCTATGTAGGTCGGGGTTTCTTCCCTTGTTGTTGTTGCTGTTGTTGCTGTATGATTGATCAAGACACAGCAGATGAGTTCCGCAGTTGTCAAGATTGAGCGAAGCTGAAGCTATATGATACGATCGCATGAGGTACCTCCTGAATCCTGAATGGAAGCGCGCCTTCCTTGTACGTGGGAAGGAGCAGTGCACTCACTCCCTTACTGACAAAGGTCTGGGTGGAATTCCCTGCACCTCAGAACTGTGAGCGGCTCAAACAGTAATTGTTTGCGCCCTCGACCGTTGCTTTCTTCTTTACAACATCATGCAGATTGACCCCCTGCCGCTGGTGACTGTCGATGCCTCCCCAAGTGATGCATCGATGGCTGCCACACTCCCACTCCAGGACAATGGCCGGACCTGGTCAGAGTCTCTCATGTAATTTCCCCCGCCCCCGGGCATGACAAGGCAAGCAATGAATGGCCCGTCAGGCAACTTTGACCCCATCATCACTGGGCGACCTGCTCAGAGTTGACCAGAATCTGCACGTTCTAGTATTATCGAAAGCTTGGCTCACGTCAACTCAACGTGCCAACCAGACCCCTGGATGGGGTCGTCATTTGGATGAGCACGGTTGACGAGCCAAAGCATGGTGTCTGTCATCTTATTTCTTCCAGCACCGCATTTTAGCGTCGACAATCTTGATCATCACGGTCGCACTCACCACCGAAATATCGCTCGTCCCACTCCGGGCCCTGGTGCCCTGTCAGAAGCTCTACATAGAAGCGCAGGAAAACTCAAAACCCTGTCAGACCCGTCGGTTCATTTCCCCCACCCACTGAGCCTGCCGTCGCCCGAACCTGTCTGTGGCCTCGATGAAACAAACGCTTGGGCAACAAATGGATAGATACAAGAAACCCGAAATTCGAAATCAAGAACAAGCAAGCAGCAGCGGCAGCAGCATTTCCAGTTAGTGCGGCCGCTGCACGCGAGGACCAAATCGAGAGACGTTCTTCATCCGACATTCTTCATCCGACATTCCAGTTCCGATCAGTTCGATGGGCAAGGGCAAGGGCAAGGGCAAGGGCCCTTGAAGGCCATTAATAAATGGTGTGGCTCGGCGATCCAGCAGCGGGCTCGTGTTTCGTGCCGTTTAACAATAGCACACATCTCAGTTGATCACCATGTAGCGCTGCCACTAGAGCCTTGACTCCGTATTTGAGCACCTTGGAGCACCTTGGCACCCTGGTAGCGGCGTAGCGGGCTTCTAGCTCCACACCGGCCCTGACTTCCTGCGCGGCAGGAGTGGGAGTGTGAGTGTAATATCACTGTACATACATGTACTCCGTACTTACATGTAGTACCTTACGCCCCTCTGGTCCAGGGCCTCAGGGCCACAGGGCTACAGGGCTACAGGGCTAATTGACTTTGTCTGGCGCACCTCCACCATGGCACTCCCACGTTGTATCGCGGCCCCGGCTAGCTAGGCCAACTGACTAACTAGCAACAGCGCAACTTGCAATCCGGTACCGCGGATCTCTCTCATCTGGCGACCAGACTCCACTCTGGCCATCTGCTCGACAAGGAAGGACCCTTGTCTGATGACTTCGACCAGGAGTCGTCGACCAGGAGCACAAGTGGCGCTCTGGCTGAGCTGGTTCGTTGGGCTTTCCACTCGACCAGATTGACCAGATTGACTTTGGCCCAAATTGGGGACTGCATGTATGTACATACATTACTGCATGGGACCGCATCACGCATCAGAGGGGGCCCCGTCTGGCATCCTCGTCGTCGCCAACGCCACCACGAGGTAGTGCCCATCGCGTCAGATCTCCTTCAACCAGCCCCGGTTCCCCATCCTATGTACATATGTATGTACATATGTATGTATGTATGTATGTATGTATGTACGTATGTATGTATGTATGTATGTACGTATGTATGTATGTATGTATGTACATATGTACGTACGTTGTATGTACATATAGGCTCCTGCCTGATGGATGGCTATGGCTGGCTTACTGGTAGTATCGGTACCTTTTCCCCTTCCAATGGTTATATTGCTATTATTCCCTTTTTTTCCCCCAATTTCTTCTCCTTCGCCTGTCCCTTTTCCTAACCTTTCCATCCCACTGGTCCCTTTCGAATCTCTCCACCATACACAGGTGAACACTGTCGGCTGATTCTGGATTTTGCCGTTTCATAGCTGGCCCGGCTCTCCGACAAGCTTCTGGTCTGCTTTCGCCTCATAGTCTGTTTAACCTGGAGAGTTTCGGTGCAGTCCCGTCTACTACCTACTTTTTTTTTTTTTTTTTTTTCCAAAGGGACTCGATGTATCGACAGCCTTAGATTTCTCCAGATCTCTCTCGGTCCCTTGCCTCGCGCGCTATGGAACCAGGTGTCTCTGGATCCCGCCCAAGGTGCGTACCACACATTCCATGACTCTTGTCAAGAAGAGATGGTGGCCCTTACCTCGTCGCTGTCTTCCTCGAATCCTCCCCTCGTCACAATAACATTGACACAGTCGTCCGTCTACAGTGTTCACCCGACTTCTGCCGCCATCTCAGAGCAGCATCAACGGCAACATCCGCATCATTTCCAATCTCAACGTGCACCCACGCCGCCCGCCGCTTATCAATCGCAGCGAGAACACCTCGACAGGCGATATCGAGAACAGCCTGCCATGGCCGCGGCCACTGTGCTCACACCCAGTTCCCACTATCCTCCTCAGCCTCCTCTATACCCGAACTACCAACACCATCAATCTGAAGCGCCGGCGCCGGCGCCTCCACCAACTGCCAGCGCCGCCAGCAACATGATTTCCAGCGAGCACCGAAGGTCTTCTGACGACAAGGAGCAGCCCGGCCGACAGTCTCTGCCGTCCATCTCGGAAGTTATATCTGGCGCCAGACCGAGCCAGTATCCCCGTCTCAGTCGAGCATGCAACCTGGGTCGAGCTTGCCCTCGCCTTTCCCTTCAGCTTCTCGCCAGTTCGCAGAACCAGAGAAACATTCCCCTCAACCACTTCATACCGCCTCATCTTTCCCTTCACGGCAAGAAAACTTGCCAGCGTTTGCGGAATCACCACGTCCACCTTTTAATGCCAGGCACAGTCTCCCTCCAGTCATTGACCGCCGACCAACCCCTCCTACGAAATCCGAATTACCACCACATCATCGTCTCACAGAACCTCAACCAACTTCGGAACCTCATTCTACCAATGGAGCTTACGGCCATGCTCCCGCGCCCCTCCACCGACATCGCATCCATATCCTCCTGGGCACCTTCCTCCTGGTCAGGTTCCTCTTCCAACGTATCCCATTTCCCCTCGCCACCCCGGCCCACCACCACCTGGACACTACGACCCGCGAGGAGCTCCGATGCGCCATGACGAAGCAGACTATGCCAATCGTGCAAGATTCGAGCATGGTCCCACCCGACATTTCGAAACGTGGAATTATCAAGACTCCCTCAGTAGGGTACGGTTTCGCCTCTCTTGGGGGTTTTATTCTATTTATTCCATCTATTTTTGGCTCCTCAAATGCTGACTCGAGACCTTTGCTTTGACAGATTGGATCATCTTCACGCACCATCTTTAATTTTGCTGAAGCGTACGGTCGAATCGCGCAGGAACAACATGGCTCGCATCCCATCCCGGAACGGCTTCCCACCGAGCGGGAGGTGAACGACATGCTCGCCAATGTTGATCTGATCAAGCGATCACTCGAGCAAGTGAAGGATGCCGTCCAGGCTTCTATTCAGAGCGAACGTGCCAGGGAAGGCACAAAGGTGGAGGGACCGTATGAGGAGGATCATCAAGATGTGCCAATGTATGATAATGGCATGAAAGCCCAGTACACAATGACAGAGGTAAAAAACGTCGCGGTGTAAGTGAAAACACTACGGTCTAGAGAGCAGGTGAAATTCCCCGATACTAATGGTTCATGACAGCGTGCCGCCCTCCAGGCCGATGCCATAGCTGTAATCGAATCGATACCCCCGAATGGAGGCGCGGGCCCGATGGCGCCAGGACCCTCTGCAATGCCTGCGGTCTTCACTACGCCAAACTTGAGCGGAAGCGCCAGTTGGAGGCCCGATCCCTACGACCGAAACCAGAAGACAGGAATTGATCCATGCAAAAACGAGATGCATCTCAAGGCTATATCAGGCAAACCATTCCCATCAAAAGCTACATCGATGAGATGACTTGGTTGGTCACCTCGATTCGTTCATGAACTTGTCCTGTTTCTTTTATTGTGACTATTTTCCCATGAGAAACGTGGTCATGGGACCTTGAAGCTGGAGCTTAGGCTCGCCAGGCGAGCTGAAAAAAAGACGCCGAGCGCCACACGGCTGCCGGCCACTCTTTATTCCACCACGTTCTCCATCATCTTCTTGCTGCGTACTGTGCTGCCCAGCGGCGTTGTGTACATATGATTTTTTTCTCCCATTTTGTTTACAGACCGACCAACTCTCGGATACCTTTGTCTTTCCCAAGGCGGATTCTTGGCATTGTAGGCGTTATTTTTCATTTGTTCGGACTCGATGTCAGAACAGGTATGGGTTTCCATTTATTTATTTTTCTTCACCGGGCCCTTTTTCATGGTCATGTTTTATTATTAGCTGCCCCGGCAGATTTGACTTTGGCAGTCTCACCGGGAAACAAGCTACGAGAGGATGGGAGATGTTTAGACAAAGACATTATACTTGTTGCCAGTACAACCAGACAGGCCCAGGAGATGAATTTTTGGAAAAGAAAATGAAGAACGATTACAGAAGTTGTGGATGCAGTATCGCGTCCCTACATCATTGACACGATTTCCTGCTTGTATTCGGGCGCGTTGCATGAGGTACAAGACGGGACCAAGCTGTTTCCTCTTCATGCCCAACGTTTAATGGGATCCCATCCGCGCTTCCCCTTTTGCTCCAGTCACACACAGCATGTCACTATCCAACATATCAAGACCAAACGCTCGGTACCTAAGCTGCTAGATGCTAGATAGGCCTGGCATTTTAACTTTGGATAAAACCAAATGTCTTGTTCATCGTACACGTTGCTCGCTGGCGTTGCGCCACTCATGCGCTCCAGTTTGGGTTCCTTTCTCTTCTTGGACTCTTTGTTGGTTGACGGCGAGGACCCATTTCGGTCGGTTGGTCAGGACTCAGGAGTATCGCTGCAACCCACGGGGTGGGAGACGGGTGTTGGTGGACAGACAGGTCTAAGCAATTTGAGATTGGAGAAAAGAGGTATTCTAATTCCATATCATGCATGTATGGAGAAACATTGCTCATTCTTTTCGTTTCTATGGAGGCCCCTGAAGAGTTGGATGAACATTGCCCTGGATGGCACGCGGATTGGTGCGTACACATACATGATAATGTGAAGCAAGGGTCCAAAGAAGGAGGCCGAGACGCAAAGGGAGAATATCTGTGCGACAATCGGATGTGTGCCCAGGTCCTCCGCACTCGTCACTTGACAGATGATTGTCCGCACTGGGCTTTTGCACCATTGTGAACAGACTTATCCGTAGACGTCTTGGTTCACGTAGAAAGAGAAAGGGTCGTCAGTGCGAATGGCAAATGTGCTGAAGCCTTTTTTTTTTTTTTTTTGCGCCAGTGCGACCGACCGACCGTGGACGGGATCTGCCCAGCCTCGAATACATGCATGTGCATTTGTTTTAGATGAAGGACGTTGGAACCAGCTCTCCGTTGAGACATGACATGACACGCATCGCATCGCATCGCATCGCATCGCATTGCATCGCTAGTCCGTCTCCGCGGGTCCGTCCGATAAGTACAAGTACAGGAAAGTTGTTGTGTGATGCAGGCGATCAAAGGGATTTCCATCACGTATGTGCTAAGCTAGACAAGTCATATATCTGATGTTCCAAAAGCTGGATTGGCAGATGAGGCGCGGGCAAGCACCAACCACATCTTCGTTCACTTGCTGCGAGCCATGACATGCAAGCAAATTACCTGGAACAAAGAAACGTGCCTGTGGCCGAGCGTGCGTCCTCAATGCCAGCACCCAGACCGGGACCAGAAGTCGTGCCACGGTGCAGGGAAGCGCGTGCTCGAATCGTCAGAGGTGGGAGGTGGGAGGTGGTCGTGTGACGTCGGTGAGAGACTGCTTTGACTCTAGAGCCCTGGTGGAATGCATCTCTCACCTTCTTGTTGCACATTGCATACACAAAAGAAGCCAAGCAAGTTTGTGGTTGGTGCCTTGACGGGGTTTTTTCCCAGTCGCTCGACCTTTTTTCAACGAGAAGAAGGTTGGGGTAACGTACCGATGACTAATCAATCTTTTTTTTTTTTTTATTATCGTTTCGGATCACAGCATGATATCATCATAGCACCTCACTTCTTCTGTCGGGTCTCGTCTGCGGTGTATGTACTATCACTGCCAAGCGGAAGTCGGGGACATTTCATCGTTGTTTCCTCATACTCATCATGGCATCCGTTACACTGAGATAAGTCCATTTTGAAGGCTACCCGTCTCGTGCAACAGCGCGAGGACACAAGTTGGCTTGGGGTTGATGACCAAGTTCATTTCACATGGATCGTTCTCGGTTCCTTGACGCAGTGGTTTCCGGTCAACATGTGATGTTCGAGCTTTCTTGGGTACGCTTGTGAAACCGGAGCCAAGTCTTTTGCCCGGCAGAAAGGCAAGTTAGCGTAAACCAAGTCTTGACAAACAATTACGGTGTTGACCCTTATTTCCATGTTTGTCCCTAGGGTAGCTGAACACTTTTTTTTTTTTTTTTTTTTTTACGGACCGTGTCTGGGTCATGACCTACAGAGGCCAAAGATGGAAAGTGTCCAACCAACAAACACCCGAATGTGCGCGATTAGGCTCATTGGAGTCAGGGTAGGTCTACGGAGCAAGACAAGCACAAATTAATTATAGCTAGAAGGTGACTCGCCCCTATCCCAGCATGTAGCTTCGCAGCTGGCAGCTGGCAGCTGGCGGAGGCTCAAGTTGCTAGTTCTCTTGTCTCAGCCACAGGTCGCGGGATTTGGTTTTCCCAGCCATTTAAACGCAGATGGGGTTCGTCAGCGATGGCGGCTGGAGTCGGCCTCGAGAGTTGGCCACAACAACGGCTTCGAGGTCACGGGATATTCCAGCCAACACGACCAAGGGGTTGTTGTTTTGGAAAGCTTTTGACGAACAACCATTGTCGCAATGCCGATCCGAGCATGTTTCTTGTTTTGTGTGTGCTCGGTATGTATATTTTCCAATCTGAATCCACATGAGGGAATTGCGTTTGATGGACTCGCCAAGGAGTGATAATAACATACGGCACGGGTAGGAGGCCGCTCTGACGCAGAAAATCGACTTGTTCGGTCGGAGTCACGTTCTGGCGCGACTGGGAACCGGGTGTTTTGGATTCTTGGACCGGAACTGGAATTAGGGCGAAGGCGGGATCAGAGTGTCTGTCTTGATTAATGGCCCGCGGAATATAAGAGGTTGCGACAAAGAGCTGGACAGCAGCGCAAAGGCACGACATGGGAATGTGAGATGGACTTATTATTGAGATGTCTCATGCCAGTATGTATGCCAGTATTCTGGAGACAGATTGCAGTGGCACCAACCGAAGCCGCCTTGTATGTGTCCTTTGCTCCCACTCCCGTACAAAGTAGCCTGTGGACGCCTGGATGGATGCCTGGATGGATGCCTGGATGCCTGGATGCCTGGGCGGAAGGAAGCATGCTCCTAGCGTCGTCAACTGCGCCAATCAAACTTTCCGCACTTCCAGATCTTTATTTCTTCTTGTAAAAGGCACCATGTCGCATGTTTCGCTTTGTAGCGCGTCCACCCAATCGCAAGCTTTTGCCATCTCGATCCAATTGATCCAACTTCCCACGCTAATGGACGCCTGGTAGCGGCGTTTTGGTCGATCGCTAGATCTGATCTCCCTCTTCCATCGACACCCCGAGGCAGCCCTAGCGTTATCCCTGCTGATGAAAGGGGTAAAAAGAAAGGTAAAGAGAGACAGGGACCGGAGGAGGGGGCGTGAGATGAGATGAAACGGGGGCTGGATTGGATTGGATGCATTGAATCGATGTGTTTTCCCGCCGAGGGCGTGCCGTCTTGACATCAGACTCAGCCGCCCACCCAGCCGCCCGCCCGTCCGCCCGTCCGCCCGTCGAGCTTACAATCGATGGCCTCTCCCAGACACGATGACACGACGTCTTGAAATTGATCAGGCGCAGAAGCTGCGTCACCCAACCAACCCTTTGTCGTCCATATCCACGCACGAATAGAACCCCCTCTCTCTTCCCGAATCGACAATATTGAGGCGTGAATAGGTACAGGACGAGGCTCATGACACACAAGCAAAAGTATCACTGCGGTGCGTCATCTCAGCCGCATACCTCTTGTCAGACGTGGCTTTGCTCAGTCTGAAAGAGTCTGAAAGCCAGGAAGTAGGCAAGCTCGCGCCCGTAACTTGTATCCCGGCATGCGGTGGGTCCGAGCGGAGAGAGAAATGTCTCCCCAAATTCATCAATTCTTTCCGACCCCAAACAGCCTGAACTTGTGACCTACCTCACTGGGGGCGGGCGTGAGTGGTAGGTATAGCCTGCTCCGAGCATGAAGCAGACGTGCACTGCACAGGAAAGGGCTGCGTTGACAACCATCATTGAATGGGCGAGCTGCTTGCTGCCTGTTCGGCTGTTCAGCGCTCTCGGCTGCTCTCGACATCTTCATGCAAGACCCCAAACTGAATAAATTGAATAGACAGGGGTTTTGCATGGAGCAAGGCCGCTGAGCGATTCTTTGGACTTTTGTGGCTATATTGGAATACTGTAGTCCGTCGTGCATGAATGCCATTTGTGTATCCATGTAAGCACGAAGAATCGAATAGTTTAAAATGCGAACTCTGAATGGACACTAATTGTTAATATAGTCTAGTCTAGTTCATGGACTCATTTGGTCAGATTATAGTTGTCGTATTTTGATATAGGGTTATAGAACTTTCGTCTGTTTCATTTTCATTTTCATTTTCTGGTACAGTGGCAGTGAAGTAATTGGAGGGCAAGAATGTAGATTGTGATTACTCTCATACGTGTCATCTGGACGCAGCAATATTCCTTGTTACCAACCTGTCGACACGGTTTGGTAAAATGGATAGCCTGGGCAAGCATATGGGCAATTCAAGAAGAAACCGTAAAATCCAACAATATCCGAGTCCCCTGTTCTCGCCACTACCTAAGCTTACTCTTTTCTCTGTCCTTTTCCTTCCTCGACTCATTTCAACGAGATCCACACTTGGGCCAAAGTATTTCATTTATTCAAACTGGAGGTAGATAGATGATGCCTGGTCCGCTTACTTCCTCCGCATCTTGCTGTGAATTGTCCCATCCCCGCCACCCAAGTAAAGATGGTCACACACGCTCCATCATCATTCTTGTTTTGACTGACTTGACTCACTCATCCCCTGTCTACCCATTCGCTTTTACGCTTGAGAGACGCATTTCCCAGCTCGTCGTCTCCTTTCATGGCGTTGCCATTCTCACCACCATTTACCACGGCCGTCTCCTCGCCGCAACCGCCTCTGAAGTCACCCAGGAGCGCGGCAAGTCCGTGGGTTCCAAGGCCGGAAAAGTTCTTGCCTGCACTCTCCCGCTCACCAATGGCAATGACGGCACCAATCAGGTCGTGCGTCATCTCGTCGTCTACTACGCTGTCGTGCTTGTAGCGGGGATGGGCATGGACAAAGTTGCGGATCCAGCGGGCGGCGGTGTCGAGTTCTCCGCTGGCGCGCTTGCTGATGAGAGAAAGGTAGGTGGCTAGCTGGCACCGGGTCTCGACGTCGACGTTGACGCTGTCGAGGTAGCTCTCTACGATGGGGATCAGTCCGGGAACTCTCCGTCGGGCGAACCATTGATGATGTCGTTGATGGACATTTCTTGGTACTCTTCGTCGACGGACAGGCCTGGGGACCCGCACCGGCTGGGCATGGCGGACCCGGGACGACTTTCGTCACCAAGGACGGTGTTGGCGCGGGAAGGACGGAGTGGGAAAGGATTCTTGCGGAAGAAGAAGTTCTCTTTGAGTACTGCGTCCAAGGCATGTGCACGCTCCATGTTCTCGTCGACCTTCTTGATGGGGATGTAAAAGTTGAGGTCGAAGGAGAGCATGGCGCGGGTTACGAGAACCATGAAGACGGAGAAGGCGGCGTTTTCAAAATCCGTGATTTGTATCTCCATGGGGCGAAACTCGACGCGCCAGCCAATGTTGTTTTCGGCGGGGGTGGTTTGAATCGCATGTGCTGCCAATTGGTCGATTGGATGTTTTCAAAATGATCCGTCTTATTGAGGTCGAGTTCCTGCAGGTCTTCCTCGAAGATGACGATGGGGTCACGGATGAACAGGTGAGCAAAGTGGGTGGCAAGGCGATCGTCCATTCCGCCCTCCATGAGCTTCGCCTTTATTGCGGGATCAATCACCAAGTCAGGATCCATGTACTCCTCGCGGAGCCTAGGGTCCGTCGAGATGTAAGTCGAGTTGGACGCATATCTCGACTTGGGTATCCTCCACCGGTCGTTCTCGAGAGGCTGTTCCATGGACAGGGTCATTAGCAAGCTGTGTAATTTGTCTAATTCCCGCAGCGCGATTACGTTTTCGCAGAGAAGAGAGATACCCTATGTTCGATACGTACCTTTTCTCCTAATTCTTCTGGCGTCCTGCAATCTACCGCTCGACTGATTTGGTTCCACCGCACATCTGTGTTGGCCAAGAAGCCTTTATAAATCGGCGTTGCCGCCGTCAATGCCAACATGATGGGACCCAGGGGCTCAGTTGATCATACATTTGTCGCCCTTCGGTAATGTTCTTTGCTTGGAAAGTGATTTGCAGACAGCAACTGCCCATTCCAAAAGCCATGGCATCCATGTGGATGAAGTCATCAGGGGCTGCTCCGTTGCGTTCATCATCATCCTCGGGCCAATTGTGCAGATCAAAATTAACTGTAGGGTCGGTCCAGGGCTTTGGCGTATTCTTGTCGGGAAACACAGGGACATTGACTTGCACTTTACGGCCACGACGTGCTCTGGTATTGGCTGCCAAGGTAGGGAACCGAATGTGAGGGTTTGCAATCTCGTCTGGGACAAATTGTGATCGAAGCTTGGGTCCAGAGGGTGGGTAATAAGGATCCGTAAACTGCCCAGGGACGCCTATCTGCGGGAAAGTTGTCAGAGTAATGGGATACTCCTTGGCCAACATGTGATCCTTGGCGATCTTGCGGCGAAGTTTCATGTCGGGCTCGACGCCGAGCAATTCCTTGAATCCAATGCCCCATGGTTTGCCAGGGGTCGCTTCGAGCATAAACCGACCAAACTCTGGGTGGAATACTGGGAGCGGATTGGAACTGTATGACGCGATGGAATTACTATGTGAGCAGAGGATAATCACTATCAGGATGGTTTATACTGACTTGTTGGACTTCATAGCTGGCTCATCTTGCAAGGCGGGGACGCACCCTTCTTTAGCAAGAGCTGTATCGGCCGCAAGTGCTTCTAGAATCTGAGCTTGTCTCAACGACAGCAGCACCTTTTGCTCTTCCTTTGTGTATGCCACGACCAAGTACTCAACCTGAACCAAGGTTAGCTTTGAACAGAGGGGTTGTATGGCGTGCGAGGCGGTGGTGTGACCTCATCTCCCCATAGCATGGCGTCTCTCTCTTTCCCTTGGCCTTGTTCCATATTTCGAGTAATTGCTGGCAGCAATCGTTAGCACTGGAAAGCTTGTGCAGATGGCCACAAAAAGTACCTTGATGCCCCATTCTCTTACTTGACCGGCTCGTTTCTGAGCTTCGGGCCATTCCAACGCGGTTCCCAACGCCCTGTCGTTCCCGAGTTAGAGAGACATGCCAAACCATCCGCCTGTGCCGATTTCATGGTCCGATGGAGACTTACAGAAGACCCATGTTGAGTTCCTATATAGTACAGGAAGCCCTGACCCTGAAGATCAAACCTTGAGATCTCAAGATCTTGTGGAATGGCAACGAGTAATGATGGGTGCGGTAGCCAGTGTCTCGGTGCTGCGTTCTGTATTATGCATGTGCGCGGCTGCCGATAATAATACAAAGAAACAAAAATTGGCCGTGTTTGGAATACTATTCGACAGGCTCTAGTTTTTCTTTTTCTTTTTGGCGCAGTGCAATTCCGCGGTTCAAGCATCGGGCAAATGAGAATATTTTGAGGTCAAAATGAGATTCTCACTGAAGGTCCCCGCAAGATATTGTGAGCGTCACACTGCTTGATTCAGCCGGCTAAGCAAGACATCCCAGGGTCAGCCTTGAATGAACCCTTTCGCAAAGTCCTGCGCCAAAGTCCTCGAGTCCGGAGGCCCAATGTCTGGAGTTTGGAACAGAATACCCGTGGCGTAGGGGGAAAATCGTGGATATCCCGCGAGGCGGCGGCTGGCATCTGATTAAGGCGGAAGCGGAGCTCCACAGTCACAATGGAGCGGGTGACAGATCCGGCGGATGCTTAGAAATCCATTGCTCAAGTGTGTACGGAGTAATTAGTAATTAGTAAAGCATCCGATTACAATGGGATGCAAAGGTTGGAGCATCAGGAGCTAGGCAGCAACCCAGTGCGTGATAATTAAACAAACATATGGAGACGGATGCAAGGAGGCTTGTCCAATGGCAGAGATGAGTATTTGATTTTCGGACAGACGTTTGGTTTGTCTCGACGACTTTGCTTTGGCAACTGGCCACCAGCTGGCTGAAGTGTGTCATGTGACTTGTTACCACCCCCTCGTCGCTCGACGACGCTAACGTGCGATATTTTGGGAGATTCTTGAGACGGCCCGCCGAAAAGATGGGCTGCCCGACCTGTGTTTGGCTGGTAGGTTGATGCTCACTTATTGCAGATTATATGCGATGAGCCATTCATTGGTGATGCTCAAACTCACTCACTCGCATCGCTGTCTTCAACACGCTTCAAATGTTTGCCCTGAAGCTGTGGAGCTGGGAACAAGAGATGACGTCAATAAGTCGATTGAGGTCAGTGACAAGCCGTGTGGATATGATGCGCACCTGCGCCTTCATCCGCGCTCTTCATCTGCGCCTATGTTTGTGCATACGTCTGGCGCATCCTCTCTGAGTACTCCGTAGACTCATTCACTCGTCACATTGACAATGGGGAGCTTTGTAGTTCTGTCTTCTTGTTGAGTGCATATGCCGGATGTGGGAATTCAAAGGCCAGAATGTACATAACATGTACTAGACTTGGCTGCCCAAGTACATGTACCTTTCCCCACCAAGCACATGAGCATACCTAGCCTCCCCACGCCTCCCCACGCCTCCCACGCCTCCTCCCCGCTAATTAATTAATGCCTGACGAATGGGCCTTCTCCTCGTCTTTTTCTGGCTGCTGTTTGTCGGCATCTAACAGATACATCGCACGAAACATTCATCGCAACTTGACACTCCTCGCTTCGACGATTTGTTCATCTAAAGTCCATCACTGCCACTGCCGTACCCACAGCTATACCAGCTGCCGTCAACAGCTACGACTAGCTAGACGGCTACTTTCATCAAGCCTGTCTCTGTTATCGCCTCATACGGCGGTGACATTTCGATAAACCACCGAGTCTACAAACCTGAACGATGAACCCTCATCAAAAGAACAAGGTCGACGTCAAGGTTAGCATCGCATTCGACTTATTCCACCCCCACAATGCCTTTGGCCCCTGGCGGCGATTAAAATTGCCACCCTGCTCTTTGTTTGTCTGTCTGTCTGTCTGTCTGGCTGGCTGGCTGGCTGGCTGGCTGGCTGGCTGTCATCGAGCAACGTACAGCAGGCAACAGGGGACTCGGGCAACGCCCTTGTCAAAACTTGAAAGAGAAGAAATTATCGTCAAGCATTCGAGAATAATTACTAACGTATTGCAATTTGCTGTAGTCGCTGTCCCCGGAGGAGCAGCGCTTGTTTCGCCTCTACGGAAAGCTGCCGTCCCGATCCGATCATTTCGCAAAACACCTCAAGGATCGTAAATATTTCGACTCTGGCGACTACGCCATGTCAAAGGCTGGAAAGGGCGACGGAGTTGATG
The DNA here is from genome assembly GCA_023658505.1 of Epichloe gansuensis. Classification (NCBI taxonomy): domain Eukaryota; kingdom Fungi; phylum Ascomycota; class Sordariomycetes; order Hypocreales; family Clavicipitaceae; genus Epichloe; species Epichloe gansuensis. Next base: position 3,083,985 of record CP098283.1, read on the forward strand.
CTGGTGCCGTAGGCTCCCAGCACCCCGTTCCCGAAGATATTCCTCACCTCTCGTCGCCTGTCAACAATGGAGCCAGTCTCCCGAAGCATAGCCACCATGGTTCCATGCCGGGCACCCAAGCAGGAAGCCCTGTCAAGGAAAGCAGCTTTCTCAATCGCGAGACCAGCGCCACAGAAGAAGGCTCCAACGCAGAGAAGAGTGCGAATGCTTCTTCAGATAAGGAGGATTCTCCAGCCGCAGCTTCAACGCCGCTACAATCAAACGAGGGCATCCCAATTCGACGATAACTGTCAGACCACGAAAACAGACGATGTAACCTTGGAATGACTCGATACGATGAGCGCTGTACGCGATTCTGGGAGGGGCTTTTCTTTTGTTTGCCATGCAACGACACGTCTGAGACGAGACCGGAACCTGCCAGGCCATTGCTTTTGTCAAGTGTTTTTCTTTTATCTCGCAAACGAACTTCCCAAAGGCGGCATTGTACCCCGTCACACATGCCAATTGCCAGGGTCACCACATGTTGGAAATCGGGCTTGGCGAAAATCGAGTACGCCAAGATCAAAAAAAAAAAAAAAAAAATCTTTCACCAGGGATTGCACTTTATACAGTTTGGCTGCATCAGGTCTACATGGATATCCTCGAGGCAACTTTCCTCGCGGCTGATCCAACCGCCCGCGAACCAAGCTCGGCGGTCTACTCCTGCTTCAGAATGGCTGGCAAAATAATTTGCTTGGTTGTGTCGGGTTCGAATGAGTGACGGACGGTATGATAAAAAGAGCTGAAATTTCGTGTACGAGGTGCTTGGAAGTGCCCGAAAAATTGTCGAGAGAAGAGTATGCACGATAAGTCGAGACTTGAGGGAAATTTTTCAAACAAGCGTGTTTGGGCTAAGGTTCTTGTATCGGGGCGTAGCCGTACACGGAGACATGGACGTGTGTTAGTAGTGATGGATTTACTTTCTTGCTCATCATCTCAAGTCTTCCTTTGTTTTCTCTTCTTCCTTTATCGCACAGCCATACAATTATTGATGCATGTCCTGGACCTCAAGACAATGCCTTTACTGCCATGTCCTTGGCACCCTCAAACGTCTTGTTCCCACCAATGAAGCCCGCAGCGTGAACAAATACACAACCTGAGATGCCAGAGATACCGTCCAGCTCTTCGTCCCGGAAGCCCCTCCAGGCTTCGGGCAAGGGCTTGCGACTGAGAAAGCTATCCTGGGACTCGGGAACACACTGAATCCTCCATTTGGCCCCGGGAGAAGCGGACTCGGGGTACAGCACATACAGCACGGATGGCTTTCCATCTTCCAAGCTATAGAGGTGGTCCTTCCAGGGCACAGACTGGCCCTCGAAGACGAGAATCCGCCCCTCGGGGTCAAACTCGGTGCGCTTGTCGAAAGCTTGCCGCACGATAGATCGAGCAGGCAGCCAGGCGGAAGCATAGTAATCAAGGTCTCGCTCAAACTCCTCGCCAATTCGCTTGCTGGCGGCCAGGAACTTGTGATCCTCTGCCGCCTGCGCGGCCTCGGGATCAGAAGGCCTGGGATCGTTCCAATTGGGGTTCAGCCGAGAGACGACGGCGCCGAGGGTGAAGCCGCTCTCGCTGTAGCGCTTCTGCAGCCCGGCCGCGGAAACGGCAGCGGGTCGTATACCGAGATGCCGTTGTCGTGGGCGTCGAGCGCCTCGACGAAGCCCTCGTACAGCTTGTTATGCAGGATCGTCACCTCGGGGCGTCCTCGTCGGCGCCGCCCAGCCTCTGCGCGACGATGGCCCTGCCGAAGTGGAGGAAGACGAGGCCCGCGCTGGACAGCTTGGTGCTCCTGCCGGGGAAGGTGGTTGCGAAGCCGCGCTGGTGGTGGTCGTAGCGGTTGCGCGCGGCGTCGTACTCGCCGCCCACGTCGACGACGGTGTGGCACGTCTCCAGGAGCTTGGGGTCGCGCGTGCGGACGAGGTCGCTGTCGCGGTAGGCGGGGAGCATGCGCAGCATGTGCACGGCGAGGGCTTCGTCGGCGTGGAAGTGGCCGCTGTGGGTGCCGATTACGAGACCGGTCTTGAGGCGTTTGGATGCGGATTCGGCCATGGTGGCTAGGAGACGACGGAGCATATGACTGTGATGGGGAACAGGAGACGTCGCGTCCTGATGGGGTCGGCTTTTCTCTTTGCTGTCTTGCGTTACTATTAGGGGCTGGGAAAAGAGAGGCGACGTTTTTTTGGGGGTGGAAACAAAATCTTGGACGTTGGGATGCGGAGGAGCTGGTTGGATGGATTGTGGCGGTTGGAGCTTGGAGTTGGAGCGGATTGGGCCAATCAGAGGGCGAGAATTTGAAAGTAGATTAATTTTGTTTCATTTTTGTTCATAAAAGAGGGCATCTGCAACATGACGACATTGTGTCGTTTGTCCCCCAAATGGGTCGACCAATCTATTTCCTGTCCGTACGTCCAACCTCGCTCAGATCCATCTCCCCTTGGTGGCCGGTTCTCTCAATCCCGACTGAGCGCCCGTGTCCGTGCCGATGGGGGCCTCGGCCTTGCCAGAGCCGACGTTGACGTTGCGAGCATCTGCCGATTGCCAGTCGGAGGCGGCAGGGGGCTGCTCGGGAAGAGGCAGGTTGGCCTGGACCTCGGCAATCTTGTCTGCCTTTGACTCGGGCATTGCGACTGTGGGATGTGAAGGTTGAAAAAAGGTTTGTTGTTGTTGTTGGGAGCTTTTGCGCATTTTAGCGTTGGTGCGGGATGCTTTTTTTGGGCAAGGGGACTGACTGTTAGCTTACGAGATGATGGGATTATCTTTGGTGTTTCATGTAACGATGCTCGCGCGAGGTTCTTTTCTGATGCCGTGTTGCTGTTTGGAACTCGGGGGTGTAATGATGGAGGGAAGATGATGAGGAAGAAATCGCGTTGTACTTTATTTTTATTTATATTGCCGAGACGGAAACGGAAACAGCTTCACGCCCGGTGCCCTCCCCGCTGACGCTGACGCCAGGACGTATGACGACGGACTTGTGGGCCGCGGCAGAGCGGCCGGAGAAAAGCTCCGCGAGGTCCACAGCGGGGTGCGGACTTGGCTGGTGGCTGTCATCGAGATCGTTCATCAATGCCAAGTATGAGATGTGCCTTTTTTTTTTTTTTTTTTTTTCTGGAGGGGGCGTCCAGGTCTTGAGGCCATCTGCATTGGGGACGTGCTTCACATATTCAGCAAGTCAAGTTCATGATACATGTTGATTTCCCTTAAAAATTCGCCACTTTGCCAGCAGTGATGATCAACGCGAGCGCGGAATAAGAAGCCTTTGCCAAAGAACATGTTCCCGTACTTGGCAAGTGTTGGTATCGAAAGTCCTAGATGATACCCACGCTGGAAATTGCGTCTTCTCACCCCATTACCTAGTTGTCGAACGACGCCTCAATAGTCCCCATGGTTTCCCGTCGATTTCGAGAGAGAATGTAATAATGGCCGACTTCACGGTCAACACCAGCCGGAAAGTAACTTCGTAGCTACGAAACGGTTGTTGCGACGGTTCTAGCAACGATAGTTTGTCGGGGAAGCTGCGAAAGAACTGCACCTCTTCGTTCGATGATACTTAGTCAACGTATTCAATCTTGGGACGTTTTTGGGAAAGCACTACTTCACAACTGCCGCCCAGGCATCTTGCCGCTGAATGACCTCGATGCCTGGGAAATGTTTCTGCACTCCCTCCCGCAGGTAGAGACTGCCTCCAAATCCACCGACAAGAAGAATGCCCTACTGCCGATTGGGACTCAACAAACCCTCCCGAGGGTGGCAGGGTCACTTACCGTCACAGCTTTCCCTTTGTGCTTAGACAAGCTCTGGGAGACTTGTCCGTCAATAAGCTGTATAATATCGTCCAGCAGTGGGCTGAAAATTCGCTTCAGATCCTTGCTGCGGTCACGTTCTCCACCGGAAGCTTCTCGCCTTTTTGTCACCGTCAGTTTGGAACACATACCCATGTCATTTCCCCAAGTATTCGATTCTAGACCTCTTTGGCAATCTACCACGTTCTAATGTCAATAAAAATAGTCCTCGTCTAAACAACAGAAGTCTCGGATGAGGCCCTCACAGACTGGAGACTCGCGACAATGAAATGTCCCCAGGAGTTACAGGCTCAGCCAGGCTTCGAGACAAGTCTAAGCAATTCCATTTGCGCAGAGCTCAAGCCAGCACTCAAAAAGGGTTGTGCAGATGGGCATTACCAAACGCTCCAAAAAATGTTGCTCGCATGTGTCGTGCCGCGTATGAGCTTCGGTTACTCATGCGCAGATGAAAAGACGATTACTGGTGCGAACTATATTCTCGCGGAACACGTGTAGAGCTTGATGATGTCGAAATTTACGCCGCGGAATATGGCTCGGAGCCCAGTGATGTGGTTTGCCTACACCTTGTTTGGTGCTCTGGTCAAGCACGCCAAACATGGCGGAGAAGAACGTGTGATCCTGGAGAACGCTCGAGTTGTTGTCCAAAGCATCAGAATTTAGAGGCGAACAGCGAGTTTCAACGTTGAAATGTCTTCCTGTGCTTAATCGCGACATCTCTTTGGCTGCGGATATATGGAAGAACCGCAACAAAAAGGTCATCGAAGTATCCGACATTTCACTGGGCATTTTATGCACCAAGGTAGTGGACTTGGAGATGGGCAATCGGCATTGAATGTGTTAGCTGGGCGGTAGATATAATGGACGCCTGTGTTTTCTTATAATGCGACTAGTTTCCAGTCTCATCCTGGCGCCCAAAAGGGGGCATCATCCCGGGCATGCATATATATATATATATACAGTACCACGTAGTCATTTTACGACTCTTGGGGACACTTGCGGCAACGGCGGGCGGACACCTCTGGCTAGTAAAAAGTGTGACAGGTTGCGCTCCATTCGGGAAAACTGCACGTATCCAAGTCAGAACGATTCAACTACATGGGCAGGCACCCGAGGAGGATGGGCGAGATACGTACAATACTCTTTTGTTGCGTGGGAACCACCCCGTCCTTGATCCAAAAGCCCCATCCGCCCATCATGTTGGCCAGCATCATATCCGTCGTCAGCCTGTCCCCACGACAGCGACGTGAGACGGATCCGTCACACCTGTCTCGGGGTGGTGTTCCTTGAAGTAGGCCATGATCTCAGCACCGCAGCCAGGCTTCTTCACAGAATGCGGCAGCACGTGGACGCCAGTGCTCTTTTCCACCTGGGCGGCTTGCTTGAGGTCTCTGTCCCAGCTGGTCGCACCAGACGTATTGATACAACCAGCAGTTTGCGCCCTGGATACGCTTGCTTCAAGTCGTCAAAGTGTTTCTGTCATCAAGGGGGTCAAGGGGGTCAGTGAACGGGAAAAGGGGCAAGTTGTGACGATTGGTGGGAATCACCTTGTATGGCCCATAGACCTCGTCTGCATCGGGATAGGCAAAGCAGTCGTCTTTGTCGAGAACGACTGCCCTGATGTCTGATTTGAGTCCAATCCTGCGCAGGCCCTCGTCCAGTGGTATGGGCAGGTCATTGAACGTCGACGCCGTGTAATGGGGAGGCAGATGCTGGGTTTGAAGAGGAGCCTGGTGGCATTCAGGAGGCGGAGAGATTGAGATGATTCATGGTGGGTATTGGGTATGATGCGGCGGCATAAAAGGCATTGATCCGCCTGGTGATGTGACTGGTGATGTGACTGGTGATCTGAGAGGTTGTACCTTGTCACGTTGTGAGGCGAGTTGAACGAACGGAGATGGCATTTCCATCTGGTGGTGGTGGCTTTGACTGATCCCGAAACCCATTAAAAAAAAAAAAAAAAAAAAAAAAAAAGCTCCGGAGCGTCGCGTCGAGACGCGGTTTGCCACCAACAACAAGCTCGATCGACAAGCTCCGATTGGATCAACATCGACTTCCTCGCTCCGAACATATATGTACAGGCATAATCCATCTCCAATGCACACAAAGAGGTGCTGCCAGAAGCAATAATCATGCCCCGGAGCAAGCCCCCGACAGACGACTCGCAGCAAGTCATCCCGGCCGACGGAGCAGCCTCGTCGCGAAAGCCATCTGTCCATGTCGATGCCGTCGACCTCGAAGCCACGCCGACAAAACGACGACGACGCAGCTCTACAACTCGCGGCACGCTCCTTGCAGACGACACAGAAACCGACGACTACGACGGAAAAACCAGCATCGGCGTTTCGGCAGAGCACATGTCCGATGCCCTCTCGCGACAGCCACCACCACTCCTCGTCGCCGCGGCCGTCCTCCCACCAAGGCCAAGTCGCAAACCACCACCAGCACGCCGTCCAAGACACCCACCACCACCACCACCACCAAATCCATATTCGCAACCCCCGTCAAGAACCACGCAACCGGGATCTCCGGGATCTCCGAGCCCAACACCCCAAAAGACAAGCTGCAGACCGGTCGGCGCGCAAGAAGAGTGCCCGGGCCCTCATACAGAACGTGGTTGGCGATGACCGCGACAGCCACGATGAGGACCAAGACGACGACGTGCTCGTGCGGGAGATATACGAGGACAGCGACGACGGCCAAGACGACGTCGTCGTCGCCGACAGCCAGAGCATTCCCCATCATCATCATCATCATCATCATCATCATGATGCAAGTCCGCCGCCGCCGCCGCCGCCGCAGGGGGCGATGCCACGGCCACGGTTCCCGACGGAGACGGCACGCCTTCGAGAAGCGGCCTCAAAAGAAGACGGGGACGGGCCAAACGAGCAACATCGCCAACTCCGCCGCGCCATCTGCCCCCTCACGAACTCTACTTCGCGCACAACAAGCCCGGCCGGCCCAAGACGTCGGACAACACGCTCGCGTCCCTGGCAATGCTCACGCACGACGAGTACTTTTCGCTTCTCAACGACCACGTCGACCGACACGGTCAGGATGTAGAGTATCTGGAGGACCTGCACGCCCAATCGTTTCCCCAGTGGATGTTCGAGCTCTCCCAAGGCTACAGCATCTGTCTCTACGGCTTCGGCTCCAAGAGGAAGCTGCTCCAGAAGTTGGCCAGGCACGTACACGCGTCCTCGCACCGAGCGGATCCCCAAACGACTCGCAAGACCATCGTCGTCAACGGCTACGCGCACGCGACGACGCTCCGAGAGATCCTGACCTGCGTCTGCTCCGCCGTCGACCCGTCCCTCAAGCCACCCGCCTCCTCCCCGCCGCCATGCTCGCCAGCATCCTCGCGCACCCGTCTCTCGCAGACCTCGCCCTCGCCCTCGCCCTCACCATCATCATCAACTCCATCGACGCCGCGCCGCTTCGCAAACCGGGCACGCAGTCCGTCCTATCCCAGCTCGCCTCCCATCCGCGCATCAACCTCGTCTGCTCCGCCGACACGCCCGACTTCCCTCTCCTCTGGGACATTGGCATCCGCTCCGCCTTCAACTTCGTCTTCCACGACTGCACCACCTTCGCCCCCTTCACCGTGGAACTCGACGTCATCGACGAGGTCCACGAACTGCTGGGCCGCAAAGCCCGTCGTGTCAATGGCAGAGAGGGCGTCGCCTTTGTCCTCAAGAGTCTGCCGGAGAATGCAAAGAACCTATTCCAGCTGCTCGTCGGAGAGGTCCTCGTTGCCACCGAGGACCAAGGCCCGACCCACGATGAGGAGCCGGCGGGCGTCGAGTACAGAATGGTGTACAACAAGGCCGCCGAGGAGTTTATCTGTAGTTCGGAGATGGCGTTCCGAACACTTCTCAAGGAGTACGTGCTCCATCTTTCCACTGTCTCTCTCTCTCTTTTTTTTTTTTTTTTTTTTTTTCCTTTCTTTCCTTGGCTGTCCCGCACTTTTTGCATCTTCTACTTTGGTCATGCTTTTCTTCTCCCCAGGTCTCCTGTGACTGAATTACGGCTGACCCGTTGTTTTCCTTGCAGATTCCACGACCACCAAATGATTACCAGCCGCAAGGATGCTCTCGGCACAGAACTGTTAAGTGTGCCGTTTCAAAAGGAGGAACTGGAAGCCATATTGGAGGATCTGACGTCTTGACCAAGGGTGGTGGTGGTGAGCATCATGGAGGCGTCCATGACGTGCATTGCATTAAATAGGGGGCATCCAAAACCAGCATTCTTTATCTCTTGAGGGGTATATTGTCCCATAATCTAGCGTTGGCATTCAAAGGGACGAGGCGTCGTCTCGTTGTCTGAATTATATACACGTTTTGATAAATCATCCACTGTCCTTTTCTCTTTATCCGCTCGTATCAGAACCGAAAGGCATTATTGCTACTCCCAGGCTCTTCTAACTCTGTCTGGCCTACACTTCCAGAATTGAAACATGCAAGACCACATGGAACCCCGACATGACCTTCCTGAGCAACGGTTTTTACCCCCGTCCCACACAACGCGCTTACATGCCCAAACTCTTGACACATGTCCACAACACAACCGGGACAATGACATTGTCGTTGCCGCCCGTCAGCACCGCCTCCGTCAAGCTCGACATAGATGCGCAGAGGCCGGCGTTCCTCGCGCCGATGAGCCACCCCACGGAGCCATCGTCAGTCATAGGCCATCCGCCCACGCGCAGCCAGGCGCCCGCGGCGGCCAGGCCGAGAAACACGGCGACCGCAAAGGCCGTGCTGCCTTCGAGGCTCTTGCCCCCGCCCCAGAGCCACTTGCGACGTCCGTGGCGCCGGCCGATCAGCGAGGCCGCCGCGTCTCCTAGACCGACGCAGATCACGCCAGACACCATGCTGACGTCTCGTGTTGGGACCTCCCAGCCGGCGAGGCAGCCTGATCCCGTGCGGGAGAGGGACGCGAGGGCGAGCCAGAGGGGATGGCGCACCCGATGAGCAGGAAGATGTGGGAGATGACGACAGGGCCGCGGAAGTCTCGGCCGTCGACGTACGGAGCCAGAAAGGACGCGATGGGTTTCGACAGCGGCGGCAGCTGGCTGGCCCGGAGGAGATCTAGTATCAGGAAGACGGCAAGGACGAGGGACAGTGCGAGGCCGGCGTAGGCGGGGTCGACGTAGGTCGCGGGCAGGAACATGCCTACCATCATGAAGTGGAAGACCTTGCGTCTCGTGTCCACCTCGTACGTCTCTTTGAGCCGAAACACAATCGTCAGGCCGAAGATGAGGATGACAAGCCAGTAGGCACTCAGGCCTAGGCGCGTGTTTGCCTCGCCGAATTCGCTGTGGCGCAGATGCTGGACCCAGCCTAGGTGACAGTGCTTGCCGCCGTGGGCAGTGGCGGCCGCGGCATCTGTCATGCGCGCGGGGAGGCAGATCCAGCGCTCGAGGTTGGCCCTCACGACTTGGAACCGGAAATAGGGCAGGTCGCCGAACATGTAGCCTAGGGCCCATCCGATGGGCTCCAGCCCGCCGAGGGCGTATCGTTCGACATAGGTGCGTACGCCGATGAGGACGATGCCGAGCAAGCACGCGTACACGTAGGCTGCGTAGGCCCATTTCCGCACGGTAGCTTGCCCTGCGTCAGCCGGATATACGGCCGCAATGAGAGGGAGGCAGTCCTCTTCCTTCTGCCAGACGGCGCCTGGGACGGCCGTTTTCCAAATGGTTGGTCTGGATGGGGCATTGTGTGCCTGCGTTGCGCTCTGCGACCAGCTTCGCCTGCCGCCGGTGCCGTGGCGGCGGTGGATGCCGGGGTCGTTCCCTTCACGGCCAGGTCATCGACATGGGCGGTTGAGCCGAGAGTCTGCACCCGCAGAGGCCCCTAAATATTGGGATATCGTCCTCTTCGTCACCCGATGACGGGGAGTCGTATGGGCGACTCCCGTCGTGCGCTGAGCCGACCACATCGTTCTTGATTCGGTGCCACGACAGGAACTTCCGAATGTCCTTCCAAAATCGGTACTTTTGCGAGCTGGAGGGTTTTCGGAATCGCCACTTGGGAACCCGCGCCAGCGCGATACCCCATCGGATGACTGGTCCGCAAAACACGAGCACCGCGAGGCCGCCTCCCAGAGAAGTCCCTTGAGGATCTTTGCTTGCGGTGACGCTGACAGAATGAGGACGTTGATGAGCGCAATAGAGAGCAATTGGAGCTCGGCGGGGAGGAGACTGGTTGTCGTGAGGTGGTGTAGTACGATGCAGAGCGTCTGATGGACGGGATACAGCAAGACGAGCGCCTCTGCAGACACGAAGGAGTATGTTGGGTTGAACCTCGACGAGTCTAGCGTCCAGGAGCCCCAGATCAAGGGCAGGCACGAGAGCGCCCAGTGCAGGACGTCGTAGGAGGCCGTCGGGTCGAGCTTGGGTATCAAGGCCTGTGGGAGCGAGCTGATGCTCAAGATGATGCTGGGCAGAACTGTTCCCGGGTTGCTTCGAGCCACCAGTAGGGAGACAAAGGTCGTGATCGCGGGGGTATAATAACGGAGCAGGGTCGAAATGGGAAGGAGGCGTAGCGGTAGCCATTGCGAGGGCTTCCCGTGTCTATATGACCAGGCTAGCACTCGTAAGGGGTAGAGAGCCAACAGAAGGGCGTAGAGCAGGCTCAGATACTGGAAGTCTGTCGCTGAGCTGTCAGATGGCAATCTTTTGGGGGCCCTGAAAGCAGAGAAAACCAGGGTCAAGCGAACCTTTGCTCCAAGTACGAAATATCGGCGCGACGTGGGTACTCGACACCACCATGTAGCCCAACGAAGCTACAATTCCCGTCTCGGTTGCCCTTTGCACGAGATTTCTATTCCGTCGCAAGACGTCATACCCACGTTTCTTTGGCGAGTGCTCTTTCGGGCGCAATTTCTGCGGTAGCCTTTGGATGTGGTCGTCGTCTAATGCCGCCGGCGACGGCGCGGGTGTTGATGTGCCTGAGATGGGCTCGTTGCCGTCCCTGAGGCCCTTGTGCAGCTTGACCCTTGGCGCGGGCAAGCCCTTAGAAAGTGCTCGTCGTCGGCTTCTGTCCCGCTCTCGCTGCCTGGTGTAGATTCCTTGGAAAAGGACGGAAGCCATGCCGTCGACGGTCGTGGGCCACTGCGGCTTGCATCGCGGATCCCGCGTGTGTTGGTGGCGGTGGTGGCGGTGGTGGTGGTGGTGAAGCGCTCTGACGAGTGCGGCAGCTCGGAGCTCTGGTGGTGATAGGGATGGGGAGTTCGGTTCAGGGTTCGCAGCGCATCTTGCTGATCGGGGTCAGGAGGCATCAGCGATTCTGGTTTGGAGTTGTCTGACATTTGGTGAGCTGTGCGAGGGGAGCCGGTCGACGGGATTCATGAATGGCAGTGTGCGCCCCCAGGTCAATGTGAGGGAGGCCGTGGGAAATGCAATCAACAAAGGAAGAGGGACAGCATTGGCAAAGCAGCCGAGATAGAGGACAAGTTAAGTTCAGTGCCGCCCTGGGTTGGGGGAGACGAAACGGTCAAGAGCCTATCTTCTTCCTTCACATGCAAGCTGGCAGCTTGGCAGACTGGAGTTTTGATGTGGTGGTAGGTGGTGGTGGTGGTGGTGGTGGATGAAGAGTGGATGAGAGTGGACTTGCCACCTTGCTTGACATGACAGCTCTTAGCTACATGTGCGAAGGCATCAATTGATTGATTCTTTGCAACGTGAGAGGCTTGCCGTGTGGTGTGAGTGAAAACGTTCCAAGAGAAATACTTTCTTGGAACGAAGACCGCAGTCCAGTCCAGTTCAGGGTCATAAGCAACACGCGACTGACTAATGGAGAGGAGGGGTCAACTGGTGCAAGCAAATACATACATATGCAGGATGTGCTATCCAAAAGCCACACTTGAATCCGAAACCCTGCGTCTTCAGTGTTCACGATGCCAATTGATCAATTTCTAAAATAAAATAAAAATTCCCGATGCCATTCTCCCTTGCGGCGCTGGAATGCCACCAGACAGCATCATAGGCATCAATGTTTCTTCCAAGTTTGTCTGCGTCTCCGGTATCCTTGCTGCTGTCACTTTGATGCGAGGACACCAGCCAGTGGAGTAGAAACTGGTAACAAAGGGAGGGGCTAGAGTTGACGCCAAAGATTTCGGGAAACTGGCCGGGCAAAGGTAGTTTCCGCGCAAAGTGTCGGAATCTCCTGCGTCAAAGTTTTCCACACCAACCGAGTAGGAATTAAAAAAAAAAAAAAAAACATCGTTGGCTTCTTGCTCGGATCTTTCTATGTTGCGGAAGTATTGGAGCGCCATGCTTTGGTTGACCGGGCGTTGGAATTGGCAGTGAAACACGGCACGAATGACTCCGTACTATCTACATACATGCATACGGAATTGATGCAGCTGGAGACAACTAATAATAGGGAATACGAGATGTTGGCAAGTTGCCCGCGCCCCCTTCACCCCTTCCTTGGCGAAGCAAAGACCAACTTTGGAAACGCACCAGAGTCCACACTTTGCGGCGGAGCTTGGAACGATGATGTCACTGGCAAAAGAGTCCCATGAAACGAAACCATCGTCTCATCCGCCGCCTGGCTGTTGCCCACCGATAGATATGTACATACATAATAGTAATGCATGACTTGCAGCCTGACGATTAGGCAAGCAACAAGGGCAACAAGGCACGACACCATGCGAGGGAGGGCACATCGGAACCGTGTTCCTGTGTTGAAATGTCTGGTGGCGTCAAGGCGGGGCCCATCGGGACAAGACAATCAATGGGCGGCTCGTGTCGTCGAGATGGAATTGATTCGCAGAATTCAGTAGCGCGGTAGCCATGCCAGCTCACAAGGGAGCTACGTACAAGCTGATGATATCTTTGTTGAGAAAGCCAAGCGATGGCCAAGAACTGACAAGTACATGTCAGACGCTCGGTCGCTTGTTACAAGTATGAAAATGCTTCTTCCAGTGCCGTACCCAGCTTGCTTCTGCCTTTTGTCTACATATGTACAACCAGCATGTACCTTGACCCCAAGCTGGGACCCTGACTTCGGACTCCGGAGTACCAGCCTCGAGACTAGGATTTCTCTCAGCCCCTTTGGCCCCTTCTTCAAGATTCTTCTTGTTCACATTCAACGACGTCTGGCATTGTTGCTCGGGCCACGCCAACACCAACCCCCGTTGCATCGTCTCCGTTGCATCGTCTCCGTTTCGTTGGAAAAGTTGTCCATTGACCGTTGCAGCCAGAACACTGCAAACACTGCACCGCCCCCGTGCCCCCCATCCTCGCCCGTGTTGAACGAGGCTCGCACCCACGGATACGATCTTTCCTTGACCAAGTCTCCACCTCATCCTGGCAAGATCGGATCAATGAACACAGACGACATTGGCCTGCGCCACAATTCTACCTTGGGCCCAACTCCACCAACCGTTTGTTCCGTTGCCTGAAGTGCAGACAGACCTGCTTTTGTCTGCTCATTCTTCCCAGTCTGTCACTGTGTCAGCACCCTCTTCTTTCCTCTCGTTGACAAGAAAAAAATAAAAATAAAAAAATAAAAAAAGGTTCGACTTGGCTGACGGAACGCTGGCTTCGGACCCCACCCGGCGAGCTAAATTTACATCGCATAATAATCCGTACTCACATCACATCGATCAAGATACATTGGTCTGGGCGGTCTCCATCTCTACTTCTCTCTTCCTCTCTTGCCCTCTTCCGGTTGAAGAAATTACAGCTTGACTGCCGCGTACGACTGGATCCCGAAGGAATCTACTCAACGACTTTCGTCTCTCTGATTCATCGGATTGGTTAATGGTAACCCCAATACTCCGTGCATACATACACATACACATACACATATACATACATCATCTTCTCTTACAATCGGCAACAGGGGGTGAATGCATATCATCTCTTCAGGTCGTTCACTGGATTCCGCCACCCATTAGGTCTCGTTCCAATTACTCCATCCACCTGTGCCGTCACTTTTACGTGAATCTTGGAACGTCCCTTTCCTTGATTGGGAATCTGCATCTGAGCCGTCAACAACCTACAAAACGCCTTCTGTGTCCCTACACATACATTAATATTCCACACAATGTCCTCGATGGCTTTGAAACACCACGGCTACTCTCGACTAGAGGCAGGACTGCTAGGCACTCAGCAAGAAGAGAAGGTTCCGTTCATCTCGTCAGGATCTAACCAGGACAAATCAGCATCCGCTCACTGCCCATCGGAGGTGCAGAAACAATCTGGGAAAATGCCCTCTCAGGCGAGTCACCATGATCATCGGCGTCAGCCTTCTCGTCGGTCTGGGACTCTCTCTGGCCAAGGACCCTTCCTTTCCACTTCATGCATGCGCTGGGCTCATGGTCCTCATGATGTGCCCACAAAGATGGCTCGAACCGCTCTGAACAAGAGACAAGATGGATCCTTGACGAATGCCACCACCTCCGGATCCTCGACCAACCAACCTGGAACTGCTGCTAACCCCGAAACAACAAGGCCCGCCGTGGTTGTCAGTCCCATCTCGTCTCCTCGTTAGTACATTCCGTCTTGATGCAACATGGCAAGTCGTGGACAAGAAAAGATTCAGGATCCATGATGCTGACCTGACACATGGAACACAGCTCCTGTGGCTACTGCACCATCCTCCCCGGCAATCCCGCCCTCCTTACCTCCGGTTCCGGTGACGATTTCAACTTCTCCGGCCACCCCGCAGCAGCCACAGCCACCATCAACAAGCACGACTTCCACGATAGTCCAAGCTCCTCCCGGGACCCTTAATACAGCAACTACGCCCAGCCAAACCGAGACGCCAACTGCACCCCGCCGCCCTGAAAACTCTGGTACGTCTACGACGAGGCACGAACCTGTCTCCGAATCTTCTTCTTCTTCTTCTTCTTCTTCTTCTTCGAGTGCTTCCTCAACTGTAGTCCAAGTATCCCCTTCAGTAGGACAACGAAAACCGAAACCTCCTCCATTATTGATAGCACGATTACCTCTTCCCATTATGCTGCCAGTATGTTGAATCCTCGTATATCCGCTTACAGCTCCGCCAAACCATGTCCCTTGTTTCTATGATACCTGCAGGCATCTTCCCAAATTCACCGATACCGCAGAGAACCCACAAGCTTATGACGCGTCCGGTATCTAACGTTTGTAACTCAGCAGCAACTGTGCCAACCACACCCTCTGTGTTAACTGGTGCGTGATGGGCCCCTCCGTCGTCTATTTTTCATCAGCCAAACACCCGATTTGCCGTTTGAGTGATACTCCTTCGTGGACCTGACTCTGCCACTCCCATACCTGGACTCTATTGCATTGGATTGAAAACATCAGCTAATAGTATCCCTAGCACCAACATCAGAGGCAATTCCCACGTCGATCAAACTTGACAAGACAATCACCACAGGCCGCGTCTCCACAAGTAGTCTCGTAGCCGAGATTCTGACAAAGACCTTGGATGACGGCGGCACTCTCACAATCACTTCCACTTCATGGGTTGCGGTCGTGCCAACTGGCAAGACAACGTCCGGCTCGGGGCCGAAGTTGCAGAATGCCGCCCCTAAACCCAAAGGCCACTTCAAACTCGTCCTTGCGGTAGGAGCAGCAACCCTCGGCATGCTCCTGTTCTAATAGGCAACTCGACACATATCGCTTCTTTCGCCAGTTTCACCATGTCTATTGCTCATGGCTTGGCGAATTGTATTTTCAGGTCTTTCGACTCTCACCATCCATTTTATGATGTAACGACTTTCCTTTACTGTCAAATCATGTTACACGCCCGCGAGGAAGGAAAACAAATAATAGACTGGGCACGAGCGGTCATCACGCATGTAAACCTTTGGAGACAAAACTTTTTTTCTTTCTTTGGATATAGAAATCATTTACGGTAGATGGGACAAGATGTCCAACTATCGAGCATCTAATCGGGTCACAGGACATGGACAGAGGCGATTTATGCAAAAATAGCGTCATGTTTGAGCACAAAATTGATGGCATTGACCACCAGGTTGCTTGTATGTACGACGTCGTGATAATGTTTTTCATACTCTCATGCTGCGTTGTGAGGAGAGCATGTAAAACACGAACCCAAAACGATGTAATAGCAAATGCGCCGCCAACTCCGTATCCCATCTGTCTTGTACAGCCCATCCAATTTTTTTTTTTAATTTTTTTTTCAATTTATATGTCAGTGATTTAACCTGGTCCAATCTTGGGCATGTCGTGATGCTCGCTCAATTTCGACAAGTACGTGTTTAGCTCTTCGACTCGTTCCTTGTGTGTTTTGAGGAGTTCGGGTCGCGAGGTTGATGATTCGGCTAATTTTTGTAGCTGTGAAGAATGGGATATCAGCAAAGAGTCTTTTTTGGTGCATTCGCGCAGATGTTTGACTTACCCGCTTCTTCTTGACCTCTTCATACCGCCTCTCCGACTCCGTCTTCCGCGCCTCGGGAACCTCAACCTCATCGTCTGGGACTTGCCTGTCCTCCTCTTGATCTTCCGTCTTGTCTGCAGCTGGGGGCTCTCCTTTGTCTTCTTCACGATGGCGCCATCGTCTCCGGCAGAGAGGTTCTTTCCAGGTCGCTCTTGTCCTTCCTCTTCTTCTTCTTCTTGTGAACCTTGGCGCCCTTGAGCTTGAGAGCGCCTCCTCCGGTGATGGTGTAGTCGCCGGATGGCATGGCGGATGGGCCGCGGCTTGGGCTGGGCGGGCGGATTGAGATGAATGTTGTCGCTGGAAACGAATGGATCGAGATGTCAGTTTTGACTTGCGATGGGGCATGGTAGAGTGGAGGGCCCCTATCCCAGCCAATGAGGTCAGGGACAGGGCACAAATACAGGGGCCCCTTTCTCTTTCCTCGTCTCTCATCCATCGTCACTTTCAAGCTTCTTTCTTGCCCTTGCTCCGTACCAAAAGTGCCGCTTGTGACCTACCTGTCTTGTCTCCTGTCCCAACTCACACACTTGGCCTTTTGAGCAGATAGAGATCACCGCTACATCATCGACTGTTTGGTTACTTTTTTTTTACAACTTCTTTCTCCTTCACTTTGCTATTGTAAATACCCTTTGTTTCGTACATACTACATTATCACGTCGCCCTGCCATCATCTCGTCAAGCCCCTTCAACGCAATAGCACGAGCCTGGAAGCAACCAGCTTGTTCTTGTTCGTCCTCCAACCGCCCGCCGTGCATCTGCTTCGACGAACGTACTATCTAGCCTTCAGCTCATCGACATGGGCTTGGTTTACTAGATCGACCTTTCGCCTCGCTGTAGAACTTCGGGCGCCCGCTGCGAAAATAAAGAGATCGAACCGAGCTGGCTCGCTAGCGCGTACGTTTACTTCCGCTCTGCAGGAGCAGCACAATCGCCATGGCCCCTTATGGCGTGCAACCACAGTCGCGAGACTCCTGGAGCTGGCATCTCTGGCGAGTTCGAGCATGATGAATGATGGCGCCGAAACAGAGATATCATCTAGGCAGAGCATCTCGTCGTCAAGAAGATTGTCGCTGGTGGAGGAGGAAGATCCTCTCCACGATGACAACCCTGCTGGCAGACTGGGTCGATCGTACTCGGTATCGTCAACGTTCGATTTCGCTGCGAACCTATTTCCGCTGAGTTCGACCACGGGAGCGGGAGGATATGCGCCGATTGGAGCGCCAACGTCGGGGGCGCGGGCGAGGGGCGCGCTGGGAGGAGGTTCGTTGGAGAAGCACAAGACCTTGACATATCTCAACGGACTGTCGCTCATCATTGGCCTCATTATTGGATCCGAGTCTTCTCGTCACCCAGCCAGATCAGCTCCAAGGTCGGATCGCCGGGCGCCGCCATTGTGGTATGGATCGTGGCGGGAATATTGGCCTGGACTGGTGCGGCGTCTTTTGCCGAGCTGGGAGGGGCTATTCCGCTCAATGGTGGCGCACAAGTCTATCTTGCCAAGACATTTGGTGAACTCGCGGGTTTCCTGTTCACCTGGACGGCTGTTCTGGTCCTCAAACCAGGCAGCGCTGCCATCATAGCCATCATCATGGGGAATACTTTGTGCGCGCCGTCATTGGAGCCGAGGCAGAGCACGTCAACCCTTGGGTCAACAAGTCGGTTGCCCTGGCAGGCATCTTCTCGGTCACTTTGTTCAATTGTGTTTCTACACGCATGGGAACACGGATCAACGACATGCTCATGTTCTTGAAATTTGTGGCATTGCTGTTTATCACCGTAGTGGGTATTGTCGTCGCCGTCACCGGACACACTTTCAAGGGCGAGAAAGATGTGGCATGGAAGGCAAAGCATTGGTTCAATGACACGTCGACGGATCTGTCAAATTGGGCCGTCGCCTTGTATGGCGGTCTGTGGGCATACGACGGATGGGACAATGTATGTGCTCCAGAAACGGCGAAGCCAAATTTTACCCTTGGCGTGCAGTTGAATGGCTGACTGATTGTGTGCAGACAAACTACGTGGTGGGAGAGTTTCGCAATCCGAGCAGAGATCTCCCCGAGTGATTCATTCAGCTATGCCGCTTGTCATAGTAAGCTATGTGCTGGCGAATGTGGCCTACTTCCTCGTGTTGCCCGTAGAGGAGGTCAACAGCTCCAACACCGTAGCCGTCATGTTCGGCTCCAAGATGTTCGGTCCAGTCGGATCCATCATCTTGGCACTCATGGTCAGCGCCAGCTGCCTAGGAGCCCTTACCTCGTCCACATTCACGGCGGGTCGACTGGTCTACGTTGCTGGCAAGGAGGGCTATATTCCAGGGCTGTTCGGAAAGATTGGCATCAACAACCAAGATCCGAGCATGTCTACACAACGAACGCGAAATTGGGCCTTCCGCAAACTGGACCAACTCTTGGGCGATGAGGAGATGGGCCTCTTCTTCACCCCGATTTATGCTCTCGCACTGAACGGGGTCATTACTTCTGGATACTGCATCGTCGGCGAATTCCCAACCCTAGTCACCTTTTACGGCGTTGCCGGCTACACTTTACTTTTGTACCGTGCTCGGCGTCATTATCCTTCGTGTGAAGGAACCGCAGCTCGAAAGACCGTATCAAACGTGGATCACGACCCCCATCATCTTCTGCTGCGTCAGTCTCTTCCTTCTCAGCAGGGCAGTCTTTGCGCGACCAATCCAAACTCTGGCCGTGGTCGCATTCGTCATCGCAGGTATTCCTGTCTACTTCTGGCGCGTCCACGGCAGGGACAGGTTGAGGAAAGCAGGCGGGGACGATGCGCATAAACCCTGGTGGCAGTTCTGGAAAAATAGCAAGACATTGCAGAAAGGGGAAATTCAAGAATGAAACGAGCATATGGGCGGCGTATAATACAAAAAGATGCCCCTAATTCATTGGGTATCTTGCATCAAAGATATCCCCAGCATCCATCATCGCATATACTATTGTTAGGATTACGCATATTTCCTTGGGCATGGGGCATTTGACACTCTTCTGAATTAGGTATCTAGGTACTTAAAGTGTGCAAAGGCGAAAGCCCCCGGCGGGCCTGGATAATATATGCAGTAATGAGGAGAAACAAAGTGCAAAGTGCATCGCCACCTGGACTCTATTGGCGGCGCGCCACTTGATGAAGCAGCCGCAAATAGCCGTCCAAACGATGGGTGTTTGTTTTGGCCGCTGTGATAGATTCCGTCGACAAGAGATGGCCTTTCGCCGTTGCACAACGCTGCAAGAGATGCGACTGGTTGCCACTCTAGTAGCACATGGCATGGGGCTGAACCCCAATCTGACAAGCCCAACGCGGCAATTACCCTGTTCTTCAGCTTCTTCAAACCCCTCTACATGATTCTCAGTACGGGGAGGGATAGGAACTAATACACGAGGTGATACAGAGAGAGCGCCCTTCAGATGAATGAATATATTTGAACTGGCTCAAGCACGTATATGCGCAATTTAGATACTCTGCACTTGTACTTCTCACAACTCGTAAACCCTGCCATCGAAAAAAAAAAAAAGATCATGTACCGCCCTAGCCTTCTCAAATCCCCTTCCTTCCTTCTTTTTTGGGGTTTTTCCCTTTTTATTTGGATCGGTCACCATATGCCTTGGTGGCATACTCCCCCTTGTGAACTATCAGGTCCTCGGGGCGATAGTCGTGCTTGCCAGATAGATAGCTGGTGAGAATAGCCTTGGTCCCATCGGCGTAGCGCTTCTGGGCATCGAGAGAGGTACCGGACATGTGAGGAACCATGGCATTGCCACCGCCGAAAGGATTCTTGGCAGTGCGCAAGGGATGGTCGGGCTTTGCCGGTTGAGGGAACCAGACATCGCCACCGTAGCCGGCGAGGTGGCCGGACTTTAGCGCCGCGGCGACGTCTGCCTCCTTTATGATGGCTCCGCGAGCAGTGTTGATGAGATATGAGCCTGTGGCATTGGTGAGACGTCAAGAACGTCACTTTGATAAGACGAGTAAGAAGAGAAAAAGGGGGCAGGGAAAACAAAATGGGCCATGGTCATGTATTGTACTCACCCCTCTTCATCTGGGCGATGAGCTTCGCGTCAAAAAGTCCTCTCGTCCCTTCATGCAGAGGGCAGTTGATGGTGACAATGTCACAACGGTTGAGCAGCTCGGTCAGAGTTTCAACACGCTTGCATCCGATTTCCTCCGTCTTCTCCTTGCTGAGAGGCTGGTAGTCGAAGTACAAGAGCTCCTTGCAGTCAAAGGCCTTGAGACGACGCAAGACACGCTCGCCGATGCGGCCGACGGCAACGGTGCCGACGACCTTGTTCTCAAGATCGTACTCCTGCTTGGCGACGGCGGCAACATCCCAGTCGCCACGCTCAACCTGTTCATGGGCGGGAACGAAATTGCGGATCAAGACCAGGATGGTCATGATGACGTGCTCGGCAACGGACACGACGTTGCTGCCGGTGACCTCGGCCACGGTGACGCCGCCGTTTGTCTTGTTGGCGGCATCGAGGTCGATATGGTCAGAGCCGATGCCGGCCGTGATGGCAAGCTTGAGATTCTTGGCCTTGGCCAGACGCCTTGCGTTCAGATAGCCGGGGTGGAAGCTTTCAAACTCTCGTTAGCAATTTTATCGATCGGCTGGCATGTAAAGAAAAGGGGTGGACCTGGTAGGTGTCATCTGCAATCTGCATACGGGGTGGTTATGATGATCTCGGCATCGACGAGCTCCTGGTCGAACTTGGAGTTGACGTCCTCCTCCTTGTCCGAGGTGGTGACCAGGGTGTGGCCCTGGTCTTCGAGCCATTTTCGCAGGCCGAGCTCATTCTCCGTAGTACCAAGTAGCTCGGGAACCTATAGATGGAAGCAAGACGACATAGCCCGCATTAGCGCAGTACTGAGACAAGTTGAGTGAGTGACCGACCCATGACACCACGGCTGCTCATCACTCGAGTCATGGAACCCCGCACTTCTCTCGACTCGGCCTTCCTTCCCCGCGTTTCTGGCGGAGATTTTAATGTATTTGGTTGAATGCGGAAGCGGAAGCTGCAGGAGCCTCCACAATCCAGGTAAGAGGATGAAACAAATACGCATGGGAAGGACAAGGACAACTCGAGTGACTTGACAACTTACATCCTTGGCGTGCTGGCCACCGTCGTAGAGAACGAGAAGGACTTTGACCTGTTCACGCGCGGTTGTCAGCGCACGCAATGATGACGGCAAGAAGCGCGGCCGGGGCGGCAGATGGAGAAGAAAGAATGGGATGCAGGAAAAAAATACCATTGCGAATATAGAATGTCGTTTTTTTTTTTAAAAAAAGGATAATTGGCACGAAGAGCGAAGGTCGAGGAGGGGATGTGATGGTGTGATGATGGTGTGAGAGGTTGCAGTGGTGTCCTTGGAGACAGGAAATGAGGAGAAATCGTATAAGCTTAGTCGTGTGTCATTGATTCCCATCAGAAAGAACCCCGGAAGGCGAGGCTGGCTATTTATGTTTGTTTCCCTTGGAGCGAACTGGGATGACCCTGAGAAGAGCATACGCATTTTCCAACATCGTCACCACCAACCAGTCCGCCAAGCAGCTTCTACCCTCTAACCCCTCTCGAGCCCGCTCGCCACACACCCCTCGAAGCCAGATATCAACTCCGACATCCCATCTGTCCGTGGAGTCCGCTTGTCTGGGCGTGTCTCGCAGAGAGCTCGGCATTGCCAGTGAAAATAGGCCATCCAGGCAGATGACTGAGTCAGACTGACTTCATTCTGCTTGTGCTTGCTACACAGTGTACCCGTCGCCAGAGGAGAGCTAGCTCGGGCATTGACTGGTTTGTTTGTATCAGCAGACGGCGATTTTGCTAGGCTGCTAGTAAAGGATATGTGTTGTCTGTCGGTGGCATGCATGGTGGTTCAAGGTCAGATCAGAGTCTAGAGAAGCGTGGGGAGGAATCTCGGTGTTCGGGATTGATAGACAAGGTCGAACAGCCAGATCGACCTGACGAAAGCGGGGTCATCAAGACCGCACATTGTTCACATTGGCTCCGATCGAAGCCAGGCTGAACTGGAATCTCACAGCTCGGTTGATGAGGTGAGGGGAGGAACGCCTTTCTCTGGAACACGAACGCGCTGCTCTTAGCTCAGAATGGGCGCCGGCATATGACTGATTCGTCGGGAGCTCCTGCCTCGACACGCCACTTTGCCACGCCCCATGGTACCGACACGGGTCCACAGTATGTATATCCCAACAGATACTCCGTACTCAGTACAAGAGAGAGCAGTCGGATATGGGCAACCTTGAAACATGAAACCCACAACACCCACAACACCCACAAGCGAAACTTCCTCGCACAGTTCCATCAAAGTCTTATTATTCTTCTAGCGACAAGTCCTCTGCGGAGGACTGCACCAAGGTTAAGGAAGGTGCCTACCAAGAGGGAATCCGCATGGCATTCAATAAGTTTCGAGCACGCAAGCGCAATGATATTCCTCAACTCAAGTCGGAAGAATACAGTATAGAAGATGCAAGTCGCCACTTGCACAGTGTGCTTGCTGGACTCACTCACCAGCGAGATAAATCTCACTCAAGATGCAGATTCTTGAACACACAAACTGCAACGGCAAGCTCATACAAGAGTACATTAATAAGGGGCGCTCAGCTTTGTTCACAGATTGGAAACGGTGAGCTCTTGACCCTGACATTTTCACTTCTCTGCACCTCCAACTCTCTTGGCTGAGCCGGTTGATGGCTTCTTCTACGCTTTGACAAATTGGAAGAGGTTGGCTCGTAGATTCACGACTGTTTCGATGGCGTGCTATGAAATGTAATTTCGAGATCTGTTTTGCTCGTCATGGTATCCATTTCTGTGTCCCTGCCAGTGTCGTTGACGCCGACGACGAGGACGACGAAAACGGAGATGCCGGTTCCCATGGGGAAAGTACATCCTGTGCTCTTGAGCGCGAGGGCGTTGTTCAGACGAGCACCCAATTTAGGAGGCTATGCGGAGCAAGTACATCGGGACTACTCAGGTCGTTGGTCTTGATGGAGGTCGGTTCCAGCGAATGAGGAGGGACAACAAGATGGCTCTGCACAATTCGTTAAACATGACAATCGGGCAATTGCGAAAGCGTGTCTTGGCCAATGGCCAAAGGCGCCGCTCGTGTGGCTTCACATGGTGAGCAGTGTTTTGTACTTTGCAAGCAAATTCATCGTGAAGCAATCCCGATTTTTTTACTCACAGAATGTATTGCGCGTCGGCGAGCCGCAAGAGATGCTACGACGTTTAGCGCAAATCGGCACTGCGAATTCGGAGTATCTAAAATTGTCAAGCATTTGGGTGTCCCATCCTGCGAGTCATGGACATGGGATGGGGGCGAAATGCCCTAGTGAAACGGATTGGCGCTTCCTCGCGAAAACGACAAGGCGATCATGTTGTTTCAGCCCTATGGGAGAGACCGAAAAGACCGAGTGAAGGTGGGCTCGTGAGTCGTGACGTCTGCATGCTCTTTCTTGGACGCAGGTGACGGTGCCCGAGATGCTGACCGACCAGTTGTTACCGAATCATGGCGAAAAAAAAAGAAAAAAAGAAAAAAAAAAAGAAAAAGCAAGGGGCGGCAAGGGCGTGAGAGGATCCTGGCTGGTCAATGGCTGGTCAACCGAATGGCGAAAACGTGCATTAGGGCTGAGATGATGCAGAGGACGGATGAATCGTCAATTCGAGACGAGATGTCCAAGATACAAGACCCCGCCCTGCGGCCCCGCCCCGCCCCAGCTAGAGCCTAGAAGACGGCAAGAGCCACCAATGACAGGCGCGACTTGCACCAAAGGCGGCCAACGAAAGTACGTACCGAACGAACCACCTCCTCAATCTTGGTTCTTCGTTCAGTTGGTGTTTTGTCTGCCCGCCTCATTTTCGGTGCAATTTCCCATCGTCTCAAATCATCCAGAGCTCGGAATACAGGTAGGGCTACGCTTGTGTCGAGCGTATATGCTCGTATAACCGCAGCTATATTCGTGGTGCGCACTCCGTTCTTGGCCATTTGGCCGTGGCTTGTCAGTTTGGGTACCGTACCCTGACTCCATGGCGCCCTTGTCAACAGCACCAATATCCTAAAGATTCAGTAATAAATCAGCTCTGTGGCCTGAAATGTAGGAAGAGGCTTATCATACGAAGTAGCTATTTATCCAAGGTATACTCGTCCTTGATACACGCAGTTCGATCAATGAAAAGTCTGACTAGATCAGGTCAAGTTGACTTGTCGTATTCGGCACCATCAGTCCACGTCTGGTTGGGAATACTTGTGTTTCGTTTGCAACTTTGCTAGACCTTCATTCCAAGGGATCGAACCCGCCCAGGAGCTGAGCCAGACATCTAGAGCCCACGCAAATTGAACATGGGCCTGAGAACCAAGGGAGTCGAGTTTCCCAAAGACGATTTCCGAAGCGGGATCGTGTCTGTGCCAGCGCTTTTGCCGGATATCGAAGCGTCAATTCATATGCAAAAACATCAACAAGTCACTCGGCCATGATGCATTCGAGATGCCACTTGGTTTGCAACTTTTAGATTTCTCCAGCTGTATGTCACGTGTCCGGTCAAGCGAGGCTTCCGAGGAAGGAAAAAAAAATTCACGGCCATGGCTCTACCAAGGACCTCAAGCGGACGTAGGCCGATGAAGAGACTGGCACGATGCTGATGACGGTAATGCAACCAGGGAAGATTGGCTTGGCTCTGCGGTTTCCTCGTGAAGCATCAGGTTAGCGTGGTGGCTTGTAGTATACCGGGATCCTCACTTCCATCGGCTGCCTCTCCTTGACATGGATTTTTCACTGTCGGAGGAATCCAAAACTTGATTTTATTCTGTCAGAGCCGATCCGTGGCACGAGGACTCGAGACTTCGGTCTTGTTTCACTTTGACACCGAGGGGTCCTGCCCGCTTCGTTCCCAGAATAGCCAAGGTACTTACCTCCCGGTCGATGAGATGATCGAGGACACATGCGGCCAAGTTTCACTCTTGGCCCCGGCGTGAAAGAGGAGGAAGTCGAGCCTGCATCAGCTTGTCACCGTCACCACGACCACGACCACGACCACGACCACGACCGCGTCGTCCAGAAGTTCCAGACCTAAATCGCGGCAGTTGCAATTGGCCAATGAAACATCACATGAGTATCCCCGCACTCTGCCATCTGCATAGTCTATTTTTTTCCCCGGAGAGGTTCAGGGCCAACTACCGCGTTTCTCACATGTTGTCGGAGGCTCGTGACGTCTCATGTGGAAATGCGGGGAGGAGTAACCTTAATTTTGTTTTTGTTTTTCGCATAATGCATCAGACTCATGCCAAATATCGCCAGAATCGTCGCATGAATGCTACGCTGTACAGGGACTATCGAATTAAGAAAAGAAAAGGAGAAAGAAGTGGTGAGTTGATGACATTCGTCCGTGGATTGACAAGCGACGAAACCGCGTATATAACTCGGGGATCCATGGTCGTAATGTAATCTTGCAACATCATCATCGAGCCCTTTCTTTCTCCTTCTACTCCTTCTCCTCCTTCTTTCCGTTACAAAGAAACCAGAATGAAGTTCGCCTCTGCCTCCGCCGTGCTCCTCTGCGCCATCACCTCCACCAGCAGTGCATATGCCTCCCCCGTCTCCCCGACCCAACCGACCAGTCGCTCGACGCGCGCGACGCGAAGCCCATCGTCGACGTCCTGGCCTCTGTCCAGTCCAAGATCGACGGCCTCGACGCCGCCGTCAAGGGCTGGACCTGCAACCCCGGCCCCGTCCTGAGGGCCTCGTACGGCCTGGTCGGCGCCATCAAGTCCGGCGCCAAGACGGTGTCCGGCAACGCCAAACTCACCCTCTCCGAGTCCCTCGCGCTGCTCACGCCCGTCCAGAACCTCAAGACGCACGCCCAGACGCTGGTGGACGGGCTCAAGGCCAAGAAGGCGCGCATCCAGGCCGACTACGAGTGCGACGTCGTCCGCCAGACCATCGCCGACATTGCGTCCAACAGCCAGGCGCTCGTCGACGTCACCGTCTCCAAGGTCCCTGACAATGCCAAGGCCATTGCCCAGAAGCAGGCCCAGGGCATCACCGATGTGTTGAACAGCGCCAAGGCCGCCTTTGACCAGACCAACTGTGTCAACACTTGATGGAGAGGGGCATAAAAGGTCCCGAATCCATGGGGATGGGATCTTGTTTTTGCCGCCAGCATGAACTTGCTCAGTTGTGAGAAGAGATGATATGAGACGATGGATGCTTTACGTATAAACGAACATAAAAGTGTATCTATTTCTTGCTCTTTTTAAAAATCTTCTTGTTGAACCTGTGTGACTTGCTTGTTAGTCAACCCTGTTCATCATAAAGTCGCGTGTAAAGTAGCACATGTGCTTGCTCGATTGGCAACTTTCGGACTTGAGAGAAGCGCCAAAAACAGTAATTCGCGAGACCATGAACAGTACCGCAACGCGCTGACACAATAATAGAACCAACCTCAACTCGCAAGACCTCATGAATCAGCAGTCCAGTCCAAGAACCATTATTAAATTCACAGAGCTTCAAAAGCCATCACGACTATATACAACGGGAGGGGCTTGCAAACAATGTAAAAAATCCCATCATGCATATACTCGTTTTCTTTTTCTTTTTCTTTTTTTCTCATATTTTCTTATCCCCCAAAAGCCGCATCTTGGCCTTGCTTGCCCTGTCCTCACTTCTTCCTTCCCCCTCCCCAAAAACTTATGCGGTAAAACGCAAAGCGGCACCGCCGCCGTAGACCCGGACGGCTCTGGCAAAGTCATCGTCGATACCCTTGACAAGGCTCTTGGCAATAGTGCTCAGCTCCGGGGACCTTCTCGATGACAGCCGAGGAGAAGTTGGCGGTGGCGGCACGCAGTTTCTTGCTGGTGGAGAGGGTGATGGGGCTGACGATGAAGAGCTTGTCAAACTTGGGCTTCTGCGCAATCAGGTCGTCCACCGTCTTCTTGGCGTCGACGGCCAGGTCGCCCACGAGGTCGGCAATGACGAGCGTGTCGTCGTAGCTGAGGGCTTGGACTCTTTGGCCGTGGCGGCGCCGGACTTGAGAGATTTCTCGAGCTTGCCGGACGCGCCGAGGATGGGCAGCGCGCTGAAGATCTGGCCGTCGAACTTGGTGATGGTGCCGTCGAGGGCGAGGAGGTCCTTGGTGATGGTCTTGAGGAGTCGCTGATGGTCTTGACGTCGGCGAGGACCGTGGCCGCGAGGGCGACGGGGGCAATGAACTTGAGCAGCATCATCTTGATGGTTGGTGTATTTGGAATAAAAATAAAAAATAAGAATAAAATAAAAAAAGGCTGAGGGTGGATGGAAAGGATGTATGTTGGACAGAGAACTTGATCTTCAGGGGATTGATGTGAATCGGATAGAATAACCTTTCCGGAGAAGGGGCTGCCTTGATGAAGCCTTTATAGAAGGTTCTTGAGCAGCAGATTAATTTTCCTCCTTTTTTTCCTTTCCCCTTCAAGGCTAGTTTCTGTTTTCCATCTTGCACCATAAGGAATAGAGAGTGTCATGCCGACTTCCCCGCATTTCGCTCTCCAGTTGGGTGCGACCTCGTCGACGGAGCATCGCGAGAATCTGCGATCAGATGCGATCCACAACATGCCCTGGTTCAGCTCGGATCAGCATGTGCCTCGGCGCTTGCCTGTGCAAATTGCACAAGGGTGGTGATTTGATGATGGCAAGGCGCCATCTCACGTCACGTTAGTAGCAGCGGAATTGACTAGCATCCGTGGTCAAGAGGCTAGAACTGCGACGGTGCATGTGAAGTGCGACTCTGGTCTCTGGCCTCTGGCGGTAATGCAACAACCCCTGGTAAACCCCGGATTGAAGAAAGAAGAAAGGGTACGGGTGAGATGACTGACGGCGGCTTGTATCGTATCCTTTCCAGAGCCCTCACGGACGGACAACAACAACAACACATGTTGCCGACAACACACGGACACATGTGGTTTCCGCAACGTCCCCCATGTCGCTGTGCCCTCGTTATTTCCTCCATCCACTCGGCAGGCAATGCATGCATTGACTATAATAACCCGGGCGTTTGCAACGGCCAGCAGGACGAGCGACTGGAACTGGAAGAGAAAGACAGGACAATCCCATCCAAGCCAATCCCTCATCCCCGAGAAACCACAGACAATACCACAACCACAACCACAACCATGAAGTTCACCGCCACCATCACCCTCCTTGGCGCCATCTCCGGTGTCCACGGCCTCGTCGTCCCCGCGACCTCCAGACCGTCACCGGCGTCTTCTCAACCATCCAGTCCAACATCGACGGCCTGGGCAAGGCCTTTGAGGATCTCTGTCGGACCTCGCCCCCTCCTAGCCGCCTCCAACAAGCTCATCACCTCCATCACCGACGGCACCGGCACCATCGCCGGCGGCCAGCCACTCACCCTCATCGAGGCCGTCAAGATTATCAGGCCCGTTAGGGATCTCGAGAGCCACGCACGCACCCTTGTTAGCACCCTTAAGGGAAAAAGCCCCAGATTAAGGGGGCCGGCTTGTGCCAGGTTGTTTCCCAGCAGATCGACACCATCGACACCGACAGCCAGGCTCTTACCAAGGCCATTGTTAACAAGGTGCCCCAGGAGGCTCAGAGTGTCGCCACAAAGGTGGCAAAGGGTATTCTTGATGTCCTCGCTGATGCCAAGAACGAGTTCTCTGGGCAGAACTGCTGAATCGTGTTGTGAAAGAAAGAAAGGAAAAAAAAAGCACCGTCTTCTATGGAATCAACCAAGAGGGTCGGGTGTTCTGGCTGGGGTTTTGCCGCGCAAAATAGTACATAGCAAAATACGAACCGAAATGTCATCTTCGCATCTCATTTTTCTTAGAATACGCTGTGAATGTAAGATGGATCGAAATACCCTGATTGACTGCGAGCAAGTGCCTCAAGTAACGAACGGTACGCACGAATCCAGACGTTGGCACGTTGAAAATTGTGCAATAAGAAATGAGAGACAGACTCTTGTCGCAAAATGTCGTGGCGGCCGAGAGACTGTCTCATTGCCGTCATTATCATTATCAATATCTTGCGCCACCCCGGCCAATGTATGTACTCCGAAGTATACACTATGCGTAGTATACACTACGATAAACACCATGCAACCCAGTTTCCATGTTCAAAATGAAACCAAGTCGAGCAGCCAAGACTATGTCCGATCCTCCAATAACCTTTTTCTGATGACGAGAAAAAGAGAGGAGGGAGAATAATAATAATGATAATAAAGCCAGGCGAAAAGCACGGAGTATGAAATTGATTCCCTCCGCCTCGTCGTGTATAAAAAAACGCCCTGCCCAAGCAATGCAAGTCCCACACCATGAGCACTTTGCTCCTGGCTTTGCGGTCATCAAGCTGACCTATGGCCGACGCACTCCTGCGTCACGCGCCTTGTCAAATTGTAGCATGTTAAAAGTAGAGTCAATCAGATATATGTTCCCTTTTTCTTTTTCAACGCGTCTCCGAGTAATCATTCAGCGCAACGCAAACGGCACCTCGGTGATGTCCATTATATTGTCGAATGATCTGCTGGCTATGCACCTCCCAAAGTCGCGCGTAATGATCAGAGCAGGCAGTAACCAGATACGCTGAATCGGCACTGAAGGCACAATCCCATACCCATCGCTGATGACCTGTCAGGGTTGCCTCGAGGGAAACGGCTTCGGATCCTTCTCGCCCTCGTCTCGTGGTTTCGTGTTGTTGACCTCCCATATTTTGGCGGTGTGATCCGCGCTGCATGTGGCAAGCTTCTTCACGTCCGGCGATAAAAGAATGCGTGTTATATATTCCTTGTGGGCGCTGAAATGTGTTATTGGCATGATTTGAGTTTGATCGTATGTTTGTTGTAGTTTCCACACAAAGACGTTTCCCTGTCAGTTCGTTAGCGCCCACGGCATACATGTTTGCCCCGTCATTTCGAGAGGGTGGGACAATACAACAGGCTTGGGAGTCGCGTAGATGTACGCACCGATGTGTTGGCCGCGCAGAGCAGCGTCCCGTCGCTTGCAACAGTGACACTCGACACTGGGACATCCTCCTCGGGTAGAAGCTCATGCGCGCATGTGTTCTCTGCCAGGTCCCATATTCTCACACTTCCCGCCCGATCACAGCTGATGATCTCGCCTTGATTAGGGTGAATGACGACATCGTTTGCGGGAGACCCGTGGTTGTAGCTGCGTTGAATAGAGCCGGTTTTTGTTTCCCAGATTTTGACCGTCCCATCCTCGGAACTCGTCACCATCCATTTGCCCTCGCAGTGAAACGCTACGCCGGTGATGTTCCCCGTGTGTCCCTCGAATGTCAACAACGGATTGGGATTTGTGGACTTGATGTCGTAGAGCTTGACCGTATGATGGCCCGCCGCGGCCACGAATCGCTTGTCGGGGGAAATACAGAGTCGATTGACTTGAGAATCGGGATGTTGGATCGTGCGCGAGCAGATGCCCGAGAGAGCTTCCCAGAACCTGATAGTATGGTCATAGCCCGCTACCGATGGTCCCGGTTAGTAGGTGAGCGGATATAGGATATGCTGTTGAAGATGGAGGGAGTGCGGGTTGAGGCAGAGAAAGTCGAGGCGCGTGCATACCGGTGCAGAGAATGACAGACATGGCGGCGGCGAACTGGGAGCGCAAACTGCGAATGAACACAGTCCACTTGCGCCTAGTGTGCGGTGCAGAACCAAGACCTGCAGCAGCAAAGATCGAGGTGGACGAAGCGAGGTCGATGTTGGTTGTCGGGCTTGTGAGATGCAATAAATGGGAAGTCGCAAAGTTGGCGGGCGAGGAGCTCAGCTCAACCAAGCAATTTGGCAAGCGCTATTAGCAGGAAGCTGAGGTCTCCACCAAACCCCCTCCCCACACATGTTATTGGGATGGATTGATCAAACATTGAATCCGCTGGAGCACTGGAAAATAGCTCCTTATTATGGTGCTGTTTGGCGTTTCAAAATAATATTGATTAAACATAACTTGAGGGGTTGCACGGGATAAATATCATCATGATTCTGGTTGCATCACACGGCAGCCAAGTAGAAACACAGCTTGCAAGGCGTGTCACTTGCATCCTGTGATGTGCAAGAGGAAAAAATGTTAAACTAGTGTCATTCCGTGTCCCGTCCTAAAGGAGAAAAAGAAAAGAGGTGTCAATCATAAACATCTGAACAAGACGACCTCCTTGTGCAGGCGTTCCAAAAACGCCCAGCCTACCTCATCCTTACTATCCTTTCTGTTGCAACAACTGTGCAGCGAGAAACCATGAATGAGAAATAGCGCAGAGCAATGTAACATGATTCAGACACACAAAACGTCAAGCTCCATGAATAACCAGTGCGATTTGTGAGACTTCAGGCAAAAGAAAAAAAAAACCAGAGTCAATTTCATCGTGTGCAAGCTGTGCCTGTTACAACGCTGGCGCAGTGGCTATCAAGGCAGACATGACAGCGACGCCACCAAGAGCCGCATACCCGAGGATCTCAGCCGCTCGTCGCAGGCGCTTGACTGGCCTCTCTGAGAATGAGGCTAGATCTGTATAAGTGATCTGAGGGCCGTCCGAAGACCAGGCTGATGGAGTTTCCAGATTAATCACCGCTTGCGATGACTCGGGTTGTGTCTGAGAAGAGTCAGGCTCAACTTCGGCCGGCAGTAGAACCGACATCTCGTCAGATTTTCTCTTTCTAGAAGGACGCTTAGCATCGGGTGGATGGGACGGAGACAACTCGACGTCCTCTTTATTAGTCAAATCAGTCTTCTCGATTTCGGGGAGAATCGTGTTATGATCCGTTTGCCCAACGGCCTTTTTACTCATTTCATAAGAGAAAGCCGATGTGTCATCAAATAAGTCCTCCAGAATGTTTCTCTCTGCAAGGTTCTCCTCGACAATTGGAGTGTGCAAGAATTTTTCTCCAGAAGCAAGCAACGCGGCAGTTGTTGTGCAAGTCGAAGACTCGGAGGGACCGAAAATGTTTGTGCTTGGATAACTAGTTGAAAATGACACCGACGGACCGTCATCTTCTGCAATATTCACGGAGCTACGTTGGGTGGTCTTCTCCAGTTTATCCCCGTGGTTGACGTGAACTTGACGATTATGCTCCCGCGCGGCAAAATATTCAGCCTTTGCGCGCATATGAACCAATGAAGAGTCTCCCGCAGGAGACTCTAGGTGATTAGCGAGCGGCCGAGAAATGACAAACATCGATACAGCGTCCACGTTGGCGCTTCGTGGCGACGGAACGCTAGTCTCTGTTGCGAACATTTGTGCGCCTGGGCTGTGTTTCTGGTCCGAGACAGCTTGTGAAGAAGCAGTGGCCTCTTGGGCGGCAGAATCTTCGTCATGTGAATTGTCTGGGTCGTCCAAGTCAGTTCCGGGCCTCGCACGATGGGGTGGCTGTGAGAATGCCAACGCACTGTGGTCAAAATCCGATTCCACCGCGTCACACTCAAAACCATCACATCTCTCATCACGATATTCTTCATTATTCGAATATGAAGATTCTTCATCTGTGTCAATTACAACTGAGGAGTTGGAGTTGTGAGGGCTAGTGCCCGGCTCGTTCTCGTCATCAAGATTTTCAATCGTTTCGGGTATCCAGCGTAAACGATTTCGTTCGAAACCGGGCTTGTCATCCGGCGTGGTCTCATCAGATAGTTCCTTAACCCCAGATGCACCTGCATACTCAACCGCCGAGGCCTCCCCGGTCAAGTCGATAGTACTAGCAGTAGCGGTTTCCTCTGGACGCGAGGAAGCCATGCCGGCCCTCCGCAGAATCGCAACACTTGAGTCGACCGCTTCATCGACATCACTTATGTTGTCCTCTTCGTCTGTTGAATCGGGAACTTTGAACACTAAAGGTCGTTCTCCGGGGCTTGTAATTTGTTAGATATAACTGCTTCAACATAATGTAGTGAGAATACGTACTTTGACGAGCCTTGTTTGAGCACAACCTTCATTTCACATGCTTGGAATATGTCACGTCCTTTTTGAATAGGGGCGCCAAATCGCAGTGTATCACCCGAAGTCAGCTTTCGCACCTGGCGTTGGACGACGCGGCTGTTGTTGACGTAAGTTCCATGCAGTGAACCGATGTCCATTACGGAAATGCTCTGTAAATAAGAGTCAGCCAAGTCTCGATAGTAAAACAAACATCAGCTTAAACGCACGTTGGATTTTGGACAAAAAGTAGTCTGGCATGACTCCGAGACATGACAGGAGAGTCGAACCATCCATTGTTAGGTTGCGCAGCCAATCTTGCATCTCGTTTGGTGCTACGTCCAATGTCGACTTTGGTATTGTACTTCGTGAGAAGGATATGACGATCGAAGAAAACATTTTTCGAATCCGTATTGATCGATTTTAGGGCGACTTGCACTAGCGACACACAGGTTTCAGTCAGTTTATCTTTGAGAGCAACGATCTTGAACGTGAACGAACCCTCATCAGTGTAATGCGGTTCCACTGCCATGTTTGGTACGTTATTGCCGTCACGCGGTTCGACAAAGGTGAAAATAAAAATATAAAGATCAGCGGCAAGTTCGAAGACTAAGCCGAGGCCCCAAGAGGTCAGTAATGTCGTAAGTGCCGAAGTTGTGTTTGTGCACGATAGAATAACCCGAGCATTACGAGCACGGCAATACGGACGACACTCGAGTATCAGTGGGTCGAGGGCGTGGATCATCGAATGCCGAACAACAGTTCCAAGAAGAAATCAAAAAGGAGTGAAAGTGCAGAGAGTGCCTAAGACTTGAATCATCTCCAAGAAAGAAAAGATGAAGAAGAAAGAAGAGCAAGCTGACGGAAGAGGGGCAGCGCACGAAGGAGGACGGAGAAGGCACTTGGCAAGTTCGGATATCGAGGCTCTCTGGCCGGGCAGGTGGGGCGTTCGCTGCCATTCGATGAAAGTGCGCGAGTACTTGGGCTTCGAGGCAACAAGCGCCTATAGTTTCATGTCACTTTGTACTCAGAAT
This sequence comes from Epichloe gansuensis, assembly GCA_023658505.1. Classification (NCBI taxonomy): domain Eukaryota; kingdom Fungi; phylum Ascomycota; class Sordariomycetes; order Hypocreales; family Clavicipitaceae; genus Epichloe; species Epichloe gansuensis. Next base: position 3,118,195 of record CP098283.1, read on the forward strand.
TAGGCAGAAGGGCTTTGAGATTATCGCTGATAGATACTGCCAGCTGCGAGCAGTGGCGGCCGGAGCAAAGCTATTATGGCGGGGTTGAACCTACCTGAGTCAACCTGACAGTTCGATTTGGAAATGGAAACACGGAGTACAAAAGACCAGACTCAGACTGACTTGCGCATCAATCACTGACTATCCTGACTTTACTTATTACGAGCATGCAACCGCGAAATCGACTCGATGTCGTGCACTTCCATGCCTCTCACAATTTAACGAGCGACACCAGAACACCAAGTGCATGAGCCAGTACTCCGCATGGCCATGAGCGTCAACGTCATGAACACAAAACTGACATGCACTGTGAGGGGTGAATTTATGTAGACACGGCGTGGCTCGCTCGGATGCAAGCCAGTGGCCACCTTGCACGCCCCTCCTCCATGGACAGGTGAAGCTGCTGTTCACAGGTGACAGGCTCACAGTCACACTTTATTTGCCAAAAATAAAAATCAGCGAGGTTGATTGCCCCATCTCAAATTGATGCAAAAGCAGTAATCCGTTGTCCGATCCCCTAAGAACTTGAGAGGGTGTACGGAGTAGAAGCAGTCTTCGGTCTTCGAGCTTCAGTTGATTCCCGTCGAGTTGATTCCCGTGCGTCTGCGCATTAAACAAAGGCGAATGCGCCGGAGTGCATGGATGCAGGTTTCCGATTTTCTCGGTAATTTTGCAAAGACAATCTTAGTGACGGCTTCTCCACAAATATACGTGTCTGGTGATCATCGATAGTGCAGCACAACCCGTGCTGTCCACTGTCCCAGGGTATCACACCTGCTTCAACACCAGCTGCAGGTGAAGCCATCTGTGAGACTGCGACACACAGGTCTACATATCTATCTACCTTGGCTCCACCATCACTCGCCGCACAGATGTGGTGTTTTGAGAGGCAGCACGTGGGGCAAAGTCAAACGAGAGCGAGCTCCAGTGCCATCAATTCAGGTCTACGGGATGACGTCAGGAAAGTCATCATCCCATCTCCCCGCAAGGCCCTTGTGGTGATGTGGGTCGGCCACTGCACGTGCATCAAGCTGATAAACAGGTACATACGGAGTACATGTGTAGAAGACAAGGAGACGCCTAATTAGTAAGCCAACGAGCAGCAGCCAGTAACAAGCGATCATGACCATCGCATGCCACGCCACTTCCACGCTACGCTGCCCGCCTTTGCTTGCCATTTATTATTTTCTTGCACCTCGTCCGTTTACCGCCTTTCCTCTTTCCACGTTTTCTCTCGACGCCCAACTCGACCTCGCATTATAACAACAGCTGCTGCTCCTGACAGCCAAGACCGCACTGCATAAATTTTTGCATCATCATTCATTCCCTATGGACCTTGTGCTCCCAACACTACTCGCAACCACAAATAAGACCGTCATCTCCCATTACCTGCGAAGCACGCTTAAACCACCGACTTGACATCGATAAGCTCCGGATACAAATATACTTAAAATCCTTCCCTTAGCTTCCATAGCCCATTTCGAAGGGCTTTTGCTTGACACCAGAGAGCTCCTCAGTGCTCACCAAAAACGCCGCCTTCCGACTGTTCGTCATTGGCAGTCGCATCTTCACGCGCAACGAATTCGCCAGTCGCTGAACGCATCTTTGAGGACACCAAGCAAACTCAGCACCATGATGAACCACGCCCGAGTCAAGGCCCTCAAGGGCAGCGGCAAAACCACCTCGAAAAAGGCCATCAAATCCGGCCGTGCTTCTGGCACCGTCACGCCTGGAGGGTCCCCTTTGCCTTCGCTTCTGACGTCACCGACACACTCTGCTGTACATAGCCGGGTTGCCTCTGATGTGAGCGACAGCGAAGATGACAACGACTTCGAGTTTGACGACATGATGTCGAGTGTGCACTCGGGGGCTCTGGAGCAGCGACCCCGGACGAAGGAGCAAGAGAGTTTGACGCCCTGGCTCTGATCGACAACTTGCAAGATAAAAAGCATAACAATAGCGATGTTCGCGAGCAACTCCTAGAAATGTATAACAGAGTCTTGCGCACAAAATACAACGCAGAGACACACTACTGGCTGGACCCCGCCGCGGCGGCATTGGTCGAGTTGTTTCTCAAAGAGGCGGATCGCGGAGCTACAGCTCGCGAGAGGCTGCTCAGCCTGCAGGCGTACTGCTTGACTGTAGGCACAGCGGAGGGCTTGGATATGTTCGAAAACAGCGAACGAGCCTTGAAACAAATCCTTGTAGACGACGACGACGACGAGTGCAAAGTATATGCCATATACGCCCTCTGCATGGCGGTTCTCTACGCGGGAGGCTTGGAAGAAGCCGCGCTGGAGGTCATGCAGTATCTCGTGGACATTGTTCAAAGCGACGGCGAGAGCGTCGAATCGCACGACAACACCTCCGTCGTGTCTGCCGCCATCATCGGCTGGTCATTCGTTGCAAGTCACGTAGATGACTTTTCCGACTTTGCCGATACCGCCATGGACGCCTTTGTCGACCAACTCGACAGTTCAGATACCGAAATTCAATGCAACGCCGGACAATCCATTGCCCTCATTTTCGAGTCATCGCGGAACCATGAACAAGAGACAGGCGAGCCATTCCAGCTGCCTTACGACCCCCAACGACTAATCGGCCGCATCAGTGAGCTCGCCAAGCTGAGCAGCAAATCAGTGGCGAGAAAGCAGCGCCGCGATTTGCGCGAAAGTCTAGTTAGCGTCGTCACGTCTTTAGAACGAGGCGTGGGACCCTACTACTCCACCGCGCTCTACATCCCAGAGAAAGACGGGCATGTACCGCCTTCGCAACGGACCGACGACGGGCAGGCGGAATACGGCTACAGATGTCGACTTCGTCTCGGCAATCACAGTACCAGAATCGGTACCTGGTCGCTCTTCTCACGAGTCAACATGATGAAGGTTCTTTCCGCGGCGGCCTACAACACCATGTTTTTGTCAATCCTGTGGTCATGGAATGCCTGGAAGATGCACACTGGGACGAGGGCCAGCACGCCGCCGGGCGTAAGCGATGATGACTGTAGTCGGTAGATTGGATCGACGATACATGTTCGTGTTCTTGTGTAGGTCATGGTAACCAACTATTGGTTGATTCGGTCAAAGTACATCAGCATCGTTTGTCTGTACATGTCTGCTTCTTTTGTTCCTAAGACTTCAGACTGCGGTCTTCCTCGGACGAGAGAAAAGCGCAAGAAGATGTCAAATGATGGGGGTACACGCTTAAAATACCATCTAATGTCATTCTCTATTACTATACCTTGACAAAACAACGAGCCTGCTAAGACGAGCTCAACTAGGTGGCATATATCTCTCCATTGCAACAAGGTCAAAATTTGCTCCAAATTTGCGGTTGCCAGCAGAACTTGGTCATTATGATGCATGATGCCCCTATAAAGCAGACACTGCCGGTAAAAAGATGAAGTCCAGTCCAAGACGTCCTTTCCAGTATAAGTGCTGCAAGAGGTGGACCGCCCATGGCACCGAGCGAGCCAACGGCCATCATGACCCCGATCCGCAACCCAATATGACCTATATCCTGAGTTGTCTGTGCTACGCATGCAGAGCAGAGTGGTGACAGGCCTCCGCCAAGCAGGCCAAATATGCAAGCAAATGCGACCTGCGCAGAATGGCTCGTCATCCAGATCCAGCAGAACACTAGGAGACTGGCCAACACGGCCATCGAAGACATGATGTTGAACCTGAAAAAAAAAGCAACCGATCAATAAGCTGTACTTGAGCTCGATTCGCGTTTAGGAGAAAAGAGCACAACTGACCCCCAAGTTATCTGCCAGCCAACCAGCTCCGATCCTTCCAAGACAAGAGCCGCCGTACATGATTGGTAGCATCGCATGAGATAGACGCAGCGGGATTTGGTTATCAATAGCACACTTTGTAATCAAGGCGAATGGCAAAAGGATTCCGGTAAAAAGACCGAGGAGAGAGAAGCACAGAAGGAGGAAGCGACCGTCGCAGATTGCCTTTGCCGCACCCCTTTGCGACTTTCTGTTTGGGCGTCCATGATTGTCATGACCGGCAGCTCCTTTCTCTCTCGCACTAGCAAACATCCAGCAATAATCAAAGGTGCTGATGTCGCTGCTAGTACTAGGTGCATTTGACGCAGACTCAGCGTCTCGTGCAGTTCCGAGATGACGAGCGGCCAAAAACGCCACCGAGAGCCGACCCAGACACGGCAACACCCAAAGCCAGGGCTCTCTTTTCGCTGAACCACTCTGTAATCGCACTGGCCGTCGGGTAGAATCTGTAGGTTGAACAGATTTCATTCGTTAGTCTGACGTTTCTTTTTCGGACGAGCGAGGAGCAGCGTTTACATCAGCGCACCTGTGGCGCCGAAAAGGACTCCTTGTGAGACAATGTAATGCCAGAGCTTGGTCGAGTGGCCGGCGCCGACGAAGGATAACAAGCAGACAGTCGCACCCGTAAGTAATGGTTTGCGCGCGCCCCATTTGTCGAAAACCGGCCCTGTTATTAAGCCTCCCATGAGGTAAATTACGTGCTTTGACGTGTTAGTCGCGAAGCATCAATGCAGTCTGGACATGAATTTAGTCATCAACCTGAGCATTTCCAATCCAACCTATTTCTTTCCCATCCGAATTAGGCCATGGTCCCGGTTCCATCACATATAAGCTCTGAAAGCTGCCGAAGGCGTTCATGATGCCTAGTCTGTTAAGTAAGACGCTCCGAGTCAGGGAATTGAAGCTCCGTACCGAAAACAACGAAAAAGTTCATGAAACCCCTAATACAACGGTCCAGGCCTGTAAACCGCCATCAGGAATACTTATTCCAAACTCGGGGAGGCTTTCTCCATTGTCGGGGTCGTTGGTTGGCAGATCAGGGCTGTTCTCCGGGGAGACGTATTCATGCTAGCAAAAAGAGGCGACGATGATGAAGAATGGATTTTGATCTTGCGGTCCCAAAACTGAATGCTCCGTCAGGCGAAGGAGATCGTTATCGAACTCATAGGGCAGGAGCGCACCTGCTTTAGCAAGACAGCCGTAAGGCTGGATAACTAATGCGAAAATCGGAGTTGAATGCCTTTAAGCCACAGAACTACGCAGGTAGTCGATAATAATAAAAAGCTCTTGAAAAGAACGCCACAATACAATGTGAGTTTGTTGGTTTTTTTGGGGTTTTTTTTTTTGGGGGCTGACTTTGATTGTAACCTATGTATCATTTACGCATCAGCCGTTCTTCTCTTGCTTTCAAATCTCAATAGTAACTCTTCCAATACCGCGACTCACGCAAGCCAACATGGCCGAATCCTTCTCCTCCGGCAAGAGTGCCGTACCCCTATGATCAACATGCCCGCTCTTCAGAGAAACCTTGCACGTTCCGCAATTTCCTACCTCACAACTGGACGCAATGCCGGGGTACTCGCGCCGCAATACCTCAAGTAGGCTCTCATCCCCGCTCACTTTGAGTACTTGGCCGTTCTTGTTCGCAACCTTGACTTCAAATGGATCTCCAGAAACGTCTGCTGCGAAAGCTTCGTAGTGAACTTCTCCGGGCGAAATGCCACATTCCTGCACGGCGCTTTTCACAGCCTCCATCATGCGATTGGGCCCACAGGCATAAATGTGGCTGTTCCAAGGCATTGTCTTGATGATGCTTGGTATGTCCATTCTTTCCCCTTGGACTTGTCGTAGATGACAACGTTGTCCTTGAAGGCGGTCAATCGGTCGGCAAAGGGGATTTCGGCTGCTGAGCGAACACCATAGTGGAGCTTGCAGCTCCAATTGATGGAGATCATTTCTCTTATCAAAGCCAGAAATGCGGTAATGCCGATGCCACCGGCAATGAAGAGGTGGTTGCTCGCCGCGTTGTTTGCTTTCACGTCGGTTGTTATGTGGCCCACTTGGATGATGTCGTCAACCTGGGAGACTTGATGAAGATAACGGGAACCGCCGCGGCTGTTCTCGTCGAGAGCAACGCCGATTTCAATCTTGCCAGTCAAGTTTGATATTTCATTTCCCTTGACACGACGGAATAAGTTCTGATGAGTCCGTTGGGCAACTTGAGTCGAGCGTGTGCTCCGAGCAGTGAGTTTTCAGCATCCGGATCAGGGTTTTCACACTGTAAGGTGAGTGAAACTACTCTCGGTGTCTCCATTCTACGCTCGATGATCTTGTAATCCACCCAGTGATCTTCGGCGAGCTTCGAGCTTTCCTTTTCATCGCCTTGGCCACTCGATTCCGGAATTGGCCACGGCTTTCCTCACCCAAGGCCTCCACCTCTGAGAGTAGTTTGTTCATCTCAAAATTGTCTTTATCTCGATGCAAGTACTCTTGTATGCGCTCGATGGTCCACTGTGGGTATTTCCGCTCTACCAGGCGTATCTTGTCGCCCGCATTCACGGTGCCTTCTCGAACGACTCGGTAATACCAACCCGTTCGGCTCGTTTGGTACGTCACAGGCGCGAAATTCTTCAAGGAAAATCGATGATTGAGCTTGAAACATGGCTGCCGGGGAAGCGATACTTGCAATTGAACCTCTGAGCCTACTGATACGATGTCGCCGATACAGACGTTGCGTTCGTTCATGTGAGAGGTGACGAAGTTTTCACCGAATCCGCCCGGAATGAACTTATCACAGTGGTCGGGGTACCAAGTTGCCCAATTAGGGTAATGCGATGAGCAATCTATGATGAAATGACGAGTTGGGTGAGTGGCTGTCGTTGGTCTTGTTTCATCTCATTGTATTCAAATACCAGCGGTCTGCGAGAATGTCACCGTCACTCACATCCAAGAATTGCCTTATCTGGGCCACCATGAAAAGTCAGGTCATGCCAGTCTCCTTCCAGCCCCAACTTGTGAATTTTCACGGGGCGATTTACAATCTTCTTGTCAATTCCTGTCTCGATGTTCAAGCCGGGCATTTTCTTCATGCCAGAGAGGCGGACCTCGAGAAGTTTATCCACCTCAAAGGGCGTGGTGAAGTCTGCAGCCCATGTTTCCGCAGCCATTGCGAAATACAATACAATGGAACGTATCTGGAAGTGTGCAAGACTATGCAGGGTAGGGATAGAGACACTTCATAGATGAAGAGAGGGGCAAGTCTGGGAGAAAAAGACGTACATGTACACCGAGCTCGGGAAGGAGGCCCTGCCAAAAGAGGCCGCAGCCTAACAGCTGGCAGCGGCATCTGGCAGCTCAATTACCCACCCAATGACCCTGTGAGTGCCCATCGTGCCCCCGCCCGCCACCCACCACCCCCTCTTTGGTCCACTCCCGGCCAAGCCAGTCGACGTCACTCAGCTGATTGGAAAGACGACCGTCGTGAGGCCTCGTTTCGTCTCCCTTCAATGTTCTGGTCAGTCGACATTGATCGAAAGCGTAGAGCAGCAGCCCGCCGCTCTCCAAGGCCGCGTGATGGGCTGCTTGTATAACTTGCTGGTTTATCTATGGAACTTTCGCTACCTGCCCATCCAATACCGCTGGCCCCTGATCAAGCTTCGCCGCCGACTCGTCCCAACCAGCACGGGGCTTGGTCTCCGTCATGCTCTACGCCATGCTCGCTCATTGAAACATCCTCCGCAACTTCACCCATACCTTTTCGTCTTGCGATTATTATGGCCACTTCCTTCCTGGTATTTTCCGGCAACTATGCCTCCTTCTCCTCGTCACATCATGGCAGATCCTGGTTCGGTTACCTGTCAGGGTCGAGACTGGATGTACCTCCGGTCAATTCCTTTGTGGGAGGCTCGTGACACGCCTCAGAGATGCTTCTATCGCCTGTACCAGGCTTTCTGCGCCGCAGATGGACACATGATCTCCTACGAGACCGAGTATTTTTGGCGTAAAAGCTCTCCTCAGTGGGCAAGCGTTAATCTACCGGATCCTCAGTGCGAGGACTTGGAACAATACGCCGTAATGGCGTCTCTGGCAGAGATGTTGGCAGAATCATTCATGTGGCGGTTAGATCTGGGGCTACGAAGGGACGATACACCGTTTGCGCGTCGAGATGATGAGCCTCTGCCATTTGAGCCCGAAGTCTGCCCTCCTGGACAACCACCGTCCCAGCTTTGAAGGAGAAATTGTTGATCCACTCGGACGAGGGCGTCTATTTCGATAGCCCGTTCCACAGAAGAAATATTTACATGGCAACGGGGCATTTCTACACGGTTTGATTTTGCGCGTGTTTGATTAGAGAATTGACCAAAGCAGCTGTGTTTCAAGACTTCCAATTTTCGATTCACTCCAAGTTCACCACCTTCCATTTTTCGGTGTCGTTGTCCCACACCATCTCGGCGAGACCAATCTCCCCATATTCATGGAAATAGTACTCTGCAATCTCTCTCAGCGCCTCCTCTGTTGGCTGCAAGTCGAATCCATTCAAGTTCAGATCTCGAATGTACTGAAAGCTTATGGGCAGTCCATCGCCGACTTTTCTCATGAGATGAATCAGGGCAGCGGCGTCTGGGAGATCAACATTCTTGTGTCCTCTGCGGCTACGGGAATGAGACACTCGGCGAACCTTGCTTTCCAGTGCCCAGTCTAGACGTCCGGCATACACGACAAGGTTCTTTCCACTGTAAACCACTATATCCTGTTGCACCGACTCGATGAAAAAGTGACGCGACGCTTGCGGGAGACGAAGATCTTAACTTGCTGATTCAGCCAGTCCTTATAGAAGCCGCCCTCGTGAGCGACTTCTTGGATGGCGAGTTCGAATTCGGCTGAGTAGTCTTCGACGGCCGTTACGTGTGGGTCGAGAAGGCAGTCGATGTCGTAGGAAGCTTCCCGGTTATGGCAGAGTCGCACGGCCAAGCATCCCCAACTGTGACGAGCCTGAGCGGGGCGACGCTCATGAGCAGGTCGTTGGAGGCAATTTTGGCATCCAGCATAGTCAGGGCTGTCGAGACATATCTGCTGTAAACATCTATTTCCTTTGGGTTTCAATGAGCGTCAAAGCAGGAAGGCAGCTCACCTTGTTCCATGTCCTCGTAGGTCAATGGCTGCCTGTCTGATGACATGCTGAGCAGTACATCGAATCATGTCGAAGCGTTCGTATTGTTGACTTTGTTATTCGATCTAGGATACCCCGTATACTGATTCGAAGTTCATTCTTCTCCCCAGAAAGCGCTCCGTGACGATGTAGTCGTCTGACCTTTCTAGACTGGATGTGTTCTGCGAGAGTAGATGATGGTGTTTGGTGCCAGACGCTTTTTTTTTTACGCCTGTTCGTGTTGGCATTGAAACGCAATACGTAAGTAAGCACAGCGGGTGATGAGAGCAGCTGGTGAGTGGCAGACGCATGATGAATAGGCCAGTTGTTATTGTGCAAGTCTCGGGGTGTTTGCTCCATGCTTGATTCTCGCAGTTGCTTGACAAAAGGCGCGGGGCGGCTCGTTCGATTGGTTGATGGAGCGAATGTCTTGCATGTCCTTTGTGGTACAAATGCTGCCTACATGGGCAAAGATGACGGGTATCGGCAGCTGTCTGATATCTCCGACCTTGATCAGGATTCAGGACTGGCAAAGTTGAGGCGAGATGTTCGTAATAACAAGTCCATAGCATGGCCACTAGAGTCTTTGCACTACGTCTGTCACGTTTGCTAGAACAAGCACGGCGCTCAAGCATCAGATCGGATATCAGTCAGCCAGTCAGTGGTGCCAGCTTTTGATGTCTTGCCAAGCAGTTTTGACGCTCCGCCTTCTCTGATTCAGCCACAAACCTACCGACCTTTGCCTCAATCTCTGCGCGCTGGGATTGACGGTCCGACTCGACTCTAATCCCCTCGCAGTCGTCGGCATTTCTTCTTGATGATTGGAACTTGCTAAGCCGTGAGCCGTGGCGATCGGAGAATATGAGTGGCTTCGGCGCGAGGGGCTTCTGTCGCATCTACGAACGCGCAAACGACCTGCTCCTGCGAAGGGCCGCCTTTAATGTTGCTCGAGGTGGCTCATGATGGTCATGCTCAACTCTATAAACATCCACAAGACATACATGACACCCTTTTCCGCTCCAATACCAGCCGAGTATGGAATCTATCAACTTGGTCAGAGTCAGGTCCGTGTAGCTTTGTCTTATCGATGCAACAAATATCAACATGGAAGTCGCTGAGCTTACAGGAGCGAGCTTGTTGGTCGCAGAAGATGATCTTTTGGTAGGTGATATAATGGTTCCTAATTTTTCACATGATTACTCGAAAGGTCATTTCACCACCTAGCTCAAACCCAAGGACGCGCATCTTCAAGCTTGAATCATAATACAAGAGCTAGCTAGCATTGTGGACCGTCGCATCTTGGTATGTCTCTGGGAATTGGGACAGGGATATCAAGAGGGTTTATAGAATGAAGGGCCCGGCGTTGATGGATACGATGTTGGAGATGGAGGCTGTTTGTCACAGAATTCCACACATGCGGCTTTCGTAACCAACAAGGGGCCGACTCTATCCCGTACAGAATCGGCCTGACCATTATCTCTAGTTTACCCATCGCAGCCTCTTGGGTCCTCAACAATGGGTTCAACAATTGACCCTCTCTCTTTTCTAAATTCTCAAAACTCGACGAGAGTTGCAATCTGCTTGATTGTGTAGAGTCGCTCCTTACATGACAAATGCGGACACCTGATGAACAGCCAAGCAGGATCGTACTACATTTCGCTGTGGCTGTGCAGCGTGAAGCAGAATCCAGGCTGTGGAACAAACACGGACATGACAGACTGACGGCGCAATTTATTAATCAAGGTCATCAAACTCACTTTGACTTACATTTTGGGATTGTCGACTGGCTGCATTTTGTTTCAAGCTGCTTACCTACCCACCTAGACGCACTCCAACAACCGCCCTCGACAGCCACTGCGACAGCCACTGCGACGGCTTAATCAAAATCAGGAGTCAAGGTACAGATCCTCGCATTATTCTCGAATGATGCAATCTGAAGGAGGAGTGGCTGAGGACTTGATGAATGTAAGCCGGCCGACGCGACGCGAGGAAGTTTGCATCCCGCCCGAGCGTGAATAACATGTGCCAAATGGACCAAACGATGTCGGCGTCTCATCTGTATTGATCAACGTCCCAATGTGTTCGATCACGACTCTGATATTACCATTGGGATTCAACACCACCTTTGGATCGCGCATTGCACCGACTCCAGGCCCCGTGCCCGTCATGACAACTGGGCCCCTTTCCAGCGTCGTGCCTTGGGACAGCCAAGGGATGATTTTTGGAATTGGAGAAGATCATTTCACTGAGAGCATGTCCCAGCCCGAGAACAGCATCAGTGCCGGTTCCGACGGACGAAAACGAGGCATCGTTTGCCAAAAAAAAAAAAAAAGATGGACCGACCACCTACCGAGCGGACACGATCCATCAAAGCCTGGTACAATGTCAAAGGGTCAATCACCCGGAACGGTGCAAGCCCGTGAAACCACACCTTTGAGAAACACCACTGGCTATTCTTGAACTGCTGCGTTGCGCGCGCTCACATCATTGCCGGCCGTGAAAACCCAAGACGTGATCCATCGCTTCGGCCTCGAAGATGGCGAGTCCGATGTCTGGGTGGGGAGGAATCGACCTCGCCGAGGTGTGTCTGGCCGTCTTCTTCTGCTATGAAGCGGATGAGTCGGGTCCAGTTTGGCGACATGGTTGTGCGCACTGTGGGTAGTTTAAATCTGGAAGAACTCTCCGTTACAAATACTCCGTACTGGAATATGGATTGGGTGTTGGTGTTGAGATGGACGTTTATGATATTGATCCATTGAGCCCCTGGGATTGAGCATTCAACAAAATGCTAACATGTACCTTGTTAGTATAATTATAACTTTAATAAACCTACACCAATGCACACGTGGCACAGTGGGCTGTAGCACTAATAAAATAAAAATAAAAAACGAACCCGCTGATTTTGCCGCGCCGGCTTTGTCCCCGCCGTGATTAGTCAGTTCGAGGAGCATTGGCGCGCCACCCAGGTTGACCAGGTGGCATTTCTTGCAATATTACGGGATACGTTGTCGCTGAGCTCCAAATCCACCTTCCACCCCCCCTTATCTCACATCGCGCGTGCGACCCGACCGTCCTAAGTAGAGAGCCATGGGAGCGCTGCTGGCCGTGGGAGTCGTAGTGCTTCTACTGCCGTTAATATATATCTATACCGTCCCGATCGTGCAAGCTCGTTCCCCGCGCCTACGAAACAAACGCATCTGCCTGCTGATTGCGCATCCCGATGACGAGGCCATGTTCTTTGCGCCCACCCTCCTAGCTCTTACACGACCCGAGACAGGCAACCACGTCAAGGTCCTCTGCTTAAGCACAGGTGGGTTTCTTGTGAGAATTGGCGCCCGGCGACTTGAGTACTGACTGATTGGCCTTGTTCTGTACGAATAGGCAATGCCGAAGGGCTTGGCGAAACTCGAAAGAAGGAGCTCGTCAAGAGCTGTACAATGCTGGGTGTGAGACAGGAGACAGACGTCTTCGTCGTCGACGACCAGTGCGTAAAATCCTCGCATCCCACCAAACTCGACACCTACGCTATAGCTAACACGTTGGGCCAGAGACTTCCAGGACTCCATCATGGTGACTTGGGACAAGGACCGGATCGCCGCTCTCCTCTGTACACCGTTCGCCCCGCAGCACTTGAACCAGACGCATCTCGACAATGACGATACTCCGACCGCGACTATCGATGTGCTCATCACCTTTGACCAGGGCGGCGTATCCTCCCACCCGAACCACATCTCTCTTTATCATGGCGCGAGAGCTTTCATATCTACCTTGATGGCTCGAAAGCCCGGCTGCGAGTCGCCTGTAGAGCTTTACACCTTGACATCTGTGCCAATCCTACGCAAATATGCCGCATTTCTGGATGTGCTGCCGACCTTGTGCAAGTGGGCTTTCAGCACTGACACACCCAAGACAAAATCTCCCAGCTCACTGCTGTTTCTCAACCAGATTGCGGGAGAACATGGACTGCCGCAAGCCTGGAGTGCTATGACGAAAGCGCACAAGAGTCAGATGGCATGGTACCGATGGTGCTGGATCGTTTTGAGCAGATACATGTTCCTAAACGACCTGAAGCTCGAACGAGTGTCATGATGAAGAATATTTGGCTTGCATCTACAGCATAAAGAGAAAAGGGGGCGGGGGGCTTTGAAAACTCCATGATTACCTTGTGCATGCCCCAGTGTTTGGTTGGAAAATAGAAGAGCTCGGCCATCCCATGGAGTTTTGTCGGTTAGCTCGTGGTAGTTAGATAGAGGAATTTGAGTATTCATATCAAGTATAATCATGTATGACGCCACGGTATCGCACTTTGCAGAGGCAAATATCTGAAGTGCAGAGTCGCACGCATCTCGAGGGTTTTACCAAGGGATGTGAAGGCCCGTTTCCGTTCCCGTGCTCCATCATCATGGCTACTACCAACGGTGGCAGGCTCCCGACTGAGCCGCGTTTGAGGACATTGTTTGTGACATTGTAAGTGAGTGAAGAGGGCTGGGCTGAGTGTACGTATGAACATATGTATGCATGCAACGGATGGCTGATGGTGGGTTTGTGGAGTAATAAATCGACGTACCTCGACGTAAATCGACGAATGCGACTTCAAATCAATAGAAGACGATTGATAATGATGGGTTGGTTGGTTGGTTGGTTCCGAGTAAAAAGTGGACCGAGGAACGGCGAGAAACAGGAACGGCGCCCCATATGCATATGCCACCCCTTTCGCCCTTCGCCCTTCTGGTTTTGACGCAACGTACAACGTCCCGTCCACGAGCCAAGCCCCAAGATGTTCCAAAAGAGCAGTCATCGCACGCGCAGCCGGCTAAAAGCATGCGGGACAATAGCACACTTGATCAAGCAGGGTGAGAGTATTAAATATGGCGCCAGTGGCAGATTCTGAACTCGAGAGATGCCTTTGTTTGCATCACACTCCAAGACAAGTCATTACTCGTGACTCATGATGCCCGTGACGACTGTCCGCACCGATCTGCTCATCGTCGGCGCTGGGCCGGCTGGCGCTTCGCTGGCGTGTTTCTTGGGCTCTCATGGTATGTTGAGCAGGAAACCTTGTCAAGACTCTTGCGTCTTGACTTCTGCGAAGACGTGTCTCATATACTTCGCAGGACGTACCGGCATCGTCATCTCTGCCGCGCCAGGCACGGCTGAGACACCACGAGCACACATCACCAACATGGCAGCCATGGGTAAGCTGCAACCGCTGAGCCAACGTCGAGTAACTCGTGTACTTTGCTGACAAAAGGAGAATGCCTCCGAGATATTGGCTTGGACCGCGAATGTATCAAAATGGCGGCTCATGCAGAGAATATGCAGCACACAAGATGGTGCCTGTCGATGGCAGGCGAGGAACTGGCGAGGACGTATTCCTGGGGTCACGACCCGCATCGAAAGGTAAGGAATAATGCCAGCCCGGTTTCATCTCTGACAGAATTATTAGGGTGACTACGAAGTAGCCAGTCCATGTGATGGTCACATGGATCTCCCGCAAACTGACCTGGAGCCCATCCTCGTAAAACGCGCCGTGTCCGATGGCTGGACTGTGCGCTTCAGCACCAAACTAGTCAGACTAAGCCGGAACAAGCCTGATGAATTCATTGCTGAAGTTCGAGACAGTTTGACGGGCCATGCGTATCGTATTCAAGCGCGCTACGTGTTTGGATGCGACGGAGCAAGAAGCCAAGTCATAAGGGACTTGGGGATTCCTCTCATCAAGAAACCCGGCCAGGGACTAGCTCTCAATGTGCTAGTCAAAGCCGACATGTCCCATCTCGTTGAGAATCGGACGGGAAATCTGCACTGGGTATTCCGTCCAGACAAAGAACATCCGCCTTGGGGCTGGGCCACTTGTCTGCGGATGGTGAAGCCGTGGACCGAGTGGATGTTCATTTTCTTGCCTCACCCGGACTCGGACATGGATGCTTCTGCGATGGAGGCCACGGAGGAAGAGTACATGGCGCGGGTCAAGGAAGTGATTGGCGATGGCTCGGTGGTGCCGCAGATCCTGGACGTCAGCAAATGGTGGATCAACGAGACGGTCGCCGAATACTATTCTGACGGCAATGCGTAAGCGAGTTTCATTGCTCCGTTTCACTTGATTGTTTGTTCACCGCATACTGATGAGACTTTCCTCCGCAGCCATTGCCTCGGTGACGCGGTCCATCGCCACCCTCCATTCAACGGGTTGGGCTCAAATACATGCGTACAAGACGCATTTAATTTAGCATGGAAGGTATCCTATGTTCTATCCAACAAGGCCGGGCCAACTCTGCTCGAAACTTTCAGCACCGAGCGCCAGCCAGTAGGAGTAGAAGTCGTCACCCGCGCCAACGCAGGTCTGAGAGACCACTCAGCCTGGATGAAGGCAATCGGCTTGCTAGTACCAGACGTATCCCAGAGGGCGGCAATACTCGCCGAGCTTGACGACCCCGGAGAGAAAGGACGGCGGAGACGACAAGAGTTCCAGTCGGGGATTGAACAGACATCCAGCGAGTTCCACGGACTCGGCGTGGAAATGAACCAGTTCTACTCGTCATCTGCGGTCTACCAAGACGACGAGCACCCTGAGCGACCCGCCGCCAAGGACTCGACGGAGTTTTACCAAATTACAACACTGCCGGGGAGTCGCTTGCCGCACGCGTGGCTCAACTCGCGAGTCCCGGGGCGAAACTGTCCACCATTGACCTGGCTGGCCATGGGCGGTTCTGTCTATTCACCGGCCCGGGTGGACGAAACTGGAAGAGTGCCGCAGACGGAGTCTCGGAGGAACTTGGTATCCAGATCGACTGCTACTCGATTGGGTGGAAGCAAGATTATGAAGACGTGTACTTTGACTGGGCGAGGCGGAGGGAGGTGGACGAGGATGGCTGCGTGTTGGCACGACCTGATCGCTTTGTGGCCTGGAGGTCTGCATCGATGATTCAGGACTGTGGTTCAAAGCTGCAAGTCGTGATGAGGTCGGTGCTGTCCCTGGAGTGACGAGCTGCGTGGAGCATGATTCATGGTATAACTTGCTGCATGCCTGGGTAGGGGCTGAGGATCGACTCTGGAAGTATCAGTCCGAGTTACACAGACACGATCAAGACATGCCACAGTTGTTATGCCATTATCTCCCCATATTCCCCAAAATTCATGTGTCCGTAGTAGCATAGAGCTCGTTGGGAGTGTCTTTGCCCACGGCCGCAGACGGAGGCTTTGTCCATGTCGCATTGCAGCGATTATCAAACAGGTCACCAGGTGGGTGGACGTCGTCGCGGGGTCTGACGGACCGTTGGGAATCTGCGTGACCCCGCTGCTGACATGAGCATCGTGGCGTCTAATACGGGAAGTAGGCGGGAGTAGACGGGAGTAGAATGCACCCCGAGGATGCGACGCTGGATTGATCTCATGTACATTGCATTGTAAACGGCAAGTGCATCCTTTCCTCCTTCTTTTGATTATGCACCCGCATCCCACAAACACCACCTCACGAAGACCAATCCACGCCATCCACACCCGCGACGACTCATTGCAATCATGGGCATTCTCAGGACACAGTCCGAATTCGGCCATGCACCTCCTCCCCAGACTCCATACAGCATCGTCTCCAACTTACCCGGATGGGACATGCTGAAAGGTGTCCGAGAGGGCGACACGGCTCCCTTCGCAAAGCTCGTCCACGTCTATCCCCGCCTGTCGCCAACCCAACATGCTCGCAAGGTATGAACATCCTTCCATTGCAACAGTCCCTGGTTATTGCGACGCTGACAGCGGCAATCGCGCTCCCTCTCATCTCGCAGCTCTCTCAAGAGATAGCCAAGAGAGTTGGTCCTGGGGAATGGTCCTGCATGATGTATCTCGACCCCATCATGTGGGCATATACCGCGAGCCATGTCGCACACAAGCAGCGCGGGGAACACGCCATCTCGCCCGACAAGCTCACGCTCAAGGTAGTGGACGTGGCTGGCCATCGGTTGTACTGCGTGCTCTATGAGCCCCAGCATGGAAAGGCCCTCATGTATAGCTGGGGCGTCCCTGGCCTGGGATTATCTATTCGAGAGTCAGAGCATTTACTCGACAAGATTGACACGCTAGTTGAAGTTCCTTTTGAGAAGACGCAGGATCCTCCTGCGCCGACCTGGACCCCGAAGGGTCCTCGCATGAGCCTCTGCAGAAGCGCATCATTGACTTGCTTCGGCACGGAGCAATTGACCACCAGCTTGTCCAAAGTGAGACGAGTGATGTTTACCTGTATCCATCAGGCATGGGGGCCATCTTCGAGGCAAAAACATCCTACAGGAGTATCGCCCCGGCAAGACCAACGTCGAGCTGGGCTTGGTGTTCCACAACACGCACGAACTTTTGCGTGAGGAGAGCCCGGGCGGCTGGCAGCATTTTGGCAAGGTGGATAAGAGGGGTCTGGATCAATTTGAACCATGGCTGGACGAGGAAGCGAGCCAAGGACGCGGTGTCACTTTTGCCATTGTTGAGTTTCCGGAAACCCAACACTTGAGACTCCTGACTTGCCGCGCTTGAAAACACTTGTGCGTTGATATAAACTGCTCCATCGTGCCCAACCCGTTATTTTGGCGGGCTAAAAACAAAAAAGGGGGAGGGCCTTATGCTAACCAGACTCGCATGCTCCAGTCTGAGAAACACGACTTTGTTCTCATTGTCGACGAAACGATAGGCTCCTTGGGCAACATCGACGTCACATGTCAATCAGATGTTCTGCTCACCTCGCTCACAAAGTCATTCAACGGCAGATCAGACGTTCTGGGTGGATCTATCGTCCTCAACCCGCTATCACCTCACTACGCTGAGCTTTCTAGACGCTTCGCCGAGACTCACCACAACCAGCTCTTCGCCGCCGACGCCGCAGTCCCGCTATCCAACTCGCAGGACTTTTTGAACGCATCCATCGTCTCAACACCAATGCCCGGGCAATGGCAGAGTTCCTTCACAACAGCAAGACAGAGCAGCCCGATTCGCCTGTTGTAAGTGTCCAGTATCCCAGCCTACTAGCCAGCAAGATCAATTACGACCCCTTTAAGCGACGAGGCACTCCGGAACTGCCCAGCCCAGGGTACGGATGCCTCCTCACCGTGGAATTCGAGGACGTCGAGACAACAAGGGCGTTTTACGACCGATGCGGCTTCTACCCGTCCCCCCATCTCGGCGGCCATGTGACTATCATGTTTGCCTACAATATGTTCATGTTTGGCAAGGACAAGGAGGAGGCAAAGAAAATGATGGAATATGATGTCAGGGAGGAGAGCGTGCGAATATCGGCAGGGTTGGAGGAGACGCAGGACTTGCTGGATACGTTGCAAGATGCGCTGAATGCGGCCATTGAGGTCAAGAGGGGTAAATAAAGCGAAGCAGGTAAGTTCGATTCTAGTACAGCTGGCTAGCTGTCATGTTTGTGTGCATTTGTATCCAGTTTATGTCATTTGGTGGTCGGCGACTGGTTTAATTTCTCGTATTCCGGTGCGCGAATATCGTGCCTTTTGATGCATCATGAATATTACGTATGAATGCTACAAGGTTTTCTTTTCGAATTGACGTATACCTTTCGTCCTCCAAGGACCAAGGAGTGTTCTAATTGCTCCGATCTACCGGTCAGATGTGACAAGTGCTCGACGTGTACTCCATAGAGGGTCTCATCAATGCAGGAAGGCGGCCACGAACGAGACCATTGATGAATGAGCCTTTATCCATGCTCGACTTACATGAAATCTAGCCAGCTAGGTGGATCGGGTACGAGAAGACCGGACGACTATGTAAACGCGCATCCGCTGCTTTCCTAATTTGTCTTTCAACCCTATCTGTGTATTTTCTAACCAAGCTTTATATAGATGAGATAGATTCTTAGTTTTTGACAAGGAGCATAGCACGCGGACTACTAATTCTACTGCCAGACTCGCTTAATAACTTTTGACACAATGCAAGCATTCTTATTGTACTACACAATAAGCACGCCTGTAAACCTCGTTTTTACCCAGATGTAGGGGAGAAAAGAATCACTGAACACAAGCCACACTCACATGGTGTGGGTGGGTCGTTCCAACGGATTAGGAATAACGGCAGATGCAACATTCGGATGCATTCGGATGCGCGTTGATGTAGTTGTCCGAAAAGACAGACCCCTTGCAGGTTGCCCGCGTTGCCCGCCCCACTGGGAATAGTTACACTACATACATGTACAACCCCTGAATTATTTATTCACAAATCTACACGACAAGGGGGACAGCGAGCCAATCAGGCGTTGGCCAGGCGTTGAACGGGAGATGCGGCAAGTAGATTTGTAGAATAATTCGGGGTTGTCTGGTGTACTCGGTATGCCTGAAGATCTATCATACCTACCAACTCCGTAAATGGCATCGATCCACCTGCTGCCCCGATACGAATGCGATGGGACGCGATTCCCCGTAAGCCGGAGCGGATCGGGAGGCGTTTTCATTGACCGGTAAACGAGATGGGCAACGCAGAAGTACATAAGAACAGGCTTTCCCATTTCAATCATTGATCGGCGGAATGACCCTGTGCGACACAGTTTACCAACGCGAGGTATATAAAGACAGAGTGCCGCCGCCGGCGCCAGAGACCCTTTCATCTTCCTCTTTCCCAAGCTTTCCACGATGCGTTGGCATGTTTTTGTCTCCGTCGCGGCCTTGGCTGGCGCTTCGGCGCACACGATCCGCGGCCTCCACGACAACAGGGACACCGGGACCGGGACCGGGACCGGGACCGGGACACAGGCGAGAGGCCATCCGGGAGTTCCCTTTGACAGGTGGGCGCGGGACGGGCCGGTGGCCAAGAAATTCCACAGCGACAAGACAAACAGTGAGAGCTTCACTTTCCTCCTCCTCCTCCTCCTCCTCCTCTCCTCAAAACGAGGTTTCGACATGGAACAGGTAGGAGTTCAGGAATCGGAAACTAATGAACGGCGTGGTGCGGGCACCATTGACTAGAGTATTTGCTCAACGGCGCGGGCATCCCAGACGTCGATTTCGACATCGGGGAAGCCTACGCGGGCCAAATGTCCATCTCGGACGACGTCAACGGCCCGGACAGGCTTTACTTCTGGTTCCAGCCCTCTCCTAATCCCGCTGCCGACAAGGAGATTCTCATCTGGCTCAACGGCGGTGTAAGTGCCCCTGCCCTACCTACTCCCCCCTTCCCCCCTTTAGCCTAGGAATTCATTTATGTACTCGCAACGCTAATCCTGCGTTTCAACCACCCCCATTTTTCCAGCCCGGGTGCTCATCTCTAGAAGGGTTGCTTCAAGAAATTGGGCCGTTCACTTGGCAGTACGGGACGTACAAGCCCGTTGCGAACCCTTGGGCATGGCACCATCTCACCAACGTTCTCTTGGTCGACCAGCCGATCAACACGGGCTTCTCCACGGGCACCGTGACTGCCAAGAGCGAAGAGGACGTTGCTCGCCAGTTCATGGGCTTTTTCAAGAACTTCATCGACACATTCTCCATGCAAGGATACAAAGTATACTTGACCGGAGAGTCGTACGCGTACGTGCTTGGTCCATTTCTCCTCCTCCTCCTTTCTCAGTTTGAAAAAATCGGGGCGGAGCTACTTCAACACTCATTTGGGGGCCAGGAGTTGCAGGAATTGCAGGAATTGCTAATGCGCAAAGAAACAGAGGCATGTACTGCCCCTACATAGCAAGCGCCATGCTCGACGCCAAGGACGCCAAGTACTACAACGTCAAGGGCATGATGATCTACGACCCGGATCTCGTAGAAAGCAGAGTGGGCGAAATGACGGTTGTCCCGTTCGTGGACCACCACCGCAGCTTGTTCCCCCTCAACGACTCCTTTGTCCAGCACATGCACGACACGGACAGGAGATGCGGATACGCCGACGTGCGCAGCAAGTACCTCTCGTTCCCTGCCCGGGGCCACCTGCCCCGTCCCCTGCCCGGCATCGACGCCAAGACGGGCCGGCCCATGCCGGGATGCGGCGACTACGAGCTGTCGGGGAGTATCCAGGCCGCCGTCTCCGACATCAACCCTTGCTTCAACATCTACCACGTTGCCACGACCTGTCCCCTGCTGTGGGACGTGCTCGGCTTCCCGGCAGCTTCGAATACCTGCCCAAGGGAGCGTCCGTCTACTTTGACCGGGAGGACGTGAAGAAGGCCATCAACGCGCCTCTCAACCGGACCTGGGCTTCGTGCGGCGGCCCCGTCTTCGTCGAGCGCGACACGTCCGCCCCGTCCGGCACCACCGTCTTCGGAAGCGTCGTCGACAGGACCGGCAACGTCGTCATCGGCCACGGGGCGCTCGACTTCACCCTTCTGGCCGACACTACGCTCTTGGCCATCCAGAACACGACGTTTGGCGGCAAGCTGGGCTTCGAGAGGCGACCCACGGAGCCGTTCTACGTCCCGTACCATCGGCCCGGAGAGCCGGCCACCCTCGCCGGAGCAGGTGTCTTCGGCACGGCTCACACCGAGCGCGGGCTGACCTATGTGGGCGTCTCCTGACCGGACACATGGTGCCTCAGTATGCGCCGAGTGCTGCGTTCCGCCACCTGGAGTTTCTGCTCGGTCGCGTCGAGTCCCTCAGCAGTAGAAAGCCGTTCACGACCGACCCTCATGTGCCGCAACCTCAGGGTCCGATGGGGAAGGGCACTGGGCCGCCGATATACCAGTGAGCTGGGAAAAGGAAAAGGGAGGGGCTGGAAACGACAGAGCATGGCATATGGAAGCTCGTTTTTATACGAGAAAATTGACCCCAAGGGCTAGGCTATGTACCCTGCCTTGCGTTCACGTGACGAGCTAGCAGCTAGGTCCCTGCGCTGTCACGGCATGGTTTATCGATATAGGTCGAGGCGCTATAAATAATATACATCAACTATAAATAACTCGAGGTGAGGGAGAACGAATCTATAGCAGCGGAAATAGACAAGGTAAGACAGCTAGGAAAGGACCCTGTAGAGGCGGACAGCCGCAAAACCAATCGTCTAATTTAGTAAATCAGCGGTTCCTCTCGTATGTACTAAGCTGAATCACTATTGCGGCGAGGTTATCAGCAAGGTACATAAAACATAAAACTAACAAGGCCCAACGCGGCGCGGGGGTGCTGATCAGACTCCGCCCCGAGTCTCCGATAAGCACTGCCAAAATAGGAAAGTACATAGGCCATTCGAAGACGTGTCTCGGAGGGAGCAGATAAAGAACCCAAACGTCATTGATTAGCGATGACAGTCGCAACTTGTAGCAAACATGATAGTCGAGTAGCCAAAAGTCCAACCAAACCCCCATTCCAAGTCCGCTCGCCTCGCGGTCAACATGCCCAGGTGGAAGACTCTTTTCTCTCCCAAGCCGTCGCTCGACGAGCCGGGGCTCGAGACGGTCGACAATGACATCTCGGACGAGGTCATGGAGCGGCGAATCGTGCGCAAGCAAGACTGGAGAATACTGCCGTGCATCTGCGTCACGTACTTGTTGAGTAAGCCTGGCCCTTTTTCCTGCCTCGATTGGTCGGAAACAACAACGCCGTCCTTTGACGCTTACTGACATGATTGAACAAAAAAAAAAAAAAAAAAAAAAAAAAAAAAGACTATCTGGACAGAGTCAACCTGGGCAATGCCCGAACCCTGAACAACGACACGCCAGATGACAACATTGCCACACAGCTCAACCTCAGCGGCCGGCGATACAATGTCGCCGTGGCGCTCTTCTTCGTCCCCTACGTCCTGATGGAATTCCCGTCCAACCTCCTCCTCAAGTACTTCTCGCCCAGCCGCTGGATCTCGCGCATCATGGTGACATGGGGCATCGTCACCATGTGCACGGCCGCCGTCACCACCTACGGGGGCTTCCTCGTCGCGCGCATCTTTCTCGGCCTGGCCGAGGCCGGCTTCTTCCCGGGCATCATCATGTACCTGTGCTTCTGGTACAAGCCTGAAGAGCGAGCGACCCGCATGGCCGTCGTTGCGTCCTCCGTCTCCGTGGCCGGCGCCTTCGGAGGCCTGCTGGCGACAGCCGTTTCCTTGCTCAACCAAAAGGCCGGGCTGGCGGGCTGGCAGTGGCTCTTCATCCTCGAGGGGATCCCCGCCGTCGTCGTCGGCGTCATGGTCTGGTTCCTGCTCCCGGACTACCCCCAGACGGCGTCGTGGCTGACGCCGCAGGAGCGAGCCTTTGCCGTGAAGCGTCTCGGTCCCTGCGCGCCGTCCATCAACGACAAGCACTGGGACGGCAAGACGGCGAGGGACACCCTCGTCGATCCCTGGTTCTGGCTCTACGCCGCGCAGTACTTCCTCATGGCCAACTCCTCAACGCCTTTGCCTACTTTGCGCCCACCATCGTGGCATCTCTCGGGTACAAGGGCCACGACGCCCAGCTGTTGACCGTGCCGCCCAATGTCGTCGCCCTGTTCGTCGTCGTCGCCAACTGTCTTCACAGCGATGGGACCCGAGAACGTTCGCGGCACATCATTGGAGCTCTGGTCCTGGTCGGCACGGGTTATCTGCTGCTTGCTGTTGTGCGGCACAAGGGCGCGCGCTACTTGGCAGTTTGTCTCATTGCTTGCACAAACGCCGCTGTCCTTCCCTTTGTTGCCGTAAGTTGCTGACTGACCTGTTGATCAATGCGGCTTGGCTGACCCTTTGACGACCCCCTTATTTTTTTTTGACTCATTGAAGAGATGAGGAATGAAGAAGTGAATATGCACTAACACCGCCCGTTCCGAAATAAAAAAGCACCGAACGGCCACCGTCCAAGGTTCGACGGCCACCGCCCTCGCCACCGGCGGCATGATTGCCGTTGCCAACTGCGGCGGCATCTCGGCCCCTTCTTGTTCCCTGGCAGCGATTCTCCCATGTACAGCACGGGCAACTGGACCATATTCGCTTTCCTCATGGTCGCTCTGCTTCTCACAGCGTACACTTGGTGTAAGCTCGGCAGCCACGCTGGATATCGAACTGGCAGGGTCGACGACGGGGAAAGGTTGGAGGTTCTGGATGCCAAGGGATTCAAAAGTCGCATGATTCGGACGTCTGAACCTTTTGACTTCTTCATGTCGTTGAAACTCGTCAAGAGCAAAGAGGCAAGATGCTTGCTTGTACTGGGGGCACATGTGCAATTGATTGTGGGGAAACAAACATGCTCTCAACTTGATTTGGCCATTCCCAACTTGCAACACATGGGAATGCAAGCCGTGCTCGTTGTATATTGCTGTGACGCGGCTGTGTCTTTTATGAACTGTTCTTCGTGATCAGTACTATTAGTTAGCTGTGCAGCAAATGCAGAGTAACGAAAACAAATGGCATGCGACATTACCTTGAAGTGTAAGAGTCACCCGAACTCGAGCAGGAGTTCTGCCAGACTTACGATTGTTGTGTCATCACGTAGAATCTTTGTATATTTTTGACACATGTTCTGATTTAGCCGACTCATGGCCATGTGAATTTTGTCAGACATTGGGAGGGGCTTGCCCAGATCAATCTCTCTACCTACGGCTTCAAGACTGATTCCAAAGGAACGCCCCAATACCAAGCAGCCGCGCCCATACCGCCCACGCTCATGATTGATGCCATTAAGAAATTGACATCGTTGTTATCTAGGAGGTCCCATCCACTTTCAACCACTCTGGATGGCCGCTGGTCCCCAAAGCTTGGCTTTCGGTGCTTGTTCTTAGCATCATACATGTCTTCAGCTTCGTCTTGCTCATCAACAGCTGAAGTATCCTGTTTGCCATTCTTCTTACCGTGTGCACCACTAGCACCTGCCGCCGCCGCTCGAATGGCCGTCTGCGGAGAAGAGGCTGTGACCAGGACGCGGTTACCACCCTCGCCTTCAACAATCTTACCGGACCTCACATCCCGGACTGATCGCTGGAAAACACCTCCCAGAAAACTGTCCAGGACACTGCCCAGCGTACCCCAAATGACCATGCCTCCCATGAATGTCCGCCGCTGCGCCAAAGTCCATGGCACCCCGCCCCCAAGTGTTGGTGCCGTTTCAGCGGTGCACGTAGGCAAAAACACCATGGAAGCGGCCACTATCACCATGGAACCAAAGCAGCCAGCAGCCAAGCCGAGCAAAGTGACGCCTCCGTTGGTTCCCCGAGGGACCTTTCGCAGTTTGAGTGACGTGATCAGGCGTGGTTGACTCTGTGATAAAATGCCTAGCTCGGAACTAAACGTGTCTGCAGCGACGGCGGCATAGTTGGCAATGATCCCCACAACTAGAAGATCGCCGCCCCAGGAATAGCAAATACTGTTTTCCGGGTTCGGCGTGTTGGGGTCGGCGTAGGCGGCAACTCGACTCCGCAATTGATATCCGTGGGCGACTGTAAGAATCGATGCCATCAAAGAATTCGCGAACACTGCGAAAGAAGCACGTTAGGATGCGGCATTCTCGACTTTGGTAACAGGTCTCGAATTCACCTTGCACGTGGGTTCTCGGCCCTCGACTGAGCTGCCTTTTGAATGCACCGTCAATGCTGCTTTGACATTTTCTTTAATCTATCATTTGTGTCAGCCACATGTTCACAGTTTCCAAGGGCCCGTCTCAGTCGCATACGTGCGTGACTCGTGTTCCTGCTAGAAAGAAGACGCAGAGAAGAGCAAAGGTAGATTCCATGGATGGTAAGCATGTGCAATCGCTGTGAGTGTGGCCGCGACGATGCCAGCAGGGGTGAGTGAGTTCTTGGACCAAGCTCTCAGTATAAGGGCAAGAGTTACCGGCACAGCAATAATGGGCTTCATGGCGAACAGCTGGAGGGCGTGTTGCGTACCGTCGCCATTCCGTGATGAGAGTGAAAGCTCCAAGATGGGGTGAATGAAGCCCAGTTACGGATGGGCTGACGTCAAGAGGTTCTGTCAGGCTTGCACACACAGTGTTTGGCGCACTATTGGCACATGTCTAATCGATACGCTGGCGGCGCTAATTTTCTTTCCCTCTTCTGGTTTCTAAGCAAACTAACTCCGTACGTACCTGGATGTCAATACTGAACACTGCCGACGACCGTTTGAACTTCAATCAAGTTAGGATTCACGCATTTACGGCTCCATGCCGCGATATTTTTGCTCTATACTTCATCATGCCAGCGCTAGTTCCGTCGAGCGACGAGTTCGCTGTTTTGCCCATCCGCATGCCTTCAATGCCATCATTTCCTCTTAGCGCCATCCACGAGGTGCGCGTCCGACAAAATGCCCCAAAGATTCCTACTGCGAACGATTCACGAAGTCTTTTTTGAAAAATATTCCAAGCGACAGTACAGAGCCTCATTTCCGAGCCGTCTTTACAAGCTTAGTAGGGGCTGGAAGGTTTGAAACAATAACTTTCGACGATGAGGCCAAGACTGTCCTGCCCGTGGACCCTGCCCAAGCGATCAAAATACACGGTTTCGCCAAAAGAGGAAAATTCTCCATCTCGAAGCGGAAGAGATAAAAAGGGAAGAACAGGAGTCCCAGTTGCCTCAGATATGGACCCGGCAATTACATAGAAGCAGCAGTACGGCGGTTGTCTTGCTTGCAGATGAGAAGAGTGTGCAGCTGGTGCTAAAAGCCATCACTAAAGTGCACAAGACTAAAGAGTATCCGGTATGGGGTGAGAACTTGGCAGATCAGGTCCCATCATTAGGTTCACCTTGGATAGCAACGCACTTGCAGCTCTCCAGGGTTGACAAGGCTGCTACACAAAAGCAGTCCACGCATTCTTCAATGCTTTCAACAAAAAGAGAAGGAGGCTGTCGAATTGGCCAAGCGGCTGCGCAACGAACCTGACGAAGACGGTTTTGTCACGGTGACACGTGGTGGCAGAGCCGCGCCGGCCAGTCGCAACGAAGCTGAGGAGGCCAAGCAAAGAATGCTTGACAAGGCCGACAAGAAGAAGTCGGAGCTTGGGAATTTCTACCGCTTCCAACTGCGCGAACAACGGAAGAAAGAACAAGCAGCTTTACTGCGACGTTTCCAGGACGATAGGCGGAAAGTTGACGCTATGCGGCAGAAGCGTGGCAAATTCAAGCCTGAAACATGAAATTATTGCGAGGAGCGAAAGATTCACTCACAACCACACAAGGTATGTGTATTATTTCCATCGCCACCCTGTTGAATTTCATCCATATCATGATGACGCCGCAGGGCCATCAAATTGCCGAGACGATCCGAGGTTCGTCTTCTTTTCGCCACTTGGCAATGTCGAAAAACCGCGTTACAAAAAATCTTCTCAAATATGTCTGAGATATAATAGCCGAACTATTCTTTTTACGCCAAATTCATTACTCCGAGACTTAAATCCTAACAGACGATTATAGGTCTGTCGTCAGACACTGACACGCGACTGGGTAGCTGCCATAAGCATGTCGGTCTCGAATTTTCAGAGCCACGACCACGTGGCACGGAAGTATGCCGTCGGTTAATGGCCAGTTTCTATCCATGCCGGCAAAAGCAAGCAAGAGAAAGCAAGATTTTTCGACTTCTCTTCTTTATCCATCACAGACACGAAATCTTGCCAGGAATGCTCCGCGCTTCGTTTGATAGTGTCTTCAAGGAAGCATTGTGATGAGCAGTTTGCATCGTCCATCAGACACATCACCAGCACGTAGCCTTTACCGTCAGACTGTCGGGCCCGACGTCCCTCGAAATAGTAACAAAGCTACTCAAAGATCCATGTAATAAAATTGTCTCATTGGCAAAAAAAAATCCATATTGGCAAGCTTTCAGTGCAATCGTGTGGTGATGATTTTTTTTTGACTTGACGTTCCCGCCGTGCCTCCTTAGTCAGCGAGCGGCGCCTGCCTCGTTTGTTTATTTTCCCCACATGGCAACCATACACAATGCCTGTCGGACAGGACCCTGTCACCACCACCACCACCACCACATCGCACCAGAATCGCTTTCGTGACAAGTTGCAAAGAAGCGTCGGGTTGTCCTGGGTTTTTGCAGGAGATGCTCGAACACTTTGCTGTGAGACCCCGAAGTTATTTTCCTGCGACGGGTTATTAAGACCGACATGATCGATACCGACAATCTTCGTACAGCGTCGCTGTATATCAACAATCAGCTGCTCTCAAGAGGCTTGTTGCGCGATGGCGACTCTATCGATTTCGCAGGCACGAGAAGAAGTGATGAAGAAGACGCCGAGGTTTCAGGGCGCATCATCAGCGTCTTAAATGACCTGATACTGCGTCGCGACGTAAGTCTGGATAGGCAAACGACTTTTCGAATTGGCGTGCTGACAACAAAAGCCAGCGTGATGCTGAACACCGAGAATCTCTCTCAATTTCAATGCGCGCCATGCGTGCGGAGAATCTGAAGCTCATCGCCGATCTCACGCGCACCAACGACAAGTACACCGAGGCCCAGCGCAAGGCTGATCTTGCGACACGAGCAGAGTCTACTTTGAAAACGCAGCTCAAGTCTGCAGAGGCCAACGCCAGGGCGCTGAAGGAAGACGTTGCGCGAATGAAGTCTCTAGTCGCTCAATCCCGCTCATGTTGCGCCACAGAGATCCGCCGACGAGATCGCCAAATCGATACTTTGAAAAACAGCTCGGTGAAGCAGGTCGATCAAGGGGCACCAGAGCAAATCCTGCGATTACAACGATTACTGTAACAGGTGACATTGGCAACGAGAAAGACAACACTACGACCATCAGTAACTCTTCACACTACGATTCCGAACTTCGGAGCGAAACTAACACGACACTCGCGAATCTTGCCCGGCATCTTACCGAAGAGAATGATACCATGTTGGGTATAATGCAACAAACCATGGCGCAGCTGCGAGACATGAGTGGCTGGGTTGCAGACACGAAAGAAGACGAGGAGGTCCGCAAGAGGCCGACGTGCGAAGATATGGCAGCAGAGCTGGACTTGATCATGGATCACATGAGGATAATTCTCACCAACCCGTCTTTTGTTCCAATCGAAGAGGTTGTCACCAGAGAAGAAGAGATCAACAGACTCAAAACTGGTTGGGTGAAAATGGAGACCCGTTGGAAAGATGCGGTGCATCTTATGGCTGGATGGCGGAAGAGAATGGCTGCCAGCGGGAAACCCGTCTGTGACGAGGACTTGCAGATGGGAATGCGTCTCAGCCCTGTTCGCGTCAATGATTTGGATGAGACGAGGGTTGTCGCAGACCGTGGGCTGTCGGCTGTCAAAGAGGAGCCTGAGGAAAATGATGCTCATGAATTCTTACACTCCCCTGTCCGAGAAATATGGAGGAGTCTGATTATGCAGCTGGCGAGGATCTCGACGATGTGGGGAGACAGCGATAGTGATGCTGCAAATCATGAGGATCATGTGCCAGAAGATGAGTATCCTGTCGCAGACGGCAGTCGAGACATGTTCAATCGACCAAACCAGGAGTCGATGCGGGAGCAAGATGAGTCTCTGGAATCCGCAGCGCTTCCCGGACGTCCACAGCCCAGTCCTCTTGTAAACTCGAGCTCTGCCGGCAATCGAGGGTTTTTGAGGAACAAAAGCTACGCTCCAGGCCGAGCCGCCACGGTGCCAATGGCAACGAGAGTACTCCAACCTCGGAGTCGAAATCCATGAGATCTCTGCCGGTCCGACCGCGAGCGCTAGCATCCCAATCGAGACTCCCGAGTAGGGTGCATTGGCCAGCCGAACGACCACGTTCGCCCTCGAGAACATCCTTGGACGAGGCATTGCTACCGAAGCAGGATGGAGAGAGGCCAGCTGCACCGCCAGGAAACGACGAGCACAATGACCCCGTTCGAGCCGCCGATGAAATCGACGACGAGACGCAAAAGCAGTCTCCCACCCCGACTACTCACTCATCTCCCACACGCGCCGACTCTCGTACAAAGCTACCCCGGGACACGGAGCCGAAGCCAGCACAAAGCCCGCTGACAATGTCCAACATTGCAGCGAAACTTGCCGCTTCAGAGAGGAAGCGGACGCGGCCCGTGTGAGGGCCAAATTGAAAGCTGCCCGTGGCTCGACCAGAGGCGTATCCCGGCCCGTCATGTCCACATCGGCAGCAACTGCTACGGTCGAGGCACCGCCAGACGAAGAACCAGCGAGCAAAACACCGCGCGAACAAGGAACCGCCCGCGACCCAGTGAAGCAGGAGCTGGGTCCATCTGACGGCCTTGCCAAACCAGAAAAGAGGAAGCGAGATCGCAAGGTCGGCAAGGCGGCGTCTAGGCGGAGAAGTACACTTAGTCCCATGGAGTTGAAGGCTTTGATCTCGGGTGAGGCGCTGTGAGCAGGCGGCCGAGGGGGTTGGCTTCAAAGTGGTGGGATATCGATTGGGCACACCCTCGTAATATATGATTGAAGGTATTTCGGCGGGAAAGTTGGTTTAGCGGTCATTTTTAATATTGCGTTCAAATACCACTTTGCTATGATTCCAGAAACGACATGTCAGGGTTTGACTTTGTGAACAATCTACCCCGGATATCTGTCTTGAAAGGCCTCGTAGGGACAGTACATATCATCATTCAAGTCCTCAAGCGTGCTTCTGCACGCCGCAGCTCAGAGGTGCTCGTTATCACATGTCAGTCAAGATCACGCGGAACAAAGTTCAGCAATTGGAGCAATCACGAGCATTTCAGAGGGTCAGTCACTGCAAAGGTGCATTGATGCGGGTGTTGCAAATTCCATTGTTTCTCGCGACGTAAGCGACAGACGGTATGCTATCAGTGATGAGACATCCCATGTCTCTCCTATCCCATAATATTTCGCAGAAAGAGGTATCGTGTTACACAATGCTGATACAAAGGCACCTACCATGCCAGGGAGCTTTTCCAGTCAACTCCAATTTTCCTACATTTGTGCTTTTAATATTCGCGTCCATGAGTGACCATCCAACTGATCAGCTAGCCAGATTACGCTCGCCTTCCTAATGCTGGCTCCATTGGATGGTTTTCAGATCAATTCCTTCCTGCACAAGCTCCCACAAAGGACTCAGCTCTCGCAAGAAGTTGACACGCTCCTGGACTGCCTTGAGCACATAGTCAATCTCTGCCTCCGTGGTGAAACGTCCGATTCCGAATCGGATACTACTGTGAGCGCTTTCGTCACTATTTCCCAGCGCGCGGAGCACATAGCTGGGTTCAAGCGACGCAGACGTGCAAGCACTACCGGAAGACAGGGCGATATCCTTGAGGGCCATCAGGAGAGACTCGCCTTCCACATATGCGAATGAGACGTTGACGCAGCCGGGGTAGAAAGAATTTTCATCGCCGTTCTGGGTTGTATGCTCCAAAGAAAGCAGGCCCTTCATGAGTCGGTCGGACAAGTATTTGATTCGCTGGGTGTCGTACTACAACAGGGTTAGTTTGCGCCATCGCCGGAAGCAAGTGTATGGGCCGGTTGATAAGAACGGAGAAGAGAATAAAAGGACAACTCAAATTCAGACAGAGTGCTACACTCAACGCAAAAGACCTTGTCACGGGCCATTCAGAAAGCCATGCATGTAAAGCACATCATCATGTAGAGCGCCAAAGGTACGGGATGTATTGGGGTGCTGGTTGTAGGGACTAACCTTCATTTCGCCCTTGGCGATGCGGCAGGCCTCGCCAAACCCAACGACCAACGGCGGAGCAAGAGTGCCGCTTCGGAGACCGCGTTCTTGCCCACCGCCGGTGATGATGGGGTCTAGTCTGACCCTGGGTCGCCTTCGAACGTAGCAAGCGCCAATGCCTTTGGGGCCGTAGATCTTGTGGGATGAGATGGACATCAAGTCAATGTTCATGGCATTGACGTCTAGGGGATCTTGCCAACTGCTTGAGCGGCGTCGGTATGGAAGAAAACCTTGTTCCGTCGACACAACTTGCCAATCTCCTCGATAGGCTGAATGACACCAATCTCGTTGTTGACGGCCATGATACTGACGAGGGCAGTCTCGGGCTTCATGGCTGCCTCCAGGGCGGCCATGCTTATCAGACCGTTGTTCTGTACGGGCAGATAAGTAACCTCAAAACCCTCATCTTGTAAATGTCGACAGCTGTCGAGCACACACTTGTGTTCTGTCTGGGTGGTGATGATGTGATTCTTCTTGCCAGAGCGACCAAAGAATCTGGCGACGCCTTTAATGCTCATATTATTGCTCTCCGTGGCACCGGACGTGAATATGATTTCTTTGGGGTCTGCGCCGATGAGAGAGGCAATATGCTCGCGCGCCTCTTCGACTGCCTTTTCACTTTCCCAGCCGTAGGCATGTGTCCGAGAATGCGGGTTACCGTACACGCCGACGTAGTAAGGCAACATGGCATCGAGCACACGGGGGTCGACGGGGTTGTTGACTGCATATCCAGGTAGATCGGCCGTTGGCCTTCTTCCATTACAGCAGCCTTTTTGAGAACTTCTATGCAGCAGCAAAGTATTGGTTAGTGCTCGGTTGTGAAGCGTGAGGAGGCATGTCTCATCAAGGCGTCCCCTTACCAGCCATAGGGCTGACTTTGGCATCAGCATGCCCTCCCATCGGGGGACGAGGGATGTCGACGAAATCCTTCTTGTCCAGTTTGATGGCAGTCTCCACGCGAGCCTGATCCTGCTTGGTCTCAGTCACATATCCTCTGCTCGTCGCCTTGGATCGTGTCGCCACCAGGGCTGCGCGAGGCAACGCTCGCAAAGGGGCGGATGCAGCGACATGGCGGCTCGCTGTCCGCAACGCGCACGATGCTAAATTCGACATGATTGTGATTTATGCGATGCGGGCGATTGCATATGCCGAGACTCGAAGCCCGGCGAGCGGAGAGGTAAGGCAGGGGAAAGCCTTTTATGAAGTGTGCACCTCGATTGGCGGGCGAAATGTAGTCGTAGCTTCCCCATATTAACTAAATAACTTGGAATTTGTCATAAAGAGCTTTCGGCTCGGCCACTCGGTGATAGGCGTCCTCACAGAGCCTCTGATTGGCCAGGATAGACCAATACCGGCGGCGCCTTTTAAAAGACCAAATTTCACGGTCGTGGCGTTTGAGTTGCATATTCGTACTGTGTACATGCGGAGCACAGGAGGCGACTCGGCTGAGGATAGTTGTGTGGGCGGTATGCTGGGCAGTGCGATGGAATTACTCTCAGAGACGATAGAAATGCAACGGAGTTGACGCAATGCGAGTATTGTGTAACTACAATGTCGGCGGTCTGTACGGATCACTGTGCAGAAAGGGGCAAAGGGCAAGGGCAAAGGGCGAAGCATGAATGTCTGCCGGTTTCACGCTTTTGACGCAGTTCTTATTACATACAATTAAGTTGGTTCTCGCAGGCTGTGGCAGTAGTACATGTACACTCTAACTTGCACGCACTTGCGCCACAATCAGCAGCACAGCCACTGGAAGTCGTCACCAAAGTCCTGGCCACTCAATCAATACCGACGTCAATGCCCTCATGTCTGGGTTTCCTCAAAAGCCAGGCATCCGCCTCTTTCTCGTTCCCTGCCCCTGCGCGCGACTACTCGCCTGCTCGCCTGCTTCCCTACTTCTCCTCTCCCCTGTGCGAGCATAGTTATCAGGGCTTTGCATCATGAGTTTCAAAGGCTTCTCCAAGGGCCTTACTAGGGTACGTTGTGTTGCTGACCTCTTCTGTGGTCGCTGCCCCTCATCTCCATGTTTGGCGGTCCTCGGTGAGGCAGCGCGCCAAGACAAAACAAAACAGCAGGCTATACTGATGCAACTGAAAATACTTTTTTTCCAAATGCTAATAAATAGTCATGGTCGTTAGGCGCCTCAACAACTCAAACACAAGTTCAACATCGGAGAGCATACCAAGGATGCGGTCTACATCGATGCCGAGCGCCGTTTTCAGGAATTGGAGACCGAGACCAAGAAGCTGCACGATGAGTCCCAGAAATACTTCGAGGCTATTAATGGTATGCTCAACCATCAGATTGAGTTCAGCCAGGCCATGACGGAGATCTACAAGCCCATATCAGGCCGCATGTCAGATCCCGACAGTATCAAACCTGAAGGAAACCCAGAAGGAATTCGGGCTTGTGAGGAGTACGAAGCTATCGTTAAAGAGCTGCAAGAAACTCTCGCGCCGGAGCTGGATATGATCGAGACTAGGGTTATCCGACCAGCTACCGAACTGATGGACGTTATCAAGGTCATCCGAAAAACGGCTCTCAAGAGAGAACACAAGAAGCTCGACTATGACCGACACCGCGCCGTACTCAAGAAGCTGCAGGACAAGAAGGAGCGCACAGCCAAGGACGAAAAGGCCATGTGGAAAGCAGAGGGAGATGTCGAGCAGGCCACACAAGATTACGAGTACTTCAACAATCTTTTGAAAGAAGAGCTGCCCACGTTATTCGCCTTGGAGCAGGAATTCATTCAACCACTCTTTCAATCGTTCTACTACATGCAGCTCAACATATTTTACACGCTCCATGAGCGTATGCAGCGCTGCGATATTGGTTACTTTGATCTGACCCTCGATATCGAGGACGCTTTCATTGAGAAGCGTGGGGATATCCAAGACCGGACAGAGGCTTTGTCGATTTGCAGATTCAAGACCACCGGCCGACCTCGACCGATTCGATACGGAGCTAAACCAGCCCTTGAAGGGGGCAAGCAACCTGGACTGCTAACAGCAGGGCCATCAGCCATCGGCACCGGCACCGGCACCGGCACCGGCGCGAGCCCGAGCCCGAGCCCGAGCCCCAAGATCGGTGCTTACAGCCGCCCGTCTGCCGACTCCAGCCAGGCTGCGCCGCCGCCATATTCACCCGGAAACAACACTGCTTTGGCAACCGTCGCGGCGGCCAAGGCAAAGCCTCCGCCGCCGAAGCCGAAGCCGAAGCGCTTGACAGCAGCACCTGTAGCAGAAACCGTAACAGCTCTGTATGACTACTCTGCCCAAGCTGATGGGGACTTGAGTTTCCGAGCCGGTGATGTCATCGAGATTGTCTCTAGAACACAGGATGAGAACGAGTGGTGGACCGGCCGGCTCAACGGAAAGGAAGGACAGTTTCCAGGTAAATATCAAGTCTCATTCAGCCCCCTTGGAACTTGCTCCTCTTAACTAACACATGGTACGCAGGCAATTATGTTCAACTGTGAAAGTATCGAGTAGTATAACTTTGTAAAAGTGGGTGGGCGATGGTAACAATTTGGCTGGGCTGCTTTGGTAATCACAAGATGGCTATCTGGCGCAGAAGGTCTAGACTATGAGTGCAGAAATGCTTCGAGTCCGGGGTAGTCAAACGGACTTGATACACTTGAACTTATTGGTTGGTCGAGCTCATCCATTCGATACAGCTGACGATAGCTATGACCCGCCGTCTACTAGGCTCTCTTAGGCTCTGAATGACCATGGATGGCATAGTCCCCAAGAACGATCAAGATTGATTCCCGCAGCTGGTGGGGCTGGCGTTTGTCGACTTTCACCACCCACGTGCTGGGATCGAGCAGTAGTACTGATCGATATTGGTAGATATTGGTGGTGCACTTAGCCTGGTGGCCTGGCCTTTGATCAAAAGTGGCTGTTGCAGGCTCTGCGCTTTGCCAGTCAACCAAATTGCCACTTTCATTATTCAATGGAGCACAGCCTCCTGAGTGTTCATGCCCGTCATATATGTACATCCGTACAGATCCATTGCTGCAAGAGCTGTCCGGAAAGTGACGTCACAGGCGAGCTGCCCCACCACCAAACACCAGCAGATTGTCGTTCGCCACTTGCCAGTACATGACCCCATCATCTCGCAGTACATTGTACATAGTCGACAATGACATCACAGCCCATGTGGCAGTCCCATTTACTCCCCTTGAGACGGGAAAGTGAGGCTTCTCAAATCAGAGATTTCCTTGGCAAGGGTCAAAGGCTTTCCAAGGTTTTCCTTCCTGTATAACTGCCTGTGTACTACTATATTACCCGACTCCATCCACCTTCATTCGTAGCTTTTGAACTTTTCTCTTTTCTCTTCATCCCATCAGTCCCACCAGACACTTCTGCTTATCCGTGCTCTCTCTACTCATTCAAGCTACCCAAACTCGTTCAATCAGTCATCACACACAGTTTCTATTCAATCCAGCCAACATGTCCGACAAGCAGGCACCTTCCACCCTCCAGTCGTACGTCGACTCGGCCACAGGTGCCATTCAGAGTGCTGTTGGCAGCTTGACTGGTAACACTGGGGACCAGGCCAAGGGCGACGTCAAGAAAGAAGCCGCCAAAACAGAGCACGATACCTCTCAAGCCGCTGTCAAGGTTCCAGGAGCTACCGTTTCCAGTGACGGAGGCGCCAGCAAAGACCACCCCGATCGAAATGCCGGTTCATGGAACCAGACTGTTGGCTCTGCCAAAGAGACGGTCGGTAATGTCGTTGGTAGCGAGGTGAGTATTTCGTGATTGACGTCTGCTCCCTGGTTGGTTTGTCTTTCATTAACAAATTTGGGTCAGAGTTTGAAGACGGCTGGTCGGCAACAGAATCTCGAGGGTCAGCAACAAGAAGCCAAGGGGCAGTTGAATGACTTGGGCTCCGGTATTGGATCTCGCGTTCAGGGTACTGTCGGCGGCGCCGTTGCCAATCTTACTGGCGACAAGGACGGAGAGACTCACTACGATCAGATGCGTGCCGATGGCAAGGCTCAACAGCGTGGTGTGGAACATGATCTGCAGAAGAAGGCTGAGGCTGAGGAGGCCAACAAGAAGGCATGAAGGTGAAAATGACGGACAAGTAATGATGGGGAGATTGCGTGGCGCATTTGATACCCTATGAATAGTATGGTTGCAAGCCTATACTTAACAAACAGAATTATGGTCCTCATTGATGTCTGCACTTTGCAATGCTGAAGCCTGAACACGGTTGACCAAGAGGGATATCGAGTAAACGGTCGACTGGTTAGCGCAAGCTTCCATCGCTATCCATTCCTGCCTTGAACAAAATCAGAGCCTACGTGTCGGCCGCGCGAACTGGCCAAATCGCCGCAAATGCAGCAATCGAGAATGGCAATTTGAAATACCTCGCGACATCACATCGAATGGCACGCCCACGCCCACGCCCACGCTCCATGTGCAATGATTTACAACAGCACAGGACTAGCAGAAGAAGCATGGTGTTCAAGCCCAAAGCATCTCCTCACGATTGAAGGGTCGACGGCGATCAAGTGGGGATATCTGTACAACATAATATGTATTGTGCAAAGGATAAATGGATGGATGAATACAGTCAGCAAGGGTTGTCCATTACGTAGGACTAATTCATCGAGATGAGATATCCGAATCCATGATTCATGTTCACATTGGGTAATCACTCCTCCAGGGTAGGTGCCAAAAGAAGATTCCCAAAACCAAAAGGTATTCATAAGATAATGTACATACATACGATGTCCATCCCCTGCCTGCACCTGCGCCAGTCTACATGTACATATGTATGTGATGTAATGTCTAATCTTATTCGTTCTGAAAATTCTACTTATCGGCCCCAGACACGTAACCCGATCCGATACGTTTGAGTCGGCTTGACCCATCATGGCCCATGGGGTGGGGCCTCCTCAGTTTCATTGTCCACCTTTAAATTCCGTACTTCTCGCAGTTTGTGGACGCGCAACTCAGCTCTTTGCCTTCGAACCATACGTCTCCCAGAGCGCCAGCACAAGTCAATGGCTCTGGGATCGACGCGCCATCTGTACTGAAGCAAGATGCCTCAGAGAAGCCCCAAAAGCAAGGCCAAGGCCAAGGTTCAGGCCGCCGCGTCGCCGTCACCCGCGCAACCACCACCCGACTACAAGGCCATCGCCGAGCAATGGGCCAAGGCAAAGCGCATACAGGCTGCCAACGAAGCCGAAGCCGAAGCGCTCGGCCAGCCCTCGGAACGAAAGGCGGAACGAGAGGCCGCCAAGGCTTTGGAGCGCCAGAGGGAGAGACTCAACGAACTGCGACAAAAGTCGTACGAGCGAAGATGGTGGTGGACCGTCGCGTTCTGGGCATGGCTGCTTGTCATTCATGTCGTTGGCATCTGGCTCTTCACGAGCGGCTTCCTGTTGACGCGATTCGTCCTGGAAGACAAGTCGAATTGCACGATGCCGCCCATAGAGAGTAGCTTGGCGCCGTTGAGCATCGAGAAAGGCTGCTGGCACCCCAAGACGTTTGATCGCGCCGTCGTGATTGTGATTGACGCTCTGCGCTACGACTTTACCGTGCCGCAGGACGCGGCCAAGAAGCACGAATTTCATAATGCTCTCCCTTTCTACACGACAAGGCTGCAAAGTCGCCGCGCAATGCCGTCCTACGTCCCTTCATTGCCGACCCCCGACGACGACGCTGCAAAGATTGAAGGGCTTGACGACCGGGACTCTGCCAACATTCATTGACGCCGGTAGCAACTTTGCGGGATCAGCGATTGACGAGGACAATATCCTGATGCAGCTCAAGAATGCTGGCAAAAGATTGCGCATCTAGGCGACGATACGTGGGTGTCCTTGTTCCCCGGCTACTTTGAACCGAACATCAGCAAGGCCTACGACAGTTTCAATGTGTACGATCTCCACACAGTCGACAATGGCGTCTTGGACAACATATTTCCGCTCATGGAGCCCCAGGCCAAGAGCCAATGGGATCTGTTGATCGGCCACTGCTTGGGTGTCGATCACGCTGGCCATCGCTATGGGCCGGATCATCCTGCCATGAATGCCAAGCTGCGGCAGATGGATGATTTCATCCGACGACTAACGGCCACGATTGACGAAAAGACCCTGCTGGTGGTGATGGGCGACCATGGAATGGACGACAGGGGCGACCACGGCGGCGAAAGCGACGATGAGATCGAGGCTGCGCTGTGGATGTACTCCAAGTCACCCATTTTCGGACGCACTTTGCCTGAACATGCCGTGCCCCCTGCCAATGCCAAGATCCGACCCGTAAACCAGATTGATCTGGTTCCGACCCTGTCCCTTTGCTGGGGATTCCAATTCCCTACAACAACCTGGGCCGTCCCATCGAGGAAGCCTTCTCCGGGCCCAAGGGCAACGATTGGACCAACCTCGCCGCTGTCTCTCGCATGGCATCCGCCGGGATTGAGAGATACCAAGATTCCTATTTCAGAGCCCGCGGCATCTCTCCCCGCTCCGACGCGAAATCACCTGCTGCGCTGTGGAGCGAGGCACGAGAGGTGCCCATCTCGTCTCACAGAGACATTTACAATGCCTTTATCAGATTCCAGGAACAGACGCTGCTCGTGTGCAAAGACCTGTGGGCTCGATTCGATATTCCCGCATGATTTCCGGCGTGGTCGTCACCGCAATCGGGGTCGTGCTTCTCATGTTGTACGCTTCCCGAACCGAGGACGACGAGTTCGTGGTCATGAATGACGTGGAGCTCGACTATGCGGAGAAGAAGTTGGAGGTCTTGGAGTTCAAGGGCGAGGCCGAGCCTCACGCGGATCAGTACTACCACCGCGATATGCTCCGCGGGCTGTGGAACACTCGGTTCCTCTTCATCGTGGGAGCCCTCATCGCCGCGGCCGTGTACAGACACCAGCCTCTCGACCGCTTGGCCACTCTTGTCGTGCTGATGGTCTTGACTGCCGTGGGCACTAGCATCCACGACGGCGGCAAGACTCTGACCAACCTGCTGCCGCGAACGGTCTGGGGCTGGCTCTCGGTCGCATTCACCCTCAGCCACTCCATCGGGTTTGCCTCCAACTCGTACACGATTTGGGAGGACCGAATCCTGCTCTTCTTCACCGCAACCTTCGGCTTTGCGGCAATCGTGTCCTCCTTCCGCATCGAGTCCACGGTCGAACGCACCATGGCCGTCTACCACTCGGTCGCATTCATCCTGCTCGGCCGCCTCGCGTCATACTCGACGCTGTGTCGCGAGGAGCAAATGCCCTACTGCGCATCGACGTACTACGCGTCGGGCAAATCCACCGTCTCCGCCCCCTGGCAGCTCATCATCCCCTTTGCCGTCTTCGCCTGCCTCCCGTCCGTCATCAAGTCGTTCCTTACGCCGACGCGATCCTACGAAGGCCTGGCACCCGCGTGGATCGGTTACGTCTTCAGAGCAGGCCTGTTCATGTCGGCCATGTACTGGACCGTCGATGCCGCCAACAACGGCGCCTGGTTCGCCGACAAGCTGTCCGAGGGCACGCTCAAGACGGCCGGCGTGTACCTGGCCCAGATGGTGCTGGCGCTCGCCCTCGTCGCCGGCACCACGGCCTTCATCTGGGCACCGCCAAGCGTGTCCATCGTCTCGACAGCCTCCAGGACCGGCCAACCCCGCGTCGCCATCCTGGGGTACAGCAACGTCCTCGGCTCGCGGTATCTCCTGCTCCCGCTCAACGTGCTCGCCGCCTGCCTGCTCCTCAGCAAGCCCATGGGCGCGGGGGCCCTCGCCCTGATGATGTGGCAGATCCTCTCGCTCGCCGAGATCATCGACCTCAACAACCTCAAGGCCGAAACCATCGGACCCATTATGCTCGCCATCCTCGGCAACCTGTACTACTTCAAGACGGGGCACCAGGCCGTTCTGTCCAGCATCCAATGGGACAGCGCCTTCATCCCCCTGTTCACCATTCGATACCCCTGGACTCCTCTCGTCGTCATCCTCAACACGTTTGGCGCCCAAATCCTAGCTGCCGTGAGCGTGCCCCTCCTCTCCATGTGGAAGGTCGGCCCCAAGCAAAGGGGGTCCTCGAAACAGTCGCCCGCGCCATGGCCGTGTTCGTCGCCTACTATGCCGTCGAGGCACTGGCTACCATGAGCTGGGCGGGCTGGCTGCGTAGACACCTCATGCTCTATCGCGTCTTCAGCCCGCGGTACATGATGGCGGGGGTGTTGCTCGTCGTGCTGGACCTGGTGCTTCTTCTGGTGGCCTTGACGGGGTTGAGGAGCAACACCTTGTCAGTGAGCGAAATATTTGGATGGGCCGACTAGAATTTTTTCCTTGCCCCCTTGTAGTTCCCCAAAGTGCCGTCATTGTCGTTTCTTTCTTTCTTTACTGGTCTGTGTGTATCGGCGAACGACGTGTTATTCATGACATGGTAGGGCAGGGGCACATTGTATATCATCATTCTTAAACCCCTATGAACTTTTCCACGATGTATATCAAACTGAAAATTCATCTATAAATACTCTGTAGGCAGTGGTTGGTTGGGAGCCCACAATACCAACTAATTCCAGGGGCCCTTGCAAAAACCTCCAGGCACAGAAAGCCCGCGTAGATGGTCCCGAATCATCATGATTACTACAATTCCCATTTCTGCCACCCCGTCGCCTCATCTCTCCATCACAGCCGTCCCCTTGACGGCCAGACCGCCCCCGGTCCCTCAACCCACACATCCCACGGGCCCCCTCTGCCTCGCGCACGCAAACCGTCATCTGCTCGTTGACGTAGAGCGGCGCGAAGTTCCTGTACGTAATGTGCGCGACCCTGCCGCGCAGCGCGTCCAGCATCAGCGCGAGGGTCAGCGGCCCGTGAACGAGCAGGTCCCTGTGGCTGTCTGTGGAGCGCGCGTACAGGCGATCGATGTGTATGGAGTGGGCGTTGAACGTGAGTGCCGAGAAGTGGAAGAGGTGCGTGGGCGAGGGTGACGCTGCATGAGTAGCTTGGTTTATGGGCGACTTTTTATTTTTCATTTTTCATTTTTCGATTTTCCCACAAACGACGTCAGCCCGGGTTTCACTTCAAGGGGACTCTCACTCGACTGCATGGGAGGGGGAGGGGGAGAAGCAGATGACAGACAAACCCTTTATTATTCGTCGAGGAGCACCCTCCGCGCCGGAAGACGACTGCGCGCTCCTCATGAAGACCAGTGTCCTCCTCTCCTCCATGTCCCATGCTCTCGCGCCGCCCTCGTGCCCGGCGCCATATCGTCTCCAGACGTCCACAAAGACCTTATCCTCGGGTTCTGCGCCTCGAACCTCCGCGTGCCCAATCTCCTCTCGGCACGACCAGGGTCTGCCGTCCAGAACGAGGTTCTTGTCCCAGCCTCGGCGGAAAATTACTTCTCCGCCGGCCCACATTCTTCTCGGGTACTCTGCGCCAGGGAGTGGTCTGGGTCCGCGCCGTCGGACCCGAGTTTGGACGGCGCCGTCTGGATGGGGAAGTAGACGAGGTGGTGGCCTTGGGGAGGATCCTGCCGGGAGCCTGGATCGTTGGCGAAGAGGGCGAGGGCGAGGGCGACAGGTCGTGGAGAAGGTCTGAGATGGTTGTGGTGAGGAGATGAGAGGGCATGGGAGTGAGGTAGTCTGAGATGGATTTGGGAGCGCGGGACCGGAGGTCATTGATGGGGAGGATGAGGATGAGAATGACGTGTTGGGAGAACGGGATGACGGGACCTGATGCGTTGGGGGCTTCGGTCGGTGACGGAGACATGGTCGTGGCGGTAGCGATTTGGCAAGATGTTTCATACTTTTCAGCATCTTGATGAGTTGGAATCGGCAGCAATTGACAGGTAGGAAGGGAGCTCGTGGTGTTGACAAGACATGCATGTGTGTGCATGTGTGTGCATGTTCGCGTGTTCCCAGTTGACGCTGATTGGAGCTGCCTCACGTTTGAGGCATCTGGGCCGGTTTGCGCTTCGACAGACATCCAACGCACGACAAGACATTGGAAATGACGATTTAAGTGCACGAGGAAAGAAAACGTCGTTACTTTGCAATTCGATTACTTTTCAACAGGTACTTTCGATTTGCTCGCCGGTCATCGGCAGACATGTCATTACAGCTTTTACGCATGTGAACCCTGGACCTCCACCAGTGTCGGCCGTCGACCGACTTCTGTCTAAAAGAAGAGGAATAGTAAGAGGCTCCGAAAATAAACGAGATCCCACAGTAAACTGCCTTCATTCCCACGCGTGACCAAAACCATTCGAACTGCATTAGTGATCATCGTCGGCGTCCAGACCCCAACTTTTACCTTCCCAAGGTGGCTCCATTTCTTGACTTGATCTATTCCTTTACATCATTTTCGCCCATACATACAACGACAAGGCGAAAGGCAACAAAAATCTCTGTATATGGGTATGCATAGACGACCTTTTAACCAACAAAGTCGGTCGAGGAGGCGACGTTGTTTTTGGCTTCCCAAGCCTTCATGTCGCCCTTGAAGTTCTTGAGA
The DNA here is from genome assembly GCA_023658505.1 of Epichloe gansuensis. Classification (NCBI taxonomy): domain Eukaryota; kingdom Fungi; phylum Ascomycota; class Sordariomycetes; order Hypocreales; family Clavicipitaceae; genus Epichloe; species Epichloe gansuensis. The sequence goes on from CP098283.1 coordinate 3,161,171, forward strand.
GCAGCAGACAGGTTGAACTGAGAGTCAATACCTTCAACTCGGTGAGTAGAGTTGATGTTCTTGACCAGGGTGATTTGAAAGCAAGTGGCGCTACCCTGTCGGGAGATGATGGTGGAGTAGGCAAGGAAGTACTCCCAGATCTGCGTCGAGTTGCCATGTCAGCGAAAGAAACGGGTCAATTGAAAAAAAAAAAAGTTTGCATGTGCCAATAAACCTACCCGGTACCATCGTTTGCCATATTTGGCCTCGACCTTATCGTGGTTTCCGATCCAATTGCGGTACCATCTCCACAAGGTGGCAGAGTAGTGAACACCGACAGTGTCGACATGCTTGATTTCAAAACCGGCACCCTCAAGCTTGTCAACAACCCAGCCCAACGGAGTGGAGGCATCAGCACCAGGAAAGATGTACTTGTTCATGAAAAGACCCCAGATGAGATCCTCATACTGCCACGGCTTTCGAAGACCAGCAATCTGCAGGAAAAAGACACCATCGTCGTCAAGCATGTTATAAACCTGAGTCAAGAAGCTGGAGAAATGACGAACACCGACGTGCTCGGCCATTTCCAGGCAGGTAATCTTGTTGTAGCGGCCCTCGGGGACAGGAATGTCACGATAATCCATGCACAGAATCTTGCTCTGCTCCTCGGGGACACCGACTTTGCGCATGGCACTGTTGCCCCAGGCAGTCTGGTTACGACCCAAGGTGATGCCGGTGACGCAGGCGCCATAGTTTTCGCTGGCGAAGCGTGCAAGAGTACCCCAACCGCAGCCAATGTCCAGCATCCTTTCACCAGACTGCAGACCAATTTTCTCACATACAATTGCCAGCTTGTTGTCCTGAAGCTGTTCCAGAGTCTCCTCCTTATTAATGTCGGAGATGATGCCAGAAGTATATATCATACGCGGGCCGAGGAACCAGCCGTAGAAGTCATCACCGCGGTCGTAATGGTCTCGAACCTGCTCCTCGTCTATAGTGGACTTAGCCTCCAGACGCGACGATAAAGGAAGTTGAAACGCGGGGGATAGAGGAAAGTGCAGATTTTTTTGTGTTTTTTTACCTTGGGAACGAGTGTGCATGATTAGCTCAGGCATCATGCCGAGCAAGAAGAACTTGATGAGGCCAATGGTGAAACGGAAGCTGGCCCAGTCGTGGCGGTACTCCATGACTTCGAGGCAGTCGCCCTTGAACTCGACATCGCCGTCAAAGTACATCTCATGGAAAGTCTCCATAGGAATCTTGTTTGAGCCGCGGTACTTGGCGCGATCCGCCTCCTTCTTGAAATCGAGGTAGAACTCAACGGGTCGGCCGGGAAGCTTGACTTTTCATTACGTCGAGGGCTGATGGAGGAGATGACGAGCCACCAAGCACCCAAAAGAGGAAAGTCGACGAGCACGGAAAAGAAGAGGAAGGTCTTGAAGCCACCGCCAACCTTCCACTTCAGGTAGTAAGGCACTCCGAGCAGAACGGAGAGTAAAATCTTGTTGTTGAAAGAATCGGAGCCAGGGCCGTCAGCCGGAAGAGGAGCATTTTTGATGGAGAGATACTTTACGACGTGGTTGATTAGCAATTGTACAGCTGTGAGGCAGTCAAGGGGCTCATGAATTGTTACCTCGGTGGTGCGGACACCACAATTTTCATCCTTTTCCAAGACAGGAGGAGTGGCTTTCGGGGTTTCGATAAACTCGAACTCGCTCTCACTGCCGGTGAGACTTGTAGGCTTGGACATTTTGGCGGACAGACGGCCACCAAACCGTCGATTGCGATTCCACTTCGAACTTGCCAGAGGGTGAATTAATATGGCAAGAAGGCAAGAGAAAGATGGGGAGGGGGAAGAGTTACATGTGGCCATGTACTTTTTTTCCTTTTCTTTTCTTCGGAGCACAGCCTGCCTGCCGGAGAGCTAGTTCGGCGAAAATGGCGGGTCGGGTGGGGAACTTGGTGATTGGCCCACAGCTAGCGCCCCATTTCGTAGAATACAACCCCTTGAATTACTCCGTATTTTAATGACGGGGAATTGAGCGAATCAGATGTCAGCAGAGAAATGAGGGCGACAGGGGCTAGGATTACAGGTACCTAAAATTGCAAATGATATCCTTCAGTGACGCTTAGTACCCTATATATTCTCCTTATAACTCTCCAATATTAGTATTACTTACAGCGGATGACAGCTCTTAGAGAGTGAGGAAAACTTGGGGCATGTATATGTGTAAAAACACAAGCAGGGTGAAAAGAGTGTTTGTTGTACGACGACTCACGAGTGTCTTGTCCATGATGCGAACCGGAGATGGAGTCCGTACAATGTCAAGCGTTTGGTCGCATTTGATTCCAATATAATACGGCATTCATACAAGAAGTTGTTGATAATAAAGATATGATTAAAACACGCGAAAGCTAAATTGGCTGAACGTCAAAAGTTGACTAAACGGCCCACGACACTACCGCCCCTGCCACAGATTGTAGAAGCAACCAACCAGCCACTTGCAATGAATATGAAACCCACTCAAATAATGACACAACTTTTACCCTCTGCTTGCTCTGTCCCCAAAGGAACAAAGCCATTCGAATTATCACATGGCTGTGGGAAGAATTGGTAGTCGTTCCCCTCATCCTCTACCAGCCCCTGTGGGCCCGTGACGTCAACGTCAAGGATGGCAAGCCCACCCGCATTCGCATATACCAGACGAATGGGATAATACTGCCCTGGTGCGATTGTGGTGGTAAATGACATCCCTTGCCCTGGTGCGCCTTGGTAACTCGACGAGCTTTGGTTGTTATCCTTTTGGAAATCTCCGCAGGCCCTGTCTCGAACCATGCGAGAGCGATGTCGTCGGCTCGGGTAATGTTGAACGTGAAGGTGCCTCCTTGACAAGTATGTACCCAGGCAGTGTACTCGTATGACCTGACCGTGCCGAAAGAGGCGTCCCCAATATCGTTAAAGTCCGCGACGATGGTTTGGCTGTCCGGCCTAGTCTCCTTGTAGAAGGAGGTGTTGAATCTTTCATTGTAGCCGTCGAACTCGCCGAAGACATTTGGATACCATGCTCGTGTGACACCGGTTTTGCAGGCAGGCTGGGTGCATGAAGGTGATGTGCTGGTAGTCGAGGTTGGAACGTAATCATGGACAGTGGTGGTGCATGGACGAGTACAGCCTGGTGGCGGAGGTTCCGTAGAGGGTTGACAGCTTGTCGATGCAGTGCAGGTGTCAGTCACAGTTGTGATAGCATCTGGTGGAGGATATTCATGGACAGTGGTGGTGCATGGACGTGTACAGCCTGGTGGTGGAGGCTCCGTAGAGGGTGAACAGCTCGTCGATGCAGTACAAGTCCCAGTAACAGTTGTGATAACGTCCGGAGGTGTTGGCGAGGGCGAAGAATCCGGTGGCGTTGACGAGGCCGGAGAATAGTCGTGGACAGTGGTAGTGCATGGACGTGTACAGCCTGGTGGCGGGGGCTCTGTAGAAGGCGAGCAGCTTGTTGAGGCTGTACAGGTGTCAGTCACAGTTGTGATGACATCCGGAGGCGTTGGCGAGGGTGAAGAGTTCGGTGGCGTTGACGAGGGCGGATAATAGTCGTGGACAGTGGTAGTGCATGGACGAGTACAGCCTGGTGGCGGCGGCTGGATGGAGGGCGTGCAGCTCGTCGAAGCTGTACAAATGTCGGTCACAGTCGTGATATAATCCGGAGGTGCCGTCACGGGTGGATGATACTCATGGATAGTAGTAGTGCATGGACGAGTACAATCCGAACGAGGTCTCTCAGTAGAGGCCGGGCAGCTCGTTGAAGCCGCACAGGTTTCAGTTACAGTCGTGATAATGTCCGGAGATGTTGACATGGGTGGAGCATAAGCGTGGACTGTAGTACCGCATAGAGTACAGCCCGCAGGAGGGTACTCGGTAGAAGGCGGACAGCTTGTTGAAGCTGTACAGGTATCAGTTATAGTCGTGATACCGCCGCCAGGGGTGCCCTTAGGTGATGGAGGATAGGTATGTACAGTGACAGTACAAGACTCGGTACAGCCCGCAGGAGGATATTCCGTCGATGGTGTGCAGGAGGTAGAGCTCGTGCAAATATCGGTAACAATCTTGGTAGCATCCGGAGCGGCTTTCAGAGCGGCATCCGGAGCGGTGCCTGCGTTTAATGGGAAAAAAACATGTACAGTAGCAGTACATGATTGGGTGCAGCCCGCAGGAGTGTTTTCCATAGATGGCGTGCAGGGAATAGAGCTAGTGCAAATATCTGTGACGGTCGTGGTAGCATCCGGAGAGTTGCCTGTGGTCAACGGAGGGTAAACATGTACAGTGGCAGTACATGACTTGGTGCAGCCCGGAGGAGGGTATTGCGTAGACGCCGTGCAAGGGACAGAGCTGGTGCAGGTATCGGTAACAGTCGTTGTAGCATCCGGAGAGTTGCCTGTGGTCAACGGAGGGTAAACATGTACAGTGGCAGTACATGACTTGGTGCAGCCCGGAGGAGGGTATTGCGTAGACGCCGTGCAAGGGACAGAGCTGGTGCAGGTATCGGTAACAGTCGTTGTAGCATCCGAAGAGTTTCTGGCGCCTGTGATAAATAGGGAGGATACACATATACAGTGGCAGTACATGATTTTGTGCAGTCCGGAGGAGGGTATTGCGTTGACGCCGTGCAAGGGGTAGAGCTAGTGCAAGCATCGGTGACCGTCGTGACGGCATCCGGACGTATTGTAGGCGAAGGATAAGTATGTATCGTAGTAGTACATGATTTGGTACAATACGGAGGAGGGTATTTTGTCGACGGCGTACAAGGGGCAGATTTAGTGCAAATGTCGGTAACAGTAGTGATACTCTTTCCTGATGACCATCAGGGGAATGCCGTGGGTGATGGGCCAACGATACAAGTAGTGGAAATAGTCCTGATCATTGCATAAGCAACACCTGTTGGTTAGCCTTGAAACGTCATGGGTGGACTTGGTAAGTAGGCTTCCGAAAGCAACGAACCGAGTACTAGTAGACTTTATGGTCTTGCCACTGCAGACAATCTCAATAGGCTGGAGTTCAAACGTGACGGCGTTTTGACAACCGCATTCGCCGACAACCTGGTAGCTTGCGTGGCCGACGACGACCAACGCTGCTAACACGTTTCGAGCATACATCTTGTTCGCAGGCTTGCAAGGACGCGCAGAATTTGGAAAGAAAGAGAGCACAGGGCCAGTCAAGCCTGCTTTGCTCAATCTGAGACGATATCGAGGGTATTGCGAGGGGCTTTATATTCCCGCTGCTGTATGATCGACGCTCCCAGCCCTTCATGCTTCTCTTGCGTTGGAATTTTCAGGAAGCTCTAATCTTTACACATGTACCGTATGTCCTGTGTTCTGCTGTGAGAGAGGTTGGTCAATCCGTGGTGAGCCCATCGAAGCCATTTTCATTTTCAAAGCATTCCTAGTATTCAGCAAGGGCAAGTAGTACGTCGTAGCCTTTACGTTGCATACCTAGGTGCCGCCCTGTAGCGTCATTGACAGAGCATGTCGCTGAGACAGACTAAACTAGTCGATATACCCGGTGGTGTATAGGATTCGCAGCCTCGTCGCATGTCGACGATTTTTCTTGCTCGACGCGGAGCCTGTCCAATTTTGGGATGATTCAAGGCAGAGAAACTTGAACACTTTGCCTAGCCGTTATATTTAAATAACCGTAGAACCGACCAGCTCGGAGAAGATTGGGTACCTTGCTACTGTTTATAAAAATCCAATCTTCAATTTTTGGGACGTTGGCGGGCTGATAAGGCCCCCTATCAAGAAACCTGTTCCCTCAAATTGTGGGATCCTGCATAAGCTCACGGAGATGGATGAATCTATAGATTTTTTCAATGTATTTTTAAACAAAGATCCGCAGTCGTCTTGCCATTTGGCTTTATGGTATGTAGAGGTGTGACGTGGCTGGGTATAACACGTCTTTTCGAGCTACGGCGGATGTAGTATGGTATAGTTAGCGCAGGAACTGCGTTTCCAAAAGCGTGTTAGCGCTCAAAAAGACTTACAAATCAATGCATGAGTGAAAATACCGCAAAAGATGAATTTACCACCTCAATGCCCGTACGTAGAATCATAAATGGGTGGTAGACTCGAATATCAGAACAGGATAATTCGACTCTTCTGCTTATATTGATGTCGTCCCGTTCAACGATGATTTCCACGATACCACTGTTTCACTGTTCCACTTGCAACGTGGCAACGTGGCAACGTGGAAACGGTTACACAAATGCAGGCGCGTCGAACGGGTTGGAAATCTTATCTGATAAAGCCCCGGAACAATCGGTGATCGGAAAGTTGTAGATTACGGGGTTTACCCATAAGACCAGAACGAGACTGCGCGTGGCTGAGAGTGCGAGAGGGCTGAAGGAAATTCCAAAAGAAGCCTGGGCGCCTGGGTTTCCGCACGCCGGCATGTCGAAAGTGAGCACAGAAAGGCAAACTACTTCCGTCCGCTGTGTGAACCACTAGACCAGATTTAACAGATCTCGGACCCCTAGCGGGTAGGGGTCTAGGCCTAAAAGAGCCGAGTGAATCCCCTTAACCCTTAAAGACATGGAGTGCGATGCATGTACAGCAGAATAGAATAGCCCGGCAAGTTGTTCAACGATGGCTGCAATTAAGCTCCTGATGAAGATCCCGACCCATGGAGGTCTTGTTTGACGAAGGTCTTGCTTGCTTGATAAAGGTCTTGGTTAACAAAGGTCCCGGTGAACAAAGGTCTTGATGATGGAAGAAGGACCTAACTTTTAGGAAATCATGTCCAGAGGCGTTCCCTCTAATATATCATGCGTGGATGTACTTGCTGCTTCGCACCCAAAACTCCGTCCGTTGCCGCGCGTTCAAGTGCTCGAGACGACCTGAGCCCAACAAGCTTGACTGTTTGATTGATGAAGCACCAACCACAGACCCTGGCAAGGAGATATGGCCCCATCCTTGCCTGTGTGTTCTGAGATATGAGTTTGTCGAGCGCGCCGTGCCGGGCGGGCAATGCAGCTATGACGGCGAGATCGCGCACCGTCAGATGTGACAATCTCCTTGGCCCTCTTAAACCTCGTGGGTCTTGGTGGGTCTATGGGACTCCCACAGTCCACCCCCTGCCACAAGGTAAGTATGTGCGCATTCCTTATCAGGATAATCGATAAGTGCGATGTCGATACACATACTCCGTAGAAAATTGCCAGTACAGATATCGTGGCATAATTTGCGCACAAACAAATGGAATTCCAATCCCTTTTATCCGATTGGATACGGACGCTTGTTGACCTGACTCCACAAGGTGATAAGAGGGCTCTGTATGTATGTACATATTACTCCGTGAGGAGATGGACAGTGTTCCCGAGTCCTGACGTTGGATTATTAATATGTATGCCACGATGCCACGATGCCACGGCCTACCCGCTTTGCCGCTCAACTGGTGCGCTATAACAGCCGAGTAGCCGCCGGATTCTTCTGGTTGATTTCAGTGTAAATGGAAAAGAAGCCAGGAGCTGTTATTGTTCTCCAAGTGACAAAGTCTGCATCCAATGCTCCGTGGATGCAGGATGGCACGAGGTTATGTATCAGCATGGTCTAATTACTCTGGTGCCTGCTCCGTGCATGTCGCTGCTTCTCAAAACTGGAAGCCGCCAGGCGGTACTGCCTTCCCAGACCAGACCAGACGAACACCCCGCCATCGTCGACAGTTTACTCCCCATCCAACATCCTAATCATCATAATCGGCAGCATGAAAAAGAACGCATTTCCAGCTCGTGCGACGCATGTGCCTTTGCCGGATCAAGTGTGATGATGCAGATCGACGGTGCCACGAGGGTCACCAAATCGAAGGGAGGCCCCAGAGGGCCCCGACCTGAGAAATGCTCCTCTGCGTCCAAGGACGAGTAGACGTGTGACAAGACTAACATCGATTGCTATGCTAGGTCTAAGTCGCTTGACGCAGATCCAAGACTCACAAACCTCAGCAACTTTGACAACAGCTACATCCGGGCCTGAATCGACAGCCAGTCACGATGCTGTACTATCGCAGCATTGACTCCCCGCATACTCTCGTAGACTACCTCTTGATGCGTATTGCAAATATTTGGGCATGTTTCGTCATCGGCTGCGTGGCCCGATGCAAGCATGCAGCTCTCCAATAACGACATGCATAAAACAAGAAGAACATGTCGTTTACGAAGCAGAGAGGAGAGTCTGCTAGACATATTTGGAACACGGCCTGAAACAGCTTGAGAAAATACTTTTGAGAGAGGCGGAGAAAATGCTCCCTTAAATTGATTCGACTGGTTGACGCATGGCGTCGCCCCCCACCTTGAATGCAGTGATTCGTGAAGCCAGCCTCCCGCACTCCATAATACCTCACCACCTAATACCTCACCACCTAATACCTCACTTACCTCACTTGGCGTTTTTAATACCTCGGAGGGGCCATGATCTAAGGACTCCAGCTGCTGCGAAGCTTCCGATCTCTTATGTACGTACGAAAGTAGTGTTACTTGCTGTCTCCACCGTAGATTCGGGGAGGATTGACATAAACAATTCAGCTACTACATAATAATGTCGGAATGATTGAATCTAGCCACGCACGGAAAGGGAGCACCAGCTCGGATGCTGCGCTGTGATTGGGTACATCGTGCAAGCAAGTCACCACGTGACTCGCGATGCCCCTCAACGGCCACGTAGCCCGTTAGCTAGAATCATCAACTTTGACTATCACCAATCAATCAGACCTTTGACCGCACTAGTGCATCGGACCCCATCCTCTGTGCCTCCAACGACTAACACTGCGGCCTCTAACCCCAAAGGGTATAGTGAATATCTCAAGCTTGCTAAATTCATTCACGGCCTGTGTGGTGTAGTTCGGTATATTCGGTAGCGGTTATTCTCGAATCTCTACCAATCCCAAGCTCTTCAGCGCTTTTCACTAAGTATGGACAAGTACGCATTCCCCTGCGACCCAGTTGCCAATACAGGCGCCGTCGTGTCTGGATCGAATTATCGTTTTACGCTCATCAATGACACGGTACTTCGATACGAGTGGTCCGAAGATGGAGTCTTTGAGGACCGTGCTTCTGCATTTGCCATAAATCGCAATTTTACCCCGCCAGAGTATTCCGTGAACGACGCTGACGGGCAATTTGAAATCATCACCCGCAACATTCATGTCACTTATGACAAGAAACGTTTCAGTCGAAGCGGGCTCGTCATTGGATTCACCAGCAAAGTTACTCCTTGGGGAGCAGACTGGCACTATGGCGAAACGGTCAAAGATAACCTCGGTGGCACAGCCGGACACTGGACGACGTCAATGGCCGATGTGACATGGGTGACGGATTCTGTCACGCTCTGGGTTTTCCACCATTGACGATAGCAAGACAATGCTTTTTAATGGCGATGGAACCGTGGCGCCGCGAAGACCAGGGATCGCATTGATGGATACATGTTTTGCTATGGACGTGATTATAAAGCAGCCATGAAGTCTTTCTTTGATATCTCTGGGCGTCAACCCGTGCTGCCAAGATGGGCCTTGGGCAACTGGTGGAGCCGATATCATCCGTACACCGCGGATGAGTATTTGCAGCTAATGGACAAGTTTGCCCAGCAAGATGTGCCCTTGTCAGTCGCCGTTATAGACATGGACTGGCACGAAGTCAAGGGTGACCATATACCACACGCAGGTTGGACCGGATATACCTGGGAAAAGGACCTGTTTCCCGACCCAGAAGCGTTTGGATCGGCCCTCCACGCTAGAGGATTAAAGATCACACTTAACGACCATCCACATGCGGGAGTACACCACCACGAAGACCTTTATGAATCCATGGCCAAGGCACTTGGGCACGATACTTCAAAAAGGCTCCTATCCTGTTTAATCCCACGGATCCCAAATTCATGTACGTTTATTTGAATGTTCTACATCGCAGTCTGGAGAAGGAAACGTGCGACTTTTGGTGGATCGACTGGCAGCAGGGTCCAATTTCACGAGTCCCTGGCTTAGATCCGCTTTGGCTGCTGAACTATTACCATTTCCAGGACAATGTCAACCAGAATGGTCAAGGCAAAGGCATCATATTCTCTCGCTACGCCGGGCCAGGAAGCCATCGGAATCCCGTAGGCTTCTCGGGTGACAGTATCGTGACGTGGGAATCGCTCAAGTTCCAGCCCGAATTCACGGCCACGGCTTCCAATATCGGCTACGGATGGTGGAGTCATGATATCGGAGGCCACATGGGCGGTTCTCGAGACGACGAAATGGCTACCCGGTGGGTGCAGTACGGGGTTTTCTCCAATTTTCAGATTACATTCCGTACGCAGTCAATGGACGTCCAAGGAGCCATGGAACTACCGAAAAGAGTCTTGCGACACCATGGAGGCTTTCATGAAGCTCAGGCATCGATTGATGCCGTACTTGTACACAATGAATGTGAATGGTGGCGATGAGCCGCTCGTCCGTCCGCTGTACTGGGAGTATCCCGCCCGCGAAGAAGCGTACGGAAAGCCGAACGAGTACTTCTTTGGTTCAAGCCTCGTGGTTGCTCCTATTGTTGAGCCGCGGAATGCCAAAACCAATTTGGCGCGTGTGAATGTCTGGGTGCCTCCCGGACGGCACGTTGACTTGTTCACCGGGCTGGTTTATGATGGCGACCGGGAAGCTCAGTTGTTTCGACCCCTCGAGACGATCCCCGTCCTCACACCTGAAGGGTCCATCATTCCTCTCGACGAAGAGACGTCTCCCAAGAACGGGTGCAAGAACCCCGTCAATCTCGAGGTTATCATTGTCGTCGGTCATGACGGAAAGTTTACCATCGCAGAAGACCCAGCGGATGATGCTAGATCTCACAAGATTGCATCCGATGCACGAGAATCAAAACCCCGCATAATCAATCTCATATATGATCAATCCAGAGGTCGACTGTGCATATCTGCGTCTACGAAGCACTGGCGATTCAAGTTCCTGTCCGTGATGTCAGTTCCATCCGACGTCAAAGTCAGAGTTGGAGGATCAGAGGTGTCGAATACGTTATTCGTGGATGGAACTTCGAGCATGCCTGGATTGGTAGTCATACCTCAATATGAAAATCGGGAACACGTCGACGTCGAGGTTCAGATTGGGCCCGACCCGCAACTTGGTGCTGTGGACAAGAGGAGTCGAGTGACGAGCTGGCTTTTGGCAGCACAAATCGAGATTGAGTTGAAAGACAAGATCTTTGCCGCAGCTGTAGAGGGAAGCAAGTCAGTTGGGAGCAGGGTCGGCAGTCTTTTGAGCTTGGGACTGGACGCGGAAGTGGTTGGGCCTGTTCTGGAGCTGCTGACGGCGGATAGTCGATGAACGTGGGACACTCTGGGACCAAAGATACAACAAGGACGTTCCTGGATCTGGATCGTTGGATCAAGTAAACTTTCTGAGCAAACAGATCTGGTGGCATTTAAAGAGTAGATGGGTAGTTGAGGCAGAGGAGAGAAACACGAGTGTGTAGATTGCGCTTCGCATTTCGCTTTTGATGCGCGCTTGCTGTCTGTGAATGAAATGATGTCTAATTTTCAACAATGATGACATATTTGTCCAACGACTCGTACCACTGTATTGCACTTCCGATGCTGAACGCCGCAGAGGCCCATATCAGCGTGAGCTGGCTTTGGTACTCGCACCACTCTGGCGTGCAATACCCAAAGGATGCGGCCAGCGTCCAACCCACGCCGCCAATCATGTTCCACACACCTACATGCCACCCAAGCTTGTAAGGCTGCGGGTGTACCAATTTGGCTGGGTCTCCAGGATGTACAAGAGCGAGGCAACGGAGAATAGCACGCCGCCGAGGAGATAGGGGAAGTAGTAGGCTCCTTGGAGGACGGGTCTACTCAGGTTGCTGAAGATTCCGGGAAGGGCAAGGATGCCACAGATGTAGAAGACGGTGGCGCCGACGGACATGGTCAAGGAAGCGAGGAAGCCAATCTCATAGATGTAGTGCGTGGTCACGTCATGCCAGGACGGCCACCATTGCCATTGTCGCTCACTGAAGACGATGTTCTCGTCATCCCAATCAGGACGCGAGGTCTCTTGCTTGAGTTCTTCGCGTTCCCCTGTAGCAGAGGGGGTCAAGTTGCTGTCATCGCCGGGGAGGGCGATCTGGGGCGGCCATCGTCGTCATGTACCGGTTGTGGTTGTTTGAGGGGGTCTCGGCATTGAAGTGTCTAGGACGGTGGTTACGAACCCGATGAGCGATCCCGAGACGATTCACGAACAGGTCCTCTATGGCACCCCGAATTTGGTTTCCGCACGGTCGTTGTACGATTCGAGGAACAGCAAGACGGCGCCGACCTGGAACAGCGTCGCGCCGACAAAGGCGCTGACGCCGCCGGCGACGTGGGCCTCGTTGGGAAATGCTGTGCTCGGGAATGCAATGGGCAGCCAGTAGAACAGGCCAGACGCCACGAAGATCAGGCACCCGACTGTGAAGGAGATGCCGATGAGCCACGAGACGTCCCAGTAGGGGTACAAGGTGAACATGCGGCCGATGCCGAGGAGAACCCTGTGGGAGCCATATTGCAGCTTGGAGGCGAGAGGGCGGCCGGCGGCAGAATGAGAACATGTCGACCTGTGCAACATCAGCGTCGCGGCTAGGGAATAGAGACAACACAAGTCATGCATGCTTCAACAAGTGCGATTTGTCCCGCCCGGACTGGATCGAGTGCGATGCAGTCAGGACTCAGTCAGGACTCTCTGTACCTTTTCGGTAGTCACGCGCGTTCCATCGCACCTTGGCCCTCTGCTGCTTTTCGGCATCGGTGATATCAGCAAGGTCATGCCTCGTGCCGCCCGGCCGGTCGTTGCTTTGTATGTCGTAAATGGCCGTGGTAGGGTTCAGGAAGCCAATGGGTCCGGCTACGCTGTCCTTGCGGAGCGACAACGTTGGGCCCGACGGCTCCCATCGAGGCGTGGTGAACGATGTGCTTCGCGCGTTGCCTGGCCGGGGGTCACCATTGAGAGGATAATAGTGTGGCCCTGGAGATCAGGACTTGGACGAGAAGCGAGAATGATAGTCTTGCATTTGGACACGACTACGGGAAAGGTTTTGTAGTCGCGCCGTCCTGAGAGAAGCACCGCGCTCGCTCCTTTGTATGAGTTTCAAACTTTTGGGTAGGGCCCGGGCCCGGGCCGTAGGGTCTGGTGGTCGTCGTCGTGGTCCAGGGCCTCTCTTTCTGCCTCTTTTCTGCCTCTTTCTGACGGGCACTTGCAATGGGGCCTTCCTTGGCTTGCGCCAATAATAAGTTAGCTCCACTCGAAGGGATAAGATGATCCAAACACCAAAAGTATGTACGGAGTTATCGAGTCGCGATGACCCATGATTTCTAGTCTGAATCCCGCTTAATCCAGTTTAAATGAATACTAGACAGGAGGTCGGCAGAAGTCGGGTCGGTTAAACGAGAAACAGCAACGCAACAGCAACACCAATATGCGTTGGCTAGCGCCTGGAGCCTGCTCTAAGCTCTTGGCGTCTTGTCGCATGGGTGTTTTGTCTAACTGACAATGCGATAGCGGCGAGCCGGGCGACGGCTGGGCGACGGCTGGGCGACGGCTGGGCGCGCGCGTGCTGGTTTTGCCATTATCCACGAGTTGCTTTGGCCTTTGTTCGGCCATCCCTTGGGACAGAGCCTGCATAGATTGCGGCGGCAACATCTGCGACACCATTTGACCATCTTTGCGAATCTTTGCGACTGTCATATGGCCAGCAGGGATACGGACTCACACGATAGCGAAAGTTGATTGCCGGAGAACACTGCTTGTCCAATGCAACCGGACTTGTTTACCGACGATGCAGATGCTGCAGCGCTTCTGCTGACGATATTTTGGAATGCCGAGCCTTCGCCTCCAAGGATCATCCCGGATCGTATGTACATATGTATGTATGTAGTCATGATCAGGCAGAGAGAGTACCGAGTATGTACATGTAGTACATGCAGACGTTGTCATGGTTGGCCTGGCTTGGCTTGGCTTTTGGCTTCCGACTCCAGATGATCGGCATCATCCGAGAGACGCAGCAATGCCATGCAGCCATCATGAGCTGGGCAAGCCACCCCTGTCAGTGGTCACTGGTCACGGGGGGGCAATCTTGGAAATGGCGTGGCGAGTAAAACACCTTTTCGCTCCCTCGAATGGCATCGTGTTTTTGTAAATGTTCGGTCTGGAAGAAGGAGATTGACGGGACAGCAATTTGGACTCTCCCTTCTTGCTAGGATCGACGGAAGTACGTGTCGTGGTTGGTGTTCATGCATCTTTGTCGCGCCACGTCCTTTGGTCTCCATCAACTGAGACAAGCTGCGTTGGCATCCAGCTGCCCTGCGGGCGTAAATGATTTTGAATCTTGCGCGTAGTTAGGCCCGGCTGGATGATTCGATGAAAGAGGCAGGAGAATCACCGACAATTGTCAAGTGGCTCGCAGATCACTGAGATCAGAGACAACGTGCGGGGTCGCCTAATAAATTGTCATCTCGCTCGCGCTCGCGCACGTGGCGTTGCACAAGCAACAATTGCACCCAGACAACTTCGTACAACTCGCCTCCCTCGCTTCTTGCTGTTGCTTCGTCCTGTTCTGCTGACTTTTTGACTTTTTGAGTTCGGGTGGTTGACTGACGTCTCAACGCCTTCTCTAGAGTTCTTTTATGACGACGACACTCCCCCTCGTTCAAATGCTGTCTCGCCTCCGCAAATATTTTGTGAGCATCTGTGAGCTAGGTCAAGGATGACCGAATTTCCTCCGCCAGTATAGTATGTCGGACCATATGGAACCTGCTTTACATCCGATGGGGTCTCCAAGAACTTTCGGGTACAGTAAAAACTGAGGCTCTATATATAGTATGATTACATAGGTACGGTAGGTGACTGGGGAGAAGTTGTACCTCCGCTATGACTTCGGCCGCAAGCTCTCGAAAGCCACAGTCCTAGTCGAGTCAATTCTGAGCCTTGAGAATCATGCCCATGCATCCCCCTTATTTTATCATGTAGTCTTTTGGAAATACTAGACATCGATAAAGGCCGAAAGGCTTTCCAGTATCTTCAAGACACCTACCTGACTTGAAAGCACAATGGGCAGTTCATCTTTGCCGCCAAGCTTCCGCCAAGCTTCAAGAATCAAGATTGACACTGAGAAATACGCTGCCGCGAATAAATGGAACGAAAGGAAACATGTCATGATACGTTTTAGAAAACCACTCTCTTGGACCACCTGAGGCGTCGTCTTTCCACGCGTCAAAGTCTGCCTACTCAAAGCGTCAACGCCAGTCATATAGCATCAATGTGTTCTGCATCTCAGCGAGCGTGACGGTTTTTTCATGGAATAGTTGAACAGAGATGGTACTTGCTCTGCAAAAGGATGGACAGTGTTGTTTGATCGTCCTCGTGGTACCTCAGCCCATGTGGAAGCATTTATTTCACAAGGGACCCAATATATCGTCCCATGGTCGGAGTCTGTATAGCATCGATCGTTCATCTCAATCTTTGGCTAGACAACCACATATTTGAAGCGTCATGCAGCAAGACCAAGCTGCAAATGCTGGACTCACCAGAGGTGGGGGTTCTCCTGGCTTGTCAGGACAGTGAGGTCTTCGGCAACTGCAACTGGACTTGCATCGGCGGGCAAACCTTGTCTCAATCGTGACAGAGCAGCTCGTACATGTTGAGTGAGCAATTGATCGTAGACATGGTAGCGAACATTCGGCGGTTATGCGTTTTCCTTTTCTGAATACAGTGGACCCTTGTGTCTCAGGTGAGCACCTGGGCTTCAATGGCGGGCGTCACCAACGAGCCTCATCGGACTGTCCGTAAACTCCCGAGAGCAGAGCGAGATGCCTTGCCCAATCACTCCATCTCAGGACGGTTACTGGCCAGTGGCTGCGGGATCATGTACGCTCATTGCCAGTAGGTACCCCAGATGCAGACCTCAAACCTCGATCATGTCAACCCATTGCCCTCTGTACGAGCACATCGACGACGTCGAAAGACTTGACTACTATCGGCCAGGGGATATCATCCAATTCAGATTGGCGACGTCTTCTGACAACGATACCGCATCATACACAAGCCTGGGTACGGTACTTACTCAACCATTTGGCTCGCTCGAGATGAGCAAATTGCCACGTACGTTGCGATCAAAGTCGGCGTAGCCGAATGCGACTCAAGGAAGTTGAACTGCTGAGTCGGATTTCCGCCGTTGCGGTCGAAAATAGAGAACCTGGAGGCAATCTGATTCCCCTAGCATGGGATTTCAACATCGATGGGCCGAATGGGACACACCAATGCCTCGTCACTGCACCGGCAAGGTGTAGTCTTGTCGACGCGGCAAGGGCAGCAAACTATGGTCCCTTCCGGCTCGACGTCGCCAGGTCAATTTCCGCACAGCTTGCCATGGCGTTGGCGTACATCCATCAGTTGGGATACGTCCACGGCGGTCAGTGCCATGTCCTGCTTCTCCCAAACCACTCTAACACCTGCTAGATCTTCATATGGGAAACATACTCCTCCAATTGCCAAGGCTTGACTACTCTTCCACCCAGCAACTCTGCGACGAATTCGGCTCCCCGGAACCTGAGCCTGTATTCAAGGCTGATAAGTAGCCGCTTACGTTACCGAGTGTCCTTATATACGTATACTCTCCGATCTGGCTTGGTAAGCCTAGTAATGAGCTCCTAGTCCCTGAAGCCAAGATTCTCCTCGCCGATTTTGGCACGGCCTTCAGCCCTGCGCAGGAGTCCAGGTTTGACTCCCAGTCTCCCATACACCTCTTCAAACCCGACCGCCTGAAGTCAGATTCGAGCCAACGGGGCCCTTATCGTATACATCTGATATCTGGAGTCTTGGATGTGTGATCTGGGGTATTCTCGAGTCAGGCCGTTTCTTGACAATTGGCTGCTCGGGCCGGATGACGCCACCGCGGACCAGGTTGATGCCCTCGGACCGATGCCGGATGAATGGTGGGAGACATGGCAAGGAAGGTCGAAACGCTTTGTCGGAAACGGGAAGCCGAAGGAGGGGAGGCAGACGTGGATTTTCGATCAACAATTTGAAGATGCGATCCAGGCGCCAAGAAGGAGGAGGGGAATGGAGGCGATGGGTGAGGAAGAGAGGAATGCCCTTTCCAGACGGTCAAGGGTATGCTTGTATTCAGACCTGAAGATCGTCTGAGTGTACGTCAGGTGTTGCAGACTGATTGGATGAGGAAGTGGGCAATTCCCGAGGCCGAGAAGACTTGGGGGCGGAAGTTGCAATGCTATCATTGTTCGTCCGGAGACTCATAGACCGCCGGCCAGCAGGAGGGCAAAATGTCCATCCATAGCAGACTTCACATACATATGTAATTCTCAACTGGAAGGAAAGACGGGTCGAAGCGCCTTGCGCACATGCGCAACTAGAAAAAACTGGGTTGGCACTGTTGGCAGGTATTCACTTGTATCTCCATGCACATCTTGCCGCGACATTTACACCTGAAGTACCTGCAATATTATACGATGTGATTGGTCTCCCTGCCCCACCTCCTTCCTTTCTCATGAAAAGGCGAATTCGCTCAGACCCCGAGAAGACTCGAGAAGATGCTAGAATCGCATGACAAGTTGGCTATATTATCGTGAGCCAACTTCTCACGCCAAAGTCCAAAGAAGGTCTTTCACTTTCTTTCCACGCGCATAGCCACAAAAGCCAAGTCGGTAGAAGGCCAGGTGGGTTCGTGCTTGATGCAAAGCACGGATTAGATGCGAGTGAGTCATTGTTTCGCCACCAGCTATTATCCATCCATGAATGCCATGCTAGTCTTCATGGCAAGCAGTCGTAATTCGCAGACCAATCAATCAGCCAGACGATTTCATGGATGCGGTGAAAACTGCGTACCTGTCATGTTGAGTCGTTCATCTACATATACACAATGCCCCGGCTTAACCTGACTCGGCAGTTCTCGTGAATACTGGAGTCCTGGACTGAACAGGAGTTTCACGCAGTTGCTCGACTTTCGTGACAAGCTGCTACGTCTGGAAGGACTTGACTACCGGACATTCTGTCATGCCTGGATCCTATGTACGAAAGCGGTTCGATATGGGGAGTTGTACAGTTACATACATGTATTGAGCTTTGGTACCTCAAGTACATTATCACGGTGGGCCTATTCGAGGTCGTTCGTACATACTCCGTAGGATTCCAATATCAACACTCGCAGCCACCGCCACCGCGGATACAACCCATACCGAATAGGTCAGTCCCAGTACAAGATGTACTCGGTCACGCCAAAGAATCAATCTCCACCATCCAGGGTGTGGAATTCGCCCCCTCTCCCGGAGAAAAGCTCCTCCACTGGCCACGCGTCCAGGAACAACAAGTCATAATGAACGAAGTGTTACATATGTAGATACGATATTTCGACGTCGTGTTGGAGATGTGCCGGCCTTGGTGGATCCCTCCCATCACAACAGACGGAGTTGTTCTTACGAAACGCGCAAGCCCTTATTGTCAATGAGGAACTGGCGTTCATCAAGCTACGTGTCCTTGGCTGAGATTCTAGAAGTTGCTCCTTACATACATATAATGAAAGATTCTCGGGGCGCTGTACAGGCTGATTGAAGATGCCTGACGACCCCGTTGACGACCCTGTTGATGTGCCCCCTTTTCTTGTGCCCTATCAACAAGTCTTGCATAACTAAAGCAAAGAATCGCAGTATAAGGGGAAAGCGGATAGCTGCCACGCGGCTTCTTTTCCTGGCCGAAATCAGAGAGGCTACGTGTTCCTACGAGCGTAGTTTTGGTCATGGCCTAGCTGAGACGATGCATATATATATATGTATATACATATATATATGTCCATCCAGACAGGCAGAATAATCTCTCGTTTCAAGTTCCTGACGAGAGAGAAAGGAGC
This sequence comes from Epichloe gansuensis, assembly GCA_023658505.1. Classification (NCBI taxonomy): domain Eukaryota; kingdom Fungi; phylum Ascomycota; class Sordariomycetes; order Hypocreales; family Clavicipitaceae; genus Epichloe; species Epichloe gansuensis. Next base: position 3,180,070 of record CP098283.1, read on the forward strand.
GAACCAGTAAGAGCAAGAGGAGTACATCTCATGCAATCGAGCTCGACAGACAGTCCATTCCCCAAAACTAGCATCATGACCTCGACCACCCCAGAGAATTGCAGATCGCCGAAAAGATAGCACCGTTTATTGAAAAGCTTGCCAGGTACGCCGTTGTTCAATATATGGATTCTATATGGATTCTGTCAAAATCCGCCCCCTCCCCTCACTAACAAAAAAAAAAAAAAAAACGAAAATAGTACAGCCTGGTCGAGGACACGAACCATGACGACCTCATCCGTTGGTCAGACGACGGAATGTCTTTCATCGTGGTTGACAAGAAAGAGTTTGTCGACAAGCTACTTCCTGAGATGTTCAAGCACCAGAACTTTCCATCCTTTGTTCGACAGCTCAATATGTACGGCTTCCAAAAGGTCCTTCCAATATCGGTAACCGTTGATGGAGAAGGGAGCGCCGCCATCCCACGGACATGACTGAGTATAGACACCCGTACTTCGTCCGGGGTCGTCCAGGGCTTCTTTCCCGGATAAAGAGAAACCAGAGCAGGCGAGAGCTTGCGCCGCCGCCGCCACTGGGTCGTGACGGGATCCCAACTGCAGGCCGTCCGGTGCGAATGGGGAGGGATCATCATCTCGACAAGACAATAAACAGCTGGCTTCCCGGGTACAACGCACAGAGCTCGAACATCCAGACGAGAGACGCGCAATCTCTCCGCGACAACCTACGGGAAGCACGGGAACGGCAGGGTATGATTGCAAGGGCTATCAGTGGGCTTCAAGGCGCGAACAGGGGTCTGAGCGATCAGAACCTTGCATTTCAGCGCTTGCACGACCAACACGAGCACTCCATCAATGCCATCTTGGACTACATTGTTCTTTTGCTTCCCGCAGCTTCAACGACTACATCAACGGGCCAGAAGGGAGCGGTATGACTCTTGAACAGGATTCGCTGTCCCTTCAACAGAGAACGGATCATCGAAGACCGGAAAACGCCGGTCATGTCCTCGACAACAGACATGACTACTTGACACAGCACGGTAGTAGCGTCTGGGACAGCTCCGCCAACGACGCCCCGGGCCGCACAGTGACGGGGCAACTCCCCACGAGGGAACCGCGGACGCATCGCAGACGGGTCTGTACGGACTCACTGGGAGATTTCATGGCGTACAGACAGCATCAGACGATGGCTGCAAGATTGTCTCTGCGCTTGAGGAGGAGCAACACTGCATGAGCATCCCCACCACCACCTGTACGGATATGAGCAGCTCCGAACCATGCAAGAGGATCAGGATGCTCGAATTGCAAGCATCAGGACGATGGTAAACAACACACTGAGCCCCAGGATCGAGGATAGCGGCAAGATCCATGCGCCAGCGCTGGTTGATGACACGGAAACATGTGTCCCCTGCGGCGAGGGTCGGTGCCAAACTCACTCGGGAAGAGATGACGCCAAGTACGAAAATACCGCATCTACGAATGGCCAGAAACCTGAGCGAGAAAGTGGCGTTGATTATTTCAATTGGCCGTCTGGTCAGTAATGTTCAATCAGTCAGGTATGCACATATGTTGCCAGGCGAGGAAGTTGCTCGCGGCTAAGAAGCGAGCATGCGTTAGCGGCGTCTAGTCTACAGTTAGATTATTGGCTTAAAGGAGATGACGGAGCTAGCTATCTACATATATCCGAGCTGGTTGCGTCAATGATTTCTGCAGCCCGCGGGATTTGTGAACTTTCACACCACTCTCCACTGTCTCTAGTAGCTGCGTAAGAAGACGCATTCGTAGCATCAACTGTACGTTACGTCCTAAGCCCGTCCGTCCCTGTTTCTCGAGACTAGTGACTGTTGTTGCTCATCAGGAGCACGCCCTTGGGGCATATATGCCCGGCTCCAACATCACGACCCATCACGACGACCCAGTGCGACTCTTGACAGCAACGAATACGCTCAGCGCTAGACCAACCAGCGTTCCCGTCACGACAAACGCGAGGTTTATGGGAGTGGGATTCCCACCAAGCACGTCATGTGTAACGGCATCAAGACCGGATTGAGCCAAGTTGATGACACCCGAGAAGCACACGATGGTGCCGTAAATCCGGCCAAAAGACCGAAACCCGAAGACTTTGGTTGCATAGTCACTAGAAAAGCAGATAATCAGCGCCTACTCGGAAGAAAAGAAGTGAGTAACACGTTTGTGGCGTGACCTACGAAACCGCCGAGTAATACAACGGCCGAAAGATGACAAAGGCGACGACGGTAGCGTAGCCTGCCCACAGATATGGGAGACAGTTCAAGACGCCTATGAAGGCGATGAAAAAGGTTACTATGCCGAGTACCACTGGCACGCTGAGGTTGTTGAGTACAAGACCGATAAGAGGAGTCGATGCGACTCCTGCGATGGGCAACGCAATGTCGAACAAGCCATTCACCTCTGCCGCTGAGCGTTCCGAGTCCAGCATGTATCTGTACTGCGCACGAATGGTGGCTATGAAGTAATTCATGCGTAGCATTTGGATGGCTGTCAGCAAGAGAATGAGCACGAACCAGGGGCTTAGCATTTGTTTGCGAGGCGAGACACCATGCAGGACTCCCCAAACACCGCTCGCTTCTTGCCTTTCCTCGTGGAGCTTTCTTCGATCTTGTCGGTGTGCGGCGTCACCGGCCACGTTCTCCAATTGGTCGAGCGTGGCAGTGCGAGCTAGCTCAGCTGTGTCATGTATGTTTCTATCGCCTTCTCAGGTACCAGGCGGTGCTTGTTCGACTTTGCCAATCAAGCCCTCGAGCCTGGACATTGTGTGGTAGGGATACGGCGGCATGTAGGTCATCTCTGCTATGGCGATGAGGATCGGGACAAGGGTGTAGCCGAGAAAGAAGGATTGAAGTGAAGGCTTGCCGGATGTCGCGTCGTAAACCATGCCGTAGATGAGAAACACGGCCGACGATGCGTCGAAAGCTCCCGTCATGACAGCAACAAGGGCGCCAGTGTATTTCGGAAAGGCGTTGACTAGCTGGAAGCTGGGCACGAATATAAAGGTTCCCCCATGGCGAGCAGGGCATTCGCCACCAGGTAGCCGTCCAGCCTTGGGAAAGCAAACGACGCGGCGAGCAGGAGACTCCCGGTTGCCAAGAGCACGCACGCAGCAAGCCAGCAAGTACGCCGACCAAACAGGTCGAGAACAGATCCAGCCAAGAGCGATGACACGTTGGTGGTGACGGACCCAACGATGAAGAAGAGGTTCAGGCGCAAGTCCTGCTCGTCGCAAGGCACCGTCCCGTAGTTGTTATTGTTGTCCGGGGTTTGTGGGATGCGTGCCGTGACGACCATCACAGACGTCGCTGTACAGGCCCTCGGATACCAATATCGGCTTCAGGGCGGCGAAGCCAAAGACGATTCCTGCGCACAACCAGCACGAAACAACGCCAGTGACTACCTGGACTGAGGGCGGACGGCGGGGCGTCAGTATTGCGATTGATGCGAAAGTGTGTACATACATGTAGCATGGCAGGACTTCTTGGTACTTACTCCCTCGTCTGGCAACAGACACCTCGTATGCGGGAATTTGATCGTCTTGCTCGGCCCGGGGCCACCCGAAGTTCATGGAGCGCCACTTCGGTTTTCCAGCGTCCGGATGGTTGCTTCCAAGAAGGCGAGTTGTCTCATCTCCTCCGTTGCTTGCCCGGCCGTCCACGAGACCCTCGGCGTAGTCGAAGCCTTCGGACTGCGTGACATGCTGAGCCAACGACATTGTCCAGTGGAGCCGAAGAAGTGCAGATGTGGTCTGGTGCTCTGAAGCATCATTTGCAAAGTATGGGAACTCGATGTGTCAGGAAAAAAAGACGTAAAAAGACGTCAAGTACGGTCACTCTCGCCGTGGGTCTGGTCCTTTGCGTGACGTTGCAAAACACACAAAAAGGTGGGGATGAATGGAACGGAATATGCGACCGGCTTCTCGCAGTTTCCACGAGGGGTGATCGAGCTGCAACCAAGAGTCTATCTATCTATACAGTACATGGTTTTTGTTTTTTCCTTTGCAATTTAATAACAAACTGCTGCCCCATACATACATACATACATACATACATACATACATACATGTACTACTCCGAAGACACTCTCATTAACTCGCTAGAATAGTCTGAATGGCGTCGTCCAAATCTTTTCGTGCTTGAATGAGCCCCGCCCACTTTGCTTCGCCCACGCCTGATTCTCCATCAACAATTCCTCCGCCTCACGCCGCAATGACGCAACCTCGGCGGGACCAACACTTCCAGCACTAATGCGCGTGTTGACGAAGGCCTCGGAATCCAAAGCCAGATGGACATCCTCTTGCGACAGGGCCAACACCTCCTTTCCGACCGTCTGTAAGCTAGCTTCTCTGACGAGCTCCGCAGTCACTGCGGATTTTGGCACTCCCTCTCTCTGCAGGTGCTCACTACCTTTGAAACCACAGCATAGGCTTGTCTCATGGACAGGCCGTGATGTTGCATCAGCGTGTCCGATAGGTTGCTGGTGGTGGACCAGCTTTCAGCCAGGACATCCCGAATCCTCTCCTCGTTCAGTTGAGCTGCCTCGACAGAGAGGCCTGCCAAAACGAGCATGCTGGAGGTGGTCTCAGAGCCTGTTCCATGTTTGACGGGATCCCGTGCAGGGAGTGGTCTCCCGTTCCGGCGGAGCGACTTGTGGCGAGGACGTTTGTGTACCACGAGACACTTGGTCCAGCAGCGAGCTTGATGGCCTCCAGCGTCACGGGTTTCTCTTCTGAGGGAACAGGCTGCTTCTCTCGCAGAAAGTGTCGGGCAGTGATATGAATGCGAATTCGTTGCTCGACCACAGTTGAAGGTCAGTGGCGAGGTCGTTCAGGTGAGACATGACCATTGACAAGGCAGCCATGATATCGGCCGCGTACTCGGCATCTTTGCCCAGCAGAGAGTTCTTGACGCATCCGTCGAAGCCCAACAGCTGGGCGGTTCTCTGGCGGTCGATGCTGATTCCCGTCCCGCACCTGCCCACGGTGCCGAGCGGACTGCGGTTCAACCGCGCGAAAGCTGCTTGGCAGCGCTCAAAATCATCTTGCAGCTTGGACGCATACGCCAACAAGTAGTGGGCGTAGTTTCCAGTCTGAGACTGCTGCATGTGTGTGTGGTATGGGAAGACGGTGGACTCGTGTCTTCCAGCCGTGGTGACGAGGACTTGTTGAAAGTCATTGATCCTCGTCATGCACTGCAGGAGCGAGTTTCTGAGAGAGATTCTCCCGACGGTGGCTCGCTGATCGATACGGCTGCGAGCCGTGTGCATTGCGCCGGCAACATAGTCGCCCAGCTTCTTGGCAAGAGCTGCCTCGATCTGATAGAGGAGGCTCTCCTTGGTAGGGTCAATGGCCAGGTTCTCTGCGCCCTTGTCGCCGATTTCTCTTATGGCCGGGAGCAGCTTCCGGCCAACATCCTGGACATGGTCCCGTGTTCCACGAGCATGACGACGTGGGCCAGGTCGATCCAGATGAATTCCGCAAGTTGCCTTGATTCCGCCCTTTGGGTCGGCCAGCAATGATATAAGAGGACTGGAGTACAGGGGACAGCGGGCATGCCCGCCTGAGGGGATGCCACAAGTGTTCTCATCTTGATACAAAACAGGCGCAGGCTGCGTGACGTGATACCAAGCAAGTGATGACCAAAAGAAAAAGAACGAAAAAAAAAGGTCCAAGTGAGACCTTTCCTTGAAGCCAGAATAGAAGAGGGTATTTATTGGGTGTAAACGAGAGGTAGTAATTACATGTACAAACACAGATCTCTTTGAAACCTGAAAACTCAAGTGTCCCCAAGCTGCTTTTAAAAGTTTACAACCACATGGAAGAAATGAAAACACAGACGATATCCAACTCACCGGCCAGGTCGCACTTAAGGGGTCCTCAACCCAGCCGAAGCTGGAACATGCCGCCACATGACAGAAGCCGAAGAGACGGCAAGTAGCGGCCAGCGGCCTCTTGGTGAATTAGTCGTTTCTGCCAATGCCGCTTTGTTTGGCCATGGCGGATAACAGGGGTCCGTCTACCTGAGGACATTTTCGTTTTCACACTCGGTAGGGAAGCATAATCGACCTTTGGTGGTGGGGTTTCCCGACTGCCAAATAATGTGGGGCGTGGCACGATTACATAATTGCGGTACGGAGCAATACATACTCCACCATATAATGGTCCAATGATTTATGAAATTGTGTGGAGCCGAACGGGATATAGGGGATTGCAGTCGAATCCCTGTTTGTTTGTTTGTTTGTTTGTTTGTTTGTTTGCTTGCTTGCTTGCTTGCTTGCATGTGCAACATTACTCCGTACATATGTAGATGCCTTGCCGTGATTTAGCGTGGCGCTCCCAGCCACACACCCCCATTAACAAGACGAATAATGAACGATACGGAGAATGGCAGTTCACTGAACCATGTAGACCGACGCATCCAACGGCCCGTGGCAGCCCAGCTGCTTAAAGGTACCCGACTCTCCAGCACCACAGTGATAGGGAACACCTCGAATGTCGCACATGACCACGACTTTCGCTTCGACACTCCCCGCGTTTAGCTTGATATGGCTGCCATTGATAACCACGGTCGCGTGGCCGCAGCTGTACTCATTTTTCGACTTGTCGAATTTGCATTCGGCACCCTGTTTATAATCGCCAAAGTTTCCTACGCCGCAAACCGCGAGCGTCTGTCCGCCGAGAATGGCAGCGGCCAGCAGTGCTGATGTGAGGATCTGCATGGTGAGGACGGCGAGGAAAAAAAAAAAAACTAGAAAAACTGGAGAGGTTTGAAATGTGGAATGTCGACGGACGGGTATGACTGTGTGTACAGATTAATAGTCAGATTGTATTACTTGGCGCGGGATGCAAGTTATATATGTATATCTCGTGCGGATAAATAGCGCCACCCTTGGCACCCGACCACAGCCGGTAATAGTGGTCGGTTCTTCTCGTGGGTAAATGCGAGTAAAACCTTCAAGGACAGGTGGTTACATATGTATATTACCCTGCCTTGCATACACGTGACTCGCTAGCAGCTATACATACATAGGTCTCTGCGCTTGGCCATCCGAGGACCCACTGTGTGGCCACCTATCCCCGCCCTTCCTGCCTCTATTACAATACATACATACATAATAAGTGTGAATTCGCAACCGTGGTCTTGAGCATTGCTCAGCAGTTTTTCACCGCCCACCCAATTAGGATTCAGAGGCTCCCCACCTGGATACGAGACGAACTTTGCTAGAGCCGAGATTTCCTGCAACCCGAGCGATCCCTCTGTGTACATGTTATGTATATTACTCCGTAAACACCAATGCAATGGGGTGCTTCACCGGTCAGCCGTCTCAACAGGGCGGGCTCGTACGTTGTTGCTGCAGGTCGAGGACCACAGCGCCCACATATTACTTTTTTTTAATTTCCTTCTTGCTTCTTGCATGTGGACCCGTGTGCCGTGTGCCAAGGCCCGACAGCCAGGATGCTTTCAGAATGAAGACATGGTAATATTGATATTCGCACGCACGGAGGCATTACATACATTGTAATGGAACCTACCACATTACCCACGGGGGTCTTCTTTGCCAGGAGACTTGGGGCGAATCCTCTCTTTCTTGCAGCAACCAAGATTTCTTTGTGGATCGCCATGAGCTTGTCGAGATCACGTAATATCTTGCCATTCTTTTCGTGTCAACAAGTCTCTCTCCAGTTGGAACATGCGTTGACGAGCAGCCGAAACTGACTGATCCTCATTCGCGACGTCTACGATTCTCCATGAATGCCCATGACTTCCAGGGAACAGCTTCCGACATGGCAGCATCGACAAGAAAAGGCATCGTCAAGGTCGTCACTGTTTTCTGGCAGTGGTCTGTTCCATACAAAAGTAGCCACCGACCAGACGACAAAGTATACTCTGATGTGTGGGCCACATCACTTGACGAGCAAAACATTCTTGACCTTCTTGCGCTGTCGTTTCCTGCGGTTCCCGGACGCGAGCTTCCCACAACCGAGGCATCCATTCGGCGCCTGGTTCGCGAACGACTGCCTCCTCCTGGTTCGTCACAGACTGGGGAACCGGAAAACAAGATAGTCCCTCTTCCGGCAGTGACCTCGCGGTCTTCTCTCACCAGCGTGACAAACAGATGGCAGAAGTCACAGAAGAAGCCTGGACTCATCTCCCCTCAGCTTGCGACATCTTCTCGCTGCCATGAATGCCCTCCACCTGGAGAACAAGCTGCAAGTCATGTCGGCGGACAGTTTCCATCCCGCAGCCGGCAGGGCCAGCATCAAACGCTCCCTGTGCGGCATCAACAAGACTTTTGCCATGTGGCGCAAGGGCTACAAGGCGGCAATTAGCCGACGCGAGCGATGCTTTGTCAACTTCTTCTTCGCATTCCTCGCCTTCAGCGCCATCTATCCAGACGTGGCCGCTGGCTTTCTCGGCGAAAGATCCTACAACCAACGCTCCATAGGCATGCGTATCGCTACCCTATGGCAGCTGTACTACCTGTGGACGTTTCCCTTCCATTCTTGCTGGCTTCTGTTCAACTGGAGTTTGGAGCGACTGATAGGTGCCTTTGTCGGGAACACGGTCTATGCATTCGCGGCCCTGGTGCCCGCCGTTCATGCCGCCTACCTGACATCATGGTTCAGGGTCATGATGCTTGTCATGTCCATGTGCTGGCAACTGGGCGTCCAATTCTACGCCGCAGTTCGAGACTACGTCATGAGATTGGTCACGCGCCGGCAAGCTAGTGCGTTACGGCGACGGGGAGATACCGATTGCATTGACTGGAAGGCCGCCGATGAGAGCATCTCCAACGAGCTCTTACCCCTCAAGTCGTTCATTGCTCTGCATTCCAACGGAGAAGAGGCGTTGTATTCCTGGCAAGAAGTTCCCATACGGGTCCGCACGGAGCGATTCATTCAGTTCACGAGCTGTTTCAAACTAGGCCGGCCGGCCGATCAACTGGTAGGCCTCGTGAAAGACGACCTCGAGGGAATAATCAACACATACGAGGACTACCTGTCCACCGCGCCACGCAACGACGACGCAAAGCTCGACGAAGGCCATGTCGAGCCGCGGCTTCCCAAGTTCCTGCTCGTCTTCTTCGATATCGCCATCTTCGCCTATGTCTGCTATTCCTTCTACCCACAGCCATTCACGTTCAACACCGTTGTCGCGTACGGCACAGTAGTCACCATCAAGCAGACCATTGTGGCGCTCAAGCGCTACCAGACACCGAAAAGTGCGCGAAGATTGTTCACCAACATGTCGGCGGTGAACATCATAGGCGTCCTGCTGGTATCGACGCCCGTCACTGTCGATGCGACTATCCTCGCCGACACGGGCAAATTCGTCGGCCTCACTCTGGCAATGACGTTTGCGACGCTCTTCTTGGCGGAACCCATCGCGCCGCTCCTGCTAGCCCTTGCTGAGAAGATGATGGCGTGCTGGGACAGGTTGACGAGTCGGTCTGAGCGAGCTCACGCGCCGTCAACGAGATGTTGTGACGGAAGTGACTCTGATGCGACAGAGAGGTGGGACGGAATAAGACATGATGGAAAGAATGTTGGGCCAAATGAAAAAGCAGCGATGTGATGCTGCGTGTCATCTCATACTGCCGCCGCGTCGGGCGTCGGAAGTGATGAACAATTTGTATGGCTTCCACTGGTTCCTGATACTAGTTTCCACGCAGGGACCGGGGCATACTAGTCACAGACTTGCCCCCGTGACATGACAAACTCGTCGATGAGCATCGTGCCATCCTGATTGCCCCCGAACCTGCAAGCCGCTTCTTGGTGCTCGCACCAACCACCAAAGTTCCTTCTGGCGCCTCGGCCAAACATTTCCCCAGAATGAAGCTGACACCTCTGTCTCGGAACTAAAGCCGAAAATTCGATTGGCCGGGATCGGCAATTACATGTCAGCGGGTTGCAGCCAAGCCCCTCCGGAATCTTGCCGGCTCGCAGCATCTTACGGATCAACCTTTACTCTGGAGCACCCATGTCCCATGTCCGCTTTCGATCCTCGAAAGAATGAAGAGTACTCCGTACACACCGTAAACTGACTGACCTTGTCCTGCTCCCGCATTGCTGGTGCATCACATGCTAAGAAACCAAGCCAGGGGCCATGTCTCCCACCGGATGGTCCAGATGCACGTGTTCAGCCGAACGCAGACATCGAAGCTTTGATCATGACAATGGCAGCCCATTGAATCATTGTCGTCGCACATGAGATAAACGTGTCCCCACGCCGCAGTAACCCGCCCGGCCGGTCAGGATGGTGGTCGTCGAGTGGCCGGTCGGTCGCCTTTGTTCTCTAGAGCGTGGGCACCACGCGGCAAAACCAGACGAGTTAGCTGCACCTGTTGGCTCGCCGTTGATGATGAAAGTTAATATTGGGGACATCACGGTCCACAGACTGTGTCAGCTAGTTCTGGTTAATATCGGTCTGTGGCTGAGACATGCAGGTCTCACTCGCAGAACAAAGTTCTTACTGGGCAAGCACAGGCAAGCGGATTCGGCCAAAACGGATGAAGCAAAAGTGCCAACGGCTTTGTTAAACGAATAGTTCAGGTGGGCAGGGAAACACGGAGACTGTTGGAGGACTTTAATTCGTGCTTCTTTCAGCGTCAAGATTGGGTGAGAAATCAAACAACAGGTGACGAGTAAAACGTCACGGCAGCACCCAGGGACAGACAAATAGATACCTCGAGTACTCCGTCGTATTAGGCCTGCTGTATTCCGCCACTTCGACATCTCAGGTTGCTCAGCCCTGTCAAGCTTTTTCTGTTGGTAAAGCGCCAGTAATATTAGCCCTGCGGACTTTACCCCGTTTCCCGCTTGTTTTCGTTTGGATGAAAAATGATTCGGCCGGGGGCTGGAACGGAAACCGGGGTAGACATGGGTGGCAAATGTGGTTGTGAAAACGAATGAATGCTGGCGTGTTCTAAAAAGTCTTGGATGCTTCTCTCGTGTGCGTCGTAGCCAAGATTACTGGATTTAGAAAAAACCCTTTAGTATCCCCCTTGATTTTTTTTTTTTCCAGCTGGCGTCGGCGCCTTCTAGAAGGCCGCGTGAGACATGCATGATTGATGGCTGGCAACGATGGCCGTTTTCGTCGGGATACCGGCGTTGAATCCCGTGTGGCACTAACTGTGTGCGGGAATCTCCGCTCCATTCACAACCGCCGGCAATAATACCCTTTTTTTTTTTTTTTTTTTCATACGCCCGGCCCGCGCCCAATGGGCTCGGTTCGATGAGATATCGAGGCGGTTGGACGCAAGGAATATCAGATCTCATTCCCGCACCGGCATTGCCGGCCCAATTTCTCTCGCCGGCTCCGAGACGTCAGGGTCAGACCAACAACGGCAACAAAGAACTTGTCAAGTATGCGACGCCAGCACTTCACTGCGTGGCGTCTCTTGATTTCGACATGCCGTTTCCCATTGGATTCGGTATTCTCTATATAAAGTCCCCGACATCATCCAGTTCATTCAAGGTGGGACGACCCTCTTCCGTAAGTACGCCGTGCCGTCCACCAAGCCTGCTTACCGATGCCCCTGAACGCGTATCAAATTCCGCAATTCTTTGACTCAGCAACAAAAGCAAAGATTGACCGTTGTCGAGTCAGAAAAGGAAGCAATCAGAAAAGAGAAAGAAACAAAAGAAGAAGAAGAAGAAGTCCCGACAACTACGACATTACGAGACGAGTGCTCGACATGCAGCGATTCAAACACAATTTGTTGTCGTCCTCGCTCTCGCTGGACAGAGCATCAACACTGGTAGACGACGACCGAGCAGCCAGAGAAGGCCTCGACGGCATCATAAGCCTGTCGAACAAGAAGTGTGCGCATGCCCTGACGCACGAGTGCCCGTTCCTGGCCGACTCAAACTCCAGCTTGTGCACTCCTTGTGCTTTAGCCGCGGCAAACGGTCAGCCTTGTTCATAAGGAACAAAATCAACACACACCTCGTACAACAGAAGACGGGGGCGTTGCAGTCCTTTGGAACCAGCCTGTCAAATACACTTCAGCATCGTTGTATCTGATGTTCTGTTCTGTTCTGCTTGCTCTTCTCGTCTTTCAAAAGGGCCCCCTTCTTCTCCTCATGGTTTGCCAGCCCAAGGGGCCCACAAGTCATGATTCAACCACCGGGCCAGCGCACACCGCGGCGTAAAGGGCCAAAACAACTGATTTGCCACGGAATCTCGTGCAGTGAAATGCAGAGAGAGTGCGAATCGTTTCGGAGCCAAAATGAATAGGAGCCGGTCACTCATGATGGCCGGAAAGGTTCGGGCAGGATGCGGTTCGGGAAAACAAAAGGACTTTCGTTATCGACCACCGGTGTGAAATGGCCTAGAGCCAGGCGACTTCGGGCTAGTCTTTCGGCAGGCATCGCGTGGGACCTGAAGATGTAGTAAAATGTACTTTGATCCGGGCGACCGACAGAAACAATTTCCTCGTGGTGACTTGAAGCCTTGACTGACATCGCAAGTGTTTTGAAAAATTGCTGTACATTTGACAGTTGGTTAGCGACGTGTAAAAAAAAAAAAAAAAAAAAAGACCCAAAGAAGCAGCATCTTGCATGTTGGCTTCATCGTATCGTAAGGCATGCCTCCTCGGCTGCAGTAGGACATGGATGAGATGTTGTCCAGACCTCGCTGCAATGTCTTCATTCAACACGGGCCAGTCAGAAGAGTAAAGCTCGACTAGACCTCTGATTGACCTGGCACGGGGTGCCACGTGACAGGATTACTAACGAATAGACGTTTTTCCTCCAATAATGACTAGAGCTTTCCCATCCTCGGCCAACGTTGGTGAGGCAGTAGGGGCACATGGATATTTCATGTTTCGAGTCAAGTCATTCGTTCATTCAATTGTCGGAGTAAATACTCTAATTCATACGTATCGTATCTCATCAAAGCATGCAGGTGCCTTGTTATTGTTGCGTAGCCTTGCAAGATCTCTCTTGCAGCCCGTCTGCCAGAATTGTAACTCCATTTCCGAATTGGTATCTGTTGCGCCATGTCTCAGTTACTGACAAGCTTTCACAGGCCATCGACGGTGGCGCCGTGACCAATAGCTGCACAGTAGAATAGAAAAAAATCCCTTCTGGTATCTTCCAAAAATCCGAGTAGATAGATATATGGTCTCCAAGCCGCCTCCCCCATGAAAAGAAGAAGAAAATATGCAGTTAAAGAGAAACAAGGGCGAGCAAAGAAAGCAAGAAGAACGGTTTCAAAGAATGATAGTCAAGAAGAGTAAAGAGCGAGTTGAGAGGATCGCAGCCGTATTGCGCAGCCAGCGACGTTGAGACTCCCGCTTGGTGTTCTATCAGACCATGGCAATGAAGGCAGCAACAACAACAACAACGGCGGCGGCGGCCCCTTCTGAGCCTGTAAACCGCTGGCAGCACCAATGGGAATAGTGACGGGGCTGGTTGAAGAGCCTGGGATAACACCGGTTGGGCCAACCGAAACCGTGGTGTTGGCGGTATTAGGGAGGAAAGTGGAGGCCGGAACCGGGGAGCGACGACGGTCTGAGCGGCAGAAGATGAAGAGGTAGCTGAAGTCGTCGTAGCAGCAGCAGAAGTCTTGCTCAAAGGACAGTCGGTGTAGGAGGCGGCGCAGTGAGTGATGGTCATGGTGCGGGTAGTCTTGGAAGTCTGAACGACGGTCTCTGTGGCGGCTACGACAGAAGCGCCGACAGCGAGCAACGTGAACAAGGCAGCGGAATGCATGTTGATCGCAGGTGATGAGACGTGAACCGAAGTGAGAGTTGTCGTAAGGCAGGTGGGTGGGTTGCTGGTTGCTGGTTGCTGGTTGCTGGTTGCTGGTGGTTTGTTGTTGTCGTTGGTAAGCGCGGAGTGGCAGGTGCAAAAACTGCAATTAGCTGTTTCGTACGTCAAGTTACGGATTAGAGAGTGTAAAACATGTATGTCGTCGAGACAAAGAAATACCACAAGTCTAGTGAGTGCTGTTGTGTGAATGAGAGGAAATGTTCAAGACAAGACCAAGGAAGGCAGGCGAACGACGGAGCACTTCTTATTCCATGCATCTCTCGAGCAGCAACGGTCTACTCCGTATCAGAGGATGAAAACTCTGACAAACCTCCCGTGGCCACTGGCCACTGCGGAAAGCCTCATCCGGATGATCATCCCCAGCGTTCCTTGTCACTGGCCTGGAACGGATGGCGTTGGACCGGTGTGGACTGGTTTGGAGGGTTTGAAGAAAACCGGTGATGACAGCTCCAGCCAGGCACGGCCCGTGATTGGACGTTGAATTCAGCCCAGGGGTGGGCGGGCGCACGACCGCACCGTGGCCGGCTATGACTGGCTGTGACTGGTCCAAGCGGTGGGTGGTACCTGAATTTAGTGCCCCTCAGTGCCCCTCAGTGCCCCTCAGTGGCCCGTCGTCTTCCTGATCCTGTCCCTCTTGCCCCCTGGTGGCGGTTTAAAGAAAAAAAAAAAAAAAAAAGGTGAACAGGTGTGCTGTGTATGTAGCGCCAAATGCCGCGTGCCCCTCACAATGTTGAAATGGCGATTAGATTTCAAAGTTGAAAGTCTGTTTTTATTAGTCCTCGGTCACACTTTGCCGTGCTGCATCTTGTTTTGGTTGATTGTTGATTGTTTTCCCCGGCTGCTCTTCGTTTGCACTGCGTTGAGGCTTCGCACCATCCCGTCTTGCCTGCTTGAAACTTTGTGCCGCGTTTGAAACACCCACAGTCCTCGACGTGTTTCGTGAAACGCTGAAAAAAATTCGGGGCTTGTGTAACAAGTTCCGAGATGATGTGGTCTCGTGACCGCGAGTTTGGCGCTGTGGAGTCTATCCGCTGAGTCACACCGTGGGGTTATTATCCTCCGTTCGTTGCTTCTCGGTGAGCCATTTGAGCCTCAGGTGACTCGGCGCTGCCATGATGCTGGGCATGCACTGGGCATGCACTCAACTGCGGTGTTGGTATTGCAATTGGTCCTGCTCGGCCTTTTCGTCTCGACCTCGTGCAAACGTGCAAATGTCTCACTCCTATGCCACGTCTGAGACGCCATGGGACTAGGCAGTATTTATCCCGCAGTCTGATGTGCTTTCTTTCTTTGAAGGCAAGGCTCAGCTGGTTCGTACCCCGCCCCCGCAATTGGTTGGGCGGGCTTGTTGGAGTCTAAACAGTCTAAACAGCAGAGCAGCTCCCAACACTCACCATACATGTACATACATACACCAGACCGCCAGCCGCCCCTGATCTCCCCCATCTCGATGTTCCTTGCAAGTTGATGCGACCATCACCGCCGCATACCGCCAATCTTGAAATTTTCATCGCTTAGTAGGGAAGAGACAAGTTTGCATACCACCTTCTTGACAGCCTCCAACCTTGAACAGTACTTGCGTTGCCAGCGCTGCGCCAAACATCATGACGACATACTCAACTGACCCCGCGCTGTACATCTTCACCTCCCTCACTGCTGGTTCCTCCCACATCGTTACGGCCACATCGCGGCTGGAAACCATTCTGCGAGCCAACAGAGTGCCCTTCAAGGCCGTCGACGTTGCTACCGATGAGAAGGCCCGCATGCTCTGGGGCCGCAGGGCAGGCAAAGACGATGGTGGCCGCTTGAGGAAGCTTCCTGGCCTGGTGCAGGAGGGCTTCGTCCTCGGGGTAAGCATTCACAGACGCGCTACCATGGAAAACGTGACATCTTCTCCAGCTGAATATACTCACTCTCGCGGCCTCAAATCCCTGCAGGACCTTGTTGAAATCGAAGACTGGAACGAGTACGGCGAGCTGAAACAGCATGTCAAAATTTACTACGACGAACACACCATTCCCAACATACACAACAAGCCCCCGAGCCGAAAAAGCCTCAAAAACCAGCGGCCAAGCCAGCCACTGCCACCAACACCCCGTAGTAGCTTCCAAGACGACGGCACCAGCCGCGCCTCCTGCACCGCCGCTCCCCGAGCCAAACTCATTGCCCGGCTCAACAATCCCCAGGACCGGCGTCACGCCACCCGCGGCCGGAAAACAGACGAGCCTGCCCATGCGATCTGTTGCCGATGAAGCTGCACAAAAGGCCAAGGAACTCTGTCTCAAGTCGCTACGCGAGAAAGTCCATGGCAAGAAGCCCGACGGCGACGGCGACGGTGACGGCGAATCTTCCATGAGCAAGACGACTGCAGACGAGGACGCCTCCAACGCAGAAGAAAAGGCAGCTGCTGATGAAGGCCAAAAGCCGGCTGGACTGCAGTCACCCACGAGCGGTGCTTGGGAAAACAAGGCCGGCAAGGATTCCATCCCCGAGACCCTACAGAGCCCTACGAGTGGGAAATGGAGACCGGGTCCATCTGTGGAGCGGCCGCCGCGGCTGTGAGCAAGGAGCGTGGCGAAAAGGCCGTGGCGGAGCAGAAGATGCAGGAGGAGCCGAAATCGGAGAAGGCGGGCGAGAAGACTGAGGTGCCGAACAAGGAGGAGGAGGACGATGAATCAGAGGACGAATCAGCGGAGGATGAATCAGAAGATGACGGCAACGAAGAGACCAAGGACGAGGATGCAAAGACAGCGGGCAGCAAGGGCAAGGACGGAACAGAAGAGAAGACCAATGATGCACAGTCAAAATAAAGCCTTCATGTAGTCTACAGATTGAGCAGGTGCAGCCTTCATGACAGATTTCAAGTCGGACAAATTCCAACGTTGTGTGCTTCGCAATGCCATGACCACCTCCTACAAAATAGTGATGCAATGTGATGTAATGTGATGTGATATGATACACGTCCTGTCACTCTAATACAATCCCTCATCGTCACTCGCCGTGCCATCCTGGAACCCCACGACGGCCTTGCCCTTGCCCTTCGAGCGACCATTTGCTATGCTGCCCGCCTCCTCCCGGTCAGAGTCCTCGTCGTCTCCATCGGTTTCGGCACTATTCGCTTTACCCTTGCCCTTGCCCTTGCCCTTGCCCTTGTTCATGGCCATCTTGCCATGAGCTTTGCCACCACCCTTTGTCCTGCTGCTGGATGCAAAGGACGGTCTATGCTCCGGGGCAGGAACACCGGCCTTGGGCTGTTCATCCCGACTACCCTCGAACGTGGCGCGGACCTTTTCGTAATGCGCCAACTCGCCCGCGCTCACACTGGGAATGAGCTCCTCGTGAGCGGCCATGAAATCGTCCTCGGTGACCATGATGGAGATGTCTTCCTTGGTGGCGAAGTGGTCGAAGAAATAGGCCGTTGAAATGGCTGGCTTGTCGGCGCGCTGGCGGTTGATGGCGCGAACCTTGGCGTCCACAGCCGAGGATTGCCGTGTAACGGCTTTGAGCATGGCGTCGCTGCAGAGGGCGTAGAAGTCGGCGCCCGTGTAGGTAAAGGGAAGACGCTGGGCTACACTGCGGAGAGATACCGATGGGTGGAGGGTAAATCTGGGGGGGTTCGACGGACTTAGATTAGTTACTTGCATGCAACAAGATGGAGGGGGAAAATTCTTCAATACTTGCTTTCGAGTCAAGGCTTCCAGGATGGTGTGCTGTTTCTCATGGGTATCCGACACTCCCAAGTAGAGCATCTTGTCGAACCGACCCGGTCGCAGTAGAGCGGGATCCAGGAGATCAGGCCGATTGGTAGCTCCGACCACAAACACACCTCCCGCGTCATCTCCACCCGACATGCCGTCGAGCTCGGCGAGGAGCTGAGATACGATACGGTCCATTACACCGCCGCTGTCCCCTTGGTTGCCTCGCTTGGGAGCGACCGAGTCGAGTTCGTCGAAGAACACAACGCAGGGGCGAGCATCCCGTGCACGTTGGAATACTCGTCGAACATTTGCTTCTGATTCTCCAATGTACATGTTGAGGAGCTCGGGTCCCTTGACACTGAAGAAGTTCAGGCTGTACTCTGTAGCAATCGCCTTTGCCAACAGTGTTTTACCAGTACCGGGCGGGCCGTAGAACAAGATGCCGGATCGTTTCTTCATACCCTTGGCAAATAACTCGGGGCGCTCAAGTGGCAGTTGAATTGTCTCGGTGACTGCGTCCTTGACGTTGCTCAAGCCGCCCACGTCATCCCAAGTGACATTGGGAATCTTGGGCGCACCGATGGAGTCCGAGAAGTTTTTGCGAGCGGCCTCGACGGCAACCTCGAAGTCCGCGGCCGTGAGAGAACGGGCAAGAGGTCCACCAGCAACTTGAACATCGCGCACTGTTACAACATTGCTGTCGTGGCTATTCTTCGCCGAAAGAGTCTCCAGTCGAGCGTACTGAGCCAACGAAGCCCGCTCCACTACGTCGACTAGATCGCCTGCGACCAAGGCCGCAGTCTTCAAGGCAATCGAGTTCAAGTCAAGAGATGGCTCTAGCGTGAGGCCGCGATCGTTGACCACATTTCTCAGGATAGCCTCACGCTCGGACTCATTTGGCGCTCCCATCTCTAGCTCATGGGTAAACAAAGCTCGAACACCATCTGGAATCTGGTCCGCCTCGTTTGTGGTGGCGATGAGCACTCTGGTGCCCTCCAGGATCTCTTTCATCGTAGATTCGATTCGGTCTGCGGTGAGAGCTTCTACATGTTGAATCAACAGGGCACAGCAGTCTGGGCCGCAGCTAATCGCTCTTTCGGCACGGGTTCTGAGAAAGCCTTCGGTTTTGAAATCGCTGCCGCTTCCTCCACTTTCACTTAGAATGTCGTAGGAATCAATCGTATAGGCGTGCAGGCCAATGTCGGCACAAGCGACCGAAGCTAGGGTGGTCTTGCCAACATTGCGGTGTGTGGATTTTAGTAAAATGGCGATGGACGGCATTTCAAAGTGCACTGCTCTGGAACTTGTGGCCGCGGTGAGTAGTTGTCGCAGTTCTCGCCGCAAAGGCGACACAAATCTCTCTCGAGCCAAGGAACTCGAGTCCGATGACGGTTGTTTTGGTGTCTTCTTGAGTCCGAGATAGTACGGCCAACTGCTCTGAACGAGACCCGGGATCCGGCTTGTCTCAAACCCGGAGCCATGCATCCCGACTGTTGAACTGTCGATGCACGCAACAGAGCCCCAAAATGCCTCGGCGGTCCCGTCCTCGTCCTCGTCAGCCCTTTGGATTTGAATATGTCCAACTTTGAACCAAGCCACACTGTCAATTCGAGATGAGGGCAGTCCTGGGCGGCTCTCGTCTGCAGTAAGAGCCATCACATCGTCGACCTCGGAGCCACCGGCTCCGGTCGCTTCCTGTAGTGCTCTGCCTAGTTGTGCATCGACAGGCACAGCGATTAAGTCGCCGGGTCGAACTAGGCGGACCTTGCGGGCGAAATATCGTTTCAACCCACCCAATACGGCAGTTTGATATGCTCTTTCGGCCGAGATGGGTGTGCGGATATGATGGATAGCAATGTCCTTCGCGTAAGGGGGTGAGAGACACTGGTGAAACGAGGAAGGGTGCCTTTCCCTTGATAAGACGACTTCTTCAGCGCTGCTATCCGCAAATGAGTGGCACCGCCGAGATTGGCAAGCAGTATAGGAGATGCATATGCGGCTGGACTTGTCGGTCTTTGCAACTGCGATTCAAAGAAGGACATCTTTCGATCACCGGCCCGAGAGCTGGGTATACGAGTGACAGGTCGCTGAGAGTAAACCTCTGGTAGGCCATAGACTCGCACCGGTCGCCAGTTTGAGGCCTCGGGGTCTGTGGCTCCAAAACTACCCAGTCCAAAAGCACCAAAGCCATTCAATGGTGGCTCCTCGGCAACTTCAATTCGAGCCCAATCTCCGGAGAAACATCCAATCTTTGGCAAAGAGCTCATATCAACATATATCCTCGCTTCCTCATCCTCCTCTTGTGACGGCTTCGGGTGAAGCAGATCCGAGGGAATTGGCTGTACGAGACCATGAGCCTTGAAAAGACGACCTCTTGGTCGATCAGGTCTAGCTGTAGCCGAAGTAAAGTTCGAAAACACGGAGCCAGGTGTTGCAGCCCTGTTCGTCTTTCGGCCGCGCAAGATGCCCATGGTCATTGGTGTTCCAGGTTGCATTGTTCCGACACCACTGATGTTTGTGGTAGGTAGGGTCGGCGCTTCTAGAGATATCATTCCATCCATTGAATCATCCGAAAGCTCCTCTTCCTGCTCAGTGGCGGACACGTCTGTTTCTGTCTCGGTGACTGTGTCGTCAGCTCGGGCGTCGGTCCGATAGCGCTCCTCGGCGGCCGAAAAAAATTGATCGGTGTTGCCGTCGTCGTCCTCACCGACCCTGTTCAGTCGGTGGCTCGTGGATATCGAAGTAGGCCGTCTACTGCGCCTCTTATGCCGCCCGCGCATCAACACAATTTTTGTGGTGTCGTCCAGAATACCCTGCGCGACGGGCTCACATAGCATGATCTTGCCCGGGTTTGGCGGGACATGAGTCACCGGGTGTGGTGCTAATGGCAAGGCGAACAGATCCCCGGTATGCGCAACTTTGAGACCGCTGAGAGATGTTCGAATAGCAGAAGTTAGCCGCTCGTCTGCAGTCATGTTTGCTACATTATTCCCCAAGGATTTGGCGGATGATCTTTGAAGAACGTTCCTCTCCATTTTCCAGACGCTTCGTCGACTCGCTCTCCAAGCTCACAAACACGGTCTCAAGAGGTAAAGGCGCAACATCTAGGACCAATATTTCTATTCCACTTCGGCTATGACTGGAGAGCTTGGAGGGTGCCATATCCTGTAGTGATACAGCGAAGCTCTGGAGGGCTGACGACGAGGGGGAGAACTGTATGGTAGAATGCCCCAAGGAAGATGACGGTTTGACGGGAACTATTGACCAAGTCGTCTCGGACGGTGCAGCATTCGGTGCCCACGGAGCAAGCGCTACATGATAAATTTCGTCCGGGTGGTCCTCGTTGGCTTCTTCCAGTTATCCATGATTGTTAGCAACATGCCCATTCATTTTTTTGAGATGATTCTGGATGAGCGAGTCTGCTTGCAACTTGCAACGGGGCGCACATACTTCCCTGGAGGTGAGGCAGCAGGTCAGCGATAACATCCTCGGATGCAATGCCGACGTCGCCTTGAATGTAATCGTCTAGAATGAGTCTGGCCGAGATTGCCGGCTTGTCTTGTCGTCGCCGACGAATGGATCTACCACGCGGCGGGAATGCTGCGCCGCCTGCAGCCGCCATGTCTTCAGTCTCGCGGGGTCAAGCTGAGGGAGGATACGGAGAGCACATGCGCGATGGGCGGTTGAATACAGGAGCAAAATGACAAACAGGCTGAGAACGCCGTTGCTACACGAACATTGTGCGCGTTGAGGTTGATTCAGGCACGGAAACCAACCAAGCCTTGAAACTTTGGGGAAGTCGTCGTGAAGCTTGGAGCAGCTCTTCAAGTGCTGTGGGTACGTGGAGGCGCGTGTGGACCAGTGGTTGTTGCACGAAAAGAGAGGCGCAGCCGACTGGCCACTAATTTTCTGCGTAGTCCACCTTATATCCTATGCAACAGTGGTTGACGGAAGCTCTGAGTTGCGGCTCCGTTGGTTGGTTGGTTGGCTTGCTTGCATTAGCCAGGCTCTAAAAGGCTCTAATCCGTAGGCCTCGGCTTTGCTGTCTGGCTTCGCCGCACCAAGCAAACTAAATTAGCAATATTAATAAGGGGGCCCGGGGTTCCTTCCACCCGCGCCCACCGAGGTCATTGCCGACCGTCATGCATATTCATTTCCGTCATTTCCCGTCATTTCCGCCCCTCCTCTCCCATCACCACCATGTTGCATGTCCATCATGGAGATATTAATGGATGCCCTGCGACACCAACTCCACAATGGCTGGAGCGTGGCGCCTGGACTGGTCACTGGATGCCCTGATTGCTCTTCGATTTCGATTGAGCAGGCAACAGGCAGGCTGCGCTACTGGCTGCCTCTTTTCGGAGCGTGTGACACCCGACTTCCTTCCAAACTTCTCCTTTTTGGGGACTGGATGCAACATCTTCTAAACGCGATTTGCCTACCTTGATTCATTACTTGGTTTCTTCCGTGCTTCAAACCGAGCTTGTATGTCCAATGCACAAATGCAGTATCCAAATCGATTTCATTCTATTTCGTACCGCCTTTGCCCGACGTCAAGCCTCCAGCACTGGGATTGAAACTGCATTGGCCAGACCAAGCGAACCTAACCAACAGCGGCCTTCACACAACGGCAAAATGGGCATGACAGCAGACAGAGCAAAGTGATACTGTGAAAGGCCATTGTCGATATGGCGCAATCGACATCGAGCACAGTTACAGCCTCAACCATGGTTGCCGAATCTGACGAGAGCAACGATGCTCTACCTCAAAATGCCCATATTGCACGGAATGCCATTGCTCCACGCACAAGCTCTCACCATGCTACGCATGCCTTCATATTAAAAACTGAAAAAGATGGACAGAATGCCAACGGGTTCATCGACGCAAGCCGTTCTCCCGTCGACGACTCAGAAACGGCCATGTTCGAGAAGACACAGCAGCCTCAGGATAGTTCTTGTGGAAAAGACGCCGAGGCCATGGTGGCGTTACCAAGTAGCCCCTTATTCCCACCGTTGCCAACTTACGGATCTCCATCGTTTGTGTCCCATATGAAGGCTACAGTCTTCCGGATCACGGCCTTCTTTCTAAGTTTGACGTTTCTCTGCTTTATTGTCACTGCCTCGCTCCTCACGGGTATACCGAGGTCGGCGAAGAAGCTTTCATACAAGTTGACACTGAGAGATTTGAACAAGTTGCGACCACACCATGGAGAAGAATGCCGGAGAGCTGACGTCAGGCGGCGGAAACAGAAAGAGTGGGAGCACAGAAGCTCTGCTGCCAAGATTGGGGTGACCAGGAGGGCACTGCAGAAGATTTTCCTCCCACAGAAGGGGGCAAGGATCGCATCATCTGCGATGTTGCATATTACGCGAGACGCGTGGGGCTTGATGTCGACGTTTTCCAAGTTCGCACCGAGGACGGCTTCCTCATTGATCTTTGGCACGTGTATGACCCCAAGGAATACATCTCTTACACAGTCACAGAGACTGTAGAAAGCCCTGCACACGTCATACGGCCAAGAAAGGCCCTCAAACCGGGGGTTCAAAAGCCAAAATTTCCGGTACTGCTAATACATGGCCTCTTGCAAAGCTCAGGGGCATATTGCTGTAATGACGACGAGTCACTGGCATTTTGGCTCTGCAAGTCTGGCTTTGACGTCTGGCTGGGGAACAATCGGTGTGGATTCAACCCCAGGCACGAGAGTTTCAAGTACCCGGATCCGCGAATGTGGTCTTGGACGATTCAGCACATGGGAATTTATGATCTTCCCGCCTTGGCTTCTCAAGTTCTGTTCGAGACAGGATTCCAAAAGCTTGGTCTGATTTGCCATTCCCAAGGCACAGCTCAAACACTGGTTGCTCTCTCGAAGGATCAACGACCCGAACTGGGACAGAAGCTCACTGTCTTCTGTGCACTGGCTCCAGCGGCATATGCCGGCCCACTCATCAACAAATACTACTTCCAGCTGATTCACAAATTGTCGCCTTTCACGTACGAGCTGGTCTTCGGAATACACGCCTTCATACCATTCATGATGCATATGCATTCGCTTCTGAATCCCAGCTTATACGGCTGGCTTGGGTACAAGGTGTTTTCTTTCCTCTTCAATTGGTCCGATTCGAGATGGGACTGAGGACTGCGCAACCGACTTTTCCAGTTTGCGCCAGTCTATGTCAGTTCCGAGACTATGCGCTGGTGGTTGGGCAAAGACGGGTTCGCGAGCAACAAATGCATCCTATCGACCAAAGACACCGTCCAGTACGAGGGCGAGATGGATAGCATAGGAAGCCGAATGACGATGAAAGCAGGCATTGAAACCAAGGCGGGTGGCACAAAGTTCACCAATGGCGGCGAGCCATTACCAACAAGGCGCCACAATGTCTCGGCAAGCACGCCGTGGTACAATGAGCAAGTCCCCCATTTGCTATGTGGGTGTGCGGAAAAGATCAGCTCGTCGATGGAAAGCGTCTGCTTAGACGGCTTGAGAACGGGCTGGAACCGCATGTGAAGATGGTGCACAGCAAAGTAATTGACCAATACGAGCATCTCGATGTTATCTGGGCTATTGACGCAGTAGAGCAGGTATTTGAGGAAATGCGCGGAGTGCTGTGGAAGACATGCTACGACCAAGACAAATTCCGGGTGCCCAAGGGATGCGAAGGAGGTAAATGTACGGATTTGTAGAAACAGGACGCCCTTGGAGCAGAAGCATGCAAGAGAGAGAATACACTCTATCCCCTAAATTATTTGACAAAGATACAAGCCCCACTAGTTAGCAGTAGCTATAGCAAAGGGGGAAGGAAAAGAGAAAGGAAGAAGAGAAAAAGAATACTAAGAATAAGTTGGGGTACTCATGGGGTAATAAGCTGCCCACGCAACTGTTAGTTTATGGTTATGTACAAAAATGTTAACAAAGTATCAAGCTTTTAATCCTACGTTTGTTAGAGGTCCTATGTTAGGAGCGTGGAGGCCATAAAATCACGATGTATTGGTAGCGCCTCGTACAGCAAAGGGCTGTGGCCTAGCTGCTAGCTAGTCACGTGCAAGCAAGGAGACCCCGGGTATTTTGCAAAGACCACACCCGCATAGGAGATAGGAGAGAGGAGCTCAGAGATTGAGACCTTCAAGCACTGACCCCTAACTATTAGCTCTGTAGCTGCGACCTTTAATCCCAACTTCTACTCCGTACTCTGTTTACACAGCCTAGGCACCAGCCTTGGCAATCAAGGCTGTATCCTATAGGGGATAAACGCTAGAAGAAACCTTCTTTTCTATGCAGCTAATTAATGATGCAAGGTATCTTGTCTAACCCTACGAATATCCTAGCTGATGACTAATTGTCCCAGTTCCCCTGTCATGTAGATTTGTAAAATATATCAGGGGTTGTATCGTAAACGAAGACGATCCTGATGAAGACGAGCATCGCGCGACAACATGGCATCATCATCTTCTGGGGTTCTTGTTGCGGCCACCAATCAGGAGCTGGAGAATAAGCTGGGGTAGCCCCGCGACGATGAATTTATTGACCGTCGGTAATTCCGCAGATGTGGAGCCGTCGAGCCGTTGCACCTCGGTCCAATTGGATGGATAGCCGGGATATAGATCTATGGTCGTGGCGTCACTACGGCGTTCCAACAAGAATAAATATCACGGACCTGCCTGTTCATTTTCCCCGTCTTTCCGCATCTACATACTTGTCGCTGTCGACCACCCTCGAGCCCAAGATGCCGATTACTTCAGAATGGACGGTGGACATCCCCGTCATTGACATCTGGACCATGTACTTTGCAATCCCCAAGGAATACCCACCGGATCATGGTTCGTCGGCACCTCTCCATTGACCAAAAAGGGGGTTCAAATGCTTACTCGTAGTCTTTGGCGAGAACATGACTGACTGACACGCTCACTCTCACACTCACTCACCAGTGCTCCTCACCGACGGCGACACCAATCGCTCATACACGTACAACCACATCAAAGAAGCCTCGGTCCAGTTCGGCAAGGGCCTCAAGCACATGCTGGATTGGAAAAAGGCGACGTCCTCGGCTTCTTCACCCCAAACTGCATCGACACCCCTATCCTGACCTACGGCCTCCACTGGGCCGGCGGCATCGCCAGTCCAGCCAATCCCACCTACACCGCGGACGAGCTGGCGCGACAGCTCACCGACTCAAAGGCCACCGCGCTGGTGACCCAGAAGCCCTTTCTGAAGACGGCGGTGGACGCTGCGCGGAAAGCCGGCATCCTCTCGACAGAGTCATTCTCATGGGCGACGAGAAGGACGAGACGGGCCAGCACAAGCATTGGAGGGACGTCACGGCCAAGAGCGCTTGGTTCCAGCCGAAAAAGACGGCCTTGGACCCCAAGAAGGATTTGGCCTACTTGGTGTATAGCTCTGTAAGCTGCCGTCACCGATTCCCCCTCCTCTTCTGGATAAAAAAATTATTGGGCTTTTGTAAAGGGCAAATATGAGGCTGACGCGAATGAACAGGGCACAACCGGTCTACCCAAGGGCGTGATGCTCACGCACTACAACATCGTTGCCAACGCATACCAATCCTCCCGGATTGACGCCAAGTCTCTGAACTGGGATTCCGATCGCCAATTGGGCGTCTTGCCCTTCTTCCACATCTACGTGCGTGCAATTGACCTCGTTACTCCGTTCCCCAACCCAGCTATGTGTTACTGACTGACTTCCATGCAGGGTCTCTCCGTGACTCTCACCGTCACCATGCTCACCGGCTCCCGCATGATTGTCCTACCCAAGTTCGACATCGAAAAGGCTTGCCAGTTGATCGAGAAGCACAGCATCACGTTCATGTACGTCCTGCCGCCGATTGTCCTCGCGCTGGGCAAACACCCCGTCGTGGACAAGTACGACCTGACGTCTGTGCGATGGATCAACTCGGGCGCTGCGCCGCTGGGCGTCGACCTCGTAGAGGCTGTCTGGAAGCGTCTCAGCATCGGCGTCAAGCAGGGGTACGGTCTCTCGGAGACGAGTCCCGCGACGCATACGCAGCTCACTGATGAGTGGTGGAAGTTCCAGGGCTCGGTGGGACGACTGCTGCCGCATGTGGAGGCCAAGATTGTGGATTTGGACGGCAAGGAGTTGCCTCGGGGAGAGGTATGTTTGATTTATCATTCTAAATTCATTATGGAGAAGGAGAAGAAGAAGTCGTGACGCAAGGTCCCTGACTAACATGACGTTCAGGCTGGCGAGATTCTGCTAAAAGGCCCCAATGTCTTCCATGGATACTGGAACAGACCTGATTTGAACAACGAGACCTTCACCGACGACGGGTGGTACAAGACCGGTGATGTGGGATACGTCTGCAAACGCGGCCATTTCTACATCACGGACCGCATGAAGGAGCTCATCAAGTATAGTATGTCTCCCTTCCCCTTTCCCCTCCCTCCCTCTCCAAAAAAAAAAAAAACCATACTCATGCAAAACAGAGGGCTTCCAAGTCCCCCTGCCGAACTCGAGGCCAAGCTCCTCGGCCGCGAAGACATCAACGACGTCTGCGTCATTGGCGTTTGGGACAATGACCAGCACACTGAAGTGCCGCGCGCCTATGTGGTTGTCCGTCCTGATGTCGAGGAGACGGATGAGTTGGCCCAAGATATCGTGAACTGGCTGGGCGAGCGAGTCGGCCCGCCTAAGCGATTACGTGGTGGAGTGCGCTTCGTCAAGGAGATCCCCAAGTCGCAAGGTGGCAAGATTTTGAGAAGGGTCTTGAAGGACCAGGTGAAGAGGGAGGAGGGCGACGGTAGAAAGTCCAAGCTGTGATGGATGACGGTCGCGCGTGTGGGAACAATTTATGTAACGAGCTTTTTCGACGGTGATGATCAGTGTTTGATGGATAACCTGTGAGGTATTTCTAATCTGTGTGCATTGTAAAAGCTAATCTAGCCTGTCAAACTCCGTGATCTGAATTCCAGATGTGTCCCATGTTCCTTCCTTGCTCCTATGTTATTTTTGTCGTTCTCTGTGGAGGACATAGTTGGTCAATGAGCTACTTTTGACGATTCGTCGGTCACACGCGCATGGCTATTCATCAACGATTTCGGGGCGCCATTGACCGCAGCGCCGATGAACATGGTACCGAGAACCTTGTTGGAGAGAATCAATTCTGCAAATTGGGTATTCGCCCAAAACCTGTCTGCGTAGCATGCCGCAAAGTGTGCCACAGTGGTCACCATGTTGTGAAAGGCATCATCTTCGTTGGTGATCTGTTCAAGGAGGTCATGGAGAAACTGGACAACTTGATCGACTATCTCATGATAGCAAGTAAACCCCAGCAACAACTGTTGCACCTTGTATGTAGCGAAGCAGCACAGAGTTTTAAGGTTACGTTCTTGAGCGAAGAGGAAGACCTTTAGGTGCGCTGCGAAGACGTATGTATAGTCGTCCCATTTATCATTGTCGGGAGAGGGACTGACAATTTGGTGAGATGTTTGGTCGTAAAATTGAGGGAAGATCTGGCAGTATTTGTTGAGAAGGTAAGTTCTGGTCTTCTCTCTCATGGAGACAAGTTGTCCATCGGTAGTATCACTATGGAATGGACATGATTGCTCAAGATGGATCTCAAATTCCTCAGTGGTGCCCACGCAGAAACGGCATGACTTTCGTGCCTCAGACGCAATCTTGCCTGGGTCCGGGACGGTATATGTTCCCGTGTAGACAAATTGAATGAATCGACCAAAAGTGAAACGAGATGTTATGTCCCAAGAAAACTGGTTACTCTTGGTATCGAACCCGTGGGATTCGGCAACCTTCTCAAAGGCTTCATCGGTTTGATCCATCTCGAATAATCTAAGAAGCTCTGGGAACCGATCGCTCAATGCCCTCGATGGATGTTCACATCGTTTGGGTGGCGAGCTGAGAATTGGAACAAGGGTGACGAAGCAATTCTGCTCATGTCTAGAATTAGCCTCGGGAGCAGATATCAGACCAGAGTGGTAAACCAGCTACGTACCGTAGAGCGAAGAAAGCATTATCGAATGACTTCATTTTTGCTTGGGAAAAGTTCAACTGACCAGGAAGCTCTGTAACAGTTGCTGAAGAAGAGAAGCTGTGATGGAGTAAGAAACTGTGATGCAGAATCAAATTGTAAAATTTGGAAATTTGGAGGAAGAGGAACTGAAACTGGATCGACCACCTGGCTGGCTTCAAAAAGGGTCACGTCCTAGTCGATTGCCAGCTGCAACCAGCTGTGAATTCATGATCCCAGTCAGATGAATTGGCAGCTGACAACACTGGCGGTGTTCTTCAACGTAAGAAGCTTCGTCTGAAAATTTTCTACCTGTTCTGGGTTTCTTCATAGCCCAAACAGAACTGCTGCTTGGAATTGCTATTATCCAACACTTTTCAACGCGAAATGCTTCACAAAATATGGTGCTTTGGTGTTCATCATGGTTTCACGATTGTCGAATTCACTGGAGTCACCGCGGATGTTTCTCACGCCGGTGTTCGATGGCGAACTTGATGACTCGGATGATGATGCGTCTTCCATGAGAACTGTAATTTATCCTCGCCTTGGAAAGAACCTTCTAGAACTGCATCGATTCACATGACATATGAGCGAGAGTGTGAAACTGGCGTTAAGATTCTTTTGAGTCGAACATGAGCACGCGTTATAACCAAATGCCAAAGCAATTGCAGTATAAAGTTCGTACGACCTGTCACAACTCATTGTTTTTTCAACACCAAGCCTTGACAATTGCCACTAGTTCATCCTTCGCAACGCAGCAGAAATTCCTACTAGTCAACTCAACTCTCTTAGCTTAAGCCAAATTGTCGCTGCACAATTCTCTTCAAAAGGGCCATTGAGAACTCTGGGCAATCCTCAAGGAACACCCTGAAAGATTCATCTGTCCAAAGATTGGTGATTTGAATCGCGACATGATTTAGTATCATAGCCTGAAGATCTGAAGGGGATGCCCTAGACCAGCTTGCACATGAAGGTATGGCGTAACAATTTCCTTATGGCGCTCTTCTAACCATATAAAGATGTGCAGGATCTTGCGTTCACTCTTCTATCAGCGCTTTAAATTCTTCCTGCCACCCGCCTCTTACCTTTAGACTTGTTTCTACTACCGCCTCGCCGATTATGACTTCGATCGCGTTAAACCTCTCCTGAAATCAGCCCTCGTTGATGAACCAGACGATGTCCTAATCTGGGATAAACTCTACAACGCCGTCATCGAATCCACCCCGCCTCCCCGATAGATATCTTCTCTCATGTACTACCAGCTGCTTCGCAAACTCGTCCAAACGTCGCAAATATGTAGATGATGTGCTAAAGGAGGACCTTGGCCCTATGTATGTGTACCGAGCTCCGCAATCTTATAGCACTTGGACTGTTTGGCCGCCATGACCTTGACCCTTGAGACTAATCAACCACACGGGAAGTGAATGAATGCAAACACTAAAGAACGGTTCGACCTAGTACCTAATGAAATCTATAAATCTCTACTCGATACATCTCTATGTTAGGGCAAGATGGGTTCGAACGTCTGCCTGTAAACCTCTCTTAACGTGAAGGGAGACCCGGATTACAAGCCTGCCATGAAACTTATATTTGCACTGTTCGTTCGCGCTATTCTCCACTGACCTCGTGTTCGATCAGTATTGCCGCGGGATATTTTTCATTGAAACCAATCTTGAGCAAGAATTTCGCTTGGCGTGGCTCTGAGGCATGGTTCAAGCTTTAAGATACCCGCAATTGCTTCGGCTATCCTCGCAATTTCCTCCGCCGTGAACTCTGCCTGTTTATCATTGTCAAAATAAGTTTCTTCCAGCCATTTTTGAAGCGTAAATCCCTCGTCCTTTGAGACGCATCTTCTTGCATTGCATGCCGTTTGGCCTGCCACCTCGACGGTAGCTCGTCAGAGGTGAGCTCAATCATCTGCTCAACGAGAACAGAGGGAGTCAACATAACGACGTCGAACGGAGGTTGCCCGGTTACAAGTTCGAAAATCTACGCCCGTTAAAATTGACCATTTTGAAGATTCAACGGGTGTTTACCAGACAGCCGGCACTCCATAGATCCACTCGACGATCCAGCCGGTCCCCAAAAACGATCTCTGGTGCCCGTACAGGCAATGGGGTATGCAGCGTGCCTGGTGCATTGTCGCTAAAGAAGGCTTCTCCGAAGTCAATTATCTTGATTGATGGACAAGACAGCATAATGTCTCTTCTCCGGAAGGATGCAGGTCGAATAATCTGAGTTGGTACGTTGTGCGCTAAAGGCCCACCATCTGATCTGATCACTGCGCCTGTCTTGGGCTTCCCAGCTTGGCAACGAAGTCATCTTCGTTTAGAGAATTAATATCGGACACGGCTAGAGCAAGGTTTCGAGTGTGCAAATCTGTAAGCAAAGTTAGTATGATATGGAAGTGCCTAAGGCGTACAGGCCTTACCCCCATGCCCAATATCGTTGACCGCGAGGAAATCGAGCCCCTGCAACGCCTGCTTAGCGAATACTTTCGCAAGCTTGGAAGGAAGTCTGTCATCTTTGCAGTGTAATTCAACAAAATCCGCAACATTAGGTCCTACAAGTTCCAGCACCAAACAATCGTGGGAACCATTAGGACCGACAAGAGTGAAATGGTCTAATAGTTGGTTCACATGAGACGACCCGGGATGATGTATGGGTAGAGCAGACAGTGCTCGCAAGATCATGAGCTCGCCGCTCTCTTCAACCTCGGATATCGTGATCTTTACTGCAACATAGCGGTCATCTCTTGCACAGAATTAGAAAATAGCGTTCCCTAGTCTCTGTTGTAGTAATAGGCATACTTCTGGTCTTTTGCGGCCCATGTGGTAGAATAGCTACCCCACCCTAGCTTATGGAGAATTTTATACCTCCCATTCTTCAGGGCATCACCCAATGCAAGGGGATGGTAGCCACCTGGTCGATACCGGTGTAGCGGTTCGGCTTCAACATTGCAATTGTATGTTTGTGCTGGCATCTGAGAATGATAATAACGAGTTGAATTGAGTCGCTGCAGGCAGAGAGAAACAAGTGAGTAGATCTTGGTTGAAATGAGAGGCGTCCTCAGAGAAATTGGGTATGTCATGGTTGCCGCAAGTGATGGTGTTTTTATTAGTCCTTGTTTTTCTGCGACATTACTCTGGATGACCTGGCGCTTGGTCCAGGTAATTCCGAGCAATTCGTAGCAAAATCAGCGTAGAATCCATAACGCGTTAATAACAAAAATACGCACCCTATCTTTAAGATATGATTACTCCTTCTACTATACCTTATATTACTTAAAAAAGAATTAGAGTCCTTATAAGAGAGAGAGGATTTTAATAATATACTTATAAGGATTTTCTACCTAGTAAATTACTAAAAAGAGGGTATTCCTTATAGTAGTGTATCTAGTATTACATAGCGGCATAAATACTAAATTAAGGGTTAAGACTTACTATACCCTAGATAACCCTTAAAGTTATTAGATTAAGATAAATAAGCTACTAATAGAATTATTAGGTAAAGCCTATTTATCTAGAATAAAGCGCTTCTTAAATAGGCTAGCCTAGGTTATAGTATCTTAACTCTAAGTAACTACCTTATATTAATAGGTATTTAATACCTATACGCACTTTAGAGGCTAAAATTAATATTAGAAGATATTACTAGATGCCTAAGATTTGCTTAGATATATATTTAGAAGCTAATTTTATAGTAGTAATATTGTTTTTCTTAGATAAGGTCTTTATTATAACTTCTAATGGTTTAAAATTAGGGTAGTGTTTTATATATTTTATAAGTCTAAGTACCCTAACTATATATTATAATATCTTAATAACTAATAGAAATTAGGTAAGAGACTTAAACCTAATAAAGTCTAGCTAAAGCTATATAGAATGCGCTACTCCTTAATATTCTAGGCCTCTTCTTATAGTTATAATTGCTCTTTATTATACGCATTATAATCTAACCTATTATTAGCCTAAGGTAGCGTTACTTTACAAGTAATACTTAGCACCCTATAGTCTAAATTACCTATAATTTTATAACCTAGTTATACCTTTATATAAGATAATGCTCCTATACATATAAGTTATTTAGTGTAGAATTAGTTACGTAAGTAGTCTTTAGATAATAGAGTGAAATTAATAAATTAGCCTATATACTTACCTAACCTTAATCTAATTAAGAACCTTTATAAATTGCTAAAAGAGAAGATCTATAAGCGTTATCTATACCTATTAGAGCTACTAAGCAATATAAACTTATTTTTAAAGCTTAAAATAGCTACTATAGATATCTAGGAGAGTTTTAATTAAGAGCTCTTATTATAGCTTATGAATTCTATGCCTAATTAATTAGAGGCTGTTATTAACGCAAATAGGTAGTACACCAAGTATTAGTTATATTAATCAGTGCAGAATTAGCTATAGAATCTATAGAACTAGCTATAATTAAATTTGCTATAAAATTCGTTGCGTAATCATTGTTTGAAGTTTGGTACGTTTTTCGCGATACTTGTGTTATGATGCTCGCTGCTCGGAATTACCTACGACCCACTGTATGTGTTAGAACAAGCATGATATCAATCGCGGCACGCAGCCGCAATTACCCGGCAAAACGTCGGGCCGCGAGACCCGCGCGCGCACAACGCAGGAGCCCCACTTGTGGCCTAAGAGCCTACCCTCTAATAGGGTAAGGACCTATAAGTTAGGTAACCCATAAACGCTCTGCGTTTGTAGCCACCTTTCATAATCTAGAAAAGCCTCTCTTTTCCTCCCTTCTTTTAAATTAGATTGCATACCTAGAATAGAAGAATTATACCTATTCCTAGGCTATCTAATTAATCCTAACGTTAGGAACCCTATAATTCTAATACTAATTAATAGTTAACTTTATAGATAACCACACGGTTTTTATAACCGTAGATTAGTAAGGTTAATTAAAAGAGATAACTATACTATAAACCCGCTCTATAAAATAGAAGGGCTGCTAGAAGCAATATAGTTATGCTAAGGAAGTTTAAGCACTCTCTTATAATAAGAAAGGAGTTTACACCTCCTAAGATCTAATATCCTAAGACCTTATAAAGACTTTAAAGCTATTAAAGGATTAAGGCCTAGTAAGTAACTAGTCTAACCTATCCTTAATTATTTAATTAGCGTATTCTATTACATACCTAACCCTTAGAAGGCACTCTGTTATAATAAGAAAAGAGCTTACTACTCCTAAGATCTAATATCCTAAGAACCCCTAAGGGATAAAGATAATAGCTACGCCTATAATCCTTTAATTATTATATAAAGCCCTATTCCCCTAATCCTATATCTCCCTCCTATTTTCCTATAATAGAGATAAGAAGATTAAAAGCTCTCTAATAGGTAAAGTAATTAAAAGCCTTTCTCTTTAACTCTAACTTTAGTAATACTAAAGAAAGCACTAAAGTTAAGAGAGACTAGAAAGGTAAAAATCTATAAGTTAATAACCCTTTCTAAGATATATCCTACTAGAGATATATAACTATATTATATAAGAAGCATTATAATAAGCAAAATTATTTAATCTTAATAAGCATAATAACCCTAAAGCTATTATAGCTTATATTCTTATTAAAATAGTAACCTATAAATTAGAAGGCCTTATTATAAAAAGCCTCTTTACTAATTTTAGTAAAGACTTTAATAGATAGATAAGAGAGGTATTTATAATTATAGACTAAGTAGTTACTAAATACCTTTATAATTTCCTTTTCTTCTATAGCGTATATATAGATCTAATAACCCGCTAGAAGATTACCTTAATGCTTAAGGAAGTTATAAACTATAAGGGATTCTATAATTAGTAAGAAGAAAATATATAGGAAGTTATAAGGAAGTATATACCTTTCTAAAAATATATCGTAGACTAAGACTTCCTTAATAATCTTCTACTAATCCCTCTAATTAAGTTAAGATTATAATACTATTAGTAGTATAATCTATAAACCTCTTAAACCTATTAATATTATTCCCCTAGCCTAACACTATTAGGCTAATTAAATAATAACCCTTAGGATAGCCCTTAATAAAGGTATCTTATATAAAGATAAGATATACTACCTCCTATATCTCCTAGAGTATCTCTTCCCTCTAGACCTATACTAAAGTAAATAATTAATCTTATAAAACTCTATATAAGTAATATTTAATATAGTGTAAATAACTATAATATCCTTAACTTAAAGTTAATAATCTTCTAAGGAAAATATAAGATACTAGATATTAAAC
Source organism: Epichloe gansuensis (assembly GCA_023658505.1). Classification (NCBI taxonomy): domain Eukaryota; kingdom Fungi; phylum Ascomycota; class Sordariomycetes; order Hypocreales; family Clavicipitaceae; genus Epichloe; species Epichloe gansuensis. The sequence continues at coordinate 3,214,819 of CP098283.1, forward strand.
CCTATAAGGCTAGATATATCCTTAAGGCTATGCTTAAAGGAAAAGCTATAATATACTACTATAAGCATTTATATAAGCTAAGTAATCCCTAAGACCTTAAGACTCTTATTAGTTAAATTAAATAAAGGTTTAAGACTAATAATATAAAGTTAAGGTATTTCCTTAAGTAGTAAAATATAAAGCTATGCTAAATTATATAAGAGACCCTAGAGAAGTTAAAACTTAATTACTTTAAGGAACTTATAATAAAGCTTATAAATCTTTAATAAGCAGTCCTAGATATTACCTAAACACTCTAAGGAGAAACGTAAAAGGTATATTAACGCTTTAAGAATTACTACCTTATAGAACTAATAACTTCTTCTTATAATGCTTTCCTCAACTAGTATAAAGGTAAAGAAGATAATAATATTCCTTCTAAAGAAGATAAGATTTTTACTTATATAATTATTAGGAGCGGAATAGTAATAGCATTAATAAGGGTGGCGCCTAGCGGGGCACGGAGCTATGGGCTAGCTACGGGCTAGTTACGTGAGAGCTATAGGCTATTTAAAGGGTTTTCCTATAAATAAGGGGAAAAGGCTAGAGATTAAACGTTTTAAGTACCTACCCCTAACTAGTAGTTTAATAGCTATAATACTTTAATCTAACCTTTATCCTATTATTTACCCCTAAGCTAAAAGCCTTAATAAATTAATCTCTCTTCCCTTTAGGGTAATAGACTATTAGTTAGATTAAGATATTAGGAATTCACTATATAATAACCTAATTAGGTAGTAGCTGTAACCACGCTATGGATAAGCAGGAGAATGTTATATAATTAAACCTAACTAGAGTGGTCTACTAGTCCTTATTAGATAACTAACTAAGCGGAATACTTATTAATAATAAGGAGGTGTTACTAAATTAATGCCTTAAAGAAGCTATAACCTAGATATATATTATAGAACAAAGATAGAAACTTACGTAATTATAGTGAAACCTATAGATAATAAAGGAGCTATACCCTTAGGTAACTTAGATATAGGACCTATAAATACCCCTCCTTTAGTGCCTTAGGTAGCACTTACTGTATAGTAATATAGCCTTATAAAAATATAATTAAGAGTACCTATATATAAAAAGGATACCTTAAAGAGTCTTTAGAATTTCCTAGCGGATTTAAATATAGCTTTTACTATAGATTATAGAACCTTTATAGATAATATAACTAAGGTTACTATTAGAATAAGCATGATATTAATCACGGCACGCAGCCGTAATTACCTAGCAGAACGTTAGGCCGCAAGGGCACGCGCGTAACGCAAGCGTGTAAGAGGAGCCTCACTTATAACTTATAAACGCTTTGCGTTTATAGCCACTTCTTATAATCTAAAAAGCCTCTCTTTTCCTCTCTTTTACACATATACTTATAACTAATAGATTATAATGCCTAGAATAGAAGAATAATTCCTATTCCCTAGGCTATTAGTCCTAACGTTAGGCACCCTATAATACTAATACTAATTAGTAATTAACTTTATAGATAATTACACGGTTTTTCCTAACTATAAATTAGTAAGGTTAATTAGAAAAGATAGCTATACTATAAACTTACTCTATAAAATAGGAGAGCTACTAAAAGCGTGTATAGTTATACTAAGGAAGTCTAAGCACTTTCTTATAATATAAAAGGGGCCTTATAACTCCTAAGATCTAATATCCTAAGAATCCCTAAGAGATAAAGATAATAGCTATGCTTATAATCCTTTAACCTATTATATAACCCTAATACTATACCTTTATTCTATCTTCCTATAATAGAGATAAGAAAGTTAAAAGCTTCTTAATAAGGAAAACTATTAAAAGTCTCTTTCTCTAGCCCTAACTTTAGTAATACTAAAGAAAGCACTAAAATTAAAAGAGACTAAAAAGGTAAAGGTTTATAAGTTAATAACTCTCTTCTAAGATATATCCCGCTAGAGATCTAAGATTACGTTATACCTAAGATATTGTAGATAGTAAGATTATTTAATCCTAACAAACATAGTAATAACCCTAAGGCTATTATAGCCTATATTATCTTTAAGATAATAGCATATTAATCAAAGGGCCTTATTATAAGAAGCCTCTTTACTAATTTTAGCAAAGACTTTTATAAATAGATAAGAGAGGCACTTATAATTATAGACTAAGTAGTTACTAAGTATCTATATAATTTTCTTCTCTTTTATAGCATATATATAGATATAATAACCTATAAGAAGATTATAGTAATGCTTAAGGAAGTTATTATTTATAAGGAATTCTAAGATTAGTAAGAAGAAGAGATATAGGAAGCTATAAGGAAGTATATACCCTTCTAAAAATATATAGAGAACTAAGACTTCTTTAATAATCTTTTTCTAATCCCTCTAATTAGGTTAAGATTATAATACTATTAATAGAGTAATCTATAAACCCCTTAATCTTGCTAATATTACTCCCTAAGCCTAATATTATTAGGCTAATTATATAATAACCCCTAGGATAGCCCTTATTAAAGGTATCTTATACTAAGATAGGATATACTACCTCTTATATCTCTAAGAGTATCTTTTCCCTCTAGACCTATACTAAAGTAAATAATTAATCTTATAAAACTATATATATATAATATCTAATATAATATAAATAACTATAAGGTTCTTAACTTAAAGTTAATAATCTTCTAAGGGAAATATAAGATACTAGGTATTAAACCCTATAAGGCTAGGTATGCTTTTAAAGCTATGCTTAAAGGGAAGGCTTTAATATACTATTATAAGTATCTATATAAACTAGGTAATCCCTAAGACCTTAAGACTCTTTGTTGGAATCACAGGGTGCCTGACGTTAGGATCGATAGCCTAGGGAATAGGAATTGTTCTTCTATTCTAGGCGTTATAATTAATTAGTTATAAGTGTTATTTTTTAAAGAGAGGAAAAAGAGAGGCTTTTTCGGATTGTGAGAAGTGGCTATAAACGTAGTGCGTTTGTGAGTTACCTAACTTATAGGTCCTTACCCTATTAGAGAGCAGGCTAGTGAGTTATAAGTAAGGCTACCTCTTATAAGCGCGCGTTACGCGCTTGCCTCTCGTGGCCTAACGTTCTGCTAGGTAATTGCGACTACATGCCGCGATTAATATCATGCTTATTCTAACATTAGAACCTCTTTCTTTTTAACATGATTATTAACGCATAATATTAATCTAAGAAGGGAAGATATAAGGGATTAAATAAATGTATTATATAAATAAAAGAATTAATAAAGGAAAACAATAATAATAGTCCCCTTTCCTTCCCTACGCGCTACTAGCCTTTAATAGCTAGCTTCTCTAATTACTTATTCTTTTTCCTTATAAAAGGCTGCCTTTACCTTCCGCCCTTGCCTGCGTCCCTTTATTTAACTAGTGTAACATAATGTTAGATTACATTACGAGGGAAAGGTTACCTACGATCCCTTCCCTATCTAAAGGTATAATATTAGATTATCCCTCCCTATGGCCCTTTATTTAACTATAATATAATATTAAATTATATTCCTAGGGAAGATTACCTATAATCCTTCCCTTTCTAAAGGTATAATATTAGATTATACCTTCCTATGCCCCCTTATACTCCCTTCTTTTCTCCCCCTTTATAAAGACTTAGAAAGGGCGCTCTCCTTCTAAGGCTATATTCCTCTAGGGCCCTAATAGCGCTATTTTATTATACTATTAGGGCCTTTAATCCTTAGCCTATGCCCTATATAATAGTGCTATACTTAGGGTAGCCTGCCTAGGGCCTGCTAACCCTATGCCCTGCGTAATATTACAATACTTAGGGTAGCCTGCCTAGGGCCTGCTAACCCTATGCCCTGCGTAATATTACTATACTTAGGGTAGCTTACTTATATAAGTCTTTAGCGCTAGTTTTAGTATAGGCTTTAGTATAGGCTTTAGTATAGGCTTTAGTATAGGCTTTAGCGTAGGCTTTAGGGCTCTAGTCCCTGCCTCTATGTAGGCAGTGCTATGCTTAGGTAACCTATCCCTCTATCTAGATTATTACTATATTGCTTATAATAAACCTCTCTAGGGCTTTATTAGGCATTGCCTTTATAAATATATTAGCTAGGTTATCTTTACTATTAATTTACCTAATCTTATAGAGCTTATAGCGTTTATATAATTACTAAAGGGCTATAATATTAATTATAAGCTGCTTCTCCTTTATAGTCCTAAGCTTAATAAGTGTTATGACTAGCCTAAAGACAAAGCTATAGGCTATTATAGTGATATTAAGAAACTTAAAGGAAGGAAGGAAAAGGAGGATATTACAAATCCTATAGGAGCCCCTTATATCCCCTAGTTAGCTTATATTAGCCCCTTCCCTTATACCTCACTTATATATTAATACTAAGGCTTAGGTAAAGCCTAAGCCCTTATATATACCCTTACTTACCCTTCCTTACCTATTTGTGTTACTATTGTTTTAAATTACCCTTACTAGGTAATTATCTATGCTTACCTATTTGCGCATTATGTTTAATATAGTGCTATACCCCCTTATTATCCTAGTAGCCTTTATATCTCCCTTTAGTCTTACCCTTATATTTACTATAAATAACTATTTAATAATCCCCTTATTAATATAGCGTGTTTAAGTTATATATAGGTAAGGTAATAGTATAACCCCTTCTTATAGTTAGTTTAAACGCATTTATCTTAAGTATTATGCCTTAATATAACTTATACCCCTTTATTATTATTATTATTATTTTCCTCCCTTACCTATTTATATCCTACCTTACCCTATAGTTATATATATAAATATCCTACTAAGAATTCTATTTAACCTAAACCTTCCCTTAATAATAACTATCCCCTTCCTATTATAAACCTATCTTACTACTTATTCTTTCTCTTACCTTAATTTATTATTATTCTATTCCTAAGTTACCCTTATTTATCCTATACCTAATAGTATTATGCCTTATCCTTATTAACCTACTCTTCCCTAACTAGCACTAGTTTAGTTCCCCCTAAGACTCTCTTTACCCTATATCTAGCTTAGGCCCTTAGGGAGTTCCTTCTAAAGGAGACTCTAATAATAAGTAGTTTACTACCCCTAAGGTAGTTTTTTATCCTTATAGGCTATATATTAAATAAGCCCTTACTATAGGTATACTAGAATATTACCTCCCTAAGACTAGTAAGTCTTATCCCTCTTACTAGGAAATTATATTACCTATATTTAGTTAACTAGGTTCCTATCTACTAATCCTTACCTTTAATACATATTAAAAGATCTTAAAAAGAGATTACTATAAGGATATATATTATCTATCCTAGGGTCCCTTAGACCCTAACTTAAAAGCAAAAATACTAGTTCTCTCCTAGCACTATTATGCTCTTATTACCTATTAGACTACTCTTCTATAAGAAGCCTAATTTAACCTAGCCCTTATCTAGTCCTCTCTTAGACCCTCTCTAGTATTATTCTCTTTTACCTTAAATATAACTAGGAATAAAGTAATTCTATATAACTATAGTAATCCCTTAACTAGCTATAGTATAGGAAATTAAATATAATAAGTTATAGGTATTCTATTCTAATAGAATTACTAGATTATAAGTAGCCTAGCTACTATCTATTAAGAACTTTATAGTAATAGTACTCCTAGTAAGGCCCCTAGGGTCTATCTAGTATATCCTATATTATTAAAGCTAGTAATATTTCTCCTTCTTACTAGTAGCATAAGCGCTATACCTAGAATATAAGTAGTAGTTATAATAAATCCTATTATACTTACTATATGCCTTATAACCCTTAAGATTCCCCTTTTATTAAATAAGTTAAGCCTATAAGTTAACCCTCTAAAACCCTTATTAAACCCTAACTAAGTCCTACTAGCCCTAAAACTTATATAGTATTTCTCCTAGTAGTAAGGTAAAAGACCTTACTATAAATACTAATAGTAAGGAGAAGGGTAAAGATAAGTATAAGGATATATCCTTATATTCTAATATATAAGTAGGAGTAGAAAGTAAAAAGGGTATAACCTAAGTCCTATATATAATCTCCTTTTAGGGATAAGTTTTATTAAATTAAACTAGTCTATTATTATAGTGTATATTCCTTATTCCTTTTTAAACTTATCTAGTGCTTATATATCCCTTATATTCTCTACTAGTTCCTATATTAGTTATATATATCTTACTTACTTTATAAGAGTATTTTAGTTCCCTCCTTTACCTAGTATGTTTTACGCTACTAGAATTCTTTCTATATAGTATTTCTCTATAAGTTCTAGGTTATTCTTTACTAAAACCTATTCTAGGCCTAGCTAGAGTCCTATAACTATTAGCTTAGGAAAGGGTTTATTACTACTTATTTAATAAGATCTATATAGAAAACTAGATATATACCCTTTAGGATATTAAGTTAAATAGTAAGTAGAGTTAGAACTTTAACTATAATATATTTAGCTACTACCTAGTTAAGGTTATATAAGGGCTAATTAGTTTTAATATTCCTAAGTAATAACTATACTTTATCCCCTATATAGAATTATTCCACTAGATATTATAAAGCTATGGATATATCTTATTATTATTATTATATATATATAATAGTAGCCTACGCTAGAGATATACTCTCCTAGAGGTATTCTAGGAAATAGATAGCTCTCCCTTTTAATATAGTTACTAATAGGACTATATCTAACTATATTTAGATAGGTTATAAGTTATAACTATATAGGAGTTTATTTAGGCTAACCCTTATAACTAAAGAGTTTCTATTATTAATTACTAGCTAATAAGCTATAAGGTATTTAGGCTAGTTATACTATAAAAGGATATATATATATATAGTATTACTTATACCTCTTAGTTTATTCTCTTTATACTACTATTAGTCTATAGGTAATAAGAGGTAAAGAGAAGCTAGTTTATACTAATACTTAAGTATAATATTATCTAAAAGTTCCCTAGCTAATTAGAACTCCTATTTATAATAATTAATTAAGGAAATCCCTTAAACTACTACTAAACTATTTTAAAATATTTTATATATACCTTAGCTATAATAAAAGTTATTACCTTTAGCTATATAAACTTAGATAGTTTATCTATAATTACTATAAGGAACTATAGTCTCTCTAGGGAGGATATTAGTAAGTTTATTATAAAATTAATAGAGATTTATAACTAGTATTTATTAGGTATTAGTAGTATCTTTAGTAAGCCCTAGTAGTGTTATTAGCTTTTATAACTACCCTAGTAGAAATAATTATAGATAAACCTACCTATATCCTAAGCTATCCTATCCTAGTAGAATTACTATTATAAAATCTAAAATATAGTATTATACCTAGGTAGCCTATTACTAGTAAGTTATAGGATTATTAAATAAGGGTTATTATTAAAGATTCCTAGGCTAGGACTTAAGTTTAGCCCCTAAACTAAAGCGTTTTATATATGCTAATTATATAATCTACTACCTATTCTCTTATTATTATCTCTAGGGAAACTTCTATGCCCCTTCCTATATAGCCTATAAATAGATAAGGTAAGTTAAGTCTAATAAAACTACTTAGTCCTAAAGAGTTTAAAAATATTTTATTATAAAAGGTATTCCCTTAGTAGTAGTAAAGCTACCTAGGGTAAGGATAGACCTAAACTAGAGTCTATTTAGGTCCTAATATATAGTTATAAGAGTAATATAATAGTAATAGGTTATAAGATATATCCTATTCTTAAAGGCTTACTTACCTTATTTTACTCCCTTTAAGAAAGAGTATTTAGTTATTATACCTAAGCACTAGGTTTATAATATAAATAGAAGTTAAATAAGGAGAGGATATTTACTTACTATACTTAATATTCTATTATAAGGTAAGGAGTAGTAAAGTACTCTAGGTTCTTATAATCTATATATATTATAAATAGGTATAAGATACCCTATAACTTTACTAACTATACCTTAAGGTAAGATATAATAGCTAGTAATTCCTTATTATAAATAGTATAGTTCCTTTAGAAGGCTATTAAGCTTATAGAGTAGTAAGTAACTAGATATAATATACTATTAGGGCTTTCTTATAATAAGTAATCCCTTAAAGCTATGCTAGAGTAATTAGCTTTTACTATAGTATTCTAATTAAGGTCCTATTATATAAGGACTAGGTGTTTAATAAATAACTCTTTTAATTATTTAAAAGTGTTATTTTCCTCTAGGCCTTATTAAAAGGGGATATTCTTTCTAGTAAGCTAGATTAAGAGGGCTATTATTTTAGAGAAGTCCCTAATAAAGTTATAATAGAAGTTTATAAATCTAAGAAAGCTATAAACCCCTTATAACTTTATAAGGGCTAACTATTCCCTAATTACTACTACCTTTATAAGGTTAAGGTAAATTAAGTATTTAGCTATAATAATATAGCTAAGGTATTAAACCTCCTTTATAGCAAATATAGATTTATCTAGATCTAGGTATAGGCTTACTGCTCTTAATCTACCTAGTATTAGCTATACCTTAGCTATATAGTCCTTTTTAACCCCTTAAATAGATAAGAATATTATCTAAATAGGCTATAATAAAGTCCCTTAACATATTCCCTAAGGATTTATTTACGTAATATTAGAATATTACTAGTGCACTTACTAGGCTAAATAGGTAAACTAGCTATTTAAATAGTCTAAATCTTATAAAGAATACTATAAGATACTCCTATCCTTTTACTATATATAGCTTATAAAACGCTAAGTATATATTTACTTTTATAAACTAATATGCTTAGGATAAGGAATAGAGTATTTCCTTAATTAATAAAAAGGGGTAGTAGTCTTATACTATTATCTTATTAAGTATATAGTAGTTAATATAAAACCTCTAATTACTATTTGCCTTTTTAACTAGTAGGATAAGTACTATTACTAAAGAGAAGCTAGTATAGATTTATCCCTTATCTATAAGGTTAGTAACTTAATGCCTAATCTTTAATAGCTAGTCCTAGGGTATATTATATAGAGATTCCTATAGGAGTGCTAGTTATAATCTATTTATATTCTTTTAAAGATAGATATAGTAGTCTAATAAGCCCTTATATAAGGGTAGGCTATTTACCTTTAACTTATTAAATAGGTTTATAAAGTCTATAAGCTTCCTAGGTAATACTAAGGTATTAAGCTATTTTAGTCTTAGTCTTAGGGTAGAAAGTTATAATACTATTATAATTTCTTTTAAGCTTATAGTAATAAACCTTATAGTAATATCCTTCTATGATTTTTATAATTTTTTTTTTTCATCGGCAGTGGCTAATGCATCTAAAATTCACACATAACATAAGAATTACTAGCAACACCTAGCTAGTGTAATAATAAACGACTGATTAACAGTACCGCAGTGATAAAAAAGCAGCCTAATATAGGAATAAGCTTTAAGGGCACGAATACAAGGGGCTATAAGGTTAGTGCAAAGTTTGTTAATAATAAACTTTGTGACTGCGTTAGCATAAGATATAGTTATAGTTCGCGACCGCAGTTAAACTCAAATTCATTCGAGTTTTGCTCGTAGCATAAATTAACGCGATTCCCCTTTCTCTATGACCGTGTTTGTTCCTCTCTTTGCATTATCTCTTCTATCTTCTCGCACCTTACCACTCACTTGTGCGCCAAAGCTCCAAGGCGAACTTGAACCCTCACACCACACACAACTCATTCTTACTTGTTTCCAACTGTACCCAAGTCCACACAACCCACAAAGTAGGTCTTGCGTTATCAGTTAATTGACGTCCCTAGCTAATAGACCATAGAATGGCAAAGGGTGATCCAAAGCCAACGACCTTTACCACTAGGCTAAAGAATCTGGAGGGTAATATCCTTCTATTATTATATATAGCATACCTCTATAGTAAATAAGAAACTAATTATCCCTTATATTATTATCTTTATAGTATACTCTAAGGATTCTAAAATACATAGGCCTTTAGCTAGCCTAATAACTAGCTATTACTTTACTATATAAATTACTATATTATAGTGTTTTAACTATAGTATCCTAAAGATTATATTATAGGTTAAACCTAGAATAATATAAAGGTATACTAAAGATTCCTAGCTATCTATATTAATCTAGGTATATACTATATAAGTAATAGATAAGATATTCTCCTTTACTTACTTTCCTTTTCTTTTTCTTTTTACTATAGTTTAAACTTATCTTTATTTTAGTAATTAAATAAGCTCTAGGCTTAGCTACTACACTACTAATTTACTTATAGCGCTATAATAATTATAATTATAATTAATTTAAATATAGAGATACTTATATATATTAAAGAGTATAAGGACTAAGAATAATAGTTAATCTATATAATATTTAACTCCCTCTTCTAATACTATACACTAATTATAGTTAAGATTATCTAGCTAGGCTAGCTAGCCTTTATACTATTATATAAGCCTTTGCTTAAGGGATACTTATTTTCTAATAAGTAAGTCTTAACCCCTTATCCCTACTATTTATATTTACCCTATAGGTATTAATATATACTCTTAGTTAGTAAGGTAAGAGTAAAGGGCATTCCTATATTTAGTAATCCTTTAAGCTATAGTATAAATAATACTTATCCTTATAATATCTAGTTATTTCCTTTACTATAACTTACTTAGTATATTATAGTTTAGTTATTTTCTTTAGTTTACCCTTTTTCCCCTCTAGCTTCTTATATTTACTTACCTAAGTTCTTACTATATAAATACCTATTATTAGTATATTACTATTATAATTAACTTAAGGAGCTAGTATCTTAACTAGAATAAGCATATAGTAAGACTAAAACTTTTCCTCTAAGATATAGGCCTTAATATTAACTATAATACTATAGAATTAGCTAATTACTAATAAGTAGTCCTTATAGGCTATTCCTTTACTAATACTATACTCCCTTATATACTTATTAAGTATATATTAAAGTTTTACTAGTTTTACCTTACTTACCTATAAGCTACTTTTTACTAGGAAAGCTTTTATTTAAAGTAAATAAAGAATAAATTAAATACCTCCCTAGCCCTTATTTAATATAATTAAGTTTAGTAAGGGCTATTTCTTATTAATAAGGGTTAGTAAATATAAATTCTAAGTAATCTAGAAAGGAGATAGGTTTATAATTATATTTATAGCCTATTTTAAAGAATACTATAATATAGGGTTAGACCTTAGGCCCTAAGTTCTAGTATATAAATATTTACTAGTCCTTATTAGCACTAATAAAGTCCTTATCTATTACTAGTTTATGTTTTATAAGGATTTTCTAGGAAGTAAATATAGCCTTATTACTATTATAAGGGTTACCTATTAGGATTAGTTTCTATCTAATCTAGGGTATAACTAGTAGTAAGATAGGTAGGACTAGGAGAGGAATCTATTTAGGTTAAGCCCCTTAGGGCTACTTTGTTTTAACCTATTTATATAGTGTTATAATTTCCCCTTATTATTATTTAATTATAAGTTAAAGTAATTTAAGTTAAGCTAAGAGGGCCTCTATAGGTAAAGTAGTGTCTATTAGTAGTATTATGCTTCCCTAAGAGGAATAGTCTCTAGGGCATAGCGAATCTATTGCGTTTATTATATCTATTATGTTTATAATATTTAATGCACTTATTACGTTTTTAGTAGCTTTCTTTAAGGCTAAAGGAAGTTTCTTAAATATTATAGACTAGCCTAAAGATAAAGCTATAGGCTATTATAGTAATATTAAGAAACTTAAAGAAAGGAAGGAAAAGGAGGATATTACGAATCCTGTAGGAGCCCCTTATATCCCTTAGTTAGCTTATGTCAGCCCCCTTCCCTACACCCCACTCGCATGTTAACACTAAGGCTTAGGCAAAGCCCAAGCCCTTACAATAAGGTATTTATATAATAAATACGAATCTATATAGACTATAATTAGGATTGCTAGGAGGTTTAATTAATCTATAATAATCTTTAATATTATTAAAATTATATAAGCTATATTAACGCTTACTACTATTCTATAGACCTTTAAAGTAAGTATACTTCTTATAACTCTCTTGCTCTTTATTAAGCTATAGTATATAATATTACCTTATAGTATAAACTTACTATCCTTATACTCCTTATTAGCTAGGATAAGAACATAGCCTAGTTATAAGGTAAGGTCTTTATTATTAGCAAATAATCTATTAATAAATGTAAATAGCTTTGCTCTTTTAAGGTTAAGGGGTATAAAGATTAACCCTTAATCTAGGTAATCTATCTACTACTTAATATAATAATTAAGTTCCTTAATATTCTTAATTATTAGTTCTTAATATTATGCGGTAACTAATAGGTTAAAGCTTGCCTTAGGTTAGCAGATTAAGGCAATGTAAGCACTATAGGCCCTTTATTTAATATACTTCTTTTCTAGCTCTTCTAGTGAGATTAACTATAGCTTATTACTTTACCCTTTTTATTATATCTTAATAGTGTTATTAGTTAGTTAAATAATTCTACTATTAAATATAAGGGGTTATTAGGTTTAATAAACTACTTTGGTTTTATAGCAAATTTAGCGATAGCTAGTTAATCCTCTTCTTGCTAGGAGAATCCTTTATCTAATAGGCTAAGGGTATTATTAGTCTATATTCCTACGTATCTAAAGTGAGGGCTTTTAGTAGATATTACTAGTAAGCATAGATTATAGCTTAACGTTATTATCTAGAGATTTTCTTTATAGTGCTTGTAATAAGTTACCTACTAGTGTATGCTAGCCTTTGTAATTCTGTAGAGGGGCTTAATAACTCTTATAATTGTTCCTTTAGGGTGCTGGTTACGAATTTGGATAGGGAGTTAGGCAAGGATTGTGTAATTTAGCGGTATCTCTGATTATACGTATGCCTATGTGATATCTTAAATCTATAGGAGAAGTCCTTTTATAAGAAGAGAAGGGGTAGTTATAAGGATTAATTATTAGCTTACCCTTTAGATTATTAGGGCTTACGTAAGGATTACTTGCTTTGCTTTATTGCTAAAGCCTTAGATTATAAGCCTTAATTTCTTATATAGCTAGCCTATTCTCCCTTTAACTTTGTTAATAATATGGGAATTTAAGATTTAAATCCCTTAGTACTTCTTTAGATTAAAAGTAATAAATTTAAACATGCCTTAGCTAATTAGGGCATTAATCTTAGCCTTTATTAAGAGCTTAAAAGGTACGCTAGGAGTTGTAATTATGCCTTTTTCACGTAATTAGATTATAAGCTTAAGGTTTACCTCCTCCTTACTTAAGATAAAGGTCTTAAGGTTATCTGTTAATTAATCTATTTAATTAATAATTATAGGAGGATTCTTTTATAGTCTTCCTAGCCTTCTTTTTAGAGAGGCTAGAGGCACTGTATTATTAACTTATACCTCTTACTCTTCCCCTTTAATTACCTCTTAGTTATTACCTCCTATTAGTAATAGCCTTTCTTTACTAGGATCTTTATTATAGGGCTTAATAAAGGTTAACCTAAAGACCTTAGGGCCTTATAGAAGGTTAAGGGTATAGCTCTCTCTATCTATTATAAGGAGCTTATATAGGCCTTACTACTCTTTATACTCTTACTAGATAAGAACTAGTAATATAAATAGGAGGTTAAGGGTTAGTAAGGTATTAGGGTTATTCCTTATAGTAAGGGCTTCCTTAACCTTACGTAGTGTATATAATCTCTTAATCTCCTTTATTACCTTTTATACTATAAGGGCTTATTACTTAATATTAGGTAATAGAGGAGAATTATTAATTATTTAAGAGTAAGCGCTAAAGATAAGAAGGGTTAGAATAATACTATTTAGGCCTATAGTATTATTAAGAGCTTTTATAGCTATTTGCAGGGCTATAGTATGCCTTAATAGGGACTTCTTTAATTAAGATTAATATTAAAGCTATAAATTAACGGAATTCTTTGCTTCTAAATATTATGCTAGTATTAGTTATAATCTAATCTAGAGGACCTTAGTAAGTATTAATCTAGCAAAGGTAAAGGGCTTCCTAGGTTACCTTTACTATAATATCCTTAAGGAATCTAGCTATATTAAACATAGTAGCTATATTAATAGCGTGGAGAATAGGGCAATTACTATCTAAATATATAATATCTATAATTACTTTATAGTTAAAGTTATATTTATCCTTTAGGGTGAATTTAAAGTAATATAAATTATCTATATTTCATTAGCATTAGTGGCAGATCTTTATTAATTATCTAATGGTTTTAAAATCTACCTTATAGCCTAATTTAGAAAGCATATTATAAAGTTAGCGGACGGAAGGGTAACTAAATTAGTAATATAAGCGCTGTAATTCTATCTTAGTTAGGTCGCTTTAAGCAATTAATCTTTCCTTTTACAGAAGCATCTAAGGATATCCCTATTTATAGATAATAGGGACCTTAATATTACCTTGTTAAAGGATATTCTAGGAGATATAGAAATTAATTTTAAGGCAGTCTATATCTACTAGGTATAGCAAGAAGGGAGTGTTTATAGGTATTATATAGAATAGGATAATACTAAAGGGAGTAAGCACATTAATTAATCTAATTAAGAGGATTAGCTTACTATTTCTAAATTAAATTATTACCTCCCTAGCTCTAGATTTATTAAGCTAGATCTTAGGGATTAATTATTATAGGGTAAGGAATTAAGGGTGCCTTATTAATAAGTAACCTATAGCCCTAGTATTAGGGATAATGCCTTAGAACACGCCTAAAGAGTAATAATTTTATAGAAGGAAGGTAGTTAGGGCTTCCTTTAGTTACTAAAGATTAAATAAATCCTCTTTAATAAGGGTATAGGTAGCTACTTAGTTTATAAGAATTTCCGCGGTTACATAGCTATTAATTATTAAACCTTATATAAAGAAGCTTATTAGTATCTTACCTTTATTACCTTCTCCTTTAAATTTAAGTTCTATTATATAGGTAAAAATCTTATCTTTATTAGAAAAAGTAGTATTATTCTCTTTGCCTTTATACTAGGTAAGGAAAGCATTATAGGAAGGGGTTATTAGTTCTATAAGGTAGTGGTTCTTAAAGCATTAATATACCTTTTTATATTTCTCTTTAGAGTGTTTAGTTAACTAATAGCCTTTCTTACTATATATATAACATTTCTTCTTCTATAGAGTGCCTTTATTACCTTATAATTATAATTATCTATAATAGGCTTCCTTACTATACCTATTATATTTATAGTTAGTCTAATACTACTCTTTTGCCTTAGGTATTAATAGGAATTAATGCTTCTTATTTAATTCCTTTATAGTTATTCTTATTAATATTCTTACATGTTTATAGAATAGCTAGAGGTTAGTAGGAGGGTTAATAAGGTAAGTTCTATACTTAGTTATACTATAATAGGTAAAGATTAATTAATTCTAGAGTGCTCTTTTAGATTAAGTAATATCTAGAACTACCTATTAAAGGTTTATAAGTTTTATTATAAGTTTTTAAAGTAATTAAGCTTTAACTTATCTAGGTTTTCTTATATAATCTAGCGTAGCTTAGTATTCTACTATTTAAGAAAATACCTTTACTTTATATTATTAGTCTTAAACCTTCTCTTAATATAGCTAATAAGAGTCTTAAGGTCTTAAGGATTACCTAGCTTATATAAATACTTATAATAGTATATTAAAGCTTTCCCTTTAAGCATAGCTTTAAGGGCATACCTAGCTTTATAGGGTTTAATACCTAGTATCTTATATTTCCCTTAGAAGATTATTAACTTTAAGTTAAAGACCTTATAGTTTTCTATGCTATATTAAATATCACTTATATATAGCTTTATAAGATTAATTATTTACTTTAGTATAAGTCTAGAGGAAAAAGTGCTCTTAGAGGTATAGAAAGGGGCATTTCTTATCTTAATAGGGAATACCTCTAATAAGGGCTTTCTAAGGATTATTATATAATTAGCCTAATAGTATTAGGCTTAGGGAATAATATTAGCGAGATTATAAGATCCCTAGATTGCTCTATTAGTAATATTATAATCTTAGCCTAATTAGAGGGATTAGAAGGAGGTTATTAAGGAAGTCTTAGTTTTCTATATATTTTTAAAAGGGTATATACTTCCTTATAGCTTCCTATATTTCTTCTTCTTACTAATCTTAGAATTCCTTATAGGTAGTAACTTCCTTAAGCATTACTATAATCTTCTTATAGGCTATTATATCTATATATATGCCTTAGAAGAGAAGGAAATTACGTAAATACTTAGCAATTGCTTAGTTTATAATTATAAATACCTCTCTTATCTATCTATAAAAGTCTTTAATAAAGTTAGTAAAAGGCTTCTTATAATAAGGCTCTTTAACTAGTATACCACTATCTTAAAGAGAATATAGGCTATAATAGCCTTAGGGTTATTACCTTATTTATTAAGATTAAATAATTTTGCTATTTATAATATCTTAAATATAATAAAATCTTATATCTCTAGTAGGATATATCTTAAGAGAGAGTTATTAACTTATAAACCTTTTCCTTTTTAGTCTCTCTTAACCTTAGTGCCTTCCTTAGTATTACTAAAGTTAGGACTAGAGAGAGAGGCTTTTAATAGTTTTTCTTATTAAGGAGCTTTTAACTTTCTTATCTTTATTATAGGAAAATAGAATAAAGATATAGTATTAGGTTTATATAGTAGGTTAAAGAATTATAAGTATAGCTATTATCTTTATCCCTTAGGGGTTCTTAGGATATTAAATCTTAAGAGTAGTAAGCTTCTTTCTTATTATAAGAGAGTGCTTAGACTTCCTTAGCATAGCTATATACGCTTTTAGCAGCCCTCCTATTTTATAGGGTAGGTTTATAGTATAGCTATCTCTTCTAATTAACCTTACTAATTTATAGTTAGGAAAAACTATATAGTTATCTATAAAGTTAATTACTAATTAGTGTTAGATTTATAGGGTGCCTAATATTAGGATTAATAGCCTAGGGAATAGGAATTAATCTTCTATTCTAGGCATTATAATCTATTAGTTATAAGTGTATATGTAGGAGAGAGGAAAAGAGAGGCTTTTTAGATTATAAGAAGTAGCTATAAACGCAGTGTGTTTATAGGTTACCTAACTTATAGGTCCTTGCCTAATTAGAGGGCAGGCTAATAAGTTATAGGTGGGGCCACCTCTCGCGGCCTAACGTTTTGCCGGGTAATTGCGGCTGCGTGCCGCGATTGATATCATGCTTGTTCCAACAATTATTAAATAGTTATTTATAGTAAATATAAGGGTAGGAGTAAGAGAAGATATAAAGGCTACTAGGATAATAAGGAGGGTATAGCGCTATATTAGATATAACGCGTAAACAGGTAGGCATAGATAATTACCTAGAGAGAGGTAATTTATAATAATATTAATATAAATAGGTAAGGAAGGGGTAAGTAAGGGTATATATAAGGGCTTAGGCTTTGCCTAAGCCTTGGTGCTAATATATAAGTAAGGTATAGGGAAGGAGCTAATATAAGCTAATTAAGGAATATAAGGGGCTTGTATAGGACCTGTAATATCCTCCTTTTCCTTCCTTCCTTTAAGTTTCTTAATATCATCACGATAGCCTATAGCTTTGTCTTCGGGCTAGTCCATAACACCTATAAAGAAAGTATAAAACTTCTAGAATTAGTATTATATATATATATATTACTTATAAACTTTTAAAACTAAGATATATAGCTTATATAAGCTTTATTATACTAGGACCCACTTTTAACTATATATATCCTAAATACCCCTTAGTTTATAAAGTATAATAGTACTCTTTATAGATTAGTATAGTATTAATAAAAGTGGGTCTATAACTAACTAGTAATAGTTTAATAGGTAATAAATTGTTGGTAATTATACAATAAAGCTGAGTGTTGCGGTTTCCGCCTCCGAACCCGGCGGCAAGTAACGCCCATTTAGGTGGGCTCGACCGTCTCCCACCCCCACCAGCTTCTCTGTTCACCCCTACCCTGGACAGCGTGCCAGGATTTGGGCACGCACCCGTCGTATTATACGTCCAGAAATAGCCGGGCAAAGACACTTTCTCTTCGTTTCCCTCGGCTAGGTCCTTCCCACGAGATGTTTGGGTTATTGTAGGTCCGTAAATTGACTGGAAGCTAGCATTCTGCTTGTGGCATATATACTCAGCACGCCGTCCGCTCGGTCTGCGGACGTTCTCTCTCTCTCTACATCCTCGAATAAGCGTGTGCTTTATACATATACACTGAACGAATCCATGGCCGTTCATTAAGATGTTTCCCGATCGCTCTAAGATGCTACCACGAGACGTTACTGGGATGCTCGCTCTCGCAAGGAGGAATAGAGTTAAAGACTTAGAGCTCGCGATTACCACTGTCTCCAGAAAGAGCTTAATAAGAAGAAATTCCTTATACCTCTAGACGCAGACACTACATAAGCTAGTATCTTCTATATTAAGAAATGATTTATAAGGTTAGTAACTTTATTATACCCTATTAGTATGTAGAACAGTCCATACTAAACTAATATATTGCTTGTTTAGATTTTGCTATGAGAAAAAGCATGGGTTTTGGAAGCGTGCAATCCATTACCGTCACTGCGACAAAGGCCTGATCATGACATTTCTACATTGGATTTGCGAGATATACCTGCAGCCTCAACGTAAACGTTCTAAGAAGAAAACTATTAACCAGTACTAGAGAGACTTTAAAATGTTATATCAAAGGATGAATAATAGGCGGGTGATTAACGCGAACGACTGTGAGGAGATTATTAAGGTACGCCCTAGGCCCATTACTAGGTGTCATTAGCTTATTAATCTCTATGCTGACTTTGAAAGTATATTAATAGGCATCTGAAAGTGAAATTCAACCTTAATAACCTCCTAGGTAGTAAGCCTGTTTTAGGAGTGGATAATCTTCTGCTAGGTCTCACACATTACTAGTCCCGCGATTGCAGCGTTTTCCTACTAAGGATGACTGTCTTGACTTACCCTGTATCATGCTCTTTTAGACATATACTGCCTGTAGGCCGGCGGAGCTGGTGGATGGAACTAAGACGAGAGGAGGTAAAGATCCGCTACTCGATGATATGCCGATAAGCGAGGTTTCTGCGCCAAAGACTTCTCGACAGTCGTGTTCGCAGCAACACTTCGAGATGCGTATGCCGGTGGAGACTGGCAACGTCGGTCAAGAAACTGACGAGAGAGAGTCAGACTCGGAGTCAGACTCTGAAGCGGCTGATTCGGTCTTTGATGGTGATGATGGGTTCGACAGCGACGAGACCGATGATGAGACCGATGATATAGAACTCAGTGTGAAACCTCCTGAAGAATCTGGTGACCGAAGTCTTCCAGTCGATCTTCCTGGAGACTTGAGCCAAAGCACCTCTGACGAAAGCGGCAAAGGGGCCCAATTCGTAAGCACAAGGCTTTGTGTTACGAAGACGTTATCCTATGGGTCGTCAAGGACCCTAAAGGGGTCAGAGAGATGTATTAGCCATGGAAGTTTTCTTCCGACATCATAAGGGTGCGGATAATAAGCCAAAGCCGTGAGCCACCTTTCCACAGCCTCGTTTTTATCGTGGACACGACTAACGAGCTTAACAGAACTATTTTTCTATTTCGCGAGAATCCTCTTCCTATTCTCTGCCCAATCAGCCATATCCTAGCCCGGGCTATTCGCGATGATGCTATCGAAGTCAATGGCTTCACCCATGCCGCACCTTTCTTCTCTACTCACATCGGCAAGAGAGCAATAAAGGTTCATTAGAAGCAGTTGATACTAAAGACACCGATCTTCAGGAGATCCGTGCGGACCGATGCTGGAGGATAGGTAAAGTCACGAACTAAGCCTATGCGATACTCAACTTATGCATTCTATCTCGATCGCATTAGCTTGGATCTAGGCTCTGAGGAGAAGTGGACTTCGTATTGCATGCGACGCGGCAATGCAAACGCCATACTTGGTGTTGCCCTAGATTCCGTGGTTAACTAAGTGATAAGACACGATCCTATAACGGGCTATTTAGCTAATGCATACTTGAATCGCCGAGTTGGATTCAACACCCAAGACGCCTACCTTAAGAGAGACCTAAGCGCTAATAGACTAACGCGTGCGTTTACGCACATAAGCATACGCTATAACCCAGAAGTTCCAAAGGAAATTCCAAAGTCCGAATTAGATAAACTGACGCCTGATCCAGATGTGGTCGAACTTAGGGGACAGATAAAGAAAATAGCCGTTATGATCCGGCAGGAGCACGGATTTATTAAATCAGCACCGAAAAAGCAAAGAGGAGTTTATCTTAAGCTTTGCTAGGATTTAAGAAACGCTAAGAAAGCCTTCAAAACAGATATAACAAAGGCATATTAAGAAGCCTGCCGTCGACGCGTCCATAATAAAGAATTAGAGCGATAACTGAACGGCATGGCTGCAGACGAAGATACCGCTGAGCCTGTTATCCAACACTAATTATTAGAGCGAACACTTATACAAGAAATCATGTGCGACTTTAACTTGGAATTAAGTTACGAAGATCTTATTAATCGCAAGATCTAAGCTATAGATGGCTTAGTCCTTCTGGCGTCTCGCTGTGAAGTACGCCATCTAAGAATATCGTTGCCGTCGACATCGCCGTCGCCGCCGCTATCGCCGAGCCCTAAAAGGCTTGATAGGGAGACCTCTACGTCATTTGAATTACCTCGAAAGCCAGCAAAAATTCCTTTAGTGCTAGAAAAGAGGCAATGCATCTACTGTGTCGGCGACGAGCAGCTTTCCTATGCTGACCGCATGCGCACGTTCAGTCGGGTGTCCCACATAATAGACCACGTAGAGAAAGTCCATTTGAGGCATAAGCCAAAAGAACGGTTTGTGTGTCGCCATCCTTAATGCAAGCATCTTGGTACCTTTCTGACAAGCTTGAATCACTTCAAGAACCACGTGCAAAGAGTGCATGGTGTGAAACTTGGAGCTTAGGGAAACGCCGAGCGAGCTTGGGCTGCCAAGGTCACGATTGTAGCATTGTTTATGAACGAAAGGTGTTTTTCTTTTTGGAGTCTCAGAGGTTGGCAGACTACTATATCACTTAGATAGTCTTCTGGGAAGTGAGATGAAGTATATATAGCCATTGAAAGGCCTCTGTAAACTGTTCGAACTCTGCCAAGCTCAAAACTGTGATGACCAGCAACAAGAGTAAAAAGAGATGGAAGCGGCGAGAACTTCAAAAAAGTTGGCGCACCCTTGAGAAGCATGGCTTCGAGGTTCATGAGACCTACCATACTGAGGTGTATATTCTATTACGTTAAAAGGGCAGATATATAAGTTCAAATCTACTAACAAGGTTTGGCCATTACCACTAGCTAACCTGGTAAGTTTTCACGATATAAGACTTGGCAGCCAAGACTAAGTCAAAAGGAAACATGCTTCCCGCCGGTCATCCGTGTTGGTGCAAAAGATCTGCAAAGGAAAGAAGAGAGGAAACCGGGTTGAATGAAAAGAGTTATTTCCAGGTTTACCATTTCAAAGAGCACTTCAGCTTGCACGTACTTGCTGACCCAAGTTCGGGCAACCTGGCCAAGATCAAGGCCACCCGAGCATTTCGGGGCCGGAGTAGTGTACAAGAATGGTGGGTACTTCGATTTCGCACAGCGTTTCGTAAAATGGTCGGGTACTATTCCCGTATTGGACTAGCGCGCGTATACCAGCACAGATGCATGCTTGTCAAGGTAGGGGTCGGTGTAGCTGATAGAAAAGGTTCGATTCTGGTCAATCAGAGGTGCAGACAGCACCTAACTTTTGTACCTAAGAGGTACATAGTGCGCTATGGTAATAACTAGTCTACGGAGGTACTTCTAATATATTATCTCTACCGTTATCTTATTAAGGGTTTTATCCTAGTTAATGCGTAGGCCGCATCTATATATCTAATGCTCTAGGAGCTCTCCTAACACACCCCCTAGCTAAGATATCTATTAAAGCTAGAGTTTATTAGTGTAGGAAGTAATTATAACGAATTTCTAGTGTTATGGTTACGTGGGAATCTCACGTAAGCTAATCTAGTGGTAGAAATCCCTATATATTTAACCTAATAGAGGCTTTATAAAGCTATCTGTAGGCATCTTAGAGGTCTTTAACTAATTAACCTTAATATTACCCTTTATATATTACTCTTAAATCTATATTTAATTTATATTAAGATACTTAAGGCTAGTTTAAAGCCTTCCTTCTATATGCTTTATAATACAGATTATTTACTTATTATTATACTAGATAATAGAAAGCGGTAGTATATAGACCTTAATATTATAAAGCAGTCTCCCTAGAGATATATGCTCTTTTATACTGTAATTTAGGGTAAAGAGCTTTGCTTTTATACTTAAAGTTATTATATAATATTACCTACCTAACTTCTAATTAATTATAGCGCTATATATAATAAAAACGTAGCCTTATGTTAATTTATAAGTATTAGGGTTATTGCTAAGGAAGCATTAGTGCTAGAAAATAATATATTAAAGCTATCCGCGCCTAAGTAGTAAATACATAGCTTCTTTGTGTTCTAAGCGTATAAAATAGCTCCTTTAGCAAGCTTAATATGCTTTACTAACGGATTTATTATAAAAGAGGCTAGCTTTAATACTATAAATGCCACGTTAGGTCTTCCTATAATACAAAGATACACTAAGGAGCTAATAACTACTCTATAATAATTAATCTCTTTATTAAAAGCTTTACTAGCGTTAGCAAGGATTATAGCTATAGGAAGAGGAGCAGAGGTTAAGCTCTTTAGATTATTATTAATAACATTAGGAATGAATTTCTAGGTAATCTTTTAAATATATAATTCCTATAATAACTATATCTCTTTAGTATTATAATTTCTAATAATTTTAATGCCTAGGAACCACTTTAATTTGCCTTAGTCCTTAATATCTAGGCTATTTATTAGTTACTTATATAATTCTTTAAATTCTGCTTTAGATCCATTAGGGTAAAGCACTATAATATTATCTATATAAAGAAATAGGATAAAATTATCCTTTATAAAGATATATAGGTTTTCTTTTCCTTATATAAAGCCTAGATTTAATAGAAAACTTATTAAATAAAGGAACTATTATTAAGGAGCTTCTCGTAGCCTATATAACGCTCTTATTATCTTCTAGAGATAACCTTTTGCGTTTATACCTTCTAGAGGCTTATAAAAATAGGTTCTTTAAGTTTTACATATAAAAAGGCATTTTAAATATTATATTATTAGGTATTAAGATTATTAGTATAGTAAATAGTAAGTAGTATATATAGAGATTATAAAGTAAGCGTAGTAATGTAGTTATTAAGGTTATCCTTTAGTTATTAGTTACCTTAAATAACTATTCTAGCTTTAAACTCTATAACTACTCCTTTTTATTAGTTTTATATTTAAAGACCTAGCTAAGGTCTATAATTTCCCTATAATATTCTAGATTAAAGGATTTATCTAGTATATCTTCCTAGTAATTTAGTAATAGGAGCTTTAAAAGCTCTTTTATAATCGCTTCCTTCTAGTAATTATAATAGGGTAAAGCCATAGCTTATTAATAATATATAGGTTCTAGAGGTATATCTTTAATCTATAAACTATATTAAGTACCTTATAATACTATAGAAAAGGCATAAGAAAACTATGCTTACCTAGCTTTATATATTTTCTTTCTTTAGCGTTTTCTAGTAATAATATTATCTAGATTAATACTATTATCCTAGGGATAATAATTCTCTACTTCTTTACTACCTTTACTAGTAATTTCGCTAGTCTTTATAGTAGTCTCTGTGTGTTTAATTATTATACTACATATAAATTTATTAATTTTATAATATAGCGTATTATTACCTTATATTCTAAGCTCTTTATTCTCTATAGTAACTAGCGCCTTATAAGAAGAGTTAGGAGAAGTTAAAAGTATACTAGAAAGGTTATCTTTTTCCCTATTATATAAGGTAGTGTTTTTGCTTTAAACTATTTATTTTCTCCTTCTATAGTTAAAGGCATAGGAGAGTGATCTTCCTCTTCTAATTCTAATCTAATAAGGTCTTAACTAATTTCCTTATTAATATTATTAGCTTTAAGCTCTTTAAGTAGTATAATAATTAATATCTTCTCCTTTTAAGCTAATTCTAGCTTTTCTTCTAGTTTAAAGAAGGAATTCTTATTAAATTAAATACACGCTAATATAATAACTTTATAATTATAAAGCAAAGGCACCTAGATAATATATTAGGACTTGCCTCTATAACTAATAAGGTACCTAATATAAGCTTTTACTTTAACTATAGGATTACATTATGCGATTTAACATACTTTAGAGCCTTTATTATTATAGGAAAAGCCTTATATCTATAGGCTTATAGATATATAATTAAGGGCTTCTAGACCTCTACTATCTATGAATAGGCTAGAACCATTTTCCTAGCCTAATTCCACTATAGCTTATAAGGTGTAATCTAGGTTCTATAATGCTTAAAAGGCATTTAATTTAATAGATAAACCGCGGTATTAAAGATCTTATTATTAAGATCTATTAGAAGCTAAGCCTTTAGGCTTAATATATAAGCTTTTACTTAACTACCCCTTAGATCTCTTTACCTTTCTATTCTAGCTAGGTATTAAGGGAGCTAAATTATAGACTATAATACCTATAAGGGCTATCTTATCTTTTATTTACTCTATAAAGAGGGCTTTTTAATATTACTATATAGAAAGCGTAGTTAAACCCTAAATTAAGTGCTTAGGAATGCTATTATTATATAAAAGCTATTATAAATGCTATCCTTTATTTTAAAGGAATAAAAGAACTATATTAAGGTTATAAGGCATATAAAAACACACTAATACCTATTACTATTCTAATAAGAAGAGTTATAGTAATCTAGATTAATAGAAAGCCTATAACCTAGCCCTTATAGAAGCCCTTTAGGTATAGCCTATAATCTCTATTACTTAGCCTTACCTATAGCATAGACCTTATATTCTATAAGCTTAGGACCTATTAATCTAACGCCTAAAGCTACGTTTATAAGCTTTATAAGGGCCTATATGCCTAGATAACTATATTATTAATACTAAAGCTCTGTATCTCCTTTTTAAGGCAGTCTTAGTGCCTAACTAGTTATAGCGTAGGCCTTTTTTAGCTTATCTAATAGCTATAATAATATATAGAGCTTATTAATATTATAAACTCTTACTATAAGCCTTAATCCTTTATATAAGAAGCATTTCTTCTAATTCTAGAAGATCCCTACCTTTATTAGAATTATTACTAATATAAGATTAATATAAAATTCTAGGATTAGTAGCGCTTTCTCTAGTATAATTATCCTTAGCATTCTAGATAGCGGATCTATTACTAAGATATGTACTAGACCTTTGCCTAAAGCTATATAGATTATGCTACTAGCTTTTACCTCTATTATAATAGTATTATTAAATTTAGCTTACTTAAACTAATAAGGGTTATTAAAGATATAAATATTAGCTCTAGAGTTATAAAGGACTATATTCCTCTTTAATTCTAAGCTATTAACCGCATTTAAAGATAGGGTAATATATTAAGAGTGCCTAGCGCGTATGAATAATAATATATTAGCTAACTTCTTGCCTTAAGTAATAGCTATAGAGTTATTTATAGGGTTTTATAAAAGCATAATAATATTACTATTACTCTTCTCTTTTAACTTCTAATTTATAGCCTTTGTTTTCTCTTATAGATTCTCTTTTAAATACTTCTTAATATTATCTTTAGAGTTTTCCTAACTTCCTAGTTCTTAGGAGTAAGCTCTAGCTTATATAGAGCCTTAAATAAATTATAGGATTCCTATTACTTTAAGGTATCTCTAACTATATGATTTGTATATCTAGGGCACTTAGGCCTCTCTAATTTTATTAAATTATTTAATCCTATTAATTTATTAGTTATAATCGCGTTAGTAGCCTCTAGTACGCTTTGCGGAGCTTTATAGTCTCTTTTAAACTCTGTAATAGCCTTAAGAAAGCTTTAATTTATACCCTTATTAAGCAGATTATTCTATTTCTTCTAAAATAACTTAAATTTACTATAAAGAGGGATTATAAACTTATATAGTATTATCTCCTTAGTCTATTAGGTCTCTAGATCTTAATAATTCCTTTACAGTACCTTTATTATTACTACCTATTAGTACTAATTATAGGAACCTTTAGCTTATAAGTAATTATTAAGGTGTGTTTCTATAAGAATTAATATCTTCGTAGTGTTTAGCTTATATTAATCCTAAAGAAGCTTTAATATTCTTTAAGAGTGCTAATAAACTAACTCCTTTCCCTCTTTTTACTATTAAAGTTAAGAGAGTCTTAGATATTCTTTAAAAGGGTCTTATAAATAAATTCCCTAATCTTTAGTATTTACCTTAATAGGTTTATATATTTTATAAGGTTAAATTATAGATCTTTATATTTAAAGTTATACTTATCTTTAGTATCTTTATAAGTAATCTTCTAGTCTTCTAGAGCATTAGGGTTATCCGCTATAATCTCTAGTCTTAGATCCCTTTTTAGATAAGTAGGTATTATAGGTTCTTCTAGTAATTTATCCTAATTTAGATTAATATACTCCTAGACACTATAAGATTTTACGTAATTCTTAGTCTACGCATACTATTTAATCTAGTCCTTCTCTAATAATAACACTACATTTAGAGTTTCTTTAGATATATTAAAGGGAACCACACTGGTTAAAGGAAGCATAGGGTTATTGTTTTGACTGATTATTATAATAAAAGGGCGATTATCTCTCGATGTAGGCAAGCGTTAGATTGATAACTTTAACGGAGCTTTTATCCTCTGATAATTAACAATAAGGGCAATAGAAGCCTCCCGGGCTCATAACTGTCAAGGTAGGGGTCGGTGGAGACAATGTATCAGAAGTACCTCCGTAGACTAGTCATTACCATAGCGCACTGTGTACCTCTTAGGTACAAAAGTCAGGTGCCGTCTGCACCTCTGATTGACCAGAATCGAACCTTTTCTATCAGCTACACCGACCCCTACCTTGACAATGCTATTATCTGTCAGCTAGTTTCCTCTGATGCCAGAAAGGTTGAGGTAGCCAGTGCAAGTGCTGTCTGCTGTGTCCCACATCGAGTCTTGCTTGGTATAATTGTATAATTGAGGCAGCCCGTCTAAAGCGACAGCCATATGCCTGACCAACTCGCCAAGTCTAGTATTTCCGACCTGGATATTTTCCTTATTAGACCACAATATGCTCAGAGAATTAAAGAGCTGGGATATATTTGACATGGCTGTCTTTTCCGTTTGTATGCGGCGTGACGCCACGCGGAATCCAGTTCCAGACATACTTCAGTGGAAAGGTTTGAAAGAGACCACGAAAAATGGTCAATGCAGTCAAGGAGGGCATACTGTTTAAAACTTTTCACGAGCAAGTGTCCGCATCAGCTGTCGCCCGAGAAGCAACGCTGACGTGGCTTGAATACGTGCTAGGGGAGACCACGTCGAGCGCCTGATAGAGCGCCTGCCTTTGCGGCGTTTACGAGGCGCTTCCTCATCCTCATCAGTGTCCTCAGAGTGATAGACGACCTCTCCTTCTCCTGTGTCGCCGCCTGCCACTAAGGTAGAGCGGTCACGACTTTGTGGCACCTCGATATAAGAGTTGGCTGTTGAAGCTTGGGGACTGCTCGATTCGCTATGGGCTGACTGTTCGGCCTCGGCCGCACCATTTTGCTGTTGTTGGGCGGCCTCAAGCCTGGCAATATCTGCGAGTTTGGCCTGCAGAGTTTGCTCAAGTTCGTCGACTTGGTTTTCAATGTCTTCCAGAGTCTTCTGCTTCACTTGCAAAGTTTGATCAAGTTTGTCGAAACTCTTCTGCCGCTCTTGCAACTGCTGTTCCTCAGCAGCAAGCTCGTCCAGCTTTGTCTTTAAATATTGCTCGAGAATGATTATGCGATCCGTGATCTCTTGCTCCTCTATTACCAGCCTGCTGTTATCCTCTTGCTGTCGGTCTATGATTCGCCGTTCCCGGGCAACAAGCTCATTGATAACGTCCTCGCTTGCTTTCAAATCGTTTTCAAGTTCATTTATACGATGCTGAGAGTGCTGCTCCCCAGCGATAAGCTGACTGATCTTCTCCTGCCTTGCCGTTAAATCGGTTTCGAGCTCACTGATACGGGTCTTGAAATTTAGCTCTTGGTTCTCTTTTTCGTCCTGTCTTGCCTGTAACAAATTCTGAAGCTGATTAATATGACTGTTCAGCTCTTGTTCCTGAGTTTCCAGTCCAGTTGGATTTTGTCGGTGTGAGTGGCTCAATTCTCGTAGACGTACGCGGCTGGACCCGGCAGTGATAGTGAATTCACTCGCTTCTCCAAAAAGGACTGATAAATAGAGCGCTGTACGAACTCAGTTGATGTTTCCCTGCTAGACACCACTGTGGTATGATGTAATTTATCAATAAAATAAAAAGACTGACGAAGTGTGTAGTCCGACATATTGGGCACCCCGCATCGACTAGGCAGCTGTGTGGTGACCGTCGCGTCGAAGTCGTCAGGTTCTTGATTGAGTTCGTCTAGTGGTGATGCTCTCGCGATCACATTTGCCACAGTTGAAATGCATTGGTCGAAGTCAGGGTACTGGAATTGATCCGGGTGCCGAGCGGTTCTTAGCAGTCGCGAGGCAACCTCCTTATCTGGATCTTGGCCAACCAGCGTTTCAATCTCTTTGGTCCTGAAACCTAACCTCTTAGCCAAAAGTGCGAAATGAAACACTGTCTGCTCGTCAGCTCGCTCGTTGCGAGGACCCGCCAGTTTCTGTTTGGGTTGAACCGACATTTCCCTATACTCTCTGAGTGCAAACAACCACAATTGACGGTACGCAAGGTCGAAACAGTCTACTCCTCGATACGGCCGGGTTGAAGGGCATTTCTGGAGGTCTGAAAGAGACAATCGTGGTTTGGCTCAAATGACAACTCGAAAGCAGTACGTATTTGCTCCTGGGCCGAGAGGGCAAGAGTCTCTTCATGGAATCAGACGCAGGTTTTAAGAACTTCAAATTCTCGAAAAGGCATGAATGGATGGCGCGACGCGCGTTGTTGTGGCTTCACAAAGCTTCGCCCACAACAACCTTCGTCTATATGGAGTAAAGGCTTTGAACAGCTCTCCGCTCAGGACTCTGCCATGAAGAGCCAGTTTGTCGGAATCAACTGCGCCTGGTGCCATCAACTGCAATGCCTCGATAGTAACCCTGTCCATTTGCTCCATGTCGGTCTCGTTTTGGTCAAAAACAAAGTACCAAAAGGATCTCATATCTTCGAGGGATGCCAGTAGTTCCTAGCCAGTTAGCTTAATTGAAATGTGGGAGTTCTGCTCACACACCTCGTCACATCTCAGTGGTATCATTTTGTTGACAACGCTGAGTCTCATGCCGTAATATAAAGCAGGAATATGCTGGAATGCGTCGAATGCCGCGACAAAATTGTTGTTGCCAATAAGTTGCACCAAGCCTCTTTTCTTATTGGAACACCCAGATGTTGAGCATAAAAGAGCCCACCATCGATCTTCAAAGTACTGATTTCGTTGACCAAACACTCCATGATACTCTCGGATCTTGTAATAGAAATCACCATCTTCAGGTCGTCGCTCACCCGTGTATTCTTCAACTAGGTCTCTGCGTGCTTCGATGCTGATGTCTTCAATTTGTCAGGGTGATAACGCGATGCTGCAGAAAGGCCCCACAAACCTGAAAGAAATAAATCCACTATCCAATACTGAATTTCTAACTCCTCTGCGGCTTTTACTCGATGCTGTCCTCGCAGACATTGCAGTCGATAGTGCTTAGGTAAGTCCAATGTAATAAACCCGGCGCCAGGGTCCATAATGGTTGCACGATGTATGTCCAAGCGAGCCAACGCCTGGCTAAGCACAGCATCCTCGATGATGGCCGGAATACGATTCGGCAGTTTCTCCGGGTTGCAGCCTCGCTGGTCTCTGAACAAATTCTTTAGTCGTTCGACATTTTGAGGGTTTACCTTTCGGGAGTCTGGAAACTCAAGGGACTCGAGTCTAACACGAACCGCTCCAACATGTTTCAGAGCTTTCTCAGCCTGGATCTTATGGGAGATTTCTCGATAGCTTGATGTCGCCATGATCCAAAATCCTTTTGTTCGTGCTTTAACCAGGGCAGGGTGTAAGAAACCCAGAGCGGTTCATGGCTTTATAGCGAGCTAAGCCCAATTTCCGGCCACCCCTCCTCGTTATAGCTAAACCCAGAGAAAGCGCGGCCAACCATTTCCATTTTCACTCTTCACTTTTTCTTTGGGACACCATGGCACTCAATCGCAGCAGACCTGATACCTGGATTGACTTGGGCACGTCAACTGTGCAACCCAATCAGGATGGATCTTCACACGATGGGCCTGGCATTCATAAACTGTTGAAGAAGAAGAGCGAGGCTTTGCCAACATCGCCGCAAAAGATACTGCAAAAACCTCAAGACTCTGCTTTGACTGTTCCCTGCGTTCCAGAATCGCCATGGCAAAGCTTTCAGAATATTTACTCATTAAAGTTGGGCGAAGGACCTTCTCATGTGGTTGCTGAACGGCTCAGAGTTGACGCAGAAACGAGCCCGGTTGTTTTTGTGAAGACTTTTAAGATGAGTTCTCGCGAGGCAGAAATTAACCGCATTCGAGATATGAATCACAATAAGTTTGTCAAGTGCCTTGGGTGCTTCATTGAAGATACGGAATGCTCAGCAATCTTCGAATTTCTACCACTTTCCTTGTCTGAGCTGGCGGGGCATACCATGATGAACGACATTCGTCTTGCTTCCATATTAGGACAAGTCTGTTATCCTACAGAGATATTTGACTGCTGTCGCTGACGTCTGATAGATTGTTGATGGGCTGATACATCTCGAGAGACTGGGAATGGAGCATCAACGCCTTTGTTGTGACAATATTTTGGTGGACTATACTGGTAACATCAAAATCTGTAAGTTCTACGAATGTTGCAAGTGAACCAAGAATAACCAAGTCAGGGGCGCAAGAGTGTATCACCACGACAGATACTGGCCGTGCTCATACTAAAGCACTGGGTGAGATCACGATACAGCTCATTCAAGGATACAGAAGGCGTGACGGCCAGCTTGGCGTTGCTAGGCCTGACAAATTCCCTTTGGGAGTTGAGTTTTTGTCGATGACAGCAGTTACACCCAAGGTTGAAAGCCTGACCGAGGTGGGTTTGCACACGCTGAAATTCCGCGGAACCAATGTTAACCAATGTTAACCAATCATAGTGCGCACTTCTAAAGCTTGCATGGCACAAGGCACGGATTGCAGGCATGATCTGTCTGGCCTGTATTTGGGCGCACCGGGGCTACGAGTTCTCTGAGCAGTTTCTCTTGACGATTCAATAAAGGTGGGGACTTGGAGTTTGAGAGATGGCCAAAATGAGATATTTTCGCAATTAACGCGCGACAGGTTGGCCATGTTGAAGGAAGATGGTCAGATCTGTTAGATTTCACAGCCAATCAGGTCCACTTCGGCTGGATTGCGCGGTGGAGTGTACATTAGGGCAAGTACTGCCCACAACCTGTACTTATGTAACTTATACTTTACATGCAATATAAGCGATCACACATTATAATTATAACAGGTTATAAGCCTAGATGCTTTAAAGCCCTTATATCCTCACAAAATAAACAAAGCCCTTCTTATAGGCATTAAAACTATCTGATTAACTATTAATTATTACTACTAACTTCCTTTAACCACTAAACACTCCACTAACCTACCTAACTCTTTGCAATATCTAGTAACTTAGAAAACTCTAATAGAGCTATTACCCTAACTTAGGACTTAGAGGCTATAGATAGGAACTTAGGTCCTAAAAGCTCTCTATTTGTTAGGAGTAAAGATTATAATAAACCTATTAATATACCTACTATAAACATTAATCCTAAGCTTAAGCAGACTATCTAATTAGGCGTAACCTTTAGGGGCACTAGCTACATTTAGCAGAGGGATAGGATCTATGGTTACTATACCTTTATAGTAGACTCTTTACTAAGTACTAATAGTGGCTTAGAGTATATCCCTAGGGCAATGCCTTAAGACCTAAGGAATGCTAATATTAATAATATACTAATCTCTAAGGGGAACTTTATAATATTTATTACAGTGTCCCTCTAAGTTTAGAAGAGGTTAAAAGCAAAATATACACACTATAAAACTAAACGCTTTAACGCTATATATAACATTTACCTTATAATAATAATAACTATAACTAGGAACTAGGCTATATAGAATAATTTAACCGCTATTAAACACAGCAATAATAGTCACTCTTAAACAGAAGCACTCCACAAATAAACATACTAGAGACCACTAGGAGCAAATCCTAGTAATTAGATCTTAATAAAATAGGCTACTAGTAATAGCTATATAATCTTAAAACCTATAAACTTTTACTAAAGATAAGGAGGCACTATACCTAGATCCTAATAACTTTAAAGTCTAGAATATAGTA
Organism: Epichloe gansuensis; assembly: GCA_023658505.1. NCBI lineage: Eukaryota > Fungi > Ascomycota > Sordariomycetes > Hypocreales > Clavicipitaceae > Epichloe > Epichloe gansuensis. Next base: position 3,247,360 of record CP098283.1, read on the forward strand.
TTAAAGGCCTATAAAAGCGGTTTAAACTACTCTAGTATTATTAAACTTAAAGGTTTAGAGAACTAGGTAAAATAGGATAAAGCACTAAAGAATGCTATAATAGCTGAATTTATAACTCTAATTCTTAAAGGTACCCTAATGCCTATAGCACTTATAGAACTATGCTTAGTAGTAGTATAGAATGAATATATTAAATAACTAGCATACTAGAGGCATAGAAACTACAATCTACTAGCTAGAATTCGCAGATAGTGTTCACCCTATATAGGAGAGAAAATTAAGAATATAACCAAAGCCTATAAGGCCTATATAACGCTATAAAAGGTTAGCTAATAGCGTGGCGTAAACATACTAGGCAAGGTTATTATAGGTCTTATTATACATATACTATAGAAGCATAGTAATGTTTAAGACTTTATATAAGCCTTTAAAGAAAGACTTTATAAACTTAAGCGAATATAACTAGACTAGAAAATGCCTAAGAAACTCTATTAATTATAGTTCCTTAGTAACCTAGGTAACACATTTAGTATCTTTTAATTATAAATCTTTTAGTAATATAGAATAGTAAGTATTAGGAATAGCACTAACATTACCCTTAACACACTTATAAAATTAGCCTAAGATAAGTATTAACACTAGCCTAAGATAAGTATTAACACCTATAAACTAAGAAGAAAATATTAGGTCACATAGGCAATACTATTACTAGCGGTATAGCATATATATCTTACGCAGGCAATAAACATAGAAGAGATATAAACAGGTTAATATAACTATAGAAGCGCATAAAACTCTAGAAACTAACTAACTATAAGGGACTATATTAGAAGGTTTACTTTATCTATGGTTAGATTATAACTCCTAGCAACCATAATAATAGTAAATGCAATACACTAAACAAACAGAAGGCTAGTAAGGCCGCTAAGAAACCATTAGTATATAACGCTAATACTAATATACTAGAAAGCAAAGTAGACGCCTTCCTAGCGTGGCTATAAGACCTTAGTGAATTCTTTATAGCGGACGTTTACACTCCTATAATCTCTAATATAAAAATTAATAGCTAAAACACTAATACTAGGAGCCTAGACTAGATCTTTAATAACGCCGCTAAATATCACGTCTGCTATAACTAATATATATTTAGCGATTATAAGGAATTTACTACCCTAATACTAATAAACGGAGTTAGTAAGGGTACCTATGCACTTAGTAGCGGAAAAGTACCCTAGTAGTATAGCATATCTAGAACTTAAGACTAATCTATCTATAGTAAGTTCTCTTTATACTAACGCTACCTATAAATCTCCTATCTATTAGCGTATTTACTAAGTAACCTAACTTCTTATATCTCTAAACGTGCAATAATACAGAGGTTAGATATAATAATAGTTTAGTAATCCGTGGGATAACTTATGGTAGATTTAGGCACCTAGACTACTCTTATGCAGAAACCATGTAACATTAGGATATACCTAAAGTTATTAACAATCTAGCTACATTCCTAACATCTTATATAATAGAGACTATACCACTGCAGGTCTTTTACCTTAGGATAGGTTACCTAAATTATGCTAACTGTATTAAACTAGCGAATAATCTAGGTATTTAAATTATAAATAGGTAGGCTAGTGTTAAGGCTTTTGGCTTGGGAGTGAATAACAGAGTGAAGGTTAGATTGAAGTGTCGTAGCTATTAATCTGCTAGCTAGGGTAGGTGCTTAAAAGGTTTAATCTCTAGCCCTTTCCCTTCGTTTATAGGAAAGCCCCTTCAAATAGCCCATAGCTCTTACGTAACTAGCCCGTAGCTAGCCCTTAGCTCCGTGCCCCGCTAGGTTCCACCCTTATAGATACTATTGCCACCCTTATAGATGCTATTGCTATTCTGCTCCTAATATAATACCCTCTCTTACTATAATCGTTCTTAATCGCATTAAGGTGCTATCTTAGGGTTAGGTTATAGCGTAAGAGTTCCTTTATTACTACTTACTATAGTGATTTTTATAAAGCAATATAGTAATATTAATAACGTTAGGCTACATTAGCCTTTTTATAGTAACTGCTTGCTAATAAAAGCTAGGTTATAGTTACTTCTTAACTTCCTCTCTATAGGTTATTCTTCCTAAGAGATTCTTCCTAACTAGACTAGTTAGCGCGATTTTTAATTAGCTTAACTCTATAAGGCATAGATTACCTTACTCCTTCTGTTTTTCTTTAAGCTTATAGTAGTAGCCTAATGAATTTATAGTAAGCTTATAGTAATAACTTATAAATCATAGTAATCTCTATAAACACACTAGTTATAACGTATAGAAGATTCTAGTTAGAGTAGCTTAGATTAATCTAAGGCACCTAAATTCCTATAAGAAAGGGTAATTTCTTTCTTTCTTTTCCCTCTTTTCTTTCTTTTCTTTAAGCCTCTTATTAACTTATAAGTCCCTTACTAATATAATAGCTATTATAACGCTACTATTATATAATATTAACTACTAACTATTATAGCTTAAGCTATTATATCTTATGCTACTGCTATTAAAAATCCTACTATTAAGCTATCCTATAAGGGGAGAACCTTATAATTATTAAAAACTATATAAGTTTACTACTTCTTTATTGCTTTTTTATTACTAACTTAAAGCTAGTTTAATAAAAATTCCATATATATGTTATGCCTAGTGATTAGCTATTTAGAATATAGCTTTAAGGGATAATAATAAAGATAAATAGCCTTAGTATATTACTAAGGGAAAGCCTACTCTAACTAAATATAGTTACTCCTCTAGTATAAACTTACTACTAGCTTACTACTATTACTACTAATATTTAGCTTTTTATAGGTAATTCTCTAAAATACTATTATTACGCTTAAAATAATAAGACTTATATTAGGGTAAGTTAAGCCTTAAGGGCTTACCTCTTAATTACTACTAACTCCTTACTAGTGTCCTATTTAAATTATAAAGCTATATAAATAGCTTTAGGATATACTTTATAATCTTCTAAAACTATACTATATTAGCAATATAAGTACCCTTTAGTCCGCTGCTTTAATATTACTAATATACTACTAGGAGTTTATATAAGCTAAGAAGAAACTTTATAATACTCTTTTAGCCTTAAAAATGCTAATAAACATAGGTAAGCTTATTATATATGTCTTATAGCTAAGGCTTCTTAAGAAGCAAAGTATAATAAATACGCTACTTTCTTATAGCTAATTAATATTATTAATCTAGAAACCTAGATTAAAATTACTAATTATCTTTAGTTTATAGCTACTTATAGCCCTATAGTTAGTGCTATTAGCTTTACTGCTTATTCTTTACTAACTCACTGCTAGTTTACTACTACTTAAGCTACTCTCCCTATATATATTAGACCTTTAGAACTCCCTAAGGAATTATAAGTTTAAGCCTTTAGTAATAATAAGTCTAAGGCTAATAAAGTTAGAAATTATACTAAAAATCAGTCTAAATATGTCTCTAAAGTCTAGCTATTAGATAGCTATAAGTCTATGCTAAGTTTTTGCTTTAAATACAAGATTTATTTAGTAGTCTAAATTATCATTAAGTGAATTATTCCCTAATTAAATCGCTGCGATCTAATGATTATTTTAGATTATAATTAAGAGTTAATTAAGTAGCTAAGAAGTTAAGATTTAGCTACTTAGTTATTACTTATAGTCTTTAATAACCTCTTTTATTATAAAGTCTTTATATAGTACCTAAGAATTCTTAGAATTATTATAATTCTTCTATTTCACTAAATATTTACGCTGTTTGCTATTATATTTATAGGCAATAATTTATTTAACTTTAAATTCCTCTTAATCCTCTTTAATATTATCTTATAGTAAGGTTATTTTAACCGCGTTACTTAGATTTCCTCTAAAAGGTTCTAAGCTTATAATATTAAAAACATTATATAAGCGTATTCCTTTAGGTAACTTTAATTAATAAGCTAAACTATAATAGCTAACTTCTTTTTAATCTTATATAGTCCTAAGTACTTTATAGCTAGCTTTTAGCTAGGGCATTATAGATTAATATTCTTAGTTAAGAGTAAGATATAGTTACCTATATTAAACTTTATTAGCACTCTCTTTTAATTATAATACTTTTTCTATAAGGCCTATAAGTAGCTTAATAGCTACTTAATCTCTATATACTTATGCTTTAATTCTAAAACCCTATTTTTAGCTTAATTATTAACTATTAGAATTAGCGTAACTGCTTAATCTAGTCCCCTTAGGTTATACCCTTATAGCGCTTCTATAGGTATGTAACTATAACTTATATGCGTGCTTATATTATAAGCAAACTATACTATTAGGAGATAATTAACCTAATTAGTCTGCTTTACGCATATAAATACTCTTAAATAGTGCTCTAAAACTTAATTTAAGCGTTCTATCTAACTATCTATTTATAGATAAAACACAGTGCTTAATCGTTACTTTATTGCTAAGAGGTAGCAGAATATTCTCTAAAATTCACTAGTAAATATTAAACCTTAGTCTATAATAATACCTTCTAGGGCTTTATAATCTTTAAAAATAGATTCTAGGAAGATAGTTACTAGTCTATTACTAGTTAACCGCGTAGATATAGGGATATAAATACTATATTTTATAAATCTATTAACCACCACTAGGATTATATTATACGTTCTGCCTTACTAATCCTTAACTAGTAGGAGTCTAGTAATAAAATCTATTAATAATTCTTAAAAGGGGTAATCTAGCACTAGTAGCATAGCTAGCTTACTATAAGGTTTATATATTCGTAGTTTTAAAACTTAATAGCTAATATAAGTATATATATATACCTTAATATCTCTTTTTATTCCTAGCTAAAAATATTAGTTAGTAACTTATTAAAGAGTTCTAGTAACCCCTTAATGCCTAGTAGTAAGGTTATTATAAATTAGTAATAGGATTTCTTTTCTTATTCCTATGGGATAAAAACTTAATTTTTAAATATTAATAGCTTAGAGGGTTTAATAGACTATGTCTATAATACATCTAGGTTACCGCTTAATAGTAGCGCCCTTTTCTTTATAATAAAGGCATCCCTCTATTATATATCTAAAAGTAAGACTTAGATTAAGGGTTTTAATTCTATGTCTTCTATAAATACAGCGGAGTTTAACTTAGAAGAGATTCTCTATACCGCTAAGACCCTAGCTATAATATATCTACTAGGTTATAACTCCTTAGCTAGCGAATTTAGTCTTATATATAGTCTATTCCTGCTATAATACCTATATTAAGTGTATCTAGTCTAATAGGCTTCTCTAAAATTAATAAGACCTTAGCTATTACCAGAGTATTGCACTACAATGTGTAGTGTAGTGTAGTATTTGTAGTTAGTGTAGTAACTACAAACTACACTACACTACAAACTACACTACACTAACTACAAACGAAATTTTTCTTAAATACACTAACTACAAGCTAGCATTTACTACACTACACTAACTACAAGCTAAAATCTACTACACTACACTAACTACAAATACTACAAATGTAGTATTAGGTAGATTTTTTTAGTTTTAAACCCCTTAAATTCTCTTTATCATAGCTTATAATAGCTTATACTAGCTTATACTAGCTTATAATAGCTTATACTAGCTTATACTAGCTTATAATAGCTTGTACTAGCTTATACTAGCTTAGAATAGCTTATAATAGCTTATACTAGCTTATACTAGCTTAGAATAGCTTAGAATAGCTTAGAATAGCTTATAATAGCTTAGAATAGCTTATAATAGCCTATAATAGCTTATAATATTATAAGTGTTAAACTTTAATAAATAATAAACTAAAGATAAATACATTAAATAGAAAAGTAAGTAAATATTAGTAAATCACTATGTAAAAAGCTTAACCTTTTAGTAATTTAGTATTATAAGGTTTTTAAAAATATTAATAAAATAAAATTATTTTCTCTTTTTATTTTTTATAATTATAATAATTATAGTAATAATAGTAATACTAGTAATATTAGTAATACTAGTAAAAATACTATACTAATTTAAAAAAAAGCATTATTATACTCTATAAAGTAATAGGTATTAATTATATAAAAAGTGGGTCTTAATATATTACAAAAATATATAGAAATAAGGTTTACTAAGCTTAAATTTATAATTACTAAATATAATCTTTTACCTATTAGACTATTACTAATTAGTAATAGACCCACTTTTATTAAAACTATACTTATTTATAAAAAGTACTTTTATACTTTATAAAGTAAGGGATATTTAAAATATATAATCAAAAGTAGGTCTTAGGATAATTAAGCTTACTTAAGCTATATATATATATTATTTACACTAGCTAGCTCTATGTAGGGCTAGTACTAGTACTTCTACTGCTTTATTAAAAGGGAAACCCTTAATTAGGAAGAAAACCCCTTTATATTTAAGCTAACGCTAACCTTACTCTAGGCTTGCGTTATATTATATATAGCCTATTATAGGTGTTTATTACTAGCTTACGCTAGCCTTATCCTATTCAAAGAAAGAAAGAAAGAAAAAGAAGGAAATCCTAGCTTACTTAAGCTATATAACTTAGTTTTAAAAGTATATAAGTAATATATATATAGATTTCTAATTTAAGAAGTTTTATACTTTCTTCTTACTTTCTTCTTAAGTAATATAAATAAGATTAATAGGTTTATTATATGTATTTTACTTAGCCTTTAAGAGTTAAGAGCTAAAAGTATAATTATCTTAATATTAATAGTAAATAATAAGTTATAGCTAAGTAAAGGGTTTTATTATATTCCTATAAATTTATAAGTAATATAAGTATAGTTTATTAACTTATATTTATTTATCTAGATATATAAATCATTTAAATCTTATATATTACTTTAGTTTAGGGTATTCTTTTAATATAAAATATTATAATAATCTTTTATAATTCTAAATAAAATAATAATAAGTTTTTTCTTAAAGTTATATTAGTAGGAAAAACATAGAAAACAATAAGCTTATTTTAGACTATATATATTATATATAATGCCTAGTTATAGTTAAATCCTAATATTAGTAAAATATTATAAGTTATATAACTAATTAAAGAAAATAGCTAATTAAGAAAGTGTAATATTAATAAACCTTAGTTTAATTCTTATAATAATAATAACTTATAAAAACCCCACTTTTATTTTTACCTAATACTACATTTGTAGTTTTGTAGTTAGTGTAGTAACTACACTAACTACACTACAAAATAATTTGTAGTAACTAACTACAAACTACACTAACTACAAATTTTCATTTACTACACTACACTAACTACAAATTTTTATTTACTACACTACAAATACAAAATTTTCCTAAAAACTACACTAACTACACTACAAACAATACTCTGGCTATTACACTACTACTAGGTAGTAACTCCTTAGCTAGTAGGCTTAGTCTTACGTATAGTCCCCTTACGCTATAATAATATCCTTAGAATATATCTAGACTATTAGGCTTTTCTAAAATTAATAAGACCCTAGCTATTATACTACTACTAGGTAGCTACTCCTTAGCTAGCAGGCTTAGTCTTATATATAGTCCCCTACGCCGTAATAATATCCTTAGAGTGTATTTAGACTATTAGGTTTCTTTAAAATTAAGAAGACCCTAGCTAACACACTACCGCTAGGGAGTAACTCCTTAGCTAGTAGGTCTAGTCTTATATATAGTCTATCCTTATCTAGTTAATAGGTAGGGAGTGATTTTATAAAGCGCTAGATATTAATAGTTTTATTATAGTGTCCTTATAGCCTATTATCTATAAACTAAACACACTGCGTTTTCTTAGAGCACTAGATACTAGTAGTTCTATTATAGTATTCTTATAGTATATTATTTATAAATTTAGTAAGAAAGGTTAGTAATTATAAGGACACTACCTTTACCTTCCTCTTTTTACTTATATAATCTAACCTCCTTAATAGAGCGTTAGTAGGGTTTAACTTACCTACTCTATATTTAATTATAAAGTTAAATAGATAGAGTTTATCTAGCGTAGTAACCTATTTACTAGTTAACTTTAGCTTTATAGCTAGGTACTTATAGTTTAAGTAATCTATAATTACTATAACTAAATGCGTTAAGTATATAAGATAGTGCCTCTAAGTTTAAAATGCCTCTTAGATAGCTAGTAACTCTATATCTAGTATTACATAGCGTAGCTCTATCTTATTTAACTTTCTTAATATATATACTACTAGGTACTAGTAACCTAGCACTAACTACACTAGGATAGCCTTAAGTATATGTCCTAAGGTATTTATCTTAACCCTTAATAGGGCTAGTGAATTAAAGTACACTAGAATTAGCGCCTCTTAGAATTGTTTTTATAGCTCCCTAAACGTAGCTAACTTATTAGGATTTAGCTTAAACTTTACTAGTTAGTCTTCTTAGAGTTAATTAGTTAATAGGATAACTATTTTGCTATAGCCTTTAATAAACTATCTGTAAAATCCTATAAAACCTAGGAATAACTAGATATTAAAGACGCTATAAGGTACTAGCTAAGTTACTATTATCTTAATTCTAGCGGGCTCTATTGCGATTCCTTCTTTAGATATAATAAAGCCTAGGAATTTAACCTCCTTATATAAGAATTTACACTTTTCTAGGTTAATAAAAAGGCTTGCTTCTTAGAGCTTCTAAAGGACTTATTTTATATGCCCCTTATGCGTAGCTATATCACTACTATAGATTAGGATATTATCTAAATATATAACGTAAATCATATCTATAAGGCCTTTAAGGGTATTATTAATATATTCTTAAAAGGTTATAGGTGCATTAACTAGTCTAAAAGGCATTATAAGATATTCAAAGTAACCGTATCTATATTAGAACGCTGTTTTCCACTTATTACCCTTGCGGATACGTAGCTAGTAATACGTATCTTTAAGGTCTAATTTTATATAAACCTTTGCTCCCTTTAATCAGTTTAAGATCTTTATAATTAGCGGTAATAGCGCTTTATCTTTAATAGTAATCCTATTAAGGGCTTTATAATCTACGTAAAGGCGTAATTTTCCTCCTTTCTTTAGCACGAATAATATTAGGGCTCTAGCTAGGCTAATAGATCTTTAAATCTATTCCTTTCGCTACGCGCTTGCTAAGTACTTATAGAGCACTTCTAGCTCCTTTTCTGCTAAATTATATATTAGTCCTTATAGGGCGTTTTCCCTCTTCTAATTTAATAGTATAAGTTTAGCTACCTAGTATAGGAGAATACCTATAAGTTTATTTAAAAGATATCCTTAAACTCCTTATAGGCTTAGGGTATTTATATAGTTAACTTATAGGCTTTGCTTATCTCTATAGTTACTAGGTTATTATAGGGCCTATCTTTATTTACTATTAAGATATTATTATCTTTTTATATAATTTTAGTTATTATCCCCTATAAGATAAATCCAATGCAAGCGTGTTTTACCTCCTTACGTGCCTATTACATCCCCACTGCTAGTCTAAGATATTCTTTTATAATAGGGTATCTCTAGTAACCATTTACCTAGGACATAATTACTAGTTTATATATAACTGCCTAGTTATGCCTTAATAATAGGTCTTTACTAGTATTAGCTACGTAGTAGCTAACTTAATATATTCTTACGTAGCCTATACTATCCTTAATTAATAAGGTTTATAATAAGATCCCTTAGTGCTTAATTTTAGTAAGGGTAGCACTCTTAAGGGTTATATTATCCTTTTTACATTAGCCTAATTAACTACTATTAGTAACTTTAGGTAAATAATTAAATAGGTTATGCTAGGGTTAAATAGCGCCTTTATAGCTACCTATTTATATTCTTACTATAACTTTACCTTAACTCTTAGTCTTAGATCTTTAGGTAATAATTTAATAAGAGCGTCTTCCTAGGGTTACACTAAGCTAATAGGGGTCTTGTTTAAGTCTAATAGGTCTTTATCTCTAGCCTAGTTATAGCTACTCTTATACATCTCTATTATATAGTTACTTCTCTTATAAATAGAGTAATCTAGTTTAGTATAGCTTAGTAAAGCATATCCTAGCTTACTACACTTAAAATATATAAATAGCGAATTTATCTTTCTATCACTGCTTTATTACTATAGCCTTTCTAGCGAAGTAAAATATTATTATCTTTTCTAACTATTATTACCTTAATTACTTAATTAGCCTTCTTTAGTTATAACCTCTGCCTTTCTTCCTTAGCCTACTAGGTAAGTCTAACTCTTAGGGAACTCTTAGCTAAGTACCTGCTTCTTTATAGTATTATTAAGGCTATTAATAAACATATAGATTTATAGGCGTTTAGGAATTGCTTTAGGTAGCTTAGCCTTTACCTTACCCTAGATCTTTATAAACGTCTAGAATAATTAGTAATTTTCTTATCTAAGACCTATTAATATCCTTATTACTTCTAAGCACTATATATTCTTATCTATAGTTCCTATCTTTAGCTAATTTATAAATCTATCCTAGGTATAACCCTAGTAATTTACATAACTATCCATAGCTATATAACATATTTATTATCGCTTTACATTATCTGCTAGGTAGCTGCTAGCATAGGTAACCTTAGTTATATTATCTATAAAGGTTCTATAATCTATAGTAAAAGCTATGTTTAAATCCACTAGGAAATTCTAAAGACTCTTAAAAGTATTCCCTTTATACATAGGTGCTTTTAATTATATCTTTATAAGGCTATATCGCTACGTAATAGGTGCTACCTAAGGTGCTAAAGGAGGGGTATTTATAGGTCCTATATCTAAGTTACCTAAGGATATAGCTTCTTCTATTATCTATAGGTTTTGCTATAAGTAAGCAAGTTTCTATCTCTTTTCTATAATATATATCTAGGTTACTGCTTCTTTAAGGCACTAATTTAGTATTACCTCCTTATTATTAATAAGTATTCTACTCTACTAGTTATCTAATAAGGACTAGCGGACCACTCTAGTTAGGTTTAGTGGTATAATATTCTCTTGCTTATCTATAGCGTGGTTATAGCTACTACCTAATTAGGTTACTATATAATAAATTCTAGATATCTTAATTTAACTAATAGTCTATTACCCTAAAGGGAAGAGAGATTAATTTATTAAGGCTTTTAGCTTAGGAGTGAATAATAAAGTAAAGGTTAGATTAAAGTGTTATAGCTATTAATCTACTAGCTAGGGTAGGTGCTTAAAAGGTTTAATCTCTAGCCCTTTCCCTTTGTTTATAGGAAAGCCCCTTTAAATAGCCCGTAGCTCTCACGTGACTAGCCCGCAGCTAGCCCTTAGCTCCGTGCCCCGCTAGGTTCTACCCTCATGGATGCCGTCGCCACCCTCATGGATGCCGTCGCTGTTCTGCTCCTGACAGCTAGTCCCTATAAAGCATATACTATAGGGAAGGGAAGGCATGAAATACATAGGCAGTAGCCTATAGGGCACTTAATTATAGTTAAAGACAGATAGCTAACCTAGGTAGCCTAATTAAGCCTTAAACTCTAGTTAGAGAGGAGTACTATTTACTAATTATTAATAACCTAATAAAGAAGCCTAGAGTGTACCTATTAAGAGAGAAGTTATAGGTAGTAGCCTATATCTAGGTAGATATTACTATAGTAAAAGCTTAAATCTCTAGTTATATTTAGTAGTATAGACTAGATAATAGAGGAGAGTTTAAGAATATAGTCCTCCTAAACTTCTTTAAGTAAAAGGGATTATGCCTAAGTAAATAGTAGTATATTAACCAAACCAGAATCTAATAGAGCATACATATCTTACTATCTAGAATAGAGTTAGAGCTATTTTCTATAATAGTAAGCTACTAAAGGAGCTCTAGGAGAGATCCTATAAGTAGTTATTTATATATAAGAGCGCTCTCCTTATAGTGCACTAAATAGGATAACTCTATATAAAGCGTAGTTAGGAATTAAGCCTTACATAGGATACCTTTAATAACTTAGTTACTAAGTATATAAGCTAGTGCCTAAGTTAAAGCACCTAAAGAAACTAGATAATAGGATATATCTCTGCTTCCTTATAGGCTATAAAGCTAATAATATCTATTAACTCTAGAACCTAATTATAGGTCTAATTAAACAAGCAAAAGAGGTTACTTTTAATAAATAGACCTAAATTAACCTAAAGGCAGAATTTAAGCTCCCTTAGCGTAGTGTAAATCTGCTAGCACCTCTATGTGCAGAAGAGATACTGCTACCTAATTAACTCAAACGCTTCCTGTAACTTAACCTATAGGACTAATTAACAGTGGAAAAGCTTGCTAATTAGGCTAAGGAGAGGAAATAGAGTTAGAGATAACCTAATAAAATAGCAAAGCGGGTAAGGTTCTAGGAGGGGACTAAAATAATTAATTATCCACTAGATAACCCTTTGATATATTACTTAATACCCTTAAGATTAGGAAGTAAAAGCACCCTAAGCTTAAGATAGACTATCTAGAACTTAGACTATAAGAGCTAGCCTTCCTAGATAAATTCCAGGGCATGCTAATAGCCCTAAACAACATTATGCCACTACTTATAGCATACCTAACCACGCTAAATAAATCTCTTAAAGAAGATAAACCAAAGTCTTATAAGGAGGCATAACGCTTAGGAAACTAGTTAAAATAGAAGAAAGCTACTAAAGAAGAATACAAAGCGCTAATTAAGAATAACACCTTTAAAGTTATAGACATTAATAACACCTAAAATATCCTATCTAGTAAATAGGTCTTTAAAGCTAAGCTTAGCCTATTAGGTAATATAGAGCGATATAAGGCTTGCTAGGTTATACGAGGCTTTAAATAAGAATATAGGATTAACTATAATAAGACCTTTATGGCTATAGTTAGATAAAAGACATATTAACTACTATTTACACTAGCCGCGCTACTTAGCTAGGAGATTAAATAGATAGATATAAAGATAGCTTTCCTATATAGGATAGTAAAGGAAACTATTTATATAGAGCTTCCTAAAGGCTTTAAATAAAAGGGGAAAATATATAGGCTCCTAAAGGCACTATACGGCCTAAAGCAAGCCCTATAAGTATAGTTTAAAACGCTATCTACTAAGCTTATCGCTATAGGATTTACCTAGTTAAAGTTCAATAAGGCAATCTTCTATAAGGATAATATAATTATTACTATCTACGTAGATAATATGCTATTCTTTAGACCTAATATTAAAGCAATTAAGGAAGTTAAGGTAAGATTAGTAGAAAAGTTTAAGATAACTAACCTTAGTCTAGCGCAATACTTCCTAGGCATAGTAATCACTAGGGATTAAGAGAAAAGGACGATTACTCTCTTATAGAAGCTATACCTAGAAAGGTTACTAAGGTAACTAAACATAGAAAACTCTAAGACTTAGAATACCCCTATGGATACATTAGAAATACTAGAACCCTATATAGAGGGTAAGGAGTGCTATAAAGACAATTAACTCCTCTTCTAATGCATCCTTAGAATGCTAATGTTTACGATAATTAGCACTTGAATTAACCTTTTATATCTAGTTATAAAACTAAGCAGATTTATAACTAACCTAGCAGTAAGGCATCTCTTAGCAGCAAAACAAGTGCTATAATATATTAAATTCATAATTAACTTAGTCCTAACCTTTAATAGCACACAAAACAATAAGATTATAGGCTTCTTAGATGCTAAATAGGCTTATAATAAGAGTAACTCTAAATCTATTAACTACTATATCTTCTTACTAGCTAGAGCTATAATTAGTTAGAAGAGTAAGAAATAGAGTATAGTTATAACCTTAAGCACTAAAGCGGAATACATTAGACTCTTTAGTATAGGCCTAGAAGCTATATACCTAGAGGGGTTAATAGGGAAATTCACGAATAATAAGCACCTCTATAGCTATATATAGATAATACTAGCGCCTAAATAATCTTAAATAATACGAAATTCTATAAATAAACGAAACACATTTAAATCCGCTACTATAAGATCTATAAGCTAATTTAAGAAGAGATAGTTAAGGTAAACTAGATCTCTTAAACAGAGAATCCAGTAGATCTAGGGATAAAGGTATTAGCAAGGCCTAAGTTAGAGAAGTGGATAAAGGTAGTTAGCCTTTAAAGAAAGGGAAAACAGGATAAGGATATTATAGGCACTGCGTTAAGAATTAAAATAAGGTTACTACTCTTTTTCCTACTGGGTTTTAATAAGGGTAATAGGAAAGGGAATTAATCCACTAGAATTAGCACTATTATAGCTCCTGCTTAAGGAGGGGTATTAGATTTCACAGCTAATCAGGTCCACTTTGGCTAGATTGCGCGGTGGAGTGTACATTAGGGCAAGTACTGCCCACAACCTGTACTTATGTAACTTGTACTTTACATGCAATATAAGCGATCACACATTACAATTGTAACAAGATCGAGGAGTGGGCGACGGAGACTTCTATTTTAATTTTGGGGACCACTAGTAGAAGGCTGTAAGAGCAAAAATGGACTTTCAGCAGGGCGGGTGGATCCTTATTATGGACCAGCACCTTCACCAGAACTGGTGGTAAGTCAAGTTCACAGGTACTAGATTTCCTGCGCCTTGGTTCCACAGTGACCGGAATCTTCCAAGGGGAGGCACTGGCGCCAGAATGCCTCATCTGTGAGCCGTAGCACGGCGGCTACTGTTGGGTGCCAGTATACGAAGAGGGAAATGTGCATGTGGCTCTGGGCAGTATCTCCAATCACTCATCGTCCGTGCATGACATGTTGTAGAAAAATCGTGCCCTCCAAATCGGGCCACATTTTTCAAGTCAGATATTTTATATCAGCGCTTAATGTGATGATGATCATGGCCCAGTTCAAGGTCTATAGACAGCCGCGGCCCGGGAGGAGAATACTCTAGACTCGCCATGTTTTCAAGCAAGTCAAGCCACAAAGACAAGAGGTCTTCTGATGGCAAGTCAAGTCACAAAGACAAGAAAGACAGCAACAAGTCCGCCAGCAAAGAGAATAAGATGATTACGCTCTTCATGACGATCTATATCTTTCGAGGAACGCCCGACTTTCATTATAATCGTCATGTTCTTGTTTATTTCACTTCACCGGATCATCACGACTTCTGTGAAACAGTCCACGTACAACGCAATGATCACCACTCGCCATGGCGTGTCGATCTCATTCATCGCAAGGTGGAATGGGTGCTGAGCAACACTTATCTGAGTCATGTAAATGCTGGGGAATGCAGATTCCGGCAAATCAGAAGATGATTCCAGTGGATACTATTGCCGCCACGCCGGTCAGGAATCGAGAAGCTGATTGGAACTGTCAGAGTTTCTTGCTTGAAGGGCTGTTTGGGCTCGTGAATGCAGGAATCATGTCTGAAGAATGGTATTATTCTGTTGAGTCCGATCTCATGGATTTGCTCCTTGAAAACACTGCTGAAATGTAGGATATGTGATTGGATTTGGAAGTTAACTGATGCTGAGGATGAACTTTATCAGGATGTATTCTAGATCGTAACGCTCTGGGAAGAGAGAAGGAACATGTTCCCCAGCGTTTTCCAATCAATGTTATCGAGGCCACGCAGTGCAAATACGTAATCCCAATACTCCGGATACCAGCCCGCGTACTCCCAATCCAGAACAGCGACGATATGTCCGTTATTGATCATTATGTTCCGGGCAGCTAAATCGCCATGAGTAAATAGGAATGAAGCATCTGCGCGTAGATGTGTAGTGATCTGATGCCAGTATATCGACTCCTCCTCTATCCGAAGATGGGGATGACAAAGCCAATCATGAAGCTCTGTGGTCGTCTTAAAAGGTCCACCAGAACGTGGAAAGATTGCGGGAACTATGACCCTTGGCCATCAAATCGACCCAGGTATATACCACTCAGTCCTCGCATTTGTTTAATATACCCCTCAGCTCATCGAGAATATCGGAACGTTGGGCTAGCGTGAGGGCTGGCCATGCCTTCCTAAGGGTCTGGCCTTCGATATATGTCATAGTGATTCTATCCCAGTCACTGCTGATAACATCCGGTACTGGGATCGTGGTGTTCGCCTTGATAAACTGTAACACGAGGGCTTCGTTGGGATGGTCTGTTGTACCAAAGCCGTTGGGACTGGTTGTATATTTTGTAACATAAGGGCCGTGACGCACAGCAAAGCGTTCATTGCAGTTGTCGATGATCTCCCCTTCCGGGTAGGGTGCAGCTTCTCGACGTGGAGGGGTGAATCGCCAAACAGCGCCTTTGTCTTGTCTTTCCGTCTCAACTCCGTTAAGCGAGCCAAAGCCCTCGACGGCCCAGGCGCAGGCCGATCATGGTCCGACTTCGATTGATCGGATAGTATCGAGAAGGGCATTTTGACTACCACAGCGTGGCTTGCAGGTTTTGTCAATGGCCCGTGGCCTTCAGATATCTCTCAGAATCTCCTCGATCCAATTCAGACTGGTTCCAAGTGTGTCAACAATGGCCTCACAATCGCATACACAGAGTATGAACAGAGAAGATGAAGCACGACAGTCAAAAGGCGCAGGTTTGACCATTACAGCCAAGAATTGATCCAATATGGATTTTTGTAACTGAACCGAAAATACCGGCTAGGATGTCTCTACTGAGGCACGACGGGAGCCGGTTTTGAAATGTCAAGTGAGGTGGCAGTGGATAAGCGTACGAAGTCCGAAGCTGTGGATGAGTGAGCCTGAGATGGAAACAACGCGCGGGGCCAGCGTGGTGCCTAGTATTTTGCTATCATAACCACATCACGTGTGCTGGCCCCCGCCGCCATTCTATGCGCTACCTAATAGAGACACCTCTTCGCTAGTGAACTTCGAGAGGGAGTAGTGATTGTCGTGGCCACTCACGTGGATGAGGCCACATCCTCCTCATTAGCCAGCCTTCCTAGCCTACGATTGGACATGAAAGGCACAGTTTTGTGGCTGGCATGCTGCATCAGCTGCTACGCCTCTTTCTCTTCTTCGTCGTCCCATAATGATGTGCTCGGAGTGACCGGAGTGACTGTTTCCCACTGGCCAGGTTCCGATTGACTGCTTTGCTCAGGCGGACGTGATAAATATCTACACTTATCTGCGTGTCCAACTCTGATCACTCTTAGATTTCAATGCAAAATTAATATGTATCGGGGGCTGATTCAGCTGCCATAACGCGGGGGTAAATTGATGCCTACGCTGGTGGTTCTAGCACCTACTAGTACTAGTGTCAAGGTAGGGGTAAATCTAGATGATAGAAAGTGTTCAATTTGATCAATCAGAGGTGCAGACAGCACCCGACTTTTGTACCTAAAAGGTACACAGTGCGCTATAGTAATAACTAGTCTATAGAGGTACTTCTAATATATTTATCTCTACTGTTATCTTATTAAGGGTTTTATCCTAGTTAATACGCAGGCTATATCTATATATCTAATGCTCTAGGGAGCTCTCCTAACACACCCCCTAGCTAAGATATCTATTAAAGCTAGAGTTTATTAGTATAGGAAGCGATTATAATAAATTTCTAGTGTTATAGTTACGCGGGAATCTCGCGTAAGCTAATCTAGTGGTAGAAATCCTATGTATTTAACCTAGTAAGGGCTTTATAAAGCTATTCGTAAGTATCTTAGAGGTCTTTTGTTATGGACTCGAGCTTAGGAGCTCGGGTCATGTCTCGGGTCCGGAAAGGGCGCGCAAAGGACGCGGACTGTGAGCGGATAGGTTAGGGCTTTACCTAGGCTATGTAACCTATACATATATACTAGTATAAAGCTAGTTCCTATATAATACTTAACTTAGTCTAATCCTTTCTCTCTAAGGATAATAATATCTCTTAGAATGCTTATATATAGTTACCCTAAGGCTAGTTTATAATATTTATTATTCTTTACTATAAAGGTATAGTAGCTAATAGATATACTATTACTAGTAAATAGGATAAAGACTAATAAAATAGTAACCTTATAGGAGCTTATTACTTAGTAGTTAAGATAAATTTAAGACCTTACTAGTAAGTAAAGATTTAACTTTTTTAGTTAACTTATTAAGTAAAAACCCTTACTAATAGGACCCTTATTTAATAGTAAAAGGGTTCTATTTATAGTATAGTAAAACCTAATATTATATAAGCTAGATATAAATAAGGGGTTTATTAGGTCCTAGTAGGACTAATAATACTTTATTTACTAAAACCTATTACTAAAGGTTTAGGTATAAGTTACTTTCTTTTTAAGAAGGGATACTTAGTATATTATAATCTATAGAAGTTCTTAAACTACCTTACTAAGATATTTAATAATCCTTACTAATAAGAGCTAGTAATTATAAAGCTTAACTAGATTATATAATACCTAAATAAGTAATTTAGTAACTTCTATATTTATTTTAAATAAAAATTAGCGCTAGCTAGGGATTAGATTAGAAGGACTTTATAAAGCTAGCTAAGCTATATATAGCCCTTAATAAGTAAATAAAGGACTATAGCATTAGATAGGATATATTATAAATAGATTACTTAGTAGTAATAGCCTATTATTAAAGTATCTTATTAGATATTAAGTTATACTAATTAGAGAAGAAGAACTATATATAAAGGTAAGTATATATACCTAAGGCCCTTACCTAGAATAAGGATACTCTTATAATAGATATATAATTAATATACCTAGAATAGGCCTAAAAGGATATAGAAAGTTACTAGGAAATTAGTATAAGGTAAAGCTAGGTAATAAGGCTAGTAGTAAGTAGGCTAAGTAAGTTAGCTAGGCTGTATATAATATACATTATAAGGAGGGTAAATGCCTATAGTATAGTTTAGGAAAGCATTTTATTTCTAACTACCCCTTACTTTTACTAAAATATTAGTAAATAAAGGTAGCTATTAATATATATAATATAAAGAAAGAGAAAGATAACTCTAAAGAAGAGGAGAAGGTAGATTTATTAGAAAAGAAAACCCTAGTATTAAGTTATTTAACTAGGGTAGTAAGGAGGATAAATAGAGAGGTATTATAATAAATAGTTATTACTAATAAGGACTTTAAATAGATTTAGTCTAACATAGACTCTATACCTTTTTAGTTCCTATATGATTTTTATAATTTTTTTTTTTCATCAGCAGTGGCCAATGCATCTAAAATTCACACATAATATAAGAATTACTAGCAATACCCAGCCAGTGCAATAATAAACGACTGATTAACAGTACCGCAGTAATAAAAAAGCAGCCCGATGTGGGAACAAGCTTTGAGGGCACGAATACGGGGGCTGCGAGGTTAGTGCAAATTTAGTTCCTATATTAATTAATAAGACTACCTTTATAAATACTCTTATTAATATAGGCTATAACTATTATACTACTATAAGCAAATGCCTTATCTAGAAACTCTAGTTAGAATACCTCTCTCTCTTAAAGAAGAGATTAGTTTATACTATAGTTAGTGTAAAATAAGAGGAAAAGAGAGTTATAAAAAGAGGTTATATATTACATATATTATCTATTTTTAAGTAAATCTAAATAGTTAGGAAATACCTATAGTTACCTATATAATCCCTAGGTTAATAAGGTAGCTAATTTTAGGGATGCTATAGATAGAATAGAATAAGATTAACTTAGATATAGCGCCCTATTAACTCTACGTAGGATTAGCTAATAACCTATAAATTTAGGCATTAACTAATAGGAAGGTTAAGTAACTAATAACATCTATCTTAGGCTTTACCTTTATAGGAATTATAAGGTATACAAAGAAGTAAAAGGAATATATCTAACTATATGCTACTAGCCTATAGGAAATTATATTAATTTTATAGATAGATATAACCCCTAAGGTTATAGAATAGGACCTATTATTCTTATTACTAAGCATGCTATAGAACTTTATAGATCTCTTCCTAGAAAGTAAGGTAAATACCTTATCACTATACTAAGGATAATTAGACTACTATATTTAATTAAAGCATAACCTAGATAGATCTAAACTAGAACTCCTATAGGCCCTATTATATAATATACCCTAGTAGTACCTCCTTAAAATCTAAAAATAAGTAACTAACCTTATAAATAAGGGATAGATATAAGCTAGCTTCTTTTTAGTAATAGCCCTAGTATTATTAGTAAAGAAGCTAGAGAAGGATAGTAGTTTTATCTAGACTACTATACCCTTAATAAGATTATAGAATAAGATTATTATCCCTTATCTTTAGTAAAGAAAATACTATAATTATTATTAGAGGTAAAGTAGTTTATAAAGCTAGATATATAAGTAGTGTTTTACTAGATTTATATTACTAAAGGTAAGGAATACTAGACTACCTTCTAGATATATTTTAGGTTATTTAAGTAGCTTATATACCCCTTTAGCCTAGTAGGTATACTTACTACCTTTTAGAGGTATATTAATAGTATACTTAGCGGAATCCTAGGGGACTATATAATTACTTACCTTAATAATATCCTTATTTACTTAGGAGAGTCTTAGAAAGACTATATATAAAAGGTTTAAGTAATACTTTTAAGGCTATAGTAAGTAGGACTAAACTTAGATATAAAGAAATATATTTTTATAATAAAAAAGTTAAGTACTTAGGGTTTATTATTTATATAGGGAAAGAAATTTACCTAGATAAGGAAAAGATTATAGCTATCTAGGACTAGGAGGCACTAAAGAGAGTTAAGGGGTGTAAGGGTTTCTTAGGTTTACTAACTTTTATTAGGACTTTATACTATACTTCTTAATAAATATAGGCCTTTTAATTAAACTTATAAAGAAGGGTGCCCTATTTTAGTAAATAGATAAATATAATATAGCATTTAAAGCGCTAAAGATAGCCTTTATATTATATCCTATCCTAATATAATAAGACCTTAATAAGAATACTATAGTAAAAGCTAATTATTTAGGGATAGCTCTAGGGGTTATCTCTTATAGTTTAATAATAAAGGTATCTTATACCTAGTTACTTATTATTCCGCTTAACTATAGCTAGCTTAATAGAACTATACTATATATAATAAGGAGCTATTAGTAATTATATTATATTTAAAGGCTTAGTTAGTAAAGCTATATAGCGTTAGTAAGCTATTTATAATACTTATAGACTATATATATATATTATATCAATTACGCTAGCTAGCTCTATGTAGGGCTAGTACTAGTACTCCTATTGCTTTATTAAAAGGAAAACCCTTAAATAGGAAGAAAACCCCTTATATCTATGTTTAGGCTAACGCTAACCCTAGACTAGGCCTATATTACGTTATATATAGCCTATTATAGGTGTTTAATACTAGCTTATGCTAGCCTTATCCTAGTAAGAAGAAAAGAAAAGAAAGAAAGAAGGAAAATCCTAGGTTTAAAGCCTTACCTAGCTCTATCCTAGGTTTACTCTAGCACTACTCTAGGCCTCTTATACTATCTTATAGTATGCTAGATTTAGTTTTATAGTAGTAATTTACTTCTTTTTTACTTTTTAGCTAGCTTTTCTATAGCCTTACTTTTTAGCCTTCTTTAGCCTAGGTCTAGCTTATTAGTCTAGGGAAGTTAGAGCACCTAGTAATATTTATTTTCTATAGTAAGGGTATAGGTTTAGTTTAATTCCTAGCTATTTCTAGGCCTAGGTCTCTTAGGTATTATTTAACTAGATTTTTATCTTATATTTTTCTTTCTTTATTAATATTTATAATTTAGCCCCTCTCCCTATATAAGTATAAGAAGGGTTCCTCCCCTAGAGAGGTCTTCCTTCTTTTCTCTTTTTATTAAACTTTCTATAGGTTCTTTTCTTTCTTAGAGCTATTTAAGGTACCTTTAGGTTAGTATTAGCCTAAATGCTAATAATTACTATAGATTAGTTAAATTTTCTAATAAGATAGCATTAGTAGCTATAAGTACTCCTATATCCTATACTATTCTAGCTCTAATTTACCTAGGAAACTCCTAAGAATAAGCGCTACCCTTAGAAGTTATTAACTAAAAGGTAACTTAAGTAAGCTATAGCTAAAGATCTTAAGGTATAATCCTTACTACCCCTATACTAAGTTTACTCTAAGTCTAATTTATAATAGTTAAGGAATCCTTATAGGATCTAATATATTTCCTATAAGTCTTAGTTTATTAACTATCCTAGGTATTAATACTATAATATTACTAGTAAGTTAGCTCTATTCTAGTTTAGGGGTAAGGCTAACTATTTTATATAAGGCTTACTACTAATGCCTATTTTAATTATTAGGTTTAAAACTATAGTTACTTAAAGGTAAGTAGCTAGTACCTCTCTCCTAGGCTTAGTCTAGCGCTAACTTACTTCTAGCCTAATTTAACTAGGTAATAAAATAAGTATTAGTAATTAGTTAAGGTCTAGGCAGATATTATTACTAAGGGTAGTGTAAGTGCTTCTCTATTAGTTTATTACTGGTTTTATTCTAGGTCTAACTACTCTCTAGGTTTTAGATAATTATTAAGATTATATAAAGAAGCTTTATACTAGTAATTAGAGTAAGAAGAAAAGGAATGCCTTTATAGTAAGCCTAGGCTAGGCTAGTACTAGAGGGGATTAATATAATAAGCTTATATTTTAGTTATAGTGCCTAGATACCTATATAGTAGAGATAAACTATCTCCTAGCTATAGCCTTACTTACTAAGGGGTAGACTAAGGTAATAGAGAGGGCTATTCTAGTTCTAGAGAAGGAGTAGGTTAGTGAGCTAGTTATAGCTTAGGGAGGGTTAGGGGCGGGTTAGTAGGGTTATAATACTAGGCGTTCGTAGTTTAACATTAATCCACTGACAGTTCCGGAATCAATAAGATCCGTGTCCGGCCCGCTGACTTATAGACTATAAGAACTTAGAATACTTTATAATGCTAAGAGAGATATTAGAATAGTAAGTAAGATAGGTCAAGATACTATTACTATTTAATTTTTACCTATAGTATAGGCCTAGCCTATAGGTAATAAGACTAAATATACTATTAAGATAGTTCTAAGAGAAGGAGAATAAGAGAGGACTAGAGAAGCTAATTATATAATTAGTAATAACTCTAGGCCTATATAGTTATAAAAGAACTAGACTTATCTCTAGTATAAACCCTATATTATTATTAGGGGTAGTAAGGCTAAGAATACTATAGGTAGGTTTATAGGTCTTTTAATAGGGGTAATAATATTTATAAATATATATCTTTAATCTCTATAGGACTAGTCCTTAGTTTATAATGCTATATATAGGATATAGCTTAAGGTAGTTAGGAAGGGGCCTAGAAGTTTCTAGAAGCTATAAATATAAGGGAGTAAATAGTAGACTATTAGATTAGCGCTAAAGGTATGCTTTAATTCTAGGGCTAGACTTAGATTCTAAATTAGGAACCCCTTACTATAACCTTAATATAATAGGTTTATAATTTACCCTTACTAGGCTATCCTAGCTATAATATAACTTTTAAGACACTTTAAAGGGATTTCTATTAGGATAGTATATTATAAGGGATTACCTAGTTTATAAGAAACTATTACTATTATAAGGGGTAGAAAAGCTACTAGCTAAGATAAGGCTTATTAAAACTAATCCCTTTACTAGATTATTACTAGTTATAAATCTCTATTAACTTTATAATAGACGTACTAGCTTAATACCTAGATAACCTATGGTTTCTTATAGTTATTATAAATAGACTCTCTAAGTATATTTAGCTAGAAGCTATAATATTAATAGGGGCTAAAGTATATATAGAATAGTTTAAGTAGTGCTAGTAGTGGTTCTATAGCTTTCCTATATAAATTATTATAAATTATAGTTTAAACTAGTTAAGTAATTTTTAGACTATACTTTATAACTAAGTAGGTATATAGTAGTTACTATTAATAGCTTATTATCTATAGATAGATAGCAGTATAGAAAGGGTAAATGATTTTTATAATTTAAATAGCTAGAATATCTCCTTACTTATTAACTTACTTTAAATAATAAGGACTTATTAGTAATAGGAATTAGTATAAATATAGCTCTATATAGTTATAACCTAGTAATGATTTAAGAACCACTAGATAAGGAGGTATCCTATACCTTATTAAAGGGAAGGGCCTAGGTATTCTTATAATATCTTAAGGAGGGCTTAGACCTAATATAGGCTATTATAGTATTTATTTAGTAATAGTAATAAGAGGAAATAAATAGTAGCTAGTATCTAGTAGAGTGCTTTTAGGTTAGTAACTATATATAGTTAAGCCTATAAAATTTTAAGATAAATAAGCTATATAAGAAATTAGATTAGGTTATAGCTAAATATAAGGTGCTAGAGGTCCCTATACCTTTAACTATTAAGTTAGATATGCTATAAGGACTTTACTTTATTTTCTATATAGATTTAGTATAATAGGTAGCTTTAGATCTATTACCTAGTTAAATACTAGTAAATAAATAACCCTTACTAGAACTAATTATAACTAATACTAACCCTAATGTCTTAGAGTATTAGGTTAAAGAGATACTAGTAGCTAAGAATATAAGAGAATAGGGATTTAACTAGAATATACTAGTTAAATAGAAAGGATATATATAGCTAACTTAGTAATTACTAGAAAATATATAAGATATATAGGCATTAGATAGATTTAAGGTATAATAAGGTAATATAATAATATATAATAGGCCTAAAAGAGTATATTTTTATTTAATTACTAAGGAATAAGTAAATCTAATCTCCTTTACTCTATATATATATTAGCACTAGTATTTTACTATATTAGAAAGTAATTAGTTCTTAGGGGTAGAAAAAGAAGAAAGAGCTAGGTTATTTTAATTTAGTCTAGGGAGGGGATAGTAATAAGTAGTCAATTAATAGGTAAGGGCATTATTAAATATATATTACTTAGTAATAGTATTTTTCTAGATAAAGATAATATAAGGAAGGTTATTATTTATTATAGATAAGCTATAAAAGAACTCTATTACTATATTACTACTATATTAGGTAGGAGTTATTTACTAGGCTAGGGTAAGTGCCTATAATTTAGTAATGCCTTAGGTATATACTACCTTAGTAAGGGATAATAAAAGGGTATTACTATAGAGGGATTAATATAGGTAGTAGCTAAAATAGTATTAAAATATTTTTAATACTAAATAAAGGTTTTTATTAAGATAGTATAGTATTCCTTTTTAGAGGTAATACGCTTTATAGCTAGTATTTTAATAGCTTTTCTAGTAGCTAAAAGGTTTATAAGGTACTTTTATATATATCTTAGTTTTAGGTTACCTAAATATAAGTATAGCTCTTAGCTATATAATTAATAGGTATACTAATAAGGAAGATAGGCTTAATAAGACCTTAGGATACACTCCTATATTCCCTTATTATAAAGGTTATTTACCTCCTAGGTACGAGGTAAAACTGCTTATATTGTTACAGGCTAATTCCTATTCTTTTATTTTCTTCCTATCTCCTTGCTAATCTTATTATTCGCCTTGCCTTTACTTCTTAGCATTTTTCCCTTATATTATAAATACTATTAATTATCTCTAGGTTAGATTTATCTTTATTTTCCTTCCCTTTACTTTTCTCTTTTACTATAGCCTTTAACCTTTTAGTTAGGGTAGTGTCTTTTTATTACCCTTAGCTATCTATAATTTAATTAGTTAAGGGTTAATTAGTTAATTAGTAATACAGGACCTACCTAGTAATTTAAATTAGGTTAGAAGTAAGTAAGAATAAGTTATATATAGTATAAGGGTTTAAGTTTACCTTAGAGCTTTAGGGTATAAGTAAGTAGTAAGATATTAGAAGATAGAAGAGATAAAGAGAGGGAATAAATATAGTTATAGAAAAGGGAGAATTACATTAATTTATACTATAAGTAAAACTTAAATAAATTTAAGTTTAACTATAATTATAACCTATAACTCTTATACTAATATAGCTATAAAGTTTATTATTAATAAACTTTACACTAACCTATATAGCCCCCTGTATTTATGCCCTTAAAGCTTATTCCTATATTAGGCTGCTTTTTTATTACTATAGTACTGTTAATTAGTCGTTTATTATTGCACTGGCTAGGTATTGCTAGTAATTCTTATGTTATGTGTGAATTTTAGATGCATTGGCCACTGCCGATGAAAAGAAAAAAATTATAAAAATCATAAAGGTTATTTATATATTAAATATATAGGATCTCTTACTTCTCTCTATTAGAATTATTAGAGTTATTAGAGTTACCCTCTAAGATATAATTACTAAGGTAGTTTAGCTTTTTAAGAAGGGGAGAAGGTAGTAATAAGGGGGAGGGGTATTACTAGAGGTAATAGTAGTAATAGCGCTTAGGGTAATAGTAGTAAATATAATAGGAGGTAAATTAGATATAAAAAGGGGAATTAATAGGATATTTAAATAGAGGTAAGTAGTAAAAACTAATAAAATAGTAAAAATAAGGGTATTGTTGGAACAAGCATGATATCAATCGCGGCACGCAGCCGCAATTACCCGGCAAAGGTTAGGCCACGAGGACGCGCGCGCAACGCGCGCCCGCGAGAGGTAGCCCTATATATAACTTATTGGCCTGCCCTCTGATTAGGCAAGGACCCATAAGTCATATAACTCACAAAAACGCACTGCGTTTATAGCCACTTCTTATAATCTAAAAAGCCTCTCTTTTTCCTCTCTTTTACATACACTTATAACTAATTGATTATAATACCTAGAATAGAAGAATAATTCCTATTCCCTAGGCTATAATCCTAATATTAGGTACCTATAATACTAACACTAATTAGTGGTTAACTTTATAGATAACTATATGGTTTTTCCTAACTATAGATTAGTAAGGCTAAGCAGAAGAGATAGCTATACTATAAACTTACCTTATAAAATAGGAGGGCCGCTAAAAGCGTATATAGCTATACTAAGAAAGTCTAAGCACTCTCTTATAATATAAAAGGAGCCTTATAACTCCTAAGATTTAATATCCTAAGACCTTATAAAGACTTTAAAACTATTAAAGGATTAAGGCCTAGTTAGTAACTAGTCTAACCTATCTTTAATTACTTAGTTAGCGTGTTTTACTATATACCTAACCCTTAGAAGGCGCTCTCTTATAATAAGAAAGGAGCTTATTACTCCTAAGATTTAATATCCTAAGAACCCCTAAGGGATAAAGATAATAGCTATATATATAATTCTTTAACCTACTATATAACTAATACTATACCTTTATTCTATTCTCTTATAATAGAGATAAGAAAGTTAAAAGCTCCTTAATAAGAAAAACTATTAAAAGTCCCTCTCTCTAGCCCTAACTTTAGTAATACTAAAGAAGGCACTAAGGTTAAGAGAGACTAAAAAGGTAAAGGTTTATAAGTTAATAATCCTCTCTTAAGATATATTCCCTAGAGATATAAGACTTTATTATACCTAAGATATTATGGATAGTAAAATTATTTAATCTTAATAAATAAGGTAATAATCCTAAGGCTATTATAGCCTATATTCTCTTTAAGATAGTAGTATATTAGTCTAAGAGCCTTATTACTAGAAGCCTCTTTACTAACTTTATTAAAAACTTCTATAGATAAATAAGAGAGGTATTTATAATTATAGACTAAGTAATTACTAAGTATCTATGTAATTTCCTTCTCTTCTAAGGCATATATATAGATATAATAGCCTATAAGAAGATTATAGTAATACTTAAGGAAGTTATTACCTATAAGGAATTCTAAGATTAGTAAGAAGAAGAGATATAGGAAGCTATAAGGAAGTATATACCCTTCTAAAAACATATTAAAGACTAAGACTTCCTTAATAACCTCCTTTTAATCCCTCTAATTAAGCTAAGATTATAATATTACTAATAGAGTAATCTAGGAATCTTATAATCTTACTAACGTTATTCCCTAAGCCTAACCCTATTAGGCTAATTATATAATAATTCTTAGGAAAGCCCTTATTAGAGGTATTCCCTATTAAGATAAGAAATCCCTCTTTTTACACCTCTAAGAGTACTTTTTCCCTCTAGACCTACACTAAAGCAAATAATTAACCTTACAAAGCTTTATATAAGTAATATCTAATATAGCGTAGATAACTATAAGGTCCTTAACTTAAAGTTAATAATCTTCTAAGGGAAATACAAGATACTAGGTATTAAACCCTATAAAGCTAGGTATGCCCTTAAAGCTATGCTTAAAGGAAAAGCTTTAATATACTATTATAAGCATTTATATAAGCTAGGTAATCCTTAAGATCTTAAGACCCTTATTAGCTAAATTAAGAGAAGGTTTAAGACTAGTAATATAAAATAAAGGTATCTCCTTAAATAGTAAAACACTAAGCTACGCTAGATTATATAAGAAAACCTAGATAAGCTAAAGATTAATTACTTTAAAGAACTTATAATAAAGCTTATAAACCTTTAATAAGCAGTCCTAGATATTACCTAATCTAAAAGAGCACTCTAGAATTAATTAATCTCTGCCTATTATGGCATACCTAAGTATAGAACTTACCTTATTAACCCTCCTACTAACCTCTAGCTATTCTATAAACGTATAAGGATATTAATAAGAATAACTATAAAGGAATTAGATAAGAAGCATTAATTCCTATGAACACCTAATGCAAGAGAGTAGTATTAGACTAACTATAAGTATAATAGGTATAGTAAGAAAGCCTATGATTTTTATAATTTTTTTTTCATCGGCAGTGGCCAATGCATCTAAAATTCATACATAACATAAGAATTACTAGCAACACCCAGTTAGTGCAATAATAAACAACTGATTAACAGTACTATAGTAATAAAAAAGCAGCCTAATATATATATATATTATTTACGCTAGCTAGCTCTATGTAGGGCTAGTACTAGTACTCCTACTGCTTCGTCAAAAGGAAAACCCTTGAATAGGAAGAAAAACCCCTTACATCTATGTTCAGGCTAACGCTAACCCTACACTAGGCCTGCGTTATGTTATTTATAGCCTATTATAGGTGTTTATTACTAGCTTACGCTAGCCTTATCCTAATAAGAAGAAAAGAAAAGAAAGAAAAAGGAAAATCCTAGGTTCTAAGCCCTACCTAGCTTTATCCTAGGTCTGCTCTAGCACTACTCTAGGCCTCTTATACTATCTTATAGCATGCTAGATTTAGTTTTATAGTAGTAATTTACTTCTCTTTCACTTTTTAGCTAGCTTTTCTATAGTCTTACTTTTTAGCCTTCTCTAGCCTAGGTCTAGCTTATTAGTCTAGGGAAGTTAAAGCACTTAATATTATTTATCTTCTATAGTAAGGGTGTGGGTTTAGTTTAATTCCTAGCTATTTCTAGGCCTAGGTCTCTTAGGCATTAACTAACTAGATTCTTATCTTATGTTCTTCTTTCTTTATTAATATCTATAATTTAGCCCCCTATATAAGTATAAGAAGGGTTCCTCCCCTAGAGAGGTCTTCCTTCTTTTCTCTTTTTATTAAACTTCCTATAGGTTCTTTTCTTTCTTAAAGCTACCTAAGGTGCTCCTAGGCTAGTGTTAGTCTATATGCTAATATTGCTATAGATCCATTAAGTTATTTAATAAAATAGCACTAGTAGCTATGAGTACTCCTATGTCCTATGCTATTCTAGCTCTAATCCGCCTAGGAAACTCCTAAGAATAAGCGCTACCCTTAGAAGTTATTAACCGAGAAGTAACTTAAGCAGGCCGTGGCTAAAGATCTTAAGGTATAACCCCTGCCGCCCCTGCACTAAGTCTGCTCCGAGTCTAATCCATGACAGTTAGCTAGGAATTAGAGCAAGAAGAAGCGGAGTGCTTCTGCGGCGGGTCTAGGCCGGTCTAGTACTAGGGAGATTAGCATAACGAGGTTATCTTTTGGTTACGGCGCCTAGATGCCTGCGTGGCGGAGATAAACCGTCTCCTAGCCGTGGCTTTGCCTGCTAAGGGGTAGGCAAAGGTAATAGAGGGGTAATTCTAGTCCTAGAGGAGGAATAAATAGTTAGGTAGTTATAGCTTAGTAAAGGGATAGAGGTGGACTAGTAAGGATTTTAATACCTAGCGTTTTATAGTTAAGATTAATCTAATAATAGTTCTAGAATTATAATCCTATAGCTAGCCTACCGCTAGCTCTAAACTATATAGTCCTATACCTCTCCTAGTTATTTACTATATCTATATCCTAGTTATTAGTCCTAGCGTAGCGAAAGCGCCCTAGCTCTAGCTCTTCCTCCCTCCTATATATATTAGCTACTAGTTCCTATACTAACAAGTAGTATTAGAGTTATTTTATACTAAGGAACTATTTAGCTATAGCTCTTACCTTTAGGGGTAGTTTAGGGCTAGCCTTACCTCCTATATATCTCTAGGCTATTGTAATTAGGGGTGTTAGTAATTATATTTAGGGTAGTTAACTATAATATAATATTAGTCTTTAACTGCTTTACTATAGCTATATAAAGGTAAGTTTACCCTAGGAATGCCTCTCTAGAAGAGGAACTTATTAAGGCCTATCTTTCCTATATATAGTTAAACTATAGTTAAGGAGATATGTTTTTCTAGTCCTATATAGAATCTTTAGATTTCCTTTAGGTTATAAGTAAGTAGTTAGTCCTTAGTTAGCTCTCTTATAAGTCTATACTACCCTAGGCGTTCCCTACTATGCTATTTATCCTAGCATTATCTCTATTCCTTATATAGTTCCGCTACTAGCTTATTATTCCTAGGGGGTCTTTATCTATATTATAATACTAACTATACTAAGTTAGTAATAGCTTAGATTATTATAGTTATTCTGCTCTTTATAATTCTCTCTTTAAACTTCTATTTTATCTTATTTAGGTATAAATCTAAGGAGGGGATATAAGTCTTAACCTTTAGTTAGGTAATAGGTATAGCCTTAAACACACTAGCTATAATTTAGAGATAGGTTAATTAGTCTATTATAAAGCTTTTAACTACTTCTCTTAGTTTTCTACTCTTCTTAGTTAGGGTATAGTAAGTGCTTACCCTATAGGTAAGGATAGGCTAGACTACCTATATATATAGGAGTTAGGTATCTTTAAAGCTATAACCCTAGGCTAATACTACTAGTAAGGAGAGTATAAGCTACTACTAGGCTAGTTTACCTTTTAGGATATTCTTATAAGCACTTTAATTAAGTTTCCTATTAACCTAGACTCTAAGGAACCTATATAACTCTATAGGCACTATCTCCTTTATACTAAGTTAGACCCTAGCCTATAGGGGTTAGTATACTTTACTAAAGTATATAAGTTTAGTCTTTACTAGGTTAAACTTTACTCTTACTTTCTTTACCTATTTTTATATACTTTCTATATAGCTTTAAGCCTTTTCTAGGTTTATATAGTGTTTTTCTAAATATTACTATATTTATATTATTTATAAATCCTATTACTACTATACCTAGGATAGCTTAGAGGTATATATAGAGCTTTGCTAAGTAAAGTAAGAAAAGGATTAGTAAGAGAGGTAAGCCTTATAGGGTGCTTATCTTTATCTAAAAGGGTCTTAAGAGTTTACTATTAAAGCTAAGCTAGCTTATTCTATCCGTAAGGAAGCTATATATTATAGCTATTAGCTAGTGTAGTATGCCTATTTAGATTAAAATATAAATTAGATATAGGTAGCTAACTCTATTAAATATAGATAAGATATCTATCTGCGCTAATAAGGCAATGCTACCTCTACCCTAAGCCTCTCTTATATATTCTATAAGGACTTTAATTATAGTTTCTATTAATCTATTTACCCTATTTCCTATTTATAGCTTAGGAAGGAGGCCCTTAGCCTTTATAAAGGCTATAAGCTACCTTATAATTACTACTTCTATAATCTTTCCTACTATATTTAGAAGTAAAATAGGTCTTTATATATTAGCCCTTCTTATCTCCTTAGTGGTTTTCCTAGCTTCCTAATTACTACTACTTATATAGTTTAAAACTAGGCTAGGAAATATCTTACTTTAAGAATAGCGTTTAGTAAGCATACTATAGCTTCTTTAGCTAGCTTATTATAGGCCTTAATAAGGCCTACTAGGAGTTTATTATCTCTTAGGGCTTTCTAGCTAGCTATATCTAATAGGATATTTCTAATATCTCTTACTCTAAACTATTCTTTATCTAGGACTAGTGTATTATTAAGCTCTAGGAAGGAGAGGTCTAGGATATAGAAGAGGTTTACTATAGGTTTAAGGAAGAACCTTTATATAAGTATACTTACCTTATTCTTATAGGTAGTAGCTAGGTTAGGGTTATTATTAGTTCTTTCTAGGTCTAGGAGTCTAGGGAGCTTAAGGGGGCCTAGCTTTAAAGCTAGGCCTATCTTTCTAGTCTTTAAACTTCTCTATCCTTTTCCTATATATTAGCTTTTATAGGGCTTCTCTTTATATATTCCTTTTCTCTTCCCTAACTATTTATTCCTAGTTATTATTTGCCTTAGAGAAGGCTTACTAGTTTACTTTAGTCTTTTAGCGCCTCTATTATCTCTTAGCTTATCTAGCTTTAGTAACTACCTCTTTTATTCTCCTTAACTACTATACCTCTAGGCTAGGAGTCCTTAGCGCTTCTATAAGGCTACTAATTTTACTATTTATTAAAGGTTTATAATAAGCTATATTATATATACATTAATTCCTTCCTTATCTTTTAGGTCTAGTGTATTTTCCGCTTAGAGTTACACTACTGCTTCTGCCTTTACCTATAGTCTGTTTATTGTGGTCTAGGTGTGTTTAAGGGTAGGCAAGGCGCCTTCTTACTCCTTAGTAAAGATACTAATTAGCTATAGAATATGGTTAGAGCCCGTAAGGTCTTCTACACTGTTGTAGTGGACTTAGATGTCTAGAGTTGCCTATGCTAGATCTATAGTGCTATCTCTGTCTTCTCTGTGTTATCTTGTGGGTTCCCCTTAGGGCGTTACTAAACCAAGCCTCCACCGGCTCGCGAGGTCTAGTAGTTCCTCCGCTCCTCTAGTCGTTCTGTCTAAGCAGCCTAATATAGGAATAAGCTTTAAGGGCATAAATACAGGGGCTATGAGGTTAGTATAAAGTTTATTAATAATAAACTTTATAGCTACGTTAGCATAAGAGTTATAGGTTATAACTATAGTTAAACTTAAATTCATTTAAGTTTTACTTATAGTATAAATTAATATAATTTCCCTTTTTCTATAACTATATTTATTCCCTCTCTCTATCTCTTCTAGCTTCTTATACCTTATTACTTACTTATACCCTAAAGCTCTAAGGCAAACTTAAACCCTTATACTATATATAACTTATTCTTACTTACTTCTAACCTAATTTAAATTACTAGGTAAGTCCTATATTACTAATTAACTAATTAACCCTAAACTAATTAGATTATAGATAGCTAAGGGTAATAAAAAGACACTGCCCTAACTAAAAGATTAAAGGCTATAGTAAAAGAGAAAAGTAAAGGAAAGGAAAATAAAGATAAATCTAACCTAGAGATAATTAATAGTATTTATAATATAAGGGAAAAATGCTAAGAAGTAAAGGCAAGGCGAATAATAAGATTAGCAAGGAGATAGAGAGAAAATGAAAGAATAGGGAATTAGCCTGTAATAATAAAAGCAGTTTTACCTCGTACCCAGGAGGGGTAAGAAAGCCTATTATAGATAATTATAATTATAAGGTAATAAAGGTGCTCTATAAAAGAAGAAATGCTATATATATAGTAAAGAAGGCTATTAGTTAACTAAACACTCTAAGGAGGAATGTAAGAGGGCATATTAACGCTTTAAGAACCATTACCTTATAGAACTAATAACCCCTTCCTATAATGCTTTCCTTACTTAGTATAAAGGTAAAGAGAATAATACTACTTCTTCTAAAGAAAATAAGATTTCTACCTATATAATAGAACTTAGATTTAAAGAAGAAGGTAATAAAGGAGAGATGCTAATAAGCTTCTTTATATAAGGCATAATAATTAATAGCTATATAACTATAGAAATTCTTATAAACTAAGCAGCTACCTATACCCTTATTAAAGAGGATTTATTTAATCTCTAGTAACTAAAGGAAGCCCTAACTACTTTCCTTCTTTAAGATTATTACTCTTTAGGTATATTCTAAGGTATTATCCCTAATACTAGGGCTATAGGTTACTTATTAGTAAGGTACCCTTAATTCCTTACCCTATAATAATTAATCCTAAAGATCTAGCTTAATAAATCTAGAGCTAGGGAGGTAATAATTTAATTTAGAAGTAGTAAGCTAATCCCTTAATTAGATTAATTAATATACCTACTCTCTTTAGCATTATCCTATTTCACGTAATACCTATAAACACTCCTTCTTACTATGCTTAGTAAATATAGACTGCCTTAGGATTAATTTCTATATCTCTTAGAATATCCTTTAATAATGTAATATTAAGGTCCCTATTATCTATAAATAGGGATATTCTTAGATGCTTCTATAGAAGGAGAGATTAATTATCTAGAGTTATTTAACTAAGATAGAATTACAGCGCTTATATTACTAATTTAGTTACCCTTCTATCTGCTAACTTTATAATATACTTTCTAAATTAGGCCATAAGGTAGATTTCAAAACCATTAGATAATTAACAAAGATCTGCCACTAATACTAATTAAATATAGATAATCTATATTACTTTAAATTTACCCTAAAGGATAAATATAACTTTAACTATAAAGTAATTATAGATATTATATATCTAGATAGTAATTACCCTATTCTCTACACTATTAATACAGCCACCATGTTTAATATAGCTAGATTCCTTAAAGATATTATAGTAAAGGTAACCTAGGAAGCCCTTTACCTTTACTAGATTAATACCTACTAGGGTCCTCTAGATTAGATTATAACTAATACTAGTATAATATTTAGAAGCAAAGAATTCCGCTAATTTACAGTATTAATATTAATCTTAATTAAAAAGTCCCTATTAAGGCATACTATAGCATTAGTAAGGTTAAGAGATATTACTAGCTACTCTAAAGAGCCTATAATATTATCTAATATAAATACCTATTAATACCTAAAGCTATAGCCCTATAAATAGCTATAAAAGCTCTTAATAATACTATAGGCCTAAATAGCATTATTCTAACCCTTCTTATCTTTAGTGCTTATCTTTAAATAATTAATAATTCTCCTTCCTTACCTAATATTAAGTAATAAGCTCTTATAGTATAAAAGGTAATAAAGGAGATTAAGAGGTTATATATACTATATAAGGTTAAGAAAGCCCTTACTATAAGAAATAGCCCTAATACCTTACTAACCCTTAATCTCCTACTTATATTACTAGTTCTTATCTAGTAAAAGTATAAAGAATAGTAAGGCCTATATAAGCTTCTTATAATAAATAAAGAGAGCTATATCCTTAATCTTCTATAATGCCCTAAGATCTTTAGGTTAACCTTTATTAAGCCTTATAATAAAGATCTTAGTAAGAAAAGGCTATTACTAGTAGGAGGTAATAACCTAGAGGTAATTAAAGAAGAAGAGTAAGAGGTATAAATTAATAATATAGTATCTCTAGCCCCTCTAAAAGAAGGCTAGGAAGACTATAAAAACCCTCTTATAACTATTAATTAGGTAGATAACCTTAAGGCACTTATCTTAAGTAAGAAGGAGGCAGACCTTAAACTTATAATCTAATTATATAAGAAAGGCATAATCATAACTCCTAGTAAACCTTTTAAACTCTTAATAAAGGTTAAGATTAATACCCTAATTAGCTAAGGCGTGTTTAAATTTATTACTTTTAATCTAAAGAAGCACTAAGGGATTTAAATCTTTAATTCCTATATTATTAATAAAGTTAAAGAAAGAATAAGCTAGCTATATAAGAAATTAAGGCTTATTATCTAAGGCTTTAGTAATAAAGTAAAGCAAGCAATCCTTACGTAAGCCTTAATAATCTAAAGGGCAAGCTAATAATTAATCCTTATAACTACCCCTTCTCTTCTTATAAAAGGATTCCTCCTTTAGATTTAAGATATTATATAGGCATATATATAATTAGAAACGCTGCTAAATTATATAATCCTTGCCTAACTCCCTATCTAAATTCGTAACCAGCACCCTAAAGGAATAATTATAAGAGTTATTAAGCCTCTTTACGGAATTATAAAGGCTAGCATATACTAGTAGGTAACTTACTATAAGTATTATAGAGAAAACCTCTAAATGATAATATTAAGCTATAATCTATGCTTACTAGTAATATCTGCTAAAAGCCCTTACTTTAGATACATAGGAATGCAAACTAATAATACCCTTAGCCTATTAGATAAAGAATTCTTCTAATAAGAAGAAGATTAACTAGCTACCGCTAAATTCGCTATAAAACTAAAGCAGTTTATTAAGCCTAATAACCCCTTATATTTAATAGTGGAATTATTTAACTAACTAATAATACTATTAAGATATAGTAAAAGGGTAAAGTAATAAGCTATAGTTAATCCTACTAGAAGAGCTAGAAAAGAAGTACATTAAATAAAGGGCTTATAGTGCTTACATTGCTTTAATCTACTAACCTAAGGTAAGCTTTAATCTATTAGTTACTATATAATATTAAGAACTAATAATTAAGAACGTTAAGGAACTTAATTATTATATTAAGTAGTAAATAGACTACCTAGATTAAGGATTAATCTTTATACCCCTTAACCTTAAAAGAGTAAAGCTATTTATATTTATTAATAGATTATTCGCTAATAATAAAGACCTTACCTTATAACTAGGCTACGTACTTATCCTAGCTAATAAGGAGTATAAGGATAGCAAATTCACACTATAAGGTAATATTATACACTATAGCTTAATAAAGAGGAAGAGAGTTATAAGAAGAGTGCTTGCTTTAGAGGTCTATAGAATAGTAGTAGGCATTAATATAGCTTATATAATTATAATAACATTAAAAATTATTATAGATTAATTAAACCTCCTAGTAATCCTAATTATAATCTATATAGATTTATACTTATTATATAAATGCCTTATTAAGCTTAGGACTATAAAGGAGAAGTGGCTTATAATTAATATTATAGCCCTTTAGTAATTATATAAATGCTATAAGCTCTATAAGATTAGATAGATTAATAGTAAAGATAACCTAGCTAATATATTTACAAAGGTAATGCCTAATAAAGCCCTAGAGAGGTTTATTATAGGTAATATAGTAATAATCTAGATAGAGGGATAGGTTACCTAGA
This sequence comes from Epichloe gansuensis, assembly GCA_023658505.1. NCBI lineage: Eukaryota > Fungi > Ascomycota > Sordariomycetes > Hypocreales > Clavicipitaceae > Epichloe > Epichloe gansuensis. Next base: position 3,284,544 of record CP098283.1, read on the forward strand.
CCTAGCACTGCCTATAAAGAGATAGGGGACTAGAGCCCTAAAGCCTATGCCTAAGCCTACGCTAAAACTAGCGCTAAAGGCACTAGGTAAGCTACCCTAAGTATAACACTATTACGTAAGGCATAGGCTAAGGGATTAGAGGTAATAGAATTATAGCCTTAGAAGGAGCGTATAGAATTATAGCCTTAGAAGGGAGCGTATAGAATTATAGCCTTAGAAGGAGCGTATAGAATTATAGCCTTAGAAGGAGCACTCCCTCCTAAGTCTTTATAGTAAGGAGGGAAAGAGAAGGGAGCATAAGGGGGCATAGGAAGGTATAATCTAATATTATACCTTTAGAAAGGAAAGGATTATAGGTAATCTTCCCCTAGGAATATAATCTAATATTACATTATAGTTAAATAGAGGGCTATAGGAAGGGATAATCTAATATTATACCTTTAGATAGGGAAGGGATTATAGGCAACCTTCCTCTTGTAATATAATCCAATATTACATTATACTAGTTAAATAAAGGGGCGTAGGTAAGGGCAGAAGGTAAAGGTAGCTTTCTATAAGGAAGAAGGATAAGCAATTAGAGAAGCTAGTTATCTAAAGCTAGCGGCGCGTAGGGGAAGGAACGAGGGACTATTATTATTATTTCTTTTGTTAATTCTTTTATTTATATAACACATTTATTTAATCCCTTAGATCTTCCCTTCTTAGATTAATATTATACGTTAATAATCGTGTTAAAAAGAAAGAGGTTCTAATGTTAGAATAAGCATAATATTAATCGCGGCACGTAGCCGCAATTACCTAGCAAAGGTTAGGCCGCAAGGGCGCGCGCGTAACGCGCGCCCGTGAGAGGTAGCCCTATATATAACTTATTGGCCCGCCCCTCTAATTAGGCAAGGACCCACAAGTCATATAACCTATAAAACGCACTGCGTTTATGGCCACTTCTTATAATCCAAAAGCCTCTCTTTTTCCTCTCTTCTTCACACACTTATGATTAATTGATTACAACGCCTAGAATAGAAGAATAATTCCTATTCCTAGGCCACGATCCTAACGTCAGGCACCTGTGATACTAACATTAACCTATAAAACTAATTAAATTATATAATTTCTTATAAGCGCTAAGGACTCCCCGGCCTAGAGGCGTGGTGGTCAAGGAGAACAAAAGAGGCAGTCGCTAAAGCCAGACAAGCCAAGAGACAATGGAGGCGCTAAAAGACTAAAGCAAACTAGCAAGCCTTCTCTAAGGCAGATAATAACTAGGAATAAATGGTTAGGGAAGAGAAAAGGAACACATAGAGAGAAGCCCTATAAAAAGCTAATACATAGGAAAAGGATAGAGAAGTTTAAAGACTAGAGAGATAGGCCTAGCTCTAAAGCTAGGCCCCCTAGAGCTCCCTAGACTCCTAGACCTAGAAAGAACTAATAATAACCCTAACCTAGCTACTACTTATAAGGATAAGGTAAGCATACTTATATAATAGTTCTTCCCTAAACCTATAGCAAACCTCTCCTATATCCTAGATCTCTCCTTTCTAAAGCTTAATAATACACTAGTCCTAGATAAAGAATAGTTTAAAGCAAGGGATATTAGAAATATCCTATTAGATATAGCTAGCTAGAAAGCCTTAGGAGATAATAAACTCCTAGTAGGCCTTATTAAGGCCTATAATAAGCTAGCTAAAGAAGCTATAGTATACTTACTAAATACTATCCTTAAAGTAGAATATTTCCTAGCCTAGTTTTAAACTATATAAGTAGTAGTAATTAAAAAGCTAGGAAAAACCACTAAGGAAATAAGAAGGGCTAATATATAAAGACCTATCTTATTACTAAATATAGTAAGAAAGATTATAGAAGTAGTAATTATAAGGTAGCTTATAGCCTTTACTAAGGCTAAGGGCCTTCTCCTTAAGCTATAAATAGGAAATAAGGTAAATAGATTAATAGAAACTATAATTAAAGTCCTTATAGAATATATAAGAGAGGCTTAGGGTAGAGGTAGCATTACCTTATTAGCATAAATAGATATCTTATCTATATTTAATAGAGTTAGCTACCTATATCTAATTGAAGAAAAGAACCCACAGGAAGTTTAATGAAAAAGAGGAAAGAAGGAAGACCCCTCCGGGGAGGAACCCTTCTTATACTCGTACAGGGGGCTGAATCATAGATATCAACGAAGAAAGAAGAACACAAGACGAGAATCTAGTTAGTTAACGCCCGAGAGGCCTAGGCCCGGAAACGGCTAGGAATTAAACCAAACCCACACCCTTACCATAGAAAACAAACAACATTAGGTGCTCCGACTTCCCTAGACTAACAAGCCAGACCTAGGCCAGAGAAGGCTAAAAAGTAAGGCCATAGAAGAGCTGGCTGAAAAGTGAAAGAGAAGTGAATTACCACCGCGAAACCGAATCTAGTATGCTATAAGATAGTATAATAGGCCTAGAGCAGTGCTAGAGCAGACCTAGGATAGAGCTAGGTAGGGCTTAGAACCTAGGATTTTCCTTTTTCCTTTCTTCTTTCTTTTCTTATTAGGATAAGGCTAGCGTAAGCTAGCAATAAACACCTATAATAGGCCACACACAATGCGACGCAGGCCTAGTGTAGGGTTAGCGTTAGCCTAAACATAGTTATAAGGGGTTTTTCTTCCTATTCAAGGGTTTTCCTTTTGACAAAGCAGCAGGAGTACTAGTACTAGCCCTACATAGAGCTAGCTAGCGTAAATAATATATATACCTATATCTAATTTATATTTTAATCTAAATAGGTATACTATACTAGCTAATAGCTATAATATATAGCTTCCTTATAGATAGAATAAGCTAGCTTAGCTTTAATAGTAAACTCTTAAGACCCTTTTAGATAAAGGTAAGCACCCTATAAGGCTTACCCCTCTTACTAATTCTCTTCTTACTTTACTTAGTAAAGCTTTATATATACCTCTAAGCTATCCTAGGTATAGTAGTAATAGGATTTATAAATAATATAAATATAGTAATATTTAGAAAAATACTATATAAACCTAGAAAAGGCTTAAAGCTATATAGAAAGTATATAAAAAATAGGTAAAAAAGTAGGAGTAAAGTTTAACCTAGTAAAGACTAAACTTATATACTTTAGTAAAGTATATTAATCCCTATAGGCTAGGGTTTAACTTAGTATAGAGAAGATAATGCCTATAAAGTTATATAGGTTTCTTAAAGTCTAGGTTAATAGGAAACTTAATTAAAGTGCTTATAAGAATATCCTAAAAGGTAAACTAGCCTAGTAATAGCTTATACTCTCCTTACTAGTAGCATTAGCCTAGGGTTATAGCTTTAGAGATACCTAACTCCTATATATATAGGTAGTCTAGCCTATCCTTACCTATAGGGTAAGCGCTTACTATACCCTAACTAAAAAGGGTAGAAAACTAAGAGAAGTAGTTAAAAGCTTTATAATAGACTAATTAACCTACCTTTAAATTATAGCTAGTGTATTTAAGGCTATACCTATTACCTAACTAAAGGTTAAGACTTATATTCTCTCCTAGATCTATACCTAAATAAGATAAAATAGAAGTTTAAAGAGAGAATTATAAAGAGCGGAATAGCTATAATAATCTAAACCACTACTAACTTAGTATAGTTAGTATTATATTATAAATAAAGACCCTCCCTTAGGAGTAATAAGCTAGTAGTAAAACTATATAAGGAATAGAGATAATACTAGGATAAATAGTATAGTAAGGAATACCTAGGATAGCATAGGCTTATAAGAGAGCTAACTAAGGATTAACCACTAACTTATAACCTAAAGGAAATCTAAAGATTCTATATAGGCCTAGAAAAGCATATCTTCTTAACTATAGTCTAACTATATATAGGAAAGATTAGTCTTAATAAGTTCCTCTTTTAGAGAGGCATCCCTAGGGTAAACTCACTACTATATAGCTATAGAAGAGTAGTTAAGGACTAATATTATATTATAGTTAACTACCCTAAATATAATTACTAACACCCCTAAATACACTAGCCTAGAGATATATAGGAGGTAAGGCTAGCCCTAAACTACCCCCTAAAGGCAAGAGTAATAGCTAAATAGTTCCTTAGTATAAAATAACTCTAATACTATATATTAGCATAAGAACTAGTAGCTAATATATATAGTAAAGAGAAGGAGCTAGAGCTAGGGCGCTTCTAATGCACTAGGACTAATAGCTAGGATATAGATATAGTAAATTACTAGGGAGAGATATAAGATTATATAGTTTAGAGCTAGTGGTAGGCTAGCTATAGAATTATAATTCTAGAACTATTATTAGATTAATTTTAAATATATAACGCTAGGTATTATAAACCTTACTAGTCTACCTCTACCCCTTTACTAAGCTATAATTACCTAACTAATTACTTCTCCTCTAGGACTAGAATTACCCTCTTTATTACCTTAGCCTACCTCTTAGCGGGTAAGGCAGTGGCTAGGAGATAGTTTATCTTTATAGCATAAGCGTCTAAACGTTATAGCTAAAAGATAACCTTATTATATTATTCTCCTCTAGCGCTAGACAAGCCTAGACCTATAGTAAAGGCACTATGCTTTTTCTTACTTTAATTACTAGTATAGAGCTTCTTTATATAATCCTAATAGTTATCTAGGACCTATAGAACCATTAAACCTAGACTAGACTTAATAGTAAACTAGAATAGTAGTACTTATACTACTCCTAATAACTATAGCTACCTAAACTTTTACTAGCTACTAGTGCTTATTTTATTAACTACTTAAGTTAGGCTAAGAGTAAATTAGCACTAGATCTAGCCTAGAATAAAGGCACTAACTACCTTTAAATATCTATAGTTATAAACCTAGTAGTTAAAATAGGCATTAGTAGCTAGCCCTATATAAAACAGTTAGCCTTACTTTTAAGCTAGGATAGATTTAACTTACTAGTAATATTATAGCACTAGTGCCTAGGGTAGTTAATTAATTAAGATTTATAAGAGATATATTAGATCCTATAGGGATCCCTAACTATAGTAAATTAGTATTAAAATAGAGGTAGGCTAGGGCTAAAGGGGTTATACCTTTAAATCCTTAGCTATAGCTTACTTAAGCTACTTCTTAGTTAAAGACTTTTAAGGATATTACTTATTTTTAGAGTTTTCCTAGGTAGATTAGAGCTAGATAAGCATAGAACATAAGAGTACTTATAGTAGCTAGCGCTGTTTTATTAGATAACTTAATAGATCTATAGTAATATTAGTATTTAGGCTAATACTAGCCTAGGAGCGCCCTAGGTAGCTCTAAGAAAGAAAAGAACCTATAGGAAGTTTAATAAAAAGAGGAAAGAAGGAAGACCTCTCTAGGGGAGGAACCCTTCTTATACTTATATAGGGAGGAGGGGCTAAATTATAAATATTAATAAAGAAAGAAGAATATAAGATAAAAATCTAGTTAGATAATGCCTAAGAGACCTAGGCCTAGAAATAGCTAGGAATTAAACTAAACCTATACCCCTACTATAGAAGATAAATAGCACTAGGTGCTCTAACTTCCTAGGACTAATAAGCTAGACCTAGGCTAGAGAAGGCTAAAAAGTAGGGCTATAAAAAGCTAGCTAAAAAGTAAAAGAGAAGTAAATCACTATTATAAGACTAAATCTAGCACGCTATAAGATAGTATAAGAGGCCTAGAGCAATGCTAGAGCAGACCTAGGATAAAGCTAGGTAAGGCTTAGAACTAGGGATTTTCCTTCTTTCTTTCTTTTCTTTTCTTCTTATTAGAATAAGGCTAGCGTAAGCTAGTAATAAATACCTATAATAGGCTATATATAACGTGACGTAGGCCTAGTGTAGGGTTAGCGTTAGCCTAAACATAGATATAAGGGTTTTTCTTCCTATTTAAGGGTTTTCCTTTTAACAAAGCAGTAGAAGTACTAGGACTAGCCCTACATAGAGCTAGCTAGCGTAATTAATATATATATATAATTTCTTATATTTTAAGAATAAAATCTTAATAAAAATTTAAACTAAAATATATTTTATATACTTTATATAATTAAAAGGATAATTATAAAGCTACTAATTAAAAGTATAAGATTTATTACCTTAATTCTAACCCTAAACCTTTTTATCTATTATTTCTAATTAAAATAAGCTTAGATAAGATATTTTGATTTAAAAAATAAAAATATATTCTTTTTAAAATTAACTTAAAATCCTTCAAATTTATTAGTAAAAATAAGCCTTATAAGCTAATAAATTAATTATTAGTAATTATTAAGTTTTAATATTTTAAACTCTAGTACTTTTTCTTTTTTAAAGGTTTTATATTAACTTAATAAAACTAATAATAAGGAATAAGGGTTTACTTTAGACTTACTTATATATTATTATATACTAATACCTTTTTATTATTAGTTTTAATAGCTTTTTCTTACCTTAAGACCTAGTATCTAATAATAATATAATAGTAAGTCTAAAGTAAGTCTTTATTAACTTTATAATAGTATTACCTTCTTATTATTAGTTATAAAAGCTTTTTCTTACTTTAAAACCTAATATTTACTAATATTATTATAGTAGGTCTAAAGTAAGTCCTTATTAACTTTATAATAATATTCCCTTCTTAAAATAGTATTTTCTTACATTAAAACATAGCTGTTGGAATAAGCATGATATCAATCGCGGCACGCAGCCGCAATTACCCGGTAAAGGTCAGGCCGCGAGGGCGCGCGCGCAACGCGCGTTCGCGAGAGGTGGCCTTACCTATAACTTATCGGCCTGCCCTCTGATTGGTTAAGGGCTTACAAGTCCTATAACCCACAAAACACGCACTGCGTTTATGGCTACTTCTCACAATCTAAAAAAGCCTCTCTTTTCCTCTCTTATACACACACTTATAACTAATTAATTATAACGCCTAGAATAGAAGATAAATTCCTATTCCTAAGGCTACAATCCTAACGTTAGGTACCTATGATACTAACACTAATTAGTGGTTAACTTCACAGATAACCACATGGTTTTTCCTAACCGCAGATTAGTAAGGTTAATTAGAAGAGATAGCTATACTATAAACCTGCCCTATAAAATAGGAGGGCCGCTAAAAGTATATATAGTTATGCTAAGGAAGTCTAAGCACTCTATTATAATAAGAAAGGAGCCTTATAACTCCTAAGATTTAATCCTAAGACCTTATAAAGACTTTAAAGCTATTAAAGGATTAAGGCCTAGTTAGTAACTAGTCTAACCTATCTTTAATTACTTAGTTAGCGCGTTCTACTATGTACTTAACCCTTAGAAGGTATTCTCTTATAATAAGAAAGGAGCTTATTACTCCTAAGATCTAATCCTAAGAACCCCTAAGGGATAAAGATAATAGCTATGCTTATAATCCTTTAACCTACTATATAACTAATACTATACCTCTATTCTATCTTCCTATAATAGAGATAAGAAAGTTAAAAGCTCCTTAATAAGGAGAACTATTAAAAGCCTCTCTCTCTAGCCCTAACTTTAGCAATGCTAAAGAAGGCACTAAAGTTAAAAGAGACTAAAAAGGCAAAGGTCTATAACTTAATAACCCTCTCCTAAGACATATTCCCTAGAGATACAAGACTTTATTATATCTAAGATATTAAAGATAGTAAAATCATTTAATCTTAATAAATAAGGTAATAATCCTAAGGCTATTATAGCTTATATCCTCTTTAAGGCAGTGGCATACTAGTCTAAGAGCCTTATTACTAGAAGTCTCTTTACTAACTTTATTAAAGACTTCTATAGATAGATAAGAGAGGTATTTGTAATTACAGACTAATTAATTACTAAGTATTTATATAATTTCCTTCTCTTCTAAGGCATATATATAGATATAATAGCCTATAGGAAGATTATAGTAATGCTTAAGGAAGTTATTACCCGCAAGGAATTCTAGGATTAGTAAGAAGAAGAGATATAGAAAGCTATAAGGAAGTATATACCCTTCTAAAAACGTATTAAAGACTAAGACTTCCTTAATAACCTCCTTCTAATCCCTCTAATTAGACTAAGATTATAATATTGCTAATAGAGTAATCTAGGAATCCTATAACCTTACTAATGTTATTCCCTAAGCCTAACCCTATTAGGCTAATTATATAATAATCCTTAGGAAAGCCCTTATTAAAGGTATCCCCTATTAAGATAAGAAATCCCTCCTTTTACACCTCTAAGAGCACTTTTTCCTCTAGACCTATACTAAAGCAAATAATTAATCTCGTAAAGCTTTATATAAGTAATATTTAATATAGCATAGATAACTATAAGGTCCTTAACTTAAAGTTAATAATATTCTAAGGAAATGCAAGATACTAGGCATTAAACCCTATAAAGCTAGGTATGCCCTTAAGGCTATGCTTAAAGGGAAAGCTCTAATATACTATTATAAGCATTTATATAAGCTAGAGATCCTTAAGACCTTAAGACTCTTATTAGCTATATTAAGAGAAGGTTTAAGACTAATAATATAAAGCAAAGGTATCTCCTTAAGTAGTAAAACACTAAGCTACGCTAGATTATATAAGAAAACCTAGATAAGCTAAAGATTAATTACTTTAAAGAACTTATAATAAAGCTTATAAACCTTTAATAAGCAGTTCTAGATATTACTTAATCTAAAAGAGCACTTTAGAATTAATTAATCTTTGCCTATTATAGCATACCTAAGTGTAGAACTTACCTTATTAACCCTCCTACTAACCTATAGCTATTCTATAAATACATAAGGATATTAATAAGAATAACTATAAAGGAATAAGATAAGAAGTATTAATTCCTATTAACGCCTAATATAAGAGAGTAGTATTAGACTAACTATAAGTATAATAGGTATAGTAAAGAAGCCTATTACGGATAATTATAATTATAAGGTAATAAAGGCGCTCTATATATAAAGAAATGTTATATATATAGTAAGGAAGGCTATTAGTTAACTAAATACTCTAAGGAGGAATGCAAAAGGTATATTAACGCTTTAAGAACCACTACCTTATAGAACTAATAACCCTTCCTATAATGCTTTCCTTACTTAGTATAAAGGCAAAGAGAATAATACTACTTTTTCTAAAGAAAATAAGATTTCTACCTATATAATAGAACTTGGATTTAAAGAAGAAAGCAATAAAGGAGAGATGCTAATAAGCTTCTTTATATAAGGCATAATAATTAATAGCTATATAACTACAGAGATCCTTACAAATTAAGTAGCTACCTATGCCCTTATAAAGGAGGATTTATTTAATCTCTAATAACTAAAGGAAGCCCTAACTACCTTCCTTCTTTAAGATTATTACTCCTTAGGTATATTCTAAGGTATTATCCCTAATACTAGGGCTATAGGTTACTTATTAGTAGGGCACCCCTAATTCCTTGCCCTATAATAGTTAATCCCTAAGATCTAGCTTAATAAATCTATAGCTAGGAGGTAATAATTTAATTTAGAAGTAGCAAGCTAATCCCCTTAATTAGATTAATTAATATACCTACTCCCTTTAGCATTATCCTATTCTATATAATGCCTATAAACACTCCCTTCTTACTATATTTAGTAGATATAGACTGCCTAAAGATTAATTTCTATATCTCTTAGAATATTCTTTAATAAGGCAATATTAAGGTCCCTATTATCCATAAATAGGGGTATCCTTAGATGCTTCTGCAAAAGGAGAGATTAATTGCCTAGAGTTATCTAACTAAGATAGAATTATAGCGCTTACATTGCTAATTTAGTTACCCCTCTATCCGCTGACTTTATAATATGCTTTCTAAATCAGGCCATAAGGTAGATTTCGAAACTATTAGATAATTAACAAAGATCTGCCACTAATGCTAATTGAATGCAGATAATCCATATTGCTTTAAATTCACTCTAAAGGATAAATATAACTTTAACTATAAAGTAATCGTGGATATTATATATCTAGATAGCAATTGCCCTATTCTCCACGCTATTAATACAGCTACCGCGTTTAACGCGACTAGATTCCTAAAGGATATTATAGTAAAGGCAATATAGGAAGCTCTTCGCCTCTGCTAGATTAATACCTACTAGGGTCCTCTAGATTAGATTATAACTAATGCTAGCATAACATTTAGAAGCAAAGAATTCCGCTAATTTATAGCTTTAATGTTAATCTTAATTAAAGAAGTCCCTATTAAGGCACACTATAGCATTAGTAAGGTTAAGAGATATTATAGGCTACTCTAAAGAGCCTATAATATTATCTAATGCAAATGCCTATTAATACCTAAAGCTATAGCCCTATAAATAGCTATAAAAGCCCTTAATAATACCGTAGGACTAAACGGCATTATTCTAACCCTTCTTATCTTTAGTGCTTACCCTTAAATAATTAATAATTCTCCTCCCTTACCTAATATTAAGTAATAAGCTCTTATAGTGTAAAAGGCAATAAAGGAGATTAAGAGGTTATACGCACTCTATAAGGTTAAGAAAGCCCTTACTATAAGGAATAGTCCTAATACCTTACTAACCCTTAACCTCTTGCTTATATTACTAGTTCTTATCTAGTAAGAGTATAAAGAATAGTAAGGCCTATATAAGCTCCTTATAATAGATAGAGAGAGCTATACCCTTAATCTTCTATAAGGTCCTAAGGTCTTTAGGTTAACCTCTATTAAGCCCTATAATAAAGATCTAAGTAAGGAAAGGCTATTACTAGTAAGAGGTAATAACCTAGAGGTAGTTAAAGGGGAAAAGTAAGAGGCATAAATTAATAATATAGTGCCTCTAGCCCCTCTAAAAAGAAGGCTAGGAAGACTATAAAAGAACCCTCCTATAATTATTAATTAGGTAGATAACCTTAAGGCATTTATCTTAAGCAAGGAGGAGGTAAACCTTAAGCTTATAGTCTAATTACGTAAGAAAGGCGCGATTATAACTCCTGGCAAACCTTTTAAGCTCTTAATAAAGGCTAAGATTAATGCCTTAATTAGCTAAGGCGTGTTTAAATTTATCGCTTTTAATCTAAAGAAGCACTAAGGATTCGAATCTTTAATTCCTATATTATTAATAAAGTTAAAGGAAGAATAAGTTAACCGTATAAGAAATTAAGGCTTATAATGTAAGGCTTTAGCAATAAAGCAAAGCAAGTGATCCTTACGCAAGCCCTAATAATCTAAAGGGCAAGCTAATAATTAATCCTTATAATTACCCCTTCTCTTCTTATAAAAGGATTCCTCCTATGGATTTAAGATATTACGTAAGCGTATGTATAATTAGAAACGCCGCTAAATTATATAATCCTTGCTTAACTCCCTATCTAAATTTGTGATTAGCACCCTAAAGGAATAATTATAAGAGTTATTAAGCCCCTCTATAGAATTACAGAGGCTAGCACACACTAGTGGGTAACTTACCACAAGCACTATAGAGAAAAGCTCTAGATAATAATATTAAGCTATAATCTATGCTTATTAGTTACATTCGCTAAAAGCCCTTACTTTAGATGCGTGGGAATGTAGACTAATAATACCCTTAGCCTATTAGACAAAGGATTCTCCTAATAAGAAGAAGATTAACTAGCTGCTGCTAAATTCACTATAAAACTAAAGCAGTTTATTAAGCCTAATAACCCCTTATATTTAACGGGGAATTATTTAACTAACTAATAACACTATTAAGATATAGCAAAAGGGCAAAGTAATAAGCTATAGTTAATCCCGCTAGAAGAGCTAGAAAAGAAGTACGTAGAATAAAGGGCCTGTGGTACTTACATTGCTTTAATCTGCTAACCTAAGGCAAGCTTTAATCTATTAGTTACCGCATAGTATTAAGAACTAATAACTAAGAATGTTAAGGGACTTAATCGCTGTATTAAGTGGTAAATAGACTACCTAGATTAAGGATTAATCTTTATACCCCTTAACCTTAAAAAAGCAAAGCTATTTATATTTATTAACGGATTATTTGCTAATAATAAAGACCTTACCTTATAGCTAGGCTACGTTCTTATCCTAGCTAATAAGGAGTATAAAGATAATAAGTTTACACTATAAGGTAATATTATACACTATAGCTTAATAAAGAGTAAGAGAGTTATAAGAAGTGTGCTTACTTTAGAGGTCTATAGAATAGTAGCAGGCATTAATATGGCTTACGTAATCATAATAATGTTAAAGATTATCATAGATTAATTAAACCTCCTAGAAATCCTAATTATAGTCTATATAGATTTATACTTATTATATAAATGCCTTATTAAGCTTAGGACTATAAAGGAGAAGTAGCTTATAATTAATATTATAGCCCTTTAGTAATTATATAAACGCTATAAGCTCTGTAAGATTAGATAGATTAACGGCGAAGATAACCTAGCTAATGCGTTTATAAAGGCAATGCTTAATAAAGCCTTAGAGAGGTTTATTATAGGTAATACAGCAATAATCTAGATAGAGGGATAGGTTACCTAGACCTAGCACTGCCTATAAAGAGGCAGGGAACTAAAGCCCTAAAGCCTACGCCTAAGCCCGCGCTAAAGCCCACGCCTAAGCCTACGCTAAAACCAGCGCTAGAGGCACTAGATAAGGTGCCCTAAGTATAGCATAGTTACGTAGGGCATGGGCTAAGGGATTAAAGGCGCGGAATTATAGCTTTAGAAGGGTGCCCTTTCTAAGTCTTTATAGTAAGGAAGGGGAAGAGAAGGGAGCATAAGGGGCGCGGGAGGTATAATCTAATATTATACCTTTAGAAGGGGAAGAATTATAGGCAATCTTCCCTAGGAACGTGATTTAATATTACATTATAGTTAAATAAAGGGCCGTAGGGAGGGATAATCTAATATTATACCTTTAGATAGGGAAGGGATTATAGGCAACCTTCCCTTATAATATAATCTAATATTACATTACACTAGTTAAAGGAAGGAGCGCAGGTAAGGGCAGAAGGCAAAGGCAGCCTTCTATAAGGAAGAAGGATAAGCAATTAGAGACGCTGGTTATCTAAAGCTAGCGGCGCGTAGGGGAGGAAAAGGGGACTATTATAGTTATTTCTTTTATTAACTCTTTTATTCATATAATATATTTATTTAATCCCTTATATCTTCCCTTCTTAGATTAATATTATGCGTTAATAATCGTGTTAAAAAGAAAGAGGTTCTAATGTTAGAATAAGCATGATATTAATCGCGGCACGCAGCTATAATTACCTAGCAAAAGGTTAGGCCGTGAGGGCGCGCGCGTAACGCGCGTTCGCGAGAGGTAGCCCTACCTATAACTCATTGGCCTGCCCTCTGATTGGTTAAGGGCCTATAAGTTATATAACCCACAAAAATGCACTGCGTTTGTGGCTACTTCTTACGATCCGAAAAAGCCTCTCTTTTCCTCTCTTGTACACACACTTATGACTAATTAATTACAACGCCTAGAATAGAAGATAAATTCCTATTCCCAAGGCTACGATCCTGACGTCAGGCACCTGTGATACCAACAATAGCATTCACTAATATTATAAAAGTGGGTCTAAAGAAGGTTCTTATTAACTTAATATTAGTATTACCTTCTTATTATTAATTTTAAGAGCCTTTTCTGTAAGGGCTTAGGCAAAGCCTAAGCCTTAGTGTTAACATGCGAGTAAGGTATAGGGAAGGGGCTAATATAAGCCAACTAGGGGATATAAGGGGCTTATATAGGATCCGTAATATCCTCCTTTTCCTTCCTTCCTTTAAGTTTCTTAATATTATTATAATAGCCTATAGCTTTGTCTTTAGGCTAGTCTATAATATTTAAGAAACTTCCTTTAGCCTTAAAGAAAGCTACTAAAAACATAATAAGTGCATTAAACATTATAGATATAATAGATATAATAGACATAATGGATTTACTATGCCCTAGAGACTAACACTCTTAGGAAGCATAACACTACTAATAAACACTACTTTACCTATAGAGGCCCTCTTAGCTTAACTTAAATTACTTTAACTTATAGATAAATAATAATAAGGGGAAATTATAATACTATATAAATAGGTTAAAATAAAGTAGCCCTAAGGGCTTAACCTAAATAGATTTCTCTCCTAGTCCTACCTATCCTACTACTAGTTATACCCTAGATTAGATAGAAACTAATCCTAATAGATAACCCTTATAATAGTAATAAGGCTATGTTTACTTCCTAGAAGATCCTTATAGAATATAAACTAGTAGTAAATAAGGACTTTATTAGTGCTAATAAGGACTAGTAAATATTTATATACTAGAACTTAAGGCCTAAGGTCTAACCCTATATTTTAGTATTCTTTAAAATAGGCTATAAATATAATTATAAACCTACCTCCTTTCTAGATTACTTAGAATCTATATTTACTAACCCTTATTAATAAGAAATAGCCCTTACTAAACTTAATTATATTAAATAAGAGCTAGAGAAAGTATTTACTTTATTCTTTATTTACTTTAAATAAAAGCTCTCCTTAGTAAAAGGTAGCTTATAGATAAGTAAGGTAAAACTAGTAAAACTTTAATATATACTTAATAAGTATATAAGAGAGTATAGTATTAGTAAAGGGTAGCCTATAAGGACTACTTATTAGTAATTAGCTAATTCTATAGTATTATAGTTAATATTAAGGCTAATGCCTTAGAGGAAAAGTTTTAGTCTTACTATATACCTATTCTAGTTAAGATACTAGCCCCTAAGTTAATTATAATAGTAATATACTAATAATAGGTATTTATATCCTCCTGGGTACGAGGTAAAACTGCTTATATTATTACAGCCCGTTTTTCTTTAACATCTTGTCTATCTTTTTGCTATTTTCTCTAAGCTCTTATTACCCTTCTTATTCTTACTCTTTATAAAATCCTCCCTTATTTTTACTAACTTCCTAACCTCCTTTCTATTATAATTCTCCTTACTTTCTAATAGGTCTTTTTAGTTCTTTAACCTAGTGGTTATAGCCCCTAGCTTTAGGTTATCCTTTGCTATTCTATAAATCCATTAGCTAGGATAATAATTAACTAATAACGCAAGACCTACTTAGTGTATTATAGGGACTTAAATTAGATTAGAAGCAAGTGAGAATGAGTTATGTGTGGTTTGCCTTAGAGCTTTAGGGCATAAGTGAGTGGTAAGGTGCGAGAAGATAGAAGAGATAGAGAGAGGGAATAAATATAGTTATAGAGAAAGGGGAATTACGTTAATTTATCCTGCGAGCAAAACTTAAATGAATTTGAGTTTAACTATGGTTATAACCTATAACTCTTACGCTAATATAGCTATAAAGTTTATTATTAATAAACTTTACACTAAACTCACAGCTTCCTATATTTATGCCCTGAAAGCTTATTCCTATATCTAGCTGCTTTTTTATTACTATAGTACTATTAATCAGTTATTTATTATTGCACTAGCTAGGTGTTGCTAGTAATTCTTATGTTATGTGTGAATTTTAGATGCATTGGCCACTGCCGATGAAAAAAAAAATTATAAAAAATCATAGGTATTTATATAGTAAAAACTTAGGTAGGTAAATATTAGAAGCTAGAGGGGAAAAAGGATAGACTAAAAAGATAACTAAACTATAATATACTAAGTAAGTTATAGTAAAGGAAATAACTAGATATTATAAGGATAAGTATTATTTATACTATAGCTTAAAGGATTACTAGATATAGGAGTGCCCTTTACTCTTACCTTACTAACTAAGAGTATATATTAATATCTATAGGGCAAATATAGATAGTAGGGATAAGGGGGTTAAGACTTACTTATTAGAAAATAAGTAGCCCCTAAGCAAAGGCTTATATAGGGGCATAAAGGCTAGCTAGCCTAGCTAGATAATCTTAACTATAATTAGTATATAGTATTAGAAGAGGGAGTTAAATATTATATAGATTAACTACTATTCTTAGTTCTTATACTCTTTAATATATATAAGTATCTTTATATTTAAATTAATTATAGTTATAATTATTATAGCGCTATAAGCGAATTAGTAGTATAGTAGCTAAGCCTAGAGCTTATTTAATTACTAAAATAAAGATAAGTTTAAACTATAGTAAAAATAAAAATAAAAGAAAAGTAAGTAAGAAAGGAAACCTTATCTATTACTTATATAGTATATACCTAGATTAATATAGATAGCTAAGAATCTTTAGTATATCTCTATATTATTCTAGGTTTAACCTATAATATAATCTTTAGGATACTATAGTTAAAATACTATAATATAGTAATATTAATATAAGGGATAATTAGTTCCTTATTTACTATAAAGGTATGCTATATATAATAATAAAAGGATATTACTATAAGGTTTATTACTATAAGCTTAAAAGAAATTATAATAATATTATAACTTTCTACCCTAAGACTAAGACTAAAATAGCTTAATACCTTTATACTACCTAGGAGCTTATAGACTTTATAAACCTATTTAATAAGTAAAAGGTAAATAGCTTACCCCTATATAAGGGCTTATTAGATTACTATATCTATCTTTAAAAGAATATAAATAGATTATAACTAGCACTCCTATAAGGATCTCTATATAATATACCCTAGGACTAGCTATTAGAGATTAGGCATTAAGTTACTAACCTTATAAATAAGGGATAGATTTATACTAGCTTCTCTTTAGTAATAGTACCTATCCTATTAGTTAAAAAGGTAAATAGTAGTTAGAGGTTTTATATTAACTACTATATACTTAATAAGATAATAGTATAAGACTACTATCCCTTTCTATTAATTAAGGAAATACTCTATTCCTTATTCTAAGTATATTAGTTTATAAAAGTAAATATATACTTAGTATTTTATAAGCTATATATAGTAAAGAATAATAGTATCTTATAGTATTCTATATAAGATTTAGACTATTTAAATAGCTAGTTTACCTATTTAGCCTAGTAAGTACACTAATAATATTCTAATATTATATAAATAAATCCTCAGGGGATATATTAAGGGACTTTATTATAGCCTATTTAGATAATATTCTTATCTATTTAGGAGGGTTAAAGAAGGATTATATAGCTAAGGTATAGCTAATACTAGGTAGATTAAGGGCAGTAGGCCTATATCTAGATCTAGATAAATCTATATTTACTATAAAGAAGGTTTAATACCTTAGCTATATTATTATAGCTAGATACTTAATTTACTCTTACCCTATAAAGGTAATAGTAATTAGGGAATAATTAGCCCTTATAAAGTTATAGGGGTTTATAGCTTCCTTAGATTTATAAACTTATATTATAACTTTATTAAGGACTTCTCTAAAATAGTAGCTTCCTAATCTAGCTTACTAAAAAGAATATCCCTTTTAATAGGGCCTAGAGGAGAATAATGCTTTTAAATAATTAAAAGAGTTATTTATTAAATACCTAGTCCTTATATAATAGGACCTTAATTAAAATACTATAGTAAAAGCTAATTACTCTAGTATAGCTTTAGGGGTTATCTATTATAGGAAGGCCTTAATAGTATATTATATCTAGTTACTTATTACTCTATAAGCTTAATAGCCCCTTAAAGGAACTATACTATTTATAATAAAGAACTACTAGCTATTATATCTTACCTTAAGGTATAGTTAGTAAAGTTATAGGGTATCTTATACCTATTTATAATATATATAGATTATAAGAACCTAGAGTACTTTACTACTCCTTACCTTATAATAGAATATTAAGTATAGTAAGTAAATATTCTCTCCTTATTTAACTTCTATTTATATTATAAACCTAGTGCTTAAGTATAATAACTAAATACTCTTTCTTAAAGGGAGTAGAATAAGGTAAATAAGCCTTTAAGAATAGAATATATCTTATAACCTATTACTATTATAGTACTCTTATAACTATATATTAGGACCTAAATAGACTTTAATTAGGTTTACTCTTACCCTAGGTAGCTTTACTATTACTAAGGAATACCTTTTTATAATAAAATATCTTTAAACTCTTTAGAACTAAGTAATTTTATTAGACTTAACTTACCTTATTTATTTATAGGCTATATAGGAAGGGGTATAGAAGTTTCCCTAGAGGTAATAATAAGAGAATAGGTAATAAATTATATAATTAGTATATATAGGATGCTTTAGTTTAGGGGCTAAACTTAGGTCCTAGCTTAGGAACCTTTAATAATAACCCTTATTTAATAATCCTATAACTTATTAGTAATAAGGTACCTAGGGTATAATACTATATTTTAGATTTTATAATAATAATTTTACTAGGATAAGATAGCTTAGGATATAGGTAAGTTTATTTATAATTATTTTTACTAGGGTAGTTATATAAGTTAGTAATATTACTAAGGCTTACTAAAGCTACTACTAATACCTAATAGATACTAGTTATAAATCTCTATTAATTTTATAATAAACTTACTAATATTCTCCCTAAAGAGACTATAGTTCCTTATAGTAATTATAAATAGACTATTTAAGTTTATATAGCTAGAGGTAATAACTTCTATTATAGCTAAGGTATATATAAAATATTTTAAAATAGTTTAGTAATAGTTTAAAGGATTTCTTTAATTAATTATTATAGATAAGGGTTTTAATTAGCTAGGAACTTTTAGATAATATTATATTTAAGTATTAGTATAGACTAGCTTCTTTTTACCTCTTATTACCTATAGACTAATAGTAATATAAAGAGAATAAACTAAGAGGTATAGGTAATACTATATATATATATTTCCTTTTTATAGTATAACTAGCCTAAATACCTTATAGCTTATTAGCTAGTAATTAATAATAGGAACTCTTTAGTTATAAGGGTTAGCCTAAATAAACTCCTATATAGTTATAACTTATAACCTATCTAAATATAGTTAGATATAATCCTATTAGTAACTATATTAAATAAAAGAGCTATCTATTTCCTAGAATACCTCTAAGAGGGTATATCTCTAGTATAGGCTACTATTACCTATATATAATAATAATAATAGGATACCTCTATAGCTTTATAATATCTAGTGGAATAATTCTATATAAGAAATAAAGTATAGTTATTACTTAAGAATATTAAAACTAATTAGCCCTTACGTAAACTTAACTAGGAAGTAGCTAAATATACTATAGTTAAAGTCTTAACTTTACTTACTATTTAACTTAATATCCTAAAGGGTATATATCTAGTTTTCTATATAGATCTTATTAAATAAGTAATAATAAACCCTCTCCTAAGCTAATAGTTATAGGACTCCTAGCTAGGCCTAAAATAAGTCCTAGTAAAGAATAACCTAGAACTTATTAAGGAATACTATATAAAAAGAATTCTAGTAGCCTAAAATACACTAAGTAAGGGAGAAAACTAGAATACTCTTATAAATTAAGTAAGATATATATAACTAATATAGGAACTAGTAGAAAACATAAGGAATATATAAGCACTAGAAAAGTTTAAAAGGAATAGAGGGATATATACTATATATATATATTAATTACGCTAGCTAGCTCTATGTAGGGCTAGTACTAGTACTCCTACTGCTTTATTAAAAGGAAAACCCTTAAATAGGAAGAAAAACCCCTTGTATTTATGTTTAGGCTAATGCTAACCCTACACTAGGCCTGCGTTACGTTATGTGTAGCCTATTATAAGTGTTTAATACTAGCTTATGCTAGCCTTATTCTAATAAGAAGAAAATAAAAGAAAGAAAGAAGGAAAATCCTAGGTTTTAAGCCTTACCTAGCTCTATCCTAGGTTTACTCTAGTATTACTATAGGCCTCTTATACTATCTTATAGTATACTAGATTTAGTTTTATAGTAATAATTTACTTCTCTTTTACTTTTTAGCTAGCTCTTTTATAGCCTTACTTTTTAGCCTTCTCTAGCCTAGGTCTAGCTTATTAGTTTAGGGAAGTTAGAGCACCTTATGCTATTTATCTTCTATAGTAAGGGTATAGGTTTAGTTTAATTCCTAGCTATTTCTAGGCCTAGGTCTCTTAGGTATTATCTAACTAGATTTTTATCTTATATTCTTCTTTCTTTATTAATATCTATAATTTAGCCCCCTCCCTTATATAAGTATAAGAAAGGTTTCTCCCCTATAGGGGTTTTCTTTCTTTTCTCTTTTTTATTAAACTTCCTATAGGTTCTTTTCTTCCTTAGAGCTACTTAGGGCGCTCCTAAGCTAGTATTAGCCTAAATGCTAATATTACTATAGATTAGTTAAGTTATCTATTAAAATAGCGCTAGCTACTATAAGTACTCTTATATTCTATACTTATCTAGCTCTAATCTACCTAGGAAAACCCTAAAAATAAGTAATATTATTAAAAGTCTTTAACTAAGAAGTAGCTTAAGTAAGCTATAGCTAAGGATTTAAAGGTATAACCCTCTAGCCCTAGCTTGCCTTTACTCTAGTGCTAATTCGCTATAGTTAGGGATCCCTATAGGATCTAGTATGTCTCTTATAAATCTTAGTTAATTAACTACCCTAGGCACTAGTGCTATGATATCTCTAGTAAGTTAATTCTCTTCTGGCTTAGGAGCAGGGCTAACTGTTTTGCATAGGACTGGCTACCGATTCCTGCTTTGACTGTTAGGTCCGAAACTGTGGTTGTTCAAAGGTAGTCCGCGCCCCTGTTCCAAGCCTGATATATACTATAATAATAGACTAGTTTAATTTAATAAAACTTATCCTTAAAAGGAGATTATATATAAGACCTACGTTATACCCTTTTTACTTTTTACTCCTACTTATATATTACAATATAAGGGTATATCCTTATACTTATCTTTACCCTTCTCCTTACTATTAGTATTTATAGTAAGGTTTTCTACCTTATTACTAGGAGAAATACTATATAAGTTTTAGGGCTAGTAAGACCTAGTTAAGGTCTAATAAGGGTTCTAAAGGGTTAACTTATAGGCTTAACTTATTTAATAGAAAAAGAAATCTTAAGGGTTATAAAGTATATAGTAAGTATAATAGGATTTATTATAACTACTACTTATATTCTAGGCATAGTGCTTATACTACTAGTAAGAAGGAGAAATATTACTAGCTTTAATAATATAGGATATGCTAGATAAACCCTAGGGGCCTTACTAGGAGTACTATTACTATAAAGTTCTTAATAAATAGTAGCTAGGCTACTTATAATCTAGTAGTTTTATTAGAATAGAATACCTATAACTTATTATATTTAATTTCCTATACTATAGCTAGTTAAGGAATTACTATAGTTATATAGAATTACTTTATTCCTAGTTATATTTAGGGTAAAGGAGGATAATACTAAAGGGAGTCTAAGAGAGGACTAGATAAGGGCTAGGTTAAATTAGGCTTCTTATAGAAGAGTAATCTAATAGGTAATAAGAGTATAATAATACTAGGAGAGAACTAGTATCTTTTACTTTTAAGTTAAGGTATAAGGGACCCTAGGGTAAATAATATATATTCCTATAGTAATCTCTTTTTAAGATCTTTTAATATATATTTAAGGTAAGGATTAGTAAATAGGAACCTAGTTAACTAAATATAAGTAATATAATTTCCTAGTAAAAGGGATAAGACTTACTAGACTTAGGAGGTAATATTCTAGTATACCTATAGTAAGGGCCTATTTAATATATAGCCTATAAGGATAAAAAACTACCTTAGGGGTAGTAAACTACTTATTTTTAAAGTCTCTCTCTAGGAGAAACTCCTAAGGGCCTAAGGGCCTAAGCTAAATATAAGGTAAAGGAAGTCTTAGAAGGAACTAGACTAGTGCTAGTTAGGGAAGAGTAGTATAATAAGAATAAGGTATAATACTATTAGGTATAGGATAGATAAGGATAGCTTAAGAATAGAATAATAATAAATTAAGGTAAAAGAAAGAATAGGTAGTAAGATAGGTTTATAATAGGAAGGGAATAGTTATTATTAAGGGAAGGTTTAAATTAAATAGGATTCTTAGTAAGATATTTATATATATAACTATAGGGTAGGGTAGGATATAAATAGGTAAGGGAAGGAAAAATAATAATAATAATAATAGAGGGATATAAGTTATAATAAGGTATAATACTTAAGACAAATATATATAAACTAACTATAAGGAGGGGTTATACTATTACCTTACTTATACATAACTTAAACACACTATATTAATAAGGGAATTATTAAATAGTTATTTATAGTAAATATAAGGGTAAGAGTAAGGGAGATATGATTTTTATAATTTTTTTATCGGCAGTGGCCAATGCATCTAAAATTCACACATAATATAAGAATTACTAGTAACACCTAGCTAGTGTAATAATAAACAACTGATTAATAGTACTGCAGTAATAAAAAAGCAGCTAGATATAGGAATAAGCTTTAAGGGCATGAATATAAGGGGCTATGAGATTAGTGTAAAGTTTATTAATAATAAACTTTATAGCTGCGTTAGCGTAAGATACAGTCATAGGTTACGACCGCAGTTAAACTTAAATTCATTCGAGTTTTGCTCGCAGGATAAATTGACGCGATTCCTAAGGGGAGATATAAAGGCTACTAGGATAATAAGGGGGTATAGCGCTATATTAAATACAATGCGTAAACAGGTAGGTATAGATAATTAACTAGTAAGGGGTAATTTATAATAACATTAATATAAATAGGTAAGGAAGGGTAAGTAAGGGTATATATAAGGGCTTAGGCTTTGCCTAAGCCTTAGTATTAATATATAAGTAAGGTGTAGGGGAAGGAGCTAATATAAGCTAACTAGGGATATAAGGGGCTTGTATAGGATTCGTAATATCCTCCTTTTCCTTCCTTCCTTTAAGTTTCTTAATATCATCACGATAGCCTATAGCTTTGTCTTCGGGCTAGTCTATAACAAATATTCTAAATTAGCTAGATATTTAAAGATTTATAAAAAAGCAAATAAATTATATTAAAAAAGTGGCTTATATTAACTAGATTAGTTATTAAATCTACTATATAATAGAATTTTATAATACCCCACTTTTTTTCCCCTAACAATACATTGTATTGTATTGTATTGTATTGTATTGTATTGTATTGTATTGACAATACAATACAGAGGGCAATACAATACAATACAATACATCGAAGGGCCAAAAATACAATAAATACAATACATGCAAAGCTCTGCATATAGGTATAAAGCCAGACCCTGTGTAACCTCTAGCTTAGTCCCTTCCTTATCCTATAAGGATAATATTACTATTTGGAACGCTTACGAGCAGCAGCCCTAAGGCCAGTTCTTAACATAACCTAACCCTAAGATAGTGTTATGGACTAGCCCTAAGACATAGCTATAGGCTATCGTGATGATATTAAGAAACTTAAAGGAAGGAAGGAAAAGGAGGATATTATAGATCCTATACAAGCCCCTTATATCCCCTAGTTAGCTTATATTAGCCCCTTCCCTCACTCCTTACTTGCATATTAACACTAAGGCTTAGGCAAAGCCTAAGCCCTTATATATACCCTTACTCACCCCTTCCTTACCTATTAATATTAATGTTATTATAAATTACCCCTTACTAGGTAATTATCTATACCTGCCTATTTGCGTGTTATGTTTAATATAGCACTATATCCCCCTTATTATCCTAGTAGCCTTTATATCTTCCCTTACTCTTACCCTTATATTTACTATAAATAACTGCTTAATAATCCCCTTATTAATATAGCGTGTTTAAGTTATATATAGGTAAGGTAATAGTATAACCCCTCCTTATAGTTAGTTTGTATGTGTTTATCTTAAGTATTATGCCTTACTATAACTTATACCCTTTATTATTATTATTATTATTATCCCCTCTCTTATTTATTTATATCCTACCTTACCCTATAGTTATATATATAAATATCTTACTAAGAATCCTATTTAATTTAAACCTTCCCTTAATAATAACTATCCCTTTCCTATTATAAACCTATCTTACTACCTATTCTTTCTTTTACCTTAATCTATTATTATCCTACTCTTAAGCTACCCTTATCTATACTATACCTAATAGTATTATACCTTATCCTTATTAACTTACTCTTTCCCTAACTAGTAATAGTCTAGTTTTCCTAAGACCTCCTTTACTTTATATCTAGCTTAAGCCCTTAGGGAGTTTTTTCTAAAGGAAGACTCTAATAATAAGTAGTATACTACCCCTAAAGCGGTTTTTATCCTTATAAGCTATGTATTAAATAAGCCCTTACTATAGGTATACTAGAATATTACCCCCTAAGTCTAGTAAGTCTTATCTCTCTTACTAAGGAAATTATATTACCTATGTTTAGTTAACTAGGTTCCTATTTGCTAATCCTTACCTTTAATATATATTAAAAGATCTTAAAAAGAGATTACTATAGGAATATATATTATTTACCCTAGGGTTCTTTAGACCCTAACTTAAAAGCAAAAGATATTAGTCCTCTTCTAGTGCTATTACGCTCTTATTACCTATTAGATTACTTTACTATAAGAAGCCTAATTTAACCTAGCCCTTATCTAGTCCTCCCTTAGACTCCCTCTAGTAATATCCTTCTCTATACTAAATATAACTAGGAATAAAATAATTCTATATAACTATAGTAATCCCTTAACTAGCTATAGTATAGGAAATTAAATATAATAAGT
This sequence comes from Epichloe gansuensis, assembly GCA_023658505.1. Classification (NCBI taxonomy): domain Eukaryota; kingdom Fungi; phylum Ascomycota; class Sordariomycetes; order Hypocreales; family Clavicipitaceae; genus Epichloe; species Epichloe gansuensis. Next base: position 3,309,134 of record CP098283.1, read on the forward strand.
TATAGGCATTTTATTCTAATAGAACCACTAGATTATAAGTAGCCTAGCTACTATTTATTAAGAACTTTATAGTAATAGCACTCCTAGTAGAACTCCCTAGGGTTTATCTAGTATATCCTATGTTATTAAAGCTAGTAATATTACTCCTTCTTACTATTAGCGTAAGCCCTATGCCTAGAATATAGGTAGTAATTACTATAGATCCTATTATACTTACTAAGCGCCCTATAACCCTTAAGATTCCCCTCCTATTAAATATATTAAGCCTATAAGTTAACCTCCTAAAACCCCTATTAGACCTTAACTAGGTCCTACTAGCCCTAAAACTTATATAATATTTCTCCTAGTAGTAAGGTAAAAGACCTTACTATAGATACTAATAGTAAGGAGAAGGGTAAGGATAAGTATAAGTATTCTAATATATAAGTAAGGGTAGAAAGTAAAAAGGGTATAACCTAGGTTTTATATATAGTCTCCTTTTAAGGATAAGTTTTATTAAATTAAACTAGTTTATTATTAAATTATATATCCCCTTATTCCTTTTTAAACTTATTTAGTGCCTATATATCTTTTATATTTTCTACTAGTTCCTATATTAGTTATATATATTCTACTTACTTTATAAGAGTATTCTAGTTCTCTCCCTTACCTAGTGCGTTTTAAGCTACTAAAATCCTCTTTATATAATATTCCTTTATAAGTTTAGGGTTATTCTCTATTAGGACCTATTCTAGCCCTAGCTAGAAGTCCTATAACTATTAGCTTAGGAGAGGGTTTATTACTACTTATTTAATAAGGTTTATATAGAAAACTAGATATATGCCCTTTAGGATATTAAGTTAAATAGTAAGCAAAGTTAGAACTTTAACTATAGTATACTTAGCTACTACCTAGTTAAGTTTATATAAGGGCTAATTAGTTTTAATATTCCTAAGTAATAACTATACTTTATCCCTTATATAGAATTATTTTACTAGATATTATAAAGCTATAGATATATCTTATTATTATTATTATATATATATAATAGTGGCTTACGCTAGAGATATACTCTCCTAAAGGTATTCTAGGAAATAGATAGCTCTCCTTTTAATATAAATACTAATAGGACTATATCTAGCTATATTTAAATAGGTTATAGGTTATAACTATATAGGAGTTTATTTAGGCTAACCCCTATAACTAAAGAGTTCCTATTATTAATTACTAGCTAATAAGCTATAAGGTATTTAGGCTAGTTATACTATAAAAAGGAAATATATATATATAGTATTACCTATTCCTCTTAGTTTATTCTCTTTATACTACTATTAGTCTATAGGTAATAAGAGGTAAAAAGAAGCTAGTCTATACTAATACTTAAATATAATATTATCTAAAAGTTCCCTAGCTAATTAAAACCCTTATCTATAATAATTAATTAGGAAATCCCTAAATTATTACTAAACTATTTTAAAACATTTTATATATACCTTTACTATAATAGAAGTTATTACCTCTAGCTATATAAACTTATATAGTCTATTTATAATTACTATAAGGAACTATAATCTCTCTAGGAGGATATTAGTAAGTTTATTATAAAATTAATAGAGATTTATAACTAGTATCTATTAGGTATTAGTAGTGGCTTTAGTAAGCCCTAGTAGTGTTACTAACTCTTATAACTACCCTAGTAGAAGTAATTATAGATAAACCTACCTATATCCTAGGCTATTCTATCCTAGTAGAATTACTATTATAAAATCTGCAATATAGTATTTTACCCTAGGTACTCTATTACTAGTAAGTTATAGGATTACTAGATAAGGGTTATTATTAAAGGCTCCTAGGCTAGGACCTAGGTTTAACCCCTAAACTAAAGCGCCCTATATATGCTAATTATATAATCCGCTACCTATTCTCTTATTATTACCTCTAGGGGAAACTTCTATGCCCTTTTTATATAGCCTATAAATAGATAAGGTAAGTTAGGTTTAATAAAACTACTTAGTCCTAAAGAGTCTAAAGATATGATTTTTTATAATTTTTTTTTCATCGGCAGTGGCCAATGCATCTAAAATTCACACATAACATAAGAATTACTGGCAACACCTAGCTAGTGCAATAATAAACGACTGATTAACAGTACTATAGTAATAAAAAAGCAGCCTAATATAGGAACAAGCTTTAAGGGCATAAATACAGGGAGCTACAAGGTTAGTGTAAAGTTTATTAATAATAAACTTTATAGCTACGTTAGCATAAGATATAGTTATAGGTTATAACCGCAGTTAAACTCAAATTCATTTGAGTTTTGCTTATAGTATAAATTAACGCAATTCCCCTTTCTCTATAACTATATTTATTCCCTCTCTCTATCTCTTCTATCTTCTCGCACCTTACTACTTACTTATACCCTAAAGCTCTAAGGCAAACTTAAACCCTTACACTATATATAACTCATTCTCACTTACTTCTAACCTAATTCGTTATAATCACTAGGTAGGTCTTGTATTACTAATTAACTAATTAACCCTTAACTAATTAGATTATAGATAGCTAAGGGTAATAAAAAGACACTGCCCTAACCGAAAGGTTAAAGGCTATGGTAGAAGAGAAAAGCAAAGGAAGGAAAATAAAGATAAATCTAACCTAGAGATAATTAATAGCATTTATAACACAAGGGAAAAAATGCTAAGAAGTAAAGGCAAGGCGAATAATAAGATTAGCAAGGAGATAGGAAGAAAATGAAAGAATGGGGAATTAGCCTGTAACAATATAAGCAGTTTTACCTCGTACCCAGGAGGGGTAATATCCTTCTATTATTATATATAGTATACCTTTATAGTAAATAAGGAACTAATTATCCCTATATTAGTATCTCTATAGTGCGCTCTAAGGATTCTAAAATACATAGGCCCTTAGCTACCCTAATAACTAGCTATTACTTTACTATATAAATTACTATATTATAGTATTCTAACTATAGTATTCTAAAGATTATATTATAGGTTAAACCTAGAATAATATAGAGATATATTAAAGATTCCTAGCTATTTATATTAATCTAAGTATATACTATATAAGTAATAGATAAGGTTTTCTCTCTTACTTACTTTCCTTTTCTTTTTATTTTTACTATAGTTTAAACTTATCTTTATTTTAGTAATTAAATAAGCTCTAGGCTTAGCTACTATACTGCTAATTTACTTATAGCGCTATAATAATTATAACTATAATTAATTTAAATATAGAGATACTTATATATATTAAAGAGTATAGGGACTAAGAATAGTGGTTAATCTATATAATATTTAACTCTCTCTTCTAATACTATACACTAATTATAGTTAAGATTATCTAGCTAGGCTAGCTAGCCTTTACGCCCTTATGTAAGCCTTTGCTTAGGGGCTACTTATTTTCTAATAAGTAAGTCTTAACCCCTTATCCTTACTATTTATATTTACCCTATAGGTATTAATATATACCCTTAGTTAGTAAGGTAGGAGTAAAGGGCACTCCTATATTTAATAATCCTTTAAGCTATAGTATAAGTAATACTTATCCTTATAATATCTAGTTATTTCCTTTACTATAACCTATTTAGTATCTTATAGCTTTATTATCTTCTTTAGTCTACCCTTTTTCTCTCTAGTTTCTTACGTTTACTTACCTAAGTTCTTACTATATAAATACTTATTATTAGTATATTACTATTATAATTAACTTAGAGGGCTAGTATCTTAACTAGAGTAAGCATATAGTAAGACTAAAACTTTTCCTCTAAGGCATAGGCCTTAATATTAACTATAATACTATAGAATTAGCTAATTACTAGTAAGTAGTTCTTATAGGCTATTCCTTTACTAATACTATACTCCCTTATATACTTATTAAGTATATATTAAAGTTTTACTAGTTTTACCTTACTTACTTATAAGCTATCTCTTACTAAGGAAAGCTTCTATTTAAAGTAAATAAAGATTAAAGTAAATACCTCCCTTAGCTTTTATTTAATATAATTAAGTTTAGTAAGGGCTATCTCTTATTAATAAGGGTTAGTAAATATAGATTCTAAGTAATCTAGAAAGGAGGTAGGTTTATAATTATATTTATAGCCTATTTTAAAAATACTATAATATAGGGTTAGACCTTAGGCCTTAAGTTCTAGTATATAAATATCTACTAGTCCTTATTAGTACTAATAAAGTCCTTATCTAATACTAGTTTATATTCTATAAGGATTTTCTAGGAAGTAAACATAGCCTTATTACTATTATAAGGGTTACCTATTAGGATTAGTTTCTATCTAATCTAGGGTATAACTAGCAGTAGGATAGGTAGGACTAGGAGAGAAATCTATTTAGGTTAAGCCCCTTAGGGCTACTTTATTTTAACCTATTTATATAGTATTATAATTTCCTCTTATTATTATTTAATTATAAGTTAAAGTGATTTAAGTTAAGCTAAGAGGGCCTCTATAGGTAAAGTAATGTCTATTAGAGGTATTATGCTTCCCTAAGAGTATTAGTCTCTAGGGCATAGCGAATCTATTATATCTATAGTATCTATTATATCTATAATGTTTAATGCACTTATTGCGTTTTTAGTAGCCTTCTTTAAGGCTAAATAAAGTTTCTTAAATATTATAGACTAGCCCTAAGATATAGCTATAGGCTATTATAATAATATTAAGAAACTTAAAGGAAGGAAGGAAAAGGAGGATATTGCGGATCCTATACAAGCCCCTTATATCCCCTAGTCGGCTTATGTCAGCCCCTTCCCCACTCCCCACTCGCATGTTAACACTAAGGCTTAGGCAAAGCCCAAGCCCTTACAGATAGTAGCCTAAGTAATTAAGGATAATTACATTAAGAAGGGTATTATATTAGGAGTAGGATAGTAATAGCATTAATATTAGTAGCGCCTAGCAAGGCAAAGAGCTATAACTTAGCTATAAGCTAGTTACGTAAGGACTGCAAGGTATTTAAAGGAGCTTGCCTTACTAATAAGGAGAAAGGCTAGAGATTAAACCTTTAAAGCACCTACCCTAGCTAGCAGTTTAATAGCTATGACTCTCTAATCTAAGCTTCACTCTGTTATTCACCCCCAAGCTAGAAGCCTTGACATTATTTAATTTTACTATATTCCTTACTCTTCATGCAAGGCTTTAGTATCTCTAAGGTATTTATAGAATTATTTTATATCTTAGTATTTTCTATATTTAGTTATCTTTCCAGTTCCCACGCGAAATTAAGCATGTAATAAGATAGGGCAACCCTCGAAGCTTGTTCCCACATCGGGCCGCTTTTTATCACTGCGGTACTGTCAATCGGTTATTAATTGTTGCACTGGCTGGGCGTTGCCAATAATTCTTATGTTGTGTGTGACTTTTAGATGCATTGGCCACTGCCGATGAACAAAAAATCAAAAAAAAAAATCATAAGATAGGGCAAGGCCGTTGGATTTCCACAGCCATGCAGGACCACTTCGGCTGGATTGCGCGGTGGAATGTACATTTGGGCAAGTATCGCCCATAACCTGTACTTGGATAACTTGTACTTAACATGCAATGCAATACAAGATATCACACATTACTGCGTACAATTGTAACAAAAACAACGTGACTGACAAGGTTGCGGGGTAAGATCTGGGCTGGGTTTTGTACTACCAACCAACCTCGGTACGTTCGGAGGTCAGGGGTTCACGGTTACTAGACAGGGGCCCTGAAAGTTGAAACAGAGGCTGAAGGGGCGCGTAACTCGATACACCAATCGCCATCTCCAACTGGGGTTGTACTTATACGTGACATGTGACATCTCGAATCAGATCTTACTTCCCCACGTTCAAAGTTCAAAGTGCTCATGCTCGGCAGGAAGACTCTGCTTGTTCACAATGCTTCTATTGCCAAGCCACATCCCACCATGTTCCCTGCTGCCCATCAGAGGCCAGCGCCTTCATCCTGTCACCACTATGTTCACTGTGTCTGCGTGACGGTTTCAGTCATAGAACATATCGGAATTGAGGGTTCTACAGGCATGTTAGCAGGCGTCTTGTGCTTCTTTCGTGGTTTCTTCGCCAGATAGCCCCCACCTTGACATCCGTAAGATCGTCCTCAAAGGCATGGTCGAAGCCTTCCGAGATGCCCGCCTTGTCGCGCTTGCGATTGTCCCAGATGCAGACGTAGCGATATACAAGTGCCAAGATGCCAGCCACAAGTGAGGCAATGACGACGACAATGAAGCCGGGCACATATCTCGGCGCATCCTGCTTCTTGAAAACAAGCGGGCCGACAAAGTTTCCAAAGCAGTACCCAATATATAGACCGGAGGACGAGATGGATCTCTTGGTGTAGCCCGCCGTGTTGGCAAGCTGCAGGCCCATGAGGACGACGTAGCCGCTACCGAGCGTCGCCAAGAAGGTCGTGGCGAAGACCAGCGCACCCTTTGCGCTGAGCGGCAACAACCAGAGAAGTAGAGCAGCCAAAGTTGTGACCATCTGGGCAATGAAGATGAGCCAGGTCCGGATGCCAGGGTACGTCATGGCCAGATAGCTGAATATGAGCTGAAATGTGCCGCCCCAGGCCCCCGCTGGGATGAGCAAAAGGAGTGACTGGAGGTTGCTGTAGCCAAAGCCTTTGACAATCAGAGGAACAAATGTTGACATGGGCCCGTTTGCGATCATGCAGAGGAAAGAAATGGAGAAGATGATCCAGAATTTGGGGTCCACGGCTAATTCGAGAACCTGATTCATCTTGTAGTGCGTATTTCGGACCCCGAGTTGTTCGTACGCAGACGGGCGACGAGAACGTATCGCTCGCGCGGCTCCAGCCCCTTGGCTCGGATAGGATCAGTGGGAAGAATGAAGAGGAGGAGGATACCCCAGGCGATGGTTATGCCGCCGGCAAAGTAGAACATTAGACGCCAGGAGGAGCCGTTGGGGTTGGTAGATCCGAACCCGAAGTTGATGAGGGCGAGACGGTGGAAACATAGCCGTTGCAGCAAAGCCAGACCCTAGGAGCGAGAGAGAGTCAGCAAGGTGTTTTATTATTATTATTGTTGTTGTTATTGTTGTCATTATTTTTCATATTCAGACTGTCAGTCAGAGTTGTGCCTTATTTACCCCATACGCATCGCCTGCTCATTCTTCTTGTACCAGCTTCCAATGATCAACATGAACATGGGACTGATGCCGACTTCCAGGAGACCGAGGAAGAAGCGCTGAGCATATACGCCCTGGTAGTTGGTGCAGACTGTGGTGAGAAGCAGGCACAGACCCCACAGAGTGACAATGGTCGAAGCAACCCTCTCGACGGGATATCTCTGGGCCAGAAGCATGACCGGATACGCGCCGACGAGGAAACCGAGGTAGAAGATGGAGGCGCACCAAGAGAAGCGCTCGCCCACGTCGAGGCCCAGATCCTGACGAAGACCAAAGAGGGCCTAAGGAAAATGTGTGTGAGCCCGTGCAGCGAATCAAGTTCAAAACCTGGGCGATGAGACTGGTATCGACCTACTGCCTGCGACAATATGTTCTTGTCGTAGTATTGCAAGCCGTAGGTTACGCAGAGGACGGGCAACAGCCTCCAATCAACCCTACGGCGCAGCCGCTTCTCCTCCTCGCCCGTCCAATCCCGGTCCCCATCGTACGTGTCCAGAATCTTGGTGGCTTCATCTTTGTGGACGGTGTCGATGTCGATAGCAGCCCGCTCCTTGGTTGGGCCGATGTTGCGCGCCGCTTCCCGGTGCCGTCTGGAGTCTGTTGGGAAGCCATCTCGACAAAACGAACTTGGTGTTTTGTGTGTTGTGTGCAAAGAGACACGAGACAAAAAGATCACAAAAGATCACAAAGGATAAGGATCAGGCCCACGGCCTTCCCTTGAAGTATCCATGGGAATGGAGGACGGCAAGGATAAGTAGATTCCATCGGCTAGGTGCCCAGCCCCGGACAGCCGGTGCGCCCAACTGCCGATATGCCGCAGATTATTACTTAGCGCGCGGGGTCTCGCAGATAGACCGACCCAGCCGGCCTATAAGACAAGTTGTGTGAGGAAAAGGATTTGCGCCGAATCGCGCAACTTGTGTGCAGTCGGGAGTCGGGCCCGAGTCGTGACAAGTCGTGACAGCCGTGACAAGAAGTCGGGGGACTCGTGGCTCTCAGCTGATTTTAGCCGCATCCTTACCCATCTTTAACCAGCATGCATGTGCATGTACATACATGTACATACATGTACAGTCTACCCCTTGTTTAATTTTACACAGGTACAAGACTAGGGCTACTAGACTAATTATAAATCCTCCTATTAATTAGCATAATAATAGGGAGAGATATGTAAGTGTCAAAGGTAGGGGTCGGTGTAGCTAATAGAAAAGGTTCGATTCCGGTCAATCAGAGGTGCAGACAGCACCCGACTTTTGTACCTGAAAGGTACACAGTGCGCTATAGTAATGACTAGTCTACGGAGGTACTTCTAATATATTATCTCTACCGTTGTCTTATTAAGGGTTTTATCCTAGTTAATGCGTAGGCCGCATCCACATATCTAATGCTCTAGGAGCTCTCCTAACACACCCCCTAGCTAAGATATCTATTAAAGCTAGAGTTTATTAGTGTAGGAAGCGATTATGACGAATTTCTAGTGTTATGGTTACGTAGGGATCTTACGTAAGCTAATCCGGTGGTAGAAATCCCTATGTATTTAACCTAATAGAGGCTTTGTAAAGCTATCCATAGGCATCTTAGAGGTCTTTAACTAATTAACCTTAATATTGCCCTTTATATATTACTCTTAAATCTATATTTAATTTATATTAAGGTGCTTAAGGCTAGTTTAAAGCCTTCCTTCTGTATGCTTTATAATTTAGATTATTTGCTTATTATTACACTAGATAATAGAAAGCGGTGGCACGCGGACCTTAATATCGTAAAGCAACCTCCCTAGAGATATACGCTCTTTTACACTGTAATTTAGGGTAAAGAGCTCTGCTTCTATGCTTAAAGTTATTATATAATATTACCTACCTAACTTCTAATTAATCGCAGCGCTATGCATAATAAAAACGTAGCCTTGCGTTAATCTGCAAGTATTAGGGTTATTGCTAAGGGAAGTATTAGTGCTAGAAAACAGGGTATTAAAGCTATCCGCGCCTGAGTAGCAAATGCAAAGCTTCTTTATGTTCTAAGCATATAAAATAGCTCCTTTAGTAAGCTTAATATGCTTTGCTAACGGATTTATTATAAAAGAGGCTAGCTTTAATGCTATAAATGCTACGTTAGGTCTTCCTATAATGCAAAGATACACTAAGGAGCTAATAACTGCTCTATAATAATTAATCTCTTTATTAGAAGCTTTGCTAGTATTAGCAAGGATTATAGCTATAGGAAGAGGAGTAGAGGTTAAGCTCTTTAGATTATTATTAATAACGTTAGGAATGAATTTCTAAGCGATCTTTTGAATGTACGATTCCTGCGATAACTATATCTCTTTAGTATCGCGGTTTCTAATAATTTTAATGCCTAGGAACCACTTTAATTCGCCTTAGTCCTTAATATCTAGGCCGTTTATTAGTTACTTATATAATTCTTTAAATTCTGCTTTAGATCTATTAGGGTAAAGCACTATAATATTATCTACGTAGAAAAACAGGATAAAATTGTCTTTTATAAAGATATATAGGTCTTCTTTCCCTTATATAAAGCCTAGATTTAAGAGAAATCTCATTAAATAAAGGAACTATTATTAAGGAGCTTCTCATAGCCCGTATAACGCTCTTGTTATCTTCTAGAGATAACCTTTCGCGTTTGTACTCTCTAGAGGCTTATAAAAGACAGGTTCTTTAAGCTCTACGTGTGAAAAGGCATTTTAAACATTGTATTATTAGGTATTAAGATTATTAGCGTAGCAGACTATAAGTAGTATGCGTAAAGATTATAAAGTAAGCGTTATAGCGTAGTTATTAAGGTTATCCTTTAGTTATTAGTTACCTTAAATAACTATTCTAGCTTTAAACTCTATTACTACTCCTTTCTTATTAGTCTTATATTTAAAGACCTAGCTAAGGTTTATAATTTCCTATAAAGTTCTAGATTAAGGGATTTATCTAGTATGTCTTCCTAGTAATTTAAGGATAGAAGCTTTAAAAGCTCTTTTATAATCGCTTCCTTCTAGCGGTTATAATAGGGTAAAGCTATAGCTTATTAATAATAGGCAGGTTCTAGAGGTATATCTTTAATCCGTAAACTATATTAAGTGCCTTGTAATACCGTAGAAAAGGTATAAGAAAACTATGCTTACCTAGCTTTATGTGTTTCCTTTCTTTAGCGTTTTCTAGTAATAATGTTATCTAGATTAATGCTATTATCCTAGGGATAACGATTCTCTACTTCTTTACTACCTTTGCTAGTAATTTCGCTAGTCTCCGCGGTAGTCTCTGCGTGTTTAATTGTTGTATCACGCATAAATTTATCAATTTCATAATATAGCGTATTATTACCTTCTATCCTAAGCTCTTTATTCTCTACGGTAATTAGCGCCTTATAAGAAGAGTTAGGAGGGGTTAAAAGTGCACTAGAAAGGTTATCTTTTTCCCCTATTATATAAGGTGGTATTTCTGCTTTAAACTGTTTGTTTTCTCCTTCTATAGTTAAAGGCATAGGAGGGTAATCTTCCTCTTCTAATTCTAATCTAATAAGGTCTTAACTAATTTCCTTATTAATATTATTAGCTTTAAGCTCTTTAAGCAGCGTAATCGTTAATATCTTCTCCTTTTAAGCTAATTTAAGCTCTTCTTCCGGTTTAAAGAAGGAATTCTCATCGAATTAAACATACGCTAATATAATAACTTTATAATTATAAAGCAAAGGTACCTAAATAATATATTAGGACTTGCCTCTATAACCAATAAGGTACCTAATGTAAGCTTTCTGCTCTAACTATAGGATTATGTTATGCAATTTAACATGCTCTAGAGCCTTTGTTATTATAGGAAAAGCCTTATATCTATAAGCTCGTAGATGTGTAATTAAGGGCTTCTAGACCTCTGCTATCTGTGAATAGGCTAGAACCGTTTTCCTAGCCTAATTCCACTAAAGCTCGTAAGGTGTAATCCAGGTTCTGTAATGCTTAAAAGGCGTTTAATTTAATAGATAAACCGCGGTGTTAAAGACCTTATTATTAAGATCTATTAGAAGCTAAGCCTCTAGGCTTAACGTATAAGCTTTCTGCTTAACCACCCCCTAAATCTCTCTGCCTTTCTATTCTAGCTAGGCGTTAAGGGAGCTGAATTATAGACTATAATACCTATAAGGGCTATCTTATCTTTTATTTGCTCTGTGAAGAGGGCTTTTTAATATTACTATGTAGAAAGCGTAGTTAAACCCTAAATTAAGTGCTTAGGAACGCTATTATTATACGAAAGCTATTGCAAATACTGTCTTTTATTTTAAAGGAATAAAAGAACCTTATTAAGGTTATAAGGCATGTAAAAACACACCAATACCTATTACCGTTCTAATAAGGAGAGTTATAGTAATCTAGATTAACGGAAAGCCTATAACCTAGCCCTTGTAGAAGGCCTTTAGGTATAACCTATAATCTCTATTGCTTAGCTTTGCCTATAGCATAGACCTTACATTCCATAAGCTTAGGACCTATTAATTTAACCCCTAAAGCTACGTTTATAAGCTTTGCAAATGCGCGTATGCCTAGATAACCGCATTATTAATGCTAAAGCTCTATATCTCCTTTTAAGGCGGTCTTAGTGCCCTGCTAGTTATAGCGTAGGCCTCTTTTAGCTTTTCTAATAGCTATAATAACATGTGGAGCTCGTTAATATCGTGAACTCTTGCCATAGGCCTTAATCCTTTATATAGGAAGCATTTCTTCTAATTCTAGAAGATCCCTGCCTTTATTAGAATCGTTGCTAATATGAGATTAACGTGAAATTCTAGGATTAGTAGCGCTTTCTCTAGTATAATTATCCTTAGCGTTCTAGATAGCGGATCTATCACTAAAATATGCACTAGACCTTCGCCTAAAGCCACATAGATCGTGCCACTAGCCTCTACCTCTGTTATAATAGTATTATTAAATTTAGCTTGCTTAAACTAATAAGGGTTATTAAAGATGTGAATATTAGCTCTAGAGTTATAGAGGACCATATTCCTCTTTAATTCTAAGCTATTAACTGCGTTTAAAGACAGGGTAACGCGTTAAGAGCGCCTAGCGCGTATAAATAATAATACATTAGCTAACTTCTTGCCTAGAGTAATAGCTATAGAGTTATTTGTAGAATTCTATAAGGGCATAATAATATTACTGCTGCTCTTCTCCTTTAATTTCTAATTTATAGCCTTTGTTTTCTCTTATAGGTTCTCTTTTAGATACTTCTTAATATTATCTTTAGAGTTCTTCCTAACTTCCTAGTTCTTAGGAGTAAGGTTTAACTTGTATAGAGCCTTAAACGAATTATAGGATTCCCACCACTTCAAGGCATCTCTAACTATGTGATTCGTACATCTAGGGCACTTAGGCCTCTTAGATTTTGTTAAATTATTCAATCCTATTAATTTATTAGTTATAATTGCATTAGCAGCCTTTAGTACGCTCTATAGAGCTTTATAGTCTTTTTAAACTCTATAATAGCCTTAAGAAAGCTCTAATTTATACCCTTATTAAGCAGATTATTCTATTTCTTCTAAAATAACTTAAATTTGCTATAAAGAGGGATTATAAACTTATACAGTATTATCTCCTTAGTCTATTAGGTCTTAAGGTCTTAATAATTCCTCTATAGTACCTCTATTATCACTGCCTATTAGTACTAATCGCAGGAACCTTTAGCTTATAAGTGATTATTAAGGCGCGTTTCTATAAGAATTAATATCTTCCTTACGTTTAGCTTATATTAATCCTAAAGAAGCTTTAATATTCTTTAAGAGTGCTAATAAACTAACTCCTTTCCCTCCTTTTTGCTATTAAAGTTAAGAGAGTCTTAGATATTCTTTAAAAGGGTCTTATAAATAAATTCCTAATCTTTAGCATCTGCCTTAATAGGTTTATGTATTTTATAAGGTTAAATTATAGATCTTTACATTTAAAGTTATACTTATCTTTAGCGTCTTTATACGCAATCTTCTAGTCTTCTAGAGCGTTAGGGTTATCCGCTATAATCTTTAGTCTTAGATCTCTTTTTAGGTAAGTAGGCATTATTAGTTCTTCTAGTAATTTATCCTAATTTAGATTAATATACTCCTAGATACTATAAGATTCTACGTAATTCTTTGTTTACGTGTACTATTTAATCCAGTCCTTCTCTAATAATAACATTACATTTAGAGTTTCTTTAGATATTATAAAGGGAACCATACTAGTCAAAGGAAGCACAGGGTTATTATTTTAACTGATTATTATAATAAAGGAGCGATTATCTCTTAATATAGGCAAGCGTTAGATTAATAACTTTAACGGAGCTTTTATCCTCTAATAATTAACAATAAGGGCAATAGAAGCCTCCTGGGCTTATAACTATTAAAGGTAGGGGTTAGTGTAGCTAATAGAAAAGGTTTGATTCCGGTTAATTAGAGGTGCAGACGGTACCTAACTTTTATACCTAAAAGGTATATAGTGCGCTATGGTAATGACTAGTCTACGGAGGTACTTCTGATACATTATCTCCACCGTTGTCTTATCGAGGGTTTCATCCTAGTCAATGCGCAGGCCGCATCCACACATCCGATGCTCTAGGGAGCTCTCCTGACAGTAAGATATATCATCTTCCTTATAATGAATGTACCTGTACATACTAGTAAGCTATAGACTGTAAATACAAAGTCACTCTCACTGCGACTCACTGCGACTCACTGCAACTCAATGCAACTCAATGCAACTCACTGCCCCACAATCGAATGGATTCCCTCGGTGCCGGCGAATCACGTACTCGTGCCATGCCCCACCTGTCACGTCTGCTTTTCGATCTGGGCAACTTGGGGTTTTGCATATCCGTAAAGCCGCTTCCGCTCCCGTTCAATGTTCATGCATGGCAAAGGGGCGTGCCACATGTGATACGACTCGTGCACGACAAGACTTTTCTCCTGAATATACACACTACAGCCCTTGAATTATTTAACAAATTCTACATGACAGGGGATTTAGGCGAATTACATAGATATCAGCTAGGAAATGAAAGGGGTAGGGGCTAGGGGCTAGGATTAATAGGTCCCTCCTATTATTAGTAAACTATACGGAGTAGAAGGAGACATATCCTTTTATATCGCTATATCCCCTGTCATTTTTTTCTTATAGCTCTCCATCACTTATTGTAGCCAATCGCAGCTATTAAAGAGGGACGAAAACTAGGGCACGTGGATTTGTAATATAATTCAAGGCTTGTAGTCTACATACATACACGTACGGAGTACATACGGACTAGTTGTTCCAAGCCTTGTCCTCGAGCATATTTCTTGGCATCCACTGTCCAGAACCTGGGCCATGTAGACGAGACATGCTCATCGTATAAGCGAGTACAGCCTCTAAGAATTGACCTGTCCGAACTTTGCTCCCTTGATCATGCTGGCAATATATGACAATGTTTGAAACAATCTCCCTCGGGCCCTCTTCAAGGACCTTCAGTCTGTACCGTAGAGGCGCCTGGCTTGGGCTTTGACAGAGCCCATTTGACGCTGTGTGCCAAAACTGCGTCCCAGCGCTTCGATTGACTCAGCTGCCCGAAACGCCGGAACCCATGGGGCACTCCCTCAAAGACATAGGTATCGGTGGGGACGCTCATACATGAGTGAGTGTTGGTCAGAGAGGCCGCCAAATCGTGTCCTTCTTTGCTCCAACAGGAATGTGACTTACCCGGCTTCAGCCAGCAACTGGGAGTAGAGCAGTCCCTCATCTCTCAGCGGGTCAAGTCCTGCGATTCCAAAAGTGGTAGGTGGGAGCCCCTGACGTCCTCGACCGATGCGTTTCCCGGAGACAGCCGAAGATCGGACGCATCTGGCTCGCCCGTCTGGAGGAGGCCGATGAAGGTCTTGACCAGCCGCACGGGGAGCATGGGAGCATCTTCATTCTCCTTGTACGAAGACAGAGAAGCGTCCTTGAGCTTCATCAGCTGGGGCTCGTATGCTTCCAAGTGGACGAGACAGGGGATCATCAGAACCTGGCCAGCGATGGCGGGATACCCGCCGAGGGCCTTGCCCTTGTTCTTGCCGAGTACGAGCGAGGCCGTGAGCTGGGCTCCTGCTGAGATTCCGCCGACAATGACCTGCTCAGGATTTCCCTTGAGCAGCTCCATGTTCCGGTGAAGCCATTCGAAGCCGTCCTCCGAGTCGTTCCACGCCGTCGGATACACGTGTTCGGGCGTGTGGCGGTAATTGACGTGCAGGACCACGACGTTGGCACCGGTACAGATCCAGGAGCATGTGGCATCTTCGGTGTCCAGCGTTCCCACGAGGAACCCGCCCCCGTGGAAGTAGAGAAAGACGGGCGGGCGCTCTTCTCCGCCTGCGGATACGGGACGGTAGCTCCGGGCCTCGATGGTTGAGCCATCGCGTGCGGGGATGGAATGGTTGTCGATCCGGACTTGATCTTTGAATGTCTCCATTGCCTTCGCAGCGGCCTCCTCGCGGTTCTCATTCATCATCTGTCTGAGCTCGACTGGCGCGAGCCGCCCTTCACTCGCCAACGAGAGGGCCATGGTCTTCTCGGCCTCTTTCCACTCGTCGCTCGCCCCGCCATATTGGGAGAAGTCGGCCATGGTTGTTGTTGGGTGGTCACTGGTGATGATGACTGAGGAAAGATGTAGCGCGGGGTTTTTTTTTTTTCAAAGGGCAATCGTGTCAAGAATTTCCTTTGAGGTCAGAGGTCCGGATCATGTTCACAAACAGTTACGAATCTCTCCAAGAGTCCTCCTGATCTGCGGCAACGGACAAGAAAGACCCCGCGTCAGCCGGCGGGAAGCGGGCCGCAGCTGAATATCACAGGTTCGACGACCTCGGCTAAGATGGCACGAACAATCTGTTGCGTAATCAAACATGGCCATCGCACAAGAAGATGCTTACTTTCTACTCAAGGCCCATGGTGGTGAAGCAACAATGCGTGATGGAGATGGACAACTAAAATTGCTTTGAACTCTGTTGAGCATACTCCGTACTCCGTGTGTATGTATACATGTATGCTCATTCATCGCAGCTACTAATAATAAGGGGTGCGCACTTCTTTTTAGCCGTTTGGTCTAGCTGCGTGTCAAACTAAACTCTAATCTCTAGTCCTTTCACATGACTACTTTCATCAACCCCTGTTGGCGCGAGCGCAGGGTCAATCTGACATACATATATCAATCAGGACCGTAACTTTTTAAATTTAATCCTGATACTCCAGTCAATGATGCTAAAGCTACCAATAACCTTTCCTTCTTGGATTTCCTACAGAACTGTGTCTGTGTGGTAAGTTCGCGCGTATCGTGATTGGCGTCGATCGCGGCATATCAAGTCCCTGCACATAGACATGAGCACCCCCGACTTTTGGGCGCCCATCCTCACGGCCCAACTAGAATGACTCGTCCATCAATTCATCACACGAACATCTCTGCCAAAAATGACTTGGAAATGTGTAAATTCGTGCATAGATGCACAAAACACCGAGACTGACGTCCACCATGCACTCGAATCGATAGCGAGTGGCATCTTGACCAAGAACTCGTCTCGAGATTATTAGGGTCATGCTTCACAACCGTATCCACGGTCGGGAATGTAGAAAAGATGCATTCTCTGCTCTTCAGAGGCTCACGCAGAACCAAGGGAAGCAGCTTACCGAATAGATTTCCCTTCAGGACGTTCTCGGCCTTGCGCCTACTTATTCGCAGGTCAGACATTTCGCGCAACGAATGCTAGCCGTGAAGGAGACCACCCACCACTCGCGAAAACATTGGATGCAGGGCCTTTTGAGAAGAAATCTAGCCATAAGGACGCAAAAGTGTTATCATAGGGACTCTACTCCGTATTCATGGCGCTTGCATCGAGGTAATTCGTCCATGGTTGAACAAATTCTACATTCCCAAGTTTCAGACGACCAAGCCACAGAACAGATAACAACATGGATGAAACAATTATCATGGAAGGTCTGATAAAGAATGGACTGGTCGTCGGGAGTTCAGAAAAACATTCTACCCAAAAGAAAACACCAGGTGCTAGAGCGTGGACGTCATTTATCGAGTGCGTGTCCTTTGGCCATCTCCAAAGGCAGATCAGTCCAACAGCAGTGGTTTACGCCTGAACTGAACGAATGAAAGGGTTGGCAATTCACTGCCACAAAGAACCGCTGGACTTCAGACCAGACTGCGGTGGAATGGCTCGAAGAGATCTTCATACCCATCCATGACCCAGTCAACCGACGCTACCGAGCGAAGACTGTTGGTATTGGATGGTCATGGAAGCCATGAAACGGCTGACTTTAATGTATATTTGCTGCAGGTATTGCGCTTGAACAAAAAACGATCAGGCCCCTCGACGGCTCGGCCGCTTGATCCGGCGCCGCATCCTAGACAGCTCTTGGAATCTTCCTCCTCATCGTCCTCATCCCGATTCTGTTTCTTGTAATAGTCCAGAGCTCTCTGTTCGTTCACCAACGCTGCCGCAAATAACGCGCTCCAAAAGTGTCCGCGTTGAAGAATTTTTATAATACGACATCACCGAGTGGTTTGTTGACGATGGAGAAGGTATCGCCGCCGGCGTTGTCCTCGGCCTTCTCCAACGCCTCTCGGCCAACTAGGATCTCGGGATGCCTTGGAAAGAATCAGGAACCCTGGAATAGACATGAAAAGAACATTTATGGTCGAGTGGGGGCTGAAGTTGTACCAAGAAGATGGGGCGCTTCATGATGGTTGTACACATATATGTATTCATTCCTTAGTCTGTCCGGCTACCTTGTCTCCATAATATCACCACTTGGGATTACCTGAATGTTCTCCTCACCAAGAGGGCCATGTGGATTGTTTCTGGCGGGCTGGCTGGCTCATTACCCTGACTGTATCGTGGTTGCAATTGGCGGCACACCCGCTCACCACCCATGTCGATACAAGGCTACATACGGAAGTCGCTCGATGTTGGTGGGTGTCAGACTTTGGATACCAGTTTGGATGCCGACGTTCCGGATCTAGAAAAGCGAACCTACATTTACCAAGTTGGGCCCGTATACGCAGGCCGATGATGATGCGGAGTGACGGCTAGAATTTGGTTGTCGTATTCAGGTCAATAGACTTGCGACTCCCAGTGGTCAATCAAGATCGTAGATATTTGTCGTACCATTCAAGGGGCACCGCGCTTGAATAAGGAAGATGAAGCCAACAAGAAACGTGGGAAACGTGGAATGCCTTTGGCATCTCTTCTGCTGCAGCTGCGACTAGCAGTTTCTGCCTAGGGTTTTTGATAGTGGTACTGTTTATAGTCAACACTCGAGGAAATTTCACGTTGCAAAATCACCTAGAATCAAATTTGTTTCGAATTAGCTAATACTCTAGTACGTGCCCTGCAACAACAACCACCTCAATCATCACTATAACTTCTGTTGTAGTAGTTCACCATCTTCCCGTCGCACCATGTTTAGCCCATTCAACTTGGCATTTTCCACTATCCATACCCGACTTCGGACTTCGGCCTGTCTCTAATGCCGTGGCTGGCAGCTCAGCTGATGTCTGCATCTACCGCCCACGTATCGGCAAGAAGGGCATCGTCGGTCTGCAGAGCAGCTATGGCTGCGCGCACAAAACTAGCCGCAGCGCGTTGTTTGTCTTGGCATATTTTGATGAAACATGTCAAACATCTGTCTATTCGCTACCGCACATGTCAAGCTTTGGCGACTCGAGCCCACACATGTTGCTCTTCCGTTGCCCAGTTTATCTCCAGATATCTGATTCCAAGGCCAGGATAAAGTATAAGTTGCAGTCGAGAAACACGGGGATTCTCCTAGCTCAACGTAATATTCATTTAGCTTCTACTATGCATTTATAATACATGGCCTTGGATAATAGCAGTGATTATCGGTTAAGAAGAGGTGTTCACGTCGGGAAAGGGATGACTCGTTACAGGACGAGAGGAATCATTTCCGGACTTGACGGCCTCGTCGAAAATCAAAATCATGTCCTAAAAAGTCGTTGTAAATTGAAATATCATCGTTCCGTCGGACGATTGAGACTCATCTCATCACATCGTTCCCGACAACGTACTATTCTCGAGAAGATGTCTCATCCACAATTCCGGAACTTGTGCTTGGTCGGAATGCGAATAGATGTCGATTCACCCGAGACCTCCCTTGGTAGCCCCACGCGGAAATCGGAAATCGAAAACACCACTACTTCGTATATTACCTCTTTAAAATCTCTGGATTCTGTAAATCAATAACTTGGAGTAAGCCTCTCTCACTTCGCATTGCTTGATTAGCTATCTTGCCTAACAGGAAGTGAAACAGGATCAGCCTCTAAATTCGTCGGATGATGGCTCTCCAAGTCCTGGGATAGGATATAGTTCATAGGAGCCAAGGGGATTCTCAAAGTCCAAGTCGGACGGCAATTGATCAATAGCCGAGCAGCTTCTCTTGGAACAAGTCCCCCAAAAAGGACTCATCTCCAGCAATAAAGTCAACAGGGAAAGAGGCAAGAGTTGAGCTAGCTGGCTGTTAGAAAATGCCTCACGCTGGCACCCAGTAGCGTAGTCGGGCTGGGGACAAGTTCTAGTTACAAAAGTACAGCCCACTAATCATTCTCCAAGACCAGAATCATCAAAACTACCAGCAACAGTGTCGATAATTATTTGAAAGTGCAAACTAACCTTCGAAGACCTTGTAGATTCTGCCTTGTACTGGGATCTGATCAGCCTTCATAAAGTCATGACATCGATGCTCTCTCGCTATACGCGAATAAGTTTGGATACGTGGGCGTGGCCAAATAATCTCGCGGCGAGGTAACAAATCCGAATGTAGCTGACGGATGTCCCCGTTGGAAAACAGTTTGGCCCGAATAATCTCGAAGAGTGCGTACAGTCCAACAAATCGCCTAGTCGAGCTGCCTGCAAGGTGCACCAACGTTGGGCAAAAAAGCTAAAGTTGTCTAGAAAGATCATTACCCATTGGTTCCTCGGAACTCTTCGAAACTCGAGACATCTCCACACGGTTTACTTGGCATACTTGCAGGTTTTAATGATAGAAAGTGTTGGACCGCGCTGCTAGGGTTCGAAATAAGGGCATGGATCGAGTTGCCCGACCCTGTAAGAGGGTGCGGACGCTCGCTTAAATACCTACACTACAACCCCTGAATTATTTTACAAATCTACATACTTGCCCCACGTGGGGCAGGGGATACATCCTTTTCCCATTATACTGCCAGTAACAGAAGGTACCTTCTGATCCCAGCCCCTGTTTGCCCTATCTACCATGCAACGCCTGATTGGCTTGCTGTCCCCTGTCATGTAGATTTGTAAAATAACTGAAGCGACCCGTATTTCGCGGATTCGATGGCTCCGCAGTTTCCGGGGAGAGACCTCTACCATACCACAAATCAAATCACGACATAGAGCGACAGACTCTTGACGCTGGGTTTGAGAAAGCGCTGGGACCCAAGGCATTTCGCAGAGGAGCCGCGAACGCCGCTAATGGTACGTTTCCACGCACTGCCATGGCCTACATGTGTATTAATGCAAAGCTGCCGGCTGCAGGCAACGCATCCGACGCCGTGCGTGACCAGATGATGCGCCACGACCCGAGATGGGCCACTTTCAATGGCGCATACATTAACGAGAAGGTCCAATTTCACCTCGAGAGAGTCGTCGCCGGCGAGCCGACAGATGATTGTCTAATTGATTTGTTCACACATATGAGCTTAACGCGTGATCCAGAAGCGAGTCGAGATATGGTGCCTGACGAGGTGTGGCGAGATCTGGGAGCTGAAGTCGATGCGTAAAATAGCTTTTCCCGACAACCCGTCTCCGCTCGTCTCAGCTGTGAGCTGGCTTTGGTCTTCTACCTGCTGGTGCGTTTCCTGGAGCTTTGCTCGCTCCAATTCAAGCTCCTGTCTCGCAAGAGTCAACATCGCGTCCTCTTCGGCCACCGGCATTGACCCGCTGCTGTTTCCTGCTTGTCTTGTTCGCCCGCCCTCAAAGTATACGTCGTTCAACATCACCACATCATTACTCACGGCGTTCGTTGTTGTTGGAAGACTTTTAATTGATGGGGGTGTTCCAAAATAGGCGCAGTAAACGGACCATGGAATGAATGTCGACGTTATTTCCGTTCGCTCAGCATCGAGCTCATTCTCCATCTGCGGGAAAAAGAGCAGCGCTTTGTCATAGTCATGGTCGAGAGTATTTAGTCGGCCGTATCGCTTTGGTAACTGGTCGCACTCCTAATATCCTCCTGACCCCAGCTATCTCGTTGCTTTCAGAAATAGGTACTGCAGCCGCGAATACAGCTATTATCTGCTGGATGCATCCTTCTTAGTCGCGGTAATGATACCAACCAGGCTTACGAGCTGTACGTAGGGCGTGCTCGGCAATCTCTCGATCCATTGGCTTTTGCAAGATATCTCGTATCTTATCTGAGTCGAACCCGAGTCGAGAGGCGAGGGAAGCTAGTTCATACAGTACAGTATCGTCTACCTTCGTCCGTGATACTGCTAGAACGTCTTTTCTCTGTTTAGCAGCAGGTAGGTCTCTGAAGTTTCGAAACGCCGCAAGCCATAGTTGCCGAATCCCAAGATCCAGGCGAGTATTAATATTTCCGGCCACACTTCCAAAGGTCGTGTCAGATAGCTGAATGACACACCTATCACTCTATTGGTCGGTGTCACTGTAAACTTCTTCCAAACGGCCCGCGATGGTGTCTTTTCGTCCCATATCCAGTATGTTCTTAATGCAGTCAGCGACGTCACTAAGAAACTTCCTATCCTCGAAAAACGTGTATAGAGACGGGATGAGGCATCGCCGTGAAGCAATACAGACTCTCGACCAGAGCTCCTGCCGTTGCTCGGTAGGGAAGTTTTCAAAAATGGCGCCATTCCTAACCGCGCTAAGAGCAAGTTGCGATCCGTCGAACAGGCACCTGGCGCTATACCTTGGAGCGCCTCAACCGTGTCTCGCGTAATTTGTCGCATTGTCGCCAAGTTACCATCGCAGACACCATGCCACCACCTGTGAATGTGTCTTGAATAGAAAAGGTTCGCCTAATTTCTGTCAGCATTTCTATCGCTAGTGGTAGCCTTCTATGGGAGGTATATACTTTGTCACATTTCATGCCCAGCAGCTGATGTACGACGCTCAACCGGAAGCCTCCAAACAGCCCTGGAATGTCCAAAGAGCATCGAAAGCGGCGCTAAACTTTCTGTTTTTCAAAAGTTGGTCGAATAGTCTCTGACTGTTCTCCCGAGTCGCAAGCCGAGCCAGCCCCAGGTTCTCAAAAAAATGCGTTCTCCTCGCCATGGACTCCCTGGAACTGTCGTATCATAACATACAACTCTCCATCATCGGGCTTCTTCTGGTAGTCATAACCATCAGCGAGCGAAAGCCGCAATTCATCACTTAAATCTGCTCATAATTAGCCCAAAAGAAAGGACAAAGACAAACAGAGATACGACGGACCGTTTAGATAGAGATCGACCACCCATCGTTTCTTGGAGCCTTGGAGAACCTTATCGGCTGCTGCGACACGATCATGACCATCAAGGCACTCAAGTCTAATCTCAGGAGGGAACTCTAATTCCGGGTATGGCAGCATGTCAGCCATGAGATCCCCGCTCGATATTGATGCTCGAAGTGTTGCCGCCTCCAAAACGTGCTGGTTGATGACCGCCTTCACATGGTGACGGCTATCTTCCTGGCGGCAACCATGCTCTTTGCGGAACATCCTTTTCAACCCATCGACTTGGCGACTTTGTGAGCTTGAAGACTTTTTTGTGACGGGCCCGCAAATTGCAAAGAAGCTACCCGTATACTCGCAGTTCCGCAATACTTTGCACGTCATTCATCCTCGGAGATTACCGGAGAATCCACGAAGACAAAGGTCATATTTACCAACTCAGGAGGGGTGGCTCGGAGGTTGAAATTTTCCTTGTTCAGCTATGGAGCGCACAAATCTCATGCGAGGTACTGGAGCAGTTCTCACAGAGTGTCATGGGAGACGTTGAACAGTGTTCGTGCGGCAAATCGTATGTGGGAAGTTCCGCTTGCTAGGCTAGACCGAGCGGGCTGTACAGCGCGAGACGTTCCCTTCGAAAGTGGAGGACTGTGAGTACATACTCTTCGCGAAACGCTCTAAACTAATCTATCCTTCAGAGTTACTATGGATGTAAGAGTTGCTTTCGAAACAAGACATGCATCACCAGTTACATTTTCTTTTGCCACAGAAAATCAGTTAAAACATTGGCCAAAACAGGTTCCTCCGAGTTCACAAGACGCTTCGCAACTGGTGACAAAAATACAGGGCGAAAGAGTTGGAGCATACTATTTAGTTGGGAGGAAGGGCTAGAACAGTGGAGGAGAAGCCATCGATTTTGTTAGAGTTTGCCTCGAGTTCAGCTTCGGCTTTAATGATGAAAGCCAAGTCTGCAATCCAGAAGCCACACAGCATCCCAAAGTCACATATCAGAGTCTGGGGACATTGGTATCGCAAAACATACTGCCTAAATGTACTTCATTTAAGTCAACAAATACTCTCATGTTCTCGAGGTACCGATCCGTTTCCTCAGCATCAAATCCGAATGCTAGCCGCACCATTTCGCGGACTAGTTCTGAATCTTGCTCTGGGGAACCTCCAAGCTTGGTGAAGCAAGCGTAAATTCTCGACGCCGGGCTATCCAACACCTCGGCAAATGTCCGCCCGAGGAGTTGTCCTTTCTTCCTCTGCATTCTTTCAGCATCCCGAAACTTCTCAGAGTATAATTGTCGAGCAAAAGTTTGCCGCGAAACGTTCTTGTGTGCAACATGTCTGGGGTCGTCGAGGGCATCCTTGATCTTTGAGTCCGGCCAAAGGAGTGGGAAAGGCATTGGGTAGTGGTTAACCTGCCATGGGGCTGTTTGGGCGAACTCCCAGTCAATGATGCCAAGGAAATTGAAGTTGTCGTCGACTATGATGTTTTGTGTGCCGAAATCCATGTGATTGAGGGGATAGTGTGCATGAGATGCTCCAAAAAGCCTAGTGGTCTGTACGATATCGAGGAAAACTGAGGCACCGAGCCCACTGGAGTGAACCAAGTTTTGATTGCGCTTCTCATCACGAAGCTTCGCCTTGCGGAACAAGCCCTTCAGCCGCCGCTGTGGACAACTTGCCAATGACAGGCTCTCCTGATTCCATGATGGAGGTGATGGAACCGATCTGAGGATATGCCAAAGTCGCCAGTTGCACTTGGGTCATCGTCCACTGAGCCATGATATGCTCCTGAATTGCAACCTGCATGATGTAAGAACTTGATAAGGGGTGGTTTAGACGACTTGGAAAGCAAAAGATAGTAGTAAGAAGCATAACAGAAAGCAATGGCAGGTAAAGTAGAAGTATGGGTCCACCTACCGGCAAACTGCAAAGATCAGGTGCAACATCCTGCAGAGTGTTTCCATAAAAGCCTTCCAAGAGCATGTATATGGCACCCGCAGCGGTAGCAAGCTGTGACCCAGGACCCTCGTAGGCGTACACCTCGGGCGTGTTTTGGATCTCAGGGGTTCGTCCATGTCTGGATGGTGAAAAGGTTTTGTCTTGGCGCGAGTACGAAGTACCTGCTCGGAATGGGGGCAGGTGCCAAGTTAGCTAAGCCCAAAAGAAAGAATTTGCTGACATTGAGGGACATGCCTAAAAGGGTAAAAGACGTGCTACGCAGGTGTAGGTAGTAGGTACAAGACAAGGTGCTCGGCGTGGCGTGTTCTACCCCACCCCCGCCCACTTTCCCCCTTCGCCTTTGCCCTCTTCCTGTTGGCCGCCCTTTTGCCCGCCTGTCTCAGCGCCTCCTTTTCTCTTGCCTCGGTTGGCCAATATTCGCTCCCCACTAGACTAGCCCCCATTCTGCTTGCCTACGACCCTTGACGGTTGTCCCGAACTGAACACTTGAATGCGCTAGGAACGGTCCGTGAACCCCCTCCTTGGTCAGCCCAACTTTGTCTCCACGATTGCGCCGCTCCATCCCCGTCTCTGATGCTCCAGCAGCCTCGGCTCTCTCTATTTTACTCACTAACATGCATAGAAAACCCAGATAGCTACTGCATATGCATATTGGCTCCACGAGACTTGCCCTGAAGTGTCGGTCTTCTGGGTCCACGCGAGCAGTGCAGAACGTTTTCGCCAAGCGTACGCAACCATCGCGCGAGAATGCCACGTCTCTGGTTTGGATGACCCGGAGGCAGACATATTAGCACTAGTGAAAGCCTGGTTGGAGAGAACACATCGAACTCGTTGGCTAATGGTCGTCGACAATGCCGACGACAAGCAGGTCTTTACACATCGCCAGAAGATGAGGGTAACTCCTCACTTTCCCAAGATGGTGGCTTTGCGCGCTTCCTCCCCGAGAGCCCTCATGGATCCATTCTCGTCACAACTCGGGATCGGCAGGTTGGCGTCTTGCTTACGAAGGGCCGGACTCGGGCTGTAGAGGAAATCTGCAAGATGGACAAGCGCGAATCTGATCAGTTGGTTCGCGCCACGCTCGATGGCCTCGAAGTGACGGTTGGTGAAATCTCGCTTCTAACGTCTCGGCTGGAATACCTTCCTCTGGCACTCGTCCAGGCAGCCGCATACATTCGAATGAATGTCATGGCGGTAAGCCGCTATCTTCGGCTCCTAGACCAGAGCGATCACCACGTACTGGAACTACTCAGCAAGGAGTTTGAGACTATTGGGAGAGACTCAGGGACTCCATAAGCAGTCGCAGCCACGTGGATACTCTCCTTCAAGCACATCAAAGAGCGAAGTAACATGGCGGGCGACCTTCTCTCACTTATAAGTTTTTCAACCGGCAAGCCATCCCGGAGGAGTTTATATCCTGCTATTGCCAACGATGGCAGGAGCCAGTAGATGGAGATGGGAAGCTTGAGACCCAGCAAAAGACATCCAGCTTCAGGAAGCTCTAGGTCTACTCAAGGCGTTTTCGTTCATCTCGGAGAAGAACGGCAAATTTACCGTCCATCGGCTTGTGCAGTTAGTCACCCGGAAGTGGATCGTCACCAATGGCACCATGGATCAATACGCCAGCCAGGCACTTATGACGGTATCTAATCTGTACCCTTACGGCACGTTTGAGAACCGCGAGGTATGCAGCACTTACTATCCACACGTCTTGGCTGTTCTACGATTCAAAAAACAGGGCAAAAGCTTGACGAAGCAGGGAAAGCGGAACTGTTCGGTCGAGCGGCGCTTCTCCACAATGCCGCGGGGCTACTCCAATATCAGGGGCAGTGGAAGGTCTCGCACACGTAAGGGATAATGACGTGCACGTGACACAGCAATTGACAGGGCCCCTAATAATAGGTAAAAAGAAGGTAAATTAATAATAGATATCTAGTTATAAAAGAGAGATTATAAGCATCCCTTTTATAGAGGAAAGAGCCTGTAAAGACCTTGCTAAGCTCTTAAGTTATATATGTTATATATTCCTCCGCTTATGTGATTATAGATAGCTAGTTACCCGCGCTACCTAGGTAACACACCCCTAATTATAGTTTAAGGTTATTAAGACCTATAATTATACTTCTTTATATAGGGAATATAGTATTTTTAGCCTATAAGGTAAGGTAAGCTCTAAGTAAATATAGTAAGCTATAAGTAAGCGTATTAACCATATCTCCCTACCTAAAAAGCTTCCCTTATAGGATTATAGGCTTCTTCTTTTCTTTTTCTTATATCTTACTCTTTATTTAATTATACCTATATTTTAATTAATATAACTAATAAGAATTCTATTAGCTATAACTCTCTTAAGGGAGTCTTATAGGGTAAGATTTCTAATCCTAGGGAGCGTGCTTAGCTAGCTATTACGCTAGCCTAATATTATACTTAGAGCCTTAGGGAAGCTTCTAAGTATTATTCTCCTTACCCTTAGCTAGCCCTAAGTAGCTAGCTAGTAAGTTATTATCTCCTAAGGAGGAGAGAGGAAAGCGCCTTAAGTATACTCCTTTATAATTCTTATCTTTAGCTAAGAGAAGAGAAAGGTGCCTAAGGGGTAATCCTTAGTAATTCCCTTAGTAGCGGATAGTTTATATAAGCTTCCTTTCCCTTATTATAATATACTAACTTCACTTAGCCTAGTTTACCTAGCCCTTATAGTGCCTTATAAGATATCCCCTATAAAGGGTATATATAAGTAAGCATTATAGGTAAAGGTAACCTTAGAAGATGCTTTAAGGTTAGGTCTAGATAATCTTAGAGGTATTACTTATATAAGGTTAGTAATTACTATTACTACCCTCTATATAATGCTTACGTTCCTATTATAAAGCGGATATTATTAGCGCTAGATAATAATGCTAAGGTAAGTTACGCTCCTAATCCCTCTTTTTCTACTCCTTTTACTATTACGCTTTATAGATAGTAGAGCAATGCTATAAGGCGCTGCGACTCTAATTAGAACTTATTGCGGAGCTAGATTCTATATATAATAAGGTTATTACTAGTAATAGGGCTATTATAGCTAATAGGGGCTCTTTAGTAGTAGTAGAAAAGAAGGTAACTATAGTAATAGCCTATCTTAAGGAGGTTATTTGCCTTCTTATATAAGTCTTTTTCTTTTATTCTTAGAATAGCATTTATATACGTTTTTATATAATATTGTTTTAGAGTTATAGTTACAAATCCTATTTGCCTTACTAGCACTTTGCTAGCTAAGGAGGGTCTTTATGTATTTCTAGGGCAATTAATTCTATACCCCTCTCTAATATACCTATGCTTATAATATAATTTAAGCGCTTTAAATGTTATGTTATATGTGTAAATTAATTAAACTAAGCATAGATCTAAAGCGTTTAAATTGCTAATAATTTAAGGGCTTTATAAATCTATTAGCTAGCATTTCCTCTATTAGAAGATATATAACTTTAAAGCTCCCTCTCTTAAATTCCTGCTTTAGCCATATATTATATATATTAACGTGGCGTAGATAAGTGTTTAATCACTTACTCTTATTAAGCATAAGACAAATAGTCTGCTAATTATTATAGTGGATAATCTAGTCTTTATAAGCATTAAACCTAATATCCTTAAATAAGCGCTAAAGACTTATAGTCTCCTTTGCTATTTATTACAAAGCAAGCAGTTTAGCTTCTATTATAGATATAGTTACTATAGACTAGCGCTTAGTTCTCTAAAAAGAGTAATTAGATAACCCTGCGAAGATCTGCGTGAATTAGGGTTATTAGCAAAGGAAGCGTTGCTTGCGATTTATAGAGCCTATAGCTCTAATGTCTCGCTATAGTAGAGCGTAAGCTTGCTTATTATAACTAAGTAGTGTATAGCTTAGTCTATTACTCTTATATGCTTTGCCCCTAGGTTTATTAGGTACTATAATAGCTTTGCTACTATAAAGGCTATATCTAGCCTAACCATTATTACTATATATAGGATTAATCTAATCTTCTCTTAGTATACCTTTATTACCCACTTTATAGCCTTACCTTTAAACTTATAATACTCCACTACTAGGATTAGTATAGCAAGGAAAGTGCCTTTTCCTGCTTACTTAAACTTCTTACTAATCTTATTAATATATACCTTATAACTAAGGTATACCTTCCTTTATAATTAATCCCTAATAATATAAATTCCTAGGAAGAAGTATACCTCTCCTTTCTTATCTAATTTATATATATCCTTAAGGCCCTAAGAGATATAGTCTGTAGCCTTTGTGTTATCCTTATAGAAGGCTATAAGGATATTATCTATAAAGAATATAAGGAAAACGTCCTATGCTTTAGTGTAGAATAAGCAGGGCTCTTCTTAGCTAGATTCAAGCCTAAGCTCCTTAAGTTACTTACTTAGCTCTTTAAACTAAAGCTATAGCAAATCTGTCAGGAGCAGAACAGCGATAGCATCCATGAGGGTGGCGACCGCATCGATAAGGGTAGAACCCAGCAGGGCACGGAGCTAAGGGCTAGCTATAGGCTAGTTACGTAAGAGCTATAGGCTATTTAAAGGGGCTTTCCTATAAATAAAGGGAAAGGGCTAGAGATTAAACCTTTTAAGCACCTACCCCTAGCTAGTAGTTTAATAGCTATAACACTTTAATCTAACTATTACTTTATTATTCACTCCTAAGCTAAAAGCCTTAATAAATTAATCTCTCTTCCCTTTAGGGTAATAGACTATTAGTTAGATTAAGATATCTAGAATTTATTATATAGTAACCTAATTAGGTAATAGCTATAACTACACTATAGATAAGCAGGAGAATATTATACTACTAAACCTAACTAAAGTAGTTTACTAGTCCTTATTAGATAACTAGTAGAGTAAAATACTTATTAATAATAAGGAGGTAATACTAAACTAGTGCCTTAAAGAAGTAATAACCTAGATATATATTATAGAAAAGAGATAGAAACTTATATAATTATAGTAAAACCTATAAATAATAGAGAAAGCTATATCCTTAGGTAACTTAGATATAGGATCTATAAATACCCTCCTTTAGCACCTTAGGTAGCACTTATTATATAGTAATATAGCCTTATAAAGATATAATTAAAAGCATCTATATATAAAGGGAATACTTTTAAGAGTCTTTAGAATTTCCTAGCGGATTTAAATATAGCTTTTACTATAGATTATAAAACCTATATAGATAATATAACTAAGGTTACCTATACTAGCAGCTACCTAGTAGATAACGTAAAGTAATAATAGATACGTTATATAGCTATAGATAGTTATATAAACTACTAGGGTTATACCTAGGATAGATTTATAGATTAGCTAAAGATAGGAACTATAGATAAGAATATATAGTGCTTAAAAGTAATAAGAATATTAATAGGTCTTAGATAAGAAAATTACTAATTATTCTAGATATTTATAAAGATCTAGGGTAAGGCAAAGGCTAAGCTACCTAAAGTAATTCCTAAATACCTATAAATCTATATATTTATTAATAGCCTTAATAATACTATAAAGAAGTAAGTACTTAGCTAAGAGTTCCCTAAGAGTTAAACTTACCTAGTAGGCTAAGGAAGAAAGGCAAAGGTTATAACTAAAGAAAGCTAATTAAGTAATTAAGGTAATAATAGTTAGAAAAGATAATAATATTCTACTTTACTAGAAAGGCTATAGTAATAAAGCGGTAATAGAGTAATAAATTTGTTATTTATATGCTATAAGTATAGTAATCTAGGACATGCTTTACTAAGCTATACTAAACTAGATTATTCTATTTATAAGAGAAGTAACTATATAATAGAGACACATAAAGGTAGCTATAACTAGGTTAAAGACCTATTAGAC
This sequence comes from Epichloe gansuensis, assembly GCA_023658505.1. Taxonomy (NCBI): domain Eukaryota; kingdom Fungi; phylum Ascomycota; class Sordariomycetes; order Hypocreales; family Clavicipitaceae; genus Epichloe; species Epichloe gansuensis. The sequence continues at coordinate 3,339,567 of CP098283.1, forward strand.
TTAAATAAGACCCTTATTAGCTTAGTATAACCCTAGGAAGACACTCTTATTAAATTATTACCTAAAGATCTAAGATAAAGAGTTAAGGTAAAGTTATAGTAAGAATATAAATAGGTAGCTATAAAGGCGCTATTTAACCCTAGCGTAACCTATTTAATTATTTACCTAAAGTTACTAATAGTAGTTAATTAGGCTAATATAAAAAGGATAATATAACCCTTAAGAGTGCTACCCTTACTAAAATTAAGCACTAAGGGATCTTATTATAAACCCTATTAATTAAGGATAGCATAGGCTATATAAGAATATATTAAGTTAGCTACTATATAGCTAATACTAGTAAAGACCTATTATTAGGGTATAACTAGGTAGTTATATATAAACTAGTAATTATATCCTAGATAGATAGTTACTAGAGATACCCTATTATAAAAGAATGTCTTAGACTAGTAGTAGGGATGTAATAGGTATATAAGGAGGCAAAACGCATATATATTAGATTTATCTTATAAGGGTTAATAAATAAAATTATATAAAAAGAAAATGATATCTTAATAGTAAATAAAGATAGGCCTTATAATAACCTAGTAACTATAGAGATAAGTAAAGCCTATAAGTTAACTATATAAATACCCTAGGTGTTACGGTGCAGCCCCACAGGGGCCATCGCGAGTGTCAGCGCGCACCATACGGGTGGATTGCCCGATCCGTTGCGCCATGCAAAGGATACGTATTGAACAAGTCAACATTGACTTGTTCAATTAACACCTATATTGCTAGGTCTAGGCAAAGCCTAGATCATCACACTAGGCCTATAAAGAGTTTAAGGATATCTTTTAAATAAACTTATAGGTATTCTCCTATACTAGGTAGCTAAACTTATACTATTAAATTAGAAGAGAGGAAAACGCCCTTATAGGGACTAATATATAATTTAGTAGAAAAGAAGCTAGAAGTGCTCTATAAGTACTTAGTAAGCATATAGTAAAAGGATAGATTTAAAGATCTATTAGCCTAGCTAGAGCTTTAATATTATTTATACTAAAGAAAGGAGGAAAATTATACCTTTACGTGGATTATAAAGCCCTTAATAGGATTACTATTAAAGATAAAGCGCTATTACTACTTATTATAAAGATCTTAAACTAATTAAAGGGAGTAAAGGTTTATATAAAATTAGACCTTAAAGATACATATTATTAGCTACGTATCTATAAGGGTAATAAGTAGAAAATAGCATTCTAATATAGATATAGTTACTTTAAATATCTTATAATGCCTTTTAGACTAGTTAATACACCTATAACCTTTTAAGAATATATTAATAATGCCCTTAAAGGCCTTATAGATATAATTTGCGTTATATATTTAGATAATATCCTAATCTATAGTAGCGATATAGCCACGCATAAGGGGCATATAAAATAAGTCCTCTAGAAGCTCTAAGAAGCAAGCCTCTTTATTAACCTAGAAAAGTGTAAATTCTTATATAAAGAGGTTAAATTCCTAGGCTTTATTATATCTAAAGAAGGAATTATAATAAAGCCTATAAGAATTAAGATAATAGTAACTTAGCTAGTACCTTATAGCGTCTTTAATATCTAGTTATTCCTAGGTTTTATAGGATTTTATAGATGGTTTATTAAAGGCTATAGTAAAATAGTTATTCTATTAACTAATTAACTTTAAGGAAACTAACTAGTAAAGTTTAAGCTAGATCTTAATAAGTTAGCTATGTTTAGGGAGCTATAAAAATAATTCTAAGAGGCGCTAATTTTAGTGCACTTTAATCTATTAGCCCTATTAAGGGTTAAGATAAATACCTTAGGACATACACTTAGGGCTATCCTAGCGTAGTTAGTGCTAGGTTACTAGCACCTAGTAGTATATATATTAAGAAAGTTAAATAAGATAAAGCTATGTTATATAGTACTAAATATAGAGTTACTAGCTATCTAAGAGGTATTCTAAACTTAAAGGCACTACCTTATATACTTAATGTATCTAGTTATAGTAATTATAGATTACTTAAACTATAAGTACCTAGCTATAAAGCTAAAGTTAACTAGTAAATAGGTTACTATACTAGATAAACTCTATCTATTTAACTTTATAATTAAATATAGAGTAAGTAAGTTAAACCCTACTAACGCTCTATTAAGAAGGTTAGATTATATAAGTAAAGAGAGGAAGGTAAAGGTAGTATCCTTATAATTACTAACCTTTCTTACTAAATTTATAAATAATATACTAGAGGGACACTATAATAAAACTACTAGTATTTAGGGCTCTAAGATAATATAATATATTTAGTTTATAGATAATAGGCTATAAGGATACTATAATAAAACTATTAATATCTAGTGCTCTATAAAATCACCCCTGCCTATTAACTAGATTAGGGCAGACTATATATAAGACTAAACCTACTAGCTAAGGAGTTACTACCTAGTAATAATATAATAGCTAGGGTCTCCTTAATTTTAAAGAAGCCTCATAGTCTAAATATATTCTAAGGATATTATTATAGTATAGGAGGACTATATATAAGACTAAACTTACTAGCTAAGGAGTTACTACCTAGTAGTAGTGTAATAGCTTAGGTCTTATTAATTTTAGAAAAGCCTAATAGTCTAGATATACTCTAAGGATATTATTATAGTGTAAGGAGACTATATATAAGACTAGACCTACTAGCTAAGGAGTTATTACCTAGTAGTAATATAATAGCTAAGGTCTTATTAATTTTAGAGAAGCCTATTAGACTAGATACGCTTAAAGTAAGTATTATAGTAAGGAATAGACTATATATAAGACTAAATTTACTAGCTAAGGAGTTATAACCTAGTAAATACGTTATAGCTAGGGTCTTAGCGGTATAGAGAACCTTTACTAAGTTAAACTCCGCTATATTTATAGAAGATATAGAATTAGAACCCCTAATCTAAGTCTTACTTTTAGATATATAATAAAGGGATGCCTTTATTATAAAGAAAAGGGCACTGCTAGTAAGTGGTAACCTAGATATATTATAGATATAGTTTATTAGACCCTCTAAGCTACTAATGTTTAAAAATTAAGTTTTTATTCTATATAGAATAAGAAAAGAAATCTTATTACTAATTTATAATAACCTTACTACTAGGTATTAAGGAGTTACTAAAACTCTTTAATAAGTTACTAACTAATATTTTTAGCTAGGAATAAAAAGAGATATTAAGGTATATATATATACTTATATTAGCTATTAAGTTTTAAAACCATAAATATATAAACCTTATAGTAAGTTAGCTATACTACTAGTACTAAATTACCCCTTTTAAGAATTATTAATAGATTTTATTACTAGACTCCTACTAGTTAAGGATTAGTAAGGTAAAATATATAATATAATCTTAGTAGTGGTTAATAGATTTATAAAATATAGTATTTATATCCCTATATTTACGTAGTTAACTAGTAATAGACTAGTAACTATCTTCCTAGAATATATTTTTAAAGATTATAAAGCCCTAGAAGGTATTATTATAAACTAAGGTTTAATATTTACTAGTGGATTTTAGAGAATATTCTATTACCTCTTAGTAATAAAGTAGTAATTAAGCACTGCGTTTTATCTATAAATAAATAGTTAGATAAAACGCTTAAATTAAGTTTTAGAGCACTATTTAAGAGCATTTATATGTATAGAATAGACTAATTAGGTTAATCATCTCCTAATAGCATAGTTTGCTTATAATATAAGCGCGCATATAAGTTATAGCTATATACCTATAGAAGCGCTATAAGGGTATAACCTAAGGGGACTAGACTAAGTAGTGATGCTAATTCTAATAGTTAATAATTAGGCTAAGAATAGTGTTAATTCCTTCGGATCATCATCGGATTAGTTATGGCCAAAGACCCACTAATTGTGGGCCGAGTGGGGCCCTCAGAGGGATGCACGCTTTGTGATTAGCTGCCCCTTTTTGCCACCCTCTCTTTGCCTTACTTACAGGTTTCACCTACTTTTTAGCTAGCTAGATTCCTCTCCCTCTCTCTCTTCTCTCTTTCCTAGATTATCATTAACTATTATTAACTATCATAGACTTTAATAACAACGGTATTATTACCTGCGCAGGCACCTTAGTGTTCTAACACTGATCAGTGGTTAATTATAACCATAGATAAGTTAGGTATTATAAGAAGAGACATTTCTATAGATACTATAGTTATTTTCCTACTATCTAGATCCTTAGGAATAGGGGCATAGCTGTAAGAGTGTGCTAAAGGAAGAGACTTAAATTCTGGTTATAGACTTATTAGGCTTCTAAGGGATTAGCTTCTTCTATTATTATCTTTATTTTTAATAAAGAGATTGATTCTATGTCTATTACAAACCTAGGGATTAACTTCTTCTATTATTATCTTTATCTTTAATAGAGAGACTAATCCTACACCTACCATAAGAAAACTAACCAAATAATTAAATTAATTACCATAAGGCATTCGCTTTAAACCTAACGTTAATAACCATTATATTACTTATAATGAGTTAGGAAGCTAGACTAGTAATAAGAGGAAGACCTAAGCTGCTGTAGAAGCTATATAATCGCCTAGACTATTACTAAGAGAAGAGCCTTAATTCTCTAGTAATAAGAAACTATCCCAGATCTTAATAGCACCTAAGAGACCCTAAGAGAGTAAACTACTAATATAACTATAACCTCTTTCCTATACCCTTATAAAAGATTAGAAAGAATAAATTATAGTTAACCCTAATTCCGCCACGCTATCTAAGCTTAATAACTATATTATAAGGTTTATTTACCTTAGTAAGCATTAAGACTAGAGGGATAATAACCTCTAGGAGTTATTCTAAGAAAACTTTAAAGGATAGTCTAAGAATACCTTTGCAATAGCTAACAGAGACCTTATTAAAGAGCTATAGAATTCTCTACGAGATTATAGTGTTATTATAAGATAAGGCTAAGGATTAGTAATTATAATATCTCTAGAAGAAGTAGTCTAATAAGAAATAAAGCTATTATAGCCTAAAGGGAGATTATAATCCTCTAACCCCCTAAATATTAACCTCCTTAACCCCTTATCTGCTTACCCTAGAACCTTATCCTTCCTAACCCTAATAGCACCTTTAACCCCCTTAACCTATAAGAGAGCCTCTTCTATAGCAAACCCTATTAAATTAAGTAATTTACCTAAAGATCCTTACCTATAGTAAACCTTACTACCTATATAGTAATTCTCTTCTAAGGACTAGATTATAAAGAAAATCTTAGAACTTATAAAGATATATAAGGATAGTAATTATTATAGCGGATAATTATATAATTTCCTTGCCCTAAAAGTTATGCTTTTTAAGAATAAGTGTAATAGGATTAACCTCCCTTAAACGCATTATTAGAAAGCTTTCCTAATTATCTTAATTAATAATACTAAGTAATACTACCTTAATTATCTCTTTAGTTAAAACCTTATATATAAAGAGATAATTAGCTATATTTATTAACACTTTAAGATAAAAAGTAACTAATAGTTTTACTACTATAAATAGAGTAATATAACTCTAAATAGCACTATTACTAAGAACCCTAATAAAACTAGGCTAAAGTGCCTTAAAATTATACTAGCTACCCTTAAGAAGATCTATTAAGGCCTATATCCTTCTAATATAGTAAATACTAAGCTTTATAAGTAAATATTAAATACTATAGCTAGTATGCCTAAATATTAGATAGTAAAGTATAATTACTCCCTAGGCTTTAAGAGTCTTACTAGAGACCTCTATAAGGTAATTATAATCTTAGAGTTAAATAAGAGAGCTACCTAATATCTATAATTATAAGGGAGCTCTTCTAAGGCTATATTTACTAACTATTAATATAGATATTAGCCCTAAGGTAAGGGAGGCTATTATAGTAAGAGCCTAAGGCATAGCCCTTAGTATTACTTTATATATAGTAAGAATAGCTATTAGTCCTTTAATTACTCTAATAAAGAACGCTAAAAGGAAATAGATTATTAGTTTACTAGTAAGATCTATTATACACCCCCTTTAGAGAAGAGATTCTAGGCGTTTCTTATCTCCTATAAAGGGCTAGATAATAATAAGCCTAATAAGGGCCTTAGCTAAGGATAGGAACTATATCTTATAGCCTATATAAAGACTAAAGATAGTAATAAGGATAATAAAGAGCTATTATTAGTGGTATATCTAAGTATTATATAATTCTTTTGCTTAGAGCTATAGGATAATTATAATCTTATAAATACTAATATTCTTACTACCCTTAATAACTAAGCCTTTTAGTATACTTTCCTAAAGTAAGAACTATATTAATAGTAAGAATATAATAAGGGATTAACCTACTATATCTCTAAAGAGCGCTATTCTAAAGAAGTCTTTAGAGGAATTATACCTAATACTAGGGTAGTAAGCAAATTAATAGCAGGTTAGAGATAAGTAAAGGCTTTATTATAATTAATGCCTTTATTAAAGATAATCCCCTATAAGCTATAAATTATTAAATTTAGTGCTAGATCTATAATTATAAGAGGGATTCTTTATATGCCTATAGAACTTAGAGAGCTTAAATTCTATGTCCTTAATATAGTAACTCCTTTCCTCTTTTCTATTACTAATATAGATAAGCTATAAGTTAAGATTAATAACCTTGTGAATATACTAATTTAAGGCAATAAGACTATGCCTATTATATAATAATAGGGATATCCTTAGTGGCTACTAGAGGCTAAAGAAACAGTTACCTTTTACCTCTTAGAATAGGAAATCTATTAATTATATTATTGCTTTAGTTACCCTTCTTTTAATGCCTTATAAAGATCCTTTAGCGGGCTAGTTATAATATTAAGCGCTAGGTAATTAAGAAGTTAACTAAAGTCTACTACTATTATTAAATAAAAGAAAAAGCTCCTAGCTAGTTTAAATTTATAATTAAAGATAAGCATAACTTTAATTATAAGATTATTACTAATATTATATAGATTAATAACTAACCAGTCCTTTACGTTATTAATTTAGTAACTTTATTCTAAGTAGCTTGCTTTCTTAATCCTAAGAAGCAAAAGGCCTAAGATATCTAGGATACTATTAGGGAGTGCTAGATTAATACCTATCTTAGACTGCTAGACTAGATTATTTATAACGCTAGTAATAACTTCTCCTTTACTAAATTTAAGCACTATGCTTAATTAATATTAATTAAGATTAGTAAGATACTAATTAAAGCCTATAGTAGTATTAGAAAGGTTAAAAAGTACTATAGACCTTTACGCTAGGCTTATAAGATTATTATAGACCTAATTAGCGTAGAGATTACACTAGAGTAATATCTTTAGATAGCTATTAAAGCTATTAATAACTTAGTAAGCCCTAATAGACTAGTGCTAACCCTACTAGTCTTTAGAGCCTACCTATATATAATAGATAAGTTACTGCTAAGCATCTCTATTATTTAATATGCTAAGGTAATTTAGAAGGCTACTAATAAGGTATGCTACTACCTAGCCTTATAGCAGGTCTATAATGCCCTTAATGCCTAGAATAGCCCTAATATATTACTAATATATTAGCTATCTCTATAGGCTAATATATATATATAAAGGGAGAAGGGTAGCTAGCATAGCCCTTATAAGCTTATTATTACTAATAAGGAGACTTATACTATCTAATTACCCTATAGCCTAGTAAAATTCTAATTTATAGTAATAAAGCCTTACTATAAGGACCTATATATTATAGAGGGGCTATAGGAGATAAAACCTTAAGATATTAAGAAGACTATAAATAAGAGAGATTCTCTTATCTCTATAGAGGTAAAGGTAAGGGAGGAGTAAAAGAAGATATAGAACTCCTAGTATTAGTAAAGAGAAAGTAAGGAAGGCTAAGAAAAGCCCTAATATTCTAATTCTCCTTAATAAAGGTATAGAAGAACCTAAGAATTATAAGGAGTGCTTTATAATTATTAATAAAGACTAAGAAAAGGTATTAATTAAAGAGATTATAACTAGAGAATTACTAATAGAAGTATTTCTTATAGTAAAGGAAAAAGCTAACTAGAACCTTACCCTCTAACTCCGCTAAGAATAGAAGATTATAACCCTAGGAAAGCCCTTTAAGTAATTAGATTAAGCTAAGATTAACGCTCTATAAACTTATAATATATTTAGATTTATAAAGTTTAATTAAGTAAAGCATAGCAGCTATAGGATCTTTAACTCTTATATAGTAAGAGAGATTAAAGGTAAAGGCATGGATTTACTATATAAGAAGTCTTGCCTTATTATATAAGGCTATAATAATAAGGAGAAGGAATTTATCCTAATATAATTGCTAATAATCTAACAGGTAAGCTAATGGCTAATTATAGCTATTGCTCCTTTATTAAAGCAAAGGGGATTTGCCTCTAGATTCGTAATATTACCTAAGCCTACGTTTAATCGCAAACAAAACTTATAAGGCTAATTATTATAAGATTACTAGAATAGATTACGCACCTCTTTCTAGAAGGCACTATAATAGAGGTTATTAAGCCTCTTTATAGCATTATAAAGGCTAGAACTTACTAGTAGGTAACGTACTTCTATTATTATAGGGATAACCTTAATATAATAATATTAATATACAATCCCTACTTATTAATCACAGCTCTAAATAATAAAAACCTCTTTAGGATTATTAGAATATAAATAAATAATACGCTAGGTCTAAGCAATAATAACTTCTTTAATAAAGAAGAAAAAGAGCTCTAGAAGGCTAACTTTATAGCTAAAGAGAAGCAGTAACTATTAAGCAGGAATCCCTTACTTTTAATAGCTATATCCTAACCTAAGATACTAATAACTCACTAACCTTAACCTAAAAGGCTAAAGTTAGAAAATTAAGGAAGTTAATCCTTAATCCCTAATAGCAAGGTAGGATTACATAGAGTAAAGAGCCTAAGGAAGCTATATTATAACTATTTACTAACTAGAAGCTTTATATAATTTATTAATTATAGCTTAACACTAAGAACTAGATACTAAAGATATTATATGCCTAAATAAACGCCTTAAATAGCAGATTAAGAATTAGCAATAAGGATTATGCTATATCCTACTAACCCTTAAAGAAGCGAAGCTCTTTATATTCGTAGATAGATTGCTTACGAATAATAAGGATCTTAGCTTATAGATTAGGTATGTAATTATAATCGGTAATAAGGTAAAGCAGGATAATAATACCTTTATTGCAAAAGGAATATTATTATATATAGCTTAATAAAGAGCAAGCGGGTTACGCGCAGCGCGCTTGCCTCTAAGCTATATAGCATGGTTTAAGGTGCTAATATTACGTACGTAATATCTATAACCCTTAATTAGATTATAGACTAATTAAAGATACCTTAGATCCCTATAATCCTTTATACTAACTTATTCTTATTATATAAATGCCTTATTAAGCTAGGCATAATAAAAGAGAAGAGGTTAATAATTAACATTATAGCCCTTTGTTAATCATATAAGAGGCGCGAGATCTACGAGGTTAGATAGATTAATAGCAATAACAACCTAGCTAATGCGATAACAAAAGGATTGCTAAATTAGGCGCTTATAACCTTAATTAATTTAAACGAATTAATAATCTATATAGAAGGCTAGGTTAAGAGACCTTTAGGAGCGTTATAAAGAGGAATTAACAGAGATAAAGGGAGGATTTGTTATAATTAGATTAATTAAATTAACCAATGCTAACCAAGCTAATTAGGGCTCTGGATTCCTATTAAGGGATTCACTTATATACACTTTCCTTTCATTTGATTTTTATTGCGTTTTTAGGCTCCTTTAGCTATAAGAAAAAGAGAGACTACTAGTGTTAATTCCTTCGGATTATCATTGGATTAGTTATAGCTAAAGACCTACTAATTATAGGCTAAGTAAGGCCCTTAGAGGGATGCACGCTTTATAATTAGCTACCCCTTTTCGCTACTCTCTCTTTGCCTTACTTACAGGTTTCACTTACTTTTTGGCTAGCTAGATTCCTCTCCCTCTCTCTCTTCTCTCTTTCCTAGATTATTATTAACTATCATTGACTATCATAGACTTCAATAACAACGGTATTATTACCTGCGCAGGCACCTTAGTGTTCTAACAAATAGAGTCTTAGAATTAAGACATAAGTACGTAGAGATTAAGCGGCTATTAAGCTACTTATAGGCCCTGTAGAAAAAATATTATAATTAAAAGAGAGTGCTAATAAAATTTAATATAGGTAACTATATCTTACTCTTAACTAAGAATATTAATCTATAACGCCCTAGCTAAAAGCTAGCTATAAAGTACTTAGAACCTTATAAGATTAAGAAAGAAGTTAGCTATTATGGTTTAGCTTATTAATTAAAGTTACCTAAAGGAACACGCTTATATAATATTTCTAATATTATAAGCTTAGAACCTTTTAGAGGAAATCTAAGCAATGTAGTTAAAATAACCTTACTACGAGATAATATTAAAGAGGATTAAGAGGAATTTAAAGTTAAATAAATTATTGCCTATAAATATAATAGAAAGCGGCGCAAATATTTAGTAAAATAGAAAGACTATAATAATTTAGAAAATTCATAGGTACTGCGAAGGGACTTTACTATAAAAGAAGTTATTAAAGATTATAAGCGGTAACTAAGTAGCTAAATCTTAACTTTTAGCTGCTTAATTAACTCTTAATTATAACTTAAAAATAATCATTAGATTATAGCGATTTAATTAGGGAATAATTCACTTAATAATAATTTAGACTACTAAACAAATCTTATATTTAAAGTAAAGACTTAGTATAAACTTATAGCTATCTAATAGCTAGACTTTAGATATATATTTAGACGTATTTTTAGTAACATTTCTAACTTTATTAGCCTTAGACTTATTATTACTAAAGGCTTAAACTTATAATTCCTTAGGGAGTTCTAAAGGTCTAATACATATAAGGAGAGTAGCTTAAGTAGTAGTAAACTAGTAGTAAGTTAGTAAAGAATAAGTAATAAAGCTAATAGCACTAACTATAGGGCTATAAGTAGCTATAAACTAAAGATAATTAGTAATCTTAATCTAGGTTTTTAGATTAATAATATTAATTAGCTATAAGAAAGTAATGTGTTTATTACACTTCGCTTCTTAAGAAGCCTTAGCTATAAGATACGTGTAATAAGCTTACCTATATTTATTAGTATTTTTAAGGCTTAAAGAGTATTATAAAGTTTCTTCTTAGCTTATATAAACTCCTAGTAGTATATTAGTAGTATTAAAGTAATAAACTAAAGAGTACTTATATTACTAATATAGTATAGTTTTAGAAGATTATAGAGTATATCCTAAAGCTATTTATATAGCTTTATAATTTAAATAGGATACTAGTAAGGAGTTAGTAGTAATTAAGAGGTAATCCCTTAAGGCTTAACTTACCCTAATATAAGTCTTATTATTTTAAGTGTAATAGTAGTATTTTAGAGAATTACCTATAAGTAGCTAAATATTAGTAGTAATAGTAATAAGCTAGTAGTAAGTTTATACTAGAGGAGTAACTATATTTAGTTAGAGTAAGTGTTGCTTCCTTTGGATTATTATCGGATTAGTCATGGCCAAAGACCCCGCTAATTATAGGCCAAGTGGAGCCCTCAAAGGGATGCATGCCTTGTGATTAGCTACCCCTTTTCGCCACCCCTCTTTGCCTTACTTACAGGTTTCACTTACTTTTTAGCTAGCTAGATTCCTCTCCTCTCTCTCTTCTCTCTTTCCTAGATTATTATTAACTATTATAGACTTTAATGACAATAGTATTATTACCTACGCAGGCACCTTAGTGTTCTAACACTAATCAGTGGTTAATCATAACTATAGATAAGTTAGGTATTATAAGAAGAGACATTTTTATAGATACTATAGTTATTTTCCTATTATCTAAATCCTTAGGAATAGGGGTATAGCTATAAGAGTGTGCTAAAGGAAGAGACTTAAATTCTAGTTATAGACTTATTAGGCTTCTAAGGAATTAGCTTCTTCTATTATTATCTTTATACTTAATAGAGATTAATTCTATATCTATTACAAAACTAGGGATTAACTTCTTCTATTATTATCTTTATCTTTAATAGAGAGACTAATCCTATACCTACTATAAGAAAACTAACTAAATAATCGAATTAATCGCCATAAGGCATTCGCTTTAAACCCAATATTAATAACTATTACTTATAATAAGTTAGGAAGCTAGACTAGTAATAAGAGGAAGACCTAAGCTGCTATAGAAGCTATATAATTACCTAGACTATTACTAAGAGAAGAGCCTTAATTCTCTAGTAATAAGAAACTATCCTAAATCTTAATAGCACCTAAAAGACCCTAAGAGAGTAAACTGCTAATATAACTATAACCTCTTTCCTATGCCCTTATAAAAGATTAGAAGGAACGAATTATAGTTAACCCTAATTCCGCTACGCTGTCTAAGCTTAATAACTATATTATAAGGTTTATTAACCTTAGTAAGTATTAAGACTAGAGGGATAATAACCTCTAGGAATTATTCTAAGAAGACTTTAAAGGATAGTCTAAGAACACCTTTATAATAGCTAATAGAGATCTTATTAGAGAGCTACGAAATTCCCTACGAGATTATAGTATTATTATAAGATAAGGCTAAGGACTAGCGATTATAATATCTCTAGAAGAAGTAGTCTAATAAGAAATAAGGCTATTATAGCCTAAAGGGAGATTATAATCCTCTAACCCCTAAATATTAACCTCCTTAACCCCCTTATTTACTTACCCTAGAACCTTACCCTTCCTAACCCTAATAGTACCTTTAACCCCTTAACCTATAAGAGAGCCTTTTCTATAGTAAACCCTATTATATTAAGTAATTTACCTAAAGATCCCTATCCATAGCAAACCTTGCTACCTATATAGTAATTTTCTTCTAAGGACTAGATTATAAAGAAGATCTTAGAACTTATAAAGATATATAAGGATAGCAACTATTATAGTGGATAATTATATAATTTCCTTACCCTAAAAGTTACGCTCTTTAAGAATAAGTATAATAGAATTAACCTCCCTTAAACGCATTATTAGAAGGCTCTCCTAATTATCTTAATTAATAATACTAAATAGTACTACCTTAATTATCTCTTTAGTTAAAACCTTATATATAAAGAGATAATTAGCTATATTTATTAACACTTTAAGATAAAAAGTAACTAATATATATATATTATTTACGCTAGCTAGCTCTATGTAGGGCTAGTACTAGTACTCCTGCTGCTTCGTCAAAAGGAAAACCCTTGAATAGGAAGAAAAACCCCTTGCATCTATGTTTAGGCTAACGCTAACCCTACACTAGGCCTGCGTCGCGTTGTTTATGGCCTATTATAGGTGTTTATTACTAGCTTACGCTAGCCTTATCCTAATAAAAAGAAAAGAAAAGAAAGAAAAAAGGAAAATCCTAGGTTCTAAGCCCTACCTAGCTCTATCCTAGGTCTGCTCTAGCACTGCTCTAGGCCTCTTATACTATCTTATAGCATGCTAGATTTAGTTTTATGGTAGTAATTTACTTCTCTTTCACTTTTTAGCTAGCTCTTTTATAGCCTTACTTTTTAGCCTTCTCTAGCCTAGGTCTAGCTTATTAGTCTAGGAAGTTAGAGCACCTAATGTTATTTATCTTCTATAGTAAAGGTATAGGTTTAGTTTAATTCCTAGCTATTTCTAGGCCTAGGTCTCTTAGGTATTAACTAACTAGATTCTTATCTTATATTCTTCTTTCTTTATTAATATCTATAATTTAGCCCCCTCCCCTTATATAAGTATAAGAAGGGTTCCTCTCCCTAGAGGGTCTTTCTTCTTTCCTCTTTTTTATTAAACTTCCTATAGGTTTTTTCTTCCTTAGAGCTACCTAAGGCACTCCTAGGCTAGTGTTAGCCTAAATGCTAATATTACTATAGATCTATTAAGTTATTTAATAAAATAGCACTAGTAGCTATAAGTACTCCTATGTCCTATGCTATTCTAGCTCTAATCTACCTAGGAAACTCCTAAGAATAATTATTACCCTTAGAAGTTATTAACTAAGAAGTAACTTAAGCAAGCTATAGCTAAAGATCTTAAGGTATAACCCTTACTACCCTTAGTCTAAGTCTATTCTAAGTCTAATCTATAATAATTAGGGGATCCCTATAGGATCTAATGTGTTTCCTATAAGTCTTAGTCTATTAACTATCCTAGGCATTAATGCTATAATATTGCTAGTAAGTTAACTCTATTCCGGTTTAGAGGCAGGGCTAACTATTTTATATAGGGCTTACTACTAACGCTTATTTTGATTATTAGGTTTAAAACTATAGTTACTTAAAGGTAAGTAGTTAGTGTCTCTCTCCTAGGCCTAGTCCTATGCTAATTTACTCTTAGCCTAATTTAACTAGTTAGCGAAATAAGCACTAGTAGTTAGTTAAGATCTAGGCGGCTATAGTTACTAAGGGTAATGTAAGTACTACTACACTAGTTTACTATTAGTTCTAGTCTAGGTCTAATAGTTCTCTAGGTCCTAGATAATTATTAGGATTATATTAAGAAGCTTTATACTAGGAATTAGAGTAAGAAGAAGCAGAGTGCTTTTGCGGTAGGTTTAGGCTAGTCTAGTACTAGGGAGATTAGTATAATAAGGTTATCTTTTAGTTATAGCGCCTAGATGCCTATGTAGCGGAGATAAACTATCTCTAGCTATGGCTTTACTTACTAAGGGGTAGGCAAAGGTAATAGAGGGGTAATTCTAGTCCTAGAGAAGGAATAAACAGTTAGGTAGTTATAGTTTAGTAAAGGGGTAGAGGCAGACTAGTAGGGATTTTAATACCTAGCGTTTTTAATAGTTAAGATTAATCTAATAATAGTTCTAGAATTATAATCCTATAGCTAGCCTACCGCTAGTTCTAAACCACGTAGTCCTACGCCTTTCCTAGTTATTTATTATGTCTATATCCTAGTTATTAGTCCTAGCGTAGCAAAAGCGCCCTAGCTCTAGCTCTTCCTCCCTCCTACGTATATTAGCTACTAGTTCCTATACTAATAAGTAGTATTAGAGTTGCTTTATGCTAAGGAACTATTTAGCTATAGCTCTTGCCTTTAGGGGTAGTTTAGGGCTAGCCTTACCTCCTATATATCTCTAGGCTATTACGATTAGGGGCATTAGTAGTTATATTTAGGGTAGTTAACTATAATATAATATTAGTCCTTAACTACTCTGCTATAGCTACATAGAGGCAAGTTTACCCTAGGAATGCCTCTCTAGAAGAGAAATTTATTAAGGCTAATCTTTCCTATGCGTAGTTAGACTATAGTTAAGGAGATGTGTTTTTCTAGTCCTATGTGAAATCTTTAGATTTCCTTTAGGTTATAAGTTAGCGGTTAGTCCTTAGTTAGCTCTCTTATAAGTCTATGCTACCCTAGTCGTTCCTTGCTATGCTATTTGTCCTAGTGTTATCTCTATTCCTTATATAGTTCTACCACTAGCTTATTATTCCTAGGAAGGGTCTTAGTCTATGCCATAATACTATCTATACTAAGTTAGCAGCGGCTTGGATTATTATGGTTATTCCGCTCTCTATAATTCTCTCTTTAAACTTCTGTTTCATCTTGTTTAGGTATAGATCTAAGGGGATGTAAGTCTTAACCTCTAGTTAGGCAATAGGCATAGCCTTAAACGCGCTGGCTACGATTCGGAGGTAGGTTAATTAGTCTATCATGAAGCTTTTAACTACTCCTCTTGGTTTTCCGCCCTTCTTGGTCAGGGTATAGTAGGCGCTTGCCCCATAGGCGAGGACGGGCCGGACTACCTGCGTATATAGGAGTCAGGCATCTCTAAAGCTACAGCCCAAAAAGTAACTAATAGTTTTACTACTATAAATAGAGTAATATAACTCTAAATAGCACTATTACTAAGAACCCTAATAAAACTAGGCTAAAGTGCCTTAAAATTATACTAGCTACCCTTAAGAAGATTAATTAAGGCCTATATCCTTCTAATATAGTAAATACTAAGCTTTATAAGTAAATATTAAATACTATAGCTAGTGTGCCTAAATATTAGATAGTAAAGTATAATTACTCCTAGGCTTTAAGAGTCTTACTAAAGACCTCTATAAGGTAATTATAATCTTAGAGTTAAATAAGAGAGCTACCTAATATCTATAATTATAAGGAGCTCTTCTAAGGCTATATTTACTAACTATTAATATAGATATTAGCCCTAAGGTAAGGGAGGCTATTATAGTAAGAGCCTAAGGCATAGCCCTTAGTATTACTTTATATATAGTAAGAATAGCTATTAGTCCTTTAATTACTCTAATAAAGAACGCTAAAAGGAAATAGATTATTAGTTTACTAGTAAGATCTATTATACACCCCCTTTAGAGAAGAGATTCTAGGCATTTCTTATCTCCTATAAAGGGCTAGATAATAATAAGCCTAATAAGGGCCTTAGCTAAGGATAGGAACTATATCTTATAGCCTATATAAAGACTAAAGATAGTAATAAGGATAATAAAGAGCTATTATTAGTGGTATATCTAAGTATTATATAATTCTTTTGCTTAGAGCTATAGGATAATTATAATCTTATAAATACTAATATTCTTACTACCCTTAATAACTAAGCCTTTTAGTATGCTTTCCTAAAGTAAGAACTATATTAATAGTAAGAATCTAATAAGGGATTAACTTACTATATCTCTAAAGAGCGCTATTCTAAAGAAGTCTTTAAAGGGATTATACCTAATACTAGGGCAATAGGTAGATTAATAGTAGGTTAAGGATAAGTAAAGGCTTTATTATAGTTAATGCCTTTATTAAAGATAATCCCCTATAAGCTATAAATTATTAAATTTAGTACTAGATCTATAACTATAAGAGGCATTCTTTATATACCTATAGAACTTAGAGAGCTTAAATTCTATATCCTTAATATAGTAACTCCTTTTCTCTTTTCTATTACTAATATAGATAAGCTATAAGTTAAGATTAATAACCTTATAAACATACTAATTTAAGGCAATAAGACTATGCCTATTATGTAATAATAGGGATATCCTTAGTAGCTACTAGAGGCTAAAGAAATAGTTACCTTTTACCTCTTAAAGGGAGAGATCTATTAACTATATTATTGCTTTAGTTACCCTTCTGTTTAATGCCTTATAAAGATCCTTTAGTAGGCTAGTTATAATATTAAATGCTAGGTAATTAAGAAGCTAACTAAAGTCTACTACTATTATTAGATAAAAGGAAAAGCTCCTAGCTAGTTTAAATTTATAATTAAAGATAAGCATAACTTTAACTATAAGATTATTGCTAATATTATATAGATTAATAACTAACTAGTCCTTTATATTATTAATTTAGTAACTTTATTCTAAGTAGCTTACTTCCTTAATCCTAAGAAGCAGAAGGCCTAAGATATCTAGGATGCTATTAGAGAGTGCTAGATTAATACCTATCTTAGACCACTAGATTAGATTATTTATAACACTAGTAATAACTTCTCCTTTGCTAAATTTAAGCACTATACTTAATTAATATTAATTAATATTAATAAGATACTAATTAAAGCCTATAGTAGTATTAGAAAGGTTAAAAAGTATTATAGACCTTTACGCTAGGCTTATAAGATTATTATAGACTTAATTAGCATAGAGATTACGCTAGAGCAATGCCTTTAGATAGCTATTAAAGCTATTAATAACTTAGTAAGCCCTAATAGACTAGTGCTAACCCTACTAGTCTTTAGAGCCTACTTACATATAATAGATAAGTTATTACTAAGTATCTTTATTATTTAATACGCTAAGGTAATTTAGAAAGCTACTAATAAGGTACACTGCTACCTAGCTTTATAGCAGGTCTATAATGCCCTTAATACCTAGAGTAGCCCTAATATATTACTAATATATTAGCTACCTCTATAGGCTAATGTATATATATAAAGGGAGAAGGGTAGCTAGTATAGCCCTTATAAGCTTATTACTACTAATAAGGAGACTTATACTATCTAAATACCCTATAGCCTAGTAAAATTCTAATCTATAGTAGTAAAGCCTTACTATAAGGATCTATATGCTATAGAGAGGCTATAGGAGATAAAACCTTAAGATATTAAGGAGACTATAAATAAGAGAGATTCTCTTACCTCTATAAAGGTAAAGGTAAGGGAAGGAGTAAAAGAAGAAGTAAAACTTCTAGTACTAGTAAAGAGAAAGTAAGGAAGGCTAAGAAAAGCCTAATAGTGTAATTCTCCCTTAACTAAGGTATAGAAGAACCTAAAGATTATAAGGAGTGCTTTATAATTATTAATAAAGACTAAGAAGAGGCATTAATTAAAGAGATTATAACTAGAGGATTACTAATAGAAGCGTTCCTTATAGTAAAGGAAAAAGCTAACTAGGACCTTGCCCTTTAACTCCGCTAAGAAGGAAGATTATAACCCTAGGAAAGCCCTTTAAGTAATTAGATTAAGCTAAGATTAACGCTCTATAAGCTTATAAGGTATTTAGATTTATAAAGTTTAATTAAGTAAAGCATAGTAGCTATAAGATCTTTAACTCTTATATAGTAAGAGAGATTAAAGGTAAAGGCATAGATTTGCTATATAAGAAGTCTTACCTTATTATATAAGGCTATAATAATAAGGAGAAGGAATTTATCCTAACGCAATTGCTAATGATCTAATAGGCAAGCTAATAGCTAATTATAGCTATTGCTCCTTTGTTAAAGCAAAGGGGATTTGCCTCTAGATCTATAATATTACCTAAACCTATGTTTAATTACAAACAAAACTTATAAGGCTAATTATTATAAGATTACTGGAATAGATTACGTATCTCTTTCTAGAAGGCATTATAATAGAGGTTATTAAGCCTCTTTATAGCATTATAAAGGCTAGAACTCACTAGTGGGTAATGTACTTCCGTTATTACAGGGATAATCTTAATATAATAATATTAATATACAATCCCTGCTTATTAATTATAGCTCTAAATAATAAAAACCTCTTTAGGATTATTAGAATGTAAACAAATAACACACTAGGTTTAAGTAATAATAACTTCTTTAATAAAGAAGAAAAAGAGCTTTAGAAGGCTAACTTTATAGCTAAAGAGAAGTAATAACTATTAAGCAGGAATCCCTTACTTTTAATAGCTATATTCTAACCTAAAACACTAATAACTTACTAACCCTAACCTAGAAAGGCTAAAGTTAGAAGATTAAGGAAGTTAACCCTTAATCTCTAATAGTAAGGCAGGATTACGTAGAGTAAAGAGCCTAAGGAAGTTATATTATAACCGTTTGCTAACTAGAAGCTTTGTATAATCTATTAATTATAGCTTAATACTAAGAACTAGCTACTAAAGATATTATATGCCTAAATAAACGCCTTAAATAGCAGATTAAGAATTAGTAATAAGGATTACGCTATATCCTACTAACCCTTAAAGAAGCGAAGCTCTTTATATTTGTAAATGGATTACTTATAAACAATAAGGATCTTAGCTTATAGATTAGATATGTAATTGTAATTAGTAATAAGGTAAAGAGGATAATAACACCTTTATTACAAAAGGTAATATTATTACATATAGCTTAATAAAGAGTAAGCGGGTTACGCATAGCGCGCTTACCTCTAAGCTATATAGCATGGTTTAAGGTGCTAATATTACGTACGCAATATCTACAACCCTTAATTAGATCACGGACTAATTAAAGATGCCTTAGATCCCTATAATCCTTTATACTAACTTGTTCTTGTTATATAAATGCCTTATTAAGCTAGGTATAACAAAGAGAAGAGGTTAATAATTAATATTATAGCCCTTTGTTAATTATGTAAGAGGCGTAAGATCTACGAGGTTAGATGGATTAATGGTAACGATAACCTAGCTAATGCAATGACAAAAGGATCGCTAAATTAGGCGCTTATAACCTTAATTAATTTAAATAAATTAATAATCTGTGTGGAAGGCTAGGTTAAGAGACCTTTATGAGCGTTATAAGCATTGTAAAGAGGAATTAATAGAGATAAAGGGAGGATTCGTCGCGATTAGATTAATTAATTTAACTAATGCTAACTAAGCTAATTAGGGCTCCGGATTCCTATTAAGGGATTCACTTATATACACTTTCCTTTAATTTGATTTTTATTGCGTTTTTAGGCCCCTTTAGCTATAAGAAAAGAGAGACTGCTAGTGTTACTTCCTTCGGATTATTATTAGATTAGTTATGGCTAAAGACCCCGCTAATTATGGGCTAAGTGGAGCCCTTAAAGGGATGCATGCCTTGTGATTAGCTGCCCCTTTTCGCTACCCTCTCTTTGCCTTACTTACAGGTTTCACTTACTTTTTGGCTAGCTAGATTCCTCTCCCTCTCTCTCTTCTCTCTTTCCTAGATCATCATCAACTATCATAGACTTCAATAACAACGGTATTATTACCTGCGCAGGCACCTTGGTGTTCTAACAGCAAGCTTTCCCTTAGTAATATACTAAGGCTATTTATCTTTATTATTATCCCTTAAAGCTATGTTCTAAATAGCTAACCACTAGGTATAATATATATATAGAATTTTTATTAAACTAGCTTTAAGTTAGTAATAAAAGGTAATAAAGAAGTAGTAAACTTACGTAGTCTTTAATAATTATAAGATTCTCTCCTTATAGGATAGCTTAATAATAAGATCTTTAATAGTGGTAGTATAGGATATAATAGCTTAAGCTATAATAGTTAGTAGTTAATATTATATAATAGTAGCGTTATAGTAGCTATTATATTAGTAAGGGACTTATAAGTTAATAAGAGGCTTAAAAAGAGAAAGAAAAGAGAGAAAAGAAGAAAGGAAATTACCCTTCTTATAGGTATTTAGGTGCCTTAGATTAATCTAAGCTACTCTAACTAGAATCTTCTATGCGTTATAACTAGTGTGCTTATAAGAGATTACTATAATTTACAAATTATTACTATAAGCTTACTGCGAATTTATTAGGCCACTACTATAAGCCTAAAGAAAAACAGAAGGAGTAGGGTAATCTATGCCTTATAGAGTTAAGCTAATTGAAAATTTACGCTAACTAGTCTAGTTAGGAAGAATCTCTTAGGAAGAATAACCTATAAAGAGGAAGTTAAGAAGTAACTATAACCTAGCTTCTATTAGTAAGCGGTTACTATAAAGAAGGCTAATATAGCCTAATATTATTAATATTACTATATTGCTTTATAAAAATCACTATAGTAAGTAGTAATAAAGGAACTCTTATGCTATAACCTAACCTAAGATAGCACCTTAATACAATTAAGGATAATTATAGTAAGAGGGGTATTATATTAGGAGCAGAATAGCAATAGTATCTATAGGGGTAGTAATCGCATTAATAAGGGTAAAACCTAGTAGGGCATAGAGCTAAGGGCTAGCTATAGGCTAGTCACGTGAGAGCTATAGGCTATTTAAAGGGGCTTTCCTATAAATAAAGGGAAAGGGCTAGAGATTAAACCTTTAAGCACCCACCCCTAGCTAGTAGTTCAATAGCTATAACACTTCAATCTAACCATCACTCTGTTATTCACTCCCAAGCCAAAAGCCTTGACAAAATCCCTAAGCCTATAAAGAGCCTTAAGCAATTCTATGCACTCTCCTATTATTTTAAAGCTATTAGGGAGATTATAAGTGATAGGAATTACATTACCTCCTTGCATTGCATAGAGGAATGCATTCTTAACGTTATACTACCTTATCTCTAGATTAAATTGTGTAACTAATGCCATAAAGACACAAAACGCGTGTGTAACAAGCGTTATAGCGTAGGTTTGTTTAATTATAGAGCTTTCCTATAGGTCTCCGCGAACGCAGATACACGCTTTAAATTACTATAGGATTCCTTCCTTATTAAACTTATATAAGTATACTTACTTTAATAGTAATAGCTTTAAACACACTATAGAGCGTTTAATCTACCTCTAAGTCCCTTATTCCTTAAGCTTATTAATCTCTTTATTTATTACCTTAATTTACTCCTCTCTAAACACATAATTATTTACTTCTTTCTATAATTTTAGAGGATTTATAAGATTAGATTAATATATTATACCTATCTTTATCTTCTATTTAAGGAGCAATCTATTTTCTTTATTATAATAAGCATTAAGCACTAACTACACTATTATAACACTCTTATAGTCTAAGTCTATATTTTCTACTATATTAAGTAGACTAAGCTCCTTATAGAGCTTCTTTAGATTCTATAAGCTACTTATAAGAGTATTATTAGGCCTTTTTCTACTTCTTCTACCTAGCAGGCTATAATCTAGAATAAGGCCTTTCTCTCTCTTTTATATAATCTAGAGCTAGTGTGTATACTATTATATAACTCTATTCCTAAGCTCTCTTAAGCGCTTTCTTATACTTCTTATAAGCTTTTAGCATAGGTAGCTAGTCTAGTGTTTACTCTAGAGAAGTCCTTCTATATGCTATCCTTACTAGGCATAGCTTTTTCTAGTGGTAATATCCTATTAGATCCTTATTACTCTCTTAAGTGTCTATTAAATAGCTACTTACGCTTTAATAAGTATCTTTTATAGGAGTTCTCTGCTTCTCTTTACTCTATTAAGTATCTATAATAGGGTCTCTTACTCCTTACTTAATAGATCTAGTGTCTAATATAGTGTTTAAAGTCCTATTTGCTTAGTAGGTTACACTACTTCTTACTCTTTTATTTAATTGCTTTTAGTGCTTAGTAAAGCTCCTACCCTAAGTTTAAATGCTCTATTAGATCCTATTAAGGTTTACTAGTTAATAGCATAAGGAATAAATTAAGCTCTTTATCTAATTTACTATTAATCTTAAGGTCTTAGAACTACGCTTCTAGCTTTTTAATAAACTACTCTTTAGCGCTTTTCTTAATTAAATTATAGAATATTAACTTATTAAAAGTAATATTCCTTATTATTATAACCTTTCCTAGCTATAGGATCTAAACGCGGTAAATATTAGAGGCTATATAACCTATAAGATACCTAATATATCCCCTAGGGTATGTTTTATAATGCCTTCTCTACTAGTTAGCCTTATAATCCCTTTACAGCGGATACGCGCGGTAACTATATGCGTATAACCTGCTCTAATTAGGCCTAAGATTAGCTATAGGCTCCTAATTAGTAAGTGTGTATTATTATAGAACTAGCTCTTAAGGGTTTCTAGGGTATTTTCCACTTTAATTACTAAATAGGACTAATATTATATAGATAAGTAGTAGCTTAGGTACTCTCTAGCTATAGGTTTAGTAGTAGCCTTATGCCTATAAGCATTATATTTAATCTTAAGATAATTGCTTAATTAGCTTATTTAACGTAGCTATTTGGCTTATGCGTGTATAGTAGCGTAAGCTTTAGATTTATGCCTTATAAGCGTGCCTATTATTAAAAGATTATATTACTGCTCTAACTAATTATAGCACCTTTATTATCCTATCTAATTTTTATAATTAATAACCTGAATTACCTTATAACCTATTATTTAAAGTAAATTAATATATTAAATACTATTCCTTATGATTTATTAGGTAGCGCGTAAACCTATATTATCCCTAAGAATTTATCTTTAATAACTAGTAGCTAATTTATACTATTATAACTAGGCTTATAATCTTAAAGATCCTAGTAAACTCTCTAAAAAGGCCTTAGTAACTAATGTTTAGGTAGCCTCCTAGAAATAACCTAGTAAGTAAGCATATAAGTATATATTTTATAATTTTTATGCTCTATTCCTTATAAGAGCACTTCTCTTATATAGGTAGTAGTCTTACTTAGGGTATCCTTTCTAAGGTACCTAGAATAAAGATACTAAAGTTCTTTAGGGTTTGCTTAAGGTAAGTATAGCTCTTTGCTTAGCTACCTATGCTATAAGCATTATATATGTATTTCTTCTAATCTAAATATAGAAAAGATTACTAGTAGTATAGTTAATATTACTATTTTTAAGGGTCCCTTTAAGTAACTAGAAAGAGACTTATATTAAAGGAAAATAATATTATGCTTCCTTTAAAGCTTTACTAGTAATAAGCTATTATTTATTAGTCTAATATATAGGGAGCTATTTACTCTATAATACTAAACGCCCTTTTTAAGGAGAAGGCTCTCTAATATAATATTTATATAAAACCCTTAATAAACGTAATATTATGTAATATAAGGCTCTTAGTCTAAGATTCTTATAGCTTATTTAGGATACCCTTAATTATATATATACCTTTTCTAGTAATCTAGAAAGAGATTATACTTACCTTAAGGTAGTTATTATAAGTCTCTTTAAAGGTACTAGGCTTAAGGAATCTTATATTATTTATAATATAAAGAGCGCTATAGTTATTAAATAGGGTGCTCTCTAAGAGCTTATGCCTTATATTACTAAGTATAGTATAGCTCCCCTTTAATAGTTCCTTTTTTAATAGTTAATAGGTCTATAATTACTATAGTAATTACCCTAGGATACTTTTCTTTATAATCCTTCTTAGCCTTTACATCCTAACTATCTTTTGTAATTTCTATATGTAAATCCTTCTAATTATTACCTTTATAGTATTTCTTAATTTTCTTATAATTAAGCTTCTTAAGAGGCTAAAACCTTTAACTTTCTAACTAGTTATAGCGTAATATAAGGTGTAGTAGGTTCTAGGCTTCTATTTATAATAGAACCTTTTTCCTAGGTTACTAGTGTAGTAAGGGTACTTTATAAGCTCCTTACTACCTTTCTAGCTATTATTAGAGCGCTTACTAAGTGTAATTACGTAGCTCCCTTTAGCTAAGCCTATATCTACTATACTGTAAGGCGCTAATCGTTAGGTAAGACGTGGCACCCATAGTGGCACGTAGTCATCGATGCACGTTGCTAGGAGAAGCTATGAGGTGTGGCATGTAGAGCGATAGGTCTTAAGTGATTGTAAGGTGCAATGTTAGCGATAGCTAACATTGACGGATCTTTGGTCTAGTGGCTTACCTTATACACCTTTAGGGTTATGACATTAATGTTAGCTATCATAGGTCTTCTAGTTGCGATAGTCTTAGGTTTAAATCCTAGCGGTGGTCTTAGGTTTGATTCCTAGGTAAGCAGCTTACGTTAGGCTTACAGGGTAGGTTTAGCTAGGCCTACTATTATAGTCTGCTTATGTTATCCTAGTCCTTAGGGGTTCGCAATTACTAATTTCCAAAGGGCCTTAGTAACCAGGCCTAGCCCCTAGTGGCTTAGCTTAAGGGCAAGCCATTCTAAGGGGGATAATTGTAAGGCGCTAATTATTAGGTAAGACGTAGCACCCATAGTGGCACGTAGTTATTAATGCACGTTGCTAGGAGAAGCTATGAGGTGTGGCATACAGAGCGATAGGTCTTAAGTGATTGTAAGGTGCAATGTTAGCGACAGCTAACATTAACGGATCTTTTGGTCTAGTGGCTTACCTCACACACCTTTGGGGTTATGACATATACGCGCTGCCTTATAGTATCTAGTATATTTAGAAGCAATGCCTTATAGCATTATAGCGTTATTTTATTTGTTAGTAAGCTATATAAGCTATATAATATAGTTCCTAGCCTATTAAGGGTTAAAATGCGCTCTAATTGCTTATATAAAATCATAGATTATATTAGTACCTTATACCTTATTTATCTTATATATAGAACCTTTTTAGTATAGCTTATCCCACTGCTTAATCTAACGCTTAAATATAATATTAGTGCGTTTAGCATCTTAAAGGTATGCTATATACTTAGCTATAACCTTTACTTTAATAATTATAAGCCTTGGTAAGAATTTATCCTTAAGGCTTATAGTAATCTTATTGTGATGATCTAGGCTTTGCCTAGACCTAGCAATATAGGTGTTAATTGAACAAGTAAGAGAGACTTGTTCAATACGTATCCTTTGCCCATGCCTATGGCGTAACTGGATTGGGCATTCCACCCGTGCGTGCGCGCTTAACACCTGCGATAGCCCCTGTGGGCTGCACCGTAACATTTAAACAAGTCACCCCAAGGTCATAGGTTCGAGCCGGCTGCGTGCAAAGGGTTAGTCATGATAGGGCTCTTCCTAGGCTTATAGGGATAGGAGAGAGGGTCCCTAGGGGATGCGTGGTATTGCTAGCTAATAGAGAGAGAGAGAGAGAGAGATTAGGTCACATACGCTATATCGGAAGGAAGCCACTGTGGGAAAGAGCCTATGTGATGATCTAGGCTTTGCCTAGACCTAGCAATATAGGTGTTAATTGAACAAGTCAATGTTGACTTGTTCAATACGTATCCTTTGCCTGCCTATGGCGCAACTGGATCGGGCATTCCACCCGTGCGTGCGCGCTTAACACCCGCGATAGCCCCTGTGGGGCTGCACCGTAACACTTATAAAGCATTAGAGATTAATCCTTATGCTTCTCTTTAATCTTATTAATTATTATTATATAGACATTAGGATTAATAGTATTAGTAATCTAAGTACTAATAGTCCTTTCTCTTAATTTAATAGCCTTATATAATTAATAATTAATATTATATTTATAAGAGAGGAATAATAAGGCCTCTTAGAAGGTAAGCTTTTAACCTCTATTATCCTTCTCTATAAGCTTTACATAGTCTTCTAGTTTAACTTTAGAAGGCTTAGTTAAGTAGTTAGTCTCCTATATTAGTAGCTCTAGGTTTACTCTTTCCTAGATCTCCTAGCTCTATATAGCTTACTTTAATACTTTATACTATTCCTTCTATTTCTCTAATAATACTAATTTAATATTTATCTTAAGACTTAGGTTAAGAGAGGTTAAGGTATCTATTAGAAGCGTGGTTAATTAGTTAGGATAGGGTAGATACACACTTCTTATGCTAGGGGCGCGTAGGAAGTTATAGGTTTAAGCATAAACCTCCTAGGCTTATAACTCTCGTATACATAAGGGATAATAACATACACGTAACATAGTAATTAATAGGGCCCCTTAATAATAGGTAAAAAGAAGGTAAATTAATAATAGATATCTAGTTATAAAGAGAGATTATAAGCATCCCTTTTATAGAGGGAAAGAGCCTATAAAAGACCTTACTAAGCTCTTAAGTTGTGTACGTCATACATTCCTCCGCTCGTGTGATCACGGATAGCCAGTTACCCGCGCCACCCGGGCGACAGAAGGATGCAGAACATTTCCAACTACAAGCAGTAAAGATGCGAAGGGAAGCATTTGGAGAGGAGCATCCGTCCACACTCAGGAGCATGAACAATCTTGCATTTACTTGGAAGAGGCAAGACTATCATGGGAAGGCTGTGGGTCTTATGGACCGTTGTCTTCAGCTGCGGGAAGGACTACTCGACCCATCCCATCCCGATACGGTCTCTTCTCTCTCGGCCCTTGAAAGGTGGAAAGTGGGAGGAGTCTAATGCGACATGCTAGGAGGTGTTGACCGGGCTACAATTGGACCCACATCTCCTGTCGATGCTGTTGATGATTTCGACCGCGTTGATCTCCTTGGGAAAGCTGTGGAAGCCTGCGAAA
Source organism: Epichloe gansuensis (assembly GCA_023658505.1). NCBI lineage: Eukaryota > Fungi > Ascomycota > Sordariomycetes > Hypocreales > Clavicipitaceae > Epichloe > Epichloe gansuensis. Next base: position 3,367,159 of record CP098283.1, read on the forward strand.
TCTCAACAGGCTTCGCGGTTGACTCCATCACGGCCCTTACGAACGAGACACGATAGGCATGACGCGCCCCTTGCTTGCGATTGAATGAATAGGACTGTAATAAAACGATAAAAATACAATCTCGAACCTCTTTCTTGAGCGTTTTTGCCCGCGCTGTAGTGCCGCTGCATCACGACGACCCAGACTTCAGTTGGTATCACTCAACCCCTATACCTTCATTCTCTCCATTCGCTTCGGGCTCATCAGATTCCCGTCCACCCATGAGTCCTCACGCAACGGACGACCATGCCAATGCAAGAGATATTAACGTTTGCCAGCCTTGCTTCGCGAATTCAGAACATCAACCCCTCATTGAAACCCTGATACCTTGCCTTAAATTCGTTAAGCATCTGCTTATCTAGAATATTCCTCTTTAGCTCCCACCCTGTGGTACCGTCACACTATCTTAGGAAAAAAGTGTTCTTTTCCCATCGAGCCAGTAAGCATTCCACCTGGTAGACGTATAACCTAGTAGAAGCGTTATAGTAAGGGTCTTAGTGGTATAGAGAACCTTTACTAAGTTTAACTTTACTATATTAAATAAGGACTTAGAATTAAATCGGCATAGCCAATTGCGCTGTCTCGCCGAATTGGCTCTTCCAAGCTACCTTCCACGGACACCCCAATTCTCTCCGCTAGAGTTGCGAGTCCGCGACCGACGACTTTCGAGCTAGTGTGTGCCATACACAAGGTAGCCCATGCAAACTGTAGCTGAAACGTTGCCATACCGTTATCTCGGACGCACTTCAGCACCGCATCGGAAAGGGCCATTCCTCGTAGCTTGCTAGGCTGACTGTCTCATCATTTGAAGTTGCGACGATGTCACTATTGCTCTTGTGCCTCCGGGCACGATGTAGTTGAGGTCTCGAGAGCTGCCGAACATTGACGACCTGGTCGCGCCGCCTACGATTTAGGGCTGCAGCCTTATGACGCTTACGTGCCGGCACATCCTTATCATCACTGTAATCCATGGGGTCTTCCACGTAATCTCTCTTCGTTGCGACACGACGATGACTATGCCTGCTGCCGACAGCCTAGGACATCCGCAATCGCCTCCTCCCAGTCTCGTTGGAGTTTTGAGAACGGGATGCCCTAGGATCTCTGACGTGTTGAGATTCCTCGACGTGTGCTTGATCAGTTTGGGGTGAGGTGGAAGCAATAGAAACACGCCCACGATTGTCTGCTGATGGGAATGCCGTTCGCTGTCATTACTTAGGCTTCTTTGACCGCGGCTGGAATTCTCGGGTTCTATTGTAGTCCTTTGAGCTGCAGCTGATTCGTCGACCCCTGTATGGCCTAAGCCATCATGTGTGGCGGCAGCGCTTGGTTGGCCCTCGACGTCGAACCACGAATAAGTCCGCGTCGATTTGGGGAGTCGTGCTCAGGTAGACCAGATATGGGGGCTCTGTCCGGAGCGAGGCGATCGCCACGGGCAAGGTATCGACAGGGTTTCTGAGGGATGAAGCTGGCGACGATGTCCTTGTAGCAGCTGGCCGTCCTACTTGATCGATGGCAGATGCACCACACAGGCGGGCATTTCTAGTTTTAATAGTCTCGGACTCTTAAGGATCGGTAGTTACTGGAGGAACTGTTAGCCTGTCCGCTCGCCAGAACGCTACTTTAGGATTGCTAACCTCCAAGCTGTTCGCTGGCAATGGATGCCGCAATAGTGGCGATCGACGGAAGCAAGTCATCTGGATGTGACTCATCGGCGTTGAAATTGTGTTGGTCGTCATCGTCGTCATCATCGTTCACGTGAGATTCTTTATCGGAAGAAATTAATATTACGTTATTCGTAGTCTATGGCTGACCAGCCGATGGACGTCTTTGCCCTTATCCGCCCCCGTGGAAGCGTGACGTAAGGACGCTGGTGTTATAGCTGGAGGCAACTGGTGCCCCGATAGGCGCGAGAACTTTATAACGGAAGGATCCGCTGAGTGCGCCTCTGGCGGAGTCTAGAAAATCGGATTATTAAGAGTAATGAGTGGTTATGGTGGAGGGTATTGCCGCGTGCAAAATGCTGTCTCGCAGGTAATACGAGAGCGTCGTTAATGAACTTTCTCTGAACAGGCGTGGGGGCGAAGGGCCTTAAATGCTTAAGAAGACTGCTTAGCTAGCTCTGGATAGCTGCCTTATTCCTTGTCCCCGATTGCTAAAAGACGCGATTCTTAGGAGCTAGGTCTAGACTCCCTTAAGTTAGCCTTTATCTCTGTTCTTATCTAGCTTGCCGCTAATCACCCTAACGCCGAGCCGCACATAACGCAACACGGTCGAACGTACTCCTCGTCTAAGTGATATGACCGTAGAACGAGCCTATTATCTCCGGTGTCTCCCGAATCCGCCCAGCGCTCCACACGTAGGCTCTCTATGCTGTGTTATAGGACTTCAGTTCCCTAATCACCTTCGACCTACTCGTTGTCGCCTATTGGTCAAAGAGTCCAGAATCTACTCAAGCGCGTCGTTAGAGTCGTTCCCCTAATGCAAATTTGTCTTAGCTTCTAGGTTAAGACTAAGCTAAGTATTCGCTTAATTGACACAAACCTTCGTAAAAGACCTCCAGGGGTTAGTCGCGCTATTGCTAACGACGCAGCCCGTCGGAAAGCGCTAGGCCAAGATAACGCCGAGCCGCGATCGTCGCATTAAAAGTTCCCGCCCTATGCTGCTAATAACATGTCACCTTAATGTGCCCGCTCGTGAGATTGCATCGGCTTGTTAAGGGGTTAGCCGCTGCCGTAGTTAGAGCGTTACGGAGGCCTCTAGCTTAACCATCGGAGAAGTCCGACGCATGCGAAATTTTGCCATTAGCTGACAAGCTATCACGCTGTTTTAAGCCTCCACGCCGAGGACGGTTGCGCTCGTTCAAACAACAGGTGAGTGGCGAGACCCAGAGAGGGAACGATAAAAAGATCGAATTCGAGCTTGCAAAACAGTCTAAACTGAACTAGTTAGTAGCTGTTTGACACTGTTTTGTCATAAGAGAGAGAGCCAGGCTTCAACATGAATGAACATCCAAGCAGAGCAATGGACGAACACGTACAGAGATGCGTTGGAAGGAGCGCTCGCGTGAGGGACATTGCAGCGCAAGAAACAGGCTGTCTCGGAGCGAAATAACGAGTTCGTAAAGGTAAGATTAGCTATAGGGAGAAATGCATAATAATAGAGTGCCTAGCAGGGGACTGGCGTTAATGATAAGGGAGGCGATAAGAGAGAAAAGGGAGGAGAGAAGTCTAGAGTATAAGTCGGCGGGGATGATAGAGGTTAGTCTATTTATACGGCGCTGGGCAAGGTGGGGTCGGGCGAAGGCGCCATACCCGATCGGGGATGCCACCATACCCGGTGGGTGCAACAGCGTATTCCAGACTACAAATCGATAGGCTGAGCTATATTTCGAAGCAGTCGACTAACATCACTCGCAGGTACACCCACTCCAGATCATCATTTTCTCCGAGATGACCTCTTGCGCTTGAAACAGGGCGGGAATTCAAAGCGACAGCTCGTCTGCAGGCGTTTCGGAAAGCAGTGGCTCCTTGTCTGAAGGTATCAGCATCCCCAGTCATACACCCTAGGTCTTGATTTGCGCCATAACGAAGCCAGCGTGTTCACCGGCGGCTGGTGGTATGGGACGACTGATCTACATTTTGAGCATGCCTCCGCGGTAGCTAGATGTTATCGTGTAAGCATTAGTATCGTGCTTCTGCTCTTGCTGGTTGTACGATGATAGGCATCAATCCCTCGCGCTCCGAGAGCACCATCGCAACTTGCTTATCAGGTAGCCACCGAAAGGCTCCCGTCAGGCACCTTTACCTGCAAGCAGTAGTTTGTCAAAATAGGCTCACCATATTGAGTACAAGGCACAATGAAATCAAGTAGTTGTAGACGAACTGCTGATGGAGCTGCTCGGTCGTCGCGCGCCACAAAGGTCGGGGTTTCCCGGTACGAGCGTTCCATCAGTAAGATGCTCTATATTTGTAAATGGGATCTCTCAAGCAACACATCATTATCCTTCATTAACACGCCCCTTAATTATAGTAATGGCATTCATTGTGACATCGCTCTCTCTAAATGCCTGCGCATCTATATTCTCAAGTCTTGGGAAATCGTCTTCTGTGAATTTAGGCAACGATAGCGATGCTCTAGGTTGAATGTGAGCCTGCTTTACTCCCCGTGCTTGTTGTTTTGGGGTGTTACTGCTTTTAGTCCCGAGATTGCGAGCTCCTCTTCGCTGGCAACTGCGAAGCTCTTTTGCGCCGTCCGAGACTTGACTGTCTAGAGCTCGTACTCGTTATCAAAGGCAGAGGAACCTGCGGGGCATTAACATCTTGTCTATGGAGCGAGGCTGGGGACCAGTAAGAACCTCTTTCGATAATAACGATCTCCAAGATTTTAAGAATAGTACTATATTACATGCCTCATTTTATAGCCTTGCAAGTGGATCAGAGGTCTTTATGCCTCAAGCATAAGCCTTTTCAAGCCACTAGGTTATATTATTATAATTTGCGTATAAAGCCTAGTTTCGTGGAAATCGGTCGCGTAGCTTCCAACAGCTCGTGTCAAGACTGCTTCAACCATGACCTTATTCTTCCCTGGCATAATGGCAGTCCAGGACGGCCGGTTTCTGGAGCGCTTGAGCTCACGCCATCGATCTTAGGCCGAGACTAGCTCCCCGATTTCGAAAGGGAAATAAAACACTTTATCATTAACCAAGGCGGTTCCATTCGCAATTTTGTCATGCTGCATGTTCCGATTCCCCAGGTTCTTCCACTATCTCGCTATCCGACTTCCGTGTATGGTCTTGGCATAACATTGATTCCAAATATCTCTCCATGGCTCTTACGTGCATCCACAAATTACATTCCAATCTCCCGAGCAAGAAAACGACACGGGCGAACCTGATATAATTTGTTGTCATGACGAACAACCCTGGCTGGGCATGTTGGTAGAAACCAAGCCTTTTGAATGGAGATCGTCTCAGCTTCAGTTGCTGTTTTGATTACCCCTAATCTCGATGTTTGACTGAATCATGGTAGAGGCAAAACTAGGTTTTCTACAGTCAGCCTTGGTATGTCGAGGGTCGCAATCGTCGCTACTCATAAAATGGACAAATTCTTTCACAATGTCCCGCTGTTCGTCTATCCATCGTGAATTTGGGACTGGCCGTCGAGCTGGACCTGAATAAGTTTTTCGAGAACACTCGAGTACTCGCCAAATGCAGACCTGGTCGGGTCCAAACCGACTAGAAGTCTTAAAGCTTCTGCATTGGTGAGGCTAGGAGAAATTTAGGTCGTGGTGGACGCCAGAGCCTCTCCACGTGAACATGCCTCGAATAGATAGGCGAGAAACGGTCAACGCGGCTCGATGTGACCGGGATTGATTGGCAATCGGCAGGTAACCATCAGGACGTGGTATCCTGTTGGCGGTTGTCTAATATACACTTATGGTAAACAGGACAACCTCTATCCCATTGTCTCGGCTTCCTCGAGCAGCTTCTCTACACTAAATCTAGGATCGCCGCTGCCGAACCATTCCACAAGTTTTCTTCGCTCCTCAGCTCTCTCTTCCCTCATGCCTTCCCGCTCTGCCTCTGTGCCATCCCAGGCCCCGTAGAATCGCTGGAGACACAATACTAGCCACCTAGCATGCTCGGGTGATACCCTCGGTCGTCCATCGTTTGGCCTTGCATCAATACAAGCCCATTATCGTTGGCCAAATCGAGATGGTGCGTAATAGTTGTGTGAGGTTGCGCAAACTCGCCACGACTTTTGAACTCGGCCAACTGGGTGAAAAGCACTGTGCTCGTACGAGAAGCAGCGTCAAACGTCCACTGGAGGAAATGAATCTCGGCGCCCTGGCTCTCATGAGGAACTGGCAGCACAAAGCGCGGCGATTTGCGCGCCATCTCCTCCATTACTTTATAAGAAGCAGCTGGAATGACGGCGCACAGCTTTTGGGGTGAATTGGCATGTCTTAGCCGCCAGACGGCAGTCAGTTCCTTCTCTGGCAGTTCTCTGATCTTGCCAACATCCACGAGGTCATCTAACGATTGTATAGCAGCTTTGCCATTCGCGGAGGGTGGTGAGGTCGATGCTTTGGGGGTTTCTCGGCGTTTACCTCTTTTAATGGAAGAGGTCCTCGGTTGGGTTGAGAAACGGGTGTGCCTACAGCTTGGGGAATCGTTGGGATTGGGTACTCGATGGCGTCTTTCTTGCGTTCGGCTTTGATTTTGTCGGCATAGGCAGATTTGAGATCTTCGATACTGCTGAGACCTTCTGTCTTGGCCTTCTTGTCAAGCTTCTCTCGGTACTTTTCAAGGATTGCCGCCTGGTGTCCTTTGGTCACGAGGAATCGCACATCGTGAACCTGAGCCCAACGTCTCTGGGTTTGGAGTCGCGCTGACGATCGTAGGGGACAAATCGCCAATTGACGGAGGGCTGGTATTCTGATTGAAGCCATGATAGCTATGTGCGTAGCGACAGGCAGGCCTACTGCTATCCGACCAGAGAATGGATGGCAATGACGAAGCAAAGCTTGAAGCCAAGCACGCGATATGTAAGGAAGGACGGCAGGCTCATCTCAGCTCGTCATCATTTGTCTGGACCCTTGTTGGTCCTGAAATGCGGGGTTACAGTAAATCTTAGCTCTAGTAAAGTTTATCTCGTATCTAGGGTAGAGCGTTTCAGGTGGTAGAATAAAATATAGTAATTATATACTAGGTATATACTACTATATAGTATGAATTTATAGCTAATAAAAAGTTTTTAAAGAGTAGGTTAATGTTGGAACAAGCATGATATCAATCGCGGCACGCAGCCGCACTTACCTGGCAAAGGTCGGGCCGCGCGTGCAACGCAGGGGCCCCACTTGTGGCCCACAGCCAGTCCTCTGATAGGGCAGGGGCCCACAAGTTAGGTGGCCTAAAAACGCACAGTATTTATAGCCTTTTCTTATAATTAGAAAAAGCCTCTCTTTTCTCTCTTTCTTCTCTCTTCTATACATACACATTCACACCTGGAATAAAAAAATTATACCCATTCCCTAGGTAATCTATTTAATCCTACTAGTAGGAATCCTATAATTCTATTACTAATTAGTGATTACCTTTAAAAATAACTATATAGTTTTTATAACTATAGATTAGTAAGGTTAATTAGAAGAGATATTTATATTAAAGAACCTATATTATAGGGTTATAGATCATTACTGTTAGGGAGAGTGTCAAGGCTTTTGGCTTGGGAGTGAATAACAGAGTGATGGTTAGATTAAGTGTTATAGCTATTAAACTACTAGCTAGGGGTAGGTGCTTAAAAGGTTTAATCTCTAGCCCTTTCCCTTTATTTATAGGAAAGACCCTTTAAATAGCCTATAGCTCTTACGTAACTAGCCTATAGCTAGCCCTTAGCTCTATGCCCCGCTAGGTTCTACCCTTATTAATACTATTATTACCCTTATAGATGCTATTGCTATTCTACTCTAATATAATACCCTCTCTTACTATAATTATCCTTAATTATATTAAGGTATTATCTTAGGGTTAGGTTATAGCGTAAGAGTTCTTTATTACTACTTACTATAGTGATTTTATAAAGCAATATAGTAATATTAATAATATTAGGCTATATTAGCCTTTTTTATAGTAACTACTTACTAATAGAAGCTAGGTTATAGTTACTTCTTAACTTCCTATCTATAGGTTATTCTTCCTAAGAGATTCTTCCTAACTAGACTAGTTAGCGTGATTTTTAATTAGCTTAACTTTATAGGGTATAGATTACCTTACTTCTTTTATTTTTCTTTAAGCTTATAGTAATAGCCTAATAAATTTATAGTAAGCTTATAGTAATAATTTATAAATTATAGTAATCTCTATAAACATACTAGTTATAACGCATAGAAGATTCTAGTTAGTATAACTTAGATTAATGTTGATTCCTTCGGATCATCATCGGATTAGTCGTGGCCAAAGACCCCGCTAATTGTGGGCCGAGTGGAGCCCTTAAAGGGATGCACGCCTTGTGATTAGCTGCCCTTTTTGCCACCCCTCTTTGCCCCACTTACGGGTTTCACCCACTTTTTAGCTAGCTAGATTCCTCTCCCTCTCTCTCTTCTTTTTCCTAGATTATCATTAACTATTATAGACTTTAATAACAATGGTATTATTACCTGCGCAGGCACCTTGGTGTTCTAACACTGATCAGTAGTTAATCATAACCATAGATAAGTTAGGTATTATAAGAAAAGACATTTCTATAGACACTATAGTTATTTTCCTATTATCTAGATCCTTAGGAATAGGGGCATAGCTATAAGAGTGTGCTAAAGGAAGAGACTTAAATTCCGGTTATAGACTTATTAGGCTTCTAAGGAATTAGCTTCTTCTATTATTATCTTTATCTTTAACAGAGAGACTAATCCTATACCCATAAGAAAACCAACCAAATAATCGAATTAATCGCCACAAGGCATTCGCTTCGAACCTAACGTTAATAACTATTACTCATAATAAGTCAGGATGCTAGACTAGCAATAAGAGGAAGACCTAAGCTACTATAGAAGCTACATAATCGCCTAGACTATGATTTTTATAATTTTTTTTTCATCGGCAGTGGCCAATGCATCTAAAATTCACACATAACATAAGAATTACTAGTAACACCTAGCTAGTGCAATAATAAATAACTAATTAACAGTACCACAGTAATAAAAAAGTAGCTAGATATAGGAATAAGCTTTAAGGGCATGAATACAGGGGGCTGTGAGGTTAGTGTAAAGTTTATTAATAATAAACTTTATAGCTACGTTAGCATAAGAGTTATAGGTCACGACCGCAGTTAAACTCAAATTCATTTAAGTTTTGCTCGCAGGATAAATTAACGTAATTCCCCTTTCTCTGTGACCGTGTTTGTTCCCTCTCTCTATCTCTTCTATCTTCTCGCACCTTACCACTTACTTATGCCCTAAAGCTCCGAGGCGAACCACACACAACTTATTCTCACTTGCTTCCAATATACAGTCCCCATAACCCACCAAGTAGGTCTTGCGTTGTCAGTTAATTATTATCCTAGCTAATGGATTTATAGAATAGCAAAGGATAACCTAAAGCCAGGGCTATAACCACTAGGTTAAAGAACTAAAAAGACCTATTAGAAAGTGAGGAGAATTATAATAGAAAGGAGGTTAGGAAGTTAGTAAAAATAAGGGAGGATTTTATAAAGAGTAAGAATAAGAAGGGTAATAAGAGCTTAGAGAAAACAGCGAAAAAGATGGACAAGATGTTAAAGAAAAACGGGCTGTAATAATATAAGCAGTTTTACCTCGTACCCAGGAGGGATCGCCTAGACTATCACTAAGAGAGGAGCCTTAATTCTCTAGTAATAAGAAACCATCCTAAGTCTTAATAGCACTTAAAAGACCCTAAGAGAGTAAACTACTAATATAACTATAATCTCTTTCCTATGCCCTTATAAAACATTAGAAAGAATAAATTATAGTTAACCCTAATTCCGCTACGCTATCTAAGCTTAATAACTATATTATAAGGTTTATTAACCTTAGTGAGCATTAAGACTAGAGGGATAATAACCTCTAGGAGTTATTCTAAGAAGACTTTAAAGGATAGTCTAAGAATACCTTTGCAATAGCTAATAGAGACCTTGTTAAAGAGCTATGGAATTCTCTGTGAGATTATAGTGTTATTATAAGATAAGGCTAAGGACTAGCGATTATAATATCTCTAGAAGAAGTGGTCTAATAAGAGATAAGGCTATTATAGCCTAAAGGGAGATCACAATTCTCTAACCCCTTAAGCATTAACCACCTTAACCCCCTTATTTACTTACCCTAGAAGCTTGCCCTCTATAACCCTAATAGTATCTTTAACCCCTTAACCTATAAGAGAGCCCCTTTTGCAGTAAACCCTATTATATTAAGTAATTTACCCTAAAGATCCTTACCTATAGTAAACCTTGCTACCTATATAATAATTCTTCTCTAAGGACTAGATTATAAAGAAGATCTTAGAACTTATAAAGATATATAAGGATAGCGATTATTATAGCGGATAATTATATAATTTCCTTGCCCTAAAAGTTACGCTCTTTAAAAATAAGTATAATAGAATTAACCTCCCTTAAACATATTATTAGAAGGCTCTCCTAATTATCTTAATTAATAATGCTAAATAGTACTACCTTAATTATCTCTTTAGTTAAAACCTTATATATAAAGAGATAATTAGCTATATCTATTAACGCTTTAAGATAGAAAGTAACTAATAGTTCTACTACTATAAGTAAAGTAGTATAATATAAGGGCTTGGGCTTTGCCTAAGCCTTAGTGTTAGCATGCGAGTGGGGTGTGAGGAAGGGGGCTGACATAAGCCAACTAGGGGATATAAGGGGTTTGTATGGGATTCGTAACATCCTTCTTTTCTTTCCTTCCTTTAAGTTTCTTAATATTATTATAATAGCCTATAGCTTTGTCTTAGGGCTAGTCTATAATATTTAAGAAACTTCCTTTAACCTTAAAGAAGGCTACTAAAAACGTAATAAGTGCATTAAATATTATAGATATAATAGATATAATAGATATAATGGATTTACTATGCCCTAGAGACTAACACTCTTAGGGAAGTATAATACTACTAATAGACACTACTTTACCTATAAAGGCCCTCTTAGCTTAACTTAAATTACTTTAACTTATAATTAAATAATAATAAGGGAAATTATAACGCTATATAAATAGGTTAAAACAAAGCAGCCCTAAGGGGCTTAATCTAAATAGTTTCCTCTCTAATCCTACCTACTATACTACTAGTTATACCCTTAATTAAACGGAAACTAATCCTAATAGGTAACCCTTATAATAGTAATAAGGCTATGTTTACTTTCTAGAAGATCCTTATAGAATATAAACTAGTGGTAGATAAGGACTTTATTAGCGCTAATAAGGACTAGTAGATATTTATATACTAGAACTTAAGGCCTAAGGTCTAATCCTATATTATAGTATTTTTAAAATAGGCTATAAGTATAATTATAAACCTACCTCCTTCCTAGATTACTTAGAATCTATATTTACTAACCCCTATTAATAAGAAATAGCCCTTACTAAACTTAATTATATTAAATAAGGGCTAGGGAGGTATTTAATTTATTCTTTATTTACTTTAAATAAAAGCTTTCCTAGTAAAAGGTAGCTTATAGGTAGGTAAGGTAAAACTAGTAAAACTTTAATATATACTTAATAAGCATATAAGGGAGTATAGTATTAGTAAAGGGGTAGACTATAAGGACTACTTATTAGTAATTAGCTAATTCTATAGTATTATAGTTAATATTAAGGCTAATACCTTAGAGGAAAAGTATTATTCCTACTGTATACCTATTCTAGTTAAGACACTAGCCCCTAAGTTAATTATAATAGTAATATACTAATAATAGGTATTTATATGGTAAGAACCTAGGTAGGTAAATATAAGAAGCTAAAAGGGAAAAAGGGAGGACTAAAGAAAATAACTAAACTATAATATACTAAGTAGGTTATAGTAGAAGAAATAACTAGATATTAGGAGGATAAGTGTTATTTATACTATAGTTTAAAGGATTACTAGATATAGGAGTGCCCTTTACTCCTACCTTATTAACTAAGAGTGTATATTAATACCTATAGGGTAGAGATAGAAAGTAAGGATAAGGGAGTTAAGACTTACTTATTAGAAAATAAGTAGCCCCTAAGTAAAGGCTTATATAAGGGTATAAAAGCTAGCTAGCCTAGCTAGATAATCTTAACTATAATTAGTGTATAGTATTAGAGAAGGGAGTTAAATAGTATATAAATTAACTACTATTCTTAGTCCCTATACTCTTTAATATATATAAGTATCTCTATATTTAAATTAATTATAGTTATAATTATTATAGCGCTATTAGCAAATTAGCAGTGTAGTAACTAAGCCTAAAGCTTATTTAATTACTAAAATAAAGATAAGTTTAAACTATAGTAGAAATAGAAAGAAAAGGAAAGTAGGTAAGGGAGGAAACCTTATCTATTACTTATATAGTATATACCTAGATTAATATAAATAGCTAGGAATCTTTAGTATATCTCTATATTATTCTAGGTTTAACCTATAATATAATCTTTAGGATACTATAGTTAGAATACTATAATATAGTAATTTACATAGCAAAGCAATAGCTAGTTATTAGGGTAGCTAAGGGCCTATGCATTTTAGAATCCTTAGAGCATACTATAGAGACACTAATATAGGGGATAATTAGTTCCTTATTTACTATAAAGGCACGCTATGCATAATAATAGAAGGATACTACTATAAGGTTTATTACTATAAGCTTAAAAGAAATTATAACAGTATTATAACTTTTTATCCTAAGACTAAGACTAGAATAGCTTAATACCTTAGCACTACCTAGGGAGCTTATAGACTTTATAGACCTATTTAATAAGTTAAAGGCAAATAGTTTACCCTTATATAAGGGCTTATTAGACTACTATATCTATCTTTAAAAGAACACAGATGGATTATAACTAGCACTCCTATAGGGACCTCTATATAACATGCCCTAGGACTAGCTATTAGAGATTAGGCGTTAAGTTATTAACCTTATAGATAAGGAATAGATTTATACTAGCTTCTCTTTAGTAATAGTACCTATCCTACTAGTTAAAAAGGCAAATAGTAGTTAGAGGTTTTGTATTAACTACTATATACTTAATAAGATAATAGTATAAGACTACTACCCTCTCCTACTAATTAAGGAAACACTCTATTCCTTATCCTAAGCGTATTAGTTTATAAAAGTAAATATATGCTTAGCGTTTTATAAGCTATATATAGCAGAAGGATAAGAGTATCTTATAGCGTTTTATATAAGATTTAGACTATTTAAATAGCTAGTTTGCCTATTTAGCCTAGTAGGTACACTAGCAATGTTCTAATATTATGTAAATAAATCCTTAGGGGATATATTAGGGGACTTTATTATAGCCTATTTAGATAATATTCTTATCTATTTAAGGGGTTAAAGAAGGATTATATAGCTAAGGTATAGCTAATACTAGGTAGATTAAGGGCAGTAGGCCTATATTTAGATCTAGATAAATCCGTATTTGCGGTAAAGGAGGTTTAATACCTTAGCTATATTATTATAGCAGGATACTTAATTTACCCTAACCTAGTAAAGGTAGCGGTAATTAGGGAATAGTTAGCCCTTATAAAGTTATAGGGGTTTATAGCTTCCTTAGATTTATAAACTTTTATTATAACTTTATTAGGGACTTCTCTAAAATAGTAGCCCCCTAATCTAGCTTACTAGGAAGAACGTTCCCTTTTAATAAGGCTTAGAGGAAAATAACGCTTTTAAATAATTAAAGGAATTATTTATTAAACACCTAGTCCTTATATAATAGGACCCTAATTAGGATATAGTAATAAAAGCTAATTACTCTAGCATAGCTTTAGGGGTTGCCTATTATAGGAAGGCCCTAATAGTGTATTATATCTAGTTACTTATTACTCTATAAGCTTAATAGCCCCCTAAAGGAACTATACTATTTATAATAAGGAACTACTAGCTATTATATCTTACCTTAAGGTATAGTTAGCAGAGTTATAAGGTATCTTATGCCTATTTATAATATATACGGATTATAAGAACCTAGAGTACTTTACTACTCCTTACCTTATAATAGAATATTAAGCATAGTAAGTAAATGTCCTCTCCCTATTTAACTTCTATTTATATTATAGACCTAGTGCTTAAGTATAATAACTAGATACCCTTTCTTAAAGGAAGTAAAATAGGGTAGGTAAGCCTTTAAGAATAGGATATATCCTATAACCTATTACTATTATAGTACTCTTATAACTATATATTAGGACCTAGATAGACTCTAGTTTAGGTCTATCCTTACCCTAGGTAGCTTTACTACTACTAGGGAATGCCTCTTTATAATAAAATATCTTTAGACTCTTTAGGACTAGGTAGTTTTATTAGACCTAACCTACCTTATTTATTTATAGGCTATATAGGAAGGGATATAGAAGTTTCCCTAGAGGTAATAATAAGAGAATAGGTAGCAGATTATATAATTAGCGTATATAGGGCGCTTTAGTTTAGGGGTTAAACCTAGGTCCTAGCCTAGGAGCTATTAATAATAACCCTTATCTAGTAATCCTATAACTTATTAGTAATAGGGTACCTAGGGTATAACACTATGTTTTAGATTTTATAATAGTAATTCCACTAGGATAGGATAGCTTAGGATATAGGTAGGTTTATTTATAATTATTTCTGCTAGGGTAGCTATAAGAGTTAGTAATGCTACTAGGGCTTACTAAAGCTACTACTAATACCTAATAGATACTAGTTATAAATCTCTATTAATTTTATAATAAACTTACTAATATCTTCCCTAGAGAGACTATAGTTCCTTATAGTTATTATAAATAGGCTATTTAAGTTTATATAGCTAGAGGTAATAACTTCTATTATAGCTAAGGTATATGTAAAACATTTTAAAATAGTTTAGTAATAGTTCTAGGGATTTCCCTAATTAATTATTATAGATAGGGGTTTTAATTAGCTAGGAACTTTTAGATAATATTATATTTAAGTATTAGTATAGACTAGCTCCTTTCTACCTCTTACTACCTATAGACTAATAGCAATATAAAGAGAATAAACTAAGAGGTATAGGTAATACTATAGGTATACGTTTCCTTTTTATAGTATAACTAGCCTAAATACCTTATAGCTTACTAGCTAGTAATTAATAATAGGAACTCTTTAGTTATAAGGGTAAGCCTAAATAAACTCCTATATAGTTATAACTTATAACCTATTTAAATATAGTTAGATTTAGTCCTATTAGTAACTATATTAAAAGGGAGAGCTATTTGTTTCCTAGAATACCTTTAAGAGGGTATATCTCTTACCTAGGCTGCTATTATATATATATAGCAATAACAGTAGAATACCTCTATAGCCTTATAATATCTAGTAGAATAATTCTATATAGGGGATAAAGTATAGTTATTACTTAGGAATATTAAAACTAATTAGCCCTTACATAAACTTAACTAAGTAGTAGCTAAGTACACTATAGTTAAGGTCCTAACTTTGCTTACTATTTAACTTAATATCCTAAAGGGCATATACCTAGTTTTCTATGTAAATCTTATTAAATAAGTAGTAATAGACCCTCTCCTAAGCTAATAGTTATAGGACTCTAGCTAGGCCTAGAATAGGTTCTAATAGAGAATAACCCTAAACTTATAGAGAAATACTATATAGAAAGGATTTTAGTAGCTTAAAACGCACTAGGTAAGGGAGGGAACTAGAACGCTCTTATAAAGTAAGTAGGATATATATAACTAATATAGGAACTAGTAGAAAATATAAAAGATACATAGGCACTAGATAAGTTTAAAAAGGAATAGGGGATATATAATATAATAATAGATTAGTTTAATTTAATAAAACTTATCCTTAAAAGGAGATTATATATAAAACCTAGGTTATACCCTTTTAACTTTCTATTCCTACTTATATATTAGAATACTTATACTTATCCTTACCCTTCTCCTTACTATTAGTATCTATAGTAAGGTTTTTACCTTACTTCTAGGAGGATTACTATATAAGTTTTAGGGCTAGTAAGACCTAGTTAAGGTCTAATAGGGGTTCTAGAGGGTTAACTTATAGGCTTAACTTATTTAATAGGAGAGAGAGTCTTAAGGGTTATAGGGCATATAGTAGATATAATAGGATTTATTATAACCACTACCTATATTCTAGGCGTAGCGCTTATGCTACTAGCGAGAAGGAGAAATATTACTAGCTTTAATAATATAGGATATGCTAGATAAACCCTAAGAGGCCTTACTAGGAGTATTATTGCTATAAAGTTCTTAATAGATAGTGGCTAGGCCGCTTATAATCTAGCAGTTCTATTAGAATAGAATACCTATAACTTATTATATTTAATTTCCTATACTATAGCTAGTTAAGGGATTGCTATAGTTATATAGAATTACTTTATTCCTAGTTATATTTAAGGTAAAGGAGAATAATACTAGAGGGGGTCTAAGAGAGGACTAGATAAGGGCTAGGTTAAATTAGGCTTCTTATAGAAGAGTAGTCTAATAGGTAATAAGAGCGTAATAGCGCTAGGAGAGAACCAGTATTTTTCGCTTTTAAGTTAGGGTCTAAGGGACCCTAGGATAGATAATATATATTCCTATAGTAATCTCTTTTTAAGATCTTTTAGTATGTATTAGAGGTAAGGATTAGCGGATAGGAACCTAGTTAACTAAACATAGGTAATGTGATTTCCCTAGTAAAGGGATAAGACTTACTAGACTTAGGGGGTAATATTCTAGTATGCCTATAGTAAGGACTTATTTAATATATAGCCTATAAGGATAAAAAACTACCTTAGGGGTAGTATACTACTTATTATTAGAATCTCCTTCTAGGAGAAACTCCCTAAGGGCTTAAGCTAGATATAGGGTAAAGGGGTCTTAGGGGAACTAGACTAGTGCTAGTTAGGGGAAGAGTAGGTTAATAAGGATAAGGCATAATACTATTAGGTATAGGATAAATAAGGGTAACTTAAGAATAGGATAATAATAGATAGAGGTAGAAAAAGAATAGGCAGCGAAATAGGCTTATAATAGGAAGGGATAGTTATTATTAAGGGAAGGTTTAGATTAGATAGGATTCTTAGTAGGATATTTATATATATAACTATAGGGCAGGGTAGGATGCAAATAAGTAAGGGGAAGGAAAATAATAATAATAATAATAGAGGGTATAACTTATAGTAGGGCATAATACTTAAGACAAACGCGTTTAAACTAACCACAAGGAGGGTTATACTATTGCCCTACCTATATACGACTTAAACACGCTATGTTAATAAGGGATTATTAAACAGCTATTCACAGTGGATGTAAGGGCAAGAGCAGGCACAGATAATTACCTAGTAAGGGACGATTTATAATAACGTTAACACGGATAGACAAGGAAGGGGCAAGTAAGGGTATATGTAAGGGCTTAGGCTTTGCCTAAGCCTTAGTGTTAGTATACGAGTGGGGTGTGAGGGAAGGAGGCTAATATAAGCTAACTAGGGGATATAAGGGGTTTGTACGGGATCTATAACATCCTCCTTTTCTTTCCTTCCTTTAAGTTTCTTAATATCATCACGATAGCCTATAGCTTTGTCTTAGGGCTAGTCCATAACATATAACTCTAAATAGCACTATTACTAAGAACCCTAATAAAACTAGGCTAGAGTGCCTTAAGATTATACTAGCTATCCTTAAGAAGATCTATTAAGGCCTATATCCTTCTAATATAGTAAATACTAAGCTCTATAAGCAAACGTTAAATACTATAGCTAGTATACCTAAATATTAGATAGTAGAGTATAACTACTCCCTAGGCTTTAAGAGTCTTACTAAAGACCTCTATAAGGTAATTATAATCTTAGAATTAAATAAAAGAGCTACCTAATACCTATAATTATAAGGGAGCTCTCCTAAGGCTATATTTACTAACTATTAATATAGATATTAGCCCTAAGGTAAGGGAGGCTATTATAGTAAGAGCCTAAGGCATAGCCCTTAGCATTACTTTATATATAGTAAGAATAGCTATTAGTCCTTTAATTACTCTAATAAAGAACGCTAAAAGGAGAAGGATTATTAGTTTGCTAGTAAGATCTATTATACACCTCCTTTAGAGAAGAGATTCTAGGTATTTCTTACCTCCTATAAAGGGCTAGATAATAATAAGCCTAATAAGGGCCCTAGCTAAGGATAGGAACTATATCTTATAGCCTATATAAAGACTAAAGATAGTAATAAGAATAATAAAGAGCTATTACTAGCGGTATATCTAAGTATTATATAATTCTTTTGCTTAGAGCTATAGGATAATTATAACCTTATAGATGCTAACGTTCTTACTACCCTTAATAACTAAGCCTTTTAGCATGCTTTCCTAAAGTAGGAATTATATTAATAGTAAGAATCTAATAAGGGATTAACCTACTATATCTCTAAAGAGTATTATTCTAAAGAAGTCTTTAAAGGGATTATACCTAACACTAGGGCGGTAGGTAGATTAACAGTAGGTTAAGGATAAGTAAAGGCTTTATTATAATTAATGCCTTTGTTAAAGATAATCCCTTATAAGCTATAAATCGTTAAATTTAGTGCTAGATCTATAACCGCAAGAGGAATCCTTTATATGCCTATAGAACTTAGAGAGCTTAAATTCTATGTCCTTAATATAGCAACTCCTTTCCTCTTTTCTATTACTAATATAGATAAGCTATAAGTTAAGATTAATAACCTTACGAACGTGCTAATTTAAGGCAATAAGACTATGCCTATTATGTAATAATAGGGATATCCTTAGTAGCTACTAGAGGCTAAAGAAATGGTTACCTTTTACCTCTTAGAGAGGAAATCTATTAATTACATTATTACTTCGGTTACCCTTCTATTTAACGCCTTATAAAAATCCTTTAGCGGGCCGGTTATAATGTTAAACGCTAGGCAATTAAGAAGTTAACTAAAGTCTGCTACTATTATTAGATAAAAGGAAAAGCTCCTAGCCGGTTTAAATTTATAATTAAAGATAAGCATAACTTTAACTATAAGATTATTACTAATATTATATAGATTAATAACTAACTAGTCCTTTATGTTATTAATTCAGTGACTTTATTCTAAGTAGCCCGCTTCCTTAATCCTAAGAAGCAGAAGGCCTAAGATATCTAGGATGCTATTAGAGAGTGCTAGATTAATACCTATCTTAGACCGCTAGATTAGATTGTTTATAATGCTAGTAATAACTTCTCCTCTGCTAAATTTAAGCACTATGCTTAATTAATATTAATTAAGATTAGTAAGATACTAATTAAAGCCTATAGTAGTATTAGAAAGGTTAAGAAGTACTATAGACCTTTACGCTAGGCTTACAAGATTATTATAGACTTAATTAGCGTAGAGATTACGCTAGAGTAATGTCTTTAAATAGCTATTAAAGCTATTAATAACTTAGCAGGCCCTAATAGACTAGTGCTAACCTTACTAGTCTTTAGAGCCTACCTACATATAATAGATAAGTTACCGCTAAGCGTCTCTATTATTTAATACACTAAGGTAATTTAGAAGGCTACTAATAAGGTACGCCGCTACCTAGCTTTATAACAGGTCCGCAATGCCCTTAACGCCTAGAATAGCCCTAATACATTACTAATGTATTAGCTGCCTTTATAGGCTAATATATATATATAAAGGGAGAAGGGCGGCTAGTATAGCCCTTATAAACTTATTACTATAGATAGGGAGACTTATACTATCTAATTACCCTATAGCCTAGCGAAATTCTAATCTATAGTAGTAAAGCCCTATTATAAGGACCTATATGCTATAGAGAGGCTATAGGAGATAAAACCTTAAGATATTAAGGAGACTATAAATAAGAGAGATTCTCTTGCCTCTATAGGGGTAGAGGTAAGGAAAGGAGTAAAAGAAGAAGTAAAACTCCTAGTGCTAGTAAAGAGAAAGTAAGGAAGGCTAAGAAAAGCCTAATAGTCTAATTCTCCCTTAACTAAGCTATAGAAGGACTTAAAGATTATAAAGAGTGCTTTATAATTATTAATAAAGACTAAGAAGAGGTATTAATTAAAGAGATTATAACTAGAGGATTGCTAATAGAAGCGTTCCTTATAGTAAAGGAAAAAGCTAACTAGGACCTTACCCTTTAACTCTGCTAAGAAGGAAGATTATAACCCTAGGAAAGCCCTTTAAGTAATTAGATTAAGCTAAGATTAACGCTTTATAAACATAATATGTTTAGATTTATAAAGTTTAATTAAGCAAAGCATAGCAGCTATAAGATCTTTAACTCTTATATAGTAAGAGAGATTAAAGGTAAAGGCATGGATTTGCTATATAAAAGTCTTGCCTTATTATATAAGGCTATAATAATAAGGAGAAGGAATTTATCCTAACGCAATCGCTAATAATCTAATAGGTAAGCTAATAGCTAATTATAGCTATTGCTCCTTTGTTAAAGTAAAAGGATTTGCCTCTAGATTCGCGATATTACCTAAGCCTACGTTTAATTATAAACAAAACTCATAAGGCTAGTTATTATAAGATTACTAGAATAGATTGCGTATCTCTTTCTAGAAGGCATTATAATAGAGGTTATTAAGCCTCTTTATAGCATTACAAAGGCTAGAACTCACTGGTAGGCAACGTACTTCTATTATTATAGGGATAATCTTAACATAACAACGTTAACATATAATCCTTGCTTATTAATTATAGCTCTAAATAATAAAAACCTCTTTAGGATTATTAGAATGCAAATAGATAACACGCTAGGTCTAAGCAATAATAACTTCTTTAATAAAGAAGAAAAAGAGCTCTAGAAGGCTAACTTTATAGCTAAAGAGAAGTAGTAACTATTAAGCAGGAATCCCTTACTTTTAATAGCTATATTCTAACCTAAAACGCTAATAACTTACTAACCCTAACCTAGAAAGGCTAAAGTTAGAAGATTAAGGAAGTTAACCCTTAATCTCTAATAGTAAGGCAGGATTACGTAGAGTAAAGAGCCTAAGGAAGTTATATCGCGACCGTTTGCTAACTAGAAGCTTTATATAATCTATTAATTATAGCTTAACACTAAGAACTAGCTACTAAAGATATTATATGCCTAAATAAACGCCTTAAATAGTAGATTAAGAATTAGTAATAAGGATTGCGCTATATCCTACTAACCCTTAAAGAAGCGAAGCTCTTTATATTTATAAATAGATTACTTATAAATAACAAGGATCTTAGCTTATAAATTAGGTATGTAATCGTAATTAGTAACGAGGCAAAGAGGGATAATAATACCTTTATTACAAAAGGGAATATTATTACATATAGCTTAATAAAGAGCAAGCGGGTTACGCGTAGTGCGCTTGCCTCTAAGCTATATAGCATGGTTTAAGGTACTAATATTGCATACGTAATATCTATAACCCTTAATTAGATTACGGACTGATTAAAGATACCTTAGATCCCTATAATTCTTTATACTAACTTGTTCTTATTATACGAATGCCTTGTTAAGCTAGGCATAACAAAAGAGAAGAGGTTAATAATTAACATCATGGCCCTTCGTTAATTATACGAGAGGCGCGAGATCTACGAGGTTAGATAGATTAACGGTAACGATAACCTGGCTAATGCGATGACGAAAGGATCGCTAAATTAGGCGCTTATAACCTTAATTAATTCGAACGAATTAACAATCCGTGTGGAAGGCTAGGTTAAGAGACTGTTATAAGCGTTATAAGCGTTATAAGCGTTGTGAAGAGGAATTAACGGAGATAAAGGGAGGATTCATCGCGATCGGATTAATTGATTTAACCGATGCTAACCGAGCCAATCAGGGCTCCGGATTTCTATTAAGGGATTCACTTATATACACTTTCCTTTAATTTAATTTTTATTGCGTTTTTAGGCTCCTTTAGCCACGAGAAAAGAGAGACTGCTAGTGTTAATTCCTTCGGATTATTATCGGATTAGTCGTGGCTAAAGACCTCGCTAATTGTGGGCCGAGTGGAGCCCTTAAAGGGATGCACGCCTTGTGATTAGCTACCCCTTTTCGCCACCCCTCTTTACCTTACTTATAGGTTTTACCTACTTTTAGCTAGCTAGATTCCTCTCTCTCTCTCTTCTTTTTCCTAGATCATCATCAACTATCATAGACTTCAATAACAACGGTATTATTACCTGCGCAGGCACCTTGGTGTTCTAACAATTAATCTAAGGTACTTAAATCCCTATAAGAAAGGGTAATTCCTTCCTTTTTTTCCCTTTTTCTTTTTTTCTTTAAGCCTCTTATTAACTTATAAGTCCCTTACTAATATAATAGCTACTATAATACTACTATTATATAATATTAATTACTAACTATTATAGCTTAAGCTATTATATCCTATACTACTACTATTAAAGATCTTACTATTAAGCTATTCTATAAGGAAGAACCTTATAATTATTAAAGACTATATAAGTTTACTACTTCTTTATTACTTTTTATTACTAACTTAGAGCTAATTTAATAAAAATTCTATATATATATTATACCTAGTAGTTAGCTATTTAGAATATAGCTCTAAGGGATATATATATATATTATTTACGCTAGCTAGCTCTATGTAGGGCTAGTACTAGTACTCCTACTGCTTTATTAAAAGGAAAACCCTTAGATAAGAAGAAAAAACCCTTATATCTATATTTAGGCTAACGCTAACCCTACACTAGGCCTATGTTACGTTATATATAGCCTATTATAGGTATTTAATACTAGCTTACGCTAGCCTTATCCCTATAAAAAAAAAAGAAAGAAAGAAAAGAAGGAAAATCCTAGGTTCTAAGCCTTACCTAGCTTTATCCTAGGTCTACTCTAGCACTACTCTAGGCTACTTATACTATCCTATAGTGTGCTAGTTTTAGTTTTATAGTAATAATTTACTTCTCTTTTACTTTTCTACTAGCTCTTCTATAGCCTTACTTTTTAGCCTTCTCTAGCCTAGGTCTAGCTTATTAGTCTAGGGAAGTTAGAGTACCTATTATTATTTATCTTTTATAGTAAGGGTATAGGTTTAGTTTAATTCCTACCTATTTTTAGGCCTAGGTTACTTAGGTATTATCTAACTAGATTCTTATCTTATATTCTTCTTTCTTTATTAATATCTATAATTTAGCCCCCCTTCCCTATATAAGTATAAGAAGGGTTCCCCCTTAGAGAGGTCTTCCTTCTTTTCTCTTTTTTATTAAACTTTCTATAGGTTTTTTCTTCCTTAAAGCTATTTAAGGCACCTCTAGGCTAGTGTTAGCCTAAATACTAATAATTACTATAGATTAGTTAAATTTTCTAATAAAATAGCACTAGTAGCTATAAGTACTTCTATATCCTATGCTTTTCTAGCTCTAATCTGCCTAGGAAACTCCTAAGAATAAGCACTACCCTTAGAAGTTATTTACTAAGAAATAACTTAAGTAAGCTATAGCTAAAGATCTTAAGGTATAATCCCTATTACCCTTATACTAAGTTTACTCTAATTCTAATCTATAGTAGTTAGGGAATCCTATAGGATCTAATATATTTCCTATAAGTCTTAGTTTATTAACTATCCTAGGCATTAATACTATAATATTACTAGTAAATTAGCTCTATTTTAGTTTAGAGGTAGGGCTAACTATTTTATATAGGGCTTATTACTAATACTTATTTTAATTATTAGGTTTAAAACTATAGTTACTTAAAGGTAGCTAGCGCCTCTTTCCTAGGCCTAATCTAGTGCTAACCTACTCCTAGCCTAATTTAACTAGGTAGTAGAATAAGCACTAGTAGTTAGTTAAGGTCTAGGTAGATATTATTATTAGGGGTAGTGTAAGTGCTTCTTTATTAGTCCTTTACTAGTTTTATTCTAGGTCTAACTATGCTCTAAGTCCTAAATAATTATTAAGATTATATAAAGAAGCTTTATACTAGTAATTAAAGTAAGAAGAAGAGAAGTGCTTTTATAGTAAGCTTAGGCTAGGCTAGTGCTAGAGAGGATTAATATAATAAGCTTATATTTTAGTTATAGCGCCTAGATACCTATATAGCAGAGATAAACTATCTCCTAGCTATAGCCTTGCTTACTAAGGGGTAGGCTAAGGTAATAAAGAGAGCTATTCTAGTTCTAGAGAAGGAGTAAGTTAGTAAGCTAGTTATAGCTTAGGGAGGGTTAGGGATAGGTTAGTAAGGTTATAATATTAGGTATTTATAGTTTAATATTAATCTAATAATAGTTCCGGAATTAATAGGTTTATATCTAGCCTATTACTGGTTTTATACTATATAAACTTATTCTTTCTCCTAGTTATTAGCTATGCCTATGTCCTAGTTATTAGTCCTAGCGCATTAGAAGCATCCTAGCTCTAGCTCTTCCTCTCTCCCTTATATATTAGCGGCTAGTTCCTATGCTAGCGAGTAATATTAGAGTTATTTTATGCTAAGGAACTATTTAGCTATGGCTCTTGCCTTTAGGGGTAGTTTAGGGCTAGCCTCGCCTCCCGTGCGTCTCTAGGCCAACGCGATTAGGGGCGTTAGTAATCGTATTTAGAGCAGTTAACTATGATATGATATTGGTCTTCGACTGCTCTGCCACAGCTCTAAGGGATAATAATAAAGATAAATAGCCTTAGTATATTACTAAGGAAAGCCTACTTTAACTAAATATAGTTACTTCTTTAGTATAAACTTACTACTAGCTTACTAGTATTACTACTAATATTTAGCTTCTTATAGGTAATTCTCTAAAATACTACTATTATACTTAAAATAATAAGACTTATATTAAGGTAAGTTAAGCCTTAAAGGATTACCTTTTAATTATTACTAACTCTTAATTAATATTCTATTTAAATTATAAAGCTATATAAATAGCTTTAGGATATACTCTATAATCTTCTAAAACTATACTATATTAGTAATATAAGTTTTCCTTAGTTTACTACTTTAATACTACTAATATACTACTAGGAGTTTATATAAGCTAAGAAGAAACTTTATAATACTTTTTAGCCTTTAAAAATACTAATAAATATAAGTAAGCTTATTATATATATCTTATAGCTAAGGCTTCTTAAGAAGTAAAGTATAATAAATATATTACTTTCTTATAGCTAATGAATATTATTAATCTAGAAACCTAGATTAAGATTACTAATTATCTTTAGTTTATAGTTATTTATAGCCTTATAGTTAGTACTATTAACTTTACTACTTATTCTTTACTAACTTACTACTAGTTTACTATTACTTAAGCTACTTTCCTTACCTATATTAAACCTTTAGAACTCCTTAAGAAGCTATAAGTTTAAGCCTTTAGTAATAATAAGTCTAAGGCTAATAAAGTTAGAAATATTACTAAAAATGTATCTAAATATATCTCTAAGGTTTAGCTACTAAATAGCTATAAGTCTATGCTAAGTCTTTTACTTTTAATATAAGATTTATTTAGTAGTCTAAATTATTATTAAGTAAATTATTTCCTAATTAAATCGCTATAATCTAATAATTGTTTTAACTTTTAATTAAGAGTTAATTAAGCAGCTAGGAAGTTAAGATTTAGCTACTTAGTTATTACTTATAGTTTTTAATAATCTCTTTTATTATAAAGTCTCTCTATAGCACTTATAAATTCTTAGAATTATTATAATTCTTTTATTTTACTAAATATTTACGCTATTTGCTATTATATTTATAAGTAATAATTTGTTTAACTTTAAATTCCTCTTAATCCTCTTTAATATTATCTTATAGTAAGGTTATTTTAACCGTATTACTTAGATTTCCTCTAAAAGGTTCTAAGCTTATAATATTAAAAATATTATATAAGCGTATTCCTTTAGGTAACTTTAATTAATAAGCTAAACTATAATAGCTAACTTCTTTTTAATCTTATAAGGTCCTAAGTACTTTATAGCTAGCTTTTAGCTAGGGTATTATAGATTAATATTCTTAGTTAAGAGTAAGATATAGTTACCTATATTAAACTTTATTAGCACTCTCTTTTAATTATAATACTTTTCTATAAGGCCTATAAGTAGCTTAATAGCTACTTAATCTCTATATGCTTATGCTTTAATTCTAAAACTCTATTCTTAGCTTAATTATTAACTATTAGAATTAGTATAATTACTTAATCTAGTCCCCTTAGGTTATATTCTTATAGCGCTTCTATAGGTATATAATTATAACTTATATATATACTTATATTATAAGTAAACTATACTATTAGGAAATAATTAACCTAATTAGTCTGTTCTATATATATAAATACTCTTAAATAATACTCTAAAACTTAATTTAAGCGTTTTATCTAGCTATTTATTTATAAATAAAATATAGTACTTAATCGCTACTTTATTGCTAAGAGGTAGTAAAATATTCTCTAAAATCCACTAGTAAATATTAAACCTTAGTCTATAATTTTACTCTCTAGGGCTTTATCATCTTTAAAAATATATTCTAGGAAGATAAATACTAGTTTATTACTAGTTAACTATATAGATAGAAGTGTTATGAACTGGCCTTAGGGCAACTGCACGTAAGCGTTCTAAGAGATATTATTATCCTTAGAGAGGAAGGATTAGACTAAGCTAGGTGTCACATAGGAACTGGCTTTATACCAGTGTGTGTGTGTAGGTCACATAGGCCTAGGTAAAGCCCTAACCTGTCCGCCCACAGTCCGCGTCCTTTGCGCGCCCTTTCCGGACCCAAGACATGACCCAAGCTCCTAAGCTCGAGTCCATAACAAGAAGGATATAAATGCTATATTTTATAAATCTATTAACTACTACTAAGATTATATTATATATCTTACCTTACTAATCCTTAACTAGTAGAAGTCTAGTAATAAAATCTATTAATAATTCTTAAAAGGAGTAATCTAGTACTAGTAATATAGCTAGCTTACTATAAGGTTTATATATTTATAGTTTTAAAACTTAATAGCTAATATAAGTATATATATATACCTTAATATCTTTTTTATTCCTAGCTAAAAATATTAGTTAATAACTTATTAAAGAGTTCTAGTAACTTCTTAATACCTAGTAATAAGGTTATTATAAATTAGTAATAGGATTTCTTTCCTTATTCTATATAGAATAAAAACTTAATTTTTAAATATTAGTAGCTTAGAGAGTTTAATAAACTATATTTATAATATATCTAGGTTACCGCTTACTAGTAGCGCTCTCTTCTTTATAATAAAGGCATCCCTTTATTATATATCTAAAAGTAAGACTTAGATTAGGGATTCTAATTCTATATTTTCTATAAATATAGCAGAGTTTAACTTAGTAAAGGTTCTCTATACTACTAAGACCCTAGCTATAATATATCTACTAGGTTATAACTCCTTAGCTAGTAAATTTAGTCTTATATATAGTCTATTCCTTACTATAATACTTACTTTAAGCGTATCTAGTCTAATAAGCTTCTCTAAAATTAATAAGACCTTTACTATAACACTACTACTAGGTAGTAACTCCTTAGCTAGTAAATCTAGTCTTATATATAGTTCCCTTATACTATAATAATATCCTTAGAGTATATCTAGACTATTAGGCTTCTTAAAAGTTAAGGAAACCCTAGCTATTATACTACTACTAGGTAGTAACTCCTTAGCTAGTGGGTCTAGTCTTATATATAGTCTTTCCTAATCTAGTTAATAGGTAAGGGGTAATTTTATAAAGCACTAGATATTAATAGTTTTATTATAGTATCCTTATAGCCTATTATCTATAAACTAAACATATTATATTATCTTAAAGCCCTAAATACTAGTAGTTCTATTATAGTATTCTTATAGTATATTATTTATAAATTTAGTAAGAAAGGTTAGTAATTATAAGAACACTACCTTTGCCTTTCTCTCTTTACTTATATAATCTAACCTCCTTAATAGAGTATTAGTAAGGTTTAACTTACCTACTTTATATTTAATTATAAAGTTAAATAGATAGAGTTTATCTAGTATAGTAACCTATCTACTAGTTAACTTTAGCTTTATAGCTAGGTACTTATAGTTTAAGTAATCTATAATTACTATAACTAGATATATTAAGTATATAAGGTAGTGCCTCTAAGTTTAGAATACCTCTTAGATAGCTAGTAACTCTATATCTAGTATTATGTAGTATAGCTTTATCTTATTTAACTTTCTTAATATATACACTACTAGGTACTAGTAACCTAGCACTAACTACGCTAGGATAGCCCTAAGTATATATCCTAAGGTATTTATCTTAACCCTTAAAGGGGCTAATAGGTTAAAGTATACTAGAATTAGCGCCTCTTAGAATTATTTTTATAGCTCCTAAACATAGCTAGCTTATTAGGCTTTAGCGTAAACTTTACTAGTTAGTCCCCTTAAAGCTAATTAGTTAATAGGATAACTATTTTGCTATAGCCTTTAATAAACTATTTATAGAATCCTATAAAACCTAGGAATAACTAGATATTAAAGACGCTATAAGGTACTAGCTAAGTTACTATTATCTTAATTCTTATAGGCTTTATTATAATTCCTTCTTTAGATATAATAAAGCCTAGGAATTTAACCTCTTTATATAAGAATTTATACTTTTCTAGGTTAATAAAGAGGCTTACTTCTTAGAGCTTCTAGAGGACTTATTTTACATGCCCCTTATACGTAGCTATATCGCTACTATAGATTAGGATATTATCTAAATATATAACATAAATCATATCTATAAGGCCTTCTAGGGTATTATTAATATATTCTTAAAAGGTTATAGGTATATTAACTAGTCTAAAAGGCATTATAAGATACTTAAAGTAACTATATTTACATTAGAACGCTGTTTTTACTTATTACCCTTATAGATATATAGCTAATAGTATATATCTTTAAGGTCTAATTTTATATAGACCTTTACTCCCTTTAATTAGTTTAAGATCTTTATAATAAGCAGTAATAGCGCTTTATCTTTAATAGTAATCCTATTAAGAGCTTTGTAATCTATATAAAGGTATAATTTTCCTCCTTTCTTTAGCATAAATAATATTAGGGCTTTAGCTAGGCTAATAGATCTTTAAATCTATCCCTTTTGCTATATGCTTACTAAGTACTTATAGAGCACTTCTAGCTTCTTTTCTACTAAATTATATATTAGTCCCTATAGGGGCGTTTTCCCTCTTCTAATTTAATAGTATAAGTTTAGCTACCTAGTGTAGGGAGAATACCTATAAGTTTATTTAAAAGATATCCTTAAACTCCTTATAGGCTTAGGGTATTTACATAGTTAACTTATAGGCTCCGCTTATCTCTATAGTTACTAGGTTATTATAGGGCTTATCTTTATCTACTATTAAGATATTATTATCTTTTATATAATTTTAGTTATTAACCCCTATAAGATAAATCTAATATATGCGCGTTTTACCTCCTTACGTGCCTATTATATCCCTACTGCTAGTCTAAGACGCTCTTTTATAATAGGGTATCTCTAGTAACTATCTATTTAGGATATAATTACTAGTTTATATATAACCGCCTAGTTATACCCTAATAACAGGTTTTTACTAGTATTAGCTACATAGTAGCTAACTTAATATATTCTCACGTAGCCTATGCTATCCTTAATTAATAGGGTTTATAATAAGATCCCTTAGTGCTTAATTTTAGTAAGGGTAGCACTCTTAAGGGTTATATTATCTCTCTTTATATTAGCCTAATTAACTATTATTAGTAACTTTAGGTAGATAATTAAATAGGTTACACTAGGGTTAAATAGTGCCTTTATAGCTACCTATTTATATTCTTACTATAACTTTACCTTAACTCTTAGTCTTAGATCTTTAGGTAATAATTTAATAAGAGCGTTTTCTTAGGGTTATACTAAGCTAATAAGGGTCTTATTTAAGTCTAATAGGTCTTTAACCTAGTTATAGCTATCTTTATATGTCTCTATTATATAATTGCTTCTCTTATAAATAGAATAATCTAGTTTAGTATAGCTTAGTAAAGCATATCCTAGCTTACTACACTTATAGCATATAAATAGTAAATTTATTACTCTATTACCGCTTTATTACTATAGCTTTTCTTGTTGGAACAAGCATGATATCAATCGCGGCACGCAGCCGCAATTACCCGGCAAAGGTCGGGCCGCGAGGGCGCGCGCGCAACGCGCGCTCGCGAGAGGTGGCCCTACCTATGACTTATCGGCCTGCCCTCTGATTAGTCAAGGGCCTATAAGTTATGTGACCCACAAAACGCACTGCGTTTGTGGCCACTTCTCACGATCCGAAAAAGCCTCTCTTTTCCTCTCTTCTATATACACTTATAACTAATTAATTACAACGCCTAGAATAGAAGAATAATTCCTATTCCCTAGGCTACGATCCTAACGTTAGGCACCTGTGATACTAACACTAATTAGTGGTTAACTTTATAGATAACCACACGGTTTTCCTAACCGCAGATTAGCAAGGCTAAGCAAAAGAGATAGCTATACTATAAACCTGCCCTATAAAATAGGAGGGCTGCTAAAAGCGTGTGTAGTTATGCTAAGGAAGTCTAAGCACTCTCTTATAATAAGAAAGGAGCCTTATAACTCCTAAGATCTAATCCTAAGACCCTATAAAGACTTTAAAGCTATTAAAGGATTAAGGCCTAGTTAGTAACTAGTCTAACCTATTTTTAATTACTTAGTTAGCGCGTTCCACTATATACCTAACCCTTAGAAGGCATTCTCTTATAATAAGAAAGGAGCTTATTACTCCTAAGATCTAATATCCTAAGAACCCCTAAGGGATAAAGATAATAGCTATGCTTATAATCCTTTAACCTACTATATAACTAATACTATACCTCTATTCTATTCTCCTATAATAAAGATAAGAAAGTTAAAAGCTCCTTAATAAGGAGAACTATTAAAAGCCTCTCTCTCTAGCCCTAACTTTAGTAATGCTAAAGAAGGCACTAAGGTTAAGAGAGACTAAAAAGGTAAAGGTCTATAACTTAATAACCCTCTCCTAACCCCTCCTAGGTACGAGGTAAAACTACTTATATTATTATAGCCTAATATTTTTCGCTATCTTGTTAAACTTCTTAGCTTCCTTGCTAAGATTATTATTTAACTTCTTCTTGCTCTTTATTATATGCTCCCTACACTCTATACTCTACTAACTGCCTAATTTCCTTTTTATTAGGATTTTTCTTGCTTTTTAACAAATCCTTTAGATTCTTTAGCCTAGTGGTAAAGGTTATTAGCTTTAAATCACCCTTTACCATTCTATAGTCTATTAGCTAGGGACGTTAATTAACTAATAATATAAGACCTACTTTATAGGTTGTATAGACTATATTAGGTACAGTAGGTTAGAAACAAGTAAGAATAAGTTATGTGTGGTATAAGGGTTTAAGTTCGCCTTAGAGCTTTAGGGCATAAGTGAGTGGTAAGGTGCGAGAAGATAGAAGAGATAGTATAGAGAGAGGAACAAACACGGTCACAGAGAAAGGGGAATTGCGTTAATTTATGCTACGAGCAAAACTTAAATGAATTTGAGTTTAACTGCGGTCACGACCTATAACTCTTGCGCTAACGTAGCTATAAAGTTTATTATTAATAAACTTTACACTAACCTTGCAGCCCCCGTATTCATGCTCTTAAAGCTTATTCCTATATCTAGCTGCTTTTTATCACTGCGGTACTATTAATCGGTTGTTTATTATTACACTGGCTAGGTGTTGCTAGTAATTCTTATGTTATGTGTGAATTTTAGATGCATTGGCCACTGCCGATGAAAAAAAAATTATAAAAATCATAACCCTCTCCTAAGACACATTCCCCTAGAGATATAAGACTTTATTATATCTAAGATATTAAAGATAGTAAAATCGTTTAATCTTAACGAATAAGGTAATAATCCTAAGGCTATTATAGCCTACATTCTCTTTAAGATAGCGGTATACTAGTCTAAGAGCCTTATTGCTAGAAGCCTCTTTACTAACTTTATTAAAGACTTTTACGGATAGATAAGAGAGGCATTTATAATTACAGATTAAGTAATTGCTAAGTATCTACGTAATTTCCTTCTATTCTAAGGCATGTATATACATATAATAGCCTATAGGAAGATTATAGTAATGCTTAAGGAAGTTACTACCCGTAAGGAATTCTAAGATTAGTAAGAAGAAGAGATATAGGAAGCTGCGAGGAAGTACACACCCTTCTAGAAACGTATTAAAGACTAAGACTTCCTTAATAATCTCTTTCTAATTCCCTAATTAGGGTAAGATTATAACATTATGATTTTTATAATTTTTTTTTCATCGGCAGTGGCCAATGCATCTAAAATTCACACATAACATAAGAATTACTAGCAACACCTAGCCAGTGCAATAATAAACGACTGATTAACAGTACTGTAGTGATAAAAAAGCAGCCTAATGTGGGAATAAGCTTTAAGGGCATGAAAACAGGGGCTGCGAGGTTAGTGCAAAGTTTGTTAACAATAAACTTTGTGGCTGCGTTAGCGCAAGAGTCATAGTTCGCGACCGCAGTCAAACTCAAATTCATTCGTTCGATTATAACATTATTAATAGAGCAATCTAGGAACCTTATAATCTTGCTAACATTATTCCCTAAGCCTAACCCTATTAGGCTAATTACATAATAATCCTTAGGAAAGCCCTCGTTAGAGGTATCCCCTATTAAGACAAGAAATCCCTCCTTCTACACCTCTAAGAGCACTTTTTCCCTCTAGACCTACACTAAAGTAAATAATTAATCTCATAAAGCTTTATATAAGTGACATTTAATATAGCGCAAATAACTATAAGGTCCTTAACTTAAAGTTAATAATCTTCTAAGGAAATGCAAAATACTAGGTATTAAACCCTATAAAACTAGGTATGCCCTTAAAGCTATGCTTAAGGGAAAGGCTTTAATATACTATTATAAGCATCTATATAAGCTAGGTAGTCCTTAGGACCTTAAGACCCTTATTAGCTACATTAAGAGAAGGTTTAAGACTAATAATATAAAATAAAGGTATTTCCTTAAATAGTAAAACACTAAGCTACGCTAGATTATATAAGAAAACCTAGATAAGCTAAAGATTAATTGCTTTAAAGAACTTATAATAAAGCTTATAAACCTTTAATAAGCAGTCCTAGATATTACCTAATCTAAAAGAGCACTCTAGAATTAATTAATCTCCGCCTATTATAGTATACCTAAGTATAGAACTTACCTTATTAACCCTCTTACTAACCTCTAGCTATTCTATAAATATATAAGGATATTAATAAGAATAACTATAGAGGAATTAGATAAGAAGCATTAATTCCTATTAACGCCTAATACAAGAGAGTAGTATTAGACTAACCGTAAGTATAATAGGTATAGTAAGGAAGCCTATTATAGATAATCACGATTATAAGGCAATAAAGGCGCTCTATATATAAAGAAATATTATATATATAGTAAGGAAGGCTATTAGTTAACTAAACACTCTAAGGAGGAATATAAGAAGGTATATTAACGCTTTAAGAACCACTACCTTATAGAACTAATAACCCTTTCCTATAACGCTTTCCTTACTTAGTATAAAGGTAAAGAGAATAACACTACTTCTTCTAAAGAAAATAAGATTTCTACCTATATAATAGAACTTAGATTTAAAGAAGAAAGCAATAAAGAAAAGATACTAATAAGCTTCTTTACATAAGGCATAATAATTAATAGCCATATAACTATAGAGATCCTCGCAAATTAAGCAGCTACCCATGCCCTTATAAAGGAGAATCTATTTAATCTCTAATAACTAAAGGAAGCTTTAACTGCTTTCCTTCTTTAAGATTACTACTCCTTAGGTATATTCTAAGGTATTATCCCTAATACTAGGGCTATAGGTTACTTATTAGTAAGGCACCCTAATTCCTTACCCTATAATAGTTAATCCCTAAGATCTAGCTTAATAAATCTAAAGCTAGGGAGGTAATAATTTAATTTAGAAGCGGTAAGCTAATCCCTTAATTAGATTAATTAATATACCTACTCCCTTTAGTATTATCCTATTCTACGTAATACCTATAAACACTCCCTTCTTACTATATTTAGTAAATATAAACCGCCTAAAGATTAATTTCTATATCTCTTAGAATATCCTTTAACAAGGCAATATTAGGGTCCCTATTATCTATAAATAAGGACATCCTTAGATGCTTTTATAGAAGGAGAGATTAATTGCCTAGAGCTACCTAACTAAGATAGAATTACAGCGCTTAAATTGCTAATTTAGTCACCCTTCCGTCCGCTAACTTTATAATATGCTTTCTAAATTAGGCTATAAGGTAGATTTCAAAACCATTAGATAATTAACAAAGATCTGCCACTAATACCAATTAAATGCAAATAATCCATATTACTTTAAATTCACCCTAAAGAATAAATATAACTTTAACTATAAAGTAATTATAGATATTATATATCTAGATAGTAATTGCCCTATCCTCCACGCTATTAATACAGCTACCGCATTTAACGCGGCTAGATTCCTTAAGAATATTATAGTAAAGGTAACCTAGGAAGCCCTTTGCCTCTGCTAGATTAATACCTACTAGGGCCCTCTAGATTAGATTATAACTAATGCTAGTATAATATTTAGAAGCAAAGAATTCCGCTAATTTACAGCTTTAATATTAATCTTAATTAAAGAAGTCCCTATTAAGGCACACTATAGCATTAGCAAGGTTAAGAGATATTATAGGCCGCTCTAAAGAGCCTATAATATTATCTAATGCGAATGCCTGTTAATACCTAAAGCTATAGCCCTATAAATAGCTATAAAAGCCCTTAATAATACCGCAGGCCTAAATAGTATTATTCTAACCCTTCTTATCTTTAGCGCTTACCCTTAAATAATTAATAATTCTTCTCCCTTACCTAATATTAAGTAATAAGCTCTTATAGTATAAAAGGTAATAAAGGAGATTAAAAGGTTATACACGCTACGTAAGGTTAAGGAAGCCCTTACTATAAGGAATAGCCCTAATACCTTACT
This sequence comes from Epichloe gansuensis, assembly GCA_023658505.1. Lineage (NCBI taxonomy): Eukaryota > Fungi > Ascomycota > Sordariomycetes > Hypocreales > Clavicipitaceae > Epichloe > Epichloe gansuensis. Next base: position 3,401,898 of record CP098283.1, read on the forward strand.
AACCCTTAATCTCCTGCTTATATTACTAGTTCTTATCTAGTAAGAGTATAAAGAATAGTAAGGCCTATATAAGCTCCTTATAATAGATAGAGAGAGCTATACCCTTAATCTTCTATAAGGCCCTAAGGTCTTTAGGTTAACCTCTATTAAGCCTTATAATAAAGATCTTAGTAAGGAAAGGCTATTACTAGCGGAAGGTAATAACCTAAAGGTAATTAAAGGGAAGAGTAAGAGGTATAAATTAATAATATAGTGCCTCTAGCCCCTCTAAAAAGAAGGCTAGGAAGACTATAAAAGAACCCTCCTATAATTATTAATTAGGTAGATAACCTTAAGGTATTTATCTTAAGCAAGGAGGAGGCAGACCTTATGCTTGCGATCTAATTACGCGAGAAAGGCATAATTATAACTCCTAGCAAACCTTTTAAGCTCTTAACAAAGGCTAAGATTAATACCCTAATTAGCTAAGGCATGTTTAAATTCATTACTTTTAATCCAAAGAAGCACTAAGGGATTTAAATCTTTAATTCCTATATTATTAATAAAGTTAAAGGAAGAATAAGCTAGCTATATAAGAAATTAAGGCTTGTAATCTAAAGGGCAAGCTAATAATTAATCCTTATAACTACCCCTTCTCTTCTTATAAAGGGATTTCTCTTGTGGATTTAAGATATTACGTAGGCATACGTATAATTAGAAACGCCGCTAAATTATATAATCCTTGCCTAACTCCTTATCTAAATTCGTAATTAGCACCCCAAAGGAATAATTATAAGAGTTATTAAGCCTCTCTACGGAATTATAAAGGCTAGCACACACTAGTAGGTAACTTACCATAAGCACTATAGAGAAAACCTCTAGATAATAACATTAAGCTATAATCTATGCTTACTAGTAATATCTACTAAAAGCCCTTACTTTAGATACGTAGGAATGTAAACTGATAATACCCTTAGCCTATTAGATAAAGGATTCTCCTAATAAGAAGAAGATTAACTAGCTACCGCTAAATTTGCTATAAAACCAAAGCAGTTTATTAAGCCTAACAACCCTTATATTTAATAGTGGAATTATTTAACTAACTAATAACACTATTAAGATATAATAAAAGGGCAAAGTAATAAGCTATAGTTAATCCCGCTAGAAGAGCTAGATAAGAAGTATATAAAGTAAAGGGCCTATAGTGCCTATATTGCCTTAATCTACTAACCTAAGGCAAGCTTTAATCTATTAGTTACCGCGTAATATTAAGAACTAATAACTAAGAATATTAAGGAACTTAATCGCTATATTAAGTAGTAAATAGACTACCTAGATTAAGGATTAATCTTTATACCCCTTAACCTTAGAAAAGTAAAGCTATTTATATTTATTAATAGATTATTCGCTAATAATAAAGACCTTACCTTGTAACTAGACTACGTTCTTATCCTAGCTAATAAGGAGTATAAGGATAGTAAGTTTATATTATAAGGTAATATTATACACTATAGCTTAATAAAGAGTAAGAGAGTTATAAGAAGTATACTTACTTTAGAGGTCTATAGAATAGTAGTAGGCGTTAATATAGCTTACGTAATCGCAATAATATTAAAGATTATTATAGATTAATTAAACCTCCTAGAGATCCTAATTATAGTCTATATAGATTTATACTTATTATATAAATGCCTTATTAAGCTTAGGACTATAAAGGAGAAGTAGCTTATAATTAATATTATAGCCCTTTAGTAATTATATAAACGCTATAAGCTCTATAAGATTAAATAGATTAATAGTAAAGATAACCTAGCTAACGCGTTTATAAAAGCAATGCCTAATAAAGCCCTAGAGAGGTTTATTATAGGTAATATAGTAATAATCTAGATAGAAGGGTAGGTTACCTAAACCTAGCACTACCTATAAAGAGGTAGGGGACTAGAGCCCTAAAGCCTACGCCTAAGCCTATGCTAAAGCCTATGCCTAAGCCTGCGCTAAAACTAGCGCTAAAGGCACTAGGCAAGCTACCCTAAGTATAGCATGGTTACGCAGGGCGCGGGCTAAGGGATTAAAGGCAGCGGAATTATAGCTTTAGAAGGGGCGTGTGGAATTATAGCCTTAGAAGGGGCGCCCTCCTAAGTCTCTCTAGTAGGGAGGGGGAAGAGGAGGGAGCGTAAGGGGGCATAGGAAGGTATAATCTAATATTATACCTTTAGAAGGGGAAGGATTATAAGCAATCTTCCCTAGGAACGTGATCTAACATCACGTTACGGTTAAATAAAGGGCCGCAGGGAGGGATAATCTAACATTATGCCTTTAGATAGGAGGGATATATTATGCCTTTAGATAGGGAAGGGATTGCAGGCGACCTTCCCCTCGCAACGTAATCTAACATCACGTTACACCAGTCAAATAAAGGGGCGTAGGTAAGGGCAGAAGGCAGAGGCAGCCTTCCATAAGGAAGAAGGATAAGCAATTAAAGAAGCTAGTTATCTAAAGCTAGCAGCGCGTAGGGGAAGGAAAGGGGACTATTATTATTATTTCTTTTATTAGTTCTTTTATTTATATAACACATTTATTTAATCCCTTATATCTTCCTTCTTAGATTAATATTATACGTTAATAATCGTGTCAAAAGAAAGAGGTTCTAATATTAGAACAAGCATAATATTAATCACAGCACGCAGCCGTAATTACCTAGCAAAGGTCAGGCCGCAAGGGCGCGCGCGTAACGCGCGCTTGCGAGAGGTAGCCCTACCTATGACTTATTAGCCTGCCCTCTGATTAGTCAAGGGCCCACAAGTTATATAACCCATAAAACGCACTGCGTTTATGGCCACTTCTCATAATCCGAAAAAGCCTCTCTTTTCCTCTCTTCTACACACACTTATGACTAATTGATTATAACGCCTAGAATAGAAGAATAATTCCTATTCCCTAGGCTACGATCCTGACGTCAGGCACCTGTGATACTAACATTTCTAGTAAAGTAAAATATTATTATCTTTTCTAACTATTATTACCTTAATTACTTAATTAGCTTCCTTTAGTTATAACCTTTACCTTTCTTCCTTAGCCTACTAGGTAGGTTTAACTCTTAGGGAACTCTTAGCTAAGTACTTGCTTCTTTATAGTATTATTAAGGCTATTAATAAATATATAGATTTATAGGTATTTAGGAATTGCTTTAGGTAGCTTAGCCTTTGCCTTACCCTAGATCTTTATAAACATTTAGAATAATTAGTAATTTTCTTACCTAAGACCTATTGATATCCTTATTGCTTCTAAGCACTATACATTCTTATCTATAGTTCCTATCTTTAGCTAATCTACAAATCTATCCTAGGTATAACCCTAGTAGTTTATATAACTATCCATAGCTATATAACATATCTATTATTACTTTGCGTTATTTACTAGGTAGTTGCTAGTATAAGTAACCTTAGTTATATGATTTTTATAATTTTTTTCATCGGCAGTGGCCAATGCATCTAAAATTCACACATAACATAAGAATTACTAGCAACACCTAGCCAGTGCAATAATAAACAACTAATTAACAGTACCATAGTGATAAAAAAGCAGCTAGATATAGGAATAAGCTTTAAGGGCATGAATACAGGGGGCTGCAAGGTTAGTACAAAGTTTATTAATAATAAACTTTATAGCTACGTTAGCGTAAGATATAGTCATAGGTCGCGACCGTAGTTAAACTCAAATTCATTCGAGTTTTGCTCGCAGGATAAATTAACGCGATTCCCCTCTATGACCGTGTTTATTCCCTCTCTCTATCTCTTCCATCTTCTCGCACCTTACCACTCACTTGTGCCCCAAAGCTCCGAGGCGAACTTGAACAAACAGCGAAAAAGATGGACAAGATGTTGAAGAAAAACGGGCTGTAATAATATAAGCAGTTTTACCTCGTACCCAGGAGGGGACCTTAGTTATATTATCTATAAAGGTTCTATAATCTATAGTAAAAGCTATATTTAAATTCACTAGGAAATTCTAAAGACTCTTAAAAGTATTCCCTTTATATATAGGTGCTTTTAATTATATCTTTATAAGGCTATATTACTATATAATAAGTACTACCTAAGATACTAAAGGAGGGGTATTTATAGGTCCTATGTCTAAGTTACCTAAGGATATAGCTTCCTTTATTATTTATAGATTTTACTATAATTATATAAGTTTCTATCTCTTTTTATAATATATATCTAGGTTACTACTTCTTTAAGGCACTAGTTTAGTATTATCTCCTTATTATTAATAAGTGTTTTGCTTTACTAGTTATCTAATAAGAACTAGTAAACTACTCTAGTTAGGTTTAGTAGTATAATATTCTCCTACTTATCTATAGCGTAGTTATAGCTACTACCTAATTAGGTTACTATATAATAAATTCTAGATATCTTAATCTAGCTAATAGTCTATTACCCTAAAGGGAAAAGAGATTAATTTATTAAGGCTTTTAGCTTAGGAGTAAATAATAGAGTAATAGTTAGATTAAAGTGTTATAGCTATTAAACTACTAGCTAGGGGTAAGTGCTTAAAGGTTTAATCTCTAGCCCTTTCCCTTTATTTATAGGAAAGCCCCTTTAAATAGCCCGTAGCTCTTACGTAATTAGCCCGTAGCTAGCCCTTAGCTCCGTGCCCCGCTAGGTTCTACCCTTATCGATGCCGTCGCCACCCTCATAGATGCTGTCGCTGTTCTGCTCCTGACATAGGAGAAAATAAATAGTAGCTAGTATTTAGTAAAGTGCTTTTAGGTTAGTAACTATATATAGTTAAACCTATAAAATTTTAAGATAAATAGGCTATATAAGAAATTAGATTAGGTTATAGCTAAATATAAGGTACTAGAGGTCCCTATACCTTTAACTATTAAGTTAGATATACTATAGGGACTTTACCCTATTTTCTATGTGAATTTAGTATAATAGGTAGCTTTTAATCTATTACCTAGCTAAATACTAGCGGATAAATAACCCTTACTAGAACTAATAATAACTAATACTAACCATAATCTCTTAGAGTATTAGGTTAAAGAAATACTAGTAGCTAAGAATATAAGAGAATAAGGATTAAACTAAAATATACTAGTTAAATAGAAAGGATATATATAGCTAACTTAGGAAGTACTAGAAAATATATAAGATATAAAGGCACTAGATAGATTTAAGGTATAATAAAGTAATATAATAATATATAATAGGCCTAAAAGAGTATATTTTATGTAACTATTAAGGAATAAGTAAATCTAGTCTCCTTTATTTTATATATATATTAGCGCTAGTATTTTACTATATTAGAAAGTACTTAATTCTTAGAGGTAGGAGAAGGAGAAAAAGCTAGGTTATTCTAGTTTAGTCTAGGAAAGGGATAGTAATAAGTAATTAATTAGTAAGTAAGGGCCTTATTAAATATATACTGCTTAGCAGTAGTATTCTCCTAGATAGAGGTAATATAGGTAAGGTTATTATTTATTATAAATAAGCTATAAAAGAACTCTATTATTATATTACTACTATATTAGGTAGGAGTTATTTACTAGGCTAGGGTAAGTACCTTTAATTTAGTAGCGCCCTAGGTATATGCTACCCTAGTAAGAGATAATAAAAGGGTATTACTATAGAGGGATTAATATAGGTAGTGGCTAGAATAGTATTAAAATATTTTAATAGTAAATAAAGGTTTTTATTAGGATAGTATAGTATTCCTTTTTAGAGGTAGTATGCCTTATAGCTAGTGTTTTAATAGCTTTTCTAGTAGCTAAAAGGTTTATAAAGTACTTATATATATATCTTAGTTTTAGGTTACCTAAATATAAGTATAGCTCCTAGCTATATAATTAATAGGTATGCTAATAGGGAAGATAGGTTTAGTAAGACCTTAGGATATACTCTTATATTCCCTTATTATAAAGGTTATTTATATATTAGATATATAGGACCTTTTACTTCTTACTATTAGAGTTATTAGAGTTATTAGAGTTACCCTCTAAGATATAATTACTAAGGTAGTTTAGCTTTTAGGAGGGAGAAGGTAGTAATAAGGGAGAGAGGGTATTACTAGAGGTAGTAATAATAATAGCGCTAAGGGTAATAGTAGTAAATATAATAAGAAGTAAACTAGATATAAAAGGGGTTTTAATAGGATATTTAAAGGGAGGTAGGTAGTAAATAACTAATAAGATAATAGAAATAGGGGTATATAAAGGAAAAAGAAAGGGAAAAAGTAAGGGATATATAGGATTATTTATATCTAGATATAGCTATAGAATAGCTCTAATTATACACTTACTTTAGATATAAACTAGTAGGGGATTATAAATAGTTAGTAATAGGAGGTTAAAAAGACTAGTAATAGCTAGGGGAGAGAGGGAATTTAATAGGTAAAGGGTAATATATAAAAATAAAGTAATAATAACTAGGCAGGTAAAGCTTAATATTAGTTAGTAGTAGGTAAGAAAATAGAGTAAGCTAGTATTATAAGGGGCTAGAGTTAAGTAAGGCTAGTTATTTTAAAGGCTAGGGTAGGGTAGCCTATAAGGAAAAAATTTTTAGCCTACTAGGCTATATATAAGCCCTATACTAGGACTTATACTAATATACTATACTAATTATATATATATACTACTTACTTAGAACTTTTTAACTATAAGAGTAAAGAGGGAAGGGAGGCCTAAGTAAGGGAGTATATTATAGACTTAAGCTTAAGAGCTTAGGTTATATCTTAGGTCTAGAAAGGGTATGCAAAGGACATAGACTATAGGCAAATAGGTTAGGGCTTTACCTAGGCCTATATAACCTATACACACACACTAGTATAAAGCTAGTTCCTATGCGATACCTAGCTTAGTCTAATCCTTCCTCTCTAAGGATAATAATATCTCTTAGAACTCTTACGTGCAGTTGCCCTAAGGCTAGTTCATAACACCTTTATTTAATAAGTTTTCTTTTAAATCTAGGCTTTATATAAGGGAAAGAAGACCTATATATCTTTATAAAGGATGATTTTATCCTGTTTTTCTACATAGATAATATTATAGTGCTTTACCCTAACGGATCTAAAGTAGAATTTAAAGAACTATATAAATAACTAATAAACAGCCTAGACATTAAGGACTAAGGCAAATTAAAGTGGTTTCTAGGCATTAAAATCATTAGAAATCGCGATACTAAAGAGATATAGTTATCACAGGAATTATACATTTAGAAGATTGCTTAAAATTTATTCCTAATATTATTAATAATAATCTAAAGAGCTTAACCTCTGCTCCTCTTTCTATAGCTATAATCCTTGCTAACGCTAGTAAAGCTTCTCATAAAGAGATTAATTACTATAGAGTAGTTATTAGCTCCTTAGTATATCTTTACATTATAGGAAGACCTAACGTAGTATTTATAGCATTAAAGCTAGCCTCTTTTATAATAAATCTATTAGTAAAGTATATAAAGCTTACTAAGGGAGCTATTTTATACGCTTAGAACACGAAAAAGCTATGTATTTACTACTTAGGCATGGATAGCTTTAATACCTTATTTTCTAGCACTAATGCTTCCCTTAGTAATAACCCTAATACTTATAAATTAACATAAGGCTATATCTTTATTATATATAGCGCTATAATTAATTAGAAGTTAGGTAGGTAATATTATATAATAACTTTAAGTATAGAAGTAAAGCTCTTTACCCTAAATTACAGTGTAAAAGAGCGTATATCTCTAGGAGACTGCTTTATAATATTAAGGTCTATATACTACTACTTTCTATTATCTAGTGTAATAATAAGTAAATAATCTATATTATAGAGCATATAGAAGGAAGGCTTTAGACTAGCCTTAAGTACCTTAATATAAATTAAATATGGATTTAAGAGTAATATATAAAGGGTAATATTAAGGTTAATTAGTTAAAAACCTCTAAGATACCTATAGATAGCTTTACAAAGCCTTTATTAGGTTAAATACATAGGGATTTCTACTACTAGATTAGCTTACGCAAGATTCCTATGTAACCATAACACTAGAAATTCGTTATAATTGCTTCCTATACTAATAAACTCTAGCTTTAATAGATATCTTAGCTAAGGGGGTGTGTTAGGAGAGCTCCTAGAGCATTAGATATATAGATGTAGCCTGCGTAATAACTAGGATAAAACCCTTAATAAGATAATAGTAGAGATAAATATATTAGAAGTACCTCTATAGGCTAGTTATTACTATAGCGCACTGTGTACCTTTTAGGTACAAAAGTCAGGTGCTGTCTGCACCTCTAATTAATCCAATTAAACACTTTTTATCATCTAGATTTACCCCTACCTTGACAATTACACTACTTTAGTATAGCTTATGTTAATAAGGAAGTATATTCTAGCTCTCCTTTTACCTCTATATAACTATACCTAGCTTTATATAGAATCTAAGCTATTAAATAATTAAGGCCTAGTTAATAACTAGTCTAACCTATCTTTAACCCTTTAATTAATATATTTTATTATGTACTTTACTCTATAAAGAGACCCAAGGAAAATAGAAAGGATTAAGATACTAAAGGCTATTACCTATTCTTTTTTATGGAAACCTAGAGATAAAGATAATAGCCTTACTTATAATCCTTTAACCTACTATAAGTCTTGTTTCTGCGCCTGTCCCGGCTGCTCTGTCCGGCATTGAAAATCGCTTGCTTTGATGCCTCTTGCTTGTCTTCTTCTTCCTTCCTCTCCTGTTCTTCCCTCGCCTTCTTACGTTTGAAGTCATGACGACGATGTTCATGTGTCTGGTTTAAAGCTAGTCTGGCTGCCATCCCTTCCACCCCCATTTCAGGAGTGGTTTGGACATACTATCTCAGGGTGTTTCTGATTGAAGTTGAAGCTTGGCAAACTAGTAACGGAGGGCGATAGATCAGCTGCTTGAACAATGGTTCGAAAGCAAGGCAATGAGAGCTCTATATTGAACTGCAAACAACCGGTACCTTTATGCCTCTTCTCACTTGAATAGATTTCAAATCAGATCAACTCGCTGCCTACTGTCCTGCTAACACAAAGGATGGCAACTGGACATGCAGGGTCAAGCCATTCAATCCACGCCGATGAAAGACCTTTGCATCCGATTGGGAGAAGAACGCAAAGAGTATGCATATGCAAGCGCCGAGGACAGCGGCGTCCTAAAAATAAACTGCCATTTCTGTTCGTCCTGTTGACGTGCACGTAGACGCGCGTTAAGCACGTCGATTACATTGCCTAAGATGATACTTGAACCGTATCGACGGTATCAGCCATTTCTTGATTTAGCTGCTTCGCTAACCCCACTGAACCGAAGGCGTAACAACCAGGCCACAGCCGACCGATCGCCGCTCGTGTCCCTTGCTTCACCATCCCCTTCACACACAGTCTGCCTACATTTTCTCCGGTGATATCTCGTCCACTTTGTCTTTCAGAGCCTTTCCTATCTCACTCAATTCTATTCAAGATGGCAGCTCGGCAGGACTCTGACAACCTTGCATGGGATCGAAGCGACGAACTCTGGGAAAAAGCGATGAAACAAGTCCGATTATCGTCTACGTGTCGCAAGATTGAATCTTTTGCTGAGAGGATGTTCGGAGAAGTCGCCACCTTGGTCACTCCGATAATCATTGGCGGCTTCAACGTGCTATATCCTATTCGAATTGAGGGTCTTCCTGACAATGTTCTTGTACGCCTGCCCTGCCCTGACCAAGCCGTGTCTCCGGTAGAAAAACCCTTGCAGAAGCCGCGACGGTCGCGTACATAAGACAACACACCCAACTACCAGTACCCGGAGTCTTTTACTATGGTATTGATCCCGACATTGGCCCGTTCATGATTATTGAAGACCTTATGTCCCGGCGAGGGATGGGCCAAGCCCTGGAAGCTCCCCGTGAGGATCCTAATGATACACCCGTCTTGCGACCTGATATTTGCGAAACAAAACTCAAGAGGTTGTATGCCGAAATGGCACGGTGTATGCTACAGCTGGCGCAACCAACATTTCCGCGCATCGGAGCTCTTGTCGAGGTAACCCCAGGCTCCTACAGTGTACTGGGACGACCCATCACCCTCAATATGAACAACATGGTTCAGCTTTCGAACATCCCAAAATCAATATTCCAATCCAAAGGTACGACTTATCAGACCGCTGATGAGTGGTATGTGGTATTAGCCGAAATGCAAATAGCCACTCTCGTCTTCCAGCACAACGACATGGTATTATCGGAGGACGATTGCAGAACCAAATACGTCGCTCGCCAACTGTTCCGCAGATTGGCCAAACAAGGCCGATTATCCACTTTTGGGTTTTCCGAAGATGACTGGTCTGCCTCCTCCAAGCACGCTGGACCAAGGTTGCCATCGCCAGACGGTTCAGGGTCTTTTCGCCTCTGGTCGGATGATTTTAGACCAGCCAATGTTCTTGTTGATGACCATGACCACGTTCTCAGGGTCATCGACTGGGAGTTCGCCTACGTTGGGCCAACACAGTTTGTCTTGGACTCGCCTTGGTGGCTGTTACTCGATGTACCCGAGATGTGGGATGGAGGCATCGAAGATTGGAAGAACGTCTACGAAAGTAGACTGGATACCTGGATCTCAGCAATGGAAGAGGCAGAGCAAGACATGAGTCCCGGTTCTTTCCTACTTTCAACATACATGCGAGAGAGTTGGACAACGGGTCGCTTTTGGCTCAACTACGCCGCCAGAAGGAGTTGGGCGTTTGACACGATCTATTGGAAGTACCTGGACGAGAAGTTCTTCGGTGAACGGGAAGAGGATACTCCTACTGAAGGACTGTGGAAGACTAGGGTCCACCTCCTAAGTGAAGGGGAGCAAGCGGCGATGGAACCGCTGGTACAAGCCAAGATGGCGGAGTCCAAAAACGGGTTCTGATTGAGTGGGACGCTGGAAAGACGAAGCAACGCCTCTCCTCTTTCTTGTTTGACTGATCACTGTGGCCTAGAGTTTTACTGAGCTTCCTGCTTAAGTTTCTAGACCGCCTGCCTCCTCGGGAAGGGACCCCGACTGCGTTGGCCTTTTTTTCATCTGTTCATATTGGATATAGGCTTACCACAAGACACAAAGGTATTTTTCGAGGGCAACCTCACTGTACTGTAGTCAATGACATTAAAATCTTTGTCTAACGATCGTGCCCTGATTTTAGTGCGGGGTTGTCGTTGAGTTCATAGTGCATGCCTGCTGAAGCATGTGTGCTGACGCCAGAGTCCTAGCGCACCCACCCGTATTTATGTACATGGATACAGCGGCTGGGTCGGGATAAGCGCTGGTGCATTGGCTTCGGCATAAGGGCTGTTTGCTACTCTTGCGTCAGCATATATGATACGTGCAGGTACATGATATATTACGCCAGCACCTTTATGTTAACCATGTGTCGCGCTGACGTGGTTTCACCAGTGCAATGTAAACGTTGACATCTTTTTCATGTCGGCTTGTGTGCACCCTTTCGTAGTAGAACGTGTCTGCGCTCTGCGTTGCGAGCTTGGTGGCTGGCTTGGTGGCTGGCTTGGTGGCTGGCTTGGTGGCTTGCAGGACCGGCCCGACGCCATAAAATGGTAGTGGTAGAGATTTGCCAGTCAAGAATTGCCGGCCTATTGTATTCTCAGGCTGGGTTGGGTAGGTTGGGGCTAGAATCGATGGTGCGGAAAACCTGGACAAGTACTCCAAAGGCGGCTACCATCCCATTGAGATCGGCAACATACTCCACGATAGGTACCTGTCAGGAGAGCTCCTAGAGCATCGGATGTGTGGATGCGGCCTGCGCATTGACTAGGATGAAACCCTTAATGAGATAACGGTGGAGACAATGTATCAGAAGTACCTCCGTAGACTAGTCATTACCATAGCGCACTATGTACCTTTTAGGTACAAAAGTTAGGTGCTATCTACACCTCTGATTAACCAGAATAGAACCTTTTCTATTAGCTACACTAACCCCTACCTTTAATAGTTATAAGCCTAGGAGGCTTCTATTACCCTTATTATTAATTATTAGAGGATAAAAGCTCTGTTAAAGTTATTAATCTAACGCTTACCTATATTAAGAGATAATCGCTCCTTTGTTATAATAATTAGTTAAAACAATAACCCTATGCTTCCTTTAACTAGTATAGTTCCCTTTATAATATTTAAAGAAACTCTAAATATAATATTATTATTAGAGAAGGACTAGATTAAATAGTACGTATAAACAAAGAATTACGTAGAATCTTATAGTGTCTAGGAGTATATTAATCTAAATTAGGATAAATTACTAGAAGAACTAATAATACCTGCTTACCTAAAAGAGATCTAAGACTAGAGATTACAGCGGATAACCCTAATGCTCTAGAAGACTAGAAGATTATATATAAAGACGCTAAAGATAAGTATAACTTTAAATGCAAATATCTATAATTTAACCTTATAAAATACATAAACCTATTAAGGCAAATGCTAAAGATTAGGGAATTTATTTGTAAGACCCTTTTAAAGAATATCTAAGACTCTCTTAACTTTAATAGTAAAGAGAAAGGAAAGGAGTTAGCTTATTAGCACTCTTAAAGAATATTAAAGCTTCTTTAGGATTAATATAAGCTAAACATAAGGAAGATATTAATTCTTACGGAAACATGCCTTAATAATTACTTATAAGCTAAAGGTTCCTATAATTAGTACTAATAGGTAGTAATAATAGAGGTACTATAGAGGAATTATTAAGACCTTAAGACCTAATAGACTAAGGAGATAATGCTATATAAGTTTATAATCCCTCTTTATAGTAAATTTAAGTTATTTTAGAAGAAATAGAATAATCTGCTTAATAAGGGTATGAATTAGAGCTTTCTTAAGGCTATTACAGAGTTTAAAAGAGACTATAAAGCTCTATAGAGTGTACTAAAGGCTACTAATGTAATTATAACTAATAAATTAACAGGATTAAATAATTTAACGAAATCTAAGAGGCCTAAGTGCCTTAGATATACGAATCACATAGTTAGAGATACCTTAAAGTGGTAGGAATCCTATAATTTATTTAAGGCTTTATATAAGTTAGACCTTACTCCTAAGAACTAGGAAGTTAAGAAGAACTCTAAAGATAATATTAAGAAGTATTTAAAAGAGAACCTATAAGAGAAAACAAAGGCTATAAATTAGAAATTAAAGGAGAAGAGCAGCGGTAATATTATTATACCCTTATAGAATCCTATAAATAACTCTATAGCTATTACTCTAGGCAAGAAGTTAGCTAATGTATTATTATTTGTACGCGCTAGGCGCTCTTAACGCGTTACCCTATCTTTAAACACGGTTAATAGCTTAGAATTAAAGAGGAATATAGTTCTCTATAACTCTAGAGCTAATATTTATATCTTTAATAACCCTTATTAGTTTAAGCAAGCTAAATTTAATAATACTATTATAACAGAGATAGAGGCTAGTGGCACGATCTATATGGCTTTAGGCAAAGGTCTAGTGCACATTTTAGTGACGGATCCGCTATCTAGAACGCTAAGGATAATTATACTAGAGAAAGCGCTACTAATCCTAGAATTTTATATTAATCTTATATTAGTAATAATTCTAATAAAGGCAGGGATCTTCTAGAATTAGAAGAAATGCTTCCTATATAAAGGATTAAGGCCTATAGCAAGAGTTTATAATATTAATAAGCTCTATGTGTTATTATAGCTATTAGAAGAGCTAAAAGAGGCCTATGCTATAACTAGTAAGGCACTAAGACTGCCTTAAAAAGGAGATGCAGAGCTTTAGCATTAATAATACGGTTATCTAGGCATATGCGTATTTACAGAGCTTATAAACATAGCTTTAGGGGTTAAATTAATAGGTCCTAAGCTTATAGAATGTGAGGTCTATGCTATAGGCAAAGCTAAGCAATAGAGATTATAGGTTATACCTAAAGGCCTTCTATAAGGGCTAGGTTATAGGCTTTCTATTAATCTAGATTACTATAACTCTCCTTATTAGAATAGTAATAGGTATTAGTATGTTTTTACATACCTTATAACCTTAATAAGGTTCTTTTATTCCTTTAAAATAAAAGACAGTATTTATAATAGCTTTCGTATAATAATAGCGTTCCTAAGCACTTAATTTAGGGTTTAACTACGCTTTTTATATAGTAATATTAAAAAGCCCTCTTTACAAAGTAAATAAAAGATAAGATAGCCCTTATAGGTATTATAGTCTATAATTTAGCTCCCTTAACGCCTAGCTAGAATAGAAAGGTAAAGAGATCTAAGGGGTGGTTAAGCAGAAAGCTTATACGTTAAGCCTAAAGGCTTAGCTTCTAATAGATCTTAATAATAAGGTCTTTAACACCACGGTTTATCTATTAAATTAAATGCCTTTTAAGCATTATAAAACCTAGATTATACCTTACAAGCTTTAGTGGAATTAGGCTAGGAAAATAGTTCTAGCCTATTTACAGATAGCAGAGGTCTAGAAGCCCTTAATTACATATCTATAAGCTTATAGATATAAGGCTTTTCCTATAATAATAAAGGCTCTAAAGCACGTTAAATCACATAACACAATCCTATAGTTAGAGCAGAAAGCTCACATTAGGTACCTTATTAGTTATAGAGATAAGTCCTAATATATTATTTAGGTACCTTCGCTTTATAATCGTAAAGTTATTATATTAGTATGTGTTTAATTTAATAAGAATTCCTTCTTTAAACTAGAAGAAGAGCTTAAATTAGCTTAAAAGGAGAAGATATTAATAATTACGCTGCTTAAAGAGCTTAAAGCTAATAATATTAATAAGGAAATCAGTTAAGACCTTATTAGATTAGAATTAGAAGAGAAAGATTACCCTCCTATACCTTTAACTATAGAAGGAGAAAATAAATAGTTTAAAGCAGAAACACTACCTTATATAATAGGGGAAAAGATAACCTTTCTAGTGCACTTTTAACCCTCCTAACTCTTCTTATAAGGCACTAGTTACTATAGAGAATAAAGAGCTTAGGATAGAAGGTAATAATGCGCTATATTATAAAATTAATAAATTTATGCGTAATGCAACGATTAAACACGCAGAGACTACCGCAGAGACTAGCGAAATTACTAGCAAAGGTAGTAAAGAAGTAGAGAATTATTATCCCTAGGATAATAGCATTAATCTAGATAATATTATTACTAGAAAACGCTAAAGAAAGGAAACACATAAAGCTAGGTAAGCATAGTTTTCTTATGCCTTTTCTATAGCATTATAAGGCACTTAATATAGTTTATAGATTAAAGATATGCCTCTAGAACCTGCCTATTATTAATAAGCTATAGCTTTACCCTATTATAACCACTAGAAGGAAGCGATTATAAAAGAGCTTTTAAAGCTTTTATCCCTAAATTACTAGGAAGACATACTAGATAAATCCCTTAATCTAGAACTTTATAGGGAAATTATAGACCTTAGCTAGGTCTTTAAATATAAGACTAATAAGAAAGGAGTAGTAATAGAGTTTAAAGCTAGAATAGTTATTTAAGGTAACTAATAACTAAAGGATAACCTTAATAACTACGCTATAACGCTTACTTTATAATCTTTACGCATATTACTTGCGGTCTGCTACGCTAATAATCTTAATACCTAATAATATAATATTTAAAATGCCTTTCCACATGTAAAGCTTAAAGAACCTATCTTTTACAAGCCTCTAGAGGGTATAAATGCAAAAGGTTATCTCTAGAAGATAATAAGAGCGTTATATAGGCTATAAGAAGCTCCTTAATAATAGTTCCTTTATTTAATGAGATTTCTCTTAAATCTAGGCTTTATACAAGGGAAAGAAAACCTATATATCTTTATAAAAGATAATTTTATCCTGTTTTTCTACGTAGATAACATTATAGTGCTTTACCCTAACAGATCTAAAGTAGAATTTAAAGAATTACATAAGTAACTAATAAATAGCCTAGACGTTAAGGACTAAGGTAAATTAAAGTGATTCCTAGGCATTAAAATCATTAGAAACCGTGATACTAAAGAGATATGGTTATCGTAGGAATTATACATTTAAAAGATCGCTTAGAAATTCATTCCTAACGTTATTAATAATAATCTAAAGAGCTTAACCTCTACTCCTCTTCCTATAGCTATAATCCTTGCTAATACTAGCAAAGCTTCTAATAAAGAGATTAATTATTATAGAGTAGTTATTAGCTCCTTAGTGTATCTTTGCATTATAGGAAGACCTAACATAGCATTTATAGCATTAAAGCTAGCCTCTTTTATAATAAATCCGTTAGTAAAGCATATTAAGCTTACTAAAGGAGCTATTTTATACGCTTAGAATATAAAGAAGCTTTGCATTTGCTACTTAGGCGTGGATAGCTTTAATACCCTATTTTCTAGCACTAATGCTTCCCTTAGCAATAACCCTAATACTTATAGATTAATATAAGGCTATGTTTTTATTATACATAGCGCCGCAATTAATTAGAAGTTAGGTAGGTAATATCGCGTAATAACTTTAAGCATAGAAGCAGAGCTCTTTACCCTAAATTATAGTGCAAAAGAGCGTATATCTCTAGGGAGGTTACTTTATAATATTAAGGTCCGCGTGCCACCGCTTTTTATTATCTAGTATAATAATAAGCAGATAATCTGAATTATAGAGTATATAGAAGGAAGGCTTTAAACTAGCCTTAAGCACCTTAATATAAATTAAATATGGATTTAAGAGTAATATACAAAGGGTAATATTAAGGTTAATTAGTTAAAGACCTCTAAGATGCCTATAGATAGCTTTACAAAGCCTCTATTAGGTTAAATATATAGGATTTCTGCTACTAGATTAGCTTACGCAAGATCCCCGCATAACTATAACACTAGAAATTCGTTATAATCACTCCCTACACTAATAAACTCTAGCTTTAATAGATATCTTAGCTAGGGGGTGTATTAGGAGAGCTCCTAGAGCATTAGATATATGGATACAGCCTGCGTATTAACTAGGATAAAACCCTTAATAAGATAATAGTGGAGATAATGTATTAGAAGTACCTCCGTAGACTAGTCATTACCATAGCGCACTGTGTACCTTTCAGGTACAAAAGTTAGGTGCCGTCTGCACCTCTGATTAACCAGAATGGAACCTTTTCTATTAGCTACACCGACCCCTACCTTTGACAGTACCATATCGTGGACAAGCTGGGTTACGGGGCATGGTCCACCGTCTGGCTAGCGCGTGATTCCATCAGGGAGCGATATGTCGCTCTCAAGGTCGGAGTGGCAGACTCGTTGCCTCACGAGACGGAAGCTCTTCGGGCGCTTGAGCCATGCCACCTGGCAGACAGATCCAATGCGATCCCGCGCCTACTCGATCAATTTCAAGTCGATGGCCCGAATGGCTCTCACCCTTGCTACGCTACCGAACCTGCTCTCTGTACGTTGCAAGAGAGTGCCTTCTCCCGCCTATTTCCACTCGATGTCTCTCGCGCCTTGGCGTACGAGCTTGCCCTCGCAGTTGCTTATGTGCATTCCCGCGGCTATGCTCATGGAGGTGAGTTAAATAAGTTGGGGTCACAAGTTGCTCCACCTACCTTTCTCGTAACTGGGGACATATTCTCATAGTCGCCGCAGACATCTACCTACAGAATGTGCTTATCAAAGCTCCATCGGCATTAAATCAACTGTCTGTAGAGCAATTCCGCGAAAACTTTGGTGAACCGGACATATACTTTGTAGAGAGGTTGGATGGCAGTCCACTTCCCTGGTGTCCTGAGGACTGCAGTGGCCTCACGCTCCTTAGGAAAGCGGGCTAATGACTTCACACTTTCGGACGCACGGCTTCTGCTCAGCGACTTCGGCGAGGCCTTTGTTCCGGCGGCCCAGTCGCGGCTGGGAGCAGACTGCCACTCTCCAGTCGACTTTCGACCTCCTGATGCCTTTTTCCAACCAGACATTCCTCTCTCCTTCTCTGCTGACATATGGTGCCTTGCCTTGGCTATCTGGGATATCCTCGGCATGCAGGCTCTTTTCAGTAGTGCTTTTGGCTCTCCAGACACTATCATGTCTCAAATTTTCGACGTCTTTGGGCCTTTGCCGAGTGACTGGTGGGAGAAGTGGGAAGGGAGGACTAAACATTTCAACGACGACGGTACTCCAAAGGCAAGAAGAGAAGTTTGGCCGAAGTTAGAGCAGGCATTTGAGGAATGCGTGCAGAAGTTTCGGCGAGAAGATAACATGGGTGAGTACGGCCAAGACGAAAGGGTGGCCATCTTGGACTTAGTAGGTCGGATGCTCAAGCTCAAGCCCCAAGAGCGCATCACGATGGACGAGGTACTCCAATGCGAATGGATGGCAAAATGGGCTCGGCCTGATTATGAACGAAGCTTGGCGGCGAGGCTAACCGCACCTTGGCCAACATGAGCACAAGTATCTTTGATTCTGACCCTCAACTTGCCGTTCTCTACGAGCGCGCTCTCCGGCTTGATGAATATGCATCGAATGCATTCTTCTTGCGATATTTCGTACGGCATATCTTCGTGGGGCCTCAATGGATCCATTCAACGGAAGTACCACCGGCAGATGGTCATGATCAGACCCGATTCGACTTAGCAATACAGGAGATTCCTTCTCCAGATCGACAACTTGGACCGACTACGCTTGTGTTTCATTTGACGTGTCAGGGAAAGCATGGGAGAGTTTCCCAAAGTGCCTTAAGAACGGCCGAAACCCAGGCATACTCACTGTCTTGGATGTGCATGCATCGCTGGAAGGGACAGATTCCAGCGGTCGGGGCAATGACGTATTTCGGCCCTCATGCTCGGCTATGGATGTGTGAGTATGGCAGCGACGGGCGATTGATGCCATTTTATCCACCAGTGGACTCGGTCGGAGAGAAGAAGGATTGCCTGAGTGTCAAGGAATACGAGGAGGGATTTCAATGGGCTCTTGATTACATCAAAGCCACTCCCGAGCCCGTCTTCGAAAAACTCGAAAATGTCCTCCAAGCGGCGGAAGATTTTGATCCAGGCGCAAGTCAGAGCCATGGTATTGCCGGCTCTTCAATGGATTTAGACAATGTGCCGGTTTCTGTGCAGCAACAGTTGATCCTGGCCAAGGATTACGCGTCGGTCGTTGTTACGAAGGTCTTTCTGGGAGACAATGGGCAACATCGCACGCAATGCAGGCTGAAAGATGGCAGTGAGCAGAACGTCCCGCTGTCATACTGGCAACAGGCGAGTATCAGACGAGAGGACGGAAGAGACAAAGATGGATATATTGCCTAGGCCGACTCCGAACTTAGAGTTTGACGCCGGAACAGAAGAAAGGAAAGGAGAAAAGAGGGAAATAGGGCGATCCCCACTCTCCCCGACAACCCAGTTTTAGTTGCAGTTATATCTCAGTATCATTTCGTCGGTAGTAAACCAACAATCCAAAATCCCATCCATTTTACAGCACGTCCAGCCTAGTTCAGCGTGATTATGCGACATTTCTAGAAAACATTTCGCCACAACGCTGTGTAGATCTCTTCCAGAATGAGTTTGTTGCACTTTCATGTTTCGAAAGCAGAAGAATGACGGATTGTAAGATCGCTCAAATGTATCAATGCCAACTCGACATTGGCCAATAGCTCGCTGCGAGCCTTCGGTCGTGATCAAGATTCCTCTGCAGCAAGTGGTACCTTGAACATTGAAAACGTCTATTCGAGAGGCGGAGCGAAGGGAAGCGCTGGAGAAGACGGGTTTAATGAGCGTGGACAATCGCGAATGATCACGGGAAGGCAAACGCGTCGTCCTTGAGCAGCATTCTTCGGCAAGAGCCCCGACGAAGCAGATGGGTGTGGGCCCGTTTTTCTTATACACAAGTGAAGAGCATCGCTTAGCCTGTATGAAAGAGACAGGCCGCGTCCGGAAGGGTCCAAGTGTAACTTCTCCTGAGAACTTTGAGCGAAGCTGGCTCCGGTTAGATGACGATCCCCAAGTTGTATTCAAGACTTTGACCATCTTACCAAAATATTCTGTCGCATTGAATAACGGGGTTGTCCTTCCTGACACTGACTGAACTAGATTTCCGCTTCATCACCTTGGATCGGTATATAAACCCAAGTCGAGTTGGCCTGTCGTCCGACACTTAGCGTTCTGAACGTGTCCCATGCTACAGGTTGGTCTTTTGTATGAGCATGAACAGCGTAGATCGAGTCGCAAGCCATGAAGAACGTGAATCCGGTGGACCCTTCTATTTGCATAACTCCCATATGGGAGGGCGAACGAAGGACTCCTGCGCTAAGGAAAGCTTCATCCAAAGAGGGTGGGAAGGGTGTGTCCCAAATGTGAAAGCTTTTGCCCGAGACTTGTAAACGTGCGAATCCAAACTATGAGGAGGTTCAGCTGTTGTCAATCCGCAGTCACACAGTAGCCTACCTTGAAATTAACAGAAACTCCGGAGAAGCATTCGGCTTTTTCGACAACGTAACCGAAGGAAAACTTCGCCGAGGAAGACCTTGAGGTCTTGCGTCCAATTTCTCTATACGCCGTAGACCGCGAGAATCGATTTTCAGACGGACAAACTGCTTATCAATATTATCGACAACGATAGGGCGGCTTCCACGTTGCCATGCCAGTACATTGCGGAGGGGGTACATAGTTGCTCTGTATCTGAAACCTTCGATAGCTTGGAGGTTAGATCCAGGATACAGCAGTACCAGAGGGATTTCGAAGAGCAAAGATCCCAAATACACATGCTGAGCTCCGGAGGCAGAGACTGTAGGAAGGACATGCTATCCCATCGCTGAATGGCGAATCGAACATCGATCGAAGGAATCACATTGATTGGCATAGCGCCATGCCACGGCTTCCGCCAAGTGGACGCCAGCCAAAAACGGATAAAACGCTGTCACTCGCCAACTCGCGGAAAAGAAGCTTCAGACAGGCTGTATGAACCGTGCTACTCTCGGCAGACTGATCGCATTGACGACAATTTGGAACGCAACAGAGGCAAATGCCGTCTAGAGTCTGATCCATATATAGAGACGTAGGAAAATAAAGCTCCCCGTGCACCGTGAAAGGGCCATCGCGGCTGTCGTCGTCGCTTTTTGATACCACTTTGAATATTGCGTCAGAAAACAACAGATCACCTGTACGGCAGAACAAACTTACGAAGGTAAAAGGGGTCATTAGGATCAAGGGCGAATCCGCATCCATCACAAAAATGTGCACTCGGATATGCTGGTCGTCCGTCATGCTGCAGTCGAGTGATTCCGCCTGTACCATGCGAGGTAATCGAGAATTTGCTCCGTCGGAGTTTGAATCGATCCAGGAATTTCAGGCCAGACATGCATTGTGGCCATTGCAGTTCGAGATGGACTAATGGGGTGCGAGGTCTGACATTCATTGAGGTTCCTGGGTGCCTGACTACTGGCTTCCAAGGCAGTCTCTTAGTGTTAGACGTTCACAGGATTTCGTCTCGACCCCGCCACCGCCCCCACCATCCAATGGCAGCGGCTTCCCGACCTCGGGCAAGTCAAGTCGCAAGTAAATTATCTACCAGAGCTTCAATATCCATTTCCTAATATCTGGAAGACCATTGAAACGCACTTTTTTTCTAACGTCGATCCACATCGGACTCTAGGCTCCTTGACTGAAGTCTTGTTTCACAGTCGTATTTCGAGCCGCACCCATCTCATCCATTGCTTGAAGTCGGTTTGCCCCTCCATCTCATTTTGAGCGGCATTCGTCACTCGCCGGGCGCAGACTGCTCTCTTGTCACACAATCAGCTCAACGCGTGTGTACTAAAGCGAAGCTCTGCTTGTAATCTTCCAATTCGCCCTCTTCCGTTTGCGACATGGCCGACTTTCGGCAGCTTGCCCTCGAGTTTGTCCTCGAAGACAGCAAGGCAAAATCTATTCGCATTGCCCAGCAGGCTGCTAAGGGTTGGTATTCTCAAAGTCACAAAACTTGCCATTCACTGAATTTTTCTAGAAATCGAGACGACCCTTTGCATGCGAACCCCGTCGCCAAATGGGTTGAGTCTGTCCAGCCATGGATGCCTGGAAGCTCCGAGGACGATGTGATGCTGGATGCCGACAGTACCCCGGACTGGATAGCTAGATCTAAAGGTTGGTTCATGCTTCTCCAACTCGTATTACATTAAGCTCACTCTAAATAGCGTTGGAATTTCTGTCCGTGACGTTGTACTATTTGAAATTAGATACACTGAAACCCAGTCAAGGTATGATGACTGAGTCGGGCCCAGCCTCTTTTGATATGTTGATTCTGACATCCATCAGTCGATCTGTTAGTCGCATTCTTCGGGGCTATGTTTGATGTTGACCACAAGGCCGGCATTCTTGCGTCTGCAACAGCGCTATCACGAATCACCTCCATGAAAGCATTCCACCCGAGAAGTGGGAAGGATATCATCCGAAAGGTCTGCAAGCTGAAAGACGACTTTCCTCGACAACTAGCCAAGACTCGGCTAGCTGTATACGAGCTGATACAGTCTTTCATGGCCAATGCTGATGTGGTCCGAGATCTCAAGCAGCATGATGGGGACGATGCTGCATTCATGAAAGACCTTCTGCTGCTCTGCGGTAGCGAGCGAGATCCCGATTGCTTGATGGTGTGGTTCGACATACTTCGACTATTTACCTCAGGGTACTCTCCATCCAAAGAGACCCTCGAGGAAGTATATAATGCGTTCAAGGCTTACTTTCCAATTACGTTGCCGCGAACTGCACAAAGTGGCGTGACCCCAGAAGAGCTGAAGCTACAATTACGCAAATGCTTCTCATCGACCCACCACTTGGCTCACCTTTCTCTGCCCTTCTTGATCAGCAAGCTAGATCAAGGTGATGGTGTTACCGTCAATGTCAAGGTTTGTAACTTCGACACGATTTATGATCTGATGCTGAGTGTAAATAGGTCGATGTTTTGAGGACGATCAAGGCTTGTCTTGAAGAGTATCAAGATCCGACAGAATCCATCACTCCCTATACTAATAGAATCTGGACTAGCCTTAAATACGAAGTCAGGAACGGAGAAATCGAAGACACGATATGGGCTACCCTCGAAGTCCTGAAAACTCTTGCCAAGCGGCTGACGGGCGATGACCTGCGTGATTACACTTTAACAGTGACAAGAGATTGCGTATCTGACTTGGTAACGCCCATGTACACTAATTCCTCCGGCCGCCTCCTTGTTGCAGTTTTGAGTGCCAATCCAAGCTCATTCGTGCTCGTTGTTGCGCCAGCAATTACGCATATCAGAGAGAATCTTCGTCACCCAAAATCGCATACTCACAGTCTAGATCTCTACAAGATCCTCCGTATTATTCTCGAAACTCGACTACTTTTGACGAACGCTGAAATGTCTGAACAGGACAGGACTGACTTTGGTGCTGTCGACGGAGCTTTCAAAACGCTGTACGCAGAGATCTACAAGAAGCCACTGGGACTTGCTGTAAAGAAAACCCGTCGGAGGAGGACTTGATGCTGCTGACAGAAGTAGTTCAAGGCGTGGGTGCGCTTCTTGGCCAACGACTTATCCAATCTTCGGCTGTGACGGCAGGTTCGAGCCCAAGGGCACAATTGCTACTCCCCACTTCGACTTGTTCTGATAGCTGTGAAACACTCTTTGAAATTGCGACAAAGCCCTGGGACGAGCGAGCACGTCGAAGCGGTGCAGACGATCTAGTCAACGAAGCTACAAGGGCTCTTCGGCGTATTATTCAGGCATATCCCGACGGCTTCCAGCCTTTGATAAGGAATGGCACAACACTTCTTCGTGATTCCATCTCGAATCTAACACATGATTCGTTGGACTTGATTCAGTCACTTGGTCCTCTACTAGCATACATAGGATGCTCCTCTGCTTTAGAACATGGCTCAGAGTTCATGGGACACTACCTTGATTTTACGCAGGCAGTCATGACAGAGCTTATCGCTGCAATTGACGGCAAGGCAAGTCCCAGAACATGGTGCTCGTTGGTTGCGGGCATTCATTCGGCTGTGCGATACTTCAACGATGCTTGTTCGGAGGCGGATTTCTCGGCCAGCCGAGTGGATGGGTCCATAACCTTGGACAAGATCGCAATCAAGTATCCTCAGCTATCCATCATCGGCAATTCAACTGACAGCCAACCAACATCATCCGTCCTATCCTTCACTTCAATCGGCGAGGCTCGCAGCGATGCACTACTTGTCGGCTTATACGTGACCGGGCTGTTATACAAGCGAGCGACACAAAAGCTGAGGCAAAAGAAGAGCTCTCACTCAGCGCAGACTTTAGTGGCTCAGAAGCTCAACAAGAGCGACGCTATCTTTACCTACTATCCGAGTTAGCCAGCTTTGTCATACACGAGTTAAGCGAGTCTCAACAAGCTACTCTCGAGGTAGAAACTTTCTCGCTGAATCTCTTCCGCGGCAGCGAAATTGACACCTCAAGTTCTGCGTCTTCGTGGAAGTGGTTGACCCACGGGCCGCTAAACGTATTGTCACTCGGAATACTCAAAGCACTCAGACCGTCTCGAGTAGCCAAACTCGTAAGTTCATTATCTTCATCTAATCCACATACTCACGCTAACAAATTTGTCAGTATGAAAGCAACGCAGCCCAACAAATCCTTTTGGATGTTGCATCACCAGATCATTCTACATTGGATGCAATTTCCAGACCAGCCAGAAGATCTATTTTGGCCGTATTGGCAAACAAGCACAACATTGAAACAATCGATCCCATCATGGCAGATCTAGAGAAGAATCTGAGTGTCGCTGTGAAGCAAGCCAAAGAGAGTAGTACGGATGAGACATTAGCACATACCCTCGAGCCGGGGCTTTCTATTTTCGCCCTAATGGGAGGTCTACTCAGAAGATACAGCGGCGCCAAGGTCCACCCCTACTACAATTACTTCAGACGGCCCCCAACGACTCACGATCAGGATACCGCCTGGCTAGAGGGTTCGAGATCATTGTCGCTCCCCAAGGATGTCTCACAAAGGACTGCTTTGCAGTAGTCAGACCTCTTTGGCTACAGAAAATCTATGTAGCGCTCGTTCAGCCCCTCCTAAGCGCCGCTCTCGGCAGCGATGCCTCTGTCACGGATCCCCTCATCAAAACGAACTTCAGCATAGCCGCTCTCCTTATAGCCAAGCACATGAGCTTTCCGATCTACGAGGCAGATGCCGATAAGATCCTCCGCATTTCCATTGGCATCTTGCAGAACCTAGGGACAGGGCCGGATGGACTCGCGGCGCTGCAGGTCATTAAGGACATTCTCGTCGAGGCGTCGGACAAGGCACGAGACCATATCCTTAGCTTGGTCAAGATCTGCACTGGGATTTTCACGAACAACAAGTCCTCGTCAAGGGCCTCGACCAGAGTGGTTGCCGGCGGACTATGGCACTGTTACGAGCGGTCCCGAAGTGCAGGCTGGGTGTGGCAAGTTGGCGCTCGAGATTGTGGGCGGACTGCCCCGGATGTTTGAGCCCCGGCACCTGTTGGCGTTTGAGCCGCAGGTTCAAAGGGATTTGTCGACTGCGTGTGGCCATCGAGTGCGCGAATTGCGAAATACAGCTCGTTTGGCGCGTGCTGCGTGGGCTGATGTGAAATAGTCTAGTGCATCGACGGAGTTTGGAATGGCGATTGCATTGGGAGCATAACTTGCACAGGATACGATTCAATGACTTGTTCTGTACTTCATGACTGTATTCAATTTTATCAACGACTCGAATAAAAGCAACACTATCAAGAGTTCAGAAACCTGTTTGCGCAATCGTTTCAAGCATTCGCTTTGGGAGTGACAGGTTTGCCAGCCCTCCTGCAACATGATCCCTAATACCTGGGCTGGCGTACAAGTCTTCCACCGCCCACGGGGTGGCTTTTATCTCTCTCATTCCATCTTGTGTGATTTTGACACCATCCAGCAATCACATCTCTCTCATCCTAATTCTTTCTTCGTTTGCCCTTCTTCTCGGCCGTCTCAGCCGCCGTCGAACTAGCCTCATTGCCAGCTCCCGAACCCGCCAACATGGCATCCAACAACTCTGGGTTCGCTCCCAACATATCCTGCGCCACGCTCTTGACCCTCTTGGGATCCTGCCTCCCAATAGCCGGAACTGAAGACGCCAAAACTCCTGGAACGGCTTCGCAACAAAGCGGCCAGTCTCGTCAAACCATTCAGTAAAGCTTCTGGACACTTCGATGGTCTGGGGCTCGCCGGTCTTGGCTTCAATCGCAACGGTCAGGTAGTATGTAGGATCGTTCTTCTTAGTCGTAGTTCGGATTGTGATCTGCAGGGTTTTCAATAATTCACGACGACAAATCCAAATTCCCTTGCTTCGTGGTGAAGACTTACTGTCTCTCCAGATGGAGTTTTTCCTGGTACACAGTGCCCTTCTCCACACTTGACAGCCAAAATGTGAGGAAGCCATTGAGCAGAGCGTAGGTGGCCACCGCCGCGGCAGTGTAGTATTTGGTGTTTTCGAAGCCGAATTTGTAGTCCCAGGCGAAACAGGCGGTTGCAATGATGAACGCGCCGTAGCCAAGGGCTAGTCTGACATCGAGCAGGAAGTGGGACTGTTTGAACTTCAAAGAGTTGAGGTAGTTGGGGAGAGCGTCATCGGAGGTGTTTTTGAGCTCTGGAAGCTTGATGCATTAGCTAGTGGATTTGGTACTTGGGTTATGAGTTCCACACTGCGCGTGCAAATAAGCGAAGTGACATACCTGCCAAATTGTACAGGCTGATCTTTTCGGTGGCCATGGTTGCGGTGGATTCGGCGCGCAATGGAGAACTTGTTCAAGATGAGGACCAGAAGCAAGTCGACGAGGTGTCCTGAAGATGCGATGTGTGTCAGACAGTGGGGCGGAGGAGGATCCTGCACTTGGGGGAGTCAGGGTCGGTGCTATCTAATGCCTGCTTCCTCTCGCGGGAGAAAGAGGCCCCGTCAAGCTCCTGTAATACTGGCGCCACCAATTGCTTCCGTCACGACGACTCCCTCGTTGCATCCGACGCCGCATCGCCTGCCCACGAACGGAACGCATCCATAATCTCGTCGCCGATTCTTCATACGAGACTTGCGTCGACTCGCTTCCGTCGCCATGGCCCAACTACCCGTCCAGACCCTTCACCGGGACCCCCAGCTGTTGTACGGCTGTCAACCTCCATCGTGATGATCAAGGCTATTGTACTGACTAATATCGTAGCTACTGGATCCTCATCCCCATCACCGTCGTCATGATTCTCACCGGTGTTCTCCGTCACTACGCCTCCGTCCTCATGGCCACGGCGCCAAAGAAGCTCGACGCCAGAGGCATGCGTGAGCAGCGAGCACTAGGACGAGGAGTCGCCCTCCGCACCAACTATCATGTGCTCTCGCAAAAGGCCTTTGAGGATCGACGAGAATACCTCAGCGCCGGCTACGAGTCCGGTACCTTCCTGAAAGAGCCGGATCGCAAGGGTCAGCCCCTGCCAATCCTCTGAGCGATCCCAGCCAAATGGAAGGCATGATGGGCATGATGAAAAACAATATGGCGATGATCATCCCCAATACCTTGATCATGAGTTGGATTAATGCCTTCTTCAGCGGCTACGTCATTAGTATGTTTCTTTGTGCGATAGAATCGCCCTGAAGGCTTGCCGAACGCTAATGAGAGTCTGTAGTGAAACTGCCTTTCCCAATCACCATCAAGTTCAAGAGCATGCTGCAGGCCGGTGTTCAGACCAAGGACATGGACCCCGATGGATGTCGAGCATCAGCTGGTATTTTCTGTGCATCTTTGGTCTGCAGTTCGTTTATGTCTTCCTTCTTGGGAGTGACAATGGTATGTCACGCTTCTTTTGTCACACACGTCTTGCTTCGCTTTGCTAACTTTTTCTTCAGCTGCCAGCCAGATGGCCCAGCAAATGGCTTCTCAGCAGATGCCTATGAATCCCATGGGCGGTCCCGGCCAGGACCCTGAAAAGCAGTTCAAAGCTGAATCTGAGAATTTGGCTGTCATTGAGCACTATTCCGTCCTTGACGATGTCGAGGAGCGCCTTCTTCAGGGTATCAAATCGTAGAATCACGTCAGAGTAGACTAAATAGAAATTTTCACAATATGCCATGCCAAACAATACCCGGTCCTCATCCAATAAACAGATCCAAGACAAAACTAAGCACCATCCCACCATAAGCACACGCCCAAACCCTCGCGAGCCATGCTACCCTTTACCTTGTAAGGAGTCTTGGCAGGCGCATCCTCGCCTTGTGTTGGTCCAATGGGAGTCTGGTCATGCCACTCCTCATCAATGACCTGAAAACGCACCATTTCGTGATTATCGTAAAACAGTCGATCTCCGTCGAGATTCCAAATCCATAGCTGTTCGCCGTGGTTACTGCCACCGACGTAAGCCAACGTTGGAGAACGAATGAAAGCGATGGATGCTACTCACTATTCTGCACCCTGAGGCAGCTCCTCGAATGGAATGAATATATCGTCAAAAAGTCTGTCCTCAGATTTATTCCCGCCGGTGTGGAGCTTCTGATTCTACCCAGCATGACTTCGCCCTTGAAGGGACGAAATACCACCATTCGGAACTCGACTGAGCGTGTCAGCGTAATTGGTCTGGTGGCGGAGTTCCAGGATATTCCTTACCATTCACATTCACCAGACCAGTCCCGTGGCCTATCAAGCCTTCCGATGACCAGAGAACATCATATAAACATATGCAAAGTCCTATCTTTTGGATGACCTGTCCAACAGGGCGAGGTAAGTTGAGTGACACACAACGATAGACAAAGGGCGCCACAAACGAACCTTGTTGGAATATTTGGCATTGATGTTGTCCTCGATAGCAACAATGCTGTGTTTGGAAAAGTCCTCTGGCGCAATTTGCACCAGATCCGAAAATTTGGTCTGAGTGACGTTCGTTCATTAGCCATTGAACCAATGTGACAAGCCGGCGGGGCATCTGCTTACCAAGATGAACATTGTGAAGAGGCCATGCGGCACCAAAAAGTCGTAGGAATCAATTAGATATTTACAGATTCCTCGTGCAACGCTAATTTTATTTTTGAAATGTCATACCTAAAAGCATTAGGTTTTTTTGCTTGATGTAGGCGATGCGCTTGCTGCAAGATCTTTCCCCTCTAACAACCAATCAAAGCATGGTTGAGCCAGACTTCATAAATCTCCAAGCTCCGGTTCTGCCGTGGGAACTCAGACCCTTCCAGCCCACCGCCTGCCGCCTTGGGCAGGCTCTCCACTTTGGCGGTCCTGGCCGACTTGCTAATTTCCTGCTTGTTACTCCGTAGACAGGAGAAGTCAACAGCTGGACGCCTTGACCGCCGTCGAGACTGACCAAGCGCTCAATTGTATCACTTTGTTGTTGACCTTCGAAGCTCGACTCTTCCCTTGTTCCAACGGTCGATGTTGGTTTTGCTTCGCCCTCGTCTTTAGTTGCGCCATTGTCGAACATATCGAACTCTCATTCCAGCCCCCTGCCGTCTAGTAACTTCAAGCGGTTCTACTAAACCTTGCGACAAGGCTTCACTCCGGCTGGTTTATAAACTTGTCATACAGACAAGTGTTCTGTCAACAACGCCGCAAGCTGCAGCGTATCTTCCTCGGCAGCCATGTCTGGCTACGGGTACGGCCCTCCGCCGCCCCCGCCGCCCCCGCCGTCGAGTTCTGCTTATGGACCTCCGAGCGCTTCATATTCTCATCAAGGGCAGAGTAGAGGAGGTGGCGGAGGATCGCAGGGCTCTAGAGGTCGCGGTGGTCAGTATCCCCGCTCTCGAGACTATCATGCTCCTCCCCGGCCCATTATGAATACGCCAGCCAGCCGTATCAGACACATCAGGCCTCGTATGGAACCGCGCATGCTCCAGTAGGCACTTATCCGCCTCATCCATCGCAATGGGGTTCTGATCACGGCGGTCATGCACCGCATGCTGCACATCCCCATGCCCCTGCACCGCTCTCTTCCAACTATCATCTGAACTATGCTCCTCCGGCATATGTCTCACCCAACCAGCATCAGCAACCGCCATCATATGGTTCAGCACAGCCGTATGGACAGTCCTATCAAGGTCACCCAGCTGCAAACCCGCCTCATTGGCATCCTCAAGGTCCTCCACAGCCCTTACATTACTCAGGAAGTCGCGGCAGGGGAGTTTATGGAGATCGTGGAGGTCATAAGCAACCTCAATCTGGAGGACCAAGCCGACGCGGATATGAACCTGAGCCTATACCATCTGCTGGACCGTATGGTCAACCCTACCCAAGTGATCCTCTTGCTGTCCATTATCCCCCTTCATTTCCTTATACAGGCCCTCCGGCGCCGCCGTCTGTGGCGCGCCAAGATAGCCGTTTCAGCCAACATCCACGACGTGGCCGAGGCGGCGGGCACAGGGATGGTGCTCGTGGTCGGGGTGGGCATAACAGTGGCAGTACCCAACATCACGGGAAATCCCGTCAAAACAATCATACCAAGTCCAATCAGAATGGCAACAAACCCAAGACCGAGCCACCGTTAGGGGAAAGAAGAAGAAGCGTAAGGTGAATACTCTCGGCTTGACACCCGGTGTAGAGTCGGAGACTGAGGATGATGAAGGCGAGGAGAAGGCGCTCACTGAACTTATCGGAGCTGAGACCCTGCAGTAAGTCCAAGACGTCTCACACGTCTCACTTCTACTTTACTATCCTTGAGATGGAAGCTAACTGAAACACTCAGGATTAGTGATGTTGCTGCGTTCTTAGCTGAACGGCGTAAAATTATCCTACCAAGGCACGAGTTGATGCCAAGAAGACGGCTCAGGTAGCCCAAAAAGGCCACGACAAGACCGCGGAACTTGAGAAACAGGCTGACAGGCTGAGGAAACAACTCGCCAAGGTCGAATTCTCCATCAAGCGAAAGCGAGAGCAAGGAGATGAAGGAGATGAAATGCGAGATCCAGTGCAAGACTCGTCCAATGACGAGAAGCCAGAGGTTATGTCGTCTCGCGTCAAACCCGCAGCACCGACCGCCCTCCGGGTAAAAAGCCGACGTATCACGACACTGCAAGTATTATTCTACGGGTGGTACGTGCGGAAAGAAGGGCAAGTGCCGCTTCGTTCACGATCCTGAGGTTAGGAAGCAGCGATCAAAGAACGTGAGGCCAACAATGGTCGTATGACAATACAGCAGCGCTTGATTCTCAATGACAAAGAACAAGAGGAACTTGCAGTTCTTCAATCCATTCAGTATATCCGACAAAAAGGTCTTATGGAGGCCTCGGAGAATGGCACACATGGCGGACAAGAGGAGAAAGAGAATAGTCAGGAAACGGCCAAGACCAGAACATCGTGAGGCCAGCGCCCGCAACGTCTGGTTCAAGTCTGCTGCCAACTGCCCCGGCCTCTCTGCCAGCGCCCTCCGAAGAGGGAATCGAGTACTCCCCAAGTCAGAATGATTCAGCTTCCTCAGTTGTCCTCTCAGCTGATAGTACCGGCAATGAGGACGAAAAACTCTACGAGGGCTGGCTACTGCAGCCATATAGGAGTTCGAATGGCGACCAGTCCAAAACGGATGATTTGCCTTGACGTGAATCTGTACGAAGCCGCTTGTTTGAACAAAAATCACGTTTCCTAGTACCTCTTTTTTTTGTTTTTTTTGTTCCATTCGAGCTTTCATCGTATTCTGTGTACCAGTATTTTCTAGTTATTCCAGCATACATAGTCTCTCTCGGTCTGTTTTATAACCACATCTTTATTGTTTGCAGTCTACATTTCCAGGACATAATTGTGCACTTATATCCTGAACGTTATTTGCCTAGTCACCAGGAATCAAGGAGAGTATATGCATGGAAAGTGGTCATTCTAAAAATTCTTCCTCGTATAATCTTTCCATAATATTGCATGACTCCCCGTCTTTTCCCACCCGCTCATGAACATGAAATGCTGAATCCAAGATATAGTAAAAACTCCGTCGCTAATGATCCAACCCCGTGATAACTGTGGACTTTGTGCAAAAACGCCAGGCTCGGCCCTAATACTGGATTCAATACCACTCTCTTCCGCGCAAATGCAATGCTATCATGTGGCGCGCAACGTATGAATAATAATCAGGTATAAGATTAGCGTTTTCTGGCACGCATTTCCTCAAGAGCCCTGCGCTTTCTGGCCTCCTTTGCTGCCTTGAGTGTCTTCTCAAGACGTTCTTCCTCAATGTCTTCCCGGCGGCCGATATATTCTGCGCGACGTTCCTCATGGTCTATGTCGTCCAGGCCAGCTTCCATGTCAGAGGACCCGTCCGACGCGTAGTCGTACCGTGGGCCGCCAGCTTCCTCTTCTTCATCGTCATAGTCAATGAAGTCGTCCAATTCCTCGTCATAGTCATCTTCGTAGCGCGACGTCTTGGACGAGGTGTGTCGTGGAACGTTGAGCAATGCCCCGCCACGTGGTGCATCCTTCTTTCGAACCGGATTGCCTGGCTTCGGTCTGGCCGTTCCCGTGTAACCGGTTGTGGCTGCGGCTGCCTTCTTGAGCTTCTTTGCTGCTGCTGCTGCTTCCTCTGCTGCTGCTGCCGTCTTGCTCTTGTCACGGCTGACCCTCCTCCGGGCCGGGCGCTCAAGCCTGGATGAGCGTCTTTGACCGGCGATTTTTGCACACCGTTGTGACCATTGCGCTGGCCGGACTTTGCGGTTCCGGCGTAATCTCCAGGGGCTCGTCCTTTCGCTGGAACTGACAGGGGCTGGGGTTCGTCTCGAGTCTTTTCACAGCACCCTTCTCGACTTTTTTGTGTTGTATTTTGCCCACTTGTCCCATCGCAGCCTGGGCTCTCTGGCCACGTGCAAGAATCTCAGCGAACGAGCCCTTCTTCGGTGGCGCCCTGGGCGGTGCCGCTGCAGCAGGTGCGGGCGAAGATCGGCTGGGCGGTCCTGGTTTCGCAACCCTGGGCGTCGAGCTGGCCGACTTGCTACCTAACGTGTTGCTTGGCCGAGCGCTTCCGTGTACTGGCCCTGAGGGGCGTTTACCTTGATCGATCCAGGTCCCGACGCCAAGGTGCGCGGTGATTTGGAGTCATTTCTGCGAAGGTCATCATCTGGCTTCCGCTTGGCCGGGACGGATATTGTTCTCTGAAGAGTGGGCGCGGTCTCGGTGTTGGCTTTGCCGCCGCTTATTTGCGCGAGCAAGTCACTGATCTTTAAAACGGCCGTCAGTATTATCCTTGTGGCTTGCGGGTCGTTATATTTCAGTTGGTTCTACTAACCGGCATCGTGACTGCCCTATCGGACCGAAACAAACGGATACCGAGCGATGACGGTCTGAATCCAGTAATTGACGGCTGAGTAGTTTTTTTTTTTTTTTTTGGGGGCTTTTCCTTTCAGGTTCCCTGTTCTACGTTTCTCTCCCACAGCAAGCCAGCGTAGCTGCTCAAAGATGGTGAGGCATGGAAGGGGTGGCAAACGCTTGATTCCGATCTCTTCCGTTCGTCTAATCGTACATCGGATCTTATTGCAAGAAACACGTGGTGGTGAGCCGAGTAGGTGATGATGGTCTGTCGAAACTGTGCTGCAGTAACGAGCACGATTCAAAGAGATGGATAGAATTCAGCAGATAGCCAAGAAGCCCGAGCAGGACGAGCAGCAGCAAACAAGCAGAGATCGTGATGGTTGAGTCGTGGACAAGTAGACCGTTCACTTTGGGGCCCAAATGGGAAAAGTATGCGCCACAATTTCCAAGATTGAACGCCTGAGGCACGTGATGCTTCTAATAGACTACAGTCTCCTCCGAGACGATAAGGCTCCAGGTACATAGGTGACAGGGCTTGATCCAATCAAAATCATCGCCACTCCAGACTGCGCCCAATCAACAGCAATAAAATGGGCCGACCACGTACCTGGAGCCTTATCGTCTCTAAGGAGTTACTAATATCGTATGTGGCGCCGTGGCGGAATGTGGCTAGCGGGAAGCAGTTTCAAGGGTCATTAGTCGTCACCAGAGTCTGTCTCCACTTTAGCGGAGTCTTCGCACCCTAACACTGTCCTCGCTAATCACGGCTTTTATCGCCCACAGATTTGGAAAAATTGGCATGCCACTTTACTGCGTCTCCGCCAACTTGTCTCCGTGTTCAAACCTCAGCACACTTCACCAGAACTCGAAGGTTTCAGTCTCCGCCCAACTTGCGGTTAAATTGATTGATTTCTCGTGTTTCTTCCGATCGAAACTACTGTAAGTGCATCATCTCGGCATTCTGGTTCATCGCGAGCAGAGTCACTTCTTGCCGCTGGTGTACAAACGACCCTGGTGCATCAGCGATCCTTTCGCACGACATATCTCAAGAAGGAAAATTCAGAATACAAATTTACAGATACTTGGAGGTGCTGACCAATCATTCCTTTGTTTGAGCAGACACCAAAATCAAAATGAAGCACCTCGCAGCGTACCTCCTCCTCGGCCTCGGTGGCAACACCTCCCCGTCCGCCCAGGACGTCAAGAGCGTCCTCTCTGCCGTCGGCATCGAGGCTGATGATGACCGCTTGAAGCAGCTCCTCTCCGAGCTCAAAGACAAGGACGTCTCCGAGGTATGTCGAACCTGTGCTCCCACTTTTGAGTTACCCTGTTCGAATTGCTCGTCAAACAATTCTTTTGCGGGGAGAAGGAGAACAGCCAACTAACATGGTTTCGCCTAGCTCATTGCTGCCGGCTCCGAGAAGCTCGCTTCCGTCCCCTCTGGTGGTGGTGGTGGTGGCGCCGCTGCTGCTGGTGGAGCTGCCGCCGGCGGTGCTGCCGCTGCTGACGCTCCCGCTGAGGAGAAGGAGGAAGAGAAGGAGGAGTCTGACGAGGACATGGGTTTCGGTCTCTTCGACTAAGCAGTTCCTCTCGCGTAGGAAGTTGTACGGTCATGGCGTCCCACGAATTTCGGAAAAGTTCTGGTCTGGCTGTGCGGCGGTTCTTCGGTTCTCCAGTTTCTTGTTTTTCTTAGCAGGGGAGAATCGGTTGCTCATGGATGGGCTCGGCAGCTTGCGTTATAGGATCGGCACGATGGATATCTTGCCATGAAATATACGGGCTTTTACACTTCCGAAAGCAAATGACCTGTTCACTCCATTGGTCTTTGCACATTCACGTGATACTACTAGCTTTGTCGCAAGAGACTAACCAGGACATTAGGACAAGGCATAGCCTGAACCTGGTTAACTGGTCGTACAAGTTTGGCAATACGATGTCACGCCAATGGCAAAGCAGTCTGTCTGTCCGAAAAGTGAATTTTGTATCTTCCTCACTCTAATTTTTGTGCACTTCAGACGGTCGATAGCACGCCTCCGCATCCTGCGTCCATGAAAACCGCGGAGACTGGCCGTTCATCGGCATCGCTTCTCTATAACTTGGCAACGGGGTAATCTGTTCTGGGCCAGGCATCGCCGGCAACTCGACTGGGGCTTGCCAATGATAAGAAGCAGGTGGTCGCTGTACAGGGACGCTTCCTGTGACTCTATCGGTGAGGGCTGGCTACAACAACGCCGCGTCAGCTCACATTCGTCTCCTGGGGAAGGGAAAAAAAAAAAAAAACCTTGGTGCCAGCCACCTACCAGTTACGCAGAGGAGCTGCTCCCCCTGCGGCTCAATGGGGAAACCACACTGTGATTCATCCAAGTCGAGTTCGTGCCTGAAGATTGGTCCTCGTGACGAAACGTATGGTACGGCGGTGGCTGCCACGGTGGACATGGCGCCCCCTGGCACGAACAGTCCATGGATTGACTCGACTGAGTACAGCGTTGTTGCTGCGTTGCAGAGGTGTTTTGGCAGATGCCGCCCTGTCTGCAATTCGACTTCCGGCTGCACAGCCATAGAAAAACCCCTATCAAGACTATGCAGGAAGCCAAGGCGGCGATCACCCCAGTGACTAGACCAATGTTGCTCCACAGCCTGTCCTTGTCTGCTATCAGCACGACTGAGGGTGAGGGTGCAGGCAAGTAATAAGATGCGGCTTGTGACTTGGGGTTGCGCTGTTGATCCCGTCCATGTCAGCGGTTTTCTCAAGGCGGGCAGTCTTGACTCTTGTCACGGGTGAACCAACCTGCTCTGGCTCTTCTGAGCGTATCTCAGCAGCGTTTTCGTCCATTTTCGAGTAGACACGATCGAATAGGACATGCTCATCTCGGCGGACCTTCCGTGAAGTCCTGATGCTCGGTGCATCCGCTGCGAGTGAAGAAGCCGCCGCTCGCCCGTTCCCGCCGAGTTGCCTCCTCGGTTTCCCTGAATGAAATCCCACCAGATCCATCGACGGCGATTCTGTCAATGTCGCGGCCTCGTGTTGTTCAACCTGTATTCCTGTGCCCGCAATGTGCCTCCCGTACACATGTCCGGAGGCGAACCACATCGCCAGATAAGCGGGGAAGAACATCATGTGAGCCTAAAGCCAAAAACTGCGACAAGGCAATGTAATGTACTAGGCAAACGATGTCTCACGTGGTGAGTAGAAATGTGAAACTGCGAGCAGGGTAGAACCATGACTTTCTTGTATCTGGCTGGCAGAGGCTGCTTCATAAATCAAATTCCCAGCATTTATTTCCCGGAGCCCCCATCCGGCGTCACCTTTCCCAGCTCAAGCGCATGATTACGACATGCCACTTCCACGGGGTGCAATTCTGGTAGTCGCCGAAATCGCTGTCCTCATAACAAAGAGTTAATCGCCGAGGGGGACCCCAGTAAATGTTGGGTACCTACCCCTTGGGAGAGTAAAATTGCCGCCATGGAGGGTGAGTAAAGCGTCTTCAAAGGGCAAGGAAAAAAACTAACAAAGGCGCAGTGGAGGGAGGGGACTGCAGACCATAATTGTGCCACTTTTGTCAATAAGTACGGAGTAGACAGATGGAATCCCTCCCCCTCTTCAAGCCAGGCACAACGGCCAAGGGAAACAAAGAGATCCATTCCCTCGGCACGGGCCAATCCGCGCGGGTGATACATGATACGGAGTACTGATGCACAGCATTCTTGCCGTGTGCAGTCTTTAGCATGAACCCGTATGTAGCCAGCCCCGATTCGGGATCAGAGCTTATGTACATACGGAAGGGGAAGCGCATGGGTCGTGAGAGGGGGAGTGGCAAGTGTCTGCCTGGCTCTGGCCTGGACCGGACCGTCTTTGAGGTGGGGTCAAACGAGAATGCCGCTTTCAGCAATCTCGTGGGGTTTCTGTTTCTGTTGGTGGTTTGTGCGCAATGCCACGATGTTGGGCCAGGGTCGAAGGGGAGGGGGGAATGCGGCTTTGGCCGGTTCAGGGAGAAGGTACGGATTTGACGTGCGTTGGGGTGTGCCAAGGGGCATTTCTGCGTGGACATGATGAAACAGCATCATGTATGATGATATCGGCTGGACAAAGCGGGCTGGCTGTGCTCGTGCTCGTGCTTGAGGACTCGGGAGAACAAAGACGGGAGACGGCGGCACAACTCCACACGGGAACGCACATCAAGACGCGTGAGATGCACCATCGCATTGCGTGCCATCATCTTCATGCACAAGTGAGATGGCGCCCGCAGGGCATCCGCCTTGCCACTTATGCATCGCATCTTGAGCTACCATGGTCGGTCGGTCGGCCGCATGGCGGCGGCCAAAAGTTCAGGTTGCAGAATTCATAGGCGCCTTCAACAGCCATGATTCCTGGCCCCAAAGTATCCAAGGAATTCAACGAAAGAAAAGAAAGTTGATGTAGCATCATCATCAAGTAGTAGTATCATTGCTGCCCCTCAGTCGGGCAAATTCTGTCCTGTCCGTCAATATGAGGATGCCTAGCTAGCTCGCGTCCTCAATGTTGCTGTCTTCCACACCGGGGACAAGCCACTTCATTACCTGCAAAAGTCTTTCTATCCGATCCGTGCGGGTGTATGTACATCTCCCTTCCACACTGCCACGTCCAAATTGCTGCTCATGCTCATGCTCATGCTCATGTTGTCATGGCCCAATGCAGCATCCGTGTCATTGCGTCTTTGCCTTTGGTAAATTCGATCCTCCTACCAGACCACTGTCCACCAACAGCTTCCAAAAACACCACAGGTAGCAAAGCATAAAGCCTGCGCATCCAACACCAACGTTGGCCACCACCCACAAGTCCGGCTTGCCCAGGGGTGGTGCGACAAACGCATTGGCAGCATGCCACAGCAGCATGAAAGGTAAAGGCACCCTGGACGAGTGCCGTTGCCCATTGCTTGGGCGCAGATCCCGCCTCCGTGAACGGCGCCGTCCAACATGTGGGTGGCAACCCCACAAGATATGCCCACAAGAGCGTCAAGACAGTATACGGCACCGCAAGGTCAACTCGACTGAGAAGGGGGAACATGGTCCAGGCTGCGAGAATGTTGGCGAATCCGACCCATGATCGAGTGTCCCCGCTCAAGCCCTGCTTTCCGGCAAGAAGTAAAGTCATGGGCATAAGCGGAAG
The DNA here is from genome assembly GCA_023658505.1 of Epichloe gansuensis. Classification (NCBI taxonomy): domain Eukaryota; kingdom Fungi; phylum Ascomycota; class Sordariomycetes; order Hypocreales; family Clavicipitaceae; genus Epichloe; species Epichloe gansuensis. Next base: position 3,440,257 of record CP098283.1, read on the forward strand.
AAGGACGCTCTTTTCGTGTACCTGGTAACTGAAGAGAAAGAAGCCCCATGCAGTCGTGGCAAAAGCCAAAGGCAGAATCTTCCTATCTGGCTTATAGAACAAAACAATGTTGGGGGATGATGGACAAGAGAGTCGCCCTGAGAGCCGCTTTCTGCAACAAGTCGGCCGGATAGTTGCGCAGCTTGACCACGACATTGAGTGCGCACCAAAAGTTGGCAACCTTGTCCTCGAACAAGCCCCTGGAGAAGGGAAAGATGCGATGGACCATCTGAATCATCTGCTCGACTACGGCGTATAGAGTAGACCGGGTATCGAGGTACTCAGCAACAAAGGGAAACAGTGGGAGTGGCAGCGGGGGCTGCCTGTCGAGGTCTGGCCTGGAGTCGATGCCACGATGTCTGTCGAATAATGTGCCGATAATCAAAGGTAGCACCAAGACCGTAAAAGAGGCAATAGTGACCAAACCAATGCCGATCAGCCGAGCCAGGTTGACGCGCGGCCAGAAACATTTACCGAGGAGATAGGCAAAGACACTAAATGCGTAATACAAGGCCATCTGTTTGAAGCCAAGGGCGGCAACAAAGAAGATGGCAGCCCACTTGTATCGCTCGGCCAACATGCTGTTGATGCTGGCAAGAACCAAACCCAGCATAACAGTGTTGTACTGAAAATGAGTGTGATCGATGAGAATCGTGGCAGGCTGCATGAGGATCGCGACGAGAGCGATTGAACTGGTCCATGTCGTCACTCCATTGAGTCTGCTATATCGTCGAACAAAGACAACAATCGCGGGGATGTAGATGAGGTATTCCGAAATGATGACGGTTGCTCTCATGAAAACCTTGAGCGTCGGGTCATCGGAGCCTCTGGACGAGAACAAAGCAAACCAGGCCGGCTCTATGAAACCACCAATCTTGCCCATGACCCAACTGTGGTACGCCGTCAAGGGGGATAGTCGAGACCCCACCACTGCAGGTCGTGAAAATACCATTGCGAGATTGGTAGATGAGTCGTAATCTCCATCCAGTGCCGTTGCGCTTCGTAGTCACCAAACATGGGAGGGCGCTGAAATCCTAGGAGATTGGCCGTCAGTCTTGATACTTGGGAGAGGGCGAGGTCCATTGTCAATTTGTGTATGCACTCGTCTGTTCATCGCACCAGAATAGCCCCAGAGTCCAGCGGCCCATCTGAACAGGCAAGCTACCATCAATATAGCTGGCAGCACCTCCCATTGTGTCGACGAAGTCCGTGCTGGCCAGAGAAAGGCCGCCAGGGAAAGGACGGAGCTCTTACGAGAGCTTCGGATCGTGTTCGTAGGAGCGCGTCGCTGCCACTAGCGTCCTTGGCCTTGCGCCTGGGTTTGTGGAGTGAGGGGCTTGCCGCAGCCATTGTGACAAGGCGGACGAGAGCAAGCAATGATGGATGATGGTGTGCTCGTGATAGCTCGTGATGCCCCTTGACTGACTGATGGCGACAGGAAGTCGGGCTGAAGGACACGCACCCTAAAAATGGTGTCGCGCCCCACCCCAGGATGTCACTATGTACGGAGTATGTAGACTCACTACTACCATGTACATGCATGTACATGGGGTGGAGCTTGAGTGGCTGCTCTCCACAGCAACTTGAGACTCCGCCAAACAAACCAGTGCATCCGTCTAAACCACCAAATGGCCAAGACCTTCACATCACCCGCGCCGCAAACCTTTTACTTCGAGTTAGTCCTCCGCCTCAATCAATGCCTGACACTTACTTTACCCCCTCGTAACCCATAGGCGGAGACGCCCACCATAGGCCTCATTTGCTTCGTCCCACACGATGCCATTCCCTTTGTTCTCCCCACGACGTCCTCCTTCTCCTTCTCGTCCTGTTTCAGCTGTGACTCGCATCCGTCCCTCCCACTTACTGCCAGTGGTCAACGTGGGGTCGTCCGAGATGCCCTTAAGAAGCATAAGCGACTGCCGCCAACCTCACGCATCGGAAGTCTGGCTACCGTCGTTGCCAGCATACATGATTATCTGCCGTACCTGCTGGCCGTGGACGCCGGAGTCGGCTCGCAGAGCCTGGGAGCTGAGGAGTTCATCAATGTTGTCTTGAAGACAGCTCCGTCCATCAGCTGGAGACCAACCCTATCGGGGGACATGGTTCCCGGGAGAGAGCGACCTCGTGTGAAGATCACCTCCTTGGAATATGAGATTTTCTTTGTGCTATCTTCGTTGGCCTGTGCGTACACTTTGATGGCAAGATCGACGTTGCAACCCTTGTATGCGACCACGACCAACTTCTTGGGCGACAAGGAGAGGACCATGGCCATCACAGCGGCAACAAAACAGTTGCTTGATGCAGCATCAATCTATGATTATTTGTCTCGCCGCAGTGAACAAATCTCGAGTGCGGCACCTTGTACAGACGTGGCACCCACAACAGTCAGAGCTCTGTCTTCGTTGGCCTTGGCCGAGGCCACCCTCCTAGCCGTCCTGAAGGATGACCCGTACCCAACCGCCGTCGCACAAGGTAGGAACAAGACAGATAAGGAGTGGATGTTCAAGGCTCCAGATATCCCCAAAGTCCGAGCTCATCTTTTTGCGAGACTGTGCCTCGCTGCCGCCCAACATGCCTCAAAGGCAGCGTCATTGCTACAGTCTTCGGGCTCCCTTGGCGCGAGCAAAGTCAATCCGGTCTTGCTGAAATATCTCGAGGACCTTCGGCGTACGAGCCGTGCCAAAGCCTGTAGGTTTTTGGCATCGATGCCGAGCTCGGGGTCAGACTGCTGAGGGTATTGGCTGGCTACGAGTCGGGCTCCACGAACTTGGGGTCGAGGTGAAGGATTCAAAGAAAGGCTTCAGTCTCAGCCGCTTGAGAAAAGATATGAGTGAAAAACGGGAAGACCGGCGAGTAGAGAAGGACGCAGATTGGGGTTATGACGCGGGTCGGCAGGAGGAGACAAGGATCATCGAACTGCTCGATGTGAAATGGAACAAGATCAATGACACTGTAAGTGGCCACTCTTTCTTCTTCTTATCAACTCAACACAATATGGCCGATTAACAATCCGTCAAGATGAACACGCAAGCTATACCGCCGGTAAACTCTCTTCTGCCAAAAATGCCGTCGGGTCGAGAGGTGCATTCCGTCAAGCCATACCAGCCTCCAACCCTGGACAGAGACCTTCTCGAAGCAATGCGATCCCCGCCTGACGGAGAGGACGAAGTTGGCGACGACGCAAGTTCGGATGATGAGAAGGTAGTGCCGAATGCACCGGGAGCTTTCCCTGGCATGCCTATGGATTACGGGACTCGAAGCAGCAGTGGGAATGCATATTATTAGATGATCGTAGCGCATCTATTCAAGAACTTCTGCGTTCCTTGATGCATGCTGGGGACCCCGTGATTCCCGAAAAGCAGTGCCGTTCGAGGTTGCCATTGGACAAGGCGGCTTCGAAAGTCTCCACGGCCTGCAATCCGGAATGCATCTAGTCATCGTCATCGTTAGCCAACGACCGTCAGAACAGGACAAGGAACAGAAATCCACTCACCCTCCATACCAAATTCCACACTTATTCACAGCATCAACGCAAACCGTTCTCGTTTTGCAATCATCGAGCATTACATTCGTGGGTTTGTCCTGCGCAGGCAGACCCTCAGTACGGAACACCACATGGGCTAATGGCATTAATGCATCTCGTTTCGCACTTTGTAACGACAACGTCAGGAGGGAGGGAGGCGACGGCCGTGCTGGCAAGGAAAGCAAGAAGCATCATGTTTTATCGTTGTGAAACGAGAATGAAGATAATGTGAAGCGGGTGTAGTTTGAGAAGTATATTTGAAATTCACAAAAAGAGCGAAAATTATTCCGACATGGTGTCAAGTTTCTCTTCATTAGCAAGCATGGCAGTCTTCAATAAAGACGTTGACAACGAATTTTCTCGCAGCCCTAAATTCAACAAACTTCTGCATTTCCCTTGAGTACCTCGCGACAGCGACAGCGGCAGCTGAATGCTGCGCTTCCTTGGTCATGGCACGTACCCTAAAGGGCGAGCCATGGTGCGCCCTCTAGAGTTGAAAGAGTCCGAAAATAATTGGAAATTTCAAATGAAAAATTCATATCGGACTTTGTATTTGTGTTATTTTCATATTTTGACATGGCTTTTTTTTTTTTCCTTGACTTTGTTGGCACACGCACAATGGTATGGCGGTCGGGCAACAGTGCACACAAAACAGGCGACATGTTCCCTAGAGCAAGACATTCTTGTCGCGGAGCAATAATCGACATGAAAGGGGAGGAGAATAGCCTTGGGGCTCGTGCGAGATCCATTTCGTACACATTGCTGACATGACCTGGTCATGCATGTCATGGTCGGCAGATCTAAATGCGGGAACGTGGATCGAGCGGGATGAGGACAAAGAATGCCGTGCGGGGATTGTTGGCGAGACACATGGCGTGACATTATGCAAGTTGGTGTCTGTCATTACTGAGCATTTGATTTGTCGATTCTTGCATCTATCTGCATTGACACGAAAAAAAAAAAAACAGGCTATTCTTGTATGTGAACAAAGAGAAGGAGTTCTTCATGAATATACTATTCTGCCTATCCCTATCCTATCATGGACGTACATCTCATCCATGCCTTGTACACAGGGAACCAAGTTGCTCAACCCCTTTGCTCCTGGTCCCCTTCCACTCCATAGCCTCGTTTTGATACGACCCAAAAGGTTCCCCTTGACACCAAAACTTGGAATAAGAGTAACTAAATGAATTTGTCTACAAAATCACTTCAAACCGCCGCCTTACTGCCTACCACCCACATCGCATATCTATGACAGCGACATCTGCTTCTTGATCTCGGCAATGGCCTTGCCTGGATTCAGACCCTTGGGGCAGGCACGGGTGCAGTTGAGAATGGTGTGGCAACGGTACAGACTCATGCTATTGTCCAGGTTGGCACGGCGTTCGCCCTTGCGCTCGTCTCGTGAGTCGGCGAGCCATCGATACGACTGGAGCAGGATAGCAGGTCCAAGGTACTCCTCAGAGTTCCACCAGTATGAGGGGCACGAAGTTGAGCAACAGGCGCAAAGAATGCACTCGTATAGACCGTCCAGCTTCTTGCGGTCCTCTTTGCTTTGGCGGTATTCCTTGCCCTGTAAGAAAAAAAAAGAAAAAAAGTCAGTCCATGCCCTTGGCTCCATTCCAAAATGAGAGAGAACATACATCAGGAGCGGGAGTGTCACGCTGAAGGTAAGGCTTGATGGACTTGTATTGCTTGTAGAAATGGGTCAAGTCTGGGACGAGATCCTTGACAACGTAGGTGTGAGGCAGGGGATAGAGCTTGACATCGCTGGAGCTTTCGGCAGGGATACGGCCTGTTCAACTTGTCAGTAAGTTCTTGTTCCTTTATCTGCATTGACTGATTTATGGAGGGAGGCCTTTTCATATATGCCCACGTGGCAACGTACACAGACAAGCCAAGGTGTTCTGGCCGTTGATGTTCATGGCACAGCTACCGCAGATGCCCTCACGGCAACTTCGTCGGAAAGTCAGGGTAGGGTCAAGCTCATTCTTGATTCTAACGAGAGCATCCAAGACCATGGGTCCGGTCTTGTTCAAGTCGATGGTGTAGGACTGCATTTTGGGCTTCTCGGCAGGGGTATCGGGATTCCATCGGTAGACCTGGAAAGTCTTCATATTGGGAGCAGCCTTTCCTGGGGAGCCTCGGCGACAGAGGCCATTGAGCGGGTGAAGACAGCGCCGGGGCGCATGGCGGTCCTCAAGGACGAGCCGAGAGTTCGGGAGGAGGAGCGGAGAGCGGCCATTTTCGCGACGCGAGGCATCAATCGGGGATCGAGGATGGCGGGAGTCGATAACAAGACAGACAGCAAGAGGTGACTTGTGGTGTTCAAGTTGGCCAAGGGAACAATGAACCCAATCTGCTCGCCCGTGGAAGATTGGCGCGTTGTTGGAAGCTGTTGCCAGAGACGTGTGGAATATGGGTGTGTGTTCGCCGTTTGAATTTGGGAGGGAGTAAGTAAGTAGCCATCCTCGGTTATTTGTCCGGCAACCAATTAGAGTGTCCGGGAACCAATCAGAGGCGCGATATTGTCAATTCGGCTAGGAAGGAGAAAGCCGGACGACGCTTGTGACTTGTCGGGCGCACTGCGGGTAAACCATTTGGTTTTGCCACCGGGGGTGAAGGTGACGCACTGGATTTTGGACTTTCATCTCACAGGCGCCCGGTGGCTGGCCGGCCTCTATTTACCTACACCCATTTGGCCCCAACGACCCTGAGACTGTAGCATTATTAGAAATGCCACCCATACATGTATGATAGCATCGGAGATGGCGAGACCTGCAATCCGCAGAATCACCAGATCTTTGCCTGTGTGCTTGTGCGACGTGGGACATGGCGATCGATGGTCCAAAAATTCTTATCTTGCTAGGAACCCCCCATACATAACCATCCACTCCGTAATAATACCGTGAGGATTTACTCCGTATTTGTGCTTATTAATTCCGCCATCCATTTTAGACCAGCTGGTCGTTCCGCGCGCGACACACTATTATTTGTAAGTTGTTAGGGTGACCATTGCCTGCCACTGTCACGCAACCCAGATGGCTACGTCGAGCGCCAGGGTTGCTTCGGCCGTATCACCATGGCGGACGTCGGTGAATAGAGGTATGCAATCTTTCCTCACTCACGCTGGCCATCATGTCCTCGATGGAACTCGACCACTACTAACTTAATTCTTGCATCGAATTAGTCTCTCCCTGAACCACAAACGCACCCGTACTCCACCAGCCGTCCAACAACACCACGAAGCCGACCTGTCGCGATCAAAAGCGTACTTCTCATCCTCGTCCTCTTCATCTCCTGCATCTCCCAGATTCAGCTACCACATCGCCGCATCCTTCATCGGCAAACACCGTCGCTACGATCCGTCCTCGCACGTATTCCACTTCAGTCCGTACAACCGCATCCAGCCTCCTCGCACCCGCCGGCGGTCCTCTCGCCCCGACTCCGGCCACGATGCCTTCTTCGTCAGTCGCGTCAACGACTCCGGCTCCGTCGCATTCGGTCTCGCAGACGGCGTAGGCGGCTGGGTCGATTCAGGTGTTGATCCGGCAGACTTCTCCCACGGATTCTGCGAGTACATGGCCGCGTCGGCGTACGAGCACGATTCCGCCAACAGCCCGCCTCTCACCGCGCGGCGGCTCATGCAAAAGGGCTACGACGCCGTATGCAAGGACAGGTTGTTGCAAGCCGGCGGAAGCACGGCATGCGTGGGCATCGCCGCGCCAGAAGGGACCTTGACGTGGCCAATCTGGGGACTCCGGATTCCTGCAACTCCGTCTGAACGCCATCAATGCGTACTCTGAACCGCAGACTCATGCCTTCAACACTCCCTTCCAGCTGTCGCTCGTGCCGCCGAGTGTCGCCGCGCGCATGGCTGCTTTTGGAGGCGCCCAGCTCAACGACTCGCCACGCGACGCAGACGTGTCGCAACACTGCGTGCGACACGGCGACATCCTCATGTTCGCCACAGACGGCGTGCTAGACAACCTCTTCCACCACGACATTCTCAAAATCGCAAGCCGAGTCATGGCATCCAGCGGCGCATGGCAAATGACCCCGCTGGCGGCGTCCGCGTCGCCGACTCCATCGACTCGTTGACCAAGTCTCCCAGCTTCGCAGGCCAATCCTCCGCGGCCCACGGCAAGGTGGCCAAGCCCATCACGCTGCAAAGCCTCCTGGCCACAGAGATTGTCGGCGCCGCGAAAGCCGCGAGTGTCAATACCAAAGTCGACGGGCCGTTTGCCAAGGAAGTTCGGAGATACTACCCTCACGAGCAATGGCGCGGCGGGAAAGTCGATGACATCTGCGTCGTAGTAGCAGTTGTATCGGAAGATGTGAGCGGGTTGCGAAGCAAGTTGTAATCTGAATTCTTCTTCAGAGAAGCGGACTTGTTCTAAAAGGAATGGCTTACTTGCATATGAGTTTCCAGTTATTGTTTCAGGCATTATTGGCATAGACTTTACTAGAAAAGGATGCGGCGCAATGCTTTTCTCCTCCTCCTCCTCCTCCCCTCCCCTCCTTCTTCTATTATTATAATTAAATAACTCGGAGCCTGGCTTTTCTCGAAGTACTCGTCAACGGGGGTTCGAGGGCCAGCGAAAACGTGCGCATTCAGCAAGTCGCAAGCACATACGCGGACTTAATGGAAAGGGCCATCTACATAGCTTTGCATTTGCACTCTTGTTTCTCACTTTCTATCGAAACTAGCAAACACCCCAAGGTCACTGTGTGGAACAGCACACGGGCAGGGGTGGTGATTCCGCCCGCGCCAACATCCGTACAACGTCATGATGTCATCCAACGAAGACTGTGGACCAGGTAACCACCAACGAGTTCCCGCCGCAATTGTCATCATCTCAACTATGCATACGCACCATGCTTTCGAGTTGATGTCCTCCCCTCCATGGACGTTTATGTAGTGAGTCGACCAGAGACCGTTTGCCTGGAACCAAGCACATGACTAAACCAATTGGCATTGCAGGCCGGCGCCGTAGCCGCCTTCACCGTCGACGTACTTGTTTACCCGCTCGACACCATCAAGACGAGATATCAAAGCCAGGATTATCTGTCCACGTACGCATCGTCGAAACAGAATGCATTCGCCCTGAGGGGACTATACCAGGGTATAGGAGCGTTGTGCTGGCCACCCTCCCGGCTGGTATGTTTTATCCTTCGCCCTCCCTTTTTTTTTTTTTTTTCAAGTATCGTTCCTTGAATCGCGGCGATTCGGAATACCGCTTACTTTTTTTTTTTTGGAATTAAGAAATCTGACAGACAAGTAGCTGGGCTATTCTTCTCAACCTATGAGCAGTCCAAGGCCGTCATTGGAAAATCCCTCCCGATCCATGAATCGCTCGTGCATTCATCCGCGTCGGCAATCGCCGAACTGGCTTCGTGTCTAGTCCTGGCTCCCGCCGAGGTGATCAAGCAAAACGCCCAGATGCTCCGCGAGGACAGCGGCTCGTCAAAGGGGAAGACGGCTCGTGGTGGCTCGACATCTCTACAAGCCTTCCGCCACCTCGCCGGCAAGGATACATCACGACGATTATTCACAGGGTACACGGCGCTGGTGGCGCGCAACCTTCCCTTCACGGCACTTCAGTTCCCCATCTTCGAGCAGCTGCGCTCGTGGGCGTGGAAGAAGAAGCTCGGCAGGCGACAGGACCAGACGAGGGGCATCATCGAGACTGGTTTGATTGCGGGGGAGCGCGGGTGGCGCCGGCGCGGCCGCGGCATTCATCACGACGCCTAGTGATGTTGTGAAGACGAGGATGATGCTCATGGCTGGAAGCACGGACAGCGGGCGTGAGACGGGGACGACGCACAACAGGACGAACCTTGGCTCGTGGTCCGTAGCCAAGACGGTGTATCGGGAACGAGGGCCCAGGGGCTTCTTCCGAGGCGGGCTCTTCCGATCAGGGTGGACGGCCATAGGCAGTTCGTTGTATCTGGGGACATATGATGCTGCAAAGGTGTGGTTGAAACGGCGGAAGAAGGCGCCGGTGGAGGACGCGGGGATTCTGTGATCTCGCGATGATGTGCATCTCACCTTGCAGTTTGCAGTCGAACATTTTCCTCCAAAACGCTGACTCACCATATTATCTTGATCTTTATTACACGTGAATCGCTCTTGATAGCCCGTTGACGATGATCCGTCACAAGTAGTCGGGCGATTCCAGGACGTGAGTTAGTTGTCCATTTCGAAAGACTCGTTTCTAATTCCGACGAGACAATGCCGACGAGACAATGAAGCGACACAGGACCAGGGGCGGATGCTTAAGAAGATGCGGGATGTTCTCATTGGTCTTTGAACCATGCAACTTTGAACCATGCACACCAATTCAAGGTTTGTTCCAACGAGACAGAAAGACAGAAAGGGCGCCCAACAAGCCCAACAAGCCCAACAAGCCCAACAAGGGATGGACGTGTGGAGATGGGTTTCGCCGGCCAATCAAGGGGCCCTGTCCCATCATCGTGCATGAATCAAGCTCGACCCCATCTGCCGCCCCCAGATTAATCCTGATCGCTTTGCATGAGGGTGTCATGGTGCCCGTCTGCCCTTCCACCCTTCCTTCTGGGCTGCGGCTGAAAACGATTTTGCTTCTTATATCACATCTCGTGGATGCTCGTGTTTAGGGACCGAGGCATCATCACGCCGATTATCATCTGCCATCATTTGAGAATCCGGCTATTCCTCCAGGTCATTGCATGTCAGTCAGCCTCTGGAGTCAATCACCTTTTACATCTTTCACGACAAAACAGCGAATTTGCCTTTCTTCAAGGGAAACACACGATGCAGGGCGTGCATGGGGTCGGAGGGCGACGGCTCCGCAACTGATGCAAATCATGGAGGGCTGTCATCGTGTCTAGCATAACCGCCACGAAGTCTCCCGTGCAACAATGCACACAGGGATGATTGGGATCGACCCAAAAGCAAAAGCACACGAGCAACCCCACGACTCAAGGTTCAAGCCCCCCCAAATTGAAGTTCTCCATCCTTGCTGTCGCCCAGGCGTCCGCCCTTTGAAAACTCCGTAGAGAGTCTTGGCCATGCCGCTCCCATGCCGCTCCCTTTCCACAATGTGTGAGCCTTCAACTGCCACTTGTTTGTGTTCAATCAAAAATGACCCAACGCACCCTGCTTTCACTTGACTTGACTTGGAACCCCACGTCCCGATGTCCTCTTTTGGCAGTACATGGCTTGATACAACGCTGCAAACTAGCCCGGACGCGTAACGACGAGGGCGGTTTTTTTTCTTTGAGGCCATGATCACCAGTCATCCCCTGGACACGGAAGCTGGATCAATCCACGATATAAGTGGCTCACAGCCTTTAGAGAAAGACACCTGAGGGCAATCATGAGAAGTAGTTTGAGACACACCCAAAGATTGTCCGTCGATGCTTGCCCCAAAGCACCTGAGATCCCATGCATGTCATTTATATATCGTCCGACCAGCTCCAATTTCTATGGCATCAGTTGTTCACCACCCGTCCTGATCAGGAGCTTGCTCTTTTTTTCTTTCTCCTCCCTTCGTTGTTGTTACTTGTTCTCGCCATCACATTTGTTCGTGATAACAAACACAAACGGCGGCCCTTGAGATGTTGTCGAAGAGGCCCTTCTCTACTGTGGCCTCGTGCCTTGCCCTCACGGCTTCATTGTATGCTGAGGGCGCTTACACCGCATCCAAGGAAGAGTATGTTCAGCAGGCCTCCACCGGGATCAGAGCCCTCAACGACAACTGGTACGACCAAGGGTCGGGACTGTGGGATGGCGCCTGGTGGCAGAGCGGTAATGCCTTGACAACTATGGCCGATTTTGCTCTTCTTCAGCCTGGGGCAGCCAAATCACTTGGCATCCCTCAGAGAATACAAAACACCTTCCGGAACGCCCCAAAGAAATTCCCAGGCTATCTCAACGAGTTTTATGACGATGAAGGATGGTGGGCTTTAGGCCTTATTCACTCTTATGACGCCATGCGCGACGAAGCCTATCTCGAAACGGCTGTTGATATCTTTAATGATATGCAGACCGGCCGCGGAGGGCCTTGCAAAGGTGGCATCTATTGGAAAAAGATCGCAAATACGTCAATGCAATTTCTAACGAGTTGTACCTTGCTGTTGCTGCTTCATTGGCCAATCGCATTCCGTCCAACGGAACCTATGCTCAGATTGCGAAAGACGAGTGGAGGTGGTTCCGAGAGAGCGGAATCATCAACGGCCAGAATCTCATCAACGATGGTCTCAATGATCAGTGCAAGAACAACGGCCTGCAGACTTGGTCTTATATCCAAGGTGTAATTCTGGGTGCTCTGGTAGAACTGTCCAAGGCTTCTCTGCTCGGTGGTGGCGCTCTCGACCAAGCCAGAACACTGGCCAAGGCGGCCATCGGCGCTCTTTCCAACGAGAACGGCATCCTCGTCGAGACCGACAAGTGTGAAATGCGGGAAGGCAATTGCGGGTTCGACGCCAAGCAATTCAAAGGAGTCTTCATTCGAAATTTGGGTTACCTCAACCAGGCAATCGGTGATGGCGACATTCGCTCCTTTATCCTGAGAAATGCAGACTCTGTCTGGAGTAAGAACCGCGACAAGGACAATAAAATGGGTGTCGCATGGGCCGGTCCCGTGGTTGGTGTTAATGGCGCATCACACGGGAGCGCTTTGGATGCTCTCGTGGCAGCAGTTCGAGCCTCTTGAGCAAATCCGGGATTAATCGGCAAGAATATCGTACTTTCAAAGTTTCGCCGAAGTAGGGAACCGGCTAGGCGAACGCAAGTCGTCTGTTGCCTTGGTTCGGGCGACGCATTTGAAACCGACAGCTGTTCAACGGGTATTCCTGTTTCCCATCTTTGATCTCAGAATCGGCCTGACTCAATCTGACAGTCATTCATATAATACCCTGGGATTTGAATATCGTCGTTGAGCTGTAGGATATGATTGATGATGAATTCAGAGGATAGGGATGGTAAAGAGGGTAAAGAACCACGGGAAGAGGCTTGCTCTTCACTTCACTGTAATTACTTACTTTTAATTCCGTATGTAAACACTATCATGCATATGACATGCTTCTTCTTCTCTGTAAGCCCCCTCTCTCTCACTCGCAAATTTTGGGCACGGCTTTGTTTGCGTAAGAATGCACTGACTGGTAAGTGTGATGGCGTCATTCAGGGTCAACTGTCGTGCCGTCGATTTGACCCACACATGTCAGAGATCTGACATTTGACTGGGTGTAGGGCGACGGCGGCAGCGCGAATGTGCAGGAACGGAGTCAAGAGAGTTTTGGGTTTCTTTTCAACTTGGTTTCGTGGGCTGCATTCCTGATACGCGCCATGAAAGGTGAAATGAGGGAGGGTTTAAACAACAGTAAACTTCCGAGTCTTCCTCCAACCAGCTTCAGATACTGTCCATGTACTCCGTACGATAAAGGGATCCGCTAAGCCACCCGGCACGGATCATCTTTCGATTTTGCTGATCCATGAATTGCGAATTAATTTTCTGACGGCCTCATCGGTAAATAGAGACTTTTCGCGCCATCCTGACTGGTCAGTAGGCGCAGATTTGATCCTTTGGCCCCATAACTGTGCCTTATAATATCCACAGGTTTGCTGGGGCTTGGCTCCTGTCTCCATGTGTCGTGATTTTAGAATCTTATTTCCCCTTCCAGAGCGGTGTGGCAAGTCGAATAGCTCCAACCAAATGGCGCCATGTCGATACTTTTAAATTGCTGAAACCCTCTCTCTTCATCAATCAATGGTATACCCATAGCTCGTTCTCTGCTTCGTAGTCAACTCGTCCGGGGTCGATCTTCCACCACATCTGTTGTCCATCGTGTCTCACAACGTCTTGAACTCTCGACCCTTCCGCTAGGTCACTCCTTCAAGAAAAGTGAGATACTGCAGAGCCCCTACCACTGTCGACATGGCTGCCCGAGGGGTTCAGACAACCCTCCCAGTCGGGATTCCCAGTTTTGCGCGAGAGAAGGAGGCTAGCTCTGACCTTCAGAACGATGCCTTGGATGGTAAACGCTTCATCGTCCAGTCGCCATACGTCGACACAGATCACCTGCTGGACCTGCAAACATTAGACAATGAAAATGCCCTTCTATCCAGGGCGTTGTCAAGGCTGCGGGCGGTTCGAGAGGAGTACGCCACCGCCTCATATACGGAATCCTTCAACTGGTCAGAGGTAATCCACGAGTTGAGGCAGCTCGTAGTAAAGTCGGGTAAAGACTTCAAGGAAACTTCATTCTATATCGTCGCATTCAGATCCCAGATCAAACCTAGCACTGACTACAGCCACCTCGGTGAACTGGACAAGGCCGCGCACGCTGAGGCGATTGCTAGTGGAGGTTTCCTCAAGTAAGATTTTGGTTGCTTGATGTGCGGTGTCCTTTCCTGCAACTCACTACTGACTGATTCAAGATATTGGTTTGGATCACCTGACGATGAGCTGCGAAACCTCGCCACTTGCGTTTGGAGATCTCGCCAGGACGCCTTAGAGGGGGAAGGGGTCCATCTCATCGCAAGGCTGCCGGCGCCACTCGGTCAATGTACGCTTACTGGAAAATTGACCAGCATCGATTGACTGTCGGTGACAATGTTGATAGCTGGGAAATTACTGAATGGGAGGGACAAGATGTGAAATCCTGAGGCTAAGAGAATAATGCTCAATGAAGCAAACACTCGTCGGAGTCTCCTATAGTCAGCCTGTCAAAGTCGCGAGGGATAAAAATGATTCATGGGCACAAAAGAGGCGTTCTGCGATGATCTTTCAACGCAACGCGTATCGAGGACCATTGGAGGCGTAACGGTTCTGGGCGATGTTATCGCTATCATTGTTGGGATAGATTTTCTGGCGTTTGAACAAACGTGATATATTTTAAGCAAGCGAAATCATATGTTTTTATATTTACTGTCATTTGCTGACAGGGCTCGAGAAATAACTTTTTCCTGATGGTTATAGTGATGGTCGAGTTATTCGTGCTCGTCTGAGATGCAAAGCTGGGCTCAGGAACATTTCCTCCACCCCACTAAATTGTGCCAGGTTTGACCGCTTTCAACCCACAACGCCCACAAATCGGGCACGCGAAAAGTTCCATATTCCATCCACGAAGAAATTTTGTGTAGATATAATCCACCACATCGTCGCATAAGCTCCTGCCTGTGCACCTACGGCACCGAAAAGCGTCTCCAGAAGAATCGACAAGATGAGCGACGCTTTGAAAGATGCGCCTTTCCAGGCCGTTCAGGTCGAGGCTCTGGTATGTTTGCAAAATCGCCAGCGCGCCCCACCCTTCAACCCCTTGAGCAGTTATGGCTTCCTGGAGAATGAGTTACTCACACCGCAGGCTTACAGGTCATTATGAAGATTGCCAAGCACTGCTCCTCGACTTTCCTACTATTGCCACCGGATCTATCGTCGGCTTGGACAAGAATAACGTCCTCGAGGTCACCAACACCTTCCACTTCCCCACCATCGACAGTGCCGCTACCGAGGGTCACCAAAACAACGATACTTCGTTGATCGCTGCAGCTGCTCCACGACAAAGGCCAATATCACGTACCAGAACGAAATGGTCAGATACTTGAAGGAGGTCAACGTTGATGCAAACACTGCCGGATGGTACACCAGTGCTACCATGGGCAACTTTGTCAACATGGGATTTATTGAGAACCAATATCACTACCAAAGGACAATGACAGAGCCATTGCTCTCGTCTATGATACCAGCAAGAGCTCACAGGGAAACCTGGCTTTGCGAGCATTCCGCTTGACCAGTGCCTTCATGGCTATCTATAAAGAGGGAAATTCACTACGGAGATGTAAGACCTCTCCTTCGTCACACCACGGGGCTCCCATACAGCCACACATGCCACACAGGAATATTGACCAGTTTTATAGCCTGCAAAGTCAAAGCTCACGTTCCGTGATATCCTGGCCGAGTTACCCATCAGCGTGCACAACTCGCACCTCCTCACAACATTTCTTCATCAAATGCCCGCCCTGCCCCCGACGGATGAAATCGAGCCCCCAACTCTATATATGATATTAGGCGAGACGCCTTCAAGGCTCCTCTGTATCCTTCCATCGATAATCTGGATCTTGCCATTGATCCGTTCTTGGAGAAAACGTGCGACTTGCTTCTTGAGAGCATCGAGTCTCACTACACCGATCTCAATAACTTCCAGTTCTATCAGCGCCAGGTGGCCCGTGAACAGGCCAAAATCTCCCAGTGGCAAGCGAAGCGAAAGGCCGAGAACGCCCAACGCGCTGCGTCTAAGCAGGCCCCTCTACCGGAGGATGAGTGGCAAAGACTGTTCAAGATGCCTCAGGAGCCAAGTCGTCTCGAGGGTATGTTGAACGCCAAGCAAGTGGAGAACTACAGCAAGCAGGTTGATGGTTTCACCTCAAATGTAAGTGCCAAAATGTTTGCCGTTCGGGAGAACTTGTTGCCTCAGTGAATGGTCCTGGGAACGCAGGCGAATCAAAGTTCGACCATGTGCATAAGATGAGAGGGTTTTGGCAAGCAAATGGCACCATTTTGCAGGTAGCATTAGCGGCGTTCCGACATGGTGGGAATGTATGAAAGTTTTCTTTGTCTAGATTTAGCGACAAGAGAACTATTTACTTGGTACAATGACTCTATTGGAAATCATGTTTGAAGTAGGCAGGCACGGGTTCACGTGTCCAATATTGTCTCTAAGTGCTACTGCGTATTCAAAAGCCGTTGCTGCGTGTTTACGTGCTCGAAGACCAGGGCGGCTAGTGGTGACCACCTTGGTGTAAAATTGCCCCTCATCAGTCGCTTACACCGCCCAGCCTCTAGCGAACCAGCCACGAGCACGGAACCCCGCCCCTCCTCGTCTCTGGGCGGCTGGTCGTTTTTTTTTCCCGTCTGGTAATATTACATTTGGGTTCTCTCATCATCTCGGTTTTGCTTCCCTTCCCCTCCTCTTCCCTCTCTTGCTTCTCATCCAATTCATCCCTCTCTCACTCACAACAACAATTCGCCATCACAATGGCTGCCCCTGCTCAGAAGTTCAAGGTCGCTGACCTGTCTCTCGCTGCCTTCGGTCGCAAAGAGATCGAGCTCGCCGAGAACGAGATGCCTGGTCTCATGGCTACCCGCGAGAAGTATGCCGCTGATCAGCCGCTCAAGGGTGCCCGAATTGCTGGCTGCCTGCACATGACCATCCAGACCGCTGTCCTCATCGAGACCTTGACTGCTCTGGGCGCCGAAGTCACCTGGACCAGCTGCAACATCTTCAGCACCCAGGACCACGCCGCCGCCGCCATTGCTGCCGCCGGTGTTCCTGTTTTTGCCTGGAAGGGTGAGACCGAAGAGGAATACAACTGGTGCCTTGAGCAGCAGCTCCTTGCCTTCAAGGACGGTGCCAAGCTCAACCTGATTCTTGACGACGGTGGTGACCTGACCAGCCTCGTCCACACCAAGTACCCTGAGATGCTCAAGGACTGCTATGGTGTCTCCGAGGAGACCACCACTGGTGTCCACCACCTGTACCGCATGCTCAAGGATAACAAGCTCCTCGTTCCTT
Source organism: Epichloe gansuensis (assembly GCA_023658505.1). Taxonomy (NCBI): domain Eukaryota; kingdom Fungi; phylum Ascomycota; class Sordariomycetes; order Hypocreales; family Clavicipitaceae; genus Epichloe; species Epichloe gansuensis. Next base: position 3,457,376 of record CP098283.1, read on the forward strand.
GCATCAATGTCAACGACAGTGTCACCAAGTCCAAGTTCGACAACTTGTACGGTTGCCGCGAGTCCCTCATTGACGGTATCAAGCGGGCTACCGATGTCATGATTGCTGGCAAGGTCGCCGTTGTTGCTGGTTTCGGTGATGTCGGCAAGGGCTGCGCTCAGGCCCTCGGTGGAATGGGTGCCCGTGTCTTGGTCACCGAGATTGATCCCATCAATGCTCTCCAGGCAGCCATGGCTGGCTACCAAGTCACCACCATGGAGAAGGCTGCCAAGATTGGTCAGATCTTCGTCACCACCACTGGTTGCCGTGATATTTTGACTGGCGTTCACTTCGAGGCTATGCCCAACGACGCCATTGTCTGCAGTAAGTATCTCTCCACTGATGTTTAGACAAATACATTTGACAGCGATGCTAACGAGTCCTGACAGACATTGGTCACTTCGACATCGAGATCGACGTTGCGTGGCTCAAGGCCAACGCTCAGTCCGTCCAGAACATCAAGCCCCAGGTCGATCGCTTCTTGATGAAGAATGGCCGTCACATCATTCTGCTTGCTGAGGGTCGTCTTGTCAACCTCGGCTGTGCCACTGGCCACTCTTCCTTCGTCATGTCCTGCTCCTTCACCAATCAGGTTTTGGCTCAGATCATGTTGTACAAGGCCCGCGACGAGACTTTCGGCAAGAAGTACGTTGAGTTCGCCAGAACCAGCAAGCTCGACGTTGGTGTCTATGTCTTGCCCAAGATCCTCGATGAGGAGGTTGCCCGTCTTCACCTTAGCCATGTCCAGGCTGAGCTCAGCTCCCTAACCAAGGTTCAGGCTGAATACCTCGGCCTACCTTCTGAGGGTCCTTTCAAGAGCGATATCTACCGTTACTAATTTAATGTATTCATACTCAAGAGTCCTTCAACTGGATTTCTACGTGTAACGACTTGTGCCGTTCTTTACACGGCAATGGGGCAAAATTGTGATTCAACAGCATAAACTTGCATGGCATATGGGTCGGGAAAGTTTTGGTTTGCTGTTTTTTTGTTTGTGATGTTTAATGAAAAATGAAAGGGTTTTTTTGCTTATCTGGTAGCCTTTCTTGTGCCTTAAAAAGGATGGGGAATTTTCATCTCGCTGGGCGGACAGGAGGAGGCAAAAAGGTCTGCTTTTTCAACAAAATGGCGTTGGCTCTTTTTGCTAGACATGATATCCCCATGGCGAGATCAAAAAGGAAAAGGCTTACGATGAAAAGATGTTCTTGGGCGAGAAGATTCTCAGATCCGAGGCGCGTAGGCGTATAGAGGCCCGTCAACCGCGGCCAATAGACAGTATAGTTGGTCTCTTAAATAATACAACAACGTGTTCTTATTGGGAACCCACATGCTAGAAGTCCTATGCCTGCTTGTCGGTGATTATTCATCATTTTCATGTCGCTCCAAGCTATAATCTTGAGCCAACGTACGGAGAAGATATCTATAAAATCAACAGCTCCCATACGCTTCACACATTTGAGTCCAAGTGGAACGACTCATCCATTTTTAGGCCAAGGATTTTTGCTCTGGCACGATACTTTTCAGCTTGCCACTCTCCAATGCCATCTTGACGTTACTAATCGCCCACTCCTCCATCTTGGTCTGCGTCTCAACCGTCCACGTTCCCATATGCGGCACCAAAAGAACATTAGGGTTGGACAGAAGACCGGGATGAATCTCGGCTCCTCTTCATACACGTCAAGACCGACACTAGCGACTTTGCCAGAGTCAAGTGCGTCCACGAGGGCAGCTTCATCCATAACAGCCCCTCGGGCAGTATTGATAATGACGATGCCAGGCTTCATAATATCAAACTGTGCCGTAGAAATGATATGCCGAGTTTGAGGCTGTTTTCATCCGAATAAAGTAAGTCATTGACTTGGTACGGCGCAAGACGAATTGCAAAAAAAAAAAGGGGGTCGATGGAGGAAAGTCGAAATGCTAAACTTACATTCAATGGCAAATTCAAGCTCAAGACATCACTCTCTCTCAGTAATGTCTCAAAACTCACGAATTCCGCCCCTTCTTCCAGCTCCTTGCTTAACTTGCTCCTATTATGATATCGAATCTTCATGCCAAACGCCCTCGCCTTGGCAGCCACGTTCCTCCCGATGCCGCCCATGCCCAAGATGCCGAGGACTTTCCCTGTGGGTCATGTCCCAGCCTGGGCAGTCTTTTGCCACGCCAGTCGCCGGCGCGCAGGGCGGACATGCCGATGGGGAAGTTGCGCAGTGCTCCAATGAGAAGCCAGATGGTTATGTCGGCGGTGGCATCGTCCACGGCGGTAGGGGTGTTGGAGACGCAGACGGAGTGGGATGTACAGGATGGGATGTCGATTTGGTCGTAGCCGGCGCCTGGTGAGATGATGAAAATTAGGAACTTTTATTTTTTGGATCCTTCCAGAAAATGTATGAGAGAATGGTGGGAGGGGCAATCAGCGAACCATTGTGACATAGGAATTGCAAGCTCGAAGGTAGAGCGTCCAGTAGCTCATTGTCAATTTTCCCCGTCACGGAAGAGGAGTCGAATGTGCGGTATGCGACTGTTGTGCCGTCGAAAGCACCGGATTGGCATTCTGATATGAATTCCTGGCGGTTGATCGACTTGGGTTGGAGGACGTCGGCCATCTGGGCGATGGTGGACCATGCATCGTGGGCGCTTTTTTTTTTTTTTAAAAAAAAAAAAAAAAAAAGAAAGAAAGAAAGAAAGAAATACAGTGTTATATTGGGTGAACGGGGAACCAGAAAGATTCGGAAGAGCAGATTGATTGTCTTGGGGTACGGATGTTGATTTGTTTCGAGGTGGACTTACTGCTCGATTTCGCCTAGGAGGAGGACCTTGGGTTTGCTGGCCATGGTGAAGCACTGAAGGAAGATGCAAGTTGAGTGATGACGTCGGAATCAGGTAGGTTGCGAGTTTCGCTTTCGATATGGGGGTACGAATTTTCAAATCGGGTCAGGATAAGTTTCGAATTGTTCCGATTTCTTTGTAGAGAGAGTGAGAGGAGCGGCTATCGTCTGCTGGATCAGGAGCATAAAAGTTCCCAAGTGTCTTCGGCGGGGATTGGTGGTTGGTGGGGTTCGCCGATGGACGGCCACAAACAAATGTAGAACAGGGTGCCGTGTTTGTGTATCATAGATCACGAATCAAGGACAAAGAATAAGAGTTGCATGGGAGTATAGTCATTTTTAGTATTTGGAGTAATTACTGAATAGTAGTATAATATAATTATTATCATTAACTCAATGCTCGTTTTACCAGCGGATAATCAACTTAAAAGCCACTACTACTCCGTTCTACCGCCCCGCTTAAACCTTGAACAAAAGGTTTCTCTCTCAACATGCATTTCTTCTCCAAGTCCGAGCATTGAAGGCATCGCCGCCAGCATCTGACTCGTACCTCTTCAGACTTTGCGATCCACGTGCATCTCTACATCAAGCAGACGTTTCCGCGGCCAGCTATGAACCGGCCGAGGAACCGTCAGCCAAGGCCACCGAGGCATGGCCCGAAGAGCAACCGTCCTTCTGGAAACCCGTCTCCGGGCTCGCCCGCCGCCACGCCCCAACAAGCTGCAGGCACAGTTCCGACAAGTCTCCAAGTAGTCGCAGGAGCATCTGTCTTCATCGTTTTGAAAGAGAACCAGCCCACTGGGAAAGAGACTGCCGGTGTAGTCGCCGAGCTCTTGACCCGAGGCAACCACCCTCGTGGCATCAAGGTCCGGTTACAGTCGGGGCAAGTAGGCAGAGTGCAACGCATGGGCAACGAACCTGCTACTCAAATGACGGACACGGAAACCCCAACAAGTCAAGTCGTTTGTCGAGGTTTAGTCACAGATATACCGACGTGCGGAGCGACTTGGATTACCCGTCTGAACCACCAGCGAGGAGTTTGGCCGACTTTCTCCCACCTTCTCATGACGAGGGCACTATTCTCCATCTTGGGGCTGGAAGTTCTACTACGGTTGCTTATGTTGCGGTTCCTTGCCTGTTCTGCGATTCCTTCGAAGGCGACGAAGCAGCAGTCACTCATCATATCGAACGGGAGCACCTGACGTGAAGCTTGCATTCCTCAATTCCATTGCATGTGGCTTTTTGTCGCCCTGGTATCCTATTTTACAAAGCCGCTTCACGAAAATCAGCACTCCCATGGCCCGAATATATCGGACATCCACGTCAAGTCCGTCAGATCCAACCCGGCCACCGGGTCGTCCGTCACAGCATCTCCGACTACCAATCCTGCCGTCGCATCCAAAGCCTGTGGCCCAGCCTGTATCACATGCCCTTGGCTATTCGGTGCAGGCAGCGCCGTATCCTGGAGGTGCGGTGCGAGAATAGGTTCCCACGAGTTCCGGAGATTCCTCAGGATCTTGGCCCCCTTGGTGAACAGAGTGCCTTCTTGATCATCAGCTCGGACGGGGTACACCTCATCCGCTCTGTAGAATAACTCGATGGTCTTGTCCAGCAAGTACAGCAAGTCCACCGTGCTCCTCACGATGCCTTTATCCCAAGCAGGATCCTCAACGACCGTCAATCTATACACGACTGCCTGCATGTGGGACAAATTCACGTATGCAGCAAATGGCAATCCCACAACCTGGATGGGTGGGAGTGCAAAGAACGCGTCATAAAACAATTTGGCTGATTTGGCGCACGAGTATAAGCTGTTTATGCGCAGCGGCTCGGGCATGCCTTGATCGGTAAATGTGCCGATAGAGTGGACGAGGCCCTCCGTGCTATGAAGCAGCATGAGGATGTATACTGTTGGGAAAGGGGATGGTTAGCCAAGTTGGGATTCTTTTTGTTTTCCTCTCTGTTTCACTCGTCTCTTTGCAGTGCATGATACAGTAGGTGAGGCTTTGTTTCCGCGTGCGAGATGTTGTCTGCGGTCCGGGTCACATACTGTTTTTGGCCAGGCGGTCTGGTAGCTTGCTCCGGATTTCATGGAGTCGTGAGACTAAACCCGGTTTTAAGATGTAGGCCGGATTTTCACCAGAATCCATCGGTTTTTCTCTTGTAAGCCTCTGCACTTCCTCACCTACAAGCTGAATCTTGACCATGGTGACAAGGACAGCATCTGATGCTACCTCATTTTCCCGTTGTAAAACATCGAGACACTCCTCCATATGTGGTGTCCAACTTAAAGTTTCCATCTTCCCGATGAATCCCGTCGTTCTGATAAACAAACACAATCAGTCTAGCTGCATCTACAAAGTGAAGTTGCATTCACTCTCTTCCCCTCACTTACATTGAAATCACCAGCCAGAGGCCCAAAATGGCCCGGCGCTCATCCATAGTCCGCAGCCTCGGAGCTGGTGGAGGACGCGTGCTCCACATCTTTAAATACATGGTTGACTGCTGCTCTTCAAAAGGGGATCTAGTCAGGCCCAGATCAAAAGCAACAGATTGTGCCAGCGCAGAGTAGATTAGAACAAAGGGTTTCATCCCCGGCCCGGTATTCATAGTAGCCCTGTCATCAGAACCAGTCAGTGGGCGAACATGCCCGATAGCCGAAGAGAATTAGGACTACGGAGGAAGCAAAAAGTGGTTTGACTTGACTGCCCAACGTACCAAGTTATAAAAGCAATCAAACCTTGCAGCATATCCATGCTTCGGTCATGCTTTAAAACTACTCTCTCTGCAACCTCTTGCCGTACGTTCTCTCTCATGATCCGTTGCTGGGGATTAGACATGGAACACAGGTTCATAATACACATCCACAAGAAGGGTTTTTCTCTCCTGAGTGCCTCTGCAGTTAACCCTCCTGGTATGTGCATAAAGGGGCAGCTTGCAGCCAGTCCCTGAATTTTGACAGATAGGCTTCCGCTTCATGCGGAGTTGGCTCTGGCCTCTTATCGAGGTCACTGAAAGGTGCGTTGTTCCTCGCTGTCATGGCAACAGGAATGATGCCCGTACATGTCAGACTCGATCCAATGCTTGACTTGCGGTCTTGCCGACTGGGCCGGCTCGGATCCGCAGTGGCAGCAGCGGCCAGCGAGTCCAGCCGACTGGGGTACGATTGTGAGGAGGAAGAAGAAGAAGAAGAAGAAGAAGAAGATGATGATGATGATGATGGAGTGTTAGACACTGCATGGTATGAATGACCTGGCCGCGGCCCGGAATCCTGGCTGGCCCTGAGCATCGATACCAGATCCTCGATTTTCTCCTCGAGCTGGGCGGTACGGGAAGTAGCCGTCTTCTTGGCGATGCGCTTCCTCATCGTCGAGATGCGATGACACTCCTTGCCCAGACGGTGACATCTCTCACAGCTACCCCCGCCGGTCTCAAGATGCATCTGCACTTTGCGCGAGAACAGTTCGTACAGGAGCAGCCGTAGCCGGCGGGAATACCATCCACCGAACCAGTTGAGCCGGCCGAAACATACGTCATCTCGGTGCGGGTGGTGCGGGTGGTGCATTCGCATGCCAACAAACACGCCAATGGCTGTGGGCGACGGGTTTACCCTTGAGTCGCTCCCCAATTCCGGCTGGGCCTCTGGGCAAAGCTGTCTGGTATTGATTGACACGTCAAATTGCGAATGGATTTGAATCAAGACATGAGGCGCTTCTGCATCGGGATTAAGAAGAATGGTGTCACAAAGAACTGGCACTGTTAGGGGTCGTTCGCACGATTGAGGTGCGGAGTTAAGATCCCGACGTAGTACGAATGCCGGGGCGTGGCCAATAAGTCAGCGTGACGCGTAACTTGCTATAACTAATCGTAGTGCAAACCCCAGCGAAGCTAGATAACAGTAATTAGATTCATGAAATTCTAGTATTTGTGTTTCTTACCGATTATAGTAGAACCATTTAGTAGCACTTATATCTAAGAGGCAAACCAAGTTAAAACCTAGCTTTTGAATTAGAAATTTATTTCATCGTATCTTCAGAAACGCTATGCTTACTCGTAGATGTGATAGGCTGGTAGCACAGAGCTAGGAGCTTCCCTTCACAACTGTGCAATGCCGTTGTATGTATGTACCTTGTTCACATAACACGCAGCCAATCACCCGCCGTCGTGCTTCACCACCACCCCCTGATCAGGCCGATAATTCCCTGATTCTCCAGACATCGCGCACCAACGACCTGCAAAACCTTGCACTTTTCCCAATTTTTCGAGACTTCAACTACCTCGTTGTGTGCCCAGGAAAAAAAAATTAAAAATTAAAATAAATTAACCACCCAGCACCTATGGCTGCCGAGATATTACCACGATTTCTTCTGCCCCGGCTAAGCTGGAGCGCGCCGCTCTCTGCTTCTCGTGCCGCGAGGCCCTGTCAGGAGGAGGCAATACCGCTTCACGACGGCATCACTCTCTGACGACTGCGAGATTCCATGAAGGGACAGATCCCCGGCGGCGCTCCGCATCGCAAAGAAGCCCAGTTCTGTCTCGGGCCTTTCACGCGACAGCGCAGCCGCAGCGAGACCATCACTTTGACACGCTCAAGTTTGTCAAGCGTCTACAAGGAGAAGGGTTCACGGAAGAGCAGTCCGTGGCCATGATGAAGGTGCTCAACGACGTGATTGAGGAAAGGTAGGCGCTGTTCGGCCTTGCCCCCCCACCCCTTTCATCTCCCAGACGCAAGCCGAATCAGTGCAGTTTTCTCACACAATGTCTCCCTCCCATTAGCATTCAAAATTTGACCCGCACAATGGTTCTTCGAGAAGACTCCGCCAAAGCAACGTACACTCAGAAGGTCGACTTTGCAAAGCTCCGCTCCGAGCTTCTGTCGGCAGACAGCACCGAGTCCAATACAACACGGAGCTCTCACGAGCGTCTGAACAACGACATCGCCAAGCTTAGCAGTCGTCTCCGGGATGAGATCTCACGGACGCAGGCCAGCGTGCGGCTTGACCTGAATTTGAAAAGGGGCGCATTCGCGAGGAGGCTGTTGGACAGGAGCTCAAGATCAAAGAGACGGAGACCAAGATTGAGCAGGAGGTGGCGGCGTTACGAGAGAAACTGGAGCAGGTCAAGTTCCAGACATTGCAGTGGCTGATGGGTGTGTGCACTGGTTTTGCGGCGTTGATGTTGGGTGCTTGGAGATTGCTCATGTGAGGGATGCTCTGCGATGGTGAAGAATGAGGCAGCAGCGGTTGTGAAAAAGGCGCTGTTGCGACGTGCTTGGATCGATTGATTCTGACGATATCCTGGGTGATCAGAACCACGCAAGTTGAAGCACATTGAGGCGAAATTGTTCAGTTGCTGCACACAGGCAGATATTTTTTTTTATGTGAAGAAAGAGAAAACAACAAATTAAAAGCAAGGTAGATAAGAAGGCAATAGAAGAGTTACATATCAGGCTGCAGGGGGAAAATCATCATCAAGTCTACAACCATCACGTCACATCGCTGCGCGGTGGTCATGTTTTGGTGTTTATAATTACTGCACTCTGGTTTAATCCTTCTTTGTCCTTGAATCGCGATACACGACAAACAAAACACGGATACAGAGAAGGGGAAGAAATATATACATATAAACTAAACGATGCACACGCTCAAACAGTTTTTGTTCGCTCGGATAATGATGGCTTTTTGCCAGTCCCCGTCTCCAACCCCCTTCGAAATTGACTTCAACATTTCCTGCAGGTCGACTTCTTGAAGTCTTTTTGAACCCTGATGCCCTGCAACGGTATATCGTCGTCGTGATTGCTCAGTCCCTTGATGGTATAACTTTTCACCGAATGTCCATAGCCGAGGGTATCTGTTCGAAGTGTTGGCTCCGGCGGTTCTTCCGGCGTGATGCCTCGGGAATCGATGGGCTGCGAAGCCACGCTGCCCGATTCCGCGCCATGGAAGGGGCCATCGGCAGCTTTGTCGGCATCGTCGTCGTCCAAGCGAGTACCGAAAGTACTCAATGTCGTCGTAGCGCTCTTGAACTTCAATTTGCCGGGTCCAGAGCCGCCAAAGGTCGGTGGTGCATCGGTCTCCCGGCTGGGGATAACTGTCGATCGCGTGTATCCGAACGCTCGCGCGCAGAGCAACACAACTGGAAGCAAGGTGGGCAGGCAGGCGGAAATAATGCCCGCTGACATTTCAATGGCCGTCCATCCCACGGTCGGGGCCAACGAATACGTCGGGTCGGAGTTCGTGTAAGTGAAGAGAACGCTGGTGCGATATGCGGAAGCGAAAACAACACTGGCATCATGGACGGGGACTTTGGTTAGAATCGAGTAAACCCTCTTTTCTCGAACATTTGTTCGTTGGTGGTTTTTTTTTGTTTTTTTGTTTTTGTTTTTTTTTGAGAGAGAGAGAGAGAGAGAGAGAGAGAGAGAGAGAGGTTAAGGCAAGGCAAGGTTGCTCCCGGAACTTACAAGAATCCAAGGCTGAATGCCAGCGTCAGACCAACTTTCTCAGTCCTCCTCAGCTGCAGCTTCCATATTTGCGGCATAGGCATGATCAGAATGATGAGGTCGGTGAGGATGGTCGAGGCGGCATTCGAGATCCACGTGCCAACCTGGTTTATGCACCGACCGGGTATCTCCGGATACCATAGCTTGCGCACCGGCACGCAGATGAAGATGAAGATGAAGGTTATGCAGATGACCCAGGCCCAGACAAAGGCACCGACCCCCATGCCATCTTCTTGAAGTACTCGTGGCGGAAGATGCGGTAGTACATGAGCAAGAGGCTGAGCTTGGTCCATCCCAAGTTCCAGGCGTACAGAACCTCGGCCACAACCAACCATTTGGCCATCATGACGATTTTCGCGGGATCAACCTTGTCTGCGTGGATGCCCATTCCGGATGAATACATGGCAAATATGAAGCCCACAACGACAAGATTCCAGCCCTGCAAAAGGAAGAGAAAACGCAGTCAGTCAGTGAATACGACAATAGAGCCCCGCTGGCCAACAAAAACGAAAAAAACGAAGAAAAAAAGAAAAAAAAAAAAAAAACAGGTGAACATGGCGAGCGCAGAAAACCCACCATGGAAAAGATTATCATCTTGTCATCCCACCACAGTGGCTGGCGATTGAGCCGGCGACTGAGAAGACGAAGGCCAACAGTAAGCATCGCCAGCACCGTCACAGACACGACGACCGCCACAAGCCACGGTTGAATGCTGTCGGATCGTAGCCCGGAAGACCGGGTAACACGGACTTGCCGTCTGATGACATCGAATGACATGGAAGAATGGTGCAACGCCGACTGCGCAAAGAGGTATGTAGGTTTTCAGGTTTATCACAACGGGTTGGGGCATGGCAATATCGTAAATATATCGAAGATGCAGAACCATATCGAGAAATTCCCGGGCACCAGGACGTCTCTTTTCTCTTTTCTTTTTATTGACTCGGCCCTCCCCCGATCCCACGCTATGTACGAGCAAAGTCACAACGCTACTCCGTAATATATACGGAGCATAAGAAAAGAAGAGAAAAAGCACAACTGGCAACTAATAGCACGGGTTTCTGAGCTTGCTTAGCCACTCCCGGAATTTTTCCGACACTACGGAGTAAGTCAGCATTAGTACGGAAACTCTGTCTCGGCAACCCGTCCCCCCGGCTGCCCAGACTCTTCGACCTCTCGCGGTGCCAATCACCTCGTGGAAATTGGCTGCTACCCCATGTTCAACCAGGATGCTGGTCATGCAATGTAAGGACTGGCCCGTACTGTAAGGGTGCAACCCGTGGTTTGTGGGCTAATGACCCTTATCAGTCTCCGGGATTGGCACGTGCACTGCATTTCTATTTGAACCACCGTTGTTGTGGCATTCGGCTCTGTTTCATTGTGTGCACTGGGACGGCACGAAAGTACATACATACATCCCGCGGCGTTGAGGTTCCCGTCTCTCTTGGTGAAGAAATGGACCTCTTGGTGGGGAAAGTGGCTGGGCTTTGTTTTTCATTCTTCTTGTTTCGCTAGTCTAGTCGTGATGGCACGGCTAATCAATACGCCATCAAGTAGTTATCAGGCGGCTGAAAGTCTAAATAAAATCCAATCGCACATCAGACACCAAGTTGTCCTGCTGAATTGAGGCAAGCATGCCCGACCTTTCGGTTCCGCGCGGGGTAATCAATGCCCGAGTGAGTGAGCACTGACTGTCCGACGTGACGTGAGGATCAAGATGTGCTACATACATATGAATGGACATTGATTCTTTTTCTCTCTTTTTTTTTTTTTTCTCGTAATACAAAATTTGACTCTCCCTGTCGGCCAAAGTTCCTACGATAGATATCGTGGCTGATGGTCCCTTGCATATAGAGATTGTTCTTGTTCGCTGAGGACCAGGATTACATTGTACCCTCGGGTCTTCTCACAATGGCGGCGACGACGACGGTCAAGGTCCCCACCTCGGAGGCATCAGTGCTGGGTATAGACTTTCGGGCGGCTCCGTGGACTCCTCAAAGCCCACCGTCGTGCTCATCAACTCCATGTGCACAACCTCATCACTGTATCATGCGCAATTTGAAAATCAAGCCTTGACCGATGCAGTCAATCTTCTGGCCGTTGAGCCGCTGGGTCATGGCGCAACCAGCTCAGCCTCTGAGCAATTCACATACTGGGACACAGCCATCATGGCACTCCAGGTAATGGACGCGCTTCACGTTGAAAAGGCGTTTGCTGTTGGAACCAGCCAAGGTGGTTGGATGGTAGTCCGTATGGCTCTCCTGGCCCCAGACAGGGTATGCTTGATTCACCTCATCCCCGCCGGAGAAGCAATGTCGGGGTTCCTTGCGGAGTATTCCGTACATGCGTATAGGACGGTATTATTGACATGTCATGTCCAGATCCTGGGTCTCCTTCCCCTCGGCACTTCCATGGACTCCGAATCAGCTGTGTCCCGTGAGAAAGGCTGCTGGGACGCTCCAACTCAACTGGGTCCCTTCTACGACAGTTGGTGCAGTTCCACCCCGACTCCCGACTTTGTAGTCGATGAGGTATGGCGCGGAATGGTCGCCCAGCTGGGCTTTTCAGGAACCGTTCCGCCCGAGACACTGTCGTTCTGGGATGCAACGCTGAAGGCCGTCTATGCTGGCGATGAAGGCCGTCGAAAGCTCCGCATGGCTTTGGCGTGTCTGCTGGAGAGAGACGGTCTCTTGTTGCGACTGCGGGACGTCAAGTGTCCCGTGTACTGGCTACAGGTTTGTGCCATTCAATCGTCATCCCTATCTGAAGCCTGCTTCATGAATCAAGACTAACAATCGTCAACAGGGCTCCGAGGACCCAGTGTTTGGTAGTGTGCTGCCCAAGGAACATATCAAACTCTTCACGGCGGCGCCAGAGGCAACACTGACGTTTGTTGAGGGCGGTGGCCACTATCTCAATGCTACGAGTCCCAAGGAGGTAGATGAGGCGTTGCTTCGCATGGTCAAGAAGTATGCTTGAGTGAGCACACACTGATTAGTTTCGACAAAGTTTCGAATTTCAAATTACCAAATTACCAAATTGTCCAATTCGGGTTCCTCCCAAAATGTGATTCAGTCTGCCCTCAAAATAATGTTCGAGGCCCTTCTTGTATATGATCAAAAGCCGACTCATCGACACGAAACGCGGCCCTGCCATAGGCTCAGCTCGCCAAGGGCCATCACAGCATCTTTCTTAGTTGATCACTTGACCGTTGTTCCCAAGGGTTCGCCGTCAAAACCCTTGTGCCCGTTGATAGTCAGCGCGATTTGCATCTGCAGCAATGCAAGGCGAATGACCCAGAAGTCAGAGCATTCATTAATAATCGTCTTTGAAGATCTCTACCTGTCGTTCAGAGCAAGACTGCCGAGTTGTTCAGCATGACCACACCGTTGGAAACTTCTCTGGCAGGCACAAAATATGGAGCGGTCGCTGTGACGCCTGTCCTTGGGCGGCGATTTCTCTGGTGCGTTTTGGCTGGAGTTTTTCACGAGGAGCACTGCTGGAACTTGGCAGTGTGGCACTAGCCCAGGCACAACAGGTCTGCAACAGGTCTGCAAGATGAAATAGAAATGCCTTGCTGCTGTGCCGTTGAGGTCCCGGGCTGGACCACAAAGAAGTCTGGTTCTTATAAACAACTAGTGTTATTACGTACTGAGTCTTTCGGACTGTCCGTCATTCATTCATCCGCCGCCCTTGGGGTGCACGTGCCAGCCATCTGGGTGGGGGCATCAGCTTGAGCTCACTGGTCCCTGGGGCGGACCTTCTTTAATCCTTCACTGCTCCATTGGCCAGCTTCCGCGAATGCAGCCCCACGCGCCTTCCTTGTCGGACTGCCAGGTCGCCAAGGAACAGATAGCCTAACCGGGATTAAGACACTCACTCTCTGCTCAGCCTCCTGATAATCCTCCCCAAACAACAACACAATCATCACCAAATCTCTCGCGACCAACCCGTCTGCTTGTTCTTAGCAGCTTACGGACGCCCTCTCATCACCCTCTTTTGCCACTTTCTCTCTCGATACTTTGCCGTTCAGTGCTTTCCTCTTTTTCAGTTGAGCAAGTGCTTTCCTGTGCGTACTGCTCGGCGCATGGAAGCTTCCGCCAAGTTCTCCTTCCGTCGCCACTAGGCACCCACTTTGAACTGCCATCGACTGATCAGCCACGAACGAAGTGTGATCCCTTTAAAGCATCAATTGCATCAAAACAAAAGGCGCAGATACATATCCTCACTGCCCGGCTTCTCACTTGACATAGCAAGTCGAGTCAGGCGCAATGGCGCCTTTGCCCATCAAGTTTCAGGAGCTGGTCCAGCTCGCCAACGTTGGAGTGGACACGCAATCAATCAGCTTCAACTCCTGCGTAAGTATACATCCCCACCACCAGCAGATTCACCTGACTTGTGCTGGCAAGCCGAGGAAAGAAACAAGCGTGGTTCTTTTCAGGCACTAACCAAACACGATGTAGACACTCGAATCCGATTCATATGTGTGTATCCGCGAGAAAAGAACGAGGCTGCGCAGCCCGAGGTCGTGATCGTTGAGCTGAAGAATGGCAACAATGTCACGCGGCGGCCCATCAAGGCCGACAGTGCCATCATGCACTGGAATAAGCAGATCATCGCCCTGAAGGCTCAGTCAAGGACGCTGCAAATTTTCGATCTGGAGCAGAAGAAGAAGCTCAAGTCTTGCACAATGAACGAAGATGTCCAGTTTTGGAAGTGGATCAGCGAATCCACTCTCGGTCTCGTCACAACCAGCAGCGTCTATCACTGGGATGTTCACGATGCTGCGCAAGACGCTCCTACCAAGGTGTTTGAGCGAAATGCCAACCTGAATGTTCGTCCCCCTCTCTGCGCTACTACTTCCTATCTCACGGCACATGGGCTAACTTGTACATTCCCCATTAGGGCTGCCAAATCATCAACTACCGTGCTAACGGGGACGGCAAGTGGATGGTTGTAGTCGGCATTTCCTCTCAGCAAGGACGTGTGGTCGGTGCCATGCAACTGTACTCAAAGGACCGCGGCATCAGCCAAGCCATCGAGGGCCATGCTGCTGCGTTTGGGTCCTTGCGGCTGGAAGGGGCTCCCAAGACACGAAATTGTTCAGTTTTGCGGTTAGAACAGCTACCGGCGCCAAGTTGCATGTCGTAGAAGTCGATCACGCCGAATACAACCCGGTCTTCCAGAAGAAGGCGGTCGAGATCTTTTTCCTCCCGAGGCTACAAACGACTTTCCTGTTGCACTGCAAATCTCACAAAAATATGGTGTCATCTTTATGGTCACAAAGTACGGCTTCATTCATTTGTACGACCTAGAGACTGGCACTATGATTTTTATGAATCGAATCTCGAGCGAGACAATCTTCACCAGCTGTTCCGACAACGACTCTGCCGGCCTTGTGAGTATCAATCGCAAGGGTCAAGTTCTGTTTGTTACCGTCGATGAGACAACTGTCATTCCCTATCTTCTCGAAAACCCGGCAAACACCGAGATCGCCATCAAGCTGGCTTCCCGAGCTGGACTGCCCGGTGCGGACAACCTTTATGCGAAGCAGTTCGACCAGCTCTTCAACTCTGGGAACTACCAGGAAGCAGTCAAGATCGCGGCCAACTCCCCGCGGGGGTTCCTCCGTACTGCCGAAACTATTGAGAAGTTCAAGCATTTGCCAACTCAACCTGGCCAAATGACATTCACTCTCCAATACTTTGGATTGCTCCTCGACAAAGGTGGCCTGAACCGACACGAGACTCTTGAGCTAGCCGCACCTGTTCTTCAGCAAAACCGAAAGGATTTCCTCGTGAAGTGGTTCAAAGGTGGGAAGCTGGATTGCTCTGAGCAACTAGGCGACATGGTCCGACCTTACGATGTCGACTTGGCTTTGAGCATCTACCTCAAGGCCAACGTTCCCCAGAAGGTTGTCGCTGGTCTTGCCGAGACTGGTCAATTCGACAAGATCTTGCCGTATGCCGCACAGACAGGATACCAGCCCGATTACATTCAGCTTTTGCAGCACATTATCCGCATCAACCCTGAAAAAGGTGGCGATTTCGCTACTGCGCTGGCCAATAGCGATCAAGGCCCATTGGTCGATTTCGAGCGAGTCTGCGACATCTTCCAATCTCAGGGTATGGTTCAGCAAGCAACAGCTTTCTTATTGGACGCCTTGAAAGACAACAAGCCTGAGCATGCCCGCCTGCAGACTAGACTCTTGGAGATGAACCTGATGCATGCACCTCAGGTCGCTGAAGCCATCCTGGGCAATGACATGTTCACTCACTTTGACAAGGCTCGTGTTGCTCAGCTTTGCGAGCAAGCTGGCCTGCCTGAAAAGGCCCTCGAGCTCTACGAGGACCCCGAAGCCATCAAACGTGTCATTGTCAACATCCCAGGTAGCCCCAACTTCAATCCTGAGTGGCTCAGCAACTACTTTGGCAAGCTTTCTGTGGAGCAGTCCCTTGATTGCCTTGACGCCATGATGAAGCACAACATTCGCCAGAACCTGCAGTCTGTTGTGAACATTGCCACCAAGTACTCCGAGCTTCTCGGGCCTGTCCGCCTGATTGATCTTTTCGAGAAATACAAGACCTCAGAGGGTCTTTTTATTACCTTGGCAGTATTGTGAATCTTTCGGAGGATCACGATGTTCATTTCAAGTACATCGAAGCCGCCACCAAGTCAAACCAGCTGAACGAAGTTGAGCGAATTTGCCGAGATAGCAACTACTACAACCCTGAGAAGGTCAAAAACTTCTTGAAGGAGGCCAAGTTGCCCGAGCAGCTGCCTTTGATCATTGTCTGTGATCGATTCAACATGGTCCACGACCTGATTCTGTACCTGTACCAGAGCCAGCAATTCCAGGCCATCGAGGCCTACGTGCAGCGTGTAAATCCCGGCAGGACTCCTGCTGTCGTTGGTGGGTTGCTTGACGTCGATTGCGAAGAGAACATCATCAAGCAGCTTCTCAGCACTGTCAATGCCCAGCAAATAAACATTGATGAGCTTGTATCCGAGGTAGAATCACGCAACCGCTTGAAACTCCTTCTCCCTTTCTTGGAGGCCACTTTGCAGGCAGGCAATCAGCAGCAGGCCGTTTACAACGCCCTTGCCAAGATTTACATTGACTCCAACAACAACCCGGAGAAGTTTCTGAAAGAAAATGATCAGTATGATACTCTGACTGTGGGTAAATACTGTGAGAAGCGTGACCCCAACCTGGCCTATATTGCCTACTCCAAGGGCCAGAACGACCTCGAGCTGGTCAACATCACCAACGAGAACTCCATGTATCGTGCACAGGCCCGTTACCTGTTGGAGAGATCAGACAGCGAGCTTTGGAACTTTGTTCTCAGCGAAAACAACATCCACCGTCGTTCAGTAGTCGACCAGGTCGTCTCTACTGCCATTCCGGAGTCAACTGATCCTGCCAAGGTTTCTATCGCCGTGGCTTCATTCTTGGAAAATGATCTACCTCTCGAGCTCATCGAGGCTTCTTGAGAAGATTGTCCTCGAACCTTCCCCTTTCAGTGACAACCAGAACTTGCAGAACCTCCTCATGTTCACCGCTGCCAAGGCCGATAAGGGCCGTGTCATGGATTACGTTCACAAACTCGACGGCTACAATGCACAAGAGATTGCCACGTCATGCATTGACGTTGGTCTGTTCGAAGAAGCTTTTGAAATCTACAAAAAGGCTGATAACAAGAGTGCTGCTGTTGATGTTCTCGTGGAACATGTTGTCAGTATCGACAGATCCCAGGCCTATGCTGAGGAGGTTGATCTCCTGAAGTTTGGAGCAAGGTTGCCAAGGCTCAGCTTGATGGACTCCGTGTCTCTGATGCCATTGAATCTTACATCAAGGCTGAAGATCCCAAGAACCACGCCGAGGTGATTGAGATTGCCACTCATGCCGGCAAAAACGAAGAGCTGGTCAAGTATCTGCGCATGGCCCGCAAGACTCTCCGAGAGCCCGCCATCGACACTGCCCTTGCGTTCTGCTACGCTCGTCTGGATCAACTTCACGAGCTTGAGGACTTCTTGCGCGCCACCAACGTTGCCAACATTGAGGAGTCTGGTGACAAGGCTTACGAGGAGGGCTTGTTCGAAGCCTCCAAGATCTTCTACACCAGCATTTCTAACTGGGCCAAGCTTGCCACTACCCTCGTTCACTTGGCTGACTACCAGGCTGCTGTTGACTGCGCTCGCAAAGCGAATAACATCAAAGTCTGGAAGCAGGTGCACGAGGCGTGTGTTCAGAAGAAGGAGTTCCGTCTTGCTCAGATCTGCGGTCTCAATTTGATTGTTGATGCCGAGCAGTTGCAAACTCTGGTCAAGGAATACGAGCGAAATGGTTATTTTGATGAATTGATTAGCCTTCTCGAGCAAGGTCTTGGGCTCGAGCGTGCGCACATGGGAATGTTCACCGAGTTAGGCATTGCGCTTTCCAAGTACCACCCTGAACGCTTGATGGAGCATATCAAGATTTTCTGGTCAAGAATGAACATGCCCAAGATGATCCGCGCCTGCGAGGAGGCCAACTTGTGGCCCGAGCTCGTTTTCTGCTACTATCACTATGATGAGTTCGACAATGCGGCCCTAGCCGTCATTGAGCGCCCTGAGAACTCTTGGGACCACCAGCAGTTCAAGGAAATCGTTGTCAAGGTTGCCAACCTAGAAATCTATTACCGTGCTATCAAGTTTTACGTCGAGCAGCATCCATCGTTGCTCACCGACTTGTTGGCTTCTTTAACGCCTCGAATTGATGTTAACCGCGTTGTCAAGATGTTCCAGAAGAACGACAGCTTGCCTCTCATCAAGCCGTTCTTGCTCAACGTTCAGTCACAAAACAAGCGCACTGTCAACGAGGCCGTCAACGATTTGCTTATAGAAGAGGAAGACTACAAGACATTGCGAGATTCGGTCCAGAACTACGACAATTATGACGCCAATGAGCTTGCCAGCCGTCTCGAGAAACACGACCTGATTTTCTTCCGCCAGATTGCCGCCAACATTTATCGCAAGAACAAGCGCTGGGAGAAGTCGATTGTTTTGTCCAAGCAGGACAAGCTCTTCAAGGATGCCATTGAGACCGCTGCCATTTCTGGCAAGAGCGACATTGTCAATGACCTACTTCGTTACGTAAGTTTAGGCTATCTATGTTCCACAGTACCAAGCTTGTCTCATGGAGAGGAATACCGCTTGCTAACATTACGTCTACTTTAGTTTGTCGACATTGGCCATCGTGAGTGCTACACTGGCATGCTATATGCATGCAACGACCTCATTCGCCCTGACCTTGTGCTGGAGCTCTCATGGCGCCATGGTCTCAATGACTTTACAATGCCATACATGATCAACATGCTGTCGCAGCAGACAAGGGAAATTGCTTTGTTGAAGTCTGACAACGAAGCTCGCAAGGCCAAGGAGAAGGAGCAGGAGAAGACCGAAGACAACACCCCCATTTTGGGCGCTGGTCGCCTCATGATTACCGCTGGACCAGGCGGTAACATGGGCAGCACCTCGCCGGCGCCATACCAGCAATCGAACGGCTTCGCACCGCAACCCACCGGCTACGGATACTAGATGCAAGTGCCGGTCTGGGCTTGGTTTCCCGCCCGCATTATCGGACACCACATGCCACAAAGTTGTTCATGCAAACAAGATGGCATGAAGCATGAAGCTACACCAAGGTCTGGAGGAGACTCGCCGCTGGGAGACGACTCGGGGATATCATGGAGCCCATGATACTGTAACCATTACCCTTCTTACTTTGCGCCATGGTAAGAGTTGAAGAGAAATATTGACGGCGGCCAGATGCGTGATGTATGTTGTTCTTTATTTTAGCTATTCCATTTACAGGGCGAGAGAGACCCTGGTAGGGCGGCAGGCAATCTCTAATTCTGGCATGAAGAGGACAGGGTTCGTAATGAAGAGGAATTCCGATTTCGCCACAGCTAGACTGGAGGCAGGATCCATATCAAGCCGGATGAGACAAAATCAGGAAGCAGAACCAAAGCTACTATATATTGTATGATAGTAATCAAATTCTGCATTTGCGTTGTTTCTACAAATATGATGCATCCCAGTGCGCCTTTCGATTTATGATGATGTATATGCTGTACAAGATTGCCAAAATGCCGTCCTCGAGTTGAATATATGAGAATAAATTGTCCGTCCTCCTTCATCAAACCCAGGCTAGCTAGCCTGCTCGCGATGAGTCCCACGTGAGTCCAACATTATGCAGCGCTTCGCTCTCGACCCTCTCCTTGGGAGAGCATTCGTGACCCTCGTCAGTATATTTTTACCTCTTTTTATCAATGGGTTTCGGGTCCGTAATCTTCAACCACTCCCCGTTGAAAGCATTGATGAGCCAATTATTTAATTCTACAAGCAAGAAAATGTCAGCAATGTCCCATATACGTACATGTACATGTGCGCGCGTGTCTGAGTCTGCTCCTAATGACAAAAACGAGAGACAGAAAAAAAAAAAAAAAGAGGCCTTTCGATCATCGTGAGAGGTCCATTCGGGTGGAGGAGACAACTCACTATCGTAGACTACATGGTTCGCGCCATGAAAGGAAATGCCATGATCGCTGTCGGGAAAGACGTGGATGTCATAGTTTTCGATGCGTTTGAGATTCAACTTGTCGAGGAGTTTGAGAGAATTTTGGAAGTGGACATTGTCGTCCGCGGAGCCATGCATGATGAGGAAGCGCTTGTTCATGCCTAGAGCTGTGGCGTTTTGGATGGCCGAGGCGTCGTAGCCGGAGTGGTTGTCCTGCGGGAGACCCATGTAGCGCTCCGTGTAGATGCTGTCGTAGAAGCGCCAGTCTGTGACGGGGCGACGGCCATGCCGTACGAGTAGGTGCGTCCGGCGTCCTGCTCGAGCGTCTTGAGGGTCTGGAAGCCGCCGTAGGACCAGCCCCAGAGGGCGAGGCGCGAGGGGTCGACGTAGGGCTGAGAGGCGTAGTGTCGCGCGGCGGCGATGTGGTCTTGCGCCTCGAGGAGGCCGAGCTGGGAGCGGACGGGGACGCGGTGGTGGCGGCCGAGAAAGCCCGTGCCGCGGGGTCGACGGTGACGACGAGGTAGCCTAGCGCGGAGGCG
The DNA here is from genome assembly GCA_023658505.1 of Epichloe gansuensis. Lineage (NCBI taxonomy): Eukaryota > Fungi > Ascomycota > Sordariomycetes > Hypocreales > Clavicipitaceae > Epichloe > Epichloe gansuensis. Next base: position 3,477,839 of record CP098283.1, read on the forward strand.
ACGTAGGATTGGAAGTCGACGGAGAATCTCTTGGTGACAGTTTGGGACTTGGGGCCAGAGTACTGCTGGAAGAGGACGGGGTACTTCTTGTTGGGGCTGAAGTGGCGCGGGCGGCGCTCAAGGTAGTTGACGGAGACGTTGTTGTCGAGCTGGAGGGTGCCGTACTGAAGGATGGGCAGCTCATGCTTCTTCGCCTTGTCGGCCAGCTCAGCGTTGTCTTCAATGGTGCGGTCATAGGAGGCGGGCGTGGAAGGGGTGGAAATGACCTTCTGGTAGGGCGTTTTCGGGCCCATGTAGGAGAGCAGGGCGAATCCGGCGTTGGAAGAGAAGGATACCGTATAGTAGCCTTCGGAGGATGTGTCTGTCAGGGGGTGAGGTTGGAGCCGTCGAGTTTGACCGAGTAGACGTGGCGTTGAATGGAGGATTCCTTGGTGCCGACAAAGTAGACAAGGTTGTTAGTAAGATCGACAGCCAAAGAGGTATCTTCGACTTCCCAGTTTCCAGAGGTGAGCATGACGGGTTTCGGATTGTCCATGGGGTAAAGTAGCCGATGTGTTCGTAGCCTTTGTGAATGACGATGTCAATGTACCCGTCTTGCTGGCGGCCGTTGCTCGGGTCCGCGGGCATGTACTTTGTTGTGTGGGATATGTCGAACCACCCGCCGTCGATTTCGGCAATGTTGATGCTGTTCACGGTTTTGGCCTCGCGCTTGGCCGGGTCGACGAGGATGACTTTGAGGAAGTCGCCCACGCGGTTGGATTGTTTGACAAGAACCTTGTCCCCAGCCCAGAGGACATTGGAAATGATGCGGTTGTCGTCAGGGAACCCGTCGGTTGCCGAGACGGAGAAGACATTCCCCTTGGAGACGTCATAGTATTGGACGTCAACGACGGGATTGTGTGCCCCTGCTTTGGGATACTTGATCTTGCGGACGTCGGGGTACGCCTCTTCGCCCTTGAGCGGTTTCTTGCCCGTCGGGCGCTGGACGTAATATTTGATGAGGTATTCGGGGACCGCAGTCTCGTTGGTGCGCAGGAACGCAAGATACTTGCCATCGTCGGACCACCAAGTCGCGGAGCGGCCGGAGAAGACTTCCTCCTCGTATACCCAGTCGGGAATTCCGTAAAAGTACTCTGGTCCTCCGTCCTTGGTGATCTGCACCACGTCGCGGGCACCGCCGAGCCGGCGGATGTACATGTTGTTCCTCATGGTATAGGAGACGGCATCGCTCTTGGGGCTCCAATTGGCGAGCTGTACCTTGGCATCGGCATTGTCGGAAACCAGAGGCTCTGTGGTGTTGGATTCGACATCGTGGATGAAGTACGTCGCTGTGAAGGAATGGCGCCAGTTCTTCTCGTAGTTTATGGCCAGCAGGACCTTTTCAGATCCGGGCTAGGCTTCCACCATTCTGGTCTCTTGAGGTCGCCCTTGTACATGAAGTAGGGGCTCTTCATGAGTGTTCGCGACTTGGCAAGCTTGGTCTTTGAGTTCTCGTGGGCCGCTGCACCATCCTTGTTGGCGCGTACGTCCTCGACGACCAAGAAGCCGGCCTCAGTGCCGACTTCGAGCAACAACCCGTCGTCGCCGTCAGGGTCGGCAATCCAGCTGATTCCTTGTGATTTTGGAGACCAGTAGCCACCAAGGACCTGATCTAGGGTGATGGCTTTGCCAGAGCCTTGGAAACTGGCGTCCGGGTCGTGCTCAGAGTCGCTGGCGTGCTTGTAGGATCCAGACATGACGAAGACGCCCAGCCCTGCTAGCCAAGCGGCAACGAAGACGGCGCCGACAATCAACAAGATACGACGCAGGCCTCTGTCCATGGGCTTGCGCTGGAGCGGAACGCCAGGCTCGCCCAGGAAGGGCCCCGTTTCGGAATCTTGATAGCCGGCTTCATCCTTGATGGATGCGAAGTGATTTCGCGTGCTAGTTCGACGCGCGCAAGGGTCCTTGTCCGCCTCCTCCTGGAGTCGGTCGAAGACGAGGCTCGTGGTGGAAACGGACGAGAGCGAGAGCGAGCCTTGTGAAGGTCGAGATGGTCTGGGACCGTCTGGGTCGTCGGTGAATGGGGCCATGACAGGTACCTTGGTAGGTAGGTAGGTAGATTGATTGGTAGAAGCATTGGCTGGCTGCAAGAGCCAAAGGAAGCACGATGTAGAGTCAATTATGTTGAGAGAAAGGAGAGACAGTCAGCATGGCTGTGTGAGACAATCAGAGTGGGTGAGTGAAGGTCAAGGTGAAGAAGGTGCCAGCACCGGCCATGCTGCACGCGCAGAGACTCGAGCACGTAAGCACATCCACCCTCGTCTCGTCACCGGCGATGAGTAAATAGAATGAGAGTTTTCGGGGTCTCAATAGCTTATAATCTTGCATGAACGAGTCCTCAACCGGTTCGGACACTCGTCCTACTCCGTACGTACATACGAAGCCCAACTTGCAAAAGGACCATATGCCAAGTTGACCCTGCGAGCGAGCTTTCAGATTGTCGGACCCTGCGTGAAACGTTCGTCATTCCCACACTGTGTAGCCCCGCCGTCATCATAGTGAAATCATAGTGAAATCATACAGTGTTATTCTTACGTTAGACTTGTTATCCCCTCGTCTCCTTTGTCCCCAGGCGCGACTTTTTAGTTTTTCGGCATCTGATTGGCGCGTCGTCCCAAACAAGCAGAGCCTCGCGGAAAAGCCGGTAGCTGGACATGTTCGGCGTTTCCAGATGTGTTTTGTGCCAGTACGGAGAAGCGCATCTGTACGGAGTACTCCGTACTTGTACTCCGTATATATTTTTCTAATCAATCAGTCTGGCCCGAACTGGTTGTCAGCTTGTGCCCGCCACCAGCCAAGTCCGGTCTGGCTCCAAATGCAACCCCATCTTTTCTCTCCCCGACGTCGCCACCCTTTCTCTCATCAATCTCTCATCAATCTCACATCTCCATTTCGACGTTCCTCCACCATCCTCAATCCCTCACACATCGTACTAGAAAAAAAGGGAAAGAAAAAGAAAGAAAGAAACAGATCCAGTCAACGACTTCGCTCACTCCTCACAGAAGTCGATCGAACCTTTCCCTACAGAACCTCCATCATCATGTTCTCATTACGAGCGCCGTTTCGCTCCATACGGGCGATGCCTTCGCCTATCGCCGCCACAGCTGCCGCTCCTCAACTCGCCGGTCGGAGGTTCTACCACGACAAAGATAAGTTCTCTTGTCATTGAAAGCAGCACCACGGCTCTCCTCATGACCCCGACCGCCTTTGCATCTTGATTTGGACGCCAAGCTAACATCTTTTCTTTGCGAGCTGCACTGCTCGACCATTATAGCCGACCTCGAAACCCCGGTTCCATGGACAAGAAGGATCCCGCTGTCGGCACTGGACTTGTCGGTGCCCCTGCCTGTGGCGACGTCATGAAGCTGCAGATTCGTGTGGACGAGGCAACGGGCACCATCACCGATGCCAAATTCAAGACATTTGGATGCGGGTCTGCCATTGCGAGCTCAAGTTATCTGACCGAGTTGGTCAAGGGTATGAGATGTGAGTATCTCCGCGAGCACCTCATTGACATCACACTACTCCCTCGCTCTGCATCATTGCTTGCACTGCGTGCATAATTCGAGCTAAAGAGTTTACACCACGATGCCATACGAATACAATTCAGCCCACTAACGTAAAATCAGTGGAGGATGCCTCCAAAATCCGCAACGTCGATATCTCTAAAGAGCTATGCCTACCGCCCGTCAAACGTACGTCATTTTCCGATGATAGAAATTGCTCTTTCTTTCTTACCCCTCTCTCCTCATGTCCCCGGGACTAACATTACACCAGTGCACTGCTCCATGCTCGCCGAGGATGCCATCAAGGCCGCCATCGCTGATTACCACGTCAAGAATCCCAATGCCAAGATTACCGATTTGGCTGGTACGGCCAAGTCCATACGGGAGACCATGCAGCAGGCCGCTTGATCGATTCAAAAAAAAAGAATGAACGTGATACAAGCAGATGTGGGAAAATGTCAGGATGACGAAAAAAATTATAGCAGCATGGGACAAGTCAGTTGCATGGTGCAAAAGTTGGCAAGGAAAACAAGCGCTATTGACAACGGCACGCACACGAAAGAAAAAAAGATCAACCAAATACGACGAGAGAATTCGAGGGGTTGAAGGATGTTTGGGGCGAAGAGTCAGGACCAATTTGATTTGATTTGAAGCAGGAGAGTGCACATTCGGACGTGGAAAACCTCGCACTAGGAGGGATTTTGCCTCGAAACATTTCTTTTCCGGTGTTGTTTACAGTGCTACTGGTGTTGAATTTATTATGTATGGATACTGTTGACTTCATTATAAGACGCAGAGGACACTGAAGTCATCAATCGACATCGACGCTCCGCTCAATACAATCTTCCACGTCTTGCCCTGTCCCACTAGTACGAGCCTAGTAATCCCGCAAGCTGCCCACCATTTGACAATGCTTCGAATATATAATTATAGATATGCCAGACAAATTACGATGCTGTAAGTTAAAGGGAACAAATAAGCCACTTAGGAATCCCAGAATACCTGTCAAAGTCCAACTTTCCATCACGCGACATTTTGCCGGGGAAATGTCAAAATGTACGCACTGGCACTCATCCTCGGTGTGCTGGGCATCGCCACACCCAGCGTTACTGGAGCTTCTTGGAGTTCATGAAGCCGCTCTAAGAAGTGAATAGGAGAGCTCTGTGTCATGCTTGCTGAGAGGTTAGTAATTTGCTTTTGGCCAGGTTTTTACCATCGATGATTCGGATGAACTGAAACTGGGGCCCAGAATGAATCAAGAGCCCCAACCGAACCCCAGCTTCCCCCGCCTATGTACTTGGAGTGCTGTTCTAATAATCACTAATGAATGCATGCCTGCATGCCGTTAGTGCTGCGGAACTTTGTGTCTCATCCCCTCATCCTCGCTCGCGCGCCAGAGTCTCAATCGGGATGTCCGAGTAGGATCTCAGTGGCGTCTTTGATATTGCTTAGTTTGAGTTGCATGTTGGGAATCGCCAACGCTGCAGCTTTGGTCATGGCGTTTCGGACCATGACCCAGATGAGTGTTTGCTCGTTTATTACGTCAAAAGACGTTGGAAATCAAGGTTTGTTGACATTTCCATGCCGCCAAGCACGAGTTGATAATTTAATCTTTTGTCCAACAGCCGCGGCGGAGTCATCTCAGCCCCGTCGACGAACCACCAGTAGTTTGATCTGTGTGCTTCGTCAAAATTCGCGGTAAAAAGAACAACAAGTTCAAGACCCTTGCATCATCAACGTTGCCCATCAGACACTTGAGGAGAACGGTCAAGGGGGCGGCTCTACCACGGCTCCAACGCACGCCCAGTGGATTCTGGCGCATGTACAATGTATTACGCATGCAAGCATGACATGGAGACATGGATTCTTGGGCGACGAGCGTGGGGTCCGCCGATGCGCAACGCATGATGATTGAAACTAGTCGAATTTGGGTGTACCCGCCAAGTGGTTCGTTGGCCGATGATTTATTTCGTCATGGCGTTGTGCGGAAAAGCTGAAGCCAAGCCAGAAGCTCTCGTGTCCAGCTTCCGCGGTTCGCACAGGCTGGGATGCAGTACTGCAGTATTTAAACAAGGAGCTTGCTGAGGCCGTAGCTCTTTCCCTCGACGACTGATGGATTGCGCCTGCCTTTTTCATCCATCCCGTCCACCCCATCCACCCCAATCAGCCCAACTGGCACTTTCAAATACCTCCAATCCAAGGCTTGCCATTGCCACGGTGCTCAGTGCTCACTCTTGATCGCCATGACCAATGTATGCCGACTCGTGGCCGCAGTGCTGGCTGCCACCGTTCCAGTCGTCAATGCCTTGTACTCAAATGGATCGGTAGTAGCGCCTTGTGATTCGCCAATCTATTGTCATGGAGATATTCTCAAGGAAGTCGAGCTCGCCCGGCCATTCTCCGACTCCAAGGCATTCGTCGACATGTAAGTGAAACGCAATGATTTAGTTACTTCCCTCTCCACTTGGGAAATTGATCTACACGAACTGTATCTAATCTCTTCGCCACAGGCCTGCTATTAAGCCCTTGAAAGACATTCAAGAAGCGTTCAAGAAGCTCGAAAAGCCCCTCAAAAACAACACGGCCCTGCAAGACTTCTTGTCCACCTACTTTGCCGATGCGGGCCAAGAATTGCAGGAAGTCCCCAAAGGAAACCTCACCACCGATCCTCAATTTCTCAAAACCTTAATGACACCGTCATCAAAGAGTTTGTCACCAAAGTCATTGACATTTGGCCAGATTTGACTCGCTCCTACCGCGGCTCCAACCCCAACTGCACCGAGTGTCCTACTAGTTTCATTCCCGTCAATCGAACTTTCGTTGTTGCTGGCGGCCGCTTCCGAGAGCCTTACTATTGGGATTCGTATTGGATCCTGGAGGGTCTTCTTCGAACAAAGGGCTCGTTCACAGAAATCGCTAAAAACACTATTGAAAATTTTCTCGATTTCGTGGAACAGTTTGGCTTCGTGCCCAATGGAGCAAGAGTCTACTATCTGAATAGATCGCAGCCGCCCATGTTGTCACAAATGGTGAAGCTGTACACTGAGCACACCAAGGATACCAGTATTCTAGAACGTGCGTTGCCGCTGTTGGTCAAGGAGCACGAATTCTGGATGGTCAACAGGACCATTGAGGTTGAGTCTGGCGGCAAAACGTACAACCTCAATCGATATGCAGTGGACAATACACAGCCTCGGCCAGAGTCTTACCGAGAAGACTACGAAACGGCCACTAATGCGTCATACTATGCCAAATCGGGTATTATCTATCCTGAAACCCAAAAGCTCAACGACTCGCAACGCATGGAGCTATACTCCAACCTGGCTACCAATGCTGAGAATGGCTGGGACTTCAGCTCCCGTTGGCTTGCCAACCCCTCGGACTCTGCTCGTGATGTCTATTTTCCTACTCGCAGCAACGATGCAAAAATATTGTACCCGTGTGCTTGAACTCTATTCTCTACGGCAATGAGCTTGCCATTGCGCATTTCTTCAATGCGACAGGCAACTCGACGGCGGCCAGTCTCTGGAAGCAAAGGCGGACGCTCGCAGCGAAGCCATGCACTCTCTCATGTGGAACGAGACAATCTTCAGTTACTTTGACTACAACCTGACCTCCTCGTCGCAGAACATCTACACCATCAGTGACGATGATGCTACCGCCTCTGACGACAAGACGGCCCCTCCGGACCAACAAATTGCCTTCAACATTGGTCAATTTTATCCCTTCTGGCAAGGAGCAGCCCCAGCGTATCTGAGGAACAACCCGCATGCCATCAAGGCTATTTATGCTCGTGTTGCAGACTATCTCAAGGTCCGCCAAGGTGGAATTCCTGCAACCAACGCAAAGGCTAAAGAGCAGTGGGACCAACCTAATGTGTGGCCGCCTCTGATGCACATTCTCATGCAAGGTCTTCTCAACACACCTGCTACTTTTGGCGAGGACGACCCTTCGTATGAATCTGTACGAAAGATGGCTCTTACTATAGGCCAGCGATATCTGGACTCTACCTTTTGCACATGGTACGCCACAGGAGGCTCTACCTCGGAAACACCCAAGCTGCAGGGCTTAAGGGACAAGGATACAGGCATCATATTTGAAAAGTACAGTGATAATTCGACCAATCAAGCTGGTGGCGGTGGCGAATACGAGGTCGTCGAGGGCTTTGGCTGGACAAATGGTGTGCTCATCTGGGCAGCAGACGTGTTTGGCAACGATTTGAAGAGACCCGACTGCGGAGACATCAAGGCGGCCAAAACGCGCGGCGCCAAGAGAAGCATCAGCGCAGTCGAGTTGACGCCAGGAGATGCCCGAAGAATCAAGAGATTTGGCAGCAGGGATTGAAGACAAAAGTGTGAGCAATAGTGGGAGCCCTTGGATAAAATGCGCAAATGAGCATGCATACAAAGTAAGATGTGATGTACATGAAACCTGTACATGCTGTGAATACCAATGCGACGACGTAATGAGCTTGATTTGCCAACATGTGTTGGAAGAACTCTTCTCTTTTCTCAATTCTCACGTGAACTGGTTCAATGAATGCAATGCAATGCAGAGATACTTGATGCCTACCAAATGACGCACTATATACAATATGATTTTCTACGTAAATCAGGGTATGACAAGCTAAGAATGTTTCCTAAATACAAGAGACCAACCAAGATGTCCATAACACCACTCGTCCGGTTTTCTCTCTTCCACTCATTGTCTGTCATCTTTGATGGTTCTCAATCACGCCCTAATAGCCATTGGAGCGCCCATAGGCCGCATGGGACCCTTTCTCGGCTCGTCCGCCTTGTTCACTCTATACTTGAGCTTGACGCCCATGGCGGCCAGTTCCACGTCAAGGTACTTCAGGGCACCTGGTACAACGACCTGGGTAGTCTGATCACCGCCAACCCAGCAGTTGCCCTGCCCGTCTTCCCAAATGTCGCCTTGAATCTCGGTAAGATCAATGCCCTCCGTCTCGTCGAGACGTGTGGCGCAGTTTCGACACCGCACCGTGCTGGGAGCCCGTCTCTTGCCGGGCGCGAATGGCGTCACGACCGGCTGGACGGAGAGGAAGGATCCGCAGCGTCGACAGATCCAGGACTTGGTGTAGTCGGAGCAGTTGAGGAGTCTGTCTTGTAGGAGGAAGGCGGTTCCGTGGGCGAGGAGGGCGTCTCGCTCCATTTCTCCGACACGGATACCACCACCGCGTTTGCGACCCTTGATGGGTTGGCCGGTTGTGGGGACGACGGGTCCCGTGGTACGCACCTGGTACTTGTCGTTGACCATGTGACGCAGTCGTTGGTAGTAGACGACGCCGATGTAGATGTCTGCACCGAGTTCCTCGCCTGTGGCCCCGAGTACATGGGCTCGTTGCCGTGGTAGGAATAGCCCGCCTTCATGAGCTGATGGCCGAAGTAATCTGCTGCGGTGTTTTCTTCATTGAATTTGAAGGGAGTGGAATCCTGAGCCACACCGTGAAGGGCGCCAGCTTTACCAGCCAGGGACTCGACGAACATGCCGATGGTCATGCGGGATGGGAACGCGTGTGGATTGATGATGACATCGGGCTGGATGCCGGACTCCGAGAAGGGCAGGTCGACGGCGGGCCATTTCTGGGACGCGACACCCTTTGGCCGTGGCGAGAGGAGAACTTGTCACCGATGATAGGGCCTCGTGGGACGCGGAACTTGACGGAGATGGTTTGCAGAGGCTCGTTGCCGGATTCTGCGCCGATAAGGCGGACTTCTTCGACAAACCCCGTTTCGCTGTCTTTGTATTTCTCGTAGTGTGTTACACCGTCGAGATTGACGAGGTTGCCGTTATAGTCTGGTGTGACGGTGTGCCATGCGCAGATCACGTCGCCATCTTGGATGAGGCGACCGACGTGCGGGAGCCCGTCGTCATCGAGCATGCTTTGGTAGTCGGCGCTGACGTAGCTGTGCGGAGCGAAGCCGAAGGCTTTGGTGACCGATTTGGTTACACGAGTACGGGAGTCTTCCTTGAGAGAGATCTTCTTGGTCTTGTAGATGGTGCCATGGCCGAAGCCTCGCTCATGAGCCGATTTGTTCAGAATCATGGCGTCATCCATGTCATAGCCTGTGTAGGAAATGACGGCGACGACGGCGTTCATGCCGTTGGGAAAGTTGTCGAAGCCATATGTGTTGTGGAGAGGGCGCGAACAATGGGCGTCTGGCCTGTCTGTATTCTGTACGACTTGTTGTCTGTTCGGTAGCGGATGGCAGCTCCGGACGTGCCCATGCTTTGTTTACCCATCTGACATTGGTACATGTTACGGGGCGATTGGTTGAAGTCGGAGAAGGGAGTCATGTTGGCGAGAATGGACAACATGTTGGTGGGCGCAAACTCGACATGCGTCGACACGCCAGACTCGATCTCCTGAGGCACTACAGCAATGGACATGTATGGCTGTTCGTAGGGGCCGACATAGTCTTCCTTCTGCAGCGGCAAATACTTGACTGGGCGGACCATTCTGGCTGGCGTCGATGAGATGTAGACGCCTGGATATGAACCACCGCGGGATGGAGGCACATAGCCAATCTCGAGTTGCAGCGGCACTCCGTGGGTGCCCTCGACCTTCCAGTATCGAAGGCAGTCTGCTATTCTTAAAGACTCTTTGGGTGTGCACCAACCGAGAATTCTGCCGTCAAGCATGACCACAACGTTCTCGTCCGTGAGCGCCGAAGACGTATCGACAATTCCGAGCTCTCTTGCCAGCGCAGGAATCTTGGACACGTCCACATGGTCGGTCATGATCTTGCACTTGTGGGCCAAGTGATTCAAAAGACCGCAGGGCGAACCATCAGGAGTGTGGACAGGACACATGAACCCCCATGATTCCGGAAGTAACTTTCTGACAGCCGTAGTCTTCAGCTGGGCGAAGAAGGCGCCACGATGCACCATGCGGAAGTGACTGATGAAACGAAGAAAGTTCAGCTTTTCCGCTACAACGGTGAACCCAGCTGTTTGCTGTAGATCCATTCCAGAGGGACTTTGCAAGTTTCCTGTGGACAAGAAGTACTCGAGTGCATTTCCAATGTTCTCATTGGCTTTCCTGAAGATGTTGGTGGGAAACTCCTTTTGAATTCCTCGGATGTGAACGAGGCTGTAGCATTTCGTCGCAGGAACTCTCGCAAAGACGCACGTACCCCGACGCTGAGGAATTCATCGAATCGTTCTTTCAGGATTTGACCATACAAAAAACCGCCCAGAAGGATTTCTTGGTTCTGCAAAGCATCCGGGTTGTCGACTGCGCACTCGCCGGCAGCCAGGGCGTACAGCTTACGCGTCATGAACAAGACCATGCGAAACTTGTTATTGTCCTGCTCGTCGGTCACGTTGACATTGCCCAGATGAACCACGTTGACATTGCCCAGATGAACCAGAACAATTCTCCTCAAGAATTCGGTACCCACTTGTAAACTCCATACGACTTATATGATCTCAGAAGAACCTCAATTCGATCCGTCAGGAATGTGTTCTCCGCAGCCTTGGAGCCCATGGGTCCCACTAATCCTTCGAAAATCTCGCGGTCGTTGGTCTCAACCAGGGCCTTGAGAATCATGATGATCGGGATCAAATACTCGTTTTTGCGCCATGAGAAGCGGAATGTGATATTACCGTCGTTGAGGTAATGCAAGACATTTGTTTGCGACGTTTCGTCGGGTCGGACAGATCGAACAATGATACCATACGGAGTATAACCAGCGCCACGGTTTTGGAAACTAGGACGGTTAATAGCCATCGGAAAGTTTCGCTTATTGACCTGTAGCAGTCTAATAATTTTCTCAATCCCGTTGACGATGAAGTATCCACCGAGCTCTTCTGATTCCTCTTTTCGCTGAACCAATTGATGAGGTGCATTGTTCTCCAAATGACATCGATTTGACTAGATCTCCATGGTCAGTCTAACATATTCTCGATATGTCATTCACTCCCTGTACAAAGGAAAAACTTACCTTGATCATGATGGGGACCTGCCCCATTTCTCGAATAAACTCAACGGGATCGCCTCCATTGATACTGTACTCAAATGTGGCAGAAAGCTTTCCTCTATACGTAACATGCCGTTCTCTGCATTCTGCGGGGAATATTTGTTGATTTCGAGCCATCTTGTTTGACGGCGGCACTTGTGGTTTTGCAGGTTCACATCTTTGATTCGAATGTGTAGTCGATTCTTTCCTTCAGGGCCACTTCGTTCATCGCCATCGAGAAATGTTTTGGTTCCAATGTCAACCAGGCCGTGCGCGAGAAGTCCTGGCTTTTTGTCGTTCCGGAATACACCGTTGAAAGACTCAATGTGCGGATCGACAGCAAGCTGAAGAGCGGGATATGCGGTATGGTCTCTCGGGGGTTCTGAAAGAGATCCTGGCGACGGAGGGTATGATATTCATGATCCCAGTTGGTATTCGTCGCCGATGGAGCCATGATGGCTTAATGGGTTGCAGCAGCGAGCTTGCGCTCAAATATAGATAAAATAAGCAAGGCAGACACCCCAATGAGCATGCGGGAGAGATTTTTCGCTACAGATGAAGGCTAGAAGTAGAACTGTGGCTTCAAGCCCGAGATCCGGCAAGTTGAATGCTTGCCACCTTGCTTCAGCAACAAGAGCTGAGGCCATACAAAATTTCCGTGACCCGCCCACTAACCCGTATCTACGCTTATCGCAATGGAATGAAAAAAAAAAAGTTGGCGATAAGCATAATCACGTGGGATTTGGACTATCGATAACAGCGAAGATCGCAAGTGGGTGGTGGGGCGCACAGGTCGTCCTGCAGCTGGTGGCGGGCCGCTCCTGCCCTGCAGAAAGTTTGGAAACGACAACAACAAGAAACGCGAAAACGACAATTTGGTCCTTTCGAACGGTCAGTCAATCAGATTGCGCTGTACATACTGGTCTTCAGGAGCTATGACATCATGTCCAACAGCGACGTATTTCAAACCCGTGTCTCCGTACCATCGACTGCTTCCGGGCTTTCGTGTCTCAGAGGGCCGAGATGGCACTTTCAATAAAACGTATCTTTTTCATGTGAGCGGCTTATGCAACTGCAGTCAGTCAATACTTGTGGCCTCGTTACAAACCATTACAATTGATAGCATGGACCAGGGAAAGTAATAAAGACATGCATCTAGATACGGAGTACGCAAGCACATGGATAGAAGGATAGAAGCTCTTCAGACAGTGACCAAGCTTGTCGCCCGCCTCCTTGCCTACATACGCTGCCGAACACGAGACGACGCCCTCTACCACCAAAGCAAACAAGGCACGGCCGTTTATAATGCTGGGCAAACTGGAGTACCTCGCCGCGGTCGGATGTAATGTTTGCATGATGGTTTCCTCTCTGGGATCAAGCGGGGCTTTGGTTCGGGACTAGCACACACAGTGCCGGTTTTTGTGGCTCGCCCGGTGTAGTAGTCGTGGATCCTGGGCATTAGTGCGTGTCTATTTGCGTACGGAGGGATGAAGGAAGAAGAGAGAAGTCTCATTCAACACAAAGAGCAAATTTGATGATGCTGCGGTGTACGGAGTAGTAACACGGAGTGGTCAAGCGAAATGTGTTAGGCAGTGGTCGCCAAGGCCCCGGTCTCGGAGCGGTAGAGGCGACATTAATGATCAGAGGATGGCGAGCGAGATTACATACATACAGACAAGACAAGGCGATGGATGGATGCAACGGTCAATAGCGTTCTCCGTGGCCTGAAACGGGTTTCGGGTTTCTATCAAGAGAGGATCAACGGAGCGCCACTGATCCCCGGATTGCAGACCTGCAGGTGCCTCATCGAAGCTTGTCAGATCAAGTCAAGTCACCGCACCCAGTCGGCACCACCGGCATCAAGTTGGCAAGCAAGCAGCGGAAAAATGCAAAGCAAATGAAGCCCGACAGAACGACAGGGCTGCAACGAGGGCTACATGGAATGTACATATGTACATGTAGAGGCCCCCGCGGGCGGGTGGGGGCGGTACGTACTGCATCGCGTGAGTCGTCGCGGCAGTCACGCAGTTTGAACCATAAGAAAAGGGAAATAGAAAAAAATATGTAGAGGAAAAGCGGGCCAGGGCCCATATTAACTCGAGATCATGTCTACATGTACGTGTTTAACTTTTTCCCTTTTTCCCATACGGATCATTACCTCAACAAGCCATGTCCAGGCACGAACCGCCCTTTGGTCAGTCCTGACTCTGCTGAAGACCTTTCTCGGGACGCGCGCTTGTTGTAAGTCCATCCCCAGTTGTTTTTGTTGGATTTTTTTGCTCCCGCGGCATTTACCCTTGCTTCACGCGGGCTCCTCCCCAGCCTGGTTGGGTCATTTGCAACATCCCGCGAAAGGTGCGAACTGTATGTAGTAATGTAAGGCGAAGGAGTCAAAGCTGAACATCAAGGTGATTGACATGACGTTGGAAAGTACTAGAACTCTATGGCCAAGGTGGGCATCAAGTTATGCTGTTAGCCACAGAGCCTGTTACGCGGCGGGTTTGTGGCCGCGCCGAGAAATTGCTCTTCCATTAGTCCCACGTACTCCATAATTAAAAGGCGAGTGTGTGAGAGCTAAAAGTTCGCAGCATGGCGCCGTACCCCAGTATACGGTGCATACACTATGTACGTGTATACTTGTTGGCTTGGGGATCCATGGACCAGAAGCTTCGCCCTCTTGCATATTGTACATGTAGTATATCTGCGATCAGGCATCGTGAGACATGAGATGGACATTCAAGAGGGGCCTAAGCCAAGGGCATTCAACCTAGTAGGGACGGCCATTTCCAGATAGTTTAACTCTCGGTCGTTCCTCGTTCCCTTATGCTGCAAGTTACTCGGCTGACCTGGATCCGACAAGGTTAGCTTTTGCCCATTATTGGTTGTTTTCTCCTGTCCAATTGTTATTTCTGCCGGACCAAAAACCGAGAGCAACTCGGCGTGAAGTGGCCAGAAGCCTTCCGGCTGAAGTCTCCAAAGTGGAAAGCTTTGGAGTCATTGATTATTCCCACGCCGTCTTTATTAACACAATCCTTAAGCAGTCTCTGCCCATCCTCCCAATTCCGATCTCCCCTTCCGAGTCTCTCCTTCTCTTGCCTTCTCCCATCGCTTGCAAAACGAAACGTGTCTTTTGTCTCGGCCTCCACACTTTGTTCTCTTCGTTATTAATGCGAGCTGGTGAAGTGGCGAGTCACTGAAAATTCGTCCCGATGGCATCGCCGCCCAAATCAGCACAGGACGATCCTGGACCTGACGCCGACTACGGACCAGGTCCAGACATACGAATCAATCATTTTCATCAGCGTCAAGATCACCACACACCATATGAAGCCGCAGATGACGCCAACTCTGCCGGCCAAGAAGATCCCTTTGCTGGATCTGCGAGTTCTGGATCGAGTTCTGGTTGGAGCCCCCTCCAGCGGGCGAGTCTATCATTCCTCCCCTGCTGTTAGAGATGCATCTGCTGCGGCTGCTGCCGCTGCCGCTGCGGCCAAAAGAGAAAAGGGTCGTGTCAGGTTTAATAGCAACGCCGCGACAATAAAGCCACTCGCACGCGACCTTGAACCTTCTGTCAAGGTGCCAGAACGACAAAGTACACCGTCTCCTGGGCTGAGACCATCAATCTTGCGGGCCAACTCCTCTGGATCCGTGACTACCGCCAAGGACTTGAGCACTGAGCTAGACTCCGATACGGAGAAGGCCATTTCGGCCGTGGCTGCTCAAGAACGAGCAAAGCAGATCGCTGCGAGAGTCCTTCGAGACTCGCCGCCGGGATCTCGAGCATCAGCGGATTCCTTTGCTACAGTTGCCAACAGCGATGGAGATCTGCTTCCAAGCGATTTCAATATTCCTTTGCGAAATTTGGGACAGAGAAGTCTCGGAACCGAATATGCCGGTGAAAGCCTTACACAAACGCCAGAGAACGAGTCGGAGAAGGCGGCTGCGGTGAAGGAGGAGGCTTATGATCTTGTTCAAGCTCATGCCCAACGATATGGATCGAATACAACCAACAGCTCGCCCGCGGATGAGGAGGCTGTCGCCGGCGCTGTACAGGTAACTCCAAGCGACATGAATGGAGGGCTGTACGACGGCGTGTACAATGTACCCCCTCCGCAACAATACCGAGGAGTGTACTCTCCCAACTCTTGAAACTCTACAAGCCCACCGACCCTGGCCTGACGGGATCAAGCCATAATCGCAACTGGAGCTCCTCCACTGCCGGGGCCCTGACACCACCCGGGCTAGAATCTGGCACCGTCACACCGACTCAGGGCCGCAGGAAATGGTACGAGCAGAATCGGTCTCAGGAGACGCTGGCCAACCTCGTCGAGGCTTCCACCAGACTTGCCAACCCGAACAAGCAGTCCGGAGAAGCAAAAAGCCCCGGCGGGAAAAGCGACCTGCCGCCAAAAGACGAACTAGCGGCGGCCGACTAAGTGCCTACTGGCACAAAGAAGAGGCTCGAATCACTGTCCACATTGCCGAGACCCTGACTCGTCAGGGTTACATCATCAAGCTCTGCCGAGCGCTCATGCTCTACGGTGCGCCAACTCATCGATTGGAGGAGTATCTCACCATGACAGCACGCGTGCTGGAGATTGATGGCCAGTTCTTGTATCTCCCCGGCTGTATGCTTATCTCCTTTGACGACCGATC
Source organism: Epichloe gansuensis (assembly GCA_023658505.1). Lineage (NCBI taxonomy): Eukaryota > Fungi > Ascomycota > Sordariomycetes > Hypocreales > Clavicipitaceae > Epichloe > Epichloe gansuensis. The sequence goes on from CP098283.1 coordinate 3,494,025, forward strand.
TACTCATACGACCGAGGTTCGCATCGTCCGCACCTCTCAAGGGATCGATTTGGGCAAACTCAAAGATGTGCACCAGATATACAAAGAGGTTATGCACGATGTAATTGGCGTAGACGATGGCATACGATTGCTCGACAAGCTCATGAGCTCTAGAGACAAGTTCAGCCCGTGGACCCGCGTCCTCGTCTTCGGCCTCACCAGTGCAACATGCGCGCCATTCTCCTTCTCCGCCCGGCTCATCGACTTACCTATCGCGTTTTGTTTCGGATGTCTCGTTGGCTTGCTGCAGTTGATCGTGGCGCCCAAGTCCAACATGTACAGCAATGTTTTTGAGGTGACGGCCACAGTTATCGTGAGCTTTTGGCCCGCGCATTCGGAAGCATCAATGGTGGAGATTTGTTTTGTTTTTCGGCACTGGCGCAGAGTGGCATCGTGATGCTGCTTCCTGGATACTCAGTGTGTAAGTCTCCTCTTGGTCTTGCGATAAATCCTCCCCCTTTCCCCTTTCCCCTTTCCGAGATGGAAAAGATACGCACAATACTGACTCGAAGATCGATCTTTCCGTAGTATGCTCAGCGCTCGAGCTCCAGTCCCGCGCCATCGTCCCGGGTTCCATTCGTATCGTCTACGCCATCATCTACTCCCTCCTCCTTGGTTTGGCATCACCGTCGGCGCCGCCCTTTACGGCCTGTTCGACGGCAAAGCCACGTCGGCAACGACGTGCTCCAACTCGATTCCATCTCTTTACGGCTTCATCTTCGTGCCTGCGTTTGTCCTGTGCATCTCCATCCTGTACCAAGCGAAATGGCAGCAGATGCCCGTCATGGTGATCATTGCCTTTACAGGCTACATTGTGAACTTCTTCAGCAGCCTGAAATTCGTGGCCAGCCCACAGATTGCCAACACCCTCGGCGCTCTGTCGGTCGGAATCCTGGCCAATCTCTATTCAAGACTGCGGCATGGCGTCGCAGCAGCGACCTTGATCCCGGCGATTTTCTCGCAAGTTCCCGGTGGTCTGGCCTCGACGGGAGGTCTCTTGAGCGGACTCAGCACGGCGAACCAGTTGACCAACTCGTCGGTGGTGGTGAACGGGACGAGCACGGTGGGTTTCAATCAGGAGAGCCCTTGAACCTGGTCGTGTTTAATGTTGCGGCAAGCATGATTCAGATTGCGATTGGTATTGCAGTGGGGTTGTTTCTGAGCGCGATTGTGATTTACCCGTTTGGCAAGAGGAGGAGCGGACTCTTTAGTTTTTGATCACGTTGTACGATTTTTTTAATTTTTTTTTTTTTTTTGGGGGATCCATTTCTCCATGTTCCTTGCATGTACACCTTTTTTTTTCCCACCATTTCTCTTCAGCATTCCATTTGCATGTCATTCTCAGTCATTTACACATGCGTCTTGATCTAGCATAGCGAGCCCTGTATCTTTGAAACCATCAAGCGACTACTCAATTTTCGTCTGAACGTACGGAGTAACACATTGCCTCACTATCTGGCAAAATGTATAGCCACGCTTTAACATTCTACTTTGTTCTCTATTTCATGTTTTACAATACAAAAGCACATCATGACTTGTCGCCCGCCGTGCCAGGCTACATGTATGTATAACAGCATGAACTTGAACCCGTGCACTCGCCTGACACGGCACTGTCTGCATGCACTGGCGATGCACCCGCATGCGACACGGGCGTCACCGCGCTCTTGCGTGTGGTTGTGGTTGTGGTTGTGGTTGTGGGTGTCGGTGGTGCGGAGTTGGGCGGTGCTACAGGTGGCGCGCGCGTATCTTCCGCGTGCAGGACACCCACCACTTCCCTCGCAAGTCGTCACGTTGTCTGGTTGGCGTTGATCGGCTCAATCAGTGATGGGATCAGTGCTACGCTGCGCTAGGCGGGTCATGCATGGTGCTGCATTGGTGCATCATGGTATTCCGTAGTCCGTAGTCCGTAGTCCGTAGTCCGTAGTCCGCACGGATCAGATGAGGTCTGCTGACTTTCACGGCAGGCACCAGAATGCTCTTTGCCCTTCCCCCTTCGTCTTGTTATGTACATGTATGCACTTTCCGACACACACCTGATGAATCCGAATGCACATGCTTGCGACATCCAGGTCCATCAGCAGTGCAGCGTGAGGGGAGCGGTTACCAAGAATCAGCGGGCAGGGCAGGGCATAAGGCAATGAATGAATGAATGAATGGCACAGGGTCGTCTCCGCCCAGTGACTTGAGTGAGTCGGTACCAGACTGCCAGACACACACACACACACACACACACACACACACACACACACACACACACAGCACTGCTACCACTATGTATGTATGTATGGTATGTAGGTACCTGGGTGCCTGGGCAGCCAGGGCAGGTACCTAGCTAGGCACACGGCACCGCGCCTGGCTTCGTTGGTGCCCGCCATCCCGTCAAGAGTGGGGCCTCTGTCTGGCTGGCTGGCTGGCTATGGCTGTCTGCTGCGCCGTGCATCAACCCCAACATGAAAGGCATCAATCCTTCTCGTCCATGCTTCATTCAGACTGCTGCTCTACACTGCCGCACGCTGCCCGCTCCCTCTGTCGACAGCGCCGCCCTCTCTTCCCCAGAACCACTGCGCGTAGCTCAAGTGGCTAAAGGCTTGACGCGAGCCGTCGAGGACAACAGACCTGAATCTTGAATACCTGGGTCGACCAGACAGCTTTCAAGAGACAGCTCTCACTGCCTGCTCCGGCACAAAGCCCCACCTTCCTACCGACCGACCTCATTCATTTTGCTTCCTTCTTCGGCCGGCCATCTACTCTGCGTCTCTGCGGCTCTGCTCCCTGCTACCTGCTCATCCTGCTCTCTTGCGGACTCATCGATCCAGTCTTATGCAGTCTCCTACGTCTCTTTCCTTTCCCGCCAGTCTCCCGGGCCATTGATCGCTCTCCGTCTTCGTGCGCGGCTACCGAGACTCGCCATCGCTAGGCAGAGCTCCCTCAAGGTCTCCATTCCACTCGATCGCCATCGCCGTCGCATCATTGTTGCGAATACCTGCTGTGAAGTCAGATTACTAAGAACATAATTACCAGCAAGACATGATGACTGGCATATTCAAGAAGGTGTATGATTGGTTGCTGCGGACATTTTGGTAAGTCGCTGGCTGCAGTTCTGCCAGGTAGGACCGACAACGATATCTGTAAAGGCATCATCCTTGGCTTGCTATAAGGTCAGTATTCCCGGCGCGAATAACGCTGACGAGAGCGATATAGGGCCATGGAGATGGAGGTCACGCTCGTTGGCTTGCAGAATGCTGGCAAAACCTCGTTGCTCAGAGTTCTCGCTGTATGTCTTTGGCGCTTCTTCTTCTTCTTCTTCTTTACTCGGGCTCGTAGCGGCTAATATGTTCTCTCGTAGGGCGGCGAATTTACTCTCGAGTGAGTAACCCCTTCTTCCTGGCCGATGAGTCGAGCAACACAAAACCCCTGGGTCGCGTATGCCGGAGCCAGCGCACGCATACACGAATTTGTCAGATTCCGTCTTCAAGTTGAAACAGCGGCTAACCAGGTCTTACCCCATGCAGCTCGATACCGACCGTTGGCTTTAATATGAAACGAGTACAACAAGGTCACGTTTCCTTGAAGTGCTGGGATATAGGCGGTCAGCCCAGATTTCGGACCATGTGGGAGAGATATTGTCGTGGCGTCAACGCCATTGTCTTTATTGTAGACATTGCCGACGTAGATCTCATTCCCCAGGCTAAAGAGGAGCTTCATTCTTTGATGAGCTATCAAACTCTGGCGGGCATTCCTCTCCTCGTACTTGGAAATAAGTCTGATTTGCCCCAGAAGCTTTCCGTTGACGAGTTAATCGACGAGCTGGGTCTGAAGTCGATTCAAGGCCGCGAAGTCTGCTGCTACGGAATTAGTGCCAAGGAAGAAACGAATCTCGATGCGGTCGTGCAGTTTCTCGTAAAATGGGCCAACCGATGATTGAAACACCACTGGCTTCGGCTTGTGTCGGCGTCGGACGCTGAAATGAACTTCTGACGACAGTTATGACCAGTAACGACGAGGACAGGTTGCAGTCTTTTCCCCGCATGTTGCCACGCGCAGCTTGGGCATCTGCAAAGTCTCGCCTCTCGAGTACCCTCCTTGATCAATTTGTTCCGCTCTGATGGGTTGGCGATATACGTTTTCTCTTCTTCTTGTGAGGTCATGAATGCAGGTTGTCTAGTAGCACATAATTCCTAGCGCTTCGGTTGACGATTGATCCTTTTCGGCTTCTCCGTGGTTCTAGGAAGGCATAGCGAACATTCTCGAGCGGGAGTAGAATATGATATGGGGCTCGGGCCACGCGGTATCAGACACTTGTCCAATGGTTGATCTTGGGTTGCTTTTGCAGTTGTCGTCTTTCATCTTCCTGCTTTCCATCTCTTGGGTGTTCGTGTTTTCTCATCAACGACATGCCGTAATGGTGCGTGGCATGAAAAGCGAGGGAACCTCAGTCTAAATGCGTTGTCGTCCCGTTACCACACCTCGCGCGTATGTTCCCAGTATGTATGTGTGCTCTGATGGGCAAACGGGACGTGACAAGCGAATTGTCACTGTGCTTATATGCTACAGCTGGTCGTTGTCATCAAGAGGCTTCGAATTGGATGCTTCTCGCTCTGTTGACGGGGAACTGGAATAAAACGAAACTGGCGTCGGGATGGAGGGCATGGCCATGGCTATATTCTCGGTCTGTCCCTTGATCACGAATGCAGCGAGCACGGGGCTGTTGCAGGGAGGAGAGATGGGTGATGAATGAGAACGAAATAAGAGCAAGTACTGGAGAGTACTGGAGTAGTCTGAAAGTAATAAAAAAAAGGAGAGAGAGAGAGGGAGGAGAGAGAAACGATGAGTTGTCCAGTCCATCCGTATACTAGAGGGAGACTGGACGGCTGGCGGACCGCGACGACGCAAGTCGCTCCCATGTCCAGCCATGCATGCCACTGGCTGCGTGCGTGGTGCTGTCACTGCTGTGTTGTCGCTGCACACGGGCCACTTTGATGCATTGGCCAACTCATCACTGCAGCTCTGCCCACAGCACCGCGAGGACAGATGCGTCCGAAGTGGTGCTGGCCTGGTCTGGTCTCGCCTCGTCTGGTTTGCTATTCCTGGTCTTCCATGCCATGCCATGCTCTCCCGCTTCACTTGCCGTTCACTCTAAGCGTCCCCATCTGCGTTGCATGTCGTGGACTCGTGGGTATCGCATCAAACGCATTGGCGTGGTGTGCACTGTGTGGCATGGCATGGCATGGCATGGCACGCAAGGGTGGGCACTGGATATTTCAGGCCTTTTACAGATCCATTCATTTATTCAGAGATTTATATCGAGGCTGGCGGCTGGCTGGCCGGGCTACCAGGCAGAGCACCTTCCTTGCTTGATTCCATGGTGACGATTCATCGACTACATGGTGACGGTGACTATAATTATACTCCGTACGTATATATTACTTGGGCAAGTACGGAGTATGTAGTATGTAGGGAAGGAAGGAATGACCCCCGCAATTTGCATTGGAACTCCTCAAGCCGCAGCTCCCCAGTCGGCTCTCCGTCCCACGGCCGGACTGGACAGGACCGGACAGGACCGGACAGGAACCAAAATGCTCGCAGCTGCAGGACCGTAACAAATCAACGGGCGAGCGCGCGCATCTGACGGCTTGTTGGTTCTACTCGTTTTACAGCATGTACGGAGTACAGTCAACCTCCTCTTTTTCTTTTCAGGTATTTGTCGTTCGCGCCCCTCTTTCATGACTGCCCCGCCTCTACATACATACGGAGTATTGGCCGTGGTGTGCACTGTGTACATATCCCGGACCATTCTGGTGGAGAGGAGAGCTGATAGTAAGCCTCTGTCTGCTTCATCCTAGATGGTTAACCAATGACTCAATACCAGTACTCCGTACTTTATTGCAATATGCTTATAACTCTACTCTACTCTTCTAGCTATCCTGAAATCTGGTATTTGACAATGACGCATATGTTGCGTCGTCGGACACATTTCATTACCCAACTTCGTACAGCAGCAGCGAGTATTCCAAGAAGCTCCAACTCCCGGCGAAATTCCTGTCTGCCTCCTCACTGCGACCCATCCATCAAGTTGAGCCGTATTTCTACATCGGCCAACATGGGGATCAAGACTGACGAGCCTTTGAACCGCGGAGATGAGCGCAATGCATGGGTCGGTGCCAAGGGCCCTTCGTCGTTGGACTTACGGAGTGAGTTGGTGATGGCGGCCCTGTCGATTGCATTCTTGCGAGCATGCCCGACTAAGATTGCCGTTCACAGGCGATGTCATGACAACACCGACACCGTCCATGTTGGCAGCTGTTCAGACCTGCACTCTTTTGGACGATGTCTTCCAAGAGGACAGGACGACGATGGACCTCGAGGCCCATGTGGCAGCCCTCTCGGGGAAAGAAGCAGGCCTCTTCGTTCTCTCTGGAACAATGGGCAATCAGCTGGCTTTACGGAGTCTTTGACGCAGCCTCCACATTCTGTCTTGTGCGACCATCGTGCACACATCATCCAAGCTGAGGCTGGCGGGTTCGTCATGCCTTTTCCTCTCCTTCCCGCTCTCCCAATATTATGCGCCTCTACTCATATATCTCTACTGACCGAGACTTCTGTCCAGAGTCTCGACACTCACGGGAGCCACGGTGAAGCCAGTCGTTCCCAAGAACGGCATTCACCTCACCCTTGAAGACGTGCAGCAAAACGCTGTGCTCAGTACCAACGTGCATGCTTGTCCAACTCGGGTCATTAGCCTTGAAAACACACTCAACGGTACGATCATGCCCCTGACAGAGGTCAAACGGATCTCCGAGTTTGCCAGAAAGCACGGCATCAAAATGCACTGTGATGGAGCTCGCCTATGGGAAGCCGTCGCTGCGGGAGCTGGCACGCTTCCCGAGTTCTGTGCTCACTTTGACACCGTAAGCCTGTGCCTTTCCAAAGGCCTCAGGGCACCCGTCGGCAGCGTCTTGGTTGGCCCCAGAGCGACTCTGACTCATTCTCGATGGGTTCGCAAATCAATTGGCGGGGGCACGAGGCAACCGGGCTTCATCACTGCTTGTGGCAGGGTAGCAGTTGATGAGACGTTCGGCAAGAAATCCGACGGGAGCGATGGTTGGCTAAAAGCATCGCACGATATGGCCAAGAAAGTCGAAGCCTTGTGGACTGGTATGGGAGGCAAGCTCGTTCATCCCGTGCACACAAACATGTGCTGGGTAGATCTTGACTCGGCCAAGTGCAGCAATGACCGATTCATTCAGCTGAGCAAAGATGCTGGTCTGAATACGTCAGGCGGAAGACTGGTCACGCACTACCAAATCGCCCAGAATGGGCATGATGTCCTTTGGCGACTACAAGGCGTTTTTAAACAAGTATTTGAAGCGCCCGAAGAGCTCCAGCCGGAAGTGGGTGTCAGAGGTATGTACGACAAGGTATGAAGTCGGGAGGGATCATGCGTCCGTCAAGCCGACCTTCCCGCAATATGAAAACTATTGTCTATCTGTGTGGATGGGTCAGGTACTTGTAGACGGACATACATGCGTTTCCTCTCATAAATAACGGCCGAGTGATGCCAAGTTTCCTACCGGACTATGCGCATCGCATCTGTGCGTAAACTCAAGTGGCAGCTGTTTCGCAGAATCGTTAGAGCTTCGACCGGCTTCCGAGGTTCGGTTGCTCCTTCCACTTGTGTGACTTGAGTCGCTTCTTCCCTCTCATTATTCACTGGCAGTCCTGAAATTGCTTACGAATCTCACACTGCCACGCCACTCCTGCTTGACCACTACCAATTTCTCTGTATCATGATTCATTCTCGGACTTCCGTTGCGATTTGCCACACGTTATATACCAAGAACTCTCCCACCATAGCCCGCCGATCTTCTCCTCCACTCTGCCCAAATTGCTTCGAGCGTCCACCGTTTTCCCAACGCACGCGGCTTATGTCCTGAACAGACTGATATCGTAACGAGCTAGGAGTTTTTCGCCATGTTTTCCCGATGCCACAAATCTACGAACTGGTGTCTTGCCTTGATTGTTCTGCAATGTCTTGCGGCCAGTAGTCGCCCATACGACTTTGGGGCTGATGTAAGGAGACTCACCCGTCGAGATGACACGCCAGATCCCGTAGTCGTACGTCGTCTCCCAACACCACCTAATGGCACGCTTCCGATGAGAATGGAAGTGCGGTCCATGAGAGATGACAACTACAAATGGGATCTTTTCATCTTGTCATTGAGCATGTTTCAATACGCCGACCAAGATGATCTCCTCTCTTGGTATCAAATTGCTGGTAAGTCGGCTTATGATGCAGGAAATGCTTCCCGGTGTTGTTTTTGTTTTCCTGATACGATATCCTTGTCAAGGTATACACGGCGTCCCTTTCAAAACATGGAACGGTGTAGAGCCGCTTCCTGGCGCGAATCGGTCAGGTTACTGTACACATAGCTCCGTGCTGTTCCCGATGTGGCATCGGCCGTATCTGGCTTTGTTTGAGGTGATTGCACTATGACTCAAGTATAAACACACAAAACTGCTGGGGTTTGACAAAGAAAACAGCAACAGATGTTCAAGATGGCCAATGCGATTGCTCTCATGTTCACCAACACCACCCAGCGTCAGCTGTACCAACAAGCCGCGGCCGATTTCAGACTTCCGTACTGGGACTGGTCTCTCGAAGCGCCAAAGGCGAGACACATCTGCCGGATGTCTTCTGGAGTCCTATCATACAGCAATTCGGACCAAACGGCGTGCAAAACATAAAAATCCATTATATTCCTATCATTTTCACCCTCTTGACCAGGAAGCACTGATATGGAATCCGGTGAGTTGCCTTCGTTTGAACTTGAAAGTTCTAGCTAAAGCGGGAAATAGTTGAAACAATGGAACGAAACCAAACGAGCGCCGAATACCACCTTAAGCATTGTCAATCCTCCGTCAAACAACGAAAAGGCGAACGCGGCTTTACTGTCGAAGCTGTCTGAAATCCAACAGCGGCTCTATATCCTTTACTCCAATTGCCACGACTTTAACCAGTTCAGTAACAAGGCATGGGCTGCATCACAAGGCCTATCACAGCTGGACTCTATCGAAGCGATACACGATGTAATCCACATGTATGGAGGATCAAAGGGGCATTTGACTTATGTGCCCCTTTCGTCTTTTGACCCCTTGTTTCTTCTACATCATACTATGACTGATCGGCTTGTGGCCATCTGGCAAATACTAAATCCAGATGCGTGGATTACTCCAATGGCAGCTGGGGAGGACGGCTTCACGTTCTTGAAGGGCACAATGCAATCATCTGAATCGCCTTTGACGCCATTTTTCGCATCTGAAAATGGGACTTTTGGACTTCCGACACGGCCAGGAGCACGGATGCCTTTGGATACGCATATGCTGACACATTTGCGCCGTCGATATCCAGCCAAGATCTTGCCAAGGAGTTGAAACGTAAAATCAATACATGGTATGGTTCGTCAAGCCCAGCGGGACTACTTGCCAAGTCGGCCCAATCTGCGTCTATACCCTGGCAACCTTATCAAGAATCCTGGCCAGACGATGAGCGTGTCAGCTTCAGACCCAACACCCCATACAACGAAAATAATCCTGAAGCATCACTCATTGTTCAACAGAATCACTATACCGAGTGGTTAGCAAATGTGCGTCTCAACGTAGAAGCTCTTGATGGATCGTTCGTTATTCACTTCTTCCTGGGGAAACCTCCAATATCCGAGATAGATTGGCACATGGCACCAAACCTGGTTGGTTCCGTTGCCATATTCGCCATGAACCGAACGACTGGATCTGAGTCGAAGATATCTGGCACAGTTCCTCTGACATCAGCGATTATGGAGAATGTGGCGGCCAAAAGGTGAAGAACTTGTCGCCGCACTTTGTTCAACCATTTCTAGCCAAAAATTTAAACTTTGCAGTACAGTCCAGCAACGATTTGCGGATCGAGCCCGGGATGGTTGAAGGCCTGTCCATATTGGTAGTCAGCGCAGATGTCCAGGTACCAGAAGAAGTATCAGAGCTGCCTTTTGGGGCCCTCATGTAGAAAGGCTCAAGCTTTGGGGTTAAACCCAGCTTGACCGTTGAAATTATATGTACCGCCGTTTCGGCTTTTATCGTTGGAGGCGATGGCATGAAGAAGACGCGAAGGGCATACATAGGAGTATGGGCTGCCATTTTACTGTGAGATAGATTTAACGTAAGTGTGAATGAATCTCCGTCAGTGTGACAACCTGTCGTATTTGACATCCTGTGAAGGGAGGAGGAGTGTGACTTGGAGTCTCATCTTGAGGCGAGAAACTTCCAGGATGTCTCGTCCACGCACGATCACCTCTACAGCATACTTCAATTGAAACTTCAATTCATCCTGTCTAATGTGTATCCCACCAAAGACACGCAGCAGAGCATCCGTTGTTATCAACATCTCTATACCCATCAGATGAATGTGCTCATCATCAATGTCAAATCCAATAATCCATGTCCAATAATGGCAATCCTCCTTCTGGCAAGCCGGACTTCTAGACACTTCGTCTGATAGTATTCCTGGCTGGGAAGTCATACCCCTAACCTTCTACCGGCGAGCTCATCTGGACTCACTTCACGCCACGTCACGGATATACACGGATTAAGTAAGATTGAATCCATTTCAGTGTATTTTTTTTTTTTTTGAAAAATCACCCCGCGGCTCTGGCCGATCCTCTACTATCTGTCGTCGTGTCATAGAGAGCAATAATGAGTCATATCACCTTGGACAACATACAGCTCTTTAGGCATCGTCCGAGCTGAACGTCTCACCAACCACCAGTTAACTACCAGCTTTGCCCCTCCCTCCTTCTCTTCTTCTTCTACAATGGTCCAAACAGTCCACTTCAAAGCAATAAAACACCGTCCAACGCCTGTACTATGTGAATACGCCTGCCCATGAAATCCGAGTCGTCCCATTCCCTTGCCCTTTCTGCCGCAGTGCTGTGAGCTTTGCCGGCCGTCTCTAACCAAGCATGTAATCTACTTGCATATAATGAATGGCAACACCATCATTGCCCCCAGAATGTCTCATCCGTCCGAGCATATCAAACCCGTCTCATACATCCAACACGCCACGACTGCGCAATGTACACGTTCAACCACCCACTTGCCGAAGGTTCAAGTTCGGCATGTGCTTTGCGAAACGAGGCCAATGGTTCATGTATATACAGCTGTCTTTTCTTCTTTCTTTATGAGCGGACATCCATTCCCAATCAGCTTCTCTTCCGTTTTGGTCATAATGTTGTATGACATGTGCCATCACGTGCGCTCGTCTATAGCGGCTTGGAATTTCCACTGCTGTTCTGGTTTCTCGAAATAGAGAGCTTCACACTTGGTACGTTGTTGATAATTCATTTTCAAATTGTGAATGTAAGCATGTCGCCCAATTTGCTTACGCACCGGTGGCCGACTTTTGCGACATGACTTCGCGCGCATAAAATTCAACCAACATGGTGGCATATGCCTCCAGATCTTCCACAGGTACGGCCAGACGGAAGTCGTTCAGGACCAAGAACTGAATCTCCAAATGGTTGAGCTCAGCGAGGGGAAGACCTCCAACCTAAGACGGAGGGCATTAGTATCATTGTTTCTCTCAACTGAATAATGGACGAAAACGGGGCGGTAAACAAACCTTGGCGTATCGGGAGTTTGTGTAAAAACATCAGAGAAGAACTTGCTTGCACAAGTAACGCCGGATATGATTAACCTGTGAATATTGAAACTATCAACCACAAAGTATGTCGCTGGACTCACGATCACCGCCGCTTGTTCATCCGTAGTTGCTACCATGTCAGAATTGTCGTCTCGTCCTGCTGCTGCTTTCGGAGAGTCAACCATCTCGTCGTCGTCGTCGTCGTCTTCATCATCGTCTGCCAAGTCAGAATCGCTCTCATCAGACTCATGGGCGTTGTCGCGCATAGTAGTATCTCTCTGCGATGCGCTGGGAGGGATTGGTTGGGACTGAGAAGCCGGTCCATTGCGAATTTGCTCGCCCCTCATGACCATTTCATTGACCCGCTCCGTCATGCGGTCAAAATAGACCAGCAAACTAAGAAAAACCTCGTACGTTGTTGGACAGTACTTGTGTATGCGAGAAAGGTAGCTGAGTATCGTAATGGCCGGCACGTTCTTGCCATGGAAGGCAAGTACCGAGTGGTTCAACGGACTCATATGAGAGCCAGAGTCGCTGGACTGATTCGCTTGCTGCTGGTGGGCAACATTCCGCTGCATCGCATCATGCTGCAAGTCGTTTGTGGTCGTGATTTTGGTGAGTAGGGCAGCCACCATTTCAATAACGTCAGCAATAGGCATGCCGCTTATTTCATATTTAATCTGGTTTCCTGAGTCCAGGGACGTTGAGTTGTTCCCTCCTAGCATCTTGGCATCCGCCAAGCTTTGCATATGTGCCAAGTCTCGAACATGGACGACGGTTTGCTGTGACTCTTGCAATGTCTGTTGTGTGGGGGTGATTCCACATGGTCGAAAGACGACGACGATGCTAGGGAGGAACCGGGCAAGTGGAAGCTTTGGCTTTGACTGGATGGGGGTGATGGTTGCTGTAGGCGCGCGCCGGCAATTATTGAAGTTGAGTCATTGTGCAAAGTCTGATAGGCTGCAGGAACAACTTCTCCAGTCTGTGACGCCATCGATGCACCCTTTGCATCGTCAGCCGGCGAGACACTACCAGTGACTTGAGGTGAAGACGACGGCGGCGGGAAGGAAACTTGGGAGGCACCGGGCCGGTTGGTGTAGTGCCTGCGGCAGTTTCGACCGTGCGAGTCTTGTCAGAGGGAGAGCGCGGGGCTTCGCCAGATGAGTTTCGCCTGTTGACTCTCGAACCCTCAATATCGCCACGTCGTGATGTCAAAGCCGCAGATGCGCGCGGTCTGCTCGAGGAGCGGCGGTGCGGGGAGTCTCGGGGCTGCGTCCGGGAGTGGGAGTGGGATCGCTGGCGCTGAGGGAATACTTGTATTGTTGCTGCTGCGGCTGCTGCTGTTGTCGTTGGCTCTGCCGTGACGAAGGGCTGACGATCATGTCATGGAATCGAGAAAAGTCAGTTACCAAGTCGCCAATTAGAGCGGCCATCGCATCGTAACAATAAACCGGCGTAAGACGTAAGGTGGGCGGGTAGTCGGTGGACAGGTGCGAGACAAAATTGTTGAATTACGCCTTGGAGTTCAGGCAAGACGCGCTGGCAAGAAAAGTACAATAATGCATTAGCGCGCAGAAGTTGAAATGTAGGCGGCAAATTACACCAAGAAGAAGGAAAAGGGCCAAAGTTTGGAGAAGCAAAACAGAATGGCAAACGATGCAGATGGCTGGTGTTGACAGCCTTTCCTGTTCTGTTGGGAGGAAAAAGCCGAAGCAAGAATGTTGACGGAGGGGAAGGGCCAAGGAAAGAATTCGGATGATAATAAGCCGCAATGCTCCGTACAGGAGAGAGAGCACACCGTGGCCGGCAGACAGGCAGCAGACAGGCGGGCAGGCAGGCAGTCAGTCAGTCAAGCCGTCACCATAATATGTGACGACGACAGGTAGACAGGTAAACAGGTGGTGAGGGGTGCGGGGACCGACCCGTCTCCATGTTGAAGTCGATCCAGATTCAGGACGGCGCCTGAGTCCATGTCATGGAAGTGCCAAAATTTCAACAGGTTGCTGCCGCCCGTTTCCAATGGACAACGCAATGGTTGGTTGACATTGGCACCAGGCAGCGGGCAAACGAAAACAATTCCTCAATGCGCAGACATCGTGCGAGAACACAACATGCAAAGTAGCAAAGACCAAACTCACCTCCTCAAAAGAACCCAATGTACACGATATCGCCAGACACAAGTCGCTAGAGAAGATAATAGACAATGCTTCGACTGCCTGCAGCTTGCGTTTTGCTCTTGACTGAAAGAGGTGCCAAAAGTGGACAGTTCGGGCCAGAAAGGCGTCTGTGAAAGAGCTGACCAGGAAAAATAAAATGATGAATATCCGGTCGGATCTCGGAATTCTAAAGCGTTTTCCACGCCCAACAATGGCAATTGGAAAGAAACAGGATCGGTCAACAAGTCGAGTGACGCAAGCTGTGTGGCGAACCTGGCAATAAACAGGTTGCTTCACGTTTCGCCACAAGGAAGGAGCAAGCAGCGGTTTGATGTGGATCTTGCCCAAACCAGCCCAAACCAGTAGTAATCAGTAGTAACCAGTGTAGTACCCAGTAGTAACCAGCCCGATTTCCCACTTTGCCATACCGAGTATAATATAAATGGACAACCTCAACACCAGACACTTGAATAGGGGTGCGCACCAGAGGACCGACCCATTGATGCGTGGCACGGCGTGTCCGGAAGGGGCCATCAGGCACAGACTTATTACAGACGAACGATGGATGTCTGCACGGGAATGATCAAGTACGGAGCAGGCGGGACGTACTTCGTACAATCGTGGCCAAGGCATGTGGCACGTGGGGTGAACCTGGCGATGGGTGCAGACAGGACTTGCTGCTTCACCTCTCCTCGCAAGTAGAAGCTCGGGTTGTCATCGGGGCTTGTTGTCGGAGTGCTCCACGGAGTACTCTCTGTACCCGTATGCTTTGATATCACAGGCTGCGACTTCGTTGACGCGACTGAATCTACCATGTCCCGTGGAACTTTGCCCCTTTTGTTCAACGCCAGAACACGTCGGCCACATGTAACATATCCCATATCCTTCCATATCCCAGATGGCTGAAGACGTACCCAACCCACGCCACGGTGCCTGCTTGGGTGTGAGGGGCTGGGAAAGTGTCGTTCCATCTCCGAGGTAGTACGAATGACGCGAGAAGACCACAGACTGGTGTTGCGGGCTGCAGGAGACTCGAGGCTTCTTCTCTTCCCATGAGAATCACTCACCGCCATATCTCACGATGCCAGCTTCATGGGTCAGGGCTGGATGCCAGGCTCTTGAGGCTCGCTCTTGAGGCTCTTGAGGCTCTTCAGCTCCCTCGGCCCGCCCTGTTCCTCCGCTTCGCTGATTCTTGTTCTTGTTCGAGTGATTCATTGTTGTCGTGTTTTTCATAAGAAAAGCTACGCAGTACTACAAAATGATAACCATGGTTATCATTCGAATCCCTTGCACCATTCATTTCTCTACCTCTATTGTACAGAAAGCGCCGACTCTGTGTAAGGATTCATTTTATCCTCCAACTACCTACCACACCAACTTTCAGCCTCTAGTCGTGTCGAACCTTGTAATCAGAGTCCGGCAGGTACAAATGTCGGTCAGCGCCCTCCTTTGTCAGCACCACCATGCGGATAACACCACCTGAACTGCCATCCCACTTGATCGCCTCTCTCAAGGCACCCTTGACAAAGTCAACTGCCTCGGCCTTCTCCATGCCTTCTTTCCAGTTGGCATCACAGTAGCCGTAGATATATGTCGAACCAGAGCCGCCAATTGCATAGGCCTGCTTGTGCAACGAACCGCCGAGGGGGATCGAATAAACCTGGCCGCCAAATCGCTCATCCCATCCAGCAATGATCAAGCCAGCTCTGGTAAGGAGTCATGTGTTAGCATCGGTGAGAACGTGTCCGGAATACAAGTCAAGACACTGCCTCGGGTGACAAATATGATGCAACGTACGATAATCTGTCTTTGTTGGAGTAGCAAATTTCTTGGAAGATGGAGGCAGCCGTCTGCGTCATCGGGGCTTCCGCTTTGCATGGCAAATAAACCAAGCTGGTACTGGACAATATCAGCAACAGCTTGAGTGTCAGCTGCTGAGCCAGATCGGCAACACCAGATGGTGTCATGTACTCTCGTCAGTTTGTCGGTGACTCGGTTTGCGATATAAGCGCCAGTCGTGGTTCGAGAGTCGGCGCCTGCAGTCTACAGTCAGAACGGAATCGTTCCCTATGTTTCACTCTCAAAAGAAGCTTCATTGCTACAACATACCGAGAATGACACCGTCTTTGAAAGTGACCGCCATACTATTACATCATCAGATTGTGCGCCGTGGTCGCTTTCTCGCGAAAGGATTCCTACATGGACGTTCCCAAGCTAGACAGCCGTTAGTTCAAGTGTCATTATTAATGGATCATAGCCAGTGGAGTGTGCTTACTTTACTTCTCCTTCTTGAGGCGATCCATGTCAACATGGATGCCATCTATGCAATGCTTCAGTTTCAATGGTCCTCTTGCGGGCATAATGCTCCCCTTGGCTCGAAGCTCACCTTCATTCAGAACTCCTTTTGTCCAAACTCCATTATAATTGATGCGAAGCCACCGAGTTTGTTTGTTTCGTCTGCCTTTTCGCGATTAATTGGAAGAAAATTCGTTATAGCGTCGACAAATAAGGTCTGGTCGGATCAGAAGGGACGTAGCTCAGGCAGCTCTGGTTACGCGCAGCCGCGCCATGCAGGCCTAGGTCCGTGCACGTGGTCTCGCACGTGACCGGTATCGTCACACAAACTTGTAAACAGAGGCTTCATTTGACTCTAATTAACAAGCACGTTGTCTGCTGCCTCTCCTTAGTGATTAGAGCATGTCGCGCCCTTTCTTACTCTCTCAAATATTAAACCGCCTTATCTTGGAGGAAGATGTAAAGGGCATTAGGGAGACGTAGTAAGGGCCGAGATTTATCCACACGCGCCGCCACCGGATGGTTGCCCGCCCCAGCCCCTAGTGATTCCTGTCTCCATCGCGCGAGCTAGGTACGCATTCCTTATCAGGATAACCGACGAGCGAGATGTAGCGACATGTACAACAAAGGGTATGAAACGCTACTAAAAGATACATATTTTTCTTCATAAATCACGAACAATTTAAGGTACTTGCTAATCCTAGCCCCCATCTACCATATCTCCTGTTTTACGCCTGATTGGCTTGCTCTCCCCTGTCATGTGTATTCGTAAGATAATTCAAGGGTTGTACTCCGTTATTGTACGTCCCCGTTAGACATATGTAGCTAGCTAAGTGGGTCGGGTACCAGAACACCTCCTGCAGACTACCCGCCCCACTAGGAATATTTTCATGGCGAAGCACGTGTAACGATTAGCCTAACGCGTCTACCAGAAAAAGCCCTCAGGTTAGGGACATGATGAGTCTGAAGCGGGCCTATGATGACGCTTTCACATAATCTTGTGCCACCAAGGGTCACAAGAGTGACCACAACGTGTTCCATGGCCGTATTTACTATGTCTACTCCTTCACATAGAATTCCGTGTATCAACCGTCCGTTGCGAAACGCCCATTTTACACCCTCGGTCAATGTAAAGCCTACAGTTACGTCGAGAACTGATGCAGTCTGGTAATGAGTGGGATCCTTGGGAAGTCGCAGTTGAATTTCGCTGTTCACGCGTTTTTCGAGGGACTTGACTTCTGGCTCTTGTCTATAAGAGAAGAGAAGGGAATCATGTGAGCGAGATGGAATTCTAAATTAGGCTTTGAACGTTGTTTGAACGTACCTAGTAGTTATATTGGAATCGTCCTGTAGGTCGCGTGGAAAATCAGACACGGAGACATCGCCCTGCTTATGATTGAATTCCTTGACAGATGGGATTGTGAGCGCTATGGCGCTCGCAAAGAAGCCGAGAGCAATGAGCAATTTCATTTTGATGTTGGATAGGGCTTTAGACGGGCTAGGATAATGAACTTAAGAGTTGAACCCAAGGATGGCTATGGTTTATGTTCTACGCAGAAAGAGTCTTGTAGAGACTGACGTTATATACCCTTTACAATGCTATTTACTATGACTGGAATTTAACGGCTAAATTGGTGGCTGAATTGGCGAGCAAAGCAAAGGCACGACATCTTCCATCATAGACAAAATCAAATTATTAATGAGCTCATGCACGGATGCATCTGCACAAAGATTGCGTGGCTGAGAGAGCGCCGTTGGCACGAACCTGTAGCCCCGAAACTCGGCAAACAGGTGAACATGATATCATTTGCTAACTAAAAGTACATTCTAAACTTACATTAACAATCAATACTATGAAGGATCCGCAGCGACTACCTTGCGTGTCTGTTTCTTCCATCGGTTTAATCCAAAAACCGGCGCACTCTCATCCATCCCTCTCTTCTCCTCGTCGTTTTTACCCTTGTCCTTCTCGTCGTCGCCGCACCCGCAGTCATAAAAGTCTCCAATCTTGGTGCAGTCAAATTGCGGCTTATCCAATCTCTTGTTCACCATGTTATGCAAGGCACACAACCACCCCGCAGCGGCGTTGCGACTGCTCGTCTGGGGCGGGTACTTTTCCAGCATCTCGCGGAAGTGGCGAGCACAATCGCCACAGGGGTATAGTCTTCCGAACAGATGGAAGAAGGACTCGAGGGTTTTGCGATCGCTCTCGGATGGCTTGTCGGGGAATCGGGCGACCATTGTGTGCAGGAATTTCCACGTCGCCCGTCCGAGTTCCGCTCTACCATGCATTCGTTATTGAGTGTCCCGGAGCCATGAGGGGGCAGCAACGGCAAGATGGGAGTGAAGCGAACGTACTTGAGAGTCGCGTTCTCCAGTTTCGGTGCTATGGAACCGCCTGCAGATAGGTTCGAGATCGCATCGAGGTCGATGGTGAAATCGGATTTGGGTTCGGATGGTGGCGCTGCCGTTGACTTTTGGCCCGCAGGTTTAACAACGGCTTGCTGAGCATCCCGACCGGCGTTCAACGGTGCGGCGTTTCGAGTGGACGATGAGCCGCCGGAGAAGAAGTAGGTTATGCTGAAGAAGACGATGACAGCGAGAAGCACCGTCAGGGTGAGGTGTTGTCGGCGCGCCATTGCTGGGCGGCAGGATGAACGGACGGATGCAATTCTTAAGTCTGGCGGTTCGTCGTCGCGACACACATGCGAACAAATCCGAGGGACGAGAGCCAAGTGAACACGGCGCTTGGCGCTGAGCCCCGCGCAAATGGCGCTGCAGCCACCTGGCCTCTCACCCTCTGTCATCCCACTAATAAAATATGTTAGGCTCTACCACGTCACTATAGTGCCGACTCTCTTCATATTAGTAATCACGCACCGTAAGGGAGGAGGGAGAACATGGAACATGGAACATGAAACATGAAACATGAAAGAACACTTGTCGGTTGTCCCAAGGCTCGAATGAGATGATCTGGATTAGTACCGGACATTCGCTCTAATCGGAGCCCATGGGCCATGGCAGATTGAGATTCATTTTACGGATGTCAATTGTCCGTCTTCCTGGCTGGGTACAGCCTGCAACAATGAGTTGTCAAATTTCACCAGAATCCGATTCGTTGCACTACTAATATGTGCGTCTTTGTCAAACTTCTGATCGGCCGTCTGAGAGATATTCCCACGCGCATTGATGCACGATGAGCCATGTAACATGATAGGCTGCTGCGAGCCTAGATCAGCTCATTTTCGATTCTGAGCGGCGCAACGAGGCTCAGATGGCGGGTCTTCGCATGTCTGTCTATATTCATGTAAGAAGTAATCACAGCATGGATGGATGCTGCGAGATTCCATCAACCGTCCAAAACCACCACACTACCCTATAGCTGTTTCTTTGTCTTTTTCGGGGTTCACGGGCTTGAGCGCAAGTGGTTTGGAACACCGAAACTATGGAATCCAACTCGCAAAGATCTACGTATTTTGAAGATGATTTGAACTTGCAGCCCTGCTGCAATCAGTCTTCGCCATCCTCTCGCGCGGCTACGCATCAATACACCGAACTGAGACCCGCATGATGTCAAGGTAAGCTCTTTCTATGGACATGGAAATGCCGTGATCCAATCCAAACAATGGACCCTGAACATGGGAAGCTACCGCATACCAAAGGGCTCCTGGAAGGCACTCTGTAGAAGAAGCTCAAGTTCAAGCTCACCAGAAGCGACGCAGCCTCCGTGTCAACATGTCACGAAACGCCAACTTGGCATTCCAATGCAACGCGCCATCACTTGTGCTCGTCGACCACGGCGTTTTGAACTGAAAATCATTCATGACCATGACGAAATGCTTACGCATGTCCTTCCTCAAAGGGTCCAATCTACGCGTACGGAGTATTGTCCCATCGTCATTCCTGTCAATGGCAGACTTTACGGGCGGCGTGCCAGAGGAGAGAGAATAGAAGCAGCGGGAGACATGTCTCAGCCATTGTATTGTGTATGTATGCGGGAAACACGGGAATGACTCACGTCAGCGATGCTGTGGTAACTTGTCGCGCAAGGCTTTTTCCTCAAAAGAAGCTTTTCTTTTCTCTGTCCTCCTCGCTCTCAACAAGCCTCGATGCGTGTCTTCATTTTGGAAGGCACGAGCTGGCCTGGACCCCGACCTGTCCGTCACACACCGACTGACCTTGTCACATCACTTGGTAATACTCCATTGCACCTGCACGCTATGCCATCTGGCATGACGGTACACCGTAGACAGGGGGCAAGACCGGATGAAAGACTAGCAAACTAGTTAGGTAGCATGGGGAGCATCGCTATCCTCCGCTTGAAATGCACAAAAACCTCTTATTGAAGATCGTATGTACAGACTGTTTACTAGCATTGCGAACCGCGGTCATTGCCTTTTCCCAAGCCGCAGAAACGAACCTAATACGGGGGTCCAGGAAACGGGTCGGTCATTTTCAGTTGAACTGGAAGAGATTTCTGCCCAAGACAGTGTTGTTCAACTGCCGGGTAGTATCGTGCGTGCGGGCGTCCGGAAATTAGTTCTGATAAGTCGAGACGCAAGGCAAGCGCGGCATTCCGCCATTCTCACCGAATTCGAGTTTTGGTGATCTTCTTCACCAGGGTCACTACATAAATGCGCATACCGCGTTAGTCCTAATCCGGAAGAGCGGTCCCCACACCCAATTTCAGTGTTGATTTCCACTGTTGACTGAGATGCCTATGTGTGCGATATTTAAAGGTGTTAATTGAATAAAGACTATTATAACTGCCCTAATAAAATTTTACAGCTGTCAATCGGTTGTTAATTGTTGCACTGGCTGGGTGTTGCCAGTAATTCTTATGTTGTGTGTGAATTTTAGATGCATTGGCCACTGCCGATGGAAAAAAATATAAAATTATAAAAAGGAAACCAAGACCTGCGGTCGGAAATAAAGGCAAATTCAGAAATGAAGCACATGCTGCATTCCCAGTCTAAATGTTCTGGAGTACGGAGTACAGGACTCGGTCGAGTACTCTGTACATTAGATGAATTGTGCGATTTGCCGAGTATAATTCCGCCAGTGCATATTCTTCGGTACAATACAGAGTGGCGCTGCAGAATCCCCCTCCCCCTCCCCGACTCCTTGTACTCGGTACGGAACAAATTATGAACATCTTCCATCGAGGCAAGACGAACCGCTGCCGACCCTTTTGCTGAACTTGGCTATCACCCTGATGACAGATGGAGAAGGGGCACAGGAGCAACCTTGGCACCTTGGCTGCTAATAGGACATGGAGCACATGGCAGGGCAGTTGAGTTCCAATCGAGTGGTGCGGAGGAGGCACCTCATCCAGTCGTTTGGAGAAGTTTCCCGGCAAGAACGAAGCAAAGAGCCGCAGATGGAGCTGTGCATTATTACCAGGAGGCTTTAGCACAGCTTTCGCATCGAGATCAGAAGCCGCCAATTGGAGTGTGGTTGACATTGGAGGGGCAACCAGAACTTGATATTGATCTTATTGTTAATTTATTATGGACGGTGCGGCTTGCGATTATGGGAAGTATACGGAGTTTTTACGAAGCGTTTTCCTTCTTCTTTACTTCTTCGTACTACATATGTACGTAGTGTCAACGGAACAATCGATCTCCATTTCCCGTGCCATAGGGCAAGGTTTTCTGTTTCCAAGTCAATTTCGCTGCCTCTAATGTGAAGCTTTGACGGAAGTGGCACATCGACCTGCTACCCCATCATCATTACCAACTCAGTCGGCAGGCCCGGCATGCAGCCCGGGAGCCCGGTTCATAATCCATCTGCTTGCCGCTGTGATCGAGGCGGCGAGAGGCCTTTGCCCATTATGTATACGGAGTACTCCGTATTGTCCACCCTGTTATGCGCGTATCCGGAGTACATGATTTTCAATAATATGATTATTAACGGGTTATGGCAGTTGACGACTTGGCGTGATGCTTGTTGACAAAGACAACGACGAGTACGGAGTAGCTACCTAACGATAGATTGCCGCCGTCCTTTACACAGCGAAGTACACCGTATGTGACAAGCCAATCATTTCGTAGCTAGGATCATATTGGGCAGTGGTCGAATCGAACTTCGTTTTCCCTTTGAAAATCTTTAAAAAAATACAACGCGATGTGTTCATTGGCCCAGGTGCGGAGGGGCCAATGATCATGTCTCTATCCCTGATGAAGTCTCCGCTGTGGCGTTGACGCGCTGATGCTAGCTTCATCAGGCACAACCCCGCGAACCCAGAATAACTGATACCTGCTTGGAAGCTACCAAGGTACTTGGACAGACTCATGTCGCACCATTGACCAGGGCTGGGGGAGTGACGTGCCACTGGGTGGATCCTGAAATCCCAGCTCGGTTATTAATGTACATGTACATGGGCACTCACTCAGGAGTCAGGACACAGAACAGGATGCAGGACTTGAGCTGATAATCCCGTCCGCCAAGAGGAGAACAAAATTTCCGGCACAGACTGTTGCTGACGCCGAGCCGCAGTGCGTTTGCACATTGCAGGACGTAATTTCCACAAGCGTCAGGATCTTAGACCAACATCAGGATTCAGAAGTGGTCGCTCCCTCCACAGCTGGGTTGGGCTTCTGGAAACGACAAGACATCGCTGGGTTTCCCTCGGGTGCTGCTGGCCTGTCTGGTATCAAGAACAGACAAGCTTCGATGGCTTGGAGCTGGAATCATTCTCATTCGAGCTCCATTGTGCATTCTCGACGAAGAAGAAAGGGGGCGATGGGAGAAAGATGCATGTGAGCGAATTGCAAGGAAGCAGCAGCAGCCACCTTCACAATGCGCCTTCCCTTCAGCCCGCCCTTCCACACCAGTCCCAGTAAAAGAGAGGTAGTGTACATAACATTATAGTGGGACACGCGAAAATTAAAGTTTACTCAGACTAGTGCAGAACTGCCCCTCTCGTGTCTGGTACATGTGTTGCAGTACTTGGAAGGTGTGGCTTGATGTTGTGCCCAGATTCCGCTTGGTACCCTCATCATCTCTGCAAACTTGTGCTCATGCATTCCCAAGACCGCTGGTCACCTCACAACGCGTTTGCATAATAAGCCTGGGTCCCTCATGCCAGGGAAGATGCGTTGACCAATCGATAAAATTCCATCATGCTCATATGTCCATTGCTACAGTTATCCGTGTAAAATCAACCAAATAATGCCAATATCTGCACATCACGCGGTTGCACGCCGTTGTACGCGGTCTAGGAACTGTAGACAAAGATGCGCCAGCTTCACACGATTTTGCAATTTGGGCACCTCTCCCGGAAATGGCAATAATCAACCAAAAGAAAGAATCGACACAATGCAACGGGTGGCGGCGATAGTTAATGGCGCACTGACAATAATAGCACTGGCCTGTCGCCTTTTTTTGGGCGAGAAGTCAAAAGGGCACGCACGGTGGCACGGCATCGCCAGTCCACGCCCATATGCCCATGCCCATGCCCATGCCAACCCATGCCCATGCCCAACCCATGCCCACGTCCATGCCCATGATGCGACTAACAACTACATTAGTGCGAGTGCAATTTGCTTTGTGTCGTGAGAGGATGTATGTATGTACATAGCGAGCGACCAACGTGTCAGTCAGTCCAGCACGTCCAGTCTCTCAATGTTTATTATGGAAGTCTTTGTGTGGCACTGTGGCCCCACAGGCCCCACAGCATGTGCTCTCTCTCACTAAAATAAGTTAGTAGAGCTGGCTGGCTTTCAATCCAGCGCGCTAGCACCCTGCGGGCGGCTGCGTCTCCTCAACGGTCGTGGTCCAACGCCCCTGTGCTTGTGCCGTGTTGGTTGGGTCTTGTGGCACACTGTGGTGCGCTGCGCTGTGCTCCAGACCAGACGACCAGACTAGACCGACCAGACCAGACCGACCAGACCAGACCAGACCAGATGAATGGTGGGTGGCACTCCGTCTGGCCGTACCACCACCAGACAGACGCATTAGATTAGTGCTCCCTCCCGTCAGAGTGCAAGTCTTTTTGTCTGGCCGCCTTTGCCATTATTTCCCCATCCACCACCACCACCCATGCCCCTCGCCCTGTCGTGTTTCCATTCTCCGCCGCCCATTCCTCCCCCGTCTCTGCGTCTCTGTGGTGTGTCTTGCGCTTCAACACACCTTCTTACTCGCGCTCCTGGCCCTTCTTTTTCCTCCTTCATCCCCAAGCCCCCGACCCGTCACCCGCGCTTCCCAGGCGACGACGTCTCCCTGCGATCCTCGACAATCTTGCGCTTTTCGTCGCGCGTTCAATCCTTTAAACTCTTCCTGCTTTATCGAGAGTTTGTTCGTGTCCCGGCGGCACAGGGAGACAAATGCACGTTGGCGACTGACCGCTGTCTTCGACGCAACCCCGACCCCTGACCTCAGGACAAACGCCTCCACGGACGAATTTCGCGATCTCGGTTGCTTTGCATGTTTGGACGAGCTTGATATCGTCTAGTCGCTCTTTTATCCCCGCTCTGCAACGTTGTCTATCATTACTGCTTCTCCGCCAATATACATATCATCATTTGCTTGAAAATAGACGTGAGTGGCCCTGACACTTCTTCGAATCGAGGTCATGATCTAGCTTGGCTGGACTGGCTGGATAGAGATCTATAAGCATAGCGAAATTGCCATGCATGCCACCGTCAATGGATATCGCAACATGGGGCTAGTTTGTACCTCGAAGTCGATTGCCAAGACCTCCAACCGAGCATGTGAAGACACGATAAAACAAGGATCATCACTAACTGACAATTGCAGAATACACTTATTGGCACTTGCGTCAAGTACACTCGTTCTATCGTTTTCTGTCGGTCAGTTTCTCGTGTACGACAGTGATTGCTTCAAAATACTCATTCGAATCTAGTACATACTGCTCCAACAAGAATATATATTTTTACTACCCAACAAATTGAATCAACCAGGAGGCTCGAGACCAGACAATCTGCACAGTCATGTATGCCAAGGCATTGGTTCTGGCTTCGGCCTTGGCTATGGCAACCTCTGTCGCTGCCAACCGGCCGGAGCGACCTCGAATATATTTCCCTGCGGACATTAAGAGGAATATATCAACACCACGATAACCATATCCCAATCGTCGTCTTCCTTCGACACACTCAGCAGCAGCAGCAGCAGGGGCGGGAGCAGGAGCAGGAGCGGGAGCGGGAGCACGAGCACGAGCACGAGCACGAGCACGAACACGAGCAACAGCACCAGCACCAGCACCAGCACCAGCACCAGCACCAGCACCAGCACCAGCACCAGCACCAGCACCAGCACCAGCACCAGCACCAGCACCAGCAGCAGTACCAGCACCAGCAGCAGTACCAGCAGCAGCACCACCATCACCAGCAGCAGCACCACCATCACCCCAACGTCGTCATCGACAACCAAGCGAGATCTGCTGAGCGATGTCATTTCAGAGATTCTTGGTTCGGACCCGATCGAGTTCAAGACCGCGTCTTCCACCTCTACCTCCGGGTCAGGCTTGCCTAAAATTACACCTCCTACCAAGAACCCGTCTACCGACCCGGTCATTGTTATTGGCCCAACGGGTATCGTGTCCAGCTCTAAGGGGCCCCTACCGCCAAAGACCCAAAAGGTGAAGTAACCACGGCACAGCCAAATTCCGTCGATGCTCCCCGGCTACCAACAACACTGCATCCTCGACAACTAGCAAAAGACCCCTATCGCCAAAGACCCAATGAGTGAAGCAACCTCGACACAGCCAAATTCCGTCGATGCCCCCGGCTGTCAACAACACTGCACCCGCGACAACTAGCACTACTGGAGGAGGCATTTTGGATCCGATCGGTTCAATTGCTACTCTTCTTCTGCCTGGACCTTCGAGCCCCGCGTCGGACCCTGTGGTATCTCTGAACAAGACGTCTCCTGTTCCATCAACTGGCACATCAGCAAAGGAAGGCTCATCTGGTGCTACGGCGACTACAACAACGACCGGATCCTCATCAAGGGAACTCCTCTGGTCTACTGCCAGAATTGTCACTGCCATTCTCTGCTGGAGGTCCCACGACGACAAACTCAACGGTCGGACCAACGAAGACAGAGACTCCGTCGGGCTTCTTGCCATCCTTGACGCTGCTGCCCCCACTGGAGGCTCACCCACCACAATCCCTCCTGTGCAGTTACTGCCCAGCAACAGCACCGCCGAGGCTCCACTGACGACGAAGTCCTCCGGCTCAACCGCCGCAAAGGGCTTGCCCACTTCCCCACCACGGATACTCCCATCGCCCATGGGACAAGGACGACTGAGTTTGTTACAACCCCGACGACGGTCAATGGTCTCCCGATCACCAATGGTACTACTGTCACTAGTTCAACCACGAGTCAAACCACGTTGCCGTCCGCTTCCACTGCTATGCGTGTAGACAACTCGACTTTGCCTGTGTCTCCCACAACTATGAAGTCGACCAGCACCAAGCCAACCGCGATTCCATTCACGAGCACTTCAACCGCGTCACAGAGCACTGTCCGGACTCCGACCACGGGGCCCGCCGTCACGAGCATTCGACCTACAGCTACCATTCCGAACACTGACAACTGGCTCCCCACGACCATCGTCATCGAGCCTACAGCGTTCTCATTTTCCGCGCCAACTACGACTGCCACTTACACCACGTCACAGGCCCTGCCAACTACAATTCCCAAGGCTATTTACCCTGATGACCCCAACAGGCCTGCTCCCGAAGGTACAGTGCCTATTTATATCGGCTTCATGTTCCCGTTGAACTACGTGTTCGTCTCCAGCAACACCGTTGCCGCAGCCCAGATCTTCAAATTCCTTCCTCGAGCCCTGAGCGATGCGAGTGGCGTCGATGTCAACAAGCTGCAAATTTCCAAATTAGTGCCCTACAACACTCAGAACACTTGGGGTTATGTTACGACTATTGCTGAGCTTAATTACCCTGCCACACTTGTGGATACACTGCAGATGGACTTGTGGTCGCCCAACTCGGCCATCTACAACAACGCCGACCCTATTGTTCGCAATTTGACGGCTCTCATCAACCCGAACATTGACATTCACGGCAATATCAACGACGGCGGCTCCAGTAGTAGCAATGGAAACAACGGTGGTAGCAATGGTAACAATAACAACGATGCTTTCGGCTCCGGCAATGGCGGCAACCAGTCCTCCAAGCAGAAGGCCACTACTGCAGGTATTGCTATTGCAGCACTGGGATTCAGTGCCATGTACGGTGCGGCCATGTTCATCATCGCTCGACGTTATAAGCGCAAGCGACAAGGCCACCGCCGAGCTAGTTCCATCACCAGCAGCCCGGCCTCTTCACAGATGCGATACAATGGCAACGGTAGCCCTGCTCTCATGGGTGGCGCTCTCAATAGCCGAGATGCTTCCACCTATGGCGCTGCTGGTGCCCGCGATTCCCACGGTAGCGGCGGCCACTCTGCTCGAACCGCCAACATCTCGGCTCCTGTCGCCACGGAAAACTCTCTTGGCTGGAACTGAAGAGACGAAGATGGGTCTCACTCGTCTTGACACCCTCAAGAAACCTGTACCGTCTGTTTTCTTATTTTCTTTTTTACCTTTGAGCTTCGATATCCTTGCGGGAGAATTCGCTTCTGGATGTTATGAATTGGGAGTCTGGGATGATGTCCGATTCGGGATGATTCAACAGACCAAAGAACAAGATGACGATCCCTTGGGCGAAACCACGCGTGGAGCTATCTGACCCACCTTCTCTCATCCATATATCTGATTCAGGCCTGGTCATTCGAAGGCAATTCACCGCGTAGCTAACCCATTGTCCGATCGGTGCGCGCAGTCTCTGGAATTTACTTGACTGCCGGCGATTTTTCACCATCATGCCTAGGCACGCTGAAAGACTATAAATTGAGAGCCACATATCGCCATTTTCTTCGAGCTCTTATTCCGGTGAACTGGCTCATTTTTATTCTACTCTGACCTTATTTGACACACCCATTTTGGATTTCCCCTTTTTTTCCCTTTTTATCTCATAATATTTTCTATCATGCCCTCCGATGGGTTAAAACAAGAGGAATGAGATCTATGGGAGCCTGTTGTGTATGTGTTGTGTGGCACACACGACAAGACTTTCTATGAGATGGGAGGCGAGGATGGTTAGTCCTCCATCGCAGAATGGAGGATCTGGAGAACTAGGTGTACATTGAATAGTCTATATCTGTCTTGGTCACCGTTGCAATCAAGGCCTGTGCCAGTGAGGGTGAGGGCGCGTGCTCTGTAGACAATAAAGACTTCTCTCTCCAGTAAAGCGTTTGCTCTTACGCGCCGTGTCGACATGTTGTGACGGTGGGTATGCGCAGCTCATGGTTAGAATCTCAATGCGAGGTCCAAAAGGGGTCAGCAGATGAGAAGAACCGACGCCTCGGCACAGGTGTTTTCCTAAATTCCCATCCCATCCCATCACCAACACCATTACCATCACTGGAAGCATATTCTCATCCACATGGCTGTCGTATTTCGCAACTGGGCGCGAGTCGAAGCAGACTCGCCCTTACAACTGGATACTACACGTTTCAAGTCCTTGACGGGGAAAGCAAATATCCATACGCTGTTTTCAAAGTTCCTCGTGGATCTCACTGATAGTCAAATACGGAGAAGTTCCTCTGATGTTTCTTTTGACCCAGAAGCAAGGGCTGGGCCGCGTGAGCTGCAGCGATTATCATCACGTCTACGGCGGCGGTATGAATGGATTCATTCAATCTTGTGGGGATAGATAATTCAATGATTGAGCAAGTACATTAAGATACTGTAGAATTTGTTTTAGATAGGTAGCTTTAGGAGGGAAGCTTGATACGTAGCTTTTAACACGTTGCGAAGCGTTAAGGGGCAGCAGAATCGCTTTAGAAAAAAAAAAAAATCTTGGAGATACTTTCCCTTGGACTTTAGTGGGACAAAGTTTCCCGATTTATAAATGGATATTCATTTTCATTCGTATTTCCCCGTTCTCAACCCGCCCCCAAACTTATTAAGTCCTGGACAACACTTCTCCGACTCTTTCGAAAGCACCCACCCACCCGTATGCTCGCTCTACCAACCGAAAGATCAATGACGTGCGCGGGAAAATCCCTTGGGTTTCCTGATCGATTGCAATGACATTGCCCCCACGGGTGGCCGACGTATCGTCGCTGTGCCGAGCGACGCAGGGACTGCCGCTACAACGATCCCCTCGAGGTGACGAACCCGAGGGCCCTGAAGCGAGGTTCTGGCCAGCTGCAGAAGAAGACGACCTTGTATGAGGAGCTGTTCGAACTCATGAGGAAGCTGCCCGACGAGGAGGCGCGGAATGTTCTGCAGAAACTCCGGTCCGGCCAGGACCTTTCTACCATTGTGTGCCAGTGCCAGTGCCAGTGTATGGAAAGGGAAGGCACGAGTCTGGTAATGAGCTGCCTACAGAGCTGCCTACAAAGCTGACTGCTGTATTACTACATATCGCCAGTTCAGGATTTGGTGGATGCCCTCTGGTCTTCTTCACGTAATAGTCTCGCCCGCCTACGACCCTGCTGCAAGGCCACGAGAGTCAACAACACGGCCAAGCCCGAAATGACAGTTGCGACAACCATGTCTGTGCGGAATGCTTCCGCGTACATGACCCTGACACGATCCTCCTCCTCCTCCGCGGCTCCCCGCCCAGCGCCTCTTCTGGCGACATGCAAAGAAACCCCGCCGCTTGCCTCCTTGCGCAGGATTGCCGTGGAAGCGGCAATACCTAAGCTTCCCCCAGAATGCGCATTTGGGCAAGAATACCCTGCGCGGAAGCTGGTTTTGAGACGGTCAGCCTCAAGCACCACCACGTTTCAACTCTGGATGGGGTCGACTTACCGTAGTCTTTGGAGGAGCCTCGAGAGATGCAATCATGGTAGAAGACGAAACCGTGAGCCCGAAGCCAAGGCCGCAGAAGGTGATGAAGCCCAGTAGCTTGGCCGAGTCCAGTTCACGAGTAGAGAGGGTCGTAAGCAAGCCGCAACCCATGAGCATGAGGCAAGACCCGACGAGGAGCGACTCCGCAATCATCCGCTTCCTGGAATTGACCGCTCCGCCGACGACGCTCCCAATGGCGACCATGATCAGCATGGGCAGTAACATGACTCCCGCCAGGAGAGCCGACTTGCCACCCACTACCTGAACGCGCAGCGGGACCACAAAGATCAAGAGCATGTATGGGAACCCGAGGAGAAGCGTGTTGAGTACGCCCGACGTGAATATGCCGCGCCGGAAAAGACGAACGGGGAGTATGGGAGAGAAGCGCGACGAGTACCGTCGCTCGATGAGGTATTGCCACGAGAACAAGGCGATCCAGCACACGATACCTAGGACCAGGGGAGCGATGAAGACGACAGAAGTCCAGTCGTTGCCCTGGGTCTTCTTTTGGTTTCGGGGACATTTCCGGCACTCTGGAAGGAAAACACTACGAGAACGGCCGCGGCCATGGTAAGAAACGCGCCGGGGCAATCCAGCCCTTTCCACGAATGCTTATGCAGGACCGGACGGTGCTCCTCTTTCGGCCAGCCGAGAATGAACATGACCAGTGAGGCGGCTCCAACGGGGCCGTTGACCCAGAACACCCATCTCCAGGATGTGTAGCTCGTCAGTAGACCGCCCAGCACAGGTCCCAGGACACCAGCCATGGCGACGACGAAGCCTACCATGGCACCGATGTGCTGCCGGAGACGGACTGGACTCATCTCCGGCAGCATGATCATGGTCAGCGAGTACAGCCCCGAGCCGCCCATGCCTTGGAGCACTCGAAAGGCGACGAGCTGATGCATGTTTTTGGACCAGCCGCAAGCGAGTGAGAAGGCCACAAAGAACACATATGCTGCGACAAACGCATCTCGACGACCGACGATGTCGGATAACCGGGAGAAGACGACAGCACAGCCCATGTAGGCGAGGGTGTAGGCAAGAGCTACCCAGTTGGCGTTGGCGACGTTGTTGAACTCGATGCCGATGCTGTAGAGGCTCGTTGCCACGATGGAGGTGTCGATCATGGAGAGGAACAGGCCGAGGCAGACACTAGTTGTTTACTGTAAGATGAGGGTTTTTATTTTATTTTGCAAGTGGAAACATGGTGAAGATGGTGCTGAGATCAATGTCATACCCGATACATAGTAGGCAGAACGTCACCAATGGTATCGTTGGCTGTGCATCATCATCGCTCGAAGCTATGGGATCCCGTCCGGATACGGACCTTCGTCCCTCATCTTGAACCGGGTGTGGAGGCATGTGCTCCGGCAAAGGATTCTCAATACAAGGGCGTTCACGGACGCAGAGGAAGAAGGAACAAGTACTTGCGTGGTATCAGAGGTCGACATTCTCCAGGTAGTCCTGTGGTTTGTAAACGTCCATGACAATATTGCACAACGAGGCCCTCATAAATAATCAGATTTTCGTCCTTTGGCTTTTTTTCCTTTCCTTTTTAAAGTTGCAGTAGACCAAATTAACCCCAGCCCTTGTTGGCCCGCCGCAGGGCAGCAGTCAGCCATGCAAGATAATCGCAATCGCTTAAAGTTACCGCATTTCAAGCAAAGCCGACCACGCACGCGATGGGGGCGCCTTCTCGAATGAAAGCTTGTCGTTTGTGGGGAGGGAAAGCGGACCGGGAAAGATGGAATTTCTCGTTGGTCTCCCAATCAACTCGCCTTATCCAGACGGGCCTGCAGCTGACATGTCATAGGGGACGCGGGCGGGAATTTCGCGCATGGCGTGGTTGGTCTGCTTGCATGTTCGTGGCGGCGGCCGGAGTCGTTCGCATTCGCTCAGACGCGATGGCTTGGATGGCACGCTAGTGAACTTTGCAAGTTGGACAGATGGATTCGCGATGCGGCTTTGCTGACGTGTGGATTGCCGGTCTCGGTAGGCATCATCACCAATTCGTCGAACATCTTGTGCTCGGCGTGCATGCTTGGATCAAAGAGGGATTCGATGGTAACGAAAAGCAAGCATGATTGATATGATTGAACTGACAACTTGAATGCGGTGAGGGACTTGCCACACCACGACCTGAAGCAAATGAGATTATGAGAGTGAGTCTATTCAAAGTTGTAGCTGAAGGGCATCGCGAGAAACAAGACAGAATGAAGCAACACCCCTTGAATAACACTCAACATGCTGCTCATTGCCCACGCTGCAACACCCGCCGCCGCGACGACCTAATCCCGAGCCACCAGCGGCGCAGGGTCCAGCGGAAGCCTCTCCCCATCCAAATGGCTCTCTGCGTGTGATCACGCAGCTGAACATGATATTTGTCCTCGCCCTGTTGCGCAACGCTGTTGGGGTGGACGAGGACGGACAGGGCCCGCGCCACACAGCCAGCCAGGCGATAAAGGCGCCGAACTCTGCCGGCGAGAAGACATTGACCTCGAACATGGCGACGGGGTGCGGGCCGATCGGGCGGTCCCAGAAACGGTATACCCTTAGCTCGGGGACTCGGGGAAATTTCAGCATGTTTGTTTGTTTGTTTGCTTGTTTGCTTGTTGGATGGGAGCAGCAAAAGCAATGTCAACGTAGAACCTACATTCTCGTCTGATGCGCTCCCATAGCTCCCGTGCGTAGTTTGTCTGCTCGGCGTTTTGCTGGAAATAGTAGATGTGGATGTCACTGGATGGGTAGCACCCGTCGATTTCGATCGAGTCAATAATAGACAGCAACAGCCGCCGGCTTGGCTGCCCAAGTAAAGTTTGACGACGGGGACGTGATGACTCACAAGCCGCCCTGAGTGCCGTTGTCCAAGGGCGCCGTGAAGCGATGGTATGCCTCGCTTAGGCCGTCGCGCTTGGGATTGACGAGGCTCTTTCCGTCTTGTCGTGTGTCGGTGGGAAGTGGGGAGCGTCTTCGAATCCGGCAAGCGGAGAAGGGTATTCGTAGAGCACGGGAGTAGCCATGGTAAATTGCTAATACTCCGTATTATTACAATGGGGAGGGATGTGTTGAGATGAGGATGAGGAAGAGGATGAGGGATGGGGATGAGGGATTGGGGATGAGGGATGGGGAATGAGGGCAGGGGATGAGGGATGGGGATGAGGGATGGGGATGGAGCATGGGGAGGCAAGTGCTTGCAAGTGCTTGCCCTGCACTTGTCGGTTTCCGCTCTGCGGAATTTTATTTTATTTTATTTTATCTTTATTCCAACAGTGTATCATACATATAGAGTCGAGCCAGTCAGTATTGACATCATCTTCCCATGACCCCATCCTGCTGCTAAATATCCCTTCCATCACAAATCTACGCCATCATGGACTCGGGCGCATCCGGCCCCAGTACCAGCTTCATGCCCGGGTCACTCTTCTTCATGGCCCTTTGATACGCATCTCGCTTACTCACCCTCTGCACATACTCCAAGACGTTGTCGAAGCCAGCGAGGCTATACGTCGCCCAGTACCTCATGGTTGTCAGCGAAAACATGATCATGACGTCCGCCGCACTGAACTGGCTGCCTGCGAGCCACTCGTTGTCCGCCAGCCTCTTGTTCAATTCCTCCAGTCCGCTCTGCAGTCGCCGATGGCCCAATTGGACCGTCCAGTGGTCGTCAGGGAGCCCTGCAGCGCGGGACATCATGACGCGGCCGATTGTGGGCTGGAACATGCCGTTGGACCAGTGCCACCAGTAGAGAAAGTCGGCATATTCCGGGTCCGAAGGCTGGACGAAGAGCCTGCCGTTGCCAAACTTGTGTGCAATGTACTCTATGCAGGCGCCGCTCTCGGCGAGCGTCACGTCGCCGTCTTGAATGACGGGTGCGGTTCCTGTGGGTGCAGGGCCTTGAATTCGTCCGGTGCGGCCACGGGTGTGCGTTTGTAGATCTTGAGCTCGTAGGGGATGTTGAGCTCTTCGCAGAGAAAGGGATTCGCTCGGATTGCGATGCGTCGAGATGGTGGACGATGAGAGTCATGGTTGCGCAGGTTGCCTCTGGTGGCCGCCCAAGGTGAGGTTCCTCTGTTCGTTGTTTGTTTGAAGTGGGAGACTTGGTGGTGTGTGGCAATGGTGATTGAATGAGCTACATGTACATGTGTGGAGAGATGGACGGGCTATACATATATACATATATACATGTACATCTCAAGGTGGGCAAAGACGACTCAGACTCAGTGATGCCGATGACGTGTGGACTTGTCCGACGTAATACATACATACATGTATGACGGCCGCCCCCATCTTGCCTTTTTCAATTTCCACATGTACATATGTAGGCCAAGCACTCCACCTATATCAATTCGTCGCCTTTGAATAGCATCGGGCTCGGCTCATACGTCGTTGTTCTGGGCCATGATTCAGCAGCCACGTGCGGCGATTCTGTCGTAACCGATGGTTATTTTGAGACGATTTGTATAGTAGCTCGCGAGCATTTGTCATGGTGAACGGGGAGGGCTGACCCTGCTTGTCAACGAAATCACGAGCCGTGGCTTGCACGTGTTCAAATCCCGACTCTTGCTCAATGTTCTGCTTCTTGAAACCCGGGTGGGGTGGAGCTCTCGCAGCTCAATTTCCGCTCATTTCGGTGCCTGGTGCCTGGTGCCTGGCAACCTGGTTCCTTGGCAGGCATCTACATACATAGATATGTACAATGTATGTGCATATGTATATGTATGCACAGGCAGGCAGCGAGGAACAAGTCCGGGACAGCGCAAAGAATCATAATCACAATTGCACGGCGGAAAAGTAAATGTCAAGGTTTTTGAGAAAGCAAGGCATACATGTATGCATGCATGCCCTGTGTCTGCTTTTCTCCTTGCCACCTCTTCTTATTAGCCAAGCGAAAGAGGACGACCCCACATGTTGTGTGATGATGTGGCAGTGGCAGTGTCAGTGTCGTATGTGTAAAAATTTCAACGTCGGAGGTGCATTTGCTGATTTGCATTTTCTTCTTCGTCCTCTTCGTTTCGTTTCTTTGACTGTAAAATTTTGTACTTTCATCTCGCCTGTTGCATTTCTTCTCTTCTTTTCGCCACCGTAAATGTGCCTTGGACGTCTGCCCCGCTTCCGGTCGATTATATTAGGGTCGCCTGAGCAAGTGCAACAAGTGCAACAAGTGCAACAAGTGCAACAAGTGCAACAAGTGCAAGTGCAGGTGCAAGTCACTTGCATCGGTATTCATATATTCGATTTGAGCAGTTGTGGTCGTCAGACTTCACCACCTCTAGCCCGCCCAGGAACTTCCCATCGTCGATGAAGCGAGCCCCGGATTCACTGTTCCAAAAAAAAAAAAAAAAGATAATTAGGAAATGCCCGACAGTCTGATACCCGAGTCCCTGGCGGCGGCGACAGGCCGGCGATTGAGCGGCGCCGGTCCAAGAACCCGCTGAAGAACATGATGCAGCATCTTACCGTGGAACCCCTCCCGAGGACGACGATGCATCTCCCCGACGCGAATCCATCATTCGACGTCTCAGTTGGAGGAAAAGTCGAAGCCCTTCGGCTCATTCTGATGCATCCACCCCTGCGTCCGCCACTATCCGCAACGCCGATGCCAACTTGTGCACGTCTTGCTCAAGTCTAGCAGCTGACATCGAGACTACGCTGGAAGAAGTTGATCTCTCGTTCACGAAGACGCTCCATCCCGCCGCTGAAGATGCCTTCGAAAAGAAAGAGTACTTCATCTCTCGACTCCGCGGACTGGAAGAGAACAAGTGGGCCACAAAGTGTCCGCTTTGTAGGTTGTTTTGGGAGGTTCATGTTCCCGGGCAAGGACACGGTGATTATAGTTTGTCGGCATTCTCCAGCAGAGACACGAATTACTTGATTGACTCTACCAAAATGTTCGACATGAATCACCCTGCACGTGCCAAGGCCAAGGGTCTCGCGCCTGGCTTCCTCGGCGTTGTTCCCAAGAAGCAGGAGACGGCGCGAAAGCCTGGGATGTTGACCCAGACTGGTTTCGCGAGAATGGAATGATTTATAGAACGCTTCCACAAACCTCATTGGAGCCTATGGCTGTGAGGGGTCGAGCCAGGAGCACCGAACGACGGACCCCAGAGCCGCCTGCGCTTCTCACCGAGTCCTCTTGGCTGCAGAAGGGCATTTGGGGACGAGAGATTGGACAAACGGCAGACTTGTCAATTGCAAGTAACTGGTTGCAGTTTTGCGACCGCCACCACCAGGGCCGATGCGGTCGACGACAGGTATCGCGAAATCTACACGGGTTCAAACTCATTGACTGCATCCAGTCACCACCCAAGGTGGTAGAACGACCCATCACCGAGAGCTATGCGGCGTTGAGCTATGTTGCTGGCAGTGATACCAGCGATGCCTGGCCCAATGTTGTACAGGATGCCATTACCGTGACTCGGGAATTGAAGCTTCGCTACTTGTGGATGGACAAGCTCTGCATAGACTCTACCAATCTTGCCGAGCGCACGCAACACATTGACAGGATGGACGAAATTTTCGAAGGCGCCACGGTGACAATCATTGCTGCACATGGCGACCATGCCATGCATGGATTGCCTGGCGTGGGGTCGACTACGCGACCAAAACAGCCGACCTACAAGTTTGCCGATGGGAGCGTTACGCTGGTTTCCAGTCTACGAGACCCTCGCATGGACATCCAAAGCTCAACCTGGTTTACACGGGGTGGACATATCAGGAAGGACTCTTGGCCCGGCGTCGTCTGATCTTTACCGAACGACAAATGTACTGGGAATGTGACGGCATGTCGTGTCCGGAAACATTGGTCTTACCATTGGCCACATACTACGACAGAGACCAAGAAAAGATGGGTGATTTCGTGAGACCCGGCCTCTTCAATGGCGTTTCCTACATTGATGGCAGCTGGGAGGCTTGGAAGAGATTGCCGCAGACAATGGAAGAGCCGAGCACGCTGAGTATTTTCCGCGAAACTGACAAGCACGTTGTTCAATACAGCAAGCGCAAGCTCACATTTGACGAGGATTCCCTCAGCGCCTTCATCGGCATTACCAGACGGCTCGAAAAGACGATTGGAAATGGAAAACTTGGCAGCATAGTCGGCATTCCCTTGTGGTGCCCGATGTGGAACCCGGATACACGGCAAGGACCAGCTCGGACAAAGCTCTTGTTTGCGCTGACAACGAGCTTCTGGCACCACTCTGGAAACACCCAGCCACAGCGACGACGACATCTGCCCAGCTGGACATGGGCTGGATGGAGAGGCGAGGTCGAGCTATATTCCTCGGTTGTTGTGATTGAACAAGACGGCACGTCGAGAGAGAAGAAGATTCTGGGCCATCACTATGTGAGCGCCACGCAGCTGACGAGAAACGAGCCATCGTCTGTAAAATGGGCATATTCTCCAGAGATTGTGGTGCTCAGCTCAGACGGTCAGTTTGTCTACGACTTTTCGCCCGCGAGCGGACCGCCCTCATTCTCGCCGAATCGCTACCTCTTACGTGTCACGAACCCTCTGATTCTAGACAAAGTGAAGGCACGTGTTCATAACAGCGGATGGGTTTTCAACGATCTCTGCGTGGATGTAAGACTCAGCCGGGGCCGAGGCACGGATTTCAGCAGCGCAGCGACGATGCCATCAGCAGCCAACGGCAACGGGCCGAGTCCCATTCGGGAGTACCTTGAGCAGCATGCTCGTGGAGAGCGCATGACGGTATTGTGGTTCATTGAAGAAGCCACGATTCTGCTCTTGGTCTTGGAGCGAACCAAGGCTGGTGGTACTTGGGAGCGGGTGGGACGAGCGCGGATGGGCTTTGGCCAAGATGCGAGGGACGTCATGCGGCGATTTGGAAGTCTAGAGGTCATGATTAATTTTCTGCCTCTACGTCGACTTGGGGCCGACATATTGATCGAGTAGGGAGGGAGGGAGGGAGGGAGGGAGGGAGAGAGAGAGAGAGAGAGAGAAAGTAGGGCAGGGATGGGCCGTTGTTTTAGCGTTGGTAATGATACGGAGCGCCCGAAAGACGGGACGGATGTGCTCCGATGTGCTTCGACAGGGCCGATGACGCCATGTGTCCTCATTTTGCCCTGTGACGGCGGCGGACGCGGACATATGATGGCATGCGATGAGGCTTGCCGGCTTCATCACCGCCAAGGCCGCCCCTTACCTTTTTTTTTTTTTTTTTTTTTTTGTGTTGGGCGGGATGCGGAATGCGAAATGGCAAGGCAAGCGTATTGATTGCTCGGCGTCTACCTGTAGCGTCTCTTCAGATCCCCACACCACCATGTCGAAAATGTCGAAAGCTCCATTTCAGCCCGGCTGACGGGCTGACATGACGGACTGACGGACTGACGGACCCGTGCCAACATTGAAAAGTCCGCATCCGCCGACTGATACCAAGGATCGAAGAAAAGAAATATCGAGGGCTCAACCATGACGGTCCTCCCTGTGTTTCCGTCTTTGCTCAGCTTGCTATCCTCCCCGTCCCCGTCCTCGTTCTCGTCCCTACTAGAAATCCTGTGACCATCTGCGCTCCGTTTTCGAAGCCTCGTCACAGCACAAAAACCGTTGGCCAGTCCCAGTCCCAGTCCCAGTCGCCATGACGACCGATCTTGCCCCTGCTATTTCCGGTATTCCCACCATCATGTCCAACAATTCTGCGCCATCAGCCACCCAGGTCAAATCCTCAACGACGTCGACCGCGAGCCAGTTTGGATACCCACGTGGACATCTGGGCCACTTGAGCGAGCACGAGGAGGCGGCTTTGCACAAATTCAAGGACGTCTTGGAACAGAGAGGGACTTGGACCAGGGGCCCCCTGCGAGCCACGACGACCAGACATTACTGTAGGTTTTCTTGTGCCAACATGCTCAAA
This sequence comes from Epichloe gansuensis, assembly GCA_023658505.1. Classification (NCBI taxonomy): domain Eukaryota; kingdom Fungi; phylum Ascomycota; class Sordariomycetes; order Hypocreales; family Clavicipitaceae; genus Epichloe; species Epichloe gansuensis. The sequence continues at coordinate 3,532,947 of CP098283.1, forward strand.
TCGCTTCCGTTCTTTCGTCATGAGTCCCGAGTCGGATGCGACTGAGGCGCCTTGCCGCCCCATCACGGATTCACAATAATCGGCCGCGTGTGCTAATTGCGTCTACTTCTTCTCCGTCCCGTACAGGCGATACTTGCGAGCGCGCCAATGGATCGTCGAGGATGCATACAAGCAGTTCAAGGACACGGAAGACTGGAGAGCCGCCAACAACATTGATACTCTGTACCAGACAATCGAGCTAGAAGCCTATGAGCAGAGTCGACGACTGGTGAGTTTTTGTTTTGACCTGAAATGCTCCCCAGAGCCGCGTGTGCTGACCATTTTGCTCTTTCTTCCAGTACCCCCAATGGACTGGCCGCCGTGATCGCCGCGGCACGCCAGTCTACGTCTTCAACGTCAAGCACTTGGATCCCGAAACGGTCTCCGACTACGAGCGTCAAGGTGTCAAGTCAACCTTCTCCGATGCCAAGACTGATGGCAAAACACCTTTAGGGCTCTTGCGTCTCTTGGCCCTGTACGAGAACCTGATGCGGTTCAACCAGCCGTTCTGCACGCAGCTCACCGACCGAGAGCACCCAGATGTGCCCATCACGATGAGCGTCAACATTGTTGATATTTCAGGCGTTGGGCTCAAACAGTTCTGGAATCTCAAGAGCCACCTGCAAACTGCTAGTCAGATCGCGACAGCTCACTACCCCGAGACTCTGGACAGAATCTTCATCATCGGCGCTCCTTCCTTCTTCAATACGATCTGGGGATGGATCAAGCGCTGGTTCGACCCCGTCACCATGTCCAAGATCTTCGTCCTTGCCCCGCATCAAGTAAAGGCCACGCTCGAGGCATTTATCGAGCCGAGAAACCTCCCTAAAAAGTACGGCGGCGAGCTGGACTTCAGCTTCGGTCAACTGTGTGCGCCGGACCCAGCGTGGGAGGGCGTAGTTTCCTGGGAAAACGGGTTCACGTCGTTCCCGACCGGTCCGCTGCTGTGGAAAGAAGTTGACGACGGGCGGAGAATGGCGTGCGTGGCGTCGGGCAAGGAGAATGGCAAGCCGAGGGACGTGAGAATATGCACGATGCCCAAGGTGTGGCCGCCTAGTGAGGCCTCGGACGGAGAAAAGGCAGCAGCGTTTCAGGAGTCCACGGAGGGAACACAGACCAACGGGGAGGGTGAAGCCCTGGGGAGGGGGGACACAGACGGACAAGACTAGGAACGATGGCCAGACCGACGAGGCTCTTACGAACGGGGAGCTTGTGCAGAAGCTGAAGTTGGGGGAAATGAGGCACGAGTGACTCCTACCACTGCCACTGCCTAGAAGGTTGTGGCTACAATTGGATGTCAAGGTGGGATGTGCATTCGTGGGCTCTCTTCAAAATATGGACGCATGTTGAAAAAGAGGCATGGAGGAAAAAGAGATGGAAACGGTTTTATTGGCAATTTCAGGACACTTTCCACCATCCAAGACTTTTGTATATCTTTAATACCCAATGTGTAGACGTTTAGACTGGGCACATGTAATAATATATGCGCTTTGGACGCGAGACTTGAGTTAGTCATCGGGTGCGGGTGGGTGTATCTCTAATTCTATAATGGTGTCTAGGATGGTGAACACAAGTCTCGAGTGCCTTGGTTATTTTTTAGGCAGCACAAACGGACAATTTTGCGTCTACGAGGTTTGTTTATTGTGGTTGCACAAGGTATGTTTTGTTCATGTTCCTCTTGGTGGGTATAATAGCCGGAAAGAGTGGGTGGCATGATTGATACGGAGAAACCAACGTAGCATGGCCATTGATTTCTAAACCTGATTGATGACTGGGCTCCGAACTCTAGAGCCCACATCATCATCATCATCATCATCATCATGACCTATCCCGTCGACGCAGAGCCCTTCCGAAACCCCTCCGTCTTCTCCACTCCTCCACGCCCTTCTCTACCTCATCCCAGCACAAGCCATCCCTGACCAGCCTCATGGTCAAGCCCAGCTTCTCCGTCTCCCCGTTGCGACTCTCGTCGTCAAAGAAGAGCATGTCTTCGAACTTGATGCCCGTCTTCTTCTGGATCGCCTCGAAGTGCTTCATCTTGCTGCCAGGGTAGATCTCCGTGCCGCCGTCGAAGACGTCAATGGCCCGTCGCGCCTTGTCGCCCTCCTGGAGGGGAGGCAGATGCAGCATCTTGAGCAGGTCTCGCGCCAGCTGGGGCGCCGAGGTGCGCGACGCGATGCCCATCTTGATGGGAGGAGGGGCGTTGGAGGAGGGGTCGGAGGAGGAGGAGGAGGAGGAGGAAGAGGAGGAGCTGACGGCGTGGGGAGGAGTTGCAGGATCCAGGGGACGTCGGCGTAAAGGCGTATTCTTCGCCAAACTTGTCCGTGGCGGACGTGTGTGTCGGCGAGGGCTTGAGGGGCGGAGAGACGTGCGTGTCTACCCAGAAGGGCCAGAGCGTGTAGTCTAGGTCGAAGACGATGAGCCTTGGGAGCGGGAGGGTTGGATCGGCGAGCGAGGGCGGGAGGGTGGAGGAGAGCGTGGTTGACGATGGTGATGTGAAGGACTTGGAGAGTTTGCGGGGCATGATGGCAGCTGGTCTGGTTGTGTTTTGAAGTTGTGTGTTGTGGCTTTTGTATGCATGTTAATGGCGTCGTCCCTTGTCCCTTGTCCCTTGTCAAAAAGTTGCCATTGAGATGATGATGATGATGATGATGATGATGATGATGATGGATCAATTGACTGACGGTGCCTGGCCTGGCCTGGCCTGGCAGTGGCGGGGCAGCAGTGACGCAGCCGACAAGCAGGGTCTACCAATAGGGGTCTCCAGTCTGTGTGTCCGTGTCCGTGCTTGGCTCCATGGCTGCACAATGCCCCCACCAGTGATACCAGTGATAGTGATCACTTGTGTCCCCGACCCGAAGTCCTTATCGATTGGATTTTTTTCTGCAACGCGATTTTTCCTCATTGCCTTCTTCCTTGCCTTGTTGCCCTTGTCGGTGCGGCCATTCGATGCCAACTCCCCTCACTCTTGTGCATTTCCACTTCTAATCCAAGACAATGGTGGCTCGGACACCCGGGCGGCAGCCGAAGCTGCAGAAGCAGAGCAAAACCGACCATCGTCAACAAAAAGAAAGCGAGACCAGGATGACCTGCAGAAGCTGGAGCAAGCCGTGACGGATCTTGTATGTCGCGACCCAAAGATTCCCCCAAGATTCCCCCAAGATTCCCCAAGACTCTCCCAGAGACTCTTCTCTCCACTGTCGTTTGTACAGCATGCTGACACATACTCTATTCCTTTCTTTTTTCTTTTTTTCTTCTTAATTTCTGCAGGACCCCAAGTCAGCCGAGATCAAAAACTTTACCCATCTTCCCTTGTCGCAACCCACAACCTTGGGACTCAAGGCGTCGCATTTCCAGACCTTGACCGAAGTCCAGCAGCAGGCCATTCCGCTGGCCCTGAAGAACAATGACATCCTAGGCGCTGCGAAGACGGGCAGCGGAAAGACACTGGCCTTCCTGGTACCTGTCTTGGAGAAGCTTTATCGAGCGCAGTGGACCGAATACGACGGCCTCGGAGCCTTGATCATCTCCCCGACCCGTGAACTGGCCGTGCAAATTTTCCAAGTCCTGCGCAAGATTGGCCGATACCATGCCTTCTCGGCCGGCCTGGTCATTGGCGGCAAGAACCTGAAGGAGGAGGCGGAGCGATTGTCCCGAATGAACATCTTGGTCTGCACGCCAGGTCGCATGCTGCAGCATCTTGACCAGACCGCCGGGTTCGATGCCAACAACCTGCAGATTCTGGTACTGGACGAGGCGGATCGCATCATGGACATGGGATTCCAGTCCGCGGTGGATGCCCTGGTCGAGCACCTGCCCCAATCAAGACAAACCCTCATGTTCAGCGCGACGCAGAGCAAGAAGGTGTCGGACCTGGCTCGCCTGAGTCTACACGAGCCCGAGTACGTTTCTGTCCACGAGGCTGCCGTCAGCGCCACGCCCATCAACCTCCAGCAACACTACATTACCACACCGCTGCACGAAAAGATGGACACCCTCTACGGCTTCATCAAGGCGAACCTCAAGAGCAAGATCATCGTCTTCCTGAGCTCCGGCAAGCAAGTTCGCTTCGTCTACGAAAGCTTCCGTCATCTCCAGCCGGGCATCCCGCTGCTCCACCTGCACGGCCGACAAAAGCAAGTCGCGCGGCTGGAAATCACGTCGCGCTTCACGGCGGCCAAACACTCCTGTCTGTTCGCAACCGACGTGGTCGCCCGGGAATCGACTTCCCGCCGTCGACTGGGTCATCCAGGTCGACTGTCCCGAGGATGTCGACACATATATCCACCGCGTGGGCCGCACGGCGCGATACGAAAGCAACGGCCGCGCAGTGCTCTTCCTCGACCCCAGTGAAGAAGCTGGCATGCTGAAGCGTCTCGAGCAGAAGAAGATCCTGATCCAAAGGGTCAACGTCAAGGAGAAGAAGAAGAAGAGCGTGAAAACGACCTCCAAAACATGTGTTTCCAAAACCCCGACCTCAAATACCTCGGCCAAAAGGCCTTCATCAGCTACACCCGCTCGATCCACCTTCAAAAAACAAGGACGTTTTCAAGCTCAACAAGCTCGATCTCGACGCCTTCGCCGCCGGTCTCGGCCTCCCCGGCACGCCGCAGATCAAGTTCCACAAGGGCGACGACATCAAGAAGATCAAGAACGCTCCCGCGACGGCATGTCCAGCGGATCCGAGTCAGACATGGACCTCGACGGCGAGTACGACAAGACCAAGAAGAAGAGCAGGAAGCAGCAAGTCCGCACCAAGTACGACAAGATGTTTGAGCGACAGAACCAAGACGTCCTCTCCGAGCACTACTCCAAGCTCGTCGTGAATGGCACCACCACCACCACCACCACCACCACCACCACCAACAACAACAACAACAACAACAACAGCAACAACGCCTCCGACTCAGAAGACGACTTCCTCTCCGTCAAGCGCCGCCTCAACGACGCCGACCTCGACGCCGAGATCTCAAAGGGCCACATCAACTCCGCAAAGATAATAGAGGGCCTAGGCGGCGCAGAACCCTACGTGATTGATTCAAAGCGTCGCGAAAAGGCCCTCCGGTCCAAGAAGAAGATGCTCAAGTTCAAGGGCAACCCCACAAGCTCGTCTTCGACGACGACGGCAACTCCCACGAGATATACGAGCTCCAAGACGAAGAGGACTTCCAGAACGAGGGTCCTGCCGACGAACAGCGCCTCAAGTTCGTGGAGAGCGAGTCGGCGAGGGTCCGCGAGGCAGACGTGGATGACAAACAGCTCGCGAGGCAGAAGAAGAGGGAGAAGCGGGAGAAGCGAAAGGCCAGAGAGAAGGGGAGGAGCCAGCTGATGGGGAGGACGAAGCACCTCCTGTGCTGGTTGGTGGTGATGATGGCGAGGATCCCCTCGCGCTGCTGAGATCGTTGCCTAGGGCAGGGGAAGATGATGAACCGCCTAGGAAGAAGAAGAAGAAGTGGTTCCAGGACGAGGACGAGGATGAGCATGACGGGGATAAGAAGAAGAAGGCTGGCAAGGGCAAGGTCTTCCGGGTTAGCGAGGGGCCGGAAACGTTGGAGGACTTGGAGGCCCTGGCTACAGGATTGTTGGATGGCTAGGCGGGATTTTGTACATGATGGACCACGATAATGTCGGATTTCAAAGACGTCAGATGCATTGTATTGTATTGTACTGTACTGTACTGGACTACCACTATGCACGTGGTATTGATGGAAAAAAAGCTGCACTGCACCGCACTATATTCATGTGTTGAAGAAGAAAGAAGGGAAGGGAAGCCCAGCCTAGCCAAGCATTATTTGTATTCATTGTTGAAAAGGAGCCCGTGAATCCAGCGAAATCCAAAAGCCCCATGCGCCAGCCAATACGCCATGCTATGTACTGTATGTACCGGATGGATGGGTGTTCAAGAGTCAAGACCAAGAAGCATCCATCTCGGGATTGAACCCATATAGCCTCACTCTATAAAAACAAGTATGATTCTCCGCGCCATAGTTGCTCACGGCCCGCACAATGACGTGGTCCGTCGCGGCGCCCAGTCCCACCAACTCGCTGCTCAGTCTGTGCACGTGCACGCCGTCGCCGTGGATGTCGGCTGCTTCGTACACGAACTGCGTGAGCTTGACGAACCGGGGTGGTAGTCGGGCGGAGTGAAGTTCCAGTCGTCCTCGTCGTCGGGGAAGTGGGCTGCGCCAAAGTCGAGGATGCGCTCGCGGATGTCCGAGTCGAGGATCTCGGCGTACACCTCGACGACTTTGGGGCGGGCGCCTGGCTCGGTGGTCGCCCCGGGAGTATGTGCTCGATGACAATGTGCTGCGGGATGATGCGGTGCGCGAGTTGGACGGCGAGACTGGCGCCGTGAGGGTTCCCGCGGTGGTTGACGGATCGGGCGGCACACCAGCAGTCGCCTTGGTCCTGCCACGCATCGAGAGCTGCGATGGGCGGAAAGCCTTTGATCCGCGGAGGCCATGCCTGTATTGGTCCTGCGAGACTACGCCTTGGCGCGTGGGATCCCACGTGCTGGAGGAGTGCTTGGCGTCGATGATGGCCCCTGACCCGACGGAGAAGTAGTTGATTTGATGCCGGAGGTCGCTGTCCCAATGCCGGTGGATGGTGCCGCGGGCCAGGGCCTCGAGATTGGCGTCGGCAAGGGCCTTGCGAATGAGTCCGTTCACGAGGGTGGCGACGTCTGCTCGACTCATGCCGTGGGGATATCCTTGGTTGCAAGCTCGACGGATTGCTTGATGAGCTGTTCCAGTCGAGGCTGGAGATCCTTGAGCTCGGCGCGAATCTCGGATCGATGAGAGGCAAACTCGTTCCGCAGATGTCGTAGGAACTCGTCTCGGGTCACGACTTGGCCATTCCGAGACTCCGACTGCGCCAGCTGCTCCTTGACGATTTTCGTCAACCGGTCCTCAAACTCCTTCTGTGATCCTGCAGACTTGATCTGATCGACGGCTGAGCCTAGCATTTGTGCAATCTTGCCGTCATTGTCCTTGACCCACGTATCCCAGAAAGTCGTCATTTTGCCGCTCATTTTGCTTTCAAGGTTTTCCAGAGCAAAGTCGAGCGTGGACGAGAAAGCCGGGTCGGTGACTAGTCGTGAGGCAATGGCTCTCCACTGCCGCTCTGACGATACCTCGTACTCTGACCCAACCTTATCGAATGTCAAGAAGGCGCCGTCTCCTCGAAGCAAGTCCCGCAGGGCATGCCAGAACTCCTGCGAAACAACAGGCTTTCCATCTCTCAGTTCCATGTGCACAATCCTTGGCACGACCTTCTCCAATTTCTCCAGAGACGCATCGTGCATCTTGCCCGCTCGTTTCAACGAGAGGAACTCGTCTTCCATGCGGTTCAAGAACTGTTCGACCCGGTCGCTCGCTGTATCGTCGTCATCCCACAAGTCGGTGAGATCTGCCCACCGTTGTCTCCTTGGCCAACTAACGGTGGGCATGGAGTCGTAGAGCCTGTACCGCATGCCATCAAACGCCCGCCTCGTCACTTCAATGGCATTCGGCATCCAGTCTCCTTCCGCCGAGCTGGCTAGCTGGGTCGCGATTATGAATGCGAGTACAAAAGCAAGCATACCAGCTATCATGTGCGGGAGAAATCCAAACACGGATGATAAGCTATCCCAAAGACCCGCGGGTATGATGTAATGAATGAGCCTTGTGATGCCATTTAACATTGCTCCAATAAATGAACCAATTCCTCTCAAGTAGGTTAGTGGATTCAAGTAATGCAGCAGACCGAGCGATCCACGCCGTATCTCCTCTTCATGTGCTGACATGTCGTCTGGATCGACTTGTCCTTGACCGGTGAAGGGTACAACCGATTTCAGCCAATGCCAACGCTGCTGCCAACGTTGGCGTGATTCTTCTGACGCCTGTTGACGCCGCTCCGCGCCAACTCGGCCTCTGCCTCGTCGATGTCTCTTTGGATCGCAGCTTCTCTTTCATTCTGATCAACTGGATACCGTCTGGACATTGTGAAAGGACTACTGCTCGCCAAAAGCTTGGCATGCGCAAACAGACTGGAAAAGTTCGAAGTGGCCGTTGCTCTCGTCAGCCACCGACCAGAGTCTGAGCTATCTTGCGACGTTCCCGCTTCTTCTGATCCCCGTCTTTCCATCCTGCGTTCGTTTGCCCTCTGGTGTGTTTGCTGCTGCAGACTTGAGGCCTGGCTTGGTCTCACACGACCCGTTTGGCCAAAGGGTTCGTGATTACCGCCCGACTGTTGCGATATTGGAACAGGCTGCGGTGGATGCAAAGCCGGCAAAGGCCCGCTCAATCGGGTTCTTTGATGAGACTCATTTACAGAAAGGGTCTGCCGCCGTCTAAGAGCAGGAGTGTTGGTGTTGGCGAGATGTCGTAAACTATGTGGCCTGGCTGACTCGTCGTTGTCGCCGCTTTCATGTTCATCTTCGCGCTCGTGTTCCTGTTCATCTTCAGTCGCATCCAAGTCTTTTCGTTTTCCATGTTCTTCTTCCTCTCCCCTCCCTTCCTCCTCCTCTTCGGGTATCAAACGTGGGTTCGACGGCGAGAGCGGTTTAGGGGGACGGCGAGGTGCAGTGCGTAGTGGAGATGGACCTTTGCGACTGTTTTGTGCAGTTGGCCGTGCAAGATCGACCTGGTCCTCACTGGAAAGGCCCGGTTGTTCTCGACGCGAAGATCGTTGCAGTGCATGAGTCGCAGGATGAGTGTTCAATGTTCGCACCTCGTTCAATGGCGAAGGCTGAGATGGCTGGGCAGGAGCTCTAGGTGTCGAATCTATCGTTGCATCACCGTAAAAATCACTTTCCATCCCGAAGCTACGCACATCATCGGCATCACTGCCTTCAGCAGCCTGGTTTCTCAATGGGGACAGCGGGCGAGTCATGGCGCCGGAGCCAGAAGGCCCTGAAAGATCTGGACGGAGTTAGCTCACTTCCAGTCCCGAACTTGGAGAAGATGTCCTACACGAAGGTTGATGTCGGCCTTGTGACGGCCTGCCAGCTGGTTCATCTTGTACAGGTGCAGAAAACTGACGCTGTGCTCTTTGATTTTGCACCCTCGGAATGTCTGGGATCTCCTCCTCCTCCTCGGCTTCATGCCTTGTCAAGACACTTCTGACGGCATTGCTAATGTCTCGCACCTGAGTCCGTTGTAGCCCATGGCCAGGGCGCGAGGGCATGGGCTCAACATCTGCACCGTAGGAATACTGTCTTCTCGAGCTTGGTGTTCCCTGGAGTGGCGGTAAGTTTGGTTTTTGGAATGAGGAAATGTTGTTTTGGTTTGACGGCGAGTCGGGTTCTCGAGAAGAGAATCTGGCCTGCCGCCGCCCAGCAGCGCGTGGGGGCATCAGAGAGCTTGATGAATGAGGTTGGGTGGTTGGGTGATTGGTTGTTTGGGCGGTAGGTGGTCGAAACGAGGGAAAAGCGAGAGTGAAGGAGAACGTATTCCAAGAGAGTTCCAGCAGTCTCAACAAGACGACTAATATTGAGATGAAGGTGACTCAGGTGAATCGGTGGGTTGTTGCAGAAAAGCGACACAACAATGAAGGCGACAAGGTACCGACCACGAATATAGCAATAAACGAAAATCCCCTGCAAAATTGCCAATCCAATCCAGTGACTGCTTTGTCTGGCGCTTGTGAAAAGAAACCGTCTTTGAGAAGCGGGTTGTCGCAGTGGCGATTGTTAACAAAGGGCATGTTGATGTGAAATGTCCCCAGCCCAGCTCATTGCGAGCTATGAGTATGAACCAATGAACCAATGAACCTGGTACGGCGCTGTGAATAAGGCGATGCTCACAATTCTTCCTCTGGTTGCAAAAACGACGCGATGAATGAGCATGCCCAGAAGTAAAGGACAGCCGGTCAAAAGCAAATGAAATTAGTACAAGTTGTGGCTGACGATGTAAATGGCGGTTGAATTCAATGTGACATGAACGTTGTTTGTTGCAGTCAACGCGCCATCGTGACGTGCGCCGAAGCTTTGCCGGCGCAAACGACGCGGAAAAGGCGCCGCGGTCACGTGTGGATTCAGGACTGTTTAACGGTTGAACGGTTGAACGGGTGAACGAGTGAACTCAACTTTTGGCAACATCACCATGCGTGCATGGCACGCTGATGAATATTCCAACCGATCCGCAATCTGGTGAGATTTTGTCCATCGGCAATGGTGTGCAACAAACTAATTCAGCACCGCCTTCTTCAAAGATGGTTGTACTAGGCATGCGTTGAGTCATATATTTTTTTCATGTATTATTCCCTTGTAGTCGATACAGATAATAGACTGACTACCCGAAATTGAAGAAGGTCGTCCAAAGTGTTTCTACATCAACTCGTGCGCATTGCCAACTGTGCAGCGTACAGCTTGTTTCACATTTCCGCAAGCCTACGGAGTACTCACATGATACATGTGTACTGAGTATGCATTTTCTACACTCCGACTGAATCAAACCTCCGCCTTCTTGATTCCATCGACCATGTCATTCATCTCACGGGCGTGGTCTCGACTAGGCCATCGGGCACCGCTGCGGCCGCGCACCGTCCGGGTTGAAGCGCTGTCAGGACCCTGCTGGACTCTTTTCGAGTCGACGGGCCGGAAGGGGAGCACCTGATCCTCGCCCATCCGCCCATCCGCCGTTGTGGCAAAGTGTCGAGGGAGGGAGCCATCCGTCGCGGTTCGCCCCGAGACTTCCCGCCTCGGGCCTGCGCTTCGTCCTGAAAGACCTGTTCCTCGGCTTGGAGTACCTGCATAATGAATGCCAGATCCTTCACATAGGTAAGGGGTCTATTCCGTTCATTCAGCCGCTCCTGGCCGCTCCTACTAGTCACCTTCACTACAAGTCGTGAGTCGTGAGTCGGCAGCTGACCAATTCTGGTAGACATTATGGCGGACAACATCATGTTTGGCATCACGGATTTTTCCGTCTTGACTAACTTCGAGGAGGAAGAGATACACAATCCCTATCCACGCAAGGAGGTAGAAGGGAGGACCATCTACACTTCCCGAGCAGTTAAATCCCCAGGCCAAATTGGCCTGCCGGTCTTATCTGACTTCGGCTCCGCCGTATTTGGAGATGGCGAGGGCGAGTACCTCGAGAGTGCGTACAGCCCAACGTCTACCGGATCCCCGAGGTGACATTAAGAGCTCCCTGGGACTACAAGATTGACATCTGGAACGTCGGATGCATTGTAAGCGCCCCATTGGCAGAGCACATTTCTCCTTGGAGGAGAGGATCGCCGCACAGCTAGGCTAATGTAAAGATACAAGGTCTGGGATATATGCGAGGGAAACCACTTGTTCCACGCCATTAACTAAGAATATTTATGCTTATCGAAGGAGGGCTCATCTCGTCGAAATCATCGCGCGGCTGGGGCCTCCGCCAAAAGATCTCCTTGCGCGCGGCCGGCCGCCTGGCCAGTAAATTCTTCTCGGATGAAGGTATGCTATGGCCATAATGACCTTGTCCATTATTAGAACTTGGTTTTACATTTAGCTGACAGTTTAACCTACCAGGCACACTTACTGCTGGGATTGATTTGGCAGCCTCGACCTCGCTGGAGGAGATGGAGACACATCTTACAGGGGATGAAAAGAGACGATCCTTAAAGTTCATGCGGAAGATGCTCCAGTGGGCTCCAGAACGACGCAATTCTGCTCGAGAGCTGTTCCAAGATGCTTGGCTGCAAGAGCAGGCATGAACTACGAGCCGCTTAGAAAATTCCATCACAATAAGGTAATCTAGACTAAGGCATAGGTTACGGGTCCATCATACGGGAAGATAGTGACTAGCATATAGACATCCTGAGGCTGTCGTTGCATTCTCATGCTCTGTGGTAGCTTGGACTTCACGCCCTCATCGAGACAATATTCATTCACTTCGCTAAGCTCTGGTAGAATCATAAAACCCGAGAAAGCGTCACGCCGTTGGAGGGAATCCTGTCGACCAATGGAGAGGCGTCTGATGGCCCCGAGACCTCGATGAGCTTGTGCTAATACTTCCGTCATGAACCTCCGCGGGCGCCCAGCCAATGAGCCATGTCTTTTATCCAGGGGCTCCACAGTGCACACACTCCAGTCTAGCCCACCACGTGTGACGTCTCCGGCTTCTTGACATAATCACCCTAATATGTACAGCCAGCCAGCCAGCCCACTGCAGGTCATTTCTGTCCCCGCTATTCAAACATTTTTGCTTTCTATATCTTTCTTTATCCTTTTCCATCCTTCTCCTCCTCACATTTCAATTTTCCAGCTACGGACGGAACCGTCTTGCTTGAATAATCAAACAGACCTGTGCGCTCATCTCCTCCTCCCGCTCTTTCACCCTCCTGGAGTCTGGACCCTTTGCTCGACTGGCATCTCCCCAATCCCCACGTCCCGCTGCCCCTCCTCGACTTTATCCTTATCTGTACCCCGCCAAAGTTTCATCGCCCGACAATTGATCACTTTCCAATCATTACTTGGTACAGTCAATTGATTCGCCAACATGACTGCTGGAACTGTTCTTGTCACCGGGTGAGTCACGCTCAAGGTTTGTTGCATCGTTGAACAAACACATATTCCCCTATCCGACCCCGTCGTGATGTGACGGGAGCTATTATGGCGGGGTTGCTTCGACCCTGACGGACACTGGATTCCCTCATGTCATGACCAGAAGCTAATCTCTGCCATTGTTCTACCTCCAAACAGTGGTACCGGCTACATTGGCTCTTTCACTACTTTGACCCTTCTCGAAAACGGCTACGATGTCGTCATCGTCGACAGTTTGTACAACTCCTCCAAGGTCGCCGTCGACCGTATCGAGAAAATTTGTGGTCGCCGAGCCGACTTCTACCAGCTCGACATCACCGACGAGAAAGCACTTGACGAGGTCTTCGCCAAGCACCCTGCCATTGACAGTGTCATTCACTTCGCAGCCCTGAAGGTATGCCATCTCTTCCACGGCAAACCCCCTCGCCACGCAGATGATGAATTAAGATAATGCGCTAATATGAGTGACAGGCCGTTGGTGAGTCCGGTGAAATTCCTCTCGAGTACTACCGCGTCAATGTCGGCGGCAGCATAGCTCTTCTCCGCTCCATGGAGCGAAACAACGTCAGCAACATTGTCTTTCTTCGTCCGCCACCGTGTACGGCGATGCAACTCGATTCCCCAACATGATTCCCATCCCCGAGCACTGCCCCATCGGCCCAACCAACACCTACGGCCGCACCAAGTCCATGATTGAAGATGTCATCACCGACTGGGTCAACGCTCAGCGCAGCAACTTGAAGAAGGCCGGCAAGCCTTTTGAGCAGTGGAACGGGGCTCTTCTTCGATACTTCAACCCTTGCGGTGCCCACCCCAGCGGCATCATGGGCGAGGACCCGCAGGGTGTCCCCTACAACTTGTTGCCTCTATTGGGCAAGGTCGCTACGGGCGATCGCGAGAAGCTTCTCGTTTTTGGTGACGGTATGTTGGATGCTTCTCGGCCCCATTTGGCCACTGTTTTCCCACCACATGGCTGACTGATTTCAGATTACAAATCTTCCGACGGCACCGCCATCCGTGACTACATCCACGTCCTCGACCTGGCTCGAGGCCACCTTGCCGCCCTCAACTACCTGCGCGAGAACAAGCCCGGCGTCAAGGCCTGGAACCTGGGCTCCGGCCGCGGCAGCACCGTCTTTGAGATGATCAAGGCTTTCAGTGCCGTCGTCGGACGGGACCTGAAGTATGAAGTTGTGGCACGTCGACAGGGTGATGTCTTGGATCTCACCGCCAACCCAACTTTGGCCAACAAGGAGCTCAATTGGAAGACTGAACTCACCATGGAGAAGGCTTGCGAGGACCTGTGGCGATGGGTCAAGAACAACCCCAAGGCTATCGACAGGAACCGCCGGCCGAGTTGCTTGCTGCTATCAAGACGCCATCTTCTTGAAGTGAACAATCCAAGATTCTATTGTCTATAAAAGAACCAGGTTTAATTATGGAAATGTTGGATGGGAGAATTTTCATGCTAGTTGACTTATTTAGACTGCGTTTTAGCTGGAAACCACGAGAACAACCGCGAATTGAACACGAAAAAGCTTCTATATGTCATCATGCCAGGTATCTACATTTTTGCTCTCTGGAATTCCTGCCCGTCACTCACAGCTGAGGAGGAGCTTGCCCGTAGTTTTACGACTCTCAATGTCAACATGCGCGCGCGCAGCCTGTGAAAGCGGGTAGACGTCATGAATAGCAATGCTGAGCTTGCCAGATTCGACAAGGTCGAATAGTTCACCGGCGTATTTCTCCAAGTCCTGTCTCTCAGCAATATACCCGTTCAATACAGGACGCATGAGCTTCACATTCTTGGCTCCCAGTCTGAGGATGTTGACAGGCGGCACAACGCCAGACTTAAAACAATCCCCCCCCAAACTCATTAGCAACTTGTTCGTTTTACGTAAAGCAAACCGCTAAATCGAAGAATTAGTGAAAACGTACCGCGTTCCCGAAGGACACAAGATGGCCCTTCGGGGCAATCATTTCCAGGTCGGCATCAAAGGTAGCCTTTCCGACACCATCGAAAATGGCGTCGATTCCATGACCCGCCGTAATCTCCTTCACCTGTGCCACCACGTCATGGCCCGAGTTGATGGTCCACTCTGCGCCGTTCTTCTTGGCAAGCTCACACTTCTCCGTGGTGCTGGCTGTGCCGATGACCTTTGCGCCAACAATCTTCAGCATCTGCACTAGTAGTAGGCCGACGCCGCCCGCCGCGGCGTGCACGAGCGCCCACTGGCCGGGCTGGACGTTTGCCGCCTCGCGGACAAGGTCCATGCCGTGAGACCCTGCAGGTACACGGCGGCGGCTTGCTCGGTAGTCAGCTTGTCGGGGACGGGAACGACGCTTGAGACATGCACGGCTGAGTACTGCGCGTAGGTGCCCAGGTCCATGTACACGACGCGGGTGCCGACGGGGACGTTGCTGCTCTGAGAGGCGACCACGGTGCCGGCGGCTTCGCGGCCCAGCGTGAGGGGCAGCTCGGCTGGGTACAGGCCCGTGCGGAAATATGTGTCGATGAAGTTGACGCCTGTGAAGTCGTTCCTGACGAGGACCTGAGTTGCGGAGGGCTTGGGAACGGGCACGTCCTTGAACTGGAGGACTTCGGGACCACCTGTCTGGGCGACCTGGACGGCCTTCATTGTCTGCGGAACGGGAGGCATGGTTGCGGGATTGAAGATCGTTGAGGCCTTGAGGAAGGATGGGTTTGGGGAGATTGGTAGGCGGACGATTCAATCGGTGGTGGGGATGGATGGGAAATAGTTCGTTGGGCAATGGGGAGGGTGTAATACGGGTGTGCACTGTGAATGGAACGACTTCGAATGTTGGATTTGTAAGTTGGTGATGGCGGGGTAATAGCTCCGAGGCCGAGAAGGACTAGGGTCGGTGATGCAGGCGGGCTGTTCGTCTGGCGGCGATTGAAGAGTTACCCCGAAGGATTGACGCGTTGCCAACGGAGTTGGGGATGGATGGAGCAGATGGGGGGAAGTCGAAGGTTCGGTTGCGACTTGTGAGCTACATCTTACATCGTTCTTTTCGTTCTTTTATTTTTTATTTTTTATTTTTTTAAAAACCATCTCCAAAGGTTGAACATGATACTCCAAACGTCGATCATGTCATTGACCACCAACAAACAACAGCCTACACCAGAAACTTCCGAATGGCGGCCACCACGTCGTCTGGTGCCTCTTCTGGGATGTAATGTCCGCAGTCCACGGCGTAGCCATCTACTGCAATTCCGGGTTCCGTGACCGCTTTCCATTCCTTGACAGCATCGAAACACTTCTCAACCACCCCCTGCTGCCCCATAGGACCAGCAATGGTGATTTGATCAACCTGCCGTGCTTCAAATCATCCCTCTGCTCCTCCAAATCTACCGTGGCAGCCGCCCTGTAATCGTTGCACATGGCATGCACCGAATCCCAATCCTCAAACAAGCCTGCGTACACGTCGAAGCACTCCTTGCCAAATACGTCAACCAAGTGGCCGCCATGCCCGCCATGCCCGCCCAGGAAGAGCTCGGCAAACTTGCGCGGCGTCGCGGTGATGAGTGTTTCCGGCAGAGGTGAAGGCTGAATCAGAAAGAACCAGTGGAAATAGGCGGTGGCGAACTCCTGGCTTGTCGCTTCGAACATGGACAGCGTAGGACATATATCCAGTAGGATTGCTTTCCTCACACGATCAGGGTAGTCGACGAGCATCTTGTGGGCGATGCGTGCGCCGCGATCGTGCGCGCAGAGGAAGAAAGAGTCGTGGCCGAGCTGTTCCATGACCGCCATCATGTCTTTGGCCATGACAGACTTGGCGTACGCCTCGATGGAGGGCGGCTTAGATGACTCGCCATAACCGCGGATGTCGGGCACGATGAGCTTGTAAAAGTTGCTGGCGAGGTGGGGACCACACGGTGCCATATGCGTCTTGTTTGGGGAAGCCGTGCAAGAAAAGTAGTGGTGGAAGCGACGAGTCGGAGGGGCGACTTTGAAGACCCTTGATGGTGACGGGTGGATCGCCCTGCGTGGTGATGGAGAATGAGGCGAAGTTGTCAAACATTGTAAACACAAATGTGTAATACATGTATGAATAACCTTTCCGGGGAGGATGGGAGCTCAACAAGCACAGGTATGTACGGGCACAGGCGACGAGGCGACAACTTTCAGCTTGCCAACTTTGGCAAGTTGGTGCGAAGGGCGGGGCATCATGGCGTTAATATGTCCTGGAATGATGATATTGCCAAGACAAAAACGGAGTATTATTAATATTGGCCTGGTGAGGTTGCTGCACCTAATTCGGAAATAAGTAGGCGGATCATGGATATTACAATATGTAGTGCGACATGCGGAGCGACTGGGGCTGGTGTTGGGGCTGTGCTGGAAATGCCGCGACACATTGCCACACTGCCACAAGGCAGGCTGTCGTAACATGATGATGTGGTCAAAACTTTGGAGGCTTGTTTATTATACTGATTATCAGCGTGAGCTGCCAAACAAAATCTTGACGCATGCCTGGCGGCTGGGGAGAGGACCCAATATACCTATACTGTACGGAGTACGGTGGAGCTGGCAGTTGGCAGTTGGCAGTTGGCAGTTGGCAGCTGGCAGCCGATTCCAAGGGGGTCGGGTCTGGACTCTGGCGCCACATTGGTGACGTCGAGACTTGCAGCTGACAGACATAGCACCGACCTGTCTCAAGCTTTCTCTCCTCAAGTGTCAGCGACGATTGTTTTGCATTCCATCATGGCTTCTTGCCCGGACGAGCCCATCTCCGACTTACTTATCCAAGCAAAGACGGGCTCATACAACGTCGACTTTCAATGCCGCCTTTGTTCCCAAAACACACATGCGATCTTGAGGCTGGCGACTCGTCTGTTCTGCATCTGACCCTCTCTCGAATGGCTCCCTGAGATGCCGTTCTTGACGCCAACGGACCGCCAACGGCGCATCATCCAGCTGTCGCAAGAATGGCAGGTTGATTTGCCCCCGGCCCCAGCACCGCTCACGCGGCCTCACAATCCACCCTCTTTTGGAGCCAGCAGGACGACCAAACTGCCGAGGACCTTTTGCAACGCCGAGCCGTCGAGCTCTCCCAAAACAGACAAAGAAGCAGTCTCAGCAAAGCCTTCTCATCCAACAATTTGAAAAAGGGCAAAACTGGGACCCCCGCGAAATTCTTGAAGTGTTAACCTCATGGGTAGCCAATGCAGGAACACCCGGCGTTGCGGAGGCTCTGATCTCCAAGCTGGCTGCTGCAGGGGTCGATTTCAGCGGTATCCAGATGAAACAAAAGAGTGGCATCCTCGGTCGGAGAAAAAGCGTCGACACTTTCGTTGATCGATCTAAATTTCTGAAATTGGCTGTCGAGGGCAACCAGTATGACATGCTGCAGATTTTGCTTCCGCATGCCGACCCCAACTCCATCGACCAGGCTCTTGCTCCCGCCATTCGTATTGGTAATGTGCGTGTTGCGGAACTCTTATTGCGATACGGGGCATGCGCCTCACAAACACCAGAAGGACAGGACGCCTTTCGCCAGGCTTGTGTCGATCAAAATCGATCCCATCTCGTCGGATTGCTCCTCTGGTCAGAAACCCAAGCATCGCCAGCGTGGACATCGGCATGTATGAGCGATGCTACGAGGGCGGCGTGTTTGGAGACGGTCCTCCACCTGAGCCGATCGACCGCAGACGGGAACCACAACCATGCCGAGGCTTTAAAGGCGGCAATTGCGCTTGGACGACAAGATATTGCTTTGGCAATTGTCATGGGAAACAAGCCACCACAAGGTACAAATATCAATGAATCTTTCCAACTTCTGCATCAAAATCCGTCCATCAATCCGTCCACCAAACTTGCCATGGCTGAACTCCTCCTCTGTGCTGGAGCTCACGGTGATGTAGTTTCATCGGCTCTAGAGAGCGCTTGCGAGACCCGATTTTACGACATGGCAATCTTGTTGTCAAGATATGGTGCCTCTATCGAGTACAACGATGCAACAGGTTTGAAAACAGCGATTGCTCGCGGCGAGTTAGACCTAGTTAGCTCCCTTCTCGTTGACTCGGCCAAACTGAGTCCTGCTCTGGCTTCAAGTTGTGTGCCTTTAATTGCCAAGCAGGCCCCATTCAAAACTCGTGCAATGGTTCTCAGTCTACTGTTGAGAAAAGGAGCAAATGGTGTTGCATTGGATGACATGCTAATCGACGCTGCCGAGGCTGGTGACATGGAGTGTATTGATTTGTTGCTTAACCCAGTGTTTCCAAAATCTACACCTGTGACTTCTGAAAACACCAACCCCACCCAGAGTCCAAGAGGCAACCGGCGGCACGAGGTTGCTTCTGTTGATCACAAGTCTGGGGAAGCACTTCGAACTGCTCTGTCACGAGGAGATATAGCGATGACAGCGAGGATCTTGTCAGGCCAACCTACTACAGAAACCTTGTCCATCGTCTTCCCGCTTACGAAAAAGCTCGCTCTCAAAGATCGCCACCAGATGACCCAGCTCTTCCTCAAAAGATCTTTATCTGGGCCCTGTCTACATGCCGCGCTGCATGACGCGATCAGCGAGGATGCTTCCCAACGAGACAGTGCCTTGATCAATATGCTCCTAGAGCACGATGCAGATATCAACTTTGACCAAGGGTCAGGACTTGCTGGTGTCATCAAGCAAAAGGACATGAAGCTTCTAGAATCACTTTTAAAAATGCCTCGCCACAGACTGCTGCCGCTCGCGTTCTGGATGCAATGGATGTTTCGGACCACAGGGAGCGATTCGAGATGGTCTCTATGCTGATTGATGCTGGTGCGGTTATTGGAACACAGGAAATTGCCAAAGCATTATCACAAACTCTGACTGAGCGACCCGTGGACATGTCTCTGTTGAGATTACTTTTGCAAAAGGGAGGCGCCGACGTCAATCTGATGGAGGGGTTGATTATCAAAAAGTCGGTATCAAATTCTGACCCAAAGGTTCTGGACATGGTATTCGGCCACGGTAAGCCCTCAGCATCATCAGTCACTTGCGCGTTCAATGAAATGGCTTCGCTGCCATCTACTGATAGCAAAGCATGGAAGTTGCGTACCATTCTCTCGAGATGCACCCGCAAAGAAGACCTGGATTGGGTACTCGCTCACGAAGTGCAGTCGGTGCTGCAAACGGGCAACGACAAAGCATCGTTGTCACCGCTCAAGATTCTGTTGGACGGCGGCGCGAACCCGAATGCCTACAAAGCGGCAGCTTTATGCCATGCCGTCATCGGGGCCAACTCAAAAGTGACACAACTGCTTTTCGAAGCAAAGGTCCGCCCAACTTCTGCTTCGCTCGGAGCTGCTTTACCCCACGTTCTGCGAATTACCGACTCTATGGAGAGACTCACGCTTACAAAGAAACTTGTCGAGGCTGGAGCTCATTCCATCGAAGCCAATCGTGCGTTGGTCCATGCAATCACAACTTTTCCCCAGGATGTATCGTTGCAGGGTGTTCTAGCCATGGCAGCGGACACATCGGACGGAGAGGCCTTGTCTCTATCAGTGTCGAAGGAGTCGCCAGAGACAATGGATCTGCTTCTTGCCAAGTCGAAGTCATCAGTGGAGACAAGGAGCGCCCTGCTAGGCAGAGCAGTGGAAGTTAGGAACCGCACGGCAAGGCATCGCATGTGCGGAAGCTTTCTCAAACTCGGAGTATCCAAAGAGTCTGCTTCAAGTGCTTTACTTGTAGCTGCGCGCGATGGCGATGTCGAACTCGGAGACCTTCTCATAGCCCATGGCGCCAGCATCGCCACGAATGACGGCCAGGCGATTGTTGAGGCCTGCCGTGGAGGCTCTGCAGAGTCCTAGCCATCTTGTTGAAGCAAGATGGCAACGTCAAGAAGAGCACCTTGGAATCCGGCTTCCAGGCAGCCACAGAAGTGCGAGATTTAAGTAAGCGAGCACTTGTTTTCAAATGCTTGCTCCAGAAGGGCGTGAAAGGCGACTTGGTGGACGCACAATTGCAATCGGCGGCGCGCTACGGCGAGGATGGTCAAGCCGTTTTGCGAGTCTTGCTACTAGCTGGTGCGGATCCCAATTTCAACAATGGCGAGTGTGTGATAGCTGCGACGAGAAGCGCCTTCATTGGTAACCTTGAGTTGTTGCTTGGTTTGTGGCATGAAGGCGGTATCCAGGTAAGAAAACTTGGGAGCAGCCATGACCTTTGTGACTTATTGCTAACAATGTTGCACAGAAGAGGGTTGCTCAACCTACTTTGGCCAGATCCCTTGAAGCTTGTTGGAATCTGAGTCGGGATAATCGGTTCAAAGTCATAAGTGGCCTCATTCAAGCTGGTCTACAAGTGACGGAAGACTTGCACAGAACGCTCAACGAAGCTGTAAATGAGGATGACCCGGAGGAACGTCTTGTCCGATTATTGCTTGATCATGGTGCTTCACCATCTGCCAATGGCTGCAAGACACTCGTGGATGCGGTCAACAACTCTGCTTCATCAGCATTGGCACTTCTTCTGGAGAAGAACCTACCCCAGGAGGATGTAAATCAGGCTTTCAATAATGCCTTTACTGCTGATACCTTTACTAAGTGGTTCACCGAGTCCGGCTTCAAGACAGCTACCGTGCTTTTGGAAAAAGGCGCTCACGGGCACTCACTTGGCGATGCATTGATCCTCGCAATGAAGCGTTATACTTCAGATACTAAAGACCTCGCAGATCGATTTGTTGCACTGCTCGTGTCTCATGGGGCAGACGTGAACTATAATAGTGGTGAGCCATTGCGGCAGGCTGCATCCAAGGCGAATATTCCATGGACCAAGCAGCTCCTTGAAGCCAGACCGACTATTCAAACTTTATCTCTAGCCTTTCAATGTATCTTTGATACAGCAATCTCTCAAGACGAGGTTCTTGGTTTGTTCAAATTGTTTGCGGAGTACAGGGACGGTGATGTTCGAATTGACATCCTGAGCAACCAACAGGGATCTACTCCAGTACTTGTGCGAGCAATCTCCCAGTATCCGAGATCGGTAGCCATTCTGGAAACCTTGCTAGATGCCGGTCTATACTACGACCAAGCTGCCACGTACAAAATTCATTCTGACATCGATGATGCAGAAGACATGAGCCTCCTTCTGTGGGCTGTGGCGCAGCCGCAAAAGCGAGTCAGCAATGCTGTCATCGAGTTGTTACTCACACGAGGTGGTAAGTGTGATGGTACACAGGAAAAGAAGACGTGACAATGAAGTATTGCGACTAACTATGACAAAAGCCAAGGTGAACGCTGAGTCAAATCTGTCCCACACAACGCCACTTATGCTCGCCATTCAAACCCGACGACCAGACCTCGTGAAACTATTTCTACTTGAAGGTGCCGAAGTCGACGTGCAAGACTATCTTGGACGGACACCACTGTCCATGGTAACTGACATTGGCGGTGACATTTCAGTCCAGATGATGTCGCTCTTGTTGGCCGCCGATCCATCGCGGGACGATGGTTCTCTTCACAATGCTGCTCGCGACTTGAATCAACCCGTGGTCAAGATCCTAGTCCAGGCCGGCCACGACCCCGACTTCCCTAGTCCATTACACGAAGGGCGAAGTGCCCTGGCGGAGCTTTGTCTCCACGGGTCCGACAATACTGAGATGGGGGCTGACCGAGAACGCACCATGCAGAAGGTCATGACATTCCTCATAGACTCGCAGTCTGATCTTTCGATAAAATCGAACGACAAGTCACTGCTTCAACTATGCTTTGAAGCTGCAGAACCTATCGCCACGACGAGGAGTTTGCTCAAGAGCGGAATGTGGAAGCACATTAATAAGCCTTTCAACCTCCATACGGCCAATGGATACACCTACTCACCGACAATGTATATAAAAAGCTGCTACCTCAAGATGATCTCTCCGCCTCTCTTCTGCAAATTCTTAGGTCCAACCGTGCCAACGATGTATACTTCGCCCTGTCTGGGGCCCAACCTGACGATGCTGTTGGCCTACCAGAAGACATGGCCGTGCAAGAGAGGGCGCGTAAAGCACGTCTTGAGCGACTCGCCGAAGAAACGCAAGACTTTTCCATCGCCATGGCACGCAAACGCGAAATGGCCTCTGTGGAACAACAAGTCATTGCCCAGAAGGCCGAAATGGAAGACATGCGCCGACGTAAGCTCCACAATGAAGACGTCGCTGCCGTACGATCCCGCGGCCAACTCGAAGAGTCGCTGGCGAGCGCCGCTCATGCGCGAAGAATGCAAGAACAACACGAACTGGCCGATTCCTCCATCAGCAGAACCCGTGCGTTGGCAGCGTCGGAACTAGAAGCAGAGGAGGCGCGACGGAGAAAAATGCTCGAGTGGGAAACCAAGCTGAATACCGAAAGGTAGAAAACGCAAGAGCTCTAAGTTCTGTCCGGATCAGCGAGAGGCAGGAAGTGGAAATGTTGGACAAGGGTGCCGATGCCAGGATCAAGGGGAGGATGGAAGCACAGAGGAAGCTGGTTGAGAGCCAGGAGAAGCTGGCGAAGAGATTGGCTGATGGCTCAAATGGGGCAGTGGGAGTGGGCGATG
Organism: Epichloe gansuensis; assembly: GCA_023658505.1. Taxonomy (NCBI): domain Eukaryota; kingdom Fungi; phylum Ascomycota; class Sordariomycetes; order Hypocreales; family Clavicipitaceae; genus Epichloe; species Epichloe gansuensis. The sequence continues at coordinate 3,556,030 of CP098283.1, forward strand.
CAAGGAGACAAATCGGCTATGTTACTGAATTCTGAGGAGTGCATTCAACTGGTTTGAGATGTTGATTTTGGAGTTGAGTCCTCATCGATGACAACAGAATTTAGGGCCTATATAGCGTGTGTGTGATTAATGGTTGGAGATATCCACGAGCCTAATGAGTAATGATGAATTTTCCAACCATCTTTCCCTATCATCCCAATGGTGTGTATGTATACAATATATCTGTTGGAAAGCCAAGCCAAATGGAAGAAAGAACTGACCTCATTCAAAGATGACAACAAAAAGAAACCAATGATAAGCAACCGGCCAGCTCAAATATACAATTCGTAAATCATCCAATGACGCATTCCAAAACTACGCCTTGCTCGTCATCTTGATAGAATCCGCACCAGTCTCCACAACGCGATACTTATCCGCATCACCAAGACCGCTAGCCGCTCTGTCATACGCCTCGTCGGATCTATCGCACAAGGCGTCCAGATCCGCATCGCTGAGGATCTCCGCACCTCCCGACGTCTGATACACCATTCCGTCCTTGAGAAGTAGTGCGCGGAGTGTCTCAGCGTCCAGATGCTCCTTGGTGTCCAGCTTCTGACCCATGGTCTTGAACCCGCGCTTTTGGATAACCAGCTTCTCCAATCGACGCTTCGCATCCGCGGACATGAGAAGGGATTCCTCGACAGTGTCCTTCGTGGCGAGGCGGTAGACGATGACGGACGGGTCTGGCCGATGCGGTGGCACCGGTCTTGCGCCTGCAGATCCTGCTGGGGTTGAAGTCGGAGTCGAAGAGGATGACTGTGTCCGCTGACGCGAGGTTGATGCCCTGTCCGCCTGCGCGGGTGGACAGCAGGAAGAGGTTGTAGTGGGGGTCGGTGTTGAAGTCGTGGATCTGCTGGCGGCGCTCGTCTTGGGGCACGGAGCCGTCGATGCGGCAGACGGGCCAGGCGCGGAGCTCGCGGGCGTAGTCTTCTAGGATGTCGAGCTGGGTTTTGAACTGCGAGAAGAGGAGGACTTTGTGGCCGTTTTGGAAGAGGGCGGTGAGGAGTCGGTCGAGAAGGAGCATCTTGCCGGAGGACGTGATGATTGATTCGTCGACGGGTACGTCGGTTGATGTGGCCCAGGGGTTGTAGAAGTTGTGGGGGCTGTTGCAGACAAGACGGAGTTGGGCCAGGGGTTGCCGAGTTTCTTTTGTGAAAGTTGTTTTTCTGCATGGGCGAGTTGGTCAATGGTTTGAGCTGAGGGCGTAATTCCGGGGAGAAAGGGGGTTGGGAAAGAGGAAGAGGAAGAGGAAGAATGTAGGAACGTACTGGCGAGCTCGAGGGTCTCTGCTCGTTCGATCTCTTCGGGGACCGAAGCTCGTCTGTTTCGTCCTGCTCGTCTTCGCGGGCAAGCTCATCGGCTAGTTTAGCCTCAAAGGCGTCATCGGATAACCCTTCTTCGTCTGAATATGCTTCTGTGTAAGTTTTGCCCTTGCGCGGCCTCCCTCGCGTGCTTGCGGGGTGGATGTGCGACTGGACCGCGCGCTCTTGGGCTCGGATTTGACCGAGGTGGGAGGGCTTTTGCGTTTGGTGGTTGGCTTGGATGGTGTTTCGAGAGACTTTGGCGAATCGCCCCTGTTTGCTTTGCTGGCTGACCTCTTGCCCATCATCATGGCGAATGCATTGGGAGCTGCTGCCGCAAGCTTGTTTTCTGTCTTTTCGCCCCGGGACTCTGTCGCACGGGAAGTGAAAAAGTGGCTTTGTGTGAGCTTGAAGCATCTTTGCTGGACTTTGCTGCGCGACTGCTGGATCTTGATGACTGGCGGGTTGATCTGCCAGAGGGCATGGCGCTGTTGATCTGATCGGTCACCTTTTGTTCGAGGTAGGCTCTCGTGTCAACGTCCTTGTTGGTGAAGACGTTGTACAAGTCGGTCTGCTCTTTGGTCATGGGCGCAAACAAGACGTATTCGCGTTTCTTGGGCAAATACGCAGCAACGTCCTGCTTGACGCGGCGCAGGAGAAGCGGCTGAAGAATAAGGTGAATCTTTTCACGAGGTCCTGCTTCATTTGATCGGCAATGAACTCCTCTGTGCTCTGTTCATCTTGGAGGTCGGAAAAGTCGAACCAAGACTCGAACGCCTCCCAGTCAGTAAAGATGTTAGGAAGGAGGAAGTGCAGCAATGACCAGAGCTCCTTCAAATTGTTTTGTAGAGGTGTTCCGGTGATGAGTAACCTGGTAGCGGACGAGAATTGCCGCAGTTGTTGGAAAAGCTTTGCGTCGGCATTCTTCATTCGGTGGCCTTCGTCCTATACGACGATCGGTCAGCAGCCATGCCGGGAAAGAGTCCGCATAAGGGGTTGAGAACGTACTATTATGATAAACTCCCATTGGATCCGGGACAGGTTGTGCTGATCCCTCAGCACCATCTCGTACGACGTGCAAACGACCGGAAACTTGGCGCTGGGCCGCCCCCTGTTAGGTTTCGCATCATCCTTGTTTTGAAAATTTCCTCTCGCTGTGCCTGATTTCCGTGATACATGACAACGGGGATAGACGGCGTCCATTTGTGAAACTCATCCATCCAGTTGGAGAGGGTGCTCAAAGGCGCAACAATCAGATGCGGGCCCAGGTAGTTTTCTTGCTCTCGCAACAGAGCGATGAGACCAATAGTCTGGACAGTTTTACCTGTGCTCGGGTCAGCCAACTGTCCGTGATTTATCTTGACATCTTGACATCTTAACGGAAAGCCGAGAGAGACGAGTGGGAGAATATTCCGACTGCCGGGACGCACCTAAACCCATCTCGTCGGCAAGGATACCACTCATGCCCTGGGAGCAAATCTCAAACATCCAGGTCAATCCCTCCAACTGGTAGTCTCTCATGGTGCCATTGACCATGCACTTGGGTTGCTTGGCCATTTCCAAATTGTGCTCACCAAGTGTCTTGCCGTCGAGACTGCTGCCCACACGGCCAAGCACCTGCGTCTTCTTGGTGAGAATATCACTAAAAGCAGCGCTCTTCATGAGGAGCTCGTCCAGCTCTTTCGCCTTGGCTTCTCGCTCGGTCTTTGTTTCGGCCTTCTTCTTCTTCTTCTTGCGCTTCTGAGTGGCAGCGAGTCTGTGATGCTCATCAGCCTTCCTGTTCTCATCTCGTGCCTCTCGCTCTTCTTCCAAGAGGCTATTCTCAGTGAATTGGCCCGCCGCATCGGATTTTGGTGATACATCAGGGGTGGCGAGCTAGGAGCGCTTGTCATGGCAGGCTGTTCCGAGAGTGCGGATTCGGATTCTGCATCTGACGAGGACGATATGTCCATGACAGGGTGCCAATGGCAGAGGTCAGAGGACCTAATTCTGAAACGGAATGTTTTTTGGTTCCTCAACGCAGTTTTTCGCAGTTTTGGAGGGCAATTGCGATGCGTGTTGGCGAGAATCCCTGGCAAACGTGAAATCTGAAGACGGTGCTTCTCGCGTGGCCAATTCAAGAGCCACTTAGTTGGGCGGGAAATTGCGAAACAACAGTGAAAAATTACAATTAAATCAGCGTTTAGACACGCCCGGGGAAAAGGCAGAGTGAGAGCGCACTGAAGTGGAGGTGATTGTCGGTTCTGTGAAGTTTGAACAATGAATGACGGCCAGCCATTCCAAACGGCCCTTTCCATTCCTCTGGCGGCTGGCGGCTGGCGGCTGGCGGCTCGACCGCGTGCAGCCAAAAATCATGACGCACCGAGACGCGACTCGAATGGCCGACGCGTTAATTGACAGCCGAGACATGACTAAGCAGAGCTGAGCTGCCCCTCCTTGGACACGGAATCCCCGCCATTCACTCCGTACTCGGAAAAAATTTATAGATCAACCCACCTCCAGCCATACAATACATCTAGCCTTAATAATAGCCACAACCACACACACACACACACACACACACACACCAACATTCCCAGCCCGAGACGAAGACGCCCAGAAACCGGCGACTTCCTCTCCCAAATTCCCGAATCTGTTTTCCCTCCGCGCCTTGCGTCCCTCCGCAAGGGCTCTCTCCCCCTCCCCATCCGCCGATTCGCCAAAATGGCCCTCGTCAACCAGACCTACACCTCCACCGAGGAGGCTGAGATCCAGCAGTGGCTCACCACCTCTGAGCGCCTCAAGTCCGGCGGCGACAAGTCTTCCATCCTGGAAACCCTCAACAGCCACCTCGCCAGCCGGACCACCCTCCTCGGCAGCAAGCCATCCAAGGCCGACATCGCCATCTACGATACCCTCTCTCCCGTCGTCGCCAAGTGGTCCCCGACGAGCGAACCGGCGAAAAGGGCCACCCCATATTGTTCGCCATCTCGACTTTGTCCAGAACTCTTCCCTCTTTGGCCTTAAGCTCAGTGACGATCAGAAGTTCTCAGTCGACCAGGATGACGTTCGCTATGTAAAGCCCCCGTCGATGCTAAAGCCGAAAAGGAGCGCTTGAAGAAGGAAAAGGCTGCTGCTGCCGCCGCCGCCGCCACCACCACCACTACCACCACCACTGCAGCTGGTTCCACCAGCGTCAACAAGGACGCGCCCCTGGTTGACCGCACCAAAGAAAAGGTCAAGGAGAAGGTTGATGAAGTCAAGGGTGCTGCTGCCGCTGCTGTCGGAGGCGACAAGCCCAAGAAGGAGAAGAAGGAAAAGGCTTCCAAGCCACAGAAAGCCCCCGCCGCGGCTCCTCTCTCCCCTGCCTGATAGACCTCCGTGTCGGCCATATTCTCAAGGCCATCAACCACCCTGACGCCGACTCACTGTACGTCTCGACTATTGCTATGGGTGACCCTGCCGGAAACGAAGACTACGTTGAGTACGAAGGCCAGGTCTGCCGAACCGTCTGCTCTGGCCTCAACGGCCTTATCCCCTCGAGCAAATGCAAGGCCGCAAAGTAGTCGTCGTGTGCAATCTTAAGCCCGTCAAGATGCGCGGCATCAAGTCATGCGCCATGGTTCTTGCTGCTTCACCCAAAGTGAAGGAAGGCGAGGTAGATGAGGACAAGGGTCCCGTTGAGCTGGTCTCTCCCCGAGGGCGCCAAGGCTGGTGATCGTGTGTTCTTCGAGGGATGGCAGGGCCAGCCCGAGGGCGTTCTTAACCCCAAGAAGAAGATTTGGGAGACTTTCCAGCCCGGTTTCACCACCACTGATACCCTCGAGGTTGTTTTTGATGCCGCTGCCGTGGAGAAATTGGGCAAGAAGGATGTTGGCAAATTGGTCACTGAGAGTGGTGGCATTTGCACTGTCCAGACCCTGAAGGGTGCTGCTGTGCGGTAAATAGATCGATAACTGTCTGTAGGTCTTTGGGTCGCATGCTCAAAAGATGAATCAATAGAGGTACATTCGAATACTTCACCGCGGCTGTGGTTGGAAGTTCTTCCATATTGTGACAAAACGTTCCGTCAGTCAAAGCTCAAGCCTCTGCAATGTTCACTGAAATGAGTGTACTGCCTCTTTCATCGTCTCTTTGTTCCTCAAGGTATCCTTTAACGTACAAAACGAGTCTCCCGCGTTTCTTTTATGCAACCTGATAAATTGTACACAACACTCGGCCCATACTCCTCGTACAAATGACCCTATGCCGGAAAATATGCTCATTGACGCCACGTAAATGCTTTCTCCAAAGAAAGGATAATGTATGTGATCCCTTGTAAATTTTCAAAAAAAAAAAAAAAAGACAACAAATTTGCTCCAAATGCCTACCTGCGCCGGGTTCTTTTCTCTTCTTTCAGGCCGAATAATACAGCATGATTATGTACCATTTCATATTTATGAGAAAAATACTTGCTTTCGCGGAGACGTTTTACGTTGAAGTCGCCCTAGATAAAAAGTTAGTAGAGAACGCATTGGAACGACCAGTTAGTGGGAATGTTTTACCTTCTTGGGGACAGCTGGAATAGTGAGCGGCAACCACACTGGAACGGGGGTGCCGCGTTTAGACCGGGTAGTGCTCTTCGTCTTTTTTCTACCATTTGCGACTCGAAATGGTTCGTTTTCATGTGTTCCATAAGGCGTTCGGACAACATGACCGGATCTTGTCCGTCATGAGGCCCCTCTTCGTCTTGATCTTGCATGAATACTTCGTCTGCATCGGTTATGCTATCGACGGCATCGACTTCATTCGGCGAGATTTCTCCAAGACCCAAATACTTGCTGTCTTCTCTGATATCGACGTCGACTTCTGCTCCAGACATCTCCTCATACACTGATGCCGGAGTGATGATTTGCTTTGCCGCCTCCAGGTCCCAAGGGTTCCCTGATAGTCGAAGGGCGTTGCGCTTGTGCTCGAGCAGCAACTCCTCCTTTGGCGACAGCTTGCTGTTTTGCGCAGCTCCTTGATCTTCTTTGCAACTGCGGAGGAAGGGTCGATATGGGAAAGAAATAGAGAGCCTTTGTGTCGTGCCTCGAATTCTTTCGCAAGACGACCGACAACATCCTCCTCGTGAATCTGAATGAATGCCTCTCGCAAAATGCTGTTCATGGTGTCAATGTCAGCGGCATGGGTCCAGAACGAGTCATGGACGGCAGCAAAATTCAGATCCTGTTCGTGACATTGCAGGGCAGAGAGAAGCATATGGCTGGCATCCAAAGAATGGATAAAATTTGGCGGGAACCCCTGTAGTTGTTTTCTGCGATTGACAGGGTCCGTTTGCTCGCTGACAGGATAGACAACGGACTGGAGACAAGTCCTGACTTCTTTCATGTTGCTCTTGCGATATGGCTGAACAACAGGCATGCGAAGAGGTGTCGTCCAGACGATGGAGGATCGGAACTGCTGAGTGAGTTCGTCAAAGCCAGACTTCTTGGGACCATTGATCTTCTTGTTTTTCCTTCCTCTGGCTCCTTCCTCAACATTGCCGCCCGAGTAGCTGTCGGCAATTTGTTGTAATTGGGCTGGAGTCAGCGCGCGACACACCCTTCCACCAATCTCGCCGAGCCAATATTGGATGTCATGAGCGCCACGAAACATGGTAGCGAGAGCCTTGAAGATGTGCTTGGCAATGTACGTGGATAGCAACATGTTAGGACGCCGCATTTCTTGCCAAGGTCGGGATACAGAGCATCGATCTGCTTGCAGACTTGTTTTTAGCACCAGCAAATGTGACCCCATATACGTTCGTCATGACTGTCTGTTTGACGACCTTCCGGGTAATCTTGCCCTGAAGGTTTTCAGCAAACTGGTTTCCCTTCTTGGCATCTTCGTTGATTGCTTGCTTGACAAGATCTGCAACAGCTGAGTAAACATCTGCAGGGCGTTCGCCGGGTTCCAAGTTGACTTGTTGCGCTCCCCAGGTATCGCCACCCAACGCGGCGTAATGTTGAAGACCGTTGCAAGTGCCGTCTTGATGAACAGGCAGTTGTGACACATATTTGGCTGGGTCGGGGAGATCAAAGGCGGCTTTCAACTCTAAGCAAGCGGCTAGACACTGCCAGGGGTCCTCGGCCTTGAGCCACCATCGACTTCCGTTCAAGGAATTCGTTGCAGAGTCAATGATGTTGGCCATATTGTCGTTTGTAAAAGCCTCGCGCTCATCAAAGCTGGATTTATCCAACCCGTACAAGTTGGCTAGATGGATTTTCAGCCAACGCAATCCTCGCTCTCCCAGCTCCTTGCCTCGCGCAAACTTGAGAACCGCCCTGGTGTGGTCTGCTCCCATATGATTCAGATACGTCGGAATCGGATACGCCCTGCCTCTGTAGTCGACGTTGTGCGGAAAATATATGGTTTGGTTTCTGAATGCTCGAGCGACTTCTAACTGCAAGTTCATAAAGCATCTTTGTGAATGCAATCCGGATCGTTCGTTCTCGATCGCTTTGACGGCATGGATCCAATCCTTGCGCAACAGAGGGTCAGCAGAAGAGTCCGGCTCGCGAGGTATATCGAATTCGGGGTTCAGTGGCGGCATATTGGCGACTTCTTCTCCACTGTTCCAAGCTTCCATCATGACGTTCAGGACGTCGTTGTTAATTTGCCAGGCAGTTTTCCCAAGCACATCGAGACCCTTGGATACTTGCTTCAGATCACCGCTTTTCATGGCAGCTTCTGTGTATAACTTTTGCTCCATAATACCCGGCTTCACACGGACAAATGACGTTTTACTTTCAAGAAAGCCGCCTTCGTTTAACTGGCGCCATGGCCTAGGCTCAACAATCATCGGAAGGTGCTTAGCAATGAAGTCGCCGACAGGTTCTTTCTTTAATTGCTCCATCAGTTGCGAATTGAGATACAGAACACCGAGCTTCTTGCCTTTTCGGGGTTGTTGCAGATGAGTGAAGGCCGGCTGAAGTTGACTAACAGTTTCTTTTGTAATAGGGTGTTGTGTTGTGATTTTGACCTTGGCAGTTTCAATCAGAAGCTTCAACAATACAGAACCGACTTGTGCTTTGATAGACATTGGCCAAGGTTTTCGCATTGTCTCTTCCAGATCCGTGGTTGTTTCGGAGGAATCGACAAGTAAGTTCGAAGAGTCTGTGTGACCTTCCACCATTTCAGTGGTTGGTGATGATGTGGTAGGCCCAGTGAATGAAAGTCTAGATCGTCGTGTTGTCTTCGACATTGGTTTTCGTTGCATTTCAGTGTCTTCTTGTGCGAGCTTTGCCACGTGTGCGATGATTCGGCCCACCACAATGCCTTTGCCTACGCCTTGCATCGCTGCAAGGTTGAGCACGGACAAAATGGTAATAGCTGCGAGGCGAGCGGGGTCGGCTTGTTGAAGCAATGGCCCATACACGCATCTATCAAGATCCTGTTCAGATTTCGACGTCTTATTCTCCGAAGTTTCGACCAGAACAATTTCTCCTCTCAATCTGCTCTCCATGGCGTCGAGCCACCCTGCCATGTGCTGAGACAAAGAGCCCTCTGCCGATGATGGGCTCAGAGCTGTATTGATGCCCATTTGCTGCATTTTCTTGTTGGCGTGCCGCCATCTCTCAATAGCACATCCAATGGAATCACGTTCGACCTCTAGCTGAATTTCGCGACGATCAGCGTACGGCATTTTCGAGATGTCGACATCCTGCAAATCCATGAGCAGATGCAGTCCTTGCTTCAATGATGACAGTCCGTCACCTCGCTGTGGCGTGGCAACGAGTTCCGGAGCGTTGTTTGGTACAGACTTCACTGTTTCTTCAATGGAAGCTTCCATCGTTCTCAGCTCAGAGCTTTCTTCGGTTGAGTCAAATAATTCCAAAGTTTCATCGGCGTCCATGGTGAAATTATACGTCGGGCAAATTTCGGTGATAACTGCTAGATCTTGATCGCTCAATATATCGGCCATACTCAGGACTCGAAGACCTGATTCGCCCGGAGCCATGCCCATGTATCTCTTTACAAGACGATGCAGCCTTGAACCTCGCTCAGACAGAAGCGATGCTTTAAGCATGCACGCAATGGTCTCGGCGGTGTGGGGAAGTCCTTTGCTCCGTATTTGTACCTCGTACCATTGGTGAAGTTGTTCAGCTTGTTGTCGGTCGGGACTTGTGCGCATCTGAAGTAATGAAGTACGCAAATATGCGTTGTGTAGCACAATTCGTTCTTCACCTGAAAGAATTCCCATTGTATTGAATCTTTTCAAAACCAAGGCGGCTCTATCAAGTTTTCCAACACGAATACAAGCGTCGAAAACGGGAAGCATGTCCTCTGTGTCGCCCGGAATACCGTACGTATTGATCTTCGTAGCGGCCTTAGGAAGCCCAGGATCGGGAATTGTCAGCGGTGCCGAAGGATCGAAGACCCGCATGCCGTGTGATCGAAGTGAGTGGGACTGGAAAGGCGGAACCGTCGCATGAGAGACGTGATTGTAGGGCAATCCATCGAATTTGCAGTCGTTGACTGCCGTCGCCAGCGTTCTCTCATTGAAAGAGTGGCTGACGCAGGCCTCCGACCCACGACGGCGCGATGGCCGCAATTGCCTAGTCACAAAAGATCTTTGACTTCTTGACGGTAGTTGAGATTGCGAGAGAACATATATTCTGGAAGGGCAACCGGCTGTTCTGACGATGGCGGCTCGTTGAGCAAGCAGACTGCTCTGAGTTCGCCGACTGAGCATTTTGACAGCTTCAGCGTTTAAAAGGACATGCGCTGAGGGGACGTTGCTGAGTCAACTTCAGGTATTAAAACATTGAAGAAATATTGGAAACGCGCCAAAGCAAAAATAAAGAGCACAAGGAGTGGAGAAATTGGTACAAGACATATATGGGTGGAAGTGAGTGAAGAGGAGGCAAAATTAGACGCCGCACGGCAATCGATTAAGGAGATGAAGACGCTCTCAGAAAATTTCGCCGTCATTAAATGCAAAGCCTCCAGTTGGATTGGCCACTTCAGGTCAGGGATCCCGTCACGTGGCGGTGTTGGTGAGTGACGGACCCACCAGAAAGTTGGAGCTTCCAGCCAGAAAGTTGCTCTTGCGTGGATGAGAATGTTGACGACGACCAGGCAAAGGCTGCATGCACTATTTCCAGCAGCCGAAAATGATCGCACGTCCCTCATTCACATCCCTTGGATGTTCAAGCTGCCGAAATGTGATCTTCAAAGCCGTAGCCATCAGAGCGACGCCCACTTTTCGGACCATGCAGCAAGGTTCTTGTCGACAATTTCCAAAGTCAACTGCAAGGTTTTTCAGCACGGAGCGAAATATCGAAAGCAGTCTACCAGTAACACAAACTTCGCCAACCCTGGAGAAAGTCCAAGAAACCAGTGAGAATAGTATCGGGGATGGGCATTCTACCGTCCAAAGACCATGGTTCCTCGAAGTCGAACCTCCGACACATCCTCCAAATTTGCACACGCCGACCCTGCCCGAGGCCCCCACCGAATCGCCCGCCCTCGTCACCCCAATGATCAAGTACATCTTTGAAGATATGGGCTTAGACGATATATCGCTCATGGATCTACGCGACTTGGACCCTCCAGCCGCTCTAGGGCCGAACCTCATCATGCTTTTGCCAACGCCCGAAGCGAAAGGCATTTACACGTCTCCTCAGGTCGATTCGTACGATGGCTGCGACGAAACTACAAGGTCAACGCACAAGCCGACGGCTTGATCGGACCGGGCGAGTTGAAAACAAAACTGCGTCGGCTGCGAAAGAAGGCGAAGCTCATGGGAACCAATACAATGATTCTACCGGGCGGCGATAATGGCATATCCACGGGCTGGGTATGCGTCAACTTTTCAACGACGGACGCAGTCAACGACGGAACGGCTAGCTATGATGAGAGTGGACGGTTCTCAGGTTTTGGGGCAGCACCAACAGGCACCACAATCGTAGTGCAATGCATGACAGAATCTCGACGAAACGAGCTTGATTTGGAAACGCTGTGGCAAGGCATACTGAAGAGAAATCTGGAGCAGACCATGAAGATCAAAGGTCAGATGCTCGAGAGTGAAAAGGACCTTGAGTCTCTAGTGTCGTCCAAATTACAGCTTCCCAAGACAGAAGCAGCTATTCAGTGGCAGAAGATGCAACAGGCCTCGCAGCAACAGAGGCACTTTTCCACATCTGCCAGAAGACTTCAACCCGGAAATGACGCAATACGCCCAGCGATGGAGACGATATCAGAGAACATAATCTACAATGAAGCAACTGAATCTGAGCTAGCAATGCTTCAGCGACATATCACAGACTTGCAAATATCAGGAACCGCCATGAGTATGGAAGTACTCGAGCGCTTGATTTCCGCGGTGTTCCAGGCTTCTTCGGCAAAAGATGGTGCTATCACACGTCTGCAGCTTGTTGATCAATTGCTTCTCACAGCGGAGGAGCGGGGAATGTCAGTCCAGTCAAATAACGTGCTTGTCACTCTCATCGAAGCGATAGTTGCTTCACCAGCGTATGATTTTGAGTTGGAAAGAGCACAGAAGAATCTTGAATTCCTTCTACTTGACCAGCGAACACCGCTGGACCACGATCAGACCAGCCGATTGATGACGGCCTATGCTGAGCGACAGGACTGGGATCGGTTCTGGGACACTTTCCGCGCGCCAGCAAAATTTCGCGTGGCTCGAACTGCAGAATTGTATGAACTGGTATACAGAATGATGGTTTCCACTCAAGACTCAAAGATGTGCATTGATGCCCTGCGCTGGGTGTATCCCGAGATGCTGAAAGAAGAGCCAGCAGTATATCCCACTGGGCCGGTGTACAATGCGCTCAAGGCCTGCATTTTAGTAGCAGATCCCGCAGCAGAAGAATTGCTGCACAACCCACCACCTTTCGACTCGCTGGATACTATCGGCAGACGGCGTCTTCGTCGTCGCGAGTTTGTACGTGTCCTCAAAGAGGTGGAAGATGTGAATCGGCATCTTGTGGGATATCAGGCACGAGAGGAGCGGGCACAAGCTCTCAATCGATTCTGCGTCGCTGATGTAACAAATTGACATTCACTCCTTGTAAAATAATCAGGAAACAGGTGATTTTACCTTGTTGTTGGAACAAGCATGATATCAATCGCGGCACGCAGCCGCAATCTTTCTCTCCCACCCATAACCCACAATCGCACGCACTACTCCGTACATACATGTATTGTACTTCCGTACGTCTTCGTCTACATGGCAACCTACCTAGTCTCCTGTTAAGCTAAAAGCCTTAACACTAGTAGTATATGTATATATATGCATAGGCCCTATAAGATAGGTTTAGAAAGTGATAATAGTTAATTTAGCTATCTAGGCTATCCACACATATAGAAAAAAAAAGGCTATATAAGGAGGGCAAAGAGTCTTTGCCTTAGGTGCTAAGATCTCGGATAAACCGAGATCTCGCAATCAGACACGAAGAGAGAAGCCTAAGATGTGAAGCTGTAATATTCCACAGGCCTAACTGAATCGCCACCTTAGGGGTTGATAGGGGGCTAGCTAATGGAGATGTGAAGCGGGCTGGTATGCAGGTAGTATGATTTTTCGATACGGCCACCTAGACCTGGGACTACTTGTGCATCCAGAGGGAGATTTCCGGAGCCAATGCGAACCCTATGTACACATGATTCGTCGCGTCAGCATCTTAGCGGATAGGATGATAAGTGGTTTCCATAAAGGTTACATATAGAATTGTGATCTATACGTACGTTCTACCAAGCTGATGGTAAATTTTAAGGTCGTACTCCCAGCGATTAGTGCCAGGTAATAGGTTAAAACTGTACTGAGAGTCACCGCATTTTACAGGCAAGATAGGCTGCGGTAATTCGGGATTTTTGACGGAGCAGGCGAGTCCATTGGCCTTTTCGCCTGAGAGTTTAAAGCTAAAGGAATCGACCTTGTCGTTAACCTTATGCACATTGACGTGTTCGATCGTAATGTCCTCGGCGGCGGCTAGGGTGGCGGAGATAAGAGAGGTAGCTGTGAGATAAAGGATAGTAGATGACTTCATTTTCGCCGAGTTGTACGTGTTTTAGATGGTAAGCTATACAATAAATACAGATAATGATTGAGAACGCGGAGAAAAGTTGGCAAGTGAAGCCAGACACTTTTTCCAAAGTTCTTGTACTATATATATGTAGTAGGCCGGCCCCAGGCTAATTGGCTTTGTTAGAACCGTCGGCTTCGTCGGAATCGTTGAATTTAGCCGCATTGTTAAATCCGGGTCCAATTGCCCTACAGCACTGTAATGTAAGCTATTATACAATTTACTATACGCAGTCAGTATCAGTTATCTTGGCCACCTTGGCCACATTTAGGGGTGCTGGTTGCGCAGAAGCGGGTGCTTGATAAACGCTCTCTTATCAATTCAGCTATCTAGGCTATCCACACATGGCGGCGAAATAAGGCTATAAAATGGTCTTTGCCCAAGGTGCCAAGACTCGAACCATGCAGACCTCGGGTAAATCGAGGTCTCGCAATCAGCCGCGAAGAGGGAAGCCTAAAATGTAAAGCTGTACACAATATTCCACAGGCCCAACTGAATCGCCACCTAAGGGGTTGATAATATTAAAAGGGGAGGCTAGCTAATGGAGATGTGAAGCGGGCCGGTCGGGGAGCATGATTCTGCGGCATGGCCTGGAGTCTTGACAGGTTTGCAGGCCATCTTACCGAGAATTGCGGAGCCAGTTCGAGCCCTATGTACACGTGATTCGTCGCGTTAGTATCTTAGCGGATGGGATTATGTAATCTATACATACGTTCTACCAAGAACATGGTTGATTTCAAGGACGTAACCAGTGTCCTGTAATAGCCTAAATCCGTAACTAGAGTCGCATGCTACAGGCGCGATAGGATATGGGTATTGAGGGTGATTGTCGGAGCAGATGAGGCGATTAGCCTTGTTGCCCGAGAGCTTAAAGCTCAAGGAAATAGCTTTATAGTCACTATTAAGTTGAAGATCAAGGTCTTCGATCTTGATGTCCTCGGCTGCGACTGTGGCTGGGATAACGGAGATAAGGGAGGTGGCTGTAAGGCGGAGGATGGTGGATATCTTCATTTTCGCTGGAGTTATGCGTGTTTTAGATAGTAAGTGAGGTACACAATGAATATGGATAATGATTAAGAACGCGGAGAAAACTCGATAACTTAATAAGCCACAGACATGTTCCTACACGAATGCTTTTATACTATACGTAGGCCTTATTAGGCTAATTAGCTTTGTCGGAATCGTCGGCTTCGTCGGAATCGTGGATTTAGCCGCAATGTTAAATTCGGATGCATCGGATTCGCATTCGCATCAGGCATCTCACACTCTCTCTTCGCAAACATCCTTCAGCAATTTAATAGGCACAGGATATTCATTTTCACCAAGTCTACAGGAACACTTCATTCAGGTGGGAAATGGTTCAAATTCGTAATGATTATCAGATCTTCTGTTCTACACTTAGCCTCAACGCCTCCCTTAGCAACGGGGCAACTTGCTTCCTACTAGCCGCCAGCTCGAACTGCGTCCACGCAAACCTCTCACTCCCACCATCCAAGGAACCTTGCTGCCACTGCTGCAGCTCCAAATGCTCAGTCGCCATGTCGTTAAATGTTCGAACAGCCGCCGCGCCCCTGTCGTTCAAGCCCCACACGAGGAGCTGTCTGTGAAACTTGCCATTCGGATGAGACGTCGTCATGACGGCCGTGACGTCCAGCTTCCGCTCATCCGACCACGAGGAAAGGTCCTCGAGAAAAGCGTCCCTGGTCTCGGCCTTGTCAAGGAGGTACTCGAAGCCCTGGACCACGCAGCTTATGCCGAGAGTGAGACTACTTTGCTCCCACTCCTTGTAGTCCTTGCGAAAGATGTCCCGGAGCGAGAGCGTTGAAATATCTTCCTTGACGGCGTTGACGAGGTCATAATACTGCGCGGTGTCGAAGCTGTTGTCGCGGAGTCGATGTCGCAGGAATTTGACGGCGTCGGTGTCCTTGGGTTGAACTTTGTGCTTGGCTGTGAGGTTGGTGGTGTCGAGGAGGATGGGCGCGAGGCTGAGCTTGATGAGCTTGTCGTGCTCCGTGGCATCGCTTTGCCCTCGAGACAGTTCTTGCCACGCTGGTTTGCACTCGTCCACCACCAGGCTCATGCAGCTGCCGCATGGCTCGATGATCCTTGGCTGGGCGTCCTTGCCTACGACTCCCTCGTCGACGTGATGGTCCACACAGCCTGTGACTTGGCGGGCGAATCTCTCGAGTGGCCCCGTGAGTGAGTTGTGGTCGACGAGCACCCAGCGGGTGTCCTGGGGCGGCAAGTCCGGCAGGTCGGAGAGGGTGAGGAGATGGTCTGTAGTCAAGCCTGCGTGTCGCAGAACAGCCGTCATTTCCGTCCGGAGCGCGAGATCTGCCCGGGAGAGATTCGATATCGGGATGTGCAGGGCGTGAGGGGCGGTGTTGGTTCGGATGAAGGCGTAGACGATGGCCGAGCATAGCGAGTCAAGGTCTAATGATTGCGGGGTTCAGCACGGAAAACAGGCTCTGGATCTCGTTGCTGGTCGTGACTCGTGAGACTCATCTTTTGGGGGCTGGACAAGCAAGTACCTGCGGATTCGTTTCCAACAACGAACGTGAGTGGCTTGGGACGCTGCGCGGCGGGCGCCTTCAAGGCACCGCGGGCAGTTGTCAGGAAGCCTTGCAGTGTTGCTTTGGCGGGCATGGCGGGTTGCTTGCGAGAGATGGGGAGAGATGAAAGTTGAGGTTTGGTGCCGTGGGGAAATTTTGGAACTGTCGTGTTGGCAGCCAGTTCTTGGACTGGATCTGGGCGTTGGAATTAGGGGCAGACCAACGGACAAGGCCCCTTGATCGACGTTCAAGTCAGATCTTGAGATTGCGACTTTAAAAAGTCAGGGTCCCCACCAAGAGCCGGCGCTAGAAGCTGGACCCCGCGAGATCGGCAACATCGGCAACATCGGCATCAACGCGTTCCAGATCCACCCGACACCCGACCGACGTCAAAACATTCCTCCTCCTCCTCCTCCTCCTCCTCCTCCTCCTCCTCTTATTACTAGCCCACTTGTTCACGCTCCCCAAAATCACAAGCCTCCAGAAATGAGCTCCCCGCCTCACCCCCTCCGCCTCGCCATCCTCGAGTGCGACACGCCTCAGCCCCAAACGAGCGCCAAGTTCGGCAACTACGCCGGCGTCTTCACAGCCCTCCTCCGCGCCGCCGCCCGAACCTTCACCCCGCCACGGGACCTATCCTCCTGGTAACCATCTCCGCGCACGACATAGTAAACGACCCGGCATCATACCCTCGCTAGACGACGTCGACGCCCTCCTCCTGACGGGCTCGCGACACACAGCCTTCGACAGCGACCCCTGGATCCTCAAGCTCGTCGACTTCACGACACGAGCCATACAAAGCGGGCGCATCAAAGTAGTAGGCGTCTGCTTCGGTCATCAGATCATAGGCCGAGCTCTCGGCGCGAGCCTGGGCAAGAGCGAAAACGGCTGGGAAGTCGCCGTGACGGAAGTAGACTTGACGGAGACGGGCAAGCAGGTTTTTGGGTTGAATAAGCTGGTGAGTTTCTTTTCTTTTTTTCTTTTTCTTTTCTTTTTTTTTTGTATACACATCCACCATAAAACCCCTCTTCTCTGTGTGCACATGTTGAGGCGGGGGAAAAAAACTAACCCATGTTCTTTGTAGCGCATCCATCAGATGCACCGCGACATCGTACACGACTTCCCCAGCGATGCAATCCCCTTGGCTCCAACGCGTCTTGCTCCGTCCAGGGCATGTACAAACCCGGTCGATACATTACTGTGCAGGGCCACCCTGAGTTCACAGAGGACATCATCTCCGAGATCCTGGTGAATCGACATAATGCCGGTATTTTTAGTGATGAAGTGTACGAAGGTGGTATGAAGAGAGCACCGATTCCGCATGATGGCGTGGCGATTGCAAGAGCGTTCCTCAATTTCATCCGCAATGGCTAGAAATATGTGCAATGTTGACTTCAACTGCAGCAGGCGATAGGGGAGCAAATGATCTTTGGTAGCAAGAGACGACACCTTTGGTGCGCTCAACACTCTTGCTGAATGTCGGCGGTTGTGGTCTGATCACCTGGCTATCACAGGAACTCTGTTACGCCATTGGCGGTCATGCTCTATATATATATATATATATATATATATATATCATAAGACACAATAGACCTTTTGCCATGGGATGCTTCGGTAGAGGTATTTCAGTCGCGAGTTGACGGAGACTGGCGTCAACTTCACATAAATCATGGAGGGGCCTAGAAACGCGGCCCTGGTAGATAGGCAAATTTGTAGCAATAGTTTCTGTAGAGTGCCATGACGAGACTGCATGCTTCGAGTTTCTGCGCAAGCCACGAATTTGCAGTCAATCGTGGTCAATTGCACCGGCAGATGCCTCTGATTCTAGTCTAAATGCAACAGAGCCGCTAGGTTAAGAACGCCTTTGTACCGACCTGAATAATTATCATGAGGTATATACTCCAGAAAGAACCAAATCCCATCATCATCTCATCGTGCGGCCTGGCTGAGCCTCTTCATCACTGGACTCGTCGATCCCCACCAGAGTAAGATCCCACCAGTCTCTGTACATTGGGCCACGCCCAGCTGACCGCAGCCTCCTTTCGGCCTGCTCGCGTTCTCTTCTCCTTCTCGCTATCGTGCCGTCAATGAGCATTTCCTCCCTAGTACGTCCGACTTTGATGCCGTTCCCTTTAATAGACGACTGCTCGCACCACGGAATACAACACCAAGCCGCGACATCGTCTTTTGTCCAATACCGCCATGGCTTTTCCATCACTAGGAAAACCACCGAATCCGCCATGCCTTGGACGCACAAGCTGATTAGGCCGGCTAGAACCAGCCAGAATGGCCGCCCATTTTTGTCGCCCCCATGACATGTGAAATAAATGGTATCAGCCAGCCCGTCATGTATACCAAAGGGTAAACAAAAGCTGTCCCAGCTGCCGTCGTATCTTTTCTCGCATTCGAGGCATCCCGGTAGCATTGAGCGTTGTTGGCGAGAGGACTACATGCGGCAACGGCATATCCTCGTGAAAGATCTCAGAACTCCTAATGTCCAAAATTGGGCCGGTTCGCGCTCGAATCAACGGGCCGCCGGCAGTGGTTGGGTATGGGGCATGATTTGTTGCGGGGTGACTGTTGTTGATCGGTTTGTCGATGGGATTTGCTCATAGCCACCAGGATGGTGCGGAGGAATATAGCCATTAGAAGTCTCTTCATGCCGGTCATTACGGGAGGAAGGGGCCGTTCTATTAGACAGAGCCTTGGGCAAAGGTGGGTTTGTCGGGCTGAGTTCTGGTCTCTCGTTTCTTTGTTTGACAAATGAAGATACTCCCACATCCTCGTTCTGTTGCGATAGCTCTAGTAGGGTCAGCCGCGAAGTCCCAACCAAGGTTTGATCAGACAACGGTCGGTCAAAAGGCGGCGAGGGCGGAATCAGTCCATGGTACGCAATCGGTGGAGTTGGTGGCAGCGGATATGGTTCCTGAACATGATGCCCATCGACCCGACCTGGTTCATTTGCGTTCTGTAAGCGTTCCGGCTCCTCCGACTTCGTCATGACCCATCGGACGTAGGCGTAGATGCACGAATATGTCAGCATTATGGTTACGAGAATCACATATCTCGGGATCCAGCTGAGCGCTCGACTGGTCCAGCCTGGTTGGCTGGGCAGGTAGCAATAAGGCCCCGAATTCACAAAGGCAGGTTTGTTGATGAAGGCCAGGAGGCAAGCATCAGCGATACGACTGCGACAATGGCGTATGCGGAAAACCGAAACGGGTACAATCCCGTTCGTCCTCTGAATATGTACAATCCAGTGTGCGCAGCCATCAGCAAGACGGCTAAATCGCATGCTTCGATTCCGACAGACAGAAAGTAGCCACTGATATGACAAAGGCTCGAGGCGGAGGCGACGGTTCCTTGCACAAGTTCGGTCGCGGGTAAGATGACGAGCCACAGCGTCTTGAGCATGTCGCTCAGTATCAGCAACAGAATGAGGCTGTGTCCTTGTCAGCTTACGACTCTCGAATTTTTGAGATGCAGGTTTAACATACTCGTGCCTAAAACTGCGTCGCATTCGCAAGAATGATGCTATAGCAATCATCGTCGAAATCAGGCTCAGCCCTCCAGCGACGACGGACGATACGTGAAGCACAAAAAGTTGCCTCGGGCTCAAATCGACATGTATCGCGTCTGCTGCAGCTCCCTGTATTGCAACGCGGTAATCTGGTGACAAGGTCTCTATAGAGGCAGATAGGTCGACAATACGCCACCAAATCGGCATCTCGACAAACGCGGCATGGCCAGTCACTGCTCGGTTTTTGAATGGTTTTGTGCTAGTGAGGCCAAGGTTCTCGGTATCATCACGTTTGGTGAAAGTGTCGAGCCTATTGTTGAATCTGGCGGTGACAGCCCGTGGTTTTTCGCCTGCGCGTCCGCGAATTGAGAAGCGAGGAGCGACTTGTGGTGTGTGATCGGACCAACAGAAACTGGAGATGCGATTGCGATTAGAATCAGAAAAGCATTGGCGCCAGCGAGATGGTCTTTGGTATCTATCATCTAGCAATGGGACGGGCAGCAGACCGGACCTCTATGAGGTCTGTCTGCGTTTTGGTCCTGTCTGCTCTACCGTGTATGCATGTCTCCGTCTCTTTCTCGGTATGTGGCTCGTGGCTTCGTCGGTTGTGCCAACCCTCGAGACTCCAGAGACAGGGCCAAGCGAAATACAGACGACAGACGACGGCAGCATGAGAGAGAAGGAGCGGTTGGAGCTGCATGGAGCTGCATGGAGCTGCATGGAGCCGATAACTGCAGGAAAGCGTCATGCAAATTTTCCATCAGAGGCAATGGGGCTTGTGCTCTGTGAGACGTAGACTTTGTAGAGTGGCTGGCTTCGAAGGGCG
Organism: Epichloe gansuensis; assembly: GCA_023658505.1. Taxonomy (NCBI): domain Eukaryota; kingdom Fungi; phylum Ascomycota; class Sordariomycetes; order Hypocreales; family Clavicipitaceae; genus Epichloe; species Epichloe gansuensis. The sequence goes on from CP098283.1 coordinate 3,576,315, forward strand.
GTAAAAGGAAAAAGAGGAAGAGAGTGAGAGTGTGTGTGAGAGAGAGAGAGAGAGAGTGAGTGAGTGAGAGAGAAAGAGAGAGAAAGAGAGAGAGACACTACGGAGTAGGAGGCGGCTAATAGCTGGTTTGATTGCATCTGTCTGCCTCCTCGGCCGACAGACATCACATGCATGCATGCATGCATGACTATGCATGACCTCTCATTTTTCGCAGGAGCCGAAGCCTCCTTCCGATTTGACCACATTGTGAGACGGTGTGGAAAGTGATGATGATTAATTCTACATGTATATGTGCCGAGGTCTCGAATAAACCGAGGTTCTCGCAATTAACCGCGAAGAGGGAAGCCTAATAAGATGTGAGGCTGTAATCAGCCAAATCAGCCAACACACATCATGGCGCGTGCATTGACCGCCACATCCACGATTCACACGAAGCCGACGATTCCAACAAAGCCAATTAGCCTGATAAAGGCCTTCATATAGTATAAGAACTTGGGATCATGTCTCTGGGAATATGTCTCCAGCTTAACTTATCAACTTCTCTCCGCGTTCACGACTATCATCTATATTTATTACATACATAACTAACCCATTATCTAAAACACGCATAACTCGAGCGAAAATGAAGTTTTCTACTATCCTTTGCCTCATAGCTACCTCCCTTATCTCCGCTACCCCAGCCGTGGCCGAGGACATCAAGATCGAACACGTCGATCTTCAGATACTCGGCGATAATAAGGTCACCTCCTTCAGCTTCAAGCTCTCGGGCGAAAACGCCAATCAACTCTCCTGCTCCGTCAAAAACCCCGAATACCCGCATCCCATCTTACCAATAGCATGCGACTCTAATTACCGATTTAAGCTATTGCTTGATGACGTTAATTACGTCCTTGAAATTTACCATCAGCTTGGTAGAACGTATGTACAGATTACATACTATATATAACCTTGTAATCCTATCCGCCAAGATACTAACGCGACGATTCATGTGTACATAGGGTTCGCAGTGGCTCCGCACGTCTCGCCATCGCCTGCAAAAATAAGACACTTCCAGGTGGCCGTTACGAGCAATCATGCTCCCTGCAAAACAGCCCGCTCCGCATCTCTATTGTTTGATAGCCATTGATAGCTAGCCTCCCCTACTATCAACCCCTCAGGTGGCGATTCAGTTAGGCCTGTTAGATATTACAGACTCACATCTTGGGCTTTCCTATTCGCGGCTGATTACAAGATCTCGGTTTATCCAAGGTCTTGGCACCTTAGACAAAGACCATTCTATAGCCCCATCTCGCCGTATGGTATGTGTGGATAGCCTAGATAGCTAAATTAATCCTCACTTTCCACACCGTCACACAGGGCCTATGCATACATATGTACTGGTCAAAGCAACTTCTTTGGCAAGTTCAGTTCCTGCATCCATTGCAGAATAGTGGCATTATCAGGGTCTATTTTGAGACGTTCCTCCAAGTTGCTCCGTTGGGTGCAGATACTCTGGTCTAGCACCAGGCCGTACACGGTTTCTAGGCTGGCCATGGGTACATATTTCTGTTAATAATGCGCCTGTCCTGGCTTTTTACTGCCTGCCGGTCATTTCGAATACACATCAGGCGCCAGTTTATGGTGTATGCCAACAAGGGTTGCTGGCGGTGCCACACGCAAGGGCAGCGATTGACTAACACGGCTAGAGCGGCCTCAACGTCGTGTGTGAACCAGTCACCGTAAAATAAGAGTGTCAATGGTTTTTTACGTATACTGACAGCGATACCAGTACATCGCTCCAAGACCAAGTAGGGGCCAGTGGTGTTGAGTATCTGACCTTGCTCCTCGTAACGTTGAACTAATCGGTGCAAGCTGAATACCATCCCGAAAATACGGCACGGCTCTCATGACGAATCTGAACGATTAGCTCCTTGAGGATGCAAAGCTCCTGGCTAGATTTGAGTTTAAGTTCCAGGAATGCAGAGCCGATGGCCGGCCGCAATTGCATCTGCCAATGTACATCTCAGGGCCGATTCGCGTGAGGTAAGCCATTTTGGCACATGTCTTGTGTGACGCTGTGAGGCTCGATACCTCCGTTCTCATTTATTCATGATGACGAATGGTCTTTTCAAGTCAACAACGTTGATTCTCAAGCGAGACTCTTGAACTTGACTCGGCCGGGCTGATTCACGATGACAGTTCTGCCTGATTGTATATATCACACCATGAGCTCTTGCTCTTCTCACATTCGCAACATGCCGTAGTCAAACCCAGGGACAGGCAATTTTTCATGTGCCGGAAAGCTACAGAAGTCAGAGCTTTTTTTTTTTTTTTTCTCCCGCCGTCACCTTCTGACCTAAAGATGATTCCAAATCCTTCCGGAATACCAGACTTTGAAAACGTGATAGCATGGAAGTCGACCCCGTAGCGCGATTTGAATATCATTCAAGTGAGGAAAAAGTACCACAAGCCTGATAGTGCACCGTGTCAAACGCCGCTGGTAGTAAGTTGCTACGAGACAAGAAGGGGGGAGGGAATCATGGCTGGTCGTAAATGACATCAACTTCCATCGTTTTAGGTGATATGGTGTTCCGAGAAATCCGATAACAGTTGAATAGGTCATGCTGACTCCATCATCATACAATAAACACTTACAACACACCAAGGCTCATTGCCACGGCAACGCCAAACCTCTCACGCTTCTTCATTTGAAGCTTCCATAAAATAGCCCACGGAAGTATAGCCAATACGAAGTCCGTAGCGGCGGGAATCGCTGCATGAGAACCAAGCCAGTGGGCGAATGGCTCTCGAGGTCAAGGCATGCGTACAGCCGATGAACAACGACATCTTATCAAAGAATGTGGAAAGGGTTCTTTGGAATAATCATGAACCAGAGAAGCACGATGACCCATTGTTGAGCGGCGACTCGGATCAAAGTCAGTCAGTGCAAAGCAAGTCTTGCCAAAGGCACAGGACATGGCGACGAGTGGTTGTGGCACAAAGCCAAGCAGAACGACGTCAATGACGTTCTGGGGATCGTGCAGCTACTGTCATAAAGCCAGCATAAGCCAGCTATCAAGAGGCGCTACGGCCAATTAGAGGGCTTCCGACAGATGAATCCACGACTTCCTTTGTGCCGGGCATCTTTGAGGATATGAGGATGAGTGTCGACGCACCACAAGCCGCGACCATGAAATAGTCATCAAGTCCGAGCACCCTCCATAGTCTCGTATAAAAACGAAGTATGAGGCCAGTTGCAATCCATAGAATTCGCTCAAGTGATTCGGATTGACCTTGGGCCCTCGCCGGTTTCGCATTGGTGGCCGCCTTCCATCGGCGCCCCTTCTCCCGCCGAGTCAGAGAGTCGTCAACAACGTCAAGTATGCGCAACAGGCGAGCCCTCGAACGAGCTCCTTGATTTCCATCGCCAGCTAAATGCCCGAGCTGGTCAAGGCCCGCGGCGTCGAGCCCCGATCCCCTCAGGACACCACGATCGTGGGCGTCTACTTCCATTCCGTCGTCGGACTCGATTCAAGCTCGTGTTCTAGCGTTGGCGGATTGACCACCAGATGAAGGGTTTTGAATGATAGTTTCATGCCAGCCGGGTTCGCCTTTACGCTAAACGCCAAAAGAAGCTGACTGGACATTCAACGAGTCATGGTCTCAAGTAGATGAAAAGCTGTGGCTCGATATGGGCGAGAAGCTTCACAGGGGATTACCGCAATCTTAATGTGTACTCTGTCTACCGGCTGGACGGGAAAAAAACAAAGCGGGCCAAGCCACGGCGCGCCCATGTTGTCCTCGGCAGCGAAACAAAGACTTGCTAGTTAGAGACGGCATCCTCGTGAGGGTCGACTACATCGCTGACGGCAGAAACCCCTCTACTGGTTCGGGGCAATACCCTTGTTCATGAGGTTGGCCACTGGCTTGGCCTGCTACATACATTTTCCACTTCGTGTGACGACAACGGCGATTTCATTCATGATACTCCAGCCTCGTTGACCTTTTCACCTGTAGTGAGAAGCTGGATTCCTGTCCCCAACATCCGGGTCTTGATCCTGTACACAACTACATGAGCTATAGCCCTGAGCACGTCTTTCTTCTCCTTACGCCCTAGACACCTGTTGGCTCCTTTCTCTTACTCGACATATCTTAATAACCAGGGAATGAATGGATTCTGCCACAGTGAATTCACGAGGGGTCAGATCGAACGCATGGCTGACTGCTGGAACTTCTACAGAGCTGCTCCCGGTGTCGGGCCTCCGCCTGGGATCACGGGCTCCCTTGGTGATATAATCGCATCCCCGACGACGACGACTCACACTCCCGCCATCGACGTCGGGTAGGTCTGTAGGATGGATATCGCAGCCTGACTTCTTTAGTCCCCGTAGATAGTCCTCGCCTCATTCCACAGATTGTTGTGTTTGTTCTCTCCGGGATTGGGGGTAGGTGAACATGTGCATCCTGAAATCTTGAATCATGTTCAACAAGTCGTCCTTACAACAAGCCACTGGTTGATAACCTTGCAGAAAGGAGCTATAATACTCTGGGAGCTATACTGCCGGTGATAAGGCCACGATCGCGTTGTACATACCGACAGGGGCTTCAGATTAGTGGCACTTTTTATGCATAAGTAACAAAGAGCTATATTACACGTCTTATAGCTATACCAGGTTACCGGGTCTTAAACTAGGTACTCGGTGCATTAAATCTTAAGGTTGCGGGGCGTGGGCGAGGGACGGTCGTTTAGTTCCTTTTTAAATTGACATCATGCGCTTGTACATGTTGATGTTTCGTCACAAAAATCAATGCTTCCATTGTATTTTTGCGCACAAGGAAGATGGGTCATGGCAATTGTTTATTTATTTATTTTATTTTTTTGAACGAAGAAGAGAAAGAAAAGTAGCTGAGGGATGGGATATATAGAACCCCAGGCTTTCTGAACTTTGGGGGCGGTTTGTCTCTTTGTTTTCGTGTCCAAGCATTGATTGATTGTTCGACAAACAAGATGCTGTTTCTCACGTATGTCCTCTCCGGTATCGCATTCTTGACTGCCTCTACCGGCGCCTCTACCGGCGCCTCTCCCGGCGCGCCAGAGAACTTTCTTTGCGCAACTGACGAACCACCCAAGGACCTGATCAATTTCCATGGCGCGCTTGGCTTGGTGTCCAGGTTGGCAAAAGTCGGCAGCGTCGAGTCCCACTGCCCAGCTGGACCGTGCCAACCTATATAAACTCCATCGTTCAGTGGGTCAAACTGGTCGCTCACCGTAAGCCGACACCAATCCAATGCTGAAAGCCAGAGCAGAGCAGGCAACCGGCGTGGCTGACTGACCCTTTGATCCAAATGTAGGTCGAGCAAACTGTCGGGCAATTGGCAGTTCTGAATAAACACTATAGGCCTGTCGGCATCACTTTCCACATAGCGTCTGCTGACACGGTTGTCAACGATGCGTGCTCCGTCAACTACACCAGTCGACCAGCGATGCACAGGATACTTCGCAGGGGTGATTATCGCTCGCTCAATATATACGTTGTTGACCGCGTAAAGATAATAGGAGACTCGGTCTTGGCACATATCCCCAGACAAAGGAATTGCGAGAAAAGAGGGCCCAAGACGGCGTCGTCATCAAGGCTTCCGTCCTTGCTGGCGGCACCCACTCATCCTACAATTCGGGCAAGATCCTCGTTCATGAGGTCGGCCACTGGCTTGGCTTGATGCATACCTTCTCCCAGTCATGCTCTGATCGGGGCGACTTCGTCAGCGATACGCCAGCCTCGGTAAGTTTGCATACCGGATGCAATGAGGCGGTTGACTCCTGTCCTGATCAACCTGGGTTAGACCCTGTGCACAACCACATGAGCTATAGCACCGAGTATGACTTGTCCTTGTTTTCCTCTCGCGCTACACTGGAACTTTTGCTGATGAGGAAATTGATATTATAGCCAGTGCCGCACCGAGTTCACACAGGGTCAAATCGACCGTATTGGTTACATCTGGGATGCCTATAGAGAGTAGTCGCTGTTCGGGCTGCCGATTGGATTGGGGTGATTGAAACTTGGCATTATGGCGCGAGCCTGATTGGATTTCGATTCAATAGATTGTGTTGGAATAGATGGAATCAATGGAATCAATGGAATCGATGGAATAGAATAATCATGCATACAGTACAGATTACATACTCCGTACAACGCACTTGATCCACATGAAGAAATGTGGGTTTTTTTTCTTCCTTCCTTCCTTCCTTCCTTCCTCTTTCGTCGTCACAGTATTAAATCTGCTGTAACACCGTGTCGGTCAACCAACGTTCACCTACGCACCAGCAAATACTGCCACCGCATCAAGTGCCAGCTTCTTTCCATGACGACACCATCATCCTAGTAAGCAGGAATTATCGAGCGAGGGGAGCACGGGAGGCTACGGTTTCATGACCAACACGCGGCGTCATCAGAGCTCGAAAACATGAGACGATCTAATGAGGGGAGGTTGGGTCTCACTAAGCTGTGGGATGGCAAATGGGATGTGCACATTTCGCCGTGTGGCTGGGATGTTTTCCAAGACGTCTGTCTACTCTGTGCTGAAGACTCAGACTCGCGGACATTGGTTGTGGAGTGGTCTACGCTAAGTCGCAAAACGGGTGACTGGGAGATGGCGACGCTGTATTCTTCACCAACATGCAACCAAGAACACAAATCCCAAGAAAACTCTTTCAAAGGGCGAAACTACATGTGGGAAAGAGTCATATTCCGTGTATTCGGTGGCTTCCAGGTGCTTTTGATCGAGTCTCGCTCCAAATTGAGCTGGAGTTCTCTACCGGGGCCAGCCGCGCACAAATGCATTCTAGCACACATGGTGACGTGTCGATTCGTGCTGACTGCAATGCAAATCCACTCTACTTACCGGTCCATACATACATCTCCTGAATCATGAGAGAAGATCTCGACGGCAGTGGAACCCACAGGAATCGGAAAGAATATGGATGCTCTGTAGAGCAAGGTGGTTGTCACAGCATCGGGCAGATCTTGTTCGAACAAGCCGGAGTGGTGCCTATGCTGCAATGTAGGAGAAAGCCGCCGTTGCCAATCCTCATTCTACGTCGATTCGAAGACGAACTGATCGCTGTGTGAAATCACGTAACATTTCACAGAGGTTAGGCAAAGTCAGTGAGCTGAGACAGAGGCTCGCTCGCCCTCGTAGTCTCGTCTCGGTAATGACAGCATATTTGATGTGCGAGATATAGAGACATCAAGTGTCCACAAGATACATGACAGTACTTCTATGAAGGAATGAAAGCCAAGCACACCTCTTACGATGAGCCGCCCAAATGACCGTTGGCAGTTGCGGTCAAGCTGCAACCTCTTCCCTTCCACAGCCTGCCCGCCCATCTTCACATTCTAACTCATGATTGATGAAATAAAACTCTCCAGGTGATCAACTCGTAGCTCTTTGCTGCTATGATGGCTTCTCTGTGGAAAAGCGAAAGCTCGGAACTGTCTACCATTGCCAGCGGGTCTGTCCAGGATTTTTGGAATTCCTCGAACTGGAATATGCGCCCGACGATAAATTGATACGATGGTCGGTTTCCAACAAGAGGCATCCTCGGAACTGGACGACATGTCGTAAGCTCTATGATATCGGCTTGGTCATTTTTTGGATTTTTCACGTAGGTCCAATCCGCGAATTTTTTGAAAACGACGAGATGCTGATGTAGCATCTTCTGGGTGGTTTAGGACAGCAATTAGCACAGCCGGGGTATGCCCTTTGAGTCTCTGACGTCAGGAGCGGAAGCTAATGTGTGTAAAGAGCTCGGCTGCAGAGCAAGCTCGCGGTGAACTCGGCTTGGAGAAAACACTATCCGTATTTCTATTCGTCTCTGTGTGAGTTCGATCTTAATTGGCAATGGGGATGGTCACGCCGCTTCCAGCTAATATCACCACCACCATGCAGATATTTACTCGGCCAAATGGTTGGCGGAGTGATATTTCCTCCCTACTCTGAAGCTTTCGGTCGCAAAAAGCTCTACATAATTAGCACGGGTCTCTTCAGCGGCTTCTGCGCACTCAGCGGCGCGGTGTCGTCTCCTGCGGGCATAACGGTCGGCCGATTCTTTTCCGGGCTGGTTTCTGCAATACCCACGATCGTCGTGGCAGGCAGCATTGAAGACATGTTCAATTCCAAAGATCGGACTTGGTTGATCTTCATCTGGAACTTGTTGGCGAACATGGGCTTGACGGCCGGTCCCGTTATGAGTATCTTCATCGTAGTGCGTTTGCGATGGTACGCAAGAATTGGTCCTCTTGCCGATGGATGGATAATGTACTGACCTCGTACTTCTAGGAACTGGGTGTTTTATGTGGCCGCGGCTGTCACGGGTCTGACCACGATCTTCTTGTTCGGTATTCGAGAGTCGCGACCGTCTCTACTGCTCGAACGAGAGGTCGAATTCGTACGAAAGAAAACCGGCGATTTGAGCTTGAGGGCATCAAATCCGGACCATACTCCTGACCTCAAGACGTTTGTTCAAGTCGGTCTGTTCCGCCCTGTCCAGCTCTTCTTCACTGAGCCCATTGTCTTCATGGTGTCGTCGATGAGCGCGTTTGCATCAGCCTTGATCTACTTGTTCACCGAAGCCCTGCCGCCAATCTACGAATCGATGGGGTTTTCAACAACATTGGCCAGTTTGTCGCTCTTGGGTCTCGGCATCGGTCTCCCATTGGGTGTCTTGACTCGCCTACGGGACCACCGCATGATAGCTCGTTGTGAGGAGAAGGGCGTGACACCGGAGCCAGAACAACGAATCTTCGGGTTCTGCATAGCCGCCCCCATGTTGGCGGGAGGTCTCTGGTGGTTCACATGGACGATTCCACCTGCGGTCACTGATGTTCCCTGGATCGTTCCCACCCTGGCTCTGGTGCTTGTGGGATACGCCATAAACGAGTTTGACACCGTCCTGGCAGGGTACTTGGCAGACAGCTATCTCAGCTACGCAGCGAGCGGATTCGCAGCTCTTTCCATCGTCCGATCCCTCATGTCAGCTGCGTTTCCCATGGTGGCAACCAAGATGTTTGACGGCCTGGGTGCAAACGGTGCGTGCCTGACCCTTGCCATATTGTCCACCTTGTTCTGTGCTGTCCCGCCACTCTTCACCACGTACGGTAAGAGAATCCGGACTCGAAGCAAGTTTGCTCGATTCAGCTTGAAGGTGTATGAAGAGAATGGCGTCAACTAGTCAGGACATGAGGCAAGACGAGAAGAAGGCGGGACTTGCTCAACAAATCTCCTAGCTTTAGCGACGAATTTGGAAAACAAAAAACAAAAAAATCACCATCATCGTATGATGACTCGCTTTCCAAACATTCAAACAGGTCTCTTGGCCGGCATCGGCGTCGGCCCGCCCCAGTCTGAAAATGACATTCGACCGAGACGCGGTCGTGGAACAGACCTGATGGCAAGCCGTTGGCTCTGGCGGTCGAGAATGGGAACGGGCACTACAAGATGGGTGTAAATGCTTCCAGCGAAAGGGGGCAGATCCCAACGGGCAATCGTGTCATCAATCGATCCAAGGCGCCGTTGGAGTTGGCGGCCAAGTATAGCCACATAGAGATTGTGGAATTGCTGCTTCTGGAGTAGACGAGTACGTAAATACGTAGCAACGAATTTTTTGAATACGCAGCAGCAGCAACTAGGCCTTAAACGCAAGAGGTATCTCTACCTGATTTGCCCATCCTCGTCGCACAGATGTTTCATCCATTAAAGCTATCTATCATCCTCTTGTTCGTGTTGAACACACAAGTTCAAACAATTTGCGGTGACATGTATACAGGTAGCAGAGATCCTTAGGGCTACAAAGTTTGCATTAGGCGTTCTCATTACATAGATGTTTTATCTATTAAAGCTACTATCCCTTATTCGGGTTGAGCACACAAGTTCAAACGAATTGCGATGACATGTATACAGGCAGCAGAGATCGTTAGGGTTGCAAAATTTGCATCAGGCGTAATATCGTACTTGGAGGGTTGACTTGAACAAAAAGGGCATATACATTTTTACAATCCCGCTATCAAGACTTATGCCTAGGTCGACAATAGAGTCAAGGCTAGGATCAAGAGGTCGTAGCTACACTGCGGGAAGATCCTGTCATTAGAACCTCACCACACAAGTAAATAAATCCCAGTCAGTCCAAACAACGCCAAACATGCTCATCATTTAATAATCTCCCACATCATCATCAGCCCCCTCAACCCCACGTTCCACCACCGCCACCACCCTTGCCACCTCTTCTCTGCGCACTCAATCTCCAGTCGTCTTCCCTAGCGAATTTATTATACAACGGCTGAATCCTCTCGGATGCCTTCCTCTTGCTCAGCCTATCACTAGGCGCGACCTTGAAAAACGTCGGTGCCGCTTCCACCAACCACTTTGGCTCAATGGAGCTCGTGCAGTGCATGTACTCCTTCGTGGTCAACACGAGATCATGGTAGATCACCCACTCGGCTTGTTTTCCAAACAGCGCCGAGCTAGGATGTAGATAGACGGTAGTCCCCTCGGTCAACGTCTTGTACCCTTCCTGGGGATCTTTGCGCGCGGCGTTGCGGAAGAATCCTGAGCAGAGGGCTCTTCGGATCTTGTCCGTGTTTCGCCCGCACGAGACGATGGGGTGTTTGTAGCGTTCCATGATCTTGACAAGTTGGTCCCGGACATCCTTTGCACGATTCATAGATCGAGCTTGGATGAAGTTTTCAAAACACCAAGGTTTGGAGTACCCGTTTTGTTTCCAGGAGTTGTATACATTGAGAAGCGTCAGGTGGTCCCCGTGGGGTCGTGGAACTTGGACTTTTCTGGTCGGCCACTGATTGCTTTTCTTTGGGGCGGTAGAAGACTACGCCCTGGAGGGACAGCATGGCAATGATGCTGAGGGCCTCTTCGGAACAGTTGTGGTCAACAGCGGCGAGGAGGACTTTGGCCGAGGACGGGTCCATGGGGAAATCGGCCATCTTGCGGCCGAGACGGGTGAGCAGGCCTTCATCGTCGAGTGCGGAGAGAGCGTATAGCTCTTCCAGGGCGGTCAACATTGTGTTGACAGGTGGGGGTCCATAAAGTCGAAATGGATGAGGTCGTTGATGCCCATGGCTTTGAGCATGAGGATAGTGTGTGAGATGTTTTGGCGCTGGATTTCGGGGATGGTGGTTGGCAACATTTCAGATTGGTATGCTGCTTCGGTGTAGAGTCGGAAACATTTTCCTGGTCCGGTTCTGCCTGCGCGTCCAGCTCGCTGGTTGGCCTGGGCTTGGGAGACTGGGGTGATGACGAGCGAATCCATGCCGAGTTTGGGATCATAGGCATTCTGCTTCACAAATCCTGGGTCAACGACGTAGTAGATCTCGTCGATAGTGATGGATGTTTCGGCGATGTTGGTGGCGATGACGACCTTTCGGGCGCCCGGGGTGCTGGATCGAAAATTCTGCTTTGCATTTCTGGGGGCAGCTGTGCATAGACTGGCAGCACCAGAAGCTCGGGGACCGACGGGCCTAGCGCTTTCATACGCTCATATAGAATCTCGCAGGCCGTGTCGATTTCCTCCTTGCCGGTCAAGAAGAGGAGAATATCGCCCTTGGGCTCTGTCAAATGGATCTGCATCACCGTGACCAGCGAAGAGTCGAGGTAGTCAGACTCTGGTTCTCTCGAGTATAGAATCTCGACAGGGAATGTTCGGCCAGGAATCGTGAAGATGGGGCATTCATTAAAGTACGATGAGAACTTGTCAGCGTCGAGTGTAGCTGAAGTCACAATGATCTTGAGGTCCGGTCTTCGCTTAACTGCCTTCTTCAGCAGGGCAAAGAGAACATCCGTGGCAATCGTACGTTCGTGGGCCTCGTCTAACATGATGACTGAGTATCGCTTCAGGTCCATGTCCATCAGAATCTCTCGCTGCAGCATGCCGTCTGTCATGTATTTGATCCTCGTCGCGGGACTCGTGCAGTCATCAAATCGAACGAGATACCCGACTTCCTCTCCGAGTTTGCAACCAACCTCCTCTGCGACACGTTTGGCCACTGACATGGCGGCAACTCTTCGCGGTTGGGTACAGCCAATGAGTCCTTTGTCTGCGAAGCCCGCTTCGGCAAGATATTGGGTCAGTTGGGTGGTCTTTCCGGAGCCTGTCTCACCAACAACAATCAGAATCTGATTTTCGTGAACCGCCTTGATAATCTGGCTGCGGAACGCGAACACCGGCAAAGTTTCGCGTTGCTCCTTCATGCTGAGATTGGTCCGTTTGACCAGGGCTGGCCCTTGGGGGAACAACGGCCCTTTTCCACTCAGGGACCTCTTCCGATGTCGCGTTCATTCGGGATTTCCTCAGATCACTGGCAAACGTGCGTTTATCGGGATCTGCCATGGGGTCATGCCACTGAGACGAGAGGTTCTGGTTGGTCTGCGTCTCTTTTGCCGCAGCATCTGCCTCTTGTTGTTTGAGCTCTTTGCGTTCCTTTGCAATTGCTGTGCCGGACATGGCGGCACGATTCATGGAGCCGTCAGGCGCCTTGACAACACGGATAGGAGAAAGCTCCAAAGACTGCTTGGTCTGACCAACCAGGAAAGGTGGTTCCTCTTCCCGAACTTCGATGTCGACTTCCTCCTCCAGCTCCAGTTCTCCGTCGCCTCGAAGTGTCGCGTTATAGTCTTCTTCTAGATCAGGATAATCGGATGCCTTTGCCACCCCGGATGCGATCAGTTGTCGGATTTCCCATCTCTCAGGAGACGTCATGCGCTTCTTTTGGCGTCTCGGAGGCCCAAGAGCATCTCGTGGCATCGCCGGGGTGTCATCAACAAAGCCGTTCCTTGCGCCGCCGCCAAGGGCTTCCGTGTTAGCACCCGTTGTGAGACGTGCCTGTGGTTCCAGATCCATCCCAGTCTCTTGATCGACATCTCTCATGGAAAGGCCGATTCTGTTCCCTTCCATGCTGGTCACCTTGACCCAAACATCTTGGCCTTTGGATAGCAGATCCGATGGATGGTTAACTCTCTGTCCCGAGGTTATACGTGATATATGCACCAGCCCGTCTACTTTTCCTCTCACATGGTGCAAATTAACAAAGGCTCCAAAATCCTTAATACCGGTAACATGGCCTTGGTAAACTTTGTTCAACTGCGGCGCATCGTCAACCTCGGGCTCGGGTACTCTGCGAAACGTATCGTCATCGTCATCGTCATATTTGTCATCATATCGACGTCGACCGCGCCTGTATTTTCCAGAACCTTTGAAGCCGTCGCGCCAGTCTTCATCGCCTCTTTCTTGCGAGCGAGATGGTGATCTGTGTCGGTGTTTTCGTCGTTCACGCGATCGTGATCGCGATCGGTCCCTTCTTCTCCTCCGCGATTCCTTGTTTTCGTTTCCGGGACTTCTACTGCGCTTTCGCGAAGCCTTCTCCTTCTTCGCTTTGCCCTCCAGGCCCTCCAGCAATGCTAGGGTATGATCTATCGCATCTCCCCATCGTATTCGACCTGTTGATCCGCCAGCGCAAGACCACTGAAGACCTTCTCTTTTTCTTCGAGTGTCCTCGAACGATGCTCGTCTCCGTTGCTGTGATTGCCTTTTCCTTTGAACTTGGGATGCATAGCAAGAACCAGGCGGTCGAGGCTGTCCACCAAACTCGGCGGGAAGTCGGCGCCAATATTGTTGAGCTTCTTGCGGAAGTCATCGGTGTTGGAACTCTCGAGGCGCTGGGCGATGAGAAACTCTGCAAGCGTCTTGTCGCTGATGCCAACATGGTTTTGCAGCTCGGACGTGACATTCGACACGAGCGAAAGCAGCTCGAGATTCAAAAGATCATCCATGGCGGACGATTGTATCCTGCACACGGCAGGTTGGATGAATGGGCCCAGGATTCCGTCGCAGCACGAATCCCAAAAAAGAAACAGTTCTGGAGCTTGCCAGAGCAGCAGTGAGTGACAATAGCGGATAAAAGCCGGCAACACCACAAAAACACATTTTCTTGCGGGTGGCACCTTGGATGGAAAACTACCTACCCTATACTTCCAGAATTTGTCCATGTGTTCGGGCACGAAGTTCTCCAATGGGTGTGATTGGGTACTCTCGCCTTGGAAGTTACCGTCAGTGCTATTCTATCACATTCTTATATGATTAGGTACATTCTTATGAAGTTTATCGTCCCAATATCTCGCTCCATGACTGCCAAAATTGGTTTCCCCAACTCGGCATACACTTCGCTTTCTGAGGCGGGTCAAGCCGCCATTGAATCTGATCCTTGGCGGGATCCTGATTCGAAACCGTGTCCGAGGTAATAGCACTTGGCTTCTTTTATCATTTCACCCTTCTCAACCGAATATTCCAAATTGACAAAGGGCACGATAGCAATCTTGCGATATCTGTTGAACCACGAGTCTTTGCAAAAGCTGGGGCTCTCCTTGTTCGCACCTCCCCGTCGTTGAGGAATACAACGGTTGTGTTTGCATGTCAGTTTGACTTGCTGGAAGTCGCCAGAACCGGCTCCAAAGCCATATTTCGCAGCTGTGCGAGGCGAGTCACCCGTTCACCCTTACTGGGGTCAATATCTGATGACCTGAAGTGATAAGCAGCCTCTTTACACTCGAGCGCCGGTTTCAAGGCAGCCAGTACATCGGCAGTGCCGTCTGGCGAGTGTCCTTCTACTATAGACAGTGCGCATCGTTTTGGGCCCAAATACTTGATTGCTTCAACGATGCTACCGATCAGAAGAGGCAAAACCGGAAGGGTTTGTCGCAAGTTCAAAGCAAAGAAGTAGTCAAGTGTGGGAGGCGGAGCCCGTGCTGGCTAGCCCGTCATATCTTGTCGTGTTGATGGCAGGACAATGGAGTTTTGGTAATGCGGAAGACGACATGCTCATGATGGCCTCAATGAACAGCGTGATAGTGGAGGCCATCAAAATGTGCCCTGCATGTTTATACAACGAAGAGGGGGATCATTAGTTACGGTTCAGCCTGGCACGAAACGTGGTATGGGACAAGTCGATGTCATACGAACCATCAGCGACCGCATTCGCTCGCCCGGCTTCTTGTCCAGGCCGCTCCCAATACCCGTGCCGTGATGCTGTTGCCCATCGCTGCCTGCCGAGGTATAAATGGACAGCGACAAGAAACAGCGATGTCAAGAAAAGGCCAGTAGCAAGTGTCTCTTGTTGTTCATGGTAAAAATGCCGGCATGTTGAAGCCCTTCAAAAAGAGATGGAGAGATGGAGAGGGAGGGACAAGAAGCGACCAGCATGGCAGCATGGGGGCGGCCAATCCCTTCTGCCTCGGCCTTCATTTTGTCAGGTTTGTTGGTCCTTCAACAGATATCACAATGGCTTGGGATTGGATGCAGGTGGGACGACCGGGCGCCTACACAGGCCAACTTATAATAATGATGATCGATGGTCGACTCGTCGACCCTTGTCGCCCTGTAATTGAGAGTGAGTGGCTTTTGGAACCAACAAACATTCGCTCAGGTGGCGTTGGTTGTTGGGCCAGTTTCTCAAAAGAAATTTCTAACAAATCCACCCTCCTATAAAGCGGCTCCCTCTGCAGAGGTTCCTCCCTCCTCCATCCTGTGGCTCGTCCATCTCGAGGATCGGTCGACGACAATTGACAATTGACAGTTGACTTACACGAAAGTTTCGCCCCCACTAACGTTTTGCAGCGGGAAGGAACACATTTCAACCAAAAACACTCAAAGCAATGGCATCTACAGTTCTTCTTCTTCTCATTGTGGCCCAGTCATCTTGGGAGGTGCATGGATCGTTCCTCCCCATTACATACACCTACAGCAAATTTGGCACAACGAGTTGCAGTAGCCGACATGAACACACGCGTAGATGTTCAGATTGGACGTTCCCCTGTGGCTTTCTAAGTGGGAACCCCGGAAAAGCCATAACTTCTGCTATGTATGATTGTTCTTTTGGTCCCAAGGGCAGGATGCAGGGATCCTGTGCAGAGACAGTGATTGCTGCTACTGACTGTGGGCTGGCTGGAAGCTGCGTTGACAATTATTTTTGCGAAGGCTACTGTGGCCCAGGCGGATATGATGGCTCAACGCCCTTAGATTCGTGGTTGTGGTAAGACGGAGCCGCTCTTCCCTCATTCCCTACGCATAAAGGAGGAAGTAGTATTCCTGCGTTTGCTGACGACTCAAACCATTAGCAGTACAACACGCTCCTGCTCTTCCTCTGTTCTCTATGGTGGGACTTGTGGTAGCAGTTATAAGACTTCAACTGCTCGTCTGGATGTTACAAAACCGACGTCACAGCCCACAGCATCGTCTGCAGGAGAAAGTTCCACGCAGAAGCTCTCGATTGGAATATCAGTAACTGCGACACCAACCACCGGCAGTGAAGGAAGCCATCAAAGCAGCGACAACAAACCCGATTCAGTCCCTAATAATATTGGACCCATTATTGGCGGTGTTTTAGGTGGCATCGTTCTCCTATGCGTGTTTGGTTTCACAGCCATGTTTTTCTTAAGGAGGAACAGGTCCAAGCCATCTCATCGCAGCAATTCCCCGCCAGTAGTACCCGTGCAACCACAAGGCAGCGGCGACATCACCGAGAGCAAAACCTACACGCACACCAATCTTGCGACAGGAGGCTGGGGGCCGCGCGAACTAGACGGGTCTCCGAATGAGAGGCGACGGGAGAGCGCCATAGAGTTACCAAGTTGATCGGAATAAGTTTCCAAACCAAGGGAGACAACTGCAAGTTGCGAGGAAAGATGACTGAGGAGGCGATTGTTGCCAGAGACAGCATGACCTTACGATGGCAAATTCAGGATCGCTCTTCGGATACCTCGGCACTTATAGTATCCTGATGCACAGAGAGCGCACTCGTAGATGGGATTTGGTGCGGGCAATCTCGTGATCTATCTTGTCCATATTAACAACTAAGTATCTGCACATACCTATGTCGAGAACTTTCGAGCTTGAACGGATAAAGAGCAATAGCTCTATAGTGATGGAAGTGTTTCAAGGCCTGTCATAATATCACCGCACAAAGTCCAGTTCGAGGCATTTATAAATTCTCATGGCAGAAAACTGTCCCGCGGGCCAAAACGAAAGGACACGAAGCGAAAAGAGATGGTACCTTTTCTTTCTTTCCAACTACACAAGTAATTGAGATTGAAGAGCTGGCCTGTCTGTGGGCTACTCCGTAGTTAAATCGTCATTCTTTCTTCAAAGACAACGTATCACCGAGTCAGTCATTGTGGGAACAACTTGTCAAGCAGAATCTGTTACATAGCATATAAGGGGACTAACGCACAAATTAGAGAGGCCAGTCGACTACGCCTCTTTTTCGTGCAACAGAATCGGATGGTGGGTCTAGGGGAAAAAAAGAAAAAAAAAAAAAAAGGCCGCTAGCCAACCGGAACCCAGCTTTGCCCTACGTGAGTTTGACTTTGGTCAGCAAACACGTCGTGGTGCTTGATTTGCCCATTCTACGGGGTAATAAGTGGGGTGAAAAATTATGTACATTGTACATACATACATACACGACCGGTGTTGCCAACTTGCTATGTGGGTGGGCCGCGACCGGTCGTGTTATTTTTCACCCACTTGCCGCCCATCTTTGCACAAGGCAACGTAATCCCCCTCATCGATTGTGGAGACCCTCGCCTGCCTGCGCCTGGTCCCCCGCGGTTGCCACCACCAGCCAGCCTTACGCAAGCGCAACCCGTTGCGTGAAGCCCAGAGGACAAGTCTCCCTCTGGAACCTCTGGAACCCGGTGACGTTTCTGCGCTGGGGTCAGTGGCAGGTGGGCATCCCAGGGCATCCCAGGGCATCCCACCAAGTCGTGGCTCGTCGTCGCCAACTGCCCCCTCCCGAATCCAACTCTTACTTCATCAATTCGACCCATCAGCCACTTCTCACGACATTGGCGATAGTACACGTCCCTGTCATTCGCAGCATTCCGAATCAACTGCGTGTCCGCACGTAGCGCTCATATCAACCCTTGTTCTGTGATTCGCATCTGTTCGCAAAACCTGCGCCATGTGCTCCGCAGACATCTTCCTCGGTGTTTTGGCGATCCTCTTCCCCCGCTGCCTGGTACGTTTCGCCTCATCCACGTCAACAGCGGCATTTCGGCCCTCCCTGCGCAACGGTCGTTAGCTAACACTCCCGTGAAAAAGTATGGGTAAAATGCGGGATTTGTAGCGCCGACTCCATCATCAACATCCTTCTCTGCTGCCTCGGCTTCCTCCCGGCCTCTTCCACGCCTGGTACATCATCGCCAAATTCCCTGAGCCACCGTACGAGTACGAGACGCTACCTCAAGAGGGCGGCCGCGTCGCATACGTCTACGTGCAGTCGTCTCATGGACCGAGCTGCGGGCCTCCCGCTCGTCACGGCGGTATGAGCTACGGCACACAGGGCGGTATTCAGCAGGGTCACCAGCAGCAGTCGCAGGGCGGTGCTTCTGCTGCGGCTGGTGCTTCGGATGGACAGGGCGGCGTGCCGCCTTCGTACGCGGAGGTTGTCTCTGGGGACAACAAAGTGCAGACGCAATAGTGACCGGGACGGGGCCACTCTATGGTTCAGACAACGTATATCGTATATCGTGGTTGCGACTGCCATTGACTTGACTTATGCATTCGACGGAAGCAAATTGCTGGGGCCGTTGGAGGGAACACTCGTCCTTGTTGATACTGTTTTATTGATGCAGGCATTGGGGCGGTTTCATAGAATTCTATTTTCATCCCTGTTTGAGCTGCGGGAGTAATGAGTCTGGATTTCTGCTTGTATTTGTATACGTCCCCAATAGCGCGTTAATTGTTGCACTGGCTAGGTGTTGCCAGTAATTCTTATGTTATGTATGAATTTGAGATGCATTGGCCACTGCCGATGAAAAAAAAAATATAAAAATCACAAACGAGGGTTATATTGTACATACGGAGAACGGAGTACGGAGTACATATGTATTAGTTGCATGTGTGTAGACCCTGGTCGTATTCGAGAAGCTTTTGCTCCGCTCGCAGAGACAATAATTATCTAGCTATGCATACACATGATGCACATGATGAAATACTGACAGACTAAATCATAATAGTGACTAGCATCCGCCCAGGGCTAGCAAGGCCAGGGTGGCATTAAGTGGTGGCATTGATAAGTGGTTTGCTTTAGTAGTTCCTATATTCTGCCTGTCTCCAATCCGCCGAGCAGGGAATGCGAAATGCGAGAAAGCATGTGTGATTACTTATTAATACATAGTGTTACGTGGGAAAACACAGCCACCTAGGTGACCTAGTGCATACAAACATGTAATAAATATACATATATACATGTATGTATGTACACAAAAGATATCAAGATAGAGTTACAAAGGAGAAGGCCTAGCAGCAAAGCATCAATTTTATCACTTAGCCTTAGGACTTTAACCCTTTCCCGGCTCCTTTAGGGACACTATGGTTTTTCAATTCTCAGACCCGGGTTGCCTGCCGTGGGCAGATATGTAAATGTAGTCTTATTATTAGTAATAAGCACTCCGCACTATATACTCCTCAATAATCCCACTACACTATACCCTATACTTGGTAAAGCCTAGCGAAAACAAGAAGCATCTGGTAATTTAAGAACAGGGACCGGGTGCTAGGCTTATTGGGCCAGGCCAGGACGGCAATAGAGGTGGTACAGACGGGACGTTGTGCTGCAGATGCCGCAGGTGGCAGATATTGTTAAGAAGGACAGGAGTGACGGGATTGGACGGATGGACGGAGAGGAATAGAACCCGACCCGACGGCAAGGTAGCAATGGAGGTGGGGAATGAAAATTGAAGCGATTGTCAACTTTTAGATCATGTCAATTCAACCAACCACCAAGTCAGGCTGGATAAGGATGTCTCACTTGGCGTTGCTTTGCTGGCATTGTCCGTGGCATTCCCGGACCAGGTGGCTGTCTGTGCGTACCTGTGTATGGATTAATATGTAATATCTACATTCATGTACGGAGTACATACATATCTGTCGGTCTGTCTGGGCTGCTCGGGTGTCGATGCCAACTTGCAATGAAATGTCCACGTCGGGGCCCATGCCATGTGGTGCGCAGGTGATGGATGGGTGGGTGGCGTGACACGAAATCGGAGGAGAGACATGTATTGTGTACATACGGAGTCCATGTGTACATGTACATGTGTACATGCGCGAAATGGCTCGAAATCCGGGGAGACATTTTATGCAAGTTTGCTACCCCATCAGATGCGTACGACCATCCCCCTATTTCGACGAGTGCAAATACTAAATACAACAGTCCGTACGGAGTACGTAATTGAGCTCTACATATATGTATGGATCATGGGTAGTATATCAGACCGACCGACATGCAAGGTTCCCGTCCGACAGTGCACACCACACCGTGACCACAATAAAATATTAAGTTACAAGGGCTTCACGACTGGCGCAATCCGTCACCGAAACAAACTTCGGCCCGCTTACTAATCGACCTCGTTCTCCTCAGATCTGTCGGTAGGCAAGCAAGCCCCGCGGTCAGCCGCTGGTGTCGATAATCAATCGGCAAGCCTTTGTTCTCAAAACCAGACATCTACATATAATACTTGCCCCTCTTGGCCCCGCCATACGCCTTCTATGTACTCTCCTATGTAAAGCTTGGAGATGGGATCTCCCAAAGCTGCCTGACAAACCATTCATTGACTAAGTCATCTCAGTTTTCACCGAGTTGACAATACCTACCCTACATCACATCTAAACGCCATGTCACCGAAGGGCAAACGGCATTCGTTATTCTGTGCACTGACTGTCTGGGCTTCTTAGATTCCAAGAGACATATGCCTTCTTACGGAGTAGACAAAGAAAACTACCAGAATTTATAGTATAATAACCCTGAATGATGTTATGTACAAAACTACAAGCCCCGTATAGTCCAACCACTAACAGCTGTTACTAGCTATACAGAGAGGGTAGGAGGTAATAATAGGGGTGCTTGCACTAATAGCGGATTGTATTGTTCTCAATACGTGATCATGCAGGAGTGACGAGGCGTAAAATGGAAGAGGTTCCTACCGCTCCGTATGTAGAAGGTCGTAGCGCAATTATTATCAAGACCACCTTCGTTAACCGCGGTCTTTATTAGGACCCTCGTTAGTTAGGACGTGCTGCAAAGGTGCTACAACAGAACGCGTAGTCATGTGTAATATGGGAAGCCCTAGAGGTACTTTTATGTCGAAAAACATGTGGACAGGTACTTACTACTGCTTGATGGAAACTCCACTACTTACTACTGCATGTTTGCGTATCTTGAAATCGTAGCCTCTTACGGCCTTCAAAGAGATGGGAAGTGCGTACAGCTTCCTCGTTGTGAGTGAAATCCGAAACGCCCAATGGACGGACAGGCCATTGAAGCTTACATGTATCCCTTTGACGCTGATGAGGCCTTGGGCATGTCGCGAATCCAGGCAATGCAGTGCCAGCGACAGACGGGATGGGAAGGTACCTATAGTAGGTATTATGGGCGACCCGAATGACTTCTTTGGCAATTTCCGCATGTGCGCCACCATCGTCTCATCGTCTCATCCACACCGGTTTATGCAGAACTTGGGATATGAATCCTTGGAACGGATTGCGAAACATGGGAGGCAGACAAGCCCGCGAGCCCCGCTGGCGACCCCGACGAATGATGGTGCTGAAACACACGGCACTTGGTAAGAGGGGTCTCGCGCTATAATACTGTGGCCATATTTTTGGACTCCTTTTCTGCTTATTACCATGTTGTTTCATTGAATGCTGTTCGAGAGACTTGTTTTGATCGTCATGAAGTGAATGTTCTAAGTAGGTTAGAATCATGACGAACACGTCTACACACCATCACAGGAGGGTAACCCGTGGCTTTCGATAGTCAAGAGCGCGGAGCTAACCGTCGAATTCGTCTCTTTTCCCAACAGTCTTGGCAAGACAGGAGGTCCTAATGCGAAATACGTAAACCTCATCATCCACAAGCCTTTGCGTGGGGATTCTAGCGGCACGGGCATGTGACCTCCTTTTTTTTTTTTTCTTCTTCAATAACTACAGTTGCGTATTCCGTAGTCATGGCATTGAATCTCTGATGTACTGAGCTTAATTTGTATAGCTCTTGCACGTTTGCAAGACTGACCGGAACAACGACCGACGCGTGAAATTTGCCCTTATTGGTAGAGCCGATCAGATGCTGTATATTACCCTTGTTTTCGAAGCTACTGGTTTTCCAAGGGGTGTAAATTCGTAGCTTAATACCTCTTTTCGTGGAACCCGTTGCATGCGCGCACGATAGATAGGCCGACTCATGGCTGCTGCCATGCAGATACTCGACGTGCGCATACTACCTCCCACCTTTAAGGATAACTTTTGTAGTCGTGAGCGAGGTGAGGGACTGCATAAATCTCATTTTTTTGCTTTTGAACCGTCTTTGCTAAGGATATGTTGGCAGTGTTGGAAGGTATCCTCTTCATATTTCCAGTTCTATGCATTTCGTTGAGCTCCCTCTACATAATAATGCAGAACATTCATGCTTGAAAGACTGTATAAGGAAATGAAAAGTGAGATAGAACATCAAAATTGACCACCGCCATTTTTTTCTTTTTCTTTTTTTTAAAAAGAAGAGGAATAGCAACGGACAACCGAAAGTGTGATAGACAAGTCTACTACCACTGCGTGATATCTTCCACCTCAGCTTCACCAAACGTACTAGACTTGGTCAATTTACCCACGCCCGTTTCCTCAGGTGCTGCCCCGTCTTTGCTCATGATATCCGGAAGCACTTGCTTCAAGAATGCCAAGATGTGGTTATTGACCTGTTCAAATTGTAGCAGAAAGGCATCATGGCCCTCGGGGCTATCAATCCGTTCCAGGCGTGCATTCTTGACATGCTGCGCAATCTCTTCCTGCTCAGCAATTGTAAAGAGTCCGTCACTCTCGATGCCCAGCACAAGCGTGGGCTGTTCAATAAGAGCCAGAGCCTCGCCAATAGTGTCTGTCCGCCCTCGTGAAACGTCGTGCGTATCGAGTTTGCGTGTCATGGCGATGTAGCAGTTGCTGTCGAAGCGCTTGACGAACTTAGTTCCCTGGTATCGTAGATAAGACTGGGCGGAAAAGTAATTGGACGCTGGAAGAGTCGTCTCTCCGCCGGTGAGGCTCTCGCCATTTTTGCCTCCCTTGCCAATGCTCGTGCTCTTTTGGGGCCCGTGGAATTGCGGATCGGCAACATCAGTGGGAGGGGCAGCGGACGATGACGATGCCACCTGAATGCTTGATCCACTGCCCTGACGTGAAATACTCTCGCGCTTAATGTTGTGTCCATCGTTATGAATGTGAAAATGCGCTTCTGATGGAGTACTCGGTCGCAGCCGCTGTCGCTCGCTGATGGTCTGGACCTTGGAGGGATCAGGGATGTTGCGGCCGAAACGCGATTCAAAGGAATTGCGGCTTCGGTATGTCAGCAGCGCGGCCATACGAGCAGCGCCTAGCCCTGTGGCGGGCGGGTCGTCAAATAGATAATAGCCATCATCATATTTGGGGTCGGCGTAAATGCTTTGTCGTTGTGCTTCACCCCAGCTAATGCCCCATGCGCTGTGTCGACTCGACGTTGCAATGGGGACGATACATCGTACGTAGTCTTTACCCAAATAGGCCCATTCCAGAACGAACATACCTCCAAGTGAGCCTCCAATGACGGCAGCAATTTGTTCAACTCCTAGATCGTCGAGTAATAGCTTGTGCAGGCTGAATGAAGACGAGTCAGTGTGAAATTTCATTTCAAGAATTTGAACCCGTATATATCTGAAAAGTTGGAATGGAGTGCATTGGCCGGATAGAAGCAAAAATGAAGAAAGGAGCATGATTCAAAATTCACAGAGATCGGATCCTATACTCACTTGACATCGTCACGAATCGTTGTAAGGGAAATTCAGGTCCATAGCGGCCGTTTGATGCGTCTCCATCTTTCGCAGTTACTGGGCTCGCCGTGCCATATGGACTGCCCAGACTGTTCATGCAAACAATGAAGAATCTGGAGGTGTCGAATACCCGTCCAGGACCGCCAAGTAACGGTCCCCACCAGTCACTCACATCTGCACTTCCTGTGAGAGCATGGCAAATGACCATGGCATTATTCCCATCTTCGTTGAGCTTGCCACGTGTGGTGTAGGCAACAGGCACATTGTGAAGAGTGATTCCTGATTCGAGCGTGAACTCGGGGACGATAGCTATCTGCTGGTCTGGAATCAAATCGGCGAAGGGATTCTCGGGCTGTGATTGCTTTCTTTCTTACAGGTATTCAGTCACTATTCAGTCACTATTCCTCCATATATGACAAACACACATGCATCATGGAGTGGTCATGGTTGGCCCTGGGCTCAGGAGATGGTGTCGGGGCGAGATAATGCGGAAAAGCATAGGAAACTATTGTGTGTAATTCACGAAGAAGGAAGACTAACCGTATTTCGTTTGTGACCCAATACTGGCAGGAGTTCCTTGAGCCATTGTGATGTCTTCCACGCGTGATGGATATCCGTCTTTACCTGGCCCCGAGACCGGAGGCGGGATGCGAATGGTGGTTTGAAGAATGTCACTTTCACTCTTTGGGATAGAAGTTGACCCAAGCTGGTATTTGGTGGATGGATCCGTTTGTGTGGTGATCTTCCGCGTGGTGATGCAGTGTTCCAGATTCAATGGGAATTATTGCGACTACGAGGTCTTATCTTGGAGACGGCGCCGTTGTGTTGTTCCCGCCAGACAGAGCGAGAGGTAACTTCGGTCCCGAATTACCCGCTGCGGTCACGGTCCGGTTGTCGCAGTGGCATTTGGCTTGACATGTCGAAAAGGTAACGTGACAGTCCACGTGATTGAGACCGTCCGTTGAGCTCCAGCTTTCAAGTGCGTCAGGTGGGGCCCACGTAAGGTGCAAGGCTGCCGCAATCTGGCGACAGGGCGGACGTGAACGCGGAGCTCACGATCATAGATCTTTCTCCTTCTTGACTGCACAGTCGCCTAACGTCAGCCCCTCTATATACCCCTAGACATCCGAGTTCAAAGTACATAAGGTGTCTTATAGGAAGGGTGAAGCTGATATCAGGGGCAATTGCTCCCCATTCTTCTTTTTCCCTTCATTTCTCACTTCCCGCCGAAGCTTTCCCCGTTTGCGCGGCAGATCCTTCAAATAATTTTCTTTGTTCGCGATTCTTCCCTTCTCGCTGCAGTCACTTCGACTTCAATAACCACATTGGTTTCCTTGGCATCCTGCGTATCACAGAGCTCAACTTTTGTCTTCTTTCAATCGTCAATATCAACTTGACCTGGCTCAGTAATCGGACGCTTGCCATCTCCGGAACTCCTGACATCTTTATCGGCGCAAATGATATAACTCAGTGCATTGCAAGGTTGGCTACACGAATTTGAGTCATGCCTCCCAAGCGGAAGAGGTCTGACCGGCCGTTGGGTGACGGAGGCAGACCCTCTCCCCATCGACCTGGAGACACGAATCTAGCCCAACAAGAAAGTCACGATGGCGCTGGTCGTGGGAGAGGTGGCGGTCGGGGCGGTCACTTTCCTCAAGGCAATCGCGGGGTTTCAATCGACGTGATTCATCTCAAGGCTATAGTCAAGGCTATGGTCGTGGAGGACATAATCATCATCACAATCAACAGCACAATCAGCAACGAAATCATCCTGGAAACCAGGCCCCACGCAAACACAACCACACCCCCTCTCCCGTCAAACACACGCCTAACTCACCATCAGCGCCAGGACAGACTCATCCCGGTACTGGACAAATACAAGCCCCGAAAGCACCAAGTTCCCCAGTCTCGACAAAGCTTCCATCAGAACCGGCACGACGACCAGCATCCCCGTACGGTCGAACTATCAGTACGACAACCTGACGGAGGACAAAGTTCTGAATTGGAATGAATTCGGACGGCAAAAATACTACAGCAAGGTGTTCAAGCAAGGGAAGATGTTGACATCACCGAGCTCTCCACTCTCTTTCAAGAGTTCATCCAGGCAGTCGTTGAGAACAAATTGGACGCTGTTGACGCTGGAGTCTGTATTAAGGGAATTTTGGGCGAGGAGAACCCGGACGCTGTTAAGGATGCCTACGCGTTCGCTCCGCACACTCTCTTTCTAGATTCTCTGGCCATTATCATGGACAACGATTCTGCATTCTACCGACCTAGACTCCGCGACTTTCTGATTGCAACAGAAGTTTCACCTGCATTGATGCGCCAGATATTGGATGCCCCCATCCTACAGCAATTAGGTCTCATTAGAGACAATTTTGCGAGGCTGGGCGTCCGTCAGGCCACGAACTTATTGTACCGGCAAGCAAACTACAACCTACTTCGAGAAGAGACTGAGGGATACTCCAAACTGATCACAGAGCTTTTCTCGACGAACAGCGCGATGCCACCACCCCCAGAGTTGGCCGAACAGACTTTTGAACGGGTCAAGGGCCTCATTGGAACTTTTGATTTGGACGTTGGGCGTGCTCTGGATGTGACGCTCGATGTTGCTGCAGCTGTCTTAATCAAGCAGTACAAGTTTTTGTCAAATTTCTTCGAGTCAGTTCGTGGTGGCCGCGGTCTCATCTTAAATATAACTCTGCATTTATCGGTGGTCTCCTGTCTGGGCCAACCCTGGCTACTTACAATGGACAGCCACAGAAGAGGACGAGGAAGCCATTGCACAACAGAAGCTCGCGAGAGATGTTGCATTTTGGGATCGAGCCAGGGCAATTCACCTGGGTGCTTTCTTCGAACTTGGAGGAAGACAAGTAGGTGACGCCGACTTCCAGCAAGCCAAAATTACCTTTGGTCAACAGGGCGAAGGCGGCGCTGATTTTGAGCAGCAATGGATGGAGGAAACCAAAACATTACCTCCTCCAGGTAACCGAGTTGCTGCACAGCTTCTCGGCTTCAAGCTGCTTTTTTATAACTCCGAAATGCGCGACAAGGCTGATGTGCTGCCTGCCAATTTACTCTACCTGGCTGCTCTGCTGATCAAGGTTGGGTTCCTATCAATCACCGACTTATACCCTCATCTGTCACCCCTGATCAGGACATGGAAAAGGTCCGCGAGGAAGCAGCTGAAAAGTTACAAAATGAAGAACGATCAGCCTGAGGAGGAGGACAGATGAACGCGCTGCTGATGGCTGGAGTTTTGCCACAAGGAGATGACGACAACCCGAACGCCACGAGTATGCCGAAACCAGATGCTGCAAAAAGCCCGACACCGACCAGAAGCAGGCGGCCAGAGGTGAAGCCGAAAACAAGGCAAAGCTTCCCGAACCACTTGAGCAAAAAGTGGCTCTTTTGACTCAGCTACTCACAATAGGCGCCATACCTGAATCTTTGTTTATCTTGGGTAGATTCCCGTGGATACCCGAAGTCTTTCCCGATGTCCTCCACCGAATCCATCGTATTCTTCATGTCAGTCTCGAAAAGGTTTTCAATGATACGATGCCCAAGGCGAACGCCTCACTGGAGATACCCAGCAAGGAGCTTCCGGACCTTGATCAATCAGGTATGCCGAAAGGGAGCGTGCGACTTCACAGACCAACAGTGAAGAAGCAGTGGCGGTGGCCATTCCCGGAGAAATTTGACGTCAACGAAAATCAAAATTACCGCTTCTACTGGGACGAATGGGCCGACAACATTCCCGTCTGTCAAACTGTGGATGATGTCTTCACTCTTTGCAATACCTTTTGAATCTCTCTGGTGTCAACATCGGCAAAGATGAGGCATTGCTCTCTAAGCTAGCGCGCATCGGCGGAAAAAGCCTCGCGGATGATACTTCAGACGCCAATCTCACGCGATGGCATGACCTTCTTCGACGATTGTTATTGCCTGCACTTAGCCACACCAAGGCCAATGCATCAGTTGTCAACGCCATCTGGGATCTTCTGAAACGCTTCCTCTCACTACGCGATACTCGATGTACGCTGAGTGGTTCGAAGGCCAAATATCCAGATTGCCTGCTATGAAAATTGCCTTTGCCAGGGCGACCGCGGATACGCGAGGTACGATGAAGCGAGTTTCTTTAACGAATCTGAGCGAGATGGCGAAGCAGCTTGCCAAAACGAGCTATTCGTCTCCTGGCATTGTTTTCCGAGTTGCATTCGAGCAATTAGAATCCTACCCGAACTTGATTGAAGCCTTTGTTGAGTGTGCGAAATACTTCACTGATCTTTCGTATGATGTCCTGGTTTGGTCGCTTCTGAGTTCTTTGGGTAAATCTCGAAGCCGCACCCAGGCCGAGCACGCCCTCACTACCAGCAAGTGGCTGCAAGCTCTCTCGCGGTTCTCGGGCAAAGTCTTCCGCCGATATCAACTATTAAGTCCAACGCCGGTTTTACAGTATGTCAACGATCAGCTTTTCCGTGGCAACTCGACCGACCTCATCATTCTCAAAGAGCTCATATCCTCAATGGGTGGTATCGTAGATGCGGCAGACTTCACTGATTACCAAGTCTTGTCGATGGCAGGTGGTGCATGGCTTAAACGACATACTTTGATACGAGCGCAAGATCGACGGTTCGATAACGTGAAGAGCTCCAAACGCCTGATACAGGCCCTTGAGAAATCAAAGTTGGCAGCTCGACTTTTATTGAATCTTGCGCAGTATCGACAAGCCGCCATCTTTCAGGTTCCAGAGGACGAAGCGCACATCAAATTCTTATCAACAGTGGTGGATGATTCCCATCAGACTTTGGCCCAATACCTTGACTTCCTCTGGAGCAATCTCGAGCCGAACGCGTTCGATGCCATTGTTCCATCAATTCCCGAATTAATTCAGTCATACGGCCTCGATCCTAGCTTAGCGTTTCTGATTGGCAGAACAAGTCTTGCGCAACGAATATTTCCCTGGAAAGGAAGCAGAGGCAACAAAAGGAAGTCGCCACAGTGTCCAAGACTGACAAAGAGGGTGACGTTGATATGTCTGAGACTACCGCCCAAGGCGAAGTACTTCCGGAGACCGATGCGTTGGATCCTATTGAGAGTGAAGAGCCGGTATGTATCCAAACGCGAACCGCATCACATAAATCAGTCCCTAATCAGTCGTCATGCAGAAACTGGACGGTGTGTCCCTCATCCGTACGACCATTAACACTTTGCAACCAGTCATCGATTCAGTTCGAGTAACCCTACGCCCCGAATTGTGGCAAAGATTGCCCCTGAGCTGTACGCAACCTTCTGGGCGTTGCAGCTCGGCGACATGTGCTTTCCTGAGGAGGTTTATGTACGAGAACGCCAACGAATTATGAGTGAATGGCAAACTCTATCAAGCGACAGGTCCGACATGAGCCGCAAAGCTGTAGACCGGAGGAATGAGAAGCGCAAGGAACTAATGGACCTGCAAGGCTATCTCCTAGATGAGCTGAGCGAACACGGTCTACGCAAAGCCAAATGGAAGTATTTTTGACGAGGCAATTTCAAACCTCGTTTCCAGACCCGTCCGCGAAACCGGACAGTGTTTCTGATGTTCTCTTGGAGCAGTGCGTGCTTCCACGTGTGCTGATATCTCCTGCTGATGCAGAATTCACATTTCGCTTCATCAAAGCCTTGCACGAGTGGAATGCTCCTGTTTTCAGACTCATGTCTCTCTACGACCGTCTATTCAATGCCAATCGACTTCGTTCTCTCATATTCACTTGTACTGTTCGAGAGACAGAGTATTTAGGCCGTTTCCTGAAACTCATACTGGAAGATCTCTCAAGGTGGCACAAGAACGAGCCGTTACCTGCCGAGAGAGAATCCAAGACCGCCAAAGACGTCTCAAAGCTCGGTGCCTACGACAAGGAGGGCAAAGGCACTGTTAAGTATCCTCACTTTGGCTTCGCCCTCACAACTAACGCCGAAGGCAAACCGGAAACTTTTGTGGAACATGCACAGTTCAGGGATCTATTGTTCAGATGGCACAAAAATCTTAACATGGCACTGAAAAACTGTCTGGGAGGGTCTGAATGGATGCATATTCGAAATGGTATCACGGTGCTCAAATGTGTTCTCGACTATTTCCCTGCTGTGGATTTTATGGCCACTCAGTTCATTACCCAACTACAGAACATCACGAAACGGGAGGCATCGGCAAAGACAGCTCCCGATAACGAGGAAGGAGTCGTGTAGATCTCTCCGTTGCTGCTCAGGGTGCCATGTCTGAACTTCAGCGACGAAAGTCGAAGTGGGTAATGGTGCAAGCTTTTCGACAAAATGCGGTATGTCCATAGAAGACTTCTTGTGTTGCTACATTAAAAATTACACTAACTCCTGGCTAGGTTGTTACGTCACGACAGGAAACTAATGCAACTTCTGGATCGAATCTGCGACCTGATGCCCCTGACTTCAAATCTCAAAATGATAAGTAAGGATTGGATTGGTACTGTTTTGTAAATAAGCTTGACTAACATTTTCATCCTGTAGGGCACATATTGCAAAGGGCTCGACCGTAGACGAGGAGGATGGAGAGGTACAGGACAAAGAAACTGCGCGGGAGGCTGCCAGTAGCACACCCAAGGAACCTCTGCCTGCCAAGCCCCTTGGCCCCAGTCGAGATAATGCGAAGCGAAGCGACACTCCAAGTCAGTCTCGTCCGTCAACCCCTAAGCCCGCTGTAAGCAAACCCGAGCGCAGCAGTCACAAGCTGCCGGAACGGCCCTCGCATAATTTGCCGAGCCGTCCAGATGTTCCCATACCAGGATATTACACCCAAGATCGATTCAGCCAATCTCGTAGCGGCCACGATCGCAGGGATGGCAGGGAATCCTGGGGCCCTCGAGATACCCGAGACGGCAGAGAAGGACGAGACAACAGGGATACAAGAGATGGTCGAGACTCAAAGGAGCAACGAGATGGTCGTCCATCAGACTCGGACCGTCCCAGTCGTGTGCGAGATTCAACGGAGCGTCGTCCAGCGGATGGCAAAGACGATACTAGTCGCCCCGAACTACCCGCACGTCCGACACAGCAAGACAGTGATCGTGCGCCACGCGACTCGCGCGGAGGAAGATTGCACGATCGGGCTAGTGAAACAACAGCTCCTGGGCCGACATCATCATCCGTTCTCATTGAGCCGGCAATGAATCCCGAAAGAGCAGCACTCTTTGCCCAAGAAACCTCCGATAGACCATCCAGAGGGAGTGATACTGATCGTTCCTCACGCGGCCGTCGACAAGATGGAGGTAATGGCGGCGCAATCATGGATGCCACTAATCCCGGGCGTGCAGCTTTGAAAGGTGAGGGGAGGCAGACTCTCACAATGCTCCTGTCCGTTCAAACAGAGACGACGGGCGCGATCGCAATCATAGGGCTCAATCTCCACGACGACACAACCGGCATACAAACGAACGCGATACACCTGCAGCATATGATGATCGTCAAGCGCGCCCCCTTCCTCAGGAACAGCGCCCAGCCAGCCGTGATCCAAGGGATCAGTCGCCTCTTCCAGCCCATTTCAGAGGTGAACGACCCATGGAGAGAGAGGGCGATAGGCTTCCTCAACCAGACATGACCCGTGACGCTTCTGGTTTCCAGCGGGCAGGAGGACGACATCAAGATCCCGACAGCCACAAGCCATACCAGGACCAAAATTATGGCCGACTGAACCCTGTCTCCAATCCCAATGTCGACATCCCTTCTGGCCCTCGAGGCAGAGGACGTGGCGCAAGCCGTGGGGGCACAACCAGCCTTCATTACCAGGTCGGCCAGACAATCGATTGGGCGGCGGCGGTGGTGGACCAGAGACACCGAGAGCACCATCGCCCGACAGAGGTGGTCCTCCAAGTGGCCCTCCGACCGGTCCTGCTTCTGTTCGTGGCCGGCGCGGCTATGACCAAGGGTGGACCACAGACGTCCTCTGGAACACCTGCAGGCCCATTATCAGGGCGAAATAGAAACTTCGGCCCTGGTGGTGAGAAGCCCTCGCCGGCTGCTATGAATTCTGCACCCGCTTCTGGGGTGCATCCAGACCGTCTTGCCCAGCTGGCAGGTCCACCATCTGACTCTCATAGCGGTCCTCACAGCAATCACCGCCATCAAGGCCCAAGTGCTAGCACGCCTGATCGTTCCATGCATAACTCTCGAGGCGGGCCTGCCCCTGATATGGACACACCTACTGGGCCAGCTGCAGGGGATCGCCCAGGACGTGGCGGTGGCAGGCGACAGCTTGCCGGCATCAATAACACTCTTCAGCAAGCACAGGCGACCATGCCTGAGCCACCGCGCAGCAATGGTTCTCGACACAGCCAGCCCCGCCAAATGTTGGGCAACTCAGATGTTCAAGTTCTTGCGGGTGGCTCCCCAACGCCAACTCCAGGTCAAGAACGCAACGACCCCATGTGGGTATCTTCGAACGGCGGCGAAGGCCATCCAAGAAGAGACCATGATCGATCTCGAGGTGACCGTGAGGGTCGATCAGATAGGTCTAATCGGACATCACAGCGGAGCAGCAGGGAACGGGATCGTGATGGCAAAGATCACAGTGAGAGTCGAGACCGTCGCTCTATGGGTGGCGCTCCGGGACACAGCGGTAGCAGAGAGGAACGCGAGTCTCGTCGACAACCGCGCGACTCAATGGGGCCACCGCTGCAAGCTGGAGGGCGAGAGTCGATGGGTGGACGGGACGGTCGGCATCGAGGTGATGGTCAGAACATTGGAGGAAATTGGGGTGCCGCGGGAGGAGGCGGTCGAGCGGGCCCTCGAGAGGGAGGAATTCAGTTAAATGACAGGAGAGATCATCGAGAAGACCGCGGACGCAAGAGAAGAAGCGAAGAAGGAGTTGGTAACTTGGCCAGCGATCGTGAGAAGCGACCGCGGCGATAAAATGCAACTTGAGTGAACGCATTGGCTTAGCCAAATGAAGGAGGGAGACACAAGAACAAGATGGATGAAGCTTGGGCGGAACCCAGGCGATTCGGGCCGACGAGGATCAAGATCAGAAAAGACAAGAGACTTGTCGTCGTGCTACGCAGCAACTATGTACGAGTTGAAAAGAATTTGTGGAATTAAAAGACAAAGACGAGATGGAGGTGGAAGTGGAAGCGGAAGCGGAAGTGCAGCAAATCGAGTCTTCAGCCAGCATGTCATACTTTGAGGCGTTTCTTTGGTCGACAACATTTACCATTATTATTATTGTTCATTGTTTTATCTACGAAAAATTGGTACCTTGCAGAGAACAACTATTCAGCTCTCAGTACAACCAACGTGCTTGCATTCCGTCCCACGATGGAACGAATGGCAAGTGAGTGGCTCATCTCAGATGGGTGTTTAGACATTTTTCTCATCATCAGACTGCGGTCCTTTGATCGCGCAATAAGCGATGAAGTGACGTCTTTGTGTACATCAGTCTGTAGCGTTTTGGAACGGACGGTTGTGCTTAGTGGGTAGGATGTACACCAGGTTAAATGAGATAGAGATACCCTCTAGGAGGTAGGACTTTTGGGCATATTTGGTTCTTTGAGCCACGCGAGTTCATAACGGGGATTGTGGATGGAGTTTCCTGGGTGGTGAATGCGGGCCTCAGAATTCTGTATATCGATTTTTGTTTTTTTGGATGAATGATGGCTAATTGAGGCATTGCTTGGACAAAGTCTTGAATTTTAATAACACGTCGTGTTCATCTGGTCTGGCTCGCCCATAGCCAGCTAGAGTATAAGGCGTCGTGCAGGCAATAATAACCCGAACACAACCGTATTTTAGACTTGCTACGCAGACACATTGTCCAAAGAACTGCATCCAGCATGGTTTAAAAAGGGCGGCGTGCTCTAGTCCAAGCCGGCTTGAAGACCATGAGGGTGATGGCAGTCCTGGAGATTTCACTGTTGCCATTATCGTCGAGGGCGGACGTCCAGCCGGTTCCTGAGGGACATGTTCGGACACAGCCAATGATGCTGGTTCAGCATGAGTTGCTTGCAGAACGAAATTGGGTTTCTCTTCTCCCGGTTCCTCGCTGTGAAAAGGCTGCCAACTGAAGTCAATTATATGGCTTCGTCATCCTCGGAATCATCTATCGAACATATGGCGTTCCACTGCGGAGCGTAGAACGTGGCAATCAAAAGTTCATCGTTAATTCACAGCAAGAGATTGCACCTGTCACTTCAACTCATGTTGCTCATTAGAAATGAGTCGAAATTCAAGTCAATTTCAAAGATGGAATCCATACGCATCTCGTGGTATCATGAAGACGTGCCTCTACTGACGGCAGATTCAAAAAAAAAAAAACAGCTCAAAACTCCAGCTCTCAAAATGATTCCTGGACAAGGTAACAACATGTTGGCAAAGCAATCTAGTTCACGACTGACGAGGTTCCCGCCCCACATTGCTTGGCCCATAATCGCTTGGGCATCTGTCGGCGCTGGTTGCCTGAGGTCCGGTTGATTGTAGGGCTCATAGTGCCCATGCGCCACGCCAACTTCCCGTGGGTCAATGTGTTGTTGATGCGACACCTGGTATGGTGCTTCGTATAGTGAGGATCTCGCAGTGGACGTGGGGTGGCTGGGAATTCGCATGCGCCTCGGGATTCGGCTGCGCATTATCCATCAGTACAGCTCGCTCTTCATGCCCATGCCTTCCGGTAGGGTGGTAAGATGGTGGTTGCTGGCCAGAATGGCCATATTCTTGCATTGTCGGTGGAGACTGATTATGGCGCGACTGCGATGTAGCGGCTTGAGGCCGCAAGCGATCATATGAACTTCTGGCTTCCAAGGCCTTGGGATTTGCGAGATTTGCGAGATCATCCATATCAAGATTCTCGCTGCGGTCAAGTCGGTAACTGATGTCCTCCTTGCGACGCTTCACTCCACAGAACAGCCATCTCATTCCCGGCCGAACGCCTTGATGAAGTCCCAGACATTGAGAGCATCACAAATCGCAGAGAGGCCCACAAAGCCACCGGTTGGTGCGTGTCGCTCATTCTCAACAGACGGACTTGCCTTATCCGCGTCGGGGACAGGATAGAAGGTACGAGGTGCTCCCGGAGTGTAGGGGCGTATGGGAAAGCCCACAGGTGAAGGATGGCGAACAAGGCCATTTCTACACAAAGCAGCAAGGCTGGGATGCCGACCTTCAAATCGGGATACGCCAAAACCTCATTCGCTTGGACAATCTGGAGAGTCGAGGTGCCAACAGAAATGGCGGAAGCTTGCCAGAAGGAAAGGAACACGACCAATTTTATCGCAACAATCTTGACGAAGAGTTTGTGCTCGGCGAGGGCGTCTTTGAGTTGAACATAAAACTGAATAAGACAATACATGGCAATTGTGACGGCAACAGCGTTGAGAACGATGATCTATCAGAGTCAGCGTGTCCATCCACGACAGGTTGACCTAGGAGGCTTTGATATGTCATCTTACCCAGATGTGCCCAAACACAGGGCTATTGGAGCTCTCGCAGTATCTGTGAAAATACTGCGAGACAACTGCAGATATGGTCATGGCCACGCGAACAAAGCAATAGTGATAGACTCCAATCCATATGATATTGAACCAAGTCAAGCCGCTCTTCGGTATCCTCCAAATACCTCTCTGCCCGCCACAGCACTTGGCAAACCAATTAATCGGCAGAACCCATTGCTTGATAGGGTGCAACTCTCGAAAGAAGACCTTCTGGCTGTGCAAATCGGGGCCACATAATGACACAGGAGTGCGAAAAAGGAGGCGATGGCAAATGCTTCGTAACAGTCGGATATTACTTGAAAGTAGATGGCATGCCAATACCACTGAATTTGTAGGTATGACGAAATGGCATATACTGGTACCATGAATAGGATGCGGATGATGCTGTTGCGAATATCTTGATTAGCGTGGCTCGCGTTACGGATTTGCCCTCAAGACTTACTATCGCTGCTCGCGGGGCTGTGTGTAGTTGAGAGCATGCATCCAAATAAGATATAAGCTCATCACCGTGGAAATGAGAGTACATGATGCACCGATGACCCGAGCTAGATCATGGAAGTTGAGCGGCCCGATCAGAATCTTTTCAGATCCGGGGTTTACTGCAATGTGAAGTGGCTAGTTAGCATCGTGAGAAGAGCAAGTGGCTTGCGACAAGAAACCAGCGCGCAGAAAGAAATGTAGTTTTGGCTGTATACAGCAAGCAGAACATACTTCTCATGTCCTCCAGGGTGGAATTGCAAGTCAGATTCAACATAGTGGTGGTTGGCTCAGCGGCTGTGGCGTCTTCTTGGCGCGGGTGGGTTTGTTGGCCCGCCAGGGCGACGTTCATAGGAAGGCTTGTTGGTGATACGACTCAAGGATAGTTTGCAATCACGCGATGTGGCAGTCGTAAGCGGAAACGTATGCCGTCGCTATATAAATTGATGCTTACTAAACAGTTCGCATGCAACGGTTCGAGATGAAAAGAAATTCGAGTTGTTCGCGATTCGGCACGGAGCGCTGAGCATCCCGCCGCAGGCACGAGACTTCGATTGGATACGAATCGACTGTTATTTCAACGGACGTTGAGTATTGAGTATCGTGACGCTTCGTTGCAGTTTCGGGTTGTGGCGTGGATGTTTTGCGATAGATCAGTTTCCTTACCAACTATCCGTCCGCGTGAAGAGAACAAGAGGTGAGGTCGAGGCCAAAGCTCTATTTTAGACAAAGGTCGATAGGAAGACGGATCGATTGAAGCCGGAAACGCGAGCAATGGCCTTGAGCCAAGTATGAACAAAGGAAATAGGAAATACGAAGTCTGCAAGTGCGCATGGAAGGGGGCACGACGAGCGAACCCGAGGGGAGGATTGTGAGTGTCAAGTATGAAGGAAAGGAAAGGGCGGGAAGGAGCGCTGGAATGGACTTGCTTCAGCACCACTGGAAGGCAGGCGCACCGGCGGGCCAGTCAGACATGCGACGTCACTTTTCCCCGTGCAAGTCCCGTGGGTCCCCTTCGGAGTAATTCCGATTTCCTAATTACTCAGCGGCCCCCAAATTCCCGCCTTGGATTCTTTGATGAAGATAAGTGCTCGACATGGACGTCGGACAAAACCCAGCCAGCCGCAGACTGCTCCACACACGATACATGTTGCGTTCAGGGTTGCGTTCAGGATGCCCTCAAAGCAGGCCGCCCAGGCACAGGACCGTCGGCGGGACAGCGCGGGACAGCACGGTACAAGTACGGAGGACAGGCACACGCGTTCATCTGTTGGTGCTATTGTACGGAGTAGATGCCTCAAATCCATTCGGCACTAACAAACCCGACACAGCTTCAAAGCTTCAGCAGCAGCAAGAAGGTGAAGGGCCCTGGATGGTTTTGCACAGCCTCCCACTAGCTCTCCATCGACGGCCCCCTCAGAATGTCAGCCAGCGATTCTGACTATCTAGTGTGCGTTTCCGTGTTTCACTGGTCCATCCGAAAGCTGCCATGTGGGCATCGGGCTGTCAGAGAGATGTCGGGATTGGCAATGTGAGTCAGGACTCAGCAGGCAACACATTGCTCGTTGGGCATTGAAGAGAACAATGGGCCAAAGTGTACGGAGTATATGGCTCAAACGCCTGTTGCAAACACGTCTCTAGTCTGCGCTTGCCCGTGCCTTGGCTTCTTTTCATCGTCGGATAATCGGCATCCAAATATAGCCTATGGCTTTCAGTTGCGAGCGAAAGCTTAGCAGTTAGCACAACCACTCGGCTCCACGATCGGTTATCACTGATCAATGCTTAGAATTCGTTTTTGACATTGCCGTCTTGAAGTATCGAGATGGTCACATTCGCAACCGACAAAGCTCGACGCAACAATACATGTAGAATGGCTGCATAGAAGATTGAGGTCGGCCCAATTGTCATTGGAGAAGCAGGCACCAACTAGTCTGTCTGTCTGTCTTGCCATTCCTCGTTATTGTCATTTTCACTGCGGCCCCCTCACGTCCATCATATCCGAATTCATCCAAGCGAAGCTCAACTATACCGTTCTTTTTTAACATACATTCCTTGACAATGGGAATCCGATTGGATAATTGGTACCAAGTAGTACAGACATCCTGACCATAGTCACTGGATGAGCAGCGCCATGATCGTCAACCTGCATCTTCCCACGTCTGATCGTCTGCAGCCTGTGGCCTGGAGCCTGAGGCTTGTACAACGAGCACGTAATCATGCAGCAACGAATTATTGAATACGCGGCAGCACTTCGTCTAGCACTATTATGTGTAAAACTAGGAATACACTGTATGGCTGAAATTGCACCCTCTTCCAGCCTCTTCAATTGGAATCATCGGCTTCGTCGGGATCGTTGAATTCGTCAGATTGATCGGATCTCTAGTCATGTGACTAGGTTACATGACTCTTGGCTAGATTAACTCCTAGATCCCCTTTTTGTAGAAGATCAACCTCCCCTCTTTGCCTTTAGCTAGGATTGTTTCATGACATGATTTGAGGTTTCGAGGCTTTTGCCTAGCTATCTAGCTATGACCCGAGGTTTATATACTACCGATTCAGTCGAGTCGCTGCCGTTGATATCGATCCCTTTGATGTCGACCCTTTTGATATTGGCAGGCATCATTATGATCGTCAAGATCGTAATCGAGTCCTTTGGGTTGGGGTGGTTGCCTAGCTATCTAGCTATGGCCCGAGGTTTATATACTACCGATTCAGCCGAGTCGCTGACTTTGATATCAATCCCTTCGATCCTCCTATCCCTAGCCCTTCATCAATCAAAGGGGTCGTCCATCGAGGGGGTCGTCAGAGACCTTGTCATACGTCCAATCAATCAATCTATGACAGAACACCTCCCCAACAGTCAGAGACCTCTTCAAGCGTCGGAAGAATCGTCAGTCAGAGGGGTCTTTAAAGGTCGGAGGCCTCTTCAGACGGTCAGATCAATTGATCTATGACAGAAGACCTTTCTGACAGTCAGAGACCTCTTCATTCGTCGGAGGAATCGTCAGTCAGAGGAGTCTTCGAAGGTCAGAGGCCTCTTCAGACGGTCCGATCAATTGATCTTTGTTAAACGACCTAGCTAACGAAGGTCGGGTCGAAGGCCTAGTCGAAGATCTAGTCGATAGAAGACCTGATTTATTGAAGGTCGATCGAAAGTCTGGCTGCTTGCCTCCCCAGCGGATAGCTAAGCGAAGCTAGGGTATCAAATCGATTTGAGCTAGCTAGGGCAGGTCGGAAGGTTGAAATCGAAAAAAAAAGGTCGAAGTCAGAAAGGAAGGTCGAAAAGTCGATATAACGAAGGTCTTTGAAATAACGAAGAAAGAGAGAAAAAGAATAATTTGATCAGGCTGACCCGGATCAAGGGGAAAAAGGTCGTGGAGGTCACGATCAATTAGTCTGACAATCCGATGATTTTGGCGATATCGGATCGATCAAATGACCTGATTGAATTGATCGGAATGAACGATTTGATCAGGCTAACCCGGATCAAGAGGAAAAGATCATCACGGTCACGACCAATTGACCTGATAAAATCCGACGATTTTGACGATAACGGATTAATCAGATGACCGGATTCAATTGATGGAAGTAATCCTACTAGGAAGACTAGCCTGGATTGAAGGAAAAGTAACAAAGACCTGCTTTCGTACATACTGGTCATAGGAGGGGGATTCGTACGACCTGGTCGGTCAAAGGGGTTATCTTTGAAGGGGTTTATCTTTAGATTCAACTGCGGAAGGTCCTAGAGGACCAATTCCCGTTCCTCCACCAATTTTGTCGGGGAAAACAACCACCCCATCCCAAAGGACTCAATGACGATCTTGATGATAATAATGATGCCTGCCAACATCAAAAGGGTCGATATCAAAGGGATCGATATCAACGGCAGCGAATTAGCTGAATCGGATGTATATAAACCTCGGGCCATAGCTAGATAGCTAGGCAAAACCTCGAAACCTCAAATCATGTCATGAAACAATCCCTAGCTAAAGGCAAAGAGGGAAGGTTGATTTTCTACAAAAAGGGGGAATCTAGGCATTTTATCTAGCTCCGGAGGGAATAGAAAAGCTTCAACATCTGAATAATTAAAAAGCCTATTGACAAGCCCGTTCACAAGCCCGTCAACAGAGCCCGTCAGGACCCTCGCCTCCGTAAGTTCGCTGCCTCTTCGCTGTATCCTCTCTGCTAATCTGGTGCTAGATCCACAAAGATTCCGCGTATGCGTTGCGCGTGGTGGTCGGCTATCTAGAACGTAGCCCCAGAGATGACGATGAGAATAATCAGCCTCGATATCTTGCAGAGGGAAAGCCCGCTGCCTCCGAGTGAGGAAGCTCGTCAACCCCGTCAACAAGCCCTTCAGGACCCTTGCGTTGGGAAGCTCGTTAAACCCTCGTGTTAGGAAGCCTATCAGGAAGCCTGTCAGGCGTTAGGAAGCCAATACAATACTTCGGCGATTTACATGGTAGTTGGCCCCGCGGATACCGAAGCTTTCTCTGTGCCTATGATGCCGATAAATTCGGGCGGCCATAAGGATCTTGTACTTCTCGTTCTTACTGGGGTATCGCGTGTGCTGCGATTTTTCATTGAAACATGGTTTTTAATGCGTACAGGCTTGCGAGTGTGCGACAAAGTTAAACCCTTTGTACTTGCACACGTGGATATGGATACTCACCAAGTCGGCTGTACCGAGTAATGAAGGGAGAAACACTGACTTACATGTAGTGATTGTGAAGAAAGGGGGCGGGGAAGAAGGTCCAATAAAGCAACGTGCTCAAGTAGAATCAATTTACTCCCTGTGACGCACATTGTGACTCTTTCTTGTTCCCTGCTTAACCCTTCTGCATTGTCTTACCAGTGTGTAGAGCTGGACACGGCAAGCTAGTAAGCGCGTCTTGCTCCGTACATGGTGGCCCGATTTCCAGGCTTGGGGTAGCCCCTGAACTTGATCTGTCAGTCGATACTTCTCGTTGCTGTACCCCGGACGCCAGGGAAGTTATGGAGCCGTCTGCCTGCCACCGCTGGGTATTACATAGGTCGCCAGTCTGTTGATGAAACATGACCTCGACGTCGGACCGGAACTGGTCCTCGTTTCGTCTCACACAAGTCTGCGCCACTTCCAGAATGAATTACAGCCACCCCTTGTTCCTTGTCCACCACTTTGATACTTTCGGGTCATCAGTGTAGACAAGGGTTACAAGGAAGCCATTGACATCTCGATAAACAGAGTTGGTGGCTGCTGTGTGCTTGATGGCAGGAGGGAATACTCGTGCTTCTCCGTTCCCCAACAGTTCTGAAAACGCACGTAATTCCGGCCGTCGGAGAAGTCCGAAGTGTGTGTTGGAATGCCATTATGAGTCAATAAAACGATGGACAAGTCAACAAATGAGTCCATCAAGTCATACATCCAGAACAAGAATCTCGGAATCACTACCCTGAAGTGACTCAGGTGTAATATGGGCATGATGAATTGGGACAAAGACAGACAGGTAGCGCGACAAACGCCCAGATGATCTAGCCACAAGTGTTGTCTCCCATGAACACGAGAAATTGACGCTTGCTCCATCTTGGTCGTCAAGTTGTTTCAATCTCCTCATCATAGGTGGGTCAGCGATGACAACCCCAATGACGGTTCTTCCCGGCTTGTGTGACGGCCGCTCGCCTCTGGCAGATGGATCTTGGTTGGAACTCTTGTTTGGTTTGGCTGCATGTTTCTCTGCGGCCCGTGAGTGAGAAAAAGAACAGCATGTTGCATTTGTGTTCGAAGAGCATACACACTGCATGCATATGCACTACAACACGGAAGCCATCACAGCAGCCATTCATCCACGTTTGACCCAAGTGACAGAGTTGTCCATCATTCCCAACTTCCAGTCTCCAGCCACGTGGACGGGGCTAAATCATTTTCATGTGATGATCAACTAGCGAACTAGCGAACCCCAAATGATAACGTCAGCCTCCGCGAACTTGCTGCTACAACAAGATCAAACAGGACATTTTCGCATATGTCAAGTCGTGCAAAGGCCTCGCT
The DNA here is from genome assembly GCA_023658505.1 of Epichloe gansuensis. Lineage (NCBI taxonomy): Eukaryota > Fungi > Ascomycota > Sordariomycetes > Hypocreales > Clavicipitaceae > Epichloe > Epichloe gansuensis. The sequence goes on from CP098283.1 coordinate 3,618,189, forward strand.
TGGACGTATTGTACTATTCCGAAAATAGCTGCTGCACTTTGAGTGATATTCTTGGATGAAGACGGGCAATCATCGTAATTTCGAGGTTCCTTTTTCGTAGCCTGATTCCTTCGTCCCAACGTATCCCACTCCTGTCCCCTAAGAGCACAAGCAGGCTCAACGGTGTGATTGAAAGGTTCTTTGGAAGCAGCGTCGTGCATTCATGGTCCCATCTGCTGTGATCATCCTCGCGCTCTCATTAGAAGCTGCGTGGGCCGCATTTTTAGTGCTTGAATCTGGGGAAAAATGATATCACCTGGCCAGTTTGACCAAATGGGAAGGCGATTGGAATTCGTCTTTGCCTTATAATACTGGATTTTACTATCCCAGCCGACGGTAGCATCAAGTTTCTCGGAGGCTTCAATGCAGCCCCCATGCAGCCCCCATGCAGCCCCCATGCCATGCGGCGATTTTCTTCAATGGTAAGCTGGTGTGCAGATGCAGGTGGTCGGTGGTCGGTGGTCGCCGTCGCCCGCCCCCCCAAAAAAAAACCCCGCCTGCCCGTGTCCATGGCGCTACTACTAATAAGCTGCTTTTCTTTGCCGATGCCTTAACGTCCCCGTTTGGCCAGGAACTCATCCACACCCTTTCGCTTTTCCTCCGTTCCAAACGTCGTGTAGTATAAGTTGCGTTCGAAGAGGTCGTCCCTGCAAAGACTATCGGCTACAACGCAGAGGGTTAGCATCGTATATTTCGCGAAACAGACTCTCAGTGAAGCAGCAATGTAGGGCATTGAGAATCAAGATTGGGCCGTTAGCGTCCGTCAGACGTCGATGATCCTTACCTCTACAGACAGCTTCTTTGGCCAACTGAAGGGCCTCAGACCCATGTTCAGTCAGTGCGTTCGCAGTAGCGACTGCTTGCAGCAGCACGTCGCAATCTTCCATGAGGTCACACACAAGGCCCCATGACAATGCCTCCTCGCTCGTGATTAGTCTTCCCGTGAGAATGGTTCGCATAGCCTGGAAAGCATTTGAAGAAACACAATGAGTTAAGTTGAGCTTCTCCAGGCATCTTCAACCCCGTTATCTTGGTCGGGGTAGACCAGTTTTGGTATACGCGACTTACTCGAAACTTGCCTACGGCAGCAGTAAGCCTTTGCGTACCACCTGCCCCAGGAATAAGACCTCGCTTGGTTTCTGGAAGAGCGAAGTATGCTGACTTCGAGGCGATGATGAGATCACACTAGTATTCATGGTGGCACGCATTAGCCACATGGTTGCAATTCACTCTGCAGCACACTCGCGCGCGCGCAATGTTAAGATAAAAAGGAGCACAGTTGGCCGGCAAGGCAACGATGTGAACAGACGAAGGGGTAATTGCTTAAATCCTTACCATCAAAGCCACTTCAAATCCGCCCCCAAGCTAGCAAACGCAAATCGGGTCGTAAGTCAAGAGAGACTTTCGAAGAGGTTGGCGGCGCCGTTGAGAAAGCTAGTAGCGTTCACTTACCGCTGGTCCATTGACGGCTGCAATAAGGGGTTTGCGTACAGCGGACATTCCGAGGCACAAGTCCTCGAGGTAACGACATGTCCGGGCTCCATTGGCATCGAGGCCCGCAATGTCTTTCAGATCGGCACCAGCTACAATGGACTACTTAGAAACTGACAAAACGTAATTTGGTGAATAACTCAAGGCGCCAATGGAATAAAGTGGAGAAGGATTGAGCGACTCTTGCAAGTGACTGGAGATGGGGTGGCTGATGAGAGCAGACAATATTGTGCCTCACCTGAAAAAAAGGTGCCATTGCCGGTTATGACGATGGCCTTAACTGCCGAGTCAGTTGAAGCTATCTTCAGCTCCTGTAAAAGATCCCCAATAAGCCCTTGGGACATGGCATTTCGCTTTTCTGGTCGGTTCAATGTGATGACCCTAACCCCTCCGTCGGCGATGTGACTTGAACGAGACTCGATGCAGACATTTCGACAATGTTTGTTTGATACTTGGGAGAATGCTAAACTCCAAAAAAAAAAAAAAGATTGGTAAACGTGGAGTCGACAGTCTCGGGTCTTGAGTCTTTGTAGGAGACAAGATTCAGCACAGTCGAGTGACGAACGGAGGAGGACGGCGACGATCACAGCAGTGGGCCAACGAACGGGAGGAGTGAGAAGAGAGGATCTGTCTCGCAGGGTTTTGGCTCGAGAGGAAAAAGCAAAGTGCAGATAAACGAGGCTGACGTTGAGTGAAGCCTCACACCGGAAAATAGCTGATGAATGGCCGGCGGAAAAACAGGACTCTGTACTCCGTAGACGGCTAGAAACCGTGAAGGTGACGGTGACGGTGACGATGACGGTGACAGTGACGGTGACGGTGACGGTGACAGTGACAGGTGCTCGCAGGAGGCTGACTTGGATGCGGATGCAGGTGTTTGGAGTGCAAAAAGCGAGGCGTTGAGCCAATGCAGTAGAGGGAGCCGAGTTATTGGAGACTAAGGCCCATTGCGATGAGACCTGCTCAAGTGCTGGGGGAACAGTCAGGCGATGATGGCAGACATTCTCAGACGAGGCCAGATCTGACAGAAACAAGGCCTCATTCGTGCTCATGTTGATTGTCGACGACGGGACGGAAAGGCGGGTGAGGCGGTTCCGTGGGCGGGGGCTTGGTTAGGTCTGGTTGGGTCTGGTTGTGCGGACACAAACCTGCAAATGACTCGATTGACTTGTCTTATTGGTGGGCGGCGAATCGAATTGAAACGAGAACAGAAAGAGCTGAGATCTGATCGCTCCTCCTGCCTCTCGTCTCGTCTCGTCTCGTCTCGTTTTGTCTCCGCTTGGCAAGTACTTCGTGCAACAATACAATCTACATGTAGACATCAAAACAAAAGTTCTAAAAGTGCTGAAAATGCCAAAAGTGAGCACCCTCGTCTCGTCCTCACACATCGGCTGGCGCGCACGATGCCATCGACGTCTGCGGGCAGTCACAGACACGCGGGGATGAGTTGGATCGAGCTGCAGTCGAAGTATTGGGAAGTATTGTGGACAAGACATAAAGCTGAGCACACAGCATGCCACGCCACGAGTGCTTCATGTCTTTGAAATCGACTCGACTTCTTGCCATGGCATTTTCCCGCTCCCCAGCGCGCAAAGTCGGCGTAAAAGACGCGCTAGCTATTTTCGTCAGCTACTTTGTGTGGAAATTTATAGATTGAAGCTAATTCTATCAACTTCCTGCTTACAGAAATAAAGCCAGTGGAAGAGACGTATAAACTTTGTATACGGAGTATTAGAAGTGGCTGACAAAGTTTGCAACGTTTCGTGGATCACACCCCAAGAAGCCTTCGTGCCTCCTTCCACCAGTAGCGTTCGCATTCGTCGGCCTTGCCCACTTGTTGGCGTCCAGCCACGCTGCATGAGCCGAACCGACAGCGTGGAAAACGCCTCACCGCGGCAGGAACAAGCAAGAGTCTCGAACTGCTCCAAGCATGGCATCTTCCACAGACAAAACTCCAGACCCCAACAAGCGACACCACACGACACAGCTCGACCTCGACCTTGACCTCGGCCTCGACAGCAAAAAGAAAGCAACCGCCGGCCTCGTGGTCATGACGGAGTACATGAATTGATCGGCCAGTTACGACAGCAACCTCTCTCGATGTGCGTTTTCTCCAACTCAATCGCCCGGCTAATTTGCCAAACCGTTCCTCGCTTCATCACCTGATGAATGAGGAAAAGCCTCAGAGACAGAAACAAGATTAATCATTCACGCTTGGCACCTTTGAAGGATGTGTGGGACAATAGCATCTTGCACGCAAGTGCAATCCATCATTGCTCGTCTCTTAACATCACAACGTTGGTACTCCGCACCTCAGGTTTCTACATGAACAGACAGTCATATGCAACTTGAGCTATCGACCAAGCCACAAGCACGTTCCTACGACTTACCGACCCATACGGAGTATATGATAATAGTATGATAGAGTTGGGGACTACTCCATACGTTGCAGTGTAACGACTTCATGGTCAAATCTATCTCAATTGTGGCCGGGCTACCGAAGAAGCAATGATTTCCTGCCGCCAAGTTGGCAACCTAGCGTGCAAACTGCGCCTCTCCGCTGCCTCTCCGCTGCCAAAACGCATGCCATGCTCTTTCACCCCTGCTCCCGTGATCTGACCGTTACTTTCTTTTCACCTTCGTAATCCTGGAGCGCATTTTCTGAAGCTTGATAACAACTCAACACAGCTGCTGTCAACTTTCAGCCCATGAATGGCCCCAGCTACCCGTGGCCCCAGCATCTTTCGGCGCCTGGTCGATATTGATAGTCTTCCCGGGGTACGGAGTTGCGCCGATGAATTGAGTGGCGTGTGTGCAAGGTGCGTACGCCCATCCAAGGGTGGACAGTTGACTTTGAACGAAGTGGTATTAACGATACCATACGAAGATCAATTGAGCATGAGGACACACCATGCAAACGAAAGATTGTACTTCGCAGGAGCAGGCTAGTCACCTTGGTCATCTGTCTGCACGACGCCGCGATCCTTACCTATTCGTACCTCATTCGAGAGCCAAGCTTACTTTGGCGGTGGCTCCGCACGCAGATTTCCATGCCTTTTTTTTTCCCTTTGACCTTGGGTGATGGATCAAGGTTGGATTTTACCCCTCCGTTCGCTCCTCCATCCCTCACAACTTGGTGGAGCAAGCTTATCACTCAATCGCCTGCCTGTCTCAGTGCTGAAGAGTGCGTGATCGAAGAACTCGATATAATGAGACTAGACCCCTTGTCGACTTTCTCTAGCTCCGTAATCCATCTACTTTGGGCCAAAGTACCCATCGTTGGTTGCCCTTTTCGGGTCCCTCGTCGCCATTCTCGCCATTCCACCCGCCTGCTTTCTAGGATCTACTCTCCCTTGAACCAGGCCACGGTCCAGGGAAGGGAATCGCCCAACGACTCTTTTCTTTGGCACTATTCTTTCCATTGGACAACCCGGGAATGCGACAACTACATTCCCAAGCACACCCTTGACATCTTCGTCCCACATTACCCCCAGAGCCTGAGAGGGGTGTGTGCAGAGCTTGGCCAGTTGTCCTGTCTAATGCATCGCCTTTTTTTTAACCTTTAGAGACGTACGTGTTCACCATCATACCTCAGATCTCTCTATTCGCACGTCCGCAAGAAACATTCTGCTCATCATTTTATGGACCCACTGAGCTCCATGCTACCTCCCTATTCATCAGGTGCGTACGGCTACAAGACAAGATACCCTGGTCTAGAAACCTGCGCTGCTAGGTGCCATCGCGGCAGGCTCAACCAACATAACTGGGATGTACAACGCTGGCAATCTCACACGGAGAATTATCCGTCAAGCTGATCTCAGATTGTCCTGTCTGGAGACGGACGTTGTCAAGGGACACTACTGGGTCCCGGGGAGGGCTAAGAGTCCAAGACCATGCATGCCCATTACCAATCCGACATCAAGGGAAATTTTCCAGAGAAAACTATATAAAGGCCCTAGATTCACGAGTGTATTTGAGATAGAAGTCAGCAGCTCAGACTACTTACTCTTCTATCCCTTAAATCACCCTGCTCTTTGAGTGTTACCTCAAGGTCGTCACCATGAACGGCGCCAGGAAATCTCATTCATATGCTCTACCTACGCCGGACTTCACCCATGGCAAAGCTATCTATTGCCCGTTTCCCACTGTCACTGCTGCTTTCTATCACTATGCTACCTCTACACCTTCAGTCACAGCAGTTCGTGATCTCTCGAGTGGCGTTCTCGTGAGGGAGCTGACATATCGTGAGCTTGCCATTCAGGCTCAGCTTCTGGCTGCTCGGCTTCGAATGCTCGGCGTCGGGCCTCATCAAAGCATCCCCTTGTTGTCAAACGTGGCACTGAGATGCTTGTGGGTATCATGGCTATTTTATCGTGTGGTGCACAGTATGTGCCTCTTGACGGCGGCGTTGTTCCGGATTCCACCATCAAGCACGTCGCAGAACAATGCGGTGGGCATATTATTCTTTGTATCTCATCAACCGAGAGTCGCCTCAAGACGCTCTTGCCCACTTTGACCCCTATCGTCATCGAACAAAGAACTGCCCCAGACCACGCTTTAAATAACCCCGAGGCGTGGACCAACCTTGCATCCCCTGATACAGGATGCTACGTTATCTACACATCTGGTTCGTGCATGGTCCCCCAGTAGGATCTCAGACCGTGACTTGCATGACATGATGTTGACATTCTCCACAGGAACCACGGGTAAGCCCAAAGGTGTGGATGTCACGCACAAGAACGTGGCCAACTTAGTCTGCCTGTCGCCGGGTGGACTGGGCGTTCGGCCCGGCATGTGTGTTGGCCAGGTTTTAAACATCAGCTTCGACATGGGTAAGTGGTGTAACCTATCAAAGTCATGTTTTTGTATGATGGATACTTGTTGGTGATATAGACACTGACTAAGTCTCAGCGGCCTGGGAGATTTTCAGCTGTCTATGTAATGGGGCACACTCGTTGTGAGAGGCGCCAAGTGGGAACCTACACTGAATGAAGTAAGTATGAGGGTCAACATTCTGGCTTTTACTTCCACTCATGCTGGATGGGCCCGGTCAGGATGTAATGATGCTAATCAAACGTTTCAGCTCGACGTTCTGATTTGCACACCCACAATCTTGTCAAAATACCACCCGAGACTCTATCCCAAGATCAAAGTTGTCGCCACTGCTGGCGAACCTACGTCCCAAGATCTTGCCGACTTGTGGGCAACGCATGCCACCTATTGGAACTGTTGCGGTCCTACCGAAACTACAATTGTTAATACCATGTCCAAACATGTTGTTGGCGAGCCCATCTCCATTGGTCGCCCAACTCCCAACAACTCCGTTTACATTTTAGACAGTGACGGCAGAACCGTCCCAGTGGGCGTGGCTGGTGTAATATGGGCGGGTGGTCATGGAGTAACTCGTGGCTACGTGGGTCTTGAATCTAAGACAAAGGAAGCATACATTTCGGACCCATTTGCGAATGATGGGTAAGACAGACCACGGACTGATCCTACAGCCCTCTTTATTGGTATGAGTAATTGGCCGGCCGCTAATTGTTGTCTCACTAGATCCTTCATGTATTGTACTGGCGATCTTGGCCAGTGGAGGGAAGATGGGAATATCGACATCCTGGGTCGGGTGGATGACCAAGTCAAGGTCAAGGTAAGATATCATACTCAGTTCTGACATTCGGTCTTTTCCCCAGTGAGGACGATTGCTTCTGATATGGTTGGCTGACAATACTGTGTTGCTTGTTGTTGCAGGGCTTCCGGGTTGAGCTTGACGGGGTGTCGTCGTCATTGGCATCTGCCCCGGTGTTACCCGCGCAACAGCCCTTCTAGTAGAGGGAGACATTCACGGTTTCACAGTTCCATTAGGACCCGATGTTGAAACTATCGTTGCGCACACAAAGAAATTGCAGCCTTACTATGCCATTCCGACCAAGATCCACCAAATGAGCGCCTTTCCTACTACGGCAAATGGCAAAATTGATAAGCGGTCTCTTCGCGACCTTGTCCTAGCACAGGAATCAAAGGAGAGCATTGGAGAGCGCATTTCAGGGTCTTCTCCTCCAAGGAGAGCGATGAGATGACTTTGGCCGAGATACGATCTGTATCTAGTTCGTCAACTCTGACAGTTTCGGAGGAGAAGCTGGACTTGGACAAAGACATTCCGGAAAAGAAGCTACCAAAACATCTTCGTGGTCTCCGGCATCGCATTGCCATTGTGTATCGGTTCCTTTTCAGTCTAGTTGGCCTGGTCAACGTTGGGGCCCTTGTTGCCCTCACTCTTGTCAATCCTGGCCAAGAGTGGCTCGCGACCCTCACGGCAGCCAACGTGGTGTTGGCGGTATTGGTCCGCCAAGATGTCGTCATCAATACTCTGTACACAATCACTTGCTCCGCGCCAAAAACAGCTCCTATTTGGTTGCGGAAACGTCTTGCCAAGATATACCACTTGGGTGGTGTTCATTCTGCCGCTGGTATCTGCGCAACGGCGTGGCTGCTTGGATCCACATTCCGGTCAACGGTTGCCTTCGCCGGGAACAAGACCAACGACTCTCTCGCTACCCTGGTGATTTCCTGGATGCTTTGTGCTCTATGCTGCGGATTGGTGGGATTTGCCTGGCCTACATTCCGCAAGAAGTACCACAACCAATTCGAGCGAATTCATCGATTCGTCGGTTGGGCAGTGCTTGCCATGTTCTGGGTTCGAACCATTCTGTCGGTCCGCGACGTGACGCCGGTAGGGGACGACTTTGGAATGGCACTCATAAAGACACCTGGATTTTGGATGTTGGGTGTGGCCACTTGCAGTATTGCTTCATCCTGGTTCTGGTTGCGAAAGGTGCCAGTCAATGCGGTGCCTCTTTCAGACCATGCCATTCTCTTGTCGTTCGACTATACTGTTCCTGTCAACGGAAGTTTCACGCGCATTTCCAGGCGTCCGTTGATAGAGTGGCATTCGTTTGCCACCATTCCAGCTCCACAGCCATCTGCTATTGCTGAGAAGCCTGGGTATTCCCTCGTTGTTTCAAATGCAGGCGATTGGACAAAGGACTGCATTCGCAATCCACCCACCAGTCTGTGGGTTCGCGGCTTGCCCACTTGTGGTGTTATGAGAATCGCAACGCTCTTCAATCGAATTGTCGTCATCGCCACGGGGTCTGGTATCGGCCCTCTGCTGGGCCATATTGCACATCCAAGCTGCCCGACACAACTCATCTGGTCGACTTCGAATCCCGAGAAAACGTTCGGCAAGAAGGTGTTGGATACGATTTACGAGTCAATCCCCGACGCCGTGGTCCACGACACCAAGCAGAAAGGCCGTCCAGACCTCGTGAAAATGGGCTACAACTTGGCCAAAGAGTTCCGGGCCGAGGCTGTCATCATCATTGCCAACGAAAAATCACCAAGAAAGTGGTCTACGGACTCGAAACGCGAGGGGTTCCCGCATATGGCGCCATCTGGGACAGCTGAGCTTTCCCATTCTCTTACTTTTTCTTCCTTTCCTCTCATCTACTGTGCTAGCTCTCCCTCGAATTGCGTTTCTTTGTGGGTTGGGGTAGCAAGCGATATTCATGTTTGTAAATTGTCACGCTCGCTGTATATTTCTTTTTCATCATGCTGCCCGAAACATAGCACGGGAACAACAGGCAGAGATGTGTGCCGACTGATTTTTGCATCAACGTGAGCGTGGGCAGGCTATATTCATTTTACCAGCATAGCAGGGTAGGGGTGGAATCTTGGGGTTTTTCCTTTCGTCAATTGTAAATGAGCTCATCTGGACTCTTTCTGGATTGGAGATGTATCTGCCGCCGCGGCACAGCTTTTCTGTTCAATAGCACTTTATCATGTGTTTGCCTCATCTTTCCCCTTTGGTGACGGTGAAAGCTTAGTCTTGCCGGGGTGGGCCGGACTAAACTTAAACGAAGCGGTCTTTAATTTTTATATTGTGTACTCGGAACGGAGTAGAGTCTAGACCAAATACCGATGCTGCTGCCGCCCCCACACTGATGCAACTCGGCGACGTGCGGGATCATGGCCCGGCCCGCTCCGTGACAAACGGAGATGACAAGGAGCCATCGGCCTGTTGGTTTCCATCTTGCAATGTCCATGTGTATGGACTTATAGTACATACATACTCGGTAGTCGCCCGGTATCCATCCCTGCCCTGCCCTGCCCTGCATCCAAGTGGGTGTCCATCCTGTCAAGGCTAGATTTCACACGGCGCGCCCCCAAACATGCATTACGCTTGTAAAAGCGTGGCATGGTGCCCTTTTCTCCTCATCTCTCCAGTGTCCACCATGTACAACGCGATAGTTGAGAAGCCCCGTCCCTTCTTCCCGTAAGGTAACTCGCATGTCCGGAAATGTGATTGATGACCGTGACCTATCTTGGGGAAACGCCATGTTGCAACGACACGAGACAAATGACATCAATGTACTGGCTGGCTACACTAGACATGTATGTCCTGCGCCAAGATCCCCGCGACCTTGGTCAAGTCCCGAAATCATTGATGAATCGCATCAAGTCTCTCTGCTTTCCCCACCTTCTCGTACTGCGCCGCCGCGAATTTGCCCTCAAGACGGAACAGGAGTCGGGACCGAATTATATTATAGGCCTGGTTCGATTCTTCGCCTCACTTGGGTAAACATACCCCTTTCACCACTGTCTGGGCATCTAGTTAGCTTCACGATTTATCTGGAGTCATGTCTTATCTGGGTCCCTGAAAATAACCCGGAATTTGGTACGAAACACGCTGTTTTTATGAGTATCTCAAAATTAAGTATAAAGTAAAGTAAACTTGAGCCAAGAATTTCATGTAAAATCTCCCATGACAGTGATCAAGTGGCGCATATTAAAAGAGTTTTTAAAAAAGAAGGGTACCAAATTTTCCATCCCATATAGACGTGTCAAATACATTAACCTCGAAACCGTCGGATATCTTATAGTCTTTAAAAGAAAATTACATTTTACCTGCCTACGCACTGCATGAGTCGTCCAATGATCGTCGCTCCTTGATAAACTTAGGCCAAGTATTGGTGAGGACGAGGTACTTGATGCTCATCTCGGCGTCGTCGAAAACGCAGTCGTTGAAAGCAGCAGGGATCTCGCCGGTGTATCGAACAGAAGCAGCCTCGTCTTCTTGGCGCTTGGGACTGTCCGCAAAAGGAGTGGCAGGGTCAGGTGTGCTGCATTCACCAGTGACGGCCCGGGCAGCGCCTTCGAAGATAGCCTGGAGATTCTTGAAGTCATGTGATGACAAGTTGACCTGGAACTCGGCGCTGTTGCTGCTGATGAAGTCAATGTAGATGCGGAGAGCACTCTCGTAACATTCGCGCGAAAGAACCAGGGTGGTGGCGCTATCTTTCTCATCCTTGACAGGCTGATTGGCACCAACAATGTGCTGCGCACGCCATTGACGAATTCGGGTCAAGAAAGCAATGTTTTCTCCAGAAAAGTCACGGAGGGCAGAAAACTCCTGCAAAGGCTCAGGATTCTTTGCCAAGGTGTGCTCGAGTGCATCCATGGTAAGGATACTTCCTCCAGTAGTGGATACGGAGCCAGCCTTGGTGCGGCCCATCCAGGATGAAGTGGTTGAGGTACCAGAGTTGAAAGACTTTCCACTGTGCTGGACGGATTTCTGTCGCGATTCCCAGCGAGCGATGGAATCGAGTGTCTCTCGAGAAAGGCTACGTTGCTTGCGAACCTCCCAAACGGGAATGAAGACAGTGAAGATCTCGAGCATCATGATGGACACGGCAATCCTGTAGAATGGTAAGTTGAATGGTCTTTAGTAAGAAAAAAATGGGCATTATACATACCATTGAGGAGGAATGAAGTAGTTATTGACAGGAGCCATGCCAGGAGCGTAGAGGGCGACGAGCCACATAGGGGATGCATGGAGGCTATGGCGTCACACATTAGTTCTTTCCTTCAAGAATAGGTTCTTGGGCGTCCATACCCTGACAGACAGCAAGCTATCGTCTGTGTTCTCCATCCTTGGGTATCGCGAAGGCCTCGAGATCGCCAAAGGATAATGGGAGCGACAATCCAAGCCCAGAACATCTGCCAGAAGATTGATGGCCACCTGTAAGACACACGTCGTGTTAGTTGATTGGGTTTGATTGAATCAAGTTTGCTGAACGGTCTATGCCCGTCTCACCATTCCCATCCGCGACCTTGCTCCGTCTTCTGCTCCATCATCGTACCGGTAACTTCGGTGCCGGGGATACCCCATGTGGAATGAAACTTTCGGGAGATGAGGAACATGAACATGGTAAGGAAAAACTGTTTGCGGTCAGTTAGTTGAGTGTTCCACCACGATAATTCATGCGCCTCAACTTACATGGAGGGCCATTCCCAGACCAACAAGAATGAGCACTCTCTTAGTGTAGGCGAGCATTTGCCATCTGGCAACCAGGGTTTTGCGAATACGAGGACGTTGGCCGGCCCAGCCAAGATCGACCGTTTTCGTGACATATTTCTTCTGGGCATTTGCCACATAGAGGAAGCGACTGTTGGAGGCGTGGAAGAGAGCAATGCCAAAGGGCAGCCACAGGCCCATGATGAAGAACTCGGCTACTTCAGGCATCAAAGGGCCGTACACGTAACCAGTTGTAACACAGAACCAATAACCATGTAACAACGTGATTGCCGCGAATGAAAGACTCAGACCTCTGATCCTGAGAATAGGAATGTCACGCTTGATCCACAAGAAGGACATGCCGCCAAAGAGAACGACAGTCCATGAAATGGCGAAGACGATCCAGAAGATGCCGACTCCATCGAGGCGAGCCTCTGGCTTTGTATCGGGCGTGACACCGAATTCCGAACCCATTCTGTCGTTCAATTGTCTCTGGGAGACAAGCTGAGCCGTTCAATCAGTCAGGAAAGGAGATACTGAGCGAAAACGCCAGATATGTAGAAGAAACAGTAAGGAGCGAAAGTATGGGCCACTCGAAGTCGGAGTTGTTGAGATCAGAGCCGCCAATTTGAAAGGCAGATACACAGAACTCCGTGGTCGACGCAAGTTGAGCCGAATATGTGTTCGATCGAAGGACGTTACGAAGAAGGGGGACCTTGGTGTGATAAATATTCGAACCAGACTACACCCAGCAAAGCTACCCCAAAAGGGTTTGCCAAGATAAACTTAACGATTGACAAGCAGGAAAGCACTATAAAAAAAAAAAAAAAAAAAACGAAAGACGAAGAATTCAGGGGTGTGAATTTTGCTTTGCTTATTAGTATCGCTTTGGCAGATGTCGAGCCAGGGGACTGCACTTGCCGACCTCCATTGATATTTCACAAGGAAATGCTTTTGCCACAAAAACATGGCAAAAGGAAACCCGGCTGTTGGAAGTGCGGTGAAAGTATCTTCGTGGGACGACTTGGTACCTGCGTGCTTGCGCCAGTCAACAGTCATCAGTCCTCCTCGACTCCTCGCGGACTAGTGGACCACGGAGCCAGGGTACTCGGGCTTGTGCACCCCAACAAAGCAGATTTGCTTTGCCCCCAGCTTCACAGGGACGCAGGGCTACTAACTTACTAATAGTAAAAGCAATTGCCCGATGCGGAGTATGGCAACGTAGATCCCGAGCAGGCACTCAGTGGCACACAATGTCGAGATGATAGCTCAAGAAAGCAGTTGCTTTTTGCTTCCCGTCTTTCTTTGCCCCTCGCTTAGATGTAACAAGATGTCCTTTTGACAGAAGTCGATCGCTCGAAAGGCTTGTGGGCTCGTCCTTCGGCGCTTCTTCTGACGCATTATGATCATTGATTGGGGAAAGATGACAGTCGGGCTGCGGTGCTGTTGACAATGTGAACGAATAGTACGCCCATGACGCCTACTTTTGCCTGCGACCGAACGAAATTGGCTTTGACCGTTTTGGAGTCCATAACTGTTGGAAGTTCCTTTTTCCGATTTGTGTGCGGCCCCGAAGCGCGTCTCGTTTGTGGAGGTTGACGGACGATTCATGGGCGTTGCTTGACTGGAGCTTGTCAGGCAACCAGGCAACAGGGCTATGTACATAAGCCCAAGCTCCCTCCCTTGGCAACTTTTTACAGCCGGCTGTTAGCGCTATCGCAACTGCCACGCAACTGTGAAGAAGTGTCCGCTCCAAACCGGCTCTTTCCTAGTGACCACCTGGGATCCAAGACCTCTCATGCGAGGGCTACATGCTTTTTCCTCTAGTGGCTGCTTCTTCTCGCTTACATCAATCTGGCCATTTCGGCCGATTCGCACATGTCTACGGAGTACGCTTGTTTATTGCCCAGCCTTTTTGTTTCCCCTCGCCCTCAATTGTTGACATGTTGGGCTGGCTAGCATGAGTCTAAATCGAGGAGAGAAGAGAGGGGCAGACCCACCCAATCTCATCCAATCTTATCACACCCATGTCCCACATGTCTACATACGTAATGATTACATATGTAATCGCCTTGTCTGGATGAGGAGATTACGAAGTACGGCTTCTGACTTTTCACAGTGTGAGGCCCGGGTTCGTGGTTCGAGGCCCTTTGGCTCGACTCGGAACACTGAGCCTTCACAGCGGGAAGCGCCTCGGCCTCGAAAGGCTGACATCACCATCTGGCGGATATCATTTGCTCTGCAACAGCATGCACAACGCTTTAACAATGAAGCACTCCGTACGGTTGTTGGTTGGTCAAACACTTCCCAGCTGGACGCTTACTCCAGCCCTTTCTGTTATGTATTTAACTCTTTCTGACATAGCTCCCCGTCCGAGCCCGCCGCTAGCAACGGGGTAATTACGGGACAACGTGGCTATTCCCCAGGCCAATGGGTTGAACCTCTCCGGCCGCTCAAAATCTTCGTCATATTAACTCCCACCAAGACGTTGGTTCACTATCCGGTTGTACTCCGTCTAAGCGTTAAAGTCTGGGCTCCTTGAGCTCCTCCATTCACATGGACGTGTGAGACAATGCCTCGTCCGCATTCAAGTGGCGGAGAGAACAAACAGCCCAACCAACCAAAAAAAAAAAAAAAAAAAGGTATGTCGCGGGACATATGTTCTCGTGTGGCATCCTGCATCGAAAAAGAAATTTCGCGATAAAATTCATCCTGCGCCGAGCTCCATGTTAGCCCAGCTGCCTGGCAGTCTTGCATCCCACTCGTGGCAAGCCTTTGAGAAATACATAATGGCATTGATCGTACGGGATGATGTGTACTGCCTGAGTCTGTCTCTCAAAAGTGTCTTGAATCGCACCAGACGCATAGCTTGTACGGAGTAATATCAGCGGTAGGCCAAGATGACGAAGTGCAGTCACGCGCGGCCATGCACATATTTCCGATCAGAGACACACCACTGACATCAGAATCTTACATATGTACAACCAGCGGCATGGCTGGACTCCGTGGAGCTGTCACTTATCACCTTTTATAGACGCAAAAGCATTGGTTTGGCCAGGAAAGATCGACGTCGCAGCTGCAGGGATACTGATTGTCGATGATCTTGCTTCTTTGAAACAAAACAAAACAAAAATGGAGCTTTCGGAGCTTTCGGAGCGTTCATGTTTTCTGTTGTTATTTGCTCCTCTGGAGTCCGTCCTTGGCAGAGCCTTCTGCACTAACATTTCGGCACCCAACATCAAAAATTTCATCGCAACCCACGGGCTCGACATCGTGATCA
This sequence comes from Epichloe gansuensis, assembly GCA_023658505.1. NCBI lineage: Eukaryota > Fungi > Ascomycota > Sordariomycetes > Hypocreales > Clavicipitaceae > Epichloe > Epichloe gansuensis. Next base: position 3,633,353 of record CP098283.1, read on the forward strand.
GCAATTAATCTACTGGCGCTAGGGCCGGCCGCTGGCGATGTTGCGCGTGCGCGGCAACGACAATGGGCCGCAGAGCTAGCGCCGGCGTAATTCTCCTTGCCCGCCATGCCTTCCTATTGTCCGCGAGCGAATGACTCCGCTAGCTACCTGGCCGAAATTACTTCAAGACAATACCGCATCACTAATCCCGGCAAGCGGCAAAATACGTGCCTAAGACAAGTTTCCACCGCGAAAAACTTATCGAGGGTCAACCATTACTACCGATTGACCCGGGTCGCCTTTGCTCCGTACACGGGGTGCCGAATTGCACAATATCGAACCCTAGATGGATACTACACGACACAGCTGTTTTGGTTGACTGGCAATCAACAGAGCTGAAGCATTTCATTGTCAAAACGTTTCGCCTCTATTTCGAGGACGCACCTCAAGTGCAAGGGCCTATCTAGTCTCAGTCGCTTATCTATCCATCCACAGGCAAAGACCAACAACAACCTGCGAATGCGACGCTATTCAACGGCCCAAAGTCACAACTGTGCTATCATGCACGCTATGCATGAGATTCACATGGTTCCGTAAGCTAGCCGTTTGACACTCTAGCTTTTGTTGGGGAAAAACATCTCTTATCGTGAACAGGCTCACTCTCTTTTCTTTTCTTTTGACCTGGGAAGCTCGGGAACAAACTGCCGGCATCTGTGCGACTGATGCAGGCATTCCACGATTTATCTGTCTTCTCCATGCTACTCGTCCAAGCGTTCCCAACCTGCGTAGTTAACGCGGGGTTCCTGATGGTTCAGCATGGTGTGTGTCACAGCAGTACCATTCGTGGCGGCTGTGAATGCGTGAGACGTGGGTATATATAATTCGACCTCATGAGCTGTTTCGCCCACTCGTATGGAGTACAGCGTAGTCTTATGGGCAACTTGGTTGAGAGGGCGATATGTCCACTCATCATGGCCATGATGGCTGCGCAAAGCACCAAATGCCTGCCGCGTGGCCAATTACAGGGAATCCAGCAGCTGACGGCAACTCAACCTGTATCTTCGGGTATATAGTTTCGGACAATCAGGGTGTCTCAGGTTTGGGTGACGAAAGACTCTGTCGTTCAATGTCCTCCGCCCGTTTCAAGTCCTCGAGCCACATGCCGAGTCGCAGCCTTTGTCTTCGAGCCTGTCAACTTGGACGATGGCCTGATATGACGGGCTTGGACCATCGTCGTCATCGTCGCCGAAGCTCCACAAGGTGAGGTGTTCGAGAATGGCCAGCAAGGCAACCGAGATGATCTCTGGTACCGGGTTTCTACGGTTCCACGAGCATGCCACCACGAAGATCAAGACAAACGTGTCGATAGAATCGCTGAAAAGGGCAATGCCAAGCGCTCTTTGCACTTCATAGCTGCGACGGGCATCGGCAGTTGCTAACAGACCTCCAAGGACAACATCTCTGATACCCAGAACAGTGGTGAAGAGGAATGCAGGGCCGGATTTTGGCAAGGCAAAGCCAGCCAGCACTATGGCTGGAAAGGTGACCAAGGCAAAGCCCGGAGCAAATGAAGAGTCGCAATCACAGAGGAGGCGACGTACTGAAGTCTGGTGACTGGGGGCGTGTCGGGGAATGCCACCTCGCGTCGTGCCAGAAGAGGCGTTGTCACCAAGGCTGGATTCATGGTGAGTGGGATGTAAGCTCGCTGCGGTTTGGTAGGGACGCGTTTGTTTTTCAAAATTGATGTAGTGTTTTGATGATTGACCTGCGCCAGGTCGCTCTCCATCCACGATAAACTCAAGAACAGAACAACATGTCGAACGCAATAGTGGGAAGGAGTCTTCTATTAAAAGGAATACCGATCAGCCTGCGAAAGGCATTCGATCATGCTGCAGGTTCATATAAAAGATGAAGGGGACACCTTTTATCATAGTTGCATCTAAGACGGAACAGCGGTCTGCGTGACGGACACTCACGCGGGCGACTTGGGTGGCATTAGCAAGCAGCCTTTTCCGCACTCTGGCACATTGCCCATGTTGAGGGATGACGGCTGTCTCTGTTCTTTTTTTTTCGCCATTATCCGCGCCAACCTAGCAAAATATGCATCCAGGGCTCACCGGAGACTGCGTAGTTGCTCATGTCGATGGTGCATTGCCACCACGGGTGCGTGTGTGCCATGATCTCACTAGAGAGTTCGAGAGTCAGAAATGGGAGCAAGATCGTCGATTAGACCAATAGCGTGGTCCGAGATGCGCGACCTTTTGGTGCTTTGCAACCTTGCAACCTCGTGAGCGTGGGAGAAGCGGCCGGTAGGCGGGTGCGGCGCCGATCATTTTGCAATGGCCGCATCATGGGTTTCATGTCATGATGGCAAAGGCATCATCAGAGACGCGCACCTCGTTCGCTTTGACGAGGCAGGCAGAGCAATCGTTGTGCATCTTCCGTGTCGGTCTGGGAGCTGAAACATGACCAATTGGTTGGGGTAATAATGATTGTTATATTCTTAAGTAGTCTAGCTAGCGATTCTCTATAAAAGTAGCACTCTATCTCCTCTGAGACCATAAGCAAGGCAAAAAGCCTCGCACGCCACTGCACCCTGTTTCACGTCAGTCGGTTGGTTGATCCGTCCCGTCCGTCAACAGGCTGCTGGGGACGCAAATTTCCCACCGGACTAGCCAAATCGAGAGAAGTTTCCACATACCCACTTTTAGTGTAGAAGTACCTCCAAGGTTTTTTCCTCCCGTAACGTTTCTCCTGTTCTATAGCGCCTGCCTATAATGTTTATAATGCGTGCCTCTTCTGTGTGCCTATAACCTTCCTCTTATAATAAATTTTTATCTATTGTTATAATGCCTACAGTATCGCTAGAAGCCTTATTCTTGCCTTAAATTACTTATCATAGATTAGCCTCTTTATACACACGCATGCCTCTTATAAAGAAGCCTATAAGGCCCTAGAGCGGTAATAAGCTAATAAGGGCTATTATAGGAGGTAAAAACCTTAGAGGTACTTCTGCACTAAAAGTGGGTGTGTGGAGACTTCTCTCGATTTGGCTAGTCCGGTGGGAAATTTGAGCCCCAGGCTGCTCAACCCTGCGTTTTCGCTAGTAGGAAAAGTGTGTGATATGCTTGCACGGCTGATGCTGGAATGAACAAATCCAGAGTGACTCTGGCGAACTCGTCGACGAAGTTGGCCGATTTGTTATCTTGTACAACGCGCCACCACGCGCCACATGGCCACTCTTGTGTGCGGGGATGGGAGATCATCATCCGCGACAAGTTGGTGTAGTGTATGTAGTGTATGCATGCATGCTTGAGTTGTCTTTCGGGACCAAAGGCCTGAATGTGGGAAGCCGATTAACCGGTTCTGCCTCCTTCGCCACGACAATTCAAGATGGCGACGTAGTACAATGTGCCTCAGGCACGCCTGTCTGTTGTGGAGCGTTTCCTCCGCGGTTTTGGTCATCTTCATTCTTCATCTTCATCTTCTTTTCATCTTCAATTTTCTGCCTTTTGAAGAGCCCCCAGTAATACAGGGCAGCCCTTGGAAAGGACGCCACCCAATGGAAATTGACAGGCATCTACTCGTACTCCATGGGAAGACAGCAGTGTTATCAAGAAACCTGGTTATTGCGTAACTGATCTCCCCCTTCCCGAACGCCTTGTCTTTCATGTAGATTCGTTCGAGCACAAGATGGCGTGTCCCTGCCTGGCGCGATCGGAGACGTGCCCCTGGATTGATTCGGTGGTTGAGGTGGCGGGAGCTGAGCTGAATAGCTTATAATAGCTTATAATAGCTTAGATTACCTTATAATATTATAAGTGTTAAAGTTTAATAAAAATAAACTAAGGAATACTCCTTACGCCATGGGGATGCTCCATAAACACTTCCTTGAATTCCGGGGCTTCTTGAGTCTCTGTGGCTATGCCTCTGGAAAGCCGTTTGCCGGAGCTCAGTGTTTGGTCTTGGGAATTCTTGACAGCTGTCGTCAACTGCCAGCCATGGATTGCCAGCCATGGATTGCCAGCCATGGACTGCCAGTCAACCGAACTAGGTCTGCTACCACCTGCTCCAAGTCTGCTTTAGTTTTCTTCTACTCATCCTCACATGGTGCCATCTACATTACAACAAGATGCCGTCCCAGATTAACGAAGCCTCTATGAGTGATGCCGGTCAAGCGAGCAGCGCCGTGACGGGACAGATTCCTCCCGGAAATGGTAGGCACACTGAGCTCATGTCCTCGGGCGACGATGACGCATTTGTTGAGCCAAGTCAACCACCTGTTAGCAAGAGCAGCAAGAAGAAGAAGCGCAAAGGCGGTCGGAAGTCCATGGCCAGTCGTGGCCCTTGCGCTTTGCCACGAAACCGCGGCACGGGTTTTGAAGGTTCGTCATTTTAGTTCAATCTGCACGAAACGATGAACTTTCATGCTAACGCAATTACCAGAGTTCTTCGCAGATCCGCCTATGACACCAGGGGAAGCTGCTGAGGAAAAGTTGGAAATTTATGCAGCGTATGACTCTAACAAGTTTTTGTTTTGTTTTTCCGCGGGCTGACACTCCTTCTAGCAATGTTCCATTCGAAGAGTAATTCAGCACCTCCTCTAAATAATTTCTTTCTCGCATATTATTAATATCCTGCACAGGCGAATCCAGGCCTGCATTCAAAGATTTCGTTCGAGACGGCGCCTTCAAGGCGATCAAACACTCTACTTCAACGAGTACCTGTTTCTAGGTGGTGTCGATACCTCTCAGAACTCCTTCTCAGGCCTAGATCACAAAGATCTGAAGGACCTCACGCCAGCCGAGAGACGTGATGCCACCGCAAGAGATACTGTCCACAGCGGCTCTTCAAATCAACAATTCTACAATGGAAACAGAGAGCACTGGTCGGTGGACTTTGCCGGCGTGGCGGCTGGATTCTTCTCCATCAGTCTCGGTCAGTTTACTGGTTTTGAGGACAAAAGGTCGAAACAGCCATTGCGGTTGTAGAACACTTTCTCAGATACGTCCTCCAGCATGATGTCTGTCCAGAATACCAAGATGATGTTGAGTCTGCTTTGCTCGTGTGCCAACAAGCAAGAAAGGAATGGCCCATGCTGAATCGGCTTAGCGACGATTTGCCCGGCCATTTTAATCTGGCTGCTACGGAGTGCTTCTCTACGATGGAACCTGGTGACTGGTCTTTGTTGTCATTCACGCGGCCAGAGAACTTTGATGCCAAGGCAGTATTCTTAGCTACCTGTGCGTTGTGTGGTGAGATAGAGACACTCAATCACTACTCCAACGGGGATCTCAAGCCTGCGAAAGAGTTGACCTGTACAGTGCAAGTCACTGGAACTCGGAGACCCTCTGACAGCCTTGTCCAGAAGTTTGCTGCTCTTTGCATCGAAGGAAGCAGCCATGACGTCGAGCCGGTAGGCAAGTTGTTCTTCAAGAGTGCCGTAATCGAAGACGAGTGGGAGCAGCCCAAAATGCCGGGACTTTTAACAGATGATCAACTTTGGATTTACCTCGAGGACAGAATGCTTGCCAATATCACACTCGGCATGAGGATGGAAATGAAGGTCATCGAATTGAGCACTGGCATCCGATTCGTCAAGACTATATTGAGACTTGTACCGTCATTCTACACGTTTCTGCCGCAGCAAATGATGAAGTATTACAAGCCTCTGAGGGAACATGATCGACTGTTGAGTGGGGAAATGGATTAGGTAATCTGAAGAGCTGTTATTATGGAGAACTGCTAGCTAGACTACTAAGCAATCATCTTTACGATGTACATCTTTGCTAAAACCCAAAAATTTGTTGTAGTTACTACACTAACTACAAAGGAGTACTCGGTACCAGTCACATTTCTTTCGTCGCACCTTCCTTTCCTTCGCTGCATTTTCCCATCAACCGGGTTTATTTCTCACGCCCCGCCCCACTACCAAGTCCTCGCCCAAGGCACGGAGTCCAATGTCGCTACCGGCTTACTGAAATCAAAATCTGAAACGCTCTACTCCGTAATACTCAGCTTCTGTCCCAGCCCAGAATCTTTCCCATCGTCGAACCCGTTTAGCCCGTTATCGATTCCCTCCACTTCTTTCTGCATCTCCTTCTCATCTGACTCCGTCCTCTTTTGTCCCTTCCCATTCTCGCTCTCCACCCCGCGCGCTTATCATCCGTTGATAATATAACCGGCACGGCTGACGAATTCTCTTGACCTTGTCGTCGCCCAATTCGAAAACGAACTGCCCGGCAGCGGTGGCGACCATCGTCCCATCACAAACATCATCGTGGCCTCCTGGATTCAATCGACGAAAGCCCGCCCGCCGTAATTGAACTTGGGTACACAAACTCGCAGTTGCCTATCTTTTCCTCGCCGAGTCGTCGTATGGTTCAGGCGCAGGATCTGAGCGAATTCGTCTGCATTTTGATTCTCAAGTATTTTACCATATACATTTAATTACATGTACTCTCGGCAAGCTGTGGAATCATATAGGAAGGCGAAGTCGCGACCCATCCGATATTTGGCTTTCCCCACTGCATGAACCAATCAACCTATTCTCTTCGCACGCCAACTCATCTTTTACTCGTGGCGATCCGAAAATCGGTCAAAACCAGGCGATGAATGTGACGGGAACCGATTGTACTGTTAGCCCTAAACTCTCAGTTTTCACGGACTGGCGGCTTCTCCGGCCTCTTACTCCCATGTATTCTCTTTTGAGACCAGGAAGCCCCCGTCGTTGAGTCGTCTTCGACCCTCATACCATGGCTGCTGCTTCTGTAGAAGAAATGCTCCCGCCCCCGATAACTCCTTCTGGTCCACGCACTCTTGGGGGAATCGGGCATTCCACGACTTTTATAATGATTATTCGCACATATCAGACCCCAATCTTCGCCGGAGACTGGCCTTGTCCGAGATTGACAAGGTCCCCTTCGGCCTGCATCGTATGTGTATGCCGTTGAATCGCTCTTTGATCAGGACTCCACTTTGGCTGAGGCAGGTTTTGGAATGAACTAATTCTTTCTGCAGACATTCGCGCCATTTTGGTCGCTGGTGTGGGCTTTCTTCTCGATTCATACGACATATTTTCTATCAACCTTATAACGATCCTGCTTGGAATGGTATTCTGGTCTGGTGAGGATGTCACCAATGGTTTCGGCGGGAACAGCATTTTACCAAATGCGACCAGTCAAGCACTGAAGGCGTCGACAAGTGCTGGCATCGTCATCGGCATGATCCTATTTGGCTGGCTCGCAGAGTACGTGCATCACATCAGGCTTTTTGTGTAGTATCTCCTCCATCTTACTAACCATGACCTTTAGTGCCCTAGGTCGTCGACGCATGTATGGCATCGAGCTGGCCATCATCATCTTCGGCACATTCAGCTGTGCTTTGGTTTCTTCCAGTCCATCCATCAGTTTTGTTGGCCTTTTGATTTTCTGGCGAGTCCTAATGGTACGCGAATTCTGAACGCATGCAAGCATGAGTGGAGTGAACCGAGTCTAACCATTTGAAGGGCATCGGCATTGGTGGCGATTATCCTCTTTCCAGCGTCATTATATCCGAATTCGCTCCCACCCGATGGCGCGGTGCCATGATCTCAGCTGTGTTCTCCATGCAAGGTCTAGGTCAGCTCATGGCTGCCATCGTCTCCCTCATCACCACTGTGGCGTTCAAGTCGTCTTTCATCAACATTGCCGACGAAGAGAGTTGCGACGCCGCTTGTCGGGTGGCTGCTGACCGTGCGTGGAGGATCATTGTTGGAGTTGGTGCCATTCCTGCCTGTCTTGCGTTTTACTATCGAATTACTATCCCGGAAACGCCAAGGTACACCTTTGATGTACAGCACGATGTCGAAAAGGCCGATGCCGATATCAAAGCCTACGTATCTAGTAAATCGAATGGCGATCTTGACGGCCGCCGCCATTTGAGATCCAAGATTTCGGTCAACTCTCTTGATCTTCCCAAGGCCTCTTGGGCTGATATCTTTACATACTTTGGGGAGTGGAGGAATTTTAAGATCCTGATCGGCACAACCATGTCCTGGTTCTTCTTGGTACGTATCGATAAACAGCACGTCAACTTTCACCTACCTCAGGACTAACAGAGAAACAGGATCTTGCGTTTTATGGTCTGGGTCTTAACCAAGGTATTGTGCTACATGCTATCGGCTACGGTAGTGGTAGCAACATGTATGATAAGCTGTGGAACAACGCGGTGGGCATCATTATTCTCACCGCTGCCGGCTCTCTTCCCGGGTACTGGACCGCTGTCTTGACCATTGACACCATCGGCCGCAAGCCACTCCAAGTCTTTGGCTTCCTCCTGCTCACCATTGTGTTCGGTGTTCTTGGATTCAGGCTTCACCACTTGAGCGAGGGCCCAATGCTGGCCTTGTACATTATCGGGCAGTATCTGTTCAACGCCGGGCCCAATACGACGACTTTTGTGGTCCCCGGTGAATGTTTTCCACGCGGTATCGATCGACCGGACACGGAATCTCGGCTGCTATGGGGAAGATCGGCGCCATAGTTGCTCAATGTATTAGCATCTCGCTTTTGAAGGACGGCAAAGTCAAAGGATGTTTTGGAAATGCTTGCTCGCCCTATCTCGACCGGCTTTTGAAGCTGTTTGCTCTTTTCATGCTTCTCGGCACGTTTGTCTCACTCCTCATACCCGAGACAAAGGGTGTTACTCTGGAAGAACTGTCGGGCGAATCACGCACGAGTTATAATGCCGGTTGCAACGGCAGCATTAGCCTTGGCTCTCCTCGCCGGCGCAATTGGAACCCTTTTCACGGCGGACAAGCGGCGGGATTCTCGTACCCTCCAGCTCACAGTGGTCACTTTGGCAAGAGCAAATCCTCTCGGGTTGGCACCGTGTCCTCACCAGAGATGGTGGCGGAGGCTATGCGCCAACATCGAACCAAGTCTTGGAGACGAAATCGAAAAGCACGGCTACCTAGCGACGGATCCAACGAAATTGCGCTACGCAATCGCGGATCCGGCATGTCTTCTGATGCCGAGACAGCATCACAGAGTGGTGCTCAGCAACAGCAGCTACCGACTTGGGGCGCCGGATGGGGCCGAATAGATCGAGGCGCGCCCCCGACGGCGATGAACAGCGTGCAACTTAACGATGTTGGGATGCTTTTAAAGCCAAACTAGGAGTCGAAATATGAAGAGCATAGAGTCAAGAATAAGCATGGACATGGCGGATGGCGGTAATTCGTGATTTTCATCATTTCTTGCTTCTTTCGATACACGGAGGCAAAGAATGAGTTTTTGTCATAATATGGACGATCTTTTGGACCATTTTAGGCGTTTTCGGCATCGGATACGGGTGGATTAGACATGATACCTGCGCTTGGCGGCGTGCGTTGAGATTTGGGTTAGAGATGGAGTATGCGTGTGTATATGTATACATACAAGAGTACGCGTGTGTATATGTATACATACAAGAGTACGCGTGTGTATATGTATACATACAAGAGTACGCGTGTATATATATATATATATATATATGAACTCGTCTCCATGAATATATAGCTGCTACGACAGTTACCGTGATGAACTATCTTCGTTAGTGCTCCGGAAAAATGCGGACAGGGGTTGGTGAATGACGTACAATTTTGGTATTAACGTACAAAAATATACAATAGACGTCGCTTTCGAAAATAAAGCCCAAAAACAATAAAAACATTACAATAATGCTCGCCAATAGTTGACACTACCAAGTTGCGGCACATATCCACTCCAATCGCTTCCGTCTGACCTATTAATTGACGCCGCTTCCAAAAATCATAACTAAAACAGAAAAATAAAAATGATGTTCCCAAAATGAACTGTAGCTAACAGTTCATGGAGCATTTCCCCAACTTCCATTCCGCCCGGTCCCTAAACGGCACGAGGTGGCGAGGGCCCCGGAGGCAGCTCCGCGCCACCTCCACATCCCCAACTCCAGTGCTAAACATCCATGTTAGTCTGCTTTAGTAGAGCAAAGAAGCTTCCCAGGCGAACTTACGCTTCTGGAGCCGGGGATGGGCAGGCGGCGCGCGGGCGTGCCGTGTTCACGGCCACCTCGGCCATTTGAGGGCTAGGGGCGGAAGCCGGAAGGGACTCTCCTGAGAGCACGATATTAAATGATATCATACTATTCATACATTGGTCAGTTTGATCTGTTCGCGTGTGGCATGGACCTGGAGGCGTAGGCGTAGGCGTAGGTATACTCACGCCATATCTTTTTGATGTCTGTCGAGGCCACCTCGGCCATTTGAGGGCCGGGGGCGGAAGCTGGGAGGGACCCTCCGGAAAAACGATATTGAATGAAAACATACTATTCATACATTGGTCATTTGGTCTATTCGCGTGTGGCATGGACCTGGAGGCGTAGGCGTAGGTATACTCACGCCATGAGCGGCGCGCGGGCGCACCTCGGCCATTTAAGGGCCGGTGGCGGAAGCCGGAAGGGACTCCTGGAGGGCAAGATATTGAATTTCATAATACTGAGTATTGCTATTCGTGCGGCCAAAATTGCTATCGGTGCGGCCGCCCCACTTTTACCCCGCTCTAGACCCACAATTTTTAGGCAGCAGCGAAAATTTTTAATCCACCCCCTCTGCCATGGCTTACTACTACAGTAACATATAACTTTATGGAGTTAAGTGTGATTATTAGAAGCATTAAGCAAAGCCTAGAAACCAGACTCTAGGCTAGAGTCTGCCTATATCCTCTTTTCCCTTTTCTTTCTCTTTTCCCTCCTATAAGCAAATTTATTAGTAGTATTATTATATATGCCTTAATTCTACCCTCTTTATTACTAAAGTTATTAATTCTACTGTTATTATCATTATTAATATAACCTCCTACAAAGAGTATAATGTCTAACGATATAGGGCAGCTACTATAGCAGAGGTAGATTCCTAACCTCCCGCTATCCTAAGATTTTAACTCCTTTACTAATCTCTATTGCTTCTTACAGTCCTATGCCTATAATAATAGGTTTAGCCTTATTAAAAGCTCTATAAGTAAGTATATTATTATTAATAGCGAAAGAAACCCTTGCTTTAGCTCCCTAATTTACAATTAGGGCCTTAGTTACTATAGTATATCTTCTAGGCTTTAATAGGCCTCTATATTAAAATATAAGTGTGATTTTAAGGTTAAGGTAGTAGTAGCTAAGAAAATATTAAACTAGGTATAGATATATACTATAGCTAACTATCTTTATAATTACCCTCCCTCTTAGCAGCCTTTAAGTTATAAAATCTACCGCTAGCTTATACTATAGCAAAAAAACAGGTAGTAGAGCTCTCTAAGCTTTAAGCCTTACTAGCTTATAAGGTAGGCAATATTATCTATTAGTAAAGTAATAATTACAAAAGTATCTTTATATTAAAAGATATTTATAATACCTGTTAATAAGCCTATAAAAAGGATTTAGTAGGCTTAATATTTACCTAATAATTTATATAGCTTTTATAAGAGAAAGGCCTGCCTTATAGGGTAAAGTATAATAATAAGCATTAGCTTAAAGCTATGCTTTAGACCTACCTAAGTTACTTAGATAAGTGGAAGACTTTTCTAGAGGTTCTTAGTATAGATAATACTTATAAGACTAATTGCTTTAGCCTCTATCTATTAGAGGTTATTAGTATTACTAATTAGAAGTCTATAATAAATATTGCGTTTAGCTTCTTAAGCTCTAAGAAGGAGGAAGGCTACTATTAGATGCTAAACGCGCTAAATAAGATTTAAAATAAGCATTAAGTCCCTGCCCTAAAGGTTATTATTACTAATATAGAGTTTACACTAAAGAATGCCTTAGAAAGCATCTTCCTAAGACCTAGCAGTAGCTTTATTAGTGGTATATATAGAAAAACGTTTATAACCGTATCCTTAGCAATTAGAATAATACTATAGAGAAAGCCTAGCTAGAAGGTCCCTCTAATAAGGGTAAGAAGGTTAAGGCCTTTAACTAAAGCCCTAAAGGCATATATCTTGCCTATAAGTCCCTAGCCTAAGCTATTAATATAGATAAGTTTAAAAGCATTTAGCTATAGATAAAAGAGATATATAACCTACACTAAAATCCTATCTTAGACTATATTAAAGAGACCTATATACTATAGAAATATTAGTGAGCTAAATGTTTCACAAATAATTATTAGAATTTTAGCAAGAGATTAAATAGCTCTATAAAGACTGTTTATAAGGATCTTAAGTCTTACTGTTAGAACAAGCATGATATCAATCGCGGCACGCAGCCGCAATTACCTGGCAAAGGTTAGGCCGCGAGGGCGCGCGCGCAACGCGCGCCCGCAAGAGGTGGCCCCACATATGACTCATCGGCCTGCCCCTCTAATTAGGCAAGGACCCACAAGTCATGTAACCCACAAAACGCACCGCGTTTATAGCCACTTCTCACGATCTAGAAAAAGCCTCTCTTTTCCTCCCTTCTACACACTTATAACTAATTGATTATAATGCCTAGAATAGAAAATAAATTCCTATTCCCTAGGCTACAATCCTAACGTTAGGCACCTGTGATACTAACACTAATTAGTGGTTAACTTCACAGATAACCACACGGTTTTTCCTAACCGCAGATTAGCAAGGTTAATTAGAAGAAATAGCTACACCGTAAACCTGCCCTATAAAATAGGAGAGCTACTAAAAGCGTGTATAGTTATGCTAAGGAAGTCTAAGCACTCTCTTACGATAAGAAAGGAGCCTTATAACTCCTAAGATTTAATCCTAAGACCTTATAAAGACTTTAAAGCTATTAAAGGATTAAGGCCTAGTTAGTAACTAGTCTAACCTATCTTTAATCACTTAGTTAGCGCGTTCCACCACGTACCTAACCCTTAAAAGGCATTCTCTTATAATAAGAAAGGAACTTATTACTCCTAAAATCTAATCCTAAGAACCCCTAAGGGATAAAGATAATAGCCACGCTTATAATCCTTTAACCTACTATATAACTAACACTATACTTCTATTCTAACTTCCTATAATAGAGATAAGAAAGTTAAAAGCTCCTTAGCAAGGAGAACTATTAAAAGCCTCTCTCTCTAGCCCTAACTTTAGTAATGCTAAAGAAGGCACTAAAGTTAAAAGAGACTAAAAAGGTAAAGGTCTATAACTTAATAACCCTCTCCTAAGACACATTCCCCTAGAGATATAAGACTTTATTATATCTAAGATATTAAAGATAGCGAAATCGTTTAATCTTAACAAATAAGGTAATAACCCTAAGGCTATTATAGCTTATATTCTCTTTAAGACAGCGGTATACTAGTCTAAGAGCCTTATTACTAGAAGCCTTTTTACTAACTTTATTAAAGACTTCTACGGATAAATAAGAGAGGTATTTGTAATTATAGACTAAGTAATTGCTAAGTATCTATATAATTTCCTTCTCTTCTAAGGCATATATATAGATATAATAGCCTATAGGAAGATTATAGTAATGCTTAAGGAAGTTACTACCTATAAGGAATTTTAAGATTAGTAAGAAGAAGAGATATAGGAAGCTGTAAGGAAGTACACACCCTTCTAAAAACGCATTAAAGACTAAGACTTCCTTAATAACCTCCTTCCAATCCCTCTAATTAGGCTAAGATTACAATATCGTTAACAGAGCAATCTAGGAATCCTATAATCTCACTAATGACATTCCCTAAGTCTAACCCTATTAGGCTAATTACATAATAATCCTTAGGAAAGCCCTTATTAAAGATATCCCCTATTAAGATAAGAAATCCCTTCTCCTATACCTCTAAGAGCACTTTTTCCTTCTAGACTTACACTAAAGCAAATAATTAATCTTGTAAAGCTTTATATAAGTAATATTTAATATAGCGTAGATAACTATAAGGTTCTTAACTTAAAGTTAATAATCTTCTAAGGGAAATACAAGATACTAGGCATTAAACCCTATAAGGCTAGGTATGCCCTTAAGGCTATGCTTAAAGGGAAAGCTTTAATATACTACTATAAGCATCTATATAAGCTAGGAGATCCTTAAGACCTTAAGACTCTTATTAACTATATTAAGAGAAGATTTAAGACTAATAATATAAAGCAGAGGTATCTCCTTAAGTAGCAGAACACTAAGCTACGCTAGATTATACAAGAAAACCTAGATAAGCTAAAGATTAATTACTTTAAAGAACTTATAATAAAGCTTATAAACCTTTAATAAGCAGTCCTAGATATTGCTTAATCTAAAAGGGCACTCTAGAATTAATTAATCTCCGCTTATTATAGTATATCTAAGTATAGAACTTACCTTATTAACCCTCTTACTAACCTCTAGCTATTCTACGAACATATAAGGATATTAATAAGAATAACTATAGAGGAATTAGATAAGAAGCATTAATTCCTATTAACGCCTAATATAAGAGAGTAGTATTAGACTAACCATAAGTATAATAGGTATGGTAAAGAAGCCTATTATAGATAATTATAATCATAAGGTAATAAAGGCGCTTTACGTATAAAGAAATATTATATATATAGCAAGGAAGGCTACTAGTTAACTAAACACTCTAAAGAGGAACGTAAGAAGGCGTATTAACACTTTAAGAACCACTACCTTATAGAGCTAATAACCCTTCCTATAACGCTTTCCTTACTTAGTATAAAGGCAAAGAGAATAATACTACTTCTTCTAAAGAAGACAAGATTTTTACTTATATAATAGAACTTAGATTTAAAGAAGAAAGCAATAAAGGAGAGATACTAATAAGCTTCTTTATATAAGGCATAATAATTAATAGCTATATAACTATAGAGATCCTCATGAATTAAGCAGCTATGTATACCCTTATAAAGGAGGATCTATTTAATCTTTAATAACTAAAGGAAGCCCTAACCGCCTTCTTTCTTTAAGATTATTACTCTTTAGGTATATTCTAAGGCATTATCCCTAATACTAGGGCTATAGGTTACTTATTAGCAGGGCACCCCTAATTCCTTGCCCTATAATAGTTAATCCCTAAGATCTAGCTTAATAAATCTAGAGCTAGGGAGGTAATAATTTGATTTAGAAGCGGCAAGCTAATCCCTTAATTAGATTAATTAATATGCCTACTCCCTTTAGCATTATCCTATTCCACGTAATGCCTATAAACACTCCCTTCTTGCTATATTTAGTAGACATAGACTGCCTAAAGATTAACTTCCACATATCTTAGAATATCCTTTAATAAGGCAATATTAAGGTCCCTATTATCTGTAAATAGGGGTATCCTTAGATACTTCTGTAGAAAGAAAATCAATTACCTAGAGTTATTTAACCAAGATAGAATTACAGCGCTTACATCGCTAATTTAGCCACCCCTCCGTCCACTGACTTTATGATATGCTTTCTAAATCAGGCCATAAGGTGGATTTCAAAATAATTAGATAATTAACAAAGATCTGCCACCAATGCTAATTAAACGCGGATAATCTACATTACTTTAAATTTACCCTAAAGGATAAATATAACTTTAACTACGAAGTAATCGTGGATATTATGTATTTAGATAGCAATCGCCCTATTCTCCACACTATTAATATAGCTACCACGTTTAACGCGGCTAGATTCCTAAAGGATATCATAGCAAAGGCAATATAGGAAGCTCTTTGCCTCTACTGGATTAATACCTACTAGGGTCCTCTAGATTAGATTGTAACTAATGCTAGCATAACGTTTAAAAGCAAAGAATTCCGCTAATTTGTAGCTTTAATGTCAATCTTAATTAAAGAAGTCCCTATTAAGGCATACTATAGCATTAGCAAGGTTAAGAGATATTATAGGCCGCTCTAAAGAGCCTATAATATTATCTAATGCGAATGCCTATTAATACCTAAAGCTATAGCCCTATAAATAGCTATAAAAGCCCTTAACAATACCGTAGGCCTAAACGGCATTATTCTAACCCTTCTTATCTTTAGCGCTTACCCTTAAATAATTAACAAATCTCCTCCCTTACCTAATATTAAGCAATAAGCTCTTATAGTATAGAAGGTAATAAAGGAGATTAAGAGGTTACACACGCTCCGTAAGGTTAAGGAAGCCCTTACTATAAGGAATAGCCCTAATACCTTACTAACCCTTAACCTCCCGCTTACATTACTAGTTCTTATCTAATAAGAGCATAAAGGATAGCAAGGCCTATATAAGCTTCTTATAATAGATAGAGAGAGCTATACCCTTAATCTCCTATAAGGTCCTAAGGTCTTTAGGTTAACCTCTATTAAGCCCTATAATAAAGACCTAAGCAAGGAAAGGCTATTACTAGTAGGAGGTAATAACCTAGAGGTAATTAAAGGGAAGAGCAAGAGGTATAAATTAATAACGCAGTGCCTCTAGCCCCTCTAAAAGAAGGCTAGGAAGACTATAAAAGAACCCTCCTATAATTATTAATTTAGCAGAAAATCTTAAGGCATTTATCTTAAGCAAGGAGAAGGCAGATCTTAAGCTTACAATCTAATTACGTAAGAACGGCATAATTATAACTCCTAGCGAACCTTTTAAGCTCTTAACAAAGGCTAAGATTAATGCCCTAATTAGCAAAGGTATGTTTAAATTCATTACTTTTAATCTAAAGAAGCACTAAGGGATTTAAATCTTTAATTCCTATATTGTTAACGAAGTTAAAGGAAGAACAAGCTAGCTATACAAGAAATTAAGGCTTATAATCTAAGGCTTTAGTAACAAAGCAAAGTAAGCAATCCTTATGTAAGCCCTAATAATCCAAAGGGCAAGCTAACAATTAATCCTTACAATTGCCCCTTCTCTCCTTATAAAAGGATTCCTCCTTTAGATTCAAGATATCACGCAAGCGTATGTATAATCGGAAACGCTGCTAAATTATATAATCCTTGCCTAACTCCCTATCTAAATTCGTAATTAGCACCCTAAAGGAACAATTATAAGAGTTATTAAGCCCTCTATGGAATTACAAAGGCTAGCACACACTAGTGGGTGACTTACTATAAGCATTATAGAGAAAAGCTCTAGATAATAATATTAAGCTATAATCCGTGCTTGCTAGTTATATCTGCTAAAAGCCCTTAATTTAGATACGTAGGAATGCAGACTAATAATACCCTTAGCCTATTAGACAAAGGATTCTCCTAATAGGAAGAAGATTAACTAGCTACTACTAAATTCGCTGCAAAACCAAAGCAGTTTATTAAGCCTAATAACCCCTTATATTTAACAGTGGAATCATTTAACTAACTAATAACACTATTAAAATGCGGTAAAAAGGGTAAAGTAATAAGCTACAGTTAATCCCGCTAGAAAAGCTAGAAAAGAAGTATGTAAAACAAAGGGCCTATAGTGCTTACATTGCTTTAATCTACTAACCTAAGGTAAGCTTTAATCTATTAGTTACCGTATAACATTAAGAACTAATAACCAAGAATATTAAGGAACTTAATCACTGTATTAAGTGGTAAATAGACTACCTAGATTAAGGATTAATCTTTATACCCTTAACCTTAAAAGAGCAAAGCTATTCACATTTATTAACGGATTATTTGCTAATAATAAAGACCTTACCTTATAACTAGGCTACGTTCTTATCCTAGCTAATAAGGAGTATAAAGACAGTAAGTTTACACTATAAGGTAATATTATACACTATAGCTTAATAAAGAGCAAAAGAGTTATAAGAAGTATGCTTGCTTTAGAGGTCTATGGAATAGTAGTAGGCATAAACATAGCTTATGTAATTGTAATAACGCTAAAGATTATCATAGATTAATTAAACCTCCTAGAGATCCTAATTATAGTTTACATAGATTTATACTTATTATATAAATGCCTTATTAAGCTTAGGACTATAAAGGAGAAGCGGCTTATAATTAATATTATAGCCCTTTAGTAATTATATAAACGCTATAAGCTCTGCGAGATTAGATAGATTAATAGCAAAGATAACCTAGCTAACGTGTTTATAAAGGTAATGCTTAATAAAGCCCTAGAGAGGTTTATTACAGGTAATATAACAATAATCTGGATAGAGGGATAGGTTACCTAGACCTAGCACTACCTACAAAGAGGCAGGGGACTAGAGCCCTAAAGCCTACGCCTAAGCCTACGCTAAAGCCTACGCCTAAGCCTACGCTAAAACTAGCGCTAGAGGCACTAGACAAGGTGCCCTAAGTATAGCACGGTTACATAGGGCACGGGCTAAGGGATTAGAGGTAGCGGAATTATATCTTTAGAAAGGGGCATAGAATTATATCTTTAGAAGGGGCGCGGAATTATAGCCTTAGAAGGGGCACCCTCCTAAGTCTCTATAGTAAGGAGGGGGAAGAGGAGGGAGCATAAGGGGGCGTAGGAAGGTATAATCTAATATTATACCTTTAGAAGGGAAAGAATCATAGGTAATCTTCCCTAGGAATGTGATTTAATATTATATTATAGTTAAATAAAGGGCTATAGGAAGGATAATCTAATATTATACCTTTGGATAGGGAAGGGATTATAGGTAACCTTCCCTTATAACGTAATCTAACATCACGTTATACTAGTTAAAGGCAAGGGCGGAAGGTAGAGGAGCCTTCCGCGAGGAAGAAGGATAAGCAATTAGAGAAGCTAGTTATCTAAAGCCAGCGGCGCGTAGGGAAAGGAAAGGGGGCTATTATTATTATTTCTTTTGTTAGTTCTTTTATTCATGTAATACATTCATTTAATCCCTTATATCTTCCCTTCTTAGATTAATATCATGCGTTAATAATTATATTAAAAAGAAAGAGGTTCTAATGTTAGAACAAGCATGATATCAATCGCGGCACGTAGCCGCAATTACCCGGCAAAAGGTTAGGCCGCGAGGGGGCGCGCGCAACGCGCGCCCGCAAGAGGTAGCCCTATATATAACTCATCGGCCCGCCCTCTAATTAGGCGAGGACCTATAAGTCATGTAACCTATAAAACACACCGCGTTTATGGCCACTTCTCACGATCCGGAAAAAGCCTCTCTTTTCCTCTCTTCTACACACTTATGACTAATTGATTACAACGCCTAGAATAGAAGATAAATTCCTATTCCCTAGGCTACGATCCTAACGTCAGGCACCTGTGATACTAACACTTACTTATTATTAGGCAAAGGTTATCTTCTTACTGTTATAAAGGGGATTAAACAGATAATTAAGAAGAAACTTCGTAATTATAATCATAACACTGCTTTAAATAAGCTTATCTAATGCTATAAGTATATTAGATTAGCTTGGCTTAGTAAGCTTACTATATAAATCTTTTACTATGCTATTAAGCTACTAGTTATCTAATATTAACGCGCTAAAGCATATAAATAAGGAAAGGCAAAGCTCTTACTATGCGATAGTTCTTGCACCTTTGCATAGCAATTTGCCCTACCTTATGCACACATAATGTTAGAGAAGCTTTAACATAAGGAGCCACTAATAAGAGACCTTGTTTATCCCTGCTAGTGGCTTAATAAACCTATAGTAAGTCCCTAATATCTATGCTATTATATTCACTAGAGAAGGGAATCTAATTATTACTATAAGGACCTTAATGATTAAATCTAACGAATCCGTAATCCTATAATTATTAGTAGGGCTTAAACCGTAAGGAATAAGAAAGACCCTTAACACTAAGCCTTTATAATTAACGGAAGCTAGTAGCCTAGGCAGTAGCTTTAATCCTTATAGCTAGGAAGATCTTATAATAATAGTATAAGGCGGCTTAATTTAAGCATCTAACAAACCCTCTTATAAGATAAGGTAGGAATAGCCTGCGTAACATAGCATTGTTAATAATCCACATAGCGTACAGCTAGCTAATTAAGTAATAATAGGAATAGCATAGTAGAGTTAACGCAAGGAGGTTAGGGTTATAGGAATTTAATAGCCTTATTATCTCTTAATGTTATAGAGGTTATTCCTATAACGTAGTAGGTAGTAAGAGGCATTAAATTGCGTTAGCAGGCTCCTTAGCAGCCTCTAATACCCTAGAATAACTAGTTAGGCTAGGTAAAGTGTACACTTTTAAAGAAAACACTAGAAATCGCGTTTTTAAGCGAATTAGCTCAAGAGGCCTCGCGGCTGTGGTTAAATTCGCAGTATCCTAGTGCCTTAATTAATTACTTTAATGATTTGGAAGCATTTATACACGGTGGTGTGAAATAGCGGGGGCGTCTGGTAAAAAAAAAAATTACAAATCAGGAAGTAAGTGGGGCGGCCGCACCGATAGCAATTTTGGCCGCACGAATAGCAATACTCATAATACTATTCATACATTGGTCAGTTTGATCTATTCGCGTGTGGCATGGACCTGGAGGCGTTGGCGTAGGCGTAGGCGTAGGCGTAGGCGTAGGTGTAGGTGCAGGTATACTCACTTCATGATGAATTTATGTCTGCTAAGGAAAGATTAGAAAAGAAAAGAATAAGACAGTGAGGTGAAAAAGGAAAAGAAAAGTCTAAGATGGCAAGGTAAGAAGAGAAAGAAAAGAACAAGACAGCGAGGAGATTACCTACCTGCCGGCTGCCTCCGGCCACCTGCCGGCTGCCACCTGGCACCTGTTTCAATACGTAGAGGGTAGGAAGTTCTGTGGGAATTCGCCGACCTCGCACCTCTCAGCGTGGCCACCATCGCCGTCGCCTGTCTTGCCCGCGTGCGATTTCAGCGATTTCAAAGATTTCAGGAGACGAAGAGTAGGAAATTATATAGGTTTGTATAGATGTGTATATAATACCGTCCAAGGAAATCCATCGGTCTTCTAAGCAGAACGACAGCAGCCTCTTCTCAATCGTCGCCAATTAATTGAGTTCCATTCCCGGAAAGGGAGGGGGTCAACGCCGCTGTAGGTCGGCAGGAGTTGGTGATGATGTCCATGTCTGATGGTGCGTTGATGGCTGTGAAACAACGCAATCGGAAAGATGGAATATGAGATAAGATGATCTATCGAATCCGAGGAAGGGAGAAGAAAGGTCTGTGTAAGCTTCCAGATCTATCAAAGAGAGGCCAAGGTCTTCGGATCCACGGGAAGCCGCTGCTGACAAACGCAATAAAGGAAGAGTGATGCCTTGAGATGCGAGGCTGCGTGTAGAATTGCTCGTAGAAGCAGACTTTTCTCCGACACGGCCAGAGGTAATCGTGCCACGCTGCACTTCTTTGGTTCTTTTTCCAAGCTCTACTACACCTTATAAGGTGGGGCGTGGCACGAGCAATGAAGTTCACATCGACGCAGAGTTCAACTGGCGGGACATCAAAAGCTTATCCCAATACTGGACACACGCGTATATCTTTCAGTCAGTGCGAGACGGCGCTTTGTTTCATTCTCTCCCTCAACCCATCATTTCATTTACCACCGAATACCGGCCTAATTGAGCTCTGCCTTCTTTTTCCACAGGTATTTTTACATCAATCAAGACTTTGCTATATGGACGAGGATAGTCAATTTTGTACTGCCGAGTCCACGAAGCAAAAGAGGGCTAGTAACTCGACTCGACGCCAAAGAAAAATGGCATCATCTTCTGATCCATCATCTTCTTCCTCCTCTTCTTCCTCTCCTCCTCCTCCCTACACCGCTTCAGAGCCTGACAGTCAAGACAGCGCCTATGACGATTTTTCGCAGTTTAAAGGCGGAATAATTCAGTTCGAAATGCTCAAGGACACAAATATAAGTGCGTGGAGGGCCGGAACCCCCAACTGGGGCGAACACGTTGCTGGGCAAGTACCCTGGCACGCCGTTTTCACCTTTTACGTCAAAGATGTTTCGCAAATGATGACGGGAGGTGTCCATCTATCCTCTGAGAACATTGACCCGCGTGGCGCCCTTATCACCGACCAAGGAAAGCACCTTACTGAGGAAAAGAAAAGCCTAGGATGGACTCACTACCGCCAGTACGCTATCCGGGATCTTCAGGATGGGAACCCGCGGTGGAAGGGCATTGTGCTCGTTTATTCAGGTTCCGTCAAAGAGCTCTCCCGGTTTCGCATTGACGACCTCTCCGTTAAGAACATTCGAACTGCGTCTGCGTTTGCCAAATGGCCGAATCATCGCGTGTACAACTTCGACTGCATTGACGCGAACAAGAATTTTAATGCCATCTTTGATGACTTGCCCATGCACGGCTGGTGGCCGTGGCCGAAACCAAAGGCCAAGAAGGGTGATGACACTGATGAGAGGCAGGCGAGGAGGAGCGAGGCGTCGTCGGACAATCATGACTTTTGGGATGGAGACGCGTCCTTGCGACCATGGGAAGAAGAGGACCGAGCATGGAACTTGTGTGGTCTTGAAGTGATTGTTAGAGTTTCCAGATCATGGTCTGCTTTAAAATGATTATTTACCTCCTTCAGAAACGAAAAAAAGATGGTGTTCAATGGGTTGGACTGGGGGAGCACATTTGTTTGTAAGCGGCGTGTTCTTGCGTGTTCTTGCGTGTTGGTCCTGCGTGTTGGGGCCGTCGATTCAAGTCGAATGTTTCCAACATTAACTACTAAAGAGTGTTTCAGAGGACCGAAATCTTGTTCATCACTATCATTGCAGTCCACCTAGGTATTTACGGTATCCTTTCCAAATTCCGGAGTGCAGACTAGATTGACGCGAGATATAAAAAGTGCGCAACATGCAAGAAAAGGGAAGTTACTTCCAGTCCGTAGATGAACAAGAATTACAAGCATTATTACACCCCTAACTTTTTGGTACTACTTCATGGTGATGAGACTAGGACTTTTCGATAGCTTAATAAATAGCGCCGGTTTAGGACGTGTGACTACCCCTAAGACACGGACGCTGATTTTTCTGAAAAAAAAAAAAAAAAAAAAACTTGTCAAGACGCAGTAAGGAAGGGGCTGAGATGGGTGAGGAGTGTGAGGGGTCAAGCTGATGAGAGTGAGGATATGTCAAATACTTTTGACATCTGACTGAGTCGACTTGGCATGAAAGACGACAGATGAAATGGGGTCGGTTCCAAGAACTAGTTGCTGGGAGCTTGGTTACGGCATAGCAACTGATGATTTTCCTACGTAGGGGAATTTTATTGTCATGGAAATAAGCTCCAGATCGCCATCCTTGGCGGTCTTGAGGTGAGTACTCCGTACTAAATAAACCCTAGTTCAACCCCTCATGCTTGTCTTTTGAGGACGATGGTCTTCCAGCCTCAGGCCTTTCATTCATAATAAAAACCAAACGCTAATGACCGGCTCTAGCAATTTTTCAAGGCTACACTGGTTGGGGCGTGTGCACATGACCCTCCCTTGACATAAGCGTGAGACCCCTGGGAGCGCTGCTGCGAAGAACTACGTTGTCTCAATTTCCTACATTCGCCCAACATGTGCTCGACTCGCGAACGCATGCTTGGGAGTGAGTTGCTTATAAAGAACAAGATGGCGAGTGTTTACCTATCAGGCAATCATTGGGCACCTGCCTCCAGCCTGGGAAGTCGCCGACCTGTCTCAGGCTGCTGCCGTTCTGTTTTGGACGTGCGAATATTAGACGAAGAATTCGACGCAGACGAAAATGTGCACACAAGGACACGCAAGGAACACGCAAGGAGAGCGGTTTCCTTGTCGTCCTCGCGACAACATCGAACCCATTCGCCATTTTTAGTGCTAGATTGAGGAGGCTTACCAAGCTGGCCAAAACGACAATCCATGAAGTCGATAGTCATCTGCAGCCCGGCCACGCTAAGTGGTGGGCCAAGAGACGAACCAGCACTGCCAACCTATTTACTGAACCTGATCTCGACGAATCTTTGTGAATTGCTCTCGCACAATGGCCCTAGTCAAACTTGCAGATAGCCAAGATATGGCTGTTCGTGGCGGGGTGCAGTTATTCTATGAACGGAAGGCGCTGGTAGTCGGTCTTTCCCCTCCCCCATTCGTGCGTTTGATCATCGTCATCCATATCACCACAGCCGTTGTCAAGAACAGACAGCCACTTTGAGCCACGCAGGGGAGATGGCGATTCCTCGTGACTGGGTGAGGGGCTTCATCACCCCCTGTTCAAGTGTCTTGTCTTGTTTTCGCTTCGTTTATACTCTTTCTCTTTTCTCTTCTTCCTTCTCTTCATCGCCGATGGAGGCATCCGATTTTGTCTTCCCTACATCTCTATCTCTCAGTCCGCCCTTGTTGGCATTCGAGGTCAGCATTAACTGGCATCGGTGACAACTCTCAACTTCACCTCTTTCGCTTTCACCGCAACTCCGTACGTCCGTTCTAACAACAAATCCAACCGCTTGCTATAGTCTGCGCCTTGCAGGTCTGATACACGTTCGATGGGAGAACCTCTCGTTATCAGTACGAATGGTGCAGAACAAGCCAATTTCACTTCGGACCCGTCGACCCCTGCAAGTCTTGACGACCAGCCGCCCATAGCGGGGCCACCAGATATACGGCAAAGTGAAAAGGCAACCTGCTTCCACACGCATTCTGCCCAGCGTGTTGCCGACCAACTTGGGTCTGATCTCTATCATGGCCTGAGCGACGAGGACGCGGCCGCCCGGCTAGTACGGGACGGTCCGAATGCGATCAAAGGATCCAAAGGCCTCTCTCTGTGGGAGATTTTCTTACAACAAGTCGCCAATGCCTTGACTCTCGTCCTTGTTGCTGTAGCCGTCATATCTTACGTGATTGGCGACTATATCGAAGGCAGCGTCGTGGTTGCTGTCATTGTGCTCAACATTGTTGTTGGGTATGTGTCTCTTTTCTCTTTCTCGACGTTGATTTTCGACGTTGATTTCCAAGCAATTCCTTATATCTGTGTGACCAGTTTGACTAAGAGAACGTAGGTTGATCCAAGATTACCGTGCAGAGAAAACCATTCAATCACTGTATGCGCTTTCTACACCCAAATGCAAAGTCATTCGAGATGGTCACAGTGATACCGTCAAGGCTGAGACCCTCGTAAAGGGTGATCTTGTATCTCTGGCAACTGGCGATGTGGTGCCTGCGGACTTGCGACTTGTTCAAGGAATCAATCTGTCTACCGATGAGGCACACCTGACCGGCGAATCTGTAGCCATTAACAAAGACCCCGACGCAGTGCTTGCAGATCCCGAGTTGCCTGTTGGTGACCGTATCAACCTCGTCTTCAGCGGTAGCTCTGTTTCTCGCGGTCGCGCCACTGGTGTTGTTATCTCCACGGGGATGGATACCCAAGTTGGCCAGATTGCCGAGCTTTTGCGCAAGAAGAAAAAGGATGTCCGAGGTAACAACTATGTGACCAAGACTCTTTACACCTTTCTTCAGACCGTTCGTAGTATTCTCGGCCTTGAAGGAACCCCTCTGCAAGTCACTCTTAGCAAGTTCGCCTTGCTGTTGTCTGGCTTGGCCATTCTTCTTGCCACCATCGTTTTCTCGGTGAACCATTGGGAAATCAATGATGACGTTCTCTTGTATGGCATTTGCGTTGGTGTCGCAGTCATACCCGAATCTTTGCTAGCCGTATTGACGGTAACCATGGCTGTTGCGACAAAAGCAATGGTCAAGGGTCATGTCATTGTTCGCCAAATGCCATCTCTCGAAGCAGTAGGCGGAGTGACGAATATTTGCTCCGACAAGACCGGTACTCTGACACAGGGACGCATGATAACACGCAAAGTTTGGCTCCGAGACGGGCTTACCGGTATCGTTAATGGTACTGCCGACCCTTATGATCCAAGTAGTGGAGCCGTCACCTGGTCCGGCTCGCTCGTGGGAAGCTGTATCAACGCGTTTCTCAACACTCTTGTTCTGTGCAACAACGCTACTGTTTCCGACGGCAAGAAGGAACCCGAGACTGATTCCAGCAGCATGACTACTGCTTTTGAGCCCGCTGACTGGAAGGCCTTGGGTGAACCAACCGAAATTGCGCTCAAGGTATTCGCCATGCGATTTGGGAAATCTACTGGAAGTGATTTCCTGACTGCGGAGCACCCCTTCGACTCTTCGTGCAAGATGATGAGCGTCGTTTACGGCGATGGCCTGGAGAGGGAGCGACACGTTTACGCCAAGGGTGCCGTCGAAGTTCTTCTGCCGAAGCTGAATGAGAATGAGGAATTCAAGAAGGCCATATATTCCAAAGCAGAAGAACTTGCAAGCGAAGGACTGAGAGTCCTTTGCATCGCGGACAAAGGCATGTCTGGTCAGGTTGAGGATTTCCAAGACCGCGCCAAGGTTGAGAGTGGCCTGCGCTTCCTTGGACTTGCAGGCCTTTATGATCCGCCAAGACCGGAAACTGCCGGCGCTGTGAAACAATGCCGCGAAGCTGGAGTAACGGTTCACATGGTCACCGGCGATCACATCAAGACTGCAACAGCCATCGCCTTTGAGGTTGGCATTCTTTCCAATGACGTCCGACTTTCGAGCACTGCAGTCATGTCAGCTGCCCACTTTGGCCATATGACGGATGACCAGATCGACGCTCT
Source organism: Epichloe gansuensis (assembly GCA_023658505.1). Classification (NCBI taxonomy): domain Eukaryota; kingdom Fungi; phylum Ascomycota; class Sordariomycetes; order Hypocreales; family Clavicipitaceae; genus Epichloe; species Epichloe gansuensis. The sequence continues at coordinate 3,659,707 of CP098283.1, forward strand.
AGATGCACTTCCCTTGGTTATTGCCAGGTGCAGTCCCTTGACAAAAGTGCGGGTAATCAAAGCACTTCATCGTCGCAAAGCCTTTTGCATTATGACTGGTGATGGTGTCAACGATTCGCCAGCGTTAAAACAAGCCGATGTTGGCATAGCCATGGGTGATCGTGGAAGTGATGTTGCCAAAGAGGCATCTGACATGGTTCTTACGGATGACAACTTTGCATCCATTGTGACTGGTATCAAAGAAGGAAGAAGATTGTCAGACAATATTCAAAAGGTTCGTCAGACTGGTTTCAGTCTCGGCAATAGATTGGCTGCTAATCCGATGTCGCGACTCAGTTTCTGCTGCATCTGCTTACTTCAAACCTGGCCCAAGTTATTCTGTTACTGATCGGATTGGCGTTTGAAGACACAGAACAGGTCTCCGTGTTTCCGCTTTCGCCTCTGGAGATCCTCTGGGCGAATCTTGTCACTTCTTCTCCGCTCGCTCTCGGTTTAGGGCTTGAGGAAGCCCAACCCGATATTCTTCAGCGACCTCCTCGGAGTCTACGATCAGCGGTCTTTACGGTTGATCTTGTCCGTGATCAACTTATCTATGGCACCTTTATGGGCTCACTATGTCTCGCAGCTTTCATATTAGTAGCCTATTCGATTTCTGGTAAGGGCTTCCATGACTTACCGCACGGCTGCAATGACGGCATTGGTGATTTTTGTACTCCAGTCTTCCGCGCAAGGGCCACAACATTTGCCACTCTCAGCTTCTTGCTCATGGTGACTGCTTGGGAAGTGAAGCACTTCCATCACAGTCTCTTTGCAATGGACAAGCGATGGACCGGCCCATTCTCGGTGGTCAAAACCATATACCACAACGTATTTCTCTTCTGGTCTGTGGTGGCAGGCTTTCTTGCTACGTTCTTGGTCATCTACCTTCCCTATATAAACAAGCATGTTTTCAAACACGCGGGTCTAACGTGGGAGTGGGGCGTGATTGTTGGTTGCGTCGTGACGTATGTTGGACTTGTCGAATTGTGGAAGGCAATCAAGAGACGTTTCAAGCTTGGCATCAGCAGCCATGGTTCCGGAAGGCCAAGAACATGTCTAATGGTTGAATGCTAGTTGCCAAGGATAAATAAGGAGAAGGCGGTTGATGTATAAGGGGACAGGTTTTGGGATAGGAATCTGAGCAATATGTCTAGCCTATCAGTTTTTCATTAGTATCCTCAATGACAATCATTTTCCTGCCCCACGTGCCGGCCGATCCTTTTAGTGAAAGATTCGCCTTACCCGCCCCTCCCTCACTTGTGATGCTACCGATAGTATCTCGATGAACTGTTCTTTTGATTTTTCTGGGCGTGGATCTTGAGCAAAGGTTGAGCCAGCTTGATATTGGTGGTGAGAATTCTCTAGAGCTTCACCATCGGCCGCTGGATCGATTGCAAGTGGCCTCTGTGTGATCTGTTTGAAATAAATGCATACCGTCAATAGGACGATGCCGCTCAAGAGATTTTTAGGAATTGTTGACGTCATGACGACTATCAGCAAATCGAAAGTATCGCAAAGAGGGGGAAGCGAAGCAACGAGATGGGTTTGGGGGCGAGTTGTCGATACCACCAAACGCTGACACTATCCTGCACTCTCCTGCACTCTCCTCAAAATTCGCGTCCGTGTCCTCCACGATGTGATTTGTCCTGATTTGTCGACCCACATCGTCCCAAGCACCCTGATGGCCACGCCTGAACCCTGATGGGTAGATATGTATGCTTCACAGGTTCACAGATGGATGTGTTGTTGCATGGCATGTTGCATCATCGGCCACATGGCACGGCTTGTGTCTTGAGTGTCTCGAGGTTCGGGTCGTTGTCGATGCTAATTAATAAAAGGGCACGCGCTCCCCATTGTGACGACGCGACTTTCGACCGTTTGGCCTTTTTCGTCTTGTCCCTGCACGACTGCCACGGTCGACTTCGACTTCTTGTCGATGCTCTGAAAACCCGGCACCATTTTCCTTCCCACTCGGGATGAGATGCTCTGACCCTATCTGATTCTCGTTTTCCCTCCTCACTGTCGCTTCGAGCGGCAAGCTTTCACATACATTGTACATGCATTCATTCCACCCCCGGCCTCCTCATGTCTTCATCACCCTTCATCTCGAGACCGTCATCGTCTCCGTCCGGCCTCGGGGTCACCACCGGACGCGCACACACCATGGACCAGGCACTTGCCCATCTCACCACCGCAAAGCTCTGACGCCATGTCTGACCGTCTGTTGGAGCTTTGGTCCACTTCGCTGGTGACTGCGGTACTTATCATAGTCATGAGACGACCTGCTGACTGGGAGTGAGGCTTACCAGCATGACCATACGTGGCCTGCCCAAGAAGAGTTGGGCCGCCTTCTCATTCAACCTCGGGTTGTGATGCCCGGAGCGAGTAGTGGAAAGACGAGCTCTTTTGCGCAAATGCGCAAAGTCGAAGTCCACATTGACGATCTTGTGTCACCTTTGTGTTTGGGGGCGCAAAAAGCCATGCTGGTTTGAACTGAACGTCGCTTCCAAGGTGTGTGTGACACCCACCATCATCCTAGGATGGCTTTGCATTCACGTGCCAGGTCAGCCCACCAGGAACTCACAAAGGCCATATCAGCCAATCAGAGTGTCTACTTGTCAGGAGAGCTCCTAGAGCATCGGATGTGTGGATGCGGCCTGCGCATTGACTAGGATGAAACCCTCGATGAGACAACGGTGGAGACAATGTATTAGAAGTACCTCCGTAGACTAGTCATTACTATAGCGCACTATGTACCCTTTAGGTACAAAAGTCAGGTGCTATCTATACCTCTAATTAATCAAAATCGAACCTTTTCTATTAGCTACACTAACCCCTACCTTAACAGTTATAAGCCTAGGAGGCTTCTATTGCCCTTATTGTTAATTATTAGAGGATAAAAGCTCCGTTAAAGTTATTAATCTAACGCTCACCTATATTAAGAGATAATCGCCCTTTTGTTATAATAATTAGTTAAAATAATAACCCTATGCTTCCTTTAACCAGTATGGTTCCCTTTATAATGTCTAAAGAAACTCTAAATATAGTGTTATCGTTAGAGAAGGACTAGATTAAATAGTATACGCAAACTAAGAATTATATAGAATCTTATAGTGTCTATGTTAGGAGCAGAACAGCGACAGCATCCATAAGGGTGGCGATAGCATTAATAAGGGTAGAACCTAGCGGGGCATAGAGCTAAGGGCTAGCTATAGGCTAGTTACGTAAGAGCTATAGGCTATTTAAAGGGGCTTTCCTATAAATAAAGGGAAAGGGCTAGAGATTAAACCTTTTAAGCACTTACCCCTAGCTAGTAGTTTAATAGCTATAACACTTTAATCTAATTATTACTCTATTATTTACTCCTAAGCTAAAAGCCTTAATAAATTAATCTCTATTCCCTTTAGGGTAATAGACTATTAGTTAGATTAAGATATCTAGAATTTATTATATAGTAACCTAATTAGGTAGTAGCTATAACCACGCTATAGATAAGCAGGAGAATATTATATTACTAAACCTAACTAGAGTAGTTTACTAGTCCCTATTAGATAACTAGTAAAGCAAAATACTTATTAATAATAAGGAGGTAACACTAAACTAGTGCCTTAAAGAAGTAGTAACCTAGATATATATTATAGAAAAAGATAGAAACTTATATAATTATAGCAAAACCTATAGATAATAGAGGGAGCTATATCCTTAGGTAACTTAGACATAGGACCTATAAATACCTTTCCTTTAGTACCTTAGGTAGCACTTATTATATAGTAATATAGCCTTATAAAGATATAATTAAAAGTACCTATATATAAGGGAATACTTTTAAGAGTCTTTAGAATTTCTAGCGGATTTAAACGTAGCTTTTACTATAGATTATAGAACCTTTATTAATAATATAACTAAGGTTACCTATACTAGCAGCTACCTAGTAGATAACGTAAAGTAATAATAGATATGTTATATAGCCACGGATAGTTATGTAAACTACTAGGGTTATACCGAGGATAGATTTATAGATTAGCTAAAGATAGGAACTATAGATAAGAATGCATAGTGCTTAGAAGTAATAAGGATATTGTCAGGAGAGCTCCTAGAGCATCAGATGTGTGGATGCGGCCTGCGCAATGACTGCGCATTGACTAGGATAAAACCCTCGATGAGACAACGGTGGAGATAATGTATTAGAAGTACCTCCGTAGACTAGTCATTACCATAGCGCACTGTGTACCCTTTAGGTACAAAAGTTAGGTGCTGTCTATACCTCTAATTAATCAAATTAAACACTTTCTATTATCTAGATTTACCCCTACCTTGATAGTTATAAGCCTAGGAGGCTTCTATTGCCCTTATTATTAATTATTAAAGGATAAAAGCTCCGTTAAAGTTATTAATGTAACGCTTGCCTATATTAAGAGATAATCGCTCCTTTTTATAATAATTAGTTAAAACAATAACCCTATGCTTCCTTTAACTAGTATAGTTCCCTTTATAATATCTAAAGAAACCCTAAATATAGTGTTATTATTAGAGAAGGACTGGATTAAATAGTACGCATAAACTAAGAATTATATCGAATCTCACGGTATCTAGGAGTATATTAATCTAAATTAGGATAAATTACTAGAAGAACCTATAATACCTGCTTACCTATAGAGGGGTCTAAGGCTAGAGATTACGGTAGATAACCCTAATACTCTAGAAGACTAGAAGATCGCTTATAAAGATACTAAAGATAAGTATAACTTTAAATATAAAGATCTATAATTTAATCTTATAAAGTACACAAACCTATTAAGGCAGATACCAAAGATTAGGGAATTTATTTATAAGACCTTATTAAAGAATATCTAAGACTCTCTTAACTTTAATAGTAAAGAGAAGGGAAAGGAATTAGTTTATTAGCACTCTTAAAGAATATTAAAGCTTCTTTAGGATTAATATAAGCTAAACGCAAGGAAGATATTAATTCTTACGGAGACACGCCTTAATAATTACTTATAAGCTAAAGGTTCCTATGATTAGTACTAATAGGTGTGATGATCTAGGCTTTGCCTAGACCTAGCAATATAGGTGTCAATTGAACAAGTCAATGTTGACTTGTTCAATACGTATCCTTTGCCTGCCTATGGCGCAACTGGATCGGGCATTCCACCCGTGCGTGCGCGCTTGACACCCGCGATGGCCCCTGTGGGGCTGCACCGTAACAATAGGTAGTAATAATAGAGGTACTATAGAGGAATTATTAAGACCTTAAGACCTAATAGACTAAGGAGATAATGCTATATAAGTTTATAATCCCTCTTTATAGCAAATTTAAGTTATTTTAGAAGAAATAGAACAATTTGCTTAATAAGGGTATAGATTAGAGCTTCCTTAAGGCTATTATAGAGTTTAAAAGAGACTATAAAGCTCCGCAGAGCATACCAAAGGCTGCTAATAGAACTATAATAGATAAATTAACTAGATTAAATGATTTAATAAAATCAGAGAGGCCTAAGTGCCGTAGATACATGAATCACACGGTTAGAGATGCCTTAAAGTGGTAGGAATCCTATAATTCGTTTAAGGCTTTATATAAGCTAGACCTTACTCCTAAGAATTAGGAAGTTAGGAAGAACTCTAAGGATAATATTAAAAATACCTAAAAGAGAACCCATAGGAGAAGATAAAGGTAATTAATGATTTTTATAATTTTTTTTTCATCGGCAGTGGCCAATGCATCTAAAATTCACACATAACATAAGAATTACTAGCAATACCTAGCCAGTGTAATAATAAACGACTAATTAATAGTACCGCAGTGATAAAAAAGCAGCCTAATATAGGAATAAGCTTTAAGGGTATAAATACAGGGGGCTACGAGGTTAGTATAAAGTTTATTAATAATAAACTTTATAGCTACGTTAGCGTAAGATATAGTTATAGTTCGTGACCGCAGTTAAACTTAAATTCATTTAAGTTTTGCTTACAGTATAAATTAACGCAATTCCCCTCTATAACCGTGTTTGTTCCTCTCTTTATCTCTTCTATCTTCTTGTACCTTACCACTTACTTATGCGCTAAAGCTCCGAGGCGAACTTAAACCCTTACACTATATATAACTTATTCTTACTTGTTTCTAACCTAATTTAATATAGTTCACATAACCCATAAAGTAGGTCTTATATTATTAGTTAATTAACATCCTTAGCTAATAGACTATAGAATAGCAAAGGGTAATCTAAAGCTAATAACCTTTACCACTAGGCTAAAGAATCTAGAGGATTTATTAAAAAGCAAGAAGAATCCTAATAAAAAGGAAATCAGGTAGTTAGTAAAGTGTAGGGAGTGTTATGGACTCGAGCTTAGGAGCTCAGGTCATGTCTTAGGTCCGGAAAGGGCGCGCAAAGGTTCCGGAAAGGGCACGCAAAGGACGCGGACTATAGGCGGATAGGTTAGGGCTTTACCTAGGCCTATGTAACCTATATATATACACTAGTATAAAGCTAGTTCCTATGCGATACCTAGCTTAGTCTAATCCTTCCTCTCTAAGGATAATAATATCTCTTAGAACGCTTACATATAGTTACCCTAAGGCTAGTTTATAATATTTATTATCCTTTACTATAAAGGCATAGTAGCTAATAGATATATTACTACTAGTAAATAGAATAGAGACTAATAAAATAGTAATCTTATAGGAGCTTATTACTTAGTAATTAAAATAAATTTAAGACCTTACTAATAAGCAAAGATCTAACTTTTCTATTTAACCTATTAAGCAAAAACCCTTACTAATAGGACCCCTATTTAATAGTAAAAGGGTCCTATTTATAGCATAGCAAAACCTAATATCTTATAAGCTAGATATAGATAGGGGTTTATTAGGTCCTAGTAGGACTAATAGTACTTTATTTACTAAAACCTATTACTAAAGGTCTAGGTATAAGTTACCCCTATTTTAAGAAGGATACTTAGTATATTATAATCTATAAAAGTTCTTAAACTACCTTACTAAGATATTTAATAACCCCTATTAATAGGAGCTAGTAATTACAGAGCTTCACTAGATTATATAACGCCTAAATAAGCAATTTAGTAACTTCTATATTTATTTTAAGTAAAAATTAGCGCTAGCTAGGGATTAGATTAGGAGAACTCTATAAAGCTAGCTAAGCTATATATAGCCCTTAATAAGTAGATAAGGGACTATAGTATTAGATAGGATATATTATAAATAGATTACTTAGCGGTAATAGCTTATTATTAAAGTATCTTATTAGATATTAAGTTATATTAATTAGAGAAGAAGAACTATATATAAAGATAAGCATATATACCTAAGGCCCTTACCTAGAATAAAGACACTTCTATAATAGATATATAATTAATATACCTAGAATAGGCCTAAAAGGATATAGAAAGTTACTAGGATTTTAGTGTAAGGTAAAGCTAGGTAAAAGGCTAGTAGTAAGTAAGCTAAGTAAGTTAACTAGGCTATATGTAATATATATTATAAGAAGAGTAAATACCTATAGTATAGTTTAGGAAAGTATTTTATTTCTAACTACCCTTTACTTTTACTAAGATATTAGTAAGGAAAACTAGCTATTAATATATATAATATAAAGGAAGAGAAAGATAACTCTAAAGAAGAGAAGGAGATAGATATATTAGAAAAGAAAAACCTAGTATTAAGTTATTTAACTAGGGTAGCAGGGAGGATAGATAGAGGGTATTATAGTAAATAGTTATTACTAATAAGGACTTTAAATAGATCTAGTCTAATATAAATTCTATACCTTTTCTAGTTCTTATATTAATTAATAAGACTACCTTTATAGATGCTCTTATTAATATAGGCTATAACTACTATGCTACTATAAGCAAATGCCTTATCTAGAAACTCTAGTTAGAATGCCTTCCTCTCTTAAAGAAGAGATTAGTTTACACTATAGTTAGTGTAAAAAAGGGGAAAAGAGAGTTATAAGAAGAGGTTATACATTATGTATATTATCCGTTTTTAAGTGAATCTAGATAGATAGGAAACACCTATAGTTACCTATATAATCCCTAGGTTAATAAGGTAACTTATTTTAGGGATGCTATAGATAGAATAGAATAAGATTAACTTAGATATAGCATGCCATTAACTCTACGTAGGATTAGCTAATAACCTATAAATTTAGGCATTAACTAATAGGAAGGTTAAGTAACTAATAATATTTATCTTAGGCTTTACCTTTATAGGAATTATAAGGCATGTAAAGAAGCAGAAAGAATATATTTAACTATACGCTACTAGCCTATAGGAAATCACATTAATTTTATAGATAGACACTATACCTAAGGTTATAGAACAGGACCTATTATCCTTATTACTAAGCATGCTATAGGACTTTATAGACCTCTTCCTAGAGAGTAAGGCAAATACCTTACTACTGCACTAAGGATAATTAAACCACTATATTTAATTAAAGCATAACCTAGACGGATCTAAACTAGAACTCCTATAGGCTTTATTATATAATATGCCCTAGTAATACCTTCTTAAAATCTAAAAGTAAGTAATTAACCTTATAGATAAGGGATAGATATAGGCTAGCTTCTCCTTAGTAATAGCCCCTATATTATTAGTAAAGAAACTAGGAGAAGGATAATAGTTTTACATAGACTACTATACCCTTAATAAGATTATAGAATAGGACTATTACCCCTTACCTCTAGTAAAGGAGATACTATAATTATTATTAAAGGTAAAGTAGTTTATAAAGCTAGATATATAAGCAGTATTTCACTATATTTATATTGCTAAGGGTAAGGAATACTAGACCGCCTTCTAGACATATTTTAGATTATTTAAGTAGCTTATATGCCTATTTAGCCTAGCAGGCATACCTACTACCTTTTAGAGATATATTAATAGTGTACTTAGTGAAATCCTAGGGGACTATATAACTACTTATCTTAATAATATCCTTATTTACTTAGGAGGTTCTTAGAAAGACTATATATAAAAGGTCTAAGTAGTGCTTATAAGGCTATAGTAAGTAAGGCTAAACTTAGATATAAAGAAATGCATTTTTATAATAAAAGAAGTTAAGTACCTAGGGTTTATTATTTATATAGGGAAAGAAATTTACCTAGATAAGGAAAAGATTATAGCTATTTAGGATTAGGAGGCACTAAAGAGGGTTAGGGAGGTATAAGGGTTTCTTAGGTTTACTAACTTTTATTAGGACTTTATATTACACTTCTTAATAATTATAGGCCCTTTAATTAAACTTATAAAGAAAGGTATTCTATTTTAGTAGATAGATAAATGTAATATAGCCTTTAAAGCGCTAAAGATAGCCTTTATATTATATCCTATCCTAATATAATAGAACCCTAATAAGGATACTATAGTAAAAGCTAATTATTTAGGAATAGCTCTAGGGGATATCTCTTATAGTTTAATAATAAAGGTATCTTATACCTAGTTACTTATTATTTTGCTTAACTATAGCTAGCTTAATAGAACTATACTATATATAATAAGGAGCTATTAGTAATTATATTATGCCTAAAGGCTTAGTTAGTAAAGCTATATAGTGTTAGTAAGCTATTTATAATACTTATAGACTATAAGAACTTAGAATACTTTATAGCGCTAAGGGAGATATTAGAGTAGTAGGTAAAATAGGTAAAGACACTATTACTATTTAATTTTTACCTATAGTATAGGCCTAGCCTATAGGTAGTAAGACTAGATATACTATTAAGATAGTTCTAAGGGAAGGAGAATAAGGGGGACTAGAGAAGCTAATTATATAATTAGTAATAACTCTAGGCCTATATAGTTATAAAAGAACTAGACTTATCTCTAGTATAAACCCTATATTATTATTAGGGGCGGTAAGGCTAAGGATACTATAGGTAGGTTTATAGGTCTTCTAATAGGGGTAATAATATTTGCGAATGCGTATCTCTAATTACTATAGGACTAGTCCTTAGTTTATAATGCTATATATAGGATATAGCTTAAGGCAGTTAGGGAAGGGGCCTAGAAGTTTCTAGAAGCTATAAACATAAGGAGCAGATAGTAAACTATTAGATTAGCGCTAAAGGTACGCTTTAATTCTAGGGCTAGACTTAGATTCTAAATTAGGAACCCCTTACTATAACCTTAATATAATAGGTTTATAATTTACCCTTACTAGGCTATCCTAGCTATAATATAACTTTTAAGATACTTTAGAGGGATTTCTATTAGGATAGCATATTATAAGGGATTGCCTAGTTTATAAGAAACTATTACTATTATAAGGGGCGGAAGAGCTACTAGCTAAGATAAGGCTTATTAAAACTAATCCCTTTACTAGACTATTACTAGTTATAGATCTCTATTAACTTTATAACAGACCTACTAGCTTAATACCTAAATAACCTATGGTTTCTTATAGTTATTTTAGATAGACTCTCTAAGTATATCTAGCTAGAAGCTATAATATTAATAGGGGCTAAAGTATACGTAAAACAGTTTAAGTAGTGCTAGTAGCGGTTCTATAGCTTTCCTATATAAATTATTATAGATTATAGTTTAGATTAGTTAAGTAATTTTTAGACTATACTTTATAACTAGGTAAGTACATAGTAGTTACTATTAATAGCTTATTATCTATAGATAGATAGTAGCATAGAAAGGGCAAATTAAGAAGTTTAGGCTATCCTAAGGGTAATACTATTATTTTTATAATTTAAATAGCTAGAATATCTCCTTGCTTATTAACTTACTTTAAATAATAGGGACTTATTAGTAATAGGGATTAGCATAAACATAGCCCTATATAGTTATAACCTAGTAATAATTTAAGAATCACTAGATAGGAGATATCCTATACCTTATTAAAGGGAAGGGCCTAGGTATTCTTATAATATCTTAAGGAGGGCTTAGACCTAATGTAGGCTACTATAGCGTTTATTTAGTAATAGTAATAGGAGGAAATAAATAGTAGCTAGTATTTAGTAGAATGCTTTTAGGTTAGTAATTATATATAGTTAAACCTATGAAATTTTAAAATAAATAGACTATATAAGAAATTAGATTAGGTTATAGCTAAATATAAGGTGCTAGAGGTCCCTATACCTTTAACTATTAAGTTAGATATACCACAGGGACTTTACCCTATTTTCTATATAGATTTAGTATAATAGGTAGCTTTTAATCTATTACCTAGTTAAATATTAGCGGATAAATAATCCTTACTAGAACTAATAATAACTAATACTAACCCTAATCTCTTAGAGTATTAGGTTAAAGAGATACTAGTAGCTAAGAATATAAGAGAATAGGGTTAAACTAGAATATGCTAGTTAAATAGAAAGGATATATATAGCTAACTTAGGAACTACTAGAAAATATATAAGATATAGAGGCACTAGATAGATTTAAGGCATAATAGGGTAATATAATAATATATAATAGGCTAAAAAGAGTATATTTTTATTTAACTACTAAGGAATAAGCAAATCTAGTGTCCTTTACTCTATGTATATATTAGCACTAGTATTTTACTATATTAGAAATTAATTAGTTCTTAAGGGTAAAAGGAGAAAAAGAAGCTAGGTTATTCTAGTTTAGTTTAGGGAGGGATAGTAATAAGTAGTTAATTAGTAAGTAAGGGCCTTATTAAATATACACTACTTAGTAGTAGTATTCTCCTAAATAAAGGTAATATAGGTAAGATTATTATTTATTATAGATATACTATAAAAGAACTCTATTACTATATTACTACTATATTAGGTAGGAGTTATTTACTAGGTAAGTATAAGTACCTATAATTTAGTAGTGCCTTAGGCATATACTACCCTAGTAGGGAATAATAAAAGGGTATTACTATAAAGGGATTAATATAGGTAGTAGCTAAAATAGTGTTAAAATGTTTTTAATAGCGGATAAAGGTTTTTATTAGAATAGCATAGTATCCCTTTTAAAGATAGTATGCCTTATAGCTAGTATTTTAATAGCTTTTCTAGTGGCTAAAAGGTTTATAAGGTACTTATATGTATATCTTAGTTTTAGGTTACCTAAGTATAAGTATAGCTCCTAGCTATATAATTAATAGGCATGCTAATAAGGAAGATAGGCCTAATAAGACCTTAGGATACACTCTTATATCCCCTTATTATAAAGGTTATTTATATATTAAATATATAGGATCTCTTACTTCTCTCTATTAGAATTATTAGAGTTATTAGAGTTACCCTCTAAGATATAATTACTAAGGTAGTTTAGCTTTTAGGGGGAGAAGGTAGTAATAAAAGGGAGGGGTATTACTAGAGGTAGTAGTGGTAATAGCGCTTAGGGTAATAGTAGTAAATATAATAGGAGGTAGGCTAGATATAAAAGGGGTTTTAATAGGATATTTAAAAAGAGGTAGGTAGTAGATAACTAATAAGATAATAGAAATAAGGGTATATAAAGGAAAGGAAAGGGAAAAAGTAAGGGATATATAGGATTATTTATATCTAGATATAGCTATAGGATAATTCTAATTACGCACTTACTTTAGATATAGACTAGCAGGGGATTATAAATAGTTAGTAATAGGAGGTTAGAAAGACTAGTAATAGCTAGGGGGAAGGGGAATTTAATAGGTAAAAGGTAATATATAAAAATAAAGTAATAATAACTAGGTAGGTAAAGCTTAATATTAGCTAGTAGTAGGTAAGAAAATAGAGTAGGCTAGTATTATAAGGGGCTAGAGTTAGGTAGGGCTAGTTATTTTAAAGGCTAGGGTAGGGTAGCCTATAAGGAAAATTTTTAGCCTACTAGGCTATATATAAGCCTTACACTAGGACCCGCACTAATATGCTATATTAATTATATATATATGCCACTTACTTAGAATATTCTAATAATAAGGGTAAAGAGAGAAAGGAGGCCTAAGTAAGGGGTATATTATAGACTTAAGCTTAGGAGCTTAGGTTATGTCTTAGGTCTAGAAAGGGCACGTAAAGGTTCTAGAAAGGGCGTATAAAGGACATAGACTATAGGCAGATAGGTTAGGGCTTTACCTAGGCCTATGCGACTTACACACACACACTAGTATAAAGCTAGTTCCTATGCGACACCTAGCTTAGTCTAATCCTTCCTCTCTAAGGATAATAATATCTCTTAGAACGCTTACGTGCAGTTGCCCTAAGGCTAGTTCATAACAGGGAGTATGTAATAAAGAGTAAGAAGAAGTTAAATAATAAGCTTAGCAAGGAAGCTAAGAAGTTTAATAAGATAGCGAAAAATATTGGGCTGTAACAATATAAGCAGTTTTACCTCGTACCCAGGAGGGATAAAGGTAATTAATTAGAAGCTAAAGGAGAAGAGCAGTAGCGATATTATTATACCCTTACAGAACCCTACGAACGACTCTATAGCTATTACTCTAGGCAAGAAGTTAGCTAATATATTGTTATTTATACGCGTGGGGCGCTCTTAATATATTACCCTATCTTTAAATGCGGTTAATAGCTTAGAATTAAAGAGGAATATAGTTCTCTATAACTCTAGAGCTAATATTCATATCTTTAATAACCCTTATTAGTTTAAGCAAGCTAAATTTAATAATACTATTATAATAGAGGTAGAGGCTAGTAGTATAATCTATGTGGCTTTAGGTAAAGGTCTAGTGTATATCTTAGTAATAGATTCGCTATCTAGAACGCTAAGGATAATTATACTAGAGAAAGCGCTGCTAATCCTAGAATTTTATATTAATCTTGTATTAGTAATAATTCTAATAAAGGCAGGGATCTTCTAGAATTAGAAGAAATGCTTCCTATATAAAGGATTAAGGCCTATAGCAAGAGTTCACAATATTAACAAGCTCTATGTGTTATTATAGCTATTAGATAAGCTAAAAGAGGCCTACGCTATAACTAGTAAGGCACTAAGACTGCCTTAAAAGGAGATATAAAGCTTTAGCATTAATAATATAGTTATCTAGGCATATGCGCATTTATAGAGCTTATAAACATAGCTTTAGGGGTTAAATTAATAGGTCCTAAGCTTATAGAGTGTAAGATCTATGCTATAGGTAAAGCTAAGCAATAGAGATTATAGGTTATACCTAAAGGCCTTCTATAAGGGCTAGGTTATAGGCTTTCTATTAATCTAGAGTATTATAACTCTCCTTATTAGAATAGTGATAGGTATTAGTATATTTTTACATACCTTATAACCTTAATGTAGTTCTTTTATTCCTTTAAGATAAAGGATAGTATTTATAATAGCTTTTATATAATAATAGCGTTCCTAAGCACTTAATTTGGGGTTTAACTACGGTTTTAATATAGTAATATTAAAAAAGCCCTCTTTATAGAGTAAATAAAGGATAAGATAGCCCTTATAGGTATTATAGTTTATAATTTAGCTCCCTTAATGCCTAGCTAGAATAGAAAGGCAGAGAGATCTAAGGGGTGGTTAAGTAAAAGCTTATATATTAAGTCTAGAGGCTTAGCTTCTAATAGATCTTAATAATAAGGTCTTTAATACCGCGGTTTATCTGCTAAATTAAACGCCTTTTAAGCATTACGGAACCTAGATTATACCTTATAAGCTATAGTGGAATTAGGCTAGGAAAACGGTTCTAGCCTATTTATAGATAGCAGAGGTCTAGAAGCCCTTAATTGCGTATCTATAAGCCTATAGATATAAGGCTTTTCCTATAATAACAAAAGCTCTAGAGCATGTTAAATTATATAACGTGATCCTATAGTTAGAGCAAAAGCTTATATTAGGTACCTTATTAGTTATAGAGGCAAGTCCTAATACATTATTTAGGTGCCTTCGCTTTATAATTGTAAAGTTATCATATTAGCATGTGTTTAATTTAATAAGAATTCCTTCTTTAAACTAGAAGAAAAGCTAAAATTAGCTTAAAAGGAAAAGATATTAATAATTACGCTGCTTAAAGAGCTAAAAGCTAATAATATGAATAAGGAAATTAGTTAAGACCTTATTAGATTAGAATTAGAAGAGAAGGATTACCCTCCTATGCCTTTAACCATAGAAGGAGAAAACAAATAGTTTAAAGTAGAAACACTTCCTTATATAATAGGGAAGAAGATAACCTTTCTAGTATACTTCTAACCCCTTCTAACTCTTCTTATAAGGCGCTGGTTACTATAGAGAATAAAGAGCTTAGGGTATAAGGTAATAATACGCTATATTATAAAATTAATGAATTTATGCGTAATACAACGATTAAACACACAGAGACTACCGCAGAGACTAGCGAAATTACTAGTAAAGGTAGTAAAGAAGTAAAGAATCATTATCCCTAGGATAATAGTATTAATCTAGATAACATTATTACTAGAAACGCTAAAGAAAGGAAATACATAAAGCTAGGTAGGCATAGTTTTCTTATACCTTTTCTATAGTATTATAAGGCACTTAATATAGTTTATAGATTAAAGATATGCCTCTAGAACCTGCCTATTATTAATAAGCTATGGCTTTACCCTATTGTAACCGCTAGAAGGAAGCGATTATAAAAGAGCTTTTAAAGCTCCTATTCCTAAATTGCTAGGAAGATATACTAGATAAATCCCTTAATCTAGATGTTAGAACACCAAGGTGCCTGCGCAGGTAATAATACCGTTGTTATTAAAGTCTATGATAGTTAATAATGATAATCTAGGAAAGAGAAGAGAGAGAGGAGAGGAATCTAGCTAGCTAAAAAGTAAGTGAAACCCGTAAGTAAGGCAAAGAGAGGGTGGCGAAAAGGGGCAGCTAATCACAAGGCATGCATCCCTATAAGGGCTCTACTTAGCCTATAATTAGCGAGGTCTTTAGCCATGACTAATCCGATGATAATCCGAAGGAATTAACACTAGTAGTCTCTCTTTTTCTTGTGGCTAAAGGAGCCTAAAAACGTAATAAAAATTAAATTAAAGGAAAGTGTATATAAGTGAATCCCTTAATGGGAATCCAGAGCCCTAATTAGCTTAGTTAGTATTAGTTAAATTAATTAATCTAATCATAATAAATCCTCCCCTTTATCTCCGTTAATTCCCTCTTTACAACGCTCCTAAGGGTCTCTTAACCTAGCCTTCCACATAGATTATTAATTTATTTAAATTAATTAAGGTTATAAGCGCCTAATTTAGTGATCCTTTTGTTATCGCATTAGCTAGGTTATTATTGCCATTAATCCATCTAACCTCGTAGATCTCGTGCCTCTTGTATAATTAATAAAGGGCTATAATATTAATTATTAACCTCTTCTCTTTTATTATGCCTAGCTTAATAAGGCATTTATATAATAAGAATAAGTTAGTATAAAGGATTGTAGGGATCTAAGGCATCTTTAATTAGTCCGTAATCTAATTAAGGGTTATAGATATCGCGTACGCGATATTAGCACCTTAAACCATGCTATATAGCTTAGAGGCAAGCGCGCTACGTATAACCCGCTTACTCTTTGTTAAGCTATATATAATAATATTCCCTTTTGCGATAAAGGTATTATTATCCCTCTTTGCCTTATTACTAATTATGATTATATACCTAATCTATAAGCTAAGATCTTTATTATTTATAAGCAATTTATCTATAAATATAAAGAGCTTTACTTCTTTAAGGGTTAGTAAGATATAGCGTAATCCTTATTGCTAATTCTTAATCTGCTATTTAAGGCGTTTATTTAGGCATATAATATCTTTAGTAGCTAGTTCTTAGTATTAAGCTATAATTAATAGATTATATAAAGCTTCTAGTTAGTAAATAGTTATGATATAACTTCCTTAGGCTCTTTGCTCTACGTAATCCTGCCTTACTATTAGAGATTAAGGGTTAACTTCCTTAATCTTTTAACTTTAGCCTTTCTAGGTTAGGGTTAGTAAGTTATTAGTGTTTTAGGTTAGAATATAGCTATTAAAAGTAAGGGATTTCCGCTTAATAGTTACTGCTTCTCTTTAGCTATAAAGTTAGCCTTCTAGAGCTCTTTTTCTTCTTTATTAAAGAAGTTATTATTACTTAAACCTAGCGTATTATCCGTTTGCATTCTAATAATCCTAAAGAGATTTTTATTATTTAAAGCTATAATTAATAAGTAGGGATTATATATTAATGTTCACTGGGATAAGGCTAGCGCAAGCTGGCAACAAACACCTACGATAGGCCACACACAACGCGACGCAGGCCCGGTGCAGGGTCGGCGTCGGCCCGAACATAGATGCAAGGGGTTTTTCTTCCCATTCAAGGGTTTTCCTTTTGACGAAGCAGCAGGAGTACTAGTACTAGCCCTACATAGAGCTAGCTAGCGTAAATAATATATATATATATTAATGTTATTATATTAAGGTTATCCCTATAATAATGGAAGTACGTTGCCTACCAGTGAGTTCTAGCCTCTGTAATACTATAAAGAGGCTTAATAACCTCTATTACAGTGCCTTCTAGAAAGAGGTGCGCGATCTGTTCTGGCAATCTTATAATAATTAGCCTTATGAGTTTTATTTGCGATTAAACGTAGGCTTAGGTAATATTGCGAATTTAGAGATAAATCCCCTTTTCTTTAATAAAGAAGCAATAGCTATAATTAGCTATTAGCTAACCTATTAGATCATTAGTAATTACGTTAGGATAAATTCCTTCTCTTTGTTATTATAGCCTTATATAGACACTTTTTCCGCACTGACCTAAAGGTCCGGAATCGCCTCTAAAATACAAACCACATCGATATTCGAATTCCTCACCTCCGTTTACCCCTCCTATAATATTATATTGTGACAGAGCTAGAGGTAAGTATAAGGGCAAGATACTAATAGTAATTAACGCTAGAGAAAGGGGCTAGCATAGAGCTACTACTACCTAAACATAGGAATAGGGCAATTTAACGCCTATAGACATAAGGATAACCTAATAACGGATTAGATATAATTTAAGTACCTAGATAATATAAAATTCTATAATAAGATTGCTAGCCTTATCCCTAGTAATAAAGTCTCCTAAGTTTAGAGTATTATAAAGGCTATAGCCTACTAGGCAGCGAACCACGCCTGCGCTAAAATAAGAGCTATAAATAATAATAGTAATAATAATAATAATAATATTTACACTACTAAAGAAGCCCTTAAAGTAGCCCTTAAGAAGGCTATTAAGGAAGAAGCTAAAGAAACTAATATACTAACCTAGGTAAGCATTATAGCTAGACTAGCACTAAGAAGGCTAAATAATAAAACCCCCTATAGGTCCTAGGTAGATAATATAGAGAAGTACTTATTAAAGGTAATATAATCTAGGAAACGCTCTAATCCTAAGGCACTAAAGATATAATAACTATAGTAAATAGGGCTACTAGCTAAACTATAGCTATAGTAGCTAAGAGACTCCTAGTGGAGATATAATTATTACCTTTAAAGGAAACATAGCCTAATATAAAGAAGACTAAAAATAGATTACTAAAGTATTTAGACTAGAAGTAGCCCTTTACTACTATATACTTAGTGTTATAGTTAAGGGATTCCTAATAAAGTATATATCTATTAAGAACCTTATAGCTAAGATTAGAAAAGCAAATAAAGTAAATATAATTAAGGTAATTATAAGGCGCCCCTAAGTAAAAACACATAGCACACTACCCTAATCCTAGGACTAGTAAAAGTAAAAGACACTAATAAGATATACTAAGATAAAATAGTCTTTAAAGTAAAGCTATTCTAAACTAAACTATATAATAAGACCCTATAACCTTAATAATACTATAACTACTTCTAAACTAGCTATATTATAAAGTTCTATAAGGTAGCCCTAAGGTATAGTAAGTATAAAGCTAGCTAATATAAGGAAGGAGAAATATTATGCCTAATAATTAGCAAATAACTAAAGGAAAACTATATCTTATATTCTAGCCTATACCTAGTATAGTTAAGGAACTACCCTATCCTAAAAGAGAAGTAAAATATAGTAAAAGTAAAATACCTAGAATAACTATTATAATTCACTAGTAACTCCCTAGATAAAAGCCTAATACTACCTTATAAGAGAATAGGTATAGCTATAGAACCTATTATTATAGTAAGTAGGAAAAGGGAATACCCTATAAATATAAAGAGAAGCGCTAAATAGCCTAGGGTAAGAAGCATTATATAATATATATCTTAGAATAGGGCTAGAATAAAACTAGTATAAGATAGTAAAGACCTACTACCCCCTAATTAATATAGTAATATTATAAGTTCTCTTTTAGAATATAAATAAAAAGGATAGCCTAATATATATAGCACTCTAGCACTAAACTAATATAGATATAATAGTAATTTAAGAGTAAGAATACATAAGGCACTTATAGCCCTTAGCACTAGGCCTTACCTAATTCTAACTAGCATACTATAAGGGATAGAACGTAGTATATATAAATAAGAAGTATAATATAGGGTTATAAATAGCCTAGGGAGGACCTAACTAGTTACTAGTAGAGATAAAAGGTATAAATATCTACTCCCTTTACTTAGAAGGATATATAGATAACTAGAATATACCTATTTGCACTTTTAATATAAAAAGCCCTATAGCTAAAGCATTTTTATAGAAGACTTTAACTAAAAACACCCTCTCTAGGATAGCTTAGATAGAATAACTAAAGAAGCAAAGGAACTACTAGACCTTATAAGCTAGTAAAGGCTTAGTCTAGTAATACCCTAAGGGGAACCTATAAGATAATATAGAGAAGATAGAGATAGCACTATAAATCTAGTATAGGTAACTCTAGATATCTAAGTCTACTATAATAGTATAAAAGACCTTATAGGCTTTAACTATATTCTATAGCTAATTAGTATCTTTACTAAGGAGTAAGAAGGCGCCTTACCTACCCTTAAATATACCTAGACTATAATAAATAAACTATAGGTAAAAGCGGAAGTAGTAGTATAACTCTAAGTGGAAAATACACTAGACCTAAAAGATAAGGAAGGAATTAATATATATATAATATAGCTTATTATAAACCTCTAATAGATAGTAGAATTAGTAGCCCTATAAAAGCACTAAGGACTCCCTAGCCTAGAGGTATAGTAATTAAGGAGGATAAAAAGGTAGTTACTAAAGCTAAATAAGCTAAGAGATAATAAAGGCACTAAAAGACTAAAGTAAACTAGTAAGCCTTCTCTAAGGTAAATAATAACTAGGAATAGATAGTTAGAGAAGAGAAAAGGAATATATAAAGAGAAGCCCTATAAAAGCTAATATATAGGAAAAGGATAGAGAAGTTTAGAGACTAAAGAGATAGGCCTAGCTCTAAAGCTAGGCCCCTTAGAGCTCCCTAGACTCCTAGACCTAGAAAGAACTAATAATAACCCTAACCTAGTTACTACCTATAAGGATAAGGTAAGTATACTTATATAAAGGTTCTTCCCTAAACTTATAGTAAACCTCTCTTATATCCTAGACCTCTCCTTCCTAGAGCTTAATAATATACTAGTCCTAGATAAAGAATAGTTTAAAGTAAGGGATATTAGAAATATCCTATTAGATATAGCTAGCTAGAAAGCCCTAGGAGATAATAAACTCCTAGTAGGCCTTATTAAGGCCTATAATAAGCTAGCTAAAGAAGCTATAGTATACTTACTAAACGCTATCCTTAAGGTAAGATATTTCCTAGCCTAGTTCTAAACTATATAAGTAATAGTAATTAAGAAGCTAGGAAAAACCACTAAGGAGATAAGAAAAGCTAATATATAAAGACCTATCTTACTACTAAATATAGTAGGAAAGATTATAGAAGTAGTAATTATAAGGTAGCTTATAGCCTTTACTAAGGCTAAGGGCCTCCTCCCTAAGCTATAAATAGGTAATAGGGTAAATAGGTTAATAGAAACCGTAATTAAAGTCCTTATAGAATACGTAAGAGAGGCTTAGGGTAGAGGTAGTATTATATTATTAGCGTAAATAGATATCTTATTAGCTTTTAATAGAGTTAGCTACCTATACCTAATCTATATTCTAATCTAAATAGGTATACTACACTAGCTAATAGCTATAATATATAGCTTCCTTATAGATAGAATAAGCTAGCTTAGCTTTAATAGTAAACTATTAAAACCCTTCTAGATAAAGGTAAGCACCTTATAAGGCTTATCCCTCTTACTAATCCTCTTTTACTCTACTTAGCAAAGCTTTATATATGCCTCTAAGCTATCCTAAGCATAGTGGTAATAGGATTTATAGATAATATAAATATAGTAGTATTTAGAAAAATACTATATAAACCTAGAAGAGGCTTAAAGCTATATAGAAAGTATATAAAAATAGGTAAAAAAGCAGGAGTAAAGTTTAATCTAGTAAAGACTAAACTTATATACTTTAGTAAAGTATACTAACCCTATAGACTAGAGTCTAACTTAGTATAAAGGAGATAGTGCCTATAGAGTTATATAGGTTCCTTAGAGTTTAGGTTAATAGGAAACTTAATTAAAGTGCCTATAAGAATATCCTAAAAGGTAAACTAGCCTAGTAGTAGCTTATACTTTCCTTACTAGTAGTATTAGCCTAGGGTTATAGCTTTAGAGATACCTAACTCCTATATATATAGGTAGTCTAACCTATCCTTGCCTATAGTGTAAGTGCTTACTATACCCTAACTAAGAAGGGTAGGAAACTAAGAGAAATAGCTAAAAGCTTTATAATAGACTAATTAACCTACCTCTAAATTATAGCTAGTGCGTTTAAGGCTATACCTATTACCTAACTAAAGGTTAAGACTTATATCCTCTCCCTAGATCTATACCTAAATAAGATAAAACAGAAGTTTAAAGAGAGAATTATAGAGAGTAAAATAGCTATAATAATCTAAACCGCTATAGACTTAGTATAGATAGTATTATGCTATAAATAAAGACCTCTCCTATAAATAATAAGCTAGTAGCGGAACTACATAAGGAATAGAGATAACGCTAGGATAATTAGTATAGTAGGGAATGCCTAGGATAGCATAGGCTTATAAGAGAGCTAACTAAGGATTAACTACTAACCTATAACCTAAAGGAAATCTAAAGATTCTATATAGGCCTAGAAAAGTATATCTCCTTAACTATAGTCTAACTATATATAGGAAAGATTAGTCTTAATAAGTTTCTCTTCTAAAGAGGTATCCCTAGGGTAAACTTACTACTATATAGCTATAGTAAAGTAGTTAAGGACTAATATTATATTATAGTTAACTACCCTAGATATAATTACTAACGCCCCTAAACGCGCTAGCCTAGAGATATATAGGAGGTAAGGCTAGCCCTAAACTACCCCTAAAGGTAAGAGTAATAGCTAAATAGTTCCTTAGTATAAAATAACTCTAATACTACTTATTAGCATAAGAACTAGTAGCTAATATATATAATAAAGAGAAGGAGCTAGAGCTAGGGCGCTTCTAGCGCTAGGACTAATAGCTAAGATATAGATATAGTAGATAACTAGGAGAGATATAAGATTATATGGTTTAGAGCTAGTGGTAAGCTAGCTAAAGAATTATAATTCTAGAACTATTATTAGATTAATTTTAAATATATAACGCTAGGTATTATAAACCCTACTAGTTTACCTCTGCCCCTTTACTAAGCTATATCTACCTAACTAATTACTTCTCCTTTAGGACTAGAATTACTCTCTCTATTACCTTAGCCTACCCCTTAGTAAGTAAGGCTATAGCTAGGAGATAGTTTATCTCTATAGCATAAGCGTCTAGGCATTATAGCTAAAAGATAACCTTATTATATTATTCTTTACTAGCGCTAGACTAGCCTAAGCCTATAGCTAAGGCACTATGCTTTTTCTTACTTTAATTACTAGTATAGAGCTTCTTTATATAATCCTAATAGTTATCTAGGACCTATAGAACTATTAGACCTAGACTAGACTTAATATTAAACTAGAATAGTAGTACTTATATTACCCCTAATAACTATAGCTACCTAAACTTCTACTAGCTACTAGTGCTTATTTTATTAACTACTTAAGTTAGGCTTAGAGCAAATTAGCACTAGATCTAGCCTAGAATAAAGGCATTAACTACCTTTAAATATCTATAGTTATAGACCTAGTAGTTAAAATAGGCATTAGTAGCTAGCCCTATATAAAATAGTTAGCCTTACTTCTAAGCTAGAATAGATCTAACTTACTAGTAATATTATAGCACTAGTGCCTAGGGTAGTTAATTAATTAAGATTTATAAGAGATATATTAGATCCTATAGGAATCCCTAACTATAGTAAATTAGCATTAGAATAGAGGTAGGCTAGGGCTAGAGGGGCTATACCTTTAAATCCTTAGCTATAGCTTACTTAAGCTACTTCTTAGTTAAAGACTTTTAAGGATATTACTTATTTTTAGAGTTTTCCTAGGCGGATTAGAGCTAGATAAGCATAGAACATAAGAGTACTTATAGTAGCTAGCGCTATTTTATTAGATAACTTAATAGATCTATAGTAATATTAGTATTTAGGCTAACACTAGCCTAGGAGTGCCTTAGGTAGCTCTAAGGAAGAAAAGAACCTATAGGAAGTCTAATAAAAAAGAGGAAAGAAGGAAAACCTCTCTAGGGGAAGGAACCCTTCTTATACTTATATAGGGGGGCTAAATTATAGATATTAATAAAGAAAGAAAAACATAAGACAAAAATCTAGTTAGATAATGCCTAGGAGACCTAGGCCTAGAAATAGCTAGGAATTAAACTAAACCTATACCCTTACTATAGAAGATAAATAATATTAGGTGCTCTAACTTCCCTAGACTAATAAGCTAGACCTAGGCTAGAGAAGGCTAAAAAGTAAGGCTATAGAAGAGCTAGCTAAAAAGTAAAAGAGAAGTAAATTACTACTATAAAACTAAATCTAGCATGCTATAAGATAGTATAAGAGGCCTAGAGTAGTGCTAGAGTAGACCTAGGATAGAGCTAGGTAAGGCCTAAAACTAAGGATTTTCCTTTCTTCTTTCTTTTCCTTTTTCTTATTAGGATAAGGCTAGCATAAGCTAGCAATAAACACCTATAATAGGCTATACATAACGTAACGCAGGCCTAGTGTAGGGTTAGCGTTAGCCTAAACATAGATATAAGGGGTTTTTCTTCCTATTTAAGGGTTTTCCTTTTAACGAAGCAGTAGGAGTACTAGTACTAGCCCTACATAGAGCTAGCTAGCGTAAATAATATATATATATATATAGCCTTATATAATAAGGCAAGACTTCTTATATAGTGAATCCATGCCTTTACCTTTAATCTCTCTTACTATTTAAGAGTTAAAGATCCTATAGCCACTATGCTTTATTTAATTAAACTTTGTAAATCTAAATATATTATAAGCTTATAGAGCGTTAATCTTAGCTTAATCTAATTACTTAAAGGGCTTTCCTAGGGTTATAATCTTCCCTTCTTAGCGGAGTTAGAGGGTAAGGTCTTAGTTAGCTTTTTCCTTTACTATAAGGAACGCTTCTATTAGTAATCCTCTAGTTATAATCTCTTTAATTAATGCCTTTTCTTAGTCTTTATTAATAATTATAAAACACTCCTTATAATCTTTAGGTTCTTCTATGCCTTAGTTAAGGGAGAATTAGACTATTAGGGCTTTTCTTAGCCTTCCTTACTTTCTCTTTACTAGTACTAGGAGTTCTACTTCTTCTTTTACTCCTTCCCTTACCTCTATCCTAATAGAGGTAAGAGAATCTCTCTTATTTATAGTCTTCTTAATATCTTAAGGTTTTATCTCCTATAGCCTCTCTATAGTATATAGGTCCTTATAGTAAGGCTTTACTACTATAGATTAGAATTTTACTAGGCTATAGGGTAATTAGATAGTGTAAGTCTCCCTATCTATAGTAATAAGCTTATAAGGGCTATGCTAGCTACCCTTCTCCTCTATATACGTATATTAGCCTATAGAGGTAGCTAGTGTATTAGCAATATATTAGGGCTATTCTTAGCGTTAAGGGTATTATAGACTTACTATAAGGCTAGGTAATAGCGTACCTTATTAGTAGCCTTCTAAATTACCTTAGCGTATTAAATAATAGAGATGCTTAGAGGTAACTTATCTATTATACATAGGTAGGCTCTAAAGACTAGTAGGGTTAGCACTAGTCTATTAGGGCTTACTAAGTTATTAATAGCTTTAATAGCTATTTAAAGATATTACTCTAGCGTAATCTCCGCGCTAATTAAGTCTATAATAAACTTATAAGCCTAGCGTAAAGGTCTATAGTACTTCTTAACCTTTCTAATACTACTATAGGCTTTAATTAGTATCTTACTAATCTTAATTAATATTAATTAAGCATAGTGCTTAAATTTAGCAGAGAAGAAGTTATTACTAGCGTTATAAATAATCTAATCTAGCGGTCTAAGATAGGTATTAATCTAGCACTCTCTAATAGTATCCTAGATATCTTAGGCCTTTGCTTCTTAGGATTAAGGAAGCGGGCTACTTAGAATAAAGTTACTAAATTAATAATGTAAAGGACTAGTTAGTTATTAATCTATATAATATTAGTAATAATCTTATAGTTAAAGTTATGCTTATCTTTAATTATAAATTTAAACTGGCTAGGAGCTTTCCTTTTATCTAATAATAGTAGTAGACTTTAGTTAGCTTCTTAATTACCTATTATTTAATATTATAACCAGCCCGCTAAAGGATCTTTATAAGGCATTAAATAGAAGGGTAACTAAAGTAATAATGTAATTAACGGATTTCCCTCTCTAAGAGGTAGAAGGTAACCATTTCTTTAGCCTTTAGTAGCCACTAAGGATATCCCTATTATTACATAATAGGCATAGTCTTATTGCCTTAAATTAGTATATTCGCGAGGTTATTAATCTTAACTTATAGCTTATCTATATTAGTAATAGAAAAGAGGAAAGGAGTTACTATATTAAGGATATAGAATTTAAGCTCTCTAAGTTCTATAGGCATATAAAGGATTCCTCTTACGGTTATAGATCTAGCACTAAATTTAATGATTTATAGCTTATAGGGGATTATTTTTAATAAAGGCATTAATTATAAAAGAGCCTTTGCTTATCCTTAACCTACTATTAATCTGCCTGCTGCCCTAGTATTAGGCATAATCCCTCTAAAGACTTCTTTAGAATAGCGCTCTTTAGAGATATAGTAGGTTAATCCCTTATTAAATTCTTACTATTAATATAGTTCTTACTTTAGGAAAGCATACTAAAAGGCTTAGTTATTAAGGGTAATAAGTATATTAGTATCTATAAGATTATAATTATCCTATAGCTCTAAGTAAAAGAATTATATAATACTTATATCAAGGCCTGTGACAAGCCGGCCAAAGAAGCTATAGCGCGCCTGCTAAACGCTGTCCTTGAAGTAAGATATTTCCTCGCCTAGTTTTTAACCGCACAAGTAGTGGTGATTAGGAAGCCAGGAAAAACCACTAAGGAGATAAGAAGGGCTAATGCGTGAAGACCTATCTTACTACTAAACATAGTAGGAAAGATTATAGAAGCGGTAATTATAAGGTAGCTTATAGCCTTTACTAAGGCTAAGGGCCTTCTCCTAAGCTATAAATAGGAAATAGGGTAAATAGATTAATAGAAACTATAATTAGAGTCCTTATAGAATACATAAGAGAGGCTTAGGGCAAAGGTAGTATTGCCTTATTAGCGTAAATAGACATCTCGTCCGCATTTAATAGAGTTAGCTACCCGTATCTAATTTACGTTTTAATCTAAATAGGCATACCACGCTAGCTAATAGCTATAATACGTAGCTTCCTTATAAATAGAATAAGCTAGCTTAGCTTTAATAGTAAACTCTTAAGACCCTTTTAGATAAAGATAGGTACCTTATAAGGCTTACCTCTCTTACTGTTATGGACTAGCCCTAAGACAAAGCTATAGGCTATCGTGATAATATTGAGAAACTTGAAGGAAGGAAAGAAAAGGAGGATGTTACGGATCCCGTACAAACCCCTTATATCCCCTGGTTAGCTTATATTAGCCCCCTTCCCTTATACCCTACTCATATGCTAACACTAAGGCTTAGGCAAAGCCCAAGCCCTTATATATACCCTTACTCACCCCTTCCTTATCTGTCCGTATTAATGTTATTATAAATCGTCCCTTACTAGGTAATTATCCGTGCCTGCTCTTGCCCTTGCATCCACTGTGAATAGCTGTTTAATAATCCCTTGTTAACATAGTGTGTTTAAGTCATATATAGGTAGGGCAATAGTATAACCCCTCCTTATGGTTAGTTTAAACGCGTTTATCTTAAGTGTTATGCCTTGCTATAAGTTATATCCCTCTATTATTATTATTATTATTTTCCTTCCCCCTACCTATTTATATCCTACCCTACCCTATAGTTATATATATAAATATCCTACTAAGAATCCTATCTAATCTAAACCTTCCCTTAATAATAACTATTCCCTTCCTATTATAAGCCTATCTTACTGCCTATTCTTTCTCCTACCTCTATCTATTATTATCCTATTCTTAAGTTACCCTTATCTATCCTATACCTAATAGTATTATACCTTATCCTTATTAACCTACTCTTCCCTTAACTAGCACTAGTCTAGTTCCCCTAAGACCCTCTCTACCCTATATCTAGCTTAGGCCCTTAGGGAGTTTCTCCTAGAAGGAGATTCTAATAATAAGCAGTATACCGCCCCTAAGGCGGTTTTTATCCTTATAGGCTATGTATTAAATAAGCCCTTACTATAGGCATACTAGAATATCACCCCCTAAGTCTAGTAAGTCTTATCCCTCTTACTAGGAAATCACATTACCTATATTTAGTTAACCAGGTTTTTATCCACTAATCCTTGCCTCTAATACGCGCTAAAAGATCTTAAAAAGAGATTACTATAGGAACGCATATTATCTATCCTAGGGTCCCTTAGACCCTAACTTAAAAGTAAAAATACTAGTTCTCTCCTAGCGCTATTACGCTCTTATTACCTATTAGACTACTCTTTTATAAGAAGCCTAATTTAACCTAGCCTCTATCTAGTCCTCTCTTAGACCCTCTTTAGTATTATCCTTCTCTACCTTAAATATAACTAGGAATAAAGTAATTCTATATAACTATAGTAATCCCTTAACTAGCTATAGTATAGGAAATTAAATATAATAAGTTATAGGTATTCTATTCTAATAGAACTGCTAGATTATAAGTAGCCTAGCTACTATCTATTAAGAACTTTATAGTAATAATACTCCTAGCAGGGCCTCCTAGGGTCTGTCTAGCATATCCCGCGTTATTAAAGCTAGTGATATTTCTCCTTCTTGCTAGTAGTGTAAGCGCTACGCCTAGAATATAGGCAGCAGTTATAATAAATCCTATTATGTTTACTATATGCCCTATAACCCTTAAGACTCCCCTCCTATTAAATAAGTTAAGCCTATAAGTTAACCCTCTAGAACCCCTATTAAACCCTAACTAGGTCTTACTAGCCCTAAAACTTATATAGTAATCCTCCTAGAAGTAAGGTAAAAGACCTTACTATAAACACTAATAGTAAGGAGAAGGGTAAGGATAAGTATAAGTATTCTAATATATAAGTAGGAATAGAAAGTTAAAAGGGTATAACCTAGGTCCTATATATAATCTCCTTTTAAGGATAAGTTTTATTAAATTAAACCAGTCTATTATTATATTATATATCCCCTATTCCTTTTTAAACTTATCTAGTGCCTATGTGTCTTTTATATTTTCCACTGGTTCCTATATTAGTTATATATATCCTACTTACTTTACAAGAGTATTTTAGTTCTCTCCCTTACCTAGTGTGTTTTAAGCTACTAAAATCCTTTCTATATAGTATTCCTTTATAAGTTTAGGGTTATCCTCTATTAGAACCTATTCTAGGCCTAGCTAGGAGTCCTATAACTATTAGCTTAGGAGAGGGTCTATTACCGCTTATTTAATAAGATTTACATAGAAAACTAGGTATATACCCTTTAGGATATTAAGTTAAATAGTAAGCGGAGTTAGGACCTTAACTATAGTATACTTAGCCGCTACCTAGTTAAGTTTATGTAAGGGCTAATTAGTTTTAATATTCCTAAGTAATAACCACACTTTATTCCCTATATAGAATTATTCCGCTAGATATTATAAGGCTATAGAGGCATCCTGCTATTATTACTACGTATATGTAATAGTAGCCTAGGCAAGAGATATACTCTCTTAGAGGTATTCTAGGAAATAAATAGCTCTCTCTTTTAATATAGTTACTAATAGGACTATATCTAACTATATTTAAATAGGTTATAAGTTATAACTATATAGGAGTTTATTTAGGCTTACCCTATAACTAAAGAGTTCCTATTATTAATCGCTAGCTAGTAAGCTATAAGGTATTTAGGCTAGTTATACTATAAAAAGGAAACGTATACCTATAGTATTACCTATACCTCTTAGTTTATTCTCTCTATACCGCTATTAGTCTATAGGTAGTAAGAGGTAGAAAGGAGCTAGTTTATACTAATACTTAAATATAATATTATCTAAAAGTTCCTAGCTAATTAAAACCCCTATCTATAATAATTAATTAGGAAATCCTAGAACTACTACTAAACTATTTTAAAACGTTTTACATATACCTTAGCTATAATAGAAGTTATTACCTCTAGCTATATAAACTTAGATAGCCTATTTATAATAACTATAAGGAACTATAGTCTCTCTAGGGAAGATATTAGTAAGTTTATTATAAAATTAATAGAGATTTATAACTAGTATCTATTAGGTATTAGTAGTAGCTTTAGCAAGCCCTAGCAGTGTTACTAACTCTT
This sequence comes from Epichloe gansuensis, assembly GCA_023658505.1. Classification (NCBI taxonomy): domain Eukaryota; kingdom Fungi; phylum Ascomycota; class Sordariomycetes; order Hypocreales; family Clavicipitaceae; genus Epichloe; species Epichloe gansuensis. The sequence goes on from CP098283.1 coordinate 3,689,532, forward strand.
ATAGCTACCTTAGTAAAAATAATTATAGATAAACCTACCTATATCCTAAGCTATCCTATCCTAGTGGAATTGCTATTATAAAATCTAAAACATAGTATTATGCCCTAGGTACCTTATTACTAGTAAGTTATAGGATTGCTAGATAAGGGTTATTATTAATAGCTCCTAGGCTAGGACCTAGGTTTAACCCTAAACTAAAGCGCCCTATATACGCTAATTATGCAATCCGCTACCTATTCTCTTATTATTACCTCTAGGGAAACTTCTATGCCCCTTCCTATATAGCCTATAAATAGATAAGGTAGGTTAGGTCTAATAAAACTACCTAGTCCTAAAGAGTCTAAAGATATTTTATTATAAAGAGGCATTCCCTAGTAGTAGTAAAGCTACCTAGGGTAGGGATAGACCTAAACTAGAGTTTATCTAGGTCCTAATATATAGTTATAAGAGCGCTATAATAGTAATAGGTTATAGGATATATCCTATTCTTAAAGGCTTGCCTACCCTATTCTACTCCCTTTAAGAAAGAGTATTTAGTTATTATACTTAAGCACTAGGTCTATAATATAAATAGAAGTTAAATAAGGAGAGGATATTTGCTTACTATGCTTAACATTCTATTATAAGGTAAAGAGTAGTAAAGTACTCTAGGTTCTTATAATCCATATATATTATAAATAGGCGTAAGACGCCCTATAACTCTGCTAACTATGCCTTAAGGTAAGATATAATAGCTAGTAGTTTCTTATTATAAATAGTATAGTTCCTTTAGGGGCTATTAAGCTTATAGAGTAATAAGCAACTAGATATAACATACTATTAGGGCCTTTCTATAATAGGTAACCCCTAAAGCTATGCTAGAGTAATTAGCTTTACTACCATGTCCTAATTAGGGTCCTATTATGCAAGGACTAGGTGTTTAATAAATAATTCCTTTAATTATTTAAAAGCGTTATTTTCCTCTAGGCCTTATTAAAAGGGAATGTTCTTCCTAGTAAGCTAGATTAGGGGGCTACTATTTTAGAAGTCCTTAATAAAGTTATATATATATTATTTACGCTAGCTAGCTCTATGTAGGGCTAGTACTAGTACTCCTGCTGCTTTATTAAAAGGGAAAACCCTTAAATAGGAAGAAAAACCCCTTGTATCTATATTTAGGCTAACGCTAACCCTACACTAGGCCTGCGTTGCGTTATGTGTGGCCTATTATAGGTGTTTATTACTAGCTTACGCTAGCCTTATCCTAATAAGAAGAAAAGAAAAGAAAGAAAAAGGAAAATCCTAGGTTCTAAGCCCTACCTAGCTCTATCCTAGGTTTGCTCTAGCACTACTCTAGGCCTATTATACTATCTTATAGCGTGCTAGATTTAGTTTTATAGTGGTAATTTACTTCTCTTTTACTTTTTAGCTAGCTTTTCTATAGCCTTACTTTTTAGCCTTCTCTAGCCTAGGTCTAGCTTATTAGTCTAGGGAAGTTAAAGCACCTAATATTATTTATCTTCTATAGTAAGGGTATAGGTTTAGTTTAATTCCTAGCTATTTCTAAGCCTAGGTCTCTTAGGCATTAACTAACTAGATTTTTATCTTATATTTTTCTTTCTTTATTAATATCTATAATTTAGCCCCCTCCCTATATAAGTATAAGAAGGGTTCCTCCCCTAGAGAGGTCTTCCTTCTTTTCTCTTTTTATTAAACTTCCTATAGGTTCTTTTCTTCCTTAAAGCTACCTAAGGCACTCCTAGGCTAGTGTTAGCCTAAATGCTAATATTACTATAAATCTATTAAGTTATTTAATAAAATAGCACTAGTAACTATAAGTACTCCTATGTCCTATGCTATTCTAGCTCTAATCCGCCTAGGAAACTCCTAAGAATAAGCATTACCCTTAGAAGTTATTAACTAAGAAGTAACTTAAGTAAGCTATAGCTAAAGATCTTAAGGTATAACTCCTACTACCCTTATACTAAGTCTGCTCTAAGTCTAATCTATAATAGTTAAGGGATCCCTATAGGATCTAATATATTTCCTATAAGTCTTAGTTTATTAACTATCCTAGGTATTAATACTATAATATTACTAGTAAGTTAACTCTATTCTAGTTTAGAGGTAAGGCTAACTATTTTATATAAGGCTTACTACTAATACCTATTTTAATTATTAGGTTTAAAACTATAGTTACTTAAAGGTAAGTAGCTAGCGCCCTTACCTAGGCCTAGTCTAGCGCTAACCTACTCCTAGCCTAATTTAACTAGGTAATGGAATAAGCACTAGTAATTAGTTAAGGTCTAGGTAAATATTATTACTAGGGGTAGTGTAAGTGCTTCTCTATTAGTCCTTTACTAGTTCTATCCTAGGTCTAACTACTCTCTAGGTTCTAGATAATTATTAAGATTATATAAAGAAGCTCTATGCTAGCAATTAGAGTAAGAAAAGAGAAGCGCCTCTATAGTAGGCCTAGGCTAGGCTAGTGCTAGAGAGGATTAATATAATAAGCTAATATTTTAGTTATAGTGCCTAGATACCTACGTAGCGGAGATAAACTATCTCCTAGCTATAGCCTTACCTACTAAGGGGTAGGCTAAGGTAATAGAGAGGGTAATTCTAGTCCTAGAGAAAGAGTAATTAGTTAGGTAAATATAGCTTAGTAAAGGGGCAGGGGTAGACTAGTAGGGTTTATATTACCTAGTGTTATATATTTAAAATTAATCTAATAATAGTTCTAGAATTATAATTCTTTAGCTAGCCTACTACTAGCTCTAAACTATGTAATCTTATATCTCTCCCTAGTTATTTACTATATCTATATCCTAGCTATTAGTCCTAGCGCGCTAGGAGCGCCCTAGCTTTAGCTCCTTCTCTTTACTATATATATTAGCTACTAGTTCTTATACTAATAAGTAGTATTAGAGTTATTTTATACTAAGGAACTATTTAGCTATTACTCTTACCTTTAGGGAGTAGTTTAGGGCTAGCCTTACCTCCTATATATCTCTAGGCTAGCGCGTTTAGGGGCATTAGTAATTATATTTAGGGTAGTTTACTATAATATAATATTAGTCCTTAACTACTTTACTATAGCTATATAGTAGTAAGTTTACCCTAGGAATGCCTCTCTAGAAGAGAAACTTATTAAAACTAATCTTTCCTATATATAGTTAGACTATAGTTAAGGAGATATGCTTTTCTAGGCCTATATAAAATCTTTAGATTTCCTTTAGGTTATAAGTTAGTAGTTAATCCTTAGTTAGCTCTCTTATAAGTCTATGCTATCCTAGGCATTCCTTACTATACTATTTATCCTAGTATTATCTCTATTCCTTATATAGTTTTACTACTAGTTTATTACTCCTAGGAGGGGTCTCTATCTATAATATAATACTAACTATACTAAGTTAGTAGTAGCTTAGATTATTATAGCTATTCCGCTCTCTATAATTCTCTCTTTAAACTTCTGTTTTATCTTATTTAGGTATAGATCTAAGGGGAATATAAGTCTTAACCTCTAGTTAGGTAATAGGTATAGCCTTAAATATACTAGCTATAATTTAGAGGTAGGCTAATTAGTCTATTATAAAGCTTTTAACTACTTCTCTTAGCTTTCTACCCTTCTTAGTTAGGGTATAGTAAGCGCTTACCCTATAGGTAAGAATAGGCTAGACTACTTATATATATAGGAGTTAGGTATCTCTAAAGCTATAACCCTAGGCTAATGCCGCTAGTAAAGAGAGTGTAAGTTACTACTAGGCTAGTTTACCTTTTAGAATATTCTTATAAGCACTCTAATTAAGTTTCCTATTAACCTAGACTCTAAGGAACCTATATAACTCTATAGGTACTATCTCCTCTATACTAAGTTAGACCCTAGCCTATAGGGGTTAGTATGCTTTACTAAAGTATATAAGTTTAGTCTTTACTAGGTTAAACTTTACTCCTGCTTTTTTACCTATTTTTACATACTTTCTATATAGCTTTAAGCCTCTTCTAGGTTTATATAGTATTTTTCTAAACGCTACTATATTTATATTATTTATAAATCCTATTACCACTATACCTAGGATAGCTTAGAGGTATATATAGAGCTCTGCTAAGTAAAGTAAGAAGAGGATTAGTAAGAGAGATAAGCCTTATAAGGTGCTTACCTTTATCTAAAAGGGTCTTAAGAGTTTGCTATTAAAGCTAAGCTAGCTTATTCTATCTATAAGGAAGCTACGTATTATAGCTATTAGCTAGCGTAGTATGCCTATTTAGATTAAAACGTAAATTAGATATAGGTAGCTAACTCTATTAAATACAGATAAGATATCTATCTACGCTAATAAGGTAATACTACCTCTACCCTAAGCCTCTCTTACGTATTCTATAAGGACTTTAATTATAGTTTTTATTAATCTATTTGCCCTATTTCCTATTTATAGCTTAGGGCAAAGGCCCTTAGCCTTAGCAAAGGCTATAAGCTACCTTATAATTACTACTTCTATAATCTTTCCTATTATATTTAGTAGTAAGATAAGTCTCTATATATTAGCCCTTCTTATCTCCTTAGTGGTTTTTCCTAGCTTCCTAATTACCACTACTTATATAGTTTAGAACTAGGCTAGGAAATATCCTACTTTAAGGATAGCGTTTAGTAAGCGCGCTATAGCTTCTTTAGCTAGCTTATTATAAGCCTTAATAAGGCCTACTAGGAGTTTATTATCTCCTAGGGCTTTCTAGCTAGCTATATCTAATAGGATATTTCTAATATCTCCTACTTTAAACTATTCTTTATCTAGGACTAATGTGTTATTAAGCTCTAGGAAGGAGAGGTCTAGGATATAGGAGAGGTTTGCTATAGGTTTAAGGAAGAACCTTTATATAAGTATACTTGCCTTATCCTTATAGGTAATAGCTAGGTTAGGGTTATTATTAGTTCTTTCTAGGTCTAGGAGTCTAGGGAGCTCTAGGGGGCCTAGCTTTAGAGCTAGGCCTATCTCTCTAGTCTTTAAACTCCTCTATCCTTTTTTATATATTAGCTTTTTATAGGGCTTCTCTTTATATATTCCTTTTTCTTCCCTAACTATCTATTCCTAGTTATTATTTACCTTAGAGAAGGCTTACTAGTTTGCTTTAGTCTTCTAGTGCCTCTATTATCTCTTAGCTTATCTAGCTTTAGTAACTACCTCTTTTATTCTCCTTAATTACTATACCTCTAGGCTAGGGAGTCCTTAGCGTTTCTATAGGGCTACTAATTCTACTATCTATTAGAGGTTTATAATAAGCTATGTTATATATATATTAATTCCTTCCTTATCTTTTAGGTCTAGTGCGTTTTCCACTTAGAGTTATACTACTACTTTTACCTTTACCTATAGTTTATTTATTATAGTCTAGGTATATTTAAGGGTAGGTAAGGCGCCTTCTTACTCCTTAGTAAAGATACTAATTAGCTATGGAATATAGTTAAAGCCTATAAGGTCTTCTGCGCTATTATAGTAAACTTAGATATCTAGAGTTACCTATGCTAGATCTATAGTGCTATCTCTATCTTCTCTATATTATCTTATAGGTTCCCCTTAGGGCATTACTAGACTAAGCCTTTACTAGCTTATAAGGTCTAGTAGTTCCTTTGCTTCTCTAGTTATTCTATCTAAGCTATCCTAAAGGGAGTGTTTTTAGTTAAAGTCTCCTATAAAAACGCTTTAGCTATAGGGCTCTTTTACGTTAAAAGTATAAATAGATATATTCTAGTTATTTATATATCCTTCTAAGTAAAGGGAGTAAATATTTATGCCTTTTATCTCTACTAGTAACTAGTTAGGTCCTCCCTAGGCTATCTATAACCCTATATTATGCTTCTTATTTACATATACTATATTCTATCCCTTATAGTGTGCTAGTTAGAATTAGGCAAGGCCTAGTGCTAGGGGCTATAAGTACCTTATGTGTTCCCACTCTTAGATTGCTATTATATCTATATTAGTTTAGTGCTAGAGCGCTATGTATATTAAGCTATCCTTCTTATTTATATTCTAAAAGAGGACTTATAATATTACTATATTAATTAGGGGGTAGTAGGTCTTTGCTATCTTATACTAGCTTTATTCTAGCCCTATTTTAAGATATATATTATATAATGCTCCTTACCCTAGGCTATTTAGCACTTCTTTTTATATTTATAAGGCATTCCCTTTTCTTACTTACTATAATAATAGGTTCTATAGCTATGCCTATTCTCTTATAAGGTAGCGTTAGGCTTCTGTCTAGGGAGTTACTAGTAAATCTTAATAGTTATTCTAGGTATCTTGCTTTTACTATATTTTACTTCTCTTTTAGGATAGGGTAGTCCCTTAACCATGCTAGGTATAGGCTAGAATATAAGATATAGTTTTCCTTTAGTTATTTACTAATTATTAGGTATAATATTTCTCCTTCCTTATATTAGCTAGCTCTATACCTACTATACCTTAGGGCTACCTTATAGAACTTTATAATATAGCTAGTTTAGAAGTAGTTATAGTATTATTAGGGTTATAGGGTCTTATTATATAGTTTAGTTTAGAATAGCTCTGCTTTAAAGACTATTCTATCTTAGTATATCTTATTAGTATCTTTTACTTCTGCTAGTCCTAGGATTAGGGTAGTATGCTATATGTTTTTGCTTAGGGATACCTTATAATTACCTTAATTACGTTTACTTTATTTGCTTTTCTAATCTTAGTTATAAGGTTCTTAATAGATATATGCTTTATTAGGAATCCCTTAACTATAATGCTAAGTACACAGTAGTAAAGGGCCGCTTCTAGTCTAAATGCTTTAGTGATCTATTTTTAGTTCTCTTTATATTAGGCTACGTTTCCTTTAAAGGTAATAATTATGTCTTTACTAGGGAGTCTTCTAGCTACTATAGCTATAGTTTAGCTAGTGGCTCTGTTTACTATAGTTATTATATCTTTAGTGCCTTAGGATTAGAGCGTTTCCTAAATTATATTACCTTTAATAAGTACTTCTCTATATTATTTACCTAGGACCTATAAGGGAGGGGTTTTATTATTTAGCCTTCTTAGTGCTAGTTTAGCTATAATACTTACCTAGGTTAATATATTAGTTTCTTTAGCTTCTTCCCTAATAGCCTCCTTAAGGGCTACTTTAAGGGCTTCTTTAGTAGTGTAAATATTATTATTATTATTGCTGCTATTATTATTTATAGCTCTTATTTTAGCGCGGATATGGTTTGCTACCTAGTAAGCTATAGCCTTTATAATGCTCTAAACTTAGGAGACTTTATTACTAGGGATAAGGCTAGTAATCTTATTATAGAATTTCGTGTTATCTAGGTGCTTAAATTATATCTAATCTATTATTAGGTTATCCTTACGTCTATAGGCATTAAATTGCCCTATTCCTGCGTTTAGGTAGTGGTGGCTTTGTGCTAGCCCCCTTTCTCTAGCGTTAATTACTATTAGTATCTTACCCTTATACCTGCCTCTAGCTCTATTATAATGCGATATCGTAGGAGGGGGTAAACGGAGGTAAGGAATTCGAATATTAATGTGGTTTGTATTTTAGAGGCGATTCCGGACCTTTAGATCGGTGCGGAAAAAGTATCAAAGGTTTAATAAAGTTATAATAGAAGTTTATAAATCTAAGGAAGCTATAGACTCCCTATAACTTTATAAGGGCTAACCATTCCCTAATTACCGCTATCTTTATAGGGTTAGGGCGAATTAAGTGTCCTGCTATAATAATATAGCTAAGGTATTAAACCTCCTTTATAGCGAATGTAGATTTGTCTAGATCTAGATATAGGCCTGCTACCCTTAATCTACCTAGTATTAGCTATACCTTAGCTATATAATCCTTCTTTAACCCCCTAAATAGATAAGAATATTGTCTAAATAGGCTATAATAAAGTCCCCTAACGCATTCCCTAAGGATTTATTTACGTAATATTAGAACATTGCTAGTGTACTTACTAGGCTAAATAGGCAAACTAGCTATTTAAACAGTCTAAATCTTATATAGAATGCTATAAGATACTCTTATCCTTCTACTATATATAGCTTATAAAACGCTAAGCATATATTTACTTTTATAAACTAATATACTTAGGATAAGGAATAGAGTGTTTCCTAATTAGTAAGAGGGTAGCAGTCTTATGCTATTATCTTATTAAGTGCGTGGTAGTTAACGTAAAACCTCTAACCACTGTTTGCCTTTTTAACTAGTAGGATAGGTGCTACCGCTAAAGAGGAGCTAGCATAGATCTATCCCTTATCTATAAGGTTAGTAACTTAATGCCTAATCTCTAATAGCTAGTCCTAGGGTATGTTATATAGAGGTCCCTATAGGAGTGCTAGTTATAATCTATCCGCGTTCTTTTAAAGATAGATATAGTAGTCTAATAAGCCCCTATATAAGGGTAGACTATCTGCCTTTAACTTATTAAATAGGTTTATAAAGTCTATAAGCTCCTAGGTAGTGCTAAGGTATTAAGCTATTCTAGTCTTAGTCTTAGGATAGAAAGTTATAATACTATTATAATTTCTTTTAAGCTTATAGTAATAAACCTTATAGTAGTATCCTTCTATTATTATATATAGCGTGCCTCTGCGGTAAATAAGGAACTAATTATCCCTATATTAGTATCTCTATAGTACGCTCTAAGGATTCTAAAATACATAGGCCCTTAGCTACCCTAATAACTAGCTATTGCTTTACTATATGAATTACTATATTATAGTGTTCTAACTATAGTATCCTAAAGATTACATTATAGGTTAAACCTAGAATAATATAGAGGTATACTAAAGATTCCTAGCTATTTATATTAATCTAGGTATATACTATATAAGTAATAGATAAGGTTTCCTCCTTACCTACTTTCCTTTTCTTTCTTTTTCTACTATAGTTTAAACTTATCTTTATTTTAGTAATTAAATAAGCTCTAGGCTTAGCTACTGCGCTGCTAATTCGCTAATAGTGCTATAATAATTACAATTATAATTAATTTAAACATAGAGATACTTATATATATTAAAGAGTATAAGGACTAAGAATAGTAATTAATCTATATACTATTTAACTCCCTCCTCTAATACTATATACTAATTATAGTTAAGATTATCTAGCTAGGCTAGCTAGCCTTTACGCCCCTATGTAAGCCTCTGCTTAGGGGCTACTTATTTTCTAATAAGTAAGTCTTAACCCCTTATCCCCGCTTTCTATCTCTGCCCTATAGGTATTAATACACACTCTTAGTTAGTAAGGTAAGAGTAAAGAGCACTCCTATATCTAGTAATCCTTTAAACCATAGTATAAATAATACTTATTCTCCTAATATCTAGTTATTTCTTTTACTATAACTTACTTAGTATATTATAGTTTAGTTATCTTCTTTAGTCTACCCTTTTTCCCTTTTAGCTTCTTATGTTTACCTACCTAGGTTCCTGCTATATAAATACCTATTATTAGTGTGTTATTATTATAATTAACTTAGGGGGCTAGTGTCTTAACTAGAATAGGTGTGTAATAGGAATAATACTTTTCCTCTAAGGCATTAGCCTTAATATTAACTATAATACTATAGAATTAGCTAACTACTAATAAGTAGTCCTTATAGTCTACCCCTTTACTAATACTATACTCTCTTATATACTTATTAAGTATATATTAAAGTTTTACTAGTTTTACCTTACTTACCTATAAGCTACCTCTTACTAGGAAAGCTTTTATTTAAAGTAAATAAAGAATAAAGCAAATACCTTCCCTAGCCCTTATTTAATATAATTAAGTTTAGTAAGGGCTATTTCTTATTAATAGGGGTTAGCAAACATAGATTCTAAGTAATCTAGGAAGGAGGTAGGTTTATAATTATACTTATAGCCTATTTTAAAAATGCTATAATATAGGATTAGACCTTAGGCCCTAAGTTCTAGTATACGAATATCCACTAGTCCTTATTAGCGCTAATAAAGTCCTTATCTACCACTAGTTTATATTCTATAAGGATCTTCTAGGAAGTAAATATAGCCTTATTGCTATTATAAGGGTTGCCTATTAGGATTAGTTTCTGTTTAATTAGGGTATAACTAGTAGCGTAGCGGGTAGGACTAGGAGAGGAAACTATTTAGGTTAAGCCCCTTAGGGCTACTTTATTTTAACCTGTTTATATAGCGTTATGATTTCCCCTTATTATTATTTAATTATAAGTTAAAGTGATTTAAGTTAAGCTAAGAGGGCCTCTATAGGCAGAGTGGTGTCTATTAGTAATATTATGCTTCCCTAAGAGTGTTAGTCTCTAGGGCATAGTAAATCCATTATGTCTGTTATGTCTATTATGTTTATAACGTTTAATGCACTTATTGCGTTTTTAGTAGCCTTCTTTAAGGCTAAAGGAAGTTTCTTAAATATTATAGACTAGCCCTAAGACAAAGCTATAGGCTATTATAATAATATTAAGAAACTTAAAGGAAGGAAAGAAAAGGAGGATATTGCGAATCCCGTACGAACCCCTTATATCCCCTAGTCGGCTTATGTCAGCCCCTTCCCTCACACCCCACTCGCATGCTAACACTAAGGCTTAGGCAAAGCCTAAGCCCTTACACTTACTAATCCTCTTCTTACTCTACTTAGTAAAGCTTTATATATACCTCTAAGCTATCCTAGGCATAGTAGTAATAGGATTTATAGATAATATAAATATAGCGGTGTTTAGAAAAACACTATATAGACCTAGAAAAGGCTTAAAGCTATGTAAAAAGTATATAAAAATAGGTAAAGAAAGTAAGAGTAAAGTTTAACCTAGTAAAGACTAAACTTATATACTTTAGCAAAGCATACTAACCCCTATAGGCTAGGGTTTAACTTAGTGTAAAGAAGATAATGCCTATAGAGTTATATAGGTTCCTTAGAGTCTAGGTTAATAGGAAACTTAATTAGAGTGCTTATAAGAATATCCTAAAAGGTAAACTAGCCTAGTAATAGCTTATACTCTCCTTACTAGTAGCATTAGCCTAGGGTTATAGCTTTAGAGATACCTAACTCCTATATATATAGGTAGTCTAGCTTATCCTTACCTATAGGGTAAGCGCTTACTATACCCTAACTAAGAAGGGTAGAAAACTAAGAGGAGTAGTTAAAAGCTTTATAATAGACTAATTAACCTATCTCTAAATTATAGCTAGTGCGTTTAAGGCTATACCTATTACCTAACTAAAGGTTAAGACTTATATCCCCCTAGATCTATACCTAAATAAGATAAAACAGAAGTTTAAAGAGAGAATTATAGAGAGTAGAATAGCTATAATAATCTAAACCATTACTAACTTAGTATAGTTAGTATTATATTATAGATAGAGACCCCCTAGGAGTAATAAGCTAGTAATAGAATTACATAAGGAATAGAGATAACACTAGGATAAATAGTATAGTAAGGAATGTCTAGGGCAGTATAGGCTTATAAGAGAACTAACTAAGGACTAACCACTAACTTATAACCTAAAGGAAATCTAAAGATTTCATATAGGCCTAGAAAAACACATCTCCTTAACCATAGTCTAACTATATATAAGAAAGATTAGTCTTAATAAGTTTCTCTTCTAGAGAGGCATCCCTAGGGTAAACTCGCTGCTATATAGCTATAGTAAAGTAGTTAAAGACTAATATTATATTATAGTTAACTACCTAAATATAATTACTAATGCCCTTAATTACGCTAGCCTAAAGATATATAGGAGGTAAGGCTAGCCCTAAACTACTCCCCTAAGGCAAGAGCTATAGCTAAATGATTCCTTAGTATAAAATAACTCTAATACTATATATTAGCATAAGAACTAGTAGCTAATATATATAGTGAAGAGAAGGAGCTAGAGCTAGGGCGCTTCTAATACGCTAGAACTAATAGCTAGGATATAGATATAGTAAATAACTAGGGAGAGATATAAGATTATATAGTTTAAAGCTAGTAATAGGCTAGCTATAGAATTATAATTCTAGAACTATTATTAGATTAATTTTAAATATATAATGCTAGGTATTATAAACCTTACTAGTTTACCTCTACCTCTTTACTAAGCTATAATTACCTAACTAATTACTTCTCCTCTAGGACTAGAATTACCCCTCTATTACCTTAGCCTACCCCTTAGTAAGTAAGGTAGTAGCTAGGAGATAGTTTATCTTTATAGCGTAAGCGTCTAGATGTTATAGCTAAAAGATAACCTTATTATATTATTCTCCTTTAGCGCTAGACTAGCCTAAACCTATAGTAAAGGCACTGCGCTTCTTCTTACTTTAATTACTAGTATAAAGCTTCTTTATATAATCCTAATAGTTATCTAGGACCTATAGAACTATTAGACCTAGACTAGACTTAATAGTAAACTAGAATAGTAGTACTTATACTACCCTAGTAACTATAGCTACCTAAACTTCTATTAGCTACTAGTGCTTATTTTATTAATTACTTAAGTTAGGCTAAGAGTAAATTAGCACTAGATCTAGCCTAGAATAAGGGCGCTAACTACCTTTAAATATCTATAGTTATAGACCTAGTAGTTAAAATAGGCATTAGTAGCTAGCCCTATATAAAATAATTAGCCTTGCTTCTAAGCTAGGATAGATCTAACTTACTAGTAATATTATAGCACTAGTGCCTAGGGTAGTTAATTAATTAAGATTTATAAGAGATATATTAGATCCTATTAGGATCCCCTAACTATAGTAAATTAGCATTAGAATAGAGGCAGGCTAGGGCTAGAGGGTTATACCTTTAAATCCTTAGCTATAGCCTGCTTAAGTTACTTCTTAGTTAAAGACTTTTAAGGATATTACTTATTTTTAGAGTTTTCCTAGGCAGATTAGAGCTAGATAAGCATAGAACATAAGAGTACTTACAGTAGCTAGCGCTATTTTATTAGATAACTTAATAGATCTATAATAATATTAGCATTTAGGCTAATACTAGCCTAGGAGCGCCTTAGGTAGTTCTAAGGAAGAAAAGAATCTATAGGAAGTTTAATAAAAAGAGAAAAGAAGGAAAACCCTCTAGGGGAGGAACCTTTCTTATACTTATATAGGGGGCTAAATTATAGATATTAATAAAGAAAGAAAAATATAAGATAAAAATCTAGTTAGATAATGCCTAGGAGACCTAGGCCTAGAAACAGCTAGGAATTAAACTAAACCTATACCCTTACTATAGAAAACAAATAATATTAGGTGCTTTAACTTCCTAGACTAATAAGCTAGACCTAGGCTAGAGAAGGCTAAAAAGTAAGGCTATAGAAAAGCTAGCTAAAAGTGAAAGAGAAGTGAATTACTACTATAAAACTAAATCTAGCACGCTATAAGATAGTATAAGAGGCCTAGAGTAGTACTAGAGTAAACCTAGGATAGAGCTAGGCAGGGCCTAGAACTAGGGATTTTCCTTCTTTCTTTCTTTTCTTTTTTTCTTATTAGGATAAGGCTAGCGTAAGCTAGTAATAAATACCTATAATAGGCCACACATAACGTAACGCAGGCCTAGTGCAGGGTTAGCGTCGGCCTAAATATAGATATAAGGGGTTTTTCTTCCTATTTAAGGGTTTTCCTTTTAACAAAGCAGTAGGAGTACTAGTACTAGCCCTACATAGAGCTAGCTAGCGTAATTAATATATATAATACTTAGATATACTACTAGCGGTAGCTCTTTATTATCCTTATTACTATCTTTAGTCTTTATATAGGCTATAAGATATAGTTCCTATCCTTAGCTAGGGCCCTTATTAGGCTTATTATTATCTAGCCCTTTATAGGAGGTAAGAAACGCCTAGAATCTTTTCTCTAAAGGGAGTGTATAATAGATCTTACTAGTAAACTAATAATCCTTTTCCTTTTAGCATTCTTTATTAGAGTAATTAAAGGACTAATAGCTATTCTTACTATATATAAAGCAATGCTAAGGGCTATGCCTTAGGCTCTTACTATAATAGCCTCCCTTACCTTAGGGCTAATATCTATATTAATAGTTAGTAAACATAGCCTTAGGAGAGCTCCCTTATAATTATAGGTATTAGGTAGCTCTTCTATTTAACTCTAAGATTATAATTACCTTATAGAGGTCTTTAGTAAGATACTTAAAGCCTAGGGAGTAGTTATACTCTACTATCTAATATTTAGGCATACTAGCTATAGTATTTAATATTTACTTATAGAGCTTAGTATTTACTATATTAGAAGGATATAGGCCTTAATAAATCTTTTTAAGGGTAGCTAGTATTATTTTAAGGCACTCTAGCCTAGTTTTATTAAGGTTCTTAGTAATAGTGCTATTTAGAGTTATACTACTCTATTTATAGCGATAGAACTATTAGTTACTTTCTGTCTTAAAGCGTTAATAGATTTAGCTAATTATCTCTTTATATATAAGGTTTAACTAAAGAGATAATTAAGGTAATACTATTTAGTATTATTAATTAAGATAATTAGGAGAGCCTTCTAATAATATATTTAAGGGAGGTTAATCCTATTATACTTATTCTTAAAGAGCGTGACTTTTAGGGCAAGGAAATTATATAATTATTCGCTATAATAGTTACTATCCTTATATATCTTTATAAGTTCTAAGATCTTCTTTATAATCTAGTCCTTAGAAGAAAATTACTATATAGGTAGTAAGGTTTGCTATAGATAGGGATCTTTAGGGTAAATTACTTAATGTAATAGGGTTTACTATAGAAGAGGCTCCCTTATAGGTTAAGGGGTTAAAGGTACTATTAGGGTTAAGAAGGATAAGGTTCTAGGGTAAGTAAATAAGGGGGTTAAGGAGGTTAATGTTTAGGGGGTTAGAGGATTATAATCTCCCTTTAGGCTATAATAGCCTTATTTCTTATTAGACCACTTCTTCTAGAGATATTATAATCGCTAGTCCTTAGCCTTATCTTATAATAATACTATAATCTCGCAGGGAATTTCGTAGCTCTCTAATAAGATCTCTATTAGCTATTATAAAGGTATTCTTAGACTATCCTTTAAAGTCTTCTTAGAATAATTCCTAGAGGTTATTATCTCTCTAGTCTTAATGCTTACTAAGGTTAATAAACCTTATAATATAATTATTAAGCTTAGATAGCATAGTGGAATTAGGGTTAACTATAATTTATTCCTTCTAATCTTTTATAAGGGTATAGGAAAGAGGTTATAGTTATATTAGTAGTTCACTCTCTTAGGGTCTCTTAGGTACTATTAAGATCTAGGATGGTTTCTTATTACTAGAGAATTAAGGCTCTTCTCTTAGTAATAGTCTAGGTAATTATACAGCTTCTATAGTAGCTTAGGTCTTCCCTCTTATTACTAGTCTAGCTTCCTAACTTATTATAAGTAATAGTTATTAATATTAGGTTTAAAGCAAATGCCTTATAGCAATTAATTTAATTATTTAGTTAGTTTTCTTATAGTAGGTGTAGGATTAGTCTCTCTATTAAAGATAAAGATAATAATAGAAGAAGTTAATCCCTAGGTTTATAATAGACATAGAATTAATCTCTCTATTAAGTATAAAGATAATAATAGAAGAAGCTAATTCCTTAGAAGCCTAATAAGTCTATAACTAGAATTTAAGTCTCTTCCTTTAGCACACTCTTATAGCTATGCCCCTATTCCTAAGGATCTAGATAATAGGAAAATAACTATAGTATCTATAGAAATGTCTCTTCTTATAATACCTAACTTATCTATAGTTATGATTAACCACTAATTAGTGTTAGAACACTCAGGTGCCTGCGTAGGTAATAATACCGTTATTATTAAAGTCTATAATAGTTAATAATAATAATCTAGGAAAGAGAAGAGAGAGAGGGAGAGGAATCTAGCTAGCTAAAAAGTGAGTGAAACCTGTAAGTGAGGCAAAGAGGGGTGGCGAAAAAGGGCAGCTAATCACAAGGCGTGCATCCTCTGAGGGCTCCACTTGGCCCACAATTAGCGGGGTCTTTGGCCACGACTAATCCGATGATGATCCGAAGGAAGCAACATAAAGGTATAGAGAATAAGCTTAATAAGCTTAGTAATTCGCATAACATATTTAAGTTATATATTACTAATATTACCTATTAATAAGATAAAATCATTAAAATAGTTAATAACTATGCGGGAAGAATTAAGGAACTAAAGGCTAAATTTACTACCTTACTAAATAAATCTAATAATAAGAAGGCTAAAGATAATAGGAAGTAACTATATTAAGAGTTAGATTTACTAGGAACACTAAGAAAGAAGGCAAAGATAGGTAGTAATCTAGCGCTAAAGCTAAAGTAAATAGAAATAACTCTAGGATCTTCCCTGTTAAAACTAATAATTTTATAGATAAAATTAGGGTAGAAAAAACCAAAACTAAAATAGACTATACCACTAGCTATAGCTAAAAATACTAAGTAGTAGGAGAAAGATAATAAATTTGCTAGTTTAGATAATTAAGGTAATAAATTTAGATAAATAAAAAGGGATTTAGCTTTAACTTTAGCTTATTTTACTTAACTTTACTTTAGTTTTATTTAGTTTAATTTTGCAATAGGAAAGGATACTTATATTAAGGAATCATAGAAATTTACAATAGGTAAGGAATAAAATAGTAACTACTAGGCGGTTTTAACACGCTATAGGATAAATACATTATTTAATATAATGATTTCATAGGCTAGAATTAGGAACGCATTTAATTAACCTAAAGATTATAGTGTTAAGTAAACCTGTAATATAATAACCACAAGTGTGGATAATATAATGCTAAATTCATTTCTTTTGTTAGTAGATATAACTAGGATAGTTGTTTTTCAATTCGCGCCTAGCACTTATTACGTAATAAGACAAGGTAGCTAGAAACAGGCATTAATAGGCTAGATTTAATACTCTATAGACAGGGGATAACTTAATTCTTATATCACATTTATACCTATTAGTAGCTTTTACAAGTGAACTTAGTACGATTTACGACCTCTAAATCCGTTGGCACCTCTGACAGATTTAACGCCTCAACCTGCGATTCCACCACGTAACATTAGCTTACCTAGCTTTAGTAACTACTTCTTTTGCTTTTCTTAACTACTATACCTTTAGGCTAAGGAGTCCTTAGCGCTTCTATAGGGCTACTAATTCTACTATCTATTATAGGTTTATAATAAGCTATATTATATATATATTAATTCCTTCCTTATCTTATAGGTTTAGTGTATTTTTACTTAAAGTTACACTATTACTTCTGCCTTTACCTATAGTTTATTTATTATAGTCTAGGTGTATTTAAGAATAGGTAAGGCGCTTTCTTACTCCTTAGTAAAGATACTAATTAGCTATAGAATATAGTTAGAACCTATAAGGTTTTCTACACTATTATAGTAAACTTAGATATTTAGAGTTACCTATACTAGATCTATAGTGCTATCTCTATCTTCTCTATATTATCTTATAGGTTCCCCTTAAGGTATTACTAGACTAAGCCTTTACTAGCTTATAAGGTCTAGTAATTCCTTTACTTATCTAGTTATTCTATCTAAGCTATTCTAAAGGGAGTGTTTTTAGTTAAAGTCTTTTATAAAAATACTTTAGCTATAGGGCTCTTTTATATTAAAAGTATAGATAAGGGTATTCTAGTTATTTATATATCCTTCTAAGTAAAGGGAGTAGATATTTATACCTTTTATCTTTACTAGTAACTAGTTAAGTCCTCCCTAGGCTATTTATAATCTTATATTATACTTCTTATTTATATATACTATATTCTATTCTTTATAGTATACTAGTTAGAATTAGGTAAGGCCTAGTGCTAAGGGCTATAGGTATCTTATATATTCTTACTCTTAAATTACTATTATATCTATATTAGCTTAGTGCTAGAGCGCTATATATATTAGGCTATCCTTCTTATTTATATTCTAAAGAGAACTTATAATATTACTATATTAATTAAGGGAGTAGTAAGTCTTTACTATCTTATACTAGCTCTATTCTAGCCCTATTTTAAGATATATATTATATAATACTCCTTACCCTAGGCTATTTAGCGCTTCTCTTTATATTTATAAAGTATTCCCTTTTTACTTACTATAATAATAGGTTTTATAGCTATACTAGTTTTTTTATAAGGTAGTATTAGGCTTTTATCTAAGGAGTTACTAGTAAATTATAATAGTTACTCTAGATAGCTTACTTTTACTATATTTTACTTCTTATTTAGTATAGAATAGTCTCTTAACTATACTAGGTATAAGCTAGAGTATAAGATATAGTTTTCCTTTAGTTATTTACTAATTATTAGGTATAATATTTTTCTTTTTATATTAACTAGCTTTATACTTACTATACCTTAGGGCTACCTTATAAAACTTTATAATATAGCTAGTTTAGAGGTAATTATAGTATTATTAGGGTTATAAGGTCTTATTATATAGTTTAGTTTAGAATAGCTTTACTTTAAAGACTATTTTATCTTAGTATATCTTATTAGTATCTTTTACTTTTACTAGTCTAAGGATTAGGGTAGTATATTATATATTTTCTACTTAGGGATACCTTATAGTTATCTTAATTATATTTACTTTATTTACTTTTCTAATCTTAGCTACTAGGTTTTTAATAAATATATACTTTATTAGGAATCTCTTAACTATAACACTAAGTATATAGTAGTAAAGGGCTACTTCTAGTCTAAATGCTTTAGTAATCTATTTTTAGTTTTCTCTATATTAAGTAGTGTTTCCTTTAAAGGTAATAATTATATCTTTACTAGGGAGTCTTCTAGCTACTATAGCTATAGTTTAGCTAGTAGCCTTATTTACTATAGTTATTATATCTTTAGTACCTTAAGATTAGAGTGTTTCCTAGATTATATTACCTTTAATAAGTACTTCTCTATATTATTTACCTAGGACCTATAAGGGAAGGGTTTTATTATTTAGCCTTCTTAGTGCTAGTCTAGCTATAATACTTACCTAGGTTAGTATATTAGTTTCTTTTACTTCTTTCTTAATAGCCTTCTTAAGGGCTATTTTAAGGGCTTATTTAGTAATATAGATATTATTATTATTATTATTTATAGCTTTTATTTTAGCATAGGCATGGTTTATTACCTAGTAGGCTATTGTTAGAATAAGCATAATATCAATCGCGGCACGCAGCCGCAATTACCCGGCAAAAGGTCAGGCCGCGAGGGGCGCGCGCAACGCGCGCTCGCGAGAGGTAGCCCTATATATAACTTATTAGCCCGCCCTCTCTAATTAGGCAAGGACCTATAAGTTATGTGACCTATAAAACGCACTGCATTTGTGGCCACTTCTTATAATCTAAAAACAGCCTCTCTTTTCCTCTCTTTTACATACACTTATAACTAATTAATTATAATGCCTAGAATAGAAGAATAATTCCTATTCCCTAGGCTATAATCCTAATATTAGGCACCTATAATACTAACACTAATTAGTGGTTAACTTTACAGATAATTACATGGTTTTTCCTAACTATAGATTAGTAAGGCTAAGCAGAAGAGATAGCTATACTATAAACCTGCCCTATAAAATAGGAGGGCTGCTAAAAGCGTGTTGTCAAGGCTTTTGGCTTAGGAGTGAATAACAGAGTGATGGTTAGATTGAAGTGTTGTAGCTATTAAACTGCTAGCTAGGGGTAGGTGCTTAAAGGTTTAATCTCTAGCCCTTTCCCTATGTTTGTAGGAAAGCCCCTTTAAATAACCTATAGCTCTTACGTAACTAGCCTATAGCTAGCCCTTAGGTCCGTGCCTTACTAGGTTCTACCCTTATTAATACTATTGCTACCCTTATAGATGCTATTGCTATTTTACTCCTAATATAATACCCCCTCTTACTATGATTATCCTTAATTATATTAAGGTGCTATCTTAGGGCTAGGTTATAGCATAAGAGTTTCTCTATTACTACTTACTATAATAATTTTTATAAAGTAATGTAGTAATATTAATAATATTAGGCTATATTAGCCTTTTTATAGTAATCGCTTACTAATAAAGGCTAGGTTATAGTTACTTCTTAACTTCCTATCTATAGGTTATTCTTTCTAAGAGATCCTTCCTAGCTAGACTAGTTAGTATAATTTTTAATTAGCTTAACTTTATAGGGTATAGATTACCCTACTCCTTCTGTTTTCCTTTAAGCTTATAGTAGTAGCCTAATAAATTTATAGTAAGCTTATAGTAATAATTTATAAATTATAGTAATCTCTATAAACACACTAGTCTTAATATATAGAAGATTCTTATTAGTATAACTTAGATTAATCTAAGGCACCTAAATTCCTATAAGAAGGGTAATTTCTTTCTTTCTTTTCTCTCTTTTTTTCTTTTCTTTAAGCCTCTTATTAACTTATAAGTCCCTTACTAATATAATAGCTACTATAATATTACTATTATATAATATTAACTACTAACTATTATAGCTTAAGCTATTATATCCTATACTACTACTATTAAAGATCTTACTATTAAGCTATCCTATAAGGGAAAACCTTATAATTATTAAAGACTATATAAGTTTACTACTTCTTTATTACCTTTTATTACTAACTTAGAGCTAGTTTAATAAAATTCTATATATATATTATACCTAGTGGTTAGCTATTTAGAATATAGCTTTAAGGGATAATAATAAAGATAAATAGCCTTAGTATATTACTAAGGGAAAGCTTACTCTAACTAAATATAGTTACTCCTTTAGTATAAACTTACTACTAGCTTACTACTATTACTACTAATATTTAGCTTTTTATAGGTAATTCTCTAAAATACTACTATTATGCTTAAAATAATAAGACTTATATTAGGGTAAGTTAAGCCTTAAGGGATTACCTCTTAATTACTACTAACTCCTTACTAGTATTCTATTTAAATTATAAAGCTATATAAATATCTTTAGGATATATTTTATAATCTTCTAGAACTATATTATATTAATAAAGTAAATTTCCCTTACTTTACTACTTTAATACTACTAATATATTACTAGGAGTTTATATAAGCTAAGAAAAACTTTATAATACTCTTTTAGCCTTAAAAATACTAATAAATATAGGTAAGCTTATTATATATATCTTATAGCTAAGGCTTCTTAAGAAGTAAAGTATAATAAACGCGTTACTTTCTTATAGCTAATTAATATTATTAATCTAGAAACCTAGATTAAGATTACTAATTATCTTTAGTTTATAGCTACTTATAGCCCTATAGTTAGTACTATTAACTTTACTACTTATGCTTTACTAACTTATTACTAGTTTACTACTGCTTAAGCTACTTTCCCTATATATATTAAACCTTTAGAACTTCCTAAGGAATTATAAGTTTAAGCCTTTAGTAATAATAAGTCTAAGGCTAATAAAGTTAGAAATATTACTAAAAATATATCTAAATATATCTCTAAAGTCTAGCTATTAGATAGCTATAAGTTTATACTAAGTTTTTACTTTAAATATAAGATTTATTTAGTAGTCTAAATTATTATTAAGTGAATTATTTCCTAATTAAATTACTATAATCTAATAATTATTTTTAAGTTATAATTAAAGTTAATTAAGCAGCTAGAAAGTTAAGATTTAGCTACTTAGTTACTATTTATAATCTTTAATAACCTCTTTTATTATAAAGTCTCTCTATAGTACCTATAAATTCTTAGAATTATTATAATTCTTTTATTTTACTAAATATTTGCGCCATTTACTATTATATTTATAAGCAATAATTTATTTAACTTTAAATTCCTCTTAATCCTCTTTAATGTTATCTTATAGTAAGGTTATTTTAATTATATTACTTAGATTTCCTCTAAAAGGTTTTAAGCTTATAATATTAAAAATATTATATAATTGTATTCCTTTAGGTAACTTTAATTAATAAGCTAAACTATAATAGCTAACTTCTTTTTAATCTTATATAGTCCTAAGTACTTTATAGCTAGCTTTTAGCTAGGGTATTATAGATTAATATCCTTAGTTAAGAGTAAGATATAGTTACCTATATTAAACTTTATTAGCACTCTCTTTTAATTATAATACTTTTTCTAAAGGCTTATAAGTAGCTTAATAGCTACTTAATCTCTATATACTTATACTTTAATTCTAAAACTCTATTCTTAGCTTAATTATTAACTATTAAAATTAGTATAACTACTTAATCTAGTCCCCTTAGGTTATACCCTTATAGTGCTTCTATAGGTATATAGCTATAACTTATATACGTACTTATATTATAAGTAAACTATACTATTAGGAGATAATTAACCTAATTAGTCTATTCTATGCATATAAATACTCTTAAATAGTGCTCTAAAACTTAATTTAAGCGTTCTATCTAACTATTTATTTATAGATAAAATACAGTGCTTAATTACTACTTTATTACTAAGAGATAGTAAAATATTCTTTTAAATCCACTAGTAAATATTAAACCTTAGTCTATAATAATACCTTCTAAGGCTTTATAATCTTTAAAAATATATCCTAGGAAGATAGTTACTAGTTTATTACTAGTTAATTACATAGATATAAGGATATAAATACTATATTTTATAAATCTATTAACCACTACTAAGATTATATTATATATTCTACCTTACTAATCCTTAACTAGTAGAGGTCTAGTAATAAAATCTATTAATAATTCTTAAAAGGGGTAATCTAGCACTAATAGCATAGCTAGCTTACTATAAGGTTTATATATTTATAGTTTTAAAACTTAATAGCTAATATAAGTATATATATATACCTTAATATCTCTTTTTATTCCTAGCTAAAAATATTAGTTAGTAACTTATTAAAGAGTTTTAGTAACTCCTTAATACCTAGGAGTAAGGTTATTATAAATTAGTAATAAGATTTCTTTTCTTATTCCCTATAGGATAAAAACTTAATTTTTAAATATTAATAGCTTAAAGGGTCTAATAAACTATATCTATAATATATCTAGGTTATTACTTAATAGTAGCGCCCTTTTCTTTATAATTAAGGCATCCCTTTATTATATATCTAAAAGTAAGACTTAGATTAAGGGTTCTAATTCTATATCTTCTATAAATATAGCGGAGTTTAACTTAGAAGAGGTTCTCTATACCGCTAAGACCCTAGCTATAATATATTTACTAGGTTATAACTCCTTAGCTAGCGAACTTAGTCTTATATATAGTCTATTCCTTACTATAATGCTTATATTAAGCGTATGTAGTCTAATAAGCTTCTCTAAAATTAATAACCCTAGCTATTATATTACTACTAGGTAGTAACTCCTTAGCTAGTAGGTCTAGTCTTATATATAGTCTGCCCTAATCTAGTTAATAGGTAAGGAGTGATTTTATAAAGCGCTAGATATTAATAGTTTTATTATAGTATCCTTATAGCCTATTATTTATAAATTTAGTAAGAAAGGTTAGTAATTATAAGGATACTACCTTTACCTTTCTCTCTTTACTTATATAATATAACCTCCTTAATAGAGCGTTAGTAAGGTTTAACTTACCTACTCTATATTTAATTATTAAGTTAAATAGATAGAGTTTATCTAGCGTAGTAACCTATTTACTAGTTAACTTTAGCTTTATAGCTAGGTACTTATAGTTTAAGTAATCTATAACTACTATAACTAGATATATTAAGTATAAAAGGTAATGCCTTTAAGTTTAGAATGCCTCTTAAATAGCTAGTAACTCTATATTTAGTATTATATAGCATAGCTCTATCTTATTTAACTTTCTTAATATATATGCCACTAGGTACTAGTAACCTAGCACTAACTACGCTAGGATAGCCCTAAGTATATATCCTAAGGCATTTATCTTAACCCTTAATAGGGCTAGTGGATTAAAGTGCACTAGAATTAGCGCCTCTTAGAATTATTTTTATAGCTTCCTAAACGTAGCTAACTTATTAGGATCTAGCTTAAACTTTACTAGTTAGTCTTCTTAAAGCTAGTTAGTTAATAGGATAACTATTTTACTATAGCCTTTAATAAACTATCTATAAAATCCTATAAAACCTAGGAATAACTAGATATTAAAGACGCTATAAGGTACTAGCTAAGTTACTATTATCTTAATTCTCACAGGCTTTATCGCAATTCCTTCTTTAGATATAATAAAGCCTAGGAATTTAACCTCCTTATATAAGAATTTATACTTTTCTAGGTTAATAAAGAGGCTTGCCCTTAGAGCTTCTAAAGGACTTATTTTATATGCCCCTTATACATAGCTATATTGCTACTATAGATTAGGATATTATCTAAATATATAATGTAAATTATATCTATAAGGCCTTTAAGGGTATTATTAATATATTCTTAAAAGGTTATAGGTATATTAACTAGTCTAAAAGGCATTATAAGATATTTAAAGTAACTATATTTACATTAGAACGCTATTTTCTACTTATTACCCTTGCGAATATATAGCTAATAGTACGTATCTTTAAGGTCTAATTTTGTATAGACCTTTGCTCCCTATAATTAGTTTAAGATCTCTATAATTAGCGGTAATAGCGCTTTATCTTTAATAGTAATCCTATTAAGGGCTTTATAATCCACGTAAAGGCATAATTTTCCTCCTTTCTTTAGTATAAATAATATTAGGGCTTTAGCTAGGCTAATAGATTTTTAAATCTATCCCTTTTGCTACGCGCTTGCTAAGTACTTGTAAAGCACTTCTAGCTCCTTTTCTACTAAATTA
Organism: Epichloe gansuensis; assembly: GCA_023658505.1. Taxonomy (NCBI): domain Eukaryota; kingdom Fungi; phylum Ascomycota; class Sordariomycetes; order Hypocreales; family Clavicipitaceae; genus Epichloe; species Epichloe gansuensis. Next base: position 3,714,212 of record CP098283.1, read on the forward strand.
TATATTAGTCCCTATAGGGGCGTTTTCCTCTCTTCTAATTTAATAGTATAAGTCTAATTACCTAGTATAGGGAGAATACCTATAAGTTTATTTAAAAAATATTCTTAAACTCTTTATAGGCTTAGGGTATTTATATAGTTAACTTATAGGCTTTGCTTATCTCTATAGTTACTAGGTTATTATATAGCTTATCTTTATTTACTATTAAGATATTATTATCTTTTTATATAATTTTAGTTATTAACCCCTATAAGATAAATCTAATATATATACGTTTTGCCTCCTTATATACCTATTACGTCCTTACTACTAGTCTAAGATATTCTTTTATAATAGGGTATCTTTAGTACCTATCTATCTAGGATATAATTACTGGTTTATATATAACCAGAGCTTTGCACTACAATACAATACATTTGGTGTATTGTGTATTGTATTGTATTGTATTGACAATACAATACAATACAATACATTACACAATACAATACAAGTACTTTTTCACAATACAATACAATACATGTATTATTTTGTATTTAATTGTATTTTTTTATTTTCTACGCTAAAGTAGATTTCCTTAATTATAAGGCATTATAAGGTATATACATCTAATAATAAGTAATAAGGGTTTACTTTAGACTTACTTTTATATTATTATATAGTAATACCTTCTTATTATTAGTTTTAAGAGCCTTTTCTTACTTTAAAACCTAGTATTTACTTATATTATAAAAGTGGGTCTGAAAGTAAGTCCCTATTAACTTTAAAGTAGTATTACTTTCCTATAATAGCTTTTTCTCACTTTAAATCCTAGTATTTACTAAAATCATAAAAGTGGGTCTAAAGTGGGTCCATATAATTTTTCATAAGAGTTTTGCCTTCTTATAATAACTTTTTCTACTTTAAGACCTAGCATTTACAAATATTATAAAAGTGGGTCCTTAATAACTTTATTTTAGTACTACCTTCTTATTATTAGTTTTTATAGTTTTTCTTACTTAAAAGCCTAGTATTTGTAAACATTATTAAAGTGGGTCTAAAAGTGGGGCCTTAAAACTTTATATTAGTATTACCTTCTTATTATTAGTTCTTATACGTTTTTCTTACTTTAAAACGTAGTATGTTCAAACTTTATAAAAGTGGGTCTTAAAGTGGGTCCTTATTAACTTTATATAAGTATTACCTTCTTATTATTAGTTATTATAACTTTTTTTACTTTAAAACGTAGTATGTTCAAACTTTATAAAAGTGGGTTTTAAAGTGGGTCTTTATTAACTTTATATTAGTATTACTCTCTTATAATAGCTTTTCTCACTTTAAAACCTATTATTAATAAGTGAATTAGGACTTACTTTAGACTTACTTTTATAATAATACTAAAGACTAGGTTATATAGCTATTAAAGCTATTAAAGCTATTAAAGCTATTAAATTATAATAGAAAAGACTATTTAGGACTTACTTTTAAGAGGAATATATTATATACTTTCCTTTTATTTTTAATTTTAACTAACTTTTAAGTTAATTCTAGATAGGTTTTTGTTGGAACACCAAGGCATTTGCACTAGTGCAAGGATCGAAGCTCGAGGTCGAAGCTAACGATAGTTGTAACCGACTGATTGATTGATCTATGAATGCATGTGTTTAGAAGAGAAGAGAGAGAGAGGAATCTAGCTAGCTAGGAAAGTAGGAGAAAGTGAACAGAGATATAGGGCGGTAGTAGTGGAGCAAAGAGGGGGTAGCGAAAGGGGTAGCTAATCATAAGGCATGCATCCCTTTAAGGGCCCCACTTAGTCCATAACTAGTGGGTCTTTAGCCATGACTAATCCGATAATAATCCGAAGGAAGCAATACTAGTAGTCTCTCTTTTTCTCGTGGCTAAAGGAGCCTAAAAACGCAATAAAAATCGAATCAAAGGAAAGTGTACATAAGTGAATCCCTTAATAGGAATCTAGAGCCCTGATTGGCTTGGTCGGCATCGGTCAATTTAATTAATCCAATCGCAACGAATCCTCCCCTTTGTCTTTGTTAATTCCCTCTTCATAATGCTCACAATAGTCTTCTAACCTAGCCTTCCACACGGATCGTTAATTCGTTCGAATTAATCAAGGTTACAAGCGCCTGATTTAGCGATCCTTTTGTTATCGCATTAGCTAGGTTGTCGTTACCGTTAATCCAGTTATCCCTTAGATAATAAGATCTTATTAAAGTTAATATTGTTATCTTTATCTGCTTATCCATTATTATAACCTTCGTAAGATGCAAGGAATGCTTAGAATTTCTTCTCTAAAGGAGGTTTATAATGTCTTTGCTCTTCCACTAGCGATCCTTTTCTTATTATTACTCTTTATCTAGATGATTCGTTAACTAGCAGCCGCTTCTACCGCAAATGAAGCACCTATAGCCCTGCCTGTAGCTTCTGTTATAACCTTGTGTGTTATATTAATGGTTAATATATATTGCCTCTAAAGGGTCTTCTTAATGCTAGTTATATTAGAATATCCCTTTTCTTAATTCCACAATGCTAATTAATTTGCAAAGGTCTCCTATAAGGCCCTTAAAGCCTAGGGAGTGGTTATACTCTACTATCTAACATTCAGGCACACCAGCTATAGCATTTAACATTTGCTTGTAAAGCTTAGTATCTACTGTATTAGAAGGGTAGAGGCCTTAATAAATCTTCTTAAGGGTAGCTAGCATTATCTTAAGGCACTTAAGCTTCGTTTTCTTAGGGTTTTTATTAATAATATTATAAAGCATTGTATTATTCCATTTACGCTAGTAGAACTATTAATTGCTTTCCGTTTTAAAGCGTTAACGGATATAGCTAATTATCTCTTTGTATATAAGGTTTTAACCGAAGAGATAATCAAGGTAGTATTACTTAGCATTATTAATTAAGATAATTAGGAAAGCCTTCTAATAATGCGTTTAAGGGAGGTTAATCCTATTACACTTATTCTTAAAGAGCGTGACCTTAGGGGCAAGGAAGTTATATAGTTTTCCACTATATTAATTGCTATCCTTATATATCTTTATAAGTTCTAAGATCTTCTTTGTGATCTAGTCCTTAGAGGAGAAATAATACATAGGAGGGGCAAGAGGGTTTAATTAATAGGATAGGGTTTGCTATAGAGAAGGCTCTCTTATAGGTTAAGGGGTTAAGGGGGTGCTCTAGGGGTTTAGAGGATTATAATTAAGGTTCTTAAGGTTTAGAAAATTTGTCTTTTAGCTAGGGTGATCTTATTTCTTCTTAAAGCACTTATGCTAGTGCATTCGCGATAATAGTGCCTATGCCTTAGGCAATGTAGACGCCTTTCTCTTATAGGTAGTTTTGGAAATCACGCATAAGGTACTTTAAAGCTCTTTTAAACGTTTCCTTAGACTAACCTTTAAGGTCCTCTTAGAAGGTCTCCTAAAGGTCTTTATTCTACCACCCGTGATGCTTACTAAGGTAGATAAACCTTATAATGTGGTTGTTTAGTTTATACTCCTTAGCGGTATTAGGATTTGGTTTATTAGGTCTTTCCTAGTTAGAGCTAAGCGATAGAGAGTAAGGTTACAGCCGTCTTAGTAACTCAGCCTTTAAGGGTCTTATTAGTGCTAATGTTATGGCTATTATATGTATTAAAGAGAAGAAAAGAAGGGATATAAGTAAAAGGGAAGAAGGGAAGAAGGGAAGAAGGAAGGGGGTAAAATTAACCTTAAAGATTAATCCTTCTAAGCGAAGGTCCCTTAGATTGCTCCTAGACTCTATAATAGAAGGAATTAATCCCTTAGAAGCTTGTGATAGATAAGAAGACTAACTCTTCTAAGCAAAGGTCCCTTGGATTGCTCCTAGACTCTATAATAGAAGGAATTAATCCCTTAGAAGCCTAAGAAGTTATCCAAAGCAATCTACTCTCTTCCTTTAGTATACGCTTATAGTTAAATCTCTCTTCGCGATAAAGGTCCTATGGATTGCTCCTGGACTCTATAGGAAGGAGGTTGTGATCGCAGGAATGTCTCTTCTTGGGATACCTAACTTATCTGTGGTTTTATTAACCACTGATCAGTGTTAGAATACTAAGGCATTTACACTAGTGCAAGGATCGAAGCTCGAGGTCAAAGCTAACGATAGTTGTAACCAACTAATTAATTGATCTATGAATGCATGTGTTTAGAAGAGAAGAGAGAGAGGAATCTAGCTAGCTAGGAAAGTGAGAGAAAGTGAATAGAGATATAGGGCGGTAGTAGTGGAGCAAAGAGGGGGTGGCGAAAGGGGTAGCTAATCACAAGGCATGCATCCCTTTAAGGGCCCCACTCGGTCCACAACTAGTGGGTCTTTAGCCACGACTAATCCGATGATGATCCGAAGGAAGCAACAGTTTTCCCCTTCCCTTTTACTTTTACTTTAGTTTTAAAAGCTTAAAAAGTAAATATAATTATTTATAATTCTAATAAAAAGGGTTTATAGCTATAAGACTATTTTTAAAGTAAAATAAAATTCCTTTATTCTTATATAAGTTCTTAGTATATCTAAATATTATTATTAGAGTTTTAGTTTATTTATATATAGTTATAATATTTTTCCTTAGGGTAAGTTTTACACTTAAAGTTAAGAAAAACTATTAAAAAGATAATAAATCTAAGAAAAAAGTTATAAACTTAGAAAGACCTCTAAAATTAGTTAAAAAAATTCTTTCATAAGTTACATTTAAACTATACTATAAAAAGATGACTAAGCAGTAGTTATTAGGTTAATATTCTAAATTAGCTAGATATTTAAAGATTTATAGAAAAGCAAATAAATTATATTAAAAAAGTGGCCTATATTAACTAGATTAGTTATTAAATCTACTATATAATAGAATTTTATAATACCCCACTTTTTTACCCCTAACAATACATTGTATTGTATGTATTGTATTGTATTGTATTGTATTGTATTGACAATACAATACACAATACAATACATAGGGCAATACAATACAATACAATACATCGAAGGGCCAAAAATACAATAAATACAATACATGCAAAGCTCTGTATATAACTGCCTAGTTATGCCCTAATAATAGGTCTTCACTAGTATTAGCTATATAGTAGCTAACTTAATATATTCTTATATAGCCTTTGCTATCCTTAATTAATAGGGTTTATAATAAGATCCCTTAGTGCTTAATTTTAGTAAGGGCAGCACTCTTAAGGGTTATATTATCCTTTTTACATTAGCCTAATTAACTACTATTAGTAACTTTAGCTAGATAATTAAATAGGTTATACTAGGGTTAAATAGCGCCTTTATAGCTACCTATTTATATTATTACTATAACTTTACCTTAACTCTTAGTCTTATATCTTTAGGTAATAATTTAATAAGAGCATTTTCCTAGGGTTACACTAAGCTAATAGGGGTCTTATTTAAGTCTAATAGGTCTTTATCTTTAACCTAGTTATAGCTACTCTTATGCGTCTTTATTATATAGTTACTTCTCTTATAAATAGAATAATCTAGTTTAGTGTAGCTTAGTAAAGCGTGTCTTAGCTTACTATACTTATAGTATATAAATAGCGAATTTATCTTTCTATTACTACTTTATTACTATAGCCTTTCTAGTAAAGTAAAATATTATTATCTTTTCTAACTATTATTACCTTAATTACTTAATTAGCTTCCTTTAGTTATAATCTTTGCCTTTCTTCCTTAGCCTACTAGGTAAGTCTAACTCTTAGGGAACTCTTAGCTAAGTACTTACTTCTTTATAGTATTATTAAGGCTATTAATAAATATATAGATTTATAGGTATTTAGGAATTACTTTAGGTAGCTTAGCCTTTGCCTTACCCTAGATCTTTATAAATATCTAGAATAATTAGTAATTTTCTTATCTAAGACCTATTAATATCCTTATTACTTCTAAGCACTATATATTCTTATCTATAGTTCCTATCTTTAGCTAATCTATAAATCCATCCTAGGTATAACCCTAGTAATTTATATAACTATCTATAGCTATATAACGTATCTATTATTACTTTACGTTATCTACTAGGTAACTGCTAGCATAGGTAACCTTAGTTATATTATCTATAAAGGTTTTATAATTTATAGTAAAAGCTATATTTAAATCCACTAGGAAATTCTAAAGACTCTTAAAAGTATTCCCTTTATATATAGGTGCTTTTAATTATATCTTTATAAGGCTATATTACTATATAATAAGTACTACCTAAGGTACTAAAGGAGGGGTATTTATAGGCCCTATATCTAAGTTACCTAAGGACATAGCTTTCTCTATTATCTATAGGTTTTACTATAATTAAGCAAGTTTCTATCTCTTTTTATAATATATATCTAGGTTACTACTTCTTTAAGGCGCTAGTTTAGTGTTACCTCCTTATTATTAATAAGTATTTTACTTTACTAGTTATCTAATAAGGACTAGTAGACTACTCTAGTTAGGTTTAGTAGTATAATATTCTCCTGCTTATTTATAGCGTAGTTATAGCTACTACCTAATTAGGTTACTATGTAATAAATTCTAGATATCTTAATCTAACTAATAGTCTATTACCCTAAAGGGAAAAGAGATTAATTTATTAAGGCTTTTAGCTTAGGAGTAAATAATAGAGTAATAGTTAGATTAAAGTGTTATAGCTATTAAACTACTAGCTAGGGGTAGGTGCTTAAAAGGTTTAATCTCTAGCCCTTTCCCTATGTTTATAGGAAAGCCCCTTTAAATAACCTATAGCTCTTACATAACTAGCCTGTAGCTAGCCCTTAGCTCCGTGCCCCGCTAGGTTCCACCCTCATCAATGCCGTCGCTACCCTCATGGATGCTATCGCTGTTCTGCTCCTGACACGTGTGTAGTTATGCTAAGGAAGTCTAAGCACTCTCTTATAATATAAAAGGAGCCTTATAACTCCTAAGATCTAATATCCTAAGACCCTATAAAGACTTTAAAGCTATTAAAGGATTAAGGCCTAGTTAGTAACTAGTCTAACCTATTTTTAATTACTTAGTTAGCGTATTCTACTACGTACCTAACCCTTAGAAAGCACTCTCTTATAATAAGAAAGGAGCTTATTACTCCTAAGATCTAATATCCTAAGAACCCCTAAGGAATAAAAATAATAGCTATGCTTATAATCCTTTAACCTGCTATATAACTAATACTATACCTCTATTCTATCCTCCTATAATAGAGATAAGAAAGTTAAAAGCTCTCTAATAAGGAGAGCTATTAAAAGCCTCTCTCTCTAGCCCTAACTTTAGTAATACTAAAGAAGGCACTAAAGTTAAAAGAGACTAAAAAGGCAAAGATCTATAAGTTAATAATCCTCTCTTAAGATATATCCCCTAGAGATATAAGACTTTATTATACCTAAGATATTATAGATAGTGAAATCATTTAATCTTAATAAATAAGGTAATAATCCTAAGGCTATTATAGCCTATATTCTCTTTAAGATAGTGGTATATTAGTCTAAGAGCCTTATTACTAGAAGCCTCTTTACTAACTTTATTAAAGACTTCTATAAATAGATAAGAGAGGTATTTATAATTATAGACTAAGCAATTACTAAGTATTTACATAACTTCCTTCTCTTCTAAGGCATATATATAGATATAATAGCCTATAGGAAGATTATAGTAATGCTTAAGGAAGTTACTACCTATAAGGAATTCTAAGATTAGTAAGAAGAAGAGATATAGGAAGCTATAAGGAAGTATATACCCTTCTAGAAATGTATTAAAGACTAAGACTTCCTTAATAACCTCCTTCTAATCCCCATAATTAGGGTAAGACTATAATCAGGAAAGCGGAGCACCCTGATTAAAGCACTTGTTGCGGAGGTTAGGGGCAGGGAGCTCCGCGTAGTAGCTTCCCGCTTTCCCTCTATTAAAATAAGGCTATCCTATAGAGACGTCTCTTCTAATTAGTCACTTCTGAAATACTCTTTGGCAACTGGTTAAGAAATTTTTCTACCTCTCTTAACCGCCTAGCTCTTAGGGGGCTAAGAGCTAGAGAGGGGGTAAGTAAGGAGGCCCGCCGCGAATCAGCTCGCCGCAGGCGGCCCCGGAGGGAATAGAAAAGCTTATATATCTAATAATAATTAAATTTAAAGATGTATAGTATTAGTAATTAATTCGTAATTGCAGATGTGGTGTTGTGGTTGAATTATGGTTGTAAAGAGCCCATTAATTAACTAGCCTGTCAATCATCAATCAACGAGCCTGTCAATCAATCAACGAGCCCGTCAATCAATCAACGAGCCCGTCAATCATCGATCAACGAGCCTGTTTTAGTGATTATCTAGCGATTTAGATAGTAGTTAGCCCCGCGGATACCGACGCTTTCCCTGTGCCTATGATGCCGATAAGTTCGGGCAGCCATAAGGATCTTGTATTATTAATAGAGTAATCTAGGAACCTTATAATCTTGCTAATGTTATTCTCTAAGCCTAACCCTATTAGGCTAATTATATAATAATCCTTAGGAAAGCCCTTATTAGAGGTATCCCCTATTAAGATAAGAAATCCCTTCTTCTATACCTCTAAGAGCACTTTTTCCCTTTAGACCTATACTAAAGCAAATAATTAATCTTATAAAGCTTTATATAAGCAATATTTAATATAGCGTAAATAACTATAAGGTCCTTAACTTAAAGTTAATAATCTTCTAAGGGAAATATAAGATACTAGGTATTAACCCTATAAAGCTAGGTATACCCTTAAAGCTATGCTTAAAGGAAAAGCCTTAATATACTATTATAAGTACCTATATAAGCTAGGTAATCCTTAAGACCTTAAGACTCTTATTAGCTATATTAAGAGAAGGTTTAAGATAGATAATATAAAATAAAGATATTTTCTTAAATAGTAAAACACTAAGCTACGCTAGATTATATAAGAAAACCTAGATAAGCTAAAGATTAATTACTTTAAAGAACTTATAATAAAGCTTATAAACCTTTAATAAGCAATCCTAGATATTGCCTAATCTAAAAGAGCACTCTAGAATTAATTAATCTCTGCCTATTATAGTATACCTAAGTATAGAACTTACCTTATTAACCCTCTTACTAATCTCTAGCTATTTTACGAATGTATAAGGATATTAATAAGAATAACTATAGAGGAATTAGATAAGAAGTATTAATTCCTATTAATGCTTAATATAAGAGAGTAGTATTAGACTAACTATAAGTATAATAGGTATAGTAAGGAAGCCTATTATAAATAATTATATTTATAAGGTAATAAAGGCGCTTTATAGAAGAAGAAATGCTATATATATAGTAAAGAAAGCTATTAGTTAACTAAACACTCTAAGGAGAAATATAAGAAGGTATATTAACGCTTTAAGAACCATTACCTTATAGAACTAATAACCCCTTCCTATAATGCTTTCCTTACTTAGTATAAAGGTAAAGAGAATAATACTACTTTTTCTAAAGAAAATAAGATTTCTACTTATATAATAGAACTTAGATTTAAAGAAGAAGGTAATAAAGAAAAGATACTAATAAGCTTCTTTATATAAGGTATAATAATTAATAGCTATATAACCATAGAAATTCTTATAAACTAAGTAGCTACCTATGCCTTTATTAAAGAGAATCTATTTAATCTCTAGTAACTAAAGGAAGCCTTAACTACCTTCCTTCTTTAAGATTATTACTCTTTAGGCGTATTCTAAGGTATTATCCCTAATACTAGGGCTATAGGTTACTTATTAGTAAGGTAACCCTAATTCCTTACCTTATAATAGTTAATCCCTAAGATCTAGCTTAATAAATCTAGAGCTAGGGAGGTAATAATTTAATTTAGAAGTAGTAAGCTAATCCCCTTAATTAGATTAATTAATATGCTTACTCCCTTTAGTATTATCCTATTCTATATAATACCTATAAACACTCCCTTCTTACTATATTTAGTAGATATAGACTACCTTAAGATTAATTTCTATATCTCTTAGAATATCCTTTAATAAGGCAATATTAAGGTCCTTATTATCTATAAATAGGGATATCCTTAGATGCTTCTATAGAAGGAGAGATTAATTACCTAGAGTTATCTAACTAAGATAGAATTATAGCGCTTATATTACTAATTTAGTTACCCTTCTATCCGCTAACTTTATAATATGCTTTCTAAATTAGGCTATAAGGTAGATTTTAAAACCAATAGATAATTAATAAAGATCTACCACTAATGCTAATTAAATATAGATAATCTATATTACTTTAAATTTACCCTAAAGGATAAATATAACTTTAACTACAAAGTAATTATAGATATTATATATTTAGATAGTAATTACCCTATTCTCTATGCTATTAATATAGCTACTATATGTAATATAGCTAGATTCCTTCAGGATATTATAGTAAAGGTAATATAAAAGCTCTTTACCTCTACTAGATTAATACCTACTAGGGTCCTTTAGACTAGATTATAACTAATACTAGCATAACCTTTAGAAGTAAAGAATTCTGCTAATTTATAGCTTTAATATTAATCTTAATTAAAAAAGTCCCTATTAAGGCATACTATAGCCCTATAAATAGCTATAAAAGCCCTTAATAATACTATAGGCCTAAATAGTATTATTCTAATCCTTCTTATCTTTAGTGCTTACCCTTAAATAATTAATAATTCTCCTCCCTTACCTAATATTAAATAATAAGCTCTTATAGTATAAAAGGTAATAAAGGAGATTAAGAGGTTATATATACTATATAAGGTTAAGGAAGCCCTTACTATAAGGAATAGCCCTAATACCTTACTAACCCTTAATCTCTTACTTATATTACTAGTTCTTATCTAGTAAGAGTATAAAGGATAGTAAGGCCTATATAAGCTCCTTATAATAAATAGAGAAAGCTATACCCTTAACCTTCTATAAGGCCCTAAGGTTTTTAGGTTAACCTCTATTAAGCCCTATAATAAAGATCCTAGTAAGGAAAGGCTATTACTAGTAAAAGGTAATAACCTAGAGGTAATTAAAGGGGAAGAGTAAGAGGTATAAATTAATAATATAATCCCTCTAGCCTCTCTAAAAAGAAGGCTAGGAAGACTATAAAAGAACTCTCCTATAATTATTAATTAGGTAAATAACCTTAAGGCATTTATCTTAAGTAAGAAGGAGGCAGACCTTACGCTTATAATCTAATTACGTAAGAAAGGCATAATCATAACTCCTAGCAAACCTTTTAAGCTCTTAATAAAGGCTAAGATTAATGCTTTAATTAGCTAAGGCATATTTAAATTTATTGCTTTTAATCTAAAGAAGCACTAAGGGATTTAAATCTTTAATTCCTATATTATTAATAAAGTTAAAGGAAGAATAAGCTAGCTATATAAGAAATTAAGGCTTATAATCTAAGGCTTTAGCAATAAAGCAAAGCAAGTAATCCTTATATAAGCCCTAATAATCTAAAGGGTAAGCTAATAATTAATCCTTATAACTACCCCTTCTCTTCTTATAAAAGGATTTCTCCTATAGATTTAAGATATCACATAGGTATATATATAATTAGAAACGCCGCTAAATTATATAATCCTTACCTAACTCCCTATCTAAATTTATAATTAGTACCCTAAAGGAATAATTATAAGAGTTATTAAGCCCCTTTATAGAATTACAAAGGCTAGCATATACTAGTGAGTAACTTACTATAAGCACTATAGAGAAAACCTCTAGATAATAATATTAAGCTATAATCTATGCTTACTAGTAATATCTACTAAAAGCCCTTACTTTAAATACATAGGAATATAAACTAATAATACCCTTAGCCTATTAGATAAAGGATTCTCCTAATAAGAAGAAGATTAACTAGCTATCGCTAAATTCGCTATAAAACTAAAGTAGTTTATTAAGCCTAATAACCCCTTATATTTAATAGTAAAATCATTTAACTAACTAATAATACTATTAAGATATAGTAAAAGGGCAAAGTAATAAGCTATAGTTAATCCTAATAGAAAAGCTAGAGAAGAAATATATTAAGTAAAGGGCCTATAGTGCTTATATTACTTTAATCTACTAACCTAAGGTAAGCTTTAATCTATTAGTTACCGTATAATATTAAGAACTAATAACTAAGAATATTAAAGAACTTAATTATTATATTAAGTAGTAAATAGACTACCTAGATTAAGGATTAATCTTTATACCCCTTAATCTTAAAAGAGTAAAGCTATTTATATTTATTAATAGATTATTTACTAATAATAAAGACCTTACCTTATAACTAGGCTACGTACTTATCCTAGCTAATAAGGAGTATAAGGATAGTAAATTCACACTATAAGGTAATATTATACACTATAGCTTTATAAAGAGTAAGAGAGTTATAGAAAGTATACTTACTTTAGAGGTCTATAGAATAGTAGTAGGCATTAACATAGCTTACGTAATTATAATAATATTAAAGATTATTATAGATAAATTAAACCTCCTAGAGATCCTAATTATAGTCTATATAGATTTATACTTATTATATAAATGCCTTATTAAGCTTAGGACTATAAAGAAGAAGTAGCTTATAATTAATATTATAGCCCTTTAGTAATTATATAAACGCTATAAGCTCTATAAGATTAGATAGATTAATAGTAAAGATAACCTAGCTAATGCGTTTATAAAGGTAATACCTAATAAAGCCCTAAAGAGGTTTATTATAGGTAATATAATAATAATCTAGATAGAGGGATAGGTTACCTAGACCTAGCACTACCTATAAAGAGGTAGGGGACTAAAGCCCTAAAGCCTATACCTAAGCCTATACTAAAGCCTATACCTAAGCCTATACTAAAGCCTATACCTAAGCCTATACTAAAACCAGCGCTAAAGGCACTAGGTAAGCTACCCTAAGTATAGTATAGTTATATAGGGCATAGGCTAAGGGATTAGAGGTAGTGGAATTATAGCTTTAGAAAGGGGTATAGAATTATAGCCTTAGAAGGAGCGTCTCTTCTAAGTCTCTATAGTAAGGAGGGGAAGAGAAGGGAATATAAGGGGGCATAGGAAGGTATAATCTAATATTATATCTTTAGAAGGGGAAGGATTATAGGTAATCTTCCCTAGGAACGTAATCTAATATTATATTATAGTTAAATAAAGGGCTATAGGGAGGGATAATCTAATATTATACCTTTAGATAGGGAAGGGATTATAGGTAACCTTCCCTTATAACATAATCTAATATTACATTACACTAGTTAAATAAAGGGGCGTAAGTAAGGGCGGAAGGTAAAGGTAGCCTTTTATAAGGAAGAAGGATAAGTAATTAAAGAAGCTAGTTATTTAAAGCTAGTAGCGCGTAGGGGAAGGAAAGGGGACTATTATTGTTATTTCTTTTATTAGTTCTTTTATTTATATAACACATTTATTTAATCCCTTATATCTTCCTTCTTAGATTAATATTATATATTAATAATTATATTAAAAAGAAAGAGGTTCTAATATTAGAATAAGCATAATATTAATCGCGGCACGTAGCTGTAATTACCTAGCAAAAGGTTAGGCTACGAGGGCGTGCGCGTAACGCGCGCCTATAAGAGGTAGCCCTATATATAACTTATTAGCCCGCCCCCTCTAATTAGGCAAGGACCTATAAGTTATGTAACCCACAAAACGCACTGCGTTTATGGCCACTTCTCACGATCTAAAAACAGCCTCTCTTTTCCTCTCTTCTACACATACTTATGACTAATTAATTACAACGCCTAGAATAGAAGAATAATTCCTATTCCCTAGGCTACGATCCTAACGTCAGGCACCTGTGATACTAACAGCTATAGCCTTTATAATACTCTAAACTTATAAGACTTTATTACTAGGGATAAGGCTAGTAATCTTATTATAGAATTTTATATTATCTAGATACTTAAATTATATCTAATCTATTATTAGGTTATCCTTATATCTATAGGCATTAAATTACCCTATTCCTATATTTAGGTAGTAATAGCTCTATGCTAGCCCCTTTCTCTAGCGTTAATTACTATTAGTTTCTTACCCTTATACCTACCTCTAGCTCTTTTACGATGCAATATTATAGGAGGGGTAAACAAAGGTAAGGAATTCGAATATTAATGTGGTTTGTATTTTAGAGGCGATTCCGGACCTTTAGATCGGTACGGAAAAGGTATCAAAGGTTTTCTACCTATATAATAAAACTTAGATTTAAAGAAGAAGGTAATAAAGGCAAGATACTAATAAGCTTCTTTATATAAGGCATAATAATTAATGGCTATGTAACTATAGAGATCCTTGCGAATTAAGCAGCTACCCATGCCCTTATAAAGGAAGATCTATTTAATTTCTAATAACTAAAGGAAGCCCTAACCGCCTTCCTTCTTTAAGATTATTACTCTTTAGGCGTGTTCTAAGGCATTATCCTAATACTAGAGCTATAGGTTACTTATTAGCAAGGCAACCTAATTCCTTACCCTATAATGGTTAATCCCTAAGATCTAGCTTAATAAATCTAGAGCTAGGGAGGTAATGATTTAATTTAGAAGTGGTAAGCTAATCCCTTAATAAGATTAATTAATATGCCTATTCCCTTTAGTATTATTCTATTCTATATAATGCTTATAAACACTCCCTTCTTACTATGCTTAGCAAATATAGACTGCCTTAAGATTAATTTCTATATCTCTTAGAATATCCTTTAATAAGGTAATATTAAGGTCCTTATTATCTAAAAATAGGGATATCCTTAAATGCTTCTATAGAAGGAGAGATTAATTACCTAGGGCTATCTAACTAAGATAGAATTATAGCGCTTATATTACTAATTTAGTTACCCTTCTATCCGCTAGCTTTATAATATGCTTTCTAAATTAGGCTATAAGGTAGATTTTAAAACCATTAGATAATTAATAAAGATCTGCTACTAATGCTAATTAAATACAAATAATCTATATTACTTTAAATTTACCCTAAAGGATAAATATAACTTTAACTATAAAGTGATTATAAATATTATGTATTTAGATAGCAATTGCCCTATTCTCTATGCTATTAATATAGCTACTACGTTTAATATAGCTAGATTCCTTAAGGATATTATAGTAAAGGTAACCTAGGAGCTCTTTACCTTTACTAGATTAATACCTACTAGGGTCCTTTAGACTAGATTATAACTAATACTAGTATAACCTTTAGAAGCAAAGAATTCCGCTAATTTATAGCCTTATATATATTATTTACGCTAGCTAGCTCTATGTAGGGCTAGTACTAGTACTCCTACTGCTTCGTCAAAAGGAAAACCCTTAAATAGGAAGAAAAACCCCTTATATCTATGTTTAGGCTAATGCTAACCCTGCACCAGGCCTGCGTCGCGTTATGTGTGGCCTATTATAGGTGTTTGTTGCTAGCTTGCGCTAGCCTTATCCTAATAAGAAAAGAAAGAAAAAAAGAAAAAGGAAAAATCCTAGGTTCTAAGCCCTACCTAGCTCTATCCTAGGTCTACTCTAGCACTGCTCTAGGCCTATTATACTATCTTATAGCGTGCTAGATTCGGTTTTGCGGTAGTAATTCACTTCTCTTTCACTTTTTAGCTAGCTCTTCTATAACCCTACTTTTTAGCCTTCTCTAGCCTAGGTCTAGCTTGTTAGTCTAGGGAAGTTAGAGCACCTAATGTTATTTATCTTCTATAGTAAGGGTATAGGTTTAGTTTAACTCCTAGCTGTTTCTAGGCCTAGGTCTCTTAGGCATTATTAGACTAGATTTTCGTCTTATATTCTTCTTTCTTTATTAATATCTATAATTCAGCCCCCTATATAAGTATAAGAAGGGTTCCTCCCCTAGAGGGTCTTCCTTCTTTCCTCTTTTTTATTAAACTTCCTATAGGTTCTTTTCTTCCTTAGAGCTACCTAAGGCGCTCCTAGGCTAGTGTTAGCCTAAATGCTAACATTACTACAGATCTATTAAGTTATCTAATAAAATAGCACTAGCTGCTATAAGTACTCTTATGTTCTATGCTTATCTAGCTCTAATCCGCCTAGGAGAACTCTAAAAATAAGCAGTATCCTTAAAAATCTTTAACTAAGAAGTAGCTTAAGCAAGCTATAGCTAAGGATTTAAAGGTATAACCCCTCTAGCCCTAGCCTACCTCTATTCTAATGCTAATTCGCTATAGTTAGGGGATCCCCATAGGATCTAATATATCTCTTATAAATCTTAATTAATTAACTACCCTAGGCACTAGTGCTATAACATTGCTAGTAAGTTAGATCTATCCTGGCTTAGAAGTAAGGCTAACTGTTTTATATAGGGCTAGCTACTAACACCTATTTTAACTACTAGGTCTATAACTATAGATATTCAAAGGTAGTTAGCGCTTCTATTCTAGGCTAGATCTAGTGCTAATTCGCTCTTAGCCTAACTTAAGTAGTTAATAAAATAAGCACTAGTAGCTAGTAGAAGTTTAGGCGGCTATAGTCACTAGGGGTAGTGTAAGTACTACTATTCTAGTTTAGTATTAAGTCTAGTCTAGGTCTAATAGTTCTATAGGTCCTGGATAACTATTAGGATTACGTAAAGAAGCTTTGTATAGGCAATTAAAGTAAGAAGAAGCATAGCGCCTTAGCTACGGGCCTAGGCTAGTCTAGCACCAGTAAAGAACAATATAATAAGGTTATCTTTTAGCTACAACGCCTAGACGCTCGTGCCACGGAGATAAACCATCTCTAGCCACGGCCCTACCTGCTAAGGGGCGGGCAAAGGTAATAGAGGGCGATTCCAGTCCTAGAGAAGGAATAAACAGTTAGGCAGTTATAGCTTAGTAAGGCAGCAAAGGCAGACTGGTAGAGATTTTAATACCTAGCGTTTTTAATAGTTAAAATTAATCTAATAATAGTTCCAGAATTGTAATTCTTTAGCCAGCCCGCCGCTAGCTCTAAACCATGTAATCTTATGTCTCTCCCTAGTTATCTGCTATATCTATATCTTAGCTATTAGTCCTAGCACGCTAGAAGCGCCCTAGCTCTAGCTCCTCCGCTTTACTACATATGTTAGCTACTAGCTCTTATGCTAATAAGTAGTATTAGAGTTGTTTTATACTAAGGAACTATTTAGCTATTGCTCTTACCTTTAGGGGTAGTTTAGGGCTAGCCTTGCCTCCTATGCGTCTCTAGGCTAGCGCGTTTAGAGGTATTAGTAATTATATTTAGGGTAGTTTACTATAATATAATATTAGTCCTTAACTACTCTGCTATAGCTGCATAGCGGCGAGTTTACCCTAGGAACGCCTCTCTAGAAGAGGAACTTATTAAGGCTAATCTTTCCTATGTGTAATTAAACTATAGTTAAGGAGATATGCTTTTCTAGGCCTATATAAAATCTTTAGATTTCCTTTAGGTTATAGGTTAGTGGTTAATCCTTAGTTAGCTCTCTCGCGAGTCTATGCTATCCTAGGCATTCCCTACTATGCTATTTATCCTAGCGTTACCTCTATTCCTTATATAGTTCCGCCACTAGTTTATTGCTCCTAGGGGGTCTCTGTCTACGGTGTAATACTAACTGTACTAAGTTAGTAGCGGTTTAGATTGTTATAGCTATTCCACTCTCTGTGATTCTCTCTTTAAACTTCCGTTTTATCTTATTTAGGTATAGGTCTAGGGGGACGTAAGTCTTAACCTCTAGTTAGGTAATAGGTATGGCCTTAAACGCACTAGCTATGATTTAGAGGCAGGCTAATTAGTCTATTATAAAGCTTTTAACTACTCCTCTTAGCTTTCCACCCTTCTTAGTTAGGGTATGGTAGGCGCTCGCCCTATAGGCGAGGACAGGCTGGACTACCTACGTGTATAGGAGTTAGGCGTCTCTAAAGCTATAACCCCAGGCCGACGCCGCTAGCGAGGAGAGTGCGAGCCGCTGCCGGGCTAGTTTGCCTTTCAGGATATTCTTGTAATTTATAGCCTTAATATTAATCTTAATTAAAGAAGTCCCTATTAAGGCATACTATAGCATTAGGAAGGTTAAGAGATACTATAGGCTACTCTAAAGAGCCCATAATATTATCTAATATAAATGCCTATTAATACCTAAAGCTATAGCCCTATAAATAGCTATAAAGGCTCTTAATAATACTATAGGCCTAAATAGTATTATTCTAACCCTTCTTATCTTTAGCGCTTACCCTTAAATAATTAATAATTCTTCTCCTTACCTAATATTAAGTAATAAGCTCTTATAGTGTAAAAGGTAATAAAGGAGATTAAGAGGTTATATATACTATATAAGTGTTGGTATCACAGGTGCCTGACGTCAGGATCGTAGCCTAGGGAATAGGAATTATTCTTCTATTCTAGGCGTTGTAATCAATTAGTCATAAGTGTGTAGAAGAGAGGAAAAGAGAGGCTTTTTTAGATCGTGAGAAGTGGCCACAAACGCAGTGCGTTTTATGGGTTACATAACTTATAGGCCCTTAACTAATTAGAGGGCAGGCTAATAAGTTATAGGTAGGACTACCTCTCGTGAGCGCGCGTTACGCGTGCGCCCCTCATGGCCTAACCTTTTACTAGGTAATTGCGGCTGTGTGCCGTGATTAATATTATGCTTGTTTTAACATTAGAACCTCTTTCTTTTTAACACGATTATTAATACATAATATTAATCTAAGAAGGGAAGATATAAGGGATTGAATAAATGTGTTATATAAATAAAAGAACTAATAAAAGAAAAACAATAATAATAGTCCCCTTTCCTTCCCCTACGCGCTACTAGCTTTAGATAACTAGCTTCTCTAATTACTTATCCTTCTTCCTTATGGAAGGCTACCTCTGCCTTCCGCCCTTGCCTACGCCCCTTCCTTTAACTAGTGTAATGTAATATTAGATTATATTGCAAGGGAAGGTTGCCTATAATCCCTTCCCTATCTAAAGGTATAATATTAGATTATCCCTCCTATAGCCCTTTATTTAACTATAATATAATATTAAATTATATTCCTAGGGAAGATTACCTGCGATTCTTCCCCTTCTAAAGGTATAATATTAGATTATACCTACCTATACCCCTTACACTCCCTTCTCTTCCCCTTCCTTACTATAGAGACTTAAGAGGGCGCCCTTTCTAAGGCTATAATTCTATGCCCCTTCTAAAGCTATAATTCTACTACCTCTAATCCCTTAGCCTACGCCCTATAGGATCCCTTAGCCTATGCCTTGCGTAACTATGCTATACTTAGGGCAGCTTACCTAGTGCCTTTAGCGCTGGTTTTAGCGTAGGCTTAGGCGTAGGCTTTAGCGTAGGCTTAGGCATAGGCTTTAGGGCTCTAGTCCCTTACCTCTTTATAGGTAGTGCTAGGTCTAGGTAACCTATCCCTTTATCTAGATTATTGCTATATTACCTATAATAAACCTCTCTAGGGCTTTATTAAGTATTACCTTTATAAACGCATTAGCTAGGTTATCTTTACTATTAATCTATCTAATCTTATAGAGCTTATAGCGTTTATATAATTACTAAAGAGCTATAATATTAATTATAAGCCGCTTTTCCTTTATAGTTCTAAGCTTAATAAGGTATTTATATAATAAGTATAAATCTATATAGACTATAATTAGGATCTCTAGGAGGTTTAGTTAATCTATAATAATCTTTAATATTATTATAATTACGTAAGCTATGTTAATACCTGCTACTATTCCGTAGACCTTTAAAGTAAGCATACTTCTTATAACTCTTTTACTCTTTATTAAGCTATAGTGTATAATATTACCTTATAGTATAAATTTGCTATCTTTATACTCCTTATTAGCTAGGATAAGAACGTAGCCTAGTTATAAGGTAAGGTCTTTATTATTAGCAAATAATCCATTAATAAATATAAATAGCTTTACTTTTTTAAGGTTAAGGGGTATAAAGATTAATCCTTAATCTAGGTAGTCTATTTACTACTTAATATAGCAATTAAGTTCCTTAACGTTCTTAGTTATTAGTTCTTAATATTATATAGTAACTAATAGATTAAAGCTTACCTTAGGTTAGTAGATTAAAGTGATATAGGCACTATAAGCCCTTTACTTAATGTATTTCTTCTCTAGCTTTTCTATTAGGATTAACTATAGCTTATTACTTTGCCCTTTTGCTATATCTTAATGGTGTTATTAGTTAGTTAAATAATTTTACTATTAAATATAAAGGGGTTATTAGGCTTAATAAACTGCTTTAGTTTTATAGCGAATTTAGCAATAGCTAGTTAATCTTCTTCTTATTAGGAGAATTCTTTATCTAATAGGCTAAGGGTATTATTAGTTTACATTCCTATATATCTAAAGTAAGGGCTTTTAGTAAATATTACTAGTAAGCACGGATTATAGCTTAATATTATTATCTAGAGGTTTTCTCTATAGTGCTTATAGTAAGTTACCTACTAGTATATGCTAGCCTCTATAATTCCGTAAAGGGGCTTAATAACTCTTATAATTATTCCTTTAGAGTGCTAATTATAAATTTAGATAGGGAGTTAGGTAAGGATTATATAATTTAGTAGCGTTTCTAATTATACGTATACCTACGTAATATCTTAAATCCATAGGAGGAATCCTTTTATAAGAAAAGAAGGGTAATTATAAGGATTAATTATTAGCTTGCCCTTTAGATTATTAGGGCTTACGTAAGGATTGCTTGCTTTACTTTATTACTAAAGCCTTAGATTATAAGCCTTAATTTCTTATATAGCTAGCTTATTCTTCCTTTAACTTTATTAATAATATAGGAATTAAAGATTTAAATCCCTTAGTGCTTCTTTAGATCAAAAGTAATAAATTTAAACATGCCTTAGCTAATTAGGGTATTAATCTTAGCCTTTATTAAGAGCTTAAAAGGTTCGCTAGGAGTTATAATTATGCCTTTCTTATGTAATTAGATTATAAGCTTAAGGTTTGCCTTCTTCTTACTTAAGATAAATGCCTTAAGGTTATTTGCCTAATTAATAATTATAGGAGGGTTCTTTTATAGTCTTCCTAGCCTTCTTTTTAAAGAGGCTAAAGGCACTATATTATTAATTTATACCTCTTACTCTTCCCCTTTAATTACCTCTAGGTTATTACCTTTTACTAGTAATAGCCTTTCCTTACTAGGATCTTTATTATAAGGCTTAATAGAGGTTAACCTAAAGACCTTAGGGCCTTATAGAAGGTTAAGGGTATAGCTCTCTTTATCTATTATAAGGAGCTTATATAGGCCTTACTATCCTTTATGCTCTTACTAGATAAGAACTAGTAATATAAGTAAGAGATTAAGGGTTAGTAAGGTATTAGGGCTATTCCTTATAGTAAGGGCTTCCTTAACCTTATATAGTGTGTGTAATCTCTTAATCTTCTTTATTACCTTTTATACTATAAGAGCTTATTGCTTAATATTAGGTAAGGGAGGAGAATTATTAATTATTTAAGGGTAAGCGCTAAAGATAAGAAGGGTTAGAATAATACTATTTAGGCCTACAGTATTATTAAGGGCTTTTATAGCTATTTATAGGGCTATAGCTTTAGGTATTAATAGGCATTTGCATTAGATAATATTATAGGCTCTTTAGAGCAGCCTATAATATCTCTTAACCTTACTAATACTATAATGTGCCTTAATAGGGACTTCTTTAATTAAGATTAACATTAAAGCTATAAATTAGCGGAATTCCTTACTTCTAAAGGTTATGCTAGTATTAGTTATAATCTAGTCTAGAGGACCCTAGTAGGTATTAATCTAGTAGAGACAAAGAGCTTCCTATATTGCCTTTACTATAATATCCTTTAGGAATCTAGTCACGTTAAATACAGTGGCTGTATTAATAGCGTAAAGAATAGGGCAATTACTATCTAAATATATAATATTTATAATTACTTTGTAGTTAAAGTTATATTTATCCTTTAGGGTAAATTTAAAGCAATATAGATTATCTATATTTAATTAGCATTTGTGGCAGATCTTTATTAATTATTTAATGGTTTTAAAATCTACCTTATAGCCTAATTTAGAAAGTATATTATAAAGTTAGTGGATAGAAGGGTAACTAAATCAGTAATATAAGCGCCGTAACTCTATCTTAGTTAGATAACTCTAGGTAATTAATCTCTCCTTCTATAAAAGCATCTAAGGATATCCCTATTTATAGATAATAAGGACCTTAATATTACCTTATTAAAGGATGTTCTAAGAGATATAGAAATTAACCTTTAGGCGGTCTATATCTACTAAATATAGTAAGAAGGGAGTGTTTATAGGCATTACATAGAATAGGATAATGCTAAAGGGAGTAGGCATATTAATTAATCTAATTAAGGGGATTAGCTTACTGCTTCTAAATTAAATTATTACCTCCCTAGCTTTAGATTTATTAAGCTAGATCTTAGGGATTAACTATTATAGGGTAAGGAATTAGGGGTACCTTACTAATAAGTAATCTATAGCCCTAGTGTTAGGGATAATGCCCTAGAATATACCTAAGGAGTAATAATCTTAAAGAAAGAAGGCAGTTAGGGCTTTCTTTAGTTATTAGAGATTAAATAAATTCTCTTTAATAAGGGCATAGGTAGTTACTTAGTTTATAAGAATTTCTATAGTTATATAGCTATTAATTATTATACCTTATGTAAAGAAGCTTATTAGTATCTCTTCTTTATTACCTTCTTCTTTAAATCTAAGTTCTATTATATAGGTAGAAATCTTATCTTCTTTAGAAGAAGCAGTATTATTCTCTTTGCCTTTATACTAAGTAAGGAAAGTATTATAGGAAGGGTTATTAGTTCTATAAGGTAATGGTTCTTAAAGCATTAATACGCCTTTTATATTCCTCCTTAAAGTATTTAGTTAACTAATAGCCTTCCTTGCTATATATATAATATTTCTGTTATGGACTCGAGCTTAGGAGCTTGGGTCATGTCTCGGGTCCGGAGAGGGCGCGCAAAGGACGCGGACTGTGGGCGGATAGGTTAGGGCTTTACCTAGGCCTATGCGACCCACACACACATACTAGTATAAAGCTAGTTCCTATGCAATACCTAGCTTAGTCTAATCCTTCCTCTCTAAGGATAATAATATCTCTTAGAACGCTTATGTGTAGCTACCCTAAGGCTAGTTTATAACATTTATTATCCTTTACTATAGAGGCATAGTAGCTAATAGATATTCCGCTACTAGTGAATAGGATAAAGACTAATAAAATAGTAACCTTATAAGAGCTTATTACTTAGTAGTTAAAACAAATTTAAGACCTTACTAGTAAGCAAAGATCTAACTTTTCTAGTTAACCTATTAAGCAAAAACCCTTACTAATAGGACCCCTATTTAATAGTAAAAGGGTCCTATTTATAGTATAGTAAAACCTAATATCCTATAAGCTAGATATAGATAGGGGTTTATTAGGTCCTAGTAGGACTAATAGTGCTTTATTTACTAAAACCTATTACTAAAGGTTTAGGTATAAGTTATTCCTTTTTTAAGAAAGGATACTTAGTGTATTATAACCTATAGAAGTTCTTAAACTACCTTACTAAGATATTTAATAACCCTTATTAATAGGAGTTAGTAATTATAGAGCTTAACTAGATTATATATTACCTAAATAAGTAATTTAGTAACTTCTATATTTATTTTAAATAAAAATTAGCGCTAGCTAGGGATTAGATTAGGAGGACTCTATAAAGCTAGCTAAGCTACGCATAGCCCTTAATAAGTAGATAAGGGACTATAGCATTAGATAGGATATATTGCGTATAGATTACTTAGCGGCAATAGCCTAGTATTAAAGCATCTTATTAGATATTAAGTTATATTAATTAGAGGAGAAGAACTATATGTAAAGGCAGGTATATATGCCTAAAGCCCCTGCCTAGGATAAGGACACTCCTATAATAGATATATAATTAATATACCTAGAATAGGCCTAAAAGGATGCGGAAAGTTACTAGGAAATTAGCGTAAGGTAAAGCTAGGTAATAAGGCTAGTGGTAAGTAGGCTAAGTAGGTTAGCTAGGCTATGCGCAATATATGTTATAAGGAGGGTAAATACCTATAGTGTGGTTTAGGAAAGCATTTTAATTCTAACTACCCTTTGCTTTTACTAAAATATTAGTAGGGAAAGGTAGCTATTAATATATGTAATATAAAGGAAGAGAAAGATAACTCTAAAGAAGAGGAGATAGTAAATATATTAGAAAAGAAAAACCCTAGTATTAAGTTATTTAACTAAGGTAGCAGGGAGGATAGATAGAGAGGCGTTATAGTAAATAGTTATTACTAATAAGGACTTTAAATAGATCTAGTCTAATATAGATTCTATACCTTTTCTAGTTCCTATATTAATTAATAAGACTACCTTTATAAATACTCTTATTAACATAGGCTATAACTATTATGCTACTATAAGCAAATACCTTATCTAGAAACTCTAGTTAGAATGCCTCCTACTCTTAAAGAAAAGATTAGTTTATACTATAGTTAGTGTAAAATAAGGGGAAAAGAGAATTATAAAAAGAGGTTATATATTACGCATATCATCCGTTTTTAAGTGAATCTAGATAGATAGGAAACACCTATAGTTACCTATGTGATCCCTAGGTTAATAAGATAGCTAATTTTAGGGACACTATAGATAGAATAGAATAATATTAACTTAGATATAGCGCTATTACCTCTGCGTAGGATTAGCTAATAACCTATAAATTCAGGCATTAACTAATAGGAAGGTTAAGTAACTAATAATATCTATCTTAGGCTTTACCTTCGCGAGAATCATAAGGCATGCAAAGAAGCAGAAAGAATATATCTAACTATACGCTACTAGCCTATAGGAAATTATATTAATTCTATAGATAGACATAACCCCTAAGGCTATAGAATAGGACCTATTATCCTTATTGCTAAGCGCGCTATAGGACTTTACAGACCTCTTTCTAGAAGGTAAGGTAAATGCCTTACTACTACACTAGGGATAATTAGACCACTATATTTAATTAAAGCATAACCTAAATGGATTTAAACTAGAACTCCTATAGGCCCTATTATATAATATACCCTAGTAGTACCTCCTTAAAATCTAAAAGTAAGTAACTAACCTTATAGATAAGGGATAGATATAGGCTAGCTTCTCTTTAGCAATAGCTTTAGTATTATTAGTAAAGAAGCTAGGAGAAGAATAGTGGTTTTGTATAAACTACTATACCCTTAATAAGATTATAGAATAAGACTATTACCTCTTACCTTTAGTAAAGGAAATACTATAATTATTATTAGAGGTAAAGTAATTTATAAAGCTAGATATATAAGTAGTATTTTACTAGATCTATATTACTAAAGGTAAGGAATACTAGACTGCCTTCTAGATATGTTTTAGGTTATTTAAGTGGCTTATATACCCCTTTAGCCTAGTAAGTATGCCCGCTACCTTTTAGAGATATATTAATAGTATGCTTAGCGGAATCCTAGGGGACTATATAATCGCTTACCTTAATAATATCCTTATTTACTTAGGAGGGTCTTAGAAAGACTATATATAGAAGGTCTAAGTAATGCTCTTAAGGCTATAGTAAGTAAGACTAAACTTAGATATAAAGAAATACGTTTTTATAATAAAGGAAGTTAAGTACCTAGGGTTTATTATTTATATAAGGAAAAAAATTCGCTTAGATAGGGAAAAGATTATAGCTATTTAGGACTAGGAGGTACTAAAGAGGGTTAGGGGGTATAAGGATTTCTTAGGTTTACTAACTTTTATTAGGACTTTATACCGCACTTCTTAATAATTATAGGCCCTTTAATTAATCTTATAAAGAAAGGTATCCTATTTTAGTAAATAAATAAATATAATATAGCCTTTAAAGCGCTAAAGATAGCCTTTATATTATATCCTATTCTAATATAATAAAACCCTAATAAGGACACTATAGTAAAGGCTAACTATTTAGGGATAGCTCTAGGGGTTATCTCTTATAGTTTAATAATAAGGGTATCTTATACCTAGTTACTTATTATTTTACTTAACTATAGCTAGCTTAATAGAACTATACTATATATAATAAGAAGCTATTAGTAATTATATTATACCTAAAGGCTTAGTTAGTAAAGCTACGTAGTATTAGTAAGCTATTTATAATACTTATAAACTATAAGAACTTAGAATACTTTATAGTGCTAAGAGAGATATTAGAATAGTAAGTAAGATAAGTAAAGATACTATTACTATTTAATTTTTACCTATAGTATAGGCCTAGCCTATAGGTAGTAAGACTAGATGCACTATTAAGATAGTTCTAAGGGGAGGAGAATAAGGGAGGACTAGAGGAGCTAATTATATAATTAGTAATAACTCTAGGCCTATATAGTTATAAAAGAACTAGACTTATCTCTAGTGTAAACCCTATATTATTATTAGGGAGTGATAAGGCTAAGGACACTATAGGTAGGTTTATAGGTCTTTTAATAGGGGTAATAATATTTATAAATGCGTATCTCTAATCTCTGTAAGACTAGTCCTTAGTCTATAATACTATGTATAGGATATAGCTTAAGGTAGTTAAGGAAGGGGCCTAGAAGTTTCTAGAAGCTATAAATATAAGGGAGTAAATAGCAGACTATTAGATTAGCGCTAAAGGTACGCTTTAATTCTAGGGCTAGACTTAGATTCTAAATTAGGAACCCCTTATTATAACCTTAATATAATAGGTTTATAATTTACCCTTACTAGGCTATCCTAGCTATAACATAACTTTTAAGATACTTTAGAGGGATTTCTATTAGGATAGCATATTATAGGGGATTACTTAGTTTATAAGAAACTATTACTATTATAAGGGGCGGAAGAGCTACTAGCTAAGATAAGGCTTATTAAAACTAATCCCTCTACTAGATTATTACTAGTTATAGATCTCTATTAACTTTATAATAGACCTACTAGCTTAATACCTAGATAACCTATGGTTTCTTATAGTTATTATAGATAGACTCTCTAAGTATATCTAGCTAGAAGCTATAATATTAATAGGGGCTAAAGTATATATAAAATAGTTTAAGCAGTGCTAGTAGCGGTTCTATAGCTTTCCTATATAAATTATTATAGATTACAGTTTAGACTAGTTAAGTAATTTTTAGACTATACTTTATAACTAGGTAGGTATATAGTAGTTACTATTAATAGCTTATTATCTATAGATAGATAGTAGCATAGAAAGGGCAAATTAAGAGGTTTAGGCTATTCTAAGGGTAATGCTATTATTTTTATAATTTAAATAGCTAGAATATCTCCTACTTATTAACTTACTTTAAATAATAGGGACTTATTAGTAATAGGGATTAGCGTAAACATAGCCCTATATAGTTATAACCTAGTAATAATTTAAGAACTACTAGATAAGGAGATATCCTATACCTTATTAAAGGGAGGGCTTAGGTATTCTTATAATATCTTAAGGAGGGCTTAGACTTAATATAGGCTACTATAGCGTTTATTTAGTAATAGTAATAGAAGGAAATAAATAGTAGCTAGTGTCTAGCAAAGCGCTTTTAGATTAGTAATTACATATAGTTAAACCTATGAAATTTTAAGATAAATAGACTATATAAGAAATTAAATTAGGTTATAGCTAAATATAAGGTACTAGAGGTCCCTATACCTTTAACAATTAAGTTAGACATATTACAGGGACTTTACCCTGTTTTCTATATAGATTTAGTATAATAGGTAGCCTTTAATCTATTACCTAGTTAAAAATTAGTAAATAAGTAAGCCTTACTAGAACTAATAATAACTAATACTAACCCTAATCTCTTAGAGTATTAGTTTAAAGAGATACTAGTAGCTAAGAATATAAGAGAATAGGGTTAAACTAGAATATGCTAGTTAAATAGAAAGGATATATATAGCTAACTTAGGAATTACTAGAAAATATATAAGATATAAAGGCACTAGATAGATTTAAGGCATAATAGGGTAATATAATAATATATAATAGGCCTAAAAGAGTATGTTTTTATTTAATTACTAAGGAATAAGTAAATCTAGTCTCCTTTACTTTATATATATATTAGCGCTAGTATTTTACTATATTAGAAAGTAATTAGTTCTTAGGGGTAAGAGAAGAAGAAGAAGCTAGGTTATTCTAGTTTAGTCTAGGAAGGGATAGTAATAAGTAATTAATTAGTAGGTAAGGGCCTTATTAAATATATACTACTTAGTAGTAGCGTTCTCCTAAATAGAGGTAATATAAGTAAGATTATTATTTATTATAAATATGCTATAAAAGAATTCTATTACTATATTACCACTATATTAGGTAGGAGTTATTTACTAGGCTAGGGTAAGTGCCTATAATTTAGTAGTGCCCTAGGTATATATTACCCTAGTAAGGAATAATAAGAGGGTATTACTATAAAGGGATTAATATAGGTAGTGGCTAGAATAGTATTAAAATGTTTGTAATAGTAGATAAAAGTTTTTATTAGGATAGTATAGCATCTCTTTTTAGAGGTAGTATACCTTATAGCTAGTGTTTTAATAGCTTTTCTAGTAGCTAAAAGGTTTATAAGGTACTTATATATATATCTTAATTTTAGGTTACCTAAATATAAGTATAGCTCCTAGCTATATAATTAATAGGCATGCTAATAGGGAAGATAGGCCTAGTAAGACCCTAGGGCACACTCCTATATCCCCTTATTATAAAGGTTATTTATACATTAGATATATAGGACCTCTTGCTCCTTACTATTAGAGTTATTAGAGTTATTAGAGTTACCCTCTAAGATATAACTACTAAGGTAGTTTAGCTTTTAGGGAAGGGAGAAGGTAGTAATAGGGAAAGGGAGTATTACTAAAGGTAGTAGTAGTAATAGCACTAAGAGTAATAGTAGCGGATATAATAATAGGTAGGCTAGATATAAAAGGGGTTTTAATAGGATATTTAAAGGGAGGTAGGTAGTAGATAACTAATAAGATAATAGAAATAAGGGTATATAAAGGGAAAGGAAAGGGAAAAAGTAGGGGATATATAGGATTATTTATATCTAGATATAGCTATAGGATAGCTCTAGTTATACACTTACTTTAGATATAGACTAGTAGGGGATTATAGATAGTTAGTAATAGAAGGTTAGAAAGACTAGTAATAGCTAGGGGAAAGGGAATTTAATAGGTAAAAGGTAATATATAAAAATAAAGTAATAATAACTAGGCAGGTAAAGCTTAATATTAGCTAGTGGTAGGTAAGAAAATAGAGTGGGCTAGTGTTATAAGGGGCTAGAGTTAGGTAAGGCTAGTTATTTTAAAGGCTAGGGTAAGGTAGCCTATAAGGAAAAATTTTTAGCCTACTAGGCTATATATAAGCCCTATACTAGGACTTGCACTAACACACTATATTAATTACGTATATATGCCACTTACTTAGAACTTTCTAATAATAAGGGTAAAGGGGAAGGGAGGCCTAAGTAAGGGGTATGTTATAGACTTAAGCTTAGGAGCTTAGGTTATGTCTTAGGTCTAGAGAGGGCGCGCAAAGGACGCGGACTATAGGCGGATAGGTTAGAGCTTTACCTAGGCCTATGTAACCCACACACACACACTGGTATAAAGCTAGTTTCTATGCAACACCTAGCTTAGTCTAATCCTTCCTCTCTAAGGATAATAATATCTCTTAGAACGCTTACGTGCAGCTGCCCTAAGGCCAGTTCATAACAATTTCTTTATATATAAAGCGCCTTTATTGCCTTATAATTATAATTATCTATAATAGGCTTCCTTACTATACCTATTATACTTACGGTTAGTCTAATACTACTCTCTTATATTAGGTATTAATAGGAATTAATGCTTCTTATCTAATTCCTTTGTAGTTATTCTTATTAATATCCTTATATATTTATAGAATAGCTAGAGGTTAGTAAGGGGTTAATAAGGTAAGTTTTACACTTAGGTATGCTATAATAGGCAGAGATTAATTAATTATAGAGTGCTCTTTTAGATTAAGTAATATCTAGGACTACTTACTAAATGTTTATAAGCTTTATTATAAGTTCTTTAAAGTAATTAATCTTTAGCTTATCTAGGTTTTCTTATATAATCTAGCGTAGCTTAGTGTTTTACTATTTAAGAAAATACCTTTGCTTTATATTATTAGTTTTAAACCTTCTCTTAATATAGCTAATAAGAGTCTTAAGGTCTTAAGGATCTCTAGCTTATATAGATGCTTATAATAGTATATTAAAGCTTTCCCTTTAAGCATAGCCTTAAGGGTATACCTAGCTTTATAGGGTTTAATACCTAGTATCTTATATTTCCCTAAGAAGATTATTAACTTTAAGTTAAGGACCTTATAGTTATTTACGCTATATTAAATATTGCTTATATAAAGCTTTATAAGATTAATTATTTACTTTAGTATAGGTCTAGAGGAAAAAGTGCTCTTAGAGGTATAGGAGGAGGGATTTCTTATCTTAATAGGGAATACCTCTAATAAGGGCTTTCCTAAGGGTTATTATGTAATTAGCCTAATAGGGTTAGGCTTAGGGAATAACATTAGCAAGATTATAGGATTCCTAGATTACTCTATTAGCAATATTATAATCTTAGCCTAATTAGAGGGATTAGAAGGAGGTTATTAAGGAAGTCTTAGTCTTTAATATATTTTTAGAAGGGTATATACTTCCTTATAGCTTCCTATATCTCTTCTTCTTGCTAATCTTAGAATTCCTTATAGGTAATAACTTCCTTAAGTATTACTATAATTTTCCTACAGGCTATTATATCTATATATATGCCTTAGAAGAGAAGGAAATTACGTAAATACTTAGTAATTACTTAATCTATAATTATAAATACCTCTCTTATCTATCTATAGAAGTCTTTAATAAAGTTAGTAAAGAGGCTTCTAGTAATAAGGCTCTTAGACTAGTATACCGCTGTCTTAAAGAGAATATAGGCTATAATAGCCTTAGGATTATTACCTTATTTATTAAGATTAAATAATTTTACTATCTTTAATATCTTAGGTATAATAAAGTCTTATATCTCTAGGGAATGTGTCTTAGGAGAGGGTTATTAAGTTATAAACCTTTACCTTTTTAGTCTCTCTTAACTTTAGTGCCTTCTTTAGTATTACTAAAGTTAGGGCTAAAGAGAGAGGCTTTTAATAGTTTTCTTATTAAGAAGCTTTTAACTTTCTTATCTTTATTATAGGAAGATAGAATAGAGGTATAGTATTAGTTATATAGTAGGTTAAAGGATTATAAGTATAGCTATTATTTTTATCCCTTAGGGGTTCTTAGGAGTAATAAGTTTCTTTCTTATTATAGGAGAATGCCTTCTAAGGGTTAGGTACGTAGTAAAACGTGCTAACTAAGTAATTAAAGATAGGTTAGACTAGTTACTAACTAGGCCTTAATCCTTTAATAGCTTTAAAGTCTTTATAAGGTCTTAGAATTAGATCTTAGGAGTTATAAGGCTTCTTTCTTATTATAAGAGAGTGCTTAGACTTTCTTAGCATAACTATACACGCTTTTAGTAGCCCTTCTATTTTATAGGGCGGGTTTATAGTATAGCTATCTCTTCTAATTAACCTTACTAATCTGCGGTTAGAAAAACCATGTGGTTATCTATGAAGTTAACCACTAATTAGTATTAGTATTACAGGTGCCTAATATTAGGATTATAGCCTAGGGAATAGGAATTATTCTTCTATTCTAGGCATTATAATTAATTAGTTATAAGTGTGTAGAAGAGAGGAAAAGAGAGGCTTTTTGGATTATAAGAAGTGGCCATAAACGTAGTGCGTTTTGTGGGTCATATAACTTATGGGCCCTCGACTAATTAGAGGGCAGGCCGATAAGTCATAGGTAGGACCACCTCTCGCGAGCGCGCGTTGCGCACGCGCCCTCGCGGCCCGACCTTTTGCCGGGTAATTGCGGCTGCGTGCCGCGATTGATATCATGCTTGTTCTAACAATAAGGTTAAGGAAGCCCTTACTATAAGGAATAGCCCTAATACCTTACTAACCCTTAACCTCTTACTTATATTACTAGTTCTTATCTAGTAAGAGTATAAAAGATAGTAAGGCCTATATAAGCTCCTTATAATAAATAGAGAGAGCTATACCCTTAATCTTCTATAAGGCCCTAAGGTCTTTAGGTTAACCTCTATTAAGCCTTATAATAAAGATCTAAGTAAGAAAAGGCTATTACTAATAAAAGGTAATTACCTAGAGGTAATTAAAGAGAAAGAGTAAGAGGTATAAATTAATAATATAGCGCCTCTAGCCTCTCTAAAAGAAGGCTAGGAAGACTATAAAAGAACTCTCCTATAATTATTAATTAGGTAGATAACCTTAAGGTATTTATCTTAAGTAAGGAGAAGATAGACCTTAAGCTTATAGTTTAATTACGTAAGAAAGGCATAATTATAACTCCTAGTAAACCTTTTAAGCTCTTAATAAAGGCTAAGATTAATACCCTAATTAGCTAAGCTATATTTAAATTTATTACCTTTAATCTAAAGAAGCACTAAGGGATTTAAATCTTTAATTCCTATATTATTAATAAAGTTAAAGAAAGAATAAGCTAGCTATATAAGAAATTAAGACTTATAATCTAAGGCTTTAGTAATAAAGTAAAGCAAGTAATCCTTATATAAGCCTTAATAATCTAAAGGGTAAGCTAATAATTAATCCTTATAATTACCCTTTCTCTTCTTATAAAAGGATTTCTCCTATAGATTTAAGATATTATATAGGCATATATATAATTAGAAACGCTGCTAAATTATATAATCCTTACCTAACTCCCTATCTAAATTTATAACCAGTATGTCAAGGCTTTTGGCTTAGGAGTGAATAACAGAGTGAAGGTTAGATTGAAGTGTCATAGCTATTGATCTGCTAGCTAGGGGTAGGTGCTTAAAGGTTTAATCTCTAGCCCTTTCCCTTTGTTTGTGGAAAGCCCCTTTAAATAGCCTATAGCTCTTACGTAACTAGCCTGTAGCTAGCCCTTAGCTCCGTGCCCCGCTAGGTTCCACCCTTATTAATACCATTGCTACCCTTATAGATGCCATTGCTATTCTACTCCTGACATAATACCCCTCTCACTGCGATTATCCTTAATCGCATTAAGGTGCTATCTTAGGGTTAGGTTATAGCGTAAGAGTTCCTTTATTACTACTTACTATAGTGATTTTTATAAAGCGATGTAGTAATATTAATAATATTAGGCTATATTAGCCTTCTTTACGGTAACCGCTTGCTAATAGAAGCTAGGTTATAGTTACTTCTTAACTTCCTCTCTATAGGTTATTCTTCCTAAGAGATTCTCCTTAACTAGACTAGTTAGCGCGATTTTTAATTAGCTTAACTCTATAGGGCATAGATTACCCTACTCCTTCTGTTTTCCTTTAAGCTTATAGTAGTAGCCTAATAAATTCGCAGTGAGCTTATAGTAATAACTTGTGAATTATAGTAATCTCTGTGAACACACTAGTCATAACACATAGAAGATTCTAGTTAGAGTAGCTTAGATTAATCTAAGGCGCCTAAATTCCTATAAGAAGGGTAATTTCCTTCCTTCTTTTCCCTCTTTTCTTTCTTTTCTTTAAGCCTCTTATTAACTTATAAGTCCCTTACTAATATAATAGCTACTATAACGCTACTATTATATAATATTAACTGCTAACTATTATAGCTTAAGCTATTATATCTTATACTACTACTATTAAAGATTTTACTATTAAGCTATCCTATAAGGGAAAACCTTATAATTATTAAAGACTATGTAAGTTTACTGCTTCTTTATTACTTTTTATTACTAACTTAGAGCTAGTTTAATAAAAATTCTATGCATGCGTTATGCCTAGTGGTTAGCTATTTAGAATATAGCTCTAAGGGATAATAATAAAGATAAATAGCCTTAGTATATTGCTAAGGAAAGCCTGCTCTAACTAAATATAGTTACTCCTCTAGTATAAACTCGCTACTAGCTTACTACTATTACTACTAATGTTTAGCTTTTTATAGGTAATTCTCTGAAATGCTATTATTATACTTAAAATAATAAGACTTATATTAGGGTAAGTTAAGCCTTAAGGGATTATCTCTTAATTACTACTAACTCCTTGCTAGTGTCCTATTTAAATTATAAAGCTATATAAATAGCTTTAGGATATACTTTGTAATCTTCTAGAACTATACTATATTAGTAATGTAAGTACTCTTTACTCCACTGCTTTAATATTACTAATACGCTACTAGGAGTTTATATAAGCTAAGAAGAAACTTTATAATGCTCTTTTAGCCTTAAAAATGCTAATAAACGTAGGTAAGCTTATTGCGCGTCTTATAGCTAAGGCTTCTTAAGAAGCAAAGTGTAATAAACGCGCTACTTTCTTATAGCTAATTAATATTATTAATCTAGAAACCTAGATTAAAATTACTAATTATCTTTAATTTATAGCTACTTATAGCCCTATAGTTAGTGCTACTAGCTTTGCTACTTATTCTTTGCTAACTCACTGCTAGTTTACTATTGCTTAAGCTACTCTTCCTATATATATTAGACCTTTAGAACTCCCTAAGGAATTATAAGTTTAAGCCTTTAGTAATAATAAGTCTAAGGCTAATAAAGTTAGAAATTATGCTAAAAATCAGTCTAAATATGTCTCTAAAGTCTAGCTATTAGATAGCTATAAGTCTATGCTAAGTTTTTGCTTTAAATATAAGATTTGTTTAGTAGTCTAAATTGTTATTAAGTGAATTATTCCCCTATTAAATCACTGCGATCTAACGATTATTTTAGATTGTAATTAGGAGTTAATTAAGCAGCTAAGAAGTTAAGATTTAGCTACTTAGTTACCGCTTATAGTCTTTAATAACCTCTTTTATTATAAAGTCTCTACGTAGCACCTAAGAATTCTTAGAATTATTATAATTCTTCTATTTTACTAAATATTTGCGCCGTTTGCTGTTATATTTATAAGTAATAATTCGTTTAACTTTAAATTCCTCTTAATTCTCTTTAACGTTATCTTATAGTAAGGTTGTTTTAACTGCGTTACTTAGATTTCCTCTAAAAAGTTCTAAGCTTATAATATTAAAAACATTATATAAGCGCGTTCCTTTAGGTAACTTTAATTAAAAAGCTAAACCATAATAGCTAACTTCTTTTTAATCTTGTATAGTCCTAAGTACTTTATAGCTAGCTTTTAGCTAGGGCATTATAGATTAATATTCTTAGTTAAGAGTAAGATATAGTTACCTATATTAAACTTTATTAGCACTCTCTTTTAATTATAATACTTTTCTATAAGGCCTATAAGTAGCTTAATAGCTGCTTAATCTCTATATGCTTATACTTTAATTCTAAAACTCTATTTTTAGCTTAATTATTAACTATTAGAATTAGCGTAACTGCTTAATCTAGTCCCCTTAGGTTATACCCTTATAGCGCTTCTATAGGTATGTAACCGTGACTTATATGCGCGCTTATATTATAAGCAAACTATGCTATTAGGAGATAATTAACCTAATTAGTCTACTCTACGCATATAAATACTCTTAAATAGTGCTCTAAAACTTAATTTAAGCGTTCTATTTAACTATCTATTTATAGATAAAATACGGTGCTTAATTACTACTTTATTACTAAGAGGTAGCAGAATATTCTCTAAAATCCACTAGTAAATATTAAACCTTAGTCTATAATAATACCCTCTAGGGCTTTATAATCTTTAAAAATATATTCTAAGAAGATAGTTACTAGTCTATTACTAGTTAACCGCGTAGATATAGGGATATAAATACTATATTTTATAAATCTATTAACCACTACTAAGATTACATTATACGTTCTGCCTTACTAATCTTTAACTAGTAGGAGTCTAGTAATAAAATCCATTAATAATTCTTAAAAGGGGTAATCTAGCACTAGTAGCGTAGCTAGCTTGCTATAAGGTTTATGTATTTATAGTTTTAAAACTTAATAGCTAATATAAGTATATATATATACCTTAATATCTCTTTTTATTCCTAGCTAAAAATATTAGTTAGTAACTTATTAAAGAGTTCTAGTAACTCCTTAATGCCTAGCAGTAGGGTTATTATAAATTAGCAGTAGGATTTCTTTTCTTATTCCCTATAGGATAAAAACTTGATTTTTAAACATTAATAGCTTAGAGGGTCTAATAGACTATATCTATAATATATCTAGGTTACTACTTAATAGTAATGCCCTCTTCTTTATAATAAAGGCATCCCTCTATTATGCATCTAAAAGTAAGACTTAGATTAGGGTTCTAATTCCGCGTCTTCTATAAATATAGCGGAATTTAACTTAGAAGAGGTTCTCTATACCGCTAAGACCCTAGCTATAACGCATCTACTAGGTTATAACTCCTTAGCTAGTGAATTTAGTCTTATGTGTAGTCTATTCCTTACTATAACGCTTATATTAAGTGTGTCTAGTCTAATAGGCTTCTCTAAAATTAATAAAACCCTAGCTATTATATCACTGCTAGGTAGTAACTCCTTAGCTAGCAGGCTTAGTCTTATGTGCAGTCCCCTTACGCTATAATATATATATTATTTACGCTAGCTAGCTCTATGTAGGGCTAGTACTAGTACTCCTGCTGCTTCGTCAAAAGGAAAACCCTTAAATAGGAAGAAAAACCCCTTACATCTATATTTAGGCTAACGCTAACCCTACACTAGGCCTGCGTCGCGTTATGTGTAGCCTATCGTAGGTGTTTATTGCTAGCTTACGCTAGCCTTATCCTAGTAAGAAAAGAAAGAAAAAGGAAAAAGGAAAATCCTAGGTTCTAAGCCCTGCCTAGCTCTATCCCAGGTCTGCTCTAGCACTGCTCTAGGCTTATTATACTATCTTATAGCATACTAGATTTAGTTTCATAGTGGTAATTCACTTCTCTTTCACTTTTTAGCTAGCTCTTCTATAGCCTTACTTTTTAGCCTTCTCTAGCCTAGGTCTAGCTTATTAGTCTAGGGAAGTTAGAGCACCTAATGTTATTTGTCTTCTATAGTAAGGGTATAGGTTTAGTTTAATTCCTAGCCATTTCTAGGCCTAGGTCTCTTAGGCATTAACTAACTAGATTCTTATCTTATGTTTTTCTTTCTTTATTAATATCTATAATTTAGCCCCCTCCCCTATATAAGTATAAGAAGGGTTCCTCCCCTAGAGGGTCTTCCTTCTTTCCTCTTTTTCTATTAAACTTCCTATAGGTTCTTTTCTTTCTTAGAGCTACCTAAGGTGCTCCTAGGCTAGTGTTAGCCTAATTGCTAATATTGCTATAGATCTATTAGGTTATCTAATAAGATAGCGCTAGCTACTATAAGTACTCTTACATTCTATGCTTATCTAGCTCTAATCCGCCTAGGAAAACTCTAAAAATAAGTAATATCCTTAAAAGTCTTTAACTAAGAAGTAGCTTAAGTAGGCTATAGCTAAGGATTTAAAGGTATAACCCCTCTAGCCCTAGCCTACCTCTATTCTAATGCTAATTTACTATAGTTAGGGGATCCCTATAGGATCTAATATATCTCTTATAAATCTTAATTAATTAACTACTCTAGGCACTAGTGCTATAATATTGCTAGTAAGTTAGATCTATCCTAGCTTAAAAGCAAGGCTAACTATTTTATATAGGGCTAGCTACTAACGCCTATTTTAACTATTAGGTCTATAACTATAGATATTTAAAGGTAGTTAGCGCCTCTATTCTAGGCTAGATCTAGTGCTAATTTACTCTTAGCCTAACTTAAGTAGTTAATAAAATAAGCACTAGTGGCTAGTAGAAGTTTAGGTAGCTATAGTTACTAAGGGTAGTATAAGTACTACTATTCTAGTTTAATATTAAGTCTAGTCTAGGTCTAACGGTTCTATAGGTCCTAGATAACTATTAGGATTATATAAAGAAGCTTTATACTAGTAATTAAAGTAAGAAAAAGCATAGTGCCTTAGCTATAGGCCTAGGCTAGTCTAGCGCTAGTGGGGAGTAATATAATAAGGTTATCTTTTAGCTACAGCGCCTAGACACTTACGCCACGGAGATAAACCATCTCCTAGCTATAGCCCTACCTGCTAAGGGGTAGGCTAAGGTAATAGAGGGGTAATTCTAGTCCTAGAGAAGGAGTAATTAGTTAGGTAAGTATAGCTTAGTAAAGGGGCAGAGGTAGACTAGTAGGGCTTATAATACCTAGCGTTATATATTTAAAATTAATCTAATAATAGTTCCGGAAATGTAATTCTTTAGCTAGCCTACCGCTAGCTCTAAACCATATAATCTTATATCTCTCCTAGTTATTTACTATATCTATATCTTAGTTATTAGTCCTAGCGCGCCAGAAGCGCCTAGCTCTAGCTCTTCCTCTTTACTATATATATTAGCTACTAGTTCTTATGCTAATAAGTAGTATTAGAGTTATTTTATACTAAGGAACCATTTAGCTATTACTCTTGCCTTTAGGGGATAGTTTAGGGCTAGCCTTACCTCCTATATATCTCTAGGCTAGCGCGTTTAGGGGTATTAGTAGTTATATTTAGGGTAGTTTACTATAATATAATATTAGTCCTTAACTACTTTACTATAGCTATATAGTAGTAAGTTTACCCTAGGAATACCTCTCTAGAAGAGGAACTTATTAAGACTAATCTTCCTAGTGTATAGTTAGACTATAGTTAAGGAGATATGCTTTTCTAGGCCTATATAAAATCTTTAGATTTCCTTTAGGTTATAAGTTAGTGATTAGTCCTTAGTTAGTTCTCTCGCAAGTCTATGCTATCCTAGGTATTCCTTACTATACTATTTATCCTAGCATTATCTTTATTCCTTATATAGTTCCGCTACTAGTTTATTACTCCTAGGGGAGGTCTCTATCTGTAACGTAATACTAACTATACTAAGTTAGCAGTGGTTTAGATTATTATAGCTATTTCGCTCTCTGTGATTCTCTCTTTAAACTTCCGTTTTATCTTGTTTAGGTATAGATCTAGGGAGGGACATAGGTCTTAACCTTTAGTTAGGCAATAGGTATAGCCTTAAACGCACTAGCTATAATTTAGAGGCAGGCTAATTAGTCTATTATAAAGCTTTTAACTACTCCTCTTAGCTTTCTACCCTTCTTAGTTAGGGTATAGTAAGCGCTTACCCTATAGGTAAGGATAGGCTAGACTACCTATATATATAGGAGTTAGGCATCTCTAAAGCTATAACCCTAGGCTAACGCTACTAGTAAAGAGAGTGTAAGCCGCTACTAGGCTAGTTTACCTTTTAGAATATTCTTATAGGCACTCTAATTAAGTTTCCTATTAACCTAGACTCTAAGGAACCTACATAACTCTATAGGCACTATCTCCTCTATACTAAGTTAGACCCTAGCCTATAGGGGTTAGTGTGCTTTGCTAAAGTATATAAGTTTAGTCTTTACTAGGTTAAACTTTACTCCTACTTCTTTGCCTACTTTTCGCATACTTTCTATATAGCTTTAAGCCTCTTCTAGGTCTACGCAGTGTTTTTCTAAACGCTGCTATGTTTATATTATCTATAAATCCTATTACCACTATGCCTAGGATAGCTTAAAGGCGTATATATAGCTCCGCTAAGTAAAGTAGGAAGAGGATTAGTAAGAGGAGAGCCTTATAAGGTGCTTGCCTTTATCTAAAAGGGTCTTAAGAGTTTACTATTAAAGCTAAGCTAGCTTATTCTATCCGTAAGGAAGCTATGTATTATAGCTATTAGCTAGTGTAGTATGCCTATTTAGATTAAAACGTAAATTAGATATAAGTAGCTAACTCTATTAAATACGGAAGAGATATCTATCTACGCTAGCGAGGCAATACTGCCTTTGCCCTAAGCCTCTCTTATATATTCTATAAGGACTCTTATTACGGTTTCTATTAATCTATTTACCCTATTTCCTATTTATAGCTTAGGAAGGAGGCCCTTAGCCTTAGCAAAGGCCGTAAGCTACCTTATAATCGCTGCTTCTATAATCTTTTCTACTATATTTAGTAGTAAGATAGGTCTTTACGCGTTAGCTCTTCTTATCTCCTTAGTGGTTTTTCCTAGCTTCCTAATTACCACTACTTATACGGTTTAGAACTATACTAGAAAATATCCTACTTTAAGGACAGTATTTAGTAAGCGCGCTATAGCTTCTTTAGCTAGTTTATTATAGGCCTTAATAAGGCCCACTAGGAGTTTATTATCTCCTAGGGCTTTCTAGCTAGCTATATCTAATAGGATGTTTCTAATATCTCCTACTTTAAACCATTCTTTATCTAGGACTAGCGCATTATTAAGCTCTAGGAAGGAGAGGTCTAGGATATAGGAGAGGTTTACTATAGGCTTAGGGAAGAACCTTTATATAAGTATACTTGCCTTATCCTTATAGGTAGTAGCTAGGTTAGGGTTATTATTAGTTCTTTCTAGGTCTAGGAGT
This sequence comes from Epichloe gansuensis, assembly GCA_023658505.1. Taxonomy (NCBI): domain Eukaryota; kingdom Fungi; phylum Ascomycota; class Sordariomycetes; order Hypocreales; family Clavicipitaceae; genus Epichloe; species Epichloe gansuensis. The sequence goes on from CP098283.1 coordinate 3,754,637, forward strand.
CTAGGGAGCTCTAGGGGGCCTAGCTTTAGAGCTAGGCCTATCTCTCTAGTTTCTAAACTCTACTATCCTTTTCCTATATGTTAGCTTTTTATAGGGCTTCTCTTTACATATTCCTTTTTCTTCTCTAACCGTCCGTTCCTAGTTATTATCTGCCTTAGAGAAGGCTTGCTAGTTTACTTTAGTCTTCTAGTGCCTCTATTATCTCTTAGCTTATCTAGCTTTAGTAACTACCTTTTTATTCTCCTTAACCACTATGCCTTTAGACTAAGGAGTCCTTAGCGCTTCTATAGGGCTACTAGTTCTACTATCTATTAGAGATTTATAATAAGCTACATTACATATACATTAATTCCTTCCTTATCTTTTAGGTCTAGTGCGTTTTCCGCTTAGAGTTACACCACTACTTCTGCCTTTACCTATAGTCTATTTATTATAGTCTAGGTATGTTTAAGGGTAAGTAAGGTGCCTTCTTATTCCTTAGTAAAGATACTAATTAGCTACGGAATATGGTTAGAGCCTATAAGGTCTTCTACGCTATTATAGTAGACTTAGATATCTAGAGTTACCTATACTAGATCTATAGTGCTATCTCTGTCTTCTCTATATTATCTTATAGGTTCCCCTTAGGGCATTACTAGACTAAGCCTTTACTAGCTTATAAGGTCTAGTAATTCCTCCGCTCCTCTAGTTATTCTATCTAAGCTATCCTAGAGGGGTGTTTTTAATTAAAGTCTCCTATAAAAACGCTCTAGCTATAAGGCTCTTTTACATTAAAAGTGTAAATAAGTGTGTTTTAGTTATCTATATATCCTTCTAAGTAAAGGAAGTAGATATTCATGCCTTTTATCTCTACTAGTAACTAGTTAGGTCCTCCCTAGGCTATCTATAACCCTATATTATGCTTCTTATTTATATATATTATGTTCTATCCCTTATAGTGTGCTAGTTAGAATTAGGTAAGGCCTAGTGCTAGGGGCTATAGGTGCCTTATATATTCCCACTCTTAGATTACTATCACGTCTATATTAGTTTAGTATTAGAGTGCTATGTGTATTAGGCTATCCTTCTTATTTACATTCTAAAAGAGGACTTATAATATTACTATGTTAGTTAGGGGGTAGTGGATCTCTGCTATCTTATACTAGCTCTGTTCTAGCCCTATTTTAAGATATATATTATACAATGCTTCCTACCCTAGGCTATTTAGCACTCCTCTTCGCATTTATTAGGCGTCCCCTTTTCCTGCCTACTATAACAATAGGTGCCGCGGCTATGCTAGTTCCCTCACGGGGTAGCGTTAGGCTTCTATCCGGGGAGTTGCTAGCGAATCGCAATAGTCGCTCTAGGTAGCCTGCTTTCGCTGCATTCCACTTCTCTTTTAGGACAGGGCAGTCCCTTAACCACGCCGGGTGCGGGCCGGACCTTACGCTATAATAATATCCTTAGAATATGTCTAGACTATTAGGCTTTTCTAAAATTAATAAGACCCTAGCTATTATACCACTGCTAGGTAGCTACTCCTTAGCTAGCGGGCTTAGTCTTATATGCAGTCCCCTATGCTATAATAATATCCTTAGAGTGCATCTAGACTATTAGGTTTCTTTAAAATTAAGGAGACCCTAGCTAATATACTACTACTAGGAGCAACTCCTTAGCTAGTAGGTCTAGTCTTATATATAGTCTATCCTTATCTAGTTAATAGGCAAGGGCGATTTTATAGAGCGCTAGATATTAATAGTTTTATTATAGTGTTCTTATAGCCTATTATCTATAAACCAAACACGCTACGTTTTCTTAGAGCACTAGATGCTAGCAGTTCTATTATAGCGTTCTTATAGTATATTATTTACAAATTTAGCAAGAAAGGTTAGTAATTATAAGGACACTGCCTTTGCCTTCCTCTCTTTACTTATATAATCTAACCTCCTTAATAGAGCATTAGTAAGGTTTAACTTACTTACTCTATGTTTAATTATAAAGTTAAATAGATAGAGTTTATCTAGCATAGTAACCTATCTACTAGTTAACTTTAGCTTTATAGCTAGGTACTTATGGTTTAAGTGATTTATAACCACTATAACTAAATGCGTTAAGTATATAAGGTAGTGCCTCTAAGTTTAGAATGCCTCTTAGATAGCTAGTAACTTTATATCTAGTGTTATATAGCATAGCTCTATCTTATTTAACTTTCTTAATATATACACTACTAGGTGCTAGTAACCTAGCACTAACTATACTAGGATAGCCCTAAGTGCGTGTCCTAAGGCATTTATCTTAACCCTTAATAGGGCTAGTGGGTTAAAGTGCACTAGAATTAGCATCTCTTAGAATTATTTTTATAGCTCCTAAACGTAGCTAACTTATTAGGATCTAGCTTAAACTTTGCTAGTTAGTCTCCTTAGAGTTAATTAGTTAATAGGATAACTATTTTACTATAGCCTTTAATAAACCATTTGTAAAATCCTATAAAGCCTAGGAATAACTAGATATTAAAGACGCTGCAAGGTACTAGCTAAGTTACTATTATCTTAATTCTAGCGGGCTCTATTACGATTCCTTCTTTAGATATAATAAAGCCTAGGAATTTAACCTCCTTACATAAGAATTTGCACTTTTCTAGGTTAACAAAGAGGCTTGCTTCTTAGAGCTTCTAAAGGACTTATTTCACATACCCCTTATGCGCGGCTATATTACTACTATAGATTAGGATATTATCTAAATACATAATGCAAATCGTATCTATAAGGCCTTTAAGGGCATTATTAATATATTCTTAAAAGGTTATAGGTGCATTAACTAGCCTAAAAGGCATTATAAGATATTTAAAGTAACTATATCTACATTAGAACGCTGTTTTCCACTCATTGCCCTCGCGAATACGTAGCTAATAGTATGTATCTTTAAGGTCTAATTTTATATAGACCTTTACTCCCTTTAATTAGTTTAAGATCTTTATAATTAGCGGTAATAGCGCTTTATCTTTAATAGTAATCCTATTAAGGGCTTTATAATCCACATAGAGGCGCAATTTTCCTCCTTTCTTTAGCACAAATAATATTAGGGCTCTAGCTAGGCTAATAGATCTTTAAATCTATCCCTTTGCTATATGCTTGCTAAGTACTTACGGAGCACTTCTAGCTCCTTTTCTACTAAATTATATATTAGTCCCTATAGGGGCGTTTTTCTCTCTTCTAATTTAATAGCATAAGTTTAGCTACCTAGTGTAGGAGAATACCTATAAGTTTATTTAAAAGATATCCTTAAACTCCTTATAGGCTTAGGGTATTTACATAGTTAACTTATAGGCTCCGCTTATCTTTATAGTTACTAGGTTATTATAGGGCCTGTCTTTATTTACTATTAAGATATTATTGTCTTTTGTATAATTTTGGTTATTATCCCCTATAAGATAAATCTAATGTAAGCGCGTTTTGCCTCCTTACGTGCCTATTGCGTCCCTACTGCTAGTCTAAGACGTTCTTTTATAATAGGGTGTCTTTAGTAACCATCTATCTAGGACATAATTACTGGTTTGTATGTAACTGCCTAGTTATGCCCTAATAATAAGTCTTTACTAGTATTAGCTATATAGTAGCTAACTTAATATATTCTTACATAGCCTATGCTATCCTTAATTAATAAGGTTTATAATAAGATCCCTTAATGCTTAATTTTAGTAAGGGCAGCACTCTTAAGGGTTATATTATCCTTTTTACGTTAGCCTAATTAACTACTATTAGTAACTTTAGGTAGATAATTAAATAGGTTACGCTAGGGTTAAATAGTGCCTTTATAGCTACCTATTTGTGTTCTTACTATAACTTTACCTTAACTCTTAGTCTTAGGTCTTTAGGTAATAATTTAATAAGAGTGTTTTCCTAGGGTTACACTAAGCTAATAGGGTCTTATTTAAGTCTAATAGGTCTTTGTCTCTAGCCTAGTTACGGCTACTCTTATATATCTCTGTTATATAGTTGCTTCTCTTGTAAATAGAGTAATTTAGTTTAGTGTAGCTTAGTGAAGTATATCCTAGCTTACTATACTTAAAACATATAAACAGTGAATTTATCTTTCTATTACTACTTTATTACTATAGCCTTTCTGGCAAAGTGAAACGTTATTATCTTTTCTAACTATTATTACCTTAATTGCTTAATTAGCCTCCTTTAGTTATAATCTCTGCCTTTCTTCCTTAGCCTGCTAGGTAGGTCTAACTCTTAGGGAACTCTTAGCTAAGTACTTACTTCTTTATAGCGTTATTAAGGCTATTAATAAATATATAGATTTATAGGCGTTTAGGAATTGCTTTAGGTAGCTTAGCCTCTACCTTACCCTAGATCTTTATAAACATCTAGAATAATTAGTGATTTTCTTGCCTAAGACCTATTAATGTCCTTATTGCTTCTAAGCACTATGCATTCTTGTCTATAGTTCCTATCTTTAGCTAATCTACGAATTTATCCTAGGTGTAACCCTAGTAATTTACATAACTATCCGTGGCTGCATAACGCATCTATTATTACTTTGCGTTATCTGCTAGGTAACTGCTAGCATAGGTAACCTTAGTTATATTATTTACAAAGGTTTTATAATCTATAGTAAAAGCCACGTTTAAATCCGCTAGGAAATTCTAAAGACTCTTAAAAGTGTTCCCTTTATATATAGGTGCTTTTAATTATATCTTTATAAGGCTATATTGCTATGTAATAGGTGCTACCTAAGGTGCTAAAGAAGGGGTATTTATAGGTCCTATATCTAAGTTACCTAAGGACATGGCTTCTTCTATTATTTATAGGTTTTGCTATAAGTAAGCGAGTTTCTATTTCTTTTTATAATGTATATCTAGGTCACTGCTTCTTTAAGGCGCTAATTTAGTGTTATCTCCTTGTTATTAATAAGTGTTTTGCTTTGCTAGTTATCTAATAGGGACTAGTGGACTACTCCGGTTAGGTTTAGTAGTGTAATATTCTTCTGCTTATCCATAGCGTAGTTATAGCTACTACCTAATTAGGTTGCTATGCGATAAATTCTAGATATCCTAATCTAACTAATAGTCTATTGCCCTAAAGGGAAGAGAGATTAATTTATTAAGGCTTTTAGCTTAGGAGTGAATAATAGAGTAAAGGTTAGATTAAAGTGTTATAGCTATTAATCTACTAGCTAGGGTAGGTGCTTAAAGGTTTAATCTCTAGCCCTTTCCCTTTGTTTATGGGAAAGCCCCTTTAAATAGCCCGTAGCTCTCACGTAACTAGCCCGTAGCTAGCCCTTAGCTCCGTGCCCCGCTAGGTTCCACCCTTATCGATACCGTCGCCACCCTCATGGATGCCATCGCTGTTCTGCTCCTGACATGCCCCTAGTGGCTTGGCTTGAGGGCAAGCCATTCTAAGGGGAGGGATAATTGTAAGGCGCTAATCGTTAGGTAAGACGTGGCACCCACAGTGGCGCACGTAGCCATCGATGCACGTCGCTAGGAGAGGCTGTGAGGTGTGGCATGCAGAGCGATAGGTCTTAAGTGATTGTAAGGTGCAATGTAGCGACAGCTAACATTGGCGGATCTTTTGGTCTAGTGGCTTACCTCACATACCTTTAGGGTTATGACATTAATGTTAGCTGTCACAGGTCTTCTAGTTACGATAGTCTTAGGTTCGAATCCTAGCGGTGGTCTTAGATTTAATTCCTAGGTGAGTAGCTTACGTTAGGCTTATAGGGTAGGTTTAGCTAGGCCCACTATTATAGTCTGCTTATGTTATCCTAGTCCTTAGGGGTTCGCAATTACTGATTTCCAAAGGGCCTTAGTAACCAGGCTTAGCCCCTAGTGGCTTGGCTTAAGGGCAAGCCATTCTAAGGGGAGGGATAATTGTAAGGCGCTAATCGTTAGGTAAGACATGGCACCCACAGTAGCGCACGTAGCCATCGATACACGTCGCTAGGAGAGGCTGTGAGGTGTGGCATGCAGAGCGATAGGTCTTAAGTGATTGTAAGGTGCAATGTAGCGACAGCTAACATTAGCGGATCTTTTGGTCTAGTGGCTTACCTCACACACCTTTGGGGTTATGACACAGTACCCTAAGGGCATAATTATAAGAGTTATTAAGCCTCTCTATAGAATTATAGAGGCTAGCATATACTAGTAGGTAACTTACTATAAGCACTATAGAGAAAAGCTCTAGATAATAATATTAAGCTATAATCTATACTTACTAGTAATATCTGCTAAAAGCCCTTACTTTAGATACGTAGGAATATAGACTAATAATACCCTTAGTTTATTAGATAAAGGATTCTCCTAATAAGAAGAGGATTAACTAGCTACCGCTAAATTTACTATAAAACTAAAGTAGTTTATTAAGCCTAATAACCCCTTATATTTAATAGTGGAATTATTTAACTAACTAATAATACTATTAAGATATAATAAAAGGGTAAAGTAATAAGCTATAGTTAATCCTACTAGAAGAGCTAGATAAGAAGTACGTTAAATAAAGGGCCTATAGTACTTATATTACCTTAATTTACTAACCTAAGGCAAGCTTTAATCTATTAGTTACTATATAATATTAAGAACTAATAACTAAGAATATTAAGGAACTTAATTATTATATTAAGTAGTAAATAGACTACCTAGATTAAGGGTTAATCTTTATACCCCTTAACCTTAAAAGAGTAAAGCTATTTATATTTATTAATAGATTATTTACTAATAATAAAGACCTTACCTTATAACTAGGCTATATTCTTATCCTAGCTAATAAGGAGTATAAAGATAGTAAGTTTATACTATAAGGTAATATTATACACTATAGCTTAATAAAGAGTGAGAGAGTTATAAGAAGTATGCTTACTTTAAAGGTCTATAGAATAGTAGTAGGTATTAATATAGCTTATATAATTATAATAATATTAAAGATTATTATAGATTAATTTAACCTCTTAGAGATCCTAATTATAGTCTATATAGATTTATACTTATTATATAAATACCTTATTAAGCTTAGAACTATAAAGGAGAAGTAGCTTATAATTAATATTATAGCCCTTTAGTAATTATATAAACGCTATAAGCTCTATAAGATTAAATAGATTAATAGCAAAGATAACCTAGCTAATATATTTATAAAGGTAATACCTAATAAAGCCCTAGAGAGATTTATTATAGGTAATATAGTAATAATCTAGATAGAGGGATAGGTTACCTAGACCTAGCACTACCTATATAGAGGTAAGGAACTAGAGCCCTAAAGCCTATGCCTAAGCCTACGCTAAAGCTTACGCTAAAGCCTACACTAAAACTAGTGCTAAAGGCACTAGGTAAGCTACCCTAAGTATAGCACTATTATATAGGGCATAGGCTAAGGGATTAAAGGTAGTAGAATTATAGCCTTAGAAGGAAGCGCATAGAATTATAGCCTTAGAAAGGAGTACCTCTCCTAAGTCTCTTTAGTAAGAAGGGGAAGAGAAGGGAGTGTAAAGGGGTATAGGAAGGTATAATCTAATATTATACCTTTAGAAAGGGAAGTATTATAAGTAATCTTCCCTAGGAACGTAATCTAATATTATATTATAGTTAAATAAAGGGCTATAGGAGGATAATCTAATATTATACCTTTAGATAGGGAAGGGATTATAGGTAACCTTCCCTTATAATATAATCTAATATTATGTTACACTAGTTAAATAAAGGGCATAGGCAAGGGCAGAGGGCAGAGGTAGCCTTCCGTAAGGAAGAAGGATAAGTAATTAGAGAAGCTAGTTATTAAAGGCTAGTAGCGCGTAAGGGAAGGAAGGAGGGACTATTATTATTATTTTCTTTTATTAGTTCTTCTATTTATATAATACATTTATTTAATCCCTTATATCTTCCCTTCTTAGATTAATATTATGCGTTAATAATTATATTAAAAAGAAGAGGTTCTAATGTTAGAATAAGTATAATATTAATCGCGGCACGTAGCTATAATTACCTAGCAAAAGGTTAGGCCATAAGGGGCTGTTGAGTGGGGAAAGGGATTAGGTAATCAGGAGTATTATTATTATGGGGAACGCTAGCTAGCTCTACTTGAGAATACAAGCATCCTTACTACCCCTAACCAATAGGTTATTATTTATAGTGATAAGACTAGGACGTTTTGCTCTTACGTTTAACTAATGAACGATGAACGAAGAATTAATACCTCTGTTAAAATATTGAACTAATTAAACGAATAATTATAATTAATGGCGTGGATAGAGGAGATAAACCTTTACTGAAGTTTAACTGCGGCTAGAACTAAGAAGGAATGATTAAATATAGCTGCGGTTGCTAATAGGACTTAAGAGACTTAAGAATACTACCTAGCTAAGGTTAGATTAGAGAATACTTCTATCTAATAACGCAAGAATACCAAGGACTGTGGGACTTGATAAGATAGACATAGAACTATAGGGCTATAGTATACTTGTAAAATAACTTAGGGGAAGCTTTAGAGATATTAACCGCGACTATAAGCGGCTACTTAGAGTAGAAAGCGTGATAAGGGAAAACACTAGAATGGAAACCAGATAATGGCTTTATAACTACTTAGAGTCTATAAGGACATAGGAAAGCTATAATTTAGCAACACCCTAGCACTTTTAATTAGGAATGGTTAGGGCCTAAGTCCTTAGTCTAAATGTAAACAAACATAGGAAAGACATAGCTAGATAAAGGCCTTAAACTTAAGCTTTTAGGGACTATTAAGCAATAGGTCTAAGCTAAGAAATCCTGTTATGGAAAATGGTATTTACATACTTAGCAAAAACCAAGGCTTAACGGATATTTTAGGATCTACTAACCTAGGAGTGAACACAACCGGATAACCGATCGAATCTTAGGAAAAATCAGAGCCCTAGAATCGGATATAAGTCCTGAAAAACTGTCATAGAACTGGGTATTTTTGTACTTAGCGAAATTAAAACCCCCTTAATAAGTACTATAGTAGGACTATTACTATATACTGTCTTAGACACTACGTAATACGTGCATTAAACCTATTATTCTAAGAGATTAGGAAAACACACTCTGACTAAGGAAAATAATGGATGGGTTAGTCTACTGGCCTAATGGGGCGGCACTTGTGTGGTGGTGTTATGTGTTAGTTCTGCGATAGTTAGGTTATAGATGCCTTAGATAGCGCACTAGACGTGGCATAGATAAGTGATTAGACTTCTCGTTATAGGAACTTACCTAAGTCACCTCCTACGGTTAAAAATTCTAGTTTTGCGAATAATTAGCCCACTATGAACTTAGGTGGTGCACGGACTTTGGGCCCACATTTACCCCGCTTTAAACCCACTTTTGTCTCTACTATATTGCTTATCGCTACCTCTAATTAGTGGGCATAGTGCGATTATTGTTTACGCATAGTGTTTAGATTAAGTTAGCTGCGAATTAGGAAGGATAAGGGCTTAAGGAGTAATTCCATGATGTCTAATAGGCAATATTGGAGGAAGGAAGCATTAGTGATTAGGGAAGGGACACTGAAACTTTCTCTTAGGAAGATAGATAGGAGATCTTTTAGACCCTTTTTCCTTTTTTTTAAGACTAGGCAGACAAGAAGCAATTCATTATGCGTAATAATTGAGTCTAGCTTCACTTTGTTTAATTCCTATTCTATCCCTTAAAAACTTTATTATAATAAAGTTTACAAGACCTTTGTTCCTCGCCTATCTAACCTTAGTCGTTAAGTTAGACAGAATTTTCCTTCCCTCTCTAATTACCTTAGCTTTAACACTCTTTAACCTCCTTCTATAATCCCTACCATCCGTTTTCTCTAAGGAATCTAAGAACCCACTAGCATCCTGTTAACTTTAAACAACTCCTCCTAGACTAGTTCCTTTATGTAACCCCTATAGGCTAAAGATTTAAACCTAAGGACTTAAGAGGATCTAATCCTAAGTTTAGGCTTGGAATAGTTAGAACACAATAGAAGATTATTAGAGTTTATTCTAAGCCTAGCTTAGTCTCTAAGGCTATCTTGCCTAATAGACAATATCCTCCTAATTTCCCTTCCCTATCTCTCTAATCACTAAAGTTAGTTAACATTAGGAAAACAAGATAAGCAGTTAAAATAAATAATCCCTTCTTCCCTATGAACTCGGCTATAAGCGGTAGGGGAATTACTTTCTCTAGTCTGCTAAAAGATAGGCTAGCTAAGGAGTATATGAAATATTGTAAAATAATAGCCATAATGGCCTAAGTCCCTTAAGATTACCACAATACTTTTGTTCGTTTAATCTTTATCTAAGGTCTGCAAGGGAAAGTAGCTATCTAGTACAAAGACTTAGAATACGAGGATTGCTCCTAGGAGGCGATGTCTGCTAAATTCCTGACTAAGTTTGAAAATCCAGATTTATTCGTTGAAATCTCTACGTAGCAAGAAATATTTGGTTTCGTAAGAGAAAAGGATAAGACGTTAAATGCCTATATCTAACAAGCTAAATAACTAGCTTTAAAGGCAAAATCTAATGTGTAATAAGTCCTCTTTACAAACTTTATTTACTATTTAGCAGATAGGGAAACAGACGCGAGACTCTAGGAAAGAGTGTTAGATTGTTTGTTCGCCTTAAACAAATAGACGGATAGTATAGCTTCTAAGGATCTAATAATATCTAATCTAAAACTTATTCTTTATAACTATTAATCCTTAGCTTTAGAAAAGATATTAAGATTGTCTAAGGATGCTATCTTAATAGCTAGTATAGGACCACTCTAGAAATAGATAGAAGAATAGTCTAAAAGAGAGAAACAAGCATTGGAACAAATAGCTAAATTAGTAAGGTAGCTAGAAGCATTCCAAGCTTAAGCGGCTGGCGACATAACTCGAATAGCAGGGCAATATAATTAGGCGAGATACAATACGAATAATAGAACCTAGTCTCCGGGCAGATCTAGAAATATTAGTAGCATAAACCTAAATCCAAGGGGAGATTAGATCTAGAGGGATCTAGAGTTCTTCTAGTGTTTTTCGTGCGGAGAATAGGGATATATAGGATATAACTATTTAAAGAAGGATAGATGCTTATTGGAAGATTTTAAAAGGCAATGGGATTAATAGGCTTATAAAGGGATGCAAATAAAAGGGACCAGCGGAGAGAACTGGATAACTTAAATCGATCAAACTACGTCAGCGGGTTAGGAATGGACCTAATCCCCCTAGGGCTTTATACTAACCCTAGGTCTTCAGTCCTTTATGGCATTATCTTTAAACTACTAGCCCCTAAGTTACGTTCACAAGGAGAACGACATTAACTGTGTTAATATCGCTGCTTAGCTAAAGGAGAAGGGAAAAGAAAATGAATTAACCGAATTAGTATTAACTCGTAGACCGAACAAAAGGGTCACAAAGTCTACTCCGAAACCCAGAATAGTTATAAATAAGCTAGCCTAATAACGAATCGAAGAAATCCTTGACTCTAATAACAATCTAGACAATGGGAACAATTCTAGATTACGAATAACCTAGCTACTCCAGGAGATAACCCTAAAGAGTTCTAAAGGCTGCTTCCAGCCCTAAGACCACACCTGGAAAAGGTTATGGAAAACCCCTAGGAACCAGTGGCGGCCTTACCTAAGGAAGTTTTAATGAAGGACGCTACTTTAACTACTTAACCCTATTAGAGACTAGCTTTAGAGAATATTAGAGCTACAGAGGAATATAACATTCCACCGTTTAACTTAGGCAAACATTTGGGAGAAACCACCATCCCTATTAGTATTTTATAACTCCTACAAATAGCCCCTATTATCCGTTAATAGCTAAGTTACTTAATGTAATGCTATTGGAAAATAAAGAGTAATAGAGCAAAATCTATTATCTCTTATCTTATAGAACTATACTAGGAAGTGGTATATCCTAATATAAGACCTGAAAATCGTGAAAGGTCCTTAGGCTTAATAAATACTATAATTGCTTAGAATAACGTTGCTAAACCGGACGGCGAAGTAGCGACTACCCTAGGATATATTACCACATATATTAAAGGAATTCAATGTGATTCCGCGCTAATTAATAGAGGGTCTAGCGTGGAGTTAGTAAATAAGAACTATCTGAAAAGATATGGGTTCCTATCTATATAACTCCGGGAAAAACGATTTATTCGAATGGCAAACGATGTGGATTATCTAATTACCTTATGCGCCTATCTCTAGATTATGACTAGCGGGATACTAGTATTAGTAAAATGTTATGTTATGCTAGCTTAATAAGATTAGAATATCTTGTTAGGAAAGGTTTAGCTTTAATGTGTTAACGCGATTAAATATTATAGCGAAGAAAAACTCACCATTATGGGTACTAAAGGGGTGACACAAACCCTACCGATATACCCGTGTCTAGACCTGTTCTAGAAGTCTAATATATAAGCTTAATTGCCACAAAGGACAAAACCAGATAAGGCAGTAGAGTTTATTAAAGATAACTAGGAAATCTTAGAAGAGGTAGAAGAAATCCTAAGAGGATTAAATAACTGATTATTTAACATAGAAAACCAGGAGTTAGAAAACTAAGTGTTGCGAATAATAATGCTAGCGGTTATTCGCGAATTCAAAGACTACCGCCGCTGGATAAGATTAGAATAACTAACTTTAAGGGCTTACTATTAGAGGATACTTAGAGAATAAAGCCAGGAAGAAAGGTATATTAAAAGGATAGGAGAACCGAAGGAATCCTTGGTGAGGAAAACGATATTATTACAAACAAAACTGATGCTACTAAACTAGGAGATAAGCTTAACCTAAAATCAAAGGCCATGGTTGTCTAGAACCTATTAGGGAACGTTACTATAGATAGAATTATTACTAAGTTAGATCGCAAGATAGAAATTAAAACTTTTAACTCTTACTATTCTGGAATGCCCTAACTAAAACCCGTACCTACGTGCTAGAAGATTACTTAGAGCTAAATTAAACGATAACAGATCTTATAGAAGAGGGAATTATTAGTGAACTTTGTCCGCAATCTTAGGGATGACTATAAATAGATAAGGACTTAACCATGCCTAATATTAGGGAAGGCTTAGGGAAGGATAATTTAGATAAGGATAAATAGGAAGAACTTAATAATAAGGACTTAGTGGAAGAATAGGATTACAATAGGACTGATAATCTTAATCTGTTTGAAGTATTAAGCGGCACGCCCGCTGCTACGAAATATTAGGAGGAACTTGCAATAGACACGCTAGGACATAACTAAGGCCTAATTTGTGTGGGAAAATCAAAGATTAAGGCTTCCCCCTTGTTAAGTCAAAATCCCTATACAAATGGCTTAGAACTAAACTTAACCTAAGAAGCGAACCATAGGATGCGCGATGTTTTAGACTTAGTTATTTAGGGAGAACAAGAACTAGGAATAGACGCGTATAGACATAACAGTTACCTAATTTATATAGGAAATTCAGAAACTAAGGGGACCCCTTAATAAATCGAATCTCTTATATAAATGCGCAAAACACAGACTTATCTAGGAAAACCGATAGTAGGAAACGATATTTACCACACATAAGTGATCGGAAGGATTAGTATTTGACCATAGACATATCGCGACATGACTAAGGCCCTATTTGTATAGGAAATAAATAAATTAAGCCCTCTCCCTAGATAATTAAAGATCTCCACATAAAGGATTGTATTAGAGAATTAAACGATAAACCCTGTGATAGCAGTTATTATACTAAGGGTTTAGTAGTGCACTCTTCTAGTGAAGTTAGTTATGTAGCAGTTCGCGATATGGATAAGTTAAGAGCTACGTATGATAACGCAGGACAGTTAGACTTAGCAATTTGTATGGGAAAATCGGAAATTAAGGCCTACCCCTATAGATTCCGAAATCTCCATATAAACCGCCTATTATCCACCGCCCCGCCCAAAACCATTATTTCATGGTTTAATAAGTCTAACATTAAGCTTGGAGACCGTGCAGGGACTGCCCCACAACGGATAATAATTATGACATTATGTTACACATTTAAGGATTGTTTTATTTAGAAGCTTAAGGGCATTCGCATAACTAACCTTCTTTAACATCACATCCTATTAATCCTAGATGCGTGACCTAGGAAGAGGAAGTAATTCTAATACTTGGGAAGACATTGCGAGTTTTTAAAGAAGGTATTTCTAGTAATGGAAAGGGCTAGCATTATTTGTCGCGGAGACTCGGTATAGGTTACACTAACTATTTTTATACCTAGGCTAGATAAAAGGTTTTTCGCGTTGTGTATGACTACCGCGATGTGAATAGCAAAACCATTAAGTTAGGTTATCCATGTTATAACATAGAAGCCGATCTGGACTTATTACATTATGGAAGATTAAAATTTCTATCTTAGACAGACGCTTCAAATGGATTTTAGGCAGTTAGAGTTTACCTACCTAATAAACATAAAACAGCCTTTTCTAAACCTCACGGTATGTATTATTATAATAACATAGCCTAGGGTCTAACCGGGGCGCCGTTAACCTACGCTAGATTTGGCGACTTAACCTTTAGTCACCTATTCTTTAAGGATAGAACTAAAAGCGAATTAATACTAGGGTATATGGAGGATATATGAACATTATTCTTGATTTACGTGGATAATTATTACTTAGGCTTAGAGACATAGGAGGACTATTTTAATTTCCTCTGGAAACAATACTTCCTAAGAGTTACATAGGCACTGATTAGTTTAAGTAGATATAAAACAACTTTATTCTTATTAGAGGTTAAGTGTGTGGGATATTCTCTAGAAGATAGGAAGATTAGGCCTACCTAAAAACATTGCGAAAGATTTGCTAGTCTAGTAAAGCACTTTAAATAATAACCGCTAACTTCTTGGAATGAGATTCTAGTCCTAATTTACTTAACACCGTTCCTATGGAAATTTATCCTAGGAAGATTAGACTTAGTACTAAAAATCAAAAAGGTTTTCTTTTATAATATTCAAAAGACCACAAAATCTAGTAAACCATTAGTCTAGAAGGGGAAGTTCTAAAAGAAAATCCTAAATAGATATCTAAGGCTTAGGACGCTTTATTACAAATCTATTATAGCATTTAGGAGAATGCTACCTTTAGGGCCTAGCTAGGGATACAGTTTTATCTAGTAACTAATGCTTTAGACACTAGTACGGGAGGGGTTCTATTCTAGATAGACAACACGGAACCTAGTATAAGCGTGACTAATATAAACTTCTTAAATATGCGAATTATTATGTGATTATCCTATAGATTAGGAGACACTAAGAAGCGATACTTAATGCTAGAAAAAGAAATGCTAGCTATTATTATAGGACTAAAAGAGACGCAATAG
The DNA here is from genome assembly GCA_023658505.1 of Epichloe gansuensis. Lineage (NCBI taxonomy): Eukaryota > Fungi > Ascomycota > Sordariomycetes > Hypocreales > Clavicipitaceae > Epichloe > Epichloe gansuensis. Next base: position 3,769,939 of record CP098283.1, read on the forward strand.
CTAGTGAACGGATCCCTATACCTATTAAAGGTATACATAGATCACAAAGGAATTATTAACTCTATAGCAAACTTATCTAAAGTCCATGGGAAGGTTGCTCGGTAGGTGGATATTTTATAGGAGTCAAATATGGAATACATACACTACCCTAATATAACTAAGATAATAAGAATTGCTAATAGTATGTCCTAACTGCTAGATAAACTTAGATTAGATCCATTTAAGGTAGAAAGAAGAATAGGTATTAATGTAATGCTAGCGATAGAAGACTAACCGATTATGATCTTAATAAATATAAACACCGAAATAATCTTACTAGAGGGGAAAGACTAGATAATAAAACTTTAGAAATGATTACAGATAAACTTTAAGACTGGCTGAACTCTAAATAGTATAGGAGGTGCTAACTGCTATTGTTCACAGACACCATATAATCCCAGTAGAACGAAGGAAACTGATTTGGCGTTAAGCTCTAAAATATCGGATTATAGAGCGAAAACTGTATTATTTAGAACTTAATAAATCCTTAGCTAAGTGCATGCTTAATAAAGAAGTTCTAATAAAACTTTAACAGGCTTACGACGCTATAGGGCACTTTAGCATAATCATTATAATATAGAAACTACGGGGAAGATACTTTTAGCTAGATAGGACGCGAGATGTTAAATCTTATTATTAATTATATCTTATCTGCTAGCAAACGGGACTAAGGTTACTAAGAGCTAAACCTAAAACTATTATAGTGTTAGAACCTTAGGGATTAGTCGCAATAGATTACCTTAGACTAATCACTCCTAAGGCACGAAATAGAGACTTATATATACTTATTGCTGTTAATTACATAATAAGATTCGCCCTAGGTTAATCCTATGCCAAAGCTACTGGTGATTCTGTTACTTAGATATAGGATAAATATTAGAGCTTAATCTTTAGATAGCTAAAGGAATTTATTGCGATAACAGATCCCACTTTAAGAACTTAACTTTTAAGACTACTATAGAAAAACACGGAACTATAGTTTTATTTAGGCCAGTGTCTTACCTAGCGTTAACAGGACTCGCTAAACAAAACGTCCATTTAGTAAAATAATAATTAATAAAATAGGCCATGGAACAAGATAGGGTGTCACTTAACTCGTGGAACTAAGCTATCCTAAGCATTATAGTGATATTAAATAATCGGTTCATATCTAGCACTAGGATAACTCTAGCTATATTAATGTTAGGATTTAACCTATTCTTAAAACACTTAGGAGTTTACAATCTGGATGGATTAGAATTAGAGTTATGGAATTTAGAATCGGAAGATCCTAAGTTCATTTAAGAAACTAACTTATGGCATATAGATTCAAGGGAGGAAAGAAGGAGTTAGTTTAAACTTATAAGGTTAATAATTAAGAAAGCACTTTAAAACCCCTACGTTAGTTAGAGGTTAGTAATATTATGTAGGAAAAAATAGATAAGGAAAACAAGCTTAAAGGGAAGTTTTATAAGACCTAGGAAAGCTTTTAATGGTAGTAAAGAAGTTATTATTAGTGTTATATAAAGTTAAACCTATTAAGGGTAGCCCTAGGAGGAAAATTCATATTAATAACCTAAAGGTATACGTCCCGCGTTATGAACGACTCTAACCTCTAAGGTTAAATACCTAGGATATAGCAGATTAGGAGCCGGAGACACTAAAACATCATGTCCTAGAAGATGGTGATTAATAATGTGACATTAATTTGTGGTGTTATGGTTAACACTATCTGAAATTGGGCCAGTCTGTTAAGTGGGGAAAGGGATTAGGTAATCAGGAGTATTATTATTATGGGGGAACGCTAGCTAGCTCTACTTGAGAATACAAGCATCCTTACTACCCCCAACCAATGGGTTATTATTCAGGCGCGCGCGCAACGCGCGCTTATAAGAGGTAGCCCTATTAATAACTCATTAGCCTGCCCTCTGATTAGGCAAGGACCCACAAGTTATGTGACCTATAAAACGCACTGCGTTTGTGGCCACTTCTCACGATCCGAAAAAGCCTCTCTTTTCCTCTCTAACACACACACTAATGACTAATTAATTACAACGCCTAGAATAGAAGAACAATTCCTATTCCCTAGGCTACGATCCTGACGTCAGGCCCCTGTGATTCCTACATACCCTTTTACTCCATTTGAGGTTCAATGGACTCCATAACGGCCTCTGGCGTTTATCTTCCCCGCACCCTCACGCGCGTGATGTCAATATAAAAAGACCTGACGACTGTCCAGCAAACAGCTTATGTACAAAATCGGAACACATGTGACACCCCATGTGATAGCGAGAAGCAGGAAACCACGATAATTGCCGCCTGTCCCTAACAAGTCGTTGCGAAATTTAGTTGCGCACCCTATTCTGTCCTTTTGTTAGTATTAATAGGGAGTTCTTTGGGGATCGTCAAGATTAACAGAATAATCTGGTTGGTGGACGCTATATGAACGTTAGTATCTCCTTAGAGACGATAAGGCTCCAGGTACGTGGTAGGCCCATTTTATTGCTGTTGATTGGGCGCAGTCTGGAGTGGCGATGATTTTGATTGGATCAAGCCCTGTCACCTATGTACCTGGAGCCTTATCGTCTCGGAGGAGATACTGTAATCAAAGAGATTTCCTAAGTAAACTTACGTTTGTAAACCAATTGACGCCGTGGCTGGCTGAGTCGTCTCTGATGAAATGCGAGGAGGAACTTTCTCTAACTGCCATAGGCGAACGCGCACCTGAAAAAATCAAGCCTTGAAATATTTATTAGTTTGATCTATTCGTATTGAATAAGGGATAAGCGAAGGTGTAGGGATACTCACATCTTCTTTTAGTGATGGCTGTTGAAGGAGAAAAGAAGGAGACTGTTGGAATCACAGGGTGCCTGACGTCAGGATCGGTAGCCTAGGGAATAGGAATTATTCTTCTATTCTAGGCGTTGTAATCAATTAGTCATAAGTGTGTGTTCCAAAGAGAGGAAAAAGAGAGGCTTTTTCGGATCGTGAGAAGTGGCCACAAACGCAGTGCGTTTGTGGGTCACCTGACTTGTGGGTCCTCGCTCCATCAGAGGGCAGGCCGGTGAGTCATAAGTGGGGCCACCTCTCGCACGCGCGCGCCCTCGCGGCCCGACGTTCTGCCGGGTAATTGCGGCTGCGTGCCGCGATTGATATCATGCTTGTTCCAACAGAGACAAACAGCGAGAAATTGGGAGCCTCTATAATGTGAGAATTGGCCGCCCCATTTTTGCCCCATCTTTTTAGGCATCCACCCCGTGTTGAGTGTAACACCCACCATCAAGATCTTGGCCTGCAGCGAAATATGGAATTGCGATACAGATAGCTTCAGTCATCGGGTTATTATCTTTCATCACAATGAGCAATACTTCTTAGCGTGCGATCCTCAACGAAAAGGCCCCGTCGACCAAACTCAATTGCACCTCGAACCGTATGTACATACATTTCCTTCTTGGCCGCCGCCCCGACTTGGCAACCCGAGGGAGCCCGTGAGAGAGGACACAAGACCGACCCACCCATCCTTATCCCACCGCAACCAATCGTCGTTGGTTCGTGCCCCACCAGACGGCGATCGATGGATGAACAAGCGGGCGGGGAACAATGTGACAAATGGGATGGAGTACGGAGTACATCCGTAGGCAATACATAGGTCTTCGCATACTCGGTATAATAAATACTCCGTACTGACCCTTTTGATACATCTGGCAGGTCCTAGGTCCTTGCGAGTAGATGGCTCCGTTGGCAGGCGGCCGTACTGCAGCCGAGAATCATCGAATCGCAACGAATCGCAACCATGGGCTGCTCTTTGTATGCATTGTAGCCAAGTAGAAAAAGTATAAGAAGGCCGTTCAGGCACGTAGAATCGTCGATATACTTTTCCTCTTCTCTTCTGCATCAACCATCACTAGATACCAGTTTCAACTTTCAACTTTGAAAAAATCTTCCAAGACTTTCTTCACAAGCCACAAATCAACATGTCTCCCTGGTAATGTCACCCACGTCCCTGAGATCAGCCTCGAAATAGCTCTCCAAGAGGAATCAAGATTTGCTGCCATTTTTCGTGATGAAACTAACATCTTGACAAGCGACTGCTCTTCTTGCTCCTGCTCCGGCTCTTGCGACAAGTGCTCCTGCACCAGCTGCAGCGTACGTTCTGACCCCTTCCTTTCCCAAGACGAATGGAAACGAAAAAAAAAAAAAAAAGCTAAGGAGATTTCCATGCGTAGCACTAAATATCAAGTTTTGCGCAAAACCCCGGGATCGAGAAAAGCACATGGGCATGACAAGCATGAATCACGAGCTCATGCAGCCGATGGCGCGACAAGTTTTCCATGACGGGCTTATGTAGATGGGCGATTTCACAACCATGTTTGAGAAACGGGGAAAGACTTGATCATTTTTTTTTCGGAGAAATAAAAAGGACGGATGCCGCTTTGGGTGAAACTAGCTGCTATCAATAGCATTCGTTTATTTTCCTTTTTCCCGAGAATTAAAAAGAAAAATTCCTGTTATATCCCGCTATATGTGCCATGTGCATGTACGAGATTGTCCCGCATCTGATAAGAACCGCGGTTCCTCGACACGTCCTGGGAACCCGGCCCAAACACGGCAGGCAACATGCCGCCCTGGCCTATAAAACCGAAGAAGTGCCTCATCATCCCCAATCCGTATGTAGTTTGTCGCCTTCCCCCGGGGCCAGGAATAAGGAGTGGTACCCCTCTGACGTGGCCGTCATGCCTGCGCTCCACCCCGTGTAACACGGTGCGATGCTCATGCGGAGCACAGTAGAAGCAGGCTAGATCGAGGGAGACCCCGGGTCGACCACTAGAGTTCAGGTGCGGTTTGAGGCATTTTACGAGACGGGTCCCACGTGTGGATGCTTGGGCTGCGATGGGCAGACTGTAAGTTGTACCGTCATGGTGGATGATGGCGACTGGATGGATGGACGGATCCATGGATGGAATCCTTTGTTGTCGGCTATGGCGGCGGGAGGGAAAGGGGGAGGTGTTGGAGGGCTTCTTGGCGAGGATGTACATGAGACGTTGGTCGAGATGAAGATGATATGTATGACATGACAATCCTGAATCCTGAGGAATACTGACCGAACAAACCTGGTTGCAGAAATGTATGGAATATGAAATGTGATGATTCAGCACTTCCCACAATAGCCACACTCTGCATCGCAGGCCGTAAAGTCCTGTTCCCCATCACTACTACTACATGTACTCTCTGGGCAACTTGGGCAACTGTTCCCCAAGTCCCGACCGCGTCTGCACCGTCGAGCCATTCGGCCCAATCTCGCCTCACAGTTTTGGAAAAGGCAGTCCCTGCATCAGAGGCACGCCTGCGAACCTCTAGCTTGCCCCCGGTCTGCCGAACAATCTCGAGCTCGCCGTCCTGATGGGAGTGCGCCGTGCCGATTATGCGGCGGAGCAGAGTGACAAGACGACCCAGTGCCTCCTGGTTCTGCGCTTCCCACTCCTGCACTTCTTCTTTGACGTCCCGGACACTCACGTCACCAAAGGACCCCTATCGTGGTACGCAAGAATGAACTTGGAAATTTGGGCAACCCACAATCGTGGCAGTTGCTCCCCAAGGACGTCGTCATGTTGCCGCTTGACTGAGCGCGTCTTCAGCTCCAAGATGCTCTCCTGCAGTACAGTCTCGCCAGCCTTGTCCACTTGGAGCCCGTCTGGGATGCCTTTGCACGAGGTCGTTCCTGCCTTATCCTGCTCCTGCTCCTGCTCCAGACGCAGCCCTTGAAGTTGGTCGAGTACTTCGGGCCCATCAGATGTATTCCGCGGTGCTGGTTCCGACTTGATGTAGCCGTCGCCCTCGAAACGAACCATCATGTCAAGCCCCCAAACTGGTACTTCAAGATCCGTTGATGCGAGAGCGATCGTCTGACATCCGGCTCCCAGGTGGTATACGCTTCTGGAAATGCGTGACCGTAGCCTCTAACCCCTAGAATCTGCTCCTTTGGGGTGTTCTCTCTTCGGATGAGATGAACCGTCTCCCCACAACCTCAACTAGCATTCGAAAGGGCTTATCATCGCCTCGCGTAAAGCGGAGGAGATTGCCCAATGTGCTTCCGCATGCAAATACGTCGACATGGCACGGAATGGGATGCATCTGCATGACGGAGACGATGGCGGGCTCGAGCGGGTGTGCAGGATATGATGCAGCATTGCGGTCGCGGTAGTATATCCCATCATCCTCCCGAAGTTGGCAGCGTTCAGAGAGAGGAGTCCATAGGGGGCTTGCCTAGAAGAGTTCTATCAGCAGAGCATCGGCATAGACAAAAGACGTTAACAGTTAACATGCTTACCTGGAATGATGATCTTGGCGCCCTCCAGCCAATTATACGAAGCAATGAGCCTGGTACCAGTAATTACCGGTCGACTTCGTGGTTCTCCATATTGCTCAAGAGTACTGCCCTCGGAAATCGTCTCGATGAGCTCGCCAACAGGGGGCAAGGCGATTCGTCCATCACTGGTGTTCGCTGGAAGAGATTGCTGCGAAACGAGCCCTCGACCACGCGGTCGGCGCCAATTCGATTGCGACATGAAATTGGCGTAATCACTTTTGAGAGATTCTGTATCGAGATACAACTGCTTGAATCTGAAATTTCACTGTCTTTGGTCCCCTGGGTGGATGTTGTGTGAAGGTTCTTCTCTGTTGCTTTTATGTACCGAGATCCAGTCTGCGCCGTGCAAAAGGCTGGCATGTGTGTAACCTCGGTGTGACAGCTGTTAGACCTCCAAGAGTGCCTCTCTTCTGTCGACGAAAGAACGCAGCTGACAAGTTGATCTTTTGGAGTACTGCAGCCTCTCTCATCTGAGGCATCATTTCCTCGTTTGTCGACACCTACCCGCTGTATTGACGGACGACGCGTTTGATATTGTGGTCCGTGCCTTTCTTCGTTTGCTGATCGACCCGAAAAGGTCTCGCTTCGTTTGTTAGATGTAGAAGCATATATGCGAGTTTCTCCGGATTGGAAATAGTATCGTATCCCATTTTCCATTCAGCTGCATCATTCCACATATCTCCTTTGCAGCACCGCTGCCCATCATCGTCTCCCCTCCGTTCTGTGATATCGCAACCGGATACTGCAGTCGGAAAAGGGGCTGTTCAATTTGTCATTCCATTTCGGACGTCTCGAGTACCGCGAAAAGTAGTATATCTTGAATGTCTGCCTCCAAAATGTCCTCCGAAAAAGTTCTTTCTGGCCGCGAGAGGGCGCTGTTCAAGGTATTCAAGAACCATCTCTCGGGAGAATTGTGCATCAAGAGCAGTCACGATGCCCAACGCTTTCTGGAAGCCATTGATATGCTTGCCAAGGAGAAATCGCCTGCTTTCTGCGCAGAATCCATAGTCTCTAGCCAAAATGGTATCGAAACGCTGCGGAGTGTCGTGCGCAGCGACCCCTCGAAGGGGTTCGTCTCGTTAATCATGACGCAACTCCTCACACATCTCTCCGACCCGGTCGTCAAGCTTATCAACGATGGAGAATTTCTCAAACGCCTTTTGGTTGCGATTCTATCACCTCCAACATTTTGGTCGACACTTGTTGAGTTTCATCGCGAGAGTGGCTTCGAACATAGCAGCGCTCATGTCTTCGCCTGGTTGTGTCTCGAAATCGTATCAATCAACTCCCAGGACCTGCAAATTCCGTACCGCGACGTGGCAGAGTTGATGGACCGCCAAGCCCTGCTCAATTCTCCATCTCATCCGGTAAGGCAACTGGCATATCGAGTCGACAAGGTCCTCAGAGTGCAATCGATTGCCTCCACTGCCGATTCGGTTTATAGCGCCGGTGGCCGCCACGACAACGACTTCTCTGACTTCCGCGCTGTTTCCATTTTCCCAACCGCCGACGAAGTACGTTCCACGGAAGAACCGTTCCTCCAGCGCCTGGATGATGTGTTTGAGGCTCCCGGGAGTCCCGCCCTGTCACTTACCTCGCATGGCTGTTTCGGCTCCTCAGGAGGACATGCTCGCTGATTTGAGACAAGATCTTGCCGTTGCATGGGGACAAAATAAAGGGACTCGGAGGTCTCTGCGTCTGGGCAAACTGAGTCTTGCGGGCCTCAGTGCGAACGACACGAAGCGGATTGATCCTTACAGCTTGAGCCTTCAATGCGAGGAAGGGATCGTTTTCCTCGCATGGTAGGCCAAAAGGCCAGGAAAAAGTTTGTGGAAGACTCCAAGTCCTTCATGAAGCACAATTCACTCGGCGCTCTGTGCCGCGGCGACGAAATCATTGCATTTGGCTCAATCATTCGCAACGTCGACATGTTGGCCAAGGACCCTCCGATCGTTGTCATCAAGTTCACTGACACGGTGGGATTGAGAAGGGCCGCTGAGGCTCTGCTCCATGAGAAGCGAGATGAACTCAAGTTCTTCGTCGTCGACACCGCCACGTTCGCTTACGAGCCCATCTTGCGGCGCCTGAAAGGTATATCCGAGTTACCTCTTGAGGATGTGTTGCTGGATCCTGGCAACGCTCCAAGCACCTATCAACCCCCTGGTCAACTGCCTCGCTTTTTAGATGCCCTCAAGGGAATGCTGAAGGAAGGAAAAGAAGTAAATCTATCATCAATCGTCAAGACTGTACGCCCTGTTCGAATCTCGGGTGCACAACTCGAGTCCTTGATCAATGGCCTGGAAAACTCTGTGGGCCAGATACAAGGCCCTCCTGGTACTGGGAAATCTTTCATAGGAGCGCTAATTTCGCAAATTATCCTAAAAAAACAGATCAACGCATCTTGGTGTTAAGCTATACCAATCATGCTCTCGACCAATTTCTCGAAGATCTATTGGACATTGGGGTGGCGGAAGACGACATGGTGCGACTTGGTTCCAAGTCCACGGCACGGACTGCACCTCTTCGATTGGACGAGCATGCCAGGCAGTCCAAATTTCGATTCTCACCTAGCATCGGCGCAATGATCAAAAATCTCAAGATTGAAGCTACCGGTGTCAATGACAAGTTGGCGGAACTTGGTGGCAAACTCGGGAACGGGCTGGTTGCTTGGGACGATGTTCTGACGATGCTAGAGTTCCTCGAGGATGGCCTCCCTATTGGCTATCATTTCAGGTCCCACGAACAGACGATGGATTCGACACAGTCGCCAAGAACAACAAACTCATGCAGCCAAGCGATGTCCTGCGAAAATGGGTTCAGGGGGCGGCGATGGGTTGGCTCAGGCTTTGGTGGCCAGCAGGAACCAAGCATGTCGTGACATATGGCAGCTTCCACTCACTGTCAGAACCAAGCTTCTCGAGAAATGGTCGGCCAAAGTGCGACAAGATCAAATCGATGAGCTTGTTGAGCTTGCTGACACGTCCCACGAGATTCAACGGCAGATTGATAGCCTTTACAACGAAACCAAGCGAAGCGTGTTGCGAAGCAAGCGGATCATCGGATGTACGACGACCGCGGCGGCCATGTATCAGTCCATCATCAACTCAGCAGAGCCTGACGTGGTGTTAGTTGAGGAGGCCGGCGAGATTCTTGAGGCTCATATCATCACTGCATTGAGCCCATCCGTCAAACAGTTGGTGCTCATCGGCGACCACAAACAACTCCGTCCCAAAGTGAACAACTACAAGCTGACCGTGGAGAAGGGTGAAGGCTTCAACCTCAACGTGTCTCTGTTCGAAAGACTCATTCTGCAGGGTCATCCTTACACTGTACTTCGGGAACAGCATCGCAGCCATCCCGAAATCTCCTATTTCGCCCGTTACCTATCCTACGAGCATCTTGAGGATAACGCGAAAACGCTGGAGCGAGAAAAGGTACGGGGCTCCAAAGCCGAGTTACATTCGTTCACCACGAGCATCATGAAGAACAGCTCAGCAGGGTGGCTGATCCTCGAGATGGAGGTTCAAGGACGAGCAAGAGAAACATGTTCGAGGCTCTCATGGTCATCAAAATGGTCAGGTATCTCAGTCAACAGGGGTACAAATCAGAGAACATGGTCGTTCTGACGCCGTATCTGGGACAGTTGTCGCTGTTGAGAGAGAGACTGAGTCACGACCACGATCCCTGCCTGAATGATCTCGATTCTCATGAGCTCGTTCGAGCTGGTCTGATGGAGCCGGCCGCTGCGAAACTGAACAAAAAGCCTCTCCGACTCTCTACAATCGGTTTGTCACCCAAGCAAAAAAAAAAAAAAGAAAGAAAAAAAGGCACATGAGCTAATGATGTACGCAGATAACTATCAGGGGAGGAAAGCGACCTCGTGATCGCCTCCCTTACAAGGAGCAACTCGTCAGGCGACATTGGCTTCATGTCGGCGCGGGAGCGGCTGGTGGTCTTGATGTCACGTGCAAGAGATGGCATCATTCTTTTCGGCAACATGCATACATTTATGAACAGCAAGAAAGGTGGTGACTTGTGGAAAAGTTACTTGCAGGCTTTGAAGAACAAGGAATGCCTATTCGACGGCGTCCCTGTGCACTGTGAGAGGCACCCAGATCGATCCGCACTTCTGAAATCTCCCGAGGACTTTGACCAGCATTGTCCCGATGGAGGTTGCTCAGAGCCATGGTAGGTCGACCTCAGTAGAACTGATCGAGCCTCGCTAACAGTTTTAGCGGCGCGCCACTGAGCTGTGAACAGCATGTTTGCGAGCGTCGATGCCACCGAATCGTGGATCACTCTCTAGTCCCCTGTTCGAAGTCTGTAGAGCGTACATGTGAACGAGGCCACAAGACGAAGGTCTTTTGCTCTGAGAAAGGCGGTGGGTGCAAGTCGTGTGTTCGTGAAGATGAAGAGACTCGCCGACGTGTGTCAAGAGACCTTAGACTGGAGAGAGTAAGGCAAGAGCAGCAAGAGGCCTACGCTTGTGAACTGCAGAAAATCGGAGATGAGATTGATCATTATCGTCGAACCATGGCTTATAATGAAGAGGCGCAGCAGCAACAGAAAGACCTTGAGGAGAAGAAGGCGCAGCTGCAGAATCTGAAGGAGGCCCACGAAAGGCGCGAGTCGATGGCCAAGAAGCCTGACAAGGCAAGGGCGCGGGATCAATCGAGTGAAACGAAGAAGTGCAAGACAACCGATCCCACATCTACGAGCAAGGCGGCACAAGAATGGGGGCCATGAAGGCCAACGGAGAGCCAAACAACGAGGCGCTCAATGAGCTCATGGGTATGATCGGTCTAGAATCTGTCAAGGAGGAGTTTCTGTGTGTCAAGTCAAGCGTCGACACAAAGATCCGACAGGGTGTGTCGTTGTCTAAAGAGAGATTGAGCTGCTCATTGGTGGGCAATCCAGGGACAGGTAAGTTATTTATTCTATGATGTGGTCCTCGATAGTCGTACTGACAAAGCCTAGGCAAAACAACCGTTGCCCGTCTGTGGGGAAGATTTCTGACCTGGATTGGTGTTCTCCCAGGAAACGGGTTCAAAGAAACCACGGGCTCCAAGCTGGCGAATGGTGGTGTCTCGGGCTGCGAAAAGCTACTTCGGGAGCTACAGGACGACGGCGGCGGTGTTCTCTTCATTGACGAAGCTTACCAACTGTCCTCGGGGAATAGTCCGGGAGGCAAGGCCGTTTTGGATTACATGCTAGCCGAGGTAGAGAATCTTCGTGGCAAAGTTGTCTTTGTCATCGCAGGTTATTCGAAGCAGATGGAAACTTTCTTCGCCCATAATCCTGGCTTTCCCAGCCGATTTCCTATCGAAATGAAGTTCCACGATTATGCAGACGAGGAGCTGTTGAGCATTTTGCAGCAACAGGTACACAGAAAGTTCAATGGGAAGATCAAGATTGAAGGAGGGTCCGATGGCCTGTATTTCCGGATTGCTGCTCGACGAGTTGGGCGCGGTCGGGGTGTGGAGGGATTCGGCAATGCTCGCGCGGTCGAGAATGCCCTGGCGCGAATCGAGAAGAGGCAGGCAAAGCGGTTGCGACAAGAACACCGATCGGGGCTAAAACCTGACGACTGCTTGTTCACCAAGGAAGACATCATCGGCCCAGAGCCATCGGCCACTCTTGAAAACTGCGAATCGTGGCGCAGGCTGAATGAGATGATTGGACTTCGTGAAGTCAAGCAGGAGGTCAAGGTGTTGTTGGACTCGTTGACGACGAATTACAAGAGGGAGCTAGCAGAAGAGCCTCTCATGGTTTTCTCCTAAACCGCGTCTTCCTGGGGTCGCCGGGAACAGGCAAAACGACAGTCGCCAAGCTGTACGGAGATATACTGGCAGCTCTCGGCCTCCTAACAAATGGCGAGGTGGTGATCAAGACCCCTGCAGACTTTATCGGGTCTGTTTTGGGGCAGTCGGAGGCGCAGACCAAAGGCATCTTAGCCTCGACGCTTGGTAAAGTTCTCGTCATTGACGAGGCATATGGGCTGCATGGCGGCAGCCATGATGGTAACTCTTTCACAGACCCTTACAGGTCTGCTGTTGTGGACACGATTGTAGCTCAAGTTCAAAACACGCCTGGAGAAGACCGGTGTGTTATCCTCGTGGGGTACAAGGAGCAGATAGACACAATGTTCCAAAGCGTGAATCCGGGCTTAGCCGTCGCTTTGCTATCGACTCGCCATTTGTGTTCCACGATTTCGACGATGAAGATCTTCAACGAATACTGGACGTCAAGCTGAAGGGCTCTGGGTTCAAAGCCACCGGGCAAGCCAAACGAGTTGCCATGGAGATTCTTGGACGCGAACGCAACCGCCCAAACTTTGGCAACGCCGGTGCCATTGACAACCTCCTAACAAAGGGTAAAAGTGCGTATCAAAAGCGTTTATCTGCTGGAAAGGCCAAGGGGAGCCAACTCGAAGCAACCGACTTCGACGAGAACTTTGATCGGGCAAGCATGGGAGGTACGGATGTTCAGCGGCTCTTCGCAGACGAAATCGGCCGCGAGAAGATCATTGCGCTTCTCGGAGGGATACAAGATCGAGTGAAGCAATTGAAAAGCCTCGACATGGACATCAGCGACGACATACCATTCAACTTTTTATTCCGAGGCCCCCGGCACAGGCAAGACCACGACTGCCAGAAAGATGGGCAAGGTCTACTACGACTTGGGATTCCTCAGTGCGGCCAGTGTCATTGAATGCTCAGCGACGGACCTAATCGGTCAGTACGTGGGCCACACAGGCCCAAAAGTCCAGAAGCTCCTGGACAGTGCTCTTGGAAAAGTCTTGTTCATCGACGAGGCGTACCGTCTTGGAGGGCCAGGCTTCGCCAAAGAGGCCATCGACGAACTAGTCGACTCGGTGACCAAAGAAAAGTACAAAGGGAAGCTCATCATCATCTTGGCAGGCTACGTCCACGACATCAACCGGCTGCTGTCGGTCAATCCTGGTATGACGAGTCGCTTCCCTGAGGCGGTCGACTTTGATCCCCTGAGCGCAAATGATTGCCTTAAGCTTCTCACAATGTTGCTGGCGAAGAAGCAGGCCCAGTTGGAGCAGAGGAGGAAGTCGTTTGACATTTTGTGCCTGCAGTCACCGTCTGAGTTATTCAAGCAGGATGTTCTGAGTCTATTCCAGCAGCTTGCAGTCGTTGAAGGATTTGCTAGCGCGAGAGACGTCAAGCAGCTGGTCAAGAACATCTTTCGAGGCGTAGACCTCTCCAAGGAGACTCTGAAGCTCGAAGAGCATCAAGTTAGCCAAGAGCTGCAAGAGATGCTAGAGGAGAGATTGGGGAGAGTGAAGCAGGAAGATGCGCCCATGGCGGCCCTTGAGTCGCTACTGACGAACCTGCAACCACAGCCTCGGCCAGAGCGTCCTTCCACGATCAGGACTCGCGCATCAATCAACGTCCAAGGGAAACAAGCCGCAGAAGAAGATCAACCGATGATGGAAGAGGAATCCAGTCCCGTGAGATCGACAGCATCCCTCTTGGGCGTGCGCGACGCCGGTGTCAGCGATGAAGTATGGGAGCAACTTGAGCGAGACGCGGTCGAGGAGCAGCGCAGAGAGAAAGAGTTTCGAGAGTTGAAGGAGGCGCAAAAGTTGGCCAGGGGCGCTGATCGAGACCGTATTGTGAAGCAGTTACTACTAGAAGAGAGGCGTAGAAAGAGGAAGCGGCCCGGAAGGCCAAGTTGATGGCCCAAGGGTCTTGTCCTATGGGATATCAATGGATCAAGCAGAGTGGCGGGTATAGATGTGCTGGAGGCTCGCATTGGATTTCTGACGGGCAAGTGGACGCACTCTAGAATCCCAGAGTGAGTCTGGGCAGCAACTTCTTCTTGGGATGCCGCGAGGAAGACCCACCAAATGATATTGTACAGCAAAGAAAATATATTAAAACTGCGTGATACGACGTCAGCTTATTTCGGTTCTAGTAAATCGACGTGTACATACTCCGCATTGTAGGTATTTGATCAACATTTGCGGGACGTAAGAAAGGCTGATTAATATTCTTAGCATTGTTGCATTTGGTTTGCATTCGACGCAATGCTGGGCACGGATTAATAAGCAGGTCTCTGAGATTCGCGTTGCAGGTATTATTAGAGAGCATGCGCAGTGCGGGAACACGTGACCTCGCAGAAGGGCCATCATCCTTGCTGTTGCTGTTGGTGAACACTGAACTCTTCATGCATCAAGGTGCAGAGTCGGCGGAAGGGGCTGAGGACACGACGAGCCACGGTCCCGTTGAACCCGACAAACTTGGATTATCATGTGCTTGCCAACTCCTATAGCTGAGCCTGTCATGATGAGAATCTATTTTTGAGAGAAAATGACGGTACACACACGCCACTCCCCAAAACAAAACGAAGATCAGAAGCACGCTCTAGGGCTAGACTGGCGAGGCGTTGGGTCAATGTATCAGTGCCGCCTTGTTCAACTTCATCCCGCAGCCTATCACCGAAGCTTAAGCTTAAACGATAAGGTCTGTCATCCGCACCAGCGCATTGCTTATGGTGAACAAAGCAATCGATAACAGTAGATAGCATCATCTAATATAGATTCTGAAAACAACGCCCGACGCCGAAAAAACGAACCCCAAGCCTTCTCTATCCCTATCCCAAAGGTTCATGAACGGCTCTGGCCAACTTCCCAACACCAGAGGACGATCGCTCAATCGCCCTCCCACGGGAGCCAGTAACTTGATTTTGCGCCTTTCCTCATCGACATCAGAAACGTAGACAAACCCCATCACAGTAGCTGCTCTGACCACTTCCGGTGCGTCTTTGAGGGAAGCATGCATGACGGCCAAGGTCCAATGCTGCACAAGGGATGAAGGCTCGTCGCGAACAAGTTTACCCCGTTCGTATGCCTCATCTAGAAACAAACCTCTCGTTAGCCACGGGCATTTCAAAAGAGTCCACTAAACCCCACTGAGCGCAGAGCGTGTCAAAACTCACAATCAGACGCCTTGTAGATGACAAGGGCATCAAAATCGACCTGCTGAATCTGTGGGCTAAGTGTCTTCCGAGCATCTCCAAAGAAGTACTCCTTGATAGCCTGCTCTCTGGAGTTTTCAAGGAATGCCTCACTTCGCTCAGCGACTCCTTCTGAGCGATCGAGCCCAATAATGTTGATCGGTTCGCCCAGGCTAGTTCGCTCACTAGCAAAACGCTTCGAGAGCTCGGCGCTCATACTAGTAGAACCAATGACTACGATGATGTTGACTGCTTTCGCCCTCCCCAGCACAGGATTAGAGACTTTTCTCGAAATTCAAAGCATGTTTTGGCGTGAAACATACCAGATAGCTCATCCACAACATGGGCCAACAAATCCATCCCAATCTCGCTCTTTTCGTCGATGCCCATTGAGTCTACAATCGCGCCGGAGCTTCTGACCCCTTCATCTTGACTAAGCCGGCCGCTCACCGTGCTCGCAATCTTGCTAGTCAACTCTCTGTAGAACTCGGGATCGTTCTCTGGTGAGTTGTGCCCAAAGTAGTACACAAGCGGTAGCTTGACGGGCACCGTGCTCGGCCCACTAGTAGGCGTGCTCCCCATCCGTCTACGGCCTCCGGGTCCATGACTGTGGCAAAGACACTGGCACTCAACGAGCCCGGCAAGCTCAGCATGCCCTCCTTCGGATCGGCGCTCACAACAACGGGCTCATACCCTGTCTCGTCGCATAGCTCGTCAACGTCTTTACCAGTGTGGTCTTTCCCACGACAGCCGGGCCAGTCACCAAGACCCTCGGTCCTTCGCGCTTCTCCCTCGCAGCAGCGATGCGCATCTCCCTAGTCGAGCATGCAAATTGACATAGGAAGTCGCGGGGTTCGCCTGGGGAGCAGCATACTCCGCAATCGAGTCTTCGTCCGTTCGTCCCTCAATTTCAAGCTCACAGCCATGCCATGTGAGGATTTTCGACTTCACCCCCGCAAAAGAGTACGCGTTCCGTACAGCTAGTTCAATGCCATCCTTTTCTGCGGTTCCGGAAAGTACCTTAAGAATGATGGATTTACCGACGGGGACTTGGAAGCGCCATTCCCAGCAAGGTTTGAGAATGATAGTTCGTGTCGAGGAGGTGACGGTCTGTCATTTTGTGAGTTAGGAAACGAGGACGAAAAGTTAGATTATGGAACTTTTTGAAGTTGGGGGCGGAGAAGCACAGAGTTGTCCTCCTGGGTAAGGGGCAAGCGATTGAGCTTCAGATGGGACAGATCGATCGGGAGGAAGCGTGTACCTGCGCCGGGATCTGGCCTAGGCCTGGGATTGACATATTTGGACTTGCATGGACGAGACCAGTTGGGGACCCAGTCGCGTTGCGAAGACGAGAAACGATAAATGCACGGGAGCTTCAAAGGGCCTGCAAGTTGCAGCTCTTGTTGGTGGAGAGCTTCAATGTGGGGCGGTTCGCTCGCCTCGTCCAAAACTTGCTTGTTTGCATTTTAAATCCGCAGGGCAGTTGACCGCATATTTCATCAGGGAAAGCGAAGCACCCTGATTGAAGCACGTGTTGCGGAGGTCAGGGGCAGGGAGCTCCGCGTAGCAGCTTCCCGCTTTCCCTCTATTAAAATAAGGCCATTCTGTGGAGACGTCTCTTCTAATTAGTTACTTCCAAAATACTCTTCGGCAACTGGTTAAGAAATTTTTCTACCTCTCTTAACCGCCTAGCTCTTAGGGGGCTAAGAGCTAGAGGGGGTAAGTAAGGAGGAGGCCCGCCGTAGGCGCAGCTTGCCGCAGGCGGCCTGGTAGGGCCCCGGAGGCCCGGAGGAATAGAAAAGCTTATATATCTAATAATAATTAAATTTAAAGATGCATAGTATTAGTAATTAATTCGTAATCGCAGATGTGGTGTTGTGGTTGAATTGTGGTTGTAAAGAGCCCATTAATCAACTAGCCCGTCAATCATCAATCAACAAGCCCGTCAATCAACAAGCCCGTCAATCAATCAACGAGCCCGTCAATCATCAATCGACAAGCCCGTCAATCAACAAGCCCGTCAATCAATCAACGAGCCCGTCAATCAATCAACGAGCCCGTCAATCATCAATCAACGAGCCCGTCAATCAACAAGCCCGTCAATCAATCAACGAGCCCGTCAATCAATCAACGAGCCCGTCAATCATCAATCAACGAGCCGTCAATCAACAAGCCCGTCAATCAATCAACGAGCCCGTCAATCAATCAACGAGCCCGTCAATCATCAATCAACAAGCCCGTCAATCAATCAACGAGCCCGTCAATCAATCAACGAGCCCGTCAATCAATCAACGAGCCCGTCAATCATCAATCAACAAGCCCGTCAATCAATCAACGAGCCCGTCAATCATCAATCAACGAGCCCGTCAATCAATCAACAAGCCCGTCAATCAATCAACGAGCCTGTCAATCATTGATCAACGAGCCTAGGTTAGTGATTATCTAGCGATTTAGATTAGTTAGCCCCGCGGATACCGAAGCTTTCCCTGTGCCTATGATGCCGAACTTCGGGCAGCCATAAGGATCTTGTAGTATAGGGGAGTGGGGAATAATCCTTCCTATTGGGACGGTTAGAGCGTGTGCCTCATTACGTCTACTACTGTGTTCGTCCATGTTTGCTCTTCATCAGAGTTGCTCCCGGATAACCCGGCCTCGATAACGCTACGAATTTCCTCTCTGCATTGCTACAGAACTACTTCTGAAGTGTCCAAAACTGGCCAAGAGACCCGGTGATCTCTAATGCTAGTCGTGTGTATTTTGTACAAAGTGCTGCTCTCGTTGACAAAGGTCCCCTGGGTATCTCGCTATATAAAAGTCGGTTATATCCTCGCTTCGTGTTGTTCATGAAACTACAACAGCTGGACAGCTGTTGTCTCAAAGAATGCTTTTAATTTTCCCTAATGTGTCGACGTAATCAAAAATGTAAAGTCATAAAAATTCATCAGTTTTTTTTCTCTTTACTCTTCCGTCATCTGATCAAAGATGTGCTTCAGACTTCTGACTCCAGTGAGAATATTTTCGTCGGGCCCTTGTCCTGGCGTCCATGAAGCGTGAGCAAAGTCGATAAGCTTCAAGCTACATATCTTGGGCACACTTGCTACAAGCTCGTCCAAATCACTATCATAAAGCTCTTCATCGTCTTCGAGGGCAATGCCACTATCAATGCGCCTCGCAGTTTGCAGGTAGGAAGCTCGCCTCTCTGCTTGTTCGAAAAAGGCTTCGTTCTCGTCAAAGGCTTTCTGAAGCGCATCGCCGTCACCTTCGAATACAAATAGAAGGGATGTGGAATACATGCGAGTCTCGTAGTTGGAAAGAACGTCGTGAACATTTTGAAGATCTTTGGCGAATGCTGCGCAGACTTTTTCACCCATCTCTTTGGTGATGTTGGCGCTTTTGTTGAATATAAAGCGCTTGAATTCTTCAATGACGTTGTCCTTGTTTACTGACACTCGACCGTAATCCTTGTCATAAATCTTGTATCCCTCGTCGTCCAACTTCGAGGCGTCTTCTGACCCGCGATAAACTCGCATGCCGGCGATGCGAAACCCCAAACTGCCGTGTGTCGTCTCTGCGCTGATCCTGGTGAAACGATCTTTCTTCTGTTGTGGCGCATTGTCTGCCCAGAGGCGCATCCCGAGCTTTACATCAAGGATGTTGGCGCGTTGAAAGCCATGGGTGATATTCTCCAGAACGACAGCCTGGTCCGTCTTGATCTTCCTGCCCTTGGACGGAACCCACGTTGCTTCGTCGGCGGGTGAAGCTTCAGCGACGTCACTCGCATTTCGTTCCGTGACAGACGCAACAATGTGCTCCTTGGTCGTCTGCAGTGTACCGTCTTCCGAAATGACGCCGGCCAGTGCTCCGTCTAGGCCGCCACTCAAAGAGTCTGTCAGGGTCAGAGTACCCATGAAGAGAGGTATTATATCGTCCAAGTTGTACTTCAGTTTCTTTGAACGCTTCCCGTCTACCGGCTGAGAAACAGAATTATAAAAGTCGATCTCAGTTTGTGTGCAGGGTTTGATGAAAAACTCGCCGTCTGCGTCGCACATGGTTCCAGCACTGCGCCATCGCACGCCCGTTAGTAACTCAATACAAAAGGTGACAGGACAGATGACATATGTTGCATGCGCTAGGGTACTTCCGTGACCCTCTGCAACAGACTGAAGATATACTTACTGTCCGGCGACAGCATAGTTGTAGTCACGAAGATCCTCTGGGCGAGGGAGTTCTCTGGTCCCCATGGTGTTTAATGGCACAGCCGTCTGCTTCAACCAGCAGGCGACGGCCTTGTCGAATCTTGGACAATATTAAGACGTATGCGAAGAATGTGAAAGTATTGACTCTCGGTCTCTAGTGGATAAAGTCAAGAGCGAATTCGTGAAGGTGGTGCAGGGCTGGTCGGTCGGGATCTGGCGCAGTGGCGAAAGAAGACTCAAAGGGGAGAGACCAGAGACCGAAGATCGATAGTGTCCGGCGCAATGGCTCTATTGTGATGGTCTGATGATGACAGAATGATGCATGGACGGCGATAGTGTCGCTAAGTGGATCGGAAGGATAAGCTCTGGGTGGGATGAGATGAGATGGGTACATAAGAGCGGTGGAGGACGGGGTTTTAAAGTCTGGATTCGCGACAGGATGGATGCAAGCGAGGCAAACCGCGAAGGAGTCACGACGAGAGAAAAAAACAGCCACAAAGCGTTAGGCTCTGCTCAGGTATTATTATTATATGTATTAGTGTCCACTGGGCGAGACTGGGGGAAGAAAGAGGCAAAGAGGTAATAGGGACCGAGTGGGACGGCCGTATCCCTGTTTGAAAACCGTGCATGGCCTAGCGCTGGACCAGTACATACATAGGCGCTTCGGAGGATCTGTTTCAGCACCGTGAACAACATTTGCTGCTACTGGAGGATTTGCAGGCCGGATGGTGATTGCGATTCCTTAAGTTCAGTCTGGTGCCTTGTTCAGGATGTATTCCGTACCGCCACGACTCATCACGAAGGCCAATGAGCAGCATCACACAATCAACCCATGTCCATTCTCCTTCCCTCCCGCATGCTGCGTGCCTTCCTCCAGTCTGCCACTGCCACTGATTCTCGGCCGACGTCACCGGCCCACCGGCCTGCACTTGTTAGGTCGGCCTTGTCTGGCCTGTGTCGTCGCTAATAGTGTTTCCACAAATTGCCTATGTACACGACCTTTTGGGCCTAGTTACTACTACATGATTGAAAAATCATGTATTGCATGTTTACGTGTTGCGTTGGACTGGCCCCTGGGTTGTTCAGATTCGGCCTCACTGTCAGTGCCATCCATGGCAGTGCAGTGGCAGAGAGAGTTGGTAATAAAGTCGGACTTCGGGAGGTTCGCAATTCTGGAGGCTGAGCAGCAAGGCGGAATTTGTCTGTGGATCCCTCTGCTCTGGTCCCCTTGTTTGTCCTTGTGCTGATTATTATCTCCGAGTTTGCAAACTGCGGTCAGGCATTCGACAATCCATCATGATACCAGGGTGGTCATCAACTTGCAGAAGCAGCTGACAGCACTAATAGAAATTTCAACATTTCCACGGCACACGAGGGGCATGGAGAACCGCTTCATCTCCATGCTGACGAGGATCGGGTTTTCCAGTTTCTACTGAGCTAGTAGAATCCGAGGCACCACCTCGACGCAATTGTATTCTGAGCCATGCGCCTTGTTAGTTAACGAATGCACGCCATAATTTGACCTCTGACTGATTTTCCAATCAGATCAGTTCTTACCTTAGCTTGGCAGATACCTTTGTTTTCCAAAAGATTCCTGTACCATGCGACGACGCCAGTACCCGATGTCTGGAGGCTCTTCATAAAAAAGAGAGCACCATGTGCACCTCACCGTCTAGCCGTATTGGTAGGGATCGCATTCAAGCTCACACAGAGTCCCATCCTCGATTGTATCCCTGAGGCGTTTGAACACTCTGCGCCTCTTGTTGGTGTGCCCAGTCAGACGCGTGGACCATAAGCATTGGTCGGGCTGTGGTCAGCAGCAACGTGAGAATTGATGCTGTGCAACTTCCACCAACCGTAGCTTTGGGTAAATTCACATGGCCTACTCCGTCATGGAGCCAGGTTTACGCAAAAGTGACAGAGTGGGAGTTGACAGGCTGCGTGCTTGTACGGCGGACTGTCGGTGCTTCATTCTCCTGCAGACAAATGAATTTCGTGGCTTCTTGAGTCTCTGTGGCTATGCCTCTGGAAAGCCGTTTGTTCGCCGGAGCTCAGTGTTTGGTCTTGGGAAGTATACACCCAGATGTGCGGGATACCCGTGTTTATACAACTAGAAACTGTTACCGCAAACCATCGCCTGGACTGGTCTTGGTGGAGATGGAGAGATGGAGGTGCCTGGATTCCATGTATTTTTGTCCTTTTTTTCGACGTCATTGAATTACCAAGTATTACAATGTATATCATTTCGTCTTCATTCCTATGTACAGCCCGTCCCTGACAGGACAAGCTCATCGTCACCTTCGACTCTTCTTCGTCTTTTTACTCCGCGGCTCCTCCTCCCCATCCCCACCCCCGCCTCTTCTCTTCCGCCCCTCCTCCAACAGCTGCTTCATGCCCTCTGTGCCCTTGAACCTGGGATTAGAAGGATCGATGGCGAATTCGTGACTATCAAACACGGCCTTGAAACGATCGTCGTCCAGGTCCATGGTAAAATCTTCTTGAAGACCGCCTCTTTTCTCGTCTTCCTGGCCCTTGTTCTTGCTCTTCTTCGCTTTCTTGTTCTTCCTCTTCTCTGCGCGCATAATCTCATTCATATCAAAGTGATCCAGGTGGTCGGCTTGATTGTCGTTGGCATCTTCAGACAGGACCTTCTTGAGTTGCGCTTTTTGGGCAGCCGCCTCGGCTTCTGCAGCCTCGCGGGCTTCTCTTTCCTGAGACGTTCCTCTTTGCGAATCGACGTCTTGGTAGACGCTGCGGCAGCTTCTTTAGTGAAGAAGGGATCGTCGAAGCCGAGATCATCGCCTGCGGTAGCTCCAGTAGATACTTGCTCTGCATCTTCGTTGTTCGCCTCGGGAACTCCTCGTTTCGCCTTGGCGGACTGTCTCTTCTTTTCTTTTCTCTCTCTTTCCTTGCGCTTGTACTTCTCGATCGTAGTTTCTTCCTTGTCGCCGTCCTTGGTCTTGGATTCTGACAGTGCAGGGGCGAATGTGATTTCCATGTCGCCGACGGGGCCGTCCTTGGGCTTCCTGGATGCAGGCTCGCTGGCTAGACCGAGTGCCTCTCTCATTTTCTTGCGAGCAAGCTCTTTTGGACAATTTTGGTGCGCCTGCTTCCGCGTTCTCGTTGCCGTCCGCATCGTCCGCATCGTCTTCGTCACCCTCGCTCTCGCTCTCGCTCGCCAGATAGGCGCGGAGGTCGTTTTCCTCAACGTCGGCTCTGCTTCCGGTGAAGGCTCTGCTGATGGACTCCTTGCGTGAAGCTTCCTCTGGGTGCATGTCCCAGGTCAATTTGACCTTGGAGCTCTGCAGGGCGTTGGTGACAAAGTCGACTGGCTTGTACGTGTCGGGAACCTTGTCGCACTCGTCACGAGGTTCGTCATCAAAGGTGACGTCGTCCGGGACAAATCTTAAATCAATCACGTTGGATGAGGATTGGTACTCTGTCCCATCGGTGGCCTCGTAAATCTTTTGCGCGGCCTCGGGACTTGAACAAACCATGACAGCATAGTAGTATCGCAGGCGATCCAATTGATAGGCCCGCAGAGCATCACTGTCAAAGTCTTGATCGTCACCTTCCTGCATGAGCTCCTTCTTGATTTTCTCGTCTTCGCCATCGCTCCCGTCGTCGCTGTCGTCGTCGGAGGCCTTTTCGTTCTTGAAAAGGGCCTTGGGGGACCCTCGAGCTCTTCTTGCTGCATTCGCTCCTTTCCAAATTCGCTGGGATAAATCGAGATCTTGACGATACCTTCTTTGCTGCCCTCGGGCAAGAAGCTGGAGAAGAGTGCCATCAGATCCGTTGACTTGACGTGGTCCCAGTCCAGGTTGACAACAGCAATTCGGTTGGTGACTTCTCCGGTTTCGACACCGGCTTGCTCATCTTGCAGTCGCTGCATGTCGCCTTCAGCGTCCAGGCCAACCCCACCTTCTTCATCCTCGTCCTCCTCGTCCTCATCCGAATCAGAGTCCTCGTCCGAGAAGTCGAAGCCGCCATGCCGGGCTGGATCGTAGTCCCTTGGCTCGTCTTTCTCATGGGCTGCCCGGAGTTCTCTCTGAACCATCTCATCATCGTCGACCTCGATCTCTTCATCCTCCTCCATTTCTTCCTCGTCCTCGTCCTCATCTTCATCGTCTTGTTCGTAAAGTCTCTGTAGAGCCTTCTTCTTGGCATCCGACTTGATCTTTCGTCCGTAGCGATCTACTTTGGAGGTAGCTGTGAAATCTTCATCGTCAAGCATGCCGGCAAAGCGCTTGTCAAGTTTGGTCTTTACGTGCTTCTTGGAGGGGAGTCGAAACCGGGGTCGGTCTCAAAACTGGCGAATCGCTCATCTTTTATGCCTGTCGGCGAAGAGCCGCTGCCCTTCCTTTGGCCCTTCATGTTGGAATTTGTTGGTCTTGCCTGCGGCAACTTGTCTGTGGTGGAGGGGCAGGTCGGCCAGGTCGAAAATTCTGGGTTGGACCCTTTTTTTTGCCGGGCGGTCGGTATTCTGCCAGTAGACAGTTTGCTGGGCGGTGTGGGTGATTTTGTGTCCTGGCAGCGCTAGAGATTACAGTGATTAGTGATCCTGTCTCCACCACGATTAGCTCCTATTTCCTTACTATCTTTTTTTTTTTTTTCTAGGTAATCTTATTATATATAATTTGAAAACATAAACCCCCGAACCCTGCGAGATAGATCAGTAGCTGGTTGATTCGTCAATGGGCGCTGAATCTGCGATTGCTCCTTCGTCTCGGGCGGGGAGAAGAGGAGTATGGGCTTCCGAACGGGAGTGTAGATGGAGATGTGATAATATGTGGCACAAACCAAGTCTTATCAAAGTACTGTCATAATTCATCCATTTGTTATAAATGACATGCCACATGTACAATATGCAAAGAATACAAAACATATCTAAGCCGTCGAAGCAAACGACCTAATACTACACAGCGACATCGTTCCACCGATGCACAACATGCGTCTCTCCCAACGTGTCCTTCAAATCCTCCACCAAGTCGTCCACCGTGGCCAAGAACGACAGGTACGCCGACACAGCAACGCAGTACTGCCTGTACTCTCTACTCCTGACCAGCTCGACACTCAGCTCGGCCCGCTCGTGGTGCACATACCACGTAACGAAGCAGCTTTCCACCAACGGGACCGGCAATCTCTCTGGAAGAGGAGACCCCGTCCGCAGGGACGACTCAACAATGGTCATCACGGACATGACGTTGCTGACACTCCTGTTCTCGATCAAGCCTACGCTTTGTGCCAGACGATCCTGCAGGTGTTTGGGCAGATTGGCCGATAGGACGAGCAGCTTGCCGAGATACTGGTTCATGGCATGGCACTTCTCCCTCGTGCCGAGCAAGATCTTCTGGTCGAACGGGGTAGTGCTGACTTCTACCTTGAGCAGGCTGATGGCTCCCGTGAGGTCCATGAGGGTTTCCGCGAGCTTCAAGGAGATCTGCTCGGCGGCCGCGGCGCCACCGACGTTGTGCCCGTCGCGACGAGGATGGCTCCATTGCGAGACGAGCAGCGCGTGGTGATCGTTGAGGGAGCGCATCGTGTTGGCCAGCGACTTCGAGACGTGGCGCGTGGCAGAGGGCGGTTTCGGGAAAATCTGAACAATCAGGGCGGCGGCGAAGCCAACGAGTACCGTGACAAGACGCTTCCAGAAGGCCTCGTACCCGACGCCAGGGAGGCCGTATTGCACGATGTGGTGCTGGTCCCAGCTGAAGCCGATGATGAGCACAAACGTGGCTGCCGTCATGATGCTGGCTTGAAAAAGGCCGGAGGTAGGTATAACCTCCACCACATGAGGATGACGGAGATAACAGCCGTGGTGGCACCCACGCCGTACGGGTTCCCGCTGCCACTGCCGGAGCCAGCATACCATGCTACCATGCCTAGTACGCCGCCTATGACGGTGCCAAGTCCCCGTGAGACGAGGGAGAATGTGAAATCGGCCATGTACATGAGCAGGCACGTCTGGGCCATGATGACGGCCCAGATGCCCTTTCTCGGTAGAAGAACCCGGCCGTGGAAGGGAGCAAGGCTGGGATAGAGAGAGCAATGGTCACTACGACCATGCGCAGAGCATAAACGCCGCCCGGGTTAAACAGCCACTTGTGTGTCTTGACGACGGCTCGCGTGACAATGCACTTTCTCTCGGGTGCTCTGGCACCTTTATTGCCTTTGCTCACCATACGCAGTCTCCTGTGGGTATCTTCAATCTGAGCTCTGACGTCGTCGGGATCAGCTGCCGACTCGATGGACGCGCCGGGGACGGGGGCGGCGATGTCGCGGCTGGTGAGCCAGGAGAGTGCGTAGCGAAGACGGGTAGGGAGCCAGATGCGCTGCTGCGTTCGCAGTTCCAGGAGCTGAGCGATGTGGTTTAGGACTCGTTCCATCGTCGCTGCCGCGTTGACGATGCGTTCTTCAAGAACCATGGACAAAATGAGACCATTGAGGGCGAGGGGGCTGATGGTGTTGCGGTCTTTCAAGAGTCCTTGTTCGTCGAAGAGGTCGGCGTGGGCCCCAATGACGGCATCGTTGGTGTTGGTCACGCACGCTTCCTGCGCGGCCTGCAGCTGGGCCTGCACTGCTCTGAGCTCTGGTGCCAGACTTTCCAGTCTTGCCTTGGACGACGCGCTCAGGTACCAGCGCGAGGTGTTGACAATGTGTACTGTTTCAGCGGCAAGCTTGATTGCCTGGGAGTTGACTCGCAGAGCGTCGGCAGTGGTGCCTCGAAGAACCTGTAGCAGACCGGGGCGGACGGAGCTGTGCTCGGGGCTTTTCAGAGCATCGACAAGACCAGGGTTGCATTTGGGGTTGTCGGATCGCTCGTCGGTCTTTTGATCCTGGGGTTGTTGATCAGTGGCTGTGTCGTCACTCGGGGAGTGCTGTTCAAGGTTGTTGTCCCTGTCCCTGTCCCTGTCCCGGTGCCGAGCCTCTCTGCCCTCCTCGTGGCCGAGACCTGGGCAACGTGGAAGTCAAGCAGAAAGAGACTGGCGACAACTGCTTCACGCACGCGGCCATGCAGGCTCTTCACATCGTCTGCGTTCCATCTCCCCGCGAGAAATCCAGGGCAAGAAGGCCAAAGCCGGCCCCATGGCCTTGAAGATGCCGATGATGGCCCCCTTGGAAGCCTGCAGCTCGGCGTCATCCGAAGTGGTTTCGGCAGCGAACAGCCGTCGAGTAGATTCGAGTGGTGCTTCCAGCGTGCGAATCAGTTGCTCCATCTGCGACAACAGCACGTACGAGGTGGACTGCGGGAAGATGAGGACCGAGCAAGCGACGCCCAGGGCGATTCCAATGGCGCCCGGCTTCACCAAGACTTGGGCCAGCTTGGCATTGAACTTTGTCAAAACCGGGCCGGTCAACAAAAAGACGTCAATGACAATGGTGCCGAACAGCTGCACCAGGACGAGCTTCGCGTTGGCGTAGCGCAGCCGGGCGAGGGCGTAGATGAAGATGCAGCACATGACGTAGAAGATGGCGACTATGCGCGCGTCAAGGAGGAAACCATCAAAGACCAGCCTGGTCGCGACGGCAGCAGGCGGCTGGCCGGTCTGGTTGGCGATGACGGAGGCCTGTCGCTGAAGAGACTGGAGGAGGCCCTGCATCTCGGTGTCTGACCGCACAGCAAACGCAGCCTTCATGGCCAAGAGGCCCCATGCCCATGCCAGACACATGCCAGAGAGGAGCGAGAGCGAGGCCAGGAGGTAGACCATGAGGATGCCGGCGGGAGGCACAATGTACAGGACTATGGCGCCGAAGAAGGTGGCGATGCCGATGTTCTGCAGCGACGGACCGACCAGGACGAGGAGGGTGGCCACCCAGACGGCAGCCCAGCAGCGGAAGAGGACCTTGAGGTCGTTTCGATTGAAATGATTGAGCCAGCCGGGGAGACTGCGCCGGGCCCGCCGATGGTCGGACGAGGTGGCCGTTTTGGCCCTGGAGTTGGAGTTGGAGTTGTCGACCTCGAGCCGGCCTGCCGCTGGACGAGCGTTGGTGGCAGACATGTCGATGATGGTGAGGCGGAGGCGGAGGCTGGAGGCTGGGGATGGAATGCACCGTGACCATGCTTACTTGCTACGCCTGCATCTCGAGCTCCGTGTGGACAAGTCGCTGCCTACCGCAATTGACATGTGTCGTTGACGAACCCGATGTTGGGGGTTTTTTTTTCTTTTTTTTTTGGCTCCATTTTGTGGTTACGATGTAGAATGTGGAGTCGCCAATAATCAATCATTCGAGCTCATCCATCCAAGCGGCTGCCGCGCTGTGATTGTTGCCCCAGCGGGAAATGATGAGTTTGATGTGATGACGAGCTGGCGAAAGAGACGAAGAGACGAAAGAAGAACAGAAAATGGAGGTGCAAGATACGTTGTTACGTTGGGGAGGGATGTCCTACAGGGTAATCTTGTGAGAGGGATAGCTCTGACAGGCTTGGTTTGGTCAACTATCAGAAAGTGGTCGATTTGGTGGTGGCTTTTGGTAGCAGTAGAAGCGCTGGAGGTGCGCAACGACCGGAGAGAAATTACTACCACTTGTTACGATAAGGATCTTGTATCTGATTCTGGATTCGGATAATCTAACGAACTCCGGACTCTTCTTCTACAAGTCAGCGTGTGTCTCATGGACATGCCCGAGGATGTGGAATCTTCTTGAAACAGGTCGCATGCATCCTGATGGCTCACATCACACCCTACAATGAACAAGTTTGAACTTCTAACCTGGGACGGACGTCATCCCTTCCCTTGAAATTATGCTACGGATCTTTGGAAAGAGGAAATCAAGGAGAACAAAATCAGATTTATACAACTTGAACCCTGCCATTGAGCGCCTGACAGCTGTTTTGCCGCCCCCTTTTAAAAAAATGACTAAAGTAGATAAATGGATGGCTTCCCCTCCCCGTGCTTACACAATCACATAAACCGCAGGCTTCCCGTGGGAATTCTTTCGATTAGACCCGTTACCTCTCTCCTCAGCGTCCTCAATGCTCGTCGAATGTCTGCCAAGTCGGTGCCCCGTTGTTGCTCCCTTGTCCGGGCGGCGGTAACGCAGCTTCGCATCGTCCCAGAAGTTCGCCCACAGACTGGCCGATAGACCCGCCCTTGCCTGCGCCGCCGCGTCGACGAACCTCTGCTACCCAGTCATTGACAACATATGCAATGATTTCGACGATGCGGTTGCGCACCATGCCGCTGAAGCCGTAGTCTTGAGTGTCGAAAATGCTTTCTAATACGCGCACAATCATATCGTGGGATACGCCGAGAGAAAGGAATAGCTGCACAGGCCACGTCGGATCGGCTCCAATCGTTGCATCTTGCTGATAGGCTACTGCGTACCGGCAGAGCTCGGGGAGGAGCGTCTGAATGGGGAAAACGAAGCTGTCGAGCGACGTATGATGGGCGATGTTTTGGATCTTGCTGCTAACGGCTTCGTATGGCAACGGTGGTGTTGGCATGCCTGGCTCGGGGTTCTCTAATCTTGCCATGACCTCATCGTGTGTCTGCTGGATCAAGTTGCTCCACGTTCCAGATATTGTCGTGGGATTGCGATAGTTGGCTGTGTGGTAAATCAATAAGCACAAGTCGTAGTAACCAGCCTGATCGGCGTAGTCGTTGAAAAGCTGCGCCACTCCGTATTAGCAAGTTGCGCGTCGGAAAACAATTCGTTTATAACCATGCTAGCGCATTCGTTTCTTACCTCTGAAAGCCCTTGGATTTTGCCGTCCAGAGCCTGCTCAATCTCGGCTGTCCGCTCAGGATCGATTCTATCGTCTATCTTGAGGCGTCCCAATAGGTCATCCTGAATATTAGCTACGTCCAGCAAGTCCGTAACTTCATGATTTAGCTGCTGCTGTTGCTGTCGGCTGACACCCACGGTCGCAACATTCGCGTTGGCCTTGGCCAAACTGAGTAGCCTGATGCGATCCTTGATGCCAATCGGGAAATCAGAGTTGGCCAGCTGCGCTTGCACTTCTGCGGCATCAAAGAAGCGACTTCGATTCGTGTAAAAGCGACACAGCAGATCGGCATGCTCGACATTTGTGCCGGCCGTACGTTCCAGGAAGGTGATGACATGAGGCGAGTCAATGGCCAAAATGCGGTCTGTCCATCCCTGCTGAATGTACCATTCATACAGGTCAAAATGAAATACTTCATCGTCAGATCCATTCACAACATCATATGCCTCTAGCCTCTTGGTAGCAATCAGTGTCAGCTTGCCGTCAATCATTTCAGGCTCTGTGCTCGAAGCAGCGTCAAGATGGTTGAGAACATCATGGATCATGTCATAGCATCGTTTTCGGTCGTTGAAAGCATTTGCTCGAGGGTCACCCGAAGGCTTGCCGTCATTGACCCACACCAAGGCTGTGTTGCCCTGATCCTTTTCACGGGCAACAACAAGACAAAGCTGAATGGCCCCAGCGTAGTATTTCATGTCGACGTACTGAGTAACCGCAGCTTGCAAGTTGGCAAAGGTAAGGCTGCCGGCAACCTTTTCAAAGAGTTTGAGACTTTCGTGCAGCAAACTTCTGAACTGATTCGTGTTGGGGGCTGCTCCGAGGCTCGCTTCAGCTGCTCCTGCGCCTTGAAGATAACTACATCGTCTGGGCTACAGAAGCTGCCGCAGCGTCTTCGCAAAGCATCCGCCACAGTCTCGACATTGGAACCACTCTCGATGTTTCTGTTGACAATGGCTTTGACGAGCAGCTTGGCAAGATCTTTCCCGTCAGTCTGTGAGAACAGCTTCTCGTACGTCAATTCTCGAAGCTGTTGGCGAGAGATATCATCCAATCTGGCAAAGATTTCGTTTACACGCTCGTCGAACAGCATGAGCAAAAACGAGATGCCTTCTGAAATGCTCTCCATGATCTTCTGAAGAGCATGCAAAGCTTGGTGCTCGGCTTGTAGGGCAACCTCTCCGTGCCTGGTCGAGACCCTCTGGAGGTCGGAGGGACCGGACATGCCCTGAATAAGACCCCGATTGGCTTCGATGAATCTTCTCAATCTCTCGAGGTTTTCTTGCGTCACGCTGAGCTTGGGCAGCGGAACAGCAGAGTCGATTACAACCCCGCCAGCTGGAGAGACACCCATCCTGATGACGGGCGCTTTCCACAGCTTTCGAACGAGTCGAGCCAGGTAAAGCGCTAGAGCATCGTGGCGAGAAGATAGTTTGACTGAATCGGTCGTCAGAGGCGTGCCATCAGTCTCAGCCATGGTCGGCTGGCCTCCAAAGTCTACGAAAAGCGCTCGAGCTCTGTCCTGTGTAGCTTGGTCGATGGCGCGAGCAACGCCGGGTCTCGAATCACCTCCGTGACCACAAGCAACAGCCAGGGCTGTTGAAACAGTCTCAACGCGGCCGTACAACTGTATTAGTCGACGTGTCATGACGTCCAAAGCCTCGTCACCGGGAGCATCTCGAATGGCAGCCGCAAACGTGTCAACCAACCTGCGCCGTCGGATAACGTGGATGCCTGTGTTGGTGAGGACGGCAAATTCACTGGGTGGCTCGTCGAACTGAACGGCCAGCTCGTTACCGAACCCCAAAGGTTGGGAAGCGGCGGCAAAGGGCTTAGTGATGAGACCAACAGCCTCGGCACGACTACCAATATCGATCCAACTTGCTTGTTCGAAATATCGCAAGGGCACAGTGGGTGACACGCGTTTAATTCGCCCTGTCTCGGGGCCAGACACAAACAATGTGTCCGTGTTGGCGTTGTTGCCACTGCTCACAAAGTCCAAGAAGAATCCAGGGCAAATCTGACACCTTGCCGACTGGGCAGCAGCATGGTAGATTCTAAATCGACGACTGACTCGCCAAGCTGACCTGACTGTGCAAATTGGCCAGACCTTCTTGGATTCTGGCTCGGTGGGAACTTGATGAACTGCACCTGCATGCTCTGAGGTGCCAGATTAGACTGTGACCCGTAAAGATATGATGACGCGTTGGTGGCGCTAAAGAAAAGTCGACAGCCAGAGTCTGTCAATGCCATGAGGTGAAGCTTGGCTGCCTCTTGCTTTGAAATGGGGCTGATTGAAACAATTCGGACTTTATCGGTAAGTAGCTTGGACTGCGTGATCATGTGAGCGATGTCTCGAAGACAGTGAACCTTTTCCTTCTCAATGACCTTACTCAACCGATCAGGTCCATCCATGTGATATGTCCGAATGGTCGACTTGCTCGACAAGGTGTAGACAAGCTTTCTGGAATTATCGATTACGACGTCTACCAGGTGCTCGGGCTCCTTGTGAGACCAAAAGCCAGATTGTAACGAAACCACAGATGACCATCCAGGGTTCGTGTGATTGATTCTACCGCATCGGTTCGAGAACCACTTCTCCTCCGACTGATAATACAGTTCATTAATATCAATGTCGCTGCTGCCGCCAAAGAATATGCGTCCATCTGCTGAGCCAGAAATCACACGGACATCGTTGCCGCGCAAGGGCAGATTCATCTTTGTCTGATATAAAGCCACCGACTTGGTTCCCGCCGGTGTGTCTGAAGCCGATAAGCCAAGCAAGATCATTTCAGAAGATGTAGCGACAACCAAAATGTGTGTGATTGTATTTACAAAAATACCTGGCTTCGGGGCACAAGGGCAACTGCGTGGATAGTGTGCGTTTGCTCCTCGAATCCGACCAGTTCAGGGTCGGGATGCGTGTAATCCCAAAGATACAGGCAACTGTCTATAACGACCCAGGCGTGATTGATCTCCGCGAATAACCCCATCAGGGTCTGAAGCTCTCCCGCATTGTAGTGATCGAACACCTGATTCGGAATCGGATACATTTGCGTCCTATGAAAGGGAGCCCACGGTGAGTCGGGCCCTGGAAGCTCGTAGTCGGACGAAGCACCTTCTATAGTTCGCCATTAGTACAAACTGATTGTTTCCCGTAAAATCATGTCGTTAGCTCAGAGTCTAGTGTAGTGTCTTACGCCTGCAATAAGAGTCCAAATCAGGGAAGCTTTCATCCATCTGTAAGAATGAATTGATGGCCTTCGCGGCCTTTAAGACGGGGGTACATTCTCGACTCGCGGAGGCGGTAAAGGATTGGTGGCAACTAGGCCAGCATTTTCAGCATTTCCAGCGTTCGCCGATGTTACCGTCGTTGACGGACCCTGAGCTCCTCCTACTGATGTCGAATGCGTTGCAGCCGAGCCTGAACTGCCGGGTACCAAACTTCCACCAGTCTGACCACTAGATTGTAGGTTGGATGAAGTCGGGAATAGTTGCCGTCGTACAGGATCAGAGCCGGACTGGAATCTAGAGGCCACGGCCGGCGTGTTCAGGAACGCGCCTGGGACTGGCCTTAATGGTGTAGTCTGAGGGAATGACATGCTGCACAGCAGGAAAAAGCTTCGCCCAAAAGCCGAGTCTTGTGAAATTGAGGAAGTACCAGCTTCGCAGAAGCGTCACAAATCGCCCCGTGGTTGCTTGGCTGCGTTTTGGGAGGAGGGGCGATGCGAATAGACGATGTCGACGTGATTATTGTCCCATCAAAAAGCTCGGGCAGCTCGACTCGCGCCAATGTTTATATCGGTGGTCGGGTCGCGATTCGCGCGGGGATTGAGACTGAGTGGCCCGGTAGGATTGCGGGCGGTCCAGCAATGTCCCTCTGACTGAACCAATAATTTGCAAAGATGAGGCGATCGCTCTGTTGGGGAACAGAATCAGGAACCAGACCACAGACACAAGTCAAGCTGCGGAGGCTAGCAAGCTTGGATTTTTCGCGACAAGGTGGGTGGACACGCTAGTCCTAATTGGGCGTCATGACCATCCATGTCATTGATTGTCTGGTCTCCAAAATGGTTACTTCAACAGAATTTTAGAATTTTGGGAGACATGAGTGCACAGATGACACAAGTTACTTTGTGAGTTGTAGCGGACGAGGAACTGTAGTGGTATGGTTACTGAATTCCCGAAGAGGGAATTTGCATGAGGCACTCATTCAAGAGCTTGAAGCTGGGTGATAAGTTTGTATGCATTAGCGTCAGCGTCTATGCGTTGAACCAATATTTACTTTTACTTTCTTCTTGCTTCTCCATATAGAGTCATCCATTTAGAGAAGTAGCTTCTTCACTTCTTCCGCCAATTCATCCAGCGACACCAGCTTTCCATCGTCCCTGCCCGACGACTCGTCATCTCCAGCCTTGGCCTCTGCTTGTCCCAGCTTTTTGAGTCTGACCTGACCAGCAGCGAGCTCTTCTTGACCCAATATCACACCTAGCGGAACGCCCTCTGCAGCCTTGAACTGCTGTGGGAGCTTGGGCTTGACTTTGGCAGAGAACTCGGCACGAATGCCGGCACTCCAAAGTCTCTGAGCTACTGACATACGCTCAGTCAAGAGACCAGTGAACTCCTTGCCACCAAAAGCCATGACGTATACATCAATATCACGCTTCTGCTTGGCACCCTCCTTTTGGCGTCGAGCTTCTAAGATGGTAAAGATGCGGTCGACGCCGAATGAGATGCCCACACAAGGGATTTGTCTCTTGCCGTACATACCCACCAAGTTATCATAACGACCACCTGCGGCGATGCTGCCCACTTGGCTAGCGGGATCGTCTTTCTTGGATTTCTTTCCCGAAACAGCCCCCTCCTCCGGCTTGGAAGGCAGGTTGATAACCTCGTAAATTAAGCCGGTGTAGTAGTCGAGTCCTCGGGCAAGCGAAAGATCAAAGGATACCTTGTCAGAGATGCCAAAAGCGTCGACGTAGGATGCAAGAAGGGTCATGTCATCAAGACCGCGCTTGACTTGCTCGTTCGCAACCAGCTCAGGCTTGGAGTTGAGGAGTGCCAAAGTCTCGGAAATGGTACCAGCGTGGCGGACGTATTCGCCGATATTGTCGGCAACCTCTGCCGCCAGTCCCTTCTCTTCTACCATCTCCTTTTTGACATCCTCCCAAGACATTTTGTCCAGCTTGTCGACAGCGGAGCTAATCGTTCGGATCTTATCTTCGGTGACACCTGCAACCGCAAACATGCCATCCAAGACTTGTCTGTGGTTCAGCTTGATAGTGACACCAAGCTTCAAAGCCTCAAATACCTCCACAATAATTCGCAGAACCTCGGCATCGGGAATCATAGAGTCGTAAACACCTGCAATATCAAAATCGCATTGGTGAAATTCGCGGAACCGTCCTCGAGCGATGGCGGGCTGATCTCTTCGGTAGACCTTGGCGATGTGGTATCGTTTAACTGACTGGACGTTGTTCATGGCCAGCCAGCGAGCGAAAGGAACAGTCAGATCGTATCGCAAAGAACAGATCTCACCACCCTGGTCCTGCAAATCGTAGATGAGTTTGGAATCCTCGCCGTACTCTGACCGTGTTAGTTACTGGAAAAGGAAAGAAGATTTAAGCTACTGAATCTCTCGCTCGGTTGCCAAGGACTTACTTCCGGATAAGATTTCTTTCAATTCAAAAACGGGTGTGTCGAGAGGAGTGCCACCGTGTTTTTTGAAGACATCAGTGATCATCTTGCTACACATGGGATTAGTTCATAGTGCGGAAAGAGTCCTTGAATCTTGGAGGAGCTTGAACGTACAAAACTTGCTCACGCATAAGCATGTCTTGTCCACTCCAGTCCCTCGTACCCTTGGGAGTCTTCAGGGTAACCGCCGGAGCGCGAGACGTCTTGGCGTCTGGAGTCGCCATGATCTCGTCGTGGTGTTGATGCGCAGAAGTGGCCACGGAGAGTCGAGGGATAGAGAAGCTCGTAAAGGTGCGAAGGAACAACAGACCAAGAGACGGGCATGCTCGTGCGATTGGAGATGTACAGCGTCTGTTGATCGCAAACAGCATGCCGGAGCCAGCACACATATATATTGGATGAAAGAGCGTCTAGTGTGTGTGGTTTGTGGCTCCTTGAGTCATCTACATGAGTGGGGTATAGGGACGCAGTTGGGTCGCGACAATGAATGCGGGCAGAACGGCAATTTTTTTTTCCCAAGTCGCGGGCCATTCATAACTTGCGATGTCGGCACCTGATTGCAGTGCCAATCGACATATTACTCCATCAGCAAATGTCCATGCGTGGGTGAATGAAAACATTCAACCCATTGCATTGATGCAGATACTTTACAGCATGCACGCGTATAATTTAGGGTAGTTTGTCTGGGATAATCATATCATGGCGATTGAGCGCATAGGTTTCGTCGAATAGCTCATGGTCGACCTCCACTATGGTGCCTATGTTCGAGACCACTGGTCTCCCTTCTAGCTTCCCAGAACATAACCATTATCTATTCTAGTTGAAGCTTAATAATCCTTTCCCCATAGCTTTCCCTTATCCTTGTAGGAGCTTATTATCTCTTCATAAAATATTACAAGTCGCATTTTAGATCCAACCCTATCGATCCCTAAAACTCATTTACTGCTTCTTAGCTTCACGAGCCTGTTTGCGCAGAGCTCGTCTTCGAATGTCCAAATGCATCTTCTTGTTGTACCAGATCGTTACAGGACTGTTGACACCAGGGACATTCTCGATCAACCACAGCATGACCGAGTGACTCCACCAAGGTGTGTAAGTGTTTGGTGCAGTCTGATAAGCACCGAGACCAATCTTGCCGAGGGCGGCCTTGACAAAATTGCGAGCATTGGGGATGAGAAGGCTAGGACGGCGAACTTTGCTCATGGCAGTGGTGACAAGATGGCTCAAGACAAGGTAGACATCAACGTGGTCATCAGCCAGCTCCGAGGACAGGGCGTTGCTCCACTGCTGAAGAAAAGCCTTGCTGCCCGAGTAGGTGGCCAGATACGGAGTGGGAGTCCAGCCGCCGAAAGAGCCCATCGTCAAGATCAAGCCGTGCTTGCGCTGCTTCATGATAGGGGCCACAACTTGTGTCACCTTGAGGGTACCCAGGCAATTGATGGTGACAATGTTTTGGAGCTCTTCCTTTGGAGTCTCGAGGAAGGGAACAGGCATGCTGTGGCTCTGTCCGACATTGTTTATCAAGACGGCTACATCGAGACCACGGATCAACTCCGCCAGCTTCTCGTAATCGGCATCATCATCCTTGGCGAAGTCCATGGCATGAATCTTGACCTTGAGACCACCTTTTCCAATATATTTCTCTTCAAGTTCTTTCGCGAGAGTTTCGAGCTTCGCCTTGGTTCGGGAAACGAGTACAAGATTGAAACCCTTGGCAGCAAGCTGTGAAGCGTACTCCTTGCCGAGGCCATCGGAGGCACCGGTGACGACAGCCCATGAGCCGGCGCGGCCATACTTGCGAAGCTGTAGAAGAGTGCTGTCAATTTAAACAGGATCGAAGCTGTGCAGGGACGAGGGCCAGAATTGGCGACTCACATTGCGGCCAGAAAAGACAAAGGCGCTCAAAACCAGGCGCAGGTAGCTCAAGAGTTTCAATCCCAAGTACAGAGCGCCAACGGCAGCAAGGGCGCCAACTAGTGGCTGTGGGACGGCAGGGAGCTGCTCAATATAAGGTCGGACAGCTGCCAGAAAAGGATGATCCCAGATCTTGTCCATGGTGAAGAATATGTCGAGGCAGTGCCTTTGATGACAATACACAGTATGATGATGTGACGGAGGAGGGGGAGGCGAAGGATGCTTGCCGAACAAGTTGGTCAGTGCTGGCCTCGCCGGCTGAGCTGCCGTGACAGTGCGGCTTCTATGCGGTTCCTGGACTGCCGCCAAAATGGCAAGCATGAATTGACAT
The DNA here is from genome assembly GCA_023658505.1 of Epichloe gansuensis. Classification (NCBI taxonomy): domain Eukaryota; kingdom Fungi; phylum Ascomycota; class Sordariomycetes; order Hypocreales; family Clavicipitaceae; genus Epichloe; species Epichloe gansuensis. The sequence goes on from CP098283.1 coordinate 3,807,174, forward strand.
GCACTTCCTGCACAGATTAAGCACACGCAAAAAGCTGCCTGAACCTCTCACCAAAAGCATGTGCAGCCGAATTTGTTGAGCTCGACATCCACCGAAACTGTCCAATGGCAAGCATGGAGCTTGTTGACGAGCGAGCTTGGACGCTGCCATCTAATACTCAAGGTGGCAATTCATATTTCAAATACCGAGGTAATCAAGATTATTGGATTATTTTTTTCCCACGGTTCGTATGCAAACCTATCAAAGCCCATCTGCACTACGACATGTACGAATGCAAGTGGGGCCCCGCCCAAGCTCCAAAATCTCCTATCCTCGTGCACGCAATCTTTTGACTAGAAACTTATGTCCAGCGAACGCGTGGATCGCTCTGAATAGCAAGACGCAATCGGGCCACTGTATCGCGGCATTCTCTAAAAGAATGGATTTCATCAAGTCCGTCCTGCCGGATGGCAAAGGCGTTCTGCCATATTACATGCTCGTCGTACGCCAGAACCCCTTTTCCGACACGCCCAACACCGTCCCCCAAAGTGCCCATGACTAATACATCACAACATCATACAGTTATCTGTAATCTCCATTGGCAACTGTCTTCAAACGTACTCCACGCTTCATTTCTCGCGCCGCCTCTACAATGGCCGCTTCGTGTCCAACGCCAAGCTCCCCGCTGCATCCACGACATACAATCCCGAGGACTCGATTGATAAGCTCGTCTCGGCGCAGGACGATCCCAAGGCTACGGATCAGATGACACCTCTTGCAGGTCGCCTCTTCGGCACTTGGACCCTAATCACCTCTATTGTTCGATGCTACGCAGCCTATAACCTGCACTTAGGCCCCGTGTATAACATTGCGTACTGGACCTACATTGTAGCATTTGGCCATTTTTTCAGCGAAAAGTTCATCTTTAAGAGCATGACGTTTGGTCTCCCTCAGGTTTTCCCCTTCACGTTGGCAACTTGTGCTTTGATCTGGATGCCTCTTGTGCGGGACCATTATGTTGAGGTCAACTAAACCAATTCATGTATTTGGGGTTTTGTTCGTTCCAGTGCAGTTGAATTCTCAGTACAGGTCGGAGGGGGACGTGGCAATGTAGAAACGAAGAGAAGACATCAGATGCTTGTCTGCTGCGGTACAAAACTGAGCATCTACACCTCCTTTTTATCACTATTTTCTAACCACTTTTTCGTTGTATTTACTTCAAGATCTTCCGGTAGAGCTCCCGCCACAATTTCTGAGCCGCGCGGTTGCCTGTTCAGGAGTAATATCCCTCTGTGGCTCAGCCATGAGTTCATACCCGACGAGGAACTTCTTAACGGTTGCGGACCGCAGCAGAGGCGGATAGAAGTGCATGTGGAAGTACGAGTTGTCGATCTCCTCTTCTGTTCCCTTCAGCGGCGCCTGATGGATACCCGAGCTGTATGGGAAACTGCACTCAAAGAGATTGTCGTACCGTCTGGTGACTTCCTGAATGGCCCTGGCGAACTGGAGTCTTTCCTCGGGCTTGAAGTCAACGAGGGACCGGATGTGTCTCCTGGGCAAGACCAGAACCTCGAACGGCCAAACAGCCCACCATGGGCATACCACCACGAAGGCATCGTTTTGCCAAAGCACACGCTCGTCCTTGGCAAGCTCCAGTTTAACATAGTCGCCCAGCAAGTGACGGCCCTCGTTGTTGGCTCGGTATTTGGTCATCTGGGTAAGTTCTTTCCCAGGCTCTTCCGGCATGGTGGACGTTGTCCACACTTGACAATGCGGGTGAGGGTTGGAACAGCCCATGGCCGAGCCCTTGTTTTCAAAAATCTGCATATACCGGTACTCATCGTTGGGGACGGGCGCAGCATTTTTCGGAAGCGAAATGTCCAGGTATTCAGCGAGTTTTGCCAAGGGATTAGAAGTAGAGAGATGGTTTGCGTAGATGCGAGTCCAGTGCTCAATGATGGGGAGAATATCAGGGCAGGCATATCAGCTAGGGTGAGATGATGTTTAGGGAGAATGTGAGGACGTAGCAGACGCCTTTGACACTTTGAGCCCTCAGAAGCATGGACTCAATATCTGTGGTAACTTGTTAGAATATAACTTTTGTCTATACATGATGACGATAGTAACTTGTGTGGAACTGGCACTGTACTACCATTTGCCTTGGCATCCTGCTCATAGTCAGGCTGCTGCTCCTTGACAGCGCTGTAGTCGTTGACAAAGGCGAAAGTCTTTTCATACTTGGGATTGGAGTCGCCTGCGGCACGCGAGTTACCAGGACAAAGGTAGCACTGACTTTGTTGTCAGACGGCTCGGCTTCCGAGAAAAGGTCGACAGCTCGACAAAGCTTACCCTGGGATCATACTCTGGCAGGGTGTTGACAGCAGCCGCCTCCTGTGCACCTCTTATAGATTTGTTGCATCAGCATGACTCCAAAAGTTTTGCGATGGCCTCTTCCAACTTACTGCCATGGCCGCTTGGTCCGATGCGGCGATACCAGGAGCCAGCTATCAGTGAGCGGGTTGTATCTCTTGTGAGAAATGTCGTCGAGCATCTTGTCAGGCATGATAGGCGATGGTGGGGCTCAGAGCGAGGACTTGTCGGCAGTTGTTTGTTTTCCTGCACAAGATGGCAAAAGCAGTTGGAGGTAGGGAAACGAGCTTGGAGGAAGATGCAGGCAAGGTGGTGTATGTATGTCGTTTGCGGTGGAAGAATCATTCATTGATGGCTTGAAGCTTCCAGTGCGAACTAGTCTGGAATGGAGCAGACGGGTTTAGTCTGGCAATATCAAAGAGCATTTCTGGTGGCGCGCTTAGCCCCTAGCGTATTCAAGTAATACCGCAGCGGTTCAAATGACTGACTGGCCTGGGACTGCCCGAAGTTGCCTGTAACCCGTGTGTGTAACTTCAACTTACTAATATATAACTGTGTTACCAGTGACGTCGGGGCTGTTCGGGGAACCCATTGCTCCAGCTCTTCGATGTTGCAGGCTTGCAGCTGCCCACAGGAGGGGAAATCCATCGAGAACGGATATATGTCACGTGAAAGCACATTACTGCTGACTAACAGTATGTCCCGGCTGTTGCCTGGCCCCTGTTCCTCCCCGTCCCTCCAATCGGACCCAGCTCGATCACAAAGGATTGGCTCCACGCATTGCGGATCCGCGCTGTATCGCGACATCCACCAAATATCCGACTTCACTCCGCATCATCATTAAACACAAATTCATCAACAAGGACCGACATTTGACACTTGCTCATCACACTTTACGCATACTAAGATACTAAGTCACTGCTTTGATTTTGTCACAAGTCATTTTGGCGCCATCGGCGCGCTCTACTGGCCACAGATCGCTTGCCGACTGGAGCTTTGTGGTTTCGGAATAGCGCATTGGAGGGGCTTCTCAAGGGGACCGTATTGAACGGTTCACAATGGGTGTCATACGCAAAAAGACTGTGACGAGAGGTGAAGGGGTGTAAAATATGTCTGCGACGTGTGCTCATCAGATATCACATCAACGGTATGTCGTTGCAACTGCTCTGATACCTTCGACATGACAACCAGCGATCGCAAGTGTTGTTTACTGACGCGCATGTGCGATGAACAGGTTCGCATTAGATGTGCAGACTCAGCATGTTCCGATTTCGACCTGTGCGTCTCCTGCTTCGCCAAAGGAGAATCTCGCAATGCGCACGACCCGGCCACTCACGAGTTCCGAGTAATCGAGCAAAATTCATTTCCCATATTCGAGCGCGAATGGGGCGCCGATGAAGAATTACTGCTTCTAGAAGGGGCAGAGATATACGGTCTCGGCTCTTGGGCTGATATTGCGGACCACATCGGTGGATTCCGCGAGAAGGACGAAGTTCGCGATCATTATCTCCAAACCTACGTGTACTCGCCAAGCTTTCCGCTACCGAAGCGCTGCCGGCCACATGATTGTGAACTAGCCAACGAAATACCACGAGAGGAGTTTCAGGCGCAGAAAAGAGGAGGATAGAAGAGCGTCGGGAGAAATCAAAGAGCGCGCCTGCGCTTCAACCCAAGACCAAGCCCACGGCCAGTGTACCCAGCTGTCACGAAATTCAGGGATTCATGCCTGGACGTCTCGAATTCGAAACAGAGTACGCCAACGAGGCCGAAGAAGCGGTACAACACATGCAATTTGATCCTGGCGATGGCATTAACCCGCGAACTGGCGAACTAGAGCCGGAAATGGAGCTGAAACTTACAGTGATGGACATTTACAACTGCCGCCTAACACAGCGTGCGGATCGGAAGAAGGTCATTTTTGAGCATGATTTGCTGGAGTACAGAGAAAATACCAAAATTGAGAAGAAGCGATCAAAGGAAGAGAAGGAGCTGCTACAAAAAGCTAAGCCCTTTGCGAGGATCATGAATCATAACGACTTTGAAGACTTCAACCAGGGGCTCATTGATGAATTGAATCTGAGGCAAGCAATTGCCCAGTTACAGGAATGGCGCAGCTTGAAGATTGGCGATCTTCGCAGTGGAGAGAGATATGAAACAGAAAAGGCAGCTCGCGCACAAAAGGCAGTCCCAATGGGCTCCATGGACAGAGAACGGCTTGCCACGAACCAGCGATCCAAGCAACAGGCGGCGCCAGACCCGCCCAGCGGTGCAGCACTTCTTGTCGCGCCTGACCTGGCGATGCGCCCGGCGGCGGCACAAACAAACGGCGAAATAACTGACGGCGACATCAAACCGTTGACCAACGGTCACACCAACGACGTAAACGGCCATGCTCAACCTCGGCCAAGGCATACCCGCAACCGATATCTGGTCTGCAGCCGCTTCAGCTGAACCAAGATACCGCAGCAGACTTGCACCTTCTCACCCCGAAGAAGCCAAACTTTGCGAGGTCATTCGACTGCAACCCAAGCCCTACCTCATGATCAAGGAGCAAATTCTCAAGGAAGCGCTCAAGACCAATGGAACGTTGAAGAAGAAGCAGGCCAAGGAGATATGTCGCCTCGACACACAGAAAGGTGCACGCATCTTTGACTTTTTATCAACGCCGGCTGGCTTGGCAAGGCATAGTGCCGGATGGGGCGAGGCGGACTACTTTACGCCATCGTATGTATTATGGAAATCTTGTATGTTGTTGTTTCTGGCGAGTTCTAGTAAACTGGAGGTTGGGTTTTGATGGCGAAACATTGTGTTAAATGATGCGGTTGAGGGCGTTGTTATTTCACGTGTGCAATTGCGGAGTTAGGCAAGCGTATGATATCCAATATCCGAGGGAACAGAGCTACGGAATTCTCACACTTCGTGTCCCCACGATGAATCACGCGTCCTGTGTGCTGCGTTACGCTGTATTTGTATTGATGCTGTGCAACGAATGTCACCATGTCGGCCATCATTGAGTGTCAACTGTTGCACGAAAAGAGAGGCGCAGCCGACTGGCCACTAATTTTCTGCGTCAGTTCCCCTTCCTATGCAACATCAACAGGGGATCTGGGTTAAAAGTGGGTCAATTTTTGCTCCCCAAAAGCCAAAAGCCAAAAGCCACGCTGTATTAGTCAAATGTGATGTGATAACCCGATCTGGACTTCAAATGGCTATCCCATCAATTTCTCGTATCAACGCACGCCTGAACTTGCCACTGTCCCCTCTGTTCTCCTTGATGACACAATACAGACACGTCACCTCACACTCAGCATTCTCAGACCGCAACATGGCCACCATTGCAAACCTGAGCCGCATATCCGCCAAGTCACTCTCTGAGAAGATTCTCGCTGAGAAGGATTCACTGAGCCCAAGCTATGCCATTATTGACGTTAGAGATGACGGTACGTCCTTTCTCTCTCTCTCTCTCTCTCATTACAGTCGTATCAACTTCAATCTTCCCTTCTCGCATTCAAATGCGAGGAAGAATGAAACAGTGGCATGGCAACCTTCACTCCCCTATGTGCTGCGACAAGTATATAAACTTCATTTCTGTAGACTACATCGGCGGCCACATAAAAGGGTGCACCAATATCCCCAGCGTGCAGCTCGACGCAATGATGCCCACGCTTGTGCGTAAGCTCAAGGATACAAAGACGGTGGTGTTCCATTGCGCACTGAGTCAGCAGCGTGGACCGAGTGCTGCATTGAAGTATTTACGAGAGAAGGACGGCTTGTCGAAGAGGGAGGGCGAAGGTGTCGTGGGGCAGGAGGTCTTGGTGCTGGACAGAGGGTTCGAGGGGTGGCAGCAGGTTTATGGAGGAGACGAGAGGTTGACGGAGGGGTACGTGAAGGAAATTTGGGAAAACTACTAAGATCGATGTCAAGGAAGGAATGGAGTAGAAGATGAGGGGCAACCTGGAAAGAAGGATGTGACCATCCATCACCCTTCTTGGAGCTCGACTACTCGCCAATTTCGTATTTGTTCTTCCTTCATCACCAACCATTGCTTTTCGCGCCTCATAAAGATAATTCTATATCACTCAGTTCATTCTCATAATTTTCCAAAGTTACTTCATCGAGTTCCTCTTTTCCCGTTATCCGCCAACTTTTTATCAAGATGAGGGGTGGATTGTTCCTGCCCTGCATGCTGCTGTCTTTGGGAATGTTGGCGTTCTAGAAGTTATCCCCGCTCAGAGTACGGAATCCGGTCATCATTTCTTCACCTCCATGCAGAGTACTAACTAATAGGGGTTACTGTTCTTCGCAGGAAGAATACTTTTGCATTTAGATATCCCTTCCATCTTCCGAGCAGCTCCGAAGCGACGAAATGAGCCACGGCCAGGAGACTCGGTACCTGGGCGGGAAAATGGCTTTAGCAGCAGTCACCCAGGTATTACATGCAGTATGGTGGGACTTATGCTCGCATTTTTCTCCTTCGTGGCTTATTGGCATTGGACATCATATCGACGACAACGGCCAACTGCACAGAACAATGGTTTTCATATGCCTCAGACAAGGTCGCCGACAAGGACTGAGGTTCTAGATACGCCTCATATCGATGATGGTTCGCCTCCGCGTGAGAACCCTTCTCTGGATGAGAGTTGGGCTGCGAATGCAGAATTGGAGGACGCAGCCCCGAAAGACACACCTCCGTCTCGGAGATGGGAGCTGAAGAATGGCGAGCTGAAGCAGCGTCGGTTTCAGCGGAACATTTTGGTCAGGGCGTCGAGGTCGGTAACCCAGCTTCGAATGATGACCAAGGAGGTGCTACAGAGGTGGTTGGCAGTCAGGAAAGCGTGGATTGGAGCGGGTGTCAGGATTAAAGAAGCCGTTTGAGAGTAGTCATTGAAGGCTTAGCAAATAGCAGCGACTGGACACGAATAGACAGCGATTTTATACCCCGTGCCCGAGCTTTGCGAGTTTATCCTGACCGTATCAATGAGCATTGGCAAGCCAGGGTGTCGATGCAACGTAGTAGGCCGCTGTATTTGGTAGCTTGGTTCTGAAGCATATAGACTGTGAACGGTCGTGGAGTTTCCCAAGCACAGCTCAAGGCTCGTCATACACATGCAGACTTTGCAGATTGAGGAAAAACGATTCTGTGCGATTGATACTACAAAGACAGAGCCCTTTGGCGGTGAAGAAGAGGAATGCGTGAGTTTGCGAAACTTATGGAGGTGGGTTACATATTCATTAATCTGGCCAAGTATGTATGGACAACTTTAGCTCGAGCGTCCCTTATAGTTCACGTGACGCAGTGGTAGCGTGAAAGATTGCAAATCTTTAAGTCCTTGGTTCGAACCCGAGCGTGAACTCGGTGTTTTCTTTTTGCTATGCCAATTTTAGGCTATACTCCTGTGAATGAAGACTCAAAAGATCCGCAGGATCTGTTCACAGCCAGTCGAACGAACCACGGGCAAATCTCCAACGGAGCGGGGCCGTCGAACAACTGGCCAAGAGATCGAAACTCCTGCCACCCTCCTTGCGATTGATTCTGACGGCAAGATTTCTTTTGACGACCAAAAAAGGGCGAACCAGAAACATTCGCATCACACATATATACAATTCCACGATTGTCGCGATGGGATTGCAAGGCGAGGAAGCCGCGAATGGCAAGCCAGATATTGCCAGTACGTTGAATACATTGCTTTCCTAGTATGGGAGACGGAAAACACATTGACTCCGAGATTCCTCATGTGCAGATCTCGGATTCACCCCCACGGTGAAAATTCCTGGACAATGGGAGGTGGACAAAGTTCTCGACAAGATTCATGGAGATGTGCCCAAGTCAGGCGGCCAGTCGCCGCTCAGCTTCTTCCACATGCTCGAGCGATTGAAGACGACGAAGCGAGAGGGTTGGAGACGCTTCGGTATAGAGAGGTACGTCTTTACCCGCAGCTCCTGCTTTTACGATACTCCGTTCTCTGGCCCATTTCAAACGTCCGAGGGAGGAAACGAAATTGTGCTGACCAATGCTAATTCATCGTCGGGCCCATTACAGAGGCGAATCCATATCCGATCACATGTACCGCATGTCCATCATCTCCATGTTTGCTCCTCCGTCCCTGGCCAGCCGCCTCGACTTGAACAAATGCATGAAGATGTGTCTCATACACGACATGGCAGAGCTCCTGGTCGGCGACATCACGCCGGTGGATGGAGTTGCCAAGCCCGAGAAGAGCAGACGCGAGAGCCTCACCATGGACTTTCTGACCAAGAATCTATTTGGGAACAAGGACGACGCGGCCGTGGGCAAGGAGATTCGCGATATATGGAACGAGTACGAGGAGAGCAAGACGCCTCGACAGCCACTATGTTCATGATGTGGACAAGATGGAGCTGCTGCTGCAGATGATGGAGTATGAAAGGCGCGCGCAGGGCACGCTTGATCTGCGGGAGTTTGCGCACGTCAGGAAGAGGATGACGTTGCCGGAGACGAAGGCGTGGGCGGATGAGCTGATTCGGGAGAGGGAGGCATTTTGGGCTGACAAGAGGAGTGGGGGGACGTGGACATGGACGTGGAAGGGGATGCGAAGGAGGGCATGGACGAGAAGAAGAAGAGGGTGCGGGACGAGTATTACGCCCGGAGCTGAGAAAATGGTTGGAGGGCATGCAATCCTGAAGGACTGGTCATCATTATCGCTGGCAGTCAAGAGGATATGCCCCAAGGTTGGCAAGACATATTTTGTAGAGGAGACCCGGACTGCGCAAGCAATTGGTCATGGGGATTGGTGAGTCCATACAATGATCAATACGGAGTAGACAATAGACTTGTCTGGCGTTATGCACCTAGCATGGCACTGGACCTTGCAAAGCTCTTGATTGATCATCTCTCACAGGTAGAAGCCATATCAATCATACGTACAGTCATAATTTCTCCTGCCTGCAATACATATGTGCGGAGTAGTGCAGCATCTGTCACCCCTGGCAACGAAGGGGCCGAGTGACTGAACCCGGAACAGCCCTGAACTCGTTGAACCAGACAGCACAGCTTTGATGAAGGACCACCGCTGGGGTCAGCGTCAGGTCATAGTTTTGGTAGCCTGTTGGGGCCCTCAGTGCCGTGCCAACTGCCAACGTTGAAATTGGCAGTTCGCGGAAAGGTGGGGGCTGCTGCTCATCCAACAGCTGTCAAGATGACATGCTCTCTCACTTGTTGCTTCTCCTAAATCAAGTCGGGTACTTGTACTTTGATATTTCATGCTGCATTGATACCTGGGGATTCGATTCACCGCTCCAGAAATCCCACCTCCTCTGCAACGACAACGATCGGCCCTCGGCCTCGGTGCACCCCGCGCGCCACCAGCATCAATCAATCTGCCTTCACCGCCTGATGTCAGTGAACTGCATGCAAGCTCTCAAATCCACAAGGAAAAAGGCTGCATTGTGGAAAGGGTGGAAAGGGTTCAAGGAAGTCAATCGCTCGCTGGATCGAGGCAGCCATTTCTCTCACCAGACCAGAGACCAGAGACCAGGGACCAGAGACCAGGGACCAGAGACCAGGGACCAAAGACCAGAGACCAGACGCCGCATCTCGTGCATGATTGGGCTCACGAGCAGGCAGCCAAGTTCACACTCCTCGTTTGGCGCCACACTTCTCAGGCCAACCCTGTTCAGAATCCAGTAGGCACCCAGGTGAACGAGCTGTCTGGACTGATCAGTGAGATCGACTGAGGTCATCCCTTGCCGTGGTTCGAGGACGAAGACTTGCCTTGCAGCCATTTTTTTTTGTTCATATTCAGGCAGCCAGCTACGATTTAACTCCTGCCCCGCCGATAATAGCAAACCCAGCAGCACACGACGCGACACATCCTGAGCTTCCGAGGCTTCTTTCAATACAAAGAGTATCGGAATCAGTGCGGCGATTGCTGCCATGAGTTTTGTTTGAGCGGCGGCGGGACGATTTCAGACGTTCTCAACTACCTGTCGATTGCTTTTGGGAGGAGCCGCACACTCGGTGACCGTGGCGATCGACAACACCGACTCACCATATTTGCGCACTAAGCTCGGAAGTCAATCACCAAGATATGACCTTGTCGTCCGGCTTCCATATGCCTGGCGCATTTCACACCGACGGCATCCACCAGGGCCTCTTTCGCCCGCCGGGGTCGCCAGCATCCTCTCCTGGCTATCTTCCACCCACTCGATCGTCCGTCGAGGCGCCGAATCCTAAGCGCAAGCGATTTCGCGACCATGTCCGACAGCTCGAACAAGACAACAAGCAGGACGCTAGTCGCATTGATCACGACGAGACCAATAACGCGAGCACAGTTCTCATCACCCCCGCCGGCAGACATGTTGCACAAAATGGCCGGGCCTACACACTTGCAGGCCAGCTCGACACGCCCACTAGTGGCCTAGCGGATAGCGAGCCTCTCGAGGATAGCATGTACTCGGACAGAGATTACCGGAAAGCTCTTGGATCCAAGAGATGTCGAGACGATGTCGATGCGGCTGAAGCTAGCGGACCGTCTCTGGTGTTCGACTTGCCTCGTCGCCCTCATCACCAGTCCGCGGGATGGAGCACGGTGGCATTTAGCACGATAGGCGGCGTGGTGGGCAAGGTGTGGAGTTTTGCAAGGTCGGAGCTTTCAAGGGCTTCTATGCTGGTGGAGGTCGTGGTTTTGAAATGCCACCAGGTGAAGGGGTGCTGCTGCCTGAAGGATCGACATCAGGCCAGGCATGGCAACCCAATGACGACGACTACTACGGTGAACAACAACAACAACAACGCCATCATCATCGCATCCCCGGCTATTTTCCAGAAGGCGAATGCTGCAATGATCAAGATGCGGCCGGAGATTTGTACTTACTCAGCGGGGCCTCCACACCTTCTGCCCCTGCTGTGAAGAGACGACAGACGGCGCCGATGGACGACTTGGCAGAAACTGGGTCATGGTCAAAGACCAAGACCAAGTCGGGGACAGCTCCGGTAACGCAACGCCTCGAAGGATGTCATCGTCATATAGATCATCTCCGAGAAATCGCAATCAAGGCCCCTCTGCCGTCACAGGACGCCGAATATCCGCACCTAATCAACGCCGTGTGTCAGGAAATTCACCAGCCCGGCTCCCTACCGAGCGTCACCCCGAAATAGCGGCATCAACACCATGTCTCCGCCATGTACCTTGAGCCTGCCCGCCCAGCCTCTTCCGCATCATTTGCCTCGCCCCGCTCCCTGTCACCCACAAAAGTATCAAGCATGGCGTCCACCTTTGTCGCCAGCACCGCCTCACCCACGCCGGCAACATGGCGCGGTCACAACCGTCGACGATCCAAAAACGCCTCCCAGCAGACCGTCTCACATAGCCGCACACATAGCCGCACACACAGCAGCGCTTCTACAGCCTCGAGCCGCGGTACCGCCGATGATGTAGATAACAGTCCGCGCCTGACTGTGGAAGCAAGACAGCTCGCGGCTCGGAGACAGCGCGAAGAGCGCGACACGGATGTCAGAATCGCAGCCTTCAACAAGCAGCTTCAGGATATGATTCGTCAGGGAAAAGAGGCCCTGGGGACGACTATAGAAGTAGACGGCGAGGATGGCGGCTGGGAGGAATACTAATTTATTTATTATTGTCATTCGTCTTGTCATTCCTATTCTAGTTCAAGTCATGGCTACGATACCCAGGGTTAAGAGGGACAAAGGGACGATAACTAAAATGGAGCGCTGTTATGTATAAGCAGTATAGCCTAGGAAATGGACATTTTTCTTCTTCTTTGTAATGGATACGAAAGTATGTTGGAGTGGAGAAGCCGAAGCCGTGCCGCTGGATATGCTGGGCTGGGGAACTTGCGTGGATGTATATGTTGGAGTAGCACGTAAGTTATGTCTGATGTTCGGGCGGAAACTAAAACGGCGGTCATTTGTGGAAACAAATTAACAAACGAGCCAATTTCACCTTTTTTTTTTTTTTTTTTTTTACTGACTGACTGACACTGACTGACTGACTGACTAAGCGCACATATGCAGTAATCTCTCACCGCTTGCCTAATCAGGATTCAAAGACTCCACTCTAGACCCGAGCTCAACGGTTGGTAGACCCAAGATTGATCACTGTGTGCCCTCTCTGGATCGTTGACTCAAATGGAACATGAACCGAACTACTTCGAGCCGGACCCCACGGCGACGTGCTGCTAGTTCTCAAACGTCCGAACCAGCAGCAGCTGGCGGAACCGCAGAATGCATCGTCGGACAAGCCCCGCCAGGCTGAGGGAGCAATCCAACCTACTCCAGGTGTCGACGCAAAGGCATCCAACGAGGAAACATGCGGGGGCGACGAGGTCCGCTTCAGGCTGTCGTCGAGACATCTGAGCCTGGCATCGCCTGTATTCAGTGCCATGCTAACCGGTGGTTGGAAGGAGAGCATCGTCACCCCCACCCCCGGTTGACGTATCCGGGAACCAAAACCAAGACGAGCAAGCACGAGGTGGACCGCTTCGGGAGATCACGGCTACGGAATGGGACACGGACGCTTTTCTTCTCCTGCTGAACATCTTCCACGGCCGCCACCGGCGGGTGCCGCTCCAGGTCGACGTGGACATGCTGGTCAAGATGTCCGTCCTCGTCGACTACTACAAGAGCTACGAGATCACCGAGTTCTTCATGAAGCTCTGGGTGAGCAAGCTGCTCGGCACGTTGCCCACGTCGCATGGCAAAGACTCCATGAAGTGGCTTCTCGTGTCCTGGGTGTCTTCCCATGCTGAGACGTTCCAGGAGATGACGAAGCTCGCCATGAGAGAGAGCAACGGTCCCCTGGAGACGTGGGGCTTGCCGCTGCCGCTTGCGTTGCTGAGTGAGTACGTAGACACAAATGTTCTGTTGTAGGGGAGGCTAATGCGAGTTTGCAGCTACCATTGAAAAGAGACGATCAGAAGCGTTGTATCTGATCCTACAGACAATACGTCGGGTTCGCGATGGTCTTTCTACTAAAAGTTATTATTCTTCTTATTCCAGCTTGAGCTACGGCTGTAGCTTTGAATGCTCATCGATGCTTCTTGGGTCCTTGATAAAGGAAATGACCAAGATAGGACTTGGAGAGATGCAGCTCGTCGAACCTTTGCTGGTAGAAGCGTCAAAGATGCCAAGGACATTGTGCTGGGACTGAAGTCGCCGATTTGGTATACTGATTCCTATCAGAATCAGCATCAGTGCAACCTTAATAGTAGCCTGGAGCCGACTGCCATCGATGTTTGGGAAAAGTTGAATGGCTTGAGTCTAAGTGACTATCGGCCTCAATAAAAAGCACGCGAGGTTGAAGCGAGGGTTTAGTACTCACCACGAGACGGCGAAGGATCGTGGGTGAAACACATCAGATCTCCCTGCGCAATAAATGGTAGACTTGGACGACGCCTCACTCTCTCATCTACTTGACATGTGTTCATTTGCGGTCGGCATCGAACTGGGGTCTGTCTGTCTGATGGGGAAGTAGCCGACACTTCAAGCGGGCGGTTCGAGTTTGGGGTCATTCAATCGCTTTGGCTTTAGTTTGCTTTGCCGCGCACTATCATCTGCATGCAGAATAACCTTTGCATCCTGTAGAATAGAATCGTCCCTTGTACTCCTAAGTTGCCCGTTTTAGTCTGCCTAATGCATCTCAAGCCTATTGCCTCCAGCGCATGCGTCTTGTTGCTAATTGATTCTTAATGCCATTTCCTGCTCCGATGTCCCAGTCATCAGTCGTCACTTCGCTTCGTGCCCACTGTCAAGGGCCCTTTCATCATTCGTAATCGTCATGAGCCTCAAAGCACTCCGAATCCCAATTCGTCCCTCATTCCCATCCATCAATATCGTTGTACGGAGTAGACGCTGTTCATTTCACTCCCTGATAAGATAAAATCCCGCGTGTAACACATGTTTCCGGGCAACTCCCAGTACTTCAACGTCTTCTTCGCTTATTGCTAGAGCCACCATTTTCATTCGAGTTGTCAGACTGGGCTCCCAGTCTTGCAAATCGCTTCATGCCCTTCCATGCCGGTTTTGGAGCAGTCTGTCCCTGCTTGCCCTTCTTCTTGCCCGTCGTAAAATTGAAAAGCTCTTCGCGCTGGTCGTCGTCCATGAGTGTGGGCATGTGTCCATCGTCCTGTAGTGCATAATCAACTTCCTCGCTTTTATTCCTTTGGAGCTGTAGCATCTTCGCGTCCATGTCCGAGTTGGTCAGCACCCGAACCACATGGCACTCCTTCTTCTGCCCGTTTCTGTGCGCGCGACCAATCGCCTGCTGCTCTGCTGTGACATTCCACCATGGATCAATAATGATCATTCGGTTGGCGCATTGGAGGTTCAGCGATTGCCCACCTGCTTTCAAGCTAATGAGCTATCCAAACCGTCACCATACATTAGCTACGTGCGCTGCTTGGTGGCTCGAAGGATCTTCTTACCATAACCCTTGGGCCTGGATATTCTTCCTGTCTGAATGTCTCCAAGGCCTGTGCCTTTTCGCGGCTGACATGCATCCATAGTAGTATAGGAAAGGGATGTGTGCCACTTCAGCATGCGGCCCAGTACCTTTGCCGTTGAAATGAACTGGGTAAAGACTAACAACGTTTGTTAGCGATAATCTTCTTCAGAGGCATGTACGCTAGGGCACTTACCCATGATCTTATCCTGAGGAAAGTCAAGGTACCAGCTGGACAGCACAGCCATGGCGACCGTCAAGCGAGAGCTCGGTATCTGCGATGCATCCTCCTGTAATCGCCAAGAAGGAAACAGCCATTTCTCTCTTTAGGTCTTGGCAGAGCGACATGATTACAATCGATTCCACCTTCAATAAACTTGGTATCTTGTGATGCTCGCCAAACTTCTTTCTCCATGGAACAAGAGTTCAACGTAACCACTAGAGGCTTTGCACATTCATCAAAGCTGCAAGTCTGTGTCGAAGTCTCATTAGCGTTTGACACTCTCCGTGCTTGTTAGGCATTTTGCACCGCCATTACCTCAGGGGCAGTATGTCCAGCTTCGGTTACTCTTGGTTTTGTCATCTTCCCCACGAAGCAGTCATTGCAATAGAAATGGCCGCACTATAAAAGTCAGTACCATATCTTCTGCGCCCCTACTTCGTTCCGACGTACCAAGTTCGCCTTGACAGCCAGCTTTGGCTGTTCATAGCATGAAGCACACTTGGCTGCTTTTGCTTCGCTTTCGATCTGTATTAACTGAAGACAGACGTCAAAATCCACATGACCGCCGATTGCTGGATCGGGACATCTCTTCACAAAGTTGACACCAGCGCCATAGTGTTCAAGCTCTGCGGCCAGTGTTGGGTCTTCAAGAAGTTGATCCATGACTGTTTTTTTGTCCTGCACGTCAGCCAAGGCTTTTCTCAAAGTTTGTATCTCGACGCCAGGGGGCAAGGTGCGATAAAGGCTCTCGGCATTGTAGGAATGAGAGAGCACCATTCTCAGATGCATGTACTGTTCTGCGTATATATGCGTTAGCTCTTTTGGAGCTTTTGTTCCTGTTCATGAACCAAGTCTTCGTCCATAGCTTCCATCTTTATGGCTGTCGATTTTTCCAATTCTTCGGCAATCCCGTGAAAGACGGACTTTGTAAAGCTAGTAAGTTTCATTAGTCCATGGGGCTGTCTTGTACAAGAGTCATGCAGTAATCACTTACTCGTAAATGATTTGCTCTTCCTGCGATATCTTGAAGTGGATGTCATGTGTGTGACATGGCGGAATATCAAGTATTTTATGGCCAAGAAAGGTGTCTTTCTTTGTTCTGAAATCCAATGAGACAATTCGTCCTAGTATTGCACCCTGGATCAAAACTCACCTTCGATACATGACCATCGCTATGAGAGCTTCCAGCTTTTCATTCGCTTTTTCTGACGAGGTTTTTTAGTCATCGCTGTCCAAGGAAAGAAACTCTAGGCTTGTATGGCATACCTCTTTCATATACCCGCGTTTGAACGATTCCACGTCCTCGTCAATGTCGCAGCCTATGAATTTGAGATATGGCAGAAATTCTACGAAACCATTTTAGCGCGCTCAGATTGTCTTGTATCCGACTCCGTTTTACTTTACCTGTCGTGTCGTTAGACAGAGGTGTTCCGCTCAAAGCCCAGCGATGTTTAGCTTTGAGAAAGCAGCACGCCATTTTACCTCGTCAATAGTTAGCACTGGTCTCACAAAGACCGTACCTCAAAGCCATAGTTTCGAGGACTTTTCCTAAACTCACTCTTGCTGTTGGTGTTTTTATAGCATGCGCTTCATCCAAAATCACTCGATACCAACTCAGCTCGAACAGTTGGCAACTCTGGGAATCCCCGCGCCGTCCGCAGACTTCATCCTTGCTTGATATTGCTGCCTAATCTCGTGCATGGTCGTGATGCTATGTCAAATCAGTGTTAATAAGTGAGGCAGGAGAGATCAATCCGCAGTCAATGTACTTACGCAATCCAGTGATCTTGAAGTATTTCGCGAGACATGCATGATTTGGCGTTGTAGATCGTCACGCGCGTTGCAATTCTGTGATTCAAATGCTTTGTAGTTTCTTGTCTCCATTGGTCAGCCACAGCAAGGTTAGGCACTATGATCAGAGTTGTCTTGAGAAACTTCTTGAGGTCAATGTCGCCAGGTGGATTGCCCACCACGCAGGCAAGACTCATGAGCGTTTTCCCCATGCCCATCTCATCCGCGATAATACCCCGGCTGGTCCAGCTTTGGACAGTTCCTTTCCCATCATCCATGATGTGGCGGTAACTTGGTAGCTGTATAAGGCTGTTTCCATATCTCTATGCAGCCAATCCCCATCTAGCGCTTTGAGAGCCTTGTATCCAAATGACTTTACCGCCAGCTTAAGGTCTCTCTTCTGTGTACTGGTTCGTCTGATATCTGATCCGTCAGGAATGCTGCTACTGATCGAGGCAAATTGCTCAGCATGAGTATATGTCGACATTTCCGGCATGCTAGTAGCCACTGGTTCTCTGATGCTCTCTCCATTGCGGAGATCTTGCTGTAATTGCGCGACCACCCCAAGATCCGAGTTGACGTTCACCTTAGTTTTTTTGGTCGCCTTTGCTTTACGAGACCCATTCTGTGTCTTGCTATTATTCTTTGCCTCTTGCCTTAGCTGTTTCTCTTTCTCATGCAGTCTTGCGAAGAATTCACGCGCAGTTTTTGCCGGGGAAGTCGATTCTTCTTAGCTTTTGTGACTGCTGTTTCAGAGCCCTCTTTATAAGTCTCATCTTTTGTTCGTCGTCACCACAGCTTGCGTCCGAGTCATCGCTCCATTCGTGTACGTCAGGCTCCTCTACAGAGTTGTTTGCGTCAGGAATGTTGGCATTAGTCGTTTCTGGCTCATAATTTACTTCCGCATCGTTGTGCAGTCTCCCCAAGCCGTCAGCATTTTGAAGTACGGTTGATTGAGGTATGAAACTGTCGGCTTCGACTCTTATAGCAAGTGTTTCTGCAACAGCCTTCATTAGAAGTAGTTTTGTTGAATCAAGGCCTTCATTTTCATTTCCCGTCATGTCGATTCCCACGCTAGGCGGTTCAGCTTTTGCAAAACTACCGGGGACTCATCTAATGCAGGTATGCTCTTTGTTCCGGTGTCAGCGATGAGCAAATGGACTTTCAAACTGCATTGAAAAACAACTCACTGCCGTGTGGGCAGGCTCAGGCTGCTCCTCCTTTACTTTGGCCCTGATCTTGTCCATCGCAGAGACTCTGGGGGTTTGAGTTGAAAAGCAAGAAGCTCGGGAAGAGATGAAGAAACAACCCTCTCTTCGAGGAAGTGTGCTTGAAGATACATCAACGCTACAGACACCGTCAGGTGAATGCAGCGGGCAGCGGAGCTAGCAAATTGTGTGCAGCTGCCACGGCTGGCAACAGATGCATTTCTCCCGTCTTTTGCCCTTCAGACTGGCCTTTGAACTGGCCTTCGGACTGGCCTTCGGACTGGTTGACTGAAGGAGTCCAAAGTCCAACCTGCTGAACGAATAATCGCAGGGCAGGGTAGGGTGCCTTGTGCCTTGTTCCTTTCCATGGTCGGTCGACACCGGCCTCGGCAAAAGAGTGCCATCATCATGATTGACATGAAGATACAATCAAGGTGTTATTTCCACATGCAGACCACACAGCGCACACAGCGCTTAGGTTACGACTGGGCAAGGCCAAAGATGAGCGAGGTTGCAGGAGAGGAGCTACCAGGGGTCTTATAGTGTATTGCGGGGACTGTATCAAATCAGGTTGGAGGCAAGTGGGAATGAGGTGTGTTTGGTCCATCTCGGAGCTTTGAGGCACAAGAGGCAAGGTGCGAGAAGATGGAAGAGATGGTTGGACACCCACCATGGATTTTGCTTCCTCATGCTCATTCTTCTGCATTATGACTAACAGCTTCTCGTTGCATACATCCCTCCTATTACGACCTATTGCTACTGATTTGTGTCATACTCTTTATCAAACATATTCTTCTCAGGGGACCGACCTCATAGCGAACTAAGGTCCTGTCCACCCCCAATCGGCCATTCCAATGTCACAGTCGTAGGTACTTCATCATATCCAAACTCAAGACTGTTGGCCAATTCAAGGTTGAGCCCTCGAAATGCTGGACTGTGTGCTTCAGAATAAGCATGGCCAGACGCTGAACATGTTCGTCCGGCGTCATGGTCCGTGGACTCAAGTGCAGCGCCAGCAGTGGTTCGATGATCTCGTTTTCTTTCGCATCTATCCCTGGGCAAGCGATTCCAGTCACGTGTTTCAGCAGCAAGGCATTGAGTAACAGCCGGCATAATCGACCATTTGCGTCGTTGAATGGATGGATGAGGAGGAATTCACGTACGACTTTGGCAATATGCCAAAACGGATCGAATTCTCCTTTGCACCATGCTCTCTCCATGTCCTCGCCATGTTTGACATCAATCGGGACATGGACTGTTCTATCATCCCTGGACTCACGCCTCGGTCGTCATGCCTGCCGCCAGGGACTCGGCATCAAGGTGGGCTCCGGGTCTCGCTGCTCCGGGAGGCAGTCATCTTCAGTGTCGAATGGGTCGGGGCCGTCTAGATCAGGCATTTCATCGACATCCTCTTGTTGAAACCCCGGGTGGGTAAGAATAAAATGCGTCATCTGGAGAGTGATTGAGTCGATGGGTCTGCCCTGAAGCACGATACTAGTTATCAGGAATTTAGCCGCTTTTGCGTGTGCCACAATCTCCTGTCGGGCGCGAAGAACGGATGCGAAATCGTGAGGCAGCTTCGATCTTCGTAGGTGTGTCGCAATATTGTGACTGACGCGATCGGTTGAGCACAGGTCTCCAAGGAGTCTCCTGAAACACCTTGCGGCAGAGCTGCCAGTTGACATTCTCGTCCGCTCCAGCTTTCGCCAAGGTATTGGAGCCACTGACCATACTGGCCAGCCTGTCGATCAGGAAGTTTCCAAAGATGCCCTCTTGTATCGGCGTCAGATGCTGCCAACGCGAGCTCGTCGACTCGAGCGCCATGAATAATCTTTTGAAGTGGCTTCTAGGGAATCCGACGGGATTGCTGCAGTAGTATGGATAATCGTTGCATCGTTTGATCACTGTGGGAGCGGGAGGGCTTGGCCGTATTCGGCATACGTAGTGAGTATCCGGGTCGCCGCAGACAGACGCCGCCCACAGATTTGTTACCGAGCGAAGGACTATTGTATCGACCATACTCCCACGAGGTACACGATGAACTCTCGATCCCAGTCCAAAAAGGCTCAAGGCTTGGGTGTTGTGCTCTCGCATTTGATCCAGCGATAGGGGCTCATTCTCCTCGGATGGGCTTGTTGTGCCGGTTTGAGCGGCCATGGTGATGTTTGGGACAGGATTTGGGACAGGATGATGGTGGAATGGGCGAGCAACTGCCTGTTGATTTAGTGATCAATTCAATCGCTATAAACAAGGCCAGATGAAGTGCTCGCGTATGATCGCATTTAGAGGAAAGAACGCAGGCATGGCCGAGGAGACGGCTCGCCTAGCATAGAGAGAGGGTTATTGATAAACACGGGTACAGAGGAAGGGGAATCACGTTCATTCATACTGCGAGCAAAACTCGAACGGATTCGAGTTCAACTGTGGTCGCGAACCATGACTGTATCTTTTATCTTCGCAAAGCTTGCGCCAACGCAGCCACAAGGTTTATTGCTAACTTTGCTCTAACCTCGCAGCCCCCGTATTTGTAACCGCGAAGCTTGTTCCCGCATCGGGTCACGTCTATCACTATTAGCGAGCATATAATAATTTCATTGTTTTTGGGCTTTTGCTTTTTTAGAAGCGGCGTCTATTCTTGAATTTTCTAATTTTTCTTGTTCATTGGTGTGGCTTATGCATCTGATTCCATAAAATAACGGGATTACCGGCGATACCCAGCCAGTGCAATAATTAATATCCGAATGACAGGGACCACAGTTGACACTATCAAGTTGCGGCACACGTCCACTCCAATCCCTATTCCGTCCGACCTATTGACAGACACCGGTTCCAAAAATAAGGACTAGTGATAAAGATATTATATTATAATGATGCCCACCAAAGCCTGAAACTACCAATTCATGTCGCAAGTCCCTCCAACCCCCATTCCTCCCGAGTTAACGGCGCAAGGTGGCGAGGGCGCCCGGAGGCGGGAGCTGGGAGGGACTCTCCTGAGAATACGATCTCGAATGAAAACATACTATTCATACATTGGTCAGTTTGATCTATTCGCGTGTGGCATGGACCTGGAGGCGTTGGCGTAGGCGTAGGTGTACTCACGGCATATATTTTTGATGTCTGTCGAGGCCACGTCGGCCATTTGAGGGACTCGCCCGAAGGCAGAATATTGGATGTTATCATACTATTCATACATTGGTCAGTTTGGTCTATTCGCGTGTGGCATGGACCTGGAGGCGTTGGCGTAGGCGTAGGTGAACTCACGGCATTGTGTTATTGATGTCTGCTAAGCAAAGAAAAGAACAAGACAACGAGGAGATGGGAGCCGATAGACATACCCATCGATTACCTACCTGCCTCCTACCTGCCACCTGCCACCTGCCTCCCACCTCCCACCTCCTTCCTCCTGCCTCGATACGTAGACGGTGGTAAGTCGCCGATTTATGGTCACACTGCATCATGTCTTTGAGCTCGACTCGACGAGGAGTGGGTGAGTGGGCATTTGGAGGAGAAATAGGATATACACTGGGAGATGATTTGCATGCGGGGACGGTCGAAGATTAGATGGGAGGATTTGTGTCTTGTTTTGGGGTTTGGTTCTGAACGTTCAAGCTAAAGGCTTGCTTACATCATGAGATGCGGGACCCCCTGCGGTTCTGGTGAGATTTGCTCGACAGATCTCTGGTGGAGCGTCACGACCGCCTTCTCCTGCTCTCTGCCGCCCAGGGTATCGTGTCGTGTCTGCTCCAGAGACGACTGCTGTATTACTTGTTCCAGCGCAATCTCAGACGACCGAGTATCAGTCGTATCGTGTGCAGATGACTGTCCAGTCACTCCAGTGTGTCCTCCACCCCTTCCTCCACCTCCACTTGCACCAGGCCATGACCCCTACACAAACCACCAGCAGCCCTGTCGTCACGATGGCCAATATCGTCCTGCCCAGATGCCCGCCCCTAGACCGGTCAATACGTTCCATCGACCACGGATAGCACTCCGACTTGGCAATGATGAAGATGCCCAGTCCGACATACAGAATCGGCACTACGACATGGGCGTACTTCTCCGCCGCCCGCAGCACATGCTTCTGCTTCATGATCAGAAACGCAGCCAGGCACCACACGCCGACCAAGACGTAGTACACGGCAATGTACACGGCAATCTCAGCGTCCCGCGTCTGCGAGAAGAGCGGAATGTACGTGCCGATGTTGTCGCCGCCGTTCATGAGCGTCACCAGCGCCACCTTGAAGACGCCGCGCAAGGACGCGATCCGCGAGACGTGCTGTCGGTTTCCGTCGTCGTTGTCGTCGTTGTCGTCGTTGTCGTCGTTATCGTCGTTATCGCCGTCACCGTCGCCGTCGTCGCCGCTCGGGATTGCCCAGTCCAACATGCTCCATATGCCGAGGAGGATGGGCAAAAAGCCGAGAAAGCCAATTGGTTCCGAGGGCAGGACGAGAGAAACGCCGAAGCCAATCATGCTGATGACTATGATGACTGTGAAGCCCATGTATTGGCCGATGACGATGTTCCATGGCGTCATGACTTTGGAGGTGGACGAGGCCTCGGCCATGAAGGTTACCAGGACGAAGATGTCGTCGATGTTGGTGATGGCGAAGGAGCTGCATGCTGTGCCGATGGCGCTGCCAAAGTGCATCTTGGTATGATGATTGTTTGCCTGCCTACCTGGGTATGTCGGCGGGAAGCCTTCATTTCCCAAGGTCGATTATAGAACGAGACTTGGCACTCATGTTGATTCTGCATGTGTGCTCCGTACTCGGTACAAGCACAAGTGAGTTGGCATGGAGTAAATCAGGAAAAGCAGGGAAAATCAAAGGATGGTCAGGCAGTGGCAGTGGCGGCGCACCGCGTCTGCTTACTCAGTCTGGATGGAGTCTGGAGTTCTGGACGTCCAATGATAGACCAAAGCTCCAAAGGCAGGGGCAGGGGCTGGGGCTGGCTGGCTACGGTGCATCGAGGACGGGTTGGCAGCGGTCCTGGTCAAAAAGTGAGGTATTACTGCATTCCGTAGCAAATATTGTGAAAAGGTAGAAGAGATAGATGTATCAAAATCTAGAAAAAGTAGGTACACCGTAATTTCTTTGATTTTATTGTTAGGCTTGGCCTGCTTCAAGACCAGACCAACGCCGCAGACTATCCTCTGATTGGCCAGACGCGCGGTAGTAAAAAAAAAAAAAAAAAAAAAGATGCCAGCAAACAAGACGGTCCGGCGTCGACTTTTCGCCATCATCACCGATTGCGGCAGCCAAAGAAGTCGCTTGGTTATTAAGTTGTGCCCATGTCGCTGCATCCAGCGCCAGGGATTCGCCGAGCTTGATACGCAGCTCTTGTTGTTCATTTTTGCCCCAGCCGAGGGAAATCTTGTCGCGCGCCGCCGACTCTTGTTTTGCATCATGCGGCGCCCTCTGTCTCTGTCTCTGTCTCTGTTCCTGTCCGCGATCCTGGCGGGCTGGCAGCCACGGGGGTTGCTGCCAGAGAGCATCTCGATGGGTTGCCGGCGTACCATTACGGCGCGCCCATCAAGGTGGAATGCATGAATCGAAGCTCGTGAGTATATCCATATTCGTGTATATGCAAGAGGGTAGAGGGGAGAGGGGAGGGCGGCAAACATGACACGATGGGCCGTGGACTCGGGGTTTTTTTTTTTTTGCTAACGCTGCCTCTCTTTTTTTTTTTTTTTTTTTTTTCCCGTCCAGAGACACGGGCGAACATGTCGAGCTCGCAAACCACGACATCCAATGGGTGCCGTTCCCGTCTGCAACGAGACGGGCAAGCCGCTCGAATTCCGCTACGGCCACGAAGGCGAGCTCAACTGCACCTCGACTTCGTCTCGACCCCTTCTTCCACCTCCTCGAGTTCTACGTCCACAGCGATGCCCCCATGTCCTGCCGCCTGCCCGCCCGGCCGCCCGCCCAGGTCGAGATCGTCGGCGAGGCACCTCGGCCGCAGGAACACATTCCCCTGGTGTTTGCCCTGTCGGGGACCCTGCAGATGAGCCACATGCACATCAGCACGCACATGAATGTCCTGCTGCACAGCATGCCCAAGCACCATCTCCGACCGCACGACAGCGGCGTGCTCGACTCGGCCATCGCCTACAGCACGAGTCCCCTGAGCCACATGGAGGGATCGCAGACTGCGCGCATCATCCCGGGCGAGCCCCTGCCCCTGAGCTTCTCCGTGCGATGGTTCCCGACGCCGCATCTGCCCAAGACGGAGGGCAAGGTGGAATGGCGAGGCCTGGGCGGCCACATCTACGCCAGCACCGTGTTTTACAGCCTCGTCTCGTTTGGGGCCGGGGCTTCTCTGGCTGGGCTGTACACACTGGGCATCGTTCTGCCCAGGAGACTAAAGGGGCGGTCCATGGGCGGTGCGACTCCGCTTGGCTACGGCTTGAACACGGTTGGTGTGGGCAATGGCTGGGGTTATTCTAAAAGAAAGGATTGAAGCAGCTGCTCGAAGCAGATTGTTCCTTGTGGAAGAAAAAAAGGAGGGGTTGTACTGTGTATGAGATATGAAGGATAAAAAGATACCTGGCGTTGTCTGGCCGCATGCATATAAGTTATTGTCAAGGTAGGGTCGGTGTAGCTAATAGAAAAGGTTCGATTCTGGTCAATCAGAGGTGCAGACAGCACCTGACTTTTGTACCTAAAAGGTACACAGTGCGCTATAGTAATGACTAGTCTACGGAGGTACTTCTAATACATTGTCTCTACCGTTATCTTATTAAGGGTTTTATCCTAGTTAATGCGCGGGCCGCATCCACATATCTAATACTCTAGAGAGCTCTCCTAATACACCCCCTAGCTAAGATATCTATTAAAGCTAGAGTTTATTAGTATAGGAAGCGATTATAACGAATTTCTAGTGTTATTATAAGGGAATCTTATATAATCCTATCTAGTAATAGAAATCCCTATATATCTAATCTAATAGAGGCTTTATAAAGCTATCTATAGGTATCTTAGAGGTCTTTAACTAATTAACCTTAATATTACCCTTTATATATTACTCTTAAATCTATATTTAATTTATATTAAGATGCTTAAGGCTAGTCTAAAGCCTTCCTTCTATATGCTTTATAATATAGATTATCTACTTATTATTACACTAGATAATAGAAAGCAATAGCATATAGACCTTAATATTATAAAGTAGCCTCCCTAGAGATATATGCTCTTTTATACTATAATTTAGGTAAAAAGCTCTGCTTCTATACTTAAAGTTATTATATAATATTGCTTACCTAACTTCTTATTAATTATAGCGCTACGTATAATAAAGATATAGCCTTATATTAATTTATAAGTATTAGGTTATTACTAAGGGAAGTATTAGTGCTAGAAAATAAGGTATTAAAGCTATCTATGCCTAAGTAGCAAATGCATAGCTTCTTTATATTCTAAGTGTATAAAATAGCTCCCTTAGCAAGCTTAATGTGCTTTACTAATAGATTTATTATAAAAGAGGCTAGCTTTAATGCTATAAATGCTACGTTAGGTCTTCCTATAATGTAAAGATACACTAAGGAACTAATAACTACTCTATAGTAATTAATCTCTTTATTAGAGGCTTTACTAGCGTTAGTAAGGATTATAGCTATAGGAAGAGAAGCAGAGGTTAAGCTCTTTAGATTGTTATTAATAACGTTAGGAATGAATTTCTAAGTAATCTTTTAAATATATAATTCCTGTTATAACTATATCTCTTTAGTATTATGATTTCTAATAATTTTAATGCCTAGGAATCACTTTAATTTGCCTTAGTCCTTAATATCTAGGCTATTTATTAGTTACTTATATAATTCTTTAAATTTTGCTTTAGATCCGTTAGGTAAAGCACTATAATATTATCTACGTAGAAAAACAGGATAAAATTATCCTTTATAAAGATATATAGGTCTTCTTTTCCTTATATAAAGCCTAGATTTAAGAGAAATCTTATTAAATAAAGAAACCATTATTAAGGAGCTTCTTATAGCTTATATAATACTCTTATTATCTTCTAGAGATAACCTTTATATTTATACCCTCTAAAGGCTTATAAAAATAGGTTCTTTAAGTTTTGCGTAAGGAAAGGTATTTTAAATATTATATTATTAGGTATTAAGATTATTAGCATATATATATTATTTACGCTAGCTAGCTCTATGTAGGGCTAGTACTAGTACTCCTGCTGCTTCGTTAAAAGGGAAAACCCTTGAATAGGAAGAAAAACCCCTTATATCTATGTTCGGGCCGACGCTAACCCTGCACCGGGCCTGCGTCGCGTTGTTTATAGCCTATCGTAGGTGTTTATTGCTAGCTTACGCTAGCCTTATCCTAATAAGAAGAAAAGAGAAGAAAGAAAGGAGAAGAAAGAAAAGAGAGAAATCCCAGGTTCTAAGCCCTATCTAGCTCTGTCCTAGGTCTGCTCCGGCACTACTCTAGGCCTCTTATACTATCTTACAGTGTGCTAGATTTAGTTTTATAGTGGTAATTCACTTCTCTTTTACTTTTTAGCTAGCTCTTCTATAGCCTTACTTTTTAGCCTTCTCTAGCCTAGGTCTAGCTTATTAGTCTAGGGAAGTTAGAGCACCTAATATTATTTATCTTCTATAGTAGGGGTATAGGTTTAGTTTAATTCCTAGCTATTTCTAGGCCTAGGTCTCTTAGGCATTAACTAACTAGATTCTTATCTTATGTTCTTCTTTCTTTATTAATATCTATAATTTAGCCCCCTATATAAGTATAAGAAGGGTTTCTCCTCCCTAAAGGGTCTTTCTTCTTTTCTCTTTTTATTAAACTTCCTATAGGTTCTTTTCTTCCTTAGAGCTACCTAAGGCGCTCCTAGGCTAGTGTTAGCCTAATTACTAACATTACTATAGATCTATTAAGTTATCTAATAAAATAGCGCTAGCTACTATAAGTACTCTTACGTTCTATGCTTATCTAGCTCTAATCCGCCTAGGAAAACTCTAAAAATAAGTAATATCCTTAAAAGTCTTTAACTAAGAAGTAGCTTAAGCAAGCTATAGCTAAGGATTTAAAGGTATAACCCTCTAGCCCTAGCCTGCCTCTATTCTAATGCTAATTCGCTGTAGTTAGGGATCCCTATAGGATCTAATGTGTCTCTTATGAATCTTAATTAATTAACTGCCCTAGGCACTAGTGCTATAACATAGCTGGTAAGTTAGATCTATCCTAGCTTAGAAGCGAGGCTAACTGTTTTGTATAGGGTTCAAAGGTAGTTAGCGCCTCTGTTCTAGGCCGGATCTAGTGCTAATTCGCTCTTAGCCTAACTTAAGTGATTAATGGAATAAGCACTAGTAGCTAGTGGAAGTTTAGGCAGCTATAGTTACTAGGGGTAGTGTAAGTACTACTATTCTAGTTTAATATTAAGTCTAGTCTAGGTCTAATGGTTCTATAGGTCCTAGATAACTATTAGGATTATATAAAGAAGCTCTATACTAGTAATTAAAGTAAGAAGAAGCATAGCGCCTTAGCTATAGGCCTAGGCTAGTCTAGCGCTAGTAGGGAGTAATATAATAAGGTTATCTTTTAGCTATAGCGCCTAGACGCTTACGCTATAGAGATAAACTATCTCCTAGCTATAGCCCTACTTACTAAGGGGTAGGCTAAGGTAATAGAGGAGGTAATTCTAGTCCTAGAGAAGGAGTAATTAGTTAGGTAAGTATAGCTTAGTAAAGAAGCGAAGGTAAACTAGTAAGGCTTGTAATACCTAGTATTTTATATTTAAAATTAATCTAATAATAGTTCTAGAATTATAATTCTTTAGCTAGCCTACTGCTAGCTCTAAACTATATAATCTTATATCTCTCCCTAGTTATTTACTATATCTATATCTTAGTTATTAGTCCTAGTGCGCTAGAAGCGCCCTAGCTCTAGCTCCTTCTCTTTACTATATATATTAGCTACTAGTTCTTATGCTAATAAGTAGTATTAGAGTTATTTTATACTAAGGAACTATTTAGCTATTACTCTTACCTTTAGGGGTAGTTTAGGGCTAGCCTTACCTCCTATATATCTCTAGGCTAGTGTGTTTAGGGCGTTAGTAATTATATTTAGGTAGTTTACTATAATATAATATTAGTCCTTAACTGCTTTACTATAGCTATATAGCAGTAAGTTTACCTTAGGAATGCCTCTCTAGAAAAGGAACTTATTAAGACTAATCTTCCTAGTATATAGTTAAACTATAGTTAAGGAGATATGCTTTTCTAGGCCTATATAGAATCTTTAGATTTCCTTTAGGTTATAAGTTAATAATTAATCCTTAGTTAGTTCTCTTATAAGTCTATACTATCCTAGGCATTCCTTACTATACTATTTATTCTAGCGTTATCTCTATTCCTTATATAGTTCCGCTACTAGTTTATTACTTCTAGGGGGTCTTTATCTATAATATAATACTAACTATACTAAGTTAGTAGTGGTTTAGATTATTATAGCTATTCTACTCTTTATAATTCTCTCTTTAAACTTTTATTTTATCTTATTTAGGTATAGATCTAGGGGGATATAGGTCTTAACCTTTAGTTAGGTAATAGGTATAGCCTTAAACACACTAGCTATAATTTAGAGGTAAGCTAATTAGTTTATTATAAAGCTTTTAACTACTTCTCTTAGCTTTCTACTCTTCTTAGTTAGGGTATAGTAAGCGCTACCCTATAGGTAAGGATAGGCTAGACTACCTATATATATAGGAGTTAGGTATCTTTAAAGCTATAACCCTAGGCTAACACTACTAGTAAAGAGAGTGTAAGCTATTACTAGGCTAGTTTACCTTTTAGAATATTCTTATAAGCACTTTAATTAAGTTTCTTATTAACCTAGACTCTAAGGAACCTATATAACTCTATAGGCGCTATTTTCTTTATACTAAGTTAGACCCTAGCTTATAGGGATTAGTATGCTTTACTAAAGTATATAAGTTTAGTCTTTACTAGGTTAAACTTTACTCCTACTTCTTTTACCTATTTTTTATATACTTTTACGTAGCTTTAAGCCTTTTCTAGGTCTATATAGTGTTTTTCTAAATACTACTATGTTTATATTATCTATAAATCCTATTACTACTATGCCTAGGATAGCTTAAAGGTATATATAAAGCTTTGCTAAGTAAAGTAAGAAGAGGATTAGTAAGAGAGAAAAGCCTTATAGGGTGCTTACCTTTATCTAAAAGGGTCTTAAGAGTTTACTATTAAAGCTAAGCTAGCTTATTCTATCTATAAGGAAGCTATATATTATAGCTATTAGCTAGTATAGTATGCCTATTTAGATTAAAATATAAATTAGATATAGGTGGCTAACTCTATTAAATATAGAAGAGATATTTATCTACGCTAATAAGGCAATGCTACCTCTACCCTAAGCCTCTCTTATATATTCTATAAGGACTCTAATTATGGTTTTTATTAATCTATTTGCCTTATTTCCTATTTATAGCTTAGAAGAAGGCCCTTAGCCTTAGTAAAGGCTATAAGCTACCTTATAATTACTACTTCTATAATCTTTCCTATTATATTTAGTAGTAAGATAGGTCTTTATATATTAGCCCTTCTTATCTCCTTAGTGGTTTTTTCTAGCTTCCTAATTACTATTACTTATATAGTTTAGAACTATACTAGAAAATATCCTACTTTAAGGATAGTATTTAGTAAGCATACTATAGCTTCTTTAGCTAGTTTATTATAGGCCTTAATAAGGCCTACTAGGAGTTTATTATCTCCTAGGGCTTTTTAGCTAGCTATATCTAATAGGATATTTCTAATATCTCTTACTCTAAACTATTCTTTATCTAGGACTAGTATATTATTAAGCTCTAGGAAGGAGAGGTTTAGGATATAGGAGAGGTTTACTATAGGCTTAGGGAAAACCTTTATATAAGTATGCTTACCTTATTCTTATAGGTAGTGGCTAGGTTAGGGTTATTATTAGTTCTTTCTAGGTCTAGGAGTCTAGGGAGTTTAGGGGGCCTAGCTTTAGAGCTAGGCTTATCTCTCTAGTCTTTAAACTCTACTATCCTTTTCTTATATATTAGCTTTTTATAAGGCTTCTCTTTATATATTCCTTTTTCTTCCCTAACTATTTATTCCTAGTTATTATTTACCTTAGAGAAGGCTTACTAGTTTGCTTTAGTTTTCTAGCGCCTTTATTATCTCTTAGCTTATCTAGCTTTAGTAATTACCTCTTTTATTCTCCTTAACTACTATACCTCTAAACTAAGGAGTCCTTAGCGCTTCTATAGGGCTACTAGTTCTACTATTTATTAGAGGTTTATAATAAGCTATATTATATATATATTAATTCCTTCCTTATCTTTTTAGGTTTAGTGTGTTTTTACTTAGAGTTATACTACTATTTCTACCTTTACCTATAGTCTATTTATTATAGTTTAGGTATGTTTAAGGGTAAGTAAGGTACCTTCTTACTCCTTATTAAAGATACTAATTAGCTATAGAATATGGTTAGAGCCTATAAGGTCTTCTATGCTATTATAGTAGACTTAGATATCTAGAGTTATCTATACTAAATCTATAGTGCTATCTTTATCTTCTCTATATTATCTTATAGGTTTCCTTAGGGTATTACTAGACTAAGCCTTTACTAGCTTATAAGGTCTAGTAGTTTCTCTGCTTCTTTAGTTATTCTATCTAAGCTATCCTAGAGGGGGTGTTTTTAGTTAAAGTCTCCTATAAAAATGCTTTAGCTATAGGGCTCTTCTATATTAAAAGTATAGATAGGTATGTTCTAGTTATCTATATATCCTTCTAAGTAAAGGAGTAGATATTTATACCTTTTATCTTTACTAGTAACTAGTTAGGTCCTCCCTAGGCTATTTATAACCCTATATTATGCTTCTTATTTATATATACTATATTCTATCCCTTATAGTGTGCTAGTTAAAATTAGGTAAGGCCTAGTACTAGGGGCTATAGGTACCTTATATATTCTTACTCTTAGATTACTATTATGTCTATATTAGTTTAGTGTTAAAGCGCTATATATATTAGGTTATCCTTTTTATTTATATTCTAAAAGAGAACTTATAATATTACTATATTAATTAAGGAGGTAGTAGGTCTTTGCTATCTTATGCTAGCTCTATTCTAGCCCTATTTTAAGATATATATTATATAATACTCCTTACCCTAGGCTATTTAGTACTTCTCTTTATATTTATAAGGTATTTCCTTTTCCTACCTACTATAATAATAGGTACTATAGCTATGCTAGTTCCCTTATAGGGTAGTATTAGGCTTCTATCTAAGGAGTTACTAGTAAATTATAATAATTACTCTTAGTAGCTTGCTTTTACTATATTTTACTTCTCTTTTAGGATAGGGTAGTCCCTTAACTATGCTAGGTATAGGCTAGAATATAAGATATAGTTTTCCTTTAGTTATTTACTAATTATTAGGTATAATATTTCTCCTTCCTTATATTAGCTAGCTTTATACCTACTTTACCTTAGGGCTACCTTATAGAACTTTATAATATAGCTAGTTTAGAAGTAGTTATAGTATTATTAAGGTTATAAAGTCTTATTATATAGTTTAGTCTAAAATAGCTTTACTTTAAAGACTATTCTATCTTAGTATATCTTATTAGTATCTTTTACTTTTACTAGTCCTAGGATTAGGTAGTATACTATATATTTTTTACTTAGGGGTGCCTTATAGTTACCTTAATTATATTTACTTTATTTGCTTTTCTAATCTTAGTTATAAGGTTCTTAATAGATATATGCTTTATTAGAAATCCCTTAACTATAATGCTAAGTATATAGTAATAAAGGGCTACTTCTAGACTAAATGCTTTAGTAATCTATTTTTAGTTCTCTTTATATTAGGCTATGTTTTCTTTAAAGGTAATAATTATATCTTTACTAGGGAGTCTTCTAGCTACTATAGCTATGGTTTAGCTAGTAGCTTTATTTACTATAGTTATTATATCTTTAGCGCCTTAGGATTAAAGCATTTCCTAAATTATATTATCTTTAATAAGTACTTCTCTATATTATTTACCTAGAACCTATAAGGGAGGGGTTTTATTATTTAGCCTTCTTAGTGCTAGTCTAGCTATAATACTTACCTAGGTTAGTGTATTAGTTCCTTTAGCTTCTTCCCTAATAGCCTCCTTAAAGGTTACTTTAAGGGCTTCTTTAGTAGTATAAATATTATTATTATTATTACTACTATTATTATTTATAGCTCTTATTTTAGCGTAGGCATGGTTTACTACCTAGTAGGCTATAGCCTTTGTAATGCTCTAAACTTAGGAGACTTTATTACTAGGATAAGGCTAGTAATCTTATTATAGAATTTTATATTATCTAAGTGCTTAAATTATATCTAATCTATTATTAGGTTATCCTTATGTCTATAGGCATTAAATTACCCTATTCCTATGTTTAGGTAGTGGTAGCTCTATGCTAGCCCCTTTCTCTAGCGTTAATTACTATTAGTATCTTACCCTTACACCTGCCTCTAGCTCTGTTATAATATAACATTATAGGAGGGGGTAAACGGAGGTGAGGAATTCGAATATTAATGTGGTTTGTATTTTAGAGGCGATTCCGGACCTTTAGATCGGTGCGGAAAAAGTATCAAAGGTAGATTATTAGCATAGTAAACTATAAGTAGTATATATAAAGATTATAAAGTAAGCGTAATAGTATAGTTATTAAGGTTATCCTTTAGTTATTAATTACCTTAAATAACTATTCTAGCTTTAAACTCTATAACTACTCCTTTCTTATTAGTCTTATATTTAAAGACCTAGCTAAGGTTTATAATTTCCTTATAATATTCTAGATTAAGGGATTTATCTAGTATATCTTCCTAGTAGTTTAGAGATAGGAGCTTTAAAAGTTCTTTTATAATTACTTCCTTCTAGTGGTTATAATAGGATAAAGCTATAGCTTATTAGTAATATATAAGTTCTAGAGGTATATCTTTAATCCGTAAACTATGTTAAGTGCCTTATAATACTATAGAAAAGGCATAAGAAAACTATGCTTACTTAGCTTTATATATTTCCTTTCTTTAGCGTTTTCTAGTAATAATATTATCTAGATTAATGCTATTATCCTCGGGATAATAATTCTCTACTTCTTTACCACCTTTACTAGTAATTTCGCTAGTCTCTATAGTAGTCTCTGCGTGTTTAATTATTATATTATATATAAATTTATTAATTTTATAATATAGCGTATTATTACCTTATATCCTAAGCTCTTTATTCTCTATAGTAACTAGCGCCTTATAAGAAGAGTTAGGAGGGTTAAAAGTGCACTAGAAAGGTTATCTTTTTCCCTATTATATAAGGTAGTGTTTTTGCTTTAAACTATTTGTTTTCTCCTTCTATAGTTAAAGGTATAGGGGATAATTCTTTTCTTCTAATTCTAATCTAATAAGATCTTAACTAATTTCCTTATTAATTGTTGCTTCCTTCGGATCATCATCGGATTAGTCGTGGCTAAAGACCCCGCTAATTGTGGGCCGAGTGGAGCCCTTAAAGGGATGCACGCCTTGTGATTAGCTACCCCTTTTCGCCACCCTCTCTTTGCCTTACTTACGGGTTTCACTCACTTTTTAGCTAGCTAGATTCCTCTCCTCTCTCTCTCTCTTTCCTAGATTATCATTATTAACTATCATAGACTTTAATAACAACGGTATTAATTACCTGCGCAGGCACCTTAGTGTTCTAATACTAATCAGTGGTTAATTACAACCATAGATAAGTTAGGTATTATAAGAAGAGATATTTCTATAAACACTATAGTCATTTTCCTATTATCTAGATCCTTAGGAATAGGGGCATGGCTGTAAGAGTATGCTAAAGGAAGAGACTTAAATTCTAGTTATAGACTTATTAGGCTTCTAAGGGATTAGCTTCTTCTATTATTATCTTTACTTTTAATAAAGAGATTAATTCTACGTCTATTATAAACCTAGGGATTAACTTCTTTATTATTATCTTTATCTTTAGTAAAGAGACTAATCCTACACCTACTATAAGAAAACTAACTAAATAACCAAATTAATTACTATAAGGCATTTGCTTTAAACCTAACGTTAATAACCATTACTTATAATAAGTTAGGAAGCTAGACTAGTAATAAGAGGGAAGACCTAAGCTACTATAGAAGCTATATAATTACCTAGACTATTACTAAGAGAAGAGCCTTAATTCTCTAGTAATAAGAAACCATCCTAAATCTTAATAGCACCTAAGAGACCCTAAGAGAGTAAACTACTAATATAACTATAATCTCTTTCCTATACCCTTATAAAAGATTAGAAAGAATAAATAGTAGTTAACCCTAATTCCGCCATGCTATCTAAGCTTAATAATTATATTATAAGGTTTATTAACCTTAGTAAGCATTAAGACTAGAGGGATAATAACCTCTAGGAATTATTCTAAGAAGACTTTAAAGGATAGTCTAAGAATACCTTTGTAATAGCTAACAGAGATCTTATTAGGGAACTATAGAATTCCCTGTGAGATTATAGTATTATTATAAGATAAGGCTAAGGACTAGTAATTATAATATCTCTAGAAGAAGTAGTCTAATAAGAAATAAGGCTATTATAGCCTAAAGGGAGATTATAATCCTCTAACCCCTAAATATTAACCTCCTTAACCCCCTTACCTACTTACCCTAGAACCTTATCCTTTCTAACCCTAATAGCACCTTTAAACCCCTTAACCTATAAGAGAGCCTCTTCTATAGCAAACCTTATTATATTAAGTAATTCACCCTAAAGATCCCTATCTATAGCAAACCTTACTACCTATATAGTAATTCTCTTCTAAAGACTAGATTATAAAGAAAATCTTAGAACTTACAAAGATATATAAAGATAGTAATTATTATAGTGGATAATTATATAATTTCCTTGCCCTAAAAGTTATACTCTTTAAGAATAAGTATAATAGGATTAACCTCCCTTAAACGCATTATTAGAAGGCTTTCCTAATTATCTTAATTAATAATACTAAGTAATACTACCTTAATTATCTCTTTAGTTAAAACCTTATATATAAAGAGATAATTAGCTATATTCACTAATACTTTAAGATAGAAAGTAATTAATAATTCTACTACTATAAATAGAGTAGTATAACTCTAAGTAGCACTATTACTAAGAACCCTAATAAAACTAGGCTTAAGTGCCTTAAAATTATACTAGCTACCCTTAAGAAGATCTATTAAGGCCTATATCCTTCTAATATAGTAAATACTAAGCTCTATAAGTAAACGTTAAATACTATAGCTAGTGTACCTAAATACTAGATAGTAAAGTATAACTACTCCCTAGGCTTTAAGAGTCTTACTAAAGACCTTTATAAGGTAATTATAATCTTAGAGTTAAATAAGAGAGCTACCTAATACCTATAATTATAAGGGAGCTCTCCTAAGGCTATGTTTACTAACTATTAATATAGATATTAGCCCTAAGGCAAGGGAGGCTATTATAGTAAGAGCCTAAGGCATAGCCCTTAGCATTACTTTATATATAGTAAGAATAGCTATTAGTCCTTTAATTACTCTAATAAAGAATGCTAAAAGGAGAAGGATTATTAGTTTGCTAGTAAGATCTATTATATACCCCTTTAGAGAAGAGATTCTAGGCATTTCTTACCTTCTATAAAGAGCTAGATAATAATAAGCCTAATAAGGGCCCTAGCTAAGGATAGGAACTGTATCTTATAGCTTATATAAAGACTAAAGATAGTAATAAGGATAATAAAGAGCTATTACTAGCGGTATATCTAAGCATTATATAATTTTTTTACTTAGAGCTATAGGATAATTATAATCTTATAGATACTAATATTCTTACTGCTGTTACGTGGTGGAATCGCAGGTTGAGGCGTTGAATCTGTTAGAGGTGCTAACGGATTTAGAGGTCGTAAATCGTACTGAGTTCACTTAAGAAAGCTACTAATAGGTGTGAATGTGATGTAAGAATTAAGTTATCCCCTGTCTATGGAGTGTTGAATCTAGCCTATTAATGCCTGTTTTAGGCTACCTTGTCTTATCACGTAATAAGTGCTAGGCACGAATCGAAAAACAACTATCCTAGTTATATCTGCTAATAAAAGAAATGAATTTAGCATTATATCCTCCACACTTATAGTTATTATATTGCAGGTTCACTTAATACTGTAATCTTTAGGTTAATTAAATGCGTTCCTAATTCTAGCCTATGAAATCATTATGTTAAATAATGCATTTGTCCTATAGCGTGTTAAAACCGCCTAGTAATTGCTATTTTGTTCCCTACCTATTGTAAATTTCTGTGATTCCTTAATGTAAGCATCCTTTCCTATTGTAAAATTAAGCTAAATAAAACTAAAGCAAAGTTAAGCAAAATAAGCTAAAGTTAAAACTAAATCCCTTTTTATTTATCTAAATTCATTGCCTTAATTATCTAAACTAGCAAATTTGTTATCTTTCTCCTACTACTTAGTATTTTTAGCTATAGCTAGTGGTGTGGTCTGTTTTAGTTTCGGTTTTTTCTGCCCTAATTTTGTTTATAAAATTATTAGTTTTAATAGGGAAGGTCCTAGAGTTGTTTCCGTCTGCTTTAGCTTTAGCGCTAGATTACTACCTATCTTTGCCTTCTTCCTTAGTATTCCTAGTAACTCTAACTCTTAATGTAATTGCTTCCTATTATCTTTAGCCTTCTTACTATTAGATTTATTTAGCAAGGTAGTAGATTTAGCCTCCAGTTCCTTGATTCTTCTAGCATAGTTATTAACCATTTTAATGATTTTGTCTTATTAATAGGCAATATTAGTAATATATAACTTAAAAGTGTTATGCGAATTACTAAGCTTATTAAGCTTATTCTCTATACCTTTTACCTTATTACTTAATTTATCTATCTAGTTACTTAGTCTATTAAATTCGTTAAGTTTCACGCTAGAATTAGTTAATGCTATACTATTTTCGCACATTGTGATTTTCTCTTTTTATCCCTTTAGAATTTTTGCGATTTATTAGAACTTATTCTTTAACTTCTCCGCTTTCTCTTTTATTACTATTAATAATTTTCTATGCTTATTTACAAGATCCTTAACCATTTAGGTTGCTTAAAGAGCTTTATTATTTGCTTAATTAGCTTTATTAACTATTGCTTTAATATTTATCTTAACTTTGTTAATTTAGTCCACTAGGTTATCTAATTTGCTTTGCGCTTTCTGCTTATCCTTATCCTTATCTTATCTAATTTTGGTTAACTTCTAATATAGCTTACTATCTATTCTAATAGAAAGCAGATCTACTTTACTAATACTAGTAAGTGCTCTAGCGATTATAGCATTCACTACGCTGTATTTATCCGTAAAACAAAGAGCTAGTAGATCCGCGCGTAGCGGTAATGATATAGTGCTGTTATATATGGTTATCTACCTACTACGCTTAACTGTTACTCTGTTATAAAAAGCCGCTATAGCTATCTTAGCCTAATTCTTAGCCTGTTAAGTTACTCTATATTTAGTTAGATTTATAGAGATTCTATCCACTGGTTTTCTAGCTTCTTCCGCTGCTATGATTTTCGCTTTTAACGCTGCTTTTTGTTCTTTAAAAATAGCAAAAATCTGTATAATCACGTTCTGCTAGAGCGTGAAATAACTATCTTTCGATTTTACCTCTAGGCCCTTATTTACTATTATAGCTCCCTTTAAGCGTAAACTTATATGCATATGCCTAAATAGCGTATCTAATATCCTAGACCTTACTTTTAGGGCAACCTACCTAGGTATGCCTAAAAGTGCTAAAATTAATTCCCTTAATACCTTTTCCTTTATATTTAGCGTTAAATTCCTTTATTACTCTTTTCCGCGCTACTAAGCTAATCTTAGGCATTGGTTTGCGGGCATCTGCCCTAGATTCTGGTTTTCTGAATTAGGCAAACAATAAGTTAAAATTAAGGCTCTTAATCTAATCATAGACTTGCGATAGTCTAATAAGATATTTAGCTAGTATCTTATTAGAATCCTTAAGCTTAGAGTTAACTTTGCCTTTATCCTTATTAAATTTAGATTTAACCTCTTTATCCTAGTTAACCTCTGATTTAACCGGTGATCTCTCTCCGCTAGATCTAGCTTCTAAATCGCTAGGATCCTCCTAAATCCTAGTGAGATTAATATAGGTTAAATTTTTCTAGCTCTTTTCCTTCTCTATGCTAGATTTAGTTGCCTTTTTGCTAGATTTGTTTGTCTTTTGCCTAATTTATTAGACTTAAGCTTCTTAGTGGTTATCTAAACCTTATCCTTTTCTCTACTAAATTTGTTAGCTAAGATCCTCCTTTTGATTTCCTTCTTTCGCTTTTATAACTTAAGTTATTAATAATTATCTTTAAGTAACTATATTATAGCTTACTCGCAAGCTAATGTTTTACTTAATGGCAAAATAGGAGATTCGTTTTCTAACCGTCCGTTTTTAGTTAACTTTATGTTAGATTTGTTTAATTTCTTGCTAGATTTAGCCTATTAGGTAATGAGATTTACTATGTTATTTTCGTTATAACTCTCCGCCATTTGCGTGAGATTATTCACTAATCCGTCTAATATGCTTAGCTTTGCAAATTAGTTAAGATTAAACAATTGCAAATTAGTTAAAAATAAAATAATTGCTAATTAGGTAAAATAAAAATAACTACGCTCCTGCCAAATTTAACGGCGCTAGATTTAGCCTTCTTTACAAGATAATATAAAGTGCAAGTAATAGCAAGTGGGTCTAGCTTCCTGCGATGTGGAGATATTATATCTTAGCGATATCCTCTCTATTTATGCGCGAAAAATAGGTCTAATCCTTATAAGAGAAAAATAGCGGCATTCTAACGATTTTATATGTAGTTCCTTAACAAGCTTTAAATCCATTACTTAGTAATTTGATTATTGCTGACTTGCTAGTGGTTATAAACCCTTTTACATATTCTGCTACCTAATTAATCAGGGTTTTCCGTAGATAATCTTCTACTATCTTAGACGTATTTACTTGTATGTTGTTTTTAGTAATCTATTAGTTGTCTTTAGCGGTATATCCCTTCTATCTAATAAGGAATTCTACCCTTATAGCTTTGTTTTTTGTTTAAAGATTTTAACCTAATGAGCATATATTCTATTAATTTCCTAGTGGTCTTTTTCCTCTAGGTTATTAAACGCAATAGGTAGGGGTGCTATTTCTTCCCGTTTAAAGGGTCTTTTCCTTATACTAGTTTCTATAATTACGCTGCTAATACCACTAGGTGCACTTGCGAATTTAGAGGGAAATCTAGTTAATATACTAAAGGATTTACCTTTTAAGCACTTTATATAGCCCTGCCCTTTATAGTAACTATTTTTCTTTAGTTTGCTAGGTAACTTATATCCTTTATATAGCCGTAAATACACTATATCCCCTTCGTTTATATTAACTAGTTTATAGCGGTTATTATACCGGATTTTTGTAAGTGTAGCTGCTATTATAATAGCTAACTATGCTTTATACTAATATAACTTTTATAGTACTGCTATGTCGTTTACACCTGCTCTAGTGTTAATTATATTGTTTAGGGATAGGAGATTTACTATACTTAAAGGGCGAAAACCGTAAAGTAACTTATTAGGGACTTACCCTATAGTAGCTGTAATAGTATTATTAAGCTAGTGTTATAAGGCTAGTAATAATAATGTCCACGCTGTATTTAGATCCGTAACTATATAATATTAGATTGCGATTATTACTATTTGATTTTTCTATTCTACTGTCCTATTAGTCTAGGGATAATACGCAGTGCCTATAAGGAGTTTAACTCCTACTCTTTTAAATATAGCTCTTTATATATCTAAAATAAATTTTAGATCTCTATTGCTTATGATTTGCCTTAGCAATCCCTAGTCTGCTATATATAGCGCCCTAAGAAGTAATTCTGCCTAAATGTCCGCTAGGTATGTTATATGCCCTAGTATTAACAGAGTTCTTTTGCTAAACAAGCAATTTACTAGATATAGCGAATTATATATCTTATAGCCCTCTATCTGCTATATTATATATACAGACGGAGTCTCTGGCATATCCGTAATGAAATTAAGTAAGATTATATAGAATAGTACTGGTTATAACTATAGTGGCCGCATCTCCCTAGTGGCTTAGTATAATTATTCGCGTTCTCCTTGCACCCTACGTAATAGGTAATATATTCCTAGATTTAGTAACTTATTCGTGGGAAACTAACTAACTGTAATTCCGTTACTATGCGTGCGATTCTAAAGTGTTATTAGTTATTATATACTAGTTGTAGTATAGATTTAACTTCCTAGTTAGAATACATAAACAAAAAATCCGTCTTTACTATAGTAGTATAACAGTCTATCTTCGCGTAGATCCTAGCTATATAAAGGAATCCTTAGTTTATTTCTAATATTTTTGCTAGTTACTTCTCTTAGTACGCTTTTATTGCTCCTATGATTTAGTTAAGTTTTAAGTCTAACTAATATCCTTTAACGATTCTAGCTTTAAGATTATTATTAATAATTGCTATTATAGTGTATCCCTTACTAGAATATGCACTCGCGTCTAATTCGTTATATTAACTCTCTTATACCGCCTTTTTATAGGTAACTTTAACTAGTAGCTAAGAGAGTGTATCTAGGACTACGTTTAGTACTCCTAGTATATATATTACTCTTAGGCTAAATTACGATAAGTAGTTCGTGACCTTGGCTAGTTTTAAGTTAGCTTTGTTAAGGTCTATTGTTAATAGCAAGGTGTGTTTAATAATTCCTTTTGCTAGAGAATAGTTAGTTAATATATTAACTATAGTATTATTAGATTAGACTATTTTCTAAAGTTTTCTAACGCTCTAAGCAATTACTACTACTTTTGCTTCTGTTAAACCATATCTTTTTTAATACTTAATATTGCTCTTAAAAGGAATAGGATTAGGTTTATTTAGTTATTTTTGATTTCTCTTCTAAGGACACTTTTGCTATCCTAGTCTTCTTTTAATTAGAAGGCGTATAAACCGAAACCTTCCTTATAGGCATTAATTTTAAGAAAAGCGGTTTCTCTGGATTATAGTGCTATAGGGTCTGTTTTTCGCTAAGGAAAGACTTAATATTATTAAACGCCTTTTCCTCTTCTTTAGTTAGTAAAAATGTCTTTTGCTATGTTTTCTTTTTCCTTATTAGCTTAGAAATGCTAGATACCTTTTTCTCTATTTCTTGAAATTCGCGTAGTAATACCGTTTTCTAATCCTATAGTGATTACATTTGTATATTAAACCACGGAATTCTAG
Organism: Epichloe gansuensis; assembly: GCA_023658505.1. Taxonomy (NCBI): domain Eukaryota; kingdom Fungi; phylum Ascomycota; class Sordariomycetes; order Hypocreales; family Clavicipitaceae; genus Epichloe; species Epichloe gansuensis. The sequence continues at coordinate 3,848,496 of CP098283.1, forward strand.
AACAAAGAAACCTTGCTATTCTAATAAAGGTTTTAAGACTTAATAAGTTACTAGGAAAACCATTTTCTAAAATGCCTTAAGCTAGTTATTTGTGTTTATAATTCCATTGCTATTAATAATAAATCTAAGTAGTTAGATAGTAGGATAGCTAATAAAGGACTTCTTTGCTATGATTATTAGCCTATTTTCTTTAAGGATTTTAAGCACTGTCTTAAGATAGCCTAAATGCTCCTCTAGGTTGTCTAAAAACATAATAATGTTATTAATGTAGACCTAAACAAAATGCTTATGTTTTTGGAATAATTAATCTATAAACCTTTATGTAAATACTAGGAGTTCTTAAATCCTATAAGTGCTATATTTAATGCCTTAAGACCCCTATTTGATATAACTACCATCCAAGCTTAATGGTCTTGTTAGATTAGTAGCTAATGGAAAAACCTGTTCTATTAAAGAGAGAAAATACTTTCTTGCCATGAGTATTATTTATGATGTTGCTTTGGTTAGGCAAAGGGTATATATCTAGTATTATAATATTATTTAGCGGTCTTATATTAATTATAACCCTACCTTTCCTTTCTTAACTAGTTTCTTACTATACTATAAACGCTAGGCACGCTATTGCTATGGGTTTATCTAGATATAATATCTTTCCTTTTATATAGAGTTTATTATGTACTTTGTTAAGCTTGTCTATATCCTGCCCTCCTAGCTTATAGGGCTAAATAGGTTTTGTCTAACGTTACTATCCTTCTATAAGGTTAATCCTTATCTTTTAGTCTTTAGGCATAGGAATAATGCCTTTATTATAGTAGATATTGTATTTGTCCGTTACTTTAATAAGCCTAATTGCCGCTTAGTTATTAATATTCGCTATTCGCACGCTGAATTTATTAGTTACGTATGGAATTTCCTCTAGGCACGAAATTCTATATAATAGCACCCCTATGTTAACTCTCCTTAGATTAAGGTTATCTTTTGCATCACTATTATCTCTGTCCTCCGTATGCTTTATTTCTACGCTATTCACTATATCTTTGCTAAAAAGGTATAATACGCTAATAGGTTATTAATGCTATGGTTAGCACTGACTTTGTTAGCCGCTATTAGTCGCGCGACTTTCTAGTGTTTATTAATAGTAATAATTTTATCCATAGGATTATAAGCAATTATCTATCCTTTGTTAGATCTATGTAATAGTGTATCTAGAAAATACTTTAAGCATAACTAAGCGTAATACACACTTATCTCTTAATTTCGCTGTGCTATCTTCTATTTAACTAGTATATATAGCTAGCTCTTTAGTGGAATTAACACTGCTTACGCTATAATCACTCGCTAGTGTAGGACCTTATTTGTTAGCCTAAATATCTCCGCTAGCACCTTTAGGTTATAGACTGATCTAAAAACTACCTTAGGCTAAACAAAATTAATTTTTACTCTATAGTTATATAAGAAATTTGTTCTAAGTAATAACTTTAGTCCTAGATTTAGCATTATGTCTGCTATAACTGTAAAGTGTCTAGTAATCTTAGTATTATAGGCCACTCCTAGAATATAAAAGTTAAAAGTAATAGTCTTAGTAATAAAAAGGATAATTAAACCCCTAATATAGGTTTTAGCTCCTAAGTTCCCTATTTCACGTTTAAACCATGCTACTATAACTATTCCTTATCTACTAGAATTAATAATATTCTAGTATTAAGGCAGACCTAATAATTCTTGCCTTTATTATTAAATCTAATTAGAATTTTAAGGAATGTATTTGCCTTTTTCTATTATATTTGACTTCCTATAGTCTTGCTATGGCTTTAATCACTTGCCCTAGTGTAAGCCTCCCTATCCTAACTAGGTTTATGCCTATAGCCGCCTCCTTAGTCTTGGTTTTACTGTTTTTAATAAAATGCGTTTCTATAAAGTTTAACTCCTAGGCTAAAGTTTTGGTTTCTTTGCCTTCTAGAACTTCCTCTTCTTCTTTTATATAGTATTTACAGTCTTAAAGGTAGGTTTTGTGTTCTTACGCATCCGAATCATTATTATATACTATAATATATGCGTATTCTTTATCCTTTACTAGTGGTTTTTCCTATCGCCTAAATTATCGTGGTTACTATTGCTGATTTTCTTACCTTAGATCTCTAGCTTCCTAAAGCTTATGATTATTTAGCTGGTTTAGCTGTTTTCCTGTCTTATCTTCCTAGATCTAGATTAATCCCTTGTATTATTTTCTTCCTGCGATTTATGCTACTATGGTTATTAAGTTTACCTCTTAAAAGGTTAATTTTGCTAGTATAGTCTTGGTTAAAAAGATCTTAAAAATCTCTAAGTATCCCATTAGTCCTATCTATTACGCGGATTTCCTTAGCAAAATCGTGGATTAAAAGGCCTATTCTAATTAGCTTATGTTACCTATGGTTCTTCCTTTAAGTCACTGCTAGAATCTTCTTAGTAAAAATAGACTTTAGCCTTTCCTTTGCCTTTTCTAGTATATAAGTAGCCTTTATTACGCAAATAATTGTATAAGTTACATTGCTTATTGTCCAATATAGTAACGTACGCTAATCTTATGTCTTCTTTAGTTAGCGCTAGGCATATTTACTGTAATCCTAGGTAAAGCTTAAACCGTAACCGTATTAGAAGCTAGAAATCTATTGTTTCCCCGTTCGCTCTTGTATATTAGAAAATTTTAGATGTAAATTTACGAAATAAGACGTTATTAATTATATCCTCCTTAGTGTATTTGGCTTTGTCTAACTAGGCTATTATGTCCTAGACTTAAATACTAAACTCTTTCCTAACTACTATGAATATAGCTGCTATTCCGCTAAATATGGTATTCCTCTCTATTGTTAAGGTATTATTAGTACTATACTATTGCATTACCTTAAAATAAAGTCTAGATTTTTTCTGAATTATATCTCGTCTACTAGGAGTGGCATAATGCAAGTGGTCCTTAACTGCCTATATCCATAATTTAACATCATGGAAAATCGTTTGTTTCCTATTATGTGTAATTAGATCACTATTAGCCTCTTCTGGTTTATTATAAGGTTTGAAATATCTAATGTCTGTAATCTTCTAGGTTAAATCTATCTGCCGCTCTAATAGATCTACATGTTAATTATATCTTTCCGTGTCTAGATCTGTCCTTCTCTAACTTCCTGGCTTAGCATACTATCCCTAGTCTAGATAATAATAGCCTAGCGGCTAAAATTAGTAAGGATGTAGTTAAGACTATAGATATCCTTATGATGCCAAGGGTCCTAGCTGGTTTACCTTAGCATATAGGTAATTACAGTAATATCCTTGCTTAAACTATGGATATATTAGTCCTTAAGCTAGGTTTAGTATTAGCGGAGTTAATCTTAATAGAGCTCTTACGCTTTATATGCTTCTAATCTTAGTGGTTAGTATTATCGCTAGCTGCTCCATTCCTAATATTATTTTAGTTATTATCTCGCGTTGTATAGCTTATTATTGCCTAAGCACTGCCTAGAGTATCTTTTCTAAGTTAGTTTCGTTTATCTAAGGGTAGAATTTCCCTGGTTTTGCTGCAATTTCTAACGGTCCTAGTTATAGGTCCTTATAGTGTAATTCTATTGGCTAGCTAGGAGGCCTAGGAGGTTAAATAGCGGTGTCCTTTTTAGGTAGTTCTTAATCCCCTTTCCTTTGTTAATTTTGTTTTTCTCTATGCTATCTTTAGATTCTATAGTCTTAGTGCTATAGGCAGGGCTGTTAATGTCTTTAGGTTATCTACCCACTTCCTCACTACCTACTGCTTAGTTAGATCCGTAAATAAATCCTTTATCTTTAGCTTTTATAATAGAGGCTTTAACTTAAATCTAGGTAAGGCGGATTGCTTATGAATCTATGGGATTCTAGTAAATAGGGGTTCTTAGTAGATTAGTTATTTGCGTTTTTTAGCTAATCCGTTAATAAATTCATATCTAGCGAGTTCCTCTAGCTCCTCTTGCTTGTTAGTTTTAACAAGTTTTTGTTTTTAATGTTTAAAGTCTAGATTTACGCTATTAAAAGTCCTAAACTAATAAACAAGATATAGTTCACTTTTAGTAAGAGGGAATTTAACGTTAAGTATTCTAAATTAGCGTTATAGGCGATTAGTCTTAGACATTAAGGGTTTTATTGTAACTAATTCGTAGTACGCACGAAAGAAAGAGCAATTGCTACCACTTATTACGTGGTGGAATCGCAGGTTAAGGCGTTAAATCTATTAGAGGTGCTAACGGATTCAGAGGTTGTAAATCGTACTAAGTTCACTTAAGAAAGCTACTAATAGGTGTGAATGTGATATAAGAATTGAGTTGTCCCCTGTCTATGGAGTGTCGAATCTAGCCTATTAATGCCTGTTTTAGGCCACCTTGTCTTGTCACGTAACAACTGCCCTTAATAACTAAGCCTTTTAGCACGCTTTCCTAAAGTAAGAACTATATTAATAGTAAGAATCTAATAAGGGATTAACCTACTATATCTCTAAAGAATGCTATTCTAAAGAAGTCTTTAGAGGTATTATACCTAACACTAGGCAGTAGGCAAATTAACGGTAGGTTAGGATAAGCAAAGGCTTTATTATAATTAATACCTTTATTAAAGATAATCCCTTATAAGCTATAAATTATTAAATTCAGTGCTAGATCTATAATTACAAAAGGCATGCTTTGTGTGCCTATAGAACTTAGAGAGCTTAAATTCTATATCCTTAACATAGCAACTCCTTTCCTCTTTTCTATTACTAATATAGATAAGCTATAAGTTAAGATTAATAACCTCGCGAACGTGCTAATCTAAGGCAATAAGACTAGCCCTATTATATAATAATAGGGATATCCTTAGTAGCTACTAGAGGCTAAAGAAACAGTTACCTTCTACCTCTTAGAAGGGGAAATCCGTTAATTACATCATTACTTCGGTTACCCCTCTGTTTAATGCCTTACAAAGATCCTTTAGAAAGCTAGTTATAATGTTAAACGCTAGGCAATTAAGAAGTTAACTAAAGTCTACTACTATTATTAGATAAAAGGAAAAGCTCCTAGCTAGTTTAAATTCATAATTAAAGATAAGCATAACTTTAACTATAAGATTATTACTAATATTACATAGATTAATAACTAACTAGTCCTTTACGTTATTAATTTAGTAACTTTATTCTAAGCAGCCCGCTTTCTTAATCCTAAGAAGCAAAAGGCCTAAGATATCTAGGATATAATTAGGGAGTGCTAGGTTAATACCTATCTTAGACCACTGGATTAGATTATCTATAACGCTAGTAATAACTTCTCCTTTACTAAATTTAAGCACTACGCTTAATTAATATTAATTAAGATTAATAAGATGCTAATTAAAGCCTATAGTAGCGTTAGAAAGGTTAAAAAGTACTATAAACCTTTACGCTAGGCTTATAAGATTATTATAGACTTAATTAGCGCGGAGATTACGCTAGAGTAATATCTTTAGATAGCTATTAAAGCTATTAATAACTTAGCAAGCCCTAATAGACTAGTGCTAACTCTACTAGTCTTTAGAGCTTACTTATATATAATAGATAAGTTACCGCTAAGCGTTTCTATTATTTAATACGCTAAGGTAATTTAGAAGGCTACTAATAAGGTACGCTACTACCTAGCCTTATAGCAGGTCCGCAATACCCTTAATACCTAGAATAGCCCTAATATATTACTAATACATTAGCTGCCTCTATAGGCTAATATATATATATAGAGGGAGAAGGGTAGCTAGCATAGCCCTTATAAGCTAATTACTACTAATAAGGAGACCTACACTATCTAAATACCCTATAGCCTAGTGAAATTCTAATCTATAGTAATAAAGCCTTACTATAAGGATCTATATGCTATAGAGAGGCTATAGGAGATAAAACCTTAAGTTATTAAGGAAACTATAAATAAGAGAGATTCTCTTACCTCTATAGGGGTAAAGGTAAGGGAAGGAGTAAAAGAAGAAGTAAAACTCCTAGTGCTAGTAAAGAGAAAGTAAGAAAGGCTAAGAAAAGCCCTTATAGTTTAATTCTCCCTTAACTAAGGCATAGAAGGACCTAAGGATTATAAGGACTTTATAGTTATTAATAAAGATTAAGAGAAGGCATTAATTAAAGAGATTATAATTAGAGAATTACTAATAAAAGCATTCCTAATAGCAAAGGAAAAAGCTAACTAAGACCTTGCTCTCTAACTCCGCTAAGAAGGAAAGATTATAACCCTAGGAAAGCCCTTTAAGTAATTAGATTAAGCTAAGATTAACGCTCTATAAGCTTATAATATATTTAGATTTACAAAGTTTAATTAAGCAAAGCATAGTAGTTATAGGATCTTTAACTCTCGCATAGTAAGAGAGATTAAAGGTAAAGGTATGGATTTATTATATAAGAAGTCTTGCCTTATTATACAAGGCTATAATAACAAGGAGAAGGAATTTATCCTAACGCAATCGCTAATAATCTAACGGGCAAGCCAATGGCTAATTATAGCTATTGCTTCTTTGTTAAAGTAAAAAGGATTTGCCTCTAGATCCGTAATATTACCTAAGCCTACGTTTAATTATAAATAAAACTTATAAGGCTAATTATTATAAGATTACTAGAATAGATTACGTATCTCTTTCTAGAAGGCACTATAATAGAGGTTATTAAGCCTCTTTATAGCATTACAGAGGCTAGAACTTACTAGTAGGCAATATACTTCTATTATCACAGGGATAATCTTAATATAATAATGTTAACATACAATCCCTGCTTATTAATTACAGCTCTGAATAATAAAAACCTGTTTAGGATTATTAGAATGCAAATAGATAACACGCTAGGTCTAAGTAATAATAACTTCTTTAATAAAGAAGAAAAAGAGCTCTAGAAGGCTAACTTTATAGCTAAAGAGAAGTAGTAACTATTAAATAGGAATTCCCTTACTTTTAATAGCTATATTCTAACCTAAAACGCTAATAACTTACTAACCCTAACCTAGAAAGGCTAAAGTTAGAAGATTAAGGAAGTTAACCCTTAATACCTAATAGTAAGGCAGGATTACGTAGAATAATAAGCCTAAGGAAGCTATATTATAACTATTTGCTAACTAGAAGCTTTATATAATCTATTAATTACAGCTTAATACTAAGAACTAGCTACTAAAGATATTATATGCTTAAATAAACGCCTTAAGTAATAGATTAAGAATTAGTAATAAGGATTACACTATATCTTACTAATCCTTAAAGAAGCAAAGCTCTTTATATTTATAGATAGATTGCTTGCAAATAATAAGGATCTTAGCTTATAGATTAGGTATGTAATTGTAATTAGTAATAAGGCAAAGAGGGATAATAATACCTTTATTGCAAAAGGGAATATTATTATATATATATATATTATTTACGCTAGCTAGCTCTATGTAGGGCTAGTACTATTACTCCTGCTGCTTCGTCAAAAGGGAAAACCCTTAAATAGGAAGAAAAACCCCTTATATCTATGTTTAGGCTAACACTAACCCTACACTAGGCCTGCGTTACGTTGTTTATAGCCTATTATAGGTGTTTATTACTAGCTTATGCTAGCCTTATCCTAGTAAGAAGAAAAGAAAAGAAAGAAAAAGGAAAATCCTAGGTTCTAAGCCTTACCTAGCTTTATCCTAGGTCTACTCTAGCACTACTCTAGGCCTCTTATACTATCTTATAGCATACTAGATTTAGTTTTATAGTAGTAATTTACTTCTCTTTTACTTTTTAGCTAGCTTTTCTATAGCCTTACTTTTTAGCCTTCTCTAGCCTAGGTCTAGCTTATTAGTCTAGGAAGTTAAAGCACCTAATATTATTTATCTTCTATAGTAAGGGTGTAGGTTTAGTTTAATTCCTAGCCGTTTCTAGGCCTAGGTCTCTTAGGCATTAACTAACTAGATTCTTATCTTATATTCTTCTTTCTTTGTTAATATCTATGATTTAGCCCCCCTGTATAAGTATAAGAAGGGTTCCTTCCCCTAGAGGGTCTTCTTTCTTTCCTCTTTTTATTAAACTTCCTATAGGTTCTTTTCTTCCTTAGAGCTTCCTAAGGCGCTCCTAGGCTAGTGTTAGCCTAAATGCTAACATTGCTGTAGATCTATTAAGTTATTTGACAAAATGGCACCGGCAGCTGTGAGTACTCCTGTGTCCTGTGCTGTTCCGGCTTATTATTATATATAGTTTAATAAAGAGCAAGCGGGTTACGCGTAGCGCGCTTGCCTCTAAGCTATATAGCATGGTTTAAGGTGCTAATATCGCGTACGTGATATCTATAACCCTTAATTAGATCACAGACTAATTAAAGATGCCTTAGATCCCTATAATCCTCTGTACTAACTTATTCTTATTATACAAATGCCTTATTAAGCTAGGCATAACAAAAGAGAAGAGGCTAATGATTAATATTATAGCCCTTCGCTAATTGTATAAGAGGCGCGAGATCTACGAGGTTAGATAGATTAATAGCAATAATAACCTAGCTAATGCGATAACGAAGGGATTGCTAAATTAAGCGCTTATAACATTAATTAATTCGAACGAATTAACAATCCGTGTAGAAGGCTAGGTTAAGAGACCTTTGTAAGCATTACAAGCGTTATAGAGAGGGAATTAACGGAGATAAAGGGGAGGATTCGTTGCAATTAGATTAATTAAATTAACTAATGCTAACTAAGCTAATTAGGGCTTCGGATTCCTATTAAGGGATTCACTTGTGTACACTTTCCTTTAATTCGATTTTTATTGCGTTTTTAGGCTCCTTTAGCTACGAGAAAAAGAGAGACTGCTAGTGTTACTTCCTTTGGATTATCATCGGATTAGTTATAGCTAAAGACCCTGCTAATTATAGGCCAAGTGGAGCCCTTAAAGGGATGCATGCCTTGTGATTAGCTACCCTTTTGCCACCCCTCTTTGCCCTACTTACGGGTTTCACTCACTTTTTAGCTAGCTAGATTCCTCTCCCTCTCTCTCTTCTCTCTTTCCTAGATTATTATTATCAACTATCATAGACTTTAATAACAACGGTATCAATTACCTGCGCAGGCACCTTGGTGTTCTAACAAATTTCCTTATTAATATTATTAGCTTTAATTCCCCATTCTTTCATTTTCTTCCTATCTCCCTTGCTAATCTTATTATTCGCCTTGCCTTTACTTCTTAGCATTTTTCCCTTGTGTTATAAATGCTATTAATTATCTCTAGGTTAGATTTATCTTTATTTTCCTTCCTTTACTTTTCTCTTCTACCATAGCCTTTAACCTTTTAGTTAGGGCAGTGTCTTTTTATCACCCTTAGCTATCTATAATCTAATTAGTTAAGGGTTAATTAGTTAATTAGTAATGCAGGACTTACCTAGTGATTTGAATTAGGTTAGAAGCAAGTGAGAATAAGTTATGTGTGGTGTAAGGGTTTAAGTTTGCCTTAGAGCTTTAGGGCATAAGTGAGTGGTAAGGTGCGAGAAGATAGAAGAGATAGTGTAGAGAGAGGGAATAAACACGGTCATAGAAAAAGGGGGAATCGCGTTAATTTATGCTGCGAGCAAAACTCGAATAAATTTGAGTTTAACTGCGGTTATAACCTATAACTCTTACGCTAACGTAGCTATAAAGTTTATTATTAATAAACTTTGCACTAACCTTGCAGCCCCTATATTCGTGCCCTTAAAGCTTATTCCTATATTAGGCTGCTTTTTTATTACTATGGTACTATTAATCGGTTGTTTATTATTACACTAGCTAGGTATTGCTAGTAATTCTTATGTTATGTGTGAATTTTAGATGCATTGGCCACTGCCGATGAAAAAAAAATTATAAAAATCATATTATTAGCTTTAAGTTCTTTAAGTAGCGTAATTATTAATATCTTTTCCTTTTAAGCTAATTCTAGCTCTTCTACTAGTTTAAAGAAGGAATTCTTATTAAATTAAACACACGCTAATATAATAACTTTATGATTACAAAGCAAAGGCACCTAAATAATATATTAGGACTTGCCTCTATAACTAATAAGGTACCTAATATAAGCTTTCTGCTCTAACTATAGGATTGCGTTATGCGATTTAACATACTCTAGAGCCTTTATTATTATAGGAAAAGCCTTATATCTATAGGCTTATAGATATGTGATTAAGGGCTTCTAGACCTCTGCTATCTATAAATAGGCTAGAACCGTTTTCCTAGCCTAATTCCACTATAGCTTATAAGGTATAATCTAGGTTTTATAATACTTAAAAGGCATTTAATTTAATAGATAAACTATAGTGTTAAAGACCTTATTATTAAGGTCTATTAGAAGCTAAGCCTCTAGGCTTAATATATAAGCTTTTACTTAACTACCCCTAGATCTCTTTGCCTTTCTATTCTAGCTAGGCATTAAGGGAGCTAAATTATAAACTATAATACCTATAAGGGCTATCTTATCTTTTATTTACTCTATAAAGAGGGCTTTTTGAATATTACTATATAGAAAGCATAGTTAAACCCTAAATTAAGTGCTTAGGAATACTATTATTATATAAAAGCTATTATAAATACTATCCTTTATTTTAAAGGAATAAAAGAATTACATTAAGGTTATAAGGTATGTAAAAACACACTAATACCTATTACTATTCTAATAAGGAGAGTTATAGTAATCTAGATTAATGGAAAGCCTATAACCTAGACCTTATAGAAGGCCTTTAGGTATAACCTATAATCTCTATTACTTAGCTTTACCTATAGCATAGACCTTATATTCTATAAGCTTAGGACCTATTAATCTAATGCCTAAAGCCACTTTTATAAGCTCTATAAAGGCCTATATACCTAGATAACTATATTATTAATGCTAAAGCTTTATATCTCCCTTTTAAGGCAGTCTTAGGGCCCTGCTAGTTATAGCATAGGCCTCTTTTAGCTTATCTAATAGCCTTAATAATATATAGAGCTTATTAATATTATAAACTCTAGCTATAGGCCTTAATCCCTTATATAGGAAGCACTTCTTCTAATTCTAGAAGATCCCTACCTTTATAAGAATTATTACTAATATAAGATTAATATAGAATTCTAGGATTAGTAGCGCTTTCTCTAGTATAATTGTCCTTAGCGTTCTAGATAGCGAATCCGTTACTAAGATATATACTAGACCTTTACCTAAAGCTATATAGATTATGCCACTAGCTTCTACCTCTATTATAATAGTATTATTAAATTTAGCTTATTTAAACTAATAAGGGTTATTAAAGATATAAATATTCGCTCTAGAGTTATAAAGGACTATATTTCTCTTTAATTCTAAGCTATTAACCATGTTTAAGGATAGGGTAATGCGTTAAGAGCGCCTAGCGTGTATAAATAATAATATATTAGCTAACCTCTTACCTTAAGTTATAGCTATAGAGTTATTTATAGGGTTCTATAAGGGTATAATAATATTACCACTACTCTTCTCCTTTAACTTCTAATTTATAGCCTTTATTTTCTTTTATAGATTCTCTTTTAGATACTTCTTAATATTATCTTTAGAGTTCTTCCTAACTTCCTAGTTCTTAGGAGTAAGCTTTAGCTTATATAAAGCCTTAAATAAATTATAGGATTCCTACTACTTTAAGGCATCTCTAACTATATAATTCGTATATCTAGGGCACTTAGGTCTCTCTAATTTTATTAAATTATTTAATCCTATTAATTTATTAGTTATAATTATATTAGTAGTCTTTAGTACGCTTTATAGAGCTTTATAGTCTCTTTTAAACTCTATAATAGCCTTAAGGAAGCTTGTTGGTATCACAGGTGCCTGACGTCAGGATCGTGGCCTAGGGAATAGGAATTTATCTTCTATTCTAGGCGTTATAATCAATTAGTCATAAGTGTGTAAAAGGGAGGAAAAGAGAGGCTTTTCCGGATTATGAGAAGTGGCCACAAACGCGGTGGGCTTTGTGGGTCACATAACTTGTAAGTCCTTGCCTAATTAGAGAGGCAGACCGATGAGTTATATGTAGGGCTACCTCTCGCGGGCACGCGTTGCGTGCGTGCCCTCGCGGCCTAACCTTTGCCAGGTAATTACGGCTGCGTGCCGCGATTAATATTATGCTTGTTCTAATATTAGAACCTCTTTCTTTTTAACACGATTATTAACGTATAATATTAATCTAAGAAAGGAAGATATAAGGGATTAAATAAATATGTTATATGAATAAAAGAACTAATAAAAGAAATAATAATAATAGTCCCCTTTTCCTTCCCCTACGCGCCGCTAGCTTTAGATAACTAGCTTCTCTAATCGCTTATCCTTCTTCCTTACGGAAGGCTCCTTTACCTTCCGCCCTTGCTTTTAACCAGTGTAATGTAATGTTAGATTATATTACGAGGGGAAGGTCGCTTATAATCCCTTCCCTATCTAAAGGTATAATATTAGATTATCCCTCCCCGTGGCCCTTTATTTAACTATAATATAATATTAAATTATATTCCTAGGGAAGATTACCTATAATTCTTCCCTTCTAAAGGTATAATATTAGATTATACCTTCCTACGCCCCCTTATGCTCCCTTCTCTTCCCCTCCCTACTATAAAGACTTAGAAAGGGCGCCCCTTTTAAGGCTATAATTCCATGCCCCCTTCTAAAGATATGATTTCGCTGCCTCTAATCCCTTAGCCCGCGCCCTACGTAACTATACTATACTTAGGGCACCTTATCCAGTGCCTTTAGCGCTGGTTTTAGCGCGGGCTTAGGCATAGGCTTTAGCATAGGCTTAGGCGTGGGCTTTAGGGCTCTAGTCCCTTACCTCTTTATAGGCAGTACTAGGTCTAGGTAACCTATCCCTCTATCTAGATTATTACTATATTACCTATAATAAACCTCTCTAGGGCTTTATTAGGCATTACCTTTATAAACGCATTAGCTAGGTTATCTTCGCTATTAATCTATCTAATCTCGCAGAGCTTATAGCGTTTGTATAATTACTAAAGGGCTATAATATTAATTATAAGCCGCTTCTCCTTTATAGTCCTAAGCTTAATAAGGCATTTATATAATAAGTATAAGTCTATGTAGACTATAATTAGGATCTCTAGGAGGTTTAATTAATCCGTGATAATCTTTAATATTATTATAATTACGTAAGCTATATTAACGCCTGCTACTATTCTATAGACCTCTAAAGTAAGCACACTTCTTATAACTCTCTTGCTCTTTATTAAGCTATAGTGTATAATATTACCTTATAGTGTAAACTTACTATCTTTATACTCCTTATTAGCTAGAATAAGAACGTAGCCTAGTTATAAGGTAAGGTCTTTGTTATTAGCAAATAATCTATTAATAAATGTAAATAGCTTTATTCTTTTAAGGTTAAGGGGTATAAAGATTAATCCTTAATCTAGGTAGTCTATTTGCCACTTAATATAGTAATTAAGTTCCTTAACGTTCTTAGTTATTAGTTCTTAATATTATGCGGTAACTAATAGATTAAAGCTTACCTTAGGTTAGCAGATTAAAGCAATATAGGCACCACAGGCCCTTTATTCTACGTACTTCTTTTCCAGCTCTTCTAGCGGGATTAACTATAGCTTATTACTTTGCCCTTTTACCGTATTTTAATAGTGTTATTAGTTAGTTAAATAATTCCACTATTAAATACAAGGGGTTATTAGGCTTAATAAACTACTTTGGTTTTATAGCGAACTTAGCAGTGGCTAGCTAATCTTCTTCCTTTTAGAGGAATCCTTTATCTAATAGGCTAAGGGTATTATTAGTTTGCATTCCTACACATCTAAATTAAGGGCTTTTGGCAGATATAACTAGCAAGCATAGATTATAGCTTAATGTCATTATCTAGAGCTTTTCTCTATAGTGCTTATGGTAAGTCACCCACTAGTGTGTGCTAGCCTCTGCAATTCCGTAGAGAGGCTTAATAACTCTTATAATCATTCCTTTAGAGTGCTAATAATAAATTTAGATAGGAGTTAGGCAAGGATTATATAATTTAGCGGCATTTCTAATTACACGTATGCCTACGTAATATCTTAGATCTAAAGGAGGAATCCTTTTATAAGAAAAGAAGGGGTAATTATAAGAATTAATTATTAGCTTACCCTTTAGATCATTAGGGCTTGTGTAAGGATTGCTTGCTTTGCTTTATTGCTAAAGCCTTAGATTATAAGCCTTAATTTCTTATATAGCTAGCTTATTCTTCCTTTAACTTTATTAATAATACGGGAATTAAAGATTTAAATCCCTTAGTGCTTCTTTAGATTAAAAGCAATAAATTTAAACACACCTTTGCTAATTAGGGCATTAATCTTAGCCTTTATTAAGAGCTTAAAAGGTTCGCTAGGACTTATAATTATGCCTTTCTTACGTAATTAGATTATAAGCTTAAGATCTGCCTTCTCCTTGCTTAAGATAAATACCTTAAGATTATCTACTAAATTAATAATTATAGGAGGGTTTTTTTATAGTCTTCCTAGCCTTCTTTTAGAGGGGCTAGAGGCACTATATTATTAATTTATGCCTCTTACTCTTCCCCTTTAATTACCTCTAGGTTATTACCTCCTACTAGTAATAGCCTTTCCTTGCTTAGGTCTTTATTATAGGGCTTAATAGAGGTTAACCTAAAGACCTTAGGACCTTATAGAAGATTAAGGGTATAGCTCTCTCTATCTATTATAAGGAGCTTATATAGGCCTTACTATTCTTTATGCTCTCGCTAGATAAGAACTAGTAATGTAAGTAAGAGGTTAAGGGTTAGTAAGGTATTAGGGCTATTCCTTATAGTAAGGGCTTCCTTAACCTTATAGAGCGCGTGTAACCTCTTAATCTCCTTTATTACCTTCTATACTATAAGAGCTTATTACTTAATATTAGGTAAGGGAGGAGATTTATTAATTATTTAAGGGTAGGCGCTAAAGATAAGAAGGGTTAGAATAATACTATTTAGGCCTATGGTATTATTAAGGGCTTTTATAGCTATTTACAGGGCTATAGCTTTAGGTGTTAACAGGTATTTGCATTAGATAATATTATAGGCTCTTTAGAGTAGCCTATAATATCTCTTAACCTTACTAATACTATAGTGTGCCTTAATAAGGACTTCTTTAATTAAGATTAACATTAAAGCTATAAATTAGTAGAATTCTTTGCTTCTAAACGTTATGCTAGCATTAGTTATAATCTAATCTAGAGGACCTTAGTAGGTATTAATCTAGTAAAGGCAAAGGGCTTCCTATATTACCTTTACTATAATATCCTTTAGGAATCTAGCCACGTTAAACGCGGTAGCCGTATTAACAGCGTAGAGAATAGGGCAATTACTATCTAGATACATAATATCCATAATTACTTTATAGTTAAAGTTATATTTATCCTTTAGGGTGAATTTAAAGCAATGTAGATTATCCGCGTTTAATTAGCATTAGTGGCAGATCTTTATTAATTATCTAATCGTTTTGAAATCCACCTTATAGCCTGATTTAGAAAGCATATTATAAAGTTAGCGGATAGAGGGGTGACTAAATTAGCAATGCAAGCGCCGTAATTCTATCTCGGTTAGATAACTCTAGGTAATTAATTTCTCCTTCTGTAAAAGCATCTAAGGATACCCCTATTTACAGATAATAGGGACCTTAATATCGCCTTATTAAAGGATGTTCTAAGAAATATAGAAATCAATCTTTAGGCAGTCTATATCTGCTAAATATAGTAAGAAAGGAGTGTTTATAGGTATTACATAGAATAGAATAATACTAAAGGGAGTAGGCATATTAATCAATCTAATTAAGGGGATTAGCTTACTACTTCTAAATCAAATTATTACCTCCTAGCTTTAGATTTATTAAGCTAGATCTTAGGGATTAACTATTATAGGGCAAGGAATTAGAGATACCTTACTAATAAGTAACCTATAGCCCTAGTATTAGGATAATGCCTTAGAACACACCTAAAGAGTAATAATCTTAAAGAAGGAAGGCAGTTAGGGCTTCCTTTAGTTATTAGAGATTAAATAGATTCTCCTTTATAAGGGTATGTATAGCTACTTAATTTATAAGGATCTCTATAGTTACATAGCTATTAATTATTATGCCTTATGTAAAGAAGCTTATTAGTATCTCTCCTTTATTACTTTCTTCTTTAAATCTAAGTTCTATTATATAGGTAGAAATCTTATTTTCTTTAGAAGAAGCAGTGTTATCCTCTTTGCCTTTATACTAGGTAAGGAAAGCATTATAGGAAGGGGCTATTAGCTCTATAAGGTAGTGGTTCTTAAAGCATTAATACGCCTTCTTACATTCCTCTTTAGAGTGTTTAGTTAACTAATAGCCTTCCTTACTATATATATAATATTTCTTTATACGTAAAGCGCCTTTATTGCCTTATAATCATAATTATCCGTAATAGGCTTCCTTACTATACCTATTATACTTATAGTTAGTCTAGTACTACTCTCTTATATTAGGTATTAATAGGAATTAATACTTCTTATCTAATTCCTCTGTAGTTATTCTTATTAATATCCTTATACGTTCGCAGAATAGCTAGAGGTTAGTAGGAGGGTTAATAAGGCAAGTTCTACACTTAGGTATCCTATAATAGGCAGAGATTAATTAATTCTAGAGTGCTCTTTTAGATTAAGCAATATCTAAAACTGCTTATTAAAGGTTTATAAGCTTTATTATAAGTTCTTTAAAGTAATTAATCTTTAGCTTATCTAGGTTTTCTTGTATAATCTAGCGTAGCTTAGTGTTTTACTACTTAAGGAGATACCTTTGCTTTATATTATTAGTCTTAAATCTTCTCTTAATACGGTTAATAAGAGTCTTAAGGTCTTAAGGATCTCCTAGCTTATATAGATACTTATAATAGTATATTAAAGCTTTCCCTTTAAGCATAGCCTTAAGGGTATACCTAGCCTTATAGGGTTTAATACCTAGTATCTTATATTTCCCTTAGAAGATTATTAACTTTAAGTTAAGGACCTTATAGTTATCTACGCTATATTAAATATTACTTATATAAAGCTTTGCAAGATTAATTATTTGCTTTAGTGTAGGTCTAGAGGGAAGAGATGCTCTTAGAGGTATAGAAGGAGGGATTTCTTGTCTTAATAGGGGATACCTCTAATAAGGGCTTTCCTAAGGATTATTATGTAATTAGCCTAATAGGGTTAGGCTTAGGGAATAACGTTAGCAATATTATAGGATTCCTAGATTGCTCTATTAACAATATTATAATCTTAGTCTAATTAGAGGGATTAGAAGGAGGTTATTAAGGAAGTCTTAGTCTTTAATGCGTTTTTAGAAGGGTATATACTTCCTTATAGCTTCCTATATCTCTTCTTCTTACTAATCTTAGAATTCCTTGCGGTTAGCGACTTCTTAAGCATTACTATAATCTTCCTATAGGCTATTATATCTATATACACGCCTTAGAAGAGAAGGAAATTATATAGATACTTAGTAATTGCTTAGTCTGTAATTATAAATACCTCTCTTATCTATCCGTAGAAGTCTTTAATAAAGTTAGTAAAAAGGCTTCTAGTAATAAGGTTTCTAGACTAGTATGCCGCTGTCTTACAGAGGATATAGGCTATAATAGCCTTAGGGTTATTACCTTATTTGTTAAGATTAAATAATTTCGCTATCTTTAATATCTTAGATATAATAAAGTCTTATATCTCTAGGGAAATATATCTTAGGAGAGGGTTATTAAGTTATAGACCTTTGCCTTTTTAGTCTCTTTTAACTTTAGTGCCTTCTTTAGTATTACTAAAGTTAGGGCTAGAGAGAGATACTTTTAATAGTTCTCCTTACTAAGGAGCTTTTAACTTTCTTATCTCTATTATAGGAGGTTAGAATAGAGGTATAGTATTAGTTATATAGTAGGTTAAAGGATTATAAGCGTAGCTATTATTTTTATCCCTTAGGGGTTCTTAGGATTAGATCTTAGGAGTAATAAGTTCCTTTCTTATTATAAGAGAATGCCTTCTAAGGGTTAGGTATGTGGTAGAACGCACTAACTAAGTAATTAAAGATAGGTTAGACTAGTTACTAACTAGGCCTTAATCCCTTAATAGCTTTAAAGTCTTTATAAGGTCTTAGGATTAGATCTTAGGAGTTATAAGGCTCCTTTCTTATTATAAGAGAGTGCTTAGACTTCCTTAGCATAACTATACATGCTTTTAGCAGCCCTCCTATTTTATAGGGCAGGTTCATAGTGTAGCTATCTCTTCTAATTAACCTTGCTAATTTACGGTTAGGAAAACCATGTGGTTATCTATGAAGTTAACTACTAATCAGTGTTAGTATCATAGGTGCCTAACGTTAGGATTATAGCCTAGGGAATAGGAATTTATCTTCTATTCTAGGCGTTATAATTAATTAGTTATAAGTGTGTAGAAGGGAGGAAAAGAGAGGCTTTTCCGGATTATAAGAAGTGGCCATAAACGCGGTAGGCTTTATGGGTCACATGACTTGTGGGTCCTTACCTAATCAGAGGGGCAGACCGATGAGTTATATGTGGGGCCACCTCTCGCGGGCGCGCGTTGCGCGCGCGCCCTCGCGGCCTGACCTTTTGCCGGGTAATTGCGGCTGCGTGCCGCGATTGATATCATGCTTGTTCCAACAAAGCTCTAATTTATTCCCTTATTAAGTAGATTATTCTATTTCTTCTAAAATAACTTAAATTTACTATAAAGAGGATTACAAACTTATATAGTATTATCTCCTTAGTCTATTAGGTCTTAAGGTCTTAATAATTCCTTTATAATACCTCTATTATTATTACCTATTAGTACTAATTATAGAAACCTTTCGTTTATAAGTAATTATTAAGGTATATCTTTATAAGAATTAATATCTTCCTTACGTTTAGCTTATATTAATCCTAAAGAAGCTTTAATATTCTTTAAGAGTATTAATAAACTAACTCCTTTCCCTCCTTTTTACTATTAAAGTTAAGAGAGTCTTAGATATTCTTTAAAAGGGTCTTATAAATAAATTCCCTAATCTTTAGTATTTACCTTAATAGGTTTATATATTTTATAAGATTAAATTATAGATCTTTACATTTAAAGTTATACTTATCTTTAGTATCTTTATAAGTAATCTTCTAGTCTTCTAGAGCATTAGGGTTATTCAATATAATCTCTAGTCTTAGATCTCTTTTTAGATAAGTAGGTATTATAGGTTCTTCTAGTAATTTATCCTAATTTAGATTAATAAACTCCTAGACACTATAAGATTCTATATAATTCTTAGTTTACGCATACTATTTAATCTAGTCCTTCTTTAATAATAATACTATATTTAGAGTTTCTTTAGATATTATAAAGGGAACTATACTGGTTAAAAGGAAGCATAGGGTTATTATTTTAACTAATTATTATAATAAAGGGGTAATTATCTCTTAATATAAGTAAGCGTTAAATTAATAACTTTAACGGAGCTTTTATCCTCTAATAATTAATAATAAGGGTAATAGAAGCCTCCTAGGCTTATAACTATTAAGGTAGGGGTTAGTGTAGCTAATAGAAAAGGTTTAATTCTGGTTAATTAGAGGTGCAGATAGCACCTAACTTTTGTACCTAAAAGGTACATAGTGCGCTATAGTAATAACTAGTCTACGGAGGTACTTCTGATACATTGTCTCCACCGTTGTCTCATCGAGGGTTTCATCCTAGTCAATGCGCGGGCCGCATCCACACATCCAATGCTCTAGAGAGCTCTCCTGACAGTTATGTTGGCTTTTTAGGCTGTGAATGAGATGAGATGAATTGAATTGTACATATTATGCAGACCATGGGGAGGGGGCTCTTTGGCCGAACAAGAGTAGCATCATGATTCCATTCGTTCTGTCTGCGCGGTTGTGATTCAATCTTTTCTTCACCATGATTGCTCTCCACCCACGAAATGGCTTGCTCGTCTATCTCGCCGGCGTCTGCACCCGACGCAACAGCCTCAAGTACATGTCGACAGCCATCACGCCCGCTACCAAACAAAGAAGTCAGTAACCTCCTCCTCCCCCAAAAAGGCGGCGGATCAACGAGAAGAGAAGTCGTGGAGGATATGACTCACGAATCACGGCAAAGGGCAGATACGTCCCCAAAGCAGCTGTCCCCTGTGCTCATCGCGCACCCTCTCCGGCCCCATGTGCCAGATGTCGAAGCAGCACGCGACGGCTCCCACGGACGTGACGCACCCGTACGCAAGGCCCGCCAGCTCGGCAGGGCCGGAGGCGCGCCCGTCCGACGAGGCCAGCTCGGCGACGAGGTAGTACAGCGTCAGCGGCAGCTGCACGAGGGCCTCGACGTAAAGGAGGGCCTCGAACCACGGCTCGTGCGCGGCCGTGGCGAAGTACGGGTCCCCGGAGTGGGCGGCCCACCACGCGCGCAGGGAGACGAGCGAGTGCAGCGGGGATGAGGGCGGTTGCCAGAGGCACTTGGGGTAGAAGGGGACGAGGTCGAGGACTGGGAAGCGGTGCCGAGGCGTTAGTTGGTGCAAAGGGAGATGGATGTGTACGGAGGAGTGAGTATTTGTACGGATCAAAAGAGGAAGAGGGCGCGCGGGGGAAGGGGGAGAGGGGGGATTCCGTACTCAGCATGCCTAGAAGTTGCGTGCCTACAATCAAGAGGTAGACCTTGTCGCGTATCTTGGACGACATGATGGAGAGTGATGACGAGGCAATTGTTTTGGGAGTCGTGGCTTTGTCGTTTGCAAGTTGGCGGACCGTGGTAGATACGATGGGCTGTAAAAGTTACGATTGGTGCACGGATATTAGAACAATGTTGGACCGCGAAGCTAGGGTTCAATGTGACCACCTCTATTCAGTTGTCCGACCCTGTAAGAGGGTGCGGACTACGGTTTAAATACCTAAGTACCTCTACCATAGGTGGGGTCTTAATACTGTGCTGAAACGTACTATGCAGTTACAGAGATCATGGAAAGTGACTAGCTAGGCGTGGACTCTTGTCTTAGCTAGTTAAGTAGCGAGACTATCGTGCGGTAGGGATTAATTATGCCCTTGTGGGTGTAATACACACCCCTAGGGGACCTTATTTTAAGGTTCCCTATAATAAATCTAAATTAATAAAATTAGTTAAACTAATATTATAACATTTAAATCAATTCTATAGTGTAAAAACATAGTTAATTAGTGCTAATCTTATCTAAATTAAGGTTATTATATAATGCCTATTCTTTAGGTTCTTCACTAAGCATACTAGAGGGCAGTTGCATAAGCCCTAGTGCCTTGCGGAAGCTTGTAAAGGCATTCCCTATGAGAGGCTTTATAAGGCTATTAGTAATTATCTCTTTAGTGGTAATCTAGGTAATATTAAAGGTTCCTTTTATAACTTCTTAATAAAGCTAGTAGTAGTGAATATTAATGTGCTAGAGCCTTAGAACGAGCTTAATAAATTCCTCTTTAAGGAGGTGAATTATCTATATATTGTCATATTTAATTTTAAGCATATTATTACCTAGGCTTAGCCTAACCTCTTAATATAATTATCTAAAGGCTAGAGCTCTTTGCTATAGTAAGA
Organism: Epichloe gansuensis; assembly: GCA_023658505.1. Taxonomy (NCBI): domain Eukaryota; kingdom Fungi; phylum Ascomycota; class Sordariomycetes; order Hypocreales; family Clavicipitaceae; genus Epichloe; species Epichloe gansuensis. The sequence goes on from CP098283.1 coordinate 3,870,037, forward strand.
AAGCGCTAAGAGCTTTGCTTTAGTTAATAAGGTTATTATAGTAGCTTGCCTGCCTGCCTTAAAGAGTATAGGTCCTCTAAAGAGCTTTATAACGTAGCCCTATAAGCTTCTTCGCATTATTCTATTATTAGCAAAAGAGGCGTCGCTATAGGCCTCTAATTCGGGATTATCGCCGCTGTATTTAGTGGTAGCTTTATCCTAATAGGATTTCTAATTAAGCCATACCTTCTTATTAGCTTAATCTCTAATAACTTTAACGCCTAGGAACTATTATAGTTCTCTAAGGTCTTTAATGTTATACTTTGTGAAGAGTCTTGCTTTAAATTCGTTATATAAAGATAATTTTCCTTTAGCGAATAAGGTAATAAGGTTATCTACGTAGAAGAAGATAATTAACCTGTCCTTTATAAACATGCAAGGGTCCTTAAAGATCTACGTAAAGCCTTTAGTAATTAGCTAGCTAATGTCAGGAGCGGAATGGCGATAGCATCAATGAGGGTAGCGCCTAGCGGGGCACGAAGCTACGGGCTAGCTGCGGGCTAGTCACGTGAGAGCTGCGGGCTATTTGAAGGATTTTTCTATAAACAAGGGGAAGGCTAGAGATTAAACCTTTTAAGCACCCACCCCTAACTAGTAGTTTAATAGCTATAACTCTTTAATCTAACCTTTACTCTATTATTCACCCCCTAAGCTAAAAGCCTTAATAAATCAATCTCTCTTCCCTTTAGGGCAATAGACTATTAGTTAGATTAAGATATGAGGAATTCACTGTATAGTAACCTAATTAGGTAGTAGCTATAACTACGTAGTGAATAAGTAAGAAGATATTATATAAACAAACCTAACTAGAGTAGTCCACTAGTTCTTATTAGATAATTAACTAAGTAGAATACTTATAGATAATAAGAAGGTATTACTAAACTAAAGCCTTAAAGAAGCTATAACCTAGATATGTATTATAAAAAAGAGATAGAAACTTACGTAATTATAGCAAAACCTATAGATAGTAAAGGTAGCTATACCCTTAGGTAACTTAGATATAGGACCTATAAATACCCCTCCTTTAGTGCCTTAGGTAGCACTTACTATATAGTAATATAGCCTTATGAAATATAATTAAGAGCACTTATATATAAAGAAGATACCTTTAAGAGTCTTTAGAATTTCTTAGCAAATCTAAACATAGCTTTTACTATAGATTATAGAACTGTTAGATTCACAGGGTGCCTGACGTCAGGATTGATAGCCTAGGGAATAGGAATTGATCTTCTATTCTAGGCGTTGTAATCTATTAGTTATAAGTGTGTGTAGAAGAGAGGAAAAGAGAGGCTTTTTGGATCGTGAGAAGTGGCCATAAACGCAGTGCGTTTATAGGTTACCTAACTTATAGGTCCTTACCTAATTAGAGAGCAAGCTAATAAGTTATAGGTAAGGCCTACCTCTCGCGCGCGCGTTACGCGCGCCTCTTATGGCCTAACGTTTTGCTAGGTAATTACGGCTACGTGCCGCGATTAATATTATACTTGTTTTAACATTAGAACCTCTTTCTTTTAACACGATTATTAATGCATAATATTAATCTAAGAAGGAAGATATAAGGGATTAAATAAATATATTATATAAATAAAAGAACTAACAAAGGAAATAATAATAATAGTCCTCCTTCCTTCCCTTACACACTACTAGCCTTTAATAACTAGCTTCTCTAATTACTTATCCTTCTTCCTTATAGAAAGCTACCTTTACCTTCTGCCCTTACCTACGCCCCTTTATTTTAACTAATATAACATAATATTAGATTATATTATAAGGGGAAGGTTACCTATAATCCCTTCCCTATCTAAAGGTATAATATTAGATTATCTCTCCTTATAGCCCTTTATTTAACTATAATGTAATATTAGATTATATTCCTAGGGAAGATTACCTATAATCCTTCCCCTTCTAAAGGTATAATATTAGATTATACCTTCCTATACCCCCTTATACTCTCTTCTCTTCTCCCTTCCCTTTATAAAGACTTAAGAGAGGCGCTCTCCTTTTAAGGCTATAATTCTATTAAGGCCTTTAATCCCTTAGCCTATGCCCTATATAGTATTACTATACTTAGGGTAGCTTGCCTAGGGCTGCTAAGCCTATGCCTTATATAATAGTGCTATACTTAAGGTAGCTTACCTATATAAGTCTTTAGCGCTAGTTTTAGCATAGGCTTTAGCGTAGGCTTTAGCGTAAGCTTTAGGGCTCTAGTCCCTTACCTCTATGTAAGTAGTGCTAGGCCTAGGTAACCTATCCTCTATTTAGATTATTACTATATTACCTATAATAAACCTCTCTAGGGCTTTATTAGGTATTACCTTTATAACTATATTAGCTAGGTTATCTTTATTATTAATCTACTTAATCTTATAAAGCTTATAGCGTTTATATAATTACTAAAGGGCTATAATATTAATTATAAGCTACTTCTCCTTTATAGTCCTAAGCTTAATAAGGTATTTATATATTAAGTATAAATCTATATAGATTATAATTAGGATTACTAGGAGGTTTAATTAATCTATAATAATCTTTAATGTTATTATAATTATATAAGCTATATTAACGCTTACTACTATTCTATAGACCTTTAAAGTAAGCATACTTTTTATAACTCTCTTACTCTTTATTAAGCTATAGTATATAATATTACCTTATAGTATAAACTTACTATCCTTATACTCCTTATTAGCTAGGATAAGAATATAGCCTAGTTATAAGGTAAGGTCTTTATTATTAGTAAATAATCCGTTAATAAATATAAATAGCTTTACTCTTTTAAGGTTAAGGGGTATAAAGATTAACCCTTAATCTAGGTAATCTATTTACTACTTAATATAATGATTAAGTTCCTTAATATTCTTAATTATTAGTTCTTAATATTATATAGTAACTAATAGATTAAAGCTTACCTTAGGTTAGTAGATTAAAGCAATATAGCACTATAGGCCCTTTATTTAATATACTTCTTTTCTAGCTTTTCTAGCGGGATTAACTATAGCTTATTACTTTGCCCTTTTATTATATCTTAATAGTGTTATTAGTTAGTTAAATAATTCCACTATTAAATATAAGGGGTTATTAGGCTTAATAAACTGCTTTAGTTTTATAGCGAATTTAGTAATAGCTAGTTAATCCTTTTCTCACTAGGAGAATCCTTTATCTAATAGGCTAAGAGTATTATTAGTCTATATTCCTATGTATTTAAAGTAAGGGCTTTTAGTAAATATTACTAGTAAGTATAGATTATAGCTTAATGTTATTATTTAGAGGTTTTCTCTATAGTGCTTATAGTAAGTTACTCACTAGTATATACTAGTCTCTATAATTCTATAGAGGGGCTTTGTTGGAACACCAAGGTGCCTGCGCAGGTAATAATACCGTTGTTATTGAAGTCTATGATAGTTAATGATGATCCAGATAAGAGAAGAGAGAGAGAGAGAGAGGAATCTAGCTAGCTAGAAAGTGGGTGAAACCCGTAAGTGGGGCAAAGAGGGGTGGCGAAAAGGGCTGCTAATCACAAGGCGTGCATCCCTCTAAGGGCTCCACTCGGCCCACAATTAGCGAGGTCTTTGGCCATAACTAATCCGATGATAATCCAAAGGAAGTAACACTAGTAGTCTCTCTTTTCTTATAGCTAAAGGAGCCCAAAACGCAATAAAAATCGAATCAAAGGAAAGTGTACATAAGTAGATCCCTTAATAGGAATCCGGAGCCCTAATTGGCCTGGTTAGCATCGGTTAATTTAATTAATCTAATCACGACAAATCCTCCCCTTTGCCTCTGTTAATTCCTCTCCACAACGCTTATAACGCTTATAAAGGTCTCTTAACCTAGCCTTCCACATAGATTATTAATTTATTCGAATTAATTAAGGTTATTAGCGCTTAATTTAGCGATCCCTTCGTCATCGCATTAGCCAGGTTATCATTACTATTAATCTATCTAACCTTATAGATCTCGCGCCTCTTGTACGATTAGCGAAGGGCTATGATATCAATTATTAGCCTCTTCTCTTTTATTATGCCTAGCTTAACAAGGCATTCATATAACGAGAATAAGTTAGTACAAAGGATTGTAGGGATCTAAGGCATTTTTAATCGGTCCGTAATCTAATTAAGGGTTATAGATATCGCGTACGCAATATTAGCACCTTAAACCATACTATATAGCTTAGAGGCAAGCGCGCTACGCGTAACCCGCTTGCTCTTTATTAAACTATATGTAATAATATTCCCTTTCGCGATAAAGGTATTATTATCCCTCTTTGCCTTATTACCAATTACGATTACATACCCAATCTATAAGCTAAGATCCTTGTTATTCGTAAGCGATCTATCTATAAATACGAAGAGCTTTGCTTCTTTAAGGGTTAGTAGGATATAGCATAATCCTCGTTGCTAATTCTTAATCTGCCACTTAAGGCATTTATTCAGGCATATAATATCTTCAGCAGCTAGTTCTTAGTGTTAAGCTGTAATTAATAGATCGTATAAAGCTTCTAGTTAGCAGACAGTCGCGATGTAACTTCCTTAGGCTCGTTATTCTACGTAATCCTACCTTACTATTAGAGATTAAGGGTTAACTTCCTTAATCTTCTAACTTTAGCCTTTCTAGGTTAGGGTTAGTAAGTTATTAGCGTTTTAGGTTAGGATATAGCCGTTAAAAGTAAGGGATTCCCGTTTAATAGTTGCTGCTTCTCTTTAGCTATAAAGTTAGCCTTCTAGAGCTCTTTTTCTTCTTTATTAAAGAAGTTATTATCGCTTAGACCTAGCGTGTTATCCATTTGCATTCTAACGATCCTAAAGAGGTTCTTATCATTCAGAGCTATGATTAACAAGCAGGGATCGTATATTAACGTTATTATATTAAGATTATCCCTATAATAACGGAAGTACATTGCCTACTAGTGAGTTCTAGCCTCTACAATACCGTAAAGAGGCTTAATAACCTCTATTACAGTGCCTTCTAGAAAGAGGTACGCGATCTGTTCTGGCAATCTCACGATAATTAGCCTCATGAGTTTTGTTTGCGATTGAACGTAGGCTTAGGTGATATCGCGGATCCAGAGGCAAATCCCTTTTTGCTTTAACAAAGAAGCAATAGCTATAATCAGCTATTAGCTTACCTGTTAAATCATTAGTAATTACGTTAGGATAAATTCCTTCTCCTTATTATTATAGCCTTATATAATAAGGCAAGACTTCTTATACGGCAAATCCGTGCCTTTACCTTTAATCTCTCTCACTATATAAGAGTTAAAGATCCTATAGCCACTATATTTTACTTAATTAAACTTCGTGAATCTAAACACATTACAAGCTTATAAAGCGTTAATCTTAGCTTAATCCAATTATTTAAAGGGCTTTCCTAGGGTTATAATCTTCCTTCTTAGCGGAGTTAGAAGGTAAGGTCCTAGTTAGCTTTTTCCTTTACTATTAGGAACACTTCTATTAGTAATCCTCTGGTTATAATCTCTCTAATTAATGCCTCCTCTTAATCTTTATTAATAACTATAAAGTCCTCGTAATCCTTAGGTCCTTCTATGCCTTAGTTAAGGGAGAATTAAACTATAAGGGCTTTTCTTAGCCTTCCTTGCTTTCTCTTTACTAGCACTAGGAGTTCTACTCCTTCTTTTACTCCTTCCCTTACCTTTACCCCTATAGAGGTAAGAGAATCTCTCTTATTTATAGTCTTCTTAATAACTTAAGGTTTTATCTCCTATAGCCTCTCTATAGCATATAGGTCCTTATAGTAGGGCTTTACTACTATAGATTAGAATTTCGCTAGACTATAGGGTATTTAGATAGTATAGGTCTCCCTATTAGTAGTAATTAGCTTATAAGGGCTATGCTAGCTGCCCTTCTCCTCTATATACGTATATTAGCCTGCAGAGGTAGCTAATGTATTAGTAATATATTAGGGCTATTCTAGGCGTTAAGGGCATTACGGACCTGCTATAAGGCTAGGTAATGGCATACCTTATTAGTAGCCTTCTAAATTGCCTTAGCGCGTTAAATAACAGAGACGCTTAGCAGTAACTTATCTATTATACGTAGGTAGGCTCTAAAGACTAGCAGGGTTAGCACTAGTCTATTAGGGCCTGCTAAGTTATTAATAGCTTTAATAGCTATTTAAAGATATTACTCTAGCGTGATCTCCGCGCTAATTAAGTCTGTAATAATCTTGTAAGCCTAGTGTAAAGGTCTATAGTACTTTTTAATCTTTCTAATGCTACTATAGGCTTTAATTAGTATCTTATTAATCTTAATTAACATTAATTAAGCATAGTGCTTAAATTTAGCGGAGAAGAAGTTATTACTAGCGTTATAGATAATCTAATCTGGCGGTCCGAGATAGGTATTAATCTAGCACTCTCTAATTATATCCTAGATATCTTAGGCCTTTTACTTCTTAGGATTAAGGAAGCAAGCTACTTAGAACAAGATTGCTAAATTAATAACGTAGAGGACTAGTTAGTTATTAATCTACGCGATATTAGTAATAATCTTATAGTTAAAGTTATGCTTGTCTTTAATTATGAATTTAAACCAGCTAAGAGCTTTTCCTTTTATCTAACAATAGTGATAGACTTCGGTTAACTTCTTAATTGCCTAGCGTTTAACATTATAACTAGCCTGCTAAAGGATCTTTATAAGGCATTAAACAGAAGGGTAACCAAAGCAATAATGTAATTAACGGATTTCTCCTTCTAAGAGGTAGAAGGCAATCGTTTCTTTAGCCTCTAGTAGCTACTAAGGATATCCCTATTATTGCATAATAGGCACAGTCTTATTGCCTTAGATTAGCACGTTCGCGAGGTTATTAATCTTAACTTATAGCTTATCCATATTAGTAATAGAAAAGAGGAAAGGAGTTGCTATATTAAGGATATAGAATTCAAGTTCTCTAAGTTCTATAGGCACATAAAGCATACCTTTTGCGATTACAGATCTAGCACCGAATTTAACGAGTTATGGCTCGCAGGGGATTATCTTTAACAAAGGCATTAATTATAACAGAGCCTTTGCTTATCCCTAACCTGCTATTAATTTGCCTGCCGCCCTGGTGTTAGGCATAATCCCTCTAAAGACCTCTTTAGAATAGCGCTCTTTAGAGATATAGCAGGTTAATCCCTTATTAGATTCTTACTGTTAATATAGTTCTTGCTTTAGGAAAGCGTGCTAAAAGGCTTAGTTATTAAGGGCAGTAAGAACGTTAGCATCTATAAGATTATAATTATCCTATAGCTCTAAGCAAAAGAATTATATAATGCTAAGATATACCGCTAGCAATAGCTCTTTATTATCCTTATCGCTGTCTTTAGTCTTTATGTAAGCTATAAGATGCGGTTCCTATCCTTAGCTAGGGCCCTTATTAGGCTTATTATTATCCAGCCCTTTGTAGGAGGTAAGAAATGCCTAGAATCTCTTCTCTAAAGGGGTGTATAATAGATCTTACTAGTAAACTAACAATCCTTCTCCTTTTAGCGTTCTTTATTAGAGTAATTAAAGGACTAATAGCTATTCTTACTATATATAAAGCAGCGTTAAGGGCTATGCCTTAGGCTCTTACTATAATAGCCTCCCTTGCCTTAGGGCTAACGTCTGTATTAACGGTTAGTAAACATAGCCTTAGGAGAGCTCCCTTATGATTATAAGTATTAGGTAGCTCTCTTATTTAACTCTAAGATTATAATTACCTTATAGAGGTCTCCGGTAAGACTCTTAAAGCCTAGGGAGTGGTTATACTCTACTATCTAGCATTTAGGCACACTAGCTATAGCATTTAACGTTTACTTATAAAGCTTAGTATTTACTATATTAAAAGGATATAGGCCTTAATAGATCTTCTTAAGGGTAGCTAGCATAATTTCTAGGCACTTAAGCCTAGTTTTATTAGGGTTCTTAGCAATAGTGCTATTTAGAGTTATGCTACTCTATTTATAGCGGTAGAATTATTAATTACTTTCTGTCTTAAAGCGCTAGCGGATATGGCTAATTATCTCTTTATATGTAAGGTTTTAACCAAAGAGATAATCAAGGTAGTATTGCTTAGCATTATTAATTAAGATAATTAGGAGAGCCTTTTGATAATGCGTTTAAGGGAGGTTAATTCTATTACACTTGTTCTTAAAGAGCGTAACTTTTAGGGTAAGGAAATCATATAATTATCCGCTATAATAATCGCTATCTTTATACATCTTTGTAAGTTCTAAGATCTTCTTTATAATCTAGTCTTTAGAAGAGAATTATTATACAGGTGGTAAGGTTTGCCATAGATAAGGATCTTTAGGGTGAATTGCTTAATGTAATAGGGTTTACTACAAAGAGGCTCTCTTATGGGTTAAGGGGTTTAAAGGTGCTATTAGGGTTAGGAAGGATAAGGTTCTAGGGTAAGCAGATAAGGGGTTAAGGAAGTTAATGTTTAGGGGGTTAGAGGATTGTAATCTCCCTTCAGGCCACAATAGCCTTGTTTCTTATTAGACCACCTCTTCTAGAGATGTTGTGATTGCTAATCCTTAGCCTTGTCTTATAATAACACTATAGTCTTACAGAGAATTCCATAGCTCTCTAACAAGGTCTCTATTAGCTATTACAAAGGTATTCTTAGACTATCCTTTAAAGTCTTCTTAGAATAATTCCTAAAGGTTATTATCCCTCTAGTCTTAATGCTTGCTAAGGTTAATAAACCTTATAATATAGTTATTAAGCTTAGACAGCGTAGCGGAATTAGGGTTAACTACGATTTATTCTTTCTAATCTTTTATAAGGGCATAGGAAAGAGGTTATAGTCATATTAGTAGTTTACTCTCTTAGGGTCTCTTAGGTGCTATTAAGGTTTAGGATAGTTTCTTATCACTAGAGAATTAAGGCTCTTCTCTTAGTAATAGTCCAGGCAATTATATAGCTTCTACAGCAGCTTAGGTCTTCCCTCTTATTGCTAGTCTAGCTTCCTAACTTATTATAAGTGATGGTTATTAACGTCAGGTTTGAAGCGAATTAGTTCAATTGTTCAGTTGATTTTCTTTATGGTAGGTATAGGATTAGTCTCTCTATTAAAGATAAAGATAATAATAGAAGAAGTTAATCCCTAGGTTCGTGATGGATATAGAATCGGTCTCTTTATTAAAAGTGAAGATAATAATAGAAGAAGCTAATCCCTTAGAAGCCTAACGAGTCCGCAACCGGAATTCAAGTCTCTTCCTTTAGCACACTCGCAGCCATGCCCCTATTCCTAAGGATCTAGATAATAGGAAAATGACTATGGCGTCTGCAGAAATGTCTCTTCTTGTGATACCTAACTTATCTATGGTTATGATTAACCACTGATTAGTGTTAGAACACCAAGGTGCCTACGCAGGTAATAATACCGTTGTTATTAAAGTCTATGATAGTTAATGATAATCCAGATAAGAGAGAGAGAGAGAGAGAGGAATCTAGCTAGCTAGAAAGTGGGTGAAACCCGTAAGTAAGGCAAAGAGGGGTGGCGAAAAAGGGGCTGCTAATCACAAGGCGTGCATCCCTCTGAGGGCTCCACTCGGCCCACAATTGGCGGGGTCTTTGGCCACAACTAATCCGATGATGATCCAAAGGAAGCAACAGGCTTAATAACTCTTATAATTATTCCTTTAGGGTACTAGTTATAAATTTAGATAGGGAGTTAGGTAAGGATTATATAATTTAGCGGCGTCTTTAATTATATATATACCTATGTAATATCTTAAATCTATAGGAGAAGTCCTTTTATAAGAAGAGAAGGGGTAGTTATAAGGATTAATTATTAGCTTACCCTTTAGATTATTAGGGCTTATATAAGGATTACTTGCTTTAATTTATTACTAAAGCCTTAGATTATAAGCCTTAATTTCTTATATAGCTAGCCTATTCTTCCTTTAACTTTATTAATAATATTAGAATTAAAGATTTAAATCCCTTAGTGCTTCTTTAGATTAAAAGCAATAAATTTAAACATGCCTTAGCTAATTAGGGTATTAATCTTAGCCTTTATTAAGAGCTTAAAAGGTTTGCTAGGAGTTATAATTATGCCTTTCTTATATAATTAGATTATAAGCTTAAGGTTTACCTTCTCCTTACTTAAGATAAATACCTTAAGGTTATTTACCTAATTAATAATTATAGGAGGGTTCTTTTATAGTCTTCCTAGCCTTCTTTTTAGAGAGACTAAAGGCACTATATTATTAACTTATGCCTTTTACTCTTCCCCTTTAATTATCTCTAGGTTATTACCTCTTACTAGTAATAGCCTTTCCTTACTAGGATCTTTATTATAAGGCTTAATAAAGGTTAACCTAAAGACCTTAGGGCCTTATAGAAGGTTAAGGGTATAGCTCTCTTTATCTATTATAAGGAGCTTATATAGCCCTTACTACCCTTTATACTCTTACTAGATAAGAACTAGTAATATAAATAAAAGGTTAAGGGTTAGTAAGGTATTAGGGCTATTCCTTATAGTAAGGGCTTCCTTAACCTTATATAGTATATATAATCTCTTAATCTCCTTTATTACCTTTTATACTATAAGGGCTTATTACTTAATATTAGGTAATAGAGGAGAATTATTAATTATTTAAGGGTAAGCGCTAAAGATAAGAAGGGTTAGAATAATGCTATTTAGGCCTATAGTATTATTAAGAGCTTTTATAGCTATTTATAAGGCTATAGCTTTAGGTATTAATAGGCATTCGCGTCAGATAATATTATAGGCTCTTTAGAGTAGCCTATAATATCTCTTAACCTTACTAATACTATATATTATTTACGCTAGCTAGCTCTATGTAGGGCTAGTACTAGTACTCCTGCTGCTTTATTAAAAGGGAAAACCCTTAAATAGGAAGAAAAACCCCTTGCGTCTATGTTTAGGCTAACGCTAACCTTGCGCTAGGTCTGCGTTGCGTTATCTGTGGCCTATCATAGGTGTTTATTGCTAGCTTACGCTAGCCTTATCCTAATAAGAAGAAAAGAAAAGAAAGAAAAGGAAAAACCTAGGTTCCTAGTCCTGCCTAGCTCTATCCTAGGTCTGCTCTAGCACTGCTCTAGGCCTCTTATACTATCTTATAGCGTGCTAGATTTGGTTTCATAGTAGTGATTCACTTCTCTTTTACTTTTTAGCTAACTCTTCTATAGCCCTACTTTTTAGCCTTCTCTAGCCTAGGTCTAGCTCGTTAGTCTAGGAAGTTAGAGCACCTAATGTTATTTGTCTTCTGTGGTAGGGGTGTAGGTTTGGTTCGATTCCTAGCTGTTTCGGGCCTAGGTCTCTCAGGCGTTAACTAACTAGATTCTCGTCTTGTGTTCTTCTTTCTTCGTTAATATCTATGATTCAGCCCCCTGTACGAGTATAAGAAGGGTTCCTCCCCTTACTAATACTATAGTATACCTTAATAAGGACTTCTTTAATTAAGATTAATATTAAAGCTATAAATTAATAGAATTCTTCGCTTCTAAATATTATACTAGCATTAGTTATAATCTAATCTAGAGGACCTTAGTAGGTATTAATCTAGTAAAGGCAAAGGGCTTCCTAGGTTACCTTTGCTATAATATCTTTAAGGAATCTTACTACGTTAAACACAGTAGCTATATTAATAGCATAGAGAATAAGGTAATTGCTATCTAGATACATAATATCTATAATTACTTTATAGTTAAAGTTATATTTATCCTTTAGGTAAATTTAAAGTAATATAGATTATCTGTATTTAATTAGCATTAGTGGCAGATCCTTATTAATTACCTAATGGTTTTAAAATTTACCTTATAGCTTAATTTAGAAAGCATATTATAAAGTTAGTAAATAAAAGGGTAACTAAATTAGTAATATAAGCGCTATAATTCTATCTTAGTTAAATAGCTCTAAGTAATTAATCTTTCCTTTTGCAAAAGTATCTAAGGATATCCCTATTTATAGATAATAGGGACCTTGATATTACCTTATTAAAGGATATTCTAGGAGATATAGAAATTAATCTTAAGGCAGTCTATATCTGCTAGGCATAGTAAGAAGGAGTGTTCATAGGTATTACATAGAATGGGATAATGCTAAAGGGAGTAGGCATATTAATTAATCTAATTAAGGGAATTAGCTTGCTATTTCCGAATTAAATTATTGCCTCCCTAGCTCTAGATTTATTAAGCTAGATCTTAGGGATTAATTATTATAGGGCAAGGAATTAAGGGTGCCTTGCTAATAAGTAACCTATAGCCCTAGTATTAGGGATAATGCCTTAAAACATGCCTAAAGAGTAATAATCTTAAAGAAGGAAGGTAGTTAGGGCTTCCTTTAGTTACTAAAGATTAAATAGATTCTCTTTAATAAGGGCATAGGTAGTTACTTAGTTTGCGAGAATTTCTATGGTTATATAGCTATTAATTATTATGCCTTATATAAAGAAGCTTATTAGCATCTTGCCTTTATTGCCTTTTTCTTTAAATCTAAGTTCTATTATATAAGTGGAAATCTTATCTTTATTAGAAGAAGTAGTGTTATTCTCTTTGCCTTTATACTAGGTAAGGAAAGCGTTATAGGAAGGAGTTATTAGTTCTATAAGGTAGTGGTTCTTAAAGCGTTAATACGCCTTTTGCGTTCCTCCTTAGAGTGTTTAGTTAACCAATAGCCTTCCTTGCCACATACATAGCTGTCAAGGTAGGGGTAAATCTAGATGATAGAAAGTGTTCAATTTTGATCAATCAGAGGTGCAGACGGCACCTGAATTTTGTACCTAAAAGGTACACAGTGCGCTATGACAATAACTAGCCTACGGAGGTACTTCTGATATATTATCTCTACCGTTGTCTTATTAAGGGTTTTATCCTAGTTAATACGCAGGCTATATCTATATATCTAATACTCTAGGAGCTCTCCTTAACACACCCCCTAGCTAAGATATCTATTAAAGCTAGAGTTTATTAGTATAGGAAGCGATTATGATAGATTTCTAGTGTTATTACAATAGAATCTCGCGTAATCCTATCTAGTGGCAGAAATCCCTATACATTTAACCTAATAAAGGCTTTGTAAAGCTATCTATAGGCATCTTAGAGGTCTTTAACTAATTAACCTTAATATTACCCTTTGCACATTACTCTTAAATCCACATTTAATTCATATTAAGGTGCTTAAGGCTAGTCTAAAGCCTTCCTTCTATATGCTCTATAATTTAGATTATTTGCTTATTATTACACTAGATAATAAAAAGAGGTAGCACGCAGACCTTAATATTATAAAGTAATCTCCCTAGAGATATACGCTCTTTTACACTATAATTTAGGGTAAAGAGCTTTGCTTCTATGCTTAAAGTTATTATATAATATTACCTACCTAACTCCTAATTAATTATAGCGCTATATATAATAAAAACATAGCCTTATATTAATCTATAAGTATTAGGATTATTGCTAAGGGAAGTATTAGTGCTAGAAAATAAGGTATTAAAGTTATCCATGCCTAAGTAGCGAATGCATAGCTTCTTTATATTCTAAGCGTATAAAATAGCTCCCTTAGCAAGCTTTGTATGCTTTACTAACGGATTTATTATAAAAGAGACTAGCTTTAATGCTATAAATGCTACGTTAGGTCTTCCTATAATGCAAAGATACACTAAGGAGCTAATAACTACTCTATAGTAATTAATCTCTTAATAAGAAGCTTTGCTAGTGTTAGTAAGGATTATAGCTATAGGAAGAGGAGTAGAGGTTAAGCTCTTTAGATTATTATTAATAACGTTAGGAATGAATTTCTAAGCGATCTTCTAAATATATAATTCCTGTGATAACTATATCTCTTTAGTATTATAATTTCTAATAATTTGAATGCCTAGGAACCACTTTAATTTGCCTTAGTCCTTAATATCTAGGCTGTTTATTAGTTATTTATGTAGTTCTTTAAATTCTGCTTTAGATCTATTAGGGTAAAGCACTATAATATTATCTACATAGAAAAACAGGATAAAATTATCCTTTATAAAGATATATAGGTCTTCTTTCCCTTATATAAAGCCTAGATTTAAGAGAAAACTTATTAAATAAAGGAACTATTATTAAGAAGCTTCTTATAGCCTATATAACGCTCTTATTATCTTCTAGAGATAACCTTTCGCGTTTATACCTTCTAAAGGCTTATAAAAGATAGGTTCTTTAAGTTCTACGTGTGGAAAGGCATTTTAAACATTATATTATTAGGTATTAAGATTATGAGTATAGTAAACTATAAGTAATATGCGTAAAGATTATAAAGTAAGCGTAATAGTATAGTTATTAAGGTTATCCTTTAGTTATTAGTTACCTTAAATAACTATTCTAGCTTTAAACTCTATAACTACTCCTTTCTTATTAGTCTTATATTTAAAGACCCACGAGTAGTGGTGATTAGGAAGCCAGGAAAACCAGTAAGGAGATGAGAAGGGCTAACGCGTGGAGACCTATCTCACTACTAAACATAGTGAGAAAGATCATGGAAGCAGCGATCGCAAGGCGGCTCACGGCCTTCGCTAAGGCTAAGGGCCTCCTCCCTAAGCTATAAATAGGAAATAGGGCAAATAGATTAATAGAAACCGTAATTAGAGTCCTTATAGAATACGTAAGAGAGGCTTAGGGCAGAGGCAGTATTACCTTATTAGCATAGATAGATATCTTGTCCGTATTTAATAGAGTTAGCCACCTATATCTAATTCACGTTCTAATCTAAATAGGTATACTACACTAGCTAATAGCTATAATACATAGCTTCCTTATAGATAGAATAAGCTAGCTTAGCTTTAATAGTAAACTCTTAAGACCCTTTTAAATAAAGGTAAGCACCTTATAAGGCTTATCCTCTTACTAATCCTCTTCCTACTTTACTTAGCAAAGCTTTATATATACCTCTAAGCTATCCTAGGCATAGTGATAATAGGATTTATAGATAATATAAACATAGTAATGTTTAGAAAAACACTATATAGACCTAGAAAAGGCTTAAAGCTATATAGAAAGTATATAAAAATAGGTAAAAAAGTAAGAGTAAAGTTTAACCTAGTAAAGACTAAACTTATATACTTTAGTAAAGTATACTAACCCTTATAGGCTAGGGTTTAACTTAGTATAAAGAAAATAGTGCTTATAGAGTTATATAGATTCCTTAGAGTCTAGGTTAATAGGAAACTTAAATAGAGTGCTTATAAGAATATCCTAAAAGGTAAACTAGCCTAGTAATAGCTTACACTTTCCTTACTAGTAGCATTAGCCTAGGGTTATAGCTTTAGAGATACCTAACTCCTATATATATAGGTAGTTTAGCCTATCCTTACCTATAGGGTAAGCGCTTACTATACCCTAACTAAAAGGGTATAAAGCTAAGAGAAGTAGTTAAAAGCTTTATAATAAACTAATTAGCCTACCTCTAAATTATAGCTAGTGTGTTTAAGGCTATACCTATTACCTAACTAAAGGTTAAGACTTATATCCCCCTAGATCTATACCTAAATAAGATAAAATAGAAGTTTAAAGAGAGAATTATAGAGAGTAAAATAGCTATAATAATCTAAACCATTACTAACTTAGTATAGTTAGTATTACACTATAGATAAAGACCCCCTAGGAGTAATAAACTAGTAGTGGAACTATATAAGGAATAGAGGTAACGCTAGGATAAATAGCATAGTAAGGAATGCCTAGGATAGCATAGACTTATAAGAGAGCTAACTAAGGATTAACTACTAACTTATAACCTAAAGGAAATCTAAAGATTCTATATAGGCCTAAAAGCATATCTCCTTAACTATAATCTAACTATATATAGGAAAGATTAGTCTTAATAAGTTCCTCTTCTAGAGAGGTATTCCTAGGGTAAACTTACTGCTATATAGCTATAGTAAAGTAGTTAAGGACTAATATTATATTATAGTAAACTACCCTAAATATAATTACTAATGCCTCTAAACACATTAGCCTAGAGATATCTAGGAGGTAAGGCTAGCCCTAAACTACTCCCTAAAGGTAAGAGTAATAGCTAAATAGTTCCTTAGTATAAAATAACTCTAATACTACTTATTAGCATAAGAACTAGTAGCTAATATATATAGTAAAGAGAAGGAGCTAGAGCTAGGGCACTTCTAGCGCACTAGGACTAATAGCTAAGATATAGATATAGTAAATAACTAGGGAGAGATATAAGATTATATAGTTTAGAGCTAGCGATAGGCTAGCTAAAGAATTATAATTCTAGAACTATTATTAGATTAATTTTAAATATATAACACTAGGTATTATAAGCCCTACTAGTTTACCTCTGCCCCTTTACTAAGCTATATTTACCTAACTAATTACTTCTTCTCTAGAACTAGAATTACCCCTTCTATTACCTTAGCCTACCCCTTAGTAGGTAAGGCTATAGCTAGGAGATAGTTTATCTCTGTAGCGTAAGCGTCTAGGCATTATAGCTAAAAGATAACCTTATTATATTATTCTTTACTAGCGCTAGACTAGCCTAGGCCTATAGCTAAGGCACTATGCTTCTTCTTACTTTAATTACTAGTATAAAGCTTCTTTATATAATCCTAATAGTTATCTAGGACCTATAGAACTATTAGACCTAGACTAGACTTAATATTAAACTAGAATAGTAGTACTTATACTACCCTTAGTAATTATAGCTACCTAAACTTCCACTAGTTACTAGTGCTTATTTTATTAATTACTTAAGTTAGGCTAAGAGCAAATTAGCACTAGATTTAGCCTAGAATAGAGGCACTAACTACCTTTAAATATCTATAGTTATAGACTTAGTAGTTAAAATAGGTATTAGTAGCTAGCCTTATATAAAACAGTTAGCCTTACTTCTAAGCTAGGATAGATCTAACTTACTAGCAATATTATAGCACTAGTGCCTAGGTAGTTAATTAATTAAGATTTATAAGAGATATATTAAATCCTATAGGGATCCCTAACTATAGTAAATTAGCATTAGAATAGAGGTAGGCTAGGGCTAGAGGGGTTATACCTTTAAATCCTTAGCTATAGCTTACTTAAGCTATTTCTTAGTTAAAGACTTTTAAGGATATTACTTATTTTTAGAGTTTTCCTAGGTAGATTAGAGCTAGATAAGCATAGAATATAAGAGTACTTATAGTAGCTAGCGCTATTCTATTAGATAACTTAATAGATCTATAGTAATATTAGCATTTAGGCTAATACTAGCCTAGGAGCGCCTTAGGTAGCTCTAAGGAAGAAAAGAACCTATAGGAAGTTTAATAAAAAAGAGAAAAGAAGGAAGACCTCTCTAGGGGGAGAAACCCTTCTTATACTTATATAAGAGAGGGAGGGGCTAAATTATAGATATTAATAAAGAAAGAAGAATATAAGATAAAAATCTAGTCTAATAATACCTAGGAGACCTAGGCCTAGAAATAGCTAGGAATTAAACTAAACCTATACCCTTACTATAGAAGATAAATAATATTAGGTGCTTTAACTTCCTAGACTAATAAGCTAGACCTAGGCTAGAGAAGGCTAAAAAGTAAGGCTATAAAAGAGCTAGCTAAAAAGTAAAAAGAAGTAAATTACTACTATAAAACTAAATCTAGTATGCTATAAGATAGTATAATAGGCCTAGAGTAGTGCTAGAGCAGACCTAGGATAAAGCCTAGTAGGGCTTAGAACCTAGGATTTTCCTTTTTCTTTCTTTTCTTTTCTCCTTATTAGGATAAGGCTAGTGTAAGCTAGTAATAAATACCTATAATAGGCTATATATAACGCGACGTAGGCCTAGTGTAGGGTTAGTGTTAGCCTAAACATAGATATAAGGGTTTTTCTTCCTATTTAAGGGTTTTCCTTTTGACGAAGCAGCAGGAGTACTAGTACTAGCCCTACATAGAGCTAGCTAGCGTAAATAATATATATATATATATTTAAAGACCTAGCTAAGGTTTATAATTTCCTATAAAGTTCTAGATTAAGGGATTTATCTAGTATATTTTCCTAGTAGTTTAGGGATAGGAGCTTTAAAAGCTCTTTTATAATTGCTTCCTTCTAGTAGTTATAATAGGGTAAAGCTATAGCTTATTAATAATAGGTAGGTTCTAGAGGTATATCTTTAATCTATAAACTATATTAAGTGCCTTATAATACTATAGAAAAGGCATAAGAAAACTATACTTGCCTAGCTTTATATATTTCCTTTCTTTAGCGTTTTCTAGTAATAATATTATCTAGATTAATGCTATTATCCTAGGGATAATGATTCTCCACTTCTTTACTACCTTTACTAGTAATTTCGCTAGTCTCTGCGGTAGTCTCTATGTGTTTAATTATTATATTATATATAAATTTATTAATTTCATAATATAGCGTATTATTACCTAGCATTCTAAGCTCTTTATTCTCTGTAGTAACTAGCGCCTTATAAGAAGAGTTAGGAGGGGTTAAAAGTACACTAGAAAGGTTATCTTCTTCCCCTATTATATAAGGTAGTATTTCTACTTTAAACTATTTATTTTCTCCTTCTATAGTTAAAGGCATAGGAGAGTAATCCTTCTCTTCTAATTTTAATCTAATAAGGTCTTAACTAATTTCCTTATTAATATTATTAGCTTTAAGCTCTTTAAGTAGCGTAATTATTAATATCTTTTCCTTTTAAGCTAATTCTAGCTCTTCTTCTAGTTTAAAGAAGGAATTCTTATTAAATTAAACACACGCTAATATAATAACTTTATAATTATAAAGCAAAGGCACCTAAATAATATATTAGGACTTACCTCTATAACTAATGAGATACCTAATATAAGCTTTCTACTCTAACTATAGGATTACGTTATATAATTTAATATACTCTAAAGCTTTTATTATTATAGGAAAAGCCTTATATCCATAGGCTTATAGATACGTAATTAAGGGCTTCTAGACCTTTACTATCTATAAATAGGCTAGAACCGTTTTCCTAGCCTAATTCCACTATAGCTTATAAGGTGTAATCTATATTCTATAATGCTTAAAAGGCGTTTGATTTAATAGATAAACCGCGGTATTAAAGACCTTATTATTAAGATCTATTAGAAGCTAAGCCTCTAGGCTTAATATGTAAGCTTTTGCTTAACCACCCCTTAGATCTCTTTGCCTTTCTATTCTAGCTAGGTATTAAGGGAGCTAAATTATAGACTATAATACCTATAAGGGCTATCTTATCTTTTATTTGCTCTATAAAGAGGGCTTTTTAATATTACTATATAGAAAGCGTAGTTAAACCCTAAATTAAGTGCTTAGGAATACTATTATTATATAAAAGCTATTATAAATGCTATCCTTTATCTTAAAGGAATAAAAGAACTATATTAAAGTTATAAGGTATATAAAAATATACTAATACTTATTACTATTCTAATAAGGAGAGTTATAATACTCTAGATTAATAGAAAGCCTATAACCTAGCCCTTATAGAAGGCCTTTAGGTATAACCTATAATCTCTATTACTTAGCTTTGCCTATAGCATAGACCTTATACTCTATAAGCTTAGGACTTATTAATTTAACCTCTAAAGCTACGTTTATAAGCTTTATAAATACGCATATGCCTAGATAACTATATTATTAATGCTAAAGCTCTGTATCTCCTTTTTCAGGCAGTCTTAGTGCCCTACTAGTTATAGCGTAGGCCTCTTTTAGCTTGTCTAATAGCTATAATAATATATAGAGCTTATCAATATTGTGAACTCTTGCTATAGGCCTTAATCCTTTATATAAGAAGCATTTCTTCTGATTCTAGAAGATCCTTACCTTTATTAGAATTATCACTAATATAAGATTAACGTAAAATTCTAGGATTAGCAGCGCTTTCTTGTCAAGGCTTTTGGCTTGGGGTGAATAACAGAGTGAAGGTTAGATTAAAGTGTCGTAGCTATTAATCTGCTAGCTAGGGTGGGTGCTTAAAAGGTTTAATCTCTAGCCCTTTCCCTTCGTTTATAGGAAAGCCCCTTTAAATAGCCCGCAGCTCTCACGTGACTAGCCCGCAGCTAGCCCTTAGCTCCGTGCCCCGCTGGGTTCCACCCTCATCAATGCCGTCGCCACCCTCATGGATGCCGTCGCGGTTCTGCTCCTGACATTTCTCTAGTATAATCAGAGTATTGTTTGTAGTGTAGTTAGTGTAGTTACTACACTAACTACAAAACTACAAATGTAGTATTAGGTAAAAATAAAAGTGGGGTTTTTATAAGTTATTATTATTATAAGAATTAAACTAAGGATTATTAATATTATACTTTCTTAATTCGAGTTTTGCTCGCAGGATAAATTGACGCGATTCCCCTTTCTCTGTGACTGTGTTTGTTCCTCTCTCCATCTCTTCTATCTTCTCGCACCTTACCACTCACTTATGCCCTAAAGCTCTAAGGTAAACTTAAACCCTTACACCACACATAACTTATTCTTACTTGCTTCTAATCTAATTTAATACAGTCCCTATAACACACTAAGTAGGTCTTGCGTTATTAGTTAATTATTATCCTAGCTAATAGATTTATAGAATAGCAAAGGATAACCTAAAGCTAGGGGCTATAACCACTAGGTTAAAGAACTAAAAAGACCTATTAGAAAGTAAGGAGAATTATAATAGAAAGGAGGTTAAGAAGTTAGTAAAAATAAGGGAGGATTTTATAAAGAGTAAGAATAAGAAGGGTAATAAGAGCTTAGAGAAAACAGTGAAAAAGATAGATAAGATATTAAAGAAAAACGGGCTGTAATAATATAAGCAGTTTTACCTCGTACCCAGGAGGGTCTATAGGGCTTATAAGTAGCTTAATAGCTACTTAATCTCTATATACTTATATCTTAATTCTAAAACTCTATTCTTAGCTTAATTATTAACTATTAGGATTAGTATAACTACTTAATCTAGTCCCCTTAGGTTATACCTTTATAGCGCTTTTATAGGTATATAGCTATAACTTATATACGCGCTTATATTATAAGTAAACTATACTATTAGGAGATAATTAACTTAATTAATCTATTTTACGTATATAAATACTCTTAAATAATACTCTAAAACTTAATTTAAGCATTATATCTAGTTATTTATTTATAGATAAAATATAGTGCTTAATTTCTACTTTATTACTAATAGGTAGTAGAATATTCTCTAAAATCCACTAGTAAATATTAAACCTTAGTCTATAATAATACCTTCTAGGGCTTTATAATCTTTAAAAATATATTCTAGGAAGACTAATACTAGTCTATTACTAGTTAACTATATAGATATAGGGATATAAATGCTATATTTTATAAATCTATTAACCACTACTAAGATTATATTATATATCTTACCTTACTAATCCTTAACTAGTAGAAGTCTAGTAATAAAATCTATTAATAATTCTTAAAAGGAGTAATCTAGCACTAGTAGCATAGCTAGCTTACTATAAGGTTTATATATTTATGGTTTTAATACTTAATAGCTAATATAAGTATATATATATACCTTAATATCTTTTTTATTCCTAGCTAAAAATATTAGTTAGTAACTTATTAAAGAGTTCTAGTAACTCCTTAATGCCTAGTAATAAGGTTATTATAAATTAGTAATAGGATTTCTTTTCTTATTCTATTGTAAGGGCTTGGGCTTTGCCCAAGCCTTAGTGTTGACATGCGAGTGGGGAGTGGGGAAGGGGGCTGACATAAGCCGACCAGGGGATATAAGGGGCTCGTACGGGATCCGCAACATTCTCCTTTTCCTTCCTTCCTTCAAGTTTCTCAATATCATCACGATAGCCTATAGCTGTGTCTTAGGGCTAGTCCATAACATCTATATAGGATAAAAACTTAATTTTTAAATATTAGTAGCTTAGAGAGTCTAATAGACTATATTTATAATATATCTAGGTTATTACTTACTAGTAGCGCTCTTTTCTTTATAATAAAGGTATCTCTCTATTATATATCTAAAAGTAAGACTTAGATTAAGAGTTTTAATTCTATATCTTTATTAAATATAGCGAAGTTTAACTTAGTAAAGGTTCTCTATACCGCTAAGACCCTAGCTATAATATATCTACTAGGTTATAACTCCTTAGCTAGTAAATCTAGTCTTATATATAATCTATTCCTTACTATAACACTAACTTTAAGTATATCTAGTCTAATAGGCTTCTCTAAAATTAATAAGACCCTTACTATAATATTACTACTAGATAATAACTCCTTAGCTAGCGGATTTAGTCTTATATATAGTCCCCTATGCTATAATAATATCCTTAGAGTGTATTTAGACTATTAGGCTTCTTAAAAATTAAAGAGACCCTAACTATTATACTACTACTAGGTAGTAATTCCTTAGCTAGTAAATCTAGTCTTATATATAGTCCTTTCTAATCTAATTAATAGGTAAGGGGTAATTTTATAGAGTACTAGATATTAATAGTTCTATTATAGCATTCTTATAGCCTATTATCTATAAACTAAATATACTATATTATCTTAGAGCCCTAAATACTAGTAGTTCTATTATAGTATTCTTATAGTATATTATTTATAAATTTAGTAAGAAAGGTTAGTAATTATAAGGATACTACCTTTACCTTTCTCTCTTTACTTATATAATTTAACCTTCTTAATAGAGTATTAGTAAGGTTTAACTTACTTACTTTATATTTAATTATAAAGTTAAATAAATAGAGTTTATCTAGTATAGTAACCTATTTACTAGTTAACTTTAGCTTTATAGCTAGGTACTTATAGTTTAAGTAATCTATAACTACTATAACTAGATATATTAAGTATATAAGGTAATGCCTTTAAGTTTAGAATACCTCTTAGATAGCTAGTAACTCTATATCTAGTATTATATAGCATAGCTTTATCTTATTTAACTTTCTTAATATATATACTACTAGGTGCTAGTAACCTAGCATTAACTACACTAGGATAGCCCTAAGTATATATCCTAAGGCATTTATCTTAACCCTTAATAAGGCTAATAAATTAAAGTGCACTAGAATTAGCGCCTCTTAGAATTATTTTTATAGTTCCCTAAATATAGCTAGCTTATTAGGATCTAGCGTAAACTTTACTAGTTAGTCTCCTTAAAGTAATTAGTTAATAGGATAACTATTTTACTATAGCCTTTAATAAACTATCTATAAAATCCTATAAAACCTAGGAATAACTAGATATTAAAGGCATTATAAGGTACTAGCTAAGTTACTATTATCTTAATTCTTATAGGCTCTATTATAATTCCTTCTTTAGATATAATAAAGCCTAGGAATTTTACCTCCTTATATAAGAATTTATACTTTTCTAGGTTAATAAAGAGGCTTACCTCTTAGAGCTTCTAAAGGACTTATTTTATATGCCCCTTATACATAGCTATATCGCTACTATAGATTAGGATATTATCTAAATATATAACGCAAATTATATCTATAAGGCCTTCTAAGGCATTATTAATATATTCTTAAAAGGTTATAGGTATATTAACTTGTCTAAAAGGTATTATAAGATACTTAAAGTAATTATATTTATATTAGAACGCTATCTTCTACTTATCTCCCTTACGGATATATAGCTAATAGTATGTATTTTTAAGGTCTAATTTTATATAGACCTTTACTCCCTTTAATTAGTTTAAGATCTTAGTAATAAGCAGTAGTAGTGCTTTATTTTTAATAGTAATCCTATTTAGGGCTTTATAATTTATATAAAGGTATAATTTTCCTCCTTTCTTTAGTATAAATAATATTAGGGCTTTAGCTAGGCTAATAGATCTCTAAATCTATTCTTTTTACTATACGCTTACTAAGTACTTATGGAGCACTTCTAGCTCTTTCTTTACTAAATTATATATTAGTCCTTATAAGGGTGTTTTCCTCTTTTCTAATTTAATAGCATAAGTCTAACTACTTAGTATAAGGAGAATACCTATAAGTTTATTTAAAAAGATATCCTTAAACTCTTTATAGGCTTAGGGTATTTATATAGTTAACTTATAGGCTTTACTTATCTCTATAGTTACTAGGTTATTATAAGGCCTATCTTTATTTACTATTAAGATATTATTATCTTTTTATATAATTTTAGTTATTAACCCCTATAGGATAAATCTAATATATATGCGTTTTGCCTCCTTATATACCTATTATATCCTTACTACTAGTCTAAGATGCTCTTTTATAATAGGGTGTCTCTAGTAACTATCTATCTAGGATATAATTACTAGTTTATATATAACTACCTAGTTATGCCCTAATAATAGGTCTTTACTAGTATTAGCTATATAATAGCTAACTTAATATATTCTTATATAGCCTATGCTATCCTTAATTAATAGGATTTATAGTAAGATCCCTTAGTGCTTAATTTTAGTAAGGGTAGTACTCTTAAGAGTTATATTATTTTTCTTTATATTAGACTAATTAACTTCTATTAGTAACTTTAGGTAAATAATTAAATAGGTTACGCTAGGGTTAAATAGTGCCTTTATAGCTACTTATTTATATTCTTACTATAACTTTACCTTAACTTATAGTCTTAGATCTTTAGGTAATAATTTAATAAGAGTGTTTTCCTAGGGTTATATTAAGCTAATAGGGGTCTTATTTAAGTTTAATAGGTCTTTAACCTAGTTATAGCTACCTCTATATATCTTTATTATATAATTACCTTTCTTATAAATAGAGTAACCTAGTTTACTATAGCTTAGTAAAGCGTGTCCTAGCTTACTATACTTATAATATATAAATAATAAATTTACTACTTTATTACTACTTTATTACTATAGCTTTTCTAGTAAAGTAAAATATTATTATCTTTTCTAACTATTATTACCTTAATTGCTTAATTAGCTTCCTTTAGTTATAATCTTTACCTTTTTCCTTAGCCTACTAAATAGGTTTAACTCTTAGGAACTCTTAGCTAAGTACTTACTTCTTTATAGTATTATTAAGGCTATTAATAAATATATAGATTTATAAGCGTTTAGGAATTACTTTAGGTAACTTAGCCTTTACCTTACCCTAGATCTTTATAAATATCTAGAATAATTAGTAATTCTCTTGCCTAAGACCTATTAATATCCTTATTACTTCTAAGCACTATATATTCTTATCTATAGTTCCTATCTTTAGCTAATCTATAAATCTATCCTCGGTATAACCCTAGTAGTTTATATAACTATCTATAGCTATATAATATATCTATTGTTACTTTATATTATTTACTAGGTAGCTACTAGCATAGGTAACCTTAGTTATATTATCTATAAAGGTTTTATAATCTATAGTAAAAGCTATATTTAAATCTACTAGGAAATTCTAAAGACTCTTAAAAGTATTCCCTTTATATATAAGTACTTTTAATTATATCTTTATAAGGCTATATTACTATATAATAAGTATTACCTAAGGCACTAAAGGGAGGGTATTTATAGGTTTTATATCTAAGTTACCTAAGGATATAGCTTTCTTTATTATTTATAGGTTTTGCTATAATTATATAAGTTTCTATCTTTTTCTATAATATATATCTAGGTTACTACTTCTTTAAGGCACTAGTTTAGTATTACTTCCTTATTATTAATAAGTATTTTACTTTACTAGTTATCTAATAAGAACTAGTAGACTACTCTAGTTAGGTTTAGTAGTATAACATTCTCTTACTTATTTATAGTATAGTTATAGCTACTACCTAATTAGGTTACTATTTAATAAATTCTAGATATCTTAATCTAACTAATAGTCTATTACCCTAAAGGGAAGAGAGATTAATTTATTAAGGCTTTTAGCTTAGGAGTGAATAATAAAGTAATAGTTAGATTAAGTATTATAGCTATTAAACTACTAGCTAGGATAGGTACTTAAAAGGTTTAATCTCTAGCCCTTTCCCTTTATTTATAAGAAAGCCCCTTTAAATAGCCTATAGCTCTTACGTAACTAGCCCGTAGCTAGCCCTTAGCTCCGTGCCCCGCTGGGTTCTACCCTTATCGATGCCGTCGCCACCCTTATGGATGCTGTTGCTGTTCTGCTCCTGACACTTATAAGGACCTATATATAATTTAGTAAAGAAAGAGCTAAAGGTACTCTATAAGTACTTAGCAAGTATATAGAGGAATACTACGGCCCTAGGGCGACAGTGTTCGTAGGTGATATAACAGGGCTCTGAGCATGCATAAATGGGCGCCAGCAGCTGCACGTCAATTGAAGCGGAACGTCGTCTTGGGAGCAATTCGTGGGTGAAGCATAGAGCCACCTCCCTCCCTGTGCTTGGCGATAGCCTTGCGTACATGCCTCAACATCAGGCCGGGGACTAGAGCATTGCGGGTGCGGCACATCGCAAGCGACGTGGTACATTTACATATTGTCCACTTCCTCATGATGGCATCTTCGGGAGGCGGTCAATACTTCCACACTCGCTCACACCTAGTATTGGCGGCTGGGTCAGTCTATTAATAAAACAACCAAATAAACAAGCTCACACCGAGCCCTGGATCATACCAACTAGGCGATACGCGCGGCTCGTTTCGGTATGAACTGTCCCAAGCCAATGAAAGATGACGCTTCTCGAGCACGATTTCCTATTACATTCACCCGACCGAGCAGGTCCGCTAGGCTCCATTTACTTGCAGAGCCTATGTTCCTAATTGGCCAATGAAGCGCTGGCTAGCGGTGTAACGTCACCAACATATGGGTCGTCTCTGTTTACCTCAGGCGCGACGGAGATCACCTGAATCTTACTTGCCGCTACTGCCAGCACATCAGCCGAGGCAAACAAGGATCAAATGCACTTCGTAATGGGCCAAGTCAAAATCCTCAAAATCCTGCGTACGATGGCCGCACCGATCACAGTACGAATCCGGTCTTGTCGACTTCCATATCCAAGGCTTTTCCTCCTATCACTAGCCCAACAACGACCATATCTATGGAGCCCCAATTACTCCAAGCGTTGGCGAAGAGTACTGATCATGCAACAACGGCCCTGGCCCGAACATGGGAACATGCGACATCTTCATATGGTTTCACTCTGATATTATGCAATTAGTTTGTTCCGAGGCATCTGGATACTGCACTTATACATTAATATTGACACTTGTACTCTTGTTCCTATCCTCTCTTAGCCCGTCAATTCAAAGAAAATGTAAGGAAGAAGCACGCGACATGCCGTCCACAAGACACCGCCACAATTTATCAGACTGATAGGTAGCATCCACAGAGGTTGAGAGTGCAGAACTGTCCATACGGCGAGCAATGCCACCGCAAAGAAGTGATGCACAAGCACCGTTGGATGCTTGATGAGACCCCTAGAAGACCTGCCGGACCGTCCACACACTCGCCTCCTCTTCTGAAGTATTGAAAGCAGCCTTGACGCAAGACTTCTAGCGAGTAGCCATCAGCCGCGAAGAGCGCATAGAGGGCTTGTGCCAAAACGTTGATCACGAAGGAGTGCCTCTTTCTTTGCCAATGAAATTTCGTCATCTGTCCAAGGACCATATTGCTGTTCTCTAAATGAGGCACATTGGAGGGGCAAAGCAGCTCACTCAAGAGAGCAACATCGCTAAGCGCAACAGTCATTCCACCACCTGTAAGTGGATGACGCATATTAAGCGCATCCCCAGCAACGAGGAGACCGGGCGTGCTGTTGCGAGCAGCGGGGAGGAAGGAGTTTGGCATACACCGCAGTCGGCCTTTGTCAAGGCTTTCTCGGAAAGCCGGTTGAAGAGAAGGCGGAAGGTTTGGAATGACACTGTAGGCAATGTAATGAGAAACCCCAGTGGATGATCTGGCAGCAGAGAGAGTCTCGGGCACGTTGATCAACGCTCTTGTCTCATGTGTTCCAATTTGGTAAACGAGAACGGGAGAAAAACTGCCAAGCAAGACATGCCCAAAGCACGGGGAGGGAAGCACTGCGTCTTGCAGCTCAAGAGCCCAGAACCGAGACTTGATAATGGGTTTTCGAGACGACGTCTCCCTCGGAATTTGCTCTTGTAGCCGTCGGCAACAATGGTAAGCGGGGCAAAAATATCCGATTTCCCCATTCGCACGGCTCATAACGCCCAGCACCTGATTCGAGCCTTCTGGTTTGACTAGTCGGTCCACGTTCGCTTCGACAACGGTGATATTAGGTTCATTTGCTGCCACGGCTCGGAGCTTTTGTACGAATCGACCGTGGTGGAAGGAAAGGCCTTCTGGGCGCTCCCAAGCTTTCGTGCCGCTGGCGAATCGTCGATCGGATATGGAATTTTGACAGCCTCTCCGTTGAAGTAGACCTCGTAGCCCTTGACGGGGATGGCATCAATACCCTCGAGACAGTGCTCAAGCCCGAGCCTCCGGAGTGCCCGAATCCCGCCCGGTTGCAGAAGCTCCCCGACAATGCGATCAGGTTCTTCCAGGCAACGCTCGAGGAGGAACACGGAGCGTTGCTGTCGCGCGAGCGTAATAGCCATGGCGGCCCCAAAGATACCAGCTCCCACAACGATCACATCAGCATGGCGATGCGAGGCACGGCGGGCGGCAGCATGGTCGGGGTCGGGGAGGACGGGACATCCATGATCGATGCGATGCGATAGAACTAGACGACCGCTCTACGCGCTTGAAATCGTTGGGAAATCGCGGGCGAGAAAATATGAAAGATTAAATGGGGAAGGAGCTCCCGCCCCACTCCTACATCACAAAATTTTTCGCTAGAACCTGGTAGCTTTTTTTCCTTCTTCTTACATTAACCACTAGAATAAAAAGGCAGTTAATTAATTCGTTTGAAGCTCTAGTATTATTATTAATCCTTGCAGTTAACAAAAGCACTTTTTAGCGACCACGCCAGGAGTCCGGTAAAGAGACTTCTTAAAGAACTCCTAGAAACGTGTCACTACCTTAATCATACTGTTAAAGCCCCTATTACTTCCCTATTATTTTCTAGACTAATTACTATAATCCTTACATTTGCTAATCTGGATTTTCTAATCAAATAAGACATGCTATAGGACCCGCAGACGGCCAAGGTATATCCTCTAGATTTAGAGTTATTAGAGTTATTAAAGTTATCGGAGTTATTATCCTTGTTCTGCTTAGCAGTGTAGGAAGATTAACTACTACATAGTAGGACTAAAGATAAAGCCGTGATCTAACTTACTAGCTTCTTTGGAAAACTAGAACCCCTATTAATAGCAGAGCTACCCTTATTAAGATACCTAGTTATAAAGGCTTGCAAGCTGCTATTATTAAGGGACATTAGAACCTTTAATAGTTTAACGTCTGCTAGACGTTAGTTAAGTTACCTATAATAGGCATTTAAGACTATTAATAAGGGTTAAGATATTAATCCTAATACCTTTATTTAAGCAATTAACATAGCTCTAGATAGAAGTGCTACTACCTTCCTTAATAGCTTAGAGTAGCTAAGGCTAATAGTCTCTAGAGCTAAATAGAATATAGCATTATCTACTAACCTAGTAATTCTTTAATAATCCCTTTAAGAAAAATACCCCCTAAGGTTATTAACAAAGAAGTAGAAGCTAGTACTAATGTAAAAATACGTTAGGAAGAGAGTAAGGCCCTTGCTACGTATTACTCCTGGGTTTTGAATGTGCTTTATTATGCTAAAGGTAGAGATAAGCTAGTTATAAATAATAACCTACTTACCTTAATTAAAAGTTATACCCTCTGTAACTTTATTTATTAGTTTATTTAGGGATTATATAACAAGTCTCTAATGCAGGAAGCTATTAGTTAGAACGTGCTAGCTGCTAATAGTCTCTAAGGAGCTTAAGAGCTTATTAAATAAGCTATTGCTATCTTAGAGGCAAAAGCTAATCTTGCTAAATTAATAGCATAGGACGCGAAGATAACACTAATAGAGGAATTTATTAAGCACTAGAGCAAATGCTTTACTAATAAAGTATTATCTTAAGCCTATAAGCTACCCCTAGGGTTTATAGAGGTATTAGGAGGTTATAAATAGTAATCCACTCCTATTAATACTCTAATTGCTTAACTTTAACCTTTACTGCCTTACTTTAGATTTCTAGGGATATATACTGCCCTAAACCCTTAATAGTTTAATAGGTATTAGCTAGTTTCCTTATTAGCTAAACTCCTGTGTCTAGAAATTAGCCTTATATTTAGATATAATAGAGTAGAGGAAATAGTAATATAGAGGATAGACCCTTAATTAGTTAGAGAGGGCCTAACTAAGGAAATTAATAAGGGAATAGTGCTAACTTACTATAGTTTTAGATAAATAATATAGAACCTCCCTAGGTACTATAAGCTCTAATAATAACGCTAAACTTTAGTCTATAGGGATATATATTAGATCTAAGGCCTATATCTAAATTAAGGAACTAGTATATTAATAGTACTACACTGCTGCCTTACAGAGGTGCCTGTTTTAAGTATAGTATTACTAGGCACTACGCTATAAATTATACTATAACTAGGAATAACTTACTATAGCAGTAGGAATCCGCTTAGCTAAAGTTAATAACCCTTTCTCCTTAGAATAATAACTTATAGGTCCCTAGATAAGCTCACGCTAGGTTTGCTTAGGTATACCTAACCAGTAATAAGCGCACTAATACTAATATATCTAGGATTATTAAAGAAGTTAGCTATAATTCCGCTATAGGAGCTTAGTATACTCTAATTAAACCTAGGACTATTATAGAGTTAATAGTAACTAAGGATTATTACCTTAGCTAACTTAAGCGGAAGCCCTTAAGCTTATAGTAATTTATAACTACTAACTTATAGAAACTTAGGGTTAGAAGAGCTAATCTAAATGCCTAGGTAGAGGATATTATAGATAAAGACAAATCACTAAAGCCACTCTTAAAAAGCTTAAAAACAGCTAATAAAGAGATATTAGAGTCTATTGCTTAAGGGGCTTTATAGGTTATAACCCTTATTATAGAAGCTAAGCTACTTTTAAAGAAACAGAAAGGTATAGTAATTAGCGATATTATTAAGGATAGGGATTAACTCCCTAAGTTACTCCCCTAGTAAGGGAAAAGGTAATTAAGCAAAACGCTTAGGCTCTAAGCAAGATCTAGGGATATAAGGGCTTAGGCCCTATTAACTAGAAGGCTTTAGTAAGCCACATTTCGATTCTAATCTTATTAATAGACCTATAGTAGATTATTCCGGAGATAATAAAGTAATTTTAAAAACTATTATCTTAAGTAATAACTCCTTTAAAGAAACATCCTAAGAAGAAGACAGTGTTATTCTTACTTAAGGCTAATTCCGCTTAAACAGTCTCTAAGAAAGTTAAAAGGCTATAATCCCTAATAACCACAATATAGAACTTCTTTAAGAGCATGAGTTAGGTGTAAAACTATTTAGGATTACTATCTAAGCTTATATAGGATTTTAAAAGGAATAGGTATTTAATTTTAAACCTAGATAGGCACTAGCAGACTAGGGAGCTAAAATTAACATTATATCTCACGCCTTTATCTTGGAAGAGAACATACTAGTCTATAATTTAGGATTAGTTAAATTCTAAGGTTTATAGATAATTAATGCTAACGGATAAGAGAACATAGTTACTCACTTTGTAATAATAAAGGTAACTTGCTATAGGGTCACTTAGTTAGTATAGGCTATTATTACTCTAGATAAATAGCCTAAGAACTAAACTATCCTAATCTTAGGGCTTCCCTAGCTCTATAATATAGGTGTAAGGTTTAACATTAGAAACTCGGAGTTATTAATTAGTAATTAGTATTAAGGAAAAGGGAGATAAGCCTATCTCTATTAAAGGGCCTTCTATAGCTCTGTTAGATCAATAGAAAGTTATACTCTGCCTAGCTAAGCCTTTAATCCTAAAATAGTATATAGGTTAGGATAATGTAGATATATTACTAGATAAAGCCTTATTAGATTTAGAAGACTCTAATAATTTGGAAAACTAAGTTACCTAGAATAACCTAGTTATATTATAAAACTAAATCTATTATCCTAGGATAAACTACTAAGTAAGGACTTATTAAAAGTCCCTTTATTTACTTCTAGGCTAAACCCTTAGTATAGTTTACTAGGCATGCCCCTTAGATTACCTATCCTATAGTAGTGCGTAAAAATATTAACTTATAAATTAACTTAGTCTTTATATATACTTATTAGAAGTGAATTTACTTAAAAAGAGTCCTATGTTTTTAGAGGTTAGTACCTGTAAAGGTATATTAAAGCTAATAAAAGATAATTAGCTAGGACTAATTATATAAGGGCCCCTAGTATTTCTGTTTCTAACTATATAAAGAGTATAGAGAAGAGAGATAAACTAGGAAGTTCTTATAGAGGAAATATTATCCTGGTTTAAGGGCTATG
This sequence comes from Epichloe gansuensis, assembly GCA_023658505.1. Taxonomy (NCBI): domain Eukaryota; kingdom Fungi; phylum Ascomycota; class Sordariomycetes; order Hypocreales; family Clavicipitaceae; genus Epichloe; species Epichloe gansuensis. Next base: position 3,902,372 of record CP098283.1, read on the forward strand.
GAGTAACCCTAGGTCCTCTAGTCCCTAGAACCATAGTGGAAGAAATTATGTAAATGTTTTATACCTATAGAGACTTAAATGCTTTATCTATTACTAATATTCTAGCCATGGACCTTTATATACACGTACCTTAAATAAAGGAAAATGTAAAACCCTAGGCATAATCCCTAAAGAGATAATAGTTAAAGCCTTAATAGTACTAGCTAAATTAGTTAGTAACTAAAGGAATTAAGTTAGGGATATATAAGTATACTATAGCTACAAATAGGAGGATATTAGACTAGTGCGTAAAACCTGTGTTAGTACTAAAGGATAAGTCTAACCCTTAGGCTAAGCAATGACTTACTATTAATTACTCTTATATTATAGAAAACATGCCTAGCAGTTAGCTTCTATTATTAGCTAAGGTTTATAATTAACTCTTAGATCCACGGATTAATTCTTATAGCGTGTTTAACCTTAAGCACGTATACTAGTTAGTATTTATAGCAGCGGAACTATAGTATATATTTGCTTTTAATATTCCTAGGTTTAGTTAGTTATAACCCTCCTAGATGCCTTAAGGGTCCTAATTAACAGGATATATAATAATAGAAGTAATAAGGATTATAATAAGTCCTATCCTTACACTATATCTAGAACTATCTCTTATAGCACCTTACTTACCTAGTAACCTTAGCGCATTAAATAGCTATATAGATAATATCTTCTATAAGTATACCTTATTTAAAGAGTAGTAGTTATTTATTAAGGATTACTTACTTCTAAGACTACTCTAAACCCTCCTAAAGTTAAGCTTTAAAAAGGTATTATTAGGGATAAGTTTAATCCTTATAATTAGTTAGATTTATAAAGTTAGAGAAAAGATATATATTAAACTAGACTAAGCTATAAAACTAAGGAATAGCCTACTCTAAAATAACAGACTAATATTCGTTTATTTCTAGGAGCTATAGGTCTATACTAATAATAGATTAAGAATTATACTAAGATTGCTTAACTACTTAATAGATTAACTAGTAATATAGATTAGCAATAGGGAGATTCTAAGGCATTATCTTTCTCTATCCTAAGGGATAAAGCCACTATAGCTTTAAGCATATATAAATATATGTTTAACTTGCCTACTTAGATGTATTCTAATACTAGTGGGTTTAGAGGAGAATATATAATACTTTAAGTCTAGGATTAGGTTTTATATCTAATCTTATATAATTCTTTTCTATTTACAAAAACTTAGCGGAATTATAATACTTATAAATAAGAACTATACACTATTATTAAGTTTTACTAGAAATATAAGCACTTCTTTAAGTTAAAGTTAAAGTTAATAATCTTTATAGACTATAAACCACTTATAATATTTATAATATTTACTAGACATAAGGGGATTTATACTAGATAGGTTATAGAGCTAAGGCTATTAAATATAGAAATATATTTTATCTAAGGGAAGCGGAATACTACTGCTAATAGGTTATTACGTATAATATTCCCTTTAGACTATTATATAGATAATCTAACTAAGTTTAGATTATAGGATATAACCCTTAATTAGTAGATCTAGAAAGATAGAGTTAGAGGATATAAAGAGATATTAAAGACTTTAATAGTAAACTAGTCTAATTAGGAATTAGAATATTCCTTAGAACTTATTTAAGGTATAAGGTAAGCAAAGGTATCCCCTAGGGTTAAGGCCTTATAAAGGAAGTACCTAAATAATCTATAGTATACTAAGATTATAAACTTCCTAACTACTAGGTTATATAGTAAAGGAGAATATAATTAATATGTAACTTAGAGGATATCTATAAAAGTATAATAGTATAAGTTAGAAGATAATATCCTTTAGTATAAGGGAAGACATAGAAAATAGCAATATTTAGTAAGAGAAGAAGTGAAGTATACCCTCTATAAGGCTTATAACTATGCTAAGCACTTTAGAGCGGATTTAACCTATAGAAGGTTAACTTAATTAGTGTTCTAGCCTAGAATAGGAACTAATATTATAGAATATATTATAGGATGCCTACTATACGCTAAACACGCCTCTTAAAAGCAAAGGCACTAAATTAACCTATAGTAGTGGATAAGCTACTTTAGGTTATTAGAATAGATTATATTAGGCCTTTCCTAGAGTCTAGATAATAGATTAAATATGTGTTAGTTATAGTGGATTATTTCTCTTAGTTTACTTAGCTATTTCCTGTAGATTAATAGGAGTAATAGAAGTAGTAAACTATTTAAGGAATTAGATAAATAGATTATTATTAGCACTAGAAGGATTCTATACTAATCTAGGACTAGCTTTTAGGTTAGTAAAGCTAATAATGATTTTAAGGGGAGAGAGGTAAGTATAATAAATACTTTAACTTAATCACATAAAAGTATTAGACTTATAGAAGTAATAAATTAAACACTCTAAAGCATCCTAGATAAGACATTAAACAATCTAATAGACTAGGACCTCTAGCTCCTAAGAGTAGCTAAGGTTTTAAACTATAGATATATAAAGTCTATAGGATATTCCCTTACTAAGATCCTATATAGACTAACACAAATTCTAGGAATAGGGCTAGGAGCCCTTTTAACCTAAACCTTAATTAAATAGAGTAATAAGTTCTATAGAACTCTAATTTAGCTATTAGAGGCAGACCTCGAAGGAGAACTAGTAATATATTAGATAGGTAGCATTAAATCTTAGCGGATAGAAGTTATAGCACAGAGAGGATTAGAGGTAACTACCTAAAGAGATTACTATAAATAATAAAGGATTAAACCCTTTAAAATAGATAAATTAGTTATAGTAGTAACTAAAGGAAAACCCCTAAAGCTTTAACCCTATTAGTAAGGGCTATTCTATATTAAAACTTATATAGGCAGAGTATCTTATTAATTAGTTAATATTAATAGCTTAAGGGTAAGAGGAGGTTAAGGGTTAGACTTTTATAAAGATATATTAAAAGCTTTAAGCCCTAGAGTGGTTACCTAAAGGCCCTATAGGATTAGCTCTTAATAGGAAAACGAAGTTAAGGAGGTAATAATAGTAGGGGATAAAAAGTTAGGATAAAAGGAGGAAAGAAAAGAGAAGAAAAGAGAGCTTCTATAGTATTAAGAAGTGGGAAAAAGTAAATTAACACTTAGAATCATCTAAATCGCAGTATTTACACCTAATGATTAGCTGTTAACACTGCACGCCCTTAAATTCCCCCTTTATAATTCTTTTTAGTGCCCTTATATTCTTTTTTCTTCTTCCTCTTTTAACTTCTATATTCCCTCCCTTTTGATTAATTCTTTTGGCTTTATTATTCGTAATCTTAGTGTTATATAAAGTGTAACTCTAAATTAAACTTATTACTAGGAAAGTTTTAAATTAATTATATCTAATACCACGTTTATTATCTAAAATTTGTTTATTTAGCTCTAGAGTTAATTGCTCTTCTTTATATTTATTTTTTACTAAAGTTTTTCCTAAGTCCTGAACATAATTCTAATTACACTAGATACTAATATAATAACTTAACTTCTAAATAAACAATAACTTCTATAAGCAATTATTTGCTTCTATTCCCTCACTTAAATTAGCTACCTGTTATGAACTGGCCTTAGGGCAACTGCACGTAAGCGTTCTAAGAGATATTATTATCCTTAGAGAGGAAGGATTAGACTAAGCTAAGTGTTGTATAGGAACTAGCTTTATACTAGTGTGTATATAGGTCGCATAGGCTTAGGTAAAGCCCTAACCTATCTGCCTATAGCCCATGTCCTTTATATGCCCTTTCTAGACCTAAGACATAACCTAAGCTCCTAAGCTTAAGTCTATAATATACTCCCTTACTTAGGCCTCCCTTCTCCCTTTACCCTTATAGTTAAAAAGTTCTAAGTAAGTAGCGTATATTTATAATTAGTATAACGTGTTAGTATAGGTCCTAGTATAGGGCTTATATATAGCCTAATAGGCTAAAAATTTTTCTAGTAGGCTACCTTACCCCTAGCCTTTAAAATACCTAGCCCTACCTAACTCTAGCCCCTTATAACACTAGCCTACTCTATTTTCTTACTTACTACTAGCTAATATTAAGCTTTACCTACCTAGTTACTATTACTTTATATTTATATATTACCTCTTATTTACTAAATCCCCTCTTATCCCTAGCTATTACCTATCTCTCTAACCTCCCTATAGCTAATTATTTATAATCCCTTATTAGCCTATATCTAAAGTAAGTATATAATTATAGCTATCTCTAGCCTCTCCTAGATATAAATAATCTTATATATTTACTACTTTTTTTCTTTTCTTTTCCTTTATATACCCTTATTTCTACTATCTTATTAGTTTTCGCTACTTACCTCTATCTAAATATCCTATTAATTCCCCTTTTTATATCTAATTTACCTTTTATTATATTTACTACTATTACCCTAAGCGCCCTTACTATTACTATCTCTAGTAATACCCCTCTCTCTTACTATTACCTTCTCCTCCCTAAAAAGCTAAGCTACCTTAGTAGTTATATTTTAGAGAGTAACTCTAATAACTCTAATAATTCTAATAAAGAGAAGTAAGAAGTTCTATATATTTAATATATAAATAATCTTTATAATAAGGGGATATAAGAGTGCGTCCTAGGGTCTTATTAGGCTTATCTTCCTTATTAGCGTACCTATTAATTATATAGCTAGGAGCTATACTTATACTTAGGTAATCTAAAATTAAGGTATATATATAAGTACCTTATAAATCTCTTTACTACTAGTAAAGCTATTTAGAAGCTAGCTATAAGGTATACTATCTCTAAAAAGGAATACTATACTATTCTTATAAAAACCTTTATTTACTATTAAAAACATTTTAATACTATTTTAGCCACTACCTATATTAATCCTACTATAGTAATACCCTTATATTATCCCTTACTAGGATAGTATATACCTAGGGCGCTACTAAGTTATAGGCCCTTACTCTTACCTAGTAAATAACTCCTACCTAATATAGTAGTAATATAGTAATAGAATTCTTTTATAGTATATTTATAATAAATAATAATCTTACCTATATTACCTCTATTTAGGAGACTATTACTACTAAGTAATATATATTTAATAAGGCCTTTACCTACTAATTAACTAGTTATTACTATCCCCTCCCTAGACTAAACTAGAATAACCTAGCTCCTTCTCCTCCTTCTATCCCTAAGAACTAATTACTTTCTAATATAGTAGAATACTAGCGCTAATATACGCGTAAAGTAAAGAAAACTAGATTTACTTATTCCTTAGTAATTAAATAAAAATATACTCTTTTAGGCCTATTATATATTATTATATTACTGTTGGAACACCAAGGTGCCTGCGCAGGTAATAATACCGTTGTTATTGAAGCCTATGATAGTTAATGATAATAATCTAGGAAAGAGAGAAGAGAGAGAGGGAGAGGAATCTAGCTAACTAAGAAGTGAGTAAAACCTATAAGTAAGGCAAAGAGGGGGTAGCGAAAAAGGGTAGCTAATCACAAGGCATGCATCCCTCTAAGGGCTCTACTTAGCCTATAATTAGCGGGGTCTTTAGCCATGACTAATCTAATGATAATCCAAAGGAAGTAATACTAGTAGTCTCTCTTTTCTTATGGCTAAAGGAGCCTAAAAACGCAATAAAAATCGAATTAAAGGAAAGTGTATATAAGTGGATCCCTTAATAGGAATCCGGAGCCCTGATTGGCTTGGTTGGCATTGGTTAAATTAATTGATCTGATCGCGATGAATCCTTCCCTTTATCTCCGTTAATTCCCTCTTTACAACGCTCACAACGCTCATAACGCTTACAAAGGTCTCTTAACCTAGCCTTCCACACGGATCGTTAATTCGTTTGAATTGATTAAGGTTGTAAGCGCCTAATTTAGCGATCCTTTTGTTATCGCATTAGCTAGGTTGTTATTGCCGTTAATCTATCTAACCTCGTAGATCTCGCGCCTCTTGTATAATTAACGAAGGGCTATAATATTAATTATTAACCTCTTCTCTTTTATTATACCTAGCTTAATAAGGCATTTGTATAATAAGAATAAGTTAGTATAAAGGATTATAGGGATCTAAGGCATCTTTAATCAGTCTGTGATTTAATTAAGGGTTATAGATATCGCGTACGCGATATTAGTACCTTAAACCATGCTATATAGCTTAGAGGCAAGCGCGCTACGCATAACCCGCTTGCTCTTTATTAAGCTATATATAATAATATTCCTTTTGTAATAAAGGTATTATTATCCCTCTTTGCCTTATTACTAATTATGATTACATACCTAATTTATAAGCTAAGATCCTTGTTATTTATAAGCGATCTATCTATAAATATAAAGAGCTTTACTTCTTTAAGGGTTAGTGGGATATAGCGTAATCCTTATTACTAATTCTTAATCTGCTATTTAAGGCGTTTGTTTAGGCATATAATATCTTTAGTAGCTAGTTCTTAGTGTTAAGCTATAATTAATAGGTTATACAAAGCTTCTAGTTAGTAAATAGTTATAATATAACTTCCTTAGGCTCTTTGCTCTATATAATCCTACCTTACTATTAGAGATTAAGGGTTAACTTCCTTAATCTTCTAACTTTAGCCTTTCTAGGTTAGGGTTAGTGTTGGAACACCAAGGTGCCTGCGCAGGTAATTGATACCGTTGTTATTGAAGTCTATGATAGTTAATAATGATCTAAGAAAGAGAGAAGAGAGAGAGGGAGAGGAATCTAGCTAGCCAAAAAGTAGGTGAAACCCGTAAGTAAGGCAAGAGGGGTAGCGAAAAGGGGCAGCTAATCACAACGCGTGCATCCTCTGAGGGCCTCACTTAGTTCATAATTAGTGGGTCTTTAGCCATAACTAATCCAATAATAATCCGAAGGAATTAACACTAGTAGTCTCTCTTTTCTTGTGGCTAAAGGAGCCTAAAAACGCAATAAAAATCAAATTAAAGGAAAGTGTATATAAGTGGATCCCTTAATAGGAATCCAGAGCCCTAATTAGCTTGGTTAGCATTAGTTAAATTAATTAATCCAATCGCAATGGATCCTTCCCTTTATCTCCGTTAATTCCCTCTTTATAACGCTGCTAAAGGTCTCTTAACCTAGCCTTTCACATAGATTATTAATTCGTTTAAATTAATTAAGGTTATAAGCGCCTAATTTAGCAATCCTTTGTCATCGCATTAGCTAGGTTATTATTACTATTAATCTATCTAACCTTGTAGATCTCGCGCCTCTTATATAATTAACAAAGGGCTATAATATTAATCATTAGCCTCTTCTCTTTTGTTATGCCTAGCTTTACAAGGCATTTATATAATAAGAACAAGTTAGTACAAAGGATTGTAAGGATCTAAGGCATCTTTAATTAGTCTATGATCTAATTAAGGGTCGTAGATATTACGTACGTGATATTAGCACCTTAAACCATGCTATATAGCTTAGAGGCAAGCATGCTACGCGTAACCCGCTTGCTCTTTATTAAACTATATGTAATAATATTCCCTTTTGCAATAAAGGTGTTATTATCCCTCTTTGCCTTATTACTAATTATAATTATATACCTAATCTATAAGCTAAGATCCTTATTATTTATAAGCAATCTATTTACAAATATAAAGAGCTTTGCCTCTTTAAGGGTTAGTAGAATATAACGCAGTCCTCGTTACTAATTCTTAATCTATCACTTAAGGCGTTTGTTTAGGCATATAATATCTTTAGTAGCTAGTTCTTAGTATTAAGCTATAATTAATAGATTATATAAAGCTTCTGGTTAGTAGATGGTTGCGATATAGCTTCCTTAGGCTTATTATTCTACGTAATCCTGCCTTGCTTTTAGAGATTAAGGGTTAACTTCCTTAATCTTCTAACTTTAGCCTTTCTAGGTTAAGGTTAGTAAGTTATTAGCGTTTTAAGTTAAAATATAGCTATTAAAAGTAAGGGATTCCCGCTTAATAGTCACTACTTCTCTTTAGCTATAAAGTTAGCCTTTTAAAGCTCTTTTTCTTCTTTATTAAAGAAGTTATTATTACTTAGACCTAGCGTGTTATCTATTTATATCCTAATAATCCTAAAGAGGTTTTTATTATTTAGAGCTATAATTAATAAGCAGGGATTATATATTAATGTTATTATATTAAGGTTATCCCTGTGATAATAGAAGTATATTGCCTACCAGTAAGTTCTAGCCTCTGTAATGCTATAAAGAGGCTTAATAACCTCTATTATAGTGCCTTCTAGAAAGAGGTACGTAATCTGTTCTAGTAATCTTATAATAATTAGCCTTATGAGTTTTGTTTGCGATTAAACATAGGCTTAGGTAATATTACGGATCTAGAGGTAAATCCCTTTTGCTTTAATAAAGGAGTAATAGCTATAATTAGCTATTAGCTTACCTATTAGATTATTAGCAATTACATTAGGATAAATTCCTTCTCTTTATTATTATAGCCTTATATAATAAGGCAAGACTTCTTATATAGCGAATCCATACCTTTACCTTTAATCTCTCTTACTATTTAAGAGTTAAAGATCCTATAGCTACTATACTTTATTTAATTAAACTTTATAAATCTAAATATATTATGTTTATAGAGCATTAATCTTAGCTTAATCTAATTACTTAAAGGGCTTTCCTAGGGTTATAATCTTCCTTTCTTAGCGGAGTTAAAGGGTAAGGTCCTAGTTAGCTTTTTCCTTTACTATAAGGAATACTTCTATTAGTAATCCTCTAGTTATAATCTCTTTAATTAATGCCTTTTCTTAGTCTTTATTAATAATTATAAAGCACTCCTTATAATCTTTAGGTTCTTCTATACCTTAGTTAAGGGAGAATTAGACTATTAGGGCTTTTCTTAGCCTTTCTTACTTTCTCTTTACTAGTATTAGTAGTTCTGCTTTTTCTTTTACTCCTTCCCTTACCTCTATCCTTATAGAGGTAAGAGAATCTCTCTTATTTATAGTCTTCTTAATATCTTAAGGTTTTATCTCCTATAGCCTCTCTATAGTATATAGGTCCTTATAGTAAGGCTTTACTACTATAGATTAGAATTTTACTAGGCTATAGGGTAATTAAATAGTATAAGTCTCCCTATTAGTAGTAATAAGCTTATAAGGGCTATGCTAGCTACCCTTCTCCCTTTATATATATATATTAGCCTATAGAGGTAGCTAATGTATTAGTAATGTATTAGGGCTACTCTAGGCGTTAAGGGTATTATAGACCTGCTATAAAGCTAGGTAATAGTATACTTTATTAGTAGCCTTCTAAATTACCTTAGCGTATTAAATAATAGAGACACTTAGTAGTGACTTATCTATTATATATAGGTAGGCTCTAAAGACTAGTAAGGTTAACACTAGTCTATTAGGGCTTACTAAGTTATTAATAGCTTTAATAGCTATTTAAAGATATTACTCTAGCGTAATCTCCGCGCTAATTAAGTCTATAATAATCTTATAAGCCTAGTGTAAAGGTCTATAGTGCTTTTTAACCTTTCTAATACTACTATAGGCTTTAATTAGTATCTTACTAATCTTAATTAATATTAATTAAGCATAGTGCTTAAATTTAGCAGAGGAGAAGTTATTACTAGCGTTATATATAATCCAATCTAGTGGTCTAAGATAGGTATTAATCTAGCACTCTCTAATAGTATCCTAGATATCTTAGGCCTTCTGCTTCTTAGGATTAAGAAAGCAGGCTGCTTAGAATAAAGTTACTAAATTAATAACGTAAAGGACTGGTTAGTTATTAATCTATATAATATTAGTAATAATCTTATAGTTAAAGTTATACTTATCTTTAATTATAAATTTAAACTAGCTAGAGCTTTTCCTTTTATCTAATAATAGTAGTAAACTTTAGTTAACTTCTTAATTACCTAGCGTTTAATATTATAACTAGCTTACTAAAGGATCTTTATAAGGCATTAAATAGAAGGATAACTAAAGTAATAATATAATTAACGGATTTCCCTCGCTAAGAGGTAAAAGGTAACTATTTCTTTAGCCTCTAGTAGCTACTAAGGATATCCCTATTATTACATAATAGGCATAGTCTTATTGCCTTAAATTAGCATATTTATAAGGTTATTAATCTTAACTTATAGCTTATCTATATTAGTAATAGAAATAAGGAAAGGAGTTACTATATTAAGGATATAGAATTTAAGCTCTCTAAGTTCTATAGGCATATAAAGGATACCTCTTACGGTTATAGATCTAGCACTAAATTTAATAATTTATAGCTTATAGGGGATTATCTTTAATAAAGGTATTAATTATAATAGAGCCTTTACTTATCCTTAACCTACTATTAATCTGCCTACTGCCCTAGTATTAGGTATAATCTCTCTAAAGACTTCTTTAGAATAGTGCTCTTTAGAGATATAGTAAGTTAATTCCTTATTAGATTCTTACTATTAATATAGTTCTTACTTTAGGAAAGCATACTTAAAGGCTTAGTTATTAAGGGTAGTAAGAATATTAGTATTTATAAGGTTATAATTATCCTATAGCTCTAAGTAAAAGAATTATATAATACTTAGATATACTACTAGTAATAGCTCTTTATTATCCTTATTACTATCTTTAGTCTTTATATAGGCTATAAGATATAGTTCCTATCCTTAGCTAGGGCCCTTATTAGGCTTATTATTATCTAGCCCTTTATAGGAGGTAAGAAATACCTAGAATCTCTTCTCTAAAGGGAGTATATAATAGATCTTACTAGTAAACTAATAATCCTTCTCCTTTTAGTATTCTTTATTAGAGTAATTAAAGGACTAACAGCTATTCTTACTTTACATAAAGTAATGCTAAGGGCTATGCCTTAGGCTCTTACTATAATAGCCTCCCTTACCTTAGGGCTAATATCTATATTAATAGTTAGTAAATATAGCCTTAGGAGAGCTCCCTTATAATTATAGGTATTAGGTAGCTCTCCTATTTAACTCTAAGATTATAATTACCTTATAAAGGTCTTTAGTAAGACTCTTAAAGCCTAGGGAGTAGTTATACTTTACTATCTAATATTTAGGTATACTAGCTATAGTATTTAATATTTACTTATAAAGCTTAGTATTTACTATATTAGAAGGATATAGGCCTTAATAGATTTTCTTAAGGGTAGCTAGTATTATTTTAAGGCACTTTAGCCTAGTTTTATTAGGGTTCTTAGTAATAGTGCTATTTAGAGTTATACTACTCTATTTATAGTAGTAGAACTATTAGTTACTTTTTATCTTAAAGCGTTAATAAATATAGCTAATTATCTCTTTATATATAAGGTTTTAACTAAAGAGATAATTAAGGTAGTACTATTTAGTATTATTAATTAAGATAATTAGGAGAGCCTTCTAATAATATATTTAAGGGAGGTTAATTCTATTATACTTATTTTTAAAGAGCGTAACTTTTAGGGTAAGGAAATTATATAATTATCTGCTATAATAGTTACTATCCTTATATATCTTTATAAGTTCTAAGATTTTCTTTATAATCTAGTCCTTAGAAGAGAATTACTATATAGGTAGTAAGGTTTGCTATAGATAGGGATCTTTAGGGTAAATTACTTAATATAATAGGGTTTGCTATAGAAGAGGCTCTCTTATAGGTTAAGGGGTTAAAGGTGCTATTAGGGTTAGGAAGGATAAGGTTCTAGGGTAAGCAGATAAGGGGGTTAAGGAGGTTAATATTTAGGGGGTTAGAGGATTATAATCTCCCTTTAGGCTATAATAGCCTTATTTCTTATTAGACTACTTCTTCTAGAGATATTATAATTACTAGTCCTTAGCCTTATCTTATAATAATACTATAATCTTACAGGGAATTTTATAGCTCTCTAACAAGATCTCTATTAGCTATTATAAAGGTATTTTTAGACTATCCTTTAAAGTCTTCTTAGAATAATTCCTAGAGGTTATTATCCCTCTAGTCTTAATGCTTACTAAGGTTAATAAACCTTATAATATAGTTATTAAGCTTAGATAGCGTAGTAAAATTAGGGTTAACTATAATTTATTCCTTCTAATCTTTTATAAGGGTATAGGAAAGAGGTTATAGTTATATTAGTAGTTTACTCTCTTAGGGTCTCTTAGGTGCTATTAAGATCTAGGATAGTTTCTTATTACTAGAGAATTAAGGCTCTTCTCTTAGTAATAGTCTAGGCAATTATGCAGCCTCTATAGTAGCTTAGGTCTTCCTCTTATTACTAGTCTAGCTTCCTAACTTATTATAAGTAATAGTTATTAATGTTAGGTTTAAAGCGGATGCCTTATGGCAATTGATTTGATTATTTGGTTGGTTTTCTTATAGTAGGTATAGGATTAGTCTCTCTATTAAAGATAAAGATAATAATAGAAGAAGTTAATCCCTAGGTTTATAATAGATATAGAATTAATCTCTCTATTAAGTATAAAGATAATAATAGAAGAAGCTAATTCCTTAGAAGCCTAATAAGTCTATAACCGGAATTTAAGTCTCTTCCTTTAGCATACTTTTATAGCTATATCCCTATTCCTAAGGATCTAGATAATAGGAAAATAACTATAGTGTCTGTAGAAATGTCTCTTCTTATAATACCTAACTTATCTATGGTTATAATTAACCACTAATCAGTGTTAGAACACTAAGGTGCTTGCGCAGGTAATAATACTATTGTTATTAAAGCCTATGATAGTTAATAATAATAATCTAGGAAAGAGAGAAGAGAGAGAGGGAGAGGAATCTAGCTAACTAATAAGTGGGTAAAACCCGTAAGTAGGGCAAAGAGGGGGTGGCGAAAAGGGCAGCTAATCATAAGGCGTGCATCCCTCTAAGGGCTCCACTTGGCCCACAATTAGCGGGGTCTTTGGCCACGACTGATCCGATGATGATCCGAAGGAAGCAACAATTACCTTATTATACCTTAAATCTATTTAGTGCCTTTATATCTTATATATTTTCTAGTGGTTCCTAAGTTAGCTATATATATTCTTTTTATTTAACTAGTATATTTTAGTTTAATCCCTATTCTCTTATATTCTTAGCTACTAGTATCTCTTTAACCTAATACTTTAAGAGATTAGGGTTAGCATTAGTTATTATTAGTTCTAGTAAGGGTTATTTATCCGCTAGTATTTAACTAGGTAATAGTGTTATGAACTAGCCTTAGGGCAGCTGCACGTAAGCGTTCTAAGAGATATTATTATCCTTAGAGAGGAAGGATTGGACTAAGCTAGGTGTTGCACAGGAACTGGCTTTATACCAGTGTGTGTGTGTGGGTCGCATAGGCCTAGGTAAAGCCCTAACCTCTCTGCCTATAGTCTGTATCCTTTGCGCGCCCTTTCTAGACCTAAGACATAACCTAAGCTCCTAAGCTTAAGTCTATAATATACCCCTTACTTAGGCCTCCTTCCCCCTTTGCCCTTATTATTAGAATATTCTAAGTAAGTGGCATACATATGTAATTAATATAGCATATTAGTGCAGGTCCTAGTGCAGGGCTTATGCATAGCCTAGTAGGCTAAAAATTTTTCCTTATAAGCTACCCTACCCCTAGCCTTTAAAACAACTAGCCCTGCCTAACTCTAGCCCCTTATAACACTAGCCTACTCCATTTTCTTACCTGCTACTAGCTAATATTTAGCTTCACCCGCCCTGTTATTATTACTTTATATTTATATATTACCCTTATCCGCTAAATCCCCTATTCCTAGCTATTGCTTATCTCTCTAACCTCCCTATAGCTAATTATTTACAATCCCCTGCTAGCCTATATCCAAAGTGAGTGCGTAATTGCCACTGCCTCTAGCCTCTCCTAGATATAAATAATCCTATATATCCACTACCTTTTTCCTTTTCTTTTCCTTTACATACCCTTATTTCTATTATCTTATTAGTTTTTACTGCCTACCTCTATCTAAATATCCTATTAATTCCCCTTTTTATATCTAATCCGCCTCCTATTATATCCACTGCTATTACCCTAAGCGCTATTGCTACTACTACCTCTAGTAGTGCCCCCTATTACTACCTTCTCCCCTAAAAACTAAGCTACCTTAGTAATTATGTTTTAGAGGGTAACTCTAATAACTCTAATAATTCTAATAAAGAGGAGCAAGAGGTCCTATGTATTTAGTGCATAAATAACCTTTATAATAAGGGGACGTAGAAGTGCGTCCTAAGGTCTTATTAGGCCTATCTTCCCTATTAGCGCCTATTAATTATATAGCTAGGAGCTATACTTATACTTAGGTAACCTAAAATTAAGATATGCATATAAGTACCTTATAAATCTTTCTGCCGCTAGTAAAGCTATTAAGACGCTAGCCATAAGGCGTACTGCCTCTAAAAAGGACGCCATGCTATCCTTATAAAAACCTTTATCTACTATTAAAAACGTTTTAACACTATTTTAGCTACTACCTATATTAATCCTATAGTAGTAACACCCCTTACGTTATCCCCTGCTAGGGTAGCACATACCTAGGGCGCTACTAAGTTATAGGCCCTTGCTCTAGCCTAGTAGATAACTCTTACCTAATGTAGTGGTAATATAGTAATAGAATTCTTTCGTAGCATATCTATAATAAATAATAATCTTACCTATATTACCTCTATTTAGGAAAATGCTACCGCTAAGCAGCGTGTATTTAATAAGGCCCTTGCCTGCTAATTAACTGCTTATCTACGCTATCCCTCCCTAGGTTAAACTAGAATAACCTAGCTCCTCCTCCTCCTCCTACCCCTTAGAATTAATTACTCTCTAATATAGTGGAATACTAGCGCTAATACACGTGTAAAGCGAAGGAAACTAGTTTTTACTATTCCTTAGTAGTTAAATAAAAACATACTCTTTTAGGCCTATTATGTGTTATTATATTACCTTATTATGCTTTAAATCTATCTAGTGCCTCTATATCTTATATGTTTTCTAGTGATTCCTAAGTTAGCTACACGTATCCTTTCTATTTAACTAGTATATCCTAGTTTAACCCCTATCCTCTTACGTTCTTAGCTACTAGTATCTCTTTAACCTAATACTCTAAGAGATTAGGGTTAGTATTAGTTATTATTAGTTCCGGTAGTGGTTGCTTATCCGCTAATATTTAACTAGGTAACGGATTAGAAGCTACCTATTATACTAAATCCACATAGAAAACAGGGTGAAGTCCCTATAGCACATCTAACTTAATAGTTAAAGGTATAGGGACCTCTAGTACCTTATATTTAGCTATAACCTAATCTAATTTCTTATATAGTCTATTTGTCTTAAAATTCCGTAGGTTTAACTATATATAGTTACTAACCTAAAAGCGTTCCGCTAGACGCTAGCTACTATTTATTTCCTCCTATTACTATTGCTAAACAAATGCTATAGTAGCTTACGTTAGGTCTAAGCCCTCCTTAAGATATTATAAGAATACCTAGGCCCTTCCCTTTAATAAGGTATAGGATATCTCCTTATCTAGTGGTTCTTAAATTATTAATAGGTTATAACCATATAGGGCTATGTTTGCGCTAATCCCTATTACTAACGAGTCCCTGTTATTTAAAGCGAGTTAATAAGTAGGGAGATGTTCTAGCTATTTAAATTATGAAAATAATAGCATTACCCTTAGAATAGCCTAAACTTCTTAATTTACCCTTTCTATGCCGCTATCTGTCTATAGATAATAAGCTATTAATAGTAACTACTGCATACCTACCTAGTTATAAAGTGTAGTCTAAAAATTACTTAACTAGTCTAAGCCGTAATCTATAATAATTTGCGTGAGAAAGCTATAGAACTACTACTAGCACTGCTTAAACCATTCTACGCATACTTTAGCCCCTATTAATGTTATAGCCTCTAGCTAGATATACTTAGAGAGTCTATCTATAATAACCATAAGAAACCATGGGTTATCTAGGTGTTAAGCTAGCAGGTCTATTATGAAGTTAATAGAGATCTATAACTAGTAATAATCTAGTAAAGGGATTAGTTTTAATAAGCCTTATCTTAGCTAGTGGCTCTTCCGCCCCTTATAATAGTGACAGTTCCTTATAAAATAGGCAATCCCCTATAATATACTATTCTAATAAAAATCCCTCTAGAGCGTTTTAAAAGTTATATTATAGCTAGGATAGCCTAGTAAGGGTAAATCGTGAACCTATTACATTAAGGTTATAGTAAGGGGTTCCTAATTTAGAATCTAAGTCTAGCCCTAGAATTAAAGCGTACCTTTAGCGCTAATCTAATAGTCTGCTATTTACTCCCTTATGTTTATGGCTTCTAGAAACTTCTAGGCCCTATCCCTAACTGCCTTAAGCCATATCCTATATATAGCATTATAAACTAATAACTAGTCCCACAGAGATTAAAGATACGCATCCGTAAACATTATTACCCCTATTAGAAGGCCTATAAACCTACCTATAGTATCCTTAGCCTTACTACCCCCTAATAATAATATAGGGTTTACACTAGAGATAAGTCTAGTTCTTTTATAACTATATAGGCCTAGGGTTATTACTAAATATATAATTAGCTTCTCTAGTCCTACCTTATTCTCCTCCCCTTAGAACTATCTTAATAGCATATCTAGTCTTACTGCCTATAAGCTAGGCCTATACTATAGGTAAAAATTAAATAGCAATAGCGTCTCTGCCTATCTTGCCTACTATTCTAATATCTCCTTAGCGCTATAAAGTATTCTAAGTTCTTATAGTCTATAAGTATTATAAATAGCTTACTAACACTACATAGCTCTGCTAACTAAGCCTTTAGGTATAATATAATTACTAATAGCTCCTTATTATGTATAGTGTAATTCCATTAAGCTAGCTATAGTTAAGCAGAATAATAAGTAACTAGGTATAAGATACCTTTGTTATTAAACTATAAGAGATAACCCCTAGAGCTATCCCTAAATAGTTAGCTTTTACTATAGTGTCCTTATTAGGGTTCTATTATGTTAGGATAGGATATAATATAAAGGCTATCTTTAGCGCTTTAAACGCTGCATTATATTTATCTATTTACTAAAATAGGATGCCCTTCTTTATAAGTTTAATTAAAGGGCTTATAATTATTAAGAAGTGTGGTATAAAGTCCTAATAAAAGTTAGTAAACCTAAGAAATCCTTATACCCCCTTAACCTTCTTTAGCGCCTCCTAATCCTAAATAGTTATAATCTTTTCCCTATCTAGGCGAATTTCTTTCCCTATATAAATAATAAACCCTAGGTACTTAACTTCCTTTATTATAAAAACATATTTCTTTATATCTAAGTTTAGTCCTACTTACTATAGCCTTAAGAGTATTACTTAGACCTTTTATATATAGTCTTTCTAAGACCCTCCTAAGTAAATAAGGATATTATTAAGGTAAGCAGTTACGTAGTCCCCTAGGATTCCGCTAAGCGCGCTATTAATATATCTCTAAAAGGTAGCGGGTATACCTACTAGGCTAAAGGGGCATATAAGCTACTTAAATAACCTAAAACGCGTCTAGAAGGCAGTCTAGTGTTCCTTGCCTTTAGTAATATAGAGTTAGTAAAACGCTGCTTATATATCTAGCTTTATAAACTACTTTACCTCTAATAATAATTATAGTGTTTCCTTTACTAAAGGTAAGGGATAATAGTCTTATTCTATAATCTTATTAAGGGCATAGTAATCTACGTAAAACCGCTATTCTTCTCCTAGCTTCTTTACTAATAACACTAGAGCTACTGCTAAAGAGAAGCTAGCCTATATCTATCCCTTATTTATAAGGTTAGTTACTTGCTTTTAGATCTTAAGGAGGTGCTACTATAGTATATTATATAATAAGGCCTATAGGAGTTCTAGTTTAGATCCATCTACATTACGCTTTAATTAAATATAGTAGTCTAATCGTCCCTAGTACGGTAATAAGGCATTTGCCTTACTTTCTAGGAAGAGGTCTATAAAGTCCTATAGCGCATTTAGTAATAAGGATAATAGGTCCTATTCTATAGCCTTAGGGGTTGCGTTTATCTATAGAATTAATGTGATTTCCTATAGGCTAGTGGCGTATAGTTAGATATATTCTTTCTGCTTCTTTGCACGCCTTATAATTCCCGCGAAGGTAGAGCCTAAGATAGATATTATTAGTTACTTAACCTTCCTATTAGTTAAGGCCTAAATTTATAGGTTATTAGCTAATCCTACGCAGAGTTAATGGCGCGCTATGTCTAAGTTAATCTTATTCTATTCTATCTATAGTGTCCCTAAAATTAGCTACCTTATTAACCTAGGGATCACATAGGTAACTATAGGTATTTCCTATCTATCTAGATCCACTTAAAAACAGACAATATATGTAATGTATAACCTCTTTTATAGCTCTCTTTTCCCCTTATTTTACACTAACCGTAGTATAAACTAATCTTTTCTTTAAGAGAGAGAGGCATTCTAACTAGAGTTTTTAGACAAGGTATTTACTTATAGCAGTATAATAGTTATAGCCTATGTTAATAAGAGTATTCGTAAAGGTAGTCTTATTAATTAATATAGGAACTAGAAAAGGTATAGAGTCTATATTAGACTAGATCTATTTAAAGTCCTTATTAGTAATAACTATTTGCTATAACGCCTCTCTATCTATCCTCCCTACTACCCTAGTTAAATAACTTAATACTAGGTTTTTCTTTTCTAATATATTTACTATCTCCTCTTCTTTAGAGTTATCTTCCTCTTCCTTTATATTATACGCGTTAATAGCTGCCTTTCTATGCTAATATTTTAGTGGAAGTAAAGGGTAGTTAGAAATAAAATGCTTTCCTAAACTATACTATAGGCATTTACCCTCCTTATAACGCGTATTACGCATAGCCTAGCTAACCTACTTAGCCTGCTTACTACTAGCCTTATTACCTAACTTTGCCTTACGCTAATTTCCTAGTGACTTTCCGCGTCCTTTTAGGCCTATTCTAGATGCATTAATTATATATCTATTATAGGAGTGTCCTTATCCTAGGCAGGGGCCTTAGGCATATACGCCTGCCTTCGCGTATGGTTCTTCTCCTCTAATTAATAGGACTTAATATCTAATAAGATGCTATAATACTAGGCTGTTGCTGCTAATTAATCTATGCGTAATATATCTTATCTAACGCTACAGTCCCTTATTTACTTATTAAGTGCTATGCGTAGCTTAGCTAGCTTTATAGAGTTCTCCTAATCTAATCCCTTAGCTAGCGCTAATTTCTATTTAAAACGAATATAGAAGTTACTAAATTGCTTATTTAAGCGTTACGTAATCTAGTTAAGCTCTATAATTACTAATTCCTATTAATAGGGGTTATTAAATATCTTAGTAAGGTAGTTTAAGAACTTCTATAGATTATAAAGCACTAAGTGTCCCTTCTTAAAATAGGGAGTAACTTATACCTAAACCTTTAGTAATAGGTTCTAGTAAATAAAGCATTATTAGTCCTGCTAGGACCTAATAAACCCCTATCTATATCTAGCTTATAGGATATTAGGTTTTGCTATGCTATAAATAGGACCCTTTTGCTATTAAATAGGGGTCCTATTAGTAAGGGTTTTTGCTTAATAAGTTAACTAGAAATGTTAGATCTCTGCTTACTAGTAAGGTCCTTAATTTGTTTTAACTACTAAGTAATAAGCTCCTATAAGGTTACTATTTTGTTAGTCTCTATTCTATCCGCTAGTAGCGGTATATCCGTTAGCTACTATGCCTTTATAGTAAAGGATAATAAATATTATAAACTAGCCTTAGGGTAGCTACACGTAAGCGTTCTAAGAGATATTATTATCCTTAGAGAGGAAGGATTAGACTAAGCTAGGTGTTGCATAGGAACTAGCTTTATACCAGTGTGTGTGTATAGGTCGCATAGGCCTAGGTAAAGCCCTAACCTCTCCGCCCACAGTCTGCGTCCTTTGCGCGCCCTTTCCGGACCTGAGACATGACCCGAGCTCCTAAGCTCGAGTCCATAACAAATAGATTAAAAGCTATCTATTATACTAAATCTATATAGAAAATAGGGTAAAGTCCCTATAGTATATCTAACTTAATAGTTAAAGGTATAAGGACCTCTAGCACCTTATATTTAGCTATAACCTAATCTAATTTCTTATATAGTCTATTTATCTTAAAATTTCGTAGGTTTAACCTTATATAGTTACTAATCTAAAAGCGCTCTGCTAGATACTAGCTACTATTTATTTCCTTCTATTACTATTACTAAATAAACACTATAGTAGCCTATATTAGGTCTAAGCCCTCCTTAAGATATTATAAGAATACCTAGGCCCTTCCCTTTAATAAGGTATAGGACGTTTTCTTATCTAGTGATTCCTAAATTATTACTAGGTTATAACTATATAGGGCTAAGTTCGCGCTAATTCCTATTACTAATAAGTCCCTATTATTTAAAGTAAGTTAATAAGTAAGGAAATATTCTAGCTATTTAAATTATAAAAATAATAGCATTACCCTTAGGATAGCCTAAACTTCTTAATTTACCCTTTTATACTACTATCTATCTATAGATAATAAGCTATTAATAGTAACTACTATATACTTACTTAGTTATAAAGTATAGTCTAAAAATTACTTAACTAGTCTAAACTATAATCTATAATAATTTATATAGGAAAGCTATAGAACTACTACTAGCACTACTTAAACTATTCTATACATGCTTTAGCCCCTATTAATATTATAGCTTCTAGCTAGATATACTTAGAGAGTCTATCTATAATAACTATAAGAAACCATAGGTTATCTAGGTATTTAGCTAGTAGGTCTATTATAAAGTTAATAGAGATCTATAACTAGTAATAATCTAGTTGTTATGGACTCGAGCTTAGGAGCTCGGGTCATGTCTCGGGTCCGGAAAGGGCGCAAAGGTTCCGGAAAGGGCGCGCAAAGGACGCGGACTATAGGCGGATAGGTTAGGGCTTTACCTAGGCCTATATAACCCACACACACACACTAGTATAAAGCTAGTTCCTATGTAATACCTAGCTTAGTCTAATCCTTTCTCTCTAAGGATAATAATATCTCTTAGAATGCTTATATATAGTTACCCTAAGGCTAGTTTATAATATTTATTATCCTTTACTATAAAGGTATAGTAGCTAATAGATATACTGCTACTAGCGGATAGGATAAAGACTAATAAAATAGTAACCTTATAGGAGCTTATTGCTTAGTAGTTAAAATAAATTTAAGACCTTACTAATAAGCAAAGATCTAACTTTTCTATTTAACCTATTAAGCAAAACTCCTTACTAATAGGACCCCTATTTAATAGCAAAAGGGTCCTATTTATAGTATAGTAAAACCTAATATCTTATAAGCTAGATATAGATAAGGGGTTTATTAGGTCCTAGTAGGACTAATAGTGCTTTATTTACTAGAACCTATTACTAAAGGTTTAGGCATAAGTTACCCCTATTTTAAGAAGGGATACTTAGTGTATTATAATCTATAAAAGTTCTTAAACTACCTTACTAAGATATTTAATAACCCCTATTAATAGGAGCTAGTAATTATAGAGCTTAACTAGATTATATAATGCCTAAATAAGCAATTTAGTAACTTCTATATTTATTTTAAGTAAAAATTAGCGCTAGCT
Organism: Epichloe gansuensis; assembly: GCA_023658505.1. Lineage (NCBI taxonomy): Eukaryota > Fungi > Ascomycota > Sordariomycetes > Hypocreales > Clavicipitaceae > Epichloe > Epichloe gansuensis. The sequence continues at coordinate 3,923,979 of CP098283.1, forward strand.
AGGGATTAGATTAGAGGACTTTATAAAGCTAGCTAAGCTATATATAGCCCTTAATAAGCAGATAAGGGACTATAGTGTTAAATAGGATATATTATAAATGGATTACTTAGCGGTAATAGCTTATTATTAAAGTATCTTATTAGATATTAAGTTATATTAATTAGAGGAGAAGAACCATGCGTAAAGGTAAGCGTATATACCTAAGGCCCTTGCCTAGGATAAAGATACTCCTATAATGGATATATAATTAATATACCTAAAATAGGCCTAAAAGGACGTAGAAAGTTACTAGGATTTTAGCGTAAGGCAAAGCTAGGTAATAAGGCTAGCGGTAAGCAAGCTAAGTAAGTTAACTAGGCTATATGTAATATGTGTTATAAGGAGGGTAAATGCCTATAGTATAGTTTAGGAAAGCATTTTATTTCTAACTACCCTTTACTTCTACTAAGATATTAGCAGGAAAACCAGCTATTAATATATATAATATAAAGGAAGAGGAAGATAACTCTAAAGAAGAGAAGGAGATAGATATATTAGAAAAGAAAACCCTAGTATTAAGTTATTTAACTAGGGTAGCGGGGAGGATAGATAGAGGGCATTATAGCAAATAGTTATTACTAATAAGGACTTTAAATAGATCTAGTCTAATATAGATTCTATACCTTTTCTAGTTCCTGCATTAATTAATAAGACTACCTTTATAGATGCTCTTATAAACATAGGCTATAACTACTATGCTACTATAAGCAAATACCTTATCTAGAAACTCTAGTTAGAATGCCTATCTCTCTTAAAGAAGAGATTAGTTTACACTATAATTAGTGTGAAATAAGAGGGAAAAGAGAGTTATAAGAAGAGGTTATATATTACGTATATTATCTGTTTTTAAGTGAATCTAGATAGATAGGAAATACCTATAGTTACCTATGTAATCCCTAGGTTAATAAGGTAACTTATTTTAGGGATGCTATGGATAGAATAGAATAAGATTAACTTAGATATAGCGCTATTAACTCTATGTAGGATTAGCTAATAACCTATAAATTCAGGTATTAACAGATAGGAAGGTTAAGTAACTAATAATATCTATCTTAGGCTCTACCTTCGCGGGAATTATAAGGCATGCGAAGAAGCAGAAAGAATATATCTAACTATACGCTACTAGCCTATAAGAAATTACATTAATTCTATAGATAGACGCCATACCTAAGGTTATAGAACAGGACCTATTATCCTTATTACTAAGCACGCTATAGGACTTTATAAACCTCTTCCTAGAGAGTAAGGCAAATGCCTTACCACCGCACTAAGGATAATTAGACCACTATATTTAATTAAAGCATAACCTAGATAGATCTAAACTAGAACTCCTATAGGCTCTATTATATAATATGCCCTAGTAGCACCTCCTTAAAATCTAAAAGTAAGTAACTAATCTTATAGATAAGGGATAGATATAGGCTAGCTTCTCCTTAGCAATAGCCCCTATATTATTAGTAAAGAAACTAGGAGAAGGATAGTGGTTTTGCGTGGATTACTATACTTTTAATAAGATTATAGAATAGGACTATTACCTATTACCTCTAGTAAAGGAGATACTATAATTATTATTAGAGGTAAAGTGGTTTATAAAGCTAGATATATAAGTAGCGTTTTACTATATTTATATTGCTAAGGGTAAGGAACACTAAACTGCCTTCTAGATGCGTTTTAGATTATTTAAGTAGCTTATATACCTATTTAGCCTAGTGGGCGTACCCGCTACCTTTTAGAGATATATTAATAGCGCGCTTAGCGGAATCCTAGGGGACTATATAACTACTTATCTTAATAATATCCTTATTTACTTAGGAGGTTCTTAGAAAGACTATATATAGAAGGTCTAAGTAGTGCTTATAAGGCTATAGTAGGTAGGGCTAAACTTAGATATAAAGAAATGCGTTTTTATAATAAAAGAAGTTAAATACCTAGGGTTTATTATTTATATAGGGAAAGAAATTTGCCTAGATAAGGAAAAGATTATAGCTATCTAGGATTAGGAGGCGCTAAAGAGGGTTAGGGGGTATAAGGGTTTCTTAGGTTTGCTAACTTTTATTAGGACTTTATACTATACTTCTTAATAATTATAGGCCCTTTAATTAAACTTATAAAGAAGGGCGTTCTATTTTAGTAAATAGATAAATATAATACGGCCTTTAAAGCGCTAAAGATAGCCTTTATATTATATCCTATCCTAATATAATAGGATCCTAATAAGGATACTATAGTAGAAGCTAACTATTTAGGATAGCTTTAGGGGATGCCTCTTATAGTTTAATAATAAAGGCATCTTATACCTAGTTACTTATTATTCTGCTTAACTATAGCTAGCTTAACAGAACTATACTATATATAATAAGGAGCTATTAGTAATTATATTATACCTAAAGGCTTAGTTAGTAAAGCTATATAGTGTTAGTAAGCTATTTATAATACTGTTGGAACAAGCATGATATCAATCGCGGCACGCAGCCGCAATTACCCGGCAGAAGGTCGGGCCGCGAGGGCGCGCGCGCGCAACGCGCGCCCGCGAGAGGGGGCCCCACATATGACTCATCAACCCGCCCCTCTGATTAGGCGAGGACCCACAAGTCATGTGACCCACAAAACGCACCGCGTTTGTGGCCACTTCTCACGATCCGGAAAAGCCTCTCTTTTCCTCCCTTTTACATACACTTATAACTAATTAATTACAACGCCTAGAATAGAAGATAAATTCCTATTCCCTAGGCCACAATCCTGACGTCAGGCACCTGTGATACTAACACTGATCAGTGGTTAACTTCACAGATAACCACACGGTTTTTCTAACCGCAGATTAGCAAGGTCAATCAGAAGAGATAGCTACACCGTGAACCTACCCTATAAAATAGGAGGGCTGCTAAAAGCATATATAGTTATGCTAAGGAAGTCTAAGCACTCTCTTATAACGAGAAAGAAGCCTTATAACTCCTAAGATCTAATCCTAAGACCCTATAAAGACTTTAAAGCTATTAAAGGATTAAGGCCTAGTTAGTAACTAGTCTAACCTATCTTTAATTACTTAGTTAGCGCGTTCCACCACGCACCTAACCCTTAGAAGGCATTCTCTTGCGACAAGAAAGGAACTTATTACTCCTAAGATCTAATCCTAAGAACCCCTAAGGGATAAAGATAATAGCCACGCTTGCAATCCTTTAACCTGCTACATAACTAATACCACACCTCCGTTCTGACTTCCTATAATAGAGATAAGAAAGTTAAAAGCTCCTTAGCAAGGAGAACCATTAAAAGCCTCTATCTCTAGCCCTAACTTTAGTAATGCTAAAGAAGGCACTAAAGTTAAAAGAGACTAAAAAGGCAAAGGTCTATAACTTAATAACCCTCTCCTAAGACACATTCCCCTAGAGATGCAAGACTTTATCACATCTAAGATATTAAAGACAGCGAAATCGTTTAATCTTAATAAATAAGGTAATAACCTAAGGCTATCATAGCCTATATCCTCTTTAAGACAGTAATATACTAGTCTAAGAGCCTTATTACTAGAAGCCTTTTCACTAACTTTATTAAAGACTTCTACGGATGGATAAGAGAGGTATTTGCAATTACAGACCAAGCAATTGCTAAGTATCTACGTAATTTCCTTCTCTTCTAAGGCGTGTACATAGATATAACAGCCCGCAGGAAGATTACGGTAATGCTTAAGGAAGTTACTAACCACAAGGAATTTCAAGATTAGCAAGAAGAAAAGATACAAGAAGCTATAAGAAAGTACACACCCTTCCAAAAACGCATCAAAGACTAAGACTTCCTTAATAACCTCCTTCTAATCCCTCTAATCAGGCTAAGATTATAACATTATTAACAGAGCAATCTAGGAATCCTATAATCTCACTAATGACATTCCCTAAGTCTAACCCTATTAGGCTAATTACACAATAACCCTCGGGAAAGCCCTTATTAAAGATATCCCCTATTAAGACAAGAAATCCCTCCTCCTATACCTCTAAGAGCACTTTTTCCTTCTAGACCTATATTAAAGCAAATAATTAATCTCGCAAAGCTTTATATAAGCAATATTTAATATAGCGTAAATAACTACAAGGTCCTTAACTTAAAGTTAATAATCTTCTAAGGAAAATGTAAGATGCTAGGCATTAAACCCTATAAGGCTAGGTATGCCCTTAAGGCTATGCTTAAAGGGAAAGCTTTAATATACTACTATAAGCATCTATATAAGCTAGGAGATCCTTAAGACCTTAAGACTCTTATTAACTATATTAAGAGAAGATTTAAGACTAATAACATAAAGCAAAGGTATTTCCTTAAGTAGTAGAACACTAAGCTACGCTAGATTATATAAGAAAACCTAGACAAGCTAAAGATTAATTACTTTAAAGAACTTATAATAAAGCTTATAAACCTTTAATAAGCAGTCCTAGATATTGCTTAATCTAAAAGGGCACTCTAGAATTAATTAATCTCCGCCTATTATAGCATACCTAAGTGTAGAACTTACCTTATTAACCCTCCTGCTAACCTCTAGCTATTCTATAAACGTATAAGGATATTAATAAGAATAACTATAGAGGAATTAGATAAGAAGCATTAATTCCTATTAACGCCTAATGCAAGAGAGTAGTATTAGACTAACCGTAAGTATAACGGGTATGGTAAAGAAGCCCGTTATAGATAATCATAATTACAAGGCAATAAAGGCACTCTACGTATAAAGAAATATTATATATATAGTAAGGAAGGCTATTAGTTAACTAAACACTCTAAAGAGGAATGCAAGAAAGCATATTAACGCTTTAAGAACCACTACCTTATAGAGCTAATAACCCTTCCTATAACGCTTTCCTTATCTAGTATAAAGGCAAAGAGAATAACACTGCTTCTTCTAAAGAAAACAAGATTTCCACCTATATAATAGAACTTAGATTTAAAGAAGAAAGCAATAAAGGAGAGATACTAATAAGCTACTTTACACAAGGCATAATAATTAACAGCCGTGTAACTACAGAGATCCTTGCGAATTAAGCAGCTACCCACGCCCTTATAAAGGAGAATCCATTTAATCTCTAATAACTAAAGGAAGCCCTAACCGCTTTTCTTCTTTAAGATTATTACTCTTTAGGTGTATTCTAAGGCATTATCCCTAATACTAGGGCTATAGGTTACTTATTAGCAAGGCACCCTAATTCCTTGCCCTATAATGGTTAATCCCTAAGATCTAGCTTAATGAATCTAGAGCTAGGGAGGTAATAATTCGATTTGGAAGCGGTAAGCTAATCCCTTTAATTAGATTAATTAATGTGCCTACTCCCTTTAGTATTATCCTATTCCACGTAATGCCCACGAACACTCCCTTCTTGCTATGTTTAGCAGACATGGACCACCTAAAGATTAATTTCCACATATCTTAGAACATCCTTTAACAAGGCGAAATTAAGGTCCCTATTATCCGTAAATAGGGACATTCTTAGATGCTTCTGCAGAAGGAGAGATTAATTGCCTAGAGTCATCTAACCGAGATAGAATTAAGGCGCTTATATCGCTAATTTAGTTACCCTTCTGTTCGCTGACTTCATAATGTACTTTCTAAATTAGGCCATAAGGTAGATTTCGAAACCATTAGACAATTAACAAAGATCTGCCACTAATGCTAATTAAATACAGATAATCCACATCGCTTTAAATTCACCCTAAAGGATAAATATAACTTTAACTACAAAGTGATCGTGGATATTATGTATCTAGATAGCAATTGCCCTATTCTCCACGCTATTAATACAGCCACCGCGTTTAACGCAGCTAGGTTCCTAAAGGATATCATAGCAAAGGCAACATAGGAAGCTCTTTGCCTCTGCTAGATTAATACCTACTAGGGTCCTCTAGATTAGATTATAACTAATGCTAGCATAACGTTTAGAAGCAAAGAATTCCGCTAATTTACAGCTTTAATATCGATCTTGATTAAAGAAGTCCTTATTAAGGCATACCACAGTATTAGCAAGGTTAAGAGATATTATAGGCCGCTCTAAAGAGCCTATAATATTATCTAACGCAAATGCCTGTTAATACCTAAAGCTATAGCCCTGTAAATAGCTATAAAAGCCCTTAATAATACCGCAGGCCTAAACAGTATTATTCTAACCCTTCTTGTCTTTAGCGCCTACCCTTAAATAATTAATAATTCTCTTCCCTTACCTAACATTAAGTAATAAGCTCTTATAGTGCAGAAGGTAATAAAGGAGATTAAGAGGTTACACGCGCTCTATAAGGTTAAGAAAGCCCTTGCTACGAGGAATAGCCCTAACACCTTACTAACCCTTAACCTCCTGCTTATATCGCTAGTTCTTGTCTAGCAAGAGCATAAAGGATAGTAAGGCCTATACAAGCTCCTTATAATAGATAGAGAGAGCTATACCCTTAATCTTCTATAAGGTCCTAAGGTCTTTAGGTTAACCTCCGTTAAGCCCTATAACAAAGACCTAAGCAAGGAAAGGCTATTACTAGCAGGAGGTAATAACCTAGAGGCAATTAAAGGGGAAGAGCAAGAGGCATAAATTAATAACGTAGTACCTCTAGCCCCTCTAAAAGAAGGCTAGGAAGACCACAAAAGAACCCTCCTATAATTATTAATTTAGCAGACAATCTTAAGGCATTTATCTTAAGCAAGGAGGAGGCAGATCTTAAGCTTGCAATCCAATTACGTAAGAAAGGCATAATCACAACTCCTGGCGAACCTTTTAAGCTCTTAATAAAGACTAAGATTAATGCCCTAATTAGCAGAGGCGTGTTTAAATTCATTGCTTTTAATCCAAAGAAGCACTAAGGGATTTAAATCTTTAATTCCTATATTATTAACAAAGTTAAAGAAAGAATAAGCTAGCTATATAAGAAATTAAGGCTTATAATCTAAGGCTTTAGCGATAAAGCAAAGCAAGCGATCCTTACGCAAGCCCTAATGATCTAAAGGGTAAGCCAATAATTAATCCTTATAATTACCCTTCTCTTCTCGTGAAAGGATTTCTCCTTTGGATTCAAGATATTACGCAGGCATACGTACAATTAGAAACGCTGCTAAATTGTATAATCCTTGCCTAACTCCCTATCTAAATTCGTGATTAGCACCCCAAAGGAATAATTATAAGAGTTATTAAGCCCCTCTACGGAATTACAGAGGCTAGCACACACTAGTAGGTAACTTACTATAAGCACCACAGAGAAAAGCTCTAGATAATAACATTAAGCTACAATCCATGCTTGCTAGTCATATCTGCCGAAAACCCTTAATTTAGATGCGTAGGAATGCAGACTAATAATACCCTTAGCCTATTAGACAAAGGATTCTCCTAATAGGAAGAAGATTAACTAGCCACCGCTAAATTCACTATAAAACCAAAGCAGTTTATTAAGCCTAACAACCCCTTGTATTCAATAGTGGAATCATTTAACTAACTAATAACACTATTAAAATACAGCAAAAGGGCAAAGTAATAAGCTGTAGTTAATCCCGCTAGAAGAGCTGGAAAAGAAGTACGTGGAATAAAGGGCCTGTGGTGCTTATATCGCTTTAATCTACTAACCTAAGGCAAGCTTTAATCTATTAGTTACCGCATAATATTAAGAACTAATAACTAAGAACGTTAAGGAACTTAATCGCTATATTAAGTGGTAAATAGACTACCTAGATTAAGGATTAATCTTTATACCCCTTAACCTTAAAAGAGCAAAGCTATTCACATTTGTTAACAGATTATTTGCTAATAACAAAGACCTTACCTTGTAACTAGGCTACGTTCTTATCCTAGCTAATAAGGAGTATAAAGATAGTAAGTTTACACTATAAGGCAATATTATACACTATAGCTTAATAAAGAGTAAGAGAGTTATAAGAAGTGTGCTTGCTTTAGAGGTTTACGGAATAGTAGCAGGCGTAGATATAGCTTACGCAATTATAATAACGTTAAAGATTATCATAGATTAATTAAATCTCCTAGAGATCCTAATTATAGTCTATATAGATTTATACTTATTATATAAATGCCTTATTAAGCTTAGGACTATAAAGGAGAAGTAGCTTATAATTAACATTATAGCCCTTTAGCAATTATATAAACGCCGCGAGCTTTACAAGATTAGATAGATTAATGGCGAAGATAACCTAGCTAACGCGTTTATAAAGGCAATGCCTAACAAAGCCCTAGAGAGGTTTATCACAGGTAATACAGTAATAATCTAGATAGAGGGATAGGTTACCTAGACCTAGCACTGCTCACAAAGAGGCAGGGACTAGAGCCCTAAAGCCTATGCCTAAGCCCGCGCTAAAACTAGCGCTAGAGGCACTGGATAAGGTGCCCTAAGTATAGCATGGTCACGTAGGGCGCAGGCTAAGGGATTAGAGGCAGCGAAATTATAGCTTTAGAAGGGGGCATGGAATTATGTCTTTAGAAGAGGGCATAGAATTATAGCCTTAGAAGGGGCGCCCCTCCTAAGTCTCTATAGTAGGGAGGGGAAGAGAAGGGAGTGTAAGGGGGCGTAGGAAGGTATAATCTAATATTATACCTTTAGAAGGAAAGAATCGTAGGCAATCTTCCCTAGGAATGTGATTTAACATTATATTACGGTTAAATAAAGGGCTATGGGGAGGGATAATCTAACATTATACCTTTAGATAGGGAAGGGATTATAGGCGACCTTCCCCTCATAACGTAATCTAACATCACGTTATACTAGTCAAAGGCAAGGGCGGAAGGCAGAGAGAGCCTTCCACAAGGAAGAAGGATAAGTAATTAGAGAAGCTAGTTATCTAAAGCTAGTGGTGTGTAGGGAAGGAAAGGGGACTATTATTATTGTTTCTTTTATTAACTCTTTTATTTATGTAATAACATTTATTTAATCACTTGTATCTCCCCTTCTTAGATTAATATCATGCGTTAATAATCGTGTTAAAAAGAAAGAGGTTCTAATGTTAGAATAAGCATGATATTAATCGTAGCACGTAGCCGCAATTACCCGGCAGAAGGTTAGGCCGCGAGGGCGCGCGCGCGTAACGCGCGCCCGCGAGAGGGGGCCCCACATATAACTCATTAACCCGCCCCTCTAATTAGGCAAGGACCCACAAGTCATGTGACCCACAAAACGCACCGCGTTTGTGGCCACTTCTCACGATCCGGAAAAGCCTCTCTTTTCCTCCCTTTTACACACACTTATGACTAATTGATTACAACGCCTAGAATAGAAGATAAATTCCTATTCCCTAGGCCACGATCCTAACGTCAGGCACCTGTGATACCAACAAATACTTATAGACTATAAGAACTTAGAATACTTTATAGTGCTAAGGAGATATTAGAATAATAGGTAAGATAGGTAGAGATACTATTACTATTTAATTTTTACCTATAGTATAGACCTAGCCTATAGGTAGTAAGGCTAGATATGTTATTAAGATAGTTCTAAGGGGAGGAGAATAAGGGAGGACTAAAGGAGCTAATTATATAATTAGCAATAACTCTAGGCCTATACTATTATAAAAAGACTAGACTTATCTCTAGTGTAAACCCTATGTTATTATTAGGGGTAGTAAGGCTAAGGACACTATGGTTAGGTTTAAAGGTCTTCTAATAGAGGTAATAATATTTGCAAATGCATATCTTTAATCTCTATAGGACTAGTCTATAGTTTATAATACTATATATAGGATATAGCTTAAGGTAGTTAGGAAGGGGCCTAGAAGTTTCTAGAAGCTATAAATATAAGGGAGTAGATAGTAGACTATTAGATTAGCGCTAAAGGTATGCTCTAATTCTAGGGCTAAACTTAGATCCTAAATTAGGAACCCCTTACTATAATCTTAATATAATAGGTTTATAATTTACCCTTACTAGGCTATTCTAGCTATAATATAACTTTTAAGATGCTTTAGAGGGACTTCTATTAGGATAGTATATTATAAGGGATTGCCTAGTTTATAAGGAACTATTATTGCTATAGGGGGCAGAAGAGCTACTAGCTAAGGTAAGGCTTATTAAAACTAATCCCTTTACTAGATTATTACTAGTTATAGATCTCTATTAACTTTATAATAGACCTACTAGCCTAATACCTAGATAACCTATGGTTTCTTATAGTTATTATAGATAGACTCTCTAAGTATATCTAGCTAGAAGCTATAATATTAATAGGGGCTAAAGTATATATAGAATAGTTTAAGTAGTGCTAGTAGCGGTTCTATAGCTTTCCTATATAAATTATTATAGACTATAGTTTAGACTAATTAAGTAACTTTTAGACTACACTTTATAACTAAGTAAGTATATAGTAGTTACTATTAATAGCTTATTATTTATAGATAGATAGCGGTATAAAAGGGTAAATTAAGAAGTTTAGGCTATCCTAAGGGTAATGCTATTATTTTTATAATTTAAATAGCTAGAATATCTCCTTACTTATTAACTCACTTTAAATAATAAGGACTTATTAGTAATAGGGATTAGCGTAAACATAGCCCTATATAGTTATAACCTAGTAATAATCTAGGAATCACTAGATAAGGAGGTATCCTATACCTTATTAAAGGGAGGGCCTAGGTATTCTTATAATATCTTAAGGAGGGCTTAGACCTAACGTAGGCTACTATAGCGTTTATTTAGTAATAGTAATAGGAGGAAATAAATAGTAGCTAGCGTTTAGTAAAGCGCTTTTAGGTTAGTAATTACGTATGGTTAAACCTGCGAAATTTTAAGATAAATAGGCTATACAAGAAATTAGATTAGGTTATAGCTAAATATAAGGTACTAGAGGTCCCTATACCTTTAACTATTAAGTTAGATATGCTATAGGGACTTTACCCTATTTTCTATATAGATTTAGTATAATAGGTAGCTTCTAATCTATTACCTAGTTAAATACTAGCGGATAAATAACCCTACTAGAACTAATAATAACTAATGCTAACCTTAATCTCTTAGAGTATTAGGTTAAAGAGATACTAGTAGCTAAGAATATAAGAGAATAGGGGTTAAACTAAAATATACTAGTTAAATAAAGAGGATATATATAGCTAACTTAGGAATTACTAGAAAATATATAAGATATAGAGGCACTAGATAGATTTAAGGTATAATAAGGTAATATAATAATATATAATAGGCCTAAAAGAGTATATTTTTATTTAACTACTAAGGAATAAGTAAATCTAGTCTCCTTTACTTTACGTGTGTATTAGCGCTAGTATTCTATTATATTAGAAAGTAATTAGTTCTTAGGGGTAGGAGAAGGAGAAGGAGCTAGGTTATTCTAGTTTAGTCTAGGGGGATAGTAATAAGTAGTTAATTAGTAGGTAAGGGCCTTATTAAATATATACTACTTAGTAGCAGTATTCTCCTAAATAGAGGTAATATAAGTAAGATTATTATTTATTATAGATATACTATAAAAGAATTCTATTATTATATTACTACTATATTAGGTAGGAGTTATCTACTAGGTAAGTATAAGTACCTATAATTTAGTAATACCCTAGGCGCGTGCTGCCCTAGCAAGGGATAATAAGAGGGGTATTACTATAGAGGGATTAATATAGGCAGTGGCTAGAATAGTATTAAAACGTTTTTAATAGTAAATAAAAGTTTTTATTAGGATAGCGTAGTATCCCTTTTTAGAGGCGGTATGCCTTATAGCTAGTGTTTTAATAGCTTTTCTAGTAGCTAAAAGGTTTATAAGGTACTTATATATATATCTTAATTTTAGGTTACCTAAGTATAAGTATAGCTCCTAGCTATATAATTAATAGGTATACTAATAGGAAGATAGGCCTAGTAAGACCCTAGGGTACACTCCTACGTCCCCTTATTATAAAGGTTATTTATATATTAGATATATAGGACCTCTTACTCCTTATTATTAGAGTTATTAGAGTTATTAGAGTTACCCTCTAAGATATAACTACTTAGGTAGTTTAGCTTTTAGGGGGAGGAGGTAGTAGTAAGGGAGGGGAGTATTACTAGAGGTAGCGGTAGTAATAGTGCTAAGAGTAATAGTAGTAGATATAATAATAGGTAGGCTAGACGTAAAAAGAGGTTTTAATAGGATATTTAAAGGGAGGTAAGCAGTAGATAACTAATAAGATAATAGAAATAAGGGTATATAAAGGGAAAGGAAAGGGAAAAAGTAAGGGATATATAGGATTATTTATATCTAGATATAGCTATAGGATAGCTCTAATTATATACTTACTTTAGATATAGACTAATAAGGGATTGCAAATAGTTAGTAATAGGAGGTTAAAAAGACTAGTAATAGCTAGGGGAAAGGGGAATTTAATAGGTAAAAGGTAATATGTAAAAATAAAGTAATAATAACTAGGTAAGTAAAGCTTAATATTAGCTAGTGGTAGGTAAGAAAATAGAGTAGGCTAGTATTATAGGGGGCTAGAGTTAGGTAGGGCTAGTTATTTTAAAGGCTAGGGGTAGGGTAGCCTATAAGGAAAAATTTTTAGCCTACTAGGCTATATATAAGCCCTATACTAGGACCTGCACTAATATGCTATGTTAATTATATATATACGCCACTTACTTAGAACTTTCTAATAATAAGGGTAAAGGGGAAGGGAGGCCTAAGTAAGGGGGTATATTATAGACTTAAGCTTAGGAGCTTAGGTTATGTCTTAGGTCTAGAAAGGGCACGTAAAGGTTCTAGAAAGGGTGCGCAAAGGACGCAGACTATAGGCGGATAGGTTAGGGCTTTACCTAGGCCTATATAACCCATACACACACACTGGTATAAAGCCAGTTCCTGTGCGACACCTAGCTTAGTCTAATCCTTCCTCTCTAAGGATAATAATATCTCTTAGAACGCTTACGTGCAGTTGCCCTAAGGCCAGTTCATAACACTAGTAAAGGGATTAGTTTTAATAAGCCTTATCTTAGCTAGTAGCTCTTCTACCCCTATAGTAGTAATAGTTCCTTATAAACTAGGTAATTCCCTATAATATACTATCCTAATAGAAGTCCCTCTAAAGTATCTTAAAAGTTATATTATAGCTAGGATAGCCTAGTAAGGATAAATTATAAACCTATTATATTAAGGTTATAAAAGGGGTTCCTAATTAAGGATTTAAGTCTAGCCCTAGAATTAAAGTATACCTTTAGTGCTAATCTAATAGTTTACTATTTACTCCCTTATATTTATAGCTTCTAAAAACTTCTATACCCCTTCCTTAACTACCTTAAGCTATATCCTATATATAGTATTATAAACTAAGGACTAGTCCTATAGAGATTAGAGATATATATTTATAAATATTATTACCCTTATTAGAAGACCTATAAACCTACCTATAGTATCCTTAGCCTTACTACCCCTAATAATAATATAGGGTTTATACTAAAGATAAGTCTAGTTTTTTTATAACTATATAAGCCTAGAGTTATTACTAATTATATAATAGGCTTCTCTAGTCCTTCCTTATTCTCCTCCCCTTAGAACTATTTTAATAGTATATCTAGTCTTACTACCTATAGGCTAGGCCTATACTATAGGTAAAAATTAAATAGTAATAGTATTTTTACTTATCTTACCTACTATTCTAATATCTCCCTTAGCGCTATAAAGTATTCTAAGTTCTTATAGTTTATAAGTATTATAAATAGCTTACTAATGCTATATAGCTTTACTAACTAAGCTTTTAGGTATAATATAATTACTAATAGCTCTTTATTATATATAGTATATTTTTATTAAGCTAGCTATAGTTAAGTAAAATAATAAGTAACTAGGTATAAGATACCTTTATTATTAAACTATAAGAGGTAATCCCTAGGGCTATCCCTAAATAGTTAGCTTTTACTATAGTATCCTTATTAGGTCCTATTATATTAGGATAGGATATAATATAAAGGCTATCTTTAGCGCTTTAAAGGCTATATTATATTTATCTATTTACTAAAATAGGATACCCTTCTTTATAACTTTAATTAAAAGGCTTATAATTATTAAGAAATATAGTATAAAGTTCTAATAAAAGTTAGTAAACCTAAGAAATCCTTATACTCTCCTAACCCTCTTTAGTGCCTCTTAGTCCTAGATAGCTATAATTTTTTCCTTATTAAGGCAAATTTCTTTCCTTATATAAATAATAAACCCTAGGTACTTAACTTCCTTTATTATAAAAATATATTTCTTTATATCTAAGTTTAGTCCTACTTACTATAGCCTTAAGAGCATTACTTAGACCTTTTATATATAGTCTTTCTAAGACTCTCCTAAGTAAATAAGGATATTATTAAGGTAAGTAATTATATAGTCCCTTAGAATTCCGCTAAGTATACTATTAATATATCTCTAAAAGGTAGTAGGTATACTTACTAGGCTAAAGAGGTATATAAGCCACTTAAATAACCTAAAACGCATCTAGAAGGTAGTTTAGTATTCCTTACCTTTAGTAATATAAAGCTAGTAAAACACTGCTTATATATCTAGCTTTATAAATTACTTTACCTCTAATAATAATTATAGTGTTTCCTTTACTAAAGGTAAGGGATAATAGTCTTATTCTATAATCTTATTAAGGGTATAGTAGTCTATATAAAACCACTATCCTTCTCCTAGCTTCTTTACTAATAATACTAAAGCTATTACTAAAAAGAAGCTAGCTTATATCTATCCCTTATCTATAAGGTTAGTTACTTACTTTTAGATTTTAAGGAGGTATTACTAGGGTATATTATATAATAAGGCCTATAGGAGGTCTAGTTTAGATCTATCTAGGTTACGCTTTAATTAAATATAGTAGTCTAATTATCCCTAGTATAGTAGTAAGGCATTTGCCTTACTTTCTAGGAAGAGGTTTATAAAGTCCTATAGCACGCTTAGTAATAAGGATAATAAGTCCTATTCTATAACCTTAGGGATTATGTTTATTTATAGAATTAATATAATTTCCTATAGGCTAGTAGCGTATAGTTAGATATGTTCTTTCTACTTCTTTATATGCCTTATAATTCCTATAAAGGTAAAGCCTAAGATAGATATTATTAGTTACTTAACCTTCCTATTAGTTAATGCCTAAATTTATAGGTTATTAGCTAATCCTACGTAGAGTTAATAGCGTGCTATATCTAAGTTAATCTTATTCTATTCTATCTATAGTATCCCTAAAATTAGCTACCTTATTAACCTAGGGATTATATAGGTAACTATAGGTATTTCCTATTTATCTAGATTTACTTAAAAATAGATAATATATATAATATATAATCTCTTTTTATAACTCTCTTTTCCCCTTATTTCACACTAACTATAGTATAAACTAATCTTTTCTTTAAGAGAGGAGGCATTCTAACTAGAGTTTCTAGATAAGGTATTTGCTTATAGTAGTATAATAATTATAGCCTATATTAATAAGAGTATCTATAAAGGTAGTCTTATTAATTAATATAGAAACTAGAAAAGGTATAGAGTCTATATTAGACTAGATTTATTTAAAGTCCTTATTAGTAATAACTATTTACTATAATACCCCTTTATCTATTCTCCTTACTACCCTAGTTAAATAACTTAATACTAGGGTTCTTCTTTTTCTAATATATCTATTATCTCCTTTTCTTTAGAGTTATCTTCCTCTTCCTTTATATTATATATATTAATAGCTACCTTTCCTTACTAATATTTTAGTAAAAGTAAAGAGTAATTAGAAATAAAATACTTTCCTAAACTATATTATAGGCATTTACCTTCCTTATAATATATATTATATATAGCCTAGCTAACTTACTTAGCCTACTTACCGCTAGCCTTATTACCTAGCTTTATCTTATACTAATTTCCTAGTAACTTTTTATATTCTTTTAGGCCTATTCTAGGTATATTAATTATATATCTATTATAGAAGTGTCCTTATCCTAGGTAAGGGCCTTAGGCATATATACCTACCTTTATATATAGTTCTTCTTTTCTAATAAATATAACTTAATATCTAATAAGATACTTTAATACTAGGCTATTACTACTAAGTAATCTATATGTAATATATTCTATCTAATGCTATAATCCCTTATTTACTTATTAAGGGCTATATATAGCTTAGCTAGCTTTATAAAGTCCTCCTAATCTAATCCCTTAGCTAGCGCTAATTTCTGTTTAAAATAAATATAGAAGTTACTAAATTGCTTATTTAGGTATTATATAATCTAGTTAAGCTTTATAATTACTAACTCCTATTAATAGGGGTTATTAAATATCTTAGTAAGGTAGTTTAAGAACTTCTATAAATTATAATATACTAAGTATTCCTTCTTAAAAAAGGAGTAACTTATACCTAAACCTTTAGTAATAGGTTCTAGTAAATAAAGTATTATTAGTCTTACTAAAACCTAATAAACCCCTATCTATATCTAGCTTATAGGATATTAGGTTTTACTATACTATAAATAGAACTCTTTTACTATTAAATAAAGGTTCTATTAGTAAGGGTTTTTACTTAATAAGTTAACTAAAAAGTTAGATCTTTACTTACTAGTAAGGTCTTAAATTTATCTTAACTACTAAGTAATAAGCTTTTATAAGGTTACTATTTTATTAGTCTCTATTCTATTTACTAGTAGTACTATATCTATTAGCTACTATACCTTTATAGTAAAGAATAATAAATATTATAAACTAGCCTTAGGGTAACTATATATAAGCATTCTAAGAGATATTATTATCCTTAAAGAGAAAGGATTAGACTAAGCTAGGTATTACATAGGAACTAGGTTTATACTAGTATATATATAGGTTACATAGGCCTAGGTAAAGCCCTAACCTGTCCGCCCATAGCCCGCGTCCTTTGCGCGCCCTTTCCGGACCCGAGACATGACCCGAGCTCCTAAGCTCGAGTCCATAACACTACCTTTAATAAGCACCTTTTACTCCTAATTAACTACGCTAATAAACTTATAGCTATAACTAGAATGCTAGAATCTATAAAATAGGAAGTCATACCCTTAGCTACTTAAGAGGTAGTATAGGCAGATAGTGTATTACAGAGGGAGGGTGGACCTCTATTTTATAAGTTAGGCTACTTTATGGATAGGGAAGCTAAGTTATAATATAAGGACTAGATTAAAGCTATAAGTATATAGGAATACTAAATAACTAATAGAGTAATAATAAAGATACACGGATACCTACTAATTATATATATATTATTTACGCTAGCTAGCTCTATGTAGGGCTAGTACTAGTACTCCTGCTGCTTCGTTAAAAGGAAAACCCTTAAATAGGAAGAAAAACCCCTTACTACTATATTTAGGCTAACGCTAACCCTACGCTAGGCCTGCGTTACGTTATATGTAGCTTATTATAGGTATTTATTACTAGCTTATGCTAGCCTTATCCTAATAAGAAGAAAGGAAAAGAAAGAAGGAAGGAAAATCCCTAGTTCTAAGCCCTACCTAGCTCTATCCTAGGTTTGCTCTAGCACTACTCTAAGCCTCTTATACTATCTTATAGCGTGCTAGATTTAGTTTTATAGTAGTGATTTACTTCTCTTTCACTTTTTAGCTAGCTCTTCTATAGCCTTACTTTTTAGCCTTCTCTAGCCTAGGTCTAGCTTATTAGTCTAGGGAAGTTAGAGCACCTAATATTATTTATCTTCTGTGGTAGGGGTGTGGGTTTGGTTTGATTCCTAGCTATTTCCGGGCCTAGGTCTCCCAGGCGTTATCTAACTAGATTTTTGTCTTGTGTTCTTCTTTCTTTGTTAATATCTATGATTCAGCCCCCTGTACGAGTATAAGAAGGGTTCCTCCCCGGAGTACCTACTAATTATAGAATCTAAGGGTAAGATCCTATCCGAAATCATTAATAATATAAGAGGGATTAATCTGTTTATAGCTAAGGGTTTTGCCTAAGCAGTGGTATAACTTTTCCTTATTAATTACTACCCCCTGCTATATAGCTCTAATAAATTATTATAAACTAGGAAGAATAGTATATAGGACTTACTAATAGTAAGGGTAAAAGGTAAAGGAAAGATACCTAAATAGAGGGTTTAACTTATATCTTTATTAGATATAATTCCGAAACATTACACCTAGTTACTATATAAATTCCTAATAAAAATCAAAGCACCTAGTTTAATAGAGATAATAACTATCTAGTGGGAGCTATTATAACTTAATAAATAGCAGACACTATATCTCCCTAGTATAGTTATCCTATACTAAGATATATTAGTTCTAGGAAACCTAAGAGTAATAAAAGGATTACTCCTATAGTTATTAGAAGCCTCCCTAAAGACTAATACTAATAAGGAGTTAAAGAAATTAAAGTTTAGATAGAAGTCCCCTAATAAGCGCAGACCCTTAATATTAGAGTACTTATTATACTAGTGTGAATTAATATAATAGTAACTAGAGGAGGGAATTCTAGTTACTCCCTTATATACTACTAGGAACTTAATAACTAAATAGGAGAGTATAGCCCTAGAGGGATTAACCTATGCTAATAGTTATCTTAGGATACTATAGCCTGCCCCTTATAACATTACTAAACCTAGAATCTATCTAAGCATATTCCCTTAATAGCTACACTAGAGTTCCCTAACTTAATTATAGAAATAGTATAAAGCTTTATAGAAGCATACCTATATAATATCTTCTATACTACTAGATTATTTATAGCATTAGTTATATAGAATAATTTAATTACTATACTAGACTACTTAACTAAAGATTTTATCTATATTTATAATAAGAAAGATAAGAGGGTTATTCCCTAGTAGAACCTATTAGTGCTAAGGAGTTTTATCTATACTTCTAATACTAGTTACAAATAAGCTATGAATTATAACTATTAAAGTTTCCTTATCTATTCTAAACTATACTACTAATGTTAAAGAGAGTCTTTAAACTAGTAAGAGAAGAGATAATAGTAAGACCACTATAACATAGCCTAAGTAATAACTATATTTAGAAGGTAATAAAACTAGTAGTCTTAAAGGTTAAGGAACTACCTCTTATATTTTAACTACCTATTACGCTTACCTTTCTATAGAGTAGCTTTTATAATATCCCTATAAAGATAATAATAGCTAATTAGATATTCAGAAATAAACTATTCCTTATAACTTAAGGCCTCCTAGCACTAGGACCCTTTTATATAATTAGAATACCTGTTGCTTCCTTCGGATCATCATCGGATTAGTCGTGGCCAAAGACCCCGCCAATTGTGGGCCGAGTGGAGCCCTCAGAGGATGCACGCCTTGTGATTGGCTGCCCCTTTTCGCCACCCTCTCTTTGCCCCACTTACGGGTTTCACCCACTTTTGGCTAGCTAGATTCCTCTCCCTCTCTCTCTTCTCTTTCCTAGATGATCATCATCAACTATCATAGACTTCAATAATAACGGTATTATTACCTGCGCAGGCACCTTGGTGTTCCAACAATACCTTTAGAGAAAGAACTAGTATCTAAGAAAAGAGTCTAAATACTAAGGGATTTAATCTAATACTACTACTTAACTACTTTACCACTACTCCCTTTAAACCCTCTTACTAGGTATAGTAAAGCTAGTAATTTAACTTATTTAGGGTTAAGAGTTAGAAATAAGCCCTACTAGCTATAGAAGGTAAGATAGCTAATTTCTATAAAAGTGCTTACTAATATAGGTAAGGCTATAGAGATAGTAATCTAGTTAAAAGGTAATAAGAAAGTAAATAATAGTTATTTTAACTATATAGTAGATATAGGATTCTCTAGCCCTTTACTTATAGGTAATAAGGAATTATCTAACTCCCTTTTATTAGGTAATAGAGAGTCTAGTAGCAAAGACCCTTATAATAAAAATAAAGAGAAAGGTATTAAAAGTTATAATAAGGATAAAAATAATACTAAGGGTATAGGTAATAGGAGAAGTAGTTCCCTACCTAGGGAAAAATAAAAATATTAATAATAAGTACCTCTAAATTTAACGTGTTATTTAGTAACCTTAGAGGAGTAATTAGTAAGAGAGAGACTAATGCTTTAGTAGCCTTAATCCTAATATTAAGTAAATTATAGAAATCTAATATAATTTAAAAGTTACTAAAGCGACTATAGTTATTAGCATTATTAGATTTGCTAATTAATTTAATTAACTAGTTAAGCATGCCTTTATAGGGAACTATAGTTATTACTAACTAATCTATATATGCTTATATAAAGGAGTCTTCTAGTGGTTAAAGCTATATCTAGGATCTATTTATCTATAAGGTTATTCGTATGCTAGATATAGATATAGTCTAACTAAGCCCTCTAGCCTTATTATAATATTACATAGCATTTACTTTATTAGGGAAGGTAGATTTAACTCTAACCTATACTGCTAAAGTGCTAGGTCTAGCTACTTAATATTTAATTATTTAAGATTTATAGGACTTAATAAAGGTAATAGATAACTATACTTACCTAGTTAACCTAAATAATTTTTACTTTAATAAGAATAGTAACCTTAGGCTAAGAGGAATAACCACTCTATTAGACCTATAAGTAATATTAACTAAGGACTATAAAAAGATAGTTACTAACGCCTTAGTAACTCTAAGAGAGCCTACCCTATCTTACCTTTTGCCCCCTATACTACCTAAGGCTAGGGTAACTAAAGAATAGCTTAACTAAGTCTTAAAGATACTATTTCTAAGTTAGGATTTAATAAATCTAACCCTCTAGCCTATTAGAATAAAGGATATAAGGTACTAGTTTAAAGGTAAACTAGAGAGGTAGGAGCAAGAAGAAGTAATAGTTACTAATATAATAATAATAATCTCTAAGGCATATTAACTATTTTGCCTAGCCCTAAAAAAGTTTATAACCTAATTAATATTTATAATAATAGCCTTAACTCTAGTAACTATAAGGATTCTATCTAAGTTAATTAGGCATAACATAGATTAATTAGGAAGATATTAATAGATTACCTTAAAGAAGAGGCTAGCACCCTTATACTAAATAACTTATTAGGGCTAATAAGTATAGGATTAAAAGGAAAAAACAAGGATAGTTTAGCTAGCTAGGTAGAGACCCTAATAGGTTATTCTTTAGACTTAACCTTTGCTTTAGTAATAGTAAAGGTATTATTTAAAATTTCTAGGGGATTAAGCCTACTAAGGGGTCTTAGAAGGAAGACTACACTATAAGAGGTAAGAGATAGGCTTGTAGTATTAGAGGCGCTGGTTTGTTTAAACCATGTGTCTCTAGAGGTACTAATTCTCTATAAGGATCTATACCTATTAGCTAAGGGTAAAGGAATAGAGGAAGGATAGGAGGATAGTTTTATAGCTATAGGAGGGTTTAAGCCTTTAAGTGGCTTAATAATTAAACTCTAGATATTGGATAGTGGGAATAGCTTTATGTATAGGTGGTTAGGGCAACCACCCGTGGTAGTGGATAAAATAGGGGAAGGAACTCCCCGCCCCATACCTACATTGAAATTCTTCGCTAGGGCATAGTAGCTTTTTTTCCTTCCTTTATCATTATCTATTAGGACAAAAGATAGTCAATTAAATCATTCAGAAGCCAGCCTTCATTTGTTCATTCCATCAGCCAGCGTTCTTCCTGTCGCGAAGTTTGCTTGCAGGTTGCTGTCGAACCACCGTATCCAGAAATCAATCATGCATAACGCAGTCACATGGGGCTCCATTCACTCACTGCTGTTGCCCCACGCCAGACGAAAGAGTAGAGCCAAGGCAGCCAAAGCTGGCGCGGGCCTCTGCTACTGGTAGCAAATAGTGGTGGGCTCAAAAGCGGCCCATAGCTGAGAGCAGTACGACTATAGGTACAGCTTTACCCACTAGACGGCCTAGTGGGTTGGTAGGCCGGTTGGCTCCTGGACAGTGAGTTACTGTGATCTGGTGCCGCACGAGGCCAGCTACGCGCACCTTTCCGCCCAACGCTGGATTTATTGTTTCTTCAGCGTCTTCACTCTTACATGCCATGGGCTGCAGGATTAGGGCATAGGAAGACAAACAGTGACGACCTCTTTTACTATGAGGCATATCCGAGAGTATCACTAAGGGGAGAAGCTTGCGGCGAGAAACTGTCCCACGACTGTATTGTGAATACCTCCAGTGTTAATGTGTTCAGCACTGGAACAAGGTGTGTGTCGTGCGTAAAATTTACCCAGCCAAAAGACTCCGCCACTGACCGGCCGCCGTGACCCCGCGCCCACTGTGGGATGGTGCCTAATGGTTCGCTGGGCATGCGACATGTAGTGGTGGAGAGTCGTGACACGGCCTTGCTTAATGGAGTTCCAGAAGAGTTCCTGGCCCTCTTAATACTCTTGAGGTCGGCGTTAGGCAAAGCAATCGAGTACCTTGGAGTTGAAGAGCTACACACGCAGACTGCCATACTGAACACAAAGGCTGACGTCACATCTTGTCTCGGTCAAATGCTGTTAGGATGGGAGAGGCTTTGTGAAGATAGCTTTCTGGGGTTATGATAGTATAGATATTAGCCAGGCACCTCCTCAATGCTTCCAGCCCTTCTGCTTCGCTTCCTTCGGCATTTCCCTCGTCCAAAACGTCCTTCCCGACTTGCTGCTAGTCCAGTAGAAGCATTGCACGTCATCCACCATCTGCGCCGTCCACTCGGATAATTCTGTCTTAACTTCCTGTCCTGTCAGGTTATGGAAGCAAACCTTGCTCTTATGTATGTATGCACCAACCCAATGAGATTTGCTTGAGCTGGATTCTGCTGAGGTTCCCGTAGATGGCTCTGGATCGTACTGAGAGAGTTCATTGCGGACCGGCTGTTTCGAAGAATGCCCTTTTCTGGACGGTGGGCTGTCCGATTGCCTCGGCCGCTTCGAGCGAGCTCGTTCGGTGCTGGCTGTTGTGAAGCTGGACGTGAAACTCATTGAAGGATTATCAATGTCCAAGGCCGCCGACTCTTGGCTGAGTTCTTGAGAGTGATAGTCATCATCAGAGTATAGATACTGCGGCACTCCTTCCGGCATAGAGTCATCAAAGGCGGCGTAGTGGCTGGTCTCCGTGACGTGTTGTTGAAGTGCCTCATCAGCATCTTGCCAGGCATCGTAGTTGACAAATCCGGGATTGTAGACTGCGGCTTCGTCGGGTCCCGCGTCTTCAGAGACGCCAGCTTGAGATGCTCGTGCATTGGCAACTTTGATGAAACTGTTTCGGTGGCTTTGTGCTAGGTCCCTGGCGTTTCTGAATGCGGTTGCTCCACGGCGAAATGTATCAATGTTACCGGTCATTTGCCAACCATCAAGCTGGGTCATATGGTACTCGGGCCGTCCATCCTGCGTGGTCGGCGCCGTGGCGTGGTGCGCATACAGCTGAAGCGTGCCGGTTCCGGCGTGGTACGTCGTACTGAAAGCATAGGCATTGCCGTCGTACGTCGGCTCCGTTTCCCATAGTTCTGCAATGTGTGCATGACCCGCACGCCATGCGCTCCGTCAGAACACGCCTGCCTTTGCGCAACTATCGCACTGCCTCCCGGGCCCTTGGCTTCCAGAAAAAGTTCGGGGCCACCGGAACGCTGCTATGTTTCGTGGGAATGACGGTCGAGCGCACTGCCTCGTCGTCCTTGACCTTCTGGCTGAGATCGTTCAGGCGAGCGCCGTCGAAAAGTCAGGCTTTGGCTTCACTGCTGTGGCGTCGGTGATGGGCGTAAGCTCTGTGAAAAGAACGTTTTGTTGGGTAGGAATGCTACTGGCACCGCAGATGACGGGGATGACCTTTGACATCACGTCGTTCTCAAATACTGCTCGGCCATTCTTCTGTTTGAAGTCCCGGAACGTCGCTGACGTAAATTTAGATGGAGATAGCGACGCTCGCTCGGCCATCAACATTTGCTGGGTTTGGTCAAGGTTTCTGGGTTCAGGAGGCAATACGTTATCTCCATAGTCATGGTCCGCAAGATAAATATGGTGATCAGTCAGATGACACTCAAACTCCTTTCCATAGGCAGACGACTTTCTGCTCTTCGGCGTGACCGTAGTCGCCTTCGTTGACTTTGTTTGTCGGCTTTGAGAGCTAGACGATCGGCTCGAGTCCATCTTGCATACGACGCTTTTCGCTTCTGGGTACTGCAGAGTCTGATTAGCTGTAGGTCATCACCAGGAGTTGGGATTCTTACACCTCGGAGATGACAAAGATTAGGCCGCCGCGCCTTGCAAATCGACCGAGGTTAGTAGTGAGGATCCGGGGTATCCAATTCTCACGGCGTGAGTGATTATTGTTTCGACGGTCGAGCTCTTGCAGAGCACGCGGAGTTAATGGGACCTTGGACAAGTTATCCCAGAAATCTGGGGAAAAATTGCCTGCCTCCGCAGCCTTGATCCTTTTCACCGGACGAGGATGCTGGGAACGATTCTGCAAGGGCTCATCTGAGCACTGGCGCTTTCTCTTCGGTGGCCGCGCCATGAGCGGCCCATTGTTGAGACGTTGCGAGGACGGTGTGAAGGCCAAATATATATCGT
This sequence comes from Epichloe gansuensis, assembly GCA_023658505.1. NCBI lineage: Eukaryota > Fungi > Ascomycota > Sordariomycetes > Hypocreales > Clavicipitaceae > Epichloe > Epichloe gansuensis. The sequence continues at coordinate 3,948,470 of CP098283.1, forward strand.
GGGCAGTGGAGGAAGTGCGGGTATGCACCAGAAACCACCATTTTGGAGGGAGTGATTGGCGTGGATTGCTCCGATGGCCGACACGATGGATACCCGAAAATCATCCGGCAATCCCAGCCAATCAATAAACCCACACTACTGTACGAACGAACCCCGCGCTTAAAGTGGAGTCAGCATTTGTCATTCCAGGCAGCAATGGACCTTTCTACCATCACACGTGCACGTCGACGAAACGCCAGGGCTGCAGTGTGAAGATGTCACCTTCGTCTCCTCACGATCATTCCGACGTGCCTGGCTCGGGCATTTCCATCGCCTGGCAATGAGGCATTTTCATAGTTTCAACTCGCATGCCCGGTCATCAGCCATTCAATTACGAGTGTATCAGATGGATTGTCGCTCTAGGTTTATGACTTGTCATAGACCACCGCTCTCGAAGTCACAATGAAGGTGCGAGACCTACCAGACCCTAGCCATCAAACTCAGAGTGACTGACATATCTCACGATCTACGCTAGGATATTATGGTCAAGGAGCGATACCGTGTCGACTACAAGATCGGAGAAGGAGGCTTCGGCCTTGTCTACGCTGGTATGAGCCTCTGGTTTCCTCCTGCGCTCCTTGTATGCCGTTGGTAGACCGAGACTGACCCTCCCAGGGACCGATACGCAGTCAGGTGAAAAGGTCGCAATTAAGATGATGCCTGCGAGCGACGAGCTCGATATTCTTCAGAGCGAAGCGGGAATTTACGATGTGCTATCTGGAGGTACGGGAATACCGCGTATGATGTGGTTTGGTGGCGAGGGAGATTACTATGTTATGGTCCACGAGATGCTCGGTCCATCGCTTGAGGACTTGTTCAACTACTGCGCTCGATCCTTTTCACTCAAAACCGTGCTTCTATTAGCCGACCAGATCCTTACTCGGATCAAACATATCCATGATGGAGGTTTCCTACATCGCGACGTGAAGCCAGATAATCTTCTTATGGGAGTTGGAACGCAAGGAAACACTGTGTATATGATCGACTTTGGTCTGGCTGAAGAGTTTTCGGAGACGGAGCAGGATGCACCACGTGAAGGCCGGTTATTTACCGGGACACGTCGATATGCCAGCCTCAATGTCCACGAGGGACACGGTTCGTCCAGCTCTAGTGGTGACAATATTTCTGCAATGCTGATACTGAGACTAGAACAATCCTGGCGCGACGATTTGGAGTCGATCGGTTACGTGCTGTTATATTTCCTCCGTGGTTCACTACCCTGGCAAGGCCTTCAAGCGGCAACCGAGTCAGACAAGGACGAATTGATCAAAGAGAAAAAGCCAGCATCTCGACGGGAACTCTCTGTGAGGGCCTCCCTACTGAGTTTGTGCGGTACATGGATCACGTTCGATCTCTTCGATTCAATCAGCGTCCCGACTATCGCTTTCTCCAGCAGCAGTTTCGTCGACTTTTCAATGCTCGGGGTTTAAGTATAACAATGTGTTTGATTGGACGGTGAAGTTATTTAATGAAGCTCAGAATTGACGCACATGATAGCAGAGCAGTATAGGCTATGGATGCATAACATGTCTCAAAAGCCAAAAGTCATCATGCGCCCATGTTATACGATCCCATTGGATGATTCATCTCGAACCATGACTCGCGAGCAGATGTTGAACGTTTCCTTTTCCTATCTGCTGCCTCTCCTTGTGCTGGTCAAAGCGAATACCCATAAACCTAAACAGTTCCGGAGCCGATGCCATTGGAGGTTGGTCCATGAAGACTAATTCTCGACTAACAGTCATTGTCAGGTAGTCATTACTGACAAATTGGAATACGAGGTCATATTTGCCATGGAAGCTCTTCAATCGTAATTCCTCTCGGCACCATGTCTCAGGAGGTGAGAAAGGTGCTAGATCGCAACCGGAGTTTGCATTGAAATATACATGGCCGTGGATTTGTGTGGCGTCCGATGGTTGTGCGTTATTGTCGTCCAAGTGATGGAACTCCACGTACTTGGAAGGATAGAGCTCCGGATTATAACAATGCTCCACATGATCGATCGATCTGCATATAGTCATAGGCTACTCGGACCTTCTTTTCCATCTCGCCCTCAAATCTTCGTTGGGCTTCCTTCGCTTTTCGTTGCCATTTTCCAATTTCTCGCAATTCGCATTTTCGCTCTTCGCGTCCCTCTCTGAGCTCGTAGTAATAATCGGCATCGGAACCGGCATACGATCTTTCAGTCAGGCCGTCGTCCGTGCCAGAGAACAGGGAATCAGCGTCGCCGTCAGCATTCCCACACTCAGACTTGTCACCTGCGCATATCGAATTTTCATCCAGATCGAGGTCAGAGAGATCTTCGTCAGAGTCTTCTGGGTACACCTCTCGATCTTCGTTGATGGTAAGAGCAACCAAACGATAAAACCATATCGGAGAGAGAGGTTTCGTCTTTGGACGGTACCCATCGCTTGGCGGGAAGCCGAGGGCTGCTTCAAACAGGCCTGCTAACGTTTGTAGCTGTGTTCTGTAGCTGGTTTTCTTGGTTTCCGCCTAAGGCAGAGAAGCCTTCCTGTTGCAGAGATACTGTTGAGGTTATTCGATTAGTCAGAAACGCGCGCCCCGCCCCGATCGAAAGTTTTAAGACGCTGCGGGCCGGCACTACGTTGCTGTAGCCCAGGTGTCGCCCGGGTGGCGCGGGTAACTGGCTATCCGTGATCACACAAGCGGAGGAATGTATGACGTACACGACTTAAGAGCTTGGTAAGGTCTTTTATAGGCTCTTTCCCTCTATAAAAGGGATGCTTATAATCTCTCTTTATAACTAGATATCTATTATTAATTTACCTTCTTTTTACCTATTATTAGGGGCCCTGTTAATTGCTATGTCACGTGCACGTTATTATCCCTTACGTGTGCAAGAGTTATAAGCCTAGGAGGTCTACGCTTAGACCTATAACTTCCTACGCGCCCCTAGCATAAGAAGTGTGTATTTACCCTATTCTAACTAATTAACTACGCTACTAATAGATACCTTAACCTCTCTTAACCTAAGTCTTAAGACAAATATTAAATTAGTATTATTAGAGAAATAAGAGGAATAGTATAAAGCATTAAAGCAAGCCGCGCAGAGCTAGGAGATCTAGGAAAGAGTGAACCTAGAGCTACTAACGTAGGTAACTAACTACTTAACTAAGCCTTCTAAAGTTAAACCAGGAGACTATATAAAGCTTATAGAAAAGGATAATAGAGGCTAAAAGCTTACCTTCTAAGAGGCCTTATTATTCCTCTCTCATGAATATAATATTAATTATTAATTACATAAGGCTATTAAATTAAGAGAAAGGACTATTAGTACTTAGATCGCTAACACTATTAACCCTAATGTCTATATAATAATAATTAATAAGATTAAAGAGAAGCATAAGGATTAATCTCTAATGCTTCGCGAGATTACTATAAGCCTTAAGGATAAATTCTCGCTAGGGCTTATAATTATTAAAGCAAAGGTTATAGCTAAGTATATAGCATACCTTTAAGATACTAAACGCACTAATATTATGTTTAAGCATTAGATTAAGCAGTAGGATAAGCTATACTAAAAGGGTTCTATATATAAGATAAATAAGGTATAAGGTACTAATGCAATCTGTGATTTTGTATAAGCAATTAGAGCGCGTTTTAACCCTTAATAGGCTAGGAACCGCATTACGTAGCTTATATAGCTTACTAACGAATAAAATAACGCTATAACGCTATAAGGCATTGCTTCTAAATACACTAGATACCGTAAGGCAGCGCGTATAGTAGATATAGGCATAGCTAAAGGGAGCTATATAACCACACTTAGTAAGCGCTTTAATAATAGCTAGAAAGGTAGTAGGGAGCTTATAAAGTGCCCTTGCTATACTAGTAACCTAGGAAAAAGGTTCTATTACGGATAGAAGCCTAGAACCTGCTATACCCTATATTACACTATAACTAGTTAGAAAGTTAAAGGTTTTAGCCTCTTAAGAAGCTTAATTATAAGAAAATTAAGAAACACTATAAAGGCAATAATTAAAAGGATTTACGCGCGGAAATCGTAAAAGATAGTTAGGATACAAAGGCTAAGAAGAATTGCAAAGAAAAGTATCCTAAGGCAATTACTATAGCGATTATAGACCTATTAACTATTAAAGAAGAGGAACTATTAAAGGAAGCTATACTACGCTTAGTAATATAAGGTATAAGCTCTTAGAGAGCACCCTATTTAATAACTACAGCGCTCTCTATATTATAAATAATATAAGATTCCTTAAGCCTAGCACCTTTAAAGAGACTTATAATAACTACCTTAAGGCAGGCATAACCTCCTTCTAGATTACTAGAAGAGGCACGTGTGTGATTAAGGGCATCCTAAATAGGCCATAAGGATCTTAGACTAAGAGCCTTATATTACGTAACGTTACGCTTATTAAGGGTTTTATATAAATATTATATTAGAGAGCCTTCTCCTTAAAAAGGGCGTTTAGTATTACGGAGTAAATAGCTCCCTATGTATTAGACTAATAGATAATAGCTTATTACTAGCAAAGCTTTAAAGGAAGCATAATATTGTTTTCCTTTAATATAAGCCTCTTTCTAGTTGCTTAAAGGGACCCTTAAAAACAGTAATATTAACCACACTACTAGTGATCTTTTCTACGTTTAGATTAGAAGAAATATATATATAACGCTTATAGCGTAGGTAGCTAAGCAAAGAACCACGCTTACCTTAAGCAAACCCTAAAGAACTTTAGTATCTTTATTCTAGGTACCTTAGAAAGGATACCCTAAGTAAGACTACTACCTATATAAGGGAGTGCTCTTATAAGGAATAAAGCGTAAAAATTATAAAACATACGCTTACACGCTTACTTACTAGGTTATTTCTAGGAGGCTACCTAAACATCGGTTACTAAGGCCTTTTAGAGAGTCCACTAGGATCTCTAAGATTACAAGCCTAGTTATAATAGTATAAATTAGCTACTAGTTATTAAAGATAAATTCTTAGGGATAATATAGGTTCACGCGCTACCTAATAAATCATAAGGAATAGTGTTTAATATATTAATTTACTTTAAACAATAGGTTATAAGGTAATTCAGGTTATTAATCGCAAAAATCAGGCAGGATAATAAAGGTGCTATGATTAGTTAGAGCAGTAATACGATCTTTTAATAGTGAGCGCGCTTATAAGGCATAGATCTAGAGCTTACGCCGCCATACACGCATAAGCCTAATAGCCACGTTAAACAAGCGAATTAAGCGATTACCTCAAGATCAAATGCAATGCTCACAGGCGTAGGGCTACCACCAAACCTATAGCTAGAGAGCACCTAAGCTGCTACTTATCTGCATAACATTAGTCCTATTCAGCAATTAAAGTGGAAAACACCCTAGAAACCCTCGAGAGCTGGTTCCGTGATAATGCACACTTGCCAATCAGGGAGCTGTTGCATAGGATATAAGGTGGACTACGCAGAAAATTAGTGGCCAGTCGGCTGCGCCTCTCTTTTCGTGCAACATGTTGCACGAAAAGAGAGGCGCAGCCGACTGGCCACTAATTTTCTGCGTAGTCCACCTTATATCCTATTGTCAAAGGTAGGGTCGGTGTAGCTAATAGAAAAGGTTCGATTCTAGTCAATCAGAGGTGCAGACGGCACCTAACTTTTGTACCTAAAGGGTACACAGTGCGCTATGGTAATAACTAGTCTACGGAGGTACTTCTGATACATTGTCTCCACCGTTATCTTATTAAGGGTTTTATCCTAGTTAATGCGCAGGCCATATCTATATATCTAATGCTCTAGGGAGCTCTCCCTAACACACCCCCTAGCTAAGATATCTATTAAAGCTAGAGTTTATTAGTGTAGGAAGCGATTATAACGAATTTCTGGTGTTATTACAAGGGAATCTCGCGTAATCCTATCCTGTGATAGAAATCCCTATGCATTTGACCTAATAGAGGCTTTGTGAAGCTATCCGCAGGTATCTTAGAGGTCTTTAACTAATTAACCTTAATATTACCCTTTGTATATTACTCTTAAATCCATATTTAATTTATATTAAGGTGCTTAAGGCTAGTCTAAAGCCTTCCTTCTATATGCTCTGTAATTTAGATTATCTGCTTATTATTACACTAGATAATAGAAAGCGGCGGCACGTAGACCTTAATATTATAAAGTAACCTCCCTAGAGATATACGCTCTTTTATACTATAATTTAGGGCAAAGAGCTTTGCTTCTATGCTTAAAGTTATTACGTAATATTACCTACCTAACTTCTAATTAATCATAGCGCTATGCATAATAAAAACGTAGCCTTGCATTAATCTGCGAGTATTAGGGTTATTGCTAAGGGAAGTATTAGTGCTAGAAAACAGGGTATTAAAGCTATCCGTGCCTAAGTAGCAAATGCAAAGCTTCTTTGTGTTCTAAGCGTACAAAATAGCTCCTTTAGCAAGCTTAATATGCTTTGCTAATAGATTTATTATAAAAGAGGCTAGCTTTAATGCTATAAATGCCATGTTAGGTCTTCCTATAATGCAAAGATATACTAAGGAGCTAATAACTGCTCTATAATAATTAATCTCTTTGTTAGAAGCTTCGCTAGTATTAGCAAGGATTATAGCTATAGGAAGAGGAGTAGAGGTTAAGCTCTTTAGATTATTATTAATAACATTAGGAATGAATTTCTAAGCGATCTTTTAAATATATAATTCCTGCGATAACCATATCTCTTTAGTATTGCGGTTTCTAATGATTTTAATGCCTAGGAATCACTTTAATTTACCTTAGTTCTTAATGTCTAGGCTGTTTATTAGTTACTTATGTAATTCTTTAAATTTTACTTTAGATCCGTTAGGGTAAAGCACTATAATGTTATCTACGTAGAAAAACAGGATAAAATTGTCTTTTATAAAGATACATAGGTCTTCTTTTCCTTATATAAAGCCTAGATTTAAGAGAAATCTTATTAAATAAAGGAACCATTATTAAGGAGCTTCGCAGCCTATATAACGCTCTTGTTATCTTCTAGAGATAACCTTTTACGTTTGTACCCTTTAGAGGCTTGTAAAAGATAGGTTCTTTAAGCTCTGCGTGTGGAAAGGTATTTTAAATATTGTATTATTAGGTATTAAGATCGTTAGCGTAGCAGACTGCGAGTAGTATGCGTAGAGATTGTAAAGCAAGCGTTATAGCGTAGTTATTAAGGTTATCCTTTGGTTATTAGTTACCTTAAATAACCATTCTAGCTTTAAACTCTATTACTACTTCTTTCTTATTAGTCTTATATTTAAAGACCTAGCTAAGGTCTATAATTTCCTATAAAGTTCTAGATTAAGGGATTTATCTAGTATATCTTCCTAGCAATTTAGGGATAGGAGCTTTAAAAGCTCTTTTATAATCGCTTCCTTCTAGCGGTTACAATAGGGTAAAGCTATAGCTTGTTAATAATAGGCAGGTTCTAGAGGCATATCTTTAATCTATAAACTATGTTAAGTGCCTTATAATACTATAGAAAAGGCATAAGAAAACTATGCCTGCCTGGCTTTATGTGTTTCCTTTCTTTAGCGTTTTCCGGTAATAATATTATCTAGATTAATGCCGTTGTCCTAGGGACAATGATTCTCCACTTCTTTATCACCTTCGCTAGTAATTTCGCTAGTCTCCGCGGTAGTCTCTGCGTGTTTAATTATCGCATTACGTATAAATTTATTAATTTTATAATATAGCGTATTATTACCTTTTATCCTAAGCTCTTTGTTCTCTATGGTAACTAGCGCCTTATAAGAAGAGTTAGGAGGGGTTAAAAGTGCACTAGAAAGGTTATCTTTTTCCCTTATTATATAAGGTGGTGTTTTTGCTTTAAACTATTTATTTTCTCCTTCTGTGGTTAAAGGCATAGGAGGGTAATCCTCCTCTTCTAATTCTAATCTAATAAGGTCTTAACTAATTTCCTTATTAATATTATTAGCTTTAAGCTCTTTAAGTAGCGTGATTATTAATATCTTTTCCTTTTAAGCTAATTTAAGCTCTTCTTCTAGTTTAAAGAAGGAATTCTTATTAAATTAAACACACGCTAATATAATAACTTTATGATTACAAAGCGAAGGCACCTAATTAATGTATTAGGACTTGCCTCTATAACTAATAAGGTACCTAATATAAGCTTTCTGCTCTAACTGTGGGATTGTGTTATGCGATTTAACGTGCTCTAGAGCCTTTATTATTATAGGAAAAGCCTTATATTCGTAAGCTTGTAGATATGTAATTAAGGGCTTCTAGACCTCTGCTATCTATGAATAGGCTAGAACTGTTTTCCTAGCCTAATTCCACTAAAGCTTGTAAGGTGTAATCCAGGTTCCATAATGCTTAAAAGGCGTTTAATTTAATAGATAAACCGCGGTGTTAAAAACCTTATTATTAAGATCTATTAGAAGCTAAGCCTCTAGGCTTAACGTACAAGCTTTCTGCTTAACCACTCCCTAGATCTCTTTACCTTTCTATTCTAGCTAGGCGTTAAGGGAGCTAAATTATAGACTATAATACCCGCGAGGGCTATCTTATCTTTTATTTACTCTATAAAGAGGGCTTTTTTAATGTTATTATGTAGAAAGCGCAGTTAAACCCTAAATTAAGTGCTTAGGAACGCTATTATTATGCGAAAGCTATTACAAATGCTATCCTTTATTTTAAAGGAATAAAGAACCTTATTAAGGTTATAAGGCATGTAAAAACACACTAATACCTATCACTATTCTAACAAGGAGAGTTATAGTAATCTAGATTAATAGAAAGCCTATAACCTAGTCCTTATGGAAGGCCTTTAGGTATAACCTGTAATCTCTATTGCTTAGCTTTACCTATAGCATAGACCTTATACTCTATAAGCTTAGGACCTATTAATTTAACCCCTAAAGCTATGTTTATAAGCTCTATAAATACGCGTACGCCTAGATAACCGCATTATTAATGCTAAAGCTTTGCATCTCCTTTTAAGGCAGTCTTAGTGCCCTACTAGTTATAGCGTAGGCCTCTTTTGGCTTTTCTAATAGCCGTGATAATATATAAAGCTTATTAATATTGTGAACTCTTGCTATAGGCCTTAATCCTTTATATAGGAAGCATTTCTTCTAATTCTAGAAGATCCCTGCCTTTATTAGAATTATTACTAATATAAGATTAACGTGAAATTCCAGGATTAGCAGCGCTTTCTCTAGTATAATTGTCCTTAGCATTCTAGATAGCGGATCCGTTACTAAGATATATACTAGACCTTTACCTAAAGCTACATAGATTATGCCTCTAGCCTCTACCTCTGTTATAACGGTATTATTAAATTTAGCTTGCTTAAACTAACGAGGGTTATTAAAGATATGAATATTTGCCCTAGAGTTATAAAGGACTATATTCCTCTTTAATTCTAAGCTATTAACTACGTTTAAAGATAGGGTAACGCGTTAAGAGCGCCTAGTGCATACGAATAACGATATATTAGCTAACTTCTTGCCTAGAGTAATAGCTATAGAGTTATTTATAGGATTCTATAAGGGCATAATAATATTACTACTGCTCTTCTCCTTTAACTTCTAATTTATAGCCTTTGTTTTCTCTTATGAATTCTCTTTTAAATACTTCTTAATATTATCTTTAGAGTTTTTCTTAACTTCCTAGTTCTTAGGAGCAAGCTCTAGCTTATATAGAGCCTTAAATAAATTACAGGATTCCTACTACTTTAAGGTATCTCTAACCGTGTGATTCGTATATCTAAGGCACTTAGGCCTCTCTGATTTCGTTGAATTATTTGATCCCGTTAATTTATTGGTTGTAATCGCATTAGTAGCCTTTAGTACACTCTGCGGAGCTTTATAGTCTCTTTTAAACTCTGTAATAGCCTTAAGAAAGCTCTGATTCATGCCCTTATTAAGTAGATTGTTCTATTTCTTTTAAAATAACTTAAATTTGCTATAAAGAGGGATTATAAACTTATACAGCATTATCTCCTTAGTCTATTAAGTCTTAAGGTCTTAATAATTCCTCTATAGTACCTCTATTATTACTACCTATTAGTACTAATTATAGGAACCTTTAGCTTATAAGTAATTATTAAGGCGCGTTTCCGTAAGAATTAATATCTTCCTTGTGTTTAGCTTGTATTAATCCTAAAGAAGCTTTAATATTCTTTAAGAGTGCTAATAAACTAACTCCTTTCCCTCCTTTTTGCTATTAAAGTTAAGAGAGTCTTAGATATTCTTTAAAAGGGTCTTATTGTTATGGACTCGAGCTTAGGAGCTCGGGTCATGTCTCGGGTCCGGAGAGGGCGCGCAAAGGACGCGGACTATGGGCGGACAGGTTAGGGCTTTACCTAGGCCTATGTAACCTACACACACACTAGTATAAAGCCAGTTCCTGTGTAACACCTAGCTTAGTCTAATCCTTCCTCTCTAAGGATAATAATATCTCTTAGAACGCTTACGTGTAGCTACCCTAAGGCTAGTTTATAATATTTATTATCCTTTACTATAGAGGCATAGCAGCTAACGGATATACCACTACTAGTGGATAGGATAGAGACTAATAAAATAGCAACCTTATAGGAGCTTATTGCTTAGTAGTTAAAATAAATTAAGGACCTTGCTAGTAAGCAGAGATCTAATATTTCTAGTTAACTTATTAAGCAAAAACCCTTACTAATAGGACCCCTATTTAATAGCAAAAGGGTCCTATTTATAGCATAGTAAAACCTAATATCCTATAAGCTAGACATAGATAGGGGTTTATTAGGTCCTAGCAGGACTAATAGTGCTTTATTTACTAGAACCTATTGCTAAAGGTTTAGGCATAAGTTACTCCCTATTTTAAGAAGGGATACTTAGTGCTTTATAATCTATAGAAGTTCTTAAACTACCTTACTAAGATATTTAATAACCCTATTAATAGGAATTAGTAATCATAGAGCTTAACTAAATTATATAATGCCTAAATAAGCAATTTAGTAACTTCTATATTTGTTTTAAACAGAAATTAGCGCTAGCTAGGGATTAGATTAGGAGGACTTTATAAAGCTAGCTAAGCTATGCATAGCACTTAATAAGCAGATAAGGGACTGTAGCGTTAGATAAGATATATTACATATAGATTACTTAGTAGTAATAGCCTAGTATTACAGCATCTTATTAGATATTAAGTCCTATTAATTAGAGGAGAAGAACTATGCACAAAGGCAGGCATATATGCCTAAGGCCCCTGCCTAGGATAAGGATACTCCTATAACAGATGTATAATTAATATATCTAGAATAGGCCTAAAAGGATATAGAAAGTCACCGGGAAATTAGCGTAAGGTAAAGTTAGGTAATAAGGCTAGTGGCAAGTAGGCTAAGTGGGTTAGCTAGGCTATGCGTAATACGCGTTATAAGGAGGGCAAATACCTATGGTATGGTTTAGGAAAGTATTTTGTTTTTAACTACCCTTTGCTTCTACTAAAATATTAGCATAGAAAGGTAGCTATTAACGTATATAATATAAAGGAAGAGGAAGATAACTCTAAAGAAAAGGAGATAGTAAATATATTAGAAAAAGAAAAACCCTAGCATTAAGTTATTTAACTAGGGTAGTAGGGAGAATAGATAGAGGGGCGTTATAGCAAATAGTTATTACTAATAAGGACTTTAAACAGATCTAGTCTAACATAGACTCTATACCTTTCTAGTTCCTATATTAATTAATAAGATTACCTTTATAAATACTCTTGTTAATATAGGCTATAACTATTATACTACTATAAGCAAACGCCTTATCTAAAAACTCTAGTTAAAACGCCTCCTCTCTTAAAAAGAGATTAGTTCGCACTATAGTTAGTGTGAAATAAGGGGGAAAAGAGAGCTATAAAAAGAGATTATATATTACGCATATCATCCGTTTTTAAGTGGATCTAGATAGTTAGGAAACACCTATAGTTACCTATGTAATCCCTAGGTTAATAAGGTAGCTAATTTTAGGGACACTATAGATAGAATAGAATAAGATTAACTTAGACATAGCGTGCTGTTAACTCTACATAGGATTAGCTAATAACCTACAAATTCAGGCATTAACTAACAGGAAGGTTAAGTAACTAACAATATCTATCTTAGGCTTTACCTTTGCGGGAATCATAAGGCATACAAAGAAGCAGAAAGAATATATCTAACTATACGCCACTAGCCTATAGGAAATCACATTAATTCTATAGATAGACATAACCCCTAAGGCTATGGAATAGGACCTATTATCCTTATTACTAAGCGCGCTATAGGACTTTACAGACCTCTTCCTAGAAAGCAAGGCAAATGCCTTGCTACCGCACTAGGGATAATTAGACTACTATATTTAATTAAAGCATAACACAGACAGATCTAAACTAGAACTCCTATAGGCTTTATTATATAATATACTATAGTAGCACCTCCTTAAGATCTAAAAGTAAGTAACTAACCTTATAGATAAGGGATAGATATAGGCTAGCTTCTCTTTAGCAATAGCTTTAGTATTATTAGTAAAGAAGCTAGGAGGAGAATAGCAGTTTTGCGTAAACTACCGCGCCCTTAATAAGATTATAGAATAAGACTATTATCCCTTACCTCTAGTAAAGGAGACATTATAATTATTATTAGAGGCAAAGTAGTTTATAAAGCTAGATATATAAGCAGCGTTTCACTAGCTCTATATTGCTAAAGGCAAGGAATACTAGACTGCCTTCTAGACGCGTTTTAGGTTATTTAAGTGGCTTATATACCCCTTTAGCCTAGCGGGTGCACTTGCTACCTTTTAGAGATATATTAATAGCGCGCTTAGTAGAATCCTAGGGGACTATGTAACTGCTTACCTTAATAATATTCTTATTTACTTAGGAGGGTCTTAGAAAGACTATATATAAAAGGTCTAAGTAATGCTCTTAAGGCTATAGTAAGTAAGACTAAACTTAGATATAAAGAAATGCGTTTTTGTAATAAAGGAAGTTAAGTACCTAGGGTTTATTATCTATATAGGGAAAGAAATTTGCCTAGATAGGGAAAAGATTATAGCTATCTAGGATTAGGAGGCGCTAAAGAAGGTTAGGGAGGTATAAGGATTTCTTAGGTTTACTAACTTTTATTAGGACTTTATACTACACTTCTTAATAATTATAGGCCCTTTAATTAAACTTATAAAGAAGGGCGTCCTATTTTAGTAAACAGATAAATGTAATATAGCGTTTAAAGCGCTAAAGATAGCCTTTATATTATATCCTATCCTAATATAATAGGACCCTAATAAGGACACTATAGTAGAAGCTAACTATTTAGGGATAGCTTTAGGGGTTACCTCTTATAGTTTAATAACAAAGGTATCTTACACCTAGTTACTTATTATTTCACTTAACTATAGCTAGCTTAATAGAACTATACTATATATAATAAGGAGCTATTAGTAATTATATTATGCCTAAAGGCTTAGTTAGCAGAGCTACGTAGCATTAGCAAGCTATTCATAATACTTATAGACTATAAGAACTTAGAATACTTTATAGCGCTAAGGGAGATATTAGAATAGCAGGCAAGATAGGTAAAGACGCTATTACTATTTAATTTTTACCTATAGTATAGGCCTAGCCTATAGGCAGTAAGACTAGATACGCTATTAAGATAGTTCTAAGGGGAGGAGAATAAGGTAGGACTAGAGAAGCTAATTATATATTTAGTAATAACCCTAGGCCTATATAGTTATAAAAGAACTAGACCTATCTCTAGTATAAACCCTATGTTATTATTAGGGGCGGTAAGGCTAAGGACACTATAGGTAGGTTTATAGGTCTTCTAATAGGGGTAATAATGTTTACAAATATATATCTCTAATCTCTATAGGACTAGTCCTTAGTCTATAATACTATATATAGGATATAGCTTAAGGCAGTTAGGAAGGGGCCTAGAAATTTCTAGAAGCCATGAATATAAGGGAGTAGATAGCAAACTATTAGATTAGCGCTAAAGGTACGCTTTAATTCTAGGGCTAGACTTAGATTCTAAATTAGGAACCCCTTACTATAACCTTAACGTAACGGGTTTACAATTCACCCTTACTAGGCTATCCTAGCTATAATATAACTTTTAAGACGCTTTAGAGGGATTTCTATTAGGATAGCATATTATAGGGGATTGCTTAGTTTATAAGAAACTATTACTATTATAGGGGGCGGAAGAGCCACTAGCTAAGATAAGGCTTATTAAAACCAATCCCTCCACTAGACCATTACTAGTTATAGATCTCCATTAACTTTATGACAGACCTGCTAGCTTAATACCTAGATAACCCATGGTTTCTTATGGTTATTATAAATAGACTCTCTAAGTACATTTAGCTAGAAGCTATAATATTAATAGGGGCTAAAGCATACGCAAAATGGTTTAAGTAGTGCTAGTGGCAGTTCTATGGCTTTCCTATATAAATTATTACGGATTACGGTTTAGACTAGTTAAGTAATTTTTAGACTACACTTTACAACCAGGTAGGTACGTAGTAGTTGCTATTAATAGCTTATTATCTACAGATAGATAGCGGTATAAAAAGGGTAAATTAAGAAGTTTAGGCTATCCTAAGGGTAATGCTATTATTTTCATAATTCGAATAGCTAGAACATCTCCCTGCTTATTAACTTGCTTTAAATAATAGGGACTTATTAGTAATAGGGATTAGCGCGAATATAGCCTTATATAGTTATAACCTAGTAATAATTTCAGAACTACTAGATAAGGAGATGTCCTATACCTTATTAAAGGGGAGGGCCTAGGCATTCTTATAACATCTTAAGGAGGGCTTAGACCTAACGTAGGCTACTATAGCGTTTATTTAGCAATAGTAATAAGAGGAAACAAATAGTAGCTAGTGTCTAGTGGAACGCTTTTAGGTTAGTAACTATATATAGTTAAACCTATAAAATTTTAAGACAAATAGACTATACAAGAAATTAGATTAGGTTATAGCTAAATATAAGGTGCTAGAGGTCCCTATACCTTTAACTATTAAGTTAGACATACTATATAGACTTTACCCTGTTTTCTATGTAGATTTAGTATAATAGGTAGCTTCTAATCTATTACCTAGTTAAATATTAGCGGATAAGCAACCCCTACCAGAACTAATAATAACTAATGCTAACCCTAATCTCTTAGAGTATTAGGTTAAAGAGATACTAGTAGCTAAGAACGCAAGAGGATAGGGGTTAAACTAGAATATGCTAGTTAAATAGAAAGGATATATATAGCTAACTTAGGAACCACTAGAAAACATATAAGATATAGAGGCACTAGATAGATTTAAGGTATAATAAGGCAATATAATAACATATAATAGGCCTAAAAGAGTATGTTTTTATTTAACTACTAAGGAATAAGCAAATCTAGTCTCCTCCGCTCTGTGCGTATATTAGCGCTAGTATTCTATTATATTAGAAAGTAATTAGTTCTTAGGGGCAGGAGAAGGAGGAGGAGCTAGGTTATTCTAGTTTAGTCTAGGGGGATAGTAATAAGTGGTTAATTAGTAGGTAAAGGCCTTATTAAATACACGCTACTTAGTAGTAGCATTCTCCTAAATAGAGATAATATAGATAAGATTATTATTTATTACGGATATACCGCGAAAGAACTCTATTACTATATTATCACTACATTAGGTAAGAGTTATTTACTAGGTAAGCATAAGTGCCTGCGATTTAGTAGCGCCCTAGGCGCATGCTACCCTAGTAGGGGATAACAAAGGGGTATTGCTATAGAGGGATTAATATAGGTAGTAGCTAAAATAGTGTTAAAACGTTTTTAATAGCGGATAAAAGTTTTTATTAGGATAGCGTAGCATCCCTTTTAGAGGTAGTGTGCCTTATAGCTAGTGTTTTAATAGCTTTTCTAGTAGCTAAAAGGTTTATAAGGTACTTATATATATATCTTAATTTAGGGTTGCCTAAGTATAAGTATAGCTCCTAGCCGCATAATTAATAGGCACGCTAATAGGGAAGATAGGCCTAGTAAGACCCTAGGGCGCACTCCTACGTCCCCTTATTACAAAGGTTATTTATATATTAAATACATAGGACCTCTTGCTCCTTACTATTAGAGTTATTAGAGTTATTAGAGTTACCCTTTAAGATATAATTACTAAGGTAGTTTAGCTTTTAGGGGGAAGGAGGTAGTAGTAAGGAAAGGGAGCATTACTAGAGGTAGTAGTAGTAATAGCGCTAAGAGTAATAGTAGCAGACATAATAATAGGCAGGCTAGACATAAAAAGGGGTTTTAATAGGATATTTAAAGGGAGGCAAGCAGTGAATAACTAATAAGATAATAGAAATAAGGGTATATAAAAGGAAAGGAAAGGAAAAAGTAGGGGATATATAGGATTATTTATATCTAGATATAGCTATGGGATAGCTCTAATTACGCACTCACTTTGGACACGGACTAGTAGGAGGATTACAAATAGTTAGTAATAGGAGGTTAGAAAGACTAGTAATAGCTAGGGGAAAGGGGGAATTTAATAGGTAAAAGGCAATATATAAAAACAAAGTAATAACGACTAGGCGAGTGAAGCTTAATATTAGCTAGTGGCAGGTAAGGAAATAGAGTAGGCTAGTGTTATAGGGGGCTAGAGTTAGGCAGGGCTAGTTATTTTAAAGGCTAGGGGTAGGGTGGCCTATAAGGAAAAATTTTTAGCCCACTAGGCTATACATAAGCCCCGCACTAGGACCCGCACTAATACGCTACATTAATCACATATATATGCCACTTACTTAGAACATTTTAATAATAAGGGCAAAGGGGAAGGGAGGCCTAAGTAAGGGGGTATGTTATAGACTTAAGCTTAGGAGCTTAGGTTATGTCTTAGGTCTGGAGAGGGCGCGCAAAGGACGCGGACTATGGGCGAATAGGTTAGGGCTTTACCTAGGCCTATGCGACCCACACACACACTGGTATAAAGCCGGTTCCTATGCGACACCTAGCTTAGTCCAATCCTTCCTCTCTAAGGATAATAATATCTCTTAGAACGCTTACGTGCAGCTGCCCTAAGGCCAGTTCATAACACTTATAAATAAATTCCCTAATCTTTAGCATTTGCCTTAATAGGTTTATGTATTTTATAAGGTTAAATTATAGATCTTTATATTTAAAGTTATACTTATCTTTAGCGTCTTTATATATAATCTTCTAGTCTTCTAGAGCGTTAGGGTTATCCGCTGTAATCTCTAGTCTTAGATCTCTTTTTAGGTAAGTAGGTATTATTAGTTCTTCTAGTAATTTATCCTAATTTGGATTAATATACTCCTAGACACTGTGAGATTCTACGTAATTCTTAGTTTATGCGTACTATTTAATCTAGTCCTTCTCTAATAATAACACTATATTTAGAGTTTCTTTAAACATTGTAAAGGGAACTATACTGGTTAAAAGGAAGCATAGGGTTATTGTTTTAACTGATTATTATAATAAAGGGCGATTATCTCTTGATATAGGTAAGCGTTAGATTAATAACTTTAATAGAGCTTTTATCCTCTAATAATTAATAATAAGGGTAATAGAAGCCTCCTAGGCTTATAACTGTTAAAGGTAGGGGTTAGTGTAGCTAATAGAAAAGGTTTAATTCTGGTTAATTAGAGGTGCAGACAGCACCTGACTTTTGTACCTAAAGGGTATATAGTGCGCTATGGTAATGACTAGTCTACGGAGGTACTTCTGATACATTGTCTCCACCGTTGTCTTATCGAGGGTTTCATCCTAGTCAATGCGCAGGCCGCATCCACACATCCGATGCTCTAGGAGCTCTCCTGACACCTATGCAACACTGACCTTAGGCCTGATTAGAGCGGGTTGTACGCATACGGTTGCCGCGCGTATCCGCTGCAAAGGGATCGCAAGGCTAACCGGCAGAGAAGGCATTACAAAACGCACCCTAGGGGACATATTAGGTATCTTGTAGGTTATGCAGCCTCTAACATTTACCGCGTTTAGATCCCACAGCTAGGAAGGGTCATAACAACAAGGAATGTCACTTTTAATAAGTTAATATTCTACAATTTAATTAAGGAAAGCACTAAAGAGTAGTCTATTAAAGAGCTAGAAGCGTAGTTTTAAGACCTTAAGATTAATAGTGAATTAGATAAAGAGCTTAATTTATTCCTTACGCTATTAACTAGTAGACCTTAACAGGATCTAACGGAGTATTTAAACTTAGGGTAGGAGCTCTACTAAGCATTAAAAGCAATTAAATAAAAGAGTAAGAAGCAGTGTAACCCGCTAAGCAAATAGGACTTTAAACGCTACGTTAGACACTAGATCCATTAAGTAAGGAGTAAGAGGCCCTTATTACAAATGCTTAATAGAGTAAAGAGGAGTAGAGGACTCCTATAAAAACGCTTATTAAAGCGTAAGTAGCTATTTAATAGACACTTAAGAGAGTGATAAGGATCTAATAGGGATATTACTACTAGAAGAAGCTATGCCTAGTAAGGATAGCACATAGAAGGACTTCTCTAGAGCAAACACTAGACTAGCTACCTATGCTAAAAGCTTATAAGAAATATAAGAAAGCGCTTAAGAGAGCTTAGGAATAGAGTTATATAATAGTGTGCGCACTAGCTCTAGATTACGTAAAAGAGAGAGAAAGGCCTTATTCTAGATCATAGCCTACTAGGTAGAAGAAGTAGAAAAGGCCTAATAACACTCTTATAAGTAGCTTATAGAATCTAAAGAAGCTTTACAAGGAGCTTAGTTTACTTAATACAGCAGGAAATATAGACTTAGACTATAAGAGCGTTATAATAGTATAGTTAGTGCTTAACGCTTATTATAATAAAGAAAACAGATTGCTCCTTAAATAGAAGATAAAGACAGGTATAATACATTAATCTAATCTTGCGAATCCTCTGAAATTATAGAAAGAAGCAAATCATTATATGTTTAGAGAGGAGTGGATTAAGGCAATGAACAAAGAGATTAATAAGCTTAAGGAACAAGGGACTTAGAGGTAGATTAAACGCTCTATAGCGCGTTTAAAGCTATTACTATTAAAGTGGGTATACTTATATAAATTTAATAAGGAAGGAATCCTATAGTAATTCAAAGCGCGTATCTACATTCGCGGAGACCTATAGGAAAGCTCTATAATTAAACAAACCTACGCTATAACGCTTGCCGCACACGCGTTTCGCGTCTTTATAGCATTAGTTACACAATTTAATCTAGAGATAAGGTAGTATAACGTTAAGAATACATTCCTCTATGTAATACAAGGAGGTAATGCAATTCCTATTACTTATAATCTCCCTAATAGCTTTAAAATAATAGGAGAGTGCATAGAATTACTTAAGGCTCTCTATAGGCTTAGGGATTTGCTATAGCTTTAGTTTAAAGAGCTAAGTAAGTAACTTAAGGAGCTTAGGCTTAAATCTAGCTAAGAAGAGCCCTGCTTATTCTATACTAAAGCACGGGATGTTTTCCTTATGTTCTTCGTAGATAATATCCTTATAGCCTTCTATAAGGATAACACAAAGACTATAGACCGTATCTCTTAGGGCCTTAAGGATATATATAAATTAGATAAGAAGGAGAGGCATACTTCTTCCTAGGAATTTAGATTATTAGGGATTAATTACAAAGGAAGGTATACCTTAGTTATAAGGTATATATTAATAAGATTAGTAAGAAGTTTAGGTAAGTAGGAAAAGGCACTTTCCCTGCTATACTAATCCTAGCAGTAAAGTATTATAAGTTTAAAGGCAAGGCTATAAAGTGAGTAATAAAGGTATACTAAGAGAAGATTAGATCAATCCTATACACAGCGATAATAGTTAGGCTAGATATGGCCTTTATAGTAGCGAAGCTATTATAGTACCTAATAAACCTAGGGGCAGAGCATATAAGAGTAGTAGACTAAGCTATATGCTACTTAGTTATAATAAGCAAGCTCGCGCTCTGCTACGGCAGGACGTTAGAGCTATAGGCTTTACAAATTATAAGTAACGCTTCCTTTACTAATAACCCTAAATCGCGCAGATCTTTACAGGGTTATCTAATTACTCTTTTAGAGAACTAATTATCTAGAAAGCTACGCGCTAGTCTATAGTAACTATATCTATAATAGAAGCTAAACTGCTCGCTTTGTAATAAACAGCAAAGGAGACCATAAGTCTTTAGCGCTTATTTAAGGATATTAGGTTTAATGCTTATAAAGACTAGATTATCCACTATAATAATTAGTAGACTATTTATCTTATGCTTAATAAGAGCAAGCGATTAAATACTTATCTGCGCTACGTTAATATATATAATATATAGCTAAAGCAGGAATTCAAGAGAGGGAGCTTTAAAGTCACATATCTTCTAACAGAGGAAATGCCTGCTAATGGATTTACAAAGCCCTTAAATCGTTAGCAATTTAAACGCTTTAGATCTATGCTTAGTTTAATTGATTTACGCATATAACACAATATTCAAAGCGCTTAAATCACGTTACAAGCATAGGCACGTTAGAGAGGGGCATGAAATTAATTACCCCGGAAATACATAAAAACCCCTCCTTAGCTAGCAAAGCACTAGCAAGGCAAACAGGATTTGTAACTATAACTCCAAAACGCTATTATGCAAAAACGCATATAAACGCTATTCTAAGAATAAAGGAAAAGACTTATATAAGAAGGCGAATAACCTCCTTAAGACAGGCTATCACTATAGTTACCTTCTCTTCTACCACTGCTAAAGAGCCCCTATTAGCTATAATAGCCCTATTACTAGCAGTAACCTTATTATATATAGAATCTAGCTCTATAATAAGTTCTAATTAGAGTTATAGCGCCTTATAGCACCACTCTACTATCTATAAAGCGTAAAGTATTAGAAGGAGTAGAAGAAAGAGGGATTAGGAGCGTAACTTACCTTAGCGTTATTATCTAGCGCTAATAACATCCGCTTTGTAATAGGAACGTAAGCATTATGCAGAGGGTGGTAATAGTAATTACTAACCTTACATAAGTAATACCTCTAAGATTATCTAGACCTAACCTTAAAGCATCTTCTAAGGTTACCTTTACCTATAATGCTTGCTTATATATACCCTTCGCAAGGGATATCTTATAGAGCACTATAAGGGCTAGGCAAACTAGGCTAAGCAAAGTTAGCGCATTATAATAAGGGAAAGGAAGCTTATATAAACTATCCGCTACTAAGGGGATTGCTAAGGATTACCCCTTAGGCGCCCTCCTCTCCTCTTAGCTAGAGGTAAGAATTATAAAGGAGGGCGCTTAAGGCGCTTTCCTCCCTCCTTAGGAGATAATAACTCACTAGCTAGCTACTTAGGGCTAGCTAGGGGTAAGGAGAATAATACTTAGAAGCTTCCCTAAGGCTCTAAGTATAATATTAGGCTAGTGTAATGGCTAGCTAAGCACGCTCCCTAGGATTAGAAATCTCGCCCTATAAGACTCCCTTAAGAGGGTTATAGCTAATAGAATTCTTATTAGTTATATTAATTAAAATATAGGCATAATTAAACAAAGGGTAAGATATAAGGAAAAGGAAAATAAGAAGCCTATAATCCTATAAGGGAAGCTTTTTTAGGTAGGGAGATATAGTTAATACGCTTACTTATAGCTTACTACATTCACTTAGAGCTTACCTTACCTTACGGACTAAAAACACTACATTCCCTATATAAAGAAGTATAATTATAGGTCTTAATAACCTTAAACTATAATTAGGGGTGTGTCGCCTAGGTGGCGCGGGTAACTAGCTATCCATGATCACATAAGCGGAGGAATGTATAACGTACATAACTTAAGAGCTTAGCAAGGTCTTTACAGGCTCTTTCCTCTATAAAAGGGATGCTTATAATCTCTCTTTTGTAACTAGATATCTATTATTAATTTACCTTCTTTTTACCTATCATTAGGGGCCCTGTCAATTGCTGTGTCACGTGCACGTCATTATCCCTTACGTGTGCGAGACCAGGGACCTACAGTGGGGCGAGTAGTGAGGATCCCACTCCCAATTCCCATAGTAAAGGCCATATTACTATATTAGTTATAAATTATATAATACATTAACAGTTGAGAAATATTAAGATAAATATAGTATTTAATGCTTATTCTACCGTTCTATCTATTTTATTCTTATATGCCATCTTTATAGGTTCAGTTAGATAGAATATTAAATATAATGAGTATCCACAGTGCGAATTAGCCACCACAATTGGTGCAAAGTGGATCTCGCACTGTGTGCAGCTACTTTTCAAGCTTGATTTCTCAACCCACTCTATTTTAAAGATAAAACTGAAGAGACAATTAAATAGCGGCTGTAATGTAATATATATGGGTATTTTTGGAATTCTTTTGAAGTCCGCAATCAACTAATAGAAATATTTATCTCGCCCACATTTGGGTGGCACTGTACTATGGGATCCACACTATCTTCGGGATACTGTACATCAAGTAGCCTGTGGCCTCCGGAACGATCCACATATATACGGACGGCAGCGGCATTGAAGGACATGTTGGCGCGGCCGCAGTGCTGCTCCAAGAAGATGGAAATCTTATACGGCGGACTGAGTACATGGGGACGGTGGATATCTCTACAGTCTATGCGGCAGAGTTGAAAGGATTGGTTCTCGCACTAGAGATCCTGCTAGAGATACATACGACCGGCGTGTCGCCCGGCCGTTGTGCCATCTTTACCGATAATCAGGCCGCCATCCAAGCCATTCGGAATCCCAAACAACCCTCCGGACAGTACATCCTGGCTGAAGCCCTTAAATCTCTGGACCAGGCCCGAACAAAGGTTGGGATATAGAATTTCGATGGATTCCAGCACACGTCGGTGTCCTAGGCAACGAAGCGGCGGACAAGGCGGCCAAAGAAGCCGCCCAACCCAGCCAGGAAACATCCTAGGATTCCTTGCGGACCCTCATAGCAACCACAAGGACAGCCATTCGCAAGACTATGCGAGCAGAGTAGGAGTCTTTATAGGAGATAGCTAAGTATAGAAGAGAGCTCTTTAAGCTAGGCATTAAACTAGGGAAGGACTTACTTAACCTATATAATAGGATTTATAAGGCTATTAGCTCTGTAATTATATAGATATATAATAGTAAGATTAGCCTTATTACTTATCTTTATAGTATTAATAAAGTAAATACTAATAAGTATTAGTATAGCTATAGCCCTTAAACTATATAATATATCCTACTTAAATATAAAAACTATATAGAAGAATAATATGTAAGGCACTATGCGTTATGGTAAGACATGGCACCTACGGTAGCACGTAGTCATCGAGCACGTTACAGGCTATAGGGTGTGACATGTAGAACGATAGGTCTTAAGTGATTGTAAGGTGTAATGTTAACGATAGCTAACATTGACGGATCTTTTGGTCTAGTGGCTTACCTCACACACCTTTGGGGTTATGACATAATAAAAGATATAGGCAAGTAAATACCTATATATTAATCTTAAATATATTCTTTATAGCTTACTAAAAGCTATATAAGTAATAAAAATAATTATTAGGATAGGTTTACTAGGATAATTTTAAGTAGTTTTATTTACTATACTTTAATACTTAGTATAAATAAGTAAATTTAGTTATATAGAAGTTTAAAAGGGTTAGAAAAGGCCTAATAATTTAGAGATATAGAATAGATAGTATAGCTATTAGTAAAGGATAACTATAATCCTATTAGTAAAATAGGAAATAGTCTTTCTTATAGGATTACCTAGTAAGTACTATATCCTATAAGAGAGAACTAAACCCTTAGATCTTAGAAGTATTTATATTAATAGTTAAATATTATATAACTACTAGAAGGCGGTTAGGTTAGTTTATAAATAAATAAATAGATAAATAAATAAATAGATAAATAAATAAATAAATAAATAAATAAATAAATAAATAGATAAATAAATAAATAAATAAATAAATAAATAAATAAATAAATAAATAAATAAATAAATAAATAGATAAATAGATAAATAAATAAATAAATAAATAAATAAATAAATAAATAGATAAATAAATAGATAAATAAATAAATAAATAAATAAATAAATAGATAAATAAATAAATACATAAATAGATAAATAAATAAATAAATAGATATATATATATTGTTTACGCTAGCTAGCTCTATGTAGGGCTAGTACTAGTACTCCTACTGCTTCGTCAAAAGGAAAACCCTTAAATAGGAAGAAAAACCCCTTACATCTATGTTCAGGCCGACGCCGATCCTGCACCGGGCCTGCGTCGCGTTGTGTATGGCCTATTATAGGTGTTTATTGCTAGCTTACGCTAGCCTTATCCTAATAAGAAAAGAAAGAAAAAGGAAAAGGAAAATCCTAGGTTCTAAGCCCTGCCTAGCTCTATCTGTCAGGAGCAGAACAGCGACGGCATCCATGAGGGTGGCGACGGCATCCATGAGGGTGGAACCCAGCGGGGCACGGAGCTAAGGGCTAGCTACGGGCTAGTCACGTAAGAGCTGCGGGCTATTTAAAGGGGCTTTCCCACAAACGAAGGAAAGGGCCAGAGATTAAACCTTTTAAGCACTTACCCCTAGCTAGCAGATTAATAGCTATAACACTTTAATCTAACCTTCACTCTATTATTCACCCCTAAGCTAAAAGCCTTAATAAATTAATCTCTCTTCCCTTTAGGGCAATAAACTATTAGTTAGATTAAGATGTCTAGAATTCATCGCATAGCAACCCGATTAGGTGGTAGCTATAACCACGCTATAGACAAGTAGGAGAATGTTACACTACTAAACCTAACTAGAGTAGTCCGCTAGTCCTTATTAGATAACTAGCAGAGCGGAATACTTATTAATAATAAGGAGGTAACACTAAATTAGCGCCTTAAAGAAGCAGTAACCTAGATACGTATTATAGAAAAGAGATAGAAACTTACCTAATTACAGCAAAACCTATAGATAATAGAAGAAGCTATATCTTTAGGTAACTTAGACGTAGGACCTATAAATACCCTCCTTTAGCACCTTAGGTAGCACCTATTACATAGCAATATAGCCTTACAAAGACATAATTAAAAGCACCCGTATATAAAGGGATACTTTTAAGAGTCTTTAGAATTTCCTAGCGGATTTAAACATAGCTTTTACTATAGATTATAAAACCTTTATAGATAATGTAACTAAGGTTACCTATGCTAGTAGCTGCCTAGTAGATAACGCAAAGCGATAATAGATGCGTTATATAGCTATAGATAGTTATATAAATTACTAGGGTTATACCTAGGACAGATTCGTGGATTAGCTAAAGATAGGAACCATAGATAAGAATGCACAGTGCTTAGAAGTAACAAGGATATTAATAGGTCTTAGATAAGAAAATCACTAATTATTCCAGACGTTTATAAAGATCTAGGGTAAGGCAAAGGCTAAGCTACCTAAAGCAATTCCTAAACGCCTATAAATCTATATATTTATTAATAGCCTTAATAATGCTATAAAAAAGTAGGTACTTAGCTAAGAGTTCCCTAAGAGTTAGACCTACCTAGCGGGCTAAGGAAGAAAGGCAGAGGTTATAACTAAAGGAGGCTAATTAAGTGATTAAGGTAATAATAGTTAGAAAAGACAATAACGTTCCACTTTGCTAGAAAGGCCATAGCAACAAAGCAGTAATAGAAAGGCAAATTCGCTATTTATATATTTTAAGTGTAGTAAGCTAGGATATGCTTCACTAAGCTACACTAAACCAGATTGCTCTATTTGCAAGAGAAGCAACCACACAACAGAGACGCAC
This sequence comes from Epichloe gansuensis, assembly GCA_023658505.1. NCBI lineage: Eukaryota > Fungi > Ascomycota > Sordariomycetes > Hypocreales > Clavicipitaceae > Epichloe > Epichloe gansuensis. The sequence continues at coordinate 3,974,281 of CP098283.1, forward strand.
AAGAGTAGCTGCGACTAGGCTAGAGATAAAGACCTATTAGACTTAAATAAGACCCCTATTAGCTTAGTATAACCCTAGGAAGACACTCTTATTAAATCATTACCTAAAGATCTAAGACTAAGAGTTAAGGTAAAGTTATAGTAAGAACACAAATAGGTAGCTATAAAGGCACTATTTAACCCTAGCGCAACCTATTTAATTATCTACCTAAAGTTACTAATAGTAGTTAATTAGGCTAACGTAAAAAGGATAATATAACCCTTAAGAGTGCTACCCTTACTAAAATTAAGCATTAAGGGATCTTATTATAAACCTTATTAATTAAGAATAGCATAGGCTACGCGAGAATGTGTTAAGTTAGCTACTACATAGCTAATACTAGTAAAGACCTATTATTAGGGCATAACTAGGCAGTTACATACAAACTAGTGATTATGTCCTAAACAGATAGTTACTAGAGACACCCTATTATAAAAGAATGTCTTAGACTAGTAGTGGGGACGTAATAGGCACGTAAGGAGGTAAAACGCGCTTATATTAGATTTATCTTATAGGGGATAATAACTAAAATTATACAAAAGATAACAATATCTTAATAGTAAACAAAGACAGGCCTTATAATAACCTAGTAACTATAGAGATAAGCAGAGCCTATAAGTTAACCACGTAAATACCCTAAGCCTATAAGGAATTTAAGGATATCTTTTTAAATAAACTTATAGGTGTCCTCCCTACACTAGGTAGCTAAACTTATGCTATTAAATTAGAAGAGGGAAAACGCCCTATAGGGACTAATATACAATTTAGCAGAAAAGGAGCTAGAAGTGCTCTGCGAGTACTTAGCAAGCGCATAGCGAAAGGGATAGATTTAAAGATCTATTAGCCTAGCTAGAGCCCTAATATTATTTGTGCTAAAGAAAGGAGGAAAATTACGCCTCTGTGTGGATTATAGAGCCCTTAATTAGATCACTATTAAAGATAAAGCGCCGTTACCGCTGATTACAGAGATCTTAAACCGATTAAAGGGAGCAAAGGTCTATACAAAATTAGACCTTAAAGATGCGTACTACTAGCTACGTATCCGCGAGGGCAATAAGTGGAAAACAGCGTTCTAATGCAGATACGGTTACTTTAAATATCTCGTGATGCCTTTCGGGCTAGTTAATACACCCGCAACCTTTTAAGAATATATTAATAATGCCCTTAAAGGCCTTATAGATATAATTTGCGTTATATATTTAGACAATATCCTAATCTATAGCAGTAATGTAGCTACGCATAAGGGGCATGTGAAATAAGTCCTTTAGAAGCTCCGAGAAGTAAGCCTCTTTATTAACCTAGAAAAGTGTAAATTCTTATGTAAGGAGGTTAAATTCCTAGGCTTTGTTATATCTAAAGAAGGAATCGCGATAGAGCCCGCTAGAATTAAGACAATAGTAACTTAGCTAGTACCTTGTAGCATCTTTAATATCTAGTTATTCCTAGGCTTTATAGGATTTTATAGATAGTTTATCAAAGGCTATAGCAAAATAGTTATCCTATTAACTAATTAACTCTAAGGAGACTAACCAGCGAAGTTTAAGCTAAATCCTAATAAGTTAGCTACGTTTAGGGAGCTATAAAAACAATTCTAAGAGGCGCTAATTCTAGTGTACTTTAATCCACTAGCCCTATTAAGGGTTAAGACGGACGCCTTAGGATACGCACTTAGGGCTATCCTAGCGTAGTTAGTGCTAGGTTACTAGCACCTAGTAGCGTATATGTTAAGAAAGTTAAATAAGATAGAGCTATGCTACGTAACACTAGATATAGAGTTACTAGCTATCTAAGAGGTATTCTAAACTTAGAGGCACTACCTTACATACTTAACACATCTAGTTATAGTGGTTATAGATTACTTAAACCATAAGTACCTAGCTATAAAGCTAAAGTTAACTAGCAGATAGGTCACTGCGCTAGATAAACTCTATCTATTTAACTTTATAATTAAACATAGAGTAAGTAAGTTAAACCTTACTAACGCTCTATTAAGAAGGTTAGATTATATAAGTAAAGAGAGGAAGGTAAAGGCAGCGTCCTTATAATTACTAACCTTTCTTACTAAATTTGCAAATAACACGCCGTGAGGACGCTATAATAGAACTACTAGCATCTAGTGCTCTAAGAAAACGTAGCATATTCGGTTTGTAAATAATAGGCTATAAGGACACTATAATAAAACTATTAATATCTAGCGCTCTATAAAATCACCCCTGCCTATTAACTAGATAAGGACAGACTGCACGTAAGACTAGACCCGCTAGCTAAGGAGTTGCTCCCTAGCGGTAGTGTGTTAGCTAGGGTCTCCTTAATTTTAAAGAAACCTAATAGTCTAAATACATTTAAAGGATATTATTATAGCGTAGGGGATTATATATAAGACTAAGCCCGCTAGCTAAGGAGTAGCTACCTAGTAGTGGTGTAATAGCTAGGGTCTTATTAATTTTAGAAAAGCCTAATAGTCTAGATATATTTAAAGGATATTATTATAGCATAGGGGACTACACGTAAGACTAAGCCCGCTAGCTAAGGAGTAGCTACCTAGCAGTGGTGTAATAGCTAGGGTCTTATTAATTTTAGAGAAGCCTATTAGACTAGACGCGCTTAATATAGGCGTTATAGCAGGAACAGACTACATATAAGACTAAATTCGCTAGCTAAGGAGTTACGACCTAGTAGATGCGTTATGGCTAGGGTCTTAGCGGTAAGGAGAACCTCTTTTAAGTTAAACTCCGCTGCATTTATAGAAGACACGGAATTAGAACCCCTAATCTAAGTCTTACTTTTAGATGTATAACAAAGGGATGCCTTTATTGTAAAGAAAAGGGCGCTACTATTAAGCGATAACCTAGATATATTATAGACATAGTCTATTAGACTCTCTAAGCTATTAATATTTAAAAATTAAGTTTTTGTCCTATAGGGAATAAGAAAAGAAATCCTACTACTAATTTATAATAACCTTACTGCTAGGTATTAAGGGGTTACTAGAACTCTTTAATAAGTTACTAACCAATATTTTTAGCTAGGAATAAAAAGAGATATTAAGGTATATATATGTACTTATGTTAGCTATTAAGTTTTAAAACCGTGAATACATAAACCTTACGGTAAGCTAGCTACACTACTAGTACTAGATCGCCCTTTTAAGAATTATTAATGGATTTTATTACTAGACTCCCACTAGTTAAAGATTAGTAAGGCAGAACGCATAATATAATCTTAGTAGTGGTTAATAGATTTACAAAATATAGTATTTATATCCCTATGTCTATGCGGTTAACTAGCGATAGACTAGTAACTATCTTCCTAGAATACATTTTTAAAGATTATAAAGCCCTAGAAGGTATTATTATAGACTAAGGTTTAATATTTACTAGTGGATTTTAGAGAATATTCTACTACCTCTTAGCAATAAAGTAGCGATTAAGCACTGCGTTTTATCCATAGATAGATAGTTAGATAAAACGCTTAAATTAAGTTTTAGAGCACTATTTAAGAGCATTTATATGCGTAGAGTAGACTAATTAGGTTAATCATCTCCTAATAGCACAGTTTGCTTATAACACAAGCGCGTATACAAGTTATAGTTACACACCTATGAAAGCGCTGCAAGGGTATAACCTAAGGGGACTAGATTAAGTAATCGCGCTAATTCTAATGGTTAATAATTAAGCTAAAAATAGAGTTTTAGAATTAAAGTATAAGCATATAGAGATTAAGTAGCTATTAAGCTACTTATAGGCCCTGTAGAAAAGTATTATAATTAAAAGAGAGTGCTAATAAAGTTTAATATAAGTAACTACGTCTTGCTCTTAACTAAGAATATTAATCTACAATGCCCTAGCTAAAAGCTAGCTACAAAGTACTTAGGACTATATAAGATTAAAAAGAAGTTAGCTATTATGGTTTAGCTTATTAATTAAAGTTACCTAAAGGAACGCGCTTATATAATGTTTTTAATATTATAAGCTTAGAACCTTTTAGAGGAAATCTAAGCAATGTAGTTAAAACAACCTTACTATAAGATAACATTAAAGAGGATTAAGAGGAATTTAAAGTTAAACAAATTATCACCTATAAATATAATAGCAAACGGCGCAAATATTTAGTGAAATAGAAGAATTACAATAATTCTAAGAATTCTTAGGTGCTGCGTAGAGACTTTATAATAAAAGAGGTTATTAAAGACTATAAGCGGTAACTAAGCAGCTAAATCTTAACTTCTTAGCTACTTAATTAACTCTTAATTACAATCTAAAATAATCATTAGACCGCAGCGATTTAATTAGGGAATAATTCACTTAATAACAATTTAGACTACTAAACAAATCTTATATTTAAAGCAAAAACTTAGCATAGACTTATAGCTATCTAATAGCTAGACTTCAGAGACATATTTAGACTGATTTTTAGCATGATTTCTAACTTTATTAGCCTTAGACTTATTATTACTAAAGGCTTAAACTCGTAATTCCTTAGGGAGTTCTAAGGGTCTAACACGCATAGGGAGAGTAGCTTAAGTAGTAGTAAACTAGCAGTGAGTTAGTAAAGAATAAGCAGTGAAGCTAATAGCACTAACTATAGGGCTATAAGTGGCTATAAATCGAAGATAATTGGCAATTTTAATCTGGGTTTCTAGATTAATAACATTAATTAGCTACGAGAAAGCAGCGCGTTTATTGCACTCTACTTCTTAAGAAGCCTTTGCTGTAAGACATGCGTGACGGGCTTGCCCGCGTTTATTAGCATTTTTAAGGCTAAAAGAGTATTATAAAGTTTCTTCTTAGCTTATATAAACTCCTAGTAGCGTATTAGCAATGCTAAAGCAATAGAGTAAGGGTACTTATATTGCTAATATAGTATAGTTCTAGAAGATTATAAAGTATATCCTAAAGCTATTTATATAGCTTTACAATTCGAATAGGATACTAGTAAGGAGTTAGCAGTGATTAAGAGGTAATCCCTTAAGGCTTAACTTACCCTAATATAAGTCTTATTATTTTAAGCGTAATAATAGCATTTTAAAGAATTACCTGCGAAAAGCTAAACATTAGTAGTAATAGTAGTAAGCTAGTAGCGAGTTTATACTAGAGGAGTAACTATATTTAGTTAGAGCAGGCTTTCCCTTAGCAATATACTAAGGCTGTTTATCTTTATTATTATCCCTTAGAGCTACGTTCTAAATGGCTAACCACTAGGCATAACGCATGCATGGAATTTTGTTAAACTAGCTCTAAGTTAGTAATAAAGAAGTAATAAAGAAGCAGTAAACTTACGCGGTCTTTAATAATTACAAGGTTCTCCCCTTGCAGGATAGCTTAATAGTGGGATCTTTAATAGTAGTAGCATAAGACATAATAGCTTAAGCTATAATAGTTAGTAGTTAATATTATATAATAGTAGCGTTATAGTAGCTATTATATTAGTAAGGGACTTATAAGTTAATAAGAGGCTTAAAGAAGAGAAAGAAAAGAGGGAAAAGAAGGAAGGAAATTACCCTTCTTATAGGAATTCAGGCGCCTTAGATTAATCTAAGCTACTCTAACTAGAATCTTCTATGCGTTATAACTAGTGTGTTCACAGAGATCACTATAATTCACGAGTTATTACTATAAGCTTACTACGAATTTATTAGGCTACTACTATAAGCTTAAAGAAAAACAGAAGGAGTAGGGTAATCTATGCCCTATAGAGTTAAGCTAATTAAAAATCGCGCTAACTAGTCTAGTTAAGAAGAATCTCTTAGGAAGAATAACCTATAGAGAGGAAGTTAAGAAGTAACTATAACCTAGCCTCTATTAGCAAGCGGTTACCGTAAAAAGGCTAATGCAGCCTAACGTTATTAATATTACTATGTCGCTTCGTAAAAATCACTATGGCAAGTAGTAACAAAGGAACTCTCGCGCTACGACCTAACCCTAAGATAGCACCTTAATGCGATTAAGGATAATCGCAGTGAGAGGGGTATTATGTTAGGAGCAGAATAGCAATGGTATCTATAAGGGTAGCGATAGCATCCATAAGGGTGGAACCTAGCGGGGCACGGAGCTAAGGGCTAGCTATAGGCTAGTTACGTGAGAGCTATAGGCTATTTAAAGGGGCTTTCCTACAAACGAAGGGAAAGGGCTAGAGATTAAACCTTTCAAGCACCTACCCTAGCTAGCAGATCAATAGCTACGACACTTCAATCTAACCTTCACTCTGTTATTCACCCCCAAGCCAAAAGCCTTAACACTATCCTAGGTCTGCTCTAGCACTGCTCTAGGCTTATTATACTATCTTACAGCGTGCTAGATTTAGTTTTATAGTAGTGATTCACTTCTCTTTCACTTTTTAGCTAGCTTTTCTATAGCCTTACTTTTTAGCCTTCTCTAGCCTAGGTCTAGCTTATTAGTCTAGGGAAGTTAGAGCACCTAATGTTATTTGTCTTCTGTGGTAGGGGTGTGGGTTTGGTTTAATTCCTAGCCGTTTCTAGGCCTAGGTCTCTCGGGCGTTAACTAACTAGATTCTCGTCTTGTGTTCTTCTTTCTTCGTTGATATCTATGATTTAGCCCCCAAAAAATAAATAGATAAATAAATAGATAAATAAATAGATAAATAAATAAATAGATAAATAAATAGATAAATAAATAGATAAATAAATAGATAAATAAATAGATAAATAAATAGATAAATAAATAAATAGATAAATAAATAGATAAATAAATAAATAGATAAATAAATAAATAGATAAATAAATAAATAAATAAATAAATACTTACTATTACTTTAGTAGCTTAGCGTACGCCCTTTACGTATATATAAGCCACTGTGGCTGTATCTGTGGCCTACACATCTGCCTAGAGCCTATGCACCTGCCTGTGGCCCTACGCATCTGTGGCCTACACATCTGCCTGGAGCCTACGCACCTGCCTGTGGCCTACGCACCTGTGGCCTACGCATATGCCTGTGGCCTACGCACCTGTGGCCTACGCACGCACCTGTCAACTGTGGTTTCATATGCGTAGGCCACAGGCAGGTGCGTAAGCCACAGACAGGTGCGTGAGCCACAGACAGGTGCGTAAGCCACAGACAGGTGCGTGAGCCACAGGTGCGTAGGCCACAGGCAGATGCGTAGGCCACAGGTGCGTAGGCCACAGGTGCGTAGGCCACAGGCAGGTGCGTAGGCTCTAGGCAGATGTGTAGGCCATAGATATAACCACAGTGGCTTATGCACATGTAAAGGGCATACGCTAAGCTACTAAAGTAATAGTATAAGTTTATTTGTTTATTTATTTATTTATTTATTTTATTTATAGACTAACCTAACTGCCTTCTAGTAGTTATATAGTGTTTAACTATTAATATAAATACTTCTAAGATCTAGGGGTTTAGTTCTCTCTTATAGCCTATAGGATATAGTGCTTACTAGGTAATCCTATAAGAAAGACTATTCCTATCTTACTAATAGGGTTATAGTTATCCTTTATTAATAGCTATATTATTTATTTTATATCTCTAAATTATTAGGCCCTTTTTAACTCTCTTAAACTTTTATATAACTAAATTTACTTATTTATACTAAGTATTAAAGTCAGCGAGCCAGGACTAACGACCAAGATACGGACATAGCAGACAACCAGGGAGAGACATAAGATCACACGGTTTAGAGCCGGCGGCGGGCCGGCCAAAGAATTACATTTCCGGAACCATTATTGGATTAATTTTAAATATATAACGCCAGGTATCACAAGCCCTACTAGTCTGCCTCTAACCCTTTACTAAGCTATACCTACCTAACTAATCACTTCTCCTCTAGGACTAGAATCGCCTACTCTATTACCTTAGCCTGCCCCTTAGTGGGCAGGGCCATGGCTAGGAGACGGTTTATCTCCGCGGCGTAAGCGTCTAGGCGCTATAGCTAAAAGATAACCTTATTATATTACTCCTCACTAGCGCTAGACTAGCCTAGGCCTATAGCTAAGGCGCTGCGCTTCTTCTTACTTTAATTACTAGTATAGAGCTTCTTTATATAATCCTAATAGTTATCTAGGACCTATAGAACTATTAGACCTAGACTAGATATAATATTAAACCAGAATAGTAGTACTTACACTACCCCTAGTAACTATAGCTACCTAAACTTCCACTAGCTACTAATACTTATTCTATTAATTACTTAAGTTAGGCTAAGAATAAATTAGCACTAGATCTAGCCTAGAATAGAGGCGCTAACTACCTTTAAATATCTATAGTTACGGACCTAATAGTTAAAATAGGCATTAGTAGCTAGCCCTATATAAAATAGTTAGCCTTACTTCTAAGCTAGGATAGATCTAACTTACTAGTAATATTATAGCACTAGTGCCTAGGGTAGTTAATTAATTAAGATTTATAAGAGATATATTAGATCCTATAGGGATTCCCTAACTATAGCAAATTAGCATTAGAATAGAGGTAGGCTAGGGCTAGAGGGTTATACCTTTAAATCCTTAGCTATAGCCTACTTAAGCTACTTCTTAGTTAAAGACTTTTAAGGATATTACTTATTTTTAGAGTTTTCCTAGGCAGATTAGAGCTAGATAAGCATAGAATATAAGAGTACTTATAGTAGCTAGCGCTATCTTATTAGATAACCTAATAGATCTGTAGTAATATTAGCAATTAGGCTAATACTAGCCTAGGAGCGCCTTAGGTAGCTCTAAGGAAGAAAAGAACTTATAGGAAGTTTAATAAAAAAGAGAAAAGAAGGAAGACCTCTCTAGGGGAGGAACCCTTTTATACTTATATAGGGGGCTGAATTATAAATATTAATAAAGAAAGAAGAACATAAGACAAGAATCTAGTTAGTTAATGCCTAAGAGACCTAGGCCTAGAAATAGCTAGGAATTAAACTAAACCCACACCCTTACTATAGAAGACAAATAATATTAGGTACTCTAACTTCCCTAGACTAATAAGCTAGACCTAGGCTAAAGAAGGCTAAAAAGTAGGGCTATAGAAGAGCTAGCTAAAAAGTAAAAGAGAAGTGAATTACTACTATAAAACTAAATCTAGCACACTATAAGATAGTATAATAAGCCTAGAGTAGTGCTAGAGCAAACCTAGGATAGAGCTAGGTAGGGCTTAGAACCTAGGATTTTCCTTTTTCCTTTTCTTTCTTTTCTTATTAGGATAAGGCTAGCGCAAGCTAGCAACAAACACTTACAATAGGCTATACACAACGCGACGCAGGCCTGGTATAGGACTGGCGTTAGCCTGAACATAGATGCAAGGGGTTTTTCTTCCTATTCAAGGGTTTTCCCTTTTGATGAAGCAGCAGGAGTACTAGTACTAGCCCTACATAGAGCTAGCTAGCGTAAATAATATATAAGTATTAAAGTATAGTAAATAAAACTAGTTAAAATTATTCTAATAAACCTATCCTAATAATTATTTTTATTACTTATATAGCTTTTAGTAAGCTATTGTTATGGACTAGCCCAAAGACAAAGCTATAGGCTATTATAATAATGTTAAGAAACTTAAAGGAAGGAAGGAAAAGGAGAATATTACGGATCCTATATAAGCCCCTTATATCCCTAGTTAGCATATGTTAGCCCCCTTCCCTATACCCCACTCACATGTTAACACTAAGGCTTAAGCAAAGCCTAAGCCCTTATATATACCCTTACTTACCCCTTCCTTACCTATTTATATTAACGTTATTATGAATTACCCTTACTAGTTAATAATATATGCCTACCTATTTATGCATTATATTTAATATAGCGCTATACCCCTCCCTTATTATCCTAGTAGCCTTTATATCTCCCCTTACTCTTACCCTTATATTTACTATAAATAACTATTTAATAATCCCTTATTAATATAGCGAATTTAAGTTATATATAGGTAGGGTAATAGTATAACCCCTTCTTATAGTTAGTTTACACACGTTTATCTTAAGTATTATGCCTTACTATAACTTATACCCTTTATTATTATTATTATTATTTCCCCCTTACCTATTTATATCCTACCTTACCCTATAGTTATATATATAAATATTCTACTAAGAATCCTATTTAATCTAAACCTTCCTTAATAATAACTATTCCTTCCTATTATAAACCTATCTTACTACCTATTCTTTCTCTTACCTTAATCTATTATTATTCTATTCTTAAGCTACCCTTATTTATCCTATACCTAATAGTATTATGCCTTATCCTTATTATACTACTTTTCCCTAACTAGCACTAGTCTAGTTCCCCTAAGACCCCTTTACCCTATATTTAGCTTAGGCCCTTAGGGAGTTTCTTCTAAAGGGAAACTCTAATAATAAGTAGTTTACTACCCCTAAGGTAGTTTTTATTCTTATAGGCTATATATTAAATAAGCCCTTACTATAGGTATACTATAATATTACCCCTCTAAGTCTAGTAAGTCTTATCCCTTTTACTAAGGAAATTATATTACCTATATTTAGTTAACTAGGTTCCTATTTACTAATCCTTATCTCTAATATATATTAAAAGATCTTAAAAAAGAGATTACTATAGAAATATATATTATTTACCTAGGGTTCCTTAGACCCTAACTTAAAAGCAAAAGATACTAGTTCTCTCCTAGCATTATTATACTCTTATTACCTATTAAACTACTCTTTTATAAGAAGCCTAATTTAACCTAGCCCTTATCTAGTTCTCTCTTAGACCCCCTCTAGTATTATCCTTCTTTACCCTAAATATAACTAGGAATAAAGTAATTCTATATAACTATAGTAATCCCTTAACTAGCTATAGTATAGGAAATTAAATATAATAAGTTATAGGTATTCTATTCTAATAGAACCGCTAGATTATAAGTAGCCTAGTTATTATTTATTAAGAACTTTATAGTAATAGCACTCCTAGTAAGGCCCCTAGGGTTTATCTAGTATATTATATATTATTAAAGCTAGTAATATTTCTCCTTCTTACTAGTAGTGTAAGCGCTATGCCTAGAATATAAGTAGTAGTTATAATAAATCTTATTATACTTACTATACGCTCTATAACCCTTAAGATTCCCCCTCCTATTAAATAAGTTAAGCCTATAAGTTAACCCTTTAGAGCCCCTATTAGACCTTAACTAGGTCTTACTAGCCCTAAAACTTATATAGTATTCCTCTTAGTAGTAAGGTAAAAGACCTTACTATAGATACTAATAGTAAGGAGAAGAGTAAAGATAAGTATAAGGATATACCCTTATATTCTAATATATAAGTAGGAGTAAAAAGTAAAAAGGGTATAACCTAGGTTCTATATATAATCTTCTTTTAAGGATAAGTTTTATTAAATTAAACTAGTTTATTATTATAGTATATATCCCCTTATTCCTTTTAAACTTATCTAGTGCTTATATATCCCTTATATTTTCTACTAATTCCTATATTAGTTATATATATCTTACTTACTTTATAAGAGCGTTCTAGTTCCCTCCTTTACCTAGTGTGTTTTAAGCTACTAGAATTCTTTCTATATAGTATTCCTTAATAAGTTCTAGGTTATCCTTTACTAGGACCTATTCTAGGCCTAGCTAGGAGTCCTATAATTATTAGCTTAGGAAAGGGTCTATTACCGCTTATTTAATAAGATCTATATAAAAACTAGATATATACCCTTTAGGATATTAAGTTAGATAGTAAGTAGAGTTAGGACTTTAACTATAGTATATTTAGCCACTACCTAGTTAAGTCTATGTAAGGGCTAATTAGTTTTAATTTTCCTAAGTAATAACTATATTTTATTCCCTATATAGAATTATTCTACTAAATATTATAAAGCTATAGTGTTGCTTCCTCCGGATCATCATTGGATCAGTCGTGGCCAAAGACCCCGCTAATTGTGGGCCGAGTGGAGCCCTTAAAGGGATGCATGCCTTGTGATTAGCTACCCTTTTCGCCACCCCTCTTTGCCTTACTTACGGGTTTTACCCACTTTTGGCTAGCTAGATTCTTCTCCCTCTCTCTCTTCTCTCTTTTTAGATTATTATTAACTATTATAGACTTTAATAATAATGGTATTATTACCTACGCAGGCACCTTAGTGTTCTAACACTAATTAGTGATTGATTATAACTATAGATAAGTTAGGTATTATAAGAAGAGATATTTCTATAGACACTATAGTTATTTTCCTATTATCTAAATCCTTAGGAATAAGGGCATTGCTATAAGAGTATGCTAAAGGAAGAGACTTAAATTCTAGTTATAGACTTATTAGGCTTCTAAGGAATTAGCTTCTTCTATTATTATCTTTATACTTAATAGAGAGATTAATTCTATATCTATTATAAATCTAGGGATTAACTTCTTCTATTATTATCTTTATCTTTAATAGAGAGACTAATCCTATACCTACTATAAGAAAACTAACTAAATAATTAAATTAATCGCTATAAGGCATTCGCTTTAAACCTAACGTTAATAACCATCACTTATAATAAGTTAGGAAGCTAGACTAGCAATAAGAGGAAGACCTAAGCTACTGCAGAAGCTATATAATTGCCTAGACTATTACTAAGAGAAGAGCCTTAATTCTCTAGTAATAAGAAACTATCCTAGATCTTAATAGTACCTAAAAGACCCTAAGAGACTTGTTACGTGATGGAAATGAAATATAAAAGAGTGTGTAAAGGTTAAGGTTGTTGTCTGATTCAACTAGCTAGAAGCTGAAACTATTATCTAATATAGGGTTCTAGGTCACGTGCTAGCCACGTTCTAGGTCATGTTGTGGGTCATGCTCTAGATCGTGCCAATGTCAATTCTGACACGTAACAGATGCGGGCACCACAGATAAAAGAGATAGCTGTCCCAGCTATCTAAGATCTAACGAATTTGCAACAAGCTAGGCAGCGGGCTCTTGCAAAGGAATTCGGTTAGATTCATCAGGTTAATTGTCAGGTCCTGCGATCGAATCGGTCATCGAATTGATAACTTGATCTACAGGATCTGCGGCGAGAATAGCGGTCGGATTGATTGTCATTGTCAACTTGTACATCTGATTCAAAACGTAGGTCAATAGGGCGTTCTAAATCATAGTCAAATTGATCGTCAGATTGATCAGATCGATCAGATTGAACGGATCGATCAGGTTGACGGTCAGGTTGACGGTCAGGTCGACGGGAAGGTTGATCATCTGATTCGCTATTAGATTGATAGTCGTACGAATAGTCATATCGATCATTGAATTGACAGATCTGATGATTGATAGCTTGCAACGGGCGTTGCAAAGGGCCGGGCAACGATCTTTGCAAGGGGATAGGCAACGAGCTTTGCAAAGGGGCAGGCAATAAGCTTTGCAAAGGGACAGGAATTCGGTCAGGCTGTTGAATTCGGTCAGGCTGACGAATTGGCTGCTGACGAATTTGCTGACGAGCTAGCTGCCTTTGAAGGTAATTGCGTTCTTCAAAGACATCCTTAACAAGGTCTTCAAGCTGTTGGAAGTCATCCTCTTCTATAGCTAGCTTCTGTTGAAGGTCCCATATCTGCTGCTGCTGCTGTTGAATTTGTTGATTCAATTGCTGCTGCTGCCATTGATATCGGGTCCTTAGGTCCTGAAGGTCCCGTTGGTGCTGTTCTTGTTGCCACTGGAATTGCTGTTGAATCTGTTGGAATTGCTGACTAGCTGGGCATAGGTCCTTGAGATGTTGAAAGACCTGATTTCTTGACGAGAAGGTCTTTTACATATACCACAGGTTCGGCGCTGACGATCTTGCTTATAAAGCTGCTGTAATCGCTGCTGCTCACACTGATCTAACTGGTGTAAGGGAAGCATTATAGCGAGCTTTATCGGTTCGTAAGGAAGCTGCCTAGGGAGGCCAGCGATCGAAATTGACGAATTTGTCAGATTGACGGTCGGGACGAAGATCAACGAATCGATTGAAATCGAAGGTCGAAGATCGAAGCAGTTCGAAGGTCGAAGAATCGATTAATTCGAAGATCGAAAATCGAAGCAGTTCGAAGGTCGAAGAATCGATCAATTCGAAGGTCGAAAATCGAAGCAGTTCGAAGGTCGAAGAATCGATCAATTCGAAGGTCGAAGATCGAAGGTCGAAGATCGAAGCAGTTCGAAGGTCGAAGAATCGATCAATTCGAAGGTCGAAGACGAAGGTCAACGAATCAATTGAAATCGAAGGTCGAAGATCGAAGCAGTTCGAAGGTCGAAGAATCGATCAATTCGAAGGTCGAAGATCGAATCAAATCGAAGGTCGAAGAATCGATCAATTCGAAGGTCGAAGATCGAATCAATTCGAAGGTCGAAGATCGAATCAAATCGAAGGTCGAAGAATCAATCAATTCGAGGGTCGAAGACGAAGGTCAACGAATCGATTGAATCAACGGATCAATTCGAATCCAAGGTCAGCGAATCTGACGATAGGCGCGATGCCTAGGGAGCTATCAGGCCTAGTGAAAGGGATAGCTTGATCAATTGGTCAGATTGACAGTCAGAACGATGTCAACAGATCTATCGGTCAGAGCGAAGGTCAACAGATCTAACGATAGGATCGAAGGTTGATAACGAATTGAAGGTCAACGAATCTGACGATAACTATCAGGCCTATTGAAAGGGATAGCTTTGACGGGCTTGGTGGATTGGTTGACGAATGTCAGCTTGGTGGCTTTTATTAGCAGTAAAAGCGCTATAACGGGCGCAACGATCGAAGAGCAATTGCTACCACTTGTTACGTGATGGAATGAAAGATAAAAGAGTGTGAAGGGTTGTTAAGGTTGTTGTCTGATTCAACTAGCTAGAAGCTGAAACTATTATCTAATATAGGGGTTCTAGGTCACGTGCTAGCCACGTTCTAGGTCATGTTGTGGGTCATGCTCTAGATCGTGCCAATGTCAATTCTGACACGTAACAAGAGTAAACTACTAATATAACTATAATCTCTTTCCTATGCCCTTATAAAAGATTAGAAAGAATGAATTATAGTTAACCCTAATTCTACTATACTGTCTAAGCTTAATAACTATATTATAAGGTTTATTAACCTTAGTAAGCATTAAGACTAGAGGGATAATAACCTCTAGGAATTATTCTAAGAAGACTTTAAAGGATAGTCTAAGAACACCTTTGCAATAGCTAATAGAGATCTTATTAGAGAGCTGCGGAATTCCGTATAAGATTATGGTATTATTATAAGATAAGGCTAAGGACTAGCAATTATAATATCTCTAGAAGAAGTGGTCTAATAAGAAATAAGGCTATTATAGCCTAAAGGGAGATTATAATCCTCTAACCCCTCTAAGTATTAACCTCCTTAACCCCCTTATTTACTTACCCTAGAACCTTGCCCTTCCTAACCCTAATAGTACCTTTAACCCCTTAACCTATAAGAGAGCCTTTTTATAGCAAACCCTATGATTTTTATAATTTTTTTTTCTCATCAGCAGTGGCCAATGCATCTAAAATTCACACATAACATAAGAATTACTGGCAACACCTAGCTAGTGTAATAATAAACGACCGATTAATAGTACTATAGTAATAAAAAAGCAGCCTAATATAGGAATAAGCTTTAAGGGCATAAATACAGGGGGCTGTAAGGTTAGTGTAAAGTTTGTTAATAATAAACTTTATAGCTACGTTAGCGTAAGAGTTATAGGTTATAACCGTAGTTAAACTTAAATTTATTCAAGTTTTGCTTGTAGGATAAATTAACGCGATTCCCCTTTCTCTATAACCGTGTTTATTCCTCTCTCTATCTCTTCTATCTTCTTGCACCTTACTACTTACTTATGCCCTAAAGCTCTAAGGCGAACTTAAACCCTTACACTACATATAACTTATTCTTACTTGCTTCTAATCTAATTTAAGTCCCTATAATACACTAAGTAGGTCTTGTGTTATTAGTTAATTATTATCCTAGCTAATGGATTTATAGAATAGCAAAGGATAACCTAAAGCTAGGGGCTATAACCACTAGGTTAAAGAACTAAAAAGACCTATTAGAAAGTGAGAAGAATTATAATAGAAAGGAGGTTAGGAAGTTAGTAAAAATAAGGGAGGATTTTATAAAGAGTAAGAATAAGAAGGGTAATAAGAGCTTAGAGAAAACAGCGAAAAGATGGACAAGATGTTGAAGAAAACGGGCTGTAATAATATAAGCAGTTTTACCTCGTACCCAGGAGGATAGCAAACCCTATTATATTAAGTAATTTACCCTAAAGATCCCTATCTATAGCAAACCTTACTGCCTGTATAGTAATTCTCTTCTAAGGACTAGATTATAAAGAAGATCTTAGAACTTATAAAGATATACAAGGATAGTAACTATTATAGCGGATAATTATATAATTTCCTTGCCCTAAAAGTCACGCTCTTTAAGAATAAGTATAATAGAATTAACCTCCCTTAAACGCATTATTAGAAGGCTTTCCTAATTATCTTAATTAATAATACTAAATAGTACTACCTTAATTATCTCTTTAGTTAAAACCTTACATATAAAGAGATAATTAGCTAGATCTATTAACGCTTTAAGATAGAAAGTAACTAATAGTTTTACCGCTATAAATAGAGTAGCATAACTCTAAATAGTATTATTACTAAGAACCCTAATAAAACTAGGCTAAAGTGCCTTAAAATTATACTAGCTACCCTTAAGAAAATCTATTAAGGCCTATATTCTTCTAATATAGTAAATACTAAGCTTTATAAGTAAATATTAAATACTATAGCTAGTATGCCTAAATGCTAGATAGTAGAGTATAACTACTCCCTAGGCTTTAAGAGTCTTACTAGAGACCTCTATAAGGTAATTATAATCTTAGAGTTAAATAAAAGAGCTACCTAATACCTATAATTATAAGGGAGCTCTCCTAAGGCTATGTTTACTAACTATTAATATAGATATTAGCCCTAAGGCAAGGGAGGCTATTATAGTAAGAGCCTAAGGCATAGCCCTTAGCATTACTTTATATATAGTAAAAATAGCTATTAGTCCTTTAATTACTCTAATAAAGAACGCTAAAAGGAGAAGGATTATTAGTTTACTAGTAAGATCTATTATATACTCCCTTTAGAGAAGAGATTCTAGGTATTTCTTACCTCCTATAAAGGGCTAGATAATAATAAGCCTAATAAGGGCCTTAGCTAAGGATAGGAACCATATCTTATAGCCTATATAAAGACTAAAGATAGTAATAAGGATAATAAAGAGCTATTACTAGTGGTATATCTAAGCATTATATAATTCTTTTGCTTAGAGCTATAGGATAATTATAATCTTATAGATACTAATATTCTTACTACCCTTAATAACTAAGCCTTTTAGCATGCTTTCTAAAAGTAAGAACTATACTAATAGCAAGAATTTAATAAGGGATTAACCTACTATATCTCTAAAGAGCGCTATTCTAAAGAAGTCTTTAAAGGGATTATACTTAATACTAGAGTAGTAGGTAAATTAATAGTAAGCTAGGGATAAGTAAAGGCTTTATTATAATTAATGCCTTTATTAAAAATAATCCCCTATAAGCTATAAATTATTAAATTCAGTGCTAGATCTATAACTATAAAAGGGATCCTTTATATGCCTATAGAACTTAAAGAGCTTAAATTCTATATCCTTAATATAGTAACTCCTTTTCTCTTTTCTATTACTAATATAGATAAGCTATAAGTTAAGATTAATAACCTTATAAACGTGCTAATTTAAGGTAATAAGACTATGCCTATTATGCGATAATAGGGATATCCTTAGTAACTACTAAAGGCTAAAGAGATAGTTATATTTCATCTCTTAGAGGGGAAATCCGTTAATTATATTATTGCTTTAGTTACCCTTCTGTTTAATGCCTTATAAAGATCCTTTAGTAGGCTAGTTATAATGTTAAACGCTAGGTAATTAAGAAGTTAACTAAAGTCTACCACTATTATTAGATAAAAGGAAAAGCTCCTAGCTAGTTTAAATTTATAATTAAAGATAAGCATAACTTTAACTATAAGATTATTACTAATATTATACAGATTAATAACTAACTAGTCCTTTATGTTATTAATTTAGTAACTTTATTCTAAGTAGCTCGCTTCCTTAATCCTAAGAAGCAGAAGGCCTAAGATATCTAGGATACTATTAAAGAGTGCTAGATTAATACCTATCTTAGACCACTAGATTAGATTATTTATAACACTAGTAATAACTTCTCCTTTACTAAATTTAAGCACTATACTTAATTAATATTAATTAAGATTAGTAAGATACTAATAAAAGCCTATAGTAGCATTAGAAAGGTTAAAAGTACTATAGACCTTTACGCTAGGCTTATAAGATTATTATAGACTTAATTAGTGCGGAGATAACACTAGAGTAATATCTTTAAATAGCTATTAAAGCTATTAATAACTTAGTAAGCCCTAATAGACTAGTGCTAACCCTACTAGTCTTTAGAGCTTACCTATATATAATAGATAAGTTACTGCTAAGCGTCTTTATTATTTAATACGCTAAGGTAATTTAAAAGGCTACTAATAAGGTACGCTGCTACCTAGCCTTATAGCAGGTCTATAATACCCTTAATACCTAGAGTGGCCCTAATATATTACTAATATATTAGCTACCTTTACAGGCTAATATATATATATAAAGGGAGAAGGGTAGCTAGTATAGCCCTTATAAGCTTATTACTACTAA
The DNA here is from genome assembly GCA_023658505.1 of Epichloe gansuensis. NCBI lineage: Eukaryota > Fungi > Ascomycota > Sordariomycetes > Hypocreales > Clavicipitaceae > Epichloe > Epichloe gansuensis. The sequence continues at coordinate 3,992,968 of CP098283.1, forward strand.
TAGGAAGACTTATACTATCTAATTACCCTATAGCCTAGCGAAATTCTAATCTATAGTAGTAAAGCCTTACTATAAGGACCTATATGCTATAGAGGGGCTATAGGAAATAAAACCTTAAGATATTAAGGAGACTATAAATAAGAGAGATTCTCTTACCTCTATAGGGTAGAGGTAAGGGAAGGAGTAAAAGAAGAAGTAAAACTTCTAGTGCTAGCAAAGAGAAAGTAAGGAAGGCTAAGAAAGGCCCTAATAATCTAATTCTCTCTTAACTAAGCTATAGAAGAATCTAAAGATTATAAGGAGTGCTTTATAATTATTAATAAAGACTAAGAAGAGGTATTAATTAAAGAGATTATAACTAGAGAATTGCTAATAGAAGCGTTCCTTATAGTAAAGGAAAAAGCTAACTAGGACCTTACCCTTTAACTTTGCTAAGAAGGGAAGATTATAACCCTAGGAAAGCCCTTTAAGTAATTAGATTAAGCTAAGATTAACGCTCTATAAACTTATAATATATTTAGATTTACAAAGTTTAATTAAGTAAGGCATAGTGGCTATAGGATCTTTAACTCTTATATAATAAGAGAGATTAAAGGTAAAGGCATAGATTTGCTAAATAAGAAGTCTTGCCTTATTATATAAGGCTATAATAATAAGGAGAAGGAATTTATCCTAACGTAATCGCTAATAATCTAATAGGTAAGCTAATAGCTAATTATAGCTATTGCTCCTTTATTAAAAAAAAAAAGGGATTTGCCTCTAGATCCGCGATATTACCTAAGCCTACGTTTAATTATAAATAAAACTCATAAGGCTAATTATTATAAGATTACTAGAATAGATTACGTACCTCTTTCCAGAAGGCATTGTAATAGAGGTTATTAAGCCTCTTTATAGCATTATAAAGGCTAGAACTTACTAGTGAGTAATGTACTTTCGTTATTATAGGGATAACCTTAATATAATAATATTAATATATAATCCCTGCTTACTAATTACAGCTCTAAATAATAAGAACCTCTTTAGGATTATTAGAATGTAAATAGATAACACGCTAGGTCTAAGCAATAATAACTTCTTTAATAAAGAAGAAAAAGAGCTCTAGAAGGCTAACTTTATAGCTAAAGAGAAGTAGTAACTATTAAGTAGGAATCCCCTTACTTTTAATAGCTATATTCTAACCTAAAACGCTAATAACTTACTAACCCTAACCTAGAAAGGCTAAAGTTAGAAGATTAAGGAAGTTAACCCTTAATCTCTAATAGTAAGGCAGGATTATATAGAGTAAAGAGCCTAAGGAAGTTACATTATAACTATCTACTAACTAGAAGCTTTATATAATCTATTAATTATAGCTTAACACTAAGAACCAGCTGCTAAAGATATTATATGCCTAAACAAACGCCTTAAATTGTAATGGACTTGAGCTTAGGAGCTCGGGTTATGTCTCAGTTCCGGAAAGGGCGCGCAAAGGACGCGGACTATGGGCGGATAGGTTAGGGCTTTACCTAGGCCTATGCGACCCACACACACACTAGTATAAAGCTAGTTCCTATACAACACCTAGCTTAGTCTAATCCTTTCTCTCTAAGGATAATAATATCTCTTAGAACGCTTACGTGCAGCTACCCTAAGGCTAGTTCATAACATTTATTATCCTTTACTATAGAGGCATAGTAGCTAATAGATATACCGCTATTAGTGGATAGGATAGAGACTAATAAAATAGCAACCTTATAAGAGCTTATTGCTTAGTAGTTAAAACAAATTAAGGACCTTACTAGTAAGTAGAGATCTAACTTTTCTAGTTAACTTATTAAGCAAAACCCTTACTAATAGGACCCCTATTTAATAGCAAAAGGGTTCTATTTATAGCATAGCAAAACCTAATATCCTATAAGCTAGACACGGATAGGGGTTTATTAGGTCCTAGCAGGACTAATAGTGCTTTATTTACTAGAACCTATTACTAAAGGTTTAGGCATAAGTTACTCCTATTTTAAGAAGGGATACTTAGTGCTTTATAATTCACGGAAGTTCTTAAACTACCTTACTAAGATATTTAATAACCCCTATTAATAGGAATTAGCAATTACAGAGCTTAACTAGATTACGTAATGCCTAAATAAGCAATTTAGCGACTTCTATATTCGTTTTAAACAGAAATTAGCGCTAGCTAGGGATTAGATTAGGAGGACTCTATAAAGCTAGCTAAGCTACGCATAGCACTTAATAAGCAAATAAGGGACTGTAGCATTAGATAAGATATATCGCGTATAGATTACTTAGCGGTAACGGCCTAGTATTGCAGTATCTTATTAGATATTAAGTCCTACTAATTAGAGGAGAAGAACTATGCGTGAAGGTAAGCGTATATGCCTAAGGCCCCTGCCTAGGATAAGGACACTCCTATAACAGATATATAATTAACATATCCGGAATAGGCCTAAAAGGACGCGGAAAGTCACTAGGAAATTAGCGTAAGGCGAAGTTAGGTAATAAGGCTAGTGGCAAGCGGGCTAAGTGGGTTAGTTAGGCTATGCGTAACACGCGTTATAAGGAGGGTAAATGCCTATAGTGCGGTTTAGGAAAGCATTTTATTTCTAACTACCCTTTGCTTCCACTAAAACATTAGCATAGAAAGGCAGCTATTAACGCGTGTAATATAAAGGAAGAGGAAGATAACTCTAAAGAAGAGGAGATAGTAAATATATTAGAAAAGAAGAACCCTAGTATTAAGTTATTTAACTAGGGTAGCGGGGAGGATAGATAGAGGGGCGTTATAGTAAATAGTTATTACTAATAAGGACTTTAAATAGATCTAGTCTAATATAGACTCTATACCTTTTCTAGTTCCTATATTAATTAATAAGACTACCTTTACGAATGCTCTTATTAACATAGGCTATAACTATTATGCTGCTATAAGCAAACACCTTATCTAAAAACTCTAGTTAGAACGCCTCCCTCTCTTAAAGAAGAGATTAGTTCGCACTGCGGTTAGTGTAAAATAAGGGGAAAAGAGAGCTATAAAAAGAGGTTATACATTACGCATATCGTCTGTTTTTAAGTGAATCTAGATAGATAGGAAATACCTATAGTTACCTATGTAATCCCTAGGTTAATAAGGCAGCTGATTTTAGGGACACTATAGATAGAATAGAATAAGATTAACTTAGACATAGCGCGCCGTTAACTCTGCGTAGGATTAGCTAATAACCTACAAATTTAGGCATTAACTAATAGGAAGGTTAAGTAACTAATAATATCTATCTTAGGCTCTACCTTCGCGGGAATCGTAAGGCGTGCAAAGAAGCAGAAAGAATATATCTAACTATACGCCACTAGCCTACAGGAAATCACATTAATTCTATAGATAGACGTAACCCCTAAGGCTATAGAACAGGACCTATTATCCTTATTACTAAACGCGCTATAGGACTTTACAGACCTCTTCCTAGAAAGTAAGGCAAATGCCTTGCCACTACACTAGGGATGATTAGACTACTATATTTAATTAAAGCGTAACGCAGACGGATCTAAACTAGAACTCCTATAGGCCCTATTATATAATATGCTATAGTAGTACCTCCTTAAGATCTAAAAGTAACTGACTAACCTTATAGATAAGGGATAGATATAGGCTAGCTCCTCTTTAGTAGTAGCTCTAGTATTATTAGTAAAGAAGCTAGGAGAAGGATAGTGGTTTTACGTAAACTACTATACCCTTAATAAGATTATAGAATAAGACTATTATCCCTTACCTCTAGTAAAGGAGATACTATAATTATTATTAGAGGCAAAGTGGTTTATAAAGCTAGATATATAAGCAGCGTTTTACTAGCTTTATATTGCTAAAGGCAAGGAACACTAGACTGCCTTCTAGACGCGTTTTGGGTTATTTAAGTGGCTTGTGTGCCCCTTTAGCCTAGTAGGTGCACCCGCTACCTTTTAGAGATATATTAATAGCATGCTTAGCGGAATCCTAGGGGACTACATAACTGCTTACCTTAATAATATCCTTATCTACTTAGGAGGGTCTTAGAAAGACTATATATAGAAGGTCTAAGTAGTGCTCTTAAGGCTATAGTAAGTAGGACTAAACTTAGATATAAAGAAATGCGTTTTTATAATAAAGGAAGTTAAGTACCTAGGGTTTATTATTTATATAGGAAAGAAATTTACCTAGATAGGGAAAAGATTATAGCTATCTAGGATTAGGAGGCGCTAAAGAAGGTTAGGGAGGTGTAAGGATTTCTTAGGTTTGCTAACTTTTATTAGGACTTTATACTATACTTCTTAATAATTGCAGGCCCTTTAATTAAACTTATAAAGAAGGGCATCCTATTTTAGTGGATAGATAAATGTAATACAGCGTTTAAAGCGCTAAAGATAGCCTTTATATTATATCCTATCCTAACATAATAGGACCCTAATAAGGATACTATAGTAAAAGCTAACTGTTTAGGGATAGCTCTAGGGGTTGCCTCTTATAGTTTAATAATAAAGGTATCTTACACTTAGTTACTTATTATTCCACTTAACTATAGCTAGCTTAATAGAACTACACTATATATAATAAGGAGCTATTAGTAATTATATTATGCCTAAAGGCTTAGTTAGCAGAGCTACGTAGCGTTAGCAAGCCGTTTATAATACTCACGGACTATAAGAACTTAGAATACTTTATAGCGCTAAGGGAGATATTAGAATAGTAGGTAAGATAGGCAAAGATGCTATTGCTGTTTAATTTTCACCTATAGTATAGGCCTAGCCTATAGGTAGTAAGACTAGATACGCTATTAAGATAGTTCTAAGGGAGGAGAATAAGGGGGACTAGAGGAGCTAATTATATAATTAGCAATAACTCTAGGCCTATATAGTTATAAAAGAACTAGACTTATCTCTAGTATAAACCCTATGTTATTATTAGGGGTAGCGAGGGCAAGGATACCATAGGTAGGTTTATAGGTTTTCTAATAGGGGCAATGATGTTTGCGGATGCGCATCTCTAATCTCTATAGGACTAGTCCTTAGTTTATAATGCTACGTATAGGATATGGCTTAAGGTAGTTAGGGAAGGGGCCTAGAAGTTTCTAGACACTATAAACATAAGGGAGCAGATAGCGGACTGTTAAATTAGCGCTAAAGGTGCGCTTTAATTCTAGGGCTAGACTTAGATTCTAAATTAGGAACCCCTTACTATAACCTTAACGTAATGGGTCTATGATTTACCCTTACTAGGCTATCCTAGCTATAACATAACTTTTAAGACGCTTTAGAGGATTTCTATTAGGATAGTATGTCGCAGGGGATTGCTTGGTTTGTAAGAAACTGCTACTATTACGGGGGCAGAAGAGCCACTAGCTAAGATAAGGCTTATTAAAACTAATCCCTCTACTAGACTGTTACTAGTTATAGATCTCTATTAACTTTATAATAGACCTGCTAGCTTAACACCTAGATAACCCACGGTTTCTTATGGTTATTATGGATAGACTCTCTAAGTATATTTAGCTAGAGGCTATGATATTAATAGGGGCTAAAGCATGCGCGGAATGGTTTAAGCAGTGCTAGTAGCGGTTCTATAGCTTTCTCACACAAATTATTACAGATTGCGGTTTAGACTAGTTAAGTAATTTTTAGACCACACTTTGTAACTAGGTAGGTACGTAGCAGTTACTATTAACAGCTTATTATCCACAGACAGACAGCAGTATAGAAAGGGTAAATTAAGAAGTTTAGGCTATCCTAAGGGTAATGCTATTATTTTTATAGTTTAAATAGCTAGAACATCTCCCTGCTTATTAACTTGCTTTAAATAACAGGGACTTGTTAGTAACAGGGATTAGCGCGAACATAGCCCTGTATGGTTATAACCTAGTAATAATTTAAGAATCACTAGATAAGGAGATATCCTATACCTTATTAAAGGGAAGGGCCTAGGCATTCTTATAACATCTTAAGGAGGGCTTAGACCTAACGCAGGCTACTATAGCGTTTGTTTAATAATAGTAATAGGAGGAAACAAATAGCAGCTAGCGTCTAGTGGAACGCTTTTAGGTTAGTAACTACGTATGGTTAAACCTGCGAAATTTTAAGACAAATAGACTATACAAGAAATTAGATTAGGTTATAGCTAAATACAAGGTGCTAGAGGTTCCTATACCTTTAACTATTAAGTTAGACATGCTATAGGGACTTTACCCTGTTTTCTATGTGGATTTAGTATAATAGGCAGCTTCTAATCCGTTACCTAGTTAAATATTAGCGGATAAGCAACCCCTACCGGAACTAACGATAACCAATGCTAACCCTAATCTTGTAGAGTATTAGGTTAAAGAGATACTAGCAGCTAAGAACGTAAGAGGACGGGGTTAAACCAGAATGTGCTAGTTAAATGGAAAGGATATATATAGCTAACATAGGAACCACTAGAAAACATACGAGATACGGAGGCACTAGATAGATTCAAGGCATAATAGGGTGATATAATAACATATAATAGGCCTAAAAGAGTACGTTTTTATTTAACTACTAAGGAATAAGCAAATCTAGTCTCCTCTGCTCCGCGCGTATTAGCGCTAGTATTCCACTATATTAGAAAGTAATTAGTTCTTAGGGATAGGAGGAGGAGGAGGAGCTAGGTTATTCTAGTTTAGTCTAGGGGGATAGCAATAAGTGGTTAATTAGTAGGCAAGGGCCTTATTAAATGCACGCTACTTAGTAGCAGCGTTCTCCTAAATAGAGGTAATGCAAGCAAGATTATTGTTTATTATAGATATACCGCAAAAGAACTCTATTACTATATTGCTACTGCGTTAGGTAGGAGTTATTTACTAGGTAAGCGTAAGTGCCTATAATTTAGTAGCGCCCTAGGCATATGCTGCCCTAGTAAGGGATAATAAAAGGGTGTTATTATAGAGGGATTAATGTAGGTAGCGGCTAAAATAGTATTAAAACGTTTTTAATAGCGGATAAAGGTTTTTATTAGGATAGCGTGGTGTCCCTTTTTAGAGGCAGTATGCCTTATAGCTAGTATTTTAATAGCTTTTCTAGCGGCTAAAAGGTTTATAAGGTGCTTATATGTATATCTTAGTTTTAGGTTGCCTAAGTATAAGTGCGGCTCCTAGCTATATAATTAATAGGCACGCTAATAAGGAAGATAGGCCTAATAAGACCCTAGGGCGCACTCTTGCGTCCCCTTATTACAAAGGTTATTTATATATTAAATGTATAGGACCTCTTACTCCTCTCCGTTAGAATTATTAGAGTTATTAGAGTTACCCTCTAAGATATAATCACTAAGGTAGTTTAGCTTTTAGGGGAGGAGGAGGTAGCAGCAGGGGGCATTACTAAAGGCAGCAGTAGTAATAGTACTTAGGGTAATAGCAGCGGATATAATAGGAGGTAGGCTAGACGCGAAAAGGGGTTTTAATAGGATATTTAAAGGGAAGCAGGCAGCGGATAACTAATAAGATAATAGAATTAAGGGTATGCAAAGGAAAAGGAAAGGGAAAAAGTAGGGGATATATAGGATTATTTATATCTAGATATAGCTACAGGATAGCTCTAATTACGCACTTACTTTAGACATAGACTAGTAAGGGGATTATAAATAGTTAGCAATAGGAGGTTAGAAAGACTAGTAATAGCTAAGGGAAAGGGGAATTTAATAGGTAAAAGGCAATGTATAAAAATAAAGTAATAATAACTAGGCGGGTGAAGCTTAATATTAGCTAGTGGTAGGTAAGAAAATGGAGTGGGCTAGTGTTATAGGGGCTGGAGTTAGGTAGGGCTAGTTGTTTTAAAGGCTAGGGTAGGGTGGCTTATAAGGAAAAATTTTTTAGCTTACTAGGCTATGCATAAGCCCTGCACTAGGACCCGCACTAACACACCATATTAATTACATATATATGCCACTTACTTAGAACATTTTAATAATAATAGCAAAGAGGAAGGGAGGCCTAAGTAAGGGGTATATAATAGACTTAAGCTTAGGAGCTTAGGTTATGTCTTGGTTCTAGAAAGGGCGCGCAAAGGACGCGGACTGTGAGCGGATAGGTTAGGGCTTTACCTAGGCCTATGCAACCCACACACACACTGGTATAAAGCCAGTTCCTGTGCGACACCTAGCTTAGTCCGATCCTTCCTCTCTAAGGATAATAATATCTCTTAGAACGCTTACGTGCAGCTACCCTAAGGCCAGTTCATAACATAAATAGCAGATTAAGAATTAGTAATAAGGATTATACTATATCCCACTAACCCTTAAAGAAGCAAAGCTCTTTATATTTATAAATAGATTACTTACAAATAATAAGGATCTTAGCTTATAGATTAGGTATATAATTATAATTAGTAATAAGGTAAAGAGGGATAATAACACCTTTATTATAAAAGGGAATATTATTATATATAGCTTAACAAAGAGTAAGCGAGTTACGCGTAGCGCGCTTACCTCTAAGCTATATAGCATGGTTTAAGGTGCTAATATCGCGTACGCAATATCTACGACCCTTAATTAGATTATAGACTAATTAAAGATACCTTAGATCCCTATAATCCTTTATACTAACTTATTCTTATTATACAAATGCCTTATTAAGCTAGGCATAATAAAAGAGAAGAGGTTAATAATTAATATTATAGCCCTTTATTAATTATATAAGAGGCGCAAGATCTACGAGGTTAGATGGATTAACGGTAATAATAACCTAGCTAATGCGATAACGAAAGGATCGCTGAATTAGGCGCTTATAACCTTAATTAATTTAAATGAATTAATAATCCGTATGGAAGGTTAGGTTAAGAGACCTTTAGGAGCGTTATAAAGAGGGAATTAATAGAGACAAAGGGAGGATTTATTATAATTAGATTAATTAATTTAACCAATGCTAACTAAGCTAATTAGGGCTCTGGATTCCTATTAAGGGATCTACTTATATACACTTTCCTTTAATTTGATTTTTATTGCGTTTTTAGGCTCCTTTAGCTATAAGAAAAAGAGAGACTACTAGTGTTACTTCCTCCGGATTATTATTAGATTAGTTATAGCTAAAGACCTTGCTAATTATAGGCTAAGTAAAGCCCTTAAAGGGATGCATGCCTTGTGATTAGCTACCCCTTTTCGCCACCCCCTCTTTGCCTTACTTACGGGTTTCACCTACTTTTTGGCTAGCTAAATTCTTCTCCCTCTCTCTCTTCTCTCTTTTTAGATCATCATCAACTATCATAGACTTCAATAACAACGGTATTATTACCTGCGCAGGCACCTTGGTGTTCTAACATATAGAGATATCTTATTATTATTATTATATATATATAATAGTAGCCTATGCTAGAGATATACCCTTCTAGAGGTATTCTAGGAAATAAATAGCTTTCCCTTTTAATATAGTTACTAATAGGACTATATCTAACTATATTTAGATAGGTTATAAGTTATAACTATATAGGAGTTTATTTAGGCTAACCCCTATAACTAAAGAGTTCCTATTATTAATTACTAGCTAATAAGCTATAAGGTATTTAGGCTAGTTATACTATAAAAAGAAATATATATATATAGTATTACTTATACCTCTTAGTTTATTCTCTTTATACTACTATTAGTCTATAGGTAATAAGAGGTAAAAGGAAGCTAGTTTATACTAATACTTAAATATAATATTATCTAAAAGTTCCCTAGCTAATTAGAACCCTTATCTATAATAATTAATTAGGAAATCCCTTAAATCATTACTAAACTATTTTAAAATGTTTTATATATACCTTAGCTATAATAGAAGTTATTACCTCTAGCTATATAAACTTAGATAGTCTATCTATAATTACTATAAGGAACTATAGTCTCTCTAGGGAGAATATTAGTAAGTTTATTATAAAATTAATAGAGATTTATAACTAGTATCTATTAGGTATTAGTAGTAGCTTTAGTAAGCCCTAGTAGTATTACTAACTCTTATAACTACCCTAGTAGAAATAATTATAGATAAACCTACCTATATCCTAAGCTATCCTATCCTAGTAGAATTACTATTATAAAATCTAAAATATAGTATTATACCCTAGGTGCCTTATTACTAATAAGTTATAGGATTATTAGATAAGGGTTATTATTAAAGGTTCCTAGGCTAGGACCTAGGTTTAGCCCCTAAACTAAAGCGCCCTATATGCGCTAATTATATAATTTACTACCTATTCTCTTATTATTACCTCTAGGGAAACTTCTATGCCCTTTCCTATATAGCCTATAAATAAATAAGGTAGGTTAGGTCTAATAAAACTACTTAATCCTAAAAAGTCTAAAGATATTTTATTATAAAAAGGCATTCCCTAGTAGTAGTAAAGCTACCTATAGTAAGGGTAAACCTAAACTAAAGTCTATTTAGGTCTTAATATATAGTTATAAGAGTACTATAATAGTAATAGGTTATAAGATATATTCTATTCTTAAAGGCTTACCTATCCTATCCTACTCTCTTTAAGAAAGAGTATTTAGTTATTATACCTAAGCACTAGGTCTATAATATAAATAGAAGTTAAATAAGGAGAGAATATCTATCTATTATACTTAATATTCTATTATAAGGTAAGAAGTAGTAAAGTACTTTAGGTTCTTATAATCTATATATATTATAAATAAGCATAAGATACCCTATAACTCTACTAACTATACCTTAAGGTAAGATATAATAGCTAGTAGTTCCTTATTATAAATAGTATAGTTCCTTTAGGGGCTATTAAGCTTATAGAGTAGTAAGTAACTAGATATAATATACTATTAGGGCCTTCCTAGAATAGGTAACCCCTAAAGCTATACTAGAGTAATTAGCTTTTACTATAGTGTCCTAATTAGGGTCCTATTATATAAGGACTAGGTATTTAATAAATAACTCTTTTAATTATTTAAAAGCATTATTTTCTCTAAGCCTTATTAAAAGGGATATTCTTTTTAGTAAGCTAAATTAAGAGAGTTACTATTTTAGAGAAGTCCTTAATAAAGTTATAATAGAAGTTTATAAATCTAAGAAAGCTATAAACTCCTATAACTTTATAAAGGCTAACTATTCCCTAATTACTACTACCTTTATAGGGTTAGGGTAAATTAAGTATCTAGCTATAATAATATAGCTAAGGTATTAAACCTTCTTTATAGCAAATATAGATTTATCTAGATCTAAATATAGGCTTACTACCCTTAATTTACCTAGTATTAGCTATACCTTAGCTATATAATCCTTCTTTAACCCCTAAATAGATAAGAATATTATCTAAATAGGCTATAATAAAGTTCTCTAATATATCCCCTAAGGATTTATTTATATAATATTAGAACATTACTAGTGCACTTACTAGGCTAAATAGGTAAACTAGCTATTTAAATAATCTAAATCTTATATAGAATGCTATAAGATACTCCTATTCTTTTACTATATATAGCTTATAAAACGCTAAGTATATATTTACTTTTATAAACTAATATGCTTAGGATAAGGAATAGAGTATTTCCTTAATTAATAAAAGAGGGTAGTAATCTTATACTATTATCTTATTAAGTGCGTAGTAGTTAATATAAAACCTCTAACTACTATTTACCTTTTTAACTAGTAAGATAGTGTAAGGCACTATGCGTTATGATAAGACGTGGCACCCACAGTGGCGTACGTAGTCATCGAGCCCGTCGCTAGGAGAGGCTGTGAGGTGTGACATGCAGAGCGATAGGTCTTAAGTGATTGTAAGGTGCAATGTAGCGACAGCTAACATTGGCGGATCTTTGGTCTAGTGGCTTACCTTACACACCTTTGGGGTTATGACAGATAGGTACTACTACTAAAAAGAAGCTAGTATAGATCTATTCCTTATCTATAAGGTTAGTAACTTAATGCTTAATCTCTAATAGCTAGTCCTAGGGTATATTATATAGAGGTCCCTATAGGAGTGCTAGTTATAATCTATTTATATTCTGTTAAAGATAGATATAGTGGTCTAATAAGCCCTTATATAAGGGTAAGCTATCTGCCTTTAACTTATTAAATAGGTCTATAAAGTCTATAAGCTCCTTAGGTAATGCTAAGGTATTAAGCTATTTTAGTCTTAGTCTTAGGGTAAAAGTTATAATATTATTATAATTTCTTTTAAGCTTATAGTAATAAACCTTATAATAGTATCCTTCTATTATTATATATAGCATGCCTCTATAGTAAATAAGGAACTAATTATGCCCTATATTAGTGTCTCTATAGTATACTCTAAGGATTCTAAAATATATAGGCCCTTAGCTACCCTAATAACTAGCTATTACTTTACTATATAAATTACTATATTATAGTATTCTAACTATAGTATCCTAAAGATTATATTATAGGTTAAACCTAGAATAATATAGAGGTATACTAAAGATTCCTAGCTATTTATATTAATCTAGGTATATACTATATAAGTAATAGATAAGGTTTCCTCCCTTACTTGCTTTTTTTTTTTTTTACTATAGTTTAAACTTATCTTTATTTTAGTAATTAAATAAGCTCTAGGCTTAGCTACTACACTATTAATTTGCTTATAGCGCTATAATAATTATAACTATAATTAATTTAAATATAAAGATACTTATATATATTAAAGAGTATAAGGACTAAGAATAGTAATTAATCTATATACTATTTAACTTCCTTTTCTAATACTATATACTAATTATAGTTAAGATTATCTAGCTAGGCTAGCTAGCCTTTATACCCCTATATAAGCCTTTACTTAAGGGCTACTTATTTTCTAATAAGTAAGTCTTAACTCCCTTATCCCTACTATTTATCTTTACCCTATAGGTATTAATATATACTCTTAGTTAGTAAGGTAAGAGTAAAGGGCACTTTTATATTTAGTAATCCTTTAAGCTATAGTGTAACTAATAAGTAGTTCTTATAGGCTACCCTTTACTAATACTATACTCCCTTATATACTTATTAAGTATATATTAAAGTTTTACTAGTTTTACTGCTGGAACACCAAGGTGCCTGCGCAGGTAATTGATACCGTTGTTATTGAAGTCTATGATAGTTAATGATGATAATCTAGGAAAGAGAGAAGAGAGGGTGAGAGAGAGGAATCTAGCTAGCTAAAAAGTGGGTGAAACCCGTAAGTAGGGCAAAGAGAGGGTGGCGAAAGGGGCAGCTAATCACAAGGCATGCATCCCTTTAAGGGCTCTACTCAGCCTATAATTAGCGAGGTCTTTGGCCATGACTAATCTAATGATAATCCGAAGGAAGTAACACTAGTAGTCTCTCTTTTCTCGTGGCTAAAGGAGCCTAAAAACGCAATAAAAATCAAATTAAAGGAAAGTGTATATAAGTGAATCCTTAATAGGAATCCAGAGCCCTAATTAGCTTGGTTAGCATTAGTTAATTTAATTAATCTAATCACAACGAATCCTCCCTTTGTCTCTATTAATTCCTCTCTATAACGCTTGTAACGCTTATAAAGGTCTCTTAACCTAGCCTTCCATATGGATTATTAATTCGTTTAAATTAATTAAGGTTATAAGCGCTTAATTTAGCAATCCCTTTATTATTGCATTAGCTAGGTTATTGTTGCTATTAATCCATCTAACCTTGTAAATCTCGCGCCTCTTGTATAATTAGCGAAGGGCTATGATATTAATTATTAGCCTCTTCTCTTTTATTATTCCTAGCTTAATAAGGCATTTGTATAACGAGAACAAGTTAGTATAGAGGATTATAGGGATCTAAGGCATCTTTAATTAGTCCGTGATCTAATTAAGGGTTGTAGATATCGCATACGTAATATTAGTACCTTAAACTATGCTATATAGCTCTAAGGTAAGCGCGCTACGCGTAACCTGCTTGCTCTTTATTAAACTATATATAATAATATTCCCTTTCGTAATAAAGGTGTTATTATCCCTCTTTGCCTTGTTACTAATTACGATTACATACCTAATCTATAAGCTAAGATCCTTATTATTTATAAGCGATTTATTTATAAATATAAAGAGCTTTGCTTCTTTAAGGGTTAGTAGGATATAGTGTAATCCTTATTGCTAATTCTTAATCTACCACTTAAGGCGTTTATTTAGGTATATAATATCTTTAGCAGCTAGTTCTTAGTGTTAAGCTATAATTAATAAATCATACAAAGCTTCTAGTTAGCAAACAGTTATAATATAGCTTCCTTAGGCTTATTATTCTACGTAATCCTGCCTTACTATTAGAGATTAAGGGTTAACTTCCTTAATCTTCTAACTTTAGCCTTTCTAGGTTAGGGTTAGTAAGTTATTAGCGTTTTAGGTTAGAATATAGCTATTAAAAGTAAGGGGATTCCTATTTAATAGTTACTGCTTCTCTTTAGCTATAAAGTTAGCCTTTTAAAGCTCTTTTTCTTCTTTATTAAAGAAGTTATTATTACTTAGACCTAGCGTATTATCTGTTTACATTCTAATAATCCTAAAGAGGTTTTTATTATTTAGAGCTATGATTAATAAGCAGGGATTGTATATTAACGTTATTATATTAAGATTATCCCTGTGATAACAGAAGTACGTTGCCTACTAGTGAGTTCTAGCCTTTACAATGCTATAAAGAGGCTTAATAATCTCTATTATAGTGCCTTCTAGAAAGAGGTATATAATCTATTCCGGTAATCTTATAATAATTAGCCTTATAAGTTTTGTTTATAATTAAACATAGGCTTAGGTAATATTACGGATCTAGAGGTAAATCCTTTTACTTTAATAAAGGAGTAATAGCTATAATTAGCTATTAGCTTGCCCATTAGATCATTAGCGATTGCGTTAGGATAAATTCCTTCTCCTTATTATTATAGCCTTATATAATAAGGTAAGACTTCTTATATAGCAAATCCATGCCTTTACCTTTAATCTCTCTTACTATATAAGAGTTAAAGATCCTATAGCTGCTATGCTTTACTTAATTAAACTTTGTAAATCTAAACATATTATAAGCTTATAGAGCGTTAATCTTAGCTTAATCTAATTACTTAAAGGGCTTTCCTAGGGTTATAATCTTCCCTTCTTAGTAGAGTTAGAGGGTAAGGTCCTAGTTAGCTTTTTCCTTTGCTATTAGAAACGCTTCTATTAGTAATCCTCTGGTTATAATCTCTTTAATTAATACCTTCTCTTAATCTTTATTAATAACTATAAAGTCCTTATAATCCTTAGGTCCTTCTATGCCTTAGTTAAGGGAGAATTAAACTATAAGGGCTTTTCTTAGCCTTCCTTACTTTCTCTTTACTAGCACTAGGAGTTTTATTTCTTCTTTTACTCCTTCCCTTACCTCTACCCTTATAGAGGTAAGAGAATCTCTCTTATTTATAGTCTCCTTAATAACTTAAGGTTTTATCTCCTATAGCCTCTTTATAGTATATAGGTCCTTATAGTAAGGCTTTACTACTATAGATTAGAATTTCGCTAGGCTATAGGGTATTTAGATAGTATAGGTCTCCTTATTAGTAGTAATTAGCTTATAAGGGCTATGCTAGCTACCTTTCTCCCTTTATATATATATATTAGCCTATAGAGGTAGCTAATATATTAGTAATATATTAGGGCTATTCTAGGCATTAAGGGTATTATAGACCTACTATAAGGCTAGGTAGTAGCGTACCTTATTAGTAGTCTTCTAAATTACCTTAGCGCGTTAAATAATAGAGACGCTTAGCAGTAACTTATCTATTATATATAGGTAGGCTCTAAAGACTAGTAGGGTTAGCACTAGTCTATTAGGGCTTACTAAGTTATTAATAGCTTTAATAGCTATCTAAAGACATTACTCTAGCGTGATCTCTATGCTAATTAAGTCTATAATAATCTTATAAGCCTAGCATAAAGGTTTATAGTACTTTTTAACCTTTCTAATGCTACTATAGGCTTTAATTAGTATCTTATTAATCTTAATTAATATTAATTAAGCATAGTGCTTAAATTTAGCGGAGGAGAAGTTATTACTAGTATTATAGATAATCTAATCTAGTAGTCTAAGATAGGTATTAATCTAGCACTCTCTAATAGCATCCTAGATATCTTAGGCCTTCTGCTTCTTAGGATTAAGAAAGCAGGCTACTTAGAATAAAGTTACTAAATTAATAATATAAAGGACTAGTTAGTTATTAATCTATGTAATATTAGTAATAATCTTATAGTTAAAGTTATGCTTGTCTTTAATTATGAATTTAAACTAGCTAAGAGCTTTTCCTTTTATTTAATAATAGTAGTAAACTTTAGTTAACTTCTTAATTACCTAGCGTTTAATATTATAACTAGCCCGCTAGAGGATCTTTGTAAGGCATTAAATAAAGAGGTAACTAAAGCAATAATATAATTAATAGATTTCCCCTTCTAAGAGGTAGAAGGTAACTATTTCTTTAGCCTTTAGTAGCCACTAAGGATATCCCTATTATTATATAATAGGCATAGTCTTATTGCCTTAGATTAGCACGTTTATAAGGTTATTAATCTTAACTTATAGCTTATCTATATTAGTAATAGAAAAGAGGAAAGGAGTTACTATATTAAGGATATAGAATTTAAGCTCTCTAAGTTCTATAGGCATATAAAGCATGCCTTTTACGGTTATAGATCTAGCACTAAATTTAATAATTTATAGCTTATAGGGGATTATCTTTAATAAAGGCATTAATTATAGCAAAGCCTTTGCTTATCCCTAACCTACTATTAATTTACCTGCTGCCCTAGTGTTAGGTATAATACCTCTAAAGACTTCTTTAGAATAGCATTCTTTAGAGATATAGTAGGTTAATCCCTTATTAAATTCTTGCTATTAGTATAGTTCTTACTTTTAGAAAGCATGCTAAAAGGCTTAGTTATTAAGGGTAGTAAGAATATTAGTATCTATAAGATTATAATTATCCTATAGCTCTAAGCAAAAGAATTATATAATACTTAGATATACCACTAGTAATAGCTCTTTATTATCCTTATTACTATCTTTAGTCTTTATATAGGCTATAAGATATGGTTCCTATCCTTAGCTAAGGCCCTTATTAGGCTTATTATTATCTAGCCCTTTATAGGAGGTAAGAAATACCTAGAATCTCTTCTCTAAAGGGAGTATATAATAGATCTTACTAGTAAACTAATAATCCTTCTCCTTTTAGCGTTCTTTATTAGAGTAATTAAAGGACTAATAGCTATTTTTACTATATATAAAGTAATGCTAAGGGCTATGCCTTAGGCTCTTACTATAATAGCCTCCCTTGCCTTAGGGCTAATATCTATATTAATAGTTAGTAAACATAGCCTTAGGAGAGCTCCCTTATAATTATAGGTATTAGGTAGCTCTTTTATTTAACTCTAAGATTATAATTACCTTATAGAGGTCTTTAGTAAGACTCTTAAAGCCTAGGGAGTAGTTATACTCTACTATCTAGTATTTAGGCATACTAGCTATAGTATTTAATATTTACTTATAAAGCTTAGTATTTACTATATTAGAAGAATATAGGCCTTAATAGATTTTCTTAAGGGTAGCTAGTATAATTTTAAGGCACTTAAGCCTAGTTTTATTAGGGTTCTTAGTAATAGTATTACTTAGAGTTATACTACTCTATTTATAGCGGTAGAATTATTAATTACTTTCTATCTTAAAGTATTAGCGGATATAGCTAATTATCTCTTTATATATAAGGTTTTAACTAAAGAGATAATTAAGGTAGTATTGCTTAGCATTATTAATTAAGATAATTAGGAGAGCTTTCTAATAATGCGTTTAAGGGAGGTTAATCCTATTATACTTATTCTTAAAGAGCGTAACTTTTAGGGTAAGGAAATCATATATATATATATTATTTACGCTAGCTAGCTCTATGTAGGGCTAGTACTAGTACTCCTGCTGCTTTGTTAAAAGGAAAACCCTTAAATAGGAAGAAAAACCCCTTGCATCTATGTTTAGGCTAACACTAACCCTGCGCTAGTTCTGCGTCGCGTTATCTATGGCCTATTATAGGTGTTTGTTACTAGCTTACGCTAGCCTTATCCTAATAAGAAGAAAAGAAAAGAAAGAAAAAGGAAAAAACCTAGGTTCCTAGCCCTGCCTATCTCTATCCTAGGTCTGCTCTAGCACTACTCTAGGCCTCTTATACTATCTTATAGCGTGCTAGATTTAGTTTTATAGTAGTAATTCACTTCTCTTTTACTTTTTAGCTAACTCTTCTATAGCCTTACTTTTTAGCCTTCTCTAGCCTAGGTCTAGCTTATTAGTCTAGAGAAGTTAGAGCACCTAATATTATTTATCTTCTATAGTAAGGGTATAGGTTTGGTTTAATTCCTAGCCGTTTCTAGGCCTAGGTCTCTTAGGCATTAACTAACTAGATTCTTATCTTATATTCTTCTTTCTTTATTAATATCTATAATTTAGCCCCCTCCCTATATAAGTATAAGAAGGGTCCTCCCCTAGAGAGGTCTTCCTTCTTTCCTCTTTTTATTAAACTTCCTATAGGTTCTTTTCTTCCTTAAAGCTACCTAAGGCGCTCCTAGGCTAGTATTAGCCTAAATACTAATATTACTATAGATTTATTAAGTTATTTAATAAAATAGCACTAGCAGCTATAAGTATTCCTATATCCTATGCTATTCTAGCTCTAATCCACCTAGGAAACTCCTAAGAATAAGCGCTACCCTTAGAAGTTATTAACTAAGAAGTAACTTAAGTAGGCTATAGCTAAAGATCTTAAGGTAAGACCCTACTGCCCTTATACTAAGTCTACTCTAAGTCTAATCTATAATAGTTAAGGGATCCCTATAGGATCTAATATATTTCCTATAAGTCTTAGTCTATAGACTATTCTAGGCATTAATACTATAATATTGCTAGTAGGTTAGCTTTACTCTAGCTTAGGGGTAAGGCTAACTATTTTACATAGGGCTTGCCACTAATACCTGTTTTAATTATTAGGTTTAAAACTACAGTTATTTAAAGGTAGGTAGCTAGCGCCCCTCTCCTAGGCCTAGTCTAGCGCTAACCCGCTTCTAGCCTAATTTAACTAGGCAGCGGAATAAGCACTAGTGGTTAGTTAAGGTCTAGGCAGATATTATTACTAGGGGTAGTGTAAGTGCTTCTCTATTAGTCCTCTACTAGTTCTATCCTAGGTCTAACTACTCTATAGGTCCTAGATAATTATTAAGATTATATAAAGAAGCTCTACGCTAGTAATTAGAGTAAGAAAAGAGAAGCGCCTTTATAGCAAGCCTAGGCTAGGCTAGTGCTAGAGGATTAATATAATAAGCTAATATTTTAGTTATAGTGCCTAGATACCCGCGTGGCGGAGATAAACCATCTCCTAGCTATAGCCCTGCTTGCTAAGGGGCAGGCTAAGGTAATAGAGGGGTAATTCTAGTCCTAAAGGAGGAGTAATTAGTTAGGTAGATATAGCTTAGTAAAGGGGCGGTAGTAGACTAGAGGGTTTATAATACCTAGCATTATATATTTAAAATTAATCTAATAATAGTTCTAGAATTATAATTCTTTAGCTAGCCTACTACTAGCTCTAAACTATATAATCTTATATCTCTCCCTAGTTATCTATTATATCTATATCCTAGTTATTAGTCCTAGCACGCTAGAATTAACCTAGGTCTAGCTCCTCCTCTCTACTACGTATATTAGCTACTAGTTCTTATGCTAATAAGTAGTATTAGAGTTGTTTTATACTAAGGAACTATTTAGCTATTACTCTTACCTTTAGGGGTAGTTTAGGGCTAGCCTTACCTCCTATATATCTCTAGGCTAGCGCGTTTAGGGGCATTAGTAATTATATTTAGGGTAGTTTACTATAATATAATATTAGTCCTTAACTACTCTACTATAGCTATATAGCGGTGAGTTTACACTAGGAACACCTCTCTAGAAGAGGAACTTATTAAGACTAATCTTTCCTATGCGTAGTTAGACTATAGTTAAGGAGATATACTTTTCTAGGCCTATATAGAATCTTTAGATTTCCTTAGGGTTATAAGTTAGTAGTTAATCCTTAGTTAGCTCTCTCGTAAGTCTATGCTATCCTAGGCGTTCCTTACTATGCTATTTATCCTAGCGTTATCTCTATTCCTTATATAGTTCCGCTACTAGTTTATTACTCCTAGGGGAGGTCTTTATTTATAATATAATACTAACTATACTAAGTTAGTAGTGGTTTAGATTATTATAGCTATTCCGCTCTCTATAATTCTCTCTTTAAACTTCTGTTTTATCTTATTTAGGTATAGATCTAAGGGAGGGACATAAGTCTTAACCTCTAGTTAGGTAATAGGTATAGCCTTAAACACACTAGCTATAATTTAGAGGCAGGCTAATTAGTCTATTATAAAGCTTTTAACCACTCCTCTTAGCTTTCTACCTTTCTTAGTTAGGGTATAGTAAGCGCTTACCCTATAGGTAAGGATAGGCTAGACTACCTATATATATAGGAGTTAGGCATTTCTAAAGCTATAACCCTAGGCTAATGCTACTAGCAAAGAGAGTATAAGCCACTACTAGGCTAGTTTACCTTTTAGGATATTCTTATAGGCACTCTAATTAAGTTTCCTATTAACCTAAACTCTAAGGAACCTATATAACTCTATAGGCACTATCTCCTTTATACTAAGTTAGACCCTAGCCTATAGGGGTTAGTATACTTTACTAAAGTATATAAGTTTAGTCTTTACTAGGTTAAACTTTACTCCTACTTCTTTTACCTATTTTTACACACTTTCTATATAGCTTTAAGCCTTTTCTAAGTTTATATAGTGTTTTTCTAAACACCGCTATGTTTATATTATCTATAAATCCTATTACTACTATGCCTAGGATAGCTTAGAGGCGCATATAAAGCTTTGCTAAGTAAAGTAAGAAGAGGATTAGTAAGAGGAGAGCCTTATAAGGTACTTACCTTTATCTAAAAGGGTCTTAAGAGTTTACTATTAAAGCTAAGCTAGCTTATTCTATCCGTAAGGAAGCTATATATTATAGCTATTAGCTAGCGTAGTATGCCTATTTAGATTAAAATATAGATTAGATATAGGTAGCTAACTCTATTAAATACGGATAAGATATCTATCTACGCTAATAAGGCAATGCTACCTCTACCCTAAGCCTCTCTTACGTATTCTATAAGGACTCTAATTATAGTTTCTATTAATCTATTTACCCTATTTCCTATTTATAGCTTAGGAGGAGGCCCTTAGCCTTAGTAAAGGCTATAAGCTACCTTATAATCACTGCTTTTATAATCTTTCCTACTATATTTAGTAGTAAGATAGGTCTTTATGTGTTAGCCCTTCTTATCTCCTTAGTGGTTTTCCTAGCTTCCTAATTACTACTACTTATGTGGTTTAGAACTATACTAGGAAATATCTTACTTTAAGGATAGTATTTAGCAGGCATACTATAGCTTCTTTAGCTAGTTTATTACAGGCCTTAATAAGGCTCGCTAGGAGTTTGTTATCTCCTAGGGCTTTCTAGCTAGCTATGTCTAATAGGATATTTCTAATATCTCCTACTCTAAACCGTTCTTTATCTAGGACCGGTGCGTTATTAAGCTCTAGGAAGGAGAGGTCTAGGATGTGGGAGAGGTCTGCTGTGGGCTCGGGAAGAACCTTTGTGCGAGTGTGCTTGCCTTGTCCTCATGGGTTAAGGAAATCATATAATTATTCACTATAATAATCACTATCTTTATATATTTTTATAAGTTCTAAGATCTTCTTTATAATCTAGTCTTTAGAAGGGAATTATTATATAGGTAGTAAGGTTTACTATAGATAGGGATCTTTAGGGTAAATTACTTAATATAATAGGGTTTGCTATAGAAGAGGCTTTCTTACGGGTTAAGGGGTTTAAAGGTGCTATTAAGGTTAGGAAGGATAAGGTTCTAGGGTAAGTAGATAAGGGGTTAAGGAGGTTAATGTTCAGGGGGTTAGAGGATTGTAATCTCCCTTTAGGCCACAATAGCCTTGTTTCTTATTAGACCACTTCTTCTAGAGATATTATAATTACTAGTCCTTAGCCTTGTCTTATAATGACACTATAATCTTATAGAGAATTCCGTAGTTCTTTAATAAGGTCTCTATTAGCTATTGCAAAGGTGTTCTTAGACTATCCTTTAAAGTCTTCTTAGAATGATTCCTAGAGGTTATTATCCCTCTAGTCTTAATGCTTACTAAGCTTAATAAACCTTATAATATAGTTATTAAGCTTAGACAGCGTAGTAGAATTAGGGTTAACTATAATTTATTCTTTCTAATCTTTTATAAGGGTATAGGAAAGAGGTTATAGTTATATTAGTAGTTTACTCTCTTAGGGTCTCTTAGGTGCTATTAAGATCTAGGATGGTTTCTTATTACTAGAGAATTAAGGCTCTTCTCTTAGTAATAGTCTAGGTAATTATATAGCTTCTATAGTAGCTTAGGTCTTCCCTCTTATTGCTAGTTTAGCTTCCTAACTTATTATAAGTAATGGTTATTAACGTTAGGTTTAAAGCGAATGCCTTATGGCGATTAATTCGATTATTTGGTTAGTTTTCTTGTGATAGGTATAGGATTAGTCTCTCTATTAAAGATAAAGATAATAATAGAAGAAGTTAATCCCTGGGTTTATGATAGATGTAGAATTAATCTCTTTATTAAAAATAAAGATAATAATAGAAGAAGCCAATCCCTTAGAAGCCTAATAAGTCTATAACCAGAATTTAAGTCTTTTCCTTTAGCACACTCTTACAGCTATGCCCCTATTCCTAAGGATCTAGATAATAGGAAAATAACTATAGCATCTATAGAAATGTCTCTTCTTATAATACCTAACTTATCTATGGTTATAATTAACTACTAATTAGTGTTAGAACACCAAGGTGCCTGCGTAGGTAATTAATACCGTTGTTATTAAAGTCTATGATAGTTGATGATAATAATCTAGGAAAGAGAGAAGAGAGGGTAAGAGAGAGGAATCTAGCTAGCCAAAAAGTGGGTGAAACCCGTAAGTGGGGCAAGAGGGGTGGCGAAAGGGCAGCCAATCACAAGGCGTGCATCCTTTGAGGGCTCCACTCGGCCCACAATTGGCGGGTCTTTGGCCACGACTAATCCGATGATGATCCGAAGGAAGCAACATTTACCTTACTTACCTATTGTCAAGGCTTTTGGCTTGGGAGTGAATAACAGAGTGAAGGTTAGATTGAAGTGTCGTAGCTATTAATCTGCTAGCTAGGGGTAGGTGCTTAAAGGTTTAATCTCTAGCCCTTTCCCTTTGTTTATAGGAAAGCCCCTTTAAATAGCCCGTAGCTCTTATATAACTAGCCTATAGCTAGCCCTTAGCTCCGTGCCCCGCTGGGTTCTACCCTTATTAATGCTATTGCTACCCTTATGGATGCCATTGCTATTCTGCTCCTAATATAATACCCCCTCTCACTATAATTATCCTTAATCGCATTAAGGTGCTATCTTAGGGTTAGGTCATAGCGCAAGAGTTCCTTTGTCGTTACTTACTATAGTGATTTTTATAAAGCAATATAGTAATGTTAATAACATTAGGCTATATTAGCCTTCTTTATAGTAACCGCTTGCTAATAAAAGCTAGGTTATAGTTACTTCTTAACTTCCTCTCCACAGGTTATTCTTCCTAAGAGATTCTTCTTAACTAGACTAGTTAGCGCGATTTTTAATTAGCTTAACTCTATAGGGCATAGATTACCCTACTCCTTCCGTTTTCCTTTAAGCTCACAGTAGCAGCCTAATAAATTCGCAGTAAGCTTATAGTAATAACTCGTGAATTATAGTGATCTCTATAAACACACTAGTCATAACGTATAGAAGATTCTAGTTAGAGTAGCTTAGATTAATCTAAGGCGCCTAAATTCCTATAAGAAAGGGCGATTTCCTTCCTTCTTTTCCCTCTTTTCTTTCTCTTCTTTAAGCCTCTTATTAACTTATAAGTCCCCTACTAACATAATAGCTACTATAACACTGCTATTATATAATATTAACTACTAACTATTATAGCTTAAGCTATTATATCTTATACTACCGCTATTAAAGATTTTGCTATTAAGCTATCCTATAAGGGAAGAACCTTATAATTATTAAAGACCACGTAAGTTCGCTGCTTCTTTATTGCTTTTTATTACTAACTTAAAGCTAGTTTAATAAAAATTCCATGCATGCGTTATACCTAGTGGTTAGCTATTTAGAACGTAGCTCTAAGGGATAATAATAAAGATAAATAGCCTTAGTATATTACTAAGGAAAAGCCTACTCTAACTAAATATAGTTACTCCTCTAGTATAAACTTACTGCTAGCTTACTGCTATTACTACTAACGTTTAGCTTTTCGTAGGTAATTCTCTAAAATGCTATTATTACGCTTAAAATAATAAGACTTATATTAGGGTAAGTTAAGCCTTAAGGGATTACCTCTTAATTACTACTAACTCCTTACTAGTGTCCTATTTAAATTATAAAGCTATATAAATAGCTTTAGGACATACTTTATAATCTTCTAAAACCATACTATATTAGTAATATAAGTACCCTTTACTCTACTGCTTTAATATTGCTAATATGCTACTAGGAGTTTATATAAGCTAAGAAGAAACTTTATAATGCTCTTTTAGCCTTAAAAATGCTAATAAACGCGAGTAAGCTTATTACACGTGTCTTATAGCTAAGGCTTCTTAAGAAGCGGAGTGTAATAAATGTGCTGCTTTCTTATAGCTAATTAATATTATTAATCTAGAAACCTAGATTAAAATTGCTAATTATCTTTAATTTATAGCCACTCATAGCCCTATGGTTAGTGCTACTAGCTTTACTGCTTATTCTTTACTAACTTACTGCTAGTTTACTACTGCTTAAGCTACTCTCCTATGCGTATTAGACCTTTAGAACTCCTAAGGAATTGCAAGTTTAAGCCTTTAGTAATAATAAGTCTAAGGCTAATAAAGTTAGAAATCATACTAAAAATCAGTCTAAATATGTCTCTAAAGTCTAGCTATTAGATAGCTATAAGTCTATGCTAAGTTTTTACTTTAAATATAAGATTTGTTTAGTAGTCTAAATTATTATTAAGTGAATTATTCCCCTATTAAATCACTGCGATCTAACGATTATTTTAGATTATAATTAGGAGTTAATTAAGCAGCTAAGAAGTTAAGATTTAGCTGCTTAGTTACTACTTATAGTCTTTAATAACCTCTTTTGTTGTAAAGTCTCTATGCAGCACCTAAGAATTCTCAGAATTATTATAATTCTTCTATTTTACTAAATATTTGCGCTATTTGCCGTTATATTTATAAGCGATAATTCGTTTAACTTTAAATTCCTCTTAATCCTCTTTAACGTTATCTTATAGCAAGGTCATTTTAACCGCGTCGCTTAGATTTCCTCTAAAGGTTCTAAGCTTATAATATTAAAAACATTATACAAGCGTGTTCCTTTAGGCAACTTTAATTAATAAGCTAAACCATAATAGCTAACTTCTTTTTAATCTTATATAGTCCTAAGTACTTTATAGCTAGCTTTTAGCTAGGGCGTTATAGATTAATATTCTTAGTTAAGAGTAAGACATAGTTACTTACGTTAAACTTTATTAGCACTCTCTTTTAATTATAATACTTTTCTATAGGGCCTATAAGTGGCTTAATAGCTACTTAATCTCTATATGCTTATGCTTTAATTCTAAAACTCTATTTTTAGCTTAATTATTAACTATTAGAATTAGCGCAACTGCTTAATCTAGTCCCCTTAGGTTATACCCTTGCAGCGCTTCTATAGGTATATAACCATAACTTATATACGCGCTTGTGTTATAAGCAAACTATACTATTAGGAGATAATTAACCTAATTAGTCTGCTTTACGCATATAAATGCTCTTAAATAGTGCTCTAAAACTTAGTTTAAGCGTTCTATCTAACTATTTATTTATAGATAAAACGCGGTGCTTAATCGCTGCTTTGTTGCTAAGAGGTAGTAGAATATTCTCTAAAATCCACTAGTAAATGTTAAACCTTAGTTTATAATAATACCCTCTAGGGCTCTATAATCTTTAAAAATATATTCTAGGAAGATAGTTACTAGTCTATTACTAGTTAACCGCGTAGACACAGGGATGTAAATACTATATTTTATAAATCTATTAACTACCACTAAGATTATATTATGCGTTCTACCTTGCTAATCTTTAACTAGTAGGAGTCTAGTAATAAAATCCATTAATAATTCTTAAAAGGGCAATCTAGCACTAGCAGCGTAGCTAGCTTACTATAAGGTTTATGTATTCGCGGTTTTAAAACTTAATAGCTAATATAAGTATATATATATACCTTAATATCTCTTTTTATTCCTAGCTAAAAATATTAGTTAGTAACTTATTAAAGAGTTCTAGTAACTCCTTAATGCCTAGCAGTAGGGTTATTATAAATTAGTAGTAGGATTTCTTTTCTTATTCCCTATAGGATAAAAACTTGATTTTTAAACATTAATAGCTTAGAGGGTCTAATAGACTATATCTATAATATATCTAGGTTACCGCTTAATAGCAGTGCCCTTTTCTTTATAATAAAGGTATCTCTCTATTATATATTTAAAAGTAAGACTTAGATTAGGGGTTTTAATTCTATGTCTTCTATAAATATAGCGGAATTTAACTTAGAAGAGGTTCTCTATACCGCTAAGACCCTAGCTATAACGTATCTACTAGGTTATAACTCCTTAGCTAGCGAATTTAGTCTTACGTACAGTCTATTCCTTACTATAATACCTATATTAAGCGCATCTAGTCTAATAGGCTTTTCTAAAATTAATAAGACCCTAGCTATTACACTACTGCTAGGTAGTAACTCCTTAGCTAGTAGGCTTAGTCTTATATGCAGTCCCCTTACACTATAATAATATCCTTAGAATATGTTTAGACTATTAGGCTTTTCTAAAATTAATAAGACCCTAGCTATTATACTACTGCTAGGTAGCCACTCCTTAGCTAGCGGGCTTAGTCTTATGTGCAGTCCCCTTATACTATAATAATATCCTTAGAGTGTGTCTAGACTATTAGGTTTCTTTAAAATTAAGGAGACCTAGCTAACACACTACTGCTAGGAGTAACTCCTTAGCTAGCAGGTCTAGTCTTACATATAGTCTATCCTTATCTAGTTAATAGGTAAGGGCGATTTTATAGAGCGCTAGATGTTAATAGTTTTATTATAGTGTCCTTATAGCCTATTATCTATAAACTAAACACACCGCGTTTTCTTAGAGCACTAGATGCTAGTAGTTCTATTATAGCGTTCTTATAGCGTATTATTTATAAATTTAGTAAGAAAGGTTAGTAATTATAAGGACACTACCTTTGCCTTCCTCTCTTTACTTATATAATCTAACCTCCTTAATAGAGCATTAGCAGGGTTTAACTTACCTACTCTATATTTAATTATAAAGTTAAATAGATAGAGTTTATCTAGCGTAGTAACCTATCTGCTAGTTAACTTTAGCTTTATAGCTAGGTACTTATGGTTTAAGTAATTTATAACCACTATAACCAAATACGTTAAGTATATAAGGTAGTGCCTCTAAGTTTAGAATGCCTCTTAAATAGCTAGTAACTCTATATCTAGTGTTACGTAGCATAGCTCTATCTTATTTAACTTTCTTAATATATACGCTACTAGGTACTAGTAACCTAGTACTAACTACGCTAGAATAGCCCTAAGTGCGTGTCCTAAGGCATCTGTCTTAACCCTTAATAGGGCTAGTGGATTAAAGTACACTAGAATTAGCGCCTCTTAGAATTGTTTTTATAGCTCCTAAATATAGCTAACTCATTAGGATCTAGCTTAAACTTCGCTAGTTAGTCTCCTTAGAGTTAATTAGTTAATAGGATAACTATTTTGCTATAGCCTTTAATAAACTATCTATAAAATCCTATAAAGCCTAGGAATAACTAGATATTAAAGACACTGCGAGGTACTAGCTAAGTTACTATTGTCTTAATTCTAGCAGGCTCTATTACAATTCCTTCTTTAGATATAATAAAGCCTAGGAATTTAACCTCCTTATATAAGAATTTACACTTTTCTAGGTTAATAAAGAGGCTTGCTTCTTAGAGCTTCTAAAGGACTTGTTTTACATGCCCTTATGCGCGGCTATATCGCTACTATAGATTAGGATATTATCTAAATACATAACGCAAATCGTATCTATAAGGCCTTTAAGGGCATTATTAATATATTCTTAAAGGTTACGGGTGTATTAACTAGTCCAAAAGGCATTACAAGATATTTAAAGTAACTATATCTGCATTAGAACACTGTTTTCCACTTATTACCCTCGCGGATACGTAGCTAGTAGTATGTATCTTTAAGGTCTAATTTTATATAGACCTTTGCTCCCTTTAATCGGTTTAAGATCTCTATAATTAGCGGTAACGGCGCTTTATCTTTAATAGTAATCCTATTAAGGGCTCTATAATCTACGTAAAGGCGTAATTTTCCTCCTTTCTTTAGCACGAATAATATTAAAGCTCTAGCTAGGCTAACGGATCTTTAAATCCATCCCTTTCGCTGCGCGCTCGCTAAGTACTTACAGAGCACTTCTAGCTCCTTTTCTGCTAAATTATATATTAGTCCCTATAGGGGCGTTTTCCCTCTTCTAATTTAATAGTATAAGTTTAGCTACCTAGTGTAAGGAGGATACCTATAAGTTTGTTTAAAAGATATTCTTAAACTCCTTATAGGCTTAGGGTATTTGCATGGTTAACTTATAGGCTTTACTTATCTCTATAGTTACTAGGTTATTATAGGGCCTGTCTTTATTTACTATTAAGATATTATTATCTTTTGTATAATTTTAGTTATTATCCCCTGTAAGATAAATCTAATATAAGCGCGTTTTGCCTCCTTACGTGCCTGTCGCGTCCTTACTACTAGTCTAAGACATTCTTTTGTGATAAGGTGTCTCTAGTAACTATCTATCTAGGATATAATTACTGGTTCGTATATAACTGCCTAGTTATGCCCTAATAATAGGTCTTTACTAGTATTAGCTATGTAGTAGCTAACTTAACACATTCTTACGTAGCCTATGCTATCCTTAATTAATAAGGTTTGCAATAAGATCCCTTAATGCTTGATTTTAGTAAGGGTAGCACTCTTAAGGGTTATATTATCCTTTTTACGTTAGCCTAATTAACTGCTATTAGTAACTTTAGGTGGATAATTAAATAGGTTACGCTAGGGTTAAACAGCGCTTTTATAGCTACCTATTTGTGTTCTTACTATAACTTTGCCTTAACTCTTAGTCTTAGATCTTTAGGTAATAATTTAACAAGAGCGTCTTCCTAGGGTTACACTAAGCTAATAGGGGTCTTGTTTAAGTCTAATAGGTCTTTATCTCTAGCCTAGTTATGGCTAGTCTTATGCGTCTCCGTTATATAGTTACTTCTCTTGCAAATAGAATAATCCGGTTTAGTGTAGCTTAGTAAAGCGTGTCTAGCTTACTATACTTAAAATATGTAAATAGCGAATTTATCTTTCCATTGCCGCTTTATTACTATAGCCTTTCTAGCGAAGTGGAATATTATTGTCTTTTTAACTATTATTACCTTGATTACTTAATTAGCCTCCTTTAGTTATAATCTCTACCTTTCTTCCTTAGCCTACTAGGTAGGTCTAACTCTTAGGGAACTCTTAGCTAAGTACCTGCTTCTTTATAGCGTTATTAAGGCTATTAATAAATATATAGATTTATAGGTATTTAGGAATTGCTTTAGGTAGCTTAGCCTTTGCCTTACCCTAGATCTTTATAAATGTCTAGAATGATTAGTGATTTTCTTGTCTAAGACCTATTAACATCCTTATTACTTCTAAGCACCGTGCATTTTCATCTATAGTTCCTGTTTTTAGCTAATCCACAAATCTATCCTAGGTATAACCCTAGTAATTTACATAACTATCCATGGCTATATAACGCATCTATTATCGCTTTGCGTTATCTACTAGGCAGCTGCTAGCGTAGGCAACCTTAGTTACATTATCCACAAAGGTTCTATAATCTATAGTAAAAGCTATGTTTAAATCCGCTAGGAAATTCTAAAGACTTTTAAAAGTGTTCCCTTTATATATAAGTGCTTTTAATTATATCTTTGCAAGGCTATATTGCTATATAATAGGTGCTACCTAAGGTGCTAAAGGAGGGGTATTTATAGGTCCTATGTCTAAGTTACCTAAGGACATAGCTTCTTCTATTATCTATAGGTTTTGCTATAAGTAAGTAAGTTTCTATCTCTTTTCTATAATACATATCTAGGTTACTGCTTCTTTAAGGCGCTAATTTAGTGTTACCTCCTTATTATTAATAAGTGTTTTACTCTACTAGTTATCTAATAGGGACTAGCAAACCACTCCGGTTAGGTTTAGTAGTGTAATATTCTCCTGCTTGTCTATAGCGTGGTTATAGCTACTACCTAATTAGGTCGCTATACGATGAATTCCAGATATCTTAATCTAACTAATAGTCTATTGCCCTAAAGGGAAGAGAGATTAATTTATTAAGGCTTTTGGCTTAGGAGTGAATAATAGAGTAAAGGTTAGATTAAAGTATCATAGCTATTAATCTACTAGCTAGGGGTAGGTGCTTAAAGGTTTAATCTCTAGCCCTTTCCCTTTGTTTGTGGGAAAGCCCCTTTAAATAGCCTGCAGCTCTTACGTGACTAGCCCGTAGCTAGCCCTTAGCTCCGTGCCCCGCTGGGTTCCACCCTTATCGATGCCGTCGCCACCCTCATGGATGCCGTCGCTGTTCTGCTCCTGACACCTATAAGCTATCTCTTACTAAGAAAAGCTTTTATTTAAAGTAAATAAAGAATAAAGTAAATACCTTCCCTAGCCCTTATTTAATATAATTAAGTTTAGTAAGGGCTATTTCTTATTAATAGGGGTTAGTAAATATAAATTCTAAGTAATCTAGAAAGGAGGTAGGTTTATAATTATATTTATAGCCTATTTTAAAGAATACTATAATATAGGGTTAGACCTTAGGCCCTAAGTTCTAGTATATAAATGTTTACTAGTCCTTATTAGCACTAATAAAGTCCTTATTTACTACTAGTTTATATTCTATAAGAATCTTCTAGGAAGTAAACGTAGCCTTATTACTATTATAAGGGTTACCTATTAGGATTAGTTTCTATTTAATCTAGGGTATAACTAGCAGTATAATAGGTAAGACTAGGAGAGGAATCTATTTAGGTTAAGCCCCTTAGAGCTACTTTATTTTAACCTGTTTATATAGTATTATAATTTCCCCTTATTATTATTTAATTATAAGTTAAAGTGATTTAAGTTAGGCTAAGAGGGCCTCTATAGGTAGAGTAATGTTTATTAGTAGTATTATGCTTCCCTAAGAGTATTAGTCTCTAGGGCATAGTAAATCTATTATATCTATTATATCTATAATGTTTAATGCACTTATTGCGTTTTTAGTAGCCTTCTTTAAGGCTAAAGGAAGTTTCTTAAATATTATAGACTAGCCTAAAGATAAAGCTATAGGCTATTATAATAATATTAAGAAACTTAAAGGAAGGAAGAAAAAGGAGGATATTACGGATCCTATACAAGCCCCTTATATCCCTAGTTAGCTTATGTCAGCCCCTTCCCCACACACTCGCATGTTAACACTAAGGCTTAGGCAAAGCCCAAGCCCTTACAAGCATGCCTATTTTAATCTAGGTGAGCTAGGCTGGATTTTCTAATAATAATGCCTCTATTCCTAACATCCTCTTCTTGCTTTTTAGTCTAGAAGGCTATCTTACTATTAGTTATTATAACCGCAATGTAGATGCTATACACCCTTGCGTACATAGCCTCTAACTAGTTAAAGCAGAGCGTGATATTAGTCTTTTATAGAATTATAAAGATATGCCATAGCCCTATAGCTCTATAGGTAAAAGAGTAATGTATTAGTCTTTATTATACCCTAATAGTTAAGCAAAGAGATTAAAAGAGACTACCTAAAGCGGCCTAGAAGGTAATAACCCTACTGAAGGGACTTATAATATCTGCCTTTATGCCTTAGCTATTTAATAGACCTTATATTTGCTTGCGCTCCTTTTCTTTAATAGGATTTAAAGCTTTTAAGCACTTAATTTATTATATCTTCGCCTAGGTACGCTAATCTAGTGTGCTATAGATCTACAGGTATTATTATAACGGTCTTTAGGTCCCGCAAATCTCCCTTAGCAACAAAAGCTTCTAATAGGCTTAAGCCCTTTATATATAGCTACATACTAATAATCTGAGTTTAAAATATCTCCTCATTACCTCTTACTAGGTGTCAGGAGCGGAATGGCGATAGCATCAATGAGGTGGCGCCCAGCAGTGCAGAGCTGCTGGCTAGCTATGGGCTAGTTATGTAAGAGCTATAGGCTATTTAAAGGGGCTTTCCTATAAATAAAGGGAAAAGGCTAGAGATTAATCCTTTTAAGCACTTACCTAACTAGTAGTTTAATAGCTATAACTCTTTAATCTAACCTTTACTCTATTATTTACCCTAAGCTAAAAGCCTTAATAAATTAATCTCTTTTCCCTTTAGGGTAATAGACTATTAGTTAGATTAAGATATTAGGAATTCACCGCATAGTAACCTAATTAGGTAGTAGCTATAACCACGCAGCGGATAAGCAAGAAGATATTACATAAACAAACCTAACTAGAGTGGTCCGCTAGTCTCTATTAGATAATTAACTAAGCGAAACACTTATAGATAATAAGGAGGTATTACTAAACTAATGCCTTAAAGAAGCGACACGTCCGTCGTCAATCTCCACCACAACATCCGATCTTGTCAACATCTCGGGCCGATGCGAAACCGAAATCACAGTGCAACCGGAGAAGAAATCCTCCAGCACCATATGCATCGCCTCTGCCGTCTCGGAATCTATTGAGCTCGTGGCTTCGTCGATGAATAAGATGTTGCTGTCGTATTCAAGCTTGTGCAGAGCCGCCCGCGCAATGGCCAGCAGTTGTTTCTGGCCGTGAGAAAAGCCCATGTCTGCGAGTGGCGCGTCAAGGCCACCCCTGGCCTCGACATGGCCCAGCAGTCCTACTCGTTCGAGGACCTCAATAATGACCACCTCGTGCAGCTGGTCAATCACCTTGTTCCTGGTTGACGGGAGCAGGTTGTGGCGCATAGTCCCGGAAGTTCCACAAAGTCCTGGGAAATGACAGTGATTAGAGATCGGAGATGTTGCCGCGGGATTTGCGACAATTGTACGCCGTCGATCGTGATCGTGCCCGAGTAGTCGAGGAAATTTAAAAGAGTCAGAATGAGGGAGCTCTTTCCACTGTCGTCAAGATTCGTCAGTCACCACCACGGTACGTTGGGACAAGGTTCGAGACAGTCTGCAAGAATCCCAAGAACGACGGGAACAATCACCTTCCAGTACGTCCAATGACTGCGATCTTTTGACCAGCCTTGATGTCGAGATTGATATCCTTCAGCGCGACTTTGGGCGGCGAATCCGGCGTACTGGTATGAGTGAGGGTTGTCAGTATCGGGAGCCGTTCCATCACCTGTCGAATGGCAGCATTCGCGAAACGTAAATCACTGGGAACTGACCTATATGTTGCCGTCACGTCCAGTAGTTGTATTGCCCCGCGCTTGAGGCAGCCGGGAGGCAAAGGAAATCATCCGAGTCTTGCTCCACGGGAGTCTGCTCAGTGCAGTGACGTATACGCGAAATGGCGCCAAGAGATGTCTCAAGCCAATCCAAACATCAACCAGATCGCTTATCTGCTGCCCAAAGTTGATGAGGACCAGGAGAGCCAGGCCTAAGGAGTTCTGCGTCGTCGTGTCTCTGAAGCAAAGCGCAATTGAGACCAGAAAGGCGGCAACTCCAAGCACGGATACTTCAAAACGAGGTTGAGCCATCGTTGAATACAAAACATGTAATAGAATGGTTTCTGTGAATAGTCGAGAAAATGCAGACCCTGTGATAGGTATTGCGAATGCCATCCAAAACTACGAATGTGTAAGAGGCCCGTACTTATTTCAGTAAAGTGGGCATAAAGAGGCGTTTTGCATCTAGATCCAGAAGTCTCATCTGTCGCGAGGTTCGCAGGTAAAAGTACTGAATCAGATAGAAAAATCCAAAGGCAAAAGGAATAAACGCAGCAGCATAGCTTGCACCAGATGAAATGATACCGACATCCGTGAGAACGAGGCCGCTGACTACCCCAAATCGTGAGCCTTTTCGCAACAAGTCATGTCATTGCATGGAAAAAGGTGGTACGTACGGTAGACGAAAACATAGAGCGCCAGAGGTAAATCTTGGCTGACTGAACTCATATCTTGGCTGAATCTAAAGGGCAGTCAGAGAAAAAAAAGTACTATTCAAGAGCAGATGATGGCAACCTACAGATTTAGAAGTGATGCCGAACTGGTTGAAGATAGCCAAGACATCGAAGATCTATTCCATCCTCGTTAGATATGATGCGAAATAACATTGTTGTTGACATGGGGTTTTAGCGTCAATACCTCATAACAGTGTCAACAAGTCTGCGGTGCAGGGTTTCTGAAGAGTCGGGCACGACTCTGAAGTAGTATGCACTACAACGATTCCATGAGCATAAGAATAGTGAAGACGGGAGATGTAGACAGGTCATACTAGAGGGTGAGTCCGCTGAACAAACAATTTGAAGCGCCGATGAGAACGTAGCCTAGAAGATAAAGTTTGTTTTCTCGCGCAACGTCAAGCCAGATTCGAACGTAAATATCTGAGGCCATTGTCAGCTTGCAGAAACTGAGAATAGATAAAGAGAGAAGAATGAAAGGATGTAAATGTAAGGCAGGGATCGAAAGAAAGGGGGGTTGACTGGCATGGACTAACCAGGTAGCCTCTCTGTGACGGCGGTCAACAGCATCGTCACAAGCCAAAAGTCCAGTTCAATTTAGAGGTCGAAGCGAGGTAATATGTGTAAAGACCAGCGTCTCCTTGTTTACGTGAAAGTGACCTGTCATCCAACGTGGGGTCGTCGTCAACTTGAGCAGTCATCGTCTCCACGGGAATGTCAATTTCGTTTGCTGCATATTGTGTCTTGTCGGAAATCAATTCTCGAAGTCGGTTTTGGGTTTGCAGTGCGCCAGCTCCATTTGTGAGGCACGAGACAGAGCCCCATCATCTACCAGGATGATTCGATCGGCTGCCTTGGCGTAATCCGCTTTGGTATATCCTTTTTAGCTGTACATGAAGACAGGAGGAAAAAGTAGCAAGACGACGAATACACATACCCGTATGAGTGGTCATAATGACTGTGCTTCCGTACCGCTTGAGTAATCCTTCTGGTGCCAGCAGACGGTGAAAAATCGCGTCCGCTGTTCTTCGATCTAGAGCGCTGAAAACATTATCGAGTACGAGCAAAGTAGCTCTCGAGTAAATGGATCTCGCGAGTGCCTGGTCAAGGAGGTATTAGACGGTTCTCTGGCGAGTTCATTTCAGTGAAAGAATGCGCTTACAATTCTCTGTCTTTGTCCACCGCTCAGGTTAGTGCCATTGTTACCAGCGCGGGTTTGATCTCCATTAGGAAGCTGTTCCATGTCTTTGCTCAAGAGACACGCACTAAGCACTGTCTCGTACCAATCTTAGTCATACTGACAGTCACCCACAATATTGTCCCGAATGGTGATATTTCTCAACCAGGGACTTTGATCACAGTAGGCGATTTGACGTTGCTCAACATACACGAGTCCGTAAGTAACGTGAACTTCACCGAGAATCGCTCTTAACAAAGTCGTTTTGCCAGATCCGGTGTGGCCCAAGACTAAAGCAATCTCTGACCGAGAAATTGAAAAATTCACATTTTGAGCACTGGATCTGTTCTGGATCTTACCGCAACGGACACGTCGACAAAAACAACTGGCGGTTGCGGCAATTGTAGTTCAATTGATGGTTTGTCAAGTGGCATAAGCGACAAGTGGGATGAGTGCCGTATTTTTCTGTTTCGCACCCTTGGTTGCTGTTACGTAGCACCAAGTCGCTGATGGTCTCCCTTTCATCTTGTCGTTCATCGAGAAGAAGGTAGGCCTCGATTCGTTGAAAGCATCCTAGAATTGAGGCGAACAAGGTATAGGAAACCATCAATCGATGCATAGGAGACGAGGTCAGAGCGACAAAGGCCAAGGTTGTATACACCTGATCGGGCTCCAAGCCATTTGTAAACTTGGTATAAAAGAGAGCCGCGGCGATGATGAGGATTGGTGTCAGCGCATGGCAAAGTATGTCTAAGACCACAATTAGTTGAGCGTCGACAGAAGAGAGGGGGACAAGATGAGGAAGGCAGACAGGCGGGAAGTGCGATAAACTGCTTTTCATTTCCAAAGTACGAACCCGCTGACTTTAAAATGACATATAAAACCCTGAACGCGCGAGAATGAGCCATCTCCGATTCTCGAAGTTCTTGAAGCATGTCCACTACAACCGGCCCGAGGCCACTTATTCTGATGCTTTTGATCTGCTCAAGGACGCGCGAGGTGACCGACACTCTTTCCTCGATCAGTTTATTCCATTTGGCCCGCGCAGAGTCTCATCTGTTTGCCGATCATGAACCCGCTGACTGTTGCAACTAGGTCATGTTAATGGGGACCCATTCAGATAGCGACAGAGAGGGAAAAACAGCTAGAAGTGGGAAGCTTACTGAAACTAGGAAATACGATCAAAAAGCTAGCCGCACCAACTTTCGTTGAAAGAAAGTAAACGCCAAGACTAAACTCAATGAGGCTGGCCCAAATCTCATGGAATCTGGGCAACCCCGTTACAAGTCCCTCGACATCGGTACTCATGAGTGTGATAGCAGCAGATTCCTGAGCATGCAGATGGCTTATAGCGAGGTTCTTTTGTAAAATCTCTGCCACAAGTACTCCACGGAGGCGGGTAATGAGGCGACAGTTCATGTGGTTGTATCCAGCCTTGGTAATCTAAAAATTAGGCACCAGTATCAGTATCAGAGCACTTGTCGCAAATCATTGTGAGGTTTCATACCGCCAGACCAGCATATACAAGTATCGTGGCTCCAATTAGTCCATTTCGAACACTGGGGAAGGATGTTTCTCGCCTAAATAATTGACAATGCATCGTAACAGAAACGGTTGACTGAATATGAATGCAGTATGCAGTAGTCTTGGAATGACGACGGAAAGAACGACCAAAAAGGGTGCAGAATGATGCCGTGATCAAAGGATGGGGCGAATTCCTGTCTGCGTGAAATCAGCGCTGTCATTGATCTAGAACAGAAGAGGTGGGAAGTGAGCGGTGATGAGGAACGCATACATTTTCTCAATTGGGCTCAAACTTTGCAGTCAGATTCTCCGAGGCGAAGTCGATGCCCAAATGGCCTAGATGATCGACTTGCAAGACACGACGAAAACCGAGCAGCAACGTTGAATTGAGCCATAGGAAGAGCGATCGATTCCAAAACCCACTGGCTCCTTCTTTGCTCAGGGATGTTCGAAGATCAGTATCTTTGATATATTTCCTCTTGGGAATCTCTTCTAGTACCAAGACCACGAACTTTATGGTAGCTATAGCTACCGTTATGCCACCAACTGCCTGTAGGCCAGACCGCAACAGGTATAGGCGAACCTTGACGATATCTAATAGTATCGTCAGGCCAAGATATAAGCTGAGAAAGGCCGAAGATTGAAGAGAGCGGCGATGCTCGAAATTGACAACCGCAATGATGCAGATTGCGGCAATGCAACCTAGCGAGGAGGCGGCAAGAGATCCAAGCGAGCGATAAGCGGGCAACGTTGCCCACAGGGTGAGACTAGCAACTTCGACACCCAGAAGGGCTCCAGTGGCAGCCTGCGTGTACCACCTACGCGTCAGTCAAGAGGCTCATCAAATCGGCATGCGGTCGGTGGTGCTGGTGACTAACAAGCTTCGCCCATGAGAGACGGCCGCCGCCAGGAACGTAAGCTGGCGATTTCAGGTAATGGAACAAGTAGAATGGAGACGCGACAATCAACAGGCTTGCTGGCAGGACCGTCAAGATGGTGTGCTCGAAGAGTAGAGTGAAGTCAAGTTGGGAAGGCAGCTGAGGTCCGAAAACTAGGTCCAATGCCATGGCGATCAATCTCAGCATGGCCTCCTTCATCGTCTCGATGTAGATATTTTGAGGCTCGCCTTGCGCCCAGCCCGATTTGCGGGAGCCAAGGTCTGCGAGGCGGCTGCGGATGGGAGCGACAGGCAGGCGGAGAAGGGCAGACGGTTATTATTAGTGCCAAGTAGACGAGTGGACGAGTGGACGAGTGGACGATCCGGATGCACCGCGGGAGGCCATTGAAGAGAACTTGCCGTGAGCTGTTGTCGTAGGGAAAGAGGAGGAGGACGACGAGTACTGAGCACCTGTACATGTACGGAGTAGCTATAATAACAAGCGACATATGGGAGGCAGATTTTTGGTCGCGAATTGCTAATACAACTTTGGTGACAAGTACACACTTTGGTGACAAGGCATCGATCGAGTGTCTGTCCCCAGCCAGCTGCATGAGAACCAGGGATCGACGACTAACAGCTGCACTCAGCCGTCGAGTCCGCATCGCGGGCCACTCAGGCGAGGTCGTACATGCAAGGTCGTAATGAAGTCACCGAAAGCGGGTCATGGACTGAGTGGACTGAGTGGACTGAGGAGCGGCCTGAGTGGACGCGAGTGGACGGCGTATTCCGTTTTAATGACAGCAGGCAATAGCAGGCGGAATGGCAGCGGCTGGGCGCCTTGCGTACATATGTACGGATTACCGAGTCCCAATACTCCGTACATGGCTATTACTAATAATTATATACACAGATCCATTGATAATCCGTACTGCGTACATATACTTTACCTGCAGCATGTACCCAGGCACTGAACTGAGGCAGGCATCTCCATACCTTCAGGCCCATCATGTCTTTCTTGGCTCAAAAGGCACACGAACTGCCTCGATTCGTTTCCCCGCTTCCCCGCAGTCAAGCCATGGCCATGGTAACTGCGGACGAGTAACTACCCCAAGTATATGTTTACGGGTAGATCCGCCCCAAGCCCCAGGCGCCGAGGATTTGAGTCCACAACCCTTCATCATCTCCGTCGTATGTACAATATGTCGGTCTGCTCACAGCTAGTCCCCTCACTCCCCGAGCACAGCAATGGCTTGGGCGGCCGAAACTTCAGAGTGATAAGACCAGTCCTTATGGGGGTGCAAAGCAGCATATGACGCATCAACGGCAACAAGAGGAACTGCATCGCGAGGAAGCAGACGTTTCAGTCAGTCAGAGCAGACGCGATGAGTAGATGAGGTTGCCCCTCTTCAACGGGTCTGGCATACCTGGCTGAGAAGATACCGTCGTCGCGCCGAAGAAGGCGGCAGCTGCCACTGTGATAATGATCTGAAATAGCATGTTGGTTCCTGATCGAGTCTTCCTGATCGAGTCTGCTAGAGTTGGAGGGCAGAAAGAAAGAAAGGGTCAGATAGACGAGGCAGAGGTAGAGGCGATGCGAGAAAGAGAGAGAGGAGAGGCCTTGAGTTCGGAGCTTGATGGCGGCTGAAGTGGGCGGGGATGGACAGAGGAAGGGGCAACCAGAATATTACATATATCAATCCCAGGAAACCCGGTTTTGCTTTTCCATTGTTTTCATTGTTTGTTGACGTCGACTGAAATTGACCTCGACCTTTTCTCTCCCAGTCGTCGGTAACTCAAACAGTTGGTATATACGTACATCTGTCTCCATCACCCTCATAATACCAGACTCCTCAAATGCAAATGCCCTGCAGGGCCCCACAAGAGCTTGGTACGTACAGTCAGGCAGTCGTCACTCTGTCCTCTTGTGCAGAGACTTCAAAAATCTTTTTTTAAAAAAAAACAAGAAGAAGAAAAACCGCCCAACCGCCCGGTAAGATGTCCAGGGATAAAGTCCTCTATGAGCGCTTAGAGTCGAGGATACTCAGCCATGCCAATGGGACACTGGGCCCGTCAATCAACAGTCTTCAAGGCGTGGAGAGTTGATCTGGACACAAAAGCAGGCAAAGACGGCTCTATCTTGTTGTGGCATTCTCCTCTTGGCCTCGATATGCATTTTGTTGTCATCTCTGTTGCATTCGAAGCGACCGTCGTCACCATCAGCACTTGAGTGTGCCAAAGAGAACTCGCCGTACTGTAAGTTGCTTTCCACCATGCGGAGTCGGACTATCTCTTGACCGTAACCAAGTCGTCAGTCTTGAGGCTCGGGCGCTGTGATGTTAGACCCCCTTTTGTTATTGACTCTTTGATCTCGTTTCTTCTTTTAGCACCTCTTTGGGAGGCAGTAGAGTTCTGGGAAGGAGACTTTGAGAACCAGTTCAATCACACGTCCTTATATCAGGGCCCTCCGACGCTGAAGCGCGAACAGGCATGGGAAGACCTCTGGCTTGGTGGGTTGCTCTTCAAATTCTGCCTTGCACAAAGCTCAAGGACAGTCACGACTAACTCGGACTCGATTCGGCATCTAGTGAATCTTATTGGTGTTGATGCAGCAGGGATCGCGGCATTGAACCAAACGAACTCTGGGAAAAAAATTGAAGTTATCGGCAGCAATCCGGCCAACCCTACGTACGGTGCTACGCCAGAGGTATTCCATCAACTTCATTGCCTTGTAAGTTGGTGTTAAAGAGGACCCTTCCCCCTCCCCCTCCCGATGGTTTTGCCAAATCCTCTGCAGAACGCGTGATGATACAATCAATTATCACAGTGATATCAATTTGGCTAACCTCGGAATTTACTCGGACAGAATGTACTGCGCCAATACACTTGGCCGCTGCGGATGTACAACGAGTCCTGGGGACGGCTCTACCCCTCACACCTGAAGGATCATGTAGGTAGTCGGATGCATGTCGATCACTGCATCGAAACCCTGCGACTTAGTCTGATGTGCTACTCAGACATTACACCAGTTTTCTGCTCTACGATCACAGCTTGCCATACGGAAAGGCCGATTTCAATGTCCATCACAAATGCCGCAATTTTCACAAGATTGCCGCACATATGAGAGAGAATGGCCGCAAAGTGCGCATGAATGTCAATGCAGACAAACATTAGACCTTACTGATTGGCATGAAATAAATGGTGAGCATATATGCTCGTATAACTGCAGCCATATGAGGCGTGCGCACTCCGTTTTTGGCTGCGGTTATACGAGCATATGTGCTCAATAATAAAATCCATGACACACTGTTATGTGTTTTTTTCTCTTTGTTTTCCCGTGCGTAGACTGTGCGTAGACTTCGCAACCCTAATATGGCTGCGGTTATACGGGCATACATATGATATATTCAACAACAAACTCCATAACACACGGTGTGTTTTCTTTTCTTTTCTTTTTCCGTCCCTAGGCTAGTGTTGGTTGATATTCAGCCTCACATCTCAGGCATCACTTCTGATGCAGAGTTTTCGCACCCAGATCCATCGCGAGCTTCGTTTGGAAGCTTCGTTTAGAAGCTTCGTTTAGAAGCTTCGTTTAGAAGACCTTGTTTTTATCGTTTGTTATTATCTAATAAAACTATCTTCGTTTGCTTATTAAAGCCTACTTATATGGCTTCCTTTTCTCTTCTTGTAGATCTCCTTAGATAGTTAATCTACACACCTTTCTTCCTTCTCTTGCGACCCTTAATAGGTTATAAGCCTAGCGCTTCTATCGCGCCCCTTTTCTTTTATTTTACCCTTTTATCTTCTAGTCACAGTCTTATGTATAATTACATATCTTTTCCTAATATCTTATAAAAGCATAATTACTTAAGCTTATAGGGCAGCAGAAAACCCTTTTCTTTCTTTTCCCTTACCTAAAAGTCTTGATTAAATTAATCATAAAGGCTTACTTTATAACTTTAAAAAAAAAAAAGCTCGCATAATAAGGAATTAAATGCATAACTTTAAGCGTGTTATTTGCCAAATTATAAGTCTATAGCACGCACACGTAGAGCGTGAATTTTATATCTTATAATAATGTTGGAACACCAAGGTGCCTGCGCAGGTAATAATACCGTTGTTATTGAAGTCTATGATAGTTGATGATGATCATCTAGGAAAGAG
The DNA here is from genome assembly GCA_023658505.1 of Epichloe gansuensis. NCBI lineage: Eukaryota > Fungi > Ascomycota > Sordariomycetes > Hypocreales > Clavicipitaceae > Epichloe > Epichloe gansuensis. The sequence continues at coordinate 4,035,064 of CP098283.1, forward strand.
AAGAGAGAGAAGGAGAGGAATCTAGCTAGCCAAAAGTGGGTGAAACCCGTAAGTGGGGCAAGAGGGGTGGCGAAAGGGGCAGCCAATCACAAGGCGTGCATCCCTCTGAGGGCTCCACTCGGCCCACAATTGGCGGGTCTTTGGCCACGACTAATCCGATGATGATCCGAAGGAAGCAACAAATAACTTTATAATTTTATGATTTCTTTAAAAAGTTACTCTTCTAGGTAAATCTTATTAGGTAGTAGGCTAGGACTTATTATTCCCTAAGGAACCGCCTAAGTTACCTAAAACTAATAACCTAGATCTATTACTATTTAGGTATTAAATTAGTAAAGTATAATTAGTAAAGTAAGTTAAGTAAGTATAGTAAATTCTTAGTAAAGTAATGCCCTCTAACTAGGCTAAGGTAAAATATTTAAGGGTATCTTAAAACGCCTTTTAGGCTGCTTATACTCTTAACTTTATATCTCTATACGTTAGTAACTATATAGTAATCTAATCTAAAGAGAGCTACTGCTATAACTCCTACTAGACTAAATTAATAATAATTAGTATTAAGTAATTATAGTAATAGGAGTATACGAATTTTAATATATAACCCTCTGCTCTTATTATAAGTATATAATACCCTACTCTCCCTCTCTATTAAGTAATAATAATAATATACCTATTACTCTAGCTAGTAATAATATAACTACGCTAGGAGTTAATAATATTACTAAAACATAGTACTTATAAATAGTAACTATTAATCCTCTAAAGGGAGCTAAAAACTATAAGAAATAGAATATTTTAATTAAGATATAAGTTAGAGTAATAGAACTTACTCTATATCTTATGGGAGAGATTAAATAGTCTTAATTAACTAATAAGTATTATAGAATCCTATCTTTAATTATATAGTAAAGTCTCTCTTCTTAGGTATAGAAGAATATCTCTAACGCTAGATAGTCTAACTTAATGCTAGTTACCTAGATAATAGACATTATTAAAAAGGATTACAGATTTAAGGCTAATATTGCCATTATTAAATTACTTAATTAATTTTACAAATCTAAAAGAGTTAATTTTTAACCACTTACGCTTAGCTTAACTATTATTAGAACCTCTAGAACCGAATTTAAAAGATTAGAAATATTAATAAAATAGTATAGATCTTGCAAACTATTAGAGGTATTAAAGGGTTAATTCTAAACTCTACTAAAGTTAGAGAATAAAGGCTTTTAGTAAAAGGGTCTCTTAAAGGAAACTATGCTTACGTATTTAACTTATAAAGCAAATAAGCTAAAGAAGGAGCAAAAGCTTAACTTTACTACTTAGAAGACTAACTTAAAGTCTAATTCTAATAGAAAGGGCAAAGAGAAGCTAAAGAAAAACAAGACTTCTAAAACCATTAAAATAGATTATAAATGCTTAATTCGCCCTAGATAACCTTTTTATACAAAGGATGCTTGCTAGAAGCTTTATCCTAAAAGAAGCTAATATTAAAGAAAGGGAATAAAGATAAATTAAAGTCTAACTAGACAAACGCTTCCCCTAATATTATTACCACTAGAAGCAATCTATCTCTTATAGCGATTAATTAGGAATATTCCTTTTAAACAACTCTAACCGTTTAACTAAGGAAGATTATATTCTTAACACTAGATGTAACACTTATACCTTTAATATAACTAAATGGTTTATATACTTAAACACTAATGTTAATGCTAAGCTAATGCTAGCAAGTAATGGTAAATAACTTAATATTAATAGTATTAGGAGCGTTAAAATCCCTATTAGCAATAGCTACTTAGAACTCTTTAACGATTAATACGCACTAAAGGCTAAGGTTAATATAATTTCACTAGGCCTCTTAAAGAGAGGAGGCGTTATAATAGATAAATTTAAAGACTAATTAATCTTAAAGTTAATAGGCGTAGTTATTAGTTAATATAACTAGAAGTCTAATGTGGCATTATTAATCCTTTGTGATAAAGAACCTCTTTTAATTTCGCTGCTCTATTGCATAATGCTATAACTAAAAAGGTTGAATTTAGTCTCCTTTATAAAAGGCTAGGCTATATAGGAAAGGAACGTATTATTTAAGCCTATAAGAAAGCAGGAATCGCGATTAATCCTGTTTCTTTAGCTAATTTTTATTGCCTAGCTTGTTTTCTATCTAAGGCTCTATAGATAATTTGTCGCGAAGAGTCTAATAACACAATGAATTTTCTATTACGTGTCTTCTAGGATTACATTAAACACAAGCCTAAAGGGATTAGAGGCAAAAATCACATATTATACGCTATTAATATCTATACGCGTTTTTATTAGGTTATTCTAACTATTAACAGATCTAACGTAGTTAAAGCTATTAAAGCCTAGAAGACTGCTATTAAAAACGGAAGCAGTGGCTTTACTATAAAATGCTTTTATACAGATAATATAACTAAATTCCTTAGAGATAAGTTTAAATCCTTCTATTAGAAAGAGGAATTATCTTTTAAACTAGCGCTTTATACATTCCTATATATTAGGGAATTATTAAATAGGCAGGTTAAACCCTTATAGAGATAGTAAGAGCCTTAATAATTAGGGCTAAACTCCTAAATTACTCTAGCCTTATATAATAAAGCATATAGCTAAAGTCACTAACCTATTGCTAACCTATAGTAATAAGGATAATTAGTTACCTTAACAAGCTCTATTTAATATCTTAGGCCTTAAAAATAACGCCTCTATTTATCATTTGCAAACCTAGGGCTATATTGCCTATATACGCATTCCTAATAAATAATGTGTTAAGGCATAGAAGATAGTAGCTAGGGCTAAGTAAGGAAGACTTATAGGAATAGATAGCCTAAAATACCACCTTTATAAAGTCTAGCTCCCTAAAGAGCAAAGAGTTATGTAAGTAAGAGATATTCGCTTTAACAAAAGAGACTTACTTGCTAAGTTAAAAGATAACAAGGATATTTACATTGCGGATCTTATTTACCCTTCTTTTGCTAAAGAAAGACATTATATTATTAAGATTCTAATAGTAGTAAAGGAATAGGAGCTTTAACTACGCACTTAACTTAATTCTAAGAAGAAGAAAGTTTACTTTAAGGATAATATTTATTTTACTTACTTAGACACTAATAATAACTATTAGTCCTTTAGGGAGGAAGAGGATTAGGATTAAACTCTCCTAACTCCCTTACCCTCTTAGAGTCCTTTATATTAAGAGAAACTTACTAAATACTAATAGAGAGACTTAATAAAGAAAATACAGTCCTAAAATAACTAGGTGCCTTCCCTAAAGAAGAAGTTAAAGTTAATAATATAATCTAATAATAACTTTAATCCAAAACCCTAAGACAAAGCCTCTAATCTAATATATGTTATAACTACCTTAAAATTATGACTTCTAGCAAAAGAAGGCTCTTAGCTCTTAATAATTAAACCTTGCGATTTAATACTATAACAATAATATCTTTAACCATAATATTAAAGACTCAAACGTCTTGTATGGCTTTCTAATGCTTAAGGTAGCTAATATTGCTAATATAAAGATTAACATTCTAGCTAATTAGTTTTAAGCTAAATCAATAAGCAATTACCACTCTTTCTAGAGGCCTGCTAAACTTAAAAAGCTTATGAAGATTAATAAGATAAATTACTAGGACCTTATATATCTAGGCAAAGATAACAAAGTCTTTAATAGTCGCTAGGTCTATATAATTAAACATCTAATTAACTCTAAGCTATACGTAAAGGCATAATAGGTTATAAGGGAGATTAAAACACCGAAGTCTTTAATAAGGAAGATCTCTACGCGGTAGTTACATATTTAGTCTCTTTGCGCGTTTTCTATACACTTATTACTATCTTTAACTATAAATAGCAGTAATATAACGCTATTAATGCCTTCCTTAATGCCTATATAAAGACTAACATTTACATTAAATAACCATAGGGATATTAAGATAGCTTAGCCTAAGTCTATAGGCTTAATAAGGCTCTTTATAGCCTTCCTATTTCCCCTCTTTAGTAGCTTAATAATATTACTAAAGAACTTAAAAACAGGGCTTTTAACGCCTCTTAAGCGAGCTCTATATTTTTAATATAATAACGTTATCCTGCTTCTTTATATTAATAATATAATTATCGCAGCTAAAACTAACTAAATTATTAACAAGGTAATTACCAAACTTTAAAAGCACTATAAATTAAAGTAATTAGGCAAGGTTAAGTTATTCCTTAGTATTAAATTCGTTCGTAATTAAACTAACCATACTATTCTTCTTTATTAAAAACTATACATACAGAATATTATAAAGAAATTTAATATTAAGAATGTGAATGGATTAAATATTCCGTGGCTTCTAAAGACTAAAATTCCCGTGGATTAGAAGGAACTTAAGACTGTTTTTAATCTATCTAAATAAGCAAAAAGAATAGGAAGCTTTAATTAGCTTTCCGTTATAACTAGACCTAACATAACATTTACCGCAAACTAACTTAGCGGTGTAAATTCAGCACTAAAGTAAGTCTATATAAATCTTATAAAGCATCTCTAGCGTTATCTTAAGAACTCTAATAATTTAGGGATTATTCTTAGTGGTATTAGCAATCCTAAAAGTGTGCTTTAGGTAAAGGGATTTAGTAATACCTCTCTTACTAATAACCTAGATACTAGAAGATTAACTACAGGCCATATTATAATGCTTGCTAGAGGACTAATTCTCTAGTAGTTAAAGAAGTAAACTCTTATAGCACTTAGCTTAACTAAAGCTAAATTTATTAACCTTATACTAACTAGTCTTTTAATGCTCTAGGTTACTAACCTCCTTAAGGACTTTAGAATTAATTAATTATAACCACTGCTCTTATTTACAGATAGCTAGAACGCAAAGGCTAACGTGCTTAATAAGAAGCGTAAGGGATAAACTCATTATATTAATCTACGCTATAAATAGATCGTTTAAAAGACTTACAAAGGGCATTTTTAACTTTAATAGATTAGAACTTAATAGATAATTACTAATAGATTTACGAAGGACTTAACTAAATTAAACATAGTAATTTTATACGCCTTCTTTGTATAATAAAGGCTAAAAACTTTATTAAAGGAAACACTTTAGAAGATCTACACTAATTATTGCTTTTACTTTTATTTTATCTCTTTTCTTTTCTCTCTTTTAATGCTCCGCTAGAAGCGGTGTTAGTTAATATTTAGCCTTATATCTTAGGCATCACTTCTAATGCAAAGTTTTCGCACCTAGATCCATCGCGAGCTTCGTTTAGAAGCTTCGTTTAGAAGCTTTATTTAGAAGACCTTGTTTTTATCGTTTGTTATTATCCGATAAAACTATCTTCGTTTGCTTGTTAAAGCCTACTTATATGGCTTCCTTTTCTCTTCTTGTAGATCTCCTCAGATAGTCAATCTACACACCTTTCTTCCTTCTCTCGCGACCCTCAACAGCTAGGACCCCACTTTGTTCGTTGTGCTGATTTTCGCCATCAAAGAGACTCTCCACCAACCAACCAACACATTTGAACGAGGCTAGTGAGGGGATGAGCTATTGTACTCCGTAGAATAATTCTAGATTTGGCGGCAGGCAGTCGTGCCCCTCGATCGTGCATTAGTGAATGTACATAGCTATCACGGGCAGTATTAAATCTCGGCTCTAGCAAAGTTCGTCTCGTATCCAGGGTGGAGCCTCTGACTCCTATTTAGGTAGGCGGTGAAGAATCGCGGCATATACTAAGCATATGCTAAAGACCACAGTATGAGTGCGAACTTACACTTATATTTAGTAAGTTAGTAACTAATTGACCGACTGACTGACTGACTGATTGTGTTAATCGGTCAATCAGTCAGTCAGTCAGTCAATCAATCGTTTAATTATTTATTTAGTTAGGTCTATATTAGTGGGTATATGGTACGCATATGCCTAGTAAATATAATTCATACAGTACATACATATGTAGGCATATAATACGCATATACCTACCATATGCTATTCTGCCACCTAAACGGCTCCACCATAGATACGAGACGAACTTTGCTAGAGCCCAGATTTACTGCAACCCCAGCTATCACATCCCAGCCGCCTCACTCGCTAACTCGAGATGGATGGCCCCTCCCCTCTCTCATCTGCCCATCTGCCTATCTGCATGGGACGGACTAGTGGTCGTACACTACAACCCCTAAATTATTATATTTTACAAAGATACATGACAGGGGATAGCGAGCCAATTAGGCATTAAATAGAAGTGAGACAGACAGCGGCTAGGTACCTTAAATTACAAGCAATTTACTAGAAAAAAATGTATAATTTATACCCCTGCGTATCCCCTTATCACGTTCGAATAGCATATCTTACCCTAGACGGAGCGTAACTGCGGTAGCTGTTATTGGGCAACCTGATGTGGGGCAAGTAGATTTGTAAAGTAATTCAGGGGTTGTAGTGTACAATCTCACTTCCCGATAGCCGTGCCGCTTCGTTACCACTCCTAGCCCCTAACATTCCTTGCCTTGCCGACCCAGAAATAGGCTAGTAGGCTAGTAGGGCTGGGTACGGTGGCACAGTAGAGAGGCTTAGCAAACCACTGCCACATTATGACTACATTCCTAGTGGCCTAACTGACCTTGCTTGCTTGCTTGCTTGCTTGCTTACCAAGTAGCTAATCAATTAGCCATGCACTAGGTAGACTGCCTGTTATACTCTTTAATACTATATTTAAGACTTTACTTAATATATGCACTATCTAATACACTGCTAAATATAAATAATCAATGTGTTGATTGACATGTTAACCAACGCGAGGATTTTTCGATTTTCGATTTGGCAGCGGTTTGCGTCCTATCAAGCCTGGCTGTCTTGATTGCCATCTTCCATATCTTCAATGCGAACACTCAGGACGATGACGGCAGAATATGCCATAATGACACCAGCCACGATAAACGGCAGGCCGAACCAAGCTTCGCCCCATTGAAGGCCAAGTCGAAATGCGTAAGCCATACCTGGCCCGGCGACCATGATGCCGAAGTTCTCCAACAAGCTCACCACTGAAAAAGAACCGCAACCTGACCACCTCCCGCTAGCTGCGCCAACAAGCTCTTGATGCTGGCATCAAAGCCTTCAGTAAGGGAGAAGGGCACGATGAAGCAAACTAGTACAGCTGCATTGCGCGCAAACGCGATACCAAAAGCTCCCACCATGGCAAACACGACGCACCATCGCGCAATAAGGAGGTCTTTCTTGCGTGGTGGTACCTCGGCTCGTATGAGAGCCTGGCTGACGAGCGGCAAGATGATTAAAACGAGCGCCAGTTTGCTGAAGGCCTTGATGGACAAGGCCAAGCTTGCCTCGGCCCAGGAATACGAAAGCCTTTTGGAAAGGAATTGCATGAGTAGCGGGCTCACCCAGCTGCCTAGTTTTGTGAACAGCGTCGAGCACAGCAAGACAGCGACAGTTTTGTTGCTCTGGAGAGCCGATTGAATTGAAGCCGCCATTCCACGTAAAGTTGAGGAGGCGGCGGTCTCAGTCTGCGGTGTCTCTGTATTTGATGCAATTATCGGGTTAGACAAAGAACCTCGACCTGGTTCGCGGCTCCCCGTTGTATCTTTGGCAGGCAAGCCTCGGAGGTGGCCAGTTTCGGGAACAGCAAACGAAAGTAAGAACATGACGACGAGGCACCCGCTGGAGAGGCAGCCGGTAAGCCATGGACCACCCTTCTTCATAGCTAGATAGGCGAGCGGATTGCCAATCAGTGTTATACCGGCACGGGCAGCAGCAATGTAAAAGAAGACGGTAGATCTTTGTGCCTGCGTCGTCACGTCGCTCACAATGGTGCACAGCAGCGCCATCATAACGTGGACTCCTCCCCAATGTAATTGGTATTTGCAACCAGCCAAATGAATTTCACTGGCAGGTATCGCACTATCGGGAAGAAAGGATCCCATGGTCAGTCACTCGATACGACAGTCTCGACCTTGGACCATGGCGGTCGGTGGTTGGTTGTTCCTATTGAGTGTTGCAAAGGCAAACATACCGACGACCAAATCCAGAGGATACATGAGCATCAAGCCAAACGTGCAAACGATCAGAATGGTGCGACGCCCATACTTTTCAGCCGCGATGCCGTACGGAATAGAGGTGAGTAGACCGGGGAGAAGAGCAATGGTCAGTTCCACGCCCTGAAGCATAGATAGCTCAGACTGCACTGGCTCACTCTTACAGCGAGGGTCGGTCACAGGATCGGGCATGTCGACATTGGCAAAATAGTCACGGCATATGGCCGCCTCTTCTAGCTCTCCCAAAGAGGGCTCTATGAAGGAGTTGCTGAGCCCGAGGGTCACAATCTGGGCCAGGAGGATGGCCACGACGTAGGCAGGGCTCGATGCTGTCTTGGACCCCCTCTTGAGTGTTGGGGGTATACAAGGCAGGCCATTGTCGTGGCGGCGCAGATACTCGCCGAGCAGAGGAGCCTGCTCGTTTGACTCTAATACCGTCCGAGCTGACATGTTGGTGGAGGAGACGGATTGAAGCAGACATCAGACGACGGAAACGAGATTTGGACCTTTTCACTGCTGTGAAGGAAGGAGCGCCCCACTTTCTGGTCGTCATAGTGGTCCAATTCGTACGGCCGCTTCAAAGCCCCCTTGGCCGCTTGCTTTTGACACACGAACGAGAAGCCTGGTGGTTGAGGCCATGGGAGTCTCTACATTCACCTTCATATCGCCGGAAAAAGTTGTCACTGTCACCGGCAATGTTTAGAATGTTTTCAACGTGATGCCGATGCCCTCGACTTCTTCGTGACTCTCTGTCAGGGCCGAAATTAGTGGTCCCTAGTGTTACCCGCTGTCGAGTCAAATCGATTACGAGCGAAGTTGAGATACGAATTTGGCACCTCCCGGACGAACAGCACAATGCAGAGACGTTCTTTCTCCGAAGGCATGTCGTATTTATCTAGTTTGATATAGAAGTCACAGGGAACACGGTCTATAACATTCTTTCTTTCGCTTTCTGGCCGGTTGTCGTTTGTGTTCAAAGAGTGGGATGAATGACTGTGGTCATTCACGATAAATGATATGAGTGCTTGTTGTTGCCCCCATAACAACGGCAGATGAAGACACGGGCAATTACGCAATGTAATTTTTGGCTTTGCGGCGCCATTTGTTGGCGGCGCCTTCCCTACAGCTGTAGCCACTTCTTGGCACTTGGCACTTTCTCGGCACACGCCTGCCCCGTTACTTTTCCAAAAAAAAAAGTTTAAACACTGTCTCGAACTGTAGTCGCGTTCCCGCACGGCTCTACCCCGAAGGAACAACTTTCAAGCTTCATTCTTCCACCAAACCCTGTCCATCGCTATCAGCATCATCAGAAGGCTGCCCGTGCCCTGAGTCACTGGGTTGCATTTCAGATTAGCCACTGCGCCGTTTGCCGGCTTTACATGTGCTTTACATGCAATCTGAGAAGCATCATAGCAATACTCCCGACATCCACCTCCCACGACGCGCCGAGAGCTCTCACAGTCTGCGTCTACGTGAGCAAAGAAAATCTCCAGAAAGAGGGAGTGCAATCGCTGTTGCGTTAGCGGCAATCATGGCTTCGCTGTCGACTGATACCAGGGAACATTGGCATCCGTTGTCCATATCCAAGGATGTCGTTCGTTCCGCGGAGTACTCGTACCGAGCTCCCTCGCCCCCGTTCATCCACATACCCGGCCCAAGAAGAGCGACGACCCAGGTGATGATGGAGCTCATGCCTTCGTACGAACATGTCGATCCTTCGCAGTTGACGAGCAATGACCTACAAATCATCACACAAAATACTAAACAGATTGCAATGGAACGATTAGCAACCTGGGCGTACGAAGACCGACGTTTCGCGCAAGCCATTGTGGACTTTCTCTTTCTTGGCCCCACAAGCATAATACGCGATCACCATTTTCTGAAGCGCGAGGGCATCACCATGATGCTAGTTGTGAGAGATTCGCGCCTCGCCGGAACTCTTCGCAGTGTAGATCAAGCTTCACAAGAGTTGGGCATTGCTGTTGAATACGTACACGTCGATGGCCCCACTGACCTTATCCATGGCTTCCCGAATATGATTCGTCTCATCAATAATCACCTTCTATCTGTATATCACTCCCAGTCCAGAGGACGCGATGATGAAGGAAAAATGTTGATGGAGACGTGTAGTTTTCGCCGTGGCAAAGTTCTTGTTACCTGCGACTCTGGAAACCATCGTTCTGCGGCTATTGTTGCAGCCTATGTCATGTCAGTCTTTGGGCAGAGCATGGTCTCGACCCTGCAATTTGTCCAGTTGAAACGGTTTTGCTGCAGCTTTGACGAGGATATGAAGCGTATGTTGCAGTCTTGGGAAGATATCCTTCGTGCACGATCAATGGTTGCCCATCACTCACAATCAGAAAGCAAGGACCAACAACAAAGCCAAGTTTGTTCCCAGGACACGGACGCCCAGCCTGTGAGACATCAGCCAGCACGTTTGGCCATCGCCTCCAAGTCAAAGAGAGGGTTCGACAATATGATGGACTTGGAAATGGATGCCAAAAGGGAGCATTTGTTTATACTGATGAGGATCGCTTCCTAGACCGAGACCCATTTGTTCCCTTCGCTGACGTACCCAAACATGGCGAGAACAGTCATGACGCGTGCGATGTTTCCTGAGAGATTGGACGAGTAGTAGTGCATCTTCCACGGGCCAGCGGACAGCACCTACAGCTACCGCTGCTATTGGGACCATGCCAAACGATTATCTTTCATGATTTCTTTTCTTCAGCTGTCGTTTGTTGGGGAGTAAAAGGGGAGCATTCTAAGATACCCGGTCATTACACGTTTTTCGCATGGAGTTACGGACATTGCAGTATACCCGATTAGATGAAGGCGGTTGGTGGCATGCATTGTTTCTCACTGGCTTCTTTCCGCATCATTGTTGTTGCCACAATAATCTTCTTATACAAAGGTATTATTTTGAACGTGAGATGACTTGCGAGCAAAGTAAACGTGTTGCGTTGTACTTGTTGGTCTGCATTCATAGGTTGGTTTGAGTTATCTTTGCATTTGTCAGAGGTTGACAAGGACCAGTTCCCAATGGAATCGTCAAACATGTCCTTTTGACCCGCAAAAGCATCACCAGTGTTATGAAGATGCTTTGCAGACCAAAAGAACAAAATCACCAGGTCCAGATAACCCATTCAAACCATGCTTCGCAGACTCATGCCCATTAAGAGTTTTCGTGTCGAATCCCCAACGTGAGGACACATGCTCAATCCATCATTATTTAAGGTGGCTGGTCTACATCAGATCGATTGTTCACGCAAGGGCGTGTTCACTGACAACTCACATCAGCTTCACTTCACATGAGAGCTGTCAACGCGCTGGAGGCTGGAGTACAAACAATTATAGACAAAGACTCGCCGCACAAAAGAAAAAGCATGGCAGCCGCTCCGCGAAGCCATGCTGCTTGAAGCTCTTTCGCCCGTTGCCGACTTGGCGTTGAGGGAAGGCGCGCAACACGGTGTGCACATCAAGAAGCCCATCAAGAAGCATCTTGCAGCTCGCCTTTCCGCCTTTCCGCCTTTCGCCAATCATCAGCGTTGTTTGAAGCCGAGATAGACATGTCGACGCCTTTGCTTTCCCCGGCGACATCGACTGGGGCTCAGACGACGACAAGAGTTCGCCACTCGAGTATCCCAACAGCTCTCCCATGCATCTCATCACATCGACCACAGCCAGGATGTCCTAGGAGGATCTCTGGCTTGGAGCGCAATGGCTCATCTGCCACATACTACGAGAAGACTACACGTTCGCAGAGCTCACGACGAGAATTCTCCACCTCACCAGGGTGCAGATTCAAATCTTCCTCACCAAGTACATCTCCGAGAACAGAGTGTGGATCCAATACGAGAAGAACGTGTCGAGGATTCCGTGGCGTGAACTCAATGAGTATGCAGCTGAGAAGAAAAAGTCTGTTGCGGAGCTGCTTCACATGTATCGCCCCAGCTTGCCGACTGACGAGATCTCGAGAGACGACATCGCCAAGGCGGCACAGTTCTTGCACGGCAAGGGTCTTGGGGCGTATGTGTCAAGGTTGGATGGCTGGTTCGGCATTGGAAAGATGGACTTTTGGACTTGAATGTCTGTGACGCCATGTTTCGAGATACTCTGGATAGAGAGGCGATCAAGAAGGCTGTGGAATGGGGTTGGATTGACATTGAAGAGGTTTTGCGGAATGCGAGGGAAAGGGCGAGAAGACTGATCTTGCAGGCAGATGCGGCATGCCCAGTACAGGATGCTTTCTTGGGAACGATACAGGGTGTCGTGGAGCCGCGGTATGCTGTCATGCACGAGGGAGTGGACTATGGCCGAGACAGGGTTTACGTTACGCCTCGATGCAACCGAACTGTTTGGTCTGGTATCCTGGAGAATATCGACGAAGTGGCTCCTGTGTCGTTGATCCAGGGCCAGCAGAGTAGGGTGCCTGCCAACGCTCAAAGGGTCAACAAGGATCGGAACGGCAAGCAAAAGTCAGCTACGAAGGCGCAAATCGAGGAAATACGCATTAGCCTTGCTAGACAATTGCCTGCGTTGCTCCCTCGTCACGTCCCTGGCTCGATGGTGATGACGGCGGAGGAGAGAGCACAGGCTACTGCAACTGCAACTGCAACTGCAACTGCAACGGCGATGGCGATGGCAAAGCCGATGTCAACGTCAATAAGAGCTCAAAAGACACCTTTGCCAAGGACACCTACTCAGAATGTCCGGAGACAAAAGTCGCAGGACCTGCGCAAAGTTGCAACTGCGCGCGTATCTCAGAAGTTCACAAGTCTCCCGGGGCTCAACGCGAAGAGGATGGCCTCCTCGGCAGCCCAGAAAAATGTGAAGTCTCGGCGGCGGCTGGGAATGGACTGTTAAACGGATATGATAAACTTCGGCAGTCGCAACCTAATCAAGACGTGGATGAAACTTCTGGTGGACGGGATGAGCAGGCTGCCGCATCAGCAGAAAATATTCTGGATTCCACGGAAGATGCCAGGCCAAGTTGCACTAGCTTAGGCGGCATAGGTCAGGTTTCCACTGCGCAAGCTTGCAGTGCTGAGCTCAGAAAGGCTCTGGACAGCAAGTATTCGGGATATCTTCGAGCAGATGACAGAGCCGCGCCGTCCAGAAGGAAGCGGAGTATCAGTAAGTTCAACGCAGTTGGTCATAATCATATTCCAACATGTGGACTGACGACATGAGGCAGGTCAACTCGAGATCCCGGAAGCCGAGGGTGACACGGATTATGTTCCCACCACCAAGAGCTCTGCGACAAAGCGAAAGGCCGCGGCGCAACTACAAAACAAGGTCGTCAAGAAAAAGAAGGGGAGCTGGCCGAGGGAGAGTGCATAGACCGACGGGTCTCTGCTACAAATCCCAAAATACCCAGCCGTGCGATCACTTCACGGACTCAAACCAAACCCTCGCGAGGAGTGGCTAGGAGTAAGGCATCTAAACGGCCGGAAGCGGGTGGGAGCGAGGACGATGAATCGGATGTGGCCCTTGGACGGCAGAACAAGAGGTGTCCTGCGAAGGACGAAGCTTCAAGAGACGGAGATGCTGTCGATGACCACGACGATGAGCCGCCTGAATCTGGACCTGTGAAAATGAAGAAGAACACGGAGCCTATCTTCGGTATACCCCGGAATCAGGAACTCTTCGGCCCGCTCGAGCGAGCAGAAGAGGTGGAATACGCGTGGTCCGCAGACGTGGCCGAGTTCGCCATGGTTTCTGCCCGTGCCAAGTACGCCTTGAAGGCAGATGGCGTCAGCAAGAACAACAACAAATCTGCCCAAGTCGAAGACACATGCCAGGTTGATGAAGCTCTTTATACTCTAATGAGACTACGAAATCGGTTCGGAGTAGTAGAGGCCACACAAAGAAGTCGAGCTGCACAAGACGCCGGAAAGGCCAGGTTTGCCGGATGTGCCGACTGGGCCTTGTACGCTGCTGACGCGGAGGTGGCAGATTATGTTTTGGGGTCAGTTCGGGGGACCGAGGCAGGTGAGTACGATGTCAATGACGAGCGATAGTTTTTACTCGGTATATAATAAAACCCGAATAGATTAATCAATTAGTACTACTACGGAGCAACTGGCTGCGCATGCCAGTTCTTGGGTGAATAGGACGGACGTGGTCGATCTGCACGCAACTGGTCAATCTGCCTTGTTTTCACTCAAGAATAGCCCTGGTCGTAGAGTAATAATGAGCATTTCCTTGCACCCGAAGGAAGGTATGTATGGTTCGCGACATGGCGACCACGCAGCCTGATTTCGGCTCTTTGCTGATGGAATGAATATATTGCTGTCTTGTGCTTCGTGGAGCGCACAAGCAACGAACGAAGGCCATGCATGGTCCATCCCATAGTCTGTGGCTCATTTGTTGGCACAATTGATCCAAGAGGAGAAGAATGAATATTGTACTACTATTACAAAGCCAGTTTGGCGAGTCCATGCCGTGCATACGCACGCACAATCTTTACCCAAACGCCAACATGACGACACATGGTCTTCCCAACCCCGTTTCGTACAGTCTTGCGCGTCGCACACCCAAATGGTCAAAACGATGTCGCGGCGCAGCCTGATTGATACATGCGGCCCGTCTCGACGGGTTCTCCTCCATTCTCCTGCTATCCAGACATGGAAGCATGGGTACCATCTTGGATCGCCTCATCTGTCGCGTCATCTCCCAGCACCTTCCTGGTGATTTTGCGAGAATGCGCCTGCAGTCTCTTGTGCTTTCGTTTATGCTCGAGCTGTTCTTCGGTGAAGTCGAGTCGATCCAAGGTGGAAATGAGCCTTTCTTCCACCAGCTGCCGCACGTGAAACGCCAGCGCTTGACTTCTGAACATGCCGGCATATCGATACGACAGCCAGACGTATTGATTGATGGCTACGTGCAGCGACTCGAGCTTGTACAGGTAGTTGTTGGACCCGCCCTTGAAGTCCTCGAACTTGACATCGAGAAACTCGAGGGGATTTCCTTGATGTCGAGAAGATGGCCGGCCGCATTGCTGGCAACCACGCGCGCGAGCGCACGGAGCACATCCACGGCTCCCTCGGCCCTCAATGCGACGGGAGATGGCAGAATGTGAGACGATCGTAGATGGTGAGCGGAAGATCTTGGATGATGTCGGCAATCTCGAGAGCGTCGCTGCCGACTGTGAGCCTGTACCGCGGACCGACTGTTGCGGCGGCCTTGATGCGCATCAGGATGAAGGACAGCGGCGTGTCCGGTGGGAAGTAGGAAGCAAATCTTTCTACGATGGCCGCGGGGGTTGAATGCTGGCGCAGCTGATGTCGTCTACTTTCTTCTCAAAGGCGAGGCGGACATTCCGGAGATCCGCTTGGTCCATGGTCGTCACCAGGCCGATTTTTCTTCCTCGACTTCCCCCGCGGTGGCGGATGCATTCTGTGCGCTCCTATATCTGCCTGCTCTGCCACCGATTTGCTTGATCTCGGGATTGGAAAGCGATCTGTTTTGGTTGCCGTCAAACTTGGTCACCGACTCCAACACAACACGTCTGATCTCCAAATTGAGACCCATGCCAATCGCGTCGCTGGCAACAACAAAGTCGTAGTCGTTGTCGGGATCGTTGAACAGTGCTGCCTGCTGGGCCCGAACCTCGGGAGGGAGTGAGCCATAGATGATTGCGCATCGTCGCCCCGTTTTATTCTCAATATTGCGCTTCAGCACGTGAAGAGACTGGCGGCTGAAGGCGACGATGGCATCGCCTTTCTGTAATTTGTTGTAGTCGCCCCCGATGGCAGATTCCATCGTCTCCAGAGGGCTCAGTCGCTCGTATCGATGCACAACGCATTCATCGCCGATACTAGCGCACAGGGCCTGCAGGAGGGTGACAGTTCGATCCTCGCCACAGAGATGGACCTCCTTGGCTTGCACGCCCAACAAGGCGGTAGTCCATGCGTTGCCTCGTTCCGGATCAGCTATCATCTGGATCTCATCAATGACGGCAACGTCGAACTGTGTGTTCAGAGGAACCATTTCCACTGTACAGCTGAAGAAGTACTGGTCAGTATCTTCGGGGATGCGTACTTCCTCGCCGGTGATGAGAGCGCAAGGTCGACCTTTAGCCTTGAGTCGCTGGTAAACCTCGTTTGCTAACAGCCGAAGAGGTCCAGCATATACGCCCATCCTGGAGTTCTCCAGCGCCTTGAGCGCATTGTACGTCTTCCCGGAGTTTGTCGGCCCAACATGGACATGAATGGTCCGCTGCATGGTTCGGGTAGCCGGAAACCATTCGTGGGGAAACCTGAAGTCTAGAAGACGCTTTTGACTATCTTCGAGTTCTTTGGAGAAGTTCTGTCGAACCATGAAGGACTGGAACGAATACTGTATTTCTTTGGTGAGGCCCTTGATGTCTCGCGTAATGAAAGCGTCTCGCAAGTTCCAAAACAAGGGGTTCTTGTCGCGCCGAGTGAGCTTTTGCTCCGCCAGAAGAAATGCATGGTCAATGGCATCCATGAACAGGGCCGCTTGCCGACTCAACTCGTCGTCGTCCATGCCGCTTCGCGACTGCTGTGATGCCGCAAGATTGTTCAGCACTACCTGCAGGCGATGCAAGACTGTTGACCGGAACACGCCATGCTGACCACTGTACTTCTTTCCAACGTCAAGCCGCAGCCTAGCTTTCGGGTCGTGGCCCTGACTGACCTAAGCGTGTATACGTTAGATAGGAGAGGCAACTGGCGCATCAAAGCTTCACAAGACGTGGAACTCACTGAACCTGCTCGCGCGCGGCTAATTTCTGTAATGACTTGGAAACAAAGCGTCCCTTCGCGGCGCTCTTTGGCGAGGACGACTTCTTGGAATCGGCGCTCTTCTTCTTTGGCGAGTCCTGTTTACTAGTAGTAGGTGCGTTGGTCGACAAAGCACGGCATTGAGTCCCGGTGTGAACACGAATGGCTCTGAAAGCCACGGTTCGGGGTAGAAACTTCATGACCCCTGGTGATACGATTTCGAAAGCATTTTGTGCTATACCACTGGAACAGCGCTTAGTCGAATTGAAATCAGAATGATTTTCCAAAATCCTCAACTTTACGCTTCCATCTGCACTTCTTAAAAGTCTTCCCCTTTGTTGGCAACCTTGCTGTCGAAAACCAAAAAAGCTACGTCACGTGACATGTGACATTCTTGCTGTGCTGCTAGCATTACGGAGTATTACATAAGCGCCACAGTCTTGTTACGTACTCGTGCAACGCCCCGCCCCACCAGCGTGGTGACGTCGGGTGGCTCGTCAACTTTCCCCATCTTTCTTTGAACAAAAGCTTCATATACACCTACGTCTTGCCGATCATCCTGGCATGGCGACATCGTGATCCAGCCCTATTTTTTTTTCAACCCATTTTGGAGATATTGTTGCCATCCATCCAGATAACCACCATCATTTTTCTTGCGCATTCTGTTCGGAACTACACGCCTCGCTCACAAAGATGGCGTCCTCTTCAACGCCGGCCACGCCGCTTCTCTAGTAAGCATTATTCTATTCCCACTATGCAGTCGTACAAAGACAAGACATCGCTAACGTGCAGTCCAGCTCCTGCATCGCGCACAAGACCACGATTCTCACAGAATGCACCACGTCCGCATCCTCGCAGACATCATCACTCGCCTCCCTAATCCTTCCAAAAATCGAGCACAGCACCCCCAAAAATTGACGTATACCCACGGCTCAAATCAAATCCACTATGTCTCCGAGGCGCCATCAGAGCATCCCGGCCACCCTGCCGCCGGTGGCCTCACCTTCCTCGTCGTCGCCGATGCATCACTCGGCCGCCGCGTGCCCTTTGGATATCTGTTTGAGATCCGCAGGCGCTTTTTCGAACAGTTCCCCGAGAACAGCGACTTTTCCGAAATGCCCAACTACGGCGCAGGCTCCTTCAACTCGGAGCTCAAGAATCTGATGGTCGACTATGGGACTACGAGCGGAGGCAGAGACGATGCGATTGGCAATGCGAAGCGGGAGATTGACGATGTCAGGGGCATCATGACCAAGAACATTGAGAGTCTGCTCGAGCGAGGCGAGAGGTTAGATCTGCTGGTCGACAAGACGGACAGACTTGGGAACAGTGCGCAAGATTTCCGCGTGCGAAGTCGGGGTTGAAGCGTCAGATGTGGTGGAAGAACATCAAGCTCATGGGTCTCTTGGGATTGGTGATTTTCCTCATCTTGATGGTGTTGGTCATTGCTTTCAAGAATGCCGCCCCATAAGCATGGCTAGACTGAGCGGGCAGGAAAGGACCTTGAATCACCAAATTGCCACAAGAGCAGGGCCAGGCAAATTTCAAATAGGCACTAATTGCGTGCCTGTCAGTAAAAGGGGACGGTTACGACCTATGTCACTCTCTGGGAACTTTCGGTATAATATTATCAATGGGGCATGCTTCAACTCATCACGGCGCGAGCGTTTCATAAATTTTCACTACCATTCCCTACAATCACGAACCGTCTTTCCACCTTGACGCATGCAAGTGTGAACTCTCCGTGACCATGACATTTGTATGTAGACGGCGTATAATCCGTACACTCCTCACGCTCGCTCGCCGTTGCAACAAAGTCTCCAATTCGCCCACTCACTCCCATTCGCCATATCCACAAATCACCCCAATACCAACCACATCATCTATATCTTTACCAAGTCCACCACCCACCGCTATAACTTGGACGTGCTCCCGCCTTGTCCCAGCCCCTGCCCCAGCCCCTGCCCCAGCCCCTGCCCCAGCCCCTGCGCCAAGCCCTCCCGATACAGATACCCGTGCGCAACAGGACTGTGCCCCTTCCCACCAGCCGGCGTCATCGAGACAGGCCATCTCCGAAGACGCTCCGTGAAGAAAACCGGGTGTCGCGTTGACGAATCATGGTGTTTGGCCCGACCGGCTGGGGCTGTGGGGAGGGGGTTTCTTTGCGAAGCGCATTGAACTTGGGATGCTGTGTGCGCTTGAGATGTCTTTTTGGTTTGGAAGGAAGCTCGGCTGCTTGGTATTTTGACCGGATGCTGGAGTTGGAGCGTGTAAGTGCAGGTCACATGGAACTGGCTGGCGGGCAACGGTGGCACCGAGCCGAGGCGCAATGATGGACCTGACTAAGCGGGTTGGAATGTGTGAAGGACATGTGTATATTTCTAGGCTGGCACATTGTCACAACACACGTGACCTACGATCGCACACTAGCTTAGCTCAACAGATAAATACCTCGCCTAACGGGCGATAGGCAGAAGAATACAACTCTCCTCTCTTACCTATTGTTACAGTTAGTAGCAATTGCACAACCAGAACTAGAACTAGAACCATAATATTTTTACTTTATAGATTATTACGTTTACATAATTATTAGTTAAGGAATATTAAATAACACGCTAGACAAACTCCTAATCATAGAGGCGTAATAACTACATAGATTTATTAATTTATTAAACGCAAAACTTTAACCTAACTAGAAAGAGCTAATTAATTACTTAGTAATAGGTTTTCTACTATTTTAATCATTATTTAACTATCCTATAAAGTAGGTAGAAAGCTAATAAATATTCTAATAATTCCTTAATAGATAGTTAAAGAAGGCATAGCCTTTTAAGGCTAACTATAGGGAATAATACCGCCTCCGCCCCTTTACCGAGCCGTATCCACCCAACCAATCACTCCTCCTCTAGGACTGGAATTACCCCTCCATCACCTTGGCCCGCCCCTTAGCGAGCAGGGCTATGGCTAGGAGTTAGTTTGTCTCCGCAGCGCGAGCGTCTAGGCGTTATAGCTAAAAGATAACCTTATTATATTATTCTTCACTAGCGCTAGACTAGCCTAGGCCTATAGCTAAGGCGCTATACTTCTTCTTACTTTAATTACTAGTATAGAGCTTCTTTATATAATCCTAATAGTTATCTAGGACCTATAGAACTATTAGACCTAGACTAGACTTAATATTAAACTAGAATAATAGTACTTATATTACCCCTAGTAACTATAGCTACCTAAACTTCCACTAGCTACTAGTGCTTATTTTATTAACTACTTAAGTTAGGCTAAGAGTAAATTAGCACTAGATCTAGCCTAGAATAGAGATACTAACTACCTTTAAATATCTATAGTTATAGACCTAGTAGTTAAAATAGGCATTAGTAGCTAGCCCTATATAAAATAGTTAGCCTTACTTCTAAGCTAGGATAGATCTAACTTACTAGTAATATTATAGCACTAGTGCCTAGGGTAGTTAATTAATTAAGATTTATAAGAGATATATTAAATCCTATAGGGATCCCCTAACTATAGTAAATTAGCATTAAAATAGAGGTAGGTTAGGGCTAGAGGGTTATACCTTTAAATCCTTAGCTATAGCTTGCTTAAGCTACTTCTTAGTTAAAGACTTTTAAGGATATTACTTATTTTTAGAGTTTTCCTAAGTAGATTAGAGCTAGATAAGCATAGAATATAAGAGTACTTATAGTAGCTAGCGCTATTTTATTAGATAACTTAATAGATCTATAGTAATATTAGCATTTAGGCTAATACTAGCCTAAGAGTGCCTTAGGTAGCTCTAAGGAAGAAAAGAACCTATAGGAAGTTTAATAAAAAAGAGAAAAGAAGGAAGACCTCTCTAGGGGAGAAACCCTTCTTATACTTATATAGGGAAGGGGGCTAAATTATAGATATTAATAAAGAAAGAAGAATATAAGATAAAAATCTAGTTAGATAATGCCTAGGAGACCTAGGCCTAGAAATAACTAGGAATTAAACTAAACCTATACCCTTACTATAGAAGATAAATAATATTAGGTGCTCTAACTTCCTAGATTAATAAGCTAGACCTAGGCTAGGGAAGGCTAAAAAGTAAGGCTATAGAAAAGCTAGCTAAAAAGTAAAAGAGAAGTAAATTACTACTATAAAACTAAATCTAGTATACTATAAGATAGTATAAGAGGCCTAGAGTAGTTCTAGAGTAGACCTAGGATAGGGCTAGGTAAGGCCTAAAACTAGGATTTTCCTTCCTTCTTTTTTTCTTTTCTTCTTATTAGGATAAGGCTAGCGTAAGCTAGTAATAAACACCTATAATAGGCTATATATAACATGACGCAGGCCTAGTGTAAGGTTAGCGTTAGCCTAAACATAGATATAAGGGGTTTTTCTTCCTATTTAAGGGTTTTCCTTTTAACAAAGCAGCAGGAGTACTAGTACTAGCCCTACATAGAGCTAGCTAGCGTAAATAATATATATATATAGGGAATAATATAAATAAATAATACTAGTTACGCTAATTTAGGCTAGAGCTAAAGCTAAAGAAACAGAATTTTAGAAGCTATAATTTAGCCTAATATAATTTAGTTAAGTAGCAAAGAGATAAGCAAATCTAGATATTAGCCTAATAACTTAATAGTTAGGGAGACTAAGCCTTAAGCCTAGCAAGATCCCTTGCGTAAAATTGCTAGATTTAGATAGAATATAGTAGTTATTAAGGTTATTACCTAAACTAGGAAGGAATAGCCCTATAATTATATAGTAATCACCACTAGTTACCCTACTTCTAATCACTCCTCTCCTACCTTATCTAGTTACCCCTCTCCTACCTTAACTATAAAATTTTTTATAGGAATTTAGAGATTAGCCCTAGTAATTATTATTACTAGAGGCACTATCCTATAATCACATAGATTATCACATAATAGCTTAGGAGGAGCTAGGCCTATTATTAGTAGTACCCTAAGGTTAATTATTATAAGATCTATTATTATAATCTATACCCTAAGTATAATCACAGGGGATGTTAGATATGTAAAGTATAATATATTACCTACTATAGGAAAATGCTAGAACTAATAGGATATTATTAGAGTATATCTAGTAGGGATAGAGGTAATAATTACCTATATAGGTAATAGGTGAAATTATAGTAGTAATACAGCTACTATTATAGGCAGTAAATATAGGATTCTTTAATCTAAGTATTAAGGATAATAAGGGATAAGGCATTATTATAGACGCAAAGTTTACTATAATAATCTATAAATATGTGTTAGTATTCACATAGTAATTAGAGGATATAGCAGCTAGTTAATTAGAGAAATTAGTTAAGGATATATGAATATTATGTTTACGTAGGCAAGCATTAGCCTAGCATAGTTATTTACTTATACCCTTAGAGCAAGAGCTACTTTATAAAGCATTATTAAGAACAATTTACATATAATTAATTAAAAGGTTTTAAGAGCTATAATCCATGGCATTAAACAGGATTAAAAACGCGCAATATATGCTATAAAAGCACCATAATCAGAGCTTTGCACTACAATACAATACAATACAAGTACTTTTTACAATACAATACAATACATGTATTATTTTGTATTTAATTGTATTTTTTTCATTTTTACGCTAAAGTAAATTTCCTTAATTATAAGGCACTATAAGGTATATATATCTAATAATAAGTTATTATAAGTTGTATAATATAATATAATACGTAAATAACCTAAAATTAACCTATAAAACTAATTAAATTATATAATTTCTTATATTTTAAGAATAAAATCTTAATAAAAATTTAAACTAAAATATATTTTATATACTTTATATAATTAAAAGAATAATAATAAAGCTACTAATTAAAAGTATAAAATTTATTACCTTAATTCTAACCCTAAACCTTTTTATCTATTATTTCTAATTAAAATAAGTTTAGAGAAAATTGTTGGTATCACAGGTGCCTGACGTCAGGATCGAAAGCCTAGGGAATAGGAATTATTCTTCTATTCTAAGCGTTGTAATCAATTAGTCATAACTGTGTGTGTAGAAGAGAGGAAAAGAGAGGCTTTTAGATTATGAGAAGTGGCTAAAAACCTAGTGCGTTTTGTGAGTCACATAACTTATAGGTCCTCGCCTAATCAGGGGACGAGCCGATGGGTTATTAGTGGGGCTACCTCTCGCAAGCGCGCGTTACGCGCGCGCCCTTATAGCCTAACCTTTTGCTAGGTAATTACGGCTACGTGCCGTGATTAATATTATGCTTATTCTAATATTAGAACCTCTTTCTTTTTAATATAATTATTAACGCATAATATTAATCTAAGAAGGGAAGATATAAGGGATTAAATAAATTGTTAGTATCATAGGTGCCTGACGTTAGGATTGTAGCCTAGGGAATAGGAATTATTCTTCTATTCTAGGCGTTATAATCAATTAGTCATAAGTATGTGTAGAAGAGAGGAAAAGAGAGGCTTTTAGATTATGAGAAGTGGCCACAAACGCGGTGCGTTTTGTGGGTTATATAACTTATAGGTCCTTGCCTAATTAGAGAGGGCAGGCTTATAAGTTATATGTAAAACTACCTCTCGCGGGCGCGCGTTACGCGCGCATCCCTTATAGCCTAACCTTTTACCGGGTAATTACGGCTGCGTGCCACGATTAATATCATGCTTATTCTAACATTAGAACCTCTTTCTTTTTAATATGATTATTAACGTATAATATTAATCTAAGAAGGGAAGATATAAGGGATTAAATAAATATGTTATATAAATAAAAGAACTAATAAAAGAAATAATAATAATAGTCCCCTTTCCTTCCCTCCACGCTACTAGCTTTAGATAACTAGCTTCTCTAATTACTTATCCTTCTTCCTTACGGAAGGCTACCTTTACCTTCTGCCCTTACCTATGCCCCTTTATTTAACTAGTATAATAGAATA
The DNA here is from genome assembly GCA_023658505.1 of Epichloe gansuensis. Classification (NCBI taxonomy): domain Eukaryota; kingdom Fungi; phylum Ascomycota; class Sordariomycetes; order Hypocreales; family Clavicipitaceae; genus Epichloe; species Epichloe gansuensis. Next base: position 4,058,801 of record CP098283.1, read on the forward strand.
TTAGATTATATTATAAGGGGAAGGTTACCTATAATCCCTTCCCTATCTAAAGGCATAATATTAGATTATCTCTCCTTACGGCCCTTTATTTAACCGTAATGTAATATTAGATTATATTCCTAGGGAAGATTACCTATAATCCTTCCCTTTCTAAAGGTATAATATTAGATTATACCTTCCTATACCCCTTACGCTCCCTTCTCTTCCCCTCCTTACTATAAAGACTTAGGAGAGAGTGCTTCCTTTTAAGGCTATAATTCCATGCCCCCTTCTAAAGCTATAATTCCATTACCTCTAATCCCTTAGCCCGCGCCCTATGTAACCCCTTAGCCTATGCCCTACGTAACTATACTATACTTAGGGTAGCTTATCTAGTGCCTTTAGCGCTAGTTTTAGCATAGGCTTAGGCATAGGCTTTAGGGCTCTAGTCCCCTACCTCTTTATAGGCAGTGCTAGGTCTAGGTAACCTATCCCTCTATCTAGATTATCGCTATATTACCTATAATAAACCTCTCTAGAGCTTTATTAGGCATTGCCTTTATAAACATATTAGCTAGGTTATCTTTGCTATTAATCTATCTAATCTTATAGAGCTTATAGTATTCGTATAATTACTAAAGGGCTATAATATTAATTATAAGCTACTTCTCCTTTATAGTCCTAAGCTTAATAAGGCATTTATATAATAAGTATAAATCTATATAGACTATAATTAGGATTTCTAGGAGGTTTAATTAATCTATAATAATCTTTAATATTATTATAATTACATAAGCTATGTTAATGCCTACTACTATTCTATAGACCTCTAAAGTAAGCACACTTCTTATAACTCTCTTACTCTTTATTAAGCTATAGTGTATAATATTGCCTTATAGTGTAAATTTACTATCCTTATACTCCTTATTAGCTAGGATAAGTACGTAGCCTAGTTATAAGGTAAGGTCTTTATTATTAGTAAATAATCTATTAATAAATATAAATAGCTTTGCTCTTTTAAGGTTAAGGGTATAAAGATTAATCCTTAATCTAGGTAGTCTATTTACCACTTAATACAATAATTAAGTTCTTTAATATTCTTAGTTATTAGTTCTTAATATTATATAGTAACTAATAGATTAAAGCTTACCTTAGGTTAGTAGATTAAAGTAATATAGGCACTATAGGCCCTTTACTTAATATACTTCTTCTCTAGCTCTTCTAGTGAGATTAACTATAGCTTATTACTTTGCCCTTTTGTTATATCTTAATAGTGTTATTAGTTAGTTAAATAATTCCACTATTAAATATAAGGGGTTATTAGGCTTAATAAACTGCTTTGGTTTTACAGCGAATTTAGCGGTAACTAGTTAATCCTCTTCTTATTAGGAGAATCCTTTATCTAATAGACTAAGGGTATTATTAGTCTGTATTCTTATGTATCTAAAGTAAGGGCTTTTAGCAGATATTACTAGTAAGTATAGATTATAGCTTAATATTATTATCTAGAGGTTTTCTCTATAGTACTTATAGTAAGTTACTTACTAGTATATGCTAGCCTCTGTAATTCTATAAAGGGGCTTAATAACTCTTATAATTATTCCTTTAGGGTACTAGTTACAAATTTAGATAGGGAGTTAGGCAAGGATTATATAATTTAGCAGTGTTTCTAATTATATATATACCTATATAATATCTTAAATCCACAGAAGGAATCCTTTTATAAGAAGAGAAGGGGTAGTTATAAGGATTAATTATTAGCTTACCCTTTAGATTATTAGGGCTTATATAAGGATTACTTACTTTACTTTATTACTAAAGCCTTAGATAATAAGCCTTAATTTCTTATATAGCTAGCTTATTCTTCCTTTTACTTTATTAATAATATAGGAATTAAATATTTAAATCCCTTAGTGCTTCTTTAGATTAAAAGCGATAAATTTAAACACACCTTAGCTAATTAGGGTATTAATCTTAGCCTTTATTAAGAGCTTAAAAGGTTTACTAGGAGTTATAATTATGCCTTTCTTATATAATTAGATTATAAGCTTAAGGTCTGCCTTCTCCTTACTTATAATAAATACCTTAAGGTTATTTACCTAATTAATAATTATAAGAGGGTTCTTTTATAGTCTTCCTAGCCTTCTTTTTAGAGGGCTAAAGGTACTATATTATTAATTTATACCTCTTACTCTTCCCCTTTAATTACCTCTAGGTTATTAACTTTTACTAGTAATAGCCTTTTCTTACTAGGATCTTTATTATAAGGCTTAATAGAGGTTAACCTAAAGACCTTAGGGCCTTATAGAAGATTAAGGGTATAGCTCTCTCTATCTATTATAAGGAGCTTATATAGGCCTTACTATCCTTTATACTCTTACTAGATAAGAACTAGTAATATAAGTAAGAGATTTAGGGTTAGTAAGGTATTAGGGCTATTCCTTATAGTAAGGGCTTCCTTAACCTTATATAGCGCGTATAACCTCTTAATCTCCTTTATTACCTTTTACACTATAAGAGCTTATTACTTAATATTAGGTAAGGGAGGAGAATTATTAATTATTTAAGGGTAAGCGCTAAAGATAAGAAGGGTTAGAATAATACTATTTAGGCCTATGGTATTATTAAGGGCTTTTATAGCTATTTATAAGGCTATAGCTTTAGGTATTAATAGGCATTTGCGTTAGATAATATTATAGGCTCTTTAGAGCAGCCTATAATATCTCTTAACCTTGCTAATACTATAGTATGCCTTAATAGGGACTTCTTTAATTAAGATTAATATTAAAGCTATAAATTAGCGGAATTCTTTGCTTCTAAATATTATACTAGCATTAGTTATAATCTAATCTAGAGGACCCTAGTAGGTATTAATCTAGCAGAGGCAGAGGGCTTCCTAGGTTACCTTTGCTATAATATCTTTAAGGAATCTAGCTATATTAAACGCAGTGGCTATATTAATAGCGTGGAGAATAGGGCAATTGCTATCTAAATACATAATATCTATAATTACTTTATAGTTAGTTACATTTATCCTTTAGGGTGAATTTAAAGTAATGTAGATTATCTACATTTAATTAGCATTAGTAGCAGATCTTTGTTAATTATCTAATAGTTTTAAAATCTACCTTATAGCCTAATTTAGAAAGCATATTATAAAGTTAGCGGATAGAAGGGTAACTAAATTAGCAATGTAATTACTATAATTCTATCTTAGTTAGATAATTCTAGGTAATTAATCTCTCCTTCTATAGAAGTATCTAAGGATATCCCTATTTATAGATAACAGGGACCTTAATATTACCTTATTAAAGGATATTCTAAGAGATATAGAAATTAATCTTAAGGCAGTCTATATCTGCTAAATATAGTAAGAAGGAGTGTTTATAGGTATTACGTAGAATAGGATAATGCTAAAGGGAGTAAGCATATTAATTAATCTAATTAAGGGATTAGCTTACTGCTTCTAAATTAAATTATTACCTCCCTAGCTCTAGATTTATTAAGCTAGATCTTAGGGATTAACTATTATAGGGCAAGGAATTAGGGTTACCTTACTAATAAGTAACCTATAGCCCTAGTATTAGGGATAATACCTTAGAATACGCCTAAAGAGTAATAATCTTAAAGAAGGAAGGTAGTTAGGGCTTCCTTTAGTTACTAGAGATTAAATAGATTCTCTTTAATAAGGGTATAGGTAGCTACTTAGTTTATAAGAATTTCTATGGTTATATAGCTATTAATTATTATGCCTTATATAAAGAAACTTATTAGTATCTCTCCTTTATTACCTTCTTCTTTAAATCTAAGTTCTATTATATAGGTAGAAATCTTATTTTCTTTAGAAGAAGTAGTATTATTCTCTTTACCTTTATACTAAGTAAGGAAAGTATTATAGGAAGGGATTATTAGTTCTATAAGGTAGTAGTTCTTAAAGTATTAATATGCCTTCTTATATTCCTTCTTAGAGTGTTTAGTTAACTAATAGCTTTCCTTACTATATATATAATATTTCTTTATATATAAAGTGCCTTTATTACCTTATAATTATAATTATCTATAATAGGCTTCCTTACTATACCTATTATACTTATAGTTAGTCTAATACTACTCTCTTATATTAGGTGTTAATAGGAATTAATACTTCTTATCTAATTCCTTTATAGTTATTCTTATTAATATCCTTATGTGTTTATAGAATAGCTAGAGATTAGTAAGAGGGTTAATAAGGTAAGTTATACACTTAGGTATGCTATAATAGGCAGAGATTAATTAGTTCTAGAGTGCTCTTTTAGATTAAGTAATATCTAGGACTGCTTATTAAAGGTTTATAAGCTTTATTATAAGTTCTTTAAAGTAATTAATCTTTAGCTTATCTAGGTTTTCTTATATAATCTAGCGTAGCTTAGTATTCTACTATTTAAGGAAATACCTTTATTTTATATTATTAGTCTTAAACCTTCTCTTTATATAGCTAATAAGGGTCTTAAGGTCCTAAGGATCTCTAGCTTATATAAATACTTATAATAGTATATTAAAGCTTTCCTTTAAGCATAGCCTTAAGGGTATACCTAGCTTTATAGGGTTTAATACCTAGTATCTTATATTTCCCTTAGAAGATTATTAACTTTAAGTTAAGAACCTTATAGTTATTTACGCTATATTAAATATTACTTATATAAAGCTTTATAAGATTAATTATTTACTTTAGTATAAGTCTAGAGGAAAAGGTGCTCTTAGAGGTATAGAAGAAGGGATTTCTTATCTTAATAAGGGATACCTCTAATAAGGGCTTTCCTAAGGATTATTATATAATTAGCCTAATAGGGTTAGGCTTAGGGAATAATATTAGTAAGATTATAAGACTCCTAGATTACTTTGTTAGCAATATTATAATCTTAGCCTAATTAGAGGGATTAGAAGGAGGTTATTAAGGAAGTCTTAGTCTTTAATATATTTTTAGAAGGGTATATACTTCCTTATAGCTTCCTATATCTCTTCTTCTTACTAATCTTAGAATTCCTTATAGGTAGTAACTTCCTTAAGCATTACTATAATCTTCTAGCAAGCTATTATATCTATATATATGCCTTAGAAGAGAAGGAAATTACGTAAATACTTAGCAATTACTTAGTCTATAATTATAAATACCTCTCTTATCTATCTATAGAAGTCTTTAATAAAGTTAGTAAAGAGGCTTCTAGTAATAAGGCTCTTAGACTAGTATACTACTATCTTAAAGAGAATATAGGCTATAATAGCCTTAGGATTATTACCTTATTTATTAAGATTAAATGATTTCACTATCTATAATATCTTAGGTATAATAAAGTCTTATATCTCTAGGGGATGTGTCTTAAGCAAGGATTATTAACTTAAGGACCTTTACCTTTTTAATCTCTCTTAATCTTAGTGCCTTCTTTAGTATTACTAAAGTTAGGGCTAGAGAGAGGACTTTTAATAGTTCTCCTTATTAAGAAGCTTTTAACTTTCTTATCTCTATTATAGGAGGATAAAATAGAGGTATAGTATTAGTTATATAGTAGGTTAAAGGATTATAAGCATAGCTATTATCTTTATCCCTTAGGGGTTCTTAGGATATTAAATCTTAGGAGTAATAAGCTCCTTTCTTATTATAAGAGAATACCTTCTAAGGGTTAGGTATATAGTAAAACGCGCTAACTAAGTAATTAAAGATAGGTTAAACTAGTTACTAACTAGGCCTTAATCCTTTAATAGCTTTAAAGTCTTTATAAGGTCTTAGGATTAGATCTTAGGAGTTATAAGGCTCCTTTCTTATTATAAGAGAGTGCTTAGACTTCCTTAGCATAACTATACACGCTTTTAGTAGCCCTTCTATTTTATAGGGCAGGTTTATAGTATAGCTATCTCTTCTATTTAGCCTTACTAATCTATAGTTAGGAAAAACCATATAGTTATCTATAAAGTTAATTACTAATTAGTGTTAGTATTATAGGTACCTAATGTTAGGATTATAGCCTAGGGAATAAGAATTATTCTTCTATTCTAAGCATTATAATTAATTAGTTATAAGTGTGTGTAAAAGAGAGGAAAAGAGAGGCTTTTTTAGATTGTGAGAAGTGGCCATAAACGTGGTGCGTTTTGTGGGTTATATAACTTGTGGGTCCTTGCCTAATTAGAGAGGCGGGCCGATAAGTTATATATAGGGCTACCTCTCGCGGGCGCGCGTTGCGCGCGCGCCCCTCGCGGCCTAACCTTTTGCCGGGTAATTGCGGCTGCGTGCCGCGATTGATATCATGCTTATTCCAACAATTATTAATCTAGAAACCTAGATTAAGATTACTAATTATCTTTAGTTTATAGCCACTTATAGCCCTATAGTTAGTGCTATTAGCTTTACTACTTATTCTTTACTAACTTACTAGTAGTTTACTATTACTTAAGCTACTCTCCTTATATATATTAAACCTTTAGAACTCCCTAAGGAATTATAAGTTTAAGCCTTTAGTAATAATAGGTCTAAGGCTAATAAAGTTAGAAATATTACTAAAAATATATCTAAATATATCTCTAAGGTATAGCTACTAGATAGCTACTAGTCTATGCTAAGTCTTTTGCTTTAAATATAAGATTTATTTAGTAGTCTAAATTATTATTAAGAAAATTATTTCTTAATTAAATCGCTGTAATCTAATAATTATTTTAATTTTCTAATTAAGAGTTAATTAAGCAGCTAGGAAGTTAAGATTTAGCTGCTTAGTTATTACTTATAGTCTTTAATAACCTCTTTTGTTATAAAGTCTCTCTATAGTACCTATAAATTCTTAGAATTATTATAATTCTTCTATTTTACTAAATATTTATACTATTTACTATTATATTTATAAGTAATAATTTGTTTAACTTTAAATTCCTCTTAATTCTCTTTAATATTATCTTATAGTAAGGTTATTTTAACCGCATTACTTAGATTTCCTCTAAAAGGTTCTAAGCTTATAATATTAAAAACATTATATAAGCGCATTCCTTTAGGTAACTTTAATTAATAAGCTAAACTATAATAGCTAACTTCTTTTTAATCTTATATAGTCCTAAGTACTTTATAGCTAGCTTTTAGCTAGGGTATTATAGATTAATATTCTTAGTTAAGAGTAAGATATAGTTACCTATATTAAACTTTATTAGTACTCTCTTTTAATTATAATACTTTTTCTATAAGGCCTATAAGTAGCTTAATAGCTACTTAATCTCTATATACTTATACTTTAATTCTAAAACTCTATTCTTAGCTTAATTATTAACTATTAGAATTAGTATAACTACTTAATCTAGTTCCCTTAGGTTATACCCTTATAGCGCTTCTATAGGTATATAACTATAACTTATATATACGCTTATATTATAAGCAAACTATGCTATTAGGAGATAATTAACCTAATTAGTCTATTTTACACATATAAATACTCTTAAATAATGCTTTAAAACTTAATTTAAGCGCTTTATTTAACTATTTATTTATAGATAAAACATAGTGCTTAGTTACTACTTTATTACTAAGAGATAGTAAAATACTCTCTAAAATCCACTAGTAAATATTAAACCTTAGTTTATGATAATACCTTTTAGGGCTTTATAATCTTTAAAAATATATTCTAGGAAAATAGTTACTAGTTTATTACTAGTTAACCACGTGAATATAGGGATATAAATACTATATTTTATAAATCTATTAACCACTACTAAGATTATATTATATGTTTTACCTTACTAATCCTTAACTAGTAGGAGTCTAGTAATAAAATCTATTAATAATTCTTAAAAGGGTAATCTAGTACTAGTAGTATAGCTAGCTTACTATAAGGTTTATATATTTATAGTTTTAAAACTTAATAGCTAATATAAGTATATATATATACCTTAATATCTCTTTTTATTCCTAGCTAAAAATATTAGTTAATAACTTATTAAAGAGTTCTAGTAACTCCTTAATACCTAGTAGTAAGGTTATTATAAATTAGTAATAGGATTTCTTTTCTTATTCCCTATAGAATAAAAACTTAATTTTTAAGATTAATAGCTTAAAGGGTCTAATAAACTATGTTTATAATATATCTAGGTTACTGCTTAATAGTAGTGCCCTTTTCTTTATAATAAAGGTATCTCTCTATTATATATCTAAAAGTAAGACTTAGATTAGGGGTTCTAATTCTATATCTTCTATAAATACAGCGGAGTTTAACTTAGCAAAGGTTCTCTATACCGCTAAGACCCTAGCTATAATACATCTACTAGGTTATAACTCCTTAGCTAGCAAATTTAGTCTTATATATAATCTATTCCTTACTATAATGCCTATGTTAAGCGTGTCTAGTCTAATAGGCTTCTCTAAAATTAATAAGACCCTAGCTATTATACTACTACTAGGTAGTAACTCCTTAGCTAGTGAGTTTAGTCTTACGTGCAGTCCCCTACGCTATAATAATATCCTTAGAATATGTCTAGACTATTAGGCTTCTTTAAAATTAAGGAAACCCTAGCTATTACACTACTACTAGGTAGTAACTCCTTAGCTAGCAGGTCTAGTCTTATGTGTAGTTTGCCCTAATCTAGTTAATAGGCAAGGGGTGATTTTATAGAGCGCTAGATATTAATAGTTTTATTATAGCATTCTTATAGCCTATTATCTATAAACTAAATATACTATATATATTATTTACGCTAGCTAGCTCTATGTAGGGCTAGTACTAGTACTCCTGCTGCTTCGTCAAAGGAAAACCCTTGAATAGGAAGAAAAACCCCTTGCATCTATGTTCGGGCTAACGCCGATCCTGCACCGGGCCTGCGTCGCGTTGTGTGTGGCCTATCGTAGGTGTTTATTACTAGCTTGCGCTAGCCTTATCCTAATAAGAAAAGAAAGAAAAAGAAAAAGGAAAGGAAAATCCTAGGTTCTAAGCCCTACCTAGCTCTATCCCGGGTCTGCTCTAGCACTGCTCCAGGCTTATTATACTATCTTATAGCGTGCTAGATTTAGTTTTATAGTAGTGATTTACTTCTCTTTCACTTTTTAGCTAGCTCTTCTATAGCCTTACTTTTTAGCCTTCTCTAGCCTAGGTCTAGCTTATTAGTCTAGGGAAGTTAGAGTACCTAATGTTATTTGTCCTCTATAGTAAGGGTGTGAGTTTAGTTTAATTCCTAGCTATTTCTAGGCCTAGGTCTCTTAGGCATTAACTAACTAGATTCTTATCTTATGTTCTTCTTTCTTCGTTAATATCTATGATTTAGCCCCCTGTATAAGTATAAGAAGGGTTCCTCCCCTAGAGGGTCTTCCTTCTTTCCTTTTTTTATTAAACTTCCTATAGGTTCTTTTCTTCCTTAGGGCTACCTAAGGCGCTCCTAGGCTAGTGTTAGCCTAATTGCTAATATTACTGCAGATCTATTGGGTTATCTAATAAGATAGCACTGGCTGCTGTGAGTACTCTTGCGTTCTGTGCTTGTCTAGCTCTAATCCGCCTAGGATGTGCTGGCAATCGAAGTAAGAAGAAGCGCAGCGCCTCGGCTACAGGCCTGGGTTGGTCTGGCGCCGGTGGGGAGCAACATAACGAGGTTATCTTTTGGCTGCGGCGCCTAGACGCTTGCGCTACGGAGACAAACTGTCTCCTAGCTATAGCCCTACCTACTAAGGGGCAGGCTAAGGTAATAAAGGGAGTGATTCTAGTCCTAGAGAAGGAGTAATTAGTTAGGTAGGTATAGCTTAGTAGAGAGGCGGAGGCAGACTAGTAGGGCTTGTAATACCTAGCGTTATATATTTAAAATTAATCTAATAATAGTTCTAGAAATATAATTCTTTAGCTAGCCTACTACTAGCTCTAAACTATATAATCTTATATCTTTCCCTAGTTATTTGCTATGTCTATATCTTAGTTATTAGTCCTAGCGCGCTAGAAGCGCCCTAGCTCTAGCTCCTTCTCTTTACTATATATATTAGCTACTAGTTCTTATGCTAATAAGTAGTATTAGAGTTATTTTATACTAAGGAACTATTTAGCTATTACTCTTACCTTTAGGGGTAGTTTAGGGCTAGCCTTACCTCTTATATATCTCTAGGCTAGCGCGTTTAAGGGCATTAGTAGTTATATTTAGGGCAGTTTACTATAATATAATATTAGTCCTTAACTACTCTGCTATAGCTATATAGCGGTAAGTTTACTCTAGGAATGCCTCTCTAGAAGAGAAACTTATTAAGACTAATCTTCCTAGTGTGTAGTTAGACTATAGTTAAGGAGATATGCTTTTCTAGGCCTATATGGAATCTTTAGATTTCCTTTAGGTTATAAGTTAGTGGTTAATCCTTAGTTAGTTCTCTTACGAGTCTATGCTATCCTAGGCATTCCTTACTATACTATTTATCCTAGCGTTATCTCTATTCCTTATGTAGTTTTACCACTAGTTTATTACTCCTAGGGGGTCTTTATCTATAATATAACACTAACTATACTAAGTTAGCAGCGGTTTAGATTATTATAGCTATTCTACTCTCTATAATTCTCTCTTTAAACTTCTGTTTTATCTTATTTAGGTATAGATCTAGGGGAGGACATAGGTCTTAACCTCTAGTTAGGTAATAGGTATAGCCTTAAACGCACTAGCTATAATTTAGAGGTAGGCTTATTAGTCTATTATAAAGCTTTTAACTACTTCTCTTAGCTTTCTACCCTTCTTAGTTAGGGTATAGTAAGCGCTTGCCCTATAGGTAAGGATAGGCTAGACTACCTATATATATAGGAGTTAGGTATCTCTAAAGCTATAACCCTAGGCTAACGCTGCTAGTAAGGAGAGTATAAGCTATTACTAGGCTAGTTTACCTTTTAGGATATTCTTATAGGCACTTTAATTAAGTTTCCTATTAACCTAGACTCTAAGGAACCTATATAACTCTATAGGCACTATCTCCTTTATACTAAGTTAGACCCTAGCCTATAGGGGTTAGTATACTTTACTAAAGTATATAAGTTTAGTCTTTACTAGGTTAAACTTTACTCCTACTTCTTTTACCTACTTTTCACATACTTTCTATATAGCTTTAAGCCTCTTCTAGGTCTATGCAGTGTTTTTCTAAACGCTGCTATATTTATATTATCTATAAATCCTATTACTACTATGCCTAGGATAGCTTAGAGGCGTATATATAGCTTCGCTAAGTAGAGTAGGAAGAGGATTAGTAAGAGAGGAGAGCCTTATAGGGTGCCTACCTTTATCTAAAAGGGTCTTAAGAGTTTGCTATTAAAGCTAAGCTAGCTTATTCTATCCGTAAGGAAGCTATGTATTATGGCTATTAGCTAGCGTGGTATGCCTATTTAGATTAAAATGTAAATTAGATATAGGTAGCTAACTCTATTAAATACAGAAGAGATATCTATCTGCACTAGTAAGGTAATACTACCTCTATCCTAAGCCTCTCTTACGTATTCTATAAGGACTTTTATTATAGTTTCTATTAATCTATTTGCCCTATTTCCTATTTATAGCTTAGGAAGGAGGCCCTTAGCCTTAGCAAAGGCTATAAGCTACCTTATAATTACTACTTCTATAATCTTTCCTACTATGTTTAGTAGTAAGATAGGTCTCTATACATTAGCCCTTCTTATCTCCTTAGTGGTTTTTCCTAGCTTCCTAATTACTACTACTTATATAGTTTAGAACCATGCTAGAAAATATCTTACTTTAAGGATAGCATTTAGTAGGCATACTATAGCTTCTTTAGCCAGTTTATTATAGGCCTTAATAAGGCCTACTAGGAGTTTATTATCTCCTAGGGCTTTCTAGCTAGCTATATTAGATAAGATGTTTCTAATATCTCCTGCTCTAAACTATTCTTTATCTAGAACTAGCGTATTATTAAGCTCTAGGAAGGAGAGGTCTAGGATATAGAAGAGGTCTACTATAGGCTTAGGGAAGAACCTTTATGTAAGTATACTTACCTTATCCTTATAGGTAGTAGCTAGGTTAGGGTTATTATTAGTTCTTTTTAGGTCTAGGAGTCTAGGGAGCTCTAGGGGCCTAGCTTTAGAGCTAGGCCTATCTCTCTAGTCTCTAAACTCCACTATCCTTTTCCTATATATTAGCTTTTTATAGGGCTTCTCTCTATATATTCCTTTTTCTTCCCTAACTATTCGTTCCTAGTTATTATTTACCTTAGAGAAGGCTTACTAGTTTGCTTTAGTCTTCTAGTGCCTTTATTATCTCTTAGCTTATTTAGCTTTAGTAACTACCTTTTTATTCTCCTTAACTACTATACCTCTAGACTAGGAAGTCCTTAGCGCTTCCATAGGGCTACTAGTTTTACTATCTATTAGAGGTTTATAATAAGCTATGTTATATATATATTAATTCCTTCCTTATCTTTTAGGTCTAGTGCGTTTTCCGCTTAGAGTTACACCGCTGCTTCTACCTTTACCTATAGTCTATTTATTATAGTCTAGGTATGTTTAAGGGTAGGCAGGGCGCCTTCTTACTCCTTAGTAAAGATGCTAATTAGCTATGGAATATAGTTAGAGCCTATAAGGTCTTCTACGCTATTATAGTGGACTTAAATATCTAGAGTTACCTATGCTAGATCTATAGTGCTATCTCTATCTTCTCTATGTTATCTTATAGGTTCCCCTTAGGGTATTACTAGACTAAGCCTTTACTAGCTTATAAGGTCTAGTAGTTCCTCCGCTTCTCTAGTTATTCTATCTAAGCTATCCTAGAGAGGGTATTTTTAGTTAAAGTCTCCTATAAAAACGCTCTAGCTATAAGGCTCTTCTATATTAAAAGTGCAAATAGGTATATTCTAGTTATCTATATATCCTTCTAAGTAAAGGGAGTAGATATTTATGCCTTTTATCTCTACTAGTAACTAGTTAAGTCCTCCCTAGGCTATCTATAACCCTATATTATACTTCTTATTTATATATACTACATTCTATCCCTTATAGTATGCTAGTTAGAATTAGGTAAGGCCTAGTGCTAGGGGCTATAGGTGCCTTATGTGTTCCTACTCTTAGATTACTATTATATCTATATTAGTTTAGTGTTAGAGCGCTATGTGTATTAGGCTATTCTTCTTATTTATATTCTAAAAGAGGACTTATAATATTACTATATTAGTTAGGGGTGGTAGATCTTTGCTATCTTATGCTAGCTTTATTCTAGCCCTATTTTAAGACATATATTATATAATGCTCCTTACCCTAGGCTATTTAGCACTTCTCTCTATATTTATTAGGCATCCCCTTTTTCTACCTACTATAATAATAGGTGCTATAGCTATGCTAGTTCCCTTATAGGGCAGTGTTAGGCTTCTATTTAGGGAGTTACTAGTAAATCGTAATAGTTACTCTAGGTAGCCTGCTTTTACTATATTTTACTTCTCTTTTAGGATAGGGTAGTCCCTTAACTACGCTAGGTATAGGCTAGAATATAAGATATAGTTTTCCTTTAGTTATCCACTAATTATTAGGCATAATATTTCTCCTTTCTTATATTAGCTAGCTTTACACTTACTATACCTTAGGGCTACCTTATAGAACTTTGTAATATAGCTAGTTTAGAAGTAATTATAGTATTATTAGGGTTATAAGGTCTTATTATATAGTTTAGTCTAGAATAGCTTCGCTTTAAAGACTATTCTATCTTAGTATATCTTATTAGTGTCTTTTACTTTTACTAATCCTAGGATTAAGGTAGTATACTATACGTTTTCTACTTAGGGGCGCCTTATGGTTACCTTAATTATATTTACTTTATTCGCTTTTCTAATCTTAGTTATAAGGTTCTTAATGGATATATGCTTTATTAGGAATCCCTTAACTATAATGCTAAGTATATAGTAGTAAAGGGCTACTTCTAGACTAAATGCTTTAGTAATCTATTTTTAGTCCTCTCTATATTAGGCTACGTTTCCTTTAAAGGTAATAATTATGTTTTCGCTAGGGAGTTTTTAGCTGCTATAGCTATAGTTTAGCTAGTGGCTCTGTTTACTATAGTTATTATATCTTTAGCGCCTTAGGATTAGAGCGTTTCCTAGATTATATTACCTTTAATAAGTACTTCTCTATATTATCTACCTAGAACCTATAAGGGGTTTTATTATTTAGCCTTCTTAGTGCTAGTCTAGCTATAACGCTTACCTAGGTTAGTATATTAGTTCCTTTAGCTTCTTCCTTAATAGCCTCCTTAAGGGCTACTTTAAGGGCTTCTTTAGTAGTGTAAATATTATTATTATTATTACTGCTATTATTATTTATAGCTCTTATTTTAGCGTAGGCGCGGTTCGCTGCCTAGCAGGCTATAGCCTTTATAATGCTCTAAACTTAGGAGACTTTATCGCTAGGGATAAGGCTAGTAATCTTATTATAGAATTTCGTGTTATCTAGGTGTTTAAATTATATCTAATCTATTATTAGGTTATCTTCGTGTCTATAGGCGTTAAATTGCCCTATTCCTGCGTTTAGGTAGTAGTAGCTCTATACTAGCCCCTTTCTCTAGCGTTAATTACTATTAGCATCTTACCCTTACACCTACCTCTAGCTCTATCGCAATGCGACATCGTAGGAGGGTAAACGGAGGTAAGGAATTCGAATATTAATGTGGTTTGTATTTTAGAGGCGATTCCGGACCTTTAGATCGGTGCGGAAAAAGTATTAAAGGTTTTAACTAAATATACTATATTATCTTAAAGCACTAGATACTAGTAGTTCTATTATAGTATTCTTATAGCGTATTATTTATAAATTTAGTAAGAAAGGTTAGTAATTATAAAGACACTGCCTTTACCTTCCTCTCTTTACTTATATAATCTAACCTCCTTAATAGAGCATTAGTAGGGTTTAACTTACTTACTCTATATTTAATTATAAAGTTAAATAGATAGAGTTTATCTAGTATAGTAACCTATTTACTAGTTAACTTTAGCTTTATAGCTAGGTACTTATAGTTTAAGTAATCTATAATTACTATAACTAGATATATTAAGTATATAAGGTAGTGCCTCTAAGTTTAAAATATCTCTTAAATAGCTAGTAACTTTATATCTAGTGTTATATAGTGTAGTTCTATCTTATTTAACTTTCTTAATATATATACTACTAGGTGCTAGTAACCTAGCACTAACTACGCTAGGATAGCCCTAAGTGCGTGTCCTAAGGCATTTATCTTAACCCTTAATAAAGCTAATAGATTAAAGTGCACTAGAATTAGCGCCTCTTAGAATTATTTTTATAGCTCTCTAAACGTAGCTAACTTATTAGGATCTAGCTTAAACTTTACTAGTTAGTCTCCTTAGAGTTAATTAGTTAATAGGATAACTATTTTGCTATAGCCTTTAATAAACCGCCTATAAAATCCTATAAAACCTAGGAATAACTAGATATTAAAGACACTATAAGGTACTAGCTAAGTTACTATTGTCTTAATTCTTATAGGCTTTATTATAATTCCTTCTTTAGATATAATGAAGCCTAGGAATTTAACCTCCTTATATAAGAATTTACACTTTTCTAGGTTAATAAAGAGGCTTGCTTCTTAGAGCTTCTAAAGGACTTGTTTTATATGCCCCTTATACGTAGCTTTATCGCTACTATAGATTAGGATATTATCTAAATATATAACGCAAATTATATCTATAAGGCCTTCTAGGGCATTATTAATATATTCTTAAAAGGTTATAGGTATATTAACTAGTCTAATAGGTATTATAAGATACTTAAAGTAACTATATCTGTATTAGAACGCTATCTTCCACTTATCTCCCTTATAGATATATAGCTAATAGTATGTATCTTTAAGGTCTAATTTTATATAAACCTTCGCTCCCTTTAATTAGTTTAAGATCTCTATAATAAGCAGTAATAGCGCTTTATCTTTAATAGTAATTCTATTAAGGGCTTTATAATCCACGTAAAGATATAATTTTTCTTCTTTCTTTAGTATAAATAATATTAAAGCTTTAGCTAGGCTAATAGATCTTTAAATCTATCCTTTTTACTATATGCTTACTAAGTACTTATAGAGCACTTCTAGCTCCTTTTCTACTAAATTATATATTAGTCTATATAGGGGCGTTTTCCTCTCTTCTAATTTAATAGCATAAGTCTAACTACTTAGTGTAAGGAGAATACCTATAAGTTTATTTAAAAAGATATCCTTAAACTCTTTATAGGCTTAGGGTATTTACGTGGTTAACTTATAGGCTTTACCTATCTCTATAGTTACTAGGTTATTATAGGGCCTGTCTTTATCTACTATTAAGATATTATTATCTTTCTATATGTATATATATTAATTACGCTAGCTAGCTCTATGTGGGGCTAGTACTAGTACTCCTACTACTTTGTTAAAAGGAAAACCCTTAAATAGGAAGAAAACCCCTTATATCTATGTTTAAGCTAACGCTAATCCTAGACTAGGCCTGCGTTACGTTATATATAGCCTATTATAGGTATTTAATGCTAGCTTATACTAGCCTTATCCTAGTAAGAAGAAAAGAAAAGAAAGAAAAAGGAAAATCCTAGGTTTAAAGCCTTACCTAGCTCTATCCTAGGTTTGCTCTAGCACTACTCTAGGCCTCTTATACTATCTTATAGTATACTAGATTTAGTTTTATAGTAGTAATTTACTTCTCTTTTACTTTTTAGCTAGCTTTTCTATAGCCTTACTTTTTAGCCTTCTCTAGCCTAGGTCTAGCTTATTAGTCTAGGGAAGTTAAAGCACCTAGTAATATTTATCTTCTATAGTAAGGGTATAGGTTTAGTTTAATTCCTAGCTATTTCTAGGCCTAGGTCTCTTAGGCGTTATCTAACTAGATTTTTATCTTATATTTTTCTTTCTTTATTAATATCTATAATTTAGCCCCCTCCCTTATATAAGTATAAGAAGGGTTCCTCCTCCCTTAAGAGGTCTTCCTTCTTTTCTCTTTTTTATTAAACTTCCTATAGGTTCTTTTCTTCCTTAAAGCTATTTAAGGTGCCTCTAGGCTAGTGTTAGCCTAAATGCTAATAATTACTATAGATTAGTTAAATTTTCTAATAAGATAGCACTAGTAGCTATAAGTACTCCTATATCCTATACTATTCTAGCTCTAATCTACTTAGGAAACTCCTAAGAATAAGCGCTACCCTTAGAAGTTATTAACTAAGAAGTAACTTAAGTAAGCTATAGCTAAAGATCTTAAGGTATAATTCTTACTACCCCTATACTAAGTCTACTCTAAGTCTAATCTATAATAGTTAAGGAATCCCTATAGGATTTAATATATTTCCTATAAGTCTTAGTTTATTAACTATCCTAGGTATTAATACTATAATATTACTAGTAAGTTAGCTTTATTCTAGTTTAGGGGTAGGGCTAACTATTTTATATAGGGCTTACTACTAATACCTATTTTAATTATTAGGTTTAAAACTATAGTTACTTAAAGGTAAGTAGCTAGTACCTCTTTCCTAGGCCTAGTCTAGTAGTAACACACTCCTAGCCTAATTTAACTAAGTAATAGAATAAGCACTAGTAATTAGTTAAGGTCTAGGTAAATATTATTACTAGGGGTAGTATAAGTGTTTCTTTATTAGTTCTTTACTAGTTCTATTCTAGGTCTAACTACTCTCTAGGTCTTAGATAATTATTAAGATTATATAAAAAGCTTTATACTAGTAATTAAAGTAAGAAGAAAGGAGTGTTTTTATAGTAAGCCTAGGCTAGGCTAGTGCTAGGGGATTAATATAATAAGCTTATATTTTAGTTATAATGCCTAGATACCTATATAGTAAAGATAAACTATCTCTTAGCTATAGCCTTACCTACTAAGGGGTAGGCTAAGGTAATAGAGAGGGCTATTCTAGTTCCTAAGGAGAAGTAGGTTAGTAAGCTAGTTATAGCTTAGGGAAGGGTTAGGGTAGGTTAGTAAGGTTATAATACTAGGTATTTATAGTTTAATATTAATCTAATAATAGTTCTAGAATTAATAAGGTTTATATCTAGCCTACCGCTAGTTTTACACTATATAAACTTACTCTTCCTCCTAGTTATTAGTTATACCTATATTCTAGTTATTAGTCCTAGCGCACTAAAAGCGCTCTAGCTCTAGTTCCTTCTCTTTACTATATATATTAGCTACTAGTTCTTATGCTAATAAGTAGTATTAGAGTTATTTTATACTAAGGAATTATTTAGCTATAGCTCTTACCTTTAGGGAGTAGTTTAGGGCTAGCCTTACCTCTTATATATCTTTAGGCTAGCGTAATTAGGGGCGTTATTAATTATATTTAGGGTAGTTAACTATAATATAATATTAGTCTTTAATTACTTTACTATAGCTATATAGCGGTAAGTTTACCCTAGGAATACCTCTTTAAAAGAGGAACTTATTAAGACTAATCTTTCCTATATATAGTTAGACTATAGTTAAGGAGATATGCTTTTCTAAGCCTATATAAAATCTTTAGATTTCCTTTAGGTTATAAGTTAGTAGTTAGTCCTTAGTTAGTTCTCTTATAAGCCTATATTACCCTAGGCATTCCTTACTATACTATTTATCCTAATATTATCTCTATTCCTTATATAGTTCTACTACTAGCTTATTATTCCTAGGTAAGGGTCTTTTCTTATAATATAATACTATCTATACTAAGTTAGTAATAGCTTAGATTATTATAGCTCTTTTACTCTCTATAGTTCTCTCTTTAAACTTCTATTTTATCTTATTTAGGTATAGATCTAAGGGGAGGATATAAGTCTTAACCTCTAGTTAGGTAATAGGTATAGCCTTAAATATACTAGCTATAATTTAGAGATAGGTTAATTAGTCTATTATAAAGCTTTTAACTACTCCTCTTAGTTTTCTACCTTTCTTAGTTAAGGTATAGTAAGTACTTACTCTATAGGTAAGGATAGGCTAGACTACCTATATATATAGGAGTTAGGTATCTCTAAAGCTATAACCCTAGGCTAATACTACTAGTAAGGAGAGTATAAGCTACTACTAGGCTAGTTTACCTTTTAGGATATTCTTATAAGCACTTTAATTAAGTTTTCTATTAACCTAGACTCTAAGGAACCTATATAACTCTATAAGCACTATCTCCTTTATACTAAGTTAGACTCTAGCCTATAGGGATTAGTATACTTTACTAAAGTATATAAGTTTAGTCTTTACTAGGTTAAACTTTACTCTTACTTCTTTTACCTATTTTTATATACTTTTTATATAGCTTTAAGCCTTTTCTAGGTTTATATAGTATTCTTTCTAAATACTACTATATTTATATTATTTATAAATCCTATTACTACTATACCTAGGATAGCTTAGAGATATATATAAAGCTTTACTAAGTAAAGTAAGAAGTGGATTAGTAAGAGAGGTAAGCCTTATAGGGTTCTTACCTTTATCTAGAAAGGTCTTAAGAGTTTACTATTAAAGCTAAGCTAGCTTATTCTCTCTATAAGGAAGCTATATATTATAGCTATTAGCTAGTATAGTATACCTATTTAGATTAGGATATAGATTAGGTATAGGTAGCTAACTCTATTAAAAGCTAATAAGATATCTATTTATACTAATAAGGTAATATTACCTTTACC
Organism: Epichloe gansuensis; assembly: GCA_023658505.1. NCBI lineage: Eukaryota > Fungi > Ascomycota > Sordariomycetes > Hypocreales > Clavicipitaceae > Epichloe > Epichloe gansuensis. The sequence continues at coordinate 4,078,376 of CP098283.1, forward strand.
CTAGGCCTCTCTTATATATTCTATAAGGACTCTAATTATAGTTTCTATTAACCTATTTACCCTATTTCCTATTTATAGCTTAGGAAAAGGCCCTTAGCCTTAGTAAAGGCTATAAGCTACCTTATAATTACTACTTTTATAATCTTTCTTACTATATTTAGTAGTAAGATAGGTCTTTATATATTAGCCCTTCTTATCTCCTTAGTGGTTTTCCTAGCTTCCTAATTACTACTATATATATAGTTTAAAACTAGGCTAGGAAATATCCTACTTTAAGGATAGTATTTAGTAGGTAGGCTATAGCTTCTTTAGCTAGCTTATTATAGGCCTTAATAAGGCCTGCTAGGAGTTTATTATCTTCTAGGGCTTTCTAGCTAGCTATATCTAATAGGATATTTCTAATATCCTTTACTTTAAACTATTCTTTATCTAGGACTAGTGTATTATTTAGCTCTAGGAAAGAGAGGTCTAGGATATAAGAGAGGTCTATAGTGGGTTTAGGGAAGAACCTTTATATAAGTATACTTACCTTATCCTTATAGGTAGTAGCTAGGTTAGGGTTATTATTAGTGCTTTTTAGGTCTAGGAGTTTAGGAAGCTCTAGGGGGCCTAGCTTTAGAGCTAGGCCTATCTCTCTAGTCTCTAAACTCCTCTATCCTTTTCTTATATATTAGCTTTTTATAGGGCTTCTCTTTATATATTTCTCTTCTCTTCTCTAACTATCTATTCCTAGTTATTATTTGCCTTAGAGAAGGCTTACTAGTTTGCTTTAGTCTTTTAGTGCCTTTATTATCTCTTAGCTTCTTTAGCTTTAGTAACTATCTCTTTTATTCTCCTTAATTACTATGCCTCTAGGCTAGGGAGTCCTTAGCGCTTTTATAAGGCTACTAGTTCTACTATCTATTATAGGTTTATAATAAGCTACGTTATATATACATTAATTCCTTCCTTATCTTATAAGTCTAGTGCGTTTTCTACTTAGAATTACACTATTACTTTTGCCTTTACCTATAGTTTATTTATTAAGGTCTAAGTATGTTTAAGGGTAGGTAAGGCGCTTTCTTACTCCTTAGTAAAGATACTAATTAGCTATAGGATATAGTTAGAACCTATAAGGTCTTTTATACTATTATAGTAAACTTAGATATCTAGAGTTACCTATGCTAGATCTATAGTGCTATCCCTATCTTCTCTATATTATCTTATAGGTTTCCCTTAGGGTATTACTAGGCTAAGCCTTTACTAGCTTATAAGGACTAGTAGTTTCTTTACTCCTCTAGTTATTCTATCTAAGCTATCCTAGAGGAGTGCTTTTAGTTAAAGTCTCCTATAAAAACGCTTTAGTTATAAGGCTTTTTATATTAAAAGTATAGATAAGTATATTCTAGTTATCTATATATCCTTCTAAGTAAAGAGAGTAGATATTTATACCTTTTATCTCTACTAGTAACTAGTTAGGTCCTCCTTAGGCTATTTATAACCTTATATTATACTTCTTATTTATATATACTGTATTCTATTCATTATAGTATGCTAGTTAAAATTAGGTAAGGCCTAGTACTAGGGGCTATAGGTATCTTATGTATTCCTACTCTTAAATTACTATTATATCTATATTAGTTTAGTGCTAGAGCGCTATATATATTAGGCTATCTTTCTTATTTATATTCTAAAAAAGGACTTATAATATTACTATATTAATTAAGGGAGTAGTAAGTCTTTACTATCTTATGCTAGTTCTATTCTAGCCCTATTATAAGATATATACTATATAATACTCCCTACCCTAGGCTATTTAGCGCTTCTCTCTATATTTATAAGGTATTCCCTTTTTTACTTACTATAATAATAGGTTCTATAGCTATGCTAGTTCTCTTATTAAGTAGTGTTAGGCTTTTATTTAGGGAGTTACTAGTAAATTATAATAGTTACTCTAGGTAGCTTACTTTTACTATATTTTACTTCTTTTTAGGATAGAATAGTCCCTTAATTACGCTAGGTATAAGCTAGAGTATAGGATATAGTTTTCCTTTAGTTATTTGCTAATTATTAGGTATAATATTTCTCCTTCTTTATATTAGCTAGCTTTGCACTTACTATACCTTAGGGCTACCTTATAGAACTTTATAATATAGCTAGTTTAGAAGTAGTTATAGTATTATTAGGGTTATAGGGTCTTATTATATATGTTACGTGGTGGAATCGCAGGTTAAGGCGTTGAATCTGTCAGAGGTGCCAACGGATTCAGAGGTCGTAAATCGTACTGAGTTCACTTGTGAAAGCTACTAATAGGTGTGAATGTGATGTAAGAATTGAGTTGTCCCCTGTCTATGGAGTGTCGAATCTGGCCTATTAATGCCTGTTTCTGGCCACCTTGTCTTGTCACGTAACAATATAGTTTAGTTTAGAATAGCTCTGCTTTAAAGACTATTCTATCTTAGCATATCTTATTAGTATCTTTTACTTCTACTAGTCCTAGAATTAGGGTAATACACTATATGTTTTTACTTAGGGGCGCCTTATGGTTACCTTAATTACGTTAACTTTATTTGCTTTTCTAATCTTAGCTACTAGGTTTTTAATAGATATATGCTTTATTAGGAATCCCTTAATTATAACGCTAAGTACACGGTAGTAAAGGGCTGCTTCTAGTCTAAATGCTTTAGTAATCTATTTTTAGTCTTCTTTATATTAGGTAGCATTTCCTTTAAAGGTAATAATTATGTCTTTACTAGGGAGTCTTTTAGCTGCTATAGCTATAGTTTAGCTAGTAGCCCTATTTACTATAGTTATTATATCTTTAGTGCCTTAAGATTAAAGCGTTTCCTAGATTATATTACCTTTAATAAGTACTTCTCTATGTTATTTACCTAGGACCTATAGGGGTTTTATTATTTAGCCTTCTTAGTGCTAGTCTAGCTATAATGCTTGCCTAGGTTAGTATATTAGTTCCTTTTCCTTCTTCCCTAATAACCTCCTTAAGGGCTACTTTAAGGGCCTCTTTAGTAGTGTAGATATTATTATTATTATTATTTATAGCTCTTATTTTAGCGCAGGCGTGGTTTGCTACCTAGTAGGCTATAGCCTTTATAATGCTCTAAACTTATAAGACTTTATTACTAGGGATAAGGCTAGTAATCTTATTATAGAATTTCGTGTTATCTAGGTACTTAAATTATATCTAACCTATTATTAGGTTATCCTTATGTCTATAGGCGTTAAATTACCCTATTCCTATGTTTAGGTAGTAGTAGCTCTATACTAGCCCCCTTTCTCTAGTGTTAATTACTATTAGCATCTTACCCTTATACCTACCTCTAGCTCTATTATAATACAATATTATAGGAGGGGGTAAACAAAGGTAAGGAATTCGAATATTAATGTGGTTTGTATTTTAGAGGCAATTCCGGACCTTTAGGTCGGTGCGGAAAAAGTATCAAAGGTTTTTATCTTTTTATATGAGTTTAGTTATTAACCCCTATAAGATAAATCTAATGCATACGCGTTTTGCCTCCTTACATGCCTATTATGTCCTTACTACTAGTCTAAGATATTCTTTTATAATAGGGTATCTCTAGTAACTATCTATCTAGGATATAATTACTGGTTTATATATAACTGCCTAGTTATGCCCTAATAACAGGTCTTTACTAGTATTAGCTATATAGTAGCTAACTTAATATATTCTTGCGTAGCCTATACTATCCTTAATTAATAGGGTTTATAATAAGATCCCTTAATACTTAATTTTAGTAAGGGTAGCACTCTTAAGGGTTATATTATCCTTTTTATATTAGCCTAATTAACTACTATTAGTAACTTTAGGTAAATAATTTAATAGGTTACGCTAGGGTTAAACAGTGCCTTTATAGCTACCTATTTATATTCTTACTATAACTTTACCTTAACTCTTAGTCTTAGATCTTTAGGCAATAATTTAATAAGAGTGTCTTCCTAGGGTTACACTAAGCTAATAGGGGTTTTATTTAAGTCTAATAGGTCTTTAACCTAGTTATAGCTACTCTTATATATCTTTATTATATAATTGCTTCTCTTGTAAATAGAATAATCTAGTTTAGTATAGCTTAGTAAAGTGTGTCCTAGCTTACTATACTTATAGTATATAAACAGTGAATTTATTACTCTATTACTGCCTTATTACTATAGCCTTTCTAGTAAAGTAAAATATTATTATCTTTTCTAACTATTATTACCTTAATTACTTAATTAGCTTCCTTTAGTTTTAACCTCTGCCTTTCTTTCTTAGCCTACTAGGTAAGTCTAACTCTTAGGGAACTCTTAGCTAAGTACCTACTTTTTTATAGTATTATTAAGGCTATTAATAAATATATAGATTTATAGGCGTTTAGGAATTGCTTTAGGTAGCTTAGCCTTTGCCTTACCCTAGATCTTTATAAATATCTAGAATAATTAGTGATTTTCTTATCTAAGACCTATTAATATTCTTATTACTTCTAAGCACTATATATTCTTATCTATAGTTCCTATCTTTAGCTAATCTATAAATCTATCCTAAGTATTACCCTAGTAGTTTATATAACTATCTATAGCTATATAACATATCTATTATTACTTTGCATTATTTACTAGGTAGCTGCTAGCATAGGTAATCTTAGTTATATTATCTATAAAGGTTCTATAATCTATAGTAAAAGCTATATTTAAATCCGTAAGGAAATTCTAAAGACTCTTAAAAGTATTCCCTTTATATATAGGTGCTTTTAATTATATCTTTATAAGGCTATATTACTATATAATAGGTATTACCTAAGGTACTAAAGGAGAGGTATTTATAAGTCCTATATCTAAGTTACCTAAGGATATAGCTTTCTCTATTATCTATAGGTTTTGCTATAATTATATAAGTTTCTATCTCTTTTCTATAATATATATCTAGGTTACTACTTCTTTAAGGTATTAGTTTAGTATTACCTCCTTATTATTAATAAGTATTTTGCTTTACTAGTTATCTAATAAGGACTAGTAGACTACTCTAGTTAGGTTTAGTAATATAATATTCTCCTACTTATCCATAGCGTGGTTATAGCTACTACCTAATTAGGTTACTATATAATAAATTCTAGATATCTTAATCTAACTAATAGTTTATTACCCTAAAGGGAAAAGAGATTAATTTATTAAGGCTTTTAGCTTAGGAGTAAATAATAGAGTAATAGTTAGATTAAGGTATTATAGCTATTAAACTACTAGCTAGGGGTAAGTGCTTAAAGGTTTAATCTCTAGCCCTTTCCCTTTATTTATAGGAAAGCCCCTTTAAATAGCCTATAGCTCTTATATAACTAGCCTATAGCTAGCCCTTAGCTCCGTGCCCCGCTGGGTTCCACCCTTATTAATGCGGTCGCTACCCTTATGGATGCTGTCGCTGTTCTGCTCCTGACATAATATCCTTTAGGAATCTAGCTACGTTAAACGCGGTAGCTATATTAGTAGTATAGAGAATAGGGCAATTACTATCTAAATATATAATATCTATAATTACTTTATAGTTAAAGTTATATTTATCCTTTAGGGTGAATTTAAAGTAATACAAATTGTTTATATTTAATTAGCATTAGTGGTAGATCTTTGTTAATTATCTAATGGTTTTGAAATCTACCTTATAGCCTAATTTAGAAAGCATATTATAAAGTTAGTAAATAGAAGGGTGACTAAATCAGCGATGTAAGCGCTGTAATTCTATCTTAGTTAAATAGCTCTAAGCAATTAATCTTTCCTTTTATAGAAGCATCTAAGAATATCCCTATTTATAGATAATAGGGACTTTAACGTTGCCTTATTAAAGGATATTCTAGGAGATGTGAAAATTAATCTTAAGGTAGTTTATATCTACTAGGCATAGTAGGAAAGGAGTGTTTATAGGTATTATATAGAATAGGATAATGCTAAAGGGAGTAGGTATATTAATTAAACTAATTAAGGGGATTAGCTTACTATTTCCGAATTAAATTATTGCCTCCCTAGCTCTAGATTTATTAAGCTAGATCTTTAGGATTAATTATTATAGGGTAAGGAATTAAGCGTGCCTTACTAATAAGTAACCTATAGCTCTAGTATTAGGGATAATACCTTAGAATATGCCTAAAGAGTAATTATCTTAAAGAAGGAAGGTAGTTAGGGCTTTCTTTAGTTACTAAAGATTAAAGGGATTCTCTTTAATAAGGGTATAGGTTATTACTTAGTTTATAAGAATCTCTATAGTTATATAGCTATTAATTATTATGCCTTATATAAAGAAGCTTATTAGTATCTCTTCTTTATTACCTTCTTCTTTAAATCTAAGTTTTATTATATAGGTAAAAATCTTATCTTTATTAGAAGAAGTAGTGTTATTCTCTTTACCTTTATACTAGGTAAGGAAAGCATTATAAGAAGGGGTTATTAGTTCTATAAGATAGTAGTTCTTAAAGCATTAATATGCCTTTTATATTTCTCCTTAGAGTGCTTAGTTAACTAATAGCCTTTCTTACTATATATATAGTATTTCTTTCTTTATATCGCGCCTTTATTGCCTTATAATTATAATTATCTATAATAGGCTTCCTTACTATACCTATTATACTTATAATTAGTCTAATACTACTCTCTTACCTTAGGTATTAATAGGAATTAATACTTCTTATCTAATTTCTCTATAGTTATTCTTATTAATATCCTTATATATTTATAGAATAGCTAGAGGTTAGTAAGAGGATTAATAAAATAGGTTTTACACTTAGTTATACTATAATAAGCGGAGATTAATTAGTTCTAAAGTGCTCTTTTAGATTAAGTAATATCTAGGATTACTTATTAAAGGTTTATAAGCTTTATTATAAGTTCTTTAAAGTAGTTAAGCTTTAACTTATTAGGGTTTTCTTATATAATCTAGCGTAGCTTAGTATTCTACTATTTAAGAAAATACCTTTACTTTACATTATTAGTCTTAAACCTTCTCTTAATATAGCTAATAAGAGTCTTAAGGTCTTAAGGATTACCTAGCTTATATAAATACTTATAATAATATATTAAAGCTTTTCCTTTAAGTATAGCTTTAAGGTTATACCTAGCTTTATAGGGTTTAATACCTAGTATCTTATATTTTCCTTAGAAGATTATTAACTTTAAGTTAAGAACCTTATAGTTATTTACACTATATTAAATATTACTTATATATAACTTTGCGAGATTAATTATTTACTTTAGTATAGGTCTAGAGGGAAAAAGTGCTCTTAGAGGTGTAAAAGGGGATTTCTTGCCTTAATAGGGGATCTCTTTAATAAGGGCTTTCCTAAGGATTATTATATAATTAGCCTAACAGAGTTAGACTTAGGGAATAATGTTAGTAAGATTATAAGATTCCTAGATTACTCTATTAGTAATGTTATAATCTTAGCCTAATTAAAGGGATTAGAAGGAGGTTATTAAGGAAGTCTTAGTTTTTAATATGTTTTTAGAAGGGTATATACTTCCTTATAGCTTTCTATATCTCTTCTTCTTACTAATCTTAGAATTCCTTATAAGTAATAACTTCTTTTAGTATTACTATAATCTTCTTATAGGCTATTATATTTATATATATGCCTTAGAAGAGAAGGAAATTACATAGATACTTAGTAATTACTTAGTTTATAATTATAAATACCTCTCTTATCTAACCGTAAAAGTCTTTAATAAAGTTAGTAAAGAGACTTCTAGTAATAAGGCTCTTAGACTAGTATACTACTATCCTAAAGAGAATATAGGCTATAATAGCCTTAGGGTTATTACCTTATTTATTAAGATTAAATAATTTTACTATTTATAATATCTTAAATATAATAAAGTCTTATACCTCTAGTAGGATATATCTTAGGAGAGGGTTATTAACTTATAAACCTTTACCTTTTTAGTCTCTCTTAACCTTAGTGCTTTCTTTAGTATTACTAAAGTTAGGGCTAAAGAGAGAGGCTTTTAATAGTTTTCCTTATTAAGAAGCTTTTAACTTTCTTATCTCTATTATAAGAGGATAGAATAGAGGTATAGTATTAGTTATATAGTAGGTTAAAGGATTATAAGTATAGCTATTATTTTTATCTCTTAGGGGTTCTTAGGATATTAAATCTTAGGAGTAATAAGCTCCTTTCTTATTATAAGAGAGTGCTTTCTAAGGGTTAGGTATATAGTAGAATACGCTAACTAATTAATTAAAGATAGGTTAGACTAGTTACTAACTAGGCCTTAATCCTTTAATAGCTTTAAAGTTTTTATAAAGTCTTAGGATATTAGATCTTAGGAGCTATAAGGCTCCTTTTATATTATAAGAGAGTGCTTAGACTTCCTTAGTATAACTATACACACTTTTAGTAGCCCTCCTATTTTATAGGGTAGGTTTATAGTATAGCTATCTCTTCTGCTTAGCCTTACTAATCTATAGTTAGGAAAAACTATATAGTTATCTATAAAGTTAATCACTAATTAGTATTAGTATTATAGGTGCCTAACGTTAGGATTAAAAGCCTAGGGAATAGGAATTATTCTTCTATTCTAGGCGTTATAATTAATTAGTTATAAGTGTGTGTGTAGAAGAGAGGAAAGAGAGGCTTTTAGATAATAAGAAGTGGCTAAAAACGCAGTGCGTTTTATAGGTTATATAACTTATAGGTCCTTGCCTAATTAGGGGACAGGCTAATAAGTTATTAGTAGGGCCACCTCTTGCAAGCGCGCGTTGCGCGCGCCCCTCGCGGCCTGACCTTTTGCCGGGTAATTGCGGCTGCGTGCCGCGATTGATATCATGCTTGTTCCAACAAAAATACTTTTATTTAAAAAAATAAAAATATATTCTTTTTCAAATTAACTTAAAATCCTTTAATTTTATTAGTAAAAGTAAGCCTTATAAGCTAATAAATTAATTATTAGTAATTAATAAGTTTTAATATTTAAAACTCTAGTACTTTTTTTCTTTTAAAGGTTTTTGTTGGAACAAGCATGATATCAATCGCGGCACGCAGCCGCAATTACCCGGCAGAAGGTCGGGCCGCGAGGCGCGCGCCCGCGAGAGGTGGCCCCACATATGACTCATCGACCCGCCCCTCTGATTGGGCGGGGACCTACAAGTCATGTGACCCACAAAACGCACCGCGTTTGTGGCCACTTCTTACAATCCGGAAAAGCCTCTCTTTTCCTCCCTTCTACACACACTTATAACTAATTAATTACAACGCCTAGAATAGAAGATAAATTCCTATTCCCTAGGCTACGATCCTAACGTTAGGCACCTGTGATACTAACACTAATCAGTGGTTAACTTCACAGATAACCACACGGTTTTTCCTAACCGTAGATTAGTAAGGTTAATTAGAAAAGATAGCTACACTATAAACCCGCCCTATGAAATAGGAGGGCCGCTAAAAGCGTGTATAGTTATGCTAAGGAAGTCTAAGCACTCTCTTACGATAAGAAAGGAGCCTTATAACTCCTAAGATCTAATCCTAAGACCCTATAAAGACTTTAAAGCTATTAAAGGATTAAGGCCCGGTTAGTAACCAGTCTAACCTATCTTTAATCACTTAGTTAGCGCGTTCCACCACGTACCTAACCCTTAGAAGGCATTCTCTTATAATAAAAAGGAACTTATTACTCCTAAGATCTAATCCTAAGAACCCCTAAGGGACAAAGATAATAGCCACGCTTATAATCCTTTAACCTACTACATAACTAACACCACACCTCCATTCTAACTTCCTATAATAGAGATAAGAAAGTTAAAAGCTCCTTAGTAAGGAGAACTATTAAAAGCCTCTATCTCTAGCCCTAACTTTAGCAATACTAAAGAAAGCACTAAAGTTAAAAGAGACTAAAAGGTAAAGGTTTATAACTTAATAACCCTCTCCTAAGACACATTCCCCTAGAGATACAAGACTTTATCACATCTAAGACATCAAAGATAGCAAAATCATTTAATCTTAACAAACAAGGTAATAACCCTAAGGCTATTATAGCCTATATCCTCTTTAAGACAGTAGCATACTAGTCTAAGAGCCTTATTACTAGAAGCCTCTTTACTAACTTTATTAAAGACTTCTACGGATAGATAAGAGAGGTATTTGTAATTATAGACCAAGCAATTGCTAAGTATCTACGTAATTTCCTTCTCTTCTAAGGCATATACATAGACATAACAGCCTATAGGAAGATTATAGTAATGCTTAAGGAAGTTACTAACCATAAGGAATTTCAAGATTAGCAAGAAGAAGAGATATAGGAAGCTACAAGGAAGTACACACCCTTCTAAAAACACATTAAAGACTAAGACTTCCTTAATAACCTCCTTCTAATCCCTCTAATCAGGCTAAGATTGCAATATTGTTAACAGAGTAATCTAGGAATCCCACAATCTCACTAATAACATTCCTTAAGTCTAACCCTATTAGGCTAATTACATAATAATCCTTAGGAAAGCCCTTATTAAAGATATCCCCTATTAAGACAAGAAATCCCTTCTCCTACACCTCTAAGAGCACTTTTTCCTTCTAGACCTATACTAAAGTAAATAATTAATCTCGCAAAGCTTTATATAAGTAATATTTAATATAGCATAGATAACTATAAGGTCCTTAACTTAAAGTTAATAATCTTCTAAGGAAATGTAAGATACTAGGCATTAAACCCTATAAGGCTAGGTACACCCTTAAGGCTATGCTTAAAGGAAAGCTTTAATATACTACCATAAGCATCTATGCAAGCCAGGAGATCCTTAAGACCTTAAGACTCTTATTAACCGCATTAAGAGAAGATTTAAGACTAATAACACAAAGTAAAGATATCTCCTTAAGTAGTAGAACACTAAGCTATACTAGATTATGCAAGAAAACCTAGATAAGCTAAAGATTAATTGCTTTAAAGAACTTATAATAAAGCTTACAAACCTTTAATAAGCAGTCCTAGATATTACTTAATCTAAAAGGGCACTCTAGAATTAATTAATCTCTGCCTATTACGGCATACCTAAGTATAGAACTTGCCTTATTAACCCTCCCGCTAACCTCTAGCTATTCTATAAATGCATAAGGATGTTAATAAGAATAACTATAGAGGAATTAGATAAGAAGCATTAATTCCTATTAACACCTAATGTAAGAGAGTAGTACTAGACTAACCGCAAGTATAATAGATACGGTAAAGAAGCCTATTATAGATAATCATAATCACAAGGCAATAAAGGCACTCCACGTATAAAGAAATATTATATATATAGTAAGGAAGGCTATTAGTTAACTAAACACTCTAAAGAGGAATGTAAGAAGGCATATTAACGCTTTAAGAACCACTACCTTATAGAGCTAATAACCCCTTCCTATAACGCTTTCCTTACCTAGTATAAAGGCAAAGAGAATAATACTACTTCTTCCAAAGAAAACAAGATTTCCACCTATATAATAGAACTTAGATTTAAAGAAGAAAGCAATAAAGGAGAGATGCTAATAAGCTACTTTACATAAGGCATAACAATTAATAGCTATATAACTATAGAGATCCTTGCAAATTAAGCAGCTACCCATACCCTTATAAAGGAGGATTTATTTAATCTCTAATAACTAAAGGAAGCCCTAACCGCTTTTCTTCTTTAAGATTATTACTCTTTAGGTGTGTTCTAAGGCATTATCCCTAATACTAGGGCTATAGGTTACTTATTAGCAGGGCACCCCTAATTCCTTGCCCTATAACGGTTAATCCCTAAGATCTAGCTTAATAAATCTAGAGCTAGGGAGGCAATAATTCGATTCGGAAGCGGCAAGCTAATCCCTTTAATTAGATTAATTAATATGCCTACTCCCTTTAGTATTATCCTATTCTACGTAATGCCTATAAACACTCCCTTCTTACTATATTTAGCAGATATAGACCGCCTAAAGATCAATTTCCATATCTCTTAGAATATCCTTTAACAAGGCAAAATTAAGGTCCCTATTATCCATAAATAGGGATATCCTTAGATGCTTCTATAGAAGGAGAGATTAATTACCTAGAGTTATCTAACTAAGATAGAATTGCAGCGCTTACATTACTAATTTAGTTACCCTTCCGTCCACTAACTTTATAATATGCTTTCTAAATTAGGCTATAAGGTAGATTTCAAAACCATCAGATAATTAACAAAGATCTACCACTAATGCTAATTAAATACAGACAATCCACACTGCTTTAAATTCACCCTAAAGGATAAATATAACTTTAACTATAAAGTGATTGTGAATATTATGTATCTAGATAGCAATCGCCCTATTCTCCACGCTATTAATACAGCCACTGCGTTTAACGCAGCTAGGTTCCTAAAGGATATTATAGTAAAGGCAACATAGGAAGCTCTTCGCCTCTGCTAGATTAATACCTACCAGGGTCCTCTAGATTAGATTATAACTAATGCTAGCATAACATTCAGAAGCGAAGAATTCCACTAATTTATAGCTTTAATGTTAATCTTAATTAAAGAAGTCCCTATTAAGGCACACCACAGCATTAGCAAGGTTAAGAGATATTACAGGCCGCTCTAAAGAGCCTATAATATTATCTAACGCGAATGCCTATTAATACCTAAAGCTATAGCCCTGTAAATAGCTATAAAAGCCCTTAATAATACCATAGGCCTAAATAGCATTATTCTAACCCTTCTTATCTTTAGCGCCTACCCTTAAATAATTAATAAATCTCCTCCCTTACCTAATATTAAGCAATAAGCTCTTATAGTATAAAAGGTAACAAAGGAGATTAAGAGGTTACATGCGCTCCGTAAGGTTAAGGAAGCCCTTACTATAAGGAATAGCCCTAACACCTCGCTAACCCTTAACCTCCTACTTATATTACTAGTTCTTATCTAGTAAGAGCATAAAGAATAGCAAGGCCTATACAAGCTCCTTACAATAGATAAAGAGAGCTACACCCTTAATCTTCTATAAGGTCCTAAGGTCTTTAGGTTAACCTCTGTTAAGCCCTATAATAAAGACCTAAGTAAGGAAAGGCCATTACTAGCAGGAGGTAATAACCTAGAGGTAATTAAAGGGGAAGAGCAAGAGGTATAAATTAATAACGCAGTGCCTCTAGCCTCTCTAAAAGAAGGCTAGGAAGACTATAAAAGAACCCTCCTATAATTATTAATTTAGTAGATAATCTTAAGGCATTTATCTTAAGCAAGGAGGAGGCAGATCTTAAGCTTGCAATCTAATTACGCAAGAAAGGCATAATCACAACTCCTAGCGAACCTTTTAAGCTCTTAATAAAGACCAAGATTAATGCCCTAATTAGCAGAGGCGTGTTCGAATTCATCGCTTTTAATCTAAAGAAGCACTAAGGGATTTAAATCTTTAATTCCCATATCGTTAACAAAGTAAAAGGAAGAACAAGCTAGCTATATAAGAAATTAAGGCTTATAATCTAAGGCTTTAGCAACAAAGCAAAGCAAGCAATCCTTATATAAGCCCTAACAATCTAAAGGGCAAGCCAGCGATTAATCCTTATAATTACCCCTTCTCTTCTTATAAAAGGATTCCTCCTTTAGATCTAAGATATTATACAGGCGTACGTACAATCGGAAACGCCGCTAAATCATACAATCCTTACCTAACTCCCTATCTAAATTCGTAATTAGCACCCTAAAGGAATAATTATAAGAGTTATTAAGCCCCTCTACGGAATTACAGAGGCTAGCACACACTAGTAAGTGACTTACTATAAGCACCACAGAGAAAAGCTCTAGATAATAACATTAAGCTATAATCCATGCCTGCTAGTCACATCTGCCAAAAGCCCCTAATTTAGATGCGTGGGAATGCAAACTAACAATACCCTTAGCCTGTTAGATAAAGGATTCTCCTAACAGGAAGAAAATTAGCTAGCTACCGCTAAATTCGCTACAAAACCAAAGCAGTTTATTAAGCCTAATAACCCCTTATATTTAATAGTAGAATTATTTAACTAACTAATAATACTATTAAAATGCAGCAAAAGGGCAAAGTAATAAGCTATAGTTAATCCCGCTAGAAGAGCTAGAAAAGAAGTACGTAGAACAAAGGGCCTGTGGTGCCTACATTGCTTTAATCTGCTAACCTAAGGCAAGCTTTAATCTATCGGTTACCGCACAATATCAAGAACTAATAACTAAGAACGTTAAGGAACTTAATTGCTGTATTAAGTGGCAAATAGACCACCTAGATTAAGGATTAATCTTCGTACCCCTTAACCTTAAAAGAGTAAAGCTATTTATATTTATTAACGGATCATTTACTAACAATAAAGACCTTACCTTATAACTAGGCTACGTCCTTATCCTAGCTAATAAGGAGTATAAAGATAGTAAGTTCACACTATAAGGTAATATTATACACTATAGCTTAACAAAGAGCAAGAGAGTCATAAGAAGTATGCTTACTTTAGAGGTCTATAGAATAGTAGTAGGCGTAGATATAGCTTACATAATTATAATAACATTAAAGATTATTATAGATTAATTAAACCTCCTAGAGATCCTAATTATAGTTTACATAGATTTATACTTATTATATAAATGCCTTATTAAGCTTAGGACTATAAAGGAGAAGCAGCTTATAATTAATATTATAGCCCTTTAGTAATTATACAAACACCGTAAGCTCTATAAGATTAGATAGATTAATAGCAAAGATAACCTAGCTAATGCGTTTATAAAGGCAATGCCTAACAAAGCCCTAGAGAGGTTTATCATAGGTAACACAGCGATAATCCAGATAGAGGGATAGGTTACCTAGACCTAGCACTGCTTATAAAGAGGCAGGGGACTAGAGCCCTAAAGCCCGCGCCTAAGCCCACGCTAAAGCCTACGCCTAAGCCTACGCTAAAGCCTACGCCTAAGCCCACGCTAAAAACGGCGCTAAAGGCACTAGATAAGGTACCCTAAGTATAGCATAGTTATACAGGGTATAGGCTAAGGGATTAGAGGCAGCAGAATTATAGCTTTAGAAGGGGGCATGGAATTATATCTTTAGAAGGGGGCATAGAATTATAGCCTTAGAAGGGGCGCCCCTCCTAAGTCTTTATAGTAAGGAGAGGGAAGAGAAGGGAGCGTAAGGGAGCATAGGAAGGTATAATCTAATATTATACCTTTAGAAGGGGAAGAATTATAGGTAATCTTCCCTAGGAATGTGATTTAATATTATATTACGGTTAAATAAAGGGCCGCGGGGAGGGATAATCTAATATTATACCTTTAGATAAGGAAGGGATTATAGGCAACCTTCCCCTTACAATGTAATCTAACATTACGTTACACTGGTTAAAGGCAAGGGCGGAAGGCAGAGGGAGCCTTCCGCAAGGAAGAAGGATAAGCGATTAGAGAAGCTAGTTATCTAAAGCTAGTGGCGCGTAAGGGAAGGAAAGGGGACTATTATTATTATTTCTTTTGTTAACTCTTTTATTTATATAATACATTTATTTAATCACTTATATCTCCCCTTCTTAGATTAATATTATACGTTAATAATCATGTTAAAAAGAAAAGAGGTTCTAATATTAGAACAAGCATAATATTAATCGCGGCACGCAGCCGTAATTACCTAGCAGAAGGTCAGGCCGCGAGGGCGCGCGCCCGCGAGAGGTGGCCCTACATATGACTCATTGACCCGCCCCTCTGATTAGGCGGGGACCCATAAGTCATGTGACCCACAAAACGCACCGCGTTTGTAGCCACTTCTCACGATCCGGAAAAGCCTCTCTTTTCCTCCCTTCTACACACACTTATGACTAATTAATTACAACGCCTAGAATAGAAGATAAATTCCTATTCCTAGGCTACGATCCTGACGTCAGGCACCTGTGATACCAACAGTTTTATATTAACTTAATAATACTAATAATAAGTAATAAGGGTTTACTTTAGACTTACTTTTATATTATTATATACTAATACCTTTTATTATTAGTTTTAAAAGCTTTTTCTTACCTTAAAACCTAGTATCTAATAATAATATAATAGTAAGTCTAAAGTAAGTCTTTATTAACTTTATAATAGTATTACCTTCTTAATTATTAGTTATAAAAGCTTTTTCTTATTTTAAAACTTAGTATTTACTAATATTATTATAGTAGGTCTAAAGTAAGTCCTTATTAACTTTATAATAATATTCCTTTCTTAAAATAGCATCTTCTTATATTAAAACCTAGTATTCACTAATATCATAAAAGTGGGTCTAAAGAGGGTTCTTATTAACTTTAAAGTAGTTATACTTTCCTATAATAGCCTTTTCTTACTTTAAAACCTAGTATTTACTTATATTATAAAAGTGGGTCTAAAAGTAAGTCCTTATTAACTTTAAAGTAGTATTACTTTCCTATAATAGCTTTTTCTCACTTTAAATCTTAGTATTTACTAAAATCATAAAAGTGGGTCTAAAGTGGGTCCATATAATTTTTATAAGAGTATTGCCTTCTTATAATAACTTTTTCTACTTTAGAACCTAGCATTTACTAATATTATAAAAGTGGGTCCTTATTAACTTTATTTTAGTACTACCTTCTTATTATAAGTTTTTATAGCCCTCCTGGGTACGAGGTAAAACTGCTTATATTATTACAGCCCGTTTTTCTTTAATATCTTATCCATCTTTTTCGCTGTTTTCTCTAAGCTCTTATTACCCTTCTTATTCTTACTCTTTATAAAATCCTCCCTTATTTTTACTAACTTCCTAACCTCCTTTCTATAATTCTCCTTACTTTCTAATAGGTCTTTTAGTTCTTTAACCTAGTGATTATAGCCCCTAGCTTTAGGTTATCCTTTGCTATTCTATAAATCTATTAGCTAGGATAATAATTAACTAATAACGCAAGACTTACTTAGTGTGTTATAGGGACTGTATTAAATTAGATTAGAAGTAAGTAAGAATAAGTTATATATAGTGTGAGGGTTTAAGTTTGCCTTAGAGCTTTAGGGCATAAGTAAGTGGTAAGGTATAAGAAGATAGAAGAGATAGAGAGAGGGAATAAACACGGTTATAGAGAAAGGGAGAATTACGTTAATTTATCCTACGAGTAAAACTTAAATGAATTTAAGTTTAACTATAGTTATAACCTATAACTCTTATGCTAACGTAGCTATAAAGTTTATTATTAATAAACTTTACACTAACCTTATAGCCCCCTGTATTTATACCCTTAAAGCTTATTCCTATATTAGGCTGCTTTTTTATTACTACGGTACTATTAATCAGTCGTTTATTATTACACTAGCTAGGTGTTACTAGTAATTCTTATGTTATGTGTGAATTTTAAATGCATTGGCCACTGCCGATGAAAAAAAAAAATTATAAAAATCATAAGTTTTTATAGCTTTTCTTACTTTAAAACCTAGTATTTATAAACATTATTAAAGTGGGTCTAAAAGTGGGTCCCTATAACTTCGTATTAGTATTACCTTCTTATTGTTAGTTATTTTATGTTTTTCTTACTTTAAAACGTAGTATTTTCAAACTTTATAAAAGTGGGTCTAAAAGTGGGTCCTTGTTAACTTTATATGAGTATTACCTTCTTATTATTAGTTATTATAGCTTTTTCTTACTTTAAAACCTAGTATTTACTAATATTATAAAAGTGGGTCTTTATTAACTTTTTATTAGTATTACTCTCTTATAATAGCTTTTTCTTACTTTAAACATATTAAGAAGTAAATTAGGACTTACTTTTGACTTACTTTTATAATAATACTAAAGACTAGGTTACATAGCTATTAAAGCTATTAAAGCTATTAAAGCTATTAAAGCTATTAAAGCTATTAAAGCTATTAAAGCTATTAAAGCTATTAAAGCTATTAAAGCTATTAAAGCTATTAAAGCTACTAAAGCTATTAAAGCTATTAAATTATAATAGAAAAGACTATTTAGGACTTACTTTTAAGAGGAATATATTATATATTTTCCTTTTAAATTTTATTTTTGCTATCTTTAAAGCTAATTCTAGGAAGGTTTTTTCCTTCTCTTTTACTTTTACTTTAGTTTAAAAGCTTTAAAAGTAAATATAATTATTTATAATTCTAATAAAAAGGTCTTATAGCTATAAGACTATTTTTAAGTAATATAAAATTCCTTTATTCTTATATAAGTTCTTAATATAGATAAATATTATTATTAGAGTTTTAGTTTATTTATATATAGTTATAATGTTTTTCCTTAGGGTAAGTTTTACACTTAAAGTTAAGAAAAACTATTAAAAAGATAATAAATCTAAGAAAAAGGTATAAACTTAGAAAGACCTCTAAAAATAGTTACAAGAATTCTATAATAAGTTACATTTAAAATATACTATAATAGATGACTAAGCAGTAGTTATTAGGTTAATATTCTAAATTAGCTAGATATTTAAAGATTTATAAAAAGCAAATAAATTATATTAAAAAAGTGGCTTATATTAACTAGATTAGTTATTAAATCTACTATATAATAGAATTTTATAATACCCCACCTTTTTACCCCTAACAATACATTGTATTGTATGTATTGTATTGTATTGTATTGTATTGTATTGTATTGTATTGTATTGTATTGTATTGTATTGACAATACAATACACAATACAATACATAGGGCAATATCAGGCTTGGTACCACCGAAAGTGCCGAGCGAATCCAAAACATACGTACAACCAACGCAACTGGAAACAATGCCAGACCGCACTGTTGCATGGACATTTCTGTCCGGATGCGAAGCCTGAGACAGATGCGACCGGAAAGCTCATTTCGCTTGGGTCCACGCAACGAGCAGGGGATTGCCCTTTGTGCCCACCCCCGTTGGTAAGTTCCTCTTCCTCCACTGACTTTCAAGATTCTCTGACTAAGCTCTTTGCAGCCGTGACGACCTCATCCAGTAAAGGATTGGGACAACGATGGAGAAGGCAAGCGCAAGTGCCTTGCTCACGTGGAAAACACGGTGTGGAGGGCGTTGAGCTTGTAGGGTAGTGTTAGCGAGGGTTAAAGAAGCATATCATGTCCTCGTACCTTCACGCCGTACATCTTTTAACAAGTCATCCACGGTACGGTAATGCCCATTCCAGCATTTAAAGATGACATTCCCCAGGGCGGGAAGCGATTCCAGAGTGTGAAAGTGGCGCTTCGAGAAAGCATGTGCTTCCAATCCAGGAGTTTGTTCGACGAGCATTTCGTAGAAAGTAGATCCAAGAGCGAATATCTCACTTTGCTCCGATGGATCTTCTGATTCGGGATGGTAGTGGCCCTCTTCGTACCATCCTAAGCACGGTTCATCGTCGATGGATGAGCCTGCAAAGTCACCGACCATTGCGTTGAGATCCTTGTCGAGAAAGATGTTATTACAAGATATATCGCAATGCAGGACGCCTTTGGAATGGAGGATAGATATGGCTTCTGCAGCTTGTTCTGCCCATCGAAGCTTGACGGAGAGAGGAATTTTAGGCCGAGATCGTAGATACCCGCGGACTGTGCCATGGGGCGCAAATTGTAGGATGACCAAATCGTTCAGCTCACCGTAGTATTTCAGTATTGTTTCGGGCCAGCAGTTACCAACAGTTCCCAGTCGTTCGTATACAGCGATCTCTCTCTCTCTGTCCTTCTCGTTGCCGGAGGTGTAACACTTCGCAACGGCGTCGAGTCGGTGCACCCAGGACGAGAGCCCAGCTCCGACAGTCTCATTGTCGCGAATGGAATTTGGAATCGGCAAGATTGACTCTTCCATAGGCGACATCCTAGATGACGCAAAGCAGAGCCAGAGCACGAGCGAGAATGCCGCCGTGGCGGGGATCGTCTTCGAATAAGGACTTGGTTTGGACTGTTTGCTGTCCGCTCCTCCCCCTTTTAAGCACCTCCAAAGTGCCGTCAGCGGGTCGCAATATAATTTATCCGGGCTGCGGACTTTGGTGGACATGAGCGTATTATTCTGACGAATGAATTCCCAATTGATGTTGCCATGTGCTGAACCGTGGGCTTCTCCAATCGAGCAAGGAATGCAACAATTAACAGATTTCTCCTCATACACATAGCTGTAACAACACAGGCACGCAACCCTCCGCCACTTTATCGTTGGTTATCCCGTGAGTCCTCACTTTGGATGCCTACCTTGAAAATGAGTATATACAAGTGAAAGGCGAGTGGTAGTCTCACCAAGGCACACGTTGCAACGCGTTCCATCATAACAGTGCAACTATTTCCTCTTTCCACTGGAGCCGCCGCAGTTGGTACAGTCCGATGAGCCAACTTTGCCAGTGTCGTTGCACTCGAGACAAGAGATAGGGGCATATTGACTCCGTTCCGGTGGGCGAAATAAATGTGCAAGGAATTCATCACTGTAGAGCAGGGAAGATTGATGTGAAAGGTGCTAGTGGATGGACCTTTTTATACGCAACCGTGCTGCCGCTGGTGCCCAAGGGGACCCACCTCTCGGTCGGTTAGGCACCTGTTGCCACCATTCGATGACCAATCAAGTGCCCCTCCCAAATCCCTTCCTCATGACCACGTTCGCTCAAACGATCACAGGTTCATGCCACACTGACATCTTAGGTTGGCTCAATGGCTACTTTCAGAATTGCCTCAGGTGTTGTGGTCCCGAAATGCCAGACCTGTCTCAAAAACCTTCGACTCCGATATAGCCCTACGTCGCCATATTGCCGACTATCAGGTAAGCGGGCCGATTCGCTGACGGGTTGCTACTAATGTCACACAGTTCAAAGCACAAGATATTTTCAGAGCGTTACTCGAACTTCAGGCGCACCTTCCCCGGAAGCAACACCAGGCAAGGGACTTAGAATATCAGATATGGCATGCTATTTACGCGTGCCAAACATGCTTCAAAACCTTCGCATCTAATGAAGCACTACGTCAGCATATTGAGTACTATCAGGTCAGCGTTCAGGATGAAAGATCCCTCACGCAACCTCTACTAATATGTCACAGCTCAAGCAACAGCGACTAATTGAAAGACTACTAAACGTCCTTATTCACTCCTCTCGGGTGAAGAATTATTGCAGTCTCAGAGTCTGTATTTGTGGCTCCTCTGATGTGAATCACATCTCTGGAGTTTGCAGTGACGACCATTCCAACGGAGAGGAACATAGTGGCCACAGTCAAGAAAACGAAGAACGCATTGAAGATCTCCTTGTCAGCGGCGATGTTTATGATGAATGTGAGAACGCAGGGCATGGCGGCGACATCGACGGTTCCGACACCGAAACTCCTTCCGAACGCGAACTATACTCAGCGACTCCGCTGCTACTCGCATGCCCACATCATCAGTGCCAAACTATGACGCGGAGTTTTGCGGATCGTAAACAGCTTGCAGTTCATTTCCAGTCACGCAAGTTCTCCTTCTCGATCCATTAGAGTCAATAGGCTGACTAACAAGAAAACATAGACACTTCATGCCTTCAGGTATGCATATACTGTCGAGAAATCTCATCGAAAGTGTCCACAGCGCTTAGGCATGACTGTGAAATGAGGCGGCTTTCCAGAGACACTGACAGGGGAACGGCAATGGATCAGCTGGAGGTCTACAGGGACGATCGGAGGACGCAGCTGCGCCGTCGATCTGACGATGTGCTAACCAAGATGCTTTCCGTATCAACGGAAACGCGGAAGAGGAAACCAGGAAAAGATGAGGCTCACCCAGACCAAGGCTCTGAGGCCCCCAAGAGGCCCAAGTGTCATTCGTCTCGAGGCCATGCGTTGGAGGCGATGCCAGGTGCCCACGAGCCACAGAGAACGTACGGTTCAACAGGAATTCGGCCACATCTGACGGATCAGCGTACTATCTGTGATGCGCCGCTGGAGTTTCTGAACAGGCCTGCACCAGAATCTGCGCGATTATCCGCCCCGACTCCACCACATGCAATTATGCTATCGGCGGTAGCTCAGTCCGGATACGCGCCAGTCTTCGACGATGGCAACATCCCGTCTCTCCATCCTTCATATTTAACTACGCTACCGGCAACAGCACAGTCAGAATACGCACCAGTCTTCGACGACGGCAATATCCCGTCTCTCCATCCTTCATATTTAACTACGCTACCGGCAACAGCACAGTCAGAATACGCACCAGTCTTCGACGACGGCAATATCCCGTCTCTCCATCCTTCATATCTAAATACACTGCCAGTAACAGCACAGTCAGAATACGCATCATCCTCCAGCGACAGCACTCTGCCTGTTCACCTGCTACCCGCGGCCTCACAGGACAGGATAGGGCGACTGGTAGTAGGCTGAGCGTTTTTCGGGATGCTTAATCTTATTCCACCCTAAATATACATCACATTCACGTTGAAAGTTGCTGTCTGAAGCTCATCCACGACCGGCTTGAGAGACTTGTCTATCCGCATTGGATTCCATGCCACTGCGCCCTTCTTTCCTATAGCAAACGTAATGGCTCTGCCATCTAGAACTTCCAAGAACACCCGAGTGTCACGAATGAGGCTATCCCCAGTATCAGCAAATGTTTGATGCGAGTAAAGGAGACGACGCACTATCCCCATTCTCAAATGTCTCTTCACTTCGCTCTAGGCCAGAGCTTTTGAGGTCCGCATCGGTTGCTTGCCACAATCCGATTCTACCCTTGAAGAAAGGTACCCTCACACGGTGTGTAGCCTTCCACACAGCTACCTTCGACCCCTCCAGTAATAGGTGTACAGCAACGGATTCGACGGGAAGGTCAGGTTGCTTCCTCGGAAGGAGTAAGCGCCGTCAATCGGCCCCAGTGTTCGGTAGAGTCCGAGAACGAATGAATCGCACTGTAAAGATGATCGGAGGTCTCTCATAATGTCCTGAAAGGCGTCAGCTCCTGCCACCATAAGGGATAAGGTTTCCACAGACCGCGTTATCCATAATGTTACGTTTGAAAAAGGCAAATCCATCAACCGATGGGATTGGTATCTTCCCCTGCACCATGGCCGAGACCTGCTGTCCAATAACAGCATCTCGGGCCAACGTAAACCCATCTGTCAAGAAACGGGTATTTTCCGCTATTGTGGTGTCCATAGAGCTCCCGTTCAGGTCGTTGCGTTTTTGGGTCTGGAATGGTTTCAATGTTTTACCTGGGAAGTACGTTCCCTCGTCGCCATATCCGGAAATATTATATTCCGCGCCGGGTGGGTACTATTCCGCACATTCTTGAGGTCTCTTGATGTGGCATCAGATCTCTTTTTCGATGGGTTCTGGCGAGACACGACAGCACCAACATTCTGGAGCGTTAACACCCCCGCCGTATTGTCCTCCTTGACGCCCTTGGGATGTTGCGATGGCGTGACTCTGATGGAGAGGGTTAGGACACAAGCAGTGAAGCTCATCTACTTGGTACATGAGGAGTCATAGGAAGAGTATCTTCTCAATAGATGGACGACTCCTCATCGTGACGACAAATCAATTTGAACACTGAGATGTCGCCGTCATTTGCCCGGGTACGTGGATACGAGACTCATAAGTGACTTACCGTTGTCAGTCAGGCTCTGAAAGGCTGAAGGCGCCCCCAAAGTACCTTAACAAGACGGGCAAAGGCATCTCAGCACGTAGTCCCGGTTTCCTGTGTCGAAGGCAATCCGTAGCCGCTGATATCTTCGACGTCGGCAGCTTACCTGACTGCAGACGCGCCCAAAAGCTCAAGCACATGCACCTGACCGAAGCCAACACAGGGTGGGCATTTGCACGCGAGAAGCGATAGGATGGGATTCATCGCCGACAGTCCTGAATGGACCCAAGAGTATCGCATTGTCACATTGCCTCAACCGTGCATGTGTCAAATTTCCCTTTGATTCAGTCGAAACCGTGCAGGGTGTACGTCTTTGTCCCACTGCCCTGTACGGCGGCCATACATATGACAGCCCATTGGAAAATGGGGCTTTCCGCTTTCGCGGTGCCACCCCGGAACACAACACTGTGACCCCTCCGCGTTAGGCTGGACCTACGCTCCAGGGCGCGGCGCGGATTGGTCGACATTTTGAGAGACTCTGCCTTTGCAGGCCCTTTCCTTTACATCATATCATTAGACTGTTAATGATGTTGGCTGCAACATCACCCCTGTCTTATCACAGGTCTCTCATCACCCTGTTGGCCCCAATTCCGAGGCCAGATTAAGGGTTCACCATTATGTCTCAGTAGGCGCCCAGCTAAGAATCCTCCTTCCTCTTATGCGAGACCGTCCAACTGAAGGGTGCTTGTAAGCCGGAAAAGGGGGCGCGATAAAAAAATTCGGACCACTTGGGTCTTCTCACTACCATTGCTTGACTTAGTATAGCTCCCACCAAAGTCTACGATCCATGCATTAAGCAGAGTCACAAAAACAAACAAACCCGTGTGAGCAATTGGTCTCGCATCAAGGCCCACCTCACGTCCCAATACCTACAGTAATGCCGTTGCCTCGGCTGCAGATATTCGTTTTAAAGGCAAAATCTCATCAATCCTCGGATGACGGGCAGGAGAGGCATTAGCTCTGGCTCGCCCACCATCGTACGGAACTGGCGGTCCAACTTGAATTCCGTTGTTTCGCTAGTTGGAAAACCGCGCCCGGAGCTGTTTTGAATCGCCTGCCATGTCGCTTGCCACTCCACAGGCAATTCTTCGACGAAATTGATCATCTGCGCAATCAACAGAGCCTCATTACCCAAGTACTGGAATGGTCTGGCCGCAAACACCAGCGAGTATATCTAGCGTGACAATAAGTCATCTGAGCACCTTATACTCTAAAGAACTGGGGTGATACGTACCGTGCAGCCGGCTCGCCACAGATCAATCCGGTAGTCAAATCTGCCAATGAAGAAGGTTTCAGGAACTCTCAAGTCCTCTGGCTGGGCGAGTTTGGCAGGCTCTGCACCGTGCAAGAAAGCCTCGCCCCAATCCAACAGTCGAATGTCCTCATCATCTTCGTCTACCCAGTCATCCCAACCAGCCTTCCGGACCAACTGTTTTGGCAAACTGGAGCACAGAGGTTCGCCGTCGACGCGGGCCAACATTGTCCATTCAGGAGCTCCGATGATAGCAAAGAGACGCTCTTCTGGCAAGTGGGCCAGCTTTTCAGCCGTGAACACCATATTCGCGCCGCTAATATCTGTAGATACGGATGGATCAGTCCTTGCAGCACTTCAAGAGCAAATAACTATATCTCACCTCCATGTGCGTAGCCTGCTTCGTGTACAGCAGCAATAGCCTGCAGCAGCTGCCTTGATATCATCAGGATGGTTTCTGACGCTAGCCGGTCCCCTCCCGTGTGGTAGTCAGCAACGACTGTATCGACAGATGGCCCAAGCAGCTCAGACACCAGGCATTGATGAACGCCATTCGGTCCCATATGTGTAAAATAGTCGAGTAACTGCGGAACGTAGTCTGAAATGCTAGGTAGCTGCTGTAATGATTGCAAAGTGGAGACCTCGCTAGAAGCGCTCGTGCTATCTGCAGTTGCAATCTTCAGGGCTACCCATTTACCCAGCCTTTCGATCAATGTTAGCATTTGAGTGCGAGACGAAACATGTGCTTCATTCTCGACTTACAGAGTATCTTTGGCAAGCCACACGGTCGAGAAGCCTCCCCATCCCAACTTGTGAGCAACTCTGTAGCGGCCCTCCTTAAATCTGTCACCTAGGCAAACGGGGTGGTACCCTCCTGGGCGGTATCGCGAAACCTTTTCCTGGTTGTAGAAAAGGTTAGATGGAGGATCGCAGACGATGGCAGGGGGTGAGAGGTTTTGAGCAATGGAGTCAGACATAGCATTGCTACACGGCGTGCTGATATGTCTGTAGATGTATGACCGGGTATGGATGGTGTGGTGTGATGGGGAAGTTTTACTGGGTTCAAAGACTTGTCGTATTTGCATCTTGCTGTTTTGATTGGCGGAAGTTTGCGATTGAATAGCAAAGTCACATGACCAGTCGCCGATGTTTGGTGGTAGCAATAACAACAGTACTGTATTGGCACGAAAACATCACACACAGCGAGAACGAAACATTCGAAATCCAAGGACGCTACAGCGACGAAAATGCCTGCTCGGGGCCGCAATAGCCTCCACAGATCTCAATGCTTGCGTCAGCATTGAATTGACACCGGTGGAGGCCAGCTGTTTCGGAGCGGGCCAGATCAACGACTACAGAGAGCAAGCCACCAAAACGCACGTGTGCAGACAAGCTGCTGACATAACAACAACAGCGACAACTTAGTCGGAAATCAAGTTGAGTCTGTATTGGCACCAGAAGTATTACCTCTATAATTTAAGCGTCAAAGAATACCGATATATAGGTTGGCTATAATTAGCTGTCGTAGCCGCCCAGCGGTCGCATGCCTTGGCCAGTGGGTGTGGCCAAAGGGTCATCCCGGACCAACCAACTCCAGCCACAAGCAAGTCCCACCCCTTCGGCAAGTCACGGCGCCTATGTAGCTGAAACTTGTTGGTTGATAGTTTTGGAATGCCTGCAACTTGCGGCGCGAAGTTATATAGGTCTCAGCTTGTTTCCTTCTTTCTCATCACCGTGTCTCTTACCGACCAGCCGCTACCAGGTTTACTCCCACTATAAGAAGTGTACATGTTGGAACAGGCATGATATCAATCGCGGCACGCAGCCGCAATTACCCGGCAAAACGTCGGGCCGCAAGGGCGCGCGCGCAACGCGCGCCCGCGAGAGGTAGCCCCACCTATAACTCATTAGCCTGCCCTCTAATTAGGCAAGGACCTATAAGTTAGGTAACCTATAAAACGCACTATATTTATAACCACTTCTTATAATCTAAAAAGCCTCTCTTTTCCTCTCTTCTACACACTTATAACTAATTAATTATAACGCCTAGAATAGAAGAATAATTCCTATTCCCTAGGCTGTTAATCCTAATATTAGGCACCCTATAAATCTAATACTAATTAGTGGTTAACTTTACAGATAACTATATAGTTTTTCCTAACTATAAATTAGTAAGGTTAATTAGAAGAGATAGCTAAACTATAAACCCGCCCTATAAAATAGAAGGGCTACTAAAAGTGTGTATAGCTATGCTAAGAAAGTCTAAGCACTCTCTTATAATATAAAAAGAGCCTTATAATTCCTAAGACCTAATATCCTAAGACCTTATAAAGACTTTAAAGCTATTAAAGGATTAAGGCCTAGTTAGTAACTAGTCTAACCTATCTTTAATTACTTAGTTAGCGTGTTTTACTATATACCTAACCCTTAGAAAGCACTCTCTTATAATAAGAAAGAAGCTTATTACTCCTAAGATCTAATATCCTAAGAATCCCTAAGAAATAAAGATAATAGCTATACTTATAATCCTTTAATCTATTATATAATCCTAATATTATACCTCTATTTTATTCTCTTATAATAAAGGTAAGAAAGTTAAAAGCTTCTTAATAAGAAAAACTATTAAAAGCCTCTCTCTCTAGCCCTAACTTTAGTAATACTAAAGAAAGCACTAAGGTTAATAAAGACTAAAAAGGTAAAGGTTTATAAATTAATAACCCTCTCTTAAGATATATTCCCTTAGAGATATAAGACTTTATTATATTTAAGATATTATAAATAGTAAAATTATTTAATCTTAATAAATAAGGTAATAACCCTAAGGCTATTATAGCCTATATTCTCTTTAAGATAGTAGTATATTAGTCTAAGAGCCTTATTACTAGAAGCCTCTTTACTAACTTTATTAGAGATTTCTCTAAATAGATAAGAGAGGTATTTATAATTAAAGACTAAGTAATTACTAAGTATCTATATAATTTCCTTCTCTTCTAAGGTATATATATAGATATAATAGCCTATAAGAAGATTATAGTAATACTTAAGGAAGTTATTACCTATAAGGAATTCTAAGATTAGTAAGAAAAGAGATATAGGAAGCTATAAGGAAGTATATACCTTTTAAAAACGCATAGAAAACTAAGACTTCCTTAATAACCTCCTTTTAATCCCTCTAATTAGGCTAAGATTATAATATTACTAATAGAGTAATCTAGGAATCTTATAATCTTACTAATATTATTCCCTAAGCCTAACCCTATTAGGCTAATTATATAATAATCCTTAGGAAAGCCCTTATTAGAGGTATCCCTTATTAAGATAAGAAATCCCTTTTTTACACCTATAAGAGCACTTTTTCCCTCTAGACCTATACTAAGGTAAATAATCAATCTTATAAAGCTATATATAAGTAATATTTAATATAGTATAAATAACTATAAGGTTCTTAACTTAAAGTTAATAATCTTCTAAGGGAAGTATAAAGTGCTAGGCATTAAACCCTATAAAGCTAGATATACTCTTAAAGCTATACTTAAAGGAACCAACAGTCAAAACAGGCGTCAGTAGCCAGCCCTATACAAAACAGTTAGCCTCGCTCCCGAGCCAGGACAGATCCGACTTACCAGTAATGTTATGGCACTAGTGCCTAGGGCATTTAATTAATTAAGATTTATAAGAGACATATTAGATCCCATGGGGATCCCTTAACTTTAGTAAATTAGCATTAGAATAGAGGTAGGCTAGGGCTAGAGGGGTTATACCTTTAAATCCTTAGCTATAGCTTACTTAAGCTACTTCTTAGTTAAAGACTTTTAAGGATATTACTTATTTTTAGAGTTTTCCTAGGCAGATTAGAGCTAGATAAGCATAGAACGCAAGAGTAATTATAGTAGCTAGCGCTATTTTATTAGATAACTTAATAGATCTATAGTAATATTAGCATTTAGGCTAATACTAGCCTAGGAGCGCCTTAGGTAGCTCTAAGGAAGAAAAGAACCTATAGGAAGTTTAATAAAAAAGAGGAAAGAAGGAAGACCCTCTAGGGGAGGAACCCTTCTTATACTTATATAGGGGGCTAAATTATAGATATTAATAAAGAAAGAAGAATATAAGATAAAAATCTAGTTAGTTAATGCCTAAGAGACCTAGGCCTAGAAACGGCTAGGAATTAAACTAAACCTACACCCTTACTATAGAAGATAAATAATATTAGGTACTCTAACTTCCCTAGACTAATAAGCTAGACCTAGGCTAGAGAAGGCTAAAAAGTGGGGCTATAGAAGAGCTAGCTAAAAAGTAAAAGAGAAGTGAATTACCACCGCGAAACTAAATCTAGCACGCTATAAGATAGTATAATAGGCCTAGAGCAGTGCTAGAGCAGACCTAGGATAGAGCTAGGCAGGGCTTAGAACCTAGGATTTTCCTTTTTTTCTTTCTTTTCTTTTCTTCTTATTAGGATAAGGCTAGCGTAAGCTAGTAACAAACACCTATAATAGGCCACACATAACGCGACGCAGGCCTAGTAAAGGGTTAGCGTTAGCCTAAACATAGATGCAAGGGGTTTTTCTTCCTATTTAAGGGTTTTCCTTTTAACGAAGCAGCAGGAGTACTAGTACTAGCCCTACATAGAGCTAGCTAGCGTAAATAATATATATACTTAAAGGAAAAGATTTAATATACTATTATAAGTATCTATATAAGCTAGATAATCCTTAAGACCTTAAGACTCTTATTAGCTATATTAAGAGAAGGTTTAAGACTAATAACACAAAACAAAGGTATCTCCTTAAATAGCAAAACACTAAGCTATGCTAAATTATATAAGAAAACCTAGATAAGCTAAAGATTAATTACTTTAAAGAACTTATAATAAAGCTTATAAACCTTTAATAAGCAGTCCTAGATATTACCTAATCTAAAAGAGCACTCTAGAATTAATTAATCTCTACCTATTATAGCATACCTAAGTGTAAAACTTACCTTATTAACCCTCCTACTAACCTCTAGCTATTCTATAAATACATAAGGATATTAATAAGAATAACTATAAAGGAATTAGATAAGAAGCATTAATTCCCATTAACACCTAATATAAGAGAGTAGTATTAGACTAACTATAAGTATAATAGGTATAGTAAAGAAGCCTATTATAGATAATCATAATTATAAGGCAATAAAGGCGCTCTATATATAAAGAAATGTTATATATATAGCAAAGAAAGCTATTAGTTAACTAAACACTCTAAGGAGGAACGTAAGAAGGCATATTAACGCTTTAAGAACCACTACCTTATAGAACTAATAATCCCTTCCTATAATGCTTTCCTTACTTAGTATAAAGGTAAAGAGAATAACATTACTTCTTCTAAAGAAGATAAGATTTCCACTTATATAATAGAACTTAGATTTAAAGAAGAAAGTAATAAAGGAGAGATACTAATAAGCTTCTTTATATAAGGCATAATAATTAATAGCTATATAACTATAGAGATCCTTATGAATTAAGTAGCTACCTATGCCCTTATAAAGGAGGATCTATTTAATCTCTAATAACTAAAGAAAGCCCTAACTGCCTTCCTTCTTTAAGATTATTACTCCTTAGGTATATTCTAAGGCATTATCCCTAATACTAGGGCTATAGGTTACTTATTAGTAAGGCATCCCTAATTCCTTACCCTATAATAGTTAATCCCTAAGATCTAGCTTAATAAATCTAAAGCTAGGGAGGTAATAATTTAATTTAGAAGCGGTAAGCTAATCCCTTAATTAGATTAATTAATATGCTTACTCCTTTTAGCATTATCCTATTCTATATAATACCTATAAACACTCCCTTCTTACTATGTTTAGCAGATATAGACCACCTAAAGATTAATTTCTATATCTCTTAGAATATCCTTTAATAAGGTAATATTAAGGTCCTTATTATCCGTAAATAGGGATATCCTTAGATGCTTCTATAGAAGGAGAGATTAATTGCCTAGAGCCACCTAACCAAGATAGAATTACAGCGCTTGCATTACTAATTTAGTTACCCTTCCGTCCGCTAACTTTATAATATGCTTTCTAAATTAGGCCATAAGGTAGATTTTAAAACCATTAGATAATTAACAAAGATCTACTACTAATGCTAATTAAATACAAACAATTCACATTGCTTTAAATTTACCCTAAAGGATAAATATAACTTTAACTATAAAGTAGTTATAGATATTATGTATCTAGATAGTAATTACCCTATCCTCTATGCTATTAATATAGCTACTGCGTTTAACATAGCTAGATTCCTTAAGGATATTATAGCAAAGGCAACCTAGGAAGCCCTATGCCTCTACTAGATTTATACCTACTAGGGTCCTCTAGATTAGATTATAACTAATGCTAGCATAACGTTTAGAAGCAAAGAATTCTATTAATTTATAGCTTTAATGTTAATCTTAATTAAAGAAGTCCCTATTAAGGCATACTATAGTATTAGTAAGGTTAAAAGATATTATAGGCTGCTCTAAAGAGCCTATAATATTATCTAACGTGAATACCTATTAATACCTAAAGCTATAGCCCTATAAATAGCTATAAAAGCCCTTAATAATACCATAGGCCTAAATAGCATTATTCTAACCCTCCTTATCTTTAGTGCCTACCCTTAAATAATTAATAATTCTCCTCCCTTACCTAATATTAAGTAATAAGCTCTTATAGTATAAAAGGTAATAAAGGAGATTAAGAGGTTATATATGCTACGTAAGGTTAAGGAAGCCCTTACTATAAGGAATAGTTCTAATACCTTACTAACCCTTAATCTCTTACTTATATTACTAGTTCTTATCTAGTAAGAGTATAAAGGATAGTAAGGCCTATATAAGCTTCTTATAATAGATAGAGAGAGCTATACCCTTAATCTTCTATAAGGCCCTAAGGTCTTTAGGGTAACCTCTATTAAGCCTTATAATAAAGATCCTAGTAAGGAAAGGCTATTACTAGCGAAAGGTAATAACCTAAAGGTAATTAAGGGAAAGAGCAAGAGGCATAAATTAATAATATAGTGCCTCTAGCCTCTCTAAAAAGAAGGCTAGGAAGACTATAAAAGAACCCTTCTATAATTATTAATTAGGCAGATAACCTTAAGATATTTATCTTAAGCAAGGAGGAGGTAAACCTTATGCTTGTAATCTAATTACATAAGAAAGGCATAATTATAACTCCTAGCGAACCTTTTAAGCTCTTAATAAAGGCTAAGATTAATGCCCTAATTAGCTAAGGCATGTTTAAATTTATTGCTTTTAATCTAAAGAAGCACTAAGGGATTTAAATCTTTAATTCCCGTATTATTAATAAAGTTAAAGAAAGAATAAGCTAGCTATATAAGAAATTAAGGCTTATAATCTAAGGCTTTAGTAATAAAGCAAAGTAAGTAATCCTTACGTAAGCCCTAATAATCCAAAGGGCAAGCTAATAATTAATCCTTATAATTACCCCTTCTCTTCTTATAAAAGGATTTCTCCTATGGATTTAAGATATTACATAGGTATACATATAATTAGAAATGCCGCTAAATTATATAATCCTTGCCTAACTCCCTATCTAAATTTGTGATTAGTACCCTAAAGGAATGATTATAAGAGTTATTAAGCCCCTTTACGGAATTACAAAGGCTAGCACACACTAGTGGGTAACTTACTATAAGCACTATAGAGAAAACCTCTAGATAATAATATTAAGCTATAATCTATGCTTACTAGTAATATCTGCTAAAAGCCCTTACTTTAGATGCGTAGGAATACAGACTAATAATACCCTTAGCCTATTAGATAAAGGATTCTCCTAATAAGAAGAAGATTAACTAGCTACCGCTAAATTTACTATAAAACTAAAGCAGTTTATTAAGCCTAATAACCCCTTATATTTAATAGTGGAATTATTTAACTAACTAATAATACTATTAAGATATAGCAAAAGGGCAAAGTAATAAGCTATAGTTAATCCCACTAGAAGAGCTAGAGAAGAAGTATATTAAGCAAAGGGCCTATAGTGCCTATAACGCTTTAATCTGCTAACCTAAGGCAAGCTTTAATCTATTAGTTACCACGTAATATTAAGAACTAATAACTAAGAATATTAAAGAACTTAATTATTATATTAAGTAGTAAATAGACTACCTAGATTAAGGATTAATCTTTATACCCCTTAACCTTAAGAGAGTAAAGCTATTTACATTTATTAATAGATTATTTGCTAATAATAAAGACCTTACCTTATAACTAGGCTATATACTTATCCTAGCTAATAAGGAGTATAAGGATAGTAAATTCACACTATAAGGTAATATTATACACTATAGCTTAATAAAGAGTAAGAGAGTTATAAGAAGTATACTTACTTTAAAGGTCTATAGAATAGTAGTAGGTATTAATATAGCTTACGTAATTATAATAACATTAAAGATTATTACAGATTAATTAAACCTCCTAGAGATCCTAATTATAGTCTATATAGATTTATACTTATTATATAAATGCCTTATTAAGCTTAGAACTATAAAGAAGAAGTAGCTTATAATTAATATTATAGCCCTTTAGTAATTATATAAATGCTATAAGCTTTGCAAGATTAGATAGAACAATAGTGAAGATAACCTAGCTAATGTGTTTATAAAGGTAATACCTAATAAAGCCCTAGAGAGGTTTATCACAGGTAATATAGCAATAATCTAGATAAAGGGATAGGTTACCTAGACCTAGCACTGCCTATAAAGAGGCAGGGGACTAGAGCCCTAAAGCCTATGCCTAAGCCTATGCTAAAGCCTACGCTAAAGGCATTAGGTAAGCTACCCTAAGTATAGCATAGTTACGTAAGGCGCGGGCTAAGGGATTAGAGGCAGCGGAATTATAGCTTTAGAAAGGGGTATAGAATTATAGCTTTAGAAGGGGGTATAGAATTATAGCCTTAGAAGAGGGCGCCCCTCCTAAGTCTCTCTAGTAGGGAGAGGGGAAGAAAAAGAAGCGTAAGGGGGCGCGGGAAGGTATAATCTAATATTATACCTTTAGAAGGGGAAGCATTATAGGTAATCTTCCCTAGGAATATAATCTAATATTATATTATAGCTAAATAAAGGGCTGTAGGGAGGGATAATCTAATATTATACCTTTAGATAGGAAGGGATCGCAGGTAACCTTCCCTTATAACGTAATCTAATATTACATTGCACTAGTTAAATAAAGGGGCGTAGGTAAGGGCGGAAGGTAGAGGTAGCCTTCCGTAAGGAAGAAGGATAAGTAATTAGAGAAGCTAGTTATCTAAAGCTAGTAGCGCGTAAGGGAAGGAAGGAGGGACTATTATTATTATTTCTTTTGTTAATTCTTTTATTTATATAACACATTTATTTAATCCCTTATATCTTTCCTTCTTAGATTAATATTATGCGTTAATAATCATGTTAAAAAGGAAGAGGTTCTAATGTTAGAATAAGCATAATATTAATCGCGGCACGCAGCCGCAATTACCTAGCAAAAGGTTAGGCCGCAAGGGCGCGCGCGACGCGCGCTTGCGAGAGGTGGCCTTACCTATAACTTATTAGCCTGCCCTCTAATTAGTTAAGGGCCTATAAGTTATGTAACCCACAAAACGCACTGCGTTTGTGGCCACTTCTTATAATCTAAAAAGCCTCTCTTTTCCTCTCTTCTAGACACGAATAACTAATTAATTACAACGCCTAGAATAGAAGAATAATTCCTATTCCCTAGGCTACGATCCTAACGTCAGGCACCTGTGATACTAACATATAGACAAAGGTTTAATATTTAATAGTAGATTTTAGAGAATATTTTACTACCTCTTAGTAATAAAGTAATAACTAAGCACTATATTTTATTTATAAATAAATAGTTAGATAAAACACTTAAATTAAGTTTTAAAGCACTATTTAAGAGTATTTATATATATAGAATAAACTAATTAGGTTAATTATCTCCTAATAGCATAGTTTACTTATAATATAAGCGTATATATAAGTTATAGTTATGTACCTATAGAAGCGCTATAAGGGTATAACCTAAGAGAACTAGATTAAGTATTTTTCTAATTCTAATAATTAATAATTAAGCTAAGAATAGAGTTTTAGAATTAAAGCATAAGCATATAGAGATTAAATAGCTATTAAGCTATTTATAGGCCCTATAGAAAAGTATTATAATTAAAATAGAGTACTAATAAAGTTTAATATAGGTAACTATATCTTACTCTTAACTAAGAATATTAATTTATAATACCCTAGCTAAAAGCTAGCTATAAAGTACTTAAGACCTTATAAGATTAAAAAGAAGTTAGCTATTATAGTTTAGCTTATTAATTAAAGTTACCTAAAGGAATACACTTATATAATATTTTTAATATTATAAGCTTAGAACCTTTTAGAGAAAATCTAAGTAATATAGTTAAAATAACCTGACTATAAGATAACATTAAAAAGGATTAAGAGGAATTTAAAATTAAATAAATTATTACTTATAAATATAATAGTAAATAGTGTAAATATTTAGTAAAATAGAAGAATTATAATAATTCTAAGAACTTATAGGTACTATAAAGAGACTTTATAATAAAAGAGATTATTAAAGACTATAAGTAATAACTAAGTAGCTAAATCTTAACTTCCTAGCTACTTAATAAACTCTTAATTAAAAAGTTAAAATAATTATTAGATTATAGTAATTTAATTAGGAAATAATTCATGTAATAATAATTTAGACTACTAAATAAATCTTATATTTAAGGCAAAGACTTAGCATAGACTTATAGCTATCTAGTAGCTAAACCTTAGAGATATATTTAGATATATTTTTAGTAATATTTTTAACTTTATTAGCCTTAGACTTATTATTACTAAAGGCTTAAACTTATAGTTTTTAAGGAGTTCTAAAGGTTTAATATAGGTAAGGAAAGTAGCTTAAGTAATAGTAAACTAGTAGTAAGTTAGTAAAGAATAAGTAATAAAGTTAATAGTACTAACTATAAGGCTATAAGTAGCTATAAACTAAAGATAATTAGTAATTTTAATCTAGGTTTCTAGATTAATAATATTAATTAGCTATAAGAAAGTAGTGTATTTATTACACTTTACTTCTTAAGAAGCCTTAGCTATAAGATATATATGATAAGCTTACCTATATTTATTAGTATTTTTAAGGCTAAAAGAGTATTATAAAGTTTCTTCTTAGCTTATATAAACTCCTAGTAATATATTAGTAATATTAAAGTAATAGACTAGGGAAGACTTATATTACTAATATAATATAGTTCTAGAAGATTATAAAGTATATTCTAAAGCTATTTATATAGCTTTATAATTTAAATAGAATACTAATAAGGAGTTAGTAATAATTAAGAGGTAATCCCTTAAGGCTTAACTTACCTTAATATAAGTCTTATTATATATATTATTTACGCTAGCTAGCTCTATGTAGGGCTAGTACTAGTACTCCTACTGCTTCGTTAAAAGGGAAAACCCTTAAGTAAGAAGAAAACCCCTTATATCTATATTCGGGCTAACGCTAACCCTACACTAGGCCTGCGTCGCGTTATGTGTGGCCTATTATAGGTATTTAATGCTAGCTTACGCTAGCCTTATCCTAGTAAAAAGAAAAGAAAAGAGAGAAAGGAAGGAAAATCCTAGGTTCTAAGCCTTACCTAGCTCTATCCTAGGTTTACTCTAGTATTACTCTAGGCCACTTATACTATCTTATAGTGTACTAGTTTTAGTTTTATAGTAGTAATTCACTTCTCTTTTACTTTTTAGCTAGCTTTTCTATAGCCTTGCTTTTTAGCCTTCTCTAGCCTAGGTCTAGCTTATTAGTCTAGGGAAGTTAAAGTACCTATTATTATTTATCTTCTATAGTAAGGAGTGGATTTAGTTTAATTCCTAGTTATTTCTAGGCCTAGGTTACTTAGGTATTATCTAACTAGATTCTTATCTTATATTCTTCTTTCTTTATTAATATCTATAATTTAGCCCCTCCCCTTATATAAGTATAAGAAGGGTTCCCTCCCTTAGAGAGGTCTTCCTTCTTTTCTCTTTTTTATTAAACTTCCTATAGGTTCTTTTCTTCCTTTAAGCTATTTAAGGTACCTCTAGGCTAGTATTAGCCTAAATGCTAATAATTACTATAGATTAGTTAAATTTTCTAATAAAATAGCACTAGTAGCTATAAGTACTCCTATATCCTATGCTTTTCTAGCTCTAATCTACCTAGGAAACTCCTAAGAATAAGCATTACCCTTAGAAGTTATTAACTAAGAAGTAACTTAAGTAAGCTATAGCTAAAGATCTTAAGGTATAATCCTTACTACTCCTATACTAGGTTTACTTTAATTCTAATCTATAGTAGTTAGGGGATCCCTATAGGATCTAATATATTTCCTATAAGTCTTAGTTTATTAACTATCCTAGGTATTAATACTATAATATTACTAGTAAGTTAGCTCTATTCTAGTTTAGAGGCAGGGCTAACTATTTTACATAGGGCTTATTACTAATGCTTATTTTAATTATTAGGTTTAAAACTATAGTTACTTAAAGGTAGCTAGTGCCTCTTTCCTAGGCCTATTCTAGTACTAACTTACTTCTAGCCTAATTTAACTAGATAGCGGAATAAGCACTAGTAGTTAGTTAAGGTCTAGGTAGATATTATTACTAGGGGTAGTATAAGTGCTTCTCTATTAGTCCTCCGCTAGGTCTATTCTAGGTCTAACTACGCTCTAGGTCCTAGATAATTATTAAGATTATATAAAGAAGCTTTATGCTAGTAATTAAAGTAAGAAAAGAGAAGCACCTCTATAGTAAGCCTAGGCTAGGCTAGTGCTAGAGGGGATTAATATAATAAGCTTATATTTTAGTTATAGCGCCTAGATACCTACATAGTAAAGATAAACTATCTCCTAGCTATAGCCTTACTTACTAAGGGGTAGGCTAAGGTAATAGAGGAGCTATTCTAGTTCTAGAGAAGAAGTAGGTTAGTAAGCTAGTTATAGCTTAGGGAAGGGTTAGGGGTAGGTTAGTAAGGTTATAATACTAGGTATTTATAGTTTAATATTAATCTAATAGTAGTTCTAGAATTAATAAGTCTATGTCTAGCTTACTACTAGTTTTATACTATATAAACTTACTCTTCCTCCTAGTTATTAGCTATGCCTATATCCTAGTTATTAGTCCTAGCGTATTAGAAGCGTCCTAGCTCTAGCTCTTTCTCTCTCCCTTATATATTAGTAGCTAGTTCCTATGCTAGTAAGTAATATTAGAGTTATTCTATACTAAGGAACTATTTAGCTATAGCTCTTACCTTTAGGGGGTAGTTTAGGGCTAGCCTTACTTCCTATATATCTCTAGGCTAGCATAACTAGGGGCGTTAGTAATTATATTTAGGTAGTTAACTATAATATAATATTAGTCTTTAACTGCTTTACTATAGCTATATAGGGGTAAGTTTACCCTAGGGATACCTCTCTAGAAGAGAAACTTATTAAGACTAATCTTTCCTATATATAGTTAGACTATAGTTAAGGAGATATATTTTTCTAGGCCTATATAGAATCTTTAGATTTCCTTTAGGTTATAGGTTAGTAATTAGTCCTTAGTTAGCTTTCTTATAAGTCTATGCTACCCTAGGCATTCCTTGCTATACTATTTTTCCTAATATTATCTCTATTCCTTATATAGTTCTACCACTAGCTTATTATTTATAGGGGGTCTCTATCTATAATATAGTACTATCTATACTAAGTTAGTAGTAGTCTAGATTATTATAGCTATTTTGCTCTTTATAATTCTCTCTTTAAACTTTTATTTTATCTTATTTAGGTATAGATCTAGGGAGGGATATAAGTCTTAACCTTTAGTTAGGTAATAGGTATAGCCTTAAACACGCTAGCTATAATTTAGAGATAGGTTAATTAGTCTATTATAAAGCTTTTAACTACTTCTCTTAGTTTTCTACCCTTTTTAGTTAGAGTATAGTAAGCACTTACTCTATAGGTAAGGATAGGTTAACTACCTATATATATAGGAGTTAGGTATCTCTAAAGCTATAACCCTAGGCTAATACCACTAGTAAGGAGAGTATAAGCTACTACTAGGCTAGTTTACCTTTTAGAATATTCTTATAAGTACTCTAATTAAGTTTCCTATTAACCTAGACTCTAAGGAACCTATATAACTCTATAGGCACTATCTTTTCTATACTAAGCTAAACCTTAGCCTATAGGGGTTAGTATACCTTACTAAAGTATATAAGTTTAGTCTTTACTAGGTTAAACTTTACTCCTACTTTCTTTACTTACTTTTTATATACTTTTATATAGCTTTAAGCCTTCTCTAAGTCTAGGTAGTGTTTTTCTAAACACTACTATATTTATATTATTAGCAAATCCTATTACTACTATACCTAGGATAGCCTAGAGGTATATATAAAGCTTTGCTAAGTAAAGAAGGAAAAGGATTAGTAAGAGAGGTAAGCCTTATAAGGTACTTACTTTTATCTAGAAGGGTCTTAAGAGTTTACTATTAAAGCTAAGCTAGCTTATTCTATCTATAAGGAAGCTAAATATTATAGCTATTAGCTAGTGTAGTATACCTATTTAGATTAGAATATAGATTAGGTATAGGTAGCTAACTCTATTAAACGCTAATAAGATATCTATTTATACTAGCAAGGTAATACTGCCTCTACCCTAGGCCTCTCTTATATATTCTACTAGGACTCTAATTATAGTTTTTATTAATCTATTTATCCTATTTCCTATTTATAATTTAGGAGGAGGCCCTTAGCCTTAGTAAAGGCTATAAGCTACTTTATAATTACTACTTCTATAATCTTTCCTACTATATTTAGTAGTAAGATAGGTCTCTATATATTAGCCTTTCTTATCTCCTTAGTGGTTTTTCCTAGTTTCCTAATTACTACTACTCTTATAGTCTAGAATTATACTAGGAAGTACCTTACTTTAAGGATAGCGTTTAGTAATTATACTATAGCTTCTTTAGCTAGTTTATTATAGGCCTTAATAAGGCCTACTAGGAGTTTATTATCCCTAGGGCCTTCTAGCTAGCTATATCTAATAGGATATTTCTAATATCTCTTACTCTAAACCATTCTTTATCTAGAAATAGTGCATTATTTAGCTCTAGGAAAGTAAGGTCTAGGATAGGGAAGAGATTTACTATAGGTTTAGGGAAGAACCTTTATATAAGTATATTAGCCTTATCTTTATAGGTAATGGCTAGGTTAAGGTTATTATTAGTTCTTTCTAGTTCTAGGAGTCTAGGAGCTCTAGGGGGCCTAGCTTTAGAGCTAGGCCTATCTCTCTAGTCTTTTAGCGCCTCTATTATCTCTTAGCTTACCTAGCTTTAGTAACTACCTTTTTATTCTCCTTAACTACTATGCCTCTAGGCTAGGAGTCCTTAGCGCTTCTATAGGGCTACTAGTTTTGCTATCTATTATAGGTTAGTAATAAGCCACGTTATATATGCATTAATTCCTTCCTTATCTTATAGGTCTAGTGTATTTTCTACTTAGAGTTATATTACTACTTCTACCTTTACCTATAGTCTATTTATCGCTATCTAGGTGTGTTTAAGGGTAGGTAGGGTGCCTTCTTACTCCTTAGTAAAGATGCTAATTAGCTATGGAATATAGTTAGAACCTATAAGGTCTTTTATACTATTATAGTAAACTTAGATATCTAGGGTTACCTATGCTAGATCTATAGTGCTATCTTTATCTTCTCTATATTATCTTATAGGTTCCCCTTAGGGTATTACTAAACTAAGCCTTTACTAGCTTATAAGGTCTATTACTTTTTCCGCTCCTTTAGTTATCCTATCTAAGCTATCCTAGAGGGGGTGTTTTTAGTTAAAGTCTCCTATAAAGATGCTTTAGCTATAGGGCTCTTTTATATTAAAAGTATAGATAAGGGTATTCTAGTTATCTATATACCCTTCTAAGTAAAGGGAGTAGATATTTATGCCTTTTATCTCTACTAGTAACTAGTTAGTTCCTCCCTAGGCTATCTATAACCCTATGTTATACTTCTTGTTTATATATACTGCGTTTTACCCTTTATAGTATGCTAATTAGAATTAGGCAAGGCCTAATGCTAGGGGCTATAGGTATCTTATATATTCCTGTTCTTAAATTACTATTATATCTATGTTAGTTTAGTGCTAGAGCGCTATATGTACTAGGCTATCCTTCTTATTTATGTTCTAGAAGAGAACTTATAGCATTACTATATTAGTTAAGGGGGTAGTGAGTCTTTACTATCTTATGCTAGTTCTCTCTTCTAGCCCTATTCTATAATATATACTATATAATGCTCCTTACCCTAGGTTATTTAGCGCTTCTCTCTATGTTTATAAGGCATTCCCTTTTTCTACCTACTATAATAATAGGTTCTATAGCTATGCTAGTCCTCTTATAGGGTAGTGTTAGGCTTCTATCTAGTAAGTTACTAGTAAATTATAATAGTTACTCTAGGTAGCCTACTTTTACTATATTTTACTTCTCTTTTAGTATAAGGTAGTCTCTTAACTACGCTAGGTATAAGCTAGAGTATAAGATATAGTTTTCTTTTAGTTATTTGCTTATTATTAGGTATAATGTTTCTCCTTCTTTATATTAGCTAGCTCTATACCTACTGCACCTTAAGGCTGCCTTATAGAACTTTATAATATAACTAGTTTAGAAGCAGTTATAGTATTATTAGGGTTATAGGGTCTTGTTATATAGTGTTATGAACTGGCCTTAGGGCAACTGCACGTAAGCGTTCTAAGAGATATTATTATCCTTAGAGAGGAAGGATTAGACTAAGCTAGGTGTTACATAGGAACTAGCTTTATACTAGTGTGTGTGTGTAGGTTACATAGGCCTAGGTAAAGCCCTAACCTATTCGCTTATAGTCCGTGTCCTTTATATACCCTTTCTAGACCCTTTACGCACCCCTTCTAGACCTAAGATATAACCTAAGCTCCTAAGCTTAAGTCTATAATATACTCCCTTACTTAGGCCTCCCTTCCCTTTACCCTTATAGTTAGAAAGTTCTAAGTAAGTAGCATATATATATAATTAATATAGTATATTAGTATAGGTCCTAGTATAGGGCTTATATATAGCCTAGTAGGCTAAAAATTTTTCCTTATAGGCTACCCTATCCCTAGCCTTTAAAATAACTAGCCTTACCTAACTCTAGCCTCCTTATAATACTAGCCTACTCTATTCCCTTACCTACTACTAGCTAATATTAAGCTTTACTTACCTAGTTATTATTACTTTATTTTTATATATTACCTTTTACCTATTAAATTCTCTCTCTCCCTAGCTATTACTAGTCTTTCTAACCTCTTATTACTAACTATCTATAATCCCCTACTAGTCTATATCTAAAGTAAGTATATAATTAGAGCTATTCTATAGCTATATCTAGATATAAATAATCCTATATATTCCCTACTTTTTCCTTTCCTTTCCCTTTATATACCTTTATTTCTATTATCTTATTAGTTATTTACTACCTACCTCCCTTTAAATATTCTATTAAAACCCCTTTTTATATCTAGTCTACCTATTATTATATTTACTACTATTACTCTTAGTATTATTACTACTACTACCTCTAGTAATACTTCCCTTTCCTTATTACTATTTTCTCTCTCCTTAAAAAGCTAAACTACCTTAGTAGTTATATCTTAGAGAGTAACTCTAATAACTCTAATAACTCTAATAGTAAGGAGTAAGAGGTTCTATATATTTAGTATATAAATAACCTTTATAATAAGGGGATGTAAAAGTATATCCTAGGGTTTTATTAGGCCTATCTTTCTTATTAGTATACCTATTAATTATATAGCTAGGAGCTATACTTATACTTAGGTAACCTAAAATTAAGATATATATATAAGTACCTTATAAATCTTTTTACTACTAATAAAGCTATTAAGATACTAGCTATAAGGCATACTACCTCTAAAAAGGATGCTATACTATCCTTATAAAAACCTTTATCTATTATTAAAAATATTTTTATACTATTTTAGCTCAATCGGTCGTTCATTGTTGCACTGGCTGGGTGTTGCCAGTAATTCTTATGTTATGTGTGAATTTTAGATGCATTGGCCACTGCCGATGAAAAAAAAAAAATTATAAAAATCATACTATTTTAGCTACTACCTATATTAATCCTATAATAGTAATACCCTTATATTATCCCTTACTAGGGTAGTATATACCTAGGGCATTACTAAGTTATAAGCCCTTACTCTAGCCTAGTAAATAACTCCTACCTAGTATAGTAGTAATATAGTAATAGAATTCTTTTATAGTGTATCTATAATAAATAATAATCTTACCTATATTACCTTTATTTAGGAGACTACTACTACTAAGTAGTATATATTTAATAAGGCCCTTACCTACTAATTAA
This sequence comes from Epichloe gansuensis, assembly GCA_023658505.1. Taxonomy (NCBI): domain Eukaryota; kingdom Fungi; phylum Ascomycota; class Sordariomycetes; order Hypocreales; family Clavicipitaceae; genus Epichloe; species Epichloe gansuensis. Next base: position 4,121,590 of record CP098283.1, read on the forward strand.
CTAGTTATTACTATTCTCCCCTAGACTAAACTAAAATAACCTAGCTTCTCCTTCCTCTCTTACCCCTAAAAACTAGTTACTTTCTAATATAGTAAAATACTAGCGCTAATATATATATAAAGTAAAGAAAACTAGATTTACTTATTCCTTAGTAGTTAAATTAAAATATACTCTTTTAGGCCTATTATATATTATTATATTACCTTATTATACTTTAAATCTATCTAGTACCTTTATATCTTATATATTTTCTAGTAATTCCTAAGTAAGCTATATATATCCTTTTTACTTAACTAGTATATTCTAGTTTAACCCTTATTTTCTTATATTCTTAGTAGCTAATATCTCCTTAACCTAATACTCTAAGAGACTAGGGTTAGTATTAGTTATTATTAGTTCTAGTAGGGGTTATTTATCTACTAGTATTTAACTAGGTAATAGATTAGAAGCTACTTATTATACTAAATCTATATAGAAAATAGGATAAAGTCCCTATAGTATATCTAACTTAATAGTTAAAGGTATAAGGACCTCTAGTACCTTATATTTAGCTATAACCTAATCTAATTTCTTATATAGTCTATTTATTTTAAAGTTTTAAAGATTTAGCTATATATAGTTACTAACCTAAAGCGCTCCGCTAGATACTAGCTACTATTTATCTTCTCCTATTACTATTACTAAATAAACGCTATAGTAGCCTATATTAGGTCTAAGCCCTCCTTAAGATATTATAAGAATACCTAAGCCCTTCTCTTTAATAAGGTATAGGATACTTGCTTATTTAGTGATTCCTAAATTATTACTAGGTTATATCTATATAGGGCTATGTTTATACTAATCCCTATTACTAATAAGTCCTTATTATTTAAAGCAAGTTAATAAGTAAGGAGATATTCTAGCTATTTAAATTATAAAAATAATAGCATTACCCTTAGGATAGCCTAAACTTCTTAATTTACCCTTTCTATACTACTATCTATCTATAGATAATAAGCTATTAATAGTAATTACTATATTCCTACCTAGTTATATAGCGTGGTCTAAAAGTTACTTAACTAGTTTAAACTATAGTTTATAATAATTTATATAGGAAAGCTATAGAACCACTACTAGCACTACTTAAACTATTCTATATATACTTTAGCCCCTATTAATATTATAGCTTCTAGCTAAATATACTTAGAGAGTCTATCTATAATAACCATAAGAAACTATAAGTTATCTAGGTATTAAGCTAGTAGGTCTATTATAAAGTTAATAGAGATCTATAACTAGTAATAATCTAGTAAAGGGATTAGTTTTAATAAGCCTTATCTTAGCTAGTAGCTCTTCTGCCCCTATAATAGTAGTAGCTCCTTAGAAACTAGGTAATACCCTATAATATACTATCCTAATAGAAGTCCCTCTAAAGCGTCTTAAAGGTTATATTATAGCTAGGATAGCCTAGTAAGGGTAAATTATAAACCTATTATATTAAGGTTATAGTAAGGGGTTCCTAATTTAGGATCTAAGTCTAGCCCTAGAATTAAAGCATACCTTTTACGCTAATCTAATAGTTTACTATTTACTCCCTTATATTTGTAGCTTCTAGAAACTTCTAGGCCCCTTCCCTAACTACCTTAAGCTATATCCTATATATAAGATTATAAACTAAGAACTAGTCCTATAGAGATTAGAGATATATATCTATAAATATTATTACCTTTATTAGAAAACCTATAAACCTACCTATAGTATCCTTAGCCTTACTATCCCCTAATAATAATATAAGGTTTATACTAGAGATAAGTCTAGTTTATTTATAATAATATAGGCCTAGATTTATTACTAATTATATAATTAGCTCCTCTAGTCCTCCCTTATTCTCCTCCCCTAGAAACATCTTAATAATATATCTAGTCTTACTCCCTATAGGCTAGGTCTATACTATAGGTAAAAATTAAATAATAATAGCATCTCTACCTATCTTACTTACTATTCTAATATCTCCCTTAGCGCTATAAAGTATTCTAAGTTCTTATAGTCTATAAGTATAGTAAATAGCTTACTAACGCTATATAGCTTTACTAAGTAAGCCTTTAGGTATAATATAATTACTAATAGCTTCTTATTATATATAGTGTAGTTCTATTAAGCTAGCTATAGTTAAGCAAAATAATAAGTAACTAGGTATAAGATACCTTTATTATTAAACTATAAGAGATAACCCCTTAGAGCTATTCCTAAATAGTTAGCTTTTACTATAGTGTCCTTATTAAGGTCCTATTATATTAGGATAGGATATAATATAAAGGCTATCTTTAGCGCTTTAAAGGCTATATTATATTTATCTATTTACTAAAATAGAATACCTTTCTTTATAAGTTTAATTAAAGGGCTTATAATTATTAAGAAGTATAATATAAAGTCCTAATAAAAGTTAGTAAACCTAAGAAATCCTTACACTCCCTAACTCTCTTTAGCGCCTCCTAGTCCTAAATAGCTATAATCTTTTCCCTATCTAGGTAAATTTTTCCCTATATAAATAATAAACCCTAGGTACTTAACTTTCTTTATTATAAAAATGTATTTCTTTATATCTAAGTTTAGTTTTACTTACTATAGCCTTAAGAGTATTACTTAGACCTTTTATATATAGTCTTTCTAAGACCCTCCTAAGTAAATAAGAATATTATTAAGGTAAGTAATTATATAGTTCCTAAGATTCCGCTAAGCGCGCTATTAATATATCTCTAAAAGGTAGTAAGTATACTTGCTAGGCTAAAGGGGTATATAAGCTACTTAAATAACCTAAAACACATCTAGAAGGTAGTCTAGTATTCCTTACCTTTAGTAATATAAATCTAGTAAAACGCTACTTATATATCTAGCTTTATAAATTACTTTACCTTTAATAATAATTATAGTATCTCCTTTACTAAAGGTAAGGAATAATAGTCTTATTCTATAATCTTATTAAGAATATAGTAATCTATATAAAACTACTATCCTTCTCTTAGCTTCTTTACTAATAATACTAAAGCTATTACTAAAGAGAAGCTAGCCTATATCTATCCCTTATTTATAAGGTTAGTTACTTACTTTTAGATTTTAAGTAAGTACTACTAGGGCATATTATATAATAAGGCCTATAGGAGTTCTAGTTTAGATCTATCTAGGTTATGCTTTAATTAAATATAGTAGTCTAATTATCCCTAGTATAGTAGTAAGGTATTTACCTTACCTTCTAGGAAGAGGTTTATAAAGTCCTATAGTACGCTTAGTAATAAGGATAATAGGTCCTATTCTATAGCCTTAGGGGTTATGTCTATCTATAGAATTAATATAATTTCCTATAGGCTAGTAGCGTACAGTTAAATATATTCTTTCTGCTTCTTTATATACCTTATAATTCCTACAAAGGTAAAGCCTAAGATAAATATTATTAGTTACTTAACCTTCCTATTAGTTAATGCCTAAATTTATAGGTTATTAGCTAATCCTATGTAGAGTTAATAGTGTGCTATATCTAAGTTAATCTTATTCTATTCTATCTATAGCATCCCTAAAATTAGCTATCTTATTAACCTAGGGATTATATAGGTAACTATAGGTATTTCCTATCTATCTAGATTTACTTAAAAACAGATAATATATATAATATATAACCTCTTTTTATAACTCTCTTTTCCCCTTATTTTACACTAATTATAGTGTAAACTAATCTCTTCTTTAAGAGAGAGAGTATTCTAACTAGAGTTTCTAGATAAGGCATTTGCTTATAGTAGTATAATAGTTATAGCCTATATTAATAAGAGTATCTATAAAGGTAGTCTTATTAATTAGTATAGGAACTAGAAAAGGTATAGAGTCTATATTAAACTAGATCTATTTAAAGTCCTTATTAGTAATAACTAGTTACTATAATACCTCTCTATCTATTCTCCTTACTACCCTAGTTAAATAACTTAATACTAGGGTTCTTCTTTTCTAATATATCTACTATCTTCTCTTCTTTAGAGTTATCTTCCTCTTCCTTTATATTATATATATTAATAGCTACCTTTCCTTACTAATATTTTAGTAAAAGTAAAGGGTAGTTAGAAATAAAATACTTTCCTAAACTATACTATAGGCATTTACTCTCCTTATAATATATATTACATATAGCCTAGTTAACTTACTTAGCTTACTTATTACTAGCCTTATTACCTAGCTTTGCCTTATGCTAAAATTCTAGTAACCTTTTATATCCTTTTAGGCCTATTCTAGGTATATTAATTATATATCTATTATAGAAGCGTCTTTATCCTAGGTAAGGGCCTTAGGTATATACGCTTGCCTTTACATATAGTTCTTCTCCTCTAATTAGTATAACTTAATATCTAATAAGATGCTTTAATAATAAGCTATTATTACTAAGTAATCTATATATAATATATCCTATCTAATGCTATAATCCCTTATCTACTTATTAAGGGCTATACATAGCTTAGCTAGCTTTATAGAGTCCTCTTAATCTAATCCCTTAGCTAATACTAACTTTTATTTAAAATAAATATAGAAGTTACTAAATTGCTTATTTAGGTATTATATAATCTAGTTAAGCTTTATAATTACTAACTTCTATTAATAGGGGTTATTAAATATCTTAGTAAGGTAGTTTAAGAACTTCTATAGATTATAATATATTAAGTATCCCTTCTTAAAAAGAAAGTAACTTATACCTAAACCTTTAGTAATAGGTTTTAGTAAATAAAGTATTATTAGTCCTACTAGGACCTAATAAACCCCTTATCTATATCTAGCTTATAGGATATTAGGTTTTGCTATACTATAAATAGGACCCTTTTACTATTAAATAAGGGTCCTATTAGTTAGGTTTTTACTTAATAGGTTAACTAAAAAGTTAGATCTTTACTTACTAATAAGGTCTTAAATTTGTTTTAACTACTAGGTAATAAGCTCCTATAAGGTTACTATTTTATTAGTCTCTATCCTATCTACTAGTAGTAGTATATCTATTAGTTACTATACCTTTATAGTAAAGGATAATAAATATTATAAACTAGCCTTAGGGTAACTATATATAAGCATTCTAAGAGATATTATTATCCTTAGAGAGGAAGGATTAAACTAAGCTAGGTATTATATAGGAACTAGCTTTATACTAGTGTGTGTGTATAGGTTATATAGGCCTAGGTAAAGCCCTAACCTATTTGCCTATAGTCCGCGTCCTTTGCGCGCTCTTTCTAGACCCTTTGCGCGCCCCTTCTAGACCCAAGACATGACCTAAGCTCCTAAGCTCGAGTCCATAACATATAGTTTAGTTTAGAATAGCTCTACTTTAAAGACTATCCTATCTTAACATATCTTATTAGCATCTTTAACCTCTGCTAGTCTAAGGATTAGGGTAGTATGCTATATATTTTCTACTTAGGGGCGCCTTATAGTTACCTTAATTATATTTACTTTATTTGCTTTTCTAATCTTAGCTACTGGGTTCTTAATAGATATATACTTTATTAGGAATCCCTTAACTATAACGCTAAGCATATAGTAGTAAAGGGCTACTTCTAGTCTAAATGCTTTAGTAATCTATTTTTAGTCTTCTCTATATTAGGTAGCGTTTCCTTTAAAGGTAATAATTATATCTCTACTAGGAGTCTTCTAGTAGCTATAGCTATAGTCTAGCTAATAGCCCTATTTACTACTATAATTATATCTTTAGCGCCTTAAGATTAGAGCGTTTCCTAGATTATATTACCTTTAATAAGTACTTCCCTATATTACTTACCTAGGATCTATAGGGGGTTTTATTATTTAGTCTTCTTAGTGCTAGTCTAGCTATAATACTTACCTAGGTTAGAGTATTAGTTTCTTTTGCTTTTTCTTTAATAGCCTCCTTAAGGGCTATTTTAAGAGCTTCTTTAGTAATATAGATATTACTATTATTATTACTTGTAGATCTAATCTTAGCATAGGCATGGTTTACTGCCTAGTAGGCTATAGCCTTAGTAATGCTCTAGACTTAGGAGACTTTATTGCTAGGGATAAGGCTAGTAATCTTATTATAATATTTTATATTATCTAGGTGTTTAAATTATATCTAGTCTATTATTAGGTTATCCTTATATCTTTAGGTATTAAATTATCCTATTCCTATATTTAGGTGGTAGTAGCTTTATACTAGCCCCTTTCTCTAGCGTTAATTACTATTAGTATCTTACCCTTACGCTTACCTCTAGCTCTATTATAATACAACATTGTAGGAGGGGTAAATAGAGGTAGAGAATTTAAATATTAATGTGGTTTGTATTTTAGAGGCGATTCCGGACCTTTAGATCGGTGCGGAAAAAGTATCAAAAAGTTTCTAATATAAGTCTTATTATTTTAAGTATAATAGTAATATTTTAGAGAATTACCTATAAAAAGCTAAATATTAGTAATAATAGTAGTAAGCTAGTAGTAAGTTTATACTAAAGGAGTAACTATATTTAATTAGAGTAAGCTTTCCCTTAGTAATATACTAAGGCTAATTATCTTTATTATTATCCCTTAGAGCTATATTCTAAATAGCTAATTACTAGGTATAATATATATATAGAATTTTATTAAACTAGCTTTAAGTTAGTAATAAAAAGTAATAAAGAAGTAGTAAACTTATATAGTCTTTAATAATTATAAGGTTCTTCCCTTATAAGATAACTTAATAATAGGATCTTTAATAGTAGTAGTATAGGATATAATAGCTTAAGCTATAAGAGTTAGTAATTAATATTATATAATAAGTAATATTATAGCTACTATTATATTAGTAAGGGACTTATAAGTTAATAAAAGGCTTAAAGAAAAGAAAAAAAGAGAGAAAAGAAGGAAGAAATTACCCTTTCTTATAGGTAGGAAGCTAAGAAGTAACTATAACCTAGCTACTATTAGTAAGTAGTTACTATAAAAAGGCTCATATAGCCTAATATTATTAATATTACTATATTATTTTATAAGAAATCACTATAGCAAGTAGTAATAAAGGAACACTTACGCTATAACCTAACCCTAAGATAGTACCTTAATGTAATTAAGGATAATTATAGTAAGAGAGGGTATTATATTAGGAGTGGAATAGTAATAGTATTTATAAGGGTAGCAATAGTATCTATAAGGATAGCGCCTAGTAGGGCATAGAGCTAAGGGCTAGCTATAGCCTAGTTATGTAAGAGCTATAGGCTATTTAAAGGGGCTTTCCTATAAATAATAGGAGAAGGCTAGAGATTAAACCTTTTAAGCACCCCCTAGCTAGCAGTTCAATAGCTACAACACTTTAATCTAACCTTCACTCTGTTACACACTCCTAAGCCAAAAGCCTTGACAATTATTAATAAGTGTTTTACTTTATTAGTTATCTAATAGGGACTAGTGAACTACTCTAGTTAGATTTAGTAGTATAATATTCTCTTACTTATCTATAGCATAGTTATAGCTATTACCTAATTAGGTTACTATGCAGTAAATTCTAAATATCTTAATCTAACTAATAGTCTATTACCCTAAAGGGAAGAGAGATTAATTTATTAAGCTTTGAACTTAGGAGTGTGTAATAGAGTAAAGGTTAGATTAAAGTATTATAGCTACTAAACTACTAGCTAAGGGGGTGCTTAAAAGGTTTAATCTCTAACCTTCTCCCTTTATTTATAAAAAGCCTCTTTAAATAGCCTATAGCTCTTACGTAACTAGCCCGCAGCTAGCCGTTAGCTCCGTGCCCCGCTAGGCGCTACCCTTATCAATGCCGTCGCCACCCTCATCGATGCCGTCGCCGTTCCGCTCCTGACATTAGATAAGCGGAAGCTTAAGGTGGAATAACTAAAGCTAGCGGAGGCAATAGGTGTCAAGGGGTGGCTAGGGTTATAGCACATCGTTAAATCACTACTATTATAGAGATGCGGGAGGGGCTTTAATTCTTAGCGGCCCACCGCTTCTAGGGCAAGGACGTTTACTTTAATAATCTGCTAATAACCACTAGCACATCTAGCAAACGCAAATCTTCATCTAATCACACTTCTAACAATGTATCTACATTAAAGAGGCAGCGGTCTGCCGGTTAGAAGTCTAAGTTAGCTACTATGTTAAACGATTAACTATTAATTAATAACACTAAGCCAAGTCTATACACACCTAGTGAGGACCTGTGGGAAACCAGGATCTATTCCTGCCTTATTGTCTTACTAGCGGGCCGTGTTATTAGCGAGTTTAGGACTATTAAGGAACTGCTAGAATCTAAGCGAGATGCGATTAAAGCGCATTAGTCTCTTTATGTTAAGGGCAAGATCTTACACCGTGATATTTCTTTAAATAATATTATTATTACAAACCCTGTAATAGCTAATAGCTTTAAAGGCATGCTTATTAACCTTAACTTAGCAAAAGTATAAGATAGTGGACTAAGCGGAGCACGGCACTAGACTAGCACCATGCAGTTTATAGCGGTGGAGGTATTGCGCAAGGCTAATCATACCTACCGTCATAACCTCGAGTCGTTCTTCTACGTCTTGTTATAGATGTGCGCACGTTAAGCATAGAGCAATGGATTTAGTAGTGAATAGCAGCTGCCTAAAGACAGCCTCCTTTGGAAGTGGGAGATTAGTAGTTTTAAAGATATAGCGGATGCTAAGGAGGGTTATATAACTATGAATAGTCTTAAAAGGATTATAAGTGAGTTTCCAGAGGCGATAGATGCTGTGAAACCGCTCTGTCTTAGCCTCAGAACGATTTTATTTGGAGATACTGCGAGGCTAGTAATTAGAACTCCTGCAGGGGACCCAAATAAACTTTACAGACCAGTCATAGCCGCTTACAATGAGGCTATCAGCAGCCTCTAATCCATGGCAAAAATAGTCCAAAATTACTAATTTGACAGATCCGCAGCGTGAGGGAGACAGCGGCAAATTACCGTCTCAGTTTAACAGACAAGGCAAGCCCGACACGGAGTGAACTAGCAGCTTTAATTTACAGATACCCTTTCCAACCCCAATATATAACACTCTCACGTACGCTCGGCCAGTTCTGCTACTAAAATTGCACTCAGCTTTGACCCACAAAACCAGTTATTGGAATCTATCACATTTGACTTCCACGTTCAGCAACAATTGCGTTGCTAAACGCGTCAGTAATGCCATTGTAAAGAATGTCAACAGCCTCGGCTGAGTTGTCAGTTCCTGTCCATACAACGCCAGCCCGTGGACGAAACAAAATCTGGCGGAGAATCTCCGCGAGTGGCTTTATAGAGTGAAATTCGGGAGGAAACTCTCGCAAGATACTCTGGAAGCTCTGGTCCATATCATGAAGCTTGCACAGCGCTAGCTCGTCCCATTCGCCTTTGCTCCAGTGTCTCAGTTTGCTTGCCTCTGGAGGACTTTCGGCGTGGTTTGTTATAATTGTCCACAAGAAAACATAGAGAAATGACTCTAAGTCGTGCCGGTACGTATGGCATTCATTCTTCAGAACGCCAATAGCCATGAATGGTCTAGTGCCAGTGATTCCTTGTGTTTCCAGGTCATCAGTGAGGTCTCTCGCAGAATCAAGATCTATCAAGATCCCTTTCGGACCCTCCTCACGTTGATTATCCATAATCACTATGTTTCCCGGAGATATGTCTTGGTGAAGGAGCTTGGCGACAGAAAATAGTGATCTATGACACTTAATAGCATCATGAAACACTTGGAGTAATTCTAATGGTGACTGAAAAGTCTGTAAGGGTCTACCGACAGGGGAAGTGATTGTGCAGGTAAGGATACGATTCTGAAAGTGGTTGTCGGTGTGTTCCGTATGTTCGCAAAGCCCGTCAGCATGGTCCCTTTGTCCTTTGTGTTCGTCCCTCCCAGGTTCAGTGTGAAAATGTGCTTCGGAGAACTTTCTTTGTAAACCCCATCGGAGTCCACGGCGTAAGTTCGCCGTACTCTCGACTTCTTTGTACCAATCAAGCGATACGGCACCCCAAACACACTTGGCCTTGGCTAAGGTTAGAAACTCCTCTTCTGAACGGTCTTGGGCCCATCGCCATTTGAGTTTCAGCACGTAATTCCACTCATTTGTTTCAGGTCTCTTGGCTCGGTAGCACACTGTTCCGGTGCCAACAACGCCATCACGGGAGGAAATCGGCTGACTTTCAAGGTAGATTTTCCCCAAAGATGACGCGGCTGTATCACTACAGAGAATGTAGGTGCCACCCTCATCCATTTGAAAAATGTTGGAATTCCCAAGATCGCGGTTCGTCATCAACTGATAGCTAAGAATGAAGGACATAATTTGGCTCGAATCTTTCCGGACGTCCAACACTTCGCTAGAATATAAGCCAGATCGATCAAACACACAGAGTTCAACGAATGGACCCCGTACGTAGAATCCATGTAAGAAGAGCCGTGTAGGTTGGCTGGCAAAGACGTTGAACGCAGACCGGCAGAGCTGTAATAGCCCATCCCGATAATCGACGCTCCTATGGCTGACAAATTGGCCAATAACTTGAATACAATCCCACTTCGTCTCTGTAACGACGCCAGATGAGGTGGGTAGCACTAATAGAAAACGCGCGCAGCCGTCGGTATTCTCATGCTCGACGCCCCCTTCCCGTAAGATATATGCCACAAACCTCGTGCTCCTTCGAATTCACGTGATGCCAAATTGGAAAGCCACTCCAGGAGGTTGTCAGGAGGCGGTACAGCAGGAACAGCACAACAGCAAATAACTCTGCCCGCAAACTGAATTTCCAGTAAAGAGTCTTGGTGAATATACTGAAAGGCGCCGAAATACTTGTTAATAAACCCGCTAATGGGACCATGCATGCGGCCATCTATGTTATCGAGAATTTCTTGGTCGTCGAATAAGTCCATTGGAGATGGCGAACTGGTAACTGGCGAACAATTTGACGGGATTGGATTGTTCATTTTGGCGAACTGGGTGCTTTAAATAATGAATGGCAGATATGTGACCGATTATTGTCGCGCCAGGCAAGGTTCTGGCTTCCGAGAGTCCTGAGAAGACGATAGTCAGCCAAAATAATAGATTGAGCAGATACTGAATCTATCAATCGCAAGAGCGGAGTGTGTGCTCTTTAACATGAAGGCTGGGGTCGCCGCTATGACCATGGTGTGTTCGCTAACCCCACTTAATAACATGCATGATTCTGGGGGCAAGGCGGAAATGAGAGTTGTGCCGTCACCAACACTACCGTATCCACTATTTTAGGCGGTAATCTTATGCCATCCAATCAGCATCTGGTTCATAAATGCAGCAAACATGGTAGGCTAGACGAAGTAGGCAACCAACACATCTGCATTTACGCTAGTCAAGTCACAGACAACACTTCATGGACACCTGTGGAGGGATGAACAAGGTGTATTAACTTGAGTTGTTAAGACTAATAAAAAAGGACTGTGTAGAGCAGATATGCCCTTTTCATCAAAAGGCAGCGATAATTTGATCGACAATATCGTGGACCGGTATTCCAGGCAAAATCTTCTGTCCACCTAAACAAATGCCGCTCTCATTGATGTCGTTGAAAGCTGCCTCATCAGGATGGCTGTTACAGTGCTTGCAGTGTTTGCACGTGGTCCGCCCGTGCCTACAGGTTGTAGTATGTTTGCAAGTTCGGGGAGTTGGTTCAAAATAGCCTTCCATTCTGTTGTGACACTGTAATCTCCATCCCCATCCGGCATAGGCATACCATCGGGAAACATGATGGTACCACGTTTCGCATGGAGCTCATATTCGGTCCACCCTGTCTGTTCCGTAGCATCATCATGCTGAATCTTTAGTCCGAAGATGCGCTGCAACCCTCGCTGGGAAACGAGGCTGCAAAATTCGGCAAAGAACGCCTCAAATCCATTCATTTCGGGTACTTCATAGTTGCCATATTCGTAGGCTTGAAGGCAAGCATTCTCATTAACAAAGTAATGGATGCCGTGGAGTTGGTTGTTCTTCAAAGGAATAATAGGCTTCATGATCTGAACAAATCCATGGTCCGGGACTGAAACCTTGTCAAAAACCATGACTTCACCTTCAAGGGTATCGAAGTGCTTGTGGATTAGCCTGACGCTGATACCCTGAGGAACTCCATGTTTCTTAAGCAGTTCGCGTAGCACTTCAAGATCTTTGGAGTAATCCTTCGGTGCCCTAGCAACTTGGCTAATCAATGGCAAAGTATTATAGGTGCTGGAAGGCACCAAGGTATTGATGAGGGAGGCCATGTTGTAGAAAACAAGTAATAAATCAAGGTGATTTGGCTTGAAAATAACAGGAGTATGAGAGGGAGCCGCTCTGTTTTATGTCTGCTCGTTAAGAGTATCATGTCAGGTTCTCAAGAAACAATTTGCTACAATTGGCAGGTGGCAAATGCGTTTTGCCCAGCATTTTGCTCAGAATGTGGTTCGGACCGCGAGTCGATATAGACTAATACACCTGTTGTTCAGCATACCGTTTGGTTCTTGATATCTATTGGACCTGACATGGTTGTTGGTACCCTACGTTGGTGATATTTCTCGAGGGCTGCATACGATGTGATATGGAAGTCATTGATCTGTCCTTGTCTAGGCAGCAGATGTGGGCCCTTTGCAAGCATAGCCTTATTGGCATCCAAAGGCCACCCGCTGTTCAATGGCGCCTGATTCCCGGCACCCTTGTCCTGCCAAGTGGGGCTAAAGTTTGCACCGCATGAAAGTAATGCAGTGACTGCTCTATCTCTTTGATGCCCATAAGGCTACACTTCCGTACCGACCCACTTTTCCTGGCTGGCTAAAGGGGCGACCTTGAGTGACTTTTGGTAGCGTTCTGGCTAGTACTGGCAATCATGGATTAGCCTTAAGCTTTCCAGCAACACCTTGAGGGTGTGATCCAAGTCGGCGCAGTCTCGTAACGCTAGCGCACTCGAGACAGGACTCGGTATAAGTTAGGTGTGGAGATAGGTAGAGAGATTACTTTATACTATTAGGGGTAAAAATCTCACTACCCTAACCCTTAATTCAATTATTTAAGGCTTTTCCCTATATAGAAGTTAATAATAGATTATTAGCAAATTACTTACTTCTTCCTATTATAATACCCTCTTCTTATTATTAAAGATCTTTATAGCCTGCTAGTTAATCTTCTTAGCATGGTACTAGCGTAAGGTAGACTAATAAGCAAACACTTTACTTACTATAGAAGCTTTATAAAGCATGGATTAATAGTAAATTAAATGGCATAAAGCATAGCATAACTTAAGTAGCTATGCGAGATATTACCCTAATATTTAAGATCGCTAGCCTTAGCGTGAATAGACTGTAAAATTAATTAAGCAGAAGTATCATGGCTTACGGGACTACTGGCGAGTATTTTTAGAGGCTAAAAGTCATTTAGGCACGTAATATAATAATATAGATTATATGCTTAAAATAAGCGATGTAAATGCTAAGCTAATTAAAAAGAAGTATAGCGTAATTAGGAAAAAGGTTATAACCTAGCTACTCTTAGTTACTAATAATATTACCTATAATACTTAGGCTAAGATCTTTCACAAGGACTTACCAGCTAGTGGTACTATTTTGGAAGCAGGTAATAATATAGGCTTTATAGTAGTAGCCTAGCCTTTTAGAGATCTAATAGATAAAGATAATAATTAATAAGAGCCTTCTAAAACAGGGGAGGATAATACTAATTATTAGGTTAGACCTACTACGATTAATCTAACTAATAGGGATAATCCCTGTTAGCCTTAACATAATTAATAGAATCTACCACTCCTCTTACGTTAGAACGAATTAGTTAGGTTATAAGTTTATTAAGTTCTAGAGGGGTATTATTACCTTCTAGCAGATCTGCCCTAAGTGGCACACTAATTTAGAGGACTTAGAAGAAGAACGCAAATTAATTAATAATAGAAGCGGTTTCTATAGCACTTAAATCAGCGTTTTCTTAAGTTTAGAAGCGAGAGTATGCCCACGTATATACTATAGTTAACTAGCAAAGTAACCTATTAGAAAGCGAGTTTAAAAAGGCATTAGATAACTGTAAGTTATATCGTGAAAGCTATGGCGTGGTTTAGATGTTAAAAGCAATGAATTAGGTAAAGGAAGATCTAAAGAATGCAGTGCTTTAGAATAAGCTTAGAAGCAAGGATAAGGTAGCTTTTGCAATCGCAGACTTTAGCCGTGGCTTATGAAGGTAAAGGAAGAGGGCTTCTTACGTTGTTAAAGAGGGTAAAAAGAGGTTGAAGAAGAGGGTAAAAGAGATTAAAGAAAAGGGTAGAGAAGAGGGTAGAGAAGAGGGTAGAGAAGAGGGTAGAGAAGAGGGCTTTTGCGTTATTAAAGTGGGAATTTAGCAAGGTTATGGTAGAATTAACTTAGGCGTGAAGATTACTAGCATTTTACCTATATAAATTCACACTGCTTTTAAAGGCATCTCCGTTTTAGCTCACAGCTGTCTGCCTAATAATATAGCTACCTACCTATTAACCCCCTCTCTCGTCAATTCCTCCCTCTCTCGTTAATTCCTCCTCTCTTATTAATTCCTCCTCTCTCGTTAATTCCTCCCTCTCTCGTTAATCCCTCTCTCGTCAATCCTCTCTCGTCAATCCCTCTCTCATCAATCCCTCTCGTCAATCCCTCTCTTATCAATTCCTCCCTTATTAAAGACTGTTATCCTTAGGGATTTTAACGCCGTTCTCTTGCTAGTATTGCTAATAATAATAAAAGCCTCTCCTTATAATAATACTTTGCTACACTACTAGACCTCCTCTTATATTAAAGCTATTCGCTAGCTTATAAGCCTCTTTAATAAGCTAGAGTTCTTCCTTACCTAAAGCCTCTAAGTTATGCCTGTTTTGCTCTTCTAGTGTAACACTAGCTAACTAAATAAAGTTAAATAGGCCTATTATAGCATAAACAATCTTTACCTAATCTAGAAAACTATACTTAGCAGCGCTATAGTAAATTATCTTAAACTTTCGCTTATAAAGCCTAAAGAGCCTCTTAACTATAACTTAAAGGTAAGCATACTAGAGATTAAAAAGTTTAGACCTTGTTTTTAGCCCTTCTCTATTATTAGGATTCTCTTGTAAATAATATTAAACGCCTGCAAAGGGCATAAGTAACCTAGCTTGCGTACAAAATCCTATATCTATAAGGTAAAAACGCTTTCTTAGTATGCTAAATAACTAAGTAAGAGTAATTTAAAGCAGTGGACTATTATAAATTAATCCCTTAGCGCCTGCTAACATATATGTGAAGATATTATTATTAAAGTTTATAGCTACTAGCATATTCTAAGATATATTACTCTTTTAAGAGAAGAATTACTACTGCTTTACTACTAGGATAAATACAGGTATATATGTACCGTTAATTACACTAATTACACCACAGAACCCGCGTTTGCTTTTATCTAACGCAATGCGTATAGAGATATAATCCGGCTCTAGAAGACAAACAAAAGTGGTATGTAAACGCCTTATTAGATTAATTAGCCTATGGAATATCCTTAATACTAATGACTATGCTATTTTGAAACAAAAAGCTGCGTTTTGCTATAGCTTATTAAACGTAATAATCTATAGGAAAACCATTACTATCTGCTTAACTAACTAGTACTTAGTAGGTTTAACTCCTGCATTATTTTAAAGCCATTAATAGAGGTTAAAAACACAGGCTTTAGCATACAAAGAATCTCTCTAAAGAATAAATTAGGGGAGTAAAGAATAGTCTTATAGAATACTATTAAGGCTATTAGTAAACTATGCCTTATAAGGCTAGTTATAGGAGGATAGGTGTTGTTTTACGGTAAATTTAAATATGAAAGAGTATTATAAAGGGTTAATGCAATAATTATAAGGCATAGGTTATTATTATCCTTATTATCTTATGCTAATTTAAATAGGAATAGCTCTGAAGAAAAGAATTATACATTTATCTTTATAATAACACGTGTTAGAGAAGGGAGGTTAAGTGCGCTAATAGAGTGCGCTAATTAACCAGAGCGCGCTAAAATTTTTAGCGTACTCTTTTTACTACGCTAGTAGTAGAAACATAACTTTTTTCTATAGCTTCCCTCTTTTAGCTATCTAACTAGCCCCTGCTTAAAAGATACATTATAAATAAGGGCTTTTAGAGGTGTGGCAATCACCTAGGGTATGTAATGCAAAATTGCTAAACGCGTCTGGAAAAGTGCTAATCATTACGCGCCAGTGGGTCTAAAAACGACGAATTTTACGAGACTGCGCCGATTTTTACGAGACTGCGCCGACTTGGATCACAGCCTGAATATAACCATCGCGATGCATCGCGAGCTTCAGCTGCAGAGGCCTCGCAGGCCTTAGAACCCGCGATAATTGAGGCTTTTAACCACGAATTTATCGTTAATGACAGCTATAGCCGCCGTGAGTAGCCAGCTAATAACACCTGCTAGCCTGTTCTCTCTCCTGCTAAAAACACGGTAAGGAATTTATCCCTTTTATGGTTAAAGCTTATAATGCTAGGATTTCTTTACTTCAAGTAACTTTACTAGCTCTTTTCTAATAATTTATACCTCTTTTCCTTGTAATTTAATAGGTTTAGTACACTAATAATACTATAGCTGCAGAAACACCGCTATCGCTACGACCGGCGCGTTAGGCTAAATATTAACCTTAGAAACCCATAATAGTCCTAGAAGTGTATATATGGCTTATAGTTATGATTTATATGGGAATTCATGTCAGGAGCAGAACAGCGATAGCATCCATAAGGGTGGCGACAGCATTAATAAGGGTAGAACCTAGCGAGGCATAGAGCTAAGGGCTAGCTATAGGCTAGTTACGTAAGAGCTATAGGCTATTTAAAGAGGCTTTCTTATAAATAAAGGGAAAGGGCTAGAGATTAAACCTTTTAAGTACCTACCCCTAGCTAGTAGTTTAATAGCTATAATACTTTAATCTAACTATTACTTTATTATTTACTTCTAAGCTAAAAGCCTTAATAAATTAATCTCTCTTCCCTTTAGGGTAATAGACTATTAGTTAGATTAAGATATCTAGAATTTATTACATAGTAACCTAATTAGGTAGTAGCTATAACTATACTATAGATAAGCAAGAGAATATTTTACTACTAAACCTAACTAAAGTAGTTTACTAGTCCCTATTAGATAACTAGTAAAGTAAAATACTTATTAATAATAAGGAGGTAATACTAAACTAGTGCCTTAAAGAAGTAGTAACCTAGATATATATTATAAAAAGAGATAGAAACTTATATAATTATAGTAAAACCTATAAATAATAGAGAAAGCTATATCCTTAGGTAACTTAGATATAAGACTTATAAATACCCTTCCTTTAGTACCTTAGGTAGTACCTATTATATAGTAATATAGCCTTATAAAGATATAATTAAAAGCACCTATATATAAAGGGAATACTTTAAAGGGTTTTTAGAATTTCCTAGCGGATTTAAATATAGCTTTTACTATAGATTATAGAACCTTTATAGATAATATAACTAAGGTTACCTATACTAGTAGCTACCTAGTAAATAACGCAAAGTAATAATAGATATATTATATAGCTATAGATAGTTATATAAACTACTAGGGTTATACCTAGGATAGATTTATAAATTAGCTAAAGATAAGAACTATAGATAAGAATATATAATGCTTAGAAGTAATAAGGATATTAATAGGTCTTAGGTAAGAGAATTACTAATTATTCTAGATATTTATAAAGATCTAGGGTAAGGCAAAGGCTAAGCTACCTAAAGTAATTCCTAAACGCGTATAAATCTATATATTTATTAATAGCCTTAATAATACTATAAAGAAGTAAGTACTTAGCTAAGAGTTCCCTAAGAGTTAGACTTACCTAGTAGGCTAAGGAAGAAAGGTAAAGGTTATAACTAAAGGAAGCTAATTAAGTAATTAAGGTAATAATAGTTAGAAAAGATAATAATATTTTACTTTACTAGAAAAGCTATAGTAATAAAGTAGTAATAGAGTAATAAATTCGCTATTTATATGCTATAAGTATAGTAAGCTAGGACACGCTTTACTAAGCTATACTAAACTAGATTATTCTATTTGCAAGAAAAGTAACTATATAATAGAGATATATAAAGATAGCTATAACTAGGTTAAGAATCTATTAGACTTAAATAAGACCCCTATTAGCTTAGTGTAACCCTAAAAGATACTCTTATTAAATTATTACCTAAAGATCTAAGACTAAGAGTTAAGGTAAAGTTATAGTAAGAACACAAATAGGTAGCTATAAAGGCACTATTTAACCCTAGCGTAACCTATTTAATTATTTACCTAAAGTTACTAATAGTAGTTAATTAGGCTAATGTAAAGAAGGATAATATAACCCTTAAGAGTGCTACCCTTACTAAAATTAAGTATGATTTTTATAATTTTTTTTTCATCGGCAGTGGCCAATGCATCTAAAATTCACACATAACATAAGAATTACTGGCAACACCTAGCCAGTGCAATAATGAATAACTAATTAATAGTACTATAGTAATAAAAAAGCAGCTAGATATAGGAATAAGCTTTAAGAGTATAAATATAGGGGCTATAAGGTTAGTGTAAAGTTTATTAATAATAAACTTTATAGCTACGTTAGCATAAGATATAGTTATAGGTTATAACCATAGTTAAACTTAAATTTATTTGAGTTTTGCTTATAGTATAAATTAACGCAATTCTCCCTTTCTCTATAACTATGTTTATTCCCTCTCTCTATCTCTTCTATCTTCTCGCACCTTACTACTCACTTATGCCCTAAAGCTCTAAGGCAAACTTAAACCCTTATATCACATATAACTCATTCTTACTTATTTCTAACCTAATTTGCTACTATACCTAATATAGTCCACATAACCCACAAAGTAGGTCTTGTGTTATCAGTTAATTAACGTCCCTAGCTAATAGACCATAGAATGGCAAAGGGTAATCTAAAGCTAACAACCTTTACTACTAGGCTAAAGAATCTAGAGGATTTATTAAAAAGCAAGAAGAATCCTAATAAAAAGGAAATTAGGCAGTTAGTAAAGTGTAGGGAGTATGTAATAAAGAGTAAGAAGAAGTTAAATAATAAGCTTAGCAAGGAAGCTAAGAAGTTTAACAAGATAGCGAAAAATATCGGGCTGTAATAATATAAGCAGTTTTACCTCGTACCCAGGAGGGATAAATATAGTTTATTAGACTCTCTAAGCTACTAATATTTAAAAATCAAGTTTTTATCCTATATAGAATAAGAAAAGAAATCCTACTACTAATTTATAATAACCTTACTACTAGGTATTAAGGAGTTACTAGAACTCTTTAATAAGTTACTAACTAATATTTTTAGCTAGGAATAAAAAGAGATATTAAGATATATATATATACTTATATTAGCTATTAAGTTTAAAAACTATAAATATATAAACCTTATAGTAAGCTAGCTATACTACTAGTGCTAGATTACTCCTTTTAAGAACTATTAATAGATTTTATTACTAGACTCCTACTAGTTAAGGAGTAGTAAGATAAGATATATAATATAATCTTAGTAGTAGTTAATAGATTTATAAAATATAGTATTTATATCCCTATATCTATATAGTTAACTAGTAATAGACTAGTAACTATTTTCCTAGAATATATTTTTAAAGATTATAAAGCCTTAGAAGGTATTATTATAAACTAAGGTTTAATATTTTATTAGTATTTTAGAGAATATTTTACTAGAATCTTAGTAATAAACCTCTTAGTATATAAGCATGCATATAAGTTATAGTTATATACCTATAGAAGCGCTATAAGGGTATAACCTAAGGGAACTAGATTAAGTAATTACACTAATTCTAATAGTTAATAATTAAGCTAAGAATAGAGTTTTAGAATTAAAGTATAAGTATATAGAGATTAAGTAGCTATTAAGTTACTTATAGGCCTTATAGAAAAAGTATTATAATTAAAAGAGAGTACTAATAAAGTTTAATATAGGTAACTATATCTTACTCTTAACTAAGAATATTAATCTATAATGCCTTAGCTAAAAGCTAGCTATAAAGTACTTAGGACCTTATAAGATTAAAAAGAAGTTAGCTATTATAGTTTAGCTTATTAATTAAAGTTACCTAAAGGAACACGCTTATATAATGTTTTTAATATTATAAGCTTAGAACCTTTTAGAGGAAATCTAAGTAATATAGTTAAAATAACCTTACTATAAGATAATATTAAAGAGAATTAAGAGGAATTTAAAGTTAAATAAATTATTGCTTATAAATATAATAGCAAATAGCGTAAATATTTAGTAAAATAGAAGAATTATAATAATTCTAAGAATTTATAAGTACTATAGAAAGACTTTATAATAAAAGAGATTATTAAAGACTATAAGTAATAACTAAGTAGCTAAATCTTAACTTCCTAGCTACTTAATTAACTCTTAATTAAAAGTTAAAATAATTATTAGATTATAGTAATTTAATTAGGAAATAATTCACTTAATAATAATTTAGACTACTAAATAAATCTTATATTTAAAGTAAAAGACTTAGCATAGACTTATAGCTATTTAGTAGCTAAACCTTAGAGATATATTTAAACGTATTTTTAGTAATATTTCTAACTTTATTAGCCTTAGACTTATTATTACTAAAGGCTTAAACTTATAGTTTACAGGGAGTTTTAAAGGTTTAATATAGGTAAGGAGAGTAGCTTAAGTAGTAATAAACTAGTAATAAGTTAGTAAAGAATAAGTAGTAAAGTTAATAGTACTAACTATAGGGCTATAAGTAGCTATAAACTAAAGATAATTAGTAATCTTAATCTAGGTTTCTAGATTAATAATATTAATTAGCTATAAGAAAGTAATATATTTATTACACTTTACTTCTTAAGAAGCCTTAGCTATAAGATATATATAATAAGCTTACCTATATTTATTAGTATTTTTAAGGCTAAAAAGTATTATAAAGTTTCTTCTTAGCTTATATAAACTCCTAGTAGCATATTAGTAGTATTAAAATAGTAAACTAAGGAAGACTTATATTACTAATATAGTATAGTTCTAGAAGATTATAAAGTATATCCTAAAGCTATTTATATAGCTTTATAATTTAAATAGAATACTAGTAAGGAGTTAGTAGTAATTAAGAGATAATCCCTTAAGGCTTAACTTACCCTAATATAAGTCTTATTATTTTAAGCATAATAATAGTATTTATAGAATTACCTATAAGAAACTAAATATTAGTAATAATAGTAATAAGCTAGTAATAAGTTTATACTAAAGCAGTAATTATATTTAATTAGAGTAGGCTTTCCCTTAGTAATATACTAAGGCTATTTATCTTTATTATTATCCCTTAGAGCTACGCGTTTTCTATACACTTATTGCTAAAAACCTTTGATACTTTTTCCGCACTGATCTAAAGGTCCGGAATCGCCTCTAAAATACAAACCATATTAATATTCGAATTCCTTACCTCCGTTTACTCTCTCCTATAATATTACATTATAATAGAGCTAGAGGCAGGTATAAGGGTAAGATACTAATAGTTATTAACACTAGAGAAAGGAGCTAGCATAGAGCTATTACTACCTAAACATAGGAATAGGGTAATTTAACGCCTATAGATATAAGGATAACTTAATAATAGATTAGATATAATTTAAGCACCTAGATAATATAAAATTCTATAATAAGATTACTAGCCTTATTCCTAGTAATAAAGTCTCCTAAGTTTAGAGTATTATAAAGGCTATAGCCTACTAGGTAGCAAACTATACCTACGCTAAAATAAAAGCTATAAATAATAATAGTAATAATAATAATAATAATATCTATACTACTAAAGAAGCCCTTAAAGTAGCCCTTAAGAAGGCTATTAGAGAAGAAGCTAAAGGAACTAATATACTAACCTAGGTAAGCGTTATAGCTAGACTAGCACTAAGAAAGCTAAATAATAAAACCCCTCTCTTATAGGTCCTAGGTAAATAATATAGAGAAGTACTTATTAAAGGTAATATAATTTAGGAAATACTCTAATCCTAAGGCGCTAAAGATATAATAACTATAGTAAATAAAGCTACTAGCTAAACTATAGCTATAGTAGCTAGAAGACTCCTTAGTAAAGATATAATTATTACCTTTAAAGGAAATATAACCTAATATAAAGAGAACTAAAAATAGATTACTAAAGTATTTAGACTAGAAGTAGCCCTTTATTACTATATACTTAGTATTATAGTTAAGGGATTCCTAATAAAGTATATATCTATTAAGAACCTTATAACTAAGATTAGAAAAGTAAATAAAGTAAATATAATTAAGGTAACTATAAGGCACCCCTAAGTAGAAAACACATAGCATACTATCCTAATCCTAGGACTAGTAGAAGTAAAGGATACTAATAAGATATACTAAGATAAAATAGTCTTTAAAGTAAAGCTATTCTAAACTAAACTATATAATAAAACCTTATAACCCTAATAATACTATAACTACTTCTAAACTAGCTATATTATAAAGTTCTATAAGGTAGCCCTAAGGTATAGTAAGTATAGAGCTAGCTAATATAAGGAAGGAGAAATATTATATCTAATAATAAGTAAATAACTAAAGGAAAACTATATCTTATATTCTAGCCTATACCTAGTGTAATTAAAGGACTACCCTATCCTAAAAGAGAAGTAAAATATAATAAAAGTAAGATACCTAGAATAACTATTAAGATTTACTAGTAACTCCCTAGATAAAAGCCTAATACTACCTTATAAGAGAATAGGTATAGCTATAGAACTTATTATTATAGTAAGTAAGAAAAGGGAATGCCTTATAAATATAGAGAGAAGTGCTAAATAGCCTAGGGTAAGGAGTATTATATAATATATATCTTAAAATAGGGCTAGAATAGAGCTAGTATAAGATAGTAAAGACCTATTACCTCCTAATTAATATAGTAATATTATAAGTCCTTTTTAGAATATAAATAAGAAGGATAGCCTAATATATATAGCGCTCTAGCACTAAACTAATATAAATATAATAGTAATCTAAGAGTAGGAATATATAAGGCACCTATAGCCCTAGCACTAGGCCTTACCTAATTCTAATTAGTATACTATAAGGGATAGAATATAGTATATATAAATAAGAAGCATAATATAGGGTTATAAATAGCCTAGGGAGGACTTAACTAGTTACTAGTAGAGATAAAAGGTATAAATATCTACTCCCTTTACTTAGAAGAATATATAGATAACTAGAATATACCTATCTATACTTTTAATATAGAAAAGCCTTATAGCTAAAGCGTTTTTATAAAAGACTTTAACTAAAAACACTCCCTCTAGAATAGCTTAAATAGAATAACTAGAGAAGTAAAAGAACTACTAGACCTTATAAGCTAGTAAAGGCTTAGTTTAGTAATACCCTAAGAGAAACCTATAAGATAATATAGAGAAAATAGAGATAGCACTATAAATCTAGTATAGGTAACTCTAGATATCTAAGTTTACTATAATAGCATAAAAGACCTTATAGGCTCTAATTATATTCTATAGCTAATTAGTATCTTTACTAAGGAGTAAGAAGGCACCTTATTTACCCTTAAATATACCTAGACTATAATAAATAAACTATAGGTAAAGGTAGAAGTAGTAGTATAACTCTAAGTAAAAACACACTAGACCTAAAAGATAAGGAAGGAATTAATATATATATAATATAGCTTATTATAAACCTTTAATAGATAGTAGAATTAGTAGCCTTATAAAAGCGCTAAGGACTCCCTAGCCTAGAGGTATAGTAGTTAAGGAGAATAAAAGAGGTAATTACTAAAGCTAGATAAGCTAAGAGATAATAAAGGTATTAGAAGACTAAAGTAAACTAGTAAGCCTTCTCTAAGGTAAATAATAACTAGGAATAAATAGTTAGGGAAGAAAAAGGAATATATAAAGAGAAGCCTTATAAAAAGCTAATATATAGGAAAAGGATAAAGAAGTTTAGAGACTAGAGAGATAGGCCTAGCTTTAAAGCTAGGCCTCCTTACAGCTCTCTAGACTCCTAGACCTAGAAAGAACTAATAATAACCTTAACCTAGCTATTACCTATAAGGATAAGGTAAGCATACTAGTATAAAGGTTCTTCCCTAAACCTATAGTAAACCTCTCCTATATCCTAGATCTCTCCTTCCTAAAGCTTAATAATATACTAGTTCTAGATAAAGAATAGTTTAGAGTAAGAGATATTAGAAATATCCTATTATATATAGCTAGCTAGAAAGCACTAGGAGATAATAAACTCCTAGTAAGCTATATTAAGGCTTATAATAAGCTAGCTAAAGAAGCTATAGTATACTTACTAAATACTATCCTTAAAGTAGGATATTTCCTAGCCTAGTTCTAAACTATATAAGTAGTAGTAATTAGGAAGCTAGGAAAAACCACTAAGGAGATAAGAAAGGCTAATATATAAAGACCTATCTTACTACTAAATATAGTAAGAAAGATTATAGAAGTAGTGATTATAAGGTAGCTTATAGCCTTTACTAAGGCTAAGGGCCTTCTCCCTAAGCTATAAATAGGAAATAGGGTAAATAGATTAATAGAAACTATAATTAGAGTCCTTATAGAATATATAAGAGAGGCTTAGGGTAGAGGAGGTATTGCCTTACTAGCGTAAATAGATATCTTATCTATATTTAATAGAGTTAGTTACCTATACCTAATTTACATTTTAATCTAAATAAGTATACCACGCTAGCTAATAGCTATAATATATAGCTTCCTTATAAATAGAATAAGCTAGCTTAGCTTTAATAGTAAACTCTTAAGACCCTTTTAGATAAGGGTAAGCACCCTATAAGGCTTACCTCTCTTACTAATCCTCTTCTTACTTTACTTAGTAAAGCTTTATATATACCTCTAAGCTATCCTAGGCATAGTAGTAATAGAATTTATAGATAATATAAATATAGTAGTGTTTAGAAAAATACTATATAGACCTAGAAGAGGCTTAAAGCTATATAGAAAGTATATAAAAATAGGTAAAAAAGTAGAAGTAAAGTTTAACCTAGTAAAGACTAAACTTATATACTTTAGTAAAGTATACTAACCCCTATAGGCTAGGGTTTAACTTAGTATAAAGAAGATAGCGCTTATAGAGTTATATAGGTTCCTTAGAGTTTAGGTTAATAGGAAACTTAATTAGAGTGCTTATAAGAATATCCTAAAAGGTAAACTAGCCTAGTAATAGCTTACACTCTCTTTACTAGTAGTATTAGCCTAGGGTTATAGCTTTAGAGATGCCTAACTCCTATATATATAGGTAGTCTAGCCTATTCTTACCTATAGGGTAAGCGCTTATTATACCCTAACTAAGAAGGGTAAAAAGCTAAGAGAAGTAGTTAAAAGCTTTATAATAAACTAATTAGCCTACCTCTAAATTATAGTTAGCGTGTTTAAGGCTATACTTATTGCCTAACTAGAGGTTAAGACTTATATCCCTCCCTAAATCTATACCTAAATAAGATAAAATAGAAGTTTAAAGAGAGAATTATAAAAGTGGAATAGCTATAATAATCTAAACCACTACTAACTTAGTATAGTTAGTATTATATTATAGGTAAAGACCCCCTAGGAGTAATAAGCTAGTAGCGGAACTATATAAGGAATAGAGATAACGCTAGGATAAATAGTATAGTAAGGAATGCCTAGGATAGTATAGACTTATAAGAGAGCTAACTAAGGATTAACCACTAACTTATAACCTAAAGGAAATCTAAAGATTCTATATAGGCCTAGAAAAGCATATTTCCTTAACTATAGTCTAACTACACATAGGAAAGATTAGTCTTAATAAGTTCCTCTTCTAGAGAGGTATTCCTAGGGTAAACTTACTACTATATAGCTATAGTAAAGTAGTTAAGGACTAATATTATATTATAGTTAACTACTCTAAATATAATTACTAATGCCCCTAAATGCGCTAGCCTAGAGATATATAGGAGATAAGGCTAGCCCTAAACTACCCCCTAAAGGTAAGAGTAATAGCTAAATAGTTCCTTAGTATAAAATAACTTTAATATTACTTACTAGTATAAGAACTAGTAGCTAATATATATAGTAAAGAGAAGGAGCTAGAGCTAGGGTGCTTTTAGCGCACTAGGACTAATAGCTAGGATATAGATATAGTAAATAACTAGGGAGAGATATAAGATTATATAGTTTAAAGCTAGCGGTAAGCTAGCTAAAGAATTATAATTCTAGAACTATTATTAGATTAATCTTAAATATATAATACTAGGTATTATAAACCACACTAGTCTACCCCTATCCCTTTACTAAGCTATATTTACCTAACTAATTACTCCTTCTTTAGAACTAGAATTACCCCCTCTATTACCTTAGCCTACCCCTTAGCAGGCAGGGCTATAGCTAGGAGATAGTTTATCTCCGCTATATAGGTATCTAGGCGCTATAACTAAAATATTAGCTTATTATATTAATCCCCTCTAGCACTAGCCTAGCCTAGGCTTACTATAAAGGCATTTCTCTTTTTCTTACTCTAATTACTAGTGTAAAGCTTTTTATA
Organism: Epichloe gansuensis; assembly: GCA_023658505.1. Taxonomy (NCBI): domain Eukaryota; kingdom Fungi; phylum Ascomycota; class Sordariomycetes; order Hypocreales; family Clavicipitaceae; genus Epichloe; species Epichloe gansuensis. Next base: position 4,148,162 of record CP098283.1, read on the forward strand.
TAATCTTAATAATTATCTAGGACTTAGAGAGTAGTAAGACCTAGAATAGAACTAGAAAAGGACTAATAAAGAAGGACTTACACTACCCCTAGTAATAATATCTACCTAGACCTTAACTAACCACTAATGCTTATTCTATTACCTAGTTAAATTAGGCTAGGGGTAGGTTAGCACTAGACTAGGCCTAGGAGAGAGGCGCTAGTTACTTACCTTAGAGTAACTATAGTTTTAAACCTAATAATTAAAATAGGTATTAGTAGTAAGCCTTATATAAAATAGTTAGCCTTACCTCTAAACTAGAATAAAGCTAACTTACTAGTAATATTATAGTATTAATGCCTAGAATAGTTAATAAACTAAGACTTATAGGAAATATATTAAATCCTATAGAGATCCCCTAACTATTATAGATTAGACTTAGAGTAAATCTAGTATAGGGGTAGTAGGGATTATACCTTAAAATCTTTAGCTATAGCTTACTTAAGTTACTTCTTAGTTAGTAACTTCTAAGAGTAGCGCTTATTCTTAGGAGTTTCCTAGGCAAATTAGAACTAGAATAGCATAGGATATAGGAGTACTTATAGCTACTAGTGCTATTTTATTAAATAACTTAAAGGATTTATAGTAATATTAGCATTTAGGCTAATACTAGCCTAGGAGCGCCTTAGGTAGCTCTAAGGAAGAAAAGAACTTATAGGAAGTTTAATAAAAAGAGAAAAGAAGAAAGATCCTCTAGGGAAAGGAACCCTTCTTATACTTATATAGGGAAGGGGGGCTAAATTATAGATATTAATAAAGAAAGAAAAATATAAGATAAAAATCTAGTTAGTTAATACCTAAGAGACCTAGGCCTAGAAATAGCTAGGAATTAAACTAAACCTATACCCTTACTATAGAAGATAAATAACATTAGGTACTCTAACTTCCTAGACTAATAAGCTAGACCTAGGCTAGAGAAGGCTAAAAAGTAAGGCTATAGAAGAGCTAGCTAAAAAGTAAAAAGAAGTAAATTACTACTATAAAACTAAATCTAGTATACTATAAGATAGTATAAGAGGCCTAGAGTAGTGCTAGAGTAAACCTAGGATAGAGCTAGGTAGGGCTTAGAACCTAGGATTTCCCTTTTTCTTTCTTTTCTTTTCTTCTTATTAGGATAAGGCTAGCGTAAGCTAGTAATAAACACCTATAATAGGCTATATATAATACGACGTAGGCCTAGTGTAGGGTTAGTGTTAGCCTAAATATAGATATAAGGGGTTTTTCTTCCTATTTAAGGGTTTTCCTTTTAATAAAGTAGCAGGAGTACTAGTACTAGCCCTACATAGAGCTAGCTAGCGTAAATAATATATATCCCTTAGAGCTATATTCTAAATAGCTAACCACTAGGTATAATATATATATAGAATTTTTATTAAACTAGCTTTAAGTTAGTAATAAAAAAGTAATAAAGAAGTAGTAAACTTATATAGTTTTTAATAATTATAAGGTTTTCCCTTATAAGATAGCTTAATAGTAGGATCTTTAATAGTAGTAGTATAGGATATAATAGCTTAAGCTATAATAGTTAGTAGTTAATATTATATAATAATAGTGTTATAGTAGCTATTATATTAGTAAGGGACTTATAAGTTAATTAGAGGCTTAAAGAAAAGAAAGAAAAGAGAGAAAAAAAGGAAGGAATTACCCTTTCTTATAGGAATTTAGGTGCCTTAGATTAATCTAAGTTACACTAACTAGAATCTTCTATGCATTATAACTAGTGTATTTATAGAGATTACTATAATTTATAAATTATTACTATAAGCTTACTATAAATTTATTAGGCTACTACTATAAGCTTAAAAGAAAATAGAAGGAGTAGGGTAATCTATGCCCTATATAGTTAAGGTAATTAAAAAATCACACTAACTAGTCTAGTTAGGAAGAATCTTTTAGGAAGAATAACCTATAGAGAGGAAGTTAAGAAGTAACTATAACCTAGCTTTTATTAGCAAGTAGTTACTATAAAAAGGCTAATATAGCCTAACGTTATTAATATTACTATATTACTTTATAAAAATCACTATAGTAAGTAGTAATAAAAGAACTCTTACGCTATAACCTAACCCTAAGATAGCACCTTAATGTAATTAAGGATAATTATAGTAAGAGGGGTATTATATTAGGAGTAGAATAGTAATAGCATCTATAAGTGTAGTAATAGTATTAATAAGGGTAAAACCTAGCGGGGTATAGAGCTAAGGGCTAGCTATAGGCTAGTTATATAAGAGCTATAAGCTATTTAAAGGGGCTTTCCTATAAATAAAGGGAAAGGGCTAGAGATTAAACCTTTAAGCACCCACCCCTAGCTAGCAGTTCAATAGCTATGACACTTTAATCTAACCATCACTCTGTTATTCACTCCCAAGCCAAAAGCCTTGACAATTCACCCTAAAAAAGCCTATAGAGACCATTAGCGAGCTTCTGGATTAGGCTATTAGCGTCTAATTTATCTAATAATTAAATTTATGCCACTAAAGCGATTTAAGTAGCTGCTACGATGCCTACGAATCTCGCCTATAATAACAGCAAAATTAACGCTATTCGAACGTTACAATAAGTGGTCTAGCTATCTACATTGCGTGTCCCTTGAATTCTGGTATCTAGGCCTTTGTATTGTAGTAGATAAGTGTATGATTTGCTTTCTTAGAAGGTCTTAGCAGATAATAACAGTCCCTAATAAACTAACGCCACATAGCTTTAAATTCTAGGCTATTACTAAGCGTGGATACCTTCTATTATGGCTTAGGCATAATCTAAAGGCTAAGAAGCCTATTTAAGGCAAGAGAAAACGCACAAATAATAATAATAATAAGATTTAGCTTAATCTAACTTAAAGTGTTATTACTGCCCTAATAAATACACTGCCTAAGCAGATATACCATGTCTTCCTTAATAACCTCTTCTTATTACTATTGCTTCTTAAAGCTCTTTATAAGCTAAATTCTAGGGCTATAGGCATAGCATATACAAATTACGGCATTTATAAGCCTCTTATTATAGCTAAGAAGTAGGATACGAAGGGCTAGTGTTAGCCATATAATAAGATAAAAGCTATTCTATTAGAGAGCGGGCTTATAAGTGCTTATTAACATATTTACATACAAAACTCTAGCTAATATGTGTTTCTTATAGCTTAGGTTAATTAAATTAGTTAGAAAGATAATGCTCTTATACTCTTTTTATTAACTATATACACTAGCAATAAGTATAAGGTTTGTAAGAGAAAATGCCTAATAATAAAGGAGCTATAAGCATGGCTAATATAGTGATTTTTGCGGACAAGCCAGTGAAAGAGGTTATAATACTATCTATAGCAGCCTAATATAATAATAATATAAACGCTATTAACATTAGTAATTAATATTAAAGTAATTTAGGCTTTAACCACAGGGCTTATACAGGAGGTTAGTAGGTAATTACATAGACCTTCCTTCTAGAGATTACTCTTATTAATAGCTTCCTTCTATAGCTTTATAGTAAGCTAATTTAGGACTAATACACACGGTAGATTAGGTAGCGTAAGCACCTTATTAACAAGCTTTATAAGGCTTTTGCAAAGACTAGAAGTCCTAGGGAGCGATATTAAGCTAGCTGTTATGAACTGGCCTTAGGGCAGCTGCACGTAAGCGTTCTAAGAGATATTATTATCCTTAGAGAGGAAGGATTGGACTAAGCTAGGTGTCGCACAGGAACTGGCTTTATACCAGTGTGTGTGTGGGTCACATAGGCCTAGGTAAAGCCCTAACCTGTCCGCCCACAGTCCGCGTCCTTTGCGCGCCCTCTCCGGACCCGAGACATAACCTGAGCTCCTAAGCTTAAGTCCATAACATACCCCCTTACTTAGGCCTCCTTCCCTTTGCCCTTATTATTAGAATGTTCTAAGTGAGTGGCATACATACGTGATTAATGTGGCGTGTTAGTGCGGGTCCTGGTGCGGGGCTCGTGCATAGCTAAGTAGGCCGAAAAATTTTCCTTATAGGCCACCCTACCCTAGCCTTTAAAACAACTAGCCCTGCCTAACTCTAGCCCCCTATAACACCAGCCCACTCCATTTTCTTACCTGCCACCGGCTAATATTAAGCTTTACCCGCCTAGTCGTTGTTACTTCGTTTTTATATATTACCTTTTACCCATTAAATTCCCCTTTCCCCTAGCCATTACTAGTCTTTCTAACCTCCTATCGCTAACCATTTACAATCCCCCTAGTCCATGTCCGAAGTAAGTGCGTAATTAGAGCCATCCCGTGGCCATATCTAGATATAAATAATCCTATATATCCCCTACTTTTTACCTTTCCTTTCCCTTTACACACCCTTATTTCTATTATCTTATTAGTTATCCACTGCCTGCCTCCCTTTAAATATCCTATTAAAACCCCTTTTCGCGTCTAGCCTGCCTATTATTATGTCTGCCGCTATTGCTCTTAGCGCTATTACCACCGCTACCTCTAGTAGTGCTCCCCTCCCCTGCCGCCGCCTCCTCCCCCTAAAAGCTAAACCACCTTAGTAATTACGTCCTAGAGGGTAACTCTAATAACTCTAATAACTCTAACGGCAAGGAGCAAGAGGTCCTATGCATCTAATGCATAAACGACCTTTGTAATAAGGGGACGTAGGAGTGCGCCCTAGGGTCTTACTAGGCCTATCTTCCCTATTAGCGCGCCTATTAATTATACGGCTAGGAGCCGCACTTGTACTTAGGCAACCCTAAATTAAGACGTGCGTATAAGCACCTTATAAACCTTTTAGCCGCTAGAAAAGCTATTAAAACACTAGCTATAAGGCGCACTGCCTCTAAAAGGGATGCTACGCTGTCCTGACAAAAACTTTTATCCGCTATTAAAAACGTTTTAACACTATTTTAGCCGCTGCCCGTATTAATCCCTCCGCGGTAATACCCCTTTCGTCGTCCCTTACTAGGGCAGCACGCGCCTAGGGCGCTACCGAATCGCAGGCACTTACGCTTGCCTAGCAGATAACTCCTATCTAACACAGTAGCAATATAGCAATGGAGTTCTTTCGCGGTATATCTATGATAAATAATAATCTTGCCCGCGTCGCCTCTATTTAGGAGAACGCCGCTGCTAAGCAGCGTGCATTTAATAAGGCCCTTACCTGCTAATTAACCACTTATTGCCATCCCCTAGACTAAACCAGAATAACCTAGCTCCTCCTCCTCCTCCTGCCCCTAAGAACTAATTGCTTTCTAATATAGTGGAATACTAGCGCTAATACGCGCGCGGAGCAGAGGAGACTAGATTTGCTTATTCCTTAGTAGTTAAATAAAAACGTACTCTTTTAGGCCTATTATGTGTTATTGCATCGCCCTATTGTGCCTTAAATCTGTCTAGTGCCTCCGTGTCTCGTATGTTTTCTAGTGGTTCCTAAGTTAGCTATATGTATCCTTTCCATTTAACTAGCACATTCCGGTTTGACCCCTATTCTCTTGCGTTCTTAGCTGCTAGTATCTCTTTGACCTAATACTCTAAGAGATTAGGGTTAGCATTAGTTATTATTAGTTCTAGTGGGGTCGCTCATCCGCTAATATTTAACTAGGTAACGGATTAGAAGCTGCCTATTGTACTAAATCCACATGGAAAACAGGGTGAAGTCCCTGTGGTACGTCTAACTTAATAGTTAAAGGTGTAGGGACCTCTAGCACCTTGTATTTAGCTATAACCTAATCCAATTTCTTGCATAGTCTGTTTGTCTTGAAATTTTGTAGGTTTAACTATACGTAGTCACTAACCTAAAAGCGTTCCGCTAGACGCTAGCTGCTATTTGTTTCCTCCTGTTACCATTGCTAAACAAACGCTATAGCAGCCTACGTTAGGTCTAAGCCCTCCTTAAGATATTATAAGAATGCCTAGGCCCTCCTTTGATAAGGTACGGGACGTCTCCTTATCCGGTGGTTCTTGAATTATTGCTAGGTTATAACCATGCAGGGCTATGTTTGCGCTAATCCCTGTTACTAATAAGTCCCTGTTATTCAAAGCAAGTTAACAAGCAGGAGGTATTCTAGCTATTTAAATTGTGAAAATAATAGCATTACCCTTAGGATAGCCTAAACTTCTTAATTTGCCCTTTCTATACCGCTGTCTGTCTGTGGATAATAAGCTATTAATAGCAACTGCTACGTACCTACCTGGTTGCAAAGTGTGGTCTAAAAATTACTTAACTAGTCTAAACCATAATCCGTAATAATTTGTGTGGGAAAGCTATAGAACCACTACTAGCACTGCTTAAACCGTTCCGCGCATGCTTTAGCCCCTATTAATGTTATAGCTTCTAGCTAAATGTACTTAGAGAGTCTATCCGTAATAACTATAAGAAACCGTGGGTTATCTGGGTATTAAGCTAGCAGGTCTATTATAAAGTCAATAGAGATCTATGACCAGTAACGGTCTAGTGAAGGGATTGGTTTTAATAAGCCTTATCTTAGCTAGCGGCTCTTCCGCCCCCTGTAACAGTAATAGTTTCTTATAAACTAAGCAATCCCTGCGACATGCTATCCTAATGGAAATCCTCTAAAGCGTCTTAAAAGTTATATTATAGCTGGGATAGCCTAGTAAGGGTAAATTATAAACCTATTGCATTAAGGTTATGGTAAGGGGTTCCTAATTTGGGATCTAAGTCTAGCCCTGGAATTAAAGCGCACCTTTAGCGCTAATCTAATAGTCCGCTATTTGCTCCCTTATGTTCGCGGCTTCTAGAAATTTCTAGGCCCCTTCCTAACTGCCTTAAGCCATATCCTATACGTAACATCGTAAACTAAGGACTAGTCCCACAGAGATTAGAGATACGCATCCGCAAACATTATTACCCCTATTAGAAGACCTGTAAACCTACCTATGGTGTCCTTAGCCTTACCGCCCCTAATAATAATACGGGGTTTACACTAGAGATAAGTCTGGTTCTTTTATAACTATATAGGCCTAGGGTTATTACTAAATGCATAATTAGCTCCTCCAGTCCTGCCTTATTCTCCTCCCCTTAGAACTATCTTAACAGCGCATCTAGTCTTGCTGCCTATAGGCTAGGCCTATACCATAGGTGAAAATTAAACAGCGATAGCATCTCTGCCTATCTTGCCTGCTATTCTAATATCTCCCTTAGCGCTATAAAGTATTCTAAGTTCTTATAGTCCATAAGTATTGTGAACGGCTTGCTAACGCTACGTAGCTCTGCTAACCAAGCCTTTAGGCACGATATGATTGCTAATAGCTCCTTATTATGTATGGTGTAGTTCCGTTAAGCTAGCTATAGTTAAGCGGAATAATAAGCAACTAGGTGTAAGATGCCTTTGTTATTAAACTATAAGAGGTAGCCCCTAAAGCTATCCCTAAACAGTTAGCTTCTACTACGGTGTCCTTATTAGGGTCCTATTATGTTAGGATAGGATACGATATAAAGGCTATCTTTAGCGCTTTAAACGCTGTATTGCATTTGTCTGTCCACTGAAATAGGACGCCTTTCTTTGTAAGTTTAATTAAAGGGCCTATAATTATTAAGAAGTGTGGTATAAAGTCCTAATAAAAGTTAGTAAACCTAAGAAATCCTTACACCCCTAACCTTCTTTAGCGCCTCCTAATCCCAGATAGCTATAATCTTTTCCCTGTCTAGGCGAATTTCTTTCCCTACGTGAATAATAAACCCTAGGTACTTAACTTCCTTTGTTGTAAAAACGCATTTCTTTATATCTAAGTTTAGTCCTACCTACTATAGCCTTAAGAGCACTACTTAGACCTTCTGTATATAGTCTTTCTAAGACCCTCCTAAGTAGACAAGGACATTATTAAGGTAAGCAGTTACGTAGTCCCCTAGGATTCCGCTAAGCGCGCTATTAATATATCTCTAAAGGTAGCGGGTATACCCGCTAGGCTAAAGGGTATACAAGCCACTTGAATAACCTAAAACGCGTCCGGAAGGTGGTCTAGTGTTCCTTGCCTTTGGCAATACGGAGCTGGTGAAACGCTGCTTATATATCTAGCTTTGTAAACCACTTTGCCTCTAATAATAATTATAGTGTCTCCTTTACTAGAGGTAAGGGATAATAGTCTTATTCCGTAATCTTATTAAGGGCATGGTAGTCTATGTAAAACCGCTATTCTCCTCCTAGCTTCTTTACTAATAATACCAGAGCCACTGCTAAAGAGGAGCTAGCCTATATCTATCCCTTATCCATAAGGTTAGTCACTTGCTTTCGGATCTTAAGGAGGTGCTGCTATAGCATATTATATAACGGGGCCTATAGGAGTTCTGGTTTAGATCCGTCTGCATTACGCTTTAATCGAATGTAGTGGTCTAATCGTCCCTAGTGCAGTGGTAAGGCATTTGCCTTGCTTTCTAGGAAGAGGTCTGTAAAGTCCTATAGCGCGCTTAGCAATGAGGATAACAGGTCCTATTCCATAGCCTTAGGGGTTGCGTCCATCTGTAGAATTAATGTGATTTCCCGTAGGCTAGTGGCGTATAGTTAGATATGTTCTTTCTGCTTCTTTGCACGCCTTATGATTCCCGCAAAGGTAGAGCCCAAGATAGATATCATTAGTTGCTTGACCTTCCTGTCAGTCAATGCCTGAATTCATAGGTTGTTAGCTAATCCCACGCAGAGTTAATAGCGCGCTATGTCCAAGTTAATCTTATTCCGTTCTATCTATAGTGTCCCTAAAATCAGCTGCCTTGTTAACCTAGGGATCACATAGGTAACTATAGGTGTTTCCCATCTATCTAGATCCACTCGAAAACGGACAATATGCGTAATGTATAACCTCTTTTCATGGCTCTCTTTTCCCCTTGTTTTACACTAACCGTAGTGCAAACTAATCTCTTCTTTAAGAGAGGGAGGCGTTCTAACTGGAGTTTTTAGACAAGGCATTCGCTTATAGTAGCATAATAGTCATAGCCTATGTTAACAAGAGCATCCGTAAAGGTGGTCTTATTAATTAATATAGGAACTAGAAAGGTGTAGAGTCTATGTTAGACTAGATCTGTTTAAAGTCCTTATTAGTAATAACTGTTTGCTGTGACGCCCCTCTATCTATCCTCCCCGCTACCCTAGTTAAACAACTTAATGCTAGGGTTTTCTTTTTCTAACACATTTACTATCTCCTCTTCTTTAGAGTTATCTTCCTCTTCCTTTATATCGCACGCGTTAATAGCTGCCTTTCCGTGCTAACGTTTTAGTGGAAGCAAAGGGCAGTTAGAAACGAAATGCTTTCCTAAACCGTACCATAGGCATTTGCCCTCCTTATGACGCGTGTTACGTATAGCCTAGCTAACCCACTTAGCCCGCTTGCCGCTAGCCTTATTACCTGACTTTGCCTTGCGCTGATTTCCCGGTGACTTTCCGCGTCCTTTTAGGCCTGTTCTAGATGCGTTAATTGTATATCTATTATAGGAGTGTCCTTATCCTAGGCAGGGGCCTTAGGCACATACGCTTGCCTTCGCGCACGGTTCTTCTCCTCTAATTAATAGGACTTAATATCTAACAAGATGCTATAATACCAGGCCGTTACCACTGAGTAATCTGTGCGCAATATATCTTGTCTAACGCTACAGTCCCTTATCTGCTTGTTAAGTGCTATGCGTAGCTTAGCTAGCTTTATAGAGTCCTCCTAATCCAATCCCTAGCTAGCGCTAATTTCTGTTTAAAACAAATATAGAAGTCGCTAAATCGCTTGTTTAGGCGTTACGCAATCTAGTTAAGCTCTGTAATTACCAATTCCTATCAATAGGGGTTGTTAAACATCTTAGTAAGGTAGTTTAAGAACTTCTATAGATCGTAAAGCACTAAGTGTCCTTTCTTAAAATAGGAGTAACTTATGCCTAAACCTTTAGTAATAGGTTCTAGTAAATAAAGCACTATTAGTCCTACTAGGACCCGATAAACCCCTATCCGTGTCTAGCTTGTGGGACATTAGGTTTTGCTATGCTGCGAATAGGACCCTTTCGCTATCGAATAGGGGTCCTATTAGCAAGGGTTTTCGCTTAACAAGTTAACTAGAAATATCAGATCTTTGCTTGCTAGTAAGGTCCTTAATTTGTTTTGACTGCTAAGCGATAAGCTCCTATAAGGTTGCTATTTCGTTAGTCTCCATCCTATCCGCTAGTAGCGGTATATCTGTTAGCTGCTGTGCCTCTATAGTGAAGGATAATAAATGTTATAAACTGGCCTTAGGGCAGCTGCACGTAAGCGTTCTAAGAGATATTATTATCCTTAGAGAGGAAGGATTAGACTAAGCTAGGTGTCGCATAAGAACTAGCTTTATACCAGTGTGTGTGTGGGTCGCATGGGCCTGGGTAAAGCCCTAACCTGTCCGCCCACAGTCCGCGTCCTTTGCGCGCCCTCTCCGGACCCGAGACATGACCCGAGCTCCTAAGCTCGAGTCCATAACACTAGCAACGAATTTACGCCTATAATATAGCATAAACGCATTCGATAAAGGAAGAATTTGCCTTACTTAGCTTATAAAGGCTATAGAATTAGGTAGGTAAGGAATTATAAGCCACTAAATAAGGTTACTTGCAATGCCCTTAATTAGGGTTAGAAGCGTATGCTAACGCGGTGGGGTTATAAGACATGTGATATTGCTCTTTGTAACTCGGACCATTGTTAGTACTTGTATCATAGTATGGATTAGTATGTGAGGTAATGTAGCTCTTATAGCGATGATTTCATTGGTCCAAGACCCTTGTCGGTACGGAAGTGTAGCCTTATGGGCATCAAAGAGATACTCTTTCACTCCAAATAGTTCACCTCGGGAACAGAGGAATGACTTACATCCGCCAATAAAACACCACGCAGTCACCCCTCCAACAGGGCTTATTTCCGCATACTGTTGTTGGTGATGCCCCGGAGATCCACTACCTGGCTCCCTACACTAGAATGACAAGCATGGCTCACCGAGCTTTCCCTCTCCGGAAGCAGGGCTGATTCCCGACCTGTGGATCCCAGAAAGTGAGTATTGCTATTCGTGCGGCCAGAAATTGCTATCGGTGCGGCCGCCCCACTTACTTCCTGATTTGTAATTTTTTTTTTTTACTAGACGCCCCCGCTATTTTACACTGCTGTGTATAGATACTTCTAAATTATTAAAGTAATTAATTAAGGCACTAGGATACTGCGAATTTAACTATAGCTATAAGGCCTCTTAAGCTAATTCGCTTAAAAACGCGATTTCTAGTGTTTTCTTTAAAAGTATACACTTTGCCTAGCCTAACTAGTTATTCCAGGGTATTAGAGGCTGCTAAGGAGCTTGCTAATGTAATTTAATGCCTCTTGCTGCCTACTGTGTTATAGGAATAACCTCTATAATATTAAGAGATAATAAGGCTATTAAATTCCTATAACCCTAACCTCCTTACGTTAACTCTACTATGCTATTCCTATTATTGCTTAATTAGCTAGCTATACGCTATATAGATTATTAACGACGCTATGTTACGCGGGCTATTCCTACCTTATCTTATAAGAGGGTTCGTTAGATGCTTGAATTAAGCCGCCTTGTACTATTATCGCGAGATCTTCCTAGCTACGAGGATTAAAGCTGCTGCCTAAAAATATGGGTCCAAAGCGGGGTAAAAGTGGGGCGGCCGCACCGATAGCAATTTCTGGCCGCACGAATAGCAATACTCCAGAGAGTGGTCCAGAATGGAAGTATGCTCTGTTGGGGTGGATAATGGCTTAGGTAATATGGAGTAGTAGTTAGGTGGAGATGTCCGCCACATCGTACTAGAGAATACAAATAAAAAGTACTATAATTAGTAATATACCTTAAAATTCTTAGAGGTAGGAGATAAGGTATTAGTCTATATAGATAATTAAGTATATATAATTCTAAGAATAATAAGCCTAAAATATAGCCCTAAATTCGCGGGACTGTTTAAAATCCTATAGCGTATTAGAAGATTAGCATATAAACTAGCGATTCTAGATAACTAGCGCATTCACCTAGTAATCTTAATTAACCACTTAGAGCCCTTTTATAAGGATATATTTAATAGGTAGTTTAATCTTACAGCGCTAATTAGATTAGTAGATTATAAAGTTAAGACAATTCTTACTTAAAGTAATAAAGGAGGAATAACTAAATATCTAGTAAAATTTAAAAATCTTGCTCTAATGTATAATTAATGGTTACTACTAGCAGTAGTTATTAAGCTAGCAAAAGGACTGTAGATTATTAAGAGCTAGATAGCTATAAATAGTAATAAGGGAACGATGCTAACTACGAAGAAGTAATAAGGATATAAAGCATTTGCTTCTTCCTCTTCCCTGCCCTAACTTCTCTTTTCCACTCTCTTTTCTACTTTTCCTATATTTATAGTTTCTTTATATATTTTCCTATATTTTCTATATATTTATTTTACTACTTTAAATTATAATAGCATAATCGCTTAGATTAGCATAATTAATGATATATTATAGATATAAATCACGTTATAGTAACTATTTAGATCGCGAAAGTAAATAACATAGTTATTATGGACTTGAGCTTAGGAGCTCGGGTCATGTCTTAGGTCCGGAAAGGGCGCGCAAAGGTTCCGGAAAGGGCGCGCAAAGGACACAGACTATAGGCGGATAGGTTAGGGCTTTACCTAGGCCTAGGTAACCCACACATATACTAGTATAAATCTAGTTCCTATATAATACTTAGCTTAGTTTAATCCTTTCTCTCTAAGGATAATAATATCTCTTAGAATGCTTATATATAGTTACCCTAAGGCTAGTTTATAATATTTATTATCCTTTACTATAGAGGTATAGTAGCTAATAGATATACTGCTACTAGCAAATAGGATAAAGACTAATAAAATAGTAACCTTATAGAAGCTTATTACTTAGTAGTTAAAATAAATTTAAGACCTTACTAATAAGCAAAGATTTAACTTTTTATTTAACCTATTAAGTAAAAACCCTTACTAATAGGACCCCTATTTAATAGCAAAAGGGTCCTATTTATAGTATAGTAAAACCTAATATTTTATAAGCTAGATATAGATAAGGGGTTTATTAGGTCCTAGTAGGACTAATAGTACTTTATTTACTAAAACCTATTACTAAAGGTCTAGGTATAAGTTACCCCTATTTTAAGAAGGAATACTTAGTATATTATAATTTATAAAAGTTCTTAAACTACCTTACTAAGATATTTAATAACCCCTATTAATAGGAGTTAGTAATTATAGAGCTTAACTAGATTATATAATACCTAAATAAGTAATTTAGTAACTTCTATATTTATTTTAAGTAAAAATTAGCGCTAGCTAGGGATTAGATTAGGAGAACTCTATAAAGCTAGCTAAGCTATGCATAGCCCTTAATAAGTAAATAAGGGACTATAGTATTAGATAGGATATATTATAAATAGATTACTTAGTGGTAATAGCTTATTATTAAAGCATCTTATTAGATATTAAGTTATATTAATTAGAGGAGAAGAACTATATATAAAGGTAAGTATATATACCTAAGGCCCCTACCTAGGATAAAAACACTCCTATAATAGATATATAATTAATATACCTAGAATAGGCCTAAAAAGGATATAGAAAGTTACTAGGATTTTAGTGTAAGGTAAAGCTAGGTAATAAGGCTAGTAGTAAGTAAACTAAGTAAGTTAACTAGGCTATGTGTAATATATATTATAAGGAGGGTAAATGCCTATAGTATAGTTTAGGAAAGTATTTTATTTCTAACTACCCTTTACTTCCACTAAAATATTAGTAAGGAAAACTAGCTATTAATATATATAATATAAAGAAAGAGAAAGATAACTCTAAAGAAGAGAAGGAAATAAATATATTAGAAAAAGAAAAACCCTAGTATTAAGTTATTTAGTTAGAGTAATAGGGAGGATAAATAAAGAGGCATTATAGTAAATAGTTATTACTAATAAGGACTTTAAATAGATCTAGTTTAATATAGATTTTATACCTTTTCTAGTTCCTATATTAATTAATAAGACTACCTTTATAAATACTCTTATTAATATAGGCTATAACTACTATGCTACTATAAGTAAATGCCTTATCTAGAAACTCTAGTTAGAATGCCTCTCTCTCTTAAAAAAAGATTAGTTTATACTATAGTTAGTGTAAAATAAGGGGAAAAGAGAGTTATAAGAAGAGGTTATATATTATATATATTATCTGTTTTTAAGTAAATCTAGATAGATAGGAAATACCTATAGTTACCTATATAATCCCTAGGTTAATAAGGTAACTTATTTTAGGATACTATAGATAGAATAGAATAAGATTAACTTAGATATAGCGCGCTATTAACTCTGCGTAGGATTAGTTAATAACCTATAAATTTAGGCATTAACTAATAGGAAGGTTAAGTAACTAATAATATTTATCTTAGGCTTTACCTTTGTGGGAATTATAAGGCATGCAAAGAAGTAAAAAGAATATATCTAACTATATGCTACTAGCCTATAGGAAATTATATTAATTTTATAGATAGACGCTATACCTAAGGTTATAGAATAGGACCTATTATCCTTATTACTAAGCACGCTATAGGACTTTATAAACCTCTTCCTAGAGAGTAAGGTAAATGCCTTACTACTATACTAAGGATAATTAGACTACTATATTTAATTAAAGCATAACCTAGATAGATCTAAACTAGAACTCCTATAGGCTTTATTATATAATATGCCCTAGTAGTATCTCCTTAAAATCTAAAAGTAAGTAACTAACCTTATAAATAAGGGATAGATATAGGCTAGCTCCTTCTTAGTAATAGCCCTTATATTATTAGTAAAGAAACTAGGAGAAGGATAATGGTTTTATATAGACTACTATACCCTTAATAAGATTATAGAATAGGACTATTACCCCTTACCTTTAGTAAAGGAAACACTATAATTATTATTAGAGGTAAAGTAATTTATAAAGCTAGATATATAAGTAGCGTTTTACTATATCTATATTACTAAGGGTAAGGAACACTAGACTGCCTTCTAGACACGTTTTAGATTATTTAAGTAGCTTATATACCTATTTAGCCTAGTAAGTATACTTACTACCTTTTAGAGATATATTAATAGTATGCTTAGTGGAATCCTAGGGGACTATATAACTGCTTATCTTAATAATATCCTTATTTACTTAGGAGGTTCTTAGAAAGACTATATATAAAAGGTCTAAGTAGTGCTTATAAGGCTATAGTAAGTAAGGCTAAACTTAGATATAAAGAAATATATTTTTATAATAAAAGAAGTTAAGTACCTAGGGTTTATTATCTATATAGGAAAAACCTTTGATACTTTTTCCGCACCGATCTAAAGGTCCGGAATCGCCTCTAAAATACAAACCACATCAATATTCGAACTCCTTATCTCCATTTACCCCTCCTATAATGTTATATTACGATAGAGCTAGAGGTAGGTATAAGGGTAAGATGCTAATGGTAATTAATACTAGAGAAAGGGGCTAGTATAGAGCTGCTATTACCTAAACGTAGGAATAGGGTAATTTAATGCCTATAGATGTAAGGATAACCTAATAATAGATTAGATATAATTTAAGCACCTAGATAACATGAAATTCTATAATAAGATTACTAGCCTTATCCCTAGTAATAAAGTCTTCTAAGTTTAGAGCATTATAAAGGCTATAGCCTACTAGGTAGCAAACCATACTTACGCTAAAATAAGAGTTATAAATAATAATAGTAGTAATAATAATAATAATATTTATATTACTAAAAAGCCCTTAAAGTAGCCCTTAAGAAGGCTATTAGGGAAGAAGCTAAAGAAACTAATATACTAACCTAGGTAAGCGTTATAGCTAGACTAGTACTAAGAAGGCTAAATAATAAAACCCTCCTTATAGGTCCTAAGTAAATAATATAGAGAAGTACTTATTAAAGGTAATATAATTTAGGAAATACTCTAATCCTAAGGCGCTAAAGATATAATAACTATAGTAAACAAAGCCACTAGCTAAACTATAGCTATAGTAGCTAGAAGACTCCTTAGTTAAGATATAATTATTACCTTTAAAGGAAACATAGCCTAATATAAAGAGGACTAAAAATAGATTACTAAAGTATTTAGTCTAAAAGCAGCCCTTTATTACTATATACTTAGCGTTATAGTTAAGGGATTCCTAATAAAGCATATATCTATTAAGAACCTTATAACTAAGATTAGAAAAGCAAATAAAGTAAATATAATTAAGGTAATTATAAGGTACCCCTAAGTAGAAAACATATAGTATACTACCTAATCTTAGGACTAGTAGAAGTAGAAAATACTAATAAGATATACTAAGATAAAATAGTCTTTAAAGTAAAGCTATTCTAGACTAAACTATATAATAAAACCCTATAACCCTAATAATACTATAACTACTTCTAAACTAGCTATATTATAAAGTTTTATAAGGTAGCCCTAAGGTATAGTAAGTATAAAGCTAGCTAATATAAGAAAGGAGAAATATTATACCTAATAATTAGTAAATAACTAAAGGAAAACTATATCTTATATTCTAGCCTATACTTAGCGTAGTTAAGGGATTACCTTATCCTAAAAGAGAAGTAAAATATAGTAAAAGTAAGCTACCTAGAGTAACTATTATAATTTACTAGTAACTCCCTAGATAGAAGCCTAATACTACCCTATAAGGGAACTAGCATAGCTATAGTACTTATTATTATAATAGGTAGGAAAAGGAATACCTTATAAATATAAAGAGAAGTGCTAAATAGCCTAGGGTAGGGAGTATTATATAATATATATCTTAAAATAAGGCTAGAATAAAGCTAGTATAAGATAGCAAAGACCTACTACCCCCTAATTAATATAGTAATATTATAAGTCCTCTTTTAAAATATAAATAAGAAGGATAGCTTAATACACATAGCGCTCTAACACTAAACTAATATAGATATAATAGTAATCTAAGAGTAGGAATACATAAGGTACCTATAGCCCCTAGTACTAGGCCTTACCTAACTCTAACTAGTATACTATAAGGGATAGAATATAGTATATATAAATAAGAAGTATAATATAGGGTTATAAATAGCCTAGAGAGGACCTAACTAATTACTAGTAAAGATAAAAAGTATAAATATCTACTCCTTTACTTAGAAGGATATATAAATAACTAGAATATACCTATTTATACTTTTAATATAAAAGAGCCCTATAGCTAAAGTATTTTTATAGGAGACTTTAACTAAAAACACCCCTTTTAGGATAGCCTAAATAGAATAACTAGAGAAGCAAAGGAACTACTAGACCTTATAAGCTAGTAAAGGCTTAGTCTAGTAATACCCTAAGGGAAACCTATAAGATAATATAGAGAAGATAAAGATAGCACTATAGATCTAGCATAGGTAACTCTAGATATCTAAGTCTACTATAATAGCATAGAAGACCTTATAGGCTCTAACTATATTCTATAGCTAATTAGTATCTTTACTAAGGAGTAAGAAGGTGCCTAGCCTACCCTTAAATATACCTAGACTATAATAAATAAACTATAGGTAAAGGTAAAAGTAGTAGTATAACTCTAAGTAAAAATACACTAGACCTAAAAGATAAGGAAGGAATTAATATATATATAATATAGCTTATTATAAACCTCTAATAAATAGTAGAACTAGTAGCCCTATAGAAGCACTAAGGACTCCCTAGCCTAGAGGTATAGTGGTTAAGGAGAATAAAAGAGGTAATTACTAAAGCTAGATAAGCTAAGAGATAATAGAGGCATTAAAAGACTAAAGTAAACTAGTAAGCCTTCTCTAAGGTAAATAATAACTAGGAATAAATAGTTAGGGAAGAAAAAGGAATGCATAAAGAGAAGCCCTATAAAAGCTAATATATAAAAAAGGATAGTAAAGTTTAGAGACTAGAGAGATAGGCCTAGCTCTAAAGCTAGGCCTCCCTAGAGCTCCCTAGACTCCTAGACCTAGAAAGAACTAATAATAACCCTAACCTAGCTATTACCTATAAGGATAAGGTAAGTATACTTATATAAAGGTTCTTCCCTAAGCCTATAGTAAACCTCTCCTATATCCTAGACCTCTCCTTCCTAGAGCTTAATAACATACTAATTCTAGATAAAGAATAGTTTAGAGTAGGAAATATTAGAAATATCCTATTAGATATAGCTAGCTAGAAAGCCCTAGGAGATAATAAACTCCTAGTAGGCCTTATTAAGGCTTATAATAAACTAGCTAAAGAAGCTATAATATACTTACTAAATGCTATCCTTAAGGTAGGACATTTTCTAGTATAGTTCTAAATTATATAAGTAGTAGTAATTAAGAAGCTAGGAAAAACTACTAAGGAGATAAGAAGAGCTAATATATAAAGACCTATCTTACTACTAAATATAGTAGGAAAGATTATAGATGTTATGAACTGGCCTTAGGGCAGCTGCATGTAAGCGTTCTAAGAGATATTATTATCCTTAGAGAGGAAGGATTAGACTAAGCTAGGTGTCGCACAGGAACTGGCTTTATACCAGTGTGTGTATGGGTCGCATAGGCCTAGGTAAAGCCCTAACCTATCCGCCTATAGTCTATAACCTTTGCGCGCCCTTTCTAGAACCTTTGCGTGCCCTTTCCGGACCTGAGATATAACCTAAGCTCCTAAGCTTAAGTCTATAATATACCCCTTACTTAGGCCTCCCTTCCCCTTTGCTCTTATTATTAGAATATTCTAAGCAAGTGGCATATATATATAATTAATGTGGTGTGTTAGTGCAGGTCCTAGTGTGGGGCTTGTGTATAGCCTAGTAAGCTAAAAATTTTTCCTTATAGGCTACCCTACCCCTAGCCTTTAAAATAACTAGCCCTGCCTACCTCTAGCCCCCTATAACACTAGCCTACTCTATTTTCTTACTTACTACTGGCTAATATTAAGCTTTACCTGCCTAGTTATTATTACTTTGTTTTTATACATTACCTTTTACCTATTAAATTCCCCCTTTCCCCTAGCTATTACTAGTCTTTCTAACCTCCTATTACTAACTATTTATAATCCCCCGCTAGTCTATGTCTAAAGTAAGTGCGTAATTAGAGCTATCCCGTGGCTATATCTAGATATAAATAATCCTATATATCCCCTACTTTTTCCCTTTCCTTTCCTTTATATACCCTTATTTCTATTATCTTATTAGTTATCCGCTGCCTACCTCTCTTTAAATATCCTATTAAAACCCCTTTTTATATCTAGCCTACCTCCTATTATATCTACTACTATTATCCTAAGCGCTATTACTACTACTGCCTCTAGTAGTGCCCTTCCCTTCCTACTACTACCTCCTCCTTCCCTAAAAGCTAAACTACCTTAGTGGTTATATCTTAGAGGGTGATTCTAATAACTCTAATAATTCTAATAGAGAGGAGTAAGAGGTCCTATGCATTTAATGTATAAATAACCTTTGTAATAAGGGGACGTAAGAGTGCGCCCTAGGGTCTTATTAGGCCTATCTTCCTTATTAGCGCGCCTGTTAATTATATAGCTAGGAGCTGCACTTATACTTAGGTAACCTAAAACTAAGATATGCGTATAAGCACCTTATAAACCTTTTAGCTACTAGAAAAGCTATTAAAATACTAGCTATAAGGCGCATTACCTCTAAAAGGGATGCTGCGCTATCCTGATAAAAACTTTTATCTGCTATTAAAAATGTTTTAACACTATTTTAGCCACTACCTATATTAATCCCTCTATAGTAACACCCCTTTTGTTATCCCCTACTAGGGTAGCATATGCCTAGGGCATTACTAAATTATAGGCACTTACGCTTACCTAGTAGATAACTCTTACCTAACGTAGTGGTAATATAGTAATAGAGTTCTTTTATAGTATGTCTATAATAAATAATAATCTTGCCTATATTACCTCTATTTAGGAAAACGCTGCTGCTAAGTAGCATGCATTTAATAAGGCCCTTACCTACTAATTAACCACTTATTACCATCCCCCTAGACTAAACTAGAATAACCTAGCTCCTTCTCCTCCTCCTACCCCTAAGAACTAATTGCTTTTTAATATAGTGAAATATTAGCGCTAATACGCACGTAAAGCGGAGGAGACTAGATTTGCTTATTCCTTAGTAATTAAATAAAAACATACTTTTTAGGCCTATTATATATTATTACATTGCCCTATTATGCCTTAAATCTATCTAGTGCCTCTATATCTTACATGTTTTCTAGTGGTTCCTAAGTTAGCTATACGTATCCTTTCTATTTAACTAGCATATTCTAGTTTAACCCCTATTCTCTTGCGTTCTTAGCTACTAGTATCTCTTTAACCTAATACTCTAAGAGATTAGGGTTAGCATTAGTTATTATTAGTTCTAGTAGGGGTTGCTTATCTACTAATATTTAACTAGGTAATAGATTAGAAGCTACTCATTATACTAAATCCACATAGAAAATAAGGTGAAGTCCTTATAGTATATCTAACTTAATAGTTAAAGGTATAGGGACCTCTAGTACCTTATATTTAGCTATAACCTAATCTAATTTCTTATATAGTCTGTTTGTCTTGAAATTTTATAGGTTTAACTATACGTAGTTACTAACCTAAAAGCGTTTTGCTAGACGCTAGCTACTATTTGTTTTCTCCTATTACTATTACTAAATAAACGCTATAGTAGCCTATATTAGGTCTAAGCCCTCCTTAAGATATTATAAGAATGCCTAGGCCCTCCCTTTAATAAGGTATAGGATATCTCCTTATCTAGTGGTTCTTAAATTATTACTAGGTTATAACTATATAGGGCTATGTTTACGCTAATCCCTATTACTAATAAGTCCTTATTATTTAAAGCAAGTTAATAAGCGGGAGATGTTCTAGCCATTTAAATTATAAAAATAATAGCATTACCCTTAGGATAGCCTAAACTTCTTAATTTGCCCTTTCTATGCCGCTGTCTATCTGTAGATAATAAGCTATTAATAGTAACTACTATGTACCTACCTAGTTATAAAGTGTAGTCTAAAAATTACTTAACTAGTCTAAACCGTAATCTATAATAATTTATATAGGAAAGCTATAGAACCACTACTAGCACTGCTTAAACCGTTTCGCGTATGCTTTAGCCCCTATTAATACTATAGCTTCTAGCTAAATATACTTAGAGAGTCTATCTATAATAACTATAAGAAACTATAGGTTATCTAGGTGTTAAGCTAGCAGGTCTATTATAAAGTTAATAGAGATCTATAACTAGTAATAGTCTAGTAAAGGGATTGGTTTTAATAAGCCTTATCTTAGCTAGCGGCTCTTCCGCCCCTATAATAGTAATAGTTTCTTATAAACTAGGCAATCCCTTATGATATGCTATCCTAATAGAAATCCCTTTAAAGCGTCTTAAAAGTTATGTTATAGCTAGGATAGCCTAGTAAGGGTGAATTATAAACCTATTATGTTAAGGTTATAGTAAGGGGTTCCTAATTTAGAATCTAAGTCTAGCCCTAGAATTAAAGCGTACCTTTAGCGCTAATCTAATAGTCCGCTATCTGCTCCTTATGTTTACGGCTTCTAGAAACTTCTAGGCCCCTTCCTAACTGCCTTAAGTTATATCCTATACGTAGCATTATAAACTAAGGACTAGTCCTATAGAGATTAGAGATACGCATTTGCAAATATTATTACCCCCGTTAGAAGACCTATAAACCTACCCGTAGTGTCCTTAGCCTTGCCACCCCTAATAATAACATAGGGTTTACATTAGAGATAAGTCTAGTTCTTTTATAACTATATAGGCCTAGAGTTATTACTAATTATATAATTAGCTCCTCTAGTCCTCCCTTATTCTCCTCCCCTTAGAACTATCTTAATAGTATATCTAGTCTTACTGCCTATAGGCTAGGCCTATACTATAGGTAAAAATTAAACAGAGATAGTATCTCTGCCTATCTTACCTACTATTCTAATATCTCCCTTAGCGCTATAAAGTATTCTAAGTTCTTATAGTCTATAAGTATTATAAACAGCTTACTAACGCTACATAGCTCTGCTAACTAAGCCTTTAGGCACAATATGATTGCTAATAGCTCCTTATTATGTATAGTGTAGTTCCGTTAAGCTAGCTATAGTTAAGCGGAATAATAAGCAACTAGGTGTAAGATGCCTTTATTATTAAACTATAAGAGATAACCCCTAAAGCTATCCCTAAATAGTTAGCTTTTACTATGGTGTCCTTGTTAGGGTCCTATTATGTTAGGATAGGATATAACATAAAGGCTATCTTTAGCGCTTTAAATGCTGCATTACATTTGTCTGTTTACTAAAATAAGACGCCCTTCTTTATAAGTTTAATTAAAGGGCCTGTAATTATTAAGAAGTGTGGTATAAAGTCCTAATAAAAGTTAGTAAACCTAAGAAATCCTTACACCCCCTTAACCTTCTTTAGCGCCTCCTAATCCTAGATAGCTATAATCTTTTCCCTATCTAGGCGAATTTCTTTCCCTATGTGAATAATAAACCCTAGGTACTTAACTTCCTTTATTATAAAAACACATTTCTTTATATCTAAGTTTAGTCCTGCCTGCTATAGCCTTAAGAGTATTACTTAAACCTTCTATATATAGTCTTTCTAAGACCCTCCTAAGTAAACAAGGATATTATTAAGGTAAGTAGTTATGTAATCCCCTAGGATTCCGCTAAGCATACTATTAATATATCTCTAAAAGGTAGTAAGTGCACCCGCTAGACTAAAGGGCATATAAGCCACTTAAATAACCTAAAACGCGTCCGGAAGGTAATCCGGTGTTCCTTGCCTTTAGTAATATAAAGCTAGTGAAACGCTGCTTATATATCTAGCTTTATAAATCACTTTGCCTCTAATAATAATTATAGTGTCTTCTTTACTAGAGGTAAGGGATAATAGTCTTATTCTATAATCTTATTAAGGGCATAGTAGTTTATATAAAACCGCTATCCTCCTCCTAGCTTCTTTACTAATAACACTAGAGCCATTGCTAAAGAGAAGCTAGCCTATATCTATCCCTTATCTATAAGGTTAGTTACTTACTTTTAGATCTTAAGGAGGTGCTACCGTAGTATATTATATAATAGGGCCTATAGGAGTTCTAGTTCGGATCCGTTTGCGTTACGCTTTAATCGAATGTAGTAGTCTAATTATCCCTAGTGCGGTGGCAAGGCATTTGCCTTGCTTTCTAGGAAGAGGTCTATAAAGTCCTGTAGCGTGTTTAGTAATAAGAATAACAGGTCCTATTCTATAGCCTTAGGGGTTGCGTCTATCTGTAGAATTAATATGATTTCCTATAGGCTAGTGGCGTATAGTTAGATATATTCTTTCTGCTTCTTTACATGCCTTATAATTCCCGCGAAGGTAAAGCCTAAGATAGATATTGTTAGTTGCTTAACCTTCCTATTGGTTAATGCCTAAATTTATAGGTTATTAGCTAATCCCACATAGAGTTAACAGCGCGCTATATCTAAGTTAATCTTATTCTATTCTATCTATAGTGTCCCTAAAATTAGCTACCTTATTAACCTAGGGATTATATAGGCAACTATAGGTGTTTCCTATCTATCTAGATCTACTTAAAAACGGACGATATGCGTAATGTATAACCTCTTTTCATAGCTCTCTTTTCCCCTTATTTCACACTAACCGTAGTGCAAACTAATCTCTTCTTTAAGAGAGGAGGCGTTCTAACTAGAGTTTTTAGATAAGGCATTTGCTTATAGTAGTATAATAGTTATAGCCTATGTTAATAAGAGCATTTATAAAGGTAGTCTTATTAATTAATATAGGAACTAGAAAAGGTATAAAGTCTATGTTAGACTAGATCTGTTTAAAGTCCTTATTAGTAATAACTATTTGCTATAACGCCTCTTTATCTATCCTCCTTACTACCCTAGTTAAATAACTTAATGCTAGGGTTCTTCTTTTCTAATATATTTGCTGTCTCCTCTTCTTTAGAGTTATCTTCCTCTTCCTTTATATTGCATGCATTAATAGCTACTTTTCTATGCTAATGTTTTAGTGGAAGCAAAGGGTAATTAGAAATAAAATGCTTTCCTAAACTATACTACAGGCATTTGCCCTCCTTATAACGCATATTACGCATAGCCTAGCTAACCCACTTAGCCCGCTTACCGCTAGCCTTATTACCTAACTTTGCCTTACGCTAATTTCCTAGTGACTTTCCATATCCTTTTAGGCCTATTCTAGATGTGTTAATTATACGTCTATTATAGGAGTGTCCTTATCCTAGGTAAGGGCCTTAGGCATATACGCCTGCCTTCACGTATAGTTCTTCTTCTCTAATTAATAGGACTTAATATCTAATAAGATACTATAATACTAGGCTGTTACCGCTAAGTAATCTGTGCGTAATATATCTTATCTAATGCTATAGTCCCTTATCTACTTATTAAGTGCTATGCGTAGCTTAGCTAGCTTTATAGAGTCCTCCTAATCTAATCCCTAGCTAGCGCTAATTTCTATTTAAAACAAATATAGAAGTCACTAAATCGCTTATTTAGGCATTACGCGATCTAGTTAAGCTCTATAATTACTAATTCCTATTAATAGGGGTTATTAAATATCTTAGTAAGGTAGTTTAAGAACTTCTATAGATTATAAAGCACTAAGTATCCCTTCTTAAAATAGGGAGTAACTTATACCTAAACCTTTAGTAATAGGTTCTAGTAAATAAAGCACTATTAGTCCTGCTAGGACCTAATAAACCCCTATCTATATCTAGCTTATAGGACATTAGGTTTTGCTATGCTATAAATAGGACCCTTTTGCTATTAAATAGGGGTCCTATTAGTAAGGGTTTTGCTTAATAAGTTAACTAGAAATGTTAGATCTCTGCTTACTAGCAAGGTTCTTAATTTATTTTAACTACTAAGTAATAAGCTCCTATAAGGTTACTATTTTGTTAGTCTCTATCCTATCCGCTAGTAGTGGTATATCTATTAGCTACTATACCTCTATAGTAAAGGATAATAAATATTATAAACTAGCCTTAGGGTAGCTACACGTAAGCATTCTAAGAGATATTATTATCCTTAGAGAGGAAGGATTAGACTAAGCTAGGTGTTATATAGGAACTGGCTTTATACTAGTGTGTGTGTGGGTCGCATAGGCCTAGGTAAAGCCTTAACCTATTCGCCTATAGTCCGTAACCTTTGCGCGCCCTTTCCGGAACCTTTGCGCGCCCTTTCTAGACCCAAGACATGACCCGAGCTCCTAAGCTCGAGTCCATAACAATAGAAGTAATAATTATAAGGTA
This sequence comes from Epichloe gansuensis, assembly GCA_023658505.1. Taxonomy (NCBI): domain Eukaryota; kingdom Fungi; phylum Ascomycota; class Sordariomycetes; order Hypocreales; family Clavicipitaceae; genus Epichloe; species Epichloe gansuensis. The sequence continues at coordinate 4,173,461 of CP098283.1, forward strand.
GCTTATAGCCTTTACTAAGGCTAAGGGCCTTCTCCTAAGCTATAAATAGGAAATAAGGTAAATAGATTAATAGAAACTATAATTAGAGTCCTTATAGAATACATAAGAGAGGCTTAGGGCAGAGGTAGTATTGCCTTATTAGCATAGATAGATATCTTATCTATATTTAATAGAGTTAGCTACCTATATCTAATTTATATTCTAATCTAAATAGGCATACTATACTAGCTAATAGCTATAATATATAGCTTCCTTTATAGATAAAATAAGCTAGCTTAGCTTTAATAGCAAACTCTTAAGACCCTTTTAGATAAAGGTAAGTACTCTATAAGGCTTACCTCTATTACTAATCCTTTTCTTACTTTACTTAGTAAAGCTTTATATCTACCTCTAAGCTATCCTAGGTATAGTAGTAATAGGATTTATAAATAATATAAATATAGTAGTGTTTAGAAAAACACTATATAAACCTAAAAGAGACTTAAAGCTATATAGAAAGTATATAAAAATAGGTAAAAGAAGTAGGAGTAAAGTTTAACCTAGTAAAGACTAAACTTATATACTTTAGTAAAGTATACTAACCCCTATAGGCTAGGGTCTAACTTAGTATAGAGAAGATAATGCCTATAAAGTTATATAAATTCCTTAGAGTCTAAGTTAATAGGAAACTTAATTAAAGTGCTTATAAGAATATCCTAAAAGGTAAACTAGCCTAGTAATAGCTTACACTCTCCTTACTAGTAGCATTAGCCTAGGGTTATAGCTTTAGAGATACCTAACTCCTATATATATAGGTAGTCTAGCCTATCCTTGCCTATAGGGTAGCGCTTACTATACCTTAACTAAAAGGGTAGAAAGCTAAGAGAAGTAATTAAAAGCTTTATAATAGACTAATTAGCTTACCTCTAAATTATAGCTAGTGTGTTTAAGGCTATACCTATTACCTAACTAAAGGTTAAGACTTATATCCCTCCCTAGATCTATACCTAAATAAGATAAAATAGAAGTTTAAAAAGAGAATTATAGAGAGCAAAATAGCTATAATAATCTAAACCACTACTAACTTAGTATAGTTAGTATTATACTATAGATAAAGACCCCCTAGGAGTAATAAACTAGTAGTAGAATTACATAAGGAATAGAGGTAATACTAGGATAAATAGCATAGTAAGGAATACCTAGGATAGCATAGACTTATAAGAGAGCTAACTAAAGATTAACCACTAACTTATAACCTAAAGGAAATCTAAAGATTCTATATAAGCCTAAAAAGCATATCTCCTTAACTATAGTTTAACTATGCATAGAAAAGATTAGTCTTAATAAGTTCCTCTTCTAGAGAGGCATTCCTAGGGTAAACTTACTACTATATAGCTATAGTAAAGTAGTTAAGGACTAATATTATATTATAGTAAACTACCCTAAATATAATTACTAACGCCCCTAAATGCATTAGCCTAGAGATATATAGGAGGTAAGGCTAGCCCTAAACTACTCCCTAAAGGCAAGAGTAATAGCTAAATAGTTCCTTAGTATAAAATAACTCTAATACTACTTATTAGCATAAGAACTAGTAGCTAATATACATAGTAAAGAGAAGAAGCTAAAGCTAGGGCACTTCTAGCGCGCTAGGACTAATAGCTAAGATATAGATATAGTAAATAACTAGGGAGAGATATAAGATTATATAGTTTAGAGCTAGTAGTAAGCTAGCTAAAGAATTATAATTTTAGAACTATTATTAGATTAATCTTAAATATATAACGCTAGGTATTATAAGCCCTACTAGTCTATCTCTACCCCTTTACTAAGCTATACCTACCTAACTAATTACTTCTTCTCTAGGATTAGAATTACCCTTTCTATTACCTTAGCCTACCCTTAGTAGGTAAGGCTATAGCTAGGAGATAGTTTATCTCTATAGCGTAAGTATCTAGGCATTATAGCTAAAAGATAACCTTATTATATTATTCTCTACTAGCGCTAGACTAGCCTAGGCCTATAGCTAAGGCGCTATGCTTTTTCTTACTTTAATTACTAGTATAGAGCTTCTTTATATAATCCTAATAGTTATCTAGGACCTATAGAACTATTAGACCTAGACTAGACTTAAAATTAAACTAGAATAGTAGTACTTATACTACCCCTAGTAACTATAGCTACCTAAACTTCCACTAGCTACTAATGCTTATTTTATTAATTACTTAAGTTAGGCTAAGAGCGAATTAGCACTAGATCTAGCCTAGAATAGAGGCACTAACTACCTTTAAATATCTATAGTTATAGACCTAGTAGTTAAAACAGGCATTAGTAGCTAGCCCTATATAAAACAGTTAGCCTTGCTTCTAAGCTAGAATAAATCTAACTTACTAGTAATATTATAGCACTAGTGCCTAGGGTAGTTAATTAATTAAGATTTATAAGAGATATATTAAATCCTATAGGGATCCCCTAACTATAGCAAATTAGTATTAGAATAGAGGTAGGCTAGGGCTAGAGGGGTTATACCTTTAAATCCTTAGCTATAGCTTACTTAAGCTACTTCTTAGTTAAAGACTTCTAAGGATATTACTTATTTTTAGAGTTTTCCTAGGTAGATTAAAGCTAGATAAGCATAGAATATAAGAGTACTTATAGTAGCTAGCGCTATTTTATTAGATAACTTAATAGATCTATAGTAATATTAGTATTTAGGCTAATACTAGCCTAGGAGTGCCTTAGGTAGCTCTAAGAAAGAAAAGAACCTATAGGAAGTTTAATAAAAAAAAGGAAAAGAGGAAGACCTCTCTAGGGGAGGAACCTTTCTTATACTTATATAGGGGGGCTAAATTATAGATATTAATAAAGAAAGAAGAATATAAGATAAAAATCTAGTCTAATAATGCCTAGGAGACCTAGGCCTAGAAATAGCTAGGAATTAAACTAAACCTATACCCTTACTATAGAAGACAAATAATATTAGGTACTTTAACTTCCCTAGACTAATAAGCTAGACCTAGGCTAGAGAAGGCTAAAAAGTAAGGCTATAGAAGAGCTAGCTAAAAAGTAAAAGAGAAGTAAATTACTACTATAAAACTAAATCTAGTACGCTATAAGATAGTATAATAGGCCTAGAGTAATGCTAGAGCAGACCTAGGATAGAGCTAGGTAAGGCTTAGAACCTAGGATTTTCCTTTTTCTTTCTTTTCTTTTCTCCTTATTAGGATAAGGCTAGTGTAAGCTAGTAATAAATACCTATAATAGGCTATATATAACGTAACGCAGGCCTAGTATAGGGTTAGCGTTAGCCTAAATATAGATGCAAGGGGTTTTTCTTCCTATTTAAGGGTTTTCCTTTTGACAAAGCAGTAGGAGTACTAGTACTAGCCCTACATAGAGCTAGCTAGCGTAAATAATATATATATATATATCTATATAGGGAAAGAAATTTACCTAGATAAGGAAAAGATTATAGCTATTTAGGATTAGGAGGCACTAAAGAGAGTTAAGGGAGTATAAGGGTTTCTTAGGTTTACTAACTTTTATTAGGACTTTATACTATACTTCTTAATAATTATAAGCCCTTTAATTAAACTTATAAAGAAGGGTATTTTATTTTAGGAAATAGATAAATATAATATAGCCTTTAAAGCACTAAAGATAGCCTTTATATTATATCCTATCCTAAAATAATAGGACCTTAATAAGAATACTATAGTAAAAGCTAACTATTTAGGGATAGCTCTAGGGGATACCTCTTATAGTTTAATAATAAAGGTATCTTATACCTAGTTACTTATTATTCCGCTTAACTATAGCTAGCTTAATAAAACTATACTATATATAATAAAGAGCTATTAGTAATTATATTATACCTAAAGGCTTAGTTAGCAAAGCTATATAGTATTAGTAAGCTATTTATAATACTTATAGACTATAAGAACTTAGAATACTTTATAGCGCTAAGGGAGATATTAGAGTAGTAGGTAAGATAAGTAAAGATACTATTACTATTTAATTTTTACCTATAGTATAGGCCTAGCCTATAGGTAGTAAGACTAGATACACTATTAAGATAGTTCTAAGGGAAGGAGAATAAGGGGGACTAGAGAAGCTAATTATATAATTAGTAATAACTCTAGGCCTATATAGTTATAAAAGAACTAGACTTATCTCTAGTGTAAACCCTATATTATTATTAGGGGGTAGCAAGACTAAGGATACTATAGGTAGGTTTATAGGTTTTCTAATAGGGGTAATAATATTTATAAATACATATCTCTAATCTCTATAGGACTAGTCTTTAGTTTATAATGCTATATATAGAATATAGCTTAAGGTAGTTTAGGAAGGGGCCTAGAAGTTTCTAGAAGCTATAAATATAAGGGAGTAAATAGTAAACTATTAGATTAGCACTAAAGGTACGCTTTAATTCTAGGGCTAGACTTAGATTCTAAATTAGGAACCCCTTACTATAACCTTAACGCAATAGGTTTACGATTTACCCTTACTAAGCTATCCTAGCTATAATATAACTTTTAAGACACTTTAGAGGGATTTCTATTAGGATAGTATATTATAAGGAATAGCCTAGTTTATAAGAAACTATTACTATTATAAGGGGTAGAAAAGCTACTAGCTAAGATAAGGCTTATTAAAACTAATCCCTTTACTAGACTATTACTAGTTATAGATCTCTATTAACTTTATAATAGACCTACTAGCTTAATACCTAGATAACCTATGGTTTCTTATAGTTATTATAGATAGACTCTCTAAGTATATCTAGCTAAAAGCTATAATATTAATAGGGGCTAAAGTATATATAAAATGGTTTAAGTAGTGCTAGTAGTAGTTCTATAGCTTTTCTATATAAATTATTATAGATTATAGTTTAGACTAGTTAAGTAATTTTTAAACTATACTTTATAACTAGGTAGGTATATAGTAGTTACTATTAATAGCTTATTATCTATAGATAGATAGTGGTATAGAAAGGGTAAATTAAGAAGTTTAGGCTATCCTAAGGGTAATACTATTATTTTTATAATTTAAATAGCTAGAATATCTCCTTACTTATTAACTTACTTTAAATAATAGAGACTTATTAGTAATAGGGATTAGCGTAAATATAGCCCTATATAGTTATAACCTAGTAATAATTTAAGAACCACTAGATAAGGAGATATCCTATACCTTATTAAAGGGAAGGGCCTAGGTATTCTTATAATATCTTAAAGAGGGCTTAGACCTAACGTAGGCTACTATAGTATTTATTTAGTAATAGTAATAGGAGGAAATAAATAGTAGCTAGCATTTAGTGGAATGCTTTTAGGTTAGTAACTATATATAGTTAAACCTACGAAATTTTAAGATAAATAGACTATATAAGAAATTAGATTAGGTTATAGCTAAATATAAGGTGCTAGAGGTCCCTATACCTTTAACTATTAAGTTAGATATATTATAGGGACTTTACCCTATTTTCTATATGGATTTAGTATAATAGGTAGCTTCTAATCTATTACCTAGTTAAATATTAGCAAATAAGTAACCCTTACTAGAACTAATAATAACTAATACTAACCCTAATCTCTTAGAGTATTATATTAAAGAGATACTAGTAGCTAAGAATATAAGAGGATAGGGTTAAACTAAAATATATTAGTTAAATAGAAAGGATATGTATAGCTAACTTAGGAATTACTAGAAAATATATAAGATATAGAGGCACTAGATAGATTTAAGCTATTATAGGGTAATATAATAATATATAATAAGCCTAAAAGAGTATGTTTTTATTTAATTACTAAGAAATAAGTAAATCTAGTCTCCTTTACTCTATGCGTATATTAGCGCTAGTATTTTACTATATTAGAAAGTAATTAGTTCTTAGGGGTAGGAGAAGGAGAAGAAGCTAGGTTATTCTAGTTTAGTCTAGGGAGAGAATAGTAATAAGTAGTTAATTAGTAAGTAAAGGCCTTATTAAATACATGCTACTTAGTAGTAGCGTTCTCCTAAATAAAGGTAATATAAGTAAGATTATTATTTATTATAGATATACTATAAAAGAACTCTATTACTATATTACTACTATATTAGGTAAGAGTTATTTACTAAGTAAGTATAAGTGCCTATAATTTAGTAGTGCCTTAGGTATATACTACCCTAGTAAGGGATAATAAAAAGGGTATTACTATAGAGGATTAATATATATTATTTACGCTAGCTAGCTCTATGTAGGGCTAGTACTAGTACTCCTACTGCTTTATCAAAAGGAAAACCCTTAAATAGGAAGAAAAACCCCTTATATCTATGTTTAGGCTAACGCTAACCTTACACTAGGCCTATATTACGTTATTTATAGCCTATTATAGGTATTTATTACTAGCTTACGCTAGCCTTATCCTAATAAGAAGAAAAGAAATAAAAGAAAAAGGAAAATCCTAGGTTCTAAGCCTTACCTAGCTTTATCCTAGGTCTACTCTAGCACTACTCTAGGCCTCTTATACTATCTTATAGCATACTAGATTTAGTTTTATAGTAATAATTTACTTCTCTTTTACTTTTTAGCTAGCTTTTCTATAGCCTTACTTTTTAGCCTTCTCTAGCCTAGGTTTAGCTTATTAGTCTAGGAAGTTAGAGTACCTAATGCTATTTATCTTCTATAGTAAGGGTATAGGTTTAGTTTAATTCTAGCTATTTCTAGGCCTAGGTCTCTTAGGTATTAACTAACTAAATTCTTATCTTATGTTTTTCTTTCTTTATTAATATTTATAATTTAGCCCCCTCCCTTATATAAGTATAAGAAGGGTTTCTCTCCCCTAGAGGGTCTTCCTTTTTCCTCTTTTTTATTAAACTTCCTATAGGTTCTTTTCTTCCTTAGAGCTACCTAAGGCGCTCCTAGGCTAGTATTAGCCTAAATGCTAATATTACTGTAAATCTATTAAGTTATTTAATAAAATAGCACTAGTAGCTATAAGTACTCCTATATCCTATGCTATTCTAGCTCTAATCTACCTAGGAAACTCCTAAGAATTATTACTATTCTTAGAAGTTATTAACTAAGAAGTAACTTAAGTAAGCTATAGCTAAAGATCTTAAGGTATAACCCTTACTACCCCTATACTAAGTTTACTCTAAGTCTAATTTATAATAGTTAGGGGATTCCTATAGGATTTAATATATTTCCTATAAGTCTTAGTCTATTAACTATCCTAGGTATTAATACTATAATATTACTAGTAAGTTAACCCTATTTTAGTTTAGAGGTAAGGCTAACTATTTTATATAGGGCTTACTACTAATGCTTACTTTAATTATTAGGTTTAAAACTATAGTTATTTAAAGGTAAGTAGTTAGTGTCTCTCTCCTAGGCCTAGTCCTATGCTAATTCGCTCTTAGCCTAATTTAACTAGTTAGTAAAATAAGTACTAGTAGTTAGTTAAGGTCTAGGTAGCTATAGTTATTAGGGGTAATATAAGTGCTACTACACTAGTTTACTATTAGTTCTAATCTAGGTCTAATAGTTCTCTAAGTCCTAGATAATTATTAGGATTATATTAAGAAACTCTATACTAGGAATTAGAGTAAGAAGAAGTAAAGTGCTTTTATAATAGGTCTAGGCTAGTCTAGTACTAGGGAGATTAGTATAATAAGGTTATCTTTTAGTTATAGCGCCTAGATGCCTGCGCGGCAGAGATAAACTATCTCCTAGCTATAGCTTTGCCTGCTAAGGGGTAGGTAAAGGTAATAAAGGGGTAATTCTAGTCCTAGAGAAGGAATAAATAGTTAGGTAATTATAGCTTAGTAAAGGGGTAAAGATAGACTAGAGGGGATTTTAATACCTAGTGTTTTTATAGTTAAGATTAATCTAATAATAGTTCTAGAATTATAATTCTATAGCTAGCCTACTACTAGCTCTAAACTATATAGTCCTATGCCTCTCCTAGTTATTTATTATATCTATATCCTAGTTATTAGTCCTAGTATAGTAAAAGCACCTAGCTCTAGCTCTTCCTCCCTCCTATGTATATTAGCTCCTATGTATAGCTCTTACCTTTAGGGGTAGTTTAGGGCTAGCCTTACCTCCTATATATCTTTAGGCTATTATAATTAGGGGCGTTAGTAGTTATATTTAGGGTAGTTAATTATAATATAATATTAGTCCTTAACTACTTTACTATAGCTATATAGAGGTAAGTTTACCCTAGGAATACCCCTTTAGAAAAGAAACTTATTAAGGCTAATCTTTCCTATATATAGTTAGACTATAGTTAAGGAAACGTATTTTTCTAGTCCTATATAAAATCTTTAGATTTCCTTTAGGTTATAAGTTAGCGGTTAGTCCTTAGTTAGCTCTCTTATAAGTCTATACTACCCTAGGCATTCCTTACTATACTATTTATCCTAGCATTATCTCTATTCCTTATATAGTTCTACTACTAGCTTATTATTCCTAGGGGGTCTTAGTCTATGCTATAATACTATCTATACTAAGTTAGTAGTAGCTTAGATTATTATAGTTATTCCACTCTTTATAATTCTCTCTTTAAACTTCTATTTTATCTTATTTAGGTATAAATCTAAGGGGAGGATATAAGTCTTAACCTTTAGTTAGGTAATAGGTATAGCCTTAAATATACTAGCTATAATTTAGAGGTAGGTTAATTAGTCTATTATAAAGCTTTTAACTACTTCTCTTAGTTTTCTACCCTTCTTAGTTAGGGTATAGTAAGCACTTACCTTATAGGTAAGGATAGGCTAGATTACCTATATATATAGGAGTTAGGTATCTCTAAAGCTATAACCCTAGGCTAATACTACTAGTAAGGAGAGTGTAAGCTATTACTAGGCTAGTTTACCTTTTAGGATATTCTTATAAGCACTCTAATTAAGTTTCTTATTAACCTAGACTCTAAGGAACCTATATAACTCTATAAGCACTATCTCTTTTATACTAAGTTAGACCCTAGCCTATAGGGGTTAGTATACTTTACTAAAGTATATAAGTTTAGTCTTTACTAGGTTAAACTTTACTCCTACTTCTTTTACCTATTTTTATATACTTTTATATAGCTTTAAGCCTTTTCTAGGTTTATATAGTATTCTTTCTAAATATTACTATATTTATATTATTTATAAATCCTATTACTACTATACCTAGGATAACTTAAAGGTATATATAAAGCTTTACTAAGTAAAGTAAGAAGAGGATTAGTAAAAGGGATAAGCCTTATAAGGTACTTACCTTTATCTAGAAAGGTCTTAAGAGTTTACTATTAAAGCTAAGCTAGCTTATTCTATCTATAAGAAAGCTATATATTATAGCTATTAGCTAGTGTAGTATGCTTATTTAGATTAAAATATAAATTAGATATAGGTAGCTAACTCTATTAAATATAGATAAGATATCTATTTATACTAATAAGGTAATACTACCTCTACCCTAAGCCTCTCTTATATATTCTATAAGGACTCTAATTATAGTTTCTATTAATCTATTTACCCTATTTCCTATTTATAGCTTAGGAGAAGGCCCTTAGCCTTAGTAAAGGCTATAAGCTACCTTATAATTACTACTTCTATAATCTTTCCTACTATATTTAGTAGTAAGATAGGTCTTTATATATTAGCCTTTCTTATCTCCTTAGTGGTTTTTCCTAGCTTCCTAATTATTATTACTTATATAGTTTAGAACTAGGCTAGGAAATATCTTACTTTAAGGATAGTATTTAGTAAGTATACTATAGCTTTTTAGCTAGCTTATTATAGGCCTTAATAAGGCCTACTAGGAGTTTATTATCTCTTAGGGCTTTCTAGCTAGCTATATCTAATAGGATATTTCTAATATCCCTTACTTTAAACTATTCTTTATCTAGGACTAGTATATTATTAAGTTCTAGAAAGGAGAGGTCTAGGATATAGGAGAGATTTACTATAGGTTTAGGGAAGAACCTTTATATAAGTATACTTACCTTATCCTTATAGGTAATAGCTAGGTTAAGGTTATTATTAGTTCTTTCTAGGTCTAGGAGTCTAGGGAGCTCTAGGGGCTTAGCTTTAGAGTTAGGCCTATCTCTCTAGTCTTTAAACTCCTCTATTCTTTTCCTATATATTAGCTTTTTATAAGGCTTCTCTTTATATATTCCTTTTCTCTTCCCTAACTATCTATTCCTAGTTATTATTTACCTTAGAGAAGGCTTACTAGTTTGCTTTAGTCTTTTAGTACCTCTATTATCTCTTAGCTTATTTAGCTTTAGTAACTACCTCTTTTATTTTTCTTAATTACTATACCTCTAGGCTAGGAGTCCTTAGCGCTTTTATAAGGCTACTAGCTTTACTATTTATTAGAGGTTTATAATAAGCTATATTATATATATATTAATTCCTTCCTTATCTTTTAGGTCTAGTGTATTTTTAGCTTAGAGTTATACCGCTACTTTTACCTTTGCTTATAGCTTATTTATTATAGTCTAGGTATATTTAAGGGTAGGTAAGGCGCCTTCTTACTCCTTAGTAAAGATGCTAATTAGCTATAGAATATAATTAGAACCTATAAGGTCTTTTACACTATTATAATAGACTTAGATATCTAGAGTTACCTATACTAGATCTATAGTGCTATCTCTATTTTCTTTATATTATCTTATAGGTTCCCCTTAGGGTATTACTAAACTAAGCCTTTACTAGCTTATAAGGTCTAGTAGTTTCTTTACTTCTCTAGTTATTCTATCTAGGCTATCCTAGAGAGGGTGTTTTTAGTTAAAGTCTCCTATAAAAATACTTTAGCTATAGGGCTTATCTATATTAAAAGTGTAAATAGGTATATTCTAGTTATCTATATATCCCTCTAAGTAAAGGAGTAGATATTTATACCTTTTATCTTTACTAGTAACTAGTTAAGTCCTCCCTAGGCTATTTATAACCTTATATTATACTTCTTATTTATATATACTATATTCTAGCCTTTATAGTATACTAGTTAGAATTAGGTAAGGCCTAGTGCTAGGGCTATAAGTACCTTATATATTCTTACTCCTAGATTACTATTATATCTATATTAGTTTAGTGCTAGAGCGCTATATATATTAGGTTATTCTTCTTATTTATATTTTAAAAAGGACTTATAATATTACTATATTAATTAGGAGGTAGTAGGTCTTTACTATCTTATACTAGTTCTATTCTAGCCTTATTTTAAGATATATATTATATAATACTTCCTACCCTAGGCTATTTAGCACTTCTCTTTATATTTATAAGGTATTCCCTTTTTTACTTACTATAACTATAGGTTTTATAACTATACTAGTTCTCTTATAGAATAGTATTAGGCTTCTATCTAGGGAGTTACTAGTAAATTATAATAGTTACTCTAGGTAGCTTACTTTTACTATATTTTACTTCTCTTTTAGGATAAGATAGTCCCTTAACTACACTAGGTATAAGCTAGAGTATAAGATATAGTTTTCCTTTAGTTATTTACTATTTATTAAGTATAATATTTCTCCTTCTTTATATTAGCTAGCTTTATACTTACTATACCTTAAGGCTACCTTATAAAACTTTATAATATAGCTAGTTTAGAAGTAGTTATAGTATTATTAGGGTTATAGGGTTTTATTATATAGTTTAGTTTAGAATAGCTTTACTTTAAAGACTATACTATCTTAGTATATCTTATTAGTATCTTTTACTTCTACTAGTTCTAGGATTAAGATAGTGTATTATATGTTTTTACTTAGGGGCGCCTTATAGTTACCTTAATTATATTTACTTTATTTGCTTTTCTAATCTTAGCTATAAGGCTTTTAATAAATATATACTTTATTAGGAATCCCTTAACTATAATGCTAAGTATATAGTAGTAAAGGGCTACTTCTAGTCTAAATACTTTTATAATCTATTTTTAGTTTTCTTTATATTAGGTAGCATTTCCTTTAAAGGTAATAATTATATCTCCACTAGGGAGTCTTCTAGCTACTATAGCTATAGCTTAGCTAGTAGCTTTATTTACTATAATTATTATATCTTTAGTGCCTTAGGATTAGAGCGTTTCCTAGATTATATTACTTTTAATAAGTACTTCTCTATATTATTTACCTAGGACCTATAGGGAGGGGGTTTTATTATTTAGTTTTCTTAGTGCTAGCCTAGCTATAATGCTTACCTAGGTTAGTATATTAGTTCCTTTAGATTCTTTCTTAATAGCCTTCTTAAGGGCTACTTTAAGGGCTTCTTTAGTAGTGTAGATATTATCATTATTATTATTATTATTACTATTATTTATAGCTCTTATTTTAGCGTAAGCGCGGTTCGCTACCTAATAGGCTATAGCCTTTATAATGCTCTAAACTTAGGAGACTTTATTGCTAAGGATAAGGCTAGTAATCTTATTATAAAATTTTATATTATCTAGATGCTTAAATTATATCTAGTCTATTATTAGGTTATCCTTATGTCTATAGGCATTAAATTACCCTAGTCCTACGTTTAGGTAGTAATAGCTCTATGCTAGCCCCCTTTCTCTAGTATTAATTACTATTAGTATCTTACCCTTATACCTACCTCTAGCTCTATTATAATGTAATATTATAGGAGGGGTAAACAAAGGTAAGGAATTCGAATATTAATGTGACTTGTATTTTAGAGGCGATTCCGGACCTTTAGATCGGTGCGGAAAAAGTATCAAAGGTAGAGGGATTAATATAGGTAGCGGCTAAAATAGTATTAAAATGTTTTTAATAGTAGATAAAGGTTTTTATTAGGATAGTATAGTATCCCTTTTTAGAGGCAGTGCGCCTTATAGCTAGTGTTTTAATAGCTTTTCTAGTGGCTAAAAGGTTTATAAGGTGCTTATATATATATCTTAGTTTTAGGTTACCTAAATATAAGTGCGGCTCCTAGCTATATAATTAATAGGCACGCTAATAAGGAAGATAGGCCTAATAAGACCCTAGGACATACTCTTATGTCCTGTTATGAACTGGCCTTAGGGCAGCTACACGTAAGCGTTCTAAGAGATATTATTATCCTTAGAGAGGAAGGATTAGACTAAGCTAGGTATTGCATAGGAACTAGCTTTATACTAGTGTGTATATAGGTTGCATAGGCCTAGGTAAAGCCCTAACCTATCCGCCTATAGTCCGCGTCCTTTATACGCCCTTTCTAAAACCTTTACGTGCCCTTTCTAGACCTAAGACATAACCTAAGCTCCTAAGCTTAAGTTTATAATATACCCCCTTACTTAGGCCTCCCTTCCCTTTTATCCTTATTATTAGAATATTCTAAGTAAGTAGCGTATATATATAATTAATATAGCGTATTAGTGCAGGTCCTAGTGTAAGGCTTATATATAGCCTAGTAGGCTAAAAATTTTTCCTTATAGGCTACCCTACCCCTAGCTTTTAAAATAACTAGCCTTACCTAACTCTAGCCCTTTATAACACTAGCCTACTCTATTTTCTTACCTACTACTAGCTAATATTAAGCTTTACCTACCTAGTTATTATTACTTTATTTTTATATATTATCTTTTACCTATTAAATTCCCCCTTTCCCCTAGCTATTACTAGTCTTTCTAACCTTCTATTACTAACTATTTATAATCCCCTTACTAGTCTATATCTAAAGTAAGTGCGTAATTAGAGCTATTCTATAGCTATATCTAGATATAAATAATCCTATATATCCCTTACTTTTTCCCTTTCCTTTCCCTTTATATACCCTTATTTCTATTATCTTATTAGTTATCTACTACTTACCTCTCTTTAAATATCCTATTAAAACCCCTTTTTATATCTAGCCTACCTCCTATTATATTTACTACTATTACCCTAAGCACTATTATTACTACTATCTCTAGTAATACTCCCCCTTATTACTACCTCCTTCTCCCCTAAAAGCTAAACTACCTTAGTAATTATATCTTAGAGGGTAACTCTAATAACTCTAATAATTCTAATAAAGAGAAGTAAGAGGTTCTATATATTTAATACATAAATAACCTTTATAATAAGGGGATATAAGAGTATGCCCTAGGGTCTTATTAGGCCTATCTTTCTTATTAGTATGCCTATTAATTATATAGCTAGGAGCTATACTTATACTTAGGTAACCTAAAACTAAGATATATATATAAGCACCTTATAAACCTTTTAGCTACTAGAAAAGCTATTAAAACACTAGCTATAAGGCACACTACCTCTAAAAGGGATACTACGCTATCCTAATAAAAACCTTTATTTACTATTAAAAACATTTTAATACTATTTTAGCTATTACCTATATTAATCCCTTTATAGTAATACCCTTTTTATTATTCCTTACTAGGGTAGTATATACCTAAGGCACTACTAAATCATAGGCACTTATACTTACCTAGTAAATAACTCTTACCTAATGTAGTAGTAATATAGTAATAGAGTTCTTTTATAGTATATTTATAATAAATAATAATCTTACTTATATTACCTCTATTTAGGAGAATACTACTACTAAGTAGTATATATTTAATAAGGCCCTTACTTACTAATTAACTACTTATTACTATTCCTCCCTTAGACTAAACTAGAATAACCTAGCTCCTTCTCCTTCTCCTACCCCTAAGAACTAATTACTTTCTAATATAGTAAAATACTAGCGCTAATATGTATATAGAGTAAAGGAGACTAGATTTACTTATTCCTTAGTAGTTAAATAAAAATATACTCTTTTAGGCCTATTATATATTATTATATTACCTTATTATACCTTAAATCTATCTAGTGCCTCTATATCTTATATATTTTCTAGTAATTTCTAAGTTAGCTATATATATCCTTTCTATTTAACTAGTATATTCTAGTTTAACCCCTATTCTCTTATATTCTTAGCTACTAGTATCTCTTTAACCTAATACTCTAAGAGATTAGGGTTAGCATTAGTTATTATTAGTTCTAGTAAGGGTTACTTATCCGCTAATATTTAACTAGGTAATAGATTAGAAGCTACCTATTATACTAAATCTATATAGAAAATAGGGTAAAGTCCTTATAGTATATCTAACTTAATAGTTAAAGGTATAGGGACCTCTAGTAACTTATATTTAGCTATAACCTAATCTAATTTCTTATATAGTTTATTTATCTTAAAATTTCATAGGTTTAACTATATATAGTTACTAATCTAAAAGCATTCCACTAGACACTAGCTACTATTTATTTCCTCCTATTACTATTACTAAATAAACGCTATAGTAGCCTATATTAGGTCTAAGCCCTCCTTAAGATATTATAAGAATACCTAGGCCCTTCCCTTTAATAAGGTATAGGATATCTCCTTATCTAGTGGTTCTTAAATTATTACTAGATTATAACTATATAGGGCTATATTCACGCTAATCCCTATTACTAATAAGTCCTTATTATTTAAAGTAAGTTAATAAGTAAGGAGATATTCTAGCTATTTAAATTATAAAAATAATAGTATTACCCTTAGAATAGCCTAAACTTCTTAATTTACCCTTTCTATACTGCTATCTATCTATAGATAATAAGCTATTAATAGTAATTACTATATACCTACTTAGTTATAAAGTATAGTCTAAAAATTACTTAACTAGTCTAAACTATAATCTATAATAATTTATATAGGAAAGCTATAGAACTACTACTAGCACTACTTAAACCATTCTGCGTATACTTTAGCCCCTATTAATATTATAGCCTCTAGCTAGATATACTTAGAGAGTCTATCTATAATAACTATAAGAAACTATAGGTTATCTAGGTATTAAGCTAGTAGGTCTATTATAAAGTTAATAGAGATTTATAACTAGTAATAGTCTAGTAAAGGGATTAGTTTTAATAAGCCTTATCTTAGCTAGTAGCTCTTCCGCCCCCTATAATAGTAATAGTTTCTTATAAACTAGGTAATCCCCTATAATATACTATTCTAATAGAAATCCCTTTAAAGCGTCTTAAAAGTTATATTATAGCTAGGATAGCCTAGTAAGGGTAAATTATAGACCTATTATATTAAGGTTATAGTAAGGGGTTTCTAATTTAGAATCTAAGTCTAGCCCTAGAATTAAAGTATACCTTTAGTGCTAATCTAATAGTTTACTATTTACTCCCTTATATTTATAGTGTCTAGAAACTTCTAGGCCCCTTCCCTAACTACCTTAAGCTATATCCTATATATAGTATTATAAACTAAGGACTAGTCCTATAGAGATTAGAGATATATATCTATAAACATTATTACCTCTATTAGAAGACCTATAAACTTACCTATAGTATTCTTATCCTTACTACCCTTAATAATAATATAGGGTTTATACTAGAGATAAGTCTAGTTCTTTTATAACTATATAGGCCTAGAGTTATTACTAATTATATAATTAGCTTCTCTAGTCCTCCCTTATTCTCCTCCCCTTAGAACTATCTTAATAGCGTATTTAGTCTTACTACCTATAGGCTAGGCCTATACTATAGGTAAAAATTAAATAGTAATAGTATCTTTACCTATCTTACCTACTATTCTAATATCTCTCTTAGTGCTATAAAGTATTCTAAGTTCTTATAGTTTATAAGTATTATAAATAGCTTGCTAATGCTATATAGCTTTACTAACTAAGCCTTTAGGCATAATATAATTACTAATAGCTCCTTATTATATATAGTATAGTTCTATTAAGCTAGCTATAGTTAAGCGGAATAATAAGTAACTAGGTATAAGATGCCTTTATTATTAAACTATAAGAGGTAACCCCTAAAGCTATCCCTAAATAGTTAGCTTTTACTATAGTATTCTTATTAGGGTCCTATTATATTAGGATAGGATATAATATAAAGGCTATCTTTAGCGCTTTAAACACTATATTATATTTATCTATTTACTAAAATAGGATACCCTTCTTTATAAGTTTAATTAAAGGGCTTATAATTATTAAGAAGTATAGTATAAAGTCCTAATAAAAGTTAGTAAACCTAAGAAATCCTTACACCCCCTTAACCTTCTTTAGCGCCTTCTAATCCTAGATAGCTATAATCTTTTCTCTATCTAGGCAAATTTCTTTCCCTATATAAATAATAAACCCTAGGTACTTAACTTCCTTTATTATAAAAATATATTTCTTTATATCTAAATTTAGTCCTACTTACTATAGCCTTAAGAGCACTACTTAGACCTTTTATATATAGTCTTTCTAAGACCCTCCTAAGTAAATAAGAATATTATTAAGGTAAGTAATTATATAGTCCCCTAGGATTCTGCTAAGCACGCTATTAATATATCTCTAAAAGGTAGCGAGTACACTTACTAGGCTAAAGGGGTATATAAGCTACTTAAATAACCTAAAACGTATCTAGAAAGTAGTCTAGTGTTTCTTACCTTTAGCAATATAAAGCTAGTAAAATACTGCTTATATATCTAGCTTTATAAACCACTTTACCTCTAATAATAATTATAGTATCTCCTTTACTAAAGGTAAGGGATAATAGTCTTATTCTATAATCTTATTAAGAGCATAGTAGTCTATATAAAACCGCTATCCTTCTCCTAGCTTTTTACTAATAATACTAGAGCTACTACTAAAGAGAAGCTAGCCTATATCTATCCCTTATCTATAAGGTTAGTTACTTACTTTTAGATTTTAAGGAGGTGCTACTAGGGTATATTATATAATAGGGCCTATAGAAGTTCTAGTTTAGATCTATCTATATTATGCTTTAATTAAATATAGTAGTCTAATTATCCCTAGTGTGGTAATAAGGTATTTGCCTTGCTTTCTAGGAAGAGGTCTGTAAAGTCCTATAACACGCTTAGTAATAAGGATAATAGGTCCTATTCTATAGCCTTAGGGTTATGTCTATCTATAGAATTAATGTGATTTCCTATAGGCTAGTAGCGTATAGTTAGATATATTCTTTCTGCTTCCTTGCATGCCTTATAATTCCTATAAAGGTAAAGCCTAAGATAGATATTATTAATTACTTAACCTTCCTATTAGTTAATGCCTAAATTTATAGGTTATTAGCTAATCCTACGTAGAGTTAATAGCGCGCTATATCTAAGTTAATCTTATTCTATTCTATCTATAGTGTCCCTAAAATTAGCTACCTTATTAACCTAGGGATTATATAGGTAACTATAGGTGTTTCCTATCTATCTAGATCCACTTAAAAATAGATAATATACGTAATATATAACCTCTTTTATAGCTCTCTTTTCCCCTTATTTTACACTAACTATAGTATAAACTAATCTCTTCTTTAAGAGAGGGAGGCGTTCTAACTAGAGTTTTTAGATAAGGCATTTACTTATAGTAGTATAATAGTTATAGCCTATATTAATAAGAGTATCTATAAAGGTAGTCTTATTAATTAATATAGGAACTAGAAAAGGTATAGAGTCTATATTAGACTAGATCTATTTAAAGTCCTTATTAGTAATAACTATTTGCTATAATACCCCTTTATTTATTCTCCTACTACCCTAGTTAAATAACTTAATACTAGGGTTCTTCTTTTCTAATATATTTACTATCTCCTTTTCTTTAGAGTTATCTTCCTCTTCCTTTATATTATATATATTAATAGCTACCTTTCTATGCTAATATTTTAGTAGAAGCAAAGAGTAGTTAGAAATAAAATACTTTCCTAAACTATACTATAGGTATTTGCCCTCCTTATAACGCATATTACATATAGCCTAGCTAACCTACTTAGCCTGCTTACTACTAGCCTTATTACCTAGCTTTACCTTATGCTAATTTCCTAGTAACTTTCTATATCCTTTTAGGCCTATTCTAGGTGTATTAATTATATATCTATTATAGGAGTATCCTTATCCTAGGCAGGGGCCTTAGGCATATACACTTGCCTTTACGCATAGTTCTTCTCCTCTAATTAATAGGACTTAATATCTAATAAAATACTATAATACTAGGCTATTACCACTAAGTAATCTATATATAATATATCTTATCTAATACTATAGTCCCTTATTTACTTATTAAGGGCTATATAGAGCTTAGCTAGCTTTATAGAGTTCTCCTAATCTAATCCCTAGCTAGCGCTAATTTTTATTTAAAATAAATATAGAAGTTACTGAATTGCTTATTTAGGCATTATATAATCTAGTTAAGCTCTATAATTACTAATTCCTATTAATAAGGGTTATTAAATATCTTAGTAAGGTAGTTTAAGAACTTCTATAGATTATAAAGCACTAAGTATCCCTTTTAAAATAGGGAGTAACTTATACCTAAACCTTTAGTAATAGGTTCTAGTAAATAAAGCATTATTAGTCCTACTAGGACCTAATAAACCCCTTATCTATATCTAGCTTATAAGATATTAGGTTTTACTATACTATAAATAGAACCCTTTTGCTATTAAATAAGGGTTCTATTAGCAAGGGTTTTTGCTTAATAAGTTAACTAAAAGAGTTAGATCTCTGCTTACTAGTAAGGTCCTTAATTTATTTTAACTACTAAGTAATAAGCTCCTATAAGATTACTATTTTATCTATCTCTATCCTATCCGCTAGTAGCAGTATATCTATTAGCTACTATATCTCTATAGTAAAGGATAATAAATATTATAAACTAGCCTTAGGGTAGCTATATATAAGCATTCTAAGAGATATTATTATTCTTAGAGAGGAAGGATTAGACTAAGCTAGGTATTATATAAGAACTAGCTTTATACTAGTGTGTATATAGGTTATATAGGCCTAGGTAAAGCCCTAACCTATTTGCCTATAGTCCGCGTCCTTTGCGCGCCCTTTCCGGACCCGAGACATAACCCGAGCTCCTAAGCTCAAGTCCATAACATGTCCCCTTATTATAAAGGTTATTTATATATTAAATATATAGAACCTCTTGCTTCTCTCTATTAGAATTATTAGAGTTATTAGAGTTACCCTCTAAGATATAATTACTAAGGTAGTTTAGCTTTTTAGGGGAGGAGGTAGTAATAGGGGGTATTACTAGAGGTAATAGTAGTAATAGTGCTTAGGGTAATAGTAGCGGATATAATAGGAGGTAGGCTAGATATAAAAAGGGGTTTTAATAGGATATTTAAAGAGAGGTAAGTAGTAAATAACTAATAAGATAATAGAAATAAGGGTATATAAAGGGAAAGGAAAGGGAAAAAGTAAGGGATATATAGGATTATTTATATCTAGATATAGCTATAGGATAGTTCTAATTACATACTTACTTTAGATATAAACTAGCAGGGGATTATAAATAGTTAGTAATAGAAGGTTAGAAAGACTAGTAATAGCTAGGGAAAAGGGGAATTTAATAGGTAAAAGGTAATATGTGAAAATAAAGTAATAATAACTAGGCGGGTAAAGCTTAATATTAGCTAGTAATAGGTAAGAAAATAGAGTAGGCTAGTGTTATAAGGGGCTAAAGTTAGGTAAGGCTAGTTATTTTAAGGGCTAGGGTAGGGTAGCCTATAAGGAAAATTTTTAGCCTACTAGGCTATATATAAGCCCTACACTAGGACCTGCACTAATATGCTATATTAATTACGTATATATATTACTTACTTAGAATATTCTAATAATAAGGAAAGGGGAAGGAGGCCTAAGTAAGGGAGTATATTATAGACTTAAGCTTAGGAGCTTAGGTTATATCTTAGGTCTAGAAAGGGCGCGTAAACGTTCTAGAAAGGGCGTGTAAAGGATATGGACTATAGGCGGATAGGTTAGGGCTTTACCTAGGCCTAGGTAACCTATACATACACTGGTATAAATCCAGTTCCTATGCAACACCTAGCTTAGTCTAATCCTTCCTCTTTAAGGATAATAATATCTCTTAGAACGCTTACGTGCAGTTGCCCTAAGGCCAGTTCATAACAATAGTGAATGATTAAGACATTTAACTAATCGCATATAATTTTGGTTCTAGATTTTAGGCATGCCTTAATAGTAATACTATAGGATAATTATCTACTAATGAATTTATTAAGGAATTCCTAACTTTTTAAAGTTAACACTATAACTATTAAATTATAGGCTAATTAAAAACTAGGCAATACGCAATATATCCTAGGAAAAACCCTAGCTATGCTAGCACTTACCTAATTAATCTAGGCAAAGCAGCTTATAAGAATAACATAACCTATATAGTTAATATAGTGGAATCTGTTTAGATATTAGATAAGATGCTAAAGATAATGTGTCTAGGGATTGCCTTTAATAAGATAAAGAAAAGGTTAACTCTAACTAAATAGAGGATAAACAGAGCGGTAACTATTAAGCTATAAATAGTAATTAAGGAATAGCAAAAGGTAATAACTAATTACCTATTAGGTTTTATACTAGTAAATTCACTATAGATACTATAGATACTATAGAGGGGGCTGAATCATAGATATCAACGAAGAAAGAAGAACACAAGACGAGAATCTAGTTGGTTGACGCCCGAGAGACCTAGGCCCGGAAACGGCTAGGAATCGAACCGAACCCACACCCCACCACAGAAGACAAACAACATCAGGTGCTCTGACTTCCCTAGACTAACGAGCCAGACCCGGGCCGGAGAAGGCTGAAAAGTGGGGCCATAGAAGAGATAGCCGAAAAGTGAAAGAGAAGTGAATCACCACCGCGAAACTAAATCTAGCATGCTATAAGATAGTATGACAGGCCTAGAGCAGTGCTAGAGCAGACCTAGGACAGAGCTAGGCAGGGCTTGGAACCTAGGATTCTCCTTTTCCTTTCTTCTTTCTTTTCTTATTAGGATAAGGCTAGCGTAAGCTAGCAACAAACACCTACAATAGGCCACACACAACGCGACGCAGGCCCAGTGTAGGGTTGGCGTTAGCCCGAACATAGATGTAAGGGGTTTTTCTTCCTATTCAAGGGTTTTCCTTTTGACGAAGCAGCAGGAGTACTAGTACTAGCCCTACATAGAGCTAGCTAGCGTAAATAATATATATATAGATACTATAGATATTAATACTACTATAGTTAAATAAATAATAGGTAAATATACTACCGCTAATTTATAAGAGAGTGGTAGTAATAAGCGCACTGCTATAATTAAATAAGAAGGCACTAGGTAAACCACTATAATTAGATAATAGTAAGGCAATGCTACTACTAGTATAATATAAGTAGGAGATAATGCTATTACTAGAGAAGGCTAAAGTAATAATTATAGTAATACTATTATATATTAAACCCCTACTAGAGGTAACTATATTAATTAGAGTAGGAATACCTATATAAAAGAGGTAAAAGTTAAGTAATTAGAATAAAGAAATAAGAGAGATAATAAGAGAGATAAAGGAAGGTTTATAGAGATAGATTAAGGTATAAGATAAGCTAGCGGATGCTATTAATTACTAGATAAGAATAATTAAGGTAGGAATTATAGTAAATTATTTTAATTAGAGAATCACAAATAATAACTTAAACACATAGAATATATAATTAAGATATGTGTCTTTTTAGGCATAGCGGATAGAGATAATTAATTAGAACCTAGTAATTTTAGCATGTAATATAATAGGTAAAGCATAATAACTATTAGAGACTTAGGAAGTTACATAGGAGAATAAGGTAAGATAGAACGCCTACTAGCTATAAATATCTTAGATAAAACGATAAGAATATAGTCATATATTTAGCGGCAACTGTCATAACACACGTGACCTACGATCGCACACTAGCTTAGCTCAACAGATAAATACCTCGCCTAACGGGCGATAGGCAGAAGAATACAACTCTCCTCTCTTACCTATTGTCACACACATTCAACTTCGAGTCTTGCTTCTTCCAAATGTGCATGATCAATCAATCTTGAGCATCAAGCGTGTCAACCCTGCGGCGATAATGGTCACCCCCGCGTGTCTAAATTACAATGCCTCGTCTTTCAGACGCCAGAAACACAAATAAGCCACATCTTTACATCTGTACTCCGTAGATTACACCGTTCCCTCAATCCTTCCCCGTCCGAGAATGCTCTTCATAAAACTCCAGCGTCAGCGCCGCCAAAAAGCCAGGGATGCACCCTTTTCACGGACCCAGAATCCAATCTGGTCGCCTATCCGTCTTGCAAAGGGACTCTTGGGGCCACCTCCAACCTTCATAGTCCCCTCTCGCCATCAAACACAATCGAGTTCTCGTGCTCGTCTGTTTGGGACGGGAAAAAGGTGCTCTCCACCCGCATCTTGCCATTGGGGATGAATGTGACTGTCCATCCCAGTGTCGAAAAGATGGCTTCCTTGAACTCTTGGGATTTTGATCCCCAAACTTCCTTTAGCCGCTTGGCCGATTTTTGTGCAGATGCTGTTTCCGCCTTGGCTGCGGCGATTTCTCTTTCCATTGCGCTGAGAACCGAGGTTGGTATGACTGGAACAGCAGAGTTTGTTGCCTTGGAACGAAGCTGTGTTAGAAGATCAGCGTTTTCTTCCCTGAGAGCCTCCAGCGTGCTTCGCTTGATGGCCTCGAAATCGGACGTCGGGTTCGACCGCAGCGACAGTACCCGTGTTGAGCCGTGCTCCTCGCAGCGGAAAGCTGTTCTTTGCTTGCTGACAGATCCTTCTCCAACATGGCGACCTTGGTGTGCAGACTAGTGACTTCTTCTTGGAGCTTTCTGTTTTTACGCGTCAACTGGCCTAGCTGTTCTTGGGCATCGTCGATTTCGGCGCGGGAGCGTTTGGCTCCAATGATGGGCTGTGGCAAAGTCCCGGATTGGGCTCTATTGATGCTAGCTCGCTGTGCAAGTTCTGCACCTCTGCCTTGTAATTGTCGACCAATGACTCCAGCTCGCGCAATCGAGCGGCTCGCGTCTCGTCATGCTGCTCCGGTTGCATGGTGTGATCCTCGTCTTCAAAGGCCTTCATTTGTGCTCTGAGATATTCCACCTCTTTTAGCGCGAGAACACGTTGTCGGTCGACGCGCATACGTGCTTTGTCAGTTGACAATGTTCCAGCCAAGCTTTTCGCACTTTCGACTTTCTCTGTGAGCTGCGCTCGTTCGTCCTGGAGAGAGCGTATCGTATTTTGCTGAGCACTCATGTCGGCGCGCAAAGCACCCAACTGCTCCACGTACGAGGCAGTCGTCAACCGCTCCTCCACCAACGCTCTCGCCATAGCCTCGGGCGAATCAAACTCATCGTCTCCCGTGTCTGAAGAGCTTTTCAGGTAAGCTGCCCATGCCAGTCGCTCGTCCTGCAGTCTTTGGCGTTGCAGCCGTGCTTCTGCCAGTTCTGCTTCGAGTGACTCTGCCGACTCCAATTTTCGCTGTAGAGATCGCTTTTCCTCTTCCACGACTTCTACTGCTTTGCTCACTGCTCGCAGGTGCTTTAGTTCACCCAGCTGATCGCGATTGGTGGCTTCGAGAGCCCGTATATGCTGAACTTGCTCGGTCAGCTCCTTTTGATAATCCCCATAGTCTCCGCATCTCCGCTTTGTGCCTTAAGACGTAGCACGTCGGCTTCGAGTTTGGCAATATGATTCTCCTTCTCAGCAATGATGGAGCGCGCCTGCTGAACGTTATCCTCACGGTCTTGGCTTTCTTGCTCCAGTTCTTGTAATGAATTCTGCAGTGCTGTGACCTGCAGTTGCATGTCGTTCAATTTTTGTCTGCAATTCTGGCGGCGTCGTCCTTTGCAGTTGAAAGATCCTCAAGCTGTTCTTGCAGTAATCGGGCCTCGTCTTGGGCTTCACGGGCTTTACGCTCCACTGCTTTGGCTTCCGCAGCCGAACGCTCCTTCAATTCTTCAAGTTCTGCTTTGACAGCCTCCACCTGACCAACAGCTTTTGCTTGTTCTGCCTCGGCGGCTTGCCGCTGATGCATTTCTTCTTGCTCGCGCCGTCTTGCTTGTTCCACCTTGTTGGATTGTTGCGACAAGGCTATCTCTTTCTCCTGCTCGGCAGTCTGCATTCGGTACTGCAGGGTACCAATCTCCGCCTTGAGAATCTCGATTTCCCTTCTGTACTTTTCATATTCGTCTGCATCAGAAGGAGCCATGTTTTCCTTTTGACTGTCTCGTGATCCCGGCCGCACTGATTCAGCAGCCTGGCTTTGTCTTGAAGAAGGTCGAACGTTTGCGTCTCCGCCCGTAATTAGGTTGTATGTGGGTTGTGTGGCGCGAAATGAAGCAATCTGATGACTCCATCGTCAGTTGATCGAAATGAGATACGCATTGTTGCGTGGAACGGATTCTGATACTCGGCAATACGGGACAACGTACTCGAGATCGACTCTGGGCCCTAGGAAGGGCAGACGATGCAGAAGCCCTCATCCTGCCTGACATTGTGCCTTGCAGTGCCCGCGCGCCAGATGCATCATCATCTTGCGATGTTCGGCCACGCATATTGCTGCACACTGCAATATGTCGTCGATGTTCCTTCCGCTGGCCTTTGGGTTGTTCGCGTGAGAGCTGATTGAGAAGTTGAAGCTCCCGCGACAGGTGCCCGCGATCACGTGATGAAATGTTTACTCCGAAGTCCGGACTCCGTGCTCTTATTACCACGCAGACGCGCTACATGTTGATTCTTGACCACAAACGCCAACGCAACACAGTTGTTATATTCTGCGTTTTGCTGGGCAAAGTCAGGATTCATTTATTGCCCGTGGCAGACTTGGACATGACCACCGTCGTAAATTCGGGCTTGCGTGTTCTGTATCGTAGCCACGATGCATTTTTAGTCATCAAAGAAGATGGAAGTGCGACATGTAATAGAGGATTAATTACGGAGTATATGTAGAGATGGCTTTCTCTTAGTGGCTGACGAGTGACGAGGCTAGCAGAAAACGACCCACACCAAAGGACAGCTCCAGCCAGTTGCACGTCAACGGTCATCTCGGCAGCTTCCAAACGACCATTGACAGATCTCGCACGATTGCGATGGTCTGGACGTGCAAGTGAAGCAAGCTCGACACGACAATCTCCCGCCTCTTGCGTCTCCAGCTCCTTTCAATTGCCATCGCCGTATTACATAGCCTCTCAACCCCCTCACCCCTGTCAATCGACCCGGTCATCGACTCATCGCGCATCACAATTTACCCACCAGACACCAGACGGCCACATGGCGGCAACACCAACACCCGCGTCGTTTCCTTGAGAAGATACTGCACAGTGCACCCCAGACAGACACCTTCGTTTTCCTCTCACGAATGCCATTGAGAAAGTCCACCATTACTGGCCACGACCCCGGCTCTCTGGCTTTCTCCCATCTGTCTATTCCATCCATCACCTGGGTAACCCACCAACGTCATGGCCATCATTGAGCTCGGCTTGACGGTAAGAGAGCCGGCACCTCCCAATTGGAACCATCCGGCTGACCTTGGCGTTGCAGGCCGTCTCGGCATCAGGTCGTTCAAGAGCACCGGCTGCGCTTCGATCTGCTCGATTACTGTCATCACGATCCACGCCATCAATAGCCTCCCTGCCGTTGTGCCAGCGAGGACTACCGACCCAATCTAGATGCTACTCGAGTTCCTCCTCCGGCACCACCACCACCACCACCGCACAATCTAGCAACTCTGCGCCTAGCTCTCCACGAAAAAAAGGATCGGCAGGCGGAACGTCTAGTCTCTACGGTGATGACTGGGAGCACTCCGTCGACTTGGCCATCAAGTCCTTCGAAGACCTCCCCACCGCCTGTTCGGCGTCAACCAGCACATGCTCATCAACTACGAGCTCAAAGAAACTCTGCGAATCATGCTGCGGCAGTTCAACGCGCCCATCGTATACTGCTTCGCCTACGGATCCGGCGTGTTCTCGCAAGGCGACGACTCGCGCAGCGCCCCGGAAGCCGAGTTCCGCGCCGTCCATCCCAAACCACCCGAGGCGCTGGTCAAGGCACAGAAAGGATCACCCAAAATGATCGACTTCATCTTCGGCGTCAGCCACACCCAGCACTGGCACTCGATCAACATCCGCCAACACCGAAACCACTACTCTGGCATCGCATCGCTCGGGTCCGGCCTCGTGTCCAAGGTGCAAAACTACGGCGCAGGCGTCTACTTCAACCCGTATGTCGAGGTCAACGGCATGCTCATAAAGTACGGCGTCACCAGCATAGACAACCTCGTCAAAGACCTCACAACCTGGGACAATCTCTACCTGGCCGGCCGTCTGCAGAAGCCTGTCAAGATCCTCCGCGACCACCCGCAAGTGCGCCTCGCCAACCAGCACAACCTCTTGGCCGCGGTGCGCACTGCCCTGCTCCTCCTCCCACCGCAGTTCAGCGAGACGGATCTCTACAGCACAATCGCCGGCCTGAGCTACATGGGCGATCCGCGCATGGCCCTCCCCACCGAGAACAAGTCCAAGGTCGCAAACATTGTCAACAACAACGTCGTCCACTTCCGCCGCCTCTACGCGCCGCTTATCAAGACCCTCCCCAACGTCGACTTCACCACGTCCTGCCGCCTCGACGACGACGACTGGGTCCTCGACCCCTCCACCGACAGCGTCCTCCAACAAGACATGGACCCCGTCAAGCGCGCCAACATTGTCCGCCGCCTGCCCAACAAGTTCCGCTCCCGCCTCTACTTCCAGTACCAGAAGAAATTCGCCATCCCCGCGGCGAGTTCAACAAGATGATGCAAGCCACCGCCGACGACGAAAGCACCTCCATCAAGCGCCGCCAGGGCGGGGCCTTTGAAAAGCGCATCGCCCAGGATGACCCCGACCAGCTTCGCGAAATCGCAAGCCAGGTTATCAAACAGACCGTCTCTTGGCCCAGCTCCGTCCAGTCCCTCAAGGGCGTCGTCACGGGCGGCTGGTTCCGACTGTGCGCTATCTGGCCGAAAAGTTCAGCAAGTGGCGAAAGGGGAAGGCTCAGGAAAAGAATGCTGCTGCCAAGACGGGATCCAAGTCTGAGAAGCAAGGGGTTGAATGAAACAAAGAGGAAATCAAACGATCAAGATGCATAGGGCGGCGTATTGTTTTTCTTTTCTTTTTTTCCCAATAGAAAAAGGTATGGGCTGATGCATCCCGTTTCATGGTTGGTACGTGTATTGTGTCACTAATGGGTGTTTAGTCAACATTGGTGGTTATTGTGCATCACACAGGATATGACAATCCTTTTTCTTCTTTTTTTTGTTCCCTGTATTTACAATGGCATAGCATATTCGGGGTCTTTTTTTCTCTTTCCTTTTGGAACGACGAGGGTCCATACATAGAGGTCTAGAATACATGAAAAGTGAATAGGGCAGAAGCTTGCTTGAGAAATGGCAACGACAGAAGTGGAATGACATAAAGGATAAAATTACTTCAACTGATATCACAAAAATTAAGAAATAAGGGGTTACCCGATTCGCCGCCAATGTTCAAACACCGAGCAGGATGAGGTGCATCTTCTCACCATTCATACTCCCATGTACAAGTTTTGTCTCCACCCCACAATCTCCTGCTCTGTCTGTGCACAGCATGAGACTTGGGTTTTACTTACCCTCGTACTTGCCGCCCACTAGCTTTCGTACAACAGGCACTTCTATCCATGCGTCAGGTGATCCCGCGTCTGCAAACGGATCGTCATCGCCGAGCTCCTTGCCTTTGCCCTTGTCCTTGTCGGACAGTCTTGATATTGAGATGCCGCTCCCGAGACTCTCCTGTCCTGACGCGTTATACTCCCACCGGGCTTCTATATGCCCTGGTGTTGGGCATTTCCCGTCAGCTCCTACCACTCGACACACAATCTTTTGCAAATCGTTGGTGAGAGTCACGTCGCCCAGGCGCCAGTACACCAGGTGCTTGTCCTTTAAATGTGTGCCACTGGGCTTCGTCTGAGCCCCCGTGGCCTTGCCCTCGTACGTGGCCACCAGCACAACGTTGTGCAGCGTCACTGGTGCTGGAAAGCTGCTCGCCGGATTGAGATGGTACTGGAGCAAGAGACCTAGTTTGTCGTCTTGCGGCTTCCATACTGGTTTGAGTAAAATCGGAGCATGTTGGCCCAATCGAGGGGTATCCGACTCTTCGGCAAATACCTTGTACGAAAACGCGACGGATGTCTTGGAAAGGTGAGAGAGGTCGAGCGCAAATTGATCGGGCTGGTCGGGTGACGCGTTCTGGACGAAGATGCGGTTTGGCCCAATGCGTTCTAGCTTGGCGAAGTTGTTTATGCGAATGGTTTCGTGGGCTGCATCCAGTTAGTACCTTGAATATCCAATACCCACTACGAACCGGTTTCAGAAGGGAACTCACTCTTTTCAGAAGACGCTTCAGGATGATTGTTGACAAAAGCCAGCTCTCCGGCGATGCTCCCGCTTTTGACTACCCCGTCTTCGAAAACAACTGATACAGTCTCGATGATAGAACTTTGGAGTCCGGACCCCATTAACTCGGGATGTTTGGCATGAACGAGGCTTCCGAGTGAGTGGCCGGACCGAATTGATTGGCTATCAGAGGTTCCCGCCACGCTCGTTTCTGACGCCAAGGCATTCAGGGCATGAGAGCGCGAAAATGAAGAAATGCCAGCCAGTGGCGGAGAGCCAGAGACCGCGAGCAAAGCAAGTTCGTTTTGAGTGGCACTGGCTCCCGGGGTGGCACGTAGACGGTGTTTCTAACATCTCGTCTCCCTCGGATGGTACTCGTGCGGCGCGTCGCTGGGCCCATCTTCAGGGTGTTCGCAACGTTGGATAAGGCGGCTTGCTTAGCCTCAGGATCCTCCTCGTTCACAGGCTTGTTCCGAATACTGAGCTTGAAGAGTTGATCGGCTTCCTCCGCGGCGGCAGCTCGTTGGGCTTCAGAGATCGGATCGTTCATCGGCGCTCGAACTGTAAAGCCTTCGGAATCTTTGGCCAGTTCGCCAGCTTTCTCATTCTGCTGGATTGGGGCCGACCCTGGAGGGGCGCAACGTCGAAGAGGTCGGCTGCATGCGTTCCATTGATGCCGGAGGTATTGTGTCTCTCCTTGCCGTTGACTCCGTTGGGGGTCCATCATACGACTTGCCGTCTTCATTTGTGGAATCATTCTGAGATCGTGTCGGGGTATCCAGAGTTTCGGCCAACGAAGCCAGACGACCGGAATCGTGAAGATTAGTTGAGGAGGTGCGAGGTGAAATGCCTCTGCCATGACTGCTCCCCAGCCGGCCAAACGTAGGACCACCACTTGACTTGCCCGGTGAGAATGTTCCAAAACCGCTGTGAACGCTCTGTCGCCGCCGCCCGAGGAGTGTGCCGAGTCGTCGGAGCTTTGATTCTTTTGGTTGGTCACCGGGGAGATGATCGTTGGATTCATCCTCATGCTGCGACTGCTGAGATTGAGATGCCCTCGTTGGCGGAGGGTTTGAAGCACCAGAATTCATCGTGTCTGCGTTGGGCAGCGGGGAGGCTGGTCGAACGATGATGGTGTGCGCCCAGCGGTCGAAGAACGCCTGGTTGAGCTTCTTGTCGGAGGCGGCGGAAGCCCAGCCACAGTGTTAGACGCAAAGTCCCTGATCTCATCCTCGGTCCTGACCTCAACTACAATGGCAAGCGTCTGACCAGCAATTCCTCGTACACGCTCAGCCTGGTCCGCTTCGTGGGTCTGGTATTGTGTGAGGACATCTCGGAGATGGTTGACGCGCGACTCGTCCACCTCCTGCAGCTTTTCGAATATGTAGGGCGCTGTTGAATCCCATTCTTGTTGGGTTGCGGTCCTATTGTCCTTCTTGCTCGGTTTTTCGATCCTCTTTGCCAAGGCAGCAAGGTTGCTGGACATGTCGTGCATGTTGACGTAGTCTTGGCGTTGCTGATAGCTGCGCAAAGGCTGCTCTAAGTCGTCCTCGAGCCTCTCGGCAAATATGTGGTGTGACTGGGCGATGCTTTCGACGGCGTTGATGATACGGGACCAAGAGGGCTGGAATATACTGGGTCAATGGAGCGCGCCGTTAGCGATGAGTCCAATTGGATCTCCGCCAGCAGTTCGATGGATGAGAGGAGAAGTGCATGCACAGTTTTGAGGCCGGCACTCTCGATGGTAACGACTTACCCAAGTTCGGACGGCGAATTGGGGCCCTTGTTGCTCTGCGCGAGCCTGCGCAAGTTGAGGACATATTGCTCTTCAATACGACGGCGTTCCTAGGCAATACAGTGTGAGCCACACGGATTCGTGAATGGGGCGTCTTGAATGCAACACAACATGCGATTGATGATTGGTTGCCTGTGCATACCTGAAGCCAGTCGGCGATTTCGAGGTTGACCTTGTTGATGCGCTTCACTCGGTCGTTGAGCGTCCGCGCAGCTTGGCCGGGTTGGAGGCTGGCCTACAGACCATGATTAGCAATGCCAGCTAGGTCAGCTGCGAAGAGCAGTTCGTGGGAGAGCGCGGCCATGATTGGGCTGCAACGGGAGAGCATGTGGCGACATACCAACATGGCGGGATACTCGGTCCTCGCAGTGTCGTCCATGACGGGCATGTGGGCTCGAGGAGCGGCGGGGAGGGAAATAATTACAGATGCTGCAAATAAGGCGATGCTAGTCGATTAAAAGAGAGGGTGCATGGCGATGCGTAGGCGGACAAGGGATTTGCTGGTCAATAGCGGCGACACACGGCGATGGTGACCATGGTGACCACGGCGAGGCAACGGAGGAGGAAATGAAGATGGGATGGACGGACGGATGTGGCTGGGTGGATGACGGATGGTGGTGGTGCATAGGGCGCCGGTCCAGTGGGGAAAACAAAGGCCTGAGCCGGCAGCTGGCAATTGGCAGTTGGCAGCTGGCAGGCAAACAAGCCAGTAGTATGTAGGAGTAGTAGGTGGGAGGTCTGAGACATCAATCGCCGCCGTCCATCGCAAAGCCGGTTTCTGCATGTTTTGAATCTACATGTACGAGTCGAATTTGACTGGAGCCGTTTTCGTCAACATCAGGCGCCCATCATCCTGCTGTCGAGACACAGGATTGCCATGGCAGTGCCACTGAGTGGGCAGCTCCGAGTCATCCTGGTCAATAACAGGAGCCAAGTACTCCGTAGAACTATCAAGGTGGAGCCCGAGCTTAAGCTTAGCTTACTTTATGCACATGTACGGAGTACTTCCGTACTATTACATATGTACGGAGTATACATATGTACATACAGAGTGCGCGGCCGTTTGACGCATTGCAGCATTTCTGAACGATGCTCCACTCAAGAAACACAAAACACCGCTCTCTACACTCTACTACATACACACGCTCTGCATCACCTCCATTGCCATCACGGGCTTGATTGAGCCTCGAGCCATGGCCTCCGCATGGCGGGCATCCTCTCAACACTCGATAGATACACCACCATCCAAGATCTGTAAGCCGAATCTCGCCAACAACACGCTCCGCATGCTCCGCGGAGAACCAAAATCCCCGCGCATCCGCATTTCACCTGGGCTCATCCATATCCCACGCAGCCAGGCGTCCCTGCCAGAGGACAAGCGCAACGACGCCATTTCCATAGAGCAAGAGGCTTTCCAAAACTCGTCGTCGAGGGTAGGTAGCCAGCCAGCCAGCCTGCCAACTTTCTACTTTGTCCAAAGTCGGCACATCGCCCGCGCCTCATAAGTAGTAACACGGAAACGAAACTTGTAGGATGAATATGAGGCAGCCCTTCGCCAAGCAGCAGCCTTTGTGGCCACACCATGCCCGCCTGCTGTGCGAGAACTCCCAGAACTCCCAGACACCAGCCAAGCGGGCATCGCCATCGGCTCGTACTCCGACTGCAAGCCCATAGCAGAAGGCGTCACCTCGGAAGTGTACCGCTCAGCCTCGCACGCTCTGAAGGTCATCACCGCCCATCGCACCCTCGAGCCTCACAACCCCAGCGCGAAGCCTCCATCCTCACGGAGCTGCACAAACTGCAGCCCCCGCCAGAACACATCGTCCGCCTCATCACCACATTCCGGGACCAGGAATCTCGATTCGTCCTCGTGTTTCCCTACCTCCCACTCACTCTGGACGCGGTCCTATCCCAAACCACATCTGCTCTCCCCACGACCCACGTGGCGTCCATCTTCAAAGATGCCCTCAACGCCCTGGCCTTCATCCATAGGCACGGGGTGCTCCATCGCGACATCAAGCCCTCCGCCATCTTACTCGACTCACCCTCCGGACCAGCCTACCTCTCCGACTTTGGCACAGCATGGCATCCCCGCCTCTCGGCATACACGGAACCAAGTTCCAGCAAGATTCTAGACATCGGCACGGGGCCATACCGCGCCCCAGAAGTCCTCTTCGCGAACAAAGCCTACGGTGCACCCGTAGATATGTGGGCGACGGGCGTGATGCTCGCCGAGTCGATTACAAGCCCGCCCAAACCACCATTTGCGTCAAGACCCGCGCACGAGGATGGGAATCAGCTAGGCTTGATATTAAGTCTGTTCAAGACACTTGGCACGCCGACCAAGGAGACATGGCCTGAGGCCAAGGCCTTCAAAGTTTCCCCCTTTGAGTTGTGGACCGTTTTTCCTCCACGGAGCTGGGATGAGATATTGCCAGATGCGCACGCGGAGTTTCGGGACCTCGTGGCAAAACTAGTGTGTTTCGAGTCGGGCGACAGGATGACTGCTGAAGAAGTAAGTGCATGCGTGTGTGTGTGTGTGTGTGTGTGTGTTTGTGTGAGTTCGCATGACTGACATCTCCACAGGCATTGAATCATGGATGCTTCACGAATCGTGACTAGTAACGGTTTTTCTTTTCTGCACCAGACCCCTTGCGCACTTCATAAACTACATGCCGGTTTTGATTTATTCCCAAAATATTATTTCTCAAAACATAAATGCACCTAAATGCACCCTCTTCTATACCAAAATCTCTACCATACACAAGGTAAACATTTTGTGCTTCATTGCTGCCGTCTCCTCGCCGTATCTGCCCCCAGATAATCTATAGGGTTTCTGCACAATGGGCAAGAATTCTGATTGCTAGTTTGGAACCATTTGTACAGACAAGTTCTGTGGAAAAGGTTGTTGCAGGTGGTGCACTTCTTGTCCGGCATGCGCTTGTCCTCCGAGATCATGCTGTAGCAAATGGCGCATTCGCTTTGTCCTTGGAGTGCAGCGATGATATTTCGCTTGAAGACCTGCAGGCCGTCAATGATGCTTCCATTGGCAAGTGTAATGGCGCCTTGCGTCGTCATGATCCAGCTCTGCCATTTCCGTTCATTGACAGCCACGCGGTTCAGGCTGGACACGGTGACGCCGTCGATGGGATAACTGGCGGGGACTTTGATGACAATAGCTGCTTGTGATTCGTCCACTTCATACCCTGCTGTCACCTCTTTGGCTGCTTTTGATACCTTGACTAAGAGCTCTTTGTCATCCCCTGATGCAAGTTGCTGTTCGGTGACCCATGCTTCAACGCTGTCGAGAGTCTCTCTCACAATGACGGGAGAGAAATATTTGGTGGTCCAAGACTCCACGGCAATCTTTGTCTGTTTAGATCTGCAATCGATATACCAGGCTCTGAACAAGCCCGGGATGAACTTGAGTGTCAGGTAATACAGATGCACGAGAAGCCAATGCAAGCTTTGTTCTCCAGTCTCTGACTCCGCTAGCTTGACATCGTATTCGCAAATCTGTTCAAGCCCAATGTTCTCTTTGTCCAGGTTAAGCGGTTGACCGACTGAGTGACCAAGAACATCAAACATGAAATTCAGCAAGGGGACCACGAGCTTCTCCGTCTTCAAGTGCTGGGTGTAATCATCTCTGATCTTGTACTGAGATGATCCATACGCGTCAAATACCAGTTTCCAAGACAAGAGGTAGCCGCGGATCGATGGGGAAATGCAGAGAGTGCTTCGTCGGAAAAGCTATCCAGACTTGGGGGTCAAGAAATAGGGAAAGTAATTCATCAGGAAGGCGTGCATCTATTCGCTTCTTGTTAGTCATGATCTCCGAGCTCGCTTGCTCACGGTGAGGTATATACCGGTCTTGTCTAGGAGCGTATCAATCGACTTCTGCTGCTGATCTGCGGGTATTTTCTTGTGTAAAAGGTTAAATGCAGCGGTCTGGATATGCCGAGACTCGGAAGAGATCAATCCAAATAGCTCCTCTGGCTCGGGAATTCGATTGATGGCAATCTTTTCTACCTCGCGACACAGCATGCCGTCAACAATCTCTAGCGACTGCGAGTATAACGTGGGTCGATCGATTCTGAGTAGCTCTATCAAACCCTTGGACTTGATTGCCGAAAAGTCTTTGAGCGCATCGGCGAGGTCGTCATTCGATTCAGCAATTGATTCCAGTGCCCTGACCAATTTGATTGATGCATGAACAAAGGGCAGCGCCTGATTGAGGTCCACGCTGGCAGCGCGCGTCCAAAGTTCACTGCAGAATTGCAGAGCAGTCTCCCAATACGATCCATAAACCTCCGTCATACAAGGCAGAAGAACGTCGAGAGCACGACAGATTGCCGCGCTAAAGCTGGAGTTGAAGCTGGATGAATCGCCCAACCAGGAAGTGATTTGTCTGACAGCAAAGACAATTCTGTTGTTGGCAACAGGTAGGTCGCCAGTCTCGTAGACTTGGGCGGTGAGGGCAACAAGAACCAACGTCAACTCTGCCCTTTCATCTTCCGGTGAGATCGCTGCTACTTCACTGACAAGTCTGTTGCAGAAATTGCTCACTGCTTTTGAAGACTGTACGGCGTCTCCGAGCCCACTGACAAGACCCGAGGCCAGCAAAGCCATATCTGGTTTTGCTTTGAGGTTTTCCAACTTCAAATACTTTTCTTCCACTGTGCTTGGCACGCCATGGGTTTCAATTAGCGATTGCAACAGTTCGCTGAGGACCCTAGCACTGTATGCGCCCCGGGAGACATTTCGCGGGATTCTTTCATGGTCAGCTCTAGCAGCCTCCAGATAATTAATGAAGGACTGTCGGCGCTCTCCTCTGGGGAAGTCCAGTCCTCAGCTTTGGCAATGAGTTTCTTCAGCAAACTTCTTGACGCCATGACTATCTCTTCAGCCTCGGCTAGAGCTGCTTCGTCATCGAGAGTCAGCCATAGGCCATGCTTCGTCATCGAGACGATTTGGTCGGATGCAAGCTGAATAATCAGACATTGCAAAAGAGGGCCTCGATCTGGAATTGGCGGGGTAGTTGGAGGCTTTCCACATCTTGGCCCAGTAACTCGCTGGTATACATGGCCATCCTCAATGGAACAGATCGACCATCGCGGTCCCGGGCTATTGACGCTACAGTATCATTATGACGAACCGCGCGAGGATTGAGACAGCCCCTCCGATGTTACTCGTGATAGACAAGATTGGATCGATGGGCGAATCAAGGAATGCAGCCAGTTGGCTCATCCATACATTGGTATTTGGAAGAATTTCCTCCCAAGACGCAACGCCAGACTTGATGGCTGACTTTGCTTGAGAAACCAGTGTCGGTATACTGCAGATGAAAAATGTTAGCCATTTTCTTAAAAGGCATGCTTCAAATTATTTTGAACGGTGCTCTGACTCACCTGAGTGACTGGGCACTTGCGCGCTCCAGGCTGGCTTGGACAATTTCCACCACGGGAGTTTACCTCGACTTTCAGCGTTGAGAATTGAAAGGATTGCCGCAGCTTTGGACGAGGTAGAGACATCTTCTATTTCAGATGAAGAGAGGAGCTGCGCTACAAGTTCTGTGTCTTGGCTGAATATCGTGGGCTTTGATCGTGCTAGCATCTCAATCATTCGCAGAACAGGATCCGGCCGTTCAACAGACTTGGAAAGCCGGCTGACTAGTTCGACGCCAAGCCTGTGGCACACTTCGTCTGACATTGTCTGATGAATGACGGCCGTCTCCAACATGTCCCATACCTCAGACTGCGAATCCAAGATCGCCAGAGACTGTGAATACAAGGTTTCCTGTAGCTCTTGGCTCTCTCTTGACAGAAAGGCTGCATTTTCTTGCGATAATAAGCCTGTGAGCATCGAGTTTCGAGTGTGCTGATCAGCGAGCTGCAGAGACTCTTTCATCCACAGACGCCATATCTCTTGATACCCCGCATCACGACCATTGATTGTGCCAAAAATGCCAAGACACGACAGCAAAGCATTCGCAGAGGCGGATGTCGCAACCTTATCAATACCATCTTCAGCTGCAGTCCGCAAAAACATGGCAAGACGCTCTCCGCTGCCACCGTTGAACAAATGCCGCGACGTGCTTAGCGCATATTCTACTATTTGGGCAGCACCAAAGGCTTCATGTTACGGCTTTCGAGAAGTGAAACGCATTGAGAAATAATCCTGGCGGAGGGACTAGATGTTTGGTCTGGTAGACTTGCGCCGCCGTTTTCCTTCACTGCAGAGAATATCTGGCCGACAAGCGCGAACCAACGCCGACCTTGTTCAGCAATCTTCGACTGAGATGATCTGTAATCCTTGGAGACTTCGGGAAGAGACCCAGAGATATTGGTGCATAACATAGTGCTGAGGCGGTTCCATTCTTCGGCCGACTCTTGGACAACTTCGGAAGAAGACTGGATGGCTGCCAGGTGCGCTTCAACAAAGATAGACATGGCATTCGGGCCTGTAGGTATGGTGCTTGTCTCGGATGTTGAGAAAAGAAACTGTTCCAGAAGTGGAAACAAGTGTTCCTGGGCAAAAACAAGTTTAGCGTCAGTAGGCAGTTGACTCATGGACCTTTTGGCAATGTCTATGAAACATTTCCACGAGTACGATATGCTTGTTCGCGGTTCTTCCCGGTTTGTGATTCCTGCTTTCACGGAAACAAGCAGATTTGAAGCCATTTCGAGACCAAGCGTGTCAGCAGGGATGAGAACGAGTAGTTGATCAAGGGCTTCCCAAAATTGGGGCGGGCTTCCTTGCGAGCCTTTGGAAATAAAAGATGGAAGGCGTGTCACAGGCGACTTCTTTTCATTCGAGACTGAGGACCAAAATGAAGGATTTTGCTGAGTAAGTTTCGTCAAGGCTCTGACGTATTCCAGTGCAGATCCTGCCTGGCTGGAATTGAGGCCGCCGGTGACAAAAGCTTGCATTGCTTTGGTCGATGCTGCGTAGGGCAGTTTGCGATCCAGACATGTGAATAGCAATTGACATACTGTTTTCCTAACGGTCGAATCCTTGAAGGTAATGGTCTTCCACACTATCTCCTCGTTGAAATACTCGTCGTACTTGTCGATAACCTTTTTGAGACCCTCATCGTCGACTCTTTGAAGTAGACCCATAACCAGCGAAAGACTGGAGGTGACCACCCGATAGAACTTGGCCTCGGCGTCCTCGGAAGTAGTGGACCGCTCATCGCTCAATGTGTCTTGCGTCTCTCGGATAGCTTCACAGGCAAAGTCCAAGATCTGAGGCTGGCACTTGACCCAAAATGCTGTCAGCCTTTCGGGGTCGTTAGAAATGATGATATCCCATCTCGAGCCGCTCTTCCAACAACCCTATCGCGATCGTACAGTCCAGCAAGCCAAGGGCCAACGATCTTTGGGACATGGCGCTCCATGCGCTTTCGTGCAGACCGTAGCAGCTCTGACTGTAGTGTGTGCGACAGCTCTCGCACCCGTCTAGAGTTGTCTATTGAGATGCGAGCATAGACTTGTGTCTAGCAATAGCCATGAGACATTAGTTTATATGTTTTCTGTGCTATTGAGTTGTCAACGTGACGGCAAGTGAAACCTCCAAACCTACCCAGATGTCAAGAAGGGCTTCCTCCACCCCGCCATCCTGTTCGAAGGGATGTGTTTGCGCATATTGAATGAGGTCCTCCAGTCCCTTGGCCTTGGTCGTGCTGTCCTTTTTCAAGACATTCTTCAATGACACTACGACATTGGGATCCGAGATGGCCGCAAAGGACGGTGGTTCGGCGAGGTAAGACAGTGACCCGGCAGATGCGGCGCTGCTGAAAGCGAAACCACCACCAGGCGCAGATGGGAAACCCCGCTGCCCGCGCTTCATGGCGATGGAGCTGTCCGAGTTGGAGACCAGGGATGGATTGCCTTACGCCAGAAACAAGTAGTTGGTATGAGTGATGGCTGGCCGCATTTATATGTGTTGCGCGGTGACTGTGACTTGGCTGTCTCTGTTCACCAGTATCGTGTCGTCTTGTGTCTAACCGGTCTGACGGCGCGATGCGATGCTGCCACAGGCAAGCGAAGCAAATGATGTCACGGCAACAAGTGGTTTTTTTTTTTTTTTTTTTTTTTTTTTTTGGCACCAGGCACCGCGTACGTATTAACCGCGTGCAGAGGAAGGAGCCACGCGTGCCACGTGCCACGGGGAGAGGAGCAGAGAAAGATTATTTGTGGGTCCCGTCCTGACGGACCGTCGAGAATCGAAATGCTCGAACGACATGAGAGAGCAGAGCTGCTAGCTTGTGAGCTCATCTCATGTTTCGTCTGAAGGTGTTAAATTGAAAAAAAAATTACAATTCGTTATTGCACTTGTCGTGAACATGGAAACCGTTTATTGCAGACTCGCAGACTCGCCCCAACCCGAGGTGTACCCTTTTGGTAATCTGCAGAGCTAGAATCAAGGTTGAGGACGCCGACTCAGATACGAGAGACCAGCCATTGCATTGGTGACTAGCTTTGACATGAGCGTATTAGAGAGAGATAGGAATCAGGAGTGCCGTCAATGGTGGGCTCTCAAAGAAAATACAAAGTACGTCTCTTTTCATTTCCACTGTCATCGTCATGTCTGCGAGAGCTTTTGGATCAAACTTTGTCTGCATCTCAATAACCTGCTGAAATCATCTAAAATCTACAGATAATCACATAGAGTACAAGTGCCTTCCAAAATATGCACAAGTCTATTTCTTCTCCTTCTTTCCCGTCAAAGCCCCCACAGCACTTCCGAGGCCCAGTCCATCGAGAACCTTGTTCAGCCCCAGGCTTCCGAGTAAATTGTCGAGAAGTCCTCCGAGTCCGAGACCACTCAGCTGGGTGATTACGTTAGTATACTTCATCAGTTCCAACGTACTCAAGCATGCCACTCACAAGACGTCCCACCAGGCCGAGAACACCATTGAGCAAGAGTCCAACTGCAGCGATGATCTGGCCCAATGGCTCAGAGAGAAGACCCCACAAAGGGTTCAGCTCCTTCTTCGCATGCGGCATCCCCTCGATCTTGCGCCTGGCGTTGTCGATGGTCTCCGAGACATTGCCTGTGAGCTAGTGGGCACGTCAGCATCTGGACTCCATGGAACCACGAGAGCTCCTATACATGATGAGCCTACCTCTTTGAGAACCTCTGCAAGATGGTGCTCCTCGGGAGTGGCATCTTTGTAGCAGTCTTGTGCTTGGAATTTCTCTGAATCCGTCCATCGGGATCCATGCCGCGAATGACGCCGTTGCTCTCAGTCAATATCTTGTTACCTTCCTCGATAAGCGGCTTCACCTCCTTGACGAGTTGCTCCTCGTCAAGTTCCTCCTTTGGTGTTCTCTCCGCTTTGTCGACCTTGTCGGTGATCATCTTCAAGATGGGCCGAATCTTGTCGAGGGATTGCTCAATAGACGCGGCCAGTTGACCGGCCAGTTCCTTGTCTTTTGCTTGCTGCTCTCGCTTCTCCTTGTCCTCGGGAGACTCTGTTGGCTCGGGAGGGATGTCTTCCAGAAGACTGGCATGGCCGATGGTATTTCCCTTTGCATTGACCACGTCGCCGTCATCATCGATTTCTTTGCCGGCGCAGATATTCAGATCACCACTGACTAGCTTGGCAATTACATTGCCGTCCTCATCCACGACATTGCCCTCGCGGTTCAACTTTCGGCCGGCGAGGGGCTTCTCTTCTTCTCGACTTCGGGTTCCTCCCATCGTTCAGCTTTGCCGACAACGTTGCCATTTTTGTCGACCACGTCCCCGTCTTCGTCAACGGAGCGGCCGTACAATGTCTTTGCATCACCGGTTGTCAATCTTCCGACTACTTCACCCGAAGGGTGACCACTTTGCCTTCCTTGGAAATTGTGCAGCCGGAGAGTTCGGCAAACGGACCTTCACGAGAGCCCTCGCGCTCGGATTCAGAGACCAGCTCGGCTTTCCCGATTTTCTCTCCCGACTCACTCATGATGTTTCCTTCCTTGTCACACATTCGACCGACCAGGGATCTAGGGTCGCCCTCGACAACACGTCCGAAAATCTGTCCATGTGAATCCACCACGTTGCCAGCCTTGTTCACTCGCTTTCCCGCGAGAGAGGACATGTCAACTTCCGCCTGGGGAACCTCCTCGGGCTCATTCCACGGCTCCGCTTTTCCAACGACGTTTCCGCGACGATCCAGAATATCGCCGTCTTCATCGACGCGACTGCCCTTGAGACGCTTTGGGTCGCCCTCGGTGACCTCGCCTACTTGCTTGCCGTCAGCCATGATACGACCGTCGGCCTCTACAACAGCATCTGGGAAGTTTTCGAAAGGGGCAAAGTCCTTGGTGGCTTGATCGCGTTCCTGATCTGGAATGGGCTCAGCCTTTCCGATGACCTTGCCCGAGTCATTCCAGATCTGGCCTTGCTCGTCGCAAGTTTTGCCCATGAGCTGCTTGGGGTCACCGTCCACCAAGCGTCCCATGACGTCGCCATTTGAGTTGACCAGATTGCCGGCTTTGTTGACTTTGGTGCCTTTTAACACTGCAAGGTCTGGGGTCTCTGACGGCTGGGCTTCCTCCTGGGCTTCCTCCTGGGCTCCTTCAGCCTGCTCAGCGGTCGCTTCAGTCTGATCAGTAGTACCTTCAGCAGCTTTCTGTTCTTGGCTTTGGCCAGTCGAGCCATCGTCATCCTCGG
Organism: Epichloe gansuensis; assembly: GCA_023658505.1. NCBI lineage: Eukaryota > Fungi > Ascomycota > Sordariomycetes > Hypocreales > Clavicipitaceae > Epichloe > Epichloe gansuensis. Next base: position 4,215,075 of record CP098283.1, read on the forward strand.
CGACGGTACCAGTCTCTTTCGAATCAGAAACATTGCCTTTGCCGATTTCCGACTCAGAGACTGCCTTTGGGCTTTGCACAATCAGTGGCTCCCCTTCGTTTCTGGCATCTTCAATCTTGTCTTTCGTATTATCTGACGCCTCTCCGTTAATGTCATCTTCTGCCTTGTCTTTCGTGTTCTCCGGCAGCTCTTGGGCATCCTCATCGATTGCGGGTTTTGCATCCACATCTTTGTCATTCTGCAATTTCGAGCCTGTCGTATCGACGCCGTTTTCCACCGAAGTATCATCGTTGTTCTCCAGTCGCACAGGCTCCGAGATCTTTTGTTCTCCGCCAGACTGCTTGTCCATCTGCTTGGCCTCTTCTTCGATGCCGTCACCAGAGGCAACTCTATCCGATTTCTTTTCCTCAGACCCCTGGTCGCCAGTGAGCTTATTCAAATTTCCGTATGCATTTTGGACAGTCTGCCCATGTTGCTTGACGACGGGCTTTGCTGTTCCTAAAACATTCCCACCTTGGTCCTTTCCGTCGTCTAATTTCCCGCTGGGTTCTTCTGCCGTCTCTGAGACGTTGGTAGGAGTATAGTTGCCGTCATCAAGGCGGACCTTGGCCAGGCTATCACCCAGATCGGATACGATGTCTCCCTTCTCAGTGACAGCTTCCCCAATCAACGTTTCTGGGTCATCCACGCTTCCTTGGATGTTGCCTATGATTTTGCCGGATCCGTCGACAATTTCACCATTCTTGTTGACGACGCCGGCGATTGTTCGGGGACCGATTCGGGCTTTTCAGTTCCTGAAAGCACATGGAGAGTTAGAACAACAAGTCGCTCGTATTCATCATGCATGGAAGGGTATGGATTTGATGAATTGAGACAGACGCAGTAGAGTAGGAGTGTGAGTTTGAAGGGGATAATAGATTGTCTTAGGCCACTGACCCTGTTTTGGATGTTGTGTCTGATCTTGCTGCTGCTGTGGCCCAGATTGGCTTTGATTCGATAATAAATTTGCAACAGGCATAATGGCTGCCACACAGTAGTTCAGAAAGTCAATTTTGGGGTTTTATTCTTATTACTGTGGCTAGAGAGATTCTTTTTTTTTTTTTTTTTTTGCCACTTGGATTCCGCTTGCATTGCTCTTTATACTTGAGATTACTTGGGAATTGCTAGGAAAAGTTGGACAAGTTTTTGAACAGGTTTTCGTGATGATATCCAATGATTTTTCGTTCGGGCAAAACATGACGTCATAATAGCACAAAGTACAAGAATAACAGGTTTGAATCCAGTGTCAAGATTCAAGATGGTGGAGTGAGCACTGAGCAGTACCAGGTTTGCAAGACGCAAGTCCGTCCACCACGCATACGTCTACTGCGACATGATGGTCAGCGGCAACCGCAAATGACCACTTTGCACTCACTGATCAGTGCCACTCACTCGTCATGACGCAGATGGCAAGAGTAAAACATACCGGCCGTGAAACGAGTTTTGCCTGAAGTGGCTGGTGAGTATTCGCAACGTTTTGCATCCCAAACACAACAAACTCCTAAATGTGGCTTGAATGTCCAGTCTGTGCCCTGTTTTTGACAGCTCGGGCCGTTGAAGGAAAAGGCTTAGCCTCGGAAGACTAGAGAGATGGGGGGAGGACACGTCTTACATTGTATCGTAGAGCTTCATCAATTGGCGGTCTAGGAAGTGGGGACGTGCCGATCTTCACACCACATCACGCATGCCTTGCAGGAAGGCGGCATAAATGACACCAATTACCTTACAACGGGGTGGGTGGATGGACCTTTGTTGAAGTCCTAACGGTCGGAGACTTCAACTCTTCGGGATCGGGCTTTTGTTGAGCAAAAGGTCTTTGGATGGTGATTGGTGGCATCCATCCCGGTCTGATGTCACGTGACTCGCGTCAGATGCGACGGACTTTGCTTCCTCTCTGCCATTGTGGCGCTTAACCCTCAACCCATCGTCCCGTGTTGGAAACTCCTCACGACATGTCACAGTCCAGTCCAGGCAATGCTCTAACGAAAGGCAAAAGCGAGGATTAAATAAGCCCTCTTTTTATTTTACTTTAAAGAGTCTACCATTATCTGAGAAACCTCCACAGTGCAACACACGCTACACACACTCTCAGAGACGATAGACAGACAAATCAGTCAAGCTCTCTCCACGTTACATTTCCAAGTTTCGTGCCCCCTCCATTAATGACGGTAGGGATCTTGATGATCAGTTGGATGCCGTCGTGCGTAGACTTGACGTCCAAGTAGATCTCGGACGGGCCAGGAGTGACGGTGGAGTGACTTGATTCACCGTTTGCCTCGTTTGCCTCGTTTGCCTTGAAGTCCCCCGACTTGTCTGCATCGTCCTTTCTCGAGCCGCGAAACTTGCAGCGTTCGCAGCCATCAGGGCGATTTGATGCATCGTCGGCGATATTCTTCTTCTTCTTCTTCTTCATCTTGCCCACAGCCGCGCCGTTGTGGTCGTATATAGTGCCGTCGTGATCAACCTTGAGCTTCTTCCCGTTGTTCTCTGCATCTTCCTCTTCCGCGGGGTCGACAAACGTCTCCGACACATGGCCGGCTACTTCGCCGGCTGTGTCTAGGACCTTGCCGTCTTTGCAGACCGGCCGCCCAACCATCGATGGCAAATCGCCCTCGACGCGGCCTAGTGCGGTGCCGTTCCAGTCCAGAATGTTGCCGAGTTCGTCGACGCATTTGCCTTGGAGAGCAGCGACTGCCTCCCGGTCCAGCGAATTTTCCGGTGACGCCAAGTCTGACATGATTTTGGGAGTGAACGGGTGAAAGGGACATGGTTTTTTTGGGGGTTCTTTTTTCAAAAGGTCAGATGGGGAGGGGGAATCCGTGAGGCTGGCGTGTTTTGTTCGTTGACGACTTTGCTGGTTTTGCTTCTGTCTGATGGTCTGACGTCTGACTGGGGCAACGTCCTTCCCCTCCCAGATCCATGGATCTTGCTACGTCTGGTGGAGTCTGTTTGGACAAAAACCCCATGACAAATTTACAAGCTACTTTGGTCCCAGCCGTCACATCGTCATGGACTCATGGTGATAAATCGACGGCGGTGGATTTCCCCCTGGGACCCAAAGGAAAATGTAGGAAAATGCGCGCATGGCTCAGCCACCCCGCACAATCGCGCGACGTCGCACGGCTGGGTGAGCCAGGCACCTTTGCAGCGTTAGTGTGAGATGATTGGCGTGCTAGACAAAGCTTTTTGAAGCTGTTATGACACATGTGGCAAAAAGAGGAGAGTCTGATGACATATGAGCTCTTCGAAGGAAAACAGGTCTTTCAGGGCACATCAGCTTCGTCCTCATATATTGAGGAAACGTCGCCGAGAAAGGAATGCTATATAGCCTTCAGAAGGGAATCCAAGATTTGGATCGCATGGAAGAATATCGGAACTGCTGAACGTATCGTCGTCGCTGGTATCGTCATAATTGGTTGAACCAGCGAGAGATAGCGTCATCGACATCGCTGACGATTCAGAGGCCAGAGACGGAGAGTAACAAGCTCCAGTCATGGGCTTTCACAGCTTCTTTCTTGGGTATGGTCACGATGCGCACACACTCGTTCCTGGTCGGCGGCAATCATCGCCGAGAGTCGCGACATCTCTGTGGACCGAGACCGTCTTAAACAGCCTGTCATTATGGCTGCCTTGATGTACAAATGCGGCGTCCCCATATTCTTCTTCACACAGCATGGGATAGTTTTCTCTGCCATCTTTTCCAGGATATTGGGTATTCGCGATCCCTATTACTATGGGCGGAGATGTGGCAATTGTCGTTGGTCAGATCAACCCGGTAAGGTATACGTTGGGGAGATGTATAGAGAGCCGGCTCCAAGATGTTGTTTACTAACAAAGGAATTTCAAAATGCCGACTCGTGTGACTCAATTCAAGCTTAAAAGCCCTCAAAAAGTGCAATTGATTGTCGGTCCTTCCAGCATGCCTGTCCTTGCTTCAAGAAGCCTTTACGATGTAGAATCTCCCTAGAACGCCGGGGTTTGTTCTGGTCCCAGCTTTTCTAGTTCTGGTCTTGGCTTTTGTAGCAGCAGATTTGGTCAGTATTTCGATGCGTCTGACGCGCAGGTTGCACTCAAAAAACAGCGTAGAGCATGCTTTTGCACCCTCCTCGTACGGTGGCGTCATGCCTGGTCACGCAAGTTTTGTTGTCAATGTCGTAGTTCGCGAGGGACTCTATTTTCGCGCAGAATCGAGACTCAATATGATATTTGATCCATTGCTTTTCCTTCGGGCACTGCCTCAAAAAGGCGATGTCACTGTCTGACAGGCTCATATCAGAGCGAAGTTTCGTTCGAATGCTCTGCCGTTTAGCAAAGGAATCCGGCGGACACGGCGTCTTTAACATATCTCGAATTGAAGGTGGTGTGAATGGATACTGCTTCAATTTCGCTTGTATTTAAGAGGCAGGACCTGTGGTACAAAGTTGCTGAGTAGCTGAGGTAAGAAGCTTCGGCGCCAGCATGGCTACACAAGTAGTGGTTCTTACGGAGACTCTCCATCCCATTGATACTATCGTACCGTAACATCACTATCGCAGACGGATTCACTGTGATTAACAAGAAAGTAACACTGGCGATTATTGTAGCCAAACTAAGAGCGATAAACATTCTATTAATTTACTTAGGACTAAAATCACAACTCTAGTTACGCTAGTATACAAGATCCTTATGGCTGCCCGAAGTTCGGCATCATGGGCGCAGGGAAAGCTTCGGTATCCGCGGGGCTAACTGCTATCTAAATCGCTAGATAATCACTAAAACAGGCTCGTAATAATGTAACGCAATAAAGTAATGCAATAATGTAATTGTTACGGTGCAGCCCCACAGGGGACATCGCGGTCTCGCACACGAAAGGGATAATGACGTGCACGTGACATAGCAATTAACAGGGCCCCTAATAATAGGTAATAAAGAAGATAAATTAAAGATAGTTATCTAGTTATAAAGAGAGATTATAAGCATCCCTTTTATAGAGGAAAGAGCCTATAAAAAAGCTTACCTAGCTCTTAAGTTATGTACGTTATACATTCCTCCGCTCGTGTGAGCACGGATAACCACTTACCCGCGCCACCCGGGCGACACGCGGGTGTCAAGCGCGCACCACACGGGTGGATCGCCCGATCCAATTGCGCCATGTGCAAGCAAAGGATACGTACATGTATTGAACAAGTCAACATTCACTTGTTCAATTGACACCTATATTGCTAGGTCTAGGCAAAGCCTACATCATCACAGTAATAGACTAAGGCTTTTTTTTTTCAACTATACAAGATATGATATATAGGTACCTTCATTAATAGCAAGAATTAATAGACATAAGCCACACTAGAATTAGGTATTAGCACCGTCCTTCCGGATTAGGACTAACGCGATATACGTATTCGAAACACGCCATAAGCGCATTTAGTGACCCGCGTAAGCATGGATTGATAGATTTTCATTGGACGGCCGCGAGTGACATGCTTTGCATTGCAGACTGCCGTGTAACCAAGACTGGTTAGACAGTCGCTCAGCTGCGTGCCCACGCAGACCAGGCAAAGAATAGACTTGGAATAGACTTGGCAATGGAGGCACAGCCAACGACTTACCCAGGGTCCCAGAAGGGATTTCATTCAGCTCTGACGGTGCGTCAACTGATTCAGTTGCCATGTCGACCTTTACCCCAATCACGAATGTACATGTAGTAGGTGCTTTAACCAACAAATCTAGGAGTCAGCGACAACATCAGAGCATGGCACTAGGTTTGAATCCACTTGATCACAGGTCTCATGGGGAGATGGTCGGAAATGATCAACTAACAAGAACACAAGTATTCAATTTAGTGAAATCATCGGTTGGTAGCCTAGAACACCATTTCGGCTGTACACGAAACTGTACGACTATGCCCAACCCGCCCCCGCAAGGAGTGCGATATAACCCTAGGTGGCACTAGTTCACCAGATATTCACAGTACTATCGGGCACGGCGAGAACTGTCTCGACGAGTGCCCCAGGTGTGCTGCTCCTGGTGAACCTCACGATCTGCCATTGTTTCCTGTTACCCCAGGTAGCACTTCCTCCATTCGCTCCGAGCGTGTACCACTCTTCACTGCCCCCTGGTTAAAGTCACCTCCCGTCGCGGTCACGCTGACGAAGATCTTCTCAGAAGTGTTGTTGATCACAGTGATTGTCATTTTGTCTGTATAAGATGTTGGTGAGTACAATTTCGGTCAATCGGCCCAGAGTAGCTCTAGCTCACAAAGTGTTTTGAGAAAGGAACCAAAAGACAATTGGGTAGTTGCTACGAGGTTTCCGTTTTTATCCTTGGCTTCAGGTAGAAAACAAAAGTTAAGCGCAGGAGACAAGTTGCTGTATTCAAGTAGTCCAGGAAGGCAAGTAAATGAGTCCAGAAGGGGCGCCTTCAGCTTAAATAGTTTAGGAGAGTGTTAATGAACGAGAAATCGTATGCCTGATCTGATATTCAATGGGACTAGCTGTCGACTGTTCTCTGGAAAGATGAGATCGAGCTCAGTCTCGTCACTACGTTCCTTCTGGAGCTGCTGTGTACGACTCCGTACCTGTCGATTCCTCAGCCTAACGTACTCAAAGACTTCTCGATCCTTGTTTCGGCTGCGTCAAGTCAACTACACCATCCCTTGTTTCTCGCGTCGGGGCTCCGCGTCCAGTACCAAGAGGTGTAGACCGAGATACAATGAATACCTGTAATGTGCTCAACTTCTACATTCCCATGCATCCGCAAGACCCCGAATGACACCTTGGAGGATGTACAACCCATCCATCTATTCTCGATGCATATAGCTGAACCAATCATTTGAAGCATGTCCTCGTATAGAGCGCCACGGTATAGCAGCTTGATCCATCTCGAGCGGAAGCCTCGGCCACTTGAGACCACCCTGACGTTGATACTACACACCCAACAACAGAAAAGTGTACTTTGTTTCTTAGTTCAAGTGAATCATTGGGTGAAACTTTGCCACGAATTCTCTAACCCAAAGCTTAGAACGCTTGCCTGACCTTTGTGTGAGTACGTCTCGACATCAGGAAAGCCATGAGCTTGAACAGCAAGGGTCAAGCACCTGGCAGATCACATGCCTCTAGAGCTCTGGTGCATGGCTGGCATAAAGACCTAAGATATTGCTCTGTCTAGCAGCCACTTGTCCACTTCCAAGTGTTCACATATCGAAAGTATAACAATCGCTTTCTTTCGCCTTTCGTCAAATTCGGCAGTAATATGATTCTCTGTGTCACTTGCTTGATATAGCCGCGTTGAAAGAGTACAGCCGTGTTACTCATATCGCAAACAGAAATCGAGTCTGACAATAGACCCTCAAAATGATCATCCAAACTGTATCGCTCAAAGACCCCAACGGGCGATACCTCTCGTGCAAGTCTAGCAATGGCAAATTGGCTTTCGACCAAGTTGACCTGGATCCATCCTGCAAGTTCTTCATGGTACCGCTAGGTGCCGGTAGGACCTGCTTGAAGGGGCCCAATGGAAAGTTTGTTGACCTCCACGATGACAAGCTCCTCTGCGACGGCGTCACCGTTGGGGTCAGCTTTGTGTTCTCTGAAACAACGCTTCGCCTCGACAGTGGCAAGTACATGAGCAATATCACCAGTGACAACACCATCACCCTAAGCTACACAGCTACAAGCTTGGTGATCAAGGCAACATCATTCGAAAGCTTCAACGTGAGCACGTCCTTGTGCGTACCAGCCATTACTTACGACGATGTATCCATCGAGGACCGCTACATGCCAGGCCGGGACTACTTGGTTCTCAAGAGCCGCAGTGGGTCGATTGACATCATCTTCTCCATCCCTATTCGATGGAAGGTCAGCGGAACGGAACGTTGGACGTCATTCTGAACCACATGAGGGACAACTCTGCTGGCGGCCTAGTCGACATTGAACTAAACGGCCAAGCCCTGCTACAGAAACAAGTAGCTCCCCTCGAGTGGCAGGCGCAGAACATGACCACCCTTTCGATCCCTTATCTCTCCGGGGAGAACAGGCTCTCGATCAAGCTCTCCAAAGGTTTCATAGGGAATTACTGCCTCTCTGATGCGTCTCTGGTGTACAAGGATAACAATGGATACGTGAAGCAAAGCAATTCAGTCTACGCTCTGGGAGCTTCGTCTGGATCTTCTTACAATGGTGGGAAGCTGGAGGATGATCTGAGGCCTGGTGATCCATACCTCACTCTAGATGGAGGCTCTGGGTGGTCAAAGATTAGCTTTCCGGTCAGAAAAGAGCTCCTGAAGATCGGGAATTGCGTTGTAAAGATCCGACACCGGCGGGAACCGGGGACCTCTATCGACATCTTCCTGAACGGCAATGAAAAAGAATCCCGCTATGACAACATCCCAACTGAATCTTTCGGAACTTTCACCTTGGCTTTCCACAGCAACCAACTACAGAGCCTGAATGAGCTGGTCATAAAGTCTAGTGGTGGAAAGTACTACATTTCCGATGTTAGTGTCGATGTGGTCTCCCTGCTCCCGGACTTGACGGAGCAGAACTTCAGCACATACGTCAAGGACTGGGTCCTCCGTCATCGAAAGAACATCGCGGAGCTCTATCAGATCCCTAGGGACGACATTTCAGCCTGGAACTTTGTTCGACAGGCTCCCTACTGGTTCTTCATACCATTCCTCCCGCCTCACCCGAGGAGATCCGAGTCCTGATCGATCACTACTACATGAGGTTCATTTCTGTCGGCTTCGAGGTCAGGGCCTTAAATAACCAGGCCAGAGACTTCCATAGGGAGCTCATAAGCACAGATCTGCCCAGGAAGAACGCACTCAGGCATGCATACTGGACGGCTTTGCTGTCCAGGCGCTTTGGGCTGAACTTCGCCCTCGACCTCTCGACGGCTCATGAGGAGGGTCACGTTGACCTCACAATCGAGGGCCCCTTTGACCACGTCACCGACAAGATTAACAATGCCGTAGGGTCTCTTCTTGGCTCGCAGACCTCCAGATCTCAAGACCTTCAGACGGTGGTCGATGCGGCATGGGATAATGGCGAGCTTGCGTATGCAAAGGACTTTAGGGAGACAGCTGCAGGCCAAACCGCCAAAGTCTCCTGGCAGGGCCCTCTGGACAAGATGGCTAAGAAGTACAATGTGAAGCCGAATTTCAGCCCATCGGAGAAGGCCACTTTGAAGAGGATGTGGGTGACGGAACCAGATGTTCCTGTCATACGTTAGTTATCTGGCTCTTAGGGCAAGGCGGTTGTCCCTCTTCAGGCTTTTGCTACTGCTTCTTTTTCATTTTCATTTCCTTCTTTTAACATTTGTCATCACATTTGTTTCCATAGCTGAGACACAGGGTTGGTCCAAGATTGTCACCATGCCACGTGGAAATATGAACCCGCCCTTAGACAGGCACATCAAACGTTCGAATATAAGTCTCAAGTTGAAATTACACTAGAAAACTCTGAGGAGTCAAGGGACGAATATTCGGTCGCCAAGGGTAAAGTCGGCTCGTTGTATACTGTCGAAGGCAACTTCAGTGTGTCCAAATGAAGACAAGGTCAATCACAGCAAATAACAGAGCAAAGCAAATAATCATCAATGCCCAGGCCAATGATGAAATAATCTCGCAGGCAGTCTATTTGGACCTCGGCACTGAATAATGGTTGCTTATCATTTCCAGGCCTCGTGCATGCATTGTAATTCGCGGAATGGCTGGTCGAGTCGGATGAAGATTATGAAAATCACCGAATGACCTTGCATCAAGTGCCTGGCAGTTTTGATCCCCTAGCTCTGTCCAGAACTCAAAATTGGCATCAGCACAGCTGCAGACTGGAATTTACACTCACTCTTACCTGTTTTCTTTCTAAATTACTCCATAGTTATTCGTGTCGTAACTTCATTACGCTGCTCGCTCTATTTACGTTCATCAAGGATAGGAAACTTGTCTTCGGAAGACTTTGAATTGTCTGCTTAAGACGGGTCCTGTGTCTGACTCATCAAACTTGGCAAGAAATTACAAAAATAAGAAAGGGGAATTTCTTTACAAATTTAGGGTCATAAGAGCCATCTCTAGGTCCGAGCAGGAATTCAATCTACAACAAGCTAATTTTCAGTTAGTTGAGTCCTACAAGGAGCAATCCCCATACTTGTTCATGGTAAAAGTGGTTACCTCCGCAACGACGATCATGTTGCCGCTGTCTCGCCTAGGCCAATCAATCAGTCAATTGGTCAATTGGTCGGTCGACCAGTCAATCAGTTAGTTAGTTAATCTAATTAATTAATTGACGAATTGACGAATTGGATTTATACTGTGAGGCCCCTTATGTACGCCTTCTATTGCACGCTAGGGTAGCTGTAGTTATGATTTTTTTTTTTTTTTTTTTTTTGATTTTTGGGTTTTGGCACAGATGTAGCTATAGTCTTCCGTAGCCGTGGGACTCACAAGTGGATATCGCACAGAAACCATGAAGACGGGACGGAATAAAATCAAAGAAGCAAAATTGGGGATGCAAATGGCTAACCCGACGGGGTCGCTTTGCAACCTCGGCACGGAACAAGCAGCATCTACTTGACCGGGTGCGCGTTTTGTAATCATGGTGGCTATAAAAGTGCCTATAGTAAGTATTATACACATGTACCAGTCCTCAAAGTTCATTCGTGATGTAATTGAACGTGGCTCGACGTCTTTTGTTTCGAAAATGGCAATACATGTAGTTCAGGTGTCGCCGTTTTTCACATACGAGCTTTCCATGCCCAAGATAGGTTTGCGACAGAGCCGGATAGGCTGTAAGCGGCGGTGACATTGTTCCCTGCTCCCGTCTTTCCCGCCGTTCCCGCCGTTCCCGCCGTTCCCGTCTTTCTCGTCTTTTCCGTCACCTCCTCGAGGCAGGGCATCTCCATGCCAGCATATGGCCCACCGCTCCACAGAGTCCACCCCGTTTACCGCTTCTCTCGATGCCACGAACCCATCAGGAGACCCGCCGATGGTCAGAAAACGCTCGTCATTGCTCCAACCCCACGGGCCGATGGTGTGACCCGTCGTGTCCTTCCTGGCCCCGTGTTCCAAGGCATTCGTCTCTGCATTGATGTAGATCCAGTTGAGCATAGGCGGGTCATCCTTGATGCTACTCACCAGCCCCAAATGCTGTTCCTCGCTGGGGTACTTGAAATGGAATCCGCAAAACTTGTGCCCATCGACATGCTCATTCTGATTGGGAGATTGCAGGAATAGCTGTTGTGTGGCGGAAGGAAGAAATGAGTCAGTCGTGTACGGATGTGTATCAGCCCGGGCGGGCTAATAGCCAAGCTGGACTGGAGCGATTCCTATGTAGTATGTACCTTTCCGTCTTTCAGGAAGCAAACTGCTTCTTCTTCCCTCGCGTCGTCATTGTCTCCTTTGATCTTGGCCGTTAGATTGAACTTTTCCTGTTCCTTGGAAGATGCGTTCTGTCGTTTCTGCGCGCTGACAGCTTGACCGACGCCAGTGATGGTTGGTATAGCCACGATGGTTAGGAGACCGATGACCATGTTGTTCTTTGGGCATGAGTGTACATTTCAAAAAATAAAAATAAAAAATAAAAGAAAGCCGAAAAAGGGGAAAAGGGGGTGGTGGTGAGGGACCTTTGCTGGAACCATGACGTCTGTTTTAAAGCTTTCTGACCAGGATTTCTCACTAATCCATCGTGATGGACGCATCTTATTTTCTCGCGGCGTTTCATTCATTATCCTGATAGCCTGTCCCGACCTCTTACCCGCATGTACTCACGAATTCAGTATCAGCTACGTATGTCGTCCCGATGCATATGTATACGCCCACTTACACCACATTGTGGAGAACCTTGTATTGGGAAACGGGAATTGCAGACCGGGTAAAGCCAACTTGCGTCATTCTTTGACTAGCTCAGCCTCACAACCATTCTATTCCAAGCCTTACTCAATGTCAAGCAGGTTTGAAGAAGACGCCCAACTAGAGAGTCCTGACGCGCTAGAGGGGAGAAATGACATCACATTTGGCGTCCTGATGTCAGCGTTTTATTTTATTCAAAAGAAGGTGCCTGAACGGCTATTATGTCCAAAAAAATGCAACCAACTCCCAGCTTCTCCATCATTCTCACATGGGATCCGCTTTACTCAGCATCAACATCGTCCCTTTAGAAACACGACTTCACTGTCAAAAACTTGAATCATGTCGACAAATGTAATATAAAAAAAAGAGCCCCATTGCCACACTTTGTTGTGTTTCCCATTATACTAAGTCAAATCTCAGGAACAGACAGCCGAGAAAGATGCGCAACAGCCCAACGACAACCAGGATCAAAATGAAAACAACGACAGCGGTCAGTCCTTGTTTATCCAAACCAGCCCCCACGTGCCAGATCCCAAGGCTAAATAACAATCTCAGGCAACGAGTCTCAATTAGACAACGCCGAAGACGACGACCGCGGCCCAGACACGAGCAATGGCAGTCCTTCGGAAGAAGAACACGAGGACAGAGCACCGCCTCCGCAGCCAAGGCCTACCAAGACTGGGCGGCCGGCCCAGAATAAGCGCAAGCGGCCCTTCAATGACGCCTGGGGCGAGAGGAGGATGGACAGAATCAACTCGCGAGGCGGCAAAAACAGGCCCAGCCTGCTCCTCCTGCACCTCAACCACCAGAAGCAGCGGCACCAGCACAAAACCAAGTGGCTGCCCAAAAGGACGAGAAGAAGAATCCACTCAAGCTGAGACTTGATCTGAATCTGGACGTTGAAATCGAGCTGCGTGCCAAGATTCACGGCGACATCACGCTCGCGCTACTGTAAGTTGGATCCTTGAAACGTTGGGGGTCTATGCAAGAGCTGACTTTCGCTAATTAGGGACATGGGCTAGTGATATGTAGCACAATTCTTATTCAAACGAGTTCACATGTAGCGTCGGATGACAAGCGAATGAGCACCTGTTTTTTTGATTGCAAATGTCAGTATAAACCACATTATGGAGAACATTGTAATGGAAACAGGAATGACGGACTGGGTAGAGCCAACTTGCGTTATTCTTTGCCTAGCTAAGCCTTATATCCATTTCATTCCAAGCCTGAACCACCTATATGAGGTGTAGGTGTAGGTTTCGGCGGGCAGCTGTTTTTGATTGCAATTGTCAGTATAGCCGTACATTCTCACCAACTTGTTTTCAACGTACTGGTGGCGATGATCTCCGGTGAGTCCACCGATGCACTCAGGGGCCAGGCCGAGCCAGTATAACCACATTGATTATGGCAGGCTTCTTTGCCTAATGGAGCAGGAACGGCCTAAACGAAACGGTTAGCCAAATCGTATAGTCACGGAAGATGATACCACTCGGCCAACATACACAGCAGTGGCTTCCATCGGCCTTCTTGCACTGAAAATAGTCATCGCCATCGCAGGCCTCCGAGGTGGAAACCAGGGCGAGGATGCCAGCCAACAAGGCAGTAATGCGAACCATTTAGGCAAATGATCCCGATTGAGTGGTTTTCTTTTTTTCAAACTTTTCGAAGGGTGGTTTGTACGTTCAAGGAGAGGACTGCTCGAGCGACGAGAAAACTAGTTAATTCATCAAGACCGGATGATGGGTCGCTTTTATGGCTGTCCGGAAGGAAAGCCCTCACGTTGTTAGTTTATAAATAGCCTATTATTGAATTTTTAGTCTTTTCTCATTGGCTGTGGCCAATGCATCTGGATTTCATGAAACAGTACGGAGTACTCCGTAGGATTTGTACTGGCGATACCCATAAATAGCCTATTATTATTGGATAATAGCTAGTCTTAATTCCCTCATTCTATTAATTGTGTATGCCGCAAAGGCAACTTACATATTCTTACTATGTACGGAGTACAATGCATGCCCCTGGAATTTTCATTGCAAATCTACTCCGTACATACATACTTAATAGGGTTAAACCAATTAGCTTTTAGTAAGAAAATAGTAGAGACAGGGACCCTAGGATGAACAGGTAACTTATGTCATTAGTAATTCGCATAGAGACGGATGTATTCTTTTATGGCGCTGGACTCCGTAATATGTACCCTATGCATTCTCCTTATATATCTCAGGCTGCCAGTGTGTGAATCACCCAACCCCTCGGCCTGACTTGACGAAAAAGCAGACCTCTGATTCAAATTGATCAATCCAGCCAGACCGTCAAGACCGCCAGACAGGTCTGTCAGCATCGATCAGTCAGGTCTTCTTTCGCTGATCAAATTGATCAAATCAATCAGACCGTTGAGACCGTCAGTAAAAACCTTGGTCAAGATCGTCGGGAGCTCTGGTAATTGATAAATTAGATCGTTAAGACCTTTGATCGTCAGACACGTCTTCAGTCCTTTGATCAGTCATGCCTTCCGTCACTGATCAAATGATTCATTCAAGGATGGATCAATCAACCCTCTCTTCTAATGTCGATCTCTTCTGACAATGATCCCTCTGATCACGGCCCCTCTGACGATTGATCCCTTTGATTGTTGAAAGATCCCTTAGGGCATTGGAGCCCAGGACTACGACCAACATTGTCAGTGGCAACGGCGGGAAGAACGTAGGTCAGTTTGATCTCCACAGCTACAGCTGTTTCAGCAAAATCCATCATGCAAAGATTTTGAAGACGGCGACATCCAAGGTGGGCAGTCGAGAAAATATGGCGAAACTGCAGCAGTTCCCGGGAAGCAAGCATTGGGCAACACACATGTTTGTATTAACGCGAGCGGAGAGGACGTTATGCCGGATTATCATGATTACCGGGTTCGAATCCTAGCCTAGTTATATGTTCCACAATGTCCAATCTTGACAGAAAAACGCAGGCGTCAAAGAGATTGCTGCATTTGGTCTTTGCACGCGGCATAAGCGGTATGGAAGAACATCATCCAGTTTTTCGTTGCGAGATCGGATACCTACATGACTCTAGACTTCTTGAGCTTTTCATTCCTCTTGCAGCTCATCTTCAAACAAGCACAATTCGTCGTGTTTTACTTCCATCACGAGAATACTGGTTCGGAAATGAGTGCGCTTACTTGCTCGACGCGTACTCCGTACACCTGGCTCACTCAGCCACATCGGTAGCTGCATCTTGGACTGGCTACGTCACCACTGCTATTTCAAAATGCCTATAGCGGCAATGGCATTGTTTGCTTGAGCCGCGGTAGTGGCAGGCTTACACAATCGTCGTCTCGGGGCCTCTTGAAGAATGGAACAGTGCCGAGTTTTTCGAGTTTTTCGACAGAGATGGATACCCCGAGAGGGAATATGATCTGTCGATATACACAGTTCCTCAAGACAGATACCTAGGCCCATGTTAACGGCAACACAAGGCGATCCATATGATCTGGCAGAAGCTGGTTCAAGAAGGAATGAATGTCGAAGAGGGAAGGAAAAAGATCCGCGTGAGAGAACGTGTAACGTGTCTGTATCTTTTCTTCTCCAAGCCATCGCCAAGTCATAAGCTAAGATTTCGGGCTTCCGCGACACCGTTGGATAGTCACTGATACATTTTAGCTTATCCACGGAAAGGAAATTTGGACTC
Organism: Epichloe gansuensis; assembly: GCA_023658505.1. Lineage (NCBI taxonomy): Eukaryota > Fungi > Ascomycota > Sordariomycetes > Hypocreales > Clavicipitaceae > Epichloe > Epichloe gansuensis. Next base: position 4,230,619 of record CP098283.1, read on the forward strand.
GTATCTGTCTTCGCTCTCCTCATTGAATAAAACACACCCAAAGTGCGAAGGTTATGCATCATGTGTCCCTAATGTGATGCAGATGCTGTGGTACCATACGCCGTCACCATAACCATAGCAACCTGAAGTTCTTACAGCATCAGCAGGCAGATGAATGCCGGTCGTTTTCAACAGACCGACGTCTGGACCTCGATGATGCCGACACCGACAGTTGGGGGCTCAATGTAAGAGGATAACAAGCCATTTTTGTGACAGGACGACGTCAAAGGACTTGAATGCCAGATATAGTATAGAGTAGGTATCACATCACGGAATCTGGCGTGTATTGATTTGACCAAGTTTTGTTGGCGTTGGGAAAACGTCGATATGATGGATGGATTGGTGTGTCGCGAACAAGGATGGTGTTTCTTGTCAGTGGCAACTAGTTGTGCTCACTATTTTCGCGTTTAGCCAAATCTAGTAGAGGCTCGGGAATGGCAGACGAAGCGATCGAATGGGCATCGAGGGGTCACTGCGCAAACCGCGGTTTTTGAATGCGTTAGTCCTAATCCGGGGACGGTCCCCACCCCAATTTCAGTGTGGTTCACGTCCGTTGATTTTCACTATTAACTAAGTGTTAGTTTCACAGGGCTCCTAATATTAGAACTCCTATCTTGTATAGGGACGGTGTTACGTGTCAGAATTGACAGTGGCACGTGACCTAGAACATGACCTAGAACGTGTCTAGCACGTGACCTAGAACCCTATATTAGACGATAGTTTCAGCTTCTAGCTAGTTGAATAAGACAACAACCTTAATAACCTTTACACACTCTTTTGATCTTCCATTCCATCACGTAACAAGTGGTAGCAATTGCTCTTCGATCGTTGCGCCCGTTATAGCGCTTTTACTGCTAATAAAAGCCACCAAGCTAACAATTCGTCAACCAATCCACCAAGCCCGTCAAAGCTATCCCTTTTAATAGGCCTGATAGTTATTGTCAGATTCGTTGACCTTCAATTCGTTATCAACCTTCGATCCAATCGTCAGATCTGTTGACCTTCGCTCTGACCGATAGATCTGTTGACATCGTTCTGACTGTCAATCTGACCAATTAATCAAGCTATCCCTTTCACTAGGCCTGATAGCTCCCTAGGCATCGCGCCTATCGTCAGATTCGCTAACCTTGGATTCGAATTGATCCGTTGATTCAATCGATTCGTTGACCTTCGTCTTCGACCTTCGAATTGATCGATTCTTCGACCTTCGATTTGATTCGATCTTCGACCTTCGAATTAATCGATTCTTCGACCCTCGATTTAATTCGATCTTCGACCTTCGATTTCAATCGATTCGTTGACCTTCGTCTTCGACCTTCGATTTGATTCGATCTTCAACCTTCGAATTGATCGATTCTTCGACCTTCGAACTGCTTCGATCTTCGACTTTCGAATTGATCGATTCTTCGACCTTCGATTTCAATCGATTCGTTGATCTTCGTCCCGACCGTCAATCTGACAAATTCGTCAATTTCGATCGCTGGCCTCCCTAGGCAGCTTCCTTACGAACCAATAAAGCTCGCTATAATGCTTCCCTTGCACCAGTTAGATCAGTGTGAGCAGCAGCGATTATAGCAGCTTTATAAGCAAGATCATCAGCGCCGAACCTGTGGCATATATAAAAAGACCTTCTCGTTAAGAAATCAGGTCTTTCAACATCTCAAGGACCTATGCCCAGCTAGTCAGCAATTCTAACAGATTCAACAGCAATTCCAGTGGCAACAAGAACAGCACCAACGGGACCTTTAGGACCTAAGGACCCGATATTAATAGCAGCAGCAGCAATTGAATTAACAAATTCAACAGCAGCAGCAGCAGATATGGGACCTTTAATAGAAGCTAGCTATAGAAGAGGATAACTTCTAACAGCTTAAAGACCTTGTCAAGGATGTCTTTAAAGAACGTAATTACCTTCAAAGGCAGCTAGCTTGTCAGCAAATTCAACAGCCTGACCGAATTCCTATCCCTTTGCAAAGCTCGTTGCCTGCCCCTTTGCAAAGCTCGTTGCCTGTCCCCTTGCAAAGCTCGTTGCCCGGCCCTTTACAACGCCCGTTGCAAGCTATCAATCATCAGATCTGTCAATTCAATGATCGATATGACTATTCGTACGACTATCAATCTAATAGCGAATCAGATGATCAACCTTCCCGTCGACCTGACCGTCAACCTGACCGTCAACCTGATCGATCCGTTCAATCTGATCGATCTGATCAATCCGACGATCAATTTGACTATGATTTGGAACGCCCTATTGACCTACGTTTTGAATCAGATGTACAAGTTGACAATGACAATCAATCCGACCGCTATTCTTGCCGCAGATCCTGTAGGTCAAGTTATCAATTCAATGATCAATTCGATGACCGATTCGATGATCAATTTGATGACCGATTCGATGACCGATTCGATGACCGATTCGATGACCGATTTGATCGCAGGACCTGACAATTGACCTGATGAATCTAACCGAATTCCTTTGCAAGAGCCCGCTGCCTAGCTTGTTGCAAATTCGTTAGATCTTAGATAGCTGGGACAGCTATCTCTTTTTGTCAGGAGAGCTCCCTAGAGCATCGGATGTGTGGATGCGGCCTGCGCATTGACTAGGATGAAACCCTCGATGAGACAACGGTGGAGATAATGTATCAGAAGTACCTCCGTAGGCTAGTTATTACCATAGCGCACTGTGTACCCTTCAGGTATAAAAGTCAGGTGCCGTCTGCACCTCTGATTAACCAGAATCGAACCTTTTCTATTAGCTACACTAATCCCTACCTTTAATAGTTATAAGCCTAGGAGGCTTCTATTGCCCTTATTATTAATTATTAGAGGATAAAAGCTCCGTTAAAGTTATTAATTTAACGCTTGCCTACATTAAGAGATAATCGCTCCTTTGTTATAATAATTAGTTAAAACAATAACTATTGGTATCACAGGTGCCTGACGTCAGGATCGTAGCCTAGGGAATAGGAATTTATCTTCTATTCTAGGCGTTGTAATTAATTAGTTATAAGTGTGTGTACAAGAGAGGAAAAGAGAGGCTTTTTAGATTGTGAGAAGTAGCCATAAACGTAGTGCATTTTATAGGTTATATAACTTATAGGCCCTTAACTAATTAGAGGGCAGGCTAATAAGTTATAGGTAGGCCACCTCTCGCAAGCGCGCGTTGCGCGCGCCCTTACGGCCTAACCTTTGCTAGGTAATTGCGGCTGCGTGCCGCGATTAATATTATGCTTATTCTAATATTAAAACCTCTTTCTTTTTAACATAATTATTAATGTATAATATTAATCTAAGAAGGGAAGATATAAGGGATTAAATAAATATATTATATAAATAAAAGAACTAATAAAAGAAATAATAATAATAGTCCCCTTTCCTTCCCCTACGCGCCGCTAGCTTTAGATAACTAGCTTCTCTAATTACTTATTCTTCTTCCTTATAGAAGGCTACCTTTGCCTTCTGCCCTTACCTACGCCCCTTTATTTAACTAGTGTAATATAATATTAGATTATATTATAAGGGAAGGTTACCTATAATCCCTTCCCTATCTTAAGGCATAATATTAGATTATCCTCCTTATAGCCCTTTATTTAACTATAATATAATATTAGATTATATTCCTAGGGAAGATTACCTATAATCCTTCCCTTCTAAAGGTATAATATTAGATTATACCTTCCTACGCTCCCTTATACTCCCTTCTCTTCCCCCTCTCTACTAGAGAGACTTAGGAGAGATGCCTCCTTCTAAGGCTATAATTCCGCGCTCCCTTCTAAAGCTATAATTCCACTGCCTCTAATCCCTTAGCCTATGCCCTATGTAACTATACTATACTTAGGGTAGCTTACCTAGTGCCTTTAGCGTAGGCTTTAGCATAGGCTTAGGTATAGGCTTTACTATAGGCTTAGGCATAGGCTTTAGGGCTCTAGTCCCTTACCTCTTTATAGGCAGTGCTAGGTCTAGGTAACCTATTCCTTTATCTAGATTATTACTATATTACCTATAATAAACCTCTCTAGGGCTTTATTAGGCATTACCTTTATAAACATATTAGCTAGGTTATCTTTACTATTAATCTATTTAATCTTATAAAGCTTATAGTATTTATATAATTACTAAAGGGCTATAATATTAATTATAAGCTACTTCTCCTTTATAGTCCTAAGCTTAATAAGGTATTTATATAATAAGTATAAATCTATATAGACTATAATTAGGATCTCTAGGAGGTTTAATTAATCTATAATAATCTTTAATATTATTATAATTACGTAAGCTATATTAACGCTTACTACTATTCTATAGACCTCTAAAGCAAGTATACTTCTTATAACTCTCTTACTCTTTATTAAGCTATAGTATATAATATTACCTTATAGTATAAACTTACTATCTTTATACTCCTTATTAGCTAGGATAAGAATATAGCCTAGTTATAAGGTAAGGTCTTTATTATTAGCAAATAATCCGTTAATAAATGTAAATAGCTTTGCTTTTTAAGGTTAAGGGGTATTGTTAGGAGCAGAACAGCGACAGCATCCATAAGGGTGGCGACGGCATTAATGAGGGTAGTACCTAGCAGGGCACGGAGCTAAGGGCTAGCTATAGGCTAGTTACGTAAGAGCTATAGGCTATTTAAAGGGGCTTTCCTATAAATAAAGGGAAAGGGCTAGAGATTAAACCTTTTAAGTACCTACCCTAGCTAGTAGTTTAATAGCTATAATACTTTAATCTAACTATTACTCTATTATTTACTCCTAAGCTAAAAGCCTTAATAAATTAATCTCTCTTCCCTTTAGGGTAATAGACTATTAGTTAGATTAAGATATTTAGAATTTATTATATAGTAACCTAATTAGGTAGTAGCTATAACTATGCTATAGATAAGTAGGAGAATATTACACTACTAAACCTAACTAGAGTAGTCTGCTAGTCCCTATTAGATAACTAGTAGAGTAAAATACTTATTAATAATAAGGAGGTAATACTAAACTAGCGCCTTAAAGAAGTAGTAACCTAAATATATATTATAAAAAGAGATAAAAACTTATATAATTATAGCAAAACCTATAGAGAATAGAGAAAGCTATGTCCTTAGGTAACTTAGATATAAGGCCTATAAATACCCTCCTTTAGTACCTTAGGTAGTACCTATTATATAGTAATATAGCCTTATAAAGATATAATTAAAAGCACTTATATATAAAGGGACACTTTTAAGAGTCTTTAGAATTTCCTAGCGAATTTAAATATAGCTTTTACTATAGATTATAAAACCTTTATGGATAATATAACTAAGGTTACCTACGCTAGCAGCTACCTAGTAGATAATATAAAGTAATAATAGATGCGTTATATAGCTATAGATAGTTATATAAATTACTAGGGTTATACCTAGGATAGATTTGTAAATTAGCTAAAGATAGGAACTATAGATAAGAATACATAGTGCTTAGAAGTAATAAGGATATTAATAGGTCTTAGATAAGAAAATCACTAATTATTCTAGATATTTATAAAGATCTAGGGTAAGGCAGAGGCTAAGCTGCCTAAAGCAATTCCTAAATGCCTATAAATCTATATATTTATTAATAGCCTTAATAACGCTATAAAGAAGCAAGTACTTAGCTAAGAGTTTCTTAAGAGTTAGACTTACCTAGTAGGCTAAGGAAGAAAGGTAGAGATTATAACTAAAGGAGGCTAATTAAGCAATTAAGGTAATAATAGTTAGAAAAGATAATAATATTCTAATTTCCTAGAAAGGCTATAGTAATAAAGTAGTAATAGAAAGATAAATTCGCTATTTATATGCTATAAGTATAGTAAGCTAGGATACGCTTAACTAAGCTATACTAAACTAGATTATTCTATTTACAAGAGAAGCAATTATATAATAGAGATATATAAGAGTAGCTATAACTAGGTTAAAGATAAAGACCTATTAGACTTAAATAAGACCCCTATTAGCTTAGTATAACCCTAGGAAGATACTCTTATTAAATTATTATCTAAAGATCTAAGACTAAGAGTTAAGGTAAAGTTATAGTAAGAATATAAATAGGTAGCTATAAAGGCACTATTTAACCCTAGTGTAACCTATTTAATTATCTACCTAAAGTTACTAATAGTAGTTAATTAGGCTAATATAAAAAGGATAATATAACCCTTAAGAGTGCTACCCTTACTAAAATTAAGTATTAAGGGATTTTATTATAAACCCTATTAATTAAGGATAGTATAGGCTACGTGAGAATATATTAAGTTAGCTACTATATAGCTAATATTAGTAAAGACCTGTTATTAGGGTATAACTAGGTAGTTATATATAAACCAGTAATTATATCCTAGATAGATAGTTACTAGAGATACCTTATTATAAAAGAATATCTTAGACTAGCAGTAAGGATATAATAGGTATATAAGGAGGTAAAACGCGTATATATTAGATTTATCTTATAGGGATTAATAACTAAAATTATATAAAAGATAATAATATCTTAATAGTAAATAAAGATAGGCCTTATAATAACCTAGTAACTATAGAGATAAGTAAAGCCTATGAGTTAACTATGCAAATACCCTAAGCATATAAAGAGTTTAAGAATATCTTTTTAAATAAACTTATAGGTATTCTCCTATACTAGGTAGCTAAACTTATACTATTAAATTAGAAAAGGGAAAATACCCTATAGGGACTAATATATAATTTAGTAGAAAAGGAGCTAGAAGTGCTCTATAAGTACTTAGTAAGCATATAGCAAAAGGAATAGATTTAAAGATCTATTAGCCTAGCTAGAGCCCTAATATTATTTATGCTAAAGAAAGGAGGAAAATTATGCCTTTACGTGGATTATAAAGCCCTTAATAGGATTACTATTAAAGATAAAGCGCTATTACTGCTAATTATAAAGATCTTAAACTAATTAAAGGGAGTAAAGGTCTATATAAAATTAGACCTTAAAGATATATACTATTAGCTATATATCCGCAAGGGTAATAAGTGGAAAATAGCATTCTAATGTAAATATAGTTACTTTAAATATCTTATAATGCCTTTTAGACTAGTTAATACACCTATAACCTTTTAAGAATATATTAATAATGCCCTTAAAGGCCTTATAGATATGATTTGCGTTATATATTTAGATAATATCCTAATCTATAGCAGCGATATAGCCACGCATAAGGGGCATATAAAATAAGTCCTTTAGAAGCTCTAAGAAGTAAGCCTCTTTATTAACCTAGAAAAGTATAAATTCTTATATAAGGAGGTTAAATTCCTAGGCTTTATTATATCTAAAGAAGGAATTATAATAAAGCCTATAAGAATTAAGATAATAGTAACTTAGCTAGTACCTTATAGTATCTTTAATATCTAGTTATTCCTAGGCTTTATAGGATTTTATAGATAGTTTATTAAAGGCTATAGTAAAATAGTTATCCTATTAACTAATTAACTCTAAGGAGACTAACTAGTAAAGTTTAAGCTAGATTCTAATAAGTTAGCTATGTTTAGGAGCTATAAAAATAATTCTAAGAGGCGCTAATTCTAGTGTACTTTAATCCACTAGCCCTATTAAGGGTTAAGATAAATGCCTTAGGATATATACTTAGGGCTATCCTAGCGTAGTTAGTGCTAGGTTACTAGTACCTAGTAATATATATATTAAGAAAGTTAAATAAGATAAAGCTATGCTATGTAATACTAGATATAAAGTTACTAGCTATCTAAGAGGTATTCTAAACTTAGAGGTATTACCTTATATACTTAATATATCTAGTTATAGTAGTTATAGATTACTTAAACTATAAGTACTTAGCTATAAAGCTAAAGTTAACTAGTAGATAAGTTACTATACTAAATAAACTCTATTTATTTAACTTTATAATTAAATATAGAGTAAGTAAGTTAAACCTTACTAACACTCTATTAAGGAGGTTAGATTATATAAGTAAAGAAAGGAAGGTAAAGGTAATATCCTTATAATTACTAACCTTTCTTACTAAATTTATAAATAATATACTATATAAACGCTATAATAGAACTACTAGCATTTAGTGCTCTAAGATAATATAGTATATTTAGTTTATAGATAATAGGCTATAAGGATACTATAATAAAACTATTAATATTTAGCACTTTATAAAATCACCCTTACTTATTAACTAGATTAGGGTAAACTATATATAAGACTAGACCCGCTAGCTAAGGACTTACTACCTAGCGGTAGTATATTAGCTAAGGTCTTCTTAATTTTAAAGAAGCCTAATAGTCTAGATATATTCTAAGGATATTATTATAGCGTAAGGGGACTATATATAAGACTAAGCCTACTAGCTAAGGAGTTACTACCTAGTAGTAGTGTAATAGCTAGGGTTTTATTAATTTTAGAAAAGCCTAATAGTTTAGATATATTCTAAGGATATTATTATAGCGTAGGGGACTGTATATAAGACTAAGCCTATTAGCTAAGGAGTTACTACCTAGTAGTGGTATAATAGCTAGGGTCTTATTAATTTTAGAGAAGCCTATTAGACTAAATACGCTTAATATAGGCATTATAATAAGGAATAGACTATATATAAGACTAAATTTGCTAGCTAAGGAGTTATAACCTAGTAGATGCGTTATAGCTAGGGTCTTAGTAGTATAGAGAACCTCTTCTAAGTTAAACTTTGCTATATTTATAAAAGACATAGAATTAAAACCCTAATCTAAGTCTTACTTTTAGATATATAATAGAGGATGCCTTTATTATAAAGAAAAGAGTGCTACTATTAAGCGGTAACCTAAATACATTATAGATATAGTCTATTAGACCCTTTAAGCTATTAATATTTAAAAATTAAGTTTTTATCCTATAGGGAATAAGAAAAGAAATCCTATTACTAATTTATAATAACCTTACTACTAGGCATTAAGGAGTTACTAAAACTCTTTAATAAGTTACTAACTAATATTTTTAGCCTAGAATAAAAAGAGATATTAAGGTATATATATATACTTATATTAGCTATTAAGTTTTAAAACCGTAAATACATAAACCTTATAGTAAGCTAGCTATACTACTAGTACTAGATTACTCCTTTTAAGAATTATTAATAGATTTTATTACTAGACTCCTACTAGTTAAGAATTAGCAAGGTAAAACATATAATATAATCTTAGTAGTGGTTAATAGATTTATAAAATATAGTATTTATATCCCTATATCTATGTAGTTAACTAGTAATAGACTAGTAACTATCTTCCTAGAATATATTTTTAAAGATTATAAAGCCCTAGAAGGTATTATTATAGACTAAGGTTTAATATTTACTAGTGGATTTTAGAGAATATTTTACTACCTCTTAGTAATAAAGCAGCGATTAAGCACTATATTTTATCTATAAATAGATAGTTAGTGTTAAGGCTTTTGGCTTAGGAGTGAATAACAGAGTGATAGTTAGATTAAAGTGTCATAGCTATTAAACTGCTAGCTAGGGGTAGGTGCTTAAAAGGTTTAATCTCTAGCCCTTTCCCTTTATTTATAGGAAAGCCCTTTAAATAGCCTATAGCTCTTACGTAACTAGCCTATAGCTAGCCCTTAGCTCTATGCCTTACTAGGTTCCACCCTTATTAATACTATTGCTACCCTTATAGGTACTATTACTATTCTACTCCTAATATAATACCCTCTCTTACTATAATTATTCTTAATTACATTAAGGTGCTATCTTAGGGTTAGGTTATAGCGTAAGAGTTTCTTTATTACTACTTGCTATAGTAATTTTATAAAGTGATATAGTAATGTTAATAATATTAGGCTATATTAGCCTTTTTTATAGTAATCACTTACTAATAGAAGCTAGGTTATAGTTACTTCTTAACTTCCTATCTATAGGTTATTCTTTCTAAGAGATTCTTCCTAGCTAGACTAGTTAGTATAATTTTTAATTAGCTTAACTCTATAGGGCTTAGATTACCTTACTTCTTCTATTTTTCTTTAAGCTTATAGTAGTAGCCTAATAAATTTATAGTAATCTTATAGTAATAATTCGTGAATTATAGTAATCTCTTATAAATATACTAGTTATAACGCATAGAAGATTCTAGTTAGGTTAGCTTAGATTAATCTAAGGTACCTAAATTCCTATAAGAAAGGATAATTTCCTTCTTTCTTTTCTCTCTTTTCTTTCTTTTCTTTAAGCCTCTTATTAACTTATAAGTCCCTTACTAATATAATAGCTACTATAATACTACTATTATATAATATTAACTACTAACTATTATAGCTTAAGCTATTATATCCTATATTACTACTATTAAAGATCTTATTATTAAGCTATCTTATAAGGGAGAACCTTATAATTATTAAAGACTATATAAGTTTATTACTTCTTTATTACTTTTTATTACTAACTTAAAGCTAGTTTAATAAAAATTCTATATATATATTATACCTAGTAATTAGCTATTTAAAATATAGCTTTAAGGAATAATAATAAAGATAAATAGCCTTAGTATATTACTAAGGAAAGCTTACTCTAACTAAATATAGTTACTTCTCTAGTATAAACTTACTACTAGCTTACTACTATTACTACTAATATTTAGCTTTTTATAGGTAATTCTCTAAAATACTATTATTATACTTAAAATAATAAGACTTATATTAGGGTAAGTTAAGCCTTAAGGGATTACCTTTTAATTACTACTAACTCCTTACTAGTATTCTATTTAAATTATAAAGCTATATAAATAGCTTTAGGATATACTCTATAATCTTTTAGAACTATATTATATTAGTAAAGTAAGTTTCCCTTAATCTATTACTTTAATACTACTAATATACTACTAAGAGTTTATATAAGCTAAGAAAAAACTTTATAATACTCTTTTAGCCTTAAAAATACTAATAAATATAGGTAAGCTTATTATATATATCTTATAGCTAAGGCTTCTTAAGAAGTAAAGTATAATAAATACACTACTTTCTTATAGCTAATTAATATTATTAATCTAGAAACCTAGATTAAAATTACTAATTATCTTTAGTTTATAGCTACTTATAGCCTTATAGTTAGTACTATTAACTTTATTACTTATTCTTTACTAACTTACTACTAGTTTACTACTACTTAAGCTACTCTCCCTATATATATTAAACCTTTAGAACTCCCTAAGGAATTATAAGTTTAAGCCTTTAGTAATAATAAGTCTAAGGTTAATAAAGTTAGAAATTATACTAAAAATATATCTAAATATATCTCTAAGGTCTAGCTATTAGATAGCTATAAGTCTATGCTAAGTTTTTACTTTAAATATAAGATTTATTTAGTAGTCTAAATTATTATTAAGTGAATTATTTCTTAATTAAATTACTATAATCTAATGGTTTTTAAAATTATAATTAAGAGTTAATTAAGTAGCTAAAAAGTTAAGATTTAGCTACTTAGTTACTACTTATAGTCTTTAATAACCTCTTTTATTATAAAGTCTCTCTATAGCACCTATAAATTCTTAGAATTATTATAATTCTTCTATTTTACTAAATATTTACGCTATTTACTATTATATTTATAAGCAATAATTTGTTTAACTTTAAATTCCTCTTAATCCTCTTTAATATTATCTTATAGCAAGGTTATTTTAACCACGTTACTTAGATTTCCTCTGAAAGGTTCTAAGCGTATAATATTAAAAATATTATATAAGCGTATTCCTTTAGGTAACTTTAATTAATAAGCTAAACTATAATAGCTAACTTATTTTTAATCTTATATAGTCCTAAGTACTTTATAGCTAGCTTTTAGCTAGGGTATTATAGATTAATATTCTTAGTTAAGAGTAAGATATAGTTACCTATATTAAACTTTATTAGCACTCTCTTTTAATTATAATACTTTTCTATAGGGCTTATAAGTAGCTTAATAGCTACTTAATCTCTATATACTTATACTTTAATTTTAAAACTCTATTCTTAGCTTAATTATTAACTATTAGAATTAGTATAATTACTTAATCTAGTCCCCTTAGGTTATACCCTTATAGCGTTTCTATAGGTATATAACTATAACTTATATGCGCGCTTATATTATAAGTAAACTATGCTATTAGGAAATAATTAACCTAATTAGTCTATTCTACGCATATAAATACTCTTAAATAGTGCTCTAAAACTTAATTTAAGTATTCTATCTAACTATTTATCTATAGATAAAACACAATGCTTAATCGCTACTTTATTACTAAGAGGTAGTAGAATATTCTCTAAAATCCACTAGTAAATATTAAACCTTAGTCTATAATAATACCTTCTAGGGCTTTATAATCTTTAAAAATATATTCTAGGAAGATAATTACTAGTCTATTACTAGTTAACTATATAGATATAGGGATATAAATACTATATTTTATAAATCTATTAACTACTACTAAGATTATATTATGTATTTTACCTTGCTAATCCTTAACTAGTAGGAGTCTAGTAATAAAATCTATTAATAATTCTTAAAAGGAGTAATCTAGTACTAGTAGTATAGCTAGCTTACTATAAGGTTTATATATTTATAGTTTTAAAACTTAATAGCTAATATAAGTATATATATATACCTTAATATCTCTTTTTATTCTAGGCTAAAAATATTAGTTAGTAACTTATTAAAGAGTTCTAGTAACTCCTTAATACCTAGTAGTAAGGTTATTATAAATTAGTAATAGGATTTCTTTTCTTATTCCCTATAGGATAAAAACTTAATTTTTAAATATTAATAGCTTAGAGGGTTTAATAGACTATATCTATAATATATCTAGGTTTCCACTTAATAGCAGCGCTCTCTTCTTTATAATAAAGGTATCCCTCTATTATATATCTAAAAGTAAGACTTAGATTAGGGTTCTAATTCCACGTCCTCTATAAATATAGCGGAGTTTAACTTAGAAAAGGTTCTCTATACTGCTAAGACCCTAGCTATTATACCACTACTAGGTAGTAACTCCTTAGCTAGCAGGCTTAGTCTTATATGTAATCCCCTATGCTATAATAATATCCTTAGAATATATCTAGACTATTAGGTTTCTTTAAAATTAAGGAGACCCTAGCTAATATATTACTACTAGGTAGTAACTCCTTAGCTAGCAGGTCTAGTCTTATATATAGTCTACCTTAATCTAGTTAATAGGTAGGGGGCGATTTTATAGAGCGCTAGATATTAATAGTTTTATTATAGCGTCCTTATAGCCTATTATTTACAAACTAAACACGCTATGTTATCTTAGAGCACTAGATACTAGTAGTTCTATTATAATATCCTTATAGTATATTATTTATAAATTTAGTAAGAAAGGTTAGTAATTATAAGGACACTGCCTTTGCCTTCCTCTCTTTACTTATATAATCTAACCTCCTTAATAGAGTATTAGTAAGGTTTAACTTACTTACTTTATATTTAATTATAAAGTTAAATAGATAGAGTTTATCTAGCGTAGTAACTTATCTGCTAGTTAACTTTAGCTTTATAGCTAGGTACTTATAGTTTAAGTAATCTATAATTACTATAACTAGATGCATTAAGTATATAAGGTAGTGTCTCTAAGTTTAGAATGCCTCTTAGATAGCTAGTAACTCTATATCTAGTATTACATAGCATAGCTTTATTTTATTTAACTTTCTTAATATATATACCACTAGGTGCTAGTAACCTAGCACTAACTATACTAGGATAGCCCTAAGTGCATATCCTAAGGCATTTATCTTAACCCTTAATAAGGCTAGTGGATTAAAGTGCACTAGAATTAGCGCCTCTTAGAATTGTTTTTATAGCTCCTAAACATAGCTAACTTATTAGGATTTAGCTTAAACTTTACTAGTTAGTCTCCTTAGAGTTAATTAGTTAATAGGATAACTATTTTACTATAGCCTTTAATAAACTATCTATAAAATCCTATAAAGCCTAGGAATAACTAGATATTAAAGACACTATAAGGTACTAGCTAAGTTACTATTATCTTAATTCTTATAGGCTCTATTATAATTCCTTCTTTAGATATAATAAAGCCTAGGAATTTAACCTCCTTACATAAGAATTTACACTTTTCTAGGTTAATAAAGAGGCTTACTTCTTAGAGCTTCTAAAGGACTTGTTTTACATACTCCTTATACGCGGTTATATTACTACTATAGATTAGGATATTATCTAAATACATAACGTAAATTATATTTATAAGGCCTTTAAGGGCATTATTAATATATTCTTAAAAGGTTATAGGTATATTAACTAGTCTAAAAGGCATTATAAGATATTTAAAGTAACTATATCTGCATTAGAATGCTATTTTCCACTTATTACCCTTACGGATATATAGCTAATAGTACGCATCTTTAAGGTCTAATTTTATATAGACCTTTGCTTCCTTTAATTAGTTTAAGATCTCTATAATTAGTAGTAATAGCGCTTTATCTTTAATAGTAATCCTATTAAGGGCTTTATAATTTACATAAAGGCGTAATTTTTCTCCTTTCTTTAGCATAAATAATATTAGGGCTTTAGCTAGGCTAATAGATCTTTAAATCTATCCCTTTTACTACGCGCTTACTAAGTACTTATAGAGCACTTCTAGCTCCTTTTTACTAAATTATATATTAGTCCCTATAGGGCGTTTTCCTCTCTTTTAATTTAATAGTATAAGTTTAGCTACCTAGTATAGGAGAATACCTATAAGTTTATTTAAAAGATATCCTTAAACTCTTTATAGGCTTAGGGTATTTATATAGTTAACTTATAGGCTTTACTTATCTCTATAGTTACTAGGTTATTATAAGGCTTATCTTTATCTACTATTAAGATATTATTATCTTTTTATATAATTTTAGTTATTAACCCCTATAAGATAAATCTAATACATGCGCGTTTTACCTCCTTATATGCTTATTATATCCCTACTACTAGTCTAAGATATTCTTTTATAATAGGATATCTCTAGTACCTATCTATCTAGGATATAATTACTAGTTTATATATAACTACCTAGTTATGCCCTAATAATAGGTCTTTACTAGTATTAGCTATGTAATAGCTAACTTAATATATTCTTATATAGCCTATACTATTCTTAATTAATAGGGTTTATAATAAGATCCCTTAGTGCTTAATTTTAGTAAGGGTAGCACTCTTAAGGGTTATATTATCCTTTTTACGTTAGCCTAATTAACTACTATTAGTAACTTTAGGTAGATAATTAAATAGGTTACACTAGGGTTAAATAGTGCCTTTATAGCTACCTATTTATATTCTTACTATAACTTTACCTTAACTCTTAGTCTTAAATCTTTAGATAATAATTTAATAAGAGTGTTTTCCTAGGGTTATACTAAGCTAATAGGGTCTTATTTAAGTCTAATAGGTCTTTATCTTTAACCTAGTTACGGCTACTCTTATATATCTCTATTATATAGTTACTTCTCTTATAAATAGAATAATCTAGTTTAGTATAGCTTAGTAAAGCGTATCCTAGCTTACTATACTTATAGTATATAAATAGTGAATTTGTCTTTCTATTACTACTTTATTACTATAGCCTTTCTAGCAAATTAGAATGTTATTGTCTTTTCTAACTATTATTACCTTAATTACTTAATTAGCCTCCTTTAGTTATAACCTTTACCTTTCTTCCTTAGCCTACTAGGTAAGTCTAACTCTTAGGGAACTCTTAGCTAAGTACTTACTTCTTTATAGCGTTATTAAGGCTATTAATAAATATATAGATTTATAGGCGTTTAGGAATTGCTTTAGGTAGCTTAGCCTTTGCCTTACCCTAGATCTTTATAAATATCTAGAATAATTAGTAATTTTCTTATCTAAGACCTATTAACATTCTTATTGCTTCTAAGCACTATGTATTCTTATCTATGGTTCCTATCTTTAGCTAATCTATAAATCTATCCTAGGTATAACCCTAGTAATTTATATAACTATCTATAGCTATATAATATATCTATTATTACTTTACGTTATTTACTAGGCAGTTGCTAGCATAGGTAACCTTAGTTATATTATTTATAAAGGTTCTATAATCTATAGTAAAAGCTATATTTAAATCCGCTAGGAAATTCTAAAGACTCTTAAAAGTGTTCCCTTTATATATAGGTGCTTTTAATTATATCTTTATAAGGCTATATTGCTATATAATAGGTGCTACCTAAGGTACTAAAAGAGAGGTATTTATAGGTCTTATATCTAAGTTACCTAAGGACATAGCTTCTTCTATTATCTATAGGTTTTGCTATAATTAAGCGAGTTTCTATCTCTTTTCTATAATATATATCTAGGTTATTACTTCTTTAAGGCACTAGTTTAGTGTTATCTCCTTATTATTAATAAGTATTCTGCTCTACTAGTTATCTAATAGGGACTAGCGGACTACTCTAGTTAGGTTTAGTGGTATAATATTCTCCTGCTTATCTATAGTATAGTTATGGCTATCACTTAATTAGGTCACTATGCAATAAATTCTAGATATCTTAATCTAACTAATGGTTTATTACCCTAAAGGGAAGAGAGATTAATTTATTAAGGCTTTTAGCTTAGGAGTAAATAATAGAGTAATAGTTAGATTAAAGTGTTATAGCTATTAAACTACTAGCTAGGGGTAGGTGCTTAAAGGTTTAATCTCTAGCCCTTTCCCTTTGTTTATAGGAAAGCCCCTTTAAATAGCCCGTAGCTCTTACGTAACTAGCCTATAGCTAGCCCTTAGCTCCGTGCCCCGCTGGGTTCCACCCTCATCGATGCCGTTGCTACCCTTATGGGTGCTGTCGCTGTTCTGCTCCTAATAGTTAGATTAAACGCTTAAATTAAGTTTTAGAGCACTATTTAAGAGTATTTATATGCGTAGAATAGACTAATTAGGTTAATTATCTCCTAATGGCATAGTTTACTTATAATATAAGCGCGCATATAAGTTATAGTTACACACCTATAGAAGCGCTATAAGGGTATAACCTAAGGGAACTAGATTAAGTAATTACGCTAATTCTAATAGTTAATAATTAAGCTAAGAATAGAGTTTTAGAATTAAAGCATAAGCATATAGAGATTAAGTAGCTATTAAGCTACTTATAGGCCCTATAGAAAAAGTATTATAATTAAAAGAGAGTGCTAATAAAGTTTAATATAAGTAACTATATCTTACTCTTAACTAAGAATATGATTTTTATAATTTTTTTTTCATCGGCAGTGGCCAATGCATCTAAAATTCACACATAACATAAGAATTACTAGCAACACCTAGCTAGTGCAATAATAAACAACCGATTAACAGTACCATAGTGATAAAAAAGCAGCTAGATATAGGAATAAGCTTTAAGAGCATAAATACAGGGGGCTATAAGGTTAGTGTAAAGTTTATTATTAATAAACTTTGTAACTGCGTTAGCGCAAGATATAGTTATAGGTTATGACCGCAGTTAAACTTAAATTCATTTAAGTTTTACTCGCAGTATAAATTAACGTAATTCCCCTTTCTCTATAACTATGTTTATTCCCTCTCTTTATCTCTTCTATCTTCTTGCACCTTACCACTCACTTATGCCCTAAAGCTCTAAGGCAAACTTAAACCCTTATACCACACATAACTCATTCTTACTTGTTTCTAACCTGATTCGCTACTGTACCTAATACAGTCCACACAACCCACAAAGTAGGTCTTGCGTTATCAGTTGATTGACGTCCCTTTAACTAAGAATATTAATCTATAATACCCTAGCTAAAAGCTAGCTATAAAGTACTTAGGACTATATAAGATTAAAAAGAAGTTAGCTATTATGGTTTAGCTTATTAATTAAAGTTACCTAAAGGAACGCGCTTATATAATGTTTTTAATATTATAAGCTTAGAACCTTTTAGAGGAAATCTAAGCAATGTAATTAAAATAACCTTACTATAAGATAATATTAAAGAGGATTAAAAGGAATTTAAAGTTAAATAAATTATTACTTATAAATATAATAGCAAACAGCGTAAATATTTAGTAAAATAGAAGAATTATAATAATTCTAAGAATTCATAGGTGCTATAGAGAGACTTTATAATAAAAGAGGTTATTAAAGACTATAAGCGGTAACTAAGTAGCTAAATCTTAACTTTTTAGCTACTTAATTAACTCTTAATTATAATTTTAAAAACCATTAGATTATAGTAATTTAATTAAGAAATAATTCACTTAATAATAATTCACTTAATAATAATTTAGACTACTAAATAAATCTTATATTTAAAGTAAAAACTTAGTATAGACTTATAGCTATCTAATAGCTAGACCTTAGAGATATATTTAGATGTATTTTTAGTATAATTTCTAACTTTATTAGCCTTAGACTTATTATTACTAAAGGCTTAAACTTATAATTCCTTAAGGAGTTCTAAAGGTTTAATATATATAAGGAGAGTAGCTTAGGTAATAGTAAACTAGTAGTAAGTTAGTAAAGAATAAGTAGTAAAGTTAATAGTACTAACTATAGGGCTATAAGTAGCTATAAACTAAAGATAATTAGTAATCTTAATCTAGGTTTCTAGATTAATAATATTAATTAGCTATAAGAAAGTAGTATACTTATTATACTTTACTTCTTAAGAAGCCTTAGCTATAAGATATATATAATAAGCTTACCTATATTTATTAGTATTTTTAAGGCTAAAAGAGTATTATAAAGTTTTTCTTAGCTTATATAAACTTCTAGTAGTATATTAGTAATATTAAAGTAATAAAGTAAGGGAAACTTACTTTATTAATATAATATAGTTTTAGAAGATTATAAAGTATATCCTAAAGCTATTTATATAGCTTTATAATTTAAATAGAATACTAGTAAGGAGTTAGTAATAATTAAAAGATAATCCCTTAAGGCTTAACTTACCCTAATATAAGTCTTATTATTTTAAGTATAATAGTAGTATTTTAGAGAATTACCTATAAAAAGCTAAATATTAGTAATAATAGTAGTAAGCTAGTAATAAGTTTATACTAGAGGAGTAACTATATTTAGTTAGAGTAAGCTTTCCTTAGTAATATACTAAGGCTATTTATCTTTATTATTATCCCTTAGAGCTATATTCTAAATAGCTAACTACTAGATATAATATATATATAGAATTTTTATTAAACTAGCTTTAAGTTAGTAATAAAAAGTAATAAAGAAGTAGTAAACTTATATAATCTTTAATAATTATAAGGTTCTCCCTTATAAGATAGCTTAATAGTAAGATCTTTAATAGTAGTAGTATAGGATATAATAGCTCTAGCTATAATAGTTAGTAGTTAATATTATATAATAGTAGCATTATAGTAGCTATTATATTAGTAAAGGACTTATAAGTTAATAAGAGGCTTAAAGAAGAGAAAGAAAAGAGAGAAAAGAAAGAAGGAAATTACCTTTTCTTATAGGAATTTAGGTGCCTTAGATTAATCTAAGCTACCTTAACTAGAATCTTCTATATATTATAACTAGTGTGTTTATAAGAGATTACTATAATTTATAAATTATTACTATAAGATTACTATAAATTTATTAGGCCACTACTATAAGCTTAAAGAAAAATAGAAGAAGTAAGGTAATCTAAGCCTTATAGAGTTAAGCTAATTAAAAATCACGCTAACTAGTCTAGCTAGGAAGAATCTCTTAGAAAGAATAACCTATAGATAGGAAGTTAAGAAGTAACTATAACCTAGCTTCTATTAGTAAGTAATTACTATAAAAAAGGCTAATATAGCCTAATATTATTAACATTACTATATTACTTAATAAAATCACTATAGTAAGTAGTAATAAAGAAACTCTTACGCTATAACCTAACCCTAAGATAGCACCTTAATGTAATTAAGGATAATTATAGTAAGAGAGGGTATTATATTAGGAGCAGAATAGTAATAGTATCTATTAGGGTAGTAATAGTATCTATAAGGATAGCGCCTAGTAGGGCATAGAGCTAAGGGCTAGCTATAGGCTAGTTACGTAAGAGCTATAGGCTATTTAAAAGGGCTTTCCTATAAGTAAAGGAAAGGGCTAGAGATTAAACCTTTTAAGCACCTACCCCTAGCTAGCAGTTTAATAGCTATAACACTTTAATCTAACCATCACTCTGTTATTCACTCCCAAGCCAAAAGCCTTGACAATTTGCCACTTAATATAGTAATTAAGTTCCTTAACGTTCTTAGTTATTAGTTCTTAGTATTGCGCGGTAACTAATAGATTAAAGCTTGCCTTAGGTTAGTAGATTAAAGCGATATAGGCACTATAAGCCCTTTGCTTAACGTACTTCTTCTCTGGCTCTTCTAGCGGGATTAACTATAGCTTATTACTTTACCTTTTTACCGTATCTTAATAGTGTTATTAGTTAGTTAAATAATTCCACTATTAAATATAAGGGGTTATTAGGCTTAATAAACTGCTTTAGTTTTACAGTAAATTTA
Organism: Epichloe gansuensis; assembly: GCA_023658505.1. Lineage (NCBI taxonomy): Eukaryota > Fungi > Ascomycota > Sordariomycetes > Hypocreales > Clavicipitaceae > Epichloe > Epichloe gansuensis. Next base: position 4,251,104 of record CP098283.1, read on the forward strand.
GCAGTAGCTAGTTAATCTTCTTCTTATTAGGAGAATCCTTTGTCTAATAGGCTAAGGGTATTATTAGTCTACATTCCTATGTATCTAAAGTAAGGGCTTTTAGCAGATGTTACTAGTAAGCACGGATTAAAGCTTAATGTTATTATCTAGAGGTTTTCTCTATAGTGCTTATGGTAAGTTACTTACTAGTGTATGCTAGCCTCTGTAATTCTATAGAGAGGCTTAATAACTCTTATAATTATTCCTTTAGGGTGCTAATTATAAATTTAGATAGGGAGTTAGGTAAGGATTATATAATTTAGCGGCGTTTCTGATTATACGTATGCCTACGTAATATCTTAAATCCATAAGAGAAATCCTTTTATAAGAAGAGAAGGGTAATTATAAGGATTAATTATTAGCTTACCCTTTGGATTATTAGGGCTTATGTAAGGATTACTTGCTTTGCTTTATTGCTAAAGCCTTAGATTATAAGCCTTAATTTCTTATATAGCTAGCTTATTCTTCCTTTAACTTTATTAACAATATGGGAATTAAAGATTTAAATCCCTTAGTGCTTCTTTAGATTAAAAGCAATGAATTTAAACATGCCTTAGCTAATTAGGGCATTAATCTTAGCCTTTATTAAGAGCTTAAAAGGTTTACTAGGAGTTATAATTATGCCTTTCTTACGCAATTAGATTATAAGCGTAAGGTCTACCTCCTCCTTGCTTAAGATAAATGCCTTAAGGTTATTTACCTAATTAATAATTATAGGAGGGTTCTTTTATAGTCTTCCTAGCCTTCTTTTAGAGGGGCTAGAGGTATTGCGTTATTAATTTATACCTCTTACTCTTCCCTTTAATTACCTTTAGGTTATTACCTTTTACTAGTAATAGCCTTTCCTTACTAGGATCTTTATTATAAGGCTTAATAGAGGTTAACCTAAAGACCTTAGGGCCTTATAGAAGATTAAGGGTATAGCTCTCTCTATCTATTATAAGGAGCTTATATAGGCCTTACTATTCTTTATGCTCTTACTAGATAAGAACTAGTAATATAAGTAAGAGATTAAGGGTTAGTAAGGTATTAGGGCTATTCCTTATAGTAAGGGCTTCCTTAACCTTACGTAGTGTATATAATCTCTTAATCTCCTTTATTACCTTTTACACTATAAGAGCTTATTACTTAATATTAGGTAAGGGAGGAGAATTATTAATTATTTAAGGGTAGGCGCTAAAGATAAAAAGGGTTAAAATAATGCTATTTAGGCCTATAGTATTATTAAGGGCTTTTATAGCTATTTATAGGGCTATAGCTTTAGGTGTTAATAGGCATTTGCGTTAGATAATATTATAGGCTCTTTAGAGTAGCCTATAATATCTCTTAACCTTACTAATGCTATAGTATGCCTTAATAGGGACTTCTTTAATTAAGATTAATATTAAAGCTATAAATTAGCGGAATTCTTCGCTTCTAAATGTTATGCTAGCATTAGTTATAATCTAATCTAGAGGACCCTAGTAGGTATTAATCTAGTAGAGGCAAAGGGCTTCCTAGGTTGCCTTTACTATAATATCCTTAAGGAATCTAGCCATATTAAACGCAGTAGCTATATTAATAACGTGGAGGATAGGGCGATTACTATCTAGATATATAATATCTATAATTACTTTGTAGTTAAAGTTATATTTATCCTTTAGGGTGAATTTAAAGCAATGTGAATTGTTTACATTTAATTAGCATTAGTAGCAGATCTTTGTTAATTATCTAATGGTTTTAAAATCTACCTTATAGCCTAATTTAGAAAGTATATTATAAAGTTAGCGGATAGAAGGGTAACTAAATTAGTAATACAATTACTATAATTCTATCTTAGTTAGATAACTCTAGGTAATTAATCTCTCCTTCTGCAGAAGCATCTAAGGATATCCCTATTTATAGATAATAGAGACCTTAATATTACCTTATTAAAGGATATTCTAAGAGATATAGAAATTAATCTTTAGATAGTCTATATCTACTAAATATAGTAAGAAGGGAGTGTTTATAGGCATTACATAGAATAGGATAATACTAAAGGGAGTAGGCATATTAATTAATCTAATTAAGGGATTAGCTTACCGCTTCTAAATTAAATTATTACCTCCCTAGCTCTAGATTTATTAAGCTAGATCTTAGGGATTAACTATTATAGGGTAAGGAATTAGGGTGCCTTACTAATAAGTAACTTATAGCCCTAGTATTAGGATAATACCTTAGAATATACCTAAGGAGTAATAATCTTAAAGAAGGAAGGTAGTTAGGGCTTCCTTTAGTTATTAGAGATTAAATAGATCCTTCTTTACAAGGGTATAGGTAGCTACTTAATTCGTAAGGATCTCTATAGTTATATAGCTATTAATCATTATACCTTATATAAAGAAGCTTATTAGTATCTCTCCTTTATTACTTTTTTCTTTAAATCTAAGTTCTATTATATAGGTAAAAATCTTATCTTCTTTAGAAAAAGTAGTGTTATTCTCTTTACCTTTATACTAGGTAAGGAAAGCATTATAGGAAGGGTTATTAGTTCTATAAGATAATGGTTCTTAAAGCGTTAATATATCTTCTTACATTTCTCCTTAGAGTGTTTAGTTAACTAATAGCCTTCCTTGCTATATATATAACATTTCCTTATATATAAAGCGCCTTTATTACCTTATAATTATAATTATCTATAATAGGCTTCTTTACTATACCTATTATACTTATAGTTAGTCTAATACTACTCTCTTATATTAGGTATTAATAGGAATTAATGCTTTTCTCTAATTCCTCTATAGTTATTCTTATTAATATCCTTATATATTTATAGAATAGCTAGAGGTTAGTAAGAGGGTTAATAAGGCAAGTTCTATACTTAGGTATGCTATAATAAGCAGAGATTAATTAATTCTAGAGTGCTCTTTTAGATTAGGTAATATCTAGGACTACTTATTAAAGGTTTATAAGCTTTATTACAAGTTCTTTAAAGTAATTAATCTTTAGCTTATCTAGGTTTTCTTATATAATCTAGCATAGCTTAGTGTTTTACTATTTAAGGAAATACCTTTGTTTTATATTATTAGTCTTAAACCTTCTCTTAATATAGCTAATAAGGGTCTTAAGGTCCTAAGGATTGCCTAGCTTATATAGATGCTTATAATAGTATATTAAAGCTTTTCCCTTAAGCATAGCTTTAAGGGCATACCTAGCTTTATAGGGTTTAATGCCTAGTATCTTATATTTCCTTAGAAGATTATTAACTTTAAGTTAAGGACCTTATAGTTATTTACACTATATTAAATATTACTTATATAAAGCTTTGTAAGATTAATTATTTGCTTTAGTATAGGTCTAAAGGGAAAAAGTGCTCTTAAAGGTATAAAGGGAGGGATTTCTTATCTTAATAGGGGATACCTCTAATAAGGGCTTTCTAAGGATTATTATATAATTAGCCTAATAGGGTTAGGCTTAGGGAATAATATTAGTAAGATTATAAGGTTCCTAGATTACTCTATTAATAATATTATAATCTTAGCCTAATTAGAGGGATTAGAAGAAGGTTATTAAGGAAGTCTTAGTCTTTAATGCGTTTTTAGAAGGGTATGTACTTCCTTATAGCTTCCTATATCTCTTCTTCTTACTAATCTTAGAATTCCTTATAGGTAGTGACTTCCTTAAGCATTACTATGATCTTCCTATAGGCTATTATATCTATGTATATGCCTTAGAAGAGAAGGAAATTATATAGATACTTAGTAATTACTTAGTCTATAATTATAAATACCTCTCTTATCTATCTATAGAAGTCTTTAATAAAGTTAGTAAAGAGGCTTCTAGTAATAAGGCCTTTAGACTAGTATGCCACTATCTTAAAGAGAATATATACTATAATAGCATTAGGATTATTACCTTATTTATTAAGATTAAATAATTTTACTATCTTTAATATCTTAGATATAATAAAGTCTTATATCTCTAGGGAATATATCTTAGGAGAGGGTTATTAAGTTATAGACCTTTGCCTTTTTAGTCTCTCTTAACCTTAGTGCTTTCTTTAGTATTACTAAAGTTAGGGCTAAAGAGAAAGGCTTTTAATAGTTTTCCTTATTAAGGAGCTTTTAACTTTCTTATCTCTATTATAGGAGGACTAAATAGAGGTATAGTATTAGTTATATAATAGGTTAAAGGATTATAAGCATAGCTATTATCTTTATTCCTTAGGGGTTCTTAGGATATTAGATCTTAGGAGTAATAAGCTCCTTTCTTATTATAAGAGAATACCTTCTAAGGGTTAGGTATATAGTAAAACGCGCTAACTAAGTAATTAAAGATAGGTTAGACTAGTTACTAACTAGGCCTTAATCCTTTAATAGCTTTAAAGTCTTTATAGGGTTTTAGGATTAGATCTTAGAAGTTATAAGGCTTCTTTCTTATTATAAGAGAGTGCTTAGACTTCCTTAGTATAACTATATATGCTTTTAGCAGCTCTCTTATTTTATAGGGCAGGTTTATAGTATAGCTATCTCTTTTGCTTAGCCTTGCTAATCTGCGGTTAGGAAAAACCATATAGTTATCTATAAAGTTAACCACTAATTAGTGTTAGTATCACAGGTGCCTAACGTTAGGATTATAGCCTAGGGAATAGGAATTTATCTTCTATTCTAGGCATTGTAATTAATTAGTTATAAGTGTGTATAAAGAGAGGAAAAGAGAGGCTTTTTTAGATTATAAGAAGTAGCTATAAACGCAGTGCGTTTTATAGGTTATATAACTTGTAGGCCCTTAACTAATTAGAGGGCAGGCTAATAAGTCATAGGTAAGGCTACCTCTCGCGAGCGCGCGTTGCGCGCGTGCCCTCGCGGCCTAACCTTTTGCCGGGTAATTGCGGCTGCGTGCCGCGATTGATATCATGCTTGTTCTAACAATAACCCTATGCTTCCTTTAACTAGTACGGTTCCCTTTATAATATCTAAAGAAACTCTAAATATAGTGTTATTATTAGAGAAGGACTAGATTAAATAGTACGTATAAACTAAGAATTACGTAGAATCTTATAGTATCTAGGAGTATATTAATCTAAATCAGGATAAATTACTAGAAGAACTAATAATACCTGCTTACCTAAAAGAGATCTAAGACTAGAGATTATAGCGGATAACCCTAATGCTCTAGAAGACTAGAAGATTACTTATAAAGACGCTAAAGATAAGTATAACTTTAAATGTAAAGATTTATAATTTAACCTTATAAAATATATAAACCTATTAAGGCAAATACTAAAGATTAGGGAATTTATTTATAAGACCCTTTTAAAGAATATCTAAGACTCTCTTAACTTTAATAATAAAAAGAAGGGAAAGGAGTTAGTTTATTAGCACTCTTAAAGAATATTAAAGCTTCTTTAGGATTAATATAAGCTAAACGTAAGGAAGATATTAATTCTTACGGAAACGCGCCTTAATAATCACTTATAAGCTAAAGGTTCCCGCAATTAGTACTAATAGGCAGTGATAATAGAGATACTATAGAGGAATTATTAAGACCTTAAGACCTAATAGACTAAGGAGATAATATTATATAAGTTCGTAATCCCTCTTTATAGTAAATTTAAGTTATTTTAGAAGAAATAGAATAATCTACTTAATAAGGGTATAAATCAAAGCTTCCTTAAGGCTATTATAGAGTTTAAAAAGACTATAAAGCTTCGCAAAGCATACTAAAGGCTGCTAATGTAATTATAACCGATAAGTTAACGGGATTAAATGATTTAACGAAATTAGAGAGGCCTAAGTGCCCTAGATACACGAATTACACGGTTAGAGATGCCTTCAAGTAGTGGGAATCCTATAATTTATTTAAGGCTCTATATAAGCTAGAGCTTACTCCTAAGAACTAGGAAGTTAGGAAAAACTCTAAAGATAATATTAAGAAGTATTTAAAAGAGAATTTATAAGAGAAAACAAAGGCTATAAATTAGAAGTTAAAGGAGAAGAGTAGTAGTAATATTATTATGCCCTTATAAAACCCTATAAATAACTCTATAGCTATTACTCTAGGTAAGAAGTTAGCTAATATATTATTATTTATACGCATAGGGCGCTCTTAATGCGTTACCCTATCTTTAAACGCGGTTAATAGCTTGAATTTAAAGAGGAATATAGTCCTTTATAACTTTAGAGTAAATATTTATATCTTTAATAACTGTTAGAACAAGCATGATATCAATCGCGGCACGCAGCCGCAATTGCCCGGCAAAAGGTCAGGCCGCGAGGGCGCGCGTAACGCGCGCCCGCAAGAGGTAGCCCTATATATGACTCATCGGCCTGCCCCCTAATTAGGCAAGGACCTACAAGTCATGTAACCCACAAAACGCACTATGTTTATGGCCACTTCTCATAATCTAGAAAAGCCTCCCCTTTCCTCCCTTTTACACATACTTATAACTAATTAATTATAACGCCTAGAATAGAAGATAAATTCCTATTCCCTAGGCTATAATCCTAATATTAGGCACCTATAATACTAACACTAATTAGTGGTTAACTTCACAGATAACCATATGGTTTTTCCTAACCGTAGATTAGTAAGGTTAATTAGAAAAGATAGCTACACTATAAACCTACCCTATAAAATAGGAGGGCCGCTAAAAGCGTGTATAGTTATGCTAAGGAAGTCTAAGCACTCTCTTATAATAAGAAAGGAGCTTTATAACTCCTAAGATCTAATCCTAAGACCCTATAAAGACTTTAAAGCTATTAAAGGATTAAGGCCTAGTTAGTAACTAGTCTAACCTATCTTTAGTTACTTAGTTAGCGTGTTCTACCACGTACCTAACCCTTAGAAGGCATTCTCTTATAATAAGAAAGGAACTTATTACTCCTAAGATCTAATCCTAAGAACCCCTAAGGGATAAAGATAATAGCTACGCTTATAATCCTTTAACCTAATATATAACTAATACTATACCTCTATTCTAACTTCCTATAATAGAGAAAAGAAAGTTAAAAGCTCCTTAGTAAGGAGAACTATTAAAAGTCTCTCTCTAGCCCTAACTTTAGCAATGCTAAAGAAGGCACTAAAGTTAAAAGAGACTAAAAAGGCAAAGGTCTATAACTTAATAACCCTCTCCTAAGACACATTCCCTAGAGATATAAGACTTTATTATATCTAAGATATTAAAGATAGCGAAATCGTTTAATCTTAATAAATAAGGTAATAACCCTAAGGCTATTATAGCCTATATTCTCTTTAAGATAGTAGTATACTAGTCTAGGAGCCTTATTACTAAAAGCCTCTTTACTAACTTTATTAAAGACTTCTATAAATAGATAAGAGAGGTATTTATAATTATAGACTAAGTAATTGCTAAGTATTTACATAACTTCCTTCTCTTCTAAGGCATATATATAGATATAATAGCCTATAGGAAGATTATAGTAATGCTTAAAGAAGTCACTACCTATAAGGAATTCTAAGATTAGTAAGAAGAAGAGATATAGGAAGCTATAAGGAAGTATATACCCTTCTAAAAACGTATTAAAGACTAAGACTTCCTTAATAACCTCCTTCTAATCCCTCTAATTAGACTAAGATTATAACATTATTAATAGAGCAATCTAGGAATCCTATAATCTTGCTAATGTTATTCCCTAAGCCTAACCCTATTAGGCTAATTACATAATAATCCTTAGGAAAGCCCTTATTAGAGGTATTCCCTATTAAGATAAGAAATCCCTCCTTCTACACCTCTAAGAGCACCTCTTCCCTCTAGACTTACACTAAAGCAAATAATTAATCTCATGAAGCTTTATATAAGCGATATTTAATATAGCGTAAATAACTATAAGGTCCTTAACTTAAAGTTAATAATCTTCTAAGGGAAATACAAGATACTAGGCATTAAACCCTATAAGGCTAGGTATGCCCTTAAGGCTATGCTTAAAGGGAAAGCTTTAATATACTATTATAAGCATCTATATAAGCTAGGAGATCCTTAAGACCTTAAGACTCTTATTAACTATATTAAGAGAAGATTTAAGACTAATAATATAAAGCAAAGGTATCTCCTTAAGTAATAGAACACTAAGCTACGCTAGATTATATAAGAAAACCTAGATAAGCTAAAGATTAATTGCTTTAAAGAACTTATAATAAAGCTCACAAACCTTTAACAAGCAGTTCTAGATATTACTTAATCTAAAAGAGCACTTTAGAATTAATTAATCTCTGCCTATTATAGGATACCTAAGTGTAGGACTTGCCTTATTAACCCTCCTACTAACCTCTAGCTATTCTGCAAACGTATAAGGATATTAATAAGAATAACTACAGAGGAATTAGATAAGAAGCATTAATTCCCATTAACGCCTAATATAAGAGAGTAGTATTAGACTAACCGTAAGTATAATAGGTATAGTAAAGAAGCCTATTACGGATAATCATAATTATAAGGTAATAAATACGCTCCTTATACAAAGAAATGCTATATATATAGTAAGGAAGGCTGTTAGTTAACTAAACACTCTAAAGAGAAACGTAAGAAGGTATATTAACGCTTTAAGAACCACTACCTTATAGAGCTAATAACCCCTTCCTATAATGCTTTCCTTACCTAGTATAAAGGTAAAGAGAATAACTGTTATGAACTGGCCTTAGGGCAGCTGCACGTAAGCGTTCTAAGAGATATTATTATCCTTAGAGAGAAAGGATTGGACTAAGCTAGGTGTCGCACAGGAACTAGCTTTATACCAGTGTGTGTATAGGTTGCATAGGCCTAGGTAAAGCCCTAACCTATCCGCCTATAGTCCGCGTCCTTTACGCGCCCTTTCCAGACCTAAGACATAACCTAAGCTCCTAAGCTTAAGTCTATAATATACCCCCTTACTTAGGCCTCCCTTCCCCTTTTCCCTTATAGTTAGAAAGTTCTAAGTAAGTAGTGTATATACGTAATTAATATAGCGTATTAGTGCGGGTCCTGGTGCAGGGCTTATGCATAGCCTAGTAGGCTAAAAATTTTTCCTTATAGGCTACCCTACCCTAGCCTTTAAAATAACTAGCCTTACCTAACTCTAGCCCCCTATAACACTAGCCTACCTTATTTTCTTACCTACCACTAGCTAATATTAAGCTTTACCTGCCTAGTTATTATTACTTTATTTTCACATATTACCTTTTGCCCGTTAAATTCCCCCTCTCCTCCTAGCTATTACTAGTCTCTCTAACCTCCTATCACTAACTATTTATAATCCCTTACTAGTCTATGTCTAAAGTAAGTGTATAATTAGAGCTATCCTATAGCTATATCTAGATATAAATAATCCCACATATCCCTTACTTTATTCCTTTCCTTTCCCTTTACACACCCTTATTTCTATTATCTTATTAGTTATCCGCTACCTACCTCCTTTAAATATCCTATTAAAACCCCTTTTTATATCTAGCCTGCCTATTATTATATCCGCCGCTATTACTCTTAGCACTATTATTACTACTGCCTCTAGTAGTACTCCCCTCCCTTGCTACTGCCTCCTCCCCCTAAAAAGCTAAACCACCTTAGTAATTATATCTTAGAGGGTAACTCTAATAACTCTAATAACTCTAATAGCAAGGAGCAAGAGGTCCTATGCATCTAATGTATAAATAACCTTTATAATAAGGGGACGTAGGAGTGCGCCCTAGGGTCTTACTAGGCCTATCTTCCCTATTAGCGCACCCGTTAATTATATAGCTAGGAGCCGCACTTATACTTAGGTAACCCTAAATTAAGATATATGTATAAGCACCTTATAAACCTTTTAGCTACTAGAAAAGCTATTAAAACACTAGCTATAAGGCGCACCGCCTCTAAAAAGGGATGCTACGCTATCCTAATAAAAACTTTTATTTACTATTAAAAACGTTTTAACACTATTTTAGCCACCGCTTACATTAATCCTTCCGTAGTAACACCCTTTTGTTATCCCTTACTAGGGCAGTATATACCTAGGGCGCTACTAAATTATAGGCACTTACGCTTACCTAGCAGATAACTCCTACTTAATATAGTAGTAATATAGTAATAGAGTTCTTTTATAGCATATCTATAATAAATAATAATCTTACCTATGTTACCTCTATTTAGGAGAACGCTACTACTAAGCAGTATGTATTTAATAAGGCCCTTGCCTGCTAATTAACCACTTACTGCTATCCCCCTAGACTAAACTAGAATAACCTAGCTTCTCTTCCTCCTCCTGCCCCTAAGAACTAATTACTTTCTAATATAGTAGAATACTAGCGCTAATATACGCGTAGAGCAGAGGAGACTAGATTTGCTTATTCCTTAGTAGTTAAATAAAAACATACTCTTTTAGGCCTATTATATGTTATTATATTGCCCTATTATGCCTTAAATCTATCTAGTGCCTCTATATCTTATATGTTTTCTAGTAGTTCCTAAGTTAGCTTTACATATCCTTTCTATTTAACTAGCATATTCTGGTTTAACCCTTATCCTCTTGCGTTCTTAGCTACTAGTATCTCTTTAACCTAATACTCTAAGAGATTAGGGTTAGTATTAGTTATTATTAGTTCCAGTAGGGGTTGCTTATCCGCTAATATTTAACTAGGTAATAGATTAGAAGCTACCTGTTATACTAAATCTACATAGAAAATAGGGTAAAGTCCCTATAGCATGTCTAACTTAACAGTTAAAGGTATAGGGACCTCTAGCACCTTATATTTAGCTATAACCTAATCTAATTTCTTGTATAGTCTGTTTGTCTTGAAATTTCGCAGGTTTAACCATATATAGTCACTGACCTAAAAGCGTTCCGCTAGACGCCAGCTGCTATTTATTTCCTCCTATTACCATTGCTAAACAAACGCTATAGCAGCCTACGTTAGGTCTAAGCCCTCCTTAAGATATTATAAGAATACCTAGGCCCTCTCCTTTAATAAGGTATGGGATATCTCCTTATCTAGTGGTTCTTAAATTATTGCTAGGTTATAACTATATAAGGCTATGTTTACACTAATCCCTATTACTAATAAGTCCTTGTTATTCAAAGTAAGTTAATAAGCAGGGAGATGTTCTAGCTATTCGAATTATAAAAATAATAGCATTACCCTTAGGATAGCCTAAACTTCTTAATTTGCCCTTTCTATGCCACTATCTATCTATGGATAATAAGCTATTAATAGTAACTGCTACGTACCTACCTAGTTATAAAGTGTAGTCTAAAAATTACTTAACTAGTCTAAACCGCAATCTGTAATAATTTATGTGGGAAAGCTATAGAACTGCTACTAGCACTACTTAAACCATTCTACGCATGCTTTAGCCCCTATTAATATCATAGCTTCTAGCTAGATATACTTAGAGAGTCTATCCGTAATAACTATAAGAAACCATAGGTTATCTAGGTATTAAGCTAGTAGGTCTGTTATAAAGTTAATAGAGATCTATAACTAGTAACGGTCTAGTGGAGGGATTAGTTTTAATAAGCCTTATCTTAGCTAGTAGCTCTTCCGCCCCTATAATAGTAATAGTTTCTTATAAACCAGGTAATCCCCTATAATATGCTATCCTAATGGAAATCCTCTAAAGCGTCTTAAAAGTTATGTTATAGCTAGGATAGCCTAGTAAGGGTAAATTATAAACCTATTGCGTTAAGGTTATAGTAAGGGGTTTCTAATTTAGAATCTAAGTCTAGCCCTAGAATTAAAGCGTACCTTTAGCACTAATCTAATAGTTTGCTATTTACTCCCTTATGTTCATAGCTTCTAGAAACTTCTAGGCCCCTTCCTAACTACCTTAAGCTATATCCTATACGTAGCATTATAAACTAAGGACTAGTCCTACAGAGATTAGAGATATATATCTGTAAATATTATTACCCCTATTAGAAGACCTATAAACCTACCTATAGTGTCCTTGCCCTTGCCACCCCTAATAATAACATAGGGTTTACACTAGAAATAAGTCTAGTTCTTTTATAACTATACAGGCCTAGAGTTATTACTAATTACATAATTAGCTTCTCTAGTCCCCCTTATTCTCCTCCCCTTAGAACTATCTTAATAGCATATCTAGTCTTGCTACCTATAGGCTAGGCCTATACTATAGGTAAAAATTAAATAGCAATAGCATCTCTGCCTATCTTACCTGCTATTCTAATATCTCCTTAGCGCTGTAAAGTATTCTAAGTTCTTATAGTCTGTAAGTATTATAAATAGCTTGCTAATACTATATAGCTTTACTAACTAAGCCTTTAGGTATAATATAATTGCTAATAGCTCCTTATTATATATAGTGTAGTTCCGTTAAGCTAGCTATAGTTAAGCGGAATAATAAGTAACTAGGTGTAAGATACCTTTGTTATTAAACTATAAGAGGTAACCCCTAGAGCTATCCCTAAATAGTTAGCTTTTACTATAGTGTCCTTATTAGGGTCCTATTATGTTAGGATAGGATATAATATAAAGGCTATCTTTAGCGCTTTAAACGCTGTATTATATTTATCTATTCACTAAAATAGGATGCCCTTCTTTGTAAGTTTAATTAAAGGGCCTATAATTATTAAGAAGTATGGTATAAAGTCCTAATAAAAGTTAGTAAACCTAAGAAATCCTCGCACCCCCTAACCTTCTTTAGCGCCTCCTAATCCTAGATAGCTATAATCTTTTCCCTATCTAAGCGAATTTCTTTCCTTATATAGATAATAAACCCTAGGTACTTAACTTCCTTTATTATAAAAACGCATTTCTTTATATCTAAGTTTAGTCTTACTTACTATAGCCTTAAGAGCATTACTTAGACCTTCTATATATAGTCTTTCTAAGACCCTCCTAAGTAAATAAGAATATTATTAAGGTAAGCAGTTATGTAGTCCCTTAGGATTCCGCTAAGCGTGCTATTAATATATCTCTAAAAGGTAGCAGGTACACCCGCTAGGCTAAAGGGGCATATAAGCCACTTAAATAACCTAAAACACGTCTAGAAGGCAGTCTAGTGTTCCTTGCCTTTAGTAATATAAAGCTAGTGAAATGCTACTTATATATCTAGCTTTATAAACCACTTTACCTCTAATAATAATTATAGTGTCTCCTTTACTAAAGGTAAGGGATAATAGTCTTATTCTATAATCTTATTAAGGGCATAGTAGTCTATGCAAAACCGCTATCCCCCTCCTAGTTTCTTTACTAATAACACTAGAGCTACTACTAAAGAGAAGCTAGCCTATATCTATTCCTTATCTATAAGGTTAGTTACTTACTTTTAGATTTTAAGGAGGTACTGCTAGGGCATATTATATAATAGAGCCTATAGGAGTTCTAGTTTAGACCTATTTATATTACGCTTTAATTAAATATAGTAGTCTAATTATCCTTAGTGCGGTAGTAAGGCATTTGCCTTGCTTTCTAGGAAGAGGTCCGTAAAGTCCTATAGCGTGCTTAGCAATAAGGATAATAGGTCCTGTTCTATAGCCTTAGGGTTATGTCTATCTATAAAATTAATGTAATTTCCCATAGGCTAGTAGCGTATAGTTAGATATGTTCTTTCTGCTTCTTCGCATGCCTCATAATTCCCACGAAGGTAAAGCCTAAGATAGATATCATTAGTTGCTTAACCTTCCTATTAGTTAATGCCTGAATTTATAGGTTATTAGCTAATCCTACGTAGAGTTAATAGCGCGCTATATCTAAGTTAATCTTATTCTATTCTATCTATAGTATCCCTAAAATTAGCTACCTTATTAACCTAGGGATTATATAGGTAACTATAGGTGTTTCCTATCTATCTAGATCCACTTAAAAACGGACAATATACGTAATATATAACCTCTTTTTATAACTCTCTTTTCCCCTTATTTTACACTAACTATAGTGCAAACTAATCTCTTCTTTAAGAGAGGAGGCATTCTAACTAGAGTTTTTAGATAAGGCATTTGCTTATAGTAGTATAATAGTCATAGCCTATATTAACAAGAGCATCCGTAAAGGTAGTCTTATTAATTAATACAGGAACTAGAAAAGGTATAGAGTCTATGTTAGACTAGATTTATTTAAAGTCCTTATTAGTAATAACTATTTGCTATAACACCCTTTATCTATCCTCCCCGCTACCCTAGTTAAATAACTTAATGCTAGGGTTCTTCTTTTTCTAATAAGTCTACTATTTCCTCTTCTTTAGAGTTATCTTTCTCTTCCTTTATATTATACGCGTTAATAGCTACCTTTCTATGCTAACGTTTTAGTAGGAGTAAAGGGTAGTTAAAAACAAAATGCTTTCCTAAACTATACCACAGGCATTTGCCCTCCTTATAACGCGTATCACGCACAGCCTAGCTAACCCACTTAGCCCGCTTACCGCTAGCCTTATTACCTAGCTTTACCTTACGCTAATTTCTAGTAACTTTCCATGTCCTTTTTAGGCCTATTCTAGGTGCGTTAATTATATATCTATTATAGGAGTGTCCTTATCCTAGGCAAGGGCCTTAGGCATATACGCCTGCCTTTGCATATAGTTCTTCTCCTCTAGTTAATAGGACTTAATATCTAATAAGATACTACAATACTAGGCCATTGCCACTAAGTAATCTATGCGCGATATATCTTATCTAACGCTATAGTCCCTTATCTACTTATTAAGGGCTATGCGTAGCTTAGCTAGCTTTATAGAGTCCTCCTAATCTAATCCCTAGCTAGCGCTAATTTTTATTTAAAATAAATATAGAAGTCACTAAATTGCTTATTTAGGCATTACATAATCTAGTTAAGCTCTATAATTACTAATTCCTATTAATAGGGGTTATTAAATATCTTAGTAAGGTAGTTTAAGAACTTCTATAGATTATAAAGCACTAAGTGTCCCTTCTTAAAATAGGGAGTAACTTATGCCTAAACCTTTAGTAATAGGTTCTAGTAAATAAAGCACTATTAGTCCTGCTAAGACCTAATAAACCCCTATCTATGTCTAGCTTATAGGACATTAGGTTTCGCTATACTATAAATAGGACCCTTTTACTATTAAATAGGGGTCCTATTAGCAAGGGTTTTCACTTAATAGGTTAACTAGAAAAGTTAGATCTCTGCTTGCTAGTAAGGTCCTTAATTTATTTTAACTACTAAGTAATAAGCTCCTATAAGGTTACTATTTTATTAGTCTCTATCCTATCCGCTAGTAGCGGTATATCCGTTAGCTACTATGCCTTTATAGTAAAGGATAATAAATGTTATAAACTAGCCTTAGGGTAGCTATATATAAGCATTCTAAGAGATATTATTATCCTTAGAGAGAAAGGATTAGACTAAGCTAGGTATCGCATAGGAACTAGCTTTATACCAGTGTGTGTGTAGGTTGCATAGGCCTAGGTAAAGCCCTAACCTGTCCGCCCATAGTCCGCGTCCTTTGCGCGCCCTTTCCGGACCCGAGACATGACCCAAGCTCCTAAGCTCAAGTCCATAACAATAACACTGCTTCTTCTAAAGAAGATAAGATTTCTACCTATATAATAGAACTTAGATTTAAAGAAGAAAGTAATAAAGAAGAGATGCTAATAAGCTTCTTTACATAAGGCATAATAATTAACGGCTATGTAACTACAGAGATCCTTACGAATTAAGCAGCTACGCATGCCCTTATAAAGGAGAATCTATTTAATCTTTAATAACTAAAGGAAGCCCTAACTGCCTTCCTTCTTTAAGATTATTACTCTTTAGGTGTGTTCTAAGGCATTATCCTTAATACTAGGGCTATAGGTTACTTATTAGTAAGGCACCCTAATTCCTTGCCCTATAATGGTTAATCCCTAAGATCTAGCTTAATAAATCTAGAGCTAGGGAGGTAATAATTTGATTCAGAAGCGGTAAGCTAATCCCTTTAATCGGATTAATTAATATGCCTACTCCTTTAGCATTATCCTATTCTACGTAATACCTACAAACACTCCCTTCTTACTATGTTTAGCAGATATAGACTGCCTAAAGATTAATTTCTATATTTCTTAGAACATCCTTTAATAAGGCAATATTAGGGTCCCTGTTATCTATAAATAGGGACATCCTTAGATACTTCTGCAGAAGGAGAGATTAATTGCCTGGAGTTATCTAACTAAGATAGAATTACGGCGCTTATATCGCTGATTTAGTTACCCTTCTATCCGCTAACTTCATAATATGCTTTCTAAATTAGGCCATAAGGTAGATTTCGAAACCATTAGATAATTGATAAAGATCTGCTACTAATGCTAATTAAATGTAAATAATCCACATCGCTTTAAATTCACCCTAAAGGATAAATGCAACTTTAACTACAAAGTAATTGTAAATATTATGTATCTAGATAGCAATTACCCCGTTCTCCATGCTGTTAATACGGCTACCGCGTTTAACGCGGCTAGGTTCCTAAAGGATATTACAGTAAAGGCAACATAGGAAGCTCTTCGCCTCTGCTAGATTAATAGCTACTAGGGCCCTCTAGATTAGATTATAACTAATACTAGCATAACGTTTAGAAGCGAAGAATTCCGCTAATTTATAGCTTTAATATTAATCTTAATTAAAGAAGTCCCTGTTAAGGCACACTATAGCATTAGCAAGGTTAAGAGATATTATAGGCCGCTCTAAAGAGCCTATAATATTATCTAATGCAAATGCCTATTAACACCTAAAGCTATAGCCCTAGAAATAGCTGTGAAAGCCCTTAATAATACTATAGGCCTAAACGGCATTATTTTAACCCTTTTTGTCTTTAGTGCCTACCCTTAAATAATTAATAATTCTCCTCCCTTACCTAATATTAAGCAATAAGCTCTTATAGTGTAAAAGGCAACAAAGGAGATTAAAAGGTTATACGCGCTCTGTAAGGTTAAGGAAGCCCTTGCTATAAGGAATAGCCCTAATACCTTACTAACCCTTAACCTCCTGCTTATATTACTAGTTCTTATCTAGCGAGAGCATAAAGGATAGCAAGGCCTATATAAGCTCCTTATAATAGATAGAGAGAGCTATACCCTTAATCTTCTATAAGGTCCTAAGGTCTTTAGGTTAACCTTTATTAAGCCTTATAATAAAGACCTAAGCAAGGAAAGGCTATTACTAGCAGGAGGTAATAACCTAGAGGTAATTAAAAGGGAAGAGCAAGAGGCATAAATTAATAACGTAGTGCCTCTAGCCCCTCTAAAAAGAAGGCTAGGAAAACCACAAAAGAACCCTCCTATAATTATTAATTTAGCAGATAATCTTAAGGCATTTATCTTAAGTAAGGAGGAGGCAGATCTTAAGCTTGTGATTAAATTACATAAGAATAGCATAATTATAACTCCTAGTAAACCTTTTAAGCTCTTAACAAAGGCTAAGATTAATGCCCTAATTAGCAAAGGCGTGTTTAAATTTATTGCTTTTAATCTAAAGAAGCACTAAGGGATTTAAATCTTTAATTCCCATATTGTTAATAAAGTTAAAGGAAGAATAAGCTAGCTATATAAGAAATTAAGGCTTATAATCTAAGGCTTTAGTAACAAAGCAAAGCAAGCGATCCTTACGCAAGCCCTAATAATCTAAAGGGCAAGCTAATAATTAATCCTTATAATTACCCTTCTCTTCTTACGAAAGGATTCCTCCTTTAGATTTAAGATATCACGTAAGCGTACGTACAATTAGAAACGCTGCTAAATTATATAATCCTTACCTAACTCCCTATCTAAATTCGTGATTAGTACCCTAAAGGAATAATTATAAGAGTTATTAAGCCCCTCTATAGAATTACAGAGGCTAGCACATACTAGTGGGTGACTTACCACAAGCACTATAGAGAAAAGCTCTAGATAATAACATTAAGCTATAATCCGTGCTTGCTAGTTATATCTGCTAAAAACCCTTAATTTAGATGCGTGGGAATGCAGACTAACAATACCCTTAGCCTATTAGACAAAGGATTCTCCTAATAGGAAGAAGATTAACTAGCCGCCGCTAAATTCGCTATAAAGCCAAAGCAGTTTATTAAGCCTAATAACCCCTTATATTTAATAGTAGAATTATTTAACTAACTAATAACACTATTAAAATATAGCAAAAAGGGCAAAGTAATAAGCTATAGTTAATCCCGCTAGAAGAGCTAGAAAAGAAGTATATGGAATAAAGGGCCTATGGTGCTTACATTGCCTTAATCTACTAACCTAAGGCAAGCTTTAATCTATTAGTTACTATATAATATTAAGAACTAATAACTAAGAATATTAAGGAACTTAATTGCTATATTAAGTGGCAAATAGACTACCTAGATTAAGGATTAATCTTTGTACCCCTTAACCTTAAAAGAGCAAAGCTATTTATATTTATTAACAGATTATTTGCTAATAATAAAGACCTTACCTTATAACTAGGCTACGTTCTTATCCTAGCTAATAAGGAGTATAAAGATAGTAAGTTTACACTATAAGGTAATATTATACACTATAGCTTAATAAAAAGCAAGAGAGTTATAAGAAGTATACTTACTTTAGAGGTCTATAGAATAGTAGTAGGCGTAGATATAGCTTATATAATTATAATAACGTTAAAGATTATTATAGATTGATTAAACCTCCTAGAGATCCTAATCGTGGTCTACATAGATTTATACTTATTATATAAATGCCTTATTAAGCTTAGGACTATAAAGAAGAAGTAGCTTATAATTAATATTATAGCCCTTTAGTAATTATATAAACGCTGTAAGCTCTATAAGATTAAATGGATTAATAGTAAAGATAACCTAGCTAATGCGTTTATAAAGGTAATGCCTAATAAAGCCCTAAAGAGGTTTATTATAGGTAATATAGCAATAATCTAGATAGAGGATAGGTTACCTAGACCTAGCACTACTTATAAAGAGGTAGGGGACTAAAGCCTAAAGCCTACGCCTAAGCCTATGCTAAAGCCTATGCCTAAGCCTACGCTAAAACTAGCGCTAGAGGCACTAGATAAGGTGCCCTAAGTATAGCACGGTTACATAGGGTATAGGCTAAGGGATTAGAGGTAGCGGAATTATATCTTTAGAAGAGAGCGTGGAATTATAGCCTTAGAAGGGCGCCCCTCCTAAGTCTTTATAGTAGGGAGGGGAAGAGAAGGGAGCGTAAGGGGGCATAGGAAGGTATAATCTAATATTATACCTTTAGAAGGGAAGAATTATAGGTAATCTTCCCTAGGAATATAATTTAATATTATATTATAGTTAAATAAAGGGCTATAGGAAGGGATAATCTAATATTATACCTTTAGATAGGGAAGGGATTATAGGCGACCTTCCCTTGCAATGTGATCTAATATTATGTTATACCGGTTAAAGGTAAGGACGGAAGGTAGAGGAGCCTTCTGTAAGGAAAAAGGATAAGTAATTAGAGAAGCTAGTTATCTAAAGCTAGCGGCGCGTAAGGGAAGGAAAGGGGGCTATTATTGTTATTTCTTTTGTTAGTCCTTTTATTTATATAACACATTTATTTAATCCCTTATATCTTCCCTTCTTAGATTAATATTATGCGTTAACAATCGTGTTAAAAGAAAGAGATTCTAATGTTAGAACAAGCATAATATTAATCGCGGCACGCAGCCGTAATTGCCTGGCAAAGGTCAGGCCGCGAGGGCGCGCGCGTAACGCGCGCCTGCAAGAGGTGGCCCCACATATAACTTATTAGCCCGCCCCCTAATTAGGCGAGGACCTATAAGTTATATAACCCACAAAACGCACCGCATTTGTGGCCACTTCTCACGATCCGGAAAAGCCTCTCTTTTCCTCCCTTCTACACACACTTATGACTAATTGATTACAACGCCTAGAATAGAAGATAAATTCCTATTCCCTAGGCCACGATCCTGACGTCAGGCACCTGTGATACCAACAATAACCCTTATGATTTTTATAATTTTTTTCATCAGCAGTGGCCAATGCATCTAAAATTCACACATAACATAAGAATTACTAGCAACACCTAGCCAGTGCAATAATAAATAACTAATTAATAGTACCGTAGTGATAAAAAAGCAGCTAGATATAGGAACAAGCTTTAAGGGCATAAATACAGGGGCTACGAGGTTAGTATAAAGTTTATTAATAATAAACTTTATAGCTACGTTAGCGTAAGATACAGTTATAGGTTATAACCGTAGTTAAACTTAAATTCATTTAAGTTTTGCTCGCAGGATAAATTAACGCGATTCCCTCTCTATAACTATATTTATTCCCTCTCTCTATCTCTTCTATCTTCTCGCACCTTACCACTCACTTATGCCCTAAAGCTCTAAGGCAAACTTAAACCCTCACACCATACATAACTCATTCTCACTTGCTTCTAATCTAATTCATATACCCAAGTCCCTATAACACACTAAGTAGGTCTTGCGTTATTAGTTAATTATCATCCTAGCTAATGGATTTATAGAATAGCAAAGGATAACCTAAAGCTAGGGGCTATAACCACTAGGTTAAAGAACTAAAAGGACCTATTAGAAAGTAAGGAGAATTATAATAGAAAGGAGGTTAGGAAGTTAGTAAAAATAAGGGAGGATTTTATAAAGAGTAAGAATAAGAAGGGTAATAAGAGCTTAGAGAAAACAGCGAAAAAGATAGACAAGATGTTAAAGAAAAACGGGCTGTAATAATATAAGCAGTTTTACCTCGTACCTAGGAGGGTTAATAACCCTTATTAGTTTAAGCAAGCTAAATTTAATAATACTATTATAATAGAGGTAAAAGCTAGTGGCATAATCTATATGGCTTTAGGCAAAGGTCTAGTGTATATCTTAGTAACGGATTTACTATCTAAAACGCTAAGGATAATTATACTAGAGAAAGCACTACTAATCCTAGAATTTCACGTTAACCTTATATTAGTAATAATTTTAATAAAGGCAGGGATCTTCTAGAATTAGAAGAAATGCTTCCTATATAAAGGATTAAGGCCTATAGTAAGAGTTTATAATATTAACAAGCTCTACGTATTATTATAGCTATTAGAAGAGCTAAAAGAGGCCTACGCTATAACTAGTAGGGCACTAAGACTGCCTTAAAAGGAGATGCAAAGCTTTAGCATTAATAATGCGGTTATCTAGGCATATAGGCCTTTATAGAGCTTATAAACGTGGCTTTAGGCGTTAGATTAATAGGTCCTAAACTTATAGAATATGAGATCTATGCTATAGGTAAAGCTAAGTAATAGAGATTATAGGTTATACCTAAAGGCCTTCTATAAGGGCTAGGTTATAGGCTTTCTATTAATCTAGATTACTATAACTCTCCTTATTAGAATAGTAATAGGTATTAGTGTGTTTTTATATGCCTTATAACCTTAATAAGGTTCTTTTATTCCTTTAAAACAAAGGATAGTATTTATAATAACTTTCGTATAATAATAGCGTTCCTAAGCACTTAATTTAGGGTTTAACTACGCTTTCTATATAGTAATATTAAAAAGGCTCTCTTTATAGAGTAAATAAAAGATAAGATAGCCCTCATGGGTATTATAGTCTATAATTTAGCTCCCTTAACGCCTAGCTAGAATAGAAAGGCAAAGAGATCTAGGGGTAGTTAAATAGAAAGCTTATATATTAAGCCTAGAGGCTTAGCTCTAATAGATCTTAATAATAAGGTCTTTAACACTATGGTTTATCTATTAAATTAAACGCCTTTTAAGCATTATAAAACCTAGATTACACCTTATAAGCTATAGTAGAATTAGGCTAGGAAAACGGTTCTAGCCTATTTATAAATAGTAAAGGTCTAGAAGCCCTTAATTACATATCTATAAGCCTACGGATATAAGGCTTTTCCTATAATAACAAAGGCTTTAGAGCACGTTAAATCACATAACGTAATCCTATAGTTAGAGCAGAAAGCTTATATTAGGTACCTTATTAGTTATAGAGGCAAGTCCTAATACATTATTTAAGTGCCTTCGCTTTGTAATTATAAAGTTATTATATTAGCATGTGTTTAATTTAATAAGAATTCCTTCTTTAAACCAGAAGAAAAGCTAGAATTAGCTTAAAAGGAAAAGATATTAATAATTACGCTGCTTAAAGAGCTTAAAGCTAATAATATTAATAAGGAAATTAGTTAAGACCTTATTAGATTAGAATTAGAAGAGAAGGATTACCCTTCTATACCTTTAACTATAGAAGGAGAAAACAAATAGTTTAAAGCAAAAACACTACCTTATATAATAAGGGAAGAAAATAACCTTTCTAGTGCACTTTTAACCCCTCTTAACTCTTCTTATAAGGCGCTGGTTACTATAGAGAATAAAGAGCTTAGGATATAAGGTAATAATATGCTATATTATAAAATTAATAAATTTATGCGGAATGTAACAATTAAACACGTAGAGACTACTATAAAGACTAGCGAAATTACTAGCAAAGGTAGTAAAGAAGTGAAGAATTATTATCCCTAGGATAATAGCATTAATCTAGATAATATTATTACTAGAAAACGCTAAAGAAAGGAAATATATAAAGCTAGGTAGGTATAGTTTTCTTATGCCTTTTCTATAGCATTATAAGGCACTTAACATAGTTTATAGATTAAAGATATGCCTTTAGAACCTATATATTACTAATAAGCTATAGCTTTACCCTATTATAATTACTAGAAGGAAGTAATTATAAAAGAGCTTTTAAAGCTCTTATCCCTAAATTACTAGGAAGATATACTAGATAAATCCCTTAATCTAAAACTCTATAAGAAAATTATAGACCTTAGCTAGGTTTTTAAATATAAGACTAATAAGAAAGGAGTAGTTATAGAGTTTAAAGCTAGAATAGTTATTTAAGGTAATTAATAACTAAAGGATAACCTTAATAACTACACTACTATGCTTACTTTATAATCTTTACATATACTACTTACAGTCTACTATGCTAATAATCTTAATACCTAATAATATAATATTTAGAATACCTTTCCTTATATAGAACTTAAAGAACCTATCTTTTATAAGCCTCTAGAGGGTATAAACACAAAAGGTTATCTCTAGAAGATAATAAGAGCGTTATATAAGCTATAAGAAGCTCCTTAATAATAGTTCCTTTATTTAATAAGATTTCTCTTAAATCTAGGCTTTATATAAGGAAAGAAGACCTATATATCTTTATAAAGGACGATTTTATCCTATTTTTCTACGTAGATAACATTATAGTGCTTTACCTAATGGATCTAAAGTAGAATTTAAAGAATTACATAAGTAACTAATAAACAGCCTAGATGTTAAGGACTAAGGCGAATTAAAGTAATTCCTAGGCATTAAAATTATTAGAAACCGTAATACTAAAGAGATATAGTTATTGCAGGAATTATATATTTAAAAGATTGCTTAGAAATTTATTTCTAATGTTATTAATAATAATCTAAAGAGCTTAACCACTACTCCTCTCCCTATAACTATAATCCTTGCTAACGCTAGCAAAGCTTCTAATAAAGAGATTAATTATTATAGAGTAGTTATTAGCTCCTTAGTATATCTTTACATTATAGGAAGACTTAACGTAGCATTTATAGCATTAAAGCTAGCCTCTTTTATAATAAATCCATTAGTAAAGCACATTAAGCTTGCTAAAGGAGCTGTTTTATACGCTTAGAACACAAAGAAGCTTTGTATTTACTACTTAGGCACGGATAGCTTTAATACCCTGTTTTCTAGCACTAATGCTTCCCTTAGCGATAACCCTAATACTCGTAGATTAACGTAAGGCTACGTTTTTATTATGCATAGTGCTATAATTAATTAGAAGTTAAGTAGGTAATATTATATAATAACTTTAAGCATAGAAGTAAAGCTCTTTACCCTAAATTATAGTATAAAAGAGCGTATATCTCTAGGGAGGTTACTTTACGATATTAAGGTCTACGTGCTATCGCTTTCTATTATCTAGTGTAATAATAAGCAAATAATCTAAATTACAGAGCATATAGAAGGAAGGCTTTAGACTAGCCTTAAGCACCTTAATATAAATTAAATATAGATTTAAGAGCAATATGCAAAGGGTAATATTAAGGTTAATTAGTTAAAGACCTCTAAGATACCTACGGATAGCTTTACAAAGCCTTTATTAGGTTAAATACATAGGGATTTCTACTACTAGATTAGCTTATGTAAGATCCCTGCGTAACTATAACACTAGAAATTTATTATAATTACTTCTTACACTAATAAATTCTAGCTTTAATAGATATCTTAGCTAGGGGGTGTGTTAGGAGAGCTCCTAGAGCATTAGATATATAGATATGGCCTGCGCATTAACTAGGATAAAACCCTTAATAAGATAACGGTGGAGACAATGTATTAGAAGTACCTCCGTAGGCTAGTTATTACCATAGCGCACTGTGTACCCTTTAGGTACAAAAGTCAGGTGGCGTTTGCACCTCTGATTGACCAGAATCGAACCTTTTCTATTAGCTACACCGACCCCTACCTTTGACACTTTTATTAGTGGTGCCCGCATCTGTTACGTGTTAGAATTGACAGTGGCACGTCACCTAGAACATGACCTAGAACGTGGCTAGCACGTGACCTAGAACCCCTATATTAGACGATAGTTTCAGCTTCTAGCTAGTTGAATCAGACAACAACCTTAACAACCTTCACACTCATTTCATCTTTCATTCCGTCACGTAACCAGAGTATTGCACTACAATGTGTAGTGTAGTGTAGTATTTGTAGTTAGTGTAGTAACTACAAACTACACTACACTATAAACTACACTACACTATAAACTACACTACACTATAAACTACACTACACTATAAACTACACTACACTATAAACTACACTATACTAACTACAAATGAAATTTTTCTTAAATACACTAACTATAAGCTAGTATTTACTACACTACACTAACTATAAGCTAAAATCTACTACACTACACTAACTACAAATACTATAAATATAGTATTAGGTAGATTTTTTAGTTTTAAACCCCTTAAGTTCTCTTTATAATAGCTAAAAATAGCTTATAATAGCTTATAATAGCTTATACTAGCTTATAATAGCTTATACTAGCTTAGAATAGCATATAATATTATAAGTATTAAACTTTTATAAATAATAAACTAAAAATAAACCTATTAAATAGAAAAGTAAGTAATTTTTAGTAAATTACTATATAAAAAGCTTAACCTTTTAGTAACTGTTAGAACAAGCATGATATCAATCGCGGCACGCAGCCGCAATTACCCGGCAAAAAGTCAGGCCACGAGGGCGCGCGCGCAACGCGCGCCCGCAAGAGGTAGCCCCATATATAACTTATTAGCCTGCCCCTCTGATTAGGCGAGGACCCATAAGTCATGTAACTCACAAAACGCACCGCGTTTATAGCCACTTCTCATAATCTAGAAAAGCCTCTCTTTTCCTCCCTTCTACACATACTTATAACTAATTAATTATAACGCCTAGAATAGAAGATAAATTCCTATTCCCTAGGCTATAATCCTAATGTTAGGCACCTATGATACTAACACTGATTAGTAGTTAACTTTATAGATAACCACACGGTTTTCCTAACCGCAGATTAGTAAGGTTAATTAGAAGAGATAGCTACACTATAAACCTACCCTATAAAATAGGAGGGCTGCTAAAAGCATATATAGTTATACTAAGGAAGTCTAAGCACTCTCTTATAATAAGAAAGGAGCTTTATAACTCCTAAGATCTAATCCTAAGACGTTATAAAGACTTTAAAGCTATTAAAGGATTAAGGCCTAGTTAGTAACTAGTCTAACCTATTATTAGTTACTTAGTTAGCGCGTTCTATTACACACCTAACCCTTAGAAAGCATTCTCTTATAATAAGAAAGGAACTTATTACTCCTAAGATCTAATCCTAAGAACCCCTAAGGGATAAAGATAATAGCTATGCTTATAATCCTTTAACCTACTATATAACTAACACTATACCTCTATTCTAACTTCCTATAATAGAGATAAGAAAGTTAAAAGCTCCTTAGTAAGGAAAACTATTAAAAGCCTCTCTCTTTAGCCCTAACTTTAGTAATGCTAAAGAAGGCACTAAAGTTAAAAGAGACTAAAAAGGTAAAGGTCTATAACTTAATAACCCTCTCCTAAGACACATTCCCTAGAGATATAAGACTTTATTATATCTAAGATATTAAAGATAGCGAAATTATTTAATCTTAATAAATAAGGTAATAACCCTAAGGCTATTATAGCCTATATTCTCTTTAAGATAGTAGCATACTAGTCTAAGAGCCTTATTACTAGAAGCCTCTTTACTAACTTTATTAAAGACTTTTATAAATAGATAAGAGAGATATTTATAATTATAGACTAAGTAATTGCTAAGTATTTATATAACTTCCTTCTCTTCTAAGGTATATATATAGATATAATAGCCTATAGGAAGATTATAGTAATGCTTAAAGAAGTTACTACCTATAAGGAATTCTAAGATTAGCAAGAAGAAGAGATATAGAAAGCTATAAGGAAGTATATACCCTTCTAAAAACGCATTAAAGACTAAGACTTCCTTAATAACCTCCTTCTAATCCCTCTAATTAGACTAAGATTATAATATTATTAATAGAGCAATCTAGGAATCCTATAATCTTACTAATATTATTCCCTAAGCCTAACCCTATTAGGCTAATTATATAATAATCCTTAGGAAAGCCCTTATTAGAGGTATTCCCTATTAAGACAAGAAATCCCTCCTTTTACACCTCTAAGAGCACCTCTTCCCTCTAGACCTACACTAAAGCAAATAATTAATCTTATAAAGCTTTATATAAGTAATATTTAATATAGCATAGATAACTATAAGGTCCTTAACTTAAAGTTAATAATCTTCTAAGGGAAATACAAGATACTAGGCATTAAACCCTATAAGGCTAGGTATGCCCTTAAGGCTATGCTTAAAGGAAAGCTTTAATATACTATTATAAGCATCTATGTAAGCTAGGAGATCCTTAAGACCTTAAGACTCTTATTAACCGCATTAAAAGAAGATTTAAGACTAATAATATAAAGCAAAGGTATCTCCTTAAGTAGTAAAACACTAAGCTACGCTAGATTATATAAGAAAACCTAAATAAGCTAAAGATTAATTACTTTAAAGAACTTATAATAAAGCTTATAAACCTTTAATAAGCAGTCCTAGATATTACTTAATCTAAAAGGGCACTCTAGAATTAATTAATCTCTGCCTATTATAGTATACCTAAGTATAGAACTTACCTTATTAACCCTCCTGCTAACCTCTAGCTATTCTGCGAACGCATAAGGATATTAATAAGAATAACTATAGAGGAATTAGATAAGAAGTATTAATTCCTATTAACGCCTAATATAAGAGAGTAGTATTAGACTAACTATAAGTATAATAGGTATAGTAAAGAAGCCTATTATAGATAATCATAATTATAAGGTAATAAAGGCGCTCCTTATATAAAGAAATGCTATATATATAGTAAGGAAGGCTATTAGTTAACTAAACACTCTAAAGAGAAACGTAAGAAGGCATATTAACGCTTTAAGAACCACTACCTTATAAAGCTAATAACCCCTTCCTATAATGCTTTCCTTACCTAGTATAAAGGCAAAGAGAATAACACTGCTTTTTCTAAAGAAGATAAGATTTCTACCTATATAATAGAACTTAGATTTAAAGAAGAAAGTAATAAAGAAGAGATACTAATAAGCTTCTTTATATAA
Source organism: Epichloe gansuensis (assembly GCA_023658505.1). Classification (NCBI taxonomy): domain Eukaryota; kingdom Fungi; phylum Ascomycota; class Sordariomycetes; order Hypocreales; family Clavicipitaceae; genus Epichloe; species Epichloe gansuensis. Next base: position 4,278,793 of record CP098283.1, read on the forward strand.
GGCATAATAATTAACAGATATGTAACTATAGAGATCCTTACGAATTAAGTAGCTACGTATACCCTTATAAAGGAGGATTTATTTAATCTCTAATAACTAAAGGAAGCCCTAACTGCCTTCCTTCTTTAAGATTATTACTCTTTAGGTATGTTCTAAGGCATTATCCCTAATACTAGGGCTATAGGTTACTTATTAGTAAGGTATCCTAATTCCTTACCCTATAACGGTTAATCCCTAAGATCTAGCTTAATAAATCTAGAGCTAGGGAGGCAATAATTTAATTTAGAAGCGGTAAGCTAATCCCTTTAATTAGATTAATTAATATGCCTACTCCCTTTAGCATTATCCTATTCTATGTAATGCCTATAAACACTCCCTTCTTGCTATATTTAGCAAATATAAACCGCCTAAAGATTAATTTCTATATATCTTAGAATATCCTTTAATAAGGTAAAATCAAGGTCCTTATTATCCGTAAATAGGGATATCCTTAGATGCTTTTGCAAAGGAGAGATTAATTACCTAGAGTTATCTAACCAAGATAGAATTATAGCGCTTGCATTACTGATTTAGTTACCCTTCCGTCCGCTAACTTTATAATGTGCTTTCTAAATTAGGCCATAAGGTAGATTTCAAAACCATTAGATAATTAACAAAGATCTGCCACTAATGCTAATTAAATACAGACAATCTATATCGCTTTAAATTCACCCTAAAGGATAAATATAACTTTAACTACAAAGTAATCGTGGATATTATGTATCTAGATAGTAATTGCCCTATTCTCCACGCTATTAATACGGCTACTGCGTTTAACGCGGCTAGGTTCCTAAAGGATATTATAGTAAAGGTAACATAGGAAGCTCTTTGCCTCTGCTAGATTAATACCTACTAGGGTTCTCTAGATTAGATTATAACTAATGCTAGCATAACGTTTAGAAGCAAAGAATTCCGCTAATTTATAGCTTTAATATTAATCTTAATTAAAGAAGTCCCTGTTAAGGCATACTATAGTATTAGCAAGGTTAAGAGATATTATAGGCCGCTCTAAAGAGCCTATAATATTATCTAACACAAATGCCTATTAACACCTAAAGCTATAGCCCTATAAATAGCTATAAAAGCCCTTAACAATACCGCAGGCCTAAATAGCATTGTTCTAACCCTTCTTATCTTTAGTGCTTACCCTTAAATAATTAATGATTTTCCTCCCTTACCTAATATTAAGTAATAAGCTCTTATAGTATAGAAGGTAATAAAGGAGATTAAGAGGTTATATGCGCTCTATAAGGTTAAGGAAGCCCTTACTATAAGGAATAGCCCTAATACCTTACTAACCCTTAACCTCCCGCTTATATTACTAGTTCTTATCTAGCAAGAGTATAAAGGATAGCAAGGCCTATATAAGCTCCTTATAATAGATAGAGAGAGCTATACCCTTAATCTTCTATAAGGTCCTAAGGTCTTTAGGTTAACCTCTATTAAGCCTTATAATAAAGACCTAAGTAAGGAAAGGCTATTACTAGCAGGAGGTAATAACCTAGAGGCAATTAAAGGGGAAGAGCAAGAGGCATAAATTAATAATATAATACCTCTAGCCCCTCTAAAAGAAGGCTAGGAAGACTATAAAAGAACCCTCCTATAATTATTAATTTAGCAGATAATCGTAAGGCATTTATCTTAAGCAAGGAGGAGGCAGATCTTAAGCTTGCGATCTAATTACGCAAGAATAGCATAATTATAACTCTAGCGAACCTTTTAAGCTCTTAATAAAGGCTAAGATTAATGCCCTAATTAGCAGAGGCGTGTTTAAATTTATTACTTTTAATCTAAAGAAGCACTAAGGGATTTAAATCTTTAATTCCTACATTATTAATAAAGTTAAAGGAAGAATAAGCTAGCTATATAAGAAATTAAGGCTTATAATCTAAGGCTTTAGCAATAAAGCGAAGCAAGTAATCCTTACGTAAGCCCTAACAATCTAAAGGGCAAGCTAACGATTAATCCTTATAATTGCCCCTTCTCTTCTTATAAAGGGATTCCTTCTTTAGATTTAAGATATCATGTAGGCATACGTATAATTAGAAACGCCGCTAAATTATACAATCCTTGCCTAACTCCCTATCTAAATTTATAATCAGCACCCTAAAGGAATAATTATAAGAGTTATTAAGCCTCTTTACGGAATTATAAAGGCTAGCATACACTAGTGGGTGACTTACTATAAGCACTACAGAGAAAAGCTCTAGATAATAACATTAAGCTACGATCCGTGCTTGCTAGTTATATCTGCCAAAAACCCTTAATTTAGATACGTGGGAATATAGACTAATAATACCCTTAGCCTATTAGACAAAGGATTCTCCTAATAGGAAGAAGATTAACTAGCTACTGCTAAATTCGCTATAAAACCAAAGCAGTTTATTAAGCCTAATAACCCCCTTGTATTTAACGGTGGAATTATTTAACTAACTAATAATACTATTAAAATATAGCAAAAGGGCAAAGTGATAAGCTATAGTTAATCCCGCTAGAAGAGCTAGAAAAGAAGTACGTGGAATAAAGGGCCTATAGTGCTTACATTGCTTTAATCTACTAACCTAAGGCAAGCTTTAATCTATTAGTTACCGCATAATATTAAGAACTAATAACTAAGAATGTTAAGGAACTTAATCGCTGTATTAAGTAATAAATAGACTACCTAGATTAAGGATTAATCTTTATACCCTTAACCTTAAAAGAGCAAAGCTATTTATATTTATTAATAGATTATTCGCTAATAATAAAGACCTTACCTTATAACTAGGCTACGTTCTTATCCTAGCTAATAAGGAGTATAAAGATAGTAAGTTTACACTATAAGGTAATATTATACACTATAGCTTAATAAAGAGCAAGAGAGTTATAAGAAGTGTGCTTGCTTTAAAGGTCTATAGAATAGTAGTAAGCATAGACATAGCTTACGTAATTATAATAATATTAAAGATTATTACGGATTAATTAAACCTCCTAGAGATCCTAATCATAGTTTATATAGATTTATACTTATTATATAAATGCCTTATTAAGCTTAGGACTATAAAGGAGAAGTGGCTTATAATTAACATTATAGCCCTTTAGCAATTATATAAACGCCGCGAGCTCTATAAGATTAGATAGATTAATAGCGAAGATAACCTAGCTAATATGTTTATAAAGGTAATGCCTAATAAAGCTCTAGAGAGGTTTATTATAGGTAATATAGTAATAATCCAGATAGAGGGATAGGTTACCTAGACCTAGCACTACCTATAAAGAGGTAGGGGACTAAAGCCCTAAAGCCTATACCTAAGCCTATGCTAAAGCCTATGCCTAAGCCTACGCTAAAACTAGCGCTAGAGGCACTAGATAAGGTGCCCTAAGTATAGCATGGTTATATAAGGCATAGGCTAAGGGATTAGAGGTAGTGGAATTATATCTTTAGAAAGGGGCATGGAATTATAGCCTTAGAAGGAGTACCTCTCTTAAGTCTTTATAGTAAGGAGGGGAAGAGAAGGGAGCGTAAGGGGGCATAGGAAGGTATAATCTAATATTATACCTTTAGAAGGGGAAGAATTATAGGTAATCTTCCCTAGGAATATAATTTAATATTATATTATAGTTAAATAAAGGGCTATAGGAAGGGATAATCTAATATTATACCTTTAGATAGGAAGGGATTGTAGGCAACCTTCCCTTGTAATGTAATCTAACATTATATTACACTAGTTAAAGGCAAGGATAGAAGATAAAGGGAGCCTTCCGTAAGGAAGAAGGATAAGTAATTAGAGAAGCTAGTTATCTAAAGCTAGCGGCGTGTAGGGGAAGGAAAGGGGCTATTATTATTGTTTCTTTTGTTAGTTCTTTTATTTATATAACACATTTATTTAATCCCTTATATCTTCCCTTCTTAGATTAATATTATGCGTTAATAATTATGTTAAAAAGAAAGAGGTTCTAATGTTAGAATAAGCATGATATTAATCGCGGCACGTAGCCGTAATTACCTAGCAAAAAGTTAGGCCGCGAGGGCGCGCGCGTAACGCGCGCCCGTAAGAGGTAGCCCTATATATAACTTATTAGCCTGCCCCTCTAATTAGGCAAGGACCTATAAGTTATGTAACCCACAAAACGCACCGCGTTTGTGGCCACTTCTCACGATCTAGAAAAGCCTCTCTTTTCCTCCCTTCTACACACACTTATGACTAATTGATTATAACGCCTAGAATAGAAGATAAATTCCTATTCCCTAGGCCACGATCCTAACGTCAGGCACCTGTGATACCAACAGTAACTTAGTATTATAAGGTTTTTAAAAATATTAATAAAAGTAAATAATTTTCTCTTTTTATTTTTATAATTATAATAATTATATTTATAGTAATAGTAATAGTAATAGTAATAGTAATAGTAATAGTAATAGTAATAGTAATAGTAATAGTAATAGTAATAGACTAATAGTAGTATTAGTAAATAACTAGCTATTTAGTTAGAATCTTTAGAACTATAACTTCTACTAGAATTACTACTAATAGTAGTAGCTTTTTCTTTTCCTTTTCCTTTTACCTAAGATTTAAATTTAGAGGCATTAGAATCTTCTGAATTATTAGAATCTTCTGAATTATTAGATTCTTTAGAATCTAATGCATTATATTTAAAAAGGAAGGATATTCCTTAATTAAAGGTTTTATTATTCTTTCTTTTTCCTAACTCTTTAATAGTAATAATTCCCGTAAGGTTAAATGTAATAGTAATATTCTTCTTTTGTAAGAACATTTCTACCTTGATTAAATTATCCTTTAATAGCAGCAGATATAGCAGGGATAGCAAGGTATTTTCGAGCTAAAATAGATAGAATTAGAAAGGCTTCTTGATTTTTAGCCCACTAATTAAAAATATTATCCTAAATAGTAGTTAATATATATAAAGCTAATAACTATAAATAGATTATAATATACCTTATTATGTAGTTATTCTAGCTTAATATAACTAGAAATTTCATTCTTTCTAGCCTTTTTAATAGATTTATTTCTCTCTTTTAGAAATAAACCTTAGTAAAGGGCTAAAATAGGTTTCTTAGGCCTAGGATTACTAAATAGGCTAGGATGTTTTTAATCCTAGATAAATTAATAACTAAAGTTAAAGCTTTATTGTTTTCATTGGAGCTAGAATTATTATAAGATTCATTTTTGCCTTATATAAGCTTTTGTATCTAGTTTTAAATATTAGTATATATTATAAAGAAATGGGTTTTATATTTAAGGTTATAAAATAAGTTATAACTATATATACTGTTTATATTTAGCTTTTAATGTAGTTAAAAGCTTCTTAATTATAGCTTTAGTTAAGTTTAACTGATTTCGTAAGGCTAATAGATTTAATCAAGGATTAAGTAAAAATGCTAATAAATAAGGCTTATAAAAGTGAAAGCTTCTATTTATATCTTTAGGGAAATAAAGGTTTAACTTTTTTAAGCCTATATTTATTATAGTAATAAAAGCATTTGCAAGCGGATTATAGCTTAATTAATCCTAGAATAATTAGAGTTTAATATATTTTAAATTAGAATAAAGTGAACGTTATGAATAACTTACTTTTAGATAAGCTTGTTAATCCTTTAATATAATAGTAAGATATGTGTATATCTTAACTATAAATAAAGGCATAAGGCTTAATGTATTATATTTTTAACCTTATAATACTATAGTTAGATAATAGAAAACCTCTAAAATCTCACTTAAAGTGCTTAAATTAACCTATTCTTAACTTAATGGGCATGCATCTTTAAAAGCAGATATATTTGTTCTTTTATTAAAAATTAATATAGCTTCTTTTAATAAGAGCGTAGTATTAATCATTAAATAGGTTGAATTCCACCTAGTATTATTGGCTATAAAGAAAGGTTAGCTAATACTTAATACCTAATAGTATATAGTTATTACTTATTAGTTACTTACCTAGTAGTATCTTAGTTATATTGCAATTTATTGCAAGCTTTCCTTTAACTTAGCCTCTTTTAAAGTAATAAGCTAATCTGTGTATAGATTTGCATTATTCTTAATTAGAATAGCTAGCTTTTTACTTTGCCTATAATACCTATAGTTTTAATTAGTAAGAAACTTAATAGAAATAATATAAAGTAACTTACCTTTAATAAGGCCTATAAACTAATCTTTTTCGCTTTTTGTTAACTATAAAAATTGTTCTATTAAATAGAATAAAATTTCACTATTCTTATATTTTTAATATCTTCTGTATTTGTTATAGCTTTAATAAAGCTAGTAATAATATCCTTAGCAATAATGTTTAAAACATATGCTATGCATCGGATATCTATAGGTTTTTAATATTAATACTATTATAATTAGTACTTATAAAAGCACTTATAAAAGTATTATTATTAGAACTATTATCTCTTGTAAGACTAAAATAAGTTAATAATTAGTTAGTATATATAAAATAAGAAATAATATAATAAATATTAATATAACTTACCTAATAATAGATTATAATTGTATCTTATATAAAGTTATAAGCTAAGTAAATATATTATTGATATATACTCCAGTATGTGTACTCTTTAAGTTTTCAAATCCTAATTAATAACATTAGTATTATAAAAGTAAGATAATGTTGGAGCAAGCATGATATCAATCGCGGCACGCAGCCGCAATTACCCGGCAAAGGTCGGGCCGCGAGGGCGCGCGCGCAACGCGTGCCCGCGAGAGGTGGCCCTACATATGACTCATCGGTTTGCCCCTCTGATTGGGCGAGGACCTATAAGTCATGTGACCTATAAAGCGCACCGCGTTTGTGGCCACTTCTCACGATCCGGAAAATCCTCTCTTTTCCTCCCTTCTACACACACTTATGACTAATTGATTATAACGCCTAGAATAGAAGATAAATTCCTATTCCCTAGGCCACGATCCTGACGTCAGGCCCCTGTGATACCAACAGATAATAATTAATATATATATAAAAACATACCAAGGAGCTTATATTCTAATTTAAAATCTGAAGTTATCCAATTTGCAATAACTCCTAAGTAGGACTTTAAATTAGAGGATGTCCATATATCTAGTTAAAAGATATATAGCCAAAATTTTGAAAGTGTTCATTAAGCTTAATAATAAGCAGAGTATTGTTTGTAGTGTAGTTAGTGTAGTTTTTAGGAAAATTTTGTATTTGTAGTGTAGTAAATAAAAATTTGTAGTTAGTGTAGTGTAGTAAATGAAAATTTGTAGTTAGTGTAGTTTATAGTTAGTTACTACAAATTATTTTGTAGTGTAGTTAGTGTAGTTACTACACTAACTACAAAACTACAAATATATTGTTAGTAAAATATAAAAGTAAGTCCTTTATAGGTTATTATTATTATAAGAATTAAAATAAGGACTATTAATACTAAGCTTATATTTTTAGCTATTTTATTCTATTAGTTATATAATTTATAATATTATAGTAATATTAGGATTTAGCTATAACTAGGCATTATATATAATATATATATCCTAAAATAGGGTTATGATTTTCTATATCTTTTCTACTAATATAACTTTAAAAAGAAACTTATTATTATTTTATTTAGAATTGTAAAAGATTATTATAATATTTTTACTAAAAGAATACCCTAAACTAAAGTAAAATAAAAGATTTAAATTATTAATATATCTGTTGGAACACTAAGGTGCCTGCGCAGGTAATAATACCGTTGTTATTGAAGTCTATGATAGTTAATGATAATCATCTAGGAAAGAGAAGAGAGAGAAGGAGAGGAATCTAGCTAGCTAAAAAGTGGGTGAAACCCGTAAGTAGGGCAAAGAGGGGTGGCGAAAAGGGGCAGCTAATTATAAGGCGTGCATCCCTCTAAGGGCTTTACTTGGCCTATAATTAGCAGGGTCTTTAGCTATGACTAATCCAATGATAATCCAAAGGAAGTAACACTAGTAGTCTCTCTTTTTCTCGTGGCTAAAGGAGCCTAAAAACGCAATAAAAATCGAATTAAAGGAAAGTGTATACAAGTGGATCCCTTAATAGGAATCCAGAGCCCTAATTAGCCTAGTTAGCATCGGTTAATTTAATTAATCTAATCGCAATGAATCCTCCCCTTCGCCTCTGTTAATTCCCTCTCTATAACGCTTGCAACGCTCACAAGGTCTCTTAACCTAGCCTTCCACACGGATTGTTAATTCGTTTGAATTAATTAAGGTTATTAGCGCTTAATTTAGCAATCCCTTTATCATCGCATTAGCCAGGTTATTATTACCGTTAATCCATCTAACCTTATAGATCTCGTGCCTCTTATATAATTAGCGAAGGGCTATAATATTAATCATTAGCCTCTTCTCTTTTATTATACCTAGCTTAACAAGGCATTCGTATAACAAGAATAAGTTAGTATAAAGGATTATAGGGATCTAAGGCATCTTTAATCAGTCCGTGATCTAATTAAGGGTTATAGATATCGCATACGTAATATTAGCACCTTAAACCATGCTATATAGCTTAGAGGCAAGCGCGCTACGCATAACCCGCTTGCTCTTTATTAAACTATATATAATAATATTCCCTTTCGTAATAAAGGTATTATTATCCCTCTTTGCCTCGTTACTAATTACAATTACATACCTAATCTATAAGCTAAGATCCTTATTGTTTGTAAGCAATCTATCTACGAATACAAAGAGCTTTGCTTCTTTAAGGGTTAGTAAGATATAGCGTAATCCTTATTACTAATTCTTAATCTGCTACTTAAGGCATTTATTTAGGCATATAATATCTTTAGCAGCTAGTTCTTAGTGTTAAGCTATAATTAATAAATCATACAAAGCTTCTGGTTAGCAGATAGTCACAATGTAGCTTCCTTAGGCTTGTTATTCTACGTAATCCTGCCTTGCTATTAGAGATTAAGGGTTAACTTCCTTAATCTTCTAACTTTAGCCTTTCTAGGTTAGGATTAGTAAGTTATTAGCGTTTTAGGTTAGGATATAGCTATTAAAAGTAAGGGATTCCCGTTTAATAGTCGCTGCTTCTCTTTAGCTATAAAGTTAGCTTTCTAGAGCTCTTTTTCTTCTTTGTTAAAGAAGTTATTATTGCTTAGACCTAGCGTGTTATCTGTTTGCATTCTAATGATCCTAAAGAGGTTTTTATTATTTAGAGCTATAATTAATAAGCAGGGATTGTATGTTAATATTATTATATTAAGATTATCCCTGTGATAACGGAAGTACATTGCCTACTAGTGAGTTCTAGCCTCTACAATACCGTAAAGAGGCTTAATAACCTCTATTACGGTGCCTTCTAGAAAGAGGTGCGCGATCTATTCTAGCAATCTCATAATAATTAGCCTTGTGAGTTTTGTTTATAATTAAACGTAGGCTTAGGTAATATTGCGGATCTAGAGGCAAATCCCTTTTTGCTTTAATAAAGGAGCGATCGCTATAATTAGCCGTTAGCTTGCCCGTTAGATTATTAGCGATTGCATTAGGATGAATTCCTTCTCCTTATCATTATAGCCTTATACAATAAGGCAAGACTTCTTATATAGCAAATCCGTGCCTTTACCTTTAATCTCTCTCACTATGTAAGAGTTAAAGATCCTATAGCCGCTATGCTTTGTTTAATTAAACTTTATAAATCTAAACATATTATAAGCTTGCAGAGCGTTAATCTTAGCTTAATCTAATTGCTTAAAGGGCTTTCCTAGGGTTATAATCTTCCCTTCTTAGCGGAGTTAAAGGGTAAGGTCTTAGTTAGCTTTTTCCTTTACTATTAGGAACGCTTCTATTAGCAATCCTCTGGTTATAATCTCTTTAATTAATGCCTCCTCTTAATCTTTATTAATAACTATAAAGTTATTATAGTCCTTAAGTCCTTCTATACCTTAGTTAAGGAGAATTAAACTATAAGGGCTTTTCTTAGCCTTCCTTACTTTCTCTTTGCTAGCACTAGGAGTTCTACTCCTTTTTTATTCCTTCCCTTACCTCTACCCCTATAAAGGTAAGAGAATCTCTCTTATTTATAGTCTCCTTAATAACTTAAGGTTTTATCTCCTATAGCCTCTCTATAGCATATAGGTCCTTATAGTAAGGCTTTATTACTATAAATTAGAATTTCGCTAGGCTATAGGGTATTTAAATAGTGTAGGTCTCCTATTAGTAGTAATTAGCTTATAAGGGCTATACTAGCCGCCCTTCTCCCTTTATACATATACATTAGCCTACAGAGGTAGCTAATGTATTAGCAATGTGTTAGGGCTATTCTAGGCATTAAGGGCATTACGGACCTACTGTGAGGCTAGGTAGCGGCGTACCTTATTAGTAGCCTTCTAAATTACCTTAGTGCGTTAAATAATAGAGACGCTTAGCGGTGACTTATCTATTATACGTAGGTAGGCTCTAAAGACTAGTAGGGTTAGCACTAGTCCATTAGGGCTTACTAAGTTATTAATAGCTTTAATAGCTATCTAAAGACATTGCTCTAGCGTGATCTCCACGCTAATTAAGTCTATGATAATCTTATAAGCCTAGCGTAAAGGTCTATAGTACTTTTTAACCTTTCTAACGCTACTGTAGGCTTTAATTAGTATCTTATTAATCTTAATTAATATTAACTAGGCGTAGTGCTTAAATTTAGCGGAGGAGAAGTTATTACTAGCATTATAGACAATCTAATCCAGCGGTCTAAGATAGGTATTAATCTAGCACTCTCTAATTGCATCCTAGATATCTTAGGCCTTCTACTTCTTAGGATTAAGGAAGCGAGCTACTTAGAACAAAGTTACTAAATTAATAGAGTAAAGGACTAGTTAGTTATTAATCTACGCGATATTAGTAATAATCTCATAGTTAAAGTTATGCTTGTCTTTAATTATGAATTTAAACCGGCTAGGAGCTTTTCCTTTTATCTAATAATAGTAGTAAACTTTAGTTAACTTCTTAATTACCTAGCGTTTAACATTATAACCAGCCCGCTAAAGGATCTTTGCAAGGCGTTAAACGAAAGGATAACTAAAGCGATAATACAGTTAATGGATTTCTCCTTCTAAGAGGTAAAAGGTAACTATTTCTTTAGCCTCTAGCAGCCACTAAGGGTATCCCTATTATTGCATAATAGGCATAGTCTTATTGCCTTAGATTAGCACGTTTATAAGGTTATTAATCTTAACTTATAGCTTATCCATATTAGTAATAGAAAAGAGGAAAGGAGTTATTATATTAAGGATATAGAATTTAAGTTCTCTAAGTTCTATAGGCATATAAAGCATGCCTTTTGCGGTTATAGATCTAGCACTGAATTTAATGAGTTATAGCTTGCAGGGGATTATTTTTAATAAAGGCATTAGTTATAATAAAGCCTTTACTTATCCCTAACCTGCTATTAACTTACTTACCGCCCTAGTGTTAGGCATAATCCCTCTAAAGACTTCTTTAGAATAGCGCTCTTTAGAGATATAGTAGGTTAATCCCTTATTAGATTATTATTATTAATATAGTTCCTGCTTTAGGAAAGCATGCTAAAAGGCTTAGTTATTAAGGGCAGTAAGAACGTTAGTATTTATAAGATTATAATTATCCTATAGCTCTAAGCAAAAGAATTATGTAATACTTAGATATACTACTAGTAATAGCTCTTTATTATCCTTATTGCTATCTTTAGTCTTTATATAGGCTATAAGATACAGTTCCTATCCTTAGCCAGGGCCCTTATTAGGCTTATTATTATCTAGCCCTTTATAGGAGGTAAGAAACGCCTAGAATCTCTTCTCTAAAGGGGTGTATAATAGATCTTGCTAGCAAACTAATAATCCCTCTCCTTTTAGCGTTCTTTATTAGAGTAATTAAAGGACTAATAGCTATTCTTACTACATATAAAGTAATGCTAAGGGCTATGTCTTAGGCTCTTACTATAATAGCCTCCTTTGCCTTAGGGCTAATATCCGTATTAATAGTTAGTAAACATAGCCTTAGGAGAGCTCCCTTATAATTATAGGTATTAGGTAGCTCTCTTATTTAACTCTAAGATTATAATTACCTTACAGAGGTCTCTAGCAAGACTCTTAAAGCCTAGGGAGTAATTATACTCTACTATCTAGTATTTAGGCACACTAGCTATAGTATTTAACGTTTGCTTATAGAGCTTAGTATTTACTATATTAGAAGGATATAGGCCTTAATAGATCTTCTTAAGGGTAGCTAGTATAATTTTAAGGCACTTAAGCCTAGTTTTATTAGGGTTCTTAGTAATAGTGCTGCTTAGAGTTATGCTACTCTATTTATAGTAGTAGAATTATTAATTACTTTCTATCTTAAAGTGTTAGCGGATATAGCTAATTATCTCTTTATATATAAGGTTTTAACTAAAGAGATAGTTAAGGTAGTATTACTTAGCATTATTAATTAAGATAATTAGGAAAGCCTTCTAATAATGCGTTTAAGGGAGGTTAATCCTATTACACTTATTCTTAAAGAGCGTAACTTTTAGGGCAAGGAAATTATATAATTATCCACTATAATAATTGCTATCTTTATATATCTTTGTAAGTTCTAAGATCTTCTTTGTAATCTAGTCTTTAGTAAAGAATTATAATATAGGTAGTAAGGTTTACTATGGATAGGGATCTTTAGGGTAAATTGCTTAATGTAATAGGGTTTGCTATAGAAAAGGCTCTCTTATAGGTTAAGGGGTTAATAGTGCTATTAGGGTTAGGAAGGATAAGGTTTTAGGGTAAGCAAATAAGGGGTTAAGGAGATTAATGTTCGGGGGTTAGAGGATTATAATCTCCCTTTAGGCCACGATAGCCTTGTTTCTTATTAGACTACCTCTTTTAAAGATATTATAATCACTAATCCTTAGCCTTGTCTTATAATAATACTATAGTCTTGCAAAGAATTCCATAGTTCTCTGATAAGGTCTCTATTAGCTATTACAAAGGTATTCTTAGACTATCCTTTAAAGTCTTCTTAGAATAATTCCTAAAGGTTATTATCCCTCTAGTCTTAATGCTCGCTAAGGTTAATAAACCTTATAATGTAGTTATTAAGCTTAGATAGCGTGGCGGAATTAGGGTTAACTATGATTCGTTCTTTCCAATCTTTTATAAGGGCATAGGAAAGAGGTTATAGTTATATTAGTAGTTCACTCTCTTAGGGTCTCTTAGGTACTATTAAGATTTAGGATAGTTTCTTATCACTAGAGAATTAAGGCTCTTCTCTTAGTGATAGTCTAGGCGATTATATAGCTTCTGTAGTAGCTTAGGTCTTCCCTCTTATTACTAGTCTAGCTTCCTAACTCATTATAAGTAATGGTTATTAACGTTAGGTTTAAAGCGAATTAATTCGATTATTTAGTTAGTTTTCTTTGTGGTAGGTATAGGATTAGTCTCTCTATTAAAGATAAAGATAATAACAGAAGAAGTTAATCCCTAGGTTTGTAATAGACATAGAATTAGTCTCTTTATTAAAAGTGAAGATAATAATAGAAGAAGCTAATCCCTTAGAAGCCTAACGAGTCCGTAACCGGAATTCAAGTCTTTTCCTTTAGCACACTCTTATAGCCATACCCTATTCCTAAGGATTTAGATAACAGGAAAATGACTATAGTGTTTGCAGAAATGTCTCTTCTTATAATACCTAACTTATCTGTGGTTATAATTAACCACTAATTAGTGTTAGAACACTAAGGTGCCTGCGCAGGTAATAATACCGTTATTATTAAAGTCTATAATAGTTAATGATAATTATCTAGGAAAGAGAAGAGAGAGAAGGAGAGGAATCTAGCTAGCCAAAAAGTGGGTGAAACCCGTAAGTGGGAGCAAGAGGGGGTAGCGAAAAGGGCAGCTAATCACAAGGCGTGCATCCCTCTGAGGGCTCCACTCGGCCCACAATTGGCGGGGTCTTTGGCCATGACTAATCCGATGATAATCCGAAGGAAGCAACAATATCTAGATAAATGAATATAAGTCTATAAACTATACTTTTATAACTTATAAATTAAGAGAAATATAATAGAACCCTTTATTAAGCTATAACTTATTATTTACTATTAATATTAATATAATTATACTTTTAGCTCTTTACTCTTAAAGGCTAAGTAAAATATGTATTATAAATCTATATATCTTATTGATTTTACCTAGAAAGAAAGTATATATATATTATTTACACTAGTTAGCTCTATATATAGCTAGTACTAGTACTCTAGCTACTTAGTTAAAGAAAACCCTTAATTAAGAAGAAAAACCCTTTATATCTATATTTAGTCTAACGCTAACCCTAGCCTAAGCCTTCGTTACTTTATATATAGCTAGGCATAGGTATTTATTACTAGCTTACGCTAGCCTTATAAGTTATCCTATAGAATACAAAAGAAAAGGAAAAATTAGGGTCTATAACCCTCTTTAACTTTATATTAAGGCTTTAGCTTAGGGATAAATAATAGAGTAAAGGTCAGAGTATTGCACTACAATGTGTAGTGTAGTGTAGTATTTGTAGTTAGTGTAGTAACTACAAACTACACTACACTATAAACTACACTACACTACAAACTACACTACACTATAAACTACACTACACTAACTACAAACGAAATTTTTCTTAAATACACTAACTATAAGCTAGCATTTACTACACTACACTAACTACAAGCTAAAATCTACTACACTACACTAACTACAAATACTACAAATGTAGTATTAGGTAGATTTTTTTTAGTTTTAAGCCCCTTAAATTCTCTTTATAATAGCTTATAATAGCTTATACTAGCTTATAATAGCTTATACTAGCTTATACTAGCTTATAATAGCTTATACTAGCTTATAATAGCTTATACTAGCTTATAATAGCTTATACTAGCTTATAATAGCTTATACTAGCTTATAATAGCTTATACTAGCTTATACTAGCTTATAATAGCTTATACTAGCTTAGAATAGCTTAGAATAGCTTATACTAGCTTAAAATAGCTTAAAATAGCTTATACTAGCTTATACTAGCTTAGAATAGCTTAAAATAGCTTATACAAGCTTAAAATAGCTTATACTAGCTTAAAATAGCTTAGAATAGCTTAGAATAGCTTAGAATAGCTTATAATATTATAAGTATTAAACTTTAATAAATAATAAACTAAAGATAAATACATTAAATAGAAAAGTAAGTAAATATTAGTAAATCACTATGTAAAAAGCTTAACCTTTTAGTAATTTAGTATTATAAGGTTTTGAAAAATATTAATAAAATAAAAAAATTCTCTTTTTATTTTTTATAATTATAATAATTATAGTAATAATAGTAATACTAGTAATAATAGTAATACTAGTAATATTAGTAATACTAGTAAAAATACTGTACTTATTAAAAAAGCATTATTATATTCTATAAATTAATAGGTATTAATTATATAAAAAGTGGGTCTTAATATATTACAAAAATATATAAAAATAAGGTTTACTAAGCTTAAATTTATAATTACTAAATATAATCTTTTACCTATTAGACTATTACTAATTAGTAATAGACCCACTTTTATTAAAACTATACTTATTTATAAAAAGTACTTTTATATGTTATAAAGTAAGGGATATTTAAAATATATAATTAAAAGTAGGTCTTAGGATAATTAAGCTTACTTAAGCTATATATATATATTATTTACACTAGCTAGCTCTATGTAGGGCTAGTACTAGTACTTCTACTGCTTTGTTAAAAGGAAAACCCTTAATTAGGAAGAAAAACCCTTATATCTATGTTTAAGCTAACGCTAACCCTGCTCTAGGCTTGCGTTATATTATATATAGCCTATTATAGGTGTTTATTACTAGCTTATGCTAGCCTTATCCTATTAAAAGAAAGAAAGAAAGAAAAGAATGAAATCTTAGCTTACTTAAGCTATATAACTTAGTTTTAAAAGTATATAAGTAATATATATATAGATTCCTAATTTTAGAAGTTTTGTACTTTCTTCTTACTTTCTTCTTAAGTAATATAAATAAGATTAATAGGTTTATTATATGTATTTTACTTAGCCTTTAAGAGTTAAGAGCTATAACTATAATTATATTAATATTAATAGTAAATAATAAGTTATAGCTAAGTAAAGGGTTTTATTTTATTACTATAAATTTATAAGTAATATAAGTATAGTTTATTAACTTATATTTATTTATCTAGATATATAAATAATTTAAATCTTATATATTACTTTAGTTTAGGGTATTCTTTTAATATAAAATATTATAATAATCTTTTATAATTCTAAATAAAATAATAATAAGTTTTTCTTAAAGTTATATTAGTAGGAAAAACATAGAAAACAATAAGCTTATTTTAGATTATATATATTATATATAATGCCTAGTTATAGTTAAATCCTAATATTAGTAAAATATTATAAGTTATATAACTAATTAAAGAAAATAGCTAATTAAGAAAGTGTAATATTAATAAACCTTAGTTTAATTCTTATAATAATAATAACTTATAAGAACCCCACTTTTATTTTTACCTAATACTACATTTGTAGTTTTGTAGTTAGTGTAGTAACTACACTAACTACACTACAAAATAATTTGTAGTAACTAACTATAAACTACACTAACTACAAATTTTCATTTACTACACTACACTAACTACAAATTTTTATTTACTACACTACAAATACAAAATTTTCCTAAAAACTACACTAACTACACTACAAACAATACTCTGGTAAAGGTTAGATTAAAGAGTTATAGCTATTAAACTACTAGTTAGGGGTGAATACTAAAAGGTTTAATCTCTAGCCTTTTCCCTTTATTTATAGGAAAGTCCCTTTAAATAGCCTATAGCTCTTACATAACTAGCCTATAGCTAACCTATAGCTCTATACCCCGCTAGGCGCTACCCTTATTAATGCTATTACTATTCCGCTCCTAACACTTTAGTCTAGCAATAGATCTTATTATTAATTATAACTTATAAGGTATAATATTAGTATAAAGTAATAACTAATATAAATAAATCTTTTAGTTTATAAGGGAATTTAGTATACCTTTTAAGTTATTATAAAGTAACTTTAATAATAGTATAACTATAACCATAACCTAAGCCTAGGTATATTAACTAGTAGTTAGTAATAATAGCCTAATAGGCTTGCTAAGTCTTATAATTAATTATAAGGTATAATATTAGTATAAAATAAAAGCTAATATTAATAAATCTTTAAGTTTATAAGGGAATTTAGTATACCTTTTAAGTTCTTATAAAGATACTTAAGTAATAAAATAAATAATACTAAGTTCTTAATAATACTAAAGGTATTACTCTTATAATAATATAAGGGTAAAAAGATTTAATATAATATTAATAAAGAAAAAGAGAGAAAAGGGAAGGTAATATAAAAGGAAAGGTAAAATAAAAGGAAAGGGAATAGAAAAGGAAAGGGAATAGAAAAGGAAAGAAAAGGTAAGTTATTAATAAAGAGAAAGGGAAAAAGGATTAAGGGAAGGAAAGGTTATATATCTATAAAGAAAAAGGTATTATTAATTTAGTATACTTTATTAAGTAAGACTTAAAGGTAATAATAAAAATATAAGGTAAAAAGAAACCTATAGTATAGCTAGTATAGAATATAAGATAAAAGTGAACCTATAATATAGCTAGTATAGAATACAAGATAAAAGTAAACCTATAATATAGCTAGTATAGAATATAAGATATAGGGACCTATAATATAGCTAGTATAAAATACAAGATAAAAGTAAACCTATAATATAGCTAGTATAGAATACGAGATAGAAGTAAACCTATAATAAAGCTTGTATAGAATATAAGATATAGGGACCTATAATATAGCTAGTATAGAATACGAGATAAAAGTAAACCTATAATAAAGCTAGTATAGAATATAAGATATAGGGACCTATAATATAGCTAGTATAGAATATGAGATAAAAGTGAACCTATAATATAGCTAGTATAGAATACGAGATAAAAGTGAACCTATAATATAGCTAGTATAGAATATAAGATATAGGGACCTATAATATAGCTAGTATAGAATACAAGATAGAAGTGAACCTATAATAAAGCTAGTATAGAATATAAGATATAGGGACCTATAATATAGCTAGTATAGAATATGAGATAAAAGTAAACCTATAATAAAGCTTGTATAGAATATAAGATATAGGGACCTATAATATAGCTAGTATAGAATATAAGATATAGGGACCTATAATATAGCTAGTATAGAATACGAGATAAAAGTGAACCTATAATAAAGCTTATATAGAATATAAGATATAGGGACCTATAATATAGCTAGTATAGAATACAAGATAGAAGTGAACCTATAATAAAGCTAGTATAGAATACGAGATAAAAGTGAACCTATAATATAGCTAGTATAGAATATAAGATATAGGGACCTATAATAAAGCTAGTATAGAATACTAAATAAAAGTGGACCTATAATAAAGCTAGTATAGAATACGAAATAAAAGTAGACCTATAATATAGCTAGTATAGAATACGAAATAAAAGTGGACCTATAATATAGCTAGTATAGAATACGAAATAAAAGTGGACCTATAATATAGCTAGTATAGAATACGAAATAAAAGTGGACAAATAATATAGCTAGAATAAAATATAAGATAAAAGTGAAGACCCTTAATATAGCTAGTAATAGAATCTTTCCTTTATAAATTACTCTATTTCCCTTCCTTATTATCTTTTTCCTTTTCTTTATTAAACTTTATATTCTTATATCTTTTCTAGTACTACACTTTAAGATATAAATTTTATACTATTATAAAGTTTAAAATCTACTCTTTACTACCACAACCTTTAATTATCTTTAAAGTCTATTAGTCTTACTAAAATGGCTTAATCACCTACCTCTTTAGTCTTTACCCCTTCTAATATTAATCCTTAAAGCCTATCTAATAGCTCTTTTAATAAGAGTAATTTAAATAGGAAATTTAAGAATAACATCGAAAATTAACTAAGCTATACTTTCAAAACGAAAGCTTATATTATTAATCATAACTTATTTAATTATCGTCTATTAGTGTTGGAACAAGCATGATATCAATCGCGGCACGCAGCCGCAATTACCCGGCAAAGGTCAGGCCGCGAGGGCGCGCGCGCAACGCGCGCCCGCAAGAGGTAGCCCCATATATGACTTATCGGCCCGCCCCTCTGATTAGGCAAGGACCTATAAGTCATGTAACCTACAAACACACCACGTTTATGGCCACTTCTTATAATCTAGAAAAGCCTCTCTTTTCCTCCCTAGAACACACTTATAACTAATTAATTATAACGCCTAGAATAGAAGATAAATTCCTATTCCTAGGCCATAATCCTAACGTTAGGCACCTGTGATACTAACACTAATTAGTGGTTAACTTTATAGATAACCACATGGTTTTTCCTAACTATAGATTAGTAAGGTTAATTAGAAGAGATAGCTACACTATAAACCCGCCCTATAAAATAGGAGGGCTACTAAAAGCGTATATAGTTATACTAAGGAAGTCTAAGCACTCTCTTATAATAAGAAAGGAGCCTTATAACTCCTAAGATCTAATCCTAAGACCTTATAAAGACTTTAAAGCTATTAAAGGATTAAGGCCTAGTTAGTAACTAGTCTAACCTATCTTTAGTTACTTAGTTAGCGCGTTCTACTACGCACTTAACCCTTAGAAGGCATTCTCTTATAATAAGAAAGGAACTTATTACTCCTAAGATCTAATCCTAAGAACCCCTAAGGGATAAAGATAATAGCTATACTTATAATCCTTTAACCTGCTATATAACTAATACTATACCTCTATTCTAACTTCCTATAATAGAGATAAGAAAGTTAAAAGCTCCTTAGTAAGGAGAACTATTAAAAGCCTCTCTCTCTAGCCTTAACTTTAGTAATACTAAAGAAGGCACTAAAGTTAAAAGAGACTAAAAAGGCAAAGGTTTATAACTTAATAACCCTCTCCTAAGATATATTCCCTAGAGATATAAGACTTTATTATATCTAAGACACTAAAGATAGTGAAATTATTTAATCTTAATAAATAAGGTAATAACCCTAAGGCTATTATAGCCTATATTCTCTTTAAGATAGCGGTATACTAGTCTAAGAGCCTTATTGCTAGAAGCCTCTTTACTAACTTTATTAAAGACTTCTATGGATAGATAAGAGAGATATTTATAATTATAGACTAAGTAATTACTAAGTATCTACGTGACTTCCTTCTTTTCTAAGGCATATATATAGACATAATAGCCTATAGGAAGATTATAGTAATGCTTAAAGAAGTTACTACCTATAAGGAATTCTAAGATTAGTAAGAAGAAGAGATATAGGAAGCTATAAGGAAGTACATACCCTTCTAAAAACATATTAAAGACTAAGACTTCCTTAATAACCTCCTTCTAATCCCTCTAATTAGACTAAGATTATAATATTATTAATAGAGTAATCTAGGAATCCTATAATCTTGCTAACGTTATTCCCTAAGCCTAACCCTATTAGGCTAATTATATAATAATCCTTAGGAAAGCCCTTATTAGAGGTATCCCTATTAAGATAAGAAATCCCTTCTTCTATACCTCTAAGAGCACCTCTTCTCTCTAGACCTACACTAAAGTAAATAATTAATCTCGCAAAGCTTTATATAAGTAACATTTAATATAGTGTAAATAACTATAAGGTCCTTAACTTAAAGTTAATAATCTTCTAAGGAAATGCGAGATACTAGGCATTAAACCCTATAAGGCTAGGTATACCCTTAAGGCTATACTTAAAGGGAAAGCTTTAATATACTATTACAAGCATTTATGTAAGCTAGGAGATCCTTAAGACCTTAAGACTCTTATTAACCGTATTAAGAGAAGATTTAAGACTAATAATATAAAGCAAAGGTATCTCCTTAAGTAATAGAACACTAAGCTACGCTAGATTATATAAGAAAACCTAGATAAGCTAAAGATTAATTACTTTAAAGAACTTATAATAAAGCTTATAAACCTTTAATAAGTAGTTCTAGATATTGCTTAATCTAAAAGAGCACTCTAAAATTAATTAATCTCTGCCTATTATAGGATACCTAAGTATAGAACTTGCCTTATTAACCCTCCTGCTAACCTCTAGCTATTTTACGAACGCATAAGGATATTAATAAGAATAACTATAAAGGAATTAGATAAGAAGCATTAATTCCTATTAACGCCTAATGCAAGAGAGTAGTATTAGACTAACCGTAAATATAATAGGTATAGTAAAGAAGCCTATTATAGATAATTATAATTACAAGGTAATAAAGGCGCTCCTTATACAAAGAAATGCTATATATATAGTAAGGAAGGCTATTAGTTAACTAAACACTCTAAAGAGGAATATAAGAAGGCGTATTAATGCTTTAAGAACTACTACCTTACAGAGCTAATAACCCCTTCCTATAATGCTTTCCTTACCTAGTATAAAGGTAAAGAGGATAATACTGCTTCTTCTAAAGAAAATAAGATTTTTACCTATATAATAGAACTTAGATTTAAAGAAAAAAGTAATAAAGGAGAGATACTAATAAGCTTCTTTATATAAGGCATAATAATTAATAGATATATAACTATAGAGATCCTTGCGAATTAAGTAGCTATATATACCCTTATAAAGGAGAATCTATTTAATCTCTAATAACTAAAGGAAGCCCTAACCGCCTTCCTTCTTTAAGATTATTACTCTTTAGGTATGTTCTAAGGCATTATCCCTAATACTAGGGCTATAGGTTACTTATTAGTAGGGCACCCCTAATTCCTTGCCCTATAACGGTTAATCCCTAAGATCTAGCTTAATAAATCTAGAGCTAGGGAGGCAATAATTTAATTTAGAAGCGGTAGGCTAATCCCTTTAATTAGATTAATTAATGTGCTTACTCCCTTTAGTATTATCCTATTCTATGTAATGCTTATAAACACTCCTTTCTTACTATATTTAGCAGACATAGACTGCCTAAAGATTAATTTTCATATATCTTAGAATATCCTTTAACAAGGCGAAATTAAGGTCCTTATTATCTATAAATAGGGATATCCTTAGATGCTTCTGTAGAAGGAGAGATTAATTGCCTAGAGTTATTTAACTAAGATAGAATTATAGCGCTTGCATCGCTAATTTAGTCACCCTTCCGTCCGCTGACTTTATAATATGCTTTCTAAATTAGGCTATAAGGTAGATTTTAAAACCATTAGATATATATATATTATTTACGCTAGCTAGCTCTATGTAGGGCTAGTACTAGTACTCCTGCTGCTTCGTTAAAGGAAAACCCTTAAATAGGAAGAAAAACCCCTTGCATCTATGTTCGGGCCAACGCCGACCCTACACTAGGCCTGCGTCGCGTTGTGTGTGGCCTATTATAGGTGTTTGTTGCTAGCTTACGCTAGCCTTATCCTAATAAGAAAAGAAAGAAGAAAGGAAAAGGGAAATCCTAGGTTCTAAGCCCTACCTAGCTCTGTCCTAGGTCTGCTCTAGCACTGCTCTAGGCCTATTATACTATCTTATAGCGTGCTAGATTTGGTTTTGCGGTGGTAATTCACTTCTCTTTCACTTTTTAGCTAGCTCTTCTATAGCCTCACTTTTTAGCCTTCTCTAGCCTAGGTCTAGCTTATTAGTCTAGGGAAGTCAGAGCACCTAATGTTATTTGTCTTCTGTGGTAGGGGTGTGGGTTTGGTTTGATTCCTAGCTATTTCTAGGCCTAGGTCTCTTAGGCGTTAACTAACTAGATTCTTATCTTATGTTCTTCTTTCTTTGTTAATATCTATAATTTAGCCCCCTATATAAGTATAAGAAGGGTTCCTCCCCTAGAGGGTTTTCCTTCTTTTCTCTTTTTATTAAACTTCCTATAGGTTCTTTTCTTCCTTAGAGCTACCTAAGGCGCTCCTAGGCTAGTATTAGCCTAAATGCTAATGTTGCTGTAGATCTGTTAAGTTATTTAACAAAATAGCACTGGTAGCTATAAGTATTCCTATGTCCTATGCTGTTCTAGCTCTAATCCGCCTAGGAAACTCCTAAGAATAAGCGTTACCCTTAGAAGTTATTAACTAAGAAGCAGCTTAAGTAGGCCGTGGCTAAAGATCTTAAGGTAAGACCCTGCTGCCCCTGCCCTAAGTCTGCTCTAAGTCTAATCTATAACAGTTAGGGGATCCCTATGGGATCTAATATGTTTCCTACGAGTCTTGGTCTATAGACTATCCTAGGCATTAATACTATAATATTGCCGGTAAGTTAGCTCTATTCTGGTTCGGAGGTAAGGCTAACTGTTTTGCGTAGGGCTTACCACTAACGCCTATTTTAATTATTAGGTTTAAAACTATGGTTATTTAAAGGTAGGTAGCTAACGCCCTTACCTAGGCCTAGTCTAGCGCTAACCCGCTTCTAGCCTGATTTAACTAGGCAGCGGAATAAGCACTAGTGGTTAGTTAAGGTCTAGGCAGACATTGTTACCAGGGGTAGTGTAAGTGCTTCTCTGTTAGTCCTCTGCTAGTTCTGTCTTAGGTCTAACTGCTCTATAGGTCCTGGATAATTATTAAGATTATGTGAAGAAGCTTTGCGCTAGTAATCAGAGCAAGAAGAAGAGGAGCGCCTCTGCGGCGGGCCTAGGCCAGGCTAGTGCTAGAGGGGATTAACATAATAAGCTAATATTCTAGTTGCGGCGCCTGGATGCCCGCGCAGCGGAGACGAACCGTCTCCTAGCCACGGCCCTGCCCGCCAAGGGGCGGGCCAAGGTGATGGAGGGGCAATTCTAGTCCTAGAGGAGGAGTGATTGGTCGGGTGGATACGGCCCGGTGGAGGGCGGTGGCGGACCGGAGGGGTTTGTGATACCCGGCGTTACATATTTGAAATTAATCCGATGATGGTTCCGGAATTGTAATTCTTCGGCCGGCCCGCCGAAAACCATTAGATAATTAACAAAGATCTGCCACTAATGCTAATTAAATGCAGATAATCCATATTGCTTTAAATTCACCCTAAAGGATAAATATAACTTTAACTACAAAGTGATTATGAATATTATGTATCTAGATAGCAATCGCCCTATTCTTTACGCTATTAATATAGCCACCGCGTTTAACGCGGCTAGGTTCCTAAAGGATATTATAGTAAAGGTAATATAGGAAGCTCTTTGCCTCTACTAGATTAATACCTACTAGGGTCCTCTAGATTAGATTATAACTAATGCTAGCATAACGTTTAGAAGCAAAGAATTCTACTAATTTACAGCTTTAATGTTAATCTTAATTAAAGAAGTCCCTATTAAGGCATACTATAGCATTAGTAAGGTTAAGAGATATTATAGGCCGCTCTAAAGAGCCTATAATATTATCTAACGCGAATGCCTATTAATACCTAAAGCTATAGCCCTATAAATAGCTATAAAAGCCCTTAATAATACCACAGGCCTAAATAGTATTATTCTAACCCTTCTTATCTTTAGCGCCTACCCTTAAATAATTAATAATTCTCCTCCCTTACCTAATATTAAGTAATAAGCTCTTATAGTATAGAAGGTAATAAAGGAGATTAAGAGGTTATATGCGCTCTATAAGGTTAAGGAAGCTCTTACTATAAGGAATAGCCCTAATACCTTGCTAACCCTTAACCTCTTGCTTACATTACTAGTTCTTATCTAGTAAGAGCATAAAGGATAGTAAGGCCTATATAAGCTCCTTATAATAAATAGAGAGAGCTACACCCTTAATCTTCTATAAGGTCCTAAGGTCTTTAGGTTAACCTCTATTAAGCCCTATAATAAAGACCTAAGTAAGGAAAGGCTATTGCTAGTAAGAGGTAATAACCTAGAGGTAATTAAAGGGGAAGAGTAAGAGGTATAAATTAATAACGCAGTGCCTTTAGCCCCTCTAAAAGAAGGCTAGGAAGACTATAAAAGAACTCTCCTATAATTGTTAATTTAGTAGAAAATCTTAAGGTATTTATCTTAAGTAAGGAGGAGGCAGATCTTAAGCTTACGATTAAATTACATAAGAATAGCATAATTATAACTCCTAGCAAACCTTTTAAGCTCTTAACAAAGGCTAAGATTAATGCCCTAATTAGCAGAGGTGTGTTTAAATTTATTGCTTTTAATCTAAAGAAGCACTAAGGGATTTAAATCTTTAATTCCTATATTATTAACAAAGTTAAAGGAAGAATAAGCTAGCTATATAAGAAATTAAGGCTTGTGATCTAAGGCTTTAGCAATAAAGCGAAGTAAGCGATCCTTACGCAAGCCCTAACGATCTAAAGGGCAAGCCAATAATTAATCCTTATAATTACCCCTTCTCTTCTTATAAAAGGATTCCTCCTTTAGATTTAAGATATTACGTAAGCATACGTATAATTAGAAACGCCGCTAAATTATATAATCCTTGCCTAACTCCCTATCTAAATTCATAATTAGTACCCTAAAGGAATGATTATAAGAGTTATTAAGCCCCTCTATGGAATTGCAAAGGCTAGTACACACTAGTGGGTAACTTACTATAAGCACTATAGAGAAAAGCTCTAGATAATAATATTAAGCTATAATCCATGCTTACTAGTTATATCTGCTAAAAACCCTTAATTTAGATGCGTAGGAATATAGACTAATAATACCCTTAGCCTATTAGATAAAGGATTCTCCTAATAGGAAGAAGATTAACTAGCTACCGCTAAATTCGCTATAAAACTAAAGCAGTTTATTAAGCCTAATAACCCCTTGTATTTAACGGTGGAATTATTTAACTAACTAATAATACTATTAAAAACGGCAAAAGGGCAAAGTAATAAGCTATAGTTAATCCCGCTAGAAGAGCTAGAAAAGAAGTACATAGAATAAAGGGCCTATAGTGTTTATATTGCTTTAATCTACTAACCTAAGGCAAGCTTTAATCTATTAGTTACCATATAATATTAAGAACTAATAACCAAGAATATTAAGGAACTTAATTACTATATTAAGTAGCAAATAGACTACCTAGATTAAGGATTAATCTTTATACCCCTTAACCTTAAAAGAGCGAAGCTATTTATATTTATTAATGGATTATTTGCTAATAATAAAGACCTTACCTTATAACTAGGCTATGTTCTTATCCTAGCTAATAAGGAGTATAAAGATAGTAAGTTTATACTATAAGGCAATATTATACACTATAGCTTAATAAAGAGTAAGAGAGTTATAAGAAGTATACTTGCTTTAGAGGTTTATAGAATAGTAGCAGGCGTAGATATAGCTTACATAATTATAATAATATTAAAGATTATTACGGATTAATTAAACCTCCTAGAGATCCTAATCGTGGTTTGCATAGATTTATACTTATTATATAAATGCCTTATTAAGCTTAGGACTATAAAGGAAAAGCGGCTTGTAATTAATATTATAGCCCTTTAGTAATTATATAAACGCTACGAGCTCTATAAGATTAGATAGATTAATAGCAAAGATAACCTAGCTAATGCGTTTATAAAGGTAATGCCTAATAAAGCCCTAGAGAGGTTTATTATAAGCAATATAGCGATAATCTAGATAGAGGATAGGTTACCTAGACCTAGCACTACTTATAAAGAGGTAGGGGACTAGAGCCCTAAAGCCTATGCCTAAGCCTATGCTAAAGCCTACGCCTAAGCCTACGCTAAAACTAGCGCTAAAGGCACTAGATAAGGTGCCCTAAGTATAGCACGGTTATATAGGGCATAGGCTAAGGGATTAGAGGCAGTGGAATTATATCTTTAGAAGGGGCGTGGAATTATAGCCTTAGAAGGGAGCGCCTCTCCTAAGTCTTTATAGTAGGGAGGGGAAGAGAAGGGAGCGTAAGGGGGTATAGGAAGGTATAATCTAATATTATACCTTTAGAAGGGAAGAATTATAGGTAATCTTCCCTAGGAATATGATTTAATATTATATTATAGTTAAATAAAGGGCTATAGGAAGGGATAATTTAATATTATACCTTTAGATAGGAAGGGATCGTAGGTGACCTTCCCCTTGCAATGTAATCTAATATTATATTATACTAGTTAAAGGCAAGGATAGAAGGTAAAGGAGCCTTCCGTAAGGAAGAAGGATAAGTAATTAGAGAAGCTAGTTATCTAAAGCTAGTAGCGTATAGGGGAAGGAAAGGGGGCTATTATTATTGTTTCTTTTGTTAGTTCTTTTATTTATGTAACACATTTATTTAATCCCTTGTATCTTCCCTTCTTAGATTAATATTATGCGTTAATAATTATATTAAAAAGAAAGAGGTTCTAATGTTAGAACAAGCATAATATTAATCGCAGCACACAGCCGCAATTACCTGGCAAAGGTTAGGCCGCAAGGGCGCGCGCGTAACGCGCGCCCGTAAGAGGTAGCCCTATATATAACTTATCAGCCCGCCCCTCTGATTAGGCGAGGACCCACAAGTTATGTGACCCACAAAACGCACCGCGTTTATGGCCACTTCTCATGGTCTGGAAAAGCCTCTCTTTTCCTCCCTAGAACACACTTATGACTAATTGATTACAACGCCTAGAATAGAAGATAAATTCCTATTCCCTAGGCCACGATCCTGACGTCAGGCACCTGTGATACCAACAATTAGACATTAATTATAATAAGGAAAGATTAATAATATGTTATTGTACATAAGAAAATTGCTCTTATAGCTTTTCTTGTAAAGCTAAGCGTTTTTAATTATCTAATGGCACTAGTTATTATAAAATGAAACATTCTACTATTACTATATCTAAAAAGAAGAGAGTAGTAAAATTACTAGTAAGTTATCTTTTATTATTTAAGCTACCCTATTTACTAATATTTAATTCTAATTTAGTACCTCCTATAACCTAAATTTCACCATCTTTATAATTAAGTATTTCTACTTTTTTACAAAGAAAAGGCCTAGGCCTCCCTTAAGTGAATTCTCACTAGATATTGTTATTAATCTAGCTATAAAATTTATGCTAGAAAATAACTTATCTTTTCTACTTTAACTAGTAGTTCTTTTAGAGAATTACTAAGTTACTTTAAGTAAGTAAATTTATACTATCTTCTTTCTCCTTATTATCTTATTATCTAACTAATAACTATAGTTCAAATATAACATCTTCTTTAAATTATCGGAATATTTCTATTAATATCCATAATTTATATAAGAAGTCTTTCAAGAGCTTATTATTAGAGTATTGCACTACAATGTGTAGTGTAGTGTAGTATTTGTAGTTAGTGTAGTAACTACAAACTACACTACACTATAAACTACACTACACTAACTATAAATGAATTTTTTTCTTAAATACACTAACTATAAGCTAGCATTTACTACACTACACTAACTATAAGCTAAAATCTACTACACTACACTAACTATAAATACTATAAATATAGTATTAGGTAGATTTTTTTAGTTTTAAACCCCTTAAGTTCTCTTTATAATAGCTAAAAATAGCTTATAATAGCTTATAATAGCTTATACTAGCTTATAATAGCTTATACTAGCTTATACTAGCTTAGAATAGCATATAATATTATAAGTGTTAAACTTTTATAAATAATAAACTAAAAATAAACCTATTAAATAGAAAAGTAAGTAATTTTTAGTAAATTACTATATAAAAAGCTTAACCTTTTAGTAACTTAGTATTATAAGGTTTTTAAAAATATTAATAAAAGTAAATAATTTTCTCTTTTTATTTTTATAATTATAATAATTATATTTATAGTAATAGTAATAGTAATAGTAATAGTAATAGTAATAGTAATAGTAATAGTAATAGTAATAGACTAATAGTAGTATTAGTAAATAACTAGCTATTTAGTTAGAATCTTCAGAACTATAACTTCTACTAGAATTACTACTAATAGTAGTAGCTTTTTCTTTTCCTTTTCCTTTTACCTAAGATTTAAATTTAGAGGCATTAGAATCTTCTGAATTATTAGAATCTTCTGAATTATTAGATTCTTTAGAATCTAATGCATTATATTTAAAAAAGGAAGGATATTCCTTAATTAAAGGTTTTATTATTCTTTCTTTTTCCTAACTCTTTAATAGTAATAATTCCTATAAGGTTAAATGTAATAGTAATGTTCTTCTTTTAATAAGAACATTTCCACCTTAATTAAATTATCCTTTAATAGCAGCAGATGTAGCAGGGATAGCAAGGTATTTTCAAGCTAAAATAGATAGAATTGGAAAGGCTTCTTGATTTTTAGCCCACTAATTAAAAATATTATCCTAAATAGTAGTTAATATATGTAAAGCTAATAACTATAAATAGATTATAATATACCTTATTATGTAGTTATTCTAGCTTAATATAACTAGAAATTTTATTCTTTCTAGCCTTTTTAATAGATTTATTTCTCTCTTTTAGAAATAAACCTTAGTAAAGGGCTGAAATAGGTTTCTTAGGCCTAGGATTACTAAACGGGCTAGGATGTTTTTAATCCTAGATAAATCAATAACTAAAGTTAAAGCTTTATTATTTTCATTAGAGCTAGAATTATTATAAGATTCATTTTTGCCTTATATAAGCTTTTGTATCTAGTTTTAAATATTAGTATATATTATAAAGAAATAGGTTTTATATTTAAGGTTATAAA
Source organism: Epichloe gansuensis (assembly GCA_023658505.1). NCBI lineage: Eukaryota > Fungi > Ascomycota > Sordariomycetes > Hypocreales > Clavicipitaceae > Epichloe > Epichloe gansuensis. The sequence continues at coordinate 4,308,419 of CP098283.1, forward strand.
ATAAGTTATAACTATATATACTGTTTATATTCAGCTTTTAATGTAGTTAAAAGCTTCTTAATTATAGCTTTAGTTAAGTTTAACTGATTTCGTAAGGCTAATAGATTTAATTAAGGATTAAGTAAAAATGCTAATAAATAAGGCTTATAAAAGTAAAAGCTTCTATTTATATCTTCAGGGAAATAAAGGTTTAACTTTTTAAGCCTATATTTATTACAGTAATAAAAGCATTTGCAAGCGGATTATAGCTTAATTAATCCTAGAATAATTAGAGTTTAATATATTTTAAATTAGAATAAAGTGAACGTTATAAATAACTTACTTTTAGATAAGCTTGTTAATCCTTTAATATAATAGTAAGATATATATATATCTTAACTATAAATAAAGGCACAAGGCTTAATGTATTATATTTTTAACCTTGTAATACTATAGTTAGATGATAGAAAACCTCTAAAATCTTACTTAAAGTGCTTAAATCAACCCATTCTTAACTTAATAGGCATGCATCTTTAAAAGCAAATATATTTGTTCTTTCATTAAAAATTAATATAGCTTCTTTTAATAAGAGCGTAGTATTAATTATTAAATAGGTTGAATTCCACCTAGTATCATTGGCTATAAAGAAAGGTTAGCTAATACTTCATACCTAATAGTATATAGTTATTACTTATTAGTTACTTACCTAGTGGTATCTTAGTTATATTGCAATTTATTGCAAGCTTTCCTTTAACTTAGCCTCTTTTAAAGCAATAAGCCAATCTGTGTATAGATTTGCATTATTCTTAATTAGAATAGCTAGCTTTTTTACTTTGCCTATAATACCTATAGTTTTAATTAGTAAGAAACTTAATAGAAATAATATAAAGTAACTTACCTTTAATAAGGCCTATAAACTAATCTTTTCGCTTTTTATTAACTGTGAAAATTGTTCTATTAAATAGAATAAAATTTCACTATTCTTATATTTTTAATATCTTCTGTATTTGTTATAGCTTTAATAAAGCTAGTAATAATATCCTTAGTAATAATGTTTAAAACATGTGCTATGCATTGGATATCTATAGGTTTTTAATATTAATACTATTATAATTAGTACTTATAAAAGCACTAATAAAAGTATTATTATTAGAACCATTATCTCTTGTAAGACTAAAATAAGTTAATAATTAGTTAGTATATATAAAATAAGAAATAATATAATAAATATTAATATAACTTACCTAATAATAGATTGTAATTATATCTTATATAAAGTTATAAGCTAAGTAAATATATCATTGATATATACTCCAGTATGTGTACTCTTTAAGTTTTCAAATCCTAATTAATAACATTAGTATTATAAAAGTAAGATAATAATTAATATATATATAAAAACATACTAAGGAGCTTATATTCTAATTTAAAATCTAAAGTTATCCAATTTGCAATAACTCCTAAGTAGGACTTTAAATTAGAGGATGTCCATATATCTAGTTGAAAAGATATATAGCCAAAATTTTGAAAGTGTTCATTAAGCTTAATAATAAGCTCTTGGAAAGACTTCTTATATAAATTATGGATATTAATAGAAATATTCCGATAATTTAAAGAAGATGTTATATTTGAACTATAGTTATTAGTTAGATAATAAGATAATAAGGAGAAAGAAGATAGTATAAATTTACTTACTTAAAGTAACTTAGTAATTCTCTAAAAGAACTACTAGTTAAAGTAGAAAAAGATAAGTTATTTTCTAGCATAAATTTTATAGCTAGATTAATAACAATATCTAGTGAGAATTCACTTAAGGGAGGCCTAGGCCTTTTCTTTGTAAAAAAGTAGAAATACTTAATTATAAAGATAGTGAAATTTAGGTTATAGGAGGTACTAAATTAGAATTAAATATTAGTAAATAGGGTAGCTTAAATAATAAAAGATAACTTACTAGTAATTTTACTACTCTCTTCTTTTTAGATATAGTAATAGTAGAATGTTTCATTTTATAATAACTAGTGCCATTAGATAATTAAAAACGCTTAGCTTTACAAGAAAAGCTATAAGAGCAATTTTCTTATGTATAATAACATATTATTAATCTTTCCTTATTATAATTAATGTCTAATAGACGATAATTAAATAAGTTATGATTAATAATATAAGCTTTCGTTTTGAAAGTATAGCTTAGTTAATTTTCGATGTTATTCTTAAATTTCCTATTTAAATTACTCTTATTAAAAGAGCTATTAGATAGGCTTTAAGGATTAACATTAGAAGGGGTAAAGACTAAAGAGGTAGGTGATTAAGCCATTTTAGTAAGACTAATAGACTTTAAAGATAATTAAAGGTTATGGTAGTAAAGAGTAGATTTTAAACTTTATAATAGTATAAAATTTATATCTTAAAGTGTAGTACTAGAAAAGATATAAGAATATAAAGTTTAATAAAGAAAAAGGAAAAAGATAATAAGGAAGGAAATAGAGTAATTTATAAAGGAAAGATTCTATTACTAGCTATATTAAGGGTCTTCACTTTTATCTTATATTTTATTCTAGCTATATTATTTGTCCACTTTTATTTCGTATTCTATACTAGCTATATTATAGGTCCACTTTTATTTCGTATTCTATACTAGCTTTATTATAGGTCCACTTTTATTTCGTATTCTATACTAGCTTTATTATAGGTCCCTATATCTCGTATTCTATACTAGCTATATTATAGGTTCACTTCTATCTCGTATTCTATACTAGCTATATTATAGGTCCCTATATCTTATATTCTATACTAGCTATATTATAGGTTCACTTTTATCTCGTATTCTATACTAGCTTTATTATAGGTTCACTTCTATCTCGTATTCTATACTAGCTATATTATAGGTCCCTATATCTTATATTCTATACTAGCTTTATTATAGGTTTACTTTTATCTCGTATTCTATACTAGCTATATTATAGGTCCCTATATCTTATATTCTATACGAGCTTTATTATGTTCACTTCTATCTCGTATTCTATACTAGCTATATTATAGGTTTACTTTTATCTCGTATTCTATACTAGCTATATTATAGGTCCCTATATCTTATATTCTATACTAGCTATATTATAGGTTTACTTTTATCTTATATTCTATACTAGCTATATTATAGGTTTACTTTTATCTTATATTCTATACTAGCTATACTATAGGTTTCTTTTTACCTTATATTTTTATTATTACCTTTAAGTCTTACTTAATAAAGTATACTAAATTAATAATACCTTTTTCTTTATAGATATATAACCTTTCCTTCCCTTAATCCTTTTTCCCTTTCTCTTTATTAATAACTTACCTTTTCTTTCCTTTTCTATTCCCTTTCCTTTTCTATTCCCTTTCCTTTTCTATTCCCTTTCCTTTTCTATTCCCTTTCCTTTTATTTTACCTTTCCTTTTATATTACCTTCCCTTTTCTCTCTTTTTCTTTATTAATATTATATTAAATCTTTTACCCTTATATTATTATAAGAGTAATACCTTTAGTATTATTAAGAACTTAGTATTATTTATTTTATTACTTAAGTATCTTTATAAGAACTTAAAAGGTATACTAAATTCCCTTATAAACTTAAAGATTTATTAATATTAGCTTTTATTTTATACTAATATTATACCTTATAATTAATTATAAGACTTAGCAAGCCTATTAGGCTATTATTACTAACTACTAGTTAATATACCTAGGCTTAGGTTATGGTTATAGTTATACTATTATTAAAGTTACTTTATAATAACTTAAAAGGTATACTAAATTCCCTTATAAACTAAAAGATTTATTTATATTAGTTATTACTTTATACTAATATTATACCTTATAAGTTATAATTAATAATAAGATCTATTACTAGACTAAAGTGTTAGGAGCGGAATAGTAATAGCATTAATAAGGGTAGCGCCTAGCGGGGTATAGAGCTATAGGTTAGCTATAGGCTAGTTATGTAAGAGCTATAGGCTATTTAAAGGGACTTTCCTATAAATAAAGGGAAAAGGCTAGAGATTAAACCTTTTAGTATTCACCCCTAACTAGCAGTTTAATAGCTATAACTCTTTAATCTAACCTTTACTCTATTATTTATCCCTAAGCTAAAGCCTTAATATAAAGTTAAAGAGGGTTATAGACCCTAATTTTTCCTTTTCTTTTGTATTCTATAGGATAGCTTATAAGGCTAGCGTAAGCTAGTAATAAATACCTATGCCTAGCTATATATAAAGTAACGAAGGCTTAGGCTAGGGTTAGCGTTAGACTAAATATAGATATAAAGGGTTTTTCTTCTTAATTAAGGGTTTTCTCTTTTAACTAAGTAGCTAGAGTACTAGTACTAGCTATATATAGAGCTAACTAGTGTAAATAATATATATATACTTTCTTTCTAGGTAAAATTAATAAGATATATAGATTTATAATACATATTTTACTTAGCCTTTAAGAGTAAAGAGCTAAAAGTATAATTATATTAATATTAATAGTAAATAATAAGTTATAGCTTAATAAAGGGTTTTATTATATTTCTCTTAATTTATAAGTTATAAAAGTATAGTTTATAGACTTATATTCATTTATCTAGATATATTAATAATTTAAATCTTTTATTTTACTTTAGTTTAGGGTATTCTTTTAGTAAAAATATTATAATAATCTTTTACAATTCTAAATAAAATAATAATAAGTTTCTTTTTAAAGTTATATTAGTAGAAAAGATATAGAAAATCATAACCCTATTTTAGGATATATATATTATATATAATGCCTAGTTATAGCTAAATCCTAATATTACTATAATATTATAAATTATATAACTAATAGAATAAAATAGCTAAAAATATAAGCTTAGTATTAATAGTCCTTATTTTAATTCTTATAATAATAATAACCTATAAAGGACTTACTTTTATATTTTACTAACAATATATTTGTAGTTTTGTAGTTAGTATAGTAACTACACTAACTACACTACAAAATAATTTATAGTAACTAACTACAAACTACACTAATTACAAATTTTCATTTACTACACTACACTAACTACAAATTTTTATTTACTACACTACAAATACAAAATTTTCCTAAAAACTACACTAACTACACTACAAACAATACTCTGCACGTAACAGACGGAGCGCAAGAATTATATAATGCAATTACTATTCTATTTAGGTCTAACTAGAAAGAGAAAAAGAAGGCTAGAATAGAAGGGGACCTCTATATAGTCTACCCCTAAATAATTTTATAAATCTATAAGTCCCACTTTTTATTTCTCTCTTAAAGGCATTTAAGCCGCGTAGACTAGCCACTATGACAGAGCTATAGGGAAAATAGATAGTGTATATAGCGCTATATATAATAATCTAGGCTTTGCCTAGACCTAGCAATATAGGTGTCAATCGCATAAGTCAAAGGTAACTTGTTCAATCTCCTCCGAGACGATAAGGCTCTAGGTACGTGGTAGGCCCATTTTATTGCTGTTGATTGGGCGTAGTCTGGAGTGGCGATGATTTTGATTGGATTAAGCCCTGTTACCTATGTACCTGGAGCCTTATCGTCTCGGAGGAGATACGTATCCTTTGCCCATACCTGTGGCGCAATGGATCAGGCACATCACCCGTACGTGCGCGCAGACACCCGCGATGGCCCCTGTGGGGCTGCACCGTAACACTATAAAAGAGTACATTTGTTTATAGGAGAATTACGAGTAATATAAGGTACCTGCCAATCCTAGCCCCTGTCTCCCTTATCTCCCTACTAAACAGAGCTAGTATATTTAGCAAGGAATTAGAGGAGTCGATGACTGCGAAAAAGAGGAAAAGAGCTGGGCAGCTGGGGTAGGGCAGGCTAGCAGCTGGTGGACCGCGCAACTGCTGACATCTGCCGTTGGCTGTTCGGAGTGTCTGGCCAATCAACCAAACCTACTTGTTGCAAGCCAGAGCGACCCCGTTGGGAGCCGCCAGTGCCGCCCTGTTATTGGTGCGTCGAGCAGAGCCCCACCAGACTCCACTGGGCCAGTAAAGGAGGACCCAATTGCACAAGACTGTTGGCTGAAAAGCCACGTACATGTGCATAGATTTCACGACGGATCCTCTTGTGTGTCCCCACCTGAGGAGTGGTACTGCATTGGTGCTCCAGCCTCCATTCGACTGGTCGGGCCTTTGCCTGGAAATGCCCCAAGTGCGGAGCCAGGCACCTGCGCATCAGCAAATGATCTTACAGGTGCCCGCACGGCTCCGGACTGACCCAACCCGACTTCTTCCTCAAAACTCTTCCTCAAAACTCTTCCTCAAATACCAAGCCAACCAGCCATTGCATTGTCTCTCTCCAGCCTCCAACCTCGGATCAACGCACTTCTCTCTCGTCCTGTGCCTTTTTCCCGTCGTCTTGTTGCGTTAGTTGTTAATTTTGCCAATTCACCGTCACCATTTGTCTCGGACCTGACAGACGCTTTGAGCACGGACCAACGATCGTCTGGTGCTCTCCATCAATCCCTGCCCTCCCCACCCTCGACGCTGACGTCGTTGTCTCGATTTGCCCGCCCCGCATCACAGATTCACCCGGCTTGCCTCGACGATCCAGGTCAGTCACATGTGGTCCTCGAGCCCAGCCAGTTGTTGATTTTGGAGTGCTAGGCCGCTTCGACATCGTCTGCGTCGCCCTACGTCCCCTCATCTTTTCTATCCTTTTTACTTCTTCATCACGGTCGAACCGCACGCTTCAACCACATCTAGGCAGATTGAATCACTTCTGGCAGCAAATGCCTAGGTCACAAGTCGTCTGACACTTGCGAGACGAGCTTCTCGCCGAGCACATCAATCCCGAATTCGATCATCAATCGCGTTCTCATTCATCCTGGAGCCTCATTTGGCCATCATGTTGACGAACGGCATCTCATCTCGTGCTGCGGGCTTGACGTTGGCTTCGCGCCGAGTGGCCCGAACTGGGCAGGTCTTGACTCCATCTACCGCGGCACTCCTTCGCTCAAGACATAGTCAGTGCAGAACGTTCTGGCTCGGCTCCTGGGCCAGGGACTGCGATGGCGATGCGCGGCATCACGCTCGCCGCCGACGTCGCGCAAACAGGCACCGATGTATGGAATCATTACATCGCAAGCTTTCATGGGAGAACAAGCCCAGGCATGATGCCGTGCGAGCTGCCGTGAAGACGGCATTCGCACATATCGCCCACGGCCCCGCTGGCACCACGGCTTCCAAGTACATCGATATCAAAGACATCAAATCCTGGTCAGATGAGCTCTCTGGTGGAGTGCGTTCGGGTAGAAATTTCGAGCATGTTGAGCGCGAAGCCATCGATCATTTGTTCAATGCCAACAAACAGAATCAATGTCATCAATCCGCGCACTGGTCTCCGCTCAGCAACATTCGCAAATACTTGCGGGGCAACAAGTCCGAGCAAGTCACTGCCAGCCATGTTTTGCACGCAACTACGTCAGCTGAAGACACGAAAGTTACCAAGTCAACTGCATCAGCAAGGCAATTTGCTCCGAAAGAATCAGAGATCAAGAAATATAATGCAGAAAAGTTTGACAACCCAATCGCTCCGCGAAAACTCACTCCCGAAGAAGCATCAAAAACTATGAAGACCTGGATAAGTACAAGCCCGTGGAGTGGAACGAGCCTGACGGCCTCCTCAAGCTCACACCAGAGGAAAAGTCGAAACACTACAAAGATTTGGACAAATACGCCTCTCCCGACATTTCACACCATGTGGTTGCCGTTGAGTCATCTAAGCCTGCGTATAATGATCTTCAGAAGTACAAACCCATAGAATGGAACGAACCGGACGGCTCGCGCGAGCAAACGCCTGAAGAGCTGTCCAAAAATTATGGCGACTTGCACAAATATAGCCCTGTGACATGGAATGAACCTGATGGATTGCGCCCATTAAATCCGGAGGAATTGTCCAAAGATTACGACGATCTCGATAAATACGGCCCTGTGAGGTGGAACGAGCCCGATGGTCTTCAAAAGCCCACCTCCGAAGAACTGTCAAAGAAATACGACGACTTGGATGCTTATGGCAAGCCGTATGTGGTCCCAGATTCGGTCCTCAAGGCTCACGCTGCGGCACAGCAAGATCCCACCCCACGAGCGGAACCCATCGCTGCCAAGGTGGACGCTATCGTGGTTGACCCATCCAAGACCTATAATGACCTGGACAAGTATGGACCTGTCAAGTGGAATGAACCTGATGGTCTTCGAAAGCTCACACCGGAAGAGCTTTCCAAGAACTATGAAGATTTGCACCTATATGCACAGTACCCCAATGCTGGTCCTGCTGTCCCGCGAATGCACCCGAGGAGGCTTCAAAGCAATACAGTGACTTGCGAAAATACGATGCATTTCCAAATGCCGGGCCTGCAGAGGAGCGTGTTCATCCTGAGCTTGCTTCCAAGCAGTACAAGGATCTTGCCAAATACCCTTCTGCTGGATATGAAGAACCGAGCAAGACCAAACATGTTCATCCTGAAGAACTCACCAAGAACTACCGAGACCTTCACAAGTACCAACCCCAGTCGTTCGACTCTGCCGTCAAAAAGTACCCGATGCATCCCGAAGAAGCGTCCAAGGCCTACAACGACCTGGGCTCGTACAAGTCAGTACTGCACAACGAAACCGATGGCAAGTCGATGGAGAAGGTCGATCCTGTGGCAAGCAGTCTCCGAGCATTTGACGGTTTCCAGAACGACAAGGAGCCACAGACGGCAGCAGAGATTCGCAGTGACGTGCTGCGAAGAGCATCTCGAAACAGCAAACGCATCACGGTGCAGAGGGCCAAGGTCCAGCAAATGCAGGGACAGGGAGCCTCGGCCGAGGGCGCGGAGACCACGAGCAAACCGCCAGCGTTGACGGGCAACTACACCAATAATTCCCCGAAGATTTTGCGACATGGCGGGATGTTTCAAACTCGTGGTCGAAATCTACACTATTTTCCAAGCATCACACCGAAACTGGGCAATCTAGTAAACCCTCCAGTGCTCTCGGTTTCGAAAAGGGAGAAGCTGATATCTCATCTATGGATGAGAGCTTTCCAAGCGAGAAATCAAATGAAACCTCGATGTTGCAATCAGCTCTCGATCGTAACTCTGGCAAAAAACCATTGCTCTCTGCAATGAATCGATTAGAGAGAATGAAATTGGCAGAAGACCCTTACTCTAAAAGTCCTCAAGGTCTCGAGCTCAGCTACATGGATGAATGCGCCGGCAACATGACGTGGCCGACGTTTTTCCGGCATCATGAAGGAAGACGGGACGAGGAGGCACTCGGTGCCAGCTCTGGCGCGGAACCAACATCAGAGCAGCATCCTGTCCTGTACAAGATGCTTGCGTACGATGCCAGCACGCAGTCGATTAGCGTTGCCGAGACATGTTCTGGAGTCCGCGACACATCGACGCCCGCCACCCCAGCAGAGGTATTGCTTCGTGTCTCAAATCCTTCCAAGTTCTTTCCCTATTTCAGCGCACTGCAGGCGGAAGGGTACGAGATTGCGTCGGGTAGCGGCGATGTGCTCGTGTTCCGCAAGGTGCGACCTGGCACTGCAATCAAGGACGCGTCTGGATCCACCATCAACCCAATTGGTATGATGGGTCGCTCCGGCGCAAGCAATTTTGCCAGCCCGACGGGGTACGTCAACTGTGAATCGCCCCAGCATCTACCAGTCCATGCTGGACAGAGTCAAGAGGCGAAGGTGGGAAAGAGAAAGAAAAGTCTCGGCCGCAAAGTGGTTATTGGTACTGCCTGGGTTGCCGGAACAGCCTATGCCGTGAGCGCGGCGGGGGTACCTCTCCACGGGTGGCAAGACGCTGTGATGTGAAGGGGGAGGGAAGACCAAGAGTTGAGCATCAGGATGGTGATTTAGCTATGTATGAAGAGGATGATTAGTTTGTATACCCTCGAACGCACCGGACTCAGCGTGGTTCGCAGTCGCCGCCCACATTTTCTTTCTTTCTTTTCTTTACTGGTTTGTTCAGCCCATTGTTTCAATCGCCGGCGCTATGGGAGTTAGGTTTCATGTCATCATGAGATATGGTAGTAGGACCAGCAATCTCAACAAGCGAACTTTTTCTTCTCTCTCTTTGACAATCCCGCGCATCCTCGTGCCTATTGTATTCTGTGCCAGTCAGTCGTCTCGGTGAAGCCCTACCAGTCCTGCCCGTTGCCCACAGCTCTGCAGCGCGTGATTCCGACCCTCCTGGTTCCACGACTGGCGTCGGTCAAAAGATGGTATCCAGTGTCCACGCGTTGGTGGCGGCCATCTTGTCGTCACGGGTTGTCCAGTATAGCTACCCGAGCTCAGCTCGTTGGGGTCAGGTCCGGGTCCCGTGGCGTACCGCGGGTGGGTGTGATTTTCGGGCATTTTTCTTTTTGGGGGCACGGGGGCAAGGAATTCGGATGACTGGAGTGAGTGTTGGAGGGGACAGTTTCCCACCGATAGCCAGATCGAGAGGGTCTCCACACACACTGTTAGTGTGGATCTCTAGGTTTATTTCTATAAGGCATGAAGGGCTTCTTTAAAAGAGATAAAGTCGCGTTTATTAAGAGGCTCATTTATAAAAGGTAGTCAGTCTAAGGCAAGAGAGAGGCTTCTGGCGATAATGTGGGCGTTGTCATAATAATATGAAATAGAAGCTGATTTACATATCTATGTACTTCGAATCTACTTTTATCTCATTGGATACAGACCCAGTTGATGTGACTCCACAAGGTCAGCGACCGCCAAGGAGGTGGGAGGGGTTAATAGAAGGGGAATATGCCAAGGGAACGGGGAAGTTGTCGATGGAGTGTTCGTCACAAAGGTGGGGTGACGGGCGTATCCGTCAACACTTAGATAGACAGCCACAGCCATTCATCAAATCAAATTACTACTACTCCTCGCCATCGACATCCCTCCACGAATCAAAGTCAAGACAAATCCCCTCGGAAAATGGTATACGTACCCCTACACACTTCTCAGATCAGAATGTCCGCACAGCCTCCGACCGATACACCTGAATGAAACTCGCAACACGAGGAGCAAAAAGAAAAAAAAAGAAAAAAACCTCTCCAATCTAAAAAAAAAAAACGCAACAAACAGGGACGCCGAGCTATGCAACAAGGGTGGATAAGATGAGTCTTTCTCTCCCCGAGATGTCTTCGGGCATGGCGAAATGCGTGGTCGATTATATACACGTAACACCCACGATGCGGGTAATGATGATGGATTACTGGGCAAGATGATGGGTTGGTGGTTGTCTGTTCTGAAAAGATGAAGCAATGTACGACGTGCATATTACGGTGTTTTGGGACGCTTCCAGTAGTATTGCTGTTTTGAAGAGAAAAAAACCATGTGTAAGCGATACGACGAGCATGTGACATGTACGGATACGGCAGGATGAGAGGACGGGGTACCAACCTTGTGCTGCTTGCGGCAGTTTCGCAGACTGGGCTTGCGCATGGCATCCACGACGCTTCGTCGCTGAAGGTCGTCGTCCTGATCGGGTTGATAATAGTATTCGCTTTCGAGGGCTTTTCCGCAGCGTCCTTGCCCTGGCGGGGAATTATGCCGATGCAAGGTGCTGCTTCGATGGTGACGCGCAGCACATCCTTTGCCAATCCAGCCTTGTGCTCGTTGGGCAGGTTTTGCATGATGGTGGACAAGGGCGTGGATGCGAGACGCGAAAATGCCAGCTGGTTTACAACATGGTTGATGACGGCTGGGTCGAGGTCGATGGATGGCGTCGGCGTGTCCTCCCTGGCAATGGGGGTGGTCGATGCAGCGAGAGGAGAAGATGGGATGTCCTCGTGGGACTCTCTGATGGCAGCAGGGAGAGCAGAGGGCTTGGGTTCGACAGCGCGCTTCTTGATGGGTGATGACGGGATGGAAGGGATGGAAGGGGTGTCAGCTGCGCTCAACGTCTCGTTGGAAGAGGCATGGTGCGGCGGGCGGCGGCGGCGATGTGGAGGCTTGTTGGGCACTTTCGGCGACCTTGTCGATATCGAGGCGAGTCTGCCAGCGATGTTGGCGCCGAAGGGGCCGAAGGAGTGAACAACGGGTCGTTCTCCTCATCTGGATCATTCTCGTCCTCGACATCGCTCAGCTCGCTCGAGAAACTGGCCGTGGCGTTGGTCTCCATGCTGACACCGACGTCGACGTCGACATGGACATGGACAGCGTCACCCTTTGGCTCTGGGAGCTCGGGCTCGTCCTCGAAGATCTGGATGCCGTCATCCCGGCCGCCGACCATGTTGGGAAGAATGGCTTGCAGACGCTGTGAACTGGCGAGATTCCCAACGGGCGTCGGACTCTCGGGCGACGTGATGCGCGTGTTTCTTCGCAGAGGGACGACTGCAGCAGCGAATTGCGTCTCAGCTGCGAGCGCGGAGGAGGAGAATCGTCCCAGCTGGAATCAGACAGGTTGGCCAAGCTCTCAGCCGCCGTCACGGCACCACGTTTCGGCCACTGAATCATGACGCGGGCATCCAAGACATCGACAATGAGATCGGTGCCCTCGGTTTCACTGGTGAAGCTGTCGCCTTTGAACAACTCCCACGTGCGTCCCTGGCAGTGCAGCTTGAGCCCGTTCCATCCGTTGCACACGATTTCAATCTTGTTGGTTTCCAGAGGACTCGGGGCTGGGATATAGCGCGCCTTGACGTGCACGCGCGACACCAAGCGGTTCGCCGAGAGCTGGAACTGCGACGAGTTGGACGACCTGCCCATGGCCACCAGCTCTCCATTCTCGGGAGCTCAACGGCCGGCACGGCAGAGAGGAGCTCGCTCCGAGGTGGTGCGGGCGAGGCCAGGCCTCGGAGGCGGCGAGCTGGACAGGATGCCTGTGCTGGACGTTGGCACGGGCGTGGGATACTTGAGGTACGCGTGTCCTGTATTCTGGCGTTTCGACGGACGAGGAAGCCCCGGTGATGACGACAGAGGCTCAAAGGCAGGCAGCAACGACGGTGCAGGTCGTTTTGTGCCAGCAGCCGAGTTGGAGGTGGACGTCGAGCGAGCCAAAGTCGAACAAGGCAGAGCGGGTTGTTCGTGGGCCGTCGCGCCAGCCGCCGCCGTATGGGGTGGCGACGAATTCATGATTTTGTTCTCGGATGGGAAAAAATGGAAAAATGGAAAAAATTGTTTAAAAATTGAGATGAAAACCAAATACCATTCTGGATATAACCAGCACCACCTTTTTTTCCTTCTTCTTCTTCTTCTTCTTCCGTTGTCGTGGAATTCCCGTTGGCGTGGATAGAGCAGCAAGCAGCGAGCGCGTAAAGAGGTCGTCGAAAAAAACCCACACAAACCCACTTACACCAATACGCGTGGTGAAAGTCGAGTCGAGTCGAGGCGTACACGACCAACGCACGAGGACGGTAGATGCTGCAGCTAGTTCGTGGGCCGCAAAGGTAGGTCGGAGGTGTCGATTAGAATGGGCTTCGATTTTGGGCCGCCGGGGTTGCAACGAGATGGTGTGCGGACAAGATGGACAAAATGGACGAGGAGGGAGGAAGGAAAGGCGCGGCGTGGTGAGAGGTGAAGCGGCAGGGTATTTTAAACAAGTCGACGTCGGAGCAGTGAAGCAAGCAAGTGCGTGAAGTGGGAAGTGGGCTCTGACACGAACGGGCGCCCACAAACGCCCACAAACGCCCACGAACGCGATGGGCTACGGTACGCATCGCGTTGGCGTTGGCGTCTGGTCCGTTTTGTGCTGTGCATGTATGTACATTGTGTATGTGCCGATGATGTGCATGCACGCACTTTCAGGCGCTGTGGACTTGCGGTAGACCGCGGGTTGTCCAGCGGGTGCGGGTGCTGTAGGTTCGCCGCACCACACGACCACAGCGTGAATCACAGGGGATAATCACAGGGGATCACAGGGGATCACAGGGAGTCACAGGGAGTCACAGGGAGTCACAGGGAGTCACTAATAAATCACAGCTGAAAGCTGAAAGCGGACTGATGAACCTCACTCAAACTTGTTGCCTCGAGACCTGTGACAGTCAGTATTCTACAAACCTTGGCTTGAGGTCTGAAAGAATACAACATTTCAACATTGCGCTTCTCCGTACTTTCAGACCACGAAAGAACCTTCCATAAGAAACTAGAAATAATGCATTTCTCGGCCCCCATCCAAATCCAAGCCCGCCAAGCCCATCCAGCCTCCTCCCCAAAAAACACGTCTCCACCGCCGTCGCGTCTGCATTCATTCACCTCTCCGAACATGGTCCATGATGGATCGTCCCCGAACCGCCCATTCATTCATTTTAATAATGAATGAAAAATGAACTCCTAGGCGAGTTCCAAATTCCATCTAGTGCGGTCGTCATGGCCCACAGCCCTTTTTCCTGCCCTTCTGCCCTTCTGCCCTTCTGCCCTTCTGCCCTGCTGCCCTGCTCGCTTCTCGCTTCTCGTCTCCCTTTGCATGATTGGCTCTTTGTCATGTTCGGCTGCTGCATGCATCATTATTAGTGTTGTAGTCATTCGGACTCATTCCGTCTTGATAAGCTGGGCCGATTGCAAAGGAGATGGTCCTTTTCTGGAACCCCTTTGAAGAACTATTTATTACTGTTTTACTGTGCCACAGCATGCACCGATTCTGCTGATCCTCTGTCCAGACACTACACTTTGACTCCGCGCATTCATCAAACTTCATTCAAGCATCCAAGAATGGCTTCTTGAAAGCCACCCGCCTATTCGAAATATCGATCGATATTTTATCGCTAGTCACATGATACATGAATAATCCATTCACAAGCGTGTGCGTGAAGCAACGAGATCTGGCACCTCAAAGTGCACCCTGGAGCGATTCACTGTTTGTTCGAAGAGCCACACATTGTGACAGGATTGTTCAATGCACCTGTTTCAACCGTGAACCAGTTTTTCGCTCGGTTAGTTGGGTTTGGACGATCAGTTGTATCAAATTTCAATCGTCATGGCGCGTCTTGGTCCGAAGCGTGCCCCTCCTCCGCGTGCGCGATCCGACTACCCTGGAGACTTCCACGATGACACCACAATCCTCGCTTGCATATGCATTCTTTCGCGTTCAAGAATCTGCGGTGTATGCTTGGTCATTCATATACCCTGATGCCGTTCTCACTTTGGTTCACGAGATGTGTGATGGAGATGGGTATTTATCCTGGAAAAGTGAAGGGTCCATCAAATGGAACCGCTCATACGTGAACACCACTGCTCGATACCCGTGATAACTCAGCGCATGGAAAGCCTCACGAACGCGCATCGAATCCATCGAAAGCGTATAATACAATGACCCCAGCTGCAATCCTCCGATGCACCCCGGTTTCACCAGCACGTCGCTTTCGCAAAGCGTTCCCTAATTCTTTGCTTCTCCGGCCGAAATTCAATGTGGAGTAACGGGGCCGGAACACCGGACCGGAGAAATGGAACCACCGGGGCTTGCTTCTTCCGATTTGCAAAAAAAAATGGGCCTGGGAAGGGAAAAAAACTGCCCCCACCACCGCCTAAAAAACAGGTTTCCCCGGTGATTCTGCCATCCAGCCCGCCGCCTGGTGCTTTTCTTCAAGACTAGGTTGCTGGAATCTCATTTCTACCCCCTCCAAAAGTAACCATGGTGCCGTCAAAGAACTCGTTGCCGCTGGCTCGAGTGCCTTGACTTCAATTGATCCCGATCAGGTGCGTTCTCCATCTTGCACACAAAGGGCTTCTGAGCACAGGTCCCCCTCTCCAAATGCCTTCTTGCTAACCACAACTTTCTGCCTACATGCAGACCTTGAGAGCCTCCAAAGCCCTTCTGGCACATATCAAGAAAGCAGCCAAGCAGAGCGCCATCGACGCCCCCAAGCGCAATCTTCTGGGGGACGAGGACGGCGGAGACCACGAGGACACCCCGTTTGGCTGACCCTCACCACGAAGCGACACATCGCCGACAAGACTCGCTTGCAGCCAGGCAAGATTCACATCCCCACTCGCTCAACACTGATGAGACCAGCACCATCTGCGCCATCACTGCCAACCCCAGCGAGCCTACAAGAACATCATCGGCTCCGACGAGTTCCCCGCCGAGTTGAGGAAGCGCATCACCCGCGTCATCGACTTTGGCAAGCTCAAGTCAAAGTACAGCCAGTACGACGCTCAGCGCAAGCTCTTCTCTGAGCACGACATCTTCGTCGCCGACGAGAGAATAATCAACCGCCTGCCCAAGGTCCTCGGCAAGACCTTCTTCAAGAACACAGCCAAGAGGCCCATTGCCGTATTCCTGCAGGCCAAGCGTGCCAAAGTCGACGGCAAGCGTCCCAGACGGGACAAGACAAACACAGAGGACGTCAATGCCGGAACTGCCGCCGACATCGCCAAGGAGATAGAAAAGGCTCTGAGCTCCGCCCTCGTCAGCCTATCGCCCAGCACCAACACCGCCGTTCGCATCGGATACGCCAGCTGGACGGCCGAGCAGATTGCCGACAATGTCGACGCCGTCGTGACCGGCCTCGTGGGCAAGTGGGTGCCGCAGAAGTGGCGCAACGTCCGCAGCATCTACATCAAGGGTCCCAACACGGCCGCCCTGCCCATCTGGCAGACCGACGAGCTGTGGATGGACGAGAAGGATGTTGTTGCTGATGCCGAGGAGGACGAGGGGTCCAAGACGGAAAAGGCCAACGTCGGCAAGAAGCGCAAGTCGCTCGACGGTGCCGCCGAGTCCGAGTCCCCTGCTCCCAAGAAGAAGGCGAAGAAGCAAGTGGCGGCTGTTGATGATGGCAACGACGACAAGCTGGACAAGCAGATTGCTGAGCGAAAGGCCAAGCTGAAGAAGCAAAGGCTGCTGCTAAGAAAGCCATGGATCATTGAGCAAACAATCGGGAAGCAAGACTGGGATATGATACTGGGAGTGACGAGGATTTCCAGATCGACTGGGGGTTTATGAGAGGTTGTGCTGCATATGCTGTCTGTGGCAACTGGCGTTGAGGGCGTTGTTGACAACGAAGCAGAAAACAAGAAAAAGAAATGGATTGTACATATTTCGCATGCCAGATAGAGGTGTCAATGGTTACATGAGGATTTGAATTGACTATTTGTGCAATTTTTTTTTCTCCGACCTAAAAGAACGCCATTGATCCGTGATTCGAATTTCAACCCTTGTCGCAAAATACCTACCCATGCCTGCCTGCACCGAGAGAAAGCCCCTCCCTGATAGATGTCATGAAAGCCTGTATGGCAGTGTCCAGCAATATAATTACAGCTCCTCTGACTCGAAATCTCCAAAGCCTTTGGAGAGCGTCTTCGACTTGAACGGTCCCAGAAACTCGGTCAAGGTATCATTCAGAACCTGAACAGGAATCTCCATGTGCTCTCCTCCACACGTCTAAACTTCAGCCCACCCTTCTTGTCCAGCGACTTCAAGCCCAGCCAGTCCTCCTTGTAGATCTGACGGTCCTGCAGCGGCGTAATGTTGCCATCGCCACTGACCTCGCCGAACCACGACGACTCTTTGGGGATGGAGACGGTGTCATTCTCGAACAAGTACATGACGAAGTTGTCCAGACTGGCCAGGTTCTTCTTGTACGCCTCGTTCTTGAGGTCCCTCTCGTTATTGATGTCGGCGAGATAATTCGAGTACTCGAGGTACGACGCGTACTCGCTGCCCTCGGTGGAGCGGTAATACTGCGCGGGCACGACGCGGCTCTGCACCAGGAGCTCCACACGCTGAAGCGCAGGAGAGCCATGGCCGCCTTGCAGACGAGGTCGGAGGGCCGCAGTCCCGGAACCGGGAGATGCCGTTGTGCTGGCTGCCAAAGGTGACGAGGTTCCGGACGGGGGCTCGTTGCAGCGCTCGACGTATCCGCGGAGGAACTGGCCGCCCTGGGAGAAGCCGATGGCGTCGATGGCCGGCGCGGTGGAGAGGACGGGGTTGCTGGCGAGCTGGTCGCACACGGCCTGGACCTGCTGGGAGACGTTGCCCAAGTAGGTGGCGCCGCGGTCGTCGGCGCCGTCCTCGGTGGGGTTGACCATGTGGACGAAGATTCCGGGGGCGATGGCGTCGGCGAGCTGGCGGACCTGCTCGAGGCCCTCGCCCGAGGCGGAGTCGCCTAGGCCGTGCCAGATGACGAGGGGGAGCGGGTTGTCGCTGTCTTGGGACCGGGTGCGTGGTGGTGGTGGTGGTTGTGGTGGTGGTTGTGGTGGTGGTCTGGAGGCGAGGGTGGTGCCGATGATGACGGCGGAGGCGATGAGCGAGGCGCGCATGGTCTGGATGCGTTGGGAGAGCAGCAGGGCTCTGGTGGGTGATGAGTATTATGTATACGAGATGTTGAGCAGTGGGTGTGTTTATGGGTTGATGGATGGAAGCACGGATGATCCGAGATGAATGACGACGAACCCACGGTGCCGCATTTTAGCGCCAATGCTGGCTGGCTATCGATAAGCATGCTCCAAGACCCGTTCCATCTATTCCGTACGAAGGAAAAAAATCAGACTTCCTCATCTTCAAAATGGATCCTCCCACCTGCCCTCCCCTTGGACAACTCGTCGTTCAACCGCCTCGTTGATGAAACACCATCTGCGTCAGAACGATTGGCTCGTGAAAGTCGTTGCCGCTCATCCACCCGCCCGCCCGCACCACCGCACGCATGCTCGTTAGGAAAACTGTGCCCAACAGCACTTCAATTTTGTCATGGAGCCGCTGCTGCGACACGCTCGGATCTTAGTGTCCACTGTGCAATTGATCTGCTGATCTGCTGCGGGCAAGTACTTGCTTATTTTCCTTTCAACGAGAACCTCCTGATCGAGCGTCTCGGCGAAATGATAACTAACTGCCTTGCCACGCATCTCTGGTTCCTGAGCCTAAGCTTGCACTTTCCATCCTCTCTGCCACTCACGTCTGCTTCTCGCGAGCAGGTCTCGCTTGTGATTCTGAAATCGTTTCAACCACATTTCCATCTTCCTTCTTCCAACTGATCAACCCCTGTTTCAACCACGATAATATGAATGCTCTCTGGGTCATGGTCGCCGCCTGTGCGTCCTCCGTCGTCGCCCTCCCGTACCGGCCGTTCAAGCTTCCCTTGTTGGACCTACGGGCGATGCTCCCAAGGCTCCGACCATCTCGTCCACCGACGTGCTGTGATGGGGAGATGGCACGCTGGGTTCGCGACGCGTTCAACACTATCAATTTCAAAAGGTATGGCTGTACACTTTTTTTCCTCGTGCTTCCCTTGCCTATGATGATATGCAATCAAAAAAATATGTTTCAAGACGGGAATGAGTTCTTCGGTGATTCTACTGCTTTATCTGAGGAAAAATCTTACTTTTTCTTTCTTTCTTTATTTGGCTGTACTGGATAAGGCTAAGAACCTTGGCTGACCAGTGTACGATAGCAGAACTGTTTCGCTTCCGCACGTCGAATCTAGACATTCGCGTCGATGTAATCACGAAAACATGCAGTATTATCTTCCGCTAGGCATCATGCTTTAGCACCCGGTCGAGTGCCCAGGTCAGATGGAGATGAACGTGTCGTAGGGGATCATGTGTCATTGTGCTGAGGCCTATTATTGTATTGTATTATCAGCCGCTGTCGCGGCGGATTCTCAGATAAGAATTTCATCTCGCGTGGCTCCAGTAGCTCTCGTACCTCGTAATCCAACCACAGCCCATACTGCTGACGAGATGAGTCCTCCCGGCATGGTGTTTATAGCATTTTTTTCCCCCAGTGATATGCTGATTGGACTGGCTATCCCAGCTGCGGCCCCTTTCGTCATTCGCTTATACCCCAACGATGCGAGATGTATCTCCCCACACAAGATCTCCTGACGGTCACGTCATATCAAGGAGGCTTACGCCTTATTGCCGAACCCCTGGTCATTGTCACATCGGCAGTAAGTTAGTAAGTGGCATTGCCTCTTCCACCTACCTATACGACTGCGCGGCATCCCGGTGATGGCCTTGATGCACAAGCCATCAGATAGGGAGGTGAAAGATGACTCGACTTGGTCCTGTCGTGGATGATAAGGACAGCCCCTTGTATGTATGCTCCCTCTTGGCCAACAGCATGCTATTGACGACAGATTTGCTTCGCTGTACGAGGATGATTGAACAGCCATGTTCTTGGGAATATGGCGCAGAGAACAGTCGGCGCATTTGCCCTGTCCATCTGGTGTTTCACGGTATCCCAAGTGCCGCGCTTTTGGTGTCGTCGCGGAACGTGAACCAGCCACGCGTGACATGATTCTCGGGTTGCTGAGCATTTTATTCCAAAGACATTCCCGAAAGGTGTCCCAGTGACCGGATCTTATTACCCAGGAGCCTAATCTTATACTCGATTCATACATATAGATCTTGACCCCGGCTCGGCGGCGTATCCCACTGTCCCAACGCGTTGACTGCTTACAAAAGCTTTAGCTGCGCTTCGAGGGATCAGGGATCTCTCGAAGCGACGAAGCGACGAAGCGACGAAGCGCACATCAAGGTCCGATCTGAAGCCTCTCTCGAGGACAAAAGAGGTTCCCGTCCGACTGCGACGCAGCGGATCATGCTGTCATGGATGACCTCCGTGCAAGTAAAGCAATTATACGAACAGCACGGGAATGAAATGTATTCACTGTCTAGTCCAAAAAATAAAACCTTTTGTGAGCCCAGCCAACCCCACGCTCTTCATATATCAAGATGCATATACCCTCGCAGAACCGTCGCAAGATAAAACTAAACACACGCGCTGAACCGTCGCTATTGCACCATTGAGACTGATCCGGCAGACTCGCAACCCAACAGACACGCGAACAGAAAGGGAAAGAAAACACACCAGCGAGTGAATCAGTCGCCCGAGTTCAAAAAGGAGAATCATGCCAAATTCTATTGGTTCTCAGCAAAAATGTCGCTTGTAGCATAGCTATTGTGGGCTCGGGACTAGGCGGCTTGTCAGCAGCCATCGCCTTCCGCAGGGCTGGCCACCGCATCACCGTCTATGATGAGAGACGAGACTTTGGAGGAGGTAACGGGATTGAAAAAATTGTCATGAGCGTTTGCTCTGACCATGACGTCGTTGGCTGTTGTTGCTTCTATCCTGCGGGGCAAAAAGACGTCAAAGAAGATGGCTGGAACATCTCTGCCACGAGCAAGAGTCTTGCTGCGACGTTTTCCCGAATTGGACCAGAGACTAATAACTCTCTTCCTGAACGCAGAGGGCATAAATATGTGGCAACGGCGCGGATGTCGGCGCTTAAATCATCTTCCCTTACCTACCTTTTGTATCCTATAATCCGGTAACAACATCCGTGCATGACGTAGATGATCAGCTTCGAATGCATCGTCATTGTTGCGTTTGCTGATCAAAATACTACAAGTCCGTGCATCTCGTAATAACGAATTCGAGCCCAGTTCACAATGGCTCCTGTGCCTTCTGACTGATCTCTTCTTGACCAAACCCGCTCAACAAGATCCCGAGCGTTGTAGATGTAGCCAAAGCCACATGTTCGTTCCATGACCAACAGTCTGTCTTGAATTATGACGCGGTGTTCCAACTTCCAGCATGACCCACCAGCCATGACGAGAGGGAAGAGAATGCATGACTCGAGGGGCTTCCATATCTGATCTTCTGCACGCACTCCAGGATACCGTCAACGTACTTTCCGACCTTGGGGTCCGTCAATTCATATCCTTCCACAATTTGATGAAGTCTCAGCCGAATGGCGTATTCAAAAGCCAAAGTTGCATGGAGAACATCTTCGCTGGTAGGTGTCAACGTGGATACTGCTCGTGACAAGCCGCCATATTCATACGACCAATTGTTGATCCGATGCTCAATCTCGGCGGCATGTCGTCGGAAGGCGGCTTCGGAGGCTTGGTCCACCCTGGTACTTCGGAGTTCGGCTAACGTGTTGACACGATCCACTAGATGGAAAAGCTCCTTGGGGATACCGTAAACGGCGGAGTCCTCTTCGTCAGGAGTAGCAGACCAGCTGTCGAGAGCTTGAGCTTCGGCGGCTTCGTCTCCCATTAGTGGTGGTCGGCATGTAGATGTGGTAGCGGCGGAGTCGAGAAATCTGGCCAAACGTAGTAAGAATTTATAATGTCCAGTCATCATGTCGCCTTGTTGTTTCCTCAATGTGATCAACAGACGCTTAGCACCCTTGAGATGCAGCTTCCACCCCTCACTCGTGCCGTCGAACAATTCCGTCATGCAAAGCAATAGGCTGCTGACTAGAGCAATATCTGCACTTGTCTTGTCTACATGTGGTAGGAGCCCTGCAAGAGCCTGCGTGGCTTTGCTCTTGTGCAATAAACCGCGGTCGCCCATGTCGGGCTGCAGCTTGCGCCAGTGGTTGGCCGATAATGCGAGTATGCAGTGCAGGACGAGATCGTTTGACTGAGCCATTGGCAGTAGGTATCCATTATATGGGTTGTCCGTTGACGCTCGGCGGGATAGTATTGACGATACAATTGTGCAATAATGATTGAGTAAGGCCTTATCCTGAGGTGCGTTCAGCTGCGGCATCAACTGCGGAATATAGATTGACAGTGACTGCGGGGGGCCTGACTCGACTGACGCAGTCGGGCTTCCATTGCTGATTGGGGTGAAGCAGTCGAGCCAGCCTGGTGGTGAAGCCGACATATCCCACGACATTCTTTGCGGGCTCATGTCTGGTGTGAGTTCCCCAATGATACCTGATGTCGTGGGCATACCTGCGGGTGATGGCATTGCCATAGATGTTGTGGCCATGGTCATTACCGGGGTCTGATCAACTGGGCGATTGAAGTTTGCATAACTGGAATAGGCCATTTGCGAACTGTGGCTGACGTGACTGTGTTGACTCTGGCTGTCGTAGCTCCCGTGTCTGCCACTGCTTGAACTGGATGACGGACTAGGGCTGCTGCGAATCGGAATGTCTCGCATCATCATCATCTCTGGGGGTGTATGGTGGTTGTTGGACGTCAATATAGTTTCAACGATGCTGCTGTCATCATTTGGTAGTTCGTTGATGGCTTCATCGACATTGCCGGAACCTGGTTTGGATTTGGCGTGGCGCTCCGGAGGCCAGGCGCAATCGAGGCATAGACGGCGGCAATCGCCACATCGTGGTTTAGTCTCATCACACTTCTTCTTGCGTCGCTTGCACATGAGGCAGCCTGTCTGCACCCTTCGTATCCTGGCTTTAGGCACATCACCGACTTGGGCGTCATCGCCAGTGCCTACCGCATTCCGTGGACGGCATGGAAGACTGAGGCGTACGCATCTTGCGCACGGCAAGTTGCCGTCACAAGCCTGTTTGATTTGCGCACAGCGATGGCAAACAGGACGACTGTCTGAGCCCATTTCGAAGACGATTTATCCAAATGCGCTGCTGGAGTCGGCTAATGAAGGTGTCGTCGGAAGATTCAAGCGGATACTTTCCGCCCGGAGAAATACGTGGCGTCGCAAAATCGGCAAAGTTCGGATTCGAGGGCCACACGGCTCTTCTCGTTTCAAAAGCCTCAAGCGCGTAGGAGTAGACGGTGTCTATCCGATAGTAGTACGGTGATTGAAGGAGATCTTCCAAATGAAATCTGGCGGCGAGGGGAATGTTGGTGGATTTGGATCCGGTTGGGGGACCCCGATTTGGGTGGAGCGTCACATTGTGGAGACGGCCAAGACAGAAAAGGGAGGAGGGGCCAGGGCCAGGGATCCCAGCCTGGAGTCCTGGTGGTGGGTGACGGTGGTGGGTGACGGTGGCGGCACCAGCTCGACAAGGCTTTGCCCGGGGAAATCACCACGTCTGTCGACTTGTTACTCCGTCGTACTCCGTAGTCGAGGAAGAGATTAACCGCACATGCGAGGTCGTTTAAGACAGGCAGACAGTCTGAGACAGGCAGGCCTCCACGCCGCCTTCATTATTATGTACATACATGTACAGTACAACCCCTGAATTATTTTACAACTCTACTTGCCCCACATGGGGCAGCTGGCAGGCTACCTAATAACAGCTACCTATAGTTATATTCTACCTAGGGTAGAGTATACTATTAGCGTATTATAAAGGGATACATAGGGGTATAAATAGTATATTCTTTTACTAGTAAATTACTTATAGTTTAAGGTACCTAGCCTCTCTCTGCCCCACCCCTATTCAACGCCTAATTAGCTTGTTATCCCCTGTTATGTATCTTTGTAAAATAATTCAGGGGTTGTAGTGTAGATACCCACATACCCAGGTGCCAGGCCAGGCCAGGCCAGGCCAGGCCAAGCGGAGCCGGCAGAATTGCCGAATGCGAGGCAATGCTCCGTGGGTGTCAAACGGGAGTATGTATGTATGTACGGAGTATTATTGTATTATTACGGAATAGGCCTACGAATACGGAGAACTTCATCGCCTTCTCCTTTGCTGATGGCCTTTGTCTGGCGACTTATTATTACCCGGCCAGAATTCGCCCGTGGACGAGGTCTGTATTGATCGGCTTGTCCATCGCTCGGTGGCGCAACCGGTGCTGCTGCCATGAATGGGAACTGGCCGTTCGGGCAAATCGCCTGGCTTCATCAATTTCAGAAGGTGGCAGGCAGTCAGCTGCTCCTTCCTTCGCCCATTGGCGGGAAGGAGCCACCAGAACCGCCAAGTTCAACTGATCGTCCAGCGTTTTGTTTGTCTGCGCTGACGCCCAGCGCCCGCAGGTCAGATGATATTGATGCAGCATCATTCTGATCAAGTGAGTATGTAGACATTGTACTCCGTAATCCGTACTCCGCACTCCGCACTCCGCAATAAACATTTTGGCAGTTGGCAGTTGGCAGTTGGCAGTTGGCAAAACGCATCCAATGATGTTCCCAGTTCAAATTCGCCGGTCGTGTTGCTGTTCTTCTAGGCAGGCTAATAATGCAGTTCCTATTAACAATAGCCTAGGATTAAGGGACGGCGGAAACTCCAATCTGGTTCACAAACTGCATCTTAGGTGTAGAGTCAGAGTGGGTTGCTGTGGTGCGACTGGAACGCCACGTGGTGGTCCCATTGTTGAACAGGTCATCATCCATCCTAGCTCACCTGTGTTTTTAATACATGTATGTAGGAGCAGGATAAACGACATGACCCGGGACAACAAGCTGACACACCAAGGCCCGAGCAATTCCGTAGCCCCCAACGCGCTCTCCATTTTTTTTTTTTTTTTCGAAAACAACCCCGTCTCTTCTCTTCTTCCTGTGGAATCGCCCGAAAGACGGTGGTGGGCAATGAGTCTGTCTGGCAGGCAACAGGCAGCTAAGTGTTTTCGGGTGCGCCATGTGTCATTGATACCCGAAACGAGACCAGGACCTATGTATACTTTTTGGCAGAAAGCGGCGCAAAACAGGATCTTTATCTATTACCCGTGTTTATTGGCATGCTGCATGCACGCCATCCTCACTCCGGCACCTAGGAAGTGAAGTGATGGGGCCGAGAAGGATTACCCTATTTGTACGGAGTATGTACGTACATACTCATTATTCCGTGAGGTCTGGAAGATTTTCTTCCCCTCTGCCGTAGCTCCCAGGTTAACCAATCACGCTAATCGTTCAAATACGGGTTAGGGAACTACTTACTCCGTCCGTCCGTACATACATGTACATATGTATTCTGGATACATGTACAATATACGGAGTACATAGTGCCCTATTAGAAGGTCGGGCTCCCCCTCCCATGCACAATCCTGCAGCCAGAAGCGTCGATATCCTTGACTTGCTTACCACACAACTCTGCAATGTAGGTGCTCATTCGTCAAACTCTATTCACCTCAAAGGTTTCCAGCCATTCATCTAATACATACCCGCCGAGGCTCTACACAGTACACAGACTTTCTTGATGAGCCGTCTTGGTGCAACACACCCCAGTCAACAAGCAGTCCGGTGCCACTCCTACACTGCAGAGACACGGCTAGGTGTCTGGTTGGACGCATTTCGTCTCACCAAGTTCACTTAAGCATACTTTACAAATCTACATAACAGGGAGATTAAGCAAATTATATATTAGTGGGAAATAAGAGAGATAGCGGCTAGGGTAAAAGGTACCTTATATTACTAGTAACCTATTTAATAATAAATATCTTCTTTTTCATAGTTGCAAGCACCTAGAAGGTGTGCTGGATTCCCTAATAATAGACCAAAGGATCCGTTAATGCTAGCCGCTGCGATGCCGATTTCTATCCGTCCACACGCACTCTCTTCGACATTTGACAGTTTATTCATGCAAGGCTTGTACGCAGTAATCCGTACGAAGCGCTATAATCTATCACGGCGTGTCGTAAGTTAGCTATCTATGACAGTTGGAAGTGTTATGTATAGCAGGTCCCTTTTTCTCCCTTACATAACATCGAGGCTACAGGAGTAGTTGGTGCAAGTTGCATGCAAGTGAAGTGTGGTAATACCGGCCGAACACAGGACCTAGCAAGGCAGATATCCTGGATAGCCAGATAGAAATATGTATACCTAGGTGGGTAAGCTGTTTAGTTTTCCAGCCAACTTTTCCTAAATTGCAGTGTTCAGCGTAAATTTGGAGAACATCCAGACATGTATGTATAGCCACATTGCAGAATGCAACCTTTTCTTGACTCACTGCCATTGACTCAGTGAATGCTACTGAGATGTCCAGTAGCTTGTTGTATTTACACTTCAAAGCAACCTGTAGGGTAATTGGAAGTCTCGAAGTCCGCTACAAACCTCCTGACTAAACCGAACAGAACCCACAAGTTCGTTGTTCTTATCTTTGCACCTAATGACTCCCGGCAAACATCGGAGCTTGAAACCGCGCTGCGATACGTCATAAACAAACTTTTCTGTGAACAAGCCCAACAGTCAGCAACTGCGCGAGGGCAATACTAGCTAACATCCCTCAATACATGCGCGGTACTTCCAAACACCCACAATAGCTGTATTGTGTGCGATGTATCTCTTTGTACATCTGGAAATTGCTAGGACTTTTATCATAGTGAGGTTCGCATGTAAATTAAAGTACTTCTCATTCTCACTCGTCCTGATTGGTCCATTAGCTAGCTCGCTAGTTCGCTAGTTCGCTAATAATAGGTGTCACTCACCAGTCAGCATTTATGAACACACGCTCCACGCTATTCAGTCGATATGGAGCCCCCACAACATACCATTTTGGACTAGTCTTTTCAACGAATTTGGGTATTGGGGCTCCGCGCTTGGTGCTCCACCACAAATGCGGTGTCGGATGTTGAGTCAACTGGAGCTAAAACTTTACAGTGGGATGAAAAGCTCGTGCCTAAGAAATTCCCTCTGATCAACCATTCAGTCTCGGCCTCGACCCGACCTCAACGCTTTTGAACCAGAATCTCAGTTACAAAATCACAACCAAAATCGTGAAAATGGCCGGCAGTAAAGGCAAGGTTTGCTTGGCGTGAGTCTGACCTCTCCCCGGCGACGATTGAATGCCACTGAGCCGTCTCCCGTGGCCTGGAGGTCGTGTAATCGAGCTGACAAAAGGCTGCCAGCTATTCCGGCGGACTCGACACGAGCACGATCCTGGCTTGGTTGCTGGAGCAGCAATATGAAGTTGTGTCAGTAGTTATATGTTCGATTCCAAGCTCACCCACACTTTTCATGCTGACTGCTTGAAGCTGCTATTTGGCCAATGTCGGCCAGGAAGAAGACTGGGCTGCCGTTGAGAAAAAGGTGAATAAGCTCTCTCACGAAGTCAGAATTCCACGTACCCATTGGGAACAACTAGTGCTGATGTTCTGCGCGCAGCTGTCCAGATTGGAGCCACCAAAAGTACGACCCATTAACGCCGAAGATTTGCTTGTTGGGACGATGACTAAACGACACTGGCAGTGATCATTGATGACCTTCGCAAGGTTTTCGTTGAGTACGTCGCATGACTTTCTTTCTGATTATAACACTGACACCCGTTCTAGCGAATTGTGCTGGAAGGCCGTGCAATGCGTTCGTTAAACCCGCTCGATCCAGTCAATTTTCTGCGACTTACACGACCTTTCTAGAATGCCATCTACGAAGACCAGTATCTCCTAGGTCAGTTTGCTAGGTCGCGGACAGATTTTTGAAAGAGAGGCCAACGTCAGGTTTTAGGTACTAGCTTGGCCCGTCCTGTCATCGCACGTGGAATGATGAAGGCTGCCGAGAAAGAAGGGTTCGTCCACACCTGCTACGAACCGCTTTGGACCGACAATGCTAACATCCATGGAAATATCTCCAGCTGCGACTTCGTCTCGCATGGTTGCGTGAGTGATCAATGACCGAAAAATCTAACCTGACCAAGTTGATTTGACTGACTGTTGTTATAGACCGGAAAGGGGTAAGTTTTGTACTCGACCATCTCGGACATTGCAACTGACAACGAATTCAGCAATGATCAAGTGCGCTTTGAGGTACGCTGTTTTCTTTTATGGCATGGTACTTTGGGAATTCTTCAACTCTGCGAGGATGCGCCGCCCAGCTCCGTTGCCTTGCATAAAGCGATGGCCTCTGTTCCAGCGATCGACATGGCACTCGGCAGCTGGCTGGGAACTCGCAAATGAATCAATTACAAGACGCTTACACAATCAAAGCTACTTGTTGCGAAGAAACTGACTTCAGCAGTTGGCCTATTTGACCATCAACCCCGCCATCAAGGTCATTGCCCCATGGTACGACTGCAAACCTGTTCCGAAAACGAACTTGTCAAACAAATGCTAACTCACGACTCTTTGTCGAAGGCGCGACCCTCTTTTCTACCAGCGTTTCCAAGTAAGTTTTGCCTACTTGCAATCTCTGAATTCATGCTGATTTTCTTCTCAGGGACGTAATGACCTTCTTGACTATGCGGCTGAAAAGGGTATCCCTGTGACTTCGACCAAGGCTAAGCCGGTTTGTCTGCACTAGCATCATGAGGAGGAAAAATTACTGATGGTAGAAATAGTATTCTATGGATGACAACCTGGCGCATTGCTCGTACGAGGTCGGTCGCCCGATTTCCTTTCTCTATGCATTCAGCTGACGAGTCCAGGCCGGCATGCTCGAGGACTAACGTGACCCCACCAGAAGACATGTGGTAAGTTGAGACATGGTAGTTGAGACATGGTTTGCAAGAGGAAACCTCGACTTGCTGATTTTGATGCACAGGACGCGCACTGTCAGCCCTCTCAAGGCCCCCGATACTCCTCTCGATATTACTATTCACTTTGAAAAGGGCCTGCCTATTAAGGTTATCACTCCCCAGAAGACTGTCACTGAATCACTCGAGCTGTTTAACCTGCTCAATGCTCTTGGCAAGGAGCACGGCATTGGTCGTGTAGTAAGTCTCATCTCATACTTTGAACACCCCGAAGCCTCTCTCTAATAAGCAAAAAAAAAAAAAAAAAAAAAACAGGACATCGTCGAGAACAGGTAAATAGAGATATTCTAAGGAACCGAAAAAGGCCAAAACACGCTAATCTTGCACCACTCCAAGGTTTATTGGTCTCAAGAGCCGGGGCTGTTGTTCGTAACCCCCACCGCAACAGGATTCCTCTTTCGTTTCGCATACTAACAAGCGCACAGATGACAGCCCAGCCATGACCATCCTCCGCCTAGCTCACATCTCCATCGAAGGCCTGTAAGTGCAAGGTTCTGTTCACACAAGTACGATTTGTACTGAGTTCGTGTAGCGTTCTGGACGGTCGCGTCCGCTCTCTGCGCGACAACCTGAGCAAGCAATGGTCTGAACTGCTCTACAACGGGCTCTACTTCAGCCCCGAGCGCGCGTTTCTGCAGCGTAAGCCACCTTTCTCACTCGGCAAATGGACCCGAGGCTAACTTGACCACAGCCAGTCTCGACTTTTCTCAGCAGCGGGTAAAGTCCCTTGGTACCAATGATGTGCGTTGCACGATCTGACTGAAGTTTGACAGGTCAACGGCGAGGTTCGCCTCCAACTCTACAAGGGCAACGCCTACGTCCTGGGCCGCACTTCCCAGGAGAAGCTCTACTCCGAGGAAGATGCGTCCATGGACTCTCTCACCACCTTTGACCCTTCCGAGACTGTAAGTCATGTGTGTTGAGAACATGTCAGTGTGGACAGATTACTAACATGGTTGCGCAGTCTGGCTTCATCACCATCAACGCTATCCGCCTCAAGAAGGTATTTCGCCCCAATGTTCCCGGCAATGGCGGAAAAAGGACTCGCTAACTTGTTAATAGTATGGTCTGCAATTGGCCGAGGCTGGCATCGAACTTTAGATAGCTAGGTCGTAGCTTTCCTACGGGTATCTATTGTATCGATTTGTTCTTGCAAGGGAAGAAGGATAAAAGGGACTAAAATAAAGGGATAGACAGAATCGGAAACGACCTGAATTAAACATTGATCATATGGGATTTATGACATGTCATCTTGTACAATTGCCCCCAACGCTGGCGTGAGTCTCGATATATGTGAAGATCCGTGTACTCCGTAGGCGACGTATGAGACCAACTCGTCCGTGCTTCAACATTCCAAGTGAGCAGAAGGGCATCCTCGGGGTTCTCAAAAACGAATTGGCGCGACGACAAAGAATCATGCGCGAATGCGAACGAGCAGCACTGGTTTTTTTTTTTTTTTTTTGCAAGAATCGGACATGTATAAAAAAAAAAATACATGTCATGTTCTGCAGTTGACGAAACGCCGTGAAACCAACCATTTTTGTTGGCCATGCTCATGCCCACGGTTCACTCTTTTCAGTAGGCTCCGTGTCGTTGGGTCATGGAGGACTCCTTATTCATGAGTTGCGCAACCGCGCGGCCCCTTTTGAGTTTCTGAAGCACTCTCATTCGTGAAGCGCGATGCGAATTTCCCTAGCCGTCTTGTCGATGAACTCGCTGGCCTGCCAGAGATGCTTGTCCATGTGCATAAAAGGATGTGGCACACCCGGGAACCGCTTCATGGTCACCTCGACGCCGTTCTCCACCAGCACGTTGGCGTACCGCTCGCCCTCGTCGCGGAGAGGATCAGCACCGGCCGTGTAGATGACGGTCTTGGGGAGGCCTCTGAAGTCGGGAGCGCGGAGGAGGTTGGCGAACCAGGCGACTTTTTCGCGGGCGGCCCTGTGCGCCGCCGGGTCGGCGGGGAGCGAGGACCACTTGAGCCTGTCGAACCATGCCAGACGGTCCCAGTTGAGGGTGGGCGCCCACTCGTTCTCCCGCATGGAGGAAGGGCGATTCCGACGCCGACGAGTACTGCGAGAGGTCGTCGACGACGGGGGTGCCCGCGGCCACGAGCCTGAGCGGGATCGGGGTCGGCCTGTTGTCTCGCGCGAGGTGGGCCAGGGCCAGGGCGATGGACGCGCCCGCCGACACGCCGCCGAGGGAGATGCGGTCCGGCTCGATGTTGAACCTCTCGGCGCCGTGGGCGTGGATGTACTTGAGGGCCGCGAAGCCGTCGGTGATGCCGACGGGGAAGGCGTGCTCGGGCACCAGCCGGTAGTCGACGTCGATGACGACGACGTTGGCCTTTGGCAGATGTGTCTGCAGATGTGAGATTCGGTATCGAGGTCTCCTAGGCCCCAGCCTCCGCCGTGGTAGTCGACGTGCACCGGCCAGGGACCCTTGGAGTCGGGCTCGTACACCCTCACGTTGAGCTTGGTATCATCTGTGCCGTCGTCGTCGTCGTCGTCGTCGTCGTCGTCGTCGATGGAGATCTGCTCGTCGTATATGCGGCCGACGTCGGGCGCCGGGCCGGTGCCGTAGCTATACAGTACGGAATACTTGGACCGGAGAAGGGCCAAGTCGATTGGTTTCGAGGGCGTGTTGGCGACGTTGTCGTTGTAGAGCTTCTCGAAAACCGGATCGAGCTTGCCGGCCATGGAGGGGTGAATGGGCTGCAGGGCCTCGTGCTTGCCGTCGTCGGAGCTCGCCATGTTTTCTCTGCCGGTACGAGATGTAGGTTTCGTGTCTTTGGACGATGGCGATGGGTTCGATGAGTGATATTTTCCAGGGCTGAGGACGGCATAGGGCGCAAAGTGTATAGAGATTGTGTTTTTCAGTTGCGATACTGCGGACGGAGTATTACCGGACAGAAAGGCGGGGAGGGAGGGGTTGGATCCAGCATGGAGCAACATCAATCACATCTCGACATGTACCAGCCGGCCCGGCCCGTCTCTTGACTTTTCACTGTCTGGAATAAGCTACATACACCAAGCGACGAATTGGCGTTTCCGAACGGTGGCAGCCCCAGTGGGCGGACTACAATGCTTCACCGTGAGACAAGACGTCGTTGCTGTAGAGGAACAGATGTTTCGCAAGTGGCCCTCCAATCTGTTTATTCATTCATTCATTTAATTTTTTCATTTCCAGATTCGCAAGTACACATGACGCACTCTTTTGTGCAAATGAACCTAAATCGCTTTCCAACTTCGGATCGTAATATCCAACGCTCAACGCTCCATTGGGACGTTGATCTCTCGATTCAAGTTCCGCTTGGATCCCGGCAGCTTGCATCCTTGCGTACGTGCCCGTCTCGATCGATTTATATAATGTATAGATTTCAAATCGTCGTGTCATGCGAGGCATGCTGATGATGACTTCGATTTTGTTCACAATTGATCAACTAGAGAACGGGGCTTCGAGTCCGTTTCCTGCGATTGGTGCACAAGGCCACGTACAGACAAACAGAAGCTGACAAGTCTAAAAATGACCTCTATATCCAATTCTCTTGACATGATGGGTAATAAAGGGCTAGGGATAGCAAGCAATAAGATGCCGGACGGACCCCTTTATGCTGAAACATTGTGATGGCTGTACTTTGTATACCAGATATTGTTTTCATTGTACAGCGCTTTTGGTGCATTTGACGTGACATCATTTCATGTATTCATTCGGGGAGTCAGTCAGCTTCACCTTTTTGAATATGATGACTTCTTTGGCCAAGCACTGCTTGATGGCAGGACGTCTGGTCTGCTTCTCCTGTAAATGTACTCGGTGTAAAGGTTTTGGCCGTGGCCGTGGCCGTGGCAGGGGCATGAACTGATGATGAAGAGCTTGAGCCCAGTGTATGTCCATGCGCTGATCGCGACGGCGAGGACTTCTGATCAGACCGTAGGTGGGCAGCAACCGGGACTTCAAGCGTGTCGCGACGCTGCCTCTGTCGTCCGCGATTTGGTTCCACACCGGCTGGTGGAGAGTTCCCTGTGACAACTTCTTCTGATCCTGACTGAGCGGGCAAAGTACTCGCGCGCGGTCGAGACGATGAAGGTACAGGTGATGTAGATCGCGATCCGGCCTGCCCAGGCCTTGGCGATGGGCCTCTTGATGGTCGCAGGTTGTCAAGGGCATGACCAGATGGTCTATGCTCATTGAAGCTGCTTGCCCTTGACCGCGAGGCGAGAACTACAGGCGTGCCATCTTCCCCAAGCCTTTGCTATATATTTCTTTCACGTGAGCTAGATTGATGTTTCTCTCTTTTTCCCCTGGAATTTCTGGGAAGTCCAAGGCTGCCCCATCGCGAAATTTGGAGAGGTCAAATGAATCGTGTGTAGCTGAGCCTAATGCGCCCCCGATAGCGACCAATGTAGCGGCTACTTTGAGTCGACTCCACATTCGCTGTGCGAGACATCATGCTTCGGAATCGATGTTGTTGACTGTTTGGTGGTGTATCGTCTGAGTCTATTGCTAACGTCCCGAGAAGAGTTCCGTCGGGCCTCCTCCTCCTCCTCCTGAGAGTCAAACTCGCGGAACAAGCTAGACGGCCTGTTGGGCAGTGGATGCAGCGTTTCGTCTTGGTGATCCCCTTGACGAGACATGGTTTCAGCCATCTCTCGGTATTTGCTTCGAGATCCTCGGCTACTCGGTGCCCGGCTAGACTGTCTTCTCCTCGGCGACTCGAGTCCATGATGGTGCTCGCATGTGCAGGCCTGTCCACTGTCAGTTGCACTGGTGCCGCGCATGGCAGCCTCGATGTCTGCTGCTAGTAATAAGTATAGTGAGCCCGCAGTGGCAAGCCCTGTGCCGACAATGGGACCCCATTGGCCTGTTTGTTTGTTTGTTTGTGAACATTTGTTAGAGTCCTTCCGAAAAATGAGGCGAGGCGACTGGATCGTGGATCGTGAGTCATTTTGGTCAAACAAGCAAGCACTTACCGATACTTGCCATGGGCTCGGTTTGGAATCTCATCTGATCAGAGAAGAAATTGACCTCGCCGACGATGAGCACAGCGAGCCCAGCACTAGCGAAGATGGGTACTATAGCAACGCTGATGAAGAACCTGACAGTCTCGCTTACCACGTACATCCTCCCGTCGGTGGTCCCCTCTGCACCCTCGATGGGTTCGTGGCATACATCGTCATTGATGCCGAATCGAGATTTCCAATTGATTTCCAAAATCTTGTCCATCATGGATGCCAGCCAGAGAACAGAATGGACGCAACAGGCGGCACAGAGAAGTGTCCCCGTGCCAAGTGTGAGTTTGTCTGGCGCTGGTATCACGTATTTGTTGTTCGCCGCACCACCACGCATGGGAGATTGGGGACCAGTATCGGCTGTACATATCATGTTGCAAGCCGGCTGTGCGTCAAAAGGAAAGTTCTTCGGATCTGACGACAATGGAGCTCCTTGACCATCCATAGTGCACAGAACAGGTTGCACCCTGTAGAACTCGACAGTTAGGCTGAGCAATCCTATCGATGGGGCAATTAGTCGTCACGTTGGGAACCTGATGAGGATGAGAACCCGTCGATGCGAATGATATGTGGCAAGCTCACCCGCGAGAATGAGACCAGCCCATAAGAAGATGGCGTTGCGGCCTGGGTCATAGAAATACGTCCTGGACAATCTGACCGTGACGGGGGCAGCTAGTATGCCAATTGCACATAGTTGGAAAGCACCATAGATGTCCAAATCAACCGCACCTATTCGAGACTCTCAAGGTCCAAGGTCAGCGAATCCACATGTCATGGAAACACTCATTTTTGTAGAGTAGAGCATGAGCATTTTGACTTGCCTTCCCGATGGAACGCGGCAAGACACATGGCATGGAACGATGCCACTGATGGAAGCAACAAGGCGGCTGCGAGGCAGGCGTTTTTATCCATTCTGCCTTGCGGGCCAACACACAAGCTGCTATAAGAACATAATATCTGCACCGAGGTGAGCATTTCTAGCTAGTAGAACCGAGAACGGCTGTTTCTGCGACAAGACGACAAGACGACAAGACGGAGGCGGTGCTTTGACTGGAGGAGACGAATTGCGTGGGCAAGAACATACAATATTCGAGTGCCTGGTCCATATTGTCCAGACACAGGCCAGGCACAAATAACCTCTAGTCCACGAGCAGTTGCATTGGTGACATGCCGCGCGTAGACATCGTTGGCAGTGCTCACTATTTGGGCTGGAGACAAAGCGGGAGACAAAGCGGGCATGGCCTGTCCGCCTCCATTGCCAGCCGGTGGAGGCTGGCCGTTCAATTCTACGAATGAGACAAAAGAAGGGCGGATTGCAGCAAGCACGAAGCCAAAGAAGAGGGAAAAAGAGATCTGCTGCCAGTTTGCTACACTCCAAGTGGATGGATGCGACGATGAAGGGTGACAGTTCAGGCACGACAACTCTTTGGCAAAGGAAGGAAAGGAAGAACTGGTGTTTTGAACCGATCCTCTCCCATGTTATTTTCCCGCCTCGCCTCGCCACGCCACGCCCAATGATGGATGAGGCTGACTGGTCACTCATTGTATTAGCTTTGCAGGTGATGCAGCAGCCAGCCAGGTGCGCGAGTTCCGAAGGCTGACAGTAACACGTAATAAACCGTGGCTGCTAGATTTCCGTCGGTGACCAATGAAAGCGGCCGAGCGGCTCGGGAGTGGAGAAACAATCCACGAGGAGTAATCCGTCCGTATTACTTCTGTACTCTGTACTCCGTACTCCGTACTCGGCACGTGTTTCATGCTTTTGCTTGTGGCAAGTTGCTCGACACGGGGCCGGGGCCACGCAGCAGCATCAGATAAAAATACGACCAGTGTGCTGCGTTCTCGAGAAACAGCAGGCGTAGTACTATAGTACCCCGGACTGTGGCTGCCTTTTCACCATCAATCCCGATCCCGACTTTGACGTGGTGGCCAACTTGTTGGCAAGGGCCATGTTGTTTACTCCTTCCCTTGTTGTTGCGATTGCGGCTGTGATTTTTAGCTGTTGGGGCTGCACAGCCTTGACGACCCCCGCAGATGTGTGTTCCAATCAGTGCGCCCTTGAACCCACTGTAATAATTAACCTTTTCCCAACTTCGACTTGCCAACTTTTCCATCGTATCGTGACAGATGACCTGCTGGCGATTGTGATTGACCTTTGCCGTATCTTCCAGCCACGCCTACACCCCAGTGTGTCATTGCGCAAAGCTTTCATGTCTGCTTCTTGAATCGAACATCAGGCCATAAGAAGTGGATCAATGATGTGTGCTTGAACGATGAGCGCGCAGCAGGGCCAATTGAGTGAATTCGAGACAGCCGCTTCGGAAATAGAGGGTGAATGAAATCCACGGGTTTGAAGCCTTCATTTCTCACCATCTGCACTCTTCCGCTGGCGCAAAAGAATGGACGACATCTCACTCGACACGGATCAGATCCGGAGTTGGCGATCTATCATAACATTAATTGTCTTCGTCCTCACCAGTACGTACCAGCACGAGCTTCTGGAGAACCAGGGCCGGCCTGACGATATCAATGATGAATTACGCCAACTTGATTCTCTAACTTTCCTAGACATTATTGTCCTTTTCCCATTTCACATACCGTTATATATTCCACGACGGATTTGGAATATATTCATTGATTTGCTGAGCCATCTACGCATAATACCTCCCAGGAGTGGCACCTCTCAAGATGATGGCGATGGCGACGGCGACAGCGAGAACGGCAAGCTCAAGCCTTGGGTGAGATTCAATTTCCCCATGAATCTTGTCACCGCACCACTCATAGCGGACTTATTCTTACTCGCCATTTTGGCAATTGGTCGGAGGAAGTTCACGACGGGATTATTGGCGCAGACAACATTTCTCCCATTGATATCATGGTCTTCTTCATTACCTTGGCCTACATTGCCATCTCCATCGATGCATCTGGGCTCATTCGCTATTTGGCTTTCAAGATTTTGCAATGGGGAGGTAGAGTCGGCCATAGGCTCTTCTTCTTCCTCTACACGTTCTTCTTCATCATTGGCAGCTTCATCGGCAACGACCCCATCATTTTGTCAGGCACCGCCTTTTTGGCATACATGACCCGAGTCTCGAGCAATATTGTGCATCCTCGAGCCTGGATTCATACACAGTTTGCCATCGCCAACATCGCGTCTGCTATCCTTGTGTCCTCCAATCCAACGAATTTGGTACTCGCCGGGGCGTTTCGGATCCGGTTCATCAATTATACGGCAAACATGATTGTTCCAGTGGTAGTCACCGCGGTCGTTTTGTTCCCTTTCCTTCTTTATGTTGTCTTCGCCGACGAGTCTCTGATACCATCGTCGATCAAGATGCATGAACTGCCACCAGAAGTTCGAGCCAAGAAACCAGTCAACCCGAATATCCCTCATGCTCGTGGCCAGACGGAAGAGGAGGAGACTGGTGCTGGAAATGACGAGCAAGGCAAACTGCTATCTTTGGAAGAGATCATGAACCCTTTCCTTGACAAGGGAGGCGCTGCATTCGGAGCCATGGTCATGGCAGCGACTCTGATCACCGTTCTTGTCATCAACGCCGTCAGCACCGGTACCGAGCCGCACCCCGTCTTCTGGGTAACGCTCCCAGCGGCCTTTGTCATGTTTTGCTGGGACCTTGGCTTCGGATGGCACCGCCGTGAGGAGACGAGACAAATCGCTCGCAGAGGTCGAATGGAGGTGGAGAAAGCTCGCGCAGAGAGAGCTCTGCGTGAAGAGGAGGAAAGAAGGTTATCAAATGCTCAAGCCAGTCTCGATAACGGCACAAGCTGTGAGCTCAAGGACCAGACTCTGACAAACCCGACATCTGATACAGGAGGCCAAGATGTCACTTGGCAAACACCTCCAGCTATTATGATATCGGAAAACACTGATGGCACGGCAATTATGAGCAGCTCATCAAGCGAATCCACACCATCACACAGAACCACGAATTTCGATGAAGCCCGTGGGGAGAAGAGCGTCGCTCTTGAAAACCCCGACCAAGATCGAAAGACACCTGTATCTCCCACCACCGACAAGCCGGCCGGGTCATCCGGCGGAGAAATCGATGTCACGAGGACAAATTCTTCCGAGCTGTCTTTCCAGCCACACAAGGGTCACACGACCTTGGTGTCCCTGTCAAAAGATGGCTTCCGCTGGTGCCAGGAGACTTTCCCTACTGCTGCAGCAGTGGTTCTGCATTGCCTTTTGCTCTGGTGCCGTTCGCATTCTCAATGTTCATTCTGGTGCAGGCATTGGCCACGAAAGGTTGGATTCCTGTCTTTGCGTACGGGTGGGACCATTGGGTGAGAAAGACGGGGACGGTTGGCGCGATAGGCGGCATGGGCTTTCTATCAGCTGTGCTCTCAATGTAAGTTTGATGCTGGTGTAACGTTGTTCCCCACCCTCGAATTCTCGGTCGGTTAATCATGAACGTACATAGTTTGCGGGAACCAACATCGGGACTACAATTCTCCTCTCCCGCGTCATCCAGACATGGCAAGCGATCAACACCCAAAGCCAGACGGACATTAGCGATCGCACGTTCTGGGCTACAGTGTACAGCATGGCAATTGGCGTCAATTACGGCGCGTTCAGTACTGCGTTCAGCGCGTCATTGGCAGGACTTCTTTGGCGAGATATCCTGTCCCGCAAACGAATATATGTCCATGGCCTGGAGTTTTCTTGGTCAACCTGCCCATCATCTCGATTTCCATGATTGTCGGATGTGCTGTTCTTACAGGTCAGGTGTACATTATGCGGAGCGACAGGCCCTACAATCATAGTTGAGTGGTGTCATGCCGGACTGCGTGGGACTGCGCGGGACTGCGTGTGTCACGCGAGAGGCTTAAGAAGCTGGGTTGAGGGCTGGAAAACAGCCGCAAGATAGCGTATCAATAATGCATTACGAATTGGGCATGCATGGCCCACTGCGGTGCAGCGGACCGTTGTACACTTTTTATACATGTCTAATGTACCAAAACCACGTTGAGCGTGACATTTTCTCAGTAAAGCTTACCATTTATTTAAGCTTGGTGTTGTGTAGTTTTATGTATGCATTGCCATTTTGTTCCCAAGTTCCCAACCAGTGTCACTCTGTACTTTTACTCTGTGCCTTTGAGGGCCTCTGACATGGAACAAGTAGCATACTCATGATAATAGGAAATTCTCATCTCCAGCTTCCTTGTAGGGCGCTTCTCCGCTGCTTGATCGATGGATTTATCGTTGGGATACCGCTCCATAGCCTGGATGTAGAGTCTTGGGTCCGTCCGGGCGATTGAATGTCTTAAGTCTTGGGTGCCAAGATTTTTTGCGATCGTTTATTACTCAATCTCAAGCGCGGCTGTCAAGAATGCGACGGCATCATCTATGCCCCCAGGGAATTGATCCAGTGTCCTCCATCCGGGTACTCGCGCCACGCAACATTTGCCCCGAACCCCTCAGGATCTCGCATTGCTTCCTCCCCATTCCACCAATACCAAAGGGTCGTCTGTACAATGCTCCAGCAGCATGGGCGTGTTCTTCAGCACGTCGCCATGTGCAGGGCAAGACTCCACCCGGAGCGTGCTGCGCATCTCGTCGAGTGTCTGGCCGGCAAACGGGCAACGGCCACTGAAGCCGACGAAAGCCCCGAGGCGTGTTTCCGGCGACGGGATGTCGAGGTTGAACAGCGTGTGCACGCTTGTCGCGGAGCCCATGCTGATCCCCATCAGGATGATCTTGTCCCACCTCCCACCCAGGTCGTTGGCCTCCCTTGCCAGAATGTTGCGGATCTTTGGCACGACCTCTCTGAGGCCGTCTGCCTGGAGGTTCTCGTTCTCCGCGAAGTTCTTGACGTTCCACACGTCGAACCACTGGTTCCACTCCCGGGCTTTCTGCTGGGTGCTTGGGAAGATCCATCGGAAGGAAGGGAAGGCTTCGGCGAGCGTGCGGCCTCGGGAGTCGCGGGAGTACTGGAGCGATTCGCGGAAGTGGGTGGCGTTGTCGCCGCGGCCGTGGAGGAAGACGACGGTGTGGGAGTGGTTTTGCCCCGGGGCTGGGGGCACTTGGACTTCTTTGAGGGGGTGTCCATATTATAAGCAGTGGAAAATATTTGCACGGTTCAGCAGCAGTTCAAGTGACAGTCCCGGGAGAATATTAAGACTAAGGAGGACAACGAGGGAGAACGCGATCGATGCCACTTTCTTCAACAAGTTTCTCGTTCCTTCCGTCTAACAGAAAGGTGGGACACCGTTTGCCGCGCGCTACCGAAGCAGCTCCCTCATCCAGTGCTTTCTTTCGCAACACATGTCACGTATTGGATTAATTCATGCAGGAAAATTATAAAGTCTTCCCCTTGACAGAATTCTGCCTTGTTCTCCAGTTATGTTGAATTGGCGGATATGCTCTCCTCTGTCCCTGTGCAAAGTTACTAGTACACACTGCCCGAAGAACTGACCATTGTCGAACCCTACCAAAACTTGGTGCAATTTTTATTCTTGGTGAGATGTATCAGTGCGTATGCCACGAGTCGATGTATGTATTTTATTGTACGAACCCACTACCTACAGAATAACAAGATGCCAGAATGACAAGATGCCAGAATAACAGGATGCCAGAATAACAGGATGCCAGAATAACAAAGCGCTAGTAATCGGCCACGAGGTATGTCTCAGTATCCATAGGGGACGGCCCGTAGTATGGCTTGCGGCATGAGTCGGTTATTACCGCAGGTGACGAACCGCGGCCGACATGCTAGTGGTGGGTCTCGGTCTCCATGGGAGACGGCCCGTAGTACCTCTGTTGAGTCTTCTGTTGAGTCTTCTGTCGAGTAAGGATCAGGCCACCTGATTTTGCCGCCAGGCCTTACAAGTGAGTACGTAAGCGCGCAGCAACGGATTTTTGAATGCGCAGCAGCAACTAACCCCAAAACGGATGAGGTACCCCGCGCGCGTTTTCCCACACAAAGGTACCTCTTTGATTTTACGCACATTTGCACACTTATATTCCAGTGCCTTAGCTAGCACTATTCCCTTAAATAGCGTAAAATAATGTATAGCCTTATCTAATATTATAGGTACCTTACTTTGTATATAATTCTAGTAAGAGACTAAGTCCCTTAGCATCTTAAAGCAGTTAATACGTCAGGTTAAGCCAGCCTGCTACCTCCAGCCGCCGCTATGAATCCCCCTCCACCTAAGGTATATGAGAATGTAGCGGTGGTCGAACGGGTCCCCATTCCACATCCTGCAGCCGCCCTCTTGCGCTCGTACATCGTCGAGGCCCTCCAGCCTCAGGCGGCAGCTGATTATGTGCAATGCCGGCTGAGGAAGACGGCCATGCCAACTCTCTCGTTGCTGACTGGATCTACCTTGTTCAATCGGGTTGGTCTTACCTCCGTGTCTCGATCCAACGCAGGTCGCGTTTAACGTCCATCTGCAGTCATTTCCGGCGTGCCGCCGCCTGCTCCTACAACTGACGAGATCAAGCACATAATCAAGCGAGACGGAAAAAGGTGCTGCGTTTCGGGGCGGCGAGGTAGTCTCTTTGATCCCCTTGTTGTTGTCCCGATTTTACCCGTGCCAGCTAGATGGCTGAAAGGCGAGGTCAGCTTTGTTGTGATTCACCATTCTCGTAGCTTGGCTGATGCGGAGACAGAAACGTATCATCCATTCGTGTTGCTGCGTACAAGTTGTTAAGTAGAGTCGGCTTTCTACTCTATGGGAATGCCGATGGTCCCGTGACGGTTCAGAGGCTGCCTTTGGGCCTATACCTCAAGCAACAGAGTGTCCCAGTCATCATTCGCAACGAGTATAATGCTCTCAAGATATTAGAGCAACACACCACTGTTCCTGCGCCGCGAGCGCTTGATCTTGTGATACAAAAACGGGAGACAACGCCGACGAACCTGGATATCTCCTCACGACGAGGATCCCGGGCACAACATTAGCAAATTGTCACAACATGCTCTCCGACCAAGACTGCGAAACAGTTTCCACTCAGCTCACCAACTGCATCTCGCAGATGCGAGATATCTCCACGACAGCCAATTCCGGAGCGGCCATCTGCAACACTTTAGGTGAGGCCTGCAGCGACCCACGTGTTAAGGATTGGGCGGTCATCGGACCCTTTCCAGATGAAGCGTCGTTTAGCCAACACCTTCGCTTTTCGGATGAGCCCAGCCGGCGGGGGCACAAGATTGTCTTCACCCACGGCGATCTCAACCCTCGCAACATCCTGGTAGAGAGAACCGTAAACCATGCCGGGCAGGAAGGATGGCAGCTGAGCGGCATCGTGGACTGGGAAACGGCAGGGTTCTACCCAGAGTACTGGGACTACACCAAGAGCATGTTCGAGGGATTCCGGTGGCCCATGCGGCACAATGAGATGATGCGACGTGTTTTCAGCGAATTTGGAAATTATGACGAGGAGCTGGCTGTGGAGAGACGGGCCTGGGAGTCTGGAGATGGTGTGTAAAAACACACAAATATTGGGAATGGAGAGGACCTCATCACTGCTGGCGCACCACCAGCTTGGAAACGACGTGTGCCAGCAGACAGAGTGCGTAATCAGTGTGATGATGCAATCGCACTTACTTTTGAGTCCCACGATTGGCGAAAAGTGACCAGTCTTACTCCGTAGACCGAAATTGAATGAAATGAAACAATGATAATGCTGACAATGCTGTCAGATTGACTGCCTGTTTTAGCGAGGTTGGCAGGGGCTTCGGGCTTCGCTAACAGGGATGTTCTGCAAGCGAGCTCCAGCGCCAAAGTACTCCGTACAAATCGTACAATACAACCAACCTCCATGTGACTCTGTTACATAATAATAATAGTGGCTAGTCTATGTATGTATACGGCTTAAATACCCGTCAGGAGGGACTCGGCACTTGGTTATAGATTTGTAAAATTAATCCAGGGGACTAGGCCCAAAACGGAAGATGCAGGGGTCGCGGCATGTCAGTCAGGTGTGTCTCGGCTGACAATAAGCTTTACAACTTGGGCTTGGCCCGTCCGATATTCGATCGACCCGCACAAGCCCAGCCTTGTCATGTATGGACTGATCAGTGAATACGATTACGAGGTGAGATTATTTAGGGCCGTCGGACACAAGCAGATCCGGCTCAAAGACAATGAAACGCCACATCTTGGCAAATGGCCCGGGCCCTCTTCTTCTCCTCCTCTGGCTCGTCATTTGAAGCAACTAGGTCAGGACTAGACATTGATTAATGATGACGGCCGCATTGTTTGTCTGTCCGACTTCACGCGATTCCACGCACCTTGAACTTGCCCCGTTACAAAACCCTGTCAAGTCTCGAGAGAATAATGCCGCACTCCTGTCCCTACTGAGAAAAATCTCTCGGAGGAAGTTGATCAGAACAAGAGGTTGCACCAGCCGAGCCAGCCAGGCCAGGTCAGGCCAGGCCAGGCCCAGGCAGGACGCCCAGAAAGGAAACACCATCCGCTTTGAAGCATCGAGGTGTCGCCAACTTCCGTTGCTATCCATTCGTCAATGACTAACTAGACATATCTTGTCATATCTTGTCGTACGGCCTTTCCCCGACTCAGACCAATTGACTGACAATATGTCGGCCAAGTGTGGGATTGATAAGCCAGATCGTCCAAGCTCTGCAGACATCGCATCGGTCTACAAGCAAGAGGGTGTCGATGGAACGAGGTTCTCTGCGTCTGGGGCTGGAAATCTGTCTCTTGACGATGTCGCCGCTGTCCATGTCCGGATGCGGCATCTTTCTGTGTCGGTCAACACCGCACCGTCGTGGTTTGAGACGGCCACGTATCGAGACTTATTTGCCGCCAAGTCCAAAGAAACACCCTGCCCAAAGTACCTGTTACATTCAGTCGCCGCGGACCTTGAACCTGGAACCTTGACGGCTATCATCGGTGGTAGCGGCTCGGGTAAGACCACGTTATTGAACACCATGGCTGAGCGCATCACGAGTTCGCGGCTCAGCCAGGAGGGCACCGTCACTTTCAATAGTCGAACGGGGGTTTACAACGTCCGACATGCATATGTCATGCAGCAAGATGTTCTGCTACCGTCGTTGACAGTGCGCGAGACACTGCGTTACTCGGCCGCCCTGCGACTTCCGCCGTCGACCTCTCGGGAGAACAGGAATCGAGTGGTAGAAGAGGTTATTCTCGAGCTGGGCTTGAAGGAGTGCGCAGATACTAGGGTTGGAAACAGCTCACATCGTGGTTGCTCTGGAGGAGAAAAGAGACGAGTCAGCATTGGTGTACAACTACTCGCCAACCCATCCGTCTTGTTCCTGGACGAGCCGACAACGGGACTAGATGCTACGAGTGCCTACCAGCTCGTACGAACTCTCAAAAATCTGGCTACAAAAGGCCGCACCATCATTACAACGATTCACCAACCTCGATCCGAG
Organism: Epichloe gansuensis; assembly: GCA_023658505.1. Taxonomy (NCBI): domain Eukaryota; kingdom Fungi; phylum Ascomycota; class Sordariomycetes; order Hypocreales; family Clavicipitaceae; genus Epichloe; species Epichloe gansuensis. Next base: position 4,352,846 of record CP098283.1, read on the forward strand.
ATATGGAATCTGTTCGACAATCTGATTGTCTTATCCAGAGGCGGCCCCGTCTATGCCGGCTCTATTGCCGATTGTATTCCCTGGTTCAGGCGTCGCGGATTTCCTCTGCCGCCATTCGTCAACCCTGCTGAATACATCATCGACGTGGCGGCGGTAGACAATCGGACCCCCGAACTAGAAGAAGAGACAATGGCAAGGGTAGATGGCTTGAAGACGGCCTGGAAACAAGAGAGCGCCAGACGATATCCGGCCTTGACCGACACTGTTGTTGCCAGATGTCGGAAACAAGGGTCAATGGCCAAGACTCATGCCGGCTTCATCCGTCAACTGCATGTCCTCACTGACCGAGCCCTCAAAGTAACGTACCGTGATCCACTTGGAATGACAGCATCCATAGTGCAGGCAGTTCTCATGGGCATCGTCACGGGTTACATCTTCTTCGACCTGGGTCGCGATCAAGCTGGTATTCGATCCAGACAGGGAGCCTTGTATACCGCTGCTGGGCTACAAGGCTACTTGGTCCTTCTCTTCGAGGTCTATCGTATGACGATTGATATCCCAAACTTCGACAGGGAATACTCCGACAACTGTGTCGGCGCCCTTCCTTTTGTTCTTTCGCGACGACTTGCCCGTTTGCCGACTGAAGATCTTCCGGTGCCCCTTCTTTTCGCAGTCTTGATGTATTTCATGGCTGGCTTTGAGCGGACCGCGAGCAAGTTCTTCATCTTCTTTGCCATAACGATGATCAATCATTATGTCGCCGTAACGTGCGCCATGGCCTGCGTGGTCGCTGTGCGGCACTTCGCAGGCGCCAGTTTGATTGCGAATCTTGCATTTACCATCCAAAGCATTGCCTGCGGAATGTTTGTTCAAGTAAACACTATCCCGGTTTATGTCCGGTGGCTCAAATGGACAGCATACAATGTGAGCGAGCAACCTCAACAGGCATATCATCTTGTTCACGACGACGGCCAGAAGCTAACATTTTGCGTCAAGTTCTACGCTTTTAGTGCGTATGCGGGCAATGAATTTGAAGGCAACTTTTATGACTGCCCATATCCGGGCGGTCGTCCAAACCCGGCTTGTAGACAGTACGACGGCAACTATGTCATGGAATCACTCGGCTTTCCCAGTAACTGGGTGGCTCGCCCCATCGTTATTCTCGCATCGTTCATCGGGCTGTTCATCAGCCTGTCGGTACTTGGACTACATTTCAGGAAAGTCGAGATGGACATGACTCGTTCTCGTACTTCCGACACGGACCTGTCGGCCGGCAAAGAGAAAATGTCGGCGCGGCCAGCTTCAGATGTCCGGGCCATCGACGTCGGTCTGGAAAACTTCGCGCTTGGTCTTGAAAAGAGAAACATGTTTGGTAAAAGCTGGCGCCAAGGACCATCCTGCATCCACTGACGACAAACTTCCAAGCTGGGGTGCTGAACGTGATCATGGGTCCTTCGGGCAGTGGGAAGACATCGCTCTTGAACGCCATGGCTCTGCGGCTGCGGAACTCGGTCGGCACCAAATACAGGCCGTCTGGAAAACTGACCTTTAACGGAGCTTTGCCGTCCGACTCTGTGGTCCGCTCCGTCTGTTCCTACGTCTGCCAGGATGACGAAGCCCTGCTTCCGTCCTTGACTGTGCAGGAAACACTGCGCTTTGCTGCTGGTCTTCGACTTCCTGCCTTTATGAGCACGGAAGAGAAGCTCAGACGAGCAGAAGACGTTCTGATGAAGATGGGCTTGAAGGACTGTGCAAGCAACTTGATAGGAAGCGACATGATCAAGGGCATCTCGGGCGGTGAAAAGCGACGTGTCTCCATCGGCGTCCAGGTGCTCACAGATCCTCGTATCCTGTTGCTGGATGAACCTACGTCAGGCTTGGACGCATTCACGGCTAGCTCCATCATGGAAGTGCTCGAGGGACTGGCAAACGAAGGACGTACTCTCATTCTGACAATTCATCAAGCCCGGTCAGACTTGTTCAAGCATTTCGGAAACGTCCTGTTGCTTGCGAGAGGAGGGTTGCCCGTCTACGCCGGTTCTTCGAAACGAATGCTTGCCTATTTTGGGCGACATGGGTACGAATGCCCTACGCATACGAACCCAGCCGATTTCGCCCTTGATATGATCACTATAGATCTACAACAGGACGACCGCGAGGTGGAGAGCCGCGATAGGATTGAGCGATTGATCGAAGACTGGCGTCAAGGTGGAGGAGCCGAGGAAATCGAAGGGACAACGGAGCGACGACTATCCGGCATCCAAGAAGCTGATGAGCCGAGCGAGAAGTTGGCTCGGTCCGAACAACGCCGACAAGAAGAAGAGCATGTCGGCGGTGCACATGAGACAGCGACAGACAATCTGCCAGGCTCGCTTAGACTTAGACCCGAGCAGAGCAAAGGACCGCAGGGGATCCCGCCGCCGCGACGCTCAATCAATAAAGCAAAGCTATCTACTCCCGCCGAGCTCGGCGCTCTTGCGCGAAAACGAGCTTCCATCCTGACGGCATTGCCGCTTCTCCTCCAGCGAGCCACGATCAACACTCGCAGACAGCCGCAACTCATACTGGCCCGCACCATGCAAGTCGTCGGACTCGCTGTCGTCTTTACGCTCTTCTTTGCCCCCTTCGGCAATGACTACTTTGCCGTACAAACCCGCATGGGCTTTGTTCAACAGATTGGAGCGTTCTACTTCGTGGGCATGCTGCAGAACGTCGCTGTTTATCCCAGCGAGAGGGATGTCTTTTACCGAGAAGACGACGACGGCGTATATTCAGTGGATGCATTCCTCGCATCGTACACGCTCATCGAAGTGCCATTCGAGATTCTCAGCTGTCTCATATTCGGGCTCCTGGCCGCCTTCGCCGTGGGACTTCCCAGAACAGTCCCCATGTACTTTGTTTCCGCATTCGCCTGCTTCGGCGTCGTGTCTTGTGGAGAGAGTCTCGGAATCATATTCAACACACTGATAGGACACACGGGCTTCGCAGTCAACATCATGGGCGTATTCCTCTCCGTGGCAAACTCCATAACTGGCGTTCTCTCCATCGACATGCCGGATCTGTTCAAGGCAGTCAATTATCTGTCTCCGATTCGGTACGCGACTCGGTCCCTGGCGCCGTATTCTCTGCGCGACGTGACGTTTACTTGTACCGATGCGCAGCGACTGGCTGACGGGAGCTGTCCGATCGAGACGGGAACGCAGGTCCTGGATCTGTACAACTTCAATGTCGATCCTGTTGTCAACGTGGCGTGTATGGCGGCGTGCATTGTGGCGTACAGGGTGATGGCTTGGCTGCTCTTGAGGGTCGTGAGGGCCAGGCGGATGGATAGGAAGAGACGGCTGAAGGCGTGATGGTATTTTGTACTTGATACGAAGGTGTAGATGGATGCCTTCTCATCGTCATTGTATTCAAACGCAGCATCGTTCGTCTCACGCCAGAGCTCCAATCGACTTGTTCTCTTCTCTCCTGAACAATCCAGACTATGAGCGACAAGCGCCACTAAAACGGTAGAAATCCTGGGTGCGATGAATGTCATTATATCGTGCGTTTTGGCCCCAACCACGCTTTGCAAAAGCCTTTTAAAGCTCACACTGATCCCCCGGTTTAAGCGCTTTATCAGCATCACGGGCAAGACACCACGTCTTGGTTTCACGGCTGAAAGGCCTAGTAAAACACCGACAGATTTCAACTCAGGTGTAATGAATGCGCTGCAGTTTACCCGGATTCCCCCCACAGAATAAAGTCCTGTTCATAATGTCAGCGGCCGATCAATCGTCGTTACTCGTTTATTTACATTGTCTGCCCAAACGCTGTGCAAGGCTGCAAGTCAAGTTTGCATTGTATCTCACCTTGAACACTGGGGTACTGACTGGGGTGCTGGGGTAATGGGGTGAATGGGGTGCTGCCCCATTCGTACGAGGCATCAGGATGGATGAACATCTCCAGGCACATGGTTTTACTGACCAACGAAATGTTGAAGAGAGCCCGAAAGTGGCTATATTCCCCACGGCAGGGGTCACAAAAATGCGCATACCGCGTTAGTCCCAAAACGGAAGAAGTACCTTTCTACCTGATCCCCGCTAAATATACCAGCTCTGTTTAGTAGCGAATGCATACTATAACGTGCAACGCTTATAGCCTTGACACAACAAGGCTCTTTTAATGCAGCAGTTTTTAGGGCAGTCATAATAGCTTCCTTTAATAATAATATTTACACCTTGGAATATCGCACACATGGGCATCTCAGTTAATAGTGAAAATCAACGGTTGCAAGCCACGCTGAAATCAGGTGGGGAAACAGTCCTTCCGGATTAGGACTAACGCGGTATGCGCATTTAGTGACCCAAGGCAGGGCCCAAGGTGAGCATGGTGGATCATGATGGTGCGCTTCTTCACCAGTGCAGAGGATGCAAAAGACTTCTTTGGTAGCCGAAATGGTGTTTTGCAGAAAGCGGTTGTTGCAGTGCAAGTCTTGGCAACTTGTCAGTCTGTCACGGCGGCGCGACAATGAGCGGCATATTTCACGCGGTTCTACCCATAGTTTGATGCTCACCTCCGTAATCTACTCCGTGGACAGGAGTCATGACGACGCCGATGTCTTGTCAATACAAGTCGACGCGCTTGCAACAAGTTGGTACGGGGACGCGATATTGGCGTCCTATTACTACGGAGTACACTGGTTCCCGGATCAGCACATGGTCGACCGACGACCCCGCGTGTCGCATCGCGCACTGATGAGTGAGAAGGAGTCAATGTTTGACACGACCCGACCCGTGCTTGAGGGGACATGGAATGTCAGATACGGAGTAATATTAGAGCCTTGACAGACAGACAGACAGACAGACAGACAGACATGTGACGGAACAGGCATAGAGTTGATAGGCAGCAGGGTGTGCAGACAAGTGCTTATTGGTGCGAGTAGCTCCGCTCTGTACCCTTGTTATTTCAGAAAGGGGCCACTTTGGGAGTCACGTGGTGGTCCAGAAGCAGATGAACAAGACTCGCATTGGCAGGGCAGTTGGTCCGTCAATCGCCTGGGGAAAAAAAAAGAAAGTTAAAGAAAAAGAAAAAGGAGGAAAAAAAAAAAGGTCTGGCCACCTCCCCTCCCCATCCCTTTTCGAGAATTTGTTTCTCCACGTCCGTCCCTCTCGCATTCCAGTCCATCTCGTGACAAGTTTTCAGATACGAATTACGGATTATACAATAGACTATTCCTGTTTTAGCCGCTTCTGGACGTCGCACAGCCCTGCCCTCAGCAAGCGAACCTCGACCGACGTGAGCGAAACTCATCACCACAAACCGAGGCGGCTCCCAAGCCAAACAAGCCTGTTTTGGGCTGCCACTGCCTGCCTGCCAGGCTCTACGGTCTACCCATGCACTTGTCCCTCGTCCACGTTCCTTGCAAAATGTGCCATGCCGGGAGGCGTAATGTACATGTACACTGTCACTGTATAGTATTACTACTATATGTATGTACTGCCGCCCGGCCCCCACTGGCAAGGCCATCTGCGCCGTCACGCAGTGTAACCGGGCGACTTTATAAAGGTGGCTGGACCGTGGTTCACCATCAGGCAACAGAATTAACAGAATGACATATCGGTGGCGAAAGATGGCCAGAGGGCCAAATGCTCGCTGTTTGCTCTTGTTTGCTTTTGGGAGAGGAGGGCTCGAGGGCTCGAGGGCCGAGGGCGGGCATTGATTGGCAAGCAAGCCTTTGGCGCAGGGCAATCAGCAAGTTGTTCGCAAGAAGGAATTCTTGGAAAGGCGTTGGCTATCTATCGCAGGAGGTTGTGGCTGGCCGCCCAGCGCGGAGCAGCCGTTCCATCTTGCCGAGTCACGCCTCACGCCTCACGCCTCACACCAACAACAAATAGCAGCACCGTACGGAGTACTCCGTATTACTGAACGCAGCAGATGGCACCGCAAGAAGAGCATCACGAGTCGTTCTGGTGAAGTGGAGAGCGAGGCCCAGCGCGGCACGGATTAGTTGACGGAGCGAACCCCACGGAACAAGTGTGGTACAAGCTGTATTGTTCTTGTTTCGACAACGAACGCAGTTCTCAATTGAACACAGAGACGCTATGTGTATGTACTCCGTACGGAGCTCCTATTACGGAGTAGTCGATGGGGTCAAGCCATGCTCCGAGGTGGACCCTTGGACGTTGGCATAATGTGATCCGCCTCTCGCCTCTTGGCGACGCAGTTGGTCCATTCATCGTCGCGGAAATTCTGCTGCCTGGCCGCATCCGGGTGGGAGGGACCAAGGAAGGACGACTAGATTCCCCCTCGCGAGTCGTGCCCCTGTCCGCCTGTCCGCCCACCTATTGTCATCAGTGTCATCAGACTAGTCCATCACTGAGGACACTGAGGAGAGACCACACGGAGCATTCCACCGTTCTACATGTAATATGGGGTCGCTGGGGTCGCTGGGGTGCGGGGATGCGGAGACAGCCAGACAGCCAAGCTGTTCCGTTTTCCATCCATTCCCTCATCACTCATCATCAACTTGTTGACAAGCCTCCCTCGTGCCTGCCCGTGCCCGTGCCTCCCACGCGGGGAGCGACGGAGGTCCAGTGCATCCACACTGTCACACAAAAACAACGTTCCGCCTGACCAAGAAAATGTTGGCTTGTAATGTTGGCTTGTAAGCCGAGCTGCTGTATGGAAATGCGGCTGACAAGGGTCCGCCAGCTCGTTATGCTTGCGATCGACATGTGGCTATTGTCGGCCGCTTTTGTATTTCTATGTATTCATTTGGCCATCTGTTCTGACTGCTTTATTTAACTCGAGAAACCCCCTTCCTCCTCCTCATCTTCGCCGCAGCCGCCGCTCCTTCCTCGATTTCAGACAGTGACCAGCAGAGGAGCATCGGCCAACTCACAAGTCGCTTACTCCGTACGTACACGCAAGGGACCAGAAGATCAAACCACATCTTGATCAGTACATTCTCAACACAACAGTGAACAGTGGCCAAACGTGAAGCCCTCCACCAGCCACCATGGCAGACATCTAGTCAGTGAACTCATAAACTCAGTACACCTTCGCATCGGCGCTTGGACTACTCGGCACCGGGACGAGGCCATCACTAACACACGTTCCCAGCCACGAATCCAAAACGGTTCGCGACGCGCACCTGGAGGAAAAGGATGTCTCGCATGCCGAGCAGGCTGACATTCATCACAATCTCGAGGCCAAGTGAGTAGCTGGAAGATGCGGGCGTCCGTCGAGCCATACATATCGTGGGTGGCACACGTATTCTGACCTCGATCAACAGAATTCGCAATCCTCTACAGGGCATATCCAGAGAGCAGCTGATGCAACATGTCGAGCTTTTTGCTCAGAAACATGGCCTCCAGGAACACTCTGCCATCCTGAGGAAGGGTGCTCTAGTAGCCCAGGATCCCACCGACATTCACAACATCGACGGCCCCGAGAAGCTTTCCAGCAAGGAACTCGAAATCCTCACTGATGAGGTCACACACAAATGGCGCATGCCCATGCGACTATTCTTGACCATTTTCACTTGCTCCATTGGTGCTGCCGTGCAGGGTTGGGATCAGACGGGCAGCAATGGAGCCAACATCTTCTTCCCGGCATACTATGGAATCGGCGGAACTTCGACCAGCGACAAGCTCATCGTTGGTCTCATCAACGCTGGTCCTTATATCGGTTCTGCGTAAGTTTGACGGATCGCTGTCAGACATGCCTCCGCGTCTGACATTTCTCTGGCATACGCCACTGACAAGTTTATAGTCTCCTCGGCTGCTGGCTGTCTGACCCATTGAATAACTATCTCGGACGTCGAGGAACCATTTTCGTTTCTGGTCACTTCTGCATCTGGCCTGTGATTGGATCAGCTTTGTGCCACACCTGGCAGCAGCAGCTCGCATGTCGCATTCTCATGGGTATTGGTATGGGCGCCAAGGCTTCGACTGTGCCAATTTACGCCGCTGAGAATGCTCCTGCTTCTATACGAGGTGCTCTGGTCATGTCCTGGCGTAAGTAAATACTGACTTTATCGTGAGAATGTGCGGAGAGGCTGACATGACTGATCCCTTAGAAATGTGGACCGCTTTTGGTATTATGTTGGGCACGGCCGTCAACCTGGCTGTTTTCAAGATTGCTGGACCATTGAACTGGAGACTCATGCTTGGTATGCCAACATGTACAATGCTCAGTCTCAACTTTTCTCCACATCACTGACCGAAACATGCAGGTGCTCCTTTCATCCCCGCTGTTCCTTTGGTGGTCCTCATCTATCTTTGCCCCGAATCTCCCCGTTGGTACATGAAGAAGGGCCGATATCAGGACGCCTGGAAGTCTTTGATGGTCCTTCGCCGAGACCCCGTACAAGTTGCCCGAGATCTTTACTACATAAGTGCACAGCTCGAGATTGAGCAAGCACTCATCGGTCGCACCAACTACGTGTCTCGCTTCACTCAGCTTTTCACCATCCCCGTGTCAGACGAGCCAACTTGGCTGCCTTTGTCGTCATGATTGCTCAACAGATGTGTGGTATGTTTCTGGGTCATTTTTCCTGCGAGCGAGGGTCAAGATGAAGATCACCCTGTCCGCTAACTTTGCCAGGTATCAACATCATCGCTTTCTACTCGACGACCATTTTCGAGCAGGCTTTCAAGCACGACCCCAACAAGCAATTCAAGGCCATGATTGGCTCTTTTGGCTTTGGTCTGGTGAACTGGCTATTCGCTTTCCCTGCCTTCTTCACCATCGACTCTGTAAGTATGCAGCATCGCACGGGGCTTTTGCCTGGGCTAACAAATAAATAGTTCGGTCGACGAAGCTTGCTCTTGTTCACCTTTCCACAGATGGTCAGTTAACCTTGTTCTTATCCCAAGACGAACGACTTATCCTGACACGCAATAGTTCTGGACGCTGCTCGCTGCCGGTCTCTGCACCCTCATTGATGAAGAAGGCTCCATGAAGGAGGCTCGAACAGGCTTGGTTTGTCTGTTTGTTTTCCTGTTCGGAGGTCAGTATTCCTTGCCCATCTTTGAATCACCTCTGGCAGGGACCGCTTTCGTAACACTCGTCTTTTAGCCTTTTACTCCCCTGGTGAAGGTCCGGTGCCGTTTACGTACAGTGCGGAGGTCTACCCCTTGTCCCATCGTGAGACCGGTATGGGCTTCGCTGTTGCCACATGTCTTTTCTGGGTAAGTGAACAAGAGTTCTGATCAACAAGCATCTTCCTTCATGATGTGACGAGTGTAACCAACTAATGTAACCCACAGGCTGCGGTTCTGGGAATCACGTTCCCGTTCCTGCTCGAACGTCTCGATACCATCAGGGCATTTTCCTTGTACGCGGGGTTCAATGTCGTCGCCTTTGTCATGATTTTCTTCTGGGTGCCGGAAACCATGCAGCGCACTTTGGAAGAGCTCGACTGGGTCTTTGGCGTCCCGACCCGAAAGTTCGCCAAGTACCAGCTGACCGTTGCCCTCCCTGGTGGTTCAAGAAATACGTCTTCTTCCAGCGCAACGCCACCAAGGAGCCCCTGTATCATTTTGAGAAGGTTGCAATGACTGCCCGAAAGAATTCGGTTGCCAACCAGCACATGGTGCACTCCGACTAAGGAAGAACTCGGTTCTCAATGTAAAACAGATCCTGGCAAGAGTTTGTGTAGGTCTCTACGGCTAGTGGCAATGCAGAATGGCCGATAAATCTGGCGCCGATACCCAATTGCTATCTGGGACGAATGGGATGCCCACGATTTTGATGGCGGGGAACAAACTTGATGACTGATGGATTGATTAGCTGCCAAATTACGACCGCGCAGCTGGCATTATTCGAGATGTAGTTCGCTTTTGAGAACTTGTTCATATTGTTCAGGATTTATGTAGACAGTATTTATGGGTTTTTTTTTCTTGGAGCATCAAGACAAATGCATTGATAAGGACTTCACCACTACCAGCCAAGCATCTCAAGTGCTGCAGCACGCCCCGCTTCTTGCCGCTGTTCAAAGTTTAAAACAAATGTTTCCCTTTCTGATGTCGTCACCCACGAAACATGGCAACATCTCGCTCTCATCTTTCAGTCTTCAAAAGACACCAGGCATGGAATAATAACGTGGACCCGCTGGCCTCTTTTCGTGTTGGTCGTTACTACTAATCAATCTCGATCTTTCTGAAAAGAATTGCGTTTCACCCCTTCCTAAATCCTTGCCATGGGGATGGATACCCAACATCGGGAAAGCGGCATCAAGAAGAAGAGAAATAAAACAAATCCGACATGACTGAAACTGCCTTCCACACGATCCAGATGCTCACGCCGCAACCCAGGCCAGGCTCTCAAAGATTCAGTCTTTGCAAAACCACAGGCACACAACAGGCTTTTCGCGCGGATTGCCCGTTCGAGTCGCGTCCCACCCAATTTCTTTGATGGACTTCTTCAACAGATCCTTGCTGCCACCATTGACCTCCAACCCCTTGTACCACTTGCCGCCACCGGCACTCTGGATCTCAAACACCTTGTTCTTCTTGCTTACCGGATTCGTGCAGCCGAAGCCCTTGAGCAATTCTTCGAGCGTCGTGTTGCAGGGGATATGGACAGCTTTGAACGGGAGCTGCGCCGTCGCAGGCAGCTGCCACGGTGGGATGTTGGAGCGGAAAATGTGAGCCTTGGTGTGCTCGGCAGCAAAGAATAGATTGTAGCCAGGCTCGCAGCCCACACCTCCTGTGGAGTTGGTCATTTGGGCGGCGGGCATGGTGGGATCGATCGCGGGCCAAGGCTGGGCTTGGCGGGGAGGATGTTTCCCGTCCCGTTGGGCTGGTAAGAGAATGTCTGCTGGGCGTAGTAGCCGCCGGTCGTGCCCGGGGGCAAAGGCAGAGGAGGTCATAGGAATCCCAGCTGGGGCAGCTGGGGTTCCGGGGTTCCCTAGGGATACATCCCGTAAGTCATGCTGGCCCATGGATTGTAGTGAGGATAAGTACCAAAGTTCTGTCCCGGCCCGCCAGAATGATGGATATAGGGCTGGCCATGGCCAGGGACAGGGGCTCCGAAGGGAGCAAAGTTGGGACGTGTGCCGCTGGGGTCGCGGCCCGTGACTGGATTCCAACCTCCAGACATTGGGGCTTCCGTCGTGGATTTTGGGAAAAATTAGGTCAAGGAGCCGAAGGGGTTTGATGAAAATAAAGTTAGGAGGAATCAAGTAGGACTGCCAGGTGTGTATCCAGCGACGTAAATCAGGATCAAATCTCGCCTGCCAATGTCCAGGTACTGGTCCGTGTATGACAGGATCCCAGATTGGGGAAAGTCGTAGGCGTTGCTTGGGGCAGAGGGTATGTAACTTGGAAATATTTGAGAATCCTGTTCGGGGTATGAACTTGTTCCCCAGTCTTGCGTTTCCTCTGTTGTTGAATTGGCCTCTATTTGAAGTTAGCTAACTGGCGGGGAACTCGCATCACACCAAGACACAGCATATTCTGATTGGGGCAGCACAAGCTCGCAATCACCCAGTCACTAGCAAACATGAGGGCAGACCGTAGACCATAATGTGACTCACCAGACCGAAGATCTTGACTACCTATATAATACGACTCGTTAGTATCGTCACTGTATTCTGAACCCGAATCGATGTCCAGTTGAGCAATAAAGATCTCTGTGCTCCACAGAGGTTGATCTCGGCTGTCGAAGAAGGTCCCAACAATGATCCACGCCCAGCTTGAGGTGTCTTCAAATTCCAGATATTGCGTAATGACGAGTTTGGCTGCTGAAGGAGGAAGGAAATCGCTGTCTACCTCGACTGTCCTTTCCAAGATTGGCACCGTCGACATGAGGTTGGAATGTGATGATCTTCACTCACGCTCGCGACGGCAGTTGTGATGAACAAGTCGTTTAGTAGAACTGTATTTGAAGGGGATATTGGTTCCATTTGAAGAAGGCAGAGCTCAAAGCCCGCTGATTGTGTACACGCATGGGAGACGTGATCAACATTTGACATGTTCAGACGAAGGAAAAGCGATGGCTGATTGGTCACGCAGACCAGATGGGCAAACGTGTGATATCCTCCGTGAATCAATCGTGGATGCGGAAAGGTCACTGACCAAGTTCTGCATCCCGCAAATGTACCAGAACGGTGTACCAGTCCCCATCTGCCTTGATCACGCGCGAGTAAATCGAGAATGGACGACACGTAAGCATACAATCATCACACGGAAATTTCTCCCCTATGATTGCGCTCTTAGCGTTCGGTCAAGTTGTTATTCAGTGCGGATGGAATCATCTGATGAATTTGGTGATTTGTTGTGGTGAACGCCTTGCATCAACGCAATGCTCCCTTGGCGAATGTAGCATCACCTGTGTGGAGGAGATGATTTCATGTGTTCTGCTCACTCATCGTCGCTCTCCGACACAACGACACGGACTGTTCCCCTTTCTTATTCCTGGTATCCTCAATTTCTTTCCTCAGTTGCCGTCGTTTGCCTACTTCGGAGACCAGCCCCTTGAGATAAACCTCAGCTTGAACTGTGGCACTGTATGCAGCGGGGTCCAGTTCCAGATGTTGCGGCGTTCTACATCGGCACCGGCTGCGAGCAGAGTCCGAAGTCCAAGAAGGTTCCCGTTGCTACTGGCAAAATGCAAAGCCGTGTTACCTTCAAGGTCGGCCCGTTGTACTGCGTTTCGTGGACCACCAGGGGCATAGGTCAGCAGGATTTGCAAGGCGGTGTCGTGTCCTCCCATGCTGGCTTCCATGATGGCATCTCGGCCTCTGCTGTCCCTCCGAAGGATGCAGCTTCTGTCGTGTTCGCAGAGCAAATGTACAACTTCGGAGTGCCCGGCCCCAGCGGCCAGCATCAAGGCCGTTTGGTGGTTCTCGTTCAAGGCAGGGCAGGGGTCTTCGTGACCTGCTTCCAGCAGAGTTTCACATACGGCTTTATGGCCGAGTGATGCTGCGAGATGCAGGTTCGAGTTTGAGAGTCCCGAAAGAGACGCATTGGGGTTGAGAAGCAGAGTAGGGTGTGATTCGAGGATGCGTTTGACGAGCAGACTGTCACCGACGTGAATAGCGCGACGAATGCGAATCGAAGGGTCGATCCTGCGGTCGGAACGAACATACATTAGCAACACTCTCCGCAGTACACGTTGCTCCAAAGACAAATACACATACATGGTGGATCGTGTGTCATGGCGTGCGGTCGATAATTGCAAGGCAGTTATTAATGATTGAAAAGGGAATCGAAGAGGTCAGGTCCACGTGGGAGGAGCGGAGCGAGCACCAGATGCAGTGAGAAGTGACTCTATTGAGTGTTGAATGTCACTGTGACTGACCGTCGTTAACCCCACCAAACTACAGTGGGCTACAGTGGGCTACAGTGGGCTACAGTGGGGTGGGTGTACACACCAGTGACAATAACCAGCAGTACTGGGTCTTTCTTGTGTTGGAACACACGATCAAAATATGCACCTCAGAAACCCTGTTTATTGAAGAAGACAAGAAGAAGAAAACCCCTCAGACACACCCATGTAATAAATGCAAATGAAACTTGCTCCTGATTTTCCAAAACACCAATGGCACGCATTCAGGCCTGGAGGGCTTCGGTGCAAGTACGGACGGAGTAGAGCATCGTCATTATTGATTGGTTGTTGAATGTTTTTGTTCATAGACGGCATCCCCGTAACAGAGGTATAGCATTATAACATGAACGAGAGCGCCCTGGTAGCAAACAGAAGTAACAATTCTCAATCTTCTCCAGAGAACACGCTCACGCTCTCGAATCATCCTACCCATTCGGCAATTCCACCAATAAATCCCACACAAGCCCTGGCTTCGCTTCTCTTCCCTAAACACAGCCTACAGTCGGTTGAAGCGACAACGACGACAAGCCAAAAGCCGACATCGAGTGCATCGCAATATAAACGCAGGCAGCCTGTCATGACATACTTCGCACTGGTGGCGCCCTGGTTCAAAACCCCATTCTAGATGATTGCAGTCATGTCTCTCAATATAAATCTGCGAGCTTCTTGCAAGTCACGATGCCCGTTCCGGCCCCGAATGTTGCCATTGTTGACGTCTCGGTCCACCAGTCTCTGAGCTCGCGAGATCAAGTTCGCCTCTTCCCACTGAGGGCAGGCGCAGTTTTCCACCCGACTCCGCAGACGTAGCAGAACTCGGCCTTGCACAGACAAGCTAGTACAAATTAGCATGGCATCGGGGAAAAGTAGACTGAGTTAGGTAATGGGTATGAATTTCCATCATGTCATCTTACTGATGTGATTGCAACCATCATTGAGCTCAACCATGTGATTGCACTTGCTGCACCGTTGCCATCTTTGGTCTGCCGCTAGACGAAGCGCTTCCTGTGTGGACGTATCCTTTGGGCAGTCCTCCTCTTGGTGGCGTGGCCCTTTGCAAATAGTGCACGTCTCCTCGCCGCACTGGTCACAAGCGACGATCTGCTCTCCGAGTAGGCTTGGGGAATAAACGCCGAGCAAGTTGGTTGATGGCAATATGTGCGATCGGCAGTGGTGAACTCAACCTTCTTGGCTTCATATGTCTTGATCTGATCCCCGTGAGAAACGGTTCCATGATATCCATGGTCATCTCGAGCTTGCAGCAGCGCGGTGGGAAGAGAGACTCGTCCAGCATCGCTTTTTCCAGAAGCGTTATGATGCAATGTCCGCAATAGCAGTGACCACAAGGAGTCGTCACCTCATTTCCATGTGTATGCACCCCGCAGCAGATACACTCTCTGACCGGGACATCATCTCGAGCCTGCTCGCCCTCGAGGGAAACTCTCCCCAGGCTGTCAGTCACTGCATCTGCGGCTGGAGTAACGTCAAGGTCAGAGCCTGGCTTGTCCTCGGAAGACGCTTCATCGATAGCAGCCGTGGCACGAAAATGTTCGGTAATATTCAACCCATGAGAGAACAGCAAAGCCAACTCAAGTTCTCTCTGGTATTGCCCAAAAGCGATGACGATATCAGGTTCCTGGCCGTCTAGATGTTTTGCTGGTCGATCAGATAGAATGTGGTGGATATCCTCGAGTTGTATATGGACAAATAGTCGAGCAGTTTCGGCGTCAAGTGTGGAAAGATCCATGTTTATAGGCAGCCAAGTTAAACCTCAATCGCTCGTACAAAAGAGGTCGGAAAGGACAAGAAGTATGTATAGACGAAAATGGATTCGGAAATGAGGCGATTGAACCTTAAGGGCGAGATGAAGAATTTGCCGTAGAATCATCGGACTGAAAACGGGCTGGCGTCAAAGAATCACTCCAGCAAGCCAAGTTACATGGCGGGCGTAGCATCGATGAATCATTCTCCTGAGGCAGTTCAGAATCGCATGGGCTGTGAATCGAGCCGCACATCCTACCAGCATTGCACAAGACAAGCAAGCGAAAGAACAGACACCTTGAGCCTTTGTGAAATCGAAGTGGCCAGTGGCAATCCAGTGGCTCTAGTGAAGATCTAAATTCGTTGCCCGTAAGAATTCATTTTTCCAATTAGGATTGGGTATCATTCACAGCTCATCTTCATCTTCCTCCCTCTTCCGCTTCAACCTCAGCACAGCCTTATGCCTCTTATCGTGATACTTCACATCATCAGGATACAACGGATTCCAAACCGTATCGCACACTTTGCACTCTGCAAAAGCTGCCTGAGATGAAATGTTCAGTGTGGTCTGAATGGTCGGTGGCCGTTTTGACCTGAACCGGTCCTTCATCCTGCCATCGGTACATGTGCCATCCCTCCTAGTCCGGTTCAGCAGATTGTCTCCTCCATCGTGAAGGCTCTTCCTCTTCTTGTCAGGAGACGAGGGTTTTTGGGTTGCCATCAGTTTTATCCTCGTCTCTGCCTGAGAGGCTGAAGGCATCTTCTGATGAAATGTCGGACGGTAAAGAAGTGCCCTGAAACCTGAGTAGCCTCGGTTTCCGTCGGGTTCGTACCAATAACATTGTGTCCGTCGACGGCACCGACGCGATATTTGCGCCCTCGTCCGCGCTCTGAGGTCTGGTCTCTGCTGGGAGAGGTTTGAAATACTTGAGAATCGATGACCGCGACGCCTCCTCAGTACTGGGAGGAGGTACGCTGTCGCGTTCGAATGTGAGTCTATTGTCGCAGGCATCGATGGCTTTGTTGATTGTGGCAGGGAGCCTGGCTCGAATCGCGCTTTCTTGGCAGATGGTTCGCCACGAGGTTCCGGTGTCGATGTCGACGCGGGTTTTCGCCCATACGTTCGGAGTGGTTTTTCGCGTTTCCGCAACACATGAAGTGGCATCCCGGGCTTTGTTCTAGGCACGAGTTAGTCCAACCGACTCGAATCTCCTGGTGCTCGTGAACCATACATGGCATATTCTGGAGAGGAGCTGATCATCATGATGCCTTGACGCCAGCTGCTCACGAGCAAGCAGCTCCAAAACACAGAGTAGCACCAATGTGGGAGTGCATGGACCGATGCGCTGACTCAAATACCCAAAGACTGCTGAGACAGTTTTAGGGCTTTTCGGCCCAAATCAAAGATGTGCGGCAAAATATCCAGAGGCTCGAAAAATGTCCAAATTATAGATGCATGCGGCAAGTGGATGAGCGCTTGGCCCCACGTTAGCTTGGCCAGACGCGTTGCGCGACGTGATGGCGATGCACAACCACTCTCCTCCGTACGCGACGTCACATGCAAGCACATTATCAATTTGTCGCGCAAACACTTGATAGGTTCGCTAGTGGTGTCAACCTACCTAATTACGAGGGTCTCCTACGTGCAACTTCGCATACCTGGTATTATTAAGGCAATGTCATTTCTCTCGTCATGAATGGTCAGTCGTCACTCGTCTCCTGATGGTTCCATCGGAATCATCTTCTTTGCTTCGTAACAGAATCGTCCTTTGGTCCTCCTTCTCTTCCGACCCAACCACCCACGTATTCACGATCTTTTTGTCTCCTTGGCCGCCTTTTGCTTTTGTTTGCCCTGCTCCATTCTCCACATGTACCCTGAATACACTGCGACTTCGGCAATTGCAACTACTATACTTCCGCCCAATGTGAGGAAAATTCTGGCTGGCAAGCCCCACCATCTTGAAGTAACCCACAGCGTTCCAGCGACGCCCAGTATGCTGACCATGAAGTTTACTATGAGCATGACTTGGCGATGTACATCTTGCAAAGTCACATCGTCGTCACCGAGGTCCGCAGCATGGATTGGACGATTGACTTGGGAAAAAGCTTGTGCTGATGTCGGGAAGCGGTCGTTGAAGGTTTCCATCTTCGGCGGCGGGTTGACCATGCGGTGATACGCTCGTTGTGCTTCTTCGTGTCGTAGTCGGGCCATTAGGGCCTTGTATTCTTCAGACTGTTTCCGAATTTCAGGTTAGCAACGTCGGACAACATCAGCTCAGTCTGGCACGAAATCCTCACCTGCTCTGGCTTCGGGGAGGTGGCGGACAGTAGACTTGCGAGCCACGCAACAGTTGTTCCAGACTATGGCTTGCTTGATCGCCCTTCTTGAGTTCTCTCCACAAATCAACAATCTGCCCATGAGAGATGGGATTTCCAACTGCAGGCTCTTTAAGCGACGGTTCACCGCTCTGAGGTGATTCCTCAGCACAATCAGAGGCATCTCCATCGGGCGACCTGCGACCAGTGCGTGGTACGTCTGTCTTCAGTAGACCGTCCACAATGGCCGACGTCATCGTAAGGAGCACCATCTCGACAGCGTGTGCGTGTGTGCCAATATCGGCTGGGCGTCCCCAATTTGTTGAGATCAAGTGCAGAGTCGTCGTCGGGATCGGCAGGTGCGGAAAACAATTTGGTGTATGGTTGATACGTCGTCGCGAGATAAAAGGATCTACTAGCCTACTAGAGCTTCCTGTGAGTTGATGTGACCTCCCTGCTCTGCCACACTAGCGCAGGGGTTAATTGAAGCGCTGCACGTTGCGCTGTTGGCAGCTTTCAGTGACGAATTATGTACAGTGGACGACACTGGTAGATCTGAGTTGGTGGGTCAGTATGGCCAATCAGCCGACAGGAAACGAATAAGCTACATGACGCCGGGTGGCTCCGGACCAACCCTGTGCAAGGAAGCCGCTTCTAGTGGTAATCAGAAAAAAAGGCACTGCGGCAAAATATATTGGCTTCGTCACGACTGACTCCTTTCCGCACCAGAATCAACGTTTCCATCCCTGCGCCGACCTGTCAATTCCAATTGGCACTCCATTCGTCCCTCGCGGCTATCCGAATACATCGATCTTCATATCAGGCCTTTGGCAGCGACAGCACTGTGCGGCTTTAGGCGAATCGCCTGCGACTCCCAATTATGCCGCTCCGGCCAGGAGCCACGGTGTTTCCGGATGCCGTCGCTCGAAGAATCACAGCGCCGAGCTGTGCATTGAGTCGCTATTCCGCAGTCAGCCTTAAAAATTCGAGAATTCATCGATCAAGCATACACACAAGCCACAGAAGGGATTCCGCGTGGGCCGCGGCCGTGCAGGTTGCTTCCAACGTGGTCGGCAACGTGGTCAACAAAGGCTCCAAAGATGGCATGGCGATTGATCCTCTGCGAACGGTCGCAAAGGAGATGCAGTTTCTCACGGGCAACATTCGCAAGCTTCTTGGTTCTGGCCACCCGTCTCTTGATCGTGTAGCCAAGTACTATACTCAGGCGGAAGGCAAGCACGTACGGCCTCTAATCGTGCTGTTGATGAGCCGCGCAACGCATCTCTGCCCAAAGAATCCTCGCCCGGACCATATCCAAAGTGGGAGACCCATCGATTCCTCGATATCGCCCGCTCAGATCCTCAGTGATTTGAACCCTTCGGCTACGCCGCTGTCTTCGACCGAACCCGACATTACAGACGGAATCTTGGGCATTTTGCCAAGCCAAAGGCGGCTGGCTGAGATCGCAGAGCTAATTCACACTGCGTCCCTGCTCCATGACGACGTCATTGATCATTCAGTATCAAGGCGTGGTGCCCCATCAGCTAACCTGGAATTCGGCAACAAGATGGCCGTGCTGGCTGGCGACTTTCTCCTCGGGCGGGCTTCAGTAGCCCTCGCGAGGTTGAGGCATGTCGAAGTTGTAGAGCTTCTTGCCACCGTCATCGCCAATCTGGTAGAAGGAGAATTCATGCAACTGAAGAATACGGAACGCGACGAGCGAAATCCCAAGTATTCTGAGGAGACCCTGACATATTATCTGCAAAGACCTATCTCAAGACTGCCAGTTTGATCTCCAAATCCTGTCGTGCCGCGGCATTACTTGGCAACGCAGATGTCAGCATAGTCGACGCCGCTTATTCATACGGCCGAAACTTGGGACTCGCATTCCAGCTTGTCGACGACATGCTCGACTATACTAGAAGCGGACAGGATCTCGGTAAACCTGCAGGGGCTGATCTAGAATTGGGCTTGGCAACGGCACCACTACTCTTTGCTTGGAAGCAGAACCCAGAGTTGGGAGCACTGGTCGGACGCAAGTTTGAGATGGAGGGGACGTGGAGAAGGTAAGGCCATCTTTCTCGACATTCCATTGATACGTCGTCACTGGTCGGTCTCTTACTGACTGAAATCCTCCACAGGCCCGCCAACTGGTATTGCAGAGCGATGGTATCGAGCAGACCCGAGCCCTTGCGCAAGACTACTCGGAGAAGGCCATTGCGGCCATTGCGGACTTCCCGAGAGTGAAGCCAAGGATGGTCTCGTTGAGATGGCGCAGAAGACGATCAAAAGACAAAAGTAAAACTGTCTCGGCGTGTTTGATTAGAATGGAAAGGAAAGATGGGCATGACGACCAGCGTCAAGTTCCCTCTTGCTGTGTACAACTACTTGTACTTGGTTATTGGAATTCAAGTCAAGGGGCCCAAGAAGAGAAGAGGGAAATCAGGAAGACTTTTTGAACAAGGAGGATGGAAGCGGCGAGAACGAAGCCCAAAGGAAGGAATACATGGGCTACTCGAGAGGAACATTCACGTTGCATGATTCTAATGCATATAGAAAGGTACAGGTGGCGGCATGGATCACCGCTTTCAATAGTACTGGACATATCTTTGGGGGGGACAACTTACAATCAGGTAAGATCGTAGTTTTGCAGACATATCCGCTCCTTCAGGAATCTTTACGTATCCACATTTATCCACATTATCGGTATCCTTAGACACTTATGTAAAATTATGCTCCGACTTTGGGTTGCCGACGGGGGTGGTGAAGGGTTCCCACGTCGAGTTCTTTTGAGTAAATGGCTGAAGAAGGAGTGGGAGGCTATCAATAACAACCCACCCGCTGGGCGATGATGGTCAACACAGCTTTGAACGACAATGCCACTTATTACAATCGACAGAAAGACTCGACGCATGGCGAACTCACGTGAACGGAATCTTGGCATTTCTTGAAGACAGCAATGATGCAATGCACATGCAATCAATCCTTGTACGGCGACCTCGGGTTCAAGCAACCACGATTCCCCTACCCCTACCCTGTACGGAGAATTCCCCAAGTTCGGCTGCGCGGCGCCGGCCAAGTCCGAGAGCGAGAGCGAATGAGGAAAGAGTGCAGCCGCTGGCGATGGGTTCGCGATGTTGAACCACTTTCCATGCCGTCGTCCTGCCCTTTGTTTGTCGTCGTTGACCGGCGCCGGCCGATGAACAGCAGGGCCACGGTTTTTTTTTTTTTTTTTTTTTAAATTTGCTCTGGGCTTTGTTTTATCCCATCCCCAGACCCCCAGACAATCAGTATTCCTCCTCCCGGGCGAGCATCCTTCCCGCTTTCATAGCAGCGCCATGACCATGACCATGACCATGACCATGACCACGACCACGACCACGACCACGAACATGACCACGACAGCAGCCTCCGACTCACAAGCCGGACCCCCTCGCCGTGCTGGTCTCAAGTCGCACCGTGCTTCCTACGGCGTCGGGCTCACTGACCATCTCGCCTGCGACGATTTCCATCTCACCGGCCACAGGAAAGATTGTGTCCGTGGCGGCGGAGATTGTGCCTCGGACCAGCTTCCCCGCGGAGACTACCTATCTAGACTACACGCCGAAGCTGCTGCTGCCGGGCCTGGTCGACGCCCACGTTCACTTGAACGAGCCAGGACGCACGGAATGGGAGGGTTTCTGGACGGGCACCCGAGCCGCCGCCTCTGGGGGTCACGACAGTCATTGACATGCCTCTGAATGCCATCCCGCCCACGACAACGGTCAAGGGCTTCAAGAGAAGCTGGCGGCCAGCGAGGGCCAGTGCTGGGTGGACGTGGGGTTTTACGGAGGTGTCGTTCCTGGCAATGCAGACGAGCTGAAGCCTCTTGTTGAGGCGGGCGTACGGGGTTCAAGGGTTTCCTCATCGAATCTGGTGTGAGTTCCTCTCGGTCATGATGATTCGATATGAAAGAGCAAAGCAAAAGTTGCTGATTCATTTACTGCATTGCCCACGAAATCCAGGTCGACGAGTTCCCCGCCATATCACCAAAGGACATGGCCTAGCAATGGAGACCCTCAAAGACTGCACCACCACGCTCATGTTCCACGCCGAGATGGAGCCCTGCGCCGGCCCTTCCAACCACGACGCCAACCACGACGCCAACCACGACCCATCGACCGATGTCACTGCGTACCAGACATTCCTCCAGTCCAGGCCCCTACCTTTGAGACCACTGCCGTCCAAGAGATCCTGTCAGCAGCCCACGTGGCCCCCTCGCTGCACCTACACATCGTGCACCTCTCAGCAACACAGTGCATCCCGCTCCTGAAAGAAGCCCGCGCCAAGGGCGTCAACATCACTGCCGAGACATGCTTCCACTACCTGGGCCTCTCGGCCGAGGAAATCGAGACGGGCGACACGCGACACAAATGCTGCCCGCCCATCAGGGAGGGCCGGAACCGCGACCGACTCTGGGAAGAGCTCGTCGCCAGTGACTCGTGCATCCAGACGGTCGTCTCGGACCACTCGCCGTGTACGCCTGAGCTGAAACTACTTCCCGAGGTCTCTGCTCCTCGGCCCCGGCTGCAGAGCCGGGCAGGGACAAGGAAAGGACGAGACCAAGCCGCCCCCGGCGACTTCATGTCCGCCTGGGGCGGCATCTCCTCCGTCGGCCTCGGCCTCCCCATCATCCACTCGGCCGCCAGACAGCGCGGGAAAACCTCCAAGACACCAACCATTACAGACATTGTCCGTCTATGCTGCCAGGCCACGGCCGAGCAGGTCGGTCTCTCGCACAGGAAGGGCTCCATCAAGACGGGCATGGACGCCGACATCTGTGTCTTCGATGACGCAGACGTGTGGACCTTTTCACAGGGCGACATGCGCTGGAAGAACAAGTGCTCGCCGTGGGAGGGCCACGAGTTCACAGGGAGGATAAAGGAGACGTGGTTGCGCGGGCGCAAGATCTTTGAGCTCGGCGCGCCAAACGGGGGTTTGGAGACAGCAAGCCGTTTGGCGAGAGCATCACGGAGAAAAGGACCGTCTGAGCACATGGGCCTCGGGTTGTGAGAACTCCAAATTACTCATTGAATGGGGGGGAGAAGATTGTAAAGCAGAAAATAAGGAATTGAAATGCACATGTTTTCACAAAACCGTGTTTCCGTGGCAAATTCAGAACCTATTTGTAGATTTATGCATAGTGTTTGCAAGTTATTTCAAATGGCGGTCGTGAATGAGCACAACTAATTGATCAAGGTATATAGTACATAATAATCTACTCTTCACCATCCGCGGCCATAGATTAGCTGGGAGATCGTCAGACTGAAGTCAACTTCAATCCTACGGATGCCTATCTGAAGGTCGTGTGTTCGAGTCACACTGGCCGCATCTTTTTGCAAGCCCACGTTCATTCATTTTTGACCCTAGCCGCCCCTCCCCATCTTGTTTGGAGTTACCCTTGAATGCTGTGGGGATATGGGGATCTGTATCCATCACCTTGCCCCTTTATAACTTGTGATGAACCGCCGACGCTTTCTGCACATGACTCGACTAGTGTATTGTCAACCATCAAAGCATCAAGCTGTCTTGTGCGTACCAGCTATGGAGTGACCTTTCTAACAGTAGTCAATTCCGCGCAGTTACGCTACCACTTATTCCCCGTTCGCTGGAGCAACTCCCAACCTGTCCTCACCTGACTACCGTGTACCCATGTTGATTTTGATCGCGAGGCTATATCACCGTGCTTCGAGTATGACAATCTCTTGAATATTACCAGAGACACTTTTCAAGAATTAGGGAGCACGGTTAGAACGTAGCCACTTCTATTCCCTATCAAATGAGTGTGCTGTCGAATCTGAATAGACAAAATACCCTACAACGCCCTCTCTGAACTCGCAAAAGTGGTTGACTCTTGCTGAGCACCACACCAAATATGCCTCGGCTCATACCAAATATACAGCGAGCCAACGAATCCCGCTATACCTCACAGCTTCTAGCTGGTCCATGTGTCATACATGATGCCATTTGGTAGCTGTGGGCAAGCCTCAAACTCCGGGTCCCATGGTTCCAATAAATGAATAAGTAATAAAGCACTACACCATCCACACCTGTAAATCAAAATGTCATGAAACAATGTCATGAGCCTTATCGGCTTGTATAAGTCGTTAAAAACGCAATAGGTGTCGAAATAAAACCAGAATATAAAATGTAACGCAGAAAAGCAGAGTAAGCAAGCCACACCAGTGATTCACACAAACGTTATTGCAAAACACACATGAAAACGTGGTATATGTTCAGTTCTGTAGAAGTCTTAGATATGAGCCAGAAAGAAAAGACCAACGGAAAAACAAAAAAAGAGAAAGCATTGAACGCCATTTTATGCATAGGCATATTCCTCATGAGAGGGCTTGTCGTAGTAGCTGCTGTACTGAACGTCGTCATATCCGTATGCTTTTGACGTCTTGACCTTGGGGAATTTTGCTGTCGCAGTGGTGGCACTGTAGCTGGTTTCACGAACTGGCATCGATGGTCGGGCATCAGGGGAATGCGCGTAGTAGGGTAGGGTTCGACCATCTCGGGGTCAACGTGACGAACGTAGGAGCTATGAAGTCTGCTTCGGGCTCCATCAACCTGGTACCGACAGACGTTTTCAGTCCTCAATTGCTCTGGTGAATGGTGACGTCTGCTGCTTCGATGCTTCCTATCACGACGTCGCTCGTACATCTCTTCGGAGTCCGATTCGAGATCCATTTGAGGCTGCATGCGGGACCGGTCGCGACCTCGTGGATGGTCGCCCGAGTCACCAAACACGTTGAAAGTCTGTGATCTCGAAAGCCCGGCTGGTGGACGAGCGTAGGATACGGGATCTGGAGGCATGGTCTTGGTTCGAGGCAAGTCAGTCCTCGGAGGTGAAGATGGCACTGTCGGAATCGCAGTTGCAGTCGTCTTGGGAAACTGGGCAGTGTGACGTGTGGAGGGCGAGACGTTGACGACGGGTGGATCTTCTAGTACCTCGCGTGAGGAAGCACGATAGGATCGCTCCCTCGAGAGCTTCGGATCGTCCCCAGATCCACGACGAGGCTTTGCTGATGAGCGGCGTACATCATCATCCTCCGGGGCAGCGAAAGGCGCACTTTGACCAGAAAGGGAGGAGGAGTTGGTGCGGGTGGTTGAACGGTGCGAACATGGTAAGTAGCTGAGCGCTGTAAACCAGGCGGCCCACCGCTCTTAGCTCTCGAGGCTTGGATATAGGATGTCGCATAGTCCACCTTCGAGGTGTAAGATCGCTGAGGGCCGGAGGAGGCATAGGAGCAGCTGTTGGTGTATCCTGTCTACCAGAAGAGCGATCTCGCTTCTCTTCGTGCTTCTTGCTGCTGCTGCTGCCGCTGCTAGTTTTTTCTTGTCGGACTTTGTCATGGGAACTTCGTCTTCGTAGGGCTCAATATACGGCTTTGCGTATCGCTTCTTCTCCTCAGCCTCTCGCTTCATATCCTTGTCGCGCTGCTTTTCTCGCGCTCGTTTTCGGCTCGTCGGGCTTCCTTTGCATCCTTCTCAAACCGCCTCGCGGAATCTTCTTGTCGGCGCCTACGCTCTCGCTCCCTTTCTTTCTCTCTTTCCTTCTCTCTTTCCCTTGCATCACGCTCGCGTTCGCGCTCGCGCTCCCTCTCTATGTCTCGTTTTGAGGGCTTATCCGCATAGCTAGCTTCTCGACGAGAGGATCGAGGAGCAGCATCAAAGATGCGTGCACCACGACCTAGGTCTTCATCCGAGGACCGTGTATAAGTGTGCTTGGCGCCAGAAGGAGTTGTGCTAGCCTTAAAAGGAGATGCCCTGAACTCCGTTCCTCGAGCTTCATCCTGTCCCGAATATCTTGGCGACGATCGGGGACTTGAAATGTTGGCTTTGGTTTGAAACTGCTTTCGCAGCTCCTCCAATTTCACTTTGTCGTCATATCTTTGTCGTTCTAAGTCGTTGCTGAGCAGTTCGTACGCTTGTTGAACTTTCTGGAACTCGTCCTGTTTTTGGGCTTTCAAGGTGGGGTCTTGAATCTTGTCTGGATGGCATTTCAAGACGAGCTTTCGGTGAGCAGATCGAATCTCAGTAATCTGCGCGTCTTTGGAAACGCCTAGTATCTTGTACGGATCAGGAGGAAGAGGACTCATTGTGATATAGCGCCGCCGAGATGACTCCTTGAGAATAAGGGTCCGGGACCAGAACAAGGTGTAAGAATGTGGCAAAAGTCGGGCATCGAAGGGCAGAGATGTCCGGTGGCAGGAAGGCTTTTCACTCCGGTGGCGAATGACGGATTAACAATTGTCGAACAATCCCTAGTGAGTAGTTGATCCTATACAGTCTGCACGGGTCCAAGGAAATGCAGACAGGCCAGCCGTCTTGAACAGGTGGGAGAGCAAGAGCAAACGGCGCTGAGAGAAAGCTGTCGGCCTTCCCTGTGAGACCAAGGACAGAGCACAGGCCGTGAATCTGAAAAAAAAAAAAAAACGTTGCGTGATGCGAAGACAACTACCTGTGAGGTTTCTGGTGGTTGGGGTTCGAGTCGAGGCCGCTGAACAAGGTGATGAGGTCACGGGCAGCCAGGGGTGAGCGAGGACTATGATTGGACGAGCCAAGTCCTAGACTAGAATGGGGGCAGGATCAGACACCCAGTGAATGACCTCGAAATGGCCCACCTTGCAGAGTGGGATGGATGGCAGGGCCTGAAGGGGAGAGAGTTGGTGGTGCTCAGCTGATGGTGGCAGATGCGACAGTTCGAAGGCGGAGTGTTGCAGCGGTAACAGCGGATTGAAGCCAAAAAATGCGTACGACAGCGAGTAGTCAGACAAGGAGTCGATCTTGCGCTTGCGCTTGTCTGTACTAGTCGGGTTTTGATGAATGACAATTATGTAGGTTCGGCCAGTGTCTGTCTGCCTCGGTCAAAGTGACTCTTTTGGTAATATGCCACCAGACTAGACCTCGCTTCGTTGACTCGATCACGCGGCAGCGTCGGACAACGTCGGAGAAGGCGACAGAAGTTGCGTCGAATGGAAGGACAAACGGTAAGAACGAACGAGCGCAGTAAAAGACTTGGAGGACCTCGGTGTTAATGATTTGGCCAGTGGACTCATACAGTACTTGTAGCATGAATGGGAGAGGGCTAAAAAGCCTGGCATGAATGGATGGATAATGGGCAACCTAGCCGATTGCCATCCCCAGACACCGATGGGATAGGATGGGGACAAAAGCACTTACCCCACCGGACCGAATAACCCACCAAGCCAGCCACTACTTGTCACAGTTACTCCGTAATAGTGATGAGACTGTCAACGCGTGGCACGTACATACAGAGTAGCGCACTTGCATGTACACTTGTTGTTGGCTTCCGCTATATTAGTAGGTGTCTGGTACCTGGGACCAACCCCTGGCTGTCGTCCTGACTTGTGAAGCGAGCGGTGGAGCAGCCGAGTGGTGTGAGTGGTGGGTGCAGGTACGTACCCCATGCAACGGAAGTCTGTGGAATTCCGAGAAAGCGACGAGAAGGCGCAGTCGCCCGAGTGAGAATACTTGTATGTATTGTATACTCCGTACAGCGTTCGGCTTCGACGTAATCCGTGTTTCCCGAGGTAATACAGCCAGTGATGCGCAGCGCCGTACAATGAAAGTGACGAAGACAAGAGCTGAGCCTGCAGCTAGACGGCACAGCCGCTTCAGCGGACAGAACGATGGTATTTGACGAAGAGTGAGTAACTTGAATGATGATGCCAAGGAAGAGACTAGTGGAGCGTAGTTGGTCGAGTGCTGGTGCGCGTGGTTTTTATGAATGGGCGAGTGATAAGTGGCAAGCCAGTAGCTGCAGCCGTGAGCAGCACCACCGTCAGTCACTCATAGAAAAAAAAAAAAAAAAAAAAAAAGGACGCTGGCACGCTGCGCTTGTCACGTCCGTCGGCAAGATGGAGGGAGGAGGGTGGTGGCGACACGATTCCAAATTCCAACTGGCCGAGTCCAGCGATCCAACGACTGCGTGTGAGAGGCGGAACAAAAGTGGTTTAGTAAGCAAAGCAGGCAAGCAAAAAAAAAAACAAGCAGCACCTCGGTCCTATCCCAACAGCCCAAACTCTGCGCAATGGACTAAGTCAGGAGGCTATATTGGAAAAGAAGAAACCTAAAAAAAAGAAACAAGAGGTTGCATGCAATTAATTGTTTATGATGCTGGACCCTGTCGCTCACTCAGGCATATTGTGATTGACCCGGCGACCAAGCTCCATGTCCTTACCGTAGAACTGTAGAGACAAGCGGTGAGGGAGCTCAATCAACAAGAGAGACAAGACAGACAGAAGTGAGAAGCTCAAGTCGCCAGCCTACCTGCTTGATGTTGGTAGGCTGAGAAATGCAACTGGTCCAGAGATGGTCGCTCCCCACAGATGGTGTTTCTGGTACCCCGTAGTGGGGAAAGATAAGACAGTACATGTACATATGTACGGAGTACTCCGTAGTCGTTGGACAATGCGGTAGAATGGGCATCAGAATTGAAACCCGTCATGAGGGCCGAGAGATTGATCAGTGAGCACGCGGAGGAGAAGGGCAGAGAGGGCGCTCGACGAAGCAGAAGCAAAGCGAGCAGGAGCAGGAGCAGAGCGGCGCAGGATGATGATCAAGCTGGCTTGCACTTGCATTCGATTCAACGGGAAGGCTCGACCTAATTTCGCCGTGTAAAACAGAAGACAGGAGACAAAAGCTCCAACCAACATGTCAAGGCCAATTCAATCATTCAATCCGTCTATCGTACCGTATGTAACACAATAGCTCCTCATCGTCGTAGCAAGACAAGAATGCAGCGTACAATAGTTTATCGATGCTCAAAGCAACACACCACGCCATACTACAGTGGGTTGTAGTAATATGCACATGCTGGTAACTTACATACTAATATTATACTATTGTCAAGGTAGGGGTTGGTGTAGCTAATAGAAAAGGTTCGATTTTAGATCAATCAGAGGTGCAGACGGCACCCGACTTTTGTACCTAAAAGGTACACAGTGCGCTATGGTAATGACTTATCTACGGAGGTACTTCACTAAACATTGTCTCCACCGTTGTCTCATCGAGGGTTTCATCCTAGTCAACGCGCAGGCCGCATCCACACATCCGATGCTCTAGAGAGCTCTCCTGACAACTATAACTGCGACGCCACGCCATGCTACTCCAGCTCGTCCCGACCCGCCCTTGCAACAATAAGATTCGGCGTCAGCATCAACAGCTGTCATGCCCACATTCGTCATGAGAGGGCCAAGCTGCAATGCTCACCAATTCCTGGCACTCAGGTGCTTCCTCCCGGAGCAGATCATGGCGCTAAAAAGACGAGGACAGCTGGAGGCATGGTTCAGGGTGCTGTTATTGGACGCGTGATGTCTTGCTCAACACAACGCCACAGCCTCGCTGGCCACTTCCCCAGGATTAATTAACATGGTCAATAACGATGCATCCTGCCGTGACTTCCACAACCCAAAAGACTCATGATTAGCGACATATTTCCGCACCAGCTTGCGGCCGGTCTGCCTTCGTATCATTCGTCTGGATGGGGTTGACTCTAATCTGTCTCTTCCAAAAATTGTCTCACTCTTGCTTCTACGGCCCTATGCTAGTAGACTCTGTTAGTTGGGTCGAGGGCCGTCCAGCTCTGTATCAGCCGCACAAGTGTCGCCCACGTTCCCAGTGCTAAATTTAAATTTAGCTTTGAGAATGAATGATTGATATTGAGACCAAATCGACAGCAAGTACCGTGGTGAGCAATTTTAGAACCAAAACTGAGACAAGACTGTACTTAGCTGAGCATGTACTCTGGTCGCTGTGAAGAATCGATCAGCTTATAGCTGCGCTTTTGATATTGATGTTGCCCGTTGAGTGCCCGGATAGTGGACGCGCCGTCCAGTCTCGGTGAGCGATGTGTATTTTTATATGGGTGCCTGGGCTTCAATGGTAAGCAATCGTATCTGTCGAGATATATAGAGATGAAATCTCTGAAGCAGGTAGAGTGTCATGCCCATCAACGGGAGAGCGATGCCGAAATATTTGGGCAATTAGATGATCGGAAGGGCGAATATCGGCCGGCCTCTGAGCGTAGAGAGCGCGACGGATGTAAAGGCCCGGGAGTCAAGAGCTTCTTTTCACATCCTTCCACTAGGTCGCATTGGGTATTTTCATATTCTTTTGATACGTCTCATGACTGCCCTCATGTCATTCAGGTCAAAGAAACGACCAAATGAACCCGTTGCTGGCCTCAGGTTGTTATCAAACAAAAAGCAGCATGGGCACTAAAACATGTAACTAATCCACGCTTTGCCAGGCTGCCACACCATGAATGGTCCTTTCCTGGTCGACTTTAACTTACACATTATCAACAACAACGAGACGCAGCTGCCTACATACATAACCGCCAGACCCATGCCATGTCCTGCCTGTTGTTATCACATCGCATGCATGCTTGCCATCCGGCGCACGGCCAGACAGGTCAATCAATTCATCCACGAACTACGGAGTATGTAACCACGGAGTACATATTCCGTATTGGTTGCTGATTGATTGATTGTTCTCCATCGCCACGAGTCTCGGGAGGCAGCCTGCTGGCGCGGCATAAACAGCAACTTCCGAATGATCAAAGGGGTGGCCGGTCGCCCGTGGCCGCATTATCCGCGACCACATGGACCTGCATCGTGGAGCGTGCCAAAGGCCGATTGCATGAGACCATCTCCAAGACCTTTCTCTCAATCCCACAACCAACTTGGACCATGCATGACCTACTTACTACTACTCCGCATGTAGTAGCTGATAAGCCATTCTTTTCGAGCCCATATTGCGGGCAGCAACTCTGTAATTTAGTGATTACACATACATACGGATTTTATTGTTACTCCAGTTGTCTAGTCTAAAGTGTGTCTCGACTTGTTGGAGCGCAGGAGGGGCAAAAGCAGACGGCGGCAGCGGCCAGGATGTGAATTGAGGGAACCTTGAACATTCCTCGTGAGTGGTGGTGATTGAACCCTTGTCATCTACAGATAGGAAGTCAGGCCAGCCAAGGTGATACGACATGGTGAGGGGAAAAAGACAAAAGACTGTGTTGTGTGACCGGTCCGTCGTCGCCGGGTTGCTCAAAAGGTCAAGGTCTCGAATGCGGCATGTGGAACGGCCTCGTTCCCTCTAAGTTCCTGACCAATTGTGGAGTTTTCGTGATCGGCCTGCATCTCAAGTCGTTCAATGTTGTCCCGAACGACGTGGCCCGACACGAGGCGAGTTGTTTCCTGGGCCCTTGACTGCGTCCACGTTTTTGTCTCCCAAGATTCGTTGGAACCCAGGCCCGATTTGGAGTTCTGGAGAAGTCAGTTGATCGATCATGCGCCGGCGTTCTGTGGCTCTACATGCAGCGGTACGGAATACAGCACATCACAAGTCGGAGTGGAATAAATGCTTGACGGTCAGTGTTCTGGCTTTGTGATTGACGGTTCAGGCCTTCCCCGCGCCCCCGACCAGGAGGAAGAGGAGGAGGAGGATACTCCGTAGAGCTTGGATACATGGAGAGAGATGGTCAGACATTTTGCTCCTCTATACTCCGTACCCTACATCCAGATTTTTAACAAGATGAAATCGGCCAATTCGATGATCACAAGCCCCTTTCGTGTACGGAGTAATTTGGGTATAATGAGTTATAACTGCGAACACGACGACGGACCCAATCGTCATGTTCGATTCAGATGTTGTATCTATTGCCCGGCGGCCTGTGTACGTCGACAAAATATTGTGTGTGTGACTGACTGACCGACTGCACGTAAATGAAAGCGCATTTATTTGGTATTTGGTGAATATATATAAGTTTACCTGGTGCGTCACGCTACTTCGCCGAACGCGTCCTCATGGTGATTGCAATGTTCTGTTTCGAAATTGCATCTATCTACCCTGCTGGCGCTCGATCATGAAAATTTCCCAAGAGTTAGTTATTAGCCCACGGCTCGCACATCAGCAGTGTCCGTAACGCGGGCGAGTACGGTGATCCGAATACAGTGAAATGGGTGCGGGGTCCTTGTGGCGAGTGAAGTCGCATCGTGACGGCCTCATAATCTAAATACGTGATCGAGGGCGAGGACGAGAATAGTCCGCGGCGTTCTGTCGATCAATGATTGTGGTTTCTAGATTGTGGAACTCATGGCCATAGTTGTGAGTAAAAGGATTCATCTAGAGTGATGTCGTGATTACCTGCATCATCGTGGTTTTAGTACGCGGCAACACATGGCGACTGGACTATGACTGACCAGCCTTGACTCTTGCCTCAAAATCCGCCTCTTCTAACCATTTCACAACGCCTTGGAGATCTGAATTGGGACAGGTCAGTCGGTGATCCTCCCAGCTACAGGGTAGTTGAAGCAACCAAACTTCAGAGGAGCTGCCCTGATTCGTGACATGGCCGGCGTGGATGAGCACATGGCCCTTTGGCAATTTGACGGTACAGTCTGGGTATCCGAGATGCAGACGATTCTCGTCCGTCGTACTTTGGTTCTGTCATTCAGACGGAGGGAATGTGCCGGTGAGAGGAGGGTGCGACGGGCCATGGTGAGACTGGACGATTGAAATGTGTCACAGAGGTCTTGGACACCCGCGCGGGCACGTCCATGAATAGCCGTTGGAATGCCGGCGTTACTCAGCCGCGGGGTATATGGGGTATTACAGACGTCAAGTTGTCACCAGCTTTAACTACTGCGTAATGTGCGATCTCGAGTGAGACGTGGGAATTGACTCGAGATGAGAATTGTTGAGTTTAGCTCTTGGTCTGAGAAGTCGGGCTGTGAACAGACGGGGAAAGTAGTAGAAACAAAACATGTACCGTCAGGAAACGTACATTGCCTTCTTGAACGAATTGCTGCCCAGTGTTTATTTTCGTGTTGTGTTATTACGAAGTACTCCGTAGTCAATTAGCTATTCCGACGAGGGCTTCCGAACTAGTTACGGAAGAAGCATGGCGGTAGCACAGTGCTCCATAATATATGTATGTACTCTTTAATAATAATAGTCCGTACTAAAGATGATTACTCCGTGGTACCGAGCCGATTCTCGTTTGAGTTTGGCCGCTGTTTCAAACCAGCTATGACCCGAACGACAATGGCGCACGGGGGCCGTAAAACAATTTTATACTCCGACGCTAATATCGTGATAATTCGCCCTCAGGCTGCACATGCCTTCAATCACTTGAGATGCACTGCTTGGAGCTGGGGATGAAGACGGAAGACGGAAGACGAAGACAAGAATTGCACCACGAGCCAACAAGGCCAATTTTTCCTTTCCCTCCCTCTCGTACCCTCTCCCTGGCAGGGCAGGGCAGGGCAGGGCAGGGCACACAGCAGGGCCTATTACTGTGACACGTCTTTCCTGATCGGATCATGGTCGCAACATTGGCGAGATGACAGTGTGGTGACACTGGTGACTGACTGGCGAACCCACCTCACCAAATGGAGGCTCACCGGACCAGACGCCTGAGTCAACCAGGAGAGGAGAGCTCATGAACGGGTGACAGGTTGATTTTGTTGATTGATCACCAAAGGAATCGCCAGGCGCGCTGGCCCCCTGTTTACGTCTCGCAGTGAGCGCCTGCGCCTGTAATGGAACCACTGCGCGGCACCGCGGGCCCGGGCCCAGTTACATACTCGCTGTTCGTACGCTGTACTAATAAATCCGTAGGCGTGTGTATTAGTAACTCAAACGCAGGCAGGTACCCACGGCTCCGTAGCGTCGGGAATCGCTCAGACCAGACTTTTTTTTTTTCTTTTTTTTTTTCACTTTGGCATGCCGAAAAGGGAAAGAATGGACAAATCAGCAAACCAGCGTGATGCCTTTCAATTCAGTCAACGGCGCCGTCAGCAGGAATCAGAAACCCATGGCCATGGCTGGCCAGACAAACTGACTTGCCAAACAAGTCAGAAATTGACCTGGGCGGCCGTCAATGGATATCCACTTCCCCATCAACACTTCATCTCCTTCACTCTGTGACTCTCAATCACCGGAACCTGGCCAATCCTTCATCACCTCTCTCTCCACCGCACCGCCAGCCAACCCTGTCTGCTTGCCATCCTGGCTAATAATAATACATACATGCCAGCCACTCCCTCTGGTCAAACATTTACCCTTCGAACCCGGCGCCATTGGAGCTCGCAATGCACTTGTTAGCCACTGCCAACTTTGCATGAGCAGCTGGCTCCAGCGGTTGTTCCCTGTGCCCAGGGTCTGTCTGTCTGTTCGGTCCTCCAAACCTCGTTCGTCTCTTTCCCCGTGGCATTCTGCTTGACACAAGACTCACTTGCCCCATCGTGCCGTCGCAGGAATTGCTTCAGGCTGACCTCGCCGCCGATGACCGGCTGGTTTTGGTGCCAGACGTCGATTGCAGGTGATCGAATGGTCAGGAGCGAAGCCATTGCTGTCAACTGCATCTCTTCTCAGCTTCAACAATCCGTCCCCTTCCACCAAGACGCGGAGGCCTTTCGACGACGCCTCAGCCTCTTACCATTGTACTGGCAGCCATCGTTTCTGAACCACACCTTGCGGCGATTCTTACATTCCCCATCTACAATTCTCGCATATACACCCTTCCTCCTTCTCTTTTTACTCAACCGAAAAGGCAAACAAATTCGGCCATCTTCTCCCGGGACTGCCTTCAAAAATCACGGCGCAACTCACCCGAGTGCAAGGGGTAGCCGACTCCCTTCAGCCACGCGACAACTCTCCATGGCAGCAGTTTCGTCAGCTCCGACGGGGCTACGGCATTGACGCCGCCGAGCAGCAGCCATGGAGACGATGCGTGGAATTTTCCGGCGGCGCTTCCGAGGTAAGCAAAACTATCTTAGCAAGTCTAGATAGTTGCAGCAGCTCTCGGATGCCGAGGCTTTGTAGTAATTTGATGCCGTGATGCAGGTTCGCTAACTACATCACCGATAGAACCCGATGTTGGACAAGCACGATGCAAATCGATTCGAACAGGCTTCGAGAGGTCCTCTCGGTTCACAAAACGGCAACACCATGGCCTCATCATATAGCAAGCCCGGCAATCATACGGAAATGGCCGCCAGAAAGATGCGCTCGGCGGATAACCTCAATTCCGCCAAATGGGGAAAGTCGGCAGACAGGGGCGCCGATTTGTCATCCGCATTGGCAATTGTGCCGCGATTAGTTCCCGCCAGCTCTTCAGACTGGGCCATTCACTCGAAGCACCATGCAGCAGACGAACGCAAACGACACATCCAGCAAACCCTGGACATGGAGTATAGTGAGGAGGATTCTAAATGGATCCACAGAGACAAGCTGGCCAAAATCGAGAATGAAGAGCTGCAAGCCGCTGGATTCATCGTTCCCAGGGCACGCGCCTCGAGCAAGCAGCGACGCGCGCGAGGTCAGCATTCGATTGATTCAGACCATTCCCGACATCGAAACGACTCTGCCAACGTGGACCACCGCAACGACGAGACTCTTGCAGTAGTTGGTTGGGATTTGAGATCGCCCGAGGAGATAGCAGAGGAGGAAGAAAATGCCTACTTCACAGCCCAAGGCCTAAAGGAGGAACTCGAATTCCCGTGGCCAGAATCAGTCCTGCGCCCATTCCACAAGATTATCTGGACCGCAGCTCCCCATCTGTTCGACGACTCGACTCCTGGAGGGCGACACCTTTGCTTATACCAAGACCCGCTCTCGAAGTGCCAGTGCCTCTACCAAAGAACTGGAGACAGCAAATAGCAGCAGTCGTGCGTTGGCGGCCAAACGATCGGTCACGGACATGTCTCCAAAGAGGACCACGCCACGCAAGGTGTCTGCCGCGTCAAAAAGCAGCACGGCCACTGGTAGACCGAAGACGAGATCGGGACCTAGCAAAGACGCCCATCGTCCCGCGACTCGATCTGGGGAGCCGTCCGCTTCCAGCCATCAACCAGAGGGGACCCGCCCTGGGTCCTCGACTCTTACAAGCCAGATCCACGATTGCCTCCCGATCAGCAGCTCTTGCCAACTGTAGCCAAACGCTTGCGCCAAGAGCAGTGGAGAAAGGAAGGAAGGTTCGGCGATGTCTACGACAAGGAGTTTCGACCTCTGAACGATCACGAATTTCCGCAGCCACAGCCACAGCCGCAGCCGCAGCCGCAGCCGCAGCCGCAGCCGCAGCCGCAGGAACGAGAACCTGTCACTCACGAAGACGAATATTCAGCGCAAATCGGAGAATGGCCCTTGAAACCTGGTGGCGCGAAAAGTCCCAAACAAAGCTCATATTCGACGATGCCCAAGATCTCGGACAGACCTCCCTTAGTCCGATGAGTCCAATAACTCCTATAACCAGCCCGAAAACCCCCATTTCACCAATCACTGCCCAATCGCAAGCTGCCGAACCAACGACCGAATTGGAACCGGAGATGGAGAAAACGAAGGCTGGCTGTGGATGCTGCCTGATCATGTAACGCGTCGTTGCTTGTATACTACGGCTTTGGGTTGCTTTTGGCGGGTTGTTGGCCAAATTGTGCTGTCTTGCGCCTGGTCTGGCCATGGCTTATTCACCAGAGGATTACGAATTTACGACTAGTGACTTTTTTTCTGGCTCATCGACTCGGCCTTGTTTTCTTCTTCTTCTTCTTTTGACAAAGATGTTTTCCAAGCTGCCAAGCTTAGCGATTTTGCTTTCATTTGTGACTTTACTGCGCGGTGTCGCCTGCAGATGTAGACGGGCACGATTCTTAACTGACGAGCCGCTCCATCGACTTCACTCACTGCTTTGAGTTGGGTGACATGCCGAGGCCAACCCTGGCCATGTCTCGGGAGTAGCATTTCATC
Source organism: Epichloe gansuensis (assembly GCA_023658505.1). Taxonomy (NCBI): domain Eukaryota; kingdom Fungi; phylum Ascomycota; class Sordariomycetes; order Hypocreales; family Clavicipitaceae; genus Epichloe; species Epichloe gansuensis. The sequence continues at coordinate 4,389,056 of CP098283.1, forward strand.
TCTCATTATTCATAGTTTTGGGCCGTGTGCGACGTCGGATTTTGGCATACCGCCTACATTTCTTTGCAACATATGTTTCAATCCGAAATCATATGACAACTTTGTAAGGCCGATCTGCAATCCAGTGCCGGGACAAACCATGGCATACATACACTTTTGCTCGGGCAGATGATATATGCGACACATTTGATGCGCGAAGCGCGCAGAAGTGTAATTTCCAGCCCCTCCCCTTCTTCGCCGATACTAGCCACGGCGTTTGTTGTGTAGTAGCAAATCTGGTAGACTTGAGTCAACAGCTCCCAGGTTTATCATAAGCTTTTGTGGGAAAAATTTAAGGAGCGCTTTCAGTCTGAATCTTGTGTGTGTAGAGAATAGATAACCCCTCTTGGCAGGATAGATAGATACCAGCCAATGATGGAACAAGTAGATGCTCAATTCTCGATCCAAAAAAGAAACCTCTTGTTGTAAACATTATTCTTGACGCAGCCCACATGCCTCCGCAGCCACCCATACCCATGATGGGATTGGCGATACCACGGGACTAGCGGCTTCTGACCAGTGGTTTACATCATCGATGACGATACGGCGCGATGGAGCCGTGGCCAGCTGCTCGCTCGCTCGCTCGCTCGTACGTGATTTTGATTTTGATCATTGTCCAGATTTTCTCGAACGAAGACCCGAGATGAAAAATTCACCACTTTTGACCCATCGTGCCTCAACCACTTGTGCAGAGCAACTTCTTCGCTACAACTACAAGATGGTCCACCAACACGGCGACCACCACAACATCCCCACCGGCACCGCATCCGCAAGTAAGTAAGCCCACTCCCCCTGCCTTGATTGTGATTTCTCAGGCCCTGGAGCTGAAGAAAAAAAAATGAATTAACAATCGCTCTTCAGGCCGGGCGCCTGGCTTCCAGCCGATCACCGCGTCCACCACGAATATCTCTCCAGAGTGACCAAGCACGTCGACTCGCACGAGGCCGAGAAGCTCACGCCCGCGCTGCACGAGTTCAAGCAGCTGATTGAGGGCAACGCCAGGATCTACATGTACTTTGTGCAGATGTTTGACGAGATCCCGCGGAAGCACCCGTACTGGAAGGACCCGACGGGGACGAAGCAGGTCCGCGACTACGAGCACATGCTGCAGGTGCTGAATCACATTGTCACGAGGGCGCCCGAGTGGACCGAGGCGGCGGAGGGCGTGGGCGTCGTGGGCGTTCCGATGTGTGCCATCTTCGACTACCCCATGGCGACGCCGAGGTGCGTTCGTCTTCCTTCTTCCTTCTTCCTTCTTCTTTTCTTCTGAAAGTTGCTGCCTGCTCCTGTTCATCCGGAGGGGGCGAGAAGGAGTGAGTGAGTGAGTGAGTGAGTTGGGTGGAGAAAGAAGACGGCGTGCTAAGTTTTGGGTCAAGTGGCCATGCGGCGTTTTGGACCCCGATGTGAATAGGGCTCTGAAGAAGGTGTTGAACGAATGGGGCAAGTACCTGCAGGTGAGATTTGCCGAGAAATGATCCATGATGGATTGGGAGGGCGTGAAAAGTTTGTTGGGCACTCGACTTCTAACGTGGACGTTGAGCAGACGCCCGAGTCTGCGACTGTTCTGGGCGACCATACGGAGGGCTGGTTCGGAGAGACTGGGATCAAGGACATGCTACAGGTTGCAAATGCGCCGTATAAATCGAGCATGAGGTTCCAGGACATGTTTGTGTGTGATCCGAGTGCCAAACACATGGGCTTTACATCCTGGGACGGTAAGCCGCTTCTGTACTCCGTACTTTTTCTCTTAACAAGCCCCCGATTCCGTCTCGACGGCTTTGCTAATTGTTCCCGTCTTTTTTTTTTTTTTTTTTTTTTGGAATCCCAGACTTCTTCACCCGTCGAGTCCACGACTCCGCACGCCCCGTCGCATCGCCCGAGGACGACAACGTCATCGCCAACGCATGCGAGTCAAGGTTTTCAACATCGAGCACGGCGTCAAGCTCCGCGACAAGTTCTTCGCAAAGGGCCAGCCATACTCCCTGCTCGACATGCTCGCCCACGACCCGCTGGCCCACGAGTTCGTGGGGAACCGTCTACCAGGCCTTCTTGTCGGCGCTGTCCTATCACCGCTGGCACTCGCCCGTTTCGGGGACAGTCAAGCGCGCGTTTGTCGAGGACGGCACCTACTTTAGCGAGCCGCTCTTCGAGGGCGTCGGGGACCCGGGCGTGCATGAGATTGATACCAAGGGCATGACCGTCGCACAGGGTACTTGTCTGCCATGGCGACGAGGGCAATCATCGTCCTGGAGGCGGACAATCCCAGCATTGGACTGTTGGCCTTTATCGGGATCGGCATGGACGAGGTGAGCACGTGCGAGATTACCGTCAAGGAGGGACAACGTTTGAGAAAGGGCGACGACTTGGGCATGTTCCATTTGGAGGGTCTAGCCATTGTCTGATTTTCCAGAAGGGTGTGAGGCTGGAGGGTTCCCTGTCGTAGGAAGGGAGGAGAATGTTCCGGCGAGGGAAACTAGCCGTTGTGAAGCCGTAATTGGCATTTGACGATGGGAGAAAAAAAGATTGTTTTTTTCGGGGCTAGATTATAAAACTGGCGATTTTATGTCGTAGTTTTCTTTACATCGTAAGCTCATTTCTTGGCATCTGCGGCCATGCCACTTTGCACCCAGGCCCTCGATGCGCCGGCCTTTTCATCAAGCTCTTCCTCAGTCAACTTGTCATGGTCAAAAGCAGTATGGGGCGTGGGTACATGGCGACCCTTTTCGAATCCAGGACGCTGGAGGAGCTTGAACAGCCACTTCTCAAGATGGGGAAATCCTGGAGAGATATGCCTGCCCAGGCTGACGAGAAAGAGAGCTGTCAGTACGAGGCAAGGGAAACGGGAACGACGCAAGGGAAGAATATTGTTTTTTTCTTTGGCAGCGCGACTTACTATGAGAAGCGACCCATCCCCAGCACGATATGTCAGCGATGGTGACGCGATCGCCGACCAGGTAGCCGTGGGGGACTTGGCGAGATGATCGTCCATAGTGCGATACAGACGGCGCGTCTCGTTTGTGTATCGGTCAATGCCGTATTGGATCTTCTCGGGAGCGTATCCTTGAGTTTTTGCGTTAGAACATACTTCTTTTTTTTTTCAACTGGATCTAGCCATCTCGCCGGCTTGTCACGTACTCTTGAAGTGATTAGCTTGTCCTTGCATAGGTCCGAGGCCACCCATTTGCCAGTGGAGCTGTGAAAATGTCATGTCAATCAGTAATCTAATGGTAGGCGGAACAGCCACGAGGTTTGAAAGACGTACCCAGCTGGTAACTTCCCAATGCTCGGCGGATCCATGAGGATACGAAATATTATGGTCCTTGTCGTATCGATCCACAAGGTACTCGAGGATGGCGCCGCTCTCAAAAACGCGAATCTTCTGGCCATCAGGCAGCTTGTCCGTCAAAGCGGGCAGGCGGCCGTTGGGGTTGATCTCAAGGAACCAGGGCTCCTTTTGCTCATTCTCCATCATCTTAATGGCGTAGACCTGCGACGCTTTGTCAAAACAGGGGACTTGGCCTCACCGATCACCGATCACCGACCCGGTGTCTTGGCCGCAGCTGTGATTGAGGTGAAGATGGTTTATGGCGTTGCAGAAAGACCCTTACCTCGTACCCAGATATTCCGAGCTCCTCAAGTAGGATGGAAGCTTTGATCCCGTTTGGGGTCTGTCCCGTGTAGAGAGTAATGTCTGATTTGGTAGCCATGTTGGTGATTTGTTGTCTGCCGAGCTGTGCAAGTCGAGCTGTCTGTCATGTCACGTTCCTGCGGAGGGCGTGAAAGTTTGTGACGGCACGGAGGGGAGGAGGGGAGGGAAACAGGCGGAGCTTTATGTAAATACGAATCAGATAGAACACAGACACATCGAATCCGTTGTCCTTTTTCTATTCGTCTTCGGATGGGCGGGTACATTGGAAGCTTGGTAATTCCATCCATTTGCTTAGAAATCAGGGCGTTCCCTTGGGCCTCGAATCCCTTCCCCAAGATCCCCATGATTCCTCATCACGTCAACGACCCACAGTTTGTTTGCCTTTTAGCATTATCAGAAGCAGCGGCTGCGGGGCGGGGAACTCGTAGCGTTGGCGGGCGGCAGCTCGGCAAGGTTCCGAGAGAGAGGCAAGGAAATGTGTAGCAGGCGGGAAGTAGCGCCGTTTAACAAGTACGGATTTGGGCTGTTACCAGTGCGTGATGTGTTCGATCACGAAGTTGTCGAGTTATTGAACAACAGCCGGCTTAGGTCGGGACGATGGACCGCTCATATTTTCATGGAGCGACGGCAGGTGTTGGCGTTGGTGAGGATCGTCAGATGTCAGATGAGCATTACAATTAGCGTGCACCGCCTGTTCCCATGCCGTCATCGAGCGATCCAGTGAAACATCGGCATCTATTTCGAGAATCCCTTGCCTGATATAGTCAGTCTTCTGGACGCTTAAAGGCCAAAAATTCGGCGGAGCGCAGTGATTGCTCTTCAAATACGGCGTTGTTGGCTGGGGATTGTCACAAAGGCGACAATTCGCTGGCCTCGGATCTTTACTGGCGTTCCTTTCGGCCAAGAGACATCAAGTTCCCGTCCTCATGATCGCGAACTAGGTCCCCGTCTTTTAAAGTCGACCCTGTCGTCGTCCTTTGTTGATTGTGCCATTAGGTCTGTTAGGTGTGCACTCGTGTTGAGCACAAAAGCTCATCATTTATCGCAGCTACTATTAGGGTGCGCACTCCGTTTTGGCCCTTTGGCCCTTTGGCCTAGCTGTTTAATAACTCGCATGGCCCGTACAGATCTATGACACATCTCGGAGGTGCAACGGCTCTCCTCCAAAGACGATGGTCCTTAGACTCGGTACTCGCTCTGGAGATTGAAGTCGGGCTACAGCAGGTGTGAGGTCAATCGCATTTGCGTCGAGACTTGCCATACTCTCTACCAATTTGTCTCGCCTCCCTCGCTCGCTTGGAACACAAACGCAGCCGCCAGCTGCAAGAGTCGAGAAGACATTGCAAATTGATACATCGAAACTTGACACATCGAAACTGAGCAAGGAAAAGTCAGACACCTTGAAAATCAGCAGTGCTAACTTTCGATTGCATGTCAAGCAGTGTCTGGAGCATGCATGTGCCCATCCCCTTGGATACCGTCCTGACCTACACAGAACACAAGGGAAGTCATAAAGATTCGCTCTGTCGTTGCCCAACCTTCCTGCGGGGGTATCAGTCCTTGTGACGCGGCAGGCGCCTCAACCGCTCTATTCATCGTCAATAGTGCTCTTCTGGGCTCTAAGGACCATCACCAGTGGTTATCACGTGTGCAAACCACGCCACCAACCTGAAAGTTGCGCGTTCCGTCGGCTGCAACATTCCTTACATTGATCTCGGATTTGAATCGCAGTTTTGCTTGCTTGGCTCTGCAGAAGCAGGATTCATTTCCTGTGGCAGCCCCATACTCGCGATCCGGCATCTTGCAATGGCTCGTTGACTCGTCAGACTCCAAGTGTAGGGAATGGTTGCTGATGGTATAGATGGCCTGGTTTTCGCCATCTTGAGAGCTTGCTCAAGACGACCGAGGAGCATATTCTGTTGCTTCGTCCAGAGCGCTATAGTGAGCCAGCTGTCTGGCCTCCATGATCCAAAAACAGTTGGTCACCGAATCTCGCCTGGAGGAACTTGCGCACCTCGGCGTTCCCACCATATCCCACTGTCAATCCTTCGGCACTGCCATCCACCTTCAGCCCCCAAGGCTCGTTGCTCGCGATAGAGCGACGTATACTTGACCTTCCTCAAAGGCGTTGGACAGGTCAACGATTACGCGATTGAGCGTCATACCCTGGCTCTTATGGACACTCATGGCCCATCCAGCCACGAGAGGGATCTGTGTTCGATAGAGTAGAGAGTAGGGTTCCGAGTCACCAACAGCCCTGACTATACACCAGGGATAGATGGTGCGCTCCACGCCGTTGTGAAAGCGAATACGGGGCCAGTGCCTCGCCTTCGTCTGGCTGACCATGAATTCTCGAATCTGCGCCTCTCTGAGTTTGACATATTCACCGCTAATAGTATTGACTCTAGGTGGTGGTGGCATGCTTTTGCTATAGGCCATTGGAAGCTTGTCATGACTGACAGCCTCCCAACCTTTGATAATGCCCTGACTCCCATTGACCAGTCCATTTTCCAGATCAAGGTTGACTTGTAATACAACAAGCATGCCGCCTCGCAGCTGGACCATTGGATCTAGTCTGTGGTCCTTGCATGCTTCTAACGTGCCATCCGAGTTCCGTTTGTTGTAGTGCTCGATCATCGGGTGGTTCTTCTCGTTCCAACGAAAGCCGTCCAAAGCTTTGTATGTCTCTATTGGCGTCTTCATGGCCATGAACTTCCTTCTATTCTCGTCAGCCACCTCTTTTCTCCTGCAGAGGAGTCGTGTAGCTCTTGTGACGTCGCATTCATGGTTTACGAGAGTGTCCATTTCGTGCGGATCAAACGGTATACCTAGCCGACATTTCTGGAGCATTTTGATAAAAGACTCGTCGCTCTGGCGATGGATCTCTTTCAAATTCACATGGGCAAAGTTGGCTTCCTCCCAAGCAGAGCTCTTGAAAGCCCACTTATCCGTCTCGGGAAAGGGGCCGTGGTTGTTGGGACAATTGAACTCGTCCTCGTCGTCGTCGGCAAGCATCTCATATCCACACTCGATGCAAAATTGAAACGGCTTGACAGGCGGTAACTGGCAAAAGTCGCCTGTCACGATGAGCTGAACGCCCCCAAAAGCAGGAGCGTCCGGTGCGCAGCTCTGAATATCACGTGACCAGCACTTGATTGTCTTCATGCATTCGTTGATGCGCTGGAGATGATGATTCTCAACCATGCTGATCTCGTCAATGATGAGCACATCTGTCCGATCGAAGCGATCCCTGACGTGTTTGCGCCAGCCTTTTTCCTTGAGCGCGTTCAAAGGGTGTTTATGATCGTCTGGCGTCCAACCCATGTAAGACCATGTTGTCATGCCTTCGACCTGAAGAGCCGCTCGGCCAGTCGGCGCGATGACATAGACGCGACGCTTCAACTTTTGGAGTTTCTTGACTGTTGCCTTGAGCACAGTCGACTTGCCACAACCCGCCGAGCCTGTGAAGAAGACATTGCGGCCGCTCAGAATGAGATCTACCAAGTCTTGCTGTTCTTTACATAGAATTGGTTCCTCGTTGGCAGGGGGTCGATGTGATCGGAGGGTGTTTCTAATTCTTGCGGGCTCACTACCAACGACTCTTCGCCTGTTGCGTCGTAGTCTGGGGTCTGAGACCTATTTTCTGCACTAATTTGGCTTGACTTTGGTTCTTCTTTCGTAGAATCGTCTGGGCTTGAGGAAATGGTGATTACAGATGATGGGCGATGAACAGGCCGAGGTAACTGCCGGGGAAGGTAACTGATCACTGGTCGTCCGCTTTCTCTTGAGATCAAGTGTTGGGGCCGACTCGGACGAGAGAGGCTCTGTAACGCCGCTGCTGGCGGGAGGCGACCTGCTGCCCAAATCGAGCTGAAACATGGTCACAGGAGGCGATGATGCTTTCCTCTGAGCTGCTAGAAAGAGCCCAGCGAGTCACTGGGAAATGTGCAATAGAATGGAGAGGCCACTTTGCACCAGTCGCGTATCAGTCGCGTATCAGTCGCGTATCAGTCGCGTATCAGTCGCGTATCAGTGTAGCTACGCGACAACCCGCGGAATCATGTGATGTTCGGTAGATACATAAGCGAGATTGCACACTCGGGAGCCCATACAATTATCTATAGGTCAAGGATTGCACGGGTGGCAGTATCATGCACGACTAATAAGCAAAGTGTGAACCCTGCGAAATGCTCCGTACGCAGCACCAGGAAAAAAAAAGGGGCAATTGCTGAGTAGTGAGTGAATCAGGCTCAAATTTACTCTTAGCTGAACTACGATGAAATCCTCTTCATGCTGCTCCGCCGAGTACGCAGCTTGTTGCTCCCTCACGTCCTCTTAAAACTGCCTCCAAATGTGTTTGACGGCCCTTGTACCCGAACCCATCGAATTGGCACCTGTTTCCACCATCACTTTGAGCCTCAATCGAGTCAATCCGATAACGTTTTGCCTTGCTCCAGTCCAAGTAGGCCATCATTTCTTCCTTGAAATTCGGGATGCTAACTTTGCTTGCCAGAAACGTTTCTCGCTCAGCGGTGCGCTAACATCCATCGCCGCTACAAAATGACATCCACTTCGGCAGTACCTAGAGGCTAGCACCATCATCGACGGGCTCGAGATTGGAGTATTCAAGTAGCGGGCCTGAAGGGCGATCTTATGTCAGCCATGTCGCCTTGGGGTGTATCCGAAAGATCAAGTCATGCATGCGCTCGAACAATAGAAAAGGTAAAGACAAGAAGAGAAGAGGAATTGAAAAGGGTGGAGACCGACCGCCTTGTCGTCTGCGTTTCATTGAAGGTCAACTTCCACAGAACAAGCAATTTATATAAGCATGAGGAGGCTATTGTGGCGACCCTGAAATTTCTCCAAACTGACTTTTTCTTCGTATCGCTAACGACCATCGCCTCTGTCGAATCCAGGGACCTGCAAAGCCGCGCTGGATCTAATTCCACCATTTACTAGCGGGAATGGCCTTCTATCAGCGTCCAAGTCGCAAAGGTAAACAGTCGGTTCAACAGGCGCGTTGCATCAGACTCGCAAGTTCTGCCCAAGCACTAAGCCAGTATTAATCATTCAGCATCTGACATGAAGAAGAAGAAGGAAAAGGAAAGAAAGCGAAAATCGTTCGACGACTGTAGCGTTTCCCAATTACGGCGGCGCTAACAAGGTAGCGCACGAATTCATGACGATGCAGTAGTCCGGAACCGTGGCGATCCGACCCTAGTGCTAGCGGGAAGGTGTAATTTGGGAAGTCGGCAAAGTCGCTCTTTGTCCTTGATCCGGATGGAATTTTGCATGTGGAAATGACATCGTATATATGAGCAGCTTGTACGCTTGTGGATATAAACCCCACCCCTCGTTTCCATGATTCACATACGAGTCGTTGTCTTCCACCCGTGCTGTCCGCTGTCGAACAAGATCTTTCAACAAAGGGGTGAAACAAACCTTCAACACAATGGCTATTTCACTTCGAGTAGCGGCCACAACGCTGCTGGCGCTCGTGGGCGGTGTCATATCGCAACCAGTCACACAACCTCCTCACAGACTGATTCATCAATTCCCAGAAAATGTGTGGATAGAGAACATTGCGGTTCGACACAACGGCAACCTTCTCCTCACCACGCTCACACCCAACGCATCCCTCTACGAAGTGATGAACCCAGCCAGCAGGAACCCATCAACAGAGCTCCGCCTCACCACGGCATCGGTAGACAGTTTCTTCGGCATTGCCGAGCTCTCGCTAGACAAGTTTGCTATTCTGGGAGGCAACCACACTCCAACCGCTGGTCTACCAGGACAATGGTCCGTCTGGACAGTCGATTTTGCAAGCCACAATGGCAACAAACCACAACTCGCCGCAACGCTTCCGGATGCAGTCCTGCTAAACGGCGCCTCTCCCGTGCCTGGATTTCCTGATCTCATCTTGGCCGCTGATTCTACAAGGGGCGTTGTCTTTCGCGTGAATGTGAGAACGCACAAAGTCGATATCACGCAAGACTTGCCAGAGATGAAGCCGGGGAGCGACACTGCGCTCTCCATCGGGATCAATGGACTACGCGTACGAGGAAACCACCTCTACTTCACCAACTCGGCGACGCACGCCTTCTATCGAATCAAGGTGAACAAGGACGGCACGACGGTAAAGGGCGCCAAAGTCGAGACTGTCGATGTCATCGACGCCTCCTTTGCTGACGACTTCGCGTTTGGCCCTGGATTGGATTCGACGGCGGGTGGTGACCAACTTTGATGATTCCATCGTGGCCGTGCGCTCCAATGGTCAGTCGCAGGAAGTTTCCGGTGGCGTGGGCAGCCCCATCATTCCGTCAGACACATCGTGCCGGTTTGGACGGACGTGTGCCGATTCGAGCATGCTGTACGTCACAACTGCAGGCACAGAGTCGGCGGGTGGGAAGGTGGAGGCCATTGATGTGAGCAGAGTCCGACGATGAAGAAGCGCTTGACCCATTGCTGCCTCGCACCATGTTTGTCTTGCATGGCTGTTCAGCTTGAAGTGCATATTTGTATTCATTTGTTAGACGAAGCTTATGCAAGCAACACAGTACGTCATTTATTTGGGCCAGTGAGCAGTTAAATCTTATCCGATTTGCAGTCGCATATCACCCATCGCCCTGATGAGACAATCGGATGATTCAGAAGGGTCACTCGCAGATGTCGGAATGAGTCGTTGTGCATCACGCATCATCAATGCTGGACAGTATCTGTCGCTGTATGCACAGAACCTTGGGATTGGTCCAGGCTGTGAAGCTGCAACGGAGGTGTATACACACTAGCTGACCATGCTAAGCAAGTAGAAAACATAATATTAGAAAATATTTTATTTCTCGCCGAGAACAATCAAGACAATACTAAGCAGGCAGGTTACTTCCTGAAGTACGTGGTTGTGATGGAAGTAAGTTGTTCTTAGGTCGCGCTTATTAGTTGGGCGCTTACCGAGTAATTGGACCCCTGTGCCCCTTGCTTTGCGGGGCACTCCACCAGTACTTTTGACCTTTTCATTCAAAGATCGAAATAATAAATTGCCATTGTTGGCCATCACCAGTAGAATCGTACTACGGACTCTCCTCCATCGAGCCGCCTTCAAAATGGATCCTCTGTACACCGACGCCACTACACCTTCTTTCTGCATGCTAGAACTGTCAGTGCATGGCGACGACCTTATTCACGCCTTCTTGTACAATAGTACTCGATTCTTTGTCACCATTTACAGCAGAAGACCTAGAAAGCTGCGCCGCCGAGTATTCAGCCTAGCTATTGAGTCGGTGTTGGCTGCCGGATACTCCGCAATGCCATATACCACTACCACGACGCAAAAAAATGCTTCTAGACCCGATTTCGCGGGGTTTTAGCATGTAAAACAGGAGCAAGACGAGAGGTAGAATCTTGCTCAATTCATATACAGTGAAAAGAGGCCCGTTGGTCAAGATTAAGCGAGAAAGCTTCCGTAGCTCAGTTGGTTAGAGCTTCGTACTAATAAACGTTAGTGATGCGGAGGCCGCAGGTTCAAGCCCTGCCGGGAGCAACGTCGTTCCACGATGCTTTCACGCTTTCCTTTTTGTGTGGATCGTTCCATCCATGCAGATGGATAGTAATCATGCGGACATCGTATTTGTTAACTCACATATATCCTTTACCTATGCTTTTCTTTTTGTGAAGTTGTGAAAAGCCTACCCTGTCTTCTCTAGTGCCACACCTATGAGTGAACTAGGCTGTCCTGGGCTCACGCGGCAAGCAAGATTCATCCCGTGGTTGGTCGTTGGATTGACGTACTCAGGCCAGGTGGCATCGTCACCCACATGGTCATTTTGAAATCTTCCTTTCCTTGAACCACCCGCAGGTTACCGTCGCGAGAGCGTCACTGCAGAGAACAACACACACACCATTCTCATTGCTCTTAGACTTCCCAAGATGCCGTGGCAGCGCCCTCCCAGGACCAATCACCTGGAAGACCCGGAATTCCACTGGCCCGCCTGGAAAGTCGATCTTCGCATAGAGGACCTATTTGGTGACCTTCACGAACGCTTCAATACGGCACCAATGTTTATTCAGGATCCCAATGCCTTTCATCATGATGTCGCTGATATTGCAGATCGTGCGTCAAACAAAGCAGACTTTTATGCCCGCCTACAGGAAAGGAGAGACGAGCGACTAGCCGAGTTACTGAAGATGATGGATTATCTCGACGCTTTCGACCTCCGAAGGCATTTTGACCAGCTGAGCGAGTTTCAAAGAGCCAGGTACTTTCTTCTTCGACGGAACGCAAGCCTGGACTCCCTCATCGCATTCATCGCTTCTTTTCTTGGCCCGAATAAGTCTGGAGAGCTGCCCAGCGTAGGCAAGTTGTTGGACGTCTTGTTCTCCCGGTAGCTTGACTAACCCGCTTAGACAAATTGCTGTCATCTGAGAGCTTGAAGAAAAAATATGGACACTTCCTACAAGGTGTACCCACGACCGAATCAACCATATCAGCCCAGACACAGCCCCATGAAAGCCCTGGGCGGCTGCCAGGCCCAGCGTCCGCGGACGAGTCCGAGTTGACCGATAGAGAGCTGGACGATGGAGAGCAAATGCTGGGTTTCATGAAGGTGAAGCGAAAGCGAAAGCGAAAGCGATCGAACAAGGTCATCGACGAGACGAGCCATGGAGAGAAACGACAACGCCCGGACATGTGTGAACCCGACGAGAGTCAAGACACGAGCAAGGATACCGGGAGCGGAAGCGCTGTTCTCGGAGCTGCGGATTCGCAAACCAAAGGCATTTTTACTAGACGGGAAGGCGCTTCCGCATCAAAACAGCTCGGACGGACCGGACGGACCGGAACATTCTGAAGAAGCATCACAGGAGCACTCTCGTGCACTTCAACTCCCCAGTTCTCAATGTCTCCCTGCTACAACCTCCCAGGCATCGAGTTTGAACAGGGTAGAAGGCCCTCCGAATCGCACGATTCGTGCACAGCGGAGAGCCTTGCAAAAGAAAGCTTGAAAAATGTACTAGGATAATTTGCACTGGGGATGACGCCATGTTCCGCGGGCGGCCGTGGACAGAGAGTAAAATTGAGAATGAAATTGAAGTGGACTAGAGAGCAACTTTGGAATTAATCAGCCCAAAACGATCAAAAGTTGGCCCTGTTTTGCCTATGCCCATGCCTGATGTCGAGATGCCGTCTAGACTTCTACATGCGTCATTTGCCCTGCCCCACTTGACTGAGGACTCCATGACCAGATATCTTTTCAAACAAGCAACCACCGCAATCTCTCATCCCAAAGAACAAACAGTGCGCGACAATAAACTGCCCAGAAACCCCGGCTAATGGTGGCCAAAGATGACTTTCAAACCTGGTGGCAATCCGCATCAATCCCCACGCACCAAGCCCTCCAAGACGAACGCCAGGTACATGGTCTGGTCTGCGGGAACAGTGAGGAAGTAGATTACGCGACGAGGGAATTCGGGCTGTGAAGTTGTTCCAAATATCGGGGACATTTGAAAAGAAGCATTCATCACGGAATACAAGACCAGTGTCGTTGGGGTTGAATCCGTGACTTTTTGTCTATTTCGTCTATCTATGTTGGGAACAGCCGTGGGTGGGCTCAGGCAAGAAGGAGATTTTTGTACATGCATGTTGGAACAGGTCTGGAAAAAGAAGAAAGAAGAAAAAAACACAGGAGCGTGGAAAGGAGTCGCAACCCATTCCGTCTTTCATGAACCGCGTTCTCTCAATAGTTCCACTGACGACACCAGTTTCTCATCAGGTCCGCATTCACGGGCTCCATCTTGGCCGCCGTCTCACTGTGCTCCACGGTTCTCTTCATGTCGAGATAGACATGCTCCTGGCCGGCTTTCTTGGCCTGCACAAATGCCTGGTAGGTATCCAGCAACTTGACGGCAGGGTTCTTGTCGAGATCCGCGCCGTCGACCGCCGCCGTCTTCTCGAGGGCGCCGACCCATTCTTCGAAGCTGACGAGTTTCCGGATGCGATGCCCGTAAAAGTCCTTGATCGCCAAGGCCATGTCCTGCCACGTCACCCGATGGGGATTCACGCAGTGGAAGTAGCCGCTGATGTCTGACAGGGCCTTCTTGGTCTGCGTTATGCCAGCGACGTCCAGGATCAGCCCGGCCACGTCCTCGATGGCCATCCAGTCGACGACTTCCAGCGGGCCCAGGTTCGTCGGCAGGATTCCCATGTGGACCGAGCTGGCGATCAGGCTGGGCAGGTACTCTTGCGGATTCCATCTGCCCTTTGCGCCGCGGGGACCAGCAATCTGCCCGACTCGGACAGATGCGCTGGGCACGCCCGACTGCTCGCGGGCTGCGTCGAGGATCAAGCTGCCCGCCAGCTTGAGAGGCCGTAGCCCATCACGGCCATCCTCGGGTCGCTGAACTGTTCCTCGGGCACTGGCTCGGGCCGTGCCCATCCGTTGACGGTGCTGATGCTGGACACGAAGACGATGGGGACCTGTTTCGCGGCGGCGCTGGACAAGTCCACCAGGTTGCGCACGCCGCGGATGTACGGCTCGAAAGTAGAGACGCTGATGTTGAAGTTGACCGGCCAGGCGTTGTGGATGATGCGATCGCACGTGTCGAGCAGGCCCTTGTAGATGTCGTCGCCCAAGCCAAGGTCGGGCTTGGAGAGGTCGGAGCTGAGGAATGTGACCTTGGAAAAGTCGGTTGCAAGGCCGCGCTCGCTGTTTATGCCGGGCTGTCTGGATGCACCGCCATCGTCACCGCGGTTCAGGGCAATGACGGACTTGACGCTGGACAATTTGCAGAGAACGTCGAGCATGTAGGCGCCGAGGGAGCCCGTCGTGCCTGTGACGACGATGGTTTGCCCCTCCTCACGCGGCTTCGGCTTCTCCGTTTGGCGAGCTGGTAGATTCTCCGTGTATTTCTTGACCAAATTTTCGCAAGCCGAGACGTCCGTTCCACACTGTTCGCTCCCCTTCCCGTTTCCATCTGCATTGGTTGCGGCGGCGTACAAATGCTTCGCGAGTTGGCTCGGGGTCGAGTTCGCATAAATCGCCCGGGGAGCAGTTGCCGCAGGGGACACTTTGACGCCAGCTGCCTCGAATGACGCTTTCAGAAGCCTGCCGAGGTTCAGCACTTGCAGAGAGTCCATGCCGGAGTAGTTGAAGAGATCCTGCTCAGCTTCGACGTGCTTGATCTGCATCTTGTCGACGAGCAGCGTCAGAACGGACTGCACCATGGAGTCTTGAGAGCTCATGTCCAGAGGCTGGACATCATCATTATCAAAGACATCGGCTCTCTGGTAAAGCTCGTCCGTTCTCTGTTTATACAAGCGAGTAGCACCAACACGCTGGACAGTTCCCTTGGGGGTACGGGAAGTGGCACGTCTGGGTCCGTCACAGCCACAAGTTGGCGGACGATACGGCCATGTGCCACAGTCTTTCCGTTGAGCTCTTCGATCAGCGGCCAGACCTCTTCAATGAGCTTCTCTTTCCGGATTCCGATGTAGGATGTTCGTATGGCTCCAAGAAAATCGCGGGCTGGAACCGGTCCTGTCCGACCACCAGGGCGCCCTTGATCCTGGGATGCCCAACCACACCGTCCTCGATTGTCGAAGGGTTCAGCTTCTCCCCGTTTGAAAACACGATGACGTTGTCTATCCGACCTTGATACATCCAGTTGTCCTTTAGAGTGGGATGGGCCTTGAACAGGTCTCCGCTAGACCATTCGGTCTTTTCTGGGAAAGTATAGAAACATGGCTGACCGAGCGGATCTTGGGCGTCTTTGCGGCGGAACACAAGTTCATAGAGTTGCTCCGTTTCATCATAGGGCTTCCATACTGCGCCCATCGCCTCACTATTGAAGACGAAGTATTGCCAATTCGCTGCGTCCTTCTGAAAATAGACCGCATAGGGAGCATTTCTAAGCAAAACCCCGGTCAGCTAGCTACTCTCTCTCTCTCTCTCTGTTGTTGGAAGGAAAACTTGATGCAGGGACAAGAAAGAAAGAAATCCACATACTCTGTCGAGCTAATTAAATTGCAAGGCGTAACTCCGTGCTCGACAAGTCGGTCGCCAGCTGCCTTGGACAAGTTGCCTGTGGGCGTACATGTCAGCAATTTGTCTTGAGTATTTAGTTGTTGATGAGTGTGTTGATGTCTGTACCTCCACCAAAGGCCACGTAGTTGAGCTTTTAAGAGACTGCAGGCCTTCATCCCACGAGCTCAACTCCTCGACGATGGACGGTGGCATCACAGCCCCGTCTGAACCAGAATCGAGCAGGCACCTCATTGTCAATTCGGCGGTAATGGGCTGATTGATTGGCGGCAGAGCAACGGGGAGTGTGTAATAGATGGGCAAGGCAAGAAAGTTCACCAGCATGCCAGCAGCGTGGAAGCCCGGCATCATGGAGAGAGCCCTGGTGGAATGCGACTTCCAGTGGCTGAGAAAGAACTCGCCTCCATGAAAGAGGGTCAAGTTTTCTCGAAACGAATCGCAGACCGTCATCGACCCTTGCTTCACGACGATGGGCTTGGGGATGCCCGTTGAGCCACTTGTGTGCAGGACCACAAGAGGATTCCAGCGCGCTTCTTCGTAAGCCTTGGTATATGGGAAAACTGTCGTTTCTGCACGTAGCCACTCCTCCCAGGAAGGGACTTGCCAGGACGTGATTTCTATTCCCCGTGTCCAGGTATCGACTGCCGACTGGAAGGACTCGGAGTACCAGATATGCTTGCAGTTGGTTCGCTCGAAGAGAGACTGCTGTCCCTCGACGGTGTTTCTCGGCGATACGAAGAAAGCCTGGCATCCCGCCTTGACGGCAGCGAGGGTCAAGATGCCGATTCGAACATCGTTTGCGCCTGCGTATACAAGGGTCGGGAACTTGTCTGTGCTCTCCTTCTTGACAGTCTCGAAGATGATGTGTGCCACGTGGTTCACGGCGTTGGCCAACTCTCCAAACGTGACTGGTGCCCATCCGTCTTCAGGTCTGTCGGACCTTGCTTGGTAGATGTACGGGCGTTCAGGTTCAGAGGCAGCGATTTGATCCACCACGTTGGGCAACAACCTTGGCACATATTCGGGCTGCTGCGCTGGCTGTCCCTTGGTAACGGCCATGTCTTCTTGTCTGTATGAAAATGAGAAAAAAAAAAAGTAAAAAAAAAAGGGGAGGGAGCTTCCGAGTGTGGTGATGTGAGATGAGAAAGATGTAAACAAGGCGGCTTGGTGCGTGGGCTAGATGAAAGTGTAGATGACGACGCTTCGTGAGTAAGGAGTCTAAGGAGTAAGGACCAATGTGTAAAGCGACGTGATGTGATGTTTTGCAAAGGAACCAATGTCCAAAATGGCGTCGATAGCCAAGATATTTATCACGTACCTTTCACCGCACCGCACCGCACCGCACCGCACCGCACCGCACCGCACCGCAGTACGCTAGGACCGGACATAACGCACATTCGAATTATACCCGAGGCGACTCATTCCGTCCGTTTCGGGCTGGGCGAGCCCCGATAACGCCGCAACGTGACCGCAGTGGATGAGATAGAGTCAGAGTCGGAGTCGGAGTCGGAGACTAAGTAAGAGAGGAGATGTACTCAGCCGAGGTTGGGGTGGAGACTTGAACTGTCAAGAACTCGGAGTCAAGAGCTGGCCGCTCAATTTGGGTTGTTTTGGGTTGTTACATTGAAGTCACGTTGAAGTTCGTGTTCGCTCCCTGCCCACATTCCATCGCTAGCGTAGCCACTCGGCCGAAATGATTTGTTTGCTTTCCCCGACGGACATCGCATCGCGCACAATTCACGGACAAATGTCATGGCGACACGACGGCGACGTCACGGCGATGCGGAGACGATGTCACGGAGATTCGGCGGCAAAGTGCCGTCTTCTCTTACCACGCTACAACCCCTGAATTATATTACAAATCTATGATATTAACCCGAAAAATAGGGCAGACAGGGGCTAGGATTGGCAGGTACCTTGCATGACTTTGAATTATCCGAGATTAATGTACGGGAAACGATGTACATTACATATGTATCAGCTGCCCCACGTGGGGCAAGTAGATTTGTAATCATTTGGGGGTTAGACTGACGTCATCAAGCTAACAGATGCGCCAGGGTCATGTCAGGGTCATGTCATGTTATATTCGCTTGTCACTGGACGAACGTGGGAGAGAGAGCATGGCATCTCTTTGGAAACTAAAAGGCCTCGCAAAGTCACATAGCAGCACCCTTGGTCCCCACTAAGTAATATTTAGAGCATAGGAAACTCACCAAACACTAGTAAGTATTATCTCTTAGGATCTAGGTACTCAGAGCTCTATAGATCGATACATATTCTTGACCGTGTACACCGTGCGTGGGAGTCAGAGAACGGCATGCATTTGCCACAACTAAACCGTATCCTATCCTTCCATGTTAGTAATCACGGATTGATTCCAAAAGGTCTTCTCCATATCGAGTATAGACAAACATGAACATGGGCTATCAGAGCACCATTACAAACTCTGGATCGCGGTCATCACCGCTCCCGGCAAACTTGTTGTAGAAACCCGAACGCTTGTCTCTATTGATCTTGGCGCACCACAAGACGTTGGCAAGAATTCTGTTATTTCACATGGCCGGGACTCAGCGACCAATCTGGAAAAATAGTCAGAATGTGGTTTGGGTGAACAACTCACACCACCCATGCATAACACAACAAACTCATAATTATGGTATGCCCCCGTTGGAAGTTGGGTCCATCGCGGCTAGGATACACGAATGCTTTTTGTTTTGATTTTTTTTTTATACAACGTCGTCAGTACGGCTTTGTCAGTGCGTAGAGTGCGTGCTACGTGCAGCAATTTTCCGGTCTGGACTCTGGACTTACTTGCAACGAAACCTCCACAGTTTGCCACGGCTAGCTGCAGCGCCGAAGTCGTGGCACGTTTATAATGGCCCGCTGAATTATTGGAATTCCATACCAATACACATGGTACAGCGCAATACAGCCCTATGGCCATCAGACATGTCATTGCGAATCGGACCGATGGGCCAGTCGTGTTTGCAATGACGGCATAGCCTATAATGGCAATGGGCAGGACGAATAGCATGAGGGTGCCTCGCAATTTGAGGCGATCGGAAAGAAAGGCTACAGCCACTGGAAGAGACGGACGTAAGCGGAAAGGACTTTGAATATCCCACTTCGCGAAAAGACGCTACCTGTTATGGGTGTCGCGACTGCGTACGGGATTACGCTCCATAGCTGTGTCTGGTTGGCGCTGCTCGTGATATGCAACGCATTCACAATGGTTGGCAGCTGCATGACTCGATTAGCTTTGATTTTTGGTTCCCAAGTTGGGTCTGTTCGAGGCATACAAACAAGCCAAAGGAATACAAGCCAGATAGGATTGCGAAATAGGCGGTCGATGTCAGCCAGACTTGGACGTTGAAAACTCCGCGCCCAACTTCTGCCCAACTGAATGGCTCCTCTTTTACTTTGGTGAGGCTAAACAACAGGTTAGTGAGTTGCTCTACATTCAGTAGATGAAGCATACTTGAAGCGTCTATTGGAATCACTTGAGAGTCTTTGCGTCGCCCACTCGCGTTCCTCAAGTGTAAGGTAACTCGCGGTTGACACGCTATTCGGAAGACAGAGGTACGCAATGACACCGGCGACGATCGTCTGGCATGCTATCAGTACAATGAAGTCAACGGAAGCCTGCCATGGAACACAGAATTCGAGTCCTACTATAATTCCTTCGAGTACCATAATCCATCGCCAGCCCTCGAGACCGCCTCGCGGACCAATTGCAGACAACCCGCGAGCAAGAAGGCCTGTCATTATCATGTCAGCTTCGCGGCGGCCAAGAGTGATACGATGCAAATAGGAACCGCCGTGCCGTACCCCCAAAGGCGCCAGACAAGGACGCAGCCGAGTAAAAAATGCCAATACGCAGTGCGAGTTCACCACGCGTATACAGGCCAGACAAATATAATACCATGCCCGGCAACAAACCTCCTTCCGCCATGCCCAGGAATGCTCGCACGGCAACGAAACTGGCGGCGCCGCGGACGAAGCCTAGACACATGGTGACGATTCCCCACACGCATGCCAAACATGATAGCAGTATCCTGGGAGATACCTTCTTCAGTAGTAAATTGCTTGGCAATTCGCTGCATGAAAAAAACGCAGGCCGTAAGCCCAAGATCTGCGAAGGGGTTTGTATTCGGCATGATTCCAACCTCACCTGGCAACATAGGCTGCGTAGAAAACGGCCAACCCCGTGGTGAATTGCTGGTCAGACAGGTCGAGACTTTCCTCGAGGCCGAGGATCCTGGCGTTTCCAATATTGGTGCGATCCAGAAAGGAGCACAAGAATAGGAGAGCGAGGACGGGAAGAACTCTACGTGACGAGATGTGAGTGAGCAAGCCATGCTGATGTTTCGAGAGGAGGGATTCGGGGGGGTTGCGGGACGTACCGGGTGTCGAGTTTCCGCAACAATCGCCGCGTCAACTTGTCATGCTCCGGCATCTGTGGGGGCTTGTACCGCTTTCTTCATCTTCAGCCTTGCCGTCCCCAGCCAGTGTCAAGTTGTTGCTGAGTCCTGTCAGCTTGCAAGAGTCTCATGGCAGAATTGTCAATTGGGCCCCCTGGTCAAGAAGTAAGCACGGCGGCTACTTTTGAGCGCCGAGATGCCCCGGCACAGATCTGACCTGGCGGGTGGCAGAACTAACCTCCGCGCCGGATACGGATGCCCAGTGTGAGGGCCCATGTATATGATGATACTCACCATATTATATAGTCTATAGACTCATGGTGACGGCATGCAAACTTCGGCTATCAAGTTCGTTCGTTCGTTCGTTCGTTCGTTCCCTTTTCTTTTTGTCTTTTCATTTCTTTTCGCCTTGGAACATTGTTCGCATTATTCTACTCCGCATTTGACATGTAATTCATAACCCCATCTTTCTTTCCCTCGCACCTTTCCCACTCCCTTGTCAGCAGAGAATCCTCCCACACCCTTCATTCTCTCGATCCTGTAAACAACGTCATGTTTACCGTTACCGTTGGGACTTCTCTGCAGCCCGCGCTAAGCCAGCAGCCCGCGAGGCTAGCTTGCTTCACTACCACCAGGCCGTCGCGGTCCCAGATCCATTGTCCACGTCGAACATTTGTCACAACGTCCACGCGATTTTCCCGACCGCACGCCAAGTACTCCAAGGCGTATGGAACGGCGGATGATGCCGTCGCAGACGTCAAAAGCGGATCGACGATTCTCAGTGCAGGCTTTGGTCTTTGCGGCGTGGCGCGTACGTCTTGTCCCCTAATTTGCACAGCGGCACGGCGCTGTCAAGCGTGGCTTTGAGTATTATTATTAACAGGTCTACTCACAGAGACGCTGGTCGAGGCTCTCCATCGTCGAGGCGTCGAGTCGCTTCATTCTTTAACGGCAGTATCAAACAACGCCGGCATGGAAGGCAAGGGCGGGTTGTCAATCCTCACCAAGGCCGGACAGGTTGACAGCCTCATTTTGTCTTACCTGGGAAACAATAAAGGATTGGAGAAGAAGTACCTCAGCGGTCGACTGGCAATCGAACTATGTCCCCAGGGGACCTTGGCTGAGAGACTGAGGGCCGGGGGCCGGTATTCCTGCTTTCTATACCCCCACCGGAGCGCGTAAGCGACACATCGTTTCCTGTCATGAACTGCGAAATAAAGTCTTCTAACAGCAAGTCAGATACCTTGCTCCAAGATGGTGAAATCCCAGTCCGAGTCGACGAGTCCGGACAGACGCTTGAGCGAGGCAAAGCCCGTGAAACAAGAGAATTCGACGGCCGTTCATTCCTTCTAGAGACTGCTCTAACGGGGACGTTGCCATCATACGAGCTTGGAAAGCTGACAGAGCCGGGAACTGCGTCTTCAGGTGAGCATCATGTAAAAAGACTACTTACTGAACCCTAGATGCCACACAACCACATTCGCTTACCGCAAGTGCCGAAAACTAAAATAAAAGTTCCCAGATATGCAGCCAAGGCCTTCGGTCCTCTCATGGCAAAGGCAGCCAAGCTCACCATTGTTGAGGCGGAATCCATTGTGGACACGGGGAGATAGACCCCAACGATGTCGATTTACCCGGATTTATGTCGACCGTGTCGTCCCCTCCACGGCAGAAAAGCAAATTGAGATCCTCAAGCTGCGGGATCCAGAGGCGGGCGCCAAATCTGAGACGTCGGCGGCGACTTTTGCTCAGGAACAGAGGAACCGCATCGCACGGAGAGCCTCACAGGAGTTGAAGGAGGGATACTATGTGAATCTGGGCGTGGGCGAGTACATTGCTCCAAAGAACATCTTCTGTTCCGTGTTGGGGGGGTAAGACGCTGACTTTAGTCGGACAGGTATCCCAACTTTAGCAGCAACATTCATCCCACCCGGTCGGACGGTCTGGATCCAATCAGAGAACGGTATTCTCGGCATGGGCGCCTATCCCACCAAGGATGAGGTCGATGCCGATATTGTCAATGCAGGCAAGGAGACCGTCACGCTTGTCCCCGGTGCATCTTGCTTCGACTCCTCCGAGTCATTCGCCATGATTCGCGGTGGCCACGTACATGTTTCTATTCTCGGGGTATGAACATTATCCGCGCTCTCTCCTCCTCACCATCTTGCCATCTATCTTGAACAATATTCTCCCTACTCACCGTGTACTCGCCAGGCCCTGCAAGTAAGCGCGAACGGCGACGTCGCCAACTTTATGATTCCAGGCAAAGTCTTCAAGGGCATGGGCGGCGCCATGGACCTGGTTGCCAACCCGGACTTGACCAAGATTGTTGTCGCCACGAACCATCTTGCCAAGGACGGCTCGTCAAGATTGTTGACAAGTGCGAGCTGCCTTTGACGGGTGCGCGATGCGTCAGCACCATTATTACAGATCTAGTAAGTACCGTTCATTCCTCGTTTCCGATAGATGGACATTGTTTTTTTTTTTGTTTTTGTTTCAGTCATGCTTATTCTATCAAATTCAGTGCGTGTTCCAGGTTGACCGCAAGAACGGCGGCGGGTTGATTTTGACAGAGCTGGCGCCTGGAGTGACTGTCGAGGAGGTGCGAAGTAAGACAGATGCTGGTTTTCCGTTGCAACCCAACTCAAGGCCATGGAGTAGATGTATTTTGAGCAGGGCCTTGGTTAGCAAGTACCGAATCGGACCAAGATATTATTAAACAGAGAGAAACCGCCGGCAACACCCAAAGACGCGCACCTATGATTCCGCCATGGTAGCCACTCCACCATGTTCACCATGCGTGATGCATCTATCCCACTCGTCATGCTCCAACATAGATCTACAATTTCGACTCTCTCGTCCCTTGTGCGAAATTGCTACCCCCAAGGCCCGCACAATATCATCCACCGTGTTCAAAATCCACTCTAGCCCTTCATCCCCGCCAGCCATGCCACCGTGTCGTCGCTCTCCGCAGGCTCATCGGCCTTGTACGTCCCGTCCTCGTACGCCTTCCTCAGCCCAAAAACATGCGACAAGACCTGCGGCCCTACGCCCGTCTGGGCACGCAGACAGGCAATGGCCACCACCGAGGTCAGCACTCTGCCCGTACTCGCCAGGGACCCGCGCTCCACGGCCGCAGGGTCAGACAGCAACAGGCCGTAATGGCTGTTCAAGATATGAACGGGCAGATCGGGGTGCGCCAGCGCAAGCTTCTCAACCAGTCTGTCTTCAAACGGCGCATAAATCGAGTCCCATAGCCGTCGTCCGCGGGCCGCCGTGTCCCCTAGATTCCCCGTCGTCGGCGTCCGCGACGGCCTCGTCTCCAGCGTCGACGCCACAGTCTCGGGCAGGGCGGCGTGAAACGCATTCAGGCAATTGATTGTCCTGGGGATGCCGTTGAAACTGATGCACTTCAGCCCGACCTCCCTCATCAACTCAGCCGCGCGGGTCCGCGACCGTTCATCCCGGTCCCCGGACGCAACCTCGTGTAGAACCGGTAGCGAATCCGGCGAATTAAGGGTGAAGGTGGCGGCGGTCTGAAAGGGGAGGGGTTTGCAAGAATGAGAAGAAAAGAAACGGCACAAGTTTTCAGCGTAATGGACAAGTTAGACTCACCGATATCGCTAGCCACGGCCTCGTCCCGAGCTTTCGCTCCGCTGCGTCCCGCGCGATGGACTGGTAGACATCCCTGATGATGGTGGGCGCAGGGGCGGGACCGGGTCGCGCAAAGGGTGCGTGGACGAGGGCTTTGAGGGACGGCGAGAGCTTGGTCATGGTGGTTTTTTTTTGGGGGTTTTTTTTTGGCGGTTGGTGCTCGGTAATGGCTGGGGTGCTATTTGTGCAGCTTGGGCCATTTCTACTGCGCGGCGGGAGAAGGAAGAGTTTCTTTGTAATTCGAATTCGCTTGCCGGGAGCTATTAAGCGGCGGCTTGTTTGCGACGGCGTCTACTTTTGGGTGCCGAGATTAGGGGAGGGCGTGGGGAACTGTGGCTGATGGACGGACAGGGTTGCTGCATTTTCACTCTCGGACAAACAGGTTCTGAGTGATGAAAAGTGTCGAGCGTGGTGATATATAAGGCTGACGGAATTGGGAGTCATGCTCAATTTCCTATATAGATGATTTCTTCACGTCTTATGGTGCAAGTCTTTGTTTGACGTCCTGAAATCCCGAAACATCATGGCGCGAGATCCCGCGAAAACCAAAAGAGCCTCTCTGGTTTGGGCATGTGTACTTAAATGCAGATAATCATTTGTGTGTTTTCATCTCTTGTCCATTTTCTAGTTCATCTTATCCATCGTAGGAAAGGAGGGCCCTCGATTCTTGATGAAAGGCGAGGGCTGCTGCGGCTTACGTGAGGAAGTAAGAATGCAATCCGAGTCAATAACGAGACACTGACACGTAGACCGCATAAACCATACTAACCTCTTGTCTTGATACGGGGCAACTGAGACATCTCTGTCGGCTGAACTGGTCAAGAAGACAAGCAAAGAACTGCCGAATTGTGGCGAAGCCCGAAATATCCTGCAGGGTTCAGACAATTTGGCAGTTTGTCGTCAGAAGCAACAATGATTTGTTCAAACGAATTCGGGCCAATGCAGCCAATTAAAGTTGTTCATGTCTTCCCAGGACAACCCGCCGAATGAAGGCTCGAACTCGTTACCCGGCTGGTTGAGCACATGGGTGATTTGGTCATCCGACATCGCCGAGAATTGCAATGGCTCAGGCCACAGAAGTTGCTGCCCGTTCAGGAAGTTGGCATTGTTGTTACTACTTTTAGCACCATTATCAGCTCGAGCAACATGGCCGCCAATCGAGGTGCCCAACTGTTGCAGTTCCGGCGCTTGAAGGCTGGTGGTGGTGTTGTGTGAAGGTGCAGACTGGCAAGGTCCATCTTGCTCCGCCGCTTTGCGGACGATTTGTCTTAGATATTTGCCATATAATGATGAAAGCCCATTTCGATGTACGGTCGCCATGCCAATTCTCTCCAATACACCGGCTGTTTCACCTATAAGTTTCCGAATGCTGGGGGCCAAAGTTGATCCGCCAGATGTGTAAGCGCTCAAAGTCAAGGCAAAACAAGCTGCAAATGTAATCATGATGGCGGTGTTATTTGGCATGGATTGCAACTGCGATTCGCCTTGGATCGCGGCCCTCATGACATTTAGGGCAGATGATAGACCAGCGGTGCGGAAGAAACGCCGAACTTCTAGGGGGCTGTGGGGTGATTGATGACACCGCCATAGGTGGACAGGCGAGTATGTGTGACAAGAATATCGACGTAAGGAGGTAAGCGACGCTCTATTAGAGAGCGAGGTCAGTATCTGCCAGAAGTACGGACTAGTTGAGGACTCGATTGACAGGGCTTACGCGGTCCGATCCCTATGGAGACGCCCCATTCAGTCTGCCACTGGTCAAAGAAGCGCTCAATTGAGCTTTGAATTCTGCATGGCATCAGTAAAGAGAATCCTTGCAAATTTCATTGAAACTCCGGGGTCTTACGATTGCGCAATCAGTGAGCCGTCACTAACTGGGTTCTGTGAGCCGTCACACAGAGCACGAACGGTAGAGAAGAGGCCATCCTGAAAGCATCATGAGTTGGCCAGGCCTTGGTAAAGTTCGTTCTGAGGGTACAGCAGTCTCACCAGATCACGTCGCAACACAGCCATTGAGACCAGGTCTCCATCTTGCGGGTCGCCAACCGCGGAGCGATACCAGCTATCGCAGTCCTTGATCAACCTGGTAACAGGTACCACAAAGGGCCGCCCACGGGCCAGCGACACTCTAAGCATACGTCGTCAACACAATCATTTGGATGACAAACAAGATCAGATGGAAACCCTACCCTCTTTCCAGAACAAAAAGCGATATCCAGCACCGCTCCCGATTTCGAAGCAGAAGTTTGGCCTTGTCTGTACATGGATCAAGGCCAGGATATCCATCCATAGCCAAAGCCGTCCGAGTATCAAGGCACTCGCCGCGGGCAAGTGCCAAATTCGAGCCCTGGTGAAGGACCTCGGTCGGCACAAGAACTTTATGAAGAGACAAGTCAATAGCGATACTGGTTGCCATGGATATATACACGCAGGCCTCATCGTCTGTGCTGTGATTTCCAGGAAACATCCATGGTATGTTGACCATGAATGCAAGGACAATCTCGATGGATTTATGTCTCCGAAGCATGGCTCTGTGCGCCAATGCGATGACATGATTGGAGAGGCGTTTCGACAGAGCAGAGGCCGTTGGTATAAACAGTGCGGAAGCCGCAAGTATAGAGGTACAGAGAAAAGCAGATCTACATCTAGTGTATTCCATGGTGTAAAGTCTGGAGTCAAGTCCCCAACGTGTGTGAGCCAGGTTTGCATGGAAGCTAATTTTTTTCTCATCAGCAGGACTTTCGGACATTGATACGGCTTGCAACATGCGCTACTCACTATGAGAAAAGGGACTTGGCCTCCTCTTCTGTGACGAGGCCCAACTCGATAGGGTCCACATCGCTCCCGACGTCGAGATTCACCTTGGCGCCTGAGAAGAAGGCCTCGAGAGATGCAGCTTCTGCAGTGACAGCGGACGTGGAGCCTTTCTCGCGTGCGTGATGCGATGCGCTCTGGCTCCGGGAGGTATCTCGTGACGGCTGAAAATAGGAAGCCCGCGCTAGCAACTGGAGAGGGTTCTCGGCGTCGTCGACAGCCAGGCCCTCCTCTGTACGCTGCGCAAACTCGGACATGGAGGTCTGATCGGTCAATTCCTCGGCGTCTTCACTAGATGAAGCCTCATCATCGCGACTATCCTGATTGTTGGACAATTGGCTGGGAGACCACTCGCTCCCATCGATCTGACCCATGAGGGCCCTCATCTGGATGAGAACTTTATCATCTTCTGCTGTCTGGTGCTGTCCGCACCGAGCTCGTTTGACAGCCTGTTCGACCTGGAAGAGTGCCTTGTCCAGACCTACTCGTTTGCTGTGAGAGAAGAAGGAGCGAGTGGCACGATGGATTAGCGCAAGTTTCCCAGATACGCTAATGGGGGTGGGGAGGGGGAGGGGAGGGGGTGGTTGGGGTTAAATGGATTGACTTGTAGCGCATACTTACTTCTTGATGCCTTTTTGGCGGCCGGCATGAAAGTCAGGACGGATGCACTCCTGTCCTAGCTGGACGCATCGCTTGCAGCGGCCATCTGGCGGTGCCCAGTCGCATTTGATCTTGCTGCGACGGCATACCAGACAAGCCGCTTGCTTGGGCTTCGGAGTCTCGCTCATGGTGGTGGTTGTTGAAGAAGGCTCATGTACATGTCACGACGTCGACGTCTCTCCTTGCGATGGGGACTTCGATGGGGACGAGCTCTGAACCCGTCATGGTCCGAGCTTGAAGGAAGGGGAACTCGCGTTGGGGGTTCAAGATGGAATACTGTTATCGTATGGTCTTTAGGCCGGTAAACGTCCCCGAGCACCAAGGGTCGGTCTCCCGCTTTCCGAACGGTGGTCAACCCCCAGGCAGACTGACCCTATGTACTGATGTGAGGCAGGAATTTGAAATGAAGGAAGCAGCAAGGCGTGAGAATTGACGAGTGAGCATCGAAGTAGAAAGCCGGTGGGACGAGGTCATGGGTACATGAGTGGGTCTGGCCGGCTGGCTGCATGTTGCATGCAGTGCTGGCAGTTGTGAATCCATCTGCACTGATGGAACAGATATTTGCAATGACCACTTTAAAGCAAGGCAGGCATTCGTTGATCCTTTGGGGAACATCCTTCATGATCCTCGGCAGCCAGCAAGTTTATGACAAGGGCAAGGGCACAGAAATGCCTCAGATCCAGTGTGAACGGAGCAAAAGCCAAGCAAGTGTCCTCTCTGACCACAAGATTTCACATCCCCTCGACTAGGTTTCAATTATTCACTTAGATATCTGGAATAAAAATAAAAATAAAGGAAAGCACTTGTCGCTTTCAACACGCCGCAATCCTCGTTGTGCCTCCGTCTCTGATGTTGCCGACAGTAAAGTGTGCAGGGTAGTCCCCGTTTATCAAATGCCATCTCATAATTTCCCATCCGTGATTCACGACGGCGCCGTGAAAGCTGCGACATTTGTCAATGATTCATCACGCCAACAAAGACAAGGTGGTCGTTTTCGGAGAAGAGAAAAATTGCTCCACCAGTCCGAAACTTTTTGGCCGAATCAACGAGTTCAATGTCACTTCACATTCATCATCAACCACAGTCCACACTGCACTGCACAGCGCAATAAAGTCTCGATCAAAATCTCATCAACCAGGCACTTGCCAATGCAGACCACCCGGCGAACGAACAGAGTTCCATCACACTCGTCGTGAAACACTGCCCAGTCTGGGATAACCCTACGAAGAGATTCCAAAAAAAAAAAAAAAAATTGAAGAAAATGAAGAAAATGAAGAAAATGAAGAAAATGAGGCCACTACCCCTGGACCCGTCAAATCGTCACATCATCATCACATCAACAAGTCAATGCGAGAGATGCGGAGACTCGTGGCCCGACCAGAAGCTCTTCCACTGTAACAAATGCCGAACAACGACATGTCTCCGCTGTCAGTGCCTGTCGGGGGTGGCTTCCATTCGCACGTCCAAGACTGCATGGCCTTTCCCGAAACTATCTCGTCGGGCCGCCAACAGCGACACGGTCCCAGACCTCGCAGCAGCCCGTCATCTCGCTCCCCGGGTCTGACTGAGCCCCAAAGAGCCCTTCACCAACCTCCAGGCCCGATCGTGGCTTCACGGCCGTCCCGAGGTCGACGTATATCGACTTCTGATAGACTCGTACCGTCTTCACTCTTACGACAAGTTCCAGTTCGAGGAGGAGAACAAGGCGGGGAGCATTTTCGCCGGCGCGACAGACTCGGCACGCGACTTCAGCTCGTACCTGTCCGCTGCAGCCGGCCGGCCGCCATTGCTGCCTCGGTGGTGGACGCGCACAAACCATCGGGACTGTGTGCGGATGGGCCTACGACGTGCCCAGTTCCACGACCTACATGTCCAGCTCAACCAGGCCATGGTGGTGGACTACTACCGAGATGCGAGTGCCCCGATGCAGTTGCGCTTGTTTGCCGAGCAAGTCCTGGGACGTCCTAGGATCATGAGGAGCTGCACACCTGTGCTGGACGACCTGGTGTGGAGTGAGAAGGAGTTGGGGGACACTACGGATTTCGAGTGGAAGAAGTACAACAAGGCGTTTGCGATACAGAATTGGCCGGGTCGGTTCTAGTCGAGGAAGAGCAACTGGATGGGCTGCGGTATAATCGCGAGATTTGCTTTGCTTCCCCCGTAGACAAAGGAAACGCCACGGAGATGGTGGGCCACACTCTAGATGCACCAGAGATGACTCTTCAAAATACACCGTTTTTAACGAGTTCAGTTTCGTTTGTAAAAGAACCCGGGGGGGCGTTATTTACTGTGTTCATCATGACCAACATCAAGCCAGAGAATCTTGAAAAATAAATGAATGCTCACTAGATTTGCATCAAAGCGATCGAGTTCATAATGCAAGCCCACTGAACAGTTGTCCTCCACGAGACAAAGCCTCGTCCGAGCAAAGAAAAGAGTCTAGAACATGACGATGACCGTGCGCAAGCCATGTGTACTACTCCGTACCATGACCAACAACAGCACAGGAAGCCGAAATCGAATGAGGCACAACGTCAGCCTCACGGGCGCGAGACTCCTGACCCGGCGATGAGAAGAAAGAATCCGATTCAGGGTCCAGTCCCTGCAGTTCGCCGGGGTGGTGTTTCTATAATCCAGATTCCCGGAGAGAAAAAGGGTCTGGGCTCTGCGTGCTGCGCTGCTCCGTACCACAGCATCCTGTCGGTTGGGCAAGTCCAGGACTTGTGTAGAAAGGCCCAAAGCGCCAAGGTCGTCGTGGATGGTCTGATGAGGCGCCGACTTGAAGAAAAATTTCCCGCGTTTCGTCCACCGCACAACATGTACTTGTACGACTGTGTAAAGCAAGTGATGAAGCCTCCATGTTCTCGCCCACCATGGTGCATCCCATGTCCTTTACGAAGGGCATTCCCAACTCCCTCTGAGTCAGGCCGTTGAATGCATCTCCTTTTCTACATCAACTTCCCAGATCTGTTGGTCGCCATGGGGAATCAGACACACGACTTGTGGGGACCCCAGAGTGACCATGACGTCCGCCGATGACTGGTTCTGGGATGACGTCGGCAGCGGATCAGCACGGACAGAGTCTGGCGCGTGAGAAAGAATCTCGACAGGGAGGAGAACTACACAGGGCTCTGAACATTTGGAATGACAAGAAGTCCGGGACTTCTAGGGATGTCTCGTGCTGGGTCGTAATGCCACCTTCCATCGGCGTCACTGGTGACGAGCGCATCCCCGTCAGGCCAGATGCATATGAGCTCATCAGAGCTACTCGCGGCCAAATACGAGCTTCGTCTGGGTATTACCCCTCGTTTTGGAAAAAAACCAAAAAGCGCCTCGTCCCCGAAAAGAATGTCAGTGTCTCCTCGCGGACCGTTCGGCTGCGAAGGGATACCGTGATCGGGGAAACCAGTGCCGGGAAAAGCTACTTTGGTACTGCTGGCAGAAGATAATAACTTGCCTTGGGGATTCGGTCATTAAGCTTCCATTCTAAGCACAAGTACTCCTGACCCCAAGTATTGGAGCCAACACTCGCTCGGTATCCTCTATTTGGCAACCATTCCACTTCGCCCTCGCTGACAAATGAGGTCGGTGTTATGTAGAAATTTGGGGACGGAGCTCCCAGGCGAGATCCATGAAGCGAGACGAAGCATCCTGGGCCTCCGGTCTGCTTACTGTCTGTAGAGCGACTTCCTAATAATAGTCATTGCACCAAACTCTGCATCAAAGCTTCTGTTTAAGCGGGCCGCACAATCGGCGAGGGCCGTCATGTTCTTTAGCGGTTCAAGCAAGACTTGTTGGGCTATACTGGTGATTGGTATAACATGGGCAACGATGCCCAAGCGGAGCTTGAAAGGCGCTATATGAGCAAGGATATATGGGGCGTAAGCACCTCCAAGACTCCCAGAATGCTGACGACAGAGTTGCATCTCCGCGTGATTCTGGGTTTGTACAGAACTTATCATGACGAGGCTTCACTGCCACTGCTGCCTCAGTCCTGTCAAGCTGCATATGAACATCGTAGGGTCTCAATCGCCTTGCGTGCCAAGGCTACAAACGTTTGCATCGCACAGAATATACATATGCCATGTTTCAGGATCCGACAGTTTGGGTCGCGTAAAGCAAAGCATGCCCAGAATGGGTCGCGAGCGGTTCCGATGTGGGACTTGAGCTGTTGGGGAAGACCTGGTTGGCAGTGAACTTCTTGGCGTAACAGGAGAAAAGGATCTTATTACGGGATTTTCGTTACCGAAGTACGACAGGGTGGATAATCTTCTGTCGCATGATTACTTTACTGCCTGGCGTGAGAAGCACAAAGTGCTGCGCATCTGATATGGATATGCTCCGTAGAGAGAGGTGTTGGCGAGAACAAACGAGAAGATCTGCCGGGGTGCCTGTTGAAAGTCGGCATTCGGTCATTGAGACGAATGATCTACTCGGGGACTGCGGCAACAAAGTAGATGTTTCCAAGTAGAGCACCACAGCACGTACCTGATCTTAGCCATTATTTCATCGAATAAGTGTGAAAGGAGTATGATCGTAGCGGCGCGAGCCTTCCGTATGTTCCCCAGCCTTGATCAGCTCAGCTCAACTCAGCTCAGCTATGTTCTGCGTGTTTAGTCTCTTGGCCTCAAACGTACGGAGTTCCCGGTTCCATACGGAGTCCAACAAGGTAGTAATAGCAAATTGGCCCACAGGGTGGCATGCTTGTCTGATGCAAGGTGATCGCGTAGGGAGTACTGCACTGTGATGCACCATTCTGGTCGAAAAAGATGAAGTCATGACATGGGTGCCCAGGCAGCTTCCGCTTCCCCCGTCGTACTCGGTAATGCAACCTCCAATGTACAACATACATATGTGCTCGAACCAGGGTGAGTAAGAGGGAAACGATAAGGGGCCGTGATACTACATATGTACGGAGTACTCGGTAGAACGTCCAGACAGGAGACGGGGAGGGGGCGTGTGAATTGTTCATGACCGGAGTGACCGCTAGATGGATAACTGCATCAAACTTTGACATGATTGTAACGGAACAAGAATGCTATTCCAACGTCACTCATTACTTACTGTGATGTGTGATACCAATGCTGTTCAACGAGGCCGGCAAAGAGCTAGACGCCTTGGGCGTTCGAGCTTTGGAAAGCTCCGGACCAGACATGGACCACTGGTCCAGAACAGCCATCGATCGACTCCTTTGTGAATGATACGACACTTGCTGCACAGCCAAGTACATAGAACCATAATACCACTCGGTTCTATTATACTTGTACGGGAGCACAGGAGCAACACGGTAGGAGCCCAAAAAGCAAGGACCTTACATGTGTGTATGCATTGCTGTTGAACTTCGTCGGTATTAGCGCAAGCGCAGCCAGCCAGCTAACCAAGCCCACACAGGGCCGATGGACTGGGACCACCAAATTTGGGCGATTCTGGTTGGTTGTACATGTGTATTCATTTGGGCGCCGTCAATGTCTGTACACCTCCACCGTGTTTCCGTCCATCATCGCCCCGTCCAACGCAATCCTCGGATGAGAAAAACGAGTCTGCCCTGTGTCTGCCCTGTGTCTGCTCTTTGCCCTCCAGGCTTGTCTTGCGAGGAGGGAGTGTGGTGTGTGGTAACGGCTTCTTGAAACGCCTGGGCGGGCTGTGGATAAAGCCCGAAGGCCCTGCAATCTGAAGCTTTTTGCTTTTTTGCTTTTTTTCTTTTTCTTTTTGTTATTTGACGACTGCCGGCTGCCGCGGGTCTGGAGCGAATGCCAGCCCCGCCTTCATTTCCTCCTCGTCGACTCCGGCGACTTCGGCGAGGCGACAAGTGGGAGCCAGTTGGAGTGCATTTGATTGTGGAGAGGAGTGATCGATTTTGGGTTCGCCTGCCAGGATGCCGGCGGCCAATCGGCAATTGAGCGAAAGTGCTCAGCCATTAGGGCCAGTAATACATACACATACGCGTATTACATACGGACAGTCCTATTACGGAGTACCGAAGCAATCGACCAATTCTCTCCCCTGTTCTCGCTCTGTGTTGCCACAATGTGACTATGGCGGCGA
The DNA here is from genome assembly GCA_023658505.1 of Epichloe gansuensis. Classification (NCBI taxonomy): domain Eukaryota; kingdom Fungi; phylum Ascomycota; class Sordariomycetes; order Hypocreales; family Clavicipitaceae; genus Epichloe; species Epichloe gansuensis. The sequence continues at coordinate 4,422,370 of CP098283.1, forward strand.
CCTCGGGAGGTGATGGTTGTGATAAGATGGCATAATACTCTCGCTTTGAGATTTGTTTGATGAATGCAATCCGTACTCCGTACTCCGTGCGTCGTAATTGCAACGGGCACGCTCCCTGTCAAGTGCGGTTTTTTTCTTCTTGGCTAATTTTGGTAAAGTTGCTAAAGTTGACTCAGTCCGGAAAGTCAGTTGGCAGGCGGCGGCGAAACGAGGCTTGTGATGTGATAAATCGCACCAGACCATCAGGCATTCAGATGCAACCTGGGGGCTGTCAGGGTGCAGGCTAAAAGCTTCCGACAAGCCGATGATAGGCAGCTGTTATCTGTGGCTCATGAAACCCCGCCCATTCCGTCTTGTTGGCAAGTTGGTGTTGATGCTGTGACGGGCGCAGCTCGGAAATCGGGCTCCGGTATGTACATACTCCGAACGGCCTGGAATGTTCGAAGCCACTAGGTGTAAGATATGGCGGGTCGTACCACTCCGTGCCGTTGTTGTGTAGTTGTGATAATCCTTTTTGGAACCCGTTGACCTCGGAGACGCTCGGTGGTCCGTTTGTGATAATACCATTACGGAGTCACCACTCACCAGCTCCCATTTCGTGGCAGGAAGTCAAAGTCACGTCCATCCTGTTGCGGAGCAAGCGAAGAAAGGGAAGCAAAAAGGTTTTACCCCGGCAGAATAAATCCGGAATGTCATCGCTAGCTTCCTCATCTTCTCCCCTTCCAGAAACAGACAAGACGAAAGAAGAAGAAATTACAAACGTTGGGAGCGGCCAAACCTTCTTGCTCCAATTGGCAAGGCACCAAGATTGCCCACCAATGAAAGCCCACGTCGTCCCGCAGCATTTGGTGCGATGGCCGGCGTTCAGCAACAAACTTTGAGCCCCTGCAGGGGAGTTCCCAGCCCCAAAGATCCATGGCTTGTGCTACCAGGTCAGTCGACAGTCTCAAACTTAATGTAGAACGGCTTGCTGAAAAAGCGTGGGCTGGCAAGGCAATCGAGCATGTGTGGTTGTGATGTTCTGAAGTTTGCCGGCCAATTTCCCCGAGAACGGAAGAACCCTTTACTTACATATGACAAGTTTCCCAATCCGCGATGGCCGAGCCCTGGAAAATAAAATGATAAGTCAGAAGTGGACTGTACTAGTTATTATTGATTAGTCCGTTATACGGCAAGGAAAGCTCCTCATGATAGAATCGTGGCGTACGGAGGGAGTACTGGAACTACCACTCTCAAGGGACTTGGACAGATGCAACCAGGAAAACACGGAATGGAGATGCGGCGAGAAGGGCTAGAACTTCTTCGGCCGAAAACCTACCGTCAAGGTCTTATATGGGCGATTAGACGTCCCTTTTCACGTGCGCGATTATTCGATTGCGATCCAGAATGGCACTGTCCTCTGCGCATCTTGAATGGAAAAATCCCCAAAATCGCGTCGGTACAATGCGCAATCGCGATGGTTTCGCGAAATCGTGATGCCAGAACCAAGGGTCCTTACAAATGCACCGCTGCCGTGCCGCTTGTGATGAATGGCTAAAAGCTCATGCAAGCCATGTCCGAATCAGTCGGTAGGGGAGAAAGGAGTGTTGCAACATTGTCCGTATTGTATTTCGACCAGTCAACAACCGTAGGGCAACGAACCAAGAGAGAGGAAAAAAGGGCATGTCTGTACTCCAACAAACTGTGCATACTTGAGACATTATGATCATGCGACCAACGGAACTGGATGTCCAATGCTCAAGAAACCTGAAGCCTCCCTTCCATGATTCCATGAGATGATCGCTTGTGGGCGATGAAATCGAATGTAAGAACTGTCACTCATTTTGGAGATGGAGTTAAGATGCTCTGTCCGCAGGAGTTTCAGGCGTTCATCAAAGCCCTTCCCTTGTTGGATCCCTATCAGCCATCGAGATTCTTGCACCAAATCTCGAAAGGGCTGCCTGCATCGATCGCGATGGATCCACGCCGCCTTAGCGTAACGGAAACAGGGGACACGTGCATAAGTCCCGTCGTTCATCGGTCAAAGACAGACGGTTTGTTTTATTTTCCTTGCCGTTCTCTGCCGCAGAGGCTGCTGGTCGAGTAGGCCCTGCAGAGTTGGAGCCAAAAAAAAAAAAAAAAAAAAACTCCCCTCTGAAATGCATGTCATCGTACACGATCGGTCGCGGCCACTACATGGTGTTTGTTATCCCTGTATGTGTGTAACCAGATGCGCGGTCTCTGTAAGAATTGCCAGCCCTGCTAGCCATGATGAGAGTCAACTCTTCAGTCTGTCAAGTTGGGATCGAGGCTACAGCTTTGTAGATGAGTTTCAGAGAATGATGCTCTCTTTTGTGTGAGTAGCAACTAACTTGATACGGAGCACTCCGTATCGAGTAGAATTCTGATCGATGAACCTACCCCACAAACCATCATCAAACGTCGTCCAATCCGCACTATTCCTTACGATTTGTGGAGTTAGTGGGAAATGCCAAAAACGTGGTGATTCCAGGGATTGATTCTCAAGCACGGAGTAAACGACAACATGTAAGTAAGTCCCTGTAGCGATTCAAAGTGTCTACAGAGCAAGTCCAATGCCAGTGCAAGACATTATCTTTGCGCCATCTCAGATTGTCTTTTTCCGAAGCATCCGGCGCCACTTCAACACTTCAACACATTAGAAGTGAGGTAGGCAAGTACATGTAGTGAAAGAAAAATGTTGGTGAGTTATCTGAAACGACTTAGGCAAGCATCATGCCTCCAACTTTCTTTGACTGCTTTGACTGCAGAGTTAGCGAGCGTGCTAGCTGTGATCGTACTCTTTGCTGCGGGACTACGTAGGATCTGCAAAAAAATGGGTAGATAGATCGAGTATGTTGGCTTTGCATCGTTCTGTGTCCATTAGTGAAACAAAAGTCCCTTGAAGACGAACGGAACACGACAACCACCAATTTCAGATATGTACTTTGTTAAGCTGATTGTCTTGGGAAGCACCTGTCCGTAGGTTTGATGCGAGACAGCATGTCGAACATTGAATACCTTTACGATGCCATCCATGTCTCTTTACCCATCACAGATACCAAGAGTGCAAGGCATCGACGAAGACACTACGCTAATAATAAGGTAGCCTGCTGTGCGTTTGTGCGTTTGTGCGTTTGTGCGTGTATGCGTGTGTAAAGAGTCGTCGTGTAATCAAACCGTGTCTTGGCGCAATGTTGATGTTGTTGTTTCTTGTTGTTGTTTCTTGGAGTTTGCCAGTGCCGGATCGACCCCGCAGCTTTGGTGAATGACTCCGTTTCTGCGAGGGAATGGTTCGATTGGAATGCGGCGCGACAAACGGTTCGATCAACAAGTGGCAAGCCAGGGCAGTCACTGGGTTTTCCGCTTGAACCGTCATCGCAAGCTCGTCTTTGGTGTTGCCAAGGATCGAAGATTGGCAGGGCCATCAAGAGTCCCCGACAGCGCTAAGCGACTTCGAGCTACTCACTCCACGTCCCACAGCCAAGTCTGGGGACCTGGCACTGGACTAGTACATATGTACATGTAAAAACTCTGTGCAGACAGACACGCATGCATCCAGAGGGGGCTTCCTAGGAGAGGTAGATAATGCATATACCGGGGAGGGCAGATATTTCACTCCAAAGTCGGGGACTTCTCTCTCGTGCATGAGCCCCAACTTTGTTCCGCTGCAATAAAAGTACCTGGTGCTACGCCGCACGCCAGGTCCGGCCAGGAACATGCACACACGTTGAACATTCTTCTGCCCGTTCTAGTCCGTTACTTATGTACGTGCACCGTGCAGACAGGACGCAGCGCAAGTTGGAGTTGGCCTCCAAGGATGCCTGCCCGAATGATCCTTGAATGCCTGCCGCGTTGTATCTACATACATATATATGTATGTACTCCGCCGGAATGCCCTGTGACTCATCCTGGCCCACCCGCTTCTTTTGTACCAGACACTCACAGGCCGGGCGGGCAGTGCACACAACGGCGCACAACACGAGATGACACTCACGAGATATTCGTACACAATACTACACAATATAGCACGCATTACGGAGTACATGTACCGCAAACGGTTGGCCTGCCGATGTGTTCCAGTCACTTGCAAATAAATGCACATATATGTAAGGATGCCCTCAAATAGGCAACTTGATGATGTGGCATAAGGGCCAAGGCTATTTATTCACCAAAAGACGCGACGCTTATTACTCCGTACTGCAGGGACCTTTTGAATCGTTGAATAATCTGGTCATTGTGGAATCAACCAGCATACTGACCGCCTGGTGTCTCTGAATATAATGCGAGAATCAGCCATTACGGCGTAGATAGACATGTTTCAGTTTGTCATAAGCCTCGGACGCAATCCTTGTCGTCAACTGAATTCATCGGTGCCGCAACGACACATCGATTCCCATCGAGAACTGACAGGACTGAGTGTTTCTCATATTCTCAAGAACGTCCAAGCTGCAGTGAGTCACAGCGGGCTGTTATTACCAGGGTGTGATCCAAGTCGGCGCAGTCTCGTAACGCTAGCGCACTCGAGACAGGACTCGGTACAAGTTAGGTGTGGAGATAGGTGGAGAGATTACTTTGTACCATTAGGGGTAAAAAATCTCACTGCCCTAACCCCTTAATTTAATTATTTAAGGCTTTTCCCTATATAGAAGTTAATAATAGATTATTAGCAAATTACTTACTTCTTTCTATTATAATACCCTCTTCTTATTATTAAAGATCTTTATAGCCTACTAGTTAATCTTCTTAGCGTAGTACTAGTGTAAGGTAAACTAATAAGCAAACACTTTACTTACTATAAAAGCTTTATAAAGCATAGATTAATAGTAAATTAAATAGTATAAAGCATAGCGTAACTTAAGCAGCTATATAAGATATTACCCCTAATATTTAAGATTGCTAGCCTTAGCGTAAATAGACTGTAAAATTAATTAAGCAGAAGTATTATAGCTTATAGGACTACTAGCAAGTGTTTTTAAAGGCTAAAAGTCATTTAGGTATGTATATATATTATTTACGCTAGCTAGCTCTATGTAGGGCTAGTACTAGTACTCCTGCTGCTTTGTTAAAAGGAAAACCCTTGAATAGGAAGAAAAACCCCTTATATCTATGTTCGGGCCAACGCTAACCCTACACTAGGCCTGCGTCGCGTTATGTATGGCCTATTGTAGGTGTTTGTTACTAGCTTGCGCTAGCCTTATCCTAATAAGAAAAGAAAGAGAGAAAAGGAAAAAGGAAAATCCTAGGTTCTAAGCCCTACCTAGCTCTGTCCTAGGTCTGCTCTAGCACTACTCTAGGCTTATTATACTATCTTATAGCATGCTAGATTTAGTTTTATAGTGGTAATTTACTTCTCTTTTACTTTTTAGCTAGCTCTTTATAGCCTTACTTTTAGCCTTCTCTAGCCTAGGTCTAGCTTATTAGTCTAGGGAAGTTAGAGCACCTAATGTTATTTATCTTCTATGGTAGGGGTATAGGTTTAGTTTAATTCCTAGCTATTTCTAGGCCTAGGTCTCTTAGGCGTTAACTAACTAGATTCTTATCTTATATTCTTCTTTCTTTATTAATATCTATAATTTAGCCCCCTATATAAGTATAAGAAGGGTTCCTTCTCCTAGAGGGTCTTCCTTCTTTCCTCTTTTTATTAAACTTCCTATAGGTTCTCTTCTTCCTTAGAGCTACCTAAGGCACTCCTAGGCTAGTGTTAGCCTAATTACTAACATTACTATAAATCTATTAGGTTATCTAATAAGATAGCACTAGCTACTATAAGTACTCTTATGTTCTATGCTTATCTAGCTCTAATCTGCCTAGGAAAACTCTAAAAATAAGTAATATCCTTAAAAGTCTTTAACTAAGAAGTAGCTTAAGTAGGCTATAGCTAAGGATTTAAAGGTATAACCCTCTAGCCCTAGCCTACCTCTATTCTAATGCTAATTTACTATAGTTAGGGATCCCTATAGGATTTAATATATCTCTTATAAATCTTAATTAATTAACTACCCTAGGCACTAGTGCTATAATATTACTAGTAAGTTAGATCTATCTTAGCTTAGAAGTAAGGCTAACTATTTTATATAGGGCTAGCTACTAATACCTATTTTAACTATTAGGTCTATAACTATAGATATTTAAAGGTAGTTAACGCCTCTATTCTAGGCTAGATCTAGTGCTAATTTACTCTTAGCCTAACTTAAGTAATTAATAGAATAAGCACTAATAGCTAGTAGAAGTTTAGGTAGCTATAGTTACTAGGGTAGTATAAGTACTACTATTCTAGTTTAATATTAAGTCTAGTCTAGGTCTAATAGTTCTATAGGTCCTAGATAACTATTAGGATTATATAAAGAAGCTCTATACTAGTAATTAAAGTAAGAAGAAGCGTAGTGCCTTAGCTATAGGCCTAGGCTAGTCTAGCGCTAGTAGGGAGTAATATAATAAGGTTATCTTTTAGCTATAGCGCCTAGACGCTTACGCTATAGAGATAAACTATCTTCTAGCTATAGCCCTACCTACTAAGGGGTAGGCTAAGGTAATAAAGAGGGTGATTCTAGTCCTAGAGAAGGAGTGATTAGTTAGGTAGGTATAGCTTAGTAAAGGGGTAGAGGTAAACTAGTAGGGCTTATAATATCTAGCGTTATATATTTAAAATTAATCTAATAATAGTTTTAGAAATATAATTCTTTAGCTAGCCTACTACTAGCTCTAAACTATATAATCTTATATCTCTCCTAGTTATTTACTATATTTATATCTTAGTTATTAGTCCTAGCGCTAGAAGCGCTCTAGCTCTAGCTCCTTCTCTTTACTATATATATTAGCTACTAGTTCTTATACTAATAAGTAGTATTAGAGTTATTTTATACTAAGGAACTATTTAGCTATTACTCTTACCTTTAGGAGGTAGTTTAAGGCTAGCCTTACCTCCTATATATCTTTAGGCTAGCGCGTTTAGGGGCGTTAGTAGTTATATTTAGGGTAGTTTACTATAATATAATATTAGTCCTTAACTACTTTACTATAGCTATATAGCAATAAGTTTACCCTAGGAATGCCTCTCTAGAAGAGAAACTTATTAAGACTAATCTTCCTAGTGTGTAGTTAGACTATAGTTAAGGAGATATGCTTTTCTAGGCCTATATAAAATCTTTAGATTTCCTTTAGGTTATAAGTTAGTGGTTAATCCTTAGTTAGTTCTCTTATAAGTCTATGCTATCCTAGGCATTCCTTACTATACTATTTATCCTAGTATTATCTCTATTCCTTATATAGTTTTACTACTAGTTTATTACTCCTAGGGGGTCTCTATTTATAATATAACACTAACTATACTAAGTTAGTAGCGGTTTAGATTATTATAGCTATTTTGCTCTCTATAATTCTCTCTTTAAACTTCTGTTTTATCTTATTTAGGTATAGATCTAGGGGGATATAGGTCTTAACCTCTAGTTAGGTAATAGGTATAGCCTTAAACACACTAGCTATAATTTAGAGGTAGGCTAATTAGTCTATTATAAAGCTTTTAACTACTTCTCTTAGCTTTCTACCTTTCTTAGTTAGGGTATAGTAAGCGCTTACCCTATAGGCAAGGATAGGCTAGACTACTTATATATATAGGAGTTAGGTATTTTTAAAGCTATAACCCTAGGCTAACGCTACTAGTAAAGAGAGTATAAGCTACTACTAGGCTAGTTTGCCTTTTAGGATATTCTTATAAGCACTCTAATTAAGTTTCCTATTAACCTAGACTTTAAGAAACCTATATAACTCTATAGGCACTATTTTCTTTACACTAAGTTAAACCCTAGCCTATAGGGGTTAGTATGCTTTACTAAAGTGTATAAGTTTAGTCTTTACTAAGTTAAACTTTACTCTTACTTCTTTTACCCACTTTTTATATACTTTTTATATAGCTTTAAGCCTTTTCTAGGTTTATATAGTGTTTTTCTAAACGCTACTATGTTTATATTATTTGCAAATCCTATTATTACTATGCCTAGGATAGCTTAAAGGCATATATATAGCTTTACTAAGTAAAGTAAGAAGAGGATTAGTAAGAGAGAAGAGCCTTATAGGGTGCTTGCCTTTATCTAAAAGGGTTTTAAGAGTTTACTATTAAAGCTAAGCTAGCTTATTCTATCTATAAGAAAGCTATGTATTATAGCTATTAGCTAGTGTAATATGCCTATTTAGATTAAAATATAAATTAGATATAGGTAGCTAACTCTATTAAATACAGAAGAGATATCTATCTATGCTAGTAAGGCAATACTACCTCTGCCCTAAGCCTCTCTTACGTATTCTATAAGGACTCTTATTATAGTTTCTATTAATCTATTTGCTCTATTTCCTATTTATAGCTTAGGAAGAAGGCCCTTTACCTTAGTAAAGGCTATAAGCTACCTTATAATTACCACTTCTATAATCTTTCTTACTATATTTAGTAGTAAGATAGGTCTTTACGTATTAGCCCTTCTTATCTCCTTAGTGGTTTTTCCTAGCTTCCTAATTACCACTACTTATATAGTTTAGAACTATACTAGAAAATATCCTACTTTAAGGATAGTGTTTATTAGGTATACTATAGCTTCTTTAGCTAGTTTATTATAGGCCTTAATAAGGCCTACTAGGAGTTTATTATCTCCTAGGGCTTTCTAGCTAGCTATATCTAATAGGATGTTTCTAATATCTCTTACTCTAAACCATTCTTTATCTAGGACTAGTGTATTATTAAGCTTTAGGAAGGAGAGGTCTAGGATATAAGAGAGGTTTACTATAGGCTTAGGGAAGAACCTTTATATAAGTATACTTACCTTATCCTTATAGGTAATAGCTAGGTTAGGGTTATTATTAGTTCTTTCTAGGTCTAGGAGTCTAGGGAGCTCTAGGGGGCCTAGCTTTAGAGCTAGGCCTATCTCTCTAGTCTTTAAACTTCACTATCCTTTTCCTATATATTAGCTTTTATAGGGCTTCTCTTTACGCGTTCCTTTTTCTTCCCTAACTATTTATTCCTAGTTATTATTTACCTTAGAGAAGGCTTACTAGTTTGCTTTAGTCTTCTAGTGCCTCTATTATCTCTTAGCTTATCTAGCTTTAGTAACTACCTCTTTTATTCTCCTTAATCACTATACCTCTAGACTAGGGAGTCCTTAGTGCTTCTATAGGGCTACTAGTTCTACTATCTATTAGAGGTTTATAATAAGCTATATTACGTATGTATTAATTCCTTCCTTATCTTTTAGGTCTAGTGCGTTTTCCGCTTAGAGTTATACTATTACTTCTACCTTTACCTATAGTCTATTTATTATAGTCTAGGTGTGTTTAAGGGTAGGTAAGGCGCTTTCTTACTCCTTAGTAAAGATGCTAATTAGCTATAGAATATAGTTAGAGCCTATAAGGTCTTTTATGCTATTATAGTAAACTTAGATATCTAGAGTTACCTATACTAGATCTATATGTCAAGGCTTTTGGCTTGGGAGTGAATAACAGAGTGAAGGTTAGATTGAAATGTCGTAGCTATTGATCTGCTAGCTAGGGGTGGGTGCTTAAAAGGTTTAATCTCTAGCCCTTTCCCTTTGTTTATAGGAAAGCCCCTTTAAATAGCCCGTAGCTCTTACGTAACTAGCCCATAGCTAGCCCTTAGCTCTATGCCCTGCTAGGTTCCACCCTTATTAATACCGTTGCTACCCTTATAGATGCCATTGCTATTCTACTCCTAACATAATACCCCCTCTCACTGCGATTATCCTTAATTGTATTAAGGTGCTACCTTAGGGTTAGGTCATAGCGTAAGAGTTCCTTTATTACTACTTGCCATAGTGATTTTTATAAAGCAACGTAGTAATATTAATAACATTAGGCTACATTAGCCTTCTTCATAGTAACCGCCTGCTAATAGAAGCTAGGTTATAGTTACTTCTTAACTTCCTCTCTATAGGTTATTCTTCCTAAGAGATTCTTCTTAACTAGACTAGTTAGCGTGATTTTTAATTAGCTTAACTCTATAGGGCATAGATTACCTTGCTTCTTCCGTTTTCCTTTAAGCTTATAGTGGTAGCCTAATGAATTCGCAGTAAGCTTATAGTAATAACTTATGAATTATAGTAATCTTTATGAACACACTAGTTGTAACGCATAGAAGATTCTAGTTAGAGTAGCTTAGATTAATCTAAGGCGCTTAAATTCCTATAAGAAGGGCGATTTCCTTCCTTCTTTTCTCTCTTTTCTTTCTTTTCTTTAAGCCTCTTATTAACTTATAAGTCCCTTACTAATATAATAGCTACTATAACGCTACTATTATATAATATTAACTACTAACTATTATAGCTTAAGCTATTATATCTTGCGCTGCTACTGTTAAAGATTCCGCTATTAAGCTATCCTATAAGGGGAGAACCTTATAATTATTAAAGACCACGTAAGTTTGCTACTTCTTTATTGCTTTTTTATTACTAACTTAAAGCTAGTTTAACAAAAATTCCATGCATATATTATGCCTAGTGGTTAGCTATTTAGAACGTGGCTCTAAGGGATAATAATAAAGATAAATAGCCTTAGTATATTGCTAAGGGAAAGCCTGCTCTAACTAAATATAATTACTCCTCTAGTATAAACTTACTACTAGCTTACTACTATTACTACTAATATTTAGCTTTTGTAGGTAATTCTCTAAAATGCTATTATTACGCTTAAAATAATAAGACTTGTGTTAGGGTAAGTTAAGCCTTAAGGGATTGCCTTTTAATTACTACTAACTCCTTACTAGTGTTCTATTTAAATTACAAAGCTATATAAATAGCTTTAGGATATACTTCGCAATCTTCTAGAACTATACTATATTAGTAATGTAAGTACCTTTTACTCCACTGCTTTAATATTGCTAATACGCTACTAGGAGTTTATATAAGCTAAGAAGAAACTTTATAATACTCTTTTAGCCTTAAAAATGCTAATAAACGCAGGTAAGCTTATTACGCGTGTCTTATAGCTAAGGCTTCTTAAGAAGCGGAGTGCAATAAACACACTGCTTTCTTGTAGCTAATTAATATTATTAATCTAGAAACCTAGATTAAAATTACTAATTATCTTCGATTTATGGCCACTTATAGCCCTATGGTTAGTGCTACTAGCTTTATTGCTTATTCTTTGCTAACTTACTGCTAGTTTGCTACTGCTTAAGCTACTCTCCTTATGCGTATTAGACCTTTAGAACTCCCTAAGGAATTGCAAGTTTAAGCCTTTAGTAACAATAAGTCTAAGGCTAATAAAGTTAGAAATTATACTAAAAATCAGTCTAAATATGTCTCTAAAGTCTAGCTGTTAGATAGCTGCGAGTCTATGCTAAGTTTTGCTTTAAATACGAGATTTGTTTAGTAGTCTAAATTATTATTAAGTGAATTATTCCCCATTGAATTGCTGCGATCTAACGGTTATTTTAGATTACAATTAGGAGTTAATTGAGTAGCTAGGAAGTTAAGATTTAGCTGCTTAGTTACCGCTTATAGTCTTTAATAACCTCTTTTATTGTAAAGTCTCTACGTAGCACCTAAGAATTCTTAGAATTATCGTAATTCTTCTATTTTACTAAATATTTGCGCCGTTTACCGTTATATTTATAGGCAATAATTTGTTTAACTTTAAATTCCTCTTAATTCTCTTTAACATTATCTCATAGCAAGGTTGTTTTAACCGCGTTGCTTAGATTTCCTCTAAAAGGTTCTAAGCTTATGATGTTAAAAATATTATGTAAGCGCATTCCTTTAGGTAACTTTAATTAATAAGCTAAACTATAATAGCTAACTTCTTTTTAATCTTATATAGTCCTAAGTACTTCGCAGCTAGCTTTTAGCTAGGGCGTTATAGATTAATATTCTTAGTTAAGAGTAAGATATAGTTACCTATATTAAACTTTATTAGCACTCTCTTTTAATTATAATACTTTTCTATAGGGCCTATAAGTAGCTTAATAGCTACTTAATCTCTATATACTTATGTTTTAATTCTAAAACTCTATTTTTAGCTTAATTATTAACCATTAGAATTAGCGTGACTGCTTAATCTAGTCCCCTTAGGTTATACCCTTATAGCGCTTCCGTAGGTGTGTAACCATGACTTATATGCGCGCTTATATTATAAGCAAACTATGCTATTAGGAGATAATTAACCTAATTAGTCTGCTCTGCGTATATAAATGCTCTTAAATAGTGCTCTAAAACTTGATTTAAGCGTTTTATCTAACTATCTATCTATAGATAAAACGCAGTGCTTAATCGCCGCTTTATTACTAAGAGGTAGTAGAATGTTCTTTAAAATCCACTAGTAAATGTTAAACCTTAGTCTATAATAATACCCTCTAGGGCTCTATAATCTTTAAAAATATGTTCTAGGAAGATAATTACTAGTCTATTGCTAGTTAACCACGTAGATATAGGGATATAAATACTATATTTTATAAATCTATTAACTACCACTAAGATTATATTATGTATTCTGCCTTACTAATCTTTAACTAGTGGGAGTCTAGTGATAAAATCCATTAATAATTCTTAAAAGGGGCAATCTAGCACTAGTAGCGTAGCTAGCTTACTATAAGGTTTATGTATTTGCGGTTTTAAAACTTAATAGCTAATATAAGTATATATATGTACCTTAATGTCTCTTTTTATTCCTAGCTAAAAATATTAGTTAGTAACTTATTAAAGAGTTCTAGTAACTCCTTAATACCTAGCAGCGGGGTTATTATAAATTAGCAGTAAGATTTCTTTTCTTATTCCCTATAGGACAAAAACTTAATTTTTAAATATTAATAGCTTAGAGGGTCTAATAGACTATATCTATAACATATCTAGGTTACCGCTTAATAGTAGCGCTCTCTTCTTTATAATAAAGGCGTCTCTCTATTGTATATCTAAAAGTAAGACTTAGATTAGGGTTCTAATTCCATGTCTTCTATAAATACAGTGGAATTTAACTTAGAAAAGGTTCTCTATACCGCTAAGACCCTAGCTATAACGCATTTACTAGGTTGTAACTCCTTAGCTAGTGAATTTAGTCTTACGTGTAGTCTGTTCCCTACTATAATGCCTATGTTAAGCATGTCTAGTCTAATAGGCTTCTCTAAAATTAATAAGACCTTAGCTATTACACTACTGCTAGGTAGTAACTCCTTAGCTAGCGGGCTTAGTCTTATATATAGTCCCCTCACGCTATAATAATATCCTTAGAATGTATCTAGACTATTAGGCTTTTCTAAAATTAATAAGACCCTAGCTATTACACTACTACTAGGTAGTAACTCCTTAGCTAGTAGGCTTAGTCTTACGTATAGTCCCCTTACGCTATAATAATATCCTTAGAGTGTATCTAGACTATTAGGTTTCTTTAAAATTAAGGAGACCCTAGCTAATATACCACCGCTAGGGAGTAACTCCTTAGCTAGTAGGTTTAGTCTTATATGTAGTCTATCCTTATCTAGTTAATAGGCAGGGGGCGATTTTATAGAGCGCTAGATATTAATAGTTTTATTATAGTGTCCTTATAGCCTATTATCTACAAACTAAACACGCTACGTTTTCTTAGAGCACTAGATACTAGCTATTTTATTATAGCGTCCTTACGGCATGTTATTTGCAAATTTAGTAAGAAAGGTTAGTAATTATAAGGACACTGCCTTTACCTTCCTCTCTTTACTTATATAATCTAACCTCCTTAATAGAGCGTTAGCGGGGTTTAACTTACCTGCTTTATGTTTAATTACAAAGTTAAATAGATAGAGTTTATCTAGCGTAGTAACCTATCTGCTAGTTAACTTTAGCTTTATAGCTAGGTACTTATGGTTTAAGTGATCTATAACCACTATAACTAGATGCGTTAAGTATACAAGGTAGTGCCTCTAAGTTTAGAATACCTCTTAGATAGCTAGTAACTCTATATCTAGTGTTACGTAGCGTAGCTTTGTCTTATTTAACTTTCTTAACATATATGCCACTAGGTGCTAGTAACCTAGCACTAACTACGCTAGGATAGCCCTAAGTACATATCCTAAGGCGTTTGTCTTAACCCTTAATAGGGCTAGTGGATTAAAGTGCACTAGAATTAGCGCCTCTTAGAATTGTTTTTATAGCTCCTAAACGTAGCTAACTTATTAGGATTTAGCTTAAACTTTACTAGTTAGTCTCCTTAGAGTTAATTAGTTAATAGGATAACTATTTTGCTATAGCCTTTAATAAACCGTCTATAAAATCCTATAAAGCCTAGGAATAACTAGATATTAAAAATACTACAAGGTACTGGCTAAGTTACTATTATCTTAATTCTAGCGGGCTCTATTACGATTCCTTCTTTAGATATAATAAAGCCTAGGAATTTAACCTCCTTACATAAGAATTTGCACTTTTCTAGGTTAACAAAGAGGCTTGCTTCTTAGAGCTTCTAAAGGACTTGTTTTACATGCCCCTTATGCATAGCTATATCGCTACTATAGATTAGGATATTATCTAAATATATAACGCAAATTATATCTATAAGGCCTTTAAGGGCATTATTAATATATTCTTAAAAGGTTACGGGTGCATTAACTAGCCTAAAAGGCATCACGAGATATTCAAAGTGACCGTATTTGCATTAGAACGCTATTTTCCACTCATTGCCCTCGCGGATATATAGCTAATAGTACGCATCTTTAAGGTCTAATTTTATATAAACCTTTGCTCCCTTTAATTAGTTTAAGATCTCTGTAATTAGCGGTAATAGCGCTTTATCTTTAACAGTGATCCTATTAAGGGCTCTATAATCCACACAGAGGCGCAATTTTCCTCCTTTCTTTAGCATGAATAATATTAGGGCTTTAGCTAGGCTAATAGATCTTTAAATCTATCCCTTTTGCTACACGCTTGCTAAGTACTTACGGAGTACCTCTAGCTCCTTTTCTGCTAAATTATATATTAGTCCCTATAGGGTATTTTCCTCTCTTCTAATTCAATAGCATGAGTTTAGCTACCTAGTGTGGGGAGGATACCTATAAGTTTATTTAAAAAGATATCCTTAAACTCCTTATAGGCTTAGGGTATTTGCGTGGTTAACTTATAGGCTCTGCTTATCTCTATAGTTACTAGGTTATTACAGGGCCTATCTTTATTTACTATTAAGATATTATTATCTTTTGTATAATTTTAGTTATTATCCCCTATAAGATAAATCTAATGTAAGCGCGTTTTACCTCCTTACGTGCCTGTCGCGTCCTTACTACTAGTCTAAGACATTCTTTTGTGACTAGGTGTCTCTAGTAACTATCTATCTAGGATATAATCACTGGTTTATATGTAACTACCTAGTTATGCCCTAATAATAGGTCTTCACTAGTATTAGCTATGTAGTAGCTAACTTAACACATTCTTGCGTAGCCTATGCTATCCTTAATTAATAAGGTTTATAATAAGATCCCTTAATGCTTAATTTTAGTAAGGGTAGCACTCTTAAGGGTTATATTATTCTTTTTACATTAGCCTAATTAACTACTGTTAGTAACTTTAGGTGGATAATTAAATAGGTTACGCTAGGGTTAAACAGCGCCTTTATAGCTACCTATTTATGTTCTCGCTATAACTTTACCTTAACTCTTAGTCTTAGATCTTTAGGCAATAATTTAATAAGAGCGTCTTCCTAGGGTTACACTAAGCTAATAGGGGTCTTGTTTAAGTCTAATAGGTCTTTATCTCTAGCCTAGTTATGGCTAGTCTTGTGCGTCTCCGTTGTATGGTTGCTTCTCTTGTAAATAGAACAATCTGGTTTAGTGTAGCTTAGTAAAGCGTATCCTAGCTTACTACACTTAAAATATATAAACAGTGAATTTATCTTTCTATTGCTACTTTATTGCTATAGCCTTTCTAGCGAAGTAAAACGTTATTGTCTTTTTAACTGTTATTACCTTAATCACTTAATTAGCCTCCTTTAGTTATAACCTCTGCCTTTCTTCCTTAGCCTGCTAGGTAGGTCTAACTCTTAGGGAACTCTTAGCTAAGTACTTACTTCTTTATAGTATTATTAAGGCTATTAATAAATATATAGATTTATAGGCGTTTAGGAATTGCTTTAGGTAGCTTAGCCTCTGCCTTACCCTAGATCTTTATAAACATCTAGAATAATTAGTGATTTTCTTATCTAAGACCTATTAACGTCCTTATTACTTCTAAGCACTATGTATTCTTATCCATAGTTCCTGTCTTTAGCTAATCCACGAATCTATCCTAGGTATAACCCTAGTAATTTACATAACTATCCGTGGCTGCATAACGTATCTATTGTCGCTTTGCGTTATCTGCTAGGCAGCTGCTAGCATAGGTAACCTTAGTTATATTATCTATAAAGGTTCTATAATCTATAGTAAAAGCTATGTTTAAATCCACTAGGAAATTCTAAAGACTCTTAAAAGTGTTCCCTTTATATATAGGTGCTTTTAATTATATCTTTGCAAGGCTATATCGCTGCGTAATAGGTACTACCTAAGGTGCTAAAGGAGGGGTATTTATGGGTCCTGCGTCTAAGTTACCTAAGGATATAGCTTCTTCTATTATTTATAGGTTTTGCTATAAGTAAGCGAGTTTCTATCTCTTTTCTGTAATACGTATCTAGGTTACTGCTTCTTTAAGGCGCTGATTTAGTGTTACCTCCTTATTATTAATAAGTATTCTGCTCTGCTAGTTATCTAATAGGGACTAGCGGACTACTCCGGTTAGGTTTAGTAGTGTAACATTCTCCTGCTTATCTGTAGCATGGTTATAGCTACCACCTAATTAGGTTACTATGCAATGAATTCTAGATATCCTAATCTAACTAATGGTCTATTGCCCTAAAGGGAAGAGAGATTAATTTATTAAGGCTTTTAGCTTAGGAGTGAATAATAGAGTGAAGGTTAGATTGAAATGTCATAGCTATTAATCTGCTAGCTAGGGGTGGGTGCTTAAAAGGTTTAATCTCTGGCCCTTTCCCTTTGTTTATGGGAAAGCCCCTTTAAATAGCCCGTAGCTCTCACGTGACTAGCCCGCAGCTAGCCCTTAGCTCCGTGCCCCGCTGGGTTCTACCCTTATCGATGCCGTCGCCACCCTCATGGATGCCGTCGCTGTTCTGCTCCTGACACTATAGTGCTATCTCTATCTTCTCTATATTATCTTATAGGTTTCCCTTAGGGCATTACTAGACTAAGCCTTTACTAGCTTATAAGGTCTAGTAGTTCCTCTACTCCTCTAGTTATTCTATCTAAGCTATCCTAGAGGAGGTGTTTTTAGTTAAAGTCTCCTATAAAAACACTCTAGCTATAAGGCTTTTCTATATTAAAAGTATAAATAGATATGTTCTAGTTATCTATATATCCTTCTAAGTAAAGGGAGTAGATATTTATGCCTTTTATCTTTACTAGTAACTAGTTAGGTCCTCCCTAGGCTATCTATAACCCTATATTATGCTTCTTATTTATATATACTATATTCTATCCCTTATAGTATACTAGTTAGAATTAGGCAAGGCCTAGTGCTAAGGGCTATAGGTGCCTTATGTATTCCTACTCTTAGATTACTATTATATCTATATTAGTTTAGTGTTAGAGCGCTATATATATTAAGCTATCCTTCTTATTTACGTTCTAAAAGAGAACTTATAATATTACTATATTAGTTAAGGGGTGGTAAGTCTTTGCTATCTTATACTAGCTCTATTCTAGCCCTATTTTAAGATATATATTATATAATACTCCTTACCCTAGGCTATTTAGTACTCCTCTCTGTATTTATTAGGCATCCCTTTTCCTACTTACTATAATAATAGGTGCTATAGCTATGCTAGTTCTCTTATAGGGTAGTATTAGGCTTTTATCTAGGGAGTTACTAGTAAATCATAATAGTTACTCTAGGTAGCTTACTTTTACTATATTTTACTTCTCTTTTAGGATAGGGCAGTCCCTTAATTACGCTAGGTATAGGCTAGAATATAAGATATAGTTTTCCTTTAGTTATTCGCTAATTATTAGGTATAATATTTCTCCTTCCTTATATTAGCTAGCTTTATACTTACTATACCTTAGGGCTACCTTATAGAACTTTATAATATAGCTAGTTTAGAAGTAGTTATAGCATTATTAAGGTTATAGGGTCTTATTATATAGTTTAGTCTAGAATAGCTTTGCTTTAAAGACTATTTTATCTTAGTATATCTTATTAGTGTCTTTTACTTCTGCTAGTCCTAGGATTAGGGTAGTATGCTATATGTTTTCTACTTAGGGGTGCCTTATGGTTACCTTAATTACATTTACTTTATTTGCTTTTCTAATCTTAGTTATAAGGTTCTTAATAGATATATGCTTTATTAGGAATCCCTTAACTATAATGCTAAGTATATAGTGGTAAAGGGCTACTTCTAGACTAAATGCTTTAGCGATCTATTTTTAGTTCTCTTTATATTAGGCTATGTTTCCTTTAAAGGTAATAATTATATCTCCGCTAGGGAGTCTTCTAGCTATTATAGCTATGGTTTAGCTAGTAGCTCTATTTACTATAGTTATTATATCTTTAGTGCCTTAGGATTAGAGCGTTTCCTAAATTATATTACCTTTAATAAGTACTTCTTTATATTATTTACCTAGGACCTATAAGGGAGGGGTTTTATTATTTAGCTTTCTTAGTGCTAGTCTAGCTATAATGCTTGCCTAGGTTAGTGTATTAGTTCCTTTAGCTTTTTCCTTAATAGCCTTCTTAAGGGCTACTTTAAGGGCTTCTTTAGTAATATAAATATTATTATTATTATTACTACTATTATTATTTATAGCTCTTATTTTAGCGTAGGCGCGGTTCGCTGCCTAGCAGGCTATAGCCTTTATAATGCTCTAAACTTAGGAGACTTTATTGCTAGGGATAAGGCTAGTGATCTTATTATAGAATTTCATGTTATTTAGGTATTCAAATTATATCTAATCTATTATTAGGTTATCTTCGTGTCTATAGGCATTAAATTGCCCTATTCCTATGTTTAGGTAGTGGTAGCTCTATGCTAGCCCCTTTCTCTAGCGTTAATTACCATTAGTATCTTGCCCTTACACCTACCTCTAGCTCTATTGCGATGTGATATTGTAGGAGGGTAAACGGAGGTAAGGAATTCGAATATTGATGTGGTTTGTATTTTAGAGGCGATTCCGGACCTTTAGGTCAGTGCGGAAAAAGTATCAAAGGTTCCATTTAGGTATGTAATATAATAATATAGATTATATGCTTAAAATAAGCAATGCGAATGCTAAGCTAATTAAAAAGAAGTATAGTGTAATTAGGAAAAGATTATAACCTAGCCACTCTTAGTTACTAATAATATTACCTATAATACTTAGGCTAAGATCTTTTACAAGGACTTACTAGCTAGTAGTACTATTTTAGAAGCAGGTAATAATATAGGCTTTATAGTAGTAGCCTAGCCTCTTAGAGATCTAATAGATAAAGATAATAATTAATAAGAGCCTTCTAAAATAGGGGAGGATAATACTAATTATTAGGTTAGACCTACTATAATTAATCTAACTAATAGGGATAATCCCCTATTAGCCTTAATATAATTAATAGAATCTACTACTCCTCTTATATTAGAACAAATTAGTTAGGTTATAAGCTTATTAAGTTCTAGAGGGGTATTATTACCTTCTAGCAGATTTGCCCTAAGTAGCACACTAATTTAGAGGACTTAGAAGAAGAATGTAAATTAATTAATAATAGAAGCGGTTTCTATAGCACTTAAATTAGCGTTTTCTTAAGTTTAGAAGCAAGAGTATGCCCATATACATACTATAGTTAACTAGTAAAGTAACCTATTAGAAAGCAAGTTTAAAAAGGCATTAGATAACTATAAGTTATATTGTGAAAGCTATGGCGTGGTTTAGATATTAAAAGCAATAAATTAGGTAAAGGAAGATCTAAAGAATGCAGTGCTTTAGAATAAGCTTAGAAGCAAGGATAAGGTAGCTTTTGCAATCGCAGACTTTAGCCATGGCTTATAAAGGTAAAGGAAGAGGGCTTCTTGCGTTGTTAAAGAGGGTAAAAAGAGGTTAAAGAAGAGGGTAAAAGAGGTTGAAGAAAAGGGTAAAAAGAGGTTAAAGAAGAGGGTAAAAGAGGTTGAAGAAAAGGGTAAAAAGAGGTTAAAGAAGAGGGTAAAAAGAGGTTGAAGAAAAGGGTAAAAGAGGTTAAAGAAGAGGGTAGAGAAGAGGGTAGAGAAGAGGGCTTTTGCGTTATTAAAGTGGGAATTTAGCGAGGTTATGGTAGAATTAACTTAGGCGTGAAGATTACTAGCATTTTACCTATATAAATTCACACTGCTTTTGAAGGCATCTCCGTTTTAGCTCGCAGCTGTCTGCCTAATAATATAGCTGCCTACCTATTAACCCCCTCTCTTGTTAATTCCTCCCTCTCTTGTTAATTCCTCCCTCTCTCATTAATTCCTCCCTTATTAAAGACTGTTATCCTCAGGGATTTTAACGCCGTTCTCTTGCTAGTATTGCTAATAACAATGAAAGCCTCTCCTTGCAATAATACTTTGCTACACTACTAGACCTCCTCTTGTGTTAAAGCTATTCGCTAGCTTACAAGCCTCTTTAATAAGCTAGAGTTCTTCCTTACCTAAAGCCTCTAAGTTATACCTATTTTACTCTTCTAGTGTAATACTAGCTAACTAAATAAAGTTAAATAGGCTTATTATAGCATAAACAATCTTTACCTAATCTAGAAAACTATACTTAGTAGCGCTATAGTAAATTATCTTAAACTTTTGCTTATAAAGCCTAAAGAGCCTCTTAATTATAACTTAAAGGTAAGTATACTAGAGATTAAAAAGTTTAGACCTTATTTTTAGCCCTTCTCTATTATTAGGATTCTCTTATAAATAATATTAAACGCTTGTAAAGGGCATAAGCAACCTAGCTTACGTATAAAATCCTATATCTATAAGGTAAAAACGCTTTCTTAGTATACTAAATAACTAAGTAAGAGTAATTTAAAGCAGTAAACCATTATAAATTAATCCCTTAGCGCCTGCTAATACATATATAAAGATATTATTATTAAAGTTTATAGCTACTAGTATATTCTAAGATATATTGCTCTTTTAAGAGAAGAATTACTACTACTTTACTACTAGGATAAATATAGGTATATATATACTATTAATTACACTAATTACACTATAGAACCCGCGTTTACTTTTATCTAATGTAATACATATAGAGATATAATCTAGCTCTAGAAGACAAATAAAAGTAGTATATAAACGCCTTATTAGATTAATTAGCCTATAGAATATCCTTAATACTAATAACTATGCTATTTTAAAACAAAAAGCTACGTTTTACTATAGCTTATTAAACATAATAATCCATAGGAAAACTATTACTATTTGCTTAACTAACTAGTACTTAGTAGGTTTAACTCCTATATTATTTTAAAGCTATTAATAGAGATTAAAAATATAGGCTTTAGTATATAAAGAATCTCTCTAAAGAATAAATTAGGGAGTAAAGAATAGTCTTATAGAATACTATTAAGGCTATTAGTAAACTATGCCTTATAAGGCTAGTTATAAGAGAATAGGTATTATTTTATAGTAAATTTAAATATAAAAGAGTATTATAAAGGGTTAATATAATAATTATAAGGCATAGGTTATTATTATCCTTATTATCTTATACTAATTTAAATAGGAATAGCTCTAAAGAAAAGAATTATATATTTATCTTTATAATAACACGCGTTAAAGAAGGAGGTTAAGTGCGCTAATAGAGTGCGCTAATTAACTAGAGCATGCTAAAATTTTTAGCATACTCTTTTACTATACTAGTAGTAAAAACATAACTTTTTCTATAGCTTCTCTCTTTTAGCTATCTAACTAGCCCTTGCTTAAAAGATACATTATAAATAAGGGCTTTTAGAGGTGTGGTAATTACCTAGGGTGTGTAATGCAAAATTGCTAAACGCGTCTAGAAAAGTGCTAATTATTACGCGGCAGTGGGTCTAAAAACGACGAATTTTACGAGACTGCGCCGATTTTTACGAGACTGCGCTGACTTGGATCACAGCCCAGGTGCCAGGTGCCAGGCAGCAGGTCAGTACACTATACACTACAACCCTTGAATTATTTTACAAATCTACATGACAGGGGGAGAGCGAGCCAATCAGGCGTCAAATAGGAGATAGGACAAACAGGGGCTAGGATCAGCAGGTACCTTCTATTACCAGTAATCTAGGAGGAAATGGATGTATCCCCTGCCCTACGTGGGGCAAGTAGATTTGTAAAATCATTCAGGGGTGTAGTGTTCCCCTGTTTAATTTTGCAGAGATTCTTGCGCCACGGCTGGCAGCCCTTATCAGTTAGCGCATAGCCGATAAGACTGGCCTTGTTAGTAAGGAATGGAAGCTACCCACTAGTACCTATTTTTCCCGACAAATTACTGCTAAATTTAGGTACCGTTTTCTTCGCTAAAATCCCGTTCTAGCTGCTGATTGGTGCGACTCCCCCTGCAAGTAGACGTGCAAAATCGTTCAAGGGTTGTACTGTACATATGTACTTACATACATTCGGAGTATAAGCCCGCGGTGGCTTGGCTGACGTCTGTAGCCGACGAACAGGCCGAGTAGAAAAAGCAGTGGAAGCGGGCTCCATGTTTCATAATTGGCAAAAATTACTTTGCGCTATTACATATAATCCGAAGATAATAACCGATATCCCGAACGGATCATGCACTGCCGCAATGCTACTTTTGCATTCTCACAACGTCCATATGGGCCGGCAGCAGAGCCGTTCAGTTTTTCAAGCCCAGCTCTCGAGGCTTTGGGGCCAATTCTGACTTTGTGATCTGATCTCTGGCCTCCTGCATCGAGGGACTGTCTTAGCCAGTGCACGAAGGGGCATCACGGACTTCTCATGATATATGCTGACCTGGTATGGCCATGTATGTAATTGACTAGACGGAGTGCCCGGGATGGCAGTGCGCGCCATATGCTCGGAAATCTACATTGTTTTTTTCTAGGCGTGGGTGCAAGAATGACGCTGCTTTCCATGAAATGGCCCATGAAATGGCAGTGGAGCCGCGCTTCAAATAATTACGACAGAGCTACTCCGTAGTATGCTGAGCACTGATTTTTCAACATCGTACATAGTTGCTGGTCTGTCGGTATTTTCCAACCCGTTGTGGTCTCGTGTCAGTGCGAGATTGAGCTTGGCATAAATCATGGGAACTTGCCAAGTTTCGCTTCAACTTGATTGCTTGTCAGGCTGAACCAGTCGAAGGATTTGGCCCCTAGCAATGTCGTACGATCCACTACCTGCCATACTACGGACTACGGAGTACGGCCGTAATAGTATGGCAGGTATCGAGTAGAAAGTTCATTCACCCAGTTGAACGCCTCCACTTTCTTGATAGGGAGAGTATCTGAAGCCTATGTAATGGCGGCGCGGCCCAAGATCCAGGCCTGGGTCTTTGATTTTGGCGACGTGAAAAGCAGGCTTACGGAGGCTTGCGGAGGCTTGCGGAGGCTTGCGGAGGCTGACGGAGGCTGACGGAGGCTTATTACCAAGTAAAAGTACATTGTAGGTAATAAGATTGGTGGTGCCCAAGCACGGGAAGTCCAGATGTCTGTCTGCAGTGGGCTTCTAACCCCTGCCTTTGTGCGGTCTGGCAGGCCAGCTCGCATACGTGCATAAAATCCACTACCGCCCAGACTTCCTGTTGACACGCCCCTTCACACGCCCCTTCACACGCCCAACTTCTTGTGTCCACCCACCCACCCCCACCCCCATCTGACTGCTATTTCTTAGAAACCTTGCGGCACGCGGCCAAAGCCGATCCTGGTGCTCCGTATCCTGGCATCGACTTGAGTCTAGCCAGCATCGACGATCAAGCTGTAACACGCCTTGAGCAAGGCCGTGGATCCTCTCTTAGCCATCGCAATACCCTGTTTTGACTCTACCCATCCCTTCCGGACATTACTTTATCAAGCCCCCTTCCCCCCTTTCACTCATCTGCCTGCTCTTGCTTATCACGCACCCCTTTTATTTTTACAGAAATCATTCTTTCGAGACCGAGCTTCGAGCATCTGATGCTCCTTTGCACCCCGAACAAGAATCGCAGCAGTCCTCGTTGACTTTTTGTCCAAGAAACAACAAACACCCTTGACCTCGAAACCAGTGCACGACTCGAGGGCCCAAAACTGTTCACCTCGGTCTCAATATCATATTATTGGAAAGATCCAACACGTCAGCTTTGATCTGCGCCGATCCTCTTCCTTCGAACCTCTTTACCGAAAGCCGATCTCTCAATTATTCTGACACGCTTCACTATACTGGAGGCTTCTTCCAAATTGGGTATAGACACATGCGCCAACTGCTGTCAGCTATAGATATATCAGCCATGTCTTCCACCACCGCCCTCCCGTCTCACCCTTACAGATCATCCTCCTCTGCCTCTTCCTCCTCTGGACACTCCACCGATACATCCTCCATTTCTGGCTACCGACGCAGCATGGATGCTTCTGCCCCTCGACTTGTTGCCTCTGTCGAGATACTGCGCTGCATGCGTTGTGCTCGGTCAGTTGAAGCTACATCAACAGACGATGTAAGCTCCACCGGCATGGTTCGCATCGCCCACAACCTGTACTATTGCGAGCGCTGCGCAAAGATGGTTGGCTACAAATGAGCCATCAACGAACCTCATTCAGAACGACACATGACTGCTTGCGAGGGCGAACTTGTTCAGTGACGAATTCATGATCTTACACCACATCAGCGCATATGTTTGCGCGTACACGGACAGTGCAAACTTTTTGTTACACATCACCATCAAATTCTCAAAATTATTTTTTCCAGCGATAGGATACCCCACCCCCACCCTCTCTCCCCGAGAAATATATGTAGCTGCGAGTCGGCTCCAGGACGCTGTCCAAGCATCTGTCCGGGGGCCGCCGGACTCAAACGCAATAACCAGAGGGACGATTTATCCGTTTGACACGGTACGGCAGATTCTTGGTGCTGGCCCACATCGACAAGATTGAAGGCGAAATATGACTCCAGCTGGTGCTGTCGAACATACGCCCTCATCTTCACGATACTGCCGTTCCGGTCACGGTATACCGATCTGCCAGACGAGGTGCTGTTGCCGGATTCACCACGATAAATGACTACACTGGTGGCACTCTGGTAGTGTCATGGAACGGAAACATCAAATTCGGCGATATCCTCCTACAACACATGCTGCACGCGACGTGGCGCCGTTGCTCTCTCGAATTTTGACTCAAAAGGATGCGACGGTGGTCAAATGAATCGGACAGAATTGCTATGGCAGAATACGATGGAAGGAGAGATTCTCGTGGAAAGCATCACTAGGAGAGGCTATGACGGTTCATTCCAAACAACCACATTCAAGTTATGAGCTCGACTATGTTCTTGGCGAAGTCATGGCACATGAACGAGTGCAGGCGCTTGTAATTACAAGATATGTTTGCCGCAAGGTATTGATTGATGCATGGGCTGTCGTGCAGCAGCCGCTGTGTGGAGAGCCAAGGATAGAATGAAGCGAAATGAGACATGTCAGGTCTTTTGACTCGATAGAAACAAGATTGCGGTCCTTTGCTTTGCGGACGTGAATGTCGTGAATGTCGTGGCGTGTACATGACCGCCGAGTAGAAACAAATGGCTCAAGGCCCAGCTCAGGAACGTTCTAGCCCATCCTTCGAATCCCAAAGGGCCAACACAATGGCACGATGGACAATTGCAAGGCTATGCTGGACCCTTTTGTCTTGTCCTCTTAAATCACATCCTTTGAAATCACACCACTCTACGAGGTACGTGCGTATCAGTGACATTGACATTTCCTTCGTACCTGCACCTCTAACACCAGGAACAGTGGGCCTTTTCATGCTCTGAAACGAACCCATTTGCCCAGTTGCTGGCAGACACATTTTTGACTGTAGTGTAGTAGTGTAGTGTTCGCTCCAATAGCTCGGCCCGCAAAAGGGGACGTCCTGGAATTTTCCTTCCTGCCTCCCAGCTGCGTTTTGGTCCGATGTTTAAACCAGGTTGCCAGGTTTAATCTCATTTGAACTATCTGGGCGTTGCTACGCTGGCCGTCATTGCGCTGCAGATGGTAGGGGACTGACTGACTCTTGTCAGGCCACCCGCTGTCTCGCATGGGCGTTGAATCATGTGATTTCACGGTATGGTGCTTGACGTGTGGTTCCCCCTCGTGAGAAGGCATGATTCTTGTCTAATGAAGGACATA
The DNA here is from genome assembly GCA_023658505.1 of Epichloe gansuensis. Lineage (NCBI taxonomy): Eukaryota > Fungi > Ascomycota > Sordariomycetes > Hypocreales > Clavicipitaceae > Epichloe > Epichloe gansuensis. Next base: position 4,448,657 of record CP098283.1, read on the forward strand.
TACAAGCCTTGTGAGATCCATGGGTATTGCTTGGTAGAAGGGGCCGGGTCCAGACGCACAGCTGGAACGTGCAGAGCGGTGAGTGAATGCTGTACGTTGTGCGGTCAAAAGTCTGCATGGTATGAAATCAACCTGATTGATATGGGGAGAGGACGCGAGTTTCGAAACTGACGGGATTCATGCGGGCCCTTGGCAACGAAACGACGTCTGGATCAGATCAAGGGTTTTTTTTTTTTTTTTTTTTCCTTTCTTCTGAGAGATCCACGTTTCACCTCAATGAAGATGGGATGGGTTCCCGTGGCTGTGGCAGGATGAAACGCGCCCTGGCCACAAGTCGACGAGAAGGAGGAACGACTTTGACTCGGAAGTCGCTGTGAATTTTAAATTTTAAATTTTAAATTTTTTTACTTATTTTATGTATGCGGTATTAGGGCCCGGCCAGATCAAAGACAGGAAAATTCGCATGGTCTTTTTGTTTTCTTTGGAAAACGGGCTTTGTGTGCTAAGTATTGATGCCTCATCTCGTGACTCCCTTTGTTCAAAAATAGATTAAAAAGGATTGTTTTTTTCTTTTCTTTTTTAAAAAAAAAAAAAAAAAAAAAAAACCAGGGTGTTGAGGAACAGCAGGGTTTGTCGGACCATGTCGGTAAACGCGGGCCGAAGGTCAAGACTCAAGAAGTCATCTGGCAGATAATAATACACTTTTGGGTATTATTCAAGAGAAGGGGAGGGGAGTTTGGCCGTCGCGAGCTATTCCTGTCCCAACGTTTTGGGGATAAATACATATTATACCCTCGAGTTGGGCGCAAGTGCCACCCCCTCCCCGTTTTGTTGTTGACTCAAACAAAGATCGGGCAAGGATATGAGGCCCCTGTAAGTGTGCGCGAAAGGGCACGGATGAATCCGTCAAGTAGAGAAGATATATTTTGAAATGCAGATTGTGGGTTCTTTGGGCAAATGAAGCCGTTGTGGTTTTCCTTCCCTCCCTCCCGTGGGGCAGATTTGAAAAAGAAGGGGGAGGGGGTTTTTTTCTCCGGCATGGCTGGCTGCATGCGGCATGGCCAGAACTATTGGCAACTTTGTCGACACTTTTGGTCGTCGATGATGGGAGTAGAAGAGTCTGCTTTCCTACCGAGTACGTGCGTGCAGATGCAAGCAACGACGGCATCACCGATGTCAATTGTGCATTCTGTCCTTATCTTGTATGCTGTTTTGCTTCTTTTGCCTTGCAATTCGGCACGACCCGAGGCTTTTTGGGTCCGATAGATTCCAAATGCCATGTGCGCTGCGCCACGACGCTGTCCCTGGCTAATGGGCCGAAGGACTATACTAATGTACATATTGCCTTGAATGGATGATGCCAAGACGCTATGTATGCTATACTCTGCTATGCTATGCTATGTTATACAATGTTATACTATACTAGGCTATGCTATGCCATGGGTTGCACGTTGTATTGTATGTATTGCATGTGTGTACTGTGTGTGTTTTCGTTGACCGTGTTCCGTCCAGTCCAGAAAGAGAAAGCGTGCTGGGGCTCTATGTATGTATGCATTTCGTAGTTTGGGTTCCAAATACCGTCTTTGTCCAAGCAAAAGCAACTTTGCCTCTCGGAATACCACCTTGGCCTGCAGTAGTCTTCCTCTATTCACGTGGCAGCGCGTAATAAATAGTAAGAGGCCAAGATTGCAAGACGTCAGACTGATGCCGTGGTATTATCATCTTCTTGTGTACATACTCTTCTTCCCCGCATGTATGTAGGCCGTCGATTATTAATACAGCCAGGGACATCTCTTGAAATCTTCCTCACACAATCAAACCCTCTCTCACTTGGCCCTCTCGCCGTGACCTCACTGTGCATGCAGCAGCCCCCTCGCCAAGAGATAAAAAATATCAAAGAGACGAGAGGAGGGGTATAAAAATCCTTTCCTTCTGAAGTCTAAGTCTCGTATCTCATTTATTAGTAGAAAGGGGGAGGGGACCTTGAGCCCCATGCTAATCATTCATGCCGATGGGGAAAAAACTGCCATCGTCGTTGTTATCGATGTTGTTCCCTGGTTCGTGGGCATCGTCGCAACTCGATTCCCCAGTCTGTCTACTCCACAGCCCTCTGGGTCCGCCGCAATTCGTCGGCCGATGTACATTCATGTCGTTGTCGATGTTATTCCCGGGGTTCGTGAGCACCCTCGCAACTCGATTCCCCCAGTCTGTCTACTCCACAGCCCTCTGGGTCCGCCGCAATTTATCGGCCGTCTCTATGTATGCATGGAATCCATTCATGTCGTCGGCGATGTGCTTCACGGCTCCATTTTTTTTTTTGCTTCAGAGCGTTTCTTGTGTCGTTGCTGAGCCGTGGCGTGGAACGTGTGGACGAAACCTTCTCACAGGCAAATTTTCTAAATTCGCCCCTCAAGAAAGGATAAAGAAATTCCCGAAATCATAAAAAAATCACAAGGCGCCGCCCAGTAATAATAACATTTCTAACGGTGCGTCGAGACCAAGATCCTTGCGGCCATAGATTAGCTGGGAGATTGTCAGACTGAAGCCAAAACTTCAATCCTACGGATGCCTATCTGAAGGTCGTGTGTTCGAGTCGCACTGGCCGCAATCGTTTGATTTTCTTGTTTTTTTTTTTTTTAAAAAAAAAAAAAAACTTCTCTTCTTCCTAACTGGATGGGGTAGGGAGGAGAGAGATTGATTTGGGCGGGTGCTGGTGGAAATCAAGGCCAATTTTCAGGGCCTAGGCGCTTAGTAAGTAAGGAGGCTAGGAGGCTTAGCATAGGAGTATTATATTAGCCATGTTATTATTCGTTTAGTTCGTTTAGGAAGGGAAGGAAAGGGGTGTTATTAGGTGTGGCGATTGTTGCCTTGGGGGTTATGGGTGGAATAATCAAAGTGATTTGTTATCAAAGTGATTTGTAATAAGAGGATGCCGGCTAGTATAAGATCGTGCTTGGGTGGAGTGTTCAAGGTCTTGAGAAAAAAAAAAAGGATTATCAGTCATAATACTGGTAGCTTGCTCCATCACGGGTCTGTCCAGCCGAGCCGATCACATCTCTTGATCCTTTCTTATCTTTACTGATAAATTCCGACGCAATCGCGAAAAGTGGACGAAACAACCCCCTCCTTTGAAATGACTTTACAGATGGAAAGCGTCAAAAAGGAGTGCAGAAAGAACACGCAGATTCACTTACCAAGTTTGCAAGAATAGTGCTGGAAATGTCATGGTTTGCTATAGTAACTGCAGCTTTCAAGAACGAATCAACTCCCTACGCCGCCACCGATATATAGCCACTGACTCGTGCCCCCAATCATGTGCTGACTGAGAATGTCCCAGTTACAAGTCCCAAGTCCTAAATCATTCCTCCATCTTGACATCGCCGTCCTTTCCCAAGTTCTTGAGCAGGTAGCTTCGCTTGAAGTATTCGTTTGGGTGAACAATCGTCTCCAGCTGATTGGAGGTCATGACGCTCTCATCCTTGGCCTTCTTGATCTCGGCCTTGTGGAGATGTTCGAATACACTGTTGTTTCGCAATGTCAGCTGTCTCCCGTCGAGTCATCGATAGCATTTTCCAATAAAGACCATCTATCAAACTTACCGGTTGCAAGCCATGTGAAACTTTTGCTTGTCCTTGTCCTCTTTGACACCTTGCAGTACTGATCGGTCTGAGACACCCATTGCTTGCACCAAAGTCGTGAGGTTTTCAATATTGAAGTGTCTGTAGGGGCAACCGTGTGCCTCTCCGGGGCCGGGGGATGTTCCGTCAAGATTTTCTGACAGCTGTAAGGGCTGTAGCCGCCGCCTCTGCGGTTAGAGTCACCGCCAACGTCGCCGTAGGCGTGGCGCACGTTGTATCGATATTCCTTGTTGAACTGGTCATCGGTGACCTTGTTGAAAGAGCTCCGCCAGAACATCAGGGACTCCTCCAGATTCAGGCCGATACCCTTGAGGAACAGGGTGTATTGCAAGCGACCATAATGCTTGAGGTGAGCGTCTCGCCGTAATGATCGGTGCAGGTGAGACATGCAAGCTGGAAAATGCTGTGACAGGGTCTCGATATTGGATGCGGTGATTTGCGCGCCAGCCGGGGCCGACGAGTTGGAAACGTAGGCAGAATCCGGGGTGATGAAATTTTTGGAAAGATGGTTCAAAATCGGCGTCAGACGATCGTCCTCGTCAAGGCGTGGTAGTGCCCGAGCGGTAAGCTACTCAAAGACAGGGTCAGTCGGTCTTGTTAAATTGTCTGCCGTCTGCACATCGTGGTCAGTCATACGGAACGCCATACCTCGAGCTGTTTCTCCAAACGAGATGAGAACTCGGCGACCACCATACTTGATTGCTCACGCCCAGGAACAAAGGCCTTGCCCTGCTTCAAAAGACTCTCCTGCCTTCGATCAAGTCAGGTACCCTCTCCCAGTCGACTTTGAACCACATGTCATCCTCGATCCCTGACTTCTTTCCAATCATGGCTGCCAGGTCTGCAGCATACTCTCTCTTCTCATCGTCTGTCACAGCCTCCCACCAATCCAAATCAAGACTCGACACGAAAGCAGATCTCTCGGATAAGTCGTCATTGTTGAATCGCAGGCGAAAGAGCATTGTTTCGACACGGGAAAACCGGCGACGTAAATCCTCAGTCGAAGAAAAGGCCAGCCGAAGAATGAAGTGACTGTAATGATCTTTTTGCCTCTGAGCAAACAATCGCGCGGTAGAAGAACTATTCGTATCCAGAGGATATATTTGTCCAGTATAGGCTTCATATGTGTAGCTGTTTCGGCGAGAGATCGGTTGCGAAATGAGCATGCTTCCAGCTCAGCCAGAACTACCAAATTGTGTCAGCTACTACGTGCGTCCCCTACAACTGTAGGACAGCAGGAAGCTGCGTACCTCTCAGTCGATCAATGGCCCATTGCTCAAACTGCTCAAGCGTGATGTCTGCTGTCGGCGCATCCGTGTAAAAGTTGAGCCTGTGAGGGTACTCAGCGTCCTTGTACTGAGGTGTAGCGAATTGCTTCTTTCGATGATCAACGACATTGCGTCGCTTCGGGTCTACCCGACTGAAATCTTGTCGCAGCATTGCGGAGTTGCGTAGTACTGAATCTGGCTGAAAGATGCCAAAAACTTGACGTCTTGTCCCAAGGGTCTGTGAGGATCGTGAATACAACGTGAACGAACGAACGGGGGTTCTTCTGTGGAAGACGCGTCGCGGCGCGTCTTACAGGTGGGCCCGATCGATAAAAGAACAGCTAGCCAATCACATACGCTCTCTTAATCTGTTTTAAGCACCCTTACACCATGCGCTCGCCCCGCGTGGCCCCGCGTGGCCCCGCCTAACCATCCTCGCCTTATCTCGTCATGCCTTCGATGGTTCATCTGCCATCTGCCATCTGCCACCGCAAAGTACGTAGGACAATAAATGTCATGGCATGTTCTGGACAAGAACATAAGTTCGCGGCTCCGCCAATATGACTTTACAGCCTTGCGCAGCAAGGCAGTTGAACTAGTCGGTGGTGTGGTGCGTGGTATTGGACCCGTTTGTGACGAAGATACAAGGGGCCATGCGCACCAGGATCAATCGCAAGGTTGGTAATCCGTATGCACTCCGTAGACATGTGCATATCACGCCAACCATTGACTTCGATGGTGGACCACCATGAAATGATCCAATTGTCCCAGGTTGGGTTGGTCGAGTTGGAGAAGTAGATGAGACTTTGTAGTCTCAGGATGGAGACGACGACGCGCGAGTGAGAGAGCGACTACCAACAAGGCCTCCTCTCACCAATGACCATACAACTTGTCTGGTCGCAGCGTCATCTTCGCCAAATGCGTTGGAAGCAATTAGCCTGGGATCCCTGCGCCTGTCTTATGATTCACGTCACGATTGTTGCTTGCCGCCAGGCTGGCGTGATGAATGTTATCGCCCGCCATCACTTGCGAGTACCACGATTCGTCAGGATAAAGGGATAAGAGCATGCTTTAGAAGCTTTCTAGTCAAGCTACTGCATGACATGATGAGTTGTTAGTGCTTGCTGAATGCCTTGAGCGACATTGACGACCCAAGGCCTAATGATATAGCGATTGACACTGTTCCATTTGGCCGGGCCCTCGATCGGGGACATGAAATAGAGGCTGTGAAATTCGGTGGTGTAACCCGGCATGATGGTCTCCATGGAGCATCCGCCTCCTGCTTGGCTCTCCAAGTGCCGTGGCGCCGGCAGTGGCCTTTTCCTCTGGCCATGTCGTCGAGTTTCCAACTTCCCATGACGCCAAAGTCTCAACACTGTGGTGTGGAACAACCCTGCGTGGCGAGTGTAATCTCACCGGACTATTCTTGGGGACGAGAGATAATATCATCGCCACGTTCCTGTCGACTGCGATGTAGCGAGCAGACGGCAGGCAAAAGAACAGGATGATAACTACTAATGCTCGGCTGCCTGGGCCGAGACGTCCGGACCGGAGGAGGAAAGGAGCCCAACTCCCATGGAAGTCGCCACAAGTTTTATTCCCCAGATATCGCCACAATCACTAGGCAACGAATAAAGAGAGACATCACACCGCGCTAGAAAATTCCACAGCTCATCATGTCTTGCAAGTACTCGGAACCTGCTCGGCCCAGGGTCTGAGACCGTTCGTTGTTCAGGAATCATGCCAATTACGCAACTGAGACTAGTGCTAACTGGCTGTGTGTGGTGGGTGAGACAATGTGCCTGTCTTCAAGACGCCGTTCGACATCGAAACATAGCGCCAAGGCGACGAAGGGTTGGCCTGCCGTCGTCCGTTCTCGCTGTGCACCGGACGAAGCGGTGGCCCTAACAATGGATCTGAAAGCATCACAATTTGATCCCGTCTCGAGCTAGGCGTTAGCCCCATATACCTCTAGCTTACTCCCCTTACTAATTCCGTCTATCTATCTATCAATCTATCAATCTATCAATCTATCAATCTCTCTGCGGCTGCGCTGGACTCTTTGAGCTCGTGGACCAATCGCAAACCCTCAAGAGCTATTTGGGGCACAGAGTGTGTGCGAGGCATGTCTGGAGAGTTCATCATAGAGTTCATCGAGCTGGATGAAAACAGGCACCGATCTGTGCGTTTTTCCACTGCCGACTTATTCGAGGTTTCTCCAATGATGGGACTGTCAGCATTGTGGGTGGAATGGTGTGAGTGGACTTTTCTTTCACCACATCAACAACGTCACTGTGTCCCCTTTTCTCGTACGGCTGCGTTTCGAAACTCACCAATGTCAGGGCTGCCAAGTTCCAACTGATCGACTCGCCGTGATGCTCCGTACTTTGAGGCCTCTTGACAATCAATAATAAGAAAACCGCCAGATATCTTTCTGATGTGGTCCGGACTCGGCAATGTGTTCTTCGAAAGCTTGCGTTTGCGTGGCGATCCCGTCCGACGAAGCTCTTCGGTTGCTCGAGCAAGACATGAGCCGCCAGTCTGCTTTGGTAAACACTGATGCTGCGGCATAATTTGTTGAAAATGCCTGTTGCGCAAACCCGCCATTTGGTCATTCTCAGCATGCGACCAGCCCTCGGTCCCTGCGGTGTAGAATGAGAAGACAGATGTTACAGCATGAACTGTGAACATTGGGCACAATCGACGCGACCCAGAATCGCCCAAAGAGTACGTAACACGCAGTCTTGTATATCTTTCAATACAGGGTAATCTCATGATTTCACGTGTTAAACAAGGGCAAACGCGTGCTGAAAGAAAGGCCTCGATAGTGCTTGTAATCCTTGCTTTAGTGGTTTAAAGCTCTCTAGGTTGCCAGAAGCCAATATTCCAGGCGATCTCTAGCATTATAACAACTACTTCGTAACCCTGTCTCCTGAAAGGCCCTTGGCGGAGCTGCGGACAAGAAAATGTAAACGCTTTCAGATGCTGAAGTTTTCTGAACTGGATGAGGTGGTATCATGGTAAACAAAGGAAACAGTGAGGGTAAATAGAGAAAACAACTGCAGCAAGAAAATAAAAAGTCGAAAGGAAAATGGAGTCGTGGAGTCTCCACCATCTCAGTCAAAGAAGGGATCCATGCCCAGTTCATTGGCTATCATTTCGAATGTCTCGTATTGATCCTTTTCCTCCTCGGTTAACTCGTGTGTGGGGATGCTGTCCTGCCCATGAAATTGTTGATGGTACCTCCTGTGCCCTCATGAGGCAGATCCCTCATCTCGGGCCAATGGTCCGCGCGGTCCATGACGGCTAGGCCGTGCTTTTCGCCTTGCAACATGCGTCGCAACTTGGCTCGGGCGCCAGTCACCTTGACGAGCTCGATCTTGCGATAGCCCATGAACACAATAGACTCTTCCTCGTAGCAGGCAGAGTACCCCTGTTCGCGAATGACACCAAATTTGGCTCCTCCACCGACGCTGATGCCCATACTGGGGTCGGTGGGGACTTTGCAGAGGCTCCAGCTCCCTTGCTTGAGCCTTGTGACTGGGTCTCTTCGAGGTTCGTAAAGGTCACGATGTCGGTGATGAAGTAGCCCACACCATGATTGTCCTGTAGCAACTCGAAAAGCTCGTCGAAATATTGCTTGTTACGGAGGAGATCCTTGAACTTTTCGCCAGGCAAATCCATGTGCCAAACTCGAGCAATGGTGGCCAGGTTTTCACTGCTTCTCATTTTGGCTCGATCGACGAATGCATCAATGATGCTGGAGACGGCAGCCTTGAGTGTCGCATCGTGAATGTTTCTCTCCCAGAACCTCACATTGTGCACCTGAACTGGCTTAGGATCTAAGTCTGTAACTAAGTCCTTTGGACGTTTGGAAAATCGATGAGGATGCGGCTCTCGGTGGGCCAATCGGGATATTTGACCACGCTGCCCATGAGCTTGTCGCGGTATTGAGACGCGTCAAGCCGAGGAGCTATAAGCCAGAGACCCTTTCTCTGCTCGGCCCGCGTCATATCAGCCGTGGTTCTTGAGGCTCCTGTGGTTGATGCGGTTGATATGGTTGATGCGGAAGTCTTTGTAGTTGACGTGAGGTTGGTTCTCGTAGATTTGCAGCGACTGCGTTGCTCCTGATTATCTGTGGGATTATCTGTGGTGCGACAGGCTTTCTTGACCGCCGCGCGCAGTGGCAGAACAGCTGGCAGCTGAGCATTGATAATTAATAAATTGAGCCCTCGACCCACGGTGCCACGTATTCATGTTCACACATGCCCGATGACTCATTTAATTCGTCGTCTGAGTGGCCGCCAGCTGCCTCCCGTCGGGACCCCACAGTGGCGCTGCTGATGATACGAACTGTGGCGGGGTCGGCGGTCATGGGGCTGCCCATTGTTACACTCAGCCTTGTCACCGTCCCTAGTTGTGAGCGAGCGGCAGTGTCAGCGGCGGCGAGACGAACCAGAAACAAGACAGAGACACAAACTGCTGATATTCATGGGATCTACTGTTCATGGGGTCTGTTCTCGGCCCAGCCTGTTGGATCGAGGACGTGACCCACCATACTATCCCGCAAGAGATATTTCAAAGAAAATTGTTCTTGTTCCACCAATAGAATTATTGTTCGGCCTTGCGAAAAGCCAACTTCGCCACGTCAATTTGTACAACATCGTCCAAGCCTTACAGGCCTCGCGCGGGCGCTACCACAGCCAAGTGCGCTGGAGGCGGGAGCCAACTTAGCGTCTGGCCACGCTGCTGGGCCGACACCGGATCAATGTGGCCCGGCCAGGCTGTTTCTATTCTAGGTTTTGAGCGCCCGCTGTGGGTCGCAGAATCTCATCCTGCAGTTCTCATGTGGGCCGTCGACTTTTCTGTCTCAGCCTGTCTCAGCCCTTCACAGTGCACACCTTCCTTCTCTGTCCATGCTTCTTGCGCTATCGAGAATATCGTTTTGCTTCTTGTCTTTTTCGACCTGCGCTACGTTTTGAAGTCGCTTTTTTTTTTTTTTTGCGCATTTATCGAAATTACAATTGGGTCTTTCACAGAGTTCCGAAATAATCAAAGTCGTTCCGAGAGAAAAGAGGCGAGTTTTGGATGGCGGATACGCTGGAGCCCCTTCGAGGATTACTCCATCGCGTGCGAGGAGCTGTCTCGAGACACAAGAATGCCGAAGTCAGTGGACTACGCGTGATCTACGATCCAGAAAATGCAGACATAGAGTGAGTCGTTGATACGAAACCCTGTAATTCTCATAATGTTCATTGAAGCTGGTTCTGATGTCATGATAGTATCGTTGCAGTACATGGCCTAGGCGGCCAAGGTTTCCGCTCATGGATTAATGGGGATTCCAAAGGAGGCAAGTCAAGTCATGGCTCGAGGAGTTGTTGGGCGCCGACATCCCCAACGCTCGCATCATGACATATGGCTACATCTCCGACGGCGTCAGCTATCGGTACATCGTGCGTAATATTGTGTATGGTCGAGCGCTTGATCTCGCCAAGGTGCTTGCTGCCCAACGACAGCGAGACCATACCAATCGCCGTCCACTTTTCTTCATTGCACATAGCCTTGGTGGATGGATCGTCAAGCGTGCGCTGATTATTTCTAGCGAAGCTGCTGATTCGGAACTGAAAGACATTGAATTGTCCACCTCTGGAGTCGCCTTCTTTGGTACACCGTCGCCCGGTCGTCCGTCTTCGCCATCGCCACTGGCTCACGTAATACGAAGAACCACATCTGGGCTTGCGGACAACGGTCAATCACGAGCCGCCAAGTCTTTAGCATCGCAGGAACCCCATGCTAGCGACATGGAATGGCTCGAGCATCAAATGGAGGCATTTAAAGCTATCACTGCCAACCTGCCCAGACTCTCATTTTATGAGACGAAGCAGACACGCGAGGATATGTAGTGGAGCGGAGGCATTCCATGACTGGCTCAGATGGTGTTCAAATCGGGCTGCAAGCCACTCATTCCGAACTTATCAGATTCCATGGTCGTGACACAAATTACCAGACTTTTATTGAAAAATTTCGCGAAATGGTGGATACAAGCACAGCTTCAGGCTTGGTTGATACGAAAAGGAAGGCTTTTGACTTTACAGCAGGTGAGTTCCTTTCATGCATCCCAACTTGATATCACGCATGTAAGCGGCTTTGTTAATACTGTACCTCAAGTGCATCTCCTCGAGTACCTTTCGCAAGGTTACTCAATTCCGTACCGACTACCCAACGAGTCAACTCCCATCGTCTCTCGACAAGATCTTATCGATAGACTAGAACACATGCTCACCAGTGATGTAGACCCCTTATTTATGAAGTTGGGCATCGTCAGCATATGGGGCTTGCCTGGCACTGGCAAGTCTACTCTCGCACGACACTATGTGGAAAGGAATCGTGACAATCTGTCTTTCGTCTTCTGGATTCGAGCTGAGAGCTGGCAGACCGTCATTGCTAGCTATCTGGAGCTTGCCAATACTATTGTCGAACATTACGCCAAGGAAACACCGCGAACTGAAGTAGAAAATTACTTGGGACTCACAGGTATCGAGGACATGCTCAAGGTAAAAGTGTCCTTCAGCTTGACACGTCGCGTATCAGATCAGTGGTGCGCGCCGTCAAGGATTGGCTACTACGTCCAGAAAATGTTGGCTGGCTGCTTGTGTTTGACAACGTCGAGCCCTCGTATGATATCTTTGACTTTATTCCACTCACCCTGTCCGGCAAAGTCATCTTAACTTCTCGAGATAGCAATTGTTGCTCTTGGGGACTACGTTACGAGTTGATGCCATGGACGAGGTGGAAGCTGTCAGTTTACTAGAAGTGATTGTGGGAGATGATGCAGTACAGGATTCGACCCAAGGTGAGAGAATCAAGATAATACTTGTCGTTTCATAATCAGAATTAACCAAAATGACAGCGATCGCAGCATCAAGAGTCGTGCAGCAACTTGCCTACCATCCACAGAACATAGCCATAGCGGCTGCAACGATCAGAGCCAAGGGGCTAAGCGTTTCAGAATATCACACCATGATTGAGTCGAAGACTCAATTGACTCTATTAGGGTCAACACTTCATCAGTCTCCTGTGACCAAAACTGTTTTGCAGATTAGCTCTATGCTGTCCGCCTCAGCCATACCAGTTGCTCTATTTGGAACAGTCTCCCAACCGAAACACGCTCCAGAACGATTCAGGGCTATTCTCGAGGAGACCAGAGGTAAGTTTAAGGTCGAGACTCAAATGATGGATGATCACATTTTTTCTGAAATAACATGCATCTAGTCTGTCAGGATTCTGAGCACCTAGATGACGTACTGCAGTACCTTCTCGAACAGAATTTCATCCAAACACCGGCCACTCCCTCGGATACGTCCTCGTCGGCTCTTTCCCTTCCTCGCCGTCTTCTTTGCCTTCGTCTCCGACATCAACCTCTTTGGACTACTTTGTTGTCGACGCAGAAGCTCAGGACCATGTTCGGTCAATGCTCACGGACGATGAGAAGGTGGATCATGCTTGGATGGCGTGCAACGTTTGCGTGGATGGAATCAAGCTGAAGGAAGCCCAATCATCCACCTTTCAGGAGATTCACGATTTTGGCAGAATTATGGGACCCCATGCCAAGACTTGTTTTGACGATTGGTCTGGCGTTCTAGAAGGAATGCTAGACGATGACGACATTGCATGGCATGTCCTAGGGCAAGTTTGCATGACGCAAGGCGCACTGGACCAAGCCATTGGATGCTTTGAGCTATCTCTGCGCCGAGGGTCGAAGGAAATGGATATTAGAGCGCGCACCGAGGCAACCTTATCTCTGTCGTCACTGCTGCAGAGGTTGGGGAAGTTTAACAGGAGCCGCGAAATCTTGGCAGACCTCAACATCGACTCCATCGACCAAGCTATTGGGTTTCAGGTTGCTTTGGCCAGGGCCTCGGCTACAGCTGCTCAAGGGAACTTACCAATGCAGGAGATCAATACGAGACACTAGAACTCGAGCAAGAGGCGGCCCTAGGACCAACAGACTTGGCCACTGTTGGCACGGTACAGCAGCTAGCATCCACACTCGAACGACTGGGCAAATTAGAAGAGGCACAAGCCTTGTATCGACGAGTCTACATATCATATCAGAATATGTACGGGCAAAATGACCGCATGACTCTCGAGGCTCTTGACGATTTAGCAAACATTTGTAAGGAAAGCTTTGCCATTGATGAAGCAGAGACCCTGTACAAACAGTCTGTGGATATTCGGACGCGAGCTCTCGGGGCGAATCACCCGCAGACGGCCTACGCAATTCAAAATCTCGCCGTCATCGACGACTTGCGCAGTCGCTACATTGACTCTAAATTGAAATACCAACAGGCGCTGAACATCATCGCGCCTACCCTCAGAAAGGCCCATCCGCTCTACACGACCACAATGGAGAATATGGCCCTGTCTACTCGGCGGCATGCGCATTCTCTGGCCGACAATCCGACCACGAGACCTACTTCATCTCGTGCATCCTCCCAATTCAGCAGATCAAAACCTCAGGGCGGCAAGGAAGATGTGGTACTACGAGGAGCCACCAGCCAGCGGCTGTTTGAGGAAGCAGAGCGGTTGTATCTTGACATACTCACCATTAAGAAATCAGCCAAGAGTCTTTACCCCGACCAAGATGTGGTATCGACGGGTTCAAAATTGGCCGAGATGTACGAGAATGAAAAGTTCTTTGAGAGCCGACGGGGCGAGAAAGTCGATTTGCTCATGGCCATGCTGAGAGAGGGGCGGAGACGGGGTACTATTTGATATCGAGCCTTGACGCACCCGTGCTATTTGGGGCTCGGTCAACGTCATGACCTTTACGACTTGTTACGGATACCCTCGTTTTTGTTCCTATATTTATTCCTTTTCTCCTCGCAAACGAACATGCCAGATATGTCAAAATTATGACATGCACAATATTTCATGTAATGAGAATCGATGGGCAGAAAAAAATAAAACGGGTTTAAATTATCGCCATGTATAGAATTATGGATTTCCAAGGAATGAATGCATCCTGTCATTCATCAGAACAAAAGACGTTTTTTTAAACCCGATATTGATATACAACGTTCCCCCTCTTTGTTTCGGTTCACTTTCCCATGTAGCCAACCAACTCCCTTCGGTCCAGGAATGCCAAGTACCCGGTCATCAAATGTCCGCACATCGTGACGCCAAATGCAAAAATAAAAAAAAATAAAAAAATTTATGCATGCCCTAGATCATTCAGCAATTTTGCCTTTCTACTGGCATCAACTACCTTCTCTTTTTTTCCAAAATAAAAAACAACCAGGTTGCGCTGTAATAAGAGATTTTTAAAAAAAAATCGCGTGTTCTTACTAAGTTAAGATATTTGTACTCCTCGGATATGCCAAGCCCCTCCTCACACGAAATCGTGTATTGCCGGTTGCGGCGGCTTTTCAGTCGGTTCTTCAGTCGGAGCGGGTGGAGGCGGCGGCGGGACGGGTCTGCCGCCGTCGACAATGATCTGCTGGTCGATTCGATCGCCGGTTTTGCCGTGCTCGACGCGCTTCCATGTCAGGATGCGGGCCTCGTTGGTGTCGACTTCGAAGACGCGCAGACGCCGGATGAAGCCTCCGTAGCCGCCGTAGCCGCCGAAGCCGACGCCGCCGGCGTAGCACATCCATAGGGCGGGTTCCTGGAGCTGCGGGAGGGACTGTTGGTCGGAAGGCGGTTGTTCCTGAGATGTCGTCGGCTGGGTTACGTTTCGGAAGGACAAGAGGCAGTAGTCGTTGCAGTGGTCGCTGGTTGGGATGGAAAGGTCAGTCAGTATAGGAACGGTCTAGGGAGCAACGTCTTTTTTTTTTTTTTTTTTGGTAGCAAGTACGTACTGTCCTGCGCTGACCATGACGACGCCCTGCTCGACGAGGGCGTCTCTGAAACCAGAGTTGTAGACGGGTGCCGTGACGCCCTCTTTCCATGTGCCTACACGGGGTAATTCGGGACTGGCGTATTCGGTGAGAGGATGTGGATAAAGGCCATGTCCATGTGGCGATGGCTGTATTGCGAATGGGCGTGCTTGAGGCCGACGGCTGTTTTCTTGAACCAGTCGATCTGGCTCTGCTTGATCCAGTCGTAGCCGGGGTACTTGCGCTCGTTGGGGAGTACGCGTGCGTGTCGAGGAAGTAGATGGTGAGGGCGGAGTGGTCGGAGCCGCCGCGGGCGAGGATCTCGACATAGTAGTTGCCCACGCCGTCAATGTCGGAGGGCCAGCGCTGGAGAGAGAGTAGGGGAGGACTTCGTACAGGGCCATTTGTCGCGCGCGCGACATTGTGGATTCATCGTCGTGGTTGCCGAATACGCCGGCGTAGGGAATCTTGCGCTTGCCGAGGAGGGAGGCGATTTTGAGGATGGCCTAGTTGAAGTTTCCAGCCGTGTGGTTGGTTAGTATTTTGTCGATTGCGAATAGTGATGATGGTTTTGATATCGGTATATAGGCGATGGATGTGGCGGGGAGTCAAAAAGGCAAAAGCCAGAGAAGGAGAAAGGAGGAAAAGTAGATTCTTAAAAAAAAAAAAAAAAAAACTCGCGTTTGGGGACAAGTTTTACCGTTGGCGCATCAGGCGCAGTTTCTCCATTGACTTGGTCACCACTGAGCACGACAAAATCCGGCTTCTCCTCATCCAGCATCTTGGCGACGAAATCTAGGGTCGGGGATCCGCCTCGCATTTGCCTCCGGCGTACCCATCTGGAACGGGCTCGCGACACTTTCCCACGCCATTACTAAGATGCAGGTCTCCGATTTGCATAATCTTGAAGCGGCCATTATCCGCGATTCTAGGCTTCGGCTTCTTGTGCTCCTTTGGTGCGCCGCGATGGATGCTGAGGTGGATGCTCAACAACGGACCGCCCGTAAGCATGAGCAGCGGCGTTCCAGTGATTGCCCAACCGTCGCGGGCTTCCACGGCATCGTCGCCGAAAAGCACGTCAACGTCGGTGACGACGTCGCTGGAGTCGCTGGACTTTCTGTTGCCAGATCGCTTGATCCATAGACCGCCCGGACGACGTTCCCATTGTTCACCCGACTTGGGTGCCTTGCCCTCCTGCGCTTCTGCTGGGTTGAGTCTCCCCACGAACACGTCCATGACCACCTTGTCGTCGGCTGTCAGATGCTCCTCGTGTTTGCGACTGATGAAGAGGTATGCGGTGGAGGTCCATGCTCGTCCGAGTACAGCTCCTTGTCGACCCGATGCCAGATGGTAGAGTCGAGCTCGCATGATGAGAAGATATTGAAATTCGAGCAGGTGATGATGGTTATATCGGTGATGACGAGGCCCAGGGTGGTGCATGGGCATGTATCCGTGTATGGCGTTGGGGAGAACTCTGTAATTTGTGTCGAGGAAGAAGATGACGACGAAAGTGAACGCCAGCGCTACTCCCAGCTGAGTGAGAGTGCGAACCTAGAAGTAGAAATAGCAGCTGGGATTAGCTATGCGGACCAAGCAACATGGGGAGAGCGGCGCACGAAGGATGAGAGCATCGCGAATACAATGGCATGGGACACGCACAATCCTTCTTGTCATCATCATGACGATGGATGTATGGACCACGAACACCATTGGGCATCGGCGGCCGCGCTTTGGTCGGAAACAGGCCTGCGATCTGGCTGCGTGGACGTTCGGAAAGGGACTAATGATGAGAGGGTGAGGATTGGAGGGCCTTGGCGTCGTTGGCGTCGTTAGCGTGGTCGGAAAGCAGCTATAGCATAGCGATTGGTAGCTCGAAGAATCGTTCCGGTTGTACTCTGTATGTACATATGCGATTATCGTCTGCCTGTTATTATTCGAGCCGCGCCGGGGCAGAAGCATCAACCAGCTAGAGCAAGATGATCGTGTGCGAATGTAACCATACGTTCTCCACAATAGCTTTTTTTCTTTGTTTCTTTTTTTCTTTTTTTCCGCGTGTGCTCGTTTATGTATGTAGGGCGGCAAGGCGGGGCAGCTCCACTTCATCCGATAATTGCGCTGCCGCGGCTCGCGATATTTGACAACAAGTCTAACTTATAAAAACCATGCCCCGTCGGGCAGCCAGCCCTATCCAACATGGGCGGGCAAGGCAGTCTTTCGAAATGAAAAAAAGAAGAGTTGGCCTGGGCTTGGAGCAAGATGATGTCATTGACTGGCTACGCACGCATGGAGATGTACATAATCCGTAGGTCATCACGTCTGTTTGCCACTGATGGCGAGCAGCGTGGTGGCTTCATCCATCATTCACGCTTTACTAATAAGTTAGGGCTCGTCTGTCTGGTCGATGACAAGCTCTGAATCGTCGGCACTCTCCACCATGGGCATCTTGCTGGGCGGACTTTGGTCAAACATCATCTCTTGTATTTCCGCGACACCACGGCCGCGAGCCGGGTCCGATCCCGCAAACATTGTGCGGAGGAGATGGCGACGCGGCCGGATATCTACCTGCGCATTCAGAATGGCAGGAAGCTGGATCGTCCTTGGGGGCCGCCGGTGGAGGAGAAATGACTGAGTGTGCGGAAGTCGATTAGGACGGGACGCGCGTTGATGATGTCTGTTTTCCTCAGTTGATATGCTTTTTGCATTGTATTCATGAGTCACCCTGGCCTGGCGACCCAATCGAGCTCGGAACTAACTACATAGCCCTGGATGCGGCATGTGCATCAGTGAGTCTGTCGTGCGATCAGCTGTAATATGTACTCCGTACGGATTACACGAAACATGATGTCCCATCTGCCGTAGCCTTCGTCGTAATCAACCACGTGAAATCGAGCGCAGGTCCACGCAAGCCTTTGAGCAATAATGGAGTGATTTTCTGGATGCGCGTGGGATTGAGCATGATCCTTTTTCTGTATTGTAGTACGGGGTACGGAGTACGTGCTGCGTAGCGCAACCTCTATCCCTCTTTTTCCTCTCCTGCCTTTTTTTTTTTTTTTTTTTTTCCTTCACTGCTTGCCTAGCCCCGCCGAGGATACGCGTGTGCCATGATACGATTGTGACACCGTTTGCAAGTCGTAATGACTACGCAACAGACGATTTTACAAGCGACATGGTCCTGAACACGTCTTGCGTCATTTAAACATTTAAATACCATCACTGTAGCCAGTTTCTCCATCTACACAAGAAAGCCACCGATAGACATTCACTGAGCTACTCCAACCCCCATACACAACCACAACCACAAGCCAAGCCAAGTCAAGCCCACTTGACGGTCTTCATCCTCTTGTAATCAAAAAATCCCCAACTTCTCAGTTTCGTGAATCCATCACATCATGAAGTTCAGTCCTTCCTCGATTCTCGGCGTCTTCTCCGGCGCCTCGCCCGAGCTAGACGCCATCATCAACATCATCCTCCTGGTCCAAGACGACCTCGACAACCTCGACACCGTCATCAAAGAAAAAGGGCCTGCTCTCGACCCTTTATCGAAACATCGCAATCGATCATCTCCACCATTTCTTCTGGGACACACCATCTCCTCTTTGGCGAGGCTGAAGCTCGGCTCGTCAATCCGGCTGCTCAAGCCTGTTTCGGAACTCAGACGGCATTCGCAGGCGCTCGCTGATCGACTCATGGGGGTGAAGCCGCTGATCGACGGTCAGGGCAACACGGAGATTGTTCGTCAGCAAGTCTGTCACATCAGGAGGCTACTCAGTCGCTCATCACGACAATGCTGGGTAAAGTCCCGTCGGAGGGTCAAAATATTGCGAGACAGCAAGCGCAGGGATCGTTGACATTCTGAGAAACTTGGAAAAGTCCTTTTCGACAGATTCCAGTTCCAACTAGTTCGCCTTCAGCGCAGGGGTGGTGTGGTATGTTGTGGTGTCAACAGTGTAGTGCAATGGGTCTTTTTCGGCAAGTAGTAGTCAATCATGTCTTTATATGATGGGAGATATCCATTTTCGTTTTCCAGACTGATAATGGTCCGTGGATAGTCTTTGTAGACGTCATGACACTGGTCTAGATGTTTGTGTGTGTTCCTTCCTGTAGGGTATTTTTACGTTTTACCGATCTTCTCAGCTACCCGTGCCACCGACTGGGACTAGCGCGGATTACTAACAGCTCGATCCAGCCAATCCCGCCACGCGCGCCCAGGAACGGCGCGCTGGAAACCTGACGTGGAGCAAAGCTCATCAAAGTTCCAGTCACGACTCACGACCTCTCCGACATCTGATCCCGCGCAATAGCATATTGCACACATACACATCCATCCTTGGACCTGCCTTGAACTCTGTGGGCCGTCTTCAGATAACGTTGAGCGGTGAGAGACGAGAGACAGATTGAAGACTGCATCGCCCTCTGCTATTCAACCACGACCGATCGCTGCGAAACACGGCCGCATCGTCTGCGCCTCCGCCCTTGCCAGACCACCGTCAAGCAAAGACATTGGCATCGCGACGATCCTCCTAGTACAGTACTGCGCATCGTTTACGAGACCGTTTTGGAAAACAGAAAATACAATTCCACTCAGAATGACAGACTATAACGCCCTCAAGGTCCCTGACCTGAAATCCATGCTGGGGCAACGCAAGCTGCTCCAGACAGGAAACAAGCAAGCTCTGATTGCACGATTGCAGGAGGATGACGAGAAGAATGCATCAGTTTCGGCTGACGACAAGCCAGGTGAGTGCAGCGATTTCCCCAGAAACGCCTACTTCCCGCATACACACGCACACGCGCACACACGCATGGACGAGTTTGTGTTCTCGCGACAGCCCGGAAACAAGTGTGTCTGATGCGTGCGAAGCTGCAGATGCCAAAGAGGACGAGATCACCTACAGTGACGATGAAGCTTCCGTATCCAAGCCTGCCGTCGAGGAACATGCGCTCGCCGCCACCGAATCAAAGCCAGAGGAGGCTTCCACGTCAGGAGAGGCCGCCGTTCCCGCTGGAGGAGACGGCTCAGCAGCAGAGACTACCGAGCCAGCCGCGCCTGCGCCATCGTTCGCAATGGGCCTGGCATCTACTGCCGCTGAAGAAGAGGCCAAAAGCGTGCTGAGCGCGCCAAGCGATTCGGCATCGAAGAGGATGCCGAGGCGAAGCAGCGCGCTGACCGAGCCAAGCGATTCGGCCTTGATCAGAAAGAGATTGCTTCTGGTCTAGACTCTGCGCTCCCAGAACGACCATTGAAGCGTGGGCGCGGCCGCGGCATCGAAGGCGATGGAAATCGCCCTGGCAAGCGCCAAAGTCTGGACCGAAGGGGCCGTCACGGCCGCGGTCCCAGATCAGGCGGCAACAGCAACGAGAATGACAAGGCGCGCGGTAATGCCATTCTGAACGACGCTTCTGAGAGGGCCAAGGCTGAGAAGAGAGCCGCTAGATTTGCAACCTCTTAAAAGAAAAAAAAAAAAAGTAATATCTCGTCGTTGATACATGAAGAAGAGTGTCCCCCTTTCATTTCAGCCGAAGAATGCTCCCGGCGACAGTGTCGCAACCTCACAGCAAGCCATGGAGCTTACGGCGAAGATGGAAGGACCAGCCACGCGAAGCTGATTGGAACGCAAAGCAGTACGGAGTATACTAAGAACATTTCTGGTCTAACATTGCACTACTACACACGAGCGGACTACACAGGAGCGACAAGGAACAGGGTATCAAACAAAACGGGGTATTGAAAAATGAAGAAAAAAACAACGGCGTTGGAAGGGTCAATATATTAAAAAGGCCGATGCGGGCTTGAAACTGGGATACACTTAATTCATCGTGGGAAGCTCAACAACTGTCATGAAGAAAAAAGAATCATCAGCTTTGTTCAACGCGTGGGTCTGGCCCGGTCTAAACTTGCGTTGTGAACTTGCTTCCATGGAACATACCCAATAATGAAACACGAGTGCGATAGATGCTCTCACCATTTTCTTTTGCTCTCGATATCAGCGCCGGGACCAAGCACCGCTATGCTTTAACCTCAAATTAAACGACCAAAACCATGTTGATGCGGCTGGGCAGACCGGGTGATCCCTGTACTCAGCTCGATCAAAGCAATTTTCTCCTCCCCATGTCCTGGGTACCATTTCGGTCCGTCTATCGTACTCGGATCGGAAGTCCCTAATGGGATTTGAATGGGCGTGTACCCTGCTTTTATCATCTTACTATCCCGGAGTGGTGACTCTGCTACACGAAAGAAGTGACCCTCCTGGTCTACGAATGGAGCACAACAGGCGGGAAACGCCGGCGTTACATGCGCTGTAGTACGTGGTCAGGTCTGGTGACACGGCGTTTACAGGGCGTTTGTATAGAGTTTTTCCCGCTCGGGTGATGTAATGCCCTTCTCTCTTCAATTTTTTCTTCTTTTTTTCCATTTCCGGGGCTTGACCAGGATTTTTGCAGCCCAGGTTCACTATGCATTGTTCAGCTAGGGTTGTGCAAGTAGCTTGAGTGTTGAATGCCTGATAAGCTCGACTTGTCATGTGGACGATACGTTTACTTTGATAACGTGGGGCGGATTCATCACGGCTTGCGATAAGGCGATGACACTGTCGGTATTGGTGTTTCGAGTGTTGCCATGTTGCTTTTATTTCCATGTTCACTCTGAGTACATAAATACATCAGATGAGATACGACAGCAGAGAGCTCTAGCCGGACTTGCGCAGGCCCTTCTACGTGCGGCTGTTGCTTTGTTTCGGCCCTGTTTTGATCTGTAGTATCAGACGAAATGGTTCAAGGAGTATCTTGCTTACGAGGATTACCCGCCAGCGCGGGGTCGTAGCGTGTGATGACAGCCGGGGACTTCTTCATTATTAGCACACCTACTGGTCAACTTACGCATCCAGTCCTCGAAGTCCATTACACTCCGTGACTCCTCATGCTCGAGGTTACATTCACAGCACGGCGAACGACGCGTTGTGATTTGAGAAACGACGTGGGACGAACTTGCCCGAATCATGACGAAAAGACCTGCGTCAGTTACGAGACGGCGTGGGAATTATAATGTCAGCATGTGACCAAGTTGATCCATCTCACCCTGTCTGCCGTGGCCTAGACTGACTGGACGGATATGGATATTTCCACTCAATGGGCAGCAGGACAAATATCGCAGTTTACGATCCAATTATCTCGTGGGCAATTGAAAGTAATGTGTAAGCTGCGCGCTTGTCCCGCTTATCGAATGCCAGGACATGGCTCCCAACAGCAATGAACGAACAAGACGTGCGACTTCCAACAACGGAACCGGTTTAATTGGGTCAAGTCCAACCGACCAATTGATTCATCCAATTGCCATCTTCATCAAGTGCGTGAATCACGCTGGATGTGAGGAAAAATGGGAAACAAACGCCGTTTCTTGAACTTCAGGGGCCTCTTTGCAAGAGATGATGACTCGGCATCACGCTTCTGACATCTCATCGCTTACCCAATGGTGTTGCTAGGTCCCCTGTTCACGAGTTGGTTACCCTGGTCGCTACCTCGCCTTGCCTTTCGATTGGAGAAGATTCATCAACTCATAGGATGGGACGAGCTTGGAAGCTCAGACACACGGCGCGTGGGCGCAGTTCATCTAGCATCGTCTAATAGGGGACCGATGGGAAAAGAACTATGCATTCAACAGTCAGTACGTGGGAAGAGCCGCAGGAAAAAAATTGAAAAACACACGACTGTGATATTGTAGGTATCGTGTACTTGGATCTGATCATGTAGTGACTTCAAATCTGACACAGACTAACGGAAAACAGCAGTAACTTGTCGTATATAGCCTAGGGCCTGTCTGGCAAGACACCGCCCCAACGTCGGTGAGCCTTGAAGTGGAAAATTCACCGCTTTAGCCACGCGACCTGTGTGCCACGTCACAAGCCATATACTTCGTTGTACAGTGGCGAAGCATATCCCTTTGCCATGAAAATACCTTCGGTTCTGCGGGTTGCCTCTCAAGGCCATCGCCGCCCCCAACGTCTCGACCCGGCGCATGCAAGTCCTGCAGGAGTCCATGAGGGCTAAGAGCTGCCTTGGACGGGCATACGCATGAGCTAGTTGCCATTTTTGAGACCTGCAGCTTTCAGCTTGCTTTCACTAGAGCGTCGAGGGTCCTGCGATGCGATGGCCGAATCATATAGACTTGTTCCCTTTCTTGTTCTATTTTCGTTACAACGTGGTTGTTTGAAGATGTCGCTCTTGAACACTCAGTAGACGCGTTTTGCTTCAACTTGCTCGGCTTGTAGGCGCAGCGAGGAGAAGGGGTTCAAAGATGAAATATCGCATTCATTGCTCGATCTTGCAATGACGGCAATGCGAATGCCATACTAAGCCATTAGTCCAAGACACTGACCTGAGCCCCTCCGTGATACTCGCACAAGTACTTTGATGCTGTCATGTCGTGCGATGTCAAGTCCCAGAAATTGGATCCCGAGGTGGGCGAGAAGCAAAGGCGAGAGAGAGGTAAGGCGAGACAAGGCGAGACATGCAGCGGAGCGAGCCAGAAGCCAGACAAGGGAATGACATGGAGATGAAAGCTGGTCGTCTCGCAGGCTGGCGTTCTGGAGCAACGACAGACGGCAAAGTCGAATGCATTCTAATTGGTCAAAAAGACAGCCTCACCGCCAATCATGGTGCAAAAAACATGGGCTGCCTCTTGCCTCGGACGAAAAGTCCTGTCAAGGACAACATTTCCGTAACATTTCGCTTGGCTGGTTTGGCCGGTCGGCAAAGAGGAAGGCGCGGGTCGTGCGAAAGCGCAGTCTCGCAAAAGGTATGGTCAATCATCTCAAACGCTGGGACGTTCGTGTCTGAGCACTTCGTATTCTGCTTTACTCTATTCCGCACGCGTCTCATCGCACGAATGACCACATTGTATGACAGGTTGCCAAAGCGAATATGGGCATTATCATGGCATTGGCACCTCAACACCGATTGTTGATTCGAATGTATCATTCATGGCCTCAAGATATCGAGAGCGATAGATGCCGGTGCCATCTTTGTCAACGAGAAACACTAGGCGACCAGAGTGCTTTTTCACATGTTTCAATTGACACCGGCATGGACGAGTCGTACGTACGATATCAACTTTATGCCCTTGACCAACTGACTTCATTTTGCATCAACCTCGAGTCACAAGATCCGAAATTCCGATCCTACCGCCAATTGTCTTGATTAACATGCCTTGTTTCGTTTTGAGGCTTATTCCAATGAGGCTTGGCCCATCAGGTACACATCTCCTCCATATTAGAGAGGTTTTACAATCTTGAAGACCAATGGTGTCGGCCACTGATCATGGTCAAAGGTGGTGGCGCCGATGTTCGCAGCGCAAAACAAAAGGGTTGGTGTCCAGAGGGCAAGACCTAACCTCGGATCGTCCTCTCGGAGTCTGTAGAATGAGACATGCAGCTCATGCATATCTAGGACATGCCGTTGACGAATAACGCGGGTTGTCGAATCACTGCACCCAGCTTGCGAGACACGCGGCGCTTTCCTTCCAACAATCTGGTCGTGTTTCGTCGCCAACTAAGGAAAGACATCTAGATAGATGCTTTCGACTAAGCACAACGCAACACAAACCTGAAGGCCTAGCTCCTGCACCAAAGCTGTACCAGACTATTACCAACCAACCCACTGTATCGCGGAAACAAAATGCACGAGCAGGCGGTCGGGGGTCATGTTCTACATAATTCACTCCCCGCGCGCCCGCACGTCTGCACGTCTGTGCCTCCCCACCTCAGCTGTTGCAGTCCCATCCTTGGATTGCCCCGCACTACTTACTCCCTTCGATCCGAGCCACTCGCCAACCTCCAATCCATACTGATGGCGCTTTACAGGCACCACAGGTCAGCATACATTAGGAGGAGGATTGACTGCTACAGTTACGGAGTAGATGGTCGGTCTTGCTTGACGCTGTGATCCCCATTACAATTAGCTTAAGAACACTCGAAGTGGCGTGCGGGCGGGCAACGGGCCATTCCTAGCACCCACAACCTCCCGTTTCTTATCGGTCATGTCTAGGATGTCTAGGATGTCTGGCTGTTCTGGGGTTTCCCTCGAGCAACTACGAACAAGGAGGCAGCGCTTGCTGGGAGCCCGTGGCTTCGCCGCTTCGGCAAGACGACACATCACCCCTGAAGGCTAGCCGGGGGCAAAAGTGTTGTACGCCTGGGACGCCGAGGGCATTCTATTACTGCCGCGAAGCTTGGTGCCAGGGGTTTGGCACCCAATCGAAGCCCGAACGGGCACCCCGTCCATCTATAGGACGACTCTTCATGCAGCCCGATGGGCCGTTTTCGTCATACATGGCGGTGCAGCTATGTCTATTATTGCAATGCAGATGCACCTGGTGAACAATAGCACGCCCTAGGTTACCCGGTCAAGGCGAAGGGCACTTCGACAGTGATCTGCTCTGCCATTACGATTCGACCACAGGAAGCATCGCCGAGAAACCAGGGTCACGTATAGATATCTGCCTGTTTTCAACATGACATCAAGACCATTTGCCTGGGCCGCACTATGGGCCACTATGCAGCAAGCAGTAATAGGGGCCTGCACGCACGCCACAGGCAGAATAGTATCCGACAAGGAGAAGAAGTATTTGCATCGTCTGTCGAGGTACGGAGCACCCGTGTCCCTCTCATCCCTCTCGTGCCTCTCGTCCCCGTCTCTCTCAGCGTATTCGAAGACGCAAATTTTGCTCGTCTTCAACTAAATAGACCTCGTCGACCCCCCACCCCACACACATGGCCTCTTTTCAAATACTGGTCTCATGCTCGAGCTCGATTCCTTTGTGGTCCTCGTCCTCGTCAATATCGACACCTCCGCCGTTTCTTTTCGTCAGTTTCTCACTCTTGTCACACGCATAACCCTGACAGGACTAATTCAACCAGGCGGTTACATTTCAGCCCCATGAAATCTCTTCAAGCATTTTGGCAGACTTCCATCACGTATTAGACGCGGATTGATCCCACCCTCCCTCCATCCAGTGCCAGTCACTTCTACTTCTATTTCGGTCTAGTCTAGCCCGCTTATACCCTAAAAAGACTCGATTCCAGCCTGCCCACCCATTTGGCCTCCATCCGTCCGCCCTCCACACCAACCCATATCCACCACGCTACCCCCATCGTTCATACTCGATGCTTTGCTTCGCAAGTATCTTTATTTGAGCATTTGCCGAAGTCCGCATTTTGCGTGGTGTTTTGTTTCATGTACAGTTTCTGGATATTTCTTTTCTGGTTCTGGTACAAGATTTTGCAACATTTGAGTCACTTCCCAAGTATCTGCCTAGTTGTGGTTCTCGCATTAGACGAACGGTAACGACGTACAATTTTGAGGTTCGAACCACATTATCATCTAGCATAACACCCACTTTAGTCAAACGCCATCTAGGATATCGAAGCCAGCACGTTCGTCGAATTCTTCTTTGTGTTCTTGAAAGAAAAAGAAAACTTATCGATTCCTTTGCCGAACACGTTTGGATAGAGAACTACAACCTATTGGCAAATTGTCACCTATAATCCGATTACTTTGGTCCCTCCCCAGGGATTAAGGTCTTTAAATACAGGCACATGGAATCACTGCAAGTTCGAAGGCATGTTTAAGTCGCCATCTTGCTCAGTGAAGGTCGGAATACCATGCCGTCCCTCAGAACGGGCTATGGCCTCCTGCTAGGCCGTCAGATGGATATCGCCCAAGGAAGAGCGAGGATGGTGCGCCCCGTGCCTCTATTCCCCGACCCGTGAATCGAACGGGGTCGAAGGATATAGAAACATCTCAGCCAGAGAGACAGACGTCAAGTCCTTCCCATCTCCTCAACAGGAATGCTCAAGTTCTCCCTTCTCGGGGACCTGTCCTCGCTCGACCTTTCCTAAAAATCCCATCAGATACACAAATCAAGCCTTCCAGTATAAGTGGCAGGGCCTCGTCGGAAACCAAAGGACGCATTTCCAGACTGGTTCGGGTTCTTCATCGTCAAGCCGATTCTTCGACAACACCTCGAAGGCAACACGAGCGCTGCACAAACGAGACAGACCGCCCGGGCCTCGCGAATCTGGATCCCCGAACCTTGCCCCTCACCAAGGTTCGGGGAGTGCAAGCTCTGCAAGCTCAACATATCGGCCTCCAGATCCATATGATCCAGGACTGGGGATTCAATATGGCCGAGATTTGACCGAGAGTCCAGCGCAGATTCAGGTTGTGGAGGGAGTCGAAATTCGGAATGCACTTGCCCAGCCCGCGGCCATATATCCTGAACTGGATCGGTATCGCGACTTCCAGCGTCCAGAATCTTCACTCGGCCGACAAGAAATCGACGTTCCGTATCGATTGGCAACGCATGATCTGCCACCACCAACTCCGGGATCGATGTGGTTTTCTGGGAGCAGTCAAGTGAGTGCTGTCAGTGGGAGCCCCTCCACCAAGTTCTCAGAGTCGCCCGGCCCTGGACCATACAGTCGAGACACAACACCTACTTCAGTCTCATCCCAGTCTCCTGTTCTAGTTGCTCCGAGCCGTGTCGGAGCACTTTACAGAACCGCGCGCCAACTCAACACATGCTTAACCAGGCCCCCTGTCACAAAACGTCGCGCTGGAAGCTATCCCAAAGAGCTTGATACGGAGGCGGTTGATCCCAATGGTCTCGCTTCTGTTCGCGAGTCCCTGGCATCCTCGTCATCCAACTCGACCGTCAAAGAGGGGAAAGGGCAGCTAGAAAAGAGATATCAAAACGAAGCAGGCTACCACCACCACCGCCGAGTCCCCACTCAGGAAGTCTTCACAAAAATTTCGCAGGACCAGAGATGGCAGTGAACAGCCAGACATTTCTAGCCCTCAGAAAGGTCGACCAAAGGAGATCTTATCCAGCCCTCAAAGTCCTCGCGGCACGAATAATTTGCCGCTGTCCCAAACAAGCCCGCCTACTCGACCAAGCCGACAAAACACACCAGATATACAGCTCTTCACAACCAGTCCAATCATACAGAGTAACCTGTCGTCGACTATACGTGGCTCGGAAAGACGCGGGGCGGGCTCATTGGGGGTACCTCTCTTCCAGGTTCAACAACTTCGCTTCTACAAACCAGGAAAAATGCTGCAACATCAAATTTGCCTGCCCTTGAGCGTGAAAAGACAATTGCGTCACCAAAGTCTCGACCAAGTGCTGAGCGACAACCGAGAAGTGCGACAGAACCTGCCATACCAACGCAGAGCTCACAAGTAAACACACGAACATCTTCACAAACATTTTCACGAACAAGATTTCCCTTTTTCGGAAGGAAGAAGCTAAGCCCCGAAGGCCCAAAAGAGCGCGATGAGAGGACAGAGAACAAGAAACCTGGACGGAAAGGTCCTGTGGCGGGTACTGGTCATGAGGGCTATGGCAGAGTGGGTGCTGTTCGAAGACGTAGTGGAAGCGGTGGTTCTGCCTTGCCACGTAACGTGACGGATCCGCAATCGTCTTATGACAGCTTGACAAGTTCGGATTCCTTTTTGGCCGATAGAATCAATCCAGTCATAATTTCGGGCGGAGAAGTCATCGAGAATAGAAACGCAAGCTCGGAACTGCCTCGCTCTGAGCCTACTCAGGAAGTTTCTACACGTTCTAGAACGGACTCGAAGTTGTCCCCAGGAGGCTCACCGACGACCCGGATCACATCAACGTCTCCAACTGGAACACCTGCCCTGCATCGAAGCCAAGGGAACAGTCCTCGTTGGCAATCAGACACCAGTGCCTCCGATGGCGGCGTTGTCATGGAATCTACTCTTGCATTTAGGCGGTCTGTGCAAAGGTTGCGGTTGGCTCCTGATAGTCCATTGCGACTTCCACAGCCGATTGAGACCAGTGGAAATGTGTCTTCTTCGTCACCTTTAACGAGCTTCGACACCAGCATCCTGTCCGACGAGTCTCACATAGAATTACAACGAGACATCTCTAGAGAATCGAATGAGCTCCACCCAGCGCCGATAAAAATGCAGAAGAAACCGCGTTCGTCTCGTAAATGGAATCTATTCAGCAGATCACAGAATCAAGCCAATGCCAACACGTGCAAGACAAACGAGCAGGTACCAGCTACTGTCAAAGCCGTTGAGAAGCGTCCGGTTGCATTTACACAATCATGGACGCCACCGAACAAGACGATATGAGAGAATCTGTTTATGCCGACATTCAAGAAGTCTTGAGGGACGCGGATGTGTATTCACAGACAGCGAACATTGGCGTGACAGATAATATTCCATCTGAATTGCAACAGAAACTGACGTTCCAGCATCGCGACTGGGCGCCGCAGCAGTCATGGCAAGCAAATGTGGACAATGTGTCCATCACCACGATCGCCTCGTCAGTCGCCGACTCCTCTCAACTAGCAGCCAGTGGACGACCCAGCCGACTCCCCAAGTCGGCCGTATTCCAAAAGTGGTGAAGCAATGTCAAGAAGTCCAACCCGCACAAAGCTTTTCCCGGCCGTTCCGAGCTAGCCTGCACTTGCCAGCCAAAAGTGTGGCTAAGATCTATGATCCTCAATCCATTGCAACTGGTCTCACCTCAGCACAATCATCGACTCCACTAACTGAACTCTCGCTTGAGAGTTCAATATTGATAGCGAGAATAACTCGGTTTCCAACACAAAATCGAGCTCTAAATTATGTCCAGAAATTGACCCGGGAGAAAAAGAGTTTCCATCTTTTTCTCCACGAAAGAACTCGAATGGTACAATATACACAAGCTCTAGCAGCTCTGGAGCCGCCAATCCATTTGCCACTGCAACCGCTATAATTCCTAAACCTGAGGACCCTCCTGTTGAGGATGAAGTATGGGACGAGTACAATGATTTTCTCGGTGACGATTCCATGAAAGGACCCCAATCTGTCACCTCTTCGACGGGGTACCTTTCCATCTGGAAACATACCAGAACAAGCTGACCAAGGAGGAAGCCCTTGATTCCCAGTCATTGCCACTAACAGCCGTAAGACTTCAACGTGTTCGAAAGCCCACACGAATTCTACCTGCTACAGCGCGGACATGACTGAGCGCATCCGGACCGCGTTCCAACCCAAACCAAGCCCTACTACAGGCCAGCTTAATATTCCAGGTCACGCGGCTCATGAATTTGAACCAAAAAGAAGTAGTTCGTCATCTTGTCGGACGACTTTCTCTGACTGCAGTGCCTGCTCATCAAACGATGGTACACCCTTGGCTCAGGTCAATCTACGAGTGGGCTCAATGACAGTCAGCAAGTGGCTGACGTTTGGACATGTTTTATTCAGCGAAATTCGCCATCAAATAGGCCCCGTGAAAACCTCGCTCAAGAGCCATTCGGTTCTCGTCATTGACGGCCTTGGTAACGATGATTGGTCATTTTACGCAGCCGAGACGTACCCGTCAGCTTCGTTCTTCAACCTTTCCCCTCGAGCACCACTTCCAGCCGAATTGAAGAATTCGCCGACAGGATTTCCTCTGAGCCCTCAGAATCACCACCAAGTCCAATACACATCTCATTCGGACAAATTCCCTTTGCACCACAAAGCTTCGACGCTGTAGTATACCGCTTTCCCACAGTGGCGCCCGAATCACATTACCGAAACGTCTTGAGCGAAGCTCGACGGGTATTACGTCCTGATGGCTACATTGAATTGTCCATCTTGGACTCTGATCTCAACAACATGGGCAATCGTGGCCGACGCACGGTTCGACGCCTGAAGGAACAGATTCGACTGCAATCTCCAGACTCGAGCTTCGCTTCCACAGCCGATTTAGTCGTACGTCTACTCGGGAAAGTGGGATTTGCCAATATCAAAGCTGCCCGTGTTGGTGTTCCTGTTGCCAGCTCTATTGCACGACCCGGTTCCCGCAGGAAAAGGACAGGTCTGAATCTGGCAAGAGGAAAGACCCACCTAGTTTGGCAGAGATGATGAGTGACAATAGTGCCTTGGCAGATGAGAACATCACTAAAATCGTCACCCGTGTTGCCAGATGGTGGTACACTCGATGCTACGAAAGAGCTTCCGGACGCACACAAGACAACAGCATCTGGAACGACAAGTCTTTCTTATCCGAATGTGAGCAGTTTGGAACCAGTCTGAAGCTCATGGTATGCTGTGCAAGAGCACCAGATCGCGTCACCAGCTTCTGATTGGCATACCGATGACATATCGCCGCATGCACATCTTCTTCTTGCAGACTGAATATTTGTTTGTGATTCGTTCCATTGGAATCACTTTTCAAGTTGACGATACACCTGGCACAAGCCTACGACAAAAGTGTTTCACACGAAATACGCACTGCACGAATCTGGGCTGAACAGCGAACTACACGCGGATCATGACAGTCTTTTCACATTTCCTCTTTGCATTTCTGGTCTATGCATCACCTTTTCTCACATTGCTTTTGATGAGCAAATTATTTACACGGCCAGGGTTCACGCCCAGTACGTTTCCATCGGTTTGGTATATTCAACAATAAACAATATTGAAAATGTTGATTTCAAGCAGATTTATACATTAAGGTTGGATTTTGTTTGGTGTGAGGGGCCGCAGGTCGGATTGGTATCGGGGTTTGCATAATTGACGGGTCGAAGTGAGGGAAGAATATTGGCAATGCTGGTCATTGCACTCTCCCTTTTGGAATCGAGGGGATGGCAGAGTGCAGTGGATGGAATGGACGGAGCTGGGCTTGGAAACATGAAATGAGCATACGCGGACATGAATGAAGGAATGGAATGGAAGGATGTGAATCTTGGCTTACAGCGCTGATAAGCGACACGTGCATGATAGATATACCCACTTGTCTTTCTTTTTGAATAGCGATAATTAATTAATAGGCCAACGACTTAATGGTTGAAAACGGGACTCTTACAGATTCGTGATAATGATGTGCTAAATTGCTCAACACCGCATACTTACTGACTTGGGATATTCTCCGTCAATCCGTTGTCAGTCTTCTCCCTACTGTTACTCTGCTTCATAAAGAATGACTTTTCCTAGTATGAATTCTGATGGTACAGGTTCGTGCTATACATGTATCGTACAAAACAACGAGTTGTTATTACGCAGCATCATGACTCCTCTCAGGCAGATGAAGGCCTGGGTATCATTTACGGTCATCAGAATGTTCATCAGCATCCATATCCGCGTCCACATTGTCTTCCCCATACCATCTTGGCCAGAGTCCATGACATCTTGTTCACTAGTAGGCCAGCGCCGCAGAACCGCGACGAATCCTCCACCTGCAATCCTTTCGCCTACCTTGGGACGCATCACCTGGACTAGCTTGCCTTCTCCGTCTTGCGACACCCTTGGCACAACCGTCTTGACGTCCCAATGTCTACCTCCGCCGGCGTCATGAACGCCATCAGACGTGGTTGACACGGGCAGCTCGAGGACCTTTTCCAAGCGAATCGGTTGTCGATTTTGGGTAGACCATTTCTGAAAGGCTCCGATCTGGCTGATGGAGGGCGTGAAAAGGATGAATATGCCGTTGGGTAGCAATGCTTCGATGACGCGCTCCGCGTTTTCATGTGCAGAGGGAGATCGAGAATGGCGCGGGAGAGGAATGGTTGGCCGCGTGAGTTTGCGAGACGCTCGGATAAATACTCGCCTATACTGCCAGTGTGGAAATCAATCGATGGGAGGTATTGCGCTCGTCGGAAGTTGCGTATGAGTCTGTATGCGGCATGCGTATGTTTTGGTTTTTGATCGAGCGTGTGGAGGACGGCTCGGCGCGAGGCTCTGTACAGGCCAAGCGCCTCTTCTGCATCTGGGCCGAGGTCGACACGCGTCAGAGATGGGTTGCTTTCTGGTCGGAATTTAGCCTCGCATATATCGCGTCGGAGAGATGGAGGCAAGGGCGGGTTGGCGGCATGAATGGCGCGCGCAATGTGCAATGCCAAGCTGCCCATGCCGGTGCCGGCTTCGAAAATCTCAAACACTGGCGCGACATGTCCTCGAGCGGCCTCGTCGTCCTCGTCGTCCTCTTCACCCGGTCGCGAGGGGTTCAAGTCCAGCAGCGACACGATCGTGTTCGCATCGTGCGGGTAGATTGGTGTCGTGTGGCGCTCGCTGTTCACAACGTAGCTGGAGAGAGTCGGTTCCTGTAGCACGACGCGATTCCCTTGCTGTCGTGGACTAGGTCGAGCACTTTCTTGCCTATCAGGTCGGCGGCCGGGAGGGACGCGCCGTACGAGAGTTTGACGGTGCCGGAGGGGCGGAGGGCGCCGTGAGATGCCATTTGGGGTACTTGGGGCCCTGCTGGCGAAGGAGGAGAACATCGTGTTCTGTATCAGTGATGGGACACGTCAGTAAGGCCGGTGAGTAGTTAGTACGTGCATATTGATTGCTTGCATGTGTGAGTGTGAGGTCGGGTGCAGGTGGACTAAGCGTGTGCGTGTGCGTGTGTGTACCTTGGATCCTTCGATTGGAGGAAAATGCCCTGCGCAGGGATTGGACCGTTTGGTGCCTACCGCAGCGCATGGCGAGCGATTCCAACGGACGACCTAATAATACCTATTGTGGTTGGACATTGGTGTGATGCCTCCTGTCGTCGTATCTCCTCCCCAGCTCGGATACCAAACAAAAAAAAAAAAAAAAAAAAAAAAAAAGGGGTCCGGCGTGACGTCAAGAACGGATGAGCGGATGACCGGAGCCGAAGCCGGAGTATGCAATTTCTCATTTTTAGGTTTGGCACAGATGTAGCTATCGTTCACCGTAGAGCCCACTAAACTTGAGCTCCAAGCGATGGCACGCTGGAAGAACATCGCAGGATTAATTCAGTGCAGGATCCTTGATCTCCACGTGGGAATGCACAGCTCGCTCTTATAGCTCCAAAATCGAAAAGTTCATTATTCAAATGCGAATAAAGTGTGATTAATATGTGCAGCTCTCGATAATTCTGGCTCTCGGTCACAGCTACGTAACCGCCAGAAGCTGTTCGCTCCTTCCCTCACGCCCATCTTGACGCTTCGAAACCAACCCCGCTTCCTCTTTTCATTTCCCACTACTCTTCTCCCGTTATCTTTCGTCCGTCTCGTCATGATGATAGAAGATGAATGTCAAGACTTTCTCCTTCGAAAGTGCCCCAGGGCATCCGCTTTCCATTTTTATGTCCAAATATAAGAGGAAACCCTGATACCAAGTCCCGACAAGCAAATGGGAGAAGAAAAAAACCTGCTGCTACTATTACACAATGTCCTTTCTTTCCGAGGCCTTGATGAATCCTCGCTTCCAGAACGCCAGCCACATGAGACGAGTCAAAAATATATACAAGAAAAAGCCGAATTAGGACACGATGGGGAATATTTAAGAAAATGATCAAATCGCACTCCATAGGGTGTGCTTTTATGGTTTCCGAAACGCCTGTGCCAAGGTGTGTAGCGCCGGAAAACAACCGAGCTGACGCGATGACAATGACAAGGTTGCTGAAAAGTTGTCAAGTTGTATTGCTCTTCCTTGGATCTCCTTCCTCTTGGGGCATGTATGAATTAGTGAGACTGCGGGTGTAGTGAGCCTCGGCGTGGCATCCTCCAACTATTCCGCGCATTGTGGGAAACAAGACGCAACTACCGTCGTCCTTCAACCCGCGCTCACACGCGAATCGACCACTTGCAGAGTATGCTTGGTGCAACAGTGGCCGGAATGGCAGTCTTATCAGATGAATGCAAATTTCCCCGATCCCATATGATCAAGGGCCGATGACCAAGCCTCTGCTGCATCAGGAACGTGGACACAATGGTGAAAGTCTTCTTCGAAGTAGGGCTGAATCCGAACACCGACATGCTCTTCGAGAATGGCAACACCCGAATCGTATCGCCGCCGGCATCGCTTCGTCCATGGATCCACCTTGACGGGGCTGTGATAGCAGTACACGTTAGGCTTCGCATCACGTATACCGAATACAATACCCATGTTTTTCAAGTGGTTCCACATTTCGTGGGCTGCGTTTCTTGTGGCCTCCGACTGAGGACTGGCTGCGTACAATGATTGAGTGATTGCGAACCGCAAACTCAAAGCATCGGGACTATTGGTTCCAAAGCGTTGCTCTATTTGTCGTTGCTGCAAACGAAGGTCCGATACCAGTTTCTCGAAACGCTCATTGTTGATATGATTATAGAACAAGGCGAGATCTATCCAGGTTCTGGCAACATAAGGATGACGGCTGCTGTAGATTGCTTCCAGCTCTTCAGCAATGGTCGGTACGCCTCCCCACAGCAGTTCCGAGACAGTCGTGGAACCATGTTTTTGTTGGACTTCGTATAAGCAGATGAATATTTGCCGAAGAGGGTGTGACCTCTCGAAGTTGGTGGTTGAGTATGCAGCGAGATATTTGCAAAGCGCGGTCATCATGCCAGGATTTCGATGCACCATTCCGAGCAACAACTCTATGATGCCCAATGGCGATAGCTTTTAGGTCAAGCTCTAGTTGTTTGAAAGCTTTCATCAGGAAATCCCTCCTTGGTCGGCATCTCTTGCCTCGAAATAAAAGTTCGCTTCTAGAAGAAGATCACTAGATCCGGCTCCCAAACCATGGTAACTGGCCAACCGATGTGAGCATCGGTCTCGACCTCGAATTGACGGCAGTGCAGGAAGGCCTTGCGCATGTTGCCGACGACAAGTTCCTGTGCGCGAATGAGATCGGGAGACTGGAGATAGCAGGGAGTTGGTGGCGGTGTTGGCGTGCGGCATCTTATATGAGCTGGCAAATCGGCGGGCAACTCGAAATCGACCAAATCGTACTCAGTCACGCCTTTTCTCTTCAGATAAGTTCCCAAGTTCACGACTCGGCCATTGCGAACGAACTCGGAGACTTTACCCTCAGCATCGCGCTGGAACTTCATGGACAACAAGCGCTTAACTTCGTCCTCGGTGTTGTTCTTGACAAACCCCATTGCGAGAACCTCGTTTTATACATCTTCGGCCTACCTGAAGGTTAGCGTCAGGGCATACAATTCAAAGTTGTGTGGATGAAACAAAGACTTACGTTGCCTGAAAGCTGTACTTTTCAACCATAATGGTCATGACTTCCTTCAGTGGCTTTCTTTCTTCCAAATACAGAGTTCGAATCGTTGGTTTGAACTGCTCCCAGGCCTCAGCAGGAACCTGTTCCCGTGACGGTCGAGTTCCTACTTGGCTTCGGAGAGGATTCAATTCAGGCTTTTGGTCCTTGTGGTATTCATTAGAACAATGTTATTCGGCCCCAGGTCACTTCTTGAATCATGCACTACTTACTGGCATTGAGAATGCAGACCCCGGCGTTGGTGAGGCCAGTGGCACATTAAGTGGCTTAGGTGTAGCGGGTTCTTGTTTTACCTCGGGTATAAGTAGCATTGGAATTGGAGGAGGAACTTTTGGCCTAGGTGATTTGGCCGTTGCCTTGCCTTTGGCCTTTGCACTAGGATTCAATTCTAGTATGAACTGATTGCCGACACTAATGTTAGGTTTAGGGGTTTTTGGAACGGGCGGTTTGAAGAAGCCGGCGCTATTAGTTGGGGATTCTGGTTACTGTTTCTGACGTCGAAATACGTGGCGTTGATGCTGCTGCTGCTGTCATTGTTGTTGTTGTTGTTGTTGTTGTTGTTGTTGTTGTTGTCAAAGATAGCCATGGCAGATGTAGAGATGGTGTTGAAGCTGTTTGGTGGGGATGGGTTCATCTTCACGGTGGCCGACCCGGGGGCGCCATATCTCGAATCCAGGAGTGCCTCCCACTGTCGGGGCGATCCGATCTGCAGAGCTCAGGTGATGGGTGATGCCATCATCGGTGATGACGCCATGTGGGAGTTGGGCATAGGAGAATGAGCAACTGGGCTTTGCATACGATTGCTGGACATGAAGTCGTCGAGGCTTCCAAATTGTCCAGAGGATGAGGCAGCGACGGGGCTCGCCACTCTATTTTCCTGAAAGCTCCCGTATGATAACGGCGGAGGGCTCGTGGAGATGGGGCTCGTCACTCGTTGCATCGAATGAAACGAGCCCCAGCTCTCACCAGGCGTAGTGACGGGACTCGCAATTCTGTTTGAACTGAATGAAGTGTTGCCTCCACGACCACCAACACCGCTGCCGCAATAAGAAAGCGGAATAAAACTGAGGCTTGCCTGGAAACTGTTCATGCTTACCGACGAATTCTGAAGGGTGTGTTGATGGTTCTGGCTGCTGCTGTGATTACTATTGCTGACAGCAGTGCTGACAGGTCTCGGTGGTAGAGGTGGTGCGGATGACTTCAGCTCGAACGGATTGAATCCCTGATTCTCGAAGTGAGCGACTAAACGACCGACTCCTCCTCCTCCTCCTCCTCCGCCTCTTCCATTTTGAGGCGTACTTGGAGCCTCCAGTTCCATGGCAGTATCTCCTGGTTGTTGTCCTGCTGGTGGTGGCCATTATGATAGTTAGTCGGCGTGTCAGATGACGCCGAGGCCCAATCCATTCCTCCCACATCACTGAATGATGGCCTCCGATCATGGCTTTGCTGTGTCTGGATTCCTGAAGATGAGGCTGCGTAATGGCCGAAGTCGAACCTGGGCCAAGCCTGGTCAGCGAAACCATAGGAATCTGTGCTGTGGACAGAAGCCTTGGGCTTTTCTGGCGGTAAATCAAACATGTCAACGAGCATCCGAGCAGACAGAGCTTCTTCAAGGCCCAGTCTGCTGGCTGAAGGTCAGTCAGTGACGGGGGCTCGAACGAGTCGAGTACCACCTGGTGATGCTCAGCCGCCAACACAAGGATGCATCACTCGTCAAATTGATCAATTTTCGGACAAAAGGGTCCTATCAAGAATTGAATGACAAAGTAGGCAGCCACTGGCACCCATAATCGCCAGTATGAGGGAACGATAAACTTGTGGACAACCATCGAGTTGGTGTGGCAGCCAGAAGGGGACAGGGTAACAGTCAAGACCGTTCCCAGAATCGGCTGAAATGTGGGTAACGTCGTGACAGGGCAGACTCCAGGTCGAATCGAGTATTATTATTACTCCGTATTTTCTGCTCGGCTGCGCTGCCAGCGCTGTCGTACACAGTCAGGGTCGCTGGCTCTACGTATGTGTAGGAAAAGCTAGGCGCGCCTGAGATTGGCTAAAGTACAAAAGTTCCTTCGCCAAATTATCCTTCAAGGAAAGCCCAGTAGATGGCTCCAGAGGCGTTGTCCGGCAAGGG
The DNA here is from genome assembly GCA_023658505.1 of Epichloe gansuensis. NCBI lineage: Eukaryota > Fungi > Ascomycota > Sordariomycetes > Hypocreales > Clavicipitaceae > Epichloe > Epichloe gansuensis. The sequence continues at coordinate 4,486,591 of CP098283.1, forward strand.
CCTCTTGCTAGGGCCGGCTCCGCTGCGCGATAAGAAGGCAGTGGCCTACTCCGTAGTACTCCGTACGTACTTCGTGATATCACGCAACAGCCCCAGGAGCGGGAAACAGACGACGGGTTGACGGGGTGGGGAGAAGGGGGCAGACGTGAGGAACGGAACGAGGAAAGAAGCGGTTCCAACGAAGAGGGTATGCAACCTGATAATTGGCACAAGGCGGGCTGAAGACACTTGGTGACGGACAGCAACTGGCAAAGCAAGCCTGGACTGGACTGAATGGCTGTGATGGGAGGGGCAGACAAGGAAATTGGAAACGCGACCAACGGCCACAAAGAGAAGGTGAAATAGCCCCGGACCACCACACACGAACAGAAAGACGCCAATCACAAAGCCATGCATGGTACAAGCCCCTGGCACACACACAAAGAGAGCAGGAAACCCGCTTACCAGTCAAAATGTCAAAATACTAACTGGTCTGTCCGCGCTGGTTTTAGAAGGATTCTGCCTTGTCGCCATTCAGATCGTGATTTGCCATGCTGTTGGCCGGGCGTCACAAAAGCAAGACTTGCGGCGGTGTGGCAAACGTCCGTGACCACTGCCTGCGAGAAAATATTCCTTGCTCGACCTTGGCTTTGTTGTCAAATCAACGTCGACACGATAGTATATGATGGCTGCTGTCGTTTTGATAGTGCACAGTTATGAAATGTCAAGTGTGCCGCTTTTTGACGTCTAGCTCTCGCCTCGTTCAACGCCATGGAATCGGATCTACTTCCGTACAGAGCGGCGCCACTGCACGGGGCCTTGGAGACTCAGTCTCGAACTCATTGTATCGGTATGCGTCCGCCAAGGCAATGGGGCGCCATGGAGGAACGTCGACCAACGAGATGAGGCGGACGACATGCAGCTACATGTCCATGTATGTGGCGAGAGCGGTATTTTAGCGGTAGAGAGAGTCAGTCAGCCACGGCAAAACGGCTAGTTCAATGCCTCTTGGAAACTCGGTGTGGTTGTTTCTCGCAAGGTATCTATCTCCACGTCAATGGATCAACGGGTGGCCCCCTCAAAAAGCTGGAGAATATTACTTGGCTGAGCAGGACCCTGACACCCTGAACCCTGACTGCGCGGGCTGGAGCGGGGACATTCGGTTTGCACGTCTTACTTGCATTACTTGCACAGAGAATTCGGCAGGGCAAACGAGAGGATGATGATGGAAGGAGACGGAGGCCAATGCTGGGAAAGGAAGTCAGCCATGAACCGCTATCCGTACGGACGGCGGGACTCGGAGGACCCAAGATAACCATGACATGCCTCACTCCAGCTGCTACTGTATTGTGCAGTCTCGACGTTTCCTGGATTGGATTGGGTTGGATTGGATTGGCCAAGCCAGCTCGTTGTGGGACGGGGCCACATTCAGAATTGCCCCTTCTGCCTGGGGGCGGTTGTCAGTGTCTGGTTGTCACGATGGGGGAGGGTGCACGGGGCGTCGAGTCTTGTTCAAAGAGGAACATTAGGCCAGTGTCTTGCTCTAATCACTGATGAAGTGAAGACGCCAACATTGGAAAAGCGAACAACAGGTCTCGGGACGACATGAGCGGAGCGTGCCTTTGCGTACGGAGGGAGTATGTTCCGCACTCGGTCGGGATCGGTTGGTCTGGAAAGAAATGGCGCGATGCTCACTCACTGTTGGAAATGGCCCACGAACGAACCTGTGATGCGGGCGGTGGGTGATCAGTTCGTGATGCCTGCCCATTCATTGGCTAGAGCAGCATCGGAAAGAATTATCGCGCCCGACAACCGAGCTGTTTCTCGTACCCTCCCTCTCCCTTTACGCGGATAGGTCAACGGGCCATCTATCGTCACTGATGATCCCTCAAGGACAGGCAGATGTGAGGGAAGGCTTCGTGCCCGCCATGCGTCAAATACAGCTGGATATTTATTGCATTGTCGAAACCGGCCAGGCCATCCGAAAGAGCTGTCAACACGACACGACTTGTGAGGAGCCACGGACGGAGCATTTCCGTTTCCATTTCCATTTCCATTTCCATTTCGTGAGCCACCCAACAACAGACCCAACAGACCCAACAGACCCAGCAGACCCAGCAGCAGGCATGCATGTCATGCTGTGTGTCATTACAAGGCGGCGCATGAACGAACCTACTCTGCTAGTCCTTCCTCGGCACCATGATTTCATTCACACTTCTTGGAGACAGCCAAACGATTTCGAGACTAGCACACGACTAACTAGGCAGGCAGAGCCGTCCGATCTCTCTACCGCTGCCGCCGTGGAGCAAGCATCCATCCGCACACTATGTACGGGGCACATGTGGGCACCCCGGTGGTGGACGGACCTTCGCCGTCGATTCCACACCAACTTCCTGGATTGCGGAGAGCCAAACCGAGTGAATACACGCCACGACGGGCTAAGATGGCCCTGGGTGCCTGGGTGCCTGGGTGCCTGGGTGCCTGGGTGCGTTGTTTTGCCTAGCTCAGGTATTCAATCTCTTCCAAGATGGAAGAAAGGGACAGAGGAAACATTGGTATTTCTAACAGTAGATATATCCATCATTTTTACACTCAAGCACAAATGACACCTGTAATAGCCGTGGCAATGGATGGGCCGCGTCTCATGATAACGACCTACTCTTTTCGGACATGCCAGCAGCCTCGGCGGGAAAAAGCTGGTTCCGCAGAATTGACACAAAAAGTTGGCGATTGGCAAATCCCCAGGGTCCAGGGCCCAGGGTCCAGGGTCCATATTTGCAGCAGAGATGATGATGGTGTTTCCGTCGACAAGGTCCATTGTTTCAAACAGGAAAGGAAGTGCGTCGCCGCCCGCCTGATCCAAGCCGATCGACCGGCCGTGCTTGCTCGGAGACCACAGCACCACAGCCCATCCACGGCTTCTCGTGCTGAGCACTGACATGGACATGTCGGATCGCTATTCGGCCGACGTCCGTCCCAGCCAGCACCGCCGGTTGCATCAGATATCTCACTGGCAGTCCGGTGCAGGTTCAGGGTGAGAAATGATCATGAGCACGCCATGATCGACACCGGAATATGAGCTACGCTTCACAGCCTCGTTCGTGCCTTTTGGCTCAAGCATACCCTGCCATCTGATCGGGTACAATCTCTTGCGCACCACGGAGCCATTTGTGTCGCTCGGGCCATCTGGCTCTATCCCGGGACTTTTGCCCGTTCTCCCGCTCATCCTAGATTGAAACATCACCATTGATTGCTTCAAGGGTCTCGAATTGGGTGCCAAAGCAAGAAAAGCGTATATTTATTAGACGAGCTATCGTTTCCCTCCAAACGCCGGACCCAGATAGATACCCTAACATTGATATGCAGACGGAGGCAAAACTGTCGCTCGTAACAACTGTCTCAACTCCTATGCTCGCTGCCACGTCAAAGGGCTTCGACTCATTCCAAGCTCGTGAAGGACGCGACAGAATGGAGAGTGGGCATGACAAAGACGTCCACTGGTATTTGAAGTCTTTGGTTTTAGTTGCTGTTCAATATCTCTAAAGAAAAGGGGAAGTAAAGTAGTCCTCTGACCCTAATGATAATGATGACTATAGTACAACCCTGGGCGAATCCAGGATAGGTAGATGGGTGGATCCAAAAAGTCGTTTTCGTGTCATCCTCTTCCATGTCTATGTATATCTCCTTCGTCAAGTGTCCCATTATTTATGCCCACGCCATCATCACCATGTTTAGTCTCGAGCGAATGATGCCGTCCTGTCCGTCTGATTGGTATGTCGTCACACTTGTTGTTTTTGCATGCTGAGTGAATCATTGGATGTAAAAGAGAAAGGTTCAAGGCAAATAGGAAGGAAAAGCGCCGAGTAAGCAGGCGTGACGAGAACTTGAAGAGAATGGGTAGAATATAACAAAACAGAAAAGTTGATAGAATGTATTGGGTATAGTAATCAATCACTTGGGGGGCTGAACCAGCCCCTGCGCGGGAAACGAAAGTCTGAAGAGAAGATAATGTTGGATTTTGGAAGTAAATGATGAGCACACGAGTAAGGGAGTGAAAACACCCAGCTACACCGAGTAATAGAATATTAAAGGTGCAGAATTGACTTAAACCACTGTCGTGAAAAAGGCGACGCCATCATTTGGAATGCCATTGCCGCAACTGACGATGAGCCAGGCGATTGAAGAGAAGGTTTGAGAAGAAAAAGGGATGCCGAAATTGGAAACCGGGAGAAGAAGAAGAGAGCAGAAAGAAACTCGGATGGTCCGTTCAAATTTCTTCTCCCTCATCTTCGTCCCGGAATCGGATCCCGCCTTCGACTTGGATCGCGTCACGGACCCAAGGTTGATCGGCTACTTTGTCAATGGTCCAGCGACTGCGGGCACGTTTCAAAAGGCCTTCGGTGATTTCCATGGCACCCAAAAGCCCCTGTTCCTTGAATTTGGCTTTGTTGGCTTCGTGATCCCCGTCATCACCAGCGAACTCAACCCAGCGCCACTCAATTCTGGCAATCCGATGACTTGTCCGACTGCGCATGCGGTGGGCGTCACTCATTCCAGGATGGGGTCAAACGGAAGGCGAGATTCCAAAGGGCGTAGAGAAGCACACCCAGCGACCAGGCGTCTATTGCTCGGCCATCGTAGGGTTGGCCCATGATGACCTCTGGTGCGGCATAATCATCAGAGCCGCAGCGTGTCTCAAGCTTCTCGTCATCTGCTATCCGGCGAGACAATCCCAAGTCGGCAAGTGTGATTACCGAGGTCGGATATTTTGTCCAGTCGACTGAAGCATCTGCCAGCTCCAGTGGCGTCAAATTGACTAACACGTCTAGAAAAAGCAACATGTTGGTTAGCTCGATACGGTATAGAATACAAAAGGGGTGGAAAGAGGGGCAATGAAGCTGTATGGACCTACTCTCTAATTTTATGTCTCGATGGACAATGTTCTTCTCATGCAGGTACTTTACCGCACCGATAAGCTCGGCAAAAGCTCTCTGCAATAGAGCTGGCGTGAGTAGCTTTCTCTGCGTCGTGGCAATATCAAAAAGGTCTCCACCAGGACAGTAACTTAGAACGAGAATGGCCCTTGTCGGCTCTATGCTCCAAGCCTTGAGGTTGACAAGGGACGGGTGATGAATGACTTGCATTATCTCCAGTTCTCTTTTGAGACTCATTTCGATGCGTTCTTCACTCGCGCCACCACGCGGGCCGTGCTCGCAAACTTTGACAGCGACCAGCTTCCTGCGGTATTCCTTATCTGCCACAATGGGCGAGGTGGCCTCGATCCGCTGATCGTAAGAATGATCGGCAGACACCGCCGCTTGACTGCTTGCTAGCATAACACGACTAAAGGTGCCTTGTCCGAGGAAACAAATTGATCTCCAGCGACGACGTTTTTGATCATGTCTCCCGCGGGCCTCGAACCACTCGTCATCGCCATCCTTGGACCTCCTTCCGTCACTGGAGTCCTTCGAAGATTCACTTGGAGGTGGTGTCGGCGGTTGTGCAACTGTGGGCGTGATTCCTCGCGATTTTGCAAAATTTATCTCTCTTCTCAAGAGAGACTGTTGGCCTTCAGCGGCGAGCTTGGTATTGACTTGGGACCCGGAGACAACTACGTTTCGCCTCTGGGATAATTTATCTGGAATATACTCGCTGACGCTCCGAACCCGTGAGTGATGAGCGCGGTTCGGTGGTGCTGAATCTTGAGATGATGTCGAGGCTACGGTTTTGCTGTCATCATCCAGGCTACCATACTGCTTACGTCTGGCAGGGCTGGCCATGGTGTTGTCTGTATCGGCTGGCTTGCTGTTGTTCACCGCTGAAACAGGGGCCTCTCCGTCTTGACTCGGCCTGTTGCTCATCTGAGGGGGTGAAGCAGATCCTACAATCAGCTTTTTCCACGGGCCCGGAGAATCGCTTAAGAGTAGTGGACTAGGCAAGGGAGTCATGTCCCCATCGCCGTGATGACGGGACTTGGGATGGTGCCACCCGTGTTCCCGAAAGAACCCGAATAGCTCGCGAATGCAGCTTTGAGGCTTGGTGTTCGTGATAACGGATGTAGGTTACCAGAGGAAACTCTATGGTTCGATACCTCCGGGGGCGACAGACCGATATTAGCTGGATGGGGATCACGGCCGTGAGCTACTGAAGATATCGGGATCGGATTAGATGCATTTGTAGAGATGCGAAGTGGTGAGTTGGTGTCATTTCTATCATCCGACTGTTGGTGAAAAGTCAAGCGAGAGGGCGCGGGCGGGGGCGATGGTTTTGACTGAAACCCGGCATATGTTTTCGGAGTGGATTTAATAGCGGAAGGGTCGAAAAAGAGTTTGAGCCTTGGTTCCCGGAGCCACTGTGGCTGCTGTCATGTAATGTATCGTGGCATAATGGTGCAGTCGATCGGGATGCACCGGTACTACTCATGGCTATGGGCCGAGAAGCTGTCTCGATGATGGATATGTTGCGCAAGATCTGGACGTTGAACTGTTGCTCCTGTCAGCGGCTCTCATTTCACAGAAATGTTGACAGGAAAGCCAAGCATACCCAAATGAGGTCGTACGTCGAAGGCTCTTCAAGTCAAAGTGATGTATCGCGAACAGGGAGGGAATCCGTCGGCTGCTACGTGCGATGGTATGTATCGAGGGTCGGAGTGGCTGTGCCGCGTCTCGCAAACGTTGACGTCGCGAAGGCGAAAGCGGGCGCGAGTTGGAGATGAATGGCTCTTCCAACTTCTATAACAAGGACATGGGAGCGGTATTGCGCCGTGAGAATAGTCGGCAACTGGCGCTGAGGATGAAGGCGTGCGGCGCGGGGTGACGACCCGGCGAGCGGTGACGACTCGATGGACGAGGACGGGGGTGGAGGTGCCAGGAATGAGGTACGAGATGAGGTATTTGGGAGGTGGCAGATGGGAGGTGGCAGATGGGAGGCGGGAGGGCTTAGTTTGAGGTTGTCGATCAACCTGCTCCGCTGCTGGGCCCAAGCCTTTGAAGAGAGTGAGCGGGGCTCTCCATATCGAATTTTGGCAGAGGTGCCTTTAGCCTTGGTAGTACTTGGCCATGTGGGGTTTCCAATTGCGCTATAATCTACATTAACAGCTCGCAGCGCCAAATTGACCCACTATTTACCAATACAACCTTTGTGCTTTCGTGTGCTTTCGTATGCATGCAGCAACCAAAAATTCCATCGAGTAACTACATAGACGCGCAGTAGTAAGAGGCACCCTCCCGTGTGTGTGTTTTCCTAGTAGTAGTACTTCCAAGTCCCCACACATTACACACAGCACATAATAGAGTGCTTTTGCGTTCTATTAAAGGAAGCTTTCACTACATACACTTTTGGTAGGCATAAACTTTCAAGGTACTCCGTATATCTTACCTTGTTAAATGGGGCTAGCCACTTATTACGCATTTACGCATTTGCTTCATTTTTTACTACCCCGTACTGCGCGTTTAGTTACACCTCGTCTTTGACCCATCATCGACGTCTGCACGCTCTGTGTATATTACAGTGCGTCGTGTGGCGGCAGCAAAGGCCCAAGTGTCAATCAATGAACAACGAGAAACTTTCCCTGATGCACATTTGTTCCATGGATTCAATTTTTTTTTTTGGTCGACGAGAGCGGGCATCAAGCAAAAAAACTCATGGCGTGGCTACAAGCGTCATCTAGCTCATCAACCCTCATATCAAGATGTTCTTCAGCTCTCTGACTTGAACGGATCAGTTCACACAAGCACGAGTCCCAACTAGGCCGCGCGTTGTTATGATGCGTGCACTTGTGCAGTGTGGTGGCCGAGGGAAACTCTACGGCCAAATGACCCTCCATACTGTAATATGATAGGGTAGCCTTGCAGCCATCCATTTCCATGGTCCGCGGCTGATGATGAACTTGCTTTTGTTGCTGCCATCATCCATGATGGGTTGAACAACTCCATCCACCCCGCTCTTTGATCTTCTTATAGGAGCAACCTCGCATCAAAACTGCTGATGATCAAGCCTTGCCCGTCATGGCCAACCTCTTCTCTGGACTGTGAGTCGGCCTGATCTGATGCATGCGTACTGATGATTCCTGAACTGCCCGCCAAAGCGACCTAACTTCATTCCCAGCAATGCACGTATGAGAGCAGCAGCCCTGAGACAGACGCAACAAGATGCCAGCTCCTCCACTGCCGGCGCGGATCAGCAGTTCACGTTCCCCGATCCCTTGCCGCCATCCAGCTCGGCGCCTCGCATTTCACTTGCAGAATCGCCGTCGTTGAGCGTGTCAATGGGCATCGCGCCTCCGTTGCTCGACATACCTCGGCCTCTTCCGCTGTGGCTTAACCCGGCATATGTACGACACATAGTCAAGGGAAATTTCATGACACTCAGTGCGAGACCAAAGACTGTAGATCCCGGGAATGGATTGCGCATCAAGGTAGGCGAGTTACCCGCCGATCCGCGAGAGCATGCCCACAGACAACGAATCATACTCACCATGACTGTAGTTGTCGAACATCATCGTAACTTGTGGAACTTTGTTCGTGTGATTCATGAGAAGGAAGACAACGGAACCACGATTTGCAATTCGTCCACGTGTCCGAAGATGTCAGCTGGAGAGTAAGCTTTGTACAAGGCCTTCAGCCTCTTTGCCTCCCGCTTCTTGAATGCTGACGTACAGGAGGAACCGCTCCTATACTTGGCTCAATAAGGATCATGAGCCCGTCGACCTGCCTGCCTACGAGTACTTGACTCTTATGCAACGCTGGATCTCGGGCAAAGTCAATGATGTGGCCATGTTCCCTTCCGACCCCGAGGGCGTCTCCTTCTTCAATCATCCAGACTACTCCCCTTCATCAGGCGTGTATCCCTTCCCCAGCCAGTCAGCGACGAGTGGCTCGGCAGTAGGAGTGGATTCCCAAAGCAATTTGCAGGTACAGCTCAGTTAATCTTCAGGCAGATTTTCAGAGTCTACGCGCATCTGTATTGGAATCATTTCATCACGCCCTTCTACCATCTTAACCTCGAAAAGCAGCTCAACAGTTGCTTCAGCCACTTCATTCTTACAGCCACCACGTTGGACATGTTGAAGCCCGGAGAGCTGGAGCCCATGCAGTATTTGATCGACTTGTGGGCGGCCGATGGCACTTTCCCACAAGGGTCTAGGCCACACTCGTACGCTAATTTAGACAGAGGGAAGTACATAATTAGACTAAGCAGTCGAGCCTGAAACCCTCTTTGTATACTTGACATATGTTGACAGAAGAAGGATTGGATTCTGTATGTGACGTGTTTTGACAGGCTTGATCGTATACAATGGAATCAAGGACAGGAAAGCACCCCAAAACATATTCATGTCTATCGGATTACAAAAATTCGCCCAGGATTCTACAAATGTATATTGTGCTGTCTTTTCACTTCTAAGAATCCACCAGAACGGCCTCGCTCGCACTTGTAGCAGCACCAAAAACAGCCCAATAACCTTGTTATATTGGATAAAATACTCGAAGACCCTGACAGCCCGATTTTGCTCGTCGAAAACAACACAACCGCAAGCACTATCCACGTCAGCTAGAGCCTGATGCGTACGGGGTTCCCTGCCTTCAACTTGTCCCGGGTACACCCAAATGCAGACCACACCACGAAACGAGTCTTCCAGGACACATGGATCACTAACAATCTTTACAGATTTCATAGCCACGACACCTTCCATTGACTCATTCGAAGCATGATCAATCGAAACCAGGCTGTTCACGTCAAGAATCTCACTCCGGGTCGTGCCCAAGATTCCCTGCAAAGATTCCTGTACAGCGCCGCGCTGCACCGTATCCCCGCCGCTTATTCAGTCTTTCTTGACGTGCCGAAGTTGAGTCGGAGGCTGTGCTGCTCGAAGGGGCGGCGATGCCTCGCTCCCGCTCTGATGATGGGAAGGACATGATGATGTATGAGCTCTTTAGCAACGATTTCGCTGCTGGGATTGCCCCATGGGTGCTGGGAAGAAATACAACCGATAGTCAAGAGGAACTTGCTTGTGTTGACGCGCCTTTAGAGAGAATGGCAAATTGGCAAGCGTGGCTAATTTCATTTTCAGTGCCTTGTGGAACAAAGTTTGTAGACCCATTGCACATCAAGCACCAACAGAAGGTGCGCTACGTACCGCATGACGTTACCAATATATAGTACTGAAAAAATGTAATGGTTGTCAAATCGCCCTTTCGTGTTCCCGCCGGTCCACGCTCGTTCTGGATTACACATCATCAACCAGAATATCGCGCCAGTCGTCCACCAAAATGACCAGTCTTCATGGCTTAGTTGGTTAAAGCGTCGGTCTCGTACGTCCTACCCCACACCACCTACCACAGCCTATCAACCACTAATATGCCGCAGATATCGAAGTATGATCCAATCAAACGTTGGAGTAATCCGAAGGTCGCGAGTTCGACTCTCGCTGAGGACATTTTTTTTTGTTGCCCATCTGTCTTCCACTCCTTTTTCTTCTCTTCTCTTTTGTGCTGTATAAATGGTGTTTCGTATTTGCCACTGCGAGGAATATTGTCCCTCTTGTTGCGCCAAAATTCAGGTGACTGTTGGACACCCACCTAGGCCGGATCATTTAATCGGCCTTTTACGCGCCTTGGGCGCTCACTCGCGGGGTTTTGTGCATCTTCGGAGCGGAGCGTCGGGTCGATCTCATCTTGTTGTTCTTGTTCATCTTGGTCTTTCGTGCCGTAGTGTCAATCGGAAATGTAACATCACGACGATCGACAAGAGGTGTACAATCTGTACGACATTCTTGGGAAATCTATACACGTATTTTTATGAAATCATCGATAAATATGCAAGCAAGTTACGAGTCATACCCATCTAAATAAACATCCCCTGTAAGACACTCGCGCTAAAGAGCGCAATCTGGATACCGTTTTATAGTTTTATGTCCATATATTTCTTTATACTTGAGAACTAGCTTGCACATCCACTAGTCTCCCAAACACTCAACAAAGCTAATTAATTGTAACTTAAACCACAACTGTGGTAAAACATATCGACATGGATGTCCCATCTACATGCAAGACCGGACTCCAAACAACCAATTGAAAAGATGAAATACATAAAATAACATCGCTGCCGTTCTGTACCATCTATGCCCCCTGGCGAATATTTGCCTGCAAACACCGTTGAATTCCATGCTTGGTCGAACTTCGACCACCCACATTCCTATACTTGGCGTTTCCTTTGATAAAAAGACTGCTCAAAACAGACGCGAAGAGGGGATATCACTTAAATGCAAGACCGCTCCCATCCAGGCACTTCTAAAAGTAGGTATCGTAAAACATGAAAGATAAGAGAAGAGACGTGCGGCGGGAAAAAAAAAAAGAGAGAGAGAGAGAGAGAGAGAGAGAGAGACCCCAAAACGCGCAAATTGCGTGTAGAATTCCCCGCGAGTCATCTACGCTCGCAACACTTCTTGATGCACAAGCCTGAGCACCGCATTGGCCTCGGCGGCATTGCCGAATTGAAAACACCATTTCTTAATGTTCCCGCCTGTGGCTCCAGTCTCGGGAACCATACCCACGACACCATCCCCATTCTTGACTTCTTCCCATACGCCACAGACGATTCCTCGACTGCCCATGGATGAGAAACACCCGCTTCCTAGAACCGCATCGAGAACAATTATGGGCTCCTCGGTATCCTTCCTCGGCAACGTAGTTACTGTAATACGTTTTCGAGACCATGATTGGCTCGCAGCGCTTGGCGCCATCCTGGTGGTGGTCGCCTGATTTGCAAGCTGCAGTTTCCGTAGTCTTCCCACTTGGCCGAGGGGACAAGCAGGTGAAGCCGGACTCGGATACTTTCTGCGGCGGCATTGATCGGGGAATGGCCGCTATTCTCGACACTTACTGAGGGAGAGCGGAGAGGCGTTCCGTTAGCTGATGATGAACCCGAAGTGTAGAGGCTGTTTCCACCGCTGCTGGCTCGTGATCGTCTGCCAATGGACGACCTGGCAATATTGAACGATAAGTTGCCATTCATTGTGAGTCGTTTGAGGAAGCTCGATGCTGATGGCGTAGATGATGGCGTGGTGCTAGCTCCATCATGAGACCGTGATGGAGTGCGGACTGAGCTTCGGTAACTTTCTTTTCTTCCAAACCAGCTGCGTCGTTGGCTGCCGGAGTCGTCGTCATTTTCAGATGCCTGTCGCTCGCCAAAGTTCTTGAATCTTGCCTCGTTTTCCAGCTGAATGAATTTTCGTTATTCAACCGCGCTTGATGTACCGACATGTACAAATTGTAACAATCAGGGCTGCAAAACAGCGGAATCGAAAGTTGCCCCGCTATGCGACTGGTAGAGTCTGGAGTGAGGCTGGACCGATGATCGAATTTCTAAATCGACGACGGTGCTTTGCCTAATAAGAACCAGTGGAGTAAGATCAAGGGCGAGGATTAGCGGATTAGTGTCACTGGATCCAGTTGCAGTACGCAAGGCATAAGCCTCGATGAGGCCATCTCGAACAACGATAGAGCATGGGTCACGCATAATATCTTTCCATGCTCCTTTGTCAGACCATCGGGAAATCCGCGCCATGAACCGCGAGACTTGGCCATCGGAAACATTCTCAAATCCGTGAAGCCCCGCCTGGGAGGCAGAATTGACGGGGTCAGGCTGCCATCGGATTCTGACATGAAACGAGGAGCGGCATGGGCCTGAGAGAATGATGCGTCGCTCTTGATACTGATGCCTAATTCAGTCTCTGGTATGTCGATGCTCTCGATTTCATCGTCTGATGAATCAGGATCAGATTGCTCCGTAGAGTATGCCTCGGATGATGAAGACTGATCTGATGGTAAATATTCATGTTTCAACGGCGACGATGTGCGGCGCTTGAGTCGATCGCTGCTATGGGTATCCGTGGGTGGTGTCAAAGATGGTGCCGGCTTATTGATACCCCCTGCTCCTGTCTTTGGACTCGTGCTGAGGGTTCTGTGGACGGGTGGCGGAGGAGCTCCATCGTCACGGTATGGCTTTGTGTTTGATGACTGGCCTTCTTGTTTCTTTGCTTGAAATTGCGAGAAATCAGGCCGCATACTTTCCTTGAGCGGCCGACCTCTACCCTCAGGCACAGAAGCTTCTTGATGAACCTCCTCGATCGGTGTCTTATCCGAATCGGCAGAATTGGGCACCGAGGGGGAATAGGTAACGGAATATGATCCACGGTAGGAGCACGCTGGCGGTATCTTGGAGGGATGTTCTTGTTCGCAGGCGCAGAGGTCGACCCAGACGCAAAGATGTCCTTCGCAATCGGCGAACGAGGGGACATTTCGGGTGAGCCTCGAGGAGGAGTCGCTGTCAAGGGTTCGCGACGCTGTGAGGACGTCGTGGGCGTCGTTGGTTCTTTGGATTGGCCAGAGGTGACGGGGCCGAATTCAAATGGTGGAACAGGCAGCAATGGAAGGATATCGAGCCAATCGAGGATTTGATCCTCATTGTCAGCCGTGAGCGATATGAACTCGCGCCACGTCCTCTCCTGGCTTGTGCCTCGGATCATGACCACCATCTCAAAGTGGCTATCGCCGGTACGGGCGGATATTTCGGTCATGGCTATGGGCGGAAAGAGGAGATAGGAGCGGCCGCCCTCGCCAGTTTCTCGTATCAGCAAGTCCTCTCCGTCACTGGCGTCTTTCTGATTGTCTCTATGCACCAATTCTACTTGACAATCGAGTCTTTGACTGTTGGAGTGCGATAGGCTGAGGGAGAAGACATCCTTGGCACTTACTTGCCGGGTCGGGTCGATTGTCACTGCTGGTGAAGGCCCCAGCGTCCCTAGATCTCGACACCTTGACGTATCGGTACAAACTGCCTCCTCGTCCACAATCCGCGCGGCCTCTTCCTTGCAGCGCCGCCTAGCTTTATCTTGCAAATTCTCAAAGTCTCGAAGTAGTTCCCGTGTGTCGGTAGTGGCCACGAGTGTGTCTACGCATTTGATCAATTTCGCAAGTTGCTTGACACGGATTAGAGGCCGTTTGAGAAGGTAAGCTACTGCCACACGCTCTCCGTGGTCATTCACAACGTCCCCTTTTCATTTCTTGGCAAAGCAGCCAGAAGCGATTCATCGTCATTCATTCCATCTGCAGCCGGCGCCAAGTTGACGACAATATCATCGAACCCGAGCCGCCAGGCGCTGAGATAGCCATTGTACATAGGCACAACCCCATGTGCCCAGTTGGCCATCTTCCGAATATCGGACGTTGGGGCTTTCTTGTGAGCACTTTTGAGCTTCTCTAGTGCCACGCCCATATTCACAACTGATTTAGACACAGAGTCTGGGATCTTCCCCAACGATGATGGACCGAAAAGCTCAGTGGCATTGGAGCCGTTAACGACATACGATAGTAAAACAGGGACAACACCATCCACCAGCGTCTTGAGTTCTCGACCGTACATATTCTCGTCATCAATGAACTCTCTCAAGAGTTCTTGCGCCGTGACGTCATCGAAAGGGCTTCTGAGCTTGCGTAGACTGGGTCTTGAGCGATTGCTCTTCATAGTATGCGCGATGGTGGAGTCATCCGGAAGAGACAACACGGACACTAGGTCAGAGTGTTTGGTGAGCCTTCTCTTAAGGCCCGGGGCGTGATTCTTCTGGGTCTTGGAACTTTCGCTATCCTTTGTAAGGACAGTCGATTGTGTAAGTGTCGATTGAGTCACGTCTGAGCTCAGATCCGAGTCGACTGCACTGCAACTTTCTTCCGATAAAATTGTAGACAACTCATGGTCTCCTTTGGTAGGAGGTCGGAATCGAGGAGCAGCTAGCTTGAAGTTCAACGATTCTTCATCTCCGCTGTGCTGGGTCGAATTTGTCGCTTCGGTCGCTGACGAGGGTGGCATCGATTTCCTTATTTGTAGTGGCAGGGAACATCCTCCACGTGCGAGAATTTGCGTTGTTCGCTTCCTTGGTAGCTCTTGGGCCGGACTGGATGGGCGCTCGACTCACCCTGGAAAGCTTCCTTGAGAACGCCGAGGAACTGTCGCTTGCCGCTTCCAACCTTTAGAGGTGACGGGTTACTTCTAGTAGCTTTGCTCCTCTTCAGCCCGGCTGAAGTTGGTGTGGCGGCGGTCCCCTTTGCAGAGTCGGGGGTCGATGTGTTCTCGGCACCATCTACAGCCGACTCGTCTGGGGCCATTTTCTCCTCCTTGTCTAATTCGTTCGGTGATGACTGCTGTAATGAATTTTTACCGTGTGAGCTGCGACAACGTGGCTTGGCCTTCTCCTGTGGGCTCTGTTCTGATTTCTCATCTGTTGGCTCTGCAGATCGCGAGCCTTTTTCTGTCGCAGGCTTTGAATCTACGAATGTGTCCACGGTATTATTCAGCCATTTTTCAATGCTCGGTGGATTATTTGCGACCTGGTGTCGCGGCGGCTCGTTCATCTCATGGATGATTTTCTTGCTCTCTTCGACCACTTTCTTGAAAACTTTTGGCATTGACTTGAGACTCGTGCTATGGTCAACCTTTGTGCGTTTCGGTCTGCTTCTTGGGTGCCCCTCGATGGTCAAGTCAAGTTCACTGAACGCAGAATGACCGAATGGTATGTCTCCAGATATGTCTGCCATGGACTTGTTGGCAAGGCTTGACGCAAGGTCAGAAGCAGTATTTCCTAGGCTACTCAGGTTGAGCTGCTCTTCACTAAGGCATGAAGGCTCATCAATCAAACTAGACAGATCGGACTGCAATTTCTTAGGCATTTGCCGCTGCAATCTTTTGCCTTTTGTGGGAGTGTTGAGTATCGAACCCGGCCGCCGCTCAATAGCCCTCGGCTTGCTTTCGCTTTCATTCGTTTGACTGTTTGTTTGCTGAGAGAGGTTCGTCGCGTCTTGTGAGACGCGACTTCGAATGGACGGCGAACTTGGGCGCCCAGAGCCCGATGTAGTTTTGCTTCGCGAGCGTGAACCTCGTATATGTTTGTCCCAAGTGACGTTGCTCTGGGCATTTCCACTCACGGGACGCACTCTTATGCCATCATCATCTCTATCTGTGGTAGGATCGATGGGGGCGACTCTACTGCTGTCGTCGTCCAACCTCTTGGGTTTAACAGTTTTGACACGAATCCCATCGTCCTGTCGCATCTTCTTTTGGTAACCCATCGCGCTGTAATGTGACTGGCTGAATCGCCGGCCTCGCCCTGGAACCTTCAGACCGCGCACTTTCACCGGGCGATTTGGATGGCCGATGACTTTGAGCAGGAGTTGGCGTGTCGGGCACGTCGACTTTGGCTGCCCATTCCTTGACCTTATTGGCTACTAGAGGATTTCTGCCAGATTTCTGGACGAAGTTGCTAGGCAAACCTTTGGGGCTTGCAGACGGGGACACTCTCCTCGACGGACTTCTACGAGCCCGGTGTTTTTCCAGTGCTCATCACTGACCACTCTCTTCTTAGGAGGCGAGGTCGGTGGCGTAGCACATTCCCCATCAATTTCCTTGTCCGTAGAAGGGCAACCGTTGGGGATTCAGGGGCGGCTTTGGCGTCGATGTGATCCTCTTTTTGACGGAACTTGATGCGCACACGATCCGACTCGGTCACACTCTTCTCATCCTCTCCCTTGAAAGCAATGTCTGTCGGTTCAGTGGCCGCATCGTCTGGGTCTCCTCCGCCATGGCAACTCTATGTGCCTTCTGCCATTTTTGAACCCTGTCCTTGACCCTCCAGGCTGCTGAAGCTTCATCACTGAACTCAGCTTCATCTCCTGGCGTAACTCGGCTTTGACCAACTCGATACTTTGCCGATGCTTCCGTTCTGCTGCCAAGCGGGCTGGGGACTGTTTACCGCGAAAGAAATCGGTCAACAATGTCGGTGGCTCTTTCCTGGAATTTGCTCTGGGTCGAACTTTCACCACGCGAACAGGTGTAGAATCGGAGCCTGAAGCCCCGAGCTGGAGCCATTCTTTGTTTGTGTCTCGGTCGTTGAACTGGCATCAGCTTTGCTGGTCTTGGAGGGGGTGGTCGGGGTTGCGACACATCCGCGTCCAGTGATATCGATAGTGGCATGGTGTTTTATTCTGATTGACAGCAGTCAGCGCAACAGTTTTAACGATCATGTCGGCCAGAGATATGATGCAACTATGCAACATGATTTGCAAAGTTGTGCGTCTCAAGACCTTGGGTTGTGATCAGGGTCGTCGGTGAGACACAAAATGGAGCTTCCCACAATAATAACAAGGGATTCTTCTACCTAAGAGCTCACCCTGACCTGAATGAACCCCATGCCTCGCGAAACGGGCGAGGTTTTTTTTTTTTTTTTTTTTTTTTTTTGCACTACCGACCTGGCATATCAGTTTTTCGATTGATATTGTGGAAGACGTTTATGCTACTTTCGTCCTCTCGACGCCAACGAGGTGGTGTTTTCTGTGTTTTGTCGCGATTTGTTTATCTGCAAAGCACGGTATTGGCGGGCCAAGGAGCGACGTCACAAGATGGGGCGGCAGCGGCCTGCGGATCAGACCAAACAAATTGCAGATGGAAGTAAATTTAAGCGGCACCATGAGAGAATTCTGTTCCATAAGCTCTGTTTCTTTGATCAACGGTGCGAAAACGGATGGTCGTGAGTTGCTTGTCTGTCTGTCGTCTGTTTGTGCGAAGAGGCGGTTGCGGGCAGGCGGCATAATAATAGAGCTTGAGCGTTTGGAGCTTGCTGGGCCCCGCCGTCTGGTGAGCTGTCGACCACTTGGAGAGATTCTGTGCCTTGGTTTTGGAGGTGACTGACCCGTGACGAATGATCTGGGTGCCGCAGTAACCAATGGGTCCACTAGCGCAGTGGCTGTGGCACCCTGTCACCTCGTCTCTTATTAGTAATCTCTCCTCTATTGCAGACACGGAGAAAACAAAGGGAAAGAAAGAGGAAGTGGCCTCTAAAAGTCATCACATTGCTCCTGCCCGGCCCCCTACGCATCAAACATAATATGACTGCCAATCGCCGTGTGCAGCAACTCCATCGATGGGCACGACCTCGACTGAATAAACGCCAAGGCCGCCATTCGCACATGTCAGAAATCATACCATGTTCAGTCTCAAAGAAGCATCAAAGAAGCATCAATGCTGCCCAGAGCCTGTCTAAAGCGATGCACGGCGGACCAACACGCTGCTGTATGACTTGGAATCGGCTACATAAATCGAGGGGGCTGATAGGCCAGGCGAATGTGCGGCACGGCCATTCCAAGATAATGATCCCGATTGCATGTCTAGATCATGCCCGACGCATGAATTTGATCTTCATTTTTGTTTGTCCCATTTCGACGCTTTCGTCCTCTATACTGGCTCTGCTTCTCGTCAGCCATCAAGTCCATCCGAGACTCCCGAGAGTTTGGTCTCGCCATCGTGGCTGCTGAACTTTGACTTTGACCCGATCAGCAACATGACAAGGGTCTGGTGACGAACCCAAATGGATTATCATATTATGATATATATAGTATGTACGGAGTATGTCCTGCATAGACACCACTCCGTAGAGGAGGTGGATTGGACGCCGTCCACGGGACAAAGGGATTCATTCACTAGGCGAAGAAGGATGCGCGTCATCTTTTGGCGGAGCTTTCATTCAGAAGCATGCATAAGCGGCTCGCCGATGGGAACTACCATACACTGCCGCATGCAGTACTCCTCCGTCTGGACAGCATCATTAACAAAAATCAGAGATCCGATACGTCTATTGCGACTGGCCGCCAATCGCAATCATTCTCAGCATGGCCACCCACACTTGCTGTCTTTTTCAAGATTCCTAATATCTAAGCCCAACCTTCATCCCATGCACTCGTTCAGCCCAGCCCGTGATGGTATGTCTCACTCACTGACGCTACGCAACATGCTTTAATGGCAGATGCAAATACAATAGCAAGGGTTCTTCTTGGTGACTCGATTGCATCCATGGCTGACATCCGAGGCTAGGCTGGACTTGGCGGGTGTAGATCGGGCCAGGAGGAGGTTTGCACATTCAAGATAGAGCCACGAAGGACGTCCATCAAATTGCGACCGACGGTGCGTCCTATGACTCCTATGATTCCTTATCACCCCGTCCCTTGATTGTCATCAATTCCGAGTCCGACCATGAGCACCGGCCGCTTCCACGCAATTCTCACTTTCGCAACTGGCTCGTCATATCCCACAATGTCAAGTGAATATGCACATCCCATCTCCATCTTCCATTTTCGTCATATGCGGCCGAGGAAAACATGAGGCCCAGCCTGAGGGGGTTGAAGCTCTCCACTTCAAGACGATGAGGATCCATCATCGCTCGCAGACGGCTGAACGATCATGGAAATAATAGACGAAAGACAACATGTTTTGGTCGGCTTCTCCTAGCAAAGCTGTGAGCGCGGAGACATTCGGAAGGTCCAAGAGGGTTTGCACAAGTTCTTGGCGAAGTGTGGGTGATTGACGGGTCACTTATCAGATTGCACGAATATCTGGCATAGTTGACGCTTTTGATATCGATAAATGGGCAATCCGTACCCCGTCCAGTGGATGTTTTATTCAGATGAGCATGTTCACTCTGTAGCTGGAGTGCAACGCAGGAGACTTCTTCCTTTCGCCACATAGGAGACGACTTCGCCAGGCGGAACTCAAACTTCTATTATGACATGACAGCGAGGGTGTCGATAGGTCGTCAAAACGTCCGCTTTGCATTTGTTATAACTGAATTCATTCCAATATCCTCTTGTGTCAAAGGTAATACCGTGGTACAGCCCACGCACGACGTGACGCAAAGATCTGAGCCTCAACACCAAAGCCCCATCCGCGTGCACATACATCCGCACCTCCATCCAACATCCGCGGCCATATACAACAAGTGAATCGGATCAAACACCACATCTATGCGCCTCATCTACAACTCCACAGTCTTGCAAGGTAAAGTTTCTCCCCAGAAAGCTCACCTGCTGGTCCGCCCTTCACCTGCCGGCATGATCCGGTGCTTACATCGAAATGACGACGTTGTGCTCACAAGCTATGTAAGCAGCTCATTCTCAAAACCCCATGTGCCAAGGGTTCGGCCCTGAGAAGTACCGTAGTACAACGAGTCGCATAGTTTGCATCGGAAGTACGGGAGCGAATCGCCGACCAGATCAGTGTGACCTTGGCTTGTGGCCTGGGACGCACACGCCGGGGTGGGATATCATGCAGCCTTGTCCGTGGGAAACGGCTTGTTTTACCTCTTCATCCTTTGGGACCCTAGAAGAAATCTAGTACGGCTCTCCAAGAGTCAAAGGACGGGAGAGTATCATTCAAGTCAGGTTGGGAAGAGCTTTGACAAAGGTCAACCTGTATCTGTCTTCGGCAACAAGCAGCAAGTATGAGTCAACCGTGTAAGCCACGCCTTTTGCATTTCAAATATCAGCCCCACTATGTTATCCTATGTATAACGTTCCCAGAACAAGACTGACCATGGAACGTTCTGGCATAGAGAAGCAAAGCAAACTCCGTCCTGCCTCACACCCACAGCCTTGTTCTTCTTCAGGCAGAGACCAGCACATGACACAACTTTGAACTGTCACAAACCGCTACTAACCTCCGTTGTGTAGCCCAAAAAAAAAAAAAAAAAAAAAAACTCGTCCTGTTTCTGACCCAAAGTCACTTCCCATCCTCACCGCTCAGACCACACTCACGGCGATCCAACGCCACGTAGGAAAGAATGCAAGGAACCCGAATCATCTTGGCCCACGCTCCTTCCCACAGGAAGTAACTAGCGGAGTTCCGATCCAACGGGAATTTCCTCGATCTTCCAGCGCAGATCATGCAGGATGGGAGGGATGGGGAGGGATGGGAAGAGGACTCCAAAGACCATGTTTTGGGAAGAGCATGACCAAGTGACCACCCATGGAGCGGGTCCCAGAGTCGTCTTTTGAACCACAAGGGCATGTGGAATTTTGCACACAAAGTCCATGTTGGCTATTCTGGGATGGAGTAGGACGGGCGTTTGAGGGATGCAAGGGCCCTGCCGTGGCGTGGATGGGGGAAATAATGGGGAAATGGTCATGTTGGGAATTTGTGGAATTCCATGGTGCCTCACGGGATTGATGAGACGGATGGGTGGGAAAGTCAGATGGATGGGCGAACAGTGGGAAATCAGGGAAAGATGAGTAAATAGTAACATATTGGGGCGTGGCTTGGAGGAGAATAGCGTCAAGTGGCCCATCCCAGAGGTGAAGATGTTCTGATCAACTTGCTCAAGTGGCGGGTGGCCAAGTGGTTAGTTACATTTTGAGGAAATCGTGGGTTTCATCAAGTTTCCCGCTGCGGACTGCGGCCGCCAATGTGGGTGCTAATAAAGTAGCGGCATGCACCTCAGTCACTCTCAGTCACTCTCGGGCACTGTGTGGTTTGCCGCTTCAGCCTCGCATCGATCCTGCATGTGCCGGGTTGTCTGATCTGCCAAGGGACCTGCGTTTCTGGTGTTGCAGCTGTGTCGTCATCCTCTTGAATGTATGTACGGGGTAGAGTACTTCCACGCTGTCGGGCTTAGACATTCCGCCATTTCATTGTCTGTTGCTCACAAAGATACACCTCAACGAAGTCTATTTCTCTTTTTCCCTTTTCGGAAAAAAAAAGAAAGAAAAACCTCAATCCGTACTTGGGCGGGTCTTGTATCGTCCGTCCCTCTCAGCCAAACCCCATTTGACACCAAATCGTTCCGGCCGTATTCCTTCCCACCCACGATCCTACGATCCTACGATTCCACACGAGCCCATGGCCCATGGCCCATCCCCATCCCCATCCCCATCCCCCACAAAGGCACTTGATTGATATCAGAGTTACTCCGCACGCACAGATGTCTGTCTGTCGCATGGGTGTCAGGCTAGGTCAACCCTGCCCGTCAATCCTGCGCCTCCCATAGGCCGCTTCACGTGGGCGCAGCGCTCGTTGGTTCTTGCTCCTGACCACCCCAGCTATTGCCGCCTCGCCTCACAAGGCCACACTTCCGTAGCTTAGTGCCCTCGATGTGACTGCTAGCATCTCCAACTATCTGCTAGCCGACGGGCAAGTGTGTGTAAGCCTGGCGAAATATCCTCGACTTGGGCCGTCTGGTGTGTGTGCATGTGTGGAGTGTGCGAGTGTGTGTGTGAGGCGAGCGAGGCGCGTGGTGTGTGTGTGACTGCGACTGCGACTGCGACTGCGACTGCGAGTTACAACAAGTACGCAAGTCCGATAAAAAGGGTACGCGGCTGTGTGGTGGAGAATCCAGTACTGGCCATCTTTTGCCCTGTTTCTTTACGCCATTGTCTCGGATTTTATTTCGCGCAGTTGCCTGCCTGATGAGACCCGTACATGCGCAGGTGAGCGTGAGACGAGGCTGACTAAATGGCACAGATGGTCAATCGCCCAAAATATGTATATATGTCTCGGGTTGCCCTCCTTCACTCCCAACGAAACGAGACCGTGATTTGTTTTCTTCAAGCTCTGCTCGATTTCGTGACAAGCTTCCTCAGTTCTGGACGGTTTCCTCTCATTCGAGCTGAGAATTTCATTTGTTGCCGGCCTCGCCGGCTGTAAAGAGTCCTTCGGCTTAATCTAATTTCTTCCCTGTTGCTCCTGGTCTTCTTCATATGTCTGTCAATTTGACAGTTTTTGATCGAATCAACACAAACCTCCCACTTTGCCACGTCTCATAATATCAGGGGAACAAAACCTCTGTAGGTTGGAGCTTGTCCGTGGTCTGCGTCTATCTACTACGCAAAACACCTCTCTCAAAGTCGTCATGCCTTCCGAGATCTGGTCACGACGGGACTCGTTCCCCCAACTCAAATTCGCCTTACTCGGTGCAACAAGAACGAGCCGCGTCCTCTTCTTGAAGACATCGACGAGAATCCTCTTACGTATTTCCTCACTCCCTCTGACGTGGACGACGACGTGGACGACTTGGGCGCCGACGACGTGCTTTTCGACGCCGGCATCGAGGATGTCAATCAGCCTCGCGAAATCGTTCGCTCCGTCAGCCCATCCACTCTCGACGGTCTGAGCAAGATCCGCGCAAAAGCTGTCTCGCCCGACTTCGATTCCGATGCCATTACTACGGACGAAGAGGACGGCGAGGATTACATTCGTTTCTCCCCACCGACGGCATCTTTCCTTACCCCGTTTAGAGGACTATCCGCGGAGACCTTCAAGCTCCGCTCCAAGAGCCCTCCTTTCGGTCGAGCCACAAACGGCTTCCTCACCCCGGCAGCCTCTTTCCCAGCTCCTCTTCACCACCACGCGGCAGGCCTCGTCAGGCTCTCACCAGGAGCTACTCTGCGGGTAGCAAACTACCGCCCTGTGCCCGGCGGCTGTGGCGGGAGCCCAGCCCCGACGTATGGTCCATCTCGGAAGAGACAGAGGAGGATTTGACCATGGAGGCGTCTGTCTTGGCCATGGCGCCAGCGTTTGCCAACAAATCTCAGGGTCTGCAGGTGGCGGCTGCAAAGCCCAAGAAGAAGGTTCGGTTCTTGCTCCCACCCAGGGAGTAACATTTCATTTTTCCTTCTCTCGTCGACATGTCCTTCTTCTCGTTGTCCGTTGCATATAGTGGCGTTGGTGGACGTTTTTTTCTTGTCATTCCGGGGTTCAGCTGTTTTATCATTGCATGGGTGTGGCGCTGGTAGGGCTGACTGCGTTTTCTTACCCTCCCCTAATATATCTTATTCCATTGGGAACGGACGGAATGGGAATGGTTGGGCGGTCTATCTTGCTTTTCCATCAACTGCTCAGTCGGAGCTCACGGCGTTTCAAGAGACGTTTTTTTATACTCTTCTGGGTCTCCTTCTGACCGGGTTGAGTGTGTTTTGCATGGTCTGGTACCTACTTTGGATCTTGTTCCTGCGAGATTAGCCTTAAAAATAACACGCTCCTTTCTGAAACACGCTTTCTGAAACACGAAAATTTGTCCCATTTTCCTCGTACATCGTACTCCGTGTATGTAAATCATTCATTGTCAAGTTGCGCATCACCAGACACTGAACGCCACGGGGTGCTTCTTGTCATCTCTCATATTCCAGAAGAAAGTTGTCCGCAACGTCTGAAAATAGTCAGCCGTGAGACTAAGTTCCTTATCGAGTCTTACATCTGTTTCCACGAACACGACACTTGTTACCAAGCCTGTAGTGGCGTCGCAGGCGTCGTTGAATATTGACTCGGGTTCTAGTAGAGTGGCGTGAGGGTGACAGGCTGTGAGTAGTCAAAATTGGATGGATGGCTTGATGGCCCAGCTTGTGCAGACGGTGTGACTGGAGACGGCGACCACATGAACTGGTGCGCGGAGTCACAGACCGTTCGGGTCGCTGAAAACAAATCATCATCATGATAGCATGTATCAGATGGAGAGAGGGTTGGCGCCTTTGGCGGGAAGGGAGGCAGGAGGCTAGTCATTAGTCTCTTGTGCTGACTGTTCTCTAATAACATGCTCCACAGGTTCGTCAATTGCCCGGCGGAAGACGTGCAGTCAGCTTCGACTATTGTGCCCAGGCGTGGGAATATACGGACAGAATTTCCCCTGAGGTCGCGGAATGATTATTCACGCGGCGTAACAGTTGCGCCCTCGCACGGAGATAGTGCTCCCTCTGCGGAGGACACATTCACTCACGTCATCCGTATCGGCATCAAAGCATCGCCCTGCGTATGCCGAACGGTGTGTCGAGTCTGAGCATGAGACCCAAGCCTCAACGAACTCGTAACATCAATCCTTCGGACGGTGTGGGTACGCCATCGCCGGTCCCCGAACCACAGCCGTGGAAAATGAGGAACTTTGAATTGTGAATAAAGTAGCCGGTTGCTAGTGGCGAGCTTATGTCACCTTGTGACCATGATTTTCTGCACCAACCTGCGCTGTGGTGGTGGTGTTGATATTAGGAGGCGGGCATGTCCTGCGGAGAGTCCATCGAGGTGAGTGGGACACGTTGTTTCCAATACGCCATCTGATTGGCCGAGCTGCTGCTTTCTCTCCCGCTCGTTAATATTTCCTGGCCCGATCCACACCCACCAAGTCCAGCCTGGCCTAGCCTCGGATGTCAGCCATTGTACTGTATGTAGATGGAATCGAGTCACCAAGAAGAACCCTTGCGGAACGACACATCGGAACGAAACGGACGGAAGCGAACGACCGGCCATACAGAGGGTCAAAACTCCCCTGTCGGACCACGAACCTATTCTTGCCTCCCCAGCCGTTGTCAAAATTACTTCAAAGATACTTTCATGCCCCTCCTCACTGCTCAGCAGAACACACGCGCACACGCATAATAAATGCGCCATGGTCCCGCGTTTTGAATCCCTCTCGCCCGACTTACCCTGCACCCTGGTGGTCGTCGTGGTTCTGGTGCCCTACCTCGGGTTTCCCGGTCCGTCCATGAGGACCACAACTGCTCATGGCCTGACTGCACGAAGGCGCGAAATCAGGTCGTCGAGCCATTTCCAAGTCGGCCTCGCCTCATGTCTCCTCTTTTGTGTGGTACTATCCTGGTGCAGTAGCCACTTATATTGTCCAGTAATCGGCAAACGCAGCAGCGGTTCCTGAATCCGCACCGTCGTTTTCACCGTCCACCTGTGAGCCCCTCGTTGCCTGACAGCCCTGCGTCACAGATGGGTAAATCTTTCGACCGACAACTTCAACTGGACAGCCAGCAGGAGCAGCAGATCATGTCGCCCGAGACCTCTGTGCACATGGACATTGAGACACACCATGCGACGATACCCCTACGGTTAGTGAGCTTCAACATCCGGTTTGCGACTAACAAGAGCGAGCGGGTTCAGGGCGAGCAGCCATGGGAGGTGCGGTGCCCCAAGGTCTGCGCACAACTTCGATTCATATCCGCCGGCCACGAGAGCCCCTTCTTCTGTCTCCAAGAGAGCTTGTATTCGCAGCTGAATGATATCCAGGCGCAGCTGGGCAAGCCATGGGCGCACATTGGTCGTGGTCGCGGCAAAGGCGAAACAGATGAGGAATTCTCGCCCATCTTCTATCGCTCTGATACCTGGGCCTGCGAGCATAGCGAGACGAGATGGCTGAGCGACACGCCTGAGAGGCCGTCTCGCGGATGGGACGCCGCGCTCAACAGGATCGTCACCATTGGACTCTTCTCGCACCGAGCCACGGATGCAAAAGTCGTCATCATGAGCACCCACTTTGACCATATCGGCGTGGAGGCGCGCAAAAACAGCGCAAAGCTCCTCATCAAATTTGCCCACGAATGGAGCCACGGCAACGGTAGGGCGCAACCGCCGCCCTCGGCTGTTCTCATCGGCGGCGATTTCAACAGCCAGCCTGACGATGAGGCGTACAAGATGATGACGGCGCCTGGGTCCGGCATGTCTGATGTGTCCGACCTGGTCCCCGAGAGCAAACAATACGGTAATCATTTGACGTACACCAGCTTCGGGGAGCCCAGCGAGTACCCACAGAGGATCGATTTTTGTTCGTCCAGGAGCCCACGACGGCAAAGGTCGAGACGTTTGGCGTGCTAGCCAACAGATTTGATGACCAGATTCGCTTCTCGGACCATCGGCCTGTGGTGAGCGATTTGCAAATTCGCATTCAAACGTAGGATTTCATCCGTCGTTGTTTACGGGGTACGTGTTTACGGCGATGCGATTAAATCAGAGCCGTTGGTCTTCTTTCTTTGTTTTTTCTGTGGATACAAAATGTGCCTTTGCTAGGGCATGGTCTGTTGTCTCCTCGCCACGGGACACATCATTTACGAATACAAAGCATCGTGATCTTGCTCGGTCTCCGTCATCCTTCGCACGAATTGTCTAGACCATCATGTCCCTAAATGATGATTTCCTCATATTGCCAATCACCACCCCAGATCAAAATACATCAAAACGATAACCCCCAACCAACTAGAACAGAATCAGCTTTGAAGACCAAGGCTTTTGCTTTGATGAAATCTCTGGATCCATCAAGGCGGTGCCTAAATATCCCACACCCCGACCAATCGTACCGTGTACGGGACCTCTGGCAGCCACTCGCTTCTTGCATACGGTCTTGTTCGTCGACCCTACAATCATGCACATGTCGCCACCAGACGCCACCGAACCGAACGCACGCACGCACAGGTCAACAGAAAAGGTTGCAGCCCATCTGCAACGAAGCCTGTTGGACGAAGAAGCGGTGTACGGGAGTTCCTCACAGCGGCCGAGCTGGCTGGGAAACTTATTTGCATGGCTAAGTGATCCTCGTGTGTACCGACTCGCTTCGTACACTACTTGCACTTTGAGCATGAGCCCTTTGTGATTCTTTTTTAAACCCTCCAAACAGCCTGCTTCTGAAACCATACTACCAGGATATACTCACGAGCCAGGCTGTGTCATTTCGGAAGAGTTGGGTTCTTCACGGCATGACATGACGCACTGCATTTTGGGCATTAATGGCACGGTCCTATGAAAAGCCGCAACCTATAGGACAAATCATCTGAGAGGGAACACTTGGCTGGGTGTTTTACTGCTCGCATTTCGCTGTCGGATGACGACCTGACGGGCATGTAGTCGGCAAATCCGGATCCACCCCTTGCTTTAGAAACCACGACTTGGATGATACTCGAAAGACGACGTTTCGGCATTGCTCAAGCAGACATCGCAGTCAGCATGGTTCCTTCGTCCTCGATTCACCATCCACTAGATGCACCCTTCCACAACACGCAAAACTGCACCTTTCAATACCAATTCTCCCCGAGCCGCTAGTAGCGTTTCAAAGGAAGAAGAACAAGAGAGTTACAGTACAGAGCTTTTCAAGGGACCGGCAAGTCATGGTCTTGGCCGACCCGTTATACGAAGCCAGGCCATGATGACCTCCCGGCGGGAAATGGCAGGTGTATTGAAAGGTGAAAAGGGGGTGTCGCTCGGGCCAATCACTGCACATGCCTTTACCGAATTTGACCTCGACACAGTCGGCACAAGACGTCGTGGACGAGTGCGTGCGCGTGTGTGCAACGTGCCCACATGTTGCTGCGAGGTATCAAGAGGATATCGCGTCGTGAGGTACATCTTTGAGGAAGAACTACTCCATGAGGTGGGCTGACGCCCGCAGATTGCTCATGGCTTATTTGTGGTCGTTGAATTCCTCACTACTACGGAGACGAGAGCGCAGGATGTGCAGTCGGTTTGTGTTTTACACCATTATCATCAGTCCAAGATAGTGACAGGTGCTGCGAAGGTGGGAGACCCTGGTCTCGGTGCTTCATCATGACCTGGCTGTGTTTGTAGCTTCAAACAAGGTCATGGACTGCAAGGCAATGTCATATACAGGTCACTGGTGTTGTCAATCTACATCCCGAGGTCTGCAAGCACTCCGGCTACCTCTCGCCGTGAAGCGGTTCATGTCAACCAATAATTAGTCGGCCGATCCAAGAAAAAAAAACCCAATAGACCTCTTGCTACATACATAATGATCGTTTACCCTTCAAACTGCTGGCTTAGCTGGCTGTCTGAAGTGCTCGTCATTGAATAAAGCAATGCAGAAATTGATACTGGAATTTTTCAAGGGAGCGTTTATCAAGCACCCACTTCTGCGTAACCAGCACCCCCAAATGTGGCTAAGGTGGCTAAGACAACCGATACCGGCTGCACATAGTAAATTACATAATAGCTTAGTAGTTAGTGTCTATCCTTTCTATCCGCTCCCTACGCTACCTTTCCACGCCCTAGCTAAGCCAAATCATCTCTTCCTATAGCTTAGCCTTAGCTATAGTCCGCTTACGTAATTATAATAATAGCTATGGCCAAAAGTCTTATATATCCTAATTATTAATACACAAGGCATCTTATAATAGTAAGCTACATCATTATATAACTATTCCCACGTCATCTGCCACTATATTGTCTAAAATCTCTAGTATTAAGTTATTAGAGTTATAGTTAGCGAGCCTATTAAGTGCGCGCCTATATAACTAAGGATGTTCCATGCCAGGCTTATAGAGATTATCGTTATTAGCATTATTATTATTAGAGACTTTAATAACCTTATGTAAAGCTATTCGGACTGTACTAATTACAGCAAGGGCTGTTAAGGGTAGTGATTATAGGGCATTATAAGCCTCTTAACCCTTATTAGCCTCTCTTGCCTAGGCATGTTTAAAAGCAGATAGCTTGCGTAATATGCCTATAATAGGATTCCTCTTCTCTAACCTAAGAGCCCCCTTAGGCCTGCCTTTTCCTTATATTAGTATAGGATTAAATAGTCCTACCTAGGAATCGGTATTATTATCGTTCTTATTACTATTAGTGCTTAAACTATCGCGATATTAGTGCTAATGCTTATTAACCTTACAAAGCTTAATTAGCTTGTTATCCTTAATATACTGCTAAAGAAGATACTAGTAAAGCATACCATAGGATATAATAAGCTCACAAGGGTAATAAGGTAATGTGAGGGCTTTTTTAGGGTCCTTATCTAGGGCCGTTTCCTTGTTTATTATGAGTTATAGCGCAATAAAGGAGATCTTATTATAAATAATGCTATAGATAGGTTTCTATGATAGATTCAATGTCTTATAATACTTATTGTTAGAAGACTAGTGTATTTTTACATATTAGTTAATCTAGTATGTTTATAGGCGCTGGAAAACAGAGGTAAGATTGCCTATACTGCTTATTAAAATCCTCTTTATAGTAGCATTTAACAACTTAACGATAGATGTGACTATGTAACCAAAGTGACGATGTTAATTAATAAAGCACTTAATGATTTTTTCCTTCTATAGATTAATCTAGGTCTTCATAATGTAATTAATAGCAACCGCTAGGAACCTACTAGGCTGCTAGAAGCGCTCTAATTCACGCTTAAAGTTAGCCTCTAATTTGCATTATGTAAGGGCATTCTAAGCCTTTAAAAAATCGTTAATTTAGGCGCCTATATGGTCTGCTAAGTCTCTTTATTATATGTAGCCTTTAGAAAATAACCCTTACACTTAGCTAGTACATTTATATTAACATGCTAATGGCATAAAATGTGTGGCATATTATTAAAATACTGGTTCCTTTTAAGTGCGTTTATTAGGGCTTTTTCGCGGTCTATAATAATAATACGCGGCTTACTAATCAACTAGTCTTTTTAAAGCTATGCGATAATATTAACCACCTAACAATAGTTATCTTTAGTCTTGCTACTTAAGAAGCAAGTTATAAATTAGAAGGTCTTCTTTATTAGCGTAATACCATAAGCATTAAATAATAGAAGATTAAAGCAATTTGTTTTGTATATACAGTTAAAGAAAAGGATATCTAGGTATTCTTTTAAGAGTTTAAGCCTAGAGAGAGGCGTAATAAAAGCCTTATAATGTAACCATTATAACTTCTTTTATCTTTATAGAAAAAGCATTACTATTATGGAGTTAGTCATAGAGCTACTTAACTTCTAATTAGCCTAATAGCTTAGATATTTAATGTCTTTGGATAGCGTTGTAGATATTATAATGATTAATGCCTTACATATCATTAATGTCATCTTGTTAAAGCTTCCTAAGGATCATAGAGGGTTTCTGCCCGCTATTATAGGCATTAATAATCTCTTTCTTGTATTTGCGAATAACTTCACGACGAGACCGCGTAAACATAGCGGCGTTTATTAACTTGTGGTTATAAGCCTGCTCTTTAATTAGCTGCTTAATTATAAAGATGCCCTCACGCACTAATATCGTTAATCTATATGGGTAATCCGTTATTTGCGAGCTTATATTATTGCGAGACTTGGTTTTATAAGCTAAAGGATTACGCTATAAGGTATACCTCTGGCCTTTGCTGTATTAAAAGATAATCCGCGTAGGATTACTAGCATTTAGCTTTTTCTATAAATTATAAGGCTATACCCCTTAGTGTAGGAGGCTGCGTTAATAGCCTCTTAGGTGGCTTAGAAGCTATTAAATTAATGATTATAAAGCAACTCTATTATTATAAGAGGCTACGAGCGTTTAGCTAGTGTGAATAGCTTTAAATTGCGATTTACGATTGTAATGCTTAGTAGCGATAGATAGTTATGATGCTAAGTGCGTTATTTTTAAGCTATAGAAAATGTTAGGTCTAACTACTGGCTTCCCCGCCAAAAATGCGGTGAGCCCGGTATCGGTTGCCATCTGCCACCAGCCACATTTGGGGGTGCTGGTTACGCAGAAGTGGGTGCTTGATAAACGCTCCCTTTTTCAAGACCTGTCGGAATTAGCCAGTGTGTTGAGTTGTCGTCGGAGTCGAAAAGGAGGTGTACCGAGTTGGGTTTACGGAAGCGGCAGTAGCCGATCCATGGACCAGGTGTACATCGCAGAAGGGAAAATTTAGGCACGTCTATAAAAGTCATCCAGTACTCGGTAGAGAAGACATGCAATCATGTTCGGAGCAGCTGACTAGGCAGTTCAGTTCATGGCATCGACGTGACGGAAAAGGCTTGCATCGCGTTGACATGACCCCTTCAAGACGGTTCAAGACGAATGAGCAGAGACTCGGATCACAACGGGGATCCATCTTGGTCCTACGGGAAGATGATGGGATATGGAAGCTTGCATGATGAGGCTGTCGATGATTGGCTCCGGGGTGATCATGATTCATGACGATAGCGGACGTGGTGTCGGCGCGCTGTCCTGCAGTACTATGTATGCTATGACTGTTCCTAATCAATGCTCAGATGGCAATGATCTCCGTCCTTGATTTGGGAACTCTGCTCGGACTCTTGTGAGGCCGTAGCTGGATTGCGAAGGACCACGAAGCCTGTTGCTAATTACGCATGTTCTCTCTCCTTGGAGGAGAGCCGAGAGCCGAGAGCCGCTGGTGTAGTTGATACCCGATCCGCCACCCGGACAGCGCCAAGTTGGATGGTCAGGCAGACAGGCGCGGGGTGGCCTGAGAGCGCCGGTACTAGGATGAACAGCCTCTTCATCTCTGTCTGGCTCTCGTTCCAGACAGGATTCGTTCGCCTGCCAGCAGCAACACCGAAAGTCGAAGTGCATTGCAGCGCGACAGCGATGGGGGTTCGTCAGGCTGGGTGCTCTGTGCCTATGGAGGAAAGAGCCTCTACATATAGCCAGCCTATGGCCTGTGCTCCGTAGCTGAATGCATGCATTGATGTAATAATAGTGCTGGCCTGGACCAAACGCCCTCATCAGACATGTCAACGCTCGAAGTAGACAGAATGACTTGATCCACAGTTGGGCTGTGGTGCTTGCACACACACACACACACACACATATTACATACCTACCTTACTACATTGAGCAGGCAGGCAGGCAGCATAAAAGGGACCAAGACGGAGGAGGCATTCGATGGAGCATGTTCAGGCTTGATGGAGCATCTAGGGCACCTCGACAAAGGTCGAAGGGGTAAAAAGGGTGGCCATGTCTGGTGGCCCGTGGGGCTACAGCAAATCTCGGCTCCAGCAAAGTTCATCTCGTATCGGGGGTTGATTGAGCCTCTGGATCCTAATTAGGTGGGCGGCTGAAAAATCGCTGCATATAGTAAATACTAAGCATATGCTGAAGACCATAGTATATTAGTGCGAACTCACGCTTGTGGTTGGGAATTTAAGGAAACAGGTTCGGAAGTTCAATAAGTTAAGGAGCTATAGGGGCTATAGGTAGTATATGCCCTATAATACGGAGTACATATGTAGTGGTATAACGTAGCATGTAACGGGCATATGCCTACTGTATGCCCACCATATGCCATTCTACGAGTCAAAAGGCTCCATCTTGGATACGAGACAAACTCTGCGTGAAGTGGCCCTGGCTGGTCAGGTATCAGCGTATTATGTTGAGCTCTTACTACTCACTTACGGGCTGTCAAAAGCTGTCTATGTACATGTAATAATGTCGTGTCATGCAAAATTGGGCAAAATTGTGGAGTTGGGAGGAGTTGGGTTCGTAGGGGTCCAGCCATTGTGACCCCCTTCCGTCTGGGGCACCAGGGAGTCAGGGACGGCCAGCTGGCAAGACGAGAGAAAAAGAAAAAGAAAAAGCCTGCCCGGGTCCACTCGTCAGTGAGATTGGCGACCTTGGCCTGGATCGATGGATGTGGGAGGCAGTCAAACATCGGCAGGTCGCACTTGCCATTAACATATTCCGTACAACAAGACAGCTTACCAGCTTAGAAGAACAAAGAAGCAGCCAGGCGTGTCTTTCTGGTTCAGTCTAGTCAGATTCAGTCAGGTTCCATCGATGATATCCATCTTGGATAAGATAAGGGACTTGGACTTCCGCTGCACAATTCAGCAGCGCCTCGTCCTACGTCTTGACGTTGATATTTGATATTTGATACTTTGCTATGTTTGTTGGCAGCCAGCCACTGCAGCCACTGCAGCCACCCCGGCAAATCTCGCATTCTGAGCTTCTAGCCCACCCCTTCGCTCCGATGACCCAATGCATCATCACCAGACAATGCCATCTGTCTCTTCTCTCTCCCTTTCGCTGTCCGTCTATCCGTCAATCTTCGAAGACAATTTTCATTCCCCACCCTCCACTTCGGGATTGATTGTGAATCTGGACCTAACACTGAGAGCGAACAATAAATAAATGGGACAAATTTCAAGGCACCCAACAACACGTTCTCGAACAGTCATCGTCTGCCTGAACATGGAGCAGCGAGTCTCCATATTACTGAGCTGGCACGCACGCCCTCCATGTATCACAGATTCACAGTTCTGATGAGGAGACGAGAAGGGAAACAAGAAGAGTATGTAGTTTGGTTGCTGGCCGGCCCATGTTATTAAGCACACACCCGTTCCCTTCCGCCGCCGGTGCGTGGGCCTCTCTTCCACCCTCCCCTTTCGTGGGCCTCCTCTCGGAACTCCTCGTTGACCTGCTCTACTAAATAAATGGGATTGCTCTGTCGGGGATCCGTCTTGCTTCTTCCGACTTGAGTGCGCGCCGAAGCGTTTGCGTGTCCAGCTCGTCCACTTGTTACTGGCCGGACCATTCACCATTATGCCCCTCGGTGCTTCAGGCTGGTCGAGTGTTGCGAGTGTTGCGCCGTGCTGTGTTAGGATGGAGACTGGACCACGTGGGATTGGATGGTGGAAGAAGCAGACAGCATGTGCCAAAGCCCAATAATCCGACTGAGTCTGCCTGCTGGCCCAGCTGTGTCATAGAAATACGTCTCCTCCATGCTCTGTCTGCGTGGTGACAGATGGATTCTCGTCGGTCATCAAAATCAGTCTTTAGTCACCACCCATCAAAACCATCAGTCTGCCGCTCTTGGTCTTTTTGTTCTTTCTGGGCTCGTCTTCCCTTCGAGGGCATTGACACACAGCCAGCTCGAGATCTGC
Organism: Epichloe gansuensis; assembly: GCA_023658505.1. Taxonomy (NCBI): domain Eukaryota; kingdom Fungi; phylum Ascomycota; class Sordariomycetes; order Hypocreales; family Clavicipitaceae; genus Epichloe; species Epichloe gansuensis. The sequence goes on from CP098283.1 coordinate 4,520,801, forward strand.
AGACTGATAGATATCCTCCCTCCCTCGGGCACTGGGTGCCGGTGGCACTCAGCACTGTTAACTCAGATCAGGTCTCCGTCACCTGTTGAGGCGCTACCCAACCAAATTCGTCTGGTGTCTCTGCCTTCTTCTCTCTCTTCGCTTCTTCTTTCCCCCTTGCTCCAACAACCGTCATAACCTCTGGGTCCTTGTGGGTCACCGTCAACGCCCAGCATTCCCAGAGCCCAGGGTTTGTTTTTAAGCCTCACCGAGCAGCAAATTAACGGCGCCTTGTCGAATTTAACTTTTTTTTTTTTTTTCCAAATTGCGCAGTCAACCCTCCCCCAAGCGGGATCTCCCTCGCTCCCGGCTCAAGGGCAGTCGCACCATCTTGAAGAGCCTAGAGCCCGCAAAGGACAAAAAGCCTTCCCAAGTCCCACCAACAAGACCGGCGCCCACCGCCAAAAAGTCGACTGGTGTTTGGGCAGAAAACCATTCACCATCCATTCCCCCTCACCCGCCCCTACGTGGTACGTTCTACTCCCTGCGCGCGACTGGAGGGCTGAGCAAGTTGACCCTGTTCAACTTCGCCGGGGCAGAACCTTACGATACTCAGTTCACTTGCAGAGCTCAATATGTCATCGAGCTCCAAAGCTATTCCCGCGTGGCGCATGTCGAGGACGCGGATGAAGACTCTGGTAGCTCCATCAATGGCAAGCCCGGCACCCGCAAGTATGCCACATCTGAGGCACCTGTGAGTCCATCCAAGGCCAACACGAGCAGATCGCGCTCCGACAAACGACCGGTCAATACAAGGTCCTCGTCTGCCAGCGTCAGCTTCAATGAGTCCGATTCTCGCGGTGTTGCGGAGAAGAGAGGAAAGCCAACGTCAAGGCGTCCATCTGAGAAGGACCGTGGCGACCCCGAACAGAGAGCTCGCGATCGTGAGCGACAGAGAAGAGATCGGAGGCTGAGGGAGGACGAAGAAGACCGACGGGCCACGGCCCAGGATGAACCTCGACCACTTCGAAAACATCGGCCGACGTCGCTGAAGCAATCGGCCACACAGCCTGTCGTGAGCCAGTCGTCGTACAAAAGAGGACATGTAGACAACCCCGCGAGCTACGGTGTGCAGCAACCGGCCATCTCTGGAACGCGACCAAGAGCCCAAACACGACCTGCCAGCTACTACGCCGGGCAACCTCCTAGGCCTCCGAAGAATATGGCGTGGCATCCGCCCCGTCATGCTGCTGCTCCTTTCCCGTTGGCACGTTTCCTCCTATTCCCATATGGCAAGCGTCCGGTGTATCTCCAGGCGGGTTTGCAGCCCCTCCACCGCCTTCACCCGTCGGCCCTGCCCCTGGATTTTTGATGGCGTGGTCGCTGCAAATCCGCACAATCACTTGAGACAGCGGTTCGAGACCAGACCTGCTTCGGCAATGGGATATCAGAAGCCACCACCGCCCCCGCCGCCTATAGAATACTACGATCGCGAAGACTATCTTGATGACCCGCCTCCCATGCGTCCCGTATCACGTCGGCCCTCACGCTCAAGACGGGCAGAGGACGACCGCAGGAGAATGCCACCTCCAGACCTTGTTCCGATTCGGCCGCAGTCTGCACTCCCACCAAACACGCCGTATCGCCCGCCTGCGCTACAGCAACGTCCGCCATCCCGCCAAAACCAATCGAGACCCCCAGTGGTTCATCGGAGATCCGTGGGATTTGCAATTGACCAGCCTGGATACGAAGACGACGACTTTTTGGGTGACGATGAGCTGTTCCATGACATCTCTCCAAACGCATCGTTTGATGACCGGCGTGCTGTTGTATCTCAGTCAAGGCGTAGCTCTACAGCATATGATCACCACGACTACGAAGTTGTGCCAGCGTCGACCCGACGACGGCGGTCTTCCATGTACGGCTCAAATGCCCTGCCTTCTGGTGGGGTTAGTCTTGAGGATAACAAGTATAATGACGCTTTGAGATACCAGGAAGCCGTGAGCGGTAACCCGCAGATGCCTTTGACTGCAGAGTCCCTGCGGAAAGCCGGCAAGCGAGGCGGAGTGGCTAGCAGCCGCTCTACACGAAGCAGCGGTAGCCGGGACGACAGCGACTACAAGCGAAGCAACGCAACGGGTATTACACGCACTTCATACAACAGTGAAGACTTCACCATCAAAGTTTCTGGCGGCGCCCGTGTCCGTGTTCCCGGCGCTGAGATCGAATGCGACGACGGTGGCGAGATTGTCTTTACAACTCGAGGGGGCGGAGGTTCCCGTCATGGCAGCGACAAAGCGAGCATGATGTACCCCCAGCTTGAGGATTCTCGGAGCCGCGTAGAGCGCAAGACTTTGCCTTACCGCCCTCGTGCCCCTAGTCAATCCGATTCCCAGAGCAGAGGCTACGCACCCAGTCATGCGCCCTATGACTACCCTGGTGGATTTTTTGATGATAGATTTATTTTCCTGCAAAACAATGTTCACGACTTTGACGACACCCCTACCTAATGAGCTAAACATAAATCGCCGATTCGCTGCACGATGGAATTATCTGACTCCTTGAGCTACTTTGATATTCTTCAATGGTTCTCGCAAGTTATATTCGGGACCCCTCCGGCCTTGTCTTTCGGAACCCTTTTCCTTCCTCTTCGTCTTCGAGTCTTTCCGCTCTTCTTTTTCTCTCCGAAGCAAGCGTTCCATGTTCTCCTCATTCTTCAATGTTTCTATCAATGACTACTGGACATTCCACCTTGGGTATGTTTTGATATGCCAGGCCTCGAATCGTCTGCGGTTCGACGAGGCGACTTTGTCGCACGCTTCGCGCTCATTTCACTACTGCTGATTGTATTGGTCCGACTTTTCATTGCTGGGAACCCAGAAAAACTTGATACCCCGGAGTGTTTTTTTTTTTTTTTTTTGGGTGGTGGATGAAAATTAATCTTGTTTCGCTCCCCGCCTCATGAGCTGTATTTTGCCGGACAAATGCTTCATGTGCATGTTGGCTCGGTTATAGCAAATCATTGCCTCCCTTCCGCATACAGTGAAACCCGATGCTTCATGGAACGAAAAGAATTATAGTTATCACGAGCATCAGCTTGCTATAGATGTCCATTACTTGAATCTGACATTGAATCAACGATGTGCTGTCGACAAGAGGCAGCATATCAGATTTTGATGTCTGGCCTCGTGTTGGTTCGGACATGCACTGAGTCATTTACTTCCCATTCATCATTCTACTTTTCTTGTCTTTCTACAAGTCACATAATCAACATCTCTACTCTGGAATCGCATATCCTGTCCATTCACGTGCGGCGGCAGCCGCCAACAATGCATGGCAGGGAGAACCTAGGAAATGCTGTCTGTCATGCATGCATTTCCAAAATGTCTTCTCTCGATTGCCACCAAAGCTATATAGACTGTATGGACAATGGGGTTCGCACCCTCTCACGCTTTACGGGCCCGTCGCGCATTTTGTTACTGTTACAACTAGGATGCCATCTACTTTATGTTCGCTTTTATTGTTGAAATTATAATTCATTTAGCTGGCCTTTAACTTTGTTAGATCACGATGTCGGTGCAGGTGGTGGTGGGTTGCTTGGTTGAAGCTGCTGCAGAGCTGGCGAAATTAGAGTGGCAGGTATTTTTTGTAAATGGCATTTGGTATTGTTCCGATACAAAATGAAGATGCACGGTTCAGGAGAGACAATATAGGAAAGAGGTCGCTTGGATGATGATGGGCTTGATGAAAACGAAATGAAAGGACAGGACAGGAAAGGAATGTAGCAGACGATATTATGGTAGATGGCAAAGCATTTGTGAGAGAACGTGTCTGGAATGATGGTGGAGAGTATAGATGACGGCCGGTTTTTGGTAAAGACAACATTTTGCGCGCGGGAATAGATTGCCCAACCCGTCAATTCGTGTCTATCATGTCGTTGTATTATTCGGTGAACTTGCTAACATATGGAAACGGTGTTTTGCCAAGGCGGCAGAGAGGGCAGGGAGCCTCGGCGTTGGAGGAAGAGGAGGAGGGGTTGCCCGGCCAGCTACGAGGCTTGTTTACTCAGTGCGTCATCATCCGCCCACTCAACAGGATTGAAACAGGGCTGATGCACGCCAGCCCTGAAGCAATTAACGAAAAAGAATCACGGTCGGTGCTGACCGAATTCCATTATCAAAGGCCCTTTAGCTATTACCCGTGCCTGACGCTGTTGGGAAAGGACGCTGCTGTCTGTCGATGCAGCCCCGGTCCAACCTCTCTTTTTTTTTTTTTTTTTTTTTTGCGTGCACCCCAGCCACGGCAATTTACGCCACTCGCGTTTCTGTAGGAACTGCAGGCAGCCCATGCAAAGAAAGGCTCGACAAGAACGCTGTACCATTACGAACTCGCACTTGCCCATAGATTGGAATTTACGCAGCGTCATGCTTTTTCCCTTTGAACATCTTTGAGCTTGAACACACAACAAGTACGCAACACGATTGTCGAAACCGACATCCGAATTGTTACCACCCCCCCTCTCTCTCTCTTTTCTTCTTCTCCCCGGTCGAACCTGATTAGCCCACATTCCCGACTTTTATTAAAATTCTCCCCAAAGTCTCACTGCATTCCTGTACCCTGAGGACGGCAACCCTGAGGACGGCAACCCCGAGGACGGCAACCCCGAGGACGGCAATCCATCATGGCTCCAGCTGTTGTGCTGGTGCGCTCTCTCCGAACATCATTACCACAACGGCCGATGCCAACTCGGCTCCCAACAGTGGCTTCGGTGGCTCGTTAGATGGTCCGTCAGATGGTCTTCTTGGTGGAGCAGGCCGCCTGTACGCTCGAGAAGAGAAAAGCAGACCAGATCCGTCTCACGGCGCTTTGGATCCCCACGATATCAACAACGTTGGGTTCTTCGTCTTGTTCGCCCTTATAGGCGTGGCGTTTGTCGTAACTGGAATCTGGTTCTTCTTCTGGGCCAAGAACGGCGGCTTCCACTTCAAAGAAAACGACTGGGAAGAATACAAGTCGACGGTGTTGAGGCGAAAGGGTCCCAACGGAACCCTTCTATCTGGCGCCACACCTTCCACCAATCTTGGCGGCGGCAGCGCGTACAAGGACATCCGTGACGACGATGGCACCACTGTGGTCACAGAGAGCACAGGTTTGAGCGGAGTCACCGCCGGGGCAAGCGATATTGCTGCGCGGGAGAAACGCCGCGCCAAGCAGGAGCGACGAGATCGCGAGCGCCGCAAGAGACGGGGAGAAAGAAGAAAGCCGAACGGCACGTCGGCGAAGACGGCGTATTGGACGAAATGGCTGAAAGGAAGCACTCAAGGAGCTGAGAAGCTACCGACACGAGAAGGCTGCTCGCGTGGGCGGACTCAATAAAGAGTCGGACGGATCCCAATGGGATGGATCGACGAACCCGTCTGACTCGACCGTCTCGTCGGAGCTGTTGTCAAATCGCCAGGCGACGCCCACTACGACTCCAACGAAGAAAACTGGCGCTATTCGCAAGGTCTACTCTACTGCGGATCGGAACGAACAGCGCGAATCGGAGAGAGTTCGCGCCGAGGCGAGACGGTTGAGAGAGGAGAGCCGGTCTGCCAGGAGGGACTTTAGTTACAACCGACCAGAGGCGAGCGAAAGCGCCGCGACGGAGAGTTTACTGGAGGGTAGCGATCTGGGAGTCAAAACCTACTACCATCCTATACCGGAGTTGAGGGCCCAGAACAGGGAGAGGGAACGGGAGAGAGGGAAAGAAGGGCACGGAGAGGGGGTACAGGCGCGGCAAGGGGACGAGAACGAGTTGTAAACGACTGGACGAGTGGCTTTTTCACGCCCAACGAGGCATTGATTGAAATGCCTGAGCGGTTTGGTACAGACAGTAACAACAGCTTGGCATGCCATGGCAGGTTTGGTCTTGAATTCATGGACGGATGGGATGCTGGGTGCTCGCGGGGGTTTATGGATCTGCGGAGGTCGATGCCCATCGCATCTTGTAGGGACCAGAATAGGTCAATTGCGACGACATGGCCATGGTAAGAATGACGCAGAATTTATTCCCGTTGGTATCTCCTTGCAAGTGCTTCGAGAATCGAGATGTCGTGGACCGCGAGGTGGAACAGAGTTTCGAGTTTTCGTAAGGGCCACTCAACCCACTTACCAATTGATCATGTACGTGTAACCCACCGGATTGGACGTGCTGTGGTGGGCTGTGGGCCGCATGGCGCAGAACACATGTACATGTACATATGTAAGAAAAACACAGCGCTAGTCTCTCTATAATGCTAGCACACTGCTCAGTGTACTCAGCATGTTGCTTGCAGTGAAGCCAGTGAAGCAAGCCAGTGAAGCAAGCCAGTGAAGCCACTCCGGGTCCATCCTCTCTCTCTCCCTTGTTTCTGTTTCTGTTTCTGTCCCTATCCCTGTCTCTACATGTATTCGCGTACGATCCAAACTCAAAAGACAAAAGAGACGGGCCACGGGCCACGCCAAAGTGGGTTGTCCTTATACCGAACCACCTGCTCTGCTCCTTGACTTTACTTCTTTTCTTCCTTGTTGATATTTTCCCTCTTGTGCCGACGGCATCTGGTCCTCCGGTTCTCCAGTCCTCCACTCTCCTCCACCCCACTCCGCTCTCCGCTCTCCGCTCACCTCTCACGCTCGCTGTGTGGCAAAATCAAAATCGAACCAATCCGGCGCCCGCCCAGGCGTCGGCCACTTGCGACCCCCTGCCTCAGACGGGCCCTTTTCGACTTGCATCATCATCCACTCATCCACTCATCCACTCATCCACTCATCCACTCATCCACTCATCCTCGACTCCCTCAGTTTCATCGACTTCCCTGTCCCCCGATCCGCTGGCCCGCTGGCGGTCGCTTCAATATCTTTCGACTTACCTTTACGAAACCCTTCAGCGCATCTGCTCCACGATTCAACCCACGTAGCCTGGCACAACAACCCTCGCTTGCCAACCTCGAGCCTTCTGACGATTGGGGTTCTGCTACGCGGCTCCGTTGGGTAATGACGACGATCGGCTAAGCCCTCGTGATCCTTCGCCATTCGACCTACCAACGTCGCATCCATCTTGTGCAACAAACCATACGACTCAAGGAGCGTCCAAACACTGGAACCCGCGGCGGCTGTCGCCACTGTCGTCTCTGCACGGCTACAGAAACTCCCATCGTCCGTCTGTTGCTGTTGAGCGCCTGCTCGTGCATGGATTGGAGGTCGCACTCAATTTGTCCATCATGACGCTTACCGAGCCCCCTTCTTCTGCCTTTACCGGCGTCATCATTGGCCTTGTGTCCTCCTTTGGGTCCATCGTTCTAATCGCTTTGGTCGTCTTCATCTTTTGGGCTTCGGGATGTGCTGGATCTGGCCGGATCATACTGGATCGATTGGGACGGCCTGGCGAATATGACGATGAGCAAGCGTTTGTGAGGGAAGAGGCGGAGGCTCTGGAGACAATGGATGACATGGCACGGACGGAATACTTGAGAGCAAAGGGTATGTTTTTCTTTCTCCTTGTTCTTCTTCTTCTTCCCCAAACTGCAGGCTCACGCTTGATTTGGCTCAAACAGAGTCACAAATGGGCTTTTGTCTTGGGTGTGTCCGCTGCGAGGACTGACATAATCCAAAAGCTTTTGTTACTGCGAATCCGCCCGAGTCGTTGCCTACTGATATATCGCTCTCGCAATACCTTGCGATTCAGGAAAAGGGCGTTTCCGCATGGGAGTTCGAGCCCGAGTTGGAAGTCGCCAACTGTTTTGTCGAAGGGCGCACTGAAATTGAATTCTTCGACTCCGAGTGCACTGTCATGAGCAACCTGCCTGTTCCCAAACAAAACGATGTATATTACTGGGAAGCCAAGATTTACGAGAAGCCCGAGAACACCTTGCTGAGTATCGGCATGGGCACCAAGCCCTATCCGTTGTTCCGCTTACCAGGTATGTTCCGACGCCGCCAACACTAGAGCCGTTCCCCATCTGTTTCTCCGTATTCGTCCAGCCGTTTTCCCATCTCTTCGTGCTGTTGTCATCAGAAGCTGATGGAATTGACTCGAAGGCTACCACAAGTACTCGGTTGCGTACTTCTCAGACGGCTCTCGTCACTATAATCAACCGTTTAGCTCTACACCATACGGGCCACGACTTGTTCAAGGCGATGTCATTGGAGTTGGATATCGACCCAGAACTGGTGCCATCTTCTTCACACGAAACGGCAAGAGATATGAAGAAGTGGTTCATGGCTTGAAATCGCAAAACTTCTTTCCTGCCATTGGTGCCACGGGCCCCGCCATTGTCCACGTCAATCTAGGCCAGTCCGGATTCGTCTTCATCGAGGCAAATGTTAAGAAATGGGGTTAGCTCCCGTCACTGGCAGTTTGGCGCCGCCGCCCCTTACGGTTCGGAGCAGGGAGCATCCTTCTGGAGACTGGGACCAAGGATGGCATGACGTCTGGCCAGGGCGGCCTCATCGCCAATCTGTCAGCGGCTCACCTTACACTGTTGGACCACGAAGCAGCCACTTCACCCCAGGCCACGGACGCACGTGGAGTGGGAACTTTAGATCTCTGCCACCTACCAGCCCAGGACCAGTGAGAAGTCCAACTGACATTTCTTTGGCTCAGCTGGTTCCGAATGATGACGGAGGTGAGGCTAGCGGCAGCACTGAAACTAATAACAACCGTCACCAGGAAGAATATCACGACGAGAACCCACTGCATTTGCACCTGGAGGATGCTACCAATCCCCTCCCGAATACGCGGGTCCTACTCACTCCGGGTCCGCCGGGGAGAATCGACGGCACAGCACTGATATCGGGGAAACGCCCTTGACCGACGTCATGATTGGGAGTCGAGGCAACTCGTTAACCGCAACTCCGCGGGCACAGTCTGCCAATGAACACCCACATCATCAGCAGCCACGCTCTCCTGTTCCAAGCTACAGTGACGCCGTTCGAGAAGGCGCGGGAATCCAACGACGCGCCAGCTCAGAGTCGGAATCGTCCGATAGTACTTCCTAGCAGGGCTCGGGATCTAGTTCCGTGAAGATGGGAGATCTGTAGAAGAAAAAGTGATTTGGGAACGACATTTTTGTTGGGGACGAGCGCCCAAACACAGGTGTGGGAGCTCTGACGACTTGGACGGAAGAAGGTGTAGAAGTTGGATCAGCAGCACAGCGGCACACTCATACACAGTCGTGATATCGACTCTGGCGCTCGGGGTTTTGTATAGCATTGGGATCAGCACGTTTGCATTTTTATTTTTCATTTTGGCGACAAAGGACGAGGGCATATGTCCAACATGACGACACAAGGCAAGCATTCGAGACTTTTGTTCCTGGCGAAACACATCAACGCATGACATGCGTCGGCACGCACCCGCGTATACTACTTTTCTCTCTTTTTCTCTTTGTTTTAGGAACCGCCTGCAACCGTGCTTCGACTGCCCACGAAGCATAGTGTCATGGAATCCGTGTTGTAGAACTGTTCAAATCCGGTCGGGACATGGCTTGAGGGAAACGGTAGGAGGGATGGTGACTAGTTTTCAGATACGATACCCCCTTCATGGCCGCCGAGGCAGCAATCGTTGACAAGATGGTTTTTTTTTTTTTTTTTTTGTATGTTCCTTGGTCGTGCTATTGTTATCAAACGGCGGTGGGTTTCGGGGTAAACACATTTTAGTTGGCCGTGGCGTTTTGAAAGGCATGCTGCCCAAGCAGCTGGTACATTTCAACACCTCTGTTTTCGTCATCTGCTTTGTTTTTGTTTGGTTTTGGATTTTGATTCAGTCGTCCGGGAAATCGGTTCCCTTTCGTCCTTGGGTCGAAAAAAAAAAAAAAAAAGATGGGAGTTGAGCGTTGGAAATCCTACGTAGCCACGTTGCTCTCGGTATGAATAGAATATTGCCTATCGCAGCCTGCCTGCGTACACTCGTCAAGACTATTCAGTCCTACTTGCTGTCCTCACTCGTACTCGGGGCTTCAATGACACGCCCGCGCTGAACCGGGACTGCCCGTGTACCCCTGACGACACGTGGATCGTCCTCAACCCGGAGCCAAAGGACTTTTTACCGACAATCCTAATCCTAATCCTCGTACCTGCTGCCATCGCATCTGCAGACGGTGCCTCCTTCCAATCGGGGTTGTGCTCGCCCGCTTTTCCCCAGGCACCGACTGCCTGCCATACGGTTCTTTGCAACGTTTTATCAGGCATTGATGGCGGTTCGAATGCGGACTCGGTGGCACAATTCAAGTATTATTCATCCTCGGTGGTTATCAATCACCTGCCCCCTGTCTCGAACCTAATCCGCACACCTCCTCCACGTTATGTTTGCACCGAACCCAAACAAGGGCTCCCTCCCTTCCAAACAAGATCAGCATGATCGCGCGGAACAAGGTCCAAAATTAAAGAGCTGTTCAACTCCAGTCCCATATACTTGCTTGCATCTTTTCGCCAAAAAGAGGCTCCCAAAAAAATTCAAAATTCAAAACTTCTTGTATCAAATCGCCCGTAAAACGCCTTGCTTTATTTCATCCCAAGATTGCCTTGCGTCTCAGCACGCAGGCGTAACTATCATTAAGTAATGTTTGTAATCGCCAATGCAAGTATTCCGTCGCCATGTATCCTCGCTTAATGTTCTGATTCTTTGTCCGTAAGGAGTGAATGTCTATATAGTGTCTTTCGTGTCGTTGGGAAAAAGGAATGTCTATGCTTTTGACGCTAGGGTATCAAGCGCTAGGGTATCAAGTGTATATGCAAAAAGGAGTGTCGTTCATGGGGTATCATCATCGTAGAAGGAATGTTGCGTATTAGTAAGAGTAATACATTAGGTATCGATGGTATGTCGTCGGGTATATATATATGGGTCGTAAGGATCGCCGTCGAGTTCAACTCGAGTAATCAAGGAGTGTGATGTAATCGTGTCCGGCCGAGAAGGAAGCCATCCCACCAGACCAAGCTGGCAGTGATGAAATCTCCCTACCGGCAGGATTCAGCGAGTGTGGAAGGAATGCAGTGTACATGGCGCGTCTGAGTAAAGAAAAGTAAAAAAAACCGAAGATCCAGGTTGCTTTGATTAAGTCGAAAAATTGGCCGTTTTTAAAAATCAAACAAATCTTTGTGGTGAGAGGGGTTTTAAAGAAGAAAATCTGCAGATCCAAGAAGCAATCAAAGCTTGTTCATTCTCGTTGCAGCAGCTGACGGTGTTTCATTTCTGGGCAGGCCAGTACGGCTGGGTCGGTCCTTCACGCTTCAAGTCCTTGGGGAAAAGGGACGTGTCGGGCGGAGGGATCAGCGGCGAGGGTGGATGAGGCCCGCCAGAAGTCATCGATGGTGTACGGCGATGTCGGGCAAGCGGTGCGCTGTGTGAAGGGACAGGAGACTCGGGCATCAGGAGCATTCCCAGTTGCTCAGCGTTGAGAGGTTGAGGCAGGATACCCCTGAGGAACCAGCTGCGTACATTGCGAGTTCCTCTGGTGGCGGATGCGTCGGAGTCGTTGTCACTGGGTGCCTGGAGGAGAAAGAAAACGAGTCAATCCGAAAATGTCCCTTTTGAACGCATAGCAAGGAGGATTATGCCGATGTGTAGGATTATGTCATGCAAAGGAGCCTGAGTCTAGATCCACACAGGCTGGTGGGAGTCACGAACCCGAGGCCGTAGCTGCTTTGAGCTTCGTTATACATGGAGGGTTGGCCAGCAGTAGTGGTGTGGTAGGCAGGGCTTCCTCGCAAGTCGTATGATCCATACTCTTCCGTGTCGCTGTAGGCAACCGACCCTTCGAATGTCGACGAGGCAGGGCTGTAGGCAGCACCGTTTGCATACGAAGGCGATGGCACGCTGAGGTACTGCTGGCTCGAGAAAGGAGACGAGAGCATCAAAGGGCTTCCTGAGTGGGAATGGCTTCCAGGAATTGCGGCGCTGTTGAGCATGGGCATCTCCTCGGCGCTGTAGCTGAAGGCGACGTTGCCGTAAGGCAGGAAGTGCGGAGAGGCAGCGGCGGCGGCAGCAACGGCAGGCATCGAGTACTCGTCGTTTACCGGGAAGTTGGGCGGGTGGAACTGAGGGAAGGAGCGAGTCCTTTCAGGATGAACCCAGCCCATGCGGGAGCGGAATTCACCGACAGTGTTGATGGGATACTCCATCAAGGTGAGAGGAGTCTCGCGCTGAACACCGCCCTCGGAACCGCCAGCGGCGCTGATGGACATCATGCGTCGGGCAATCTCCTCGATGGGTGAGATGCACAAGCTGCCAAAGTAGGCGGCGCCAATCTCGGGAACAAACGCTCCATGAGAAGGGCTACCGTGTACAAGTGGGCAATGACAACGAGCGAGTTGGCCGACCCATGGCAGTTCTGGAGGTACCCGACAGGCATCCAGAAGAGCCAGGTTCTCAGAGGCTGGAGACGCTCATACTGCTGGGCGATGGAAAGCGTGGGACTGATCTTGCGAGAGCCCTTGAGAAAGCCAATGAGGTGCTGAACCTGAGAAGTCTCCTCTTTGTGGTGCTTGAGATGCGTCTCAACCCTTTGAACTTGCTCGAGTGTGCGTTGGAAAGCTTGGAGATCCTCATCCCGTGGCTGGGTCGGCTTGTGGTCGGGTCCAGGAGATGGAGGAGCCGTGGGAAACGTGCTGCTTTCGGCAATGAAGTCGCCAAACTGAGACTCGTGCTTCCATGCGTCCATGGCGTCAATGACCTGTTGTGCGACCAGCAAATGTCAGTACGATGCTCCAATGAAAAAGCAGGAACAAGGATAACAAGGTTGGACCACGGTGGTCAGCATGAGCGAATGACTTGGACACTGGGAGAAAGTGATCCCATCCTCTCGCGCGTTGATCCTGTCTTGTTCAAGCATCCACGTACCGTCGAAGTTCCCTGCATCAGCTGAGTCCAGCTGCGCCTATCCATGCTGTTAGCCGGTTTGTACTCATATACACAAGGCGGCAGGTTGCAGTGTGTCTCTCATTGTGCTTACCAATCCGTAGCTTGCCAAGACAGCACGAGAGAGGCTGCGAGAATGGCATCCGATGTCTCGCGGGAAAACGTGCCAATGGCCTCGTGAAGTCCGCTCAGGGCGATTCCCCGATGTTCAAAGGCCAAGCTTCCGACCAAGGGGCAGTCGGTGAGGAAAGCAATGTGCATGGCAGAGAAGGCAAGCAAAGCGTGCATCACGTAAGGGGCTGTGGCACCAATTCGGAGCAGTCTAGACAAAACAAGGTCAGCCAATGCTCTCTCTCTCTCTCTCTCTCTCGTCTTCTTGGAAAACGTACGTGGGAATATGGCGAGTCCACAGGGTAAAGTTGTTGGCGTCAATGGCAGAGAGCTGATGGTAGAGGTTCGCAACATGGTAAATCAGGCGCAAGTCCTCAACAGAATACATGAGTGGCATGGGCGCCGGGTAGACCTGCAGAGACGGAAAGGGGAACACGCCTGTGGCCTGCCACTCAGCAATGGATGCTTCGATTTGAGGCGTCCACATGAGATCAGGTTTGTCCGGCGTGGTAGAGCGGTCAGCGTCGGGCACCTGTACATCGTTGTACGGACAGCGGATCTTGTGCTTGGTGCAGTTGCGGCTGGAGAGATGGGAAGTGTTAGCCAGTTGAGGAGGTATTGGTGCTACTTTGTCTGCCTCCTTTTTTTTTTTTTTTGTATCTGTTTATCCGGCATGCACTTCTTGTGTGCCCAGATGGCGTCACGAATACATGCTCAGGGCACGCGGGGGAACGCAGTGCAAAGACAAGAGAACAGTCTACTAACCATTGAGGGAAGTTCTCATCACAGCGAATGTGTCGTCGCTTGCAGGTCTCACAGCCCTTGCGAGATTTGGTGTGGCTGAGATTCGCGACAACGTTAGCATCACAAAACAAGTCATCGGACCTCCATTGCGGAAGGAGGGGGAAACAAAACACTAACCTGCGACGTGGAGGACCACCACCAGGACCAGCCATTTTGATTGATTGATTGGATCTGGGTCAAATTAAGAAAGAAGTGAAGGAAGCAAGCAAATATCCTGCCATTGACAAACAGCGTTAATGGGTGGCCGAAAACACACAATGCCGCTGGGCGAGTACTCAATCGGCTGTTGGTTGCAACATACGTAAAAACGTTTAAGAAAAATTAACACACGAGGCAAACGCAAGTCTTGTGATCAGTCGTCGAAAATTGTAAAGATGTCGTCGAGCCAGATATACAAGAGTCGAAGAAATGACGGAGTTCTTATTCCCAATACCAATTACTTGGAATACCTGGATGTCCAACGGCGTAGCGATCGTGATGTAGTTTTGTGTCGAGTTAAATCCGGCCCGTTACTACTTCTGAATTTCCCAATCAAGGTGGAAAACAAAGCGAGTGTGTGTTTCCTTGAATAGCGAGTGTGGGTTGCAGAAAGAAAAGAAAGAAAGAAAAACGACGAGTCTATAGCAACATGGGCGCTTGCAATTTGTCTGAATGACTTTTGGTTTTTATGGTTGTTTCTCGAGAGGCGCCGCGAAGGGGTGGATGGGGGACGAAGCGGACGTTTGGCGGTAGGCGATGAACGAGGACGGGGCCCGACGAGATCGACAAGATGGACAAGATCGGTCTGTTTGTTCCTTTTCAACTTTCAGAAGCCTCACTCTGTTCTTGGAGAGCAGTAGCAAGCAACTAGCAGCAACTAGCACAACAACAACAACGCCCGATAAAGCGAATGACAGGAGTCAACGAGGACTTCCCAAGATAGCGAGAGTAGAGTAGCGTGAGGAGAGCGAACGTGTGCTTAGAACACAAATCGAGCCGAGATATGTTTTGAGACGAGATATCAGACCGGGGAAAGCGGATTATGACGGGAAGGGGGAGACGGTGTTTGTTAAATAATACTCCGTGCCAAGTACAAGCGTCGAAAGAAGGAATAGAAAGAATCGGTGGGCTGGGGCCAAGACGGCCTGGCTTGGTGCTTTTTTTTTTTTTTTTTTTTCGTCCTGGGTTTCTCGTGGCCTTGCATGACACTTGTTGACACTGGCACACACCTGGCCCTGTCTCCTGGGCTGGGCTGGTGGGCTGGGCTGCACCGCCCATGGCACGTTACCCGTCCGTTGCCGCTGCCATCAACTGCCCTATTATTACATTGTTACCTACCTACATATAATGTACTATCCCTAACAACTTGTCTTATGTGTGCAGGCGGCATGGGGCCGAGACGAGACGAGTGAACAGCCGTTGTTCTGGCTCTGCCCTCCATCCAGCAACCCATCCAGCACCCAACAGTGAACACCCCCTCCTCGCGTCCCTCCAGGTATGGGCTGTGCCAGATGCTTGTTGGTGCGGTTCGCGAGGATCTGACCCATGACGCTCATGCTTGTTCTATGTACATGTATTAGCAGGCCCCGCCGCCCATGCCCATGCTCGGGCTCGGGCCTGGTTATACTGCAAAACTGCTTTGTTCATGCTGGCTGCCGAAAACCGACCAAGAAGCGCGGACAGCGATGAATGCTGCTGGGCTGGGCTGGGCTGTGCTGTGCTGCACTGGTCCGGTGCGTCGTCCAGTTCGAACATGCATTCAATGAACAGGCGGTGGGGATCCTCAGCCGCCGGTGCCAGAAATTAGAAATTTGCGTCGCCCAGGGATCCGGGCCAGTTGATTGATTTGTGGAGGGCGTGTTCCGAGTGGAATCCAACGCCCCCTTCGGAAACCCTTCGATTTGCCTTGACACTCAACCATCTCTCATATTCATATTCATATTAATATTGCACTCTCATATTGCTTTCGAGCAAGGACCACAAAGGGGCGAAGGAATACATATGTACTCCGCTCATGATGCAAAAAGAGGTATGTAGATGTGCCCTGTTCGTGCGAAACCGTTCTGTCCGGATTCCAGAGTCTTTGGCCTCATCGGCAGCGCTTTCGTCACCATTCGAGGACACCTTCCGGGAAGTGAAGCCGGCAGCCCCATCCATCTCCATCTGACCATGTATGTAATCTACATACATGTACTCTAGGATATCTACATGTAGGCAATGGTCCACTACCGTTGGCAAGCAGCGACTTCGCGAGGACTGAATATGTTGACCGTCAGTACCGTATGTACCGTTACCGTACGGACTAACTACACCGTAGTCATTCGTAGTCGTAGGGCCGGTACATACGCTGATCGAGGTCCCCTTTGACGAAAATCACAAAGGCTGGAGACAAGGGACAGTGAGCCAAAAAATATGACGTGTGCCACATCCTTCAACGGAAGGATGCAGACACTTTGGACACACTTTTTTTTTTTTTTTTGGAGCAGAGCATGTACATGTACTCCGTAGAGCCAGGGTCAATCCAGCCGGCCAGACGTCGAGCTAAAAATAACAACGGACACGAGCCGGTGGTTTGGGATTGGCACAAGTCAGTCAGTTGTTGGTGTCGGGGCGGCTGGCCCTGATGAGAAAGCGGCACCGGGGGTGGGGACGCTCTCGGCACCGCCATCCCTTTGGGTGCGCGAAGGCGCCAACTAGGTCACGAAAGTGCTAGAGAGCCAATCATACCGAGCCTGATAAGAGGTACTTAATTTTCTATAGGAATTATACTATAATAAAAGTCCCAGTAATTTTCCTTAGTATAAAGAGCTACATCGCACACGCAGCAGCTATAACAGGACCCACGCGTGGGTTGCCTGTATTAGCCGGCTGCTCTTAACAGCAGTGTTTATTAACCTTAACTAAAGTTCTAGGTTAAAGAGGTTCTCTAGAATATTTTCATATAAGGAATTTCACTAAACGGGTTAAACGGGGCTTAATAGGGGATTCAGAAGCACCTCGTATGTATCAATGCAGGTGTGGGTCCCGTGACACTCAAAGGGATGGCCATGCCCCGACGGGATGAGGCGTGAGGGCTCCAGGGTTTGGTTTGTTCATTACATGTATTCATGTCGCTCCATATCGAGTAATTGCAAGTACACAAAGACCACGGTAAAGTGTCCAGCAGGGCCTCTACATATGTACAATAGGAACCACGCACTGGCATGACATGGCATGGCATGGCATCGAAGAATAGGAAAAGTCTCGAGCTAAAAAAAAAAAAAAAAAAAAAAAGCGCTAAAAAAACGAAGCCATGACGACATTCATCCGGCCGAACCGTTTCAATAATTTCGGCTGACCCATGGCTCTGAAGTGACTTTTCCAGAACCGGCATCGAGGAGCGTTCTGAATGTTGGCGTTGCGTTCGAAGGTTTCATCGGGCTCTTGCGGTTTTGGGGAGTGCATCTCAATAATAATAGGATTCACGGAATTCTTTTTTTTTTTTTTTTTTTTGGAAGGGGGATTTTTGTAGGCAAGTATATGTAAATGTGGATCAAGTTCTGTCTATGTAAGCTGCGCTTGGCCGCCCCCACTTCGTCTTCGGTTGCCCGCTCCGCCACGAGGTATTAGCGCTGCCTGCTGCCTTTGGAATCTTGGCTGACGACACTCGGCTTTGCGCCATGTATGTATGTACATGTACATCCATTCGGCCGTCGGTCCTGTGCTACAAGTAAATGCTAGAATGGTTGTATTGTAGATGATAGGGCAAGCTCGCTATCTGGGGTGGCATGGGTTAATCTGGAACGGACTTGATAAGGATCCCACCTTGTCACCGCAAAGCCGACTTCCTTATCAAAGATGTAGCGAAATTTCGTTCCGTTCTCGCCAAAAAAAAAAAAAAAAAAAAAAGTCTGGTCCGCAGAATGCCGTCGCTCTCTCTCTCTCTGCCGTGGGGATCCTTTTTCTGGTCGAACGCGCTAGCTCAATGCACAGCTTCAATGCACAGCTTCAATGCACAGCTTCAATGCCACAGGACCCCCTCCTCCCCAGGGGTTCCATGCCTCTCTGGGGAGGGAGCACATTCCCTTTCGGCGCAGCTCTTTTGCCTTTTGGCGCGACGAACAGCGATCCCCGTGCCTTCCTTCCTGCACGCGTGCGATGCGATTCAGCCGCTTCAATTAGCCATGGGGCTGGCTGGGGCGACCTCGTCTGTGCAAGTCACTAACTGGCTGGCATGACCCTGGCCTGGCGGCATGGTATTATTAATACCAAGGATCGGCTTCAAGTCGTCCGCACAATCTGAAAGCTCGTGTCCAAAATTGGCTGCCCAGATCCTGGGTTCGCCTCCTTACATACTCCGTACACATACTCCGTACATGTATGTATATGTACATTACATGTGCTGCTCTAGAACGCCCCATTTGATGCACGTATCCTGCGTTGCTACCAGGGCGGTCGCCGACCATCCGCTGGCCACTCATCCCATTGCATTACATACAACACCAATTTCTACCGATTAGTGTCAATATCTTGTGTATGGGTGTATGTATGTGGTTCGCCAACAAACGACCCAGGAATGGTTTAGATCCCACCGAAACCCCAGGGGAAACAAAATAGTGAATCAAATTAGCACCACAACAACGACCGAGATGCTCCGCGTAGCTTGCTTGCTTGCTTCTCTTCTTTCTTGATTTGACCCAGATCCAGTCAATCAAAATGGCTGGTCATTGTTTGTTGGCCCCCACAGCAATGGGGGTCCGATGACTTGGCGATGCTAACGTTGTCGCGCATTTCAGCATCAAGCTCTGTTTTTACTGTTATTTTATTCTTGTTTTATTTTTCAAAAAAAAAAAAAAAAAAAAAAAAAAAAAAACGGGGGCCTACAAGAAATATTCGGACTGCGAATACGTCAAGAAAACTACTTGTGTTCGGGGTGCATTGGGAGACGCAAAGAAGGGTCGAGGACTCCTACTCTACTGTCGATAGTATGCCGGTTCCTTGTGTCTTGTTGGTCGAATTCTATCATAATTCTCTTCTTATTGGCTGTGGCCAATGCATCTGATTTCTTTCTTGGAACGACAGGTCTTACTGGCGATACCCTGGCGATACCCAGCCAAGACCGCAGTGATAGAATCCCGGCGTGGCGCGGGATGATTCCCGCTGTGACGCAGGATGCTGCTGGAGCTTATTACAATTTACAGTACGGAGTAATGATTGATGCAAGTTGCAACTTACGGAGTAGTTGTTGCCAATTGTGGGATAATGACTTGTGCTTCGTACATACACGCCACCCTGCAAATCCCATCTTGCATCAGGTGCCCTCGGAGCTCTGGCACAGGGATCTACATGCAAGGAAGGCCAGATCAAAACAGTGGCGGGCCACAAAGACCCAACCAAAGGCTGGTCTAAATCTTCAGCGCAAGACATTTTAGCTTTCGCCCTCGACAAATGGCTGTGCGCTGTCTGTCCGTCTTTGTTGTCCGTTGTCCGTGTGCGTGCTCGGATGTGCATCTGGTCCGGTCCGGCGCAGACATATGAATGACGTCGAGCCACGACGAGATGATGGCGTGGCATGGCAAGGTTTCTATGGTGTTGGACGTGATGCAAGCGGCGGGAAAATACAACGTTTCATGGCCACTAGCGCCAAGAGTCGGCAGCTGGCACAGCCCGGCGACAAAATAGGGTTAGTCATGTAGCACTCCTGAGGTTAGAAACAGATCTCATCTCAGGACGAATCTGATGGCCCAATGAGCGACCCCCCTCTCCTCCTCAATTGGGCAACTCACCGCGGGCAAAACACCTATAACACACGTACATGGCCCTCACGACGATGATCCAAAAAGAACAAAGGGGCATGCATGCATGGCACAAGTATTGACTGTTATTGGTGTACAGTGCTGGTGCAATAGACTTCTTCCCAGTCCGTGCTCGCTCAAATGTCGCATCAGCTATGTACTGAGTGAGTACTCCGTATAATATGTACTCATACTGCCTTGCCCATTTCAGATCATCGTCAAAAGTGCATACTTGACGACAGCGCTGTCATCCATTCCCTCGATGTGCCACGCGTGGAAGTGAGCGACCGTAGCTTCGACAGACGGGTCTGTCCGGGAGCATGTAGTACTTATTACTGTACGGCTCCGTTCTACGGAGCATGTATGTATTGCATTTTATTGAGTTGTCTTCCCAACAAGTCACATATTAATGCAACTACCCTGCTCCGACAACCGGAAATAGTAACCACGTTGTCAGCGGGCAGATTCCGGCGGGAAAAAAAAAAAAAAAAAAAAGGCCGCTAGTCACTGGCTGCAGGGACTGCCTCCCACAACATGAACATGAACATGAACATGACGCCCTCGTCAACGAGTCATCATCACTGCATCAGCAAGCCGCCATTGGATCCAGCCTCAGGTAAAGGGGCCGGGGACCGCACGGAGGAATGCAATCTTGTGACGTGGGAGCTGTCGTGGCCTCCTCTTTGCAGTTTCTGTTTCTGTTTCTGTTTCTGTTTCTGTTTCCGTTTCTGTTTCCGTTTCTGTTGTCAATGTCGGAGACCACGGACTGAAGCTGTGCCCCGACAACCCGCCGCTCCGGGTTTCCACGACTCTGATTGGAAGCGCAGCCGAGTCGCAGCATCAGAATCACCAATTTTCCATCTTTTTTTTTTTTTTTTTTTTTTTCCGCCACGAGAAAGCGTTCCGATAAAGGGCATTTCTTTCATGCCTGCAAAAGTGCCGAGGATTCCGCATATCCATTGTCGGCATGATGGTGGGCTGATTCTCTGCCATTATTACATATTAAAAAGCGATGCGTCACCCAGGTGTCACACCAGCGCCCAATTTCTCTTTGGCCAATAAGACGGCCTCGTTGATGGGCCCTTCTTCCCGCAGAGGAGGAGGTCTTTTCTTGGCACCGGGTGACGGGGCCCACGGAGATGAAAAATGACGTTCGAATCACAAATATGTATGGCTTTCATCCTTTTGACTACAGGATGCAAGTGTCCGATTATTATTTTCTTTTGCCCCATCCTTCGCGTAGCGCATGTGTTATCCGCACTTGAAGGGAAGATATACGGTTTGCATATTTGAACTGATTCGCACCAGAACAGGATAACGAGGAGCGCTTGGGGCTCAGAACCACCATCGAAGGAGATGCGGTGCGGTGCGGTGCGGTCGAGTGGCATTTTCGCCTCCTGCGTACCTTCATCCAATATGCCTGTGACAAGCAAGTCACTGTCCTTCTCCAAGTACCTACGCGCGCCAAGCTGGTTCCTGGTAACAGTCACGGACCCATACGCTCTCTCCGAGGCATTGGGCTGTTCTGTGTTTGGTGACGAACTGAAAATTATCTCCAGGATCTGGGTTGGCGCATGCAGGCAGGTAGATTATGGCCGATCATTACTTGAGCCAAACGGGTTTTGCATTCGCCTGTTTTGGCATGCTTGACGAGGTCGCCTCTATCTACGAAATTGCTATCTAATAAATGAACCATCAAATGCTAAGATGATGTGTAGTCCTGTAGGACATAAAGATGTCGATTATGTGCGTGCGTGAAACCCATCCATCCATCTACGCGTAGCCTTAATGAAGCTGAAGCCCTTGGTATACCCGCACCAATCGCACAATAAGCCACCTTAGCCTCCCTCCTAATATATTTCTGATTCATCGCTCTCGCGCATGTGCCCTTTATTTCCTTCGTCCCATATCCGTCCCAAACCCTAACATGCTGTTGTCTTTCCCATCTGCAGATGGTTGGACTGTGTCCAGGGTAGCCAGCCTTGCAGTATCTCGATTTGTCTCGTCGAAAACGAAGCCTCGGAACTTTCAACATTTCTTTTTCAGACAGAGTATTTGGCGATGAGCATCTGGCGATCTCGAGGGCGCATCTGTCCGAGAAATTCGTTGAATTGTGGCATCATTTGCTTATACGCGTTGAGGACCTTGTTTGCCAAATTTGCGTCAGTACAAACGGATAGAGATGGGATCATCCGAGGTCTCAAACACGACTTACATGCTGAAAGACGTCGTGAAGTTCCTGCTTCCGTGTATCCGGTAATTCTGACTCGTCGTATTGAGCTAGGGCTACAAAGTAGTCTAGTAGAACCTTTTCAATCGCCTGGGGATTCTGAGCAACAACCATGGAGAAGCCTTTGAAAGCCGAAGCCTTCTCATCGGTGGAGTCGACCTTCCCCATCAAAGTGATAAAGTCCTCGGCAAAGGTCGGCAAAGTCGGGGCCAAGAGTTCTGAATTTTCCAATCCAAGCCGGCCAAGTGCAATAGCCGAGTTCTCAGCGAGACTCTTGGGCACCCGGGGTTGCACATGATTTCAACAAGGTGTTTCAGGAGCCCTGGAACCCATTGCGCCATGCCTTTGCCATGCTGCATCGTAATCTCGCCGATGGACCAACAGGTGTTGTTGTAAGCCCCAAATCCATCACCAACTTCATCGTCGAGCATAGAATCCAGGTCGAGCTGCTTGAGCGCAATCGGTATTATGGTATCGAGATGAGGCTGCATCAAGTGAAAAACGAAGTTTGCGCAATCCCCAGCAAAGCGTACGCAGACTGTCTGACCTCATCGGTTGGGTCTTCCATGCAGAATGTGAGCAATTCAAAGAAGGGCTGGGGAGAGTTCTTGACGAGCTCCGTTGATGGTTCCTCTCCCAGTGCCTGAATGATGGCACTCAGGAGGTCGAGACTGGTGACCAAGAAATCCTTGTCGGGGCTATCGAAGGCGATATTGCTTACGGCAGCCAAGCTCTGTTCCAGGTTCATGTGAACAATATTGATGCAGCGAGCAAAGATGGGTGGCGCATATGGGGCAAACGACGGTCCCAAGGCCAAGGCGACATAGGATAGACACTCGAGCAGAGGGAAGACTTCTCTCGACTGATCTGATACGATGTTATATCTCTCATTGAGAGCCGGCATCAGCTGGTCTCTGAGCTCGGGGTGGCCAGGAGCGATCCAGTGCGTTCTGCCAGCGTTTGCACACAGTCGTATAGGACGTACATATTCTTGTCCTTGTACTTGCCAAAGCAACGAACAAATTGTTGGATGATAGGGCCGCAGTATGGTTCCAAGTGGGAGCCTGCCTTGTATGCAATATTGGCAAAAGCAGACGCGCCAGCTGCCTGTACCTTCTTGTTTCTGTCAAGCATCTTTCTAAGAATGCCATCCATCAGAGGCACGAAGTACTGCTCTTTCTGTCCCCAGAAAGCTCTGCGGCCCATTCAGAATAGCGGCCCAGAGTCCAGCACGTAATCTGTCGAACGACTGGCTCAGGGTCTTCAAGTAGTGAAATCAGATATGGCATGAGTTCGGGTAGATGAGGCACAACGACATCCATGCATCCCTCGGCTACTGCACCCAAGGCCAAAACAGCTGCCTCACGATGAGGCCATGCGTCATGTTTGAGATTCTGAGACAAGTAAGGTAAGATGGCTTCGAATACAGGGTTGCGAAAGTCCTTTGCGAAGACGTCCAAGGCAGCCGCGGAACATTTGCGAAGGGTCCATCTTTCATCGGGGTTTTCGTCTCCATCGTCGAGTTCGTCATCGATCTCTCCTCTTCAGGATCATCATCCATCCCTGTGTTCTTGACTTGGGCATCACTGCTCTTGTTCTGATCAGCTGAATTAGAATTTGCCGTGGTATTTCGGTTTAGATTTTTCTTTGCAAATGCAGGCTTGATGTCTTGTTCTTTGTCATCTTCGTCCTCGTCGTCCGAAGCACCACCAAGGAGAGCAATATCTTCCCCGCTGTAGACTATGCACTCCAACAGAACGGGAATAATTTGGTTTAGGTATGGCTGGAGGCCCTGCCACAAATCATCATGCTCCCCAACTGCCAACCAAAATTCGGCTGCCTCACGTGCGAGGTCCTCATCGTCGCCTTTCTGCTGAGAGATGAGATAGTCCACCAAGCCGCCAATGTGAGGTTGCAACTTGTCAGGTCGTGTTTCAACAAGATGAACAAAGGCGCGACATACTTGGCGCCGTACATCATGACTGCTGTCGCTGGAGAGAACAAAAGCTGCTGCAAGAGGTCGTCAATGGAGTTCAGCATTGCTTGCGAAGCTCGGGAGTAAAAATGTTTATCGCAGTCAAAGCTCCAGCCCGAACTTTTGCAAGCGGGCTCTTGGTAGCAGCTATGAGCTGGGGAGTACGTGATTGAGCGGACGCTGTCCGTTCACCTCCTTATGAACACCCTGGGACTGTCCTCGCAGATTTTTGTCATGGCGGACATGGCACCCTCCTGGGCCTCGTTGGACACATTGCCGTTAGTGTTTCCAAACATGGCTATCAATTCAGGGAGCAGATCCGGCCAAGTAAGCAAGCCGCCTCTTCGAATCACTTCGGTCGCAATATTTCCAGCATAGTTGCGAATTTGGATGTTCTTGTCTTGCAGGCCCATTGGAACGGCCAGTCGGACAAAATTCAAGCTTTCTGCGGGTATGGTTTTCCACTCGTTCTTGACATTGTTCTTGAGCATGATACCAGCGGCCGATCGTACGAGGTGGTAGTCGGTTTCGCTACAGTCTAACCCCTCTGGAGGCTGCGTGCTGGAAAAAGGTAGGCCAAGTAGTTGTTTATGTCTGGCGAGTTCTTTGCTTGTTGCAACATCTAGTCGAGTATTAGAACACCGTCCTTGCCAGCTGAGCTAGTGGGGAGAGGACGCACCACTTCAGCGTTCTTTTGAGCATTCTTGTCGAGGCCACTCAGGGAATCTTTAAGACAAGCGGCGAGCTGCCTCACCGAGTCTGGGGACGGTTGCCAGGACATGTTGGTGGTGGGTGATGGCGTCGATTCAACTCGAGTTATGGCTTATTGCATATCCTCACGGCGACAAAAGACCTGAATGCATATGAGCTGCCAGTTGAGAATCGCCATTACAAAGTAAGAATTCAGCTGCGTGAGAGCGCCCGCGGGCTAGATAGCCCAGCACGCAATGATGACATACAAGTGATTTCTTGATATTGCCCTCTGCGAGAACAAGGGTCGTGGGGCAAGTGGTGGTAGTCGAGGCTTGAGGGCTCGCGAGCGGTGCGGGCAGCAGGTATTGGAGATCTAGAAATCGATTGAAAGGGTCTTGTGGCAGTCGCATCGAGAAACTTGTGCCTTGACTGAGAAAAAAAGTCGCTCGAGGCCGTTTTCGAAGCAGAACAGCTCGGGAACGATTGAACGACGTGTGCGCGATGTCTGGCGGGGAGCAGCTCCCATTCCAAAATAGGTTGGCGGGGTGCGATAACGATAACCCGGACGGTTTGAACAGGTTCCAGGGCAAGCAGCAATTTTTTTCAGTCCAGCTACCCTGGACAGTCAGTTGCAAATTGAAAAGAAAAGAGATCACACGCAAGGGGAAAGAAGCGAGGGAACAATTTAGCATAGATGTTCATTCTGTGCTCACATAGTCAGTTTCGAGCGTCACTTTTGCGTATCACAATGCTGGTGCTGAAGGTTTATGATGTTCGGTACTGAATTGCTGTGAGAGATGGCCAGCACATCAACCGCGCCTTCATCGGCAGTTATTGGAAGCAGCCTGACACTTTCAAAGATGAAGACGGGCATCTGAAGCCCCTCATCGTCATTCAGCCGAAGGCTGATCAAACACCCATTTTCCAGTTTGTCATCACGAAAGATTTCCATTCACCGCCATGGCTCCCACACCAGCCTCCTTGAGCTTACCTAGTACCAGCTCGGCAATATTCTTGAAAGCCTCCATTTCTTCCTCCACTGTCCCTCCCATGCCTGCATTGGCGAAGCTCGCCGAGTTGGTGACATAGACGGGTAGTTGGACTCGTCTAACAAGAAGCTTCGCCAGCCGCGTAGTGAACTCTAAGCTGGACTCTGAAGGGAACAACGTGGTTGCGAGAGGTTGCTTATCATCAAAACGCTGCACCCATTTCACGATCAATCGATGATGAGATCAAGGCAGTTCAAACTGAACAGGGAGAAAAAAAAAAAAAAAAAGGCTACTGACATTTGGTAACGCATAGACAAACGAGCCCATGGGCTTCGGACTGCCTACTTCATCCTGCGCTGCAGTCGTGAGAGACAGCACCAAGGCCTTCTTGGCCTGCGTGCTGAGACGCAGATAGATGCGGGTATCGAGCGAGCGAGGGAGGGGCAACGACAAGCTGACGACTCGGGGTTCGGTGTCGGCCATGCTTAACACACTCTGTGATAAAATCCTGCTTGCCA
The DNA here is from genome assembly GCA_023658505.1 of Epichloe gansuensis. NCBI lineage: Eukaryota > Fungi > Ascomycota > Sordariomycetes > Hypocreales > Clavicipitaceae > Epichloe > Epichloe gansuensis. The sequence goes on from CP098283.1 coordinate 4,546,727, forward strand.
AAGTAAGATATTTTCCTTTGAAAGCTTTGCTCAATCTGCAGAGCGTCGAATCGAGCCAAACTGGGTTTAGGATTTGCTGCTAGTGATGAAGCCTACTAGCTAATCGCCTGTTTCCAGAGACGAGACGGGGAAATCACATGATTGGCTGGAGAAGCCTGTCTACGGAGTACGGCTGGCTGATTGGGTGGGTCCGTTGCGGCGTTGACACACTTTCTCTGGGACCTCTCTTATCAAAGCTTCGATTATCTATTACTCCGCGCTGGAGCTGAGGAAGGAAGACCAGTGCGCTCATTTGGTTAGGATGGAAGGGTGAGCCATCAACACAAACAAGACTTTTTTTTTCCTGGAACAAAAAAAAAAAAGTCAAAGCCGTGTGATAGATATTAGTCGGCACCTAGCCATTGGATTGCCCCATCAATTCGTCTCATCCTCGAACCTCGACACAACATCATGAACAACGTCTAGCCAAGTGTTCGCCGAGGAACAAATCATGGCTGATGAGGTCAACACGAAGATTGCTCAAGAGGCAGGTGCCTGGGAAGAGGTGGAGGAAAACCTGAACGATCCCGAAGAGGTCAGAGTTATCTTCTGTGCTTTAGACTCATTTTCGTACGTTTGGATCCGAATCCTCTGTTACACGACCCGACCTCACTTCACCCCTTCCGCTTCCTCCCTCCATTGACAAATTGAACAGGCCCCCTCCCTCCCCCAAAAAAATAAATAAAAATAACAGAAATTGCCGTTGACTCCGTTCTGCTTGATTTCGCGTGCTAATGGTGCGATCCAGACAATACGCCAAAGTCGCTCACTTCAACGTCACTCACTTGCGACGTCGTTCGTTCTACGCCCTTCCCCAGGAACACTGGAAAATGCTCGCAGCTCCTCCGTTCAATTTCTTGGAGACCCTGGACAAGGCCGACGACGCCATTGACGCCAATGCGGAACTGGCCCGGGCCATCGTGTCCCACGGCCTGAGGAACTTCGCCTCACTTGCCATGGCGTCACCCCAGGGCGAGCCCATGATCCCGCTTCAGTGGACGGGCGTCGCCAAGCACGCCGACATTGACAAGGCCAGGAGCACGATCCGCCAGTTCTACAGGGATTGGACGGCGGACGGCGCTGCGGAGAGGGACGTATGCTACGCGCCGATCATGAGGGCGCTGGAAGAGCAGCAGGCTAGGCTGGGCAGCGACCGAAAACAAAAGGTTCTGGTCCCGGAGCTGGACTGGGGAGACTAGTGTTCGAGATCTGTCGAAAGGGCTACGAAGCCGAAGGCAACGAGATCTCCTACCACCAGCTCCTGGCATCTTCGCACATCTTGAACGACTGCCAAGTCGCTGGCAAATACACCATCTATCCCTGGGTACATGCCTTCTCAAACCACCTCACGCGGGAGAACCACTTTCGAGGCTACAAAGTCCCCGACATCCATCCCGCGTCCGAGCTCGCCAACACCGTCAATGGCGGCGGCATGTCCATGTGTGCAGCCGACTTCCTCTGCCTCTACTCAGATGACGACCACAGGGAGACGTATGATTCCGTGGCAAGCCTCTTCTTTTTGGACACCGCCCCTAACCTGATTCGATATCTCCAAGTCATCCACCACTGCTTGCGCCCAGGCGGTATTCTCGTCAATGTCGGACCTCTGCTGTGGCATTTCGAGAACCAAGCCCCTGGCAACCATGGGCAGGATGACGACGGCGACGGCGAGCACGACTTCAACAATTCGTCCGGGATAGCTGATCCAGGTAGTTTCGAGCTGTCCAACGACGAGGTCATGGCGTTGTTGAAGAAATTGGGGTTTGACGTCGAATGGACGCAGCTTGGTATTGAGGCGCCTTACATCCAGGACAAGGAGAGCATGTTGCGGACCGTGTACAAGGCTGCTGCTTGGGTCGCGCGCAAGCCAAGCCAGAGAGCACATGATGGGCAGAAAGTGACGAAGTCGGACCTCATGCCTTGAAGAAGAAGAAGGAGGAGGAAAGATTTTCCGAGAGCGCGGCGCATACTAATGAGAGGGGTTTGAAGAGGCTGCACGCCGGCATTGTTAGACAAGACAGCACAGCTTGGAGCATGACAATAGAACATGGCATATTGCATTGCATTGCATTGCGCGTGAGAGATGGAGCGTTCTTTCCTACCTATTCTCAACGGTAACAGGCGTTAGAAGAACAGAGCAGCATATGATGAGATATACATTCATGGTCTATTTTTACATGGCGCAATCTACTACAGCTTTGAGCTCCCTTGGCCGTGGAAAGCCAGCTCACCTCTAGCCCACATGGCACCGCCATCAATGGCAATGGCCTCTCCATTCACATGGGAGCCCGCCCGACTAGCCAGATAGACGACGGCACCGGCGATATCCTCAGGCATGCCCAGTCTGCCCATGGGGTTGGCGTTTCCAATCTTGTCCGCCCCGCCAGCAATCTCCAACAGCCCTTTCGACATCTTGCTGGGGAAGAAGCCGGGACAGATGGAATTGACGGTGATGTGCCGGGGCCCAGCTCAATGGCCAGGTTGCGGCCCAGATGGATGACGGCCGCCTTGCTAGCAGAGTATCCGTACGTGCCCTGCCTGCCGACCGTCCCGATGCCCAGGCCCGCGACGCTGGCCGTGATGATGACGCGGCTGGGATCGGTGCGCGACGCAGCCTTCTCCAGCAAGGGTGCGAAGACGCGGATGGCGTTGAAGACGGCCTTGACGTTGAGGTCCATGACCTTGGCGAAGGCCTCGTCGGGGTGCGTGTCAAAGGCCTCGCCCCACGTGGCGCCGGCGTTGGCGAACAGGATGTCCACGCGGTCGGTGTGTTTCTCGACTTGCTCCAGGAGGTGCTTCACACCCTTCATGTTGGCCGAGTCGGCGGGGACGGAATGGCAACGGCGCCGGGCGCGCGGTTGGGAAGCGCATTGAGGGCCTTGCAGGCCTCGTCGCACGCAGCGGCTTTGCGGGAGGAGATGAAGACTTTGGAGGCGCCGGCCTGGAGGAAGCTGTCGGGAGATGCGAGTTAGCAGGCGATTGCGAGGGGACTGGATTGAAGAAAGAATTGAAAAAAAAAGAAAAGAAAAGAAAAGAAAAAAAGGGCCAGGGCTGAGTCTGCCGAAAGCCTTCACGTACGCAGAGGCGGCGTGCAGGCCGAGACCACGAGAACCGCCGGTGATGACGGCGACCTTTCCCTTGAGCGAGAAGAGAGAAGGGAAATCGTTCAATTGCGTTTCAGCCATGGTGTTGCGCGAGAGGGTGAATGACGGTAGATGTAAACCTGACTTTTAGTCCACAAGTCCACAAGTAAGTAACCTGGGCTAGGTTATGTATTTATTATGAAAGTATCTCGCTTTGGCCGGCGGAGCTTTTATCAAAGCAACGAGCTTGAAGCACTTGTTGGGGAGTTACCGAGGTCTGGCATGAGCATGGAGGGGGCGGCATTGGGGCCGCTCTCCGCTCTACTAATAAAACGGAGAGTACTCTGTGCATGTACATTGTACGTCTCTCGGCTCGCTCGGTCAATTCATTCCGTGTGGGGTGGGTGCAGTGCAAGCAGTCACATTCATCAATCATCGACTTATTGACATCTTGATCACCATCAACTGCAATGTGAGGGGGCCATCGTATGGAGCCCTGCGCAAAGAAGAAACAGTCTGGAATCCTCAAAGTCGAATGCACTCACTCAAACAACAAGCTCATACTGCCATGCCATGCCACGTTCCGGTAGCCGTGCTGTTCCTCACAGTATGCCCCGTATTGCTTTGCTGTAGCAAGCCTATCCCAACGCTGAGCTGCTGTTTCATTTTGAAGGAAAGAGGAACAGATGAGCATATAGTTGAAGAAGAGTCGTGAAAAAAAAAAAAAAAAAAGGAGATCAAAGTGAATGTCGTAGTCGCGCACTTCCAAGATAAGGGAAAAAAAGACAAAATAACACAAAATCAGACAAAGGGAAAGGGAAAGGGAATGCCGGAGAAACATTGTCGCTGTTCACACGGCATCGGCATTTATTTTGAGCAAGGACTAGAACCGTTCATCAAACAACCTAGGCCACGACTCGACGACAACCATGTTTGGATAGCGAAATCGCAAAGAAAGCTTCAGGCCTATGCCCCAAGCGACTGCCTGTGCGGGCAGGTGTTCTTTCGAGTGTTTGGGGTTGCTTATAATCGTACTGCAAACCCGCGTCGAGACGAGTTTGCAATATGGAACGTATCAAATGATTTGCGATGATAGCCTCGGTACACACACCGAGATCGCGATAAGATAAGAGCGGCGTGGAACATTTGGTTCACAACGTGACTGGTAACCGAAAAAGACAAAGAAGAAGAAAAGTGAACCACGGTCATCACAAGAGAGCCGCGGGACATGTCTTAATTTCTTCTCCGCTGGTGTGTCTTCTGGCACCAACAGTCGTTCACCGCATCTTGAAATTGACCCAACTTTCAGGCATGATGGAGCCGATGAAGAAGACGTTGACATTGTGCTCGACTGTGATGAGTTTGGAATAGTTGATGCGCGATTCTTTGGAAAGTCTCTCACCATCTTCGGTGATGCGAGCTTGCACCGCAGGAAACCCCAATCTTGGCTCGCCGTCCAGTGTACGAGCTTTGTGCCCGTATTCGTAGATGATGCCATGTTTGGCAGGCTTTACGCCGTTCTTGTTGCATCCTTTGCCACCGTAGGTCAAGATCGGCCTGTAGAAGCATGAGTATATTGACCCATGACCATGTCCACATGTTCACAAGGCGAGCGGGTAGATTGAACGGATTGACTTACACACAGGTGCAATGACCTTGATCATTGGCAATCACGATAAATCGCCGAAACCCGACGAAGAACTTTATGCCAAACCTGTTTTGAATCTCTTGTCTTCCCGACACACTGGCATGCTTATTCTCCCCAGAGCCTTGGGGCTCAGACCAGTACACTTTGAAAATCTACTTTGATGCATCAGCGCCGAAAAAGCGTTAGTTATGGAATACGAAGAAGGCTCACCTCCTGGCTGAAACCTCGAGGACGGCTCGATTCGATATCCTGGAAAACAATCCTCGTCAGTGATACAATCTGCCTGCTGGGAGGTAGATGCAAAGTTCTTACTCGGATCCATTTCCTCGAATTGATCTTCGTCCGCCGAGATAGCACCTCCTTTAGGTGTAGTGGATTCATCTTCGTCTGGCTCATATGCTGGTTGCAACAAGTCAACTACTACAGCTCCTTACAGTCGGGCAGCTGGTGGGGAAAAAAAGGAAGAAAACAAAAAAGGCAATTACCATAAGCAGGAGTAGTGTAAGCACCGCTTGAAGACCCGGCGCCGCTTTGAGTGATCCCATATTGCATTTGCTGTGACAGATTCACAACTTGTTGCAACTGCGTGGCTTCATTGGAGTCGTAGGATGCTGGGGTAGCTAAAGTACCGATGATTTTAAGTAAAGGCAGATCGCATGAAGTACTCTGGGTTTGGGCCAGAACCAAGCGATGGTGACTTTGCGGTAGATATTCACTTACTGGTATATGAAGCTGCTGGCTCCGAGTACCCTGAGCCAGTGTAGTATTGAGCATCGTAAGCATCTGTCGCAGTCAGAAAAGGAAGGAATTTTGCTGAACATCAGTGTTGACTTGATGAGGCTTACAATGCGTTTGACTTGGGCTTGCTGTGCTGCCGGTGGCTGCCGGGGCTCCGTATCTCTGCTGCGTCGAGCTGGAATGACTGTGGCTTTTGCGCTGAGAGCCTTTGTCATATTGATGATGTTTTCCCTTGTCTTTGCTCTTTTCCTTGCTCTTATCTTTGCCCTTTTCTTTGCTCCTTTCCTTTTCCCTTTCTCTGTTCCTTTCTTTGTCCTTGCCCTTGGACTTGGAGGATCTCGATTTTTCTTGTGGTCCGCTATTGAGTTCGTAATCTACATTTCGTCTTGTCAGAATCAGTTTCCCAGGCGATGATGGGCTTGAATGCGACGCGAGAGTAATACGCCAAAGGAGGTGGTTCGTAGCAGATTGGGCTGGCGGTGAAGCTGCAAGTCTTTTCCCAATGCGGCAACACTGACCTTGAGAATCGAAGTTGGAGCCGGGTGAGAGGGGTGAGAAGGGTGAGAGGCTGTCGAGTTGCGCGGTCAGAGCCTCTATTGTCTGCGAGTCCCCTCGGGGGTTTCTGCTCGGGTACCGTAGTCATAGTTGTATTCGTAATCCAGGTTTCCTGTGAGTCGATAGTCAGCAACGAAAGTTGAAATCGAACGTGAGGTAATCAATCCATCGACGGGCAGCGTACCTTGGTGATCCTGCCTCACCCGATACATGAGATTCTGAGACTGATCAACAGCCCAGTCCGACCATTCACTCCATGTCGACATTTTGAGCCTGGGGCAGCCAGCATAGAAGAGCTTGACGGCTCTGTATAAAGCCCCAATCTGTCTTACAAAGGGCCAAGTACGACCACAAGAGCGTCCGAGGGCGGATACAGCAACACTACCGCGCAGCCTTCTTTGGGCTGACTGGAAAGGGCTCTTGTAAGAAAGACGAAGGGTTCGATGACAAGGCGGCTCAGCCGAGAAAAGACTACAAACAAACGGAATTCCCGCCCTTGAACTATTTGTCGCGACAAGTGGATGATGATGGGAGCTGGACAGGAGGCAGAGTCCAGAAAGTCCAGAAAGTCCAGAATCAGATGATCCCACACCAGCGCCGCACGGGTCCCAAACCTCGCAAGTGAAGACTACTCCATCCGTCCATTGCCGTGATACGTGTGGGTTGACCCCGTGGGCCTGCTTCCCTCTCTGCCAGGCCTTCTCAGCGCGCGCCGCGACCGTACGCCGCGTTGGTGCACCTGCAGCGGTGGCCCTCAGCGGTGGCCTCGGGTTGGCTGGCATTTCAAGGTGCTGCAGGACAGGACCAGGACCGGACCAGGACCGGACCAGGACCCATCAAGGCCATGCCAAAACCACAAGAAAAATCGCCGGAGAGGGCAGTTTCATTTTGGATGGAAATAAGCTTGGACGACAAACCGCTGGGGAGGAGTCCCACTCACGCACAGCTTTGGCTATAAAAATAAGCGGTATATCACGTCGCACAGCAGTCAGTGTGCATATACATGTATCGAGGTCCATTGAAACACTGCAAATCGGTAGGTAGTCCAGATGGACGTGTGTTCGTGATTGCGTCTCGGTGCTGATACTACGAAGCCCCTTGAGACGATAGCCAGCTGATATTGCGAAAAGTTGACGTGATCCCGACATATTTGAGCTTGATTGGATGCCAGCAGTTGAGCCTCATCATGGGCCATGGCTTCGCCTGCCTGCTTTGCAACAGCAAGAGTTGTGTACATAAAGCGAGGAGGACTTGAGAAGTGATGCGGGAGCAGAGACATGAGACCTGAGACGGGTGGATGGGTGGATAAGGTGGATTGGGTCACCCGGATGGGTACTCCCGTTGGCTCCTTTGTTCCTTTGCTCATGGCGGGAGATCCACAACCCGCCCACCCGCAAGCGACGCCGCCCGTATAGCCCACCGCTACACCAATGAAATTCTCCCTCAGGGTCCCTCTCTCGCCCCGCTCGTGGCAGCAAGTGGGGCACCTTCTTCGACAAAGGCATCAAATGCTGGCACAGCTGGCACAGCTGGCACAATGACCCCAGGCAACGAGCTGCCAGAGCTTTCTTTCCTGGTCGAATTTCCTCCGTGGTCCTTGTCGGCACGCTGGACAGTCAAATTAATAATAGTAAGTTATAGTAACAGTGACGTGTCTGTCTTGGACTCTTGGGACAGGGATGGTCGTACATGTGTAATTCCTACTCCGTACTGAGACATGCATCCTTTGACATGAACCGACCTGCCAGCTTCTCAGTCTGACGCATCTGCTGGTTGACGGACAACGATTCGAAGCCCATGTTGCACAGCCGACAAAGTAATGACAGGCTAAAAATAAGCTCAGCCAGAAACATAATTGAAAACTATACCATTCGGTGGCCACCGCCGTTCGTCAAGGCGAGAACAGGACTACCCGACAACAACGACAACAACGACCACGACGACAGCGACGAAGCCTTAGAAGCCGGATACCCGGGCGGCGATTTTTGTCTGAACCACAAGCTGCGTGCCTCCAGGTTTACAGGTCGAGGAGTGACGAGACGCACGTAGGCGCGGACGCAGACGCTACTAGTAGACACAAAGACTTCAGACGATAGGAGGTGCACAAACCCTAATACCGCAGATTGACCAATCCATCATTCCGACGTCGTCTGACCTACTGGACGTGTTTTTGTCTTTCAGTCTTTCAGTCTTTCAGTCTCTCAGCCTTGCTTCTCAGTTCGGATGACTTCATCCCAGACACGATATGGCCGCTGCCCGCCGCTGACGCAGCCTCCCTGCTCAGTACGAGGTGGAGCGACATCGGGAAGCATCGCCTCGGGAAATTCGCCGGACGCTGCTCACTATAAAGTCCGTCGCTGCTCGAGCGCGAGGTGCTTCTGCCTCGACAGTCTCGACAGCCTCGATAGCTGCCCAGCACTTGGACGTAGCTGCTTCTGAATTTGCTGCTGAAACGGATCCATCCACGAGCTCGGATCCGCTCATGGACAAGCTAGCCACCACGGCTTCTTCGCGTGAAGACGACGACACCAAGGGCAGTGATAGCTGGAGATTGCAAAGCGACGCGTCGACCGTCTCCAGTAGAGCCACAACACCGGAACTTCATTCGCCTCCGAGATCAAGATCAAGACCGCCGCTTTCCTCTAGCACCACAAAAACTCGAACGCCTCGGGTCGGCAGATCATCTGCGATCCCGATACCAATCCCCGGCGCCGTACCACCACCACCTCCACCTCGACTTTTGCGGCGAACAAGTCAGCCTTGCCAAGCTCAAGAGACTGCACGCAACAACTTTCCACAAGCACATCGTGCTCATAACGGTTTGCAAGCCAACTGTCAAGAAACCTTGCTTAGGCAGTCAAACTGATAAACCCTTCTGTAGATGAGACACCGGCTTCCTTGCGCACATTTCCCTCCAACGATGGGATTCAAGCTCGAAATAACTTGCCTGTGACGCTGATGGGTCTGTTTCCCACAGCACCACCTCAGACACAAGATGAATTGGACGCGAGCCATCGTACATACTCATCACCCGTGATGCACGGGTCGTCGCAGCATGGAAACCCAATTGGCAAACAAGTTGGCGATTCGTTCCTCTCAGAGGACTATCACCGGAACCATCACCAGAACTTCCAACGTATGCAGAGCTTCATGATGGTTTTATAACGTCAAGTGACATTAGACAGTCCCATGTCACAGCCGAGGACAAGGCTGAACCTCAGGCTTCGTCTTGGATAGACCACGGCGCTGCTACTCCATTGAATTCTGATGATGAGTCCGAGGAGGACCTCATTGCGTATAAAAATGCCCGACAATTTCCTCCGCAGCTTCCTGCACACTTGAGCACACACATGTCGAACCCACGGAACCGATCATCTGCCACAAATCGAATCACGAATTGGGTCACCCAGTATGAAAAGTCGCACAGCCCGGCAAGGATACGGCGGCGAAACAGAACAGCGTACGCGTCATCTAAAGGCTCAGAGTCTCAAGCGACCAAATCATGCCCTGGTTTTGATTCGTCCTATGCTGAGGTCGAGCAACTTTGGCAGCAATTGAAAGAGAGAAGGGAAGGCTTCGCGACATAAGAAACCAAATGACACAAATACGTCAGGAGCTCCAAAAGTTGCGCTGGCAGAAAGAGGAAGCCGACAACTCATTCATGACAATTGTTCGCCCACTACTAGTAGGTCAGCGGAGTGACACGTTCTTGTCGTCACTAAAGGTCCTTGAAAGTCGGATGACCTCCATGTTGGAGCTAAGAGAAGACTACCATTTCAGAAAGGCAAGCTATGAACGACTCGAGCTCGAACTAGACGAGGAAGAGAGGGAACTCAGCGGGATCGAAACTACATTCTTCAGTCTTCTCTCGGCAGGGCAAGATTACGGTGGCGGATCCGAAGCCGCGCCTACACGAAGAAGCACCACCACCACCGACACAAGACCCGGCGTCGACGTGAATACGCCATATGAGCTCATTGGGATACAGGCTGACAAGCCACTGGAAGACATCCACCCACTCTATGTCGAATTCTCGGCTGCCGTCGGGGATTTGGAGAACGCCAAGGAGGATTACCGTGAGTTGCTATTTGTGAATTCACAGTACGAAGACGAGCGTAATCTCCGCGGCAGCACAGGGCATAGCGTATCCGCCGACGCGGAAACATTCTTGACCGAGTTCCCATCCGATGAGGCAAGGCTGAAGGCGTCAATTGCCAAGCTCGAAGATGTGGTACAGAGGCTGAAGCAGCTTTGTCAGGAGAACAGAGTTATGAAGAAGCATCTGTCTGTGCAAATGGCTTATGTTCTGGAACCTGAAATGGCGTACGAAGATCTGGACCTGGACGACACTGCTCAAATTCTTGAGCACCACCATGACCTGGCCCACCCACGCTACACAGAGCTTCTATCTCAGCCGGATCATGTCCTGGCGAGCCCTGGGCCCATGACAGCGGAGCAAGCCCTGCGCGCTGCAACTCGACTGCCAGCAGACGACCCTTTGAAGACGGAGAAACAACGACTCGCAGCCAAGGAGTACAGCATTGAAACATTATTACGAGGTCACGGGTCGGACACCAAAGCAGACATGGTGACCAAGTGGTTGCTTCACCAACTGCGTATTTCCCCATGAGCGTATTGCTGCTTCGGTCGGTATTTGGCTCCAGCCGACTGAAGATCCGGGATTACTGGCGCTGGCAATGTGATGTGATGTATTACTGGTGGTGCGATGGCACTTTGATGCAAAGGGATGACGGAAACACGATTTCCACCACCGACATGTCTGATTTTTCTGGACATGGAGGTACATCCAAGCCTTTCCGAGAACCATCTGCAATGACGATCTCCGCCTGAGGCGCAGATCAAGAGCCGCCACACGCGTCACCACTACATGTCGATTTTGCACATTTTTTCAGTACTGCACAGCATCCAAGTCCGGAATCAACAGAATAACAAAAGACTGATGAGCTGGAAAAGAAAGGGAAGACAAAAGACTCACTTTGCCATGTTCAAATATGTTTTGATAGATACCCCCTTCTATTTGTTATGTGGCACGGCTTGTTGGACCTGGATGCAGGTGTTCAGCGATTGCTTGGAGCGTCTTTTCCCGGCCACACGAACGTCTTGTGTACTATTTTCCCCGGGGTTCCTTTCTTGTTGAGACAGGGCGGGCCCGTCGTCGGTGACGATGGGCGTATAGATTGCCTGGTTTTCACACTTCAACCCGGGCCAGGTAGCAACAAAGTACCCCGCGGGGTAAATTCATCGATTTTTGAGCCCCATATGCCTAGGGCCCGTCCACCAGTGCAGTGACCGCATGCAGGTTGTAGCTAGGCTCGGATCATAAACGTAATGCAGCAAGAGCCTTGTCGCGAGTGTCGTGTATCGGGGAGCGGGGGCTGGGAGTGCCCCGAGCTTTTGCTGTTACGTTGAGATATCGGAGACGGATCCGCTTTTCATCGTGCGTGGCTTTTGAGAATGAGAATGAGAATGAGTTGGAAGGTGGCGTTGCGCGATTGAAGATGGTTGTAATACCCCGTACCCTGGGGAACCGGGCTTGCTGTGTCAGTAGGATTTTGCGGGAAAAAGTCCGAGATCTGAGAATCGGCAGAACACAACATTTTGTTCGGCAGGGGATGGATGTGAAAATATAGTATGGCCTAGGCGAGTTGAAGAGATAACATCCGCGTCGTGACAGTGGATACTCGTGCAATGTACGGAGTACTTTCTTGAAAATTATCTATAGGGGCATGAAAACTTCGTATCGTGTAAGAACTGCACCTTTCAAGGTCTAAAAATAACGTATATTGTGTCAAGTAAGCCAGCAGCAAGTAGGATTCAATCTTGTCGCCCAGACGACCTCAACGCATAGCAAAAGAATGAGGTAATGGAGTACGGAGGTAATTAAGTCGCCCCAAAATAAAACCCGACGTCCAGCTCTGCCAGCTAAAAGCTACAACCAATCAAATGCATCCACTCCGTAGCGCTTGTTAATTCAACTTCATTCAGCCGAAACAATCCCAAAAACCACTGCTCTTTGTCTTTTTAGGCTTTTTCGCTGCGGATCGTCTGTGGCCATCGTACTGGTCGTGCGACCTTGACACCGGCTTCGCTGTGTTGGAGGAGCTCTTCGGTCCATGTCCTCGTTTGCCTGTTTTGGCGTCGAGGGCCTTCTTCGACTTGGGCAGTGGCTTGTAGAGGAGCCTAGGATCCCTGTCTAGTGCATCGATAACAGTCGATCTTTTGACCGTCAGCCCCGATGGGAGGGCGATGAAGACTTTTGACGCCGGGCCGGGCCTGAGTGCCTTTCGTAGAGGTGGATCGGTGTTGTTGTTTGGGTTGGATCCTGTGCACGTCGGCCAGGCGTCGTCCCTTTTGGCTTTTGCTCAGCTGCCACCGGGGCATTTGCAGTCTGTTGTGTCGTCGTGTGGCCTTTACGAGGAGGCGAGAAGTGTGTCTGTGGGATAAGTGGGCCGCCTGCGATGAAGCCGCCGTACATCGCTCCGAATGAAAGAAAGAGAGAAGGAACGAAAAGCCGTGTCTCGTGCCGAGCGACCGTTATGCAGAGAAAGTTGGCGGTAATGTGTTTACCAATATTATAATGAATAAGGTGCCAAGATGAGTATGAATCTGCAGGCTCTGTGGAACAAACGATAGCTAAGAATGGAAAGGGTATCGTGTCAGGAGATGGGAAGCATTGACTAGGAGTCGTGGCTTTGAAGGATGCTCTTCAGTTGGCAGTGAAGATGGAGTTGCTCCTTCTTTCCACGCCTTCCTCGGCTGCCACTTGTCAGGCACCTTTCGGCACAACTGATGAGGCTTCGACCGTGCCGCCTGCCTCGACAAGATGCAGAGACGGACTTGCCGAGCTCTTCTTCGCTGCCAAGGTCCAGCCCTCCTCAATGTGCCGCTTCCAACAAAACAGATCGGAGCCCTTCTGCCCCCTGAGCACGCGGCAAAATCGCATCCACCACCGCCGAAAAGGATTCTGACTCTCTGTCGTCTTGGACTGTGGCACATGGAAGATTTCCTTCTGTAGCTGTATGTTCCCTGTCTCTGCACAGGGTTGGCCTGCCCATCCCTGATCAGCATAGGCCTGGGCGAAATCACGGCACTTGCTGCCTCGATGGGATGCGCTAGTGCTAGAGTGATTGCGTTGTCGAGGCAGTAGTGAGTTGACCATTGTGATCGAGAGTCGTGAGGCCAGATGATGCTTGTGCTGATCTCGGAAAAGGTACGAACATTTGTTTCGTGTGCACTGCGGGGTTGACAGTTTGCTGGAAGCTGCGGGACACCTGAGCAAGTTTTGAATTACTCCCAAGGGGTTCAACGAAACGGAATTCAAGCGAGACGGGCATTAACCATCTAGGACGCGGTTCTTCTTTTATTTATTTTAACTTATAAATTGACTAGTCATTCAGTTGTGAATTTCATGGTTACGTTGTGCGGGGTTGCAAAGCGACACAAAGGCATATCTCATGCTAGCTACGGCTAGCTATAGTGGATAAACGGGGAGGGGACCTACATACATGTGTATATGCGAATAACCACTATCTAGTCTTACGCCTCACTACATGTGCTATTAGAAAACGGGAACTCGCGCTAGCCAAATTCGGCCTCCTAAACAACACAATCTCACTTTAAGCTGTAATCTAGAGATTTTCGATCTTATATATAAAAGCTATGTGGGAGAGATATGACGTCTGCGGATGTGAAAGATTAAGATTAAAGCAACAGAGAACTATCTACGACTACAATGACTGAAAGAAAGTCAGAATATGGATCGTTCTGTTATTTTTATCCATCTATACGACGTGAACTTAAACCTTATCAAATACTCCATTTAACCTCCGTCGAACAAGCATATATCCTTCCCAATACTTACATCGAGTCGAATAACAGTAGGCTTCTATAGCCTTTGAGCCACATCATATCATAAGTCATAACCGTCATTACCCGTCATTACCCATTTCTCCCTTCAAAGGAGCCTGTGAATATTCGCAACAATCCCATATCAACAGTGCACCAAAGGGGAAACAACAAAAGGAATATGCAGAAAAGGAACATGCCACTAATCAACCCGACAAAGCACCAAAACCCGTCGATCTCCCGCCAATCGGCCATCCAACTCGCGCATTTGGGTCAAACTGATGGATTTTGAAAGCTCCAAGGCCGTCAGGCATTCTCTCAAACACTCAACGTCGTCCGTCAGCCGCGCGACGTCTTCGTCCAGCTGAGCCGTCCTGGGCCTTGCAAATTGCGCAATTGCTCTTTCCTGCTCCTGCTGCATGAGATAGCGCGTTGTTTCATGAATCTCCTTATCGAGCAAGCCGATGGTGACCATGACCTCTTCCTTTTGCTTGCTAGTCTCAGCAATGCGGCGCTCAGCGCTGCGACATAGTTCTCGGAACTCTTCCGTCATGAAGGGCTACAACGATCAAGGGAGTGTCGGTATTGACTTGAGATGGGATGTAAGCAAGAGGCACGAGGTTGTTGAGATTGGTGTCGGAGTCGAGTGTTTCGAAAATGATATAAGAGACGCGAGTCGTGGATTTCTCCGACGGGTTTCTCCCAAAGAGAAATGGAGAAGGTATATGCCCAATATGATGTGTTCTCGTGGCAAGCGGCCTGCGATTGGGACGATTGGTTCTTGTCACACCCCAGCATAACCTTCGAGTGGGTGTCGGGGCGGGATATATATGGACATGTTGCACAGATGATCACCGACGACTCTTGCGTCAATTGAATCACGGGGTCGGGAGAATGGTTTACGCACAACACCGGACGGGTCGATGGTGATTGTTGGATCGCACCGGATCATGAATGCCGAAATGGTAAACGTAAGTGTTACCGAGATGATCACATACGCTTGATCCGACGCCCATTACGTTGCTGGCAGCAATGAGTGGCTCCGTCTTGGGCGAACGTGGAGATGTTTGTTCGTTCCGCCTTTTTGGCCATGATCAGTCTTTGGTCTAAAATGAATGATTTCAGGCGCGAGGCGAGAATAGTTGAGGGGACCTTGCTTTTCATGTGTTACTCCAGCCAGTGATATTTCATACTTCTTCACTTGTGAGCATCATTCGCAGAATCGCTGGACAGAGGACTTGGGTGAGGGCAGAATCACTATAATGCTAGAACCTTTTCAACGGTTCACCTTGGTGATGTTGAACGCACACGTCAATGGCAGAAGTGGGTTGCATATTGCAAGCACACAAACGACTGAATCGACTCGGGCTGGAGGAGAAGAAAGGGAATCCTGATGAAGGGGCCATTCGATGTATTGATGCTATTCCTGAACGCAACCGCGAGTTGAAAAGTTGACCGAAGCCCAGGAAGCTCCAAAACCAAAAGCTGCTGACCTCAGCTCCGCTTCAGCTGCTCCCACCAGATAAATCAGACATCAAGCTGAATGAATCTTTACCGACCTGGCTGGTCTTGCCCGCTTCACCAGTGCTTTCCCCAAAATCATCACAAACGTGTCAACGTGACTGCGTCGGGTTGCTACGACTCACGAGTCTCGCATGGCGTGGGACAGCGTTTGCGCGAACCAACATATGGCTTGTTGCTCGCCAGTGACCACATGACCCCGAGGTGTCCATCTTCCAACGATGCTTTCACTTGGTCGCAACGCCCGCTCATACGCTCCGCTCAGTATCTACTGGCCGGAATCTGAGAGAACAGCACATTGACATGCTGTGGCGAATCGTCTGCCCAGGATAGATCCTACCCAGAATTCTTGAGTCGCCTTCTATTCCACCATCTCCCCGAGGCATTGGCCAGCGGGACCAAACATCTCCTGGCCGCCAATGCCTGCGCGTATTGTCGACGACGCAAAAATAAAGGTGAGGAGAGATTCCATCTCTGAATGCTGACCTCGGAAGACGAGGCTTTGCCATCAACTCTGTTAACCGTGCAGACGATAGTGCGATGGTCTGATTCCCGATTGCTCTGCCTGTCGGAAACGCAGTCTCAGATGCGAACGTCGGTCCGTGACTCCGTACTTGGCACGTCTCACAGCATCCTTGAGAAATCACGCACGCCACCGGTGGATCAAGCACTTCAGCTGTTAAGCAGAATAAGAGAGAGTCAGATGATGTTTCAGCTTCAGCGCTACATTTCACCGGCCGGCTAATTTTCTTCATGCCTCGTCGAATTTCTACCATGCTGATGGCGAGAAGCAGGCGAGAAGCAGACGAGAAGCAGGTTGACTGCATGTCTTCGGATCTTGCCATTTTATCGATAGTCAATCATCTCACACCTCATTCTCCCATTCTTTGCATCATCCCACAGCATTGAACAAGCAGGATTGTGGGTGGCGGAGCAAGGACGCCAGTCCGCTCGAATCGACCGTCCAGTGCTTTTCCGTATCATATTGATCGATGCCAGAGTTTCTCCTTTGTTGGCATCCCAACCACGACATGCCTTCATCTGTCTAGGCCGGCGCACCTCCCCGATGCAGACTAGGAGGCCAAATTCGAAATTGAGGAACATCATCCTCATTCGGGTAACGACCGTGGCAGCCGGATAATATCCTGGGTGGTGAAGGCCGGCGATGACCACGTTGTGGCCATTGATGCTGCCGAGCTTGTACACATTGTCATGGTCTCGTGTTCCTCGTCCAGCATTATCCCCGGCAGCTATCTGTTCCACTTTGAGCGGGCAGTTGCATCCCACGATGTAGGCATGGTGACTCAAATTTGTCAGCGGCTTCGACTGCGTATGCAAATGAAGGATAGGAAGGTGGCAGATGGATGGTGGATGGTGGATGGTGATGAGAAAGATGTTGGTGTTACGGGAATTAGATGATTTGATGCGTAATTGACAGTGTGTTGATTGGTAATTTATCTACCATTGCGCTAAAACTGAGCAAAATTGCACCGACAGGCCTACTGAATTATTACTTTATTGGTGGCTAATTAGCTCTCATATTATCCAACATGATCCACCTCCGTGGGCTACTGACAAATTATATAATGTGCTCACCACCCGAGGGCTCCGAATAAGACGCTTATACTCGACGGGCGGACAGTCGATATTTTCACCCTTGTGAGACGGTACGGTGTGGAAATTGATGATGATTAATTCAGCTATCTAGGCAATCCACACATGGCGAAAAGTCTTTTTGCCCTAGGTGCCGAGATCTCGGTTAAACCGAGGTCTCGCAATCGGCCGCGAAGAGGAAGGTATCGCGAAGGAGTGATGCCTAAGATGTGAGGCTGTAATATCCAACAGCCCTCGACATGCCGTGCCCAGCCCGGCTACGCAGAACTTGTCGACAGCCTCATGGGCCAAACGCGGGCCAAGCCAATGGCCCGACCCGTTGCGCCGCGGCTGAGACTGCGCAATGCGGTGCATCGTCTTCGTCTGATCAGCTGAAATGCCCGCGGCGCCCAAAATCCATGGCCATTCTCTCGTGCTCGCCAATGCTCTAGCAAAAAAAAAAAAAAAAGTCAGGTCCGCGACAATGACCGACTCAAAAGCCGAGGCCAGGGACCGTCGCGGCCGGATCCAAAAGGTCCTGCTCGACAACAACTGGATTGGCCCTTGCCGATTACGCGTCTGCTCCATCAACGTCGCACGTGTGGGTTGAGACGATGGGCTTGGAGTTCAACGACGAGAAGGTCGAGCAGGACGACAGGGGCATCGATTACGCCCACTTTGGTCACATCATCTCGACGGCGGTTGCTTCGTCCGGGCACGAGCGGTTCTGGCTCGATATGCTGGCCGTGCCTCAGATTGGAGGTGACGAAAAGGATGCCAGCATGCTGAGGGAGATGAAGACCAACGTCGTCAACAGCCTGATCAACGTGTACAAAGACGCAGACAGACACAGTCATCATCCTAGATGCCTTGACGCTGCAGCTCCCCCGTCTGTTGATCCATGCATCGTGGCCGCCGTCCTCGGCTGCGGCGCCGCGATACCTCGCACACCTGTCGGGTATGATCATGGATGGATACACTGCCACTGAAGGCGGTCTTTGCGGTTGGTGGATTACCTTTCCGGTGCGGAGGGTGATCAAGCATGTTGGAAATAATGAGGATGCCAAGCTCATATTCCACATGGAGCTGCTCAATCGCCGCCGGGAGCCGTTCGAGATGTGGTCAGAAGCTACCTTATTACTGGTCTGACAAGCTTCGTTGTTGGCTGGAGGAAGCTGTGTCGTCAGGAAACAGCACGTCTTTTGTGCGGCAGTGTCCCAGCGAACCTGCAGACGGACCACCGGGGGGACGCCGAGTCGTTCGGCACAGTGGCTGGAACGGCCGCGATGGATGATCCTGACGTGAACTGAGCTCGACGGTGAACTATTACAGTGGCTGCTTGCTTGAGTATCAGATTTTACACACATGACAGCTAAATTTACACTTGTCAAGGTTGGGAGACGGCTGAGCCAGGCATTCATCATGCAGCTCCGGGTGTAGTCCCGTGGAAAGCCGCTCTTCAAGTCACGCTCTCACTGGTTACTGCCATAGACTCCTTGGACTGACTCAATTGTATAACTTCCTAGCATCGTGTGTGTGAATACTCACACACTCACGTGCAGGTATACTGGTCAACCCCACATTCACTCTCAGAGTAACTACGGTTTCAGCCAGGCGTTATGCAGCGAACTGTACTGACCTGCACGCAAGCAGGATGTGGATGGTCTACACCACTGGCAATACACTTTTTCTCTTCAACTCAAATCCTCGCTTCTAGATCTATTTAAGAAGACCACGAACGAAGCGATGCACGGATCGCGATATCAAACGAACGAGATGCAGAAGGGCTGCCAGCAAACGCAACAAAGGAAAAGGGATGCCCAAATCTGAGGCTGCGATATCCAACAACTACCTTGACTACGGAGTTTCTACACTCTCCAGCACTGTTTCTGTATTCACCACACCTTCTTCATCCTCCGCATGCTTGCCACCGTCTCGCCCGCTTCCCTCGAAAGCATGCCCATGTCAGGATCGTCCATCACATTCTCCATTCAAATCACTGTCAGCCCAAACTCAACAATTTGTTTCTTTGCGCGACTTACCACTAAAGGTAACATTGTTCGGGCACCCGACAAGATCTCTTGCACAACATGGAAAACTTGTTCAACTTCATGCTATTCATGGCCAAATGCGTGATTTCAGGCCTCAGTTCGTGCATGCCCAAGACAGTAGTCTCTCATGAAATGCTCTCTCCATAACGCGTCGGCCACTGTTCCCAGTCCAATCATCATGGCAATATAGTTTTTACGAGATGGAACATTCAATGCATATGAACATGAGCACAGTTCGGATTCGTGGGTGAGCCTAGTCCCAAGAAATATAATGATTCTAATCAACGTCCATTCACCAGCTCATTGCAGCACAGTATAACTAAACATGATGACATGACACAAGGCACGCTGTTTGTACTCCGTTCCATGCTCCAATAGATTCCCGACACCTGCGCCCCACGCCACCAGCAGGCTGAATTCCGACTCGTCTATGCGCATTATTTCATAGCACCAGATAACGAAGAACATTAAGCGGTATCAAATTATTGTGCTGCTCAGCCCACCATGGGGAATCTTGCCATTGAGATCCGGCACACCGTAGCGTCTTCGCAGCTCGTCTACCAGGGGTCCAAAGGGATAGTCGCTCACCATGCTGTCATGGCTGCAGCACGGAGAGTGCCTCAGGGGCAGCAGCCATTCTTTAACGCTCGTGCCCATGACGGACCTCCAATTTTCCCAAAGCCCCAGATCCCATGGATTTTCGCCGGCTTCTGCTCTGAGAATGGCGAATTTGCGCGTGGCCTGCATATCTCTGCCGTGTTTGGGGTCCGCGGGCCCATTTGGCTGTTGAGCTCCCAAAGTGGGACGAATAGGCTGCAATGATTGAAGGTGAAGGGGATACGTGATGGTCGGGTACTTTGACGAGGGCGGAGTGTCTTGGGGATTCGGACCGCCAGGGTGAAGATTTGACGTTTGCGCAGCATGTCAATATTGGTCGTGTTGGTGAAGAGGTAACGTCCCGCCGTCAAGGTCATGCCAAAGGCAAAGAGGCCAAAAATGCCGATAGCGCGATAATGGCTATGACCCAGCCGTCGACGCTGATTTCTTTGCCGTTGAGCTGTTCTGTCAAGCTGTAGACGGAAACCGCCAAGGCGACGCCACAGAGACACGTTGCATAAAAGGTGAAATGGGTGAAGAAGTTGAATGCTGCACCACACGTTAGCATTCCTGTTTGTTTCCCAGTTGGCAACTCCCAGGGCCTAAAAAAAAAAAAAAAAAAAAGTCCGCCAAACTTTGGCGACAGAACTACTCACAGGTTTCCGAGACCATGCCGCCTACCCATGGACACAGATGATCCATCTTCCTGACACAACGGCCAAGCTCACTCGAATGATGGGCTCGGTCTGGCTTCCACTGCCTACACTCGGAGCACCACTTGGGGCGTCCATCAAGCTCGCACGCAAACACGTCCCGACTGTAAAGGCTTCCAGGCCCGGGCTGTTGGGGTCGGAGTCGGGCAGGGCCCATGGCGCGTCCTCGGGGTCCCGATGGCGTCTTGACCGGCATCTGCCTCGCTTCTCGCCCGAATCGAGGGTGTCTGGGTCCAAATGACGCAGTAAGGGTACGAGGCCGGGGTCACGTTGGATGGCGAAGAAAAGTCGCGTGTATGAGGCCATGGTGAGGATGAAGAATAGGCAGTAGAGGACCAGGGTCGCGATGGCGACGCCCTTCTTGTTCAGCGTCTGGTAGAGATATTGAACTAAGGCACTGCCCAGTTAACGATCCGATCACGCTTTGCATCGCCAACAAGCGTGCTCAGCTTCGAACCTGTCTGTGCAGGTTGGGAAGGAAGAAGACCCACCACACAAGCGGGCGGCGACGGCGTATGTCGCGATTCCAAAAGTGCAGACTATGAGGCCGGGGACGATGCGCATGGTCCAGCGCATAGCAGCGCGATGAGTAGGGCGCGTAGGCGCCATGGCGGCATGGTGACGAGGCTGGGTGCTGCCGCGGGCCGAGGAGCCGGATTGTCGTGATTGAAGTTGATGTTGAGGTTGGAACTGACGAAGCGAAACGAGGCACTGGTGCATGTCATGGTGCATGTCAATGGTCATTGGCTCATTGGCTCATTGGCTCATTGGCTCATTGGCGCAGCAACCAGCAACCAGCAACCAGCAACCAGCCCATTACATAATCCGACCGAAACGGGGGCCAGGTTGCCAGCCTTCTTTCTGACTGACTGTCCGCTCCTCGATTCATCTCGTCATCGTCTCGCAGCCCTGATTCCATCTACAAGGCCTCCGACCTATTGATCCCGACATTGGGCCGTTCAGCTGCGGAGGCGAAAAAGCGACTATCCTCCTTTCTGTTCAACTAATGTAACAGCGCCGACCTGGCTCCAGTCACCCTAACCTATAAAGCCTATAAACTTGAACGATCCTTGCCGTATTAATCTAGGTCTTACCTAGCATTCTGGGACTCCAAGTGCCTCTGAAGTCGTGATGCCAGATCTTCAAATGCTTCTAGACCTACGCCCTCACGCCCCTGGCTAAGCCTAATCGGGGTCGTTCGAAGCCCGGGAGCAAATATCCGCCATCTTGGCGTCATGGCAGCCAGCCGAACTACAAGAGTCTCCCAAGGAAGTGTTCAAAGAAAAGACTTGCCAGGTGAAGCGACGAGATGGTCACAACTCGAGGATACGTCAGGGACTCGGCAGACATTGACGAAACTTGCCACGAAATCACCCGAGATGGCCATCTAGAGCAGCAACTGGAAGCGCTCGACTCAGAGATGAGAGACATGTATACCTAGATATGGATAATTACGAGACTCGTTATGATGCTATTTACATCTCGAGTCTGAGGGAAGTCGAGTGGTGGGAAGTAGGCCGAACCAGAATGACAGGTTTTAAAGAAGCCATTTCCATGGTCTTGCAGCTAAGTGCGCCAACGATGCCTGAAGACGGTCCTACAGCAAGCAGCCTATGAAGTTTGAACTCCGAAGGCGATGAATGAAATGGTCATTGCGTCCACTGCCAAATCCAGAAGACAAAAATACCCCATTTCACTTCACAAAACGCCTTGGGAAGAGACCACTCCCGCAAGATGGCAGGATGGCCCGTCAAAGTCACCGGAGACGACTTACTTCCAGGACGAAGGAGGTGCAGGCGATTCCGGCAAGTCCTGCCACCTTGTTTTTGTTATTTCCAAGGGTGCGAGGAACGCTCGCTCGCCTCACTTTTTGTCCTTGGAACGGGCTTACTTTTCTCCCACTTTCGCACAATCTCCACAACCACTCGCCCTCCAAGAATCGACTCGATGAGCATAGTCGATTTCACGGAAAACTCACCATCGCATATTCCGGCTTTAACGCCTCAATAGCTTCGTTTCATTCTATTCATTCATTCAATCTCCTCCCTTTGCTTTTGTCCACGAAAGAGTCTTGAAGCAAATCCCTTCCGTCCTGTTTATTGTGCCTCAGAATTGCAATACACGAACCAGTCCCACTGTAACCAATTCAACAGGATGAAATGAGCAACTTTATAAAGGAATCAAGTCCACGCATCGAACCACCCAGTCGTATAGTACATCGCAATCACATATTGAATGAAACTTAATCTGAACAGACGACTCATGCAAAACACCATAGTAACGTCAAAGTACCTGACCCTAAAGAAATAAAAACGGAAATGCCCAGCGACCATTTCCCGCATCCGTATTTGCCCAACATGTCCTCTCACCCTGACATGGCGTGACATGGCGTGACATGGCCGCCGCTCAAGCAAGTAGCATAGCAAGACCGAGCGCGGCGATACTCTTGCAGCAAAAGTCGAATCTACTATACAGAGTCTGACAGACTTGAACAGAGTGTGAGGAAATAATTGTCGTAAAAAGTATAAAACCATTGTTCGCCAATCACGCCGCGCAAATAGCCCTGCCGCCGTGTGGATATAAAAAAATCCTTCTAGCAAAGCCTTGGGAGCCAACCAAATTAAAAAGAAAGAAAAAGAGAAAAAGTCAAGACCATGAGAAAGCCATACAGCATGCCTTTCGTCCGTGATGTATTTGGAAATTTGCTTGATCAATACTTCCATCTACTCCTGCGGAACCATTTGAATGGCAGCGTTGGCCTTGGCCTTGGGAGAAGGCTTGATGACCCTTCGCGGGGAACTCGGGCTCGTTCGTTGTGACAAGGCCTTGGTAGATACGGAAAAGGTTCGCTTGCTGGTCGCCGGTGATGCTTTGGCCTTCTTACCAGGCTTAGTGTTTTCGTCTGCCACCGCAACAATGGTCATGCTCGAGGCGCGTGACGAAGTCTGAGCTAGTCGGCCGCCCGAGGTCTTCGTCTTCGAGATCTTCGTCTTCGAGGTCTTCGTCTTGACCAGCTTGGTGGTCGTCTTCTTGACCACCGCGCCTGTGCTGACGCCACGTTGGACCGGCGATTTCGTCCCCGGCGCAGTCTTCTTCGCCGTTAAGCCCAAGGACGAGACAGTCTTTTTGAGCGCAGATGCAGCACCCTTGGCTGCCTTGAGGCTTGCGCCCGAGAGTGACCTCTTGAGGCCTGTGGTAGTCGCGATCTTACGCTTCTTAGTCTTACTACTGCTATCCTGTTCGTCGTCCCCTATAAGCTCCTTTAGCTTCCTCTTGCTAGCATTGACGGTTGCCTTGACTGCCTTTTTAGATCAACCTTGGGGGCTTCACGTCCCGGGGCTTAGGTCCTAACACGCCGCGACAGTTGACTTCGCCACACAGGCATCTCTGGACATTCTTTGCCGAGAAGGGGTCAAATTTGTAGTCGTACGTCAGCTCATCGCCCGTCATGATTGGCCGATCGCCGGCGAAGAGAGCCATTCGAGGTTGGCCCGACACGATCCATTTGATCATGCGACAATTGGGCCTGCAGCTGTGGTTGACAAATCGAGCAATGCTACCGGTAGTGGCGTCAATAATCATGTTTTGATCAAAACTCATTAGATAGTAGCACTAAGAAGAAGCAGTTAGAAAAAGAGGCACTTGCGCACATTCATTCATCCATCCATCCATCCATGGATGGTGGTGACCTGACTTGCCTCGTTATTCTTGTACTCTTCATTCATGCGGCGCTCACATTCCTTTTCTGTGATGATTTCGCCCGTGTATTCCGTGATGATCTGGTTTGGCTTGAAGCACCGGTTGCTGCGAACACCATAGCCACGATCAGATGTTTTGATGACCTCGACACCCACTCGATACTTTCCCCCTTTGCGCGACGGCTAGCCAAATCAGCAAAGGAGCGGTTTGTGCACAACTCCTTGCCTACGTTGCAATTGCCAGCGTCGCACTCGTATAGCATGATTCTGTTTTGGCAGTTGTCGCCACAGCCGTCTTCCGGCTTACACACGCACTTGGACAGATCATGCAAGTGAGGCATCTTGCGCCAGTAATCTTTTGAGTCGCCAATAAATCGGTCTGTGAGTTTGTCAACGGGTCAGCTCATCTTGCCTTGGGACATTTTCGGCGTCGCCATAGCGGCTCATCTTGGTGCTATTGCGGTTGGATGGGAGACTGAAAAGTGTTACTTACTCTTGGTCATCTTCTTCCACTCATCCGGCTTAGGCTGGCCCGGTGGCATGGGATTACAGACGTTGAAGGGGAGCTTGAAATCTCGCCCCGCAATCAGCATACGCAGTCCCGTGTAGATGGGCGGCGGCATAAGCTTGTTTACGCGGCAGGTAGCCGTCAGTTCAGGCAGGCTCGCAAGTTTCTTCTTCTCTGCCGCAGTGAGGCCCTTGAACACGTCCAGCGGCATATCTTGCCCTGCGTAAAGCCCCTTGTCCATATACTTCTTAGTTCTCCGCTGCTTGGTGTTGGTAATGGGCTCCTTGTCTTCCCCATCAGATTGATCCTCCTCCTCTTCGGGTTCTTGGACCGGATCCGACTTTTCACAGGAGGAACCGGGGCGCATTGGGGTCGACATATTTGCCATTGGACCAGACGGTGTGCAAGACTGGCCGATCATCCACTTTGGAAAACTCATTGGTGTCCTGAAGACGTCGCAATTCGCGTGATAGCTTGGTGGCGCCCTTGTTCACGGTATTGCGACCCATCTTGGTCATGTCGTTCAAGGTGGCAGTAACTGATGACACGCGGCCAAGACGCGAGGACGTGCGGTGCGGGCGAGGAGAGCATCGAGCCTGGCGTCGCGTGCGTGGAGTGTTGGAGCCGGTAGGCGACCACTGGAGATCCAGCGCGTCAATGCCGGCGTTGAGGGTTTTGTCGTGAGGCTTGGAGCTTCCATCACCGGCGACCTCGATGCTGCCAACCAATGTGTCCCCAGAGATGGTTCGTCGGCGGTCCTCAGCGACATGGTCGCCCTTGGCGCGTATTTTGCCGTGACCTGCCGTGCCACTCAGTACCGAGAGGTTGTAGACGGGCTCGGAGGCACGTGTCCGCTTGGAGCGGCGGGAAGGGGGCGACTGCGACGGGGTCGGCTCTTGGGATTCGGCGGGTGCTACGTGGACGGCATCGTCGGCGGCAACGGTGATTACGTCGTGTTTCGAGGCATCTGAATGCTGGCTGTCGCTATCGGCGACGGTGGTTGGGGGCGTTGAGCCTGAAGACGCGGGTGTTGACGAGGCGTCGGTCGCGGGACCCGAGAACAGGCTGTCCACGAAGAGAGACATGGTTACGACGCGCGGGAGTTCACAATAGAACGGCCCGCATGTGCGTATGCAGCGCTTCGGTGAGCTTTGCCGGCAGCAAAGGCAGCCGAAGATGGGGGATTCCGGCGGTGCAGAGGATTGAGAAGAACAGCAACGACCAGAAAGAAGAGAGGAGCAGAAGCAGAACTCGAAGGATGGCGACGGCGGGCGGTGGTAGTAGTAGTGGTGGTGGTGGCGGTGGTGACAGACGACAAACGCGCTTGGCTGGGAGCGACGGCCGGAACAGTTTTCAAGTCAAGTGCAGGTGCAGGTGCAGGCGGTGCAGGTGGCAGCCTGTAAGCCTGGCAGGTGCGGCGGATAAGACGACGAGGAGCAAGCAAGTCTCAGCCAGTCTTCTTCAGTCACGCAGCCGGCCTGAAGAAACAAATTAACAACACAACCGCGCCCAGTTCTCTGTTCTCTGTCCTCTGTCCTCTGTCCTTTTCCTTCGTACAAAGAAATAGACAGCAATAGTAATGTGTCAAAGGTGTACGATGTCCAACTCTGTCCGCGGACAACTTGCAAGCATGCGAGGGCAGAGATGCCCAAGGCACGCGCGCGTGCGGCTTTGTGTCTAGTAGATATAGCAGCAGCGACAAGGGTGGGAGAGAGTGCAAAGAGAAGGGAATGGGAGTTTCAAAATCTATAAAAAGAAAAGAAAAAAAGAAGGAAAGAAAAATCTGTGGGAAAACGAGGCAAGTTGTGTCGACAAGCCGTGGCACCTTCGGACACGCTACACGATTTTCTCCAATATGGTAAGGGCTGAAGTAGCGGGAGGGGTGAGCGGAAGACAAGTTGGGGAACAATCTTCCCGGACAGAGGAGAGATGAGGAGAGAGCGACGGGTCACGGTCACGGTCACGGTCACGTTTTCTTATCACTTGCTTTGCTTGTGCTTCATCATATCAGTACACTGGCAGTCATCATCACCCTCCCATCCATCCACCATGAGGCTCATTGTGCAATTCCAGTCCGCTGTTTACCCTTCTTGCCACGCACCTTTCCTGCGCAGAATGTCGACACCCAGTCGGAATAAAAACCATCTGCAGTGTGTGCCTCGTCCGGCCAAGATACCCCCAGCCACTAATATCCCCCCCAACGACCCCCGACCTCAAATGTGGCAAAACTCACTCGCACATATTTGAAACACGTCTCCGTTGCAATTCGCATGCCCTTATTTAGGCTCTATGGCATTGGATCAAGTGCGCCGCGATAATACGGACCTCGAGTCCAATACCCGACTTTACTGACATGTGGCAGCAGACAAGGACGTCAGTTCTACCAAGACTATATATATTAGAATAAAAGAGTGAGGCAGAAAGAAGACCAAGAACAACAAGGCCAACAAGGCCAACGCGTTGTGGACTCATATGCACCTCAAACTTAGAGGCCCATCGCACCACTTACGACAAGTGTTCATTTCCGTGTATCACACGTACGTAAGCACTTGGTTGTACCATTGTGATTTGTATCTGGGCACATGTCTCCAACTCATTGGTGACGTCAGACACGGCAGAGACGGACCTATATGTTGATAAATCGTGCGACATCAATCTATTCTCTATTTCCAACTAGGAAAAAAAGGAGGGGTATTATATCCATCTAAAAACATGGTGGCCGTTCATCATTGGCCATTCGTAGAAGCCGATGAACCGAACGCGAATGGGGATTGTCTGTAGCAGGGCAACTCGCAGAACAAGATAGACGACCCAAATTGAGAGAAGAAGAAACAATGATCCATCGAGAGGTCATGCCTTACGCGACCTTCTCTTCGGCAAGGGCTCGGCCTCGGCAGCCTTGACCACTGCGTCAGTTACAACAGGCGTAGCAGTGGCAGCAGAGCTGTCAACTGGCTTGGCCTCGGATTGAGCATCAGTGCCAGTGGGCATGGCAGCAGCCGCGTCATCAACAAGTTTGACCGTCTCCGCCTCCTTCACGCTAGGTCCCTGACCACCGTATTCCTTGGGTAGGCTAGACGAGATGCTCTTCAACTCGGTGGAGAGACTCGTTCCCGATGTCATGGGGTGGAACTTGCGCAGCGTGGCAGGAGAAAGGAACAGCTTCATGACGCCGAACATCCAGCCCATGACGGCGGGCACGTTGACAAAGTACTTGTGGGCCAGCAACTCAGGATACGCCATGGACAAGGTCTCTATCGTCTCCTTGCTGGCCGCCTTGACGACGGGATCCATGCGGAAGAAGCTGACAGAACGATAATCATGAACCTGAAGCATCCGATAGATATCCTCGCCATCTTCGGCAGGTGGTTCCGTGATGTCGTTGAGGCGAAGCTTCTGGACGCCCAGCTCCATGAGAGCAGCACGCCAGCGGATGAACCTGTTTTGCCCCACACTCGTCAGCAACCTTGTTCCGTGACGGTTTCAAGTAATAAATCAACGTACTCCTCGACATTTCCAAAGGTGGCATTATTGTCCCTGACAGCCCCATAGATATTCCAAGTAATGACGGTCTCCTTCCCGGCTTCATCTTTGTGAGTTGTCACGTAGCCCAGATCACCGAATTTCTTCTTGTCAAAGGTTTCGAGACCAGCTTCGTGGGTTGGACCTTCTTTCGCCACTCGAGAGCAGAAGTAAGCTGTTTTTCGGCGGCTGCGACATCATTGTTGTTGGCTTTCAGAAACTTGAGGAGAATGACTTGAGTTGGAGCGTGGGCAGACGGCGAAAGCTCGACGCCCCACATCTCGGTGTGCTCTGCCTTCGCGGTGATGTCGGAAAGCCGAGCTGTGAGCTTGGCCAAGGCAGATTCGGGGACTGCAGGAGCAGGAGCCTCGACAGGAGCTGCGGGAACCGTGGCGGCAACCCCGGTGGTGGCAGCGGGCGATTGTTCGGTGGGCATTGTGGTGATATGTTGTTTGGTGCGAGCTTGGGGATGGGGTCCAATCGAAGAAGGGCAAAGGGTTGTGCCGTTCTTGGGGATTCGAATGCCGGAAGAGTATTCTGATTTGTTACAAGATGAAGTATTCCACGTGAAGAATAGTGATGGCTGACCTGTCACGGCGAGGTCGTCAGAGATGCTCGCTCAAACATGCAGAAGAGCAGAAGAAATGTTGGGACGGAAAGAAATCAACACCCCGAGTCCAGGTCGACCGATGGAAGGAAGAAGCTCAAACAGCTCCAGTGGGGCGGCAATGGGATGGGGCTGCTAAAGACACCAAAACTTCAATTGCCGCCAGGTACGTGTCCGGACCCCTGTTGCCCTGACTGGAAGACCCCTGTCCCTGGTGGACCCGGACCCACCCTACTCACCAGTCAAGCCAAGGTCAAGCCAATATGGATTGGACGGCACCAACACGTCGTCGACTTTGCTTTGGCTTCGATCATCCGCACTCTGTCCTCTCTCTTATTATTATAAGTATTACCCCTCTCAAAGACACGCAGCTCGTCCGATATAAAAGTCTCATTTGTCATCTCTTCTCTATATCTAACATACAAGCTCTCATGACCAGGGAAGAAGATCAGAGCATGATTTGTACCCGAAACCCCAATGCCCGACCACTTTTGAGGCCAAGTTCGTTCCTTGTCCATTTCTCAACCCACCTGTCAATAGCATAACTCCTCAGTCAAATCAGATGTGTGTCCGTCCCAATGGCCCCAAAAGCCAAGTTTTCATCCATGCCAGACTTTCCATACCCTGTTTGTTGTTCCCTGTCCTGTGGACTTGTAATCCTAAGCATTGTCCATAAACATGTGTTCTGTGGTCGGGGGTAAAAGTACACTCCGGACTAATGACGATGGTATGTGAAAAAAAAAAAAAAAAGAATAAGAAGCAATTCGGCAAAAGCACCACCCAGTTGTATTTTAAAGCTGCCCTCTGAGCCCCGTACCCATTTTTTTTTTTCCACTCTCAAATTGAGGCAACAAACCAGCCCAATCAAAATCAGTCTCAAGGTCAGATTCCCGAACAGGCAGAGGAATTCTATCAGCAAGAAGGTAAAGCACGTGCGAGGATGCGCTCAACGGCAGAAAACTCGGTATGGGCAGCCTGCGACAGAGTCATCTGATCGAATGCAGGCCCAAAGGAATAGCCCAGCTCGGCCCAGAAATAGCCCCAGTACATGTCTGTTTCCATGCTCTTTTCTTGCAAGATGGTGCGCTCAGAGTGTTGGCGGTTCACCATGTCGCGTTGCGTCTGTTCGCGAATAATAGAAATGTACCACTGTCAAAGATGAATCAGCGGTCAAAATGAACATCGTGATGGTCATGTATATGTGCGCACGGATAGACAACTAACCTCGAGGACATCGAAAGAGATGCCCGGCTTGGGACTGATGCTGTACTGGTGGCGCCAGCAGCTCGCGAAGCGTGGCTGGTTGAACGCGCGCTCGTCCACGTCGGACAAGCCTGCTATGCAAGCAATGTCGTCCTTCATCAGTGGTGTAAAGCCGGGACACTTCATGGCAGCATTGACCAGTCGACGTTGAAGCTGGTTGTTGAGGTTGACGGGGTCATCCTGCTTCTGGATACTTCGCGCAAGGAGCCGAAGAAGCTCACAAGTTGCCTTGAAAGCTGCACGCCGCTGGCTGATGGTAATCCGATCAGTGACATACCAGGGAAACTTCTTCAGAGTACTGATCAGACATTCGTAAGGTCGCTGAGGGCAATCCTTGGAGAATGGAGACTGCCACCTTGGGTTAGCTTGACGTCAGAGGAGTAGGGACAATGAACAAGACTCACGCGGTGGGAACCTCAACGTGCTTCACCAGCATCACCATTTCCTCCTCCGAGACGAATCCTTTGAAGTTCTCCCAGGGCTCACTGTGGCTGAACGGTCTGAATTGGGGCGTCACCCCATTCCACACAATGCCTCTGGCTAGGGAAACAGATCTCTCATCAAGCTCTCCTGGCTAGAGAGCTCCACGTCCACAGGGCGATCGCCAAGTCGACTCACTCGCCCGTTCAGAATGTGCTGATGGTGTTTCTCAACGGCTTTGTTGGCATCATCAAGACTGACAAATTCGACGTACGCATCCATCGTCTTGCTGGTGACCCGTTCCATGATGATGTGTACAGGCTCATCAGAGTCATTCAAAATCTTGGAGTTGCGGCCCAGGAAAGCAATTACTTCTGATCTTTTCGTAGCGAAGGGAATCTTACGTCCCTTATCAGCATCTTTCATCAGTTACATGATGCAATATGCATAGAACTTACGTTTCGTAGCTTCACGACGCCATGGTTTACCGCCACGGCTTGTCGGGCTCCTTCCAAAAATGGAAAGTTTTCTGGCTGGAGGGCAGCCTGCAGTGTGGGTAGCCCGCTTACTGTCGCCGTCAGTAGGTTAAGACGGTCGGAACGTAAGTCCTGAAGCTGGCCTTGAGATTGCGAGTAGAAATGTCCCACATAGGGGACTACGGAGTTTTGGAGGGACTGTTCGGCAGGGTAGGTCGAGCCGCGACTCTGAACAGCCACTGCCCCGCTCAGGTCAAATTTTGGGGAGGCTCGTTGGAAACTGAAAGAGGCCGACCAGACGTCCGCGGTGCATAGTTTCGCGGCTCGGTAAAGGTTCCGAGTCTCTTGTGGTCCGGACTCATCAGGCCGCCACTGCCATAGTTGATACTCTCAGCTCTCCCATGCGTAACGGGGCTCGAAAGAGCGGCAACGGATTGACAGGACTGACTTCCTGGTAAGCCTTTACCAGCGGTTGAGAATGGGCTGTTATCGAACACGCAAGGTGCTGTACCCTTCATTGTATGCTTCGTGGCCTCGGCAACGTAAGGTTTGGCTCCATCCTAGAAACCCATTCTTGAACCTTCGCACCTTGGCGTAGTGCCTGGGTTAACAAATTGAAAGCAACTGAATCGTCCATTGATCCTGTGAAGCTAGTAGTAGTCGAGCGTGTATTGTCAGAGACGCTGTAGCCGCTGGCATCTTGGCCACTAGACTCGCTTGATTGCTAAGAAATTTACTTTGCGTCAGTCAAAAGCAGGCAACCCCAAAGCCGGTCATGCTCACCTCGCTCGTCGTGCTGGATCCAGTAGTACCATTAGGAACCCACGCAGCAGAGTGAGGGTCCAAGGAAGTGAAAGAGCTCATGACGGATGCAGGTTCGCGACGACACGGGTTGATGGATTGTTGAAAAGGAAAGCAGGCAGTCTCAGCTTCTGAATTTTCGTGATAGCGAGAACTTGACGGCGGTGATTATTCGTGAGTTGAGAATTTGACGATTCCCTTTCATTTCCTGTGTAGGTAGGAGCCTGGTGGGGAAATTTAGTACAGATGAAAAACTGAACGCCCAACGCGTGGCATAAATACCGACAACGTTCAGTCGCTCGCAAGTTGCCGTGTGAACAGAGGCATCTCACCTTGATCACGGTATCTCCGTCACTGTTTGAGTAGCAAGTGACTTTTCTAGACCAGTAACTGAGAGAGATGTTGTGATTATGCCGGCGGCCTCGAAGAAGATATCGGCTTCAAAAAGAGCGAATTTGATGTGTAGAGAAACGTAAGCGCGATCAAAACAAAAACCGAGACCTGCCTCAAATCGGCACACCAAAACAAACGAATTCACTGCTGCTCAAAAAACTCAGGAGAAAGTGAACGGATCCTTGCTTGCTTTCAATCTCTGCCATTCGAACGCGGTCATGCGCAGTAGAAGTGGAGAAAAGGCTAGCCCAGGTGTTATTGACTTCTAGCAGCTGCCCACAGCTGCGAATCGCCAGGTGAGCTTCCGGTCAATTTGGAAGAGAAAACACACCAAGTTGGAAAAGATCATGAATGTGCGGTCTTATAATTATCATCAGAATGGGTACGCAATCGCAGTATCGGCCCTCTATTGATGCAAACAACTGATTTTGAAATCTTTCTCGCATTCGTTCTCGCCTCGAATCGATGTGAAAAAGAAGAGGTGTCTGGTAGTAAGAACAGTTGGTAGCATGCCAAATGGGATCGACCTTCGGTGAGTGAAATTTACTTTAATTTCTGTTACCATGGTGGCTTCATATCTAATCATCGAGTTCGCCTTCGTGTGAGCACGTCTCCCGGGTATTCACCCACGTCGGCGTTCGTTTTCCCCAAGCGAGACGTGTGAATGCGTTATACAAGTATTGATTGAGTTCCAATTCGCCATAACTTTAAACTAGCGTGTTTTATTTCCCCATTAACATTTAATCGAACTATCACCAGGAGTCAGTATTGAACAGATTTCTTTGCAATGTAGTCAACGTACCGGCGTCAAGAATGACTCAGCCACGAATCGTGCTCTCGCGTTCAACTGCGAACTGTCAGTCTTGTGTTGGTAGGAGCAGACACTGCGCGGAACGTACGAAGAGCTTCATTTCAGATATTTCCTTGTCAACGTCTTCCATAAATTGGATGATAAAGTCGACAAGCTTATGCTTTAACATCTCATCCGTGTGGAAGTTCGTGATCAAGAACGAGATGTCGTATCCCTAGACGAGTTGTCAGATCTGTTCCAATGCAATTTCTCAGTTCCGTTTCGAGTGCAGGACAAACCTTGATTGGCTTTCTTCGCAAGATAAAAAACGACTCGGCTCTTTGTGTCAAGAACCTCGTAAACTTGTGGACCAGGATGCTTTCAATCTCGTCTGCTTGCTTGATCTTGATGCTAATTCGGATGGAGTTGATACTCGGCTCGATAAGGACTCGCTCGTTCTCGTTTCGCGCAATCGTCAACGGGGTAAGAATAACCTCTGGCGACGTCTGGGCTTCGATCTCGGGAACATTGTGTCGCTCAGCAGTCTGTGATGCGAAATTGGAGAGCGTGAGGGCAGCAGTCAAGCTGCTACGCACGCACTGCAGATATGGCCGCAGGGATTGAGACTATGGACGGAGGGATATTAGACATTTGCACGAAGTCGATTGGTACTGTTCCTGGGTTTGCCTACCATGATGGCGGGAAGAGGCGAGCCCGACCTAGCTGCGTGTGCAAAATATATCGCGGTCAGTGACGCTGCTGGTGATGGTTACCTCAGCGGGGTCACTTGGGGATGGAGCGCTGCCTCTTGAGTAAGAAGTCTCGAGTACTCTGTACCTTGTGTGACGTTGCTGCGTGGGGCCGTGACGAGGCATGCCAAGCCAGCCTCACGTGATACTCGTTGGACAACGACGAGTTGACTCTCCTTTAATCAACCAAGCTCTACGTATAAATAAAGGCGGATTGATATTCTCCTTCTATTTCCTTCGGGGATCCTTTGGAGAGACGTGACTCTGCTTTTATAGGCCAATACGTGTGCAGCATCAGGTTGCTCCAACGTAGGTGTCGGCCCACAACCAGAGCCATGACGGAGTGAGATTGCCAAAGTTTGTTGATGATCATGACACGGTGCAAGTCCCATTCGTCATGATAAATATGCAAGAACCTCTGATACTTCATTCTCAGATCAGCGTGGTGTTTTATAAATGCATATAAGGATGGATCAGGTGTCTTATGTATGCTGCGCTCCGATAGGCAAACACTCCGGTGAGCGATAAAAAGAGTGAGGCCAAGCCAAGCCATGCCATGCATTCACCTGGGTCTACAAAACTGTCTTCTAAATTCATGCTATCATGGTTGAATCAGATATGGGGTCCATTCTGCAATGATTACATTGCTAAAATTCGTAAGAGGTGTCATTCAATGTGTGCTGTGAAGAGTTGTGACAAGCAGTCGTGTCACTCAGACAGCAAGGTCACTTTTGCTCGATTTAGGCACCACACAGCAAGTGTTTGACGAAAATGCCCGAAATTCATATGACTGACTTGGCTCAGAAGCATCTTGTCATGTGTTTTTGTGCTGTATTTTTCAGACGTTTCATCTCTCTGGCTACATTTGACTGTCCGGCCTTCCTTTATAGGGTAGCCGGAACCGGTGACCGCCAGCACATGTATTTGGCTCAATCGAAGCGGCGATCCCACTGATCTCTGCACGGAGACCAAGGGTATCAAGCATGGTATTCATTGTAATAGTCACATCTTGAAAGAAGTGAGAGATAACGCGTGTTACTGTATGTCGAGTCGGACAAGCTGTTATTCGATGCTCAGATTTGATTCATCTTCATCCACCCTCGACAATGCGGGGCCGCATTTGCCAAGCTCGAATTCTGCGTAGTTGACGGTGGGGCGTCGCCCGGTGGCTTCCCAGGCAGCGTATCAGGTATCAGGTATCAGGTACCAGCGCCGTGACGCACTACCCATCTTCTTCCACCTTTCGTCACCTTTCTTCACGCCAAAACCACCAAACATTCTTTTCATCGCAAAGGCCTGGCGTCTTCATTTGCCCGAAACATCCCTTCTTTGAACAACATCGGCGACCCTAGAGCGCGTCCTTCCAGATCCTGACTGTATACAAGGTACAGCCATGGCGTCTCTGAAAGGTATGATTTACCCCTCCGTTCACAGCTTCACCGCCGGTGGCAAAATGATGCTAACATGAGCAAATCGCCAGTCGTGGTCAAACACCAGGGCAATAAGTACGATGTGGACATTGACCCTTCCTCGACCGGCGAGGATTTCAAACTTCAACTCTTTAGCTTGACCAATGTCGAACCCGATCGACAAAAGATCTTGATCAAAGGTGGCCAGCTGAAAGATGATGCTGACATGAGCAAGCTTGGCCTTAAGGCCGGCCAAGTCATGATGATGATGGGCACTCCTGGGGAGTGGCGATCTTATCCGCCCAAAGGCTCAAATCAAGTTTGTTGAGGATATGACTGAGGCGGAAAAGGCTCAGCAAGTCGGTGCTACGCCTGCTGGCTTGGTCAACCTGGGAAACACTTGCTACTTGAACTCAACGCTCCAAACCCTGCGGTCGATTCCCGAGCTACAAACCTCTCTTGAGAAGTATGAATCGGGTCCATCTGGTCTTATGGCTGGCATGTCGCAAATGGACCTGGCCTGGCAACTTTCGAATTTGTATAAGAAAATGGGTGAGACTCAGGACGCTTTCCAACCCATCAAATTCCTCAACGCTCTACGAACTGTTTTTCCACAATTCGCCGAAAAGGCCAAATCCAACAACGGCTATGCCCAACAGGATGCCGAAGAGGCTTGGTCGCAAATCGTCCAGCAGCTCAGCCAGAAAGTATTGATCAAGGGCCAGGAGGACGCCCCAGAGATCTCGTTTGTTGACAAGTACATGTCCGGAGAATTTACTTCAACTCTGGAGTGCGATGAAGAAGAAGCTCGCAAGGCCGGGGAACAGGTTGTCAAGTCCAAGCATCAGTTTAGCAAACTGAATTGCCACATTGATGCCACCACAAATCACCTTCGAGATGGTATCCTGGCCGCTCTAAGCGAGAAGTTGGAAAAAGTCGGACGTATTGGATCGCGATGCTACCTATACCAAGACCTCGAAGATTTCTCGAGCCCCCAAGTATCTCACTGTTCACTTTGTGCGTTTCTTTTGGAAACGAGAAACTCAGAAGAAGGCCAAAATTATGCGGAAAGTCACTTTCCCCAGGAACTGGACATTGTCGAATTTTGCTCAGATGAGCTGAAAAAAGCTTTGGTACCCGTCCGCGACAAGGTTCGGGAGGTTAGGAAGGACGAGGAGGATATTGAACGGGCCCGAAAGCGCCGTAAGAAGAACCCTGACCACGATGTTGGTGATATCGCCGGTGGCGCTGGCTTGCCCTCGGAAAAGGAAATAAGAGACAAGGAGAAGCAAGCGGAAAAGATGGGCAAGAAACCCGTGACATCGACAGATGGGGACACTCTGATGGGCGAGACCTTCAAGACGGATGCCGAGATCGATGCCGAGAAGGACGCCGCTCTTCTAGCGGCCAAGAAGGAATTAAACTCCCTGATTGACCCTGTCCTCCGAAAAGATGACGGAGCAAACCAGTCTGGTCTATATGAGCTTCGCAGCGTGGTGACACACCAGGGCGCCAGCGCCGACAGCGGTCACTACACTGCCTACGTCAAGAAGACGGCCCCGTGGACCCGAAGACGGGAAAGAAGGAAGAAGAGGATGGCAAGTGGTGGTGGTTCAACGACGACAAAGTGACAGAAGTTACCGTGGAAAAGGTTGGGGCATTGGCCGGTGGTGGTGAATCACATTCAGCATTGATTCTGCTCTACAAGGCTATCCCGCTACCTTCATCCGATGGTTCTATTGAGTAAGCACAAGGGTAAATGATTTCTGCTCTCGACGGAACGAAACCAAACGGAATTTGTTGATTTGATGGATTTGACTGAGCAAAAACACTACATGGGCGGAAGAATTGCATGAGTGGTATGCTGTTACAGCATTTGTCAAAGGTAGACCTGATTCAGGTGTATGAGAACAGTGCGGGAGGGTGAAAAATCCGAAAGGTTCCAAAAAAAAAAAAAAAAAAAAGTCGACAAGTACATTAAGCACATGAATATTGTACATGCTATCGGGTATCTCTCGTGATCAAAAACGCTAGTTATGCCTCATCTCGTTATTTCCAATAGGCAGGCATCAATAATCAATCCTTTGTGCCTCATCCCGTACCGCCATCAACAACGTCCCACTCCTCCTTGCATTACTTTTCACCTCCCCGTCGGCGCTCTTGCACACGCTCTCTGAACAAATCAAGCTTCCGTTCCAACCCGGCCTTTTGCTGTAGCAAATGATTCTTTTGCACTTCCAAAATCGCGACTTGATCCGCCGTCGACGCCGTTCTAAACCGCTTGATGGTCTATTTCCTAGCTGTCAACATTCTGCGACACAGTGCTCCGAGACATGGGGTCTGCTCGCAAGACGAACCTCTTCCTTTTGATTATCCGTTTTCAACTGTGCACCCGTGATGGCGCCGACGCAAATGACAGCTGCTACTGCGGCGGACCACACGCCTCGCTTCAATTTCTCTTGCCTTGTCCACTGGTATGCCATTCTCTCTCTCTCTCTCTCTCTTTCTTCCTCTCTGATCCGTCCCAAATCGAGGGCGGTTACCAGAATTCTCGCCAAATTTGCTCCGCTGTCTGTTGCCGCTGAGCTGGCGTCATGCGCGGAGCGGTATATGCGCCGGTTGACGAGCCAGAGTCGGATTGCGGCCAGAGCTCGGCGAGGGGACGTCAGGGCGACGATGTTGCGGAGGAACTGTGTCGACGATGAGGTGGTGGGAGGGCAGCGGTGCTAAAGGTCGTCTGCTCGGGGAGTGCGGTTGCGCGTGTCCGCAGGGGGTGTCAAGGTGGATAGCTCGACGGTCTCAGAGCAGGTGCTGGTGTAGTCGTGACGTGAAGACGTCGAGGTTTGTGATGAGGAGGACATGACGGCTTTGCCGGCTGCAAGGGTCGTGACTAATCAAGAACTTTTTTTCCTTTTTGGCACCCCGGGGAGAAGCGGGGAAGGTGGGACGTTTTGCTCGTGCGACAAGTCTTTTCTGCAGGATAAAGCACGAAGAAAAGCAGAGAGGAAATTCAAGCGATGAAGATGGATGGGAAAACGGCCCCATGCAAGGTCTACTCTGGGCAGGCTTCATCGTCGAAGGGAAGATATTCTCTTATGCTGTTAGCTGTGCCTTGGTGGGTGCATTACGGCCTCGTGAAGCGCCTGGGGTGGAAGGGGGTCAAACGTGGATTGTGACAGGCCTGCTGAGAGCGCGGCCGAACGAACGGTCACGTTTCGATTGTGTGCAGAGGTGAAACGGGATGTGGCTTTGCAGCATTTCTGCCGTCGTGTTTCGGGCGGCAGAGGCAGAGAGTGAGTGTAGCTTCTATGCATGCGTGTGTACTCCGTACGGTACATATTCGACGGGTGCCGATTCCGGAAGTATTTGCTGCGACTCGGTGACGATCGATGACGTCCAGATCCACAGGAGCTCCCTCCGTCCAGGCGAAGCTCGAGAAGTCGAGATGAGATGCTGCTCCGTTTGCTGTCTACGCCTCCATCCTCGTCCGTCTGCCCCTCTCCATTCTTCATTCCTCAGACTGATTGTCTCGTCTTTTTCTCATCATCTCCATCTTGACCATCGAATCTGGTCTGATCAAATCGTTTCTGGGCAGCAGCGTCACCTTTACCATACCCAATACCCCCCTTTCTCCCCAAAAAGCCCCGATGACGACCCCTCGTCTCTTTCTCGTCCGTCACGGCGAGACAGAGTGGTCGCTGAGCGGCAAGCATACTGGCCGTACCGACATTGCCCTCACGGCCAACGGAGAAACGAGAGTGCGCGCAACTGGACGGGCTCTCGTCGGGGACGACCGGCTTATTGTCCCTCACAAATTAGCCCACATGTATGTACCGAGTAGCTTCAACTACTTCACTTTCCCATGCCCAATACTCGGCTTCCCGCAACTTGATACCTCGGACGGTTCGAAAGACGGGAAATCGCATCGAAAACTGCGACCTTGGTAGCCTCCAAATACACAAGCCACCCGGGGCATGAAAGCGGGATACCACCCCTTCCAAGCCCTTTGCTCCAACCAATGCTCCGTATTCCAAATTCCCAAGCCTTTGCCGGGGATGGCCACGCAGGCGGATATGCAATGCAACCCCTTTTCATGCGCACGCCCCCTATAACGGAACCGAAGCGCATAGTAGCACTGACCGGGGAAAAGGGGGAGGGGGTGGTCGACATACTATTCGCCCCCAATGCAGAAACATGACGAGGAAATGATGCCACTGACTCCCGTTCGACCTTTTCTGGCCTTGCGTTACCTTCCCGACCTACCCCCGATCATCAAGCTTCGCCTCCTGATGCCTACCGAACATTGATTGTGGTGTTGTGATAGAAACTGACCGACAATGAACGCATTGCAGATACGTGTCGCCGAGAAAACGTGCCCAGCGGACATTCGAGCTGATCAATCTGGGTATTTCGGGGACCTGCCGTGGCGAGCACACGGCGCGAGTGAACCGAATCGCATGCAGTGCCGCGCCGAGGTTCAAGTGACAGAGGATGTGAGGGAATGGGATTACGGCGAGTATGAGGGATTCACGTCCGCTGAGATCCGCAAAATCAGAGCCGATACGGGCACCGAGGGCATCTGGGATATCTGGAGGGACGGATGTCCCGGCGGCGAGTGAGTAATACCAATGCCACCCACAAACACCACATCTTGTTTCATGTCCGCAAGCATGAATCACGATAACATGCCTGTCCTTATCTTCTTCTTTTCATCTTGCGCCGTACAACTGACACGCATCATCTACACAGGAGCCCCGATCAAATCACCGCGAGACTCGACCGGCTCATCACGGAGATACGCCAAAAGTGGCACAAGCCAGCGTTGGACAAGTCCAAGGCCGAGCATGTGCATGGAGACGTGCTCATCGTTGCCCACGGCCACATTCTTCGTGCCCTGGCCTTGCGCTGGACCGGCAAGTCTCTGCAGGACGGGCCGGCGTTCATCCTCGAGGCAGGTGGCGTTGGCACTCTAAGGTAGGTTGCCCCCCTTCGCGTGGACACGCGTGTTGAGGCTCGGCATAGTGTGACTGACGAACGAGTGCGTAGCTATGAGCACCATAGCATCGATGAACCGGCCATCATACTGGGCAGTGCGTTCGCTGTAGGTGTGCAAGGAAACTAGGACAACAGGCATTGCGTCTTGTTTTCAAAATGAAGCGGACACTGAGATAGATGTACGATCGAATATATATACATGGGTGGATGGATGAAATATGATGTAGCTCTGTATCTGTATATAAGATGCTAAAAAAAAACTGCGGCGTTTTCACAACCGAGCAGCAAGAAAGGGAGCCAGGAGAATCATCTGCCCTGCGTTCGGCCTCCTGTATGCTACGTGCATTTCATCGTGCTGGTCAAAATATTCCCTACATTTACTTTAGCGCGCCGGAAGACTGAATGAGCCTCAGGAAAGAAGAACCGCAGTTATAAGGGGCCGAAGAGGGAAAAAAAGTCGACGTGACTATCAAGACCAAGTAAGAACATCTGGTTGATTGTATATGTTGAACAAACCTCCGTTTCTCCAGGCTGGATTGGTTACCAATCCCCATGCACATCGAATCTTGTATCCAGCACGAGCAGCATCTTGACGCACAGGCAACTTTTTCAAAAATCCGGGATGCCAAACATGTCCATATGGGTCTGCCTGATTGCCGTTGCAGCAAATAGCCCAGCACAAGAAGCACGACTAAGCACCCGGCCCCTTTTCTCCGCGCGCGAAAAATACACTCCGAATCATGTGTTTCCCGTCCCCGTGGGCATTCTCGAAAGTGATGTCCTCGCCCAGCACGTCGAACTGGAAATTGGCCCCCGCGCCTGCCCCTCGAAGATTTCCTGCATTCTCTCCTCTGTGAATCCGTTATGGCGGACGCCCGCCGATGCCGATGCCGCGTGGCCCGCGTGCCCTCCCATCGGCGCGTGAGAGGCAAAGTCTACTACGAACAGGACTCCGCCTGGTCGGAGGCGCTGGACGAGTCTCTTGGCCGC
Source organism: Epichloe gansuensis (assembly GCA_023658505.1). Taxonomy (NCBI): domain Eukaryota; kingdom Fungi; phylum Ascomycota; class Sordariomycetes; order Hypocreales; family Clavicipitaceae; genus Epichloe; species Epichloe gansuensis. The sequence goes on from CP098283.1 coordinate 4,587,752, forward strand.
CAGGGCGCAGTCGTCCATGTGGTGGAAGCCCATTCCGACGCCGGCTAGGTCAAAGTCGAAGAATTCGGGCGAGCCAAGGGCAGCAGGGGAGGCGTCGTCGGCGGAGACGAGGTTTCCCACGTATGCGGCGCGATGTCCTGGGGTCAGACCCTGTGGCCGTGTCAATATAACTCGGACTCACTCTTGTGATGGTGCAGGATGAGAACTTGGCGTGTTGGCAAGATGGGAGTTTCTTTTTTTCTTCCTTTCTTTTCGACTCACGTCGCTTTTTGCCTTGGCATTGTACTGCTCGACCATGGACTCGGAAATGTCAATGCCAATGCATTGGTCGAGATAGGGACCGAGTGCCTTTTTTTTTTTTTTTCCACCAACAACGTGTTAGTTGAAAGGAACGATTTAGGACGGGTTCAACGGCCCGGAGACCAGTTTGTGCTTTGCAGGAGAGTTTTTGTCCAAAGCTTACTCTCGATAATAGGCCCGTGCCGCAGGCATAGTCTAGAAGACGGCCGCCGGCCCGAGCACCGAGACTATTCGCGCGGGCCTTGACCTCTTCCTCGAGTCGAGCAACTGTACTTTGAAATTTCTGGTCATACTCGGAGGCGAGATTGCTATGCATCGATGATGCTGCGTAAGTAAGTCTTGTTCAATGTGGTGATGTCATTCAATGCATGCTCTGCCTAAATATGTCATGTCGAACTATTGCGTGATGCGCCAACGACAATCAGGCCGAGGGCAGGGGTTGGTGAGCAAGAGAGATAGAGATGAAAGAATAGCGAAAGCTACATTCAAACGGAGATGTTGGCTCGATCTCTGTCCGAAGAAGAAATACATGCTTCGGTGATTTTTCTGTTTTTTTCTGGGGGTTTTTGTGCTCTTACTTGAAGTATTTTTGATTCACAGCTGTGGTGTCGGACATGTTGTTGGCTCGGTTGTGACGAAATCGATGACCAACCAAGGGGCTTCTTCTTCAAGGTAACGTGAGAAGTAAGGTGGTCTGCGAGTCAGGACCTGTTCAAGTCTTCTCAAAACCAGCCATGAAATGATTTAATGTCGGTTGAGAAAGAAGACGGAAGGGATATACGGCAGACAGTCCCACGACGCGTTTATACTTTTTTCTCGCGGACACTTTTCGGGAGGTTTTCAATGTTTGAGTTTGACAGGCCAAAACTGGCCCCACCCTGCGGAGAAATAGCTGGGCAGAGCAGAGCCAGAAGGGCAGAGGGCAGAGAGGGCAGAGGGGAAATCATTGGACGGAGCGCCGGCCCCGCTCCAGTCGGCCAGCTGCCCGACAGCTGTCCGCCAGTAATACCAGGAGTGCTGGATGGAAACGTAGAACCGAAATGATGACTTGACTTGACTTGACTTGACTTGATGGATGGGATGATGCTGTCTTGGTGACGTTTCGAAGGGATTGATCAATCTGTCGACAGCCTTGGAGCTACCGACTGCGGGGTTCTGTTCTCGTGATCCTGCTTTCCAGAGGTTTCGATAATCATAACTTGAACCAACTTTATCGTGTGCAGTTGGCTTTCGTTTCGTGTGCGCTTTTCATACGCTCTAGCCAGGACACAAATGTCCCCCGAGTCACAAACAATGATTTAATTACATCGAGCAATTCCTCGTCCCTCGCGAACGTGGAGTCGATTACACAAAGCTCCCACGCGCGATATTAACGACGTGGTCCCTTGCCGCTCATCCATGTTGACTCCAAGCGGTGTATCCTCCGGAATTGAGTCAAATGTTCATTGGCCAGGTAAGTCTGGTACAATTCCATCGCTGAAGAAAGTCCCGACCGGGTTGAAGACCCCAAGCGTGCCTGATTCCAGCCCCTGAATGCCCATGAGTCCAACACCCAAGCGACCCTGAAAATACAGTAGCCGGAGCCTCAGTACGGGCGACAAGCAGAACCAACGAGAACCTAGGGATGTAGAACCAGCCTCGACGATGTTCCCTGTCGGTCGTGAAAGGGCGAATCCAGACATTGTGCATATCGAATCCCGCCAGTGGCTACTTGCGGATGGAGTGAAGAATACCTGGAGGCCGATCTACGAGTTGGGATCCACGCATCTCTCCTTTTTGACGGAATTGACTCCATCTTTCCCGGCGATTCGTACCGCACTCGCAGGGTTGGCAGCCCGTGATTTTAAAAACAGGTCAGAGCTTCTTTGCAACCGATGGCGGATCAGGTCAAACCCTCCCGTGCCCCCTTCCTTGAGGGGAGGGCTCCAGCCTGGCAACCTGGTATTGATAAACCGACTAGCACGCGACAACAAATGAACATGCCGAGCCACATTTGGAAGATTGTTCAATCAGAGAAAAGCAAGTTTGTAACTCGCGCACGGGTTCCCGTTTGACCCAAGGTAGTGTCGATACGTGTCGAAATCGTTCACCGTCCAGATGAACCGTTCCGAAACGACTATTTTAGCCTAAAGCATCGTCGACTATCATATTTATCGGCCGCGGCTGTTTCCCTGATATTTCCCACATGATCGTTGCAGGACAATGGCAGGCACCCGGCGTTGTTGACCTTGTTTGCTCATTCGTCATCTTCAGCCCAAGTCCTTGAGATCGGCTCAAATCCCTTGACTTGCTTCTATTGTGTTATCGACACTAATTCTTACGTCGACTTTGAACCACCGAGATGCTCTAGCCATCCCCGCCCGAGTCACTTAAATTCACGTCATGGTGAGCATCTATCTGTCCGAGAGTTCCGAGGGGAGAAGGGAGTGGCACAGCAGAGTAGCCATTTTCCTAGCCAATTCAAACAGCGCTGGGGCGGTCTGCTGAAAGTTATGTGTAATGCAGCTGATCATTCTTGTCTCGGTAGTTGGTATTGGACATTAGCGAGTGACATGCTTGGTGTCACATTGAGCAACGCAGCGCAATGCAGACGTCGCGCCGTTGATGCATCATCGCATTGCTGGTGTGGCTGGCTCACATGACTCTACCGAGATGTGTTGCTTATGACAGATGTCTCAGGTCTCTCAACCCAAAAGATGTTTCCCCGGTCGGACCTATCACTTGGAGTGATTTTCTGCGATTTTCTGCGATTTTCTGCGCGGGCAGGAGGAGCCTGCATTCGGAGATGACAAGGGTTTGTCCGTCTATTGGACGCGGTGACATATTACAGGCAGCTTGCATGGGACAGTATGTGCCTCGTATGCCGCCGTTTTCCGTTTAACCAATTCAATGGCTGGTCAATCTGGTGAGTGGCCCGTACGATGAGGGATACATGCAGTATGCTTGAGTACAGGACCGCGGCACACAAGGCTAACCCAAGGCCAGCATGGTGCAATTCATGCACCACCCATCGAAACGTGGCGGCCTATTATACGCATAAAGGCAGGAGTCAACGACCAAGACACCGCCATGCACCTGTCAGCATCAGCCGATCACGGGTGATCATGCAGCTGCAGGCGCGCACCGTTCCGCGCCCCCAGCCACATTTTTCAGTTTCCATTGGTTTATTTCCAACGCCCCCGTCTCAAACGTAGTCGTGTTGCGACAGTGATTTGACTAGCGTCCTGTAGCCTGTCGTGTTCTGGTACAATTCGAAATGGGAACCGGAGAACCGGAGAAGGGGAGAGAGAAGGAGGGAGGGAGGGAGGAAGGGAGGGAGGGAAGGGGGGAGGTTTCCACAACCTCACCACTTTTTTGTCCAGGAGCAAGTTGTCTGTCACATGCACATGCAATTGCAGTCTGGTTCTCACTAATAATGTAACAGTACTTACTGCTGCGAGTGAATTACGGACCACGACATGGCTGTTTCCCTTTTGCCGAGTCTGATCTGATCATCGTGTGAGGGGCACAGGGGCAAAGGCTGTCGGCAAAGGCTGTCTTTGTCTTGTCTTGTCTGTCAGTGACGAAGACCAGCACGACGTTGTTCAGAGGACCAAGCTCAATTGGCCTGGGCGGCGCAAAGGCTGAAGCCAGCTCCCGAGAAGTAGGTAGAACTGCAGCTGGCGGCTTCACCGCCGCGTCTGGGCGTTGAGCTTGCTGTGTGAGATGAATGGTGTGGCTCAACCTAGTCCTGATCGCTTTGTTGGGAACAATTTCGCCCTGCAACAGACACTGATTGTGTGGGTTGATTGAGTAGGGTCCTCGTCGAATGCCACACAGTACCTACCACCAGCCTTTTCCATGCTTGGGACATTTTCAAAAGAAGGGCCGTCGGAGTACGTGTTCAGTCCATCCATTCCATGTACAGTCCCCTTTTCCGGGGCTTCGTGAGCTAACGCATCCGCCGAGGCGGACAATGAATGGTTACAAATTCCGATGAACTGATGTAATCATGGCAAGAAATGACTTGTGCAAAACTGGCCGTATCAATTGGGTTGAGACCTGCGTCTCGACTTTAGCCAAATGAGGCATCTACACGGACGTGTTTTTGTCGCGCATCTCTTTCACATCGACCGTAACGAGAACAGCCCAAAGCATGGCAACTTTGCTCAGTCGTGCTCAAATCACCGTGGTGCAAAGTCATTTCTTTCCAAGCGGCACGAGTCTGCTTCACCATGTCAACACACGTCAGTGTTTTTGAATGCACTTCGAGGATCATAGCTGGTTAGCTCAAAAATGCATCGCAAGGCTGTCATTCGACCGAGCCGGATCAAGGCCCTAGCGTCAGGCATTGGGCAGCTACTGTATGTAGATGCCAGGAGGGCGTGTCTGGCCACCTGGCTCAAATAAACAGATCCAGTCCGAGCCGTGGAGAATTTCCCAGCGCGTTGCTTCGACAGGCATGGCTATTATTAATTTCTCGCCCGTGGCGCCAGCAGCGCGCAAACAACTTGTCTTGATGAAAACTGGGGCCGCGCCGCTGAGCTGCACACTATCCGAATTGCATGCGTGACCCGCATGAGAGCTTGATCATGTGATGTGCCGTCACTGTGCTTGGTTCGCGGGACGGCCCTTCATTTGAGCCAATCAGTCTGTCTCGTGTTTCCAAAGACCGAATCAAACACCAGTCGTGTTTGCTGTCGTCTGGTGTAACGCTGTGACATTGGGCATTGTTGGCATGCGAGATCAACACAGTCCGCGGAGGAGGTCAAGAGGTCGTAGGTGACTTTGGTGGTGGCTGCACGATGAGAGACACTGATTCGGGACTGACGGCTTCCTAGTTCCCACCACCACCACTTGGCCGCGCGTTTGAAGTTTTCGTGACGGCCCAGGTTGACATGTCAGCTCCGTTCCCCTCGACGCAAGCGTGTCAACAGCGTGTCCATGCGGGTCGGCCTGCAGAGCCCGCCCGCCCAGAGCAGAGCGCCAGCAAGGATGCCTTGTCCAACAGATTGATGCAACTCGCTATTATCAGTGCCTCGACGCACAGTCAGCCAAAGGTTGAGTCAGACGGGAGGTGCCACCCTTCAGCGAGGTGCCACCCCTATTGTTGTTTATTATGTACATACCCCTCTTTCACGCAGCTTGTCGGTCCTACTCCGTACTTCAGGAGGAGACCGAAAATTCAAATTACTTCCACGATGGCGACTGCTTGTAAGACAAGGTCCAGTGGGTCGTTGGGCACATTGCCGATGCACACAGCCTCACCATTTGTGGAATCTGATATGCAGGATGGCCGTCTTTTCTTCCACCAGACAAATGTTCACCTAGTTGCTGCTCCAGATCGATTCGGCTTGTTGTCGTAACGAGTAGTCCTGAGGCCGACACTGTGAAGAACAGGAGAACAAGATGGTAGAAGAGGGCCAAGCGGAGGACTTGAGCGACCAAGGATTTACGGAGCCAAGGCCACGATGCAAGACGAAGCAGGGACAGGAAGGGAAGAAAACAATCATAGAACAGTACATGCCGTAGTACATGCCGTAATACATGCCGTATCGTCTTGATTTTTTTTTTGGCCCCAGCTACCGGCGTAAAAATCTTACCCAACGAACAAGGAAGGTGCTGCCCATGCATGATTACCGATCTAATTGGACAGTGCATGGAAGGTGCCACCATGTTGCCTCATCGATATCCATGCCATGTCGTATGTATTCTTGAAGTCTGCCGAGCATCTCTTTCTTTTCACACGTCTCTCTGTAAGCGACAGCTTCCTGCTATGCCCTCACGATATTATACCGCACGCAAAGTATATCGATCTGGAAATGGGCGCCATGCCACCCTTCAACTGTTAAAAACCGGGTGTCTAGTTTGGTCAAAATGTTTTGGAATGCTCCTGGGCTGCTCCAATTTGTAAGATGCTTGAGCTTCACATACTCTAGATGAAGGACGGCAACATGCAATCAATCATGCAGTAGAGACTGGAACGACCCTCAAACGCTTGGTAGTTAGCGTGCACTGCATTCCCCAAGCTAGCTCCGTCATTGGGACTGATGATTTCACAAGAGTCACAACAGTTCTGACCAGAACCAAGCCAAGCCCTCCAGTCCAGCATTTCAGACTGCGCTGCATTCCGCCCCTGGAGCATTGCACGGGACGTACAATGTACAGGGAGCGCACAGGAGCGCACAGGGAGCGCACAGGGAGCGCACAGGGAGCGTACAGGGAGCGTACAGGGACATGGCGCGGCAAAGACGGGACGAGCCTTGTTGCGTTTGACCGAGGCGACCAGCTTGCGCGCCACCCGCCTTCTGTTGCACGCTGCTTGGCAGCCTCTCTCTAATCATTAGACTCTACAACATGTACATGTGTGTATATGTGTATGTAGAGAGGTGGATGGATGGGCGCCGCGGTTCAACCCGGCCGTTGCCCTTGGCACCCCCTGGCTTATTTTTTTCATCACATTTGCTTGCAGTGGGCTCCAGCGAAGCGTCACTGCCTTCCATCTGAAATGTCCCCGTTACCGATGAAGCTGTTTGTCGACTGCATCTTTGGATCTTTGCAGCTGATGAGAGATGGTGTGGCTCCAAAACATTGTCGCCAAGATTCATCCATACCCGCCAGTGGCCACACCGCTCACCGTTTACAATGCATGTAAATGTACATATCCAGCAGGGAGCAGGGAACAGGGAGGCAGGCAGTCAGGCGACTCGCATTCTCACTACTCCGTACTCCGTACATGTACATGTACATGTATACATGGTGCCTGCTACCCTGGCCATTTGACCAACCAACCAGCTTTTGAGTCTTGCAGCATTCCCAGACGGTCGGGAAACACTAAAGGTAACCCACAGAGCGGTTTATTGTCTCCTGCTCCGTTTCCGCTTGTTGTGCCACATTTGATCAAGACATGGTTATATGCATGCATGCAACTGACACTGTGTGCGTTTGAATGGGCACTATGTGTGGGCACTGGGTAGCCAGTACATAGACTCGCCCTGCACAAACATCTGCTTGTCTCAACTGGCCCGGCCCATTGAGATGGGGATCTTCAAGATGGCCAATCGATGGCTCAAAGCAAAAGAAAGGCAAAAACGCATTTGCAACCACGAGCACCACGAGGCACGGGAGAGTGTGAACCAACTTCTCTACTCTAGCAGTGGCCGGGGCGGGGGGGTCGTAGTAACGGCAATGTCTATCCAATGGCCCTTGCTCCTCTTGTCTTTTCTTCTTCGCCCTTCTCCATCCATCGCATCAGCGAAGCTCGTCACCAACAACAAACAAGGACAGCACGGGACCAGGACCGCCGTGCAGGACCGCGCAGGCCAGGATTGATATGGCTGCCACCCTTGCACCAGACTGTGGCCAACAGGAGCGTCCACAGAAGCATCCACTTCAGGGCAGGCAACAGGCAGGGGCAGGCAGGGCCAGGCAGGGCCAGGCAGGGGCAGGCAAGGGCACCACCACCACGGCACTAGCTGTTAATAGCGGGAAGACCCACGGAAGAGCGAGCACACTACTTAGGCATCCTGCGGCCGCCTCTGCAGCCAACCCGCTGTCGGGAAAGGGGCCCGTCTCGGGACCCCAGACGGCAAACCTGGACGGCCTGGCCGCCTGGGTCGATTGTTTTACATACAAGTACATATGTACATGTATGTGTGCATGTACAACAGTCGGTGGGTGTGGGTGTGGGCGGGCGGGCGTGCACTGTGCACCATGCACCACCACCACCAGCCACAGCCACCAACCACTCACTGCCTGGCCAATTAGGGCAAAGTGCAAACGCCGCTCGTTCGCCTTGGTCGAGGTCTGCGTGTCTGCGTGTCTGCATTCCTCCATGTCCAATGCCATGTCTAGAAACAGACATGACACGAACGGCAACACCTAGCATTATAGGCAGTGCGAGGACGGTCGGAAGCCGGCCTGCCTGCCTTGGACAACAGAAGCTGGGATGCAATAGAGAGAAACATCCCACCCCGTTTGGTGTCAAATTTGTTGGCATCACCGGTTAGTTGGCGTTGGGGAATTTGGGAGCCATTGAGGGAAATTCCAGCTCCAACCCACTCACATGACACACAAGCTATGCCGGCTGCTCGCATGCGTGAAAGAAGGAAAGAAAAATGCGGCTTTATGTACTAATTACACCAGACATGCCCCATCACGTCCACGTCCACGTCCACGTCCACGTCCACGAGGATTGTCTTCAGTGTCGATGCTTTTTCTTCTCCGCTAATTGTTTTGTTTCGTAGCTTACCCCTTTCTTTCTTTTTCTTTTTCTTCGGCAGAGTCAAAGGTCAATCGGAATCTGTAGAGATGGCCGCCGTTGTTGTCTTTCCCAAACTTGGTCGTCAACTCAGCTTTGCAACAAGAAGACAAGAAGTGCTTGGCGTCATTGGTCAATGAGGGTGTTCAATCGTGATACCTGTGAGTCTTCCCCTCGTTGCTGTTCCCTTCCCTTCCCCTTCCCCTTCTTCTTCCCCTCCTTCTCCCCTTCTTCTTCTTCTTCTTCTTCTTCTTCTTCTCTTGCTTTTTTTCCTTTTTCTTTTCTTTTTCCCCTCTTTGCCCTTGCCCTTGCCTCTCATAACTCCCACCGCGGTACATGGTCCACACGCCACGCACGCACATGCATGACGGATCCACCCAGAAACATCCCGGCATGCTGGTTAGGATGGGTTGCCGCACCCCTGGGAATCCACTTCGCTCGTGGCGTCTCGCATCACGCACTTCACGCACTTCCACAACTTCTTCCATCGCCCCGACTGTGGCTCGCTCGCTCGCTTGCGCCAGCGTCTCCTGTCATCCACAGTGCCTGCATCGTCATTCCTTGATAATGCTGGCGACTCGGGCTACGTGGCCGAGCCACATCGGCTTAGTGGCGACTACATACATACGGGCTTGTGTTGGAGCCAGAGACGGCGCCCGTCCGTCCACCAAATCTCTTGGAGCGCCAGCCATATCGATAATGAATGGAGCGCGCGGGAACCTTCCCTGCACCTGTATAAGCGCGCACCGCTCGCGGCAGCTCATTCCATGAAGAAAAACTGTAGACGACGCAACAATCGACAGCAAGGCCATGCGGTCCGTACTGCTTGCGGCTACTGTCTCTCTCCTCTTTGCCCCCCTCCCCCTCTCTCTCTGTATGTTTTTTTTAAACCCACTTGAAAGAGTGGCGAGGCTCTCTGACGAGAACATTGTTTCGTTTGTGAAATCCTGGCATGAATGAAAGTGCGCCTTTCCAGCCTTCACAACCAGGCTAGACGGGAAGAGTCATGCTTGGCGCCGCTTTGAGACTCTGACAACGAGCAAGTCCGTCCGGGTGCGTACGACTGACTGCATGGCGAGTGCCGAAAACTTTTCGCTCACCGCTCTTCAAGATTGCATGCAAGAAGAAAGGCAAGTGCAGAGCCGGAAGCACAATTTGAAATTCTCCCAGAATTCTATCCAATGTATGCTAATAGTGGACGTAAATCCACGGGCGGCGCTGCCACCCAAGAAGATGCTTCACAGCCCTGGAGGTAAAAACAAGCTGGACTAGGTGACTAGGTAACTACATATGTACAGCTGATGCGAAGCTCCACCGTTTCGACGCGGGCTTTGAACTTGAGAGATCTGAAGTCATGTCCCGCGTTTAACTTCAGCCTAGGCCCGAGCACTGAGAACGGCGCACACGCGGCAGACAGAAGCGTGACCAGCGGCGACTGCTAATACCATGCGCCACGCCATACATACATCACGAACTGTGGACCGCCGAAGGTCTTCGGGTTCTGAATATTATGTATGTATGGGATCATTCTTCTAGTACACCCCGTACGCTGTCCAGAAAGTCATCCCCACGTCGTACATCTCAGATGCGTCGATTGAATGATTGCTATGCCGTAAATGAAAAGATGAGAATAAAAAGTCAAAGTTGATGGAAGCAGAGGTGGGGACCCACAACTTCAACGAGCATCGCAGACAAACACACTGACTGCTGCTTGACGTCCTCGATAAAGGTGTGGCTGGCTCTTGCTTGTTGGCTCAAATGGCGGGAACTTGTAATCGCGAGTGACGAGCATTGCTGTTGATCCACCGCTGATACACTAACACACACACGGAAGGGACGGTGCCGTCACGGTAGCACCTGAATTCCATTCGTGTTACGGGAGGATGTTGTGTTTCAAGCATCAAGTGGCATTTGTGCGGTGCAGATGTGCAGGAGGAGGCGGAGGACCTACATGGACATGTGTGTGTTATTGTGCCTGATGATGGTCTCCTGAGCTCATTCTGGTTAGCGATGGCGGTATTACATGCCATGACATACCATGACATGTTTACGCCTTCAAGCGATGTCCGCATTGAGCGGCAGTTTGCCAAAAGCAGGCATAGGATTGCCCCATGCTGCGCGAACGTGCTTCTTGCCAGCTGCTATAGCTCGGCTGGGCTCAGTTCAACCCGACTGAATTCAGTTTCAGCTCACTTGGACCTGACTGAATTCAGTCCGAGTATGCTAATAAGCCTGAGCCTTGGGCCAAACGTGAAGTCGTGAGCTTCAATTCAGACTTCTTTCCAGGTGGTCACTAGCACAATGCGGCAGGAAGCAGAATAAAGCTGCGCACTGTAGCGCATGGCATGGCACGGTGCCCTGGGCCAAGGGCCAAGGCGTAGCGGGGTGGGTGTGGACTCAGGTGGGCCGGGGGGGTTAAATAGCAGACAGGCAGGTAGGCAAGCAGACTGGGCGGGTGCGTGCGAGCGCTCCGTTCACGACCGGCACACCCCCCGGGTTTGGTGGTGCCGTTGTTCTGCCTTTCTGCATTCTACATGTATGTACTCGGTACGTTGCTGCACTCTGCTGCATTCTACATTCTGCAACCACGCCTGCACTGCACTGCACGCGGTCTGGTGTGGCCTGCCTGGCATATTCCGTCTCTGTCCCCCTTCCGTGCTTTGGCGGCGTCCCGTCTGCTGTGCTCGTGTTGTGCTTGCTTGTGCTTGTTGGTGCTTGCTGATGCTTGCTAGTGCAATATCTAATGCCAGGCCAGGCCACGCTTTGCCCTGCCCTGCCTGCCGTCCGCGGTGCCATGATGCGCTGTCCGCCCGCTTTCGCTTCCTCCCTTCCCGCCCTCTGTCCCATCTACATGTATGTACATATGTACCTGTCTACTAATGCAACACCCCTAGATGCACGCCCCCTTTGCCTGACACTGCTGGTCGTGGTCCACTGGCCACGGCACTGGGACATTTCCGCCTAACAACACACACCCCCGGTCCTCCGGTTCCCGTCTGTTGTAGTGTACCGGAATACTGGCTCTCTCTGTCTCGACCGACTTGGATGGATCTGACGGCCAGATTCACAGACTGGCTGAACACAACCAACTGGCGGACGGACGGACCGGCTGGCACTCCCATTCATGACTTGGCAGCTGTACGGCGTAGTGCCAAGTGGATCAACACTGGAAATACGGACTGGACATACGGGAGTACTGTTTATTGCCTCTGGCTTCGTGCTTATGGTCTTTTTTTTTTTTTTTTTTTTTTTTCGTTTCTCCAACCCCAGGCGCCTTCCATTCATTCCTTCTCCCACCCTCTCTCTCTCCTCTCCCACTCCTAGCCTAGCGTCTGCGTCTATGTACCGCCGCTGCCTTCTTCTGCCTTCTGCCACACACCCCCGCTGCCCCGGCCACTCACCTCAAAAGTACATGTACTGACTAACTCTGACTCTTGACTGACTCCGGCTGGTCGACGTTCTACATAGTCGTCTTACTTGTGGCTCTTCTTTCCTTCGTCAGTGCTTCCCGGAACCCTGCCCTCCCCTTACCCTTCACCTCAACTAAACTTGCGCTGCCTCGCCTCGCTCCCGGCCTTACGTTCCACGCCGCAACCGCACCACGGCACGCCCAACTTCCTCTCCTACACCATCCCCCTCTGCCTCGCATCGCAATCGCTTTCTCTCATCCTAGGTCTTGTCGCGGCTATTCTTGGACAGAGCGAATTGGCCCTTTCGATCTCTGTCGTTGGCTCGATTCTTTCATTGACGGACCCTCGCTCTGAGCAACGACGTATTTTTGCTCTCTCGTTTTTGTTGTTACGACGTCACTTTGCGGCCTCGCCCGCCACTTTTACCTGGGCATCGACTCCTCTTATAGCAATCGGCTGCGCCGCCTCGTGGGAATCGCCTTTTTTTTTTTTTTTTTTTTTTTTCTCTCTCTCTCTCTTCCCACACTGCCAAGCAGCCCTTTTGGACTCGTTTTGACCACACCTTGTCACCTCCATTGCGGTACGCTCGGTAAGCTCGTCATCTCTCTCAGACCCAAGCCATCCTGAACGCAGCGAGGGCCTTTCATTCGTGCCGCTTCTGAGTCGTCGGTTGGGTCGGCTCTCACGGACTCAGTCCTGGGCAGACATTATTGCAGGCTTATCTGGTCCGTAGCTAACTTATTCTTGCTGACTGCGAAAGCGTGGGAAATACTGTTTTGTTGCGTCATATCGTTTGGTGGTTGGATTGGCGGATACTCGGGCTGGTGCTGATTAGACCCGCCCCCGTGCTGGAGACGACTGACTTTGTCCTCTTCCTGCCGACGAAACAAGGATCAGCGCAATCTCACCAGCATTCCTGATCAAAGTAGAGAAAAAAAGAGGCTTCGCAGTAATCCACTTTTGGTTCTTCTGCACCGACAGAAGAGGCCAGGTCTGAGCCTTAGCCTTGGACGGCGTAGCATGGCAGACGACCGTTACCACCAAGATCATCCTCAGCGAAATCTCAACGAAGGCCAGCAATCCCAAACTTCTCGTCATTACCCCCTCCTCTGACGAGCCGCGCGCATCGTCGGATTCTTCCAGAGCCAGCGCCAGCATGGCTGCGTCTGTGACCCTTCCTTCCATCCACGACGCCAGATCTGGCGGCTACGGTGCCCTGCACCCTCCTGGCGGCCGAGGCTACGGCCACGATGCTCGCTACGCTTCGCCAAACACCGTAAACGGCTATCCTTCGCCCTCTGGCGGACAGCAGCCTCCGGGATCCTATCTGCCACCAATGCAACCTCAACAGGATCCAAGAGCATCAGCGTATCCTCACTCGGATCACCGTGGCCCTTACTATGACGACAGGAGGGGTCCTCCTCCTCCTCTAGATGCCGCCTATAGCCAGGACGCTTATTTCTATCGCGGACCTCTCGGAGCTCCTCCTCCTCCCAATGGCTATCCGCGACCTCACCCCGGAGCCTACGGACCTGACTATGGCCAAGCCGGCAATGCGCCACCGCAGATGGCCCAGGCTGCTCCTCGCCAGCGAACCTCGATTGCCTGCCGGTATTGCAGGAAGCGAAAGGTGGGTTGCATCCATGTCCAACAGGAGATGAGTTTGACTGTTGATGATGCGTGTGTCTTTGCTGCATTCGTGTCTTGTTCTCTGACCGATTCTTCCAGATCCGATGCAGCGGCTATCAGAGCGCGCCAGGGGCAAATGCCAAAACTGCGCTCGCATGAACCAAGAATGCATTTTCCAACCAGTGTCCTCTTCAAGCTCTACGGCCTTTATACCCGTGTCCGCCGTACCAGGTGGCGTTCCACCCGGCACTCAGCTTTTCGGTGCATACGGCCAACCTTTGGCCCCGAATACCGTTCCAGCGTCTCATCACTTCTCTCATGGCGGCGGTCCCCCTGTGGGCGCCGCTGGGCCAAACTATTACCAGCCTATGCAGTCTCCCACGGACTCTTACTCGTCGTATGGGGGCGATCCGAGAGCAGACGACCAAGTGGCAGGCCGCCGACGCCGCAGAACCCCGAGGAGCAGGAAGAAGGCTACCGTCTGCCTCCGCCCCGAAGCAACTTACCTGACGACGACCCTCGAAGGAGATCACCTGCTGAGGCCTCGAGCAACGGTAGCCCTGGTGGAATGGGACATGTTTCATATCAAGGTGCGGCGGCTTCTAGGCATAGCCCCGGAATCAAACCCTGGCCCAACCACCCCGAGTACGAGCCACGGACCCCCGGTCGCTGGAGGTCGCTCACCGGTAGGACAAAATGGCTCCAGCGGAGCTTCAACGCCTTCTCAAGCCCAGCGCCCCGGCCCAGCTGCCTCATCCTCTGTCATGAGCCTCAGCAATCTCGTTGACAAGAGCGATATCGACAAGGGCATGATTGATCGACTCAATAGACCTCGAGACGTCAAGGGATCACCTCCCAGTGGTCCACGGCAAGAAACCGCTCGTTGAAAACACCGCCCCGAAACAAGCTCGTACGAAACAGTCCATCTGTCATGAGAAGGAACAGCGCAGTTGGATGTGCGCCAATCGACTTGTCATGACACCTGACGGCGGTGTTCGGGAGATGATGATCAGACTCCACTCTGCGAAGAACCACGAGAACAAAAATGACAAAAAAAAAAAAAAAAAAAGAGTGGGAGGGGAGGAAGAAGCTGCTTGACACTGCCGGACAGTTGATTAATCTGTGTGCATGTTTCTGGGTTTATCATCGACCAACCTTGAACTACTCCACCTGCAACTCGTTGACGAGAAAACTGTGGATGCTCACAATACACTTGACTTTTGCGACCAAAACCCTAGGAATATGGTTTTACAAACAAAGGGCGGCGGACTCACATACTAGAACAATTCTCGGTTTGGCAACAGACACCTTTGACTTGAACGCGAACCGTTTGGTTGCGCATTTTGCGCATTTTGATGGACCTGGTTTTGTTCATCTTCAGTTTGTGGACTTTTTTCCTCTTTTTTTTTCTCTATTATTTTCCCTCCTTATGGGAAATCTGTCTCTTCTATACTGTCTACTTCGTCCCCACCCGTTTTTAGTCCATTCTGTCACGCTTGCGGCTTTGCTTCGTGTCTCATCTACGCCGACTTTGGCACGGGGGTAAGGAGAAAGCGACTTGGAACTTTTTGAACTCGGGGTTTATTGTGATCTGGAAATCCGGATCAGATTTTCTGGGGAGGCGGCTTATTGGTATTCCTGCATACATTGTAATGGCTTGGCTGTTTTCTAGTTGCAGATCTTTTGTTTTGTCATGTCTTTGTCAACAATCTTGCTTTTTTCCCCATGTTTACAAAGACGGATATGCCTCACGGCACCAAACGTTTTGGTTTTGATGATAGGATTTATCCACTTGCTTCCAGTGTGGTCTTTTTACTTGTATGGTTGCGACGGGCTCGACTATATTGTCTTGTCGTCGTCTTATTTTCTCTCCTTGAAAGAGTAGTGAGAAGGGTGGTTTTATCTTTGTTTACAGACTGTCGGAGCACCTGTTTGCGCGAGCGATATTCGCGGGTGCTGCTTGTGGTGTTGGTGTTTGGCGCGTGGGTGGACAGTAGATACCATCCGTCTTCCAACAGGGCATACTATTTAACGCCTTGGCAAAACAAAATGCTAATTCATTTTTGACAAGAAGTAACTTGCCCGTGTCACATACGCTGGAGGCATTCTTTTCTGATTGATTACGATGACTTCGCGGTCTCTCTCTCCTCCCCTCCCTTTGGCACTCATTGAACATGGCCTCCCCATTCAAGCAAATCTAACGGCGCGATAGAAATCTGAGAGCCGAATTGACCTCCTCGCACAGCCAACCGACGACGTGCCGTAAAAACAGAATACATATATATATAAACGGTCATTAAAGCTGGACAGACTCCCTTCACCAGGATTCGTTGGTGCTTGCGCAATTTTATGGCCGCAACCACGGCCTCGATTCCCACGTCTGCAGTTACGACATTACAGGCAAGCCAGCCGAAGTCAGCCGAACCCGGTTCAGAACCCAGTCGAACCCAGCCGAAGTCAGCCGAACCCAGGGCATTACGACCTTGACCGGAGCGACATGTTTCGCGAACATCCCACTCGTGCGCACTCATGGATAGTGCGCAGCCCACACATCAGCAGCGGACTTTTCTATTGGACTGGGCTTGGAAGACCGTAGGGGTGGACCTTTGGGAGGATGAGTGAATACGCAAGGGCTTTGATCTGGCCAAAAAGATGGCTTGAGTGGAACCCGGTCGGCGGTCGGTCAGTCACTTGACTGTGCTATGGTATTACGAATTGCCGGTGACAACGCACGTCCAGCTCTTCTGCCCTACAGACTACGGAAGGCTCCAAAAGGAGGAAGCTGGGAGCAGTGTCACAACACGGACGAAGAACAGGATTTGAGTCAGGTCGCTCGCTACCCTATCCGACGGACTGGAACGATGATGCTAGCCCTCATCAGTGTGGGATAGAAGAGAGGGAAGTTGGTCAATGGGTCAAGGATGAGGGAGTTCGTGGGAGGAGATTGAAGCGTTGGTACCGCCGCAATATTACCCTTTTCCGACAGTAACAGGTAGGTGGAAGCTCCCCCTTCCCCGTCGTCGGGCTGACAAGAGCGGACGCGCGAGTCAAATTCCTTCCACTTCACTCATTGTGTTGTAACTTGTACCTGTGACGTTGTGCGTGCCATGATGCTGGAAGGGCTGGCTGCTGCGAGTTTGCGCGACGGGCCTTTGGCTCCCGCCCGCTGGGAACTTGGTCTGAGGAGCCCACTTGGTACTACGCCGAAGCAAAGAAGCCGTCGCCATTGAGCTTCGCAAAGAGGTTCACTTCTGGCTCGATATCATTTCCACGGGGGCCGGCCTTGCGAGAACTTGTCGGTTTGGAGGCGGCAAGGTTTCGACTTGGGGATGGATGGGGAATGGCCCATGGTGACGGAATCTTGGGACTGGACAATGGGGGGGTGTAGGAATGGAAAAGATGGGCAAAAGAAGGAGGCAATAGCTTTGGTCTATGCTGTTTCCGGCGATGTG
Source organism: Epichloe gansuensis (assembly GCA_023658505.1). Classification (NCBI taxonomy): domain Eukaryota; kingdom Fungi; phylum Ascomycota; class Sordariomycetes; order Hypocreales; family Clavicipitaceae; genus Epichloe; species Epichloe gansuensis. Next base: position 4,604,782 of record CP098283.1, read on the forward strand.
GGAGCAAAAAGCTCCGGAGGGGCCATTCACACATGAATCGGACTGGTCTGAATGGGATAGAAACCCTCTGGGCGTTTCTTGGGGGAGGGCCTCTGTGAGTCTTTTTTTCTATTGTCCGTTTTCACGAAGACTGGCTGACGGTAGGGCTGTCTTGGAAGTGGTGTTGGGTGGCGAAAATCAATGGCCTGCCACGAAAAGCTATCCAGTATTGCTAGATGGCTTTTTCTCATTGAACCATGGGTACAACGTTAACATGGCCTTGCATTGAACCGCATGGGCTCGAGCAGATGCGTTGTTGCAGACGGACAGATGGTTTCGTCGATTTGCAACCGTCATGTCTCACTTGGCGATGGGGCACTTCAGAACGCCTCTTTTGCCCACCGCGAATTTTGGGGGGGTTGCTGTTCCTGCAGTAGCCATGCGATTTGTGCATGACGCAGGTACAGTCTGGAGAGGATCTGTTTCTCAAGATGGGAGAGGAATCATGTTCTTTCTCAGGGAACAAGCAGGAGGGGGTGGTAACGGTTCTTTTGGGAGGGTCATGTGCACCCTCCCTCCTCTTTCCTTGTTAAGGTTTTGCCTCCCTTGAGATCAACGGGCGAGGGAAAGGGGGTTCATCTCTGCGAGGCTCGAAACGAGATGTATGTGTTTGCAGGACGACGATGTATTGACGGTTGTACTAACACGCCTGGCTCATTGATTTTTTCTATTGAATCCTCAGAATACACTGTACGATAACATCTTTCCTATAAGAAAACCAACCAACCAACCAACCAGTCGACCCGCCACACAAAGCTTTCAAACTCCCTCCCCCAATCCCGTCCATCGAACGAGCTCGTGATCAGCGCCACGGCGCATACATAGCCTTGCGGCTCAGCCTCAAAGTTGGCGAGGCCGGGCGGGAGAAGCCAACGAATGAGGCTGGCTTGTGGGCGCAACTATTCGCCGTTTGGACCTGGATTCGAACGAATCAAGACAGTTACGGAGCCGGGGTGTGATTCGATCAACTGGGCTTCGTGCTTCGTGTCTAGCCTTGTAGTTTGGCTCCGTGGATCTAGTCGAGCACGTTTTTATGAAACCCTTTTCGGAGGTCTCGGGGAAGAAGGGGGAATATGGTGGATGACGGGAATGTTGGAGAGACGCTTTAGGGAGGTTTTCCCATTTCCGGGGAGGCGGTTTTTGGGAATTCTTTTTCGTATCTATTGGTTGTTGCGGGGAAGATCTATGGTCATGTATGATTTGGCTGAAAACGGCCAAAGAGAATATTGGATCTGGAGACGTCCCGTGGTGTATTTGGGTTGGGGACAGTAAGTACGAGGAGCAGAGGGAATCAGAACCGAGGGCTTGGATTCTCCCCAATTCCCAACTGCAAGGTCCGAGCCGCGTGGCAATGTTCCCCCTTCCCCGTATCAGGCCCAAACAAAACTTTTACCTGGCTTGTTCGAGCCCGAATCTGGGGAAAAGGCCGCTTTTCCCGCTCGGATAAGAAACGGGAAAAAAAAAAAAAATGGTCGTAGCCGGATAATGACGCTTTTCGAAAGAGGAGCGACGGCATGGGAATAAGATGATAGCGACCATCGGCAAAGACGCGTGAACATCCATGAGTTTGTTTCAGATCCGCATCAGGGAGGTTTGTCGTCTCGTGAGGGATGATGGTTTGAGGCCCGAATTTGAAAAGGGAACTTGCTTTTCTTGCACCAAACATGTGGATGTCCGTGTGGCTGATAAGAAATGGGGGTGGCATGTAGAGCTGTAAGTGGTGTTGAGATGGGAGGAAAATACTGCAAGTGCAGAGGTAGCTTTTACGGCATGAATGAAATCTTCCATGGCTATACATTGTGCAATTCCGTCGTCCGTCGTCCGTCGTCCGTCGCCTGCTTTTTTTTTTTCGTCCTTTTCTCGTGCAGTGCAGTGATAGTCTGATATAACCTCCGATACGTGGGAAAACGATTCAAAGCGGAGAGAGTACGAGGATTTCGGGGCAAAAACGGCGGGAGGGAAGGAGAGGAAAACAATGGAAAGTATACAATATGAATGATGGGCGAGTAGTTCTAGTCATAGCATGGCGGGAAAAGAAACAAGGAAAGAGAAAAGGGGGACAGTATGAATCCCATGTTCTCCCACCAACCGACAAAACCTACGTTCTAACGCTTCACGGGGCCTTTTTTTCCACCCGGTCCAAAATGATGGGGTTAGTCTTTTCCTGCTGGCCTGGCCTGGCATTTAGCTGTGCTGACAGCATATGGCAACGCGTCGTGGCATTCTTCTCGGATGGTGTGCCGGCCCGGCGTCGTCCCCTAGGCATCATACATTGCTCGGCAAAGATGATGCCACGGGGCATTTCTTTTCTGCCTCCATTCCATTTCGAAGCATGACCCCTTTCTCCAGCCGCCGATATTGATCGTCATGCTCTTCCACGGCACATGGGGAAATCGGTCCTGTCCTGTCCTGTCCCGTGTGAGGAAGGGCAATGAATGTTCTGCCATGGCCTGTTCGTGGCCCCCTTGTGTGGCATCGAGTTGTCTTTTTCATCCTTCGTCTGCCGAATGTGGCCGGCCGTAGGATTGGAGAACGAGGGACTGGACACAAGCATTCTCCCGCACTGAAGGTGAATCTCGTTACTTTGGTCCAGTGATTTCTGGATCGCTCATAGTAAACGGACCACCAGAGTCTGATGCCGTCATCATCATCGTCACCTACGTATTGTAATTAGTAATCTGCTCTCATGAAGTTGGACGCCCGCTCCGCTCCCGCCGCACAACGGCTCGCAGATTGTTTCCCCCAGGACTTTACGTGATGGATGATAACCTCGCTGTGTCCCGACAGAATCCTTGCCAACCCCGCTTGACACCAGATTGTTCCTCATGATGACATGATATTATGCCCGAGATGTGTTGCCTTACGGGGAAAACCCGGCTTTGGACATGTGAATGCACGATACGCTCATTCAGGGCGGGCAAACTTGCGGGAATAGGCGATGGGAGTTTGCTATTATTACGTTGAACATCCGGCAAATATTGGCAAATATTGACTTGGTATTCAGATATCGGAACCTTGGTCGGGGTGGGTTGGTCCCACGCCGTCAGCAAAGAGCAAAGAACGACATGGGGGGGGGTGGTGGTTTCTGACCAGCAACACTGAAACTCAGTTTCTGCTCGGAACTCAGTTTATGCAAAGCACTTGCGCAGGTCTGCTGCAGTGCAGGTGTAGGGCATCATACTGAACTACAGACACTGCCTCGTCCCCGGTTGCTATCCCCAACCGTCGGCTTCGGGTGACGATGAATGGAGAATTCGGAAAACAGGCATTCCGGCCCCCGTACGTACCTTGCCACTTGCGGAGTGAACAGGCATCCACGGGGAAAGCCGTTTGCCCACCCTGCCAGTTTCAGATTTATCAGGTGGAGATCGGCTAGATGCCGCGTGACAGGCCGGGGGCGGCGGCGGCACGGCAAGGCAAAGTCAGATTTCCCAGCCTTGTCGCCATGTTTCCCTTTTTCCTCGAGGCATTACAACGTTTTCCGGCCGCGAAACGGGCCCTTTGATCGGGAAAAACATCAGTGCAGTCACTGACTCTTTGGAATCCGACAATTGCACAACGGCACAATGGATGGAACCATTGTGAAAGAACGGTTGCTCCCGCCCCAGACACAACCAGCAATCGCCGCGGTGTTGTGCAGAAAAAAAAAAAAACTAAAAAAAAACTTGAAAACAGCCTTGACAATTTTCGAATCTTTTGAAAGAAGTGGACGGGAACGCATCATCATCGCCGATTCGCAAGACCATCCGAAAACGGAAATCCCACCACCCCTGCTGGCCAATCGGGAGCGCGGGAGCATGGGTCCCGGAAAGTCGACATGCTTTTCACCACGACTTGGCCTTTTTTTTTTTTTTTTTTTAATATGGAAGAGGCAGCGCACTGCCGGCCGTTGGCGAATGAAAAGGACCAGTAATATTCGGTCAGACAAAATCCAAATCACCTACATCAAGGAAGCACAGCCAGGCAGATCAGATGCTCAACCCCATTCCGCATCCGCGCATCGAGTAGAGTCCCTGCTGCCAAGCCATCCCCGGTGTCTCCACCTTTATCCGTTCTGAGACCTCCGCATCTTCCCTGATAACCCGCCCGGGGCCCTGATTAAGATCCATCTGCCTCTCTCACTGCGAAATAATATCATTCATTCATTCATTCCTTCTTGGATCGACCATCCACGACACCTTTGCGCAGGATTCCGGGAAATATGCACAAAGCGCGCGGATGACAAGCACTGATTATCAACGCGCACACAAACCAACTATCTGCTGCATGGGGTCTGCTGCATGGGGGCTCAGGTATACGAATCCTCTTCGTCTCTCTCTAAGAAATGGCAAGACGGAACAAGGAGATGACCAAAATAAATGGGGAATCACTACTTTGTGTGCAAGAGAAGCAAGACTCGGATGGAAATGGAAACTGATACACCGCTCGCGATTTGCTGCTATTGAATGAACAGACAGCCCAAGTCAGCAACTTCATCTCCTTTACACCAAGTACAGACTGACCGGCTCTCCTCTTCCCTGGATAGCAAAGCGCCCGTCCCCTTCAACGTGGAAATAGCCCGGATTGCCATTGCATCACTGTGCATCACCGACGTTTGGGACCAGAATCGGCCTAGCTCATTCCTTGTGAAGAAGACGCTTGCCTTTTGGCCCAGGTTCATACATGTCATCGTCGTCGGGTGCATCCTGAAGCCTGTCGTGGGGCGTCTGCAGCTCGCCCGGCCCGTTGTAGGAGCTTGCATTGCCGAGGCCGTTTTCGACCCAGTGCCTCCACTCGGCTGAGGACCGCCAAAGCCTGGATGGAACGGCTCGTGAGCAAATTCGGGTTGGAAAGTCGAGGCAGAATAGGGGCTGTCTTGTTGAACTCTGGATCGGCAAAAGGGTCTTTCGGCATCTCATCTTTCGGGGACTGCCGCGAGCTGGGTCCAGCAGCTACTCCGTTGCTCCTGTGGACCTGTACGATTCCGTCTGCTTCCCTTTCTGGCCGCCGCCGAGGACACCTGTGCCTATTGCACCAGCCATCGTCTCGGAGTGGGCAGTGCCACTTGGCCGTTGTTCATCATCATTGTCCGAGTGTTCTGACTGCATCGCCGGCGAGTCTTCGTTGAAGCTCCCCGTGCCGAGTCCCAGCTGCTTCCGAGCGTTCAATACAGCACGTTTGTGCTGGTTCAAGGCCGTTTGGAGCTGCTCGTTTGTGTCAATCAAGCTCTCCATCGTGTCGTTGTCTGGCGCGGGATTCTCCGATACCATGTAACCTTGCAAGCTTCGAGACGCGCTCAGGCATCGATCGGCAAATTCCTGATGAGCTCATTTTGCAACATCTCGCCCGGCGGGGTATTCATGACAACCTGCTCCAGGAGTTTGGCTGACGTGCGCGCTTCCTCCAGCCTCGAAGTTAATTCGACGGGATCCGGCAGGCGATTGTTGGAATGCGACTTGGCAAAGTAGTTTTGGGAATGCCTGTTGAGCTGCGGAGGGCTCATGAACATGGGAGGCCTAGGTGGAATCGGTGGCCCCCTTTGGCCTGTTGGGTGGGTGGTCAGTACGAGATATCTACCTGATGCCCAGGAGGAACCCAGGGACAACAAGAACATTGACGAAGTGAGGACCTACACCATGCTTCTTGATAGCGCCTTCTTTTTCCTTCTTCCACATCAATACCAATGGCGCCAGATTCTGATCATTCATTTTTGTGTATTCAAAGTCATCCAATGTCTCCATCAGTAGCTGCCACACACTTCGATCCTTGACATTCTTCAGCAGTGCCCGGACTGTGTCGACAAATCTTTCGTCTAGATTTCTCGTAAAGGTCTCGCCGGGGTTGTCCGTCAAGATTTTGACAAGCATAATGGCGTTGTACTGCCATGATGGTCTCGAGCTGTAGTCTTTGCCGAGAAACTTGCGGATGATTCGAGCGCATTCGGCGGCAGCAGCTGGGCATGACTCTGCCGCATCGACAATCGGAGGAAGAAAGAGAACCTCGTCGGACTGAAATCACGGACTCGGTCAGCTGCTTGCGTCTCCCTCGCGTCTCCCTCGCGTCTCCCTCCATTGGCGCTGCGAGAGAGGCGCAAAGTTCGTGTCTCGTCAGCATACCTTTGAGTTGCCACCGGACTCGCAAAAGGCTTTCTAAGCACAGAAGGGCTCGTTAGTTTCGAGGCTGGGGTCCTTGCAATACGCTACTTGAGCTTGTGCTTGTGCTTACCACACTGTTATGAGCCGTCATCTCTGGGCTCTCGGCCGGGTTCGCGGCTGACGCTGGCGGTATGCTCGAGCTTCCTAGATCAGCCATTAGATCAGGCCCCCTTTTTTTATAGTTGGCTACTATAGAAGAAAGAGATTATCTCATCAAGTCGCCAAGTCGCCAAGTCCCCAAGTCGCGAAATTGCCTGGGTGGCCGTGCCGACGGCGGCTCGGGCGAGGAGATGGATCGGTGGTTCGCGACATACCTCCAGCCTTTTTCCTGATGCTCCCCAGCATCTTGTTCATGCTGAGGCTCTTCATGGACTTCATCGTGCGTACGGGGATGTTCGATTACGCGAGTGATGGCAGGCGTGGGCGCGGGCGGAAATGGCAATCAGAGGCTGGATGAGGGGACAGTTTGATAGCGCTTAGAAATGTCTGGACAGCCTGGCGACTCTGACAACGAGAACAAAACGACGCGCGCCGACACCTAGGAAAAGAAGGAAGAAGAAGGTAACGAATTAAAGCAAGGAATGGAGGAGGTCGAAAGCAGACTGCGCGTCGCCAGCCAGAAAGGTTTGCTGGCCGCGTGGTTAGCAGTGGGGAGTCGCGGACTCGTGGACTTCTTGCCGCACTTTGGAGTCGAGGCGCAGCGACAGGCAGCCAGCCAATGACATGCTAGGGACTCTTCTCGGCTCGAGATGGAGATGGGATGGTGGGTCTCCGTCGACCCCTTCTGGGACCAACCTAATTAATACCCGGGTGGGTGCCTGGACAGCATTTCCGGTTCAACAATTAATGCATACTATGTACATACATAGGTAGCACGGTAGGTACCTATGTACCTAGATATCAATCATTTCAGGCAGGCGCGCACAAGAGAAGGAGAAGCGTCTGGTACATGACTGGAGCGTCAGAACCTGTGTGTGAATGGCAAATGGGAAACGAGTCGGCGGACTCTCGGGTCTTGGAGACTGCATTCGTCTCGTTCCATCTTCCATCTGATGATGCTGGCGGGAATCAGGGGATCGATGAACGGACTGCAACTTTGATTGGCCGCCCGCACCTGTCTACATCTACATATACATATGTACATGCATGATCCTCTGTCCTGTCGTCATCTGTTGGTTGGCAGCCTGCATTCCCGCCCACTTCACCATGACTCACTCAGACGGCGGCGGCATCAGCATTATTACAATCGCCCGGCTCAAGGTTCTTAAACTGAGCTGGATTCTCGACTACGCTCTAATCCGTACAATTAAGGATACTCATGACCTTGTTTGCCTGCTTATTTGCTGCGACTTCGACAATTCGGGCTCACAATACTCCGTATCAGGCATCGCTATTCCGTACCACCCTCCAGACGTAATCCCCGCCTCAAGACCGCTCCTCTGGGGATTATAGCTTCTTTTGCGCGATGTTGTGAGCGAGTCCTCGTGAGGAGCGACCATGAGGATCGCCTTTTTTTCTTTTCTTTTTTTCTTTCAGGAGCGCCATTGTCCCGTCGACTTTCACACGCTCTGCTAAACAGGAGCAGATGGTGGTAAGCTTGATGCATCACACCCCCATTTACTCTACATCATTGTTCCAAATTTTGCCAATCAATAAACGACGGTTTTCAGTTGGGTTGTGTCTTGTTGTATTGTAATGTCTTGCCTGTACGTACCACGCACAATGGATCCGTACAGACGTGCTCTCACCATCGTCCATCTTCCCCCTCCGAGTCAGGCCAGTCGTCATCGTCGTCTTCCTCCTCCGAGGCAGGCCCGTCGTCATCGTCGTCTTCCTCCTCCGAATCTGGCGATATCTGCTCGACAATGAGATTGCCGGACTTACCAATCTGCTCTCTCATCGTGGTTGTAGCACTAGGCTCGTAAACAACGCGTGGCAGCGTTGACGCTATCCGGAACCCATACTTGTGCTCATATCCTGCTGGCGCTTCTACTGCCGCTGCGGTAGCACCCTCGGCACTGTCGTCATCCTCCAGCTCCTGCAGCCTATCGTAGCACTCCACAAAGGCATATACCTCTTCGAGCGACGCGTCCGGTGGAAACCTTCGGATGACTCGTCCTGCTGCCGCAAATTCGTCGGGCATCTTCAGAGCCACGTGCACCACGTTGGTATCACTGCTTGGTGGCTCCGGCAGAATCTTGGTGGCTCGCCACATTTTCCATTGCCGGCGCTGCTTGTCTAACAATACCGCCGCTTCGGCTCTTTGACGGGCCATAGCCTCGGCTGCTTCGGCAAAGGCTGCTGCTTCTTTCTTTTGACGAGCTCGTTCCCTATCGATGGCCAAAGATCGCTCATAGGCAGAATCTTGCTCGTTTCGTAGGTTCCTAGCCACTTCTTGAGCGCTCCGCTCCGCTCGCACCCCGTCCAGGTCGGAACCGTACTTTTCAACTGAGTTTCGGAGTTCCGAGAGGTATGTTGACGCAGGCATGGGACCGACGAGGCGCTTGACTATTCCCATGCGGGTACTGCCTTCCTTGGGTGTTAGACAGACCAGAGCAGAGAAAGGAAATCTGGTGCATGCGTATTCCATGGCCACCTGATAGGCTTCTGAATCCAGGACATTTCCTCCCCAAAGTATAATGTTGTTCGTGGGATCCTGGATATAGTCCACCACATCCTGTGACAGCAATGTGTCTCGAACGAAAGATGCGGTGTCATCATGCTCCGGTGACAAGAGGATGACGAGAAGAAACTTGAGCTTCTTCTTAGCTAAATCATGGGCCTGCGCCATGCCGCCCTCAAAGAATGGAAGTTCATTCGTCCCATACTCTTCGTCGAATTCTCGCTTGAAGCGGGCTGCAGTGTCCCGAGGCATGAGCATTCGGCGACCACTCGTGTCCCTAAGCACTAACGATAGCCAGCTAGTACCTGCTCGTGGTCGAATAGATATAGATCCGGGCGATAATGATGCCATGTACCAGAATGTTCGAAACACTGTCGACATTGCTCCCAAGCCCAGGCAAAGGGGGCAAGAAGCATTCCTATATGCCAGGAGATCGATGTGTGAATGATGCTTGCGGAACGATCCTGGGAGCCGGATCGGTTCGATCTCGCCAATATGGTCTCGAGGTGAAGCCCTCGGTGGAGAGAAAGCTTTCTTGTAGGTTCTCGTGTCTTGCTGTCATCCGGGAATAATTTGTTCGGCCATGGCTTCGGCCACGGGATCAGGACCTTCGCCGTCGAAGAATTTGGCAATGGCAATCTATCGGTGGCGTTAGTCACGACACTCTCGACACCACCCATCCAGTGAAAACGGTGCGAGACGGGCAAGAAAATCCTAAATATTTCATCCTTACCTGGACATTCCATTGCGATCTCCGCAATAGAGGAATGGCATCCTGAACCTTCTGGTCGGTGACTTGGACGTACTGCTGAAGAGCTTCCTGCTGCGTTTGGGACAGCTGTCCCACGTTATCGCCTGAGTCGGCCATGGTCAGGGCTGCAACCGCGATGCTATGGGCTTGAACGAGATTTTCCAATTCTAGCGCACGATCATCTGGGCCGAGAAAGAGGAAGTATCGTTTCAGAAGATCCTTGAGCTCGGATTTTGTTAATGAAACTTGGTATGAAAAGAAGCTTCGAGGCTGCACAATGAAAAATGCTATGTCCATGTGGTTGGTGGTGGCTGGCAGACACGTCATGTCTACTCCGTATTTGTATGTACGGAAGTACATTCATAATAGTGGGGCCGCTTTCGATTAAGATGCGGGAAGTAGCACTTTACCAACAAAGAAGATGCCATCGCCGGATGGAATAGAAACACCTGACAAATGCGCGGAAACACGTACACGTTGCGAATCGTTCCTGACCTCAGCTTACTATCCCACCACCTCAATTTGGATGGTAGTTTCATGCAGTCACCGCCATCGCCAGTCACACCATTAAACGAACGAGGTGCCACAAAGGCGTGCAGTGGCAGAGCATTGCTTGTTGCTGTTGCCGCCCCCACGTCACGTCACCCAGCAGTGCCAGCAAGTGCCAGCACAGGCGCCTGGAGGTGGGGTGGCTTCTGTAGCTTCTGTAGCTTCTGTAGCTTCTTCACACGGACCACGCCTCCGTCCATCACTGACTCCTACGAGGCCAATCCATCCCTACCTGCCCGCCCTGCGTCTCCCTCACAACCTCTCGCAATTCTCCTGCATCACAACTCGTCCACACTCGACCAGGCCAAGAGGTCTCTCGTCCTTCGATATCTGTAAATGGGCGCAAGGCCCCAGCGATCAATTGAGCCATGGCAGATGACTGCTTCGCCACGGTACGCGCCTCGCGCCTGTCCCCATCATCGTGACCTCCGATCCACAAGTAGCCTCAACCCCTCCGCCGCCGTGCAATGACAATTCGACCTCGCAACCTGTCCGCTGGCGTCCCCGAGGGACAACTTGCTGGCATATCGCAAGCACTCGCTGATATGATACAGACGTCGTAAAGTCGACCACGGAAGCTGGATTTACCTTCCTGTCACCTAAATAGACAATGGCGGCGTCGCGATTCGCATCAGATCTCAGGCGCCCGGCTGGCTCATCCCCGAAGCCAAAGGGGCGCGGTATGACAAGCCCGGCAGTCCCTGGTCTACAAAGCTGTATATCGGTCCTTGGAATAACAATTTTCATCTCTAGTCGAGAATCGGGAAACGCTTTGCCGAAATGTCCTCATCTATGGCCACTGTCGATACGAAGACCAAGGCTGTACCTTCTCCCACGAACAAAACAAGAACAACGCAAACCAAGCAGATATGTACGCTCAGCCGCCAAAAACTCACACCGAGACGCTCTTCAAATATTCAGGTTCCAGTTGCGTCGCTGACCTGTTTGTAAACCAGGTCCCGAAAGGCCCTGAATGTCGAATCTCCCTCCTTTACTCCCGCGAACCTGCAGAACTCGGCCAAAAAGCTACCTTTTCCACGCAAGCCGCAAATGCGCCTACATTCACACCCAGAGGCTTGGCAGGTACGGGTCGACACTGGCCGTCTGGTTGCGATATGGGACTAACCAATTGATTGAACAGCCTCACCAGCCATCTCTGCTGATGCAGAGGCTGCCCTCTTCAACCCTGCTGCCATACGCGAGTTCACCCCGGGCTTCGACTTGAATGCACAGGTAGGTGACCTTCACCCGTCCCAGTACATGGTCTCGTAGACTTTAGGACGACTGACTTTCCGACTAGGCTACGTCCAACGGCTCCGGCCAGGACGGACCTGTCACCTATGACCCCTTTTCAATGACTGCGGTCAACCAAACCCTCCCTGGCGGTGCTCACTATAACCCATACGCTGATGAGCATGCCATGGCTGGCGCTGGCGCTGGCTACTATCCCGGCTCTGGTGCCTTTGCTGCCCCCTCAGCCTCTTCAGCACCATCTATACGCCCCCGTTGGTCCTCACAGAGATGACCTCATGCCTTATCATCGAATGGCTCACGACTTTTCCTGCCAGACAAGTTGCGGGAGGAGTTACAGAAGAAATCGGAGGCGGCATTGCAGGTCATGCCCAACTCGCAGCTCCCTCAGATGGAGAACTACCACTCGCTTGTACCCTTGGACACGACTCACAGAAAGAATGCAAACATCTTTGGCTATCCCAGCTGGGTGTATAAGGCCATGTCATCCAAGACAGGCAATCTATACTGTCTGCGCAGATTGGAAGGGTTTCGACTAACAAACGAGCACGCCATCAGATCTGTCAAGGAGTGGAGAAAGATTGATAATGCCAACGTGGTCACGACGCATGATGCATTCACAGCACGCGCTTTCGGAGACAGCTCTCTCATTTTTGTACAAGAATACCACCCACTATCGAGAACCTTGGCCGAAGCCCACTTGAGCCCTGCATCTGCGGGACAGGGGAACCGCTTCCAAGCCAAGTCCACCGTGCCCGAAGCAGTCCTCTGGGGTTACATCTCGCAGATTGCCAACGCATTGAAATCCATTCACTCGATCAATCTAGCAGCCCGATGCATCGACGTCACCAAGATCATCCTTACCGATAAGAACCGCATCAGACTCAATGCATGCTCCATTCTAGACGTAGTTCAATTCGAGGTGCGGCGGCCCATCCAAGAACTCCAGCAAGACGACTTCGTGCAGTTTGGCCGCACCATCCTCTGCCTAGCGACCAATGCCCTCCCCGCTCAACTCACCAACCTCAACGTCTCCGTCGAACAAATGAGCCGCTCGTATTCCGTCGAACTCCGCGACACCATCATCTGGCTCCTCACCCCCGCCCAAACTCCCGCCGCCCCGAAGGGCATCGAAGAATTCATCCGCGGCATCGCCGGCCACATCGTCACCACACTCGACCAAAGCCAGCATCAGGCCGACGAACTCAGCTCAGAACTATACCGAGAGCTGGAAAACGGCCGCATAGCCCGTCTGCTCATGAAGCTCGGCACTGTCAACGAGCGTCAGGAATTCGACGGCGACAGGGCGTGGTCCGAGAACGGCGAGCGCTATATGCTCAAGCTCTTCCGAGACTACGTCTTCCACCAGGTCGATGGCAACGGGAATCCCGTCCTAGACATGGGCCACATGCTCCGCTGTCTCAACCGATTGGATGCCGGGACCGAGGAGAAGATTTGCCTGAACAGTCGCGACGAGCAGACCAGCTTTGTCGTAAGCTACAAGGAACTGAAGAAGCAGTTGGGGAATGCATTTAGTGAGCTGCAAAAGAGCTGCAAGTCGGGTAGAGGTGTCTAGAAGACCTCAGCACGACGCCGCCGCGCAGGTCGAAGAGTGCTCATATGTAAATATGACGAAATAAAGCTAAAGCGACTGGTAACAAAAACGGGTATGAAGTCTCAATGAGATTACTACTAGAAATCAGTGCATGTCCGTTGCAGAGTGAGCAACGTTTCTATGGCGAGTTTGCGGTGAGAGAGAGATACATAAGGCCTATTCTTTCTTCTTGGCTACGAAATGCTACGACGTATATCTGGGCTGTAGATGAGAAAGGGGACCGATGTATTCACTGATTAAGCTAGTACACCATTCCCGTGGTGGAGTGAGACCGGCAATGAGGTAGAACACGCATACTAGTATCTTTGCGAGAAGCAGAAAAAGAAAAGGCATGTCCATATTCGTTCATCAAGTGCGCCCCTATATGATCCGGGTATATCATAATAGCACGTCGCTTTATTTGTGACGGTTCAACCTGCTTCCTCGAGACTGCAGAGCTCCATAACGCTGTTCTGCGAGCGTCCAGCATGCCCTGTGGTAACTTTTTCTTCAGGTTGTTTTTGGTCACCCGCTCGAGCAACGCTTTGCACGCAATGTTGCAAACTAGAGCTCCTGCTCCTGTTCCTCGTGGTCACTCCCGGTTCGTCGCGCAGGCATTCGAGGAGCCAAGACTTCGAGCATACAGTACAGTAGAATGTGTTGGAGTACATCGAGCTTATTATTCCGGCGCCGCAAAGGGGTTGGCAATTTCTTCGCTACCATCAACGGGCGTAATGACGACGAGCAGCGTTCCGCGTGCAACAACAAGCCCGAGCGGCCGTGTAGATTCGTGTCCTTCCTCGTCTATACATGCACTCAGTCAGCATTGATTCCCCAGTTGTCTCCTTCGGGAGGATGAATGATGAAAGGCGAAGCGGCGCCTTGTAATGGGAGTAACCAACCTCGAACCGTCTCCTTGACCTCATCCAGCACCAGATTCATCAGCGCGTCGTACCCCTTGAGAGTGCCCGTTACTTCTCTGCCACCATTGAACTTGACGGTAATCTCCTGTCCATGTACTTGGCCAGATCGAGAATGTTCTCCTTCTTAGGCTTCTCGGCCTTGTCGCCGCCTCCACTGTCTCTACCGCCTCGTCCACCGCCACGTCCACCGCGGGAACCGCCGCCGACTCCTCTTCCACCACCCCTGTACGTCGGCCGATCAGACATTTTGCATGAGTTGATCGTTGTAATAATGAACGAAGGATTGGCCCGCGACTGGTGACGGCAGAGATAGAGCTTCGTTGATCGCAGTATGGTGGACGCACTTGCGGTTTTGGCGGGGAGGAAGGTGGCAGGGCGGTAGAGGGTGGTTTCCGGTTGGGATTAGCGCAATTGTGGGAAAGAGCAACTTGGCGACCACCAAAGAAAAAGTGCTCAAGGCCTCTCTGTCATTGACTCCTGCTCGTAAATGGTTCTGCTTTTCCAAGATTCTACGTGCGATCCTGGAACCTGAACACAACCCCCCCAATCGTGCCGATCTTCTGACCACAATGTTACGCCTGACTGAGTTGATTATAGAGTTGTCTCCGACTCGCCGGCCCGGGACGTTTGGAGCAACGAGCGAGGGCACCTTGCCCTCATTCTAGTTGGCAAAGCAATTTTACTATAATACTAAGATCTTCCCGCAAAACGGCCAGGTTGTATACCTGTCAGCCTGTCCCGCCTGTGGCCTGACGGGGCGTGGCCTCAGATCCAAGCAGGGCAGATTTGGTCTAGTCCATCAATGGCGGCGTATTGTACGTCACCGCAGCTGTCTCTGGCCCCGGTTATAGCTGATTGTCTGTCTGCTTTCAAACTTTCTCTCTAGCTGCTTGTTGCTTGTCGACCGTATTCGAAAGGATATGGACAAGTCAATGCAGAGTGCACGGCCAAGTTGAAGCATCAGATCAGCTGATGCGATGTCTCGGAGACAATTTACCTCAAATGATGGAGCCATAGATAGACCGTCAGTCTCCCCGGGATTTGGTGCCGGCGATGCAGCACACAACCATGACTACGAGTGACCTGTCTGCACCGCTACGAGCACTTATACACGAGCCGCGAGTTCAGTTTACATCCCCGCCAGGAAAACAGTTTGCAAAAGACAACGAGTGCTCCGTCGTTACGCGCAATTAAAAGGCATCGAGAAGTTCTTTGACGGCCCCTAGAAAACGGACGCCGTTGAGCCATTTTCGACCCCGATTAGATGGATCAGTGTAGTGTCTTTTGTTAAGGGCAACCTGAGAGAGTTTGTTGTGAATGCCATGCTCGACGGCAGCCGGTGCTATCGGTTTACATACAAAGGTGTCCACGTCAAAATCACCGAAGACAACTGGCGGCTTATATCGTATGGGGCATTAGATCGTCCCCTCCTGGAATAGCCCTTCGAGAAGGATGAAGTCGCTGCGATGGATACGTTGAAAATTGTGGAACAACGAGCCTCGAACCTCGAACCTCTCATGAAGACGGACGAAGTGGCTGCACGGGCTCGTATACTGCATCCCCGTATCGGACAAAGAAAGAATGATCCGGCCTGAAGACGCGGTCACGACAGCAGGACCGCAAGATCGCACTATGCGCCCTTTTCAGACGTTCATTCTGGTTTTCGTCCGTCATACGATTTACGTGCAGACCTACTTCAGCAGTTCTCGACAGCGCCATTATCTCCGAGTCAGTCAAGGTCTACGTCTGGGATAGGATTGTCTGCTGCCAGTATAAGACCCTATCACCTTCCACAAACTCACCTCATCACCACTATCAAATTTTCTCAACACGTTCGGTGCGCTCCCCAGGAGCAATGTCCCAAGACTCACTCGGCCAGCGCAACTGAAAGCCGCGGAGAGGTGCTGAAATCTCTTATTAGCCTGAGCGCAGACAAATTGGCCAAAGGAGAATTCATTACCCTGCCTTGTGATCGCTGCCGCCGTTCGCGTCTACCGTGCATCAAACACTGACAGCTTGCCAAGGTTGCACCAAAAGCATGCGAACCGAAGAAGCCGTAAAAGTAAGAGCCGAAATAGGGAGAGAAGCAGAGGTGTCGCCGGACAATGCAGGCGGTATCCAAGCATTGAAAGAACCCCAATTCGCACGATCCGCTTTGGTATCCAGGAGCAGCCCGCTTAGTTCCGTCAGCACTTCCAGACCTGGAAGTCGAGCAGACACCGCAATGAGCAATTTGGTGGTTTAGAGCCTGGAATCTGGAATCTCTTCCTGTGGCGAGACACGAGCTACTTCCACCACTTACTTCGCGCCCACTTAGCTTGCCGACGGGAGTTGGTGGGATCTCGATCATGCAAGAGCAAAGTCCCCAAGAATTTTAGGCTTCTTAGGCAATGATGCAGATCGAAGAGTGGATTCTTCCGACCACCCCTCACGATAAAATGTTTCGTTGCAATTTTTTTGGTTTACAGAACAGCTAGAAGCTGATTTGTAAATGTTAGAGGTGAAATCATGGGCGTCAGTCATGTTGTGGAACCTGTACGGAGTACGATGTGCGATTCAACGACCCAGGTAGACATGGAAAATCATAGCACCACGACGAGCAGAATCACTACAGACATGATAAGCCTTGAGTTGCTATGGAAAGAGTCCAGTATAACGAGGACTGAGTAGAGAATAATCAAGTACATGGCTATCAATTTGCGTTTAGTAGCACATTATTATCTTATTAGAAGCAAACCAGAACGCACGGGTTCAAGAGACCAAGGAGTCATAGTCCGGGAGTGGCGACAAATGTTAAGGAGAGGGCAGAGGGCGCAGATGTCTTCAGTTAGGGAGGGGAGGTGTAGAGGTGGACCGACCCACCAACAGGTCGGGCTCTAGTTTC
Organism: Epichloe gansuensis; assembly: GCA_023658505.1. Taxonomy (NCBI): domain Eukaryota; kingdom Fungi; phylum Ascomycota; class Sordariomycetes; order Hypocreales; family Clavicipitaceae; genus Epichloe; species Epichloe gansuensis. The sequence goes on from CP098283.1 coordinate 4,621,530, forward strand.
TAACGTGGAACAAACAAAGCCCATTCGTCTCGTCTCCAGGTGACAGACACAATAGGAGCAGACTGGGATGGGTGCACGGGTGCTGGGGAGAAAAAGTACTTCGTAGAGCCTCGAAATTGCGCGCGGCGTCACACAACGGCCGTTCCTTAAACCTCTTCCGCCGACACATACAACTTAACCCCACGGCCAATCCCGCGAATACGACAAGGACCAACAGTTACGCGCCCGAAACGAAGAGAAATTGGTTGCCACTACGAGCCACCCGGCAGGTGTCACCCACAATGGCCCAAGGACAGCCTGCCGCTTTGTGGCAGGCCCTGACGACCGAAAACCCTTTCATCATCCACGTGCGACTGCCGAGCACGCAGCGCTCGTTCAGTCACGGGAGACTGGGGATTCAATACCGGACGATGCACTCCAGTCCGGTGGCAAAGTCAAAGCATTGCCCTTTGCGAAGTCCTGGGTTCATATGATGGCCGGAGGGTGCGTCTCCCTGATCACCAGACTTCTTGCGCTGTCTTTTACTTTTCTCTTCGTTGGCCCATAAAATACATGGCCAATACATTACAGGTCGCAGTAGTATGCTAACAGAGGCTGGATGATAGAGTCGGTGGAATGACGGCAGCCACGCTAACGGCGCCGCTCGACGTGCTCAAGACGAGGTTACAGTCCGACATCTACCAAGCCCAGCTGCGGGCAGGGCGACTAGCCAAAGGTCAAGCTCTGGCGGGACTCAACCCCGCGAGGGCAGCATTGTATCACTTGACCGATACGTTGGAGATTCTAGGCACTGTCTACCGAGTCGAGGGATCTAGAGCTCTTTTCAAAGGTCTTGGTCCCAACCTCATTGGCATCGTTCCCGCTCGAAGCATCCACTTCTTTGTCTATGGCAATGGCAAGCGCGTCATCTCAGAATACTGGAATCACGGCCAGGAAGCGGCCTGGGTGTATTTGCTGGCGGGTGTTGCTGCAGGAGTGGCTACATCGACGGCGACGAATCCCATCTGGATGGTCAAGACCCGACTGCAGCTTGACAAGAACGTATCTGAACGAAGCGGCGGCATAACGCAGCGACAATATCGAAACAGTTACGATTGCGTACGACAGATCATCCGCGACGAGGGCGTTCGAGGCCTATACAAAGGAATGAGTGCCAGTTACCTCGGCGTGGCCGAGTCGACGCTTCAGTGGATGCTATACGAGCAGTTGAAGGCATCGCTCGCCCGACGAGAGGAGCGCATTCAGCGCAGTGGCAGAGAGAAGACCTGGTGGGATCGCACAGTGGAATGGACTGGCAAGGCCGGAGCCGCTGGAGTGTCAAAGCTCATTGCGGCCGTCTTGGCTTATCCCCACGAAGTAAGTGAACGAGTGCCTTGACTGAATGTGCTGAAGGAGTTGAGAGACCGAATTGGCAATATGGCTAACTCGTGGATGAATCAGGTGGCCCGTACTCGACTTCGGCAGGTACCGACAGATGGCGGCCGTCCCAAATACACTGGACTGATGCACTGCTTCAAGCTGGTGTGGAAGGAGGAGGGGTTCATTGGTCTCTACGGTGGCCTGACACCTCACTTGATGCGAACAGTACCGAGCGCAGCCATCATGTTTGGCATATATGAGGGCATTCTCCGATTGTTCAACACCCCAGCGTAATCCAACCCAGCAACCTTTCACCTCCAATTTTATAATCCGACAATGAAGCGGGAGCGACGCAGTAATAACTGTCAGGCTATCGCTCTAGTCAAAGGCGCACAACTCCCCACGATACTCGGGCGGGGAACTCCGCTCAAAAGGTTGCATTTACTGAATGAAGTGCAACGTGTACAACTTTATTCAACACCTGGCCATCTTGTATACTATGTAGGGAGACCAAGGGGCGGGCGTTGGCATATGGGCCGCCAGAAAAATCAACAACATCTCATAGACACATGATCTGGGACTCAGGACAGACACTTGGGAGCATGGAGGCAAAGACCATGCCGATACTGCCAGGTACCACGGATAGCTCGGCATTGTATTATCTAGGCGTTGAATATGGGCGCTCTGCCGGTTGTGAACAGGCTTACTTACCTAAGTGCCTGTTTGTGATGATAGCAAGTGGGTTAAAGGCAGCATTCAACAATTAAGTGCCGTCCGTCCCGTACGAGAATTGTCATCTCCCGATCGACAGCCCATGTATGTATACATACGTGCATGTATTATTCACACATGGACCCCCATGGACGGGAACTTAAAAAGCGGGGCGCCTTTGGGGACGCTTCAACTTCCCTTGACCTTCCCAACTCGATCCTCATCAACACCGGCCTCCAGATCTACTACAGATCTACTACAGATACAAGATTCCCCATGCGCCAGTCACAGCTCCTCAATGGACCGCATCGCACAACAACCGTGCCCAAGAGGTCCAGAGCTGTCCAGGCCTGCACCTTGTGTCGGCAGACCAAGTCTAAAGTATTACTCCCTCCCCCTTCACACCGGAGTCCAAACTCTGGTCATTCGACTTTGCTCGACTTGACCTGCCTGGCAAAATGCTGACCCTGACACCGAGTAGTGCGATGGCCAGCATCCATCCTGTGAGCGGTGTGCTAGGGCAATCTCGTGTGTGAGTATACGCAGAATACTCGGGATCGACGGATGGACCGTCAAGAAGAAAGACGGTATGCCCCAAATGATGGCTCCTCCCGCCCCTGACTTGTCATGTCGCTGAGATGACTCTACATAGATCGCATCTTGCACTTGCGAACCGTGTTCGCGAATTGGAATCTCGGCTAGCTGCCGCGCAGTCCAGCACCATGGACGACAGTGCCAGCTCACTAGAAAGCCAGGTGGGAAAGACTTCTTCTGCGTCGAGTCGCGCAAGAACCTTCACGCAGCATGTTCCGAGAGACGATGCGGCTTCGTTCCCACAACCTGCGCCAGACTCCAGTGCCGATGCAATTGCTACGGGACTATTCGACGAACAGCCAGCCAATGCTGATATTGGCTATTTCGGTAAGTTTCTGTTCCATGTGAACGCGTAATGACCAGTCCGGCGTATCCTGAGTCGCGTGGGTTTCTAGGCGCAAGCTCGAACCATGCGTTCTTCTGGGCGCTCACGTCCTCCCTCGATGAGTCGGACAAACAAAGAGCTGAAGACCAGAAGCTTCCATCACGGCACACAACCACTAGGGCCGGCCCCAGACGACTGCCGCTTCCACCGTTGAAAGCATTGACCTCGGAAAAACATACTGCAGCGCAAGAAGATGCCTTCCCTGGCCGTTCAGTGGCCATAACATGGATCAACCGCTTCTTCGATACTGTTGGCGCCATTCTCTCCTATGTTAGCAGGTCTGTGTTATTACGAGAAATAGACATAATTGACTCGCGGACCGGAACTTGGCAAGCCTGTCCATCGGAAACACAAGCTCTTTTGAACATTGTGTTTGCACAAGCGCTGGCCACGTCTGAAGATGGCGCTGCTGAACCATTTTATCGCCGCGCACTCAGTCTGTTGGACGAGAGGGGAGTGTATCGACCGACGATAGAATCATGTAGGTGTTCTCAATCTTTGTGATATATTTTCATCGACTTCAACTTTTGATCCAATTTGCGACTAACAAACATTAGTGCAAGCCTTGCTTCTCCTCGCAAGTTTTCAGCAGAACAGCCAACGCGCTCAGGAGAGTATCACAACCCATTTCGGCGCGGTCAAAGCAGCTTTTCAACTCGGCATCCATTCCCCTTCATCGTACGGCAGATTGAGCAGGAAGGACAAGGAATTGCGATGTATCTTGTGGTTTGCTGTGATACAATTGGATAGGTTCGTGACTGGGTGTCTCGGAAACACGCGCCGCTGAGCTGACGTTGATTCATCCGTAGAATCGTTGGGTCCGGACTGGGACGCCCGTTCTTGATCCCCGATCAACATATACGAATTCGCCCTTCCGAGATGATCGGTATTAGCTCTCACCACAACCATGGTGAGATGGACCAATCTCGCCAGTTAGCCATGGCCTTTTCCATCACATCATGTACGTCGTCGCAACCAATTCCATGCATTCGAACCTCCAGACCAACTTGTGAGATTGCAGTTCTCTACACGACATCGTGGGCAAAGCCGTTGATAAACTTCACGCGTCCAACGTGAGCGCTGTCCATGAACTCACCTTGAGTGAGCTTGTTCCCCATGTCATGGATCTCCTGACGCAGATGGAGCAGCTCCGCGCCAACATATCTCCAGTGAAACTATTGCTATCAAATGTAGACCTAAGCACATGGGCGGCGTCGGACGTTGATGAAGCGAGACACGCCATTGTCCTATCATTGTACCACTATCGCGCCACTGCCTTGATCAATGCGCCACTGCTGCTCTCTGTCCTCGGGCGGGTGTCCACCTCCAGCATATGCAACGGGTCAAAAATGCACATGGATGTCGCAATGTCAATACTGAAGACGTACCTAACGACCATCCATGATTTCCATACCTTGCTGTGCAGCATACTGGCTCGGCAGCCATCTTTTCTGAGGTGCAACGCTGTGTGGTGGCTCTGCAACTACATGAGTGAGCTCTTGTTCTCCCTCTTCTCCTTGTTGGCGTCGTCGGTACAGAAAAGGGCAGCAGCCCCATGCTCATACAAATATACAGTGGTTTCAGTCAACCTTCACCTGTTCGGTCTGTGGCTCATATCGACACATACCCATAAACCCGAAACATTGCCATCATTGGACAGGAACAGCTGTGAGATTGAGAGTCTCATGCGGAAAACGCTGGACACGCTCAAGTTCGTAGGAGGGTCCAGCATCATGAGTCGAAAGGCACACCGCTGCCTCCAGAAATATCTCGATTTATTCACAACTCACGGTATGTAATGTCGTCCTCTGCCAACTCGTGGTTGCGTTGCAAGCGCAAGTGAATGCTGATATCTGGTTTCAGACGGGAATCCAACGAGGCCGACAACATCGCTTATTCCATGTAGACACGTAGACCATATGATGGTACCCCCGCCGCAGGTAGTCGAACCGGGGTCTTGCAACTTTATGCCCGCCACAACTGCTACAAGTAATAGCCCTGGGGTTTGGGACAGCAACATGGATGACTTGCTGGCGGGCTTGTGTCCCGAGGAATTTCTCGGCGCAGACCTTTTCGCAATGGGATACGACATGAGTGATTTTGACGCCACGGGCTTCATTTGATTGATGCAAAGTCGACTACTATGCAGCTCTGGACTAGTAGATGAGGCGCAATGTGGGGAGGGACGGACGACCGACCGACCGACCGCCCTTCAAGTTTCGACTGTTCCATCCATGTACCATTTCACTGTCGCTCATTGCGCCTCTAATGTGGCCCCCTGACTGAGTATAGCCGTACCAATGAGTCGGAATACATCGGTACAAGTCCGGTGCGTTGGCCATGACCATTGATGGACAGATGATGAGCATTGAGACGAGAATCGTTCAAGAAGAATATTCGATTCTATAATCCGTACAAATATAGGGTGCAAGAGTCCAGACGACCACAATTTAGTTAATCTCGGCCGTCCCTGCCTAATAAACCCGCGCGAGGGAGACGGAACATCGATTCCGAACAGAAGGAAACCTGCGACGTTGCTGTCCATGACGGAACGAGATGAGACAGACAGTGTCATCCGGGACATTTAGCCAGCGGGTAAATGACGACGATTTGCCGCCCGCACGTTTAGCCCGCCGGCCATACGGAGTACAAGCGGACCGTGGATGTACTGGATGCGGACGCGGAAGCAACCGAATGCACATATTGTGAGGGGATGTTTCATGGCATCAGGATCAGGAGTGTGGTCCCTCTCTATGCGCGAAGGATTGCAGCCAGAACAAAGGTTCTGCAGAGGCGCGCTCCTGTGATTTTGGATGAATGCTTGGAGTTGGAGCCGGATTTTTCGTCTGTTTCAATTTTCCGGATGGGCTGGGCATCTTGATGGTATAAAGGATGGGATGGTGGTCCTCGAGTGAGGAGTTGGAAGCCAAGGTTTCCTGCTGATATTTGGACCGTCCCTTCCTTTTTTCCACTCCACTCACTCCTTTTTCTGTGTGTTTTACGGATCATAAACAGCCACGACATGCTCTTCCAAATCATCATCTCCGGGCTGGCTTTGGCGCTGGGGCCTCTGTCCATGGCGAGTGCCTGCGCTGTCCATCATCCGCACCACGGCAAACATCCTCTGTCCCGCCTGCCGCCCCGCCCATGGATGGGAATCCTATTATACCGACTCATCCGCCTCATCCGCCTGTCAAGGACGACCCTGCTGTCGTTGAACATCCCGCTGAACATCCCGCTGGATCTCCCACGGTGCCGGATTCTGGCTCTCAAAAGTACACCGGATTGGGCACGTCCTACGGCGAAAAGGAAAAGTGCACCGAGGAAGATTGCTGGAACAATGGGGCCTGTAGCTTCGTTCACTACACTCTTCCGCCGGGCATTGACGGAAGTACCTGCGTCTCAGAATTTATCTGGAACAATGGCGCTAATTGCGGCCGATGCATTGCTGTCTCGTACCAGGGAAAGACTCTCACCGTCATGGTATTGAACCACCACCCCCAATTTCTTGTTTGCTTGAAATCCCAACATGTTTGGACTGACGGCGTCATCTTCAGGTTACAAATTTGACTGGTAAAAACGTCAGCTCAGACGCCACCCATCTGGACATGACACCCGCTACGATGACAAAGCTAGTTGGTCATGCCGCCGGCGGCATAGACGGCATCCAGTGGCAATGGATGAAGTGTCCCTTCGCCAAAGACACCCCGCTCTCCATCAAGATGCACGCGGGCTCTTCCAAGTACTGGTTTGCCGCGACTGTCGAGAATGCCACTCTCGGTACTGCCAAGGTCGAGGTCAGCTCCGACAACGGCCAGACGTGGCTACCTACCACGAGGCAAATGTACAACATGTACGTCCGGGAGAAACCTCTGCCCGGTGACACTGCGTGGGTTCGTGCCACCAGCTTGACTGGAGAGCAGGTTGTGGTCAAAGATGTCCCCTGGTGTCTGGCCAATCCGTCAAGGCCGATAACAATTATTAAATAAGACATGGCTTTTTTTTTTTTTTGGCGGGGGGGTCTTGCCAGTCTCAGGTAGACAGAGGGGACGCTGGGCAGTTTCAATTCTACGTGTACATTGTTCCTTTGATAAGAGTCGACGTATAAGTAAAGTGGTTGCTACTAAAAATGAAAACCCTTACTTTCGGAAGTGCACATGTTCTTCACATCGGTTAGAATCACAAGTTTTCAGAATGGCCATAAAACCAGAATGCGACTTGTCCCACGTGTGCTTAGAGCAATTGGTAAGGGGAGTGAATTGGGACTCATGTAAGTGGGACGGACGTCTACGATGCATCGACGCCATTCTTCCTTCGTACCGTTCCATCGGAGCTCAGCCAGGAGATTTTCGCAATTTTGCCCGCGGGTTATAGAATGATGCCGCCGTGCGAATTCGAGTTGCGGTTGGACCTTTCGCGAATCACCACCAGCTACTGTTAAGACACCAAAATTTGTAACATTCAGGTTCTGTGCACGGAGTATTTATCCAATGAGACGCTCTGAGAATTGATGGAGTGAATTTCCAGAATCTGCTTGGTTCGGGGTGAAATGTCCCCGGCCCAAGGTGGAGGAGCTCTTGTCTACTTGGCTTCGTGTAGTTGGCGTTTGCTCTCCAAGATGTCTCGGTATTAGGAACACTTCCCTACGGGGATACATGTACATTCACTCCTTGCGGTTCTTCTCACTAATGAGATAGGAACGCACGGAAGCGTGTTTCCCCGTTGGTGAAGGGTGGGTTCATGTCGTGCAGAAGCAAAAAAAAAGGTGTTACTGTTGTTGAATGCAGCTTCTGTTCTGGAATTGGAAATGAACTAGTATAGAGAGAGAGAAATAGCAGGACAGCTGCTATGCACCCCCATAGAAATAGGAGCAGGAAAAAGAAAAGATCAAGACCAGATACGACTCCATCATATGACCTGTGCCTCTCCCTGTCCAGCACACTTTCCTGAACAATCGACCGACGGCTTCTTGGACTCATTCATCTCCATCTCGTGTGGATTCTTCGTAGAAGCGTCAAGAAGGTCTGGACCCGCTTGAGGGCAGGGCGCAGCATGACGCTGGCTTCCATGCTGGCTAAGTCACTGAGCTTCTCCCCAGACGATCGAACCAGGCAAGGACCTTGTGGGTCCTGTCTACATCCTTGTCCTCGTTGGCCATGAGGAAGAGAAAGGTGAGAAAGTTGGCGCAGGCGAAGAGGTGAGAGCGGGAGTCTGGTGACGGGTTAGCATGCCCTTCGTTAGATGGAACATGGTCTCTGTCATATTTCCTTCATTCGGGCTGGATCCGAGCGCGGAATGACGGGATAGCAACGGCGAGAAAGGAGAAAGGAAAGGGAAGACCGACCATACGTGGGTCCCGGAATCCGTTCAAATCATGCTTGCTTGGACGCCCAAGGCAGTTCACGAATGACTCGAATTCGGAGAGCGCCTCTAGATACCATATGCGAAGGTTGGATCCTCGGTCTCACAAACTAGTATCAAGAATGTCTCGCAGTCGCGTTGCAGCCTTGATCCACTCCATTTACCGAGCTCCTAGGCTGAGTTCAAAGCAGCTCCGGCCATTTCCCACCACTTCTTTCGCAAAGCAGTCGGAGAGATGCTCACTGGATCGCATGTCATCCATGGTCAACATGAAGGTGTCCCACGTGCCGGGCCCAATGTGCGGTGGGTTCCCGTACACAACCGAGGAGTAACAAGTCTGTGGCATGGCAAGCCAACCACAGCTTTCGGCGCCATCTCTTTTCATCCTTCGGGTATGCTCCAGTGTCCAGGATCCCGATGTAGACCAACAAGCTGTGCAGTGGCAAGAGCCTGCGGAAGCGGACCAAACGTTTGGTGACTCCAGGACATTGGGTTTCGGGAGCGTGGTGTGGATTAGTAGAAGGCGCGCCGCGACGGTGAAGAGGTTGGAGGTGTTGATCTCCACGCGGATCGCTGCGGATGCGAGTTCCAACATGACGGGCTTTTTTTTTTTTTTTTGAACGGACACGGTCCGGTTGCGCTGCGGTCATCCGCCCAGTACACGGAGGCAAGCGCATACATGACTTCCCGCAAGCATTCCGGTATGCTGTCTCTGTCCTCGTGTATTTCCGGAGGAAATGAGCTTTGGGCAGGATCGGAAAGACAGGGTGGACATGAGTAAAGTATGGCCGCACGAGGTCCGGGGCAGTTGCGCCGATTGGGGCCTCTACAGCTTCCGCAGAGCGCATTTGAGAACGATCCGTTGATCTGGGAGGCTCTGTATCATGAGATATAAAGGTGACAGGCGCGTCTGACATGGGATCACTGCCGGCGAATACTGAGACAACACTGACATCTACCGAGTGACAATCGTTCAAAGCTACTCAGCCATCTGATGGGGTATATCAAAAAAATCTGCGGCGTATCGGTTCCCTGTCCTGTTGCTGTCGTTGCTTCTCCTTGAGCTGTCGCTCCCGGTCTTGAAGCCGCCGCCGCCGCCGCTGCTCCTGGATCTGCTCTTCAAGCCGCTGCTCGAGCCGCGCTTTAAGCAGATCTGGATGGGGTTGCGAGACCGGATGTTGCGGTAGCTGATGTCGTTTCGTCTTTTCATATTTTAGCTTCTGCGATTCGTATAGTTGTGTTTTCGGCCGTGATGGTAGTTGTGGATGGTCAGGTGATGGTCGTGGTGACGGTTGTGGTTGCGGTTGTGACTGTGGTTGTTGCAAGCACTTCCTCTGTATATCGGATCGGAGCCTTGCTGGGAAGTGAAGTGTGGAAGCGGGGGTTCGTCGTCGACTGTCGGGCAACAGCGTGTGACCTGCGGAAGGTTTGCCGCCGGCATCTGACGACGGCTCGGGCTCTACTTGCACGACGGGTCAATCACGCACCACGACGCGACGGGTTGGGGGCTTGGGCGGTTGGGCGATTGTGGGCCGTCACCTTGTTGGCCCTTTGCCATTGGCCGGCGGCCGCCAACGGGCCGCCAACGGGAGCGACGCAAAACCCGCAGGCGAGATGTCGAGGCGGCGGATCTGTCCACGATTGATGGACGGACGGCGGCTGGTTGGACGCCTGGATTGGATTGAATCGAAATTGAACCACATGTGGACTAGCTCAATTCGCTTAGCGTGTCCACGGTCTCTACTCCACCAATCATTGTCGTTCTCAGCCATCGCCTCGGAAATCATTTTGAAGGGGAATCACGTGAATATAGAAGCATGCACGTGCCTGCCCCCCCTCAAACCTCCCCGTGCACCACGCCGCATCGAAGGTTGTTGTCTGTTTGCAGTGTCGACGTGTCTCCTCGTGGCTCCTTTTCCCTTCCCTTCCCTTCCCTTCCCTGTCCTTGAAGTGCTCGTCTTTACTCCAGCTGTAGATTCCATCGGTTGATGTCATGCCTCTTTTTCCTGAAAATGTATCGTCGCCACAGATAGACCAAATGTAGCTGTCTGTCTATTTGGTTTTACGTCATTCAGCCCCTCTCCATATCGGTCATGACTCATGACACGCGTTCGCGTTGGGGACGAAGCCCCAGGAACACAAACCACAAACAAAAATCAAACCGAGTACATTATGTACAGTAACCTGCCGCGGAACGATTCTTCCGTGGTTTCCTCGTGGAGCGCGTACCATGGAGCAAGGACTGCGGAACCCGTTGGTTATGATGAATCAATATGAGTGTGGTCGGCGGCACTGAGGCTTGCTTCAGCTTCATTGCTGAGGCGAGGACACCATCAATTACCTCTGGCCATGCCTCGAGGATACAGGCCAGCTCGGACACGATGCATCCTGAGCTTCAATCTGATGCGGAGGAAACTTATTGGCTCGCCGACGGTTTAGTGTCTCCCAGGCTTGATATACATGGGGTGGACTAACAGTTCGGGCACAAGTGCAGGAAGATGATGGTCTGGGACCACTGCAAGCACGTCGCTATGCATATGTATGTATGGTGTCATGCTTCACTCTTTGGCGGGTTTGTGAACAATAACATCCTTCCATCATATGACGTGCGCACTGGCTTTTGTGAAGCCCCTTCGTTCGCCATGTCTCTCGTTGCCAAATCTTATCGCCAGCCATGGACTCGTGGATGCGCGGATGCTCTGTGTGATGAAATGGTGCGGTGGATCTCAGCATTTTGAGCAACATCCAAGAACTGCTTCATTTTGCCAACGGCCACCGGGACACTGTTGGCCAGGTCCGACTGGACTGGTCAAGCCTAGCACTTAACATTGAACGAAACCCACTATCAAGGCGGTTCCAGCCCACCGATGCTTGCTTTTTCTGTAGCCACGAGCGCCATCTGCCTCAGAAGGCTAGATATCGGCACGTTATGGGGCATGAATGCCTGGGATTCCGTGCCGTCCTCGTGCCGTGTCAAGTTTCGTTTGGTCTTCTGTCGAAGCAAGAAACCCTATCCCAAGCGATCATGTCGGTCCCCATCCTTCAAAGAATGGTATATCGAGTCTCTTCCAAAATGGCAAGACGATGATCAGGCGCTCAGCCAGTTGACCCATGCCAAAGCTCTTGCGTCTTTCTAAGATTGGCTCTCAACCACCTTTAAGAAGTGGAGAACTCGCGCAGAGAACGTTGCCAGATCGATGGAGAGCGAGCGAAGAAGCTTACAGCGCTATTCGACGCTTCCTCTAGAAATTTGAAGAAGCTCCAGCGCTCGGTCGACGACTGGAATCGCTAGAGCCCGATCTCAGATGGCAAGCCCAGTGTATTTTTAGGGGCAGTTGCATGACGTCTCTAAAAGAAAGAAAGAAAGAAAGAAAGAAGAAAGAAAGAAAAGAAACGTCCTAGAACGTGAAACTGAAAAGTACTCCTGCTTAGCGAGACCCGTGGGAGCGATGGACGTCCGACACCGAAAAGGCGACGATGCGAAACAAATGTTCAAAGCATGGATTTGCCAAGCCTTGAAGGACATTATTCAATCGCCAGATCAATTTTTGTATCACGCCCGTGATAGTCCCCATCGAGTGGCCAGGTCTTTTGGCTGAATACCTCGACGCTGACAAAGACGAATTATCAGTCCATTAGTAATGCTATAGACAAGGTGAGTTCGACCGGCAAGCGCCATAGAAAAATAGAAAAAAAGTAGCTACTAACGAGTTTATTCTCTCTCGAGTGGCTGGGTGAACCCCAGAAGCTCCTACGTGAGGCTTAGGCAACAGCATCAAGGAGAAAAGGGGCTTTGGGCAAGACTTTGCGCGATACACGACCCCTGGACCTGGTCAGGATGCATCACGGATTGCGAGAAATAACGAGACGAGGCCAGGATATATTAGCCATGAGAAAGCTTTGGTGAATTCAAAAAAAAAAAAAAAAAAAAAAGTCAAGGTATGTCACGGGAACATGAACGCCGAGTCTTTTCGGGTGAAAACATGAGACAGTGAACTCGACCAAACGCATCTAGGAATTGTCCACGCAACCGAATTCTTTCTTCGAAGAGGGCAAGGGCAAGGGCGCAGAGCAGGTCTTCAAAGTGTCGGAGTGGTTTGACAAGACGCAAGAGATTTTTATTCATCTCTACAATAGCTGTACAGGAGTCACTCAGCCACGTCACGTCGCACACGAATAGAGACCAACACGACAAACTCGTTACTCGAGCAAATGACGCTAAAATTCGACACATGGAAATCTCAATTAGTCAGTCTTGTTATCAGAGCACGAAGCAACATAGAAGAAAACGAATGGTTCGACAAAAGCAAGACCCCTCCAACGCCATCCCCCTTTGACCCCTGGACTTATCCTTCCGCACAACGCAACCTTTGTTTCCCACATCAGGACTTTCATTCACTTGTACAAGCAGACCTGCGTGTAAGTGCTGAGAAAGCCAGCGGCAGAGGCAGTACAGCACCATATGGACTCCTGATTCGCCTTTGCAGCGCAAGCCACGCAAGAGGTGGCCAAGTGGAACGTTGCGAAATTGGCGCACTTGCGACAGGAGTCCGGGTTAGGAGCGCTGTTGCAGCTGAAAGAGCTGGCTCTATCAGTGGCGGCCTGTTTGATCTGCGGGCAGTTGCGGATGCGCTTCTCGAGGCGCCCGTGATGACGCCGCGGGGAGTACGAATGGCGGGAGCGACGGCCAGCAGCTCGTCCATCTGGGAGAGCAGCTGCCGGTCCTTGGCGACCTGGACAACGGGCTCGATGAAGAGCCTGGAAAAGGAGTTTGGCACGCAAGTGGTCGGGGAGACGATGTACTTGTCGGGGATGACGGGCAGTCCGACAGCGGGATCCGTACTACTCGAGTTCAAATGCAGCCAGCTCAGCGTCTGGGAGAGGGCCAGCAGATGGACGGCGTTGATGCAGTCACTACCAGTATTGGGTATGCTGGCGACCGCCTCCTTGGCAGCTGCCAGGGCATGCCAGGAAAACAAGGCGAATACGAGGGATGAGATCAAGAGCATGTCTGCTTTGTGTTTTGTGTTTTGTGTGTCTGGAGGCCTTTTAGTGGTGATGATGGGGATATCAAGAAGATGATGAAAAGGAGGTGTGCACTGTGTGCAAGTTGGTAGGAATGTTTTCGTCTTTGATGGAGGTGAGGAGTGTCCGTGTTTGCATTCTGCAAGGGAAACTGCTAATTATGTAGGAATATTGGAAGCCGAACATGCAACGACTTGTGCTTTCCAAGGCCTGGACCAATGCATCATCGCAAGATGTACCGTCAAGTTATCTAGCTTCGCATCTAGCTTCGCTAATCCCTGAAGAAACCTGACATGTGTAGCTCCAGCTGGGTGACTTATCTTCTTCCTCGCGAGGAGTAGATCGGCTCACTTGCGAAGAAGCCTCTTGATATCTAGAACGACCGAACCCCGGGTAAAAAGAAGGGAAGAGGGGGATGGATGACGCACGCCCGCATTTCTATTTGTCACGAGCCTCGAAGCCAACAACTTCGCATGCACCCATCGTCCACTTTCCCTTCCGGGAAGTTGCTAAACTCCTCCTGTCAGCCGACTGATATCGTGGCCAAATGAGGAACACGTTTTCCGTTTCATCATGTCCTAGGGTCCTAGGAAGTGACCAACTCTCAAAACGACATACTGTCACGTCACTGTGAGGATTCTTGGAAATCGGGCAGACGCTTGCTTGCTCGCGATCTGTCATTGGCGGTGGGAAAGGAACCGGGAAAAAATAACAATAAAAACAAATAAAAATACCGCATACATATCTGGCCTGGGTCGGTCCCCTTACCGCTTCATCCAATGTGACTGGTGCCAATTGCTGATGCTAGTGGATTGTAAGCCACCACGTGTTAGCCACGATGAAGACGGATGGCGACGTCTGCGGTCAGTCTTGTGATTTTCGTCTCGTCGCTAATAAGAATCGACAGATAATCCCCACACGCCCGGCCCGGCCAGCTTCCAGAACTTTGGGTACGATACTAGGACTAGGGGTCTTGTCTCTCTTTGTTGTTCGAAACTATCGAACCGGGGCACGCGAATTTCGCGCAGGAGCTTTTCAATAACGCACCGCAGCCTTACCTATATTGGCATTTCCCCTACAAAGATAGGGTGTTTTACGTTGAATTCTCCCACGTTTCGCTGCTCGGGAATCGTTGGTAAGTTTGAGTGAGATACTATTCGCTCCTGCGCGAAATCTGCGTGCCCTTGAACCAGCCGGTGCAAGGAAGGTCCGTCTTGTTTAAACAAGGCACGCAAATTTCGCGCAGGAGCTTTCAAATTAACGCGCAGGCGCAGCAGCAGCAGCCTTACCTATAATAGCAAATTTTTTTCTACCTTGAGCTGCTCTTTTATCGCCAACTGATACCAACATGAGCAATATATCAAGTCAATCAGGTCAGGAACTTGTTCGTGAGCCGGGGAGGAGAGGGGGAGGGTGAGATTATACCAGCCCCTGCGCGAAAATCTTAGCGAAATCTGCGCCCCTTCCCCCCTCGTCTTGTTCCTCGTGTTATCGTCATCAGTCTTCGGGTTTGCGCCATGGCTTGTTTCAGTTCCTTGATTGGCTGGGGCTGGGAATAGGGCGTGCTGCATGCATGGCCCTCGTTTTGCATCGGCCGGGCAGGGTACATACATCCATCATACATACATAATACATACGTGTGTATAGTATGATTGTACTATATGACCTCGGCCGGCGCAATACTCCGCAGATCAAAGAAGACAAACTGGTGTTCGTCGGTAAATAAGAGAAGCATGTTCCCCGTCCCCTGCGCATGCATGCATGGCGACCCCTGCCGCCGTTCGAACTTCGGCCAGTCCCTGGCACAGGGAGTGACACGTTGTTGACTTGGACGACGTCTCTTGGATAATATTCTATCATTATTCCTCTCCCACGTGTGATGCCAACGCCGCTTCGACGCGGATCCACGCCTTTTCATGCTGGCGCCTTTGTCTCGAACCCGGCACCTCTTCGTCGTCGTTTCTAGAACAAGGAAGAAGAAGAATCAGCTTGTCCACCTTCCCTATCGCTCGACTCTGCTTTCGTTGTGAACGAGCCGCGCGGATTGCGACCATGGACCACGTTCACGGACCTCGACATGGACCCCACTGTCCCGTACTCCCGGATAATACAGAACGAATGGCCTGAGAATGTGGATGGGTTGGGGAGTATGAGTTCGGATTGCTTCGTGCCCCATGGTCCGAGAAAGTGCCGCATTGGGACAAATGCAACGTTTGCTATCACGCATGATCAGGCTACTGCGGCATCTCCAATAGCGCCCCTTGTTTGTAAACACGTTTGATGATGATGATGGCGTGTTGGATGCCTCCCGAAGTGCTTTCTCGCAAACGCGGCAAACTTGGGGATAGGTGCTTCTCAACCTTGCTTGTCAAATCATTTCTGATATCTCCCTGGGTCATGGGCCATGGCTATACTCGTGAAAATACATATGAAGGCGAAGAGTCCCCGGTGATATTATCATGGGCTTAACCTCATCTCCTCATCACTCAATCATTGAACCTCAGACTTGGGTCAACCATCCTTTGCAGGACGAAACTTGAAACAAATCCATCTTCAACCGACCGCGTCGACAGAAAGTCGCCATGAAGGTAACATTCATCGCGCTTCTTTCGTTCGTCTCCAGGTATTATCTCCCTGTCCTGCTGCAAACATCCATCTGTTCTGTCCGCTAATCACATTAATCAACGTGTGCTGTTCTTCTTCTTCTAGCGCTCTTGCCGACATTCACCATTTCTGCGCTTGCACGGTGGATGGCTACTACGCACCCAAACTCAGTCATGGTGCGTGTGAGTCCTGGGGAAGGAACCAGATTCATACCCACTGGGGTAAGTTTGTTCCTTCGTCGTGAGCATCTGTCTCTGACTAACCGCTACTCTACTATTTCTCTGTAGATGGCTACCATGTAAGTTCTTGTATTGTCTCCCTCTTCTTGTTATTACTTTTTGATCTTTTTCTTGGGTTTGCCCCCTTTTTCGAACTTTTTGCTTTCATTCTGTACTTGATGTACGAGCTGCCAACATCCCAAATAGTGCGTTGATAAGGGCCATGGACGAGGTATCGATGGCGAGCCGTGGGAGAGGACCTGCAAGGACACGTTTGATCTAGGTTTTGGTGGCAACCCCGACAAGGTCCGCGGCAAATGCCATAATTGAAAATGCGCGCCGCGTCGTTTGTTTCAGCGCAATTTTCCCCTAGACATGTTTTTCTCGCAGTGCATCCATCACAAGTGGTGGCGGGCAGAAGCTATTTCTGTGTGCCCCTTGGGAGCAAACTTGAGTGGTAGAACTGGGATATTGAAGGAAGTGATCTGATGACATCATGTATGCACTCTTCATGTTACGCACCAAAAAGAGCCTTTTATGTTTGGTGCTACTCGTGGAGCTGCCTAATTTCGTTAGGCTACGTAAAGGATTGCTTCAAGGATCGTTCATGGTAACTTATTGTAGCTTAAAAAAAAAAAAAAAAATACTACTATCCTTCATACTAGCACTACAACGTATTGATCAAGGAGATCAACAGATCCTCTTAGCAACTGACCTAGTGATGGCGTCCTGAACTGGCCAAGGAGAGTGGACGAGCTCGTAGGAGGCGTCGTCGCGGGCCTGAACGTTCATCCGAAGGTTCTTTCACAACACCTACATCATGTGAAACGGTGTGGAAGGGATAATGATGAATCCAGCTAACTAGGCCATCCACACAGAGCGAAAGGAGGCTAAATAAGGAGGGCAAAGAAAGGGTGCAAAGAAGGGTCTTTGCCCTAAGTGCCGAGATCTCGGATAATCCGAGGTCTTGCAATTATTTAGCCGCGAAGAGGCAAGGTATTATCGCGAAGGGACTAATGCCTAAGATGTGAGGCTGTAATATCCAACACATCATGTATCATCCAGTGTACACTGGTGACAATGAGTACCCCCATTGGCCAGCTCCGGCTGCCACCCGGTGAAATCTGCAATATCGAAGAAGCCGTAAACGTACCGTTTGTAGTCCGTGGACCTGTTGTTGCTCTTGAGTCTCAGCGTGGAAGTCACGTTACCTGCCTTACATGCCGATATTGTTCCTATTGAAGAACTTGTGTGGAAACGGGCAAGGCAAGCTCGCCAAGAACACCAATCAGAGCTTCGCTTGATCAGGGACGACCACTGCTTCGTTTTTCCTTGGGAAAAAAACTTCCCGCACTGAAAGGTCGGTGGAAGACTTACTAAGTACTCCGTACCTCGATGTTTATATCCATCCACAGCAGGGTGCGCCACCGTCAGCTAAAAACGACAAAACGACGAGGAACCTTGACGCCCCATCAACGCGCCCGAATCTAAAACTGCCCGGCGGTTGCTGTCCATCAAACTCTCCTTGACACGATGGCTGCGGTGCCGTTGGTGCCGTTGGTTGGATGAGATCACTGGCCACGAAACAGGCAGAAGTGAGAGAGCACACAAACCGTTCCATTTACATCAATAAGGCAATATTCTTCATTCTTTCTATCATTCTATACCATTCTATATACCAGGGCCAGAACGTCGTATATACGTCGTATATACATTTCGAATTTGCACAGCATATACAAAAGTTTTCATCGATTCCATGGTCCTGCCAGGGACATCTCACAGGCCGCCAGCAGCGCAAATTCTGGCGGCCTCGCCGACACGCTTGGCGTAGCGGTCGGGGTAGGCGGATCGCTGGACCCTTTGGCACAGCGTGCCGACGGCCATGGTCTTCCAGCCGCCGACTCGCTTCATTTCGCCGAAGAACTGGCCGGCAGAGCAGCCGGCATTCATGTCGCACTTGAGGTTCTTGTAGATGGAGGCGCGCTGCTGGAAGATGCCGACGCTGTCGTTGTCGGAGCCAACGCGCTCGTGGGGAGTTTCAAGGAAGCGGGAACGTTGCCGTTGGCGTACATGATGATGCTGGACTAAATCACAATTCATTCATGTCAGCGTTTTTTTTTTTCTTGTCTTGGGGAAGAAACCCGCTGAAGAGAGACGAACCTCGACGAGACCAGTGGCAATGGCAGCCTCGCATCCGTGACGGCCAACACCCTCGGCCTTGGCCTTGGCCACGATGGCTCTGGCATACTTGCTCTGGACGGCGTTCAAACCGGGCAGGGTGGCGCGGGTCTCGACATCAACTTCCGCGGCCGGAGCAGCAACGGCGGCAGAGGCCCCGAGGGCGAGGTAGGTGAGGACACTGGAGAACTTCATGATCGCGGTGGTAGAAGGGACTCAAGGGAGTTCGAGTGAAGAGCTTTGCGTGGTGAGTGTGTTTGTGTTGGTAAGTGTTGGTAAGTGATGTGTATCGATCCTGTTTCTTGAGACGACGGAGACACAAGGTCTTATTTATGCCAAAGGGGGTACGGAGTACATGTCGAGATAATCCCACGACGCGTCGTCGGCGGCTTAACTCACTTACACCCAGTTCCTGCATGTAAGGGGATGCCCGTGCAGTGGAACCAACGTCGAATTGACGACCATGTTGGCTCAAGACAGAGTTGTCATGCTGGGCATCATCCCACTCTTGCCCGGGTACTTCAGTGCCGAGAACCAGAACGATGTACGGAATAGAGAAGATAACGGTATCTCCGGGCGTCACCGAGGCTCCAGTCTGGTAATCACACATTCCACCCCCAAGTCGGCCCGGAGGGCTGAGACATCGATCACAGCAGATGGTGAGCCCGGGAGGCCACTCCGTCCGAGACGGGTTTTCAGCCCCGTCGATCTACATACGTCCGTGGCGGCGGGGCAGGAAGGGCCACACCGGGTGGCTGGCCTTGAATCCGTATCCGTCCACTCGTCTTGCGTATTATCTGATAACTCAGAAATCACTAGGGGACTGATCAGAAGGCGTGTCCGTCTTGTGCAATATGCCTCGTCGGCGAGTCCCTTTCAACGTACTCCGTACCGGTACAGTAATAAACCGCCGCCGCCGCCGCCGCCGCCAAATAAACGTCCAACGTCGCAGCCACGAGACTCGGTTCTCCCTCAGGTCTTTCCGTTCAATTTTTACTGTTTACTTTTTCGAGCTATTGAAGATCTAGAAATGCGGCGTGGACTGGTTGGTGGGACCCCGGGAAATGCGATGCCACGGTAGTGGTCGTCGCAGGAAGTAACGGAATCACCAACTGAACGTCCCCGTGACAAAACAAGCAAGCAAGCCAGGGGTGAAATCGGGTGTTAAATTTGCCCGATGAACCACTGCAGACTGCAGCTGCAGCCACAAGGGTCTGCTTGGTGACGGGTCTACTCCGTACGACTCTTCCAATTCCTGTTCCTGCTTCGAGATGCGTTAATGCGTGCCAGCTGGGATGCCGTGCGATCATTCCATCGAGAATCTGGGCTACAGGGTCCCGCTGCCCTCTGGACCAACGTCAGTACTACTACTACGTCGATCTGGAAGAGACAGGGCGGGGCACACTTCTAGCGACTCTACGGACTCGGAAGTATCGTCGGAAGATGTCTCAATCTCTGCGGGAATAGCGGCGTTGATTGATTACCCCGCAGGACATGATCCCGCAGGCTCGCAGGGACGGGCCGCAGGGATACACTGCAACCCCTGAATTATTTTACAAAGATACATGACAGGGGATAGCGAGCCAATTAGGCGTCAAACGGGAGATAGGGCAGACAGGGGCTAGGGTTGGCAGATACCTTGAATTATAAGCGCTTTACGAGGAAAAAGATGTATCTTTTAGTGGCGTTTATACATACATAATACCTTGCGTATCCCCTTGTAACGCTCTGACAGCAGCAACCCTACCCTAGGCGGAACGCAACAACTGCGGGCAGCTGTTATTGGGCAACCTGCCAGCTGCCCCATGTGGGGCAAGTAAATTTGTAAAATAATTCAAGGATTGTAGTGTAATAGGGAGAGGCCTTCCCACGCACCGTAGCCGCCCTTTGACTCGCGATGAGATAGAAGGCTCGAGCAGATGAGTAAAAAGTAATAGCCCATTAGCTCTCCGAAGACCTCGGGCGGGCCGCGGACAGATATTTACATTGGATAATTAATAGGATAAGTGTGGACAAAAGGCTCGTTGTCCACATAGTAGCTGAAAACATCTACGAAGAGCTGTATAGAAACCCGGCTATAATCGTACGTGAAACAAAAGGTTTCGGGCTCGTATCTGCACAGATGTGGGTCCGCGTCCTGCCTGAGGTCATGTCCGCCAGCAAATTGGCCAATTGGTGTTGAGCGTCGCCTGTGACGAAAAAAAAAAAAAAAAAAAACCGCGGGGAATGCTGGACTTGTCGTAACAGTTCATATCAGCTCCACTTGAATTAGTAAAGAAATGCAGAGATGCTGTACGGAGGAGCGGCATGGGGACGGCGGGCGACCCTGTTATAAGCGCGCGTGTGTCGTGTTCGAAGAGAGAGCAATACTGGAAATGTCGGATCAACCTGTGGCGTCACTCGTTGCACTTCGCTCTGCCGTGCCCGCCAATGAGGGTGAGGGGTAGCCAGACTGACAGAGTCGCAGGACGATGGAGATTGTCAGCATGGTCCTCGGCATCTTGATGCCCAACCGCGGCGTCATTCATTATATGGGTCTGGTCCTGAACCTGATTCCTGAATCCTCAGTCACGGTCAGGGCCGGGCAGAATATCTGGCCAAATCTTTCATCCTCGAGCCGCGCCCTCTGCCATTGAGATCAAGCAATCACGTCGATGCGAGCGGGAGCAAGCGGGCAAGAAACGGGATGCCTGAATGTCCCAGATCATTCATGCACGACATTCCACCACGGATGGATCATGACTTCGAAGCCGGGTCAAGGCTCTGCGCCAGTTGATAGCCTCGACGCCCGTCATCGACAACCACGCACACCCGCTTCTCAAGAAAAGCCACATGGACAGGTATCCGCTGCTGACCATCGTCACGGAAGCGCACGGGGACGCGTTGGACTCGTCGCGAACCAGCCTGGCCCATATCCGGGCCGTCAAGCAGCTGTCGCGGGAGCTGGGATGCGGGAAACCTGGGAAGCCATCGAGAGCGCGATTGAAAAGGAACGAGCCTCCGAGACTGGTCACTGGCGCTGGACTCGACGCTGTCTTTCCGGCATTGAATGCGTCCTTGTTGACGATGGCTTGGACAACGAGGAGGCGGTCGAGTCGTACCGCTACTTTGACCGCTTCGTGCCATCCGCCAGCAAGCGCATCGTGCGCATCGAGCAGGTGGCTGCGAAACTCATCGAAAATGCCTGTGCCACCCAGGAAACGGCGGAAAGGGCCTTTGAGGCGGCCATGGCGGACTTCGAATCCGCTCTCACGGCAGCCATTGCCGACGGGGAAGTGGTTGGCTTCAAGTCGGTGATTTGCTACAGAACAGGGCTGGACGTGGCACCCGAAGAGGACAGGCGCGAAGCGTTCTCAGCCTTCGAGGGCATATTTGCACAGAGAAGGGCGCAAAACGCCACACGATTCACGCGAGTCGACCAAAGACCGCTGAATCAATTCCTCGTTCATCGCCTTGCGCAAGCGATTCGCGACTCGGGCAAGGACAAGAAGAAGCCGATCCAGTTCCACACGGGGCTGGGGACAACGACCTGACCCTCACACGATCGTCGCCCGCTCATCTGCAGGATTTCGTGCGGCAGTATCCGACGGTGCCCATAGTGCTGCTGCATTCGGGCTATCCTTTTGATCGCGAGACGGGGTACATGGCAGCGCTCTATGCCAACGTGTATGCCGACATTGGGAAGTGTTCCCTTTGTCAGCCGAGACGGGCAGGAGAGTATTGTGCGGCATGTTCTCGAGCTTTGCCCGTGGGAGAAGATCATCTGGAGCACAGACGGCCACTGGTTCCCCGAGACATACTTCCTATCCATCGGCCAGATGAGAGACGTCTTCCACACGGTGCTGTGCGAATTCGTGAGCAAGCGCGACGTGTCGTGGTCCCAGGCCTCGAGCATGGTGGAGGACATACTCTTCAATACTTCCAACAGACTATACAATCTGGGATTGACTCTGAGACGCCGAGACGATGACCTGACGGCTCAGACCAAAGGCAACGTCCACGTGGGTGCCGCCGCACCGAGCCAAGCACGAAGTCTACTGCAGTCGCTGCGCAAAGCTGATGCGCCTCACTTCATACGGCTTTACTGGGTCGACTACACCGGGACTACGAGACTGAGGGTGATACCCTCCCGCAGGGCATTCTCGCTTCTCAATAGCGGCGAGCCGCTGACCGCAGGGGTCACGAAAGCCGCACTCGGGCTCTTGCAAAACGATGCCTTGATAGCCGACGTGACCGCCAGTGGACAATACCAGCTGCACCCCGATCCGTCGTCGCTCAAGAGCGGACCCAAACCAGGTCATTCCATGCTCATGTGCGACTACAAGGAGGATGACGGCTCCGCGGTCGACCTGTGTCCTCGGACCATGTTGAAAACTGCCGCAGAACGGGCCAGGCAGCGCAAAGTCGAGCTCAAGCTCGGCTTCGAGATGGAACTCGTGCTCGTGCGATACGCCAGGAGCGGCAACTACGAGCTGTTCGACGCCGACGGACACGCCTGGTCCACGTCAAGAGCCCTGGAGCACGAGCTCGTCGGCAAGGTCCTCGAGCCTGCGATCCAGCAACTCGACGCAGCGGGCGTGTACGTGGAGATGCTCCATGCCGAGAGCGCCAAGGGCCAGTTTGAGATTGTCCTGCCGCCCGCCTCCCCGTGGAAGCCGTCGACACGCTGGTCTTCGCCCGCGAAGTCGTCTCCGCGTGCGCCAGTGCCCACGGCTACAGGATGACGCTGCACCCGAAGCCCCTTGCCGATGCGTGCGGCACCGCTGCCCACGCGCACATCTCGCTCGCTTCGTCAGACGCCGACGCCGACGCCGACACTTCAGAAGCCGTGTACGAGTCCTTCTACGCCGGCATCCTCTCCCACCTACGGGCCATCTGCGCCTTTACGTACAGCAATCTCGTCAGCTACGAACGCGTCCAGGACGGCGTCTGGGCAGGCGGCACATGGGTCGCGTGGGGCACGCAGAACCGAGAAACGCCGCTGCGGAAGATCGAGGGCAGCCACTGGGAGGTCAAGTGCATCGATGGCCTCGCCAACCCGTACCTGGCCATGGCGGCACTCCTCGTGGCCGGTGTCAACAGGATGGCCAAGAAGGAGAGACTTGTCTGGGGCGATTGCGCGTCAGACCCCGCCACGCTGTTCTGGGAAGAGCGCTTGAATCTGGGCATCAATTCCAACTTGCCGGCCAGCATCGAGGAAGCACTCGTGTGTTTGGACAAGGACGAGGAAATCTCGGCTCTCCTGGGCCACGATCTGGTGCAGCGATATATCGCTGTGAAAAGGCCGAAACAAAACTGCTCAAGGAGATGGATCCCAAGGCGCGCAAGAAATGGATCATAGATCGGTATTGAGTGCTGCGTGGCATTCGGGCCTTGTCTCTTGTCGTGTGAACCAAGTAGCATTTTGGCAGTCTCAAGGCGTCTGTCGAATCCTCTCCTCTCGGAGCTATTATTCAAAACTACTGCTGGTAGAAGTATAAATAACAGGCATGGATACTCATCATCCTCTTCCCCCTCTCCCCCTCCCCCAAAAAAACCGTGAACAAGCCCCTCCCTATCAATACACAGGCCAAACACCCCTCGTCATGATCTCAATAACGTGGCCTTCCCAATCTTTGACATAGATCGACTTGCCGCCCAGCTCCCAGTTCATCCTGGCGATGACGCTGACATTCTTGGCTCTGAAATGCTCCTCCCACTCGGACAGCTCGGCGAGCCCCGAGCACGCAAACGCAATGTGCTGGCCGAGCCCTCCTCTCTCGGTGCCGTGCTTTGGAATGACGCCCGAGTTTGGGCCGAGAGCGTCCTGTCCTCGGTCGTCTGGCTGCGGTCGAAGAGGAGCAGGATGCTATCGTTGGGCAAGTGGAAGCCGGCAATCTGGGGCGATTCCTGAAACGGGGTGATGCCCATGATGTCCTTGTACCAGTCCGTGAGCCTGGGTACGCTCGAGGTGTACAGGATGGTCTCGACGATTTGGCCTAGCTTGGGGGCATTCTGGCTGGCTGACCTCGGGAGGCTGATCGAGCGGTGTAATTTTGATGAATGATGCGTCAAGTTGCACGATGATGAAGTCGTGGGTTGGGAGGCGGGGTTGACATTGTCGTTGTCGCTGTCAAGTCAGTCAACCCATGGCTATGGACCTATGGTTGGTTGGTGGATGGACTTCTCAACGGGGCCCGTTTGTTGGTGTTCTATTTGTTGCTGTCGAGGTGGGGATTCGGGATTCGGAAAACCTGCGCGTTCAAGCAACCAACCAAGTTGCCGGGCAAAGTGGCAGTTCAATGCTGGCACTCGCCGAACGTGTGTTATCTGCAGCTGTCCGGCACAGTGCTGGGCACGCACCTGTACTGGGCTATTGACCAGACCTAAAGTCCCCCTCCTGACTCCACCGATGTCTTTCTTGTCCGCTTCACAAAAGTCAGGATGCAGCCAGCCAATCTCAGAATCACGCGCCAATCATTGTCAAGAATGTCATCTCCTCGCCATCTCTCATGAGTTTCACCCGCCATCTTGCTACTGATTCTTCTCTCCCCTTCCGACGCCAAGAACCTGAAAACGTGGACGTGCCCACCGTGGCTCGCGTCGTGCTCTACCTAGAAGTCGTTCGGAGATGACGACTGGCTCTGCCTCGTCGATGGACTGTTAACCGGACCCGGGAAGCGACAACGTCTTGGTCAAGACCATGATGCTTTCTTGACCCCAAGCTCGTGCAGCGACGCAAATTAAAAATATTCGATCCGCCACTTCGATACGTCGTAGGTTGTCAATGCATCCAAAACCTCGTCGTTACGGCATTGGCTTTCGAGGCATTCCCGCAGGATATCCCGCTACGATCTGGGTGCCATGTTGTCGCTGCGAGGACAAATGCGATGCAGGTTCGTCGGGAAGGCATATCCCCTCCCCAACGGCCGCCACGAATGCCTCGACTTGATCCGATAGTCCCTGTTCCCGAAACAAGCCCAGCAGAGTCATCACACACAGCGTCGACCAGCGGCAATACGTCTGCAGCCTCCATGGGCTTTCCGAAAGGGCTGCTCATCTATCTGCAGCAGGTTCGCTGTTCGATGCACGTCCGCCGACTCATTTGTCCTCTCCTCGGCCGGAACATCGACGTGTGCCACTGCGCCCTGTAGTGTCAAGCACTGGCTGGCCACTTGCGCGGCGCGGGGACGCGACAACATGCGTCGGCGGACGTGAAACCGAGCTGATGATCTCGGTGGGATATCTGGGCTGCGGCCCGGGTTTGACAGACGCCGTGGCCGTGAAGGAGAACCGCGTACCAGCTCGTCTTGCAGAGCACATTTCTGCCGAGCGGAAAGCGTGTTGAAGCGCGGCAGATTGTACATGGACACATTGTTGTGGATCATGTCGCTTGCAAGAGGGTTGTTCCTCTTTGCGAGCTATCTGGGAGCAGATGCCGGCGAAGGTGTCTAGAGAAGGCGGATGAGAGACTGAGTAGAGTGGGTTGGACACGGTCAGCGAAGGGGACGAGACTGTCTGTTGCCATGCTGCCCATTATTCTCTCACTCCGAGTTACAGTGTATCAGGGATAACATTCGATTTCAAAGTCGTTTACACATTGTTCACATTGTAGTGAGTCTTCCATGCCCTTCCTCATTTGTTTCCGCTTAATGAGACAGGATGGTAGCCAAAAGAAAGAAAAAGAACAAAAAAGGAAACTCTGTAGCATACAAAGACTGACAATGTGACAGTACTCAAGCTATCATCTGTCCGTCCTGTATTTCGGGTGAGTAGGCAACCACTTGACATTTAACATCATGTGACGAATCCCCCTCACCGACGGGAATTTGCTCCAAAATGGCTCTCGCGGCGTTGGCGGCGCCATCACCGTGGTTTCTGCAGGTCTCTGCTAAACGCATGCAGTTCTCCTTGATGGACTGGGCTTTGTCTCCCTGGATTACACAGAGTATCTCAGCGGCGAGCTCTTCGGCAAACCATTGAGGCTTCTTTGTGGGACTTCCAAGCCGACCGAGTCCTAGGAACATGACTCGTTGTGCGTAATCGTAGCAATCAGTCCACAGAGGGAGGACGACTTGAGGAACTCCAGACCTAGTTTGTATTCCACAAGTCAGCTCCAAGGCCAGTCTTGATGGAACGCAGCAACGACGGGAGGATCTCACAGGACTGCTTCGTTGTAGGAGTTGGCTCCGCCGTGATGTACTGCGCACACTATATGACCAGTCTCAAGGAGAGAAAGCGGGTCGGCGTCCAGCCATTGTACCATTCTTACCCGGTCTTGCTTTACATATTCTCCCAGTATGTCATATGCTTCCTGGTTGCTTTTCTCCGATGGCGGGCATTGCTGCTGGTAGGCTCGGAGCTTCCACAAGCACTGGAGCTCCTGTTTGGCGTTTTCAAGCAGGATTTTCAGCGCTTGCGCGAACTCGCGCGTCCTTTCTTGGTCCCATTGAAACAAGGACCCTAGATTGACGTAAATGGTGGGACGCTGCTTTACCCATGTGCACAGCTCCGAGCTTTCCGAGGCGATGGGCTTCGATCTCAAAACTATCGGCCCGCAGGGAACAATATAGGGCGGAATCACAAGGTGCGGGAAGTCGGTTTCGGGCAATGCGCTCACCAGTATTTTTACTCCATGCGATGGATCTATCAGCAGGTCGATCGCAGTGCGCAACTTGATCTGGTGCTCTCTCAGTACACATTGTTCTACCTCTTTTCGGCGACGATCCGCAACGAATCGGTAGATTGCATAGTAAGTGAAGAAGATGTTCTGGAGAATGCTGTGCCAGGGAACTGGAAACGAATATCCTGAAAAAGGCTGTGCAGACGCGTCTCGGTTAGCTCATTTGGGCCAACTGAGAGTGCAGCTCGATCATGCGACGGGGCATGTTCCAGATATATATATATATCTTGGATGCAGGAGACAAGGCGAAGAAAGAATCAACTCACGCAGGAATTCTCGTCACCTTTTGTGGCTGGTGTTTCCCGGCAAAATCCTTTATCGAGTTCGGGGCGAGGCATATGAAAGGAATCTGGACATGATAAACCGCCGTCATCGCGGGCGCCAGGAGACTGTCCACTACCACCAGGTCCGGAGCAACCTGTCGGATAATGTCTAGGACGGACAAGATGATGGCGGAAACGTCCTCGGAGTCGTAGGGAAGGAATATGTCGACGGAATCCCTGATTGCTTGGAGTGTGTTCCAAAACCCAAGAGGCTTGGAGAAGGATGAGGGCATGCCATTTTTCAGTCGAGTCCCCTCTGCCTCCCATCGCTTCTCAAAACCTTGATCAGGAGACGGGCCTTGCACCCTGTGAGCCACGACTGCCCTGGCGCTCGGATGACGATGGCGGACCGTGTCGGAGACCAGTGAGATGTCCTCTTCCAGCCCCGGAAACGTTGCGAAATGTATCTCGACGGTCGGGTCCTGCTCCAGCAGGGCTTGGGCAGTTGCCAGGAACACATTGGCCTGGCCTCGGTCCTTGTTCGTCAGGAGTAGAATCTTTTGGCCATTTTTGCGGGAAGTTTTGAGCCCGGATGACTGGCGTCGTCCGTCGTGAGATTGATGGCGAGGAAGTGGCAGAATAAATAGTAATCGCAAATAAACCCAAAAGCGGAAGAGGCTTGCTGTCTTATTGGGTCACTAAAAATGCGCATACCGCGTTTTTTTGGAATGCGTATACCGCGTTAGTCCCAAAACAGAAGAAGTACCTTTCCACCTAACCCCTCGCTAAATATACTAGCTCTGTTTTGTAGCGAATGCAGGTAGCTAAGCTTACTATAACGTGTGACGCTTATAACGCAACAAGGCTCTTTTAGAGATAGCTTTTTTTTTTAAGGGAAGTTATAATAAATAGCTTCTAATATTAACACTTTTAAATATCGCACACATAGGCATCTTAGTTGATACATGTAGTGAAAATCAACGGACGCGAGCCACACTGAAATTGGGTGTGAGGACTGTCCTTCCGGATTAGGACTAACGCGGTATGCGCATTTAGTGACCCGAGTACGTACATACTCTGGGTAAAAGAACCTGGAACAGGCAGAATAGGCAGAATAGGCAGAATTGTGTCTGCATCATGAACTTGACTGCACATGCCTCGGCTTGCTTTCCTCCCCTACATACACTCCGAGTACCTAAACGCGCAGTAGTAAAACGCGTAAAAACGGAGGAGGTGCCTTCCTTATATTACAGGGTGCGGTGATACTCCTTCCGTTTTAGGCCTAGTTACTACTACGCATTCGGGGTTTCCTACTACGCGTTTAGGTACTCCTACATGTACATTCCCTTGACTTTCCAACTGTTCGGCTGTCCGACTGACCGGTGGACTGATAAGTTGGTTGATAGAATGTGGGTTTGCACTAATCTATATCTCTTTGGAAACGACAAGGCTTTGCTGCGGTCAGTACATGGGCTCGTGTGCAATCAACGTCCACCGATCAACGGTACATTTATGCATGTGTACGATCCATGGCGCTATAAGTACTTACTTACTCAGTAGGATACCTAGCATCTAGTGCGTTTTCCTGGGATTTCAAAACATCACTTGTGATAGTCAAGGGTGGTCATATGTACGTCAAGTGACTTTGCGAGGCCTTCATCGTTTCTAAAGAGATTACTGTGTTCTTGGGCATATGAAAACATGTGAAGGCAACATGCCCCCTGCCTAGTAATTGCTTCAATTATCATGTGGAGATTATTTATGCAAGGATAAATTAGCGTAGCTCTAACTTCTGGCACTAACCAATTACGCCATAGGTTGATTCGCGAAGCGTTTTCGTATTGATTGATTGATTGATTGATTTCTTATATCATGGTTTCATGATTGCTGGGTCCTGTTCCATAGAAAGGAAAGGGATAGGGCCCCAGGGAAAGGATGGGGATCTTATACTATAACGGAATGACGAGAGAAACGAAATGACGAAATCGAACCGTCTTTAGGTCAATTGCCAGATCATGCTAATCAGAGGATGCTTCCGATACCCCCACGTCGTATGAGGCCATCTCCTTTTCACGTTGGAATACAGCCATTCTTGGACACGCGATACTTTCCGGCCCGACACAATATGTACACGAAAGATGGAAGCAAAGAACAAGGGCAAAAAGTCATGTGGAAAGGATTCATGCGTACCAACTCTTCCTTGCGCCCTGTTTGGCTCCCCAAGACAGGAGCATGACGGAAACTGAGCTGACGACGCGCGAATACAGACGCACGTCTTTCAGACAAGCTCTGCAACCTGGGGCGACGAGACTTGAGACTGGCCAGCGAGCCTTGCCAAAGGTTCCTCGACGACCTCATGGCTGGCTCCCTTTGAGCAGAAAGCCGTTGCCGTTGCCAAACGCCAAGGTTTCCCAGCTCTACGACTACGAGAAAAAAAGCCTCGTGCCGCTCCGAAAATGTCGGCCATGGAATGGACTCCAAGGCCGTCCATCTCGTAGTGCGCCTTGCCAGATGGAAGAGCTGATAAAACCGAGCATAAATTGACGAACTTCATTGTGGCCGTATCTCGTGGTATATCGCTTTGGTCGTGACTTCCCATTTTAGAGTTTGATGTACGGTTCATCACGTGTATGTAGTTTTTCCTCTTTTTTTCCCCTTCTTCAATGGCATCCTGTCATGCGTTGTTGCATCTGATTCAAACTGTCATACAAGCACATATTTAGACGCACCTACTATTTCGTACGCTTGCACTTCCAACCCACAGCTAACCTTTTTCACGCGGCTATCTATGCCTTGAGAAAAAGAGAAAAAGAGGAAGAAAAAAACCAACTCAGCCCACTACCGTCAATATGCCCGCTTCTTTCCAAATTCTATCCGACCTCCATCTGGAACATGGCTCGGCTACGCCGCGTTCACGATCATACCAAAGGCACCATACCTTGCCCTACTGGGTGACATCGGAAACGTGTGCCGAGATAAGGAGCAGTTCCGAGCATTTCTGAGAGTGCAGCTCCGACAGTTCCGCATCGTCTTCTTCGTGGCGGGCAACCACGAGGCATATGGCTCCAGCTGGGAAGACACAATACACGAGCTCGAGTCGTTCGAACACGAGGTCCGGCAAGACGACAGACTCGGAGAATTCGTTTTCCTCAATCAAACACAGTACCGAGTTCCGGGATGCGATACCGTCGTCCTGGGCTGCAGTCTATTCTCTCACATCCCGAATGGGCTCCATATCACGCTTGGTCTGGCATTGAACGACTTCCAAGCCACTCGGGCCTGGGACACTGATTTACACAACGAGGAGCATGCGCGCGACCTGAAGTGGTTGAATGATTCCGTCTCGGCCCTGGATGCAGAGGGAGACGGGGCAGTCGTGATTTTCACGCACTGGAGTCCTACTGTTCACCCGACGTCGATGGATCCCAGGCATTTGAACACACCTCTTTCTCACGGGTTCACGACGAATCTGCGCAGAGAGGCTTGTTTTCGAAACAGGCGAGTTCGGCTTTGGGCATTTGGGCACACCCACTACAACTGTGACTTTGTGTTGGACCGGGAGAAGGGCGAGGAGCCAATTAGATTGGTCACAAACCAGAAGGGGTACGAGGGGAGAAGGTGGGAAGCTTTGATCCAGAAGGAGTTGTGGTTGTTTAGGCGAGCTGGGTGTCGAGTACCGGACACGTTGAGAACGGGGTTTGCTCGTGGGTACTTCAAGTGGTTTTAGCAATCTACGAGGATGTGATGAACGGCGTCAGATGGTCTTGACGAGAGAGCCATGGTGTTTCACACGTTTCAATACTTTTACCGATGAGGCATCAACGGGCGCCAAGCTCAGGTGTTTGATTGTCTGTCCACCAGCATCGCAAGACAAGGAGAAGCAGAAAGCTTTTTCCTACAGGAACAATATTGAAGACACGCTGCGCATAGAAATATCAAATACCGTAACATATGAGCTGTGTCGGGACTGACTAGAAACAAGAATGCCGTGTCCGCCACAAACCCAAAACAGACAGTGATTGACGTGCCAACATCTTGTCTTCACACGAAGCACACGGAGCACACGGAGCACACGGAGCACACGGAGCCAGACCACCGCCTTCCAACCCCAGCTGAACCACATACAACGTTCGTTCGGTCTCGCGAAATGAGTTTCCTTTCACCAATCTTCGTCGTTACCACGCGTTCCTATCCCAGTTGGGATCTACACAAAAGTCAGTAATTACGATCCCCCAATCCCATTATTCACCCGGTACTTCTCCTGCGCAGTGGGAGGAGAAAAAAATAAAAATACAACATGATGATAAGAGAGCATACCTTGCACAAACGCAGCCAAGACCTTACTCCCGTCTGCAGCAGCGGATGTCCCACCACAATCTTCAAGAACTTCTCCAGCCCCGCGCGCCTCCCTCAATCACATCATCGCTAAACCTATTGGTAAACACCTTTCCGGGCAAAGGAGGGATCGTCACGCGCGCGCTTTCCCGCTCCAGAATGTCCCGAAAGTATTCAAAGTCCGAGTATCGTCTACGCACGCTGCTTTGGCGCAGTTTGAACGCAGGAATGTTTGTGCGGCAAAGGATTTCGTAGTCTGTGTACATGGAGCGTCCGACGCCATGGGTTCTAGGATTGCGAATCTGTGGGGGTTGGGGTTGGGGTTGTTCGAAATTTTTTTCAGTTAGTCAAGACCTTCAGCGTGCTCTCCGAAATGCTTGGCGAGAATGTCGAGAAGCGGTTTTTTTCTTTTTTTCTTTTTCTTTTTCTTCGGGAGGACACGTACTTCTATCTCGAGAAAGTTCTCGGGCGGCCCGTAAATCTCGTCGAAGCTCTGCTGGCGCGTGTCCGGCAGAGCCTGCATGATGGGCCGGTGCAACGACGAGGGACTATGGGGAGACGACGAGGGAGACGTCGGAGAAGAGGGCTTGTTGTCGGCAGCCCGACCGGGGTCCTGTTGTTCAGACAGTTTGGCGGTTTGGACGATGACGCAGGACTTGAGTGAGTGTCTGTGAAGTTTGGCGCTGCTCGCTGGCTGCTTCCGCTCGTGGTCCGGGGCGTTTTGCGCCCAATTTCACCTGCCGCGGTCGCCGGCGGTCGCAACCGGAAGGGGGATATGATTTTCTCGGCAGGAGTCGCACTTCCTGGGGAACTTGGATGCCAAGAGGTGCTCGTGTGATCTTGCGCTGGATGTTGATTGCGGAGGAGGAGGAGGGTCAAAAACACGCTGGTAATATTCGACTCGAGGTGGGGTGAGCCATTGGCGGGTGACGAAGGCGCATGCGCATTTCAAGCTCCACCTGCCGCCAGCTCAAGGGGGGACACCAACGTGGAGGGCCTGGATGCCAGGTTCGAACACACATGCACATGTACGGATTGGAATGATTAGACTCCTACAATTTGGGCCCGCGCGGCTGACCCATCGTTGTCTTATTATCAAAATGCCCCCAAAAAAAAAAAAAAAAAAAAAACGCCTTGCCGAGATATGACACCCCGATCATGCTTGGTACACTTGATTTACACCATTACTCTCCGCTCATGACGGCCCTTGGCCCGTCCACCTTCCTCTTGCGAGTTCCATGCCCCTCGCATATTTCTGTACAACGATTCTGCTGCAACGGCTACCAGTCATCATGTATCCGTCCTTGGACTTGCGCCGGGCAGAAGGAGCCATGAAATCCCTCCTCGATTCTTGCGCCCTGAGACCAAAGTGACAAAAAGCCAAGTTGAAGTTGTTGACGATGAATGCTGGTCTGAATCGAGGCCCTTCCTCTTGAATTGGTTGTCGCTGGTACTGACTACGAGCTTCTTACTTCCTCTCCCCGCGAATTTCTGGTGAATGGCGCGAATCTGTTCCTCCACGTTCACCGTCTGAGAATTCAAAGACTGTGGACTGGTTTCTGGCTGCGCTTCCGCCGGGTTGAGGGCAGCCCTCTTTCTCCTCCCTAGCTCCTCTTCCGAAACCGCCTGGCCAGTCGCAGGGTCTGCCACATCGTGTCGTTGACTTGCCAGGCGCTTGAGATTTTGAGCAATTTCCGATCCAGTGATTGTTGCTGAGTATCGCGATTCGGCCGCCGCTTTCTGTTCTTTCCATCGGGGATCCAACAGTTCGACTAGAACCCCCATTAGCAAGAGAAATGAAAGACAAAAACGGAATGCGAAAGAAAACGAGCACGGAAAATGAAAACATACTCCTCATATGAGCTTCTAGCTCGTTGATAGGGATTTGCTGTTTGCAGTTGGGACAAAGAGCTGTAGGAGCACCGGGTTTGTTCCTGTGCGCTGCGCCGCGCGAGGCACGTAATTTTCTCGAATCTTCATCGGCGGTGCGCCGCCTCTCGCTTCTGACTGCGCTTGTTGCACGTGAGCCTGGGCCTCTGCTCGCTCCTGAATTCGACGCGCTTCCTCCACCTCATGCGCGGGTCTCTGGGCCTGGTAACCATTTGAGTATGCTTCAGCCGTAGGCGATTGTCCTGGCTGAGCATATGCCTGCGATGGTTGCTGAGCGCCATATCCTGGATGAGCAGGAAGGGATTGCGGGAGTTGCTGTGCAGCTGCAAGACCGTTGTTGCTAAGATCCTCGTCGGGGAAAGCCTCTTCAATCCGCAAATTGGCGCTGATGGAAGCTTTGTTTCTGTCTTCAAGGGATGCGTACTGGAGCTCCGACAGGTTCGTTGGTGGTGGCAGGTTCGCCGTCTCGTCAGCCTCGCTAAAGGTAATTGTCTCAACGACAACGAAGTCGCCCCAGTCAATCCGGGCAAACTCTTCTTTCTTCTTTGCTTCTTCTTGCTCTTTCTTTTGCCTCTCTGACTCTTGGAATTTGGCATATTCTGCGCGTTGTTTGGCTCTAGCCAAGATCCTGTATTTATCCTCGACATTTCGCTCGAGCTCGGCCATTCTCTCCTGCTGAAGTTTGCCGCCCTCTCCATCGATTCCTCCCGCTCGTATGAGTGCTGTATATTGGTCCACTATGTGCTGGAAGAAGTTGTGGAATGTGTGGTTCGGGATGAGAAATTGAAACTGTGGGTTGCCAGTCTCACGCTGAGCTAGCTGAGTCATAAATTGTCGACCATTCTGGGCAACAAAGAGAGCAGTAAGACGAATAACCTCGAGATCTTTCTGATTGATACGCGGCATGCGCGCCGAGAACTCAAAGTCGGGAGGTTTGGGCGGGCCTTTGGCTTTACGGGCTCGGCAGTTGCTTCTCCCACCCGACCGGCTGCGATATCAGTGCCTCGCCCGGATTTCACCTCGTTCAAGCGCCATTCGTAAAAGGCAAAGTATGCGTCGGACGGGTTTAGGAAGCTGAACTTGGGGTTCTGCGCCTCCTTATCTCTGATGCGATCCTCGAAAACAGCACCGTTTCGTGCTACATAACCGGCCGTCTTTTCCAGGATATTACGGATCTCGCGTGGCGGAAGGACGACACCTGGAGGAGGCTTTAGCTCGTCCAGAGCGGCAACCGAGTCGCCGTTCGCCGTAGCTGCAGCCATGTTGTTCGGTTGGTGGCGGGAGATGAAATTCGTGGTAGATTAGCTAGAAGTCGCGAACTGCGACCTGCATCCTCTATTATCTAGTCTCACGAAATTTCCGGGCTGCGTCTTGGAGCTGCGCGATAAGGGTGTCGGGGCTTTATTGATCCGTGCCGACACATGATTGAGAATTTGTGCCCCGGTGGCTGATGAAGCTCATCAATTCACCAACCAACGAAAGGCCATGTCCATGTGAGGCACGGAGTACTCCGTTTGGAGCACTTGCCCAGATATGTGCCAAGCTGTACTCCGTAGTACTCCGTAGTGTGTCGTCCGTCCAACAACTGCAAGCTGCCAACCGCCCGGCGCGTCTCCTCAATGAGGCCACATGTGCACTGAAGCTGCAATGCCTGCCAATGCCTGCCCGGAACCAGACCACACCAAACCCCAAGCCCCTGATTCCCCATTCTGTCTGTGACCACCTCCCTCCCACAGCTTTCCCCTCCCAAGTCAAATCCTCCGTTATTCACTTTCTGACGGGCATCATTTCTCTTTCATCACGGTCATTGTTCTAATTTTCCATGGATGGGATCATTTAATATTCTCTCTTTCGTTCACCACTCTCTTTAAACAACTTGTCTCTCTACGTTCAACAATCATCGACGCTGCAGCTCCATTGAGCGATTGCTTGGCTCCCAGCTCAAGCATTTAGCCTGTTCCTAGTATTCGCACCAACCCCCATCATGGCGAGGTCGAGCTCGGCCAGGGGCAAGAGCCCTCAGCCGCCGATTGCGACCAAGGCCAAATCAAACAGCAATACTTCTTACAAATCCGATGGCGTTGAAGACAACGATCTGTTTCTTCTGCCAGCATCAGATTATCTCGTCAGTCTGGCATTGACGTTTATCGGTGCTGTCGTTCGCGTCTTTCGAATTTATCAACCTAGCAGTGTCGTATTTGATGAAGTGCAGTGAGTCCGATGTCCAAGTTTAGGGAATCCAAACCCTTCCATCATGGCGTGAACGACCTGGCGCTGACGGTTCAAAATTGTAGCTTCGGCGGCTTCGCTTCGAAATACATCAAGGGCAGATTCTTCATGGACGTACATCCCCATTGGCCAAGATGCTGATTGCATTGACCGGCTGGTTGGCTGGTTTTGACGGCAACTTCGACTTCAAAGACATCGGCAAGGATTATCTCGAGCCTGCCGTTCCCTACGTATCCATGCGCCTGTTTCCTGCTATTTGCGGTATCCTACTGGTTCCTTGCATGTTCTTCACACTAAAGGTTGTTGGCTGTCGAACTATGACAGCTGCCATGGGCGCATCCCTCATCATCTTTGGTACGTTGCTTTCGTCTTCTGGCCGTGTTTGGTGGCTCCACAAGCTTCGATGGAGACGTGGCTAACAAGACGGCTAGAGAACGGTCTTCTGACTCAAGCTCGATTGATCCTCCTCGACTCCCCTTAGTAGCCGCGACCGCTTTCACTGCCCTTGCTTTTTCATGCTTCACCAATCAACATGAGCTTGGCCCTGCCAAGGCCTTCCAACCTACCTGGTATTTTTGGCTGGCCATGACCGGTCTTGGCTTGGGCATCACCGTTAGCATCAAGTGGGTGGGCTTGTTCACCATTGCTTGGGTTGGCGCCCTCACCCTCCTCCAGCTTTGGGTTCTCCTTGGCGATAGCAAGAATGTCACCATGCGTCTCTGGACCAAGCATCTCATGGCCCGCCTCTTTTGCCTAGTCGTCATCCCTGCCACATTCTACATGGCCATGTTTGCTATTCACTTCGTCTGCCTTGTTAACCCCGGCGAAGGTGATGGCTTCATGAGCTCCGAGTTCCAGGCAACTTTAAACAGCAAGGGCATGCAGGACGTCGCTGCCGACGTCGCTTTCGGCAGTCGAGTTACCATTCGTCACGTCAACACCCAGGGGGCTATTTGCACTCACACCCTCTTATGTATCCTACTGGAAGCAAGCAGCAGCAAATTACACTGTATCCTCACAAGGATGAGAACAATGTCTGGCTCTTGGAGAACCAGACACAGCCCCTTGGCATCGACGGCAATCCTATAAATGGTACAGCGGCATGGGATGCCCTCCCCACCGGTCCTCATTTCATCAAGGATGGGACCGTTCTTCGCCTGTTCCATCAGCCCACCCACCGTCGCCTTCACTCTCACGATGTTCGCCCCCAATCACGGAAGCCGACTGGCAGAATGAAGTTTCAGCTTATGGATACGAGGGCTTCGAAGGAGATGCCAACGACTTCTTCAGGCTCGAGATTGTCAAGCAAAAGTCCCTCAACGCTGTTGCCAAGGAACGATTGAGAACCATCGAGACCAAGTTTCGTCTTGTCCACGTCATGACGGGCTGTGTCTTGTTTTCTCACAAGGTCAAGCTGCCCGAATGGGCCTCGGAGCAACAGGAGGTTACTTGCGCTCGCGGCGGCAGCCTACCCAACAGTCTGTGGTACGTTGAGCACAACGAGCATCCTCAGTTTAACGATACCACCGAAAAGGTCAACTACCGCAACCCAGGCTTCTTTGGCAAGTTCTTTGAGCTTCACCGGGTTATGTGGACAACAAATGCCGGTCTGACCGAATCGCACGCCTGGGACTCCCGCCCTGAGGCATGGCCAATTCTGCGACGTGGAATCAACTTCTGGGGTCAGAATCACACTCAGATCTATCTCATCGGCAATCCTGTCATCTGGTGGTCTTCCTCCATTGCCATTGTCATTTGGGTGTTATTCAAGGGTGTTGCGATTTTGCGATGGCAGCGTAGCTGCAACGACTATGGTAATCCCGTCGTCAAGCGATTCGACTACGAGCTGGGAACTTCGATTCTGGGATGGGCTCTGCACTACTTCCCCTTCTTCCTCATGGCTCGTCAGCTTTTCCTTCATCACTACTTCCCGCTCTTTACTTTGCCATCATCACTCTCTGCCAGTTGTTCGACTTCCTGACGGTCCGCATTCCTGGTGTTCGTGCCAAGGACAATGCCATTGTGAACAAGGCCGCCACCATACTATTCCTCACTGTATCGATAGCTGCATTCTCCCTGTTGTCGCCTCTTGCCTACGGCAACAGCTGGACCAAGGCCGATTGCAGGCGCGTCAAGCTGTTCAACACCTGGGACTGGGACTGCAACAATTTCTTTGATCGGGTAAGTGCATTCATGACATGTCAACTCAGCGCCCAGTCTCTGCTTCATTCAATTCTCTAACATGCACTTGTAGTACGAAGATTACACGTCTCGCAGCCTTCAGGAAAGCTCGTCGCTGGCTGCCATGTCCAGCATTCCCAGCTCAGAGAACGTCGCCCCTCCTGCCCAAGAGAGCCAGAAGCTGGCCGAAGACAAGGAAGCAGGCGTCTCTCCCAAGCCTGCGCCTCCAGCTCCCAAAATCGTGGGCCAAGAAGAGAAAATTGAGTATCGTGATCAAGACGGCAACCTGTTGAACGAAGAGCAGGTGAAGGAGCTCCAGGGCAAAGTCAAGTTTGAGACCAAGTACGAAACTCGTACGCGCGTAGTTGATGAGCAGGGCACCGAGTTGTCGGCCCCGACGGCGGTTGGCCTGCCGACATGGCAGGTGTTGCGCCACCTCATCCAGACGTCCAGGGCGTCGACCAAGAAACTGTCAAGGATAAAAGGTCGAACCCCGAAGGATGCCGGCGCCAGTCGTGACGGGGAAAAGGAATCGCAATGGTCCAAGGCCAAGCCCGCCAGTGAAGGCAAAGAAGCTACCGTCCGCGATGAGTTGTGAAGAGGGAATGAATTCGTGGAAGCTAACAAAGGAACAAGGGAATGCGAAGCTTCTTTGGTCGCGGTAGGCCAATTAACATTAACAAAATACAGTGATGCTATTTATCGAAGAAGAAATGAAAATCACAAACAAGAACTCTGCTTTAATTTAATGAGGAAAGGAGGAGACACGAAGCAAAGGGGGAACCCAACGCGATATAGTCCGGTCCGGTCATGTTAGCGGGGGTTTCTAACAACGGTCAATGTCGAATATGTAATGGGGATTGATTATTACATCAGTCTGTTTAATAAACTCGCTCTTCCAAGCCCCAGTCATAGAAAACAACTGAGTCGAATAAGCAAAGCGACGTAGTTGCAAACCCAGCATTCGAATCACGTATTGTTCACCTGGCCCTCTTGCTGTCTCTGCCTACGGTGAAGCTAGCTAGGGCTGGCTCCGCCCGCAGCCCCGCCGTCGTTTGTTGATGATTAAATAGCACGCACAGCATGGCCGATGAAGTATCCCAACAGACTGAAACTGGATCCTCACCCGTGGTATGGCTGCATGGCTGCATGGCTGCACGGCTGCTGCTACAATGTCAATGAATGACGTGTTGAACATTTGCGGAACTCACAATGACAGACAGGCACTTTGTGTTCGCATCAGTGAAGCAAGTCGTATTAATAATAATGCCCTCCTCCCATCAGTTTATACCTTCCATCAGTCCCAGATTACGCGCAAGTCCCATCAAGTAATGCTGTTGAACACCGTTTCCAAGACTCCATCAATGCATTTGATATGCTTACCATCCATGCCTCTTGATCAACGTCAGCCCAAAAAGAAATTGCGGGGATCGAGAAACCAAGTAAAGACGAGAGAAGACGAGAAAATCAACATGCGTCAAACGTCCAAAGCCACCTCCAACGCCTGGTACGACGACGAGCCGTCGTACTGCAAAAAAAAAAAAAAAAAAAAAAAGTCGGTATTCTACATGATGAGTTGTCTGTCGTACGCGAGACGACGACTGCTGTAACAGATTATGGAAAGAAGAAAGAAGGCAAACATGGTGAAGCCTGGACCCGCCATTCTCAGTGTCGCACGCGCCACAGCACTCTCGCTTACGCTGCAATTGACTGTCGTCTTGTGCTTTCTGAATCGGCAGAACTTTGAGAGTCGGCAGACTGTACTGTGATGCGCAAAGGTCTGCCACCATCCGTCTGCGCCGGAGGAGTACGTGGCTCAATCGCCCTGTCCATATCTTGACGACGGAGATTGTCGGGTGTAGAGCACAAGGGATTTGTCTTCAAGGCATAATTTGACGCATCTACTCCGCCGTGGGCATCTTCCGAGCCACGGGCAGAGACTGCCTCCCCAACAGCAGCGGCTGCCCCGTTACCTAGAGGGACACCGAGAGGGACAACGCCCCCACCAATTCGAGCCCAGAACATTTGATCCCTAAGCCTTACGCTCTCTTCCCAGGCCGCTTTTTCTTGGTCTTGGGCATCCGCCCGCCAGTGGCCATCCTTGACGACACGGAGGAAGCCGAGGTAGTCACAAGTCGAGCGAACACGAATCAGGCAGTAATTGCACAGAGGGTAACGTTGCGCCGAGTCTGCCTCGCTCGTTCGGAACCGGTGATTACGCAGATACCGGGCATCCTTCCTGGACTCCCGCAAAGGGAGCAGGGTTGCAGTTGGGGTTTCGCGATGGCCACGTAGGTGGCACTCGATGGTACAGGCTCCACGACCAGAGAACCCTCTGCAATGGAGTTGAGCACGGTACGGCGTGCCAGCCACGATAGACCGGGGGCCAGGTCGAGGCGAAGAGTCGGATCAATGTCCTCAACCAATGCACGCTTGTAAAATCGCGTCTCCTTCAGAGGCGGGACTTGAACGCCCGTCGAACCCGTGCTGGCGGTCGAGGCCGGAGTGGCGGGAGATTGCGGAGCGCTCCTGTCGGTCTGCGTCAACGCGCTTAACGCGCTCAGCGACGTAGTTGAGGCGTTGGACGGATGTGCACTCGACGTGGAACCACCAAGACCCAGTGCCAAAGCATTCAAGCCGCCCAATGATCCCGACGATATACGGCTAGGCGAAGATCGACTATGGGAGAGCCTGGCAAGACTCGTGAATTCGTCGTAGGCTGCCAAGTCGGTGCGCAGAACCGGGTGAATCAGGTGGTGAAGGCTGGTAGGTGGGCAAGGTGAAGACGCCTCGATGAAGGGTAAGGCGGGCTCGGCACCATTGGCAGCGGGCATTGCCCGTTCGTCATGCTCATGCTCGAGTTTCCCGACTGCGGGTGAAGGAGGTGCTGTGCCATAAGTTTGATCGTCGTGTTCGGATACCATGGATTCCATTACTCCCTTGAGTTCAGAGAGCTGCTCTTGCTGCGATTTGAGAAGACTTTCGGAATCGACTAGTTGACCCTTGAGCTGGTCGATTTTGCGTTGCAAAGTATCGTGCTGAGCCTGAGCCTCCTCTTTGGCACCAATCACCATTTTGTTTGCCTCTTCGAAAAGCGCCGTTGTCAAGTTCTCTAGTTCCTGTTCAATCCTTCGCTTTTCCTTCTCCGTCTCGACTCGTCTATTATGTTCTTCGGTCAGACTGGCTTGCATGGCCTTCTTTTCCAGTTGCATGGCCCTCTTTTCGCCATCGAGCGTGGATCGACGAACCCACACATCACCTCGGATCGTTTCTCGCATAGATGCATTATGTACTTCCAACTCTCGGATGCGGTCCTGCGCGGCGGAGAGCTCATGACGCGTTGCTGACAGGGTGTCATCTAGGACAGTCTGGTAATTAATGGCGTTGATAAGCTTGGTGCTCAAAGTTGCGACTTCATCGTCCAGGTCGGGGTGGTGTTTCAGACTTGATTCAGATTCGTCATTCGCAGGACAGCTGGGGCGGCCCCGGGGTCCGGCAGCGTACTCATCTCATCATTGACAACTGTTGAAGATTGTGTGGCAGTAAGGAAGATTGTCGGTATG
Organism: Epichloe gansuensis; assembly: GCA_023658505.1. NCBI lineage: Eukaryota > Fungi > Ascomycota > Sordariomycetes > Hypocreales > Clavicipitaceae > Epichloe > Epichloe gansuensis. The sequence goes on from CP098283.1 coordinate 4,663,088, forward strand.
TGTGACGTGGATGGCGATTTGGGAGGCAAGCGGGCCTTTGGGGGCACGGGTGACGACGGGGTAGATGGGTAGACTGGGTAGACTGGGTAGACTGGGTTGTGGAAGCAACTAAAGAAAGGGGCGGATGTGGCCAACAGCTCGGCCTGATGATGGTCGGGGGCGAACGATGGTATTGAGGCCAATTGGCAGTGTATATGAAGCTAAACAAATGATTAGCCATGGTTTATTGTTGGGGTGTCGGATTGACGGGACGTGGTGGGTCGATTGTCCAGCTTGGCCAGCTTGGCCAGCGCTATGTGCCTCGCGGCGCCAAGACAAAGACAATGCTGATGAGGACATCCACAGCTGGACGTGGGATGGCTTGGGATGGCTTGGGATGGCTCGGGATGGACGGGTGAGTGTGATGACCAAAGAATCCTTACGATTTCATAGTTGTATGCTGCCGAGACAGGTGCAACAGTCAAACTCGTGAGCTTTTCGAAAGGGCGTTCGTGTATTGGGCTCGAAGTGGAAGGCGAATGGGGCCGGGGCCGCTCTTTACATGAAATGATGAGGAGCTGGCGGGCTGGCGGCTGGCGGGAAATCACGCAGGTTCGGTTCAGCGATGCGAAGAAATGTCAAACGCTGAGACACAATGCAAACCTTGAGCTGCGGATATCGTTTGCGCGTGCATATGTGGGTAGATGCAGCACGCACAGCGCAGCAGCACAGCGAGGCGTTGGTGGCAGTCGCTTCGTCAAACGCCGAGGACCAGATGGATGGTGGTGATGGTGGTGACGGATGATGGTGGTGAGTCGTGAGTCGTGAGTCGTGACGGATGAGACGTCCACCGGGCAGCGGGAGAGGAGCGAGCCCAGCCAGACGGTCCGATCAGAAAGCAAGACGGTACGAGACGGGCAGTTTTTGTGCGATTTGGTTACTGCATTGTTTGGTCGAAGCTTGGGTACTCGGATGCGGCGGGTTAATGATGTTTCCTTGCAGCTTGCCAGCGACCCGAAACGATTGGTCGGGATTTCGCGAGTGCTTGCTTCAGACAGTCAGACAGGAGAGTTGAAACTTGAGAGAGTCGAAGTGACAGCCTCTTACGGAACGGAACCTCTGGTTGGTGAATGCAACAACGGCTCGATCCGTAGCAAAGGCAGGTCCATACATGTGTACATAAGTCGACGAGTGGAGCGGAGGGGTGAGGAAGATATGGCCAACGGAAGGCGGGAAGGAAAGAGGAGAGAGAAGCCTCTCAATCTCGTCGAGGCAGTGTTGAGACCCGAATTGCTTTTTTTTCCCGTATCTCGAACAAGGAGGGCTGTCTATCGTCAACGAAAACGACTGGGTGGGTGGACGAGAGACGGCGGAAAGGGCGACGGAGCCTTCCACCTTCCTTTCAACCTTACACCTTCCACTGCAACGGGCTCTACAACAAGTAGTCCTAAAAGTGCCAGGCTAGTGACGATAGTAATACATGGTAATTCGGAGTGATACGGGGTAGTACGGAGTACATGCGGAGCACATAATACAGCCAGCCAGCCAGCCAACTTCGTCCGATGTGTGCCAGCAACAATCATGTTGTGTGCTATTGAGTTTATTGAGTCGTGCCTTGAATAACGTCTGGTTTGTACGGAGTACCAAGTACCCCGTACCCCAACAAATGACAACATGATTTACAATAGTCCGTACGGAGTACATTCGAGTAGTGCCACGACCCCATGTGCCATGGTAGAGCTCCACATGATGATGCTTCCGACAGGGGCTATGAATGGTTCGTACTCGTCATGCAATCACGCTCAGCTGTCTCGGTGGAGGCGCACGGGAAGAGCTGGACCGAGGTGGATCCAGTGTGGAGCAGGTGGACGCTAGGAACCCAGGAGCCTAGGGAGAGGCAGGCAGGCAGGCAGACAGACAGATCGAATGACTTGACTGACTTCTGCAGGACATCCAAAAAAAAGTGTCAAAATCACGTCGCGGCTCGTTCATCATGGCGCCATCACCCGACGTGCCGACGACTGCCTTCACTGCGTGACTATGTACATATGTAATAATATGACTCGTGGACGATTTCGGCAAGTCTCGAGTCAGGCAATTTGCCTCCCACCCGGTCGGGCCTTGGCTACCCACCCCGCTGCAGCTTGACTGCTTCTTGCTGCTGACTGGCCGTTTCGACAGCGCCCGACGCCACCTCTTTTTTTTTTTTTTTTTTTTTTTCTCGCAACTCTACCGAGTACTGTCTACTCCGTACATACTCTCGAATGTGCATGCCCTTGCATTGGGGGATTGGCCGTCAGCAGACTCAACGACTTCTACTCTCTACTCCGTTATCATGACGAACTCCGGAGTACGGAGTACTCCGTATGTATGTACACGCAAATGTTAAACACTCCACCCCGTCGACCCTGAATCCGCATCTTGACGCCAGGCCCCACCCAACGTTTCTGGGTTTTGAGTTTGGAGGCTGCGGCCTCACATGTGCCCAGCTTCTAATATAAACCATGTGTGTACCTGGGTTGGCGAAACTCAAACGTCCCTAGTGGAACTGGATTGCCGCGGAAACCGTTTTTTTTTTTTAGACATTTTGACATTGTTTTGGCTTATAAGAATGTTGAGGAGATTGTTCACAGTGTATTGTTTGGCATGTTCGGCCCAATGTAATGAATTCATCAGCCGAGACTACTTCTTCTGTGCTACCCTGTAGTACATCGTGATGTGACCCCCATCCGGCAGATGCAAGCCCAAATGGAAGCCCAAATGGCTCGGTTCACCGGCATACAATCCGATCACAAGCACCCCTGGGGCCCATGTGATTTCCGCCACATGGGGTTGAACAGCAAAGGAGACCATGGCCGTTACAGATTACTCTATGTTTTCACATAACAATTCCTGGCAGGAGAACCAACTCTCCACGTCACTCTCTCTTCTATCTCAGGTGCGCAGTTCGCTCCTCCGCCCCCGCAATCCATCTCCTCACTTGGTCCTCGGATCTCGCCCTCAACCTAATCTTGAACGGCTTCGGATTCAGCGTCAGAGACGTCGGCGTCGAGTTGCAATCCAAACAATCCATGCACGGCGCCTCGTCAGGATTGTCCGAGGGAAACATCTCGAACGCGGTGATCAATCGAATATAGGCCGTGTATAGCTCCCTGTTCGCAAGATGTGAACCCGCGCACATGCGAGAGCCCGCGCCATAGGCGTAATGCGGCGTGCCAACTTCGGTGTCGTCGAGATAACGTTCGGGGATGAACCTGTCGGGGAACTTGAACCGCTCTTGGTCGTAGTTGGCGGCATAAGCATTCTGCAACTCGTCCCGTCAGCCAGCGTGGTCATGGTCGCAGTCACAGAAGGGGGTAGGGCAACAAGGAGTTTCAGCGAACCATGAAGAACGTGGTGCCTGCAGGAATCACCGTGTCCTTGTAGGGAATGTCACGGACGCTTGTGCGCGGCAAACATATAGGAATCACCGTCCAGTATCGCAGGACCTCCTTCACGAGAGCTGTGATGTACGGCACTTTCTCTTCGACAAGACACTTTTCCCATGCGTCTCCGTCGGGGTATACTTCCTCGATGGCCTTGAGCGCCCTGGCCTGCACAGCTTGGCCCTCGCTGGTGGACATGTATGCCATGCCCATAATGAGGTTGCCTGGGACTGTGTCCAAGCCGGCTGAGACCATGGTCAGGCATATGGACTTGACTTCGGCTGGAGAACGGGAAAGCCTCGAAAATTAGCAGTGTGATTCCCCCAAATCAGGCACAGTTTCCTCTACACCGCATCAACCCAAGCTTGGTGCAGAGGCAACAAGGGACGTACCATGGTTCAGCTTTGCCTCTGGATCCTTCAGGATATTCCCCGTGATGCAAGGCTTGTCCGTGCCCTTCTCAATCTCCCCTTCAAACGGTCGAGCATGTCGGTGAGATACCTGTCCCTCCTGCGCCGATACTCCTGCGCCGACGAGTCCTGTCTACTCCACAGACGGAGCAATGGCACATAATCCTGCCAGTTATGACTCGTGGACCGGAAGTTGGAAATCTCTCTCTCACATGCGTCACTTCCTTGAGAAGCTCGCTGTCAACGGAGCCATCGATTCGATATCCGTAGTTCAGGGTCAGTGAGGTATTGAGCACGAAACGCTGCACGTAGGCGTTCGGGTCCACGGGCCGGCTTCCGCCCTTGCAGTCCTCGAGGAGCTCCTTGATGCTGACGGTGGATTCAAGGTCGAGAATGGGCATGTACGACTGCGTAGCTGGTCGGTTGAGGGCCGTGGCGGCAGCCTTGCGGCGGCGCCTGCACGACTCGTCCCAGGGGAGGTGCCGATGGTGAAGCCCTGGGAGGAGGATAAGACGGAGTGAAAGGTGTGGAACGTGGGACGGGAGATGAGCGAGGATTGGTGGGTGATCCAGAAGTGACGGACCGCGTCATACGAGTTGACGAAGATGATGCGCTGGAAGGTGGGGTTTCGAAGAAAGACCGGGTCCATGTCAGCTTGGAAATCTTGATGGCGGAGATTTGTTTGGCTTGAATGCGACGCCAGCATCGGGATGTCAGCAGCAGGGAAGAAACTCACGCGATTGCCAAGTCGAGTCTGGAAGACGGGACCAAACTTCTTGACCCATCTCTGCGCCACCCTGGCATGATCCGTCCCCAGTTGAATCAGATTCCCAAAGATGGGAACGCCCGGAATCGCGGGGAGGCCCTTGATCTTGGGTATGTCAGTCGTATCGAGGAACCAAACGAGGGCGTAGACGACGGCCACGAGGGCGATGCCAATGACTTGGTAGGACATGATTGTCTTCTCCCGTCCGCGAACTCTTCAACACGCATACGCAATATGGTCTCAAAAACAGCGAGAGACCTTGAATTGAAGGGAGAGAGGGAGGGGGAAGAGGGAGAGAAGGGAGGAGGGTATAAATAAAACGAAGAACAGTTTCTTCTTCGCTGCTGGTGCAGATTCTTTGATGTTCATCTACTACAAATACAAGACTTTGGCCGCACAGAACACCAACCAGCCAGCGAGCGAATGATAGCAAAGCTGGAACAGCCCTCCTCGCCCGACGGTAGCCTCGAAAATAACGGGTAGGCTCGGTATCTACAGTACAACATCCCGACTCCCTTTGACGGTCCCCGGTCATTCGTCCCGATGCTAGACTTATAACGTACATATTACAAAGGCGGGCGCCGGGAGGGGGAGGGAGAAGGTTGCTCCAACGCGGGGAAGATGCAGCTACTATCGACTTGGCGCAAGTGTGTCTTCTCCACACGCCAGACAGACTCTTGGTCTGGCCCATGGTGATGCTGCGTTATTGGGCGACAGGAAGGAATGAAGGATTCTGTCGGCCTGGCTGCGGAAGAAGAGGGGGAACAAGAGGATTCCTCACAGTAGCGAGAAGACTGTATTAATTATTTCACATCGTGGACACACCCGGTGCTGATGATGTAGATCTTTTCCAGCTAGCGGACGTGTAAATGTTTAGTTTTCCATCATCTGAGATGGCTGGGACGGAGGTCTCGGGAGCAAGAAATTTGAAGACGCGCGCAGACCCAGTTTTTGACGGCATGGGGAAGAAGAATCCCGGAAGAAAAAAAGAAAGCCCATGTCGCGGAATCGGTGCCAATTCTGAAAGAATAGAAAGAATTCCCATTCCTGAAACATCCACATCGCTGACTACCATCATTGCCGGCCCGCCGGACCGCCTGCGGACCTCGGCAGTTCCACCGCAACGTATGTATAATGCTACCCAGCTCGGCGTCCGGGGAGGCAGAGTCGACATCTGGCAACGTTGATGAAAGCTTGGCCGCTCTTTTCGGTGGCCATGACATACATGTAGTACCGGGTTGGATGTCTGGCGACTTAATCAATACCGTCTCTACTCGCCATCTAACTGGGTCCCAAATTTCTTTTCTCGTCTCTCTTATTGACCCTGTCGAAATCCAGCTGTCCGCCCGCCGTGTATGTAGGTCGTTCTCAATTATGGATGTCCGAGGGGCAGCTTGTCACCCCGGTCAGTTTTGCCAGAAGTGATAGGTCGAACTCGGAATATCCGGTGTTTGTCCACGAGAGCTTACTCAGGTGGCTGCAGTTGATTTGGCTTCAACAGATGGTCGCGTATTGTCTACAGGCATGAGGGGGCATTGAAATGGGCGCATATGTTCTCAACCGGGCTCAAAATCCTGCGATGCAACACAGACTCAGATTTCGGGGAGTGCAGCGTTGGACCACGAACCTGCGTGATGGACGGTCAAGCCAGCGTTTTCTTTTGACAGCGGTGTCCCCGCGGCGTCATGAAGTGGGAAGGACTTCATCAACGTACGGTGATAATTCGATCCACACACGGTGACCAGTAGGAAGACACGGAGCGGCGCCGATGTAATGCTCACGATGATGTCGTTCATGCCAGGCGCAAGAGTTGTATTGGGGAAAGTCGACTAGCATCATCATGGATGGCTTCTCTGGCGGGTGTAGAATCAACGCTCCGGGCCAGGTCCTGCAACGAATTTTGTTTCCGTATCATTGTATTATTCCTACTCCATCGAGTAGCATAAATAAACAAACCGTCCGGAACGGAACGCTTATTGGGGGCCCGCTACCAGTCGATCCATGCTACAATAACATAATAGGCTCTTCTGATACACAATGCCAATCACTCAGATACTAAAAGTTGGCATGCTCGATGGAAACGAAATCGAGCAAAACTCCAGCTTGAAGTTTGTTGCAAGTCCCGAAAATATGATATCATCCAACACATCCCTGGGTTCCTCGGTACACGGTACAGGACGTACTGTCATGCCTGGGCTGACCGACTCCAAGGTTGATTCGGGCGCACCGGAGAACGCTCTTCCCATGTACGCGGCACATGGTGCAGCCACGGCAGTCGACTCGAGCAGGGCAGCTCATCTTCGGAGAGTCGGGCCACGCGAGTAGTAGCCGCAGACGACCCGGTGAGCGTGTTCAACCACGGCGAAGACCGTTGTGACACCCGACGAAGCCCGAAGGCTTGCCGAGCCGAAAATCGTCTCAGGCCAAGCGGATCTCATCAAGATCATAGTTGACCAGCCGGGCTTGGGAATGGATGCCCTTTCTGCCGCAGTGAGAGAGACTCATCGTCACGGAAAGCTTGCCATCGCACAGGCCTCGCAGACAGGGGCCTACAAGTTGGCTGTTGACGTTGGCTTCGACGTGCTGTCACCCGTGCCAGTCGACGGGGAGCTCGAAGCCGAGCTCATCGGACGTATTGTCCAGGGTGCATCGGCATTATCCCGACGCTTCGAAAGAGCACTCCACCTGTGGCAGACTCACGAGCCGGACTACATGCCCTCGCGGCCGTGACAGCGCTCGATAATACCGCGGGAGCCAGCATCTGTGCCGGCTCGTCCGCAAACGACTGGAGCGACGTCTCGCTTCCGTGGGCAGGGCCTGCACAACGATTGCGGCTGCTCGCGACGGGCAGGGCTCTCCAATGCCAAGTTGATCCGGGCCGTGACGTCTGATGATGAGAGCCCGCCTCGTTGGTTGGCCTGGCCGACCGTGGGGCCGGTACATGTATGTCTGTAGAGACTGGACGTTCGGTTCGGCAGACTTGATCCTGGTCGGGGGAATCCTCTGGATGACATTGATGTTCTCTTCAAATTCGATCGGCTGGGTTCGTGGCGTTCACAGCGGCGACTAGATAGATCTGCCCGCATTCCGCGAAGACAAAAAAATAAACAACTTGGTTGCTCCTGACTAATGCACGTCAAGGGTTTTGATTTTTATCAACAAGTTATACCGTTCACAGCACAATGACATCACTTTGATGAGTCAAAAGGGGAGGGGAGGGGAGGTAAATTAACGGGGCGAGGTCGCAGGCTAAAACCAAGAAAGCATAAATATATGTAATGTGGCGGGGATCCTGCGTCGCACAAGAATATCCTGCCAGTCAGTCCCCCAAACAAGACTTGGTAGTCCCCAAGGCTCGGCATCATCCGCGAGCATTCCATTCGAATTTCTGACTAGCGGGAGGCATGAATCAGCGCCATGGTCACCAGCCATGTTGCGGCCCCTGCCTGAGGGCCGAGGACGAGTGCAAGTACATCACGCGACGCCGCAGTGCGTTGCAGGAGTCGTATCACATGGTACTCTGAAGAGTGCCATCCTCGGTTCTCTGTACGGGCACCAAGCAGGATGCCGTCAACGCCCTGAGGAACATGAGAGAAGCCCAGAACCACGAAAACGCCATGCCATCCTCGGTTCTGGAGCGACATGCCTCCCCGTTGCAGCGGCCATGTCTGCTTCCAGAGCATCCAACTCCTTGGGTTACGGGTTTCTCGGAATTGCCAACGGCCAAGTACGCGGCACAGCATACATGTACATCATCCCGGATGGAACAAGATCAGTCTTTGCCCTTGTCACGATGGACGACTCATGTCCTCTAGGATTGCTCCACATGCACCGAGAGGGCGGAAGTTCGCCCGAGAAGTGACCGACTTGTTGGATTTGCAACCCAGTGCCGACACTATAGCGTCGCTCCAGGCAGTTGCCATACTGTCCGACCATGGTCATGCGTTCGGCGATGCTCAGGCAGCAGGTATAATGATATCCGCATCTTCAACCGATATGCAGTCTGTCAGTGCTCTCTTCAAAGAGCATCTACTACCAAGCGACGGTCAAAGACGCGTCAAAGGTGCAGGAGGCCTACCCGGACTACTCGTCTCAGCCCCGAATCATTCACGCTTATGGCGCTCTCCAGGTTGAGTATGAATTGTCTCGCTTGGCAGCAGAGTGCCTCGTTGCCACGGAAGCAAATGCGAGTGTCATAATGCCTGATCACCGCGGAGCCGTCAACATCGACAGCCGGTTGATGAAATGGAACGAATTGCACGTTGGACGTTTTCAAGGTCCAAGTTCCATGATTCCTTCGTGGGAGGCCATCCTGTGAGTAGTAGTACCGCCCACTCGTTCGTTCACGGGAGCTCAACGCTACACTTTGGCCGGCCCGGGGTCTTTGATCAAGACGCGGAGAAAGAAAAAGAAAATACAATGTGGCCATCTCTATAAGCCAATCAATCATTCACTGACCACATATATATACTATAGTGTCTACTATCATTAGACCTGCATGAGCCTGCTCGAGCGCTTCATTTGCTCACCGTTTCTAGAGTTTCAGAACGGCCAGGCTGTGAATACACTCAGTCAAATGCACAGCGAGGCAATTATATTCGCGCTGGTGGAATTCGAAGCAGCCTTTGCGGTCTGGCACGACTTTTGGCCATCATACGTGTGGGACTGCAGTCAAGTACCTACTTCTGAGCACCATGGCCGCCGGTCCGTACGGACGATGGCTGTGGAGAGGCTGCGAACTATTGTAAAGAGCCGGCCGATTCATGCCGCAGGCGAACAGAATGTTGCTCGCCCCGAGTGTTCTTGCTGAGCAGAAGGCCGTTACGGTATCCGTCAGGGTGAGACCAACCAGTATCTGCAATCCCCATTCAATTGTAGCGAGGGGACTTGGGCTCTCGGTTTTTTTTTTTTTTTTCATTCTTGAGAATATAGCTCAAATAGGCTACGGGACATGATGTAGGAGATGTAAGAAATAGCACATGTATCACGTTGATGCATATTTTGTAGTTGTTGCCCAGGCTTGTAGTGCAAGATCTGGGCCACGAATGACTTGGCGCCCGCCAATAGCTTCACACCCCATGCCAGGGTGTGGGAGCAGAACGGGCGATTACATAAAAAAAAATGATGCTTCACCTGTCGCATTTCCTCGATTACGCCCGGCCGAGGCACGGGCACGGGAAGTGGTCGAACACTTGTTCCGTTGGCCAATGCCATTGTACGGATTATTTTCCGCATTCCATCTTCAATTCTGACCCTTGTTGTCCCCCTCCCCTCTTCTCAATTTCGCAAGTCGTTGAGAGGCGTTGAGAGGCGCGCCGCCACCAGCCCTCGCGACGAACGTGCATCCTTGATCCTCGAGACTGACTCAAACCGCCAGATCCCTTGAGAAAGCCGCATCGCGAGCGAGCACACTGACGCACATCAACTTGCTGCCCTGCATGTGCAGACAAGGAAGGGCACTAAAGTAGTGCCGTCTCCCGGAGCGGCCAATGTGATCCAACTTGGCAAGTTGGACGTCCGTTCCCTCGTCCTGCTCAACATGGTTTTGGTCTTGGTCTTGGTCTGAGTCTGAGTCTCCCTCTCGTGGGGCCGTTACGCTGATCATCTGGTTTCTGCATATAGGGTTTTTTTCGAATAAAGAGAGTCGACATCCGGCCGATTTCCCCATCTCTACGTGTCTCGTCTCTCCAATTCGTTCCCTCCATCGTTCCCTCCATCCTTTATGTATGTTGATTGCCCTTCCTTCAATACCCATCATGTCGGGGCTGGCCGCAATCTCAGATGATGCCGTCTCACTCAAGGATCCGACGCGGCCCAACAAGCAAGAATCGTCACCTCCTACTACTGCAGATCCATCGCCGCAGAAATCGACGTCGTCGAGACGAAGACGATGCTTCAACGTCGTCTTGATTGTTTTCTTCGCAGCTTGGATGGCCTGCCGCGCATGCTGCCTCTACCCATCATTCCTGCATCATCAATATCATCATCATCATCATCATCATCCGTGGCTGCTGCAGGCCGGCTTCGGTCCACGGCGCCCGGCCGACTCAGCCACAATACCGAACCAAGTTCATTTCGTCAAGTTGCTGCAGAACCCGGGCTCTCGGAAGAGCTCTCCTTCCACTTTACCGACTTCCTGTCCGTGTACGCGGCGTGGCATCACTGGCGCCCCCGCGCCCTCTACTTGCACACCAATGCAGTGGAAGCGACTATTGCCGGCGCCCGAGATGGTCTGTCCGGAAAATGGACCAAGCTCCTTCTCCAGATCCCGAACCTGACCGTGCTCCGGGTGCAGGCCCCGAGTGAGGCCGACAATGGCGTGCAAATCGCCTCGTTGGAGCACAAGACCGAGTTCGTCGCCGTGGAAGCGGTCCGGGAAATGGGCGGCGTCTTCATGGGCTTCGACGTGTACGCGCTGCGAGACGTTGGCAGATTCCGCCGGGGCAACAAGGCGTTTGTCACGCGTGCCTGGGAAGACGACGCCATCGCCCACGACTTCTTCATGTCCAGCAAGGGCAGTCCGGCCCTCGACCACTGGGCAGACATGCTGGCACAGACATACGCTGGCGGCTCTCTCGCCGAGCGACGTGGTGCTGGGCGGACCATGGACCGATTCCCCAAATTCTGGATCCTCTCCGAGTCCGAGCATCGAAATCATGGACTCGTCCGCCTTTGTATCGGACAAGCAGAACATGAGCATGTCTGTTCAGCTGTTCCGCGCCCGAGACACGCATTATGCCCCCTCAATCCCATCGGCCCATGGGGCACCACCACCACCACCACCACCACCACCATGGCTCCGCGGAAATCGACTGGTCACGCACGTATTTGCTGCAAGTCGACAGGCCACACGAGGCCAAGTGGACTGGGACTTCGCTCGAATTCGTGACCCCTCGTCATCTTCTCGAGAGGCGAAGTGAGTTCGCGCGCGTCATGTATCCCGTGACCAGGGCGTTGCAAAAGAAGGGGCTAATACGCCTGAATCCCGAATGAAGAGACCAAGAAAGTCTCATGAATACGGCCGAGGACAAGGCGTCATGTATAAATTTTCCCACATGTACATACATGCTTATAACTACTTTCTTCGTAAATATACTCCTCCAAAACAGACATGAATCGTTTGCAAAAAAAAAAAAAAATCAGACTATGGAATAGTAACAAACTTGTATCCAAGCGACTTTTGTCAAAATAACCCATCGCCCCCGTCATGATTCATCCCCCAATATAGCAAGCGATCAACTGCGTGCCATGAGTAAATCAGCCCGGCTGCCGATGCGGTTCTCGACGCGAATCACAGTCGCTGGGACCATGATTTCCACTTCCACTTCCACTTTCACTTCCACTTTCACTTTTACTTTCACTTTTACTTTCAATTCAATTCAATTTCCATTTCGCTACGCTACGCTAAAAAAAAAAGACAAGAAAATTTTCAACGTGGTATAGTAAAACCCTTCACATACAGGCATGTAGAAGGAAGATAAGAAAAAGGCACTCTCCTGCCAATAGTATATCCAAACTTCGCTCAACTGTGGTCCACGTAATCCGGGTCCTCGTACGGATTCCACTCTTGCCCAGGGTAGCTCGTAGCACTCATCTGCGGCAGGTAGTCGGCATCGCAGCAAATCTTTTCTTCCTGGGCCGCAGGTCGGGTGTCGTCTTTCCGCTCCGCAGCTTGTTCCACCGTTGATTCGAGAACTCGTTCCCTCTTGGGTTTCGCGGAGAGGCCGTCTTGAGATACTCTACGCCCCAACGCGCGCGTCTCGGAGCTCTCGCTCTCGCTCTCGTTCCATCCCGGTGTTGCATCGTGCGTGTCGTCTCCGTCATGGCGCTGCTGCCTGGCCCTGCTCACATCGGACGAGCCAAGTGGTGGCGGGGGAACGTTTGTCTTGTCGTGGAGATTTTGCGAAATCGACGTAGATGCCTTCAGCGACGAGGGCGACGCCACGGTCCCAAAGGAAGATACAGAGTCCTGCCGGGGAAAGAAAAGCTGCGATGCCGGGGACGATATCTGCTCATGGGGCGGCGCGCCAAGGCCCTGCTGCGCCGTCCAGTGATGCAATTGCGGCCCCGGGTGGCGACGCCAAAGGTTGTAGGCTGTCGGGACCGTCACGCCCTCTCCGTGCACGGCAGAGTAGCCTCTCGGGATCGGAACTCGTTCGTACCGAGGCTCGGGCTCCGTATGCCCGGGAGGCTGTTCACTTAAGCCCCGCTGGCCCGGATGTTCGTGGTACGAAGCATTTTGCCGATGCGCTGGCTGATGATGCGGCTGCTGCACCGGGGCCCTTGGAAAGTCGGATGGTTGTAAGCACCCATCTGCATTGGCGCCACGATCCGAGCATCCGACTGCTTCGAGTCTCTCTTGTTGAAGGCGCCGAGAATCTTGTTGCTGCTGCCACTCTTCTCCTTCTCCCTCGCTTTGGTTTTTCGTGGCCCACGCTGCCCGAGGCCCGACATTTGCCCCGACACGCGCTTCGTCAAGCCCTTCCATTGAAACCCAGTGCTTTCCTTCGCTTGTTGTGAAGCCGGCGCCTGGTGAGGCGGACAAGCAGGTTGTCCGGGGTCCTGTTGCTGCAATGGATGCTGTTGGTCCATGCTGCCGGCTTGATTCGGATAGTTCGATGACCCCGCGATTCCACCTTGCGGCTGTTGCCAATGTTGCATGTCTTGTGGTGGCCTTGGCCCGTTGTGAACCGGAGGGATGGCGGGCCGGCGACGAATTCCGAACTGTTGGTTGCCAGCCGGATCGGCCACATTCTTCACAAACGCTTGTTCTTTGGGGGCGGAAAAGGCCGCCTCGAAAAGAGAGGGCCAGGAAGAAGGGCTTCGTCGTCAGGCTCGGGATGGAGCGATTTGCTCGTCTGACTGTCCGCGGGTACAGCCGCTGCCCCTTGGCCGCCTGTCACATTAGACATTGGGTTCCTGGTCCCGTCATCATGAACTTGATACTCTGTCAGACCCTCTGTGGCCGTCCAGTCCGACGTAATGGAAAGATCGGGAGACACGGTGGACGGTCGAATCGATTCTCCATCCGCGGGGGTATTACTTTGGCCGGTGACGACGATTCGGTCATCCAAATTCTCATCTTTACCAAGAGTTAATTGCCGGGTCGATATTTGTTCCGAGATTGATTCTTGGGTCTGCGGCTCTGGTCTCTGTTGCGGCTTTCCGAGTTGAGTTGCTGGGTGAGAACCATGATTCAACGAAGCCGGCTGCACCTCCTTCCGAGCAGCAAGCCCAAGAGGAGACGGTTGAGGGACCTGCACCAGCCGAATGCTGGACTCGATATCTCTCGAGGTGTTGGTCGCCGCACGTCACTCCTTATCGAAGTCGTGCTCGACGGCAAGTTTCCATGCGCGTTTTGCACCAACGGTAGCTGATGCCGACCAGACTCTGGCCTCCTTTGCACCGCATCATCTGCGAATCGAGGTTGCAGATTGCTCTGCTGCTGACGGGAGGGCTGCCACGGATCTACTGGGTCGCCTTGTCCCGTCTTGGAGATGGAGCGCTTACCCAGCATTCCGCTTATGAAGTCAGAAACAGATGATCGTCGACCACGACGCTCCGAATGCCCATCAGTCGCATGGTGCTGCGAGCCTGTTGCGAAAGAGCTGCTCGAGCCTGGGCGCCCGAGGCGCTGGAATAGGGTCGCAGGGGTGGCGGCTCCAGTGGTCCAGACAGTCGTTCGGCGGATATAGGTCTGTCTTCATGCTTGTTGCGGATCAGAGCTTTCGGAACTTTCGTCAGCCCGGGAACCTGTTTTTCCTTGGCGTCGTGTTCCGAGTCTCGTTGAAAGTCTGCGCGGTAGTCGGCTGGTCTCGGGCCAGGTTCAAGCTGGAGCTCGGAGACCCAGCCAGACCGGACGGGACTAGCCTGCCGCCCAGACCGGAACCAAACATCGAATGACGCTTCGCGGCTCGAGGTGTGCTGGGGGATGGGATTCTTGTAGATTCTCCGGTTCCCGACCGGTGCCCCCATGATGCTTCGGTTCTTGATCCACGGACCTACGACGAGAGAGGTCGAAGAGGAAGCTCGGTCGCCGCCGACCTTTCTGATCCTGCTGTTCACTGCCAGGCAGGACACTGAATTCAGACGCCTCGTCACCACGAACTTCTCGTGCAGCCGAGCGTTGTTGGTCCGTAGAAGCCCGACGCTCACGCGAGGTGGCTCTGGCAATTCTATGGCCCAAGTCTTGGAAAAGCCCGGGATTGCCGTTGCCTCGCCCAAGTTCTTCATCAGGGGGCCGACGCCTGCGATCGAGAACTCATTTCCTCGAGATCTCGGCAACATGGTCTCGGTGCTGGCGAGCCATGCTTGATATGGTGCATGGTCGGCGGGCTGAGGGCCGTTGCGTGCGCTCCATCTTGACCGCTGGTAAGCAGGGTGGGCGAACAGTTCGGGCCATCTTTGCGCAGACGAAGGCGGAACATCCGATCTTTGTCGAAGAGGGGGCGGCGCCACAGTATTTTGTGCATGATGTTGGACGGCATGTTGCACATGCTGCTGCTGTTGCTGCTGAGATTGGGCCTGAGGCAGAGGCTCATTTGCGGGTTGTCGTGATTGGGGCTCTGCTGAGAAATCCGAAGAAGTCAGGCCCGTTTCCTTGTCAAAGCCATACATGACTTGAGGGGGCGAACTCCTCGTCCCCGAGCGATTTCTTGAAACAGGGTTGAGCGGTCCCGTCAACTTGCTTTCTTCAAGCTTCCAAGGCCCGGAGATTGGGAGCCTTTGGGAGGGATGCAGCACGTGCCGAGGGCCCTGCATCTGCGTCACTGGAACTCGAACGTCTTGCCCGTTATGGATTCCGGACTGTACCTCGGGCGGACCGGGCTGATGCGCTGGTCTGCCTGCATCTCTCGGAGGGCTATCTGGAGCAGCCTCCGAGTGGAAAACAGGGACGGCATCTTTGCCTTCCTCGGTGGTTGCCGTGGGAGGAGCCATCGCATCCCGGCCACGAATGTCAGCAACGGCTAGGATCGTCGGCTCCTGCGATGAGTACGAAGGATGTGGCAGGTTCTTCAGCGACGTGGCAGTACCAGGCACCATGTCGTCAACATTGGCTTGGGCGGCCCGCTCATGCTCACGTTCATCCTCATCATCATCATCGATGGGAAAGCGAGCGGCAGCTCTACGAGCCCTCGTCTTTGAGCCGAGGACGAAGGTCGAACCACGTCGGATCGGGGGCAGGCCAATAAAGGAAGAGGTCCGTTTCGGCTCCTCACTCTGCTGGGGTCGCGACCAGACAGACCAATGGCGCTGTCTTCGGGGACAAGACCGGACGGAGGTGCCTTTTCCTCTTGGATTCCATGGTAGACGAAAGCGCTGGCTCCGGTGCCTGATGTTGGCCACGGGGTCTCGGGTCACCATTGCCCAGTCACTGTCTACCTGTTTATTTGCACTGACATTTACATCCCAGGTGTCGTGCACAGCAGCTCGGCCGTTCTGGGAATAGGACAGCGACGGGAGGGGCGCGCTCTGTGATGCTGTAAACACTAACGATGCCGAATGTGGTATTTCCAGCCTCGTCAATCCCGCCGTGGCTCGCGACGGATGCCCGGACCGTGACTGAGAGGGCGGAGCGGCATGTCGCAAAGCAGTGACCGTGACCGACTGAGCCGAGCTGGCGTCGGGCGCCGAGGACCTCCACTCCGGCATGTCCTCGGAGCGAGCCGCCGGATTAAGCGGTGACAGCGGCGCCGCAATGGGAAGTTGAGCAGACGGAGGTGCACTGACTTCGGCCTGCTGTGGGGCCTCCTCTCCGAATCCCCACGAGACATCGATTTAAATCCGAGGCCCCGGCCCTGCCCAGGCCCAGACCCAGGCCCCATGACATACGTCGATCAGCCTTGGTGACTTTGGGCTCATCACTTGGAGGAACCGCTTCGCCCTATTGAACACATTGCTTCATTAATACCCATTCTTGCAAATGCGACTACAGATTGGTGCTGCGGCTATGAGATCTGAGTCTGGGAGAAGAACAAAATTTGAATCATGGGAAATATGTGTCGCGTCATTTATGAGTCATCCATCCATCTCTTCATCAGATCACGACTGCGTACTCCGTAGACTGCGCTTGGGAATCGCGCACCTAGCAGCTTGCAGTACCTCTCCGCATACATCCAGCTTGCAGCGACACGACCATCACAAACAAAATCGACCTGAAAATTTCCCGTGAAGCGAGTGAAACAGTCTCATTCCGCGGACACGGTTTCGGAGGGTGGAGAAGGGACAAGATAAAAAAAATTGGCAATCAGTGAAATACCTTGTCCCCAGTCCCACGTAATTTGCTTCTTCCCTTGCTCAACAGCCCCTTCCCCATTTTGCCAGCTGAATGCATTAATTCTTTACTCTTATTTCCAATCTGATTTCCAGAGTGTCCAAATGCGCTGCCAGCTGGATGACTCGGTATCGGCAAGCCTGCGAGACGGCTGCGACTGGTTGGTGAAGCCGCGGTATTCGGCGAGCTGGCGTTGAGATACTGTTGATAGTATGGCTGATGAGAGAGAGGATTGTTCGAACCCGCTTGTGTTGGGGCATTCGACCCAGGGGCAACTTGCTGAGACCCTTGCGCACTGAAAAGAGCTCCATTCAAGCCCATATCGGGGTGCTCGGCTCTCAGATGGACCAACCAATTCTCTAGACCAGAATCTGTTGTTGCAAATATTTCTCGTGATTGTTTGTACTTGGCGATGCGTTCCTCGGAGCTGCCCAAATTCATGATTTCTCGAAAGTTCATGATTTGGGGCTGTGGCTGTTGAGACGTAGGTGTCCATGATACGGGGCTGGAACTATGCTGTTCAACGAGGGCAGGGTGGTTCTCATGCGGAGAAGTGGAAGAGACGGGATGTGAGTCTGCATGAGCCAGTGCCTTCTCGTCTGCGAGCGATAGCCGATTGAAAGCACGAGATGACGTCGGATTGGTATCACTTGCAGGAGTGACGGGAGAAGGTGCCTCAAGAACGGTCTTTGGGGGAACCGGCGGCTGACTGCTGCCAGTCGAGACTTGAGGAGAAACTCCAACAGCCCTAGACGTCTGAACGGCCGAATCTTCAGAGCAGTCCATGGATTGATCATCAACAGCCGTCAAGCTCTGGTGACTGCCTTCGATGCTCTTGACTGCGGGTGCGGTAGACGAAGCCGCAAGTAGGGCAGACTGATGTTGAGCCTGCGCCTGAGCCGGCACAACTTGTTCCTCGGCTTCCCACGAGAACTGGCGGCGTAGCGTAGAAGACTGAGGCGATACGAGTGACTCTGTTGGTTGTTCGGCCGGGCTGGTAATGGACTGGCTTGTCGATGCATCCTTTTGTCGGGGACGTCGGGGATCGATGGCATGTTTGCCAAAGTATCGAAAGACTTGGTGTTGGTCTCTGTGCCTTCCCAGCAGTCATCATGGCCTTTCAGTGTGTAGTTGCTGTCTATGGGGCCAGTGTGTCCCGAAGATTGTGAGCCCTGGCTGGAAGGTTGCCTGTTGAAAGACCTGGCAGGCGTCGCAGGGGGCTCAGCGATTTCAAAATCTCATCACTCAACATATCGTTGTCCTTGACGGGAGACGAAGCTACTGTGTCAAAAGTGGCCTGCCGTGTAATGGAGCCTAGCGCAATACTGACTTCATGGCCAGACTTGGCCTGTTCCGTCCTCAAATCCTTTTGTGAAGGAATTGCTTCAGTTTCCGACATACTGTTTCCAGGGCTTCACGCGCAGGTGCGCGAGGACTGGGAGTTCTGAGCGGCGCAATCGTCTGAATGTCAGAATCTGGATGTAGATCGGGGACGTTGTCTTTCAAAAGGGAGTTGGAAGATTCTGGTGCCAAAATAGGTGTGCCGCTCTTGACTGCTGTGTTCTTCGTGATGGTTTGTGGAGCTGGAGCTGGCGAGACAACTCCGGCAGTGCCCGGCTCGATCTCACTGGTTCTTCTTTTCACGGCATCCTTCGCCATGTCCATGGGTTTCGCAGCAAGGGGTCGCCCATCAGTCGCCGCCACATTCTCATTGTTGTAGCTCGACGGCATCACTTCTGGTTTGTTGCTGGAGGAGTGCAAGGAATCTCCACGAGCATTTTCAACCACTAGTTTATTTGGGAAAAGATTATCCCCGCCTGGCGAGAACAGATCTGCCCCAAAGGAAGACATTCGAGCGACGTCGGGTAGCTTGGGGCTAGTCGATAGACGGCGAACATCACCGGCATCTTCATCATCCTGTTCTATGGGTTCCGGTCTGCTAGCGGCGTTGAAGTTCTCATCTTTCCCCATTGAATCGGATCGCAGATGGGCTATATTAGAAATCGACTTTGGCGCAGATATGTCTGAAGACTTTGCCTCCTTCCTACTCTCTTCCTCTGTGCGATCAAGAATGTCAGATGATCGTACGACTGGGTCAGCATCATTATGCCTAGTTGCTGCGAGTTGTTCTGATGGCGGGCTCACATCCGGCTGCAAATGGGTGTCTTTAGCGCCATGTGTAAGGTTGATAGTTGGATGTGACAAAGTCTGATCCTCTTTTCCTGGGGCTCTTGTGCTGGACACATTCGGGACCATTCTATCAGGCGAACGTCTATCCCTCAGATGACCCGAGGGAGCTGGGCTAACAATGGACGGCTGTGTTTGAAGGGATGACAGGCTCGATTCTCTCGACCGAGGAGCGTGCGTTGCCGGTTTTGGCACTGGCGGCGCCAGCATTGGTTCGAGTTGGTCATCTTCATACTCATCAGCGCCCCAGTCGTCACCGTCGTAGCTGTGTACTTTAGCCTCAACCCATTTCTTCGTCTTCGTCCTGTTAACATTGACCTGGTATGCATTGCTGTCTGTGGGTGTTTGCGGAGACCTGAGGAAAGGCAGATATCAGCGTTGGTACGGCCCATGGTTGTCGACGAATGGTGCGCCGAGGCAGATGGGGCCAGACTTACATTGGGGCTTGACCACAGGCAGAGCCCTGATTCATGGGACTGTCCATGACTCTGTGCACGATGCGTAGAACTCGAGGACGATGTCTTGCTAACCATGCATAGCTGCGGACGCGATGCGGTGTCGACCTCGTTCTCAAAGTTGCGGGGTTGTCACTGCCAGAGCCCAGGTTGAAACAACAGGCGCTACGGAGTACTACAGGCAAAGATGCGATGCGTATAGAATGCCTGATCAATGCAATGGGACAGAAGCGAAGCAGTGATAGAATATGCAGAGAGAACAAAATCAAAAGGGCGTGAGATTGCGCTGGCTGGGCGGGAAGGGAGCGTGGGGAGCTCCAGCTTACCTGTACATAGAATGCCGACACGAAGGGCGGTGCTATTAGTGGAGCCACATATCAGGGTATTGACAGATATCTGTCTTTCATTGGAGTTTGCGACAAGGGGTGGGTCGTGACGTTGGACCTGGGAATCCTGGGAGGACTGGCTTCTGGTGGCGCAGTTCAACGGCTGGTGTATTTTTAGATCTGCGAAGAACAAACGCATCTCAAGACTCGCTGAGGGGTTCACTTCTTTGGCTTTTTGTGCCGTTTTCACCATGATTGCTCATCTCATTGTACGAAAATTACCTGGTACATGGACTCATCCTCAGACCAGACCTAGATAGATTTGTTGAATGTTGAATGCTACCAGGCAGGTGTGGCGCACCACGAACATTGAACCAGCCACCAGCCACCAGCCACCAGCCACCAGCCACCAGCCAGCCAGCCAGCCAGTCAGTCTGTGGCGGCGCAGGCAGGCCGAGCGCCGAATCAACCACGTATGTCGTAGTCGGACCATTTTGCACACAACAGAAGATGCCAGTTCCTCCACTGCCGAACCACCAAGCCAACTCTTGCGCATCAATCAACGTTCCACTCATCCACGCTCCCTTGAGATTCCGATAACCTTGCTTCGTCGTTGCCTCTGCTCCTGCACTGCCCACCTACGGCCATTCTCTTCGCTCGCGACGAACCCGCTCTGCCTGCTTTGACACCTACGAATCTCTATCGCGAACAACGACAAATGCGCAGTTGAATCACCTTTCACCCAGCCTTTACATCGACTCTCGAGAGCCAGGTACACCATATTTTCTACATCTCGCTCATACACACTCCACTACGAAGCCGCGCTGGTCGCAACTCCTTGAGGCCGAACGTTTGTCCTAGATAACGTGCCGTCGCAATGGCCGTCGCGTCGATTCAGGATAGAACATCCGAGTTCAAATCGGTTCTTTTGCAAGCCCAGAAACGTCAAAATGCCAGCAAGGTCGGCGCGCAGAGGCGGTCTCTTCTGTCCGATGCCCAGAAAGCCGCCGCGGATGGACCCGTACAGCCCAAGAGGTCAGACTTTGCCAAAAAGGCTGCTGAAATCGGGCGAGGCATCTCTGCAACCATGGGCAAATTGGAAAAGCTAGCACAGCGTGCGTAACCTATCTCTTTCATTTATTCGTACCTCTTGCATGCTGACAATTGGAAACAGTGGCTAAGCGAAGGACATTGTTCGACGACCGACCCGTGGAGATCAACGAGCTGACGTTTGTCATCAAGCAGGACTTGTCGTCCTTGAATCAGCAAATTGGATCCCTTCAAAATCTCACGAAGCTGCAACACCCCAAGGCTGATCAAGAAGGCGAGCACAACAAGAACGTCGTCTACTTGCTCCAGGGCAAATTAACCGATGTCTCGGTCAATTTCAAGGACGTCCTGGAGGAGCGAACAAAGAATATTCAGGCTTCGAGATCAAGAACCGAGAATTTCATCTCATCAGTGTCACAACATGCCGGACCCTCCATACAGCAATCAGCTTCGCCGTTATACGGCACCCCAAATCGAGCTTCCCTGCCCCCGGGTCAGACACATTGTCTCTCAACCCCTTGGGGACCAGCAACTGTTGATGATGGAAGAGGCCCAACCCGCGAATACCTATATACAGCAAAGAGGCGAGGCCATCGAAGCCATCGAAAAGACCATTGGTGAGCTAGGCAGCATCTTTGGCCAGCTTGCAACCATGGTCTCAGAACAAAGCGAGATGATTCAGAGAATCGACGCCAACACGGAGGATGTCGTTGATAATGTGGACGGTGCTCAAAGAGAGCTGTTGAAGTACTGGTCACGCGTTTCAAGTAACCGATGGCTAATTGCCAAGATGTTTGGCGTGTTGATGATATTCTTCCTGTGAGTTGCACCAAGTCGAGTCGTCTTTAAAAAAGAGCAGTAGCTAACAAAGGTGACAGTTTGTGGGTTTTGGTTTCGGGATAGGACAAGGCAGTGACACGAGAAAACAAACAATTGTAAAATTTGCTTGTACGGGACACTTTTTACATGGCTTGACACCATGACAGATTTTCTATGTTCGCTTACATTATCGGCGGTTTTTTTTTTTCCTTTTTTTCCCCTTGACTACCTACCTATCTTAGACGCGTCTAGAGTACGGCTAGATCAGACGCATTAATGCTTGAGCAACAGCGCGACCGACCGCTGCTTTCTTCGACAAAATTGAGCGGTCTGTGTTTTATTACTCGTCTTTCGCGTCAATGACCAGTGCGAAATCCATCCAGTGTTTGGCAACAGTCACCCGACACATTCTGGAACACAGCGCTGCAGTCTGGTGCTCGCCGAGTATGGCGAACCGCCCCCGACGCATCAATGGACGCATCAATGGATTCTAGTTGAATGTACCGAGTACGGAGTACAGCGGACCAATCCCCCGCTGCAGCGCACGAGATCTGCCAAACGCACTATGTACATTGTAAATTCCACCCTACCCCCGCCCCAGGCGCTGGGGCTGGCGCTCACGGTCCTGTTTCTCCATGCCAGGGCCCAGCACCAACGCCCTCCCCCCACTTCACATCCCGCCTTTAGCTGTCATCGCCGACACCAGCCAATTGCGGTTTCATCGGGATTTGAAACACCCCAGCTCAATTGACCCACCCCAGTTGCCGGCACCGTCACAGTCTTCCCAAGCTCCCACGTCACAGCTCGCTCAGCTGTTTTATAATAGTCGAGGTTCCAGCTTTGTGGGTGCACCCGAAATATGTAGACCTCATCAACTCCTCATCCATCCCCACGCAACGTCCATTGTCTCTGTGCACCCATCCAACCAGAAACGAACAGAAGAACTTTCTTACGCAATGGCAGACCTCAAGTTCAAGCTCAACACCGGTGCTGAGATGCCAGCCGTCGGCCTCGGTATGCATAAACTTCCCTCTCATCCCGATCTCGGCCATCCTTCCCCCCAACAAACTCACATCGAGAACAGGAACCTGGCAATCCAAGCCAGGCGAGGTCCAAAAGGCCGTCTCATATGCCCTCCAGAATGGATACAAGCTCATTGACGGCGCATACTGTTACGGCAATGAGGACGAGGTCGGCGAGGGCCTCAAGGAGGCTTTCAACAATGGTGTCAAGAGAGAGGACGTCTTTGTCGTGAGCAAGGTGTGGGCTACGTACAACACTCGTGTGGCGGAGGGCTTGGACAAGAGCTTGAAGAGCTTGGGTCTTGATTACGTTGATCTGTATCTGATTGTGAGTTTTCCATTGCACACTGTTTCCTTTGTTTTTTTTTTCGGGCGTCTAGGTGTCTTCCCATTTCCCGACGCTCTTTCAACCCGATCAAAATGGCTCATGGTACGATTTCGGCAGCATTGGCCCCTTTTGTTGAATCCACAAGGTAAAAGTCTTCGGTGTATCCCTATCGGTGCCATCATTTGACTTTTCTGGGTCTAACGCAAACCGCGTTCTCGTAGGAAATGACGACAAGTTCCCAAGAAGGCGGATGGGTCACGCGACATCATCGCGGGCTGGGACCACGTCGAGGCGTGGAAACAGATGGAGGAGGTCTTTGCTTCGGGCAAGGCCAAAGCCGTCGGTATCTGCAACGTAGGTTCCACAACCGTGTGCACAAACAAGGAACATGGGACTTGGGTTGGACGAAGACAAAACACTAACATATTCGGATGTGCATACAGTACAGCAAGAAGTACCTGGAGCAGCTGCTCCCCATGCCAAGGTCATCCCCGCCGTGAACCAGATCGAGAACCACCCCAGTCTCCCGCAGCAGGAAATCGTCGATTTCTGCAGAGAAAAGGGCATTCACATCATGGCTTACAGCCCTCTTGGCAGCACGGGCGGGCCCGTGATGAGCGCAGAGCCCGTCGTCAAGCTCGCGGAGAAGAAGGGCGTCAGTGCTTCCACCATTCTGTTGAGTTATCACAGTGAGTTGGGTGATCAAACCAGTGTCTGCCCATGGTGAGAAATCCGATCACGTTTCTAATGTTGCTTCTAGTCGCTCGAGGCAGCACCGTTCTGGCCAAGTCTGTCACTCCCGCGCGCATCAAGGCCAATTTGGATATCGTGAAGCTGGAGCCTGACGAGCTGAAGAGCCTGACGGACTACTCTGATGATCTTGCCAAGAAGGGCGAGCTGAAGCGCTATGTGTACCCGCCTTTTGGTATTGACTTTGGTTTTCCGGATAAGCAGTAGAGATAATTCAAGAAAGGCAAAGTCGTGGGATAGAAAATTCTCACGGTTGAGATAATTGAAAAACAGTATCTATCTATTACCTTGGTCCATTTTG
Organism: Epichloe gansuensis; assembly: GCA_023658505.1. Lineage (NCBI taxonomy): Eukaryota > Fungi > Ascomycota > Sordariomycetes > Hypocreales > Clavicipitaceae > Epichloe > Epichloe gansuensis. The sequence goes on from CP098283.1 coordinate 4,687,180, forward strand.
CTTGAACGTTCATCTTCATCTCTGGAGCAGCGGTCCTGTTGGGATTATGCAACGTGTATTCCCAGCATCTGGTGTATTTGAATATTCGATTTCGATTTGCCCAACAGACTCCGGCTACTACATATGCTCCCTACACTTTCGCCGCCCTCCCCAACAAAAAATCAAAAAAATCCGTCGACTCAAAGTTCTATTTTGTTCCCGTGGAAATCTAGCCGTCCTTCATATCGACCACAACCTTGAGCACCAGACGCCCGTCGTCGTCCTTCACTTTTCCAGCCATTGCAAACGCGTCATTTATCAAGTCCATGCCCTTGAATCTATGCGTCACCAATGTTGACAAATCCGGCATATTAGCAGGGCGATTGGACAGTAGCTCAATCGCTCTAGCATACGTATTGGCATATCGAAAGACTCCGACGAGATCGACCTCTCGAAGTGCAGCCGCCGACATTGGCAAGGTAAGAATGGGATTACCCATGCCAATAATCATGACCTTGCCGCCGGGTTTCGTGGCATATATGGATGCCTGGGTGCATGTCTCGACACCAGTGCACTCGTAGACAGTCGATACTTCGCCCACCGGCTTGCCACGCACCTCGACCTCCTTGATCTTGCTTGCCACATCCTGCGCGTAGGCGAGCTTCTCCTCAATGGTCTGCGGGCGAGCCATTGGCACGACGAATCCCGCATCCGCGTACCCATTGGCCACGGCAAAGTCGACACGGTCTTTCTGGATATCAGCAATGATGACTGCCGCGGCGTTGGCAGCCTTGCTCACGGCGCCGGCGAGGAGACCGACGGCGCCGGCGCCGAAGACCAACACCGTTGAGCCCTCGGGCAGGTTGGCTCGGTCGCGCGCGTGCATGGCTACTGAGAGAGGCTCGATGACCGCGCCGAGGTCTAGAGAAAGATTGGCCGGTAATCTACGGTCTTTGTCAGCCCTGGTTTCTCTCGCACAAGGATAGAAATGCAGCTCTTCAATCGAGCACTTACTTGTGGCACCACCTCCTGGGTGATTCACGCGCTCCTGCAAAGTGCCCTGGGCATGGGGATTGGCCTTGGCCGAGCTTCTGAATTTCATCCTCGGCAAATGTTATATCTTCCAGCGGAGCAGTATTCGCAATTCTCACAAGGCAGACCGACCTCCAAGGCGACACGGTCTCCTGGCGCAAGATTCGTCACCCCAGAGCCGACTGAAACTACAGTTCCGCTGGATTCGTGTCCCAGGGTCAGAGGTTCGCGAACAATAATGTCGCCGTTTCGAAAGTGATTGAAGTAATGCAGATCGGAACCACATAAGCCAGTGGACTGGACTGCTATCTGGACCTCATCGCTCGCGGGAGCTGGTAGTTCACGAGATTCCTGGAACCCGTTGTTAGCAAGGCAGCACTTGTACAGTCGCGCTCTTTTGAGAAACAAGACGTACGATGCGAAGATCCTTTGCGCCGTGAAGCACAGATGCCTTGACGCTCTGCGAGGCCATTGTTGATTAGGTGCGAGGGGAGAGATTCACGGTCTGTTCGTGGTGCAAGTCGGTGCCGAAATTGGTCTCGTGGCAAGTCACAGGGCAGAAGGACAAATACAGAAGAAAAGACTTGTTACTGTCAAAGTTTCCATGAGAGGCGGAAGTTATGGGGAATTTGAGCAAATGCAAGACAGTTGATTCGAACCAGATTCTTCGGTTTCCCCGTCACAACGAGCGAATCCCCCCACAGCTCGTCCGACCTCGAGGCCTCAATAACCGGTGCTGTCTGGGCGTTGACGATGGTGGGGGCGGGGCACCCGCGCACAGTTGTCAGGGGTTTGGGGCGTTTCAATTGCACTGCCAGTGCGGGCAGCTGGCGGCCGGATCAGACCCCCTTCCTTGGTCGGGGACGGTTGCCCGAATGAGTAATTCCACTAGCCGGGTCAGTCTCGAATATTTTTCTTGAAGAGCTTCTGGCTTGCCAAGACAGACAGACAGGCGAACAATGGGCTCGACAAGATACTCCAAGCTTCGTCGTGTCCAAGCTAAATGAAGCGTTCTGTTTTAGGTCTTTGCCATCACCAGAATCGGTGAATTTATTCCTGGCGTTGTGTTTGGTCGGTCAGCTCAGAGCTACGACAACATGCACTTTCTTCCAAGCAGTGAGCAGAATCAACGTGCACCGGCTTTTCCTTAACACTGATGGCTTCATCTCTTGCAACACGATATCCGGCAATCCTAGTCATGGCCGACACGGTTGAGCGGTGGTTGTTAGTCCTGCGAGATGCCTCCAACTTTCCTCCGGATTATTGCGATGCGCACCAGAAAACGAGCAGAGTCGACAGACAAAGGCCAGGACCAAACTCGCGCGGGAGAGACGTTGGATTCTCAGTGAACGACCAAGTCGACAGCCGCGTCGATATCTGCGCAACCACGCGCAACAGTTGTGGACATGAGCGGGGTATTTCACGATCGAGGGCCTGGGACGACAGTTCTTGTGATTTAAGTGGTCGCAATGAAGATCGCTTAGGCGTCTCATGAGCTAATTTGAATCACCAATTCTGCGCATTCTACATGGATAGTTTCCAGGCTTCCAACTGGTATGTTGAGTCCTTGGACTCATTCAACAACCTGACCCAGCTTTGTCTTACCACCACCGATCCCATCCCATAAAACCTATAAAAGCCCTCTTGTTTATTTGAGAATGAAGTTCACTGTATTCTAGTGTGCCAATTCTCCGACTTGGTCAAAGTCAAGTGCGGAACATGTCACAACCACATCGCGGACCTTCGACCACCTTGGCGAACACCGCCGTCTCAACTGTCCCGGGACAGCCACAAGAGAAGGAGTCAATGGATCCTCTTCGAGGATCTCTTCGAGACCTGGGGAGCGGGAAGGCGATCTCAAGATCCTGCAAGTCAAGACCAGAACCGAAGATGAGCTCTGTACGTGGATCGATTTCATTTACATGGCATGTCCGGATCTTGGTGGAGTGAGCAATTCTACCAACTTGGAGCACGCAGTTCACGTTGGTTTCAACGCCGTCACCAAAGATTTCGTAGGACGGGCTGCCGCATGAATGGACACAGCTTCTGGGTGCATCAGCTAGGACCAAAGGATTACGCGCGAAATCCGCAGGCCGTCATTGAAGCTGTAGAGTTCTATGCTGATCTCACCAAGAAGTCGGAAAATCCTGAACAATAATACATGGCCCTCTCTCCGACTTCAGCAACTCATCTCCAGACGCCCAAGAGTCACTATAAATGGCTCCGATGCCACCTCCTCAAGCTGATGCTCCGATTATTGTTCAAAGCTAAAGATAGTAGCTGATTTTGGATTCTGTGCCAAACTTACCGGGTGGCGATCAAAACGAGCGACCCTGGACAAGATAGTAGAGCAACATGCGCCAGTTTGGACAATGTTGGTTGCTACGACGAATTTCAAGAATTGTCAGCTATTTTTTACCAGTATGGTTACCCTCGTAGGGAAGCATAAAGGTTTGGAGAGCACGAGGGTCGATATCAAATCAAATAATCTTCATCGCGTTCCCCTTTTTCAACCGGGAGAGGCACCATCATACAAACCTATGCTTGTCCATCTCCCCAGATTCCCTTACTCCTACATTGTCATCAAAGCACAATGCCGCCGAGCATTGACATTAACGTCGAAACTAGACTCGCAGGCCATAAGTAAAACAATCAAAGTACTTGAAACAAGAAGGAGGAAAAACATGCTAAAAATACGACGCAAACTGATCACGAGCCGTCTCTGTAACACAGCCACCGGGTAGCCGGACCGTCGAACTCTGGACTCGCCCCGCCATCTCTACATCATCTCTGCCAGACTGGGCAAGTGGCGCCGGCCCGTCACCAACACCGCCGGTGGGGTGGGGGTGGGGGCAGCTTTCAGCAAAAAAAAAGCACCAATCGGCATTTGCTCGTCACGTCACAACCAATCCGGCCTCGCAGTGGACAAAAAGGACAAAAAGGTAATAAACAACAACATATCTTCAACTTGATACTAATTCACACAACCGGCCTCCACCTCATACCTCCAGATAAAAATCCCAAAACCAAAACCTAAAAAAAAGCACAGCAAATCATCATGAGCGCCTTCTCACTCCAAGGCCAAACAGCCATGGTCACCGGCTGCACCCGCGGCATCGGCCAAGCCGTCGCCATCGGCCTCGCTGAAGCCGGCGCCGACGTCATTCTCGTGCAGGTAAGAACGGGTTTTCCAAAGGACACATTCACAATCCACCTCTGCACATGGACTGACGGAGCGCCACAGAGAGACACCAGCGTGACGGCCACGAGAGAAGCAGTCGAGAAGCTCGGTCGCAAGGCCTGGATCTACACCGCCGACATGGCGGACCAGGAGTCCGTCAAGGCTCTTACCCCGAGGGTCGTCGCCGACGGACACCAGCTCCGTATCTTGGTGACGTGTGCTGGTATCCAGAGGAGGCATCCCTGCGAGGAGTTTCCCGACAGCGACTTTAACGAGGTAAGGCCCCCGAACCAAGAAAGAAAAGTGCTGAATTTTTTATTAAAAAAAAGGTCATGCAAGTCAATCTTAATGCCGTCTTCACTCTATGCCGCGACGTCGGCGCCCACATGCTCAAGCTGGATCCTCACCGACGACCGGCCGCCGCGGCAGCATCATCAACTTCGCCTCGCTGCTCACGTTCCAGGGTGGCCTCACTGTGCCCGCGTACGCGGCGTCCAAGGGCGCCGTCGGCCAGGTCACCAAGAGCTTTGCCAATGAGTGGACGGCCAAGGGCATCACGGTCAACGCCATTGCCCCGGGCTACATCGAGACGGACATGAACACGGCGCTGCTCAACAACCCCGAGAGACTGGCGAGCATCAGCGCCAGAATCCCGGCCGGTCGATGGGGCAGTCCCGAGGACTTCAAGGGCACGACGGTGTATCTCGCAAGTAGGGCCAGTGCATACGTCAGTGGACACACGTTGGTTGTTGATGGCGGCTGGATGGGACGGTAGACTAGGCGTTAACAATGTCTGTCTGTCATGGGAAGGAATTTTAATAATAAGAATGGGTAAAGAGATAGATGCCCACATTACATCTCTCTCGTAGCCTCCTTCGACACTCGAAGCACATGATACCACGACGCGGATGCCCTAATATCTATCCTACTTTGTGTGTTGCCCCAGCTCTTTCAAAAGAAAAAGTAACGGCCTTTCGAAACGCCTAGTTCCCTCCCCAAAGCGTGCCTATGGGTCTCAAGCAGACAACGCACTCGACGCGGACCCCGACCGAGCCCTCACAACCCTCTTCCTACCCAGCTTCCACCCGCCAGAAGGGTCCTTGACAACACTGACTTTGCTGCGTTGCGAGCGAACGAAGCCGTTTTGGGGATTCTTGGACAAGGCCCTGTTCCAAAACAACAGATCAGTTTCTTCTGTGCGTGCCACGCCAAAGTTCAGAGTTGAGTAAGAAGACACATACTCGGACTGCAGGGCAGCGATGCGCATACGCGCCAAAACGGGATGAAACTCGTCCATCGCAAGCATCGCAACCTTTCAAGGACAGAAAACCCCGTGTTTCAAAATCGGAAAAAAATGTCGTAGAAAGAGTATGAATCTCGCCGTCAAAGACCAAAAAAAAAAACTAGGATCTCCTCGAAACAAAGGAGAAAAGCCATCTTGCTCCGCACTTAAATAGACGCAGGGAAAAAAAGGTCCCAAGCCCTTCCCGGAATCTCCCCTCCTCCCGACGCCCGGCCGTCTTGCCCAGACCATTAGAATCCGAGCGAGACCTCGCTCACCCCGTCCTTCGGGAGACAATGAGAACTTGGTCGTCTGATCGGTCGGTCACATGCTAGCCTAGTCGTGGCAGCGGATCGTGGGGACGAACGGGCGAAACGGGAGGGGTCCCCTTCCCCCTTCCTTCTTCGAGGGTGTCTGACCGTAGAAGGATTGCTTTGATTCGTGAAGAAGGGGGTCGTGGTTCAGTGGGAAAACCCCGAGTCTGAGATCCACTTGCCATGGCATGGAAGAACTTCGTCTTATTCTACGGAGTACTCCGTCCACGTTGCGGTTTAGGACTACATATTGTTATTAAAGTTCAAGTGGTACTCGTGCCGCGCCCAACCTTGACACCTTACTAGGTGGCGCTAGACACATTAATAAAGGAAATACATGAACAGACTAATTTTTCCTTTGAACACCTTTCATAGCTGAAATACTTGTTAACGCTGCAGTCGATATCGACCCTTCTGATGTGTGCAGGCATCAGCATCATCGTATCCTTTAGGTTGTTTCCCCGTCAAAAATGGTGGATGAAACGTGGATTGATCCCTTGGGCCTGAAACTGCTGTTGAACATGCTGGTCGCAGGGAATTCAATGTCGAATTCGATCTCAATTACGGAAGGGCCAAAGGGTCGAACGGATCAATCCGCGTTTCTTCACCATTTTTGACGGGGAAAACAACCAAAAAGACACGATGATGATGTTAATGATGCCTGCGCACATCAGAAGGGTTGATATCGACAGCAGCGATCCATGCGAATCGGAAAGATGACCTCGGGCCATAGCTAGCTAGCTGGGCCATTAAATCTCAATAACCTCAAATCATCTCGATAACCTTGATTAAACAATCCTAGCCAAAGCATTAACGGAAGGGATGGTTGTCTTTGAAAAGGCGGGAATTCTAGGGTTTTATCCACTCGTCATGTGACCTAGTCACATGACGAGGGATCCGATGCATCCGAATCCAACGATTCCAACGAAGCCAATTGAACCAAGGCCTAGAAGCTGGAGAGGCTTGAAGGTGATGCAATTCTAGCCACACAATATAAAGTATTTTCCTTACTTACATGTATGTCTACAGCTAACTCATACCTGGAGTGGGTCGTGGCACGAGTACCAGCTTCTTCTCCCTCACTGTGAGTCAGATACGCCCTGTTCACCGCCCGACGCTGCAAGTGATGTCGCCAACCGCATCCCCTTCGCCCTCAATTGTGATCGTATCGGCACAAAACCAACCAGTACAGCCTTTGGAAATTTGGAGACTGGCGCCCGCCCAGTGTCGACAGTCAATCTGCCTAGCATAGAAGCGGTGGTGTCACGACTTCCATAATCACCCCCTCCTGCACCAGGCTACAACTCGACCTCACTCCCTCGAATGCTCGACACTCCCTTTCGTGTCCCATCCTCGAGACCTTCAGGGGCTGCTCGTCACCCGAAACCCGAAACCCTCGACAGCATTCCTCTCGTTTCGTCGCCACGCCAGATACATTACAACTCTCGGCACAGGGCCCCTCGCCGAGGAAAGAAATGTGATCAAATGTTCCACCTACGAGCCTGCTACTGACTCATCCAAGATCTCTGGTCACAAAAGGACACGGTCGAGGCACTGGTCAGACACCACATAGGATCAACTGTGGAATGAGGCAAAGGAAAAGAGAGAAGATGTACGTGGATTTACTATCTAGGAAATCTATCGGAAGGAAAAGGAAGCTGTACATAAGCTTCAAATCTATCAACAAAAGACCTGTTCAATAGAAGGTCGGTCAAACCCCGTGAATCGAGGTCTTCGGATAAATCAACAAACGAAGCCTACGATGAATCGCGATAGCAAACGAGATGCGGGAAGCTGCATCGAAAAGTGATGCCAAAGATGTGACGCTGCGATCTCCAACATCAACAGGTACCTAAAATTGCGAATGATTTATATATAAAAAAATGCATCTTTTCGTACCGTTGGTAACCTTACATATTCGCCTTTTAACTCTAATAATAGTAAGGGGAACGAAAAACTGGACCCCATGTAGATTTGTAAAATGATTCCCGGGGGGGCATTGTATGCTACGTTACACCCTGCGAGATAAATAAGGACAAGTAAAGGTTGCGTTTCGCGACCGCGTATTTCGGCGCGCTGTTACTTGCTTCGATTCGAAAAGTCTTCGTCCCTGTTGGCGTATTTCGTCGTCCGCAAAGCGCCCCCTTCTAGAACAGAACGCTTCACTAGCCCCTCAAATGTCAGTCAACGCCGAGGATCTTTTCCCGAACCATCCCAATCCCATTTCTCCAAGTTTGAAAATTTCACGCCCGATGACGACGCGTCGTTCGACCATGAATTTGCCCGTCTCGCATCATCCCAAAGCTGGGTGCCTGGCTCCCAGACGTACACCAGGGAGCGCACCGTTGCAATGCGCCAGGAACTAAAGTTCCATTACTTTTCTCAGTCGCAGCCACTAGACGACGACACCGGCGAAGGGCTCACCGAAGAAGAGAAATTGAAGGGGTATCAAAGCCTATGCCGCGAGGTTCGTGTGCCTCCGACCGACTCCGTCGCCGAATGCAAGAAGCACTTGAAGAACACGCTTGTCAATATCGTGGACCTGATCGATGCGCGACGGACGCGCAAGGAGGTCAAAGTCTGGGATGATTTCGAAGCGTTCCGCGACTACACTCTCCGGGATGGACACAGGGTCAGTATGGATGAAGCGAAGAAAGATGGAGGGTACCTGGCCTCGTTGCTACGGCGCCTCCGGAGACCGAGGTCGTGTAGAAGAAGAAGAGGAGGGAGGAGGGATGATGACCGTGGCCATGGAGTGATCTCGGGGCGGGTAACCAAGGAGAGCCGTGGTGGTGAACTGGACAAGCTCTGTGTATAAACTGACCAAGTAGCCAAAGAGCCATTAGCCGGCTTGCCCAGTTAGCCTTTGCTGCTGCCTGATGATGCTACGGTAACCCGTCCAGGATACAAGTTCAGCAAGGCAGCATCAAAGAACATGCAATGTATTTCATCACCAGCACAGGCAGTATGGCAGAGAAGTGTTCTCTAGAGCTCTGTGGCACAACGGCCGCTTCAAGATCCCCAACGGTATGGTGTTGCTTGGTTCCAACTTTGAGCAACCAAACGGCCGTTGGTCCAAGATTACGCCAATCGAACAGATCGACCCTTCGATAATCCACGGCCATATCTTTGTCGTAGGCGAGGATGGCCTGTGTGCATATGAAAACCAAGAGTCCCTATTGCCTAACCTTTTAAGCGTTAGTAGAGGCATTTTAGATGACTTCGTTAGTTATCTTACCAAGCACTGCATCCTGGTCTCATCGGCCTTCAGGTTCTTGGCGAATGTAATGACCAGTCAATGTCAGAGCGTATTCCAGACCAGGGAACGGTAATGTTAGGCTCGTCGGTTGTGAAAGGGTGTCGTTCGACTAGAATCACTAGGTGGAAGTTTGAAATGATGGATGGGAACCCGTGCGTTTGTCATTCTAACGAAAGCCACGCCGAGTTGAAGTCGGGTAATCATGAGGTCTTCAATGCTGGAAAGCCTCCCCGAAGCTGGAGAACGTCGATGATCTCAAGTCTCTTACTGAGGCAGGTGTGCTCTAACTCGCTCTCAAGAACTTCGCCACATCTGTTTCATTCGTATCGAATCACTTTATATTGAACGGTTGTTATTGTTAGGCTTTGTATATGCCACTATTTTTGCCATGGACAACTTATCACCCCAGTGATACGTTCAATCGACGCCCTCGAACTTTGTTACAGGGTTTAGCAGGAATCCATCCAGTGATAGCATGTTGTAGCGTCCGCATTCGTCGTCTCCGATGGGTACGGGCTCAGGCTCATTTGCAAAGCGACTGGTAAATCCCCTTGACAGCAACAAACCAGTGATCCTTGCTAGTCGGATTGTTTCGATGCACTCCTTCGTCAAGCCGCCGATTTCGTTGATAAATGTTGTCCAAAAGACATTTTGCAAGCTATCATAGTCGTCATATCGCATCCAGCCATCCCGAAGGTGCAGTTTCCCAGTCAAACTCTGAAGGGAGTCGAGGTTTAGGCCGAGGGGACAGATCTCCGCCTCGGTCCAGTCAATCACCCCGGCTAGGTAGCCGGTCACCTCGTCGACAAGGATATTGCAGGTGCCAAAATCTTGGTGGAGAAGTACCATTGGCAGTGAAAATATGGTATCCAATGAGTCAATGCACTTCCGGATTGTGTGGTGCAGACGAACCGGAAGGGCGTCAAGTAACATCCGCAGTTATCTTTCGAATTTCTCTCTAACCTTTGTAAAAACAGTTTGGTCAACTGGCTGTTGAGCTTTCCATGCAAGAGCAAAGATGCTACCGATCACGGCGACCAGTCAGTGCTCAGGAAGTTGGCCTATTGATTGCATGTTGACCTCTTACCGTGCCACATCTATCATCAGTCTCTGGCGTCGAGCGAAGTTTTCTGGAGAATTGTCGGGGTTATCATGTGTGAAAATGAAGTCTAGATGGGCCACACCCTTGATTCGGCCCATAACGTATATGTAGAGAGGCTCTTTCTCTTTCGACTCGTCACCCACATGGCCTTCAAACGAGACTGTCGGAGCTTGACATCCGTACACATGTCTCGCCAGTGAAGCGGTCCCAAAGTCGAGCTGCAAAGACTTGAGTCGGAACTGAACAACGTACTCAGAAACCTGGCCCACCATGAACGGAGTAGCTGCAGTATATCACTCTAGCTAGGGTTACTAGTAATACTAATTTTTCATCAATCCAATGCATTAGCTATAACTCATAAGCGTAAAGAAAGTATGAAGATTTTAACAATATACTATGATTTTTAGGAAATTTAAAATATTAAAAATCGATATTATACAAATAATCATAATAATCACATAAGGCTTATTCTTACTAAGTGGTCCGTTGTGATAATAAGCACCACGTTTAGTGGTGGGAGGGAATCGAGACCAAAGAAAAGGGTCAGGCGTGACACGAGTATAGCATTATAGCCTTACGGTCTTCGAATAGATGTGGTGACTTGCGTACGATGGGGACGATCAAGTGGGAAGGGGCGAGCAAAAAGGCTTATTGAGGTTTACTTTTGCTGCCCTGATAGTAATGTGCCATCTGCAAGCCGGCTCGTTGGAACCCGCATTTGAGGTAGAAGCCTTCGTTGGCGTCGCTGCAATCGAGAATGCACTTGTAGCAGCCGACCTTCTCGGCAATATGATCGAGGGCTTGGATCAGCCGCAGACCGAGCTTCTTGCCCTGCTGGTCCTTGGCGACGGCAATGTCTTCGATGTGTCCGACGGCACCAAGGCTGTGGATACTGTAGACAAAAGGCATGTCAGCTCAGCACTTTCCACAGCTCCAAGCACAGCTGCATTGGTGGGTATCGACTTGGAGTCTGAACGGGACGGCAGAAACGCACAACTTGTGCTCGACGATCAAGGCACCCGTAGCCACCACTGAGCTCCCTTGTCTGTTCTTTTTGTGTCCTCAATCACGATAATGTAGTAGTCTTGCTGCTGCTTCATCCTTTTGAACTGCTGCACAAACTGCCCTCGAGTGATGTCGCCGACAGTCGTCAGCACCCGCAAGCACTCGAGAAACCCGCTGTCGAAGTCCGTCTCCCGAAGAGCCCGCAGCTTATAGCCCTCGGGCAGCTCCTCCGTGACGCTCTCGGAGATGAGATTTGGTGAGAAGAGTCCTTCGGAGGACATTGTTTCGATCGTGGGATGAGGCATATGGTCTCCAAGAAGTTGTGCTGATGCTTGGTCAAATCGCAATGTAATTAAGCGAACGTTAAAGCTCAATGGAGGGGAGATGCGGATACGAAATTAATCAGTGCGGTGTAATGGCAATAGCACTATCGGAGACAAAGGGAGGTGGATTAACTAGAGCGCGGCAGAACAGATTGTAAATGAGGAACGAAAACTTGAAGATTAATGGGTCGAGGTCAGAGAGAGATGCGCAAACCAAAGAGGCTAGTTAGGGTGTGATCCACGAAACTATGCAAACTTCGCGAAGTGCATAACAAGACACGCTAGCGCTTAGTAATATATTTCCTTTTATATATAGCTATTACTAGCTGTTACCAGCTTTATTCCCTTATTCTTTAATAAGGTATGTTTTTTTATACCCTCTTAGTCCTAAGCTAAGTTTAGGGAATATTTGTTCTATCTTTTCCTTCTTATTTTAGCTATAAGAAAATTAGGTCAAGTATATGCCCTTACCTTTAGCTTACTATCTGTTAGAACAAGCATGATATCAATTGATCGTACGCGATTTGCTTGTGGGTTAGTTAGCTCGGCCCCGATCGCGACCGCGCCGCGGCCAACCCCCACAACCCCTTTTTCCTATGTAAATCGCGCATTATTAGGTCCCCTCTCTTTTGCACTCTCTTTTCTTCCTTGCATACGCAGCTTAGAATAGATAACGAATCCGACTATTTTCCAGCTCAACCAATTGATCCTGCTAACAGGAATCCTGTGATTCCAACACTATCTTACTTTACTTTATTTATTCCTTACTTTTAGCTACTACTAACCTATAACTAACCTAGTTTTTCTAGGAAGTTAGAGCACTACTAATTACTTTTAGTAATACGGTCCAAGACTAATTTCCATTGCTATCTATGTGTTGCCGGATTTAACTCGTGCTTAAGGCAAATTTTTCGTCTAATATCTTTAACTTTTATATATAAAAAGGGTGCAGAGGAGTAGACTCTGGCAATTTCAGTGACAAAGTGCGGCAGAGGCTATGGCGGAGCCCGACTCCGTGACCACTACCCAGCCGTCCCAAATTTTATCCTCGTCAAGGTTGTCGTCCAAGTTCGAATGTCCTCTTCTTATCTTTCTCATCAAAGGTGTCATCGGAAGATTTGATTCCACAACCCGAACAAACTTTGTCACATCGGCATCAGGTATGATCGACTTATGATCCATCTCATGGCGTCGGCTTTCCATGTCCGTGGCCATGCCGTCTCGAATCACCAAAACCCCGCAGCCGCAGGACAAGAGGGGGCGGTTTCCTGACTATCGTCCACGACGACCTGCCCATGATGGATCTCGGCGGATCTCGACGGATCTCGACGGATCTCGACGCGTGCTTGACGCTGGACGTGGTGTTGTCATTGTTTGCCCAGGAGCATTCATTCATTCATTCCACTGGCATGTTTCGTTGCCCACCCAAGCTGACCAAATGCGAACCCCATTTTTTTTTCTTCTTATTGTTGACGTTATTTAGTGTCGGACCCAGCGCATTCATTCCAAGGCGGTCCGTTGCCAGCTGCCAGCTGCCAGCTGCCAGCTTTTAGTTGTGTGCGCCAGAGCGACCAGGCAGGTAATAACTTATTACGGAGTACAAGTGGCAAAGTTACCATCACAACATCACATGCCAAATCTGCTGCGACGCTCTCATCTGCGACGGCGGACAATGCAAGCGCGCAAGACCGTACATCAATCAAAACAGACCGTACATCAGCGCGCATCAGCCCAGTGCAGCCAAACCTGTGGTATGGGTATGTGGTAATGCCTTTTTGCCCGTCGCGACTCCCATGTCCAAACATTGCCACTGCCGCCCCTGTGAAAGAATCACCATACCGCCGCCACATCTTGATCCGCCTTGCCTCCCCTGTGTTGGACTTACCTTGTTGCTTGTTTCACACCACCACGATGGCGATGCTCGAGAGCAGTTCTCGTGATATCGAGGCCACTGCCGGCACGCCATGCCATTGTCCGGGGCCTACGCTGCTCCCCGGGCCTATTGCTCATGCCATCAGTCTGGCAACTCGATCAACCTCCTGGCTATCCGTGTAGGTTCCGTGGTTGGCTACTACGGTCTCGATGCTGCCAGATTCACGACAATGTCCAGTCTAGGACTGGCTCGCGGCTTGGTGGAGACTGTTTTAAGTCGAGCAGCCCGGGATTCCATGACGCTATCAAGCTCAGATCTGAGTACCGCAGAGACGGAAACAATTCTCGAACGCAGCTTAGAGAGCCTCCATTTCGCTGTCACTCAAATTGTCTTTTGGACCTCGGCAGGCTTTCGATTAACAGGAGCCACCATCTCAACTGCGTCCGAAGCGTCACAGTTGCTTCTGGGATCCTTTGATCAACTATTTGGCTCTACCGACTCGTCCAGGGCTGTTGCAAGTATAATCACGCTGATTCGGAGAGAGTTCAACAATCCGGCGACTGGAGCCGGAGGAGAGAAGGTGGGCGTTTCGGACCTTGTGGTGGCCTTGAGCGCGCTAGCCTTCCTCCAAAGGGCCTCCAGACGATCTGCTATTGAAGAAGCGCGGCGGCAATCGCACGAAGAAGTCATTTGGGATGTTGTAGTGCTCAGCGATGGCGAGAGAATTGACGTTGACCACGGCCAAGATGAATCCGATGAGTCTCAACTTACATCCGACGGTAGCTATCGCCAAAACGAGCTTGGCCTGCGATATGGAGCAAACGACGATGACGAGGCCATCATGGAGCGACTCAAGAATCACGTCACATCGAACCTCGACCCTGGAACTACTGTATCGATATCGAACTCCGTGTCCTCGGTCCAGACCATCACCGTCGATGTAAGCGGACCTCAGTTACTGTCGTTGCCTACGCCCCCAGGCGCCGAGATCGTGGAGACGCGCGGTCCTGCGAATTTTTCGGGAAACCGTCCCTCTCGGAACCTCGGCATGGATGGCGAAAATATTTACACTGTCGTCTACCGAATTCAACGGGACAAGCGGAGAACCGCCACCCTCCGGGGAGGAAGAGGAAACGGGCCCCGCGGTTGTAGAGATTACGGACAATGCATCGGCCGCGACTCTTGATATTCCGGCAGCAAAGAAGCCCCTGACGACACCGGAACCTCTCGATGTAAGCGGCAGTCGAAAAGCAAAAGACGCCAGGGGCCCAGATTCCACGCCTGCAAGCACAGTCACTTCGCCTCGAGCGGCGAGTCATTTCACCACATACTCCGAGCCCAAGTCCACTACCACATCCCAGACTCGAACCCATTCATCCATTCCTGAACCGGCAGCAAATGAAAAGAAGCAAAGAGCGCCGCCAACCGAACCCCCACGCGTGACTTGTCCTCGGACAAGAAGCAGCACACTACGGACTCTGGCAAGCGATCCTTGTCGACAAGGAAGGGGGAAGCACTCGCAGGCGCGAAGAACTCGGAGAAGAAACCTGGGCTGAAAAGGGTCCTGAGAGAGGGCGGACAGTCATTGTCCAACATGTGGAACAAGGAGCCTTTGGAAACTGAGCCTCGCGCCACGACGAAGCAGCGGCCACAGTGGAAAGGAGCAGGGGCAATTGCGACTTCAGAATCGTCGGGTAATAGATTGAAACCACCAGCAGGCCGTACTCAGGCGCAGCAGCACCAAATGCAGCGCAGTGCTCCCGCCCGACGAGGTCAGACGCCGGAACCGTTTGCTCGTCCGTCGTCCAGAGCCAGCTATGTGTCTGTGCACGAACGACGTCGAGATTCGATTGTCTCTCTGACCGACTCGTACTCACGAAGCGGTACGCGACCCTCGTCGCCCACGATTTTCGGACGGATTACTCAACCCAGGAGGCGACATCGCGGGCGTCTGGGGACGGCCACTCAGCTACGTCTGTTCCACCATCGCCTCGTAACAAAGCCGGCCATCATGGCCAAAGTCATCATCACCATCGCCGGTCAACATCCTATGCTCCCAGTTTGTACAGTCTGGCCACGAACGACTCCCAATCATCTTTGCTGCTAGCGTCATACTACCAAAAAGTGCATACAACGCATCTGGCGCACTCGGCATTCTACGCAAAGAAGGGTTCGTGGATGGCACGTTCCCGGCTGGCCACTTACTGCCGAACATGGCAAGATACATGCGACATTCGTCAGCATGTTACGGATCCCAGTTCATGAAACTCTTGGGCATTTCAAGGAACTTCCCGCCGGCCAAGTCTGGGACGGAACCCATCAGGATGTCCGTCACTTTGCGCACCACACCGAGTCACAAGATGGCAACATACTTCTTGCGTCGTTTGTGGATCCCCAGGGCGGTTCTGATGCAACTGGTTCCACGGGGACCGGCGTGCCTTTGGTGCACTACATCTCGCTAGACCACGAAGCCAAAGCAGTCGTACTGGCCTGTAGGGGCACGCTGGGGTTTGAAGACGTCTTGGCCGACTTGACATGCGATTACGACAACCTACTATGGCGTGGCAGGGCTTACCGGGTACACAAGGAGTGCATGCTTCGGCCAGAAGATTGCTGTTCGGGGCGACGGGCGCGTCCTGGTGACGCTCAAGGAAGCGCTGCTGGAGTTCCCAGACTACGGCCTGGTGCTCTGTGGGCATTCGCTGGGAGGGTGTGACTTCGCTCCTGGGAGTCATGCTCGCAGAGCCCAACGCCGACGGCCCCGGCTTTGTCATTTCAGCCGAACCTCACTCGAAGCTTCTCGCCCAAGGGCCCGGCGCGGATCACAAGTTCAGCGACGTTCGTCTTCCCCAGGGGCGGCGGATCCACGTGTACGCCTATGGTCCCCGGGCATCATGTCACCGTCGCTACGTAATATCACGCGTGGTCTCATCACGACCGTGGTGCATGGAAACGACATCGTGCCGCACCTCTCACTGGGTGTTCTCCACGACTTTCGGGGCCTGGCTCTGGCGTTCAAGAAGGACGAGAACCGCACCAAGGCAGAGATCCGGCGCCGCATGTGGCAGGCGTTCCAAGGCCACCTGGCCGAGCAGTGGTATCAACCGACAACGACGCCTGCGGCGCCGAGAGAAGGCGACGAAGAATGGGTGTTGCCCATGTTGCACGCCCTGCGAGGCACCATGAAGGGAAGCGACTGGTCCCGCCGGGGAGGTTTTTGCGGTAGAAACCACGAGGGTGCTCAGGCGCGAGGCCTTTGTTATGCAGGATGAGGGGGCCATTGGTCGACCCGCGCGGAGAGTCGTGCTCAAGTATATCACGGATGTGGAAGGGCGGTTTACCGAGATTCGGTTCGGCGCGGGCTTGTTGACGGATCATAGTCCGGCCAAGTACGAGGATGCGTTGAACAAGTTGAGGCTGGGGGTGGTGGAATGACGAAGACGACTGAAGAGATGCCCTTTTATCTTTAATTCAAATCCTGTAGTCGCATAGACACGGGGCGTCGGTCTATCCAGAACAGACATGCAGGGCGTGCGTGACTTTGCGTAGAATGTATGTATCCATTGCGCGCTCCTGCTTGTGGCCCGTCCGAACATGTACTGGTTGGCAAATCATCGAAGCACTTTTCCACTTTTCCACCTTTGCACCTTTCCTTTCCAAAACAGAAGGC
Organism: Epichloe gansuensis; assembly: GCA_023658505.1. NCBI lineage: Eukaryota > Fungi > Ascomycota > Sordariomycetes > Hypocreales > Clavicipitaceae > Epichloe > Epichloe gansuensis. The sequence continues at coordinate 4,704,200 of CP098283.1, forward strand.
AGTCGATCCCGTGTCGCCTCAGGGAGGCAGAGTCAGAGAGAGCCAGTCAGTCGCCCTCGTCCCCATCCAGCGGTGCGGCACACCAAGAAAGATTGATACCCGTTCGCGCTCCTCGCCGACAATTTCATCTCGTCGTCCATCTCGACTTCCACGGTCCAGGCTGTTTTCCCAACCCGGCCCCCAGCTGGATTGCGCGGGGTTGCCGATCGAAATCTTGGGGTCGGCGGCATGGCGAAGTGAGACAATGGGCATCCCTTTTCAGGGGATGAAGGAATACCTTTCTTAGTTATTTTTCTTGTCCCATTTCGTACGGCTTGGTTAAACGGTTCGTAACTCCTTTTCTTTCCCTTGATGAAATCACTTTGACGGAGATTTTCCTTCCCATTCCCTAGAACTCTTTTTTTCCAATCCAACGCTTACTCAATTTTTACTTAACACTTCCTACTTGATAAAAAGTCATATCTTTCAAGACTCTTCAAAGAAGAAAGAAAGCCAAGATGCAGCTCCTGATGCTCCCCTTCCTCGCCCTCGCCAGCCAAGCCGTCTCCCGGCCCGCCGACAGAGTATGCACCGCCCTGTCGGCCAGGAGCCTCGAATGGACCATCCGCGACTTCGACTTCGGCTCGTCCGAGGTCTTCACCGCGCCGACCGATCGGGTCTCGCGGGGCGCCGCCAGCTTCACGCTCGAGAACACGGCGCTTTCGTACCGGTTCCGGTGCGAGGCCGTCTCCGCCCGGCAGCCCGACTACTTTTACGGCAGCGACGTCTGGGACTGCGCCGCGCCCGACGCCGGCGCCGGCGCCGATGGCGACGCCTCGCGCTTCTCGTTTGATCGCCCGACGGGCCTGCTGCGCGTCGAGCAGGCGTGGGGTGCGACCGGGACGGGAGCAGGTTTGCGGGCGCGGGCCAGGTGAGGCTTGATCTGGCGTGCGAGACGCGAACTTATAAGAACGAGCACTGGGAGATGGGCCAGGTTTACGGCAGGACGGATGTGGTCTGTGGCAAGGTCGATGTGCCCGTTGTGATTGAGTATTTGAACGGGACTGCTTAGGGAGGAGATTTTTTTTTTTTTGGGGGGGTTCGTCATGTTTCTTCACTTCTGGTCCTTTCGTATGGACGACGGTCCTTGGGGGTTTCTTTGTTCTTCTTTACTGAAAATATTAGGTGTGTTATTGGTGGTTTTGGAAGGGGGATATCGAGGCGATTTGTAAAACTCTCTTGTTGATGAAGAAGCCATCCATGCGGTCGGTAGCCGTAAAGGTGGACCGGACCGGACCGTGGGAGCCGGCGTGGACGACGTGCCAAGGATATATGAAAGCGTTGATAGAACGGAATATTGCCAAGGAGAGGAGATTCAGAGGTTTCCCACATGGCGAGCACACGTGTGGTAGTGTGGCCTTCATGTCATGCATCCTGCTATAAACGAATGTTCAAGAGCCAAACAGCGTCTGGGTTTGGACACATGATTTTGTCCCCAGAAATCCAGGACTATACGTACGCAAGACAGACACAATTCAGCAGCCGTTCGAGCCATGAAATTCAATCAATAAATTCGTCAAATATGGGTTGCGGCGTCAAAGTCCCCATCAAATGAATGCTGGCTTGGTAAGAACACGGTATTCTACATAATCTTCGTCATCTATGGTGATGATGCAGCCCTCGACACGTATTTCTGTTTAAACAGCCCCGTGTCCTTCCAGTCGTACCGGATGCCCCCATACGACTTTGACTCTCGCGGTGTTGGCAGGGCTGGCGGCGCCATTGTTGGTGCCGGTGGTGCTGAAGCTGGTGGTGGTGGTGCTGGTGATGATGCCGGGACTGGCGGTGCTGCAATTGGTGGTGAAACAGTCCTCATGTGCGGCTGTATCACGCTATGCCAGTCTCTTCTTCCAGAGCTCATCGTAGGCGGTGGTGGTGCAGGGGCATGGACATGAGCCGAGGGCTGTGGAGGTGCCGTCTCTGACTCCCGTACCGGCACAGGATGTGTTGAGCGGGCGGGGCGAATGGCAGTGAAGGAATTGGAACGAATCATATGATCCTGAACGCGAGCGTCTTCCACCCGAACCTGCGAGAGGTTGACCTGAATCTCAGCCTCCGTCTTGGCCTCAATCTCGGGTTTCGCCTCGGCATCTGCAGCATCTGCCCCCGCCACCGTGACCTGCTCCGGCTGGGCGGCCTCACTTATCAGTCGTTTCTTCAACTTCCGCCGGGCCCTCCGCTCATCCGCACACTTCTCGCGAGCCCAGCGCAAGTTTCTTGGCCGCTCGCGACTATAGCTGGCCTCGGCAATCTGTTTGGCCAGCTCCACCGAGTTGATGATGTTGGCGGCGACGTCCTGGCCCTCTTCTCCCTGGTCGATGTGGTGCTGGCGGACGCGGCAGTACTCCTTCATCTCCAGGCGGTTGAGGTGGCGGAGGTGAGGCTCCAGGACGACCTCGTCGTGGATGATCCAGCTGTCGCCGGGAGAAAGCAGGCTCTTGCACTGGATTGGGCGACCATCGCGGGTCTCCGAGACGACTTTGAAGCGAAGAGTGCCATCTCTGCTCAGGATGCCGTAGACGGCATGTTGGTTTGGTTCCGGCTCGGTTGACTCTCGCCAGTAGCCGACTAGAATGCGTGAAGTGTCGGCTTGTCTCCTCCGCGCGGACTCGCGCATTGTGAAGGGAAGTGAAGTGAAGGGAAGGGAAGTGAAGGGGACGGGAGGGAAGGGAGGTAAAGGGAGGTGATGAGATAGGACAAGATGCGATGAGACGCGGTTGCTGTGCGCTCCAACAACAAGAAGAAGCTATTATGATTTTTTTTTCTTTTTTTCTTTTTTTCCCTGTCCCAGGTTGGGGGCTCGGTTGTTGGTCGCGAGGAGGGGTTTCGAAAGAGAGGGAGAGGATTGGTGTCACCATCTGGAAAGAAAAACGTTGGTAGTGCCGGAAGCTGGCACCTGGCTGGCACCTGGCTGGCACCTGGCTGGCACCTGGCTGGCTTGGCTGGCTGGCACCTGGCTGGCTTGGCTGGCTGGCTGGGGGAGGGCGAGTGGGGTGTGCTCTTTGGGCGTGATCATTGGAGACAGGACTGAGACTGAAAGGGGTCTGGCGTGCCTGGTCGTGCTTGGTGTGTTCTGGTGGTTGGGGTGGATGACCCGGATTAATGGGTTTGTTGTGGTTTGTTGTTTGTGCTGGAGCAAGCGTGTGGACAACTTACGTTCGCTCCCGTCCAGCCAGCAATCCCGCTTGCCCGCCCAAGCAATCAGCGTCGCACTTGCTGGCACCGCAGGTGGAGGAGGTGGAGGCCGGCCGGGGGTGTGTGCGGGCAGCGTGTGCGGGCAGCTGCCACCCGCCTTCTCCACCCATGTCTTCATCTTCTTCATCTCCATAATCAATCTTCAGGGCGCCAGGGCCCCGGCAAAGCGATTCGCCGGCCCAGAGCACCCACTGGATAGCCAATCATGTGGGCGCGCCGCCACGTCGGGGGCCATGTGCCTGCCAAACTGCCAAACTGCCTCCTGCCAAACTGCCCCCTGCCTACTGCGTACAGTTGCCTACTGCCCAGTGCCTACTCCGTATCATCTGGCAACTGGTTGACGGAGCACTGGCAGGTGCAGATGTGTCCAGTCTAGCAGCCAAGCCAAGCCGGCCAAGGCAGGCGGCACCTGCCGGCTCGGGATAGACCCAGGCTGGCACCTGGCACGCTGGGCCGCGTTGTGTGTGTTGTGTGTACTCCGTATTGTATGTATGTGTTGCGCGTGTGATGCGTGTGATGCGTGTGATGTGTTGTCACGTCATCAGGCCACACACACATGAAAGTGAATGCAGTGCAGATGCGAGGCCAACAAGGAAGGCCAACTCCAACTCCAACTCCGAGTTGCGTGCATTGTTTTTGATAAAACCTGCTCGACCATCAACAATGTTCCGGGGCCGGACCAAATGCGCTCGCTATTATTGACTTGGTCTGGTCTGCCGTGCCGCCTGCTGCCTGCTGCCCATTATTACATATTGCCTGCATGAAATGCCTGAGGGTGTGAAACCCCGACTACTACTTACTGCACGGCACGCGTCCCACCATCCACTTTTCCCTTATGCCGAGTGGTCTGGTAATTTGCCGAGCCAGAAATCTCCAGCCGGGCCAGATCCTGCTCTTGCGGGCACCGGGTGATGACGCCTGATAAAGGCCAGCCAACAGAAGTCATGTCAGACCAGGCCAGCAGCAGCAACCAACACCGCCAGACTGACGGACGGACTAAAAGTTACGGAGTACTTGGCATCCATCCTTTTGCCTGTTGGAACAAACGAAGCCAATATCAATCGAACTCTTGCCCATGGAGAAAATCTGGCTCGCCCTTGTCATCGTGTGACTTGCTGCCTGTCCCCACATGATTTCTTGCAGACCGCCCTCGACTCTCAGGACCATCGCAGTAAAGTTGCCATGAATACGATACATCGGAGCCACTCGATATCAATTGAAAAAAAAAAAAATGATCAGTCTGCTGGCCCATCGGTACTCGCATGGACCGTAGCAGCTCCACTAGGCATGCATGTCCATCACGCCGGCATCTATCTGATATATTGACCTTGCCATTGTCCCCAGGGTCAATGTGCTGGACGCGTATATGTACCATTCTCCGGGCTTGGAAATCCTTGAACAATCAAACGGCCCATCTGCACCGAGAAAGTAACATCGTGGATGCCACACGCACGTCAGCGATCATCATGTTGATGACCACTCGCACTGGATGGAGTGTATGGTTCAAGTAACGGGATAATCTTGCGCTGGCAATGAAATCTGGAAACTTGTGCAGTTCTGGACCACTGCGATGGCCAACTATGTTCACACAACGCTCCCTATCCACAAGTTTTCGTTTGCGTCGTGGACTGCCACTGCCATCGCTGGCCAATATCGTCGGTAATGGTCAGCCGAACCCAGAGAGGCCAATCCGGCATAACATTGAAAAGAGGCACGCCCCAGTTGCATCTCACGAAGCCTTCGCGGTCAGTGAACCGCCCGACCTTCAGGATGCGACTCCTCAAGAGATGCATCATGGCGCACAACCGGTCGGTCTGCTACCGGTGCGGACCAAACAGCCGTGAAAAGGGTCACTCATGCATGCAGTCACCTCCAACCAACCCCGGGAGGGTTTTCGATCAGACGACGCCGGCGCCGGTAATTTCTTCCCATTTGTAGTAACTCAGAGTTCTAGCTTTCGAACATGCACACAAATGTTGTGAGAATCCAGATCCATTCCGTTTTGGACACAAAGTTTGATATAAACGGAATGGGAAACATTCGATACCCGGCTCCTTGCCCCATCCATCAGTTCACAGCGGATGGCGACTCTCAGTCTGCCTCTATTGGGGGTGAACCGAGGTAAAGATTGCAGTCCGTCAGATTTTCCTGCAAGTTCTTGATTCTGTTGACGAAGAGGGACGTTTTCTCGTCCCGAGTATCGTTAGGGTCGGCATGGATCGTCAGGCAGATGTACCTGCCGTCGGTGCGCTGATACATTTCGGGGTTGGCCCAAAACTTTCGATCCAGTTGAACTCGGTCCAGGTCATGTCAGCTGTCTAGGGAGATCCATAAAGTGCCTACCTAGGTAGAAGTTTACAGGTAGACAATGCTCCTGCCATACGGGTTTCTGTCCTGCTCCATCGCTCGTTGCAGGTCATCCAAGGCGACGTGGATGAAAGGTGTGGTCTTGGACTCAGCAGCACTACATGCACTGTTTCCTGCCTTCACACCTTGTTCAGAAGCTTTTGTTTACATTAAAAAGTTTTATTTGGTATTTTTTTGCCAAAGGACCCTTTACAATCACTGAACCAGAAGGTCAACTATGTTTCGCGATTCGAGGAATAGAGCTTGGCGCAAAAGAACGTTCTGGACATTTTCTAGCAGTTCGACTTCATGGTCATCTATGAGAGGTCTGTCAAGAAATACCGCTGCATTGATCCAGGCCACATTTCCTCAAACGCACTCCTAGCGATAGCTCCCAAGTCCAAGGAGCAGTCTAGAGGAAGCACATGACCCCGAAGCCTCCATGGCGCGAAATGAACTGAGTATACGTTATCAGCTGTGTCTTGATACCACAGTTCGACACTGAGAACTTCCGCCGAGAACCAACCGGCCGTTTTTTCCAAACGATCCGGATCCGCGGAATCCGAGAGGAGACTCTGCCACAAATCCACAGTAGATGCATGCCCCTGTCCCGATCCATAAAGATGATATTGTCGGTAGCAATTAGTTCTTGTAAGACCCATCCACGCGTGAACCCCCGGCAATTTGATAGCGCCGCTTCTATCGAAATGTCGGGATTCATGTCGGGGAGATAGTCGATAACATAGATTTGAGAGCGATGGTACCAGCGATACATGGAGTTGATAGCCTCGGTCAATTCTGCGCTGCTGGACTTGTCGATGCAGCAGGTGTCGACCCATGCGTAGTTGATATTTGCTCGAGCTGCTAATCGGCATGCTGTATGAATCTTCTCGTACCCCTTTTTCCGCGGCGCATGCTGAGTTAGAGATGTCTTGGAACGAGACTTCCCCGTCATCCCAAGTATGTGAAAGAATAGCATACGGGGGATGTTTCCTCCCATGAACTCTTTCAAAGAGGCCGGCGCGAGTGTTGATAAGTCTCATGTTGCAGAGGCAACTTTTGATGGGAAAGCTGGTTCGACTGGGTAAAACGAACCCTGAGCGATATTCGACATATCGCTATCGGTGCTGCTTCCGCAGCAAGAAGTGAGGCACGGCGTTCTGGCCAAACAAACTGCATACCATCCAGCCGCGGCTAAGGCCTCGACGGGTCATCTAACATGGACATGGCATGAATCCAGAACAGCGAGCGAGCTCGACGGGTGGTGATGCAAACTGATGCATGCCATCGTACAAGACGGCTGCACGAGGACCTTGTGCCGCCGTAATATTGGCACCCTTGCCCTCGTTTGGTCCCTGAAGCGAAGACTTGAATGTTCCGGTTTTGGCTTCGTAACACTGGAGCGGCCCGCCCCAGAGACCGCCGAAGTACAAGCGCCTACAGGTTGCCTACAGGCATGGTTGTCATCGTCGACGAACGACGCAGGATCAATACTGCAACAATTACCACTAATGGGCTCCGCGTCTGGAGTGAATGGGTCCCTTGGGCTTGTCTGCCTCGGCCACACCAATGCGAAAAATGCCCTTTATCCCGAGCAGGGAGATACAGGTGATGTTTTCCATTTTTGAACGCTGCGTCCGGAGCCCACAGCTGTTTTGGGACCCAGGAACATCTTCCATTCGAAGAACAACTCTGTCATCGGTTACTTCTCCTGGAAACGGGTGCAATACATCCAGGGGGAAACATGGTAATCAACCATACCATATTGATCGCCATTATTGTTAAAAGCAAGGTCTGTATCTGTGTCGCGAGGGATTGATATAATATACCTTGTTATTGAACATGTTGAAGATGTTGCAGCCTCACATCTTAGGCATCACTTTTGATGCATCTTCCCGCATCTCGTTTGTCATCGCGATTCATCGTAGGCTTCGTTTGTTGATTTATTTGTTGATTTATCCGAAGACCTCGATTTACTTGCCTGACCTACCTTCTATCAAACAGGTCTTTTGTTGATAGATTTGAAGCTTATATACAGCGTCCTGTCTCTTCCGATAGATTTCTAGATAGTGAATCTGCGTCTTCTCTCTTTTCCTTCGCGTCATTCCACAGAAGGAGCCACGATGGACGGATATCTGAACGCCAACAAATTCGGAAAATGTTGAGTTGGCTTTGTATTCAGTATTAAGGAAGCAGGTTGTAAGCAAGTGGAATCCGGTATGGTGTAGTGGCTAACATCGCTCGCTCTCACCGAGCAGCCCAGGGTTCGATTCCCTGTACCGGAGAATTCTTTCGACTGTTTTTGTTGTTTTTGATCCAGTCTCATTATCCTTCAAGGATCGGTCCTCCTTGTCGTCTATTTAAACCTTTTTTTTTTTTTCACCCATATCTTCTTCTGACTGTTGCTTCCAACAGATCGCCCATTTATCCGCAAGCCGGTTGAAATCGAGCAATGGAATCCTCCCGTGCGGAGTGCATGTTAGGGAATACATATGAGATGATGTTGACACATGATATTTGCCCAAATGCTACATACGTCCGCCCACCTTGATCTTTGCTTGGATGATTCTTAAAAGTCTTGCACCCCAGTTTCTCCCACCCTCTCGCCACCGACCCACCCTTCCTCCTCCTCCTCAAACCATCTTTCCTCTTCCTCGCGCCTCAGGTCCCCGTCCAAGTCCTCATCTCCATCTACAACCTCGTATAACTGGAAATCCTCATCGCCGCCCTGTACAAATCTCTCTTTCAAAACTCCTTCCAGAGCTCCCTCCCTCGTTCCTTGGTAGTAGCTCGCTCGTCCCAGACATGGTCCACACCTGAGCTGGCCTTCCACCGCGAAGGCGAGTTGAATTCAGTGCGCTGCTCGCCCGCCGCCTCGGTTGCCAATGCTGAGAGGCGGGATTCCCACGCGCAAGGTCTGCTTCCAACATGTGTGCGTAGCCTTTATCGACACCTTCGGTCTGACGCTCTTGGGGAGTCTGATGACGCTTGATGAGGCGTTCGTAGAGAATTGGGTCTGTGAAGTCAGCCATTTTGTAAATTGCAAATTGCACGGGACGAGTCCCCGGCTGATTGCATGGTAGGTGGTGTTGTGAATAGCTTTACCGGCGAATTCGCGATCCGAACTATCAAAGTATGACGGATGTCGCTCGAGATATTCCCTTCGTCGGTTCAGTGTCCTAATTTGGGCTGTCTGGGCTGGGGTTTTGGCCGGACGAGGAACTGGCCTGTCACCCAGATCCCTGCTTTTCGGACTAGACATGGTGGTTGTTTTTCAAGCAGCAAAAGCGCAATGCGGCGGGATCTTGCTTAGGTTTGTGTTGAGCTGAAGATGGGACTTGGAAAGAATGCACCCCAACGAGTAATATGCTAAGGCCATGCATCACTCTATCGGGCGCGTAGTCTGGGAGATGAAGTTCATCTGGGTGGATGGTTCAAGGTGCAGGTTAGGTAAGGTTTCTTGAGCTGTGGGGCCTGGGAGGACATTTCGAGGTGGCGGTTCCTCGAGTTTCCAAATCTGCATCGATAACTCACGTCTTGAGGGTAATCCCCGATGAGAATTTCGGCATGGTCCCATCAAAAATCATGACAACTATCACGAGCAAGTTGCGCAAACTCTGGAGATTGTTCCAGACCAGTGACTGTGCCATCTTTGCCGCCGACAGCATCGGCCCGGGTGGCGATGGGAGAAGCCGACGAATGCCCCTATTTCAAGTACTATCGTGATGAGTGAGTCCACGATCTTTCAGAGGGCATGAGCGCAGCGGAGAGAAGTACCGAGTGGCGGCCAGAGAGTACTCGCTGACCTTGCGGCCGACATGGTCGTTGGGATACAGAGTTGGCCACGAACTGAGCAGTCTGTTTCTAATGCTTGGGAGAGAGTGGCAGGGACTAAGGAGTAGCGAGCGCTTAAGTCATATGCCCATTTTCTATCCCTCTTTTGTATACAAGGCTGTGCGACACATGCCACGGCAGAGAAATCTATCCTCACGATCACGAGGGTAGCTTTGCAGTTTACGCGAGATTTGGTGAGCTTGGCGTGATATAATTCAGGTATTCACACCTAAATCTACACACATGTCTCTCACCACACCCAGGGCTTCTGGAACAAGTGGAACTTTCAACACACATTCATGGTGTGGAAGCCCTGGCTGCGTGGCTAGTCTGTCTGTGTCGTGAAGACAGCATGGTTGGGTCAACAAGCCAGACAAAGTACGGACAGATCGCGAACGGTCTGAGAAATGATCCGTCAACATGATGATACGGCATTTGAGAAGTTGCCAAAAGCTCCAAACAGAATCAACCAATCACGCGATTTTGACATTCTGCCTCAAAGATATAGCTCGGTGCGTGGTTGCACTAGACTGTGACTAGAGGCAGCTTGTATCACATATCAGGTCAATCGTTTGTCAGGACACCGTATCATAACATCGGCACATGTTCAACGGAGTACGAAGTACCGATTATCTGTTCCCTGTGCTGCTTCATCGAAGCCCGTAGAGACGACACGGGGAGTTGGACGTAGTCCAGCAAACCGATGCGAGCCCATCTCGTGTCATTGTGCATTGTGGTGCTGGTGGAATAGCACATGGCATGGCATGTGGCCCGTGGCACCTGGTTGAAGAGCGAAGAGCTAAACACAAATAGGGCTAAAGCGTAATTTGAGCCGGGTTGTCGTGCATGAACGAGATACTCTTTCATGGTCCATCGATGAGGGCTTGAATGAATCAAGACTTGTCAGCCCGTGCCTCCCGGGAGGGTCGCATCTTTAAATTTCCCATGCCAACTCATCGACCAGCCTCAGGTTGAGGTTGGGCTGCAACAGGACGCGCAACAAGCACATGCCTCTCTCAGCATCCGACATATCTTTCTTGAAACTCCTCAGACACCTGGAGCAATGACAGCAATTCGTCTATCCACCTGACATCGGCAGCCGGCGGCAGCAGCAAATAAAGAATAAGAAGCATTTGATGCCTCTCGGACTGCTTCATCGTCTGCAGATGCTATCCCCCAGATAAGCGCAACCCTGCTTACACATGGCGTCTGATCTCGCGTCGCGCATCAAGGCGCGCTTCACGAGGCGACGTCCTTCAACAATCTCGTCATCATTGCCCTCCTCCCGAAGCGGGCTGGGAGAGTCATCTATCCTGACGGCACCAAGTCAAAGCAGTCGTGAGCCATCCTTCTTGTCACACTCTCAATTGGCTGCCAGCCAAGCGAGCGATGACCATGGTGAGATTCCGAGCCCGGGAGCAACGGGCGACATCAATGAGACGGAGCTCCGAAGCGAACAGAAGAAAAAAAGCTATCGCTCCTACATGCGAGCAAAGGCCGCAACATCGTGTCAGGCAGCTCGGTGGGCGGACGAACGGAATCCATCAATCAACACCATGATGAGGATTATGCCACGGCTGTGGCGGCAGGAGCGCCCCATGCGCCTCTCTTGTCTATCGAAGCAACGGACTTGGACGCTGGTGGCCCCAGTCGCCCCGCGCACAGGGAGTCTTCACGCGGGCGGTCTTCAGGGGCCCGCCGCCGCCCCCAGGCCCGCCGGAGCAGCAGCTCCAGGGTGGCTGTCACTTGTCACCTCAAAAGCGCCAGCCAACCCTGCTCCTTCCAAAGCAGCCAATGCCACCAATATTGATCCGGTCCCGCCCCGATTGTCTGCATCCCGATCCCACCATCCTGAACTTCTTCCAACACAGCCAACGCAATGCCCATCTGCCCATCGGCCGCCACCGTCACAGTCGACGCCTTCGCCCACCTCGTCACCTGCACCGTGCACCGCAAAACCCCGATATCGACAATTCCTGACTCCCCACGACGCCCTCCCGGCAATCCCCAAGACTCGCAGCTTCGCGATACGAGCGCAGGGAGCTCAGGAGCCTCGGTGCCGGTCGCCTCTACCACTGCCCCAACACATACAGGCGACGACCTCGAAGTCGATCCTTTAATTCGTCCGCACCATGGCCGTGAGCCCGACTCGTTGAGACCCGCTTCACATCCTGCACCCGCATTGGCTCTTGCTGCTTCGTCCACGCAGACCCCGACCCCGAGCCCGACCCCGACCCCGACCTCGGATTCCGGTGCCACGGTCGACCAGCAATCACCTCGACGGCAAAGTCTCTTCGCTAGCCGCCAGACGAGTTTGATGAGGAATCTACTTCGATCCAATCAGCCGATAGTGGCTGCAGATACAGAACCACGGTATTCAATCGACGCCAACATGGTAACTCGGAAAGTCTGGGTCAAGAGGGCGCATGCCTCGGCCACCACCATCACCATCAATGAGGATGATCTGGTCGACGATGTTCGCGACATGATTCTTCGTAAATATGCCAACTCGCTCGGCCGTACCTTTGATTCGCCAGATCTTGTCATTCGTCTGCATCCTCGTGATCAGGAAAAGGAGCGCACCCTTGGTCCCGAGGAGATCATGGCACGCACGCTTGACGCATTCTTTCCGGGCGGGCAGACTGTTGACGAGGCCCTAATAATCGATATTCCCCGCAGAACTCCGAAAGCTTCCCCGCGTGTATTGGTACCCCGGGGACCACCACATACTACATCACTGACGATGGTCGACCTTCAGAAGCTGGAGAGGGCTACTTCCCTCCTATAGTTGCCATGCCTTCGCCCCATCCTCCGCATTCCGTGCCAGCAAATCTCAATGGGACGGCACCGCACTCGATGGCAGTCCTTGAACAGGCCATAACGCCCCTATCCCTTCTCCTGGGGGACTCGAACACGAATACACAGAGAACGCTCGGAACGGCCCCGACTAGGACGAACTCATACTTCTTCACCTACTATCCTGGCGAGTCATACTTCAGGCGCGCAATCGTCCGCCCCCGGCTCCCATAGTGCACAAAATTGCGTCCCGCTGTTGCCGCATTCGCGTACTCATTCAAGCTCCTCCGATCGTCCAACAGGAGTGCCTACTGCAAAAACAACACTACCCAAATCACCTGCTCCAGAGGCAACTCCAGCCAAAATTGCTACGCCCCCGCCGCGACCATCATCCCCTAGGGCATCTAGTAATCGATCGAGAAGAAGCAAAAAGAGCTCGGAGTATCCTAATCCAGCCAACATGTTGAACGGAAGCGTCCCGCCCATCAATGTTCTCATCGTTGAAGACAACCCCATCAATCTGAAGCTATTGGAAGCCTTTGTGAAGAGACTGAAAGTTAGATGGCAGACTGCCATGAATGGTAGAGACGCTGTCAAGAAGTGGAGGACTGGCGGTTTCCATCTCGTTCTCATGGATATTCAACTCCCCGTCATGAACGGCCTCGATGCTACCCGAGAGATCAGAAGGTTGGAAAGGGTAAACTCAATTGGCGTGTTTTCATCGTCAACGTCGGACAACGGCGCCGGTGGAACAGACGACAACGAGTTGAAAGAACAAGATCGGCTTGAAAACTTGTCTCTTTCAAGAGCCCCGTTATCATTGTCGCCCTAACAGCCAGTTCGCTTCAGAGTGACAGGCACGAAGCATTGGCTGCTGGCTGTAACGATTTCTTGACCAAGGTAAGCTCAATTTTTCATTCCATCCCGCCCCAACGAGGGCAATTCCATGCTTACCACAGAATTTAGCCTGTCAACTTTGTGTGGCTCGAGCGAAAGGTCATGGAATGGGGCTGCATGCAGGCCCTGATCGACTTTGATGGCTGGCGTAAATGGAAAGAAGCTTACTCTCAACAAAATGAAAAGAGGGAAACGGTCAAGAAGGCTCAGGTAACCAAGGCCAAATCGAAGAAGAGTCGCTCAACACTAGGAGGAGTAGCTTGAGGAAACAAGCAGTATATACATGGTCTATAATGGCGTTTGAAGCGACGAAGATGACGGTATCTTTGGATATGAGATAGGCTCAACAGTGACTAGTGGAGAGATTCCATGTTCTATACGTAATTTTTGTTGTTGGAGGTATTTCGGTGGCATAGAGAACAAGTACATAATGATGGGAAGAATATTTGGGCATGCGATGCGCTTTGTACAGAACACTGGGCTACGTCAATGACACGGTGGGAAATTAGACTTATACCCATTATATGCATCAGCACTTTTCTTTGCCCATTCTGTTCTTGCTTTCTTGATGAAATGAATAGCTCTACTGTTAAAGTTTCTCGTCGACTTCATCTCACAACACGGACTGTTTAGGGCTTGCCTTGGAGAGGGTCTGATGGACGGAGCGGAAAACGATGGAGCCGCCCAACGCCGAAAAAAATATCAGGCATCTGCCAGCATTGAACCCCTTGTCTGTGGCCTACATCCTCCATAAACCCACGCGACAACACACATCACTCCTAAACCACAACCACCACCGATTCACTTCGGTGTAGCTACATTAGAGCTCGACCAAGGCTGAGTGGAGTGCATATCACAAACATGCCTCCTAGGATAAGAGGCTCACCTGCTGCCCTTGCAGCCGACCTGGCTCTCCCTCAGTCGACCAGGGCAGCAGCCCTGTTCATGCGATCATTTTGCTCGACACAATACCGCGAAAAATGAGCAAAGCACGTCAGCAAATGTACCAATGGCTGAATTCGAGGGACGGCCAAGAACTAGCTCAGGGTGGACGAGGTCCTCGATATCTAGGTCCCTTCCAAGACCAGCCTTTTCCTCAAAATCCTCTCTTCAGAAGTCAGCCTGTTCTCGATGAACAGGCGAGAGAGTTGATCTGGGATAAGGTCATGAAGAGAGGCGAGTCGCTCAAGGCTGTCTCGGCTGAGATGGGAGTGGACGTACGACGTGTTGCCGCTGTGGTCAGGCTGAAGGAGGTGGAAAAGCAATGGGTAAAAGATGTGAGTAACCAAGGCCATTCATCAATCTTGTCCTTTCAACCACCCGCCGCATTTTACGCATGCAATATGATGAGACAACCATAAAATATTTTCGATTAGTCTTGAAGACATACCCATGGTTAATTCTTTTTTTTTACATTATCTGACATTTTTGCTACTTCTTACCATGACTTTAATTCCAACAGCCGAGGCAGGACGGAGTACTCGCTAATAATTGGACATCAGGGCAGCAAATTGGCTACTCCATATGCCAAAGCCGTCATGAGCATGCTTCCCAAAACGTCGTACCGTGAAGGCGAGAAGAACGCACCACACGAACCAGTCAATGAGGTGCACGTTCACAAGTTGACAATGCAGCAACTGTTCGTGCCTGTATCCGAGTCAAGGCAATTCACGCGCGAAGATGCCGCCAAGGCTTTCCATGAGACGATGCTTTCAGCAGATGCACGATCTCCACAGCCCCAGCTCATCAAGATGGAACGCGATATTTTGAAAGGTTTGCCGAGAGAGGAGAGCTGGGAAAAGTTCAAAGCTAGTGTCCAGAAGGAGGAGGATTCCGTGGCCAGAAAATTGGCCAGGGAACAAGCAATGGAGGAACAGATGACGTCGCGTGTCAAGACGGATCGATACGAGTTCCGATTCAAAGAGGTCAAGGTGGACGATGTTGGCCGGAATGGGCGATCACGGAAGGGCACCGGGTGGAGATATGGTGCTCCTTTCGACGACCGCAAACGTGGCGTGGTCAAGATTCCCACGTCAGTTCCTTGAGCGATGTAAGAACTACGTATTTTATTGTTTCATTTTGTGCGGTAGAGGGGAGGACTCCAGAGCGATGACCTTGAGAGCCATGACAAGTCTAGACGAGCTTGGTTGTATAATGTAACATGATACTATCTACGTACTGATGCTGTGCGTAGCGAAACAAACAGATATGTATATAATACCGTGGCGTGTCAACGATGTGCTCTGGCTCTGGCAATGGCCCAGACGCGTTTTGGCCATGATGTGGTGGTCTGCCAAAGACGACACGACGGTCCGTGTCGTAATGCATTCACAACGCAGGCCGCGAGGTATCGCCATTTGTTGTGGGCGGCGCTTCCACAATCAAGTTTTTCGTATTTGCTCCAATTCGCGTGGCGACAGTTTGCACTGGTTCAAGACGTACTCTTCCACGGAGCCATATTCCTGCCTGATTGCCTCGAGCGTAGCAAGCATGCTCTCCGGTCTACAATAAAACTCAAAAAAAAAAAAAAAAAAAAAAGTCAGCAAACAAAGCGCCACGCAACGCAACGCAACGCAACGCAACGCAACGCAACGCACAAATCGCAGCAGGAACAAAAACAACTGCCCACCCACCTCGAGCTCAGCATTCTCAACGCGCCCTCCTCGTCAAGAGCCACGCCCGGCGCCGCCATCAGGCCCCTCACCATAGCGGGCTTCAGCGACGCCAGTCCCTCGTCCGTCAGGCCGTACTCGCGCGCGACGGCGCGGTCGTCGACCCCACAGAGCGAGAGCACCATGGCGCAAAGCAAGCCCGTCCTGTCCTTGCCCGCCGTGCAGTGGACCAGACACGGCGAGGGAAAATGATCGTCGTCCTGGTCGCCCTGGTCGCCCTGGTCGTGGTCCTCCTCCGCGCCAGATGGCGCAGGATGGGGCCAAAGGCTCGCTCGGCGCCCGCGCGGAGAATGCCCTGTACGCCGAGACGAAGCCCGCCGTCGTGTCGGGCGCGGCGTAGTCTCGGAAGCGAAGGGCGATGGCACCGGGCGTGTAGTCGGTCGACTGGAAGACGGGGACGTGGTGGCGCGCGAGGCCGGCGTCGGCGGCGGCGGCGGGGCCGCCCTGGCGATGGATTTCCACGTCGGAGCGGAGGTCGAAGACGTCGGTTATGGAGAGGGCTTGCAGCGAGGCTACGGCGTTGGGGGTCGGGGCCGCGGAGCGGTAGAGGACGCCCGGTCGTGTCTGGAGAGGCGTTGGCGAGCTTGGCGATGCGATGGGTATGTGGCCGATGTCGCGGAGGTTGGGGAGCGCGGACCGGTGGGCTGAGAGATCTATCATGGTGAGAGTTGAGGCTCCGCCGGGGAAAGGGGGCAGGAGATTTTTTTTTTTTTTTTTTTGCAAAAGTCCGAGATGATGTGATTTGGTCCTGGAGTGACACGAATCGGGGTGGCGAGTAAAGTTGTTTTTTTTTTACTTGTATCTACTTGGAGCTTTGCTTGGGCCGAGGCTGGCTTGGCTTGGCTTTTTGTTCTTTGCGTTGGGCGCCAATCATCCCCACCTTCCCATTTGTTTCCGCGTAGTTCCCGGTTCGTGAACCCTGGTTATTCCATAAGCACTCTTTTAATTCTTCATTTTCTATACTCCGTACATTACTTTTGATACAAACAAAGACGAAATATTGCATGCGGGTACTGCGGTACAAGCACTAACACGAATAGACAAAACAAGAAACATAAAACAAGAAACAAAAGAACCAATCCTCGAAAAGACCAGAGCCCACCCCAACCCGTCCTTCTTCGTCCACGGTGGCAAGGCAAATCTGCTTCTAGCTGTGCAACACCTGTCGAATTTGAGCTTGCACATCCGGATCAAACAGGATCCCGAATGCGTCAAAGACAACAGAAGCACCGCAGCTATTGACCTGCTCATGCGACTTCTTCCTGGCGGACTCCGGCTCCCCAGCTTGCCCGTTCTGCCCAGTTTCACCCCCGGCGTATAGCCGGCGCAGTTGTCCTCTGCTCGGCCGCCGCGAATCAGGCAGATTTCCTTCCTACGACACTCGTCGTCGCACGCCTCGACGGCCCGGTCGGTGTACTTGTTCCTCCAGTAGACGTCGAACAAGGTGCCGTTCTTCTCCCACAACTTGGTCAGCTTATGCCAGTTCAGGGGCAGGAGCTCGTTGTGCCAAAATGTGGCGGGGGCGTGAACTGGGATCCATACGCCGCCTTGACGTTGTAGGTCTGTTGCCACACTGGTTCGATCTTGAACAATGGATCGTTCATGTCGGCAGTGTAGGTTGTTGCGTCAAGAATGGTGTTGCGGCGTTGGTCCATCTTGTAGACCTTGAACGCGGGATTCCCGTGCGACGGGCTGACGGACGGCGCTATGTACGACACGGGTATGGCGTTGACGCCGAGCTGGGTCGCGTTGACGCCGTAGTTGAGCTGCACTTGGTCCAGGTGCGTGTGGCCGAAGAACATGCCGGCGATGGTGACGTTGTATCGGGCTATGATGCGGTTGAAGGCGTTGGAGCTATGGCGCATGACGTCGACGTCGCCCATGGGCATGTGGCCGACGATGTAGACGATGTACGACGTTCTTTCGGCAAGGTCCAGCTCGTTCGCTAGCCATTGCAGCTGGCCCTCGGGATCCAGGTTGAGCGGATCCTGGTAGAGCCAGAGATTCGAGTGGCTGTACAGGTTCGTGTTGATTCCGATGACCCGTATGAGGCGGTCCTCTTCGGCATATACGTAGCGTCCGCGCCAGGGCTCATTAAACGGAGTATCGCTAAAGCCGCCTTTCCATACCGAAGCCAACGTGTCATAGAGCCAAGTGATGCTGAACTTGGAGGAACTTCCTCTATTGGGAACGAGCCGAATGGGGAGGCGTCGTGGTCGCCGACGGCGGGACAAAAGTTTGGGAAACGATACTTCATTCTTTTGTATGCGTTTTGAACTGTGAAGAAGAAAGGGGGAATTAGTTAGTCATCTTCAGCAGTTGCGGTGAAAACTAGGTTTTCTTTCTGCCAATGGCCGGGAATCATCGATCAAGTGGAAACTTACTTCTTTCCGTGTTTCCCGTACCGACGAATTCCAACCTTGTCGCTCGACAATATCCCCAGTGTATACGACGAAAATTGCATTCGGCGCATACTTCCGCATTGCTCTGTACATGCTGTCCTCTAGCTGGGTCGACGCGTCACATGTTTTCGGTTGCGCCCACGGACCGGCTGGGACAATGTCTCCTCCTGAGGGATTTGGCCCCGACGAGTTCCTAGAAAGGACACAATGTTAGTTTTTTCCAATGCTTTGCGATTGTCTCTTACTCGCCCCCTTGGCCTCGCCATCTGAGCCCGAAGCTTGAAGCCTAAAGCCTGAAGCCTGAAGCCTGAAGCCTGAAGAAACAGAAACAACAACTTGTGACATACCTGCAACACAAGCCAGGATCATCGCATTCGGCATTCGCCCCAGCCTGATAATCCGGATCGATGTGCATATCGGAGAAATGAACAACCTGATAGGGTGTTTTGCCGATCAATCGTCTACGCGTCTTCTTAAAGGTCGAGGGAGGGAAGAAGACGTCCACCGTCGGATTGACCACTGGACAGACTTGAAGGACGTTGTTGCAGAACAGCCCGCCTGCATCAGACTTCCTGACGTTGCCCATGCTTCGGAGGGCGTTGGCGGCGACGGGCCCGTGCTCGACCATGGACTGATGACACTTTTCATTCATTCGACTCTATTTTTTGTTGACGAGTCATCAGCACGATTGTATTGTGCATCCTCCGGTATAAAGGCTCGTGATGATCAAACTTACAGGACCGAATGAGTCTATGACATCGCACACTTCCTTACCCAACGCGACAAAGTTGTCGTCTGTGGACGCGAACTTCTGCAGAATTGCCAGAAGAGACTGCAGGTGTGTTAGCGGTTGCTTCGAGAACAGGTGACAAGGCGTCAAGTCAAGACAGGGTCGATCTAACCCTGCAGCCGGCGCAGGATACGCCGCTGTTGATGTCCTTGTCATTCGCAAAGAGAGTCATCGCCTGGATGACCTCTGCAGAGAGCAGGCCGCTGCTGGCTTTCGCGGCGTTGAGGACGCTTGCGTCTTTGGCCGTAGACGCCGTGGTTGTGGACGCCGTGGTTGTGGACGCCGTGGTTGTGGACGCCGCGGCTGTGAGGTAGAGGCTCGACGAGAGCAGCAGTTTGGAGATGAACATGATGGCTTTCTTTGGATGTCGCCAAATTTGGTACTCTTCAGCGGTGCGATGCTATTCCTGTCTCATCTCCTGGAAGAGAATGCTTTTCAAAGAAGTTGGCATTTATGAGCGAGGGTAGAAGTTGGAAGACCCTGTGGAAGGGTTAGATAAGCCTTGAGGCGCACGAGACGCGACAAAGTTAAGAAGCCTGTTTTCCTGCATTTTATACTTTGGGGCCATCGAAGCCGCAGGTCGTGGTTGAATGCATCGCATGCTTCGGTGCCTGAGCTAATTTATTAGGTTCTTTTGGCCTTTTTTTCAAATTTTTTTTTTTGGGGGCGACCTAATTTGATGTCGAGGATGAGCCTAAATCGTCATCGTGGATAGCCGAGTCAAACGATGCACGTTCGCACCGTCATTTGCTCATGTTGATACGGATAGTTGAAGGCATTCTGCCAGAGGTGCCGGACGAGCAACCTGTATGACGCGCGGAGAGATGATGCCTGTGAAATAAAGTCAACCTTCGGGCCTAGAGCAAGACGAAACTGTTTTTTTTTTGGCGGTTCATGAGCAGTCCTCGTTTGCATATGCGGAGCTTACTAAGGGTGATCCACCCATTGACAAACTAACTTTTTTTTTGATGGAAATGGAAAGCCAACTCGTGGGCACGTGGGCCACACAATCGATATGCATCCATTGGCCGACTGTGAAGAAACGTGGCATCACTGAACTGAATTCTATTCCTCATTGCCTCGGCAAGGAATACACGCCCTCGAATGGAGCCAGCTCGCCCTCGTGATCTTCGTGAGGCTTGCCATCATGAGTTGACCGACGTGAGAGGGACTAGGTTGATCTCGCCTGGCCATTGGGTGCGGCTTCATCCATCCAGGACTCCTTGGTTTCCCTCCTCCTTCTCGGCAGCCTCGGAAAAGCCGGCAATACTTGGCTTCCTCGTTCCATGCCATGAAAGGGATGGGAATGCAGGAGTGGTCTCGGGCCAAGTGCGCTAGCGCAGTGAACCCATCCTCTAGCTCTCGATATTCCTTGTTGCCGGCTCCGTGGAAGCTCCTCGAGTCTTTGACCCATCTTGGTGAACAGAGTGCTTGTCGACGTCAAGATAATTCTCTAATGGGTACGGGATATTTCCTTTGGCGCGTCGACACAACCGATTTCCTGTCCCTGGTACACAAACTGCGTGCCGCTGAGGCATGCCTGCCTGCACGAGGGCCAGCAGCCTGGTAGCGAGAACCCGAAAGTCTCTCCGGCCCCGTCATCGGCGAAGCGAGTTACCGATCGGGCTTGGTCGTGGTTTTCCTTGCCGCCCTGAAGTCGGGCAAAGAAAGCTCGGGAGGATCTGGTTCATGTCTGCCACAAACTCGTGTATTCTGGGCCCGTTGGCATACAGCAGGCTTGCTGAACAAGTTGACGGTGTCGATACGGAAGCCGTCCACTCCACGGTCTGAGCCAGAATTCCATGGCCGAGGCGTAGAGGGCCTTGCGCGTGACTTTGTTTTCCGAGTTCAGGTCGGGCTATTCCCCAGTCAGCTCATCCCACTGCCGCCGCCGAAATTGCACTTCCAGTTATTTGGCGGTAATCTTTCGCTATGTACCAGTCTCTCTTTGGGTTGTCTTTGCTGGAGCGAGGATATCTTGAACCAGGCGTGCTGATCGGTGTGGTTCATGACAAGATCGAGCATGATGCGCATCCCGCGAGCATGGGCCTCTCTGATCAACACCTCCATGTCCTGAACTGTGCCGTAGGGTCTGTCTGCATCCGTCCTCGTAGTTGGAAATGTCGTAATCCCGTGTCGACCTTGGGGGCAGTCATACATGGGGGCAGATCGTGATGCCGGGCAAGTCACCAACTCCATCGCCGTTGGAGTCACAGAACGAGGCTGGGTAGATTTGGTAACTCACTGCCTCCTTCCACCACTTCTCCTGCCGCGCAATGACCGTCATGGTGAACACTGAACGCTCAGGACAAAGCAATGCAGAACGGGCTTGCGACTATTGTCAGGACAGACCGGCTTGGTTTAAATCCCCATCACCTTCTCCGAATGATCATCAGATCGACTCGTTCGTGTCGAGCCATCGTCGGACCGACACGGGATGCGCGGCAAAGAGAGAGGGCATTGCAGGGATGGATTTATCCTAGATGTTGATGTTGCATCAAACACGTCCTACGACCGAGAAAACCGCCGGCATATCGCACTTGGCCAGACATGACATGTGCTGCAATACACGATGAGGCTGTCTACGTGTGGTAATGTTGACTGACGCCATGGAATAGAGATGAATGTTCGAGGTGGATGCCACGACCAATAGAAGATCAGCTGATCGGCGACCAGGCAGATTCATGCCAGTCTGATCAAGAGAATGAAAGCAACAGAGAAGACCTCGATCTATTTATCAATTGATGCGACGCGTCTTTCCGGCGCAAAACTGGGATTCAGCCTCAGTACGGAGTAGTACATGTTCAACACCCGTGACAGCCATGAAACCTCGTCGGACCGACGACTCATCTCTGTCAATTCAATATTATCAGCTACGGAGTATTTGACATCATTGATATCCTCAGTACCTCACCGAAGGGGTATGTAAATTACAACAAAGCTCCGTTACCTCAAAAGGCCCACCGAAAAGAGGCAAACCCCGTGGGGATGGAAAACATGGGGCTCCAGATTCATGCCATTGATAGCTGCAACACAATGTCCCGGATGGAGCCTCTATCGAGTAAATAACATGCTACACTTCATAAGTTCCCGAAAAAAATTGTACAATGGGCAATAGGGCACGTGAGGATCAACTCATTACAGGATTCATTGGGGGAGAGCTTACAACACGCCCTGCCATGATCCATGACGAATGAGGATCGGCACTAAACCTTAATGGTTCGCGTACATAATGGCGCCTGATGCCCCAAGTTATTAATGATGGACCAAACTTTTTGAAAAAGGGGCCCGCAGAAGAGCCAAGGCCAAGGCAATTCCTTTGATCAATCTTCTTTCTGGCCACCCGCCGCGCGAGGAATCATTGATGGATTCAGTCGGTTGACTCATGATGCCGGACCGACGACTGATGTTTGGACTGGTCACTGGTGTCGATACGTCACTTTGAGCTGCATCGCGACTTGCTCTACATACATACATATATATATGTATGTAATAGTCGTCAATCCAAGGTGCCAAGTCGCACCACACCAGGCTTGAGGATCGGCGAGTCCGTCGTGTGTCTGTCTGTCTCTGCTAGGCGATTTTGGGCCAAGGGTGGGGGCCGGGGTCGTCATGTTATTATGGGTCGGTCTTTCTTGGTGGCTCTCAGCCCTCTCACACTAATGACCAACAACCAGGTAATCCACGTTTTTCTGAGGTCTCGGCTCTCGGCGAATTGCTCTCGAGTCAAAACCGCCCAAATCTGTTCACAACTCGAATCCCCCTTTTTCACACATCATGAGCTATAAAGACAGCCTGGCCCGTCTTCACACGAACGGGATGTAGCAGGATAACAGATCGACCATTGGCATTTGGCGGCATTGCCATTTTCCACTTGCTGCTTTCTGCTTTCTGCCTACTGCCTTCTGCCTTCTGCTTCCTGGCTGGATATCGAGAACCGACGTCATTGTCTCATTTATTCCTGCTACCAAGGCTTCAATTGCCGACTCCCTTCCGGCCTCTCTCGCGCCAAGCTCACGCAGTTATTCGACGAGGACAGAGGCGAAACGTCTTCCGGCAAAAAAAATGAATCACGGCGACCAGCGTCGAGTCTCTGTCGGCCGTGGCAACATGGACGCGGGTCTCGTTCATGAGGCTGCGGCCGCCACAAAGACGGAACACAATCTTGGACTCATCAAGTCCTTCAAACTCTACAAGAAGGCTTGTCTCTGGTCCGTCTTCTTGTCGACGTGCCTTGTCATGGAGGGATTCGACTTGGCCCTCCTAAGCACCCTTTTCGCGTATCCCCTTTCCAGAAGAAATTCGGTGTCGAACAGCCCGATGGCACCCATGAGCTCACCGCTGCCTGGCAGTCAGGCCTGAATAACGGAACACTCTCTGGCCAGATCATCGGTCTCTTCGTGGTTGGTTACATGGCCGATCGTTTCGGTTATCGCAAGACGCTCATCTTCGCGTTGGCCGCGTGCGCGGCATTCATCTTCATCCCTTTCTTTGCCGAGAGTCTCCCACAACTTCTTGTTGGACAGATTCTTCTCGGCGTCCCCTGGGGCGTCTTCCAGACCCTCACAACGACCTACGCTTCGGAGGTGTGCCCGACACATCTCCGAGCCTACCTCACAACATACGTCAACCTCTGCTGGGTCATGGGCCAATTCATCGCTCTTGGCGTCCTGCGTGGCATGTTGACCCGCACCGACCAATGGGGCTACAAGATCCCCTTTGCTTTGCAGTGACATGGCCCATTCCGCTCATCATTGGCGTCTATCTTGCTCCCGAGTCTCCATGGTGGCTCGTCCGACGCGGTCGCATCGAAGATGCCAAGAAGTCCCTCGAACGTCTGACGACTCGCAACACTGGCCTGGATTTTCGACCCGACGAGACCATCTCCATGATGATCCATACCAACGAGATGGAGAAGGAGCTCACTGCCGGCATCTCATACCTAGATCTCTTCCGAGGAAGCGTCAACGCGCGCCGTACCGAAATTGTTTGCATGACTTGGATGATTCAGACCCTGTGCGGCGCCAGCTTCATGGGCTACTCGGCCATGTTCTACCAACAAGCTGGCATGGCTGTTGAAAACTCCTTCAACATGTCTCTCGGTCAGTATGGGCTTGGCGCGGTCGGTACCATCTGCTCATGGTTCCTCATGGGCCGATTCGGTCGTCGAACCCTGTACCTTCGTGGCCAAGCCATCTTGACTGTCCTGCTCTTGGCCATCGGCTGCACGGCGTTTGCCGGCCGATCCAACACCGGCGCACAGTGGGCTATTGGCTCTATGCTCCTGGTCTACACCTTCACATATGATGCCACCGTCGGCCCTGTCTGCTACTCCTCGTCGCCGAACTGACGTCAACCCGTCTCCGAACCAAGTCCGTCGTCCTTGCACGAAATGCTTTCAACTTCGTCGGCCTCATCAGCAACATCATCACCCCCGCATGCTCAACCCAAGTGCCTGGAACTGGGGCGCCAAGGCCGGTTTCTTCTGGGCCGGCACTTGCTTTCTCTGTGCCCTGTGGACCTTCTTCCGTTTGCCTGAGCCCAAGGACCGCACCTACGCCGAGCTCGACATCCTCTTCGAGAACAAGATCAGCGCTCGCAAGTTCAAGTCCACCATTGTCAATCGATTCGACGCGCGATCCGACAACGCATCCGAAGATGAGAAGGCAGGGGAGCAGATCATGGTCGAGCGTGTCGACAGCGATCCATCTCAGTGAATGAAGAGAAACGTGTTATGCGGTTTTTCTCTTCTTTTTTCAAGAGGAGGATTGACTTTGCAGATTTTTAAAAGACCTTTGGGGTATGCGCACAAAGCATGTTATGATGCATGTTGATCTCGGAATGTCCAGCGCGGTGTTTTATGACTGCAGGGTGAACTTTTGTTTTTCCACCTGTCGCTTTAAAGCGGGTTAGAGATAACGGAGTATGTAGATGATGGGGAAATCTAAAGTACGGCGACCAGCCAATCAATTTTGAGAGGATAAAATATCCTGCTTGAATCAGGGCAGTCCACCACGCTGTCAATGCTATACTTGTACTCCGTAATAATGTCACCGCCCAACTCTTGAGAGCACATTCAGCCCGTGGAGACACAAACAACAGGGGCATCTAGCCAATCGGACGGAGACGATACATTAGATTAGCTAGTAATTAGCTCACGATAGTAGTACTAGTAACTAGGGGCTGTATAAATTGCTATATCTGTAAGGCGCTGTGTGTGAGGATGCCACAGGCCTTATAATCAATTGTAAGGTGCAATGGTAGCAGCGGCTAGCATTGACGGATCTTTCGGGCTATTGGGGAATTCCAGCATACCTTCTGGGTTCTTACATCACACTTATTGCACTAAGAATTCGACTTCCTGACCTTAGTGTGAGGCTAATATCTTAACCTTTGAGGGGCATTGCCGTTAGGGGCTACTAGGCGCATATACCCGCGTGTACGGGTTACCTTGTAAAACAATTAGTATAGGCTTTATTATTACTAAAATGTTTGAGTTACTACATAATCTCGCACCTACTTAGTCATCCACGCCGGAAGGAGAATGGGAAGGTGCGCCCCACCACAGCTACATCAGAATTTTTGCTGCTGGGATGTTTGCTCGTAACTTACCATCTTCATCATCATGAGCACTTGAATTGATTGATCGTCTTCAACATCAAAGTCATCTTCAGGGATTGACCCTCATTTCTCTATCATCAGCTTTTTTTTCTTGGCCGGGGGTCTGTGGGGCGAGGGCAGCCTCACGGGCTGAATGTGCTCTCGACAGATGTCACATGTCCGGATTCAAGGTGACAACGTCAATGCAAGACGATGAGAACGAAGCTGGGTGGGGAAGTGTGGGGAAGGCCTTTTTGTACATATACTCGGTACGACGTTGTTGCAATACATATGCATCTAGACATGACAAGTGGGATTCTTCATCATGCGGGATGCTCGGCAGTGCAGGCCCTTATTGCAACCGTTGCAACATCGTCCACTTGGCGATGAGCCCCGTCCAGTCCAGTCAAGTCCGTTGAGAAGTCGAGGTTCTCGTCACCTCGGCCATATCCACCATATCCACCATATGTATCCATGAATCCATCGCTCAGATCAACATTGAGGGCCAGATACTCCCTCCCTTCTTCAACCTTGCCTCGCTCGTCCGGTGCTGGCCCAGCCCAGATGACACTGCACTGCACGTGCTGACCTCAATTTTTCATTCGGAAGCCGACCAGAGCAGAGCCATCGACGTCGAAAGGCCGGGTGGGAGGGGGAGGGAAATCACATATCACGGTTGCGCACAAAATTCAACGGCTGCAGCAAGGCGCTGAACAGCCGATTGCCTTGGGAGCGCGTCGTCGATGATGATCTCGACTGGTATTTCCTTCTTCTCGCACAATAGCAACGGTACCAGCATTCACGGCGCCGTGAACCTCGTCCACCGTCCTGCGCATTTCGGTCCCGCCGTTCATGTAAACGGCATCGCAAGCCCAAATGAGCAGTCAAGCCTCAAATGGCTCCGGGGCCAAGGTTTCGCGCGCATGCGATGCCTGCCGCGTGAGGAAAGTCCGTTGCAGTGGCGAACAGCCCTGCGCGCAATGCTCTCACCTCAACCTGGCTTGCAACTTTGCACCAGCGCCTCCGAAGCGGAAACCCGGCGTTCGGGGACGCCTCGTCGCCCAGCTGCGCAACAAGTCATTTTCCAATGGCGCAAACAGCACCATGCCATCTCCGCCATACGGGGCTACGCTTCGAGCTGACGCTGCCAGTGGAGGCGATAGTCCTCGGCAGAATCATCACCGACAGCGGCGGGAGCCGTTGTGCCGGTAACATCCATTGCAGGGATCGTCGACGGCCTCATTACCAGTAGTCCGCGCTCCGATCATCTCTTTACCGTGCCGGGCTGCGGCTTCTCGGCAGATTACTTTCTAGGGCTGCTTCCCGAATTCGAGGAGCTCGTTTATCCCGTCAACCCTGTCTTGACACCGGCAGACATTCGAGCTGCCATTCACAACATGCACCACGACTATGAAGACTCTGCCCTCGTCCACGCATATGCAGCTGTCACGATCAACCTGACCAAGACTTCATGGACAATGAATGGGTGCGATGTTGCTACGCAAATGAACACGCTGATGCAGCACTGCTTCTGGGCACATCGCAAGGCGGAAACGGGCAGAGAGCGCGACGGATGCAGTGGCGGCGGCCTGCAAGGCGAGATGCCAGTCACCGTCAAGCGCATCATGACCTGCATCTGGCTCGAGATCAGTCTCATGGCATTCAAGCGTTTCGACCGTAGCTACACCATCCTGCGGGAAGCAATCAGCATGGTCCAGATGATGAACATGCACCAATACCACCAAGGAGACTCTCGACTGGGCCACGTCGAACTCTGTCGTCGGCAAAGGATGTACTGGGAGATGTACATCCACGAACGCTTCCTATTCGTCGTGTCGGGCTTTCCGTGCACCATGGTCCCCTTCGTACGGGCCTCCTTCCTCGACGACTCCATTCCCACCCACGTCGCCGTCGGATGGAACCGTCTCATCCTCCTCTTCCAGATCATTGACGACTCGTTCCTCGCCCACTGGGCTGCGCAACAGGACCCGAACCGCCCCTCCCCGCACCAGAACTTACCTCGCAGTGGATCGAAGGCAAGCAAGCACAGATCGATCAAGACGAAGCCGACGCCCTCGAAGAAGAGAAGGACATGATCGCCCGCGGCCGCGGCGCCCTCGTCGAGCTCCAGCACGTCGACCTGTTCATCACACGGCTCTGGCTGCGCACCTCGTCTGGCAGCTCGCCCTGTCAAAGGGCCTCCTCCGCTCCGAGCCCACCCAGAACACCCACGAGGGACTCTCCTCCACTTCCCGCCCAACGGCTCTCCGCCCAGCTGCGCAGCCTCGTTTCCCGCCTCAAAAGCATATCGAGCGTCGTCTTCCACGGAAGCGGCATCCTCCAGAAACTGTTTGAAATCACAAGCACCGTAGCCGACGTCCTCGCTCTGCCGAGAAGCGCAAGCCAGACGGAGGATGAGGCCAGGGCAAGACTGGAAGACTTCTTCTTCCTGGTGCAGTTCATCTTTAGCTTTGAGAGGTCGCAGAAACACCAGAGAGACTACTTGCGAGAGAAGCTCGAGGTGCTGCAGCAGATGTATACTGTCGTGGATTTCCGGGACTTGGCCGGCGCGAGTCCTAGTACTTCCGAGACGTATGATTCAATATCGAGGGCTACGCAGGGGAGTGTGGAAACCATATGTAACTTTATCGAGATGATTGCCACCTTGATTTGTGCCGAGTTGTACGAACGGACTCATGACTTAATGTTTGATCTATTTTGAAATGTAATTTCTTGTTTTCAAGTACAGCATAAAGGAAAAACGGTGAAACTGGCGCATCAATTGGTTCAGATTATGAAGTGTTGCGTGGCGCGAGGACCTTGATGGACACCCAGACGAGAGGGGCTATCGAATAATCGAATAAAAAAATATGCAAGACAGACAGACCCCTGCCTGGCTCAACATTCCCCCGCACCTCATCACGCACTCTCAACGTCAAATGTCTGTTGGTTTTTTTGCAAAAAGAATGACTTGTAATAATGTACGTAAGACTAGTGTCTGCATCACATATATATAATCATCTTTTTAATCTGCCGCCACCTCATCCTCGAAACCAGCATGGATGAAGCAAGCCCATGGACGTCACAGGAGCGTGGCCGTGGCCAAACCCAGAATTCACTGATCCAGCAATCAAAGTGGAAAACACCCGGCATCATTCCGCTCACACTCGGTCGCCGCTGTCCAAGTCGTTTCTCTGCTTCTGCTGCTCACATGCACAGAGCAAGTATGTGTGTCGCCAATGTTGGCTGAATCAAATGCCCCATCAAGCAGCAATCGACGCAACTTTGGTCTTCTTCAGCAGCATCGTCATGGCCGCTGCGATGACGGGCACTACGCTGACGATCTCGCCCAAGCCGGCGTACGCTGGCGGCACGCGAATGTTGACCATGGCGCCAGAAGCCAAAAGGATGGCCAGTACATTGTATACGGCAGACCATGCGAAATTGAAGACCATGCGACGGAAGCTGACGCAACTGATGTCCATTAGGAACGGAATGCCTTCGAGACCATTGAGAAGCACCACATCAGCAGCACCGCGCGTGACATCGCTGGCGGAGAGCACGCTGCCCAGCTGAACCCCGATATCTGCTTGGGCTACGGCAACGGCGTCGTTGGTTCCATCTCCGACAAACATGACTATTTTGCCTTTGGCCATGAGATTGGCCACATAATCGCGCTTTTGTGAAGGAGTGCACTGAGATGCTACTTGAGGAATACCGACTTGGGCTGCCGCCATCTCGACAGCCTGCTTCTGATCACCAGAGACGAGATGAAGAGTGAGTTTGCGCCGGCTGAGTTGAGAAATGACGCGTGAAGCTTCTTCACGTAGCCTTGTGCGGAGGCCATACACAGCAATGGGTTCGCCGTTGCGTGTGACCACCAGAAGTGTCATGCCGCAACCCTGCAAACGACTCACCACGTCGCGAGAAGCCGTGCCAGTCCACTTGGGATTGCCTGCACGAATGGTCGCTTTCTCGATTTTCGCTTCAACTCCGGCACCCGGAATGACGTGGACTTCGTCAAGGATCGCGCCACTTGCACTGTACTGAGCCAGGTGCTTGGTCACAGCAAGAGAAACTGGGTGTTTGTTCCCAGCAACCAAAGGCTTCGAAATCGAAATGGCCTCATCCTTATTGATGAGATATTCTTGCTCGACGACGTCGAGATCTTCTTCGGTAATCGTCCCAGTCTTGTCGAAAACGACGTCCGTAATCTTACGTGCGCGCTCTGTGCACTCCGCCGATTTGATGATGACGCCGTTGCGAGCGGCGATGCCTCCAGCGATTACCAGCACCATGGGCACTGCCAGACCAAGCGCACATGGGCACGACACGGCCAGAGTTGCGACAGCATACGTAACGGCGTTTGAGATGGAATGGCCGGTCCTGTAACGGCGCACTTTAAAGCCGATTATGAGCCAGACAATCACAACGGCGATGGCGATGGAGGCAACAATCGGGACAAACCAGCTCGCCACCTTGTCGGCATAATCCTGGAGCCTGGGCTTCGAGTTTTGGGCCTTCTCAACAAGCTTGGCAATGTCGGTGACGGTATTCTTGCCTGGAAGCCTAGTCAGTTTGGCCACCAAGGTGCCGGTCCCGTTGACGGTTCCAGCAATGACAGAATCCCCTTCTTTTTGAACACCGGAACACTTTCTCCAGTGAGCATGGACTCGTCAACTTCGCTAGAACCACTGATCACGATACCGTCGGTGGCGATGGCAGAGTGAGGCCCAACCTTGAGCAGGTCACCGTACTGCAAAAGCCGAGCATCGATCTCTTTGTCGATTCCGCTTTCAATAATGATGGCCGTCATTGATTGAAGGGAGCGGAGAGATACGGCCTCTACAGCCCGCATGCGTGCATAAGCAGCCACCAATCGACCAAGGATGACCAAGGTGATCAACAACGTACTTGTTTCGAAGAATTCCGTTGTTTCCAGAGGTTTGCCTGCCATGAGAAATCCAAAGGCCACAACAGAGTACACGTATGCAGCAGTGATGCTGACAACGACAAGCATGTCCATCTCAACAGTACAGCTGTGAATCAGTGCGCCAAGTGCCGGCCGGTAGAAATCTGGGACGGCTATGAGCTGAACGATGCTCGCCAGTATGATGGAAATTATGGAGCGAGTTCTTTCGTCGACCAGCCCACCACCCCAAGCCAGAACAACAACGGGTATGGTAAATGTTGCCGAGAGGATTGTCTTGATCAGTTGATCATGTAGTCTTTGCGACCACTTGACATCGATGGATCATCTTGCGGAGGTGCCAGCCCAGCGGAACGGCCATGGAATGTTTCAAGCAGCTCCCTCGCCCCAATTATGGTGGGATCGTACATCAAGCGAACTGTCGTCTTGTTCAAAATAGTCGCTCCCGTGACACCAGGAGTTGCGACATCTGCGAGGGCCTTGGCAGATTCCCCGAGGCCAGGACATCAAGCATTTGGTCGTCATCGGCCATACGATGGCAGCGAAAATTTGTTGCTTTCTCGGCCGTACGAATTACTTCGTCTACGCTATTGGCCAATGTGTCGACGCTGAATTCGGCGTGACCCATGACAAAGTTGACCCGAACAGAAAACACGCCGGCCATGGCTTTGAGCGTTCGCTCCATCTTGTTGCCACATCCTGAGCAAGTCATACCATCGACCGCCACCGCAACATGCTCTTGGAAGGCCGCGTTTTCGACATCCCAACTGGCTGAATGTGGCCTGCAATGCTTGTCCTTTTCCCCTATGATGACATGCTCGACTTCGTGACCGCTGCAGCAATCCTCCTTGTCAGATTTGCCGCACATGTCGCCCCCTCGACGCGCCGTCCAGCCACGACGCCTAATTTCGTGGTGATGGTGAGGGCCGTGGTGCTTGTGGTCGTTTCGCCCGCTGATATACGTGCCAGTACTGTTGCTAGCCTGGTCAGCGCAGCAAGTGGTGTTCCAACGTCTGTCGAGAATATTACGGCATATGCAGCGAGCTGATTCGAGGCAGGCGCTATATTGGTCGAACGCTTTGGCAAGATGAATGCTACAGGCAGAGGACGGATGGTCACCATTAACATCGTGCTGGTGGTCATGGATAGCAGAGCCTGTGGAGGGTTATTAACGTGTTAGCATGATGCACCCATCGATGACGGAAGGCCTGGTGTGACCACAAGTTATCCAGGGGCTCGGTGGTGGGCCGACTGGAATGTACAAACCGTTTTGGCCGGTCTCACAAGTCTTTTCGCACTCCAACGCGGCGGCAGCGACGATGCATTTCTCTATGTGGCAGTGTCAGACTTGGTGTCCGGACGGCTTCCTGCATCGGCTAGATCCGGTAATCGGATGTACTCACCGGAGCAGTGTTCATCATCACTGGAGCAGCAGGCAAGCGTTGCAGAGTCGCTGTATGTTTCATCGCAGCAGGAATCATCGTCACAGCACTCCCTTTCTTAATCTCGTCGCCATCCTGACTGGAGCCCGATGCGGGGAAAACTGCGGCGTGGCTCTCACGACCGGAGTAACCATCAGCGCCCATGTTTGTGTGCGCGGGAAATGCGAGGGATTACGGCGTGGGAAGATTAATGAATGGAACAGAGAAACGACGGCTGTTTGCGCAGTCAACAGCCGGGATGGGGATACAACGGATTAAGACGGAAAGAGCCAGGGTGAGAAGTTGTGTGCATACACAGTAAACGTCCGCGGTGATAATCATCTAGATGTCTGTCACTTAACCTACCAAGTGAACAAGAAAACTACGAAGCACTCCAAAAACAAAAATGCGTTTCCCGAATTGGAAATAAAAACCGAGCTTTCGGATGAGCATGGATGGCTACGCACACGGAACCCCTACTACTGTTCGTTGCGCAGAGCATAATCCTGGCACAAATTAACAAATTACGGGACTCGGCTTCATCGGAGTGCACTGTGCAAAGATTTTGCATTTCGCGAAGCAAACATTGGACCGCAATATCCCGTGGGCCCGTTGGAAGGATTCAGAATTTTGCCATGGGCTCCGGCAACCCTCTCCAAGATGGTTGGCGTCGTCAGCATACAAACTCCTGCTGGCCCGCCCCTGGGGCCATCCAGGTATTTCAGACAGACAGATATGTAGTCCTGTCAGGAGAGCTCCTAGAGCATCGGATGTGTGGATGCGGCCTGCGCATTGACTAGGATGAAACCCTCGATGAGACAACGGTGGAGACAATGTATCAGAAGTACCTCCGTAGACTAGTTATTACCATAGCGCACTGTGTACCCTTTAGGTACAAAAGTCAGGTGCCATCTGCACCTCTAATTAACCAGAATGGAACCTTTTCTATTAGCTATACTAACCCCTACCTTTAATAGTTATAAGCCTAGGAGGCTTCTATTACCCTTATTATTAATTATTAGAGGATAAAAGCTCCGTTAAAGTTATTAATTTAACGCTTGCCTATATTAAGAGATAATTGCCCTTTATTATAATAATTAGTTAAAACAATAACCCTATGCTTCCTTTAACCAGTATAGTTCCCTTTATAATATCTAAAGAAACCCTAAATATAGTATTATTATTAGAGAAGGACTAGATTAAATAGTACGCGTAAACTAAGAATTACGCAGAATCTCACGGTGTCTAGGAGTATATTAATCTAAATCAGGATAAATTACTAGAAGAACTAATAATGCTTGCTTACCTAAAAAGAAATCTAAGACTAGAGATTACAGCGGATAACCTTAACGCTCTAGAAGACTAGAAGATTGCTTATAAAGATACTAAAGATAAGTATAACTTTAAATATAAAGATCTATAATTTAACCTTATAAAATATATAAACCTATTAAGGCAAATACTAAAGATTAGGAATTTATTTATAAGACCCTTTTAAAGAATATCTAAGACTCTCTTAACTTTAATAGTAAAGAGAAGGGAAAGGAGTTAGTTTATTAGCACTCTTAAAGAATATTAAAGCTTCTTTAGGATTATGTCAGGAGCAGAACAGCGACGGCATCCATGAGGGTGGCGACGGCATCGATGAGGGTGGAACCCAGCGGGGCACGGAGCTAAGGGCTAGCTATAGGCTAGTTACGTGAGAGCTACGGGCTATTTAAAGGGGCTTTCCTATAAACAAAGGGAAAGGGCTAGAGATTAAACCTTTAAGCACTAACCCCTAGCTAGCAGATTAATAGCTATAACACTTTAATCTAACCTTTACTCTGTTATTCACTCCTAAGCCAAAAGCCTTAATAAATCAATCTCTCTTCCCTTTAGGGCAATAGACTATTAGTTAGATTAAGATATCTAGAATTTATTGCATAGTAACCTGATTAGGTGGTAGCCATAACCACGCTATAGATAAGCAGGAGAATATTACACTACTAAACCTAACTAGAGTAGTCCGCTAGTCCCTATTAGATAACTAATAGAGCGGAACACTTATTAATAATAAGGAGGTAACACTAAATCAGCGCCTTAAAGAAGCAGTAACCTAGATACATATTATAGAAAAGAGATAGAAACTTGCTTACTTATAGCAAAACCTATAAATAATAGAAGAAGCCATATCCTTAGGTAACTTAGATATAGGACCTATAAATACCCTCCTTTAGCACCCTAGGTAGCACCTATTATATAGCAATATAGCCTCGTAAAGATATAATTAAAAGCACCTATATACAAAGGGAACACTTTTAAGAGTCTTTAGAATTTCCTAGCGGATTTAAACGTAGCTTTTACTATAGATTATAGAACCTTTATAGATAATATAACTAAGGTTACCTACGCTAGCAGCTACCTAGTAGATAACGTAAAGTAATAATAAATATATTATGTAGCCACGGATAGTTATGTAAATTACTAGGGTTATACCTAGGATAGATTTATAGATTAGCTAAAAACAGGAACCATAGATAAAAATGCACGGTGCTTAGAAGCAATAAGGACATTAATAGGTCTTAGACAAGAAAATCACTAATTATTCTAGATATTCATAAAGATCTAGGGTAAGGCAAAGGCTAAGCTACCTAAAGCAATTCCTAAATACCTATAAATCTACATGTTTATTAATAGCCTTAATAACGCTATAAAGAAGCAGGTACTTAGCTAAGAGTTCCCTAAGAGTTAGACCTACCTAGCAGGCTAAGAAAGAAAGGCAGAGGTTATAACTAAAGGAGGCTAATTAAGCAATTAAGGTAATAACAGTTAAAAAGATAATAATATTTCACTTTGCTAGAAAGGCTATAGTAATAAAGCGGTAACGGAAAGACAAATTCACTGTTCACATATTTTAAGTATAGTAAGCTAGGATATGCTTTACTAAGCTACACTAAACTAGATTATTCTATTTATAAGAGAAGCAACTATATAATAAAGACGTATAAGACTAGCCGTAACTAGGCTAGAGACAAAGACCTATTAGACTTAAATAAGACCCCTATTAGCTTAGTGTAACCCTAGGAAAACGCTCTTATTAAATTATTACCTAAAGATCTAAGACTAAGAGTTAAGGCAAAGTTATAGTAAGAACATAAATAGGTAGCTATAAAGGCGCTGTTTAACCCTAGCGCAACCTATTTAATTATCCACCTAAAGTTACTAATGGCAGTTAATTAGGCTAATGTAAAAAGGATAATATAACCCTTAAGAGTGCTACCCTTACTAAAATTAAGCATTAAGGGATCTTATTGTAAACCTTATTAATTAAGGATAGCATAGGCTACGTAAGAATATATTAAGTTAGCTACTACGTAGCTAATACTAGTGAAGACCTATTATTAGGGTATAACTAGGTAGTTATATACGAACCAGTGATTATATCCTAGATAGATAGTTACTAGAGACACCCTATTATAAAAGAACGTCTTAGACTAGTAGTAAGGACGTAATAGGCACGCAAGGAGGCAAAACACGCTTATATTAGATTTATCTTATAGGGGATAATAACTAAAATTATATAAAAAGATAACAATATCTTAATAGTAAATAAAGATAGGCCCTATAATAACCTAGTAACTATAGAGATAAGCGGAGCCTATAAGTTAACCATGTAAATACCCTAAGCCTATAAGGAGTTTAAGGATATCTTTTAAACGAACTTATAGGTATTCTCCTTACACTAGGTAGCTAAACTTATGCTATTAAATTAGAAGAGGGAAAACGCCCTATAGGGACTAATATATAATTTAGCAGAAAAGGAGCTAGAAGTGCTTTGCAAGTACTTAGCGAGCGCATAGTAAAAGGAATAGATTTAAAGATCTATTAGCCTAGCTAGAGCCCTAATATTATTTATGCTAAAGAAAGGAGGAAAATTATGCCTTTGCGTGGATTATAAAGCCCTTAATAGGATTACTATTAAAGATAAAGCGCTATTACCGCTAATCACAGAGATCTTAAACTAATTAAAGGGAGCAAAGGTCTATACAAAATTAGACCTTAAAGATGCATACCACTAGCTATGTATTCGTAAGGGTAATAAGTGGAAAATAGCGTTCTAATGTAAATACAGTCACTTTAAATATCTTATAATGCCTTTTAGACTAGTTAATATACCTATAACCTTTTAAGAATATATTAATAATGCCCTTAAAGGCCTTATGGATATAATTTATGTTATGTATTTAAATAATATCCTAATCTATAGTAGCGATATAGCCACGCATAAGGGGCATGTAAAATAAGTCCTTTAGAAGCTCTAAGAAGCAAGCCTCTTTATTAACCTAGAAAAGTGCAAATTCTTATGCAAGAAGGTTAAATTCCTAGGCTTTATTATATCTAAAGAAGGAATTACAATAAAGCCCGCTAGAATTAAGATAATAGTAACTTAGCTAGTACCTCGCAGCGTCTTTAATATCTAGTTATTCCTAGGCTTTACAGGATTTTATAGATGGTTTATTAAAGGCTATAGCAAAATAGTTATCCTATTAACTAATTAACTCTAAGGAGACTAACTAGCAAAGTTTAAGCTAGATCCTAATGAGTTAGCTATGTTTAGGGAGCTATAAAAACGATTCTAAGAGGCGCTAATTCTAGTGCACTTTAATTCACTAGCCCTATTAAGGGTTAAGATAGATGCCTTAGGATATGCACTTAGGGCTATCCTAGCGTAGTTAGTGCTAGGTTACTAGCACCTAGTGGTATATATATTAAGAAAGTTAAATAAAATAGAGCTATGCTACGTAACACTAGATATAGAGTTACTAGCTATCTAAGAGGCATTCTAAACTTAGAGGCACTACCTTGTATACTTAACGTATCTAGTTATAGTAATTATAGATTACTTAAACCATAAGTACCTAGCCATAAAGCTAAAGTTAACTAGCAAATAGGTTACTACGCTAGATAAACTCTATCTATTTAACTTTATAATTAAATATAGAGTAGGTAAGTTAAACCTTACTAACGCTTTATTAAGGAGGTTAGATTATATAAGTAAAGAGAGGAAGGCAGAGGTAGTGTCCTTATAATTACTAACCTTTCTTACTAAATTTATAAATAATACGCTATAAGGACACTATAATAGAACTACTAGCATTTAGTGCTCTAAGAAAACGCAGTGTGTTTAGTTTATAAATAATAGGCTACGAGGATGCTATAATAAAACTATTAATATCTAGCGCTCTATAAAATCGCCCCCTACCTATTAACTAGATAAGGATAGACTATATATAAGACTAGACCTGCTAGCTAAGGAGTTACTCCTAGCAGTAGTGTATTAGCTAGGGTTTTCTTAATTTTAAAGAAACCTAATAGTTTAGATACACTCTAAGGATATTATTATAGCGTAAGGGGACTATATATAAGACTAAGCTTGCTAGCTAAGGAGTAGCTACCTAGTAGTAGTGTAATAGCTAGGGTCTTATTAATTTTAGAAAAGCTTAATAGTCTAGATATATTCTAAGGATATTATTATAGCGTAAGGGGACTGCATATAAGACTAAGCCTGCTAGCTAAGGAGTTACTACCTAGTAATAGTGTAATAGCTAGGGTCTTATTAATTTTAGAGAAGCCTATTAGACTAGATATGCTTAATATAGGCATTATAGTAGGGAATAGACTATATGTAAGACTAAATTTACTAGCTAAGGAGTTATGACCTAGTAGATACGTTATGGCTAGGGTCTTAGCGGTATAGAGAATCTCTTTTAAGTTAAATTCCGCTGTATTTATAAAAGACATAGAATTAAAACCCTAATCTAAGTCTTACTTTTAGATATATAATAGAGGGATGCCTTTATTATAAAGAAAAGAGCGCTGCTATTAAGCGGTAACCTAGATATATTATAGATATAGTCTATTAGACCCTCTAAGCTATTAATATTTAAAAATTAAGTTTTTATCCTATAGGGAATAAGAAAAGAAATCCTACTACTAATTTATAATAACCTTACTGCTAGGTATTAAGGAGTTACTAGAACTCTTTAATAAGTTATTAACTAATATTTTTAGCTAGGAATAAAAAGAGATATTAAGGTATATATATATACTTATATTAGCTATTAAGTTTTAAAACTATAAATACATAAACCTTATAGTAAGCTAGCTACACTGCTAGTGCTAGATTGCCCCTTTTAAGAATTATTAATGGATTTTATTACTAGACTCCTACTAGTTAAAGATTAGTAAGGTAGAACGCATAATGTAATCTTAGTAGTGGTTAATAGATTTATAAAATATAGTATCTATATCCCTATGTCCACGTAGTTAACTAGCGATAGACTAGTAACTATCTTCCTAGAATATATTTTTAAAGATTATAAAGCCCTAGAGGGTATTATTATAGACTAAGGTTTAATATTTACTAGTGGATTTTAGAGAACATTTTACTACCTCTTAGTAATAAAGCAGTAATTAAGCACCGCGTTTTATCTATAAATAAATAGTTAAATAGAACGCTTAAACCAAGTTTTAGAGCACTATTTAAGAGCATTTATATACGTAAAGCAGACTAATTAGGTTAATTATCTCCTAATAGCATAGTTTGCTTATAACACAAGCGCGTATATAAGTTATGGTTATATACCTATAGAAGCGCTGCAAGGGTATAACCTAAGGGGACTAGATTAAGCAGTTACACTAATTCTAATAGTTAATAATTAAGCTAAAAATAGAGTTTCGGAATTAAAGTATAAGTATATAGAGATTAAGTAGCTATTAAGCTACTTATAGGCCCTATAGAAAAGTATTATAATTAAAAGAGAGTGCTAATAAAGTTTAATATAAGTAATTACGTCTTACTCTTAACTAAGAATATTAATCTATAATACCCTAGCTAAAAGCTAGCTACAAAGTACTTAGGACTATATAAGATTAAAAAGAAGTTAGCTATTATAGTTTAGCTTATTAATTAAAGTTACCTAAAGGAATGCGCTTATATAATGTTTTTAACATTATAAGCTTAGAACCTTTAGAGGAAATCTAAGTAACGCAGTTAAAATAACCTTACTATAAGATAATATTAAAGAGGATTAAGAGGAATTTAAAGTTAAACGAATTATTGCCTATAAATATAACAGTAAACAGCGCAAATATTTAGTAAAATAGAAGAATTACAATAATTCTAAGAATTCTTAGGTGCTACGTAGAGACTTTATAACAAAAGAGGTTATTAAAGACTATAAGCGGTAACTAAGTAGCTAAATCTTAACTTCTTAGCTACTTAATTAACTCCTAATTATAATCTAAAATAATCATTAGATTGCAGCGATTTAATAGGGGAATAATTCACTTAATAATAATTTAGACTACTAAATAAATCTCGTATTTAAAGCAAAAACTTAGCATAGACTTATAGCTATCTAATAGCTAGACTTCAGAGATATATTTAGACTGATTTTTAGCATAATTTCTAACTTTATTAGCCTTAGACTTATTATTACTAAAGGCTTAAACTTATAATTCCTTAGGGAGTTCTAAAGGTCTAACACGCATAAGGAAAGCAGCTTAAGCAGTAGCAAACTAGCAGCGAGTTAGCAAAGAATAAGCAGTAAAGCTAGTAGCACTAACTATAGGGCTATAAGTGGCTATAAATTAAAGATAATTAGCAATTTTAATCTAGGTTTCTAGATTAATAATATTAATTAGCTACGAGAAAGCAGTGTGTTTATTACACTTCGCTTCTTAAGAAGCCTTAGCTATAAGACGCGTGTAATAAGCTTACCTATATTTATTAGCATTTTTAAGGCTAAAAGAGCATTATAAAGTTTCTTCTTAGCTTATATAAACTCCTAGTAGCATATTAGTAATATTAAAGCAGTAGAGTAAAGGGTACTTATATTACTAATATAGTATAGTTCTAGAAGATTATAAAGTATATCCTAAAGCTATTTATATAGCTTTATAATTTAAATAGAATACTAGTAAGGAGTTAGCAGTAATTAAGAGGTAATCCCTTAAGGCTTAACTTACCCTAATATAAGTCTTATTATTTTAAGCGTAATAATAGTATTTTAGAGAATTGCCTATAAAAAGCTAAACATTAGTAATAATAGTAGTAAGCTAGCAGCGAGTTTATACTAGAGGAGTAACTATATTTAGTTAGAGTAGGCTTTCCTTAGCAATATACTAAGGCTATTTATCTTTATTATTATCCCTTAGAGCTATATTCTAAATAGCTAACCACTAGGCATAATATATATATAGAATTTTTATTAAACTAGCTCTAAGTTAGTAATAAAAAGCAATAAAGAAGTAGTAAACTTACGTAGTCTTTAATAATTATAAGGTTCTCCCCTTATAGGATAGCTTAATAGCAAAATCTTTAATAGCAGTAGTATAAGACATAATAGCTTAAGCTATAATAGTTAGCAGTTAATATTATATAATAGCAGCGTTATAGTAGCTATTATATTAGTAAGGGACTTATAAGTTAATAAGAGGCTTAAAGAAGAGAAAGAAAAGAGGAAAAGAAGGAAGGAAATCACCCTTCTTATAGGAATTTAGGTACCTTAGATTAATCTAAGCTACTCTAACTAGAATCTTCTATACGTTATAACTAGTATGTTCACAGAGATTACTATAATTCACAAGTTATTACTATAAGCTTACTACAAATTTATTAGGCTGCTACTATAAGCTTAAAGGAAAACAGAAGGAGTAGGGTAATCTATGCCCTATAGAGTTAAGCTAATTAAAAATCGCGCTAACTAGTCTAGTTAAGAAGAATCTCTTAGGAAGAATAACCTATAGAGAGGAAGTTAAGAAGTAACTATAACCTAGCTTCTATTAGTAAGCGGTTACTATAAAGAAGGCTAATACAGCCTAATATTATTAATATCACTACATTGCTTTGTAAAAATCACTATAGCAAGTAGTAACAAAGGAACTCTCACGCTATAACCTAACCCTAAGATAGCACCTTAATGTAATTAAGGATAATCGCAGTAAGAGGGGTATTATATTAGGAGTAGAATAGCAATAGCATCCATAAGGGTGGTAATAGCATTAATAAGGGTAGAACCTAGCGGGGTATGGAGCTAAGGGCTAGCTACGGGCTAGTTACATGAGAGCTGCGGGCTATTTAAAGGGGCTTTCCTATAAACAAAGGGAAAGGGCTAGAGATTAAACCTTTTAAGCACTAACCCCTAGCTAGCAGATCAATAGCTACAACACTTCAATCTAACCTTCACTCTGTTATTCACTCCCAAGCCAAAAGCCTTGACAGATTAATACAAGCTAAACGTAAGGAAGATATTTAACTCTACTAAAACGCGCCTTAATAATCACTTATAAGCTAAAGGTTCTTATAATTAGTACTAATAGGCAGTAATAACAGAGGTACTATAGAGGAATTATTAAGACCTTAAGACCTAATAAACTAAGGAGATAATACTATACAAGTTTATAATACCTCTTTATAGTAAATTTAAGTTATTTTAGAAGAAATAGAATAATCTGCTTAATAAGGGTATAAATTAGAGCTTCCTTAAGGCTATTACAGAGTTTAAAAGAGACTATAAAGCTCTATAAAGTATACTAAAGGCTACTAATGCAGCTATAACTAATAAATTAATAGGATTAAATAATTTAATAAAATCAGAGAGGCCTAAGTGCCCTAGATATATAAATTATATAGTTAGAGATGCCTTAAAGTAATAGGAATCCTATAATTTATTTAAGGCTCTATATAAGTTAGACCTTACTCCTAAGAACTAGGAAGTTAGGAAGAACTCTAAAGATAATATTAAGAAGTATCTAAAGAGAATCTATAAGAGAAAACAAAGGCTATAAATTAGAAATTAAAGGAGAAGAGTAGTAGTAATATTATTATGCCCTTATAGAACCCTATAAATAACTCTATAGCTATTACTCTAGGTAAGAAGTTAGCTAATGTATTATTATTTATACGCGTGAGGCGCTCTTAACGCATTACCCTATCTTTAAACGCGGTTAATAGCTTAGAATTAAAGAGGAATATAGTCCTTTATAACTCTAGAGCTAATATTCATATCTTTAATAACCCTTATTAGTTTAAGTAAGCTAAATTTAATAATACTGTTATAATAGAGGTAAAAGCTAGTGGTATAATCTATGTGGCTTTAGGCAAAGGTCTAGTGTATATCTTAGTAATAGATCCGCTATCTAAAACGCTAAGGATAATTATACTAGAGAAAGCGCTACTAATCCTAGAATTTCATATTAATCTTGTATTAGTAATAATTCTAATAAAGGCAGGGATCTTCTAGAATTAGAAGAAATGCTTCCTATATAAAGAATTAAGGCCTATAGCAAGAGTTTATAATATTCATAAGCTTTACATATTATCGCGGCTATTAGAAGAGCTAAAAAGAGGCCTACGCTATAACTAGTAGAGCACTAAGACCGCCTTAAAAGGAGATGCAGAACTTTAGCATTAATAATATAGTTATCTAGGTATATGCGTATTTATAGAGCTTACGAACGTAGCTTTAGGGGTTAAATTAATAGGTCCTAAGCTTGCAGAGTGTGAGGTCTATGCTATAGGCAAAGCTAAGCAATAAAGATTATAGGTTATACCTAAAGGCCTTCTATAAGGGCTAGGTTATAGGCTTTCTATTAATCTAGATTACTATAACTCTCCTTATTAGAATAGTAATAGGTATTAGTATGTTTTTACATGCCTTATAACCTTAATAAGGTTCTTTTATTCCTTTAAAATAAAGGATAGCATTCGCAATAGCTTTCGCATAATAATAGCATTCCTAAGCACTTAATTTAGGGTTTAACTACGCTTTCTATATAGTAATATTAAAAAGCTCTCTTTATAGAGTAAATAAAAGATAAGATAGCCCTTATAGGTATTATAGTCTATAATTTAGCTCTCTTAATACCTAGCTAGAATAGAAAGGCAGAGAGATCTAGGGAGTGGTTAAGTAGAAAGCTTATATATTAAGCCTAGAAGCTTAGCTTCTAATAGATCTTAATAATAAGGTCTTTAACACCGCGGTTTATCTATTAAATTAAACGCCTTTTAAGCATTACAGAACCTAGATTATACCTTACAAGCTATAGTGGAATTAGGCTAGGAAAACAGTTCTAGCCTATTCATAGATAGCAGAGGTCTAGAAGCCCTTAATTGCATATCTATAAGTGTTGGTATCACAGGTGCCTGACGTCAGGATCGTAGCCTAGGGAATAGGAATTTATCTTCTATTCTAGGCGTTGTAATCAATTAGTCATAAGTGTGTGTAGAAGGGAGGAAAAGAGAGGCTTTTCCGGATCGTGAGAAGTGGCCACAAACGCGGTGCGTTTTGTGGGTCACATGACTTGTGGGTCCCCGCCTAATCAGAGGGGCGGGTCGATGAGTCATATGTGGGGCTACCTCTCGCGGGCGCGCGCCCTCGCGGCCTAACCTTCTGCTAGGTAATTGCGGCTGTGTGCCGTGATTGATATTATGCTTGTTCTAACATTAGAACCTCTTTTCTTTTTGACACGATTATTAACGCATAATATTAATCTAAGAAGGGGAGATATAAGTGATTAAATGAATGTGTTATATGAATGAAAGAGTTAATAAAAGAAATAATAATGATAGTCCCCTTTCCTTCCTCTACGCGCCGCTAGCTTTGGATAACTAGCTTCTCTAATTGCTTGTCCTTCTTCCTTGCGGAAGGCTCCTTTGCCTTCTGCCCTTGCCTTTAACCAGTGTAATGTAATGTTAGATTACGTTATAAGGGAAGGTTGCCTGTAATCCCTTCCCTATCTAAAGGTATAATATTAGATTATCCCTCCCTGCGGCCCTTTATTTAACCGTAATGTAATGTTAAATTATATTCCTAGGGAAGATTA
This sequence comes from Epichloe gansuensis, assembly GCA_023658505.1. NCBI lineage: Eukaryota > Fungi > Ascomycota > Sordariomycetes > Hypocreales > Clavicipitaceae > Epichloe > Epichloe gansuensis. The sequence continues at coordinate 4,747,993 of CP098283.1, forward strand.
CCTGCGATTCTTCCCTTTCTAAAGGTATAATATTAGATTATACCTTCCTATGCCCCTTATGCTCCCTTCTCTTCCCCCTCCTTACTATAAAGACTTAGGAGGGGCGCCCCTTCTAAGGCTATAATTCCGCGCCCCCTTCTAAAGACATAATTCCGCGCCCCCTTCTAAAGCTATGATTCCGCTGCCTCTAATCCCTTAGCCCGTGCCCTGCGTAACTATGCTATACTTAGGGCACCTTATCTAGTGCCTTTAGTGCTGTTTTTAGCGCGGGCTTAGGCGCGGGCTTTGGCGTAGGCTTAGGCACGGGCTTTAGCGTGGGCTTAGGCGCGGGCTTTAGGGCTCTAGTCCCCTGCCTCTTTGTGGGCAGTGCTAGGTCTAGGTAACCTATCCCTCTATCTGGATTATTACTATGTTACCTGTGATAAACCTCTCTAGGGCTTTATTAGGTGTTGCCTTTGTGAACGCATTAGCCAGGTTATCTTTGCTATTAATCTATCTAATCTCGCAGAGCTTGCGGCGTTTGTATGATTGCTAAAGGGCTATAATATTAATTATAAGCCGCTTCTCCTTCGTAGTCCTAAGCTTAATAAGGCATTTGTATAATAAGTATAAATCTATATAGACTATAATTAGGATCTCTAGGAGGTTTAATTAATCTATAATAATCTTTAACGTTATTATAATTACATAAGCTATGTCTATGCCTACTACTATTCCATAGACCTCTAAAGTAAGCACACTTCTTGTGACTCTTTTGCTCTTTGTTAAGCTATAGTGTATAATATTGCCTTATAGTGTAAACTTACTATCTTTATACTCCTTATTAGCTAGGATAAGGACGTAGCCTAGTTATGAGGTAAGGTCTTTGTTGTTAGTGAATAATCCATTAATAAATGTGAATAGCTTTGCTCTTTTAAGGTTAAGGGTATAAAGATTAATCCTTAATCTAGGTGGTTTATTTGCTACTTAATACGGCGATTAAGTTCCTTAACGTTCTTAGTTATTAGTTCTTAATGTTATGCGGTAACTAATAGATTAAAGCTTGCCTTAGGTTAGCAGATTAAAGCGATATAAGCACCACAGGCCCTTTATTCCACGTACTTCTTTTCTAGCTCTTCTAGCGGGATTAACTATAGCTTATTACTTTGCCCTTTTGCCGTATTTTAATAGTGTTGTTAGTTAGTTAAATGATTCCACTGTTAAATATAAGGGGTTGTTAGGCTTAATGAATTGCTTTGGTTTTGTAGCGAATTTAGTGGTAGCTAGCTAATCTTCTTCCTATTAGGAGAATCCTTTATCTAATAGGCCAAGGGTATTGTTAGTCTGCATTCCTATATATCTAAATTAGGGGCTTTTGGCAGATGTGACCAGCAGGCACGGATTGTAGCTTAATGTTATTATCTAGAGCTTTTCTCTATAGTGCTTGTGGTAAGTCACCCACTAGTGTGTGCTAGCCTCTGCAATTCCGTAGAGGGGCTTAATAACTCTTATAATTGTTCCTTTAGGGTGCTAATGTCAGGAGCAGAACAGCGACGGCATCCATGAGGGTGGCGACGGCATCGATGAGGGTGGAACCTAGCGGGGCACGGAGCTAAGGGCTAGCTGCGGGCTAGTCACGTGAGAGCTACGGGCTATTTAAAGGGGCTTTCCTACAAACAAAGGGAAAGGGCTAGAGATTAAACCTTTAAGCACTAACCCCTAGCTAGCAGATTAATAGCTACAATACTTTAATCTAACCTTCACTCTATTATTCACTCCTAAGCTAAAAGCCTTAATAAATTAATCTCTCTTCCCTTTAGGGCAATAGACCGTTAGTTAGATTAAGATATCTAGAATTCATTGCATAGCAACCTGATTAGGTGGTAGCTATGACCACGCTATAGATAAGCAGGAGAATATTACACCACTAAACCTAACTAAAGTGGTCCGCTAGTCCCTATTAGATAACTAGCAGAGTAGAATACTTATTAATAATAAGGAGGTAACACTAAATTAGCGCCTTAAAGAAGCAGTAACCTAAATGCGTATTATAGAAAAGAGATAGAAACTCGCTTACTTATAGTAAAACCTATAGATAATAGAAGAAGCTACGTCCTTAGGTAACTTAGACATAGGACCTATAAATACCCCTCCTTTAGCACCCTAGGTAGTACTTATTACGTAGTAATATAGCCTTGCGAAGATATAATTAAAAGCACCTATATATAAAGGGAATACTTTTAAGAGTCTTTAGAATTTCCTAGCGGATTTAAACATAGCTTTTACTATAGATTATAGAACCTTTATAGATAATATAACTAAGGTTACCTACGCTAGCAGCTGCCTAGCAAATAACATAAAGTGATAATAGATATGTTATATAGCTACGGATAGTTATGTAAATTACTAGGGTTATACCTAGGACAGATTCGTAGATTAGCTAAAGATAGGAACCATAGACAAAAATGCATAGTGCTTAGAAGCAATAAGGATATTAATAGGTCTTAGACAAGAAAATCACTAATTATTCCAGACGTTCATAAAGATCTAGGGTAAGGCAAAGGCTAAGCTGCCTAAAGCAATTCCTAAACGCCTATAAATCTATATATTTATTAATAGCCTTAATAACGCTATAAAGAAGCAGGTACTTAGCTAAGAGTTCCCTAAGAGTTAGACCTACCTAGTAGGCTAAGGAAGAAAGGCAGAGGTTATAACTAAAGGAGGCTAATTAAGCGATTAAGGTAATAATAGTTAAAAAGATAATAACGTTTTACTTTGCTAGAAAGGCCATAGTAATAAAGCGGTAATAGAAAGACAAATTCGTTGTTTACATGTTTTAAGTGTAATAAGCTAGGATACGCTTTACTAAGCTATACTAAACCGGATTATTCTATTTATAAGAGAAGCAATCACATAACAGAGACGCATAAGACTAGCCATAACTAGGCTAGAGATAAAGACCTATTAGACTTAAACAAGACCCCTATTAGCTTAGTGTAACCCTAGGAAGACACTCTTATTAAATCATTGCCTAAAGATCTAAGACTAAGAGTTAAGGCAAAGTTATAGCAAGAATATAAATAGGTAGCTATAAAGGCGCTATTTAACCCTAGCGTAACCTATTTAATTATCCACCTAAAGTTACTAATGGCAGTTAATTAGGCTAATGTAAAAAGGATAACATAACCCTTAAGAGTGCTACCCTTACTGAAATTAAGCATTAAGGGATCTTATTACAAACCTTATTAATTAAGGATAGCATAGGCTATGTAAGAATGTATTAAGTTAGCTGCTATATAGCTAATACTAGTAAAGACCTATTATTAGGGCATAACTAGGCAGTTACATATAAACCAGTGATTATATCCTAGATAGATAGTTACTAGAGACACCCTATTATAAAAGAATATCTTAGACTAGTAGTAGGGACGTAATAGGCACGTAAGGAGGCAAAACGCGCTTACATTGGATTTATCTTATAGGGGATAATAACCAAAATTATATAAAAAGATAACAATATCTTAATAGTAAACAAAGACAGGCCCCATAATAACCTAGCAACTATAGAGATAAGCGAAGCCTATAAGTTAACCATGCAAATACCCTAAGCCTATAAGGAGTTTAAGGATATCTTTTAAACAAACTTATAGGTATCCTCCTACACTAGGTAGCTAAACTTATACTATTAAATTAGAAGAGGGAAAACGCCCTATAGGGACTAATATATAATTTAGTAGAAAAGGAGCTAGAAGTGCTCTGTAAGTACTTAGTAAGCGCATAGTAAAAGGGATGGATTTAAAGATCCATTAGCCTAGCTAGAGCCCTAATATTATTTGTGCTAAAGAAAGGAGGAAAATTGCGCCTTTACATAGATTATAAAGCCCTTAATAGGATTACTATTAAAGACAAAGCGCTGTTACTGCTAATCACGGAGATCTTAAACCGATTAAAGGGAGCAAAGGTCTATATAAAATTAGACCTTAAAAATGCGTACTACTAGCTATATATCCGTAAGGGTAATAAGTGGAAAATAGCGTTCTAATGCAGATACAGTCACTTTAAATATCTTGTGATACCTTTTGGACTAGTTAATACACCTATAACCTTTTAAGAATATATTAACAATGCCCTTAAAGGCCTTATAAATACGATTTACATTATGTATTTAGATAATATCCTAATCTATAGTAGCAATGTAGCCATGCATAAGGGGCATGTAAAACAAGTCCTTTAGAAGCTCTAAGAAGCAAGCCTCTTTATTAACCTAGAAAAGTGCAAATTCTTATGTAAGGAGGTTAAATTCCTAGGCTTTGTTATATCTAAAGAAGGAATTACAATAGAGCCCGCTAGAATTAAGACAATAGTAACTTAGCTAGTACCTCGTAGCGTCTTTAATATCTAGTTATTCCTAGGCTTTATAGGATTTTATAGATAGTTTATTAAAGGCTATAGCAAAATAGTTATCCTATTAACTAATTAACTCTAAGGAGACTAACTAGTGAAGTTTAAGCTAAATCCTAATAAGTTAGCTATGTTTAGGAGCTATAAAAACAATTCTAAGAGGCGCTAATTCTAGTGCACTTTAATCTACTAGCCCTATTAAGGGTTAAGATAAATACCTTAGGACACGCACTTAGGGCTATCCTAGCGTAGTTAGTGCTAGGTTACTAGTACTTAGTAGCATATATATTAAGAAAGTTAAATAAGATAGAGCTACGCTACGTAATACTAGATATAGAGTTACTAGCTATCTAAGAGGCATTCTAAACTTAGAGACACTACCTTATATACTTAACGCATCTAGTTATAGTGGTTACGGATTACTTAAACCATAAGTACCTAGCTATAAAGCTAAAGTTAACTAGTAAATAGGTTACTGCGCTAGATAAACTCTATCTATTTAACTTTATAATTAAACATAGAGTAAATAAGTTAAACCCTGCTAACGCTCTATTAAGGAGGTTAGATTATATAAGTAAAGAGAGAAAGGCAGAGGCAGTATCCTTATAATTACTAACCTTTCTTACTAAATTTATAAATAACACACCGTAAGGACGCTATAATAAAACTACTAGCATCTAGTGCTCTAAGAAAACATAGCGTGTTTAGTTTATAAATAATAGGCTATAAGGACGCTATAATAAAACTATTAATATCTAGCGCTCTATAAAATCGCCCCCTGCCTATTAACTAGATAAGGATAGACTATATATAAGACTAGACCCGCTAGCTAAGGAGTTGCTCCTAGCGGTAGTGTGTTAGCTAGGGTCTCCTTAATTTTAAAGAAACCTAATAGTCTAGACGCACTCTAAGGATATTATTATAGTATAAGGGAACTACACGTAAGACTAAGCCTACTAGCTAAGGAGTAGCTACCTAGCAGTAGTATAATAGCTAGGGTCTTATTAATTTTAGAAAAGCCTAATAGTCTAAATACATTCTAAGAATATTATTATAGCGTAGGGGACTATATATAAGACTAAGCCTACTAGCTAAGGAGTTACTACCTAGTAGTGGTATAATAGCTAGGGTCTTATTAATTTTAGAGAAGCCTATTAGACTAAACACGCTTAATATAGGCGTTATAGTAGGGAATAGACTATACGTAAGACTAAATTCGCTAGCTAAGGAGTTATAACCTAGTAAATACGTTATAGCTAGGGTCTTAGTAGTATAGAGAACCTCTTCTAAGTTAAATTCCGCTGTATTTATAGAAGATATAGAATTAGAACCCCTAATCTAAGTCTTACTTTTAGATATATAATAAAGGGATGCCTTTATTATAAAGAAGAGAGCGCTACTATTAAGCAGTAACCTAGATATATTATAGATATAGTCTATTAAACCCTCTAAGCTATTAATGTTTAAAAATTAAGTTTTTGTCCTATAGGAATAAGAAAAGAAATCCTACTACTAATTTATAATAACCTTACTACTAGGCATTAAGGAGTTACTAGAACTCTTTAATAAGTTACTAACTAATATTTTTAGCTAGGAATAAAAAGAGATATTAAGGTATATATATATACTTATATTAGCTATTAAGTTTTAAAACCGTAAATACATAAACCTTATAGTAAGCTAGCTATACTACTAGTGCTAAATCGCCCTTTTAAGAATTATTAATAGATTTTATTACTAGACTCCTACTAGTTAAAGATTAGTAAGGTAGAACGTATAATGTAATCTTAGTAGTGGTTAATAGATTTACAAAATATAGTATTTATATCCCTATATTCACGTGGTTAACTAGTAATAGACTAGTAACTATTTTCCTAGAATATATTTTTAAAGATTATAAAGCCTTAGAGGGTATTATTATAGACTAGGGTTTAATATTTACTAGTGGATTTTAGAGAATATTCTACTACCTCTTAGCAATAAAGCAGCGATTAAGCACTGCGTTTTATCTATAGATAGATAGTTAAATAGAACGCTTAAACTAAGTTTTAGAGCACTATTTAAGAGCATTTATATATATAGAGCAGACTAATTAGGTTAATTATCTCCTAATAGCCTAGTTTACTTATAACACAAGCGCGCATATAAGTCACGGTTATATACCTATAGAAGCGCTATAAGGGTATAACCTAAGGGAACTAGATTAAGCAGTTACGCTAATTCTAATAGTTAATAATTAAGCTAAAAATAGAGTTTTAGAATTAAAGCATAAGTATATAGAGATTAAGTAGCTATTAAGCTACTTATAAGCCCTATAGAAAAAGTATTATAATTAAAAGAGAGTGCTAATAAAGTTTAATATAGGTAACTATATCTTACTCTTAACTAAGAATATTAATCTACAATGCCCTAGCTAAAAGCTAGCTATAAAGTACTTAGGACTGTATAAGATTAAAAAGAAGTTAGCTATTATGGTTTAGCTTATTAATTAAAGTTACCTAAAGGAATACGCTTATATAATGTTTTTAATATTATAAGCTTAGAACCTTTTAGAGGAAATCTAAGTAACACGGTTAAAATAACCTTACTATAAGATAATATTAAAGAGGATTAAGAGGAATTTAAAGTTAAATAAATTATCGCCCATAAATATAATAGTAAACAGCGCAAATATTTAGTAAAATAAAAGAATTACAATAATTCTAAGAATTCTTAGGTGCTATGTAAAGACTTTATAATAAAAGAGGTTATTAAAGACTATAAGCGGTAACTAAGTAGCTAAATCTTAACTTCTTAGCTGCTTAATTAACTCCTAATTATAATCTAAAATAATCATTAGATTGCAGCAATTTAATGGGGAATAATTCACTTAATAATAATTTAGACTACTAAATAAATCTTGTATTTAAAGCAAAAACTTAGCATAGACTTATAGCTATCTAATAGCTAGACTTTAGAGATATATTTAGACTAATTTTTAGCATAATTTCTAACTTCATTAGCCTTAGACTTATTATTACTAAAGGCTTAAACTTATAATTCCTTAGGGAGTTCTAAAGGTCTAACACGCATAGGAGAGTAGCTTAAGCAGTAATAAACTAGCAGTAAGTTAGTAAAGAACAAGTAGCAAAGCTAGTAGCACTAACTATAGGGCTATAAGTGGCTATAAATTAAAGATAATTAGCAATTTTAATCTAGGTTTCTAGATTAATAATATTAATTAGCTATGAGAAAGCAGCATGTTTATTACACTTTGCTTCTTAAGAAGCCTTAGCTATAAGACATACGTAATAGGCTTGCCTATGTTTATTAGCATTTTTAAGGCTAAAAGAGCATTATAAAGTTTCTTCTTAGCTTATATAAACTCCTAGTAGCATATTAGTAATGTTAAAGCAGTAGAGTAAAGGGTACTTACATTACTAATATAGTATAGTTTTAGAAGATTATAAAGTATATCCTAAAGCTATTTATATAGCTTTATAATTTAAATAGGACACTAGCAAGGAGTTAGTAGTAATTAAGAGGCAATCCCTTAAGGCTTAACTTACCCTAATATAAGTCTTATTATTTTAAGCGTAATAATAGCATTTTAGAGAATTACCTATAAAAAGCTAAACGTTAGTAGTAATAGCAGTAAGCTAGCAGTAAGTTTATACTAGAGGAGTAACTATATTTAGTTAGAGTAGGCTTTCCTTAGTAATATACTAAGGCTATTTATCTTTATTATTATCCCTTAGAGCCACGTTCTAAATAGCTAACCACTAGGCATAACGCATATATAGAATTTTTATTAAACTAGCTCTAAGTTAGTAATAAAAAAGCAATAAAGAAGTAGCAAACTTACGTAGTCTTTAATAATTATAAGGTTCTTCCCTTATAGGATAGCTTAATAGCAGAATCTTTAATAGTAATAGTATAAGATATAATAGCTTAAGCTATAATAGTTAGTAGTTAATATTATATAATAGTAGCGTTATAGTAGCTATTATATTAGTAAGGGACTTATAAGTTAATAAGAGGCTTAAAGAAAAGAAAGAAAAAGGGAAAAGAAGGAAGGAAATTACCCTTCTTATAGGAATTTAGGCGCCTTAGATTAATCTAAGCTACTCTAACTAGAATCTTCCGTGCGTTATAACTAGTGTGTTCATAGAGATCACTATAATTCATAAGTTATTACTATAAGCTCACTGCGAATTCATTAGGCTACCACTATAAGCTTAAAGGAAAACAGAAGGAGTAGGGTAATCTATGCCCTATAGAGTTAAGCTAATTAAAAATCACGCTAACTAGTCTAGTTAAGAAGAATCTCTTAGAAAGAATAACCTATAAAGAGGAAGTTAAGAAGTAACTATAACCTAGCTTCTATTAGCAAGTGGTTACTATAAAGAAGGCTAATGTAGCCTAATGTTATTAACATCACTACATTGCTTTGTAAAAATCACTATAGTAAGTAGCGATAAAGGAACTCTTACGCTATAACCTAACCCTAAGATAGCACCTTAATGTAATTAAGGATAATCGCAGTGAGAGGGGTATTATATTAGGAGCAGAATAGCAATGGCATCTATAAGGGTAGCGATAGTATTAATAAGGGTAGAACCTAGCGGGGCACGGAGCTAAGGGCTAGCTATGGGCTAGTTACATAAGAGCTATGGGCTATTTAAAGGGGCTTTCCTATAAACAAAGGGAAAGGGCTAGAGATTAAACCTTTAAGCACTAACCCCTAGCTAGCAGATCAATAGCTACGACACTTCAATCTAACCTTCACTCTGTTATTCACTCCCAAGCCAAAAGCCTTGACAGCTAATCACGAATTTAGATAGGGAGTTAGGCAAGGATTATACGATTTAGTGGCGTTTCCGATTGTACGTACGCCTGCGTGATATCTTGGATCTAAAGGAGAAATCCTTTTATAAGAAGAGAAGGGGTAATTATAAGGATTAATCGCTAGCTTGCCCTTTGGATTATTAGGGCTTATATAAGGATTACTTACTTCGCTTTGTTGCTAAAGCCTTGGATTATAAGCCTTGATTTCTCATATAGCTAGCTTATTCTTCCTTTCACTTTGTTAACAATACGGGAATTAAAGATTTAAATCCCTTAGTGCTTCTTTAGATTAAAAGCAATAAATTTAAACACGCCTTTGCTAATTAGGGCATTAATCTTAGTCTTTGTTAAGAGCTTAAAAGGTTCGCTAGGAGTTATAATTGTGCCTTTCTTGCGTAATTAGATTACAAGCTTAAGATCTGCCTCCTCCTTGCTTAAGATAAATGCCTTAAGATTATCTGCTAAATTAATAATTATAGGAGGGTTCTTTTATAGTCTTCCTAGCCTTCTTTTAGAGGGGCTAGAGGCACTGCGTTATTAATTTGTGCCTCTTGCTCTTCCCTTTAATTACCTCTAGGTTATTACCTCCTGCTAGCAATAGCCTTTCCTTGCTTAGGTCTTTGTTATAGGGCTTAACAGAGGTTAACCTAAAGACCTTAGGACCTTATAGAAGATTAAGGGTATAGCTCTCTCTATCCGTTATAAGGAGCTTATACAGGCCTTGCTATCCTTTATGCTCTTACTAGATAAGAACTAGCAATATAAGCGGGAGGTTAAGGGTTAGCAAGGTGTTAGGGCTATTCCTCGTAGCAAGGGCTTCCTTAACCTTATAGAGCGCGTGTAACCTCTTAATCTCCTTTATTACCTTTTGCACTATAAGAGCTTATTACTTAATGTTAGGTAAGGGAGGAGATTTGTTAATTATTTAAGGGTAGGCGCTAAAGATAAGAAGGGTTAGAACAATGCCATTTAGGCCTACGGTATTGTTAAGGGCTTTTATAGCTATTTATAAGGCTATAGCTTTAGGTGTTAATAGGCATTCGCGTTAGATAATATCATAGGCTCTTTAGAGCGGCCTGTAATATCTCTTAACCTTGCTAATGCTATGGTGTGCCTTAATAGGGACTTCTTTAATTAAGATTAACATTAAAGCTGCAAATTAGCGGAATTCTTTGCTTCTAAACGTTATGCTAGCATTAGTTACAATCTAATCTAGAGGACCCTAGTAGGTATTAATCCAGCAGAGGCGAAGAGCTTCCTATGTTGCCTTTACTATGATATCCTTTAGGAACCTAGCCGCGTTAAACGCGGTGGCCGTATTAATAGCGTGGAGAACAGGGCAATTGCTATCTAGATATATAATATCCACAATCACTTCGTAGTTAAAGTTGCATTTATCCTTTAGGGTGAATTTAAAGCGGTATAGATTATCTGCATTTAATTGGCATTGGTGGCAGATCTTCGTTAATTGTCTAATGGTTTTAAAATCTACCTTATGGCCTGATTTAGAAAGCATATTATAAAGTTAGCGAATGGAAGGGTGACTAAATTAGCGATGTAAGCGCCGCAATTCTATCTTAGTTAGATAACTCTAGGTAATTAATCTCTTCTTCTGCAGAAGCATCTAAGGATATCCCTATTTACAGATAATAGGGACCTTGATTTTGCCTTATTAAAGGATGTTCTAAGAGATGTGGAAATTGATCTTCAGGCGGTCTATGTCTGCTAAACATAGTAAGAAGGGAGTGTTCGTAGGCATTACGTGGAATAGGATAATACCGAAGGGAGTAGGCATATTAATTGATCTAATTGAAGGGATTGGCTTGCCGCTTCCGAATTAAATTATTGCCTCCCTAGCTCTTGATTTATTAAGCTAGATCTTAGGGATTAACCATTATAGGGCGAGGAATTAGGGTGCCCTACTAATAAGTAACCTATAGCCCTAGTATTAGGGATAATGCCTTAGAACATACCTAAAGAGTAATAATCTTAAAGAAGGAAGGTAGTTAGGGCTTCCTTTAGTTATTAGAGATTAAATAGATCCTCCTTTATAAGGGCATGCGTAGCTACTTAATTCGCAAGGATCTCTGTAGTTACATAGCCGTTAATCATTATGCCTTATGTAAAGAAGCTTATTAGCATCTCTCCTTTATTACTTTCTTCTTTAAATCTAAGTTCTATTATATAGGTAGAAATCTTATCTTCTTTAGAAGAAGCAGTGTTATTCTCTTTACCTTTATACTAGGTAAGGAAAGCGTTATAGGAAGGGGTTATTAGCTCTATAAGGTAGTGATTCTTAAAGCGTTAATATGCCTTCTTGCGTTCCTCTTTAAAGTGTTTAGTTAACTAATAGCCTTCCTTACTATATATATAATATTTCTTTATACATAGAGCGCCTTTATTACCTTATAATTATAATTATCTATAACAGGCTTCTTTACCATACCTATTATACTTATGGTTAGTCTAATACTGCTCTCTTATATTAGGCGTTAACGGGAATTAATGCTTCTTATCTAATTCCTCTGCAGTTATTCTTATTAATATTCTTATGCGTTCGCAGAATGGCTAGAGGTTAGTAGGAGGGTTAATAAGGCAAGTTCTACACTTAGGTATACCGTGATAGGCGGAGATTAATTAATTCTAGAGTGCCCTTTTAGATTAAGCAATATCTAGGACTGCTTATTAAAGGTTTGTGAGCTTTATTATAAGTTCTTTAAAGTAATTAATCTTTAGCTTATCTAGGTTTTCTTACATAATCTAGTGTAGCTTAGTGTTCTACTACTTAAGGAGATACCTCTGCTTTATATTATTAGTCTTAAATCTTCTCTTAATATGGTTAATAAGAGTCTTAAGGTCTTAAGGATCTCCTAGCTTATATAGATGCTTGTGGTAGTATATTAAAGCTTTCCCTTTAAGCATAGCCTTAAGGGCATACCTAGCCTTATAGGGTTTAATGCCTAGCATCTTGCATTTCCTTTAGAAGATTATTAACTTTAAGTTAAGGACCTTATAGTTATCTACGCTATATTAAATATTACTTGTATAAAGCTTTATAAGATTAATTATTTACTTTAGTGTAGGTCTAGAAGGAAAAAGTGCTCTTAGAGGTATGGGAGGAGGGATTTCTTGTCTTAATAGGGGATATCTTTAACGAGGGCTTTCTTAAGGATTATTATGTAATTAGCCTAATAGGGTTAGACTTAGGGAATGTTATTAGTAAGATTGTGGGATTCCTAGATTGCTCTGTTAATAATGTTGCAATCTTAGCCTAATTAGAGGGATTGGAAGGAGGTTATTAAGGAAGTCTTAGTCTTTAATGCGTTTTCGGAAGGGTGTGTACTTCCTTATAGCTTCCTGTATCTCTTCTTCTTACTAATCTTGAAATTCCTTACGGGTGGTAACTTCCTTAAGCATTACTATAATCTTCCTACGGGCTATTATGTCTATGTACATGCCTTAGAAGAGAAGGAAATCATATAGATACTTAGTAATTGCTTGGTCTATAATTGCAAATACCTCTCTTATCTATCCGTAAAAGTCTTTAATAAAGTTAGTAAAGAGGCTTCTAGTAATAAGGCTCTTAGACTAGTATACCGCTGTCTTAAAGAGGATGTAGGCTATAATAGCCTTAGAGTTATTACCTTATTCATTAAGATTAAATGATTTCGCTATCTTTAATGTCTTAGATATAATAAAGTCTTATATCTCTAGGGGAATGTGTCTTAGGAGAGGGTTATTAAGTTATAGACCTTTGCCTTTTTAGTCTCTTTTAACTTTAGTGCCTTCTTTAGTATTACTAAAGTTAGGGCTAAAGATAGAGGCTTTTAACGGTTCTCCTTGCTAAGGAGCTTTTAACTTTCTTGTCTTTATTATAGGAAGTCAGAATAGAGGTATAGTATTAGTTATATAGTAGGTTAAAGGATTATAAGCGTAGCTATTGTCTTTATCCCTTAGGGGTTCTTAGGATTAGATCTTAGGAGTAATAAGTTCCTTTCTTATTATAAGAGAATGCCTTCTAAGGGTTAGGTGCGTGGTGGAACGCGCTAACTAAGTAATTAAAGATAGGTTAGACTAGTTACTAACTAGGCCTTAATCCTTTAATAGCTTTAAAGTCTTTATAGGGTCTTAGGATTAAATCTTAGGAGTTATAAGGCTCCTTTCTTATCGTAAGAGAGTGCTTAGACTTCCTTAGCATAACTATACACGCTTTTAGCGGCCCTCCTATTTTATAGGGCAGGTTCATAGTGTAGCTATCTCTTCTGATTAACCTTGCTAATCTACGGTTAGGAAAAACCGTGTGGTTATCTGTGAAGTTAACCACTGATTAGTGTTAGTATCACAGGTGCCTAACGTTAGGATCGTAGCCTAGGAATAGGAATTTATCTTCTATTCTAGGCGTTATAATTAATTAGTTATAAGTGTGTGTAGAAGGGAGGAAAAGAGAGGCTTTTCTAGATCATGAGAAGTGGCCATAAACGCGGTGCGTTTTGTGGGTCACATGACTTGTGGGTCCCTGCCTAATCAGAGGGGCGGGTCGATGAGTCATATGTGGGGCCACCTCTTGCGGGCGCGCGCCCTCGCGGCCCGACCTTCTGCTGGGTAATTGCGGCTGCGTGCCGCGATTGATATCATGCTTGTTCCAACAATAAGCCTATAGATATAAGGCTTTTCCTATGATAATAAAGGCCCTAGAGCATATTAAATTACACAACGTAATCCTATAGTTAGAGCAGAAAGCTTATATTAGGTACCTTATTAGTTATAGAGGCAAGTCCTAATATATTATTTAGGTGCCTTTGCTTTATAATTATAAAGTTATTATATTAGCGTGTGTTTAATTTAATAAGAATTCCTTCTTTAAACCAGAAGAAGAGCTAGAATTAGCTTAAAAGGAAAAGATATTAATAATTACGCTACTTAAAGAGCTTAAAGCTAATAATATTAATAAGGAAATTAGTTAAGACCTTATTAGATTAGAATTAGAAGAGAAGGATTATGTTAGGAGCAGAACAGCGACGGCATCCATGAGGGTGGCGACGGCATTGATGAGGGTGGAACCCAGCGGGGCACGGAGCTAAGGGCTAGCTGCGGGCTAGTTACGTAAGAGCTACGGGCTATTTAAAGGGGCTTTCCACAAACAAAGGGAAAGGGCTAGAGATTAAACCTTTAAGCACTAACCCCTAGCTAGCAGATTAATAGCTACGATACTTTAATCTAACCTTTACTCTATTATTCACTCCTAAGCCAAAAGCCTTAATAAATCAATCTCTCTTCCCTTTAGGGCAATAGACTATTAGTTAGATTAAGATATCTAGAATTCATTGCATAGCAACCTAATTGGGTGGTAGCCACGACCATGCTATAGACAAGCAGGAGAATGTTACACTACTAAACCTAACTGGAGTGGTCCGCTAGTCCCTATTAGATAACTAGTAGAGCAGAACACTTATTAATAATAAGGAGGTAACACTAAATTAGCGCCTTAAAGAAGCAGTAACCTAGATATATATTATAGAAAAGAGATAGAAACTTACTTACTTATAGCAAAACCTATAGATAATAGAAGAAGCTATATCCTTAGGTAACTTAGACGCAGGACCTATAAATACCCCTCCTTTAGCACCCTAGGTAGCACCTATTACGCAGTAATATAGCCTTGCGAAGACACAATTAAAAGCACCTATGTATAAAGGGGACACTTTTAAGAGTCTTTAGAATTTCCTAGCGGATTTAAACATAGCTTTTACTATAGATTATAGAACCTTTATAGATAATATAACTAAGGTTACCTACGCTAGTAGCTGCCTAGTAGATAACGCAAAGTAATAATAGATGCGTTATATAGCCATGGATAGTTATATAAATTACTAGGGTTACACCTAGGACAGATTTATGGATTAGCTAAAGATAGGAACTATGGATAAAAATGCATAGTGCTTAGAAGTAATAAGGACGTTAATAGGTCTTAGACAAGAAAATCACTAATCATTCCAGATATTCATAAAGATCTAGGGTAAGGTAAAGGCTAAGCTGCCTAAAGCAATTCCTAAATGCCTATAAATCTGTATATTTATTAATAGCCTTAATAACGCTATAAAGAAGCAGGTACTTAGCTAAGAGTTCCCTAAGAGTTAGACTTACCTAGTAGGCTAAGGAAAAAGGTAGAGGTTATAACTAAAGGAGGCTAATTAAGCGATTAAGGTAATAACAGTTAAAAAGATAATAACATTTCACTTCGCTAGAAAGGCTACAGCGACAAAGCGGTAACGGAAAGACAAATTTACCATTCATATGTTTTAAGTGTAGTAAGCTAGGACATGCTTTACTAAGCTACACTAAACCGGATTATTCTATTTGCAAGAGAAGCAATCACATAACAGAGACATATAAGACTAGCCATAACTAGGCTAGAGACAAAGACCTATTAGACTTAAATAAGACCCCTATTAGCTTAGTGTAACCCTAGGAAGACGCTCTTATTAAATTATTACCTAAAGATCTAAGACTAAGAGTTAAGGCAAAGTTATAGCGAGAACACAAATAGGTAGCTACAAAGGCGCTGTTTAACCCTAGCGTAACCTATTTAATTATTTACCCAAAGTTACTAATAGCAGTTAATTAGGCTAACGTAAAAAGGATAACATAACCCTTAAGAGTGCTGCCCTTACTGAAATTAAGTATTAAGGGATCTTATTGCAAACCTTATTAATTAAGGATAGCATAGGCTATGCAAGAATATGTTAAGTTAGCTGCTACGTAGCTAATACTAGTAAAGACCTATTATTAGGGCATAACTAGGTAGTTACATACAAACTAGTAATTATATCCTAGACAGATAGTTACTAAAGACACCTTATTATAAAAGAACGTCTTAGACTAGCAGTAGGGATGCGATAGGCACGTAAGGAGGCAAAACGCGCTTATATTAGATTTATCTTGCAGGGGATAATAACCGAAATTATACAAAAGATAATAATATCTTAATAGTAAACAAAGACAGGCCCTATAATAACCTAGTAACTATAGAGATAAGCAGAGCCTATAAGTTAACCACGTAAATACCCTAAGCCTATAAGGAGTTTAAGGATATCTTTTAAACAAACTTACAGGTATCCTCCCTATACTAGGTAGCTAAACTTATACTATTAAATTAGAAGAGGAAAACGCCCTATAGGGACTAATATATAATTTAGCAGAAAAGGAGCTAGAAGTGCTCTATGAGTACTTAGTAAGCGCGTAGCGAAAGGAATGGATTTAAAGATCTATTAGCCTAGCTAGAGCCCTAATATTATTTATGCTAAAGAAAGGAGGAAAATTATGCCTTTACGTGGATTATAAAGCCCTTAATAGGATTACTATTAAAGATAAAGCGCTATTACCGCTAATCACGGAGATCTTAAACTAATTAAAGGGAGCAAAGGTCTATACAAAATTAGACCTTAAAGATACGTACTACTAGCTACGTATCCGCGAGGGCAATAAGTGGAAAACAGCGTTCTAATGCAAATATAGTTACTTTAAATATCTTATAATACCTTTTAGACTAGTTAATGCACCTATAACCTTTTAAGAATATATTAACAATGCCCTTAAAGGCCTTATAAATACAATTTGCATTATGTATTTAGATAATATCCTAATCTATAGCAGCGATATAGCCACGTATAAGGGGCATGTAAAATAAGTCCTTTAGAAGCTCTAAGAAGCAAGCCTCTTTATTAACCTAGAAAAGTGCAAATTCTTATATAAGGAGATTAAATTCCTAGGCTTTATTATATTTAAAGAAGGAATCGCAATAAAGCCTGCTAGAATTAAGACAATAGTAACTTAGCTAGTACCTTGTAGCATTTTTAATATCTAGTTATTCCTAGGCTTTATAGGATTTTACAGATAGTTTATTAAAGGCTATAGCAAAATAGTTATCCTATTAACTAATTAACTCTAAGGAGACTAACTAGCGAAGTTTAAGCTAAATCCTAATAAGTTAGCTACGTTTAGGAGCTATAAAAACGATTCTAAAAGGCACTAATTCTAGTGCACTTTAATCCACTAGCCCTATTAAGGGTTAAGACAAATGCCTTAGGACACGCACTTAGGGCTATCCTAGCGTAGTTAGTGCTAGGTTACTAGCACCTAGTAGCGTATATATTAAGAAAGTTAAATAAGACAGAGCTACGCTATGCAACACTAGATATAGAGTTACTAGCTATCTAAGAGGCATTCTAAACTTAGAGGCACTACCTTACATACTTAACGCATCTGGTTATAGTAGTTATAGATTACTTAAACTATAAGTACCTAGCTATAAAGCTAAAGTTAACTAGCAGATAGGTTACTACGCTAGATAAACTCTATTTATTTAACTTTGTAATTAAATATAAAGTAGGTAAGTTAAACCCTGCTAACGCTCTATTAAGGAGGTTAGATTATATAAGTAAAGAGAGAAAGGCAGAGGCAGCGTCCTTATAATTACTAACCTTTCTTACTAAATTTGCAAATAACACACTATAAGGACACTATAATAAAACTACTAGTATCTAGTGCTCTAAGAAAACATAACGTGTTTAGTTTGTAAATAATAGGCTATAAGAACGCTATAATAAAACTATTAACATCTAGCGCTCTATAAAATCACCCCTACCTATTAACTAGATAAGGATAGACTACACGTAAGACTAAACCCACTAGCTAAGGAGTTACTCCTAGCGGTAGTATATTAGCTAGGGTTTTCTTAATTTTAAAGAAACCTAATAGTCTAGATATACTCTAAGGATATTATTATAGCATAGGGGACTACACATAAGACTAAGCCCACTAGCTAAGGAGTAGCTACCTAGTAGTAGTGTAATAGCTAAGGTCTTATTAATTTTAGAAAAGCCTAATAGTCTAGATATATTCTAAGGATGTTATTATAGCGTAAGGGGACTATATATAAGACTAAGCTTACTAGCTAAGGAGTTACTACCTAGCAGTAGTGTAATAGCTAGGGTCTTATTAATTTTAGAGAAGCCTATTAGACTAAATGCGCTTAATATAAGCATTATAGTAGGGAATAGACTACACGTAAGACTAAATTCGCTAGCTAAGGAGTTATAACCTAGTAGATACATTATAGCTAGGGTCTTAGCAGTATAGAGAACCTTTTCTAAGTTAAATTCCGCTGTATTTATAAAAGACACGGAATTAGAACCCCTAATCTAAGTCTTACTTTTAGATATATAATAAAGGGATGCCTTTATTATAAAGAAAAGAGCGCTGCTATTAAGTAGTAACCTAGATATATTATAGACATAGTCTATTAGACCCTCTAAGCTATTAATATTTAAAAATCAAGTTTTTATCCTATAGGGAATAAGAAAAGAAATCCTACTACTAATTTATAATAACCCTACTGCTAGGTATTAAGGAGTTACTAGAACTCTTTAATAAGTTACTAACTAATATTTTTAGCTAGGAATAAAAAGAGATATTAAGGTATATATATGTACTTATGTTAGCTATTAAGTTTTAAAACCGCGAATACACAAACCTTATAGTAAGCTAGCTATGCTACTAGTGCTAGATTACCCTTTTAAGAATTATTAATAGATTTTATTACTAGACTCCTACTAGTTAAAGATTAGCAAGGCAGAACGCATAATGTAATCTTAGTGGTGGTTAATAGATTTATAAAATATAGTATTTATATCCCTATATCTACGCGGTTAACTAGTAATAGACTAGTAACTATTTTCCTAGAACACATTTTTAAAGATTATAAAGCCCTAGAGGGTATTATTACAAACTAGGGTTTAACATTTACTAGTGGATTTTAGAGAATATTCTACTACCTCTTAGCGATAAAGCAGCGATTAAGCACTGCGTTTTATCTATAAATAAATAGTTAGATAGAACGCTTAAACCAAGTTTTAGAGCACTATTTAAGAGCATTTATATGCGTAGAGTAGACTAATTAGGTTAATTATCTCCTAATAGCCTAGTTTGCTTATAACACAAGCGCGCATATAAGTCACGGTTATATACTTATGGAAGTGCTATAAGGGTATAACCTAAGGGGACTAGATTAAGCAGTTACGCTAATTCTAATAGTTAATAATTAAGCTAAAAATAGAGTTTTAGAATTAAAGTATAAGCATATAGAGATTAAGTAGCTATTAAGCTACTTATAGGCCTTATAGAAAAGTATTATAATTAAAAGAGAGTGCTAATAAAGTTTAATATAGGTAACTACATCTTACTCTTAACTAAGAATATTAATTTATAATACCCTAGCTAAAAGCTAGCTATAAAGTACTTAGGACTATATAAGATTAAAAAGAAGTTAGCTATTATAGTTTAGCTTATTAATTAAAGTTACCTAAAGGAATGCGCTTATATAATGTTTTTAACATTATAAGCTTAGAACCTTTTAGAGGAAATCTAAGTAACGCGGTTAAAACAACCTTACTATAAGATAATGTTAAAGAGGATTAAGAGGAATTTAAAGTTAAACGAATTATTGCCTATAAATATAACGGCAAATAGCGTAAATATTTAGTAAAATAGAAGAATTATGATAATTCTAAGAATTCTTAGGTACTACGTAGAGACTTTATAACAAAAGAGGTTATTAAAGACTATAAGCAGTAACTAAGTAGCTAAATCTTAACTTCTTAGCTACTTAATTAACTCCTAATTACAATCTAAAATAATTATTAGATCGCAGCGATTTAATAGGGGAATAATTCACTTAATAATAATTTAGACTACTAAATAAATCTTGTATTTAAAGCAAAAACTTAGCATAGACTTATAGCTATCTAATAGCTAGACTTTAGAGACATATTTAGACTGATTTTTAGCATGATTTCTAACTTTATTAGCCTTAGACTTATTATTACTAAAGGCTTAAACTTGTAATTCCTTAGGGAGTTCTAAAGGTCTAACACACATAGGGAGAGTAGCTTAAGCAGTAGTAAACTAGTAGCAAGTTAGTAAAGAATAAGTAGTAAAGCTAGTAATACTAACTATAGGGCTATAAGTAGCTATAAATTAAAGATAATTAGCAATTTTAATCTAGGTTTCTAGATTAATAATATTAATTAGCTACAAGAAAGCAGCGTGTTTATTACACTCCGCTTCTTAAGAAGCCTTAGCTATAAGACATATGTAACAAGCTTACCTGTATTTATTAGCATTTTTAAGGCTAAAAAGCATTATAAAGTTTCTTCTTAGCTTATATAAACTCCTAGTAGTATATTAGCAATGTTAAAGCAGCGGAGTAAAGGGTACTTATATTACTAATATAGTATAGTTTTAGAAGATTATAAAGTATATCCTAAAGCTATTTATATAGCTTTGTAATTTAAATAGGATACTAGTAAGGAGTTAGCAGTAATTAAGAGGCAATCCCTTAAGGCTTAACTTACCCTAATATAAGTCTTATTATTTTAAGCATAATAATAGCATTTTAAAGAATTGCCTACAAAAAGCTAAATGTTAGTAGTAATAGCAGTAAGCTAGCAGTAAGTTTATACTAGAGGAGTAACTATATTTAGTTAGAGCAGGCTTTCCTTAGTAATATACTAAGGCTATTTATCTTTATTATTATCCCTTAGAGCTACGTTCTAAATAGCTAACCACTAGGCATAACGCATACATAGAATTTTTATTAAACTAGCTCTAAGTTAGCAATAAAAAGCAATAAAGAAGTAGCAAACTTACATAGTCTTTAATAATTATAAGGTTCTCCCTTATAGGATAGCTTAATAGCGAAATCTTTAATAGCGGTAATATAAGATATAATAGCTTAAGCTATAATAGTTAGTAGTTAACATTACATAATAGCAGCGTTATAATAGCTATTATATTAGTAAGGGACTTATAAGTTAATAAGAGGCTTAAAGAAAAGAAAGAAAAGAGGGAAAAGAAGGAAGGAAATTACCCTTCTTATAGGAATTTAGGTGCCTTAGATTAATCTAAGCTACTCTAACTAGAATCTTCTATGCGTTATAACTAGTGTGTTCACAGAGATCACTATAATTCATAAGTTATTACTATAAGCTCACTACAAATTTATTAGGCCACTACTATAAGCTTAAAGGAAAACGGAAGGAGTAGGGTAATCTATACCCTATAGAGTTAAGCTAATTAAAAATCGCGCTAACTAGTCTAGTTAAGAAGAATCTCTTAGGAAGAATAACCTATAGAGAGGAAGTTAAGAAGTAACTATAACCTAGCTTCTATTAGCAAGCAGTTACTATAAAGAAGGCTAATACAGCCTAACGTTATTAATATTACTATATTGCTTTGTAAAAATCACTACAGTAAGTAGCAACAAAGGAACTCTTACGCTATAACCTAACCCTAAGATAGCACCTTAATGCAATTAAGGATAATTATAGTAAGAGGGGGTATTATATTAGGAGCAGAACAGCGACGGCATCTATAAGGGTAGCGATAGCATTAATAAGGGTGGAACCCAGCGGGGCATAGAGCTAAGGGCTAGCTATAGGCTAGTTACGTGAGAGCTACGGGCTATTTAAAGGGCTTTCCCACAAATAAAGGGAAAGGGCTAGAGATTAAACCTTTTAAGCACTAACCCCTAGCTAGCAGATCAATAGCTACGACACTTCAATCTAACCTTCACTCTGTTATTCACTCCCAAGCCAAAAGCCTTAACAGATTACCCTTCTATGCCTTTAACTATAGAAGGAGAAAACAAATAGTTTAAAGTAAAAACACTACCTTATATAATAGGGAAGAAGATAACCTTTCTAGTGCACTTTTAACCCTCCTAACTCTTCTTATAAGGCGCTAGTTACTAAAGAGAATAAAGAGCTTAGGATGTAAGGTAATAATACGCTATATTATGAAATTAATGAATTTATGCGTAATACGATGATTATGCAGAGACTACCGCGAAGACTAGCGAAATTACTAGCGAAGGTAATAAAGAAGTAGAGAATCATTATCCCTAGGATAATAGCATTAATCTAGATAATATTATTACTAGAAAACGCTAAAGAAAGGAAACATATAAAGCTAGGTAAGCATAGTTTTCTTATACCTTTTCTATAGTATTATAAGGCACTTAATATAGTTTACGGATTAAAGATATACCTCTAGAACCTATATATTATTAATAAGCTATGGCTTTACCCTATTACAACCACTAGAAGGAAGCGATTATAAAAAGCTTTTAAAGCTCCTATCCCTAAATTACTAGGAAGATATACTAGATAAATCCCTTAATCTAAAACTTTATAAGGAAATTATAGACCTTAGCTAGGTCTTTAAATATAAGACTAATAAGAAAGGAGTAGTAATAGAGTTTAAAGCTAGAATAGTTATTTAAGGTAACTAATAACTAAAGGATAACCTTAATAACTACACTACTATGCTTACTTTATAATCTCTATGCATACTACTTATAGTTTACTACGCTAATAATCTTAATACCTAATAATATAATATTTAAAATGCCTTTCTATACGTAAAGCTTAAAGAACCTATCTTTTACAAGCCTCTAGAGGGTATAAACGCGAAAGGTTATCTCTAGAAGATAATAAGAGCATTATATAGGCTATAAGAAGCTCCTTAACAATAGTTCCTCTATTTAATAAGATTTCTCTTAAATCTAGGCTTTATATAAGGGAAAGAAGACCTATATATCTTTATAAAAGATGATTTTATCCTGTTTTTCTACGTAGATAATATTATAGTGCTTTACCCTAACGGATCTAAAGTAGAATTTAAAGAATTACATAAGTAACTAATAAACGGCCTAGATGTTAAGGACTAAGGCAAATTAAAGTGATTCCTAGGCATTAAAATTATTAGAAATTATAATACTAAAGAGATATGGTTATTATAGGAATTGTATATTTAAAAGATCGCTTAGAAATTTATTCCTAATGTTATTAATAACAATCTAAAGAGCTTAACCTCTACTCCTCTTCCTATAACTATAATCCTTGCTAACACTAGTAAAGCTTCTAATAAAGAGATTAATTATTACAGAGTAGTTATTGGCTCCTTAGTGTATCTTTACATTATAGGAAGACCTAACATAGCATTTATAGCATTAAAGCTAGCCTCTTTTATAACAAATCCGTTAATAAAGCATATTAAGCTTGCTAAAGGAGCTATTTTATACGCTTAGAATATAAAGAAGCTTTATATTTACTACTTAGGCATAGATAGCTTTAATACCCTATTTTCTAGTACTAATGCTTCCTTAGCAATAACCCTAATACTTATAGATTAACGTAAGGCTATGTTTTTATTATGTATAGCGCTGCGATTAATTAGAAGTTAGGAAGGCAATATTACGTAATAACTTTAAGCATAGAAGCAGAGCTCTTTGCCCTAAATTATAGTGCAAAGGAGCGTATATCTCTAGGGAGGTTGCTTTGTGATATTAAGGTCTATATGCTACCGCTTTCTATTATCTAGTGTAATAATAAGTAGATAATCTAAATTACAGAGTATATAGAAGGAAGGCTTTAGACTAGCCTTAAGCACCTTAATATAAATTAAATATAGATTTAAGAGTAATGTGCAAAGGGTAATATTAAGGTTAATTAGTTAAAGACCTCTAAGATACCTACGGATAGCTTTACAAAGCCTCTATTAGGTTAAATGCATAGGATTTCTACCACTGGATTAGCTTACGCAAGATTCCCTTGTAATAACACTAGAAATTCATTATAATTACTTCCTACACTAATAAACTCTAGCTTTAATAGATATCTTAGCTAGGGGGTGTGTTAGGAGAGCTCCCTAGAGCATTAGATATGTAGATGCAGCCTGCGCATTAACTAGGATAAAACCCTTAATAAGACAACGGTAGAGACAATGTATTAGAAGTACCTCCGTAGACTAGTTATTACTATAGCGCACTGTGTACCCTTTAGGTACAAAAGTCGGGTGCCGTCTGCACCTCTGATTGACCAGAATGGAACCTTTTCTATTAGCTACACCGACCCCTACCTTTGACAAGTCCATACTCCGTACGTCTTAGCTCAAGCGGCGCCCCTCTTCATCATCTGTACAGCATGACGACACTACGCGGCTTCATGACCACTGACTTCCTACCCGTTTGGTGTGGTGCAGCGACAGCCATTGGTGCGTTGCTGGCATTTGGGCTCCATTTGAGTTTGCTGCATGCCTTCCGTCCCGTCGTCTCTGTCCGTTCCCCACAACGCGATCCGTTCGGCTGCTCATCTTCGAGATTGACTCGATTTCAAAGCTGCGGTGGCAAGCAACACTTCGAATTCATTCACTGCGCTACGTACCAACGAAGAGACAGGTTAAAACAAGAATCAGCCATTTCAGTCGACGTGTCACTCGGCGCGCCGGGTATAGGCCACGTCCTTGTTGCCAAGACCCAGCATTCCAAGAAGGACGCCAACATGTTTCTTCTGTTGAGCATGTATGCTCAACATCTTCCAACCGTGGCTTAAGACACTCGGCTCATGCCGCCGCCGAATTAAATTCTCTGAGAGATTTTGCACATTGGGTGCGGTAACAGTGAGCCTCGCAATGGCAAATCAAGAACCCTGCGTGCCTGCGATTTCAGCCCTCCATGTCAACATCAAACCAACGAGACAAGAAACCGCGACAACAAAAATCAGAACTCGTAAGATTGTATGTAAGCACTTTGCATCCACCGCATTCCAAGACGGAATCTAGAGCACTGCTCGTGAAAAGAAAATTGTTCAAAGTACTGTCATCTACCACAAAGCATCTTCAACATGTTCATCCCACCAACACCACAGGCTCCCCGTTGTTCACGTCCACGCAGAGCTTCCCACTGCCATCAGCCTTGTACGTCTTGCCATCAAAGCTGCCTCTCCACGAGCCACCGCCCTTTCTCGTCTCAATACAGTATTTTCGCGACTGTCCACGGCCGATGTTGCTCGTCAGTGCAATGACGGCCCTGTTCGCACGGCTCCACGCATACCCAGTCGCCTCAACCATCAAATGCGCGTGGTCGTTATCGGGCAAACCCCGCCGCCTTTCTCACCGCGGACACGGTCGACAAGAACTGGTAGACGTCGCTCTTGGTACTGAAGCTGCTTCGCCAGAGGTCCTCGCGGTTGCTCGGATCCGCACCGCCCGCATAGCTCTGCTCTGTTCCGTAATAAACGATGGGCACACCCCGGGCCAGCATCACATAGGTCAGCGCGTTCTTCAGCAACGACACGTCGTTCTTCTGGCTCAAGAAGCGCGGGTTGTCGTGGTTGTCTAGGAAGGTTCCCAGGGCGGCAGGGTCAGGAAACATGCTCCCCACCCTGTTGTGCATGTCGACCAGGTCCTGCGACGACCCGTTTTGCTGGAAAAAGTTGTTGAGCGGGTAGTAGATGGGGTAGTTGAGCAGCGACATGGAGTTTGCATACCCGGAGACGTAGCCGGGGTCCGGGCTCCAGACCTCCCCGATGCTGTACACGCCGGCCGCCGAGGTGAAGCCGGGCCAGAAGCCCTTTTCAACATGCTTGACGGTGTCGATGCGCAGGCCGTCGAACTTGTACTCGCTGACGAGCCACTTGATCCATTCTTGGTACAGGAGCGGATCTTGGGGTCCTGGGTGTGCACGTCAGGGAGGAGATCGGCTACGCGGCAGACCTCGATGCTGCTCTGGTTGTTGTAATCGATATTGCACGGGGATGATACGAACTCTCCTGGTTGAGAGGATCGGGACGAACCTCGCCGATGGAGCCGGGCCCGACGTGGTTGGCTACGACGTCGACCATGACGTACATTTTCTGAAGTAAAGGACAACAACAAGTCCCAAGTCAGTCAACTGATGAGTTTGCCAAGTGTGGCCGCGTTGGCGGAATCCTCGGTACCTTTTCATGCGCGGCGTCAACCAAGTTCTTCAAGTCCTCGGCAGATCCGTGCTTGGGGTTGACGGCGTAGAGATCCCGGGCCCAGTACCCGTGATATCCTCCATCGGTGTCTATTTTTTCCAGTCTGGTGGTTAGCCGGAACGCGGGACGGCGACGGGAGAGACACACGACGCGCATTTCGCACACACGTACTCGCAACCACGGGCGTGATCCAAATGGCGTCAAAGCCCAGATTCTTGATGTAGTCCAGCTTGCCCTGCAGGCCCCGGAACGTCCCGCCGCAGTAGTTGCGCAGATCTCGGCACGCGCTGCCGCTGCCGCCGGCGTCGTTGCTATCGCGCGCGATGCGATCCGTCAAGGCAAAGTATATGCTCCTCGACTTCCAGGAACTGGCGTCCGCGGCGCGGCATGCCTGTGCGGCGAGCGCCACGGTTGCTGCTGCGGACAACTTCATCTCTTGTGTGGGTCGACGACAACGTGGTGTTTTGTGTTTTGGGATTTGGGATTTGGGATTTGGGATTCGGGATTTCGGATTTCGGATTTCGGATTCTCAGCGCGATGGAAGCCAACTCGATCTTTTATATTGGCAGGTTTTATATTGGCAGGTTACCTAGTTACCTTGGAATCAAGTCACACCACGAGCGACTACATGTCGCATCACGCACTCAGACTGATCGATCAATCAATCTGCAAGGCTGCTGCCGAAACCAGAAGGTTGCACTTTGCGCCCCCAATAAACAAAGGCCCGAATCGCTTTTGGCCTATCTACATTGTACATCAACAGGGCCCAATCGACCGGGGCGGTTCATGTACTTCATGTATGTACCACTCACTCACTCACTCACTCACTACTCGATGTGGTAGTTCCCCCAGTGTGAAGCTGAGTGGGTTGGCACGGAGTAGTACGAGCAATAATGGTTGGTGCCCGGGTTGTGCGGAAAGCAAAGAGGGTAATCGTGCCGCGCCCCACTCTTTTGGTAATCGGGGCCCAACCGCCAAAGGGATTAGTTATTATTATTAGAGAATGATGATGAGTGGTGTTACGTCAAGGGTCGTTTCCTGGAGCTGGAACCTGTTGTCGCACAATTGCCACGACGTCCGTTTCTGGTCCTGCGAAGTTGACTTGGGCTACTTTCTCTAGTCAACTCAACTAGGTCCAAGGAACTAGAATTGTCGTGTTTCCGCCCGATTCATAGCAGCACGCCACCATTCTTTAGGTGGATGATCCAAATATTGATTGCGGCTGAGGCTGAGGCTGCGGCTGAGGCTGCGGCAGAGGCTGCGGCATACAGCAGGAACATGGCAAAACATCACGACGGGTCCAAGACAGCAACAAATCTGGCATCATCCTCTTTTTCTTCCATCGTCTGACGGACAACAACAACAATTCAAGGGCCCGCAAACATGAGCTAGCAAGATCAGTCGTTGCAATGTGCAATGTTGTCTGCGACACCATCATCGTGGTTCACCAGTCCGCTGGACTTCAAATACCCGCCCTCGATCCTTCAAAAAAGTGTTTCGTCTCATTCGACTTCTCACGCCCAAGCCATCCCTCATCCCCGGATGCAACGGCACCCTTCGCGTGGAGGTCTTTGAGACGACGGCTGACATCAAGTCCGGACGGGCCTGTCCCTATGATGCCCTCTCGTATGTCTGGGGTGTCTCAAGCACCGACGAGCCAAACCGAATAGTTCTGGTGCAAGTCGGAGGCACGATACGCAAGCTTCGCATACACCGTCCTTTGGAGGTTGCACTGCTCAACCTGGCTGCCGCCGCTAGCACCGACCGTCTCCCACTGTTCGTTGATCAGATATGCATCGACCAGGAGAACGACGTCGAGAAGGAGCATCAGGTCGCTCTCATGAGGGAGATTTACACTAATTGCGACAACGCCATCGTCCGGTCGGGCCCGGCGACGCGCAACTCGGATCTGTGGTTCGATTTTGCCCGCGAGAGATGCTACGACGGCGTCTTGTGTGGGCTCATGAACCATCGAACCGCAAGCTGCATGAAGGTGTTTGATGCGGTCATGGACTCCTCTATAGAAGTCGATGGGCAAGAGAGAGAGGACCGCGATGCGATACTCGACATGATTCGACTCCACGGAGACCAGTTCCCTCTTCATGGGTACAAGGACATTCTCGACCGCAGTTGGTCTGATCGCCTCTGGACCATCCAGGAAGCTTGTCTGGCGCCCGAGGTGATCATGGCCTGTGGTGCGCAGACATTGTGCTGCGATTGCATCAGATCCGGCATGTTCTTCTACGCCTTGTACAACACGTACTGGAATAGCCATGTTTCCACGCCGCAGCACAAGGAAGAGTACAAGCTTCGGTTCAACTTGTTTGACAAGGCAACTGCCTTTGGCCGTGTTTTTCAAGAACGCAAGGCCATTCACCGGACCGGCACCAAGCAGCCGTTGTATGATCTCATACTCAAGTACAACGTCAACGACCTCAACCGCAAGATCGGGGCTACTCTGGGAGAAGACCGGGTTTTCGGATTGCTTGGGTTGGCGGCCGAGGATGACGTCTTCCGCAGCAGCGTGCGCGTGCGGTACAACCGGGCCAATCCACAACGTGGACTTGTCAAAACATACACGGAAATCGCAGGGTCCATGCTCGCCCAGAATATCGATGCACTCTTGTTCAACCAGTCCCCAAGAAAGTCGCGGGCTTGCCGTCTTGGGTCCCAGATTGGAGCATGAACCTGGTCACTCCGGTAGGGTACAGAACACTAAAAGAGCCCAATTTCTCTGCTGGGGCGAGAAGCAAACAGCCGAATTCTCCCTCTTGACGGATCTGGGCCGTCTGAGCATCAAGGGCGTCAAATTCGACACGGTTACATGTGTTGGCGAATGCACGTACTCTGTCGCTCCCGATTCCATGGTTCAATCGATACACTACCGAGATGCCACTCCCTTCCTGGACGAGATATCCAACTTCGTTCGAGACGCTGCCGTCTTGTACAACGAGAGTGCAGCCTCGCCATTGGACGAAGAAGCTCAAGCCGTGCAGCGTCTGCGCGTCTGCGACTCTGGTCTATCCTACCAGCACTTCACGAGCCTGTTTGGTCTGTCCGACGGCGTGAAGAGGCTGCAGTCCTCGTACAACATCATTCACGACGTTGGGAGACGTCTTCTCAACTCGGAGGCATCCGTCGCGTCGTATTCGATTACTCGCATTTATCGAACGGTCGGCATCGTTCCGTGGTACCTGGACCCTGCTTCGGAGATGGACGCCCTCGGCGTCTGGGCCTGAGGTCCCGTCTCTGCCGCGAGATTGGCTTACGAGGGCATCGGGGACTTTGTCTACGACATGACCATGCTCTGCGTGTCGTCAGCCCGGGTCAAGTGGGCGAGCTGGTGCATCTTGCTCAGAAACAGGTGCAAAAGGTCAGTCTCAAGGTTGACGACTCGCAGTTGGCCAAGGCCGGTTTACCAGAGGAATTTACGGCAGACTTCTGGGAGAGCAGAGGTGAGAGGGCTGCCTTTGCAGACAATGTGCTCAGAAACGTCGATCGAAGAGTGTATCGAACGGGAAAAGGATACGTGGGCATGGGGCCTTCAGGATCCGGGCCGGTGATGTGGTGGCGGTGTTTCATGGAGGCACGATGCCGCATGTCTTGCGTGGCCCGGGAGGTACGGAGGGCCGTGATGATGGCCATGTTGTTTGGGACTATGTGGGAGAAACGTACTGCGACGGTATCATGCAGGGCGAGGCGTTGGACTGTGGCGATTGCCGCTTCATTCTAGCCTAACGAGGGACTTTTTTTTTTTTTTTTTTTTTTTTACCCTCTTTAGCAGTCCTCGCCACCAGGCCCTCCACCTCGACTGCAAATCGCTTACAACGAGAAGAAAGGAAAGCATCAGTTGATAAGAAAAGGAGGGAGGATTATAATACGGACATGGCTGCTGGGGAGGGCCCGACTTCAGTGCCAAACTCAAAACTGCCAGGGCTTGGGAACCGGGGACGAGCACTTTATTGTCCGAGAGAAGCTTGTCGCGGCCGTACATGTACGGTATAATATATAGGATGAGCCATTATCCTGCCAGGGACAACCGCAGAAATGGTAGCAAACCATGCGAGATTTAGTCGGTGAACTGGGCCAAGAGTCACGACTCCAGGGCAACCGGAGTTAGCCGATGGGGTTCAGCTGATGGCAGACGGTACTAATTCCATCGTCCGTCGTCCAGATCCATGCAGCTCCGTACCACTCCGTACCCACAGCAGAATCGGAAAATACTCCGTACTCCATATGTCCCCCTTCGGTTCCGAAATCCCGTCATCAGTCATCAGACCAACTTGCCGCCACGATTACCGCGTGGGCTTGGGTTGGCCTGTCAGGAATGCCCCAGCCCTCGGACGCTGGACTTGAAGGAAATGAAGATGGCGGCCAAATCCGTGACAGTTAATAATGAGCTTGGACCGACGGACCTCGACGTTGGCTCCCCGGCCACGACATGGCCGTTCCGGGGATAGTCTCGTCCTAGCAGCTTGGCAGGATGGATCCCTACGACTCGGCGGGTTGGGACAAATGGAAGAATGGACTAGAACGCCGTTCTTTGCGCAGAATCCAGAATCAATCGAGCCCTTCCTCCGAAACCCCTGCTCGTCAAAGTCGACAAGTTCCCCTTTCCCGGGTTTCTCCTCTACGATGGGCGTCCCGGTGTCGACGACTTTGTTCTAAAACAGTACATATACGCGGGTAACCTGCAGGTTGAAACAAACTTGCGCTCGCTCATCCATCATACAACCCACCCACTCGTTTTTTTTCTCTCCATCCCCTGTTTTCCCTTTCCCTTTCCCCTTTCCCGTTGCAAAGAGGCAAGACAAACAGACAATGAAGTTCCTCCTCGTCTTGGCCACGACGGCCCTGGCCGACAACATTCTGCAGGCCGATATCGCCGCCATTGCCTCCAACGTGGCCGCCCTGCATACCGCCGTCAAGGGCTTCCAGGGCGCGCAGCAGGCCGACGGCCTCGTGGCCTCGTCCCAGGCCGTGGTCGGGTCCATCACCAAGGCCACAGTCGATGCGAAGAATTCGCCGCCCCTCAAGCTCGATGAGGGTCTGGGGCTGACGGGTCCCATCGAGAAGTTGATCAGCGTCGTCGGGGAGACGGTCGATTCTCTCATCTCCAAGAAGGGGCGCTCGCCGCCTCGGGCCGGGGCTGCGAGGTCGTGCCCGAGCTCCGGGCCCAGAAGGCCGGCACCAAGGCCTTCACCGCGGCGCTGACGCCCAAGCTTCCCGCTGATCTCCAGCCTCTTGCCCCGGAGCTGTCTGCCCCGATCGTCGCCTCTCTTAACAAGGGCTTGGCTGCCTTTAAGGATGTGCAGTGCGCGTCTGCCCCGACTACGACGTCGACGACCCGGGCGGCGACTGGCACTTCCGCTTCCACTTCCGCTTCCACTTCCGCTTCCACGACCACCGTGGAGACTACGACTACGACTGTTGCCGTGACCATGACGGCTACTGCTGGATCTACCTCTGGTACTGCTGCCACCTCTGGTACGGCCACTGCTACTGAAACCACCTTGACCGGTACTACGGGCACTTATACTGCCACTGCCACTGCCACTGCTACCAGCGTTGCTACTTCCACCGAGACTGCGTCTTGCCCTCCCCGACACCATTATCGTGACCAAGACGGAGCCCTGCGACACCGAGACTGCTGGTGGTACTGGCGGCCACGGCACCAAGACCACGGACGGCTCTGGCTCTCATCCTACCGGTGGTCATGGAGGCAAACCCCCGGCTCTCAGCCTACCGGCGGTAACAGAGGCAACCCCGGGTCCGGAGGCTCTGGTCCCGAGCCCACCACGCTCGTGCCGGTGCCAACAGGAGGCGACAACCCCGGCACCGGCCCTGCCGGCCCTTCTCCCACCTCGCCCGTTGTCGTTGCCGGCGCCGCCCGAGGCCACGTCTGCTTCAGCGTGACCTTTGCCGCCATCATCGGTGTCCTTGGCGCTGTTACCTTGTAAAAAAATTAATAATAATAAAGCCCTTCCCAAGAAGATGGAGATTTTGGGGGAGGAGCAGGAATATCATGTTCATCTACCATGTTTGTAGCAGCTTCATCGCCTTCCCGCAGAAAAAGGTCCATTACACGGTATTATCTTAGCCCGTCTTGTGCCATTCTTATTCTATATATCTAGTTTTCTATTCATACTCTGTAATATCAGGGCCTGTCTTGTGCCATCCTTATTCTATGTATCTAGTTTTCCATTCATACTCGGTAATATCAGGGAATTGCCAAACCCCAGAGGCGGCACAGATGAACGAGCCGCTCCAAGCCACTTCGAGCCGGTTTCCCCGGCAAGCGCGCACGGGGACCCTCTCGGCGCGCAAGGCACGCGGGCTAGAATTCAATTGCCGGATTGCTAGACAAGGAACGGGTGACGGAGTGACGAAAACTAGGCGTGGCAATCCCCCAGATTCTCCCGCCTCTCCGGGGTCCGTGTCAGTGCGGGAAGGGGTCCGTGAGACTTTACTTTCCGTGAAGAAGGTGGGAGGCCGTTTACGGGGTTACATCCGTCGATGCATCCCTTTGCTGAACAAGGGATTTCCATGTCACGCCCCCTCCCCGCAAGTGAATGGGTCGTAAATGGCGGGGGCAACAAGGGACTCCGGATTGTTCTTGTTCCTCGCAAGTTTGGCAAGAAAGTAGTAAGGCGCCGATACCCTCTGTGCCTCTCACCTTGGTGGTTGGGTGGGTTGACGATTCCCTGCCTCGGCATCAGGTATGGTTGTAATTGGAAAAGACACATGTTTGGCCTCGTCTGGGCTGGGCTGGGCTGGGCTGGGCTGGGCTGGGTTGGGTTGGGGAGAAGCCCGTGCCTGCCGCTCAGGAGGGATTACGAACCCTTTTGCAACTTTCTGGGGTTCCGCTCCCATCCATGTATTCCGATGCGGTGTCACGGTGTGACTGGTGGCCGGCGTCCCCACATGCGCCCCCCAGCGTGATGGTACCTTGTTTGCGAATCGTATATCTCGGTTTTTTTTTTTTTTGGAATTTTGGAATTTTTGAATGTCTTTTGCCGCCACCCATCGCCGAGGCTCCATGTGGTTCGGCCATCGAAACTAGCTGGCGAGCTAGTTCAGCTGGATTTGTTCCCATCCGTTGCATCGAAATTACACCGAGACACGACAGACACCATCTGCGACTTAAAAAAAAAAACCTATAAAAGACGGCCGGCAAGCCCACCACCAACTTTTGCTTCAAAACATTCTTCTCCAAGTCTCATAATTTCCAACCTCAACCTCAACAACCAATAAACAGCTCTTGGCTTCCCTCTCAAAGATGCTCTCCATCAAGAACCTCCTCTTCCTCGCCGTTGCCGTCACCGGCTCCGTCATCAAGCGCGACGCCGCCCAGATCAAGTCGGATCTCGAGCTCATCAACTCCGACACCCAGGCCGTCACCACCGCCGTCAACAACTACAACGGCGGCGGCATCTCAAAGGCCCTGCCCATCGTCAGCGCCCAGCAGAAGCTGTCCAAGGACATCAATGCCGCCACTGACCACGCCAAGGCCACCGGCACCGTCAGCGAGGCCGATGCCGATGCCATCATCGGCTACATCAAGAACACCCTGCAGCCCAGCATCCAGACCTCCCTCTCCGCCCTCAAGTCCAAGAGGGACAAGTTCGCTGCCGATGGCCTGACATCCATTGTCAAGTCCAGCCTGCAGTCCCTCCAGACCGATACGGACAACCTCAGCGCTGCTCTCGTCGCCGGCACTCCCCAGCAAGGTCTCTGAGGCTGAGGGTGTTCGCGATGCCATTGATGCCAGCTTCAACGATGCTATTGCCTACTTTTCGTAAATCCTAAAAAAAAAAAAGAAAGAAAGAAAGAAAGAAAGAAACAGAAAAACTGCAATATTTTTGCTTCGGCGACTTGCGAATCTTGTGGGAGAACTTTTCACAACAAGAGGGGATCGATCCCCTGTAGTCACACTGGCGGCTGGAGATTGGTCACCAGTGGTCGACCACACACGTACATAAGTCTAGTTAGTGAAGTGAAATGAAATAACAAGTTGCCATGTATGGCCCAAAGGAAGGACTGGAAGACAATTAATCACACTTGTTTTGTCACAAAAGATCATCATCCCCACTGCAATCACAGGCGCACAGTGACTGTATCCCTGGATGTTAATACAGTCATTTATAGCAGGTGGCCCTGTTACCCGTGCGATTGGTCCATCCATCAATCAGCACTTTCCTATTCTGGGTCATGTACCATGCGCCGTCAGCCGCGAACCATGGTTTGCTTAAAATTGCTTGCTCGGTATGGCCCCGGTTCATGCGTGACGCATTGGCTAGACAAGGAGCTCTCGGCTGTGCGACTTTGGGTGCATGACTGACGGGGATCGAGCAGACTCTGGGATACTCTGGGATCAGACGGAATGCACATCCCTTCCCTCTTCTCTTCTTGACAACTCGTGCTTAAATGGCGGCCGGCCAGGGGGTGCATGGGTCCTTGCTGTTCCTGGCGGACAAGGAGAGTCAAATAGGCAACGGGCGAAAGAATCCTGGATATTCAGCTGAAAGATGCTCTCTCATCTTGGGTTGGCTCATCCGCCGCGAGCCACACCAGGCTGACTTGTTGTAAGATGGTGAATGTAAACGTCGATTGCGTGCAATGGTGTGGTTCTTGCCTCCTGTGCCTTCCGGGAAAAATCCAAACTACATACATACGACAAAGTGGGAAAAGTTGAGCCTGAGATGTGAGGCTGTAATACTCCACACCTCGCTTTCGGGTGGGTCCGTGGCCCTGGCTGGGACTGTGGTATTACAAACTGGCCGGCCAAAAGGCGCGGGGGCCTGCATGGAATGATAAAAGTCCGGCTGCCATACATACATAATCTGGCATCCATCTTCGACGCCTGGCGTCTCAACCGGGCAAAGAAGCGGAAGACTCTGACTAATAGAAAGAAGAAGAGGATTCCTGGAAGAAGGAGGGGAAAAAAAAGACAACATCATGACCGTGGTGGCATCAGCTATCACGTCCAGCTCCAAAACCCCTGGATTGAGACGCCGCTCATCAAATCCGCTGCGCTCAGCAACGTCGCCGGCTGGTAAGAACTACAAGAATCACTTTTTGTTCCCTTTGCCCTTTGGCTGACTGACCGACCCGATTGAGTGCTCCAGCAATGTCTTCCTCAAGCTGGAGAACCTCCAGCCATCGGGATCGTTCAAATCGCGCGGCATCGGAAACCTTGTCGTGTCCAAGCTGGCCGAAGTGCAAGCGCACGACGACCCAGCGCCGCCGGGAGGGAGCCCTCGTCAACGCGCACACTTCTACTGCTCGTCCGGCGGGAATGCAGGCCTGGCCTGCGTCCAGGCAGCAGTCACTCTCGGATGCGAGGCCACCATCGTCGTGCCGCTCACCACGACGCAGCACATGGTCGAGAAGCTTCGCCGGGCCGGTGCCGCCGACGTGATTCGCAAGGGCGCCTCGTGGCAAGAGGCCAACAGCCACGTCACGGACGCGCTCATGGTCGATGCCCGGGCCAGAGGGCAAGCAGCCATCTACGTCCATCCCTTCGACGCACCCGAGGTCTGGGACGGCAACGCGGCCATCACGCGCGAGATTGCGCGGCAGTTCCCGGCCATGGCGAACCACTACCCCATGGGGGTCGGACCCGGCAGGGCGCGCGTGGCGACGAGGAAGACGCGGCCGGTGCCAACATCGACGCCATCGTCTGCAGCGTCGGCGGCGGCGGATTGTTCTCCGGCATCATGCAGGGAATCGATGAGCTGGGCATGAGAGACACTACCGTGATTGCGGTTGAAACAAAGGGTGCTGATTCCTTGGCACAGTCCATCGCCAAGGGGAGAACACCACGCTGCCGGCCATCACGAGCCTGGCAACCAGCCTCGGCGCCAGGAAGGTGTGCCAAAGAGCGTTCGAGTACGGCCTGAGGGACTCCGTCTCCAGCGTCGTCTTGTCTGATGGAGAAGCCATTGCCGCGTGCAAACGGTTCCTGGACGAGGACCGTCTCCTGGTGGAGCTGGCTTGTGGCCTATGTCCAGCCATTTGCTACAATGGCCAGCTTGCCAGCTTGGTGCCCAACTTCGGTGAGGGGAGCAACGTAGTTCTCGTCATTTGCGGCGGCAGTAACATGTCGTTGGATATCATGGACAAGTATGTGGCGGATGAGCAGGCCAAGGCAACATCATAGCACACATTGCAATTCGTGCATAATGCCGCGTGTCTAATTGCCTACGTTGCACGTGTTCCGGGTTCTTCACGCTCCTCATTAAATAGCCAGTTCGGGCATAGATATTTCCTCGACGGACGCAAGTACTTGTAGCAAGAGCCCTACGTGAGAGCAAGGGCCATATAAAGGACTCAAACAAAAAGAGCCTCTTCTCGTGATCTCAGAAGAGGATTGATATAGTGCGTGCGTAATCTGGGAATCGAACCCAGGGCTCCCCGACGTTGCTCGGATGGCAACGGAGAATTTTACCACTAAACCAATTACGCTTGCGAGATAAGTCGTCGAAATTTTGTAATATGAGCAGCTACTCTCAAATGACACGGAGGACCATTATTTCATCTGCCCCAATGGTATGCAAATAGAGCATGTCTACTCAAGACCGTGAAAAGATGTACGTAATGGCTGTAAGAAGTCCCCTTGTGCCCCTTGGGTGTGCTTTCATGACCTTTTCCCCGGTGCGCAGGCTGCAACATACGACAGACAAGGGAAGCGAAGGCACCGAGGGTGACGTTGTAGATGTCGTCTTTACGTGCGAGTGCGCCCTTTCGCTTCTAACCTATCTTGGAATGCTAGTGGAATTCTCTGAAGAAGCTGTGCAAGCATCTATTGCCCACTATTATAGCACAACCCAGTTGCTTGCATGCCTCGAGCGGCACCCCTAACTAAACTTGGACTGAATAACTTATGGAAGGACTGTCTCAACTTTGCAAGTAAGGCTGGCATCAACTCTGACTAAAATTTTTAGGTAGACCTTGCTGTTGTTGGTCTTGACAGCGCAGTGGAGCGATCAAAGTTCTATTCTGGCGGGAGGGCGTGCTCGTAATAAACTTGCAAGAGTTTGTGAGTGCTTATTAGTTTGTTTGCACAACGGGCGCTTGTATTTAGTGCCACTGATGAAGAAGCTACAGGGGTGGTTCTAGTAGTTCCCTTGATCCCCAACAAACAAGCCGACACTGTACCGTACATACTGTGCTTGCCATCCTCAGCTCACGCGTCGTCTGTTGGTCTTAGCCTTCGCCTTCGCCTTTGCTCACCCTTCACGATGCCACTGGGATCTCGACATCATGGCGAGCTACGAACATACGAATCAGCTTGCGTGGACGAGAACAATCTATTGCTTCCTCTCCACTATCAACGCGCGGCCGAAGACCTACAACGGCTCCTATGGAACCAGAGGGACTCAATAGCAGCCTTGTTTAGACATCATCTTGGCCTAGGAAGAGACGACACGTGCGCTGTTCTTCCACCAAGCTCCTGGATACGTGGCGGATTCAACATCTGCGTCCTTGTCGAGGTTACCAGGTGGCATGCATCAACGCAAAAGCTGGTCTTCCGTTGCCCGATGCCGCACAAGCTCGCTGAAGATGCATATCCTGGGACCATCGACGAGAAGCACAGCTGCGAAGTAGCGTCGTACGTGTGGATGCAAGAGCACTGTCATAGTATCAGAATACCTCATCTCTACGCGTTCGGCTTCACCAAGGGGATCACGTTCGTATACGGTTTCCCGATCTACACACCAAAGCTAACGTGGCTGGAAAATAGTTCACACATATCAGACAAAGACCGCTCTACTATCGTATATATCGTGGGATTTGCCGCTGGATATATGGCTTCCTTGGCCTTCCCCTCCTTTCGAACTACGCGCGGAATACCTCGGCACCGGCCGTCGGGACAGCATACTCGATACTTGAATATATCGATCCTACCATCGGGCAGATGCTGAGTACCACCTGGACGCAGCATAGAAACGACTGCGTGCGAAGGACTCGCTTGTACCGGGGACTGGCACGCATTATGCTTTCCCTTGCCCGGATCCCGCAACCATCTATTGGTACTTACCGATTTAGCACTGTTGATAGCACAATCAGGCTCATAAACCGACCCTTGATGTGCTCCATGATCATTATGGAAAACTGCGCTACTCCTCGAACGATCCATCCTGAACAGACGTACCAAAGTGTGGAGAGTTTTACCTCCGACATGCTAACATTACACGATAACTACCTGCTTCACCAACCTCATGCTGTTCGAGGCGCTGATGATGCGCAAGAACGTTTTGCTATCAGGACACTTCTTCGAGCTGTATCTCACCACTTTACCCAGCGCTGCCAAAGAAGCGCACCATATATATTACAGCTGACTGACTTTCATCAAAGTAACATCTTTGTAGATGAAGACTGGAATGTCACTGCAATGATTGACCTTGAATGGATTTGCTCTCTGCCTGTGGAGATGCTATCAGTACCGTACTGGCTAACGGACTGCAGCATCGACAGTGTTGTCAACGAGCAATACGATGAGTTTAACCAAGCGCGAGAGGAGTTCTTGGCAACAATGGACGAGGAGGTTGAACACGCGAACATGAGGTTTGAACACGACATTGCGATTACGCGAGTCATGCGTGAGGCGTGGCTATCTAAAGGAGTGTGGTTCTGGGCTTGCATAAGGTCCATCAATGGGTGGCTCTTTGTGTTTGAGGATCATATTCTCCCCAAGTTCTCTGGCGACAGAAATCTCGTTTTCCGTCTAAAGCAAATATCGGCTTTCTGGCAGGAGGATGTGGAATCTGTTATAGAAGCAAAGGTCAAAGACGAGGAAAAGTATCAGGAAGAGCTTCGGACCATTTTAAAGGGTAACGCTCAGGATTGAGAGGTTTCACCGGAGGAAATCACCATATCGCTCTTAGTCTTGCTGCCGACAATCTGGATTTGCGCTTTCCCAATCTCGACGTCCGATGGATACGAATCCCGCCCGCCGGATGTCTGCCCGCCGGATGTCTAATGTGTGTTCTGATGTAATCCATGTGTTGGATTCACGGTCCCGTCTCCTGACTGGACAGACGGCGTCACGTGAGGCGGCTGATCCAGCACGCACCTGTCCATGAGCCACCACGTACCCTCATCGCCCACAACTCGTCAACGATTGAGTTTAGCACGACGATCTCGGGCCACTTAATCTTTTCACCCTCTCTCGTTTGTCGGCATTTTGACTGGCAGTATTCAATCAGAATTGATGAGCGATGCGACTCCAGCAAACCACCAGACCTCCCAAACGAATGATGTAACATGTGAATTCACTACTACAACCTTCACAGCAAGTGTAAAGGAGAATTTTACCACTGAATCAATTATGTTGGCAGTCCAGGTCGCTGGATGTTGAAGACATGCGCCCCTTTCGTGTGCTATGAAGCCATCGTTAGGAATGTGTAGAATGTTTGCACCCTGTCTTGGTAATTCAAGACATCATCATCATCCACACCCACGAGGAGTCGTGCGGGGAGGGATCATGACTGGACGGATTGTGGCACATTCCGCGCAGGCCGTGACGAAGGCGTCGGGGCTCAGCTCATGATGATGATCAACCTCACCCGGCCATCATCATACACTTATTTAAATTCGAACCTTCCTTGCCCCCTGGACAACCCGGCTAGTCAGGGCCCAGCACTGAACTTCCAAGCGTTCGCAATTCCTCGCCTTTGAAGGAACCGCCTAATATCAGCATGGCGTCGGACAAGGAAGACGTCGGTGGACGAGGTGTAATGGTCCAGAAGCGGGCAGATGGCAGATATCCGGTGGTCCAAACGTCACCCACGCAGTCGGGTGCTGCCCCTTTAGCAACCTCGAACCCAAACAGCGCAGTGTCAACAACTGCTACTGCAGACAGCAATCCCGCCATCTTGGACCAGAAGCACCAGGACGGCGGCGGTCACACACGTCCCACGACATGGCCCCCGGTGACACTCCCCGAGAGTCATCACAGGACCCAGCACAGCCGGCGCCGAGCAGATTCCTTCATACGACGAGGCCACGAGCTCGACCGTCGATTCACCGTTCAACTTTCCCACCAACAACCATCTCCTCCCTCCGTCATACGAGGCCAACGCGGAAGCAGAACCCGGTTCCATCCCTTCCAGGCAAAAGCCCATCGCCATCCCACAGGCTCAACGCGAGGGGTCTCCACGCGGTGCTGCTGGACACGAGGTAACTTGCCGAGATGGTTGACGTGTCGGCAGGTGCGCTCTTGGATATCGCCGCAGAGGACGGCGGCAAGAGCGGCAGCGCTGCTGGGACCATGCGTGCCTTGGAAGCACACCTCGCGAAGGTAAAGGTTTCTGAAGAGGAGGTGGTGGTTTTGGGTGCGCAGTTTGTGGCTGGCGTTGGTTCCAGTGGGTCGAAATAATGAATGAATGGATGGATGTGCTTTGGCGGATGCATAATGCACATTATCTTGACCCAATCATTGAACATTCGTCTTGGCTTCATGGGAACAAACGCGCAATGAAATGAAATGCACGCTCCAGTCTCGTGGACATGCATGCATGCCTCGATTTACTTTTGCGAGCCTCGCCTGTTCCTCATTGACGTGATGAATCTAGTAGACTCGACTGT
Organism: Epichloe gansuensis; assembly: GCA_023658505.1. NCBI lineage: Eukaryota > Fungi > Ascomycota > Sordariomycetes > Hypocreales > Clavicipitaceae > Epichloe > Epichloe gansuensis. The sequence goes on from CP098283.1 coordinate 4,788,648, forward strand.
CGCAGAGAGCTCCATTGTCGCATCCACGAAAGACTCTTTGACGGGCCCGTCGGCCGGCCACTGGGAAGGACGAATCCCGACTCGTCAGTTCCCAAGTTTGGCTGTCGAATTGCCGATGCCCTCTTGGCAGGTTGCCTGGACTTCAAAGTCAATCATGTGCTCCGAGGCATGTATGTAGACCAACAATCCGGACAGCCACCAATGAATGGTGCACGTCACCTTGCCCGAGCCTACAGAGGCACGCCGCCCGTCCCGTTTGTTCCCATTGTGCGGCACCTTGTTGAGTGTCTTGGGCTGCACATTGGTGTATTCTGACTCAAATAACTGGCAAGATGGCAAGATGTGATAGTCACGAAAGTTTTATCATCGACTGACAAAGCCTTCACTGGTGTCAATCATGCACGGTTTTTTTCCCTGATTTGCGTAATCAAAACTGCTCAAGTCTAGCACATCTTGTAAAATAGGTTGCCCCAAGTCTCTTGAGAATCCGGCCTGGTTCTCTCTACATGACGCATCACGCTTCGTCATCAACAGCCTCGGCATCGCAACTACAACCTGGCATATCGCCTGTTGCATTAGTGAGTGGTATATCAAATCAAGAGAGCCCTCGTGTCGTCGTACACGACCAGTTACGTAACATCACTCTGTTTCTTCCAAGAACGGCTGACCCGTGTTCCCGCTCCTTTTTGATCCGTGCCCTCCTTTGCAGTGTCGCTCTGCATCTCCGTGCCCTCCTGCGCACCATCTCCCGTTTGTGTGACTGGCGTGCCATCTTCGTTCTCCATCATGGCCGCTAATCGTGCTGCCCTTCCCTCTTTCTTTCGGGGAACCGGAGCTATCGAGAAGTTAGTACTCTCGGTGATTGTTCGCAAGACGGCCAATCCAGTAGACAACAAACCTCGCCCATTCTCCTGAACATAGAACCGTCTCAACAGCCCCACGGCTTCATCTCGCCCCACCCCCTTCAATCTCGTAACCTGCCTCAACGTTTCCTCCATCGCCTCCTCCAGGAGGATAAGACGTCCCCAACGTCCCACTACCGTCCGGAAGCTGCGACGGACGAGGCGTAGGGTGCGCGCTGGCTGTTGGGCCATCCTCACTCACGGGCAGTGAATTGGCATGAATGCTAAAGACACCCCAGTGCCGCCAAACTTGTCATTGACGGCGCCAAAATACACCTTCTTGATGCCTAGCTGCCGCAAAAGAGATGCGCACATGACACAGGGTTCAACCGTGACATACAGAATGCACTCCCTAATGATTTCCCGATTGACCCTGGCATCAGGATGGAACTTTTGACCATAGGGATAGAGATGACCCATCCTTCCATCTTCGTTGCCCTCGTCCGGTGGCCTCGAGTCGACCGACGCCGTGTCAGACGCGTCATCGGCGATTCGTGGAGGCTGCTTCGGCTTGAGAGAAGTGGTTCGGGGTCCGTCCCTGGGCGGATACGACAAGAGGGCCGACACCGCCATGAACTCAGCATGTCTTGTCCCGTTTCGAGTCACATTGGTAGCGTTCATTCCCTTGGCGATGATGGTGCCATTGTGCACGAGGACGCAACCCACTGGTGTTTCATTTGTCCGCAAGGCGAGACGAGCCTGGCAGTGGCAGTGGCAGACAAGTCAGAACAAGTAGATGAGTCGTCATCGAGATGAGCTATCCAAAAGTGAGGAACATACCATATCAAGTGCCTCGCCAATAAATCGCATATGATGTGCCCGTTCTGCCAAAACTGCCGGATCCTCCTCAATCGTCTGCTCGGGAATGAACGGCTCCGTTTCCGGCAGTGCATCCTGGCTGCCGAGACGCAACTTTTTCAGAGACAGCGTCAAGTCCTTGTCTTCAGATCCATGACCTTCCGGAGGCCGGTTCTCCTTGTCCGCATGGACAGCAGAGTAGTGATTGACCGCCGCAGTCATGGCGGGCGTCGTTCTCGGGTCTTTCGATGCCAGTTTTTCTGAAGGCGATGCGTTTGCATGGGCATTTGTTGACGGTGGAGTCGACGGCCTCGTTGAACCGTCCAGCTGGCTGCCAGCTGGCGACGACCAGCGGAACAGTTTGCGGATGACATTTTTGGCAGGTGCCAGCCCAAGAGACTGAAGCAGCGTCATCTGAGCGGTGGATTGTCGACTCTGTCTCTTCCGAGTGGTGAAAGGCGCATTGGCTAGCTGCCCACTCACCTGAGTAGGTAGTTGCCCGAATTATTGCTCTTGGTCTGCCACCAACCAGACTGCTCTAGCACGCGCCCTCTAGCAGGCTTTCACCTCCTACGGCGAAAGATCGTAGGTTGTCAAGTATCTTGACGCTTTCGGGAAAGCAGCGAAATGATAAGTGATGCAAACTGTCCGGGTTGACTGACAGCGTCCAGTGTGACGCGATAAGTCATTCAGTGGCACAGCCTCCCAAATCTTTGCCACACCCCAAGGTAGATCTCTCCTGAATCCAAGTGCAGAACCCGTGAAGCATCGAGCGATGCAACGGCAATTGTGATCGGTTTTCCAATATTCGTCCCTGAGACACTGTCCTTTGGAGAGCAAATTTGGGTCAAATTGATCAGAGGCATAGGTAATTATTGTAAGTGAAAAGCAAGAGCATTAGGTGAGAAGTTACCATGGCAAATATCGATACTATGAATGTCATGAAAGAACCTTTTTATTCGTTTGTGTCATCGTATGAGGTGCAGATATGAAGATGTCAAAAGAAGCCCGCCCGTCTGTCTGTCTTGGTTCATACGGAGTAGTCATTACCGAGAAAATGCATGAATTTAGCGTCACATGACAGCGACCCACTCACTCACTCACCCACTCTCTCACTCACACAGCACCTGAACACTGGAATGACCACGTCGCAGCGATTTTGACTGCAAGTCTCAAGGAGGTCAGTGGGGCGCTTGGTAGTTCCGCGGCCTGTCACCTTTTTATATTAGTCTAGTCTTTTTATATTAGTCTAGTTATATCATGGATTTCTAGCTCAACAAGTACTTGTGATGTGTGCCGCGTCTAATAAGCGTCACGAAAATGCAACCCTGCAGAGCAATCCAATGGGTATCATGCTTGACCCGAATTCGCCTTTAACCCAATGCTTCGCTTTCTCCATAGTCCGTACTTGATCCATCATCTGCCAGATTCGAAGGCATCCATCATCCAGCATGAACTGACAGGCTATGCAGCGCACATAGAAGACACGGGAGTGAGCCGCACTCGCAGCCCAAGTGCTGATCGTTGCGACATTGCCCGATGGAACTTTTCCAACGGCTGCAGCTGCTTCATGTTTGACAATCTAGCCCTGGTCTCGACGCTGTGTTTTGCGACCGTAATGGTAGCAACCAACACATATAGTACCAGACTAGACATAGTGGTGAAAGACTTCGCGAGTTGAACTGCCGTCTGGAAAGACGCGAGATCCGCGTTTGATGGTGCCGGAGTGATCGGCAATGTTTCAGTGTCTGATAACGTGACAGGTGAATTCGCCGCGACGTTGCATGTCACCAAAGGTTGAGCAACAATGGCCTGGCTGATCGGCGTGCTTGTACCACATGTGCTGCGATCAAATGAACCATCGTATAGGTCAGCATCTGTGCCTGTGGGAGGTGAGGATAATGCAGAAGGACCAGCGTCTCCGCCAATTTCGAGGCCACGGCTATTGATGATTAGAACACCTTGAGATAGTGCGCCGGATGCAAGGGCATAGGTCGAGTCGGCAGATCCTGGTAGCTGGAATCGTGGGTCATTGCAGTCTTCGAGTGACGACGAGACTACGCCTTGAGTACCATCTGCAAGGCCATCTGTGGCTTCAGATGTACGATGACCGGTATCAATCAGGTGTGTGCGGTCTTGCGAGGCGCTTGAGGCGTCGTCGACGGTCAGGTTAGTCGGGCGGTTGGTAGACGATTGCCGAGGAGCATTGGCATCGGCAGACTGAGACTTTGAAGGAGTTAGTCGACATGCGCATGCACGTAAATCTGATTTTCGACATACACTCAGTACATGAGATCCAGAGCGAACTGATTCCGAACTTTCAACTACATGACTCTGATCGGCAGGTGTTGGCATGTCCTTTTCCACAGTTAGTTGGCTGAGCATCAGGATATTCTCGCAACGGCTAGGGTACGTACGCTGTGTGTTCTATAGGCCGCAACGGGAGCCGATTGATGGCCCAATTCAGCCGGTAGCGCCTTTTTCCAGTTAGTCGCCGGACGATAGACAGTTTTGCGTGATATTCCGCGGATATACGTACATTTCTGTGCCTATCGGTTGAGACGGGTCCGAATTGGTCGTAATTTCCAATTGGTAGCACCTTTTTGAAGTTAGTTTCCGTAGAGATTTCATGTCAGAAAGGCCACGTACACTGCCGATCGGGCTAGCCGTGGATGGTGTTCCGGCAATGACAGCTTGGCCGATGAGTACACCCGGAGATGCCTGGGTAGAGGTCAGCATGAATACAGGAGCAGATAGAACAAAACGAGGTGGTGGGCATACGCTAGGGCGAACATCAAGTGACACGGATGCTGCAGATGATTCGAAGCTGAGAGGCACCTTCCGAGAAGTTAATTCCCATGAGATCCATCGCAAAGTAAATTCGTATACATACGTTTGCTAGGGTCTGACCACCCGATGAAATGTCTCCATCCACAACAGCAATGTCTGGTGGACAGCGAAGGACTCCCTCACCCACTGATTCTGACAGTGTTGTCGTATTCAGACTAGAGTACGACTCGTTTCCGGATTCGCCCAAGGTGCACCTGGTAGTCAATTGAACGCTGTTGTGTACAGGGCTGTGGCCACGACCGCCAACAGAGTTGGCAGAGTGGAACTGGAGTTCATCAATTGACGGGGCAGAATCGCTCCACTCAATTGCCTCGCCGTTGGTGGCGGCAGCGAGTGACGGTTGTGGGAATTCTGACAGTGAAGGTTCGTTCAAGTTGGGCAGGCTGCTATTCAATGAGCTAATCGGTAGCATCCGCTCATCCTCAGAGAAGCTGGACGACGGCGAGAACAAGTTGAAATCTGTGTAATCGCTCGAAGATCCAGAGTGCTCCAAGAAGGGGAAATTGGTTTTCCTTGCTTGCAGCTCTGGGTTGACGAACTCGGCACCAGTAGGCGCATCAGCGTCTTGTTGAGATGACGGCGTGACCGACTTCAGCGGTGATGCAGCAGAAGAGGACGACGACGACGAAGATTGAGAGGAATTGTAGTCGGTGGTGTCGAGTAGGAAGTCGAAGTCGGGTGTGTCCATGGGAGGGAATTGGACGAACTCGTCAAATGGGTCGTAGGCCAAAGCGGTAGGATCAAAGTCCTCCAGACCAGTGAATGAGAATATGAGATCCTGGTCAAATGATGATGATGCAGGAAAAACGATCTCTGGGTTCGTGGTTGTGATTGGCAAGTGACAAGGTGGAACTGACTCTGACGACACGGTCCTCGCCTTCTTGGTGGGCTTTGGTGTGCTTTGAGGTGCTACTTGAGCAGCACCACGCTTCTTGTGGCTAGGGTCGCACCGGATCTTCTTGCGTCGGCAGTTGTCGCAGGCCTTGATGACTCTCATCAGATGAGCATGATCGCGCTGCTCCTTGGTCTTGGATCCCCGTGAAGCAGAATCGGTCACATCCAACCCGTCCTTTGTGAGGATCTTCATGCCAGGAAGATGCGAAACATCGTTAGTTTGATGTCTCGAGGGCCGGCTACTAGTCTTGGACTCTCGTCTGCGTTGCGACGAGACGCGGGATGAAGAAGCTATTGATGAGACTGAAGTGGCACTCCAGTCCCAGGAAGATGTGATGGGAGAAACGTTGAAGGAGAAATTGGCTGAGTCCATGGAAGGGCTGGCCGTTGAGGGAGGAGCGATAGCAGAAGGTACAGACACCGGGTAGAACTTGAAGGTCTGTCCCGTCATCTGAACGTGCTTGAAGAAGTCCAAAGTAATCGTAGCGCGCTTCTCGCCGGCAGAAGAAGGTCCAGGACTAAAGACGTTGATCATGTCATCAAGCTCTTGCGATCCGAGAGCAGGGAAGAATTGCAACGGAGCGCCAAGCGTGGGCTGGTACACGGAGAAGCCCTGGGGAAGGGAAGACAGGGTCTGACTGGTGGAAGCCATTTCTATATCAAAGCCGAGGATGGTCTTGCTGGGGAAGTAGTCCAGTTTGGAGGACTCAACGAAGAACCCTTTTCAATAGGTTCCGGCTGCGGGAGTTGGCACGCTGGGTAATGAACTAGCTGACAAACGACCATTTGGTGTGTAAGTCCAAAGAGACTGTCAAGCATCTACTTTTCTCTTGGACCTACTTACTGAGTTTACAAAGAGGGAAGTGTCTCTGGTTCTCACGAGAATCGATGGTATGAGACAAGTCAGATGCAACGTTGCGACGCCAGCAGTGCACAGCCTGACCAGACTGTTGACTTTTTCGGGGTCCAAAAGTCCCAGTCTCCTGAATGACAGTTCGAACGAAGAGAGAGGGGCGTTTGGAAAAGAAAGTGAAAGCCGAAATTCGTAGAGGAGGTGTGTGTCGAGTTTCGAGAGAGAATGGTAGGTAGCCTCAGGGTCGAAGGCTCACAGAGGTTGTGGTTTTACTTCTCTTCAATACCTTTTCCACCGAATTTTCTGCTCTACTGTGAGGCGACTGCTGACGGAAGCGACACTATTCGATTGATCTTGATAAGGCTTAGGGGCGGGCGGAAGAGGAAAAGCGAGAGATCCAGAGGGGAGGGAATCACGAACGGTATTTCACTTTGAAAAGCATTTGTTCCAGGGCGCAGCACGTAAAGGGTGGAGGAAGCTGACTCTTTCGGCGTGCTCAATCGGGACTAGCGCAGGTCGGGCACTTGATCTATAAGAGCCAATGAGCAGAGACTAACCCAGCCACGGCCTCGATTTGACGATGCTTTATTGGAAGCTGCGGCCCACTCCATGCACCATCCGCAATGGACCTCCGGCGTGGATGTGTGTCTGCAATTGGTCAATGGACTGAAGGCTTCCTGCAAGAAGTGCTTACCGCAGCTCCCCGCAGCTCCTCACCTCAATGTGGCTGTCTGGCTCATCAACTTTGAAATCTGCGAGGCGTCTTCCGTCCAGGACTGCCTTGCGGTCAGCCTTCCGCACTTCTCACCATGTTCAGTTCCAAGTAGCTTGAAGACGCTTGGCAGGGACCCTCGGATACATACCCGCCTTGCTACCCAAGTGCTTACACATAATAGTAAATTAGTAAGTAGCCCGAGGCATCATAGCATACTTGACGACCCTGTACCTTTCGACCCGGAGCTTCGGAAATCTCCTGGCTCGATGCAGTAAAACATGTCCAAGGGGTGTCCCCGATTTTCCGGATATCGCGAACATGTTACATCAGGAAAATTGTCTATTCTTAGTTTACCAGCTCTATGCACGTCGTCATCACAACTGTGTACAAAGGGCGTGACCTGCAAACAACGTTTCATCCTAGCGAATTTAGGCGTGAGGTTGCTTGACTTCTCCAATTCGCTATATGCTTTGGCTGACAGTTCACAAGAAGTGCTTCAAGTTGTATGGTTGTGAAACTATTGTCATGGCGCTGAGTTTTATTGTTATTCATTTTCACGTCCGCCTTGTTGAGACCGATCCTGCAAATACATCTATACAATCAGCCCAGGAACCTCAAGACAGCATGACATGTGAGGTGAATGTCGCCTGTCGGCTATAACCTTCCCCCTTAGGTCGCATCATACCCAACAGGTCTTCAGCATGTCTACTCCAGGCGCCTCCATTTGCTGTACGAAATCCCGGCAAATTCGCATCACGCCCTCTCGGCTCAGACGCCTTGGGTTTTGGAAGAGGCCGCACGGGTTGTGGTGGTTCCAACGACACAATATGCTGTGGTACCTGTCCAGCTGCGTCTGCCTTCCGAGCCGCTTTTCTACCACGTGTTGCAGGGTTGACAATTTTAGCTCTGGGAGCAAGTCCATCATTCTGCACAACCTCGATTGGAGTCGGCAGATTGTTGGTATCCTGTTCTGGTGGCGAATGTCTTGCCATCGTTGCAATGTCTAATTCATTTGGTGCTAGTTCTGCAGACATCTCATTGCCACGTTGGCCGCCTGGAATAGGCCGTTCCACTTCATCCACGGCTTTTTCATCGGCTGCGCTACTATCACCTCTTCGAAGGCAAGGCTTCATCGTCAGGTGGATACCCGGCGGGCGATCGGGGGCAGTAGGTGGTCTACCGACGGTGCCAATACGGCTCGCACTCATCGCAAACGGGGCGGAGATCATTGCGTCAATTCCGAAAATCGGTGCAAACCCAAATATCTCTTTGCTTTTGACGCTCTTCCGTGCCAGTCTCTTGATGCGCGGTCCTGGAGGCCCAGCGATTGGGTCTGCGTTGGTAACATCACATTTCTTTTGGATTGCTTGCGCTTCGATTTTCTCCGTGGGGCACAATCTGATTCTTCTTCGCTTGAATTTGCGGCTTTCTCAGCCTGTGATACCTTTTCTGTTTTGTTGGAGAGCCTCCTTTTGGTAGAAGACATGCAGACTCTTCCTCGCTTGAAAGCTTCGCCGGTGATGACAGTAACTCTACCCCCTCCTTCGAGTTCGGGTTTTTCTTTGGGAGCCAAATCTTCAGATTCTCCTTCAGTCAAATCGTTGACGACTGACGCCTCAGACGCCTGCTTGAGTCTAAGCGTTTCGTTTCCATCCGAACCCGGCTGTTCTGATCGCTCTGCACCTACATGTTTGAATGGTGCCGAATCTCCTACCACATTCATAACCGTACTTGGCTTATCTTCTTTCGATAGCCCTTCTGCTTTTTGTTTGCCAGTACTTTCGGTCGGTATGTCACCAGAATCCAGAACATGATTCTCAAAGTCATCTATTACTAAGGAATCGAACGGTTTTTGGGGTGTCGAAGAGTCTTCTGCTGGCATGCTCACGGTAGACCTTTTTCGTCGTCGTGAATCTCCCACAACTTCTTCAGGCTCAGATAGAGTATCTATTCCTTCCTTGATTCCTTCCTTGGGAGACTGTAGTCGATTGGATCCTGGGACTGATACATCAAGCTCTGAGTCTGAGTCAATGCTGATGGCTTCTTGTTGGTCGGGCGGACTCCGTATCGAGTCGTCGCCCAAACACTTTTTTCCGAATTTGACTTGAGGCGTAGAAGTAGGCTCTAATGCAGGCTCTGATGTGGCTTTGGCTGTGTTATCTTCTGCACATCTGTCGTCATTTAGATCCGGAGAAGGCTCTTGAGCTGCAGCGGCAAGTTCGACATTTGTGCTTTGCTCACTCGTCGTTAGAATATTCGATGGATGTGGAGCCTGTTGTCTTTGCCTTGTCTCTGATACCGTCAAAAGCCCACGCCTCGGTCTAGACCTGATGCGCAGTTCAGTACGCCGTTCTTCCTTTGGCTTTGGTGGTACTGAGTCAGGAAGCTCGAGAAGCACAGTCTTCTCAGCTTTGGCTTTCTGTTGTTTTTGTTTTGCATTCAGTAGGGGTCGTGGCGATTTCGGTATCGTCACGCTTTCGCTTCCGCCATCAAGGACCGGTGTCTGCTGTTTCGCCGGTAGGCTATGTTTCGTAGACAGTGGCCACTTCGCTTCTGCAAGTCCTTGCACGCAAATTTTGTTCGTTGATGTTTCGGCGACCCGCGACTTGCTCACATGGCATGCTTCCACAAGCTCGTCAACCATGACCCCTGCATTGCGGGATCTGTCGCGTACTAGGGCAGATCGACTTTCAGGTTGGAGCGGCGAACTATCTCCATCGCGTCTGAGCCCAGATGACGACTGACCGCGAGTTCCTTGAGATTTCCGCGACGGAGTACCGACAGCCGCAGACGCAGTCTCCCCTGCTGATTTTTCTCGGGCCTCGTGAATTCTGTGTTTCCACAGTGTCGCGACTTTTGTAACGGCGATTTCGCCCTCGGCCCTGCCTTCACCACAACAACAACATCATCATCGCCATCATCATCATCATCATCAGCATCGTTAGTCTCACCACCTGCCACCTTCTGGACATTCACCCTCTCCTTCAGTGCCCTCGTCCTTAAACTTGACGCTCCACCAGCATAAGTCGACAGACTCAGCGCTGCGCCAAACAAGCTCCGCGCGAAGCCGGCCTTACTCGGCGGCGAAGGACACGTCCTCCTCTTCTTTGTCGGAGGCGGTGCTTGCTCTTGGGCCCTCGAGCAATCTGCCTTGCGCGTCTCGTACGGCGATCGACTAGAAATAGCAGCTCGCCCTAAAGGCCCCGGGCTGGGAACAATAGAACTCAGCGACCGGTGAGACAACTGAAAATGCGTGCCGTCCTGTGCTGCTACTGGCGGAGCTCGCGCCCTGTTCGGTGCGGGAGTCTTCGCAGCAGCCATGGCTCTCCGCTTTTCCACCTCTCTCACTCTCTTGTCCAACACTTCCGCAAGATCTTGTTCTCGACATCCCACGCAATCCGCTACTTGGACTATCGCGGCGCCCCGGTCGAGTTCCAGCTCTTCATCTTCTTCCAAGTCGCCACCCGCCTGCCAGTGGGCATCTCCGATGAAATTCCCGCGGTCGTCGTAGACCATGATTTTCTTGTTGAAGGTATGATACTTGAGCTTGCCATCCTGCCATCTTTTCTGTTTCCTTTGAGATCGTGTGTGAAGAGGCAGTTGTAGTCCAGTACCGTCGCTGTCGTGGGTGGTGCTTCGCCCGATGACCCCGGCGCCACGGGCCTGTCGATCTTTCTCACGGCGTAGGACATGACATCTACGTGCCTATGGCATGCCAATAGAGCATCACGTTAGTATTCCATGCGGCGTATCGTATGAGACCGCGCCGAGGGATGCTCGTCGCGTGGCTTGCTACATTGTTGAGTTGTCGGGTGGGACGCGATCGGCTGGCCGGCTCATTAACGCGAGACGCCAACTCACGTGATTGCTTATCGGACAGACAGATATCTTATCATGCCGCTGCGGAGTTTCCGTGCGAGTGAATAGCTTCGTTCCTGGTTTCCTAACGTCTACCAATCATAAGCGTACGACAAAACAGAACACCAGAACATTGTGCTCCAACTGATCATTCAAGGGCAAGTTCGAGCTGCCCATGCTATGATTGAATCGTCATCTCCTAAACCTGGTCAATGCCGTCACCGCAAGTAGCCGAATCGCATGGTTACATTCTGCTCCAAGCAATCCACGAATCAAGGCGACCACGATAATACCCTATCCTTACCGCTCCAGCCAGTTGGCGAACCCCGCTCCCAAGCTACGGAGTACCTGCAGAAGAGTTGAAAGAAGAGGGGGAATTTAGAAATTCACAATTGATTTGCTAAAACACATCCCCGTCGTCATATCAGCACATCGCAGCCCTCCCAACGCTCGCAGTCCACCGCCCTCCAAGCAAAGATCATCAATGCTCTGCAACAAATCAAGAAGCCAGCTTCTTCACTCTCCCCTCCAAAGCCTTCTCATCTAGCCCAAAACACTCATCCACCTTCTTCGCCCTCCTGAACATCAGAAACGCAGGCATCCCCGTTACATCGTATCTCTCAGCGAGTGCTCGATTCTTATCAACATCCACCAATACGAATATGACGTTCTTGTACTGTTGAGCCAGTCGCGCGTATTTTGGGGTGATGAAGCCGCATGGTTTACAGTGATTGCTTGTGAAATCGGCCACGAGACGGGACTCTTGTCGAAGAAGGTTGTCGAATTGGTCTGTTGACGATACGCGAATTATAGTGTCGGGCATTTTGTAATTTTGTGATAATAAATCTCTTTCCAATCCTTTGCCAAAGCTCTGTGGTTTTGTGGGGAGATCTTGAAAACGTCCTCCGGGTACGGATCCGCGAGGAACAATTGAATTAATGCGAGAAGTCGGAGAAATGTCGGAGGTATGAGGAGGAGCTTTAAAGGGGATGCAAAGAAAAAGGAAAAAGGAAAGAAAAAAGAGAGAGAGAGAGAGAGAGAGAGAGAGAGAGAGAGAGAAGGCAGGGCAAGATGCTTATGTGTACCATGCACATCTGCATCTGGATGTGGCGTTAATCTGAGCGCTCAAAGCTGGTGGCATACACCTTCCGACGTCCGTTGCAGATTCTATTAAAAGAACTAGAACCAATTTTTTTCTTTTACGGGCCAAACACGGCATATCCTGCACGACACGACACCAAGTAATAGTCATGCGCACTCAATGGAATCTACCAATGCTGGAGCAGCTTAGAGTAAGCTTGGGGCGGAAATAGCACTCATCTGCGCAGTGGTCTCCAACGACTGGCTGTCGCATGTGCATCTCACTCCAACGGTATTCGAAGACATTCCTGGCAATACGAGGCTCGCCTCAAAGTCCACCAAAATCTCAACCAATGGGCCCTGCATGCCAGTTAGTTCTGCGACAAATTGTTGCCGCAGAGCCACACACAAACCCAGCCATACAGCTGATGATGAAAATACACCTCGACTTGTCATAATACGTCAAGCAATGATCATTTGTATTGATAAATAATCCAAGGGTATCGGTATCGGGCAGATATCTCCTGCGATTGGCTTCTGTGCCTCCTCGAACTCATCTGCCCATAAACTCCATGCAGCATGCAATTCTGGCAGTGCGAGCAAATTGATAAAAGTTACCTGCGCCACAAAAAGACGAAAATAAATAAAGAAAATGCTGCTCGACGCTGTGCAGTGATAATTTGATACCCCAAGCATGCCAAAAATGCTGACACCCTGCTCAAGATAAATGAGCCATGTGAACGTCTATTTTTCCGTCACTTCGTTTCCCACAACCTAACATCTGTTTACTTCACGCAGAATTTATATCAACACCAACACCAGGTGGAGCATATCCATTTTTAGATAGAGGTGGCGGCGATTTCATCCCCAGGTCGACATAGCTGCTTGCGCTTGCCTCCAATTCCATGGGAGTAACCGGTCCCGGGCTTCCCAGGGATGTAGCCTTGGTGACAAGGGCTTAAGTGATGTTGATCCAGACAGCCCGATATCCTTTGCTGCCAATCCATTCAGAGACACTCCAGGTGATGCGGTTCTAGTTGAGGCGCCGAGAACCATGGTAGCTTGGGCGATCATGTCCCGTTGATACTGTCGCATCTTGCGACGCATTTCCATCTGAGGGTTCTCGATCCGAGACGATTCGGGTCGTACCGGCGAAACATGGGAGTCGGACTTAACAGATGATGTTGCCGAGTCAGCAACAGGTGCGGGCCGTAAATGGTTTGTATCATGCTGTGGGTGTTGATGTTCGTAGTTTGAGGGGTAATATTTGCCAAGGGGTTGGGGAGCGTCGTGGAAGCCAGAGGCGATATATGATGAAACTGGCGTGCTCGAATGAGTTACGGAGGCTGACATGGTGACATGCGGGTGTCTGACTCGTTCGGCCTGCATGGTTCTGGACTCTGACGCCCGGTTATGACGCAGATGGGCTGACTCAGAAGCAAATGGATGTGGACGTTGAACTCTTCCCTTGGGGTCCTCGTGCAGAGGAAAGTACCCCTATACAACGAATTAGATGCTTTTGCGACCCATGGCAGTATAAAAAAATGGAGGACTCTTACCCTGGCAGATCACCTCGAGCTGATAATGGTTCGGGTGGTGTACAAGTAGGACCTGAACTGAGTTTTCGAAGTTTTGAAGTTGGATAGCAATAGGATTGCTGTTACTGGCTGTGGTAGCGACTTCTGGACTGCCTATATACACAAGAAGTGTGTTAGTGGGTGCCATGTGGGCTATTAAGTATGGAGTTAGACTAGAATGTGAGTATGACATATTATGGGGATCGGCGAGGCGTAACGGCGGCCCAAGATCCAAACAGACGACCAGCATCATCATGGCCGGGGCCCGGACTGGGCGAAATGGGCGAAGGATTGTCGGATCCACTTCACGACTGCTGTAGCGTGACAAGCGGTCGTCGCCCGCTCCATGTGCTGTCCGCTTTCTTTCTTGTTAACAGCGTGGGTGGCGTCAAAGGGTGCGTACTCCGTACGAACCCCGCGATACGCTGCAGTGTCGGTGGTGCCGTGGTGATGATGTGTGGGGATTTGGTTCGTCGTGACTTTATCCACACGCGAGCTGTGCCGTTTGTTTTACGAGGCTTGGCAGCCCCATACCCAAACTCTATGGCGCATTGATGAGAGACAAGTGGTCGAAGTGTGGTAGATGGCTGCGGTGGTACAGCACGTGTGGTGGGAATGAAACAGGCGGGAATAATTCGAACTTGACAGTGCTAAAACAAAGACTGGGCTAGGCAAGGGGCGAAAGTAAAAAAAAAAAAAAAAACAGCCAGCTGCGATGGCATGGACTCACTCACCTGCAGTCGATTGGGACCCCTCTTCCAGGACAGGTCCAACCGTTGGAGACAAAGGCGTATTGGGCGCCGATGTTACGGGGCGGTCGACAAAGTAATCCGTCTGGTGTGCCGTAACGGTATTCGGAGTTAGCGACAATTCGGAGGAGTTGGACAGTGTGCGACTGGCCATTCCAGGGCGACGACGGGGAAAGAAGAGCCGGCGGCGGTTTAAATGACCTGGCGAAGGAGGCCATGATGATCAAATGATGATCAAACTTGGAGCCCGACGTCAATGATGTCTGAGTCGGGACCGGAAGTTATTCTCCTGGTTGTGAAGGCGCTGATGGTCCCGTGTGCTTAGATCGCGAGAGATGTGGATGATTACTCGACTAGTGATTTCTGGAAGCTGGAAGCACCAGAGCAGATCCACGACTGTTCGATGACGCCGTGTATGACCCTTGCGTACATCGAAACCCGGCAGATATGTCCGATCTGAAAACTTGAAAGGGGTCCGAAAAAGCTGATACACGTCTTGTTCAGATGGTGCCCAAGATGTTTTCCTTTCTTCGTGGATGTCTCGTCCTCTGGAATAATGCTCGATGTGTTTTCTGCGAACAACGAAGGGAGTAAAGCAAACAATCGACTCTGTTGCGAGTGGTTGAGTATTGCCGATTTGAAGTCGGAGATGTTGGAATTGGAGGATCGTAAACAAAGGAAACCATGGAAGCATCAGGGTAGTGAGGCGGACAGCGACGTAGGCAGGGGGCCCGGCCAATGACAGGTGAGGTGATGGACATCAGTGACTTTAAAGACCAAGCCGCCCGCAGCTGGCACCAGGTGGCACCAGGTGGCACCAGGTGGCTCTGGCTGGCCCAAAGTTTAATGCAGACTGGCGTGATTATTCCATCTTCGGACTACATATGTTCACAGGCTTCGTTCAATGTTCCATTTCACCCACTGTGTGCCAGTTCAATATTGCGTGTTGCGCGCTCATGCTAAAAGTCGCAGCCGCGGCCAGTGGACCTTTGATGATTGCAACATTGGGAAGACCTGACACCAACTATTCTTAAAAACGAACCGAATCGTTTGGAACCGACTAGCACAGAGGAGAAATGCAACAGCACACCCACCCACTTTAGCAAGTGCAGAAGGTGAAAAGGCCAACTTGCTGCATCATGTTCGCCGTCATTGTCACCGCGCTAGGACGAACCCACAGCTTTACAGCGCTTCAAATTCCTCAAAACTTTTCCATTCTCCCAAGACGTCACCGCAGCACTGCAGCACTGCAGCGCAGAAGGTGGACCATCAAATCTTGCCACGGGGGCCCAGTGGATATCGAACACTCTGAATTCAGGGACGTCTCTGTTTCCTCACCAACTTGCAAATGATATGACAAGTCGGGACGGCACGACTACTTTCATGCTTTTGCCCTCCCCACTTGTTCCCAAAAGTGCCTGCCGCCCTGCCTACTTGCTTACCAGCTTACTCACAAGTTGATGCTCATGGTGAGTGGGATAGTGCTCGCCTCTATACATTTCGATTACATGACCAGAATTTCTGTTACCAACCAGCAGCACACATGGATGTGCATTATGAGTATGCGAACCTAGTCCAGAACCCGATATTCTTTATGTCATTCTTCTTCTTCTTCTTTAGTTGTCACGTTGTCACGTTGTCAATGTGTCAGGTGTCGTGTCTCGCCACTGGCTTATCGTGGCTGCGTGGGTAATAAGTCGACAGCAAATCAAAACAAAGGAAATGCCCCTGTCGTGACCGTGAACGATGTCGATCATCACGCGTTTACTCGGTAGCGACTGTGCTGAACTCCGACTGCAATCTCACTGATACTCCCGACTCCGTCCTTGACAAAGTTTGGGAAATAATAGGCATTTTCGACCAATCTGTACAGATCATCAAATCATACCTTTTCCGTATAATTAGCTTTTGTCCCTATGCAAGGGACTTGAAGCGTTCATCCAGGTTCTTTCGCCGCCAGGTATTCTCCAGACCCTCAGCCATTTAGTCATTCTACCTTTGGCATGGAAAATGAGGGAACATGGGCTTACGTAACATATTATTCGAACCAGCATTACCGTGCTGCAATGTGATGGCGGCGATGGCGGCGATGGATCGGCGTGGCACATGATCGCCAGTGGCTTGTTCAGCATACGGCTCAAACATCCTCCTGTTCGAACTTCTTCTCCTGAGCTTCATGCCGAACTTTGAAGTGGTTAATTGATAGGGGACATTGACACTGAGCTCGCTTGGCTGCTGTTGTGAAGAGACCCGCCGTGTTTCATTTAAGCGAATTAGCGAGGCATTTAGTACATCTTTGAAAGGTGCGTATATATGCTCATGCTTATTATCAATGCGGTATTAATTGTATTGGTGGAAAAGAACGGGAAACCGGAAATAAAACAAGAACCAAGCCCGCCTCTTAGCCCGCCTCTTAGCCATGTATGCCGACAGATCGCACGCTGCTTTTGTCGCCTTCTTTAACATCCTCACAACAGTTGTAGCGTTCCAGAATCGTGTCCTTCCACTGCGGCTGCCGGGTATTGTTCCTTGACACCGTGACGCCGAGAGCAAAAAATCGAGGGGTATCTCATTCAGCGTCCATTGCGCATCGCCCCTTCTGCATCCAAGCTTGTTGCACTGTGTGATTTTTCCTCATCGTCGTGGCATCGCATCATCACCTAGACATGGGCGCGTCCGGTGAATTGAGAGCGGTGATCGCGGTGCCTCCACCAATAAATCGTAGCGCTGACGGCAGAAAACAGCCAAAGGAGGGCGCTTGTGAGGTCAACCCAGACGGCACTCTTCATGCGCCGAATTCCGCTGTCACCTTCGGCATTCTCATGTATGTACATCTGGCCTTCATTAGCAAATGGCAAGCAATAGTAGAGAAAGGATCCATGCGCGTCGCGACGTTCAGGACGCGACTCTCGCAATCGAAGTGACCGCACATACCGAGCCGAAAACACCGAACAGCGCAATCCAAAGAATGAAAAGCACAAAATTCCACGCAGCACCGACCACGCCGGAATGACGAAGTAGAGCAGGGATGAAGTACACAACGCAAGTGACCGCAGAAAGCGCCCCGACAACGACGGCATAGACCTTTAGCAACGCCTCCAGGTTAGACTCAAGCCCACCTTGGCGATGAAAGTTCGAAAGTGCAGATAATGGCGATGCTTACCCATTTGGAATCACTGTACTTGCCCTCCTTTTGAGCACTGCTGAGATCTTGGCCATACAGCCCGCAGACTGCCAGCGCGAGCGCGAAGCACACAAGGTGCAGCGCCGAGAAGGCGAAGTAGCTAATTGAAGTGGTTAAGAAACCCATGATGTGCGCTTGAAGGCGGGACGGTTGTTTTTTTTTTTTTTTTGCTCGTCTACTCTGGTGGGACGAGAACGGGTCGGCAGGGCTGTCGCAAAGGAGAAACACGACGATCTATCGCACACGCTTTTCGGAGGCCTTCGCACGTAGACTTTGCGAGACGGCGAAATGACTGGGAACGCGAACTTGAGGGGCAGGAGAATGACAATTATTGTTATTGTTGTTGTTGTTGTTGTTGAAAAGACAGAAGCGATGATCAGGGACCGGGCACGTTTACATACATATCTTAATGTCGCGGTTTAATTTCCAAGGTCAAGCTTCTTTAGCGCCAATGACGTAAGGGTCCGGGACCCCAACAAGCTTCGCTAGGATTGGGCAAGTGCGACCGACCTCTTCTTCCTCATTGCTCAGTTGGAGCCACATGGTGGCACAAACGTGTTTTCCATTGGGCAAGAGTTATTATTAGTGTAAACTTTGAAAAGGATGGGGCCCAACGCTTCATTTAGCAGGATGGAGGTGTTGTAATTCGTTGAAACCCCGTCTATGAGATGCAGCTTATTATTGCATTGCCCAATAGTCAGAGGTATTGGTTTCTTCTCCCTACCTGCACGGAATTTGGAGTACTTGAAAGACCCTTTCGAACAGGATTCCTTTCAATTCCTTTTCAATGCGGGTCGACTTACGAAACCCACAAGATGTCAAACCCAAAAGCTCCCATCTCACAGGTATGAAAGGCTCCTTCGAAGCCTCAGACTGGTCAGCCCTATTTGTCCATTTCATCGCTGATGCAGAAGCCCAAGCTCCACGGATTTGGCCCTTGTGCTATTATTATTATCATTATTATTATGTCAGCCACCAAAGCTGCTACGCCACGATCGGACCCGCCGCGTTCTGAAGGGTTGAGCTCGGGACGGTCGAGACATGATGGGCTGCCTACCGAAGGAGGCAATGGACCAAAGCAACACCGAATGTTGGGGCTTCGACAGTCGACATTGCTACGCAACCAGACAGATGAGGCGGTGAATGAATTATTTCCATGTCGAATCGATGTCTTACGCCAATGCCCCGCCGCCGCCATTGACACCACGAAAACCGCAGCCAGGCCGCCTCGCGAAACAAATAGCTGACTGATGACTGAACAGTCTACTTCACGGCTACCGAATGCCTACTCGTTCTTTAATTCGTTCTTTCGCCGGACACGGCAGAATACCTAGTTCATCAGCCAATGTGCCAATCTAACGGGGGCTAGGCAAGAGAACAGTCACCCGAATCATTTTCTTGCAGATTGGTCGCAAATCGCCATGTGTCTGAGTCTGTCACGAATCCACCAACGCCTCGGGCGAGAAGTGCATTGTGGGCGAGTGACTCCGCCGTCTTCACCTCGAATCCACCTTTGCCCAGTGGATGGCGGCAGCAAGCAAGGGCCCTCCAGTGATGCCTATTTCGGGGCCAATTTCCATCCAAGATGCCTCACAAGGCTGGTGTACTTGTGTGTTTCAAAACCATTGAGTCAACCCATCATTGACCAATGGCATGGCTCATGAACCATCTTGACAGTGACCAGGCGGTCTTGGTTCTGGGGCCCTGGCAGGCTTGACAGCCTTGATGAAGCCTTTCTCTCTGGCCATGTTCATGAGGTATCACACTGCCACTTGGTATGACGTGAATTACAAGAAAGCCCCCAAATCAAGGGGTTTGCAAGATGTTTCGGCACACGCCCTGCGAATGTCGACAAGTATATATTTGGCGATGGGAGTCATGATGTCCTAGAAAGTTCCTGCCTCTTCATCACTCACATCTTCATCACAAACCAAGGACGCTTTTTCACACAGGAAACGCAACAACCTTTGGTTTCTGAACAACTTGACACAGAATCCTTCACCATATACCACAATTCAAACATGTGCGGAACTTACAACGTCGATGCCACCGAGTTGGTCGTTGCTAAATACTACCCCAACTACTGGCAGTGTGTACGTACAGTGATTTCATCTGAACTTTGACCACTGACTAACGTCATGTTAGTGCGGCTGCCACTCTGGCTGGTTTTCTGTTACTTTAGACATCTACTGCCCCAACTGTCACCGAGCTCAATGCTCGAGCTGCAACTACGCCGAGACCGGTTGAGCTGTGCCACATATGAGATACGCTACGGGCCTCAATGGAGTAAAAGATGCAGCGAGGAGAGCTTCCGTCTGCAATTTCCAAAAAAAAAAATGGTCTATGTACAACGTGTTCAACGAACGGTATGAGTTGTGGGTTGTGGGTTGTGGGTTATGGATTTCAAGTCTTGGGTTACAAGTGATGCATTTCTAAGGTATTTTGGGCAATTGAGGACAGCATTTTTATAGACTAGACTAGACTTGGACAACAGCAATGTTGTATCATAAAACTGTGTTCGTTCTCCTTATTTCTGTATATCTATCTAAAAGACGTGAATCTCACAGCTGGAATGCCAAACTTCCTGCCCCTCTAGGGTCGTCTCCGTGCCACCTGTACATTGTGAACCTGCATGCACTGCACAAAACTGTGATGAAAATGGAAATGCGACAAGCAATTGAGTCAATTGAGTCAATCTGTTCGGCAATCGCAAAGCCATTTCCCACACTCTCCTCCTCCACCTCCTTTTCGATTGACGCCACAGGATCCTTCCAGAAAAACAAAGGGGGTATTATGTATGTACATGCAAGGAAAAAAGCAGGCAAGGCACAATCGCGAACTGTTTCACTGTGAAAATATGCGACCATCGTTTATGCTCTCCCCTTTTTCTGCCCATCTCGCTGCCTTGGGCTGAGTTGAGCGAAATGGGGCACCGTCATCCGCCATTCTGGGGCAGGCAGCCACATTTCCAGGCCGCCGCCTTGTCTTGGCGCTGATCTCGAGGACGTCGGTCCTTTTTCCTTGCAGTTCCTTCCAGGGTTATACCTACCCGAATGGGGACTTGCCGCGTCCGTCTCAGCCCTATCGTGTACAACAATCTCGGGATCGCTCGAGGGAGTAAGACAGGGGATTTCGGCGACCACTGACCACCAGTGCCGAGTTGTCCCGCAGGGGCGCAAGGGATGTTTTGTTGGTAGCGGCCACCTGGGGTTACGGCAAAAAGTTGAACTGTTTCTCCTGATTCCCCTGGGGATTGTGGAATTTTATTTTTATTTATTTTTATTTTTATTTTTTTTTTGAGAGGCGACTCATTGTGGTTTGAATGCTACGGCGGGGGCATGGTTCTTCTGAATGGCAATCCGGTCCAAATCATTAGTCGGTCATTCATTCGATTTGGAGCTTTCAATTTTATTTTTGTATTTCTTTTTAACACCCCTTGCTATTTTGCTGCAGGCACGTCAGCCTCAGCTTCAGCTTCAGCTTCAGCTGAGTCTTATACACAGCCACAACGACGTGAACTCATGCCGCCGGCACGAGGCTCCCTCATGAGGCTCCCGCCCTGCCTGCCTGCCTGCCTGCCTGCCTGCCGTCTTGCAGTCGGGTCACGGTGTTGTCGGCTCACTCGATTGAACGAGTGCTATTTCGGCCATTGACGAGCCAAGACGTCCCGTCTACATTGCTTGACGATTGGGCCGTCGAGTCGGCATCGCCCCTCTCCTGCCCTGGCGCTCGGGACACGAGGTACGTACGACGATGGGCAGGTATTTGCTGGCTCTGGAAAACTTCTATTCATGGCCAGAAAGTTGGAAACCGCCCCCTCGGCGGCGCAATCAGAATGGACTTTTCCTCGTGCCGCGTACCTGGCCTGGTACCGGACTGCACAGAAACCAGACATGCCACTTTGTGCGTCGGGTATTCTCCTTTCTCGGACGAGTTGGCGTCTCCAAAAATTCCTACCTTGGGAACGTTCCACCATGGGACCGGTACGCGGATATGGGAACACCGAGGCTAGGAGCAACGACGAGGTGGTCGGTGTTATGAACGGTGTAGATTACCATGATGTGAAAAAGGCATATATATCTATGTTGGGTCCCGTTCGGAGACCCTGAAGAATTTGTCACTCCTCAGTACAAGTTTCGGTAAAAGCTCAAACCAGCTACAATAAAATATCACACCGCACCGTCCATGGCCTTGATAGCGAATCCTCAAGTCAACAAGAAAAAAAAATGAGAGTCATCAATCTGTCAATCAAAGTGTGTCAACCTATAGTCGTTGTATACGTCATCACATCAGTCCATGGCTGACCCATTTGTCTGTCATTCGGTTCATTTCTGATACTGCTTCTTCCCGCCGAATCCGTCCATCAACGCAGCCCCCAACGCTGCAGTTGCAACCTTGGCACCCTTTGGACCTAGCCAGGGGCTGGGATCGTTGCGGTTTTGCATCGCAGCTTGTGCGCCTGCGCTGAAGGCGGTACGGCAACCCGCCTGAACGAGCGGATTCTGCCACCATTGCTTCTTGGCCGCCTTTGATGCCGAAGCAGGAGGAGGTGCCGGGGCAGATTTGCGTCGCGCAGATGATGCACCTGCAGAATGGGATGCCATGTCGCGGTCGCGGCCGCGGGAGGACTCGCACCTCTCCTTCTGGTGCGGTCGGGAGATCTGGCTCGGCGGCGTGGCTTTTCTTCCTCGCTCCCATAAGCAGGTGACGGATAGCCACGGGCACGCGGTCTTGGCTCGACGGGTGAAGGAGGCCGAGATCTTTGAGAGCGGTGCCCAGGGTCATCTCGTCCACGGCGTCTGTTGTGGTGGTCGGCTGGTGAGACTGCTTTGTCACGTCGCGGGCGATAGTGGTCCAGGTCATCGCGATAGGAGCGACGAGGCTTTTCCCTCGGCTCGGCCTTGTAATCGCCATCATCGTAGTTAATCTTCGGCGCATCTCGCTCGTGTCGCTCGTATCGAGGCTCACGCCTTCCCTCTTCACGCCGGCCCTCCTGCGCGGCTCACGAGGAAGCGGTTCTGAAGTATGATATTGCGGGGGCTTCTCGCTCGCCGCCCACCACCGGCTGGCTTGGTCAAGCCAACAGGCTCAGGAGGCTCTCTGCGGGAGTGTCCACGTCTCGGCGCATAAGCATCCTCTGGCGGAATCGCATCGGGGCTGCGGCGACGCTGCCTTCTTTCCGACTTGTGTCGTCGAGGCGGTGGACCAGTGTACGATCGATCGTCTGATGGAGGGCCATGATGGCCGTCGTAGTCGTCGTAGCGCGAACGACGGGGCGGTGGGTGCGCCATGACGGGCAGGCAGCGTGTTCTCGATATCAAAGAATATGTATTGTGAGGTCGTCGGGATGGTAAAAGAGCAAACGAAGAAAGATGTCCAACGTGTTTGTAACAAAAGGCGCTCAGCTAATGTAAAACAGAGACGACATACATCATGCGACACCCGCCCGTGCCCGAGTGGCTCAGAGAGACGAGAAGTTTGCGAGGCACCACATGCCCAGTCTTTGGTGCGGAGTACTCCGTACATACATACAATAGGCGAGCAGGATTCGACAAGGAGGAGGAGCCCGCCAGCCCCAGCGTCCAGCTGCTCACGGCTGTCCAGGAGTGACAATCTGCCGACAATCTGTCACTCGCGATTTACATACATACATACATGTACATACAGGCCGCCTGACGTCATTTGAACCAATCGGAGAGCGCTGACGCCAGGAGCCAAGAAGAATAGCGCTCCAGCGATCCGTGACTTGAAGACCTGGCGCCAGTTAAGCCAGGGGTCATCTGACGTCAAAAGAACAGGCGGTGGAGGAAAGTGTCAGCTCTGGGACGGGTGGAGATTGAAGTGAGTTCGCGGGTCGTCGTCTTCTCCTCGTTGAGAATCACGCAGGCAGACGCATCGAGGTTGACGAAATCTCATGCAAAATAGCCAAGCTTTTTCATCCTTATTATGTACTGTCGCTCATCAGGGCACGACAGTTTGCCGGCTTGTCCCGTCCCGCCCCGCTCAGATCCGCCACTGTTGTAATTATGTACATGTGTAATATTCGCCACGGGCCACAAGATTCAGAATTTCAGGGTCTGCCGCCGCCCCTGCCTTGGCCGCGTGCTACGCGTGGCACTGGGCAGTCACAGACTCACAGTGCCGCGTGGTTTTGACACTTTTGCATTGTCACACCTCAGGACACCTCGGGAGCCGGAACACGTTCTAGAAGCATATAAAATGATGGGCTGTGCGCCCATCGAGCAACGACTCCTTGTCCCTGATGCTAGCCGGTATGGACTTCAGATCTTGTGGTGCTCCTTTCTGTTCCTTTCTGTCCCTTCGAAAGACTCCTGCCACACATTGCATCCCTTCGAACGCTTCGGTCATGGCCACTCCAGTTGGCTGCTTCGACGATCAGCAGCCAATGGCTTGAGCACGAGGGGGTCTAGGATTGTCCTGGTCGCATTTACCAACAGCATGGCAGGCTGATTGGATGATGACGCAAGATGCAATAAAAAGGACTCCATGTGTACATCTGGCTTTGGAAAGAAGAAGGTTGACGGGAGAAGAATGGCTGGCTGCACATCAAGTTAGGTGACGCGTGAGCCGATGAAATGTGTTGGGTTTCGTCTCGGCTTTGCGACCATCTTGACGTGGAAATGTAGTATAGTCATGATATCTACTTTGTTTTTCCGCGCAGCGAAGCAGATGGGATTCCACAGAAACGACAGAATACTCGTCATCTTTTCTTTTTAAAAGGCCCTTCCTTGTTGTCATAAGTATCATGGAGAGGGAATCGAAAGTTCGCGTTCGTACAGGGTAAGTCAACATTCGACAGTTACTGGATGGTCTGGGTCATGGTAGGGGTTACGCCAAAGCCACCAATCTTTTATCTTTCCCTCCTTCTTAATAAATGATGAGAAGACGAATTGAAGGTATATTCTTTAATCATAGAACTCTCTCTTCTCGTGAGAACGAGCCCCTTGTCAGTGCTGCGTCACTACACATGACCGCTCAGCCGAGCCGGTGCTCGTTCCATGTGGCTATTTGAGACAGAATTGTCTTCTTCAGACCACAGGTCGTGTGCCACGCCGTAGACTCCACGAGGTTTCATCACCCAGGGGGCCGCAGGGCGTTTTTGAACAATTGAAAGAAGATGGGTACCAGCACGAGAGTCGAGATGTCTAATGAGAGTAGTATATTCAATCACATCAGTTTGGGACAATTTCCTGGTGTCGACTCTTCCAACTTCTGAAATGCGCACCTCTAGGATCGGAGATCGGTGTCGAGAACCTCGAATCCAAGGCAAGTGAAATTCGCCTGGGGAGGAAGAAGAGAGAATACAACCAATGCTAACATGATCACGAATTTGACGATCCAGTGAGAGCTACCCGGAATGTTAAAAGTATACGGTGTCGGTCCTGGCCGCATTCACAATCTAGGCGGCTGGGTCTAGCTGATCAGGAGTGGTTGTTCGAACGGTCGGTCGTGTGAACTACAAAGACGACGACCGCATCCTGATTCTTTTCAGCAATTGGGCAAGTAGGCAGCGGACCAGGAATGATGGGCCCGTGTACGTTGATGGAAGATTCAAAGAAGCAGGGATTTGTTAGTGGCTGTCTTCTATGGCCCATGTTTAGTGTGTGGTTAGCAGGTGGCAGGCTAGAAGTATCGGTATGGGCACTCACGCTAAGCATTGAGGATTCCATCCATGTTCATGATGAGGTTAGCGTGAGCTTTACGACCTCCTGCAATGTCCATTTGTCGTCAATATCACGGTTGTCATGTTACTATTTGCACCGCGCATCGGGATCGGCCGACGATCGTATCCTTGCTCAGCTGGATTACACCGTGGCATAGCGTCGTCAGGCACTTGCCGACGCAGTCATTGAATGCTCACCTTCATCACCGCTGCCATCGCGCGTCGGAGAGCGGCCCGTCCATCGGCACATGTTGCTTCGCAAGGATGCTCAACCCACCGTCGATCCCACAGCGGCAACGCATAGAAAGGAGAACAAAACATGGCCAATTTCCAAGGACCCGCTGAACAATTCACTGATAAGAAGAGCAGAGGTCCCGCCGTGGGTCAAGGATTGCGCTTGTACGTAAGTCTTGCGATGGGAGACAAATTATTGATCGTGTTGATTGTCTGCTGTGGCTGGCGATGACGAGCGTACTGGGCAGGTACCAGCATTGCACCTGCCTCACTCCCAGACGTCTGCTGGGTCCAACGACTTGTTGAGGCGAGCAGCCAACTTTGACATCATCCCATGTGCCCAAACTTGGACTCTTGGACGATTCCGCGTCCTTGGGCCACTCACGTCGTACCGAGTGAAGCTATCGAAAGCCCAGGCAAGCGATGCTAGAGCTCAACAATTCCGCCCAACGACATTGTTCGCAATGCAAAGCGGTCCAGCCTGATCGATAATTCCTCACGCCACCGGCCTCAGCTCAGTCGACGAGGCCATCGCATGTTATCCGCACGGAAACCCACTTGCAAAAAGTTGCCCATCGGAAGCCGCCGCTTTCCTATACCTGCGATTGACGCGACGACCAACTGTCGCCTGTCCGTTCATCCCAAGATGGCAGTTGCTGCGCCCGCCCCGCATGATATCCTGGTCCCTTGTTCCAAATTTCACAGATTCGATGTTTTGGCTCAGGGATGATGAACTAGGCTCTGAAAACGCGGGGAAGTGACGCTTGCTGTTGCCATCGAGAAGAAGCTTTGCTTGCAATAGGCAGGTGGTGGCTAAAGCATTGAGCTTTATCAATCCCGCGGTGCGTACGGAGTAGTCCACAATCCCCATGGATGGGCGATCTTTCCCTTTGAACAGGACAAACTTTGACGGATCAAGTCACGAGACAAGCGCACAGGTAAAGAAGACGAAACGGAGAAGAGATACTGGACGGAATCGAAAATTCTGGTTCTCACCGGTGTTAGATCTGATAGGAGCGAACTTTTTCTTGTTTTTCTTGTCAGACCTTGATTAGCACCCCACAACCCCTCGTGTGGAGTGCCAAGGCAGCATCGACCAATCACATCCCATTTTCCCGACCGTTATCGCAGCTTCAGCAATCTGCTCCACCTGGATGAACGAGTCGACGCCAATTTCCGGCTACTCAATGCGATGGAAGAAAGACGGGCGATGATGGGTACGTACGCGCACGCGCACGCGCTCCATTTACTATTATCACGCGGATCCCAATCATTCCTTCAGCGCTCTGGACAGACCAACGTCGAGTCGCATCGGGCGGTTGGTGGTCCCGAGTTCAGAGTGATGATGGGTTGCTGGACGCGATCGAGGAAGCGCACGTGTGTCATGCATGGCACAACCACAACTTGCCGTGAACGGGAGCATGCGACATGCCAACGCCAACAAGTTACCAACAGACCAGACGGACACAGACGCTGGGTATCTGGGTGCCTGGCCGAGAGAAGCAGAAGCAGCCACTGCGGGTCAAGAACAGACTTGTGGACTTGGCGGACATGGCGTCGGATCAGGGCAGTTGATGGAAGTTGAAGATGGGAATGAGTCGGGCAAAAACCTCAAACTGCGCCAAAGACGGCGGCACCACTCACACCAGTTGACCCCATCACAGAAAGGCAGACAGACCCCTTCCTGCAATCTCATTCATGTTGTGTGTTGTGACAACGACCAGGAAGCTGAAATGCTCTCCTCACTTCTCTCGCACACTTCTCTCGCACACTCTGACTAAACTTGTTGGCCTTGTTTCTCTTGGAGTCTTGATAGCCTGCCGCATGGCTCACAGCATTCTCAGCTTGCAAGTCCAACTGCACTCGTCCAACACGGGCTCTGCAGTGTTCCCAAACCCCTTCATAAAGTTGCTACCGCGCCTTGCTAGAAGCCATCTCCATCTCCACCTTTTAAAAAAACCCTCCATCGCCACCATCATTTCTTTCCGGAGCCCTGGGGTCCAGCTTTTCGTTCAATATTGGCTCTCAACTTTCTTTTGCCTCGCTGCGCCGGGCTATCCATCTGCATCTTGGATACTTTTCGAAGTGAGCTGGAGCCTTTTGCTAGCTGTCGCTAGTGACAAGACGAGATAGTATCACCAATATCGACATCCACCTCGTCTCACACGGTCACCATCAAGCGCCAATTATCAAAAGATGGGCTGGATGGAAAACACAAACGCCCAAGTGGCGAGGAGTTTTGTTGGAAAATGGTTTCGCCTCGATGGCAGTGGTCACGTATGTCATTCGTCATTCGTCATTCGTCATTCTTCACTCATCTTTCCTCTTTCCTCTTGTTCCACTGTTCTCTGTTTCTCTGCTTTCTGCTCTCTGTTCTCTTTGACAAGCTAGAGGACGTCGTTATTCTGTGGGGGTTACTGTCATACCCCGTATTGGGCATCCGATATTGTTTCACATTCACAGTTCCGTCGAAAACCGCACGTCGCAAGAGCATGGACAATGCATTTGTGTAACGCGAGGTCTAGCGCTGCTGCATGCACATGCGCAACAAGAAGAAGGATGACTTGTTTTGTGCAAGTTCCTCAAGTGCTAACAATCTGTTCTTTACAACACTTGTAGCCCAAGGAACGCAAGGGTTCATACTTCATGACTGAGATCCGCGCTGGACTCACCACTTTCTTTGCCATGGCATACATCATCGCTGTCAATGCCTCCATTGTTTCCGACTCTGGCGGCACTTGTGTCTGCCCCCGCACTGCGGAGGATCCAGCCTGCGACAAAGATCAGTCGTACATGCTGTGCGTCCAAGACATTAAACAGGATATCGTTACCGCCACAGCTGCCATTTCGGCACTAGCTTGCGTCTGCATGGGGTTGTTGGCCAATCTGTACGTGTGCCCAGCTGTTGTCCGACAGGTTTCACGAGCTGACAGTTGTACAAACAGGCCAGTTGCTTTGGCGCCAGGAATGGGTATGGTGTTCATTGCGAAACAACGTTGCTGTCATTGTCGGCAGGCCGGAAAGTATGGCAAAGTCACGCTGACTCGTGGTCGAACTAGGCTTGAACGCGTATTTTGCTTATACCGTCGGTACGTGGCACACGCACCTCTGAGAGACGTGTTATACCCAACACGCATCCCCGTAACCCGTACTTGCGCAACCAGCTAACCCAGGTCGTGCACAGTTGGTCGTCATGGCACTGGGCCCGTCCCTTATCGAGTTGCCCTCACCGCCATCTTCGTGGAAGGATGGATTTTCCTCGGTCTGGCCGTTGTTGGCTTGCGACAGTGGCTTGCGAGGGCGATTCCCCATTCCATCAAGGTTGCCACTGGGGTGGGGATTGGCTTATACCTGACGCTGATCGGACTCACGTACAGTGAAGGTATTGGTCTCGTCGTCGGTGCCACGGGGACGCCCGTGGAACTCGCTGGATGCTCGCCCGCGAACCGTCTGAAGGACGGAACGTGTCCCAGCTGGGACAAGATGCGATTCCCTGCCATGTGGATCGGCATCTTCTGCGGCGGCATCTTGACGGTAATACTGACCATGTTCCGATTCAAGGGCGCCATCATCATTGGCATCCTTCTCGTCAGCGTCATCTCCTGGCCTCGCACGACACCCGTCACCTACTTCCCGTACACCCAACTTGGTGATGCTCGGTTCGATTTCTTCAAAAACGTCGTCACCTTCCACCCCATTGGCAAGACTCTCAACGCCCAGGACTGGAATGTTTCAGAGTACGGCGGCCAGTTCGGCCTCGCTCTCATCACTTTCCTCTATGTCGACATCCTCGATGCCACGGGTACCCTGTACTCGATGGCGCGATTTGCCGGCCTCATGGACCCGGTCACCCAGGATTTCGAAGGTTCCGCGGTTGCGTACATGGTCGACGCAGTTTGCATCTCGATTGGCGCTCTGTTCGGTGTCCCTCCCGTCACAGCCTTTGTCGAGTCCGGTGCCGGCATATCGGAAGGCGGCAAAACAGGCCTGACGTCTGCCGTGACTGGCCTGTGCTTCTTCATGGCCGTTTTCTTGGCCCCGATTTTCGCCTCGATCCCACCGTGGGCCACCGGGTGCGTGCTCATACTCGTGGGGTCCATGATGGCCAGTGCCGTCCCCGAAATCAACTGGAAGTACATGGGAGATGCGGTCCCCGCGTTCCTGGCCATCTGCTTGATGCCATTCACCTACTCGATTGCCAATGGCTTGATTGGCGGCATCTTCTCGTACATCATCATCAATGGAGCCGTATGGAGCATCAAGAAGCTCTCGGGCGGACGAATCGTGCCTTCCAACATGGATGAACAGGAGAACTGGACATGGCGAATCCCAGGAGGATTCCTACCACCGTGGTTGGTTCGCCTGGGCAAGGGCCGAAGGGACTTTTGGAAGGACGACGACGACGACGACGACGACGACGCACCGACGGCGGAGGAGGCAGCGCAGCATAAACTCAGCTCTGACGGACAGGCTTCGCAGAGTGGGCGGCGGGAGGGCAGCCATCCTGGTGAGAGGTGGCCCACGCGAAGGCCTGAAAATGAAACATGATGGGGCGAGGATGGAGGTCAACAGCGTGGTTGTTCATTTTGTTTTCTTTGCTTGAAAGGGAAATCTGCTGCGGACAAGACATTGCGAGAGTGGTCTGGTCTAGTCTACTTGACAGTCAATGATGCGCGAACGGATACTTGCAATCTTGTTCGATTGGTTCGCAGGTTTTATGTCTGTAAATGGACACGGTACAACAGAAACAAATAGCAAGCCGCCTGTACACACAAACAGTCTGCCTGTCTACCATGCATGCGGAAACTCCGTCATGAATTAGCAGCATCACTGGTGGTTCCAGCCGTCATCATCGTCATTTCATCATTTGACCTTGATAATTTTTTTCTTACCATTATATTCCGCGTTTTTGTGTCCTCTACGCCATCAACGCAATGTGCTTCAGTTCACTATCGCCTCGTCAGCACGCTTTGTTCGCATCAGATGCATCGGGGAAAAGCATATAAACAAATTTCTCCCCCAAGACCAAACATTTGAAAAAGATTGAAAACAAAGAGAAGAAAAAGGAGGGGAGTACTCACTCTTCAACCTGGTGTCCCACCTTGATAGGCGGATACAGCGGCTCCTCGCCCTCGTCCCTCCCCAACATGCTCTGCTCCTCCCTCAGTCGCCTCGCCCTGTCGGCCAGCGCCGGCACGGGCGAGGTCAAAGTCGGAGTTGAGGTGCCAGAAGAGGGTGCTCGAGATGCGGACGAGCGGACGGGCGGGAACTCGGCCCTGCGGCGCCGGATGGCCTCGAGGTCTGCTGGTTGACGACGACCTCGTGGTAGCCGGCCTTGACGAGGCCGCCCGTGGCGTGCTCGAGCTGCTTGCCCGCCTGGACGAGGAGGTAGTTGCCGGGGGATCTTGACGGCGATGCGGTCGCCCGTGTTGCGGGCCCAGATGTTGAGGCCGGGGTAGCGGGAGCGGCCGTGGATGGTGAGGAAGTTGAGGTCCGTGTGGAAACCGGCGAGGATGGTGTCTTTGGCGCCGTACTTGGTGAGGTCGCTTGCCGTGGGGCGAGAAGATGAGGGCTGTTTTTTTTTTTTTTGTGCGTGTGTGCGTGCGTGTGTTAGATGCTTGGTTCGTCAGGAAGTAAATGGAGTAGAGGAAGGAGGGGGGGTAATTGACGAGTCGACGAACCCATGTTTGCCGGCGTTGACGAAATACTCGGCTGGGAGGCCGAGGCCAATGGCTGTCATTTCGGAGAGCTTGGAGACGCTGTCGGAGGGGGTTCTGTCATTATTTTCTTTATTTCCCAGAGAATGCATCCGTAGATTCATAGGTAGATGAAGAGAGGACAAGGTCAACCTACGCATTCTTCATGCAAGTCCCCATCTATCCATAGTAGACTCCCACCTCGCCCTGATGTCCTCCTGCCCGGCACCACATTGTCTGCATTCAGCCGCGGGAACTGCGTCTCGCGCCCATCACCACCATCACCATCACCATCACCATCACCATCACCATCCTCGTCGTCGTCAGCCAAGCGCCAGAAGAAGCGACACTTGGGATCAGGCCGATGGCCCGCAACATCCAGCGGCCGCTGGCCGGGCCGCAGCCTCCGGATGACGGCAAGGCACGACTCGTCGACGGCGCACCTGGGCTTCTCGGTGCCCTCGAGCGTCACGCCGACCTGGTACCCCAGCTCGGGCCGCTCGTCCCCGCGCAGGTCGGCGTCCGGCTGCGCGAAGTAGTCCTCCAGGAGGTCGAGGAACGACTCGTTGTCCGACTCGAGCACGCGCGAGTCGTGCAGGACGAGGGCGCCGTAGGTGACGAGTGCGTCGGCCGCCTTGGCGCATTCGGCGCGGGCGGGGGCCGAGGAGGGTCGCCGTGCAGGTATATGTCTAGGTCGATGATGGGGAGGAGGTTCATGGGGTCGGTGCCGGCCATTTTGAAAGGGGGGAAGTGGCTTTGTTTTTCTGTTTTTCTGGTTCTGGTTTTGGTTCTTTCAGGACGGAGGAGATGGATGGGACGGACGGGAGACGGGGAGAGAGGCAAGGGAATGGAATATGGGAAATCGTGGACTTCCCCCTCTTCTTCGGTGCCCGAGTCTGGGCGTCGGAGCTGGCCGATGGATGGATGGATGGATGGTGTGGGCTGGGCAGTGGGCAGTGGGCAGTGGGCAGGCAGTGTGCATGATTTGAATGGTTCGAAAAATGAATCCGAGCCCCGTCACTGAATTCCAGCCTCCTAGCTTCCGGAGCGACGGAAGCTGGCTGGAAGAGGGAAATCAAGGAACCCTCATGTGACTGTTCTGAATACTTGTTTCATATAAGAGAATAGGTTGTACCTGGCCGTCGAGGCAAGATTTCCTCCTTACCAGCTCAATATACACACACAAACGACTGGCTTTCGCTCATTTCTTCTTCGACACCAATGACTTCTTACCCCTTCCTCCCTTCTCCGAACCTGCTCTTACACCACCTTCACATTCCGATTCCGATTCCGATTCCTCCAAGCTCACGAGCTCTTTCCGTTTCGCTCGGCCTCCAGCTCCCTCTCTGCCTGCTGGTAGTACTTGGCTGTATCAACGCCATGTTGGCCGTGGTTGACAAAGTTGAACCACGGTACCGTGCTGAAGAAGAGGGCCGAATATCTGCTCTGTCGGGCCGCGACGCCCTGAAGGTGGGGGCTCAGCCTGCTCTCGCCGTAGGGCGTCTCGCCGGCCTTGACTCTGGCTACCATTTCCCGCATGTCCATCTCGACTTCGCGAGCGTTTTCGGTGGCGCCGTAGAATCGAACTATGACGGATCAACACGTTCGTCAGCACATTTCAGTCTACATACTGCATTCTCGATCCAACTTTTGATGCTTTTGGTCGTCGTCAAATACACGAGCAATGGGGAGTGAGGAGCGGAGGGGAGGGGGGTGGACGCACGGCATGATCGCTGGTAAAAGTAGAGGAAACCGCCGGCGATACCAACGAAACCAGCTAATCGCATGGCCTTGGCAAACCCGCCCTTTCCAACGTATGACGGGGCAAACTTCTCGAGGGTGTAGAGCGCGGTAGGCGCGAATGCGGCGGCAACACCGCCGGCGACGTAGTCGGAAGCTCGGGCATATCGAACGACTCGCTTGAAGTGACTGGTTCCAATTGTCAGCATCGATGATTTCCTCCGATTCCCCCTGAGAATAGCCAGCTTCGAAGCGGGAGCAAGAGTCATCGAGTATTTCGGATGCAGTTCCGGCAGCGCAACCGGCATCAACTGGCGGACATGGGCAGAACGTACGGGTCGTTGTCAATGAGCTACATCTCAGTCAGCATATTCCCGCGCAATGGACTTGCACTTGCAATTTTCGACGTACCGGGTAATCCGTCTGGACGACCTTGCTCGTCCCGACATAGGTTTGAAGAGGCTGCTGCTTGGTCGCGGTTTCGGCCATTTTGCAGGTAGTTTTGGGGCCCGAAAGCTGTCAATTGGTCAATTGGCTCGATCCGTTCCGTCCTGGGAAGTTCGTTTATCACGATTCACGAAGCTCTTGTCTGCTCCAGAATCCAGTTGGTGCCTCAGGACTAAATCACGTGATGACTCTCAATCTTGCGGAATCACTAATCATTGCACACGCGTTGTCAACCCACTCTAACTTAACATAGACGCGCTTCGGGTGGGTCTGTGTAATTTATACACGAACAGGACGTCCAAGTTCATGCTTCGTCTGCAGAATTGCTTATATATCCAAGGACATAATCTTGGGAGAAGATCAAAATCCAATTTCAGCATGTCAACACTACTTTCAGCCGGCCAACTGCCGCCAAATCGCCACGACGACCTCGAAAACTACGGCATAGACGACTTTGACGACCCCTTCGCCTCACCCAGTCCGCCCTCGTCACCCAAGAAGCGAAAGGAGCCAGCATCCCGAGGGCTAGGCATCGACGAGGAAGTATCCGTTCAAAAGCGCGCCCGCGTACCAAACGTCAAATTAGACGAAGAAAGGTGTGCATACCTATCAACCCCCCCAAAATCACACTGCCAGTCGGGTTCAATCTCGAGCCATCTCTCCATTGACACGAGCTGTGCAGACTATTAAACCCAGCTGGTCTGCCGAAACTCCGCCAAAGAGCCCGCGACCTGAAACTCAAAGGCAAAGGACACGAATTCTCCGATGCATCCCGTCTGTTGTCGTTTTACCAGATGTGGCTCGACGACTTGTTCCCAAGGCAAAGTTCCTAGACGCATTGGCCATGGTAGAAAAGGCCGGCCACAAGAAGCGAGTCGTTGCGGCAAGGAACGAATTGATGAATGAAGGAAGCCAAAGCCGCGAGAAGAGGAGTATGCGGATTTCGGATCAGAGACGGACGCAGCTGCCGCGGGCAATGGCGACAAAGGGCAACCGACAAGACCGGTCCAAGGTGACGACGCACCTGCGACGCCAATCAGGAATAGCGATGTGCCGGACGACGATGACCTTTACGGCGCGACTCCTCGGAACGGTAGGCAACAGCAGCAGGCGGATGTACCGGACGATGAGAATGACCTGGATGCTCTGATTGCAGAGGCCGAAGGACAGGATCGTGCGCCCCCTTCATCTACAAATAACATTGCGTCGCAATCACGCTCGGTCGACGAAGTAGATGAAGAAGACGATTTAGATGCATTGATTGCAGAAGCGGAAACACGAGATGGCGGGATCGCGTCCCAACAACAGCCAGCTCCAAGAGACACCAGCAAGGACGACTTTGCCGAAGAAGAAGCTGCGATGCAAGAAATGGAGGAGCTGTGGTAGATCTGTCAACTTTGACGATTTTGCCGCATCATGATTACATATACATCGCAAAAACATGACAGCTCCTAAATCAAGACACAGGTTGCGGGACAAAAGGCAACACCTCATAGGTTGGTCACTTCGACGAGTCGAAATGCATCACATATTTAAGATGAGCGATGAAGAAATGCTTGAAGGTGCATCAGAACGCTGTTGTATTCATATAGTACAAGTATTTATTTTTGCCGGTTCATGACATAAGACAGGCCGCTCACGACCAGGAACCTTTAAGCGCCTATAACGATCCGTTTTCCCAGATAAACGTAACCCGACCCACAACAAGGGAAAAAAATGTCATTCACGTCATGCGGAACCTCTTGAGGGCGTTGCCGCTGACTCCGGTCCTACCTCGCTTCATCCCCGATGTTTTCAAGACGAAAGTCCTGCATGGTAGTAACGATTGGTGTTCTGGGGTGCCACTCTCGACTTGGAGACGTGCGTCACGTTGTTGAATCTTCCGCTCCTCGACCTTCAAGGCCCATAGCAGAGTCATCAAGACCTCTCGTGACGGTAAAACAATGCCCCTCAAGCATCGTGTCAGTTCGCTGACTTGGTCGCGCGTCGCACTAGACTCGCTCCCAATGTCCCCGCCTCGATCATCATATCTCTCAGACACCAACCGCAATGCCTCCATCGTCGCATCCATCAGGGGACGCGCCAGATTGGGGCTGCAGGAAAGGATATTTCTAAGAGATTTGAATCTCAGAGTCGTGGACCTTGAGCTCGAGGCCGTGGTCCGCAGCGGCATAGTCGCTCGCTGCCATAATGTCGGAGACGACGTTGTTGGCCTCGTCGTTGAGGAAGTCGTCGATATTGAAGAGGTCGAAGTGTGACCGACTCGGTAGGCCGGCGCCAGAGTGACCAGCCAAATAATCGTCGTCAGTAGTTGAGGGTTGGGAGAAGCGAGAAGTCCGCTTTCGAGGATATAGCGATCTGCGTTAATGGCCGCTGACATGCTGAAAGAATCGCCGGGGCCGAAAGCACAATCATCCTGAGCTGAAGAGCCCAGGCCAAAACTGGTGAGATCGGAGTCTGCAAGTCCTGGAATGACTTGGGCACCTTCGCCGACTTGTGACACTGCAGGTCCAACAACATCTCGGCAGGATGTTGTGTCAGGTCGGGGAGGTGGCCGAGTTCTCTTCGCTGGACTGAGATTCCTTGGCTTGAGGGTCGATCTTGGGCTCGTCAGGAACGGGGGTCAGCTCGGGTGATAGCGATGCTGGATTGACAGTGGGGTTGGCAGTCGAATTGATGAGTTGGTCTACCAAGTTTGCAGCAGAATCGCTCGAAGTGTTGTGGCCGTCTTGTGAGCAAAATAGCTCCTGCGACAAGGCGAGGGGTTATCACGGAGCGAGTTCAATGGCGATGGAGATCGAGTCACCACGCCAGAGTCTCTTCGGAATCGGTTGAGCTCTTCGGCTAAGATGAGATTTACCTTTTGGACATTCACAAGCATAGCCTCGAGCTCCTTGTTGCGACTCTCGAGAGCCTCCACCTCAAGACGTTTGCGTTCACGGGAGGACTGAGCAGCACGACGGTTTCGAAGAACACGCTCCACACGTCGCTGCTCCTTCTCATCATCTGTCTTGGCCCGTTTTCTGTTCGAGAATTGATTAATGGCCGTCATCAACGCGTCTAATCGTGAGACAAAAGGTGCTTACCTTGGTGGAAGGTTCGTCTTGGGTTCAGGCAGAACCTGACCCCATGACTTTCTCTTCTTGCCTGGCTTTTTACCAGATTCTTCCTGTTCTGGTGATGGGGTGCCATTCTCAGGCTCCTCTGATTTGGCAGGGGTTGACTGAGGGTGAAGACATCCGCGGGGTTCATGGTAGATGGAGATGTTGTTTGGTCGAATAGTGAAGGATAGTTGTCACCGGGTAGGGACATGAAGGACTCGGCTGGCGAGGCCTCGAACTTGACCGTCGGGGACGCTTGCTGGGACGCCTGCTGGGACGCCATGGTGTTTGTGTGTCGGTGGCACGTTCCTTAGTAAGAGATTTCGGCAGGAGGCTGCTGTTTCTTGAATATCTCCAGTTCCCAATGTGTTATGGAGTGCAGTTGATGCAAGCAAGCGGCCCAGTGCGTCAAGAGTAGAACAAAGCCAAATGCATGGCAGGCGGCGACCCGAACCGATGAGTCAGCCTGGAGGTGGGTATTGAGTATGAGTCAGGTGATGGGGTGCAGTGACGAGTCTTGATGAGAAGGACAAGTGTTCATTTTCTATCGAAGTGGGCTGGTATGAATCCATGGATCACGGCATCAACTTCAGACGGGCGCAGCACCTCTTTTTATCTTGAGGACACGTTGATGTTCCTGTGTGGATGCCTGAGGCAAAAAGGGGCGCCAAGCAGGGATGGCACACAGTAATAAGCAAAGTGTCAAAGGAGGCCCATCCTACACCTCGCACCCAAGCACCCACCAAGTACGGATCCGCAATACGACACAAGATGCGAGACTCACAGGAGAATAGCCTAGAAGAAAAGCATTGCGACAGTTTGGCTTCAGCCGAGTGGACCCTGGGTGCGACCGTCCCTTTTTCGGATAGATCGGTTGGTTCCCTGAGCTAAGTCTCGTATTTGCTTCTGATCGTCATCCTGTAATACATGTTATGTACTCCGTAGGGACCAGAGGCCTGTCTGCTACGATGTGCCTTGAGTGGGAAAAAAAGGGGGCTTTTGAGTACTCCGTACTTACGAGGCAGCGTGCTGTTGACCGCGTGCCTCTATCGTCCAATCAGCACTCTCGGTGAGTTCGGCCCCAACCACGCCTACAGAACTTGGATAGCAAAGCTGTGGCTGTGGCTGTGGCTGTGGCTGTGGCTGTGGCTGTGGCTGTGGCATGCGTTGAATCGCCCACATCTCGCCTCCAACCATCAGCCATCAGCCATCCATCGATGATTCGTGCCTGCTAATATCAGACCCCGGGAGGAAAGGGGCGGCCTGATAACTCAGTCGAGCCGAACTCAATATGAACAACATAATAAGTCGGGCCTATGTACGTAGGCAGGCAGGTAGTTTGGTGGATTTTACCCTTACGTGCCGAAGCTCCTTGTTGGAGGCACCACTCGGTCCTGGAATCACAACACCAATTTACACAGGTTGATTGACACTGAAATGCTCCAAATTACCTGCAAATTACCTGCAACTCTATCAATGCAAAGTGGCCTGGCAGTGTCTTCCTTGAGAGCATCTATGTAATAAGCATGCCCTGAACTGCCTGAATGACATTCGCCACGGTTGATATGGCCTCGCATCCGATATTATTGATGTGACAAATGACTCGCATCACCACACGAATAATACATAATGAACATGTTAATAGAGACGAATG
The DNA here is from genome assembly GCA_023658505.1 of Epichloe gansuensis. Taxonomy (NCBI): domain Eukaryota; kingdom Fungi; phylum Ascomycota; class Sordariomycetes; order Hypocreales; family Clavicipitaceae; genus Epichloe; species Epichloe gansuensis. The sequence goes on from CP098283.1 coordinate 4,826,664, forward strand.
AAGGAGTGACGCGGCCCGGGAGTGGGCTGACACTTGCCGGGCCAGGAGGCATGCATGGCGCTGAAACGAAGCATGCTCGCGCAGGAGAATGTCGGAAGAAACAAGAATGTACATACATATTATGTACATACATACATACATGTACATGTAAGAGTCTGGGAAGTGGAGCGCACTAATAGTTGTCGGTGGCAATCGGCTCATTCAGGTGCACGGGTGCCATGTACTTGCATTTTTATTGGAAGATCTCTACATGTACATAATTGCGGGTTACTACTTATGCCTGAGGCCTCATCACTGTCAAAGGGCTCCTGCACCACTGCAGCACCAGTCAGCTTATTATCTGTGATGTTCTTTGTTTTACGTAAGCCAAGTCGGTGCCATGAAAAGCTATTCATGCGTGCGATGCTCCTCATTGATATGTTAACAGTCTGACATGCTTCCAGCCCGGGTCGTCATGATGTCATTCTTGGCGCATGACTTTGGCTTGGCGTCTTGTGCTGGGAAAGCACTCGATAGAATTATGGATGTAGCATTTTGCAAGTTCCACTTGCTACGGATGTTGCCGCATTCCATATGTAGACGCCAAAGTCGTTTTCCCCATCATGCCATCATGTATGTATGTATGTCTGTGAGTCTCCCTCGCCGACACGCGGCGAACAAGTTTGTGCTCGTAGGTTGTACCACCACAAAGACTGGAAAACCAGAGTCAACCGCACGAATGGAACACAACATACTTGTCGAACGTGGACACCGGTTCCTATTGGGGGGGTGGGAGGTCCTCGTTTACTAGTGGAGAGTCTCTCCTCGGTCGCCTCGCGTCTCCAATCCTTTTTCCTTCAACTGTTGTGCATTCGCAATCGTGCCATGTACTTGATTCTGTAACTGTAACTCGAGACATTCTTTCGCGACCAGTTCCTGCCTAGCGAGGACGTTCAAGTCGAGGGACCTCAACAAGTTCAACACGTATCATCTCGACAAAACTCGTAAAAACTTCCAAAGCCAACACGAAACGATGGGCCGCCCTTCACACCGTCCCTTTCAGCAGAGAGTTTCCTCCAAAATTCCTTCGACTACATCGTAGTTGGAGGAGGGACGGCAGGCTTGGCAGTTGCTTCTCGGCTCGCTGAAGATGCGTCGCTAACGGTTGGAGTTCTCGAAGCTGGAGGCGTAGCACAGGGCGACGAAAATGTCGACATTCCTGCTTTCTATGGCCGGTCGCTCGGGGCCAGTTTGACTGGGCGTTTGAGACGGAACCACAGGAGGGCCTTGCAGGTCGAGCACTGTCGTGGCCGAGAGGCAAGGTGCTTGGCGGAACGAGTGCGCTGAACTATATGACCTGGGTACGCGGAAACAAAGAGGACTACGACGACTGGGAAGCGTTGGGAAGCAAAGGATGGGCCTGGGATAAGTTGCTGTGAGTTCCGGCCTGCTTGAGACCCTCTGTCTTCATGATCGTGGAGGAGCTTGGGCTGGCTGTGGTTGCGCATGGTTCCCCGTCCCACCGTCACAATTCGATGCCTGTTTCGCACCGGAGTTATTGTACTGAAATCCTTGCGTCATGGCAAACCGACTCACGCGTCCTGTAGACCCTTCTTCAAGAAAGCGGAAACATTCCACCAACCGAGTCAAGCTCTGAGAGACGAATACGCAGCTACCCACGAAGCCGGCGCCTTTGGTACATCTGGTCCCATTCAGATCTCGTACTCGCCCGACTATTCACCTTCCCACAAGCTATGGCATGCCACGCTCAATGAGATCGGTGTCAAGACCAACTCGGCTCATCTTGCGGGCTCCAACGTGGGAGTGTGGACCAATGTCAACACTGTTGACCCAAGGACGGCTGCTCGAAGCTATTCCACTAGTTATCTCACCGCCGCACGACCTACCAATCTTCAAGTCTTGACGGAAGCGACGGTACGCAGAGTTATTCTGAGAAAGGACCAAGGCCAAGGCGACTATGTAGCTACGGGTGTGCTATTCAGCCATCGAGGCAAGGAGCACGTGGTGTCTGTCCAGAGGAAGTGGTCGTGTCTGCGGGCACCGTCAAATCTCCCCAGATCCTCGAAATGTCAGGCATCGGAAACCCGAAAGTATTGGAGCCGGCTGGAATACCGGTCAAAGTAGCCAGTCCCATGGTTGGGGAGAATCTCCAAGACCACATCAGTTGAGTTACCCGCGCTCGCCCTACGGCTCTCGCAGTGTGTGTGATGTCTAACCAAAGTGCTAGTGGTTGTCATGATATTCGAAGTCGACCCATCGCTATCAAACCCAGACGATCTACTCGCCGATGAGAACATGGCCGCTGCGGCCAGGAGAAATATCTGCGCGAACAGCGAGGACCCTTTACTATCCTGCCCTGCTCCTTGACGTATATTCCCTTCTCCCAGACCATCCCCAGACCACATTGGCCGACATCCACGCCAAAGCAGCGTTCGTGACAGCCTACGATGCCGAAAAGCGTGCCATCCTGCGAAGCCGCCTCGACGGCTCGTCCACAATGGGCCAAGTTGAATACCTCTTCGACCTCGGCAATTGGAGCACCACGTTCAAAGGGGATCCCACTAAGAAGTACGGCACTATGCTTCAAATGCTGCAGCATCCATTCTCCGTCGGCTCAATACACATCCGGCCCAGTGGCGACACCTCGGGAGACGACGACAAGCCCGTCATCGATCCCGCCTACTACGCGGGCTACGCCGGCCAGCTCGACGCAGAGGTTGTCAAGGAATGTATCCGGTTCGGTCAAAGATTGCCTCGACGAAACCCCTCGCCAACATCATTCGCGCACCAGTGAATCCCACGGCCGAGGTCGTGGGAGACGACGCCCAGTTGAGAGAATGGGTGAGGAACCACACGGTCACCGACTGGCATCCCGTTGGAACGTGCGGCATGGGCGGACGAGCAGGTATCGAGGGCGGCGTGGTGGACGAGAGGTTGAGAGTATATGGCGTCAGAGGATTGAGAGTGGTGGATGCGAGTGTGATGCCGCTGCAGATCAGTGCCCATTTACAAGCCACTGTCTATGCCATTGCGGAAAAGGGCGCGCACATGATCTTGGAAGATGCGGGGAAAGCAGCAACAACAACGCGTGCTCATGAACCGTTATATCTGGACCCTGGTATCCCTTTGTTTTGCTCTTCTGGTGATGGACGCGGTACGAAACAGTAGTCATCGCACATTACACACCAGCCAGTATTCTATTTACTTACTTCCCTGATGAGGTTTGACCTCCCACCATGAGGCAAGGCTTCCGTCGCCGCGGTCTTGAGTAGTGAACTGCACAGAAAACCAAGCATAGGTGTAAGGTCTTCAAGAAAGGGGATACTTGGAGTGGATTCCACGATAGCGGCTAGTAGTAGGCTGTGTGTGTGGCCAAGGGTCACTGTTCCGTGGCCCGAAAAGATGGTTATTTAGCCACTGCAAGTCAAATCCACGTTGAATAAATACGGTAAAAAAATCAAAATACGAACAAGTCGTATTGACAACTTTTTTTTTTAATTCAATAGTCTATATATCTTCCATGCATCCGTCGAGCGATGTACGCCATCAACGACGAAGAGAATTCGTCCGCACTCGCACCCGCACTCGGGAAACGACACGAATGGAATCCCAAGTCGGCTAGGCATGTATGTAAGACGGAAGCTTCCTCCGATGCCGCGCGGGGCTGACGTCCCCGAACTAGACAAATAAGCTGCGAATAGGGATAGAACATTTTGATCCACCTGTTTTGCGTCCAAAAACCAAGTCTTGATGCTCCATGCCAAAATGAATGTGTGCAACGATGCAAACGAACGGAAAAGATGGATGAGAATAGCTACTCGAATCTATCGAAAGGTAAAGAAGGGAAAGGAAGCTCTACTCGGTACATGAGCTTCTGGATCTATCAAAGACCGAGACCATCAGATCTACCAACGGAGGCGAAACACGGATCGCGACATCAAACACGGTGCTTCAAAGCTGCTGACGGGCGCCAAAAATAAGGAATAGTGAATGCCTAAGGAAGGTTGTGAGGCTGCGACATCCAGCAAGATTGGATGCAAATGAGACACCTCCCCAAATGCACGCGGTGGAAATATGTACGGAAATTGACGCCGCTCAGCGTGGTGATGGTGGTGGTAGTGGTGGACAGAAGGCAAAAAAAAAAAAAAAAAAAATAAAATAAAACGAGAGAGAAAGTGATGGAGAAATTTCTACCGCCCAAATACTTTGAGCTCCAAGGCTCGCAGAGGGGAAACGACACAATTGTGAATCCACACGCGATCCATAGGCCGACGTCACCTCCCGAGGCGAGGTTCGACAACGGACCGGTATACCAGGCCTGTGCCATGCCGAGAACGGCACCAACCCATCCGACCAGGAAGGCAGCCAGCGCGGCAAGGCCCAGGGTCTGGTAGTCCTTGTCCTCCCATCTGGACCAGTCGAACCCCTGGCGACCGCGGAACAAGAGATGCTCCATGAGCACGATCAAGACCATGATCATGGCCCAGTATCCCATCAGGGCGCAGAAGTTCTGGAATATGGTGAACAGGTGCTCGCGACCGGCCACTGCGAGGACGAACTCGATGAGGACAATGACCGTCGACCAGACATATCGTGGCACAATCTTGGCACGTCGGCCGAGGACCTGGACGCCCAGAGCTGCCGAGTACGCGCTGGGAATGCTGTTGGCGATGACGCCGAGGGATACCACGACGGAGCAGAACCGCCCGAATCCCTTGAGCGGCTCGTATCCGGCAACGATGAGAGCGCCCGAGTTGATGTTGTTGGCGGCTGTCCAGGCGGGACTGTTGGCGACCCCGGTTGCCAGTCCAATGGCAATGAGGTACACGAAGGAGAAGGATGTCCAGAGGCCCACGAGGGTGAGGAGGAAGATCTTGCGCTTGGATGACTTCTCGGGATAGTACACGTAGTAGTCGGAAGCGGCGCCCGCCCACGAGTTGGGCACGTAGAGGCAGATGTTGAAGAAACTCAGGCGCTGTGCCGCGAGAAGTGCTCCCGTGTTCTTGGATGGCGCTGACGGATCAAAGTAGGCGCCCGCGCTGCCGATGAGGACGAACAGGGCAATGGTCTGTGGGAGCCACGAATATCTATGTGTTCCTTGTTAGTACTCAAATGTCCCAACAATCATTCACACGAGGTAGCAACCCGGAGAGGAAAGGGGAGAAGGGGAGGGGGCGCAAACTTTTCATATTTGTGAAAAGGGCCATGCCGAAAACTGCAACTACCCAGCAAACGACGTTGACAATAACGATTCCCACAATGATGGTCATCTTGCCATCGCTGACAGCGGACAGGACCTGACCACCAATGATGCCATCAATCGTGGCGTAGCCAATCATGAGAATAATGTTGAGCAAGCACACGATTTTGGACGGCCAGTAGCCCATGAAAAACCGCAAAACAACCTGTTTTCGAAATTTCCGAGTTAGCAAAGGACGGGGTGCTCAATCTCTCACACAACGCTGGCGCATTTTTTTTTTTTTTGGGTTTGGCTATTCGGGAGGCAAGATAGAGTTTCGCGCCAGCGACCCCGAAAGCTCTCTTTGGGCAAACAAAGGCAAAAAAAAAAAAAAAACTCACCATTGTTCGATTTCCACTTTGAGGACCCCATATACTCATGTAAGCCGTGGTCAGACTGCCCACGAACGCGCCAAGAACAGCACATATGGCACAGTCCAAGAAACCCAATTCATACGTCAGGGGACCCAACATAGCTACAGCCAAGTTGTTCAGCGAGATGTTGGCGCTGTACCACAAGACGGCAACCTGAACATCGCTCGAAGTGGACGGAGACTGTCGCTCTTCTGGAAGAACACGGGTGATGCCGCGAGCCTCGAACCCAGCCAAACTTTCGATGCGATTGTTGACTCGTCTCCACGTAGACGGCACAGGAAGCTTGTCCGCAACGCCATGCTCGGCAGCACCAGCGAATTCATCATCTCGAGAAGCAGTCGCGCTCAGTCTCGGGATGCCTTTCTCGTCGAGTGTCTGGGTTTCATAATGCCCACCGTTGGAAGAGGAAGCCTGTTCCATTCTTCGCTGGCTATGTTTCCCCGTTTGGAAGGGATGTGATTGAAGATGTGTGAGTTTGACTTGAGGGGCCAAGCGGAATTTCTTTTTCTTCTTCTTCTTCTTGAAAGGGTATTTTCACCTTTATCGTCATGTGGCGTCAGGCCGTGATCGCTGAGGTCGATTTGTAGAGCGAGACATCCGCCACTGGCGTCCTCCTCCCTTGCCAAGCAAGACACACGAAGCGAAGTCTACCGCAGTGGAGATGAGACGATATGACGCCCGAGTCCAGTAAACTGCTACGGGCGAAGATTGAGTATGGAATGCAGGATGAAAAAAAAAAATGCGCTACTCCGGGACTTATCAAAGTAATGGACTCGGCGATGGCGCAAGAGGAAAGGACGCAAAGAAGCGTGCGTCTGCGGCGGTATTAGGTAGTGAAGCAAGATCTGAGCTCGCCCGTGTCTTTGCCGAGGAGGAAGATGAAGGATCGTAGAACCCAGAGAACAACTGATAGACTCAACAAAGATTGTTGGGGCACAGATGGCACAGATGATTGCATACATACGTTATGCATACAACATGCAAAGCAACGCCGAAACGCCACTCCTCTATCAGACCATAAAGATAGGGACAATTAGGGACAATAGCCCGTCGACCCAGTAGCCGTCCCAGCCGTGCTCCCTGCCTCCATGCATGAATCCTCCTTCTCCAGATCATTGCCTCCGCCGTCGCCGCTGCAGACTTGAGGGTTCGGTAAATTTTTAGACTGGCACACAGATTCGCACTGGGCCCTGGTGTTGGGTGTTTGTGTGTGTGTGTGTGTGTGTGTGTGTGTGTGTGTGTGTGTGTGTGTGTGTGTGTGTGTGTGAGAGTAGGCTCCTGTATGGCTCGACTTGCCCACACCCCCAACCCCCAAAATCCCCAAAATCCCCAACATTCGCATCGGTTTCCATAATCAGTCTGAATCAGTCCGCACTGGCCGTATTACCGCTTTTCATAAAGCGCGGGCATCCATATCCCGGCACACTGAAAGCTTGTCTGCTTACCCACTGCGAACGTGGCCAAGACGGCCAAGACGCGACCACAGCTTGTCTTGACTCTTGACCCCCCTTTTTTTTTTTTTTTTTTTTTTTTTTGGAGCAGCATCCCCGTGTGCTGGGCTGGGCTGGGTGGGTGGGTGCAAGGGCCTGCGACAGAGAGGTGAATGGCCAAAGGGACCTTCACTTTCCTCTTTAGCCGTCGGCCTCGGTCGATTGCGTTCCCGGCGCCGACAAGGACATGGCCATGTCATTCGATCGGCTTCGGGAGAAGATATATGCACCAATACTGAGGATGGAGAGCAGGGGTGGTTTGACGTGATCGTGATCGTGATATTACCTGCTCCAATGTTCCTTCCCGCACTGCCACTGTCTTGCCTGTCTTTTTGTGGTCTGGCAAGTTCGATCAGGCTTGGCCAGCAGGCAAGCATTCCGTCGCACCTTCCCTTGCTTGCCATTCCTATTACGGAGTACATGTATGTATATATGTATATATGTATATATGTATATATGTATGTATGTATGTACGTTGTAAAGCTTCTGTCTTTCCCCGCAGAAGCAAAGAATGTTCCAAGCCGGCCAGTGGTGGCGCCTTTGATACCACGATGCCACAATGACAAATGCCACAAATACCACAAATGCCGAATGCTTCTCCTTCCACCCGCCTGGCTTTGCCTGGCTAATGAATGAATGAATGAATGAATGAATGAATGCGTGCATCCTCCAAGTTTGTTCATTGGAGAACCAAAACGGAACCATGCTGGCGAAGGAATTGATCCAGGGGTGTCAGGCTCATGTCCAAGACAGCTATCATCATGGTTCCTGCACGCGCCCATCCATGGATTCGAACGTGGGCCTCGTTTAACCCGGCATGCCATGCTTTGATTTGTGCCATGCCTTTCTTTGATTTGACAAAGTCACTAATCCGTACCACTCGCTGCAACCCTCGTCATCACGGCACCTCTGTTCAAGATTAGGCACAAGGCGCGTGCTTTTAAGCATGAATCAATCAGCCGGGAGAGTCAAGGGTCTTTTTTGTGCGGCCACGACCCGGGAGTTGTTGGGGGTGGAAAACAGCTTATGTTATTATTATGTAATTATTCATGGTGCCAGGGTTCCATGTAATCTAAAGAGCACCCTACATGTATGTAAGCTGTGGCTGCCGTGGCCAAGGACAGCTGTTACCAGCTGCCTATAGTAATTCTTGTACTCCGTAGAAACTACGGATTTTAGGAGCGTTTAATACCTTATCTCTTTGCTGCCCATAAGGCTACACTTCCCTACCGACAAGGGTCTTGGACCAATGAAATCATCGCTGTAGGAGCTACGTTACCTTACATATCCCCTTGATAACGCTCTATAATAGTAGCTCTCTGTCTTACCCTACCCTCGGCAGAACGTAACTACGAGTAGCTGTTATTAGGCAACCTGCCAGCTGCCCTGTGGGCAAGTAGATTTGTAAAATAATTCAGGGGTTGTACGGACTAGTGTAAAGGCAAAGAGGAAGGTTGGTTTTCCATTACATAAAGGGAGAATTCTAGGTGTTTCATGTATCTACATTAGCTAAGAGTCATATGACTAGAGAGGCTAGATTACATAACTAGGGATCCGATGCATCCGAATTCAACGATTCAACAAGTCTGACGAATTCAATGATTCCGACAAAGCCAATTGAACCAAGAGGCCTAGAAACTAGAAGAGGGGTGCAATTCCAGCCACATAGTACTACTTATTGAAAGATTAACAAGCCCGTTAGGAAGCCCGTTAGGCGTTAGGAAGCCAATATAATAATTTAGCGATTTAGATAGTAGTCAGCTCCGCGGGTACCGAAGCTTTCCCTGCGTCCATGATGCCAATGAAGTCGAACAGCCATAAGAATCTTGTAAATCAGGTCCCCTATTAACTAGACCTTCAACCCGACCTTCGTCAGCTAGCTTCGTCACGAATCAATTGATCTGAACCGTCAGACGAGGCCTTCCGACCGTTCAAGACCCCTCTGACTAAAGATTCCTCTTGACGTTTAACGAGGATTCTGACTGTCAGAAAGGTCTTCTGTCACGAATGAATGAATCGGACCCGTTGACAAGGTCTGATGACCCTAGAAATTATGTAAGCAAGATTGTTGAGATAACTGGAGAAGATATTACGATTATCTAGATCTTACAGCCTATAGCTAGCTAGCTACGGCTCAGGTTTATTTTTCGACCCATCGCAAATGTCACTGCTGTTACTATTGACCCTTTCGATGTGCGCACGCCGCAGGCATTACCTTTCATTATCGTGTCTTTTGGTCATTCTTCTCCCCTGTCAAAATATCTCTCTAAACATTGCCAATGAACAAAAAAAAAAAAAATTATAAAAATCAATAATACTAATAATAATCCATATTAGCCAAGCACCAAGTATCCTCAAGCATACACTTAGATAGCCATGAGACGTACTCCGCAAAGATACCTTTGGATAAGAATGATCAAGGCATCAAGTGACAGGCGCTGGTGCAGCCCACCAGACCATCGCGGGTGTCAAGCGCGCACACGTACGGGTAATGTGCCCGACTCAATTGCGCCATATAGCAAAAAGAATACGCATTGAACAAGTCCCTGTTCAGTTTTTCAATCGACACCTATATTGCAAGGTCTACTCCGTACGCAAAACAGAGACCATCACAATAGGAGGCAAATATATTTCACAGGATACAAGTTGGAACAATCGAATTGACTGCACACAAAACGCACGGAAAGTGGAGCACCGGCGCGAATGCTGCGCGGTGATTGGGTGTATCATGCAAGCGAGTGAACCACGTGACTCGCGATGCCCTCAACCTTCGGCCACGTAGGCCGTTAGCTAGATTCAACAACTATCATCTGAATATAGCCTCATTGACTGCACTAGTGCATCGACCCATATCGCCTTGGTGAAACCAACACCCTAGGGGAGACATTAATATCTTAGGAATATTAGTATTATCTATATTAATAGCATAGCTAAGCATAAAAAGCAGGGTTATTAATACGCAATAGTCTAGACATTTAGTATAGGCTTAGTATATAGATTACTATGGGCAGCTAGTATTAGGTGTCTTAGCCACGACAGGGTTGCTAGATAAGTGAAGAGGGTTGCTTAATAACCACGCCATATTTCAATTGTTCTTCATCAAACCTTTCATCGAGATTTGAATCAAGAATCTGTCTGAACCTCATTTCTCTCGGAGGAACGCTGAAAAACCTTGCCCCGTGGTCCATAACTGCACGCCAGCCGAGTCTTTTTTTTTTTTTCAGAAACCCAGTTCACTGAACCGAAGATTCAATTTCATGTAAAAAGCTGTCAAAACTATGTTCAAGAATATCTGCAGCATATAAGTTCATCCAAAATGGTCTCCTCTGTACAGCCTCCACGTCTCATGTCTACCGAGCATTGCGAGTCCAAAGCAGGCCCCCTTATTTATGAGTGTCTGATGAAGAAACATCAACAGTCGTTACAACTATAATCTTGTCCCCTGTGACCTCGTTGCGCTGGTCGCCATTGCCAGACTCGGTCGGATTGGACGCTGGCTGCGCTTGTGTTGATGATAAATCTGCGTTGGCGCTCACTGCCGCTAGGTGATGATTATTTGCATGTCCTTGTAGTATCAGCTCGATCTGGCTGCCTTGATCCGAAGGCAGTTGGTCTTCGTGAGAACGCTTTGGCGCTGCAACGCCCTCCTCCTGGTCATCCAGCTTGTCCCACAGTGTTGTGCCCAGCACCGAGGTGTTCAGCATGCTCTTGGGTTTCTTGTGCTTACGGCCACCACCACTGATGGTCTGGCCTCGGTACGCAGGCGTGTCGGTCTTGTCGCGGACGCCGAACATGGCTCGCAGGACGGGCCAGCACAGTGGCATGTTGCCGACTAGCATGCCGATTCCTACCTCGGCGACATACCAGTACAAGAAGACGTACGAGTTGGGGTTGGAGAAGTTGTAGTAGCGGTTGAGAATGGCCGCGAGGATGTTGAGCACTCCGAGACCGAGGATGCAGCTCAGAATGATTTTCCGCTTTTTCGGCAGGCGCGTTTTCAGAATAATGGGAATGGGGATGAAGAGAAGGAGGATATCGGAAGAGATGTTGCACGCTGTCGCAAAGATCATATGGTTGTAGTATGTTGCGCATTGTTCAATCCTGACGGGCACGGCCCAGTATTCGTACGTCGGGTGGCACCAGTAAAATATTAACAACAGCATGACGAGGACGTAGGTGAAGCCGCAGTAGCCTGCCGTAATCTTGACAAGCAGGTGTTGTCGTGTCAGAGCGTGTCTCCTACCGCGAAAAAAATTAGCATCCGGGAGAGGAGTCACCAGGAGAAGCAAGAATTTACTCACGTGAGGCGACCATAAAGTATTAAAAGGCAGGTCTTGACAGTCCAAGTGGACGTAAGGGTGAATATTTCCAGCACAAACGTCATGATGCTTCCATATACCGCATCGTCAACTTCTTCAGGCGTAAGCGCCGCGGCTTCTTCCGGAGACATGTAATTGCTGCCATTCTTGGCGACTTCATTGATTGAGACGACCACTCCGGTAAAATTGACCTGTCATTAGGTTAAGAAAAAGAATTGCTCACTGTTAGCTGTGTTAAGTCGCCTACGGACTAGGTAAGGAAACATCATGAGAGTAATGGAGAGACGAACAAAAGCAAAGAGCATCAAGTAGTCGTCTATCATCAGATTCCTCCATTTCTCCAGCTTCATCCTCCGCGATACCATTCGACACGTAACGAGTAACACTCCCAAGGCGTACAGAATCCATGATTCTATCAATAGCTTGGTTGTGAACTCCATGTCGGTCCCGTGATTCCGAATGCCCACTTCATGAATAGACCCGAGGCAGGCGGCGCGCCCGTATCACCCGTATCACCCGCTGGTAAATGATGCCACGTACGATGGTGCCACGTACGTTTGATTCCTCGAGGTTGATCCAGATCGTAGTCTAGGGACTGTGGACGGCTTGGGCTTGAGCTTGGGCTTGGGCTGCGTGGAAAATCGGTGAGAGCTGTTGACGAGTTGACAATGGTGTTGCCCCAAAGGTCGGGTTGAAGAGCGAAGGCAACGGCCACAGGGGCGGCTCACCAGCAACGGAGGGAGGAATGCGGCATGATTTAATGAGCAGACGAAGACGGCATCATGTCGGCATAGCGTTTGGAGACCAGCGAGTTTAATTTCTGGGTCGGCGTGAAAGATCGGTAGTAAGAGGAGTGCACACCGCATCACACCAAACCAGTTGCAACTTTGTCTACAACCTTGTTCGGGTGCACTGTGCCGCAGACCGGCAGATGGTACCGTTTAGCCATGCCAGCCGAGCTCCTCCTGCTCCTCCTGCTCCTCCTGCCGCTCCTGCTGCTGCTCCTGCTGCTGCTCCTGCTCCTGCTCCTGCTCCTCTTGCTCCCTCTTGCTCCCTCTTGCGTCCTCCACCCTCCCTTCCCCGCCATCCATTTGGAAGCGGCAGTTGCAGTAGCTAGCAACGACTTGTCTCGTCAATGAGGGCCGACCGAACCTTGTTCCCCATTAGCACTTCTGAATACCGACTAACACATACAAGTACGGATGGCCTGGGTAGTGGAGCCGCCGAATGCAGTATGTAGAAGGGGTCGAGGACGGGCATTTTGACCCAGACTGGTTCGCTGGGCGGGCATTCTCGGTTGTCGCCCAAAGCCCTGACGATTGCCAGTCCAGGCGCGGCTATGTATGCATGTATGTATTCATATGATCATTATGTACATGTATGTTGGGACGGCTCGGCAACGAGCTGATATTACGGGCGAGGTGGCGTGAGTAAGCTGTCTTTGGAGTTATGGATTCCGGAGCCATCGCACTCCCGCTTGCCAAGGCGCTATAAAATTCGCCGGGCAGGGAAGATGAAGGGAAGGTGGCCCAATGTCACGTGCCGGGGTCAACTGGCTTGGCATGGCGCAAGCCACGATTGCGACAGGGTGGTGTGAGTGACCAGGTCCATCCCCGGTCAGCTAGGATTCAGGACAGGGCATCTCGGCCCATTCCATGAGGTGCATTCAGAAGAGTTCGTACGGAGTACATATTACATTGTAGGCCCTGACTCCCCGAGGCCCTGATCCAAGCTCTGCAATAGACAAAGCCGGTGGCTCCGCCGTCGCCTGCAACACATTGCCGTTCGATGGCCTGTCAACAAAAGTACTCGACGTACATAGGAGATTGAGGATGAAGACAATCCTTGAAAAATCGATTATTCGTCATGTTATTAATTGACGAACGCCTTACGCGCACGAATCAAGTTGTGGAATGATGCATAGAGTGGAGACTGAGATGTGACATGATCAACTATGACTACATAGGAATTTTATAAGAGAGAAGGAAGCTCCAATGCATACCCTTGCACGAGTACTGTACATACATAGATTTTTTTCATATGTAATGCAGTAGTAAGTACCTTTCTATATGTTTTTTCCACGTGAAGATACTTCTAGGGTCTCTCATATCATAATGTATATGCGATTAATTACTCCGTAAGGTCTTGTTAATATGTAATTGTGTTACGACCTTTACGGGGCGGTACATAGGGGCCCCTTCCGTTTCAGGCCTAGTTACCACTGCATGCTTACGTATTGAGGAAGCTCTACAGATAAGCTTCCAAATGTATCCACGACGATCAAGGAACCTGATCGATCAAAGGATCGGTCAACAAAGGAAGCGAGGTCTTCGGGCAGATTAACAAACGCAGCACGGCACGGATCAATAAACGCGACCCAGGAAGTTGCCGCACCTGGGAAAAAGTGGTGCCTAAGATGTGAGGCTGCGCGATTTCCAACACAAGTAAATGCAGCTAATAGGTGGAGTGATGAGTGATGGCAATGTTTCAAAACATTCCTCCCACCCGCTCGTCCCGCGGGCGGCATCCATGGCACTATGTATGTAATGCCCCTTCCGACACAATTCACGAGACATGGTTTGGGCAATCAATCTAATCCGTACGGAGTATTCGTATGTGCTCCGTATGTGAGTCCTTGAACTCTGCTCGTAATACGGATTACTTGGTATACATACATGATAGGCATGCAGTCCTCTAACCGAACGAGGCGAGGCATGGCCATAATAGGACAACTGAACGCGCATCCGTCAAAAATTGAATGCGCATCCGCTGCATAGCCACGCGGACCGCTACATACATACATACATTACACAGTAGACCCCTTGAATTGAGCGAATCAGTGTTCGCAGGGAAAAAGGGACATACATATGTACATGTAGGGGCTAGGATTAATAGGTACCTTGATTTCTTAATATAGGAAATAATACATCTTTTGGTGGCGCTTAATCCCTGTATTCTCCCCGTGCAACTCTAGTGGTTAGTCTACTCCGTACGGGTCTTAAATGCCTGTTAGGAGGGGACTCGGCACCTGGCCATGTAATACATGTAGATTTGTAAAATCTTTCAGGGGTAGAGTGTCCTGCTCGCTCGAAACTATAATGATGACCCCTTTCCGCGACAAAACGGGGTCGAGATTCCCAGTTCGGCCCTGACGTCTGCCAAATTGATCTTGTAGTACATAACGGAGTGCTCCGTACGTTGCCGCGCCTTTGAATTCGCACACTGTTTGTCTCCGGGTTGGAGGAGTCGGGGGGTATGCTGAAAGCGTGGCAGATAGTAAGCTAATAAGCCAAAAAGATGGTCAATCGGGTTAAATAGTGTGTAATTGGCACTGGGCACTGGGCTGGCACGGGACAGGATGAAAACGCGTACATACATATATCCTTGGTGGGAGAAGGCATCTTTGGTATCAGCAATATCACCTGACCAAGCCAGCCAGATACTCGATCTGCAGGTTGTCGTCCTGGCTTTTCCAGACCAGGCGCTATGGTCGGGGAAAGATAGCTCTGCACGGTCATCGCGAAGAACGAGGACATTAAAGGATGAAAGTGAAGAATGGCAACAATTTTCGATTTGTTCCTGCGCGCCCACCCAACCGCCCTGGCCTCGACGCCGCCAGAGCGACGATGGTTGTCGTTACTAATGCAGCTAGGCTAAACGGCCAAAAACGGAGTGCGCACCCTAATAATAGGAAGTCTCATTTTTCTTCGTTGATTTGTTCTTTTGCCCTTTCCCTTGGGCTTTGAGTTTTTCGTCTGTTGAGTGTTGCAATTGAGCTTCTGCTCCTTCACGGGTTTGTTTGCTTCGTAAGTCAAGTATGTGAGCATATCCTCTTTTGTAAGAGCGTTTTCTGAAAGGGCCTCGATTCTCCAATAGCTGTGAATCTCAGGCATTGATCCTTTAATGGCTCTGAGCGTCTGTGCGATCCATATAATGTCAGGGAGCTCGATGGTCTTGCAAATCCGGTACCAAAGATTCTGATGGTAGTCAAGCCAAGCTCGAGTTGTTGCGAAATCCGCTCTCTTTGATTCCCAAAACTGTTGGAGTAATTCAATGATGACCCAGTCGGCCTCAAATCCGCAGTCAGTTTTGACAAGGCTCATCATCTGGGTGACAGGCGTCGTGTCGGTATGTTGAGGGTTGCGAAAGAAGGAAGAAGATGTAGATTTTACTAGCTAGAGAGATATCTAACACGAAGAAAGGAAGTCAATATATAAGCTTCAAATAACATCAGACTGATTCATCGGAAGGTAGCAAACGATTATGAAACGAGGTTTTCCAACGAAGCCTGCAATGAATCGAGATCTTACAAACGAACTTCGGCTCGTGATGAATCAATCAAAACTCTGCATCGGAAGTGATGCCTGGGATGTGAGGCTGCAATCTTCAACAGTCGTCATTGCTAAGCGAGCTTATTTGTGGCTGACCTTCGATGCCTAGTGGCCAATCGCAAATCGCAAATCGCACGCGCTAATTTTTATCACCCCGCGATCCATGCATGAATGCCTCGATCATTCATTCGATCATTCAATTCATTCGGAGGACAGGCACAAACAGGGTGCGGGCGGGGCCCGAGTGCCTCATCCAAGTGGGCGGCTATTGAATTGTTCTACGGATCATTGCAGGAGAAAGAGTCGTTGCTACTGCGCCAACACATTGAAAAATCCCGGTGAGCGTTTTGCGCCACAATCTCCACGATGCGCTTACAAATTTTTGCATCCTTTTGAATATCCCTTCATAGTTATTCCTTGTTCTGATACGCAGTCATCGATCCTCGTCCAACACCGAACGGCACACCACGGTATTTACTTGTTTGCACCTCTATTGGGGCGCATCAACTACGCTACCTGCGGGTGAGGAGAAAATCTGTAAAATATAATACTCCTCCGTTACTCCCTGCCCCAAATCGCCTAGTCCCTTCTCCCTGATCTCGAAAGAGCAGCCGTTGTCAGCGATGAGGGATCCTATAGAATCCATGTCCGCAAAGCAGCTGGTCCCCAGCAGAATGAATCCGTTCGGGTTCAGATATTTGCCGCCCTCTGCAATGTATCGCTTCAAAAGGGCATAGCCGGCGTCAAGCGTCTTCTCAGACTTGAGCTCGTCCGGGACGGCCTCGCTACTCTGCCAGGGGTGGTTCCAGAAAATAAAGTCAAACGCTCCGCTGACGTTTTCGAATATGTCGCTGACGAAGAAGTCGCCGCTCTGCTGGTTCCTGGCAAAGTTTTCTCGCGCGTGGTGTACGGCATGGGGTTTACATCGACGGCGACGACGCGGGAGCCCGAGGCGGCAAGATGGAGCGAGACGAGCCCGGACCCGACTCCGACTTCAAGAAATGATTTGCCCTGGACTATGGCGGGAGGTGTTGTCCGAACCAGAGAGTTTCTGGGAAGTAGACTGGGAGAATACCGAGGATGGATATCCAATCGGAATCCTCCAATCTCTGCATGATAGGGCGTCTGGTGTTTTCCGCCTCAGTTGAGAGATGGGAGATGCGTTTCTCCCATTCTTCGCGTGGAGATCCCATCTTCCGTCTTCTTGAACTATGTCAATGATGCCGGTTACCGAACAATCGAATCAGGTTTAGGAAGGGCGGTCTGGGATTCTGTCAGAACAAGCCGTTGATCATTATGCTACAAAGCGGAGCTTGAAAGAACAGAAGAAGAAGGAGAAGAAGGAAGAAAAAAAAAGTACCATAGCACACCTGGCCTGGTGGATCATGATATCATATTGTACGATATGGCACCAGAAAGAGATACAGTGGGACGGGACGGGACGGGATGACGGGGCCGGCATGACTCGACAACTTGTGGTTGCGTTTTCGCTGAGCTGAAATTTGGTCGCACGTCTTTTGATCTGAGAGTCTGGTTTGGTGAATAGCACATGATGATATATAATGACGCACGTGGATGCCAGCCGTCCCGTCAGCAATGGAGAATATTGACACAGCACGTTTACTTCTCACAGCAGGGTGTACATCAACTCCAGAGACAGAGATAGCTTTACAAACCACGAACACCATGGCACCGACCTGAAACGTACGGGTAGACTGTGGGCGAACGTCTCTTATATCTTACTACGAGAGTTCGCAAAGAGCTCATCGAGGAAGGCGCCGGTGGATTCTCAAGACGAAACTTTTCTCTGATATATCCCAAGTGTTACTTTCGTACAAATTCGTGATGCTGTGCCTTTGCTAGACGCTTGGTAAGCCCACCTGCGATCATTTGGCTCGTTGATCTCTATGAATACTGGCTCAGACAAGAAGTTCAATAGAAGCGAATAAAAGAAAAAAGTGCGCTGGATACCAATGAGCTGAATGATCGCTCGCAGATACGTCAACCAAGGCCGTAGCGAATGCACAACATTACGAGTTGATACAAAAGTAGCATGTGGAAATTGGAGGATAAAAGCTATCGCTCAAGGAGCTAATCAAAAGCTCCAAGAACGTAGTCTTAGAAGAGGCTCACAGGTTATCATCGCAATAAGCACTGTATTCCTGAACAGCAACGTCAAACGATGAGTCTTGAACAGTCGCGGCCATGCACTTCACTTTGATAGTAGCGCAATCTTTCAAAGACCTCCTACATTGTAAGCCGTGCCTCCCGTATTGAAGCCAGAAACCATGATACCAGACAGGCGGCGGCGGCGGTATAAGTTGTATAGCGGGATGAGCACCGACAGTGTTGGTCTGTCTTGTGGCAAGATGATGGTCGTTTCACAAACAAGAAGCCAGGAATTGAAAAGGGAGACCAACGCGTGAAGATGAAGGCATGCTACCTTGGATCCGGCAATTGAGGGAACTAGTAGCATCGAGGCAGATTGCTTCCAGGAGAAAACCAGCAACAGTAGTGACAAAAGGCGAAAGTGTCCCGTTGTTGAACTGCCGTCTGCGGCATTCAACTTTCATCTTTACGCCTCACTCCAATTTTCTGCGGCATGCATCTGTGATGCTGGATCGTGTATCGACTCATTTTTCCCCGGAGAAAACAAAAAAAAAAAAAAAAAAAAGCCTCCATCACATCGCTGGCCAAACATAATCAGTTAGCCAAAGCCAGCGGACCGCAGAATTTCTTCAATTAGAATCCGCCCCAAAGTAGACAATCCAGCCGGCGTGCCGTGCATGCGCTAAAAAGGGTAGAAGGAGAAGGCGCGAGGGACGTTCGACCCGTTGCGTCACCTCGTGGCGTCCCCATTTATTTAATTCAATGCCACTCACATGACAGCGCGGCCAGGCCGAAACAAGACAAAACACCACAATTTGCATCCTCACACCGTCCTCAACAATCAAATCGCCCCTACTACCTACCATCAGACCGTCGCCCTTCCGAACCACCACCGAAGCCCCCAAAAAAAAAAAAACCCAACAATGTCCAACCGCGCCCTCGCCCGCGACATGCAAGTCGAGTTCCAAGCCCGCTTCCAAGCCAAGCAGGCCCGTCGCGAAGCCCAAAAGGCCGCCAAGCAGGACCCCATCCTGAAGAAGCAGATCCAGGAACTCCTCAAAAGGGCGAGACCCAAAAGGCCTATCAAAGGCCAAGATGCTGCTCAGCAAGCAGGCGCTCGCCTCGCAAATGGACCAGGTCGCCGACATGGCGGAGCTGGGCGCCGCGCAGATCCAGGCCAACAATTCCATGAACCGCATGACGCACATGATGGCGCAGAGCTCAAAGGTTATGAATGTCGCGCAGAAGAATGCTACGCCGGCAAGGTACACTGCCCCCTTTTTTTTTTCCTCCCAGCTGGCGACGTCGTGCGATATCAACGCTGACATTGTGTGTGTGTGTGTGTGTGTGTGTCTTGTACAGAGCCTCGGCGTCCTCGAGCAGTTCAAGGAGCAGAATGAGGAGTACGCCATGACAAACTCCATCTACCAGGATGCGTTTGCGCAATCAACCTCGGCGCAGGTCCCCGAGGATGCTGTCCACGAACTGCTCGGCAAGCTGGCCGATGATGCGGGCATCGAGCTGAAACAGCAGCTGAATCAGGCGACGCCTGCGGATCCGGAGCCCCAGAATAAGAATGACGTGTCGACCGAGGAGGACGAGCAGCTGCAGCAGAGATTGAGGGCGTTGCGCGCTTGAGTGTGTTGATGGGTTGCTGATGGGTTGCTGATGGGTTGTGATATTTCTGGAGTGAATCGGGATGAATGCTCATTGCTTGGCGTTTGGAGTTGGTTTTTTTCTTTTCTTTTCTTTTTTTCCCTTTTGCACTTGACGTAGAATGGAAAATATGACTGGGGTTCGGTGCTCTCCAATGCGTGTGTTGGCTGTCATGTACGGTGATAGTGCATCATTGTCCATGGCTTAGCTGTCGTGGGAATTCATGCAAGTAATCCTCGAATGCATATTCATGTCTATGTAATCCTCTATTCACACAGGTGTCCCAGTGAAGCCCTCACATAATCTTTTATATCCACCCGCTGCTCAAATGCTGGGCCATGCAATCCTAACTTCCATCCTGACATGTACCCTCGCGCAGCCCGTCACAGAACCGCTACATGTACAAACTAGCTACAGCCGTAATATCCCTCTTGATCAGCTCCTGCGCCTCCTGCATCTTGCCGTACAGTTCCGGATCTCCCACGATCCTCGCCGCGTTCTTGACCTCCTGCACGTCTCATCCAGTCTGGTAATCGTCCTCACAATCGTGCCCTCCAGCACGTCCGTCAAGCCAGTAATGTTTTTGAAGCTCATGCCTCTCGCCCACTCGTACACCACTTCCATGAGGCCGAATCTAGGCGTGCTCGCGAAATCGTTGGAATCGTCCGCCGACTGAATCACCTGCAGTTTCGTCTGTACATCGTTGACCTTTTCGGAAATGGCAATGATGGTGTCGCGACCTTTCTCGAGATTGCCCGTTAGAGAGGGCTCTACGAGCGTCTTTTCCTGGAACACAAATGCCGACAGGAGAGCTGCTATCTCGGCAGGCTCAAACTCAGCGAGGACGTTGTCGAGGATGAGTTCGGTGAGGACAAGCTCGTCGCCAGAGTGTACTTCACAGGCCACTTTGCCCTTGAGCTGGATGCGCGAGGCCGAGTCGATGAAGTCGAGTTCTTTGAGGACCTGTACGCGCTGCTCGTAGTCTGGGGAGAAGCTGGAGGTTTTGGTCCGAGAGAGATTGTTTCAATTGGAAGATGTGTTCTTTGATGAGCCATTCGTCGTGGCACATGGCGAACTTGGACTAGTTAGCTTTGGAGGTGCGGTATGAGTTGCGTCGGTAGATGACGAGACGTAGACTTACATGTTTTAGGAAACTGGGACACTTGGTCGCGGGGAGTCTGTCACCGTCTTGGCCAACTGTGTTCTCTTTTCGACGATTTCCTGAAGCGCTAGGCTCTTGATCCTGCCCATGTCTGCCTCGTCCCAGCGATTGTCCCAGCCAGAGCAAATATCCTGTAATCGCTCGTTGGCTTGCTGGCCCGCATCGCCGCCCTGGAATATCTCCGGAATTGTGCCCTTGAGAACCCATCTCGTCAAGCACTCTACGTCGCCAAGTGGCACATACAGAGTCCGAATAGGCATGCGTCGCTTGCCCGTCGGCAGCTTGTGCAGGTACTTTCTGAATGAGGGATAAAGGGCAGCTGGTCTGTTGCATCTCGGCGCTCTCGTGTGGGCTTGATTGCACATACGTGCAAGACGGGATCATCCAAGGAACCCCGCGGGCTCATGCCCTCCGACAGGAGAATGCCTACTGTTCGAATGCCCTCCCAATTGAAGACGATGAGCCGCTGCTGGGTGAACATCTTCCGTCCGATGGTGATGCGTAAAAGGCCCTTGTATAGGTCCATAGTGAGCTGCTTATAGTCTTGCGCAGCTTGGTGGCATTCATCCATGGCGACGTCGCAAACTTTGCATGACTCTCGCTTGACCTTGGCGAGATCAGCCTGTGCAAGCTTGACATCCTTTTCGTGCTCGGGTAGCAACTGCTGCGTCGCGTGCTCTGAGAAGCTTCGCTTAATCATCTCCTCAATCTTGAGCGCCTCGACTCGGAGGAGGTTGAGAATCATGTTGTATGTGAGTCGAAATTGAGATCGCAGCTTGGACGGCTCGCCTAGGATCATGCTGCGCAGCTCGGCCACTGGTGGCACGTCGTTGGAGCCTCCTGGCGGGACAATGATGACAGATCCGACGGTATCGAGACCACGACGCCCGGCTCGGCCAGCCATCTGGGTGTACTCGCCGGGTAGCAGATTTCGGAACGAGTGTCCGTCATGCTTGCGATAACCCGAGAACACGACTGTCCTTGTCGGCAAGTTGAGACCCATGGCGAATGTCTCCGTCGCAAAGAGTACTTTGACGAGGGTCTGGGCAAACAGAATTTCCACCAATTCTTTGACAATAGGGAGCAGTCCTCCATGATGAACGGCGATACCTCTGCTAAGAAGTTCTCTCAGTCTGATTATTTGAGGTAGCAACCTATCTTCAGGCTTCAATCTCGCGATAGACCTCTCGATAATCATATGGATGTGACTCTTTTCCTGGGCGGTACAAAAGTCCTGATTGCTCAGCGCGTCTGCGTTTTCCTCGCATCGTTTCTTGGAGAAGACGAATATACAAGCCGGTAACAGCGTCTTCTTTCTCAAGAATTGAACGAGATGAACCCACAAGTTCTTGTCCTGGGCAGCAGAGGTCATGCCTCCAGCACGTCCACCGCGGCCCATATGTCCAGGGGCATGGCTAGCTCGAGGAGGTCCTCCACGACCTCTTTGCTGACTACCACCACCACCACCACCACCACCACGTTGTTGGCCACCTCCTCTTCCGCCACGTTGTTGAGGGCCTCCTCTCTGGGGGCCGCCTCGAGGATTTCCACCTCGCGTGGCCATTGTGTTTTGAGCTGTGGCTGGCTTGTCTTTCCTTGAGCAGCAATATGCGCGTCCTTCCAGCCCTTTTCGATGAACTTCTTGTCCGAGTCAACAATCTTGTGAACATCCTTGCCGGCCCAGAGGTAATGCTCGAGGGGCACAGGTCGTTTCGACGTTGAAATGACGTAAATGTCCTTTTGTTTCGTCCGCCCAACCCAGGATGCGAATTCGTGAGTGTTGGGCACCGTAGCCGAAAGAAGAATAAGTGAAATGTGTTCGGGCAACATAATAATGACCTCTTCCCACACAACACCACGCTCGTAATCGTTCACATAGTGTACCTCATCAAAGATGACATATTCAACATCGCGGATCAAATCCGCTCCTCGGTACAGCATACTCCGCAGAATCTCCGTCGTCATGATCAGGCAGCTAGCCTCGGGATTGATCTGCACATCTCCCGTAAGAATACCGACCTCGTCGAATGTCTGTCGGAAGTCGCGGAACTTCTGGTTACTCAACGCCTTGATTGGAGATGTGTAGATTGCCTTGGTCATATGCTTGGCAGCCAAAGCAATGGCATATTCGGCCACGACTGTCTTGCCTGCTGAAGTGTGTGCGGCGACAAATACCGAGTCGCCATTTTCGAGATGGTATACAGCTTCCTTTTGGAAAGTGTCGAGCTCGAAGGGCCATTCTCTCGCCATGTCGGGCACCAGCTCCCGGAAGTTCGGCATGCCTTGCCTGATGTCCACCATGTGAGCCCATTCTCGCCCGGCCTTGCGAGCGCTGGATGCTGCCAGCACGCCATGGGGCTCCAAAGCAGGGAACTCAACAGGCAGTATGTCGTCGATATCATCGTCACCATCTCCATCGTCGGATACTTCTCCAGAACCAGAATCACCGTTTTCCAAATTCACCTCGGTACCACGCGTCACCTCGGCATCTTCTGGCTCTTCTTCCAATACGTTTTTCACAGCAATAGCTGCCTCCTCATCGGGTATGCTCTGCTTTTTGCTGAAGTCTATACCACGGTCCAATCCGGGCGCTATCTGCAGGAGTCCTCCTTCACCCAGTTGGATCACCCTGTCAAGCTTGTTTGCCTTTGCTCCTTCTTCTGGTGCATCTCCCGCGTGGATCTGATCCTCCAACGCAGCGGTAGCCTCAATGCCCTCCAAGCCTCCAGGAGCAAAAGGAAAGAATCCGGCAGCTCCACGCACAAAGTCTGCACGATTGGCGGGTTTTCGAAGCAGACTTGTTGAGTTCTTTGCTGTGGCGCTATTCGAAGGAACGGTCACATTTTTGTAGCCAGTCACCCTGCCTTCCAATCCATGTCGAAGAAATCTTGTGACAGTCCGAGTCTGAGGAGGCGCAATCTTGAACAAAGAGGTGTAGTCGGTTTCAAAGTCCCATCGCTGCTGCAGCCGATTTAGCCATTCGATAGAGAACTCTTGTGACGGAGTGAGAAACTTGGCCTCCAGCTGACGCTTGAGAGCTTCAGGATCCTGACTTGACTTCTTGCCAAGTGTCGAGCTGGAGAACCCATCCTCGTCCTGCGATAGCAGAACAGCATCGATCCCGGCCATCCTGCACACTGGTTTCGTGACAATTCCAAGAAGTCGTCAGGTTCCTCTCAGATGACGGTCACACATAACGTCGTGACTACAAATGGTGAGAAGTGCCCCACCCTTGGCGGAAGTGGAAGTGGGGGTGGGGGGTTATGAATGAGGACCAGACACTTCTTTCTCCAATTGCCGTTGCTGACTCAAATGTCCATGGCGCAAAAGCGTCCTTCCAGTAACGTTTTCCAATACTTATGTTACCATCAATGCTAAATAATGATGAACTGAGGATAAAAAGAGCAGGGAATGGGGCATGCCGTTGGTCAATGTGTCATTCAACTGCCGCCTAGCTACCTAGCAGATCCGAAAAAGCAGATTTTCGAAGCCTATTTCATGATAAGTTTGTAGGTGGTTGGATTTCACAAACGATCATTAGAGACGACTGCTAAGATAGGGGTGTATGCATGACGAAGAAAATACAAGTACAAGTCCCTTTTCCCCAATCCGTCTATCGAAAAAAAGGAGATTTTACGTGCGCTGAAGAGTCATCCCAAGCTCTTTCGCGGCACACTGATTACGGTTATGCTGCGCTTCCCAGCATACTTTGCAGCTCAGTCTCTCCTGTTCGTCGCTCATGCTGGTCTTTCCAATAGTCTTCCTTCCCGCTGTTGCGTGTACAGTTCTCGAGCATGGCGAATATCATTGACATGAAACCCTCACACGTGCAACATCTTCGCGGCGTAATCCTCAATGACCTTCTCGGTGGGGAAGCTCATCTCCTCGAGCTTCTGGGCGTAAGGGGTGGGGACATCGGCACCGGTGACACGCTGGGCGGGGGCGTCGAGGTAATCGAAAGCGTACTCCATGGTCAGAGCAAGAATCTCGGCGCCAACACCATAGTGAGGGAAGCCGGATTCGACGGACAAGAGACGACCGGTCTTCTTGACGGAAGCGACGATGGTCTCAATATCGAGGGGCTTGACAGATCGCAAGTTGATGACCTCAGCCTCGACACCATAATTCTTCTTCAGGTTCTCGGCAGCGACGAGAGCCTGGCCAACACATCGGGACAGCGAAACAATGGTAAGATCCTTGCCAGAGCGCTCAACCTTGGCCTTGCCGAAAGGAAGGACGAAGTCACTCTTCTGGGCAGCTTCAGACATGGGAAAAGACTGGCCGTACATCAATTCGTTCTCGAGGACGACGACAGGGTTGGGGTCGCGGATGGCGGCCTTGAGAAGACCCTTGGCATCTTCGGCGCTCCAGGGGAGACGACCTTGAGGCCAGGAACGCTGCCATACCAGGCGGAGTAATCCTGAGAGTGTTGGGCACCGACACCGGCAGCGAAACCGTTGGGGCCACGGAAGGTGATGTTACAAGGCTGGATACCACCAGACATGTAGAGGGTCTTGCCGGCAGAGTTGACGATCTGGTCGATAGCTTGCATAGCGAAGTTGAAGGTCATGAACTCGCACTGTCGCACACTGCACGTCAGTGGATGGAAGAGGCAAAGGCATCGTCGGCAGTCTCGGGTGTTCAAGCCACGATCACCACAATATCATGAATAGCACTACTCAGATACTTACAACAGGGTGCAGACCGCTCAAAGCAGCACCAATGGCAAGACCACAGAAGCCGGACTCGGTAATGGGGGTATCAATAACGCGCTTATCGCCAAAACGGTCTAGAAGACCCTTGGTGACCTTGTAGGCGCCATTGTACTGAGCAACTTCCTCGCCTAGAATGAACACCTTGGGGTTGGCCTCTAGCTCCTCAGCAAGAGCCTCATTCAGGGCCTCACGGACGGTGTACTCCTTGACACCAGCGCCCTCGGCGTATTTCCTGCTCTGCTGGGCGCCGAAGAAGATAGGGGTCGTAATGGCTCGAGGGGCCTGAGTGAAAGCGGAAGTGGCGGGAGACTTGATGGCAGCAGGTCGGCTCGAGATTGCCAGGCGGGCAGCAGGTCGGAGAAGTCGAGACATGGCGACTGTGTGGTGATTTGAAGATTTGTTGAGGTTCGATCAAGATGCAGAGGCGTCAGACAAAATCTGAGCCACCGATGCTGGTCGTCGCAACAATAAATTGGACGCACGCGGACTGGTAAGGAAGGGTACGGGAAAATGAGAAGCCGCGCTGAGCCGGTTCAAGGGAGGGATTGGCAAAGGACGAAGAAGAAGATGATGATGGTTGATGGCTTTCAATGGACCCGGCGTCGAGGGAATTTCCTTTCCGGAAGACGGCGAAACCAGCTTCCTGGTTGGTGCGCAGTTTAGCGTGGTGGGTGCGATCTCGCAAGGCCAAGCAGCAAAGCTCAAGTTTTTTTTTTTTTTTCCTTTGGGTGATTTTGACCTTGACCCTGTCTTGTTGGAGATTCTAACGCCAGCGCTGGCAGTTGCTGCACTCTCAGACCAGACTAGTTAGTTCTGTTGGGGCCAACCAGACTCTGACGGGCTGACAGCTCACAGCCTCACACCTGCCTGACCCACCGATATTAGAGATAAGCGAGATTTTATTTATTGACTATTAAACACACCTTGCACGCTCATGCGAAGCATTGATTATTAGGGATAATAACGACTTATAACGACCTTATTACCTACACTCTACTCTGTAGTTCCTGTTTAATTTGTCTAGCAGCTGGTGTTATACGAGTACGTAAACACGCAGCAACGGATTGTTCAATACGCAGCAGCAACTAGGCCTAAAACGGAAGAGGATCATAAATCATTGGATATATTCATATATTCAACAGTATACACCATTCTGACCTGACCATAACCTGACCATGCCTAAGACTGCAATGCATGCCCTCCTCCACAGTGCTCCTCGGACAGAAGCCAAAAGTATATCTCGCCAAAACTTATCGTGACCGTGACAACCCCACGGTTCGTTTATACCAAAAATCCTTCCATGCCCTGTGCTTGAATTTGCTGACCTGGTATTTTTCTCCCACAAAACCCGGTGCATTAAAACTTGAGATCAATAAAGAGTCGTCGGACAGCTCAATGGACGGTGAGTGAACCGACGAGGGCGAGGCGAGGTCCACTGAAAGAGGAATGCGTCCGTAATATCTACCAAAGCGACCCTTCATCATTATCATCACCCTCATCCACATTGACAGGCTCCCAGAGATGGGGCGGTATGAACTCCACGGCCAAGTGGGGACTGATAGTATGAAGATATTCTTGGATTTCCTCAATGACCTCGTCAAACTCAACCACAGGGTCGATGATCATACAAATGAACACAATCCAAGGGGCCGCAAGTGGCCTCCGTCCTTGCGCCGTGGCCAAACTTAGGTCATAGTACGTGTATCTTGTCGAATCGTGTGACTCGAGGATTCGGATCATGCGGTTTTCGACGCTGGACCATTGTTTGGCCAAGGTTGTCGAACCTCCATTTTGGAGTCGCCAGAGCCTTTCGTTTCTACGACGCGATGTTCTGGAGGGCATTTTGAATTGCTATGAGGTCGGGGTTTCTGCTTGAGCAGGTCAGCTGGATCCACGGTTTCTCTGTTCGAACGCAGAGGACGACACATCATACCTGGAGATGACTTCGCGTATGTAGTAGTACACTTTTACCATGGAAAAGTGAGAACATCAGAAAGAACTGCTCTTCCTTTTTAAATACCTGTTGGATATATTAACTTTGAGGACAGCTCATACTATGAAACTCAAGTCCTCATGCACAGTTTTAGCCCTCATCTCTCGATTGTTGACTAATTCGCCATGCAAACACGACGCCAACTCTAATCACGGAGGTGCAGATCGCACAACCAGACGAGGTATCTAGGTTTACACTACCATGATCCTTTTCCTGATCTCGAAGCGTATAACAATGCCACTCACACATGACATGGAGCTAGCTCATGCATGATCAAAGACGCCTACATGTTCCAAGTATCGACGACCTCATTTGTATGATCAAAAATATCCATTGGCGTCAACCTGCTCCATTTCCGAGGGTTTTGCTTCGCATCTACAAAATGTTTCATGGCCAGGACCGTCTGAGCAGCCCATTTCTCTGGACTTACTTTTCCTATGCCCGTAGCCAGCGGAGTCATAAGAATGTTGGAGATTCGGGAATCCGCGTCGCTCTCGTGACTAGCATATGCTTTTCTATTGTGCTTGTCAATCGTCACCAATAAGCTCCATGTACTCTCGTACACAATCTCCCTATCCCATCCTACCGGCTGCGGCGTCCTCATTGTTGGACACAGCGCAAGATACTTTGTTCCCCAGACATTCTCGGACTTGTCTCCGAAATCGTCTGGTATACGGACCAATGTGCAAGTACCTGGCGGTGCAAAGCCACGCCATTCATCGTACAATTTTGCCTGGGCTACGTGGGTGAGAGCGAGGTAATCATTGCGAGGCGAAAAGGCCCGAGAGATTGCGTCGTCGAACCCGCCATCCAGACGTCCGTAGGAATTTGCCGGCGAAACCACGAGGTCGAATCTACACGTGGACGGGACAAACTGCAGAGCCGCGTTGTGTGTTTCGAACGTGATGGTAGTGGGTAGCTTGTGCTTCGCAGCTGCCTCGGCAAAGGCCTCGCTGTGCTGGTTTTGCATGCACAGGAGATGGATATGTGGAATTCCAGATGATGATGTTGTCGAAGTGGCCATGGTGAAATCACTCTCTTGATGAAAACCGATGAATACCGATGCGGCAAAAATGGGGTTTGTGTAACAACGAGGGATTGTGCTGCCTAGGTAGGTATCTCCTGTGTCACGATTTGCCGCACAGCCGCACAGCCGCACAGCCGCACAGACAAGATTGACGGCGATTTAGTATTTGTGGATACGCCATTATTCTCCGGTTCGACACTCGACGCCATCTGCAATGCTACGGAGTAGACTGGTTCATCAGTCAGCTTACACCCCTGCCCATCGCTTTGGAATCATCAAGATCTACGAGTCATCAGAGGCCTGGCATGAGAGGCATTTCGGTCTTCGGGTGCGAACCGTGACCGAAGTCCCGTCAGTCATTTCTCTCGTCACAAAGTGTCGCGCCTTGATCGGAAGACGAGATGCTAATTCGGCATGTCAGCGGCGCGCAGCATGTTGATCAGCTGCAGGCTGCTGCTTATTGCCAGGTTAAATGAGTCAACGGCATCAGCACGAAAGATTCGGCCTCGGCCACACAGTGATCTACGCAACGATAGGCCAAAGAAGAAAAGTCGTTGAGACATGACCTGCACCTAGCAACGTGCCAAGACTAAGACGACCGCGCTTGACGCGTACTACCAAATCATGTGTCAGATTCTTGATGGGTTCGGCCGGATCTCGCTGCCGCCGGAGATACACATCGCGGTGTTACGGAGGAGTCCGAGCAACTCCATGGGATACGAAAGAAGAGGCGCAGCCGACTGGCCGCTTACTTATGCGTACATTATCCCTAATACACCTTGCGACACACCCCCTAGCTCTGACTGTAGAGGCTGCGCGTTCATGTCGTTTAAATTCAACGATTTGGCAGGACATATCCTCTTGGAACCTCGGAGACGTTAGCTTTGTTAATTTCCAATATTATACCGATCTGCCCCTTCTACACCTGCCCTCCGCTTCATTCCGAATCTCTCTCTCTCTCTCTCTCTCTCTCTCACGCACGCACGCACGCACGATACCCTCTTGTGCCTTCCTCCAAAATATGCAGAACAACAAGCCTCTCAGAGTCCTCATTGCTGGTGGAGGAATCGCAGGACCAGCGCTAGCTTTCTGGCTCCACCGCCTCGGTCACTCAATCACCGTCATTGAGCGATGGGACACTCTGCGGATCGGCGGCCAGCAGATCGACCTTCGTCTTCAAGGCATCGAGGCTGTGGAGCGTATGGGAATTCTGGACGAAATACGGGAGCATGTTGTCGATGAAGCAGGTCTCGATCTGGTCAACGAAAAAGGCCAATCAGTCATCTTCTTCCCGCGACATGAGCCCGGCAGCAAACACCAAGGATTCTCAAGTGAATTCGAGATCATGCGCGGGGATTTATGCCGCATTCTGTACGACAGAACCAAAGAAAACGTAAAATACAGATTCGGCTTGTCGGTGAACAGTTTCGAGAGCGTCGGCGACGTCGTCAATGTGACGTTGTCAGATGGCAGCGTGGAGGAATACGACCTGCTCGTCGGGGCAGATGGTCAAGGATCACGAATCAGACGGGCCATGAACAAAGATGAAGGCGGTGATGGGCAGTTTCTCCGGTCAACTGGGGCTTACATGCTACTTCTCCATCAAGAGGACGGCCGCAGACGAGGGCCATGCAACATGCTACGTGGAGACGGAGCAGCGCATTGTCATGACGAGATGGCACAGGCCTGATCTCGGCCAGGTTTACCTCATGACAATGAAGCCCAGCCACAACGAGAAAGTAAAGGAAGCCCTGAAGCACGACGTGGCTACACAAAAAGAAGCCTTCGCGGAATTGTTCAGTACTATGCGATGGAGCCAGCGTGACCGTATCCTCGATGCCATGAACACCACGGAAGACTTTTACGCGCACGAGGTCATTCAGGTTCGAGGCAACAGATTAACAAAGGGCCGTGTCGTTCTCCTCGGTGACGCAGGATTCTGCCCGTCCTCCTTCTCCGGCATGGGCACGTCGGCTGCGCTTGTAGGCGCGTATGTCCTCGCTGGAGAGATTGGGAAGTGCAAAGGCGATGTTGAAGCTGGTTTGGCAGGATACGAAGCCACTCTGCGACCTTTTATAGAAAAGATACAGGTTTTGAGCACTGCATTTACCCGGCTGATACCGAAATCCACGGTTGGGTTGAAGATTTTCCAATTTGTTCTGGGGCTGGCAGGTAAACTCAACATCTTCAAGTTGCTGCAAAATCGGGCGGCGGAAAAGAAGGAAGATTGGGTCATGCCTCGATATGAAGAGTTGCACGTGGGAGGGGAATGAGGATGGTCGAAACGACTGGACGCAAGGCATTTTGAGAACATCACTACTCAATTCTGGCATGCTGTATATATAATTGTATGTTCCATTACTACTACAATATAGCGAGTTCATCTTTCCGACATTGATGACATCTTTCCTCTTCTCCGAACAAAGAACAATGCACAATGTTAAAATCGTACATGGCTAGCCCAAGTCCTTGATGTGGGAATTAAAAATTCTGGAAATTCGCCAATCATTCACCATTATGACCCCTCGGAAGCCTTGTTCCGTTCGGAATCCTTGCAAGTAAGTTCAAAGCTCAAGACATTCATGATGACATGTTGCAAGTTGGGAAAGCGTCCGCCCGACATATCCAACATCTCCAGATCCGCGAAGGAGGACAAATAAATTCAACGCGGCGATGAGGATTCATCTTTCTGTATTCACAACCCCTATGAATTGGTACTGTATTGACTTTCTTGGACTTGTAGCGCCCGCCAACCATGCAGAAGGAATCGGGGGCGATGCAAGTGCAAACTCTAAGAAGCACCGCGCGGGCAGAACTTCCCCATCAAATACACTCTGGCAGTCGGTCCAAAAGGTTAAATTGCGTAGTTGGTGTCAGTAGTAAGTAAGCCAGAGTTCTGGACTAACGAAAAAAAAAAAAAAAAAGTTTTCCGAGTAGAGGACAGCAAGACGCGTACTGCAATTATTAGGGAGTCAAAACCAGGTTTGCCGGTATATCAGCTCACACATGCGCACATGAAATTGTTCCAAAGTCTCCCTTCTCCCCGACCGCTACCAGTCTCTCGTCCAGTCTCTCTCGTCTTTGGAGAACCTTCCTCCCACCGTCTGGAATCACCCGTGTGCTTTCCGGGTCACATTCTATTCACTGAGCTCCCGAGACGGAATTGCACATCATCCGAAATGCTTCTGATCGTTTTACTCGCCCTCCTGGGCACAGCACTCGGTGGCCGCAGGATTGGCCGCAAGAAGCTATGTGCCAACAAGTGCACCGACACCTTCTTCGAATGCAAGCAGAATCCCGAAGCGGACCAGATAATGTGCGGTGCCCAATTCGCCGGCTGCGTGGGCTACAACCCCTGGGGCCAGATGGCCAGTTACGCGCGGCACCAACCGCTTGCTTCATTGCCAAGGGAGCTCCTCGATACCCCGAACCTACCATGGATCCTTGCGCCAAATGGTGCCATGATAAATTTGAGGCCTGCCGCAACTCACCCGCCGTCAACCCGTTGGGCTGTGCGGCCCACTACGCCGACTGCCTGAGATTCTCACCTTTTTCCAACAACCCGGACGAGAGACTCGTGCCGGCTACTGCTTGCTCGACAAGACCTCCAGGCCCAACTGTCACCGTGTCCATCGAGAAAACCTGTGTCGACGACTGTTTGGCAGAGTATTTCGACTGCAAGAGTAAGGCTGGTATTGTCCATCCGTCTATCGAGCCGACGTGGTGCGCGGCCAACATTACCCTTTGTCTTGGGTACCCCCATTTTTCGTAATCACTTTGAGCAGCCTAGAGCTTGCATAGAGTACGGACACCGAAGAGAAACAGGCGGCGGCTAAAGGCAAGGGCGAGGGCGAGGGCGAGGGCGCTGCTCTTCTTTAGGAGGCAGCGGAGAGTATTAGCATCCAGCTGGGCCAGAGGTTGCGGGAAATGAATCTTGAACAGGGTTTATCTTTTAATACGGAGTTTGTGGTCCAAGAACATGTCATCTACTAGCTAGTAGCTATGAATAATAGCCACGTGATAATACATGTCGTGGTTGGCCAAGGAGTCAAGGACCCAGACTGACTGCGACTGACTGACTTGCTTGCCATTGATTGCTCAACCCAACCCCGCCATAATGGTTTGTGGGCGTTTGTGGGCGTTTGTGGGCGTTTGTGGGCGCTCCTTCCTTCTTCCTTCCCTGATAAGTTATTATAAGCTTAGACCCAGCCAGACTCACTCAATCCAATCCGTGCTTCATCAACTCGACATCCAAACCGTCTCCATGTCCGACATTCAACGTTGACTCACACGGTTCCCGGAGCTTGCTACTCGAATGCCTCCTCTGCAATCTGTCCGGCTATGCAGAGCAACGCTGTTGTCGCCCGCCGCACTCAATTCTCCAGTTGCGATGAGTGTCGTCGGTCGAGAGTCGGTTGTGATGCGTTGAGTCGGAGCAACGAAACCAGAGACTCCTCCACATCCTGCACACGCTGCTTGAACCGGAATCAACAATGCACTTTCAAGGTTCGTACTATAGAGAGCCGAGTCGCCTATCAAGACCATCTTTAGCACACATGATGGCGCCAAGCTGACTCTCGCGCATGCAAGTGGATGAAAGAGAAGGGCGCCGAGCCCAAGCGAGCACCCTTGGGTAGGCGGAAGCTTCGTCGGCGGTCTGAAGTAATATCCATCGTGGCGCCCAACACGCGCAGCGAAAGGCCAGATGAACAGTCGGATCTGGCTCAGCGTGATCCTTGGCATCTGTCAGGGCCGAAACAGCTTACTGCACCGTCCCCGGCGGCTACAGACTCGACCACATCCGTCTCGGACTTGCTCCGCCACGTTGAGAGCCATTGGCTTCAAATACTTTACAGTGAAGGATTTGACGCAGTATTTGGATCTTGGATGGGAAGAGACGGTTGCCCTTTTCTGTGCGCATCAGCCATACTTGGATTGATGAGGCAGCGAGATTGACACTAACGTATCGCATTTGCAGCTTCACCGAGCACAGTCTTGCAGGCAAACACGTAAATATTACAGATGTCTGCACAAGGCTGGACCTGTGGATGGCGGAAAGCTCTGATGACGAGAAAAACAACACAACACCTGCTGCCGTACGCGAACCCAATATCAAGGACCGCCTCATCGATCAGTCGCTTCGCAGCACTATATCTGCCTTTTCCGCACGATGGCTGTACATTGTCGCGAAAAGCCTGCAGCAGCCAGCGCCTCATCATCAAAGTGTAGTCCTCATTCTCTGGAGAACAGCTCGGCGCGACATGCTTCGCGTCATCAACCGACCATCTTACCGGTCCATGTTGTCGTTATTTCTATTTGCCTTGACGCCGATCCCTACTGGTGTTTCCGAGGAAGAAGAGCTTGATGGCATCTCTGGACAAGCTTGCGTGCATGCAGCTTTGCAGCAAATACAGACACTGCGGGCGCGACAGCGGAATTTGCAGTTCAGTGGCTCGAAAGTAACACCGTCCAATGTCAAGATGAAATCAATAGTCACCGGCCCCGAATCAGTCGGCAGTTCGGACTTCATTGCTGCAGAGTGTATCGCCTATTGGGCTGCTCTGACGTTTGATACCTCGGCGTCGTTGACCTTGAACTGCCGTTCGCTTCTGTCATCGGGTCTCTTCGGCTTCGAGGCCGAGCTGCCATGGAGACTCGTCCGCACCGGAGCCAAGCTGTTTTATGAAAAGACGCAAACATGGCGCGCAGATGGGGTCATTGATATGACAGACGAACGCGCCAATCAGATCATTGCCAGCGGCGCTGCTTGGAAGTTGCTGGCCTGGAAACTGACATCGGTTTTCAAAGAGGCGCTACGAGATGGGCACAATGAGTCAGAAGTCAACAGGGCGTTCAGTTTCGTGACCGAAGCAATACAACAGTTCAACGATACTTTTCGCCGCCCGCTTGAGGCATGTCAGAGGCGGATGCACTTTCTTGGACAGACGACCAAGCTGCGATGGTGTACGTTACCTGTGACTAGGATGCGTTGATCGATTTTCACTACTTACGCTGACCGCCGTATAGACTCTTTGATGCTACACTACCACCTCAGCATTCTCATGCTGGTGGATATCATTGAAGCTACGGAGCGAAATGATCTCCTTGCTGTCTTGACCGAAACAAATGCTGATGCAGAGAATGCTGTCATGAACGCTCTTGTGTTCGGGCTTCGCAACGATTTCACAGTGGTGGCATCCGCAGCGTCCAGCCGTGGGGATGTCGATGACTCTACAGAAGCCTCGTTCACCGTGCCTATCATATCAATTGACCCCTACCCCATCATGTCGTCGCTAGCGTACAACTCATACGCAAAGCTATTGACAGAGACTTGCAGGTGGGCAAAATCACCGACGATTCCCATGCCAATGTCCAAGCGACTCTAGAAGCAGCGCTGGGCCACCTCCCCAGAGCTCAAAATCTGTGCAAGCCGCGCGGAACCAATTCTCTGAAAAACAACGCCGGATGCGATCCTGTTATGCCAAGATCCGTACGTAGTCTCGCATGCTGAATTTGCCGGGTAACTTTGTACTTGATTATATTGGCCAGATAACCTTGTACCATCCCCGTCCGTCCCTCTTGATTTTATTCTCCTGGGACATTTCTGCGAAGACCGCCCGTTCCTTGAGGAATTCTACTAATGAACCGCCAAACGGGACCAAAGTTGGCAAATATGTCGAAATTCAGTCTTCGTGGTGGCGCTTGCGGTGGCGGCATATTGCTCAAAGCCCACGTTTCACAACTCGGAAAGCTGAGGAGACGTGTGGTGTGTCGTGGTGGTGGTGGAAGGAGCCATTAGGCCAGGCGGGTAACAGTCCGCGTTTTTTTTTGGGGGCAAGACTCGGCCTGAATGGCATTGTCATCGATAAAAGCCTGGGAAAATGCTTTGATGGTTCATTGGGGCGGCGAGATGGGATATTGGCAGTTGGGAGTGAAGGTCGACTCCATGTTGATAAGGCCGGCAGCAACCGACGACGGGTTTCCAGTCCGCCGTGACAAGAAAACGTGGGGAACTGACGCTTGCTGGGCATCTCCGCACCACAGTCCATGATTATATGCGTGCCATGCCGGTTCTGGGATGGCCTGGCCTGTGCCTCCTATATATGAGACGATGTGACCACCCTTGATTGAGTCGCGTCTCGGGATGAGTCTAGTCATGATTGCTTTCGTGTTCGTCAAAGTCCTATTCGGGAGCAGCTTGCAGACAAGGCAATAATTTCTCCACTAACTTTTTCCTCTCAGTCCGACGTTTTGTCGCGCCTCGTTACTTCTCAAGCATTAGAGGCCCGTTTTCCTTGGCGCCCTGCCATGGTCTCTCACTCGGACGATTCTGCCGAAAAGGTCGAAAAGGTCGAAAAGCCCTCCAAACACGACGCATTTTCTCATCACGGCGCCGGAATTCTGGAGAATGAGGGTAGCGACAAGGAGAATTCGGTGGTTGGAACCGCGAGGACACCATCGAGCTTTGATCACATTGACGAGAGGAAAATTCTGTGGAAGGTGCGATCTGCTTGCGTTTGGATTGGCCCGTGTAACCGGCTGACGTGTGTAGATGGACATTCGGCTGATTCCCATGCTGGCGCTACTTTACCTCCTGTCATTTCTCGATCGTAAGTGTGTCGTTGTGTCGTTGGCAGTTGCTCGTGCAAATACATGATACATAATTGCACATGTGGTATCTGACCCACCTCAGGCGGAAACATTGGCAATGCTGAAGTGGAGGGCCTCAGCAAAACCTTGGGCATTCTCCCAGACCAGTATAATTGGTGTCTCACAGTCTTCTTCTTCACTTATGCCGCCTTCGAAGTCCCCAGCAATTTGCTCCTCAAGAAACTCCGCCTGAGTCGATGGCTGCCCGCCATCATGGTTGCGTGGGGTCTGGTCATGACGCTCATGGGCCTCGTCCAAAATTACCACGGCTTGCTGGTTGCGCGCATATTTTTGGGGGCTACGGAGGCGGGTCTATTTCCTGGCGTTGCTGTGAGTGTCGGGTTTTGGCAGAAATTTCTCCCTTTGCTTGGTCCCGTTGAGACCTTGTACTAACCGGACACGTATCAGTACTACCTCACCATGTGGTACTGCCGACACGAGATCCAATTCCGCCAAGCGCTCTTCTTCAGTGCAGCTTCTATCGCCGGCGCATTCAGCGGTCTGTTGGCCTTTGCCATCAGCAAGATGGACGGTACAGCAGGATTGGAGGGATGGCGATGGATCTTCATTCTCGAGGGCATTGTCACGGTGTTGGTTGCGCTTGCGGCCTTTTTCCTGATCCACGACTTCCCCGACACGGCCAAGTTTTTGACCAAGGAAGAGCGAGCTTTTGTAGTCCATCGACTGAAGTATCAGGGCCAAGCTAAGACGGGTGACGCCGAGGGCCAAGGCACGGCGCAAGTTGAACAGGCTGAGGAGTTTGAGTGGAAATATGTGTGGCAGGCATTCAAAGACTGGCAGATTTGGGTCAACATCTTTGTGTATTGGGGGTGAGTTACTCTGTCCGTACTGAATACCTCACCCGGTTATGGTTTATATATATATATATATATTCATGTATATATATATTGGCTAACGATGATGTATAGATTGTCTGCCCCCTGTACGGAATCAGTCTGTTCTTGCCGACCATCATCAAGAGTCTCGACTATTCCAAGACGGAAGCGCAGCTGATGACGGTCCCAATCTACATCACTGCTGCTATTTTGGCAGTCGTTGTGGCCCTTTACTCGGACAAGAGTGGCAAGAGGAGTCCGTTTGTGATTGGTTCCATGTTCATGGTGCTGGGCGGGTTTACCATGTACGTGTCGCCTGTTCCAAGTCCCCCTTTAGAAAAAAACGAAAACCCAGAACAAAAATCATGCTGACTGAGATTAGGTGCATTGCTTCAAACAACCCCAAGGTAGTGTACGCAGGTGTCTTTATTGCCGCATGTGCCATTTACCCAGCGTTTCCCGGCATCATCGCCTGGTTGTCGAATAACCTGTCTGGAAGTTACAAGCGCAGCGCGGGCATGGCCATCCAGATTGGCGTCGGTAATCTTGGCGGGGTACGTGTGGTCAACAACTGCTTCGAATGGGGAAGACGGAACTGAAGAGTGAAACAAATGATTTACCAAACATATACTGACTTGTACTCCTCTAGGCCATGGCATCCAACTTTTACAGAAAAAGGACGCACCTCGCTACTTCTTGGGGCACGGTCTTCAGCTCGGCTTCATCACAGCGGGCATCGTGGCGGCGTTCATCCTCGTCCTGGGATACAAGAAGATTAACGGCTGGAGGGCGCGAGAATTGGCAGAGGGCAAGGGGAGCAGTTATACTAGGGCTGAGTTGGTTGCAAGGGGTGACAAGGCCATCACGTTTAGATACATGTATTGATTTGTTGTCTTTTTCTTCTTTTCGTTTCTTCCTTTTCTGGAAACGAATGGGCCGCGGTCAATGAATATCCTGGCGTTCAAGTCGCTTGGGCGTGAAATGGAACATTTTTGCAAAATGCCTTGGTATAACAAGCAAGGAATATATTAAGCCAGTACGAATTACATAATTATTGGGAAAGGCGCTGAAGCAGCACAATTAAGAGCATCAAACAGGCGCAGCTAACGACCTCTTACAACCTCTTATAACTTCTTAAAAGAGAGCCATGAGACCGACAGCCATGGCAGCATAAGCAGGAGACAGCTGCGAGCCACCGGCGATGACAGGAACAGTGCCAGTTGGGGCGACGCCAGAGCCAGAGCACGCGGTGGGGTGACGAAGCCGCCCTCCTGGTAGGGGTTGTAGCCGAGACAGCTGGCGTACTGGGAGGAGCAGTATGACTGGTTGGCGTTGGGCTGCGTGCGGCACTTGTCAGCGGCGGCGTTGCACTTGTCGACACAGTCCTGGCCCATGGAGCCGCCGGTGGGCATGGGCGACCCGGTGCCGGTCGGGGCGACGCCCTGGGCAGAGCACGCGGTGGGGGTGACGAAGCCGCCGCTCTGGTAGGGGTTGTAGCCAAGACAGCTGGCGTACTGGGAGGAGCAGTATGCCTGGTTGGCGTTGGGCTGCGAGCGGCAG
Organism: Epichloe gansuensis; assembly: GCA_023658505.1. Taxonomy (NCBI): domain Eukaryota; kingdom Fungi; phylum Ascomycota; class Sordariomycetes; order Hypocreales; family Clavicipitaceae; genus Epichloe; species Epichloe gansuensis. The sequence continues at coordinate 4,865,125 of CP098283.1, forward strand.
TGGTCATTGGCGGCGTTGCACTTGTCGACACAGTCCTGGCCCATGGCGCCAGCGGGCTGCGAGCCAGCGACGACGACGACAGTGCTGGTCGGGCGGCGGCGCCCGAGGTAGAGCACGCGGTGGGGGTGACGAAGCCGCCGCTCTGGTAGGGGTTGTAGCCAAGACAGCTGGCGTACTGGGAGGAGCAGTATGACTGGTTGGCGTTAGGCTGCGAGCGGCAGTGGTCATTGGCGGCGTTGCACCGCTGCGCGCAGGCCTGAGGGTCTTCTCCTGGTTCTGCGCCAGGGCGGCGCCGAGGAGAGCTGCGATGACGAAGGTCTGCATCTTGGATATGGGGTTGTTGGTGATGGTGAAGAAGTAGAAAGGGTGGTTGAACTGTTGGACTGTGTGTTCGACTTTGTTGGGAGTCTGGTTGGTGATTGGCAAAACCGGTGAGTCAAGTTCAAGTGCAGCTTCTGTTTGTTACTCAAGATCAGCAGAGTCGCAAGCTTCTTCGGCGACAAACCTCGTGCTTCTTATAGATCCGTACGTCTCGGTCTTGGCCGGCCGTCTCCTCCCAGGAACCTGGCAACTCGTATGCTTCGCCGGGAAAAAAAAAAAAAAAAAAAAAGACGGGGAATTCCAGACTCGAGGGCCCTCCCATATGTGGGTAACTAGGTCGCCATCGAGAGACTTTGTCTTGCGTATTACTTTTTGGCCTTGTTGGCTTGGCCTGGGAAGTGGGGAATCTAGTAAGGAATCTATGTATGTACAATCTCGCGATGGGCCTGTGCACCTCGTATTCTCTTTGGCGTAGCGAGTGGATTGTTGATGATCGTGGTTTCTTTGGCGCAGCAGCAAGTGGATTGTCGTTGTTGTTGGGATGTAAACTAAATCGTGATGGCTTTGGATATCCTCCACCCGGTTCTGGGACACGACATTCCAAAAAAAAAAGTCGTGGAGCGCCGCTCTCGAGGATTGGAACGCCTCTCGATAAGCGGTGGTATGGCGAGTGCCGCGTCTGAGTCAGCATCATCTGAATGTTGTCGTTCATTCATAGCACTACCGCAGACTTTGGGACGAAAAAGTCGTCGACGTACTCGTCACTTGCCATTGGCTGTGGGCAAACTCGCTCGAGCAGTCTTGTGCTCAAATGTGTAGGTAGCAACTGCGGATAGGATTCAAAAATAGCCCATTGGAAACGCCATCAAAACAAGGAATGAAGGTTTTTTTTTTTTTCTTCTTCTTCCGCCGTCTCCTGAGGGAAGGACTGTGAGGTCACAGCTAGGGACAATTATCTGTTCTTCCACGGCGCCCTTGTCAGCAATAATGATGGTAATGATAAAGATGCAGGAATCTAGGCGTGTGGACATTGTAGAAATGCTCCCTTTCTCCTTTTTGGTAAGACATCTGTCCGTACTCGGTACACCGCATCTCAATGAAGAGAGACATCGTGTTTGTTATCCCCGCAGCAAGTCGTATCGATTTGCTCTACTCCGTACATCCTCCGCAAGTGCTCCATGGAGTCAGGAGATCATGTGATGGGAGACCCGCCTCGTAAAATAAAACATGCAACTTCGTTCCCAAGAGCAAATCATCAGGTGGAATGGAATGGCTGGTGGGATGGAAGGTGGGAATACCACCTCTGTCGCGTTAGGAAAGCCGTAAGAATGTGCGGAGGAATGTCCGAGAATATGACATATGACGCACACGACTGCCCTTGCCCCACAGACCCCCTCTGCTGGCGTGAATGACTAAGTAAGGTACGAGATCACTGCCCTCAGATCAGTAACCCAAATATTTTATGTACAAGGGTGCCACGCAAATTATTAAACGTCACTAAAGATATATCCTTTTCCTTGTAAATCGCTTATAATTTAAGGTACTTACTAATCCTAGCCCCTGGCCTCCTGTCATGTATCTTTGTAACCTATGTATGTACAGTAAAATCTTGGCTCTGTGTGAGGCCCGCCCCACACACGTTGGCGTGCACCCCAGCACACAGGCATACATACACTACATACAACCCTGAGTTATTTTACAAAGATACATGACAGGGGATAACAAGCCAATCAGGCATCAGATGGGAGATGGGGCAGATAGCAGGCACCTTGAATTATAAGTAATTCACAAGGAAAAGGATGTATCTTTTAGTGGTATTAATACCTCACGTATCCTCTTTGCTCTAATAGCATACTCTACCCTTAGCGGAACGTAACTATAGGCAGCTATTGATAGGCACCTGCTAGCTGCCCTATGTGAGGCAAGTAGATTTATAAAATAATTCAAGGGTTGTAGTGTACATGTACACTACAACCCCGAATTACATACGTACATGTAACTCCCCTGACCTCAATTACCTCAGCCAATCCCCACTGATTACCTCAACCAAGCTCCACTTCAACACCACCCAAGAAGCCAAGAAGATGCAATTGCCATCAGCCGGGCTGTCGACCACTTTAATCCGGATGGTTCCCTTTTTTGCGCGTGACATCGGCCGAGGGCTACAAGATCCAAGCATCTCTACCCGCTGCCGAGCACCAGAACGTGTCAACTGTACATGTACACATGTACACTCCTCGGTGCCAAGGAGCAACTGGCAGAGTCCGTTTAACCTGTTCACACCACACCGGCAGCGTCGGATTCGGATTCAACCACTCTGCCTGCACCCTGTGATTTCTGATCTGGCTCCAACGTTGGCTTGCCATGACCCCCATGACCCCAGTGACCCCAGTGACCCCAGTGACCACCAGGACCCCCATGATCGTCATGTCTCGGCTAATATCATATGGCGGCGCGGGAAACGGATGCCGAGGACAAGCCAGGCGCAAGGGAATCCGCACTCGCAGCATCATGATGATTATAAAAACAACCATCTTCCCTATGTTTCGGCGGTCTCTTTGCGTCCTCGGCGTCTCTGTCTTTCTTCCCAGCGCAACCATACAGGAATACAGGAAAAATGTCGGCCAAGGCTGGTCTCGCGCTGGCGGCACTGCTGCTGAGTCCCGTGCTGGGGAATTCCGCCGGTTCGTCGTGGAAAGAGACTGTGCTGCAGCCCGATCCAGCGAAAGCGTCTGAGGTCAGGAGGTTTTCAGGACGGCATGGAATGGATACTATAAGAATGCATTCCCCATGATTCCCTGATGCCAATTAGCGGTGAAGCTTCGGACGATAGGTAAGCTTTGTTTAAGCTGTCCTCACGACAATCACGCGACGCATCGCAACAAGACATACTAACGGCGCCGTGGCAGAAATGCCTGGGGTGTGACTACAATTGATGCGCTCAGCACGGCCATCATCTTGGGAGAATCGGAGACGGTAAATCAGATCCTCAAGTACGTCCCCACGATCGACTTCACCACAACCAAGGAGGTGAATTCCTCCGTCTCACTCTTCGAAACAAACATTCGATACCTCGGCGGACTCATTGCAGGTAGGAACCCGTCCACTTGTCTTCTCACCGTCGCAGATACACGACTCCCTTCGAGGAGACGGACTAGTCGTGAGACAAGCACTAAACGTGCCGCACAAAGGCTACGACCTGCTCAAGGGCCCATCGAAGAAGCTCGTCAACGGCGCCAACTCTAAATCTGTCGACGCCCTGCTACATCAGGCTAAAACGCTCGCCGATAGTCTGAGCATTGCCTTTGACACACCGACTGGTATTCCCGACGACGCAATCATCCTCAACCCAACCCGGCGGATCAACGGCTCAGACACAAACGGTCCTGCAGGCTTCGGCACCCTAGTGCTGGAATGGACTCGCCTGAGTGACCTGACGGGCAACAAGACGTATGCCAGGCTCGCCCAGAAAGCGCAGGAATATCTCATCAAGCCCACCGGCGTCCCGGAAGCGTACCCAGGCCTGGTCGGCTTCACGGTGAACATCAAGGATGGCAAGTTCACGGACAACAGAGGCGGCTGGGGAGGCGGCGTTGATAGCTTCTACGAGTATCTTATTAAGATGTACCTGTACGATCCGAAAGAGTTTGCGCACTATAAGGATCGATGGGTCCTCGCCGCCGACTCTACCATGAAGTACCTCGCATCCCACCCGACCTCGCGCAAAGACCTGACCTTCCTGGCCGGTCACCGGGGTCCTAAAATGGTCCCCGTGTCCAGTCACCGTAAGTCTTGACAAACAGATCAAGAGGACCACCATCTTCTTCCGCCTCGGGTCAGTAACCGACTAACCCAAAACCCAAAACCACAGTGGCATCCTTTGCCGGAGGAAACTTCATCTTGGCCGGCGTTCTCCTCGACGAGCCAAAGTACACCGAGTTCGGTATCGCCCTCGCTAATTCCTACTATGAGACATACGCGCAGACCTCGAGCAAGATCGGCCCCGAAGTTTTCGATGGGCCGCCGCCAGCAATGACACGGCCCCTCCTGCCCAAGACGCCGACTTCTACTCCAAGGCTGGCTTCTGGGCCACCTACAAGGATTATGTTCTGCGCCCGGAAACCATCGAGAGCCTGTACTATGCGTACCGCGTCACCGGCGACAGAAAGTATCAGGACATGGCCTGGAAGGCCTTCACCGCCATCCGCGACCGCTGCAGAGCTGGATCCGGGTTTGCGGGGCTGGAAGACGTGACGCAGATGGATGGGGGAAGAGGTACGACTTCCAGGAGAGCTTCTTCTTGGCCGAGACGCTCAAGTACTCGTATCTCATTTTGCGGAGGACTCGGAGGTTCATTTCCACGGTCATGGGAAGAACCGCTTTGTGTACAATACCGAGGCGCATCCTTTCAGGGTGCGCGACTAGGTTGGCGGTGGTATTCTCCTCGCATATATTCTTAGTTGGGACTTGCAATCACATGCATGTCCTCTTGCAGTACCGTCTGTAGTGGTTGCCCGCCATCTGTCATGGTTGCTTTTCATCATCACAAGTTCAATTGACGACGGCTGCCCACATGGCCCAGTTTCTATTAACCTATCCTGACGCTGCATGCAACGCTCTCTTGCATCCCCTGTGCAAAGTTGACATTAATAATGCGCAATAAAAGACTATGCTCTACAATAATTAGGGAAGGCAGGCAAACTCCCCACTGATACAAGGACTTTTAGTCCCGTAGGCTGTAGAAATTCTGTTGCGCGTGCAGAATATGGACGCACTAACGGGCAGGGTAAATACTCCCGATCCACAGCTGGTACATTAGCTATTAATGGCTTTGCGTGTCGATTCATGTTTAAAGCATATATAGAGCTTCTTTTCCTTCCTCAGTCTTGGACAAATTCGATAGATCATCCCACCTTCTTTTCTGTCGATGCATCGTCACTAGGGGGTACTCCGTATCTGATTTATTCCCGAGAACTCATCCGTACCTTATTATTTTGCACTAAGCATCAGCTGTTCGACAGCAAGCCGTGACAAGTCACGTGGCTTCGTGGTTTAGTGGTATAATTCTCGCTTAGGGTAACACCCAAAGCACCGCTTGCGAGAGGTCCTGGTTCGATCCCCGGCGAAGCCCCTATTTTTCTTGCTTCCACCGAAAGATAGTTGACGTGAAGAAATCATTGTTTTTTTTTGATTTGTTTTGTTTCGCTGGGTTGTGGGCAAGCTCGAGAGGCTACCATCGGGGAGCCTGTCTCCTTTATTAAGATACGAGGCTTCTGACAGTGCTGATTTGACATGGAGAAAATGGACCGGTGTCGTCTGGTTGTTGATGTTGAAAACCCCTTCCTGGTCTGGTACTGCGGGAACATGAACACTAGTTCAAGTGATTGGAAACTACCTACTCGGGCCACTTACATGATAGAAGTTAGCCTTGACTTCCATCTCGCTTCCATTTTTATTTTTTATTTTTATCTTTTGTTACGTAGGAATAAAGGATGAACTCTACTGCTGAATCACTGCTAAGTCGTGGTCGATTAGCTTACCGACTCGACGAACTGCCTCTTGTCAAAACGCACCTTTTACATCAGACCGCTGTGCAATTGTGATAGTCATAGCCCACGTTGTCTCCCTTGGACCTTTATCCAAATAGCAAGGAAAGCTTCCGTAGCTCAGTTGGTTAGAGCTTCGTACTAATACACGTTGGTGATGCGGAGGCCGCAGGTTCAAGCCCTGCCGGGAGCAAAATATCGTTCCACGATGCTTTCCTCGCTCTTTTGTTGATTCTAGTTCTGATTTTCTTTTTTTCCCACTCCTGGCTGTGTCCCACATAGCAAAGTCAATCAGGTTGTGCTGTTGATTATAGTGCAGTATGATCAATTCTCCAAGTTTCCACTAGCTTCTCTGATCTGTCTAACTGGCGTATTGCATTGCACCAAAGTATCCCGATAGTAAAGATGGACCATTCAATGTCCCGGAAGCCCGTGTAGAATAATACTGCCACTGGGCGAATGATGTGTGAAGAGCAGATCATCCACTTGCTGCCCTGTCCAACTGTGCTGCTCATACACGCGTATGGAGTAGCCAAGAACGTGGCCATGTTGACATTCGGCTGTCGCCCCAGAGGTTGGTTATGCAGGTCATCTCTCATGTTTTGTCGTTGCCCATTTCATTTTCCCAAATCTGATGGTTGCTATATTACTACATCTCTTCACAGGATGTGCACCCATAATATGGCTGCTGCTAGGATCACATACATGTTCCAACATTTCTCGGCACACTCAAAATGGTGCGCAAATGCCAGTCAGTTAACATTTCCGCCAAGACCACCTTGGGAAGCACGACTCTTCGATTTTTAATCCTGGTGTGCACGCCATGCCTTGAATTCCGCCTGTGACACGTGTCTCAAGCTGTTCACCTCGGCAGGTTTGCCTCTCAACGCGCTCTGAGCAATCTCGACGGCTTGCATGATCTGGCCCTTGCCCGACAGGGCATACGTGGCCGTCTCGGCATCCAGCCTCACGATGCCGATCCGCGGGTCATTCTTGGAGGCGTCGTGCACCCCGTCGCCCAAGTCGCCCAGCCATGCCTTGAGGGCGGGGCTGTAGTACTTTTCGACGACGTCGCGATCGGTGATGATGGAAGCCTGGCCAGAGATGGACGCCCACTCGCCTTTTGCGTTGAGGAAAGACATGTTGACGTCTGGGTCGCCGGCGACGTCGTCCGTCTTGCCAGATTCCGTGTTGGTGTGAAAGATGAGGTCGACGCCATTGTTCTCCGTGCCAGCCAGGGCCATGCACCGAGACACGAGACGACCTGAGTCGGCTGATTTGGTTGTCATCATGCCGTACTTGCACGACGCGATGAAGTTGCCGAGATCCTGAACCTTGGTCCGCACATCGGGTTCATCCTTGTTCGCTTGCTTGTAGGGGTCAGCGGCTTTGTCGCCGGTCGAGGTATTGGAGAAGGACATGGTTTTTTTTTTTTTTTTGTTAGGGATGGAATGAAGTAGTGCTTGTATTGTCGAATTGTCGAACTGTCGAGATTGAACAAGTAGGGCAAGGCAACGGCCGAGTTGAATGTGGTGGTTATTGTTTCTTTTATGTGCCTGCATCGATCGAGCCGCAAATGACATCATGGATACCGCTCATGACTTCAGCAGGGGGTGTAATGACGCACATTCTGTCAAAGGGATTGGGCGAGTCCGTAGCCTGTGAGGGGTTGGCATTGGCTTTTCCTCTTTTTCTTTTCCGTTTTCAATGTCTAAGCGAGTATTTGGCCGATCCTCACTGATCAACCCGGGTCCTAGTCTTGAAGCCAGGATCCACGAATGACGACTTGTCAGACTTCATCTAGAAAACCCGAACGAGCGCCAACCACGAGCGCAGCGCCTCTCGCATTTCCTTGCACCCGCCACCCGCCGAGCGCCGTGGCGGACTCTCATCAGCCCTCTAGTCGTGTCATGGAGCGTTCTGTGTCAAGGACGCTCACTGGGGAGCAATCTTCGTCAGGCCTGGGAAACGATTGTGATATACGAGCTGCCGCTTCGCACTCCCGTGAACGCGACGTGGGATTCTACGGGGAAAACTTAGTTCGGTGTCTCTTTATTGCTTCAAGCCCAATCTTTCCGCCTGCGTCAACCCAAAGGAAGGGTAATCCCAGGCCAAGGTTCGCAACATAATTTGGCCGATGCCACGGGGCTATCCGTCGCAAATTGAGTAATCCTGTCCTGTATCTCGATAGGAAGGAGTTGATCGAACTAGGTGGTGGCTCTGCTCTGCTCGTGTTGGTGGCCCAAGACTATCAGACATGCCTGAGCATTCATCTAGACCCACGAGGATGCGAGAGAACATGTCGAGATGAGCATCGTCATCTGGCCATCTTCTGGAGTAGCCTGCCTCTCCGAAGAGAAGTTCCTGCTGCATCCAATCAGTTTGCTGCTGTGTGCGTTGACGAGAAGTCTTCGCAGCCTGACCTACCTTGCACGATGAAAATCAAAACGGATGAACACGACATGATGTTGAGTGACTGACAAATAGATGGATAGGCAGGGGCAGGAAACGTCGTCAGTCTCATAATGGAGGGCTGGGCTGGGCTGGATTCATGGATGTGATTCCAAGTTTTATGGGATTACTACTCGTGTCAGGCACGCCACTTCTTTGGGTTGTCGAAACTGCAGCCACCGAGCCCCCCAAAAAAGGAATCTTTTTCTATTATAATCCGCCGGGATTGTCGGATTTCGAGCCGGCTGTGGCCGACGGCCAGACTATTGTCGAGTGTTGGACGATCAAGCAAACTGCCAAAGGACAGCTCAGGTATGTTCAAGCCTCTTGCTGGCGGCGCTGACGAATCATATTCTCTCAGCGTGAACTTCAAAGGGCGACGCGTCAATCACGGCCGCTACCTCCACTGGCGTGCTGCGAGCGCTTGAGTCCTCTACACAGCTCTTCTTCAAGCATGGCTATGGATTCTAAACATGACAGGCCTTGGAACAGGTCATGGTTGGCGAACAAGTCAGTGCCGCCAATCCTAGCGTGTAAGGGAACATTGAAAGCGACTCATTCGACGTCGCAATCCACCGGGCTGTTGGGGGCCTTGTTGTCGTTTCATCATGCATGTGTTAATATCCGCATCCGTCAGTGCCGCAACGTGAGAGTCAGCCGACTAGCCTCATGTACATAAATAACGGGATGATTGTGTGCTTTGAATAAAATAAACTCAAAGAAATGTCATATTAAGATGCTTATTGCTTATTAGTGCAGGTATATAATATAATATAATACACGGATTACATATGTATACTATGATCCCACCCATTCATGAAACGCCATCCTGCCGTTTGACAGGCAATGTGAAAATAGACGCATCGTCTCGTCTTGCCCATGATAAAAAGCTGTCTATACCGTCTTTGATTTTCCTAACGTGACAGATGGACCCCTATCCCCAAAGAAAAACTTACTGCGTAACAGAACTGGCCAAGAATACCCGTCATAACCAACATGTGGCGCTTACTCGCTGGGCTTGCGACCAACCATTAGGTACATGGGGGTGAAGAGCTTGTCACGGCCACCGGCAACCAAACAGTCAGCGGCAAGTGCCAAACTGTCAGCCGTCTTCTTAGTGCCAGCAGGAGCGAGACGCAGAGTCTCCAAGAGACCAGCCAGGTTGTGGGCAATGGTGCGGCCCCAAGTTGTCATTCGGACAATGGTGAAGATATCACCCATCGATTGGATGTAGCGGAGCTCTCCAGACAGAGGCCAGTACCACGGCAGAGGGTCAGGACGGTCCGCGAGATCCTCGGCACGAAGCAGCTCGAATCCAGCGGCCTTCATGGCATCCAGAGCCTCGGAGACCTTGCACATGTTGGAGATGCCGTCCCCTGCTCGATGCCTAGGCGAATCTCGCGGTGTTTGATGTTCTCATTGTCGTACTCTTCGGTCATGAGCCACTCGTAAACACCGAACACACCACCAGGCTTCAGAACGCGGAAGATCTGACTGTAGATACCCTCCAGGGAAGGTGCGTGGACGGTGGCCTCGATAGCATAGACGGCATCGAAGGTGTTCTCGTCAAATGACATTTGCTACATACAGAGATCAGCATTCTATTCAGGCAACGATTGGGCCAGAATGCCAGGCCAGGCCAGGCCAAGATAGACAAGAGCTTACCATGAAGTCGCCCTTGACAAAGTCAAGCTGATTGGACAGACCCTCCTTGTGAGCGTAGTGGGTGGCACGATCAATCTGGTAGTCATTGTTGTTCAGGCCGGTGACGTGGGCACCGGTGAACTTGGCGATCTCGCGGGCAGGACCGCCGACACCACAGCCGACATCGAGGACCTTCATTCCCTCCTTGATGCCAATGCTGTGGGCAAGGTAGTGCTCGTGACGGGCGATGGCTTGATGGAAAGGCTCGCCATGGGAAAAGCGGCAGAAATGAAAAGACTGTCCCCATCCGTACTCGTACAAATCAGTGGCGAGATTGTAGTAGCTTCGCAAGAGAGGTCAGCAACGCCATCTACGAATAACGAAACACAATCAAGAGTGCACGCGACTTACTGCCTGGTCAAGGTGGCGTATTCGGCAGTGCGAGCCTGTGGACCTAAAAGTCAGCAACGGAGGCCAAACCAACAATATGTCGCACTCCCAAGTTCCCGAGTGTTTCTGCACGTACCGCACGCTCCTCAGCAGTCTCTTTCTCGGCAGGCTTGTTGTCCCAGTGCTTGAAATACTCGTCGACGGCAGCCTTCTTCGCATCGTGGCCCTTGGAGAACATGGCGGCAATGCCACCACGAGCTTGGGAGGACTTGCCATGCAAGGCCTTGTTGAAGGCGGCGTCGCGAGATTTGTCCTCGCGCTCGAGTCCCGAACCAGAGGCAACCATGTTGAAGGTTTGGGTAGTATCCGTACTAGTCAAGGCAGAAATACAAGGAGAGAGAGCGTTCAAATCTTTCTTGAATCGAATCAAGAATCTATCGGATTGAGGACGAGGGGAGCAGAGGTTGGATGCGCGTGGACAAGAGAGATACGACAACGGGAGAGCGTCGAGGTGATTTTATTGCCTGGTTCGTCCCTCTTTGGCCTCACATGCAATTGTTGATTGCTCCAATCTCCTGGGCCCTATTTTCTTTTCCCCACTCTTGGGGCAGCCCCTGAACAACATGATACAGAAATGAGGGGTTCCCATTGGGCAATCTCGGACTGTTTGACCCGGCCCGCCTGCGCAGAATTCACCGTGGACCCAGTTGCGTGTCGCAGGCGGTGCACTTCCTCGCGGGTACGAATACGAACTCGAGCCGTCATTTCAGATCAGGTAACGAGCTCGCCACATGCTTAGTCATCACACCCATGTGGCGCACGCGCTGCTGACCAGGCTCTCTCATCAGAGCTCAGATGCGCAAGTGGGTCATCATGATTTTTGCTTCCCTCAACACCGTATGGACGACGTGATCTATATCTCGTCATGCCGCCACAGATCAAGCAGGACCTAAACAGGTCTGGATGGGAGAGCACAGACTTCCCTTCCGTGTGCGAAAATTGCCTGCCCGAGAATCCTTATGTGAAGATGCTGAAGGAAGATTATGGTGCAGAATGCAAATTGGTATGTTTATTCTAGATACCTACTTGTTCAGGAGTTCCATGACTGACTGATCGCCAGTGCACAAGGCCTTTCACAGTATTCAGCTGGAATGGCGCCGATCGAGCTCAGGGTCGAAAGAAGAAGACCAACATTTGCTTGACCTGTGCTCGATTAAAAACTGCTGCCAAAGTTGCATGCTTGATCTTTCCTTTGGTCTGCCCATCGCCGTGCGCGACGCTGCATTAAAAATGGTTGCCCCGGGTCCGCAGTCCGACATAAACAGAGAATACTTTGCTCAAAATAACGAGTTACTCATCGAAGAAGGGAAAGCTGGCACAGAGGAATACGAAAAGACGGACGACAAGGCGCGAGAGCTTTTACGACGACTGGCAAGCAGCAAACCATACTTCAGGAAAGGACGCGCCGTTAGCGAATCCGAGATTGCCGGCAGCTCTGCCGGAGGTAGCGTATCGGTTGGTTCTGGTCAAGGTGGCCCTGGTCCGGTACGAACGCGCGACAGTAGAGCCGCGACGGCAGCAGGCACAAGACGTAGAGGCGGGAAAGGTCGACAAGCATTTCCGAGTGCTGCGCAATTGCCACCCAGCCCCAAGGACTGGCTCCCACCCGACGACAAAAACATCATGTCATTGTTTGTTACTGGAGTGGAGGACGACCTACCAGAGCACAAGCTGAGGGAGTTCTTCAAAGCTCACGGCAAAATCAAAAGCTTGGTGTGCTCGCACATGTCCCACTGCGCGTTTATCAATTACGAAACCCGTGAAGCAGCGGAAAAGGCTGCAGCGGCATGCCACGGTCGAGCCGTCATCGCCGGTTGCCCGTTGCGCGTTCGATGGGGCCAACCCAAGGCAATCGGTACCATGAACAAGGAACAAAGGTCGGAGATGCTCCGAGATGCGCGGGTTGGCGTGCCCAGAAAGCCTCATCAACAGAAGACAATTCAAGGTGCTGGTCAAGGCCCTGTCGAGTCTGACCCTTCGGCAAACGCCCCGGTTATCGCAGCCCCTCCAGGCGTGGACGAGACCCCCAACTACGCGAGTCTGACTGGGGATTGAGTCAAGTTATTCATGAACTTCGGCATGCTTGGTGTTTGGCGTTTAGGGGATATCATTAGCAATGATGAAGGTGGCCATATAAAGTCACGGGATTAGGGCTGATATGTACAATGTAAATATTCCATTGCATCGTTGGCTGGAAGGTTGCCACGACAGGCCGGTCGGCCATCGGTTTTCAAGTAGTCGTCTTTTTTACAATTATCATACAATCGCTAAACAGCTCCCTTGACATCCAGTCATTGCTTGCTGCCGCCACCACAACAACCGCCTCCACCGAGTGTGCCTTGCCCGGCGACTTTGATACTATCGTTATCTCCTCTTTCTGTGTGCTCGTGAATGCGCAACTCTGGTAGTATTGTTAGTTAGTTGTTCCAGCTGAAGTGAGTACTCGCAAAGACATGTCCATGTTCAAACATACGATACATGTTTTCCTCCCCGTCCATCTTCTCGCCCTGTACAACATTTGCTCTCAAGAAATCAGCGACCTCCTGTGCACGCTGTATAGCGTCTCGAACCATTGGCTCGCTTGAGCTCATGTTGGCTTTTTGTCCAAACTCGTGTCGAATCTGCTGTTGCGCGGCAGCTAGTACGGGGGCATCGCCTGGCTGGTGTTAGAATGCGAATATGGGGTTGCTGCGGCATTTTGCGGAACAATGAACCCTCAGATACTACCTTGAAAGGCAATGCGGGCTGCGCGCAGCAAATTTCTATATGCTGCCAAAGCCATTGTCGCATGCGTGAAGGCTGATCTAGCGATTGATGACTGAAATAAATTCGGCACAAGGCTACGGATTGTTGGGCGGCACTGCGTTAATACGACGGAAGTGCAGGTTTAACCGTTCCCCGTTGTCGTCATGCTAGCCATCAGCCTCGCCAATCATCTTCTCGGTACGGCGAATATTAGCGCTTCCGTTCAGAGAGCTGACCCCACCAAGATTTTGGGAAAAAAAAAAAAAAAAAAGTCAAATCAATCAATTTGCATCCACCTGTATTTGTCCACCACCTTCGTGCCTCCATTCATCGGGTATCACCATCGAAATGGCTACCATCACGCAGTTTGCAGAGCTACCTCTGCCCATTCTTCCCGATGGCTGGAGTGCTGAGAAGGACTTCAAGGCTGTTGGAAAGCTTTCTGGCGCCGTGCAACGCAGCATTGAGCCTGTTGGCCCTCACTTCTTGGCCCACGCCCGCCGTGCTCGCCACAAGCGCACCTTCTCCGAGGACGAGCGTATCCAAGCCCAGGAGAGTGCTAAGAAGGTTGAAGATGCAGATGGGAGCGACGAGAGCGAAGCTGAGGATCCCATGATGCTCCAGCGCGAGGCCAAGGACTGGAAGGTAAGCGTCTGCCCGCCATGTCGCTTCTGCACATGCTGGATTCACTTGGAATGCCGTGAAACTAACCTCTGTGTTTTCCATTGCTGCTGCATAGACCCAAGACCACTACAAGATTCTGGGAATCTCCAAGTACCGCTGGAAAGCCACGGAAGACCAGATCAAGAAGGCCCACCGCAAGAAGGTTCTCAAGCATCACCCCGACAAGAAGGCTGCTCAGGGCCGCACTGAAGATGACCAGTTCTTCAAGTGTATTCAGAAGGCGACTGAAGTTCTTCTTGATCCCGTCAAACGTCGCCAGTACGATTCGGTTGACGAGGAAGCCGATGTCGAGCCCCCAACCAAGAAGCAGCTCCAGAAGGGTGACTACTACAAGCTCTGGAGCAAGGTGTTCAAGTCAGAGGCGCGTTTCTCCAAGAATCATCCTGTCCCCTCATTCGGGAGTGCCGATGCTACCAAAGAACAGGTCGAGGATTTCTACAACTTCTGGTACAACTTTGATAGCTGGCGTAGCTTCGAGTACCTTGACGAGGATGTCCCAGACGACAATGAGAACCGTGATCAGAAGCGTCATATTGAGAGAAAGAACACCAATGCTCGCAAGAAGAAGAAGGCCGAGGATAATGCCCGCCTCCGCAAGCTGCTGGATGATGCGTCCGCTGGCGATGAGCGTATCAAGCGTTTCCGACAAGAGGCCAATGCCTCCAAGAACAAGAAGCGTCTGGAGAAGGAAGCTGCCGAAAAGAAGGCTGCCGAGGAAGCACAGGCTAGAAAAGAGGCCGAGGAACAGGCCAAGGCCGAGGCTGAGGCCAACTCGAAAGCTGACCGTGAGTCGGCAAAGAAGGCCAAGGAGGCCGCCAAGAATGCCGTCAAGAAGAACAAGCGTGTGCTCAAGGGCTCTGTCAAGGAGGCCAACTACTTTACTCCTGGCGAGGCTTCTGCTGCGCAGATTGACGCTGCGTTGGGAGACGTGGAACTCATTCAGGGCAAGATCGATCCCGATGAAATTGCGGCTCTAGCTGGTAAGCTTAACGGCCTCACCGTTGCCGAGAAAATCAAATCCGTCTGGGCCGACGAGGTGAAGAGATTGGTCGATGCTGGCAAGCTTAAGCATGACGAGGTTAGAACCCTGGCATAGACTATGTTGTGTGTGGTTATCTCTCGTGTGCTCGAACGTGATCAGAAGGTGGGTGAATTGGTTTTAGAGATGTGATTATTTAAGATTTGATTCTACAAAGATGACCAGGGATTCCATAGGTAGCGCACATTCATGACCGGATGTACTCCACATAATGACCCTTGAGCTCAGAGGGACATGTTCGTTGATTTTCAATTTTTCCATCGCAAGACCGTCTCCGTGGGTGTAATGAACGCCGTCCGTGTCTCACCGCTGGCCATAATACCAATCGCCATCAAAATTTGGTTGTCACGCGAGTTACGCCGCCTCGACTTTATGCGCAGAGGCACGGAGCCAGACTTCTTAAGGACAAGCAAGGTCGCACGCCCAAGGGAGAGCCCAGATACCACAACTAGATGATCCCGAAGGATGGCCCCAAAGAAGCACGAGAAAAAAAGCAAAGAACCGTTGAGGAAACTAAAAGGAAATAAGCATGTGGCATTCATGTAGTCAGCCCGTGAGACCTGACCAACATTGCTTTTTCAGGTTCCTGGTAGAACCCCACTCTTTTGCGGTACAAGCAAGGCACCGAGGCAACTTTCTTACATACATGTCCATATGTATGTACAATGCAAGATCTCTCCATAACTTAATGTATCAAGGTGCGATTCACACTCACTTTGGCGTACTCTCAATTTACCTGGACTCCACTTGGCTCACATCCCTACGAATAACCAGCTTGCTCCCTCAAAAGTGCCAAGGGAACGAAGTGGGGGTTGTTCACAAGACGAGAGAAGAGAACTTCCAACTCCTTCTGACGTCGCACAGAGGACGACAGGATGAAGCAGCCACTTTTCCCGGCACACACACGGGCTGGGGAACGTGCCAGTGCCAGTGCCAACCAGCGCAGTGTGCCCACCAGACAGCCGACATTCAACGCCGTGAACTTCGCCTTCTGTCGGCGCTAGCTTCTATTAGCGCCGCGCCTTACAAGGCTCCGGAGTGCTAGCAGGGGGCTCTGGGGCGACGTTGAGCGGGTTGAAGTGGTTGCAAGACAGAGAGAGGTACGGAGTATTTGTACATAGACCCTGACAGATAGGTGATGCCCTCACTAGTGGCCCACCAGTGCGCCACAGGAGGCAATTAGCGAAGGGCACATCTTTTTCCAGGGTCCTGAGTTGTCCCCACCTCGCCACCTTCCCGCTTATCCCTCGCTCGGAGACAATGGGATTTTCAGCCGTTTTCCCATGTCCAGGTTGAGCTGTCTGGAGTTCGCCATCAGAACTCCGTCCTCTGGGATCTGTCTGTTCAGTGTCTTGGTCTCTTACAAGACATTCGAGGAGAAAGTATAATCGCTTTCGGCAACTATCTCGCCTTGACGAATTCTGAAGTCATCAGTCAGCTTCCACAGTTCCACACGTGTTCCCACTTACTCGGTTCTCCGCCTCGGATTAATAATTATGGCCTGACCTTTGATTTAATACATTGCCCACTGTCCAAAATTCAGTCCAATTTTGGCCCTGTCAACAACACGCGCTATCATCAGCCGAAAATCTTTGTTGTCGTATGCTTCGACTTGCTTTGTTCCTTTTTCAACCCCGGATACTTTGACGACCATTCATGTCTGTGGCCTCTTCTCCAGCCGGCGGCGGGGAGGACCGGTCTCGTTCCATCAAGGGAGTCGCCGTTCACGACACGAGGCCCCGCCTCACGGAGGTTCTGATGCTGCTAGCGTCAAATTGTCATTGAATGCCTTGAGACTCAGCGAAAGCTTTGATACGGTATGTTGCCATCCTCCTCGAAGATATCGCTAACCGCATGTCTTCCTGCGGCAAGCACGTATATGTGTCGCTCGATTACTCACATATTCGTTTTGCACTGCCCAGATCAAACTCGATGTCGGCCTCCTGGCATGGCACGTTGGGCATTTCCCGACAGAGAATGATACGACGACGGTCGGGAAAGTGAGTGAGGATGACTTGTACGCAATTCTTGAACTATCGCAAAACATTGGCACCAACGTCGACCGAATATTCTCTCTTCGAAATCAATATGGAGACCATACGGATGCCGGAAGCAACGGGGAAGAAGCACTCAGCCCTCCACCAGGAAGCCACCTATTCACTCACAACAAACCTGATTTCACGAGCAGAGATAGCTACGACATCAGGCACGGTTTGCGAGTTCCGACAAAGCGACCACGAAGTCCTAGTTGCCACACATGCTCCACGGATCATACACCGAAATGGCGAAATGGTCCGGCAGGTCCTGGAACGTTATGCAACGTCTGTGGTCTGATATATGCCAAGCGGAGAGGCAAGGCTCGAGCGAAGCTTGCAAGGCAACCTTCCTCGTGTTGAACTGAAATGAAAATAATGGTCGAATGCAAAATTTGTGGGAGAGGGTGAGAGAGTCCTATCCTTTGTTCCTTGTTCGAATGATACCAAATGTATCCTACTTTCCGTCTCCGCTGGATTATACCCCATCTCGCAGTTAGGTAGTTCTTCGTTACTCAGCTAGTCAAAGAAAACGTTTCTCGCACGCCATGAGGGATCTTGCAAGTAGTATTTTGGCATGCGGAAATACCATGCTCGAGCAAATTCCCATGTTGAAATTTCTGTGAATCGGGATCCACATGGCCGCCGGCTGTGGACCCCGACTCCACTTTACGTTGGCACCTGCACACGCGCACGCGCATGCGCAGTGAAGGTGAAGAGGTGAAGTTCTCTCTTCATGATGGGATTTCTTTTCTCTCCTCCTTCGTTCGCCCCCAAAAAAAAAAATTTGTCCAGTGTCTTTTCATAGTTCCGCGGTGCCCGATTTGGAAGCCGTAGAAAAGCCCATGCAAATTTGCGTCATACATCTTCATGTGATGATATTTCACGCCCATTTTTCACGCCAAGTGGGTGTCAAGTGTGATATTTCCCGCCATGGCCGTTAGTGCTGTTGCCGAGGAAATACGTGAGCGCGAGACCTTTCGGTTCGTCCTACTTTTGTGCCTAACAACAGTGCATTTAGAACATCCCAGCACATGTTCAAAACTAATATTCCCTATTCCATCCGCAGATACGATTCGCCCTTGATCAATCTCGTGTTCCCCGACGCCAACGACTCGGCCGTCTTCCCATCGCAGCTCACACCAGACCCCGCCCTGACTGCCTTTGCCCAGCTTGGAGTTTTGCGTCTTGACGGCTGTCGAGCCCTGATTTCGCTCTTTGATAAAAGCACCAGTACGTCGTTGCAGAAGCCACTCCGACGACACCTCTTTCCTCCGGCATCTGTGCGGTGCATCAATCGACCGGTCGAGACGGACTTACCGAGCGACTCCTCCTCTGGGGCACGTCCCTTCCCAGGGTTTCTGGCATCTGCGAACATGTGCTTCTGACATCAAATAGGGAGGATGGAGCCGACAAATCCGTCTTTGGCCAAGACAAGTCAGACGATTTGCCAGTTACTATAGTGGATGATCTGGTCAATCACCCGACAAAATGCTGCGCCCGAACCGTCTGTCCTTTGTGGCCCGACTACAGATTCTATGCTGGGGTGCCTCTGCGAACCCCGCGCAGTATTGACATTGGCGTCTTTTGTGTGTTCGACACCGAGGCTCGTTTGGACTGCAGCCGGAACGTTGTGCCAATCATGCAGGATCTCTCTAGGACCATCATGGGCTACTTGGAGACTCGACGTCTCAGGGATGGACAGCGGCGGGCGGACCGCATGGTTCGTGGTGTTGGGAGCTTTGTGCAAGGCAAATCAACCACCTCAGGCTGGGAGCCTGCGCCCACGGATGTATACACCAGAGCGGCCGAGGAAAGAACCTCCTCGAGAATGTCAAAGGCTGACATGAGTGAGCGGAAGAACAGTGAGGGTAAACACGACGGTAAGCTTATTTCGCGTCGTACTGATTTGCTTTCGCTTGCAGGCCAGCATTTCTTTCAGGATGTGGGCTTGGCTTCGCTAATGGCCGAACTACTCGTCTAGACTCGAAACCTCGACCATCGAGTGCGCACAGCGATGGGAGCGCTCATGTGAATGATGGCTCAATGCAGTCGGTAGAGCACATCTTCTCCAAGGCTGCCAAAATCATTCGAGAGTCAATCGAAGCCGATGGATTGTTATTTTTGGATGCTGGTATATCGTCATTCGGAAGGGGCTGGCAAATACTAGCGGCATTTCAGGGGTGCCTAGTGTCGAATGTCGCTCATCGGCTACAAGCATGTTTTACGCGCCTGGCGACTTGAACATCGGACCTTGCTGCAAAGTGCTGGGATTCTCTACATCCTCGAACTCGAGCATTGATGGCCACGATCAAGACCAAAGTTACAACCAACTTCCCCAACAGGTCCTAGGCGAGTTACTTGCACAGTTTCCAAGGGGCACGGTCGTCCGACAAAGACAAGACAAAGCCACCACCAAGACAATGAGTGAGATCTCTAAACTTGGGCACACACGGCCCGAGCAATCAAGTGTTCCTCAAAGCACCTGCAGTCTTACGCAAGAGGCCCAATCAATTTGCCTCAAGGGCGTCTTCGTTGAAGGAAGATGTAGTATAGAGGCTGTGCTCAAAGAATTGCTTCCCGGAGCCTCAAATGTGGCCTTCTTCCCGCTCTGGGACACTCAAAACGGCGATGGTACGCGGGCGGATTCGCATGGACAAACAAATGCTCTCGAGTTTTATCAGTCGAGGGCGAACTTAGTTATCTTGTGGCATTCGGCACAGTCATCATGGCCGACGTCTTTCGAACAGACGCAAAGGCGGTTGAGCGATCCAAAATGGATGTACTCAGCTCCATCTCACACGAGCTTCGTTCGCCACTACATGGCATCATCCTAGGCGCAGAGCTCCTTCACGACACGGCCTTGGATGCGTTTCAAGGCGATCTTCTGCACTCCGTGGAAACATGCAGTCATACCCTGCTTGACACCGTCGACCATCTGCTGGATTGGAGTGGAGTCAACAACTTTCTTTCTCCAGCATCCGTCCCACAGAACAACGGCCATGTAGAAGAGCGGGGGCTGAGAAGAGGAAAGGCAGCGTCAATAGAATCCGGTATGATGAATATTGTTTCACGTGTCAAGGTTGACTTGATTGTCGAGGAGGTCGTCGAAAGCGTTTATGCAGGCCGTATTTTTCAGCTCAGAAGCCTTGGATCCAACGGCGGGCACCACGGCAATTGTTCGGGTGCGGGTGCCGATTCTGTGCAAAGTACTGAGCTCGTCGACGGCTCTGTGGCCCAGAAAGACTCGGATATTGCGACGATTTGTGTTGACATCCAGCCGAACACGTCGTGGGCATTTTACACCCAACCGGGTGCTCTGCGTCGTGTGGTCATGAATCTGGTCAGCAACTCACTCAAGTTTACTACCAAAGGGTTTGTCAAAGTTTCACTAGATCAACCTCGGCAAGACTCTGCCTGCAAAGACGCGAACCATACGTTTGTGAGGCTGACGGTAACTGACTCTGGCTGTGGTATCGGGAAATCGTACCTTGAGAACGATGTCTTTACTCCCTTTATACAAGAAGATACCCTGAAGCCCGGAATGGGTCTCGGACTAAGTTTTGTGGAAAGGATCGTGACGGCTCTGAAGGGGACCATCTCGATAAACAGCATAGTCGACAGAGGGACCGTCATTTCGGTGGTGCTGCCGCTCCCTGCTGCGATGCCAGATACTGCGACGCCGACATCACCGTTGCAAACTGAAGAATTCGACGCCCAGCGAAACGATTTGCGCGGCCTTCGCGTTTTATTGCTCGGCTTCCGCGACACCCCATCGGTCGACCGTGAAGACGGGGTGCTGGGAACCAACGTGGTCGAAAGGGACGCCATGGCGAATATTTGCCGAGATTGGCTGCAGATGCAGGTAGTCGACCCGTCCGAAAGCGGTGATCTTGTGCCTGATCTGCTTTTATGCGACGAAACCTATCTGCAGTTGAGTGCACACAACCCGTCGCAACACAACGCTTCTTCCTCGCCGCCGGCGGTGGTCATCTGCAGGAATGCAATATCGGCCTGTAGACTTACAGGAAACAACGCATTCAAGCGTCAACCTGACAAGCAATTGTGGGAATTCAGCTCCCAACCGTACGTCGTTCAGACTTCGCGCAGTGCCGCCATCCGAGGGGGCCGATCAGCCATCAGCCATGCTAACGCGATGAACAAACAGGGTTGGACCACGCAAGCTTGCCAAAGTCCTCGCACTCACCTTCAAGCGATGGACAACTCACCAAGCCGCCTTGCACCCGATACCATCAGCAGTTCAGACTCCCGAGGATGAACAAGGACCACCGCAATTCGGAAGCTCCATCAACGATGTGTTTCAACTCAAATGCGGCGACGGGACCCCGGACTCTCCAATGAGTACCAGTACTATGCAAGAACTCTCGCTCCCTGAACGTATCCGCCGGCCAACACCTCTGACGCCAGTCACGTCTGTTGACCAGTCCCATATCTGTGATGGCATGACAGAGCAGCCAGGAACCAACTTCCTGCTTGTTGACGACAACCCCATCAACTTGAAGATACTCACTACGTACATGAAGAAACTAAAACTACCCTACAGAACTGCCATCAACGGACAGCAGGCGGTAGATGTTTTTGGCCAGGACTCGGGCCGTTACAAGTGCGTTTTCATGGACATCTCCATGCCGGTCATGGATGGCTTTGAAGCAACGCGGCACATTCGAGCCATGGAGATGGAAAGAAGCCTACACAGGTGTGCCATCTTTGCCCTGACAGGGCTAGCTTCGGCGGATGCGCAACAAGAAGCATTCACCAGCGGGATTGACCTGTTTCTCACAAAACCCGTCAAACTGGCCGAGTTGAGTCAGATTCTGTCGGCGCGAGATCTGATGTGATTAGCTGGACCAATCAAGGGATGAAGGAAGAAGAATGGACAGAACTTGACGAAACAGGAACCTGACGAATAGGAAATGAGCTACTGAGGATTTTATATCCGATCTGGATCTGGCGCGGCTCTCTACGGACGACAATATACACAACGCGAGCTTGTATGTATGGATGGATAGTTCTGGCCGAGCATCCCCTACGCTGGGGCTAGAAAGATGGGGCGTTTCGGTTACGTAGAAGGGAGGAGCGGCTCAGCTTTGGAAGACTTTTGAGAATTATTGTCCTCTGGCCGCTGGTCGGCATTACATGATCATCAGCGTTGTACTTTTCGTTGCAATTTACAATGATGTCTCGGACGTCTGTCGATGGGGTGCCTGCTGCAAGACATATCATCCAGGTCTTGTTCGCTTATCCTGCTTGACAAGCCATGACAGCACGTGCTGGTAATAGGGGCAGAGCAGACAGAACAATTGAACCTTGTCGAAGCCAATGTACGGACAATGTAGAGTGATTTTCCCGACTGCGCTGATAGACATGGATGTGTGGACAGCCTGATTGCGGGTGAATAATATCAGGGATAATACCACTATTGCCAGGCCAGCCCGGCCGGCCAGGGATCTGTGCGCGATAAGCCTTCTTCATCTCAAGGTGGATAGTGTCTCACTCGGCCGAAGATGATTCGACGACGTCTGTCTGGTCTGGACGGACGTTGTCAAGATGCAGTCGTGATTTTTTTTTTTGATGATGCAGTCAGTGGCAACGAGGCCTAAACCGGAAGAGATGCCCTTCTGTATAGATCTGTACGCAATGTAGGCGTTCCACGCCATGATTCAAGACTATTCAAGTCCACAAGGGTTTTGCGTGGAATATTCCGTTACTGCATGTCTAACGTATTAGGACAGGCATACAGGGAGGGGGATTCTTCAAGACAAATGCAAATTCAAATGCAGAATCCGGCACGAAACATAATGGATTTGGATCGAGGCAACCCTGACTGCCATTGCGCATCATTACCTATGTACACACTTTAGGCTTGGACGGCTAAAGGGAATTGATACTGCACCGAGTTTGATCAAGTTTCGTCGTCAAAGTTGTCTTGTTTTAGGAGAAACCCCTTGTTGGCCTGGGGGGGTGGGTGGGTTCTTGCGACGCCGCTCCTTAGCGCCGGCCGAGTTTCTCGCGCGGCAAACGAAGACCCCCAAATGGGAAAGCTTGCGAGTGCCGTGGACGTCAAAATGTCAGTTCAAGGAATCAATCTGCCGGGCTTGGCGGGAAGGAACCCGTTCCCACGGGGATGTCGGGCCAAGTATCCTAGCGTACCCGAGGGCCAGGACCGTTGATTTGCTGACATGTTCCTTGGCACCACGCGTGATGTTGGACGATGGGCGGTTTTGGCGAACGAGGACATGACGGGGTTGAGGTTCGGGACGGCTGCGCGAGGCCTGGCTAGGAGATTTGGGGGAGAAGAGGGAATGATGTGTTATTGTACATGGAGTGGTTGAGAAAGCAACCTTGTTTGTTCACGGGGACATGGCGTTGGATTATTTTCTCATTAATAAGGGGGTATATTATCAGATGGACGAGAAACTATGGATGCGTGGTTTGCACTATCATTACGACGATGAAGTTTTTGAAGTTTTTTTCCCACATGGCCCTGCCGTTTAGAAGTGCCGCAGATCCGCATCGGCCCGTTTCCACAGCTGCGACTGCTGGTTGATGGTGTCGAGGAGAGACAGACGCTCCCGCAGGAACTTGTTTCCGCATATCAATCTCTCCAGCCACTCTGCCGTCTTTTCGAGAACGACCGACTTACTCATGTCGCGCTTGGCCAGGTCGGGAATCATGTCGGCCAGGTCGGCGAAGCCGTTTTTGAGAATGGCCCGGCGCTTCTGTTCCTGGCGGATGTGGTTCCTCCGTCTCTGCTCGATGGACTGCTTGCCGCGGCGGGGGCGCACAAAGGCCATGCCGTCGTCTACTCGGACGCATGCCTGGGGAACCGAGGAGCCCTGGTGATATGTTTGCTCGTATTGAGGACTTGGCATCTGGTCAAGGGGCAGCTGCGACGGGTTCTCGAGAGGATGGGGCCGCTCCGCCCGATTCCAGTGCATCAGGGACGCGGCCGCCGTGGTGTCGATGCCCCAGCACCACGGCAGGACGGAAATGTTCTCCGTCTCGACGCTGCACCGGCGGATGTCGTCCCTGAAGTCGTCGTAGGACTGGAAGCGCAGGTCGCCCTTGGCGTAGGCAGCATCCTGCAGCGAGCATTGATCCTGGGTCAATGTGTCGTCGCTCGACGGCGTGAGAGGGCTGGCCAGCGGCGTGTCGTCCACGGAGCACGGATAGCTGCCGTGCCGTGGCTCCGGGCTCTGCGCCATGTCGTGGGCAAAAGGGTCGTGGTGTTGGTGGTTGCTCAGGCGGGCCGTCGGTGTCTGCGGACACTGCAGCTTCCTGTGAGCGGTCTGTAATCGATTCAGCGGCACCTTGTTGTTGTTGTTGTTGTTGTTGTTGCCAGCCATGCCGAACGAGCCGGCATGAGAGAATGGCAGTCCTCCGTGAGGCCAGAGGTCGATGCCCTGGGGAGGAGGATTGGCTCATATTCCTGGATCTGTCCGGGGTTGGACGCAGCAAGCGTCGTATCTGCGTAATGGAAAAGAAGAAGGCGTTAGAAGAGCGAGATTTCGAAAGGAGCAAAGCAAAAACAAAACCGCCGAGGAAGGCGAGGGGATGGATGACGGATGACCGGTTGGTTACACCTACAGTCCATTGCCCAATGAGTCAGCTCATCGGGGTAGTAGTAATTGACCTCCATTTGTCGTGCGTGCAAATATGGGAACGAGAGATGGGAACGAGAGATGGAAACGAGAGATGGAAACGAGAGATGGAAACGAGAGATGGAAACGAGAGATGGAAACGAGAGATGGAAACGAGATGCTTACACCGTTTCGGGGTGGTGCGATACGTTGACGACCTTGCAACTTGTGCAAAGAAAAAGAAAACAGACAGAGTCGAACATGTAACTTATGCAACAATGACTTGTCCCCCGATCTTTAAACCAAACGCAAGCTCCAGTTCCCCGGAGAAAGGCTTCACGTCAAGCCGGAGGGGCAATGGAATTCGATTCGTCTGCTTGCTTGGTCCTGCTCAAATGGCTTTGTTTCATCTCTGGCCGGGGAAGGACGTCGAGGCCGTCGAGGCCCAAGCCGCGTCCCATTGTCCATCGTCCATCGTCCATCCATCGTCCATCCATCCCACGGGAGAAGTCCTCCTAGGCTCTGACCCCAACATCGACAGTTCCCATTCCGGCCTAGTCTCTTGGCTTGGCGTTGGCAGGCAGCCCGGTCAAACACCCCTCCTCTCCACCCCCTCTCCACCCCCCTTGCCCTGGCGTTATTAACTCATTTCAATATTAATACGGAGTACGGATTATTTGTAAGTTCCGCATCAGGCACGCAGAGACTCGGAGAGTGGGTTCCTCTGCAACTGCCGCGAGGGTCAAAACTCTGCCAACTTCAACTTCTGTTGCATCACGGCACGCCATGCCCCACCGATCATCTAATATCCCTGTCCATTCAGACACAACACGCCCCGAGAGGGCGGTAAGGTGCGGGGAGGCAAAGGAGGCAGGGTATGTATGTATTAAGCAACCTCAAGGTATCATCAACATGCAACCCTGGCTGGCCTTGCTCGGCTGCCGGGGCTCCAAGGACAGACAACAGACAGTTTCCCCGCACGTCGATGGGCGCTTCCCGAGATCACCCAGCGTGAATATTGCTCCAACTCCAAGCGCTCTGCCGGTGCCTGAACAGCAACGAGTAATAGGACCAGCCGTAGGGTGGTGATGACGTGAACAATTCTCACGAACAAGTCCAACCACATGGGGCCTCGAGCAAACTTGATTTGCTTAGTTGCTCGGTGGCTTGAAACACATTCGGCTAAGAAAGACATGGAAATGTGGCAATCATGGGTCGCAATCAAAACCCCAGACTTCCAGATCTCCAGGCAGGCAGAGCCCGGCCATCGTTGTCGAGACTCTGCTGTCAGCCCGTCGTGCCCTTTAGCCAAACCGGCTGATGTACTCCGTACATGGTGCCAGACCACCGCTGCCAGGGTGGCTGGCTGGCTGTACATACGGGAGAGTACGAAGTCGACCCAGACCCAGGGTATTTCATTCTAATCTCAGTGGGGAAATAAGTCGCGGAAAAAATGAGCCACTTGCCACATCATGACGGTTGCTGACGATTGCAACACATCAAGCCGCCTATTAGATATAGGACGACCGAAACGAGCAGGGTCCAGAAGGTTCTATGGTACCGAGAGAGAGAAAGTTCTTCCTACGGAATATTTCGTGTACGTTTTAGATGTATTCTTCGTTTCAATCCCTGGGTACAGTTCATCTGCATCACATGTCCTCGGTCTAATGCCTTCCCCAGAAACTTTCTTTGAAAAAAAAAAATGACATCCATGTTTTGACGGTATCGACACGATTTCGGTTTTGGTGCCGTGACTTTCTTGGTGGAAGGCTTTGACCCTCGCCACGGTTTCCTCCCAGAACGGCCCTGTCATGGACTTCGATGTCTGGCAGGGGTTGAGTTGTGAGTTTGGGTCTTGATGGGCCACCTATGCCCCTAGCTGTACGAAGCACATACGGAGTATGTACGTGGTCTCGGCTTGCGGAGCAAGTCTCCCATGAAACGAGAAGCTGTCTTTGGGAGTATCCGTAATACGCCGTGGTGGATCTGGCCGTGACGAAAATCCCACCGTGTACGTGCTTCGGCACCTCCCATGCGCAATCCGAGCGCCATCAGGATCGCCAGCACGTTGGACACTCGGAGTGCCACTGAATTATATTGGTCGCGTCTCCGAGTGGGCGGGCCTCGTCCTGATGCTGCCTCTTGTTGAGGCGGGCATTGGCTAATAGTTCTATGTCGCAATCGGTGGTGGAGTTATCGCCGTCGACAGGGTGGTGGCAGTGGGTTGGCAGTGGTGGATTAACTCGTCTTCATCAGCTGTACTTCCGCTCGTTAATATGATGTTGTCCAGACCATCTGCATCATCCCATACGCTCGGGAGAGTTCGCTCAAGAGAGGATCGGAGCGTCGTGCATCTTTACTCTCCCCATCTCGTCATCTGAGCGCAGTGGCTGGAGAATCAAACGCCTCTGCACTGCACGGGACCTAGCGATACACCGATGCCAGGGCTTTGCATGCGCGTTGCGCCGAGGTAACGATTGAACGCACGTCTAGATCGAGAAACTGGGCGGCACCATGTTATGTCACCACGAAAATTCACGGCCACGAGGCCAAGGGTGGATAAGCTTTTGACTATACCGTTTGACTTGATACTGACAAGAGTCGCCATGATCATCACGGGAAGAATGCCCATGTGCTGCCATTGAGATCTGTACATGCTCATTCCATCATGGATCGACGATCTAGTCTACTCGGCTCGTCCAAAGCCCTTCCATACAGTCTTTAACAGTCAACGATAATGTAGAAACCATTGTACCCTCGTCTTTCGATGTGCGCGTCTCCAGGCCGTGCGGCTGTGTCCTTTAAGCGATTCCGCACAGAACAATGGCGAATAAACAGCTCATATCCCATGTCCGCTCTGGGTAATAGGGACAACGTCACTTTTACTAGCAAATTCCCTACTAAGAAGTCGACTCCATCTACAAGACGCAGCAAGCCTGTTCAACCTGTCTAGGTGCGATCCTATGTACCGCTCACAGACATCAGTCAACGGGTCGAAAAGGGTCGTCCGCCTGGATTTCCGGACAACGGGGTGGTGTCGTAAAACACCGCCATTCAGGCGTGAGGCCATGTACATAGCTGCCCACCTTGCCGGCGAGCGCGGCGGAAGCAGAGAGCGAACGAGTCGTTTGTCTCAGCCAGGATTGATTCCTCGGACATAATTTGTCCCAGCCGTCATTTGTCCAGAACACGCGCGTAGTCGGTCCTGCAAGTATTACGGCTGCTACGTCGTCGTCGTCGACAAGATACCCATGCGGCAAATACTGGAACAATGTATGCTGCATGATGCTCCTGTCATTGATGATCTGCTATTGGAAATTGATTGACGCAAAAATATCTAGCATTTTCTGCTACAGCGCTACACATGTCTGGCTCCCTCACATCCATATAAGCCATTTCTATTCATCAGTTGTACTGCATACGTGAATCAGCCTCTTTTTCGGGAGAAATTCATGTCATCCGGGAAGTGTCACTGGTCACTGAGCACAAAGACAGTCGAGCGAGACATACCACTAGCCGGCCGTTGCTGTTGCCGACACGCTCATTCAGATCAATGCCCTGCCGTTCGCGACTCTCCCCGTTCACGGTACCCAGGTTTGCGGACAGGAACGCGCCGCTCAGCTCAATGTCGGAAGCGGATTCCGAAAAGTCTATCGGTTTGGTGACGATCAGTTTCCATGCATCCATGCAGATGGAGTCGATGTCATCGGTCTGATGTTGTTGAGGATTCTTGAACTGTGTCGAAACCCACGAAGCAATGGGAAACGTTCCCGCTGCCTTGACACTTACTGACGCCGTCCCAGACGAACCATCCGTCGCTGTTCCCGATGAAGTTGTTCAAGTCGATCTGGGAATCCTGGGAATTGCCTTGGTCGTCCTGGCACGTAGCATGCAGGATGTGGCCGTCCTCGAGCCAGAAGTTCGAGGAAGAGCTTGAGAAAGACATGCTTGTTGTGGATCAAAGATGGGACTTTGGGAGGAGGGAGCAACAATGGGAAAAGAAGAGACGACCTGTGGTGATGTTTGACTGCTTGTAGGAGATGGGAGCGGTTGTTCTGATGACGTGGT
The DNA here is from genome assembly GCA_023658505.1 of Epichloe gansuensis. Lineage (NCBI taxonomy): Eukaryota > Fungi > Ascomycota > Sordariomycetes > Hypocreales > Clavicipitaceae > Epichloe > Epichloe gansuensis. The sequence goes on from CP098283.1 coordinate 4,893,707, forward strand.
GCGGAGGAAGCAAGCGGTTTTATATATTCTTGTATATTCTCACAGAGGGCAGTGACCAATGGACTTGCATGGGTGACATCGGCGCCCAAGTCATGGACAATGCCTCTCCTTTGTCCACCAACATGCAGAATAGGATGCAAGGCGAGCTGTGTGGGCCGGATCGTGGCTCCGCGCCATTGGACCGTCCTGTCCGCAAAGGACGCGAAGCCTGCGTCACAGTCTTGGCGTTTCGGTTCCGGCCAAAGCGGGCCGGTCCATGCCCATTTCCATGCCATGCCATTGGTGTTGAGGCACTGCGTGACCTACTAGCCCGTTGCCGCAGTGAACGCGGATAAACCTTCAGGCAATTGATATGATCTGCTCCGTAGGAACACACATAAACCTGAGTTTCTCGTGCTCCCAGGCCATGAGGCGGACCTTTACTTTGTTCGAATGACTGGTTCCAACACCGAGTTGAGTGCAGAGGTCTGTCCAGTAAAATCATCTTAGTCGTGTCAGTGGCAAGAACGACTTTTTTCCCTTAACATGGAGAAAACAAAGGAACGAATGGGCGTCGGAATTGGTGACGATATATGTAGAGACCTTTTGCTGAAGTATGGCACGAAGCCGTCGAGGGGACTAACGTGTAAGTGAAGGACGCGGCGTCGGCCTCTGCTCTCCCGAGGAGATTCGTGACAAGGAATTATTTCGAGAACATGGGACGAAAACGGCGACTCTATGCTTGCAGTCGTTGTGATGAACGGGACTCTTTTCGGCCACGGTGACCGAGATGGTAGTCAGTTGTTTTGTTGTTGGGGTTGGTTTCACTGCGTGGTGGGTTGATTTTCACACACCGGTAGCCTGACTTGGGTTTTGACTCGGGTTTGACTCGGGTTTGACTCGGGTTCCTGTGGATTTTGGCTCGAAATCAATTGACTTTTACGACTTTTACGCCTGTTGATCCAATCAACGTGTGTCACTTTGATGGCAATGAAGGGGAATGTGCCGCTTCCCGTCTATAGTGTTACGCGGATCAGGCAGCCTCCCGATCTAATGATTGACCAAGCACCAGTTCATGATACATGCCTTTCTTGCTGACCAACTCGTCGTGTGTCCCAAGCTCGACAATGTGTCCTCTCGCAAAACAGCAATCACATCTGCATCCCTAATTGTACTCAGACGATGGGCCACCGCGATCGTGGTTCTTCCTGCCGCCGCTTGATTCAGCGCCTCCTTCACCACCTTCTCGGACTCGCTATCCAACGCACTTGTTGCTTCATCCAGCAGCAGCAGTCTTGGCTTCCGAACGAGTGCGCGCGCAATCGCGATTCGCTGTCTCTGGCCACCCGACAGCGATAGGCCCTGGTTGCCGCACGGCGTGTCGAGTCCCTCGGGAAGAGAGGACACAAAGTCCCATGCGTTGGCGCTCTTACATGCCTCAATGATTTGTGCTTCGGAGGGATCGCCCTTCTCGAGACCGAGTGAGACATTCTCCCGAATCGATCCTTGGTAGAGGACGGGCTCTTGCTGCACCAGCGCAATGTCGCGTCGATACCGGCATCTGTCAAGCGTTTTCACATCCTGGTCATTGGCCCGTAATTCGCCACTGGTAGGGTCGTAGAAGCGCTGAAGTAATCCGATCATGGTGGATTTTCCGCATCCAGACGCGCCAACAAAGGCAACCATTTTGCCGGGTTTTATGCCAATGTCGATTCCGCGGAGCACCTTGTGCTTCGGACGCAGCGGGTATGAGAAGTGCACGCTGTCAAGGTGATTTCCGCGCCTTTGGCGTCGGAAGGCTTCTCGGGGACGGCAGGTGCAGTCTGAGGGTCGGCGTCATTGTCCTCGTCCAAGAGGATGCGGTCACGGCGGAGACGGAGGATATAGTTGATGGCTGTCCCGGCCTTGGTAATACTAGTGCTGTACTGGAACAGCATCGCGGCTGCTTCTCCCGAGAACACAATGGCAAGGAAGATGGTGTAGAACTGGCCGGATGTATACTCGCCTGTGGACACTAGCTTGCCGCCGTACCAGAAGCCTAGACCCATGGCCAGCATGGACACTGACTGGCTTAGTGAGTAGAAGAACATCTTGTAGCCGAGACTACCAATAGCATGGCGCGCAATGCCCTGAAGCCCGTCACTATAACGCTCGATGACGACGCGTTCCAGCGCGAGGATGAAACGGTGCGGATTCCCATGACGGCTTCGGTAGCCACCGCGCTACTTTTCGCGAAGCGCCCTACCGTATCGTCCTCGAACCTGAACTCGAGCCTTATTCGAATGTACCCTGACCCGATGACGAAGGGCAGGGCTCCGAGCGTCAAGACCAGACCTAGCCTCCAACCGTACGTAATAGCGAGGGCGCAACTGGAAACCAGATTGACCATGGTAACCACCAGCAGCGATATGTTCATGGACAATAGGTCTTGAAGACTAGTAGGCTCCGAGGCGAGTCTCGATACAAGAGCCCCGGTTCCATTTTCTGGCTTGTCAAAGAAGGACATGTCCTGCCGTAAAATGCTGTTGAAGATTTCACCGCGGTAGAACGCCATGGCTGTCTGAAGATGGAACGGGTGAGTGAGTGGCTGGGACTGGAGACGATGGCGCAGCAATGATGATTGGGAGTTTTAGACAAACCTGAGCTACAATGTTCGATAGCCACCCACAGACGCCGTAAAGACCAAATTGCCCAGAGCAACCACGAAGAACATGAGAGAAAAGAAATTGGCTTTGGACACATCGATAGTCTCGAAAGCTTCCATCGTTCTGGAAAACAAGATGGCCAAGGCGGGATACGTAACGCCTGCGGGCACAACGGTTTTCATTAGTCACATGAGCTTTTGACGCCGATAGGTCAGTGTGTAATTACCTCCAGCAACACAAGACAGCATGATGAACAAGGCTGGCGTCCATAAAGTCCTCTGTTCTTTGATGATCAGGTAGAGTCCGTAAAGGAAGCCGTACTTTGAGTTGGGCTCTTTGGTACCGTCATGCATTGACGCCGTCGTCGATATGCGTGTCACTTCCTTGTCCATGTCGATGACGGCGGCGGCTTCCTCTTTTTCGCCATGGCACACATCATCAATGGCGTCGGACCTCTTCCCAAGATCTTGTGCTGTGACTAGCCTCGAGTAGGCACCCCGTGTTCGATAAGCTCGGAATGGGTGCCACTTTCGATTGCCTCCCCTTTCGCCATGACAACAATGTTGTCGGCATCCCTGATGGTTGACAGTCTGTGCGCGACAACGACCATGGTACGACCCTTGGCAACATTATTCAGCGCGGCCTGGACGATCTTCTCGGCGTTTGGGTCCAGAGCACTCGTCGCTTCATCAAGCAACAGAACTTTTGGATCGGAAATGATGCTGCGAGCAATGACGATGCGCTGTTTCTGGCCACCGGATAATGAGGCACCGCGCTCGCCGATCCACGTTTCGTAGCCGTCGGGAAGGTCCTCGACAAAGTCGTGCGCAAAGGCGGCCTTGCAAGCTTCGACAACAAGAGGCCTTTTTGCTTCATTAGTCAGATGCTCCTTTCCCGTGCCAGTGAGCCCGTCCGCGACGTTCTGGTAAATGGTACCACTGAACAGCGTTGGCTCCTGTTGTACAAGGCGAACGTTGGTCCTCAGCCATCGCAAATTGACGTCCTCCAGCTTGTGGCCGTCCAACGTGATGCGTCCCGCCGAGTGTGCGTACCAGCGCTCCAGAAGTCCGAATATAGTGCTCTTACCAGAGCCACTAGCGCCAACTAGAGCCGTTATCTTGTGCGAAGGAATGTCCAAGTCAAGGCAGTGCAGGACGGGGACACTGGGACGTGAGGGTACGAGAATCGCACTCCGCGCAGTTTGATATTGCCTCGGAAGTTACCCATCTTTATGCCATCTTCCGAGAGCGAGTCCAAGGCAGATTTCTGATCAATGATGGAAAATATATCCTGAGCGGCGGCCATGGCCTTGGATACGGCGATTGTTTGGGGTGCAATTTGTGTCAGGGCTTGAGCGGCAACCAACACGGCAAAAATAACGCTGGCTCATCGATTAGTACAAGCCTCCATCAAGATTCTACACGAATACACGAATTTACACGGATATAAAAGTCCAAGAAGCACTCACGTTACGACGGTACCTGGATCATCAATCTCGCCGCTGGAATACATTCTCATACCTTGCCAAAAGGCCAGTGCATATCCAGCAATGACACTGAAGAACTCGATGGGGAAGAGTATGGCATAGAGTAAGGACTTCTTATTGCCAATCCGCCTGGCCCTTTCGAGTATTCCATTAAAGCGTGTCGTAAGTTTAGGGAAGGCCCAGAAGGCGTGGGCGGTGCGTATCGTGGAGAACGCTTCTTCGGCGAGAGATCCAGACTCGGCGTAGATGCCGAACATTCTATACTCATAGACTGCGTCGACATAGATACATCCAAGTGTGACGATGGTGTTGACCGGTACAATGGCCAACGTAATTAGCGTCAGCTTCCATTGCACAACAAAAGCTACCACGAACGCAGAGACAAACATGGACAATGCCTGTATGATGAGGCCGAGCTTTTCGGAAATTCCGTTATTGATCAGATTGCCATTTGTGCCGATTTGCCCCGATACAGACGAAGAAGGGCTGTCAAAAAAGCGATTTCCTGCCGCAAGGTCTGGCGAACTAAATCGACTCGTAGCTGTTTGGTCGTACGAATAGCCGTGATGTTGATGAGAATCTGGAACTAGTTAATGCTGCTTTGTCCGGAAGCATTTGATTGCTGCGCAGGAACCAACCGTCCAAACGTATGTCAAGCAGAATTTGCCGATGAAAATGTATACAAAGTATAAGCTGCCGTCAGATATCGTCAGTCCCGGCACGCAACCAACGCAACAGGTGTCTTGAGGTGTCTTGAAGATGGACCCACGTGTAATGGCTGACTTTGTCCATGAAGCCGTCGGGAGACAACTTTCCGTTGGCAAAGTCATTGAAGACATTGACAAACCCTCCGAAAACTACATCCATGAGCGGCAGAGCAACACCGGCGCCGATCATGGCTAGACAAGCAACGATGTTCAAGATCCATCCTAGCTTATCGTTGTATCTGAAGACCCTCTAATCCTGGTCAGTTGAGATTCAGTCACACAAAAAAAAAAAAAAAAAAAAACCGTGAAAAGACGCAGCTTACCAAGAAGGATCTGACGCCTGACGCCTGGCTGGCTTTGGTTTCGTTGTCGTCTTCTAAACTGCCGTTGGCCGTCTCGGTTCCCCCGGCTGTGACGGTGACGGAGCTGTTACCAGGAGATGACAGGGCAGCTGTTGCCGCCGGATTGTTTTCTTCCATGATACTGATGACCGGTCTACATCATGGCCACCAAATAACATTGACGTTGGCTGCGGCCAGGTATAAATGTAAAAAGACAACACGTCTTATTGAAGGGAGGATACTCCGTACAAAGATTAAAGATGGGGGGGCGATACCATGCTCGTGTTAGTGGGTTTTCCTTTTTCCATGTGCATGGATCCTGGGATAAATTGACAGAGTGGTGGAGCCCGAAGTTCCAATAAACTTGATTTTTATGCACAAGGAGCAGAGAGCAACGTGTCACGTGTGTGCGTGTCCACCTTCCGCGGCAGCCGCGGACACCGAGTCAAGGTCCATCCACCTCAATCCAATCACCTCCAAGAGGGCCGTCGACTTCCGATACCATCATCCATCATCTTTCATCTTGGGATATGGTTTTCTTTCTAGAAATACGCTTGGGCTGTATTGTTGCCAAGTACCAAGGCAAATGGGCAGTGTGAGTGTGGAGGAAGCACGAGGTGTCTGGTTCCCCCTTCCACTCACTGCACGCCATCAGATGCAACCGAATTCGTTAAATCGTGCCGCGATTGAAAAGTGACAATCGCCACAGCCAGCAACGCCAGCAACCAGACAAACCAGGCTGGACACTTGACACGACAAGTCGACCATTCTGTTCATCAGCTCCCCCTGCCCCCATTTGCCTTGTGCACCACAACGCCCTGAGCCTCATCATCATCATCATCCCTATCCCCATTGCCCGTTACCCGTTACCCATCACCCATTCATTACCCATTCATTACCCATCCCGACGTAGACAAAGCAACCAACAAAAGGGCCATGCAGAACACGGCCCAGGGCGGCCTGGGGCTCTCTCGCGGGCATGGAGGAGCCGCACCCGCGGCCGCCGACGATTCCGGTGGCCGACGAGCTGTAAGTTGCCTTCGTCCCTGTGGTTCTGTCAGTCGGGTTCAATGCCAATGTGCCTCTCGTGCTGTGTTCAGCAACAACGCGCTAACTGTTAGTCCTAAATTGTAATTCAGTGTGATCAGTGTCGGTTGAGAAAGGTACGTTAACGTCGTACTGCCACGTCGCAGCTCCAGGGTGGCCGACAATGGGGGCCGCTCGCAAGTGGCCATCATGTATCTCTCCTCCCATCATGCATCTCCTCTCATCACGGTCCACACAAGGCTGACACCTAGCCTTCCTCGTTTCCGCTGTACGCTGTACATAATATGTAGATTCGTTGTGATAAAGACTGGCCATGCTCGAACTGCCGCACGGCCAAAAGGTCTTGCACCTCCACGGGTGCCGGCCAGCGGCCGAAAGAATCTCGACAACGGGTTCTCATTTCCTCGCAATAGTGAGTCCCTCTTCCTACTGTACACACTCTGCCGCCCTTTGTGCTCGCTTTCTCGAGTCATATTCATATTTTGCTGTGCCTGTTCTCGTCATCCCACTCCGACCATTGCTACCAACACCATGATTGCAACGTGAGCCTTGGTTGGCTTCGAGATGCAGCCCCCTCCTCCTCTCATTCATTGATGGGCGCGTGGCCCGTCATGACTTGAATTGGGAAACTTGGTCAACCGACACTGACATGTCCCCATTTTCCTTCCTTGTCATCAGTGAGAGGAAGATAGATTCGATCGAGAACCGACTGGGTAACATTGAGGTCCTGCTCAAGAGTATCGCCTCGCCAGCAGCTCCAGTACAGTTTCAGTTTGATATCGGAGCTCTGGAAAACACGCCGCAAACGGGCAGCAGTAGCGTGCCGACTACTACGGCATCTACCGGTGACTTTGACAGCAGCGAAGATGAAACGGCCTATGGAGGCGACACAGGCCTGGTGGCTCACACTGCATTTGCCAGCGAGTTTCTCGAGAGAGCCGTCAAGCGGACGTCGCTGCGAGAGGTCAATCCAAAAATGGCGGCTGCCTTGACAAACTTGAGTCAGCTCGTTGAGATGCAAAAGCGTCGATCAATCAGCCATGGTCCGCGTTTCCCTCTTCAGAGACCAGTTCCGCCAGGCGGAGTTTCGAAGCTACCCATGCCGCCGATGCAAGCTGTTGTGAGCCTTTTGAAGCATGCCAAAGGTATATGCATACCCTTGGGGATCCCTTGGGGAACTCCTTGGGGGTGAGTGGCCGTCCCTCGCCCACCGGCCAATTTGCTAACGCCATAGCCAGCCGCACCGCCAACTCTATTCACCATATTGTGTTCTCTCGTTGGATTGCCGGATTTCACGGCACTGTGTCGCAGAGTGTATTTTGCAACTGAGGAGTTTTCTGATGCCACATTCATCATTGTGAATGCCATGCTCTACAATCTGTTCATGGAGCAAAGTTCACTAGCCACAGATCCCACAGCACGAGATGAATATCACACCTATATGCGGCAAAGTCAAGCAAACTTGAAACGGCCCTTGCCAACACGCACCTCTTCCTGGCGACCAGGGTCGAGAATGTCCAGGCACTACTTCTAGGGTAAGCAGCAGTCCTCTACCTTTTTGCCACTCTTCGAGACCCCATGGTAGAAAGCTAGTCGAAACGCCAAGAAAACTGACGGTGGCACAGGCACTCTACGCTGTGGATGTATCTCGCCCCTCAGTCGCCTGGCACCTGGCCTGCATGGCAGCCCAGCTCTGCCAAACCGGAGGCTATCATCGATCCGAGTCGTTGAATTATGACACACCGGAAACTGCCAAGCTGAAGCGAATACTGTTCTGGCACGTGTACACCCTCGACAAAGGTCTTGGCCTTAGGCTAGGTCGGGCGTCGGTCATTCACGAATGCGACATCGATATTCCCCGACTGTTCGAATTTGACGGCTTAGGTCAGCTTGAGCCGTCATCACTCCCCACGCTTTGGATCAAAATGAGCTACCTTCAAAGCCGCATATACGAACAGCTATATAGCCCGAGTGCGTTGAAGAGCCCACAGGCAGAACTGGTGGAGCGAGCAAGAGTCTTGGCAAGCGAGTGTCGGACATTCGAGGCCGAGGCCGGTGTAGCTCGCGAGCAGACGTACCAATATCTCAAGGCTGTGAACTCATCTGATCTCGTTGACGTATTTCTGCGTGGCGATGAAGTGCAATTTCACGTCACGTTAACGCTAGTGTATCGCGCCATCCCAGCACCACAGGGGGTCCATGACACGGTTCTGCGATGAGTGTCTGGAAACAGCTCGCAAAGCAATGAAAGTTCACCAAGAGTGTACCAAGATGTCAACGATAGGAGGATATTTCCGATCAATTTATATCCACTGGCAAGTCTACGCGACCTCACACTTGTCTCCTCCCTTAACCGGTCTCTCTCTCTCTTTTTTTTTTAACTTTTTTTCCAAATGGAGAGAGTAGCCACGATGTAACTTGCTTACGAAATGAGATAGGAATCTTCTTTTGACACCATTTGCCCCTTTCTTCGTCCTTTTCTGCTACGTCATTGAGACAACATCTCTGGACGATCTGCGGCTCCTCCAAGAATTCGTTGACTCCTCGATGAGGCAAGAGATGCATCCGAGACGATTGACAAACTCTATCGTTTGTGCCAGGTTATGTACGATGTGGCCAGCCTCTACGTCGAAGCCAAGTCCCAGCAGCAACAGGATCACACCATGATACCCATTGGCAACGAGTTCGAGATGTATCTCGGCCAATTGGGATTCATGCCCTTTGAGGACCAGACCATGGCCAACGCAGGTAATGCCACGACGGGCCCTGCGGCCCTCAGCGGCCAGGCCGCTCAAATCGCTGACTGGTTTTCTGGGAACCGAAATATGATGGATCTCCTGGAGGAGGATCTGTCGCATATCGATTCGTATCGATGGATGCAGCAACAACAGCATCACCAGCAGTCGCAAGCACAGAATTTGTCTCCACAGGTGCAACAACCTACTTCCATGTCTTGATATCATCCCCCCAGCGTCCTCCAGGCTCGGAAAATGCAAGGAGGAGGAAAATGGAATAAGCAGTAGAATTCTCATGATGGCATGTGAACCTGTACCCGGTCGACTCGCGTCGGCGCGTTGATGAAGCCGTCTAAACGGAGATGACGAGTTGGTCGTTGTAGCAGCAACTAGCGCTTCGTTTTCTACCCCCTCCCCCAATATATATATGCATACTCTTGCGCTTGAATTGCTTCTCACGTGGATGCCGTCAAGCCGTGAGACTCGTGCCTTGAATAGCCCATCATTCAATTTGATCATAAACGTCGTATTTCTTATTCATCGTTTGCACTTCAATCCGTCGGAAACCGTGGGTCATACTTCTCGTATCCCTCCTCATCCGTGTCACTCTCACGACGGATTCGTTGGCAATGGCAGGCTTTCCGGCACCATTTCCAGCCGGGGCCGTGCTCGCAGTAAGCTTGTCCGCCACTTCGGGCGCAGCCTCAAAGGCACTCTTGAAACCGCTCTTCTTGAAACCGCCCTTCTTGAAGCCTGCGCCAGCGGTGCTCGCGCCCTCCTGCCCTGGCAACTTGATGCTCACGAGCCCGTCGGCCTTGGCCTCTGCTTTCCTTGCCCGCGCGCCAGCGTTGGGATCTCGCACCATGGCCTTCATGTCCTTGAGGCGCTGTTTGTGGCTGTGGTCGTAGGACGAGAGGTGGGCCTCGTAGTCGTTCATCCGGGAGTAGCCTTTCGAGCAGAGGCTGCAGTGGAATGACTTTTGGGCCTCGCGGGCAGACGACGTTTGCGCCGGAGGCAGCGTCTGATGGCGCTGAGGTTGATCGGGTCAGCAAGGAGCTGGGAGAAGGGGGTTCGTGGATGAAACTCACGGGTGGCATGGTGGTTGGTGGTTGGTACTTATGCGGATCTGGCAATAAGCAGTGCCGGGCTTTGAAACCAGACAGACGTATGTTGTGGGTGGCAGAGAGAAAAGTGTGCTGACGTTGTGCCGGACTTGAAAGCCGATGACGAGGCCTGGGATTGAGCCTTTTGTTCATCGTTTTTTTTTTTTTTTGTAATCACCCCAATTGAGGGCCCCACGCCGGGTCACCAGCCACTAAAAGATAGCCTCGAATTATTAAGCGTGACACAACACCAGACAGACGCCAGACGACGTCACTCACATTATTTTCTTCCCCCTCTGCTCGCTCTGTCGCTCTCTCCCATCCCAATCGCCGCTGTACATGGACTCGTGATGGATCCTCCAAGTGGGCAGAGCCTGCACCGCAAAGACTCGCAGGCAACCCTCATCTCGCTCCTGCAACTCGATCCGTCACCCATCGATGTTCCCCGTCCCCCTCCGCCACCGACAAAGATGTCTTCTTCCCAGGCCGATGCGATGACAACCAAGCTCTACACGGCAGCGATGCGGGCTCCGTTGAAAGCAATTCGACAGTGACGGCCGGCACGACGACCGCGCCTGGCTTGGGTAGCCATGGGGGCCGTAGCGCAGTCTACTACCGTTTGTCATTTCCTTCATTTTCTACAAAAAAAAAAAAAAAAAAAAAAAAAAGAGAGAGAGAGAGATGGGGAAAAGAAGCTGACCATCCGAGCTGCACTGCACAGTAACCCGTCTGCATAAGTATTCCTCCTACGCAACGGGTATCTTCACCACCATCCACCTGACAAACATGTCTCTCATCCCAGCCATAACCCGGTCCGTCCCCGGCTCGGAAGCCCCCTACTCATGGCGCGCGAGTTGTACCAAACCACCGTCGCCGAGCCGGTCGTCGTCTTCCTCCCCGTGATAGCACACGTCGGGTCCGGGATAGCCCTCCGCCTGCTCCGGCGCTGGCAGAACATGAAGCGCTACGGGGCGGCACGCCGGGCATGCACGCACTGCGCCAGATGCGAGATTCCCTCTCTGGGGAATGGAACGGGACCGCGGTGCGGCTCTGGCCCCGGCTGAGCTACATATCCATGACGGGGTACGCCTTCGCAGTCTGCTACGGGGCGCACGTCTTCATGAATCGTGTGCTGCCGCTGCTCGTGGAGGGCGACGGCTCGAATATCGGGCTGGCGTACGTGGCGCATGGGTTTGCGCGGCACCCTTTCACCTCGCACCTTGCGTATCTGGGACTGCTGGGCACGGCGAGCGCACACATGGTCTGGGGCATGGCCAAGTGGTTGGGTTTGGCGCCGAGCACGAGCACGAGCACGATGGGCTGGAGGGACAAGGAGAGCGCCGTGGTGGACAAGAAGACAAGGAGGGCGAGGCGGAGGAAGTGGCTGGGTGTTCACGGCGTGGCAGTTGGTGTCGCGGCGTTGTGGGCAGTTGGCGGACTTGGTGTTGTGGCGAGGAGGGTTGGCAGAAGGGTGGGTTGGCAAGCTGTACGACGAGCTGTTTGGCCGTGTCGGGTTATGATGATGGTCTTTGATGGATGATTGACAATTTTCACGCAGGAGCAGGAGCATGCGAGCCATGTAATTGATTGTACGAGCTCAAGGTGTCTATGTACGGCGTGAGAAGTTCTGGGGACTCGAGTTTGCATTGGGAGCAATTACCGCATATGTACATGTATATACATACATACATATATATCTAGGTGAAGAAAGAACCGGCCAAGTGACGGATCCCGGTTCCAACAAGACACATGGCTGCAGCTACAAGCACGCTAATCCAAAGCCCCAGGAACCTCTCTACCCGCCACCCGCTCCACCAGACCTTCTTGGCTGTTGTCCGCCCTGCCCCGCCCCGCCCCGCCTCGCCTCCTCTCCCCGTCCAGCCAAGACAGATTTTGATACATGTAACCTGTTCGTGAACTCGAGTCCTCTTGTCTTGTCTTGTCGCGTCTCCTCCTCTCGTTTGTCACTCAGCATCTTCATCCTCCCCCTCCACCCCGAGTCTATGCCCGGCGCCATCCATCGTTCATCAGCTCGCATGCAAGACTCTCTGTCCTTTGGGTGTGATCCAAGTCGGCGCAGTCTCGTAACGCTGGCGCACTCGAGACAGGACTCGGTACAAGTTAGGTGTGGAGACAGGTGGAGAGATTACTTTGTACCATTAGGGGTGAAAAATCTCACCGCCCTAACCCCTTAATTTAATTATTTAAGGCTTTTCCCTGCATAGAAGTTAATAATAGATTATTAGTAAATTACTTACTTCTTCCTATTATAATGCCCTCTTCTTATTATTAAAGATCTTTATAGCCTGCTAGTTAATCTTCTTAGCGTAGTACTAGTATAAGGTAGACTAATAAGCAAACACTTTACCTACTACAGAAGCTTTACAAAGCATGGATTAATAGTAAATTAAACGGTATAAAGCATAGCGTAACTTAAGTAGCTATACGAGATATCGCCCTAACATTTAAGATCGCTGGCCTTAGCGTAAATAGACTGTAAAATCAATTAAGCAGAAGTATTATGGCTTACGGGACTACTAGCGAGTGTTTTTAGAGGCTAAAAGTCATTTAGGCACGTAATATAATGATATAGATTATATGCTTAAAATAAGCAATATGAATGCTAAGCTAATTGAAAAGAAGTATAGCGTAATTAGGAAAAAGGTTATGACCTAGCCACTCTTAGTTACTAATAATGTTACCTATAATACTTAGGCTAAGATCTTTTATAAGGACTTACCAGCTAGTGGTACTATTTTAGAAGTAGGTGATAATGCAGGCTTTATAGCAGTAGCCTAGCCTTTTAGAGATCTAATAGATAAAGATAACAATTAACAAGAGCCTTCTAAAACAGGGAGGATAATACTAATTATCAGGTTAGACCTACTACGATTAATCTAACCAATAGGGATAATCCCTGTTAGCCTTAATATAATTAATGGAATCTACCACTCCTCTTACATTAGAACGAATCGGTTAGGTTGTAAGCTTATTAAGTTCTAGAGGGGTATTATTACCTTCTAGCAGATCTGCCCTAAGTAGCACACTAATTCAGAGGACTTAGAAGAAGAACGCAAATTAATTAATAATAGAAGCGGTTTCTACAGCACTTAAATCAGCGTTTTCTTAAGTTTAGAAGCAAGAGTATGCCCACGTACATACCATAGTTAACCAGCAAAGCAACCTATTAGAAAGCAAGTTTAAAAGGTATTAGATAACTGTAAGTTATATTGTGAAAGCTATGGCGTGGTTTGGATGTTAAAAGCGATAAATTAGGTAAAGGAAGATCTAAAGAATGCAGTGCTTTAGAATAAGCTTAGAAGCGAGGATAAGGTGGCTTTTACAATCGCAGACTTTGGCCGTGGCTTGTGAAGGTAAAGGAAGAGGGCTTCTTGCGTTGTTAAAGAGGGTAAAAAGAGGTTAAAGAAGAGGGTAAAAGAGGTTAAAGAAGAGGGTAGAGAAGAGGGTAGAGAAGAGGGCTTTTGCGTTATTAAAGTGGGAATTTAGCGAGGTTATAGTAGAATTAACTTAGGCGTAAAGATTACTAGCATTTTACCTATATAAATTCACACTGCTTTTAAAGGCATCTCCGTTTTAGCTCGCAGCTGTCTGCCTAATAATACAGCTGCCTACCTATTAACCCCCTCTCTCGTTAATTCCTCCCTCTCTTATTAATTCCTCCCTCTCTTGTTAATTCCTCCCTCTCTCGTTAATCCCTCTCTCGTCAATCCCTCTCTCGTTAATCCCTCTCTTATCAATCCCTCTCTCATTAATCCCTCTCTCGTTAATTCCTCCCTTATTAAAGACTGTTATCCTTAGGGATTTCAACGCCATTCTCTTGCCAGTATTGCCAATAATAATAAAAGCCTCTCCTTATAATAATACTTCGCTACACTGCTAGACCTCCTCTTGTGTTAAAGCTATTCGCTAGCTTATAAGCCTCTTTAATAAGCTGGAGTTCTTCCTTGCCTAAAGCCTCTAAGTTATGCCTATTTTGCTCTTCTAGTGTAATACTAGCTAACTAAATAAAGTTAAACAGGCCTATTATAGTATAAACAATCTTTACCTAATCTAGAAAACTATACTTAGTAGCGCTATAGCGAATTATCTTAAACTTTTGCTTATAAAGCCTAAAGAGCCTCTTAACTATAACTTAAAGGTAAGCATACTAGAGATTAAAAAGTTTAGACCTTGTTTTTAGCCCTTCTCTATTATTAGGATTCTCTTATAAATAATATTAAACGCCTATAAAGGGCATAAGCAACCTAGCTTACGTATAAAATCCTATATCCGCAAGGTAAAAACGCTTTCTTAGTATGCTAAATAACCGAGTAAGAGCAATTTAAAGTAGTGGACTATTACAAATTAATCCCTTAGCGCCTGCTAACACATATATAAAGATATTATTATCAAAGTTCATAGCTGCTAGCATATTCTAAGATATGTTACTCTTTTAAGAGAAGAATCGCTACTGCTTTGCTACTAGGATAAATACAGGTATATATGTACTGTTAATTACACTAATTACACCACAGAACCTGCGTTTGCTTTTATCTAACGCAATGCGTATAGAGATATAATCCGGCTCTAGAAGACGAACAAAAGTGGTATATAAACGCCTTATTAGATTAATTAGCCTGTGGAATATCCTTAATACTAATAACTATGCTATTTTAAAACAAAAGCTGCGTTTCGCTATGGCTTATTAAACGCAATAATCCATAGGAAAACCATTACTATCTACTTAACTAACTGGTACTTAGTAGGTTTAACTCCTATATTATTTTAAAGCTATTAACAGAGGTTAAAAACATAGGCTTTAGCATGCGAAGAATCTCTCTAAAGAATAAATTAGGGGAGTAAAGAATAGTCTTATAGAACGCTATTAAGGCTATTAGTAAACTATACCTTATAAGGCTAGTTATAGGAGGATAGGTGTTGTTTTGTAGTAAATTTAAATGTGAAAGAGTATTACAAAGGGTTAATGTAATAATTGCAAGGCATAGGTTATTATTATCCTTATTATCTTATACTAATTTAAATAGGAATAGCTCTGAAGAAAAGAATTATATATTTATCTTTACAATAACATGCGTTAGAGAAGGGAGGTTAAGTGTGCTAATAGAGTGCGCTAATTAACCAGAGCGCGCTAAAATTTTTAGCGTACTCTTTTTACTACGCTAGTAGCAGAAACACAACTTTTTTTCTATGGCTTCCTCTTTTAGCTATCTAACTAGCCCCTGCTTAAAAGATATATTATAAATAAGGGCTTTTAGAGGTGTGGTAATCACCCAGGGTGTGTAATGCAAAATTGCTGAACGCGTCTGGAAAAGTGCTAATCATTACGCGCCAGTGGGTCCAAAAACGACGAATTTTACGAGACTGCGCCGATTTTTACGAGACTGCGCCGACTTGGATCACAGCCTTTATTCGACAACCGGGGCAGGCGCCCGCCTCATCACAGCCAAGTCGCTCGAAAACGCAAACAAAACACTAATGGCGATGCTCGGAAAACGAAAACTCGTTCAGTACGACGACTACGGCGACGACGGCGACGACGGCGACGACGGCGACGACGGCGACGATCAAGACAAGTCCAGAACCAGACATGACCACCATCAAGGGGCCGGGTCCGTCCAGCAGTCAGTCCTGGGTCCTGAAGCGAAACGACCGCGGACGCTCCTCAACCCCGACAGCACGGCCGCTTTGTCCGACGAGCTCCTCATACGCATATTCTCCTTCTTGGACGAGAAGACATTACTCGCTATATCTCCCGTATCCCGTCGCTTCAACCGCATCACATCCGATTCTCAGCTCTGGCGGCCTCATTACTATCTTCGCTTCATTCTGCCCCGTGCCCATAGAATACCTGGCTTTCGCACTGGCTCCACTCGCAACTCAAGCAAGCTGCGATACTCGGCCGGCAAGTCCATATGGGCCGACGGCGGATGGGGTCGAAGGGCGGCTTCGTCAGCGCTTCTGCCGAGGCATCAACATCGGCCTCGGTCGCCTTGCGTCGGGATTCTGTCGACTGGAAGAAGCAATACAAACTGCGGCACAACTGGGCTCGTGGCCGGTGTGCCGTCGAAGAGGTCCAGGTACGCGATATGGAACGGGATACGACGCCCGTCGCCGAGTGGCAAACACTCGTGAAAGTGGTCGAGGACTGGCCGTAACCGTCGATGGGGCTTCGGGACTGCGGGCGTGGGATTTGAGAACGCGACGCCTCATCGCGCACACGGATTTGGCAACAGAAAAGAATCTAGTCAGCCCAGCTGTCTTGCGGCGGACGATGTTTTGCTCAACAGTATGGGCATGCTAGATGCAGCTGTGGGATTCGAGGATGGGACTTTCGGAATCTGGAGGCTAGACATTGAAAAGGCAAAAACATATCTCTTGTATCGTCATGCCAAGGGCTATTTCGGCGAGCTGGTGGCCATCACATATGGGCATCCGTATCTCCTAACAGCGTCACGACTAGGCTTCATTTCTCTCTTCTCATTCGATGATGCTGAAGTCGCTTCCAAGGCACAGGTGGAGTCGCATATTTTTCCCAGTTTGAATCGAGAGGCGGAGTCGTCAACCGCGTCATCCGACGAAGAGAAGCAGGCGGCCATCGCATCCGCAGTCCTAGCCCAGCCGCAGCTCCTTACGTCGCTCAAATCCCATAGCACTCGCCCGCCACTGGCCTTGTCCATCCGCCGAACCACGGCCTCGGTGGTCGCCTCCATTGCCTATACATTCGATGCCGTTGGTGGTTGGTCCATCGGCATTCAAGATCTCGACATCAAGCCCTCCGGGGCAGCCAGCCAGACATTGTCACGTCCAGGGTGGCATACACGTTGCCCACGCAGACGCGCCGATCAGCCACGCCGTCTCCGCCATCATCGCCTCCCAACACACGATGGCGTTCCCCAGCCCAGCCGCCGGGGGCAAGAGGACGGTCCCATACGCCTATGCTATAGCCACCCCTATCTGCTTGCCACCCTGCCGGATAATACACTGGTTCTTCATCTTTGCACGTCAACCGCCTCATCACTGTCCATCTCGTCGGGCATCCGTCTATGGGGCCATACCTCGGGCATTTCCGATGCCGAAATCACGCCTCGAGGCAAGGCCGTCAGCGTCAGCACGCGAGGCGGCGAGATACGTGTGGGAACTGGAAGGTCGTGTAGGCGGCAGCAGTGTTGAGCTGCGGCCCAGGCAGTCGGCGAACGACCCTGACAAGCGCGCATCATCAGCCCGAGAAGACGAGACGCCGTGGCTCACATCCGGTGCGGAAGATAGGAAGAACTCTGTCGGCTTCGACGATGAGATGGTGGTGGTTCTGAATGAGGCCCGCGATGGGCGCGAGAGCTTAATGGTTTACGACTTTACATGAACAAAGGACGAGTTTGGATGATTTGGGGACATGTTGCTATATATATATATATATATATATTCCTTCTTCTACAGCATATTCTTGAATAAACGGGCCGCCTGGTGTTATTTATGCAAGAGAGCTGTGTATCTTCATACTCATCAGAGCGTCGGCTCTCCGGGGTCTTTCTTTTCTTTCAGCAAGCAGCCATCTTGTCTTTTCGTCTCCCTCTTGTGAGCCCTCTCATTGTGTGAAGCCGTGTCTGTTTACACGCGTCGTTGAACCCAGGTAGTCCGTCAGTCAGTCATGTGAAGAGATGGGCATGTGCATATCCATGTAGAGACGGTCTGCACGTGCACGACGACCCCGTGGTGAATTCCATTACCCGGGCTTTTTTTTTTTTTTGCACCCGGAGTATGTGAAAGCATCGGGGAATGACGGCTCAGGTTGCCAGGCAGATAGATGATGAGCTCCGTTTATTACGAGGTGCATTGATATGCTGTCGGGTAATCAGTTGGTCTGCGGAGTACCGTAGAGCTTCCCTTTCCCCTCTTTTATTATCCCACGCTGCATGCACGGCATTTTGGCCCACCCATGTACATACATACATTACATACATACATGATCCGTACTCCGTACCCCGACGGATATCGATAGGCGGCGGGGCGGGGCTGATGTCGCTTTGTCGCGGTCACACAAAGAGATTGAACATGAACATGAACATGACCAGAAGATGTCTTTTCTATCAATCCAATCCCGCGCATGGCCTCGTTCAACCCTGCGCCACCCTGCTATCGCCGACGACTAGACCTGAAGCGGCATCACGACTGTGTTTCGGCTCTTTGAGTGGGCTGCAGTGCCGTGACCCCCCAATCTTGTGACCTCACAACATTCAGTTCAACTAGGGCCATTGTAATTGTACATGGATGATTTGATCGTACGGAGTACGGAGTGCGAGCACCCCATCCATCCCACTTACACTATATGTACAGAGTGTGCGACCTTTTTACCCGAGTAGTATTTATACGATTACATATTGTCCATGTCGCCTCGGTCGCCTCGCGCGATTCCAAGCCAGCCGTGGCCCATTACGCGGTATCACGCGGCCCCGCTCGAGTTTAGCTGTGCGACAAAGCGAGACAATTGGCCAATGGATTGAGTATCCCGCTTTCGCCAGCAGGCTCTGCCATTGACTTTTTCGTATCTACTACATCTCCTGAGAGTGGTGCTGGTGTTGGAGCCGACCGACGCGGACCACAAGAATCCGACTTGTGGTGGACAAAAGATACTTGTACTGGGGGTATGGCGGGCCTTTGATTTTTTTTTTTTTTTTTTGTGTGAATAATGGCATTCGAGGCCATTGGTCCAGATGTTCCACTGTTGGGAAACGGTTTGGGCACCGAACCAACGGTCATGGTTGGTTCTTTGTGTCTTTTCTGTAGTTTCCCGCTCGTTCCCTCGGCATTGTGGCAGGGAACAAAATGCATGAGAGTGGTCAGTTTCGGTTGAAGGCGCAGCTTCCTTTGTCGACTCGGATGATGAAAATGATGGAGGGGGATGATGAGGAAGCTGCTATCGATACATGTGTAGATAGGCAGCCGGCGCCCGCCCCAGCCGCCGAGGTGGGAAGTGCAAGATTGGACCGGGATGCGAAGCTGGCCGGATTGTCAGTACATACATGTATGATGTATGCCATACATGTAAGGCACATACATACTACATACTACACCCCCTTTGGCTGCGACGTTGGTTGATGCTGATTTCGACCACAAGCGAAAAATAAAAGAACGAATTGCGGGACATCGGCGTGTGTACTCCGTAGTAGCTTGTTTTGATCCTATTGCCCATGTATGCAATCCGTCATCCCGTACACATACATACATTCCGTACACAAAGGGAGTCTCGGCGATTTCCCCGTGTGCTTCCTTGCAGGCCAACTCTACTGATAAGGTCCACGGGGTATGTACAAACGCCTTGTAATAACTGGCGCTCTCCGTCGAGGTCATCCCGCCATGACTTCCAGCGAATCACACCTGACAACAGGGGCGGGGTGTGCCTGATGACCTTGGGCTGGCGGCGGCACCTGACTGGCTGATGGATACCCTGGGGAGACCCCATGGATGGTGCGCCCGCAAGAAAGGCAGTAATAGTGTCAAAGGTAGGGGTCGGTGTAGCTAATAGAAAAGGTTCGATTCTGGTCAATCAGAGGTGCAGACGGCACCCGACTTTTGTACCTGAAGGGTACACAGTGCGCTATGGTAATGACTAGTCTACGGAGGTACTTCTAATACATTGTCTCCACCGTTGTCTTATTAAGGGTTTCATCCTAGTTAATACGCAGGCCGTATTCACATATCTAATGCTCTAGGGAGCTCTCCTAACACACCCCCTAGCTAAGATATCTATTAAAGCTGGAGTTCATTAGTGTAGGAAGCGATTGTAATGAATTTCTAGTGTTATGATTACGTAGGGATCTCGCGTAAGCTAATCCGGTAGTAGAAATCCCTATGCATTTAACCTAATAAAGGCTTTATAAAGCTATCCGCAGGCATCTTAGAGGTTTTTAACTAATTAACCTTAATATTACCCTTTACACATTACTCTTAAATCCATATTTAATTTATATTAAGGTGCTTAAGGCTAGTTTAAAGCCTTCCTTCTATATACTCTATAATTTAGATTATCTACTTATTATTACACTAGATAATAGAAAGCAGCGGTATATAGACCTTAATATTATAAAGCAATCTCCCTAGAGATATACGCTCTTTTACACTGTAATTTAGGGCAAAGAGCTTTGCTTCTATACTTAAAGTTATTACATAATATTACCTACCTAACTTCTAATTAATCGCGGCGCTATATATAATAAAAACATAGCCTTATGTTAATCTATAAGTATTAGGGTTATTGCTAAGGGAAGCATTAGTGCTAGAAAATAGGGTATTAAAGCTATCCATGCCTAAGTAGCGAATGCAAAGCTTCTTTATATTCTAAGCGTATAGGATAGCTCCTTTAGCAAGCTTAATATGCTTTGCTAACGGATTTGTTATAAAAGAGGCTAGCTTTAATGCTATAAATACCACGTTAGGTCTTCCTATAATACAAAGATACACTAAGGAGCTAATAACTACTCTGTAATAATTAATCTCTTTATTAGAAGCTTTGCTAGTATTAGCAAGGATTATAGCTATAGGAAGAGGAGCAAAGGTTAAGCTCTTTAGATTATTATTAATGACATTAGGAATGAATTTCTAAGCAATCTTTTAAATATACAATTCCTATAATAACTATATCTCTTTAGTATCACGGTTTCTAATGATTTTAATGCCTAGGAATCACTTTAATTTGCCTTAGTCCTTAATATCTAGGCTATTTATTAGTTACTTATGTAATTCTTTAAATTCTGCTTTAGATCTATTAGGGTAAAGCACTATAATATTATCTACGTAGAAAAACAGGATAAAATTATCTTTTATAAAGATACATAGGTTTTCTTTCCCTTATATAAAGCCTAGATTTAAGAGAAATCTTGTTAAATAAAGGAACTATTATTAAGGAGCTTCTTATAGCCTATACAACGCTCTTATTATCTTCTAGAGATAACCTTTCGCGTTTATACCCTCTAAAGGCTTGTAAAAGATAGGTTCTTTAAGTTCTGCGTAAGGAAAGGCATTTTAGATATTATATTATTAAGTATTAAGATTATTAGCGCAGTAGACTATAAGTAGCATACGTAAAGATTGTAAAGCAAGCATTATAGCGTAGTTATTAAGGTTATCCTTTAGTTATTAGTTACCTTAAATAACTATTCTAGCTTTAAACTCTATAACTACTCCTTTCTTATTAGTCTTATATTTAAAGACCTAGCTAAGGTCTATAATTTCCCTATAAAGTTCTAGATTAAGGGATTTATCTAGTATATCTTCCTAGCAATTTAGGGATAGGAGCTTTAAAAGCTCTTTTATAATCGCTTCCTTCTAGCGGTTATAATAGGGTAAAGCTATAGCTTATTAATAATAGGCAGGTTCTAGAGGCATATCTTTAATCCATAAACTATGTTAAGTGCCTTATAATACTATAGAAAAGGCATAAGAAAACTATGCCTACCTAGCTTTATGTGTTTCCTTTCTTTAGCGTTTTCTAGTAATAATATTATCTAGATTAATGCCATTATCCTAGGGATAATAATTCTCCACTTCTTTACTACCTTCGCTAGTAATTTCGCTAGTCTCCGCGGTAGTCTCTACGTGTTTAATTATTACATTACACACAAATTCATTAATTTCATAATATAGCGTATTATTACCTTTTATCCTAAGCTCTTTGTTCTCTATAGTAACTAGCGCCTTATAAGAAGAGTTAGGAGGGTTAAAAGTATACTAGAAAGGTTATCTTTTTCCCCTATTACATAAGGTAATGTTTTTACTTTAAACTATTTATTTTCTCCTTCTATAGTTAAAGGCATAGGAGGGTAATCCTCTTCTTCTAATTCTAATCTAATAAGGTCTTAGCTAATTTCCTTATTAATATTATTAGCTTTAAGCTCTTTAAGCAGCGCGATTATTAATATCTTTTCCTTTTAAGCTAATTTAAGCTCTTCTTCTAGTTTAAAGAAGGAATTCTTATTAAATTAAACACATGCTAATATAATAACTTTATAATTATAAAGCAAAGGCACCTAAATAATGTATTAGGACTTGCCTCTATAACTAATAAGGTACCTAATGTAAGCTTTCTACTCTAACTATAGGATTACGTTATGCGATTTAACGTGCTCTAGAGCCTTTGTTATTATAGGAAAAGCCTTATATCCGTAAGCTTATAGATATGTAATTAAGGGCTTCTAGACCTCTGCTATCTGTAAATAGGCTAGAACCGTTTTCCTAGCCTAATTCCACTAAAGCTCGTAAGGTATAATCCAGGTTCCGTAATGCTTAAAAGGCATTTGATTTAATAGATAAACCATAGTATTAAAGACCTTATTATTAAGATCTATTAGAAGCTAAGCCTCTAGGCTTAACGTACAAGCTTTTGCTTAACCACCCCCTAGATCTCTTTACCTTTCTATTCTAGCTAAGCATTAAGGGAGCTGAATTATAGACTACAATACTCGCAAGGGCTATCTTATCTTTTATTTACTCTGTAAAGAGGGCTTTTTAATGTTACTATATAGAAAGCGCAGTTAAACCCTAAATTAAGTGCTTAGGAACGCTATTATTATGTAAAAGCTATTATAAATACTATCCTTTATTTTAAAGGAATAAAAGAACCTTATTAAGGTTATAAGGCATGTAAAAACACACTAATACCTATTACCATTCTAACAAGGAGAGTTATAGTAATCTAGATTAATGGAAAGCCTATAACCTAGCCCTTGTGAAAGGCCTTTAGGTATAACCTACAATCTCTATTACTTAGCTTTGCCTATAGCATAGACCTTATATTCCGTAAGCTTAGGACCTATTAATTTAACCCCTAAAGCTACGTTTATAAGCTCTATAAATACGCGTATGCCTAGATAACCGCATTATTAATACTAAAGCTTTATATCTCCTTTTAAGGCAGTCTTAGTGCCCTGCTAGTTATAGCGTAGGCCTCTTTTAGCTTTTCTAATAGCTATAATAACATATAGAGCTTGTTAATATTATAAACTCTTACTATAGGCCTTAATCCTCTATATAGGAAGTATTTCTTCTAATTCTAGAAGATCCCTGCCTTTATTAGAATTATTACTAATACAAGATTAACGTGAAATTCTAGGATTAGTAGCGCTTTCTCTAGTATAATTGTCCTTAGCGTTCTAGATAGCAGATCCGTTACTAAGATATGCACTAGACCTTTGCCTAAAGCCACATAGATTATGCCACTAGCCTTTACCTCTGTTATAACGGTATTATTAAATTTAGCTTACTTAAACTAATAAGGGTTATTAAAGATATGAATATTAGCTCTAGAGTTATAAAGGACTATATTCCTCTTTAATTCTAAGCTATTAACTGCGTTTAAAGATAGGGTAACGCGTTAAGAGTGCCTAGCGTATATAAATAATAATACATTAGCTAACTTCTTGCCTAGAGTAATAGCCATAGAGTCGTTTATAGGATTCTATAAGGGTATAATAATATTACCACTGCTCTTCTCCTTTAACTTCTAATTCATAGCCTTTATTTTCTCTTATAGATTCTCTTTTAAATACTTCTTAATATTATCTTTAGAGTTCTTCCTAACTTCCTAGTTCTTAGGAGTAAGGTCTAACTTATATAAAGCCTTAAACAAATTATAGGATTCCTACTACTTTAAGGTATCTCTAACCATGTAATTTATATATCTAGGGCACTTAGGCCTCTTAGATTTCGTTAAATCATTTAATCCTATTAATTTATTGGTTATAATTATATTAGCAGCCTTTAGTACGCTCTACAAAGCTTTATAATCTCTTTTAAACTCTATAATAGCCTTAAGAAAGCTCTGATTTATACCCTTATTAAGCAGATTATTCTATTTCTTCTAAAATAACTTAAATTTACTATAAAGAGGGATTACAAACTTATATAGTATTATCTCCTTAGTCTATTAGGTCTTAAGGTCTTAACAATTCCTCCATAGTACCTTTATTATTACTGCCTATTAGTACTAATTATAGGAACCTTTAGCTTATAAGTAATTATTAAGGCACGTTTCCGTAAGAATTAATATCTTTCTTACGTTTAGCTTATATTAATCCTAAAGAAGCTTTAATATTCTTTAAGAGTGCTAATAAACTAACTCCTTTCCCTTCTCTTTACTATTAAAGTTAAGAAAGTCTTAGATATTCTTTAAAAGGGTCTTATAAATAAATTCCTAATCTTTAGCATTTGCCTTAATAGGTTTATATATTTTATAAGGTTAAATTATAGATCTTTATATTTAAAGTTATACTTATCTTTAGCATCTTTATACGCAATCTTCTAGTCTTCTAGAGCGTTAGGGTTATCCGCTATAATCTCTAGTCTTAGATCTCTTTTAGGTAAGCAAGCATTATTAGTTCTTCTAGTAATTTATCCTGATTTAGATTAATATACTCCTAGACACTATAAGATTCTACGTAATTCTTAGTTTGCGCGTACTATTTAATCCAGTCCTTCTCTAATAATAACACTATATTTAGAGTTTCTTTAGATATTATAAAGGGAACTATACTAGTTAAAGGAAGCATAGGGTTATTGTTTTAACTGATTATTATAATAAAGGGCGATTATCTCTTAATATAGGCAAGCGTTAGATTAATAACTTTAACAGAGCTTTTATTCTCTAATAATTAATAATAAGGGCAATAGAAGCCTCCTAGGCTTATAACTATTAAAGGTAGGGGTTAGTGTAGCTAATAGAAAAGGTTCGATTCTGGTCAATTAGAGGTGCAGACAGCACCTGACTTTTGTACCTAAAGGGTACATAGTGCGCTATGGTAATAACTAGTCTACGGAGGTACTTCTGATACATTGTCTCCACCGTTGTCTTATCGAGGGTTTCATCCTAGTCAATGCGCAGGCCGCATCCACACATCCGATGCTCTAGGAGCTCTCCTGACAAATAGTAACGGGTAGGGTTCTGCTTTCTTTCCCATATCTGACCGAGTACAGTTATGCATTCCCCGTGCTGCGCGCGCACTTTGTCCATTGGCCAATGCAGGCAGGGTCCAGTCGTGACATCTGTTTCGGCTGGCCTTGGGAAACAATGCGCCTACAAACCAAGTACCTGAGTACTTGAGCACCTTGTTACGGAGTACAATATGTGTTGGGAAGGCAAAATTGGATTGCACTAATCTCGTGGTTGACCAGTTGGCCCGCTCGCGCCCGATCTATTTATTGTACGTATGTACATGTATGTACTTACATGCTCCGTACGGAGGAGTACATACATATGGGTCTTTGTCCCGCCCTCCATTGCTAAACCCACCCCTCAAGATGTCGACGTTCGTTCCTTCCTGCCCCTCCTTTCCCGAAAGCACCACTTGTCGTCGTCGCCTGTACATGTACATACGCCGTTCAATCCAAATGTTCCACGGCGCACACAGGCTGACTGACCTCGTGCACGACCCCGAATTGGGCCCAACGTATCATCTGGTCCGTCCATTGACCATCATCTCCCATCTCTCCAACGCATTGGGAAAACAAGCTCAGCCTTCTTCGCAATTGCCTTTCTTTGGCTTATCAGGACAGACCTGGGCAATCAACCTCTGCCCTTGTTCAATTCCTCAATTCCTCAATCCTGGGGCCCAATTTCCTGGGGGCATCAACGTGAAGACGCTGCGCCACCAGTGACCAGTGACCACGCACCACTTTCTCTTCCCTGATGAGACCCGAGACCCAATCACGCTGACGCCGCGCGTGGCCGCCTTGTCCTTGCAAAGGAGGAAGGAGGGGAGGGGAGGAGGGCTGTGTTGGTGTGTGGGTGTGTGCGCTCCATCTCGTCGTGCCTGCGTCCCGCGTACATGTACTTTTGCCCACTTTTGGGTACCAACGAAGTTGACGCCTGCCTTTTGTTGCGTGTTGCTGCCGTGGTGCTGCGCGTGTTGGAGTCATCAGTCATGGATGGCATCGACTCATCGGCATCAGTCATCGCCTCTTGAATCGCATATTATGCGACACAAGGCGAGGGCTGGAAACCGCTAAAACCCAAGCCAACCCCATTGCTGCCTTGGTGCGCCTTTTGATTTGGCATCTTTGCGCAGCAGTCCGTCCGTGAATCCATGAATCAGTTGGTCAATTGCCACATATTACATTGCGTTTTTTTTTTTTAAAAGCTCTTGCACATTACACATCATCGCAAGCGACTGGCGGGCGACTGGACTGGCGACTGGACTGGTGACTGGCGACTTTGGGCAATTGGCTCGGGTGAATGCTCTGTCGCCCTTCTCAGCTCAGACTGAGACTATTATCATCACCAGACCGACTACCACCAGACCGACGACTACCACCGTCCGAGACTGACTGCCCTCGTTTCCAACGGTTGGCCCTCCCTCCACTCGCCAGAGGTCGCCACCCACTGGCGCATCCCACGTCAGCCACTTGCCACTTGATGCACCACTTGATTCACACCCCTCACCCCCTCCTCCTCGTCCACCGCCATGGCTGACAAACCCGCGTCTTCTGCTCCGGCGCAGGCTTCCACTTCCATGACTTTCGACAAGAACAAACAAGCTTCGTCGTCGTCTACTCCTTATTTTCCTACTTCCTTTGATCCCTCCTTCACATCCTCCTTCTCTTCTTCGTCTGCACCATCGCTTTTTGCGTCTACTCATCGACGACTCTCCACGTCTTCCTTGATGCCATTGAATCCGCAATCCTCCAAATCCATGGATTCCATGGACAGGCCGCCTCATGCGTCAATGGCTCCACCACCCCTCCAATGGAGTCCAAGAAGCTCAACATGGCCAGCTTAATGTCACCGCCCGATGTTGTTCACGACAGTTTCCATCATCAATTCCATCAAGGCCATCCGGCAAGGAGAAGATTGAGTGGCGGCCATGGCAAACAAGCAACATCGCAGCAGCCTCTGCCCATGTCGCCACCGATTTCGCCATACAGCAAAGCCATCACCACAGCCAGTGCTGCGCCGCCGACTACCCCGCCTGGCCAACTTGTCAAGGACCCCGTCCTGTACCCGGTCGACGAGCACTCGCCGGCCAGTCCTCCTCAGCCTCCGCTGTTTGCGCCTGCTGACTTCGAGCACCATCAAAGAATCGTCGACGAGCATGTCCGAGCCAGGTCGCAGAGCATTTTCGACGGCGTCGCACCGCCGAGGCGTGAGGACTACGAATTGGCCCTCACATTCCGGTCTCAAGTCATGAAGCACTACGTAACCAACCGAAAGGGCTGGCTTCGCAAGGAGCGGGCTCTCCTCGAGGCGGATCGACGGGCCGGTGCTCAGAGATATCATGCCATTATGCCAGCCAAGCCCATTGCAGCCAAACTCCCCAGGCAGCGTGTTGATCGAGTCTCCAAGCCGCATGCTGCCGCTCCTCGCCAGATCCGCATGAACGGCGGCACCACCAACGCCACCACCAACGCCACCACCAACGCCACCACCAACGCCCTCACCAACGGCACATCATCATCCCCGGCCAGACCCGCAGGTCGCGCTAGCGCAACGCCAGAACCCTCCAGGCGGGTCGTTGCTCCCAACCGTGAGGACAAGGATTTCAATTCCATCGTCAACCACTGCCCCCATTGGACTCGTTGCCGGCTCGCGCCAACAGCCTCAAGGTTGATTGGAAGGGTCAACCCATCGACCTCAGCAGCGATGCCTATGCCAGTCTCCTCCATCCCGATGAGCTTCTCTTGGCAGGCAACCTGCGTCTCGACTGTGCCACCTACCTGACGAGCAAACGACGCATTTTTGACCGACGCCTCCAGTGTCTTCGCGCGGGCAAGGAGTTCCGCAAGACGGATGCGCAGCAGGCTTGCAAAATTGATGTCAACAAGGCGTCAAAGCTATGGACTGCTTTCGACAAGGTGGGATGGCTAGACGCCAGCTGGGTTCGCCGCTTTCTATGAACCTTGACGCATTCGCACGACAAAGTGCCACGAATCAAACTCGGCCATTTGCGAGCGTTTGTTCTTGGCTATTCGATAGGCTGCCCCCATCCCCCCTTTTTTTTTTCTTTTAAACTTATTAATCCGCTGGTTCATGTTGACATGGATGGTTTTGGCTGCGCCAAACACATGACAGGTCAATACAAGCATCAATCTTCTTGTGCCCATCATTATTTCCTCCCCGGCTATTAGCTTTATTCCGCATTTGCCCGTTTTGGCACACCTTGGCTTACCTGCATCGCATCTCACGGCACGGCACACATTGGCACACATCGGCAACTCGATACACACAGAGCACTAGGGAACGTCACGATACCCCGGAGTGGAATCCAAGTTGACCACATCGCACTTACGTCACTCCACTCCACGTTTTTGATTTGGTCTTTTTTTCTTTTTTTCTTCGTCTTGATTTCACTGTCAGTCACCTTGATATTTCAGGGAGGCTCATCAGCACGTTCTCCGATGTTGGTCGCTCTGCGACTACAGGTGGCTTCAGGTGGATTAGAGATATTTTATGGTTCAGTTTGAGGATTCCAGGATATTGCATGTATGGCGTTTTATTTACTTGTGGGCTATTCTTCTTCGAGGACGAAGACGGCAGGATGGACACTGGGGCTCTCTTCGATGAGAATTCGTTGAACAGGAGCGAAGCTCGGGTCATATTCGCGATGATTTGGCAGGCATTCTGATCGGGTTCTTAGGACCCCTGCATGGGAACCGCCCGTGGCACAACCCACTTGGCATTGCATTTATATCTCTAGTAGGCAGCTCCACGACTTGGTTGCTCAGGTCCGCAATTCTTAAACTCGAATATTTTAAATATCCATTTAAATCACTGCCGGGGATCTCATGCAATGTGACGACAAGTCGACGATGCTGCCGAACCAAGACGTGGGGAGCGAGGCGGGGGGGCTGCGGATTGGCTGAAAATGCCTGTCGTACCGAGGATCTCAACCAGATCTCGTCTGGGATGATGCTAATCTTGGTAGTTCTGGTTCCCCAGTCCTAGTCCCCTCGTGGCTCGCCGCAGGACGGGCTCCGCCATTCGTAGGGCTGAAACTTATTTCGCTCTGCCTTACCGGCGACGCAAGGTTGAGTCTTATCGATTATCGATATCAATACGTGAGGAAGCGTTGAAGTGTGGCGGGGGACCTGGGACCCGGGGTGTATCGAGTAGGATCTATAGAACAGGGCAACACGCAACACGCAACACGCACCGTGCCATGAGGGGAATTACAGTAAAAGTAATGCTGTTTGTGTTGAGCTAGTTCTGTATGAAATATCGGTGAGCCGTGGTGACGAGGTGGTCATGTACAAGGTGGGCTGTGCTCGGAAGGGGGCCTCGAATCGGGATGGGATGGGATGGGATGGGATGGGATATTGGGCTGTGGAAGGGCAGATAGTTTGGTCTGGTTGCCCGTTGGGGAGGGCGAGCATCTTTTGGTGCGGATTTAACGTTAATGTTACGCATGTGAATCTATTCATTGGAACCTGACTACGGTAGTTGTGCGCCCTTTGCGTCATTGTACATGGTGATAGCGTCCGCCTGCTCTCACTTCACTTCCATGTGCTGCACGGCGTTGAACCACTTTTGCTCATCGCTCCTGAGATGGACATGTTAGTTGGTGTTGATCCCTTGTTGCCTTGTTGCTGAGGACGTTGCGGACGTTGCGGATAGGGGCGGGAAATGAATGAATGAATTGAATGAATGAATTGAATGACTTACTTGTCGAATTTGAGCAACTTGCCCAGCACGGGCACCAGCTGCGCCCGGAGCTTCCCATCCTTCTGCTCCAGGAACTGCAGCAGGATCGTCTTCAGGTACATGGTTTCTCCGGCTGCGCCACTCCTGCTGGAGTCCATGGAGCTCGGTCGACTCGAGTGGCCTGCCGGCGCGAGCTTCAGCTGCGCGCTCTTGAGGTCCCTGGCCATCTTTTCGTACCGGCCTCTCGAATCGTCGAGCATCTTGCGCAGGTCGGCGCGCTGCTTCTCCCCGTCGCGGAGCTGCGCCTCCGACGTGTCGAGCGCGGTGCGGAGCTGCGACACGGTCGACCGCATCTCTTCCGTCTCGGCCGAGGCTTTTGACTCGATTGCTTCCAGCTCGTCGCGGCGGCGCTTCCATTCGCGCTGCCGTTGCTCGAGCTCGTCCTTTTCGTTGGCGAGGATTTGACCTCGCGCTCCAGCTCGCGAATCCTTTGCCTGACTTCTTCCGTCTCCCGAGCCTTGCGCCTGGCGAGCGCGCTTGATTCGTCTTCGATGCGTTCGCGTTCCTCGACTGCTGCTTCCATGCGGCCTCGCATTTCCGGACCTTGGTGTCTGCCCGCTCGTCCACGTCTGCCAACAGGCGTCGCATGGTTTCTCCTCGCGCGTGCGTTCCTGCAGCAGTCGTTGGACTTCGGCCAGCTCCTCTTCGAGTGAATCTGCTTGTGACTTGGATTCCTTGAGCTGCACCGACATTTCCGTGGCCTGATCCCGCATGCTCGCCAGCAAGCCTTGTGCATTGGCATACTGCTGCGACTTGAACTCGGCTTCCTCTTGCGATGCCGCCTTTCCCTTCGCATCTTGTGCATCTGCTCTTCTAGCTCCTTGACTCGTGGCCGCAGTCTGTTGAGCTCATCCTGTGCCTTTGCCAGCTCTCGCTCCGCCTTTTCTGCCTTGGCACTGAACTCAATCTTTTCTGCTTCCGCTCGTCGTAAATCCTTTTCGGCCGTTCGCTTGCCATCCTCGGCCTTCTGCCTAGTGGCGCCCTCCGATTTGAGTTTTTCCTGCAACGTCTTCATCTCCTTCTCACGATCCGAGGCGAGCTGCTGTGTCCTGCTCACCTCACGCTTCAAATCCGCTTCCTTCTTCTCCATGCCCTGGAGTTCCTTGACTTTAGCTCCCAACTCTTCCTTGGTCTTCTTGAGTTCTGCAGATTCTTCCCTCAGACTCTTCAGCTCTGGCTGGGCCTTTGCAAGACCTCTCGAAGTTCCGTCAAGTCCTTGAACCGAGTTTGCGCAAGCTGCTGGGCAGCACCCAGATCGGATCGCAGCTCGGCGGACTTCTCTTCAAGATCGTCGTATTCCTTTGCAATCCGTCAAGATCACCCTGGAGCTTTGAGCTGGCGGTTGAGTCAGATTTCGATGATTTCGTCTGGTTTTGCAGCTCAGCAATCTCCTCCTCAAGTTTGGACTTTTCTTGCTCAAGCTCCTTGATCTTCTGCTTGGCTTCCACATGATCCTGCCCTATGGCGAGCAAATTCTCCTGCAAGTCTTCCATCTCCTCACGAAGATCTTCCTCGGATTTGCGCTTCTTGAAAGCTTCTCAATTTCCTGGTCTTTCACCTCAATCTCGGTCCTCAGCTTCGCAATTTCGCTCTCCAGGGCTGCATTTGATGTGCCCTCCACGGCGGCACCCTTATCTGCAGCATTCTTGCCAGAGTCCTCATCCCCAGCGGGGGCAGCGGATGCCGCAGCACCACCACCTTTGCCTTTCTTCTTCTTGTTGTTCTTCTTCTTCGAGGCGTTTGCTGTTGTCGCGGCACTGGCGGCGGGAGGCGGTTCGATGTCGAGTCAATCTTCTTGTTGAGCTCCTCAATCTTGGCCAAGCTATCTGATTTTTCCTCTTGAGCCCCTCAATCTGGCTGTTGAGTTCATCGACTAGTTTCTTGGAAACGCTCTTTGCGCTACTGGCTTTTGTCAATTCCGCATCCAACTCAGCACACCTCTTGTCCGACCTGGCTAGAGAAGCTTCCATGTCCTTGACCTTGGAGGCATGTTCCCGCCTATCCTTCTCTGCTTGTTCCTCCAGCGTCTTCAGTTGCGACTGTGCCGTGCCCAGTTTCGCGGTCGAAGTCTTGATTTCTTTGCTGCGCTCATCAAGTTGCGATCCGAGCGATTCCCGAGAACCTTTCGTTTCCTTTGTAGCCTTTCCCAGATTCTCGGCTAAGCCGGCGCTGTTTTCTTGGGCAACGGAGAGCTCCTGTTGCAAATCCTCTACCTTGTCCTTGAGCTGCTGAATCTCTTCGGTCTTGAGAGCCACTTCGGCTTGCAACTGTGGGATTTCCTCGTCATACGAGAAAAGTCCTCGCCCGTAGCGTTGTCCTTGGCCAGGTCATCTCGCGGCTTTTGCTTGGAAGAAAACATGCCAATGACGGAGGCAACAGGATTTTACCTTTTCTGGCGCAGCTTCTGCAGTCGTGCTAGCTTGTGATTCGGCAGGCTTGCGTTCCTTGATCGGATCGACAGCGGCCGACTCGGCAGGCTTCGCGGACTTGAGTGTTTCGATTTCCTCCAGTGCTTGCTGCAGCTTCTCCTGAGACTGTTGGTGCTTCTTCTTGAGCTCATCCTTGTCGGCGGAGACCCTTTTCAGCTCCTCCATGACCATGTCGCCTCGCAGGTTCAGCTGGTTGAGATATTCGACAAGAGCGTCGGGGTCGCCGACAGATGTCAGCGGGTTGTCTCGCGGAGAGCCTTTTCAAACGGCTCGATGGCAGTTGCGCGCTTATGGGCGACTCTGTATGATCGTAAGAGTTCTGGAAGGACGTGTCAGCACTGGATTCCGCCTGACGAAGATACTGCGGCGCATTGTACCCGGATATGTCGCCTCCAATTTCTCCAACTTTTCAAGCGCTGCTTAATCTCGGGGCTCAGAGCGGCCGTGGCGTTTGTGGTGGCCTCTCCCGAGTTCGTGTTGGCGGTAGCGCCATCTGCCTCCGACTTCTTCCCCACGCCGTTGCCCTCTTGCACAACCGCGCCGTCTTGTGAAGAATCGGCCTGGCCATCTTTGGTTATGCCAGTAGTGCCAGAGCTGCCAGAATTGTCCTTCTCGGGAGGGGCGGCGGCGGCCCAGGGGTACCTGCACGGCTCGGATCATCGCTATCGTCTATGACAAAGGCAGCCTCAAATACGGCAGGGTCGGGGCTCGGTGCCCCATTATCGGTTATATCAGCCGAAGGCTTCTTGGCTCGAGGGCGACGGTCAGCAGCATTGGCATCGCTCCTCCGGGACGACGTCGAGCCGGATCTGGGTGGAGTTGCGCCATCGCCTGGCTTTTGGCGAGCTTGTTCCTCGGCAATGGTGCGGTCAATGGCGCCTCTGATTCTCTGAAACAAGGCAGTCAATAATAAGATGGATGCCACGCGGTATTGTAGAATATCATGGCTGGGTTGGAGACATACTTGGAACATGTTAGTCACTGACGCTTGACCAGACCGCGGGTCCAGACAGACTTGACAGGTGTCTAGGGAATAGAATGCGCAGGCATGGAGGACAGGTGGTGCAAAGAAACTATGGGAGAGAATTAAAAAGATGTGCTGGGGGGTTCGGCTCAAGTTCCCGGCGAGCTAGGCAATCCAATCCATGGCACCGCGCCAGGTTTTGCTTGAGAAGTTTGAAAGACGAGATGGCGAGACGAATCCACGGAAGTCGGGGTTCAGAGCTGGAGCTGGGAAGTGTGACAGCTGGCGTCTCCTGCGTCCCCTCGGAGCCGCCTGCCGCCTGCCGCCTTGCCGCCTTGCCGCCTTCACACGTCAACTTGCCATGTACTTTGTATGCACTACCCTTTCTAGCTACCCTCCACCATCTCTACTCACTCTTCATTTTGTCCACCCCAACAACACCATTGGCAGCTTCTCCAGCTCCCAAGATGGTGTCGTTCTGGCCGTGGAAGGTACCCAGGGTTCCAATGTCTCCCGCAACAAACTCATTCCCCACAAGCTAACCCAGCTCTGCACCGTACAGGGCGACACGTCCTCGCCGGCGTCCTTCGAAAAGACCCTGTCCACCTTGTCGACCAGAATCACAGACGCCCAAGCTCGCCTCGATCGCTTGCGCACCAGCTCCCGCCGAGTCAAAGTCCTATGGACCCTCTACCTTGGTTTCGCGTACCTAGTGTACGCTATTGTCCTGCTGTTGGTGGTGGGATACAAGAATCTAGGTGTTTATGAATGGGCAGGCATGGCAGGCGGTCCCATGTTGTACGTTTTTTTTTTTTTTGGTCCTCGCCGCGTTCGCTTCCTCGTTTCACCTGTTGTCACCTCGTTTGAACTCAGATTGCCCATCTCGACATGTCCACACTAGTGTCCAGGTCTCGTGTCTCCCCACGGCATTTTCAGTGCGACCAAGCCGCATGCCTCATATCCCCGAGCACACTCTGATGGAACCAAGATACGGAATCTAACACGATACCCTAGAATATACGCTACCCGGGCGATCATATCGGCATACTTCACCTACCACATCGACAAGGCCAGCACCCGCCTCAACGCCGACCAAGACGAGCGCGCCAAGACAATTCAGAAGCTGAAAGAAGCCACCAAGTACGACTCCACCATGGAACTCATTGAAAAGTACGGAGGCGGAAACAAGCAAAGTCGAACAAGGGCGGCAAATCAGACGAAACAGCCGCCGATAGTCCCAGGGGCAAGAGCGCCACTCCCAAGAAGGGTGCTCCCAGCACCACCACCACTGGCCGAACAAATCTACCACCGCCGCCGACTGCCAACATTGTCCACCCGGAAGCCGCCATGTCCAATGCAGACGCGAGACCCCACGAGATGCAGCAACAACGAGCCGGCGCAGAATTTGCCCCGGACGCGTACACGAACCCACCGCCCGCGCCACGCACCCACCACCAGCAGTACATGACGCCCGAAACGCACTGGTACGACCGCATATTCGACGTCCTCCTCGGCGAAGACGAAACTGCCTCCAAGAACAGGTTCGCTCTCATCTGCCACGCCTGCAGACTGGTCAACGGCCAAGCACCCCGGGACGAAGGCCCTCGCAGAAATCGGCACGTGGAGGTGCAGCGGGTGCGGAGCCACCAACGGCGAGGTAGACGAGGGCAAACGCATCATGGAACAAGAGGTCCTCGCCTCGGCAGAAGACGAACCAGGCCCCTCGGAAGTCGATCCTCCAGAGTCCCACCAAGTTGGTCGTGAGGATCTCGACGACACCATCTCTGCCACGGCCACCGACAGCCCAGCAGGGAGCGTCAAGGCGAGGACAAGAAAGGCCAAGTAAAGCGTGGAGCATGGAGTATGGCTCCACTTTTGTGTATTTATGTAAAAGGCGTTATTGTTGTACATTGTATGTCCACGGTCCAAAGGAACTACAGAAGTAGAACGGGTCAGTGAACCTTTGCCCTCGAATAAATTTAATGCAATGCAATGCATAGACTCGCACGAGCACGAGCACGACTGAGTTGATCGCACATGCCAAAGGCAGTCGAATCAGACAAGACACCAGTAAGTAGGCCATGTCGAGTTCCCCGAGCAATTCTCTTTATGACATCGCGTACACATCTTGTCCGTCCACCGTATATAGCTGTGAAACCCACATCATTCATGCATAGTCTATCTATTTCTTGTCCTGTCCCGTCCCGTCCATTTCCCCACGCATTTCACTCGTAACGTGCGTAGGCTACTCGCTTACAGATTCGTCATGTCCCGATTCCCACCATAGCTTTTCATTTCATTGGTGTTGCTACAGCATCTACAACCTCCAATCTCGCTCACAACCAACACACAAGCTCCCTGGAGTGAGGTCCCCTCTCGGGTGATTTGGTTCGCTGTCATTCAGCTCGTGCTTGTGCTGCTGGACTTCTCATTTTTGCCTCGCGTGCCAACAACGCCCCAACATACCCCATGCAATGCTCACAGCTGCTCCAGGGGGCCAGTAGTCCTCTCGATGATGCACAACACACGCGACCAAACATGAAGAAGAAGGAGAATCAAACAAGGCTGTACCAAGAGCAGTCATTGTTGTCATTGGCCGGTCTTTGGTCAAGACGGCTCCAGTGCGTGAGCCTGTTGTCGGACTCCTTATCGCTTTCTCACTTCTGTAGCCCACCCTTCAATCCCTTCTCCTCCCACCCACTTCCAGACCATCAATCTTGAGCCCCTTCATGCCAGGTGTGTCTTCCAGCCAGCCATGACCGGCCATGCCACCGGCGTTGGCACGCTTTTCTGGGATCAGCTCTAGCATAGGGACCAAGAATGTCGCGATCCTCTTCGCTTCCTCCTCCTTGAAGTGATACTTCGCGCAGCACATCTGGCAATGCCCAGTGTCGTAGCCGATGGATATTTCGCAGCTCGCCCTTTCGGTTGAAGATTTCTTGGCTCCACTTGCCGCTGAGGCACAACGATCTTGGGAATGGTCCCAACAACTCAATGATTTGTGCAATGTGGTCATCGTCCTTGCCATACTTGGTGCCGGATTGTGGATCGAACAGGTAATCGCCAGTGATTAACTCGAACACCTGTGGTCAGTTAGCCTTCTCTCTCCCATGTTTTTGGATTGACACAACCGCCCAGGAGAAGAAATCGTGCAATGCCTACCATTGCTGCCATGCTCCAAACATCCGTGCTGGCACCCCACTTCGAGCCAAGAATGACTTCTGGTGATCGGTATTGTCTGGTCTGGATATCGTTGGTGAAGTGGTGGTTGACCCAGCATGCGTTCCCTAGGTCGGCGATTTTGACACTAATGACGTCGAACGAGTGGGCATCTTCGGCTTTTCGCTTCTCCCCTGTTGAGGCTGAGGATCCGCCGCTGGACTTATCAAGAGAGATTCCTGACACTTCTCGGGTAAGGATATCACTATCAATCCACATTAGCACTGCGAGGCGAGCTAGCCTGGCGAGGTGCATGTTCCTTACGCTGTCCTTTCACGTTGCTTTTGTGACTCTTCTGTTGATTTGGGCGACGAGTCACTAGTCT
The DNA here is from genome assembly GCA_023658505.1 of Epichloe gansuensis. Classification (NCBI taxonomy): domain Eukaryota; kingdom Fungi; phylum Ascomycota; class Sordariomycetes; order Hypocreales; family Clavicipitaceae; genus Epichloe; species Epichloe gansuensis. The sequence goes on from CP098283.1 coordinate 4,930,389, forward strand.
TACCGGCGCCTACGGGCAAGAAGGACATGAAAATGTTAGCCCCATGTGCCAGGATTCCCAGTGAAGCCAAACGCAACATGTTCATCGTCGCGAAGCATGCTCACGTACCTTGTTCAAATACAGTTCCAATGCTAGGCGTAGCGCCCCAGGCAACAAGTTCGAGTGATTGAAAGTCGTGTTTAGTGGCGAGGGCAGCGGCTGACTGCCTGTGATCAACGTCCTGCGTCTCCTCCTGCCATTGCGGTTGTTCTCCTTCTCCGCTGGTTCGGGCTTGACGACCTTTTGACGATCTGCTCCACATCGCCAATCTCAATGAGAACATTCTCGGGTTTCAGGTCAGTGTGGATGATGCCACATTCCCTGTGAAGATAATCCAAGCCGAGGAGAACTTGCTTGGTGATTTGTTTGACAAGAGGCATGGGAATACCTCGATGGTTCCATCTCTTAATCAAGCCCAACAAGTTCTCTCCAAGCACCTCGAAGACCATGCAGACGTGGGTACCATGAGGACCCTTGTGTTCAAATGAGTCAAGAAGACTGACGACATGCTTTCGGCCGGGGTGATCAGGTTTGGCTTGGACAATTCGGTTGAGGAGCTTGATTTCGTCGATGGCAGTCTCGGTGTAGTGGGCAGCGGATCGCACAACCTTCAACGCAACATGTTTGCCGTTGGAATTGTCGCGCGACAACCAAACAGTTGAGAAATGGCCCCAACCCAGTTTGCGCACGACTGTATATTTTCCATCCTTGAACTTCTCGCCAACCTGGACCGGATGGTATCCGCCCTTGCAATAGTCCTCAGAATCCTCCTCATCAGCGGTGTTTTCGGCGGGGTCGTCGACGGATGATGCTGAGGGCGAACCAGGAGTTGTGGCGGACAATTGGTGGGACCTGCGCGACATGTTAGAGTGGACGCCAAGGTAGATTGACAGCTGGCGCTGCCACTTGTAGAGCTGCGGAGAAGTCACGGAGTAGCGGTGGGCAAAGGAGAAGAACAAGTCGAGAGGCGGAGCTGGTGATGATACATGAAGAGGGTGAAGGAGGGGTAAATAAATGGCTGTGTGCCAAGAGCTCTCCAGACATGTGTCAAAGCTGCCGTATAGCAGGAAACAACATGTTGAAACCTCAGAGAATGCGTAGAATCGCTTCAAATTCGGAGGCCAAAGAAACCGCAATGAGAATAGGAAGACGGGGATGGAGAATGTGGTGGTATGACCTTGTCTTGAGAAAGCTCATCTTGTGTACATTGCGTGCAGTCGCACGGTATTGGCGGCAGCAAAACAGCAACACCGATGATACAAGTGGGGTAGGGATAATAGACAGAGGCGGTAGGTAGGTAGGCTTAGGCTCACTCGACTCCACGGCAGTGTTTGATGCGCGGGATATTCGAGGTGAGGTTTCAAAGAGGGATAGATGCAAAAGAAGTTGTATAGGCTAGAGAACTGGCGGCCATGGACTCAAAAGTGGAAGATCATGGAGAGGTAGACGGTGCAAGGAGAGGTGAGATTTTCAAGGGGAGTTCAGAAGAGAGAGAGCCTTGGGGACCAGACACTGTCCACCAGGCACACTAGTGCAGCCGGGCGGGCAGCCTGTGGACCGGATACCAAAGGCAAGACAGCAAGCAACGGACGGCACAGAGCTCTGGAGATGCTGGCGGGCTTGGCTTGTGCGCTGGCGTTGCGTTGCGTCGTCTTTGTGTTGCAATGCGATGCGATGCCTTGCCTTGCTCGTCGTCTCATCGTCGACGGCGCGATTGCTGAATACCTGAATACCCAGCCTCCCCTGATGAGCTGGTTGGCCACAGGTCGGGCCTGATGACTTGACCTGGCTTGGCATCGTGACCTGGTCTAGAAGAAGCTGCTCTCGTGCTGATAGTAGTGGTTGTAACCACATCAAATCCTGCATCATCTGGCGTCTGTCTGTCTGGCATTGCAACCAGACTTGTTGCAAGTCGGGCAACAACACACTGCTCTACTCCGTACATGCAGGGCAGGGCAGGGCAGGGCATGATAGCGTCTTCACTAGACGGCGCTGGCTTCGCGGCTGTGTGAGGCAAGGACTGCAAGGACTGCAAGGACTGCAAGGACTGCGCTGGTGAAATGACTTGAAATGACGCAGGGCATCACTCTCCGTGATAGGTACATGGATCCTTCACTGTCGCAACTGTCCGCCTGGAACTGCCCCGCGGCGCAACCGCTGATGGTTTCGTGAGAGCTGCTCTTCCCAAAGTTCCATCGTGGAGAAAGAAACCTTGTTGGCGGTGCATGACGAAATTGAAACTGCTGAGCAGTGAGGGAGGGGCTTGGGCTTGACTTTGACTGCAAGGCCAACTCGAAAATTGTTTCATTGCGAGCAGCATCTCGACGGGCTCACAAAAAGGCAGGGAAACACAACAAGAAACAGAAGGGTATCAACAACAGTCATGGTCATGACGAATGACACTCTTCGCGCCATCAACGAGCGTTTTGCACGCAGTAGAACCCATCGATGACAACCATGCACTTGCGCAAGTCGTGGAAAGTGCGGGAACGTGAAGTAAGTGCACGAGGAGATGCATGGAGAAAATGGAAATAATATGCCTACGCACCCCGTCTTTTTGTCCTGTTTGGCGGCTGGCTGTACATCTCCTCGGAGCCCTCGGTCGTGACTATGGGTTTGAGGCCATCCTTCTTGCGCTTCTTGGCTTGGCCATCAGCTCCGTTGTTGGAGCTCCCACCATCGGTCGCATCAGGAGGTGGAGGCTTCTCGGGCTCAGCCGACTGATCACCATTCATCTTCGCAGCGGGTTCAGTCTTGGTCCTATTGTTGTCGGTATCGGCGACGGGGCGAAGCGAAAGAAGGAGTTTTGCGTAGTATGCGGCCGTGTATTGATGAATCGACGGGTTCGGGTTCGGGTTCGGGTTCGGGTTCAGACCTTTGAAGGCTTGGGTGGCGCGCGATGGGCTCGGCGTCGTGTTGACTGCGCATATGTCTCAAGTTGGAGGTCGTCCAGTCGACGGGAATGGCGGAATGGCGGAATGGCGGAATAGCCCAGCTCGGGTTCGATGTTGGGGAGGGAAAGCGGGAGCGCAGAGACAGAGAGAGGTAGGAAGGGCAGAATGGAGTCAATGGATTCTTGCAGCGCTGGAGCAAGTACTGTTATTTTATGCTGACTGCGAAAATGTTGGAAATGGTAGAACAGATGGAGCAAATTGAAACTGGAAGGAAAAGAGGCTCAAGATGAGAGATGAGCTCGCACGCGCGCACCCCGTTCTGATGAGATCAGTGAATCGGTGTCGCCGAGTTCCGGGCACAGCACACTGTGAGCACAGCAAGCCCAAGCCCGAAGAAAAGCCCAAGCAAGTGATGATGGGTGGGGCACTGGTGGGGGCACTGGTGGGCATGCAACAAGCGCGCAGGGTGCGGGTGCGGGTGCGGGTGCGGGTGCGGGTGCTGCAGCGTCGGCAGGTGCATCAAACTGCAAGCGTCAACTGGTTGGCTTACATGTAGATCTAGGCGTCCTGGGGGAGGGAGGTCGCAGTACGAATTCTGAGACCATTCTATTTTCTATCCGGACGTGGTTTTCATGCAAACAATGTCTTTTGTCTCTCTACATTACATTGTGTGTGTGGTCGCGCTGCCATCCACAAATTGTTGAGCGCAGCTCTTTCACGACTGATAGACTAACTACCGTCCAAGTGGAAATAGCCAAACATGCAAACATGCAAATGTCGACAGAGCCATGTCTTCTGGGAAGATGAGCACCAGAGAATATATCCATAACCACCAGCGAATGCCAAATGGTCAATGGAAAGATGTGCGATAACGGAGTACTACAGATACTGAAGTGAGATGCTGGCACAAGCATGCATACGTCATACAAGCAAGCTCCAGTCGGAAGGAGCTGGGACACCAATTCCACATTCTATTCTGCCTCGAGCGTGCGTTACTTGGACCTACTAAATCCTGCCATGTGATTCGTGTTTCGTACCTCAGTACAATCGGTCAGCACGCCCCCGTTACATGGAGTGGAAGATCTCCCCAAAGCATATTGATCCTGACAACGATGCAGTGCGACCACAAGCTCCCTCCCGTCTGGTGCACACACCCTTGCAGCACCGCCTGTACTGGCGATAGAAGTTCAAGGGACGGGCATGTCGGGACAAAAAAAAAGTTGAGTTGAATGAGCAAACGGAGAGTTTTTGATTCAAGCCCCTTCTCCTCCGGAAGCAGATCATCACATGCCTTTGCTCAACATCGTGTAAGCGCGTCGTGATTGGCGCGCCAACCGCAGAGGCCAAGTGGTCACTGGTCATGCTTTTTTTCTCAACAGCCCAGTCATCGCGGGCTTCGTGCCAGAAACATCACATGCTGGGCTGTCCTTCGACATGGGCATGATTTGTTTTCCTTGGTATTGGGCCGCACATGACCAAGCTTCGACCCATGCGTCCCCAGGATGATCATCATTTGTCATGTCCATATCGCAGGTATGCATCGCATCGTCTTCTTCCAAGTCCTCTTTTAATACCAGCTGCTGACTTGAGCCGGCAACCAGGTAGCTCGCGGTTTCGCGCCTCAACATTGGTGGTTGTCGGCGGTGTACATATGTACGGAGTACATATGTACATGTATTTATGCGAGCCCCACCGAGATCCCGAATGTTGACGTCAGACTTGTTGACTTGCAGCCCAACCAAGCAGGTCAATCTTTATGCTGCAGCATCAGTTTGTTTAATGCATGATTCAACAGCCAACAGCGTTTTATTCCTCAGAGACCTAAACGCCCTGATGGTTCTAGTATCCTCATGCCCACAAATACAAAACACAACTACAATTCAACCCCTCTTCTTGCTCTTCTGGGTCATCTTCCTGAAAGCCTCCATACCTCCCGCGCCAAGTGGCCTATGTTCCGATCCTCGAGCTCCATCAAACGTACTCTTAGGAGCGATGGTGTAACTTTCTGGAAGGTTCGCCATGCGAGCACGATTATTCGAGCCAACAGGGGCAAGGATACGCTCGCGTTCGGCGTCACGCGCAGATAGCGCAGGTCGCTGAGTGAGGTTGAATTGCGCGCCAATCTTTGACGCTGCGCCAGACGGGCAGCCCTGGGAGAAGTCAGTACAACGCCGCGGGGAGACGAGGGAATTTCGTAAAAAAAAAAAAGGGCATGTAAAAAGCCCCCACATAGACTAGCTGCTTCAAAACATACTGGTAATCGTATTCGCGACTCTCAATCTGTCGCTTTTTGTAATCGTCTGTTCTTTTCAGAATGGGGCGACTCCATTCACCCAAAAGTCTTTCCGCCATTCGCTTGATGCTAGCTTCGGGCTTCTTGCTTCTCGTATAGAACAGGACCACTTTGCCAATACCACTGCTGAGCAGAGCCTCCTTCTCAACGTTCAGCTTGGTAAGTGCTATGAACAAGTCGCGCTGTATGTTATACGCTGGCAGGGATCCGTCGTTGAGGGGCTCAAGGAAGAATTTGACATGCTGTAAGAAGTTTGTGTCTGGGTCCAAGACAGCGTGCTGGACATTGTTTCGATTGAGAATAGCATTCACATCAGGAAGGAGCTTCAGCTTGTGAACAGCAGGTTGATTAGATCCGCGCGCTTCGTTGTCGGCTCGGCATGCCGTTTCCATTCTGACCTTCAGTTCGGCGAGTTGGTCATCGATTTCGTCTTCCAGGTCCTGCGATGCTACGTTAGACCGCATGCCTGCATTAGTCTTGGGGTTATTTAGTGCTCACAATTTCGTCCTTGCGTCGGCGTTTGGTCGTTCCACCTTTTTGATAGCTGCGTCCAATGCCCTGTCTATGGCCTTTTTCCTTCGTTCTTCAGGGCTCAACTCTTCTTCGTTTGCTGGTTCAGGGGTATCGGTTTTTGTTGCACGTCGTCTTTCTCCATCAGCAGGCCGACGAGATCGTCTTTGTGGGTTTCCATCCGCGTCTTTTGCTCCATCGTCCATTGTAACATCGTCATCGCGGTCTCGTCTCTTCTTTTCTCGGCGACCTTCTCTGGGTTTCTTAGAGCATCGCCAGCAATACGCTTACGTTTGCTTGCCTTGAGCGTCCGCGCAATATCCTCATCAATATCTACAGGACGGTCTTCGATATTTGCTGTCTCTGGATCGTAGTCTTCGAATTCGTTTTCGTCAATTTCTGACAGAGCGTCGGAGTCTCGATCAGAATCAGCCATCGCTGCTGCTTCTTGGAACTCTTGTTCCTGGCCATCATCAACGGTGCCATTCGCCGGCGAGCCAGCAGAAGAATCGCGATCAGACATTTTGATGCCGGTTGTTTGTTTATAAAGACAATAAAAAGCCGTGGTTCGTAGGTGGAATGGGGTGGATAGATGAATGTAGAAAACAGCGTTAACCGAAAAGTGGCCCGGTGCAAGTCCGATTCCTCGTGCTCTTGAGCTGAGATTCAGAGACAGAGAATGAATCGTCAAACGTGCGCAGACTCTTTTTCTTATCTCACGGCCCAAAAATGTGCGCTGGGCTATCACGTCGACACTTCTCCGACTGCTGGTTGGCGTTCATCGGAGCAAAGCTTCAGTTTCGAGTTTGAATGCGATGGGTTCGCGTTCTGCTGACATAATCGATCCACTTTTATCATCCAAGTCAGACCCACATCGATTGTTTACTTTCAACTGCATAATAAAAGTGTACGGTTGCCGTTGGCGATACAGACGGCCTGAAAAGATGCCATCAGCGCCCTTTGACAATCATACCTAGCGCTCCACGTCAGACAATATCGAAACGATTGATCCATTTATCGTCATGGACGCCAGAACATATGAGGGACCCATGGATTGGGAATATCAAGATAAGGGTCCTTTAGACCCGACCAGTCCTTTCGCTCAAGCTGCGAACAGTGCACAAAGAAACAGTCAGTAATCATGCAACGTCTTGGAATCCTGGTTCGGGTTCCCCCGTACTCATGGCGTATTTGACTGATACATTTCTCGCTAACCTGATACTCAAGCGCTAGGCTCTCCTTTCAAATCAGCCTCCCGACCGCCAAACCCATTCGCCCGTCTTCAGTCCCCATCAAAGTCCCAACCCCATCCTCCTCAGACGGCACGATTCACTCCTCAGCTATCGTCCAAAACTTCCGCTCCTCCATTCAGGAACCCCGCTTTCACGACACCTAGAAAGTCTGTCGATGAAGGCGTCTTCTCGAGACGTCTGGAGCGGAGGATAGCCCAGCTCCAACAGAAGCATCTGATTATCCAAATGATACGCCAGACGTAGATCGCAGGGCTGACACATCGATGGGTGCAACTCTTACCCTCTCAAGATTGATAAGTCGCTCCGATACGGCAAAACAAGTGGTGCCTCAAAGAAGCATACGCCTGGCAAGGGAGAAATACGTGGGCATCGAGATATCAACAAAGCAATGCGGAAGAGGAAGCGTCACAACTCAGATAAGGATGTTGGCAGCGTCTCTCGAGACTATGATGGCGACTCCTGGGGCTCGGATTCTGACGCTAGTGATGACCGACCGGGCAGTGGCCACTCTCAAGGCAAAGGAAGCCACGGAAAGCAGAAGGGACCGTTCGAGTCGTTCTTCCATGCACTGAACAAATATCCCAATACTCCGGACCATATGCAACGATGGATGCAGCTCGGGGCCAACGTCTTCCTCGTTTCCGTTCTGACCTACGTCTGTTGGTCGGTCGTCAGTACCATTCGCGCCGACATATATAATGCCAACTTGGCGGAGCATCGGAATCTCCTTGGTCAGATTGAAGCGTGCCAGGAAAAATGGACCATTAACGGTTGCAAGAACAACGATCGACCTGCCCTGAAAGCACTTTGTGATGAATGGCATGACTGCATGAGACAGGATCCGGATGCTATCATGAGAGTCAAGGTGACGGCGAAGCAAGTAGCTGAGATCATCAACGAGTTTACAGAAACGATGCATCTAAAAGCTTGGGTAAGTGGTTCCTTTTCTTTTTTTATTGGTCAGAGCGTGACAGGAGTGAAAGGCTAATGTGCGGTCTGTAGGGCGTGATATTGGCAATCATATTGATTTGCACCACTGTCAACTTCAGTGCGTTTAGCCGGCACGACAGCGGACATAAACCCACGCCACCAACGCCTTCACAGCCTGCAGCCAGTCTGCATGATCAAGCTAGGTCTCCTGGCATAACACCTGGCTACATGTTGGTTCCTGTGCAGACACCGAGGATGCAGAGACAGGCATTGTTGGATGATGGCACAGACACTGACAACTCGCCAATCAACATGAAAACCTTCTACACGCCATCGGGACGGCGAAGTCCCGGCAAAGGCGATCGGCAACTGAGTCCTATCAAGTACGGACGAAGTCCGGGCAAGGGATTCTAAAAGGCTTTCGTGGGAGCAACCCCTGGAGCGTTGTTGGGAGGGGGGATTCTGTGTAAAATAAACTTCAAGGCGAGAACAGGTGTTAATGGTTGGGCTATTTCTATGGGGTTAGGTCTGGCATCGAATTTCCGCAAAAGTTTCATTTTTATCACGGCAAAGTCGACTGAGACTGGTAAGCAGAGGAAGTGGGCAAGGGCAAGGGCATTGATGAGCAAAAATGCATTCTACAAACGGACACGGTCAACCCGCATACAAAGTTCTTCTTAACACTGGATTTAATACTTGGGCATTTAACATGATAACGCAGTTGACTGTACACACAAGAGCAGGCCTGCAAAGTAACAAAGTTCGGCAGAAAATCGGTCAGTCAACCATTTAATTAATTCTGTGATCAAGTTGGGAAAGCAAAATCACGTAACATTACTTGCGCTTGCTCCTGTCAGTATTGCTCTCAAACCGACATACATACACAACCAGACCCATTCATCTCTTTGCTCATATCTCTGCTGCTGGGGCGCTAGGAACCCACACGACGCCTAGGTACTTGGGGCTGATGTTGAAACTGATTGTGTAGGTGGGTGAGGGTGATGGATGTCAGTCAGATTCGCACATGACGGATACCCACTCGCAACTTTGGTGATATTTTGGAGCCAGAAATGTACGTACCAGGGCGATGGATCGATCCACCGGCGACGAGCAGCGGATCCCGAGTGGATCTTGGGGTCGTTGGATGATTTGAGGTGGAGGAGGAATGGAATGCGCTATTGATGATCCGTCGGGTCGGCTGCTTCGTAATACATATGTACATACATTGATCTATGGAGTACAGCTGCTGAGACGGGACGTCGGTGGTGAACAGAACAGCCGCTCCGTGCACTCGGTATGTGCTGGAGACGTCTCGATTCGCCAATTGTCTGTGGTTGTGGCGGCTCTGGTGGCAGATGCCGCGTCGCACTTTTCATCAAAGTCGACTTTTTGAAAGTTTACCCACTCATCACGGCTCGCAGCTCAACATCGCATCACCACCACCATCACTTTTTTTTTTTGTGCGATTGCGCCTGGTGTGCCCGTGCATCACAGCCACGACTTTCACCTACGGGCTCTCGTGCAAATTTTCCGCGCGCCGACTATTCAAATTACCTGTGCACGGAGCCTCCTGAAACCTGCCTCCCTGCTTCCCTATCCTATCCAACGGCATATCAACGGCATATCAACGGCATATCGCTGATCACCGTTTTCGACACTACCTCGTCTCTCTCGTCTGCCTGAATCGCCTCCAGCTGGTCGCTTCGTCCCACACTCTCTTTTCCCCGCACTATGTATAACCTGTTGCGATCCTCTACCACCAACGTACAGGCTTGGGTGCTTCAGATCGCCGACCGAGAATAAACATTTTGGTTTTTTTCTTTTTTGGGAACGGTTGCGCTCACTAACAACGGTTCTTTTGTGTCTGGCACTTCCTCTCTCGGAACGATTTTTGCAATACGTCGACGGAATAGTCCACCTGCTCCCACGTCTTTTTACAAGCCACGTGGCAGGCTTCACTGAAGCTTAGGAAGAAGAAGAAGAAATACTACATGTACACTCAATCTGCACGGTCGAGCAATGGACAGGGACAGCAGTAGCCAGACCCCATCCGGTCCGAGTCAGCCCAGCACGGGGAACACTCCACAAGGAACTGGCGCGCAGTCCTCCGGACAACAGAATCAGTCTACACCAGCGGCGTCATCATCTGCATCGTCGAAACCGCAAACGGGTCATTCGCAAAACTCGAAGCGTAGGAGGGGCTTGGGAGTTGTGACGCCTAATGCATGCACAGAGTGTCGCAAGAAGCGCGCTAAGGTATGTCCGGACAGTCGCCAGCTTCTGTGGCATTGACCCATGACCGGAGCAATCAGTGTCTCGGTGCGGGGGGCAAGAAATGCATGGCTAATAGATTGTCTGGTTTGTTCATAGTGCGACGGTCAACGGCCGTGTGGACGATGCAAGACACAACAAGATAGCGAATGCGTATACGAGGTTCCCGTTCGACAGTCAAAGGAGACCCTCCGAACCGAGATCGAAAGCCTCCGCTCACGCCAGCGGTCCAGCGATCAAGTCTTCGCCGCCTCGTTCGGCCTGATCTATGGGAAGAAGTGCTAAGTCAGTTGCGCGAGGGCCTGTCCGTTGAAAGAATATCAGAATGGCTCGGCCTAAGTCTGCCGCCAGGAATAGGCACGTATCCTCTTGTTCAACACTCCTCAATTTGATAACTCTGACCTGTGTACTAAGACCGTGCTGGATTCGATAGGGGCTTTCGAGCTGGTGGTTCAATGGGCACGGGTCTGGGAGTCGACACTATCGCAGCTCAACAGCCTGGTTTGCGAAGCGACGCACAACAAAATAGTCCTTGGAACCTGAGCCAAACCGGGTCGGCCAGGAGCAACTCGTATCCTGATGTGATGAACTGGACTGCGGACGTGTCTGTTCCACGCCAATCGCAAGTGGGTTCCTGGGCCGAGGGCATGCCCATAGACCAAACGTCTGAAAATAGCCATCGAAAGTACCGAGGCCTCGAGCAAGTGTTGACGTACATGGACGAGCCAGAAATGAAAACGCCGCCGCAAACGTGGACCGGCATAACAGGCGATATCAACCTCGTGCAGCATCTTCTGGCGCTCTATTTCTGCTGGGAGTATCCTACGTTTGCATCGCTCAGCAAGGAATATTTCTTGCAAGACTTTCGCGATGGTCGCCACCGATATTGCTCTCCGATCTTGGTCAATGCCCTGCTTGCTCTTGGTTGTAGGTTTTCGACCCAGCCCATGTCGAGGGCGAATCCCAACGATCCCTACACATCAGGCGACCACTTCTTCAAGGAGTCACAACGCCTGTTCAATCAGGAGACGGACCATCACAATCTGACTACTATTCAGGCTCTGGGGATCATGTCGATTCGAGAGGCGAGCTGTGGTCGAGACTCGGAAAGCTGGTACTATGCCGGACAGAGCATCCGGCTGGCAGTGGAGATGGGCTTGAACCGGTTGCAAGACGGGTTGAGTGAGGATGAGCTAGCGGTGCAATCGGCTACGTTCTGGGGTGCCTTTGCGTTGACCACGCTTGGTCTTTGGCGACGGGATCGTTGCCCCAGTGCTCTTGCTTTCCGCATTTGCCGCCGAAGCCCGGTATCATTGGTAACATTGAGGCGTCATTATGGGTTCCTTACACCGACGATGGCAAGTTGATCCGTATAGCGCTTCTGTCACCCCGAATGCAGCTTCGTGACTAACGATTTTTCCTTTGTTGCTGCAAATACAGGAGCCCCTCTCCAACGATCATGCGAGCAACCTTCAAACGTACGGTCTGTGTACAAGTGTTTTTGTGAGCTAAGTGAACTCGTTCACCAATCACTGTACATGCTGCATTCTCCGGGCAAGCCCCTGACGGCTAGAGAGCTGTTGAAAATATATACACAGTACTTGAATTGGTATGATCGAATACCAGAAGTCTTACGGCTGGGGCATAACTTTACCCCTGCTGTGTTGTTTGCCCAGTAAGTTCATATACATCTACATCCCATTGATACTAACTACCCTCATCTTCCGGCGATGTGTTCTAACACCTCTCAGCATGTACTACCACTTCGCTATCCTCCTCCTCTTCCGTCCACTCATCAAGCTACGAATCATCGGTTCCAAGATTCTGCCCAAGGACGTGTGCACTCAGGCCGCCGATGCCATACAAGGGCTTCTCACCTCCTACTCCCAGTTATATACCCTGCGGCGAACACCATCCTTTGTGCCGTACTTTGTACTCACCTCATCTATAATGCACCTCGCCATCGGTGCTTCGGCCGCGGAAGCCATGAGTCCCGGCCAAGTGACACCGTCTGACATCAAGAAAGCAGTCAAAATTGACCCCAGCGTCAAGGAAGCCTTGAAGCGAGGCATCGCTGATCTGACCGAGATGGCTCCCTGCCATCACTTTGCCGAACAAGCACTCAACATACTGCGGTATCTCGCCAAGAAGTGGAATATTGATGTCGAGTTCAAATGGCAGAATCTGCCGGCCGACGACTACGATCGGATCGTTCGCCCTTACACGAGCAGCCTCAACTTTTTCGCGCCAAACGTCAGCCCCGAGGATTACATCTGTAAAATGGGCACAGGAACAGGCAAATCAATCGTAGGCAAGGAGGATGAGGAAATCCAAGTAGGCCCGGCGGCAGAAAGTATGGAGAATCCTCTGTTCTGGCCTTTTCCGATGCAAGGGCGTCCGATCCTTTCGACAGGCAAGGAGCTGGAGCAAGCAGGGTTCGCGCTGCTATAAAAGAACGATGAATGACGTAGATGATTTATGCACTCCATGATGGTTTTGGCAAGCGGCTATTCACGCATGCTACCGAATCATCCTGGTGAAGATTGAATCTGGTGAAAATCAGGTAGCTTGTAGCTGTTTCGCTTCCCAGGGCGACTGCACGATTCAATATTTTGTCGAGGTAGTAAATATTTGTTTATCGACAACGCGGTACGCCTCTTGGTCGTTTCTTTCTTTTGTTTTCTTGTTTTTTTGCTCATGAACGCGTACTGCTTCATAAGAGCAACAGTTTTAATTGCTTCCATCATCCACGATAGTCTTACTCTTCAGAGCTTTGCAAATTTGCGGCAAATAGGCCGGCGCTCTAGGGTAACCAACTTATTAAAACCCCCCATTGACGTTAGCCGCTTTCGTTGAGAACAGGATTGGTCCATTAGTGCCAGGGACTGGTTCAACGTCAGCTCCATCCAGGCCACACCCTGAACTTCACTTCATCAACCAACCAGACATCACCGCAGGCTTCCAGCACTGATAGTACTCGCCAGATACAGACCTGCCTCAACGTCTGCCGTGCAAAAGAAACAGACGCAGCGGCCAAGTGCCGGGCAGATTCTAGCCATGCCTCCGCCGCAGTGGCTGGGTATGTACGATGACTTCATCACCAAGAACGCTGGCCAGGTTAGCCAGATAGAGAGTGCTCTGCGGAGCTTGACATATATTATTCCTGGTATGTTTGCGTGACACCGGTACCCGAAGCACACAGGCCTTTCTTTTGGCCTTCCAAATCCAAGCATTCATAATTCTAACACGAAACGGTCAAGGCCGCTTTCGCGATGCGGAAATCGCATCCGAGTCAATACATTCAGGTGTCCAACTCCTCTCTCTACCACGATACTCTTCTTGCACGCGCCATGTCGCGACTCCCTGTACCGCCCCTGCGCACAGCACACTCTCGATACACGCGGTTTTGGTCGCAGAAAAGCAAGCTATATCGCCGGATAGCCATGGTGCTCCAAATGGTCATCTATACAGAGCTGCTATGCGAGATGACGGCCAAGCGCAAGGGCGGGGAAAAGACGCGATGGAAGGTCGTTGTGGCAATAGAGGCCATCAAGGCTGTTTGCCGGCTCCTCCTCCTGCGGGTGACGCGTTCAAGGCCGCTGGTGACGCCGGTGCTTCCGGAGAGGGAGCCTATCCCCAAGGATGAGGACATGCTCGGCGAGATGGAGCAGGAGCAGGTTGAACAGGCAGAGCTGGGTTCAGCGCTGATGATGGACGTCTCTGCGATGGACAAGCTGAAGCCGCTGCATGAGCAGGAATGGAAGATGCCCCGAACGGGAATGAGTCTTCCTCGCTGCCTGACCCGAGCGACATCAGCTCGTACTTGCTCGGGCGGGTTCTCACGGCGGATGATATCAAGCCTGCGAATAAGCTTCTCAACCGACTCCAGGGGGCGTCGCAAGCAGCCGAGATGCTGCACATCCTGGCACCGCTCGTCTACGCAGTCGCTCTCGCGAGAAGCAAGAACAAGAAGTCGTGGACGCCGTGGCTGGCGGGACTGGCGGTGGATTACGCCGCCCGTCAGCTGAGAGATGGCGGATTGAGGACTACGGCGCTGGAGAGGGATGAGTGGAACAGGAGGGGATGGGGAATGGGGTGGTGGGCTATGAGAGGTGCGTTTTACGATAACATCACAAAGGGCGTCGTGGGTGGTGTTCGAGGGCGGATGCCTGGGTTTCTGGCGGGCATCCTTGAGGACTATGAGTATTTGTGGGAGAATTATTACTTTAGCACGAGCGCGTGATGAGGTGGTCAGCACGGGCGGAAGGGAAGATTGACTGCCCTCGGGGACTCGGCAAGAGTGTGGCTTTTGGGGGCTCTTATTACTAATTTATGCAACATTGCCATCGGCGCTGTATACTATATATTCTCTTTTGTTGCTGCCATGTATTACGTGGATAGTGAGTTGACGTGTGTACCGAGTAGATGGGACGAGACTCCCAAACATGCCGTGGCCTACCCTGTTGCACGGCGTATTAGTCTCTTCTCACATGAATTGTACATGTAAATAATTCATTGCCCCACTCATAGCTTCAAGATGCGTCGGCCACCACCGAAACAGAAACAGGAACAGAAACAGAGAAACAGCCCTGTTTGATCGGAATCATCTGCCACTCTCTCCCATCCGTCGACACGCAAGTGACACGGCAAAACAGCCTGGGTATGGGTAAAATGCGCCAACATCTGGGGGCCCCGGGTAATTTCCCACTTGGACGAGGGTCGCAAGCCGTGGCTCCGTACATACTGCGTGATGCCGTGATGGATAGGCACGTCTTGATTGGATGGCGCAATTCCCGTTTTTCAAGACATCAAGATTGTGATGCTTGGCAGATGGGGAAATCCTGGGGAGAAGTTGCCATTGGTCTGAATGCCGTTGCTTGGGGGAGTAATCTGCGTAAGTTGCGGCAAAGACGCTGAGTCCAAGGCGAGGAAGATGGATGTGCCGTAATTGGAAGCTCGAACCATGTATGTATGTATGGATGGCGAGTCTGGGTGGTCTATCCTATCCCTTGACTATGATTGTACAGATACCAGATAATGTACGGATTAACAAAGTTTAACGAATATGTACAAACAGCCTTTGTTCTCTCACCTCCATGTACATATGTATGTATGTATTTAGGACCCTCCCCGCCGGTTAGAAGAAATTTGCGGGGCCACTCCGTAATCGATCCGCTAGATTGTTTCGGGATACGAAGGCCCCTGGAGTACTCTGTACAATCCCTGAATTATCTACAAATCTATGTACATGACAGGGGGCTGCGAGCCAATCAGGCGTTAAACGGGAGATGGAGCAGATGGCTAGGATTGGTGGTACCTTGAGTTATTAGTAATTTACGAAGGAAAAGATGTACCGGCTGCCCCAAGTACGTAGATTTTGTAAAATAATTCAGGTCAGGGGTTGAAGTGTAATCCATGCACCCAGATTCAAGGAAGGCGCGCGATGACGCTCGATTGGTGTGGTGTGATGTTGGGATTTTCGATTTTCGATTTTCACAGGACGTCTGATTCAATCCCCCAGAAGGTAATGTCCGCGAAATCGTGCATCGACTTTTGCAGCACTTGGGTCAAACAACGGATTCCCAGCTTTCTGGGCAACAATCCAAGGAATTCGGGAAGCCTCATCAAGTTTGGAGGCCGGCATCTCTTAACGAACATGTCTCATTATCTCTCTGCAGATAAGACGGGGAATCGGGGTTTTTTTTTTTTTTTTTTTTTGGGCGCGTTTCAATCTCTTGCCCCGACCAGGTAGGTACTTGCTTTTCCGTGAGTCCTTAAACAGAGGGGAGGGAAAACCTTGCACCAAAGGATGGCAAACGAAAGCTATAACACTTTCGCGACAATCATAATGATTGGCAGCGGCAGCCACTTGCCGTCTTGTTGTTGCACCGATGCGTGTGGAAGAGGCATTAATAAAGACTGGAAACAGTTATCTACATAATAGCCAAAAGACAAACAAGCTCGGCATCATTTTGGCGTTGAGCGGAGAGGGGGCTCAAATACATACATATGTACGGTATGTATTACCAAGCATGTTGATAGCCACACGGAGTATTCCGCACAGTACCGAGATGAACCGGAAGATTCCGATGTTAAGCAAAATGGCCCAGAGAGAGATTTCTTCGGCAGGCTGGCACTATAAGATGGACGTCACTTGTTGCTTTGGAGTACAGAGGAGGGATAGGGAGGAGTACGGAGTAGGGCCGCTCATTTCAAATTGGCTGCGGTATTACATAGTGCAAAATGTGTTATATTACGCGGAAGGGAACTTTGTGTGGCAGCAGCTGCATTACACTGCACAACTACGACTGTTTCTGCTCTGCTCTGCTCTGCCACGCCGTCCTGCAGTTCTCCCTGCAGTCTATTCATCTGCTACAGCTCCTGGAAGAGCAAGTTGGATCGTAGTACTCGGCATCCAACTTGAAGCGTATGTACGTAGGAGTGAGCCCTTGCCCATGAAGCATGAAGGGCTTGGACGAGGAGCGTGGGCACTCACAGTTTGTCAGTGCCAAAATTGGGGTCAGTTTGTTGGCGATTTCTGATCGAGATTGTTTCAGGTGATCAGGTACGCAGCATGCGGCTGCGCCACGACTCTGGCCCGTCGCTATTTTCGATTGAAAGCACTCTCCGCTCTTTCTCCTCTTTCTCCTCTCTCTCCCTCTCCCACTCCGCAGAAGGTTCAGTCAAAGTCAAAGGGTACGTGGGGAAGCAGGGAGCTGTTCCACCACACACCTACTAGCGGAGCGGGAAGCCTACCAAGCATGTACACTTACATATGTTCTGCAAGCCGAAGGAACCTTGAAGGCTTACTCCATGTACACATGTAGACGCGAAAAGAGAGAGAGAGAGAGAGAGAGAGAGAGCGCACCAAGGAAAAGAACACTAGCGCGATGAGATGCCGAGTTGGATGTGAAGCTGATTGGTGCCCTATTGCTAGAATTGTTAATTCTGGGGCGATTCAAGATGACTCAGAACAGGGAAAGGGATCGGCTGCGTTGCCCGCCTGCCCGCGCCAGCCCTGATTGGGAATTCGTCCAATGAGCTACCGAGTACTCCGTAGACAAAGCCGTACATACATGTATGTACATAATCATGATTGCAACATGCATCTCGCGTGCGACAGTGTTATTGCCGTAATAAATCAATGATTTCATTGGCAGGACAAAAGGCGTGGGTGGCGCTTCACGGGACAATGACAAAGCGCTTCTGCTTGAGTCTTCTGCTTGGGCTATCCATGCAAAGCATAAATCTGCGAACCTGCTTGTAAACATGTCAGCCAATTGATCCCTATGTATGCGTCCGCCCAGGTCTGCCCAACACAGACAGCATGGGCTTGGATGGGATGGGACGTGAAAAGGACGTGATGAGCGAATCAACCAAAAGCCCATGCCAGCTGATGAACAGGCATCAGAGTGCCTCTTCCGGGCTGCGTGCCTGGCAGCCGGCAAACCGTGGGTATTAATAATGCGCAGCCGGCAGCTGGCAGCTGGCAGCCGGACTAGAAACCAGACAGACAGACCGTCCACAGACGGACGTACGGAGAAGGGCGATGGGGGCGATGGCAGGTAGTAAGAAGGACCAAAAAAAACCAAAAAAACCGTGCCGAGTAATAATTATGCCAGTGTCACCTTTGTTTGACCCGTGAGCATTCGTCATTTGGCAAGTTTACACCGATCGACCACCAACAAATTATCAAATCATCGCCTACCATATTTCTCGCATGCCTGGCACAGCCCGTGGTGATGCCTTAAAAGTTGAAGCGAGGCTGCGGGGATTTCAGCTTACGAGGACGTGGAGACGTGAGGACGTGAACTCCAACAAACTCGCAACGGGCCAAGTGCAAATTATTACCCACCGCAACTCGTTGGCCAACTCATGCCTCCAGCCTCCAGGGCTAGTGCCTGATCTGCTTAGCATCATTTCTAGAGGGAGAGGGCCGCTAACAATAATGCATCGCCGCAAAGACAACACGATGCCAGCCACTCACACTGTACGGCGCCGGTCTGGGGAAATAGCAATCGATGATTAATTAGATCATGTGTTGACGCAGAGACTACATACAGTGGGTGAGTGGGTTGTATATCAATATGACAGCGAGTCTGCGTCTGCCGACAAGATTTCTGCTGTCTGTTAGTCCTCGAGGTTGCATCATATATTCGGGCAGCTGGCGTAGCCTCCGAGAGGATGAATTCCCTGGGCTGACTTGAAGAACCACAGGCAACCAAACATGCTGCCCGGTAATACATGTAGGTATAGAATTACTAGGATTTTTTGAACAACACCAGCAGATTAGATGCCCGATGTCTCTCGGTAACTCGTCGCCAATCGACCACCAAACCACTGAATACATGACAAACCCACCCGTTCCGTGGCTCTGGGCAGATGCCATGGGGCGTTCCGAGGCAGGACTGGCCGCACGAACCTGAGAGGGCTTGTCTCAATTTATATGTCCCAATGACGATGCAATCAAGAGTCGAGACCGAGAACGCGGCCAAGGTGTGTGTGCATGCTGGCTTAATAGCACGGCAACCTACCAACCGCACCAGCCCTCTTATTCATGGAATAAGTCCGTCAAATCCTCGGCATAAAACATAAATCATTGCGTTGTGTTTTGTTGGCCATGCCCTGGCACCCCTGGGCTGGACAGGCAGGCAGGGGCTTTCGCTTTCGCTTTCGCGCGATGCTTCCCGAGGCACCGTGCTCTAATAACTTTGAATCTGACCGGGAGTTTTGAAAGGGGGTAAGGTAGGTATGTATGGTATTGTACTCCGTACACCAGGCTGAAAACTCCTTCAATCCCTCTGATTGACGAAAGCTAGTGGTTACTAATTATGGCACTCGCTCCCCCTACTCGCCAGGCACCAGGACGGAAAGGCTGTGGTGGGTAGGATGGGGGCGCAAGAGCTTACATACATACATACATGTAGGGATCCTGATACGATACTTCTAAACTTCCTCACTATCTTAGCATTGACGCTCTCAAGCACTCCGGAGTCCGGATGCTTCCTGGTGCCCGAGTTCATTGCACACATACGGATTCCATACATGAT
The DNA here is from genome assembly GCA_023658505.1 of Epichloe gansuensis. Classification (NCBI taxonomy): domain Eukaryota; kingdom Fungi; phylum Ascomycota; class Sordariomycetes; order Hypocreales; family Clavicipitaceae; genus Epichloe; species Epichloe gansuensis. Next base: position 4,949,629 of record CP098283.1, read on the forward strand.
AGACCGAGACAGGGATCTCCTTGATCTCTTGATCCCGGCGCGGACCCTTGGACAGCTGGAGTCTATGTATTGCTCGTGGCTAAGAATGGAGATGGTTGCGAGAACAGTCAACAAGCCAACAGTGAGAGCGATACTGATATGACGCACCAGCTTTCTTCTCCCCGACCTCTTTGCAAGTATTTATTTGCAAGTGACGACCTTTGTCGGCCCCACACCCCTTGTCACTCTGCTCTTTGTCTTCCAAGCAGCATGTCCAAGCACCCAAGCAAGCAAGCCTGGCCTCTTGCCTCTGTCCCACACCAACCCCGTGTGTCGTGTGTTGCTGGTGCTGGTGCTGGTGCTGGTGCTGGTGGGCGTCGACTTGCTTGGGGCCAAAAACGCAGGGCCCCCTCTTTCTCTGTCTTCCCAATCCTTGGGTAATTTCCTGTCAGGCGGTGCAGGGACGTTGAACGTTTCTACCTTTTGGTTTTACGTACATATATTACATATGTAGGATGGAGTTACGGTAATATGACGGCTCTACTACATCAACGTTTCTCTCACAATGAAGATGAAATAAGAGACATGTCCATCGATGGACATAGGGACAGCATGACCAGCATGACGCGCCTTTGAAGCGGTAAAGACTCATCATTCGTCTTGTTGGACCAACGAATCTTGTCTCCCATTCCCTTTTTCTCTTCCTCTTGGCAATTTTGGGCCATTACGGACTTGTCGAGTCTTACAAGTCGGCGACCACGCCGAGTTGGGCGGTTGACTAGTGATACCATACCCCCTCCCTTGGCACCCCTCTCCCAGGATGGAATGACGACGGGGTACTCGGGACATCGACCAAGTCGTTGACAACAAGACAAGGCAAGTACTCCGTACCCGGCACGGAGTCTGTTCGACAAGAAACCTGGTCCCTTTCCTTGCCCAGACTCGTTGGACACGACAGGATCGTCCCTTGTTGTGTAATAATACTTATTACTGCACACCACTCACTGCACACTGGAGTGAGGCAACAACAAGGTGAAATTGGGACTTGGCTTTTAACTCAATACCCTCCTCGTTTCCCCTTCCCGTTTTCCCCCTCCGCCCCCGACGCCGTTCCGCCTATCCGACTTTTCTCACCACGACAAGACACACACCACCACTACGACCAACGACAACTCGCGCCGATTGACCTCCCGTCGACAAGCCCCCAACGCTCGTCGTTGTCGTAGAGGAGGTGCTTTGCTTCGTCACCACCGTCCGTCATCGTCGACTAGTTTCGATGTGAGGTTGCCATCATGGACCAGAGTCAGAACCACCAGCTTCAACGGCAGTTGCCACTACCATCCGCGGCAAGTTCGCCGTCGGCCGACGCCTCGCCCCAGGATGTCCTGACGGAAGCTCGCAAACATCTGCAACATTTGATTGACTCTGGCATCTCGAGGGAAATACTCCATCAATGGGTTGACGATAGCCTGTCGCTACAGCTTACTTCACCAACTTCAACAACGCTCGCTTCTTCGCACACACGCTCGCTCGCTCCTCAACATGCTCCGCCACCGCCGCCACCTCGATGCCCGCCGCCTCCGCCTCCGCCCCCGCCTCCGTCTGCTCTTCCTTCCAGTCACCCATTGTCTCCTGCTACGGTGGCCTCGTCTTCGAGCTCATCGACTGTCGACGTGCCTTCGGCCGAAATCAAGACCGAGTCGTTCTCCGACGACATGTCAGGAAACTGGCCACCGGTACCGGATACGAACTTCGCAACGACGTCGAACGGCGGCATGATGGCAGGCATTGAACGCCATCATGTCCCCATGGACGCTTCCATGTTTCTACCACCGTCCGCGGCTTTTGCGCATCGGCCCAGGATCTCCATTTCTTCCGTCAGCTCTGGATCATCTGGTCATGCATCAATATGGTCGACGACTTCGGCACAGTCGACTTTCTCATACCAGTCCGCGGCCTCTGCACGATCCATGGCCCTTTACCCATGATCCCACAAAACGCCCAGAACATGACCATGATAAACGGCACACAGGTCGGATCAACAGCCTCGAGTGCCAGTCGACAGAACATCTATTGGTGTACGTCTTGCGAGACCAGCTTCAAGCGCAAGTATGACTGGAAACGGCACGAGGATGAGTTCCACGAGCGCTGGAGAAAGTACCCTTGCCCGGAACCGGGCTGCAATCGAAGCTTTTGGGGTCCAACTCCTTCAACCAACATCACAAACAATGCCACGGCTGCAAGACGTGCCCCACGCCGAGAAAGTCGTCAAGTACCTGCGCAAACGCAAGTACTGGGCCTGTGGATTCTGTTCTGCACTGCATCCCGCCCGCGAGCGTCACGTCGAACATGTTGCGCGCCATTTTGAGTCGGGCTTAACCAAGGCTGAATGGATGCACTCCAGGGTCATTTACGGCCTTTTGCACCAACCTCATGTACACGAGGCGTGGGAGAATCTCGTCGAGAGCAAGCAATCCGAGTTCTCGAGCAGACGGTCACAATTCAGCTGGCACCCCAACAAGACCGGACGAGCTCAAGGCTTTCTGGAGCACGAAGCTCCCGGGCAGCTCCAAGATCACCTCGAGTTCTTCCTCGGACAGGAAGAAGATGCGCACGCGGTCGCCAAGATGGCGTACGACTTGGCCGATATCATCATGACCTCGGTACCAGATTCATCAGCACCACCGCAACCGCAGCCGCAGCCGCAGTTTGTAAATGCCCCTGGATCAATGGCACCTCCTCAACACCCTTCGTTTGTTCCTCTTCCCTCACAAGCCCACCAGCAAGCTTCCATGCTGCCGCCTACCAGCCCGAACAATCAACATGCTTTCATTCATTCTTATCGCGGGCCACTTTTCCTTCCTTCGCAGTCCTTTTCGGCACAGGGTGGACTGTCACCCGACTCATCATCCCATTCTTCATTGAATGCCTCGCAGTCGCCTCGTCACGGGGCCGCGAGCTCACCAATGGATAAGCTTGATATACAGCACTCTACATCCAGCTCTGGCAATTCGGGCGGAGATTCTGTGATGGATTACGATATGACCACAAACAATGAGGCATTCCGCGACTGGCCTAGCCTAATGGGCGGTATAAGTACCGATTCCGAGTCGTCATCGCAAAACAATGACAGCCAGCAGCAGACTGGCTGGGGACAAATGTTTCAGTACTCTTATGACCCGAGAGTCACGTCGGCATGAGGCAATGTAATGTTCTTTGTCGTCATCGCGGTCAGACAATTGTCGTAAAAGATTTCAGCCTTTGTTATTTGCGCCGCACCGACTTTCAGTATTCAGCCGCATGAAGCTATGTTGCTCGATTCACTTCCAGTCCCTTGTTTCATTTTGATTTATTGTCCTTTGGCCAGGCTCGCTCGCACAACCATTTAACATAATTTATCAGCAATCTATAAGAATGGAAGTCGAGACAGTTGCTTTCTCCAGATGCTGTCTGACGCCATCCAATTTTTATTTACGAATTGCCATCTTTTTATCCAATAAGCAAAAGCTTCAATTTTTTTCCCTTTTCCATGAGCATCAGATGAAAATACCCTCCATGAAAACAGCCACGGCTTCTCGGTCCCGACCTTGTGTTGAAAGCTATGAATCGCACAATGAAGAACAATCACAGCAGCACAAAAAACAAAACAAAGTAAAAAAGAAAAAAAAACAAGAAAAAAACAAGAGGGGGACGAGAAGAAGGACAAGAAGAAAAGGACGCGCTCGGGGATCCCAAGATCCGAGCCCTCTTCTTTCCCTTGACCAGGCACCTGTCATTGTGTTCCTCCATCGAACTGAGACATGAACGAATCCACACTTTTGGCGTGGCTTGTCTCTGTTGTCTTTGAACAGTCAGGGAAGTAAATAGCTGGGAAGACTCGGTGCGATGAAAAGACAAGGACATATCCGAGGAGGCCCGGGACAGAGATTCTGTGTACAGGAGTTAACACGGCAAGGCATATATATATATATATACATACGCTGAAAGTCGAGTGAAGTATACGTCATTGGGTTGTACTGATGGTACCATGTACCGTGTAGAATACAGTTTGGGAAATTCCACATAGAGGATGGTTTATTGCGTTAGAAAGAAGACAGAAGAAGCTGAAGCTTCTGTCCCAAAGATTTTGCTCGTTGCTCGGTGTCTGTCTGATGGTGACCCGAGATTGATGACTATGAGTTGAGACAAAACTCCACTCGTACCCGAAACGTGATCCACAGCCCACGAGGAGTCCATGCTTGTCTCAGACACCGGGGGTGGGGAGGTTGGGGTGATTTTGACTTTGGACAAGGAACAAATTTGTTAACAAATTTTATTTCATCAGCGCGGCTTCTCATGCCATCTCTCGTACGTATCGCCCCTGCTATTGATTCCTGATCACCCCTGATCCCCTCCTCCCCGTCATCTCAGTCATCGATCCTTTCCGCGAACTACGCTACATTCCCCGAGAACCGTGGCCGTGTGACATTGTCGCCGGGCCTACTTGACAAGCTGCCTACTTCTTCTTGCCCTTCCCCTTCCCCTTCTTGTCGTCGCCGTCGCCGCCGTCGCCGTCGTCGTCATCGCTCAGGACTTGGTATTGAAGAGCGTTCTAGGCTCGAGCCTCCAGATCTCTGCGCGCGCGCGTCCGCCGCTTCCTTCTTCCGCTCGTAGCTTTCGCGCATCGCGGCAGGCAGAAACGGGTACATGGGCTGCTGGCGCGGGTCCGCGCCGGCCAGGCCGTGCCGGTCCAGCCACTCCCGCTGCTCGCGATCCGTTTTGTTGAAGAAGTAGTTCCCGAGCATGTCCAGGAAGTCTGGGCTCGCGCGCTGCTGCCCGGCCGGACGTCGCTGGTCCTGACCCTGACGCTGACGCTGTGCCGGCTGGTTCGCGGCGGCGGCGGCGACGGCTTCCTCGGCCTGCTGCCGGCCCTGCGCCAGCTGCCCGTTCTGATGGTGCGCATGGGCGCGGCGCAGCTGTTCGCTGAATTCGGCCGCGTACTGGACCTGGGCCTGGGCGTGGGTAGCTGCCGCTCTCGCTGCCGCCGCCGCTGCCGCCGCCGCTTCTTGGGCCGCCTGCTGGTGCCGCCCGGCGCTGGAGCTTGCTGTTGCTCGCTGGGAAGACGACGCTCGGCTCGACGAGGGAGCCCGCCTTGCAGGAGCTCTTGTCTTTGCCCATTGCGGCCCGAGGAATGAATGTAGTAGTGGTAGAGTTGGGCGTGCACTGAAACGAGGGTGCGGATCACAGAGGGCTTTTTTTTTTGTCCAAGATTTCGGGGATCCTGTGGTGGTCTTGATGGGGAGGGTGGTTGAGACATCCATCTAGACATGGTTGAGATGGCTCCTCGAGGCTTTATGTAACAGATGGACGTGACGAACAGACGGCCTTGACGAACAGACGGCCTTGACGAACAGACGGTCTTGAAGAACAGATGGCCGCAGCAGGAACAACTTGAGCAACGTCTCTGTCTGGTCCATGTCCACGAGTGAGTCGGTCGCGCGAGGCGGCTTTGTTTGCAGAGAGAAAGCGAGGAGCGGTTCCTGGTTCGACGATGTGTTGCTTCATCGGGAAACACGAAGGAATTATCTGTGCACCCCTTTCCGAGAGTGAATCCGTCCGTGCCTGGCGAAGATACGTCCAGCACACGGGCGTTGTGGAAGTCATGTTCATCACTCAATGTAGCTTGAACAATGAAAGGTCGATGGGTAAGCTGGACGGTCCACGCACGGGACACTGTAACGTTAAGAAAATGAATGTTCGTTTCCCGAAGCCCCTTATTTCACTGCCCTAGACAGAAAGGAGAGCCGTGACCTTCTCGAGTGCAATGTGCAATATCGGACTTGGATCCAACGTGAAACATGAAATGGATAGCATGGGAGATGAAAGTAGCCTGTCGCTTCGGAACTGACGTCGTCAAAATCCAGGCAGACCTGCCTTGAAACGGTTATGATAATAGAGGGTGAATTGCAATATATCCTACTCTTTCTCGTGACTGACCAAGCACGAAGTACCATCTCGAGTAAATCCAACGGTTCAAACCAAAAACTCCACGCCAGGTACTGCACCCAAAACGCCACCGGAAATAGTCTTTTGATGCTCCAGGACTACTCGTTCACCACGTTAATCTCATATCCAATCAGCACCTCTGTACTGCTACCCTCCCAGCCCCTTGTACCGGCCGCGCTCAGCATGAACCTGCTGGTCGGGTCAATGTACAAACTAGATATCACACCCGCTCTAGGGGTCCAGGGATAATCAGAAAAGGAACAGTGGAGTGTTTGAATGCACGGGTGTCTCGGAGGTCGTATAGTCGTAGGATGTCGTGAGAGGCACTGCAGACGTTTAAGTAAGAGCAGGAGAGATGTGAAAAGACCAGCCAAGTTGGTGGCCGAGCAAAAGGGAAGAAAAAAAGAAAAAAAAAAAGATAAAGAGAGGAGACTGGGAGAGGCAACATACCACACAAGATGCCTTCCATTCGGCATACTTCTCAGAGCGCTCACGGCACCGCTCCCGTAGGAAACCTCAAAGTTCTTTCTGGTTCCCATCCTCTCTTCGCCTTTCGCAAATCGTATTCCTCAACGGTACCGTTTCTCCTTCCCGTGAATATCATGTTGCCGTCTGGGCTCCAGCATGCGCTCATGCACCACGGTGGGACGCCTGCTCTGGTGCCGATTCTGGCAACAGCATTTGGAACCCGTCTGTCCCAAATGCGGATCGTGCCGTCAATCGCAGATGACAAGAATGTAGTAGCCGATGTTTGAGATTGGTCGAAATGTTGGGAGACAGGTTGCGCAACGGTCAGCCCCGGTGATTGAGACCTATTCAGGGCCTCTTTATCTTCAGCTAGCTGGGCCATTATATTTTGCTCGTCCCTCGAGGGCTCGTCTGGCTGTGTCGTGGTTCCTGTCTGCAGCTTTGGTGCTGCTGCAGGGTCTGCTGCCGGCGCAGGCACTGCGTTCATCTCGGCAGGCCTGCTGTCGACGTCCATGACATCTTGCGACGGCTGCTGAGCTTTCACTTGTGCCTGCAGAGTTGATGCGCCGCCGTCATCAGCTTCCTTGGTTTCCATATCCGCCATGGCAAAGTCGGCAGAGTGATCCATGCCCCCTTCATGGCCGGGCATCATATCCATACTGGCGCCAAATCCGTCATCATCGTTCCCAAACGGCTGCTCGCCAGCTGTCTCTCGAACAGACTTCCCGCATCGCTCCCACCAAAGAGACTTTCATGGGCCGGTGATGCATCGCCCTCCCGCTCAGAAGCAGCAAAGCCATCATTCCTTGCTGTATCCACCGCGCCAGGCTCATCTTTGAGCACACCGTTGGTCAAGGGGCACCATTGTTCGTCGAAATGGTTGTCGACTGTATTGGTTCGTCTGCTTCAGCAGGAACTGGGTCACCACTGGCGGGCCGCAACTCGATGGACGAAATTTGACCACCCGATCCGTCAAAGCTGCGTATAGTATGGCCAGTGTTCAAGTCCCAATCAAAAATGTTTTTATCCCAGCCACCACTAAGCACGCTTCTCTCATCTGGCGCAAGCATGAGCGAACTGACCGCATTTGTGTGCTGCTGCAGACATGCGATCCTTTTACCCTCATCATGTCGAACGCTTTGCAAGTTGATGCCGCCCGACTCTAGTCAGAGAGCAGCCATAGCGCTTCCGAGTGGACTGCGAGGGAATATACTGGTGAAAGGTTGTGATCTTGGTCGCCGCGGCCCGGAGCTGCCGGCTCCTCGTTTTCCCAGTAGGACATTAAAATCCCGGCTTTTGTCACGCTGTCCACGAATGGGTGTTTCTGAGCGACTGTCAACGCTAGCTTGCCGTTGATTGTCCCTGGGCCATCGTATTTGCGAATATAACCATCGGACCCTCCGTTATCCAGTACCGCAGATCCGGTGTGATGGCCATGGCATTGACGCTTGTCGATTGCGGAGCCGCCATTGTGGGCACGATGTCGTAAAGTCGCGCCGTGATGGCTTCGGGACGGATCGATGGTCGAAGATATGGCTTGCTGACAACAGGCACCGGCGTGCCAGATTTGCTAGACTTCACAGCTGACCCATTCGTGTTGGTGTTTTGGGTCTCGTCGCCGCCATCTTCGCCATCATTGGCGTCATTATCGTCGTCGTTGTTTTCGTCGTCCTCATCGTTGTTGTCATCATCCTGCTCGGCGTCGTTCTCTCCCTCATCTGCATCCTCCATGACCTCGTCCGGCTCGTTTTGTCGCTCCGACTCTGGCGAGCTTGCCGAGAAACGATCCTCATCATCCATGACTGTGACTTTAATCGACGGCTGTTTAGGCAAACAATGGAACAATGAAGAAATGGCAAAGCTTTTGAGCAAGTCGGAATGAGTGTACCAAGCTATATCAATGGCGAACGCGAGATGCGCTAGGGCCAATCTTCCATCATTCGCAGTCGCAGTCGCGTCGGCTTCACGGGAGGATGCAGCTGCTGGCCCGCGGCGCCACCTGGGCGTTTCGCGCACGAAACCCAATGAATTGTGGTGGGGTGGAGGGGTACTATTTCTTTCAAGCGTTGGTAGATCGATTCGAGTTGGAAGAGATGATGTCGATTTGGCTGAGACGTAACGCGCAGCGCCTGGGTAGGACAAAGGCACATCGCGGGACGTGTTAGGTGTTCTCTCTATTTTGTAGTCTCGGAGAGCTCTCGGACTCCACTTCGTTTCTCCACGAACTTCAAAAGTGCAAGCTGGACCCTCCTCGGCACCTCGGGTTGCACATATTCCACGCCAATTGTATGTAGATTGAATCTAATTCGCGAGTGGGAGTCCCTAACGCTAGATTTCATGCCCCCAAAATAATCTATGTTCTCATGATGGCTATTCGACCCTGGGTCTCCATCCGTCGATGACGTAACACCTTTTCAATCGAGCAAGTCGATCAGTGGCTTGCTGGATGTGGTCGCATCAACAGCGTCAAATATATCCTCGCCATCCGAAAACTGTATCAACAGGTCATCATCACATTCTGTCAAGGCCATAGCTGGCGTATCAAGTGATATACTGCCCAAATCCAATGGTTGTTGTGATAGCGGAATTGTCACCGAATCAGTCAGACTGATGAGGTCAGGGTCAGGTTCCACTGTAGCCATCTTTGCCACTGCTGCGATCGCCGAGGAAGACTGTCTGGACACAATGGCACTTCTCTCCCTTCTCTTGTGCTTCTTCTCCTTTCGTCAACCCTCACTGTATCTTCTTCGGCTTCATTCTCGGAAGAAAGAGCATTGGAAGAAACTTGGCTGCCCACTGCATCTGGTCTAGTCGACCTGTTTTCCGCCAAACCCTTTTCCAATGATTAAGCTCGCGGACACGAACATCTTCGCCGTTCATATGCAAAGGCATAGCCCGTCCGCTATTCCCCCAAATCATGAATCACCTTCTCCCAGGTCTGCCGACTTTTCGGGTTCTTGAGCAAAACGTCTTGGTGTCCAAAGATATACAATCCGAGTCTCGCGCGGCTCAATGCAACAATTGCGCGATTGTCCGAGGAAAGAAAACCTGGTACTCCGTTTGGACCTCGCACCAAGGATAGCAATATGATGTCGTTCTCCTCTCCCTGAAAGCCGTCTACTGTTCTGACGGACCATTCCATGGTAGTGGCATGACTTGCGAGACACTCGTTCCTCGCAAGTTCGCGCTTGATGAGTTTCACCTGGCCGTTGTAGAATGTCAGCACCGTAATTCGCGCGGGGTGGATTTTTGAACTGCCACAAGATATTGAACGAAGAAAACTATCATTTTGGCCTCCATGAGGTTTTCGATCGATGTGCTGTCCGAGCCTGATTGCGATCGTGTCTCCTCCCAGTCATGCTGGAACCACCACAGCGGCTCAAGGACACCTGGCACGACTTTACAAAGCTTCGTGATACTTGGCGAGTCAACTACATTGGGGTAGAATAACTGCACGATACGCCGTAAGCGGGGAATCATGCGTCGTTGTTCCAGCAACGTCTGGTGTGAAATGCCAATCTTGATCAAGCGTTCGAACATGGAGATGTTGATACGATACGGATCCTTGGATAGCTCATGTAAGTTGGCGTGGGGCTGCAACTGCTGATGATCACCAAGAAGAATAAGGTGCTCTAAAGTCGGAAAGCGTAGGCATGCGGCAATCGTGTCGGCTTCGCGAATTTCGGCAGCCTCCTCCATTAGGAGGACCCGCGGCCGAAGTCCCGAGATTATGTTTCGATATTTAAGTAGCCCCGTTGCTGTACACGCGATGACCTCGAACCCCCGTCTGAAGAAACTGGACCCGATTCATTTCCCTGATCCCGTCCACAGATTTGCAGGTCGCAGTGTATGATGCTAGAAGCTCGGCAACGCCCGATTGCGGGTTTTCGATGTCATGGAGCTTGGTGAGCAAGTACTGATAGACATGTGGCCTTTGCTCTGGCACAATGTCGTACAAGTCCGTTTTTATCGAGCAAATACTTGGCGTAGTCCTCACTGGGCATTCTCGATGGAGGAAGCGATAATGGGACAAAGCAGATTTTTGTGTCGCGCTGCCTCGACTTTAAGCCTTGGTCTTCCTTCTGCTCTCGGTTCGATGCAGAGCAAAGGGAAGCATTTCCAAGCCAGGTCAAAATTGGATTGGCTTGTGCCAGCTTTTGGGGTTCAGATGACTCCCAATCATCGTCGTCCACAAGTGAATCGTATTGCGCAGCACTAAGAAGACCATAAGCTTTGAGAGTGATAGCACTGATCTCTCTGACAGCTTGACTGCTAACCTCTTTAAGACATGAAATAATCTTCTTGAGATTTGCTTTGTAGTGCCCGATTGACTGCCCTCGAAAGTTTCGTGTAGTCTGCATGCGTTGACCTAGGAGAAGTCCTTCATCTCGTCGCTGCCCCGTCCACCAAGTCGGACCACCTTTTCAGGCCCCCTATCGTTGATAAACTTCTTCATGAGCTGATCTACTGCATGATTTGTTTGTGCAACAACGATAATTGGAGAGTTTGGGAGACATTGAGTATCAACAAGACTTTGAAGAATAACGTTGGATGTGAAGGTTTTCCCCGTGCCAGGGGTCCTTGAATTAGCGCGAGTTCTTCGGTTGTTGCTCTGTCGAATGCCCTATACTGGGACGGATCAAGGCTTTTGACTATACTGGGGTCGAAGGCTGTCCTTTTGGGCCTCTCGAAGATATTGAGGGCGGCTACTGAGTCCGGCAGGTTCGAACAAATATGTACTCAAAAGACATCTTGAGGTTTTAACAGTGTGAAAGTCGATCATATGAGGATAAGTAGCTAAGAAAAAACATACCGATGAGAGGACTTGATCTGTAGTCCAACCATTGTATGCCTCAAAGACTCAAAGTAACCGGCTGTGGGCTCTAGCATAACCAATTCAACGGTTGGATCGGTAACCATATCATCTTGCTTCGCCTAGAAGACATCGATGTAAGGTGGTTCCACGAGTAAGCCGTCATTCTTGGCCACGACTGCCACGCGGCAAGTACGTCTGAAGTGGTCTGCTGATAGTGCTAGCAGAGTGCCGGGTGTCAAGTGCTCGACTTCCTCGACTTCCTCGACTTGATCAGCCGTGCCGTCTTCTTCATCGCTTAGCAGGAAGTGGTAAGGGAATTGCCCGATGCAAAGACGTTGGGTGGCTCCGTGGCTGCCGAGGGCATAGCCAGTCGCGTGAATCTAATCATGAGGTCAATAGCGGCATGCGATGTGACCAGTCTAGGCAAGCTACCTTTGTGTAAAGATTGACGGAGTCAAATTTGATGCTTGGGTGCTCTGGCGAGGCTGACCTGCGATAGGTTTGGATGGCACGACGCAGAGGTTCTGTCGCTTCAAATCGATGGAGACGATACTGAGTCTCGAGATACTGGTCCCTGAGCTGGTGTCTTGTTTCGAAATCGTTGAGCGGCAGCTTGGGTGGCTCTTTGGCTGTCAACTCATCCGCGAGAGGTATCTCGCTTTGTTCAAGCCAGTTACCAAGAGAGGGTTGATTGCCGCTACCGAAGAAGTCTATAAAAGATGACATGATACCAACATCGAAGCAGATGCTTGGCGTTCCAAATCTCAAGAGAAACGGTTTTCCTAGGTCAAATTTGATTTTTGTTTAGGGGGACTTATTTTCGCGCCACGAGTTGGCAGCTGTGAATAAGGTCTGGCAGTGCCAAGCGGCTGGCAGGGCGAAAAGACGCCCCGCTTCCAAATGGCAAACGAGCAAGTTCGCGAGCCTTTTTGTTACCAGACGTCTAATAATGATTGCAAACTTTGTCTCTAGAACAGCCTCACTTTAACGAGGTTCAGTAGAAATCGCTTTCCATAATAAAGAAACAAATAGTCTCGTAAACGCCCACAGACACCCACTGTAAGTATACACGAAAACGAAGAATATGTAGAAATAAAAAATAGGCAAGCATGCATCAGGTTAACAACCAGCAAAAACGACTAAATGCAATATCCTTATCGAAACCAATAAGTCATCAGAAACAAGTCTGAGATACTTATTGGCAAAAAGTAGACTGCATGCGTAATCTGGGAATCGAACCCAGGGCTCCCCGACGTTGCTCGGATGGCAACGGAGAATTTTACCACTAAACCAATTACGCTTGTGGATGAATGGGAAACACGTAATAAGAACTATAATTGCTACGCACTCTCCGATAAATAATTCGCCTCAAATAATTTGCCTCAACTGGACCTCACTTCTCACGGCCAAATCTTTCTATGTAGTATACTCTTTTGTCTCTCGGCATGTAGCCCGAAGAAGGGCCAGCAGACATCCTTATTTAAGCTCGTCTACACTATTTTACATAGATTGAGCATGATTATAATACACAATCCCAGATCGTCGAGATCGTCCGTTAAGCGTGCTCCGTAACCCTGAATCATTCGTGCCCTCACCTGGATTTTGGGCAGTGTGCTTGAGAAGTACCTCGTAATTGACCCTAGAAATAATTCCTGTACTTTGTGAAATAGAAAAACCTTAAATTTACAGAACATCATACAGCCGTCCAGCCGTCCAGCCGTAGAATCCTTACCTATTCGTCTCGCTAATGCAACCAACCTTTTTGAGGTCAGCGACCCATGAACATTCAAAGAATCCAAGCCTGGTTCGAACATTGTGCATGACACTACTATTTCTTCTTATGAAAAACCGTTGCCTCCTTCTTTAAGCTCCAACCCAGTTCGCATGATTCCGGGCCAAGCACTCATAGGCCCTCTCACGCTAAAATCTACTAACAAACTCCGGACAAGATAGAAGCAGACTCGAAACGGGCTGTCTGTGCCAATCTAGTCGTCCGTCTGGGAGGACTGTGAAGTCGGCAATCTCCTCTACCAACTCCCATTGCTCTGTGTCGTGGTTCTTCTGCGCGGACCTATAAATGATGAAGGAGCCGAAATCCTCGAACACCAATTCTCGTCGTCTTAGTCGTAGCCACTGTTCGTGTTCGGTCCCCTCAGTCATAATCTGCTCTTCCACTTCCTGGTTCCGGATGGCGATGGCGCGAAACACTCGACTATCCCTCAGGGCATTGCGAATCGGGTACTGGCCCAGTATGCGGATGGCGTCTTCGCGCACGCTCCGATCACGGCAACTAAAGGACGATACGAAGAGTGGCCACGTCAGCCTGAGTCCATAGCGAAGCCACAATTTGGCCGGGATTGGAGAAGGGTCTCGGCGAGACGGTTGATCTCGCGATATTGGGGGTTAGACTTTTGGCTGTGATGAGGCCCGAGAATCGCGGGACAGTGATATATATGTACAGTATGACGTATTCTATCCGAAGACTGATGGCGTGAAGATATGTTCGAGGATCGTGGGTCGCGTTACGGCAAATGGCTTGGTAGACAGGTTCGAAAACCTCTGCCCAACGGGAGAGCCAATAGCGCGTTTCAGCAATGAATTTTCCAATGTCTGGGTTGTTCTTCACGCTGGAGAGCCTCATATCGAGCTCGGCTTCGGTTACTACTCGGGTCAAGCCCAACTTGGATGTAACCATGGTCAACATTGGAACATGCGCGACCATGGCCTTTTGCACAAGGCTCCAATAACCTTGGGCCTCTTCCAGATCCCTGAACGTCAGTGGAAGGTTGTCTAACGTAGTAATATCGGGTTGACGTGGTCGGAAGTAAGGTGAGTGTTTTGTGAACGGGGCTATGGAGCCGAATCTACGCGCTGCTTGTGGAGATGGATATTGTGGAGGAGGAGTAGCTGGATTGCTGCTCTGGCTTTGCGGGCTCAGGAGACCTGTTTGAAATGATGTGCCTGCTGCTGTTGAAGTCGGACTCTTGTCCGCATCAAGCGGCGTCGACATGTCGAACTTATTGCTGGACTGGCTTGAGGTCCTAGGCCACGACTAGCAGTATATGGATGGCCAGCGGGAGTGGCTGAAATTGGTCCTGCTGCTACCCCTCTGCCCGGAGAAGCTTGGTTTGGCGAGGAGAAGAACTTTTGTATGAGCCCATGAACGATCTTGACTGCAGTTCCAGAGGCTTGTAGCAGTCGAGAATCTCCTGGACCAAGGCTGGCGGTGCTTGAGCGATACTAACCAGGTCTGATGCAAGGTTTGTACACGCCGCCAATTCATTCAGCATACTGAATCCATGGGTTACATGCTTGAGTGCAGCAGGCATATTTCCTCTTTGAGCCTCGAAACAGATGAATAGAAGCGACGACAGCAATGCAGTTCGCAGTCCCTCCTGGTGGGTTTCGCTTTCGACTGGAGACGCAGTGCCTCGCAATAGAAAATGACAGCATTGAGATAGTGTTTGTTTCCGTTTCCGACTTCTGTTGATGGCTTCTCGGCTTCGTACGCTTTACGCAACGCCCCACGGCCATGGCACCGTACCGTAGAGTGGTTTCCTCCATCGTCACCTGGGGCATCGTCGCCGTCCATAACCGCGCTTGATTCAGCCCCCACTAAGAAATGTAACAGAGAGGTCAGTCCATGCATCAAAGTACGCCCTCTGTTCGCTACTGGAGAATCGGACGGTGTTGACGTCGGGCTCTGTGAGTAAAAGCGGTGCCCCTTTCGTATGGATTAGCTGGGCGTTCTCATCGGCGGCCACATCTCGCGAAGACGATGATGGGGAGGTCAAGGGCTGGGCAGCTGATGGTTCTGTATAAGCGTCGCAATGGCCACGCCACTTGAGACAGTTCAGGCATGCTGGCCTAGTTTCGTCGCATTTCACATGACGCTTCCTGGAAAGCACGAGGTTATTGAAAAGTTCAGCGACGTCGTTGGATACATGCCTGTGTACATGCATGCGCATATGCATATGCATATATATGGCTGGCTTTTGATAAAAGCTGGACAAGTGGTTGGCTACCAGTGAAAACTTACTTGCCTGAAAGACATGGCCGCATGAGTTAGTCATGATGGTCTGCGGCTTAGACGAAGAAAACAATCATGGCAACTCACAAGTAGCACATCCCGTTCGAGCGCGGGCTGAGCTTCGCCTCGTGTGCCTGGTTCTTGACTCAAGCGCAAATATATACGTACTTCCACGTCCTGTCGCAGCTGAACGCTTCGTCGAAGAGGCAGATGGCCTAGTTGAGCTCGTGAGTCAGGAGTGGAAGCAATGCGACGCTGAGCCAACTGCACGGCCACGCACACACACATACACGCATGGCGAAAGCCATACATACATACATATATATATATATATATATATACGTGAGGGGTTTGATACGACCGGTCGACTCACTGAGGAGAGCTGCCCTTCCTGGCAGGACTCGGTGGGATAGAAAATTGAATCTCCATGGCGGGGTGCGGGCCGCGAAGCTGAAGCAACTCGATGAAGGATATGGGAAGCTGGCAGTGGGGGCTGGATGAGTCAAAGTCGAGCGCAGGGCCAGATGATGTAAATCGAAGCAGACGTACCAGTTGTTGGAAACGGCGCCTGTTGGCTCGGTCGGTCCAGAAAGACAAGAATACCGGCCATGGGATATAATATAATGGAACTGAAGCGACTAATGGCCACCCACGCCGCCACCCCGAACATTGCCAAGCAGTCCTGACAGGGCATGACATGTATGGCGGGCATTGAGATGTACCGACTCGGTAAACGGACCTGTGGTCACGAGTTGGAGTCCAATCAAATCATGAAGCCCGGGGCGGAGAGAGCCCGAGCTAATAAAGTCGGGACTCTTGTTGCAAGTCGCGCTTGATGATGAAGATGCTTTGTGCCTTTTCTGGCCCACGGAAATAGACGCGGGCAGGGGCTTGGTGCTGTGGTGGTGTCTGGGTGATGTTCTCCGTGATGGATGCGAATTGGGCGATGGTGCCCCGGCAATTGTTAATTGCCAAGCACAGCATGGTATACAATGACGGTATAAGAACGGTATGATATCGGTAAGGCAGTTGGGCTAGAACCGGCAGGACGCGGAGAAATGATGAACAAGGTTAACCCATGGCGCTACGGGACAATTGCGATAAGTTGTGCCCGCCGCAACCCCGAGAGCACAGAGACCCTGATTGCCTGGCTGATGTTCCGCTGTGCGTCAACGGCCTGATTGGCGCGGCGAAACTGAAATCTATGTATATATAATGTATACAATCGGGTCAGATGCAGATGCGGTGTTCAGGCAAAGATGACAAGCCAGGCGTACTATGCGGCTCTGCGGCTTACATACTCTCTCTCACTCTCGGCCGGTCCGGAGGGATTGGCACAAGTCATCCCTTCCCTTGACCCATCGGGAATGCCTTGGTCTAGGTGACGAAATCAAGAGTGACTATCTGCATTGACGGTGCGAGGCGATGCAATGTTGCCGCAGCGAAAGGGACACGGCCTTGGAGCGTAGTAGACTCGGCACAAGCGAGTACTGGTAGTAGAATGGGATTTTTAATTACCATTTCAAAACGACTTGGCCGTAGGTTGAAGGGCTTGGCATCCAGTACTCTCTCTACCCTGTGCGTTCGACGTAAAGGACTAAACCGTTCAGCCTGCAGGGCGCGTGGCAAGTGAAACTAAAGGAGTAATAAGAGCTCCAGTCTGAATCTGCTGATCCAATTCCGCTTAGCGACCTTGCTGTTTGCCTGCCAGGGGTAGGTATTTCACCCCTGTCAACAAGGAAGTGTGGGAGCTACGAAGGCTCGACAGGAAAGAGAGTCATTGATCGATTCTGAGGACAAACTTGTTCCGAATAGCTACCCGAGTCACGTCATATCGTTTCGAAACTGGGGCCGTGTCAGACCTCATGGTTAATTCTGTGATTTACACCGTTGTTGAGTGTAAAGAGCCAACAGCACGAATATCAGTACCCCGGATGCCGAGCATTCGATTGCCGACGACTGCCATTTCCGTAACAACAAGCGCGCAGAGAGAGTGGTAATAATAGATAATAGTCAGGTTTGGTCCGCCTGAAAGAATGCGCCTCATCAATTCCAGTGCACATTGCCCAATGCCCAATCAACATGAAGTGCAGTGATCCGACCCGTGTTCGTAAGCTGGTGAACACTGCTCGACTTGTCAATGAAGCAATGGGGCGGCTGAGCCAATTGCGGTTGGAATGGAAGGCGGACCGTCCATGGTAACACACAACGACGATCCATTCACTGCTTGTCTTGGGTTGGTCTGACAACCTGGCCGCCGCAGACGTACATACAAAGCAAGGGGGCTCCAAATTATTCTGCTGCATTCACAGTCTCACATGTTTTTGTGTGGGCCATCCTAGGGCTGTGGTTCTCTGCACTTCAATCTTGTTTGGTTCGTACCCTTTGTTCTCGTTTCTCGCGGGCGCAACATGTGAGACTTGATTCCTAGGTGGTATGCTCGACGGCGACCTGGCAAAGAATACGTTTCTCAGACGATTCGGCGTCTTGGAAACGAATCGCCGCTGATAAGCCGCAGTGATGATGGCTTGCTGCTGTGAAAGAAAAGAAGCAGTATCGCAACACCACCAAGAATGACTTGGATACCTGCGAGGCTGTCTCTCGCGAATGAATTTGCATTAATATGCATATTGCGCAAGATTCCTAGAATCAGTTTGACCGAATTGGGTCACTCGCCACAGACGACTATTTGAACCAAATAGGAAAGGAGAGAAACCCCGGTGGTGGATTGGTGGCCATGGTCGCCGTTAAGATGTTGTAATACGGTGCGAGGCGGCTCGTGATGGCGCTGATGATGGGGCCCTTACCAAATATTAGTCGCCCCTAATAAAGTTTCGAGAGGCGGCCAAAAATAGACTGCGTAATATGTTTCTTGATGTGTAATTTCTAGTCGGCAAAGGTACCACCTGCCTTAACACCCATTGCGTTGAGTCCCTTCGGCGGATAGATCAGTGAATAAAGAGAACTTCTTTCTCATCGACATACGATCAAGACAGCCAACCATTCTGTGGTACTGGTCCTCCGTACATACTCCGTAACGACATGGGAGGAATCCACCCTCGGCTCTGGTGGATATTGCAGCCTCAGATCTCAGGCATCACTTCCCTGGATTGGTTGCTGCCATCTGGGTAGGTTAGTTAGGAAGGGTAGTTCAGTCGAGTCAGTGAGTGTGCTGACGCAGGCCAACGTCTCATCTTTGGTCGGATGTCTGGCGGTGTCATTGTTATCTGGTTGTCTTTTTTTTTGTTTTGGATTTGGATCTGGGATGGAGTGTTGCAGCTGGGTGGGCAGGTGGCGGTCAGCTGAGATCACTCGGACACCCGTTTCGTGGACTGGCCACACTGGCGGCTGGATACGAAATTACGATCTGACCTTGACTTGACCTGGTGCTGCTCGCCCGCCCTGGCGTCTGGCGTCGTCTCAGCCTCGCTCCAAAGCAGGTGCTGAATGCGTTGGTCCGTGGCTGCATATGTCAACAACTCTGTGTCTCGCTCCAGTCTCTGTCTGCCTCTTCTCGTCCCCTTTCACTCCTGCCGTCTCCTGTCTGGCTGTCTGTCTGTCCATTTCGCCCTTTTGTTGAAGCAAGCATTCGCCCGTCGAATTTCTCGGTCCCTGCAAACGCCAGAGAGCCAAGCCCTGTCGAAAGTCGTCGCTTTCGCTTCTCCGGGTCTGCAGTTGTCCGGTCGCTGTTCCGTTGCAACAGCACCGCACCGCACTTGCCGTAATCACTAGGTCCGGTGGTTTACTAGTTTACTAAATAATTACGCCAGCCGTAGCCAACCACCGCCAACCACCGCCAACCACCACCATCAAAAAGTGAGTCGGGTTTGGCCTGGCTCCTCCATCACCGCGGCGACCCCTCAGGTACCACCGGGTGCCAACGACCGACAGTCTGGTGACGACAGCATCAATAAGCTTTACGCCTTCTGCGACCACAGAACTTTCACGATAAACGACTCGGGAAAAAAATCAAATCCACACACCTCGTCTTGAAAGCGCACTCCGCTTATTCTACATGCTCTCAGGCAATCTAGTCCTGCCTTCGCTTCTCGGCTTCGGATAGAAGATTACCAGTGAGACCGAACTGTCACTCTTCGCACAACGTTCCACGAGTCAAATTTGAGACAGCAGTCGAGCTTTGTTGCGCTTTTGCGTGCTCAAAGAGACGTCAAGTGCTTGTGCAGCCGCTGACGATTCACTTCGCCCTGCGCACGAGCACTTGATTACCCTTGGGCTTCCCTGACAAGTCCGATCCGCCACTTCATCCCTTGCAACACCCTCATTCATCTTTCGCCCATCATGCAGCGCTATCCGAGGGGTGACCCCTACGAGAGGAGCCTCTTGACGGTCTACCCGAATACAATGGCATGCCACAGAGAGGCGCTGGGAATGGTTATGAGCACAGTTATTCTAACCCGGTACCGCCCTACTACAACAATACCTCGTCCAATCACCCACAGGACCCGTATGCATCCGGCAAAATGAATCAGCAGCAGCTGCTGCTGCAACAGCAACAGCAACAACGACAACGACAACAACAACAATACCACCCGTATCAGCCTTATGTCGACCATGATAGCTCTTCCTCTGGCAGCTATGGGTACGACCACGGAGAAGCAGCACCCCACCTCCTCCCCCTCATCGCAATGGGTTCTCCGCCTACGATCAAAGCTCAGGCCGAAGCGCTCACGGCCAACCATATGCCGAGCACGTAGCTCAAAGCAACATCGCACCCGGTGTGGACAATTTCAGCGAACATGCAGTCGGTGATATGGCCGGCCGTGCTTATAACGCGGCTGATCCCGATGCTCGTGAGAGCGGAGCGGAGGCCACGAGAGGTGGCACAGGTCAACTGCCTCCACCACCGTCGAGAGCACAGTATCCAAGCACTTCAACTTCTGGATACCAGAGCTCACAGCCTGGTGGATATGCACCGGAAACCGTATACAACCGTGGTCTTGAGCAGGGTTCCCGTTCAAGTCTCAATCCGTTCGGCACCCCTTCAGCTACACACTCACCAGCACGAAGTATGCGAAGCTTCGGCACTGATTCATTCGCAGACGACCCTTATCAGGGACTTGCCTCCTCACAAAGATATCATGACGCCAGTCTCGGGATGGTGAATCCCCACGAAATCGCCGATGATGGAGACGATGGCTTGCACTATGGGAGACACAGCCAGCGCAATTCGATGCTCAGTCTGCCGCAATCCGACAGAACTAGGCCAGGGATTGGCCCCGCTGCTGCTGGGGCGGCGGCGGCAGCGGCAGCAGGGGTGTTGCAGGACGCAGTGGTATGTTTGTCAGCAGAACCTCTTTGATTCCTCGACCAACACAAGTCTAACCCTCGTCATGGCAGGATATCATCGCGGCGGCGGCTCAGAATCCGCTCGGGAAAAGTCGGGCAATCGGATGCCGAGTAAAAGTGGTGGCCGCAGCAAGAAGAGGAAATGGGCCGTCATTATTCTCATATTTCTGATAGTTGCGGGTGCCATTGTGGGAGGTGTTGTTGGCAGTATGATTGTAGGCAACAAGAGATCCGGAGGCGGTGGCGACGGCCAGTCAGCAGCAGATGACGCCAAGAAGAATGGCGACCTCGATATAAACAGCTCCGAAATAAAGGCGCTCATGAACAACAAGGACTTGCATAAAGTGTTCCCGGTATGGATTACACACCTCTGAACACGCAGTATCCCGACTGCGTGCACAACCCGCCCTCACAGAACAACATTACCCGTGATGTTGCGGTTCTCAGCCAACTGACGAACAAAATTCGGCTGTACGGCACCGACTGCAACCAGACGCAGATGGTGATCCACGCTATTGAGAAGCTCAAGCTAAAGAATGACATCAAAGTTTGGCTGGGCGTTTGGCAGGACAAGAACGCCACCACCAATGCGCGACAGCTGTCGCAAATGTGGGACATCCTTGATCAGTACGGGGCCGATCCATTCGAAGGCGTCATTGTTGCCAACGAAATTCTCTTCCGCAAAGAAATGACGGTCACAGAGTTGGGGGCTGTGCTGGACGGGGTACGCAGCAACTTTACCAGCAAGGGCATCAAACTCCCGTAGCATCATCAGATCTGGGCGACGATTGGACGGCTGACCTCGCCGCTAAGAGCGACTATGTCATGGCCAACATCCATCCCTTCTTTGCAGGCAAGTCGGCTGACATTGCTGCAAGCTGGACATATAGTTTCTGGACTGGAAAGGACAAACAGTTCTGGAAAGCGGACAATGCGAAGAATGTCATCTCGGAAACAGGATGGCCTAGTGCCGGTGGTAAAAACTGTGGCGAGTCTCCAGTATGCACATCATCCACTCCAGGCGCTGTTGCCAGCATTGACGGCATGAATACATTCATGAAGAACTGGGTATGTCAAGCGTTGGCCAACGGCACCAACTACTTCTGGTTCGAAGCATTCGACGAGCCCTGGAAGATTCGGTTCAACGAGAAGGATAAGGAATGGGAGGACAAGTGGGGACTAATGGATGTGAACCGCCAGCTCAAGCCCGGTGTGAAGATTCCCGACTGCGGCGGGAAAACCGTATGAGGACCCTCATATCATACAGCGTCGTTCGTGGAGGCGTGCAAATCTCCTCATCCTCTCCCCGTAACTTTCAGCGTTGACCGCCCACCGGTGGTGCCGTCAGTTTTCCCGTCAGTTTTCTTGGAAACAATTTCCCCTTTCGTCTTTCCTCCCTAAGCCTATATGAAGATGAAGGTCTTATTCATGACTTCGCCTCGACGCGCAGGCACGCACGAAAATCGCCTATTCCATGTCCGCCAGTCAGATGTGTCAGGTCTTTATTTTTATTTTTATTTGGTCTTACCGAAACCGGCGTTAGGAGCTTCACGGATGGTCATTCTATATAAATATTTCTTTCTTCCTGGAGCATATACGGACCTTTGTTTGCCATTCTTTGTTGTTTTGCAACTAGTGAGAAGAGGAAGGACTAATTGTTTTGTCTCGTTGATTATTGGCTAGCATTTGAGACGAGAGACGCGGCATTATGATGTATGGATAGATGCATGTGAGAAACAAAAGGGCTGTTTACATGTCCAGCTCTGGTCCGCCTCTCTTGGTGATGATGCATTCTGTTTTGATCTGGGGGAACATGAAGGTGAATGTTGCTGAATTGTAACAAGGCACGCTGTCTACTTGATTATGAATGCGACATGTATGCGTCCGTCCGGGCCGGCCCCGGCTCGTGGATCGTCTTCCCAACTCCTACCTACACACATGAATTGCCTCGTTCAGTCTTTTGATGGCGCTTCCTCCGTCACACCAGCAGTGTCACCAACATGCTCATGCTCTGGTTGTCGTCCCTCCCCACCGCCCCGACGCCAGTACAAACACGTGCTACTAAATGCAGTCCCTTGCTGCGGAAACTCCCACTTTTGATACGTCTCGTCCATTCGCTTGATCCCTTGCAAGTCCTCCACAGGGGCATGAGCCTATGTCGAAAAAACAAGATTAGCGAAAAAGGAAAGAAAAAAAAAAAAAAAAAAAGAAGAAGGAAGGAAACCCTCCTCGGAAGTGGAGAAGCAGGACATACTGATCCCATGTGTCCCAGCTTGTCCCGACAAACATGGCCGGCGGGCCGTCCTTGAGCGCCTCCGCGTACAGCGGTCGGTACAGATGTATTCCGTAGAGGAGCGCGTCCCGGGTGACGGCTTCGCTGCCGAGCGGTGTGTCCACGACGGAGTACCCCTTTGACGCGAGGAATAGGGCATCCGCGTCCGTGAAGAGTGGTTCCTGGAAGATGCATTGGACGGTGGTGTTTGTCGCCTTTTCTGATATACGCGGTTAGTGAAATTGAACGGGATTACTTTTTTTTTTTTTTTTTTTTTTTTTGAAAAAGGAGGGGGTAAAAAGTCCGTTGTGGTGGTTACCGAGTGAGTCGACAATGGCTTCAAAGGCGAGTAGTTGCGTGTACGTCCTCCTTTTGGCTTCCCACGCGCCGTCGGGGGTCGAACGTCCCTATGCCCAGACATATGGCTCTCCTGACGGGCGAGGACGAGCTCGCGTTGTCGTTGATGAGCCGTCGGATGGCGTGGCAGATTGGCTTGGAGGGAAGTCGTGCTGGAGACGGCGGTATTCGGACGCGATGTCCTGGAGGGAGCAGGGGGCCGGTGCGTGATGGCGATGGCGATGATGGCGCGGTGGGGGGTCCTTCTCGGGCGTCGTCGGCCTTTGGGCTTGACGAGGCACCATTCTTGGGATGGCGTGGGTTGTTGGCGGCTGGAGGGCGTGGGTGATGATGGGTTGGTGGTGGTGGTGGTGGTGGTGGTGGTGGTGTCTGAGTCTGATGGTGCGCGAGAGGCCATTGTTCTCAAAAGTTCAAAACGCGTTTGAAGATGCTGGTTGGTGATTGATATGGCGAAGGTGGTTTTTGGGGAGGGGGTTTCATCGCTCGCGCTATATTTTCGCGGGCATTTGGTCAGTGTTTGTACGTCCGTTTGTCGTCAATCTCACTCATGCTCGTCGTGGAGAAAACTGAGATGATGAAAACTTCTACAGGGTAGGTAGGGTAGGGTAGGAGATTTTTTTCTTTTCAGAACGGATGTAGGATTGGCGGTAGATTCTCTGAGCGAGAGGCGTTCTCTGGAATTACATTTGTTCTTGACGGTTTTTATTTATTTAGCGAACCCCAGATTTAAAAGCATGGTACGGAGTACTGTCTCTTTATTGTTTCTTTGCTTTGCAGTCGGACTGTACCTGAGGTCTTTGTAGCGGTGCCTATTGATATGCGGACCAGCTACCACTTGTCGGCTCGCCACCCGGGATTGCGCCGTAATACGGACTTGCATCGTGAAGAGTCTTGCTCACCTTCTTTTCTGTACATATAGTCTGCTCTCCCCAGACAAGAACTTCAGGGTGTGATCCGCATTTCGCGCCCAACCCAACCCAGCCCAGCATCAACTTGCCTGCATCGGCATCGATAACAATGGTTGGCCAACAGCCCCAAGCAGGGGACCCCACCCCACCCTGCCCCCATCCCGGGCGCTTAAGTTGGTCCCCTGCCGGCCAACCAGCTTTCACGACCCCGCCGTTGCCGTCCCTGCGTCCCTGGTTCTTCAACGTCGAGTGGAGTGACCAAGTGAACATGGCTGCTTGTCCTCGCAGCTGTAACCGCCGACTAGACGGGCAGCTCGACCAATGGTCTTTTTCCCTCATCGAGGGGCGGGGGTGCGAGCGAGGGAGGGTGCGTTTTCCCATTGCCTATTCTTCCCATCGCCTTCTCCTTCCTTCCAGCAAGCAGTCCCCGATCCGCTTGGCTGTGATTTTCCCGTGCATGCGCATGATGCTATGTAGAACGGGCGTGTGGATATGGAGGGGGCGAAAGTATATATGTAATACTTGGTGGTTATAGAGAACAAGGCCTTTTTGTTTCAAACTTAATTACCGTGAGCCCCGACCTCTTCTCGGCCGCCCCTCTCTTTTCTTTGTTCTTCATCTCTGGACTCAATTTGATATATATCATATCTTTGTGTGCTTGATCGACTCTGCAGGGCGCATGTCCTTTCTGACCACTGTGCGCGAATCCGCCTTTTATTCGCGGTAGCTAGGCTGACCGACCCAAGGCTCATACGAAGTTGCTTTTCCCCGACCACGACCACAACGCATCGACATTGACCCTCTCGCTTGGCTCACGCAGCCTCACGCAGCCTCACGCAGCCTTTTATATCGTGAGAGATATTTGCATCGAAAAAGCCCGAAGGGAAAAAGGCGCCTCGCCTCGTGCCAAGACCTTGCGGTGTTGTCCCATATATGCCACTGCGGAACTGGTCTCATCAAAGACCCCTCTATTCCAATCCAGACTTACATCTCACCATGTTCCTCGCCATCGTTGCGCTTGCCTTCGCGGCTCTCACCTCCGCCCACAGCGTCATCTCATATCCCGGCTGGAGAGGCAATACTCTCATCACAAATGAAACGTATCCGTACGGCATGCAATGGATGTACCCATGTACGTTGGTTGGCCTCTTCTGCCCGTGTCAATTCGCCCCGTGAAAACCCCATCTAGTTGCTTCTGTTCACACAATGTTGAGAACCGGGTCCTCCCCCCATTACTGACTTCTTTCTCCAATCCCCAAAGGCGGCGGCATAGGAACCACCAAGAACCGCACGTACTGGCCGACCACGGGCGGCGCTCTCGCCTTCCAACCGGGCTGGTTCAGAGGCCATTCCATGGCCGTCATCTACGTCAACCTCGGCTTCGGCACCGACGGGCCGGATCACGGTCCTGAAAACATGTCCAACCCCATGGTTCACCCTTCACCATCCAGGGCCCGACGAACAACCCGTACCCAGGCACCATTTGCTTGCCACAAATACCGCTGCCGGTGAACGCGAGCGTCAAAGCGGGTGATCTTGCCACCATTCAGTTGGTCGAGTTGGCCCAGCACGGCGCTGCCTTGTACTCGGTATGTCGACTCACTTTCCCCCTCCATTCCCCAAGAGAACGATACGTGATTCCCTTCCACTGGGAACCTTTCTTGCAAAACCCCGGAGCCAGGAAATATATATATATATATAAAGTATTCATGTATGAAATATGAAACATAAAATACTAACAGTTCATCTAAACAGTGCGTCGACATCATCTTCGCCGAGCCCGGTGATCCCAAGATCGGCCTGGTCAACGAGACAAACTGCTTCAACTCGACGGACATGGGTTTCGCAGACATGTACACCATTGCCACCAAGAACTCTGGCACCGATGCGTACATTCGGAGCGGAGCCGATTCGCCAAGGGCCGTCAGTTGGACGGGATACCTGCCGCTCATCGCCGCCGGCGTGTTGACCGCGCTGTAGACCCTGGATTTGGAACCCAAGGAACAGAGCGTGTGGCGTGTAGATAATGAGCTGGGGAGGACCCCAGCGAAAGAGGCTTTGCTTGCAGAAAAAGGCGGTGGATGCTTTTGAGTGTGTAATTTTTTTTTTTTTCATCTTTACTTCTCATAGCTGGGTTGGGGATTCGGATATCGCAAGCGGCTTCGCGCTTTGGAGTTTGGAGTAGATCGGCATACATGACTAGCATCCAATGCAACACGATATCACTCATCACCCCTAGAATCGCATATCTGGTGACTGGTTTGCAATTTCGATGCCCAAGTGTTCTCTACAAAAATACCGAGCCCCCTCTCGTGGTAAAAACATTCCTTGCGCATCTTCAGAATCTGCTGTTGATTGCTACAGATATGCCATGCGGTTTATTCATAGACGTCATTTCTTCTATAACAAGTCTCGAAACATGATGGAGCTAACCCAAGGCTAAGCACTCGTTTGCTACCGCCTTGACTCGATCCTCCGTTGCTCTATCCTTTGCCCCCGAATCCATGCGCCAACCGACAGTCCGCTAGTCACCTCCTTCGACGAGGCCAACAATGTCCCCAAGGCGACCAGTCCCCGATACAAGACTTCCGTGTCTGATTGCTCATCAAGCGCGGCCCCCAGCACAATAGCAAGCCTCCTTCGCTGGTCCGGAGTCAGCAGCTTCTCCTTATCGACTAGAACGGAGAGGTTCAGGGCCGATGTAGTCACTGCGATAAGCACATTGCGATTGAATTTTCCAATCGCTCCCCTCCCTTGACTCCAACCACGCGTTCGAGGTACCCGATGACATTGTTCGCATGCGAGCTTATCAAACTTCGGCCATCGACGGTGGCACATAGATTGGCAATTGTTCGCGTCCCCATCATGACAGAATTTTCGTTCGGCTGGGAATCGCTGGCAATTGAGGCATTCATGGCCAGGTCAAGAGCTGACCCATGCTGTGCGTCTGAAAATTGAGCCACCGACGGGAACCTCGCTATGCAACGCAATAAATCCAAAGCGGCGAGACGGTCACCGTACGGCCACGCTGTCACCATTCTGACGACCAAGTCTAGCGACTGAACCGGGATTGGCCGGCTGCTCTCGAGCGCATCGCGGAGAGATTGCAGCACAGATTCTTCCCCGGATTGAGCGCAGCGTCTTTACGACCCGATGAGATCAATGTCTTGTTGACGTTCAACAACTTCGAAAACATGGCTAAGTAAAATTTGTATGGTCAGTGTCCGGGAGAGATAACTATGAGGGCATGTGCAACTAGTGTCAGTGAAGTTGATCATCATACCTTCATACTTTGCAGCTGATATAGTCAAGTATTCGCTCTGCGGCAAAACCTTTGGCTGTGAAGATTTTGACTGCCCGGGACGATACCGTGATTCTGTGCCATACGGGTCCGGGCCCGGGCCCGAATCGTCCGCCTGGCCAATAGTCGCACCTTTAGTATTTTGAGTTATGAAGTTGGCTACATTATCCAAATAACTCAGTGGCAGCTCATTGTCATTGAGGAACTTGGTGGCTCTTTCGTATGGGTTTTCGGATAAGTTATACGGCAGTTTGAGCGCTGGCTTGCCATCTTCGATGTCGACATCGAAGACATAGTCGTACGACTTCCCGTTGAATTCCACCTTACGGCCAGTGCTTCCTGCAGCATCGACAACAGTACCGACATTAATCCATTGTTGTTGGCTCATAGACCACGTGTGGGCTGTGACATTGCCATTTTCCTCCTTGATCATTTGCACCTGGCCCTCCTTCGTACCGGATTTAGCCGTGAGAAATTCTGGACCCGGAAGCTTCTCTTTGTTGATACTGCCTACTTGTTGCTGAGGAATGGCCGAAGATTTCACAGATGATTCAAACTCAGCGAGAGTCTCCTTGTCAGCCACTTGGTCAGGCCGTCGAGTGAAGACTCGCGCGACACCATCACTGGCGCCTGTAACAATATCGCCGGTAACGGGATTGGCAGCTACTGCCCACACTGAGATAGCTGGATGAGTAATGGTTTGGACACACTCGGTGCCTTTCCAGACACGAACAGTACGATCTTCTCCAGCACTGACCAGCTCGCCAGATGGCAGACTGGTTAGACTGTAAACGAAGCTATCGTGCCCATGTAGTTCACTGACTTGTTGTCCACTTAGCTTCCAGAGCCGGATTGTTCCATCGTTGCTCGCGCTCGCAATGTCGGCACCACTGGGGTGGTTTTCGGGGACCTTGCATAGACCTCGTACAACGTCTGGAGTGTAAATCGTGGATCTGGGCTGAACTTCGCCGGCCGTTGACTGGCTGAGATCGAAGATGCGTATACTCTTGTCGGCACATCCAGTGACTGCCGTCTTCTCGTCGAGAGCAACTACACTCCAGACTGCCTTGTCTTCATGACCCGCCAACATCAGAGCCGTCTCCCCTTTTGCAAATTCCAAACACGAGCCTGTCCATCCCATCCACCAGATATCAAGTACGAGCCATCGGGGCCACATCTAAAGTACAAACATTGTGCGCGTGTCCGACTAATAATCGCTCGGCATGGTCGATTGGAGTTGCGTTTGGAAATTTGACCTCGATAACCATGTCCTTGCCACCGGAGATGACAAGGCCGTTCGGATATTCGGCGGAAGCTGGAAAGAAGGTAACCGAGTTGACATATTCGGAGCCACGGCTGACAAGTGTCCCTTCGAAAGAGGGTGGTGTTTGGGGGCCCTGAGACCATTTTCGAACGGTGCAGTCCCTGGAAGCGGAAAGAACCACATCAGAGGACGCAAAGGCAACAGCTCTCACCTGTGAATCAGTCGTCAACATACTTCATGAGCTTTTCAAGTCGCATCTCGTGGATGTACAAGACAACGTACATCGGCTTCATGGCCCAGAAGCTGTGCTGATAGCTTAAAGTCCACCGTCATCGTGGCTGTGGCTGTGTATTGTGAGCGTTACAAAGGTTGCGATGCGACGAGAGGGTACTCGACGATGCTAATAATCGAATAGTCTGTTGCGGCGTATATGTCACAAGCAAAAGGGCAAACAGAATCGGTCACCCAAATGTGAGAGAGACAGCAACAGGTCATTGGCGGAGTCGAGCTTCGGTGGATCTGGGGAGCTGGCGAAGAGCGGTGCTAGGAGGGTACTTTACTTTAGAACGGCAATTGCGAGCGTTCAGAATTCAGGGAAACGCAAAGGGAGAGGTGGACAACGGACTCGGGAATCGTAAAGTCATTGACACCTGAAGCGACGAGCAAAACAATCGATTCGTGCTGGTGCTAAAGGTCGCGGTTGCGCCGAGGCATGCATGAATGGACGTGGATGGAATCAGGAAGAGCAGTTTGCCCACATGGCCGCCTTCACCTGATAAGTTAATTATTAGTTTGTAATCCGTACCCCGCCCTCGCTGTCAATGCCTGCGATGCAGTGAAACCACTTTCAGCAATTCTAATATACAATTCTAATACATAGCTTGCGACCCGAGAAAGCGGCACCGAGCAATTCTAATATTTTGATTAATGACGTGTTGACTTTTCAAGTTCCTTGCTTGCCCTTATCTAATCGGCACAGCAGCACCACGTGGAAACAACACTCGAGGTTGCTCCTTCCCAGGACATCGACACAACTGATGAATGCGCCCGACAGCCAGACAGGCTACGATTGACTCACGGTTGAGATTCGAGCCCCAGTTTCGCCCACCGCCCACCGCCCGCCAAATGCTATCACACGCACTTCTCGACGTTCTGCCGTGACTACTGCTTTCCATCATTGTCCCACCTTTGAACAATAGATCTTCGAATCTCCTTCCTCGACCGCTACGGCTGCTCGCCCCGGTCACTTTTACGGAGGAGTGTCGGCCATCGACAACCTTGGCATAGCCGAAACTTCACTCTCCTTTCTCTTGTGGCTGTTGGATCAAGATACTGTTCCGCGCTCTTTTCTGTCCGTCTGTTGTGGGGAAATACCCAGGTTCTTGCTTCTCTTTTCACTAGACGACTTGTCTGTTCCCATACATTCCAAGCTACGACGTAACGGCCGAACGAAAATCAAAGAGAAAAGAAAAGGCAAACCTATAAATTGCGACGCTGGTCTCTCACTACATCTTTCCGCACTACAAGTCACAGTCGCCATTGCTACGATTATCCACGAAACCAAGAGATACGACCTTGGACCGCACCTCTGAACAGAACAAAGCTAGCAATCTGACTCTGAGTTCTATATCAGTTGTCTTCTAATGATAGGCTCATCGGATACCATGACTTCTGATGCGCCTCGGCAATATGTTCCGCTGACCTGCCACGGTCATTCTCGGCCTGTGCCACACATGAGCTTCTCTCACCTAGAAAAGGAAGAGACTTACTATATGATCTCCGCCTGTAAAGGTTTGTAGTGCTAATTTTACCTGCTCCATGATGATGCGAGGTGATGTATTGGCTCACGTTTAACCAGATGGAAACCCAATGCTACGGGACGGTGTGACGGGTGATTGGTAAGTCACGATCCTTTGACGATCACCCAGCCCTTCGAATTGCATGATACTAATATTTATGGCAGGATTGGCACATTTATCGGCCACAAAGGGGCGGTTTGGCAAGCAAGACTGAGCCCCGATGCTTCGAATGCGGCCACTGCTTCAGCCGACTTTACGGCGTGTGTATTTTCCCCGTTTTCCCTTCCCCGGCGGTGCAACTAACTTGAGACAATCAGCAAAATTTGGGATACTCACACCGGCGAGTTACTGTACAGCCTTCAGCACGACCATATTGTTCGGGCTGTTGCTTACCCCGATAACTCGGACCTTGTGGCCACGGGCGGAATGGAGAAGAGGCTGCGCGTTTTCGATTTGGCCGAACTTGCCAATTCTCACCCCGGGGCAGTTGTCACAATACCAGCGGCTGCTGGTTTCGAAATTGGCGAAGGTGTTCATAATAGTTCCATCAAGTTTATTTGCTGGACCAGAGATCCAAACATTGTTGTCACTGCCTCGGACAAAACGATTCGCTGGCTTGATCTGCCAAGCAGGACATGTGTAAAGCATGAGGTCCTCGACGGCGAGATCAAATCTTGCGAAGTTGTCTCTGTGGCACCAGAACTGGCTTCTCCAACCGACATTGGCGGCGGAAAGCCTGTGCTGGCAGTGGCTGCGGGCAAGACTGTCTACTTCTGGGGTGGCGACCAGGCCATGAACGAGTTGAAGCGGATCACATTGCCTTATTCCATCGCGAGCGTGGGGCTTGATGTCAAAGGCCGCAAGCTGGTGGTTGGAGAGGAGCCTGGAACGTGGGCCAAAGTCCTTCGATATGACGACGAGGTGGAAATCGACACTCACAAAGGCCATCATGGACCGATCTGGTCCATCGCATTTTCACCTGATGGCAAACTATACGCCACTGCGTCGGAGGACGGCACGATAAAAATGTGGAAGAATTGTGATGGGTTCTACGGCTTGTGGCGTGGTGGGGCTGAACGGCCTACAGAGTAGAGCGATACAGACCGGGGCACCACTTTGAGCACGTCAGTCAGCCGAGATAGCTGTCGTATGAGCCATGACTTGAGCTTATCCTGCAGCAGCAGAGAGTCAGAAACCAGCTCTGACGGCGCATGCAAGTCGAACGTACATGTCTCAGAGACGATGACGCCTTCGAGCCAACATATCAGTGCGGGAAGCAGCGAGGACCATTGGGCGGATGGATCTTGCGGTCTTGTTTCGCCATGATGCGATAGACGTAGTCGATAACTTGGTTTTGTGTGTGTGTGTGTGTGTGTGTGTGTGTTTGTTTTGTGTCTACGGGTAGTGTAGAACAGATGAAGGCTCAAGAGCTGGATGCCGCCGGCGAGCGGGAACACATGTATGTTATCCAAGTGCGACAGGACAGACTCAGACCGCACATGTTGTGATATATAGCTAAGCCTGCTCATCATGCAGAGAGCAGGCAATTCAAAGACTTGTTTGCGATTTCATCACAACCACCATATTGTCTCTTCAGCTTCATCAAGTCATCCAATTTCTCTCTCCCCGTGTATGTCTGGGCTGGGCCCGCCAGGAAGCAGAGGTGCGAGACAGGCAATGCGCGATTGAGGGTGACGCACGTTTCCCACCTTTGCCGCGACAATTTGATGATCTCCATGTCCATGAGACTCGTCCATGAGACGCCCATTTTCTGCCACCCCACTCTCGGAGGGGAGGGCGTAATACAACAAGACTTGATCGGGTTTGGATCGTGATGAAACAATTCGCTGGACATGAATTCGCTCATTTCACCACGAGTCCACGTTCCCTTGGTCTCAATGCTGCTTGTTTGCATCCAACAAGTTTATGCAACCTTGGCGAGTTGAATGAGTCAAGCGGATTTTGTCTGATCCATGTGTTATTATTTTCTGTACATATATAGTGGGTTGGTTGTATGTACAACCCCCACCGTAGTACATTAGGCCGGCTGGTGCCTGCATGAACGAGACCCCTGGACAGGCCCCAGTCCACCACGTACAAATTGGGTAGTGGCCGAACCAACCAGACCAGGACGTCGTCCCATCTGCATTGCTGGAAAACCATTTTCAATCTTCCCTAATCATGAGCCGCCGCCGTTGTTGGTGTCATGGAAAATATTAAATATTCTCGTCTCGTCTCGCCTCGTCGGCGACAGCCGTTGGTTAAAATGGAACAACAGGCCTGGTCCCCATCCAGTTTGCTTCAGGTGTTGTGGAAGCAACCGGCAAGTCTTCATCGCAGCCTTTTGTCGGATACTACTTTTGCGAGCATTGCTGATAGCTTCACCCTTCACCACCCAGCACCATGGCTTCCGTTCAGAGATTTCCGTCGCTTCTGGCCACCCGTGCCGCGGCAGGCGCTTGGCTCATCATGTTGTGCCTCGTCGGTGCCGCTCACGCCGCCAAATATACCATCACACGAGACCTCGTTGGGACCGTCTCGCTTGTCACGTATACCGACGACACTTTTAACGCGGCACCGCCGTCAACAATCACCTCGTCCCGAACGGACTATTCAACTGTAACCCTCAAGCCGTCCATCACAGCCGCTCCATTTTCTACCCGCACCTCAGTCTCCAGCCGCTTCGACGACGACGGCATCTATGGTGGCTCGGGCAGCAATGTCGTCGTGTACATCTACAGATACTTCTCCCCAGGTGCCATTCCTGCAACCGACATGGTGGCACCGACGGAGCGTGCTGACCGATCACATGTGACAACCACTGACTTCTATCGAATGATTGAATACACTGCTCCCTCCAGCTGCCCCACGCCATTCACCTTGACTGCGACCGTCCTCGAGTACGTGCCATCAGGAGCCGAGGATCAGGTTTCAATCGAATCAGCAACTACCGCCGTCTCTACTTACAGGTATGGTGGTGTGGGTGAGTCAACGGCGACCTACACGTACATCACGGCTTTCCTGGCGAGCACATCGCACCCAACGGGGACAGCATTGAGATCCCACTCTATTTACAGTCACTATCTTTCGCCCTGTATCAATCCCTATCCCTATCCCACCCAAACGACGACGACCGCGAATCCCCATCCCTATCCCACCCAAGCGACGGCAACCGCAGATCCCCATCCGCATCCCACCCAAATGACGACAACCGCAGGCCCGGGCGTAACAAGCGATGGAAGTGGTCGCGATGGCGACGGCAATCGCCCAGATGATCCTGCCAACACTCCCAGCTGTCCATGGAGCAATTGCGGCAACTATCCATACTGGGGCGTGATCTTGGTCACTGTTTTGCCCACTGTTTTCTTGCTGGGCTTTGTATTAGAATCCTACCTTTGGTTCAGACGACTCATGATGGGTCGAGGGACGCCCCGAGTCGGCACGATTTCCTGGATTCTACTATGTCTTCCGCTGGGGTTACTTGCGCGCAAAATTCCAGCACGTAGCACAGAGGACCAACAGATCCTCTCTGCTCTGTGGAAAGAGAAGAGCTTTGTACAGTGCTTGGGCCATTGGTTGCGCTGGGGCCTCCGGTTCAAATACCACGGCGACGCCGTGGCTGACGAGAAGCTGGTTGAGCAAGGGCATGGATCGAATGGCAATAAGATTCGCTCGCCGCCGGTGGCCATGGCAAACACCGCGAATCAAGAACAGGCTCCGACATTGCCACCACGATCGCGGTTTGCGCATGGCAACATTCGATGTGTCTCTTCTGACTCATTTCTTACAGCCATGTCGGAGGAGGCAGGCTCAAAAGCAAAAGCTGCAAAGGGGAAATCCGTGGCTCGTTACGGAGAGGGCATGAAGACGAAGATTGATCCTTTGGACCCCCAAGAAGGAGAGCTCCTCGCGAGTAGGCTGACGAATCGAACAGCAAACAACGAGGCAGATGACAAGTCATTGACGACACCTGACAGAACTGAAGCATGACATGCCCCGGGAGAACAGCAGCGCGTAATGTTGAGAAACTTGCGCCCAGAGTCAAGGAACTGTCTTGATAGACGCATTGAGCATATAGAACCATGTATACCCTAATTATATAGACATGCTTTTCCCAGCCAGATTAGCATAATCATTTAATAACAATAATAGCCGCGAGGATAGTTGACTGTCTCTTGCGCCAACGCAGCCACAAACGTCGTAACCTCGAAGCTTATTCCCACATCGGGTCGCTTATTTATCACTGCGGTTCTTATCATTTGGATGTTAATAATTATTGCACTGGCTGGGTATTGCTGGTAATCCTAGTTTTTCAATTTAGATGCATTGGCCACTGCCGATGAAAAACAATTACAAAAATCAATGAGAGCGCTAAATCTCTCCGGATGGTATGCTGCGAGCCGAGAAAGCAGAGTCGCGTCGATTTCACGGCCGACTCCGATGATGTGGTGTAGGCGCAGCAATTCTAGCAATTCGGCGAGGTCTTGCGATGCGAGGTGGTGTGGAATTGGTGAAATGTTCTGTCTGACTAGACCCACCCCGGCTCAGGGAGCAAGTTGCTCACACGGATCAAGCTTTATCCGTGCGCACCGGAATTGAGGACAGCTTGACACCCTCAGCGGGCATGCGACCTCGCGACGCCGTGAGCTCATCCCGTCTCTCGCCAGCCGTCAACGTCCTCTGAGCTCTCTCTCAACATCTTCCTCCCCATCGACCTATCCGAGCCAACAACCCTCCCCACCCTTCACAATGTCCGACCAAATCCAGGAGCTCGTCGATACCCCGAGTCAATTTTTGAAAGATGGCGTTCAGTTCATGAACAAGTGCCAAAAGCGTAGGCCCCCTCTCCCCTTTTCTTTTTGCTCCGTCACAAGATGATGCTCTCCCGCCAAGATTGAACTGACAATTGTGCTCTCGCAGCCGACCAAAAGGAGTTTGCAAAGATTTGCCAGGCTGTTGGTACCGGATTCGTCATCATGGGTGTTGTCGGCTACGTCGTCAAGCTGAGTATGTTGAGGCGCGCGATCCTTCTCCTTGTTGCCTATGCGCGACGTACTAACGGTTCATCTCTGTAGTCCATATCCCCATCAACCAGATTCTAGTGGGGGCGCGTAAGCGATGCGGAACGAAAAAATTCGGAAGCAGGATTCATGTGAGCGAGCGCTTTGTTTTGGGCGAAACTGAAGCAAGAGAAATGACGGACGGACTAGGCTGTTGCGAGAAGAGACCGACCTCGTGACCGGAACTTGTGAGGCACGGGGCATGCGATGGTTGGGAAAACAGGGTATACCATTGCGATGAATACGTTGGCGGCCAGGGCGCTTCGCGGTCTTGTGTGTACTGATAGCGGGTCTTTGTGGTGCCATGAATTTGAGAAACATTTTTAACCGGCTCATGATTGTCAAGATCTGTTTTCTGAGATCAACGGCGTACACCTTGCTGAGACGGCGCTTGACATCCCATTGGGCTTGGATGATGGATTGTAAGGGGCGGTAGGTTGCTGGTTCTGGAGCATATGTTGGTCACTGGGTTGGAGAAAGGGAAAAGCCCTCCGATTCGAGTGCGCCGATGTGAAGCAAATGTCAAGAAATGATATACCCTGAACCTGACTTGCACATGTTACTGCCATGTAGTGATGAACCTCTGGAGTGCGGGGCATCTTGAACAATGTATGTATGTATACAATTTTGTGCCCACTATTCATGAATGAATGGATATAAAAGATGCTGTGTCACGGACGCCGCTATGGTGCTGGGGCGATCAACTGGACAAAGTAGGTTGCTTCTATCTATACTACTACTGGAGTAAGTGCTATCGGAGCGCAGGCTTTTTGCTCCAGACTCTCTTGATTCTTGGACTACGACATGCTCGCTAGAGCAGGAAATGAGCTACGAGCGGGACCTATAAATCAAGTGACCTATAAAACAAGTCGAATGTAATTGTGGTCTTGATGACTTGGGCCGCCTTGTGTGCTCCTTGTTGACGATCTGGCCAACACACTCTCTCATGGTGCTTATTTCAACTTTTATTGAAAAACATTCACTCTTCGGGCCCATCCTTCGCTTGAATCAACCCCGACTTCAACCCTGAGCAATGATGGCCTCAAGTCTTGGTTTGGCTCCGCTGCAGTGTCGTCAAATCCGCGCTCGTGCTTAGACTCTTTTCTCCGTTGGGTGAGTGAGATCTTACAGGGCGATGACTCCAAAAGGGCTTCTTATTTCCCCATCGTGATATATACCCCGTGTTTGTGTTTATTATCTCTCTCAGGCGCCCGGGCTCGTGTGCCATAGACCCTGATGGCTACCCCGGAGCCATCAAGGTGTGCCGCATCAACTGAGTCTGCCCGTGTCCTGAGTCCCTTTTTAAGAGGCTGCAGACCGATACGATATGCAAACGTCCATTAGGGTTCTCATGAAGCTGCGGTAGATGGGTAGTTTTACGTGAGCACCGCGTATTGTATATGATGAGCTTCGTACCCTCCCTCATTCGGTTTCATTGCATCAAGGCTTCTAGTCGATTTTTGTAGACACGGCTTTTTCTACTTCCCTCTCTCCATTGATCCTGGGCACATTCGAGATTCACAGATAAATATATACAGACTAGGATTCTGCTTCCTTCTAAAATTCCATTCCCTCGTATCTGCACCCTCATCACCAATGGCTCCTGATGACGACATTTACGACATCATCATTGTCGGCGCTGGTCCCTGTGGGCTCGCAACTGCCGCTCGTCTTCGCGAACACACGCCGGCGGCCTTGTTCACGGATGAAGAACATCGTCGTTTCCACTGGATAAATAAATACGGCGATAATGTAAGCCTGAAGCACGTCCGTAGCGGCAAGCTTTCTGCGCCGCGCCGCAAGATCAAGCCCGAGTACAGGATGATGGTTTTAGACGGCACCGACGACAAGTGGCTTGGGCGGTGGAAGGAGCTGTTCGGCCTGTACGACATCTCGCATCTGAGAAGCCCGATGCTTTGGCACGTTGATCCGCTGGACCGCGACTCGCTGCTGGCTCATGCGTACTCGGAGCGTCGGGAGGACGAGCTGGTCGAGATCAGGAACTGCGTTGGCAAGGAGATCAGTAAGCATGCCAAGAAGAAGAATGCCGGGAGTAGACATTGCGGCACAAAGTAAGTTGGCCGGGCTGCGAGCTCCGAACCATTTGAAGTCAGATCCAGGCAGAGCAGAACTGATGCCATCTGATAGGCAAGACGCGCGCGTTGCCATAAACTTGCGGGAGCGAAACGATTACTTCACCCCGTCGCAGTCTTTGTTTTGTGACCATTGCGAGCACGTTGCGTTGAGGTATTCTCTCGAGAGTGACTTGATCAGGAAGGAAAAACTCACAGATCTCGATTATGGCCCCGTCGAAGGGGTGTCGATTGACGATGAGCCTGTTTTCACTGTCAAAACTCACGGCAAACAGTTCTACGCAAAGGCCGTGGTCTTGGCTGTCGGTGCGGCCAACGATGCCGAGATTCCGAGAATGCCTTCCATGCCCGCTGACTTGCAGGATGTTCGTCAAGCATGCCACAGCCTCCGGATCAAGGTGTTCCCCGATCCCATCGTTCAGCAACGAATGGCAGCAGGCGTGGCGACGAATCTCCTGATTGTGGGAGGCGGCCTCACATCTGCTCAGCTCACCGACCTCGCCATTCGCAAAGGCGTCACCAAGGTTTGGCACATTATGCGGGGTCCCTGCCGCGTGAAGCACTTTGACGTCGACCTGGAGTGGATGGGCAAGTATAAGAACACGGAACAGGCTCGTTTCTGGCTCGCGGACTCGGACGAGGAGAGACTGGAGATTATCAAGTCGGCGAGGGGAGGCGGGAGCTTCACGCCCCTGTTCTACAAGCGGCTCAAGAGGCACGTTGCGTCGGGAAGGCTGGAGCTCCACGAGAAGATATCCTTGCTGGATACCAGATTCGAGGAGGCTGACGAGGGAAAAGGTGTGTGGAGGGTGAAGACGGATCCGCCGCTGGACATGCCCTCGTTCGATTACATTTACTTTGCGACGGGCATACAGACGAATGTTTCCAACTTGCCATATCTCAAGACGATCAGGAGAAGTATCCCATCGACAGCTTCGGGGCCTCCCATGCATCAACGAGGACCTGATGTGGGCAGAGCAGCTCCCGCTCTATTGCGTGGGCAGATTGTCGGCGCTGCAACTCGGACCAGCGGCCCCCAACATCGGCGGCGCAAAGCTGGGAGCCGAGAGAGTCGCGTGGGCGATTGAGGACACGATCAAAGCTTCGGGATGGACAAGAGATGAGGACGCGCCTCGTCACGATGGTGGTGGAATGGCGGGGTATTTATCGGGCCACGGGAACATGTACGGTGCGTTGGCGATTGAGGCGAGTTGATGATGGACGGACAAGAAAGGAAGTCTGTCAGAGGTTTTTGGGTACATGAAAATGAATGGAGGAATTGTTGGCTTACCACGTGATGTTTGATATTCATTCTTCATTCAACGCGCGGCATGGGATGTGCCAAGCGGCCGCCAAACACGAGCGTGCCAAGACCTGTGATCGTGCCAGCTAATACCACCAGCCCAAGCCCTTCAAAGCCTTCTTGTCCTGCAAGTCTGCATCGCAACGGGTCATTTCGGCGACAAAGCTCTGCAGAGC
The DNA here is from genome assembly GCA_023658505.1 of Epichloe gansuensis. NCBI lineage: Eukaryota > Fungi > Ascomycota > Sordariomycetes > Hypocreales > Clavicipitaceae > Epichloe > Epichloe gansuensis. The sequence goes on from CP098283.1 coordinate 4,988,747, forward strand.
TGACAGCATGGAATCCCTTGGCGGCCAATGACCCGTCACCGAGGAGGCTGTCAGCTGTATCACCTTGCCTTGGTCGATGGCGTCGTGAAGCCCTGCACCGAACCGAAAGCAGCACGGCGAGCTCCATGCGGGCAGAAGATGCACCACATTTCACAATGTGACCTTGCTGTGCGCGAAAAGGGCTCATCAGCGCTCAGTCTGTGCATAGTAGGTGGTACAGAGCAGAACTGACCTATGGAGTAGATACTACTTAAACGCTGGCTGCCCCTTATCCGGGCTGACCCAACTTCACGAGCGAAAAAAAAAAAAAAGAAAGCTGCTTCTACAGATTCATCACGAACATCAAGACCAGACCAATAAGCGGGAGGGACATCACGATGCTGCTATTACAACGTCTCCCCGCCACGATGCTTGGAGCTGCGCTGTTTGCGCTCTCGTCTCAGGCCGCCCACAAGCAATGCTACTGGACAGACGGCATCAAGGCTGGCGATGACATGCAGCCTTGCAACCCCGACGCAAAAGTGAGTGCGTGTTGTGCCATCAACAAGGCCCGTCCCGACATTTGCACATCATATGGAGGCCTCTGTCTGGCCCAGGACGACGGGTACACGGGCATGATGTATGCGAACGGCTGCACGGATCCTACTGGGAATAACAGGAACTGCCCTCAGATCTGTCGAGGTATGTAGGTGATGAATGCATCTACGGAGTAATATCATCTGCTGCTTCCAACATCTTTTGCTGACGCTATTCCGTGCTCCGTACTCCGTACTCCGTATGCTACCATGTACCATGTATTAATTAATAAATGTGCCATAGGCAAGGGGATGCGTCCAACTACAACGTCCTGCAATGCAATGCCGGAGGCGCCTACTGCTGCCGAGCCGTCAAGGATACTACAAATTGCTGCGACAACAAGACGCTCCAGGTGGGCGGAGATCTGGGAACCTTTCAGTTTGCAACTACCTTGTCCACATCGAGCGGCACATCGAGCGGCACATCGAGCGGCACATCGAACGCGAACGGCGCGTGCCCGAGAGACAACACGGCAGTGGTTGGAGGAGCAGTCGGGGTGTGCTGGGAGCTGCGCTGCTGGTGGCTCTGGGAACCATCACAGTTCTCTGCAGACGGCGTTCAAAGGGATTCCAGCAGGCTTCTCAATACTCGGCGGTAGGAGGTAAGGGATCCTACGGTGCCACCCAGTATTCTCCACAGGAGTTGCCTGGGGAAACAGCGCATGAGATGAGGGATGAATTCGTGAGGTTTTGGAGTGGATTGGAGTGGTGGCCTCGAGCTTCATCGAACACTACAGTTTATATATACACATATACGGAGTAGTCATTTGGCGTTTGTATCAAAGTCATGTTGTAGTACTCCGTACACATGTAGTTTAAGCATGTCTAGAAGCTAGCTTGGAACGAGGTTAATGACGCGTGCTGGGAATCCATGTTAAATTAGCCAGCCACAAACCTTCGGGTGACGTTTTAGCTGCTCTGCGGCGAAAAGTTGGCGTTTCGGGGGTTGCTCCGACACGTCCGGGAGTCCGCCCCATTGACAGCTTCTCCCTCCCAATATTATTAACCGTCCGCATCTGGCTGAGGAGGATGGCATGTTTGCATTCCACGTGAAACGAGGCCCCGCCTGCCGAAACCGGGTTGATGATGAGAGGGACGCCAGGCCAGCTGGCTGGCTCGCACGTCTCGTGTTTCAACAGGCCGGCATTATTACATATATTTTGTTGTCCCGCCCTCTCCGACTCTCAGCCTGTCCGACTGTCCGACTGTCCGACTCTTTGAGTCACAGTTTTCTCGCTCTCCAATGCTTTGCCTGCAATTCCTCCCGTGGCGCAGCAGAGAGAGGCCATCATGTTTTCCGGTTTGAGGCCAGAGTCTGCACCATCGCAATCGCACTCGCACTCCGAACAACAGCTACCTCGGATTGAAGAATATGATTCCATACTCAGCAACCGCCACGACGATGACGAAAAGACGTCCAAGTCGAATCCGAGCTCGAAGAATGGTGGAAACAGGGTCGAATGCCTCGACGGACTGCGCGGAATAGCCTGCATTTCCGTCTTCAATTACCACTTTTTCTGGCCATGGACGCAATCCATCATGCTCGGTCACGGCTTCCTGGCCTCCCGATCCCCAGAGCCTTACATGAATTGGCTTTCCTTGCCCATCATATGCCTCCTGCATCGGGGCCGAGCCATGGTTGCCATTTTCTTTGCCATTTCGGGCTACGTCCTCTGCCGGCACATTCTCAGATCGATTCACGACCGCAACTGGGATGCCGCTTACCGAAGCCTTTCCTCTTCCGTCTTCAGGCGAGTCTTTCGACTCTACATTCCGCCTATGATCAGCATGCTTCTGGTGGCACTTCTGGCCCAGGTGGGCGTTTTCGTTCGGAAAAGGCTGTGTATGCGGGCCCTGATTCGACGTTTATCAACGGTAGCGTCATCAAGGTGCAATTTGGGGATGGCTGTGCTGCCGGGTCTCAGCCTGTGGCCGGGCCATCAGGCATCGCAAAATTCATGGGACTACACAGCCCGGAGCATTTGGAAAGCGCCGTCAATTCGCCCGAGATGCCATGCGCTAGTCGCAGATCGCTGCTGCTCAGCCCCGTGGCACTGTACGGGTTTGTGAGGGAGCTCGACGAGTTCGACGAGGCACAAGCGGCATACACGGACACGGTCGCAAATGCTACGTGGTCGGCTTCCAAGACCAATACTGCATCATTGATCAATGCGAATGGTTCCGCACCATACGTCGACAAGGCCATCGAACCGTACGAGACGCCTTCCGCCAGCCTGCTATGGGTTCAGTACGGAGGCTCTTGGGAAGAGCATCCCTTCATCCATGACAATCTGACGTACGCCGTTCGGCATTTCACACGTGTCTGCGCGGAATGGGCCAACCCGTTCAACTTCAACCATTATCACCCTCGATACGACCCGCACACATACACATTGCCAATAGAGCTTCGTGGATCTATGCTCATTTATATATTCCTGCTGGGCACCTTGGGCCTGAGAACGATGTGGCGGCTTTCCTTGGCGGCGGCGATATCTGCATATAGTCTCGCCATAGGTCGTTGGGACATGGCTACATTCTTGGGAGGTGCCATGCTGTCGGACATGGATATTTGGAACCTCCCGGCATCCCTGCCACAAGTCGTTGGTGATTCCGGAATTGGTGACCATACTCACACTCCCCAGCGCCAGCGCCAGCACCAGCGCCGACTGTCGACGCGTGGATCCAAAACTATCCGCTGGACGGTCTTTGTTGTCGCTCTTTACCTACTCTCCTATCCAGATGTTGGCGCCGAGCACACGCCGGGCTTCGTGACCCTGTCGTGGTTTGTCCCGAAATACTACCTCCCACTGTCGGGATGGATGTTTTATCAGTCAGTAGGGGCGCTGTTGTTGCTTCCTTGCATTATACACAGCCATGCTCTTCGCAGACTCATGGAGAGCCCCGTTGCGCAGTATCTGGGTAAGATCAGCTTCTCAATCTATCTTGTTCACGGACCGCTGCTTCACAGTCTAGGGTTCTGGGTTATGCCGAGGCTCTTTGAGCGATTTGGTCGAATTAGAGGCTACGTGATTGGATGGGTGGGCTTATTCACCATGACAATATACCTGGCACACTGGTGGTACAGGAAGGTGGACGCTTGGAGTACTACAGTGGGGAAACGGGTAGAGAGGCTCTTGAGATGAGGAGACAAGATGATGAGGATGGCATATTACATGTAACAACATATGTACTGTACAGGTATAGGTACGGAGTACGGCGCTCATGCTTGCTAGTCGTTTGCTAAATCGGGTTCAATGCATTCATTTGTTCACGCTCCCGCATGCGAATTCCACAGTGTCTCCTGGTTAGTTAAAGACCCTACATAGGTTGATGGTAATTAATGCAAGGATGTTCTAACAAGGATCAGAGGACCAACGATATAACCTTATCTCGAAGAGGAAAATGGTCACAGCGCGATGATGAGACTGAGGGTTACACTCCCGGAAAACAACTGTGATGTATTGAGCCCGTTCTTCTTGATTCTGATGATTGATCTGATGATGGATTGATGGATGCAAGTCTCAAGTCTAGCTAATTTTTTCAGCGAAAAATTTTGACATACACTATACCCCCTGTTTAATTTTGCGGAAATACTTGCGCCACGGCTGGCAGCCCTTATCAGTTAGCGCGTAGCTAATTAGACTAGCCTTATTAGCAAGGAATACAAGGTACCTACTAGTACCTACTTTTCCCCATAAACTACTGCTAAATTTAGGTACCTTCTTTTTTACGCCAAAATCCCATTCTAGCTGCTAATTAGTGCGATTCCCCCTGCAAGTAGACGTGTAAAATCATTCAAGGGTTGTACTGTAGGTGTGGTGGGGCGCACCTTCCCCATTCTAAGGAATAACCCTCATTATCATTAGCATCAAGTTAGCATTTTTAGACCATCAGAGCCATCACGAGAGACTGACCCTCATTGTTTTCGTAACCGGCGTGTTTCTGGGGCTGCGAGGTTAGAGTAAAGTTGATAATAAACTTTGCGGCTGCGTTAACATAGGCTAAGCGAATAGAAAAGAGTCCTAGTTCGCGACCGCAGTTAAACTTAAATCCGTTCGAGTTTTGCTCGCAGTATAAATTAACGTGATTCCCCTCTGTTAAAAGCTGGTTATTATAGTGAGAATTACTAATGAAATTTTAGGGTCAGTCTTGCTACTGCTTTGACGTGTCTCTAGGACAACGCGAAATCACATAACTCAGCAATTCAAGCAAGTCATTTGCCGGAAACAAAAAAGCAACAACACATACTCTACATCACACACACTCTGCATCGACCCAAAAAGACTACGTAACAACAATTGAAAATACCTTCTTACAGATAGGCCTACAAAATGCGTCTGCAGCCGCTCCGAGCTCCACGAAAAGCCGCACCACAGTGCTTAGCGTTCATCCGTTTTCATCACCCAGGCTATTTCGAGAGCGAAAACATCCTCTTCGCACTGCCGCCTCTAGACACCGCGACTGAGGGTGACGACACTGACGCGATAGGCTCCGAAAACACACAGAATGAAATCTATGGAGTTCACCATAGCACCGCACTTATTGCTGGCCAAATTATTGCGGGTAACTCGTTCGAAACAGCGTACCTAAGCTACGACCGTGCTGGTAATGAGCGAGTTCGTGTACCCTTCGATGGTTTATTGACGCGAAGTCAATACTATCTCCAAGTCCCTCAAGGTATGTATGCCACCACCAGGAGGCCCATAGCATTCCATGATGAAGTAATGTTCTGACTGCGACTCGAAATTAGAGTCTCGCCACGCTTCCGATGATGGCGAAAATGAGCCGTGGGCCGTCACCCCAAATTTCCAGCACTGGCGTTTTCCTCACAACCGTCTACCAGAGCCGTGGGCATCTCTCAGTAGAGTAGGAGAATCTTCATCGGGGTCAAACCCGCAGGAAATCTTACCCACTTCACGCTGTATCATCACCGCTGCCGGGCCTTCGACAGCCGATAACGCCCACGTAATTCCTCACAGCTCCGCATCAGCAGCCTGGTTTGGCCAAAACCAAATGACCGTCTACTCTAGTAGTAACTCGGCCATAACAGCGGCCGACTGTCCTGGCAATACGTTTCGTTTACGATCCGACATTCGCAAAGACTTCGATAATCGAGCCTTCGCTATCATTCCTAAGCCGGTGCTAGCAAAAACCACGAGCCACTCTCTTGCCGTCCACTTTCTGTCCTTGAATCATGAACTTAAAGATTCAGCAACCGAGTTCCATAATCAGTTGGTACATGGCAACGCAATCCCACCCGAGTATCTTTTCGCTAGATTTGCGTATGCTATTTTCGGCCTGGTGAAATGCTTTGTTCTACAAGGGCTCGACGACGTCTCGTACTTGTGGAGTCTGGTAAGAATGACTGGACGACAAAAATTCATGATATGGACCACAGGCAGAGGTATAATCTATACGGTGGAGGTGGTTCACGTAATTCAAGTGCTAGGAAGAGAACCCGTGGTCCAACATCTGAGCAAATGGACGACGATGAACTTTCGGGCATGTTTGGGTATCGGTCAGGGGATGAGGATGAGAGGCATCGAGGCAGATCGCGGTCAGGATGCTGGGATTCCTGTGATGAGGGATGTAATGACAGTGACACCGACTTAGAGAAGCAACAGAAAAAGAAGAAGCAGCGCACGGTCTACCAGGCCCCTTGGTGGATCACCCAATCAGGCTTAGCTTAGGGGCGTTTGAGGGTGGACTTCAGACATGTTGAGGTAGGAAACGGCTTAGGTAATAGATGGTGGTAATATTATGGAGACACATTAGCTAGCATTACTAATCAATACGAGCATAATTAACCACCCGATCATTTTGGTACCACTTCAGACAGCGTAGATAGTCTCTGGTTAGTTTATGGCAGGGAAATACTTGCGCTCCATTTATTAATAGGTTACTGGTTAGAGCTTTTAAGGAATTTTAATGAATGTCACCAGGGTACTCGGAGCTAAAAACTGCTTTCGGTTGACTGCAAAGATTAATAACAAGATTAGGGTTCCTAAACGAATTAATTAACCACTCCTTATCCTAGTAGTTAATGCAGCAAGAAGGGAAAAAAGCTAAGGTATTCTAGCGAAAAATTTTAATGTAGGTATAGGGCGGGGAGTTCCTTTCCTATTTTGTCCACCACTACGGGTAGTTGCCCTAACCACCTATATATAAAGCTATTCCTATTATCTAATACTTAGAGTTTAATTATTAAGCCACTTAAAGGCTTAAACCCTCTTATAAGCATAATATTATCCCTTTTCCTTCTATTTCCTTACCCTTAACTAACACATATAGATCTCTGTAAAGTACTAGTACCTCTAAGGATATATAGTTTAAATGGATTAGTAACTCTAAGGCTATAAGCCTATCTCTTACCTCCTATAGCGTAGTCCTTTTCCTAAGACCCTTAATAGGCTTAACCCCTAGAAATCTTAAATAATACTTTTACTATTATTATAGTAAAGATTAAATCTAAAGGGTAACCTATTAAGGTCTTTGCCTAGCTAGCTAGACTATCCTTATTCTTTCCTTTTAATCTAGCAGATACTAGTCCTAATAGGTCTATTAGCATAAGAGTGCTAGCTTCTCCCTTAAGGTAGTCTATTAATATCCTACTAATTAGTCTGTGTTATACCTAATTAACTTAGATAGAATCCTTATAGTTACTAGAGTTAAGCCTATTATTATAAAGGTTAATTAGATTATAAATTTTCCTAGGGCTAGATAAAATAGTTAATACGCCTTAGAGATTATTATTATTACATTAATAGCTATTACTTCCTTTGCTTACACTTCTCTAGATTATTTTTAAACTAATATCTTATATCCTTTATCCTAATAGGCTAGAGGGTTAGAGGCATTAAATCCTAACCTAGAAATAGTGCTTTTAGGACTTAGTTAAGTTATTCCTTAGTTACTTAGACTTTAGCTAGTGTAGGTAATGTTTAACAAAATAGTATAGGTATAAGTCCTCTTAGGTTTGCTAGGGCATTAGTAACTATCTTCTTATACTCTTTAGTTAATATTGCTTAAAGATCTAATAGGTTAGTTATTCCCCTTAGTCTAAGGTTACTATTCTTATTAAAGTAAAAATCACCTAGGTTAATAGGGTAAGCATAGTTAGCTATTACCTTTATTAGGTCTTGTAAGTCTTGGATATATATATTATTTACGCCAGCTAGCTCTATGTAGGGCTAGTACTAGTACTCCTGCTGCTTCGTTAAAAGGGAAAACCCTTAAATGGGAAGAAAAACCCTTGTATCTATGTTTAGGCTAACGCTAACCCTACACCGGGCCTGCGTCGCGTTATGTGTAGCCTATTATAGGTGTTTATTACTAGCTTACGCTAGCCTTATCCTAATAAGAAAAGAAAGAAAAGGAAAAGGAAAATCCTAGGTTCTAAGCCCTGCCTAGCTCTATCCTAGGTTTACTCTAGCACTACTCTAGGCCTATTATACTATCTTATAGCGTGCTAGATTTAGTTTTATAGTAGTAATTCACTTCTCTTTTACTTTTTAGCTAGCTTTTCTATAGCCTTACTTTTTAGCCTTCTCTAGCCTAGGTCTAGCTTATTAGTCTAGGAAGTTAAAGCACCTAATATTATTTATCTTCTATAGTAAGGGTGTGAGTTTAGTTTAATTCCTAGCTATTTCTAGGCCTAGGTCTCTTAGGCATTAACTAACTAGATTCTTATCTTATGTTCTTCTTTCTTTATTAATATCTATAATTTAGCCCCCTATATAAGTATAAGAAGGGTTCCTCCCCTAGAGGGTCTTTCTTCTTTCCTCTTTTTTATTAAACTTCCTATAGGTTCTTTTCTTCCTTAGAGCTACTAAGGCGCTCCTAGGCTAGTGTTAGCCTAATTACTAATATTACTATAGATCTATTAGGTTATCTAATAAGATAGCGCTAGCTGCTATAAGTACTCTTACGTTCTATACTTATCTAGCTCTAATCTGCCTAGGAAAACTCTAAAAATAAGTAATATCCTTAAAAATCTTTAACTAAGAAGTAGCTTAAGCAGGCTATAGCTAGGGATTTAAAGGTATAACCCCTCTAGCCCTAGCCTACCTCTGTTCTAATGCTAATTTACTATAGTTAGGGGATCCCTATAGGATCTAATATGTTTCTTATAAATCTTAATTAATTAACTACCCTAGGCACTAGTGCTATAATATTACTAGTAAGTTAGATCTATCCTAGCTTAGAAGCAAGGCTAACTATTTTATATAGGGCTAGCTACTAATGCCTATTTTAACTATTAGGTCCGTAACTATAGATATTTAAAGGTAGTTAGTGCCTCTATTCTAGGCTAGATCTAGTGCTAATTTACTCTTAGCCTAACTTAAGTAATTAATAGAATAAGCACTAGTAGCTAGTAGAAGTTTAGGTAGCTATAGTTACTAGGGGTAGTATAAGTACTACTATTCTAGTTTAATATTAAGTCTAGTCTAGGTCTAATAGTTCTATAGGTCCTAGATAACTATTAGGATTACGTAAAGAAGCTCTATGCTAGTAATTAAAGTAAGAAGAAGCGTAATGCCTTAGCTATAGGCCTAGGCTAGTCTAGCGCTAGTAAGGAGTAATATAATAAGGTTATCTTTTAGCTATAGTGCCTAGATGCTTGCGCTATAGAGACAAACTGTCTCCTAGCTATAGCCTTGCCTGCTAAGGGGTAGGCTAAGGTAATAGAGGGGTAATTCTAGTCCTAGAGAAGGAGTAATTAGTTAGGTAGGTATAGCTTAGTAAAGGAGTAAAGGTAGACTAGTAAGGCTTATAATACCTAGCGTTATATATTTAAAATTAATCTAATAATAGTTCTAGAAATGTAATTCTTTAGCTAGCTTACTGCTAGCTCTAAACCATATAATCTTATATCTCTCCCTAGTTATCTACTATATCTATATCTTAGTTATTAGTCCTAGCGCTAGAAGCGCCCTAGCTCTAGCTCCTTCTCTTTACTATATATATTAGCTATTAGTTCTTATACTAATAAGTAGTATTAGAGTTATTTTATACTAAGGAACTATTTAGCTATTACTCTTACCTTTAGGGAGTAGTTTAGGGCTAGCCTTACCTCCTATGTATCTCTAGGCTAGTGTGTTTAGGGGCGTTAGTAATTATATTTAGGGTAGTTTACTATAATATAATATTAGTCCTTAACTACTCTACTATAGCTATATAGCAGTAAGTTTACCCTAGGAATGCCTCTCTAGAAGAGGAACTTATTAAGACTAATCTTCCTAGTATATAGTTAGACTATAGTTAAGGAGATATGCTTTTCTAGGCCTATATAGAATCTTTAGATTTCCTTTAGGTTATAAGTTAGTGATTAATCCTTAGTTAGTTCTCTTATAAGTCTATGCTATCCTAGGCATTCCCTACTATGCTATTTATCCTAGTGTTATCTCTATTCCTTATATAGTTCCGCTACTAGTTTATTACTCCTAGGGGGTCTCTATTTATAACGTAACACTAACTATACTAAGTTAGTAGCGGTTTAAATTATTATAGCTATTCCGCTCTTTATAATTCTCTCTTTAAACTTCTATTTTATCTTATTTAGGTATAGATCTAGGGGGATATAGGTCTTAACCTCTAGTTAGGTAATAGGTATAGCCTTAAACACACTAGCTATAATTTAGAGGTAAGCTAATTAATCTATTATAAAGCTTTTAACTACTCCTCTTAGCTTTCTACCCTTCTTAGTTAGGGTATAGTAAGCGCTTACCCTATAGGTAAGGATAGGCTAGACTACCTATATATATAGGAGTTAGGTATCTCTAAAGCTATAACCCTAGGCTAACGCTACTAGCAAAGAGAGTGTAAGCTACTACTAGGCTAGTTTGCCTTTTAGGATATTCTTATAAGTACTCTAATTAAGTTTTCTATTAACCTAGACTCTAAGGAACCTATATAACTCTATAGGCGCTATCTTCTTTACACTAAGTTAGACCCTAGCCTATAGGGGTTAGTATGCTTTACTAAAGTGTATAAGTTTAGTCTTTGCTAGGTTAAACTTTACTCCCGCTTCCTTTGCCTACTTTTCGCATACTTTCCACGTGGCTTCAAGCCTCTTCTGGGTCTGCGCAGTGTTTTTCTAAACGCCGCTATGTTTGTGTCGTCCGCAAATCCTATCGCTAAGTCTTGGATAATTAAATGCTAAGTAGCTAGACCTAATATCTTAGTAGTATAAGTTAGGGCTAAATCTATTTTCTCTAATAAGGTAAATGCTATATAATATTATAACAAGGCTAGAGGGCTTAGTGTAACTATGTCTATGTCTAGCATGCAAAGAACTTTATAGATAAATAAATCTTAGATATAACTTTAATTACTAGAGGATTCTCTTATGTAAGCATGGATAGATTAGTTAGTGATAACTATAGTCCCCTGCAAAGGCATGCTTAACTAATTAGTTAATTTATTTAATAACTATAATAGTGCTATTAGTTATAGTTACTTTAATAGTTTCTAAATTATATTAGACTTCTATAATTCGCTTATTATTAGGATTAGGGCTATTAGGTTATTAGCATCCCCTTACTAATCACCCTCCTAAGATCGCTAAATAGTAAGTTAAATTTAGAATTACTTATTATTAGTTTCTTCTATTTTTCCTAGTTAGAGGGCTATCTTTTTATTACTTATACCCTTATTACTATTATTATCTTTACCTTAATCCCTATTATCCCTTTCTCTCTTATTATTATAAGGATCTCTAACACTAGACTCTTTATTACTAGTTAGGGGGCTTAGATAATCCCTTATTACCCTTAGGAATATCTTAATTCCCTATTCTAGGATCCTTAGGCAGAAGGCTAGAGGGTTTTATATCTCTCCTATTTCTATTTTAACTATCCTTTACTCTCTTATTATCCTTTAGGAGGACTACTACCCTTATATCTTTACCTAGATTAGTAGGTAGTTTTATAGTAATTAGCTACCTTACCTTCTATAGGTAGTAAGGCTTATTCCTAATATTTAGTCTTAAATAGGTAGGATTAGTAATCTTATAGTATTCTATAGAAGGATCTAAATAAATAGGTAGCGCGTTAGTTAAATAACACTATTAGACTAGTTCCTTAGCATTTAGACTTTCCTCTTATATACTAGTAGTCTTTCTATAGGCATTTTAATTATATAAAATAACCCTAGTGCTAAGAGGCCTTAAGCTATTAAGAACGGTTTATTTCTAAATATATAGTTAACTATTATTATTCCTATAGGAATACTATAAGAGCTATTTTATAAAAACTAGGTATTATAGGTAACTAAAATATAAGGGTAATCCCTTAACCCTTAAAACCACTAATTTTATTATATCTTAGATATAGATATTATTTAGACTAAGATTTAGTAGTCTTATTATTAGTATTCTTAGTAATAACTTATAGGCCTCTTTTACTATTAATAGTATAATCTAGAATAAATAGGAAATTTTAATAACTATAACTTATAGCTTATTCTTAACTAGTGCTAGAAGTATAGGTAGAATTCTTTAGCACTAACTAGATTAACTAAGGGAATAACCCTCTTGTCTTTCTTACTATAGATATATATAAAATCCTCTATTAAATAGTCTAGTGTGGTAATTAAATCATTCTATATAACTAGGGCTATAAATAACCTAGTAGTATAAAAGGTATTATTTAGGTATACCTTTATAAAGTCCTTTACTATCCTTAGGATTAAGTTAGGAATTCTAGTATAGCTACTAGGGGAATACGCTTAAATAGAATCCTAGTTTTATAATATTATAAGGGTTAGACTATATTATCCTAAGGTGCTTATTAGTATAGTTTAGGCTTCCTCTAGCTATATTACTAGTTTTAGCTAATATATTCTTACTAGTAAATAAAGGGGTAACTAGAATTCCCTATTTTAACTACTATTATATTAATTTATACTAATATAATAGGTATTCTAATATTAGGGTTCCTTACTCCTCTAAAGACTTCTACCTAAATCCTAGTCTCTTTAGTTCTTTAGTAGTCTTACTCTTTAAGGAGTATATAATACTTACTAAAGCAAGCCTTTTATTACTCTTAGATTTCTAGGAACTAATATATCTTAGTATAAGATAACTAAGCTAGGGAGATATAATGCTTGCTATTAATTAAGTTATAGTAATATTTAACTAAATAGTTATTATCTCTATTAAACCAGGCACTCTAATTTTTATTAGGATTTATATAGTAATAGGGTGTAATATTTTAGAATTATATCTAATAAAGATCCTAGTTAGACCCTTTACCTAAGTAGTCTTCCCTTTACCTTTTACCCTTACTATTAGTAAGTCTTATATATTATTTTTTCTAGCTAGCTTTAATTTTTAGAGCTATATAGTAAAGAGTAGTAATTAATAAGAGTAAAATCGCACTACTAGTTAGATTAGTACCCCTTAGCTAAGAATAAGTCTAGTCCCCTTATATTATTAATTACCTTAGATAAGACTTTACCTCTAGATTTTATAACTAAAAGGTATCTATTTATTTTTAGGAACCCTTCTTATACTCGTACAGGGGGCTGAATCATAGATATCAACGAAGAAAGAAGAACACAAGACGAAAATCTAGTTGGTTAACGCCCGAGAGACCTAGGCCTAGAAACGGCTAGGAATTAAACCAAACCCACACCCCTACTACAGAAGATAAATAACATTAGGTGCTTTAACTTCCTAGACTAATAAGCTAGACCTAGGCTAGAGAAGGCTAAAAAGTGAGGCTATAGAAGAGCTAGCTAAAAAGTAAAAGAGAAGTAAATTACTACTATAAAACTAAATCTAGCATGCTATAAGATAATATAAGAGGCCTAGAGTAGTGCTAGAGTAGACCTAGGATAGAGCTAGGCAAGGCTTAGAACCTAGGATTTCCTTTTTCTTTCTTTTCTTTTCTTCTTATTAGGATAAGGCTAGCATAAGCTAGTAATAAACACCTATAATAGGCTATATATAACGTAACGCAGGCCTAGTGTAGGGTTAGCGTTAGCCCGAACATAAATGTAAGGGGTTTTCTTCCTATTTAAGGGTTTTCCTTTTGATAAAGCAGTAGGAGTACTAGTACTAGCCCTACATAGAGCTAGCTAGCGTAAATAATATATATATATATCTATTTATTTTTACTATTACTCTAGTAGTTCTTAGGTATTCCTATACTCTTATAGCTTTAATCTAGTTTTTATATTATAATCTAGTTTTCTTGCTTATAGAATAGCTTACTTTATAGAATAGTAGCCTTATTTTTAGTATACTACTTACTTATTCTACTTCCTATACTGCTAAGGGTATAATCTCTTACTTTATAGGCCCTAGTATTCTAGTTATAGCTATAAGTTTATTAGTATAGTTAATTAAGAGTAAGAGGTGCTTATTAAAGATAATAGCTCTAAGTAAAGGAATAGAAGTAAGTAACTGCTTATAGAAGTTATTATTTATTTAGAGTTAAGTTATTATATTAGTATTTAGTGTGATTAAAAATATATTAAGAACTTTAAGAAAACTTTAATAGAATAAGAAAATAAGGAAAAGTAATTAACTCTAGAGCTAAATAAATAACTTTTAGATAATAAACCTAGTGTTAGATATAATTAATTTAATACTTTCCTAGTAATAAGTTTGATTTAGAGTTACACTCCCTATAATACTAAGATTATAAATAATAAAGCTAAAAGAATTAATAAAAGGGAGGGGATATAGAAGTTATAGGGAAAGAAGAGAAAGGAATATAAAGGAATAATAAAGAATTATAAAGGGGGACATTTAGGGGTATATAATACTAATAGCTAATTATTAGTTATAAAGCTATAATTTAGCTAATTCCAAGTGTTAATTCACTTTTTCTCACTTCTTAATACTATAGTAGCTCCTCTTTCTCTCCCTTTTCCTTTCTATCTTAACTTCTTATCCCTACCCTTATTACCTCCTTAACCTTGTTTTTCCTATTAAGAGCTAATCCTATAGGGCCTTTAGGTAATTACTCTAGGGCTTAAAGCTTTTAATATATCTTTATAAAAGTCTAACCCTTAGCCTTCTCTTACCCTTAAACTATTAATATTAACTAATTAATAGGATGCCTTGCCTATGTAAGTTTTAATGCGGAATAGCCCTTACTAATAGGGTTATAGCTTTAGGGGTTTTCCTTTAGTTATTACTATTACTAATTTATCTGTTTTAAAGGGTTTAATCCTTTATTGTTTATAGTGATCTCTTTAGGCGATTACTTCTAATCCCCTCTATGCTATAACTTCTATCCGCTAAGATTTAACGCTACCTATTTAATACATTACTGGTTTTCCTTCTAGGTCTAACTCTAATAGCTAAATCAGAGTTCTACAGAACTTATTACTCTAGTTAATTAAGTTAAAGGGCTCCTAGCCCTATTCCTAGAATTTATGTTAGTCTATATAGGATCTTAGTAGGGGAATATCCTATAGACTTTATGTATCTATAGTTTAAAGCCTTAGATACTCTTAGGAGCTAGAGGTCCTAGTCTATTAGATTATTTAATATCTTATTTAGGATGCTTTAGAGTGTTTAGTTTATTACTTCCATAAGTCTAACACTTTTATGTAATTAAGTTAAGGTATTTATTATGCTTACCCTCTCCCCTTAAAAATATTATTAGCTTCGCTAACCTAAAAGCTAGTCCTAGATTAGTATAGAGTCCTTCTAGCGCTAATAATAATCTATCTATCTAATTCCTTAGATAGTTTACTACTTCTATTACTCCTATTAATCTATAGGAAATAGCTAAACGAATTAAGAGAAATAATCCACTATAACTAATATATGTTTAATCTATTATCTAGACTTTAGAAAAGGCCTAACATAATCTATTCTAATAACCTAAAGTGGCTTGTTTATTACTATAGGTTAATTTAGTGCCTTTTGCTTTTAAGGGCGTGTCCTACGTATAGTAAGTATCCTATAATATATTCTATAATATTAGTTCCTATTCTAGGCTAGAACACTAATTAAGTTAATTATCTATAGGTTAGATCCACCCTAAAGTGCCTAGCATAATTATAAGCCTTATAAAGAGTATACTTTACTTCTTCTTTTACTAGATATTACTATTTTCTATGTCTCCCCTTATACTAAAGGATATTATCTTCTAACTTATACTATTATGCTTTTATAGATATCCTCTAAGCTATATATTAATTATACTCTCCTTTACTATATAACCTAGTAGTTAGGAAGTTTATAATCTTAGTATACTATAGATTATTTAGGTACTTCCTTTATAAGGCCTTAACCCTAAGGGATACCTCTACCTACCTTATACCTTAACTAAGTTCTAAGGAATATTCTAATTCCTAATTAGACTAGTTTACTAATAAAGTCTTTAATATCTTTTTATATCCTCTAACTCTATCTTTCTAGATTTATTAATTAAGGGTTATATCCTATGATCTAAACTTAGTTAGATTATTTACATAATAGTCTAAAGGGAATATTATACGTAATAACCTATTAGTAGTAGTATTTCGCTTCCCTTAGATAAAGTATATTTCTATATTTAATAGCCTTAGCTTAGTAACCTATCTAGCATAGATTCCCTTATGTCTAGTAAATATTATAAATATTATAAGTGGTTTATAGTTTATAAAGATTATTAACTTTAACTTTAACTTAAAGAAGTGTTTATATTTCTAGTAGAACTTAATAATAGTATATAGTTCCTATTATAAGGAAATTATAGAAACCTTTGATACTTTTTCCGCACCGATCTAAAGGTCCGGAATCGCCTCTAAAATACAAACCACATTAATATTCGAATTCCTTACCTCCGTTTACCCCTCCTATAATATCGCATTATAATAGAGCTAGAGGTAAGTGTAAGGGTAAGATACTAATAGTAATTAACGCTAGAGAAAGGGGCTAGTATAGAGCTATCACTACCTAAACATAGGAATAGGGTAATTTAATGCCTATAGACATAAGGATAACCTAATAATAGATTAGATATAATTTAAGCACTTAGATAATATAAAATTCTATAATAAGATTACTAGCCTTATCCCTAGCAATAAAGTCTCCTAAGTTTAGAGCATTATAAAGGCTATAGCCTACTAGGCAGCGAACTATATCTACGCTAAAATAAGAGCTATAAATAATAATAGTAGTAATAATAATAATAATATTTATACTACTAAAGAAGCCCTTAAAGTAGCCCTTAAGAAGGCTATTAGGAAGAAGCTAAAGGAACTAATATACTAACCTAGGTAAGCATTATAGCTAGACTAGTACTAAGAAGGCTAAATAATAAAACCCCTTATAGGTCCTAAGTAAATAATATAGAGAAGTACTTATTAAAGGTAATATAATTTAGGAAATGCTCTAATCCTAAGGTGCTAAAGATATAATAACTATAGTAAATAGAGCTACTAGCTAAACTATAGCTATAGTAGCTAGAAGACTCCCTAGTAAAGATATAATTATTACCTTTAAAGGAAATATAGCCTAATATAAAGAGAACTAAAAATAGATTACTAAAGTATTTAGACTAGAAGTAGCCCTTTACTACTATATACTTAGTATTATAGTTAAGGGATTCCTAATAAAGTATATATCTATTAAGAACCTTATAACTAAGATTAGAAAAGTAAATAAAGTAAATATAATTAAGGTAACTATAAGGCGCCTCTAAGTAGAAAATATATAGTATACTACCCTAATCCTAGGACTAGTAGAAGTAGAAAATACTAATAAGATATACTAAGATAAAATAGTCTTTAAAGTAAAGCTATTCTAAACTAAACTATATAATAAAACCCTATAACCCTAATAATACTATAACTACTTCTAAACTAGCTATATTATAAAGTTCTATAAGATAGCCCTAAGGTATAGTAAGTATAAAGCTAGCTAATATAAGGAAGGAGAAATATTATACCTAATAATTAGTAAATAACTAAAAGAAAACTATATCTTATATTTTAGCATATACCTAGCGTAGTTAAGGGATTACTCTATCCTAAAAGAGAAGTAAAATATAGTAAAAGTAAGATACCTAGAATAACTATTAAGATTTATTAGTAACTCCCTAGATAGAAGCCTAATACTACCTTATAAGAGAATAGGTATAGCTATAGAACCTATTATTATAGTAGGTAAGAAAAGGAAATGCCTTATAAATATAAAGAGAAGTACTAAATAGCCTAGGGTAAGGAGTATTATATAATATATATCTTAAAATAGGGCTAGAATAAAGCTAGTATAAGATAGTAAAGACCTACTACCCCTTAATTAATATAGTAATATTATAAGTTCTTTTTAAAATATAAATAAGAAGGATAACCTAATATATATAGTACTCTAGCACTAAACTAATATAGATGTAATAGTAATCTAAGAGTGAGAATATATAAGGCACCTATAGCCCTTAGCACTAGGCCTTACCTAATTCTAACTAGTATACTATAAGGGATAGAATATAGTATATATAAATAAGAAGCATAATATAGGGTTATAAATAGCTTAGGAGGACTTAACTAATTACTAGTAAAGATAAAAGGTATAAATATTTACTTCCTTTACTTAGAAGGATATATAGATAACTAGAATATATCTATCTATACTTTTAACGTAAAAGAGCCCTATAGCTAAAGCGTTTTTATAAGAGACTTTAACTAAAAATACTCTCTTTAGGATAGCTTAGATAGAATAACTAGAGGAGTAAAGAAACTACTAGACCTTATAAGCTAGTAAAGGCTTAGTCTAGTAATGCCCTAAGGGGAACCTATTAGATAATATAGAGAAGATAGAGATAGCACTATAGATCTAGTATAGGTAACTCTAGATATCTAAGTCTACTATAATAGCATAGAAGACCTTATAGGCTCTAACTATATTCTATAGCTAATTAGTATCTTTACTAAGGAGTAAGAAGGCGCCTTACCTACCCTTAAATATACCTAGACTATAATAAATAAACTATAGGTAAAGATAGAAGTAGTAGTATAACTCTAAGCGAAAAATACACTAGACCTAAAAGATAAGGAAGGAATTAATATATATATAATATAGCTTATTATAAACCTTTAATAAATAGTAGAATTAGTAGCTTTATAGAAGCGCTAAGGACTCCCTAGCCTAAAGGCATAGTGGTTAAGAAGAATAAAAGAGGTAGTTACTAAAGCTAAATAAGCTAAGAGATAATAGAGGCACTAGAAAACTAAAGCAAACTAGTAAGCCTTCTCTAAGGTAGATAATAACTAGGAATAAATAGTTAGGGAAGAAAAAGGAATATATAAAGAGAAGCCCTATAAAAAGCTAATATATAAGAAAAGGATAAAGGAGTTTAAAGACTAGAGAGATAGGCCTAGCTCTAAAGCTAGGCCCCCTAGAGCTCCCTAGACTCCTAGACCTAGAAAGAACTAATAATAACCCTAACCTAGCTACTACCTATAAGAATAAGGTAAGTATACTTATATAAAGGTTCTTCCCTAAACCTATAGTAAACCTCTTCTATATCCTAAACCTCTCCTTCCTAGAGCTTAATAATACACTAGTCCTAGATAAAGAATAGTTTAGAGTAAAAGATATTAGAAACATCCTATTAAATATAGCTAGCTAAAAAGCCCTAGAGGATAATAAACTCCTAGTAGGCCTTATTAAGGCCTATAATAAGCTAGCTAAAGAAGCTATAGCATATTTACTAAATACTATCCTTAAAGTAAGATATTTCCTAGCCTAGTTCTAAACTATATAAGTAATAGTAATTAGAAAGCTAGGAAAACCACTAAGGAGATAAGAAGGGCTAATATATAAAGACCTATTTTATTACTAAATATAGTAGGAAAGATTATAGAAGTAGTAATTATAAGGTAGCTTATAGCCTTTGCTAAGGCTAAGGGCCTCCTTCCTAAGCTATAAATAGGAAATAGGGTAAATAGATTAATAGAAACTATAATTAAAGTCCTTATAGAATATATAAGAGAGGCTTAGGGTAGAGGTAGCATTGCCTTATTAGTATAGATAGATATCTTATCTGTATTTAATAGAGTTAGCTACCTATATTTAATTTACGTTTTAATCTAAATAGGTATACTACACTAGCTAATAGCTATAATACATAGCTTCCTTATAGATAGAATAAGCTAGCTTAGCTTTAATAGTAAACTCTTAAGACTCTTTTAGATAAAGGTAAGTACCTTATAAGGCTTATCTCTCTTACTAATCCTCTTCTTACTTTACTTAGTAAAGCTTTATATATACCTCTAAGCTATCCTAGGTATAGTAGTAATAGGATTTATAGATAATATAAATATAGTAGTGTTTAGAAAAACACTATATAGACCTAGAAGAGGCTTAAAGCTATGTAAAAAGTATATAAAAATAGATAAAAGAAGTAGGAGTAAAGTTTAACCTAGTAAAGACTAAACTTATATACTTTAGTAAAGTATACTAACCCCTATAGGCTAGGGTCTAACTTAGTATAGAGAAGATAGCGCTTATAGAGTTATATAGGTTCCTTAGAGTTTAGGTTAATAGAAAACTTAATTAAAGTGCTTATAAGAATATCCTAAAAGGCAAACTAGCCTAGTAATAGCTTACACTCTCTTTACTAGTAGTATTAGCCTAGGGTTATAGCTTTAGAGATACCTAACTCCTATATATATAAGTAGTCTAGCCTATCCTTACCTATAGGGTAAGCGCTACTATACCCTAACTAAGAAAGGTAAAAAGCTAAGAGAAGTAGTTAAAAGCTTTATAATAGACTAATTAGCCTATCTCTAAATTATAGCTAGTGTATTTAAGGCTATACCTATTACCTAACTAAAGGTTAAGACTTATATCCCCCTAGATCTATACCTAAATAAGATAAAATAGAAGTTTAAAAGAGAATTATAGAGAGCGGAATACCTATAATAATCTAAACCACTACTAACTTAGTATAGTTAGTATTATATTATAAATAAAGACCCTTCCCTAGGAGTAATAAACTAGTAGTGGAATTATATAAGGAATAGAGATAACACTAGGATAAATAGTATAGTAAGGAATGCCTAGGATAGCATAGACTTATAAGAGAGCTAACTAAGGATTAATTACTAACTTATAACCTAAAGGAAATCTAAAGATTCTATATAGGCCTAGAAAAGTATATCTCCTTAAATATAGTCTAACTATATATAGGAAAGATTAGTCTTAATAAGTTCCTCTTTTAGAGAGGCATTCCTAGGGTAAACTTACTACTATATAGCTATAGCAAAGTAGTTAAGGACTAATATTATATTATAGTAAACTACCTTAAATATAATTACTAATGCCCCTAAATGCGCTAGCCTAGAGATATATAGGAGGTAAGGCTAGCCCTAAACTACCCCCTAAAGGTAAGAGTAATAGCTAAATAGTTCCTTAGTATAAAATAACTCTAATACTACTTATTAGTATAAGAACTAGTAGCTAATATATATAGTAAAGAGAAGGAGCTAGAGCTAGGGCGCTTCTAGCGCACTAGGACTAATAGCTAGGATATAGATATAGTAAATAACTAGGGAGAGATATAAGATTATATAGTTTAGAGCTAGTAATAAGCTAGCTAAAGAATTATAATTCTAGAATTATTATTAGATTAATTTTAAATATATAATACTAGGTATTATAAACCCTACTAGTCTACCCCTGCCCCTTTACTAAGCTATATTTACCTAACTAATTACTTCTCCTCTAGGACTAGAATTACTCTCTTTATTACCTTAGCCTAAGCGGGTAAGGCTATAGCTAGGAGATGGTTTATCTTTACTACGCAGGCATCTAGGCGCTATAACTAAAATATTAGCTTATTATGTTAATCCTAGTACTAGCCTAGCCTAGGCCTGCTATAAAGGCACTTCTCTTTTCTTACTCTAATTACTAGCGTAAAGCTTCTTTATATAATCTTAATAATTATCTAGGACCTAGAGAGATAGACCTAGGATAGAACTAGTAAAGGACTAATAGAGAAGTACTTACACTACTAGTAATAATATCTGCCTAAACCTTAACTAACTACTAGTGCTTATTCTGCTACCTAGTTAAATTAGGCTAGGAGTAGGTTAGTGCTAGACTAGGTCTAGGTAAGGGGCGCTAGCTACTTACCTTTAAGTAACTATAGTTTTAAACCTAATAATTAAAATAAGCATTAGTGGTAAGCCCTATATAAAATAGTTAGCTTTACCTTTAAACCAGAATAGAGTTAACTTACTAGTAATATTATAGTATTAATACCTAGGATAGTTAATAGACTAAGACTTATAGGAAATATATTAGATCCTATAGGGATCCCCTAATTATTATAGATTAGACTTAGAGTAAACTTAGTGTAAGGGTTATACCTTAAGATCTTTAGCTATAGCTTACTTAAGTTACTTTTTAGTTAATAACTTCTAAGAGTAGCGCTTATTCTTAGGAGTTTCTAGGTAGATTAGAGCTAGAATAGCATAGGATATAGGAGTACTTATAGCTACTAGTGCTATTTTATTAAATAACTTAATAGATCTATAGTAATATTAGCATTTAGGCTAATACTAGCCTAGGAGTGCCTTAGGTAGCTCTAAGGAAGAAAAGAACCTATAGGAAGTTTAATAAAAAAGAGGAAAGAAGGAAGACCTCTCTAGGGGAGGAACCCTCCTTATACTTATATAGGGGGCTAAATTATAGATATTAATAAAGAAAGAAGAATATAAGATAAAAATCTAGTTAGTTAATACCTAAGAGACCTAGGCCTAGAAATAGCTAGGAATTAAACTAAACCTATACCCTTACTATAGAAGATAAATAATATTAGGTGCTTTAACTTCCCTAGACTAATAAGCTAGACCTAGGCTAGAGAAGGCTAAAAAGTAAGGCTATAGAAGAGCTAGCTAAAAAGTAAAAGAGAAGTAAATTACTACTATAAAACTAAATCTAGCACGCTATAAAATAGTATAATAGGCCTAGAGCAGTGCTAGAGTAGACCTAGGATAGAGCTAGGTAAGGCTTAGAACCTAGGATTTTCCTTTTTCTTTCTTTTCTTTTCTTCTTATTAGGATAAGGCTAGCGTAAGCTAGCAATAAATACCTATAATAGGCCATACATAACGCAACGCAGGCCTGGTGCAAGGTTAGCGTTAGCCCTAACATAGATGCAAGGGGTTTTTCTTCCTATTTAAGGGTTTTCCCTTTTAACAAAGCAGCAGGAGTACTAGTACTAGCCCTACATAGAGCTAGCTAGCGTAAATAATATATATATAGTTCCTATTTATATATACTATAATTCTACTAAGTTTTTATAAATAAGAAAGAATTATATAAGATTAGATATAGAATCTTATCCTAGACTTAAAGCACTATATATCCTCCCCTAAATCCACTAGTATTAGAATATATCTAGGTAGGTAAGTTAAATATATATCTATATATACTTAAAGCTATAATAGCTTTATCCCTTAGGATAGAGAAAGATAGTGCCTTAGAATCTCCCTATTACTATTCCACGTTACTAGTTAATCTATTAAGTGGTTAAGTAATCTTAGCATAATTCTTAATCTATTATTAGTATAGACCTATAGCTCCTAGAAATAAATAAACATTAGTCTATTATTTTAGAGTAGGCTATTCTCTTAGTTTTATAGCTTAGTCTAGTTTAATATATATCTTTCCCCTAACTTTATAAACCTAACTAACTATAAGGATTAAACTTATCCCTAATAATACCTTTTTAAAGCTTAACTTTAGGAGGGTCTAGAGTAGTCTTAGAAGTAAGTAATCCTTAATAAATAACTACTACTCTTTAAATAAGGTATACTTATAGAAGATATTATCTATATAGCTATTTAATGCGCTAAGGTTACTAGGTAAGTAAGGTGCTATAAGAGATAGTTCTAGATATAGTGTGGGATAGGACCTATTATAATCCTTATTACTTCTATTATTATATATCCCGCTAATTAGGACCCTTAAGGCATCTAGGAGAGTTATAGCTAACTAAACCTAGGAACGTTAAAGGTAAATACATACTATAATTCCGCTACTATAGATACTAACTAGTATATATGCTTAAGGTTAAACACGCTATAAGAATTAATTTATAGATCTAAGAGTTAATCGTGAACCTTAGCTAATAATAGAAGCTAGCTACTAGGTATGTCTTTCACAATATAAGAGTAGTTAATAGTGAGTTATTATTTAGCCTAAGGGTTAGACTTATCCTTTAGTACTAATATAGGTTTTATATACTAATCTAATATCCTTCTATTTATAGCTATAGTATACTTATATATCCCTAATTCGATTCCTTTAGTTACTAAATAATTTAACTAGTATTATTAAGGCTTTAACTATTATCTCTTTAGGGATTATGCCTAGGGTTTCACATTTTCCCTTATTTAAGGTATATGTATATAAAGGTCTATGGCTAGAATATTAGTAATAGATAAAGTATTTAAGTCTCTATAGGTATAAAACATCTGTATAATCTCTTCCCTTATAGTCTTAGGGACTAGAGGACTTAGGGTTACTTTATAGCCCTTAAACTAGGAAGATACTTCTTCTATAGGAGCTTCCTAATCTATTTCTCTCCTCCATGCTCTTTACATAGTTAGAAATAGGAAAGCTAGAGGCCCTTATATAATTAGTCCTAGCTAATTATCTTTCGTTAGCTTAGATATACTTCTATAGGTACTAACCTCTAAAAACATAGGACTCTTTTTAAGCAAATTCACTTCTAATAAGTATATATAAAGACTAAGCTAATTTATAAGTTAATATTTCTTACACACTACTATAGGATAGGTGATTTAAGGGGCGTGCCTAGTAAACCACACTAAGGGTTTAGCCTAGAAATAAATAAAGGGACTTCTAGTAAGTCTTTGCTTAGTAGTTTATCCTAGGATAATAGATTTAGTTTTACAATATAACTAGGTTATTCCAGGTAACTTAGTTTTCTAAATTATTAGAATCTTCTAAATCTAATAAGGCTTTATCTAGCAATATATTCATATTATCTTAACCTATATACTATTTTAGGATTAAAGGCTTAGCTAGGCAGAGCATAACTTTCTGTTAATCTAACAGAGCCATGGAAGGCCCTTTAATAGAGATAGGCTTATCTCCTTTCTCTTTAACACTAATTAATAACTCTAAGTTCCTAATGTTAAACCTTACACCTATATTATAGAGCTAAGGGAGCCCTAAGATTAGGATGGTTTAGTTCTTAGGCTAGTAATCTAGAGTAATAATAGCCTATACTAACTGAGTAACCCTATAGTAAGTTACCTTTATTATTACAAAGTGAATAACTATGTTCTCTTATCTATTAGCGTTAATTATCTATAACCCTTAGAATCTAACTAACCCTAAGTTATAGACTGGTATGTTTTCTTCTAAAATAAAAGCATAGGATATAATATTAATCTTAGCTTCTTAGTTTACTAATGCTTATCTAGGTTTAAAGTTAAACACTTACTCCTTCTAAAACCCTATATAAGCTTAAATAGTAATCCTAAATAGCTTTACACTTAACTAATATTCTTAAAGTAGTTCTATATTATAATTATTAGGAACTAGAGTTTTTTAATCTTCTTAGAGACTATCTAAGCAGAGTTAGCCTTAAGTAAGAATAACACTATCTTCTTCTTAGGGCGTTTTTTAAAGGGTTATTACTTAAGATAATAGTTTTTAAAATTGCTTTATTATCTCTAGACTAATCTGCTATAGGTTTATTAATAAGATTAGGATAGAAATGCGGCTTACTAAAGCCTTCTAGTTAATAGGGCCTAAGCCCTTATATCCCTAAATCTTGCTTAGAGCCTAAGCGTTCCGCTTAATTACCTTCTCCCTTACTAAGGAGTAACTTTAGGGGTTAATCCCTATCCTTAATAATATTACTAATTACTATACCTTTCTATTTCTTTAAAGGTAGCTTAGCTTCTATAATAAGGGTTATAACCTATAAAGCTCCTTAGGTAATAGATTCTAATATCTCTTTATTAGCTATTTTTAAGCTCTTTAAGAGTGGCTTTAGTGGTTTATCTTTATCTATAATATCTTCTACCTAGGCGTTTAGATTAGCTCTTCTAACCCTAAGTTTCTATAAGTTAGTAGTTATAAACTACTATAAGCTTAAGGGCTTCTGCTTAAGTTAGCTAAGGTAATAATCCTTAGTTACTATTAACTCTATAATAGTTCTAGGTTTAATTAGAGCATATTAAGCTCCTATAGCGGAATTATAGCTAACTTCTTTAATAACTCTAGATATATTAGCATTAGTGCGCTTATTACTAGTTAGATATACCTAAGTAAACCTAGCATAGGCTTATCTAGGGACCTATAAGTTATTATTCTAAGGAGAAAGGGTTATTAACTTTAGCTAAGCGGATTCTTACTGCTATAGTAAGTTATTCCTAGTTATAGTGTAATTTATAGTGTAGTGCCTAGTAATACTACACTTAAAATAGACACCTCTATAAGGCAGTAGCGTAGTGCTATTAATATACTAGTTTCTTAATTTAGATATAGGCCTTAGATCTAATATATATCCCTATAGACTAAAATTTAGCGCTGCTATTAGAGCTTATAGTGCTTAGGGAGGTCTTATACTATTTAACTAATACTATAGTAAGTTAGTACTATTTCCTATTAATTACCTTAGTTAGGCCCTCTCTAACTATTTAAGGGTCTCTCCTTTATATTACTATTTCCTCTACTCTATATTTAAGTCTAAGGGTGATTTATAGGCATAGGAGTTTAGCTAATAGGGGAATAGGCTAATACCTATTAAACTAATAAGGGTCTAGGGTAGTATATATCCCTAGAAACCTAAAGTAGGGCAGTAAGGGTTAAAGCTAAGTAATTAGGGCATTAATAGGAGTGGATTACTATTTATAACCTCCTAATACCTCTATAAACCCTAGGGGTAGCTTATAGGCTTAAGATAACACTTTATTAGCAAAGCATCTGCTCTAGTGTTTAATAAATTCTTCTATTAGTATTATCTTCGTGTCCTATGCTATTAATTTAGCAAGATTAGCTTTTGCCTCTAAGATAGTAATAGCTTATTTAATAAGCTCTTAGGCTCCTTAAAGGCTATTAATAGCTAGTACGTTCTAACTAATAGCCTCTTGCATTAGAGACTTGTTATATAATCCTTATATGAATTAATAAATAAAGTCTTAGAGGGTATAACTTTTAATTAAGGTAAGTGGGTTATTATTAGTAACTAGCTTGTCTCTACCTCTAGCATAATAAAGCACATTTAAAACCTAGGAGTAGTACGTAGTAAGGGCTTTACCCTCCTCCTAACGTATCTTTATATTAGTACTAGCTTCTACCTCTTTATTAATAACTTTAGGAGGATATCTCTCCTAGAGAGATTATTAGAGGACTACTAAGTTAGTAAAGGAAGCTATATTTTACTTAGCTCTAAAGACTATTAGCCTTAGCTCCTTAGAGCTATTAAGGAAAGTAGTAGCACTTCTATCTAAAGCTATGTTAATTACTTAGATAAAGGTATTTAGATTAATATCTTAACCCTTATTAACGGTCTTAAATGCCTATTATAAGCGGCTTAACTAACGTCTAGCAGATATTAAACCATTAAAGGTTCTAATATCTCTTAATAATAGTAGCTTGTAAGTCTCTATAACTAGGTATCTTAATAAGGTAGGCTCTACTATTAATAAGGGTTCTAGTTTTCTAAAGAAGCTAGTGAGTTAGATTATAGCTTTGTCTTTAGTCCTACTATGTAGTAGTTAATCTTCCTATACTGCTAAGCAGAATAAGGATAATAACTCTAATAACTTTAATAACTCTAAATCTAGAGGATAGACCTTAGCCATCTGCGGGTCCTATAGCATGTCTTATTTGATTAGAAAATCTAGGTTAGTAAATGCAAGGATTATAGTAATTAGTCTAGAAAACAATAAGAAAGTAATAGGGGCTTTAATAGTATAATTAAGGTAGTGACACGTTTCTAGGAGTGCTTAAGAAAGCCTTGATTTGCAGAACTCCTAGCGTGGTCACTAAAA
The DNA here is from genome assembly GCA_023658505.1 of Epichloe gansuensis. Taxonomy (NCBI): domain Eukaryota; kingdom Fungi; phylum Ascomycota; class Sordariomycetes; order Hypocreales; family Clavicipitaceae; genus Epichloe; species Epichloe gansuensis. The sequence goes on from CP098283.1 coordinate 5,016,312, forward strand.
ACTGCTTTCGGTTAACTGCAAAGATTAATAATAAGATTAGGGTTCCTAAACGAATTAATTAACCACTCCTTATCCTAGTGGTTAATGTAGTAAGAAGGGAAAAAAAGCTAAGGTATTCTAGCGAAAATTTTAATGTAGGTGTGGGGCGGGAGTTCCTTCCCTCATTTGAGCTGAGGGTGATGGCGGCAAGGAGCGGGAGGAAACGAGGCAGATCACGGTCAGGTGCTGGGATTACTATGATGATGAGGGATGTAATGACAATAACACCGACTTGGAGGAGTAACATGGAATGGAGAGGCGGCGCACGCTCGATTATAGGCGACGGCAGCAGCCTACGCCCTCTCTAACTGCATCCATGACATCTGTCGACGTGGGCGTTTCGATCTTGTCCGGTTGGTTTCCAGCCACTGCAGTGTACTTGATCAGCGGGATTAACTTTACAAGACCGGTTGTAGTGAGCGTTGCTATTCGGAGCTGTGTTTTCTTGCTCACCGGCGCTGTACCCACATAAAAATTTGTCCTAGCTGCATTTGGTCAAGCGACTTAATTGCCATACCCTCCCGTAGAAAATACATGTAATCTTATGGAATCAGACCCTACACTCTAAAATACATCACGACATAAGCAGATTTTTAATTTAACGCGCATAAGGCTTACGAATTTGCTTAAAAACGCGATTTCCGGTGTTTTCTTTAATTATATACACTTTAGCTAGCCTAACTAATTCTTCTAGCCTCTAACTAGCTTAGTGGTAAGTATCTTATAGCTTGTCCTGCTGCTAATTATAATTGTATTATAGTTATATATAAAGGTAATATCCCTTACAACCCTTTTTAAGCTTAAGGTCTCCCTTAAGGTCTCCCTTAATGTCAAGGCTTTGGCTTGGGTGTGTGTAACAGAGTGAAGGTTAGATTGAAGTGTCGTAGCTATCGAACTGCTAGCTAGGGGGTGCTTAAAGGTTTAATCTCTAGCCTTTCCCTTTATTTATAGGAAAGCCCCTTTAAATAGCCCGTAGCTCTCATGTGACTAGCCTATAGCTAGCCCTTAGCTCTATGCCCTGCTAGGCGCTACCCTTATAAATACCATTACTATTCCGCTCCTAACATAATACCCCTCTTACTATAATTATTCTTAATCGCATTAAGGTGCTATCTTAGGGTTAGGTTATAGCGTAAGCGTTCCTTTATTACTAGTTACTATAGTGATTTCTTATAAAGTAACGTAGTAATATTAACAACGTTAGGCTATATTAGCCTTTTTCATAGTAACCGCTTGCTAATAGTAGCTAGGTTATAGTTACTTTATAACTTCCTACCTATAGGCTATTCTTTCTAAAAGATTCTTCCTAACTAGACTAGTTAGCGTAATTTTTAATTAGCTTAACTTTATAGGGCATAGATTACCCTACTCCTTCCGTTTTCCTTTAAGCTTATAGTAGTGGCCTAATGAATTTATAGTAAGCTTATAGTAATAACTTATAAATTATAGTAATCTCTATAAACACACTAGTTATAATACATAGAAGATTCTAGTTAGAGTCTCTTAGATTACTCTAAGGCGCCTAAATTCCTATAAGAAGGATAATTCCTTCCTTCTTTTCTCTCTTTTCTTTCTTTTCTTTAAGCCTCTTATTAACTTATAAGTCCCTTACTAATATAATAGCAGTTATAACACTGCTTATTATATAATATTAACTACTAACTCTTATAGCTTAAGCTATTATATCCTATACTACTACTATTAAAGATCTTACTATTAAGTTATCCTATAAGGGAAGAACCTTATAATTATTAAAGACTATATAAGTTTACTACTTCTTTATTACTTTTTATTACTAACTTAGAGCTAGTTTAATAAAAATTCTATATATATATTATACCTAGTGGTTAGCTATTTAAAACATAGCTCTAAGGGATAATAATAAAGATAATTAGCCTTAGTATATTACTAAGGAAAGCCTACTCTAACTAAATATAGTCACTCCTTTAGTATAAACTTACTACTAGCTTATTACTATTACTACTAATGTTTAGCTTTTAATAGGTAATTCTCTAAAATACTACTATTATACTTAAAATAATAAGACTTATATTAGGTAAGTTAAGCCTTAAGTGTTAGGAGCAGAACAGCGACGGCATCGATGAGGGTGGCGACGGCATCGATGAGGGTGGCGACGGCATCGATAAGGGTGGCGACGGCATCGATAAGGGTAGAACCTAGCGGGGCATGGAGCTAAGGGCTAGCTGCGGGCTAGTTACGTAAGAGCTACAGGCTATTTAAAGGGGCTTTCCTATAAACAAAGGAAAGGGCTAGAGATTAAACCTTTTAAGCACTTTCCCCTAGCTAGTAGATTAATAGCTATAATACTTTAATCTAACCTTTACTCTATTATTCACTCCTAAGCTAAAAGCCTTAATAAATTAATCTCTCTTCCCTTTAAGGTAATAGACTATTAGTTAGATTAAGATATCTAGAATTTATTACATAGTAACCTAATTAAGTAGTAGCTATAACTACGCTATAAATAAGCAGGAGAATATTACACTACTAAACCTAACTAGAGTAGTCTGCTAGTCCTTATTAGATAACTAGTAGAGTAGAATACTTATTAATAATAAGGAGATAACACTAAACTAGCGCCTTAAAGAAGCAGTAACCTAGATATATATTATAGAAAAGAGATAGAAACTTACTTAATTATAGTAAAACCTATAGATAATAAAAGAAGCTATATCCTTAGGTAACTTAAATATAGAACCTATAAATACCCCTTCTTTAGCACCTTAGGTAGCACCTATTATATAGCGATATAGCCTTACGAAGATATAATTAAAAGCACCTATATATAAAGGGAATACTTTTAAGAGTCTTTAGAATTTTCTAGCGGATTTAAATATAGCTTTTACTATAGATTATAGAACCTTTATAAATAATATAACTAAGGTTACCTATACTAGCAGCTACCTAGTAAATAACGTAAAGTAATAATAGATACGTTATATAGCTATGGATAGTTATGTAAACTACTAGGGTTATACCTAGGACGGATTTATAGATTAGCTAAAGATAGGAACTATAGATAAGAATGTATAGTGCTTAGAAGTAATAAGGACGTTAATAGGTCTTAGATAAGAAAATTACTAATTATTCTAGATATTTATAAAGATCTAGGGTAAGGCAGAGGCTAAGCTACCTAAAGTAATTCCTAAATGCCTATAAATCTATATATTTATTAATAGCCTTAATAATACTATAAAGAAGTAAGTACTTAGCTAAGAGTTCCCTAAGAGTTAGACTTACCTAGTAGGCTAAGGAAGAAAGGCAGAGGTTATAACTAAAGAAGGCTAATTAAGTAATTAAGGTAATAATAGTTAGAAAAGATAATAATGTTTTACTTTACTAGAAAGGCTATAGTAATAAAGCAGTAATAGAAAGATAAACTTACTATTTATATGCTTTAAGTGTAATAAGCTAGGATACGCTTTACTAAGCTACACTAAACTAGATTACTCTATTTATAAGAGAAGTAATTATATAATAGAGATATATAAGAGTAGCTATAACTAGGCTAGAGATAAAGACCTATTAGACTTAAATAAGACCCTATTAGCTTAGTGTAACCCTAGGAAGATACTCTTATTAAATTATTACCTAAAGATCTAAGACTAAGAGTTAAGGTAAAGTTATAGTAAGAATATAAATAGGTAGCTATAAAGGCGCTATTTAACCCTAGCGTAACCTATTTAATTATCTACCTAAAGTTACTAATAGTAGTTAATTAGGCTAATGTAAAAAGGATAATATAACCCTTAAGAGTGCTACCCTTACTAAAATTAAGCACTAAGGGATCTTATTATAAACCTTATTAATTAAGGATAGCATAGGCTATGTAAGAATATATTAAGTTAGCTACTATATAGCTAATACTAGTAAAGACCTATTATTAGGGCATAACTAAGTAGTTATATATAAACTAGTAATTATATCCTAGATAGATAGTTACTAGAGATACCCTATTATAAAAGAATGTCTTAGACTAGTAGTAGGGATGTAATAGGCATATAAGGAGGCAAAACGCGTATGCATTAGATTTATCTTATAGGGATTAATAACTAAAATTATATAAAAAGATAATAATGTCTTAATAGTAAATAAAGATAGGCCTTATAATAACCTAGTAACTATAGAGATAAGCAGAGCCTATAAGTTAACTATATAAATACCCTAAGCCTATAAAGAGTTTAAGGATATCTTTTTAAATAAACTTATAGGTATTCTCCCTATACTAGGTAGCTAAACTTATACTATTAAATTAGAAGAGAGGAAAACGCCCTATAGGGACTAATATATAATTTAGTAAAAAGGAGCTAGAAATGCTTTATAAGTACTTAGTAAGCGTGTAGCAAAAGGAATAGATTTAAAGATCTATTAGCCTAGCTAAAGCCCTAATATTATTTATGCTAAAGAAAGGAGGAAAATTACGCCTTTATATAGATTATAAAGCCCTTAATAGGATTACTATTAAAGGTAAAGCACTATTACTGCTTATTATAGAGATCTTAAACTAATTAAAGAGAGCAAAGGTTTATATAAAATTAGACCTTAAAGATACGTACTATTAGCTATATATCCGTAAGGGTAATAAGTGGAAAACAGCGTTCTAATGTAAATACGGTTACTTTAAATATCTTATAATACCTTTTAGACTAGTTAATATACCTATAACCTTTTAAGAATATATTAATAATGCCCTAGATAGCCTTATAGATATAATTTGCGTTATATATTTAGATAATATCCTAATCTATAGTAGCAATATAGCTACGCATAAGGGGTATATAAAATAAGTCCTTTAGAAGCTCTAAGAAGCAAACCTCTTTATTAACCTAGAAAAGTGTAAATTCTTATATAAGGAGGTTAAATTCCTACGCTTTGTTATATCTAAAGAAGGAATCGCAATAGAGCCTACTAGAATTAAGATAATAGTAACTTAGCTAGTACCTTATAGCATCTTTAATATCTAGTTATTCCTAGGCTTTATAGGATTTTATAGATAGTTTATTAAAGGCTATAGCAAAATAGTTATCCTATTAACTAATTAACTCTAAGGAGACTAACTAGTAAAGTTTAAGCTAGATCCTAATAAGTTAGCTATGTTTAGGAGCTATAAAAACAATTCTAAGAGGCGCTAATTCTAGTACACTTTAATCCACTAGCCCTATTAAGGGTTAAGATAAATACCTTAGGACATGCACTTAGGGCTATCCTAGCGTAGTTAGTGCTAGGTTACTAGCACCTAGTAGCATATATATTAAGAAAGTTAAATAAGATAGAGCTATACTATATAATACTAGATATAGAGTTACTAGCTATCTAAAAGGCATTCTAAACTTAAAGGCATTACCTTATATACTTAACATATCTAGTTATAGTAATTATAGATTACTTAAACTATAAGTACCTAGCTATAAAGCTAAAGTTAACTAGTAGATAGGTTACTATGCTAGATAAACTCTATCTATTTAACTTTATAATTAAATATAAAGTAGGTAAGTTAAACCTTACTAACTGTTATGGACTAGCCCTAAGACAAAGCTATAGGCTATCGTGATGATATTAAGAAACTTAAAAGAAGGAAGGAAAAGGAGGATATTACGGATCCTATATAAGCCCCTTATATCCCCTAGTTAGCTTATATTAGCCCCTTCCCTTACTCCCCACTTATATATTAACACTAAGGCTTAGGCAAAGCCTAAGCCCTTATATATACCCTTACTTACCCCTTCCTTACCTGTTTATATTAACGTTATTATAGATCGCCCCTTACTAGGTAATTATCTATGCTTACCTGTTTGCGCGTTATGTTTAATATAGTGCTATACCCCCTTATTATCCTAGTAGCCTTTATATCTTCCCTTACTCTTACCCTTATATTCACTATGAATAACTATTTAATAATTCCCTTATTAACATAGCGTGTTTAAGTTATATATAGGTAAGGCAATAGTATAACCCTCCTTATGGTTAGTTTACACGCTTTTATCTTAAGTATTATGCCTTACTATAACTTATACCCCTCTATTATTATTATTATTATTATCCTCTCTCCTTACCTATTTATATCCTACCCTGCCCTATAGTTATATATATAAATATCCTACTAAGAATCCTATCTAGTCTAAACCTTCCCTTAATAATAACTATCCCCTTCCTATTATAAACCTATCTTACTACCTATTCTTTCTCCTACCTTAATCTATTATTATCCTACTCTTAAGCTACCCTTATCTATACTATACCTAATAGTATTATGCCTTATCCTTATTAACCTACTCTTTCCCTAACTAGTAATAGTCTAGTTTCCCCTAAGACCCTCTTTACCCTATATCTAGCTTAGGCCCTTAGGGAGTTTCTCCTAGAGAGAGACTTTAATAATAAGTAGTATACTACCCTAAAGCGGTTTTTTATTCTTATAGGCTATATATTAAATAAGCCCTTACTATAGGTATACTAGAATATTACCCCCTAAGTCTAGTAAGTCTTATCCCTTTGCTAGGAAATTATATTACCTATATTTAGTTAACTAGGTTCCTATCTGCTAATCCCTACCTCTAACGCGCATTAAAAGATCTTAAAAAGAGATTACTATAGGGATATATATTATCTACCCTAGGGTCCCTTAGACCCTAACTTAAAAGCAAAAGATACTAGTCCTCTCCTAGCGCTATTATGCTCTTATTACCTATTAGACTACTTTACTATAAGAAGCCTAATTTAACCTAGCCCCTATTTAGTCCTTCCTTAGACCCCCTTTAGTAATATCCTTCTCTGCCCTAAATATAACTAGGAATAAAATAATTCTATATAACTATAGTAGTCCCTTAACTAGCTATAGTATAGGAAATTAAATATAATAAGTTATAGGCATTCTATTCTAATAGAACCGCTAGATTATAAGCAGCCTAGCCACTATTTATTAAGAACTTTATAGTAATAGCACTCCTAGCAGGACCCCTAGGGTTTATCTAGTATATCCTATGTTATTAAAGCTAGTAATATTTCTCCTTCTTACTATTAGCATAAGCCTTATACCTAGAATATAGGCAGTAGTTACTATAAATCCTATTATACCTACTAAGTGCCCTATAACCCTTAAGATTCCCTCTCTTATTAAACATATTAAGCCTATAAGTTAACCTCCTAGAACCCCTATTAGACCCTAACTAGGTCTTACTAGCCCTAAAACTTATATAATATTCCTCCTAGTAATAAGGTAAAAGACCTTACTATAGATACTAATAGTAAGGAGAAGGGTAAGGATAAGTATAAGTATTCTAATATATAAGTAAGGGTAGAAAGCAAAAAGGTATAACCTAGGTACTATATATAGTCTCCTTTTAAGAATAAGTTTTATTAAATTAAACTAGTCTATTATTAAATTATATATCCCCTTATTCCTTTTTAAACTTATTTAGTACCTATATGTTTTTTACGTTTTCCACTAGTTCCTATATTAGTTATATATATCCTACTTACTTTATAAGAGCGTTCTAGTTCCCTCCCTTACCTAGTGCGTTTTAAGCTACTAAAATCCTTTCTATATAATATTCCTCTATAAGTTTAGGGTTATCCTTTATTAGAACTTATTCTAGCCCTAGCTAGGAGTCCTATAGCTATTAACTTAGGAGAGGGTCTATTACTACTTATTTAATAAGGTCTATATAGAAAACTAGATATATGCCCTTTAGGATATTAAGTTAAATAGTAAGTAAAGTTAGGACTTTAACTATAGTATACTTAGTTACTACCTAGTTAAGTTTACGTAAGGGCTAATTAGTTTTAATATTCCTAAGTAATAACTATACTTTATCCCCTATATAGAATTATTCTACTAGATATTATAAAGCTATAGATATATCTTATTATTATTATTATATATATGTAATAGCGGCCTATGCTAGAGATATACCCTCCTAAAGGTATTCTAGGAAATAGATAGCTCTCCTTTTAATATAAATACTAATAGGACTATATCTAGCTATATTTAGATAGGTTATAGGTTATAACTATATAGGAGTTTATTTAGGCTAACCCCTATAATAGAAGAGTTCCTATTATTAATCGCTAGCTAATAAGCTATAAGGTATTTAGGCTAGTTATACTATAAAAGGAAACGTATATATATAGTATTACCTATACCTCTTAGTTTATTCTCTCTATACTACTATTAGTCTATAGGTAGTAAGAGGTAGAAAAAGCTAGTCTATACTAATACTTAAATATAATATTATCTAAAAGTTCCCTAGCTAATTAAAACCCCTATCTATAATAATTAATTAAGGAAATCCCCTAAACTACTACTAAACTATTTTAAAATATTTTATATATACCTTTACTATAATAGAAGTTATTACCTCTAGCTATATAAACTTAGATAGTCTATCTATAATTACTATAAGGAACTATAGTCTCTCTAGGGAGAATATTAGTAAGTTTATTATAAAATTAATAGAGATTTATAACTAGTATCTATTAGGTATTAGTAATAGCTTTAGCAAGCCCTAGTAGCATTACTAACTCTTATAACTACCCTAGTAAAAGTAATTATAGATAAACTTACCTATATCCTAGGCTATTCTATCCTAGTGGAATTACTATTATAAAATCTAAAATATAGTGTTTTGCCCTAGGTGCCCTATTACTAGTAAGTTATAGGATTACTAGATAAGGGTTATTATTAAAGGCTCCTAGGCTAGGACCTAGGTTTAACCCTAAACTAAAGCACCCTATATATACTAATTGTTATGGACTCGAGCTTAGGAGCTTGGGTCATGTCTCGGGTCCGGAAAGGGCGCGCAAAGGTTCTAGAAAGGGCGCGTAAAGGACGCGGACTATAAGCGGATAGGTTAGGGCTTTACCTAGGCCTATATAACCCACACACACACTAGTATAAAGCTAGTTCCTATATAATACCTAGCTTAGTCTAATCCTTCCTCTCTAAGGATAATAATATCTCTTAGAATGCTTATATATAGTTACCCTAAGGCTAGTTTATAATATTTATTATCCTTTACTATAGAGGCATAGTAGCTAATAGATATACCACTACTAGTAGATAAGATAAAGACTAATAAAATAGTAATCTTATAGGAGCTTATTACTTAGTAGTTAAAACAAATTCAAGACCTTATTAATAAGCAAAGATCTAACTTTTCTATTTAACCTATTAAGCAAAAACCCTTGCTAATAGGACCCCTATTTAATAGTAAAAGGGTCTTATTTATAGCATAGCAAAACCTAATATCTTATAAGCTAGATATAGATAGGGGTTTATTAGGTCCTAGTAGGACTAATAATGCTTTATTTACTAGAACCTATTACTTAAGGTCTAGGTATAAGTTACCCCCTATTTTAAGAAGGGACACTTAGTGTATTATAATCTATAAAAGTTCTTAAACTACCTTACTAAGATATTTAATAACCTCTATTAATAGGAGCTAGTAATTATAGAGCTTAACTAGATTACGTAATGTCTAAATAAGCGATTTAGTAACTTCTATATTTATTTTAAGCAAAAATTAGCGCTAGCTAGGGATTAGATTAGAGGACTCTATAAAGCTAGCTAAGCTATATATAGCCCTTAATAAGTAAATAAGGGACTATAGCGTTAGATAGGATATATTATAAATAGATTACTTAGTAGTAATAGCTTATTATTAAAGTATCTTATTAGATATTAAGTTATATTAATTAGAGGAGAAGAACTATGCGTAAAGGTAAGCGTATATGCCTAAGGCCCTTACCTAGGATAAAGACACTCCTATAATAGATATATAATTAATGTACCTAGAATAGGCCTAAAAAGGATATAGAAAGTTACTAGGATTTTAGCGTAAGGTAAAGCTAGGTAATAAGGCTAGTAGTAAGCAGGCTAAGTAGGTTAACTAGGCTATGCGTAACACGCGTTATAAGGAGGGTAAATGCCTATAGTATAGTTTAGGAAAGTATTTTATTTCTAACTACCCTTTACTTTTACTAAGATATTAGTAAGGAAAACTAGCTATTAATGCGTATAACATAAAGGAAGAGAAAGATAACTCTAAAGAAGAGGAGGAGATAGATATATTAGAAAAGAAAAACCCTAGTATTAAGTTATTTAACTAGGGTAGCGGGGAGGATAGATAGAGGGGCATTATAGTAAATAGTTATTACTAATAAGGACTTTAAATAGATCTAGTCTAATATAGATTCTATACCTTTTCTAGTTCTTATATTAATTAATAAGACTACCTTTATGGATGCTCTTATTAATATAGGCTATAACTACTATGCTACTATAAGCGAATGCCTTATCTAGAAACTCTAGTTAGAACGCCTCCCTCTCTTAAAGAAGAGATTAGTTTACACTATGGTTAGTGTGAAATAAGGGGAAAAGAGAGTTATAAGAAGAGGTTATATATTACGTATATTATCTGTTTTTAAGTGGATCTAGATAGATAGGAAACACCTATAGTTACCTATATAATCCCTAGGTTAAAAAGATAACTTATTTTAGGGATGCTATAGATAAAATAGAATAAGATTAACTTAGATATAGCGCGCTATTAACTCTGCGTAGGATTAGCTAATAACCTATAAATTTAGGCATTAACTAATAGGAAGGTTAAGTAACTAATGATATCTATCTTAGGCTCTACCTTCGTAGGAATTATAAGGCATGCGAAGAAGCAAAAGAATATATCTAACTGTATGCTACTAGCCTATAGGAAATTATATTAATTCTATAGATAGACACTATACCTAAGGTTATAGAACAGGACCTATTATCCTTATTACTAAGCACGCTATAGGACTTTATAGACCTCTTCCTAGAGAGCAAGATAAATGCCTTACTACTGCACTAAGGATAATTAGATTACTATATTTAATTAAAGCATAACCTAGGTGGATCTAAACTAGAACTCCTATAGGCTTTATTATATAATATGCCCTAGTAATATCTCCTTAAAATCTAAAAGTAAGTAACTAACCTTATAGATAAGGGATAGATATAGGCTTGCTTCTCCTTAGTAGTAGCCCCTATATTATTAGTAAAGAAACTAGGAGAAGGATAGCGGTTTTACGTAGATTACTATGCTCTTAATAAGATTATAGAATAGGACTATTACCCTTACCTTTAGTAAAGGAGACACTGTGATTATTATTAGAGGTAAAGTGATTTATAAAGCTAGATATATAAGCAGCGTTTTACTATATCTATATTACTAAGGGCAAGGAATACTAGACTACCTTCTAGATGCGTTTTAGATTATTTAAGTGGCTTATATGCCTATTTAGCCTAGTAGGTATACCCGCTACCTTTTAGAGATATATTAATAGTATGCTTAGCGGAATCCTAGGGGACTATGTAATTACTTATCTTAATAATATCCTTATTTACTTAGGAGGTTCTTAGAAAGACTATATATAAAAGGTCTAAGTAATGCTTATAAGGCTATAGTAAGTAAGGCTAAACTTAGATATAAAGAAATACGTTTTTATAATAAAAGAAGTTAAGTACCTAGGGTTTATTATTTATATAGGGAAAGAAATTCGCCTAGATAGGGAAAAGATTATAGCTATCTAGGATTAGGAGGCGCTAAAGAGGGTTAGGGGGTATAAGGGTTTCTTAGGTTTACTAACTTTTATTAGGACTTTATACTATACTTCTTAATAATTATAAGCCCTTTAATTAAACTTACAAAAAGGGCATTCTATTTTAGTAAATAGATAAATATAATATGGCCTTTAAAGCGCTAAAGATAGCCTTTATATTATATCCTATCCTAATATAATAGGACCCTAATAAGGATACTATAGTAAAAGCTAACTATTTAGGGATAGCTCTAGGGGATATCTCTTATAGTTTAATAATAAAGGCATCTTATACCTAGTTACTTATTATTTAGCTTAACTATAGCTAGCTTAATAGAACTATACTATATATAATAAGGAGCTATTAGTAATTATATTATGCCTAAAGGCTTAGTTAGCAGAGCTACGTAGTGTTAGTAAGCTGTTTATAATACTTATAGACTATAAGAACTTAGAATACTTTATAGCGCTAAGGGAGATATTAGAATAATAGGCAAGATAGGTAGAGATGCTATTACTATTTAATTTTTACCTATAGTATAGACCTAGCCTATAGGTAGTAAGGCTAGATATGTTATTAAGATAGTTCTAAGGGGAGGAGAATAAGGGGGACTGGAGGAGCTAATTATATAATTAGCAATAACTCTAGGCCTATACTATTATAAAAAGACTAGACTTGTCTTTAGTGTAAACCCTATGTTATTATTAGGGGTAGTAAGGCTAAGGACACTATGGTTAGGTTTAAAGGTCTTCTAATAGGGGTAATAATGTTTATAGATACATATCTCTAATCTCTATGGGACTAGTCCTTAGTTTATAATACTATATATAGGATATGGCTTAAGGCAGTTAGGAAGGGGCCTAGAAGTTTCTAGAAGCTATAAATATAAGGAGTAAATAGCAGACTATTAGATTAGCGCTAAAGGTATGCTCTAATTCTAAGGCTAAACTTAGATCCTAAATTAGGAACCCCTTACTATAACCTTAACGCAATAGGTTTATGATTTACCCTTACTAGGCTATCCTAGCTATAATATAACTTTTAAGATGCTTTAGAGGGACTTCTATTAGGATAGTATATTGCAAGGGATTGCCTGGTTTATAAGGAACTATTACTACTATAGGGGGCGGAAGAGCTACTAGCTAAGATAAGGCTTATTAAAACTAATCCCTCTACTAGATTATTACTAGTTATAGATCTCTATTAACTTTATAATAGACCTACTAGCCTAATACCTAGATAACCTATGGTTTCTTATAGTTATTACGGATAGACTCTTTAAGTATATCTAGCTAGAAGCTATGATATTAATAGGGGCTAAAGCATATATAAAACGGTTTAAGCAGTGCTAGTAGCGGTTCTATAGCTTTCCTATATAAATTATTATAGACTATAGTTTAGACTAGTTAAGTAACTTTTAGACTACACTTTATAACTAAGTAAGTATATAGTAATTACTATTAATAGCTTATTATCTATAGATAGATAGTGGCATAGAAAGGGTAAATTAAGAAGTTTAGGCTATCCTAAGGGTAATGCTATTATTTTTATAATTTAAATAGCTAGAATATCTCCTGCTTATTAACTTACTTTAAATAATAAGGACTTGTTAGTAATAGGGATTAGCGCGAACATAGCCTTATATGGTTATAACCTAGTAATAATTTAAGAACCACTAGATAAGGAGATATCCTATATCTTATTAAAGGGAAGGGCCTAGGTATTCTTATAATATCTTAAGGAGGGCTTAGACCTAACGTAGGCTACTATAGCGTTTATTTAGTAATAGTAATAGGAGGAAATAAATAGTAGCTAGCATCTAGTGAAATGCTTTTAGGTTAGTAACTACGTATAGTTAAACCTATAAAATTTTAAGACAAATAGACTATACAAGAAATTAGATTAGGTTATAGCTAAATATAAGGTACTAGAGGTCCCTATACCTTTAACTATTAAGTTAGATATACTATAGGGACTTTACCCTATTTTCTATGTGGATTTAGTATAATAGGTAGCTTCTAATCTATTACCTAGTTAAATATTAGTGGATAAGCAACCCCTACTAGAACTAATAATAACTAATACTAACCCTAATCTCTTAGAGTATTAGATTAAAGAGATACTAGTAGCTAAGAATATAAGAGGATAGGGATTAAACCAGAATATGCTAGTTAAATAGAAAGGATATATATAGCTAACTTAGGAACCACTAGAAAACATATAAGATATAGAGGTACTAAATAGATTTAAGGTATAATAAGGTAATATAATAATATATAATAGGCCTAAAAGAGTATATTTTTATTTAATTACTAAGGAATAAGTAAATCTAGTCTTCTTTACTCTATGCGTATATTAGCGCTAGTATTTCACTATATTAGAAAGTAATTAGTTCTTAGGGATAGAAGGAGAAGGAGGAGCTAGGTTATTCTAGTTTAGTCTAGGGGAGGATAGTAATAAGTAATTAATTAGTAGGTAAGGGCCTTATTAAATATACGCTGCTTAGTAGTAATATTCTCCTAAATAGAGGTAATATAGGTAAGATTATTATTTATTATAGATATACTATAAAAGAACTCTATTATTATATTATTACTATATTAGGTAGGAGTTATTTACTAGGCAAGCATAAGTACTTATAATTTAGTAGTGCCCTAGGCATATACTACCCTAGTAAGGGATAATAAAAGGGTGTTACTATAGAGGGATTAATATAGGTAGTAGCTAAAATAGTATTAAAATATTTTTAATAGTAAATAAAGGTTTTTATTAGGATAGTGTAGCGTCCCTTTTTAGAGGTAGTATACCTTATAGCTAGTGTTTTAATAGCTTTTCTAGTGGCTAAAAGGTTTATAAGGTGCTTATATGCATATCTTAGTTTTAGGTTACCTAAGTATAAGTATAGCTCCTAGGTATATAATTAATAGGTATACTAATAAGGAAGATAGGCCTAATAAGACCCTAGGGCACACTCTTATATCCCCTTATTATAAAGGTTATTTATATATTAAATATATAGGACCTCTTGCTTCTCTTTATTAGAATTATTAGAGTTATTAGAGTTACTCTCTAAGATATAACTACTAAGGTAGTTTAGCTTTTTAGGGAGGAGGAGGTAGTAGTAAGGGGGCACTACTAGAGGTAGTAGTAGTAATAGCGCTTAGGGTAATAATAATAGATATAATAGGAGATAGGCTAGATATAAAAGGGGTTTTAATAGGATATTTAAAGAGAGGTAAGTAATAGATAACTAATAAGATAATAGAAATAAGGGTATATAAAGGAAAGGAAAGGAAAAAGTAAGGGATATATAGGATTATTTATATTTAGATATAGCTATAGGATAGTTCTAATTATACACTTACTTTAGATATAGACTAGTAGGGGATTATAGATAGTTAGTAATAAGAGGTTAAAAAGACTAGTAATAGCTAGGGGGAAAGGGGAATTTAATAGGTAAAAGGTAATATATAAAAATAAAGTAATAATAACTAGGTAGGTAAAGCTTAATATTAGCTAGTAGTAGGTAAGAAAATAGAGTAGGCTAGTATTATAAGGGGCTAGAGTTAGGCAAGGCTAGTTATTTTAAAGGCTAGGGGTAGGGTAGCCTATAAGAAAATTTTTTAGCCTACTAGGCTATACATAAGCCCTGCACTAGGACTTACACTAACACGCTATATTAATTACGTATATATACCACTTACTTAGAATATTCTAATAATAAGGGTAAAGAGAGAAGGAGGCCTAAGTAAGGGAGTATGTTATAGACTTAAGCTTAAGAGCTTAGGTTATATCTTAGGTCTAGAAAGGGCACGTAAAGGTTCTAGAAAGGGCGCACAAAGGACGCGAACTATAGGCGGATAGGTTAGGGCTTTACCTAGGCCTATGTAACCTACACACACACTGGTATAAAGCCAGTTCCTGTGCGACACCTAGCTTAGTCTAATCCTTCCTCTCTAAGGATAATAATATCTCTTAGAACGCTTACGTGCAGTTGCCCTAAGGCCAGTTCATAACACTAATTATATAATCCACTACCTATTCTTTTATTATTACCTCTAGGGAAACTTCTATACCCCTTCCTATATAGCCTATAAATAGATAAGGTAGGTTAGGTCTAATAAAACTACTTAGTCCTAAAGAGTCTAAAGGTATTTTATTATAAAGAGGCATTCCCTAGTAGTAGTAAAGCTACCTAGGTTAGGGATAGACCTAAACTAGAGTCTATCTAAATCCTAATATATAGTTATAAGAGTGCTATAATAGTAATAGGTTATAGAATATATCCTATTCTTAAAGGCTTACCTACCCTATTCTACTCCCTTTAAGAAAGGGTATCTAGTTATTATACCTAAGCACTAGGTTTATAATATAAATAGAAGTTAAATAGGAGAGGATATTTACTTACTATGCTTAATATTCTATTATAAGGCAAGGAGTAGTAAAGTACTCTAGGTTCTTATAATCCATATATATTATAAATAGGCATAAGATACCCTATAACTCTACTAACTATGCCTTAAGGTAAGATATAATAGCTAGTAATTCCTTATTATAAATAGTATAGTTTCTTTAGGGGCTATTAAGCTTATAGAGTAGTAAGTAACTAGATATAATACACTATTAAGGCCTTCCTATAATAGGTAACCCCTAACGCTATGCTAGAGTAATTAGCTTTTACTACTATATTCTAATTAGGGTCCTATTATATAAGGACTAGGTATTTAATAAATAACTCCTTTAGTTATTTAAAAGCGTTATTTTCTCTAGGCCCTATTAATAGGGATATTCTTTTAGTAAGCTAGATTAAAAGGGCTACTATTTTAGAGAAGTCCCTAATAAAGTTATAATAGAAGTTTATAAATCTAAGGAAGCTATAAACCCCTTATAACTTTATAGGGGCTAACTATTCCCTAATTACCGCTACCTTTATAGGGTTAGGGTAAATTAAGTGTCTTACTATAATAATATAGCTAAGGTATTAAACCTCCTTTATAGCAAATACAGATTTATCTAGGTTTAGATATAGGCCTACTGCCCTTAATCTGCCTAGTATTAGCTATACCTTAGCTATATAATCCTTCTTTAACCCCTTTAAATAGATAAGAATATTATCTAAATAGGCTATAATAAAGTCCCCTAATATATCCCCTAAGGATTTATTTACGTAATATTAGAATATTACTAGTGTACTTACTAGGCTAAATAGGTAAACTAGCTATTTAAACAGTCTAAATCTAGTGTAAAACGCTATAAGATACTCCTATTCTTTTACTATATATAGCTTATAAAACGCTAAGTATATATTTACTTTTATAAACTAATATGCTTAGAATAAGGAATAGAGTGTTTTCTTAATTAGTAGAAGGGGTAGTAGTTTTATACTATTATATTATTAAGTGTGTAATAGTTAACGTAAAACCTCTAACCATTATTTGCCTTTTTAACTAGTAGAATAAGTATTACTACTAAAGAGAAGCTAGTATAGATCTATCCCTTATCTATAAGGTTAGTAACTTAATGCCTAATCTCTAATAGCTAGTCCTAGGGTATATTATATAGAGGTCCCTATAGGAGTGCTAGTTATAATCTATTTATATTCTTTTAAAGGTAGATATAGTAGTCTAATAAGCCCTTATATAGGGGTAGGCTATTTACCTTTAACTTATTAAATAGGTCTATAAAGTCTATAAGCTCCCTAGGTAGCGCTAAGGTATTAAGCTATTCTAGTCTTAGTCTTAGGGTAGAAAGTTATAATACTATAGTAATTTCTTTTAAGCTTATAGTAATAAACCTTATAGTAGTATCCTTCTATTATTATATATAGTATACCTCCGCGGTAAATAAGGAACTAATTATTCCCTATATTAGTATCTCTATAGTACGCTCTAAGGATTCTAAAATATATAGGCCTTTAGCTACCCTAATAACTAGCTATTACTTTACTATATAAATTACTATATTATAGTATTCTAACTATAGTATCCTAAAGATTATATTATAGGTTAAACCTAGAATAATATAGAGGTATACTAAAGATTCCTAGCTATTTATATTAATCTAGGTATATACTATATAAGTAATAGATAAGGTTTCCTCCCTTACTTACTTTTCTTTTATTTTTATTTTTATTATAGTTTAAACTTATCTTTATTTTAGTAATTAAATAAGCTCTAGGCTTAGCCACTATGCTACTAATTTGCTTATAGCGCTATAATAATTATAATTATAATTAATTTAAACATAGAGATACTTATATATATTAAAGAGTATAAGGACTAAGAATAGTGGTTAATCTATATAATATTTAACTCCCTTCTCTAATACTATATACTAATTATAGTTAAGATTATCTAGCTAGGCTAGCTAGCCTTTATGCCCTTATATAAGCCTTTACTTAGGGGCTACTTATTTTCTAATAAGTAAGTCTTAACCCCCTTATCCCTGCTATCTATCTCTACCCTATAGGTATTAATACACACTCTTAGTTAGTAAGGTAGGAGTAAAGGGCACTCCTATATTTAGTAATCCTTTAAGCTATAGTATAAATAATACTTATCCTTATAATATCTAGTTATTTCCTTTACTATAACCTACTTAGCATATTATAGTTTAGTTATCTTCCTTAGTTTACCCTTTTTCCCCTCTAGCTTCTTATATTTACCTATCTAAGTTCCTACTATATAAATACCTATTATTAGTATATTACTATTATAATTACCTTAGGAAGCTAGTGTCTTAACTAGAATAGGCATATAGTAGGAATAAAACTTTTCCTCTAAGGCATTAGCCTTAATATTAACTATAATACTATAGAATTAACTAATTACTAATAAGTAATCCTTATAGGCTACTTCTCTGCTAATACTACACTTCCTTATATACTTATTAAGTATATATTAAAGTTTTACTAGTTTTACCTTACCTACCTATAAGCTACCTCCTACTAGGAAAGCTTTTATTTAAAGTAAATAAAGAATAAAGTAAATGCCTTCCCTAGCCCTTATTTAATATAATTAAGTTTAGTAAGGGCTATTTCTTATTAATAGGGATTAGTAAAAATAGATTCTAAATAATCTAGAAAGGAGGTAGGTTTATAATTATATTTATAGCCTATTTTAAAGAATACTATAATATAGGGTTAGACCTTAGGCCCTAAGTTCTAGTATATAAACATTTACTAGTCCTTATTAGCACTAATAAAGTCCTTATCTACCACTAGTTTATATTCTATAAGGATCTTCTAGAAAGTAAACATAGCCTTATCGCTATTATAAGGGTTACCTATTAGGATTAGTTTCTATTTAATCTAGGGTATAACCAGTAGTATAACAGGTAGGACTAGGAGAGGAATCTATTTAGGTTAAGCCCCTTAGGGCTAGTTTATTTTAACCTATTTATATAGCATTATAATTTCCCCTTATTATTATTTAATCACGAGTTAAAGTAATTTAAGTTAGGCTAAGAGGGCCTCTATAGGCAAAGTAGTGTTTATTAGTGGTGTTATGCTTCCCTAAGAGTGTTAGTCTCTAGGGCATAGTGAATCTATTATATCTATTATGTCTATTATGTCTATGATGTTTAATGCACTTATTATGTTTTTAGTAGCCTTCTTTAAGGCTAAAGGAAGTTTCTTAAATATTATAGACTAGCCCTAAGATAAAGCTATAGGCTATTATAATAATATTAAGAAACTTAAAAGAAAAAGGAAAAGGAGGATATTACGGATCCTATACGAGCCCCTTATATCCCTAGTCAGCTTATGTCAGTCCCCTTCCCCACTCCCCACTCGCATGTTAACACTAAGGCTTAGGCAAAGCCTAAGCCCTTACACTAACGCTCTATTAAGAAGGTTAGATTATATAAGTAAAGAGAGGAAGGTAAAGGTAGTATTCTTATAATTACTAACCTTTCTTACTAAATTTATAAATAATATACTATAAGAATACTATAATAGAACTACTAGCATCTAGTGCTCTAAGATAATATAGTGTGTTTAGTTTATAGATAATAGGCTATAAGGACACTATAATAAAACTATTAATATCTAGCACTCTATAAAATCACCCCTACCTATTAACTAGATTAGGGTAGACTATACGCAAGACTAGACTTGCTAGCTAAGGAGTTACTCCTTAGCGGTAGTGTATTAGCTAAGGTTCCCTTAATTTTAAAGAAGCCTAATAGTCTAGATATATTCTAAGGATACTATTATAGCGTAAGGGGACTATACATAAGACTAAGCCTACTAGCTAAGGAGTTATTACCTAGTAGTAGTGTAATAGCTAGGGTCTTATTAATTTTAGAAAAGCCTAATAATCTAGATATATTCTAAGGATATTATTATAGTATAGGGGATTACATATAAGACTAAGCTTACTAGCTAAGGAGTTATTACCTAGTAGTAGTGTAATAGCTAGGGTCTTATTAATTTTAGAGAAGCCTATTAGACTAAATATACTTAATATAAGCATTATAGTAAGGAATAGACTATATATAAGACTAAATTCACTAGCTAAGGAGTTATAACCTAGTAGATATATTATAGCTAGGGTCTTAGCGGTATAGAGAACCTCTTTTAAGTTAAACTCTGCTATATTTATAGAAGATATAGAATTAGAACCCCTAATCTAAGTCTTACTTTTAGATATATAATAAAGGGATGCCTTTATTATAAAGAAAAGGGCGTTACTATTAAGCAGTAACCTAGATATATTATAGATATAGTTTATTAGACTCTCTAAGCTATTAATATTTAAAAATTAAGTTTTTATTCTATAAGGAATAAGAAAAGAAATCCTACTATTAATTTATAATAACCTTACTACTAGGTATTAAGAAGTTACTAAAACTCTTTAATAAGTTACTAACTAATATTTTTAGCTAGGAATAAAAGAGATATTAAGGTATATATATATACTTCTATTAGCTATTAAGTTTTAAAACTATAAATATATAAACCTTATAGTAAGCTAGCTATACTACTAGTGCTAGATTACCTTTTTAAGAATTATTAATAGATTTTATTACTAGACTCTTACTAGTTAAGGATTAGTAAGGTAAAACGTATAATATAATCTTAGTAGTAATTAATAGATTTATAAAATATAGTATTTATATCCCTATATTTATATAGTTAACTAGTAATAGATTAGTAACTATTTTCCTAGAATATATTTTTAAAGATTATAAAGCCTTAGAAGGTATTATTATAGACTAAGGTTTAATATTTACTAGTATATTTTAGAGAATATTTTACTACCTCTTAGTAATAAAGTAGTAACTAAGCACTATGTTTTATCTATAGATAAATAGTTAGATAAAACGCTTAAATTAAGTTTTAGAGCACTATTTAAGAGTATTTATATATATAGAATAGACTAATTAGGTTAATTATCTCCTAATAGCATAGTTTACTTATAATATAAGCGCGTATATAAGTTATAGTTATATACCTATAGAAGCGCTATAAGGGTATAACCTAAGGGGACTAGATTAAGTAATTATACTAATTCTAATAGTTAATAATTAAGCTAAGAATAGAGTTTTAGAATTAAAGTATAAGTATATAGAGATTAAGTAGCTATTAAGCTACTTATAGGCCCTATAGAAAAGTATTATAATTAAAAGAGAGTACTAATAAAGTTTAATATAGGTAACTATATCTTACTCTTAACTAAGAATATTAATCTATAATACCCTAGCTAAAAGCTAGCTATAAAGTACTTAGGACTATATAAGATT
The DNA here is from genome assembly GCA_023658505.1 of Epichloe gansuensis. Lineage (NCBI taxonomy): Eukaryota > Fungi > Ascomycota > Sordariomycetes > Hypocreales > Clavicipitaceae > Epichloe > Epichloe gansuensis. The sequence goes on from CP098283.1 coordinate 5,037,691, forward strand.
AAAAAAGAAGTTAGCTATTATAGTTTAGCTTATTAATTAAAGTTACCTAAAGGAACGGGCTTATATAATATTTTTAATATTATAAGCTTAGAACCTTTAGAGGAAATCTAAGTAACGCGGTTAAAATAACCTTACTATAAGATAATATTAAAGAGGATTAAGAGGAATTTAAAGTTAAATAAATTATTACTTATAAATATAATAGTAAATAGCGTAAATATTTAGTAAAATAGAAGAATTATAATAATTCTAAGAATTTATAGGTACTATAGAGAGACTTTATAATAAAAGAGGTTATTAAAGATTATAAGTAATAACTAAGTAGCTAAATCTTAACTTTCTAGCTGCTTAATTAACTCTTAATTATAACTTAAAAATAATTGTTAGATTATAGCGATTTAATTAGGCAATAATTTACTTAATAATAATTTAGACTACTAAATAAATCTTATATTTAAAGCAAAAAACTTAGCATAGACTTATAGCTATCTAATAGCTAGACTTTAGAGATATATTTAGATGTATTTTTAGCATGATTTCTAACTTTATTAGCCTTAGACTTATTATTACTAAAGGCTTAAACTTATAATTCCTTAGGGAGTTCTAAAGGTCTAATACACGTAAAGAGAGTAGCTTAAGCAGTAGTAAACTAGTAGTAAGTTAGTAAAGAATAAGCAGTAAAGTTAATAGTATTAACTATAGGGCTATAAGTAGCTATAAACTAAAGATAATTAGTAATCTTAATCTAGGTTTTTAGATTAATAATATTAATTAGCTATAAGAAAGTAGTGTGCTTATTACACTTTACTTCTTAAGAAGCCTTAGCTATAAGATATATATAATAAGCTTACCTATATTTATTAGTATTTTTAAGGCTAAAAGAGTATTATAAAGTTTCTTCTTAGCTTATATAAACTCCTAGTAGTATATTAGTAGTATTAAAGTAGTGGATTAAGGGAAATATACTTTACTAATATAGTATAGTTTTAGAAGATTATAAAGAATATCCTAAAGCTATTTATATAGCTTTATAATTTAAATAGGACACTAGTAAGGAGTTAGTAGTAATTAAGAGGTAATCCCTTAAGGCTTAACTTACCTAATATAAGTCTTATTATTTTAAGCGTAATAATAGTATTTTAGAGAATTACCTATAAAAACTAAATATTAGTAGTAATAGTAGTAAGCTAGTAGTAATTTTATACTAGAGGAGTAATTATATTTAGTTAAAGTAGGCTTTCCTTAGTAATATACTAAGGCTATTTATCTTTATTATTATCCCTTAGAGCTATGTTCTAAATAGCTAACCACTAGGTATAATATATATATAGAATTTTTATTAAACTAGCTCTAAGTTAATAATAAAAAAGTAATAAAGAAGCAGTAAACTTATATAGTCTTTAATAATTATAAGGTTCTCCCTTATAAGATAGCTTAATAGTAAGATCTTTAATAGTAATAGTATAAGATATAATAGCTTAAGCTATAATAATTAGTAGTTAATATTATATAATAGTAGCGTTATAGTAGCTATTATATTAGTAAGGGACTTATAAGTTAATAAGAGGCTTAAAGAAAAGAAAGAAAAGAAGGAAAAGAAGAAAAGGAATTACCTTTTCTTATAGGAATTTAGGTGCCTTAGATTAATCTAAGCTACTCTAACTAGAATCTTCTATGTATTATAACTAGTGTGTTCATAGAGATTACTATAATTTATAAGTTATTACTATAAGCTTACTATAAATTTATTAGGCTATTACTATAAGCTTAAAGAAAAACAGAAGGAGTAAGGTAATCTATACCCTATAGAGTTAAGCTAATTAAAAATCGCGCTAATTAGTCTAGTTAGGAAGAATCTCTTAGGAAGAATAACCTATAGAGAGGAAGTTAAGAAGTAACTATAACCTAGCTTCTATTAGTAAGCGATTACTATAAAAAGGCTAATATAGCCTAATATTATTAATATTACTACGTTGCTTTATAAAAATCACAATAGCAAGTAGTAATAAAGGAACTCTTACGCTATAATCTAACCCTAAGATAGCACCTTAATGCAATTAAGGATAATTATAGTAAGAGGGGTATTATATTAGGAGTAGAATAGCAATAGTATCTATAAGGGTAGTAATAGTATTAATAAGGGTAAAACCTAGCGGGGTATAGAGCTAAGGGCTAGCTACAGGCTAGTTACGTGAGAGCTATAGGCTATTTAAAGGGGCTTTCCTATAAACAAAGGGAAAGGGCTAGAGATTAAACCTTTTAAGCACCTACCCTAGCTAGCAGATCAATAGCTACGACACTTTAATCTAACCTCCACTCTGTTATTCACTCCCAAGCCAAAAGCCTTGACATTAAGGGATTACCTCTTAATTACTACTAACTTATTACTAATGTCCTATTTAAATTATAAAGCTATATAAATAGCTTTAGGATATTCTTTATAACCTTCTAGAACTATACTATATTAGTAAAGTAAGTTTCTCTTAATCTATTACTTTAACACTACTAATACACTACTAGGAGTTTATATAAGCTAAGAAGAAACTTTATAATGCTCTTTTAGCCTTAAAAATACTAATAAATATAGGTAAGCTTATTACGTATATCTTATAGCTAAGGCTTCTTAAGAAGTAAAGTGTAATAAACACACTACTTTCTTATAGCTAATTAATATTATTAATCTAGAAACCTAGATTAAGATTACTAATTATCTTTAGTTTATAGCTACTTATGGCCCTATAGTTAATACTATTAACTTTACTACTTATTCTTTACTAACTTACTACTAGTTTACTATTACTTAAGCTACTCTCCTTGCCTATATTAAACCCTTAGAACTCCCTAAGGAATTACAAGTTTAAGCCTTTAGTAATAATAAGTCTAAGGCTAATAAAGTTAGAAATATCGCTAAAAATGCGTCTAAATATATCTCTAAGGTTTAGCTATTAAATAGCTGTTAAATAGCTACAAGCCTATGCTAAGTTTTGCTTTAAATATGAGATTTATTTAGTAGTTTAAATTATTATTAAGTGAATTATTTCCTAATTAAATCGCTGCAATCTAATAATTATTTTAAATTGCAATTAAGAGTTAATTAAGCAGCTAAAAAGTTAAGATTTAGCTACTTAGTTACCGCTTATAGTCTTTAATAACTTCTTTTATTAAAAAGTCTCTTTATAGTACCTATAAATTCTCTAAATTATTATAGTTTTTCTATTTAACTAAATATTTACAGCGTTTTCTATTATATTTATAGGCAATAATTTGTTTAACTTTAAATTCCTCTTAATCCTCTTTAATATTATCTTATAATAAGGTTATTTTAACTACGTTACTTAGATTTCCTCTAAAGGGTTCTAAGCTTATAATATTAAAAACATTATATAAGCGCGTTCCTTTAGGTAGCTTTAATTAATAAGCTAAACTATAATAGCTAACTTCTTTTTAAACTTATAAGGTCCTAAGTACTTTATAGCTAGCTTTTAGCTAGGGTATTATAGATTAATATTCTTAGTTAAAAGTAAGATATAGTTACCTATATTAAACTTTATTAGCACTCTCTTTTAATTATAATACTTTTTTATAAGGCCTATAAATAGCTTAATAACTACTTAATCTCTATATGCTTATATCTTAATTCTAAAACTCTATTCTTAGCTTAATTATTAACTATTAGAATTAGTATAACTACTTAATCTAGTCCCCTTAGGTTATACCCTTATAGCGCTTCTATAGGTATATAACTATAACTTATATACGCGCTTATATTATAAGTAAACTATACTATTAGGAGATAATTAACCTAATTAGTTTATTCTATGTATATAAATACTCTTAAATAGTGCTCTAAAACTTAATTTAAGCGTTTTATCTAACTATTTATTTATAGATAAAACATAGTGCTTAGTTACTACTTTATTACTAAGAGGTAGTAAAATATTCTCTAAAATATACTAGTAAATATTAAACCTTAGTCTATAATAATACCTTCTAGGGCTTTATAATCTTTAAAAATATATTCTAAGAAAACTAATACTAGCCTATTGCTAGTTAACCGCATAGATATAGGGATATAAATACTATATTTTATAAATCTATTAATATTACTAAGATTATATTATAAGTCTTATTCTGCTAATCCTTAACTAGTAGGAGTCTAGTAATAAAATCTATTAATAATTCTTAGAAGGGTAATCTAGCACTAGTAGTATAGCTAGCTTACTATAAGGTTTATATATTTATAGTTTTAATACTTAATAGCTAATATAAGTATATATATATATCTTAATATCTCTTTTTATTCCTAGCTAAAATATTAGTTAGGAACTTATTAAAGAGTTTTAGTAACTCCTTAATACTTAGTAATAGGGTTATTATAAATTAGTAGTAGGATTTCTTTTCTTATTCTCTATAGGATAAAAACTTAATTTTTAAATATTAATAGCTTAGAGGGTCTAATAGACTATATTTATAATATATCTAGGTTACTGCTTAATAGTAGCGCCTTTTTCTTTATAATAAAGGTATTCCTCTATTATATATCTAAAAGTAAGACTTAGATTAGGGGTTCTAATTCTATATCTTCTATAAATATAGTAGAGTTTAACTTAGTAAAGGTTCTCTATACTACTAAGACCCTAGCTATAACGTATTTACTAGGTTATAACTCCTTAGCTAGCGAATTTAGTCTTATACATAGTTTATTCTCTACTATAATGCCTATATTAAGTATATCTAGTCTAATAGGCTTCTCTAAAATTAATAAGACCCTTACTATAATACTACTACTAGGTAGTAACTCCTTAGCTAGTAGATTTAGTCTTATATATAGTCCCCTTACGCTATAATAATATCCTTAGAGTGTATTTAGACTATTAGGCTTTTCTAAAATTAATAAGACCCTAGCTATTATACTACTACTAGGTAGTAACTCCTTAGCTAGCGGGTTTAGTCTTATATATAGTCCCCTTACGCTATAATAATATCCTTAGAGTGTGTCTAGACTATTAGGCTTTTCTAAAATTAATAAGACCCTAGCTATTATATTACTACTAGGTAGTAACTCCTTAGCTAGTAGGTTTAGTCTTATATATAGTCCTTCCTAATCTAGTTAATAGGTAAGGGGTGATTTTATAAAGCGCTAGATATTAATAGTTCTATTATAGCGTCCTTATAGCCTATTATTTATAAACTAAACACACTACGTTATCTTAGAGCACTAGATGCTAGTAGTTCTATTATAGCATTTTTATAGTATATTATTTATAAATTTAGTAAGAAAGGTTAGTAATTATAAGAACACTACCTTTGCCTTCCTCTCTTTACTTATATAATCTAACCTCCTTAATAGAGTATTAGCAGGGTTTAACTTACCTACTCTATATTTAATTATAAAGTTAAATAGATAGAGTTTATCTAGTATAGTAACCTATCTGCTAGTTAACTTTAGTTTTATAGCTAGGTACTTATGGTTTAAGTAATTTATAATTACTATAACTAGATATATTAAATATATAAGGTAATGCCTCTAAGTTTAGAATACCTCTTAGATAGCTAGTAACTCTATATCTAGGGTTACATAGCTGTCAGGAGCAGAACAGCGACGGCATCCATGAGGGTGGCGACGGCATCGATAAGGGTGGAACCCAGCGGGGCACGGAGCTAAGGGCTAGCTACGGGCTAGTCACGTGAGAGCTGCGGGCTATTTAAGGGGCTTTCCCACAAATAAAGGGAAAGGGCTAGAGATTAAACCTTTTAAGCACCTACCCTAGCTAGCAGATTAATAGCTATAACACTTTAATCTAACCTTTACTCTATTATTCACTCCTAAGCTAAAAGCCTTAATAAATTAATCTCTTCTTCCCTTTAGGGCAATAGACTATTGGTTAGATTAAGATATCTAGAATTCATTGCATAGCGACCTAATCGGGTGGTAGCCATAACTACGCTACAGATAAGCAGGAGAATGTTACACCACTAAACCTAACTAGAGTAGTCCGCTAGTCCCTATTAGATAACTAGTAGAGTGGAACACTTATTAATAACAAGGAGGTAACACTAAATTAGTGCCTTAAAGAAGCAGTGACCTAGATATATATTATAGAAAAAGACAGAAACTCGCTTACTTATAGCAAAACCTATAGATAATAGAAGAAGCCACGTCCTTAGGTAACTTAGACGCAGGACCTATAAATACCCCTCCTTTAGTACCTTAGGTAGTACCTATTACATAGTAATATAGCCTTATAAAGATATAATTAAAAGCACCTATATATAAAGGGGACACTTTTAAGAGTCTTTAGAATTTCCTAGCGGATTTAAATATAGCTTTCACTATAGATTATAGAACCTTTATAGATAATATAACTAAGGTTGCCTATGCTAGCAGCTGCCTAGCAGATAACGCGAAGCGATAATAGATACGTTATATAGCCACGGATAGTTATATAAATTACTAGGGTCACACCTAGGACAGATTCGTGGATTAGCTAAAGATAGGAACTATAGACGAGAATGCATAATGCTTAGAAGCAATAAGGATGTTAATAGGTCTTAGACAAGAAAATCACTAATTATTCCAGACGTTCATAAAGATCTAGGGTAAGGTAAAGGCTAAGCTACCTAAAGCAATTCCCGAACGCCTATAAATCTATATGTTTATTAATAGCCTTAATAACACTATAAAGAAGCAGGTACTTAGCTAAGAGTTCCCTAAGAGTTAGACCTACCTAGTAGGCTAAGGAAGAAAGGTAAAGGTTATAACTAAAGAAGGCTAATTAAGCGATTAAGGTAATAACGGTTAGAAAAGATAATAACATTTCACTTTACTAGAAAGGCTATAGTAATAAAGCGGTAATAGAAAGGCAAATTCGCTATTTATATGTTTTAAGTGTGGTAAGCTAGGACATGCTTTACTAAGCTACACTAAACTAGATTACTCTATTTATAAGAGAAGTAACTATATAACAGAGACATATAAGAGTAGCTATAACTAGGCTAGAGACAAAGACCTATTAGACTTAAATAAGACCCTATTAGCTTAGTATAACCCTAGGAAGATACTCTTATTAAATTATTGCCTAAAGATCTAAGACTAAGAGTTAAGGCAAAGTTATAGCAAGAACATAAATAGGTAGCTATAAAGGCGCTATTTAACCCTAGCGTAACCTATTTAATTATTTACCTAAAGTTACTAACAGTAGTTAATTAGGCTAACGTAAAAAGGATAACATAACCCTTAAGAGTGCTACCCTTACCAAAATTAAGCATTAAGGGATCTTATTACAAACCTTATTAATTAAGGATAGCATAGGCTACGCAAGAATGTGTTAAGTTAGCTGCTACGTAGCTAATACTAGTAAAGACCTATTATTAGGGCATAACTAGGCAGTTATATATAAACTAGTAATTATATCCTAGATAGATAGTTACTAGAGACACCCTATTATAAAAGAATGCCTTAGACTAGCAGTGGGGACGTAATAGGCATGCAAGGAGGCAAAACGCGCTTATATTAGATTTATCTTATAGGGGATAATAACCGAAATTATATAAAAAGATAATAATATCTTAATAATAAACAAAGACAAGCCTTATAATAACCTAGTAACTATAGAGATAAGCAAAGCCTATAAGTTAACTATATAAATACCCTAAGCCTATAAGGAGTTTAAGGATATCTTTTGAACAAACTTATAGGTGTCCTCCTACACTAGGTAGCTAAACTTATGCTATTAAATTAGAAGAGAGGAAAACGCCCTATAGGGACTAATATATAATTTAGTAGAAAAGGAGCTAGAAGTGCTCCGCAAGTACTTAGTAAGCGCGTAGCGAAAGGGATAGATTTAAAGATCTATTAGCCTAGCTAGAGCCCTAATATTATTTATGCTAAAGAAAGGAGGAAAATTACGCCTCTATGTGGATTATAGAGCCCTTAATAGGATTACTATTAAAGATAAAGCGCTATTGCTACTAATTATAGAGATCTTAAACCGATTAAAGGGAGCAAAGGTCTATATAAAATTAGACCTTAAGGATGCGTACTATTGGCTACGTATCCGCGAGGGCAATAAGTGGAAAATAGCGTTCTAATGCAGATATAGTTACTTTAAATATCTTATAATGCCTTTTAGGCTAGTTAATACACCCATAACCTTTTAAGAATATATTAATAGTGCCCTTAAAGGCCTTATGGATACGATTTGCGTTATGTATTTAGATAATATCCTAATCTATAGTAGCAATGTAGCCGCGCATAAGGGGCATATAAAATAAGTCCTTTAGAAGCTCTAAGAAGCAAGCCTCTTTATTAACCTAGAAAAGTGCAAATTCTTATATAAGGAGGTTAAATTCCTAGGCTTTATTATATCTAAAGAAGGAATCGCGATAGAGCCCACTAGAATTAAGATAATAGTAACTTAGCTAGTACCTTATAGCGTCTTTAATATCTAGTTATTCCTAGGCTTTATAGGATTTTACAGATGGTTTATTAAAGGCTATAGTAAAATAGTTATCCTATTAACTAATTAACTCTAAGGAGACTAACTAGTAAAGTTTAAGCTAGATCCTAATAAGTTAGCTATGTTTAGGGAGCTATAAAAATGATTCTAAGAGGCGCTAATTCTAGTGCACTTTAATCCACTAGCCTTATTAAGGGTTAAGACAGACGCCTTAGGACACGCACTTAGGGCTATCCTAGCGTAGTTAGTGCTAGGTTACTAGCACCTAGTGGCGTATATATTAAGGAAGTTAAATAAGACAGAGCTATACTACGTAACACTAGATATAAAGTTACTAGCTATCTAAGAGGCATTCTAAACTTAGAGGCACTACCTTATATACTTAACGCATCTAGTTATAGTGATTACAGATTACTTAAACCATAAGTACCTAGCTATAAAGCTAAAGTTAACTAGCAGATAGGTCACTGCGCTAGATAAACTCTGTCTATTTAACTTTATAATTAAACATAGAGTAGGTAAGTTAAACCCCGCTAACGCTCTGTTAAGAAGGTTAGATTATATAAGTAAAGAGAGGAAGGTAAAGGTAGTGTCCTTATAATTACTAACCTTTCTTACTAAATTTATAAATAATATACCATAAGGACGCTATAATAGAACTACTAGCATCTAGTGCTCTAAGAAAACGTAGTGTGTTTAGTTTATAAATAATAGGCTGCGAGGATACTATAATAAAACTATTAACATCTAGTGCTTTATAAAATTACCCCTACCTATTAACTAGATAAGGACAGACTGTATATAAGACTAGACCCGCTAGCTAAGGAGTTACTCCTAGCGGTAGTGTATTAGCTAGGGTCTCCTTAATTTTAAAGAAACCTAATAGTCTAGACGTACTCTAAGGATATTATTATAGCGTAAGGGGACTATATATAAGACTAAGCCTGCTAGCTAAGGAGTGGCTACCTAGTAGTAATGTAATAGCTAGGGTTTTATTAATTTTAGAAAAGCCTAATAGTCTAGATATATTCTAAGGATATTATTATAGCGTAGGGGACTGCACGTAAGACTAAGCCCACTAGCTAAGGAGTTACAACCTAGTAGATACGTTATGGCTAGGGTCTTAGCGGTATAGAGAACCTCTTCTAAGTTAAATTCCGCTGTATTTATAGAAGACGTGGAATTAGAACCCTAATCTAAGTCTTACTTTTAGATGTATAATAGAGGGATGCCTTTATTATAAAGAAAAGGGCGCTACTATTAAGCGATAACCTAGATATATTATAGACATAGTCTATTAGACCCTCTAAGCTATTAATATTTAAAAATTAAGTTTTTATCCTATAGGGAATAAGAAAAGAAATCCTACTACTAATTTATAATAACCCTACTACTAGGCATTAAGGAGTTACTAGAACTCTTTAATAAGTTACTAACTAATATTTTTAGCTAGGAATAAAAAGAGACATTAAGGTATATATATGTACTTATATTAGCTATTAAGTTTTAAAACCACAAATACATAAACCTTATAGCAAGCTAGTTACACTACTAGTGCTAGATTACCCCTTTTAAGAATTATTAATAGATTTTATTACTAGACTCCCACTAGTTAAAGATTAGCAAGGCAAAACATATAATATAATCTTAGTAGTGGTTAATAGATTTATAAAATATAGTATCTATATCCCTATATCCACGCGGTTAACTAGCAATAGACTAGTAACTATTTTCCTAGAATATATTTTTAAAGATTATAAAGCCCTAGAGGGTATTATTATAGACTAAGGTTTAATATTTACTAGTGGATTTTAGAGAATATTCTGCTATCTCTTAGCGATAAAGCGGTAATTAAGCACTGTATTTTATCTATAAATAGATGGTTAGATAGAATGCTTAAATTAAGTTTTAGAGCACTATTTAAGAGTATTTGTATGCGCAGAGTAGACTAATTAGGTTAATTATCTCCTAATAGCATAGTTTGCTTATAACATAAGCGTGTATATAAGTCACGGTTATATACCTACGGAAGCGCTGCGAGGATATAACCTAAGGGAACTAGATTAAGTAGTTACGCTAATTCTAATAGTTAATAATTAAGCTAAAAATAGAGTTTTAGAATTAAAGCATAAGCATATAGAGATTAAGTAGCTATTAAGCTACTTATAGGCCCTAATAGAAAAGTATTATAATTAAAAGAGAGTACTAATAAAGTTTAATATAGGTAACTATGTCTTACTCTTAACTAAGAATATTAATCTATAATGCCCTAGCTAAAAGCTAGCTATAAAGTACTTAGGACCGTATAAGATTAAAAAGAAGTTAGCTATTATGGTTTAGCTTATTAATTAAAGTTACCTAAAGGAACGCGCTTGCATAATGTTTTTAATATTATAAGCTTAGAACCTTTTAGAGGAAATCTAAGCAACGCGGTTAAAACAACCTTGCTGCGAGATAATATTAAAGAGGATTAAGAGGAATTTAAAGTTAAACAAATTATCGCCTATAAATATAATAGCAAACGGCGCAAATATTTAGTAAAATAGAAGAATTATAATAATTCTAAGAATTCTTAGGTGCTACGTAAAGACTTTATAATAAAAGAGGTTATTAAAGACTATAAGCGGTAACTAAGCAGCTAAATCTTAACTTCTTAGCTGCTTAATTAACTCCTAATTGTAATCTAAAATAATTATTAGATTGCAGCGATTTAATAGGGGATAATTTACTTAATAATAATTTAGACTACTTAACAAATCTTGTATTTAAAGCAAAAACTTAGCATAGACTTATAGCTATCTAATAGCTAGACTTTAGAGACATATTTAGACTGATTTTTAGCATGATTTCTAACTTTATTAGCCTTAGACTTATTATCACTAAAGGCTTAAACTTGTAATTCCTTAGGGAGTTCTAAAGGTCTAACATATATAGGGAGAGCAGCTTAAGCAGTAGTAAACTAGCAGTAAGTTAGTAAAGAATAAGCAGCAAAGCTAGTAGTACTAACCATAGGGCTATAAGTAGCTATAAATTAAAGATAATTAGCAATTTTAATCTAGGTTTCTAGATTAATAACATTAATTAGCTACGAGAAAGTAGCGCGTTTATCGCACTCTGCTTCTTAAGAAGCCTTAGCTATAAGACATATATAATAAGCTTGCCTGTGTTTATTAGCATTTTTAAGGCTAAAAGAGTATTATAAAGTTTCTTCTTAGCTTATATAAACTCCTAGTAGCGTATTAGTAATATTAAAGCAGTGGAGTAAAGGGTACTTATATTACTAATATAGTATAGTTCTAGAAGATTATAAAGTATATTCTAAAGCTATTTATATAGCTTTATAATTTAAATAGAATACTAGTAAGGAGTTAGTAGTAATTAAGAGGCAATCCCTTAAGGCTTAACTTACCTAATATAAGTTTTATTATTTTAAGCGTAATAATAGCATTTTAGAGAATTACCTATGAAAAGCTAAACATTAGTAGTAATAGCAGTAAGCTAGTAGCGAGTTTATACTAGAGAAGTAATTATATTTAGTTAGAGCAGGCTTTCCCTTAGTAATATACTAAGGCTATTTATCTTTATTATTATCCCTTAGAGCTATATTTTAAATAGCTAACCACTAGGCATAACGCATGTATAGAATTTTTATTAAACTAGCTCTAAGTTAGTAATAAAAAGTAATAAAGAAGCAGTAAACTTACGTAGTCTTTAATAATTATAAGGTTCTCCCCTTATAGGATAGCTTAATAGCGGAATCTTTAATAGCGGTAGTATAAGACATAATAGCTTAAGCTATAATAGTTAGTAGTTAATATTATATAATAGTAGCGTTATAGTAGCTATTATATTAGTAAGGGACTTATAAGTTAATAAGAGGCTTAAAGAAAAGAAAGAAAAAGAGAAAAGAAGGAAGGAAATTACCCTTTCTTATAGGAATTTAGGCATCTTAGATTAATCTAAGCTACTCTAACTAGAATCTTCTATGCGTTACAACTAGTGTGTTCACAGAGATTACTATAATTTATAAGTTATTACTATAAGCTTACTACGAATTTATTAGGCTGCTACTATAAGCTTAAAGAAAAATAGAAGGAGTAAGGTAATCTATGCCCTATAGAGTTAAGCTAATTAAAAAATCGCGCTAACTAGTCTAGTTAAGAAGAATCTCTTAGGAAGAATAACCTATAGAGAGGAAGTTAAGAAGTAACTATAACCTAGCTTCTATTAGCAAGCGATTGCTATAAAGAAGGCTAATATAGCCTAACGTTATTAATATTACTATATCGCTTTGTAAAAATCACTATAGCAAGTAGTAATAAAGGAACTCTTACGCTATAACCTAACCTAAGATAGCACCTTAATGCGATTAAGGACGATTATAGTGAGAGGGGTATTATATTAGGAGCAGAATAGTAATGGTATTTATAAGGGTAATGACGGTATTAATAAGGGTGGAACCTAGCAGGGCATAGAGCTAAGGGCTAGCTGCAGGCTAGTTACGTAAGAGCTGCGGGCTATTTAAGGGGCTTTCCTACAAACAAAGGGAAAGGGCTAGAGATTAAACCTTTTAAGCACCTACCCCTAGCTAGCAGATTAATAGCTACGACACTTTAATCTAACCTTCACTCTGTTATTCACTCCCAAGCCAAAAGCCTTGACAATAGCATAGCTCTATCTTATTTAACTTCCTTAATATATACGCTACTAGGTACTAGTAACCTAGCACTAACTACGCTAGGATAGCCCTAAGTGTATATCCTAAGGTATTTATCTTAACCCTTAATAAGGCTAATAGATTAAAGTGTACTAAAATTAGCGCCTCTTAGAATTATTTTTATAGCTCCTAAACATAGCTAGCTTATTATAATCTAGCGTAAACGTTACTAGTTAGTCTCCTTAAAGTTAATTAGTTAGCGGGATAACTATTTTGCTATAGCCCTTAATAAACTATCTATAGAATCCTATAAAACCTAGGAATAACTAAATATTAAAGACACTATAAGGTACTAGCTAAGTTACTATTATCTTAATTCTTATAGGCTCTATCGCAATTCCTTCTTTAGATATAATAAAGCCTAGGAATTTAACCTCCTTATATAAGAATTTATACTTTTCTAGGTTAATAAAGAGGCTTACCTCTTAGAGTTTCTGAAGGACTTGTTTAACATACCCCTTATGCGTAGCTATGTTACTGCTATAAATCAGGATAATATCTAGGTACACCACGTAAATCGTATCCATAAGGCCTTCTAGGGCGTTATTAATATATTCTTAGAAGGTTATAGGTGCATTAACTAGTCTAAAAGGCATTATAAGATATTTTAAGTGTCTATATTTATATTAGAACGCTGTCTTCTACTTATCTCCCTTATAGATATATAGCTAGTAGTACGTATCTTTAAGGTCTAATTTTATATATACCTTCGCTCCCTTTAATTAATTTAGGATCTCTATAATAAGCGGTAATAATGCCTTATCTTTAATAGTAATCCTATTAAGGCCTCTATAATCCACGCATAGGCGTAATTTTCCTCCTTTTTTAGCATGAATAATATTAAGGCTCTAGCTAGGCTAATAGATCTCTAAATCTATTCTTTTACTATATGCTTACTAGGTATTTGCGGAGTATCTCTAGCTCCTTCTCTGCTAAATTATATATTAGTCCCTATAGGGGTGTTTTCCTATTTCTAATTTAATAGTATAAGTCTAGCTACCTAATATAGGGAGGATACCTATAAGTTTATTTAAAAAGATATCTTTAAACTCTTTATAAGCCTAGGGTATTTGCATAGTTAACTTATAGGCTCTGCTTATCTCTATAGTTACTAGGTTATTATAGGGTTTATCTTTATCTACCGCTAAGATATTATTATCTTTTTATATACTTTTTAATGTTAACTCCTATAGAATAAATCTAATATATATATGTCTAGCCTCTTTATATACCTATTGCGTCCCTACTACTAGCCTAAGGCACTCTTTTATAATAGGGTATCTCTAGTAACTATCTATCTAGGATATAATCACTGGTTTATATATAACTACCTAGTTATAGCCTAATAATAGGTCCTTACTAGTATTAGCTATATAGTAGCTAACTTAATATATTCTTGCGTAGCCTATGCTATCCTTAATTAATAGGGTTTATAATAAGATCCCTTAATGCTTAATTTTAGTAAGGGTAGCACTCTTAAGAGTTATGTTATCCTTCTTTATATTAGACTAATTAACTTCTATTAGTAGCTTTAGGTAAATAATTAAATAGGTTACACTAGGATTAAATAATGCCTTTATAGCTACCTATTTATATTCTTGCTGTAACTTTGCCTTAACTTATAGTCTTAGATCTTTAGGTAATAATTTAATAAGAGCGTTTTCCTAGGGCTATACTAAGCTAATAGGGGTCTTGTTTAAGTCTAATAGGTTTTTAACCTAGTCATAGCTACCTCTATATGCCTCTGTTATATAGTTACTTCTCTTATAAATAGAATAATCTAGTTTACTATAGCTTAGTAAAGCATATCCTAGCTTACTATACTTAAAATATATAAGGGATAAACCTACTACTTTATTACTACTTTATTACTATAGCTTTTCTAGTAAAGTGAAATACTATTATCTTTTCCTATTATTACTACCTTAATTATTTAATTAGCTTCCTTTAGTTATAACCTTTACCTTTCTTCCTTAGCCTACTAGATAGGTTTAACTCTTAGGAACTCTTAGCTAAGTACTTGCTTCTTTATAGCGTTATTAAGGCTATTAATAAATATATAGATTTATAGGCGTTTAGGAATTGCTTTAGGTAGCTTAGCCTCTGCCTTACCCTAGATCTTTATAAATATCTAGAATAATTAGTAATTCTCTTACCTAAGACCTATTAGTGTCCTTATTGCTTCTAAGCACTATATATTGTTATCTATAGTTCCTATCTTTAACTAATCTATAAATCTATCCTAGGTATAACCCTAGTAATTTATATAACCGTTTATAGCTATATAACATATCTATTATTAAGATGCAAGGGGTTTTCTTCCCATTCAAGGGTTTTCCCTTTTGACGAAGCAGCAGGAGTACTAGTACTAGCCCTACATAGAGCTAGCTAGCGTAAATAATATATATATATCTATTATTACTTTACGTTATCTACTAGGCAGCTACTAGCATAGGTAACCTTAGTTATATTATCTATAAAGGTTCCTTAATCTATAGTAAAAGCTATATTTAAATCCGCTAGGAAATTCTAAAGACTCTTAAAGGTATTCCCTTTATATATAAGTGCTTTTAGTTATATTTTTATAAGGCTATATTACTATATAATAGGTGCTACCTAAGGCACTAAAGGAAGGGTATTTACAGGTCCTATGTCTAAGTTACCTAAGGATATAGCTTCTTCTATTATCTATAGGTTTTACTATATATATTATTTACGCTAGCTAGCTCTATGTAGGGCTAGTACTAGTACTCCTGCTGCTTCGTCAAAAGGGAAAACCCTTGAATAGGAAGAAAAACCCTTTACATCTATGTTTAGGCTAACGCTAACCCTACACTAGGCCTGCGTCGCGTTATGTGTGGCCTATTATAAGTGTTTATTACTAGCTTGCGCTAGCCTTATCCTAATAAGAAGAAAAGAAAAGAAAGAAAAAGGAAAATCCTAGGTTTTAAGCCCTACCTAGCTCTATCCTAGGTCTACTCTAGCACTGCTCTAGGCCTATTATACTATCTTATAGCGTGCTAGATTTAGTTTTATAATAGTAATTTACTTCTCTTTTACTTTTTGGCTAGCTCTTCTATAGCCTTACTTTTTAGCCTTCTCTAGCCTAGGTCTAGCTTATTAGTCTAAGGAAGTTAGAGTACCTAATATTATTTATCTTCTATAGTAAGGGTATGGGTTTAGTTTAATTCCTAGCTATTTCTAGGCCTAGGTCTCTTAGGCATTAACTAACTAGATTCTTATCTTATATTCTTCTTTCTTTATTAATATCTATAATTTAGCCCCCTATATAAGTATAAGAAGGGTTCCTCCCCTAGAGGGTCTTCCTTCTTTCCTCTTTTTATTAAACTTCCTATAGGTTCTTTTCTTCCTTAGAGCTACCTAAGGCGCTCCTAGGCTAGTATTAGCCTAAATACTAACGTTACTATAGATCTATTAAGTTATTTAACAAAATAGCACTAGTAGCTATAAGTATTCCTATATCCTATGCTATTCTAGCTCTAATCCGCCTAGGAAACTCCTAAGAATAAGCGCTACCCTTAGAAGTTATTAACTAAGAAGTAACTTAAGCGGGCCGTAGCTAAAGATCTTAAGGTATAACCCCTGCCGCCCCTGCACCGAGTCTGATCCGAGTCTAATCCGTGACAGTTAGGGGATCCCCGTGGGATCCAATGTGTTTCCTGCGAGTCTCGGTCTATTGACTGTCCTTATAGGTTTTACTATAGTTATATAAGTTTCTGTCTTTTTCTATAATATATATCTAGGTTATAGCTTCTTTAAGGCACTAATTTAGTATTACCTTCTTATTATTAATAAGTATTCTACTTTATTAGTTATCTAATAGGGACTAACAAACTACTTTAGTTAGGTTTAGTAGTATAATATTCTCCTGCTTATCTATAGCATAGTTATAGCTACTACCTAATTAGGTTACTATGCAATGAATTCTAGATATCTTAATCTAACTAATAGTCTATTACCCTAAAGGGAAGAGAGATTAATTTATTAAGGCTTTTAGCTTAGGAGTGTGTAATAGAGTAAAGGTTAGATTAAAGTGTTATAGCTATTAAACTGCTAGCTAGGGGGTGCTTAGAAGGTTTAATCTTTAGCCTTTCTCCTTTATTTATAGGAAAGCCCCTTTAAATAGCCTATAGCTCTCACGTGACTAGCCCGCAGCTAGCCCTTAGCTCCGTGCCCCGCTGGGCGCCACCCTTATGGATGCCGTTGCCGTTCCGCTCCTGACAGTTTTGTAGGTCACATAACTTGTGGGTCCTCGCCTAATCAGAGGGCGGGCCAATAAGTCATATGTGGGGCCACCTCTCGCGGGCGCGCGTTGCGCGCGCCCTCGTGGCCCGACCTTTGCCGGGTAATTGCGGCTGCGTGCCGCGATTGATATCATGCTTGTTCCAACAGTTATAGTTAGTGTAGTAACTACACTAACTACACTACAAAATAATTTGTAGTAACTAACTACAAACTACACTAACTACAAATTTTTATTTACTACACTACACTAACTACAAATATTTATTTACTACACTACAAATACAAATTTTTCCTAAAAACTACACTAACTACACTACAAACAATACTCTGGGTATTAGCGATCCTAAAAGTGTACTTCAGGTGAAAGGATTTAGTAATGCCTCTCTTGCTAATAATCTAGATACTAGAAGATTAACTGTAGGCCACGTTATAATGCTTGCTAGAGGACTAATTCTCTGGCAGTTAAAGAAGCAAACTCTCGTAGCACTTAGCTTAACCGAAGCTAAATTCATTAACCTTACACTACCTAGTATTTTAATACTCTAGGTCGCTAACCTCCTTAAGGACTTTAGAATTAATTAATTATAACCACTGCTCTTATTTATAGATAGCTAGAACGTAAAGGCTAACGTGCTAGATAAGAAGCATAAGGGATAAACTCGTTATATTAATCTACGCTATAAATAGATTGTTTAAAAGACCCGCGAAGGGCACTTTTAACTTTAGTAGATTAGAACTTAATAGATAATTGCTAATGGATTTACGAAGGGACTTAACCGAATTAAATATAGTAATTTTGTACGTCTTCTTCGCATAATAAAGGCTAAAGACTTTATTAAAGGAGATATTTTAGAAGATCTATATTAATTATTCCTTTTACCTTTTATCTTATTTTCTTTTCTATCTCTCTTTCTTTCTTTCTTTTAATATTCCGCTAGGGGCGGTGTTAGTTAATATTCAGCCTCACATCTTAGGTATCACTTCTAATGCAGAGTTTTCGCACCCAGATTTATTGTGAGCTTCGTTAGACCTATCTCAGATTCATCGCAGGCTTCGTTTGGAAGACCTTGTTTATTCTCGCTTGTTAGATCTCCGATGAATCGGTCTTCTTTTGCTTATTAAAGCCTATTTATATGGCTTCCTTTCTCTTCTTGTAGATCTCCTTTAGATAGTCAATCTACACCTTTCTTCTTTCTCTCGCGACCCTCAACAGCTCGCACCCTCACCGATCGCTGCGATCCACCGCGCAATAGGCAGAGACTTTGAAAAGTTTACCAAACTGGTCCAGAGAAGTTGCTTCTTCGAGAAGATATGTCCACGGCTGTAGACAATACTCTGACTCATAGCTCTCTTGTTCTTCTCCTTTCCTTTGTTCTCTCTCTTCCCGGCAGCGGAAGGTGGTGACACTCGCCTTTAATGCAACCACAAATGAGAAAATGGAGAACTGACTGTCCAATATCAAATTCACCGCCTCTCAAAGCTCGGCAGGCCGTGCACCCACCACTCAACCGCGCTGCGACCCCAATCCTCATCCAACCTCCGTCCTCATACAGTACAGGACGCACTTCGGGTGGTAAACATGCACAAACTTGACGAGTTGCCGGCTGATGTTCTTCATCAAATAACCACGCATCTGGCCGGTTTTGAACATCCGTGGCTAACCCCGCCAGCCGTCGAAACTCTGTAGACAAGTTTTACTCCTCCCTTACTACCTTCTTGCGCTTTGAGTTGCAGCCAAGGCACGGCACCGGTGCCGTCGGGACCTTTGTCTGCGTCCTGCGGCGCGTTGACCCCGATCAGCTTGCTGCAGAGGACGTTGGTCTTCTCGTCGTTGAAGACGAAGTTCGGGGTTCCGGACGATGTGAACAGATGATAACCAAGGATATATGCAAGCAAACATGAATATGTTCAACCGTGTAACGATTGGGTTATGGTTATGGAGAGGACGGGTCAGTGTTGGCGCGGCGCCGCTTAGGTGAGGCCGGCAAGAGTCGTCGAGGCGCCGTTCCGGGTCCCAGTCCCAGAGCAACGGGTCTCATCGGGGACGAGACAGGCAGGGCCGGCAGGGTGCAGGCCAGGGGATTAGTCAGGTCCAGTGGGTTGACGTGGTCTCGAGGCAACTCCATCACTGCCATCGGGGCACGCTCCAATACTGTGGCCGTTTCACTTCCTGCGTGTTCTTTAGGCATCGCCTGTGATTGCTGCCGCCGTTGCGCAGCATGGTGTTGTTGGGAGAGTTGGGAGCCTATCTGTCTCGTGACCGATCGTTGTTCCCTCGAGAGCCGATGATACATCCCACGTACTTTCTTTGGCCGCGCTGGGCAGGTGGCAAGGTCCGCAGTGTGTGGTCCTAGGCAGTTGGCACATTGTCCGGCATCTTTGCAGCTTTCGCTGGCGTGGCCAGTCTTACCGCAACGTTTGCATCGTGCCTGTCTGTTGCAGGCATATCGGGTATGAAAGTCCCAGCAGTTTTCGCACTGTCTCGGCGGGTTCGTGTTCTCGACGATTCTAGCTGGTCGGCTGGTGCCAAAAAGACTCCAGGGCCGTTTTGTTGGTTCAAGGAAGGAAACAATCAGTGTCTTGTAAGGGAGTTGTTCATTGTCGCGGAGCGGGTTCTGATGTTGACGGGGCGAGCCCGGTCTGATGGTCTATTTCATCGCGAACAGCAGTGTCGTAGTCAATTTCGTTCCCGTAAAGATCAGTGAGTTTCCGGGGACAGTTGTTCACGGCGTAAGTATACCATCTCTGGCTGGTCTCGACGGCAATTGCGCCTAGGTCGTCAGCCCATTCGGCCTGGCGCTCTACAAGCAGATGGCAAGTGGCTTTGTCCGTGCAGCGTATGGCCCATCCGCTGTTCACTTGAAACACTTGCGGGATTCTATTGAGTTCGAGGCCGGTCTTGCTGGCGACGTGAGTACGGATGGCATAGCCAATATGGTTCCTGGCCGGCGCATCGGCGGCAAGACGGACAAAGACCCGGAGATCCCCTCGGGGTGGGGCGGGTGGCCGTTGCCCTTGGCGATGTGCGGCCGCAAAATGCGGTTGCGGGTAAACACGTGAGGCAGCTGGTCTGGTGAGAGAGGCGTTGGAGTTGGTGGCAGAGCTGGCGGCCACGCTGCTGTATGTTGGAGTAGAGGGTGTCTGGGCCTGGCGGGCACGCGCTAGTAAGACGCCAATAGCGGTGATCTCCACTGGGGAGCTGTCTCTCAGGAGGGCTGCGCGAGCGCCTCTAGCTAAATTCTTAGGTGTGTGGATGCCGAGATCAAAGGGATCCGGCTCGCATGGCGGGCTGGAGGTGGCCATTGCCATCGCCGCCGCCGTAGCTGCGCAGCGCGCAGAAAATGAAGTTTACAAGTGACGTTACTCCTTCTCTGACCACGTCGGCGGCGACGAAAAGGCGCTACTCGAAAGTGTGGAGTTACACTCCTGTGGGCCCAGCAAGCCACCGGTTACAAGCGCCGCTGTCTATCGACAATCGCAACTCAAGACATAGACCCCATCACGCTCGAACAGTTATACGTCCAGTGGATCACAACCTGTAGCGTTCCTTTTCGTATGGCAAAGCAGGCAGAGTTCAGAGCGGCTCCTTCGCCTTTACGTCGGCGCCATTCTCGATCAGCAACTTAACGACGCCCTCGTGACCTATCTCTGCGGCCCACGACAGCACTGTCTAACCGTTGTTGTCCTTTGCCTTAACGTCGGCGCTATTCTCGACTAGCAGCTTAACAACGCCGTTATGCCCGTTCGCGGCGGCTCGCGACAGCGCCGTACATCTCATATTATCTTTGTGGTTGACGTCGGCGCCTCGATCAGTTAGTACTCGTACTACTCTGTCGTGTCCGTACTCTGCCGCAGAGTGCAGAGCCGTTCGCCCCCTGCCATCTTTGGCGTTTAAGTTCGCTTTTCTTTGAATTAATAGCGATCCAACATCTGAATGTCCTGTCTCTGCCGCATGATGAAGAGCCGTTTGATGATTATTATCCGTCTTTTTGAGATTGCAGACTTGAAGTAGTCGTTTTATAATCTCAATATCACCAGTTCTCGACGCTAAATGTAGGGGAGGAAGATTATTGTAGTAATAGAATGGTACGTTAAATATGTCGTTTTTGGGCTTGCGGTCATGCAGCCTGAACAATAGATCCAGTAGAGGGAGATGGCGAGATACTATGGCCCATCCCAACAACCCAGAGTAGTGAGAATCAAGAGACTCCCCTAGAGGTGACCAAGGATGCAATTGCCATGACAGATTTGGTTCGAGTGCAAGTGTGCAGAATTTGTCCCAGTATGGGGACTTTTCGGTTATACCACGAGTAAGTAGTGCCCACTGGTCTTTTGCATATTGGAAGAACGCCGGCAGCTCTGTGACAGAAGGACATTTCGCAACTATTCTAGGCAGGACCATGGTCGCAGGTTTGAGCTTTGGGAAGAAGCGGTGAGTCCAGGATGGCAAGGGGTTTCGATCAGCTTCTTCATGGCTTGTCTACCCATTGCAATTTGCGAGTTTCCACCTATATCACAGGACTGCAAGGCGAGGCCATAGTCGGGGACATGAGATGGGTCACCCAAAGCTGACCGAGTTCTAGCAGTGCAGCGTCTAGCTGAAAGAGCACTTCAAATGGTCCGCTATCGGGGACTCGCGTTTCTAAGAATTGGCGTACGGAGTGGTGCGCGAGCATTATTTGACGGTTGTTTGAAGTGATAAGGTTAGAACAGCATTTCACAACATCTTGACCTGTTGGCATTTGGTTTCTGTCAAGACACCCGGTGCTGGGATCAATCGCAAGTGCCTCCCTCAGCTGATCGACATGAAACGGCTCGATTGCTGCGGATACCCAGCGCAAGATTCTGGGTGCAAAGCGGCTTTGCCGTTTATCTATCCGCATCAAGCAGCGGGCGTACGTCTCGTCTAGGCTCTTGGGCAGGTTTTCGAGGGCATTTCGAATGTCGTCATCCGTGGAACACTCATCCCACAGGGCTTCTATTTGCATATTCACCCATAAGATCCTCCTTGAATGTCAGTATAGGAACGAACTTGAGCCTAGCCGGAGGTGCAGCAACTGACATGAGATCAGCCCTTTCATTAAGTTTGCTCTTGATGTCCCGGAGGACGTACTCATTTTCTGTGAGCTGTCTTTCCAGCATTTTTTCCTCGACTCTCCACTCAATAAATTGCCGAATGTCTTCTGTTGTCCTCGTTCGATATACGTAGAGCTGTAGAGCCTGCTATGAAGTCCGTCACATTGAGGTCTTCCCGTCCGGAGACCAAAACTCTTTGCGGATCATGCTGTCGCATCATATCCCGGAAGGTATTAAGTACCAGCCGTCTCTCGACTGACACACACTCATCGAGACCATCCACAATATATGTTGCGCTTGGAACGAGCCGAGTTAGAAATCTGCCCAAGGGTATGAAAATGCTGTCTATGATCTCTGCGAAGCTCGGACGACACGTTTTTGGGCCGTAGGATCGTTTCACAGCATCCACTAACCATTGAGGGCATACAATCCCCTTCTTTTCAAGGAAACCGAGCATTTGTTTAATGTAGCTACTGAATAGATGAACGGCTTTTAGTCGGGATTTGTTCGAATGATTGAAGAAGAAGTGGGCCACAAAATCACCACCCTTTTGAGATGCTTCTCTCATATGCTGTACTACGGTAGTCCTGAGCAACATCAATAATCAGACAAACTTAGGGCAAACAGACTGTTTCAGTACAAACATACGTCACAAGCGTCTTCCCGGAACCAACTAAAGCGGTGATCAGCATGTAACTCATAGGTTGGTAAGAATAAGGATGCATACTTTTACCTGATAGCCATAGGCATGAGGGAGTTTGTTTTCTCCACGCTAAGAATTCCTTGTCATGGAGTATCCATGTTGCAGTTCCTGGGCATTTGTCACGAGAGTAACTGCGGTAGGTGTAGTTGGGTTCATAATCGGAGATATGTTCAAAGATATTGTAAGGTGAAGTCCCTAATCGATACATATTAGCCGAACCGCATATATTATGGAGTAATAGCGTTTAAGGATACCTTCTCGGGCCAGTTGCCATTCTGGTCGTTTTGAAAGGGCCGAGAATCGGACCGGGTTGTTCAGTTCTAAATCCGTTTCTTCAGTCACGGCGCCCTGAGCCGTGGACAGAATTGAGAGGATCTCCTTCGCCACTGCTGCCGCCGTTGCTGCCGCGTAAGGTTGCCATTTCTTATTTTTGTGCGAGTCTGCGTAGTCGCAGATTCCTCGAATGGCAAGACCGGGAAATGCGCTCATGAATCCAGCAGCCTCCATCTCGAAGCAGAGCACGCCACCAAGCTCCAAGCTAAGCTTGTCTCTAGTCGCTCCATCTCGTATAAGCTGATTGCCAGAGGCTATGGTGCCATAGTGGACTTCGATATCCTCGCTGCTTCGCGGTGTCCGCTGCATCACCATATTTTTATCACACATATCACATCCAGCCCCTCTAACATGCTTGTAGGTTGGCTGGAACAGGATATCGGGTCCAGCGTCGTCACGGAGACAGATGAGTTTGGAGAGGATCTTCAAAATATTAGCTCGGTGCTCAAGGTGATTCGCTTGCAGCTTGTTAACGGCACTTAAAAGGAGGTTTGGTGGTGCGTTGACGAATCCCGTACGTATGAATCCGCTTGGCGTGATCTTCCCGAAGTCATGTTGAACTACGCCGCCATGTCCCATGTGTGGCTGGCTAACCACTACATCCCCAAGTCGTATATCCGCATCATCGCCCGGAACACCGCCTCCGACGCCGACCATGAACATGAGGTGTATTGACGGAAACACAGACGTCATCTGGCCAACGACCGCCGCGGTTAAACTGGTACCGGTCTGGCCAGCGGGCAGACATACGATGACAACATTGTGGCTATTAAACCGGCCAAGCGTGTACAAGTTTGGATGCTCCGCTGGTTGGGGAAGGCTGCGATGATGTTCGTCAAGCATTTTCGTCGCTGCTTCAAGCTCGTTCGGGAGAGCACAAAGCCATCCCACCGTATAGTCTTCAGGGCGAAATCCTTCCATATTGCAGTATTGGAAGCCTATGTGCAAGCCATCCCCATACTTCAAAACACAATAGAAGGTGGCAGGAATGCTTGATGACAAGAGTGATACCTTTCCCCTGTCGGATTGCCAGCATGTCTTCGAGCACTGACCCAGGGTTGCCGATTTTGTCTCAAGCGTGCCGCGTACGGTTGGCTGTTCGCTATGGTATGGAGCAGAGAATGTTTGGTCGCCCGCTTCGCCTTAAGACGCGGAGGTGAACGAAGCTCGTACTTCGTGGCCAAATGCGGACGTCCTATGAGCTTCGTACAACAAGATGCAAGTCGGTTGAAGAGGGCAAGAACGGGAGACGATATGACAGAAGTTGGGCGCCACAGTCCCGCATGGCCAGTGCTCCTCCATCTCGCACAGCGAATGGTGAAAGAGGAAGGTCAGCAGAAACTGATCGTTCCTTTTTCGGTCGTGATGCACCGTGATGCAGCGTGGCTGCCTTGTTGTGGTCCAATGAATCGTTGCAAGGAATACGCCACGGCGCTTCAGTCTTGGTGTCGCAACCACACCATGCTCAGAATGTTTAAAACGCCAACCTCGTCCGATAAACGACAAGCTCATCGCCTGTGATTCGGGCGCGAGTGATGTGATGGAACGACGACCACGGTAGTTCCACGATGGGATTGGCTCAGTGTGCTCCACTTCACCACAGGCGCAGCAACAAAAACTTGGGCCTCCCAATGGAGATGGCCAACAGACAGCAATGCGGTAGCGAAAGAGGAAGTCAACAGACTGAGGCATTCGCCTCCCAAGCTACATCTCAGGCGCACGCCACTCTAGATGAAATACAGTTACCAGACAGGGACCGGCATTTTGACCAAATGAAGCAGTCCTATGTTAGACTGTTGGATAGAAAACAGGTCCATTTAAAGAGCACCCCTCCTGGTGTAAAGGGCACCTAACTGTGGCTGCGGTGGCTTAGGACAGCCGTTACCGGCCGCCCATAGTGATTCTCATAGAAACCAAGTAGTTGTTGTCCTCTAGAGACCGTAGTTATTATTAGAGAGCCCCACTTATTACACGAGATCATAACTAGATTAAAGCTATCTATAACTATCGCAATACTATAAGCTCTTATAATGCCTTTAAAAACGCCTCTTCTGCATTAATTTATGCCTAAATCCAGGTATTAATATCTCCCTTATAGTCTATAGGAATGTTCTAATTAAACTAAGAGGCATCCTTATTAGTAATCCCCTTAGATAATGCTAATTCTAATAATATTACGATATCTAATGCTACTAAGTTATCCCCTATTATCGCGTCCTCTTCTATATCTTTAATTACATCTAGAGCTCTTAAATATACTTAAGGCTATACTATACCTAGCTTATAAGCATTACTAGATTCTAGCCTCTAGAGCCCTATAGCTATTATAGTTATTTAAGTTAAATCAATCGCGGCCAGCGCTATTAAAGGTGGTGTAATAGACGCGTTAGCCTTACGATTCTTATGACCTTTAGCTTCCTTAACTGCTTAAGCGTGTTTAAATAGCGAAGGATCCCGGCGGGCGTGCTATAAGATATCTATACTCTTTTCTAACCTAAGAGCCCCCTTTAGCCTGCCTTTTCCCCTAATAATTAGAGGCTTAAATAGTCTAATTAAAGCATGGTTATCCTCTAGGGGCTGCTTATAATATCGTTACTAATGCGGATTAATCTCCTCTACTTTAATTAGTTAATTATCACGAATTCGCTACTAAATTTAATACCTACAGAGGACCCTAAGGGCTATAATATAATAGCAAGGCAGGCATAGGGTCTTTAGTGCCTTACTATAGTTTCCTTTAAGGGCTTTAAGAGCTATATCCTCCTTAATTATAAGCTATAGTGTAATATAAGAAACCCGATCGCGAATTAGCTAATAAAGCGGTTTACAGGTATAATTTAACGTCTTATTATACCTCTAGAGCTTATAACTCTAAATCTCTATGAATTAATACACCTAGAAGGCATTTAGATATTAAAAACAGAGGCTAAGTTACTTATATTACCCTAAAGAAACCGCTTAATTACTGCATTTATAGACTTTATAATAGATATTATAAGATAACTAAAATGCTTAAGCTTATTAATAAAGCAGCGCACGATTTTTCCCTTCTATAGCTTAATCCAGGTTTTTAACGTATAATTAACCGCTTACTCTAGGAAGCACCTAGGCTCTTTAAAACGCGTTAGCTATTGTTTAAATGCTAATTCTGTATTAGATTATATAAGCTTATTCCACGCATTAAGGAAGCTTATAAAGGCTAGTGCGTGTAGTGTTTTTCGTTATGTGATTGTACGTTACCTTTGGGAAATACTGCTTGCACTTTGCGAGTATATTTATATTAACGTGCTACTGGCAAAGAATATATAGGATATTAGTAAAGCCTAGGTACTTTTTAATAGCTTATAGTAATCTAAGATCGCAATCCGTAATAACTACCTAGGGCTTCATAATGCCTCGCAAAGTAAGAAGCTTACTAATAGTATTAATAACCTATAGGAAGTCTTCCTTAGTCTCTTTGCTTATAAAGCAAGAGGTAAATTAAAAGGTTTTATTATAAGAAGTAACCCTATAGGCATTAAATAATAGCATATTAAATCGATTTGTTTTATATGTATTATTATAGAGATAAATATCTAGATGTGATTTTAAAAGTTTAAGCCCTAAGAGTAGAGCAATAAAAAGCCTTATAATCTAACTATTAGAGCTTTATAAATCTTTATAGAAGTAGGAGGAGGGATTCTCTTAAAGCTAGTTATAGAGCTATTTAACCTCTATGTAGCTATTAAGCTTGCGTTAATAATGCTAGCGGATGTAGTTATAGATATTAAATCGCGTAACGCCCTTAACGCTATTAGAATTATTATAACAGAGGTGCTTAAGGATTTAAAAAGGAGGGATTCCACTATTATAAAGGGAGATAATCTTACCTTCTACCTTTTAAACTTTAGCTTACTAGATCTATAAAAGTAATAAAGGATTAAGCTTATAATTATAATCACAGGCTTTAGCTCTGTAGAGGCAATAAACACTATTCTCTACACCTATTATAAGCTTAAAGGGGCACTCTGTTATCTATAAGCTCGTTATTAATTAGGCTTAAGTCCTATAAGCCTTAGGATTATGCTTTAACACGTATCTACAACCCTTATAGCATTATAGTATAATTCTCGTGGGATTCTTTGTATTAGGCTTGCTCTTATGGATCACAATAGCAAAACCTAGGTTATGATAGGCAGAATTAATAGCAGCTCTAATATTATTAAGGCTGCTAAAGGTCTTAGAGTAAAGAGACTCCATTTTAGGCGCTTGTGGTGGTAATAACTAGGTGGTAATAGCTTCGTTGAAGATTACAAAAAAACGTAAATAAACGCGATTATAGGATGCAAGCCCTAAGCCTATATTGTGTCACAGCTAATTTACATATAAGTCCCGATACTGGCTGTCGTGGGTCCCCAGCCACAGTTTGGGGTGCCCTTTACACCAGGAGGGGTGCTCTTTAAATGGACCCTAGAAAACAAGCTATGTCATCAGCCTCCTCAGGACATTTCAACCAATGTCCTTCTTGGTCAGCACCGGTGTAATCCTTGCACTCAACCTTGAAACCAATTTGTTTTAAGACTTCTCGAGCTTTATTTCCCAGCTCAATATCAACATATGCATCATCGATACCGTGTCCTAGAAACACAGGTGTAGAGGTTAAAGATGCAGTGTCTTGGGCAGGACGGATTGTACCCAACAGGCCAGGCATCATCCTCTTCACAAAGGCATCTCCATCGCTAAATTCTGGGCGTGGCGGTAGATCGTGTAGTGATTGCCCTGCTTCAGTGAGGTATTGGATATTTTCGTCGAAAGGTAGCCAAGTACTGGCTGCCAGGAATGCACCCAAGGGCCTGGCCGTATCGTCAGAGCACAGCAAAGTCCACAGGGCAGTAGCAGCACCCAAGCTGATTCCACCCAAGACGACCCTATCAGCCCTTCCGCGTAAAGTAGCAATCTCTTGTGCGAGGAGAGCCGAGATGTACTTGACGGATGCTTGGATACCGTGTATCTGCAGGTCTTGCCTCGCGTTTATGTCGGAAAGAGAAGGCGCCTCAAACCACGCCGGGATGTCCTCGTCGAAAACTGGGCTCCAAATGTCTGGGGACGAGGGAAACACCCATTTGCATCTGGGGAAAAGTTCGATAAGATTTGATCGCCCTGAAAGCTCCAGCTCGAATAGTTCTTGGGCGAACTCCTCGCCGCTGCTTCCTCGACCGTGGAGGAGAAGGACTGTGTGAGTGTGCTCTGAACGGGGTTCCACAACGTGGACGGGGCCAAATGACAATTTATCCATCTTGAAGTAGGAGAGTTGGATGAATTCTTCTGTTGGTGTGGTTGGTCCTGAGTTTGGGAAAGCCGCTGTGTAGCTTAGTAAGCTGCACGGGACCCTTCGAAAATCACATGTTGTTAGGTGCCTCAGGCAGCGTAGACATAAAGCCTACCTGCATCGCAACCGTCATAGCAATAAGCTTGATT
This sequence comes from Epichloe gansuensis, assembly GCA_023658505.1. Taxonomy (NCBI): domain Eukaryota; kingdom Fungi; phylum Ascomycota; class Sordariomycetes; order Hypocreales; family Clavicipitaceae; genus Epichloe; species Epichloe gansuensis. The sequence continues at coordinate 5,066,702 of CP098283.1, forward strand.
TTGCATCTTATGAGTCTATCCGAAACCTCAACCATTTCAGAGCCCTTCCTAACATGATACGCCCAGGATCCCAAGCTTCTATAGGCTCCCTCCGCCAATTTTCCCGGAGGTACATGCAGTTAACGGTGGTAGCCCAGGAGGTAGGCACGTGGCTACGCCTCCATAGGCGGGGGTCCTTGAGGCCATGGCTCAATCACTGCTCAAAGTTACAACACCCACTAACATCCCCATTAATCAAAGGTTACTCTAATTGAAGCAAACGAGCTAGTCGATTAAATCACTCTATGAAACGTCATCTCCGGCAAATAGTAGTGTGCAGTTCTACGTATCAAGAGGCCAGCTGCAGGGTGTATGGAGATCAACCAAGCCAGCGACCCAAAAGCGAGTCAATAGCAAACTCTGCCGGCCAGGCACCAATTGCCTCTGTTGGGAGGTATTCAAGCCAGTCTACAAGTGAGCTCCGTGCATTGATGGTTGACAGCGCTTTGACATACTCCCAGTACTCGGGGTACCAGCCAGCCATTTCCCAATCAAGGATGGACGACACTTGAATCCGGCCCTTAGTCCTATCGCAATCGGAACCTGATTTGTGTTCCAGTTTTACCATAATGTTTCGCGGGTGCAGATCGCCATGGGTCATAACGACACTGTGGCTTTCGCTCATTGAAGATCGGATCATTTTGATCCAAGGCGATTCGGCCTTTTTTTCTCCATGGCAGAGAAAGTCATTGAATTCTCTCTCGTTCTGTATCATTTTGTTGCTGACGCGCTGCAACCTTCTTGTGTCCTTGCATGTAAAAGATTTGAACCCTCCGAAGCATGATGCCTGGATTCCACTTTCTCGTTGCTTCGCACGAAGCGCTCGGAAGAAGGCCGTGAGCTGCTGTTGGACAGATCGCTTCTGACAAGAAGTAAGGTTCGGCCAAACCGATTCCAGAACGACTCCTTCGGCACGCGACATGAACATATGCATGTTCGATGCAGAGGATAAAAACCCCAAGCACAAGGGCACGGGAATGTTGGGCACGTGTTTGTTGACGTATTCAAGATTTGTGTAGCCGTCCGGGTCGAGAAATGTGCCAACCTTGACGACTTCATGGCCACTGAGTCCAATCACGAGAGTGCCGTGGAGACGGAAAAGAACCTGGCCTTGGGCAATAGCACGATTAAGCTCCTCGAATAGCCGTTCATTCGTTTCGTGTGGCGCCTTTCGAGTACAAGTCGCATCCTGGCTAGCAAGCGAAAGGATTCTTTCGCTCAGAGGGTAAGCGACATTGACAGCGTCGGAGATCAAGATTTTGCACCGCTCATCCTCAAGGTAGCGACCAACATTCTCTGCGCTGTCGGAATCATCCTCTGAATCATCTGGAATACTTTGGCTACCGCGGCCAAGGGCTGAAGAAAGCAAGGATTGACGAAGCTGCGGATAGGCGTTCACCTGATGCTGGAGGAGCTGTGACAAATCGGCGCCAGGGTTCTGTCGAAGCTTGGATGAGAAACGATCCAGAGTGATCTTGTTGGCCAATCTGTTGGCCTTGTCGGCTTTAGCTCCGGTCTCGCCAGATACATCCTCTGCTGGCTTTTGTGCGGTGCTCATATTGGTTAGTGATGACTAGTGAATTGATTGGAGGCTGTGAAGATGTGAAGCTTGAAGCCTCTGAGGTTGGTGGGGTAATAGGAGTGTCAAGGTAGGGGTCGGTGTAGCTAATAGAAAAGGTTCGATTCTGGTCAATCAGAGGTGCAGACGGCACCTGACTTTTGTACCTAAAAGGTACACAGTGCGCTATGGTAATAACTAGTCTACGGAGGTACTTCTAATACATTATCTCCACTATTATCTTATTAAGGGTTTTATTCTAGTTAATACGCGGGCTGCATCCACATATCTAATGCTCTAGGAGCTCTCCTAACACACCCCCTAGCTAAGATATCTATTAAAGCTAGAGTTTATTAGTGTAGGAAGTAATTATAATGAATTTCTAGTGTTATTATAAGGGAATCTTATATAATCCTATCTAGTAATAGAAATCCTTATGTATCTAACCTAATAGAGGCTTTGTAAAGCTATTTATAGGTATCTTAGAGGTCTTTAACTAATTAACCTTAATATTACCCTTTATATATTACTCTTAAATCTATATTTAATTTATATTAAGATACTTAAGGCTAGTCTAAAGCCTTCCTTCTATATGCTCTGTAATATAGATTATTTGCTTATTATTACACTAGATAATAGAAAGCAGTGGCACGCGGACCTTAATATTATAAAGTAGCCTCCTAGAGATATATGCTCTTTTATACTATAATTTAAGGTAAAAGCTTTGCTTCTATGCTTAAAGTTATTATATAATATTACCTACCTAACTTCTAATTAATTATAGCGCTATATATAATAAAGATATAGCCTTATGTTAATTTATAAGTATTAGGTTATTACTAAGGGAAGTATTAGTACTAGAAAATAATATATTAAAGCTATCCGTGCCTAAGTAGTAAATATATAGTTTCTTTATGTTCTAAGCGTATAAAATAGCTCCTTTAGCAAGTTTAATATGCTTTGCTAATAGATTTATGATTTTTATAATTTTTTTTTTTCATCGGCAGTGGCCAATGCATCTAAAATTCACACATAACATAAGAATTACTGGCAACACCCAGCCAGTGCAACAATAAACGACCGATTGACGCAACAATAAACGACCGATTGACGCTAATAGATTTATTATAAAAGAGGCTAGCTTTAATGCTATAAAGGCTACGTTAGGTCTTCTAATAATATAAAGATACACTAAGGAGCTAATAACTACTCTATAATAATTAATCTCTTTATTAGAAGCTTTGCTAGCGTTAGTAAGGATTATAGCTATAGGAAGAGGAGTAGAGGTTAAGCTCTTTAGATTATTATTAATAACATTAGGAATAAATTTCTTAGCGATCTTGTTGGAACACCAAGGTGCCTGCGCAGGTAATAATACCGTTGTTATTGAAGTCTATGATAGTTGATGATAATTATCTACAAAAGAGAAGAGAGAGAGGAGAGGAATCTAGCTAGCCAAAAAGTGAGTGAAACCCGTAAGTAAGGCAAAGAGAGGGTGGCGAAAGGGGCAGCTAATCATAAGGCGTGCATCCTCTGAGGGCTCCACTTGGCCCACAATTGGCGGGGTCTTTAGCCACGACTAATCCAATAATAATCCAAAGGAAGTAACACTAGCAGTCTCTCTTTTTCTTATAGCCAAAGGAGCCTAAAAACGTAATAAAAATCGAATCAAAGGAAAGTGTACACAAGTGGATCCCTTAATGGGAATCCGGAGTCCTGATTGGCTTGGTTAGCATTAGTTAATTCAATTAATCCGATTATAACGAATCCTCCCTTTGCCTCTGTTAATTCCCTCTTCATAACGCTTGTAATGCTTATAAAGGTCTCTTAACCTAGCCTTTCACACGGATTGTTAATTCGTTCGAATTAATTAAGGTTATTAGCGCTTAATTTAGCGATCCCTTTGTCATCGCATTAGCCGGGTTATTATTACTGTTAATCCATCTGACCTCGTAAATCTTGCGCCTCTCGTACGATTAGCGAAGGGCCATGATATCAATCATTAGCCTCTTCTCTTTTATTATGCCTAGCTTAACAAGGCATTCATACAATAAGAATAAGTTAGTACAAAGGATTATAGGGATCTAAGGCATTTTTAATCAGTCCGTGATCTAATTAAGGGTTGTAGATATCGCGTACGCAATATTAGCACCTTAAACTATGCTATATAGCTTAGAGGCAAGCGCGCTACGCGTAACCCGCTTGCTCTTCGTTAAACTATATATAATGATATTCCCTTTTGTAATAAAGGTATTATTATCCCTCTTTGCCTTATTACCGATTACGATTACATACCCAATCTGTAAGCTAAGATCCTTGTTATTTACAAGCAATCCATTTATGAATACAAAGAGCTTTGCTTCTTTAAGGGTTAGTAGGATATAGCGTAATCCTTGTTGCTAATTCTTAATCTGCTACTTAAGGCGTTTGTTTAGGCATATAATATCTTTAGTAGCTAGTTCTTAGTGTTAAGCTGTAATTAATAGATTGTATAAAGCTTCTAGTTAGCAGATGGTTATGATATAACTTCCTTAGGCTTATTATTCTACGTAATCCTGCCTTACTATTAGAGATTAAGGGTTAACTTCCTTAATCTTTTAACTTTAGCCTTTCTAGGTTAGGGTTAGTAAGTTATTAGCATTTTAGGTTAGGATATAGCTATTAAAAGTGAGGGGATTCCCGTTTAATAGTCGCTGCTTCTCTTTAGCTATAAAGTTAGCCTTCTAGAGCTTTTTTTCTTCTTTATTAAAGAAGTTATTATCGCTTAGACCTAGCGTGTTATCCGTTTATATTCTAATAATCCTAAAAAGGTTTTTATTATTCAGAGCTATAATTAATAAGCAGGGATTATATGTTAACGTTGTTATGTTAAGGTTATCCCTGTGATAATAGAAGTACGTTGCCTACCAGTGAGTTCTAGCCTCTGCAATGCTATAAAGAGGCTTAATAACCTCTATTACAGTGCCTTCTAGAAAGAGGTACGCGATCTATTCTAGTAATCTTACGATAATTAGCCTTATGAGTTTTATTTACGATTAAACGTAGGCTTAGGTAATATCGCGGATCTAGAGGCAAATCCTTTTGCTTTAGCAAAGGAGCAATAGCTATAATTAGCTATTAGCTTGCCTGTTAGATCGTTAGCGATTGCGTTAGGATGAATTCCTTCTCCTTATTATTATAGCCTTATATAATAAGGCAAGACTTCTTATATAGCGAATCCGTGCCTTTACCTTTAATCTCTCTTACTATGCGAGAGTTAAAGATCCTATAGCTACTATGTTTTGCTTAATTAAACTTTATGAATCTAAACACATTACAAGCTTGCAGAGCGTTAATCTTAGCTTAATCTAATTATTTAAAGGGCTTTCCTAGGGTTATAATCTTCCCTTCTTAGCGGAGTTAGAGGGCAAGGTCCTAGTTAGCTTTTTCCTTTGCTATTAGGAATGCTTTTATTAGCAATCCTCTGGTTATAATCTCTCTAATTAATGCCTCCTCTTAATCTTTATTAATAACTACAAAGTCCTTGCAATCCTTAGGTCCTTCTATGTCTTAGTTAAGGGAGAATTAAACTATAAGGGCTTTTCTTAGCCTTCCTTGCTTTCTCTTTACTAATACTAGGAGTTCTACTCCTTCTTTTACTCCTTCCCTTACCTCTACCCCTATAGAGGTAAGAGAATCTCTCTTATTTACAGTCTCCTTAATAACTTAAGGTTTTATCTCCTATAGCCCCTCTATAATATATAGGTCCTTATAGTAGGGCTTTACTACTATAGATTAGAATTTTACTAGGCTATAGGGTATTTAGATAGTGTAGGTCTCCTTATTAGTAGTAATTAGCTTATAAGGGCTATGCTAGCTACCCTTCTCCCTTTATATATATACATTAGCCTGCAAAGGTAGCTAATGTATTAGTAATGTGTTAGGGCTATTCTAGGCGTTAAGGGCATTACAGACTTGCCGTAAGGCTAGGTAGTAGCGTACCTTGTTAGTGGCCTTCCGAATTACCTTAGCGTGTTAAATAATAGAGACGCTTGGCGGTGACTTGTCTATTATGCGTAGGTAGGCTCCGAAGACTAGTAGGGTTAGCACTAGTCTATTAGGGCCTGCTAAGTTATTAATGGCTTTAATAGCTATCTAAAGACATTGCTCTAGCGTAATCTCCGCGCTAATTAAGTCTATGATAATCTTATAAGCCTAGCGTAAAGGTCTATAGTACTTTTTAACCTTTCTAATGCTACTATAGGCTTTAATTAGTATCTTATTAATCTTAATTAATATTAATTAAGCGTAGTGCTTAAATTTAGCGGAGGAGAAGTTATTGCTAGCGTTATAGACAATCTAATCTAGCGGTCCGAGATAGGTATTAATCTAGCACTCTCTAATTGCATCCTAGATATCTTAGGCCTTCTGCTTCTTAGGATTAAGGAAGCGGGCTACTTAGAATAAAGTCGCTAAATTAATAACATGGAGGACTAGTTAGTTATTAATCTACGCGATGTTAGTAATAATCTTATAGTTAAAGTTATGCTTGTCTTTGATTATGAATTTAAACTAGCTAGGAGCTTTTCCTTTTATCTAATAATAGTAGCAGACTTTGGTTAACTTCTTAATTACCTAGCGTTTAACATTATAACTAGCCCGCTAAAGGATCTTTGTAAGGCATTAAATAGAAGGGTAACCAAAGCAACAATGCAATTAACGGATTTCTCCTTCTAAGAGATAGAAGGCAACTGTTTCTTTAGCCTCTAGTAGCTACTAAGGATATCCCTATTGTCGCACAATAGGCATAGTCTTATTGCCTTAGATTAGCACGTTTGCAAGGTTATTAATCTTAACTTATAGCTTATCTATATTAGTAATAGAAAAGAGGAAAGGAGTTGCTATGTTAAGGACGTAGAATTTAAGTTCTCCGAGTTCTATAGGCACATAAAGCATGCCTTTTATGGTTACAGATCTAGTACCGAATTTAACAAGTTATGGCTTGTAGGGGATTATCTTTAATAAAGGCATTAATTATAATAGAGCCTTTGCTTATCCCTAACCTACTGTTAATTTACCTGCTGCCCTAGTGTTAGGCATGATCCCTCTGAAGACTTCTTTAGAATAGCGCTCTTTAGAGATATAGCAGGTTAATCCCTTATTAGATTCTTGCTATTAATATAGTTCCTGCTTTAGGAAAGCATGCTAAAAGGCTTAGTTATTAAGGGCAGTAAGAACATTAGTATTTACGAGATTATAATTATCCTATGGCTTTAAGCAAAAGAATTATGTAATGCTTAGATATGCTGCTAGTAATGGCTCTTTATTATCCTTATTGCTATCTTCAGTCTTTATGTAAGCTATAAGATACGGTTCCTATCCTTAGCTAGGGCCCTTATTAGGCTTGTTATTATCTAGCCCTTTATAGGAGGCAAGAAACGCCTAGAATCTCTTCTCTAAAGGGAGTGTATAATAGATCTTACTAGCGAACTAATAATCCTTCTCCTTTTAGCGTTCTTTGTTAGAGTGATTAAAGGACTAATAGCTATTCTTACTATACATAAAGCAATGTTAAGGGCTATGCCTTAGGCTCTTACTATAATAGCCTCCCTGCCTTAGGGCTAACATCCGTATTAATGGTTAGTAAATATAGCCTTAGGAGAGCTCCCTTATAATTATAGGTATTAGGTAGCTCTCTTATTTAACTCTAAGATTATAATTGCCTTATAGAGGTCTCTAGCGAGACTCTTAAAGCCTAGGGAGTGGTTATACTCTACTATCTAGCATTTAGGCACACTAGCTATAGCATTTAACGTTTGCTTATAGAGCTTAGTATTTACTATATTAGAAGGATATAGGCCTTAATAGATCTTCTTAAGGGTAGCTAGTATAATTTTAAGGCACTTAAGCCTAGTTTTATTAGGGTTCTTAGCAATAGTGCTGCTTAGAGTTATGCTACTCTATTTATAGCAGTAGAATTATTAATTACTTTCTGTCTTAAAGCGTTAGCAAATACGGCTAATTATCTCTTTATATATAAGGTTTTAACCGAAGAGATAATTAAGGTAGTATTGCTTAGCATTGTTAATTAAAATAATTAGGAGAGCCTTTTAATAATGCGTTTAAGGGAGGTTAATCCTATCACACTTATTCTTAAAGAGCGTGACTTTTAGGGCAAGGAAATCGTATAATTATCCGCTGTAATGATTGCTATCTTTGTATATCTTTGTAAGTTCTAAGATCTTCTTTATAATCTAGTCTTTAGAAGAGAATTATTATATAGGTAGTAAGGTTTGCTGTGGATAGGGATCTTTAGGGTGAATTACTTAATATAATAGGGTTTACTATAGAAGAGGCTCTCTTATAGGTTAAGGGGTTTAAAGGTGCTATTAGGGTTAGGAAGGATAAGGTTCTAGGGTAAGCAGATAAGGGGGTTAAGGAAGTTAATATTCGGGGGTTAGAGGATTGTAATCTCCCTTTAGGCTATAATATCCTTGTTTCTTATTAGACCACCTCTTCTAGAGATGTTATAATTGCTAATCCTTAGCCTTATCTTATAATAACACTATAGTCTCGCAGAGAATTCCGTAGCTCTCTAATAAGGTCTCTGTTAGCTATTATAAAGGTGTTCTTAGACTATCCTTTAAAGTCTTCTTAGAATAATTCCTAAAGGTTATTATCCCTCTAGTCTTAATGCTTACTAAGGTTAATAAACCTTATAATATAGTTATTAAGTTTAGATAGCGTGGCGGAATTAGGGTTAACTATGATTTGTTCTTTCTAATCTTTTATAAGGGCATGAGAAAGAGGTTATAGTTATGTTAGCAGTTCACTCTCTTAGGGTCTCTTAGGTGCTATTAAGGTCTAGGATGGTTTCTTATTATTAGAGAATTAAGGCTTTTCTCTTAGTGATAGTCTAGGCGATTGTGTAGCTTCTGTAGTAGCTTAGGTCTTCCCTCTTATTGCTAGTCTAGCTTCCTAACTTATTATAAGTAATGGTTATTAATATTGGGTTTAAAGCGAATTAGTTTGATTGTTTAGTTAATTTTCTTTGTAGTGGGTATAGGATTAGTCTCTCTGTTAAAGATGAAGATAATGACAGAAGAAGTTAATCCCTAGGTTTGTGATAGACATAGAATTAGTCTCTTTATTAAAAGTGAAGATAATAATAGAAGAAGCTAATCCCTTAGAAGCCTAATAAGTCCGTAACCGGAATTTAAGTCTCTTCCTTTAGCACACTCTCGTAGCCATGCCCTTATTCCTAAGGATCTAGATAATAGGAAAAATAACTGTGGCGTCTGTAGAAATGTCTCTTCTTGTGATACCTAACTTATCTGTGGTTATGATCAACTACTGATCAGTGTTAGAACACCAAGGTGCCTGCGCAGGTAATAATACCGTTGTTATTAAAGTCTATGATAGTTAATGATAATTATCTATAAAAGAGAAGAGAGAGAGGAGAGGAATCTAGCTAGCTAAAAAGTGGGTGAAACCCGTAAGTGGGGCAAAGAGAGGGTGGCGAAAGGGCAGCCAATCACAAGGCGTGCATCCCTCTGAGGGCTCCACTCAGCCCATAATTGGCAGGGTCTTTGGCCACGACTAATCCGATGATGATCCGAAGGAAGCAACAGATCTTTTAAATATATAATTCCTATAATAACTATATCTCTTTAGTATTACAATTTCTAATGATTTTAATGCCTAGGAATAACTATAATTCACCTTAGTCCTTAATATCTAGGCTATTTATTAGTTACTTATATAATTCTTTAAATTCTACTTTAGATCTATTAGGGTAAAGCACTATAATATTATCTACGTAGAAAAATAGAATAAAATTGTCCTTTATAAAGATATATAGGTCTTCTTTCCCTTATATAAAGCCTAGATTTAAGAGAAATCTTATTAAATAAAGAAACTATTATTAAGGAGTTTCTTATAGCCTATATAATACTCTTATTATCTTCTAGAGATAATCTTTTGTGTTTATACCCTCTAGAGGCTTATAAAAGATAGGTTCTTTAAGTTCTATATAAGGAAAGGTATTTTAAATATTATATTATTAGGTATTAAGATTATTAGTGTAGTAAATTATAAGTAGTATACGTAGAGATTATAAAGTAAGCATAGTAGCGTAGTTATTAAGGTTATCCTTTAGTTATTAATTACCTTAAATAACTATTCTAGCTTTAAACTCTATAACTACTTCTTTCTTATTAGTCTTATATTTAAAGACCTAGCTAAGGTCTATAATTTCCTTATAATATTTTAGATTAAGAGATTTATCTAGTATATCTTCCTAGTAGTTTAGGGATAGGAGCTTTAAAAGTTCTTTTATAATTACTTTCTTCTAGCAGTTATAATAGGGTAAAGCTATAGCTTATTAGTAATATATAGGTTCTAGAGGCATATTTTTAATCCGTAAACTATATTAAGTGCCTTATAATACCATAGAAAAGGCATAAGAAAACTATGCTTACATAGCTTTATATATTTCCTTTCTTTAGCGTTTTCTAGTGATAATATTATCTAGATTAATACTATTATCCTAGGGATAATAATTCTCCACTTCTTTACTACCTTTACTAGTAATTTCGCTAGTCTTTACGGTAGTCTCTACGTGTTTAATTATTATATTACATATAAATTTATTAATTTTGTAATATAGCGCATTATTACCTTATATCCTAAGCTCTTTATTCTCTATAGTAACTAGCGCCTTATAAGAAGAGTTAGAAGGGGTTAAAAGTATACTAGAAAGGTTATCTTTTCCCCTATTATATAAGGTAGTGTTTTTGCTTTAAACTATTTGTTTTCTTCTTCTATAGTTAAAGGCATAGGGGATAATCCTCTTCTTCTAATTCTAATCTAATAAGATCTTAACTAATTTCCTTATCAATATTATTAGCTTTAAGTTCTTTAAGTAGCATAATTATTAATATCTTTTCCTTTTAAGCTAATGCTAGCTCTTCTTCTAGTTTAAAGAAGGAATTCTTATTAAATTAAATACATACTAATATAATAACTTTATAATTATAAAGCAAAGGCACCTAAATAATATATTAGGACTTATCTCTATAACTAATAAGGTACCTAATGTAAGCTTTCTGCTCTAACTATAGGATCGCATTATGTAATTTAATATGCTCTAGAGCCTTCATTATTATAGGAAAAGCCTTATATCCATAGGCTTGTAAATGTGTAATTGAGGGCTTCTAGACCTTTGCTATCTGTGAATAGGCTAGAACCGTTTTCCTAGCCTAATTCTACTATAGCTTATAAGGTATAATCTAGGTTCTATAATGCTTAAAAGGCATTTAATTTAATAGATAAACCGCGGTGTTAAAGACCTTATTATTAAGGTCTATTAGAAGCTAAGCCTCTAGGCTTAACATATAAGCTTTCTACTTAACCACCCCCTAGATCTCTCTGCCTTTCTATTCTAGCTAGGTATTAAGGGAGCTAAATTATAAACTATAATACCTATAAGGGCTATCTTATCTTTTCCTTACTTTATAAAGAGGGCTTTCTTAATATTACTATATAGAAAGCGTAGTTAAACCCTAAATTAAGTGCTTAGGAATGCTATTATTATATAAAAGCTATTATATATATATTATTTACGCTAGCTAGCTCTATGTAGGGCTAGTACTAGTACTCCTACTGCTTCGTTAAAAGGAAAACCCTTAAGTAGGAAGAAAAACCCCTTATATCTATATTTAGGCTAACGCTAACCTTACACCAGGCCTGCGTCGCGTTATATATAGCCTATTATAGGTGTTTATTACTAGCTTATGCTAGCCTTATCCTAATAAGAAAAAGGAAAAGAAAGAAGGAAGGAAAATCCTAGTTTTAAGCCTTACCTAGCTCTATCCTAGGTTTGCTCTAGCACTACTCTAGGCCTCTTATACTATCTTATAGTATACTAGATTTAGTTTTATAGTAGTAATTTACTTCTCTTTTACTTTTTAGCTAGCTCTTTTATAGCCTTACTTTTTAGCCTTCTTTAGCCTAGGTCTAGCTTATTAGTCTAGGGAAGTTAAAGCACCTAATATTATTTATCTTCTATAGTAAGGGTATGGGTTTAGTTTAATTCCTAGCTATTTCTAGGCCTAGGTCTCCTAGGCATTATCTAACTAGATTTTTATCTTATATTCTTCTTTCTTTATTAATATCTATAATTTAGCCCCCTCCTATATAAGTATAAGAAGGGTTCCTCCCCTAAAGGGGTCTTTCTTTTTCTCTTTTTTATTAAACTTCCTATAGGTTCTTTTCTTTCTTAAAGCTACCTAAGGCGCTCCTAGGCTAGTATTAGCCTAAATACTAACGTTACTGTAAATCTATTAAGTTATCTAATAAAATAGCGCTAGCTATTATAAGTACTCTTATATTCTATACTTATCTAGCTTTAATCTACTTAGAAAAACTCTAAAAATAAGTAATATCCTTAAAAGTCTTTAACTAAGAAGTAGCTTAAGCAAGCTATAGCTAAGGATTAAAAGGTATAATCTCTCTAGCCCTAGCCTACCTTTATTCTAATACTAATTTACTATAGTTAGGGGATCCCTATAGGATCTAATATATCTCTTATAAATCTTAATTAATTAACTACCCTAGGCACTAGTGCTATAATATTACTAGTAAGTTAAATCTATCCTAGCTTAGAAGTAAGGCTAACTATCTTATATAGGGCTAGCTACTAATGCCTATTTTAACTACTAGGTTTATAACTATAGATATTTAAAGGTAGTTAGTGCCTTTATTCTAGGCTAGATCTAGTGCTAATTTGCTCTTAGCCTAACTTAAGTAGTTAATAAAATAAGCACTAGTAGCTAGTAGAAGTTTAGGTAGCTATAGTTACTAGGGTAGTATAAGTACTACTATTCTAGTTTAATATTAAGTCTAGTCTAGGTCTAATAGTTTTATAGGTCCTAGATAACTATTAGGATTATATAAAGAAGCTCTATACTAGTAATTAAAGTAAGAAAAGTATAGTGCCTTAGCTATAGGCCTAGGCTAGTCTAGCGCTAGTAGAGAATAATATAATAAGGTTATCTTTTAGCTATAATACCTAGACACTTACGCTATAGAGATAAACTATCTCCTAGCTATAGCCTTACTTACTAAGGGGTAGGCTAAGGTAATAGAGAGGGTAATTTGTCAAGGCTTTGGCTTGGGAGTGAATAACAGAGTGAAGGTTAGATTGAAGTGTCGTAGCTATGGACCTGCTAGCTAGGGGTGGGTGCTTAAAGGTTTAATCTCTAGCCCTTTCCTTCGTTTATGGAAAGCCCCTTTAAATAGCCTATAGCTCTCACGTAACTAGCCTATAGCTAGCCCTTAGCTCCGTGCCCTACTAGGTTCTACCCTTATTAATGCCATTGCTACCCTTATGAATGCTATTGCTATTCTGCTCCTAATATAATACCCCTCTCACTGTAATTATCCTTAATCGCATTAAGGTGCTATCTTAGGGTTAGGTTATAGCGTAAGAGTTCCTTTATTGCTACTTACTGTAGTAATTTTTTATAAAGCGACGTAGTAATATTAATAACGTTAGGCTGCATTAGCCTTTTTACGGTAACCGCTTGCTAATAGAAGCTAGGTTATAGTTACTTCTTAACTTCCTCTCTGCGGGTTATTCTTCCTAAGAGATTCTTCTTAACTAGACTAGTTAGCGTGATTTTTAATTAGCTTAACTCTATAGGGCATAGATTACCCTACTCCTTCTGTTTTTCTTTAAGCTTATAGTAGTAGCCTAATAAATTCGCAGTAAGCTTGTAGTAATAACTTGTGAATTATAGTAATCTCTATAAGCACACTAGTTATAACGTACGGAAGATTCTAGTTAGAGTAGCTTAGATTAATCTAAGGTGCCTAAATTCCTATAAAAAGGGCAATTTCCTTCCTTCTTTTCTCTCTTTTCTTTCTCTTCTTTAAGCCTCTTATTAACTTGTAAGTCCCCTACTAATATAATAGCTACTATGACGCTACTATTATATAATGTTAACTGCTAACTATTATAGCTTAAGCTATTATGTCTTATACTACCGCTATTAAAGATCCCGCTATTAAGCCATCCTGTAAGGGAAGAACCTTGTAATTATTAAAGACCGCGTAAGTTCGCTGCTTCTTTATTGCTTTTTATTGCTAACTTAGAGCTAGTTTAATAAAAATTCCATGCGTGCGTTATGCCTAGTGGTCGGCTATTTAGAACATGGCTCCAAGGGATAACAATGAAGATAAACAGCCTTAGTACATTGCTAAGGGAAAGCCTGCTCTAACCGAATGTAGTCACTCCTCCGGTATGAACTCGCTGCTAGCTTGCTGCTATTGCTGCTAACGTTTGGCTTTTCGCAGGCAATTCTTCACATGCCCCTCATGCGCAGCTACATCGCTGCTATAGATCAGGATGTCGTCCAAATACACAACGCAAATCGTATCTACAAGGCCGTCTAGGGCATTGTTAATATATTCTTGAAAGGTTGCGGGTGCATTGACTAGTCCGAAAGGCATCACGAGATATTCAAAGTGACCGTATCTGCATCGGAACGCTGTTTTCCACTCGCTATGGACCTGCTAGCTAGGGGTGGGTGCTTGAAAGGTTTAATCTCTAGCCCTTTCCCTTTGTTTATAGGAAAGCCCCTTTAAATAGCCCGTAGCTCTCACGTAACTAGCCCGTAGCTAGCCCTTAGCTCCATGCCCCGCTAGGTTCTACCCTTATTAATACCATTACTACCCTTATAGATGCTATTGCTATTCTACTCCTAATATAATACCCCTCTCACTGCGATTATCCTTAATTGCATTAAGGTGCTATCTTAGGGTTAGGTTATAGCGTAAGAGTTCCTTTATTACTACTTACTGTAGTGATTTTTTTACAAAGCAATATAGTAATATTAATAACATTAGGCTATATTAGCCTTTTTATAGTAACCGCTTGCTAATAGAAGCTAGGTTATAGTTACTTCTTAACTTTCTCTCTATAAGTTATTCTTCCTAAGAGATTCTTCTTAACTAGACTAGTTAGCGTGATTTTTAATTAGCTTAACTCTATAGGGCATAGATTACCCTACTCCTTCTGTTTTTCTTTAAGCTTACAGTAGCGGCCTAATAAATTCATAGTAAGCTTATAGTAATAACTTATAAATTATAGTAATCTCTATAAGTATACTAGTTATAACGCATAGAAGATTCTAGTTAGAGTAGCTTAGATTAATCTAAGGCACCTAAATTCCTATAAGAAGGGCGATTTCCTTCCTTCTTTTCCCTCTTTTCTTTCTTTTCTTTAAGCCTCTTATTAACTTATAAGTCCCTTACTAATATAATAGCTACTATAACGCTACTATTATATAATATTAACTACTAACTATTATAGCTTAAGCTATTATATCTTATACTACTACTATTAAAGATCCTACTATTAAGCTATCCTATAAGAGAAAAACCTTATAATTATTAAAGACTGCATAAGTTTACTACTTCTTTATTACTTTTTATTACTAACTTAAAGCTAGTTTAATAAAAATTCTATATATACGTTATACCTAGTGGTTAGCTATTTAGAACATAGCTCTAAGGGATAATAATAAAGATAAATAGCCTTAGTATATTACTAAGGGAAAGCCTGCTCTAACTAAATGTAATTACTCCTCTAGTATAAACTCACTGCTAGCTTACTATTATTACTACTAATATTTAGCTTTTCATAGGTAATTCTCTAAAATACTATTATTACGCTTAAAATAATAAGACTTGTGTTAGGGTAAGTTAAGCCTTAAGGGATTATCTCTTAATTATTACTAACTCCTTACTAGTATCCTATTTAAATTATAAAGCTATATAAATAGCTTTAGGATATACTTTATAATCTTCTAGAACTATACTATATTAGTAATATAAGTACCCTTTACTCCGCTACTTTAATATTACTAATACGCTACTAGGAGTTTATATAAGCTAAGAAGAAACTTTATAATGCTCTTTTAGCCTTAAAAATACTAATAAACATAGGCAAGCTTATTACGCGCGTCTTATAGCTAAGGCCTCTTAAGAAGTAAAGTGTAATAAACGCGCTGCTTTCTTATAGCTAATTAATATTATTAATCTAGAAACCTAGATTAAAATTACTAATTATCTTTGCTTTATGGCCACTTATAGCCCTATAGTTAGTGCTATTAGCTTTACTACTTATTCTTTACTAACTTACTACTAGTTTACTACTGCTTAAGCTACTCTCCTATGTGTGTTAGACCTTTAGAACTCCCTAAGGAATTGCAAGTTTAAGCCTTTAGTAATAATAAGTCTAAGGCTAATAAAGTTAGAAATTATGCTAAAAATCAGTCTAAATATGTCTCTAAAGTCTAGCTATTAGATAGCTATAAGTCTATGCTAAGTTTTTGCTTTAAATACGAGATTTATTTAGTAGTCTAAATTATTATTAAGTGAATTATTCCCTAATTAAATCGCTGCGGTCTAATGATTATTTTAGATTATAATTAAGAGTTAATTAAGCAGCTAAGAAGTTAAGATTTAGCTACTTAGTTACCGCTTATAGTCTTTAATAACCTCTTTTGTTATAAAGTCTTTACATAGCACCTAAGAATTCTTAGAATTATTATAATTCTTCTATTTCACTAAATATTTACGCCGTTTGCTATTATATTTATAGGTAATAATTTGTTTAACTTTAAATTCCTCTTAATCCTCTTTAATATTATCTTATAGCAAGGTTATTTTAACCGCATTGCTTAGATTTCCTCTAAAAGGTTCTAAGCTTATAATGTTAAAAACATTATATAAGCGCGTTCCTTTAGGTAACTTTAATTAATAAGCTAAACCATAATAGCTAACTTCTTTTTTAATCTTATATAGTCCTAAGTACTTTATAGCTAGCTTTTAGCTAGGGTATTATAGATTAATATTCTTAGTTAAGAGTAAGACATAGTTACCTATATTAAACTTTATTAGCACTCTCTTTTAATTATAATACTTTTTCTATAAGGCCTATAAGTGGCTTAATAGCTACTTAATCTCTATATGCTTATACTTTAATTCTAAAACTCTATTTTTAGCTTAATTATTAACCATTAGAATTAGCGTAACTACTTAATCTAGTCCCCTTAGGTTATACCCTTATAGCGCTTCCATAGGTATATAACCGTAACTTATATACGCGCTTATATTATAAGCAAACTATACTATTAGGAGATAATTAACCTAATTAGTCTACTCTACGTATATAAATGCTCTTAAATAGTGCTCTAAAACTTAATTTAAGCGTTCTATCTAACTATTTATTTATAGATAAAACGCAGTGCTTAATCGCTGCTTTATTACTAAGAGGTAGTAGAATATTCTCTAAAATCCACTAGTAAATATTAAACCTTAGTCTATAATAATACCTTCTAGGGCTTTATAATCTTTAAAAATATATTCTAGGAAGATAGTTACTAGTCTATTACTAATTAACTATATAAATATAGGGATATAGATACTATATTTTATAAATCTATTAACCACCACTAAGATTATATTATACGTTCTGCCTTACTAATCTTTAACTAGTAGGAGTCTAGTAATAAAATCTATTAATAATTCTTAAAAGAGGTAATCTAGTACTAGTAGCGTAGCTAGCTTACTATAAGGTTTATGCATTTGCGGTTTTAAAACTTAATAGCTAATATAAGTACGTATATATACCTTAATATCTCTTTTTATTCCTAGCTAAAAATATTAGTTAGTAACTTATTAAAGAGTTCTAGTAACCCCTTAATGCCTAGTAGTAGGGTTATTATAAATTAGCAGTAGGATTTCTTTTTTATTCCCTATAGGACAAAAACTTAATTTTTAAATATTAATAGCTTAGAGGGTCTAATAGACTATATTTATAATACATCTAGGTTACCGCTTAATAGTAATACCCTCTTCTTTACAATAAAGGCATCCCTCTATTATATATCTAAAAGTAAGACTTAGATTAGGGTTCTAATTCTATGTCTTCTATAAATATAGCAGAGTTTAACTTAGAAAAGGTTCTCCGTACCGCTAAGACCCTAGCCATAACGCATCTACTAGGTCACAACTCCTTAGCTAGTAAATTTAGTCTTATATACAGTCTATTCCCTACTATAACGCTTATATTAAGCGCGTCTAGTTTAATAGGCTTCTCTAAAATTAATAAGACCCTAGCTATTACACTACTACTAGGTAGCTACTCCTTAGCTAGTAGGCTTAGTCTTATGTGCAGTCCCCTATGCTATAATAATATCCTTTAAATATATCTAGACTATTAGGCTTTTCTAAAATTAATAAGACCCTAGCTATTACACTACTACTAGGTAGCTACTCCTTAGCTAGTAGGCTTAGTCTTATGTGTAGTCCCCTTACGCTATAATAATATCCTTAGAGTATGTCTAGACTATTAGGTTTCTTTAAAATTAAGGAGACCTTAGCTAACACACTACTGCTAAGGAGTAACTCCTTAGCTAGCGAGTTTAGTCTTATATATAGTCTATCCTTATCTAGTTAATAGGTAGGGGGTAATTTTATAGAGCGCTAAATATTAATAGTTTTATTATAGTGTCCTTATAGCCTATTATCTATAAACTAAACACACTACGTTTTCTTAAAGCGCTAGATACTAGTAGTTCTATTATAGCGTCCTTATAGTATATTATTTATAAATTTAGTAAGAAAGGTTAGTAATTATAAGGATGCTACCTCTACCTTCCTCTCTTTACTTATATAATCTAACCTCCTTAATAAAGCGTTAGTAGGGTTTAACTTACTTACTCTATATTTAATTATAAAGTTAAATAAATAGAGTTTATCTAGCGTAGTAACCTATCTGCTAGTTAACTTTAGCTTTATAGCTAGGTACTTATAGTTTAAGTAATCTATAACTACTATAACTAGATACGTTAAGTATATAAGGTAGTGCCTCTAAGTTTAGAATGCCTCTTAGATAGCTAGTAACTCTATATCTAGTATTATATAGCATAGCTCTATCTTATTTAACTTTCTTAATATATACACCACTAGGTACTAGTAACCTAGCACTAACTACGCTAGGATAGCCCTAAGTGCATGTCCTAAGGCATCTATCTTAACCCTTAATAGGGCTAGTGGATTAAAGTGCACTAGAATTAGCGCCTCTTAGAATTATTTCTATAGCTCCCTAAACGTAGCTAACTTATTAGGATCTAGCTTAAACTTTGCTAGTTAGTCTCCTTAGAGTTAATTAGTTAATAGGATAACTATTTTGCTATAGCCTTTAATAAACCATCTGTAAAATCCTATAAAGCCTAGGAATAACTAGATATTAAAGACGCTATAAGGTACTAGCTAAGTTACTATTGTCTTAATTCTAGCGGGCTCTATCGCAATTCCTTCTTTAGATATAATAAAGCCTAGGAATTTAACCTCCTTACATAAGAATTTACACTTTTCTAGGTTAATAAAGAGGCTTACTTCTTAGAGCTTCTAAAGGACTTATTTCACATGCCCTTATGCGCAGCTATATCGCTGCTATAGATTAGGATATTATCTAAATATATAATGCAAATCGTATCTATAAGGCCCTTAAGGGTATTATTAATATATTCTTAAAAGGTTACAGGTGTATTAACTAGTCTAAAAGGCATTATAAGATATTCAAAGTAACCGTATTTGCATTAGAACGCTATCTTTCACTTATCACCCTCGCGGATATATAGCTAGTGGTATGTATCTTTAAGGTCTAATTTTGTATAGACCTTTGCTCTCTTTAATTAGTTTAAGATCTCTATAATTAGCGGTAACAGCGCTTTGTCTTTAATAGTAATCCTATTAAGGGCTCTATAATCCATGCAAAGGCGTAATTTTCCTCCTTTCTTTAGCATAAATAATATTAGGGCTCTAGCTAGGCTAATAGATCTTTAAATCTATCCCTTTTGCTACACGCTTGCTAAGTACTTATAGAGCACTTCTAGCTCCTTTTCTGCTAAATTATATATTAGTCCCTATAGGGCGTTTTCCCTCTTCTAATTTAATAGCATAAGTTTAGCTACCTAGTATAGGAGAATACCTATAAGTTTGTTTAAAAAGATATCCTTAAACTCTTTATAGGCTTAGGGTATTTATGTGATTAACTTGTAAGCTCCGCTTATCTCTATAGTTACTAGGTTATTACAGGGCCTATCTTTATTTACTATTAAGATATTATTATCTTTTTATATAATTTTAGTTATTATCCCCTATAAGATAAATCTAATACATACGCGTTTTGCCTCCTTATGTGCCTATTACGTCCCTACTACTAGTCTAAGACGTTCTTTTATAATAGGGTGTCTTTAGTAACTATCTATCTAGGATATAATTACTGGTTTATATATAACTGCCTAGTCATGCCCTAATAATAGGTCTTTACTAGTATTAGCTATATAGTAGCTAACTTAATATATTCTTACATAGCCTATGCTATCCTTAATTAATAGGGTTTATAATAAGATCCCTTAATGCTTAATTTTAGTAAGGGTAGCACTCTTAAGGGTTATGTTATCCTTTTACGTTAGCCTAATTAACTACTATTAGTAACTTTAGGTGGATAATTAAATAGGTTACGCTAGGGTTAAACAGCGCCTTTATAGCTACCTATTTGTGTTCTTACTATAACTTTACCTTAACTCTTAGTCTTAGATCTTTAGGTAATAATTTAATAAGAGCGTCTTCCTAGGGTTACACTAAGCTAATAGGGGTCTTGTTTAAGTCTAATAGGTCTTTATCCCTAGCCTAGTTATGGCTACTCTTGTGTATCTCTGTTATATGGTTGCTTCTCTTGTAAATAGAGTAATCTGGTTTAGTGTAGCTTAGTAAAGTATATCCTAGCTTACTACACTTAAAGTATGTGAACAGCGAATTTATCTTTCTATCGCCGCTTCGTTACTATAGCCTTTCTAGTAAAGTAAAATGTTATTATCTTTTCTAACTATTATTACCTTAATTACTTAATTAGCCTCCTTTAGTTATAACCTCTACCTTTCTTCCTTAGCCTACTAGGTAGGTCTAACTCTTAGGGAACTCTTAGCTAAGTACCTGCTTCTTTATAGCGTTATTAAGGCTATTAATAAATATATAGATTTATAGGCGTTTAGGAATTGCTTTAGGCAGCTTAGCCTCTGCCTTACCCTAGATCTTTATAAACATCTGGAATGATTAGTGATTTTCTTATCTAAGACCTATTAACGTCCTTGTTGCTTCTAAGCACTATGTATTCTTATCTATAGTTCCTATCTTTAGCTAATCTACGAATCCGTCCTAGGTATAACCCTAGTAGTTTATATAACTGTCTATGGCTGCATAACGCATCTATTATTATTTCGCGTTATCTACTAGGTAGCTGCTAGTATAGGCAACCTTAGTTACATTATCCATAAAGGTTCCATAATCTATAGTAAAAGCCACGTTTAAATCCGCTAGGAAATTCTAAAGACTCTTAAAAGTATTCCCTTTATACACAGGTGCTTTTAATTATATCTTTACAAGGCTATATTGCTACGTAATAGGTACTACCTAAGGTGCTAAAGGAGGGGTATTTATAGGTCCTGCGTCTAAGTTACCTAAGGATATAGCTTCTTCTATTATCTATAGGTTTTGCTATAATTAAGCAAGTTTCTATCTCTTTTCTATAATACGTATCTAGGTTACTGCTTCTTTAAGGCGCTAATTTAGTGTTACCTCCTTATTATTAATAAGTATTCCACTCTACTAGTTATCTAATAGGGACTAGCAGACCACTCTAGTTAGGTTTAGTGGTATAACATTCTCCTGCTTATCTGTAGCGTGGTTATAGCTACCACCTAATCAGGTCGCTATGTAATGAATTCTAGATATCTTAATCTAACCAATAGTCTATTACCCTAAAGGGAAGAGAGATTGATTTATTAAGGCTTTAGCTTAGGAGTGAATAATAGAGTGAAGGTTAGATTAAAGTGTCGTAGCTATGGACCTGCTAGCTAGGGGTGGGTGCTTAAAAGGTTTAATCTCTAGCCCTTTCCCTTTGTTTATAGGAAAGCCCCTTTAAATAGCCCGCAGCTCTCACGTGACTAGCCCGCAGCTAGCCCTTAGCTCCGTGCCCCGCTGGGTTCCACCCTCATCAATGCCGTCGCCACCCTCATGGATGCCATCGCTATTCTGCTCCTGACATAATTCTAGTCCTAGAGAAGGAGTAATTAGTTAGGTAGATATAGCTTAGTAAAGGGGTAGAGGTAAACTAGTAGGGCTTATAATACCTAGTATTATATATTTAAAATTAATCTAATAATAGTTCTAGAATTATAATTCTTTAGCTAGCTTACTACTAGCTCTAAACTATATAATCTTATATCTCTCCCTAGTTATTTACTATATCTATATCTTAGCTATTAGTCCTAGTATGCTAGAAGTGCCTTAGCTCTAGCTCCTTCTCTTTACTATATATATTAGCTACTAGTTCTTATGCTAATAAGTAGTATTAGAGTTATTTTATACTAAGGAACTATTTAGCTATTACTCTTACCTTTAGGGGTAGTTTAGGGCTAGCCTTACCTCCTATATATCTCTAGGCTAGTGTGTTTAGGGGTATTAGTAATTATATTTAGGGTAGTTAACTATAATATAATATTAGTCCTTAACTACTTTGCTATAGCTATATAGAGGTAAGTTTACCCTAGGAATACCTCTTTAGAAAAGGAACTTATTAAGGCTAATCTTTCCTATATATAGTTAGACTATAGTTAAGAAGATATATTTTTCTAGTCTTATATAGAATCTTTAGATTTCCTTTAGGTTATAAGTTAGCGGTTAGTCCTTAGTTAGCTCTCTTATAAGTCTATACTACCCTAGGCATTCCTTACTATACTATTTATCCTAGCGTTATCTCTATTCCTTATATAGTTTTACTACTAGCTTATTATTCCTAGGGGGTCTCTGTCTACGTTATAATACTATCTATACTAAGTTAGTAGCGGCTTAGATTATTATAGTTATTTTACTCTTTATAATTTTCTCTTTAAACTTCTATTTTATCTTATTTAGATATAGATCTAGGGGGATATAAGTCTTAACCTTTAGTTAGGTAATAGGCATAGCCTTAAACGCGCTAGCTATAATTTAGAGGTAGGTTAATTAGTTTATTATAAAGCTTTTAACTACTTCTCTTAGTTTTTTACCCTTCTTAGTTAGAGTATAGTAAGTACTTACCCTATAGGTAAGGATAGGCTAGACTACTTATATATATAGGAGTTAGGTATCTCTAAAGCTATAACCCTAGGCTAATACTACTAGTAAGGAGAGTGTAAGCTACTACTAGGCTAGTTTGCCTTTTAGGATATTCTTATAAGCACTCTAATTAAGTTTCCTATTAACCTAGACTCTAAGGAACCTATATAACTCTATAGGCACTATCTCTTTTATACTAAGTTAAACCCTAGCCTATAGGAGTTAGTATACTTTACTAAAGTATATAAGTTTAGTCTTTACTAGGTTAAACTTTACTCTTACTTCTTTTACCTATTTTTATATACTTTCTACATAGCTTTAAGCCTTTTCTAAGTCTATATAGTATTCTTTCTAAACGCTACTATATTTATATTATTTATAAATCCTATTACTACTATGCCTAGGATAGCTTAGAGGTATATATAAAGCTTTACTAAGTAAAGTAAGAAGAGGATTAGTAAGAGAGGTAAGCCTTATAGGGTGCTTACCTTTATCTAAAAG
This sequence comes from Epichloe gansuensis, assembly GCA_023658505.1. Lineage (NCBI taxonomy): Eukaryota > Fungi > Ascomycota > Sordariomycetes > Hypocreales > Clavicipitaceae > Epichloe > Epichloe gansuensis. Next base: position 5,090,013 of record CP098283.1, read on the forward strand.
GGTCTTAAGAGTTTACTATTAAAGCTAAGCTAGCTTATTCTATCTATAAGGAAGCTATGTATTATAGCTATTAGCTAGCGTAGTATGCCTATTTAGATTAAAATATAAATTAGATATAGGTAGCTAACTCTATTAAATATAGATAAGATATTTATCTATACTAATAAGGTAATACTGCCTTTGCCTTAAGCCTCTCTTATGCATTTTATAAGGACTTTAATTACGGTTTCTATTAATTTATTTACCCTATTTCCTATTTATAGCTTAAGGAGAAGGCCCTTAGCCTTAGTAAAGGCTATAAGCTACCTTATAATTACTACTTCTATAATCTTTCCTACTATATTTAGTAGTAAGATAGGTCTCTATATATTAGCCCTTCTTATCTCCTTAGTGGTTTTTCCTAGCTTCCTAATTACTACTACTTATATAGTTTAGAACTAGGCTAGGAAATATCCTACTTTAAGAATAGTATTTAGTAGGTATACTATAGCTTCTTTAGCTAGCTTATTATAGGCCTTAATAAGGCTTACTAGGAGTTTATTATCTCCTAGGGCTTTTAGCTAGCTATATCTAATAGGATATTTCTAATATCCCTTACTCTAAACTATTCTTTATCTAGCACTAGTGTATTATTAAGTTCTAGGAAGGAGAGGTCTAGGATATAGGAGAGGTTTACTATAGGTTTAGGGAAGAACCTTTATATAAGTATACTTACCTTATCCTTATAGGTAATAACTAGGTTAGGGTTATTATTAGTTCTTTCTATATCTAGGAGTCTAGGGAGCTCTAAGGGGGCCTAGCTTTAGAGTTAAGCCTATCTCTTTAGTCTCTAAACTCCTCTATCCTTTTCCTATATATTAGCTTTTTATAAGGCTTCTCTCTATATATTCCTTTTCTCTTCTCTAACTATTTATTCCTAGTTATTATTTACCTTAGAGAAGGCTTACTAGTTTACTTTAGTTTTTAGCGCCTCTATTATCTCTTAGCTTATCTAGCTTTAGTAATTACCTCTTTTATTCTCCTTAACTACTATACCTCTAAGCTAAGGAGTCCTTAGCGCTTCTATAGGGCTATTAATTCTACTATTTATTTAAGGTTTATAATAAGCTATATTATATATATATTAATTCCTTCCTTATCTTTTAGGTCTAGTATATTTTCTACTTAGAGTTATACTACTGCTTTTACCTTTACCTATAGTCTATTTATTATAGTCTAGGTATATTTAAGAGTAAGTAAGGCGCCTTCTTACTCCTTAGTAAAGATACTAATTAGCTATAGAATATAGTTAGAGCCTATAAGGTCTTTTATGCTATTATAGTAGACTTAGATATCTAGAGTTACCTATGCTAGATTTATAGTGCTATCTCTATCTTCTCTATATTATCTTATAGGTTCCCCTAGGGCATTACTAAACTAAGCCTTTACTAGCTTATAAGGTCTAGTAGTTTCTTTGCTTCTCTAGTTATTCTATCTAAGCTATTCTAGAGAGGGTGTTTTTAGTTAAAGTCTTATATAAAAATGCTTTAGCTATAGGGCTCTTTTATATTAAAAGTATAGATAGGTATATTCTAGTTATCTATATATCCTTCTAAGTAAAGGGAGTAAATATTTATACCTTTTATCTCTACTAGTAATTAGTTAGGTCCTCCTAGGCTATTTATAACCCTATATTATACTTCTTATTTATATATACTACGTTCTATCCCTTATAGTATGCTAGTTAGAATTAGGTAAGGCCTAGTGCTAGGGGCTATAGGTGCCTTATATATTCCTACTCTTAAATTACTATTATATCTATATTAGTTTAGTACTAGAGTGCTATGTATATTAGGCTATCCTTCTTATTTATATTTTAAAAAGAACTTATAATATTACTATATTAATTAAGGGAGTAATAGGTCTTTACTATCTTATACTAGTTTTATTCTAGCCCTATTCTAAGACATATATTATATAATGCTTCCTACCCTAGGCTATTTAGCGCTTCTCTCTATATTTATAAGGCGTTCTCTTTTCTTACTTACTATAATAATAGGTTCTATAGCTATGCCTATTCTCTTATAAGGTAGTATTAGGCTTTTATCTAGGGAGTTACTAGTAAATTATAATAGTTATTCTAGGTATCTTACTTTTACTATATTTTACTTCTTTTTAGGATAGGGTAGTCCCTTAATTACGCTAGGTATAGGCTAGAATATAAGATATAGTTTTCCTTTAGTTATTTACTAATTATTAAGTATAATATTTCTCCTTCCTTATATTAGCTAGCTCTATACTTACTATACCTTAAGGCTACCTTATAAAACTTTATAATATAGCTAGTTTAGAAGTAGTTATAGTATTATTAGGGTTATAGGGTCTTATTATATAGTTTAGTTTAGAATAGCTTTACTTTAAAGACTATTCTATCTTAATATATCTTATTAGTGTCTTCTACTTTTACTAGTCCTAGGATTAGGGTAGTGTACTATATATTTTCTACTTAGGGGTGTCTTATAGTTACCTTAATTATATTTACTTTATTTACTTTTCTAATCTTAGCTATAAGGTTTTTAATAGATATATACTTTATTAGGAATCCCTTTACTATAATACTAAGTATATAGTAGTAAAGGGCTACTTCTAGTCTAAATGCTTTAGTAATCTATTTTTAGTCTTCTTTATATTAGGCTATGTTTCCTTTAAAGGTAATAATTATATCTCCGCTAAGGAGTCTCCTAGCTACTATAGCTATAGTTTAGCTAGTAGCCTTATTTACTATAGTTACTATATCTTTAGCGCCTTAGGATTAGAGTATTTCCTAGATTATATTACCTTTAATAAGTACTTCTCTATATTATCTACCTAGGACCTATAGGGGGTTTTATTATTTAGCCTTCTTAGTGCTAGTCTAGCTATAATACTTACCTAGATTAGTATATTAGTTCCTTTAGCTTCTTCCTTAATAGCTTTCTTAAGGGCTACTTTAAGGGCTTCTTTAGTAGTATAAATATTATTATTATTATTACTACTATTATTATTTATAGCTCTTATTCTAGCGTAGACATGGTTTACTACCTAGTAAGCTATAGCCTTTATAATGCTCTAAACTTAGGAGACTTTATTACTAAGGATAAGGCTAGTAATCTTATTATAGAATTTTGTGTTATCTAGGTGCTTAAATTATATCTAATCTGTTATTAGGTTATCCTTATGTCTATAGGCGTTAAATTACCCTATTCCTATGTTTAGGTAGTGGTAGCTCTATGCTAGCCCCTTTCTCTAGCATTAATTACTATTAGTATCTTACCCTTATACCTACCTCTAGCTCTATTATAATGCGATATTATAGGAGGGGTAAACAGAGGTGAAGAATTCGAATATTAATGTGGTTTGTATTTTAGAGGCGATTCCGGACCTTTAGATCGGTGCGGAAAAAGTATCAAAGGTTTATATAAAAGCTATTATAAATGCTATTCTTTGTTTAAAAGGAATAAAAGAACTATATTAAGGTTATAAGGCATGTAAAAACACACTAATACCTATTACTATTCTAACAAGGAGAGTTATAGTAATCTAGATTAATAGAAAGCCTATAACCTAGACCTTATAGAAGGCCTTTAGGTATAACCTATAATCTCTATTGCTTAGCTTTACCTATAGTATAAACCTCACATTCTATAAGCTTAGGACCTATTAATCTAATGCCTAAAGCCACGTTTATAAGCTTTATAAAGGCCTATACGCCTAGATAATTGCATTATTAATACTAAAGCTCTATATCTCCCTTTTAAGGCAGTCTTAGTACCCTGCTAGTTATAGCGTAAGCCTCTTTTAGCTTATCTAATAGCCTTAATAATATATAGAGCTTATTAATATTATAAACTCTAGCTATAGGCCTTAATCCTTTATATAGGAAGCACTTTGTCTAATTCTAGAAGATCCTTGCCTTTATAAGAATTATTACTAATATAAGATTAACGTAGAATTCTAGGATTAGCAGCGCTTTCTCTAGTATAATTATCCTTAGCGTTCTAGATAGCGGATCCATTACTAAGATATACACTAGACCTTTACCTAAAGCCACATAGATTATACCACTAGCTTCCACCTCTATTATAATAGTATTATTAAATTTAGCTTATTTAAACTAATAAGGGTTATTAAAGATATGAATATTTGCTCTAGAGTTATAAAGGACTATATTCCTCTTTAATTATAAGCTATTAACTACGTTTAAAGATAGGGTAACGCGTTAAGAGCGCCTCGCGCGTATAAATAATAATACATTAGCTAACTTCTTGCCTAGAGTAATAGCTATAGAGTTATTTATAGGGTTTTATAAGGGCATAATAATATCACTACTACTCTTCTCCTTTAACTTCTAATTTATAGCTTTTATTTTCTCTTATAGATTCTCTTTTAGATACTTCTTAATATTATCTTTAGAGTTCTTCCTAACTTCCTAGTTCTTAGGAGTAAGCTCTAGCTTATATAGAGCCTTAAACAAATTACAGGATTCCCATTACTTTAAGGCATCTCTAACTATGTGATTCGTATATCTAGGGCACTTAGGCCTCTCTAATTTTGTTAAATTATTTAATCCTGTTAATTTATTAGTTATAATTATATTAGTAGTCTTTAGTACGCTTTATAGAGCTTTCTAGTCTCTTTTAAACTCTATAATAGCCTTAAGGAAGCTCTAATTTATTCCCTTATTAAGCAGATTATTCTATTTCTTCTAAAATAACTTAAATTTACTACAAAGAGGGATTATAAACTTATATAGCATTATCTCCTTAGTCTATTAGGTCTTAAGGTCTTAATAATTCCTTTATAGTACCTTTATTATTACTACCTATTAGTACTAATCGCAGGAACCTTTAGTTTATAAGTAATTATTAAGGCATATCTCTATAAGAATTAATATCTTCCTTACGTTTAGCTTATATTAATCCTAAAGAAGCTTTAATATTCTTTAAGAGTGTTAATAAACTAACTCCTTTCCCTTCTCTTTACTATTAAAGTTAAGAGAGTCTTAGTGTTAGTATCACAGGTGCCTGACGTCAGGATCGTAGCCTAGGGAATAGGAATTTATCTTCTATTCTAGGCGTTGTAATCAATTAGTTATTAGTGTGTATACAAGGGAGGAAAAGAGAGGCTTTTTCCGGATCGTGAGAAGTGGCCACAAACGCGGTGCGTTTTGTGGGTCACATAACTCGTGGGTCCTTGCCTAATCAGAGGGGCAGGCTAATAAGTTATATATAGGGCTACCTCTTACGGGCGCGCGTTACGCGCGCGCCCTTATGGCCTAACCTTTTGCTAGGTAATTATGGCTGCGTGCTATGATTAATATTATACTTATTCTAACATTAAAACCTCTTTCTTTTTAACACAATTATTAACATATAATATTAATCTAAGAAGGGAAGATATAAGGGATTAAATAAATGTGTTATATAAATAAAAGAACTAATAAAAGAAACAATAATAATAGCCCCCCTTTCCTTCCCCTACGCGCTGCTAGCTTTAGATAACTAGCTTCTCTAATTACTTATCCTTTTTCCTTACGGAAGGCTCCCTTTACCTTCTGCCCTTGCCTTTAACCGGTATAACGTAATATTAGATCACGTTGTGAGGGGAAGGTTACCTATAATCCCTTCCCTATCTAAAGGTATAATATTAGATTATCCCTTCCTATAGCTCTTTATTTAACCATAATATAATATTAAATTATATTCCTAGGGAAGATTACCTATAATTCTTCCCCTTCTAAAGGTATAATATTAGATTATACCTTCTTACGCCCCCTTATACTCCCTTCTCTTCCCCTCCCTGCTATAGAGACTTAAGAGGGTGTTCCTTCTAAGGCTATAATTCCACGCCCCCTTCTAAAGATGCAATTCCGCGCCCCCTTCTAAAGATATAATTCCACTGCCTCTAATCCCTTAGCCTATGCCCTACGTAACCGTGCTATACTTAGGGCACCTTATCTAGTGCCTCTAGCGCTAGTTTTAGCGCGGGCTTAGGCGCAGGCTTTAGGGCTCTAGTCCCTTGCCTCTTTATAGGCAGTGCTAGGTCTAGGTTACTTATCCCTTTATCTAGATTATTACTATATTACCTATAATAAACCTCTTTAGGGCTTTGTTAGGCATTGCCTTTGTGAATGCGTTAGCTAGGTTATTTTCACTATTAATCTATCTAATCTTACAGAGCTTATAGCGTTTATATAATTACTAAAGGGCTATAATATTAATTATAAGCCGCTTCTCCTTTATAGTCCTAAGCTTAATAAGGCATTTATATAATAAGTATAAATCTATGCAAACTATGATTAGGATCTCTAGGAGGTTTAATTAATCCGTAATAATCTTTAATGTTATTGTAATTACGTAAGCTATATCTACGCCTGCTACTATTCTATAGACCTTTAAAGTAAGCATACTTCTTATAACTCTCTTGCTCTTTATTAAGCTATAGTGTATAATATTGCCTTATAGTGTAAACTTGCTATCTTTATACTCCTTATTAGCTAGGATAAGAACGTAGCCTAGTTACAAGGTAAGGTCTTTGTTGTTAGCAAATAATCCGTTAATAAATATAAATAGCTTTGCTCTTTTAAGGTTAAGGGGTATAAAGATTAATCCTTAATCTAGGTAGTTTATTTACTACTTAATATAGTAATTAAGTTCCTTAATATTCTTAGTTATTAGTTCTTAATATTATGTGATAACTAATAGATTAAAGCTTACCTTAGGTTAGCAGATTAAAGCGATATAGGCACTATAGGCCCTTTATTCCACGTACTTCTTTTCTGGCTTTTCTAGCGGGATTAACTATAGCTTATCACTTTACCCTTTTACCGCATTTTAATAATATTATTAGTTAGTTAAATAATTCCACTGTTAAATACAAGGGGTTATTAGGCTTAATAAACTGCTTTGGTTTTATAGCGAATTTAGCGGTGGCTAGTTAATCTTCTTCCTATTAGGAGAATCCTTTATCTAATAGGCTAAGGGTATTGTTAGTTTGCATTCCCACGCATCTAAATTAAGGGCTTTTAGCAGATGTGACCAGCAAGCATAGATCGTAGCTTAATGTTATTATCTAGAGCTTTTCTCTGTAGTGCTTATGGTAAGTCACCTACTAGTGTGTGCTAGCCTTTGCAATTCTGTAGAGGGGCTTAATAACTCTTATAATTATTCCTTTAGGGTGCTAATTACAAATTTAGATAGGGAGTTAGGTAAGGATTATATGATTTAGCGGCGTTTCTAATTGTACGTACGCCTACGTAATATCTTGAATCTAAAGGAGGAATCCTTTTATAAGGAGAGAAGGGGTAATTACAAGGATTAATTATTAGCTTGCCCTTTAGATCGTTAGGGCTTGCGTAAGGATTGCTTGCTTTGCTTTGTTACTAAAGCCTTAGATTATAAGCCTTAATTTCTTGTATAGCTAGCTTATTCTTCCTTTAACTTTGTTAATAATATAGGAATTAAAGATTTAAATCCCTTAGTGCTTCTTTAGATTAAAAGCAATGAATTTAAACACACCTCTGCTAATTAGGGCATTAATCTTGGCCTTTGTTAAGAGCTTAAAAGGTTCGCTAGGAGTTATGATTATGCTGTTCTTATGTAATTAGATCGTAAGCTTAAGATCTGCCTTCTCCTTACTTAAGATAAATGCCTTAAGATTTTCTGCTAAATTAATAATTATAGGAGGGTTCTTTTATAGTCTTCCTAGCCTTCTTTTAGAGAGGCTAGAGGCACTGCGTTATTAATTTATACCTCTTACTCTTCCCCTTTAATTACCTCTAGGTTATTACCTCCTACTAGTAATAGCCTTTCCTTACTTAGGTCTTTATTATAGGGCTTAATAGAGATTAACCTAAAGACCTTAGGATCTTATAGGAGATTAAGGGTATAGCTCTCTCTATCTATTATAAGGAGCTTATATAGGCCTTGCTATCCTTTATGCTCTTACTAGATAAGAACTAGCAATATAAGTGGGAGGTTAAGGGTTAGCAAGGTATTAGGGCTATTCCTTATAGTAAGGGCTTCCTTAACCTTACAGAGCGCGTGTAATCTCTTAATCTCCTTTATTACCTTTTACACTATAAGAGCTTATTACTTAATATTAAGTAAGGGAGGAGATTTATTAATTATTTAAGGGTAAGCGCTAAAGATAAGAAGGGTTAGAATAATGCCGTTTAGGCCTATAGTATTATTAAGGGCTTTTATAGCTATTTGCAGGGCTATAGCTTTAGGTGTTAACGGGCATTCGCGTTAGATAATATTATAGGCTCTTTAGAGCGGCCTATAATATCTCTTAACCTTACTAATGCTATGGTATGCCTTAACAGGGACTTCTTTGATTAAGATTAATATTAAAGCTGTAAATTAGCGGAATTCTTTGCTTCTAAACGTTATGCTAGCATTAGTTATAATCTAATCTAGAGGACCCTAGTAGGTATTAATCTAGTAGAGGCAAAGAGCTTCCTATATTGCCTTTGCTATAATATCCTTTAGGAATCTAGCCACGTTAAACGCGGTAGCCGTATTAATAGCGTGGAGAATAGGGCAATTGCTATCTAGATACATAATATCCACAATCACTTCATAGTTAAAGTTATATTTATCCTTTAGGGTGAATTTAAAGCAATGTGAATTGTCTGCGTTTAATTAGCATTAGTAGTAGATCTTCGTTAATTATCTAATCGTTTTAAAATCCACCTCGTGGCCTAATTTAGAAAGCATATCATGAAGTTAGTAGATAGAGGGGTAACTAAATTAGCGATGTAAGCGCTGCAATTCTATCTTGGTTAGATAACTCTAGGCAATTGATTTTTCTTTCTGCAAAAGCATCTAAGGATGCCCCTATTTACGGATAATAGGGACCTTAATATTACCTTATTAAAGGATGTTCTAAGATATATAGAAGTCAATCTTTAGGCAGTCTATGTCTACTAAACATAGCAAGAAGGGAGTGTTTGTAGGCATTACGTAGAATAGGATAATGCTAAAGGGAGTAAGCATATTAATTAATCCGATTAAGGGGATTAGCTTGCCGCTTCCGAATCGAATTATTGCCTCCTAGCTTTAGATTTATTAAGCTAGATCTTAGGGATTAATCGTTATAGGGCGAGGAATTAGGGGTGCCTTGCTAATAAGTAACCTACAGCCCTAGTATTAGGGATAATGCCTTAGAACACACCTAAAGAGTAATAATCTTAAAGAAGGAAGGTAGTTAGGGCTTCCTTTAGTTATTAGAGATTAAATAGATCCTCCTTTATAAGGGCGTGCGTAGCTGCTTAATTCACAAGGATCTCTATAGTTACATAGCTATTAATTATTATGCCTTATGTAAAGAAGCTTATTAGCATCTCTCCTTTATTACTTTCTTCTTTAAATCTAAGTTCTATTATATAAGTGGAAATCTTATCTTCTTTAGAAGAAGCAATGTTATTCTCTTTGCCTTTATACTAGGTAAGGAAAGCATTATAGGAAGGGTTATTAGCTCTATAAGGTAGTGGTTCTTAAAGCATTAATATGCCTTCTTACATTCCTCTTTAAAGTATTTAGTTAACTAATAGCCTTCCTTACTATATATATAATATTTCTTTATACATAGAGCGCCTTTATTACCTTATAATTATAATTATCTATAACGGGCTTCTTTACCATACCTATTATACTTACGGTTAGTCTAATACTACTCTCTTACATTAGGTATTAATAGGAATTAATGCTTCTTATCCGATTCCTCTGTAGTTATTCTTATTAATATCCTTATGCATTCGCAGAATAGCTAGAGGTTAGCAGGAGGGTTAATAAGGTAAGTTCTATACTTAGGTATGCTATAATAGGCAGAGATTAATTAATTCTAAAGTGCCCTTTTAGATTAAGTAATATCTAGGACTGCTTATTAAAGGTTTATAAGCTTTATTATAAGTTCTTTAAAGTAATTAATCTTTAGCTTATCTAGGTTTTCTTATATAATCTAGCGTAGCTTAGTGTTCTACTACTTAAGGAAATACCTTTGCTTTATATTATTAGTCTTAAATCTTCTCTTAATGCGGTTAATAAGAGTCTTAAGGTCTTAAGGATCTCCTGGCTTACATAGATGCTTATAGTAGTATATTAAAGCTTTCCTTTAAGCATAGCCTTAAGGGCGTACCTAGCCTTATAGGGTTTAATACCTAGTATCTTGCATTTCCCTTAGAAGATTATTAACTTTAAGTTAAGGACCTTATAGTTATCTACGCTATATTAAATATTACTTATATAAAGCTTTATAAGATTAATTATTTGCTTTAGTGTAGGTCTAGAAGGAAAAAGTGCTCTTAGAGGTGCGGGAGAAGGGATTTCTTGTCTTAATAGGGGATATCTTTAATAAGGGCTTTCCTGAGAATTATTATGTAATTAGCCTAATAGGGTTAGACTTAAGGAATGTTATTAGTGAGATTATAGGATTCCTAGATTGCTCTGTTAATAATGTTGTAATCTTAGCCTAATTAGAGGGATTAGAAGGAGGTTATTAAGGAAGTCTTAGTCTTTAATGTATTTTCGGAAGGGTATGTACTTCCTTGCAGCTTCCTGTATCTCTTCTTCTTGCTAATCTTAAAATTCCTTATAGGTAGTAACTTCCTTAAGCATTACCGTGATCTTCCTATAGGCTATTATGTCTATATACATGCCTTAGAAGAGAAGGAAATCACGTAGATACTTAGTAATTACTTAGTCTGTAATTATAAATACCTCTCTTATCTATCTATAGAAGTCTTTAATAAAGTTAGTAAAAAGGCTTCTAGTAATAAGGCTCTTAGACTAGTATACCGCTATCTTAAAGAGAATATAGGCTGTAATAGCCTTAGGGTTATTACCTTATTTATTAAGATTAAATAATTTTACTATCTTTAATATCTTAGATATAATAAAGTCTTATATCTCTAGGGAATGTGTCTTAGGAGAGGGTTATTAAGTTATAGACCTTTACCTTTTTAGTCTTTTTAACTTTAGTGCCTTCTTTAGCATTACTAAAGTTAGGGCTAGAGAGAGAGGCTTTTAATAGTTCTCCTTGCTAAGGAGCTTTTAACTTTCTTATCTCTATTATAGGAAGTTAGAATAGAAGTATAGTATTAGTTATATAGTAGGTTAAAGGATTATAAGCGTGGCTATTATCTTTATCCCTTAGGGGTTCTTAGGATTAGATCTTAGGAGTGATAAGTTCCTTTCTTATTATAAGAGAATGCCTTCTAAGGGTTAAGTGCATAGTGGAACGCGCTAACTAAGTAATTAAAGATAGGTTAGACTAGTTACTAACTAGGCCTTAATCCTTTAATAGCTTTAAAGTCTTTATAGGGTCTTAGGATTAGATCTTAGGAGTTATAAGGCTCCTTTCTTATTATAAGAGAGTGCTTAGACTTCCTTAGCATAACTATATATGCTTTTAGCGGCCCTCCTATTTTATAGGGCAGGTTTATAGTGTAGCTATCTCTTCTAATTAACCTTACTAATCTACGGTTAGGAAAACCATATAGTTATCTATAAAGTTAACCACTAATTAGTGTTAGTATTATAGGTGCCTAATATTAGGATTATAGCCTAGGGAATAGGAATTTATCTTCTATTCTAGGCGTTATAATTAATTAGTTATTAGTGTGTATATAAGGGAGGAAAAGAGAGGCTTTTTCCAGATTATAAGAAGTGGCCATAAACGCGGTGCGTTTTGTAGGTTATATAACTCATGGGTCCTTGCCTAATTAGAGGGCGGGCCAATGAGTTATATGTAGGGCCACCTCTTACGGGCGCGCGTTGCGCGCGCCCCTCGCGGCCTAACCTTTTGCCGGGTAATTGCGGCTACGTGCCGCGATTGATATCATGCTTGTTCTAACACTTAGATATTCTTTAAAAGGGTCTTATAAATAAATTCCTAATCTTTAGTATTTGCCTTAATAGGTTTATATATTTTATAAGATTAAATTATAGATCTTTATATTTAAAGTTATACTTATCTTTAGTGTCTTTATAAGGAATCTTCTAGTCTTCTAGAGCATTAGGGTTATCCGCTATAATCTCTACCCTTAGACCCCTCTATAGGTAAGCAGGTATTATAGGTTCTTCTAGTAATTTATCCTAATTTAGATTAATATACTCCTAGATACCGTAAGATTCTACGTAATTCTTAGTTTACGCGTACTATTTAATCTAGTTCTTCTCTAATAATAACACTATATTTAGAGTTTCTTTAGACATTGTAAAGGGGAACCATACTAGTCAAAAGGAAGCATAGGGTTATTGTTTTAACTGATTATTATAACAAAGGGCGATTATCTCTTAATATTAGCAAGCGTTAATAACTATAATAGAGCTTTTATCCTCTAATAATTAATAATAAGGGCAATAGAAGCCTCCTAGGCTTATAACTGTTAAGGTAGGGGTTAGTGTAGCTAATAGAAAAGGTTTAATTCTGGTTAATTAGAGGTGCAGACAGCACCCGACTTTTGTACTTAAAAGGTACACAGTGCGCTATGGTAATAACTAGTCTACGGAGGTACTTCTAATACATTTGTCTCCACCGTTATCTTATCGAGGGTTTCATCCTAGTTAATGCGCGGGCCGCATCCACACATCCAATGCTCTAGAGAGCTCTCCCTAACACTTATAGGTCCTTGCCTAATTAGAGGGGCAGGCTAATAAGTCATATATAGGGCCCCTCCCGCGGGCGCGCCCTCACGGCCTAACCTTTTGCCGGGTAATTGCAGCTACGTGCTGCGATTAATATTATGCTTGTTCTAACATTAGAATCTCTTTCTTTTTAATATGATTATTAATGTATAATATTAATCTAAGAAGGGAAGATATAAGGGATTAAGTAAATGTGTTATATAAATAAAAAAACTAATAAAAGAAATAATAATAAGAGTCCCTCCTTCCTTCCTTCCCTTACGCGCTACTAGCCTTTAATAACTAGCTTCTCTAGTCGCTTATCCTTCTTCCTTGCAGAAGGCTACCTTTACCTTCTGCCCTTGCCTGCGCTCCCTTATTTAACTAGTGTAACGTAATATTAGATTACGTTATAAGGGGAAGGTTACCTATAATTCCTTCCCTATCTAAAGGCATAATATTAGATTATCCCTCCCCGTAGCCCTTTATTTAACTATAACGTAATATTAGATTACATTCCTAGGGAAGATTGCCTATAATCCTTCCCCTTCTAAAGGTATAATATTAGATTATACCTTCCTATACCCCCTTACACTCCCTCCTCTTCCCCTCCCTACTAAAGAGACTTAGGAGAGGCGCTTCTTTCTAAGGCTATAATTCTACTACCTCTAATCCCTTAGCCTATGCCTTACGTAGCCTTACTATACTTAGGGTAGCTTGCCTAGTGCCTTTAGTACTAGTTTTAGCATAGGCTTTAGCGTAGGCTTAGGCATAGGCTTTAGCGTAGGCTTTAGGGCTCTAGTCCCTTACCTCTTTATAGGCAGTGCTAGGTCTAGGTAACCTATCCCTTGATTTAAATTATTACTATATTACCTATAATAAACCTCTCTAGGGGTTTATTAGGTATTACCTTTATAAATATATTAGCTAGGTTATCTTTGCTATTAATCTATCTAATCTTATAGAGCTTATAGCATTTATATAATTACTAAAGGGCTATAATATTAATTATTAGCTGCTTCTCCTTTATAGTCCTAAGCTTAATAAGGCATTTATATAATAAGTATAAATCTATATAAACTATAATTAGGATTACTAGGAGGTTTAATTAATCTATAATAATCTTTAATATTATTATAATCGCGTAAGCTATGTTAATGCCTGCTACTATTCTATAGACCTCTAAAGCAAGCATACTTCTTATAACTCTCTTACTCTTTATAAAGCTATAGTGTATAATATTACCTTGTAATGTGAATTTACTATCCTTATACTCCTTATTAGCTAGGATAAGTATATAGCCTAGTTATAAGGTAAGGTCTTTATTATTAGCGAATAATCTATTAATAAATATAAATAGCTTTGCTCTTTTAAGATTAAGGGGTATAAAGATTAATCCTTAATCTAGGTAGTCTATTTACCACTTAATATAATAATTAAGTTCCTTAACGTTCTTAATTATTAGTTCTTAATATTATATATATATATTATTTACGCTAGCTAGCTCTATGTAAGGCTAGTACTAGTACTCCTACTGCTTTGTTAAAAGGAAAACCCTTAAATAGGAAGAAAAACCCCTTATGTCTATATTTAGACTAACACTAACCCTACGCTAGGCCTACGTTGCGTTATGCATAGCCTATTATAGGTATTTAATACTAGCTTACGCTAGCCTTATCCTAATAAAAAGAAAGAAAAGAAAGAAAAGAAAGGAAATCCTAGGTTCCTAGCCTTACTTAGCTCTATCCTAGGTTTACTCTAGCTTTACTCTAGGCTACTTATACTATCTTATAGCGTACTAGATTTAGTTTTATAGTAGTAATTTACTTCTCTTTTACTTTTTAGCTAGCTCTTTTATAGCCTTACTTTTTAGCCTTCTCTAGCCTAGGTCTAGCTTATTAGTCTAGGGAAGTTAGAGTACCTAATATTATTTATCTTCTATAGGGGGTGTAGGTTTAGTATAATTCCTAGCTATCTCTAGGTCTAGGTCTCTTAGGCGTTATCTAGCTAGATTTTTATCCTATATTCTTCTTTCTTTATTAATATTAATAATTTAGCCCCTCCCTTAATTTAAGAAGAGCCCCCTCTCTTATTAAACTTCCTATAAGTTCTTTTCTTCCTTAGATTTACTTAAGGCACTCCTAGGCTAGTGTTAGCCTAAATACTAACTTTTGTTATAGATTAGTTAATTATAATAAAATAGCGCTAGCTGCTATAAGTGCTCCTATGTCCTATGCTATTCTAGTTCTAATCCACCTAGGAAACTCCTAATTCTAAGCGTTACCCTTAGAAGTTATTAACTAAGAAGTAATATAAGTAAGCTATAGCTAAGGATCTTAAGGTAAAGTCTCTCTACCCCTATTCTATACCTATTCTAAATCTAATCTATAATAGTTAGGTAACCCTTAAGGGGTTTAGTGTATATCCTATAAGTCTTAGTCTATTAACTACCCTAGACACTAGTATTATAATATTACTAGTAAGTCTAGCCTGCTCTAGCTTAAAGGCAGGGCTAACTATATTATATAGGGTTAGCTACTATTACGTATTTTAACTATTAGGTTTAAAACTATAGCTATTCTAAGGTAGTTAGCGCCTCTGCTCTAGTTCTAGTCCTATGCTAATTTGCTCTTAGCCTAATTTAACTAGCTAGCAAAATAAGCACTAGTAGTTAGTTAAGGTCTAGGCAGCTATAGTTACTAGGGTAATATAAGTATTACTATGCTAGTTTACTATTAGTTCTAGTCTAGGTCTAATAGTTCTCTAGGTCCTAGATAATTATTAGGATTATATTAAGAAACTCTATACTAGAAATTAGAGTAAGAAGAAATAGAGTGCTTCTATAATAAGTCTAGGCTAGTCTAGTACTAGGGAGATTAGTATAATAAGGTTATCTTTTAGTTATAGCGCTTAGATACCTACGTAGTAAAAATAAACTATCTCCTAGCTATAGCCTTACTTACTAAGAGGTAGGCAAAAGTAATAGAGAGGGTAATTCTAGTCTTAGAGAAGGAGTAATTAGTTAGGTAGTTATAGCTTAGTAAAGGGTAGGGGCAGACTAGTAAGGCTTTTAATACTTAGTATTATATAGTTAAGATTAATCTAATAATAGTTCTAGAATTATAATCCTATAGCTAGCCTACTACTAGCTCTAAACTATATAATCCTATGCCTCTCCCTAGTTATCTACTATATCTATATCCTAGTTATTAGTCCTAGCGCATTAGAAGCGCCCTAGCTCTAGCTCCTCCTCTTTCCTATATATATTAGCTACTAGTTCTTATACTAATAAGTAGTATTAGAGTTATTTTATACTAAGGAACTATTTAGCTATAGCTCTTATCTTTAAGGGGTAGTTTAGGGCTAGCCTTACCTCCTATATATCTCTAGGCTAGTGTAATTAGGGGCATTAGTAATTATATTTAGGGTAGTTAACTATAATATAATATTAGTCTTTAACTACTTTACTATAGCTATATAGAGGTAAGTTTACCCTAGGAATGCCTCTTTAGAAGAGAAACTTATTAAGACTAATCTTTCTTATATATAGTTAGACTATAGTTAAGAAGATATATTTTTCTAGTCCTATATAGAATCTTTAGATTTCCTTTAGGTTATAAGTTAGTAATTAGTCCTTAGTTAGCTCTCTTATAAGTCTATACTACCCTAGGCATTCCTTACTATGCTAGTTTTCCTAATATTATTTCTATTCCTTATATAGCTCTACCACTAGCTTATTATTCCTAGGGAGGGTCTCTATCTATAATATAGTACTATTTATACTAAGTCTATAGCGGTTTAGATTATTATAGCTATTCTGCTCTCTATAATTCTCTCTTTAAACTTCTATTTTATCTTATTTAGGTATAGATCTAGGGGGATATAAGTCTTAACCTCTAGTTAGGTAATAGGTATAGCCTTAAACACACTAGCTATAATTTAGAGGTAGGTTAATTAGTCTATTATAAAGCTTTTAACTACTTCTCTTAGCTTTCTACCCTTCTTAGTTAGGGTATAGTAAGCGCTTACCCTATAGGTAAGGATAGGTTAAACTACCTATATATATAGGAGTTAGGTATCCCTAAAGCTATAACCCTAGGCTAATGCTACTAGTAAGGAGAGTATAAGCTACTACTAGGCTAATTTGCCTTTTAGGATATTCTTATAAGTGCTTTAATTAAGTTTCCTATTAACCTAGACTCTAAGGAACCTATATAACTCTATAAGTACTATCTCCTTTATACTAAGCTAGACTCTAGCCTATAGGGGTTAGTATACTTTACTAAAGTATATAAGTTTAGTCTTTACTAGGTTAAACTTTACTCCTACTTCTTTACCTATTTTTATATACTTTCTATATAGCTTTAAGCCTTTTCTAGGTCTATGCTATGTTTTTCTAAACACTACTATGTTTATATTATTAGTAAATCCTATTACTACTATACCTAAAATAGCTTAGAGGTATATATAAAGTTTTACTAAGTAAAGTAAGAAGAGAATTAGTAAGAGAGGTAAGCCTTATAGGGTGCTTACCTTTATCTAAAAAGGTCTTAAGAGTTTACTATTAAAGCTAAGCTAGCTTATTCTATCTATAAGGAAGCTATATATTATAGCTATTAGCTAGTATAGTATACCTATTTAGATTAGAACGTAGATAAGGTATAGGTAGCTAACTCTATTAAATGCTAATAAGATATCTATTTACGCTAATAAGGCAATGCTGCCTCTACCCTAGGCCTCTCTTACGTATTCTATAAGGACTCTAATTATAGTTTCTATTAATCTATTTGCCCTATTTCCTATTTATAGCTTAGGAGGAGGCCCTTAGCCTTAGCAAAGGCTATAAGCTACCTTATAATTACTGCTTCTATAATCTTTCCTACTATATTGTTGGTATCACAGGTGCCTGACGTCAGGATCGTAGCCTAGGGAATAGGAATTATTCTTCTATTCTAGGCGAGCGTTGCTATTCGAGCTGTGTTTTCTTGCTCACCGGCGCTGTACCCACATAAAAATTTGTCCTAGCTGCATTTGGTCAAGCGACTTAATTACCATACCCTCCCGTAGAAAATACACGTAATCTTATAGAATTAGACCCTGCACTCTAAAATACATCACGATATAAGCAGATTTTTAATTCAATACGCAGAAGGCTTACGAATTCGCTTAAAAACGCGATTTCCGGTGTTTTCTTTAATTGTGTACACTTTAGCCAGCCTGACTAATTCTTCCAGCCTCTAACTAGCTGTCAGGAGCAGAACAGCGACAGCATCCATGAGGGTGGCGACGGCATCGATGAGGGTAGAACCTAGCGGGGCACGGAGCTAAGGGCTAGCTATGGGCTAGTTACATAAGAGCTACGGGCTATTTAAAGGGGCTTTCCTATAAATAAAGGAAAAGGGCTAGAGATTAAACCTTTTAAGCACTTACCCCTAGCTAGCAGTTTAATAGCTATAACACTTTAATCTAACTATTCCTCTATTATTCACTCCTAAGCTAAAAGCCTTAATAAATTAATCTCTCTTCCCTTTAGGGTAATAGACTATTAGTTAGATTAAGATATCTAGAATTTATTATATAGTAACCTAATTAGGTAGTAGCTATAACTACGCTATAAATAAGCAGGAGAATATTATACTACTAAACCTAACTAAAGTAGTCTACTAGTCCTTATTAGATAACTAGTAAAGTAAAACACTTATTAATAATAAGGAGATAACACTAAACTAGTGCCTTAAAGAAGCAGTAACCTAGATATATATTATAGAAAAGAGATAGAAACTTATGTAATTATAGCAAAACCTATAGATAATAAAGGAAGCTATGTCCTTAGGTAACTTAGATATAGGGCCTATAAATACCCTCCTTTAGCACCTTAGGTAATACCTATTACATAGTAATATAGCCTTATAAAGATATAATTAAAAGTACCTATATATAAAGGGAATACTTTTAAGAGTCTTTAGAATTTCCTAGCGGATTTAAATATAGCTTTTACTATAGATTATAAAACCTTTATAGATAATATAACTAAGATTACCTATACTAGTAGCTACCTAGTAAATAACGTAAAGCAATAATAGATACGTTATATAGCTACGGATAGTTATATAAACTACTAGGGTTATACCTAGGATAGATTTGTAGATTAGCTAAAGATAGGAACTATAGATAAGAATATATAGTGCTTAGAAGTAATAAGGATATTAATAGGTCTTAGATAAGAAAATCACTAATTATTCTAGATATTTATAAAGATCTAGGGTAAGGCAGAGGCTAAGCTACCTAAAGCAATTCCTAAATGTCTATAAATCTATATATTTATTAATAGCCTTAATAATACTATAAAGAAATAAGTACTTAGCTAAGAGTTCCCTAAGAGTTAGACTTACCTAGTAGGCTAAGGAAGAAAGGTAGAGATTATAACTAAAGGAAGCTAATTAAGTAATTAAGGTAATAATAGTTAGAAAAGATAATAATATTCTAATTTACTAGAAAGGCTATAGTAATAAAGTAGTAATAGAGTAATAAATTCGCTATTTATATGCTATAAGTATAGTAAGCTAGGACACGCTTTACTAAGCTATACTAAACTAGATTACTCTATTTATAAGAGAAGCAACTATATAACAGAGACGCATAAGAGTAGCTATAACTAGGTTAAAGACCTATTAGACTTAAATAAAACCCCTATTAGCTTAGTGTAACCCTAGGAAAACACTCTTATTAAATTATTACCTAAAGATCTAAGACTAAGAGTTAAGGTAAAGTTATAGTAAGAATATAAATAGGTAGCTATAAAGGCACTATTTAACCCTAGTGTAACCTATTTAATTATCTACCTAAAGTTACTAATAGTAGTTAATTAGGCTAATATAAAAAGAATAATATAACCCTTAAGAGTGCTACCCTTACTAAAATTAAGCACTAAGGGATCTTATTATAAACCCTATTAATTAAGAATAGCATAGGCTACGTAAGAATATATTAAGTTAGCTATTACGTAGCTAATACTAGTAAAGACCTATTATTAGAGTATAACTAAGTAGTTATATATAAACCAGTAATTATATCCTAGATAGATAGTTACTAGAGATACCCTATTATAAAAGAATATCTTAGACTAGCAGTAGGGATATAATAGGCACGTAAGGAGGCAAAACGCATATATATTAGATTTATCTTATAGGGGTTAATAACTAAAATTATATAAAAAGATAATAATATCTTAATAGTAGATAAAGATAGGCCTTATAATAACCTAGTAACTATAGAGATAAGCAAAGCCTATAAGTTAACTATATAAATACCCTAAGCCTATAAATAGTTTAAGGATATCTTTTAAATAAACTTATAGGTATTCTCCCTATACTAGGTAGTTAGACTTATACTATTAAATTAGAAGAGAGGAAATACTCCTATAGGGACTAATATATAATTTAGTAGAAAAGGAGCTAGAAGTGCTTCGTAAGTACTTAGCAAGCGCGTAGTAAAAGAATAGATTTAAAGATCTATTAGCCTAGCTAAAGCCTAAATATTATTTATGCTAAAGAAAGGAGGAAAATTACGCCTTTACGTGAATTATAAAGCCCTTAATAGAATTACTATTAAAGATAAAGCGCTATTACTGCTTATTATAGAGATCTTAAACTAATTAAAGGGAGCAAAGGTTTATATAAAATTAGACCTTAAAGATATATACTATTAGCTACGTATCTATAAGGGTAATAAGTAGAAAACAGCGTTCTAATGTAGATATAGTTACTTTAAATATCTTATAATACCTTTTAGACTAGTTAATACACTTATAACCTTTTAAGAATATATTAATAATGCCCTAGAAGGCCTTATAGATATAATTTATATTATGTATTTAGATAACATCCTAATCTATAGCAGTGATATAGCTATGTATAAGGAGCATGTAAAATAAGTCCTTTAGAAGCTCTAAGAAGCAAGCCTCTTTATTAACCTAGAAAAGTGTAAATTCTTATGTAAGGAGGTTAAATTCCTAGGCTTTATTATATCTAAAGAAGGAATCGCAATAGAGCCTATAAGAATTAAGATAATAGTAACTTAGCTAGTACCTTATAGTGTCTTTAATATCTAGTTATTCCTAGGTTTTATAGGATTTTATAGATAGTTTATTAAAGGCTATAGCAAAATAGTTATCCTATTAACTAATTAACTTTAAGAAGACTAACTAGTAAAGTTTAAGCTAGATTTTAATAAGTTAGCTACATTTAGGAGCTATAAAAATAATTCTAAGAGGCGCTAATTCTAGTGCACTTTAATCTATTAGCCCTATTAAGGGTTAAGATAAATACCTTAGGACATGCACTTAGGGCTATCCTAGTGTAGTTAATGCTAGGTTACTAGTACCTAGTAGCATATATATTAAGGAAGTTAAATAAGATAGAGCTACGCTACGTAATACTAGATATAGAGTTACTAGTAATCTAAGAGGTATTCTAAACTTAGAGGCATTACTTAGTATACTTAACGTATCTAGTTATAGTAGTTATAGATTACTTAAACTATAAGTACCTAGCTATAAAGCTAAAGTTAACTAGTAGATAGGTTACTACACTAAATAAACTCTATCTATTTAACTTTATAATTAAATATAGAGTAGGTAAGTTAAACCCTACTAACGCTTTATTAAGGAGGTTAGATTATATAAGTAAAGAGAGAAAGGTAAAGGCAGTGAGGTATATATATATACTTATATTAGCTATTAAGTTTTAAAACCATAAATATATAAACCTTATAGTAAGCTAGCTATACTACTAGTGCTAGATTACCCCTTTTAAGAATTATTAATAGATTTTATTATTAGACTCTTACTAGTTAAGGATTAGTAAGGTAAAACGTATAATATAATCTTAGTAGTGGTTAATAGATTTATAAAATATAGCATTTATATCCCTATATCTATATAGTTAACTAGTAATAGACTAATAACTATCTTCCTAGAATATATTTTTAAAGATTATAAAGCCCTAGAAGGTATTATTATAGACTAAGGTTTAATATTTACTAGTGGATTTTAGAGAATATTTTACTACCTCTTAGTAATAAAGTAGTAATTAAGCACTGCGTTTTATCTATAAATAAATAGTTAGATAAAACGCTTAAATTAAGTTTTAGAGCACTATTTAAGAGCATTTATATACGTAAAATAGACTAATTAGGTTAATTATCTCCTAATAGTATAGTTTACTTATAATATAAGCGCGTATATAAGTTATAGTTATATACCTATAGAAGCGCTATAAGGGTATAACCTAAGGGGACTAGATTAAGTAGTTATGCTAATTCTAATAGTTAATAATTAAGCTAAGAATAGAGTTTTAGAATTAAAGTATAAGTATATAGAGATTAAGTAGCTATTAAGCTACTTATAGGCCTTATAAAAAAGTATTATAATTAAAAAGAGTGCTAATAAAGTTTAATATAGGTAACTATATCTTACTCTTAACTAAGAATATTAATCTATAATACCCTAGCTAAAAGCTAGCTATAAAGTACTTAGGACTATATAAGATTAAAAAGAAGTTAGCTATTATAGTTTAGCTTATTAATTAAAGTTACCTAAAGGAACGCGCTTATATAATATTTTTAATATTATAAGCTTAGAACTCTTTAGAGGAAATCTAAGTAATATAGTTAAAATAACCTTACTATAAGATAACATTAAAGAGGATTAAGAGGAATTTAAAGTTAAATAAATTATTACTTATAAATATAATAGTAAATAGTGTAAATATTTAGTGAAATAGAAGAATTATAATAATTCTAAGAATTTATAGGTACTAAGGAAAGACTTTATAACAAAAGAGGTTATTAAAGATTATAAGTAGTAACTAAGTAGCTAAATCTTAACTTTCTAGCTGCTTAATTAACTCTTAATTATAACTAAAAAGAATCATTAGGTTATAGCAATTTAATTAGGAAATAATTCACTTAATAATAATTTAGACTACTAAATAAATCTTATATTTAAAGCAAAAACTTAGTATAAACTTATAGCTATCTAATAGCTAGACTTTAGAGATATATTTAAACGCATTTTTAGTAATATTTCTAACTTTATTAGCCTTAGACTTATTATTACTAAAGGCTTAAACTTATAATTTCTTAGGGAGTTCTAAAGATCTAATACATATAGGAGAGTAGCTTAAGTAGTAGTAAACTAGTAGTAAGTTAGTAAAGAATAAGTAGTAAAGTTAATAGTACTAACTATAGGGCTATAAGTAGCTATAAACTAAAGATAATTAGTAATCTTAATCTAGGTTTCTAGATTAATAATATTAATTAGCTATAAGAAAGTAATATATTTATTACACTTTACTTCTTAACAAGCCTTAGCTATAAGATATATATAATAAGCTTACCTATATTTATTAGTATTTTTAAGGCTAAAAGAGTATTATAAAGTTTCTTCTTAGCTTATATAAACTCCTAGTAGTATATTAGTAGTATTAAAGTAATAGATTAGGGAAAACTTACTTTACTAATATAATATAGTTCTAGAAGATTATAAAGTATATTCTAAAGCTATTTATATAGCTTTATAATTTAAATAGAATACTAGTAAGAAGTTAGTAGTAATTAAGAGGTAATCCCTTAAGGCTTAACTTACCCTAATATAAGTCTTATTATTTTAAGCGTAATAGTAGTATTTTAGAGAATTACCTATAAGTAGCTAAATATTAGTAATAATAGTAGTAAGATAGTAGTAAGTTTATACTAGAGGAGTAACTATATTTAGTTAGAGTAGGCTTTCCCTTAGTAATATACTAAGGCTATTTATCTTTATTATTATCCCTTAAAGCTATGTTCTAAATAGCTAACCACTAGGTATAATATATATATAGAATTTTTATTAAACTAGCTCTAAGTTAGTAATAAAAGGTAATAAAAAGTAGTAAACTTACGTAGTCTTTAATAATTATAAGGTTCTCCCCTTATAGAATAGCTTAATAGTAAGATCTTTAATAGTAATAGTATAGAATATAATAGCTTAAGCTATAATAGTTAGTAGTTAATATTATATAATAGTAAGGTTATAGTAGCTATTATATTAGTAAGGGACTTATAAGTTAATAAGAGGCTTAAAAAGAGAAAGAAAAAGGGAAAAGAAAGAAGGAAATCGCCCTTTCTTATAGGAATTTAGGTACCTTAAATTAATCTAAGTTACACTACCTAGAATCTTCTATGCGTTAAGACTAGCGTATTTATAGAGATTACTATAATTTATAAATTATTACTATAAGCTTACTATAAATTTATTAGGCTACTACTATAAGCTTAAAGAAAAATAGAAGAAGTAGGGTAATCTATGCCCTATAGAGTTAAGCTAATTAAAAAATCACACTAACTAGTCTAGCTAGGAAGGATCTCTTAGAAAGAATAACCTATAGATAGGAAGTTAAGAAGTAACTATAACCTAGCTCCTATTAGCAAGCGGTTACTATAAAAAGGCTCATATAGCCTAATATTATTAATATTACTATATTGCTTTGTAAAAATCATTATAGTAAGTAGTAATAAAGGAACTCTTACGCTATAACCTAACCCTAAGATAGCACCTTAATATAATTAAGGATAATCATAGTAAGAGGGGTATTATATTAGGAGTAGAATAGTAATAGTATCTATAAGGCTAGTAATAGCATTAATAAGGGTGGAACCTAGCGGGGCATAGAGCTAAGGGCTAGCTACAGGCTAGTTACGTAAGAGCTATAGGCTATTTAAAGGGGCTTTCCTATAAATAAAGGAAAAGGGCTAGAGATTAAACCTTTTAAGCACCTACCCCTAGCTAGCAGTTTAATAGCTATAACACTTCAATCTAACCATCACTCTGTTATTCACTCCCAAGCCAAAAGCCTTAACACTAGCTTAGTGGTAAGTATCTTATAGCTTGTCCTACTGCTAATTATAATTACGTTATAGTTACATATAAAGGTAATATCCCTTACAACCCTCTTTAAGCTTAAGGTCTCCTTAAGGTCTCCCTTAAGGCCTCCTTAAGGCCTCCCTTAAGGCCTTCCTTACGATATCTACGATAATGCTTTAACTTCTACCTGTGTTCTTATACGCCTTATACTTAAATTTAGTCTTCTAGAGCCTCTTAAGCCTTAGGTTAACGGTAGCTACGGTTAAAGCGGTAAATTAGATATTATAGGGCCCTATAAAGGGCTTTTAATAGAGGGTTAAGATACTATGGGTTAGAATTAATTAGTTTTTGTGTTCTAAGGGCGCCCGCGGTGGCGGTTAATAACAAGGGGTCTTAAATTTAAAGCATTAGATTATTAGAAGGCTACTAATAAAGGTTAGATAACCACTATATGTAATTTACACGCAAGGTTAATTGCTAACATACCAGAGAGCTTCGTAGCCACTAGCAACAATAAACATCGCGCTTTATAAGCTACTAGCGTTTTTAATTTAATCAGCGATAATATAGGCGTAGGGAAGCAGATATTACTATTAAAATTAATAGGGCTGCTCGCAGGGAGGAAGTAAATATGGCCTTAACTGTGAACGCTTAAGAAGGTTAAACTATTAAAGAAGAAGATTAATAGCAAAGGAGGTAATCTTAGTAAGCAGCCCACTAAGCTAATCCCTTCTAAGATAATGCTTCTTCTGCCTTGTTTTATCCTTTATAATTAGGCTTATATATCTATTATGTATATCCTTAAGCATATAAATTACTACAAGGAAAAGATAAAGAAGATTACTAATGCCTATAATAATATAGGACTTCAGATTCCGATAAGATAATTCAGTTAGGCTATTAGTATATTACCTAAAATTACAATAGAATAACGTAAAATAAAGCGCCTATTGCTTATACTAAGGCAGCCACTAGTCCCTTATATACTTAAGGATATCATTTTACCGTAAATTATATATATCCTTTATACACTGCTAAATAGCATTAAAGGAAGCAGCTTTGCTTTTATATATTAGTAGCTTAAATGCCTTAAAAAGCCCTGTAAGGCTATTGTTAAAGGCGTTTTGATTAGCATTATTAAGGTCTATAGAAGAGGGTTCGGCGCCTTTAACATCCTTCTAATCACAAAGAATTTAAGCTTAAATCCTTGCGAGGATATGCCACACACAGAGCTACTGCTATGCTTTGGGAAAGATTATCTAAAGGGTGTTTTTAAGGTAATCTCGCAGTCTATAATAATAATATAAGGGTAGGGAATAATGAATTTATTACAGACCTTATTAAACATTGTAAGTAGCCACTCATAGCTTTCCTCTATTTCTAATAATAGAAGCCTAAAGCTAAGGTTTATAACTATACTCTGATTTGTAACAGTAGTAATTGCTATTACATAGAGCCTAAAGCTGTTTGTTTTATATGTATTATCAATGCCGATAATATAGGAGTAAATCTTCTATTTATTAATGCATTTGCAGGTAGTCTAGAAGGCTAATTACAGCTGATTATTAGGGTCTAGATTAATCCTATAAGGGTAGCTACTATTAATTAAAGACTGCATAAATTACTATGTGCCTATAAGCCTATTAAGGGCTTTAATTCGGAGCTATAAACGGTTATTATAGATATCTTTAATTATAGCTATCGCGTTAGGAATTTAATTTAAAGTAATTAGCAGGCCTCGCGGGTAGGAATGCCTTATAGTTATGTAATCTCTTTAAGCAGTGCCCTATAAGCTAGTGTACACTAGTAATAGAGAGTGTGACTGTTAGTACTAATAGATTAAGGGTGGTTATAATCTATAATCTTAATAGTGTATAGCTGTTGGAACAAGCATGATATCAATCGCGGCACGCAGCCGCAATTACCCGGCAAAGGTCGGGCCGTGAGGGGCGCGCGCGCAACGCGCGCCCGCAAGAGGTAGCCCTACATATAACTCATTAGCCCGCCCCTCTGATTAGGCGAGGACCTATAAGTCATGTAACCTATAAAACGCACCGCGTTTATAGCCACTTCTTATAATCTAGAAAAAGCCTCTCTTTTCCTCCCTTTTACATATACTAATAACTAATTAATTATAACGCCTAGAATAGAAGATAAATTCCTATTCCTAGGCTATAATCCTAACATTAGGCACCTATAATACTAATACTAATTAGTGGTTAACTTTATAGATAACTATATGGTTTTCCTAACCATAGATTAGCAAGGTTAATTAGAAGAGATAGCTACACTATAAACCTACCCTATAAAATAGGAGGGCCGCTAAAAGCGTGTATAGTTATGCTAAGGAAGTCTAAGCACTCTCTTATAATAAGAAAGGAGCCTTATAACTCCTAAGATCTAATCCTAAGACCCTATAAAGACTTTAAAGCTATTAAAGGATTAAGGCCTAGTTAGTAACTAGTCTAACCTATCTTTAATTACTTAGTTAGCATATTCTACCACGCACCTAACCCTTAGAAGGCATTCTCTTATAATAAGAAAGGAACTTATTACTCCTAAGATCTAATCCTAAGAACCCCTAAGGGATAAAGATAATAGCTATACTTATAATCCTTTAACCTGCTATATAACTAACACTACACTTCTATTCTAACTTCCTATAATAGAGATAAGAAAGTTAAAAGCTCCTTAGTAAGGAGAACTATTAAAAGCCTCTCTCTCTAGCCTTAACTTTAGTAATACTAAAGAAAGCACTAAAGTTAAAAGAGACTAAAAAGGTAAAGGTCTATAACTTAATAACCCTCTCCTAAGACACATTCCCCTAGAGATATAAGACTTTATTATATCTAAGATATTAAAGATAGCGAAATTATTTAATCTTAATAAATAAGGTAATAACCCTAAGGCTATTATAGCCTATATCCTCTTTAAGACAGTGGTATACTAGTCTAAGAGCCTTATTACTAGAAGCCTCTTTACTAACTTTATTAAAGACTTCTACGGATAGATAAGAGAGGTATTTATAATTATAGACTAAGTAATTGCTAAGTATCTATATAATTTCCTTCTTTTCTAAGGCGTGTATATAGACATAATAGCCCGTAGGAAGATTATAGTAATGCTTAAGGAAGTTACCACCTGCGAGGAATTTCAAGATTAGTAAGAAGAAGAGATATAGGAAGCTATAAGGAAGTATATACCCTTCTAAAAACGCATTAAAGACTAAGACTTCCTTAATAACCTCCTTTTAATCCCTCTAATTAGGCTAAGATTGCAATATTATTAATAGAGCAATCTAGGAATCCTATAATCTTACTAATAATATTCCCTAAGTCTAACCCTATTAGGCTAATTGCATAATGATCCTTAGGAAAGCCCTCGTTAAAGATATCCCCTATTAAGATAAGAAATCCCTTCTCCTATACCTCTAAGAGCACTTTTTCCTTCTAGACCTATACTAAAGCAAATAATTAATCTCACAAAGCTTTATATAAGTAATATTTAATATAGCGTAGATAACTATAAGGTCCTTAACTTAAAGTTAATAATCTTCTAAGGGAAATGTAAGATGCTAGGTATTAAACCCTATAAGGCTAGGTATACCCTTAAGGCTATGCTTAAAGGGAAAGCTTTAATATACTACTATAAGCATTTATGTAAGCCAGGAGATCCTTAAGACCTTAAGACTCTTATTAACTATATTAAGAGAAGATTTAAGACTAATAATATAAAGCAAAGGTATTTCCTTAAGTAGTAGAACACTAAGCTACGCTAGATTATACAAGAAAACCTAGATAAGCTAAAGATTAATTGCTTTAAAGAACTTATAATAAAGCTTATAAACCTTTAACAAGCAGTCCTAGATATTACTTAATCTAAAAGGGCACTCTAGAATTAATTAATCTCTGCCTATTATAGCATACCTAAGTGTAGAACTTACCTTATTAACCCTCTTACTAACCTCTAGCTATTCTGCGAACGTATAAGGATATTAATAAGAATAACTATAGAGAAATTAGATAAGAAGCATTAATTCCTATTAACGCCTAATATAAGAGAGTAGTATTAGACTAACCGTAAGTATAATAGGTACGGTAAGGAAGCCTATTATAGATAATTATAATTACAAGGCAATAAAGGCGCTTTACATACGAAGAAATATTATATATATAGTAAGGAAGGCTATTAGTTAACTAAACACTCTAAAGAGGAACGTAAGAAGGCATATTAACGCTTTAAGAACCACTACCTTATAGAGCTAATAACCCCTTCCTATAATGCTTTCCTTACCTAGTATAAAGGCAAAGAGAATAACACTGCTTCTTCTAAAGAAAATAAGATTTCTACTTATATAATAGAACTTAGATTTAAAGAAGAAAGTAATAAAGGAGAGATACTAATAAGCTTCTTTACATAAGGCATAATAATTAATAGCTATATAACTACAGAGATCCTTGCGAATTAAGCAGCTACGCATACCCTTATAAAGGAGGATCTATTTAATCTCTAATAACTAAAGGAAGCCTAACTGCCTTCCTTCTTTAAGATTGTTACTCTTTAGGTGTGTTCTAAGGCATTATCCCTAATACTAGGGCTATAGGTTACTTATTAGCAAGGCACCCCTAATTCCTTACCCTATAATAATTAATCCCTAAGATCTAGCTTAATAAATCTAGAGCTAGGGAGGCAATAATTCGATTCGGAAGCGGCAAGCTAATCCCTTAATTAGATTAATTGATGTGCTTACTCCCTTTGGCATTATCCTATTCTATATAATGCCTATAAACACTCCCTTCTTGCTATGTTTAGCAGATATGGACTGCCTGAAGATTAACTTCTATATATCTTAGAACATCCTTTAATAAGGTAATATTAAGGTCCCTATTATCTGTAAATAGGGGTATCCTTAGATACTTCTATAGAAAGAAAAATTAATTACCTAGAGTTATCTAACCGAGATAGAATTGCAGCGCTTATATCGCTGATTTGGTCACCCCTCTGTTCGCTGACTTTATAATATGCTTTCTAAATCAGGCTATAAGGTGGATTTCGAAACGATCAGATAATTAACGAAGATCTGCCACTAATGCTAATTAAACGCGGACAATCTATATTGCTTTAAATTCACCCTAAAGGATAAATACAACTTTAACTACGAAGTGATTATAGATATTATGTATCTGGATAGCAATCGCCCTGTTCTCCATGCTATTAATATAGCTACCGCGTTTAACACAGCTAGATTCCTAAAGGATATTACAGCAAAGGTAATATAGGAAGCTCTTTGCCTCTACTAGATTAATACCTACTAGGGTCCTCTAGATTAGATTATAACTAATGCTAGTATAACGTTTAGAAGCAAAGAATTCCGCTAATTTATAGCTTTAATGTTAATCTTAATTAAAGAAGTCCCTGTTAAGGCATACTATAGTATTAGTAAGGTTAAGAGATATTATAGGCCGCTCTAAAGAGCCTATGATATTATCTAACGCGAATGCCTATTAATACCTGAAGCTATGGCCTTATAAATAGCTATAAAAGCCCTTAACAATACTATAGGCCTAAACGGCATTGTTCTAACCCTTCTTGTCTTTAGCGCCTACCCTTAAATAATTAATAAATCTCCTCCTTACCTAATATTAAGTAATAAGCTCTTATAGTATAAAAGGTAATAAAGGAGATTAAGAGGTTACACGCGCTCCGTAAGGTTAAGGAAGCCCTTGCTATAAGGAATAGCCCTAATACCTTACTAACCCTTAACCTCCTGCTTATATTACTAGTTCTTATCTAGTAAGAGCATAAAGGATAGCAAGGCCTATATAAGCTCCTTATAACAGATAGAGAGAGCTATACCCTTAATCTCCTATAAGGTCCTAAGGTCTTTAGGTTAACCTCTGTTAAGCCTTATAATAAAGACCTAAGCAAGGAAAGGCTATTACTAGTAGGAGGTAATAACCTAGAGGTAATTAAAGGGAAGAGTAAGAGGCATAAATTAATAACGTAGTGCCTCTAGCCCCTCTAAAAAGAAGGCTAGGAAGACTATAAAAAAACCCTCCTATAATTATTAATTTAGCAGAAAATCTTAAGGTATTTATCTTAAGCAAGGAGGAGGCAGATCTTAAGCTTATGATCTAATTACGTAAGAATAGCATAATTATAACTCCTAGCAAACCTTTTAAGCTCTTAATAAAGGCTAAGATTAATGCCTTAATTAGCAGAGGTATATTTGAATTTATTGCTTTTAATCTAAAGAAGCACTAAGGGATTTGAATCTTTAATTCCCGCATTATTAATAAAGTTAAAGGAAGAATAAGCTAGCTATACGAGAAATTAAGGCTTATAATCTAAGGCTTTAGCAATAAAGCGAAGTAAGCAATCCTTACGCAAGCCCTAACGATCTAAAGGGTAAGCTAATGATTAATCCTTATAATTACCCCTTCTCTCCTTATAAAAGGATTCCTCCTTTAGATTTAAGATATTACATAGGCGTATGTATAATCGGAAACGCCGCTGAATTATATAATCCTTGCCTAACTCCCTATCTAAATTCGTGATTAGCACCCTAAAGGAATGATTATAAGAGTTATTAAGCCCCTTTATAGAATTGCAGAGGCTAGCACACACTAGTGGGTGACTTACTATAAGCACTATAGAGAAAAGCTCTAGATAATAATATTAAGCTATAATCTATGCTTGCTGGTTATATCTGCCGAAAGCCCTTAATTTAGATACGTGGGAATGTAGACTAATAATACCCTTAGCCTATTAGATAAAGGATTCTCCTAATAGGAAGAAGATTAACTAGCTACCGCTAAATTCGCTACAAAACCAAAGCAGTTTATTAAGCCTAATAACCCCCTTGTATTTAACAGTGGAATTATTTAACTAACTAATAATACTATTAAAATGCGGTAAAAGGGCAAAGTAATAAGCTATAGTTAATCCCGCTAGAAAAGCTAGAAAAGAAATACGTGGAATAAAGGGCCTATAGTGCCTACATCGCTTTAATCTGCTAACCTAAGGCAAGCTTTAATCTATTAGTTACCGCATAACATTAAGAACTAATAACCAAGAATATTAAGGAACTTAATTACTATATTAAGTAGCAAATAGACTACCTAGATTAAGGATTAATCTTTATACCCCTTAACCTTAAAAGAGCGAAGCTATTTATATTTGTTAACGGATTATTTACTAATAATAAAGACCTTACCTTATAACTAGGCTACGTTCTTATCCTAGCTAATAAGGAGTATAAAGATAGTAAGTTTACACTATAAGGTAATATTATACACTATAGCTTAATAAAGAGTAAGAGAGTTATAAGAAGTGTGCTTGCTTTAGAGGTCTATAGAATAGTAGTAGGCGTAGATATAGCTTATGTAATTATAATAATGTTAAAGATTATTACGGATTAATTAAACCTCCTAGAGATCCTAATTATAGTTTATATAGATTTATACTTATTATATAAATGCCTTATTAAGCTTAGGACTATAAAGGAGAAGTGGCTTATAATTAACATTATAGCCCTTTAGTAATTATATAAATGCCGCAAGCTTTGCGAGATTAGATAGATTAATAGCAAAGATAACCTAGCTAATGCGTTTATAAAGGTAATGCCTAATAAAGCCCTAGAGAGGTTTATTATAGGTAATATAGCAATAATCTAGATAGAGGATAGGTAACCTAGACCTAGCACTACCTATAAAGAGGTAGGGGACTAGAGCCCTAAAGCCTGCGCCTAAGCCCGCGCTAAAACTAGCGCTAGAGGCACTAGATAAGGTGCCCTAAGTATAGTATAGTTATGTAGGGCATGGGCTAAGGGATTAGAGGTAGCGGAATTATATCTTTAGAAGGGGGTATAGAATTATATCTTTAGAAGGGGGCATGGAATTATAGCCTTAGAAGGGGCGCCCTTCTAAGTCTCTATAGTAGGGAGGGGAAGAGGAGGGAGTGTAAGGGGGCATAGGAAGGTATAATCTAATATTATACCTTTAGAAGGGAAGAATTATAGGTAATCTTTCCCTAGGAATGTGATTTAATATTATATTATAGTTAAATAAAGGGCTGCGGGAAGGGATAATCTAATATTATACCTTTAGATAGGGAAGGGATTATAGGTAACCTTCCCTTATAACGTAATCTAATATTATATTACACTGGTTAAAGGCAAGGGCGGAAGGTAAAGGAGCCTTCCGTAAGGAAGAAGGATAAGTAATTAGAGAAGCTAGTTATCTAAAGCCAGTAGCGTGTAGGGAAGGAAAGGGAGGGGCTATTATTATTATTTCTTTTATTAGTTCTTTTATTTATATAACATATTTATTTAATCCCTTATATCTTCCCTTCTTAGATTAATATTATGCGTTAATAATTATGTTAAAAAGAAAGAGGTTCTAATATTAGAATAAGCATAATATTAATCGCGGCACGCAGCCGCAATTACCTAGCAAAGGTTAGGCCACGAGGGCGCGCGCGCAACGCGCGCCCGTAAGAGGTGGCCCTATATATAACTTATTAGCCCGCCCCTCTGATTAGGCAAGGACCTATAAGTTATGTGACCCACAAAACGCACCGCGTTTGTGGCCACTTCTTATGATCTAGAAAAAGCCTCTCTTTTCCTCCTTCTACACACACTAATAACTAATTGATTACAACGCCTAGAATAGAAGATAAATTCCTATTCCCTAGGCTACGATCCTAACGTTAGGCACCTGTGATACTAACAATAGCTAAGTATTATTTATTCTTATACTGCATTTTGCCTAGAGCTTAAATAGGCAATTACAGAGCTAGGTGCTTATTACACAAATGCCTTAAGATTTAGAAGGTCTTCGCTTACTATAGTCACAATAGATTAGAATAGTTACTATAGCGTGAGTCCCGCGGATAAGTTAATAATTACTACTAGACTTCTTAGTAAAGGTATAGCTATAAGAGCAGCCCTATTGTTATAAGAAGTTATAGAGATTATTAAAGCTATTAAATTATAGTAAGGGAGGCAGTAGTGGGATTATAATTATTAGGTTGCTTTTAATAGGGATATTATGCTCTACGCCATATGGAATAATGAAATTATTATAAAATCGAACATACTGCATAAGATTAGACATTTTAATAATAGAATTTGAAGATTTAGTGATAATATTAATAAATACAGTAGTATTACTGATAAAAGTAGTAATGTTAAAGGAAGGAAGATGGTTATAATCAGGAGAATTCGTGGGTGGCTACTATAATATAGCTGCCTATAGGTGCGAGGGCGGTGCCCGCAGGTGCTATAGGCAGGGTGATAGGCCTGTAATTCTAACTATTTTTTGCTAGGAGTGCCATACAAATTTGGTGGCGGGGCGTGGGATGTGGGATGTGGCCCTATCACCCGGTGGGTACAGCGCCGGTGAGCAAGAAAACACAGCTCCGAATAGCAACGCTCTTCTAGGCGTTGTAATCAATTAGTCATAAGTGTGTTTTAAAGAGAGGAAAAAGAGAGGCTTTTTCGGATCGTGAGAAGTGGCCACAAACGCAGTGCGTTTTTGTGGGTCACATGACTTGTGGGTCCTCGCCCAATCAGAGGGCGGGCCAATGAGTCATATGTGGGGCTACCTCTCGCGGGCGCGCGTTGCGCGCGCGCCCTTACGGCCTGACCTTTTGCCAGGTAATTACGGCTGCGTGCCGCGATTGATATTATGCTTATTCTAATATTAGAATCTCTTTCTTTTGATATAATTGTTAATATATAATATTAATCTAAGAAGGGAAGATCTAAGGGATTAAATAAATGTGTTATATAAATAAAAGAATTAACAAAAGAAATAATAATAATAGTCCCTCCTTCCTTCCCTACGCGCTACTAGCTTTAGATAACTAGCTTCTCTAATTACTTATCCTTCTTCTTTATAGAAGGCTGCCTTTGCCTTCTGCCCTTACCTACGCCCCTGAATTTAACTAGTATAACGTAATATTAGATTATGTGATGATCTAGGCTTTGCCTAGACCTAGCAATATAGGTGTTAATTGAACAAGTCAATGTTGACTTGTTCAATACGTATCCTTTGCATGGCGCAATGGGATTAGGCATTCCACCCGTGCGTGCGCGCTTGACACCCGCGATAGCCCCTGTGGGGCTATACCGTAACATTTAAACAAGTTACCTAAGGTTATAGGTTTAAGCCAGCTGCGTGCAGAGAATGTTATAATAGGGCTCTTCCTAGGCTTATAGGGACGAAAAGAGAGGGTCCCTAGGGGATACGTGGTATTACTAGCTAATAGAGAGAGAGAGAGAGAGAGAGAGAGAGAGATTAGGTTACATACGCTATATCGGAAGGAAGCCACTATGGGAAAGAGCCTATGTGATAATCTAGGCTTTGCCTAGACCTAGCAATATAGGTGTTAATTAAACAAGTCAATGTTGACTTGTTCAATACGTATCCTTTTGCATAGCGCAATGGGATCGGGCATTCCACCCGTGCGTGCGCGCTTGACACCCGCGATGGCCCCTGTGGGCTGCACCGTAACAGATTATATTATAAGGGAAGGTTACCTATAATCCCTTCCCTATCTAAAGGCATAATATTAGATTATCCCTCCCCACGGCCCTCTATTTAACTATAATATAATATTAGATTATATTCCTAGGGAAGATTGCCTATAATCCTTTCCCTTCTAAAGGTATAATATTAGACTATACCTTCCTATACCCCTTATACTCTCTCCTCTTCCCCTTCCTACTATAAAGACTTAGGAAGGGTCGCTCCCTTCTAAGGCTATAATTCTACGCACTTCCTTCTAAGGCTATAATTCCACTGCCTCTAACCCTTAGCCTATGCCTTACGTAATAGTGCTATACTTAGGGTAGCTTACCTATATAGGTCTTTAGCGCTATTCTTAGCGTAAGCTTTAGCGTAGGCTTAGGTATAAGCTTTAGCGTAAGCTTTAGGGCTCTAGTCCCCTACTTCCTTATAGGCAGTACTAGGTCTAGGTAACCTATCCCTCTATCTAGATTATTACTATATTACCTATAATAAATCTCTCCAGGGCTTTATTAAGCATTGCCTTTATAAATATATTAGCTAGGTTATCTTTACTATTCATCTATCTAATCTTATAGAGCTTATAGTGTTTATATAATTACTAAAGGGCTATAATATTAATTATAAGCTACTTTTTCTTTATAGTCCTAAGCTTAATAAGGCATTTATATAGTAAGTATAAATCTATATAGACTATGATTAGAATCTCTAGGAGGTTTAATTAATCCGTAATTATCTTTAATATTATTATAATTACATAAGCTATATTAACGCCTGCTACTATTCTATAGACCTCTAAAGCAAGCACACTTCTTATAACTCTCTTACTCTTTATTAAGCTATAGTGTATAATATTACCTTATAGTATGAATTTACTATCCTTATACTCCTTATTAGCTAGGATAAGTATATAGCCTAGTTATAAGGTAAGGTCTTTATTATTAGCAAATAATCTATTAATAAATATAAATAGCTTTACTCTTTAAAGGTTAAGGGGTATAAAGATTAATCCTTAATCTAGGTAGTTTATTTACTACTTAATATAATAATTAAGTTCCTTAACATTCTTAGTTATTAGTTCTTAATATTACGCGGTAACTAATAGATTAAAGCTTGCCTTAGGTTAGTAGATTAAAGCAATATAAGCACTATAGGCCCTTTATTTAATATACTTCTTTTCTAGCTCTTCTAGCGGGATTAACTATAGCTTATTACTTTGCCCTTTTACTATATCTTAATAGTATTATAAGTTAGTTAAATAATTCCACTATTAAATATAAGGGGTTATTAGGCTTAATAAACTACTTTGGTTTTATAGTAAATTTAGCGGTAGCTAGTTAATCTTCTTCTTATTAGGAGAATTCTTTATCTAATAGGCTAAGGGTATTATTAGTCTATATTCCTACGCATCTAAAGTAAGGGCTTTTAGCAAATATTACTAGTAAGCATAGATTATAGCTTAATATTATTATCTAGAGGTTTTCTCTATAGTGCTTATAGTAAGTTACTCACTAGTGTGTGCTAGCCTTTGCAATTCTATAGAGGGGCTTAATAACTCTTATAATTATTCCTTTAGGGTGCTAGTTATAAATTTAGATAGGGAGTTAGGCAAGGATTATATAATTTAGCGGCGTTTCTAATTGTACGTATGCCTATATAATATCTTAAATCTAAAGGAGGAATCCTTTTATAAGAAGAGAAAGGGTAGTTATAAGGATTAATCATTAGCTTGCCCTTTAGATTATTAGGGCTTACGTAAGGATTACTTGCTTTGCTTTATTGCTAAAGCCTTAGATAATAAGCCTTAATTTCTTATATAGCTAGCTTATTCTTCCTTTTACTTTATTAATAATATAGGAATTAAATATTTAAATCCCTTAGTGCTTCTTTAGATTAAAAGTAATAAATTTAAATATACCTTAGCTAATTAAGGCATTAATCTTAGCCTTTATTAAGAGTTTAAAAGGTTTGCTAGGAGTTATAATTATGCCTTTCTTATATAATTAGATTATAAGCTTAAGGTCTGCCTTCTCCTTGCTTAAGATAAATGCCTTAAGGTTATCTGCCTAATTAATAATTATAGGAGGGTTTTTATAGTCTTCCTAGCCTTCTTTTTAGAGATGCTAGAGGTATTATATTATTAATTTATACCTCTTACTCTTCCCCTTTAATTACCTCTAGGTTATTACCTCTTACTAGTAATAGCCTTTCCTTACTAGGATCTTTATTATAGGGCTTAATAAAGGTTAACCTAAAGACCTTAGGGCCTTATAGAAGATTAAGGGTATAGCTCTCTCTATCTATTATAAGAAGCTTATATAGGCCTTACTATCCTTTATACTTTTACTAGATAAGAACTAGTAATATAAGTAAGAGATTAAGGGTTAGTAAGGTATTAGGGCTATTCCTTATAGTAAGGGCTTCCTTAACCTTATATAGTGTGTGTAACCTCTTAATCTCCTTTATTACCTTTTATACTATAAGAGCTTATTACTTAATATTAGGTAAGGGAGAAGAATTATTAATTATTTAAAGGTAAGCGCTAAAGATAAGAAGGGTTAGAATAATGCTATTTAGGCCTGCGATATTATTAAGAGCTTTTATAGCTATTTATAGGGCTATAGCTTTAGGTATTAATAGGCATTCGCGTTAGATAATATTATAGGCTCTTTAGAGCGGCCTATAATATCTCTTAACCTTACTAATACTATAGTATGCCTTAATAGGGACTTCTTTAATTAAGATTAATATTAAAGCCGTAAATTAGCGGAATTCTTCGCTTCTAAACGTTATGCTAGCATTAGTTATAATCTAATCTAGAGGACCCTAGTAGGTATTAATCTAGCAAAGGTAAAGGGCTTCCTAGGTTGCCTTTACTATAATATCTTTAAGGAATCTAGCTGCGTTAAACACGGTAGCTATATCTATAGCGTGAAGAATAGGGCAATTACTATCTAGATACATAATATTTATAATAACTTTATAGTTAAAGTTATATTTATCCTTTAGGGTGAATTTAAAGTAATGTAAATTATCTGCATTTAATTAGCATTAGTGGCAGATCTTTGTTAATTATCTAATAGTTTTAAAATCTACCTTATAGCCTAATTTAGAAAGCATATTATAAAGTTAGCGAATAGAAGGGTAACTAAATTAGTAATGTAAGCGCTGTAATTCTATCTTAGTTAGATAATTCTAGGTAATTAATCTCTCCTTCTATAGAAGCATCTAAGGATATCCCTATTTATAGATAATAGGGACCTTAATATTGCCTTATTAAAGGATATTCTAAGAGATATAGAAGTTAATCTTAAGGCGGTCTATGTTTGCTAAACATAGCAAGAAGGGAGTGTTTATGGATATTACGTGGAATAGGATAATACTAAAGGGAGTAGGTATATTAATTAATCTAATTAAGGGATTGGCTTACCGCTTCTAAATTAAATCATTACCTCCTAGCTCTAGATTTATTAAGCTAGATCTTTAGGATTACTTATTATAGGGCAAGGAATTAAGGGTGCCTGTCAGGAGCAGAATAGCGATGGCATCCATGAGGGTGGCGACGGCATTGATAAGGGTGGAACCTAGCAGGGCACGGAGCTAAGGGCTAGCTATAGGCTAGTCATATAAGAGCTATGGGCTATTTAAAGGGGCTTTCCTATAAACAAAGGGAAAGGGCTAGAGATTAAACCTTTTAAGCACCTACCCTAGCTAGTAGATTAATAGCTATAACACTTTAATCTAACCTTTACTCTATTATTTACTCCTAAGCTAAAAGCCTTAATAAATTAATCTCTTTTCCCTTTAGGGTAATAGACTATTAGTTAGATTAAGATATCTAGAATTTATTATATAGTAACCTAATTAGGTAGTAGCTATAACTACGCTATAGATAAGCAGGAGAA
The DNA here is from genome assembly GCA_023658505.1 of Epichloe gansuensis. Lineage (NCBI taxonomy): Eukaryota > Fungi > Ascomycota > Sordariomycetes > Hypocreales > Clavicipitaceae > Epichloe > Epichloe gansuensis. The sequence goes on from CP098283.1 coordinate 5,128,999, forward strand.
TATTACACTACTAAACCTAACTAGAGTGGTCTGCTAGTCCCTATTAGATAACTAGCAAAATGAAATACTTATTAATAATAAGGAGATAATACTAAATTAGTGCCTTAAAGAAGTAGTAACCTAGATATGTATTATAGAAAAGAGATAGAAACTTACTTAATTATAGTAAAACCTATAAATAATAGAAAAAGCTATATCCTTAGGTAACTTAGATATAGGACCTATAAATACCCCTCCTTTAGTACCTTAGGTAGCACTTATTACATAGTAATATAGCCTTATAAAGATATAATTAAAAGCACCTATATATAAAGGGATACTTTTAAGAGTCTTTAGAATTTCTAGCAGATTTAAACGTAGCTTTTACTATAGATTATAGAACCTTTATAAATAATATAACTAAGGTTACCTATACTAGTAGCTACCTAGTAAATAATGTAAAGTAATAATAGATGCGTTATATAGCTACGGATAGTTATGTAAATTACTAGGGTTATACCTAGGATAGATTTATAGATTAGTTAAAGATAGGAACTATAGATAAGAATGCACAGTGCTTAGAAGTAATAAGGATATTAATAAGTCTTAGATAAGAAAATTACTAATTATTCTAGATATTTATAAAGATCTAGGGTAAGGTAGAGGCTAAGCTGCCTAAAGTAATTCCTAAATGCCTATAAATCTATATATTTATTAATAGCCTTAATAATACTATAAAGAAGTAAGTACTTAGCTAAGAGTTCCTAAGAGTTAGACCTACCTAGCAGGCTAAGGAAGAAAGGCAGAGATTATAACTAAAGGAGGCTAATTAAGCAATTAAGGTAATAATAGTTAGAAAAGATAATAATATTCTACTTTGCTAGAAAGGCTATAGTAATAAAGTAGTAATAGAAAGATAAATTCGCTATTTATATACTTTAAGTGTAGTAAGCTAGGATATGCTTTACTAAGCTACACTAAACTAGATTACTCTATTTATAAGAGAAGTAACTATATAATAGAGATATATAAGAGTAGCTATAACTAGGCTAGAGATAAAGACCTATTAGACTTAAATAAGACCCCTATTAGCTTAGTATAACCCTAGGAAAATGCTCTTATTAAATTATTACCTAAAGATCTAAGACTAAGAGTTAAGGTAAAGTTATAGTAAGAATATAAATAGGTAGCTATAAAGGCACTATTTAACCCTAGCGTAACCTATTTAATTATCTACCTAAAGTTACTAATAGTAGTTAATTAGGCTAATATAAAAAGGATAATATAACCCTTAAGAGTGCTACCCTTACTAAAATTAAGCACTAAGGGATCTTATTATAAACCTTATTAGTTAAAGATAGTATAGGCTACGTAAGAATATGTTAAGTTAGCTACTACATAGCTAATACTAGTAAAAACCTATTATTAGGGCATAACTAGGCAGTTATATATAAACTAGTAATTATATCCTAAATAGATAGTTACTAGAGATACCCTATTACAAAGAATATCTTAGACTAGTAGTAAGGATGTAATAGGTATATAAAGAGGTAAAACGCATATATATTAGATTTATCTTATAGGGGATAATAACTAAAATTATATAAAAAGATAATAATATCTTAATAGTAAATAAAGATAAGCCCTATAATAACCTAGTAACTATAGAGATAAGCAAAGCCTATAAGTTAACTATATAAATACCCTAAACTTATAAGGAGTTTAAGGATATCTTTTTAAACAAACTTATAGGTATTCTCCCTATACTAGGTAGCTAAACTTATGCTATTAAATTAGAAAAGGGAAAACGCCCTTATAGGGACTAATATATAATTTAGCAAAGAAGGAGCTAGAAGTGCTCTATAAGTACTTAGTAAGCGTATAGCGAAAGGATAGATTTAAAGATCTATTAGCCTAGCTAAAGCCCTAATATTATTTATACTAAAGAAAGGAGGAAAATTATGCCTTTACGTAGATTATAAAGCCCTTAATAGGATTACTATTAAAGATAAAGCGCTATTACTGCTAATTATAAAGATCTTAAACTAATTAAAGGGAGTAAAGGTCTATACAAAATTAGACCTTAAAGATACATACTACTAGCTACATATCCGTAAGGGTAATAAGTGGAAAATAGCGTTCTAATGTAAATATAGTTACTTTAAATATCTTATAATGCCTTTTAGACTAGTTAATACACCTATAACCTTTTAAGAATATATTAATAATACCCTTAAAGGCCTTATAGATACGATTTATATTATATATTTAGATAATATCTTAATCTATAGTAGCAATATAGCTACGCATAAGGGGCATATAAAATAAGTCCTTTAGAAGCTCTAAGAAGTAAGCCTCTTTATTAACCTAGAAAAGTGTAAATTCTTATATAAGGAGGTTAAATTCTAGGCTTTGTTATATCTAAAGAAGGAATTATAATAAAGCTCGCTAGAATTAAGATAATAGTAACCTAGCTAGTACCTTATAGTGTCTTTAATATCTAGTTATTCCTAGGCTTTATAGGATTTTATAAATAGTTTATTAAAGGCTATAGTAAAATAGTTATCCTATTAACTAATTAACTCTAAGGAGACTAACTAGTAAAGTTTAAGCTAGATCCTAATAAGTTAGCTATGTTTGAGGAGCTATAAAAATAATTCTAAGAGGTGCTAATTCTAGTGTATTTTAATCTACTAGCCTTATTAAGGGTTAAGATAAATGCCTTAGGATACGCACTTAGGGCTATCCTAGTGTAATTAGTGCTAGGTTACTAGTACCTAGTGGTATATATATAGAGAAAGTTAAATAAGATAGAGCTGCACTATATAACACTAGATATAGAGTTACTAGCTATCTAAGAGGTATTCTAAACTTAGAGGCACTACCTTATATACTTAATATATCTAGTTATAGTGGTTATAGATTACTTAAACTATAAGTACCTAGCTATAAAGCTAAAGTTAACTAGTAAATAGGTTATTATACTAGATAAACTCTATTTATTTAACTTTATAATTAAATATAAAGCAGGTAAGTTAAACCTTACTAACACTCTATTAAGGAGGTTAGATTATATAAGTAAAGAGAGGAAGGTAAAGGCAGTGTCCTTATAATTACTAATCTTTCTTACTAAATTTATAAATAATATACTATAAGGATACTATAATAGAACTACTAGTATTTAGTGCTTTAAGATAATATAGTGTGTTTAGTTTATAGATAATAAGCTATAAGGACACTATAATAAAACTATTAATATCTAATGCTTTATAAAATTACCCTTACCTATTAATTAGATAAGGGTAAACTATATATAAGACTAGACTTACTAGCTAAGGAGTTACTCCTAGTAATAGTATATTAGCTAGGGTCCCCTTAATTTTAAAGAAACCTAATAGTCTAGATATATTCTAAGGATATTATTATAGTATAAGGGGACTATATATAAGACTAAGCCTACTAGCTAAGGAGTTACTACCTAGTAGTAGTGTAATAGCTAGGGTCTTATTAATTTTAGAAAAGCCTAATAATCTAGATATATTCTAAGGATATTATTATAGCGTAAGGGGACTATATATAAGACTAAGCTTACTAGCTAAGGAGTTACTACCTAGTAGTAGTGTAATAGCTAGGGTCTTATTAATTTTAGAGAAGCCTATTAGACTAAACACGCTTAATATAGGTATTATAGTAAGGAATAGACTGTATATAAGACTAAATTTACTAGCTAAGGAGTTATAACCTAGTAGATGTGTTATAGCTAGGGTCTTAGTGGTATAGAGAACCTCTTCTAAGTTAAACTCTACTATATTTATAGAAGATATAGAATTAGAACCCTAATCTAAGTCTTACTTTTAGATATATAATAAAGGGATACCTTTATTATAAAGAAAAGAACGCTATTATTAAGCAGTAACCTAGATATATTATAGATATAGTTTATTAAACCCTCTAAGCTATTAATATTTAAAAATTAAGTTTTTATCCTATAGGGAATAAGAAAAGAAATCCTATTACTAATTTATAATAACCTTACTACTAGGTATTAAGGAGTTACTAGAACTCTTTAATAAGTTACTAACTAATATTTTTAGCTAGGAATAAAAAGAGATATTAAGGTATATATATATACTTATATTAGCTATTAAGTTTTAAAACCATAAATATATAAACCTTATAGTAAGCTAGCTACACTACTAATACTAGATTACCTCTTTTAAGAATTATTAATAGATTTTATTACTAAACTCTTACTAGTTAAGGATTAGTAAGGTAAAACACATAATGTAATCTTAGTAGTAGTTAATAGATTTATAAAATATAGTATTTATATTCCTATATCTATATAGTTAACTAGCAATAGACTAATAACTATCTTCCTAGAACACATTTTTAAAGATTATAAAGCCTTAGAAGGTATTATTATAGACTAAGGTTTAATATTTACTAGTGGATTTTAAAGAATATTCTACTACCTCTTAGCAATAAAGTAGTAATTAAGTACTGTGTTTTATCTATAAATAGATAGTTAAATAGAATACTTAAATTAAGTTTTAGAGCACTATTTAAGAGTATTTATATATATAGAGTAGACTAATTAGGTTAATTATTTCCTAATAGCATAGTTTGCTTATAATATAAGCGTATATATAAGTTATGGTTATATACCTATAGAAGCGCTATAGGGTATAACCTAAGGGACTAGATTAAGTAGTTATACTAATTCTAATAGTTAATAATTAAGCTAAAAATAGAGTTTTAGAATTAAAGTATAAGTATATAGAGATTAAGTAGCTATTAAGCTACTTATAGGCCTTATAGAAAAGTATTATAATTAAAAGAGAGTGCTAATAAAGTTTAATATAGGTAACTATATCTTACTCTTAACTAAGAATATTAATCTATAATACCCTAGCTAAAAGCTAGCTATAAAGTACTTAGGACTATATAAGATTAAAAAAGAAGTTAGCTATTATAGTTTAGCTTATTAATTAAAGTTACCTAAAGGAATGCGCTTATATAATGTTTTTAATATTATAAGCTTAGAACCTTTAGAGGAAATCTAAGTAACGCGGTTAAAATAACCTTGCTACGAGATAACATTAAAGAGGATTAAGAGGAATTTAAAGTTAAACAAATTATCGCTTATAAATATAATAGTAAACGGCGCAAATATTTAGTGAAATAGAAGAATTACGATAATTCTGAGAATTCTTAGGTGCTACGGAGAGACTTTATAACAAAAGAAGTCATCGAAGATTACGAGCGGTAACTAAGCAGCTAAATCTTAACTTTCTAGCTGCTTAATTGACTCTCAATTGCAACTTAAAAATAATCGTTGGATCGCAGCAGCGACGCGGTCGAAACGACCTCGCTGCGAGATAACGTTGAAGAGGATCAAGAGGAATTTGAAGTCAAACGAATTATCGCTTATAAATATAACGGCAAACGGCGCAAATATTTAGTGAAATGGAAGAATTACGATAATTCTAAGAATTCTTGGGTGCTGCGGAGAGACTTTATAACAAAAGAAGTTATCAAAGATTACAAGCGATAACTAAGCAGCTAAATCTTAACTTTCTAGCTACTTAATAAACTCTTAATTATAACTTAAAAATAATCGTTAGATCGCAGCGATTTAATTAGGAAATAATTCACTTAATAACAATTTAGACTACTAAACAAATCTTATATTTAAAGCAAAGACTTAGCATAGACTTATAGCTATCTAATAGCTAGACTTTAGAGACATATTTAGATGTATTTTTAGTATGATTTCTAACTTTATTAGCCTTAGACTTATTATTACTAAAGGCTTAAACTTATAATTCCTTAGGGAGTTCTAAAGGTCTAATATATATAGGGAGAGTAGCTTAAGCAGTAATAAACTAGTAGTAAGTTAGTAAAGAATAAGTAGTAAAGTTAATAGTACTAACTATAGGGCTATTAGTAGCTATAAATTAAAGATAATTAGTAATCTTAATCTAGGTTTCTAGATTAATAATATTAATTAGCTATAAGAAAGTAGCGCGTTTATTATACTTTACTTCTTAAGAAGCCTTAGCTATAAGATATGTGTAATAAGCTTACCTATATTTATTAGTATTTTTAAGGCTAAAAGAGTATTATAAAGTTTCTTCTTAGCTTATATTAACTCCTAGTAGTATATTAGTAATATTAAAGTAGTAGACTAGAGGGTACTTATATTACTAATATAGTATAGTTTTAGAAGATTATAAAGAATATCCTAAAGCTATTTATATAGCTTTATAATTTAAATAGAATACTAGTAAGGAGTTAGTAGTAATTAAGAGATAATCCTTAAGGCTTAACTTACCTAATATAAGTCTTATTATTTTAAGCGTAATAATAGCATTTTAGAGAATTACCTATAAAAAGCTAAATATTAGTAGTAATAGTAGTAAGCTAGTAGTGAGTTTATACTAAAGGAGTAACTGTATTTAGTTAGAGCAGGCTTTCCCTTAGTAATATACTAAGGCTATTTATCTTTATTATTATTCCTTAGAGCTATATTCTAAATAGCTAATTACTAGGCATAATATATATATAGAATTTTTATTAAACTAGCTCTAAGTTAGTAATAAAAAAGTAATAAAGAAGTAGTAAACTTATATAGTCTTTAATAATTATAAGGTTCTCCCCTTATAGGATAGCTTAATAGTAGGATCTTTAATAGCGGTAATATAAGATATAATAGCTTAAGCTATAATAGTTAGTAGTTAATATTATATAATAGTAGCGTTATAGTAGCTATTATATTAGTAAGGGACTTATAAGTTAATAAGAGGCTTAAAGAAAAGAAAGAAAAGAGGGAAAAAAGGAAGGAAATTACCCTTTCTTATAGGAATTTAGGCGCCTTAGATTAATCTAAGCTACTCTAACTAGAATCTTCTATATATTATAACTAGTGTGTTTATAAAGATTACTATAATTTATAAGTTATTACTATAAACTTACTATAAATTTATTAGGCTACTACTATAAGCTTAAAGAAGAATAAAAGGAGTAAGGTAATCTATGCCTTATAGAGTTAAGCTAATTAAAAATCACGCTAACTAGTCTAGTTAGGAAGAATCTCTTAGGAAGAATAACCTATAGAGAGGAAGTTAAGAAGTAACTATAACCTAGCTTTTATTAGTAAGCGATTACCGTGAAAAAGGCTAATATAGCCTAATATCATTAACATTACTACGTTACTTTATAAAAAATCACTATGGTAAGTAGTAATAAAAGAACTCTTACACTATAACCTAACCTAAGATAGCACCTTAATGCGATTAAGAATAATCATAGTAAGAGGGGTATTATGTTAGGAGTAGAATAGTAATAGCATCTATAAGGGTAGCAATAGTATTAATAAGGGTAGAACCTAGCGGGGCATAGAGCTAAGGGCTAGCTATGGGCTAGTTATGTAAGAGCTACAGGCTATTTAAAGGGGCTTTCCTATAAATAAAGGGAAAGGGCTAGAGATTAAACCTTTTAAGCACCTACCCCTAGCTAGCAGATTAATAGCTACGACACTTCAATCTAACCTTCACTCTGTCATTCACTCCCAAGCCAAAAGCCTTGACAGTGCCCTACTAATAAGTAACCTATAGCCCTAGTATTAGGGATAATACCTTAGAATATGCCTAAAGAGTAATAATCTTAAAGAAGGAAGGTAGTTAGGGCTTCCTTTAGTTACTAGAGATTAAATAGATTCTCTTTAATAAGGGCATAGGTAGCTACTTAGTTTACGAGAATTTCTACGGTTATATAGCTATTAATTATTATGCCTTATATAAAGAAGCTTATTAGTATCTCTCCTTTATTACCTTCTTCTTTAAATCTAAGTTCTATTATATAGGTAGAAATCTTATTTTCTTTAGAAAAGTAATATTATTCTCTTTACCTTTATACTAAGTAAGGAAAGTATTATAGGAAAGGGTTATTAGTTCTATAAGGTAATGGTTCTTAAAGTATTAATATACCTTCTTATATTCTTCCTTAGAGTGTTTAGTTAACTAATAGCCTTCTTTACTATATATATAGCATTTCTTCTTCTATAGAGTGCCTTTATTACCTTATAATTATAATTATCTATAATAGGCTTCCTTACTATACCTATTATACTTACAGTTAGTCTAATACTACTCTCTTATATTAGGCATTAATAGGAATTAATGCTTCTTATCTAATTCCTCTATAGTTATTCTTATTAATATCCTTATGCATTTACAGAATAGCTAGAGGTTGGCAGGAGGGTTAATAAGGTAAGTTCTATACTTAGGTATACTATAATAGGCAGAGATTAATTAATTCTAGAGTGCTCTTTTAGATTAGGTAATATCTAGGACTACTTATTAAAGGTTTATAAGCTTTATTATAAGGTCTTTAAAATAATTAATCTTTAGCTTATCTAGGTTTTCTTATATAATCTAGCATAGCTTAGTGTTCTGCTATTTAAGGAGATACCTTTGTTTTATATTATCTATCTTAAACCTTCTCTTAATATAGCTAATAAGAGTCTTAAGGTCTTAAGGATTACCTAGCTTATATAGATGCTTATAATAGTATATTAAGGCTTTTCCTTTAAGCATAGCTTTAAGGGCATACCTAGCTTTATAGGGTTTAATACCTAGTATCTTATATTTCCTTAGAAGATTATTAACTTTAAGTTAAGGACCTTATAGTTATTTATGCTATATTGAATATTACTTATATAAAGCTTTATGAGATTAATTATATATATTATTTACGCTAGCTAGCTCTATGTAGGGCTAGTACTAGTACTCCTACTCCTTCGTTAAAGGGAAAACCCTTAAATAGGAAGAAAAACCCCTTACATCTATGTTTAGGCTAACGCTAACCCTACACTAGGCCTGCGTCGCGTTATATATGGCCTATTATAGGTGTTTATTACTAGCTTACGCTAGCCTTATCCTAATAAGAAGAAAAGAAAAGAAAGAAAAGAAAGGAAAATCCTAGGTTCTAAGCCTTACCTAGCTCTATCCTAGGTCTACTCTAGCACTGCTCTAGGCCTTTTATACTATCTTATAGCATGCTAGATTTAGTTTTATAGTAGTAATTTACTTCTCTTTCACTTTTTAGCTAGCTCTTCTATAGCCTTACTTTTTAGCCTTCTCTAGCCTAGGTCTAGCTTATTAGTCTAGGGAAGTTAGAGCACCTAATATTATTTATCTTCTATAGTAAGGGTATAGGTTTAGTTTAACTCCTAGCTGTTTCTAGGCCTAGGTCTCTTAGGCATTAACTAACTAGATTTTTATCTTATATTCTTCTTTCTTTATTAATATCTATAATTTAGCCCCCTATATAAGTATAAGAAGGGTTCCTCCCCTAGAGGGTTTTCCTTCTTTTCTCTTTTTATTAAACTTCCTATAGGTTCTTTTCTTCCTTAGAGCTACCTAAGGCGCTCCTAGGCTAGTATTAGCCTAAATACTAATATTACTATAGATTTATTAAGTTATTTAATAAAATAGCACTAGTAGCTATAAGTACTCCTATATCCTATGCTATTCTAGCTTTAATCTACCTAGGAAACTCCTAAGAATAAGCGCTACCCTTAGAAGTTATTAACTAAGAAGTAACTTAAGTAAGCTATAGCTAAAGATCTTAAGGTATAACCCTTACTACCCTTATACTAAGTTTACTCTAAGTTTAATCTATAATAGTTAGGGGATCCCTATAGGATCTAATATATTTCCTATAAGTCTTAGTCTATTAACTATCCTAGGTACTAATACTATAATATTACTAGTAAGTTAACTCTATTTTAGTTTAGAGGTAAGGCTAACTATTTTACATAGGGCTTACTACTAATACCTATTTTAATTATTAGGTTTAAAACTATAGTTACTTAAAGGTAAGTAGTTAGTGCCTCTCTCCTAGGCCTAGTCCTATGCTAATTTACTCTTAGCCTAATTTAACTAGTTAGTAAAATAAGCACTAGTAGTTAGTTAAGGTCTAGGTAGCTATAGTTACTAGGGGTAATATAAGTGCTACTATACTAGTTTGCTATTAGTTCTAATCTAGGTTTAATAGTTCTCTAGGTCCTAGATAATTATTAGGATTATATTAAGAAACTTTATACTAGGAATTAAAGTAAGAAGAAGTAAAGTGCTTCTATAGTAAGTCTAGGCTAGTCTAGTACTAGGGAGATTAGTATAATAAGGTTATCTTTTAGTTATAGTGCCTAGATGCCTATATAGCGGAGATAAACTAGCTCCTAGCTATAGCTTTACTTACTAAGGGGTAGGCAAAGGTAATAGAGAGGGTAATTCTAGTCCTAGAGAAGGAATAAATAGTTAAGTAGCTATAGCTTAGTAAAGGGGTAGGGGTAGACTAGTAGGGATTTTAATACCTAGCGTTATATAGTTAAGATTAATCTAATAATAGTTCTAGAATTATAATCCTATAGCTAGCCTACTACTAGCTCTAAACTATATAGTCCTATGCCTCTCCCTAGTTATCTATTATATCTATATCCTAGTTATTAGTCCTAGTGTAGTAAAAGCGCCCTAGCTCTAGCTCTTCCTCTCTCCTATGTATATTAGCTACTAGTTCCTATACTAATAAGTAGTATTAGAGTTATTTTATGCTAAGGAACTATTTAGCTATAGCTCTTGCCTTTAGGGGGTAGTTTAGGGCTAGCCTTACCTCCTATGCGTCTCTAGGCTAGCGCAATTAGGGGCGTTAGTAATTATATTTAGAGCAGTTAACTATAATATATATATATATTAATTACGCTAGCTAGCTCTATGTAGGGCTAGTACTAGTACTCCTACTGCTTCGTTAAAAGGAAAACCCTTAAATAGGAAGAAAAACCCTTGCATTTATGTTTAGGCTAACGCTAACCCTACACTAGGCCTGCGTCACTTTATATATAGCCTATTATAGGTGTTTAATACTAGCTTATACTAGCCTTATCCTAATAAGAAGAAAAGAAAAGAAAGAAAGAAGGAAAATCCTAGGTTTTAAGCCTTACCTAGCTTTATCCTAGGTTTACTCTAGCACTACTCTAGGCCTCTTATACTATCTTATAGCGTGCTAGATTTAGTTTTATAGTAGTAATTTACTTTTCTTTTACTTTTTAGCTAGCTTTTCTATAGCCTTACTTTTTAGCCTTCTCTAGCCTAGGTCTAGCTTATTAGTCTAGGGAAGTTAGAGCACCTAGTGTTATTTATTTTCTATAGTAAGGGTATAGGTTTAGTTTAATTCCTAGCTATTTCTAGGCCTAGGTCTCTTAGGCATTAACTAACTAGATTTTTATCTTATATTTTTCTTTCTTTATTAATATCTATAATTTAGCCCCCTATATAAGTATAAGAAGGGTTCCTCCCCTAGAGGGTCTTTCTTCTTTTCTCTTTTTTATTAAACTTCCTATAGGTTCTTTTCTTCCTTAGAGCTACCTAAGGCACTCCTAGGCTAGTGTTAGCCTAAATACTAATATTACTATAGATCTATTAAGTTATTTAATAAAATAGCGCTAGCTACTATAAGTACTCTTATATTCTATGCTTATCTAGCTCTAATCTACCTAGGAAAATCCTAAAAATAAGTAATATCCTTAAAAGTCTTTAACTAAGAAGTAGCTTAAGTAGGCTATAGCTAAGGATTTAAAGGTATAACCCCTCTAGCCCTAGCCTATCTCTACTCTAATGCTAATTTGCTATAGTTAAGGGATCCCTATAGGATCTAGTATATGTCTTATAAATCTTAGTTAATTAACTACCCTAGGCACTAGTGCTATAATATCGCTAGTAAGTTAAATCTCTTCTAGCTTAGGAGTAGGGCTAACTATTTTACAAAGGACTAGCTACTAATACCTGCTTTAACTATTAGGTCTAAAACTATAGTTATTTAAAGGTAGTCCATGCCCTATTCTAAGCCTAGTCTAGTGCTAATCTATTCTTAGCCTAACTTAAGTGGTTAATAAAATAAGCACTAGTAGCTAGTAAAGGTCTAGACGGCTATAGTTACTAGGGGTAGTGTAAGTGCTACTATACTAGTTTACTATTAGGTCTAGTCTAGGTCTAATGGTTCTCTAGGTCCTAGCTAATTATTAGGATTATATAAAAAAGCTCTATACTAGTAATTAAAGTAAAAAGAAGCATAGTATATTTACTATAGGTTTAGGCTAGTCTAGTGCTAGGGGAATAATATAATAAGGTTATCTTTTAGCTATAGCGTCTAGATACCTATACTATAGAGATAAACTATCTCCTAGCTATAGCCTTGCCTGCTAAGGGGTAGGCTAAGGTAATAGAGGGTAATTCTAGTCCCTAAGGAGGAGTAATTAGTTAGGTAGTTATAGCTTAGTAAAGGGGCAGGAGCAGACTAGTGTGGTTTATAATACCTAGCGTTAAGTAGTTAAAATTAATCTAATATTAGTTCTAGAGTTATAAATCTATAGCTAGCCTACCACTAGCTCTAAACTATATAATCTTATGCCTCTCTCTAGTAGTCTATTATATCTATATTCTAATTATTAGTCCTAGCGTATTAGAAGCGCCTAGCTTTAGCTCCTCCTCTTTACTATATATATTAGCTACTAGTTCTTATACTAATAAGTAGTATTAGAGTTATTTTATACTAAGGAACTATTTAGCTATAGCTCTTGCCTTTAGGGGTAGTTTAGGGCTAGCCTTACCTCCTATATATCTCTAGGCTAGTATAACTAAGGGCATTAGTAATTATATTTAGGGTAGTTAACTATAATATAATATTAGTCTTTAACTACTTTACTATAGCTATATAGTAGCGAGTTTACCCTAGGGATGCCTCTCTAGAAGAGGAACTTATTAAGACTAATCTTTCCTATATATAGTTAGACTATAGTTAAGGAGATATGTTTTTCTAGGCCTATATAGAATCTTTAGATTTCCTTTAGGTTATAAGTTAGTGGTTAGTCCTTAGTTAGTTCTCTTGCAAGCCTATATTACCCTAAGCATTCCCTGCTATGCTATTTATCCTAGTATTATCTCTATTCCTTATATAGTTCTACCACTAGCTTATTATTCCTAGGGGGAGTCTCTATCTATAATATAATACTATTTATACTAAGTTAGCAGTGGCTTAGATTATTATAGTTATTCCGCTCTTTATAATTCTCTCTTTAAACTTCTATTTTATCTTATTTAGGTATAGATCTAGGGGAGGATATAAGTCTTAACCTTTAGTTAGGTAATAGGTATAGCCTTAAACACACTAGCTATAATCTAGAGGTAGGTTAATTAGTCTATTATAAAGCTTTTAACTACTTCTCTTAGTTTTTACCCTTCTTAGTTAGGGTATAGTAAGCGCTTACCCTATAGGTAAGGATAGGCTAAACTACCTATATATATAGGAGTTAAGTATCTCTAAAGCTATAACCCTAGGCTAATACTACTAGTAAGGAGAGTGTAAGCTACTACTAGGCTAGTTTGCCTTTTAGGATATTCTTATAAGCACTTTAATTAAGTTTCCTATTAACCTAGACTCTAAGGAACCTATATAACTTTATAGGCACTATCTCTTTTATACTAAGTTAAACCCTAGCCTATAGGGGTTAGTATACTTTACTAAAGTATATAAGTTTAGTCTTTACTAGGTTAAACTTTACTCCTGCTTTTTACCTATTTTTATATACTTTTTATATAGCTTTAAGCCTCTTCTAGATCTATATAGTATTTTTCTAAACATTACTATATTTATATTATCTATAAATCCTATTACTACTATACCTAGGATAGCTTAGAGGTATATATAAAGCTTTGCTAAGTAAAGTAAGAAGAGGATTAGTAAGAGAGGTAAGCCTTATAGGGTTCCTACCTTTATCTAAAAGGTCTTAAGAGTTTACTATTAAAGCTAAGCTAGCTTATTCTATCTATAAGGAAGCTATATATTATAGCTATTAGCTAGTATAGTATACCTATTTTAATTAGAATATAGATTAGGTATAGGTAGCTAACTCTATTAAAAGCTAATAAGATATTTATCTACGCTAATAATATAATACTACCTTTACCCTAGGCCTCTCTTATATATTCTATAAGGACTCTAATTATAGTTTCTATTAACCTATTTACCCTATTTCCTATTTATAGCTTAGGGAGGAGGCCCTTAGCCTTAGTAAAGGCTATAAGCTACCTTAAATTATTACTTCTATAATCTTTCCTACTATATTTAGTAGTAAGATAGGTCTTTATATATTAGCCCTTCTTATCTCCTTAGTGGTTTTTCTTAGCTTCCTAATTACTACTACTTATATAGTTTAGAACTAGGCTAGGAAATATCTTACTTTAAGAATAGTGTTTAGTAAGCATACTATAGCTTCTTTAGCTAGCTTATTATAGGCCTTAATAAGGCCTACTAGGAGTTTATTATCTCCTAGGGCTTTCTAGCTAGCTATATCTAATAGGATATTTTTAATATCTCTTACTCTAAACTATTCTTTATCTAGAACTAGTGTATTATTACGCTTTAGGAAGGAGAGGTCTAGGATATAGAAGAGGTTTACTATAGGTTTAGGGAAGAACCTTTATATAAGTATACTTACCTTATCCTTATAGGTAATAGCTAGGTTAGGATTATTATTAGTTCTTTCTAGGTCTAGGAGTCTAGGGAGCTCTAGGGGGCCTAGCTTTAAAGCTAGGCTTATCTCTCTAGTCTCTAAACTTCTCTATTCTTTTCCTATATATTAGCTTTTATAGGGCTTCTCTCTATATATTCCTTTTCTCTTCCTTAACTATCTATTCCTAGTTATTATTTACCTTAGAGAAGGCTTACTAGTTTACTTTAGTCTTTTAGTGCCTCTATTATCTCTTAGCTTATTTAGCTTTAGTAATTACCTCTTTTATTCTTCTTAATTACTATGCCTTTAGGCTAGGGAGTCCTTAGCGCTTCTATAAGGCTACTAATTCTACTATCTATTAGAGGTTTATAATAAGCTATATTATATATATATTAATTCCTTCCTTATCTTTTAGGTCTAGTGTATTTTCCGCTTAGAGTTATACTACTACTTTTACCTTTACCTATAGTTTATTTATTATAGTCTAGGTATATTTAAGGATAGGTAAGGCGCTTTCTTACTCCTTAGTAAAGATACTAATTAGCTATAGAATATAGTTAGAACCTATAAGGTTTTCTACGCTATTATAGTAGACTTAGATATTTAGAGTTACCTATACTAGATCTATAGTGCTATCTTTATCTTCTCTATATTATCTTATAGGTTTCCCTTAGGGCATTACTAAACTAAGCCTTTACTAGCTTATAAGGTTTAGTAATTCCTTTACTTCTCTAGTTATTCTATTTAAGCTATCCTAGAGAGGGTGTTTTTAGTTAAAGTCTCCTATAAAAACACTTTAGCTATAGGGCTCTTTTATATTAAAAGTATAGATAGGTATATTCTAGTTATCTATATATCCTTCTAAGTAAAGAGAGTAAATATTTATGCCTTTTATCTCTACTAGTAACTAGTTAGGTCCTCCCTAGGCTATCTATAACCCTATATTATACTTCTTATTTATATATACTATATTCTATTCTTTATAATATACTAGTTAGAATTAGGTAAGGCCTAGTGCTAAGGGCTATAGGTATCTTATATATTCCTACTTTTAAATTACTATTATATCTATATTAGTTTAGTGCTAGAGTGCTATGTGTATTAGGCTATCCTTCTTATTTATATTCTAAAAGAGAACTTATAATATTACTATATTAATTAGGGGGTAGTAAGTCTTTACTATCTTATACTAGTTCTATTCTAGCCTTATTCTAAGATATATATTATATAATACTCCTACCCTAGGCTATTTAGCGCTTCTCTTTATATTTATAAGGTATTCCCTTTTTTACTTACTATAATAATAGGTTCTATAGCTATACTAGTTCTCTTATAGGGTAGCGTTAAACTTCTATCTAGGGAGTTACTAGTAAATTATAATAGTTACTCTAGGTAGCTTACTTTTACTATATTTTACTTCTCTTTTAGGATAGAATAATCCCTTAATTACACTAGGTATAAGCTAGAGTATAAGATATAGTTTTCCTTTAGTTATTTACTAATTATTAGATATAATATTTCTCCTTCTTTATATTAGCTAGCTCTATACCTATAATACCTTAGGGCTACCTTATAGAACTTTATAATATAGCTAGTTTAGAAGTAGTTATAGTATTATTAAGGTTATAGGGTTTTATTATATAGTTTAGTTTAGAATAGCTTTACTTTAAAGACTATTCTATCTTAGTATATCTTATTAGTATTTTTACTTTTACTAGTCCTAGGATTAGGGTAGTATATTATATATTTTCTACTTAGGGGTGCCTTATAATTACCTTAATTATATTTACTTTATTTACTTTTCTAATCTTAGCTATAAGGCTTTTAATAAATATATGCTTTATTAGGAATCCCTTAACTATAATACTAAGTATATAGTAGTAAAGGGCTACTTCTAGTCTAAATACTTTAGTAATCTATTTTTAGTCTTCTTTATATTAGGTAGCGTTTCCTTTAAAGGTAATAATTATATCTTTACTAGGGAGTCTTCTAGCTACTATAGCTATAGTTTAGCTAGTAGCTTTATTTACTATAGTTATTATATCTTTAGCGCCTTAGGATTAGAGCATTTCCTAGATTATATTACCTTTAATAAGTACTTCTCTATATTATTTACCTAGGACCTATAAGGGGAGGGTTTTATTATTTAGCCTTCTTAGTGCTAGTCTATCTATAATACTTACCTAGGTTAGTATATTAATTCCTTTACTTCTTCCTAATAGCCTCCTTAAGGGCTACTTTAAGGGCTTCTTTAGTAGTATAGATATTATTATTATTATTATTATTATTATTATTATTATTTATAGCTCTTATTTTAGCGCGGGCGCAGTTCGCTACCTAGTAGGCTATAGCCTTTATAATACTCTAAACTTAGGAGACTTTATTACTAGGAATAAGGCTAGTAATCTTATTATAGAATTTTATATTATCTAAATGCTTAAATTATATCTAATCTATTATTAGGTTATCCTTACATCTATAGGCATTAAATTGCCCTAGTCCTACGTTTAGGTAGTAGTAGCTCTATACTAGCCCCTTTCTCTAGCATTAATTACTATTAGCATCTTACCCTTATGCCTGCCTCTTGCTCTATTATAATACAATATTATAGGAGGGGGTAAATAAAGGTAAGGAATTTGAATATCAATGTGGTTTGTATTTTAGAGGCAATTCCGGACCTTTAGATTGGTGCGGAAAAAGTATCAAAGGTTTTCTTAAATTAACTATAATATAATATTAGTCTTTAACTACTCTACTATAGCTATATAGAGGCGAATTCACCCTAGGGATACCTCTCTAGAAGAGAAACTTATTAAGACTAATCTTTCCTATATATAGTTAGACTATAGTTAAGGAGATATATTTTTCTAGACCTATGTGAAATCTTTAGATTTCCTTTAGGTTATAGGTTAGTGGTTAGTTCTTAGTTAGTTCTCTTATAAGCCTATGCTGCCCTAGGCATTCCCTACTATACTAGTTTTCCTACTATTATTTCTATTCCTTATATAGCTCTACTACTAGCTTATTATTTGCTAGGGGTCTTTATCTATAGCGTAGTACTATCTATACTAAGTTAGTAGCGGTTTAGATTATTATAGCTATTCTGCTCTCTATAATTCTCTCTTTAAACTTCTATTTTATCTTATTTAGGTATAAATCTAGGGGAGGGACGTAAGTCTTAACCTCTAGTTAAGCAATAGGTATAGCCTTAAACGCACTAGCTATGATTTAAAGGTAGGCTAATTAGTCTATTATAAAGCTTTTAACTACTTCTCTTAGTTTTCCACCCTTCTTAGTTAGGGTATAGTAGGCGCTTACCCTATAGGTAAGAATAGGTTAGACTACCTACGTATATAGGAGTTAGGCATCTCTAAAGCTATAACCCTAGGCTAATGCCGCTAGTAATAAGAGTGCGAGCCGCTGCTAGGCTAGTTTGCCTTTTAGGATGTTCTTATAAGCGCTCTAATTAAGTTTTCTGTTAACCCAGACTCCAAGGAACCTGCATGACTCCATAGGCGCTATCTCTTCTGCACCGAGCCAGACTCTGCACTGCGGAGGTATAAATTATATAACTAATAGAATAAAATAGCTAAAAATATAAGCTTAATATTAATAGTCCTTATTTTAATTCTTATAATAATAATAACCTATATAGAACTCACTTTTATTTTTACTAACAATACATTTGTAGTTTTGTAGTTAGTGTAGTAACTACACTAACTACACCACAAAATAATTTGTAGTAACTAACTACAAACTACACTAACTATAAAAATTTTTTACTACACTATACTAACTATAAATTTTTATTTACTACACTACAAATACAAATTTTTCCTAAAAACTACACTAACTACACTACAAACAATACTCTGGTTACCTTTCTATCCGCTAACTTTATAATATACTCTCTAAATTAGGCTATAAGGTAGATTTTAAAACTATTAGATAATTAATAAAGATCTGCTACTAATGCTAATTAAATGCAGACAATCCGCATTGCTTTAAATTCACCCTAAAGGATAAATATAACTTTAACTATAAAGTAATTATAGATATTATATATTTAGATAGTAATTGCCCTATCCTCTACGCTATTAATATAGCTCCGCGTTTAATACAGCTAGATTCCTTAAAGATATTATAGCAAAGGTAACCTAGGAAGCCCTTTAACTCTGCTAGATTAATACTTACTAAGGTCCCTTAGATTAGATTATAACTAATGCTAGCATAACGTTTAGGAGCGAGGAATTCCGTTAATTTATAGCTTTAATATTAATCTTAATTAAAGAAGTCCCTATTAAGGCACACTATAGCATTAGTAAGGTTAAGAGATATTATAGGCCGCTCTAAAGAGCCTATAATATTATCTAACACAAATGCCTATTAACGCTTAAAGCTATAGCCTTATAAATAGCTATAAAAGCCCTTAATAATACTATAGGTCTAAATAGCATTATTCTAACCCTTCTTATCTTTAGTGCCTATCCTTAAGTAATTAATAATTCTCCTCTATTACCTAATATTAAGTAATAAGGTCTTATAGTATAGAAGGTAATAAAGGAAATTAAGAGGTTACACGCGCTATATAAGGTTAAGGAAGCTATTACTATAAGGAATAGCCCTAATACCTTACTAATGCTTAAGCTTCCGCTTATATTACTAGTCCTTATCTAGTTAGAATATAAGGGATAGTAAGGCCTATATAAGCTCCTTATAATAGATAGAGAGAGCTATACCCTTAATCTTCCACAAGGCCCTAAGGTCTTTAGATTAACCTCTATTAAGCCTTATAATAAAGACCTAGTGGAGAGAAGCAATTACTAGAAGGAAGCGCTAACCTAAAGGGAATTAAGGGAGAAGAGTAAGAGGCATAAATTAATAATATAATACCTCTAGCCCCTCTAAAAAGAAGGCTAGGAAGACTATAAAAGAACCCTCCTATAATTATTAATTAGGCAAATTAATTAATAAATAACCTTAAGACCTTTATTTTAAGTAAGGAGGAGGTAGACCTTAAGCTTGTAATCTAATTACGTAAGAAGGGCATAATTACAACTCCTAGCGCACCTTTTAAACTCTTAATAAAGGCTAAGATTAATGCCCTAATTAGCTAAGGTGTGTTTAAATTTATTATTTTTAATCTAAAGAAGCACTAAGTGATTTAAATCTTTAATTCCCGTATTATTAACAAAGTTAAAGGAAGAATAAGCTAGCTATATAAGAAATTAAGGCTTATTATCTAGGGCTTTAGTAATAAAGCAAAGCAAGTAATCCTTACGTAAGCCCTAATAATCTAAAGGGCAAGCTAATAATTAATCCTTATAATTACTCCTTCTCTTCTTATAAAAGGACTCCTTCTCTAGATTTAAGATATCAAGCAAGCATACGTACAATTAGAAACGCTACTAAATCGCATAATCCTTACTTAACTCCCTATCTAAATTCGTGACTAACACCCTAAAGGTATAATTATAAGAGTTATTAAGCCTCTTTATAGAATTATAGAGGCTAGTACGCACTAGTAGGTAACTTACTATAAGCACTATAGAGAAAACCTCTAGATAATAACATTAAGCTATAATCCATGCTTGCTAGTAATATCTACTAAAAACCCTTACTTTAGATACGTAGGAATATAGACTAATAATACCCTTAGCCTATTAGATAAAGGATTCTTATAGTAAGAAGAAGATTAACTAGCTACTACTAAATTTGCTATAAAACTAAAGCAGTTTATTAAACCTAATAACCCTCTTATATTTAATAGTGAAATTATTTAACTAACTAATAACACTATTAAGATATAATAAAAAGGGTAAAGTAATAAGCTATAGTTAGTCCTGCTAGAAGAGCCTAAAAAGAAGTATGTTAAATAGAGAGCTTAAGGTGCTTATATTACCTTAATCTACTAACCTAAGGCAAGCTTTAATCTATCTATTACTACATAATATTAGGAGCTAATAATTAAGAATATTAAGGAACTTAATTATTATATTAAGTAGTAAATGGATTACCTAGATTAAGGGTTAATCTTTATATCTCTTAACCTTAGAAAAGTAAAGCTATTTATATTTATTAATAGATTATTTGCTAATAATAAAGACCTTACCTTATAACTAGGCTACGTTCTTATCCTAGCTAATAAGGAGTATAAGGATAGTAAGTTTATACTATAAGGTAATATTATATACTATAGCTTAATAAAGAGCAAGAGAGTTATAAGAAGTATACTTGCTTTAAAGGTCTATAGAATAGTAGTAGGTATTAACATAGCTTACATAATTATAATAATATTAGGGATTATTATAGACTTATTAAACCTCCCTATAATCCTAATTATAGTCTATATAGATTTATACTTATTATATTAATGCCTTATTAAGCTTAGGACTATAAAGGAGAAGTGGCTAATAATTAACATTATAGCCCTTTAGTAATTATATAAATGCTATAAACTCTGTGAGATTAAGTAGATTAATAGTAAAGATAACCTAGCAAATATATTTATAAAGGTAATGCCTAATAAGGCCCTAGAGAGGTTTATTATAGGTAATATAGCAATAGTCTAGATAGAGGGATAGGTTACCTAAGCATAGCACTGCCTACGTAGGGCATAGGATTAGAGGCGCTAAAGCCCACGCTAAAGCCTATGCTAAAGCCTGTATAGGCTATAGGATTAGAGACCCTAAATAGCTAAAAGAAATAGCTCTATTACAGGGCCTAGGAGAAAAACAGCGATATTAGGGCCCTAGCTAAAGAAATAGCGCTATCATAGGCCCTAAGAGAAAATAGCGCCCTTAGGGCCCTAGCGAACGTAATAGTACCCTTAGGGGCCCTAGTAAATGTAATAGCGCTATTATAAGGCCCTAAGGTAATATAGCCTTAGAAGGAGGGCGCCCTTCTAAGTCTCTCTAGAGAGAAGGGAGAAGAGAAGGGAGCGTAAGGGAGTATAGGAAGGTATAATCTAATATTATACCTTTAGAAGGAAAGGATTATAAGTAATCTTCCCTAGGAATATAATCTAATATTATATTATAGTTAAATAAAGGGCTATAGGGAGGGATAATCTAATATTATACCTTTAGAAAGGGAAGGGATTATAGGTAACCTTCCCTTATAATATAATCTAATATTATATTACACTAGTTAAATAAGGGGGCGTAGGTAAGGGCAGAAGGCAGAGGTAGTCTTCTATAAGGAAGAAGGATAAGTAATTAGAGAAGCTAGTTATTAAAGGCTAGCGGCGCGTAGGGAAGGAAAGGGGACTATTATTATTGTTTTCCTTTATTAATTCTTTTATTTATATAATATATTTATTTAATCCCTTATATCTTCCCTTTTAGATTAATATTATGCATTAATAATCGTGTTAAAAAGAAAGAGGTTTTAATGTTAGAATAAGCATAATATTAATCGCGGCATGTAGCTGTAATTACCTAGTAAAACATTAGGTTGTAAGGGGCAAGCGCACGTAACGCGCGCCCGTGAGAGGTGGCCTTACCTATAACTCACTGGCCTGCCCTCTAATAGGGCAAGGACCCATAAGTCATGTGACCTACAAACGCACTGCGTTTGTGGCCACTTCTCACGATCTAAAAAAGCCTCTCTTTTTCCTCTCTTTTGAACACCACTTATGACTAATAGATTACAACGCCTAGAATAGAAGAATAATTCCTATTCCCTAGGCTATCGATCCTAACGTCAGGCACCCTGTGATTCTAACAATAATAGTAGTATTTTAGAGAATTACCTAAGGAAAAGCTAAATATTAGTAATAATAATAATAAGCTAGTAGTAAGTTTATACTAGAGAAGTAACTATATTTAGTTAGAGTAAGCTTTCCCTTAGTAATATACTAAGGCTAATTATCTTTATTATTATCCCTTAGAGCTATATTCTAAATAGCTAATTACTAGGTATAATATATATATAGAATTTTATTAAACTAGCTTTAAGTTAGTAATAAAAAAGTAATAAAGAAGTAGTAAACTTATATAGTCTTTAATAATTATAAGGTTCTCCCCTTATAGGATTACTTAATAATAGGATCTTTAATAGTAGTAGCATAGGGTATAATAGCTTAAGCTATAAAGAGTTAGTAGTTAATATTATATAATAGTAGTGTTATAGCTACTATTATATTAGTAAGGGACTTATAAGTTAATAAGAGGCTTAAAGAAAAGAAAGAAAAAGAGAAAAGAAGGAAGGAATTACCCTTTCTTATAGGAATTTAGGTACCTTAGAGTAATCTAAGATACTTTAACTAGAATCTTCTACGCGTTATAACTAGTGTGTTTATAAAGATTACTATAATTTATAAGTTATTACTATAAGCTTACTATAAATTTATTAGGCTATTACTATAAGCTTAAAGAAAAACAGAAGGAGTAAGGTAATCTATACCCTATAGAGTTAAGCTAATTAAAAAATTATACTAATTAGTTTAGCTAGGAAGAATTACTTAGAAAGGATAGCCTATAGGTAGGAAGTTAAGGAGTAACTATAACCTAGTTACTATTAGTAAGCAATTACTGTAAAAAGGCTAATATAGCCTAATATTATTAACATTACTACGTTGCTTTGTGAAAAATTACTATAGTAGGTAGTAATAAAGAACGCTTACGCTATAACCTAACCCTAAGATAGCAGCTTAATATGATTAAGGATAATTATAGTAAGAGAGGGTATTATGTTAGGAGCGGAATAGTAATAGTATTAATAAGGGTAGCGCTTAGCAAGGCATAGAGCTATAGGCTAGCTATAGGCTAGTTACGTAAGAGCTACGGGCTATTTAAAGGGGCTTTCCATAAATAAGGGAAAAGGCTAGAGATTAAACCTTTTAAGCACCTACCCTAACTAGCAGTTCAATAGCTACGACTCTTTAATCTAACCTTCACTCTGTTATTCACCCCCAAGCTAAAAGCCTTGACAGCTATGTAATTAGCTATATCTTTTCGCTACCCTTTTTGCCCCACTTACGGGTTTCACCCACTTTTGGCTAGCTAGATTCCTCCCTCTCTTCTCTCTTTCCTAGATGATCATCGACTTCAATTACAACGAATTATTATATATCTTATTATTCCTTATAATTAAGGAAATCTACTTTAGAGTAAAAAAATCAAAATAAAATACAGAATAATACAGAATAATACAAAATAATACAGAATAATACAGAATAATACAAAATAATACAGAATAATACAAAATAATACAAAATAATACATGTATTATATTGTATTGTAAAAAATACTTGTATTATATTGTGTATTGTATTGTAGTGCAAAGCTCTGGTTGTGAGATATGCGATGTTTCTCTTTGTAACTTGGACTATTGCTAGAACTTATATCATAGTGTAATTTAGTATAAGAAAAGATGTACCTTTTCTAGCGGCGATTTTGATTGGACCAAACCCTGTCACCTATGTACCTGGAGCCTTATCGTCTCAGAGGAGATAGTGTAGTGGCAGTGCATAATGCAACTAATCGCATTACGTGTATCCCTTTCGTGGCCCTACACTTAATAGCTCCACCTTTAGCCACGAACGAGCCGACCAAGACCCGAAGGTCGAAGGAAGCTACATATATAGCTCATGAATTAATCAGATCGTTATTACAAGGAATTTACTCTCATTGTCCTAGTTCTTACAACGCGTCTTTTTCTGGATCCCTAACGTAGGCGATTTTGTTGCACTTGATTAAGTGGAACGCTTCAAGACAGGAACTGACTCACTCACTCCAAGCCTTACCAAGAAATCTCGACTCCTGCGCTGATATGGCCGCTGCTTCGGTGAGAACGTCCGCCGACTATGCAATACTTGCCTGGCTCCGTCAATATACCCTTGACACAATTTCCACCTCCTTCCAGCGTTGGAGATGTGGATGCTGCGCATGAGGTCAAGTTGGTGGTGGACCGACTCAATAGTAGTCTGGATGACACGTCCTTCATTTCCACTGCTGCTTTATTCGCCAAAGGTGGCTACTGGCGTGACCACTTGACGCTTTCGTGGAATTTCCGGACAGTCCAAGGCCCCTCGCAGATTGCCGAGTTTCTGCAAGCCTGCTCCCAGTCAAAGGATGGATTTCGGCTGCAGAAAATCGCTGTTGATGATGGCCCACCATCCCGTCAACCAGCAACTGCGCCGCTTGACGGCCAGGGCAAGGTAATTGGCATCCAGGCCTTTCTGCGTGTCGAAACCGTCCGAGGTAAAGGAGATGGCTTGATTCGGCTCGCCCACGAAGACGGCAAATGGAAGATCTTCACCATATACACAAGCCTGCGTGAGCTGAAGGGTTACGAGGAGAGTACCTTTCACAGACGACCCCGGGGTGTGAGTCATGGAGCGCAGCCTGGCAGGAGAAATTGGGCCGATGAAAGATCACTGGCCAGGGACTATCAAGATGGCACTGAGCCCAAGGTTCTTATCCTCGGTGAGAGACTTGATCTAATCTCAACCTACTTTCTCGCGCACCCAGATCAGATGACGAGAACAGCAACTAACTAACATGTTTACATGACTTTGAAGGTGCAGGGCAAGCTGGACTGACTGCGGCCGTACGGCTGAAGATGCTGGGAATCAATGCCCTCGTCATCGACCGCAACGAACGTGTCGGAGACAATTGGCGGAACCGCTATCATCAGCTAGTGCTGCATGACCCGGTATGGTACGATCATATGCCATACCTGAATTTCCCACCACAGTGGCCTGTTTTCACGCCCAAGGACAAGCTGGCAGACTGGTTCGAGGCCTACGCTGGCATCATGGAATTGAACGTATGGATGAGAACCGAGCCGGTCAAAACATGCTGGGACGAGGGCAACCGTGTGTGGACGGTCGAGGTCGCACGTAGACTCGATGATGGTTCCACCGAAACTCGAACCTTGTGCCCTCGCCATGTCATCCAGGCGACAGGACACTCTGGGCAAAAGAACCAGCCAGCCATCCCAGGTATCGAGAACTTTGGTGGTCATCGCATCTGCCACTCTTCGGAATTTCCTGGCGCACGAGAACAAGGCAAGGGGCTCAAAGCCGTGGTGGTCGGTTGCTGCAACTCGGGCCACGACATCGCGCAGGATTTTGTCGAAAAGGGCTACGACGTGACCATGGTGCAAAGATCCAGCACACACGTTGTTTCATCGCATGCGATTACGGATATAGCGCTCAAGGGCCTTTATTCCGAAGACGGTCCTCCCGTCGATGATGCCGACATGATTGTCCACAGCATGCCCAACAGCATGCTCAAGGCGATCAGGTCGAGGTCGGGAAGCTCCAGCGGGAGCATGACAAGGACCTGTTGCGAGGGCTCGAGAAGGCCGGGTTCAAGACCGACGACGGGCCCGATGGATCCGGATTGTTCTTCAAGTACTTCCAGAGGGGCGGGGATACTACATCGACGTGGGAGCATCGCAGCTGATTGTCGATGGAAAGATCAAGGTCAAGCAGGGCCAGCAGATCAGCGAAATCTTGCCCCGCGGAATCCGTTTTTCCGACGGATCCGAACTCGAGTCCGATGAAATCGTTTTTGCGACGGGCTATCAGAGCATGAGGAGCCAGACGAGGCAGATATTCGGACGTGATGCTGCGGAAAGGGTTGCTGATGATGTCTGGGGCCTGAATGACGAAGGCGAGTGGCGCACGATATGGCAGAGGAGCGGACATCCTGGACTCTGGTATCATGGAGGGAACATGGCTCTCTGTCGATATTATTCGCGGCTGTTGGCTCTTCAGATCAAGGGGTTGGACGAGGGCTTATACGCATATGACGAGGACTGATGGGATGTCTTGGTTGGGAAGGGTATTCGGGGCAATGGCAATGGGTGGTGTAGTCATATCGCACCCAAGTCAAGTGGTTGTCTGATGTTCAAAAATACAACGTAGCGTGGTGAACGGAGGTGAATGGATGAATGCTCTTGACTTGAATAAACAGCGAGGGACTATCCCGTTCGTTGAGTCTCTGTTTCTACTTGTGCGTGTCGGGCGGGTGTTGTTGAGTCGTTGACCATCGAGTCTGGAGCGACTTCAGTTGGCTACGGAACTTGGCCGAAGGTACCGTCAGGTCAGCCACCTTGTCAATGGATCCAGGGCGGATCTATCCGCGAGCAATGACATATAGCGCGACTCGGGAAATTCAACACGTACAATATAACCTTGGTTTTAATGTAAAAATCTACATCTGTCTCACGCGTTTTTCCCGCTTTAGCTGCTGATTGGCGCGATTCCCCCTGCATGAAATTTTTTTACATACAATAAAACCAGAGTTAAATTGTACGTATGATACATACAAAAAGGGGTTGGCTTATCGGCTTCATCCGCACTGGATCAAAGGCAGAGATGTCCATTATTACCGGGTAGACACTGGACAAGGAAGGCATCACTCGTGCTCAGTAGTCAGTACCATCTCCTGATTGATTCACTGAACTCTCTGTGGCTGTAATTATTACTTGAGTAGCTAATAACCTTGGATTCCATATCTCTCTGACCACGGCTAATCGCACAACAACACGCAGGTACATCGGATCCGCGTTCGAGAGAGAATATCCTACATACACATCCATCCAAATCATGTCTGTCCCTGGTCCCCTGGTCGCCCATTGTCGAGTTCCTGGGACCTTGCAAAAGCGACTGACTACGGAGTAGTCCGTAATACTCGATAGACCACTAGACCATGTAGGCCCCGACAGCCAGGATGGCGGCCAAGCCTGCTCCCGGAACGGCAGCATTGGGTGGCACGCCGGCCTTTGACGTCGTCGACGCCACGCCGGAGCTGGTCTTTAAGCCGCTTGTGGCGGCAGGGGTTCTGGGCATCACGTCAGCCAGTCTTCGTCTCAAAGTCTCACCTCATTTTGGAGCTTCTTGCGGGTGGTACGGAGTACTCACGTAGCCTTTGGGGTTGTGGCGGCCGAGGAGGAGCTGGTTGTGGAAGTGCACTGGGCACCGAGGGCAGAAGCCAGGACGAGAATGGCAGTCAACTTCATCTTGGGTGGTGGAGGTGGTAATTACTGGGTATAAACGAGAGAATGTTGGGATTCGGTTTTTTTTTTTTGGGGGGTTTCTTTTTCTCGGAGCGCTGTGACGGATGATAAGAGAAGATGTGTTTGGAGAGGCCAGACAATCGTGGGATGTAGGGCGTTGTCGGTGTTTAAATAACAGTTCGCAAGGCGTCTATTCCTACATGGGGTCGGAACTTGAGCTTACTGCTTAGTCCATCTTTGTACCGAGTACGGAGCATTAGGTCTTCTTTTCCTGTCTCTTCTTGGAAGGAAGATGTCCGCTTAGGGCCCGTCCATTGCACAGCCCTCTCGACTTCTCGACGAGGATTCGCGGTCAAAACAGCACTTTTTCATCCCGGGTGGGCAGTGCAAGGCAAACAAGTACACTCACACAATGGCTTGATACTGAATCTGCAGGTGGTAATCTCGATAGAATTGGTTTCTTGTTGGGAAACGTACTCCGTGCACTGGCAGTGTTGCTGGAAACACCATGACGGCGACTGACGCGGGATGCTTTGTGGTGTGACGAGCCTGCAGTTCGACCCGTTTACTTGTTCGGAAAATCACCGAGGTATTATGCAGGACTGGTGGAGATCAGCAAGCCACGTATGATGATGACACTTTTCGGGGTGACGAAAAAGCTTTTCGGTAGTCCAACCCTAATGGATGTGTTTTCCGGCCCAATGTACTCCAATCACGTCCGACATTGTCTCGGGCGTTCAGGAGACACGGAGCAAAGTGCGACCCGCTGTCTCACCAGGGAATTATCATTCTTCAAACGTTGCAAAAATGAGGGTTTAATTAACTCGAAAAAAAAGCATGTCAAGACTACTTTGCTGATGCTGTCCCTTCGTACTATCATTATCCGAGGCGTCTCCTACGTCCAGGCAGGCAGGCAGGCAGGCAGGCAGGCAGGTTCTCCTGTTCTGTCCATCACTCTACTTTCCGGACAGCCTGTGCCCCTGCCTTTTCAACAACAGATGAATCAGCCGATGCTCCTACTGCCGTGGCTGTACCCAGCTGTGTCGTATCCCAGCCCTGGCTCTCCAAGTAGTCTCTGAAACGAAGGTCCTCGTCGGCGATTGTATCCTGGCCAATGTTGGGGACGAAGAAATATACGATAATGGCGGAGAGGATGCAAAGACTCGAGGCGACCCAGAACGGGTACTGAGCTGACTGCACCTCGTTCCTACCCTTGATGTAAGGGAAGACCAGGGTTCCGACAAAGGCACCTACCTTGCCCACAGCTGCTGCGATGCCGTAGTAGCGGCCGCGCACACCGGTCGCGCAAGTCTTTGCGGCCAGGAGGCCGATATTGTTGCCCGGGCCCAGCTCGCCGAGCGAGAGGAAGATTCCGTAGACGATGGCGAAGGGGGCGATGTGCTTCGAAATGGAGCCGTACACGCCCGCCATGATGAATCCGACGATGGACTGGACGGTGACTCCGAGAATGAGGGTGTACTTTGGTCCGATCTTGTCGCTGACGAAAGAGCCGATGATGGATCCCGGAAGATAGAACAGGTTGACGACCGTGTTCCATCCGAAAACGGTAGTCAGGGGGCGCCATCCTGGTATAGGCCGCTCAAGATGGATGATGAGTAGATACCAAAGGCGTATGAGGAGAACTGGAGACAGATGCATTCAGTCTGGAGGAAACCGAAAAGACTTTTGGATAGCGACAGGCGAAACTCACGTTGTACAGGAACCAAACAAGACTAACCCACAGGAGTCGGGACCAGTAGAACTTCAGGACCAGCCAGTAGGGAGTCTGTTTTCGCATTGCTTCCTTGGTGAACTCCTCTGGCTCCTTCAGTCGGAAGCGAAGCAGCAATAGGACGAGTGGGAAGGCTACGCCAATACCAAGACTTGTTCTCCAAATCGTGCTGTAGTTTGTGCCGTGGGCAGCCGCAGCAATTACGTCTGGCCTTTTGGGTCAGTCCGAAAAACGAGCGCCTTTATGAGCGGGAAAAATATATATATATATTCGCTTACATGGCAGGAAGGCTCCGAAAACGAATCCAACATCGATCATGGTGTTGGTGAACAGAATGAACCATCTGTGTCGAGTGCCCTCCTTGAGGTCGCCGGTTGATTCGGCACAGCCCACGCTTCCCGCGGGATACTCACCTACCATTCATCGGGCGCAAAAAAGTTTAGTTTGGTGCACACGGAACTGCGTGAGTGGGATAGAATAAACGGTTTGTTCTCGACCTACCTCCGATGCCGATCCCGACGAAGAATCTCCAGGCCGCAAGCATGTTGAACATGCCAACGGCATCGCCTCTGTAATAAGACGCAGCGGCAAGGGCCGTGAAGACAACGAGAATGACCGTCGACACAACCAGCGAATGCGAGCGAGACCAGCTATCCGAGAGATAGCCAAACACTAGCTGGCCAACGACGGTGCCGGCGAAGGCGATGTCGGCGACATATCTGGAGGCTTCGGATTTCTTGTACTCGTCGCCGTACTGACGAATAAGCACGGTGTTCACGGAGCCAATCACCTATGTAGAGGAGCGCGTTAGTTTTCGGGGGCAGCAGCAACTTGAGGCAAGAAAGGTGGGGGACAAATTTTCAAAAATTCTCAAATTCATACATTGTTGATGTAGCCATCCGAGAATAAGCCCGCTCCGCAGGCAAAGACTGGGAGGGCGGCATGCCAAAAATTCTTCCGCGGCTGTTTTTCAGTCGACTCTTGGGGACTCTCGCCCTTTACGTCGACGGTTTCGACCTCCTTGGTGGGTTGAATGTCCATTTTTTTTTTTTTGGCGATGATGGGGCAGAGATCTAGGGTCTCTCTGTATTTCCCCCTTCTTCTGCGGTTATATAGTGAGGCGTGCCACGACAGAACCACTTCTGGTGGCATTTAGATCGAATTCAATGGGACCTGGGGATGGGGGCGTACCTGTTTATATGCCCAGAGAATTGCCTTGTTCGTCTATCAAATTGGCCGAAAAATCGGTCCCTCGGTGGACGGTGGAGCATCGAGTGTGCAGCAAAAGGAATTGTTGTCCCGGCGCGGTTAGTGCAGTACAAGTAAAGGCACAATAATAACAAGCCTATAACTATGGCCTTTCCTGGTCGCGGCTGGTATTCCGTCCCCGGTTGGATTATGCCTTGTTGACTTCCAAGGGTCCATGACTCAAACAAGCAACTTTCTACGAGAAAGACGGGAACCGCAATTTGCAAGATCAAATGCAGTGAATGGATACACACGAATGCCAGTGTGAAAGAGCGAGAACCCGTGGTTGAAGCGTGACCTCCCCAGGCTCTCTTCGCGATACGGACGGAGTATTTATTAAGCTAATAGCCGAGCCGTCCTTGTCTTTCGCCATGAGCTGCAGCAGCCAAACATCCGACGTCCGAGGCCCCGGCGCAGGGGCAGAAGGTTCGTGAGTGCAGGGAATGGCGCCATTGCCCCATGACTCGGCGGCATGAATCCACCTTTTCGTTAACAGACTCGGAGGTGAGTCCGACGAGGCGAGAAGGAAGTCAACAGTTAACAACCCAGAACGCGCAGACGCGCAAATGACGCGCTTCACGGAGTAGTTAGTTACCTGGTGCTATACTCGGTAGCGTGACTGGAATACATCATCCACTTACTCATTTTTGATTCAGGACTTTTTGCATCTGCCGGCACCGTCCGGCATCGTCGACAAGTCAGGCGAGAACCTAGATAGTCGGAGTAATACCGAGGAGTCACTTCCCTTGCCTCACGATGAGGGAACTGCTGATTGGCGCAAGACCAAGACATGTAGATATGTACGGGCTTTGGCAGGTCAAGCCGCAAACGCGGCCCAGACTGATCTTGTCACATGCCGCATTTCCTCTCTTCCTCTTTCCTCTTTTTTTCTTGTTGGACCTCTGTTGGACCGTGGCCCGTGGCCCGTGCGTGGGTGGTGCACGTGCACCCATCGCGGCTCTCTCGCTGACATGTGCAACGGACTTGACTCTCTATTGGTGCTTCCAACGATACAGTGGGTCGAGCTGAATGTCGGTCATCATACCCTATACGAACAGAAGTTTGATGCGAGTACGGAGTACGGAGCAGAGCATCATTATCAATCAGTAGCCGAGAGACACCATGGGATCCGCCCTTGTTCTTGTTTCTCGACCCGACCAGCCATTCCGCAGTATTGCACATACATACATGTACATGCGTCAGTGAGCTGGCCCAGCCGTGATGCCGATGCCGAACCCCGAGAACCACCATTCGCCTGCCACATTGCCAGCTGCACTGCCTCGGCACACCCCGATATTCTGGCCGGTCAGCAGGCCAGCATGCCAGCAGGTCAACATCTTCTTCTTGTCCCAGTCACCAAAGACCAGGTGCTCTTCGAAAGATGGCGGACCGAAATAATACGGAGGGCCCAAAAGCCGGGCAGAAGACGGCACTGGTGACGGGATCTGGAATCGGCGGCATCGGCGGCTCGCTGGCCACAGAGCTTCACGAGGCCGGCTATTTCGTCTTCTGTGCCGTCCGTCAAACGTCGGCCATTCGCCAGCTGCTTCGGCCCGGCATGGTCGCCATCGAGCTGGATGTGACGTCGAGCGACTCCGTGGCCACCGCCGCCGAGACAGTATCGGCGAGAGCTGGTGACGGGCTCGATGTCCTGGTCAACAACGCTGGCCTCGCGACTCACCGGCCAGCGCTGGACCTGGACGTCGATGGCGTCGTTGCCTCCATGTTCGACGTCAACGTCTTGGGCGTCATGAGAGTGGTCAAGGCCTTCTCAGACCTGCTCATCCGTGCGAGAGGATGTGTCGTGAATATCGGCAGCATCGCACCAATCGTGCCTCTGCCGTATTCTTCGGCATACAATGCTACCAAGGCCGCGCTTCACGCCTACGGAGACTCTCTTCACATGGAGCTCAAGCCTCTGGGGTCAGCTTGACGCATTATTCTACTCCGTACTCCCGTACATGTCATGTTTCTTCATTATTATGCTGACACACGGAGCAGGGTTGATGTGCTCACCATTATTACGGGCGGAGTGAAAAGCAACCTGGGTAAGCCATCGCACCGTGCATTGCTGGGCAGCACCGGGCAGCACCTCTGTTCAATCATTGCTCACAAGACCCAATTTCTAGTTCGCGAGACCAGCCCTTCCCTCCCGGACCACTCGAGGTACTTGCCCGTGCAGAAATACTGGCTCCAAAGAGTCACTGCGTCGCAGGAGGGGGCCATGGACACGGACGAGTATGCTCGATCTGTGGTGAGGGAAATCCAGAAGAAGAAGAGGTCGATTTGGTCCTGGAGCGGTGGCTCAATATGGTTTGCTTTCCTCTTGCATCACTTTGTGCCGCGACGAGTGCGGTTCTACATGATGGCAAGGAGGTTTGGACTGCACTTGCTTGGGAGATGAAGCCCTGGAACTGGAAATCACGTCGAGATTGAGCATGGATCGCTTGAAGGCTGTTTCAAAGCTACCAACGCAGTGGCCAGGGACAGTAGTAAGTACCAATTTGGGGGTTGTTCTTTTAAAAAGAAAATGGTGACTGAATGGCAATGGCGATTCCGAAAAGGGATTTAGGAGGCTGGTATTGAACGAGGGGGCATCACAAGGAAAAGTACGAGGCCCAAATGAAACCATAACAAGTTTGGTATTGAATTGACATGGGAGCCAAGAAAGGGAAAAAAAAAGGCAAAAAAAAAATTACTCTCTGCACGTGAACCGAACCTTGAAGTCGGATTGTTTGACAAACCAGGCATTGGTAATTTTCCAGTCTCTGCCACTATCCTCAAAGTCAATCTGTAACCATGTCAGCTTTCCCGTTCATGTTTCTGTTTCTGTTTCTGTGGAGAGCCGATATGTATGCTCTTACGTTGAATTTCCTCAACAAGCTTGGGACAAGCTTGTAGATCTCCAACAGACTTATGTTCTTGCCGATGCAAGTGCGGCTGCCCATGCCGAACTGGAACATGGTCGAGGACATGCGCTTGATCCGCTTGTCCTCGTCCTCGGCGTCTCGGTCTGGGCGGGAAGCCATCGCTCAGGCCTGTACTCATTCGCGTCTGGTCCGAACACTTCTGGCCTTCGGTGAATGATCCAGGCGGAGCAGCCGACAATCGTGCCGCCTCGGATGTGATGGCCGGCTATCTCGGCACCCTCCGGCGGCACTACGCGCTCGAGCGGCAGACCGGCGGCAGGGTGTAATCTGAAGGCTTCCTGGATGGATGCGTGGAGATAGGGCAGCTGCTGAGCCTCGGCGAAGGTGACCAGGCAGGTGTCGGTGTCGGAGAAGCGACCCTCTCTGGCAGCGTCGTCCACCTCGGATTGTAGCTTATGATAGCACGAGCGGTTCCTGAGCAGATAGTAGAAGACCGAGGACAGTGATATGGCCGTCGTCTCCGAGCCGGCGAATGCCATCGACACGGCCATGGTCTGCACGAGCGTATTGGTCATGAATTCCGGCCGGGCTTCTCTGGCAGCAATGAACTTGGATAGAAGGTCCGGACTGAGCGGTTGCTTCTGCTGCTGCTTCCCCATGCCGTCTGCAGGCAGAGCCGGGTCCGATTTGAGTTCCGGAATGAGTCGTTCGGCCATGCGCGACTGCGCAAACTTGGCCACGGGAAATGTCGAGTCGACCAGACCCCACCGTGATAGCTTGTGGAATAGGGATTCTTCAGAAGAAGGCGGTCCAGGAGTGGGATTTGCCCAATCTTTTTTTTTTTTTTTTCCTTTTTGTGTGAGAAAGACATGCATTTAATCTACTTGTTACGTTTTCTGCATGGCCAGGCCATTCATTTGTTGCTTACCGGAGCAACGTAAAGAAACAGCCGAGAAAGATAGGCAATAATGCCTTCGACATCTTCGTTTTTCCACGAAGCCGTGTCTTTTGCTGTACGTTATTTCACCGATGACGTCGAAAGCATAGTACTGCAACCAAGTGGTCAAGTCGCACTCCTTCTTCTCCTCTAAGAAGAGTCTTTTCGTCTGATCCAGGAACAGCCTAGTCGTGTTGTCAACGAAGGGCTCGTATTGAACGAGCGCGCTCATGGAAAGGCTGCGTTGACACAGCGTCGAAACTGTCCGTGGAAGCTGTTGTCGGTTGTGCTGAAAAGCGAAGGCAATGGTTCTCCGTTGATGACTGCTTGTTGGACCACGTAGAAGTCGGACTTTGGGGGCGACGTCCCAAGAGTTTCAGAAGTTAATAATAATGATAATAATAATAATAAAACGGCGGTGCGGCAACAACGTTGGGGATGAAGGGAGGAGCGCACGAACCTTGACAAAGCCCTTGTTGAGCCCGTATATCGTCTTGAGAGCGGCGGGGTCTGCGAAGGAGATGGCACCGGGACCAATTCTGACTACATCACCATGCTTTTCGTGGAGGCTCATCAGTGTCAGTTCCGGTCGACGTTTGTACACGTCGATGAGCCGCCAGAGATCTGACACGGAAGCTGCCAAGGGACCAGGGTACTTGTTGAGACCATTGTAATAACGGTTGCGGATGAGCCACAGGAGTACGAGAGCGATGCAGAAGAGAAGCCAGTGGTGCAGCAGGTTCTCGAGCACAGTTTGGGTCAGTCCAGGCTGCATCATGATGAGGATTGGAGCTGGCTGGGTTGTGTCTGCTTCAGGTCTTGTTCTTGGTCGTGGCGGGTTATTAGGCAGGATGGCAGAAAATGGGATTTGGATGGACTGCTGCAATACATGCCATGGAGATGCCGGCATCGCAGGGTTGCTATTATAAGCAGAGACAACACGAGGAGGATCCTTCGGAAACTCCAATCGGCAACAAATCGTTTATTACCCCGAATGGCCATTCATATTCCACCGGAGCCGATCGGTGGACCCTTCCACCGGAGCCCACGATCGATCCGCAGCCAGATCGGGATGCTTGGATGATGATGTTACATTGAGGCTGATTTATGTAGTCTTGGGATCAAAAGAAGGTGGTATTGTAATCCATTACAAACAAAAATCTACAACAAAAAAAAACAGTCGAAATCATGCCCAGCCCGTTCAATCTAACACGAGGTCCCCCAACCCTTCCCCCTCTCCTCTCGGCACCTCGCCGAAGCTTGACGCAATTGCGCAAGTCGAAATTCCATCACGACACCTGGTAGGAAGTAACTCCCGAGAATCGTGGACCCTAGCGCGGGGCAGAGCCCAGCGTGGTCTCTATGAAAAGATTGGCAAAGCTCGTGATCTTGGACGGATTCAGAACTATGTTGTTGAGATTGAACTGCTTGAGCAGCCCGGGAACCTGTTGGGTGAATGCACGAAGGGGAGGCCCTTTTCAGAAGCACCAAATGCTTTCAGAACCTTGGGGATGGTGTCAGAGGGCACTCCGAAGACCTCTGCATTCTTTTGATGATGTCAAGAGGGACCACGTCCTGAACGCCAGAAGAGTCGAGAACGTCAAACACCTGCTTGGTGAGATCACCGAGCGAAGTAGTCTTCTGGCCTGCCAGGGTGTTCATGACCTTGGGGACCGACCGACAGAACGGGGCCGTGTCGATCGACTGGCTGACCTGAGCGGCCATGACGACAAAGGGAGTGAGAGGCGACACCTGTTCGGGCCGTGGTTGGATCTTCTTGAGAAGGTCGTCAATCTCCTTCTTCATAAAGTTCTGCGCGAAGTCCATGGTGTTCTGATTTGTTATGGGCAGCTTGGTGTTCTTGAAGCCCGGAGGGAGTTTGTCCAGGATCGTCTTCATAGCCTTGGACATGTCCGACGCGGGTACCTGCTGGGCCTTGATCATCTCGAACATGGATGCCGTGGCGCCGACGCGATCAAACTTTGACCTTGCCTCGACTACACGGTCCTTGAGGTCGAACATGGCATTGGCCAGCTTCACGAGCGGCAACCCATTTCTCGATACGTCGCTGTTCTTCAGGGGCTTAGAGGTTTGGAAAGCCTTGGTACACGCTTCGAAGGACTTGCGGAGGGCCACCGTTTTGCACAGCATGTCACCTCCAGAGCTGGCGTCACCGGGCCATTTGGCGATGGCGTTGCTCAACTCGTTTGCCTTTTTCGTGACATCATTCATCGAGGTTTTAATAGTTTTGATGTCTGCCAGCGCGGTGCTGAAAAACACGCCCACTGTGAAAAGAGTCGTATCGAGACGCATCTTGTCCAAGAAAGAAAAGACTTATTGACTTGTGAAATCTGGATAGAGGCTTTGATAATATTAATTTCCAGTGGATGGACTATGCAATGAGGAACGAAGATGCTGGTTGAGGCAGGCAATTCGCAAACATGCAGAAGGTCCGGCCAGCCGATGCTCCTCTTTATAATAAACAAAAAAATCTCCCTCGCTTTTTGTTCCATTTTGTTTCTTTGCAGTAATTCTTGCGCGCGCAAATTTCATCAACAACCCTTATTATGCGAGGAGAAAATAGAATGCCTAGATCGAAACACCGTTTCGCATCATCATGGAATGTGGAGTATCTTTCAGTTCGAGCTGCCAGATCAGACTGACACAACAGACGCATGACTGAATAGCCAGGCTGATGGCTCAGCGCACATGATGATTTAGCAGCATGACGAGGCAAGCAGAGCCCTACGCAAGCAACCATCAGTAAGGTTTCATAACAACATGACGCATGAGTCTCTGTTCGGGCAGTGACGAGAAGTCAGCGACATGGATGTATGTACTTTACTGCCAATGCTGCCTGGATCTGGCCTCAAGCGACGAGGTGGTTTCATCTGAACAGACGCTGCGTCGTTGCACAGCTGAACTGCCAGTGAACCAACCTGCGACCAAAATCCATCTCTTCTCAATGATACGACGACAAATGGTGAGATGACCCCCAATTGAAACGCGCACCATTGGACGGCACGAGCCACTGAAGCCTCAAGAGTCAAGAGTCAAGAGTCAAGACCATCAACCCCTTTGCCTCCTCCACATGGCCGTTTCGGCACGACTTGCAGTGAGAATTGCTGGCCCTATTATGGAAAGCGCATGAGCCCCGGGGCTGCGAACAGAGTCGGCCATTTGATGGCGTGTACGGAGTACGCCGAGATTGATGGATGTGCAGAGGGACGCGTCGTGACGCGAGCCAAACTTGTTGGCGACGTAAATGCCCGAGGTGCGAGAAGAGCGAGAAGAGCGAGAAGAGCGAGAAGAGCTAAGCAGTGGAGAAGCTCATGCACATGATACATGATGGGGCCAAAGTCAGTCAGTCAGTCGTGGCCCTCGACGCGCCTCTTTCCCTCTGTTTTGCACTTCTGTCTGGTATACCGGATGGACGACGTGTTCTTTTTCAAGGTATAATAGTCTGGTCCTATCGGGGAAATGATGTCTTGTCCGAGTGCTGAAATGGCTTTCCAGAATAGGAAATCTAATATTCGGTATTATCATGCAGCCGTGAAAGGAATCGTACATATCTCGCAGGTCTGAACTGGCTTCCGAGCTTGCATCACGTAATAGAAGGTCCGTCTTATTTTCCCCCTTTTCCCCCTCCCGGATTACCTGATTCAGTCATCGGCTTCGTGGCAAACTAGGTGACCACTGAGCCAGCCCGTCTTACTCGACAGCCTTGTTTCTGGGAGCTCTCGTCTCATATTAATACTTACCTACGTCCGATGACCCGAGTACTCGGGGTTGGGACGAAATTATAGATGTGTGAGTGGGGGAGTAAGTGAGTGTCTCACCATTTTGATATCCGTGTCATGGGAAGCGCCCTGCGATCCATCCGCCAGACTTGCTTCTTCTCATGGACGAATTAACATGTAATAATAACACGTAATACAAATTAACCATCTCTACTCTTCTGGGCTGCCTGCAATCACTCAGTCCAAGTCCCGGGGGCCTGCAGGCTGACCGGTCTAGCCGTGATAAGAAGGGTTCAACAACTCCCGGGAGGAGGAAGGATGGAGGATGGAGGGGATGATTCCTGCTCCATGTCCGTTCCAGCATGAGTAATTTCCATATTCATGCATGCGGGGAGGACAGGTTTGCGACACCGCCTGTCGGTCCCCTCTTCTGACTCGCGCATCACAGTGGATTAACCTAGGCCCCCTTCCCCTTCTCTCCTGCTTTGCTTTGCCATAATTCCAGAGGGCCGTGTTGTGAAAAAAGAAAACCGGTGTTTCAAGTCAAACCGTCTGAGCAGACCAAGCAAGCTCTAGAAGCTTTGTTTCTTCTTTTTTTCTTTTTTTTTTTTAGCAAGAATGTGTCCAGCGCTTCCAGCGCCTCCTTCGGTGCCTCCTCCGGTGCCCCACGTCCCGGACTTTCGGGATTGGTCTGCGGATGACATCATCGCAGCCATTCGCAACAAGAGCGTCACGGCTCGTGAATACATCTCGGACGTCCTCGATCGTGCGCGGCAGGAAAGCCACTCAATGCCTTCATAAGACTTCTCCCGGAACAGGCCTTGTCTGCCGCAGACGACATTGACCGCGCCGTCGCCCAGGGGCATCAACTGCCTCCCCTCGCCGGCCTGGCCATCGTCGCCAAGGACAACATCAACCAGGCCGGGATCCCCACCACGGCCGGGACCGCCGCTCTCTGGGACAATCGCCCGCCCGTCACGGCGCCCAGCCTGAAGAAGCTCATGATGGCGGGGGCCATTGTCGTCGGCCGTGCCAACATGCACGAGCTGGCCCTTGGCTTCACCAGCACCAACCTGCAGCCGTTCGCGGGCCCGGTGCACAACCCGTACGCCGTGGACATGATTCCCGGGGCTCGTCCGGCGGAACGGCCGCGGCGATTGCCTCCCGCGTGGTGACGTGCGGCCTGGGCACTGACACCGGAGGCTCGTCCCGGGTCCCCGCGGCCCTGACCGGCATCGCCGGATTCCGCCCGTCCGTCGGCAACGGGGCGGCGAGCGACGATACCACGACGACGACGCCGTCGTGCCCATCAGCCACACCCGCGACACCGTCGGGCCAATGGGCCGGACCGTCGCCGACGTCGCGCTCCTGGACTCCATCATCTCGGGACGGCCTCGCGTCCGGCCCGCGGCGCTTGGCAATCTGAGGCTCAGGGTCCCCCGATCCTGTGGTCCGGCCTCGATAGGGAGCTGGAGAGGATCGCGTCGAGCGCCGGCCGGAGGCTCCAGAGGGCGGGCGTCGTCTTGGTCCAGGACGACATGCCCGGCCTGCTTCGGCTGGACGCCGACATCGGGAACCCAATCGCCCTGCACGAGCCCCTGGCCGACGTTCCTGCCTATCTCAAGGCATCAGGCCTCGACGTCAAGGGCCTGAACGTCCGGAAGATCGGAGACGGCATCGCCAGCCCCGATATCAAGGTCGTCTGGGACATCATTCTGAACGACACCTTCGGGCCGCAGTACGATCAAGTCATGAAGGTCCGGCGCCCCGCTCTCCAGAGGCTCTTCGCCGACTACTTTTCTCAAAACCGCGTCGACGCCATCCTGTTTCCCACCACCATCCTGCCAGCCACGCCCATTGATTACGTTCACGGATCTGGAAACGTGTCCATCAACGGCGGGCCTCCGATGAATACCTTCAGCGCCTACGTGAGGAATGCCGGTCCCGGAAGCGATGCGGGCATCCCTGGCTTGAGCATCCCGGCAGGGCTGACTGCCCAGGGTCTGCCCGTCGGCATCG
Source organism: Epichloe gansuensis (assembly GCA_023658505.1). Classification (NCBI taxonomy): domain Eukaryota; kingdom Fungi; phylum Ascomycota; class Sordariomycetes; order Hypocreales; family Clavicipitaceae; genus Epichloe; species Epichloe gansuensis. Next base: position 5,169,068 of record CP098283.1, read on the forward strand.
AAATTGATGGCCCTCCTGGCAGTGACGAAAGATTGCTCGCTCTCGGGCTGGCCATTGAAACCGTGTTGGGTCGCTTGCCTCCTCCCCGAGGCCGAAGCCTCGAAAGGCCTGAGAAAAGGCCTAAACGGGAGTTTGTCGTTGAGCACAAATCAGGTTAGCTGCAAATTAGAAAAATTAAGGGGTACATTTCACTACATTCCATCACTAAATTTCTTTTCGAATTCACGGAGTAGTTTTCTAATTTACGGTTAGACGACTCACTTTAGATCCACTTCTGTAATTACAAAACATTACATTACACGAGTGCAATGCTCTTGTCAAAGTGCTCTAGCTTCCTAGAAAGACCAGGTCGGTCGCGGGTTGGTAATAGCTAAAAAGTAAGGAATGAACGAAGCAGAGCGAGATAGTAAGCTAAAGGTAAGGGCATGCACTTAACCTAATTTTCATGTAACTAGAATAAATAGGTAAAGATAAAATAAAGGCACCCTAAACCTAGTGTAAAACTAGGAGGATTGAAAAAACATATCTGATTAGCAAATTAGGGATTAAGACTAGCTATTGGATACACCAAGGTGCCTGCTCAGGTAGATAATTTGTTGTAATTGAAGTCGATGATAATCTAGGAAAGAGAGAAGAGAGAGAGAGAGGAATCTAGCTAGCCAAAAGTGGGCGAAACCCGTAATTGGGGCAAAGAGGGGTGGCGAAAAGGGGTAGCTAATCACGTAGCGTGCATCCCTTTAAGGGCCCTGCTCGGCCCTCAATTAGCGGGTCTTTGGCCACGACTAATCCGATGATGATCCGAAGGAATCAACACTAGCAGGAGCTAGTAATAACTATATATAAAAGGAAATGCATGACTAAGCGCTAGGCTATTATAAGGCTAGCGCTATACTAAGATAAAAGTAAAGGGATTTTCTCTTATTTTAAGGGGTTTCCTTTGGATAAACTAGTAGGAGTACTAGTAAATAGCTTATCTAGAGAGCTATCTAGTGTATTAAAATAATAAGAATGCTCTTGTTAAACAGTTAGGCCAAACGGCCAAAAACGGAGTGCGCACCCCTAATAGTAGCAGCGATAACTAAGCATATATGCTTAACATGTAAGGCTGCGTGACGGGACTCGCAAGCCTTATTGAAAGCAATTTTAAGGTGCAATGTTAGCAGCGGCTAGCATTGACGGATCTTCTGGTCTATTGGGAATTCCAGCACACCTTCTGGGTTCTTACATAACAGCTCCGATTGTTCACGCAACCTAAATGACGAATGAAAACAGTGCACCTAAAGTGTTTTTATTGCATATACTTGCTTCTTGATTTAATACGATAGAATCATGTTATGTACATGTCACAAAGTGTCTGTCTCTCTCCATCGTGGCATTAATATCCCCACGCTTAAGAATGCTCTGCTGACCCCCCGGCCACTGTGAATGCCTTAATTTCCAAACGGACTCCATATATATATAAAAAATACATATATCAGATCGAAGTCTTCGATTCCGACAATCAAGCTTATACTTTGGTCGAGATATTGTTGGACATGCCATCTGTCGACGTGGCTGCGTTGCCCGCACCGTGATGTGTCTGCTGAACGTCTGCTATAAGCTCTTCGCTATCGTTTATCGTCGTCCAACCTGGCGGGTTCTGCCTTCTACCATCCCTTCTCAATCGGCCCAGTGCATAGCTTTGCCGACCGATGGTGATGGTGGAAATGCCTTTGGAGCTGTTCTTCGCATCGCTGGTCGACGACCGATCTTTTGATGCTACGCTCTGTGCAACTAAGGAGAATTTCCTGATGATCCACGGGCCCAAGATTGGGGCGTTGACACTTATGGTGCCAACAAACTAATTCGCGTGCATGTCAGCGCTGATCGGATTCTTCCGTCCAGGGATTCAGGGATTCAGATATTCAGATCATAGGTCTCACAGTTTCGCGAATGGCCCAAATAGTAGAAATATCTACCTCGGCATCGTCCTTGAGGGATAACACGCATCGCAACAGGCTGGCAACAATGACAAAGATACCGGTCGTGAGCCATATTCCGTAAACCAATTTCCTGTTTTCACGCGTGAGCCTTGGGGACGAAATGAAGTACACATTCCGAACTCGCCAAGGTGAGAGCTTACCTTGACCAAGGCATCTGCACCACCCATAAAAGAGGCAACGGAATGTATAAGATGAGAAGATCGGTTCTGCTCCAGTTAGTCACCCAAGAAAGAAAGCAAGGTAAGCAAAGCAAAGCAAATCAAAGCAAATGAAAAGAAAAGAACAGTCTTGGACTTGAGCTGTAAAGCCGTCTGGGGCCGGTGAAACAAAACGTACGAGACATTGCTTATGACTAGACTAAGGATGATTTGGTCTGGACTGGCGCACTCATCTAGGGACTTTTGTCAGTATCATGATGCAATGGCCGCGCCGCATGGAGGAAATTGTTCTCGTCGTCGGATGAGGCCTTACTCACCGCCAGGATAAGGATAAATTTGCCAATTCCTGCGAAATGGCAGGCACCGCAGGAAGACAACTCCCATGGTAGCCATGTATGAGAAGACACAAGCCACCGCTGCTATGTAGACCAGTCGCCTCTGTTTCGTTTTGAGACTTTTTCAAAAAAAAAAAAATTAGGCAAGCGTTACAAAACACAACAATACGCCGAGAATAAAACCGGTTCGTTGATGACTGGGACTCGGACTCACGTAAGTCTACGGTAGAAGAAGAGCATGCATGCTTTCAGACACCAAATGAGGGTTATATAAAGACACCAGCCCGCAATGTCGGCCTTGGCGCCTTTGACAATGGCATTTTTCTCGGCGTCACTCAGAGTCAGAGCCTTTTCGTCCGTCATTCCCACTATTGAACCCCATTGTCCTGAACAGAGGAGAAACACGTCAGGGTGCGCACAACATGTGAATTCGAATCTATTTCCCTACCAATCAATTCCAGCATTGCTGTCTCACCCTATAACGCCCCGTGAACAATTAGTGAACTCATCTCGTGGGAATGGATTCAAGGCTGCTGGGCGAGAAGTTGCGTTGGTACCGTCAGAAAGAGCACTGCGGCGACGGCGAAGTAGTCGTCCCCGTGCCAGTCCCATCCCACCACACTTATTCGATACGCGATTCGACTGAGGAGGATGACGATGCCGACGGCGTATTCGGCCCAGGCTTCGACCTGGAACGGTGTTGCAGCCATGGCTAGAGTTGCAACCGCTGCGGGGGCGCAAGGGCGAGGAACGGAGGCCGAGTAGATATATTAGACATTGAATCGCGCCGTCGCCAGGAGGAGGAGGAGGAAGGATTCTTGTTGCAAGACCGACGAGATTGGAGGTGGAAGCCGACTGCCTTGATGACAATGACTGGTCGACTCCATGTCTCGACAAGTTCGGCAACTTCCCTTGCAGGACCAACCAACCATATGAGGAGAGCGCTCGTTGACGCCACCTTCAACGCAGGCGTGTCAGGGGACAGATGTGAGATCCCCGGCAGTGGACCGGGGCCCCCATCCGGCAAGATATTGAGGACATTGACGATGGATAATCAGGACTTAGGAGCCTGCGTTTTGCCCGGTATCTACTCCACACGGTCGCAAAGCAATCTACTCCGTACGGAGTACTGGCCTGCTATTAGTCCAGCATTTCCAGTCTTGAGCCAAGTGGGTGTGGTGCCACTGTGGTGGTACTCGGCTAATAAAGCACGGCAACGGCTTTGACATGACATATGTACATAGTATGTATTGCCCGACAATTTAACCACCTTGGTGTTTTGCCGTGAACTCTAAATCTGCACAGCAAACTCCCGTACTCAGTGCATATGTTTATTATATTGATTTATGCCCGTTGCCTTTCGCATGGACCCATTCCAGCACTTTTGAAACATAGGATGGACGTCAACCTTCCTTTTTCATTCATCAACCTCAAGCCTGCGCTACTGACTGCTTACGTGTCGTTTTTATATCGGCTCTTGCCAACTTTATCCACTGCAACAATCCTCTCGATTGGCTTCCCGCTCGCTTTCCCCAGGAGAGCTTGGTCATATTGGAGGATGACAGATGGCTCGGATAGTGGCGGAAGCTACGGAAAATACAACAGTTGGCACCGGTTAAGCCATATCCCCAACGTGGGGAACCACAAGTTGTCAGGGCCGTCCGTCCTGGGAGTATGTATGTACATATGTACAACGGATTTATGCAGCTCCGAATTTAAGATGAGGTGAGTAAATATAGTTTCGGACGGTTGCGTCCGGAACATGGTCCTGTAAATGAGAATTGTTTCATTCTTTCCCTACATCCGAAATGGATTCGCGGAGGACACAATGCTCTCAACAGGGAAGAACTGCTTGTAATAATGGGGTCGGCTGGCGATGAAGAAATATGGGCTGAATTTTTCTTAGCAACGTAAGCTTTTTTTTGGTCGCGTTACATGGGTTGGTCGCGGCCGAGACATTCACAACAGGGCCGGCCACTCATGCTTGATTTTTCATATCCCTGCTTCTTGAACAATTGCAACATACCAGTGCAACACCATCAACTGGCATGGGTCGACGTTTATTTCATTGTACATATTTTCGCACATGTCACAGGGTTCGCAAGAAATCTCACCATGAACAGAGCATCCGCCGTCGGTACTCGTCTGAGGTCTTGTCTGGGATGAGCTTGAAAATCTCTCGTGACCTGATCGATACCGTCCTGGACAGCCGAGGAACTTGATACTGGGTAAGGGCAGAATTAGACCTCGGCTGTTTGCGCCAAAACTCGCGAAAAGCTGTTGGAACTCCCATCAACTTCTTGATGTGCCTCTGCCTAAACATTGTGCTTCTCTGCCATCCCCTTCGGGCGCAGGACGGCCTCGGTACTCGTACAACATCTCTGCCATTGCCTGCGCCACCGCTAGGCCAGTGCCATCGGCAGGCCCCTTCGCGACGACGACGACCGTGCCGGCAAGACGAAATCGATCAAAAACATTGTCGGGGATATAGGGAAGGGTCGCGGAATCCCTTGTCGAGTTCGGGCACAGTCGTCGATATTCATGGACGGGTTTTTCGGCAAGATCTGGTCAAATGGAATCTACCATTGTCGAGACAACCCTATCGTGCCTACTGTACGGGCCTGGGAAGAGGCCAAAATTGAGAAACGGCCTATCCCTAGACGCTCATGACGTCTCAATTCGCGTGGCCCATGCCGACTATGTAACTTGTGTAAATCGGGCAAGTAAAATGCATGCTCCTTGGTGCTCGGGGCTGGCTATCCAAGTGGCTGCAATCATATTATCAGACATTTCGTCAAAGGGATCTGACACACTAACAAAAAGTCATCTGGATACATGACCAAGGGTCATCGCGGTGAGTCTTCCAACGAGCGGAAACTCGAAACTTTCCAGTTAAAGAGTCCGGTGCATCTTGGTCATCTCTTTGCCAGTAAACAGGTAATTGATCTACTCATTTCCCCATGCATTAGATCTAGCACAAAACACCACTTTCGGGGTAAGAAAACAAAGTGTCTACAGCATCGGAAATAGTACACTTACCACCTAGTCCGACCTGCGTACCCTATAGCTATCGCTAGCATTATTTTAATTTCTGTTTCTTCAAACGCGCAGATCAATAATTGACATTATCTCATAATTGACCACGGATCGAACGTCTTCATGACACGGCACATGAAACAGAAAAGAGTCATTTTTCCTTCCTTGTATTGTGGCCTTTTCTCGTGGAGGAGGGAGTCGACGTCTCGGGCCCTCCGCGATCGCTTGCGAGTCACTCCGGGCTTGGGTTTGCACTGCACTCTATTGACCAAAAACCTGACAAAAACCTGACAAAAACCTGACAAAAATTGACCAAAAAAACTGACACGACATCACACACGAATGGGTAATGGAAATGCCGTCAGTGGCTGGAGCCTAGGACCAAGATAAGCGTCCCCGTCCCCGTCCCTTTCCGATGGCCCAAAACTTGCCTTGGCGATGAGGGTCGCGTGCTCCGTCTCCGGCCCATGTTTACGTACATACATAGAGTCTGCGGAGCACGACTGACCAAGCCCAATGGATGACACGAATCAATTGAGTCAACCTTGACTGATGGGCTGCGAGGGCGCCACCGCGCCCCCACTGCGCCCACTGCGCCCACCAGCCAGAGCGCCGCAACCAGTGAGCGAGCGTCGAGGTCCTTATCTCGTCGTCTCTGTGGTTCTTAGGATCCGTTGGCGGGGAGGGAGACGCACGGGAGGCCCCCAATTTGTAATGGGCGTAATAGGCGGGGGTTCTCTTATCTCTGGTAGGGGCACATTGTACGTACCATACAAAGGGGGTACGTTGGGGTACCTGCGGAGGGCCCGGAAGCCTGCTATGGCGACGGCGAAAAGAGGGCTCAGCGCCAGGTACCGAGACAGGCTGCTTATCTTCGCTTCCAGCCACTCACATGCGCACCTGTTTGTTCAATGACATTCCAAAAGCCCTCGTTGCCGCTTCCGCTGCCGCTGCCCCAGGGACCGCTGCCCCAGGGACCGCTGCCCCAGGGAACCGACCATATAATTATAATTGGCCCCGGATCGCCTTCTGCCGATTCATATTTTTTTTTAAATCGTGCCCCTTTTTTTTCTCTCTCGTGCAAAAACACTTGGTCTTCGCCATTTCGAACTTGTTTCTCTTGCTTTCCTCCATTCCATATCTCCTCCTCCAACACACGTCCACACAAGTACGCCCACACACAAAACGAGAGCAACTACCGCAGCCATGGTGAGTTCAGCCCGCGTCAGCGCACCCAATATGCAGCCGACCGACCGACCGGCCGACCGACTGACTGAATGACACAGGCTTCTCGAGAAGTTCTTTCCTCCCGAACGGAGACGGTACGATTTGTCCCCTCGGCCCAGTTCCTGCATCACGCCGTCGACAGTTGCTGACTTCCACTGCGCCTGTACAGCTCAGCAAATACCTCAAACTCGAACAAAAAGGTTCACTGATTGCCGAATACGTCTGGATTGATGCTGCTGGCGAGACCCGATCCAAGTCGAGGGTGAGTTTCCTCGCGCCCACTTTGCGCCCTTGACGCACTCTCTTCTTTTCCTTGTCTGCCACCTGTCCCTCTTGCGGCGAGCCGATGGCGCCCGACTCCCAAGGGACACAGCCACCACCTACCACCCCTCCACCACCCGCCACTCACCGAAACCTGTTGTGTTTGGGGACTGCCCCGCCATGACCAGCCGGAAAGCCCGCTTTCGTACCGAGTATGGCGCGCTCGGATACCGTCGTGCCAATCAGCAAGTCTGTTTTCGGCGGCTGAGCTCATTGGCGTTCATGCACGGCATCCCGACCGTGGTGACATCAGCCAGCAGAGACAAAGAAGCAAAGCAACCAACAAGACGACAAGAGTCTCGCGAGAGGCGCCCCCACTCCCAGACCAGACCAGACCACATCAGACAAGACCAGACAAGACCAGACAAGCGTGCAAATTCTTGCAAATTGGGATGGACATACTGACATGGATCAATCTGCAGACTCTTCCCATCAAGGACTACAAGCCCGAAGACCTTCCCGTCTGGAATTTCGATGGTTCTTCAACAGACCAGGCTCCCGGTGACAACTCGGACGTCTACTTGCGCCCTTGTGCCGTCTACGCCGACCCCTTCCGCGGCAGCCCCAACATCATCGTTCTGAGCGAGTGCTGGGACGCCAATGGTATTCCCAACAAGTACAACTACCGTCATGAGTGTGCCAAGGTCATGGAAGCCTACGCCGAGCACCAGCCTTGGTTCGGCCTTGAACAGGAGTACACCCTGCTCGATCACGATGATCGTCCGTTTGGTTGGCCCACCGGCGGCTTCCCGCTCCGTAAGCCTTTCCCAAGCTTCTTTTTTCCCGCCAATGGTCTTGACCCTCTATCTCATCCAACCCTTGCGTCACTCACTAATCTCTTCTCATAGTCAAGGACCTTACTACTGCGGTGTCGGCAGCGGCAAGGTCGTGATGCGTGACATTGTCGACGCCCACTACAAGGCCTGTTTGTGTGCGTCTTCACCACCTTGAAGGAACCACTGATTGCATCGTGTCTCGCTAACTGATCTCAACCCATGTAGATGCTGGCATCAAGATTTCTGGTACCAATGCCGAGGTCATGCCTGGCCAGTGGGAATACCAGTGCGGACCTTGCGAGGGTATTAACAGTAAGTGTTTGGACACATGTCTTGGCGTCACGAAGAACTCGCGCTAACTCATGACATGTAGTGGGCGATGAGCTGTGGTGCTCGCGATTTTCCTCGCCCGTGTCGCCGAGGACTTTGGCGTCAAGGTGTCTTTCCATCCCAAGCCAATCAAGGGCGATTGGAACGGCGCTGGTCTTCACTCGAACTTCTCCACCAAGGAGATGCGTGCTGACGGCGGCTTGAAGTTCATCGAGGAGGCCATCAAGAAGCTCGAGCCCTTCCACAAGGAGTGCATCAAGGAGTATGGCGAGGACAATGACCAGCGTCTCACCGGGCGCCACGAGACCGGCTCCATTGATAACTTCACCTACGGTGTTGCCAACCGCAGCTGTTCGATACGCATCCCGCGTGAGACGGCCGCCCAGGGCTGTGGTTACTTCGAAGATCGTCGTCCTGCCTCCAACGCCGATCCTTACCGCATCACCAAGATTCTCATGACTTCGATATTCGGCAAATTGTGAGTTTACATTGCCGAGCGGGTCGAAGAGGGAGGAATGCGTATCACGTTGGATTTTTTTTTTTTTTGAACAACTTCATTGGTCTCTGGTCTCTGGCTCGAATGTTCGCACACCAGTCTGGAAAGGATCCGGCAGCGTTGGATAGACACGGGTGACTATGACGAGGCGGGTTGTTCTTTTCATTCCATTTCAACGGCGTTTCGGAGTGGCATTTGAGAATTTGAGTTTTGATAGCTATAGGAACTCAATTTCCTGATCCGACCTGATCACCACATAGACTTTGGACGTAGGCCACACTCGCTTGCTTTCAGGGTCCTAGCGCCATTCTCTACTGCGTACTGCGTACTGCGAGCCCTCTCTAAATGCTATTTGATGCGACGTGTTAGGTGCTCGTGTAGCACGAGGTGAGCAGCAGTTTTCTGGCAGTCAACGCGTGTGCATCTCTTGAAAATTCCAGTGCGTAAAAGTGGGTTCACTCTGGAGAATCAGTGGAGATTGATGTAGAAATCAATGTTTTGGAGTTGTAAGCCTATATATACACCGTCTATTCCTGCTACAACTCATATCCTCGAGTCTACGCCTCTTCACAACTTCCAACGCTTCCTGCTTCATCGCTTTGGTTATTAGGCGGAACTGCCACGGCCCACCTGATTCGACCAATCGTAACGAACGCGCACTGACAGAGCGGCAGGCGGATCAGACGTTGCAGTCAGACGCTGCACATCTCGCGCGCTCTAACAAACGCGACTCCTTTCCCACATGTCATCGGTCGTGGACCGACGCAGTGGGCTCCTCGTCTGTTGAGTTTGGTCCGGTCTCGATTCGTCGCATCTACCCACGCCTGGTCAGTCGAGATGACATGGTTTGCTTAGATTACTTACTTAAAAGTTAAACCTACGAGGTACCATCTCAACCCATCGAGAAGACGTTTATAGAGATATAGGAACGGAGCGACGGAGACGGATTCCGCGGTAAGACGCAACTTCCGATGCGCGATTGAAGTTAGTTGTGCCAATGATCATTCCTCGCCTGCTTGGGGGCCAGAGCTCATAGCTACCCGTTCGATGACCCCTAGTGAGCGCTATTCGGTTTGCACTGTTCTGATCTTGGTTGGTTTGGTGTGCAGGTAAAGCCCGCGGCCGTCTCTGGGCGCCGAGGTGGATGATGGTCTTGTCATTCCTTCTTGGGCTTGTTGACTGGGTTACCCTGGTCGTCTACTAGTCCTTTGGCGCGCATCACCCTGAGGGCATCACGCAGAGGATCAAGGGTGGGATCCGGGGCCCTGTGGGAGCCAAAAACTGTCGGCCCAGGTGAAGTATTGGCCGTAGTTGACGGTGAAGTATATGTGGTGAAGGGTATGGTGGGCGGGGCTGTTGATGAACTTCTCGGTCCAGTGACCCGTGATCATGTCGCCGTCGTGGATGAGGATGGTCCAAATCTGGACGGCCACGAAGAGGGCTAGGTATAGATATCGTTGGATTGGGCAGATGAAGGGAAACAGGCTTTTTTTTTTGTCAAATGTCAATTGTCAATTGAAGGATGGGGCAAGCGACAGTCAAGGTCAGGCGAGAGGATAGGATAGGAGAGGAGAGGAGAGGAGAGGAGAGGAGAGGAGAGGAGAGGAGAGGAGAGAGGAGAGGAGAGGGGACTCACTGGTATGGCAAGGACTGCACGTATCCATCGAGAGGGTGGAAGGCCAGGGCAGCCCATGGTGTGGGAACTAGGGTGTTGATTGCATCGTCAGCATGGCGGTGGCAACCACTGGCGCATGGCGTATGGCGTATGGCGCATATCCGACTCACCGATCCATTTGTGATGCGGCTTGTGGATGTATTTGTAAACGCTGGGGTGATGCTCCAGGCGATGAATCCAGTAGATGCCGACATCGTTAAAGGCCATGTACAACACCGTCGAGATCAACAGCCAGGTGTAGCCGTACTCGCTCACGTCGCCATACAGCAAGCTCTTGCCGCGGACCTCGGCCAGGAACCACGGCAGAGTCAGGATGTTGATAAAGGGAACGGCAAACAGCGACGACTTGATCTCCTGTCGGACCTGGTTCTCCAGGAAGCGGGGATGGTGCTCGAGACGTCGGTCGAATATGAAGTAGTAGGACATGGCGCCAAAGAAAGGTAGAGCGAGGTCGCCCCCAGCTGGGTGACGACCAGAATCGACACGACCTGGCGATAGATGTTGTCCCTGGGCCAGGAGGACTTGGCGGCGGCGCCAAGGAGACTGGAGTCGAGATCTGGATATGTCCCATTGCCCAGGTCGCCAGGAGCAGGGGCGCCGGGACGAGGCAGGGCCCAGGCGTAGGCCTTGTCGAAAATGAGGGGATCAAGAAGCTCGAGAGCCACATCCATCGTGAACAGGTGAAGCGTGGCTTATTGGGAGCTGACGACGTCGAGGATGCGGATGCGGGTGCGGATGCGGGTGCGGGTGCAGGTGAGTTGTTGTTGTTTTGAGATGGGAGTTGTGTGGGAGTCGGGGTTGTGAGGGAGGGACGGAGAATTTTGAACCTTTAGAGACCGGACGGAAGCAAGGATATCCGAGTCCGTGCCCGTGCCGTGTGTGTGGTGACTGGTGACTGGTGACTGGTGACTGGTCACAGTTGCCATCTGCGCCCCAACCGTTTCGTCTTTTGTTTTCTTTTTGTCATCCTTTTATGGTCTTTTGTGGTCTTTTGTGGACACCGAGTCTGACCAACCCACCTACATGCAACATGTTCCTTCATCAGAGTTTTCCTGGTCCACGACAAATTGCGCCCGGCATTCTTTCCTTTGCCACTAGCCAGGTATGCAGGATCTGGCGAGTCACCACAGCTGCTGATGGGTGTTTCCTCAGAGCCATCTGCAGAACCGTGCCACCCAGAGAAACTCGACACCGAAGCTAGATTTGTTGACGACAGCCATGTGCGACTTGTGTGTCCGCCCACCTAGAGTGTCTCGAAACTCTTCTGCAAGATATGACGGAAATCCTTGCCGACGGTGGGTGGAAGAAGACCTCATTTGGCGGACTTGGCAGACTTGACAAACTTGACAAACTGGAGAGCTTGCTCAAGAAAGTTCCACGCCTCGAAGGAAATGAAGTTGGTGTTGACTAGTGACCAGTCTTCTCGATAGCGCTGTCAAGGAGGCGCAGCGCTTATCAAAGCCAGGGAGTGAGCAACCCTATGTAGGCAAGTTGCGTTGGGGAGCATCGAACGAAGTTGTATGTAGGTCAAATCTGGGGATTGGGCCCATGTCCAAACTTTTACCCCCTCCCCGGTCCTGTCCCCCGGTCCCCCTCCCGCGTTATTTCCTGCCAAACGAGATGCGTTATTTCCTGGCAGACGAGATTAGCAATTTCAGTAACGCAGAAGCCGGGCCCTAATGGTGACAGCAATTTGCCACCATGGATTCAACGAAAGGGGGTCAACCACGCCGTAGGACGAGTTTGACATGCAACACGAGCGTTACATTCATCATTTGGATAGCATCAGAATGCGCCGAGCTTCTGAAGGCTCCAAAGAACATTACTGGCCCTCAGCCTGTGCATCCATCAGACTCGCTCTTTAACCTGAGCATCTCGACTAATTCTGTCATCCTGTGGTTGGTTGTCCTTGCGCAAAAGTGACAATGTGCGACGACCACAAGACCTCATTTAATTCAACAGTAGCGCTTTCTGTTGACGTGAGATCTCCTCATTCTCCGTGCCCGCCTGACTAATAGTATGTTGTCCAGGAGACCAAAAGGAAATGGGCAAATCCATGCAATTTTCACTTGGGGGTGGAGAAGTTGCATGCATGTGCATGGAAAGGCTGCTTGAATCATGCTGTGTGATACGCGGACTTGCCTTATGACGACAAGTGACGTAGCCACGTTAACGAGAGCTTTCGCAAACTACCACGGCTACTATGACCTGTGCTGCTGGCTGTGCACGACAAGTTGGCGGCAAGCGTGTGCACTCGGCGACAGTGGATTATGGACATGGTGCGAATGTGCGAGAGGGCAAAACTGCGCACAAGCAGGCCAGGATGCACGACGAGCTCCTGAGACGGCCAATTGATAATAGGGCAAAGAAAAGGTCATGTGAGGAGAAAAGGCACCACCGATGGGGCATTTCACGGCATGCTCGGGAGCTTAGGATCTCCTTGAGCTCCCTTCCCATCCTTGGCTCTAAAGATACATGTAGTAGTCGCCTAGCCAGTTGTCAATCCACGTAGCTCAGACCATTACATTATACTCAACTCTCAACTTGGCGGGATTTTCCCCACCACGTCCTGCTGTTGTTTTCTTGCCGTGAACACAACATCAAGGCTTGGGGCCGAAAAAGTAAACCCGTCCCTGAGCCCCGATAAAAGCTAGGTGCAGCGTGATCTTGTGGTGAAAATCCACGTCGAATTGGCGCAGTATCGTGCTTGTGACAAGACGAACTTCTATCAAACCCAGTTGCTTGCCCACGCAAGCGTATTTCCCTTGAGATCCAATTAGGGACCGCGGCGGAAAGAATAATCAAAGGGGCTGCCCACTCACCCATTCCAAATGGCACATATACCGATGCATCCTTTATCAATTCTGGCTTCGTCGTCCACCGTTCTGGGATGAAGCTGTCCGGTAGGGTGAAGAACCTCTCATCTAGCAGTTCATTAGCCCCTTCCGAGTCATGGATCCAGCGTGCTACCTCTACCCCAGGAGGCCTGCCGACTTCTTACCTCTGTATTGAGTATAGGAAGGGATCGTGACAATGGTGTCGCCTGGAATAAATCTCTCTCCAATAAACATGCCCTCTGAGGGCGTCATGCGCTGCAGGCCCGAGGGTACCGGAGGAAAGAGTCGAAGCGTCTCGTTGATACAAGCTTGGAGGTATGTCATCTTGGAGAGCCTGGACACATCTAGCTGAGCGAGTTTCGGGAAAGCAATGTCGATTTCCTCTTGAAGTTTGACGCACGCAGGTTTGTCTGTTGCCAATAGGAAAAAAAGACATGATAGAGTTGTGGCCGTGGTGTCACTCCGGTTTGAGTCAGCCTTGTTTGGACTTGTGGAAATGAGATAACCATTCCTCTTTTTTTTTTTTTTTTTTTTTTCGTCTTACCTGCCAGCAACTGCAATAAGTTGCATATCTGCTTGTAGATTGAGCCGATCTTGTTTACTTGGGTTTTCGAGGCTCTTGAAATCAGACAAAAGCCAATAAAAACATCGGGAATATTGGGATCGTTCTAGAAGCCTGTGTTTTAGCTCAATGACTGGATAAGTAGGCAAGTCACTTTGTTCTGACCTTTTCTCGATTTTGGACTTGCTTAACGAGCCAATCTTGGAACTCCACGTCTTGGCGATTCAGGATAGGCATTGCCCTGAATAGAGGAAACGTCCATATCAAGTGACTGAAGATACCAACTAACACCATGTGCTTGTGACACAGCTTCATGAAGCCGTGCTCCTGTCCGCTACTAAGCATGTTGAAGTTCTCTCCAAAGGCCATATCTCCCATAACGTCAAAGCTATAGAAGTTGAACCATTTGGATACGTCAATTGAATGCCTTGTGTTTCCTCAATTCGCCGGAGTAATAAACCGGTGTATTTCGTTACCCGAGGCTCGTAGCCTCGAAGGACTATGTACCGCTTCAGTCGGCACCGAGATTGAAGAGTACAATGTAGGCTGGAAAACAAAAAGTCTCACCCTTGGTACTGAACGCCTTCTCCCATGTCTTCCGCCGTCGCGAGTGATCATTTTTGTTTCGCGTCATATGGACAGAGATGGCGGGTTGCTCAATATTGTACCATGGGCCCTTGGTACAAGCGGAATTATTCGAGTGTATCGCAGAGACGGCCTCGGCATCGATTATGGAGAGCTCCGAGGGGCCTTTGACGGGTTAGCGCTAACCTCGTGAGCTTCTTCAAGCTCATCATCATCAAGAAGCATGTACTTGCCCACCCGTACAATATCCCCATAGGTCTGATGTAACTTTTGGATTTCTTTGTAAAGCTGCAAGTTCTTGACGGAAAGCCGAGTTACGTACAAGTTGGAGAGCCGCGCAGCGAATGGCCCCGGGAATTGGTTCAAGCGGTGAAAGCTTGCCCTGTAAACAGTTATACTGGCAAAGAGCCCGACGACCATTGAGCCCACTAGGCCCAAGGAGAAAACAAAGGGATTCCATGAGAAATAGGAATGTGACAAGTGCGAGAAGACTTTAAGGCCAACAGCCAAGGTAACGAATAGTGCGAGGAATAAACGGATAATCTTGAGCGTGTGCAGATCCCACTCTCCTTTATTAAACAAGAAAACGTGAAGGAACACGCCAATGACAAAAGCTATGCCCATGAATGGCGACGCAGACAATGTTTCCCACGCCTTGGCCATGGCAAAAGTTTGTGAGTATATTGATAATGTAATCGGCGCTGGTTGACTTGTCCTTGTGGGATATTATACCGTAGAGATATAGTAAAGGAAATGAAAGATGGATGGGTTTAGCAGTGCATAGAACGAGCTATAATAGCAAGAAGCAACTAACTAGGCCTTGTCAAGATTGAATCAAACCATCTTTTTATTTTATTTGACTAAGTTCAAGTCTCTATCCCTTCCCCTGTAAGCGCATCTACTTTTGCGTTTAGAAGGAGAAACAAGGAAGAGAATCCCATGGTTCAAAATAAACTATTATGTAAATTCGCTATGATCACACTACGCTAGTAGGGGTTATAGGATTCTAAAACACCCTGCCGGCCCTTTTGTAAAACGTCATTCTATTATTAGTAACACTAGCTTAAGGCGTAGGAGATCAATCACCTCATTTTGCATTGCATTGAACTTGGCGATCCTTTAGCAGAGACATTCTCTCCTTTAACCGAGAAGCATACACAGGGGCAGAGTGAGTGGAGTTAATAACAAAAAGAATAACATTTTAGGTGGGGTATTCGAGATGCTCGTATCGACCAAGATATTACTGTGCCAACACGACGTATTAGAACACATCTAAGTAACACATGGTAATGGTTTTTCTTTTGCTAAGTTGAATCAATTAGCCATCCTTGCTTCATACGTCCCTTTCATTGCACTTCATTTTATTAAGCCTTGACAAGACTTCAGTCTCCTCTCATTTAACATCCTTGCTTAAAAGCCCACGATAGTAATGGAGACTGACTTAGTCACACAATAAGGATAGCATAGTAGTAGACAAGTGCCAAGATGATATGTTTTTGCGTTGAGAGACCTAGTCCTTAAAGTCTAGTAATAAAATAAACAAGATATAATACTTGTTTATGCTCGCTTTTCATTGCAGTCGCCATTTGGGCTCAATCATTTCTCTCCATTGGAGTCCAAATAACGCGTTTTTTTATTATATATCTATTTATAACTATTCTGCTACGAGATGTTGACCTTTTAGCCTCAAGATCCAATGTCATAGTCCGAGTCTAGGGTATCAGACAGAAGTGCTCATTGTTGGAGCAGGATTTGCTGGCATCTGTCTGCTTCTCAACTCCGACGCAACGGGTTCCAATGTCTTGTGTTGCAGGCATTTGACGGCCTGGGGGACTTGAAATCGCAACAGACATCCCGGATCGAGGGTGGATGCAAATGTAACCCTGTATCAACTCTCGATCCCACTCTCGATCTCAAAGATTTGGGCGGTGAGTATTAGTCGGTGGACAATGTTGGAATTGCCCATGACGTTACTATGTAGGCGTTAAAAACGACGTCTTTATTAGTGCTACACATTACATTAGCTAACATGATGGAAAACTCGTAAATTGTCCTTGTTTCACCAGCAAGCTTCTGCATTTTGCATTCTGCATTTTCATTCCCTTGATCATTTGATACGAGGCTGAAAAGGTGATTACAATACACGCCCAATGACCTTGCTGTTTGAGAGAGTGTGTCGTCCACTAATAGAATTGGCCTACTAATGGTACTATTATGGAGAAGAAAACCACTGGGAAGAACGCTTCGTTTACTAGCAAGAGCCATATGTTTCTAAGCGGGTGGTTGCAATTGTAAGTTTTAACTCCAACAAATATTGAAAGTGCCGAATAGGCAGGTCCCTTAGTCACCCACCCTCTTCGCAGCAATACATAGTAAGCTGACGCATGAGTGCCCAAACTCTATCTATGTAGGCGACTTTTATGACCAGTTAAAGGGAGGGCTATTGTTAATTCGGACAGATAGATTCGTTACCTCGCCCATGAGTCCTTACACCTATTAGCAGATATCCAAAGCTAGCTTAGTGTACGGAGTAAGAGAGAGGCTTTTACCTGCCGTAATCCCTGTTTGCAACTGAAACAGGATCTAGGATAGGTACCAGTACCCTAGCAAAATGATTGACGAAAATTGACAAATGAAATTAGTACGGAGTACATGTAGTTGCTTCAGCAGGCACGGCCCCGAACGCGCCCTCGCGGGAGCAATAGAACTCCGAGGCTGGACTTTTTGCCGCACTTTGCCGAACAGCTACTCCGTATTTGCGGCCCTATTGAGGTCTGGATCTTTAGGATGTGCACGTGCTAGCTGTAAGAAGGCACGCTATCATGAATGAAAGACATTGCGAGGAAATTGCTAGGTATGGAGATACGGCAGGAAGGGGAGTGGAAGAATCCCAGAAGGATTGCTAGAATCCCATAGACCAAAAGATCCGTCAATGCGTTAGCAATGCACCTTGCAATTGCTTATGAGGGCTGTGGTTCCCAGGCTCACCCTAAGCCACTTTTGGGCATCCCGTGGTATGCGACCTTCAAGCCCTTGGATTAGGCCCAGTCCTCCGTGGCCTCTAAGATAAGTAACTAAACGCGTAGTAGTACCTTCCTATGTATTTTTCCAGTAGAGGTACTTCTAAGACTTTACACTATACCTAGCACACATGGGGTTTTACGTTCTATTATAGCAAGTCCTTACTAATAAAAAGTCTAATTGATAAAGGCCCTAAAGTTTTAATTAAAAAGGAAGCCTGTGTTTGTTATTATATTAATTACACTTTGCGTGGAAGTACGTCTTCCGTTTTGGGCCTAGCTGCTACTGCGCATTCGATTTTTTTACTACTGCGCGTTTAGTTGCTCTTCTAAGATAATCCAACTCCAAAGGTCAACTCCCTACCCCCGAATTTGAACCCATAACTAGCGTAAGTAGAAGACCCGTAGCGATAAGCATAATTATAAGAACCCTAGAAGGTGTGCTAATCCCTGAACGACTAAAAATCCATTAATGCTAGCCACTGCTAGCATCGCACCTTACAATCGCTTACGAGGTCTGTGGTTCCCTGCGGGTCCCACTACAGCACCTTATAGGAAGAGTGAGAGTAAAATCCCTTGATTGTTTTATACAAGAACACACATGGGTATGCAGTGCTATAAAAGGATACATTCGTTTCTATATAAATTAATGGTAATATTAGGTACTCATTGTCGTAGTCCCTTGTAGCTCATAGGCTTAATCTCCCTTATTTAGTAGATTTGTAAAATAATTCAGGGGAGCATTATACATACTACTTACTATATGTTAAAGCTATTTAGTGCGACATGTTTACGTACTGACTACTACCTGACTACCAAGTTAAACCAACTCTCTCCTAATCTTCACTGTGAATTTTAGAACTACTTTCTGAGACTACTATCTAAACTAAGGGTTATGCAGGGACCCAATCTGACTTGGAAACAGTGTGGGTCTTAGTATTGATCATAAGTAATGCGCTTTTTCAATCCGCTTCGGTCTCCTATGCCTAAATTCGCTGTTAAATTCGATTGTGGAGTTAATAGTGACGGGGAAATTTTAAGCTAAATGTTACGGTGCAGCCCCACAGGGGCCATCGCGG
Organism: Epichloe gansuensis; assembly: GCA_023658505.1. Taxonomy (NCBI): domain Eukaryota; kingdom Fungi; phylum Ascomycota; class Sordariomycetes; order Hypocreales; family Clavicipitaceae; genus Epichloe; species Epichloe gansuensis. The sequence goes on from CP098283.1 coordinate 5,187,487, forward strand.
GTGTCAAGCGCGCACCATACGGGTGATGTGCCCGATCCTATTGCGCCATAGCAAAGGATACGTATTGAACAAGTCTCTCTGACTTGCTCAATTGACACCTATATTGCTAGGTCTAGGCAAAGCCTAGATCATCACACTAAATTACAAAGTTTACTACTAAGACCCATAGAGCCATTAGGTTAAGTCAGGTTAGGTACCTTCCAAACCTTAATTTATTCACATCCTCATAGGATTTCTAGCAAAATGCTAGACATCATAAAACATAGGGGTAGTAGGCTTGCTTGCTAGCGTGTTTTGCCATGTTTCCAATGACAAACGCAGCAAGTCTCTTGCGGGCGGTAACATGATTCGCAACTTGCAGTCTAACCCCTAAATGGTTTTACAACGACTACGAGCCCCACTGTGGGCAGCTGTTGAGTTTACCACTTACAGCTACTTACAGTTACGTTAGATAGTCCGTGCACCTAAAAAGTCGCTCAAGAAAAAAACACTACCTAATGAGAAAAAGAGTCATGATAGCTAATTCCGATTTCTAGAATTAGATAGAATTGTATAATGATAACATATAGAATTCATAGAAAATTACATACAAATACACTACGAACCTAAGAGTATTTTACAAATCTACTTGCCTCACATAGAGTAGCTAATACATATTTTTCTTTGTAAATTACTAATAATTTCAGGTACCTACTAATCGTAGCCCCTGTCTGTCCTATCTCTTATTTAATGCCTAATTGGCTTGCTATCTCCCTGCTTTTAGATTTGTAAATGATTCAGGGTTATATGTAGTGTACTGTTATGGTGCAGCCCCACAGGGGCCATCGCGGGTGTCAAGTGCGCACGCACGGGTGGATTGCCCGATCCATTGCGCCATAGCAAGCAAAGGATACGTATTGAACAAGTCAACATTTACTTGTTCAATTGACACCTATATTGCTAGGTCTAGGCAAAGCCTAGATCATCACATGTACTACTTTTAAGTCTGTCACTCAAGACGCTTGTGTTACATATGGCAAACTCCTCCTTGTGATCATTATGTACAGTCCTGTATTAGGGGCAATTGGAGCCGGATCCACAAGTCTCGTTAGGGGTGGGGAACGTATCTTAATCGAGTTATAGGGCCGTTACAGTCGATGCTAGAGGTCTTGAAATTAAGTAAAATGATGCTAAAGGCATTTAATATGTCTTCTACTACTAGCGGTAATAGCAGCAAATGAAGCCTCCTTGCAAAATATTAATGCCTAAAGATCTGTAGGGCAGCACTTAGAGAATACTTAGACTATCCCCTAGAGCTCAGTCCAGCTAGTGGGGCTTCCACTGCCCCACTGACCCCCTGACTAAGGGTCAGTGACCGCGTAATAGGTAAGCGTTCCTGGTACAAAATAATCGATAAGGGTAATGTACATAGAGATTTACACAAAGGAAAAATTGTTAGTAAATTCATGTACCTAGTGCTCCGACTTGATGCAACACTAACATTCAATTGGACCTTTATGTACGGAGTAATTGGCCTCCTAATCCCTAGTCTTGTACCCGTAAAAACGAACAGGGATTAGACTATGCTCACACATGCACTAGCACGTGTTATCATGCACAAAGTGCAAAGTCATTACTGAAAGTAGCTAGACATTAGCAGGGATCTCAGTGCCGTTAACCTCCGTTTTCAAGGAGTTGGGTGCCGTTTAAAGTTAGTTGTTAAATGCGCTCGAAAGGGTTATTATACATTACACGGACAATGGGTACAGTTTCACAATGGAATTACAATTCCTACTGCTATTCGCTAGCTCTTCAAATAAATCACGACAGGTTCTCTGTAATGTAGCTTAAGAAATGCTATAATAATAAAGTCTTTCTGGTCGTTTTGGAAAATGATGTCAAGTCAAGCCAAGCCAAGCTACTTGCAAACTTAGTTTTTAGTCTTTGGAACTATGTCTCTATGTTACAACGATGCCAACACGAAAGCTCTCCGTTGCCATTTTTGGCCCTACCGCTTCTGGCAAAACCAAGATAGGTGTGACCATTGCCAAAGCATATCTAGGTGAGGTCATCTCTATAGACAGCCTGCAGTGCTATAAGCCAGGAGGTATTGCCACGGCAAAACCTTGTCCGGAGGAGACTCAGGGGTTCCGCATCACTTGATAGACTATTTGGACGCCGAAGAGGAGCCAAAAGACTTTGTCTCCAGAGCCATCGCCAAAGTAGACGACATCAACACTCGCAACGGGCTTCCTATTCTCGTTGGTGGGTCAACATCCCTCATTATTCCTCTATTGCAAGAAGTTTTCAGCAGAGAGTACGAGGTTCTCGTCATTACCCTAGTGCCCCATCAGTCAAGTTATTTGCGACTTATCGAATCCAGGGGTAGGGAGATGCTGAAGAAAGGCCTACTGAACGAGCTCACCGAGCTGCAACGCCTTGAGAAAGTGCTGCTCAATGGCAAAAGTGGCTTCAATAAAGGCGTCTGGAAGGTAATAGGCTACCAGGAGTTTCTCCTGTATCTCCGAGCCGTTGGAAAACTGAATGGTGTATCCAACAACTATGATCATTTATACGAGGAGGGACGAGCATCAATGAACGCCAGCACTTTACATTACGGCCAGTACCAGCTCGAATGGATGCGACACACCTTGATTCCCTTCATACACCGGCACAAGGCAATTACCGTTAGCCTGTGTGTCACTGACCAGGCTTCCTGGGTATCTGACGTAGAGAGACCTGCCATGACAATGACTGGCGAGTTCTACCATGGCTCCCAGGTGAGGAGACTTCCGTCAAGGAATTCTTCGAAGAAACGCGTTATTTGCCTCTTGTCTGGGCCCCTTTTTTTTCACCTAGTCTTTGTTGCCTTTAGCTTAGCTAACATTGACACTAGTGGTGGATCGTCTTCTGGCAACAACAGAATTCACATTGAGGCAGCCAAATCTCTTGCTGTCGCCCTGCATAACCACGAAATTGCACTCGTATACGGTGGAGGAACTACTGGAATCATGGGAGCAGTCGCGAGTACTCGTCGCGCTGTCTGGGCCAGAGACTGTCCACGGGATCGTTCCTGCTGCTCTTGCTAAATACGAAGACGAGCTCGGCGACGGTCGTATCAACGCAGAGTACTTATCACAGTTCGGAAGGAGAACGATTGTGAGAGATATGCACACACGAAAGCGCCTTATGACTCAGGCCGTCTTCGAAGGAGCTCCGGGAAGTGGATTTGTTGCCTTGAGTGGTGGATATGGCACAATGGAGGAACTACTTGAAGTTACGACATGGTATCAACTGGGAATTCATGATTGCCGCGTGAGCGTCTTTAATGTCGATGGATTTTATGACGGGTTGCTTAACTGGATGGGCCAAGTTGCACGAGAAGGGTTTGTTAGCCCAAAAGACGCCAACATACTTGGTGTCGCCAACACAGCCAACGAAGTGATTGCTTGTCTTGCGAACCAGCAGCAGCATGAAGAGAAACCTAATTTGGAGTGGCTTTGAGTAAATATCCCGAGTTCCGCGCCAGACAATAGATAAATAGAAGTATATCCGTTTTCAAGGTGCGTTTCTTTTAACACAAGAGATACTTGGCTATACCTAGCCAGGTGAACATTGACCAGCTCCTTCCCAGGGGCTATGTTCATTTCATTCGGACGATCAAACTATTGGGGATGAAGACAACGAGAGTCGGGTGGAACAACTGAAGGTAGATATTCAGAATGTCAAGCTTAGTTGTTCCGCCTAAAGTTACTCGACGAAGTGAAGCATATACGGAGTAAGGGGCTGGAATCCCAGCTGCGGAGTCTGAAACGAAAGCAAAACGAGCACAAAAATTGATAAACAAATTTGCGACAACTGCAGGCGATGCAAATGTTTAGTGATTTAGCAATTCGGGCTGTCAATCGACTTGTGTGTGCCTACTGGCCTGAATTTATAGGCATCCTGCTACGTCTGTAGCGGCCCTGCCGTTGTCGATGAAATGACAGGCGCATACGCCTGCCTTTTCTCTGTGACAATCAGCGTTGTCACGAATGCCTTTGATAGCGGCCTAAATGAGTTGTCATAATACCCCTTGAAAGAGACTTGGTAGCTCTCGTAATCGTCTGTTTCGATATCAATGTCGTAGTCTCCGAGTCCCTAAATGAAGTCCCTCCGCATCTCACTGGATGCTTTGATTTTGGATGTATTAGTCTGGGACACGCTGCCGTCCCCGCCGGGTTCGGCGGCATCCCGATCGGGTAAGGCGCCCTTCGTCGCGACCCACTCTTCCCTGGCGTTCGTACATATATATAGCCCGGCCGCACTCTCGTCCCATCGCCTTGCACTCTGGACTTTTTGTCCGCCCATTTCTCACCCGTCAAGCCTCCCTGTCGTCGCCCGCCATCCTCTGCTGGGTATCTAGTCTCCCTGCATGTCTGCCTGCGGCCCATCCTCCTTTGCGACCTGGTCAATTCGCTTTTCGAGACGTTCTGTTCCTCGCGATGCATCGTCCGTTCTCGCGAGCGCTCTTTCCAACTGCAAGTGTTCACCCATTTGCTCGGCTTCAGTGCCTTCTTTGCGGGTCAAACCTGTCGCCAAACCCGCCCTCTCATGGCGGAATAGTGCGGAGCAGCTGCTAGCTATTAGCTAGCTCAGTTCAGACTGTTTCTACAAACTCGAAGTTGATATCCTATCGTCCCTATCCAAGCACTCACGGCCACTCTGTTCTTTTCGGAAGAGCGCAGTTGTCCTCAGCCATCGCCCTCGGAACGAGGAGGGCTTGGGACAGCGCGGCAGCTGGTCGGCCAATGGCAAAATGCCGCAGGTTTCGACCGCGCCGATGAGGAGGCCTCCACGACCCAGCACCGATGGTTAGCCACTGAAGACTTGACGGGCCGATGGTACCCTTACAGTCTCATTTAGGTGACACGTCATTACTCTCACCGCGCAGGAATTTTTGTTCGAAGGTCGCGGCTCGGCGTTGCCTCGACTCGGCGCTTTCCGGCGGCCTCTATCGTCAGCAATGGCGTGATCCCGACCAACCCCTTGTGTTCTTGTCGATCAAGCGAGCGTCTGGCTTATTCCAGACTCCGAAAAGCTGAGAAACTTGCATCCGAGGACCCACCCCGACAGCGTTCTCGACCGGATTGTCAACTCCTTCGGGTATGGGGATAGCGAACAAGGGGAGATAATGTGTTCACGGGCTAGTCCGTCGAGAGGAGAGAGGAAGGCTGACTAGAGGCAAAACTGGACTTGGCTCTAGAGGTTCGCATCTTTAGCCGATTAGTGAAATACAAGCACAAGCAGGATGGGTTTCCAACAAGGCCGCCATTGTCCAGAGCTGGCTGAGCATTTTCTTAAGCATTTTAGGAGCTCCTACGCACCACGCTATCTAATTTTAAGATCGCTTGTGGACGAGTCCCTTACATTACCTGCGAAGCAGTCCTAAAGCAGTCCTTTGGAAGCGCTAGGTCTTATCTTCATTATGTCCGCTCTTATTGCCCTTAATAACCTGATTTTCTAGACTCCGCTAGAGACGTATTCGACGTGTCCTTCCGTCGTCAAGTTATCGCATCCACCGCAGCGCCCATTGCCTCGGCTTGTGACACCAGCTTCCCTTCCTCACGCTTCCTCCTGGGCAGATAAGGCGCAAGGGTGTTCATTGGCTGGTCGGGCATTAACTACGAAAAACGTAATATTAATATCTTCGGACGAAGAATCCAACGTGGACAATGCTGATAACGGTCGACACCTTTCCAACGTCGATGGTCCGCATCCGGATGACTCGCTTCCATCGATTGCCACTATCGCGGTGCCCATTACCACTGAATGATGTGAAGGTCATTTATTGCAACGCAACTGTCGGGCCCGACCGACAGGCTCACATCCTTCCAGAGAAAACAATTGTCCAGGAGTCTGAGTCGGCCGTGAATACTGGAGACACGCGCCTGTGCTGTCCGACGGCATCGGTCGGTCAGGGCAGCCAGCTGTTATGGGGACATCGTCACCACTTCCGTCGCCCAGTAGGGCTACCGATGCCTTGCCTGTTGCGGCCGCTTCGCTCCGAACGGGACCACCCGTGTTCGAAGATAACAATGCCAGGCGGAATCAAGACACAAGTCCTCGTGCCAACCTCGTCTTGTATCTGCCGCCAACCCTGTTTCTCTTGAACCCATCAAAGGTCAACCCCAGCATAACTCCCTCAAATTAGTGCGGATCTGCTCGAAGTCCTAAAGCTAAGGACGGCCAGCCTAGTGCTGCCACCTCACGCCAGGATGGCGATGGACTAGTCCATAAAACGATCAACGAATCAGCTTCAGTTCAAGGGGCTGCGGAAGAACCCGGCAATTTCAGCCGAAGCTATCAAAGCCTAAGTGAAGACGGCAGACGGCATTGCTCTTCACTAAACGACCCTAGGCGTTCTTCTGTTGCTCCTTCTCACCACGAGCTGGACGAGCACGCGTATGGGAGTCTTAATACGTTAGTAAAGCCCCTGTGGCATCCCATTGTCATAATAGCAACGTGACTAGGCGGAGGCAATTAGACATACCGAGACCGCCAGCAGCAGGCGCAGTCATACCAAAGCGAGGCAGAACCTCTTGGAAGGTCAGATGGATTACGGCGATGATAAGATCGTGCCGACACTTAAGCGGTGTAAAACTGTGACTACAGCAAGTAGGCGGCGCAGTCAGGTCAAGAGTCTGCGACAGCCCCGAAACCCCGACTATACCGTGTTACCAGGCCAAAGAGGGGCTCAAGACTTCCGAAGGTTAACTGTCAACAACCTGCCATCCCAGAGCAGAGAACGGAGGAGTTTATTGGAGGGAGCTCAGAAGAACCAATTCAGCGGGATGACACAGATAACAACTCCGACGTCTACACGGCGGAATGCATACTAGCTCGCTTAGGAAGCATACTCTCTTCTCAAAATGGTCGGATAGCACTATAGGGTGGGTGCCAAGCAGGAACATTCTGGATAAGCATATGCTACGCGAGTTTGAGGCAAGGTATCATGGTTTTAATAGGGGTTTAACGTTCTTAGTTCGCGAAGCAAAGCCAGCAAACATCAGTATCTCCTGCATTAGCATGGTCGTCCGTCTCGCGAGGATTCATGGGTGGATGAAAAGCTTATGAGCCCGAAGCGAATGGAGGGAATTAGGACATGCGCGTTGGACGGTGCCAGTTAAAAGTACGGGTCACCAGGATGTCCTTGTTTTTACTCCCTCGTCCCATCGTTTCCACTCCGCCTAGCGGCGAGAGAGACGCAATTGATCAGTGAAGCATTTGCTGAAGACCGTCTTAATTGGTTGTAACATTGTTCCTCTTTCTTTTCGACTCTTGTGCTTTCCATTTGGTCTTTTCGTTCCTGTCGCATTTCTCTCCATCTCTTCCCTTCCCTGCAGACCCTGGCGTCTTCGTCTATTCAATTGATTCTGCAAAGTCTGCTAACTCTCTCCCAACCCCTCTTTCCGCCCCCGTCCACCCCATTTTCCTCGTCTTCATTCGTTTGCGTGGAAAAGCAGTATCAGCGGTCTGGTGTTGGCTACTGCGGAGTCCCTCCGGACTAGACGGGCAGCGACGTGGGGCAACCCCATTCTCTTTGCGCGTCAGTCCGAGTGAAACCTCAAAGAAGGGCGACAGGGTCGTCGACGAGGCCAATTGAGCTGGCTGATAAAAAGGGAAGAGACCGGCCGGCGTCTCTTGTTGCTTGTCAGAGCTTAATATCGCCTTCCGGCTTCCCTACCGCATACGCGCATGTCGGCAGCCCTGCAAGCCCGACCCTCCAATCTCGACTCCTTTCTGCCTCTTTCCCTTCATCGTGGCGCCTGGGTAACCAGCTGCGCCTCGCTTCCTTGCAAGATTGTCTACACCAACTCCCCGCCATGATCCGGCCCCAATTTCACTTCGGCTATATATTACCCGACCATTGGCACTTCGTCTCGCCTCGTACAGGTCTCATCCTCCCAGCGAGTCGTCGTGGGCCTGTAACTGACCAATCTCGACAACTCACTCAAACCAGCAAAGGGGTGTTTATCTTTCTCAATACGTGCCTCACAAGCCGCTCTTGCCTCGCACGCACAGGATAAAACACCCCATCTTAGCTTGGCTGCTTGCTTACCCGCCACTTCACCGCCTCTGGGGACCCTTTGAGGATGGGAAGGATTATCTGCAGCGCATTCGAACGCCCCATTTATTCCTCTCCTTAGGCTCTGTTCTTTGCAACGGCCCGTGGTTAGAGGCTCTCAATCGTCTCGAGTATTGGGCGGATGCCATGCCACCAGACAACCTCTAATTGGCATGGATGCCTATCTGCTCCCCAACAGTGAGGAGAAAATCTGGGCAGCTTACCGTTTCAGACACAACCTATTTAGACGGTTCTTTCTCAATGGTCTCGAGCACGCCAACAAGCTCGTGGGCGAGACATAGTACCGTGAGGAAGATGGCCTTTCGCGGCCCAGCTTAAGAAAGCGCCTACCACGCGACATCGATTTTTCTTTCGCGCCAAACGCGATATCAAATAAGAGAAATTAGGGGCGTGTGATTGAGAAGGGCGAAGAGATCGATTGGTTTGATTCGCATAAACACGGCGAGGACAGCGTCCGGCTCATGTGTTCCAAACCAGGGCTGGCTATTATCAACATCTGGCAGTCACCGAACTCGGAATTCCGTAAGTTGTAGCAACGGGTGACGAATATCTGCTTAGCTGATCATGCCATTCTAGGCCAGTACCTTATAAAAAAAAGAAGAAGAAGGTTCAGGAAGATACAGACAGCGCGGTGACAGGCATCTCCTGAAGTAGACGAGAAATAAAACGGGTGTGTGACACGTCACGGCCCCTTTAGTGCACCAGGAGGCCCTCAGCTGACAGCATATCTGAGAAGGTCTAGTCTTAGCTCTAAGTGCCGTGTCGGCAAATTTTCCGAGACCGCACCCCAGGAGATGGCCAGATGTGAAACGTACTGAAATAAGAAAGCATGTACTGCCGCAAAGGCAAAAGATACTCCACTGCAAATAGGTCCGTCATCTTGCTTAGCATAGACAATGGCCACCTCTTAAGCAGTATCCCAGAGTCGGCACAAGCTAGGAAGCTCTGCCGTTTTTCCGTGAGCCATGGAGTTGATCTCCAGATGCAGGATGCTAGATCGTCATTAGGGGCGGACAACAGAGAAGGACAGGAGATTGGCTGCTCAGGATAGAAGAAAATGCCCATGCAAGCTTAAAATCAGTCGCGGAAATCAATCTTACCGTCGCTATCAACCTACGTCCGCCAGTCGTACGCGCCCCATGCGGCGAATGAAACCATCCTAACCATTTCTGGCGGCATGCCCTAAAAGCGAGCGGCTCGCCAGCATGATCTTCTGATGGAGCACCAGATAGATTTAGCCACTCTGCCAGACGACGTCCCGTTTTGAATAATTCCTCGGCGACTAAGGCGTTTCCGCTCACGGTGCAGCCCCCACCGAAGACGAAAAAGGCTGCCACCGCCGTGACTAAGTCTGAACTACTTTCTCCGTATTTAAGCATTTTGGCCTCCTCGAAGAATTCTTGCGTATAACTAGCCATCTTCGGATCGACAGCCGTATACACTTGCTAATTGAAAATTTGTATTAACTTGGGTAATAAGCTGCGAAGGGCGTCCAGAACCTCGCCCTGGTGGCTGATTCTCTGCCGAAGCACGTCGATTGTCTCGAAGGCCTTAGTGCTTTGGATGGCCCGGGCAGGTCGGTATGCATGTCGAATCGCGAGAGTGGCTGTTTGCGCATTTCGGACGCCTGCCATCACACTAAGATAGAAACGGTTGAGAATTTTGGGTGGCAGAAAGGGGGTGGCAAGAGGAAAAGAAGGGGACAGGACAAAAGGACGAGTCGACTCTCGACTAGGAGAGGGCAGGAACGTACAGCCACCTTCCTGGCGCGACAGGTATCGCAGGCAACGTGCTTGGAGGCGTGCCTTCTCTTGCGGGTAGCGTCTAACGGCGGAGCAGCCGAGTCGGATTCTCGTCCGCGGCCCGGGTTATAAGGCGCCGGTGCCAGGGCCTTTAACGTCTGGGGTCCCATGGTGATGTGACCGGCTGTTATGGTATTGTGGCGTGATTGTGTGAGCTAAGAGACGTATAACTGGTTTCAAGGCCTATATATCTGACGTGTGAAAAATATGAGATTAAATCCACGGGCAGGACACGTCAATGACGGAGCACCATTAAGAAAACCTACACCAGACATCTCAATGCAAAAAGCCCGGAAGGGGAGTTTGGCAAATGGGGGGGCAAATTCATTTACTAGTCTTATTATAGGTAGGCTTAGGGCATATCTAAGGAATGCATTAGGTGTGATATATTACTACTTATAGCTAGTGCTATTAAAAATAAACGCTGTCTCTCAACCAATAAAGCTAGTTATAACGGTTGTTAGTTATATATTGATGTGACTACCGAATGTGGAAATAGAACACCGCTTGCGTCCTGAGTTACGCGCGCCTTAAGCAGTGGCCCAATAGAGCCTACAAAAATCCTTTATTTCAAGTAAGTCAAGTATATCAAGTATCGGACATCATGAACTTGATTACTTGAAATAAATCGAGCAGTCAACTTACTTGACATACTTGATATACTTGAAATAATATTTGAATTGAAGTCAGCACTGCGCTGACGTAATGGACTCATCGATTAATCCACTACATCCACGTCGTCCATTCCACTTCACGATGGCTTCAAATGGATCCACGGCACTGACGAGCTCCGTGGGTCAAGATCCATCCCTTCCACTGGCTCCTCCAGTGGATTTAGTGGAGCGGATTGCAACTCTGTTCCCCTGTTCGTTACTGGAACTAGCAAAGATTTCTCTGACCTGTTCACAGTACTGGTCGTGTTCCACAATCTTGGAATCAACAAACGCTTGAGCGTTCTGGTCCCAGTATGGCGTCAACGTTCGACTAAACTCCTCGCGGACAGAACTGCTAAGTTTGGCAAACCTTGGTTGGATGTGGTCAATGAATAGCTCCAGCAGTGTACTGGGAGAGTCCAGCGCTTGAAAATACCAAAAGCTTCCGCTCTTCAAGGCGATTCGAAGAATCCGAGTGAAAGAATCGCAAGAATGTCTCGCCATTTCCTCGCTTTCGAAATAACTCACAAACTCTTCGTATGCTTCAGTGAATTCATCTAGATGGAAGGTGAGCTGCTCCAAACTACAGTTAGAAATCCAATGCGGAGGGTTTAGCATCTCAATTGGACGGACACATGCCCATTCAAGGTCGATGATGCATCTGATATTCCATTGATCATCCACGAAGATATTACTGGGATGAATATCGGTCAAGGAAAGAACGAATGGTCCTGATCGGAACTGCCGGTTGAAAAATTTCGGAAGAACTGCACGCATTGCAGTTAGAGCTGCTAGTTGTGCTTCACCATCGCTCTGGTCATGAATAGAGTTCGGCTGATGTCGCATCCGATGATCATGACAGGCCAAAAGGTCAAGGAGGTACGGCTCGGCTGATGTATACGTGAGGTTTCGTGGTATGTTGGTCGGAATTCGAACGTTTTCGAGTTGATGTAGCAGTAGAGTGAGAGGACGATTTGTTAGGGAGAGAACGGCTCGATCATCAATTGTCCAAGAGCCGATCCGGGGAAGGGGAAGGCTTGCAAGGCGAAGGATAGCTCGAGACAGATCCCGGAACAAGTTTTCCTGACGCTTCGGGTCATGACGATATTCTTCCCACGAATCTGAAAGCATTTTGCCTTCAACATGCTCCAAGATCAGGTATCCCAGATCAAAGAGAGTTCGACGACGGTGGGGAAAGTAAAAACAAGGCCTGTTACCAGATATCCACGATGATGCAAAACGAAAGCACCAAATCATCTTGTTCCAGATTGATTCATTTTTGAGCAACGTGAACTATGGAATTTTTAGCAAGTAATAATCGGTTTGGAGAGGAGATATTTACACATTGTTTTCCAGGAACTCCAAAGCCAAAGAGGCGAGGTACGGGAAGCTCAGGACATTTCTCTTGCAGAAATATGTATGTAGCAGCTTCACAACGCACCTTCTCGTCTATATTTCCAGGGAGTATGCTTCCCTACCTTAAATGGCAAGGCAAAGCGAATGATGGCCCGCGGAGGAATCCTTGGGCCAAGAATGCTCTCTGAAATATAGATGGGTATGCAGACGTTAAAGCTGCCGTGGATCCATTCGCCAACATCCCCAGGTTGAAGTCTGCATGTTTGATGTTCAAGTGCCGCGATACAAGATCAGCGATCTGTGACCGGCTTTGGTGCAGGTAAAACCAAAATTCGAGTCTCTTCTCGGGGTACGAGAGCTGTTGTATGATATCTCGATCCTCTTCTAGCGCATCTTGAAGAGAAATGTTCCCTTTCAGAAGTGGCAAAGACGTATTCATTGATACAGTGGCGGGAGTGGCTAGTCAGATGCGGTGCAGACTGTTGGTTGATATTCAGCCTCACATCTCAGGCATCACTTCTGATGCAGAGTTTTCGCACCTAGATCCATCGCGAGTTTTGTTTAGAAGCTTCGTTGAGAAGCTTCGTTTGGAAGACCTTGTTTTTATCGTTTGTTATTATCTAATAAAACTATCTTTGTTTGCTTATTAAAGCCTACTTATATGGCTTCCTTTTCTCTTCTTGTAGATCTCCTTAGATAGTTAATCTACACACCTTTCTTCCTTCTCTCGCTACCCTTAATAGGTTATAAGCCTAGCGCTTCTATTGCGCCCCTTTTTCTTTCATTTTACCCTTTTATCTTCTAGTCATAGTCTTGTGTATAATTACACATCTTTTCCTAATATCTTATAGAAGCATAATTGCTTAAGCTTGCGGGGCGGTAAAAGACCTTTTCTTTCTTTTCCCTTACCTAAAAGTCTTAATTAAATTAATTATAAAGGCTTATTTTATAACTTTTTTTAAAAAAAAAAAAAAAAGAGAGCTCGCATAATAAGGAATTAAATACATAACTTTAAGCGTATTATTTGCCAAAATTACGAGTCTACGGCACGCACACGTTAAGCGTGAATTTTATATCTTATAATAACTTTACGATTTTATGATTTCTTTAAAAGTTACTCTTCTAGGTAAATCTTATTAGGTAGTAGGCTAGACTTATTATTCCCTAAGGAACCGCCTAAGTTACCTAAAACTAATAACCTAGATCTATTGCTATTTAGGTATTAAATTAGTAAAGCATAATTAGTAAAGTAGGTTAAGTAAGTATAGCAAATTCTTAGTAAAGCAATACTCTCTAACTAGGCTAAGGTAAAACATTTAAGGGCATCTAAAAATGCCTTTTAGGCTACTTATACTCTTAACTTTATATCTCTATGCATTAGCGGCCACATAGTAATCTAATCTAAAGAGAGCTACCGCTATAACTCCTACTAGACTAAATTAATAATAATTAGTATTAAGTAATTATAGTAATAGGAGTATACGAATTTTAATATATAACCCTTTACTCTTATTATAAGCATATAATACCTTACTCTCCCTCTCTATTAAGTAATAATAATAATATACCTACTACTCTAGCTAGTAATAATATAGTTACGCTAGGAGTTAATAATATTACTAAGATATAGTACTTATAAATAGTAACTATTAATCCTCTAAAGGGAGCTAAAAACTATAAGGAATAGAATATTTTAATTAAGATATAAGTTAGAGTAATAGAGCTTACTCTATATCTTATAGGAGAGATTAAATAGTCTTAATTAACTAATAAGTATTATAGAATCCTATCTTTAATTATATAGTAAAGTCTCTCTTCTTAGGTATAGAAGAATATCTCTAATGCTAGATAGTCTAACTTAATGCTAGTCACCTAGATAATAGATATTATTAAAAAGGATTACGGATTTAAGGCTAATATTGCTATTATTAAATTACTTAATTAATTCTACAAATCTAAAAGAGTTAATTTTTTAACCACTCGCGCTTAGCTTAACTATTATTAGAACCTCTAGAACTAAATTTAAAAGATTAGAAACATTAATAAAATAGTATAGATCTTACAAACCATTAGAGGCATTAAAGGGTTAATTCCTAAACTCTACTAAAGTTAGAGAATAAAGGCTTTTAGTAAAAGGGTCTCTTAAAGGAAACCATACTTATATATTTAACTTATAAAGCAAACAAACTAGAGAAGGAGCAGAAGCTTAACTTTACTACTTAGAAGACTAACTTAAAGTCTAATTCTAATAGAAAGGGCAAAGAGAAGCTAAAGAAAACAAGACTTCTAAAACCATTAAAATAGATTATAAATGCTTAATTTATCCTAGATAGCCTTTTTATATAAAGGATACTTACTAGAAGCTTTATCCTAAAAAGAAGCTAATATTAAAGAAAGGGAACAAAGACAAATCAAAGTCTAACTAGACAAACGCTTCCCTAATATTATTACCGCTAGGAGCAATCTATCTCTTATAGTAATTAATTAGAATATTCCTTTTAAATAACTCCTAACTATCTAACTAAGGAAGATTATATTCTTAACACTAGATATAACACTTATACCTTTAACACAACTAAATGGTTTATATACTTAAATACCAATGTTAATACTAAGCTAATGCTAGCAAGCAATAGTAAATAACTTAATATTAATAGTATTAGGAGCGTTAAAATCCCTATTAGCAATAGCTACTTAGAACTCTCTAACGCTTAATATGCACTAAAGGCTAAGGTTAATATAATTTTACTAGGCCTCTTAAAGAGAGAAGGCATTATAATAGATAGATTTAAAGACTAATTAATCTTAAAGTTAACAGGCGTAGTTATTAGTTAATATAACTAGAAGTCTAATATGGTATTATTAATCCTTTGTAATAAAGAACCTCTTTTTAATTTCACTGCTCTATCGTATAATGCTATAACTAAAAAGGTTAAATTTAGTCTCCTTTATAAAAGGCTAGGCTATGCAGGAAAGGAACGTATTATCTAAGCCTATAAGGAAGTAGGAATCGCGATTAATCCTATTTCTTTAGCTAATTTTCATTGCCTAGCTTATTTCCTATCTAAGGCTCTGTAAATAATTTATTACGAAGAGTCTAATAATATAACGAATTTTCTATCACGCGTCTTCTAGGATTATATTAAATATAAGCCTAAAGGGATTAGAGGCAAAAATCATATATTACATACTATTAATGTCCACACGCGTTTTTATTAGGTTATTCTAACTATTAATAGATCTAATATAGTTAAAGCTATTAAAGCCTAGAAGACTGCTATTAAAAACGGAAGTAGTAGCTTTACTATAAAATGCTTTTATATAGATAATACAACCGAATTCCTTAGAGATAAGTTTAAATCCTTCTATTAGAAAGAGGGAATTATCTTTTAAACTAGCGCTCTATACATTCTTACACATTAGGGAATTATTAAATAGGCAGGTTAAACCCTTATAGAGATAGCAAGAGCCTTAATAATTAGGCTAAACTCCTAAATTGCTCTAGCCTTATACAATAAAGCATATAGCTAAAGTCACTAACCTATTACTAACCTATGGTAATAAGGATAATTAGTTACCTTAACAAGCTCTATTTAATATCTTAGGCCTTAAAAACAATGCCTCTATTCGTTATTTACAAACCTAGGGCTATATTACCTATATACGCATTCCTAATAAACAATATGTTAAGGCATAGAAGATAGCAGTAAGGGCTAAGTAAGGAAGACTTATAGGAATAGATAGCCTAAAATGCTACCTTTATAAGGTCTAGCTCCCTAAAGAGTAAAGAGTTATGCGAGCAAGAGATGTTTACTTTAATAAAAGAGACTTACCTGCTTATTTAAAAGATAACAAGAATATCTATATTACGGATCTTATTAACCCTTCTTTTGCTAAAGAAGGATATTATATTATTAAGATTCTAATAGTAGCAGAGGAATAGGAGCTTTAACCACGCACTTAACTTAATTCTAAGAAGAAGAAAGTATACTTTAAAGATAATGTTTATTCTACTCACTTAGATACTAATAATAACTATTAGTCCTTTAGGGAGGAAGAGGATTAGACTCTCCTAACTCCCTTACCCTCTTAGAGTCCTCTATGTTAAGAGGAACTTACTAGATATTAATAGAGGAGACTTAACAAAGAAGATGCAGTCCTAAAGCAACCAGGTGCCTTCCCTGAAGAAGAAGATAATGCTGTAATCTAATGACAACTTTAATCTAAAACCCCGAGACAAAGCCTCCAATCCAATACACGTTGTAACTACCTTAAGATTACGACTTCTAGCAAAAAGAAGGCTCTCGGCTCTTAATGATTAAACTTTGCGATTTAATACTATAATAATAACATCTTTAACTATAATATTAAAGACTTAAACGTCTCGTACGGCTTTCTAATGCTTAAGGCAGCTAATATTGCTAATACAAAGATTAACATTCTAGCTAATTAGTTTTAAGCTAAATTAATAAGCAATTACCACTCTTTCTAGAGGCCTACTAAACTTAAAGAGCTTGTTAAGATTAATAAGATGAATTGCTAGGACCTTGTATATCTAGGCAAAGATAAAAAGTCTTTAACGGTCGCTAGGTTTATACAATTAAACATCTAATTAACTCTAAGCTATACGTAAAGGCATAATAGGTCGTAAGGGGAGATTAAAATACCGAAGTCTTTAATAAGGAAGATCTCTACGCGGTAGTTATATATTTAGTCTCTTTGCGCGTTTTCTATACACTTATTGCTATATTTAACTATAAATAGCAGTAATATAACGCTATTAATACCTTCCTTAACGCCTATGTAAAGACTAATATTTACGTTAAATAACCATAGGGACATTAAGATAGCTTAGCCTAAATCTATAGGCTTAATAGGGCTCTTTATAGTCTTCCTATTTCCCTCTTTAATAGCTTAATAATATTACTAAAGAACTCGAAAACAGGGCTTTTAACGCCTCTTAAGCGAGCTCTGTATTTTTCAACGCGATAACGTTATCTTGCTCCTTTATGTGAATAACATGATTATCGCGGCAAAGACTAACCAAATTATTAATAAGGTAATTACTAAACTTTAAACGCACTATAAATTAAAGCGATTAGGCAAAGTTAAGTTATTCCTTAGGATTAAATTCGTTCGCAATTAAACTAACTATACTATTCTTCTTTATTAAAAACTATATATACAGAATATTATAAAGAAATTTAACATTAAGAATGTGAATAGATTAAATATTCCGTGGCTTCTAAAGACTAAAATTCCGGCTAATTAGAAGGAACTTAAGACTGTTTTTAATCTATTTAACTAGGCAAAAAGAATAGGAAGCTTTAATTAGCTTTCCATTGCAACTAGACCTAACATAACATTTACCGCAAACCAACTTAGCGGTGTAAATTCAGCACTAAAGTAAGTCTATGTAGATCTTATAAAGCATCTCTAGCGTTATCTTAAGAACTCTAATAATTTAGGGATTATTCTTAGTGGTATTAGTGATCCTAAAAGTGTGCTTTAGGTAAAGGGATTTAGTAATGCCTCTCTTGCTAATAACCTAGATACTAGAAGATTAACTATAGGCCACGTTATAATGCTTGCTAGAGGACTAATTCTCTGGTAGTTAAAGAAGCAAACTCTTATAGCACTTAGCTTAACCAAAGCTAAATTTATTAACCTTATACTAACTAGTCTTTTAATACTCTAGGTTGCTAACCTCCTTAAGGACTTTAGAATTAATTAATTATAACCACTACTCTTATTTATAGATAGCTAGAATGCGAAGGCTAACGTGCTTAATAAGAAGCATAAGGGATAAACTCGTCACATTAATCTACGCTATAAATAGATTGTTTAAAAGACCTGCAAAGGGCACTTTTAACTTTAATAGATTAGAACTTAATAGATAATTGCTAATGGATTTACGAAGGGGCTTAACCGAATTAAACATGGTAATTTTATACGCCTTCTTTGTATAATAAAGGCTAAAGACTTTATTAAAGGAGACACTTTAGAAGATCTACACTAATTGTTGCTTTTACTTTTATTTTATCTCTTTTCTTTTCTCTCTTTTAATGCTCCGCTAGGGGCGGTGTTAGTTAATATTCAGCCTTACATCTTAGGTATTGTTATGAACTGGCCTTAGGGCAGCTGCACGTAAGCGTTCTAAGAGATATTATTATCCTTAGAGAGGAAGGATTAGACTAAGCTAGGTGTTGCATAGGAACTGGCTTTATACCAGTGTGTGTGTGGGTTGCATGGGCCTAGGTAAAGCCCTAACCTATCCGCCTATAGTCCGTGTCCTTTGCGTGCCCTTTCTAGACCTAAGATATAACCTAAGCTCCTAAGCTTAAGTCTATAACATACTCCCTTACTTAGGCCTCCCTTCCCCTTTGCCCTTATTATTAGAAAGTTCTAAGTAAGTAGTGTATATATGTAATTAATATAGTATATTAGTGCAGGTCCTAGTATAAGGCTTATGTATAGCCTAGTAGGCTAAAAATTTTTCCTTATAGGTTACCCTACCCTAGCCTTTAAAATAACTAGCCCTACCTAACTCTAGCCCCTTATAATACTAGCTTACTCTATTTTCTTACCTATTACTAGCTAATATTAAGCTTTACCTACCTAGTTATTATTACTTTGTTTTTATATATTGCCTTTTACCTATTAAATTCCCTCTCCCCTAGCTATTACTAGTCTTTCTAACCTCCTATTACTAACTATTTATAATCCCTTACTAGTCTATATCTAAAGTAAGTGCGTAATTAGAGCTATCCTATAGCTATATCTAGATATAAATAATCCTATATATCCCTTACTTTTTCCCTTTCCTTTCCCTTTATATACCCTTATTTCTATTATCTTATTAGTTATCTATTACTTACCTCTCTTTAAATATCCTATTAAAACCCTTTTTTATATCTAGCCTACCTATTATTATATCTACTACTATTACTCTTAGCGTTATTACTATTATTACCTCTAGTAATACTCCCTCCCTTACTACTACCTTCTCCTTCCCTAAAAGCTAAATTACCTTAGTAATTATATCTTAGAGGGTAACTCTAATAACTCTAATAACTCTAATAGTAAGGAGTAAGAGGTCCTATATATCTAATATATAAATAACCTTTATAATAAGGGAATATAGGAGTATGCCCTAGGGTCTTACTAGGCCTATCTTCCTATTAGCGCTTATTAATTATATAGCTAGGAGCTATACTTATATTTAGGTAACCTAAAATTAAAATATATATATAAGTACCTTATAAACCTTTTAGCTACTAGAAAAGCTATTAAAACACTAGCTATAAGGCATACTACCTCTAAAAAGGGATACTATGCTATTCTAATAAAAACTTTTATTTACTATTAAAAATATTTTAATACTATTCTAGCTACTACCTATATTAATCCCTTTATAGTAATACCCCTCTTATTATTCCCTACTAGGGTAGTATATACCTAGGGCACTATTAAATTATAGGCACTTACCCTAGCCTAGTAAATAACTCTTACCTAATATAGTAATAATATAGTAATAGAATTCTTTTATAGTATATCTATAATAAATAATAATCTTACCTATATTACCTCTATTTAGGAGAATACTACTACTAAGTAGCATATATTTAATAAGGCCCTTACTTACTAATTAACTACTTATTACTATCCCTCCCTTAAACTAAACTAAAATAACTTAGCTCTTTCTTCTCCTCCTACCCCTAAGAACTAATTACTTTCTAATATAGTAAAATACTAGCGCTAATATATATATAGAGTAAAGGAAACTAGATTTACTTATTCCTTAGTAGTTAAATAAAAATATACTCTTTTAGGCCTATTATATATTATTACATTGCCTTATTATACCTTAAATTTATCTAGTACCTTTATATCTTATATATTTTCTAGCATCGCGACAGAGCCGGAGGCGGGTGCGAGGGCGAGATGCCAATGGTAATTGACGCTAGAGAAAGGGGGCTAGCACAAAGCTACCACTACCTAAACGTAGGAATAGGGCAATTTAACGCCTATAGACGCAAGGATAACCTAACGATAGATTAGATATAATTTAAGCACCTAGATAACACAAAATTCTATAATAAGATTACTAGCCTTATCCCTAGCAATAAAGTCTCCTAAGTTTAGAGCATTATAAAGGCTATAGCCTACTAGGTAGCGAACCGCGTCTACGCTAAAATAAGAGCTATAAATAATAATAGTAGTAATAATAATAATAATATTTACATTACTAAAGAAGCCCTTAAAGTAGCCTTTAAGGAGGCTATTAAGGAAGAAGCTAAAGGAACTAATACACTAACCTAGGTAAGCATTATAGCTAGACTAGCACTAAGAAAGCTAAATAACAAAACCCCCTATAGGTCCTAGGTAAATAATATAGAGAAGTACTTATTAAAGGTAATATAATCTAGGAAATGCTCTAATCCTAAGGCGCTAAAGATATAATAACTATAGTAAACAGGGCTACTAGCTAAACTATAGCTATAGTAGCTAGAGACTCCCTAGTAAAGATATAATTATTACCTTTAAAGGAAACGTAGCCTAATATAGAGAAGACTAAAAATAGATTACTAAAGCATTTAGACTAGAAGTAGCCCTTTACTACTATATACTTAGTATTATAGTTAAGGGATTCCTAATAAAGTATATATCTATTAAGAACCTTATAGCTAAGATTAGAAAAGTAAATAAAGTAAATATAATTAAGGTAACTATAAGGCGCCCCTAAGTAAAAACATATAGCACACTACCCTAATCCTAGGACTAGTAAAAGTAAAAGATACTAATAAGATATACTAAGATAGAATAGTCTTTAAAGCAAAGCTATTCTAAACTAAACTATATAATAAGACCCTATAACCCTAATAATACTATAACTACTTCTAAACTAGCTATATTATAAAGTTCTATAAGGCAGCCCTAAGGTATAGTAAGTGTAAAGCTAGCTAATATAAGGAAGGAGAAATATTATGCCTAATAATTAGTAAATAACTAAAGGAAAACTATATCTTATATTCTAGCCTATACCTAGCGTAGTTAAGGGACTACCTTATCCTAAAAGAGAAGTAAAATATAGTAAAAGCAAGATACCTAGAATAACTATTATAATTTACTAGTAACTCCTAGATAGAAGCCTAATACTATCTTAAGAGAGAATAGGCATAGCTATAAAACCTATTATTATAGTAGGTAGGAAAAGGAACGCCCTATAAATACAAAGAGAAGCGCTAAATAGCCTAGGGCAGGAAGTATTATATAATACATATCTTAGAATAGGGCTAGAATAGAACTAGTATAAGATAGCAAAGACCTACTACCCCCTAATTAATATAGTAATATTATAAGTCCTCTTTTAGAATATAAATAAGAAGGATAGCCTAATACACATAGCGCTCTAGCACTAAACTAATATAGATATAATAGTAATTTAAGAGTAAGAACACATAAGGCACCTATAGCCCCTAGTACTAGGCCTTACCTAATTCTAACTAGCATACTATAAGGGATAGAATATAGTATATATAAATAAGAAGCATAATATAGGGTTATAGATAGCCTAGGGAAGACCTAACTAGTTACTAGTAGAGATAAAAGGTATAAATATCTACTCCCTTTACTTAGAAGGATATATAGATAACTAGAATATACCTATCTATACTTTTAACATAGAAAAGCCCTATAGCTAAAGTATTTTTATAGGAGACTTTAACTAAAAACACCCCCTCTAGGATAGCTTAGATAGAATAACTAGAGGAGTAAAGGAATTACTAGACCTTATAAGCTAGTAAAGGCTTAGTCTAGTAATACCCTAAGGGGAACCTATAAGATAACATAGAGAAGATAGAGATAGCACTATAGATCTAGCATAGGTAACTCTAGATATCTAAGTCCACTATAATAGCATAGAAGACCTTATAGGCTCTAACTATATTCTATAGCTAATTAGTATCTTTACTAAGGAGTAAGAAGGCGCCTTGCCTACCCTTAAACACACCTAGACTATAATAAATAGACTATAGATAAAGGCAGAAGCAGTGGTGTAACTCTAAGCGGAAAATATACTAGACCTAAAAGATAAGGAAGGAATTAATATATATATATATATATATTATTTACGCTAGCTAGCTCTATGTAGGGCTAGTACTAGTACTCCTACTGCTTCGTTAAAAGGAAAACCCTTGAATAGGAAGAAAAACCCCTTATATCTATGTTTAGGCTAACGCTAACCCTGCACCAGGCTTGCGTTGCGTTGTGTGTGGCCTATTATAGGTGTTTATTGCTAGCTTATGCTAGCCTTATCCTAATAAGAAAAGAAAGAAAAAGGAAAAGGAAAATCCTAGGTTCTAAGCCCTGCCTAGCTCTATCCTAGGTCTACTCTAGCACTGCTCTAGGCCTATTATACTATCTTATAGTGTGCTAGATTTAGTTTCGCAGTAGTGATTCACTTCTCTTTTACTTTTTAGCTAGCTCTTCTATAACCTTACTTTTTAGCCTTCTCTAGCCTAGGTCTAGCTTGTTAGTCTAGGGAAGTTAGAGCACCTAATATTGTTTGTCTTCTGTGGTAGGGTGTGGGTTCGGTTTGACTCCTAGCCGTTTCCGGGCCTAGGTCTCAATATATATATAATATAGCTTATTATAAACCTCTAATAGATAGTAGAATTAGTAGCCCTATAGAAGCGCTAAGGACTCCCTAGCCTAGAGGCATAGTGATTAAGGAGGATAAAAGAGGTAGTTACTAAAGCTAGATAAGCTAAGAGATAATAGAGGCACTAAAAGACTAAAGCAAACTAGTAAGCCTTCTCTAAGGTAAATAATAACTAGGAATAGATAGTTAGAGAAGAGAAAAGGAATACGTAAAGAGAAGCCCTATAAAAAGCTAATATATAGGAAAAGGATAAAGGAGTTTAGAGACTAGAGAGATAAGCCTAGCTCTAAAGCTAGGCCCCCTAGAGCTCCCTAGACTCCTAGACCTAGAAAGAACTAATAATAACCCTAACCTAGTTACTACCTATAAGGATAAGGTAAGCATACTTACATAAAGGTTCTTCCCTAAACCTATAGTAAACCTCTCCTATATCCTAGACCTCTCCTTCCTAGAGCTTAATAATACACTAGTCCTAGATAAAGAATAGTTTAGAGTAAGGGATATTAGAAACATCCTATTAGATATAGCTAGCTAGAAAGCCCTAGGAGATAATAAACTCCTAGTAAGCCTTATTAAGGCCTATAATAAGCTAGCTAAAGAAGCTATAGTGTGCTTACTAAACGCTATCCTTAAGGTAGGATACTTCCTAGCCTAGTTCTAAACTATATAAGTAGTAGTAATTAGGAAGCTAGGAAAACTACTAAGGAGATAAGAAGAGCTAATATATAAAGACCTATCTTACTACTAAATATAGTAGGAAAGATTATAGAAGTAGCGATTATAAGGTAGCTTATAGCCTTTACTAAGGCTAAGGGCCTTCTCCCTAAGCTATAAATAGGCAATAGGGTAAATAGGTTAATAGAAACTATAATTAGAGTCCTTATAGAATACGTAAGAGAGGCTTAGGGTAAAGGCAGTATTACATTATTAGCGCAGATAGATATCTTATTAGCTTTTAACAGAGTTAGCTACCTATACCTAATTTATATTCTAATCTAAATAGGCATACTACGCTAGCTAATAGCTATAATACATAGCTTTCTTATAGATAGAATAAGCTAGCTTAGCTTTAATAGTAAACTATTAAAACCCTTCTAGATAAAGGCAAGCACCTTATAAGGCTTACCTCTCTTACTAATCCTCTTTCTACTTTACTTAGCAAAGCTTTATATATACCTTTAAGCTATCCTAGGTATAGTGGTAATAGGATTTACAGATAATATAAATATAGTAGTATTTAGAAAAACACTATGTAAACCTAGAAGAGGCTTAAAGCTATATAGAAAGTATATAAAAATAGGTAAAAGAAGTAGGAGTAAAGTTTAACCTAGTAAAGACTAAACTTATATACTTTAGTAAAGCATACTAACCCCTATAGGCTAGAGTCTAACTTAGTATAGAGAAGATAGCGCTTATAGAGTTATATAGGTTCCTTAGAGTCTAGGTTAATAGGAAACTTAATTAGAGCGCTTATAAGAATATCCTAAAAGGTAAACTAGCCTAGCAGTAGCTTATACTCTTCT
Organism: Epichloe gansuensis; assembly: GCA_023658505.1. Classification (NCBI taxonomy): domain Eukaryota; kingdom Fungi; phylum Ascomycota; class Sordariomycetes; order Hypocreales; family Clavicipitaceae; genus Epichloe; species Epichloe gansuensis. The sequence continues at coordinate 5,211,591 of CP098283.1, forward strand.
TACTAGTAGCATTAGCCTAGGGTTATAGCTTTAGAAATACCTAACTCCTATATACATAGGTAGTCTAACCTATCCTTGCCTATAGTGTAAGTGCTTACTATACCCTAACTAAGAAGGGTAGGAAACTAAGAGGAATAGCTAAAAGCTTTATAATAGACTAATTAACCTACCTCTAAATTATAGCTAGTGCGTTTAAGGCTATACCTATTACCTAACTAGAGGTTAAGACTTATATCCCCCTAGATCTATACCTAAACAAGATAAAACAGAAGTTTAAAGAGAGAATTATAGAGAGCGGAATAGCTATAATAATCTAAACTACTATAGACTTAGTATAGATAGTATTATGCCGTAGATAGAGACCCCCTATAAATAATAAGCTAGTAGTAGAACTACATAAGGAATAGAGATAACGCTAGGATAATTAGCATAGCAAGGAACGCCTAGGATAGCATAGGCTTATAAGAGAGCTAACTAAGGATTAACTACTAACCTATAACCTAAAGGAAATCTAAAGATTCTATATAGGCCTAGAAAAGCATATCTCCTTAACTATAGTCTAACTACGTATAGGAAAGATTAGTCTTAATAAGTTCCTCTTCTAGAGAGGCATCCCTAGGGTAAACTCGCCGCTATGTAGCTATAGTAAAGTAGTTAAGAACTAATATTATATTATAGTTAACTACCCTAAATATAATTACTAATACCCCTAAACGCGCTAGCCTAGAGATATATAGGAGGTAAGGCTAGCCCTAAACTACCCCCTAAAGGTAAGAGTAATAGCTAAATAGTTCCTTAGTATAAAATAACTCTAATACTACTTATTAGTATAAGAACTAGTAGCTAATATATATAGTAGAGAGAAGGAGCTAAAGCTAGGGCGCTTCTAGCGCGCTAGGACTAATAGCTAAGATATAGATATAGCAAATAACTAGGGAGAGACGTAAGATTATATAGTTTAGAGCTAGTAGTAGGCTAGCTAAAGAATTATAATTCTAGAACTATTATTAGATTAATTTTAAATATATAACACTAGGTATTATAAACCTTACTAGTCTGCCTCCGCCCCTTTACTAAGCTATATTTACCTAATTAATTACTTCTCCTCTAGGACTAGAATTACCCCTCTATTACCTTAGCCTACCCCTTAGCAGGCAAGGCCATGGCTAGGAGATAGTTTATCTCTGCGGCATAAGCGTCTAGGCATTATAGCTAAAAGATAACCTTATTATATTATTCTCCACTAGCGCTAGACTAGCCTAGGCCTATAGCTAAGGCACTACGCTTCTTCTTACTTTAATTACTAGTATAAAGCTTCTTTATATAATCCTAATAGTTATTTAGGACCTATAGAACTATTAGACCTAGACTAGACTTAATATTAAACTAGAATAGTAGTACTTACACTACCCCTAGTAACTATAGCTACCTAAACTTCCACTAGCTACTAGTGCTTATTTTATTAACTACTTAAGTTAGGCTAAGAGTAAATTAGCACTAGATCTAGCCTAGAATAGAGGTACTAACTACCTTTAAATATCTATAGTTATAGACCTAGTAGTTAAAATAGGCATTAGTAGCTAGCCCTATATAAAACAGTTAGCCTTACTTCTAAGCTAGGATAAATCTAACTTACTAGTAATATTATAGCACTAGTGCCTAGGGTAGTTAATTAATTAAGATTTATAAGAGATATATTAGATCCTATAGGGATCCCCTAACTATAGCAAATTAGCATTAGAATAGAGGTAGGCTAGGGCTAAAGGGGTTATACCTTTAAATCCTTAGCTATAGCCTACTTAAGCTACTTCTTAGTTAAAGACTTTTAAGGATATTACTTATTTTTAGAGTTTTCCTAGGTAGATTAGAGCTAGATAAGTATAGAATATAAGAGTACTTATAGTAGCTAGCGCTATTTTATTAGATAACTTAATAGATCTATAGTAATATTAGTATTTAGGCTAACACTAGCCTAGGAGCGCCTTAGGTAGCTCTAAGGAAGAAAAGAACCTATAGGAAGTTTAATAAAAAGAGGAAAGAAGGAAGACCCCTCTAGGGGGAGGAACCCTTCTTATACTTATATAGGGGGCTAAATTATAGATATTAACAAAGAAAGAAGAATATAAGACAAAAATCTAATTAGATAATACCTGGGAGACCTAGACCTAGAAATAGCTAGGAATTAAACTAAACCTATACCCTTACTATAGAAGATAAATAATATTAGGTACTCTAACTTCCCTAGACTAATAAGCTAGACCTAGGCTAGAGAAGGCTAAAAAGTAAAGCTATAGTAAAGCTAGCTAAAAAGTAAAAGAGAAGTAAATTACTACTATAAAACTAAATCTAGCACACTATAAGATAGTATAAAAGGCCTAGAGTAATGCTAGAGCAGACCTAGGATAGAGCTAGGTAGGGCCTAGAACTAGGGATTTTCCTTCCTTCTTTCTTTTCCTTTTTCTTATTAGGATAAGGCTAGCGTAAGCTAGCAATAAACACCCATAATAGGCCACATATAACGCAACGCAGGCCCGGTGCAGGGTTAGCGTTAGCCTGAACATAGATATAAGGGGTTTTTCTTCCTATTTAAGGGTTTTCCTTTTGACAAAGCAGCAGGAGTACTAGTACTAGCCCTACATAGAGCTAGCTAGCGTAAATAATATATATATATATATATGACTGCGGTCGCGACCTATGACTCTTGCGCTAACGCAGCCACAAAGTTTATTGTCAACAAACTTTGCACTAACCTCGTAGCCCCCGTATTCATGCCCTCGAAGCTTGTTCCCACATCGGGCTGCTTTTTTATCACTGCGGTACTGTTAATCGGTTATTTATTGTTACACTAGCTAGGTGTTGCCAGTAATTCTTATGTTATGTGTGAATTTTAGATGCATTGGCCACTGCCGATGAAAAAATATTATAAAAATCATATATATATATATTTTCTAGTAGTTCCTAAGTTAGCTATATATATTCTTTCTATTTAACTAGTATATTCTAGTTTAACCCCTATTCTCTTATATTCTTAGCTACTAGTATCTCTTTAACCTAATACTCTAAGAGATTAGGGTTAGTATTAGTTATTATTAGTTCTAGTAGGGGTTATTTATCCGCTAGTATTTAACTAGGTAATAGATTAGAAGCTACCTATTATACTAAATCTACATAGAAAATAGGGTAAAGTCTCTATAGCATATCTAACTTAATGGTTAAAGGTATAGGGACCTCTAGTACCTTATACTTAGCTATAACCTAATCTAATTTCTTATATAGCCTATTTATCTTAAAATTTTATAGGTTTAACTATATATAGTTACTAACCTAAAAGCGCTTTACTAGATGCTAGCTACTATTTATTTCCTCCTATTACTATTACTAAATAAACGCTATAGTAGCTTACGTTAGGTCTAAGCCTTCCTTAAGATATTATAAGAATGCCTAGGCCCTCCCTTTAATAAGGTATAGGATGCCTCCTTATCTAGTGATTCCTAGATTATTACTAGGTTATAATTATATAAGGCTATATTTACGCTAATCCCTATTACTAATAAGTCCTTATTATTTAAAGCGAGTTAATAAGTAAGGAGATATTCTAGCTATTTAAATTATAAAAATAATAGCATTACCCTTAGGATAGCCTAAACTTCTTAATTTACCCTTTCTATACCACTATCTATTTATAGATTATAAGCTATTAATAGTAATTACTATATACTTACTTAGTTATAAAGTGTGATTTAAAAGTTACTTAACTAGTCTAAACTATAGTCTATAATAATTTATATAGGAAAGCTATAGAACTACTACTAGCACTACTTAAACTATTTTATATATACTTTAGCCCTTATTAATATTATAGCTTCTAGCTAGATATACTTAGAGAGTCTATCTATAATAACTATAAGAAACCATAGGTTATCTAGGTGTTAGGCTAGTAGGTCTATTATAAAGTTAATAGAGATCTATAACTAGTAATAATCTAGTAAAGGGATTAGTTTTAATAAGCCTTATCTTAGCTAGTAGCTCTTCTACCCCTTATAGTAGTAATAGTTCCTTATAAACTAGGTAATCCCCTATAATATGCTATCCTAATAGAAGTCCCTCTAAAGCATCTTAAAAGTTATATTATAGCTAGGATAGCCTAGTAAGGGTAAATTATAAACCTATTACGTTAAGGTTATAGTAAGGGGTTCCTAATTTAGGATCTAAGTTTAGCCCTAGAATTAAAGCGTACCTTTAGCGCTAATCTAATAGTCCGCTATCTACTCCCTTATGTTTATAGCTTTTAGAAACTTCTAGGCCCCTTCCTTAACTGCCTTAAGCTATATCCTATATATAGTATTATAAACTAAGGACTAGTCCTATAGAGATTAGAGATATATATCTATAAACATTATTACCCTTATGTTAGTATCACAGGTGCCTGACGTCAGGATCGTAGCCTAGGGAATAGGAATTTATCTTCTATTCTAGGCGTTATAATTAATTAGTTATAAGTGTGTTTAAGAGAGGAAAAGAGAGGCTTTTTTGGATCGTGAGAAGTGGCCATAAACGCGGTGCGTTTTGTAGGTCATATGACTTGTAGGTCCTCGCCTAATTAGAGGGCGGGCCGATAAGTCATATGTAAGGCTACCTCTTGCGGGCGCGCGTTGCGCGCGCGCCCTCGCGGCCTAACCTTTACCGGGTAATTATAGCTGCGTGCTGCGATTGATATTATGCTTGTTCTAACATTAGAACCTCTTTCTTTTTAACACGATTATTAACGTATAATATTAATCTAAGAAGGAAGATATAAGGGATTAAATGAATGTATTATATGAATAAAAGAATTAATAAAAGAAACAATAATAATAGTCCCCTTTTCCTCCCCTACGCGCTGCTAGCTTTAGATAACTAGCTTCTCTAATCGCTTATCCTTCTTTCTCGCGGAAGGCTGCCTCTGCCTTCCGCCCTTGCCTACGCCCCTTCCTTTAACTAGTGCAACGTAATATTAGATTATATTATAAGGGAAGGTTGCCTGCGATCCCTTCCCTATCTAAAGGCATAATGTTAGATTATCCTTCCTACGGCCCTTTATTTAACCGTAATATAATATTAGATTACATTCCTAGGGAAGGTCGCCTGCGATCCTTCCCCTTCTAAAGGTATAATATTAGATTATACCTTCCTATACCCCTTTACGCTCCCTTCTCTTTCCCTCTCCCTACTAGAGAGACTTAGGAGGGCGCCCCTTCTAAGGCTATAATTCTATGCCCCTTCTAAAGCTATAATTCCGTGCCCCCTTCTAAAGATATAATTCCGCTGCCTCTAATCCCTTAGCCTATGCCCTACGTAATAGTGCTATACTTAGGGCAGCTTATCTAGTGCCTCTAGCGCTGGTTTTAGCGTAGGCTTAGGCGCAGGCTTTAGCGCGGGCTTAGGCGTGGGCTTTAGGGCTCTAGTCCCCTGCCTCTTTATAGGTAGTGCTAGGTTTAGGTAACCTATCCCTCTATCTAGATTATCGCTATATTACCTGTAATAAACCTCTCTAGGGCTTTATTAGGTATTACCTTTATAAACACGTTAGCTAGGTTATCTTTACTATTAATCTATCTAATCTTGCAGAGCTTATAGCGTTTGTATAATTACTAGAGAGCTATAATATTGATTATAAGCTACTTTTCCTTTATAGTCCTAAGCTTAATAAGGCATTTATATAATAAGTATAAATCTATATAGACTATAATTAGGATTTCTAGGAGGTTTAATTAATCTATAATAATCTTTAATGTTATTATAATTATATAAGCTATGTTAACGCCTGCTACTATTCTATAGACCTCTAAAGTAAGCACACTTCTTATAACTCTCTTGCTCTTTGTTAAGCTATAGTATATAATATTGCCTTATAGTGTGAACTTACTATCTTTATACTCCTTATTAGCTAGGATAAGAACATAGCCTAGTTATAAGGTAAGGTCTTTATTATTAGTAAATAATCTATTAATAAATGTGAATAGCTTTGCTCTTTTAAGGTTAAGGGTATGAAGATTAATCCTTAATCTAGGTAGTCTATTTACTACTTAATACGGCGATTAAGTCCCTTAACGTTCTTAGTTATTAGTTCTTAATATTATGCGGTAACTAATAGATTAAAGCTTGCCTTAGGTTAGCAGATTAAAGCAATATAAGCACTACAGGCCCTTTATTCTATATACTTCTTTTCCGGCTCTTCTAGCGGGATTAACTATAGCTTATTACTTTGCCCTTTTACCGTATCTTAATAGTGTTATTAGTTAGTTAAATAATTCCACCGTTAAATACAAGGGGTTATTAGGCTTAATAAACTGCTTTAGTTTTATAGTAAATTTAGTAGTAGCTAGTTAATCTTCTTCTTATTAGGAGAATCCTTTATCTAATAGGCTAAGGGTATTATTAGTCTACATTCCTATGCATCTAAAGTAAGGGCTTTTGGCGGATGTAACTAATAAGCATGGATTATAGCTTAATGTTATTATCTAGAGCTTTTCTCTGTAGTGCTTATAGTAAGTCACCCACTAGTGTGTGCTAGCCTCTGTAATTCCGTAAAGGGGCTTAATAACTCTTATAATTATTCCTTTAGGGTACTAATCACAAATTTAGATAGGGAGTTAGGCAAGGATTATATAATTTAGCGGCGTTTCTAATTATACGTATGCCTATATAATATCTTAAATCTATAGGAGGAATCCTTTTATAAGAAGAGAAGGGGTAATTATAAGGATTAATTATTGGCTTGCCCTTTAGATTATTAGGGCTTGCGTAAGGATCGCTTGCTTCGCTTCGTTGCTAAAGCCTTAGATTATAAGCCTTAATTTCTTATATAGCTAGCTTATTCTTCCTTTAACTTTATTAATAATATGGGAATTAAAGATTTACATCCCTTAGTACTTCTTTAGATTAAAAGCGATGAATTTAAACACGCCTTAGCTAATTAGGGCATTAATCTTAGCCTTTTTAAGAGCTTAAAAGGTTTGCTAGGAGTTATAATTATGCCTTTCTTGCGTAATTAGATTATAAGCTTAAGGTCTGCCTCCTCCTTACTTAAGATAAATACCTTAAGGTTATCTGCCTAATTAATAATTATAGGAGAGTTCTTTTATAGTCTTTCTAGCCTTCTTTTAGAGGGGCTAGAGGCACTATATTATTAATTTATACCTCTTACTCTTCCCTTTAATTACCTCTAGGTTATTACCTCCTACTAGTAATAGCCTTTCCTTACTTAGATCTTTATTATAAGGCTTAATAAAGGTTAACCTAAAGACCTTAGGACCTTATAGAAGATTAAGGGTATAGCTCTCTCTATCCGTTATAAGGAGCTTATATAGGCCTTGCTATCCTTTATGCTCTTACTAGATAAGAACTAGTAATATAAGCGGGAGGTTAAGGGTTAGCAAGGTATTAGGGCTATTCCTTATAGCAAGGGCTTTCTTAACCTTATAAAGCATATATAACCTCTTAATCTCCTTTATTGCCTTCTACACTATAAGAGTTTATTACTTAATATTAGGTAAGGGAGGAGAATTATTAATTATTTAAGGGTAGGCGCTAAAGATAAGAAGGGTTAGAATAATGCTATTTAGTCCTGCGGTATTATTAAGGGCTTTTATAGCTATTTATAGGGCTATAGCTTTAGGTATTAACGGGCATTTACGTTAGATAATATTATAGGCTCTTTAGAGTGGCCTATAGTATCTCTTAACCTTGCTAACGCTGTGATGTGCCTTAATAAGGACTTCTTTAATTAAGATTAATATTAAAGCTGTAAATTAGCGGAATTCCTTGCTTCTAAACGTTATGCTAGCATTAGTTATAATCTAATCTAGAGGACCCTAGTAGGTATTAATCCAGCAGAGGCGAAGAGCTTCCTAGGTTGCCTTTACTATAATATCCTTAAGGAATCTAGCCGCGTTAAACGCAGTGGCTGTATTAATAGCATAGAGAACAGGGCAATTGCCATCTAGATACATAATATTTATAATTACTTTATAGTTAAAGTTATATTTATCCTTTAGGGTGAATTTAAAGCGATGTAGATTGTTTGCATTTAATTAGCATTAGTGGCAGATCTTCGTTAATTGTCTAATGGTTTTGAAATCTACCTTATGGCCTGATTTAGAAAGCATATTATAAAGTTAGCGGACAGAAGGGTGACTAAATTAGCAATATAAGCGCCGTAATTCTATCTTAGTTAGATAATTCTAGGTAATTAATCTCTCCTTCTACAGAAGCATCTAAGGATGTCCCTATTTATAGATAATAAGGACCTTAATATTGCCTTATTAAAGGATATTCTAAGAGATATAGAAATTAATCTTTAGGCGGTCTATATCTGCTAAATATAGCAAGAAGGGAGTGTTCGTAGGCATTATATAGAATAGGATAATGCTACAAGGAGTAGGTATATTAATTAATCTAATTAAGGGAATTAGCTTGCTACTTCTAAATCAAATTATTGCCTCCCTAGCTCTAGATTTATTAAGCTAGATCTTAGGGATTAACCGTTATAGGGTAAGGAATTAGGGTGCCCTAATAATAAGTAACCTATAGCCCTAGTATTAGGGATAATGCCTTAGAACACACCTAAAGAGTAATAATCTTAAAGAAAGAAGGCGGTTAGGGCTTCCTTTAGTTATTAGAGATTAAATAAATCCTCCTTTATAAAGGCGTGGGTAGCTGCTTAATTCGCAAGGATCTCTGCAGTTACACGGCCATTAATTATTATGCCTTATATAAAGAAGCTTATTAGTATCTCTCCTTTATTACTTTCTTCTTTAAATCTAAGTTCTATTATATAGGTAGAAATCTTATCTTCTTTAGAAGAAGCAGTGTTATTCTCTTCCCTTTATACTAAGTAAGGAAAGCATTATAGGAAGGGTTATTAGTTCTATAAGGTAGTGGTTCTTAAAGCGTTAATACGCCTTTTACGTTCTTCCTTAGAGTGTTTAGTTAATTAATAGCCTTCCTTACTATATATATAATATTTCTTTATACATAGAGCGCCTTTATTGCCTTATAATTATAATTATCTATAATAGGCTTCTTTACTATACCTATTATACTTACGGTTAGTCTAATACTACTCTCTTATATTAGGTATTAATAGGAATTAATACTTCTTATCTAATTCCTCTATAGTTACTCTTATTAATATCCTTATACGTTTATAAAATAGCTAGAGGTTAGTAGGAGGGTTAATAAGGTAAGTTCTATACTTAGGTATGCTATAATAGGCAGAGGAAAAACCTTTGATACTTTTTCCGCACCGATCTAAAGGTCCGGAATCGCCTCTAAAATACAAACCACATTAATATTCGAATTCCTTACCTCCATTTACCCCCTCCTATAATGTTGCATTATGACAGAGCTAGAGGTAAGTGTAAGGGTAAGATACTAATAGTAATTAACGCTAGAGAAAGGGGCTAGCACAGAGCTACCACTACCTAAACGTAGGAATAGGGTAATTTAACGCCTATAGACATAAAGATAACCTAATAACAGACCGGATATAATTCGAGCACCTAAATAACACGAAATTCTATAATAAGATTACTAGCCTTATCCCTAGCAATAAAGTCTCCTAAGTTTAGAGCATTACAAAGGCTATAGCCCGCTAGGCAGTAAACCGCGCCCACGCTAAAATAAGAGCTATAAATAATAATAGTAGTAATAATAATAATAATATCTACACTACTAAAGAAGCCCTTAAAGTAGCCCTTAAGGAGGCTATTAAGGAAGAAGCTAAAGGAACTAATATACTAACCTAGGTAAGCGTTATAGCTAGACTAGCACTAAGAAAGCTAAATAACAAAACCCCCTTATAGGTCCTAGGTAAATAATACAGAGAAGTACTTATTAAAGGTAATATAATTTAGGAAACGCTTTAATCCTAAGGCACTAAAGATATAATAACTATAGTAAACAAAGCTACTAGCTAAACTATAGCTATAGTAGCCTAAAGACTCCCTAGTAAAGATATAATTATTACCTTTAAAGGAAACGTAGCCTAATACAGAGAGGACTAAAAATAGATTGCTAAAGCATTTAGCCTAGAAGCAGCCCTCTACTACTATGTACTTAGCGTTATAGTTAAGGGATTCCTAATAAAGCACACATCTATTAAGAACCTTATAACTAAGATTAGAAAAGTAAATAAAGTAAACGTAATTAAGGTAACTATAAGGCGCCCCTAAGTAGAAAACACATAGCGCACTACCCTAATCCTAGGACTAGCAGAAGTAGAAGATACTAATAAGATATGCTAAGATAGAACAGTCTTTAAAGCAGAGCTATTCTAGACTAAACTATATAATAAGACCCTATAACCCTAATAATACTATAACTACTTCTAAACTAGCTATATTATAAAGTTTTATAAGGCAGCCCTAAGGTATAGTAAGTGCAAAGCTAGCTAATATAAAGAAAGAGAAACATTATACCTAATAATTAGCGGATAACTAAAGGAAAACTATATTTTATATTCTAGCTTATACCTAGCGTAGTTAAGGGACTACCCTATCCTAAAAGAGAAGTAAAATATAATAAAAGCAGGCTACCTAGAGTAACTATTGCGATTTACTAGTAACTCCCTAGATAGAAGCCTAACGCTACCCTATAAGAGAACTAGCATAGCTATAGCACCTATTATTATAGTAAGCAGGAAAAGGGAATACCTTATAAATATAAAGAGAAGTGCTAAATAGCCTAGGGCAAGGAGTATTATATAATATACATCTTAAAATAGGGCTAGAATAGAGCTAGCGTAAGATAGTAAAGACCTACCACTCCCTTAATTAACATAATAATATTATAAGTCCTCTTTTAGAATGTAAATAAGAAGGATAGCCTAATATATATAGTGCTCTAACACTAAACTAACATAGACATAATAGCAATCTAAGAGTAGGAACATATAAGGCACCTATAGCCCCTAGCACTAGGCCTTGCTTAATTCTAACTAGCATACTATAAGGGATAGAACGCAGTATATGTAAATAAGAAGCATAATATAGGGTTATAAATAGCCTAGGGAGGACCTAACTAGTTACTAGTAGAGATAAAAGGCGTAAATATCTACTCCCTTTACTTAGAAGGATATATAGATAACTAGAACACACCTATCCGTACTTTTAACGCGGAAGAGCCCTATAGCTAAAGCATATTTATAAGAGACTTTAACTAAAAACACTCCCTTTAGGATAGCTTAGATAGAATAACTAGAGGAGCGAAGGAACTACTAGACCTTATAAGCTAGTAAAGGCTTAGTCTAGTAATACCCTAAGGGAAACCTATAAGATAATATAGAGAAGACAGGGATAGCACTATAGATCTAGCTTAGGTAACTCTAGATATCTAAGTCCACTATAACGGCATAGAAGACCTCACAGGCTCTAACTATATTCCATAGCTAATTAGCATCTTTAATAAGGAGTAAGAAGGCACCCTACCTACCCTTAAACACACCTAGACCGTAATAAACAAACTATAGGCAAAGGCAGAAGCAGTGGTGTAACTCTAAGCGGAAAACACACTAGACCTAAAAGATAAGGAAGGAATTAACGCATATATAACGTGGCTTATTACAAACCTCTAATAGATAGCAGAGTTAGTAGCCCCACGGAAGCGCTAAGGACTCCCTAGCCTAGAGGCATAGTGGTTAAGGAGAATAAAAGAGGTAGTTACTAAAGCTAGATAAGCTAAGAGATAATAGAGGCACTAGAAGACTAAAGTAAACTAGCAAGCCTTCTCTAAGGTAGATAATAACTAGGAATAGATAGTTAGGGAAGAAAAAGGAATGCGTAAAGAGAAGCCCTATAAAAAGCTAATATATAGGAAAAGGATAGAGGAGTTTAGAGACTAAAGAGATAGGCCTAGCTCTAAAGCTAGGCCCCCTAGAGCTCCCTAGACTCCTAGACCTAGAAAGAACTAATAATAACCCTAACCTAGCCACTACCTATAAGGATAAGGCACGTACACTTATATAAAGGTTCTTCCCTAAACCTATAGCAGACCTCTCCTATATCCTAGACCTCTCCTTCCTAGAGCTTAATAACGCACTAATCCTAGACAAAGAATAGTTTAGAGCAGGAGATATTAGAAATATCCTATTAGATATAGCTAGCTAGAAAGCCCTAGGAGATAATAAACTCCTAGCGGGCCTTATTAAGGCCTATAATAAGCTAGCTAAAGAAGCTATAGTATGCTTACTAAACGCTATCCTTAAAGTAAGATATTTCCTAGCCTAGTTCTAAACCACATAAGTAGTAGTGATTAGGAAACTAGGAAAAACCACTAAGGAGATAAGAAGGGCTAATATATAGAGACCTATCTTACTACTAAATATAGTAGGAAAGATTATAGAAGTAGTGATTATAAGGTAGCTTATAGCCTTTGCTAAGGCTAAGGGCCTTCTCCCTAAGCTATAAATAGGAAATAGGGCAAATAGATTAATAGAAACCATAATTAGGGTCCTTATAGAATACGTAAGAGAGGCTTAGGGTAAAGGCAGTATTACCTCGCTAGCGTAGATAGATATCTCGTCCGTATTTAATAGAGTTAGCCACCTATATCTAATCTACGTTTTAATCTAAATAGGCATATTACGCTAGCTAATAGCCATAATACGTAGCTTTCTTATAGATAGAATAAGCTAGCTTAGCTTTAATAGCAAACTCTTAAGACCCTTTTAGATAAAGGTAGGCACCCTATAAGGCTTACCTCTCTTACTAATCCTCTTCCTACTCTACTTAGTAGAGCTTTACGTATGCCTCTAAGCTATCCTAGGCATAGTGGTAATAGGATTTGCAGATAATATAAATATAGTAGCGTTTAGAAAAATACTATATAAACCTAGAAGAGGCTTAAAGCTACGTAGAAAGTGTATAAAAATAGGTAAAAGAAGTGGGAGTAAAGTTTAACCTAGTAAAGACTAAACTTATATACTTTAGTAAAGCATACTAACCCCTATAGGCTAGGGTCTAACTTAGCGTAAAGGAGATAGCGCTTATAGAGTTATATAAATTCCTTAGAGTTTAGGTTAATAGGAAACTTAATTAAAGTGCTTATAAGAATATCCTAAAAGGCAAACTAGCCTAGCAGCGGCTTACACTCTCCTTACTAGCAGCATTAGCCTAGGGTTATAGCTTTAGAGACGCCTAACTCCTATACACATAGGTAGTCTAGCCTATCCTTACCTATAGGGTAAGCGCCTACTATACCTTAACTAAGAAGGGTGGAAAGCTAAGAGGAGTAGTTAAAAGCTTTATAATAGACTAATTAGCCTGCCTCTAAATTATAGCTAGTGCGTTTAAGGCTATACCTATTGCCTAACTAAAGGTTAAGACTTATATCCCCCTAGATCTATACCTAAATAAGATAAAATAGAAGTTTAAAGAGAGAATTATAGAGAGCGGAATAGCTATAATAATCTAAACCGCTGCTAACTTAGTATAGTTAGTATTACGCTATAGATAAAGACCCCCTAGGAGTAATAAACCAGTGGCAAAACTACATAAGAAATAGAGGTAATACTAGGATAAATAGCATAGTAAGGAACGCCTAGGATAGCATAGACTTGCAAGAGAGCTAACTAAGGATTAACCACTAACCCATAACCTAAAGGAAATCTAAAGATTCTATATAGGCCTAGAAAAGCATATCTCCTTAACTATAGTCTAACTACACATAGGAAAGATTAGCCTTAATAAGTTCCTCTTCTAGAGAGGCATTCCTAGGGTAAACTCGCTGCTATATAGCTATAGTAAAGCAGTTAAGGACTAATATTATATTATAGTAAACTGCCCTAAATATAATTACTAACGCCCCTAAACGCACTAGCCTAGAGACGCATAGGAGGCAAGGCTAGCCCTAAACTACCCCCTAAAGGTAAGAGTAATAGCTAAATAGTTCCTTAGCATAAAATAACTCTAATACTACTTATTAGCATAAGAGCTAGTAGCTAACATACGTAGTAAAGCGAAGGAGCTAGAGCTAGGGCGCTTCTAGCGCTAGGACTAATAGCTAAGATATAGATATAGCAGATAACTAGGGAGAGACGCAAGATTACACGGTTTAGAGCTAGCGGCAGGCTAGCTAAAGAATTATAATTCTAGAACCATTATTAGATTAATTTTAACTATTAAAAACGCTAGGTATTAAAATCTCCACTAGTCCGCCTCCGCTGCCTTACTAAGCTATAACCGCCTAACTATTCATTCCTCCTCTAGGACTAGAATCGCCCCCTCTATTACCTTTGCCTGCCCCTTAGTAGGTAGGGCCGCGGCTAGGAGATGGTTTATCTCCGTGGCGCGAGTATCTAGGCGTTATAGCTAAAAGATAACCTTGTTATGTTATCCTCCACTAGTACTAGACTAGCCTAGGCCTATAGCTAAGGCGCTATGCTTCTTCTTACTTTAATTACTAGTATAAAGCTTCTTTACGTAATCCTAATAGTTATCTAGGACTTATAGAACTATTAGACCTAGACTAGACTTAACACTAAACCGGAATAGTAGTACTTACACTACCCCTAGCAACTATAGCTACCTAAACTTCCACTAGCTACTAGTGCTTATTTTATTAATCACTTAACTTAGGCTAAGAGCGAATTAGCACTAGATCTAGCCTAGAATAGAAGCGCTAATTACCTTTAAATATTTATAGTTATAGACCTAGTAGTTAAAATAGGCGTTAGTAGCTAGCCCTATATAAAACAGTTAGCCTTACTTCTAGGCTAGAATAGATTTAACTTACTAGCAATGTTATAGCACTAGTGCCTAGGGTAGTTAATTAATTAAGATTTATAAGAGATATATTAGATCCTATAGGGATCCCTTAACTACAGCGAATTAGCATTAGAATAGAGGCAGGCTAGGGCTAGAGGGTTATACCTTTAAATCCTTAGCTATAGCTTGCTTAAGCTACTTCTTAGTTAAAGATTTTTAAGGATACCGCTTATTTTTAGAGTTCTCCTAGGCGGATTAAAGCTAGATAAGCATAGAACACAAGAGTACTTACAGTAGCTAGCGCTATTTTATTAGATAACTTAATAGATTTGTAGTAACATTAGCATTTAGGCTAACACTAGCCTAGGAGCGCCTTAGGTAGCTCTAAGGAAGAAAAGAACCTATAGGAAGTTTAATAAAAAGAGAAAAGAAGGAAGACCTCTCTAGGGGAGGAACCCTTCTTATACTTATATAAGGGGGCTAAATTATAGATATTAACAAAGAAAGAAGAACATAAGACGAAAATCTAGTCTAATAATACCTAGGAGACCTAGGCCTAGAAATAGCTAGAGTTAAACTAAACCTATACCCTTATTATAGAAGATAAATAATATTAGGTGCTCTAACTTCCCTAGACTAATAAGCTAGACCTAGGCTAGAGAAGGCTAAAAAGTAAGGTTATAGAAGAGCTAGCTAAAAAGTAAAAGAGAAGTAAATCACTACCGTAAAACCAAATCTAGCACGCTATAAGATAGTATAATAGGCCTAGAGCAGTGCTAGAGCAGACCTAGGATAGAGCTAGGTAGGGCTTAGAACCTAGGATTTTTCTTTTTCCTTTTTTCTTTCTTTTCTTATTAGGATAAGGCTAGCGCAAGCTAGTAACAAACACCTACGATAGGCCACACACAACGCAACGCAGGCCCGGTGTAGGGTTAGCGTTAGCCTAAACATAGATGTAAGGGGTTTTTCTTCCTATTCAAGGGTTTTCCTTTTAACGAAGCAGCAGGAGTACTAGTACTAGCCCTACATAAAGCTAGTTAGCGTAAATAATATATATATATATAATAGGCAGAGATTAATTAATTCTAGAGTGCTCTTTTAGATTAAGTAATATCTAGGACTACTTATTAAAGGTTTGTAAGCTTTATTATAAGTTCTTTAAAGTAATTAATCTTTAGCTTATCTAGGTTTTCTTATATAATCTAGCGTAGCTTAGTGTTTTACTATTTAAGAAAATACCTTTACTTTATATTATTAGTCTTAAACCTTCTCTTAATATAGCTAATAAGAGTCTTAAGGTCTTAAGGATCTCCTAGCTTACATAGATACTTATAATAGTATATTAAAGCTTTCCCTTTAAGTATAGCCTTAAGGGCATACCTAGCTTTATAGGGTTTAATACCTAGTATCTTACACTTCCCTTAAAAGATTATTAACTTTAAGTTAAGGACCTTATAGTTATCTACGCTATATTAAATATTACTTATATAAAGCTTTATAAGATTAATTATTTGCTTTAGTGTAGGTCTAAAGGGAAAAAGTGCTCTTAGAGGTATAGGAGAAGGGATTTCTTATCTTAATAGGGGATACCTTTAATAAGGGCTTTCCTAAGGATTATTATGTAATTAGCCTAATAGGGTTAGACTTAGGGAATGTTATTAGTAAGATTATAGGATTCCTAGATTACTTAGTTAGCAATATTACAATCTTAGTCTAATTAGAGGGATTAGAAAGAGGTTATTAAGGAAGTCTTAGTCTTTAATGCGTTTTCAGAAGGGTATGTACTTCCTTATAGCTTCCTATATCTCTTCTTCTTACTAATCTTAGAATTCCTTGCGGGTAGTAACTTCCTTAAGCATTACTATAATCTTCCTATAGGCTGTTATATCTATGTACATGCCTTAGAAGAGAAGGAAATTACGTAGATACTTAGCAATTACTTAATCTATAATTATAAATACCTCTCTTATCCATCCGTAGAAGTCTTTAATAAAGTTAGTGAAAAGGCTTCTAGCAATAAGGCTCTTAGACTAGTATGCTGCTATCTTAAAGATAATATAGGCTGTAATAGCCTTAGGATTATTACCTTATTTGTTAAGATTAAATAATTTTACTATCTTTAATATCTTAGATATAATAAAGTCTTATATCTCTAGGGGAATATGTCTTAGGAGAGGGTTATTAAGTTATAAACCTTTGCCCTTTTAGTCTCTTTTAACTTTAGTGCCTTCTTTAGTATTACTAAAGTTAGGGCTAGAGAGAGAGGCTTTTAATAGTTCTCCTTATTAAGGAGCTTTTAACTTTCTTATCTCTATTATAGGAAGATAGAATAGAGGTATAATATTAGTTATATAATAGGTTAAAGGATTATAAGCATAGCTATTATCTTTATCCCTTAGGGGTTCTTAGGATTAGATCTTAGGAGTAATAAGTTCCTTTCTTATTATAAGAGAATGCCTTCTAAGGGTTAGGTACGTGGTGGAACACGCTAACTAAGTAATTAAAGATAGGTTAGACTAGTTACTAACTAGGCCTTAATCCTTTAATAGCTTTAAAGTCTTTATAAGGTCTTAGGATTAGATCTTAGGAGTTATAAGACTCCTTTCTTATTATAAGAGAGTGCTTAGACTTCCTTAGCATAACTACACTTACTTTTAGCAGCCCTCCTATTTTATAGGGCAGGTTTATAGTGTAGCTATCTCTTCTAATTAACCTTGCTAATCTACGGTTAGAAAAACCATGTGGTTATCTATAAAGTTAACCACTGATCAGTGTTAGTATTATAGGTGCCTAACGTTAGGATTATAGCCTAGGAATAGGAATTTATCTTCTATTCTAGGCGTTATAATTAATTAGTTATAAGTGTGTTTAAGAGAGAAAAAGAGAGGCTTTTTTAGATTATAAGAAGTGGCCATAAACGCAGTGCGTTTTATGGGTTATATAACTTGTGAGTCCTTGCCTAATTAGAGGGGGCGGGCCAATAAGTTATATATAGGGCCACCTCTCGCGGGCGCGCGTTGCGCGCGCCCTTGCGGCCCGACCTTTGCTAGGTAATTGCGGCTGCGTGCCGCGATTGATATCATGCTTGTTCCAACACCTTATTAGAAGACCTTTAAACCTAACTATAGTATCCTTAGCCTTACTGCTCCCTAATAATAATATAGGGTTTACACTAGAGATAAGACTAGTCTTTTTATAATAGTATAGGCCTAGAGTTATTACTAATTATATAATTAGCTCCTCTAGTCCTCCCTTATTCTCCTTCCCTTAGAACTATCTTAATAATATGTCTAGTCTTATTACCTATAGGCTAGGTCTATACTATAGGTAAAAATTAAATAGTAATAGCATCTTTACCTATCTTACCTATTATTCTAATATCTCCCTTAGCGCTATAAAGTATTCTAAGTTTTTATAGTCTATAAGTATTATAAATAGCTTACTAACGCTATATAGCTTTACTAACTAAGCCTTTAGGCATAATATAATTACTAATAGCTCCTTATTATATATAGTATAGTTCTATTAAGCTAGCTATAGTTAAGCGGAATAATAAGTAACTAGGTATAAGATACCTTTATTATTAAACTATAAGAGATATTCCCTAGAGCTATCCCTAAATAGTTAGCTTTTACTATAGTGTCCTTATTAGGGTCCTATTATATTAGGATAGGATATAATATAAAGGCTATCTTTAGTGCTTTAAAGGCTATATTATATTTATCTATTTACTAAAATAAAATGCCTTTCTTTATAAGTTTAATTAAAGGGCCTATAATTATTAAGAAGTATAGTATAAAGTCCTAATAAAAGTTAGTAAACCTAAGAAACCCTTAAACCCCCTAACTCTCTTTAGCGCCTCCTAATCCTAAATAGCTATAATCTTTTCCTTATCTAGGCAAATTTCTTTCCCTATATAAATAATAAACCCTAGGTACTTAACTTTTTATTATAAAAATATATTTCTTTATATCTAAGTTTAGCCTTACTTACTATAGCCTTATAAGCACTACTTAGACCTTTTATATATAGTCTTTCTAAGATCCCCTAAGTAAATAAGGATATTATTAAGATAAGTAGTTATATAGTCCCCTAGGATTCTACTAAGCGCTATTAATATATCTCTAAAAGGTAGTAAGTATACCCGCTAGGCTAAAGGGGTATATAAGCTACTTAAATAACCTAAAATATATCTAGAAGGCAGTCTAGTGTTCCTTACCTTTAGTAATATAGATCTAGTAAAACACTACTTATATATCTAGCTTTATAAACCACTTTACCTCTAATTGTTAAAGGTAGGGGTCGGTGTAGCTAATAGAAAAGGTTCGATTCTGGTCAATCAGAGGTGCAGACGGCACCCGACTTTTGTACCTAAAGGGTACACAGTGCGCTATGGTAATGACTAGTCTACGGAGGTACTTCTAATACATTGTCTCCACTGTTATCTTATTAAGGGTTTTATCCTAGTTAATGCGCAGGCCGTATCCATATATCTAATGCTCTAGGAGCTCTCCCTAACACACCCCCTAGCTAAGATATCTATTAAAGCTAGAATTTATTAGTATAGGAAGCGATCGTGACAAATTTCTAGTGTTATGGTTACACAGGGATCTCGCGTAAGCCAATCTAGTGGCAGAAATCCCTATGTATTTAACCTAATAGAGGCTTTGTGAAGCTATCCGTAGGCATCTTAGAGGTCTTTAACTAATTAACCTTAATGTTACCCTTCGCACATTGCTCTCGAATCCACATTTAATTTATATTAAGGTGCTTAAGGCTAGTTTAAAGCCTTCCTTCTATATGCTCTATAATTCGGATTGTCTGCTTATTATCACACTAGATAATAGAAAGCGGTAGCACACGGACCTTAATATCGCAAAGCAACCTCCCTAGAGATATGCGCTCTTTTGCACTGTAATTTAGGGCAAAGAGCTTTGCTTCTATGCTTAAAGTTATTACATAATATTGCCTACCTAACTTCTAATTAATCGCAGCGCTATATATAATAAAAACGTAGCCTTATGTTAATCTGCAAGTATTAGGGTTATTGCTAAGGGAAGCATTAGTGCTAAAAACAGGGTATTAAAGCTATCCGCGCCTGAGTAGCGAATGCAAAGCTTCTTTATGTTCTAAGCATACAAAATAGCTCCTTTAGCAAGCTTAATATGCTTTGCTAACGGATTCGTTATAAAAGAGGCTAGCTTTAATGCTATAAATGCCACGTTAAGTCTTCCTATAATGCAAAGATACACTAAGGAGCTAATAACTGCTCTATAATAATTAATCTCTTTATTAGAAGCTTCGCTAGTATTAGCAAGGATTATAGCCATAGGAAGAGGAGCAGAGGTTAAGCTCTTTAGATCGTTATTAATAACGTTAGGAATGAATTTCTAAGCGATCTTTTAAATATACAATTCCTGCGATAACCACATCTCTTTAGTATCGCGGTTTCTAATGATTTTAATGCCTAGGAACCACTTTAATTCGCCTTAGTCCTTAACGTCTAAGCTATTCATTAGTTACTTATGTAATTCTTTGAATTCTGCTTTAAATCCGTTAGGGTAAAGCACTACAATATTATCTACGTAGAAAAACAGGATAAAATTGTCTTTTATAAAGATATATAGGTCTTCTTTCCCTTATATAAAGCCTAGATTTAAGAGAAATCTCGTTAAATAAAGGAACCATTATTAAGGAGCTTCTTGCAGCCCGTATAACGCTCTTATTATCTTCTAGAGATAACCTTTCGCGTTTATACCCTCTAGAGGCTTGCAAAGATAGGTTCTTTAAGCTCTGCGTGTGGAAAGGCATTTCGAACATTATATTATTAGGTATTAAGATCATTAGCGTAGCAGACCGCGAGTAGCATGCGTAGAGATTGTAAAGTAAGCGTTATAGCGTAGTTATTAAGGTTATCCTTTGGTTATTAGTTACCTTAAACAACTATTCTAGCTTTAAACTCTATCACTACTCCTTTCTCATTAGTCTTATATTTAAAGACCTAGCTAAGGTCTATAATTTCCCTATAAAGTTCTAGATTAAGGGATTCATCTAGTATATCTTCCTAGCAATTTAGGGATAGGAGCTTTAAAAGTTCTTTTGTAATCGCTTCCTTCTAGCGGTTACGATAGGGTGAAGCCATAGCTTATCAATAATAGGCAGGTTCTAGAGGCATATCTTTAATCCGTAAACTATATTAAGTGCCTTATAATGCCACAGAAAAGGCATAAGAAAACTATGCTTGCCTAGCTTTACATATTTCCTTTCTTTAGCGTTTTCTAGTGATAATATTATCTAGATCAATGCTATTATCCCAGGGATAACAATTCTCCACTTCTTTACCACCTTCGCTAGTAATTTCGCTAGTCTCCGCAGTAGTCTCTGCGTGTTTAATCGTCGTATCACGCATAAATTTATTAATTTCATAATACAGCGCATTATTACCTTCTATCCTAAGCTCTTTATTCTCTATGGTAACCAGTGCCTTATAAGAAGAGTTAGGAGGGGTTAA
This sequence comes from Epichloe gansuensis, assembly GCA_023658505.1. Classification (NCBI taxonomy): domain Eukaryota; kingdom Fungi; phylum Ascomycota; class Sordariomycetes; order Hypocreales; family Clavicipitaceae; genus Epichloe; species Epichloe gansuensis. The sequence goes on from CP098283.1 coordinate 5,232,846, forward strand.
AAGTGCACTAGAAAGGTTATCTTCTTCCCCTATTACATAAGGTAGTGTTTCTGCTTTAAACTATTTGTTTTCTCCTTCTATAGTTAAAGGCTTAGGAGGGTAATCCTCCTCTTCTAATTCTAATCTAATAAGGTCTTAACTGATTTCCTCGTTAATATTATTAGCTTCAAGCTCTTTAAGCAGCGCGATCGTTAATATCTTCTCCTTTTAAGCTAATTCTAGCTCTTCTTCCGGTTTAAAGAAGGAATTCTTATTGAATTAAACACATGCTAATACAATAACTTTATAATTACAAAGCAAAGGCACCTAAATAATATATTAGGACTTGCCTCTATAACTAACAAGGTACCCAATGTGAGCTTTCTGCTCTAACTATAGGATTGCGTTATGCGATTTAACGTGCTCTAGAGCCTTTATTATTATAGGAAAAGCCTTATATCCGTAAGCTTATAGATATGCAATTAAGGGCTTCTAGACCTCTGCTATCTGTGAATAGGCTAGAACCGTTTTCCTAGCCTAATTCCACCAAAGCTCGTAAGGTGTAATCTAGGTTCTGCGATGCTTAAAAGGCGTTCAATTTAATAGATAAACCGCGGTATTAAAGACCTTATTATTAAGATCTATTAGAAGCTAAGCCTCTAGGCTTAATGTATAAGCTTTTTACTTAACCACCCCCTAGATCTCTCTGCCTTTCTATTCTAGCTAGGCGTTAAGGGAGCTAAATTATAGACTATAATACCCGCGAGGGCTATCTTGTCTTTTATTTGCTCCGTAAAGAGGGCTCTTTTAATGTTACTATATAGAAAGCGCAGTTAAACCCTAAATTAAGTGCTTAGGAACGCTATTATTATATAAAAGCTATCGCAAATGCTGTCCTTCGTTTTAAAGGAATAAAGAACCTTATTAAGGTTATAAGGCATGTAAAAACACACTAATACCTATCACCGTTCTAATAAGGAGAGTCATAGTAATCTAGATTAATGGAAAGCCTATAACCTAGCCCTTATAGAAGGCCTTTAGGTGTAACCTACGATCTCTATTGCTTAGCTTTGCCCGTAGCATAGACCTTACATTCTATAAGCTTAGGACCTATTAATTTAACCCCAAAGCTACGTTTATAAGCTTTGCAAATGCGCGTACGCCTAGATAACCGTATTATTAATACTAAAGCTCTGTATCTCCTTTTAAGGCAGTCTTAGTGCCCTACTAGTTATAGCGTAGGCCTCTTTTAGCTCTTCTAATAGCTATAATAACACATAGAGTTTGTTAATATTATGAACTCTTACCATAGGCCTTAATCCTTTATATAGGAAGCATTTCTTCTAATTCTAGAAGATCCCTGCCTTTATTAGAATCATCGCTAATACGAGATTAACGTGAAATTCCGGGATTAGCAGCGCTTTCTCTAGTATAATTATCCTTAGCGTTCTAGATAGCGGATCCATCACTAAGATATGCACTAGACCTTTGCCTAAAGCCACATAGATCGTGCCACTGGCTTCTACCTCTGTCACAACGGTATTATTAAATTCAGCTTGCTTAAACTAATAAGGGTTATTAAAGATGTGAATATTTACTCCAGAGTTATAAAGGACTATATTCCTCTTTAATTCTAAGCTATTAACCGCGTTTAAAGATAGGGTAACGCGTTAAGAGCGCCTAGCGCGTACAAATAATAATACATTAGCTAACCTCTTACCTAGAGTAATAGCTATAGAGTTATTCGTAGGATTCTGCGAGGGCATAATAATATCGCCACTGCTCTTCTCCTTTAACTTCTAATTCATAGCCTTTGTTTTCTCTTGTGAATTCTCTTTTAAATACTTCTTAATATTATCTTTAGAGTTCTTCCTAACTTCCTAGTTCTTAGGAGTAAGGTCTAACTTATATAGAGCCTTAAATAAATTATAGGATTCCCACCACTTTAAGGCATCTCTGACCGTGTGATTCGTACATCTAGGGCACTTAGGCCTCTCGGATTTCGTTAAATCATTTAATCCCGTTGATTTATCGGTTATAATCGCATTAGTAGCCTTTAGTACGCTCTGCGGAGCTTTGTAGTCTCTTTTAAACTCTACAACAGCCTTAAGAAAGCTCTAATTCATGCCCTTGTTAAGCAAATCATTCTATTTCTTCTAAAATAACTTAAATTTGCTACAAAGAGGGATCACGAACTTATATAGCATTATCTCCTTAGTCTATTAGGTCTTAAGATCTTAATAATTCCTCCACAGTACCTCTATTATCACTGCCTATTAGTACTAATCACAGGAACCTTTAGCTTGCAAGTAATTATTAAGGCACGTTTCCGTAAGAATTAATATCTTCCTTGCGTTTAGCTTGTATTAATCCTAAAGAAGCTTTAATATTCTTTAAGAGTGCTAATAAACTAACTCCTTTCCTCCTCTTTGCTATTAAAGTTAAGAGAGTCTTAGATATTCTTTAAAAGGGTCTTACAAATAAATTCCCTAATCTTTAGCATTTACCTTAATAGGTTCGTGTATTTCATAAGGTTAAATTATAGATCTTTGCATTTAAAGTTATACTTATCTTTAGCGTCTTCGTACGCGATCTTCTAGTCTTCCAGAGCGTTAGGGTTATCCGCCGTAATCTCTAGTCTTAGATCTCTTTTTAGGTAAGCAGGCATTGTTGGTTCTTCTAGTAATTTATCCTGATTTGGATTAATATACTCCTAGACACTGTGAGATTCTGCGTAATTCTTAGTTTACGCGTACTATTTAATCCAGTCCTTCTCTAATAATAATACCATATTTAGAGTTTCTTTAGATATTGTAAAGGGGAACCATACTAGTCAAAAGGAAGCACAGGGTTATTGTTTTAACTAATTATTATAACAAAGGGCGATTATCTCTTAATATAGGCAAGCGTTAGATTAATAATTTTAACAGAGCTTTTATCCTCTGATAATTAATAATAAGGGCAATAGAAGCCTCCCAGGCTTATAACTATCAAAGGTAAGGGTTAGTGTAGCTAATAGAAAAGGTTTGATTCTGGTCAATTAGAGGTGCAGACAGCACCTGACTTTTGTACCTAAAGGGTACACAGTGCGCTATGGTAATGACTAGTCTACGGAGGTACTTCTGATACATTGTCTCCACCGTTGTCTCATCAAGGGTTTCATCCTAGTCAATGCGCAGGCCGCATCCACACATCCGATGCTCTAGGAGCTCTCCTGACACTAATAATAATTATAGTATTTCCTTTACTAAAGGTAAGGGATAATAGTCTTATTCTATAATCTTATTAAGGGTATAGTAGTTTATATAAAACCGCTATCCTTTTCCTAGCTTCTTTACTAATAATACTAGAGCTATTACTAAAGAGAAGCTAGCCTATATCTATCCCTTATTTATAAGGTTAGTTACTTACTTTTAGATTTTAAGGAGGTATTACTAGGGTATATTATATAATAAGGCCTATAGGAGTTCTAGTTTAGATCTATCTAGGTTATGCTTTAATTAAATATAGTAGTCTAATTATCCCTAGTGTAGTAGTAAGGCATTTGCCTTACCTTCTAGGAAGAGGTCTATAAAGTCCTATAGCGCGCTTAGTAATAAGGATAATAGGTCCTATTCTATAGCCTTAGGGGTTATGTCTATCTATAGAATTAATGTGATTTCCTATAGGCTAGTAGCGTATAGTTAAATATATTCTTTTTGCTTCTTTATATGCCTTATAATTCCCGCGAAGGTAAAGCCTAAGATAGATATTATTAGTTACTTAACCTTTCTGTTAGTTAATGCCTAAATTTATAGGTTATTAGCTAATCCCACGCAGAGTTAATAGCGCGCTATATCTAAGTTAATCTTATTCTATTCTATCTATAGTGTCCCTAAAATTAGCTATCTTATTAACCTAGGGATTATATAGGTAACTATAGGTATTTCCTATCTATCTAGGTCCACTTAAAAATAGATAATATATGTAATATATAACCTCTTTTATAACTCTCTTTTCCTCTTATTTTATACTAACTATAGTGTAAACTAATCTCTTCTTTAAGAGTAGGAGGCGTCCTAACTAGAGTTTCTAGATAAGGTATTTGCTTATAGTAGTATAATAGTTATAGCCTATATTAATAAGAGCATCTGTAAAGGTAGTCTTATTAATTAATATAGGAACTAGAAAAGGTGTAAAATCTATCTTAGACTAGATCTATTTAAAGTCCTTATTAGTAATAACTATTTGCTATAATGCCTCTCTATCTATCCTTCCTACTACCTTAGTTAAATAACTTAATGCTAGGGTTTTTCTTTTTTAATATATTTACTATCTCCTCTTCTTTAGAGTTATCTTTCTCTTCCTTTATATTATATATATTAATAGCTACCTTTCCTTACTAATATTTTAGTAGAAGTAAAGGGTAATTAGAAATAAAATACTTTCCTAAACTATACTATAGGCATTTACCCTCCTTATAATATATATTATATATAGCCTAGCTAACCTACTTAGCCTACTTACTACTAGCCTTATTACCTAGCTTTACCTTATACTAATTTCCTAGTAACTTTCCGTGTCCTTTTAGGCCTATTCTAGGTATATTAATTATATATCTATTATAGGAGTGTCCTTATCCTAGGTAAGGGCTTTAGGTATATATACTTACCTTTATATATAGTTCTTCTTCTCTAATTAATATAACTTAATATTTAATAAGATGCTTTAATACTAGGCTATTACTGCTAAGTAATCTATATATAATATATCCTATCTAATACTATAGTCCCTTATCTACTTATTAAGGGCTATGCGTAGCTTAGCTAGCTTTATAGAGTTCTCCTAATCTAATCCCTAGCTAGCGCTAATTTTTATTTAAAATAAATATAGAAGTTACTGTTAGTATCACAGGTGCCTGACGTCAGGATCGTGGCCTAGGGAATAGGAATTTATCTTCTATTCTAGGCGTTATAATCAATTAGTCATAAGTGTGTAGAAGGGAGGAAAAGAGAGGCTTTTCCGGATCATGAGAAGTGGCCACAAACGCGGTGCGTTTTGTGGGTTATATAACTTATAGGTCCTCGCCTAATTAGAGGGGCGGGCCGATGAGTTATATGTGGGGCCACCTCTTGCGGGCGCGCGTTGCGCGCGCGCCCTCGCGGCCTAACCTTTTGCCAGGTAATTGCAGCTACGTGCCGCGATTAATATTATGCTTGTTCTAACATTAGAACCTCTTTCTTTTGATATAATTATTAACGCATAATATTAATCTAAGAAGGGAAGATATAAGGGATTAAATAAATGTGTTATATGAATAAAAGAACTAATAAAAGAAATAATAATAATAGCCCCCTTTCCTTCCCCTACGCGCCGCTAGCTTTAGATAACTAGCTTCTCTAATCACTTATCCTTCTTCCTTGCGGAAGGCTCCTCTACCTTCCGCCCTTGCCTTTAACCAGTGTAACGTAATATTAGATCACGTTATAAGGGGAAGGTTGCTTACGATCCCTTCCTATCCAAAGGTATAATATTAGATTATCCCTTCCCGCGGCCCTTTATTTAACTATAATATAATATTAAATCACATTCCTAGGGAAGATTACCTGTAATTCTTCCCCTTCTAAAGGTATAATATTAGATTATACCTTCCCACGCTCCCTTACGCTCCCTTCTCTTCCCCTCCCTACTATAGAGACTTAGGAGAGGCGCCCCTTCTAAGGCTATAATTCCATGCCCCTTTCTAAAGATATAATTCTATGCCCCCTTCTAAAGCTACGATTCTACCGCCTCTAATCCCTTAGCCTGTGCCCTACGTAACTATACTATACTTAGGGCACCTTATCTAGTGCCTCTAGCGCTAGTTTTAGCGCGGGCTTAGGCATGGCCTTTAGGGCTCTAGTCCCCTACCTCTTTATAGGTAGTGCTAGGTCTAGGTAACCTATCCCTCTATCCGGATTGTTACCGTATTACCTATAATAAACCTCTCTAGGGCTTTATTAGGCATTGCCTTTGTGAACGCGTTAGCTAGGTTATCTTTGCTATTAATCCACCTAATCTCGCAGAGCTTACGGCGTTTGTATAATTACTAAAGGGCTATGATATTAATTATAAGCCGCTTCTCCTTTATAGTCCTAAGCTTAATAAGGCATTTATATAATAAGTATAAATCTATGCAAACTATAATTAGGATTTCTAGGAGGTTTAATTAATCCGTAATAATCTTTAATGTTATTACAATTGCGTAAGCTATGTTAACGCTTACTACTATTCCATAGACCTCTAAAGCAAGCACACTTCTTATAACTCTCTTACTCTTTGTTAAGCTATAGTGCATAATATTACCTTATAGTGTGAACTTACTGTCTTTATACTCCTTATTAGCTAGGATAAGAACATAGCCTAGTTATAAGGTAAGGTCTTTGTTATTAGCGAATAATCCGTTAATAAATGTAAATAGCTTTGCTCTTTTAAGGTTAAGGGGTATAAAGATTAATCCTTAATCTAGGTAGTCTATTTACCACTTAATATAGCGATTAAGTTCCTTAACGTTCTTAGTTATTAGTTCTTAATATTATGCGGTAACCAATAGATTAAAGCTTGCCTTAGGTTAGTAAATTAAAGCGATATAGGCACCACGGGCCCTTTATTCCATGTACTTCTTTTCTAGCTCTTCTAGCGGGATTAACTATAGCTTATTACTTTGCCCTTTTTGTTGTATTTTAATAGTGTTATTAGTTAGTTAAATAATTCCACTATTAAATATAAGGGGTTATTAGGCTTAATGAACTGCTTTGGTTTTACAGCGAATTTAGCAGCGGCTAGTTAATCTTCTTCCTATTAGGAGAATCCTTTATCTAATAGGCTAAGGGTATTATTAGTTTACATTCCTATGCATCTAAATTAAGGGCTTTCGGTAGATATAACTAGTAAGCACAGATTGTAGCTTAATGTTATTATCTAGAGCTTTTCTCTATGGTGCTTATGGTAAGTCACTCACTAGTGTGTGCTAGCCTCTGTAATTCTGTAGAGGGGCTTAATAACTCTTATAATTGTTCCTTTAGGGTGCTAATCACGAATTTAGATAGGGAGTTAGGTAAGGATTGTACGATTTAGCGGCGTTTCTAATTGTACGTATGCCTGCGTGATATCTTAAATCCAAAGGAGGAATCCTTTTATAAGAAGAGAAGGGGCAATTGTAAGGATTAATCGTTAGCTCGCCCTTTAGATCGTTAGGGCTTACGTAAGGATCGCTTGCTTTGCTTCGTTACCAAAGCCTTAGATCATAAGCCTTAATTTCTCATATAGCTAGCTTATTCTTCCTTTAACTTTATTAATAATGTAGGAATTAAAGATTTAAATCCCTTAGTACTTCTTTGGATTAAAAGCGATGAATTTGAACACGCCTTTGCTAATTAGGGCATTAATCTTAGCCTTCGTTAAGAGCTTAAAAGGTTTGCCAGGAGTTATGATTATGCTATTCTTACGTAATTAGATTGCAAGCTTAAGATCTGCCTCCTCCTTGCTTAAGATAAATGCCTTAAGATTATTTGCTAAATTAATAATTATAGGAGGGTTCTTTTATAGTCTTCCTAGCCTTCTTTTTAGAGGGACTGGAGGCATTGCGTTATTAATTCGTGCCTCTTGCTCTTCCCCTTTAATTGCCTCTAGGTTATTACCTCCTGCTAGTAATAGCCTTTTCTTGCCTAGGTCTTTATTATAGGGCTTAATAGAGGTTAACCTAAAGACCTTAGGACCTTATAGAAGATTAAGGGTATAGCTCTCTATCTGTTATAAGGAGCTTATATAGGCCTTGCTATCCTTTATGCTCTTGCTAGATAAGAACTAGTAATATAAGTAGGAGGTTAAGGGTTAGCAAGGTATTAGGGCTATTCCTTGCAGTAAGGGCTTCCTTAACCTTACGGAGTATGTGTAATCTCTTAATCTCCTTTATTACCTTTTACACTATAAGAGCTTATTACTTAATATTAGGTAAGGGAGGAGAATTATTAATTATTTAAGGGTAGGCGCTAAAGACAAGAAGGGTTAGAATAATGCTATTTAGGCCTATGGTATTATTAAGGGCTTTTATAGCTATTTGCAGGGCTATAGCTTTAGGTGTTAACAGGCATTCGCGTTAGATAATATTATAGGCTCTTTAGAGCGGCCTATGATATCTCTTAACCTTGCTAATGCTATGGTATACCTTAATAGGGACTTCTTTAATTAAGATTAATATTAAAGCTATAAATTAGCGGAATTCTTCGCTTCTAAACGTTATGCTAGCATTAGTTACAATCTAATCTAGAGGACCCTAGTAGGTATTAATCTAGCAGAGGCAAAGAGCTTCCTATATTACCTTTGCTATAATATTCTTTAGGAACCTAGCTGCGTTAAACGCGGTAGCTATATTAATAGCGTGAAGAACAGGGTGATTGCTATCTAGATACATAATATCCACGATTACTTTGTAGTTAAAGTTGCATTTATCTTTTAGGTGAATTTAAAGCGATATAGATTGTCTGTATTTAATTAGCATTAGTAGCAGATCTTCGTTAATTGTCTAATGGTTTTGAAATCTACCTTATGGCCTGATTTAGAAAGCATATCATAAAGTTAGCGGACAGAGAGGTAACTAAATTAGCGATGTAAGCGCTGCAATTCTATCTTGGTTAGATAACTCTAGGCAATTAATTTCTCCTTCTGTAGAAGCATCTAAGGATGCCCCTATTTATGGATAATAGGGACCTTAATATTGCCTTATTAAAGGATATTCTAAGATATATAGAAGTTAATCTTTAGGCGGTCTATATCTACTAAATATAGCAAGAAGGGAGTGTTCGTAGGCATTACATGGAATAGGATAATGCTAAAGGGAGTAGGCATATTAATTAATCTAATTAAGGGGATTAGCTTGCCGCTTCCGAATCGAATTGTTACCTCTCTAGCTCTAGATTTATTAAGCTAGATCTTAGGGATTAACCGTTATAAGGCAAGGAATTAGGGGTACCTTGCTAATAAGTAACCTATAGCCCTAGTATTAGGGATAATGCCTTAGAACACACCTAAAGAGTAATAATCTTAAAGAAGAAAAGCGGTTAGGGCTTCCTTTAGTTATTAGAGATTAAATAGATTCTCCTTTATAAGGGCATAGGTAGTTACTTAATTCGCGAGGATCTCTATAGTTACACGGCTATTAATTATTATGCCTTATATAAAGTAGCTTATTAGCATCTCTCCTTTATTGCTTTCTTCTTTAAATCTAAGTTTCGTTATATAGGTAGAAATCTTATTTTCTTTAGAAGAAGTAGTGTTATTCTCTTTGCCTTTATACTAGGTAAGGAAAGCGTTATAGGAAGGGGTTATTAGCTCTATAAGGTAGTGGTTCTTAAAGCGTTAATACGCCTTTTTATATTTCTCTTTAGAGTGTTTAGTTAACTAATAGCCTTCCTTGCTATATATATAATATTTCTTTATACGTAGAGCGCCTTTATTGCCTTATAATTATAATTATCTATAACGGGCTTCTTTACTATACCTGTTATACTTATGGTTAGTCTAGTACTACTCTCTTGTATTAGGCGTTAATGGGAATTAATGCTTCTTATCTAATTCCTCTACAGTTATTCTTATTAATATTCTTATGCGTTCGTAGAATAGCTAGAGGTTAGCAGGAGGGTTAATAAGGCAAGTTCTATACTTAGGTATGCTATAATAGGTAGAGATTAATTAATTCTAGAGTGCCCTTTTAGATTAAGCAATATCTAGGACTGCTTATTAAAGGTTTATAAGCTTTATTATAAGTTCTTTAAAGCAATTAATCTTTAGCTTATCTAGGTTTTCTTATATAATCTAGCGTAGCTTAGTGTTTTACTACTTAAGGAGATACCTTTGCTTTATGTTATTAGTCTTAAATCTTCTCTTAATATAGTTAATAAGAGTCTTAAGGTCTTAAGGATCTCCTAGCTTATATAGATGCTTATAGTAGTATATTAAAGCTTTCCCTTTAAGCATAGCCTTAAGGGCATACCTAGCCTTATAGGGTTTAATGCCTAGTATCTTGCATTTCCTTAGAAGATTATTAACTTTAAGTTAAGGACCTTATAGTTATCTACGCTGTATTAAATATCGCTTATATAAAGCTTCGCGAGATTAATTATTTGCTTTAGTATAGGTCTAGAGGGAAGAGGTACTCTTAGAGGTATAGAAGGAGGGATTTCTTGTCTTAATAGGGGATACCTCTAATAAGGGCTTTCCTAAGGATTATTATGCAATTAGCCTAATAGGGTTAGGCTTAGGGAATAATATTAGCGAGATTATAGGATTCCTAGATTGCTCTATTAACAATATTATAATCTTAGTCTAATTAAAGGGATTAGAAGGAGGTTATTAAGGAAGTCTTAGTCTTTAATGCGTTTTTAGAAGGGTGTATACTTCCTTATAGCTTCCTATATCTCTTCTTCTTACTAATCTTAGAATTCCTTATAGGTAGTGACTTCCTTAAGCATTACCGTAATCTTCCTACAGGCTGTTATGTCTATGTATATACCTTAGAAGAGAAGGAAGTTATATAAATACTTAGCAATTACTTAGTCTGTAATTACAAATACTTCTCTTATCTATCTGTAAAAGTCTTTAATAAAGTTAGTAAAAAGGCTTCTAGTAATAAGGCTCTTAGACTAGTATGCTACTGTCTTAAAGAGGATATAGGCTATAATAGCCTTAGGGTTATTACCTTATTTGTTAAGATTAAATAATTTCGCTGTCTTTAATATCTTAGATATAATAAAGTCTTATATCTCTAGGGAATGTGTCTTAGGAGAGGGTTATTAAGTTATAGACCTTTGCCTTTTTAGTCTCTTTTAACTTTAGTGCCTTCTTTAGCATTGCTAAAGTTAGGGCTAGAGATAAAGGCTTTTAATAGTTCTCCTTACTAAGGAGCTTTTAACTTTCTTATCTCTATTATAGGAAGTTAGAATAGAGGTATAGTGTTAGTTATATAGTAGGTTAAAGGATTATAAGCATGGCTATTATCTTTATCCCTTAGGGGTTCTTAGGATTAGATCTTAGGAGTGATAAGTTCCTTTCTTATTATAAGAGAATGCCTTCTAAGGGTTAGGTATGTGGTAGAACGCGCTAACTAAGTAATTAAAGATAGGTTAGACTAGTTACTAACTAGGCCTTAATCCTTTAATAGCTTTAAAGTCTTTATAAGGTCTTAGGATTAGATCTTAGGAGTTGTAAGGCTCCTTTCTTATCGCAAGAGAGTGCTTAGACTTCCTTAGCATAACTATACATGCTTTTAGCGGCCCTCCTATTTTATAGGGTAGGTTTATAGTGTAGCTATCTCTTCTAATTAACCTTGCTAATCTGCGGTTAGGAAAAACCATATGGTTATCTGTGAAGTTAACCACTAATCAGTGTTAGTATTATAGGTGCCTAACGTTAGGATCGTGGCCTAGGGAATAGGAATTTATCTTCTATTCTAGGCGTTATAATCAATTAGTCATAAGTGTGTAGAAGGGAGGAAAAAGAGGCTTTTCTAGATTGTGAGAAGTGGCCATAAACGCGGTGCGTTTTGTGAGTTACATGACTTGTGGGTCCTTGCCTAATCAGAGGGGCAGGCCAATAAGTCATATGTGGGGCCACCTCTTGCGGGCGCGCGTTACGCGCGCGCCCTCGCGGCCTGACCTTTGCCGGGTAATTGCAGCTGCGTGCCGCGATTGATATCATGCTTGTTCCAACAGTTACTAAATTGCTTATTTAGGTATTATATAATCTAGTTAAGCTCTGTAATTACTAACTCTTATTAATAGGGTTATTAAATATCTTAGTAAGGTAGTTTAAGAACTTCTATAGATTATAATATACTAAGTATCCCTTCTTAAAAAAGGAGTAACTTATACCTAAACCTTTAGTAATAGGTTTTAGTAAATAAAGTATTATTAGTCCTACTAAAACCTAATAAACCCCTATTTATATCTAGCTTATAGGATATTAGGTTTTGCTATACTATAAATAGGACCCTTTACTATTAAATAAGGGTTTTATTAGTAAGGGTTTTTGCTTAATAGATTAACTAGAAAAGTTAGATCTTTACTTACTAGTAAGGTCTTAAATTTATTTTAACTACTAAGTAATAAGCTCTTATAAGGTTATTATTTTATTAGTCTTTATCCTATTTACTAGTAGTAGTATATTTATTAGCTACTATACCTTTATAGTAAAGGATAATAAATATTATAAACTAGCCTTAGGGTAGCTATATATAAGCATTCTAAGAGATATTATTATCCTTAGAGAGAAAGGATTAGACTAAGCTAGGTATTATATAGGAACTAGCTTTATACTAGTGTGTGTGTGGGTTATATAGGCCTAGGTAAAGCCCTAACCTATCCGCCCATAGTCTGTGTCCTTTGCGCGCCCTTTCTGGACCTGAGACATAACCCGAGCTCCTAAGCTCGAGTCCATAACAGGTATCACTTCTAATGCAGAGTTTTCGCACCTAGATCCATCGCGAGCTTCGTTTAGAAGCTTCGTTTAGAAGACCTTGTTTTTATCGTTTGTTATTATCCGATAAAACTATCTTCGTTTGCTTTTTAAAGCCTACTTATATGGCTTCCTTTTCTCTTCTTGTAGATCTCCTCAGATAGTCAATCTACACACCTTTCTTCCTTCTCTCGCTACCCTCAACACAGACAATGAAGATGGAAATGCAACGAATGGCGGTGGGCTATCTCTTTGATGCCCATAAGGCTACACTTCCGTGCCGACCCACTTTTCCTGGCTGGCTAAAGGGGCGACCTCGAGTGACTTTTGGTACAGCCCGAAAACCTTCCACGCCAAATCCCCACACAACGCGTTCTGGCTAGTACTGGCGATAATGGATTGGCCTTAAGCTTTCCAGCAACACCTTAAATATAACCATCGCGATGCATCGCGAGCTTTAGCTATAGAGGCCTCGCAGGCCTTAGAACCCGCGATAATTGAGGCGTGTGCTAACGCGGTGGGGTTGTGAGACGTGTGATGTTGCTCTTTGTAACTCGGACCCTCGTAAGTACTTGTATCATAGTACAGATTAGTATGTGAGGTAATGTAGCTCTTATAGCGATGATTTTATTGGTCCAAGACCCTTGTCGGTACGGAAGTGTAGCCTTATGGGCATCAAAGAGATAGCGGATGAAAAGGGTTCAATTTGATCAATCAGAGGTGCAGATAGCACCTAACTTTTATACCTAAAAGGTACATAGTGCGCTATAGTAATAACTAGTCTACGGAGGTACTTCTAATATATTATCCCTACTGTTATCTTATTAAGGGTTTTATCCTAGTTAATGCGCAGGCTAGAGCTTTGCTACAATACAATACATTACATTACATAATACAATACAAGTACTTTTTCACAATACAATATAATATATGTATTATTTTGTATTTAATTGTATTGTTAATTCCTTCGGATCATCATCGGGCTAGTTATGGCCAAAGACCCACTAGTTGTGGACCGAGTGGGGCCCTCGAAGGGATGCACGCTTCGTGATTAGCTGCCCTTTTCTTGCCACCCTCTCTTTGCCTTACTTATGGGTTTTACCCACTTTTTAGGCTAGCTAGATTCCTCTCTCTCTCTCTTCTCTCTTTCCTAGATTATGATTAACTTTATTTATATAGAATAGTTAACCTACGTAGGCACCTTGGTGTATCTAACACTAATTAGTGGTTAATTACAACCATAGATAAGTTAGGTATTATAAGAAGAGATATTTCTGCAGACACTACAGTTATTTTCCTATTATCTAGATCCTTAGGAATAGGGGCATAGCTATAAGAGTGTGCTAAAGGAAGAGACTTAAATTCTAGTTACAGACTTATTAGGCTTCTAAGGGATTAGCTTCTTCTATTATTATCTTTATCTTTAATAGAGAGATTAATTCTAGATCTATTATAAACCTAGGGATTAACTTCTTCTGTTATTATCTTTATCTTTAATAGAGAGACTAATCCTATACTTACTATAAGAAAACTAACCAAATAACTAAATTAATTACTATAAGGCATTCGCTTTAAACCTAATGTTAATAACTATTACTTATAATAAGTTAGGAAGCTAGACTAGTAATAAGAGGGAAGACCTAAGCTACTATAGAAGCTGCATAATCGCCTAGACTATTACTAAGAGAAGAACCTTAATTCTCTAGTAATAAGAAACTATTCTAGATCTTAATAGTACCTAAGAGACCCTAAAAGAGTAAACTACTAATATAACTATAACCTCTTTCTTATACCCTTACTAAAGATTAGGAAGAATAAAGTATAGTAAACCCTAATTCCGCTATACTATCTAAGCTTAATAACTATATTATAAGGTTTATTAACCTTAGTAAGCATTAAGACTAGAGGGATAATAACCTATAAGAATTATTCTAAGAAGACTTTAAAGGGTAGTCTAAGGATATATTTGTAATAGCTAATAGAGATCTTATTAGAGAGCTATGGAATTCCCTATAAGATTATAGTGTTATTATAAGATAAGGCTAAGGACTAGCAATTATAATATCTCTAGAAGAAGTAGTCTAATAAGAAATAAGGCTATTATAGCCTAAAGGGAAATTATAATTCTCTAACCCCCTAAATATTAACCTCCTTAACCCCTTATTTACTTACCCTAGAACCTTATCCTACCTAACCCTAATAGCACCTTTAACCCCCTTAACCTATAAGAGAGCCTCTTTTATAGTAAACCCTATTATATTAGGTAATTTACCCTAAAGATCCTTATCTATAGTAAACCTTACCCCCTATATAGTAATTCTCCTTAGAGAACTAGATTATAAAGAAGATCTTAGAACTTATAAAGATATATAAAGATAGTAATTATTATAGCGGATAATTATATGATTTTCTTGCCCTAAAAGTTACGCTTTTTAAGAATAAGTATAATAAGATTAATCTCCTTAAACGCATTATTAGAAGGCTTTCCTAATTATCTTAATAAATATTACTAAGCAATACTACCTTAATTATCTCTTTAGTTAAAACCTTATATATAAAGAGATAATTAGCTATATCTATTAACGCTTTAAGATAGAAAGCAATTAGCAGTTCTATTACCGCAAATAGAGTAGTATAACTCTAAATAGTATAATTACTAAGAACCCTAATAAAAGCAGGCTAGAGTGCCTTAAAATTATGCTAGCTACCCTTAAGAAGATCTATTAAGGCCTATATCCTTCTAATATAGTAAATACTAAGCTCTACAAGTAAACATTAAATGCTATAGCTAGTGTGCCTAAATATTAGATAGTAGAGTACGTTTACTCCTAGGCTTTAAAAGTCTTGCTAGAGACCTCTATAAGGTAATTATAATCTTAGAGTTAAATAAAAGAGCTACCTAATACCTATAATCACCCCTCCTGGGTACGAGGTAAAACTGCTTATATTGTTATAGGCTAATTCCCCATTCTTTTATTTTCTTCCTATCTCTCTTGCTAATCTTATTATTCGCCTTGCCTTTACTTCTTAGCATTTTTCCCTTATATTATAAATACTATTAATTATCTCTAGGTTAGATTTATCTTTATTTTCCTTCCCTTTGCTTTTCTCTTCTACTATAGCCTTTAACCTTTTAGTTAGGGTAGTGTCTTTTTATTACCCTTAGCTATCTATAATCTAATTAGTTAAGGGTTAATTAGTTAATTAGTAATGCAGGACCTACCTAGTGATTTAAATTAGGTTAGAAGCAAGTGAGAATGAGTTATGTGTGGTGTAAGGGTTTAAGTTCGCCTCGGAGCTTTAGGGCATAAGTGAGTGGTAAGGTGTAAGAAAATAGAAGAGATAGAGAGAGGGAATAAACACGGTTATAAAGGGGAATTGCGTTAATTTATCCTGCGAGTAAAACTTAAATAAATTTAAGTTTAACTATAGTTATAACCTATAACTCTTGCGCTAACGTAGCTATAAAGTTTATTATTAACAGACTTTGCACTAACCTTATAGCCCCTTATATTTATGCCCTTAAAGCTTATTCCTATATCTAGCTGCTTTTTTATTACTATAGTACTATTAATCAGTCGTTTATTATTGCACTAGCTAGGTGTTACCAGTAATTCTTTTGTTATGTGTGAATTTTAGATGCATTGGCCACTGCCGATGAAAAAAAAAAATTATAAAAATCATACCTATAATCACAAGGGAGCTCTCCTAAGGCTTTATTTACTAATTATTAATATAGATATTAGCCCTAAGGCAGGGAGGCTATTATAGTAGGAGCCTAAGGCATAGCCCTTAGCGTTACTTTGTGTGTGATAAGAATAGCTATTAGTCTTTTAATCACTCTAATAAAGAACGCTAAAAGGAGAAGGATTATTAGTTTACTAGTAAGACCTATTATACGCCCCTTTAGAGAAGAGATTCTAGGCGTTTCTTACCTCCTATAAAGAGCTAGATAATAATAAGCCTAATAAGGGCCCTAGCTAAGGATAGGAACCGTATCTTATAGCTTACATAAAGACTAAAGATAGTAATAAGGATAATAAAGAACTATTACTAGCGGTATATCTAAGCATTATATAATTCTTTTGCTTAGAGCTATAGGATAATTATAATCTTATAAATACTAATATTCTTACTACCCTTAATAACTAAGCCTTTTAGTATGCTTTCCTAAAGTAAGAACTATATTAATAGTAAGAATTTAATAAGGGATTAACTTACTATATCTCTAAAGAGCGCTATTCTAAAGAAGTCTTTAGAGGGATTATACCTAACACTAGGGTAGTAGGAAAATTAATAGTAGGTTAGGGATAAGCAAAGGCTTTATTATAATTAATGCCCTTATTAAAGATAACCCCTATAAGCCATAAATCATTAAATTTAGTGCTAGATCTATAACTATAATAGGCATTCTTTGTGTGCCTATAGAACTTAGAGAGCTTAAATTCTATGTTCTTAATATAGTAACTCCTTTCCTCTTTTCTATTACTAATATAGATAAGCTATAAGTTAAGATTAATAACCTTACAAACGTACTAATTTAAGGTAATAAGACTATGCCCGTTGTGTAATAATAGGGATATCCTTAGTAGCTACTAGAGGCTAAAGAAACGGTTACCTTCTATCTCTTAGAGGGGAAATCCATTAATTATATTATTGCTTTAGTTACCCCTCTATTTAATGCCTTATAAAGATCCTCTAGTAGGCTAGTTATAATATGAAACGCTAGGTAATTAAGAAGCTAACTAAAGTCTACCACTATTATTAGATAAAAGGAAAAGCTCCTAGCTAGTTTAAATTCATAATTAAAGATAAGCATAACTTTAACTATAAGATTATTACTAATATTGTGCAGATTAATAACTAACCAGTCCTTTACGTTATTAATTTAGTGACTTTATTCTAAGTAGCTTACTTTCTTAATCCTAAGAAGTAGAAGGCCTAAGATATCTAGGATGCTATTAGGGAGTGCTAGATTAATACCTATCTTAGACCGCTAGACTAGATTATTTATAACGCTAGTAATAACTTCTCTTCTACTAAATTTAAGCACTATACTTAATTAATGTTAATTAAGATTAATAAGATACTAATTAAAGCCTATAATAGCATTAGAAAGGTTAAAAGATACTATAGACCTTTACACTAGGCTTACGAGATTATCACGGATTTAATTAGCATAGAGATTACACTAGAGTAATGTCTTTAAATAGCTATTAAAGCTATTAATAACTTAGCAGGCCCTCATGGATTAGTGCTAACCCTACTAGTCTTTAGAGCCTACCTATACATAATAGATAAGTTACTACTAAGCATCTCTATTATTTAATAAGCTAAGGTAATTTAGAAGGCTACTAATAAGGTATATCACTACCTAGCCTTATAGCAGGTCTATAATGCCCTTAACACCTAGAATAGCCCTAACACATTACTAATACATTAGCTACCTCTATAGGCTAATATACGTATATAGAGGAGAAGGGTAGCTAGCATAGCCCTTATAAGCTAATAGCTACTAATAGGGAGACCTATACTATCTAGATACCTTATAGCCTAGTAAAATTCTAATCTATAGTAATAAAGCCTTACTATAAGGACCTATGTATTATAAAGGGGCTATAGGAGATAAAACCTTAAGATATTAGGGAGACTATAAATAAGAGAGATTCTCTTGCCTTTATAGAGGCAAGGGAAGGAGTAAAAGAAGATATAGAACTTCTAGTGCTAGTAAAGAGAAAGTAAGGAAGGCTAAGAAAAGCCCTAATAGTCTAATTCTCCCTTAACTAAGGCATAGAAGAACCTAAGGATCTTAAGGACTTTATAATTATTAACAAAGACTAAGAAAAGGCATTAATTAAGGAGATTATAGCTAGAGGATTGCTAATAGAAGTATTCCTAATAGCAAAGGAAAAAGCTAACTAGGATCTTGCCCTCTAACTCCTCTAAGAAGGGAAGATTATAACCCTAGGAAAGCCCTTTAAGCAATTAGATTAAGGTAAAATTAACGCTCTTTAAGCCTATAATATGTTTAGGTTTATAAAGTTTAATTAAGTAAAGCATAGTAGCTATAGGATCTTTAACTCTTATATAATAAGAGAGATTAAAGGTAAAGGCATGGATTTGCTATATAAGAAGTCTTGCCTTATTATACAAGGCTATAATAATAAGGAGAAGGAATTTATCCTAACGCAATCGCTAATAATCTAATAGGCAAGCCAATAGCTAATTATAGCTATTACTCCTTTATTAAAGTAAAAGGATTTGCCTCTAGATCTATAATATTACCTAAGCCTACGTTTAATTGCAAACGAAACTTATAAGGCTAATTATTGTGAGATTACTAGAATAGATTACGCACCTCTTTCTAGAAGGCATTATAATAGAGGTTATTAAGCCTCTTTACGGAATTACAAAGGCTAGAACTTACTAGTGGGTAACGTACTTCCGTTATTATAAGGATAACCTTAATATAACAATATTAACGTATAATCCCTACTTATTAATTATAGCTCTAAATAACCCTCCTGGGTACGAGGTAAAACTGCTTATATTATTACAGCCGGTTTTTCTTTAACATCTTGTCCATCTTTTTCGCTGTTTTCTCTAAGCTCTTATTACCCTTCTTATTCTTACTCTTTATAAAATCCTCCCTTATTTTTACTAACTTCCTAACCTCCTTTCTATTATAATTCTCCTTACTTTCTAATAGGTCTTTTTAGTTCTTTAACCTAGTGGTTATAGCCCTGGCTTTAGGTTATCCTTTACTATTCTATAAATCTATTAGCTAGGATAATAATTAACTAATAACGCAAGACCTACTTAGTGTGTTATAGGGACTGTATTAAATTAGATTAGAAGTAAGTAAGAATAAGTTATATATAGTGTGAGGGTTTAAGTTCGCCTTAGAGCTTTAGGGCATAAGTGAGTGGTAAGGTGTGAGAAGATAAAAGAGATAGAGAGAGGGAATAAACACGGTTATAGAGGGGAATTGCGTTAATTTATCCTGCGAGCAAAACTTAAATGAATTTAAGTTTAACTGCAATCACAACCTATAACTCTTACGCTAACGTAGCTATAAAGTTTATTATTAATAAACTTTACACTAACCTCGCAGCCCTCTGTATTCGTGCCCTTAAAGCTTATTCCTACATTAGGCTGCTTTTTTATCACTGTGGTACTATTAATCGGTTGTTTATTATTACACTAGCTAGGTGTTGCTAGTAATTCTTATGTTATGTGTGAATTTTAGATGCATTGGCCACTGCCGATGAAAAAAAAAAAATTATAAAAATCATAGCTCTAAATAATAAGAACCTCTTTAGGATTATTAGAATGTAAATAGATAACACGCTAGGTCTAAGCAATAATAACTTCTTTAATAAAGAAGAAAAAGAGCTTTAGAAGGCTAACTTTATAGCTAAAGAGAAGCAGCGATTATTAAGCAGGAATCCCCTTACTTTTAACGGATATATTCTAACCTAAAACGCTAATAACTCACTAACCCTAACCTAGAAAGGCTAAAGTTAGAAGATTAAGGAAGTTAACCCTTAATCCCTAATAGCAAGGCAGGATTATATAGAGCAAAGAGCCTAAGGAAGTTATATTATAACCGTCTACTAACTAGAAGCTTTATATAATTTCTTAATTATAGCTTAATACTAAGAACTAGCTACTAAAGATATTATATACCTGTTGGTATCACAGGTGCCTGACGTCAGGATCGTAGCCTAGGGAATAGGAATTATTCTTCTATTCTAGGCGTTGTAATTAATTAGTCATAAGTGTGTGTAGAAGAGAGGAAAAGAGAGGCTTTTTTAGATTATAAGAAGTGGCTACAAACGCAGTGCGTTTTATAGGTTATATAACTTATAGGCCCTTGCCTAATCAGAGGGGGCAGGCTGATAAGTTATATGTAAGGCTACCTCTTACGGGCGCGCGTTACGCGCGCCCTCGCGGCCTAACCTTTGCTAGGTAATTGCGGCTATGTGCTATGATTAATATTATGCTTGTTCTAACATTAGAACCTCTTTCTTTTTAATATGATTATTAACGTATAATATTAATCTAAGAAGAGAAGATATAAGGGATTAAATAAATGTATTATATAAATAAAAGAACTAATAAAAGAAATAATAATAATAGTCTCCTTTCCTTCCCTTACACGCCGCTAGCTTTAAATAACTAGCTTCTTTAATTGCTTATCCTTCTTCCTTACGGAAGGCTGCCTTTGCCTTCCGCTCTTGCCTGCACTTCTTTATTTAACTAGTGTAACGTAATATTAGATTACATTATAAGGGAAGGTTGCCTATAATCCCTTCCCTATCTAAAGGTATAATATTAGATTATCCCTCCCTATAGCCCTTTATTTAACCATAATGTAATATTAGATTATGTTCCTAGGGAAGATTGCCTATAATCCTTTCCTTTCTAAAGGTATAATATTAGATTATACCTTCTTATACCCCTTACGCTCCCTCCTCTTCCCCTCCTTACTATAGAGACTTAGGAGAGAGCACTCCTTCTAAGGCTATAATTCCACGCGCTCCCTTCTAAAGCTATAATTCCACTACCTCTAATCCCTTAGCCCACGCCCTATGTAATAGTGCTATACTTAGGGCAGCTTACCTAATGCCTTTAGCGCTAGTTTTAGTATAGGCTTAGGCATAGGCTTTAGGGCTCTAGTCCCCTGCCTCTTCGTAGGCAGTGCTAGGTCTAGGTAACCTATCCCTCTATCTAGATTATTACTATGTTACCTATAATAAACCTCTCTAGGGCTTTATTAGGCATTACCTTTATAAACGCATTAGCTAGGTTATCTTTACTATTAATCTATTTAATCTTATAAAGCTTACGGCGTTTATATAATTACTAAAGGGCTATAATATTAATTATAAGCTACTTTTCCTTTATAGTCCTAAGCTTAATAAGGCATTTATATAATAAGTATAAATCTATATAGACTATAATTAGGATTTCTAGGAGGTTTAATTAATCCGTGATAATCTTTAATATTATTATAATTACGTAAGCTATATTAATGCCTGCTACTATTCTATAGACCTCTAAAGTAAGCACACTTCTTATAACTCTCTTACTCTTTATTAAGCTATAGTGTATAATATTACCTTATAGTGTGAATTTACTATCCTTATACTCCTTATTAGCTAGGATAAGTACATAGCCTAGTTATAAGGTAAGGTCTTTATTATTAGCGAATAATCCGTTAATAAATATAAATAGCTTTACTCTTTTAAGATTAAGGGGTATAAAGATTAATCCTTAATCTAGGTAGTCTATTTATTACTTAATATAATAATTAAGTTTCTTAACGTTCTTAGTTATTAGTTCTTAATATTACGCAGTAACTAATAGATTAAAGCTTACCTTAGGTTAGTAGATTAAAGCAATATAGGCACTATAGGCCCTTTATTTAATATACTTCTTTTCTAGCTCTTCTAGCGGGATTAACTATAGCTTATTACTTTACCCTTTTGCTATATCTTAATAGTGTTATTAGTTAGTTAAATAATTCCACTGTTAAATATAAGGGGTTATTAGGCTTAATAAACTACTTTAGTTTTATAGCAAATTTAGCGGTAGCTAGTTAATCTTCTTCTTATTAGGAGAATCCTTTATCTAATAGGCTAAGGGTATTATTAGTCTGCATTCCTATATATCTAAAGTAAGGGCTTTTAGTAGATATTACTAGTAAGCATAGATTATAGCTTAATATTATTATCTAGAGGTTTTCTCTATAGTGCTTATAGTAAGTTACCTACTAGTATATGCTAGCCTCTGTAATTCTATAGAGGGCTTAATAACTCTTATAATTATTCCTTTAGGGTACTAGTTATAAATTTAGATAGGGAGTTAGGCAAGGATTATATAATTTAGCGGCGTTTCTAATTATATATATGCCTATGTAATATCTTAAATCTAAAGGAGAAATCCTTTTATAAGAAGAGAAGGGGTAGTTATAAGGATTAATTATTAGCTTACCCTTTAGATTATTAGGGCTTATGTAAGGATCGCTTGCTTTGCTTTATCGCTAAAGCCTTAGATAATAAGCCTTAATTTCTTATATAGCTAGCTTATTCTTCCTTTCACTTTATTAATAATATGGGAATTAAATATTTAAATCCCTTAGTGCTTCTTTAGATTAAAAGTAATAAATTCGAACATACCTTGGCTAATTAGGGCATTAATCTTAGTCTTTATTAAGAGTTTAAAAGGTTTGCTAGGAGTTATAATTATACCTTTCTTACGTAATTAGATTGTAAGCTTAAGGTTTGCTATCTCCTTGCTTAAGATAAATGCCTTAAGGTTATTTACCTAATTAATAATTATAGGAGGGTTCTTTTATAGTCTTCCTAGCCTTCTTTTTAGAGGGCTAGAGGTATTATATTATTAATTTATGCCTCTTGCTCTTTCCCTTTAATTACCTCTAGGTTATTACCTTTTACTAGTAATAGCCTTTTCTTACTAGGATCTTTATTATAGGGCTTAGTAAAGGTTAACCTAAAGACCTTAAGGCCTTATAGAAGATTAAGGGTATAGCTCTCTCTATATATTATAAAGAGCTTATATAGGCCTTACTATCCTTTATACTCTTACTAAATAAGAACTAGTAATATAAGCAGGAGATTTAGGGTTAGTAAGATATTAGGACTATTCCTTATAGTAAGGGCTTTCTTAACCTTATATAGTATGTGTAACCTCTTAATCTCCTTTATTACCTTTTACACTATAAGAGCTTATTACTTAATATTAGGTAAGGGAGGAGAATTATTAATTATTTAAGGGTAAGCGCTAAAGATAAGAAGGGTTAGAATGATGCTATCTAGGCCTGCGGTATTATTAAGGGCTTTTATAGCTATTTACAGAAGGCAAGAGCCATAGCCAAATGGTTCCTTGGCACAAAACGACTCTAATACTACTCATTGGCATAAGAACTAGCAGCTAACATACGTAGTAAAGAAGAGAAGCCAGAGCTAGGACGCTTCTAGCGCGCTAGGACTAACGACTAGAACGCGGGCATAGCTAATAACTAGGAGAAAGAGTAAGTTTATATAGTGTAAAACTAGCAGTAGGCTAGATATAAACCTATTAATTCTAGAACTATTATTAGATTAATATTAAACTATAAATACCTAGTATTATAACCTTACTAACCTACCCGTAACCCTCCCTAAACTATAACTAGCTTACTAACCTACTCCTTCTCTAAAACTAGAATAGCCCTCCCTATTACCTTAGCCTACCCCTTAGTAAGTAAGGCTATAGCTAGGAGATAGTTTATCTCTGCTATATAGGTATTTAGGCACTATAACTAAAATATAAGCTTATTATATTAATCCCCTCTAGCACTAGCCTAGCCTAAGCTTACTATAAAGGCACTTCTCTTTTCTTACTCTAATTACTAGTATAAAGCTTCTTTATATAATCTTAATAATTATCTAGGACTTAGAGTGTAGTTAAACCTAGAATAGAACTAGTAGAGGACTAATAGAGAAGCACTTATATTACCTTTAGTAATAATATTTACTTAGACCTTAACTAACTACTAGTACTTATTCCGCTACCTAGTTAAATTAGGCTAGGAGTAAGTTAGCGCTAGACTAGGCCTAGGAAAGAGGCGCTAGCTACCTTTAAGTAACTATAGTTTTAAACCTAATAATTAAAATAAGCATTAGTAGTAAGCCTTATGTAAAATAGTTAGCCCTACCTCTAAACTAGAATAAAGCTAACTTACTAGTAATATTATAGTATTAATGCCTAGGATAGTTAATAAACTAAGACTTATAGGAAATATATTAGATCCTATAGGGATTCCCTAACTACTATAGATTAGAATTAGAGTAAACTTAGTATAAGGGTAGTAGGGATTATACCTTAAGATCTTTAGCTATAGCTTACTTAAGTTACTTCTAAGTTAATAACTTCTAAGGGTAGCGCTTATTCTTAGGAGTTTCCTAGGCAGATTAAAGCTAGAAAAGCATAGGATATAGGAGTACTTATAGCTACTAGTGCTATTTTATTAGAAAATTTAACTAATTTATAGTAATTATTAGCATTTAGGCTAACACTAGCCTAGAGGTGCCTTAAATAGCTTTAAGGAAGAAAAGAACCTATAGGAAGTTTAATAAAAAGAGAAAGAAGAAAGACCCTTTAGGGAGAGGAACCTTTCTTATACTTATATAGAGAGGGGGCTAAATTATAGATATTAATAAAGAAAGAAGAATATAAGATAAAAATCTAGTTAGATAATGCCTAAGAGACCTAGGCCTGGAAATAGCTAGAAATTAAACTAAACCTATACCCTTACTATAAAAGATAAACATTACTAGGTACTCTAACTTCCCTAGACTAATAAGCTAGACCTAGGCTAGAGAAGGCTAAAAAGTAAGGTTATAGAAAAGCTAGCTAAAAAGTAAAAGAGAAGTAAATTATTACTATAAAACTAAATCTAGTATACTATAAGATAGTATAAGAGGCCTAGAGTAATACTAGAGTAGACCTAGGATAAAGCTAGGTAAGGCTTTAAACCTAGGATTTTCCTTCTTTCTTTCTTTTCTTTTCTTCTTATTAAGATAAGGCTAGCATAAGCTAGCATTAAATACCTATAATAGGCTATATATAACGTAACGTAGGCCTAGTGTAGGGTTAGCGTTAGCCTAAACATAGATATAAGGGGTTTTTCTTCCTATTTATAGGTTTTCCTTTTAACAAAGCAGTAGGAGTACTAGTACTAGCCCTACATAGAGCTAGCTAGCGTAATTAATATATATAGCTATTTACAGGGCTATAGCTTTAGGTATTAATAGGCATTTGCGTTAGATAATATTATAGGCTCTTTAGAGCAGCCTATCATATCTCTTAACCTTGCTAATACTATGGTATGCCTTAATAGGGACTTCTTTAATTAAGATTAATATTAAAGCCGCAAATTAGCGGAATTCTTCGCTTCTAAACGTTATACTAGCATTAGTTATAATCTAATCTAGAGGACCCTAGTAGGTATTAATCTAGCAGAGGCAAAGGGCTTCCTAGGTTACCTTTACTATAATATCTTTAAGGAATCTAGCTGCGTTAAATGCGGTAGCTATATCTATAGCGTAGAGAATAGGGTAATTACTATCTAGATATATAATATTCACAATTACTTTATAGTTAAAGTTGCATTTATTCTTTAGGGTAAATTTAAAGTAATATAAATTGTCTGTATTTAATTAGTATTAGTAGCAGATCTTCGTTAATTATCTAATGGTTTTGAAATCTACCTTATAGCCTAATTTAGAAAGCATATTATAAAGTTAGCAAACAGAAGGGTAACTAAATCGGCGATGCAAGCGCTGCAATTCTATCTCGGTTAGATAACTCTAGGCAATTAATCTCTCCTTCTATAGAAGCATCCAAGGATATCCCTATTTATAGATAATAGGGACCTTAATATCGCCTTATTAAAGGATATTCTAAGAGATATAGAAGTTAATCTTAAGGTAGTCTATATTTACTAAACATAGTAAGAAGGGAGTGTTTATAGGCATTATATAGAATAGGATAATACTAAAGGGAGTAGGCATATTAATTAATCTAATTAAGGGATTAGCTTACTGCTTCTAAATTAAATTATTACCTCCTAGCTTTAGATTTATTAAGCTAGATCTTTTAGATTAATTATTATAAAGTAAGGAATTAAGGGTGCCTTACTAATAAGTAACCTATAGCCCTAGTATTAGGGATAATACCTTAGAATATGCCTAAAGAGTAATAATCTTAAAGAAGGAAGGTAGTTAGGGCTTTCTTTAGTTACTAGAGATTAAATAGATTCTCTTTAATAAGGGTATAGGTAGCTGCTTAGTTTATAAGAATTTCTATAGTTATATAGCTATTAATTATTATACCTTATATAAAGAAGCTTATTAGTATCTCTCCTTTATTACCTTCTTCTTTAAATCTAAGTTCTATTATATAGGTAGAAATCTTATCTTTTTAGAAGAAGTAATATTATTCTCTTTACCTTTATACTAAGTAAGGAAAGTATTATAGAAAGGGGTTATTAGTTCTATAAGGTAATGATTCTTAAAGCGTTAATATGCTTTCTTATATTTCTCCTTAGAGTGTTTAGTTAACTAATAGCCTTCTTTACTATATATATAGCATTTCTTCTTCTATAGAGTGCCTTTATTACCTTATAATTATAATTATCTATAATAGGCTTCCTTACTATACCTATTATACTTATAGTTAGTCTAATACTACTCTCTTATATTAGGTATTAATAGGAATTAATGCTTCTTATCTAATTCCTCTATAGTTATTCTTATTAATATCCTTATATATTTATAAAATAGCTAGAGGTTAGTAGGAGGGTTAATAAGGTAAGTTTTACACTTAGGTATGCTATAATAGGCAGAGATTAATTAATTCTAAAGTGCTCTTTTAGATTAGGTAATATCTAGGACTGCTTATTAAAGGTTTATAAGCTTTATTATAAGTTCTTTAAAGTAATTAATCTTTAGCTTATCTAGGTTTTCTTATATAATCTAGTATAGCTTAGTATTCTGCTATTTAAGGAAATACCTTTATTTTATATTATCTATCTTAAACCTTCTCTTAATATAGCTAATAAGAGTCTTAAGGTCTTAAGGATTACCTAGCTTATATAAATGCTTATAATAGTATATTAAGGCTTTTCCTTTAAGTATAGCTTTAAGAGTATACCTAGCTTTATAGGGTTTAATGCCTAGTATCTTATATTTCCCTTAGAAGATTATTAACTTTAAGTTAAAGACCTTATAGTTATTTACGCTATATTAAATATTACTTATATAAAGCTTTATAAGATTAATTATTTACTTTATTATAGGTCTAGAGAGAAAAAGTGCTCTTAGAGGTATAGAAGGGGGATTTCTTATCTTAATAAGGGATACCTTTAATAAGGGCTTTCCTAAGGATTATTATATAATTAGCCTAATAGGGTTAGACTTAGGGAATGTTATTAGCGAGATTATAAGATTCCTAGATTGCTTTATTAGCAATATTATAACCTTAGCCTAATTAGAGGGATTAGAAGGAGGTTATTAAGGAAGTCTTAGTCTTTAATACGTTTTTAGAAGGGTGTGTACTTCCTTATAGCTTCCTATATCTTTTCTTCTTACTAATCTTAGAATTCCTTGCGGGTAGTAACTTCCTTAAGCATTATAGTAATCTTCTTATAGGCTATTATATCTATATACACGCCTTAGAAGAGAAGGAAATCACGTAAATACTTAGCAATTGCTTAGTCTATAATTATAAATACCTCTCTTATCTATCTATAGAAGTCTTTAATAAAGTTAGTAAAGAGGCTTCTAGTAATAAGGCTCTTAGACTAATATACTACTATCTTAAAGAGAATATACGCTATAATAGCCTTAGGATTATTACCTTATTTATTAAGGTTAAACGATTTTACTATCTATAATATCTTAGATATAATAAAGTCTTATATCTCTAGGGAATGTGTCTTAAGAGAGGATTATTAACTTATAGACCTTTGCCTTTTTAGTCTCTCTTAACCTTAGTGCCTTCTTTAGCATGTGAAGGTAAAGGAAGAGGGCTTCTTATGTTATTAAAGAGAGTAAAAAGAGGTTAAAGAAGAGGGTAAAGAAGAGGGTAGAGAAGAGGGCTTTTGCGTTATTAAAGTGGGAATTTAGCAAGGTTATGGTAGAATTAACTTAGGCGTGAAGATTACTAGCATTTTACCTATATAAATTCACACTGCTTTTAAAGGCATCTCTGTTTTAGCTTGCAGCTATCTGCCTAATAATACAGCTGCCTACCTATTAACCCCCTCTCTTATTAATTCCTCCCTCTCTTGTTAATTCCTCCCTCTCTTGTTAATTCCTCTCTCTCTTATTAATCCCTCTCTTATTAATCCCTCTCTTGTTAATTCCTCCCTTATTAAAAACTGTTATCCTTAGGGATTTTAATACTATTCTCTTACTAGTATTGCTAATAATAATAAAAGCCTCTCCTTATGATAATACTTTGCTACACTACTAGATCTCCTCTTGTATTAAAGCTATTCGCTAGCTTATAAGCCTCTTTAATAAGCTAGAGTTCTTCCTTACCTAAAGACTCTAAGTTATGCCTATTTTACTCTTCTAGTGTAATACTAGCTAACTAAATAAAGTTAAATAGGCCTATTATAGCATAAATAATCTTTACCTAATCTAGAAAACTATACTTAGTAGCGCTATAGTAAATTATCTTAAACTTTTACTTATAAAGCCTAAAGAGCCTCTTAACTATAACTTAAAGGCAAGTATACTAGAGATTAAAAAGTTTAGACCTTATTTTTAGCCCTTCTCTATTATTAGGATTCTCTTATAAATAATATTAAATGCCTATAAAGGGTATAAGTAACCTAGCTTATATATAAAATCCTATATCTATAAGGTAAAAACGCTTTCTTAGTATTCTAAATAACTAAGTAAGAGTAATTTAAAGCAGTGGACTATTATAAATTAATCCCTTAGCGCTTGCTAATATATATATAAAGATATTATTATTAAAGTTTATAGTAGCTAGCATATTCTAAGATATATTACTCTTTTAAGAGAAGAATTACTACTGCTTTACTACTAGGATAAATATAGGTATATATATACTATTAATTACGCTCATTACACTATAGAACCCGTGTTTGCTTTTATCTAACATAATATATATAGAGATATAATCTAGCTGTTGATTCCTTCGGATCATCATCGGATTAGTTGTGGCCAAAGACCCACTAATTGTGGGCCGAGTAGGGCCCTCAGAGGATGCACGCTTCGTGATTAGCTACCCCTTTTCACCACTCCCTCTTTGCCTTACTTACGGGTTTCACTCACTTTTTAGCTAGCTAGATTCCTCTCTCTCTCTCTCTCTTCTCTCTTTCCTAGATTATTATTATTAACTATTATAGACTTTAATAACAATGGTATTATTACCTACGCAGGCACCTTAGTGTTCTAACACTAATTAGTGGTTAATTATAACCATAGATAAGTTAGGTATCATAAGAAAAGACATTTTTACAGACGCTATAGTTATTTTCCTATTATTTAGATCCTTAGGAATAAGGGCATGGCTGTAAGAGTGTGCTAAAGGAAGAGACTTAAATTCCGGTTATAGACTTATTAGGCTTCTAAGGAATTAGCTTCTTCTATTATTATCTTTATATTTAATAGAGAGATTAATTCTATATCTATCACGAACCTAGGGATTAACTTCTTCTATTATTATCTTTATCTTTAATAGAGAGACTAATCCTACACCTACTATAAGAAAACCAACTAAATAATCGAATTAATTGCTATAAGGCATTTGCTTTAAACCTAACGTTAATAACCATTACATCACTTATAATAAGTTAGGAAGCTAGACTAGTAATAAGAGGAGGACCTAAGCTACTATAGAAGCTATATAATTGCCTAGACTATTACTAAGAGAAGAGCCTTAATTCTCTAGTAATAAGAAACTATCCTAGATCTTAATAGCACCTAAGAGACCCTAAGAGAGTGAACTACTAATATAACTATAACCTCTTTCCTATGCCCTTATAAAAGATTAGAAGGAATGAATTATAGTTAACCCTAATTTCACCACGCTGTCTAAGCTTAATAACTATATTATAAGGTTTATTAACCTTAGTAAGCATTAAAACTAGAGGGATAATAATCTCTAGGAATTATTCTAAGAAGACTTTAAAGGATAGTCTAAGAATACCTTTATAATAGCTAATAGAGATCTTATTAGAGAGCTATAGAATTCCCTGTGAGATTATAGTATTATTATAAGATAAGGCTAAGGACTAGCAATTATAATATCTCTAGAAGAAGTGGTCTAATAAGAAATAAGGCTATTATAGCCTAAAGGGAGATTATAATTCTCTAACCCCTAAACAATCACCTCCTTAATCCCTTTATCTACTTACCCTAAAACCTTATCCTTCCTAACCCTAATAGTACCTTTAACCCTTAACCTATAAGAGAGCCTCTTCTATAGTAAACCCTATTATATTAAGTAATTCACCCTAAAGATCCCTATCTATAGCAAACCTTACTGCCTATATAGTAATTCTCTTCTAAGGACTAGATTATAAAGAAAATCTTAGAACTTATAAAGATATATAAGGATAGTAACTATTATAGCGGATAATTATATAATTTCCTTGCCCTAAAAGTTATACTCTTTAAGAATAAGTATAATAGAATTAACCTCCCTTAAATGTATTATTAGAAGGCTCTCTAATTATCTTAATTAATAATACTAAATAGTTGTTAGAACAAGCATGATATCAATCGCGGCACGCAGCCGCAATTACCCGGCAAAAGGTTAGGCCGCGAGGGCGCGCGCAACGCGCGCCCGCGAGGGTAGCCCTATATATAACTTATTAGCCCGCCTCTCTAATTAGGTAAGGACCTATAAGTTATATGACCTATAAAACGCACTGCGTTTATAGCTACTTCTTATAATCCAAAAGCCTCTCTTTTCCTCTCTTTTACACACACTTATAACTAATTAATTATAACGCCTAGAATAGAAGAATAATTCCTATTCCCTAGGCTATAATCCTAACATTAGGCACCTATAATACTAATACTAATTAGTGGTTAACTTTATAGATAACTATACGGTTTTTCTAACCGTAGATTAGCAAGGTTAATTAGAAGAGATAGCTATACTATAAACCTACCCTATAAAATAGGAGGGCTGCTAAAAGTAAGTATAGTTATGCTAAGGAAGTCTAAGCACTCTCCTATAATAAGAAAGGAGCCTTATAACTCCTAAGATCTAATCCTAAGACCTTATAAAGACTTTAAAGCTATTAAAGGATTAAGGCCTAGTTAGTAACTAGTCTAACCTATCTTTAATTACTTAGTTAGCGCGTTCTACCACGTACCTAACCCTTAGAAGGCATTCTCTTATAATAAGAAAGGAACTTACTACTCCTAAGATCTAATCCTAAGAACCCCTAAGGGATAAAGACAATAGCTATGCTTATAATCCTTTAACCTACTATATAACTAATACTATACCTTTATTCTATCCTCCTATAATAGAGATAAGAAAGTTAAAAGCTCCTTAATAAGGAGAACTATTAAAAGCCTCTCTCTCTAGCCTTAACTTTAGTAATGCTAAAGAAAGCACTAAGGTTAAGAGAGACTAAAAAGGCAAAGGTCTATAACTTAATAACCCTCTCCTAAGATATATTTCCCTAGAGATATAAGACTTTATTATATCTAAGATATTAAAGATAGCAAAATTATTTAATCTTAATAAATAAGGTAATAATCCTAAGGCTATTATAGCCTATATTCTCTTTAAGATAGTAATATACTAGTCTAAGAGCCTTATTACTAGAAGTCTCTTTACTAACTTTATTAAAGACTTCTATAGATAGATAAGAGAGGTATTTATAATTATAGATTAAGTAATTGCTAAGTATCTACGTAATTTCCTTCTTTTCTAAGGCATGTATATAGATATAATAGCCCGTAGGAAGATTATAGTAATGCTTAAGGAAGTCACTACCTGTAAGGAATTCTAAGATTAGTAAGAAGAAGAGATCTAGGAAGCTATAAGGAAGTACACACCCTTCTAAAAACGCATTAAAGACTAAGACTTCCTTAATAACCTCCTTCTAATTCCCCTAATTAGGGCTAGATTACAATATTTTTAATAGAGTAATCTAGGAATCCTATAATCTCACTAATAATATTCCCTAAGCCTAACCCTATTAGGCTAATTATATAATAATCCTTAGGAAAGCCCTTATTAGAGGTATTCCCTATTAAGATAAGAAATCCCTCCTTCTATACCTTTAAGAGCACTTTTTCCCTCTAGACTTACACTAAAGTAAATAATTAATCTTATAAAGCTTTATATAAGTAATATTTAATATAGCGTAGATAACTAGAAGGTCCTTAACTTAAAGTTAATAATCTTCTAAGGGAAATATAAGATACTAGGTATTAAACCCTATAAAGCTAGGTATGCCTTTAAGGCTATGCTTAAAGGAAAGCTTTAATATACTATTATAAGCATTTATATAAGCTAGGAGATCCTTAAGACCTTAAGACCCTTATTAGCTATATTAAGAGAAGGTTTAAGACTAATAATATGAAATAAAGGTACCTCCTTAAATAGTAGAACACTAAGCTACGCTAGATTATATAAGAAAACCTAGATAAGCTAAAGATTAATTACTTTAAAGAACTTATAATAAAGCTTATAAACCTTTAATAAGTAGTCCTAGATATTACCTAATCTAAAAGAGCACTCTAGAATTAATTAATTTCTGCCTATTATAGCATACCTAAATATAAAACTTGCCTTATTAACCCTCCCACTAACCTCTAGCTATTCTGCGAATATATAAGGATATTAATAAGAATAACTATAGAGGAATTAGATAAGAAGCATTAATTCCTATTAACACCTAATATAAGAGAGTAGTATTAGACTAACTATAAGTATAATAGGTATAGTAAGGAAGCCTATTATAGATAATTATAATTACAAGGTAATAAAGGCGCTTTATGTACAAAGAAATGTTATATATATAGTAAGGAAGGCTATTAGTTAACTAAACACTCTAAGGAGGAATATAAGAAGGTATATTAATGCTTTAAGAACCATTATCTTATAGAACTAATAATCCCTTCCTATAATGCTTTCCTTACTTAGTATAAAGGTAAAGAGAATAATACTGCTTTTTCTAAAGAAGATAAGATTTCTACTTATATAATAGAACTTAGATTTAAAGAAGAAGGCAATAAAGGAGAGATACTAATAAGCTTCTTTATATAAGGTATAATAATTAATAGCTATATAACTATAGAGATCCTTACAAATTAAGCAGCTACCTATACCCTTATTAAAGAGAATCTATTTAATCTCTAATAACTAAAGGAAGCCCTAACTGCCTTCCTTCTTTAAGATTATTACTCCTTAGGTATATTCTAAGGCATTATCCCTAATACTAGGGCTATAGGTTACTTATTAGTAAGGCACCCCTAATTCCTTGCCCTATAATAGTTAATCCCTAAGATCTAGCTTAATAAATCTAGAGCTAGGAGGTAATAATTTGATTTAGAAGCGGTAAGCTAATCCCTTAATTAGATTAATTAATATGCTTACTCCCTTTAGCATTATCCTATTCTATATAATACTTACAAACACTCCTTTCTTACTATATTTAGCAAATATAGACTGCCTAAAGATTAATTTCTATATCTCTTAGAACATCCTTTAATAAGGTAATATTAAGGTCCTTATTATCTATAAATAGGGATATCCTTAGATGCTTTTACAGAAGGAGAGATTAATTACCTAGAGTTATCTAACCAAGATAGAATTACAGCGCTTACATTACTAATTTAGTTACCCTTCTGTTTGCTAACTTTATAATATGCTTTCTAAATTAGGCTATAAGGTAGATTTTAAAACCATTAGATAATTAACAAAGATCTGCCACTAATGCTAATTAAATATAGATAATCTATATTGCTTTAAATTTACCCTAAAGGATAAATACAACTTTAACTATAAAGTAATTGTAAATATTATGTATCTAGATAGTAATTGCCCTGTTCTTTATGCTATTAATACGGCTACTGCGTTTAACGCGGCTAGATTCCTAAAGGATATTATAGTAAAGGCAATATAGGAAGCCCTTTGCCTCTACTAGATTAATACCTACTAGGGTTCTCTAGACTAGATTATAACTAATGCTAGCATAACCTTTAGAAGCAAGGAATTCTACTAATTTATAGCTTTAATATTAATCTTAATTAAAGAAGTCCCTATTAAGGCACACTATAGTATTAGCAAGGTTAAGAGATATTATAGGCTACTCTAAAGAGCCTATAATATTATCTAACGCGAATGCCTATTAATACCTAAAGCTATAGCCCTATAAATAGCTATAAAAGCCCTTAATAATACTATAGGCCTAAATAGTATTATTCTAACTCTTCTTATCTTTAGCGCTTACCCTTAAATAATTAATAATTCTCCTTCCTTATCTAATATTAAGTAATAAGCTCTTATAGTATAAAAGGTAATAAAGGAGATTAAGAGGTTATATATGCTATATAAGGTTAAGGAAGCCCTTACTATAAGGAATAGCCCTAATACCTTACTAACCCTTAATCTCCTACTTACATTACTAGTTCTTATCTAGTAAGAGTATAAAGGATAGTAAGGCCTATATAAGCTCCTTATAATAAATAAAGAGAGCTATACTCTTAACCTTTTATAAGGCCCTAAGGTCTTTAGGTTAACCTCTATTAAGCCTTATAATAAAGATCTAAGCAAGGAAAGTGTTATGAACTGGCCTTAGGGCAGCTGCACGTAAGCGTTCTAAGAGATATTATTATCCTTAGAGAGGAAGGATTAGACTAAGCTAGGTATCGCATAGGAACTGGCTTTATACTAGTGTGTGTATAGGTTGCATAGGCCTGGGTAAAGCCCTAACCTATTTGCCTATAGTCCGCGTCCTTTATGCGCCCTTTCTGGAACCTTTGCATGCCCTTTCCGGACCTGAGACATGACCCGAGCTCCTAAGCTCGAGTCCATAACAGAAAGGCTATTACTAGTAGAAGGTAATAATCTAGAGGTAATTAAAGGGGAAGAGTAAGAGGCATAAATTAATAACATAGTGCCTCTAGCCCCTCTAAAAGGCTAGGAAGACTATAAAAGAACCCTTCTATAATTATTAATTAGGCAGATAACCTTAAGGTATTTATCTTAAGTAAGGAGGAGGCAGACCTTAAGCTTGCAATCTAATTATATAAGAAAGGCATAATTATAACTCCTGGCAAGCCTTTTAAGCTCTTAACAAAGGCTAAGATTAATGCCCTAATTAGCTAAGGCATGTTTAAATTTATTGCTTTTAATCTAAAGAAGCACTAAGGGATTTAAATCTTTAATTCCTATATTGTTAATAAAGTTAAAGGAAGAATAAGCTAGCTATATAAGAAATTAAGGCTTTAGTAATAAAGCAAAGCAAGTAATCCTTACGCAAGCCCTAATAATCTAAAGGGTAAGCTAATAATTAATCCTTATAATTACCCCTTCTCTTCTTATAAAAGGATTCTTCCTATGGATTCAAGATATTACGTAGGCATACGTATAATTAGAAACGCTACTAAATTATATAATCCTTGCCTAACTCCTTATCTAAATTTGTGATTAGCACCCTAAAGGAATGATTATAAGAGTTATTAAGCCCCTCTATAGAATTGCAAAGGCTAGCACACACTAGTGGGTGACTTACTATAAGCACCACAGAGAAAAGCTCTAGATAATAATATTAAGCTATAATCCGTGCTTGTTAGTTATATCTACTAAAAGCCCTTACTTTAGATACATAGGAATGCAGACTAATAATACCCTTAGCCTATTAGATAAAGGATTCTCCTAATAAGAAGAGAATTAACTAGCTATTGCTAAATTCGCTGTAAAGCTAAAGTAGTTTATTAAGCCTAATAACCTCCTTATATTTAACAGTGGAATTATTTAACTAACTAATAATACTATTAAGATATAGTAAAAAGGGCAAAGTAATAAGCTATAGTTAATCCTACTAGAAGAGCCTGAAAAGAAGTACGTGGAATAAAGGGCCTATAGTGCTTATATTACTTTAATCTACTAACCTAAGGTAAGCTTTAATCTATTAGTTACTATATAATATTAAGAACTAATAACTAAGAACGTTAAGGAACTTAATTACTATATTAAGTAGCAAATGGACTACCTAAATTAAGGATTAATCTTTATACCCCTTAACCTTAAAAGAGTAAAGCTATTTATATTTATTAATAGATTATTTGCTAATAATAAAGACCTTACCTTATAACTAGGCTACGTTCTTATCCTAGCTAATAAGGAGTATAAAGATAGTAAGTTTACACTATAAGGTAATATTATACACTATAGCTTAATAAAGAGCAAGAGAGTTATAAGAAGTATGCTTACTTTAGAGGTTTATAGAATAGTAGTAGGCGTTAACATAGCTTACGTAATTATAATAATATTAAAGATTATTATAGATTAATTAAACCTCCTAGAAGTCCTAATTATAGTCTATATAGATTTATACTTATTATATAAATACCTTATTAAGCTTAGGACTATAAAGGAGAAATGGCTTATAATTAATATTATAGCCCTTTAGTAATTATATAAACGTTATAAGCTCTGCGAGATTAAATAGATTAATAGCGAAGATAACCTAGCTAATACGTTTATAAAGGTAATACCTAACAAAGCCCTAGAGAGGTTTATTACGGGTAATACAGTAATAATCTAGATAAAGAGATAGGTTACCTAGACCTAATACTACCTATAAAGAGGCAGGGGACTAGAGCGCTAAAGCCTATGCTAAAGCCTATACTAAAGCCTACGCCTAAGCCTACGCTAAAACTAGCGCTAAAGGCACTAGGTAAGCTGCCTTAAGTATAGCATAGTTATATAGGGTATAAGCTAAGGGAGTAGAGGTAGTGGAATTATAGCTTTAGAAGAGGGCATGGAATTATAGCCTTAGAAGGGGTGCCTCTCCTAAGTCTTTATAGTAGGGAGAGGGAAGAGAAAGGAGCATAAGGAGGTATAGGAAGGTATAATCTAATATTATACCTTTAGAAGGGGAAGGATTATAGGTAATCTTTCCCTAGGAACGTGATTTAATATTATATTATAGTTAGCGCACTGGGAAGATCGGTCTTAACAAGTTCCTCTTCCGGAGAGGCGTTCCCGGGTGAACTCGCCGCTATGCAGCTGTGGCAGAGCAGTCAAGGACTAATATCATATTATAGTGAACTGCCCTAAATATAACTACTAATGCCCCTAAACGCGCTAGCCCAGAGACGCATAGGAGGCAAGGCTAGCCCTAAACTACCCCCTAAAGGCAAGAGCAATAGCTAAATAGTTCCTTAGCATAAAACGACTCTAATACTACTTATTAGCACAAGAACTAGCAGCTAATATACATAGTAGAGAGGAGGAGCTAGAGCCAGGGCGCTTCTAGCGCGCTAGGACTAATAACTAAGATATAGATATAGTAGATAACTAGGGAGAGACATAAGATTACATGGTTTAGAGCTAGCAGCGGGCTAGCCAAAGAATTACATTTCTAAAACCATTATTAGATTAATTTTAAATATATAACGCTAGGTATTACAAGCCCCACTAGACCGCCTTTGCCCCTCTACTAAGCTATACCTACCTAACTAATTACTCCTCCTCTAGGACTAGAATTACCCTCTCTATTACCTTAGCCCGCCCTTAGCAGGTAGGGCTGTGGCTAGGAGATAGTTTATCTCTATAGCGCGAGCGTCTAGGCGCTATAGCTAAAAGATAACCTTATTATATTACTCCTTACTAGCGCTAGATTAGCCTAGGCCTATAGCTAAGGCGCTGCGTTTCTTCTTACTTTAATTGCTAGCATAGAGCTTCTTTACGCAATCCTAATAGTTATCTAGGACCTATAGAACTATTAGACCTAGACTAGACTTAATATTAAACCAGAATAGCAGTACTTATATTACCCCTAGCGACTATAGCTACCTAAACTTCCACTAGCTACTAGTACTTATTCCATTAACTACTTAAGTTAGGCTAAGAGCAAATTAGCACTAGATCTAGCCTAGAATAGAGGCGCTAACTACCTTTGAACATCTATAGTTACGGACCTAATAGTTAAAATAGGCATTAGTAGCTAGCCCTATATAAAATAGTTAGCCTTGCTTCTAAGCTAGGATAGATCTAACTTACCAGTAATATTATAGCACTAGTGCCTAGGGTAGTTAATTAATTAAGATTCATAAGAGATACATGTCATAACCCCAAAGGTGTGTGAGGTAAGCCACTAGACTAAAAGATCCGTCAATGTTAGCTGTCGCTACATTGCACCTTACAATCACTTAAGACCTATCGCTTTGCATGCCACACCTCACAGCCTCTCCTAGCGACGTGCATCGATGGCTACGTGCGCCACTGTGGGTGTCACGTCTTACCTAACGATTAGCGCCTTATAATTATCCCCCTCAGAATGGCTTGCCCTCAAGCCAAGCCACTAGGGGCTGAGCCCGGTTACCAAGGCCCTTTGGAAATCAGTGATTGCGAACCCCAAGGACTAGGATGACATAAGCAGACTATAATAGTGGGCCCTGCTAAACCTACCCTGTAAGCCTAACGTAAGTTGCTCACCTTAGGATTCGAACCTAGGACTATCGCAACTAGAAGACCTGCGACAGCTAACATTAATGTCATAACCCCAAAGGTGTGTGAGGTAAGCCACTAGACCAAAAGATCCGTCAATGTTAGCTGTCGCTACATTGCACCTTACAATCACTTAAGACCTATCGCTTTGCATGCCACACCTCACAGCCTCTCCTAGCGACGTGCATCGATGGCTACGTGCGCCACTGTGGGTGTCACGTCTTACCTAACGATTAGCGCCTTACAATACATTAGATCCTATAGGGATCCCCTAACTATAGCAAATTAGTATTAGAACAGAGGTAGGCTAGGGCTAGAGGGTTATACCTTTAAATCCTTAGCTATAGCCTGCTTAAGCTGCTTCTTAGTTAAAGACTTTTAAGGATATCGCTTGTTTTTAGAGTTTTCCTAGGCGGATTAGAGCTAGATAAGCATAGAACATAAGAGTACTTATAGCAGCTAGCGCTATCTTGTTAGATAACCTAATAGATCTGTAGCAATGTTAGTAATTAGGCTAATACTAGCCTAGGAGCGCCTTAGGTAGCTCTAAGGAAGAAAAGAACCTATAGGAAGTTTAATAAAAAAGAGAAAAGAAGGAAGACCCTCTAGGGGAGGAACCTTTCTTATACTTATATAGGGGGCTAAATTATAGATATTAATAAAGAAAGAAAAACATAAGATAAGAATCTAGTTAGTTAACGCCTAAGAGACCTAGGCCTAGAAATAGCTAGGAATTAAACCAAACCACACCCCTACTACAGAAGATAAACAACATTAGGTGCTCTAACTTCCCTAGACTAATAAGCTAGACCTAGGCTAGAGAAGGCTAAAAAGTAAGGCTATAGAAGAGCTAGCTAAAAAGTGAAAGAGAAGTAAATCACTACTATAAAACTAAATCTAGTACGCTATAAGATAGTATAATAAGCCTGGAGCAGTGCTAGAGTAGACCTAGGATAGAGCTAGGTAGGGCTTAGAACCTAGGATTTTCCTTTTCCTTTTTCTTTCTTTTCTTATTAGGATAAGGCTAGCGCAAGCTAGCAACAAACACCTATAATAGGCCACACACAACGCGACGTAGGCCTAGTGCAGGGTTAGCATTAGCCTAAACATAGATGTAAGGGGTTTTTCTTCCTATTTAAGGGTTTTCCTTTTGACGAAGCAGCAGGAGTACTAGTACTAGCCCTACATAGAGCTAGCTAGCGTAAATAATATATATATATATTATAGTTAAATAAAGGGCTATAGGGAGGATAATCTAATATTATGCCTTTGGATAGGGAAGGGACTATAGGTAACCTTCCCTTATAATATAATTTAATATTACGTTACACTAGTTAAATAAAGGGGCGTAAGTAAGGGCGGAAGGCAGAGACAGCCTTCTATAAGGAAGAAGGATAAGCAATTAGAGAAGCTAGTTATCTAAAGCTAGCGGCGCGTAGGGGAAGGAAAGGGGACTATTATTATTGTTTTCTTTTGTTAGTTCTTTTATTTATATAATATATTTATTTAATCCCTTATATCTTCCCTTCTTAGATTAATATTATACGTTAATAATTATATTAAAAAGAAAGAGGTTCTAATGTTAGAATAAGCATAATATTAATTACGGCACGTAGCCGTAATTACCTAGTAAAAGGTTAGGCCGCGAGGGGCGCGCGTAATGCGCGCCTGCGAGAGGTAGCCCTATATATGACTTATTAGCCTGCCCCTCTAATTAGGCGAGGACCTATAAGTTATATAACCTATAAAACGCACTGCGTTTATGGCCACTTCTTACGATCCGAAAAGCCTCTCTCTTTCCTCTCTTCTACACACACTTATAACTAATTGATTACAACGCCTAGAATAGAAGAATAATTCCTATTCCTAGGCCACGATCCTGACGTCAGGCACCTGTGATACCAACAATAGTACTATCTTAATTATCTCTTTAGTTAAAACCTTATATATAAAGAGATAATTAGCTATATCTATTAACGCTTTAAGATAGAAAGTAACTAATAGTTCTACTACTATAAATAGAGTAGTATAACTCTAAATAGCACTATTACTAAGAACCCTAGTAAAACTAGGCTAGAGTGCCTTAAAATTATACTAGCTACCCTTAAGAAGATCTATTAAGGCCTATATTCTTCTAATATAGTAAATACTAAGCTCTATAAGTAAATATTAAATACTATAGCTAGTATGCCTAAATATTAGATAGTAAAGTATAATTACTCCTAGGCTTTAAGAGTCTTACTAAAGACCTCTATAAGGTAATTATAATCTTAGAATTAAATAGGAGAGCTACCTAATACCTATAATTATAAGGGAGCTCTCCTAAGGCTATGTTTACTAACCACTAATATAGACATTAGCCCTAAGGTAAGGGAGGCTATTATAGTAAGAGCCTAAGGCATAGCCCTTAGCATTGCTTTATATATAGTAAGAATAGCTATTAGTCCTTTAATTACTCTAATAAAGAATACTAAAAGGAGAAGGATTATTAGTTTACTAGTAAGATCTATTATACACTCCCTTTAGAGAAGAGATTCTAGGTGTTTCTTACCTTCTATAAAGGGCTAGATAATAATAAGCCTAATAAGGGCCCTAGCTAAGGATAGGAACCGTATCTTATAGCCTATATAAAGACTAAAGATAGTAATAAGGATAATAAAAAGCTATTACTAGCGGTATATCTAAGTATTATATAATTCTTTTGCTTAGAGCTATAGGATAATTATAACCTTATAAATACTAATATTCTTACTACCCTTAATAACTAAGCCTTTTAGTATGCTTTCCTAAAGTAAGAACTATATTAATAGTAAGAATCTAATAAGGGATTAACTTACTATATCTCTAAAGAGCGCTATTCTAAAGAAGTCTTTAGAGGATTATACCTAATACTAGGGTGGTAGGTAAATTAATAATAGGTTAGGGATAAGTAAAGGCTCTATTATAATTAATGCCTTTATTAAAGATAATCCCCTATAAGCTATAAATTATTAAATTTAGTGCTAGATCTATAACCGTAAAAGGCATTCTTTATTTACCTATAGAACTTAGAGAGCTTAAATTCTATATCCTTAATATAGTAACTCCTTTCCTCTTTTCTATTACTAATATAGATAAGCTATAAGTTAAGATTAATAACCTTATAAACATGCTAATTTAAGGTAATAAGACTATGCCTATTATATAATAATAGGGATATCCTTAGTGGCTACTAGAGGCTAAAGAAATAGTTACCTTTACCTCTTAAAGGGGAGATCTATTAATTATATTATTACTTTAGTTACCCCTCTATTTAACGCCTTATAAAGATCCTCTAGCGGGCTGGTTATATTATTAAACGCTAGGTAATTAAGAAGTTAACTAAAGTCTACTACTATTATTAGATAAAAGGAAAAGCTCCTAGCTAGTTTAAATTCATAATTAAAGATAAGTATAACTTTAATAATAAGATTATTACTAATATTATGTAGATTAATAACTAACCAGTCCTTTATGTTATTAATTTAGTAACTTTATTCTAAGTAGCCCGCTTCCTTAATCCTAAGAAGTAAAAGGCCTAAGATATCTAGGATGCTATTAGAGAGTACTAGATTAATACCTATCTTAGACCGCTAGATTAAATTATTTATAACGCTAGTAATAACTTCTCCTTTACTAAATTTAAGCACTATACTTAATTAATATTAATTAAGATTAGTAAGATACTAATTAAAGCCTATAGTAGCATTAGATAGGTTAAAAAGTACTATAGACCTTTATACTAGGCTTATAAGATTATCACAGACTTAATTAGCATAGAGATTACATAAGAGCAATATCTTTAAATAGCTATTAAAGCTATTAATAACTTAGTAAGCCCTAATAAACTAGTACTAACCCTACTAGTCTTTAGAGCCTACCTATATATAATAGATAAGTTACCGCTAAGTGTCTCTATTGTTATGGACTAGCCCTAAGACATAGCTATAGGCTATCGTGATGATATTAAGAAACTTGAAGGAAGGAAAGAAAAGGAGGATATTACGGATCCCATACGAACCCCTTATATCCCTAGTTAGCTTATATTAGCTCCTTCCCTTACACCCCACTCGCATATTAACACTAAGGCTTAGGCAAAGCCTAAGCCCTTATATATACCCTTACTTGCCCCTTCCTTATCTATCCGTGTTAACGTTATTATAAATTATCCCTTACTAGGTGATTATCCATGCCTACCTATGTGCGCGTCGCGTTTAATATAGCGCTATACCTCCCTTATTATCCTAGTAGCCTCTGTGTCTCCCCTTACTCTTACCCTTATATCTACTATAAATAACTATTTAATAATCCCTTATTAACATAGCATGTTTAAGTTATATATAGGTAGGGCAATAGTATAACCCCTCCTTATAGTTAGTTTAAACGCGTTTGTCTTAAGTATTATACCCTGCTATAAGTTATACCCTCTATTATTATTATTATTTTCCCTCCCCTACCTATTTGCGTCCTACCCTACCCTATAGTTACACATATAAATATCCTACTAAGAGTCCTATCTAATCTAAACCTTCCCTTAATAATAACTATCCCCTTCCTATTATAAACCTATCTTACTACCTATTCTTTCTCCTGCCTTAGTCTATTATTATCCTATTCTTAAGTTACCCTTATCTATAATATCCCTAATAGTATTATGCCTTATCCTTATAAACCCACTCTTCCCTAACTAGCACTAGTCTAGTTCCCCTAAGACCCCTTTACCCTATATTTAGCTTAGGCCCTTAGAGAGTTTCTTCTAGAAGGAGATTCTAATAATAAGCAGTATACTACCCCTAAGGCGGTTTTTATCCTTATAGGCTATGCATTAAATAAGCCCTTACTATAGGCGTACTAGAATATCGCCCCCTAAGTCTAGTAAGTCTTATCCCTCTTGCTAGGAAATCACATTACCTATGTTTAGTTAACTAGGTTCCTATCTGCTAATCCTTACCTCTAATACGCGCTAAAAGATCTTAAAAAGAGATTGCTATAGGAACGTATATTATCTGTCCTAGGGTCCCTTAGACCCTAACTTAAAAGCAAAAATACTAGTTCTCTCCTAGCGCTATTATGCTCTTATTACCTATTAGACTGCTCTTCTATAAGAAGCCTAATTTAACCTAGCCCTTATCTAGTCCTCTCTTAGACCCCCTCTAGTATTATCCTTCTCTGCCTTAAACGTAACTAGGAATAAAGTAATTCTATATAACTATAGTAATCCCTTAACTAGCTATAGTATAGGAAATTAAATGTAATAAGTTACGGGCATTCTGTTCTAATAGAACCGCTAGATTATAAGCGGCCTAGCCACTATCCGTTAAGAACTTTATAGTAATAGTACTCCTAGCGGGGCCTCCTAGGGTCCGTCTAGCATATCCTATGTTATTAAGGCTAGTAATATTTCTCCTTCTTACTAGCAGCGTAAGCGCCGCGCCTAGAACACAAGCAGCGGTTATAATAAATCCTATTATACCCTCTATACGCCCTATAACCCTTAAGACTCCCTCTCCTATTAAATAAGTTAAGCCTATAGGTTAACCCTCTAGAACCCCTATTAAACCCTAACTAGGTCTTACTAGCCCTAAAACTTATATAGTAATCCTCCTAGAAGCAAGGTAAAAGACCTTACTGTTATGAACTGGCCTTAGGGCAGCTGCACGTAAGCGTTCTAAGAGATATTATTATCCTTAGAGAGGAAGGATTAGACTAAGCTAGGTGTTGCATAGGAACTAGCTTTATACTAGTGTGTGTGTGGGTTACATAGGCCTAGGTAAAGCCCTAACCTATCCGCCTATAGTCCGTGTCCTTTGCGCGCCCTTTCTAGGACCTTTATACGCCCTCTCTAGACCTAAGATATAACCTAAGCTCCTAAGCTTAAGTCTAT
Organism: Epichloe gansuensis; assembly: GCA_023658505.1. NCBI lineage: Eukaryota > Fungi > Ascomycota > Sordariomycetes > Hypocreales > Clavicipitaceae > Epichloe > Epichloe gansuensis. Next base: position 5,277,451 of record CP098283.1, read on the forward strand.
AACATACCCCCTTACTTAGGCCTCCCTTCCCCTTTGCCCTTATTATTAAAATGTTCTAAGTAAGTGGCGTATATACGTAATTAATGTAACGTGTTAGTGCGGGTCCTAGTATAGGGCTTATGCATAGCCTAGTAGGCTAAAAAAATTTTCCTTATAAGCTACCTTACCCCTAGCCTTTAAAATAACTAGCCCTGCCTAACTCTAGCCCCTTATAACACTAGCTCACTCTATTTTCTTACCTACCACTAGCTAATATTAAGCTTTACCCGCCTAGTTATTATTACTTTATTTTTATATATTACCTTTTACCTATTAAATTCCCCTTTCCCCTAGCTATTACTAGTCTTTCTAACCTCCTATTACTAACTATCTATAATCCCCTGCTAGTCTATGTCTAAAGTAAGTGCGTAATTAGAGCTATCCCATGGCCACATTTAGATATAAATAATCCTACATATCCCTTACTTTTTTCCTTTCCTTTCCCTTTATATACCCTTATTTCCATTGTCTTATTAGTTATCCACTACCTGCCTCCTTTTAAATATCCTATTAAAACCCCTTTTCGTGTCTAGCCTGCCTATTATTATATCTGCCGCTATTGCTCTTAGTGCTATTGCCACCGCTGCCTCTAGTAGTGCTCCCCTCCCCGCCACTGCCTCCTCCCCCTAAAAGCTAAACCACCTTAGTGGTTATATCCTTGTCAAAGGTAGGGGTCGGTGTAGCTAATAGAAAAGGTTTGATTTCGGTCAATTAGAGGTGCAGACAGCACCCGACTTTTGTACCTAAAGGGTACACAGTGCGCTATGGTAATGACTAGTCTACGGAGGTACTTCTAATACATTGTCTCCACCGTTATCTTATTGAGGGTTTTATCCTAGTTAATGCGTAGGCCATATCCACACATCCGATGCTCTAGGGAGCTCTCCTAACACACCCCTAGCTAAGATATCTATTAAAGCTAGAGTTTATTAGTGTAGGAAGCGATTGTAATAAATTTCTAGTGTTATAGTTACGCGGGGATCTTGCGTAAGCTAATCCGGTAGCAGAAATCCCTATGCATTTAACCTAATAGAGGCTTTATAAAGCTATCCGTAGGTATCTTAGAGGTCTTTAACTAATTAACCTTAATATTACCCTTTGCACATTGCTCTTAAATCCATATTTAATTTATATTAAGGTGCTTAAGGCTAGTTTAAAGCCTTCCTTCTATATGCTCTGTAATTCGGATTATCTGCTTATTATTACACTAGATAATAGAAAGCGGCAGCACGCGAACCTTAATATCACAAAGTAACCTCCTAGAGATATACGCTCTTTTACACTATAATTTAGGGCAAAGAGCTTTGCTTCTATGCTTAAAGTTATTACGTAATGTTACCTACCTAACTTCTAATTAATCATAGCGCTATATATAATAAAAACGTAGCCTTATATTAATCTATAAGTATTAGGGTTATTGCTAAGGGAAGCATTAGTGCTAGAAAACAGGGTATTAAAGCTATCCGCGCCTAAGTAGCAAATGCAAAGCTTCTTTATGTTCTAAGCGTATAAAATAGCTCCTTTAGCAAGCTTAATATGCTTTGCTAATGGATTTATTATAAAAGAGGCTAGCTTTAATGCTATGAATGCCACGTTAGGTCTTCCTATAATGCAAAGATACACTAAGGAGCCAATAACTACTCTATAATAATTAATCTCTTTATTAGAAGCTTCGCTAGTATTAGCAAGGATCGTAGCCATAGGAAGAGGAGTAGAGGTTAAGCTCTTTAGATCGTTATTAATAACGTTAGGAATGAATTTCTAAGCGATCTTTTGAATGTACGATTCCTGTGATAACCATATCTCTTTAGTATTGCGATTTCTAATGATTTTAATGCCTAGGAACCACTTTAATTTGCCTTAGTCCTTAATGTCTAGGCTATTCATTAGTTGTTTATGTAATTCTTCGAATTCTACTTTAGATCCATTAGGGTAAAGCACTATAATGTTATCTACGTAGAAAAACAGGATAAAATTGTCTTTTATAAAGATACATAGGTCTTCTTTCCCTTATATAAAGCCTAAATTTAAGAGAAATCTTGTTAAATAAAGGAACTATTGTTAAGGAGCTTCTCGCAGCCTATATAACGCTCTTATTATCTTCTAGAGATAACCTTTCGCGTTTATACCCTCTAGAGGCTTGTAAAAGACAGGTTCTTTAAGGTCTACGTGTAGAAAGGCATTTTAAACATTATATTATTAGGTATTAAGATCGTTAGCATAGCAGACCATAAGTAGCATGCGTAGAGATTATAAAGTAAGCGTTATAGCGTAGTTATTAAGGTTATCCTTTAGTTATTAGTTACCTTAAACAACCATTCTAGCTTTAAACTCTATAACTACTCCTTTCTTATTAGTCTTATATTTAAAGACCTAGCTAAGGTCTATAATTTCCCTATAAAGTTCTAGATTAAGGGATTTATCTAGTATATCTTCCTAGTAATTTAGGGATAGGAGCTTTAAAAGCTCTTTTATAATCGCTTCCTTCTAGCGGTCGTAATAGGGTAAAGCCATAGCTTATTAATAATAGGCGGGTTCTAGAGGCATATCTTTAATCCGTAAACTATGTTAAGTACCTTATAATACCATAGAAAAGGCATAAGAAAACTATACTTACCTAGCTTTATGTGTTTCCTTTCTTTAGCGTTTTCCGGTGATAATATTATCTAGATTAATGCCATTATCCTAGGGATAATGATTCTCCACTTCTTTACTACCTTTGCTAGTAATTTCGCTAGTCTCCGCGGTAGTCTCTGCGTATTTAATCGTTATATCACGCACAAATTTATTAATTTCATAATATAGCGTATTATTACCTTCTATCCTAAGCTCTTTGTTCTCTATAGTAACCAGCGCCTTATAAGAAGAGTTAGGAGGGTTAAAAGTGCACTAGAAAGGTTATCTTTTCCCCTATTATATAAGGTAGTGTTTCTGCTTTAAACTGTTTGTTTTCTCCTTCTGTGGTTAAAGGCATAGGAGGGTGATCCTCCTCTTCCAATTCTAATCTAATAAGGTCTTAACTAATTTCCTTGTTAATATTATTAGCTTTAAGTTCTTTAAGTAGCACGATTATTAATATCTTCTCCTTTTAAGCTAATTCTAGCTTTTCTTCTGGTTTAAAGAAGAATTCTTATTAAATTAAACACACGCTAATATAATAACTTTATAATTACAAAGCGAAGGCACCTAAATAATGTATTAGGACTTGCCTCTATAACTAATAAGGTACCTAATGTAAGCTTTCTGCTCTAACTATAGGATCGCGTTATGCGATTTAACGTGCTCTAGAGCCTTTGTCATTATAGGAAAAGCCTTATATCCATAGGCTTGTAGATATGTAATTAAGGGCTTCTAGACCTCTGCTATCTGTGAATAGGCTAGAACCGTTTTCCTAGCCTAATTCTACCAAAGCTTGTAAGGTGTAATCCAGGTTCTGCAATGCTTAAAAGGCGTTTAATTTAATAGATAAACCGCGGTATTAAAGACCTTATTATTAAGATCTATTAGAAGCTAAGCCTCTAGGCTTAATATACAAGCTTTTTACTTAACCACCCCTAGATCTCTTTGCCTTTCTATTCTAGCTAGGCGTTAAGGGAGCTGAATTATAGACTATAATACCCGCAAGGGCTATCTTATCTTTTATTTACTCTATAAAGAGAGCTTTTTAATATTACTATATAGAAAGCGCAGTTAAACCCTAAATTAAGTGCTTAGGAACGCTATTATTATGCAAAAGCTATTGCGAATGCTATCCTTTGTTTTAAAGGAATAAAGAACCTTATTAAGGTTATAAGGCATGTAAAAACACACTAATACCTATCACCGTTCTAACAAGGAGAGTTATAGTAATCTAGATTAATAGAAAGCCTATAACCTAGCCCTTATAGAAGGCCTTTAGGTACAACCTATGATCTCTATTACTTAGCTTTGCCTATAGCATAGACCTTACATTCTATAAGCTTAGGACTTATTAATTTAACCCCTAAAGCTACGTTTATAAGCTCTATAAATGCGCGTATGCCTAGATAACCGCATTATTAATGCTAAAGCTTTACATCTCCTTTTTAAGGCGGTCTTAGTGCCTTGCTAGTTATAGCGTAGGCCTCTTTTAGCTCTTCTAATAGCTATAATAATACGTGGAGCTTATTAATATTATAAACTCTTGCTATAGGCCTTAATCCTTTATATAGGAAGCATTTCTTCTAATTCTAGAAGATCCTTGCCTTTATTAGAATTATTACTAATATAAGATTAACGTAAAATTCTGGGATTAGCAGCGCTTTCTCTAGTATAATTGTCCTTAGCGTTCTAGATAGCGGATCTGTTACTAAGATATGCACTAGACCTTTGCCTAAAGCCACATAGATTGTGCCACTAGCCTCTACCTCTGTCATAATGGTATTATCAAATTCAGCTTACTTAAACTAACGAGAGTTATTAAAGATATAAATATTAGCTCTAGAGTTATAGAGGACTATATTCCTCTTTAATTCTAAGCTATTAACCGCGTTTAAAGACAGGGTAACGCGTTAAGAGCGCCTAGCATATACGAATAATAATACATTAGCTAACTTCTTACCTAGAGTAATAGCTATAGAGTTGTTCGTAGGATTCTATAAGGGCATAATAATATCGCCGCTGCTCTTCTCCTTTAACTTCTAATTCATAGCCTTTGTTTTCTCTTATAGATTCTCTTTTAGATACTTCTTAATATTATCTTTAGAGTTCTTCCTAACTTCCTAGTTCTTAGGAGCAAGGTCTAACTTATATAGAGCCTTAAACGAATTACAGGATTCTCACCACTTTAAGGTATCTCTAACCGTGTGATTCGTACATCTAGGGCACTTAGGCCTCTCGGATTTCGTTAAATCATTTAATCCTATTAATTTATTGGTTATAATCGCATTAGCAGCCTTTAGTACGCTCTGCGGAGCTTTATAGTCTCTTTTAAACTCTGTAACAGCCTTAAGAAAGCTTTGATTTGTGCCCTTGTTAAGCAGATTATTCTATTTCTTCTAAAATAACTTGAATTTGCTATAAAGAGGGATTATAAACTTGTATAGCATTATCTCCTTAGTCTATTAGGTCTTAAGGTCTTAATAATTCCTCCACAGTACCTCTATTATCACTACCTATTAATACTAATCGCAGGAACCTTTAGCTTATAAGTGATTATTAAGGCGCGTTTCTATAAGAATTAATATCTTCCTTGCGTTTAGCTTGTATTAATCCTAAAGAAGCTTTAATATTCTTTAAGAGTACTAATAAACTAACTCCTTTCCCTTCTCTTTACTATTAAAGTTAAGAGAGTCTTATATATTCTTTAAAAGGGTCTTGCGAATAAATTCCTAATCTTTAGCATTTGCCTTAATAGGTTTGTGTATTTTATAAGGTTAAATTATAGATCTTTGCATTTAAAGTTATACTTATCTTTAGTGTCTTTGTACGTAATCTTCTAGTCTTCTAGAGCATTAGGATTATCCGCTATAATCTCTAGTCTTAGATCTCTTTTTAGGTAAGCAGGCATTGTTAGTTCTTCTAGTAATTTATCCTAATTTAGATTAATGTACTCCTAGACACCGTGAGATTCTGCGTAATTCTTGGTTTACGCGTACTATTTAATCTAGTCCTTCTCTGACAATAACACTATATTTAGAGTTTCTTTAGATATTATAAAGGAAACCGTACTGGTTAAAGAAAGCATAGGGTTATTATTTTAACTAATTATTATAACAAAGGAGCGATTATCTCTTAATATAGGCAAGCGTTAGATTAATAACTTTAACGGAGCTTTTATCCTCTAATAATTAACAATAAGGGCAATAGAAGCCTCCTAGGCTTATAACTGTTAAAGGTAAGGGTTAGTGTAGCTAATAGAAAAGGTTCGATTTTGGTCAATTAGAGGTGCAAACGGCACCTGACTTTTGTACCTAAAGGGTACACAGTGCGCTATGGTAATGACTAGTCTACGGAGGTACTTCTAATACATTATCTCCACCGTTGTCTCATCGAGGGTTTCATCCTAGTCAATGCGCAGGCCGCATCCACACATCCGATGCTCTAGGAGCTCTCCTGACAATCCTAGAGGTAACTCTAATAACTCTAATAACTCTAATAGCAAGGAGCAAGAGGTCCCATGCATCCAATGCATAAACGACCTTCGTAATAAGGGGACGCAGGAGTGCGCCCCAGGGTCTTACTAGGCCTATCTTCCTGTTAGCGCGCCTATTAATTATATAGCTAGGAGCCGCACTTATACTTAGGCAACCCTAAATTAAGATATGCATATAAGCACCTTATAAACCTTTTAGCCGCTAGAAAAGCTATTAAAACACTAGCTATAAGGCACACTGCCTTTAAAAGGAATGCTACGCTATCCTAATAAAAACTTTTATTCACTATTAAAAACGTTTTAACACTATTTTAGCCACTGCCTATATTAATCCCTCTATAGTAATACCCCTTTTATTATCCCTTACTAGGGTAGTATATACCTAAGGCATTACTAAATTATAGGCACTTACGCTTACCTAGTAGATAACTCTTACCTAATATAGTAGTAATATAGTAATAGAGTTCTTTTATAGTATATTTATAATAAATAATAATCTTGCCTGCGTTACCTCTATTTAGGAGAATGCTACTACTAAGTAGCGTGTATTTAATAAGGCCCTTACTTACTAATTAACTACTTATTACTATCCCCCTAGACTAAACTAGAATAACCTAGCTTCTTCTCCTTCTCCTACCCCTAAGAACTAATTACTTTCTAATATAGTGGAATACTAGCGCTAATACGCATATAGAGCAAAGGAGACTAGATTTACTTATTCCTTAGTAGTTAAATAAAAACATACTCTTTTAGGCCTATTATATATTATTATATTACCTTATTATGCCTTAAATCTATCTAGTGCCTTTATATCTTACATGTTTTCTAGTGATTCCTAAGTTAGCTATACGTATCCTTTCTATTTAACTAGCATATTCTAGTTTAACCCTATTCTCTTATATTCTTAGCTACTAGTATCTCTTTAACCTAATACTCTAAGAGATTAGGGTTAGTATTAGTTATTATTAGTTCTAGTAGGGGTTACTTATCCGCTAATATTTAACTAGGTAACGGATTAGAAGCTACCTATTATACTAAATCTACATAGAAAACAGGGTAAAGTCCTATAGTATATCTAACTTAATAGTTAAAGGTATAGGGACCTCTAGCACCTTATATTTAGCTATAACCTAATCTAATTTCTTGCATAGTCTATTTGTCTTAAAATTTCGTAGGTTTAACTATACGTAGTTACTAACCTAAAAGTATTCTACTAGACGCTAGCTACTATTTATTTCCTCCTATTACTATTGCTAAATAAACGCTATAGTAGCTTATATTAGGTCTAAGCTCTCCTTAAGATATTACAAGAATACCTAGGCCCTCCCCTTTAATAAGGTATAGGATATCTCCTTATCTAATGGTTCTTAAATTATTACTAGGTTATAACTATGTAAGGCTATGTTCGCGCTAATCCCTATTACTAATAAGTCCCTATTATTTAAAGTAAGTTAATAAGCAAGGAGATATTCTAGCTATTTAAATTATAAAAATAATAGCATTACCCTTAGGATAGCCTAAACTTCTTAATTTACCCTTTCTATGCCGCTATCTGTCTATAAATAATAAGCTATTAATAGTAACTACTATGTACTTACCTAGTTATAAAGTATAGTCTAAAAATTACTTAACTAGTCTAAATTATAATCTATAATAATTTATATAGGAAAGCTATAGAACCGCTACTAGCACTACTTAAACTATTCCGCATATGCTTTAGCCCTATTAATATTATAGCTTCTAGCTAAATATACTTAGAGAGTCTATCTATAATAACTATAAGAAACCATAGGTTATCTAGGTATTAAGCTAGTAGGTCTATTATAAAGTTAATAGAGATCTATAACTAGTAATAGTTTAGTAAAGGGATTAGTTTTAATAAGCCTTATCTTAGCAGATAGCTCTTCCGCCCCTATAATAGTAATAGTTTCTTATAAACTAAGCAATCCCTTATAATATACTATCCTAATAGAAATCCCTCTAAAGCATCTTAAAAGTTATATTATAGCTAGGATAGCCTAGTAAGGGTAAATTATAAACCTATTACATTAAGGTTATAGTAAGGGGTTCCTAATTTAGAATCTAAGTCTAGCCCTAGAATTAAAGCATACCTTTAGCGCTAATCTAATAGTTTACTATCTACTCCTTATATTCATAGCTTCTAGAAATTTCTAGGCCCTTCTCTAACTACCTTAAGCCATATCCTATATATAGTATTATAGACTAAGGACTAGTCCTATAGAGATTAAAGATACGTATTTACAAACATTATTACCCTTATTAGAAGACCTATAAACCTACCTATAGTATCCTTAGCCTTACTACCCTTAATAATAATATAGGGTTTACACTAGAGATAAGTCTAGTTCTTTTATAACTATATAGGCCTAGGGTTATTACTAAATATATAATTAGCTTCTCTAGTCCTGCCTTATTCTCCTCCCCTTAGAACTATCTTAATAGCGTATCTAGTCTTACTGCCTATAGGCTAGGCCTATACTATAGGTAAAAATTAAATAGTAATAGCATCTTTACCTATCTTACCTGCTATTCTAATATCTCCCTTAGCGCTATAAAGTATTCTAAGTTCTTATAGTCTATAAGTATTATAAATAGCTTACTAATACTATATAGCTCTACTAACTAAGCCTTTAGGTATAATATAATTACTAATAGCTCCTTATTATGTATAGTATAGTTCTATTAAGCTGCCTATAGTTAAGCGGAATAATAAGTAACTAGGTGTAAGATACCTTTATTATTAAACTATAAGAGGTAACCCCTAGAGCTATCCCTAAATAGTTAGCTTTTATTATAGTATCCTTATTAGGGTCCTATTATGTTAGGATAGGATATAACATAAAGGCTATCTTTAGCGCTTTAAACGCTATATTATATTTATCTATTTATTAAAATAGAACGCCCTTCTTTATAAGTTTAATTAAAGGGCCTGTAATTATTAAGAAGTATAGTATAAAGTCCTAATAAAAGTTAGTAAACCTAAGAAATCCTTACACCCCCTTAACCTTCTTTAGCGCCTCTTAATCCTAGATAGCTATAATCTTTTCCTTATCTAAGCAAATTTCTTTCCCTATATAGATAATAAACCCTAAGTACTTAACTTCCTTTATTATAAAAACGCATTTCTTTATATCTAAGTTTAGTCCTACTTACTATAGCCTTAAGAGCATTACTTAGACCTTTTATATATAGTCTTTCTAAGACCCTCCTAAGTAAATAAGGATATTATTAAGGTAAGCAATTATATAGTCCCCTAGGATTCCGCTAAGCGCGCTATTAATATATCTCTAAAAGATAGCGGGTATACCTGCTAGGCTAAAGGGGCATATAAGCCACTTAAATAACCTAAAACGCGTCTAGAAGGCAGTCTAGTGTTCCTTGCCTTTAGTAATATAAAGCTAGTAAAACACTGCTTATATATCTAGCTTTATAAATTACTTTACCTCTAATAATAATTATAGTATTTCCTTTACTAAAGGTAAGGGATAATAGTCTTATTCTATAATCTTATTAAGGGCATAGTAGTCTACGTAAAACCGCTATCCTCCTCCTAGCTTCTTTACTAATAATACTAAAGCTACTACTAAAGAGAAGCTAGCCTATATCTATCCCTTATCTATAAGGTTAGTTACTTACTTTTAGATTTTAAGGAGGTATTACTAGGGTATATTATATAATAGGGCCTATAGGAGTTCTAGTTTAAATCTATCTAGGTTACGCTTTAATTAAATATAGTAGTCTAATTATCCCTAGTGCGGTAGTAAGGCATTTGCCTTGCTTTCTAGGAAGAGGTCCGTAAAGTCCTATAGCATGCTTAGTAATAAGGATAATAGGTCCTATTCTATAGCCTTAGGGGTTATGTCTATCTATAGAATTAATATGATTTCCTATAGGCTAGTGGCATATAGTTAGATATATTCTTTCTGCTTCTTCGCATGCCTTATAATTCCCGTAAAGGTAAAGCCTAAGATAGATATTATTAGTTGCTTAACCTTCCTATTAGTTAATACCTGAATTTATAGGTTATTAGCTAATCCTACGCAGAGTTAATAGCGCTATATCTAAGTTAATCTTATTTTATTCTATCTATAGCATCCCTAAAATTAGCTACCTTATTAACCTAGGGATTACATAGGTAACTATAGGTGTTTCCTATCTATCTAGATCCACTTAAAAATGGATAATATGCGTAATATATAACCTCTTTTTATAGCTCTCTTTTCCCCTTATTTTACACTAACCATAGTGTAAACTAATCTCTTCTTTAAGAGAGGAGGCATTCTAACTAGAGTTTTTAGACAAGGCATTTGCTTATAGTAGCATAATAGTTATAGCCTATATTAATAAGAGTATTTGTAAAGGTAGTCTTATTAATTAATATAGGAACTAGAAAAGGTATAGAGTCTATATTAGACTAGATCTATTTAAAGTCCTTATTAGTAATAACTATTTACTATAACGCCTCTCTATCTATCCTCCCACTACCTAGTTAAATAACTTAATGCTAGGGTTCTTCTTTTCTAATATATTTACTATCTCCTTTTCTTTAGAGTTATCTTCCTTTTTCTTTATATTACACACGTTAATAGCTACCTTTCTATGCTAATATTTTAGTAGAAGTAAAGGGTAGTTAAAGATAAAATGCTTTCCTAAACTACACTATAGGTATTTACCCTCCTTATAACGCATATTACGCATAGCCTAGCTAACCTACTTAGCCTGCTTACCGCTAGCCTTATTACCTAGCTTTACCTTACGCTAATTTCCTAGTAACTTTCCGTATCCTTTTAGGCCTATTCTAGGTATGTTAATTCTATATCTATTATAGGAGTGTCCTCTTCCTAGGTAAGGGCCTTAGGCATATACGCTTACCTTTATATATAGTTCTTCTCCTCTAATTAATAGGACTTAATATCTAATAAGATACTGCAATACTAGGCCGTTACCGCTAAGTAATCTATGCGTAATATATCTTATCTAATGCTACAGTCCTTTATCTGCTTATTAAGGGCTATACATAGCTTAGCTAGCTTTATAGAGTCCTCTAATCTAATCCCCTAGCTAGCACTAATTTTTATTTAAAATAAATATAGAAGTTACTAAATTGCTTATTTAGGCGTTATATAATCTAGTTAAGCTCTATAATTACTAATTCCTATTAATAGGGGTTATTAAATATCTTAGTAAGGTAGTTTAAGAACTTCTATAGGTTATAAAGCACTAAGTATCCCTTCTTAAAATAAGGAGTAACTTATACCTAAACCTTTAGTAATAGGTTTTAGTAAATAAAGCACTATTAGTCCTACTAGGACCTAATAAACCCCTATCTATATCTAGCTTATAGGATATTAGGTTTTGCTATGCTATAAATAGAACCCTTTTACTATTAAATAGGGGTCCTATTAGTAAGGGTTTTTGCTTAATAAGTTAACTAGAAAAGTTAGATCTTTGCTTACTAGTAAGGTTCTTAATTTATTTTAACTACTAAGTAATAAGCTCCTATAAGGTTACTATTTTATTAGTCTCTATCCTATCCACTAGTAGCGGTATATCTATTAGCTACTATGCCTCTATAGTAAAGGATAATAAATATTATAAACTAGCCTTAGGGTAGCTATATATAAGCATTCTAAGAGATATTATTATCCTTAGAGAGGAAGGATTAGACTAAGCTAGGTATTACATAGGAACTAGCTTTATACTAGTGTGTGTATAGGTTACATAGGCCTAGGTAAAGCCTAACCTATCCGCCTATAGTTCGCATCCTTTGCGCGCCCTTTCCAGGACCTTTACGCGCCCTCTCCGGACCCGAGACATGACCTAAGCTCTTAAGCTCGAGTCCATAACACTTACTGTGAATGCTAATAGCAGGGAGAAGGATAAGGATAAGTATAAGTATTCTAATATATAAGTAGGAATAGAAAGTAAAAAGAGTGTAACCTAGGTCCTATATATAATCTCCTTTTAAGGACAAGTTTTGTTAAATTAAACTAGTCTATTATTATATTATATATCCCCTATTCCTTTTAAACTTATCTAGTGCCTATATATCTTTTATGTTTTCTACTAGTTACTATATTAGTTACATATATCCTACTTACTTTATAAGAGCGTTCTAGTTCTCTCCCTTACCTAGTATGTTTTAAGCCGCTAAAATCCTTTTTATATAGTATTCCTTTATAAGTTTAGGGTTATTCTCTATTAGAACCTATTCTAGGCCTAGCTAGGAGTCCTATAACTATTAGCTTAGGAGAGGGTCTATTACTGCTTATTTAATAAGATCTACGTAGAAAACTAGATATATACCCTTTAGGATATTAAGTTAAATAGTAAGCGGAGTTAGGACTTTAACTATAGTATACTTAGCTACCACCTAGTTAAGTTTACGTAAGGGCTAATTAGTTTTAATATTCCTAAGTGATAACTATACTTTATCCCCTATATAGAATTATTCTACTAGATATTATAAAGCTATAGATATATCTTATTATTATTATTATATATATACAATGGTAGCCTGCGCTAGAGATATACCCTTCTAAAGGTGTTCTAGGAAATAAATAGCTCTCCCTTTTAATGTAAATACTAATAGGACTATATCTAGCTATATTTAGATAGGTTATAGGTTATAACCATGTAGGAGTTTATTTAGGCTAATCCCTATAACTAAAGAGTTCCTATTATTAATCGCTAGCTAATAAGCTATAAGGTGTTTAGGCTAGTTATACTACGAAAAGGAAACGTATATATATAGTATTACCTACACCTCTTAGTTTATTCTCTCTATACTACTATTAGTCTATAGGTAATAAGAGGTAGAAAGAAGCTAGTTTATACTAATACTTAAATATAATATTATCTAAAAGTTCCTAGCTAATTAGAACCCTTATTTATAATAATTAATTAGGAAATCCCTTAACCACTACTAAACTATTTTAAAACGTTTTATATATACCTTTGCTATAATAGAAGTTATTACCTCTAGCTATATAAACTTAGATAGTCTATCTATAATTATTATAAGGAACTATAGTCTCTCTAGGGAGGATATTAGTAAGTTTATTATAAAATTAATAGAGATTTATAACTAGTATCTATTAGGTATTAGTAGTGGTTTTAGCAAGCCCTAGTAGTATTACTAACTCTTATAACTACCCTAGCAAAAGCAATTACAGACAAACCTACCTATGTCCTAGGCTATTCTATCCTAGTGGAATTACTATTATAAAATCTAAAATATAGTGTTTTACCTAGGTACCCTATTACTAGTAAGTTATAGGATTACTAGATAAGGGTTATTATTAAAGGCTCTAGGCTAGGACCTAGGTTTAACCCCTAAACTAGAGTGCCCTATGTGCGCTAATTATACAATCCGCTACCTATTCTCTTATTATTACCTCTAGGGAAACTTCTATGCCCCTTCCTATATAGCTTATAAATAGATAAGGTAGGTTAGGTCTAATAAAACTACTTAGTCCTAAAGAGTTTAAAGATATTTTATTATAAAAGACATTCCCCTAGCGGTAGTAGAGCTACCTAGGGTAGGGATAGAGCTAAACTAGAGTCTGTCTAGGTCCTAATATATGGTTATAAGAGTGCTATAATAGTAATAGGTTATAGGATATATCCTATTCTTAAAGGCTTGCCTACCCTATCCTACTCCCTTTAAGAAAGGGTATCTAGTTATTATACCTAAGCACTAGGTCTATAATGTAAATAGAAGTTAAATAGGGAGAGGATATCTGCTTACTATGCTTAATGTTTTATTATAAGGCAAGGAGTAGTAAAGTACTCTAGGTTCTTGTGATCTATATATATTGTAAATAGGCGCGAGATACCCTATAACTCTACTAACTATGCCTTAAGGTAAGATATAATAGCTAGTAATTCCTTATTATAAATAGTATAGTTCCTTTAGGGGCTATTAAGCTTATAGAGTAGTAAGTAACTAGATATAATACACTATTAGGGCCTTCCTATAATAGGCAACCCCTAACGCTATGCTAGAGTAATTAGCTTCCACTACTATGTCTTAATTAGGGTCCTATTATGTAAGGACTAGGTATTTAATAAATAACTCCTTTAGTTATTTAAAAGCATTGTTTTCCTCTAGGCCCTATTAAAAGGGATATTCTTTTTAGTAAGCTAGATTAGAGGGCTGCTATTTTAGAGAAGTCCCTAATAAAGTTATAATAAAAGTTTGTAAATCTAAGGAAGCTATAAACCCCTATAACTTTATAAGAGCTAACTATTCCCTAATTACTACTACCTTTATAGGGTTAGGGCGAATTAAGTATCCTACTATAATAATATAGCTAAGGTATTAAACCTCCTTTATAGCAAATACTAATTTATCTAGGTCTAGATATAGGCTTACTGCCCTTAATCTGCCTAGTATTAGCTATACCTTAGCTATATAATCCTTCTTTAACCCCTAAATAGATAAGAATATTATCTAAATAGGCTATAATAAAGTCCCTTAACGCATTCCCTAAGGATTTATTTATGTAATATTAGAATATCGCTAGTGTACCTACTAGGCTAAATAGGTAAAGTAGCTATTTAAACAGTTTAAATCTAGTGTAGAATGCTATAAGATACTCTTATCCTTTTACTATATATAGCTTATAAAACGCTAAGCGTATATTTACTTTTATAAACTAATACGCTTAGGATAAGGAATAGAGTATTTCCTTAATTAGTAGGAAGGGTAGTGGTCTTATACTATTATCTTATTAAGTGCGTAGTAGTTAACGCAAAACCTCTAACTACTATTTACCTTTTTAACTAGTAGAATAGGTACTACTGCTAAAGAGAAGCTAGCATAGATCTATCCCTTATCTATAAGATTAGTAACTTAATGCCTAATCTCTAATAGCTAGTCCTAGGGCATATTATACAGAGGTCCCTATAGGAGTGCTAGTTATAATCTATTTGCGTTCTTTTAAAGGTAGATATAGTGGTCTAATAAGCCCCTATGTAAGGGTAGGCTATTTACCTTTAACCTATTAAATAGGTCTGTAAAGTCTATAAGCTCCTAGGTAGCACTAAGGTATTAAGCTATTCTAGTCTTAGTCTTAGGGTAGAAAGTTATAATACTATAGTAATTTCTTTTAAGCTTATAGTAATAAACCTTATAGTAATATCCTTCTATTATTATGCATAGTATGCCTCTGTGGCAAATAAGGAACTAATTATCCCTATATTAGTGTCTCTATAGTACGCTCTAAGGATTCTAAAATACATAGGCCCTTAGCTACCCTAATAACTAGCTATTGCTTTACTATGTAAATTACTATATTATAGTGTTCTAACCATAGCATCCTAAAGATTATATTATAGGTTAAACCTAGAATAATATAAAGGTATACTAAAGATTCCTAGCTATCTATATTAATCTAGGTATATACTATGTAAGTAATAAATAAGGTTTTCTCCTTACTTACTTTCCTTTTCTTTCTGTTTTTACTATAGTTTAAACTTATCTTTATTTTAGTAATTAAATAAGCTCTAGGCTTAGCCGCCACGCTACCAATTCGCTTATAGCGCTATAATAATCGTAACCATAATTAATTTAAACATAGAGGTACTTATATATATTAAAGAGTATAGGGACTAAGAATAGTGGTTAATCTATATAATATTTAACTCCTTTTCTAATACTATACACTAATTATAGTCTAGATTATCTAGCTAGGCTAGCTAGCCTTTATACCCCTATGCAAGCCTTTGCTTAGGGGCTACTTGTTTTCTAATAAGTAAGTCTTAACCCCTTATCCCCACTATCTATATCTGCCCTATAGGTATTAATACACACCCTTAGTTAGCAAGGTAGGAGTAAAGGGCACTCCTATATCTAGTAATCCTTTAAGCTATAGTATAAGTAATACTTATCCTTATAATATCTAGTTATTTCCTTTACTATAACCTATTTAGCACGTTATAGCTTAGTTATCTTCTTTAGTCTACCCTTTTCCTCTCTAGCTTCTTATGTTTACCTACCTAAGCTCTTACTACGTAAACACCTATTATTAGTGTATTACTATTATAATTAACTTAGGGGCTAGTGTCTTAACTAGAATAGGCATATAGTAGGACTAAAACTTTTCCTCTAAGGCATAGGCCTTAATATTAACTATAATACTATAGAATTAGCTAACCGCTAGTAAGTAGTCCTTATAGGTTACCCCTTTGCTAATATTATACTCCCTTATATGCTTATTAAGTGTGTATTAAAGTTTTACTAGTTTTACCTTACTTACCTATAAGCTACCTCCTACTAGGGAAAGCTTCTATTTAAAGCGAATAAAGAATAAAGCAAATGCCTCCCCTAGCCCTTATTTAATATAATTAAGTTTAGTAAGGGCTATCTCTTATTAATAGGGGTTAGCGAATATAGATTCTAAGTAATCTAGAAAGGAGGTGGGTTTATAATTATATTTATAGCCTATTTTGAAGAATACTATAATATAGGGTTAGACCTTAGGCCCTAAGTTCTAGTATATAAACATCCACTAGTCCTTATTAGCACTAATAAAGTCCTTATCTAACACTAGTTTATATTCTATAAGGAGCTTCTAGGAAGTGAATATAGCCTTATTACTATTATAAGGGTTGCCTATTAGGATTGGTTTCCGTCTAATCTAGGGTATAACCAGCGGTAGGATAGGTAGGACTAGGAGAGGAATCTATTTAGGTTAAGCCCCTTAGAGCTACTTTATTTTAACCTGTTTATATAGCGTTACGATTTCCCCTTATTATTATTTAATGATTTTTATAATTTTTTTTTCATCGGCAGTGGCCAATGCATCTAAAATTCACACATAACATAAGAATTACTGGCAACACCTAGCCAGTATAATAATAAACGACCGATTAACAGTACCGCAGTGATAAAAAAGCAGCCTAATATAGGAACAAGCTTTAAGGGCATGAATACAGGGGCTGCGAGGTTAGTGCAAAGTTTATTAATAATAAACTTTATAGCTACGTTAGCGCAAGATATAGTCATAGGTCGCGACCGTAGTTAAACTTAAATTCATTCAAGTTTTACTCATAGGATAAATTAACGCGATTCCCCTTTCTCTATAACCGTGTTTGTTCCCTCTCTCTATCTCTTCTATCTTCTCGCACCTTATCACTCACTTATGCCCTAAAGCTCTAAGGCAAACTTAAACCCTCACACCACACATAACTCATTCTCACTTGCTTCTAATCTAATTTAATATAGTCCTATAACACACTAAGTAGGTCTTGCGTTATTAGTTAATTATTATCCTAGCTAATAGATTTATAGAATAGCAAAGGATAACCTAAAGCCAGGGCTATAACCACTAGGTTAAAGAACTAAAAGATCTATTAGAAAGTAAGGAGAATTATAATAGAAAGGAGGTTAGGAAGTTAGTAAAAATAAGGGAGGATTTTATAAAGAGTAAGAATAAGAAGGGTAATAAGAGCTTAGAGAAAATAGCGAAAAAGATGGACAAGATGTTAAAGAAAAACGGGCTGTAATAATATAAGCAGTTTTACCTCGTACCCAGGAGGGTTATTATTTAATTATAAGTTAAAGTGATTTAAGTTAAGCTAAGAGGGCCTCTATAGGCGGAGTGGTGTCTATTAGAGGTATTATGCTTCCCTAAGAGTATTAGTCTCTAGGGCGTAGCGAATCTATTACGTCTGTGGTGTCTATTACGTCTATAACGTTTAATACACTTATTGCGTTTTTGGTAGCCTTCTTTAAGGCTAAAGGAAGTTTCTTAAATATTATAGACTAGCCCTAAGATATAGCTATAGGCTATTATAATAATATTAAGAAACTTAAAGGAAGGAAAGAAAAGGAAGATATTGCGGATCCCGTATAAACCCCTTATATCCCCTAGTTGGCTTATGTCAGCCCCTTCCCTCACACCCCACTTGCATGTTAACACTAAGGCTTAGGCAAAGCCCAAGCCCTTACATCTATTATTTAATACACTAAGGTAATTTAGAAGGCTACTAATAAGGTACGCCGCTACCTAGCTTTATAGCAGGTCTATAATGCCCTTAATGCCTAGAGTAGCCCTAATATATTACTAATATATTAGCTACCTCTATAGGCTAATATATATATATAAAGGAGAAGAGTAGCTAGCATAGCCCTTATAAGCTTATTATTACTAATAGGGAGACTTATACTATCTAATTACCCTATAGCCTAGTAAAATTCTAATCTATAGTAGTAAAGCCTTACTATAAGGACCTATATGCTATAAAGAGGCTATAGGAGATAAAACCTTAAGATATTAAAAGACTATAAATAAGCGAGATTCTCTTACCTTTATAGAGGTAAAGGTAAGGGAAGGAGCAAAGAAGATATAGAACTCCTAATGCTAATAAAAAGAAAGCAAGGAAGGCTAAGAAAAGCCTAATAGTCTAATTCTCTCTTAACTAAGGCATAGAAGAACCTAAAGATTATAAGAAGTGCTTTATAATTATTAATAAAGACTAAGAAAAGGCATTAATTAAAGAGATTATAACTAGAGGATTACTAATAAAAGCGTTCCTTATAGTAAAGGAAAAAGCTAACTAGGACCTTACTCTCTAACTCTGCTAAGAAGGAAGATTATAACCCTAGGAAAGCCCTTTAAGTAATTAGATTAAGCTAAGATTAACGCTCTATAAGCTTATAATATATTTAGATTTATAAAGTTTAATTAAGTAAAGTATAGTAGCTATAGGATCTTTAACTCTTATATAGTAAGAGAGATTAAAGGTAAAGGCATGGATTTACTATATAAGAAGTCTTGCCTTATTATATAAAGCTATAATAATAAGGAGAAGGAATTTATCCTAACGCAATTACTAATAATCTAATAGGCAAGCTAATGGCTAATTATAGCTATTACTCCTTTATTAAAGCAAAGGGGATTTGCCTCTAGATCCGCGATATTACCTAAGCCTATGTTTAATCATAAACAAAACTCATAAGGTTAATTATTATAAGATTACTAGAATAGATTACGCACCTCTTTCTAGAAGGCACTATAATAGAGACTATTAAGCCTCTTTATAGTATTACAGAGGCTAGAACTTACTAGTAGGTAACGTACTTCTATTATTACAGGGATAACCTTAATATAATAATGTTAATATACAATCCCTACTTATTAATTATAGCTCTAAATAATAAAAACCTCTTTAGGTTATTAGAATATAAATAGATAATACACTAGGTTTAAGTAATAATAACTTCTTTAATAAAGAAGAAAAAGAGCTCTAGAAGGCTAACTTTATAGCTAAAAAGAAGCAGCGATTATTAAGCAGGAATCCCTTACTTTTAATAGCTATATTCTAACCTAAAATGCTAATAACTTACTAACCTAACCTAGAAAGGCTAAAGTTAGAAGATTAAGGAAGTTAACCCTTAATCTCTAATAGTAAGGCAGGATTATATAGAGTAAAGAGCCTAAGGAAGTTACATTATAACTATCTACTAACTAGAAGCTTTATATAATCTATTAATTATAGCTTAATACTAAGAACTAGCTACTAAAGATATTATATACCTAAATAAACGCCTTAAATAGCAGATTAAGAATTAGCAATAAGGATTACGCTATATTTCACTAACCCTTAAAGAAGTAAAGCTCTTTATATTTATAGATAGATTACTTACGAATAATAAGGATCTTAGCTTATAGATTAGGTATGTAATTATAATCGGTAATAAGGCAAGAGGATAATAATACCTTTATTACAAAGGGAATATTATTACATATAGCTTAATAAAGAGTAAGCGGGTTATGCGTAGCGCGCTTGCCTCTAAGCTATATAGCATGGTCTAAGGTACTAATATTACGTACGCAATATCTATGACCCTTAATTAGATCACGGACTGATTAAAAATACCTTAGATCCTTATAATCCTTTATACTAACTTATTCTTATTATATAAATGCCTTATTAAGCTAGGCATAATAAAGAGAAGAGGTTAATAATTAATATTATAGCCCTTTATTAATTATACAAGAGGCGCGAGATCTATAAGGTTAGATAGATTAACGGTAATAACAACCCGGCTAATGCGATGACAAAGGATCGCTAAATCAGGCGCTTGTAACCTTAATTAAATCAAACGAATTAATAATCCGTGTGGAAGGCTAGGTTAGAAGACCTTTATAAGCATTATAAGCATTGTAAAGAGGAATTAACAGAGACGAAG
The DNA here is from genome assembly GCA_023658505.1 of Epichloe gansuensis. Lineage (NCBI taxonomy): Eukaryota > Fungi > Ascomycota > Sordariomycetes > Hypocreales > Clavicipitaceae > Epichloe > Epichloe gansuensis. The sequence goes on from CP098283.1 coordinate 5,297,823, forward strand.
GGGAGGATTTGTCGCGATTGGATTAATTAAATTAACTAATACTAACTAAGCTAATTAGGGCTCTGGATTCCTATTAAGGGATTTACTTATGTACACTTTCCTTTAATTTGATTTTTATGGCGTTTTTAGGCTCCTTTAGCTATAAGAAAAGAGAGACTACTAGTGTTAATTCCTTTGGATTATCATCGGATTAGTTATGGCTAAAGACCCACTAATTATAGGCTAAGTAGGGCCCTTAGAGGATGCACGCTTTATGATTAGCTACCCTTTTTCGCCACCCTCTCTTTGCCTTACTTACGGGTTTCACCTACTTTTTGGCTAGCTAGATTCCTCTCTCTCTCTCTTTCTTCTCTCTTTCCTAGATTATTATCATTAACTATCATAGACTTCAATAACAACGGTATTATTACCTGCGCAGGCACCTTGGTGTTCTAACACTAGCTCTAGAAGATAAATAAAAGTGGTATATAAACGCCTTATTAGATTAATTAGCCTATAGAATATCCTTAATACTAATAACTATACTATTTTAAAATAAAAAGCTACGTTTTGCTATAGCTTATTAAACATAATAATCTATAGGAAAACTATTACTATTGCTTAACTAACTAGTACTTAGTAGGTTTAACTCCTATATTATTTTAAAGCTATTAATAGAGGTTAAAAAACATAGGCTTTAGTACATAAAGGTTCTCTCTAAAGAATAAATTAGGGAAGTAAAGAATAGTCTTATAGAAAGCTATTAAGGCTATTAGTAAACTATGCCTTATAAGGCTAGTTATAGGAGGATAGGTATTATTTTATAGTAAGTTAGAATATAAAAGAGTATTATAAAGGGTTAATATAATAATTATAAGGCATAGGTTATTATTATTCTTATTATCTTATACTAATTTAAATAGGAATTACTCTAAAGAAAAGAATTATATATTTATCTTTATAATAATACGCATTAGAGAAGGGACGTTAAGTGCGCTAATAGAGTGCGCTAATTAACTAGAGTACGCTAAAATTTTTAGCATACTCTTTTTACTATACTAGTAGTAAAAATATAACTTTTTCTATAGCTTCTCTCTTTTAGCTATCTAACTAGCCCTTACTTAAAAATATATTATAAATAAGGGCTTTTAGAGGTATAGTAACTACCTAGGGTATATAATGTAAAATTACTAAACGCGTCTGGAAAAGTGCTAATTATTACGCGCCAGTGGGTCTAAAAACGACGAATTTTACGAGACTGCGCCGACTTGGATCACAGCCACAGTGAAGGTGTCAAACCATTAAGCGCCAATACCAGAACTCCATTGTAATGTGGGGTCCCCCGCACAGCTGCTGCAGTGCTTGCGCCCCTATGTGCGACTAACCAGCACCTAGCAGCGTTGCTAGGCGCCGCCCTAGCTAGATCGCGGAACATTTGTTGAGTACGAGAAAGATGATCCAATCGAAGGTACAGTAAGGAATGATGTTTTCAAATGCGTTACAATGCGTTCAGTGCGTTCAATGCGTTACAATGCGTTCAGTGAGTTTAGTGAACCGGTCTATGCACCCCACTACGCGGCCACCCTGGCCCAAAGATGGGCCTCGGTGGTCTCAAAGAATAGCGTCGGCCTTGGCGCCTGGCTATCAAGGCAGATGAATTACGCATTTTGGTAAGCAATCAACCTCTGATCTGTACATTACCCAAACACACTAAATGTACTCCGTAATATCTACACACTGGCGGTGCTTATTGACCCATCTTTCCCTGCAGCTATTTATAGATTCGGCCCAGAATATGTCCACTTCGGCCTTACTGTTGGGACGCTGTGTGATGAAGTGACTCGGTTTTCCCTGCTGGCGCCAATAACTTCAGTCACAAGCAATACTGACTGATCTACCAATCTAGCGGCGGAGGGAGGGAATGATGGTAGCCCAAAAAATTCACAGGAAAAAGGCAACCGTTCGCGCCAGTGCCAGGGTCGAGTAAGCTCGCCAGGGGTCGTAAGATGGCCGGATTGCTGTGATGTTGCGAGCGTGGTTCGCAGTCACCTAGCAGCCACGCTCAGTAACTACGCCTTGAGCCACTTATGTCGACCCGTGTACGCAAATAATGATCACGACGGATACTCAGGGAGCCCCGGCATCGCCTAATACAGATTTCCATCGCATAAGTCGTATTTTTCATACTACACCCTAAAGCTTCGTCCATATCCTCGCCTGCCTCTTGCCAGTGATGGTGATAGTAGCGGGTGCACTGTTCACGGCATGGTGTGGTGTGTGTTTTCCAAAATATCAATCTTCTGCCTAGTGTCCGTAGGCACCAACGACCTGCTGTGTATGAGCGTCAAAAACCTGTTGGTCGCCCAACGGTACAGTTTGAAGTACCAGCAAATCCACGCAACCCCGTTGATCAACCAACGAGCGCTTCATGAAACACTCATTTAAAAGGATAACATGCTGCCTTCATAAGTAGATATAAGTATAAATATCCTCTTATTGCCGACTTGGATTATTTGGGTGGTCCTCATCATCCACTCTCTTATCTCAACAATATGGCCAGAAAATACAAAATCTACATTTCTATTCACCGGGGAGACCCTGTAGACTTCTTCAAGTACAGGCACACTGCCATCTATTGTGTTCCCGAAGACGACTCTGCATTATATTTCTACCATGTCACGGGAGTGACAGGAGGCTTCATCTTCGAGAAGCGCAAAAACTTCGACCTAACGACTTCATTTTCATTTGCTAAGAAAGTCAAGGTTAGCAAAACAAAGCATTCTTTGTCTTCCTCGGAGCTCAATCAACAGATGGAGTCGGTTCCTGTGTTAAACGAAGACCCGGAATTCAATTGCCAACAATGGGTCGAGCTCGCCTTGAATACACTCCGACATGCTGGCTATTTGAAGAAAGAGCAATATGATGACGCCCTGGACGAAATGCTTGAAGCTATCATGGAGGCGGAGGATGAAGATATTGCGCAGTGATGCCTTTGTTCGGCGGCATTCGACCTTCTCTTGCACAATTCCTGCTAAGCAGAAATGGTAGCGGGGAAATAAGTGGATGGATTCAACTAGGGATTTTGCCATTTAGACATAGCAGTATAATCAACCAATTCATCGTGGTAGAGCTCAGCAAAAATCTCCTCCCCATACCGTCTCCAGTCCTGATTGGCACTGCGCTGGAAGAATTTGACATACTCCCAATATTCTGGATACCATCCGCTATCCTCCCAGTCCACCAATCCAGTGATTTTCCCGTCTTCAACTAAGATGTTCCGTGGAGTGAGATCGCAATGGGTAAGAACAATGCGATGATTAGTCCGTAGTCGTCGTGAGATTGCCTCCCGTACGAGCGGAGGTGTGTGGCTGTGTAGAGATGATAATAGAAAATTGTTGAATTCTTCTTCGTTATGGCACGGTGGGGAATGGAAGGTAGAGTACACCCTTGTGTCACGTATTTCAGTACCATCGCAGGCTCCGATGAGTTGTGGTGGCGGCTTTGCGGCTCTCATATTGTCAACGATCTTTCGGAGTTGCTGCGCAATGTGCTTCTTTTCTTGGCTTGACAAGTCGGCCCATAAGGTGTCGAGCGATTGGCCCTTCACATAAGCCATTCTTATGCGGGTCTCGCCCTCCGCCGTAACGAGGATCTCGTGAAGATACGGCACCGGGACCCCAGCAGAGGCAGCTTGCCGAAGAGCCTCCGCTTCTCCTGCCGGAACACGCTTTCCAGATTTGATAACAGTACCATCGGGTTGCAAGACAACTTTGCGACGGAACAGCTTGTGTAGAACCACAGCCCCTTCACTTGTTAGTTGAATGATCCACGTAAAGGGAACACAACTAACCTTGTTCGACGCCGTCATCAGAATCCGACTCATCGGATGAGCCCGCTTTGCCCTTAGCTGCTCTTTTCTCTCTCATCTTCCGAGTGAAAGGTGACTCCTCTTGCTGTTTACCGCGACAGCGCGAAATGGCATACGTTGACCGCGAAGACTCCATTCTCTGAATTGTCGAAGTGAGGTTGCTTGTGGTGAGATGGAAAGTGGGGAGGTGGAACATTTATCTAGAAAGCGCTTTAAGTTAGATCCACCATCAATACGGTATGGTTTACGTACAACCGGCACCTTTCATGATAGCTTGGACAGCGGGATACTAGAATGAGCAATAGAGGGGCGGAAGACGTCACCATCGGAGCAGAGAAGTCCCTTTAATATAAGACAAGCACCTAATTCCGTAGCTGCGCGGAACCAACGATAGTGCATGCACTCACTTGACTGAACAGATTTGGCGCCGAGCCAAGCAGAATCCTATCCTAGTCTACAGCATACAGCCTTCACCGTCTCACGTGGACGATTGTGCAACCGTCCCAAGTCGCATCCTTGCAACCCTGCCAGCAAAGATGGGAAAACATGGCGCCGTTCACGCACTTCGCTTGAAGACACCTGGGCCTTCAAGATTTCGCGCTGAATGCCACTGCCTCCTCGAGCTGGGCCAAGCTGAAACATGCGCCTACCTGAGTTTTGCACTAGGTAGGCCGCCGCCAAATAGCGGTGACTACCTGCTACTGCATGACCCCACATGCCCCGCCACCTACTGTGGCACGGCGCGTAACAGTTGGCTAGACTTGCGTCACGCTGTGGTGGAGTCTTGCGACAAGCGCTTCGTTCTCCCAATTTCATGATCTGGCCAGAAAGTAGGCTTCTCAACATAAATCTAGCACTCCCTCATCACACTCGTTCTTGTCGCTATGGTCCGCACACGAGCACAACTGGCGGCCCAGATGCGGCGCGTAACTGTTTCGGAAAACAAAGGTGCGTGTTTGGTGAAGCGCCAGCAACGTCCTCGCTGACAATGAGTAGGAAACCGCCCGTGTGGCATCCAGAAGCCAAGACGAAGCCGCCCGCGGGCGAGGCGACCTGAACGGCAGCTTAGGTATCGCCCTCAGCCACCATCTCCTATCACCATCACTCAGGTGCCGTCATCTATGTCAACAGGAAGGTCAAGCAAGGGCTAACTGGCGAAGGACTCCAAGGCGAACACAACAGGTGGCACGAAGAGACGTATCGACGACAGCGACGACGAGTCCGTACGCAAGCGACCCCGGCGGTCATCCAGGAACTCCCACTTGGAGAAGAATTTTGACGAACCGAACATACAAAATAGCTGTGCGAACGAGCCGATCAATCCAGTTGACGTTTGGAGGAAAACAGGCAGCTGGCCAAAGAATATTTCAATCCCGCAATGGAGCATCTACTTGCGCGCAAGAAGTCTCTGCCGTCACTCAGCCGCAAGCGATCAAACTCAGGCACATCGTCAACTCCCAGCGATCAGAGGCCACGAGACGAGAAGATTGCGCCGTACAGGCATGCACGATATGAGCTTCTACTCCAGACTAAGGGCACCTACATGGACACATCTCATCTGGATCTCGCGGATTCAAGCAAGCGGACTATCCGAAATCTCCTAAAAGCTGGTCAGCCGGTTCCCAAAGACACGGCTTTCGATGATTCTACATTTGTGGACGCTTGTCGCAACCTTCGAGGCAAAAATAAGCCTAGAATCATCCAGGACATTTCGCGACTCATTGTACCCTCTGCAGAAACCCTTGCTGTCCGTACTAAGTCTCTTAGAAACCTTATTAAGTCCGTAAATAAGGGCTGGAATAACTCTATCCCATTGACTAGGAGTCGGCCCTAGCCTGATTACTCTGTAGGCTTTCGTCGCGAGGCATTCAATGATGAGCAGCTGGATAAGCTATCACCTTTTATTGGCGACTTCATAGCTGGAGACCAGTCGTTTTTATGGCAATATATTACATGTACTTTCCCTTTTTAACATGCGAGGTGAAGTGCGGAGCCGCGGCACTAGATATTACGGACCGTCAGAATGCCCACAGCATGACGCTTGCCATGCGAGGTATCACCGAGCTCTTTTGTGCTGTGAAGCGCGAAGATAAGGTTCATCGGCAAATTCTTGCTTTCTCTATCTCGCATAACCACAGGTCGGTGCGGATCTACGGCCACTATCCCATTATAAATGGAAAGGACACGAAGTATTACCGCCACCCCATCCGTACGTTCGACTTCACAGAGCTAGATGGTAAGGAGAGGTGGACCGCCTATCATTTCACGACAAACTTATATGACACATGGATGCCATCTCATTTCAAGAAGATATGCTCAGCTATCGACCAGCTGCCGTCAGACTTGGACTTCGACGACCCGTCGCTACCAGCCACCGGACTCTCCCAGAGTCTAGATAGCCATCATCTATCTCAGTCAGAATCTGACGTTGCGTCGCTTCCGCTTGAGCGAAATAGTCAGTCAAACCTTAGCCAGAGTGAACAGGTCACGCCAAGCACGTCGTTTACGGATCAAGAAACAACAAAGAAGAGAAGAGGTCGTAAGTGACCTACATCATGGGTTGGATGCTACATGTTGCGGTGTTGGTTTGCAGGTTAAGCCCTGACACTGGCAAGAGTAAGACTACTCTGAAGTGGATGAGGATGATCAGCATATAAGACAAAGATATTTAAAGGAATAATACCATGCCTGCCTCCGTCACTAGGTATCCGTGACTTCGTATAAAGGGCTGTCGGGCTTCTTTCAAATTTCCCAGAAATCTTACCGCAAACTGGTTAATCAGCCGGCATTACTGGTAACTCAAGCTTCAAGCGCTAAGAGAGAAATCGAAGCACTTGATCATACAATGTGGTCAAGAGTGAGACCGAAGTGGACATATTCTGGGCCCTTTCTATAAATAGCGGCAGAGAAATGGGCCAAGTTGTGGGACACAGGCACAGCCAATGTGTAGATGCGATTTGTAGTTTGTAGCATTTAGGCATTTGGCGCCAGACTGGACTTGGTGGTGGGGTTTTGAGTCCACAGAGAAGCAGGCCGCTTGGTCATCACTAAAGGGTACAGTTTAGGAAGTGGCACCAGCAAGGCAGATATATTACGCATTTTAGTAAGCAATCAACGCGTGTTCTGCTACTTGGAGCTCACGACGAAGAGAACGATGGCGAGGAAGGAGACGAATGGGGAATAAGTTAGAGATCAAAGACCATGTTCCCATTACACAACGACTGCTTCGCTCACTATCTATCTTTGAGCTTCGTACAATAGCGGACCTGCAGTGCACCTTTTGAACGTCCCGGAAACCGTCTGCTGAATGTTCGATGCAGGTCGGTCCACGATAGCTTAAGCTCAGACTTTAGCCGAATAATTAAATTATCCTCTTTAGCCATAATTCTGCCACATTAGCCAGACCCTCTGCGAGCTATGCTTGGCGCCCTAGTGGAAATGCTTTTCTAAGAAGCGCTAAGTACCTAGATAAGGGTCTTTATAAGCGCTAGGCTTAGTTCTCCTTTAAACTACCCCTTAAAACTTATCCTGCTGTTTATGGTTATAAGCTTCACAGCGCCGTTCCATTCCTTAAACGTAGCTGTGTCTGCTTCGGTGTCCCTATTATGGATGCTTGACTGGGATGAGGATTAGCTGCGTATGGCTTCCTCCGATATAACTCCAGTGGCCGGGGATAACCTCGTCTCAGCTGCTAACCGAAGAGCAGCGCCAAAGCGATTTGAACGGGTGCTGGGCGGAGACCGGGTAGATCGCCTGATAGAGCGGCTGACCTTGCGGCGTTTATAAGGTGGCTCCTCGTCAGAGTCGTCAGAGTAACATTCAAAGTCCTCGTCTACTCTGTCATCGCCCGCTGCTGATATCGAGCGGTCTCCACCTGGTGGCAGTTGACCGCCGATCCAATCGTGGAAACAGGAATCAGAATGAGTACCGTCATCTAGAACCTCAATCATGCCCTGAGGATTAGCCATCTCATCAGGTCTGGTGCTCTTATCTGATGCCTGTGAAGAGGCTACTCCACCTTCGCTTCCGCTTTCGCTTTCGCTTTCGCTTTCATCACCTTCAATAATGCTGCTCGGCATTATTGAATCGCGAGTGGACAGGTCCGGGCCGAGCCCGGGTCAGGAATGTCTGGCGGCAGGGCTTGCTGATCAGCAGGTTGAGTGGCCCCGCCTTGCATGGGCGCCTTTGCGACGTAGCGCTCGGGTGAGTTGGAGACTGTGCTTCTGGTGTCGTTGCTAAGCAAGGCGACGCTGAGCGACTGCATGTTATAGATGCCGGTTCCACGATAGCCATAATAGTGTCTGTGTAGCTATCCTTGGTCAAAAGTCGCGGTTCATGGCCCTCTCCCGTCCTTGCTACCCTATCGGCATCCGTAGCTATTAGATCTTATCCTTCTATAATAAAAGATTAGCATTAACCGTCTTAATTAATACAGCATATTAGTGCATAGCTTACCGGTAATAAGCGCGCTGCTAGCTTACGCCTTACAATTCAATAAAATAAGTGCCTTAATAGGTGGAAGCTTGTTATTACTTCGCGAGGTTTGCGATATATTATTAGCATGCTAGCTACTACCTCTAATAGAGCTAGTATTATTATTACTATAGTACTTAGACTTAGTATTAGAAGGTATATAAATTAGCACCTTTAATGTTTGCCCTAAGCTATGGTTTTATTGTTCCTAGGCTAGCAAGGATTATAATCTATACGGGGTATTGCATAAGTTATCCCGCTATACTAGTAACAGACGCTTAGCTTAAAGGGGTCTATTGCGGCGTATCACGGTCAGGGTTGCTAGAAGTTTTAGTGTTCAATATTAACTTAAGGAGCCATCGTGGCGTGCAGATACTGTGACAGCAAAGAAACCCCTTTTCAAACTGAGAAGATCGTTTACGGATCTGCGGTTCACAGCGAGGGGGCCATGGATTAAGTAGTCGGGCAGGAGCCACGACATCCATTTCGAAAGCTTCGGGCATGTCCGCAACAGCCCAACTCATCGAGACTGCCATCCCCGCTTCCTTGCCTAGTTCGAAGAGACTCACAGCCAAAACCGAACCCAAAGCAAATGCCGAGGCCGGGCCGAAGCAATGCCCAGCTGCTCTCTCCTTCTGCTGCCAAGCGGATGCGTGGCAACGATTGCTAGACGGGCTTGTCAAAGAACGCAAAGTGACACTCGAACTCAGCGGCAGCCAGCTTCTCCTTGCCTCCCCTGGATAGTCCGGCGATATTCGCGACCGATCATCGTGCAAAAGTTCCTGTCGGACCATGGTGCGTCTGCCGCCGCAAAGATCAGCCCGCAGCGGCATCCCCGACGCTGGCTTAGCAGCGAATCGCTGCCCAGAAGTGATAAGGAGTAGGCTCCCAATCATACGTTGACCAATACCACAACTTGCGTACGATCACGAGGTCGTATGAGTGCTCCACCGCAATTTTCAGCTCGACGCAGAGTGACGTGGCAGAGCAGAGGAAGCTCAAGAGGCCTCCGACAGCCATGATCCCGCATTTCCTGGTTCAGGAACATGAGAAGAGGGCCCGGTTTGAGAGCATTGGGCTCAGTGCAGGGTGCTGAGAGTTTCGCCAGATGTTGCGAGAGCCATTGATTTGCTTTCTTCGTTTCGAGGTCTATCTTCGAGGGGTTGGAATGAACATGGCTACGTTGTGAATCGCTGAAGCCACACTGGGAAGATGGGTACAGGGCGTGCCGCAGCCACGAAAATTGGACGTAGCCGGGAGGCGGCGACGCATAAGCGTTGGGAGATTATATTCAGGTGCAGTCCGTGCTCCAGGAGGCGAGGGAGCTGTAAAGGAGCAGGGCAAGTAAAGGCGACAAGAAGAAAGTTCAAGGAGAGAGAAAGGGGAGAGGGTGTGATGTAAAAGAAGAAGAAGGCGATATCGGGATAGTGGTGGGCGGATAGGCAGGTTTTATAATGTTGCGCAAGGTGATATGGGCGCGAAGTGGGGTACAGGAGAATGCCGCTAAACCCGGAGGGCAGGCCGCGACACTAAGATAATATTTAAATAAAAAGTAAGTCCTAATATAATTATATAAAGAAAGGTTAAATTAACTTAGATTTATAATTACTAATAATTTATTACTGTCAGGAGCAGAACAGCGACAGCATCCATAAGGGTAGAACCTGGCGGGGCACGGAGCTAAGGGCTAGCTACGGGCTAGTTACGTAAGAGCTACGGGCTATTTAAAGGGCTTTCCTATAAATAAAGGGAAAGGGCTAGAGATTAAACCTTTTAAGCACTTACCCTAGCTAGTAGTTTAATCTTAGGGTTAGGGTTAGGGTTAGGGTTAGGGTTAGGGTTAGGGTTAGGGTTAGGGTTAGGGTTAGGGTTAGGGTTAGGGTTAGGGTTAGGGTTAGGGTTAGGGTTAGGGTTA